>OU342520.1:5000-5005000 GCA_910589475.2 Bembecia ichneumoniformis
TCATCCGCTATTGGCGAAGTTGCGTGATCGGACGGACACTCGTCCGCAACTCCGCCGCGCGGGTCCGCAGCCGGACACTACTCTTGGGGCGTCGCACTCGAACGCAGAGTGCGCCGCGCCTCTCAACGTAAGGGCGGACGGTAGAGTCCCCTTCTACCGCCCTGCGTCTTGTCAGGGATCTAGGTGGCGGGCATGCGCCAGCCGCCTGCGTCCAGTCCGTCTGCGGCGGAGGGGCTGAGATAAGACGTCGTCTTCCCGCTCTCTCTCCGCCGCCTCCTTTTGCGAGATGACATCCTCGCAGAAGATTTGTGTCGCTCGCCAGGCAGCTCTGCTGCCGACCATAGCTTTCACTACGGCCGGCAGAGAGAAGTCATGTCCGATAGTCGCAGCGAGCTCAGTTCGCTGCGCCGTCCATCTAGGGCACTCCGCAAGAGTGTGCTGTGCGCTGTCCTCAGCGCACGCACACGAATGACACTCCGGTGTCGGCTCTCTACGAGCCACCCGGTGCAGATAACTCCCGAAGCAGCCATGCCCCGAGAGCACCTGCACCAGGCGAAACGTGAGAGCACCGTGTCTCCTTTGGAGCCATTCGTCCAAAACGGGACGAACGGCTTCCACGGTGCGGTGGCCGAAACTAGGCTCGGCCAACCTCTCCTTCCATTTCCGGAGGAGGTCAACGCGTGCGCGCGAACGCAATCGCGCGACTTGCTCTTGCGGAGGCTGAGCTCCCCGAGACCGTATATCTGCCACGCCATGATATACGGCCGCCTGCACCTCGGCCTCGAGGTCCCACGGTGGCGTGCCCGCCAGCACGCACGCAGCCTCGAAGGACACTGTCCGGTAACCCCGGACGATCCTGAGCGCTAAGACGCGTTGCGCGCGCCGCAGGTGCGTCCTGCAGTCCGCGCTCAGATCGTCCGCCCAAATTGGGGCTCCGTATAGGGCCATCGACCGCACTGCCCCCGCATACAAGCGACGACAGGCGGCGTTTGGCCCACCCAGGTTTGGAAGCAATCTGCCCAGAGCGGCAGCGGCTCCCACCAACTTCGGCTCCAGAAGCCGAAAGTGCCCTTCGAAACTCCAGCGGCTGTCTAGGACGAGGCCGAGGTATTTCATCGTGGGTTTCACCTTCACGGAGACACCCCCGATTACAATCTGTGAACCCGGCGGTGGTGCTTTCCGAGGCCCGTGAAAGCACATGGCCTCGGTCTTGTTTAAGGCTACGGTGAGCCCCAACCGCCGGATTCGTCCGACGACGTGTGCCACGCCAGCCGTAGCCAGTATGGCTGCATGTCTGTGGGTTGATGCTCGGGCGGTCACGAGGGTGTCGTCGGCGTAACACGTTACACCGACGCCCCGCAAGTTAGCGCCTCTGAGCACCGAGTCATAGCCAACGTTCCACAGGAGCGGCCCGAGGACTGACCCCTGTGGAACTCCGCACGTAATACGTCGGTGTCTCAATCCTGCCTGCGTCGGATAGCTAACTGTACGCTCGGTGAGGTACGCAGCGATTATCCGACGCAGGTATGTCGGTACCTGATGGTACCGAAGTCCATCCATGATGCAGCTCCACGGCAGGCTGTTGAAAGCGTTGGCAATGTCCAACGACACCGCCATCACAACCTCACCGTGGGCCACTGCATCGTGCGACAGGTCCCGCACGCTTGCTATCGCGTCTATCGTGGACCGACCACGGCGAAAGCCATACTGACTGGTGCTGATGTTCGGCCCGGTTCCTTCGATGTGCTGAACGAGGCGAGACGCGATTATTCGCTCGAACAATTTATTCACCTCGTCCAGCAAGACGATGGGGCGGTAAGCCGACGGGGAGTCCGCCGGCCGTCCTTCCTTCTTGATCAGCACCAGCCGACCTTCCTTCCATTTGCGCGGATAGCAACCGTGCCGGAGACAGAGGTCCAGCAAATCTCTGAGACGGCGCTCGAGTGGCCCCACAGCCAGAGCCAATGCTCGGCCAGGCACACCATCGGGCCCTGGGGCAGTAGGCGCCTTCCTGCGCAGTCGCAGGAGGGCGGCACCCAGCTCAGCCTCGGTCACCTCCGGTGGCGGAGCCTCGTCCTCTCTTCCCACGGCCGTAGCTTCCAGCATCGGATCCGGTCCCTGTGTATGTTCGACCCGGTCGGGGAAGAGATTAGCCACCACTCTCTCCAGGAGTTGCGGCTCGAGACTACTCGTCAGCGGAGGTGCCCATGGGCGTAGTTTTTGCCTCACGAGCCTGTAAGGCCTACCCCACGGATCGCCGTCTATGCTGTCTAGCAGCTCCGTCCACGAGCGAGCCTTCGCCTCGGCGATAGCCGCCTTCAGCCGCAGGGAGCGCTCCCTGTACTCAGAGTACAGGTGTGACTCGAGCGCTTCGTCCCTGTTTCGTCGCCTACGGCTTCGGGCGAATTGGCGTCTCGCTCTGACGCAATCCCGACGGAGCTGCGCTATTTCCTCTGTCCACCAATGGACCTGTCGCTTCTGAGGAACTCGCAAACTGCGGCGAGGCATCGCCGCGTCGCACACCTGCTGTAGGGCTCCTGTGAACCATTGTGCAGTCGTGTCGGCGTTCACCGGGTCCGCGGGACCGGGGACCCACGCCTGCACGATCGCTGCCTCCTCGATGAGATCCTTGTTGAGGTTCTTAACTGACCACCTTGGGCCGTTCCATCCCGTCACCGAACGAGAGCCGTTCGGGGCGTCCCCGGAGGCGGAGATGCCGAATCGTATGTATCGATGATCGGACAAGGTCTCGACGCCTTCGAGGACCCTCCACCTTCGGACACGACGTGCCAGGTCGGGACTGGCAAACGAGAGGTCCACAATGGACCCGCCCCGCCTGCGCACACACGTGTCTATCGACCCCCGATTCAATAACGAGAGGCCAACGGAAACGGCCCATCTTTCTAACAGCCGCCCACGGTTGTCCGAAACCGGGCAACCCCAAGCCAGGGATTTGGCATTGAAGTCCCCGGCGACGAGGACCGGATACGGGCAACTGCGAAGGACTACTTCACCTAACTCCAACAAGGATCTCTCGAATTCAGCGAAACTCTTGTTGGGGGAGAAATACACTCCCACGACAACAGTTCCGCCTACTAATGCAGCGACGTGCCCCTTTCCCCGGACTGTGTTCCCGAAAGTAGGGGAGCCAACAGAAGGCTGCGACGCGAGCGCTACCACTCCGTCTCTATCTCCGACCCAGTTGGTCGGGACCCGATATGGCTCAGCCACTATCGCGACGTGTATTGACCACTGCGCCAGGCTCTGGCACAGGAGATCCTGTGCCCGGGCGCAGTGGTTAATATTCGCCTGCAGGACCTGGAGGCTCATTATTTGGCAACGGTCTCCACTTCCATCTCACCGTTCGCCTGCTTGGCAGGCTCGGCGGCGGGCTGTGGAACGGTCTCAGGACCGTTGCCAGGTTTCGCTTCCTTCTTTCTCTTCTTATTGGGCCTTTTGCGGGGGGCAGCACACGATCTGCTGCCCACGCTGTGCCCCGCAGGTCTATTCAGTGAAGTGCACACGGGGCACTCAGGCTCCCCGGTGCACTCGCGCGCCTTATGACCGGGCTTTCCGCAGCGGAAGCACAGCGCGCTGCGGTCAGTCCCGGTGCATTTGTGACGGGCGTGCCCCACCTCGAGGCACCTAAAACATCGTGGTGGCCTGGGTGCCAGCAGTTTGACCTGCGCAGACACCCAGCCAACCAGCAGACGCCCACCGCGCACCACCTTGTCGGCTGCGGTAGTTGGGCACCGCAGCCACAGTGAGGCAGCCCCTCCGTCGGAGACTTGTATCTCACCAGTTCTTACCGCTTCGGGAGAGCATCCGCCCACCCGAGCGATAGCGGCAGCCACTTCCTCTTTGGAGACAGAGTCGTCGAGGCCAGTGATCCGCATGTCCGCGGTTTTAACCGGCCTCGTCACCAGCGCTCTGTCCCCCAGGATCTCCCGGCATTTGTTCGCCAAGGCGTCGGCTTTCTCGCCGGCCGACGTGCCTGGCAGCTCGAAAATCCGCGAATCTGTCCGTTTAGCGGGTCTAAAACGGACAGAGGGAATTCCGAGCTGCTCGAGGTCGAGCTTAGACTTCAGGTCGCCCAGAGCCTCCTTATATTTCACGCTCCTATCTTTCACCTCGGGAGGCAGTGAGATGACCACTGCCGCCGAGCGAGGGGGGCGCAGCTTGGGCGGTGTCGCCTTTGAGCGCACGCCGGCTGACGAGGGCTGCTTGGCTGCCGCCGCAGTCTTTTTTGGTTTGAGGCCTCGTTTAACCACTGTGGTCCAGCCCTCGTCCATAGACTTGGGGGCTGGAGGTAGTGGCCGGGCCTTAGTTGCCTCATTTTTGCCCTTTTCAGGGCGCATGGGCGCCGCCTCACGGTCAGCGCCTCGGCGTGAGGGCTGTTTCACAACCGTACCCTTGGCGGGCACGGTACGTGAGGGCAAATCGGCTGTCAGCGCCGACTGCCCCCTATTAGTCAACTTGGGGAAAAGACGATCCCCGAAAGCCGTGAGTTTGGCATCAATCATGGAGCTTACACTCTCCATGATTGTGTCCAATAGACCGTCTGCTTCAGGGATGGACGACTGTCCGGCCTGTGGTATGGTTTGAGGCTGGCGTGCCTTCAACATTTCCCTCCTCATGCTGGCCATCTCCTCTCGGAGAACGGCCAGCTCTGCTCTCAGGCGGGTATTGTCCTCCTGGACCCTCCGCATCTCTACCGATGCCGGCTGGTCCATTTTGGACGCTGCCTGGGAGACGTAGTCGCAAACCTTGTTCAGCGCCCTCTGGTACGTACCCTTAAGGTTGCCTGACTTACGGGTCACCACCTTCACCGTGGCAGCTGAATGGCGCAAGCCCTCCTTTAAAGTGGGCGCCTCCTCAATCATCCTGGCCAACGACTCAGGGTCGTCGGACGAGGGATTCTTCGCGTCCTCAACGCTGAAACTGCGATCTGTCAGCAGTTCCGCGACCTCGCGTTCAGCTTGGAGCTCTATCTCCTCCCGCTGAGCTTTGAGGTACGCTCGTTTCGCCTCGGCTAGCCCAACGTATTCTCCCGTCGTGGGCGGGCGGCCTCTTGGTCTTGGTTTGACCCGGGTTTTCGTGGCGGGCTTGCCGCTATTACTTCCAGAACCCGAGTCCGAGCTTTGGCTCTGGGCGCTGTGGTAGTGCCTCTTCGGTGCCCAGGCACGGCCCGGGAGTCTTGGCGAAGAGGCAGAGTCCATTGATTTACAGGAGCCGGAGTCAGATCCGGCCCTGTCTCCCGCAGGACTTCCATCTCGTGGCGACGCCACCGGCGTCACCATCCGGCGGAGCGAGACCACGGGGCTGAGTCCCCCTCTGCTCACACCATCGGCAGGGTCGCGCGTCGACCCTGCCTTCGCTCGCGCACGCGTGCGCACACCCACTGCTTCCTCGGTAACATATTTCTCACCAAGGGACCCGGTAATCCCTTGGCGCCGTTGGCCAGACGGGGCGCATTGGCCGCTCGTAACACATTTAACATCCGGAGCCCGAGCTAGCTCCGAACGCCCGGCGTCAGCGGGATCGCATGACATATCATTTTCCTTACTTGACATTTCCATTCTTAATTGGGAAGGAACGCCTACGGCCCTTTCCCAACAGGCCGTAGGGGCGCTTGGGACTGGGTTCCCCCCAGCCATACAACCCATCGGCACGCCGACCTTAGGTTTTGGGTTATTTTTTATAGTGGTTTTCTTCCACGCGGTCCGACGCTCAGTGCGCCGGACCCCCGGCCTCGCGGAGTGCGAGGTTACGGGTCGCCCGACGGTGACCTAGGCCACACGCCGCGCCCGCGGGCCTTGCAGGACCGCCTCCCACGAGCCGAAGCTCCGCTGCCCCATTACGGGGCCTCAGGCGCCGAATAGCGCTTGGCGTCAGGACGCCTCCACCTCGGTAACCGCCAGATAGCATCTGGCCATCCCACGACCCAATAGCGGTCAACTGGCGACAGCGTCGGGCTTCTTGAACAAGAAGCCCTAGCTTCGCCCTCATGGGTGATTTTTTAGAGAGGTTTTCTTCCTCGCGGTCCAGCGCTCAGTGCGCTGGACCCCCGACCCCGCTCAGTGCGGGGCTACGGGTTCATGTGGCCGTGCAATGTCCGCCCTTAAAAAGACCAGACAGCCACATGCCAGTTTTTGTCCGCGCCGGCCGAGACCGGTACCCCCCATATCTGGGGGGCGTTCCCCTATCCGCAACCTGGGGACGCGTCCGATGGCGGACTGGAAACCGCACACGGAAACCTAACCTAACCTAACCTAACCTTTTTTTTTTTTTTTTTTTTTTTTAGGAGGGGAAATGCATTTCCGCACTATCCCTCGCCGACGAGGACGGTCGGCGAGGGGGTGTGAGGGACTCACCCGACGGAACGAATCGCCCCGCCGGTCCTACCCCCTAAAACCCCTCCATGTTCCACCATCGGCAGTGATAATGGGACCCGGGATCACAGCGAGGCCTTATCCCCGGGCCCCACGCACCGCCACGTCCTTGCGGACCCTGCTCCATCGCGGCAAGCCGCATAAAAACTCCTGTGGTGACCTGCGGAACATCTGCAGGCCAACCACACCTCTCATCTGTTAAGTTCCAGGCGCCAGATGTCCTCCTCTGACGCCCGAAACAGACAGCGCCGCCGCCGATAAAGCGACGGACCCACCATCTCTTCGGACACCTCTGCGGAGCCAGCCACTGATTTTTACCTACGGTCTGACCACCCAGAGGAGCTCAGAAACTCCCGGGGACCGTAGGCTGGACCTCTTCCTTGACCAAGGGCCGGTGCCACCTCCGGCGACTGAGCAGGGGCCTGGGTCCGCCCCCCGGGTTGCCCAGGTCCCCAGAACTCAGTCCCCCGACGACAGCTGACAGAACAGCAGAGGGGAGGGATACTGCCCTGCCCCGGACCGTCGGGGTTGCCTTCCTCTTCTGAGTGCTCCGCCACGAGCTCCGCTCAACGGAGCCCGCTCGGAGCCCACCTCGGTGTGGGCCTTCTTTGTCCCCAAAACCAATCCGATCGGTCGAGCAAAGGCCGGTGAGGAAAAAAGCACCGACCCCTGCGACCGCCCGGATTGCCAAGGGTAAGCCCCCCCACCACGACAAGGTCACGGCCCACCTAGGGGGGGAACCTAACCTAACCTAACCTAACCTAACCTAACCTAACCTAACCTAACCTAACCTAACCTAACCTAACCTAACCTAACCTAACCTAACCTTTTTTTTTTTTTTTTTTTTTTTTTTTTTAGGAGGGGAAATGCATTTACGCACTATCCCTCGTCGGGGGGACATCCCGACGAGGGGGTGTGTGGGACTCGCCCGGTGAGAGGCACCGGGAATACCCACTAAAACCCCTCCATATTCCAACATCCGCGGTGGTATATGGGGCCGAGGTTACAGATTGCCTTGTCCTCAAACCCCATCTACACCGCTGTGTCCACTACGGACCCGTCGTCTGGTGCTTTTGGCACTGTTTCTCTGGTGGCAGCCTACGGAATATGTATAGGCCGCCACCCCTCAGCAATGTGAACCGGGCGCCAGTTGTCCTCTACTGACGCCCGGCAGTCATTATATGTTCTGCGCCGTAGCATAGGCCCGGCGCCGTTGTCCCGCTCTGCGGCGTCTCAGGGGAGCAGCAAGGGGGTCTTCCTCGCGAGCCCGCTCACTGGCCTCCTTGCTCCTGAGCACTTTCTCACAGAAGGCCTTGACGGCGTTCCATTTTAGTATGCTGTCTAGCATTGCCCTGACGACAGCGGGTAGGGATAAATCCCGGCCGACGACTGCCGTCAGAGCTGACCTCTCATGGTCCCAACCTGGGCAAACTTCCAGAGTATGCTGGGCCGTATCAATCGTTGCCCCGCACTCGTGGCAAGCGGTGGTTGGCTCCCTCTTCGCGACGTTGCACAGGTACTGTCCGAAGCAGCCGTGCCCCGTAAGCACCTGCACAAGCCGGAAGGAGAGCGATCCGGTCCGCCTGCTCACCCACTCCTTGAGGACGGGAGCGACCGCAGCCGAAATGCGGCGACCCGCATTCGGCCTCGCCAACTCGACGTTCCACGTCATCATAGCCATTTCTTGGGCCTCTCTTCTCCAGCGCGACACCACCGCTGGGGTCGGAGCTACACCTCGGGACCTAGCATCCGCAGTCTTGTAGTAGACCGCTGCTAGGACCTCGGCATCCAATTCCCAGGGTGGTGTTCCAGCAACAACGCACGCCGCCTCCCACGAGACGGTGCGATACGCTCGGATGACCCTGATAGCAACGATCCGCTGCGCGCGTCGCAACAGGACCTTATTTTGTGCTGACAGGGAGTCCACCCAGATCGGTGCCCCGTACAGGGCCATCGATCGCACCACGCCTGCGTAGAGACGACGGCATCCACTCCTTGGCCCACCCAGGTTGGGCGTTAGCCTTGCTAGGGCTAGCGATGTCCGGACCAATTTGGGAACCAGCTTAGAGAAGTGGTCCCTGAAGTTCCACCGGCTATCGAGAACGACGCCGAGATATTTCAACGTCGACCCGATGCCGATGGACACTCCGCTCACAATAATGTGGGCGTCTGGCGGTGGCACCTTGCGAGGTCCGTGGAAGCAGATCGCTTCGGACTTTTCAAGGGCCACCGTCAGGCCCAGGCGCCGTATGCGCCCCACCACCTGTGCGACTCCGGCGGTTGCCAACAGGGC
Organism: Bembecia ichneumoniformis; assembly: GCA_910589475.2. NCBI lineage: Eukaryota > Metazoa > Arthropoda > Insecta > Lepidoptera > Sesiidae > Bembecia > Bembecia ichneumoniformis. Next base: position 13,686 of record OU342520.1, read on the forward strand.
CGCGTCACGGAACGTGCCACCGCGGGCGGTCACTAGCGTGTCGTCCGCGTAACACGTGACGTCGACCCCGTGCAGGGTAACGCCCCGCAGCACCCAGTCGTAGCCGATGTTCCACAGGAGCGGCCCGAGGACCGACCCCTGCGGGACACCGCACGACACTTCCCGTTGACAAATTCCAACGCGTGTGGGGTACACGACCGACCGACCCGAGAGGTACTCGTCGACGAGTCGACGCAAGTATCCCGGGAAGGCGTGGTACCCCATGGCCTCCAAGATTACTCTGTGTGGGAGAGTGTTGAACGCGTTGGAAATGTCTAAGGACACCGCCAAGACGACCCCACCTTTCCCAACTTCCTCGTCCGCTATAGTCCTCACCCTGGCAATCGCGTCCACGGTGGACCTGCCCCTACGGAAACCGAACTGGATCTCCGCCAAATTCGGCCCCGTCTCCTCGAGGTGTTGAGTGAGGCGAGCAGCGATAACTCGCTCGAGCAATTTCCCAGCCTCACTCAGCAGGACTATGGGGCGGTATGCCGATGGTGAGTCCACCGGACGCCCGGGCTTGCGGATGAGGACCAGCCTGCCCTGCTTCCACTCCTTGGGAAAGTGGCCTTTCTTCACACAGGTGGTGAGTAGCACGCGGAATCTCTCGTCCAAACCGCCCTCCTTGAGGGCCAAGACCAACGCCTTCCCCGGGATGCCGTCGGGACCGGGAGCTGTGTTCTTCGCGCTGAGGCGAAGAACCGCCCTATTCAGTTCACCCTCGGACACCTCGGGAGGATCCTCGATTGGAGTCGGCTGCACCGCACAATTTTGTGTGCAAGGAGCATCGCCCTCCGCCCTGACAGGAAACAGGGTCTCCACCACTCTCGCGAGCATCTCCGCTTCCATCTCAGATGTGAGCGGAGGGGCCCAGGGGCGAAGCTTGCTCATGACGAGCTTGTACGGCCTGCCCCATGGGTCCCGCTCGAGCGAGTCGACCAGCTCCTGCCAGGCGCGCTCCTTCGCTGCACCGATCTCCGCTCTCAAGGCTTTCTTGGCCTCTTGGAAGGCGGCGAAAAGTCTGTCAATTATGGATGCGGATCTGTTGCGACGACGAGCTCGGGTGTACTGGCGTCGTGCTTTCACGCATGCCGCTCGGAGCTGTTGGAGCTCTGGCGACCACCAGTACACCTGTCGACGGGGCGGCAGTTTTCCGACGCGAGGCATGGCGACGTCGCAGACGTGCGTCATTGCCTCGCGGAACCATTGCGCCTCCAGATCCGCATCGGTCTCGTCCGGTATGTCAATCCAGGATTTAACGAGGGACGCCTCCACGAGAGCGTCTCTTTCCAGCTTTTTGAGTGCCCACCTGGGCCCGATCTCTGACGGGATATGTCTGGGGCTGTTCGGGTCTGTCGAGTGGGCGGAGACGGAGAACCGGATGTACCGGTGGTCCGACAAAGTCTCGACGCCTTCTTCGACTACCCAGCCCCGGACACGGCGGGCCAGGGCGGGGCTCGCGAACGTGACATCCACGACGGAACCGCCCTGATGCCGCACGCAAGTGTTAGACGTACCCCTATTCAGTACGCACATGTTGCTACTGGAAAGCCACTCCTCGAGGACAGCGCCCCTCGCGTCTGTGAGAGATGATCCCCACGCCGTCGACTTCGCATTCAGGTCTCCGGCTAGAAGTACCTGATGCGGACGACACCAGCCTAAAAGGATGTCTATTTCCGCCAAAAAGCTCTCGAAATCCGAGAGCGAACGATTTGGCGAAAAATAGACACCCACGAACACAATGTTTCCGCATAAGGCGGCAACGAACCCTCGACCCTTATACGTACGATCGACGGCGTGGGCCCCCTCTTTCGAGGCCAAAACAATGGCCACGAGCCCGTCCCGGTCACCGATCCAGTTGTCACGATTGACGACCAGATACGGCTCCGAGACGACTGCCACCTCTATCCTCCACTGCGCCAGCGTCTGAACCAGCAAGTCCTGAGCTCTGGCGCAGTGATTTATATTAGTTTGAAGACACCTTATGGACATACTGATTGTACGTCCATAGGTGCTCCATGCGTCCTGTCCGGCAGGCGGTCGGCGGCATCCTGGGACGTAGCCTCAGGGCCAGCCGGCCTTCGTCGATTCCATTTCCGTCTGGGGGCCGAACATTTGGGACTCCCCAGACGATGGTTGTGCCGTTTCCCGGCTTCAGCGCAAATGACGCAGCGGGCTTCGGAGCGGCAATCGGCCGCACGGTGGCCAGCCTGACCGCACCGGAAGCACTGCTGGCTTCTGTCAACCGCAGCAGTGCACTGCCCCCTGACGTGTCCAGATTCCAGACACCGGAAGCAGCGCAGCTCTCGGGGCTGTAGGAGCTTAACCCTTGCCGCCGACCATCCCACCAGCAGTCTCCCTTCTAATACTTTTTTAGCAGCTGCTACCGGGCAGCCCGCCCATGCCGTTCCCATGCCGAAGCGCGAGAAACGGATCGCCCCAACCTTGACCGATTCCACGGCACATTCGCCAATTTTGGCGATGGCCGCCGCCACGTCTTGGGAGCTGACGGAGTCGTCGAGCCCAGATATCAGAAATTCGGTCATCTTGACCGGTCTGGATACTCGAACCGACTCCGCGCTCAATTCTTCCCTGAGTTTGGCGGCCAGCGCATCCGCCCTATTATTATTGTCCGTGCCAGAAATTTCCAATATCGTGGCCCCGGTCACGGCACGACGGAACTTGATATCTTCAATATCAAGCGCCGCCAAATCCACCTTCCGTTTTGCCTCCTCAATGACGGAGGCATAGGTCAACCCCTTCTCGGCAGCTTCCGGCTGCAGGGTGAGCACTACTGCCGCCGTCTTGGGAGGCTTCGTCTTCTTTTTTGTGATGGGCCGCTGGGGCCGACTCGTTTTTGGAGTTGGAGGTGACTCCTTGTGTTTGCCTCCCCTGGTCACCGTGCTCCATGTTCTGTCCATGGAGACGGGGGCAGGGGGGAGTGGGCGTGGTTCCCGACGAACCGGCTTCTTGGTCACCGAATCGCGTCCTCGGTTGGGTTTCCTGCGCCAGGTATTTTTGGAAGGCGTCGGCGTCTTCTCTTCAGTAGCCGTCGCTATTCGCGCACTAGTGGCGGATTTTGGCGGTACGGCAGTTCGCTTGGGTTGAGCCTTCCTCGGCGCCGGTGTCGGCGGAGGTCCCTTTCGGGATGCCAGTGGAGGGCAAGGCTGCGGCTCCTTGTTCAGGAGCTCGTCTATTCTGACGTTGAGTCTTTCACTCAGGCATCTCAATAGGCGGTCCTCCTGCGCCTTGAGCATGCCTGGTGTGACTATCCCTTCAGTGTCCAGCGTCGAGGTAGATTGTCGGGGCTGCGATTGTAAGCTGGCTCTGAATTCGGCGAACTCCTTTCGGAGCTCCGCCATACCAGAGCGCAGTTGTGCGTTTTCACGCTGCAGCGCCACCACTTCCTCAGAAGCGGTCCGGGCGGACAAGATAGCAACGTCGCCCCGGATGTCTTCGGTTGCATCCTTCAGGGACTTAATGAACGTGCCCTTAAGGTTACCTGAGGTGGCAGCAACTTTCTCAATCACTTCAAGGCTGGACATCACTCGCAACTTGATTTGCGAGGATGACTCAGCGTCGTTGGCATGGGACGCGGTCAGGCGGGAGCGGGTGGCTCTAGCTTCCGAAGCGAAAGCGAGCATTTCCCTCTCCGCCTGTAGTACCATTTCGGCCTGTTGGGCCTTAACCAATTCGGCCTTAGCTCTAGCTAAGCCGACGTAGTCGCCGGTTGTGGGCGGACGACCGGGCTTCTTGGCCTTATTAACCGAACGGATCGGAGAGACCGTTCGGTCAGACCCCTCGTCAGATGTTTCTGACTCAGGAGGTTTTGAGCCTCTCTTGAGCCAGAAACGGGACAGATTTCTGTCCTCCTCCATTTTTGTAACTTTCACTCTGGCAGAGCGAACGGTTTTTGTACTGCCAGAGGAAGAGTCTCCCGACATTTCAAGGTCCCGTCGGAGGGCCGGCAGTACCTGCGTATCCTCGTCTCCGGTAGCATTAGTAGCTTGCGAAGGCCCGGGATCCACCCTGGCAAGCTCTTCCTGTCTGGCTTCGCACCAGGGACAGGGGCGGCTTCCCTCGCCGCATTCGCAATCGCCGGTAACCAATTTCTCACCAACCGGCCCGGACACCGGTTGACGCCGCTGGCAAGGCGGGTCGCATGTGCCGCTAGTAACCAACTTCACACTCGAGGGCCCAGCTACCCCCGAGCGCCCGGCGTTAGCGGGATCGCTCAACAAACGCGCGCTCTTTCGTGTCAACATTTCATTTTTACGAAGTAGGAAATTACGTACGGCCCTTTCCCAAGGGGCCGCAGACGCACTTTCGGCAGGGATTTACACCTGCCAGGTCAGCGCTAACCTTGGTGCAGGTTATACCGCCCGCGGTTCGGTGCCTCCTCGCGCAGACCGAAGTCTGCCTCCGCGCTTGGGACTGGGTAACCCCCCAGCCATACAACCCCTCGGCACGCTGACCTTGGGTTTGGGGTGATTTTTTATAGTGGTTTTCTTCCACGCGGTCCGACGCTATATGCGTCAGACCCCCGGCCTCGCAGTGCAAGGTTACGGTGTGTGTTACTCCAACGAAGCGCCAAATGCGCTGTGGCGTCAGAACGCCCCCTCGTCGGCCGGTCGATGCCGGTCCGCCAGGTTGGACCTGGCCATCCCACGACCCGCTAGGGGTCCACTGGCGACAGCCTAGGGCTTCTTGAACAAGAAGCCACGGCTTCGCCCTCAAGGGTGATTTTTTAGAGAGGTTGTCTTCCTCGCGGCCCAACGTTCAGTACGCTGGACCCCCGACCCCACTCAGTGCGGGGCTACGGGTTCATGTGGCCGTGCAATGTCCGCCCTTAAAAAGACCAGACAGCCACATGCCAGTTTTTGTCCGCGCCGGCCGAAACCGGTACCCCCCCACATCGGGGGGGGCGTTCCCCTATCCGCAACCTGGGGACGCGTCCGATGGCGGACTGGAAACCGCACACGGAAAATAGTCTTTTGTATCCACAATCTCATTGGGTTTCGAACGCTCGCACCTCCGATTGATGCAGACAAGTCTTTATGTTAAGCCGTTGGGCCAACTAATCATACGAACCTAACCTTTTTTTTTTTTTTTTTTTTTTTTTTAGGAGGGGAAATGCATTTACGCACTATCCCTCGTCGAGGGGACATCCCGACGAGGGGGTGTGTGGGACTCGCCCGGTGAGAGGCACCGGGAATACCCACTAAAACCCCTCCGTGTTCCATCATCAGCGGTGGTAGGAGGATCCGAAGCGACAGCTGGGCCTTGTCCTCGTGATCCCCCGCACCGCGGTGTCCGCAGCCGGACTCATTCCCAGCAGATGTGCTGCTTCCTCTCTGGTGACGACCTACTGGAACACCTGTAGGCCGTCACCCCTCACAAATGAAAATGTCCGGGCGTCAGTTGTCCTCATACTGACGCCCGGTTGTCATTACCTGACGGGGGCCGCGTCGTATGCGCGGCGGCGTCGACCGACTCTTCGGCGCCTGAGTGGTTCCGCCTGGGGGTCCTCCTCTCGGGACCGCTCCCCGGCCTCCTTACCACTCAAGGCCGCTTCACAAAATGCCTTGACAGCATTCCAGCTGTCAAGGCTTCCAATCATTTCTCTGACGACAGCGGGTAAAGACAGATCCTGTCCCACGACTGCCGTCAGAGCCGCTCTCTCCGTATCCCAACCTGGGCATGCCTCCAAGACGTGCTGGGCGGTGTCCTCACCGGCCCCGCACTCGTGGCAGGCGGTGGTTCGCTCCCTTCTCGCGACGTTGCACAGGTACCTTCCGAAGCATCCATGCCCCGTAAGCACCTGCACAAGCCGAAAGGAGAGCGAGCCGGCCCGCCTGCCCGTCCACTCCGTCAGCACCGGCGCGATCGCAGACGTGGTGCGGTAACCCCACCCCGGCTGCGTCAGCTGGTCGCGCCATCGCTCGAGTGCCTCGTCTTGGGCCTCTCGTCGCCAGTGTGACACTTCTTCTGGGAGTGGTCTAACGCCGCGGGCCCTTGCGTCCGCGGTTTTGCGGTACACCGTTGCAAGGACCTCGGCATCCAGCTCCCAAGGAAGCGTTCCTGCAATTGCGCATGCCGCTCTCCACGAGGTGGTGCGATACGCTCTAATGACCCTGGTCGCCATGACCCGCTGCGGACGGCGCAGCAGGGTCAAATTACGGGCAGACAAGGAGTCGACCCATATGGGCGCTCCATACAGGGCCATCGAGCGCACCACGCCCGCGAAGAGGCGGCGGCATCCTCCACTTGGCCCACCCAGGTTGGGCATTAACCGGCTTAGGGCAAATGTTGTCTTCACCAGTTTAGGAGCTAAGCTCCTGAAATGATCCGTAAACATCCACCGGCTATCGAGAACGACGCCGAGATATTTCAACGTCGTCCCGATGCCGATGGACACTCCGCTAACAATGATGTGAGCGTCTGGCGGTGACGCCTTGCGAGGTCCGTGGAAGCAAATTGCTTCGGACTTTTCAAGGGCCACCGTCAGGCCCAGGCGCCGTATGCGCCCCACCACCTGTGCGACTCCGGCGGTTGCCAACAGGGCCGCGTCTCGGAACGTGCTACCGCGGGCGGTCACGAGTGTGTCGTCCGCGTAACACGTGACGTCGACCCCGCGCAGGGTAACGCCCCGCAGCACCCAGTCGTAGCCGATGTTCCACAGGAGCGGCCCGAGAACCGACCCCTGCGGGACACCGCACGACACGTCCCGTCGACATACTCCAACGCTCGTGGGGTACACGACCGACCGACCCGTGAGGTACTCGTCGACGAGTCGACGCAAGTACTCCGGGAAGGCGTGGTACCCCATAGCCTCCGAAATGGCCCTATGAGGGAGCGTGTTAAAGGCGTTGGAGATGTCTAAGGACACCGCCAAGGCAACCCCGCCTTTCCCAACTTCTTCCGCCACAAGTTTCCTCACCCGTGCGATGGCGTCCATGGTGGACCTGCCCCGCCGAAAGCCGAACTGCACATCAGACACGTTCGGCCCCGTCTCCTCTAGGTGCTGAGTAAGGCGTTCAGCTATGATCCGCTCAAATAACTTCGCGGCCTCACTCAGCAGCACTATTGGGCGGTAACCCGATGGGGAGTCCACCGGTCGCCCGGACTTCCGGATGAGGACCAGCTTGCCTTCCTTCCACTGGTTGGGAAATAGGCCATTCCTGACACAGGTGGTGAGGAGAATACGAAATCTCCTGTCCAAGCCGCCTTCCTTTAGAGCCAAGACCCAGGCCTTCCCCGGGATGCCGTCGGGACCGGGCGCGGTGCTCTTCGCCTGCAGACGAAGGATCGCCCTGTCCAATTCTCCCTCGGACACCTCAGGGGGGTCTTCAGCAGAGATCGGCTGCGTCGCGCTTGCGCTAGCAAGCGCGGTCGGAGCCTCGCCCTCCGCCCTGGCAGGGAACAGAGCCTCCACTACTCTCTCGAGCGTACCCGCCTCCATCGTTGATGTTAGCGGGGGGGCCCAAGGGCGAAGCTTGCTCATGACGAGCTTATATGGCCTGCCCCAAGGGTCCCGCTCGAGCGAGTCCACCAGCTCCTGCCATGCGCGCTCCTTGGCCGCACCAATCTCTACTCTCAAAGCCTTCTTGGCCCCTTGGAAGGCGGCGAAAAGTCTCTGTACTATGTCTGCATCCCTGTGACGTCGACGAGAGCGGGTGTACCGGCGTCGCGCCGCAACGCAAGCCGCTCGAAGACGGTCGAGCTCCGGCGACCACCAGTACACGTGTAGACGAGGTGGCAACGTTCTCACGCGAGGCATGGACACGTCACAGACGTGTGTCATAGCCTCGCGGAACCACTGTACCTCCAGGGATGCGTCCAGTCTCTCCGGTATTTTTGCCCAGCTTTCTACGAGGGACGCCTCTATTAGAGTGTCTCTCTCCATCCGTTTGAGAGCCCATCTTGGGCCGATCTCTGAGCGAGCACGTCTCGGGCTGTTCGGGTCCGTCGAGTGAGGGGAGACGGAAAAACGGATATACCGGTGATCCGACAGGGTCTCGACCCCCTCCTCGACCACCCAGCCCCGAACACGGCGGGCCAGGGCGGGAGACGCAAACGAAACGTCCACGACTGAGCCGCCCTGTTGTCGCACACACGTGTTTGACGTGCCCCTGTTCAGCACCTCCAGATTATGGGTGGAGAGCCACTCCTCCAGAGTTTCGCCCCTCGCATCCGTGACAGAGGAGCCCCACACCGTCGACTTTGCATTCAGGTCCCCAGCCAGGAGCACCTGATGCGGACGACACCAGCCCAGTAGGGTGTCCATTTCTGCCAGAAAGCCCTCGAAGTCCGAGAGCGGACGATTTGGCGAGAAATAGACACCAACGAACATTATGCCGTCGCACAAGACTGCGACGTGGCCGTGGCCTCTGAATGTTCGCCCGACGGCTGGAGCCCCCTCCCCTGTGGCCAAAACAATGGCGACAAGGCCGTCGAGGTCACCCACCCAGTTGTCACGGGAGACAACCCGGTATGGCTCCGCGACGACCGCCACCTGTATTCTCCACTGCACCAGTGTCTGGACTAGCAAGTCCTGGGCACTGGCGCAGTGGTTGACATTGCTTTGAAGGCACCTTATGGACATACTGTTTGTATGTCCATAGTAGTTTCAGTGGTACCGTCCGGTAGGTGGGCCGGGGCATTCTGGGTAAGGACCGCAGAACCCGCCGGCTCTCGTCTGTTCAATTTACGCTTGGGGGCCGGACATTTTGCACTCCCCAGGCGATGTTTTGCCGGTTTGCCGGCCTCCGCGCACAGGATGCAGCGGACGTCCGAGCGGCAATCCGCCGCTCGGTGACCCGCCTGGCTGCATCTGAAGCATACATTGCTCCGATCGGTAGGCGTGGTGCAATGCCCCCTGACGTGCCCCGTCTCGAGGCACCGGAAACAACGCAACTCGCGCGGCGGCAACAGTTTTACTCGCGTTGCCGTCCACCCGATCAAGAGCCTTCTCTCCATCAGTTTTGTGGCGGCTGTCATAGGGCAGCTCGCCCACACTGTCCCTGATCCAAAGCGGGTTTGGCGGATAGTGCCGACCTTCACCGCTTCTTGCTCGCATCCACCGACCTTTGCGATGGCCGCTGCCACTTCGTCGGGAGTGATTGAGTCGTCTAGACCCGAGATGAGCATCTCTGTGGTCTTAACGGGCCTCGAGACCCGTACTGACTCCGCACTCAAAAGTTCCTTCAGTTTGGCGGCCATCGCGTCCGCTCTCTCGTTGTTATTAGTGCCGGAGATTTCTAATATGACAGCTCCGGTCACGGCGCGACGGAACCTGGTAAACTCTATGTCTAGAGATGCCAGGTCCAGATTTTGCTTAGCCTCCCTTATAATCGAGGCGTAGGTCACATTTCTGTCCTCAGCACCAGGCTGTAGGGTTAGGACCACGGCTGCCGTCTTAGGAGGCTTCGCCGTTCTTCTTTTAGGAGGCAGCTTTTGAGGTTGCCCAGTTTTTGTCGCCATGTTCTGCGGGGCGATCGCTTTCTCTTTATGTTTTCCCCCCTTCGCCACTAGGTTCCATGGCCTGTCCATGGAAGCGGGGGCGGAAGGGAGGGGACGCGCTTCGGGGGGAGGTCCTTTCTTTGATTTCGACCTGTTTTGTCTCTTCCTTTCCCTTTTCTTAGCGCTTTTGGAAAGCGCCCGTTTCTCTGGTGCGGCCGCCATCACCTTGCGCCCGCTGGAAGCGGGGGCAGTGGCGTGTTTGGGCGGTGCGGCTGTGCGAATTGGTGCAGTCTTCCTGGGCGCCAGTGTCGGCGGAGTACCCTTTCTGGATGCCAGAGGAGGGCAAGGCTGCGGCTCCACACTTAATAGCTCGTCTATTCTGGTGTTGAGTCTTTCACTCAGGCATCTCAATAGGCGATCCTCCTGCGCCTTGAGCATGCCTGGTGTGACTACATCTTCCATCGTCGAGGGAACCTGTCGGGGCTGCGATTGGACACTGGCTCTGAATTCGGCGAACTCCTTTCGGAGCTCCGCCATGCCAGAGCGCAGTTGTGCGTTTTCACGCTGCAGGGCCTTTGTTTCCTCCGTGGCGCGCAGGGACGCGAGAGACAACACGTCCTCCCACGCCTCAGTCACCGAATCCCTAAGGGCCTTAACAAAGGTCCCCTTGAGCTTGCCTGACTTGGCTGCCACTTCCTCTATAACGGAAAAGCGGGATTTTACTCGCTCCAGAAGTCGTGAGGACGTCACGTTGATGTCCTCCTTCTCTCCTGGCATAGCCAGGCTGGAACGGGTCGCTCTAGCCTCAGAGACAGAGGCCAGCAGCTCCTTCTCGGCCTGGAGCTCTAGTTCGGCCCGTTGGGCCTTCACATATTCGGCCTTAGCCATTGCAAGGCCGACATATTGCCCAGTTGTGGGCGGACGTCCGGGCTTCTTGGCCTTGTGGACCGAACGAGTCGGAGACTCTGTTCGGTCCGAGCCCTCGTCGGACGTTTCTGACTCGGGAGGCTTCGAGCCTCTCTTGAGAAAGAAACGGGACAGATTCCTGTCCTCCTCCATTCTAGTGACTTTTACTCTGGCAGAGCGAACGGTGCTCGCACTGCCAGAGGAAGAATCGCCTGACATAGCGAGGTCCTGCCGAAGAGTCGACAGGGCCTGCGCTTCCAAATCGCGTGCAATCTCGGGTACCTTAAAAGAAAAGCCATTGTCGTTGGTGGGGTTGCCCCCAAGTGCAGTCTTGTCCCCCCCAGAGTACGTGGGACTGCCTGTACCCGAAGGCACAGGGAGGGATTCCCCATCTGCGGAGCAGGTGGGACCCTCCTGGGTATATTTACTTTTAGATGCACTTTTCATGATGTTTTATGTGTTTTTTTACAGCTTCACTGCTGTTGGGCCCTTGGGACTGGGTACCCCCCAGCCATTCATCCCATCGGCAGACCCAAAACCTTAGGATTGGGGTAATTTTTATAGTGGTTTTCTTCCACGCGGCCCGACGCTCAGTGCGCCGGACCCCCGGCCTCGCAGAGTGCGAGGTTACGGGTTGCCCGACGGTGGCCTAGACCACACGCCGCGCACGCGGACCTTGAAGGTCCGCCTCCCACGAGCCGAAGCTCCACTGCCCCACTACGGGGCCTCCACAAACGCGCCGAAGCGCTTCAGCGCCAGAGCGCCTCCTCATCAGCCGGGACTTCCGGTCCGCCAGGTTGAACCCGGCCATCCCACGACCCGCAGGGGTCCACTGGCGACAGCGGTGGGCTTCTTAAATAAGAAGCCGTCGCTTCGCCCACGGGGGTGATTTTTTAGAGAGGTTGTCTTCCTCGCGGCCCAACGCTCAGTGCGCTGGACCCCCGACCCCACTTAGTGCGGGGCTACGGGTTCATGTGGCCGTGCAATGTCCGCCCTTAAAAAGACCAGACAGCCACATGCCAGTTTTTGTCCGCGCCGGCCGAAACCGGTACCCCCCATACTGGGGGGCGTTCCCCTATCCGCAACCCGGGGACGCGTCCGATGGCGGACTGGAAACCGCACACGGAATACGAACCTAACCTAACCTAACCTTTTTTTTTTTTTTTTTTTTTTTTTTTTTTTTTTTTAGGAGGGGAAATGCATTTACGCACTATCCCTCGTCGACGAGGACAGCCGACGAGGGGGTGTGTGGGACTCGCCCGGTGAGAGCCACCGGGAATACCCACTAAAACCCCTCCGTGTTCCAACATCAGCGGTGTTAGGAGGAACCGAGGCGACAGCTGGGCCTTGTCCTCACGGTCCCCCCGCACCGCTACGTCCGCTGCCGGACTCCTCACTGGCGGATTTGCCGCTACCTCACTAGTGGCGACCTACTGGAACACCTGTAGGTCGTCACACCTCACTATTGAAATGTCCGGACGTCAGTTGTCCTCAAACTGACGCCCGGTTGTCATTAGGTTACGTGGGCCGCGGCGTACGCACGGCCACGCCGGCCAGCTCTGCGGCGCCTGAGTGGTTCAGCCTGCGGGTCCTCCTCGCGGGACCGCTCGCTGTCTTCTTTGCCACTCAGGACCACCTCGCAAAAGGCCTTGACGGCACACCAGCCGTCAGGGCTACCGATCATCGCTCTGACGACAGCGGGTAAGGACAAGTCTTGTCCCACGACTGCCGTCAGAGCCGTCCTCTCTTGATCCCAACCTGGGCACTCCGCTAGAACATGGTCGGCCGTGTCATCCGGCGCACCACATTCGTGACAGGCGGTGGTTCGCTCCCTCCTCGCGACGTTGCACAGGTACCGTCCGAAGCAACCATGCCCCGTAAGCACCTGCACAAGCCGGAAGGAGAGCGAACCGGTCCGCCTGCTCACCCATTCCTTAAGCACCGGTGCAATTGCTGCAACGGTGCGGTGACCCGCGCTCGGATGCGCCATCATGTCGCCCCATCTTTCCATGGCTTCTTCTCTGGCCTCCCTCCTCCACCGTGACACTTCTTCTGGGGATGGACTCGCGCCGCGGGCCCTTGCGTCGGCAGTCTGGTAGTAGACCGCTGCAAGGACCTCGGCATCCAACTCCCAGGGAAGCGTCCCAGCAACAGCGCATGCCGCCTCCCAGGACGTGGTGCGATACGCTCGGATGACCCTGTTCGCCATGACCCGCTGCGGACGTCGCAGCATGGCCAGGTTATGGGCGGACAAAGAGTCAACCCATACGGGAGCCCCATACAGGGCCATCGAGCGCACCACGCCTGCGAAGAGACGGCGGCATCCTCCCTTTGGCCCACCCAGGTTGGGCGTAAGCCTGCTCAAAGCAAACGATGTCCTTATTAGTTTGGGAGCCATCTTTTTAAAGTGCTCCCTAAAGTTCCACCGGCTATCAAGGACGACGCCGAGATACTTCAACGTCGACCCGATGCCGATGGTCACTCCGCTCACAGTTATGTGGGCGTCTGGCGGCGGCGCCTTGCGAGGTCCATGGAAGCAAATTGCTTCGGACTTCTCAAGAGCCACCGTCAGCCCCAGACGTCTTATTCGCGCCACCACTTGTGCGACTCCGGCGGTTGCCAACAGGGTCGCGTCACGAAACGTGCTACCGCGGGCGATCACGAGCGTGTCGTCCGCATAGCACGCGACGTCGACCCCGCGCAGGTTGATGCCTCGCAGCACCGAGTCGTATCCAATGTTCCACAGGAGCGGCCCGAGAACCGACCCCTGCGGGACACCACACGACACGTCCCGTCGACATACTCCAACGCGTGTGGGGTACACCACCGCCCGACCCGAGAGATACTCGTCGACAAGTCGACGTAGGTACTCCGGGAAGGCGTGGAACCCCATGGCCTCCGAGATGACACGATGTGGGAGCGTGTTAAACGCGTTGGAGATGTCTAACGATACCGCCAAGGCACACCCGCCTTTCCCAATCGCCTCCTCCGCAAGTGACCTCACCCGAGCGATTGCGTCCATGGTGGACCTGCCCCGCCGAAAGCCAAACTGGACGTCAGCCAGGTTCGGCCCCGTCTCCTCTAGGTGCCGAGTGAGGCGGGCGGCTATAACCCGCTCGAACAGTTTTCCGGCCTCACTCAACAGCACTATCGGGCGGTACCCCGATGGGGAGTCCACCGGTCGCCCAGACTTTCGGATGAGGACCAACTTGCCTACCTTCCACTGGCTAGGAAAGTGGCCATTCGTCACACAAGTGGTGAGAAGGGCGCGAAATCTCGCAGCCATGCCGCCCTCCTTGAGAGCCAATACCCAGGCCTTTCCCGGGATGCCGTCGGGACCGGGCGCTGTGTTCTTCGCCTGGAGACGAAGAACCGCCCTGTCCAACTCTCCCTCGGACACCTCAGGGGGCTCTTCAGGAGAGATTGGCTGCCTCGTACGTTCCCGTACGGGAAAAGCATCCTCCGCCACCCTGGCAGGGAACAGAGAATCCACCACTCTCTCGAGCATGCCCGCCTCCATCGTGGTTGTTAGCGGGGGGACCCAGGGGCGTAGCTTGTTCATAACAAGCCTGTAAGGCCTGCCCCATGGGTCACGCTCGAGGGTGTCCAGCAACTCCTGCCAGGCGCGTTCCTTGGCAGCGCCGATCTCGGCTCTCAAAGCCTTCTTGGCCTCTTGGAAGGCGGCGAAGAGTCTTCGTTGGGTGTTGGCATCCCTGTGACGTCGACGAGAGCGAGTGTACTGGCGTCGCGCCGAGACGCAGGCCGCTCGAAGACGATCGAGCTCCGGCGACCACCAGTACACCTGTCGACGAGGCGGAAGCGATCTCACTCGAGGCATCGACACGTCGCAGACGTGTGTCATCGCCTCGCTGAACCACTGCGCCTCCAGGGATGCGTCCGGACTTCCCGGGGTGTCATTCCAGTTGATGACGAGGGACGCCTCAATGAGGGTGTCTCTCTCCAGCTTTTTCAATGCCCACTTTGGGCCAATCTCCGCAGGGGCACGTCTCGGGCTGTGCGGGTGTGCCGGGTGGGGGGAGACGGAAAACCGAATAAATCGGTGATCCGATAAGGTCTCGACCCCCTCCTCAACTACCCAGCCTAGAACACGGTGTGCCAGGGCGGGACTCGCGAACGTGACGTCCACGACGGATCCGCCCTGAAGGCGCACGCACGTGTTTGTGTTGCCCCTGTTCAGTACCGCCAGGTTATTGCTGGAGAGCCATTCCTCTAGAGTTTCGCCCCTCGCATCAGTGAGGGAGGAACCCCACACCGTCGACTTTGCGTTCAGGTCACCGCCAATGAGGACCAGGTGCGGCCGGCTCCAATTCATGAGGGTGTCCAATTCCGCCAAAAAGGTCTCGAATTCCGAGAGCGGACGATTTGGCGAAAAGTAGACACCCACATACACAATATTGCCGCACAAAACGGCGACCATCCCCCGACCTCTGAACGATCGATCGACCGTGGGGGCCTCCTCCCCTGTGGCCAAAACAATGGCGACAAGGCCGTCGAGGTCACCGATCCAGTTGTCACGGGAGACGACTAGGTACGGCTCCGCGACGACCGCCACCTGTATTCTCCACTGCACCAGTGTCTGGACTAGCAAGTCCTGGGCACTGGCGCAGTGGTTGATGTTCGCTTGTAGGCATCTTATGGACATACTGTTTGTATGTCCATAAGTGCCTCAGTCCCGTCCGGTAGGCAGGTCGTGGAGTCCTGGGACGGAACCACAGGGACCACAGGCCTTCGTCTATTCATCTTGGGCTTGGGGGCCGAACATTTTTTGCTCCCCAAGCGATGATTTGCCTTTCTGTTGGAGTCGGCACAGAGTGGGCAACGGGCTTCTGCCCGGCACTCAGACGCTCGATGTCCAGTTACTCCGCACTTGAAACACTGCTGGCTCCGGTCGACGGCCGCAGTGCATTGCTCCCTGACATGCCCTGTCATCAGGCACCGGAAACAACGCATCTCACGGGGCTGCAGCAGCTTGACGCGCGCTGCCGTCCACCCGACCAGCAGTTTTCCCTCCGTAACCTTTTTGGCTGCTTCAACGGGGCAGCTCGCCCAAGCCGATCCCATGCCGAATAGTGACATTCGGATTACGCCGACCTTCACCGCATCCCGGGAACATTCACCAAGCCTAGCGATGGCCGCCGCTACCTCCTCTGAAGTTACGGAGTCGTCTAAGCCCGAAACGAGTAACTCAATTGCCTTGAAAGGCCTTGAGATTCGGACCGACTCCGCACTCAGTACTTCTCTGAGTCTGGCGGCCAAAGCGTCCGCCTTGCTATTGCCGTCGTTGCCGCTGACACCCTTCACTTCCATTATGACGGCACCCGTCACCGCGCGTCGGAAATGGAGAGAAGGTATTCCCATCGCCGTTATGTCAACGCGCTTTTTCGCCTCCTCTAGGATCACGCGATAGGTTATCCCCCTGTCTGCAGCTCCCGGCTGCAGGGTGACGACGACGGCTGCCGTCTTGGGAGGTCTGACCTTCCGCGGAGCGGGCTGTTGTGCCCGAACCTTCTGCTTAGGAGCAGGAGGTCGCTCTTTATGCTTTCCCCCCTTAACCACCAAGCTCCATGGTTTATCCATGGAGGGAGGGGCGGGAGGAAGTTGACGCGGGGCAGACTGCTCGGCTGTCTTGCGACCTCGCGTCGCTTTCCTACGTCGGGCACTCTTAGAGAGTGCCGACGGCTTCTCTGTCGGCGCCTTGAGTTTTTGCCCGCTAGCGGGTTTAGGCACTACAGCGGCTTTTTTCAAAGCCGGTGCCAATGGTGGAGCCAATCCCTTGTCGGTTTCTGCCGGAGAGCCAGGCTTGCGATTTGCGCGCAGCTCTGGAACATCGAGTCGGTCCAGTATTTGGCCCATGACCCGAGCCTCGAGGTCTTTAAGAAGTCCTGAGGTGACCCCCACCTCAGGGGCAGCCGCGAGACCCTGCCTAGCAAGGAGCAAGGCCTTAACCTCTGTGAGCTCCTTGCGGAGCTCCGCCATTTCCGTGCGAATCTGGGCATTCTCACGCCGCAGTTGGTCATTTTCGCGCCGCTGCTGCTCAATTTCGCGCTGCTGCGCCTCCGTCTCGTCCGTCGTGCACCTTTTAGAAAGGGAGACCGTGTCCTCCTCTATAGTCATAATCGCCTCTTTGAGGGATTTAATAAATCCCCCCTTGAGGTGACCTGATTTCTTGGCGACCTCGTCGATGATTGAAAGGCCGGACCTCACTCGCGATACTAGTCGTGAGGACGTCTCAGCATCGTCTAATCCGGCGGTAATAGAAAGGCGGGCGCGAGTATCTCTAGCCTTGTGGACCGAGGCGAGCAGCTCTTTCTCCGCCTGGAGCTCCAATTCTTCCCTTTGGGCCTTCAAATATTCGGTCTTAGCTTTCGCCAAGCCGACATACTGCCCGGTTGTGGGCGGTCGTCCGGGCTTCCTCGACTTGTTGGCCGAGCGAGCCGGAGAAATCGTTCGATCAGAGCCCTCATCAGAAGTTTCTGATTCGGGCGGTTTGGAGCCTCTCTTCAGAAAGAAACGAGAGAGACTCTTGTCCTCCTCCATTCTCATGACTTTCACTCTGGCAGAGCGAACGGTGCTCGCACTGCCAGAGGAAGAGTCGCCTGACATAGCGAGGTCCTGCCGAAGAGTCGACAGTGCCTGCGCTTCCAAATCGCGTGCAATCTCGGGTACCTTGAAACAAGTGCCATGGTCGTTGGTGGGGTTGCCCCCAAGTGCAGTTTTGTCCCCCCCAGAGTACGTGGGACAGCCTGAACCCGAAGGTCCAGGGAGGGATTCCCCATCTGCGGAGCAGGTGGGACCCTCCTGGGTAATAATACTTTTAACTACACTATTCATAATGGTTTTAGAGTTTTTTAGACAGCTTCACTGCTGTTGAGCCCTTGGGACTGGGTACCCCCCAGCCATTCATCCCATCGGCAGGCCCAAAACCTTAGGATTGGGGTAATTTTTTATAGTGGTTTTCTTCCACGCGGCCCGACGCTCAGTGCGCCGGACCCCCGGCCTCGCAGAGTGCGAGGTTACGGGTTGCCCGACGGTGGCCTAGACCACACGCCGCGCACGCGGACCTTGAAGGTCCGCCTCCCACGAGCCGAAGCTCCACTGCCCCGCTACGGGGCCTCCACAAACGCGCCGAAGCGCTTCAGCGCCAGAGCGCCTCCTCATCAGTCCGGACTTCCGGTCCGCCAGGTTGAACCCGGCCATCCCACGACCCGCGAGGGTCCACTGGCGACAGCGGTGGGCTTCTTAAATAAGAAGCCGTCGCTTCGCCCACGGGGGTGATTTTTTAGAGAGGTTGTCTTCCTCGCGGCCCAACGCTCAGTGCGCTGGACCCCCGACCCCACTCAGTGCGGGGCTACGGGTTCATGTGGCCGTGCAATGTCCGCCCTTAAAAAAGACCAGACAGCCACATGCCAGTTTTTGTCCGCGCCGGCCGAAACCGGTACCCCCCATAACTGGGGGGCGTTCCCCTATCCGCAACCCGGGGACGCGTCCGATGGCGGACTGGAAACCGCACACGGAAACCTAACCTAACCTTTTTTTTTTTTTTTTTTAGGAGGGGAAATGCATTTACGCACTATCCCTCGTCGAGGGGACATCCCGACGAGGGGGTGTGTGGGACTCGCCCGGTGAGAGGCACCGGGAATACCCACTAAAACCCCTCCGTGTTCCATCATCAGCGGTGGTAGGAGGATCCGAAGCGACAGCTGGGCCTTGTCCTCGTGATCCCCCGCACCGCAGTGTCCGCAGCCGGACTCATTCCCAGCAGATGTGCTGCTTCCTCTCTGGTGACGACCTACTGGAACACCTGTAGGCCGTCACCCCTCACAAATGAAAATGTCCGGGCGTCAGTTGTCCTCATACTGACGCCCGGTTGTCATTACCTGACGGGGGCCGCGTCGTATGCGCGGCGGCGTCGACCGACTCTTCGGCGCCTGAGTGGTTCCGCCTGGGGGTCCTCCTCTCGGGACCGCTCCCCGGCCTCCTTACCACTCAAGGCCGCTTCACAAAATGCCTTGACAGCATTCCAGCTGTCAAGGCTTCCAATCATTTCTCTGACGACAGCGGGTAAAGACAGATCCTGTCCCACGACTGCCGTCAGAGCCGCTCTCTCCGTATCCCAACCTGGGCATGCCTCCAAGACGTGCTGGGCGGTGTCCTCACCGGCCCCGCACTCGTGGCAGGCGGTGGTTCGCTCCCTTCTCGCGACGTTGCACAGATACCTTCCGAAGCATCCATGCCCCGTAAGCACCTGCACAAGCCGAAAGGAGAGCGAGCCGGCCCGCCTGCCCGTCCACTCGGTCAGCACCGGCGCGATCGCAGACGTGGTGCGGTAACCCCACCCCGGCTGCGTCAGCTGGTCGCGCCATCGCTCGACTGCCTCGTCTTGGGCCTCTCGTCGCCAGTGTGACACTTCTTCTGGGAGTGGTCTACCGCCGCGGGCCCTTGCGTCCGCGGTTTTGCGGTACACCGTTGCAAGGACCTCGGCATCCAGCTCCCAGGGAAGCGTTCCCGCAATTGCGCATGCCGCTCTCCACGAGGTGGTGCGATACGCTCTAATGACCCTGGTCGCCATGACCCGCTGCGGACGGCGCAGCAGGGTCAAATTACGGGCAGACAAGGAGTCGACCCATATGGGCGCTCCATACAGGGCCATCGAGCGCACCACGCCCGCAAAGAGGCGGCGGCATCCTCCACTTGGCCCGCCCAGGTTGGGCATTAACCGGCTTAGGGCAAATGTTGCCTTCACCAGTTTAGGAGCTAAGCTCCTGAAATGATCAGTAAACTTCCACCGGCTATCGAGAACGACGCCGAGATATTTCAACGTCGTCCCGATGCCGATGGACACTCCGCTAACAATGATGTGAGCGTCTGGCGGTGACGCCTTGCGAGGTCCGTGGAAGCAAATTGCTTCGGACTTTTCAAGGGCCACCGTCAGGCCCAGGCGCCGTATGCGCCCCACCACCTGTGCGACTCCGGCGGTTGCCAACAGGGCCGCGTCTCGGAACGTGCTACCGCGGGCGGTCACGAGTGTGTCGTCCGCGTAACACGTGACGTCGACCCCGCGCAGGGTAACGCCCCGCAGCACCCAGTCGTAGCCGATGTTCCACAGGAGCGGCCCGAGAACCGACCCCTGCGGGACACCGCACGACACGTCCCGTCGACATACTCCAGCGCTCGTGGGGTACACGACCGACCGACCCGTGAGGTACGAGTCGACGAGTCGACGCAAGTACTCCGGGAAGGCGTGGTACCCCATGGCCTCCGAAATGGCCCTATGAGGGAGCGTGTTAAAGGCGTTGGAGATGTCTAAGGACACCGCCAAGGCAACCCCGCCTTTCCCAACTTCTTCCGCCACAAGTTTCCTCACCCGTGCGATGGCGTCCATGGTGGACCTGCCCCGCCGAAAGCCGAACTGGACATCAGCCACGTTCGGCCCCGTCTCCTCTAGGTGCTGAGTAAGGCGTTCAGCTATGATCCGCTCAAATAACTTCGCAGCCTCACTCAGCAGTACTATTGGGCGGTAACCCGATGGGGAGTCCACCGGTCGCCCGGACTTCCGGATGAGGACCAGCTTGCCTTCCTTCCACTGGTTGGGAAATAGGCCATTCCTGACACAGGTGGTGAGGAGAATACGAAATCTCCTGTCCAAGCCGCCTTCCTTTAGAGCCAAGACCCAGGCCTTCCCCGGGATGCCGTCGGGACCGGGCGCGGTGCTCTTCGCCTGCAGACGAAGGATCGCCCTGTCCAATTCTCCCTCGGACACCTCAGGGGGGTCTTCAGCAGAGATCGGCTGCGTCGCGCTTGCGCTAGCAAGCGCGGTCGGAGCCTCGCCCTCCGCCCTGGCAGGGAACAGAGCCTCCACTACTCTCTCGAGCGTACCCGCCTCCATCGTTGATGTTAGCGGGGGGGCCCAAGGGCGAAGCTTGCTCATGACGAGCTTATATGGCCTGCCCCAAGGGTCCCGCTCGAGCGAGTCCACCAGCTCCTGCCATGCGCGCTCCTTGGCCGCACCAATCTCTACTCTCAAAGCCTTCTTGGCCCCTTGGAAGGCGGCGAAGAGTCTTCGTTGGGTGTTGGCATCCCTGTGACGTCGACGAGAGCGAGTGTACTGGCGTCGCGCCGAGACGCAGGCCGCTCGAAGACGATCGAGCTCCGGCGACCACCAGTACACCTGTCGACGAGGCGGAAGCGATCTCACTCGAGGCATCGACACGTCGCAGACGTGTGTCATCGCCTCGCTGAACCACTGCGCCTCCAGGGATGCGTCCGGACTTCCCGGGGTGTCATTCCAGTTGATGACGAGGGACGCCTCAATGAGGGTGTCTCTCTCCAGCTTTTTCAATGCCCACTTTGGGCCAATCTCCGCAGGGGCACGTCTCGGGCTGTGCGGGTGTGCCGGGTGGGGGGAGACGGAAAACCGAATAAATCGGTGATCCGATAAGGTCTCGACCCCCTCCTCAACTACCCAGCCTAGAACACGGTGTGCCAGGGCGGGACTCGCGAACGTGACGTCCACGACGGATCCGCCCTGAAGGCGCACGCACGTGTTTGTGTTGCCCCTGTTCAGTACCGCCAGGTTATTGCTGGAGAGCCATTCCTCTAGAGTTTCGCCCCTCGCATCAGTGAGGGAGGAACCCCACACCGTCGACTTTGCGTTCAGGTCACCGCCAATGAGGACCAGGTGCGGCCGGCTCCAATTCATGAGGGTGTCCAATTCCGCCAAAAAGGTCTCGAATTCCGAGAGCGGACGATTTGGCGAAAAGTAGACACCCACATACACAATATTGCCGCACAAAACGGCGACCATCCCCCGACCTCTGAACGATCGATCGACCGTGGGGGCCTCCTCCCCTGTGGCCAAAACAATGGCGACAAGGCCGTCGAGGTCACCGATCCAGTTGTCACGGGAGACGACTAGGTACGGCTCCGCGACGACCGCCACCTGTATTCTCCACTGCACCAGTGTCTGGACTAGCAAGTCCTGGGCACTGGCGCAGTGGTTGATGTTCGCTTGTAGGCATCTTATGGACATACTGTTTGTATGTCCATAAGTGCCTCAGTCCCGTCCGGTAGGCAGGTCGTGGAGTCCTGGGACGGAACCACAGGGACCACAGGCCTTCGTCTATTCATCTTGGGCTTGGGGGCCGAACATTTTTTGCTCCCCAAGCGATGATTTGCCTTTCTGTTGGAGTCGGCACAGAGTGGGCAACGGGCTTCTGCCCGGCACTCAGACGCTCGATGTCCAGTTACTCCGCACTTGAAACACTGCTGGCTCCGGTCGACGGCCGCAGTGCATTGCTCCCTGACATGCCCTGTCATCAGGCACCGGAAACAACGCATCTCACGGGGCTGCAGCAGCTTGACGCGCGCTGCCGTCCACCCGACCAGCAGTTTTCCCTCCGTAACCTTTTTGGCTGCTTCAACGGGGCAGCTCGCCCAAGCCGCTCCCATGCCGAATAGTGACATTCGGATTACGCCGACCTTCACCGCATCCCGGGAACATTCACCAAGCCTAGCGATGGCCGCCGCTACCTCCTCTGAAGTTACGGAGTCGTCTAAGCCCGAAACGAGTAACTCAATTGCCTTGAAAGGCCTTGAGATTCGGACCGACTCCGCACTCAGTACTTCTCTGAGTCTGGCGGCCAAAGCGTCCGCCTTGCTATTGCCGTCGTTGCCGCTGACACCCTTCACTTCCATTATGACGGCACCCGTCACCGCGCGTCGGAAATGGAGAGAAGGTATTCCCATCGCCGTTATGTCAACGCGCTTTTTCGCCTCCTCTAGGATCACGCGATAGGTTATCCCCCTGTCTGCAGCTCCCGGCTGCAGGGTGACGACGACGGCTGCCGTCTTGGGAGGTCTGACCTTCCGCGGAGCGGGCTGTTGTGCCCGAACCTTCTGCTTAGGAGCAGGAGGTCGCTCTTTATGCTTTCCCCCCTTAACCACCAAGCTCCATGGTTTATCCATGGAGGGAGGGGCGGGAGGAAGTTGACGCGGGGCAGACTGCTCAGCTGTCTTGCGACCTCGCGTCGCTTTCCTACGTCGGGCACTCTTAGAGAGTGCCGACGGCTTCTCTGTCGGCGCCTTGAGTTTTTGCCCGCTAGCGGGTTTAGGCACTACAGCGGCTTTTTTCAAAGCCGGTGCCAATGGTGGAGCCAATCCCTTGTCGGTTTCTGCCGGAGAGCCAGGCTTGCGATTTGCGCGCAGCTCTGGAACATCGAGTCGGTCCAGTATTTGGCCCATGACCCGAGCCTCGAGGTCTTTAAGAAGTCCTGAGGTGACCCCCACCTCAGGGGCAGCCGCGAGACCCTGCCTAGCAAGGAGCAAGGCCTTAACCTCTGTGAGCTCCTTGCGGAGCTCCGCCATTTCCGTGCGAATCTGGGCATTCTCACGCCGCAGTTGGTCATTTTCGCGCCGCTGCTGCTCAATTTCGCGCTGCTGCGCCTCCGTCTCGTCCGTCGTGCACCTTTTAGAAAGGGAGACCGTGTCCTCCTCTATAGTCATAATCGCCTCTTTGAGGGATTTAATAAATCCCCCCTTGAGGTGACCTGATTTCTTGGCGACCTCGTCGATGATTGAAAGGCCGGACCTCACTCGCGATACTAGTCGTGAGGACGTCTCAGCATCGTCTAATCCGGCGGTAATAGAAAGGCGGGCGCGAGTATCTCTAGCCTTGTGGACCGAGGCGAGCAGCTCTTTCTCCGCCTGGAGCTCCAATTCTTCCCTTTGGGCCTTCAAATATTCGGTCTTAGCTTTCGCCAAGCCGACATACTGCCCGGTTGTGGGCGGTCGTCCGGGCTTCCTCGACTTGTTGGCCGAGCGAGCCGGAGAAATCGTTCGATCAGAGCCCTCATCAGAAGTTTCTGATTCGGGCGGTTTGGAGCCTCTCTTCAGAAAGAAACGAGAGAGACTCTTGTCCTCCTCCATTCTCATGACTTTCACTCTGGCAGAGCGAACGGTGCTCGCACTGCCAGAGGAAGAGTCGCCTGACATAGCGAGGTCCTGCCGAAGAGTCGACAGGGCCTGCGCTTCCAAATCGCGTGCAATCTCGGGTACCTTGAAACAAGTGCCATGGTCGTTGGTGGGGTTGCCCCCAAGTGCAGTTTTGTCCCCCCCAGAGTACGTGGGACAGCCTGAACCCGAAGGTCCAGGGAGGGATTCCCCATCTGCGGAGCAGGTGGGACCCTCCTGGGTAATAATACTTTTAACTACACTATTCATAATGGTTTTAGAGTTTTTTTAGACAGCTTCACTGCTGTTGAGCCCTTGGGACTGGGTACCCCCCAGCCATTCATCCCATCGGCAGGCCCAAAACCTTAGGATTGGGGTAATTTTTTATAGTGGTTTTCTTCCACGCGGCCCGACGCTCAGTGCGCCGGACCCCCGGCCTCGCAGAGTGCGAGGTTACGGGTTGCCCGACGGTGGCCTAGACCACACGCCGCGCACGCGGACCTTGAAGGTCCGCCTCCCACGAGCCGAAGCTCCACTGCCCCGCTACGGGGCCTCCACAAACGCGCCGAAGCGCTTCAGCGCCAGAGCGCCTCCTCATCAGTCCGGACTTCCGGTCCGCCAGGTTGAACCCGGCCATCCCACGACCCGCGAGGGTCCACTGGCGACAGCGGTGGGCTTCTTAAATAAGAAGCCGTCGCTTCGCCCACGGGGGTGATTTTTTAGAGAGGTTGTCTTCCTCGCGGCCCAACGCTCAGTGCGCTGGACCCCCGACCCCACTCAGTGCGGGGCTACGGGTTCATGTGGCCGTGCAATGTCCGCCCTTAAAAAAAGACCAGACAGCCACATGCCAGTTTTTGTCCGCGCCGGCCGAAACCGGTACCCCCCATAACTGGGGGGCGTTCCCCTATCCGCAACCCGGGGACGCGTCCGATGGCGGACTGGAAACCGCACACGGAAACCTAACCTAACCTTTTTTTTTTTTTTTTTTTTTTTTTTTTTTTTTTTAGGAGGGGAAATGCGTTTACGCACTATCCCTCGTCGATGTTGAGGACTCATCGACGAGGGGGAGTGTGGGACTCGCCCGGCGAAGGAATATCGCCGGGAATACCCACTAAAACCCCTCCGTGTTCCTCACACGCGTTGGGACAGGAGAGAGGGATTCCACGCGAGCATAATCACCTACTCTCCTGTCTGCGTCTGCCCGAAATTGGGCACCTCAATATGTAGTCATCGGTAGGGTGAGACCCTACCGGAAGATATGCACTATTATGGGAAGACGTGCCGGAACACGCAGCACGTCTTGCACCAGGGCCGGATTAAAGGCGACGGATCCTCATATCCGTCGCCAATCGGCAGGTCAAGGGGGCACAGCGAGTTGGCCGTACAGCCTCCTCCGCCTCCCAAACCTCTTGCGGCGGATATCGTTGGCTTGGGCACTGTCCTCCCGAGCTCGCTCCGCATTCTCCTTCAGCGACATCACCTCCTCGCTGAAGGAGACCATCGCTTTCCAAGATTGTTCGCTGCCAACCATGGCCGAAGCCACGGCCGACAGCGAAAGGTCTCCGCCGATAACGGCGACTAAGTGGCGCCGTTGAGAGTCCCATGCCGGGCATGTCTCGAGAGTGTGCTGCGCGGTGTCCTCGCAGCAACCGCAATGATGGCAGGAAGGTGACGCTTCCCGCCTGGCGACATTGCAGAGATATCTGCCGAAGCATCCATGCCCCGACAGAATCTGCGCAAGCCGGAAGGTGATCACGCCACGCTTCCTCCTGCACCACATCTCCAAAACTGGCCTGAAGGCCCGGATGGTAGATGCGCCGGCGGTCGGCTCAGCAAGCCTCTCCGCCCACCGCTCAAGTACGACCCGCTGCGCCGTACGGCGCACCTCTTCCGGCAAGGGACCTTCCTCGCCGGCAGAACGAATTGCCGCTCGCCGCTGGTAGACCGAGGACAGGACTTCGGCTTCCAGCTCCCACGGGGGTGTTCCTGCTAGTACGCAGGCTACGTCGCAGGAGACAGTGCGGTAGCCGCGTATTACCCTGGTCGCCATGACACGCTGGGGCCTGCGCAACAGCATGATGTTCTGGCGATCCAGGGCATCCACCCACACTGGCGCACCATAAAGCGCCATAGAGCGCACCACCCCCGTGTAGAGGCGGCGACAGCTGACACTCGGCCCGCCGATGTTTGGCAGGAGACTGCTCAAGGCAGAAGCGGCCTTAAGTAATCTGGGACTCAGGCGTCGGAAATGCTCGTTGAACCGCCACCTAGAGTCTAATGTGAGCCCCAGGTAGTTCATGTGCGCTCCGACAGCGACGCGAACATTAGCAATATCAATGTGAGCGTCGGGTGGCGGACCCATCCGAGGGCCATGGAAAAGAATGGCCTCGGATTTCGCGGGTGCCACCTTCAGACCCAACAAGTCAATCCGTTTGACCACGAGGGCGACGCCCACCGTGGCCAGTCTCGCAGCATCTTTATAGTCATCTGCACACGCGACGACAAGGGTGTCGTCGGCGTAGCAGATGACGTTCAAGTTCGGGAGAAGGGCACCTCTCAGTACCCAATCGTACCCGATGTTCCACAGAAGCGGGCCTAAGACCGACCCCTGTGGAACACCGCAGGTCATGCCTCTCTCAAGGACGACACCGTCCCGATCCTGGCACAGGATCGTGCGATCCTTGAGGTAGTCCGCCACAATCAGCTGCAGGTAGGCGGGTAGACGAAAATACCGTAGCGCCTCCAGGATGCAGTTGAAGGGAAGGGTGTTAAAGGCATTGGTGATGTCCAATGACACGGCCAGTGCGACCCCTCCCCTCGCTACGGAGTCCTGCGCGATGGTCTTGAGGCGCAGGATTGCGTCGACCGTGGATCGACCCGCTCGGAACCCGAACTGACTGTCGGACAGACCTGGTCCGTCCGAGGTGAGATGTCGGGTTATACGACGGGCAATTATTCTCTCGAATAATTTGCCCGCCTCGTCCAGCAACACTATCGGCCTGTAGCCGGATGGGGAGTCCGCAGGACGCCCGTCTTTCCGTATCAGAACCAGTTTGCCCTCCTTCCAGGGTCGCGGGAACGACCCCTTGGAGAGGGCAGTGTCGAGGATGCCTCGAAGCCGGTCACCCAGTTCGCCCAAGGCCAAGACCCAGGCGCGACCGGGGATACCGTCCGGACCGGGGGCGGTCTTCTTCCCGCGTAGATGAAGCACAGCCTCTCCGAACTCCCCGCTCGTGATCGGCGGAACTACTGGTTCGTCTTCGGTTTGAGCGGTCGCCCGTCCGCCCATAGGCGGCGGGGTGTGCTCCGCGCAGTTGGGGAACAGTGCAGAGAGCACGTCCCGAAGAAACCGCGGTTCTACAGTTTCGGCCACAGGCGGACCATGCGACCGAAGCTTCGCTCTGGCAGCGCGATAGGGGCGGCCCCACGGATCCCGGTCCAAAACCTCCAGCATCTCCTCTCGCGCCCGGGCTTTCGCCTCGCGAATGGCAATCTGGAGGGATTTCTTGGCCGCTTTGTAGGCGTCGTACAGGCGACCTTCCAGGTCAAGGTCCCTGTTCCTGCGTCTGCGAGATCTGGTGTATCTGCGACGGGCGGCCATGCAGGCGTCGCGCAGATCTGCCACCTCGTCGCACCACCAGTGCACCTGCTTTTTGGGCGGGCGTCGTCTGACACGCGGCATCGCCGCATCGCACACAGCGGTCATGGCGATTCGCATGTCAGCCACTCGGTCTTCGAGCGACAAGTCACCGCTGGGCTCTCCCGAGACCCAGTCCTGGACTATGGCTGCCTCGATGAGGAGATCTTGGTCCAGTTTCGCAAGCGCCCAGCGAGGAAAGCGCTGGGAGTTTCCATCTCGACGCCGCAGGAGAACTCCGTCTGCAGACGAGGGACGGGACACGCTGAACCGCACGTAGCGGTGGTCTGAGAGAGTCTCAACGCCCTCAAGTACTCTCCAATCGTGGACACGTTCGGCGATGGCTCGGGAAGCAAACGACACGTCTACTATCGAGCCACCATGTTGCCGAACGCAGGTGTTAACACTGCCACGATTGAGCACTGACAGTCCTAGAGGGATGACCCAGTCCAGGACGGCGTCGCCACGAGCACCGGTCACGGGACAGCCCCATGCCGTGGACTTGGCGTTGAGATCTCCCATGACGATAGCCGGGAGTCCTGCGCGCCTAACTACACCCTCCAAGTGACCGAGGAAGACCTCGAACTCGGCGAGGGCACGGTTCGGGGAGAAGTACACTCCGACGATCAGAACAGTGCCCCATTTTATCGCGACGAATCCTTGACCCCTCTCGACCACGTGGAGGGGAGCAGAGCCGGCCGCGCCCACGATTGCAACCGTGGATGCGACGTCCGATGCCCAGTTAGGGCGGGGCGGTACAAAATACGGCTCCGCCACCACTGCAACGTCGATCGACCACTGCGCCATGGACTGTAGGAGAAGATCCTGCGCCCCGGCGCAGTGGTTGACGTTTGCTTGAAGGAAGTTGCCGTGAGGAGCGTGGTCCATTAAGAGGCCGCTTCCATATCCTCCTCGCGCACAGGCGCGTTGACCTCAGCGGCAGACGTGTCGGCCGCTACGGTTGCCTTCTTAGGCCGGTTGGAAGGTGCTTTGCAGCCGCGGCTACCAACTGGGTGATCCGCCTTTCTTTTAGCCGCAGCGCAAGGGCCGCAGTGGGGAGGATCTCGACACTGGGAGGCCTTGTGGCCTTCCTTACCGCAGCGGAAACACAGCCCGCTGCGGTCTATCTCCGATTGGCACATAGGTGCCACGTGCCCGGTCTGAAGGCACCGGAAACAACGCAGTGTGCGCTGGGGCAACACCTTCACTTGGGCCGACACCCAGCCCACGAGAAGACGCCTGCCGTCGGCGATCTTCTTCGCGCTTTCGACCGGGCACGAAACCCAGACCGAGCCCATCCCCAACGGGCCGGTGCGGACCTCGCCAGTCCTGATGTTGTTGCGAGGGCAACCGCCCAAGCGAGCAACGGCCTCCGCGACTTCGTCTGCCGTGACGGAGTCGTCCAGCCCCGATATTCGGAGCTGTGCACACTTAATTGGTCTATCGACCCGGACGATATTCGTGTCAAGGAACTGTTTTAGCCTCGACGCGAGAGCGTCCGCTGCTCCGCCGCTGTCCTTTCCTGGGATTTCCAGGACGCGAGCGCCGGCTTTGGATTTACGCACGTGGAGTGCACCGATGCCGATGGAGGGCAGATCTAGCCGCTTCTTGGCCTCGGTCAAAACGTCCTTGTACGTCACTCCCTTTGCGTCTGCCTCGGGCCCCAGTGTGAGGACTACGGCGGCAGAGCGGGGAGGACGCAAATTCTTGGCCGGGTTGCTTCCTGCCTTGGCTTTGGCAGCTGGCTTGCTGGCCTTGGCGGCGTTGGCAGAAGCGTTCGTCTTCTTCTTCTTCCTCCCCAACACCTTGGTCCACGGCTCCTCAGTGAGAACTGGAGAAGGTGGCGCCACTGGTGCTGAGGCAGTCGTTTTGGCCTTCTTGGAAGGCTTAGCCTTCTTCGACTTCTTGTCGCTAGATGCTCCCGAGGTCGACGCCGTTGGAGTTGGCAACGGCTTAACTCTCCTTTGTTCGGCAACGGTCGAGGCTTGCCTCTTCTCCGGAATGAGCCTGTCTGCCAGCCCAGAAAAGCGCTCGTCGATTTTACGGCTTATTGAGTCCATAAACTCGCGCAATTGCTCCTCAGAAGTCCTCGGGAGCGAGGTACTGGGAGCCGCAGCTTGTTGCGAAAACCTGGAGATTTCGGCGCGCAACTGCTTCATCTCTTGACGCAGAGATTCCACTTCGGCCCTCAGGCGAGCGTTGTCAGCCTGCAGAGCTGCCGTCTCTTCCGTTATGGTGCGCTGAAACATTTCGTCCATTGCGTCCCTTATCGTGTATGCCGAGTTTTTCAACGCGGCAATGTACGTTCCCTTCAAATTTCCTGAAGATTTAGCAACCTGCACGATGGTTTCCACCTCTTCCTGAACCCTGTCCCTTATTACGGTCGACGGCAGAACGTCGATCCCTGGCTCCTGCGCTGGCGAGGCGAAGCGTCGTGACCGCCGTCGCGAGAGAGTCTCGGAGAGATGCTCTTCCGCTTGGAGCCGAAGCTCCTCCTTCCTCAACGCGATACACTCGGCCTTAGCCTCTGCGAGGCCGATGTATTCGCCGGTTGTAGGCGGACGTCCGCGTCTCTTCAGCGAAGTCTTGGAGCTGACTGAGTGGAAGCTGGACATCGATCCGTCCGACTCCATCCCGTCGCCCCCATCGCTCGGCCCCGGCGAGGCCATCCTCTGCAGCTGTTCCGCAACAGAAGCCGATGACTTCTGTCGCACGGACAGCCTGTCGAGCTGCACGACAGGTTGTCCCCCCTTTATGACGTCAGTGGTTTTTTGTATCTTATCCATCTGAGTCCCACGAGTGTGGCGGAAATATTCGGTCCGTCCGAGCAGTGCCCCCTGTGCCCGGATAAGCCTAAGATAACCCGTTATGGTGTCGGCTGGTACCATAACGGGGGTACGCACTAGCGACTGCTTCGCCCAGCAGCCATCCATCTCCTCGCGGTGCGCCGCCGCTTGAGATTGGGGTGATTTTTTATAGAGGTTTTCTTCCTCGCGGTCCGGCCGGCTAAGGCAAGACCCTCGGCTCCCTCCAGGCCGCTAGACATGATCAACGACACCCGAAGGGAGTTACGAGTTGTGCAGCGGTGCAGGAAACTGCGTCCGGCTGCGCAGCGAAGCACCCACCGGACCCGCTGCTGTGTGCTCTGACACGAAGCTCCGCTGAACGGAGCAACGCTGGAGCACACGGGTGTGGGCCTTGTTTGTCCCCAACGAACCAATCCGATTGGTCGAGCAAAGGCCGGTAGGCAGAACCACCGACCCCTGCGACCCCTCGGATTGTCGAGGGTAAGCCCCCCCACCACGACAAGGTCATGGCCCACCTAGGGGGGGAACCTAACCTAACCTAACCTAACCTAACCTAACCTAACCTAACCTAACCTAACCTAACCTAACCTAACCTAACCTAACCTAACCTAACCTAACCTTTTTTTTTTTTTTTTTTTTTTTTTTTTAGGAGGGGAAATGCATTTACGCACTATCCCTCGTCGGGGGGACATCCCGACGAGGGGGTGTGTGGGACTCGCCCGGTGAGAGGCACCGGGAATACCCACTAAAACCCCTCCATATTCCAACATCCGCGGTGGTATATGGGGCCGAGGTTACAGATTGCCTTGTCCTCAAACCCCATCTACACCGCTGTGTCCACTACGGACCCGTCGTCTGGTGCTTTTGGCACTGTTTCTCTGGTGGCAGCCTACGGAATATGTATAGGCCGCCACCCCTCAGCAATGTGAACCGGGCGCCAGTTGTCCTCTACTGACGCCCGGCAGTCATTATGTGGTCTGCGCCGCAGTATAGGCGCGGCGCCGTTGTCCTGCTCTGCGGCGTCTCAGGGGAACAGCCAAGGGGTCTACTTCGCGAGTCCGCTCGCTGGCCTCCTTGCTCCTGAGCACCGTCTCACAGAAGGCCTTGACGGCGTTCCATTTTTGTGTGCTGTTTAGCATTGCTCTGACGACAGCGGGTAGGGATAAATCCCGGCCGACGACTGCCGTCAGAGCTGACCTCTCATGGTCCCAACCTGGGCAAACTTCCAGAGTATGCTGGGCCGTATCAATCGTTGCCCCGCACTCGTGGCAAGCGGTGGTTGGCTCCCTCTTCGCGACGTTGTACAGGTACTGTCCGAAACAGCCGTGCCCCGTAAGCACCTGCACAAGCCGGAAGGAGAGCGATCCGGTCCGCCTGCTCACCCACTCCTTGAGGACGGGAGCGACCGCAGCCGAAATGCGGCGACCCGCATTCGGCCTCGCCAACTCGACGCTCCACGTCATCAGAGCCTCTTCTTGGGCCTCTCTTCTCCAGCGCGACACCACCGCTGGGGTCGGAGCTACACCTCGGGCCCTAGCATCCGCAGTCTTGTAGTAGACCGCTGCTAGGACCTCGGCATCCAATTCCCAGGGGGGTGTTCCAGCAATAAGGCACGCCGCCTCCCACGAGACGGTGCGATACGCTCGGATGACCCTGATCGCAACGATCCGCTGCGCGCGACGCAACAGGACCTTATTTTGCGCTGACAGGGAGTCCACCCAGATCGGTGCCCCGTACAGGGCCATCGATCGCACCACGCCTGCGTAGAGACGACGGCATCCACTCCTTGGCCCACCCAGGTTGGGCGTTAGCCTTGCTAGGGCTAGCGATGTCCGGACCAATTTGGGAACCAGCTTAGAGAAGTGGTCCCTGAAGTTCCACCGGCTATCGAGAACGACGCCGAGATATTTCAACGTCGACCCGATGCCGATGGACACTCCGCTCACAATAATGTGGGCGTCTGGCGGTGGCGCCTTGCGAGGTCCGTGGAAGCAGATCGCTTCGGACTTTTCAAGGGCCACCGTCAGGCCCAGGCGCCGTATGCGCCCCACCACCTGTGCGACTCCGGCGGTTGCCAACAGGGCCGC
Source organism: Bembecia ichneumoniformis (assembly GCA_910589475.2). Taxonomy (NCBI): domain Eukaryota; kingdom Metazoa; phylum Arthropoda; class Insecta; order Lepidoptera; family Sesiidae; genus Bembecia; species Bembecia ichneumoniformis. Next base: position 45,596 of record OU342520.1, read on the forward strand.
GTCACGGAACGTGCCACCGCGGGCGGTCACTAGCGTGTCGTCCGCGTAACACGTGACGTCGACCCCGTGCAGGGTAACGCCCCGCAGCACCCAGTCGTAGCCGATGTTCCACAGGAGCGGCCCGAGGACCGACCCCTGCGGGACACCGCACGACACTTCCCGTTGACAAATTCCAACGCGTGTGGGGTACACGACCGACCGACCCGAGAGGTACTCGTCGACGAGTCGACGCAAGTATCCCGGGAAGGCGTGGTACCCCATGGCCTCCAAGATTACTCTGTGTGGGAGAGTGTTGAACGCGTTGGAAATGTCTAAGGACACCGCCAAGACGACCCCACCTTTCCCAACTTCCTCGTCCGCTATAGTCCTCACCCTGGCAATCGCGTCCACGGTGGACCTGCCCCTACGGAAACCGAACTGGATCTCTGCCAAATTCGGCCCCGTCTCCTCGAGGTGTTGAGTGAGGCGAGCAGCGATAACTCGCTCGAGCAATTTCCCAGCCTCACTCAGCAGGACTATGGGGCGGTATGCCGATGGTGAGTCCACCGGACGCCCGGGCTTGCGGATGAGGACCAGCCTGCCCTGCTTCCACTCCTTGGGAAAGTGGCCTTTCTTCACACAGGTGGTGAGTAGCGCACGGAATCTCTCGTCCAGACCGCCCTCCTTGAGGGCCAAGACCCACGCCTTCCCCGGGATGCCGTCGGGACCGGGAGCTGTGTTCTTCGCGCTGAGGCGAAGAACCGCCCTATTCAGTTCGCCCTCGGACACCTCGGGAACCTCGATTGGAGTCGGCTGCACCGCACGATCTTGTGTGCGAGGAGCATCGCCCTCCGCCCTGACAGGAAACAGGGTCTCCACCACTCTCGCGAGCATCTCCGCTTCCATCTCAGATGTGAGCGGAGGGGCCCAGGGGCGAAGCTTGCTCATGACGAGCTTGTACGGCCTGCCCCATGGGTCCCGCTCGAGCGAGTCGACCAGCTCCTGCCAGGCGCGCTCCTTCGCTAACCTAACCTAACCTAACCTAACCTAACCTAACCTAACCTAACCTAACCTAACCTAACCTAACCTAACCTAACCTAACCTAACCTTTTTTTTTTTTTTTTTTTTTTTTTAGGAGGGGAAATGCGTTTACGCACTATCCCTCGTCGATGTTGAGGACTCATCGACGAGGGGGAGTGTGGGACTCGCCCGACGAAGGAATATCGCCGGGAATACCCACTAAAACCCCTCCGTGTTCCTCACACGCGTTGGGACAGGAGAGAGGGATTCCACGCGAGCATAATCACCTACTCTCCTGTCTGCGTCTGCCCGAAATTGGGCACCTCAATATGTAGTCATCGGTAGGGTGGGACCCTACCGGAAGATATGCACAATTATGGGAAGACGTGCCGGAACACGCAGCACGTCTTGCACCAGGGCCGGATTAAAGGCGACGGATCCTCATATCCGTCGCCAATCGGCAGGTCACGGGGGCACTGCGAGTTGGCCGTACAGCCTCCTCTGCCTCCCAAACCTCTTGCGGCGGATATCGTTGGCTTGGGCACTGTCCTCCCGAGCTCGCTCCGCATTCTCCTTCAGCGACATCACCTCCTCGCTGAAGGAGACCATCGCTTTCCAAGATTGTTCGCTGCCAACCATGGCCAAAGCCACGGCCGACAGCGAAAGGTCACCACCGATAACGGCGACTAAGTCGCGCCGTTGTGCGTCCCATGCCGGGCATGCCTCGAGTGTGTGCTGCGCGGTGTCCTCGCAGCAATCGCAATGATGGCAGGAAGGTGACGCTTCCCGCCTGGCGACATTGCAGAGATATCTGCCGAAGCATCCATGCCCCGACAGAATCTGCGCAAGCCGGAAGGTGATCACGCCACGCTTCCTCCTGCACCACATCTCCAAAACTGGCCTGAAGGCCCGGATGGTAGACGCGCCGGCGGTCGGCTCAGCGAGCCTCTCCGCCCACCGCTCAAGTACGACCCGCTGCGCCGTACGGCGCACCTCTTCCGGCAAGGGACCTTCCTCGCCGGCAGAACGAATTGCCGCTCGCCGCTGGTAGACCGAGGACAGGACTTCGGCTTCCAGCTCCCACGGGGGTGTTCCTGCTAGTACGCAGGCTACGTCGCAGGAGACAGTGCGGTAGCCGCGTATTACCCTGGTCGCCATGACACGCTGGGGCCTGCGCAACAGCATGATGTTCTGGCGATCCAGGGCATCCACCCACACTGGCGCACCATAAAGCGCCATAGAGCGCACCACCCCCGTGTAGAGGCGGCGACAGCTGACACTCGGCCCGCCGATGTTTGGCAGGAGACTGCTCAAGGCAGAAGCGGCCTTAAGTAATCTGGGACTCAGGCGTCGGAAATGCTCGTTGAACCGCCACCTAGAGTCTAATGTGAGCCCCAGGTAGTTCATGTGCGCTCCGACAGCGACGCGAACGTTAGCAATATCAATGTGAGCGTCGGGTGGCGGACCCATCCGAGGGCCATGGAAAAGAATGGCCTCGGATTTCGCGGGTGCCACCTTCAGACCCAACAAGTCAATCCGTTTGACCACGAGGGCGACGCCCACCGTGGCCAGTCTCGCAGCATCTTTATAGTCATCTGCACACGCGACGACAAGGGTGTCGTCGGCGTAGCAGATGACGTTCAAGTTCGGGAGAAGGGCACCTCGCAGTACCCAATCGTACCCGATGTTCCACAGAAGCGGGCCTAGGACCGACCCCTGTGGAACACCGCAGGTCATGCCTCTCTCAAGGACGACACCGTCCCGATCCTGGCACAGGATCGTGCGATCCTTGAGGTAGTCTGCCACAATCAGCTGCAGGTAGGCGGGTAGACAAAAATACCGTAGCGCCTCCAGGATGCAGTTGAAGGGAAGGGTGTTAAAGGCATTGGTGATGTCCAATGACACGGCCAGTGCGACCCCTCCCCTCGCTACGGAGTCCTGCGCGATGGTCTTGAGGCGCAGGATTGCGTCGACTGTGGATCGACCCGCTCGGAACCCGAACTGACTGTCGGACAGACCTGGTCCGTCCGAGGTAAGATGTCGGGTTATACGACGGGCAATTATTCTCTCGAATAATTTGCCCGCCTCGTCCAGCAACACTATGGGCCTGTAGCCGGAAGGGGAGTCCGCAGGACGCCCGTCTTTCCGCAGTAGCACCAGTTTGCCCTCCTTCCAGGGTCGCGGGAACGATCCCTTGGAGAGGGCAGTGTCGAGGATGCCTCGAAGCCGGTCACCCAGTTCGCCCAAGGCCAAGACCCAGGCGCGACCGGGGATACCGTCCGGACCGGGGGCGGTCTTCTTCCCGCGTAGATGAAGCACGGCCTCTCCGAACTCCCCGCTCGTGATCGGCGGAACTACTGCTTCGTCTTCGGTATGAGCGGTCGCCCGTCCGCCCATGGGCGGCGGGTTGTGCTCCGCGCAGTTGGGGAACAGTGCAGAGAGCACGTCCCGAAGAAACCGCGGTTCTACAGTTTCGGCCACAGGCGGACCATGCGAATGAAGCTTCGCTCTGGCAGCGCGATAGGGGCGGCCCCACGGATCCCGGTCCAAAACCTCCAGCATCTCCTCTCGCGCCCGGGCTTTCGCCTCGCGAATGGCGATCTGGAGGGATTTCTTGGCCGCTTTGTAGGCGTCGTACAGGCGACCTTCCAGGTCAAGGTCCCTGTTCCTGCATCTGCGAGATCTGGTGTATCTGCGACGGGCGGCCATGCAGGCGTCGCGCAGATCTGCTACCTCGTCGCACCACCAGTGCACCTGCTTTTTGGGCGGGCGTCGTCTGACACGCGGCATCGCCGCATCGCACACAGCGGTCATGGCGATTCGCATGTCAGCCACTCGGTCTTCGAGCGGCAAGTCACCGCTGGGCTCTCCCGAGACCCAGTCCTGGACTATGGCCGCCTCGATGAGGAGATCTTGGTCCAGTTTCGCAAGCGCCCAGCGAGGAAAGCGCTGGAAGTTTCCATCCCGACGCCGCAGGAGAACTCCGTCTGCAGACGAGGGACGGGACACGCTGAACCGCACGTAGCGGTGGTCTGAGAGAGTCTCAACGCCCTCAAGTACTCTCCAATCGTGGACACGTTCGGCGATGGCTCGGGAAGCAAACGACACGTCTACTATCGAGCCACCATGTTGCCGAACGCAGGTGTTAACACTGCCACGATTGAGCACTGACAGTCCTAGAGGGATGACCCAGTCCAGGACGGCGTCGCCACGAGCACCGGACACGGGACAGCCCCATGCCGTGGACTTGGCGTTGAGATCTCCCATGACGATAGCCGGGAGTCCTGCGCGCCTAACTACACCCTCCAAGTGACCGAGGAAGACCTCGAACTCGGCGAGGGCACGGTTCGGGGAGAAGTACACTCCGACGATCAGAACAGTGCCCCATTTTATCGCGACGAATCCTTGACCCCTCTCGACCACGTGGAGGGGAGCAGAGCCAGTTTGGACGGGAGGGTACGAAGTACGGCTCCGCTACCACCGAGACGTCGATCGACCACTGCGCCATGGACTGTAGGAGGAGATCCTGCGCCCCGGCGCAGTGGTTGACGTTTGCTTGAAGGAAGTTGCCGTGTGGAGCGTGGTCCATTAAGAGGCCGCTTCCATATCCTCCTCGCGCACAGGCGCGTTGACCTCAGCGGCAGACGTGTTGACCGCTACGGTTGCCTTCTTAGGCCGGTTGGAAGGGGCTTTGCAGCCGCGGCTACCAACTGGGTGATCCGCCTTTCTTTTAGCCGCAGCGCAAGGGCCGCAGTGGGGAGGATCTCGACACTGGGAGGCCTTGTGGCCTTCCTTACCGCAGCGGAAACACAGCCCGCTGCGGTCTATCTCCGATTGGCACATAGGTGCCACGTGCCCGGTCTGAAGGCACCGGAAACAACGCAGTGTGCGCTGGGGCAACACCTTCACTTGTGCCGAAACCCAGCCCACGAGAAGACGCCTGCCGTCGGCGATCTTCTTCGCGCTTTCGACCGGGCACGAAACCCAGACCGAGCCCATCCCCAACGGGCCGGTGCGGACCTCGCCAGTCCTGATGTTGCTGCGAGGGCAACCGCCCAAGCGAGCAACGGCCTCCGCGACTTCGTCTGCCGTGACGGAGTCGTCAAGCCCCGATATTCGGAGCTGTGCACACTTTACTGGTCTATCGACCCGGACGATATTCGTGTCGAGGAACTGTTTCAGCCTCGACGCGAGAGCGTCCGCTGCTCCGCCGCTGTCCTTTCCTGGGATTTCCAGGACGCGAGCGCCGGCTTTTGATTTACGCACGTGGAGTGCACCGATGCCAATGGAGGGCAGATCTAGCCGCTTCTTGGCCTCGGTCAAAACGTCCTTGTACGTCACTCCCTTTGCGTCTGCCTCGGGCCCCAGTGTGAGGACTACGGCGGCAGAGCGGGGAGGACGCAAATTCTTGGCCGGGTTGCTTCCTGCCTTGGCTTTGGCAGCTGGCTTGCTGGCCTTGGCGGCGTTGGCAGAAGCATTCGTCTTCTTCTTCTTCCTCCCCAACACCTTGGTCCACGGCTCCTCAGTGAGAACTGGAGAAGGTGGCGCCACTGGTGCTGAGGCAGTCGTTTTGGCCTTCTTGGAAGGCTTAGCCTTCTTCGACTTCTTGTCGCTAGATGCTCCCGAGGTTGACGCCGTTGGAGTTGGCAACGGCTTAGCTCTCCTTTGTTCGGCAACGGTCGAGGCTTGCCTCTTCTCCGGAATTAGCCTGTCTGCCAGCTCAGAGAAGCGCTCGTCGATTTTACGGCTTATTGAGTCCATAAACTCGCGCAATTGCTCCTCAGAAGTCCTCGGGAGCGAGGTACTGGGAGCCGCAGCTTGTTGCGAAAACCTGGAGATTTCGGCGCGCAACTGCTTCATCTCTTGACGCAGAGATTCCACTTCGGCCCTCAGGCGAGCGTTGTCAGCCTGCAGAGCTGCCGTCTCTTCCGTTATGGTGCGCTGAAACATTTCGTCCATTGCGTCCCTTATCGTGTATGCCGAGTTTTTCAACGCGGCAATGTACGTTCCCTTCAAATTTCCTGAAGATTTAGCAACCTGCACGATGGTTTCCACCTCTTCCTGAACCCTGTCCCTTATTACGGTCGACGGCAGAACGTCGATCCCTGGCTCCTGCGCTGGCGAGGCGAAGCGTCGTGACCGCCGTCGCGATAGAGTCTCGGAGAGATGCTCTTCCGCTTGGAGCCGAAGCTCCTCCTTCCTCAACGCGATACACTCGGCCTTAGCCTCTGCGAGGCCGATGTATTCGCCGGTTGTAGGCGGACGTCCGCGTCTCTTCAGCGAAGTCTTGGAGCTGACTGAGTGGAAGCTGGACATCGATCCGTCCGACTCCATCCCGTCGCCCCCATCGCTCGGCCCCGGCGAGGCCATCCTCTGCAGCTGTTCCGCGACAGAAGCCGATGACTTCTGTCGCACGGACAGCCTGTCGAGCTGCACGACAGGTTGTCCCCCCTTTATGACGTCAGTGGTTTTTTGTATCTTATCCATCTGAGTCCCACGAGTGTGGCGGAAATATTCGGTCCGTCCGAGCAGTGCCCCCTGTGCCCGGATAAGCCTAGGATAACCCGTTATGGTGTCGGCTGGTACCATAACGGGGGTACGCACTAGCGACTGCTTCGCCCAGCAGCCATCCATCTCCTCGCGGTGCGCCGCCGCTTGAGATTGGGGTGATTTTTTATAGAGGTTTTCTTCCTCGCGGTCCGGCCGGCTAAGGCAAGACCCTCGGCTCCCTCCAGGCCGCTAGACATGATCAACGACACCCGAAGGGAGTTACGAGTTGTGCAGCGGTGCAGGAAACTGCGTCCGGCTGCGCAGCGAAGCACCCACCGGACCCGCTGCTGTGTGCTCCGACACGAAGCTCCGCTGAACGGAGCAACGCTGGAGCACACGGGTGTGGGCCTTGTTTGTCCCCAACGAACCAATCCGATTGGTCGAGCAAAGGCCGGTGGGCAAAACCACCGACCCCTGCGACCCTTCGGATTGTCGAGGGTAAGCCCCCCCACCACGACAAGGTCATGGCCCACCTAGGGGGGGAACCTAACCTAACCTTTTTTTTTTTTTTTTTTTAGGAGGGTAAATGCATTTCCGCACTATCCCTCGCCGACGAGGACGGTCGGCGAGGGGGTGTGAGGGACTCACCCGACGGAACGAATCGCCCCGCCGGTCCTACCCCCTAAAACCCCTCCATGTTCCACCATCGGCAGTGATAATGGGACCCGGGATCACAGCGAGGCCTTATCCCCGGGCCCCACGCACCGCCACGTCCTTGCGGACCCTGCTCCATCGCGGCAAGCCGCATAAAAACTCCTGTGGTGACCTGCGGAACATCTGCAGGCCAACCACACCTCTCATCTGTTAAGTTCCAGGCGCCAGATGTCCTCCTCTGACGCCTGAAACAGACAGCGCCGCCGCCGATAAAGCGACGGACCCACCATCTCTTCGGACACCTCTGCGGAGCCAGCCACTGATTTTTACCTACGGTCTGACCACCCAGAGGAGCTCAGAAACTCCCGGGGACCGTAGGCTGGACCTCTTCCTTGACCAAGGGCCGGTGCCACCTCCGGCGACTGAGCAGGGGCCTGGGTCCGCCCCCCGGGTTGCCCAGGTCCCCAGAACTCAGTCCCCCGACGACAGCTGACAGAACAGCAGAGGGGAGGGATACTGCCCTGCCCCGGACCGTCGGGGTTGCCTTCCTCTTCTGAGTGCTCCGCCACGAGCTCCGCTCAACGGAGCCCGCTCGGAGCCCACCTCGGTGTGGGCCTTCTTTGTCCCCAAAACCAATCCGATCGGTCGAGCAAAGGCCGGTGAGGAAAAAAAAGCACCGACCCCTGCAACCGCCCGGATTGCTAAGGGTAAGCCCCCCCCACCCAAGTGGACCCCCAGTTTGGACCCCCACCCAAGTGGACCCCCAGTTTGGACCTCCACCCAAGTGGACCCCCAAATTGGACCCCCACCCTAGTGGACCCCCAAATTGGACCCCCACCCTAGTGGACCCCCAAATTGGACCCCCACCCTAGTGGACCCCCAAATTGGACCCCCACCCTAGTGGACCCCCAGGTTGGACCCCCACCCAAGTGGATCCCTAGTGGACCCCCACCCAAGTGGACCACGTAGTGGACCACCACCCAAGCGGACCCCTAGTGGACCACCCACCCAAGTGGACCCCCGCCCAAGTGGACCCCCTAGTGGACCTCCGCCCAAGTGGACCACCTTGTGGACCCCCACCCAAGTGGACCCCCTAGTGGACCCCTTACCCAAAATTCCCTCGGAATCCGATCCTACTGATCTTTACTGCGAGAGAGGCTATCGGGTTCGGAAAGAGCAGCGACTTAGAATTAAGTTAGTTTAAGTTAGCTTAAGGTTTTTAACAATACAAGACTAAGGGATTTTAACATTTAACTATTTTGACTATTCAATTATTTTTTAATATTGCAAATTGTTAATTTAATTGATTGTTCTAATTTGTTTTAATTATTATAATAATTTTATGGGACTAGCTGAACTAGTTGTCTAACTAGTTCAACTTAGCCGCAAATTTTTAATTTTGTTTTAAATCTAATTTTATCCCTTGTACATACTTTAAAATTTTACAAACTGTTGACTTAGTTGTTAAGTTCTATTGTAAATTATTGACGAGCCCCTATACAGCTCCCAACACGCCCATATACAGCGTATCTTTGACACGGCCACTTTACAGCCATTGTTTAAATTTTAACCTAGTTTTAGTGAAATATTGACTGGCCCATTTACAGCCAAATAGTATACGCCTCTATACAGCGATATAAGAGACAAGGCCATTATACAGCCTAATTTTTAATCAACAGACTCAAACTCCCCCGGCACTATGCTAGGACTGCGGTCTCCGGCGGCCAAAAAGACAGTGCGGGCTCAGTCTCAGGACTCCCCAAAGACTCAGGAGTCCTCCCCCCCTCTGCCGAGTGTGAGAAGGAGCATAGGGGAGTGGGAGAAAGGGAGGGTCTCCATCTCTCCCCTGGCTCCTGCGGCAAGTGGAGACGAGGGACCATCGAGGGCCTCTTACGTAATCGAATATCCGGACAGAGTCACTGAGGCGAGGGCTTGCCTAAAAAGGGCGAAGCTTCACCTCAGTGGCTCAAGAAACCTAAAGACGGACATAAAGGCAGGGGTGATCCAGGCCCTCGACAGGCTGTTTAACCTAGTAAAAGAGGCTGAGTCAGCAAACAAAGCTCCAAAAAGCAAACAAACAGGCACTACACAAATAGGAGGGGAGCAAATAAAGGAAGCCAGCAAGAATGAAAGGAAGATTATAGAAATATTAGAAAAGAATGCAAAACTATTAGAAAACAACGCGAAAAACTTAGAAATATTAAAGATAGAATTGAATAAAACAGACACAAATGTAAAGGCAAGTATAAAATTAACAACTGAAAATAATAAAAATACAGAAGAGTTGAAGGAATTTTTAAAAAACATAGAATCTGCTCCCCTCACTAGGTCGTATGCGGAGGCCGCAGGGGCTAAGGTCCCATTCGCAGGACGGCCCACGCTCCACTCAGTTGTTGTGACGTCCGAAAACGAAAACGACAGCGGGGAGGAGGTGTTGGGCCGGGTGAGGAAAGCGGTCAACGCAAAGGATGGATGGGTAAAGGTCGAAAGAGTGAGAAAGGCGAAAGACCGGAAGATCGTCATGAGCTGTCGGACGAAACAGGAAAGGGATAGGATAAAGGAAAGGATAGGCAAAGAAGATAAAGGTTTAAGGTGCGAGGAGGTCGAGAACCGGGACCCGCTTCTCATCCTCTTTGACGTCCTATCAATAAATAGTGATAGTGACGTCATAAAGGCTATTGAGAAGCAGAACGGGTCTCTGTTCGAAGGCCTCGCAGAAAAAGAAAGAAGGATAAGAGTGAAATATAGGAAGAGAGCCAGGAATCCCCTCACGGGGCACGTAGTGCTGAGCACCTCTCCGGAGGTCTGGAGGAGGGCGATTGAATCCGGGGCACTGCACGTCGACTTACAGCGTGTAAAGGTCGCGGATCAATCGCCCCTCGTCCAATGCTCGCGGTGCCTCGGCTACGGGCACAGCAAGAGATTCTGCGGGGAGGCGGCGGACCTCTGCAACCATTGTGGGGGCACCCACCTTAGGATGGAATGCCCCAAATGGAAAGCGGGCGAGCCGCCCTCCTGCCGAAACTGTGCTGTGGCGAAGCTGGGGAACCGTGAGCATAGCGCATTCAGCACTGTGTGTCCCGTGAGAGCAAAATGGGACGCTATTGCCCGTTCTGCCACTCAATACTGCTAAGGGCACCTCGGTGGAATGCCCTACCTACGGGCTATTGCAGGCGAACTTGCAGCGCAGCAGGTTGGCTACCTCCGAGCTCCTAATGGAAGCAGAGAAGAGAGGAGTGGCCGTAGCCCTCCTTCAGGAGCCCTATGTGGGGGCGGTTGGAACGGTTCGGGGTCGACGGGGGATGCGCGTCTTCCAAAACCCCGCCCAGGGAGAGGGTACTGTTAAGGCTGCCATAGTTGTGTTCGACGGCAGCCTTAAAGTCACACAGTACCCAAAACTCACCACAAACAACATCGCTGTGGTGGGGATCCAGGCGGGAAATCGGAGGATAACGCTGGCCTCCTTCTACTTCGAGCCGGACCAGCCGATTGAACCCTACCTGGACCAACTGAGGAGGGCTGCGACCAAGCTGGGGGCTGGGGGGTGGCTGATCGGCGGCGACGCGAACGCCAAAAGCCCGTGGTGGGGTAGTAGGTGTACTGATGGTAGAGGCGAGGGGTTTTCGGGAAGTCTGGAGGAGCTTGGTCTCGAAGTGCTGAATTCTGGAGACACTCCGACCTTTGACGTCATCCGGGGGGGCCGGCGTTTCTGTAGTCATGTGGATGTTACAGCATGTTCACATGACCTGTTAGATCTGGTGGACGACTGGAAAGTCATCACGGACCTGACGGGATCGGACCACAACGGCATAGCGCTAAGGTTGAAACTGAAGCCCTCACGAGGAATGGAGGTGATCAGAACGACCAGAAAGTACAACACCAGGAAGGCGAATTGGGAAAAATTTGGCATCAAAATTAAAGAATTATTGGAAAAATATGATATGAAGGAGGGTGTTGTACTAAACAAAAATGATACACTTTTGGCAGTTCAAAATTACACTAAATTAGTTATTGAGGCGTCTGATCACGCCATTCCAAAGAGAGGGACGAAGGAAAGGCTGGCGCTGCCGTGGTGGTCTGAAAACCTGACGATCCTGAAGAAAGAGGTCTCCACCAGAAAAAACAGGATCAGGAACGCTGCGCCCGTCCGGAGGGCGTGGGTTGTCGAGCAATATCTCCAGAAGAAGGCGGAGTACGAGCAGGCGGTGAGACAGGCTCAGACAGACTCCTGGAAATCCTTCTGTGAGAGGCAGGACGGGGAAAGCGTCTGGGACGGGATTTATAGGGTGATAGGTAGGACCGCCACCAGAGACGAGGACGCGCCGCTGGAGCGAGATGGAAGGGCCCTAAATGCAAAGGAATCGGTAGAGTGGCTTTCGGAGGTATTCTACCCGAAAGACCACGCAAATTCGGATGAGGAAGTTCACCGCCAGATCCGAGAGACAGCGGAAGGGGTGAACATTGGGGAGCAAGAATCGTCTTGCGACCCTCCGTTCACCCTGACCGAGCTGGAAATGGCGGTGAGCTCCTTCAATCCGAAGAAGGCCCCCGGTTCCGACGGACTCACCGCTGATATTTGCTCCAGGGCCATCAGCTGTGGCCCTGAAAAATTTTTGTGCATTATAAACAGCTGTATGGCCAACCATATTTTTCCGCAGATATGGAAGGAGGCAGCGGTGATAGTCCTTCGGAAACCGGGGAGGGATAGTTATACCGTCCCAAAGTCATTCAGGCCCATTGGACTGCTGCCCGTGCTTGGCAAGGTCTACGAGAAAATGCTCGTGGCCCGCCTGAAGTATCACATCTTGCCGGGCATAAGCGCACGTCAATACGGATTCATGCCCCAGAAGAGCACGGAGGACGCTCTCTATGATCTAATGGCGCGGGTCTACGACAAGCTTGATGCCAAGCAAATCGTAACCATCGTGTCATTGGACATAGAGGGCGCCTTCGACAGCGTCTGGTGGCCTAAGATTAGAATCCGATTGGCGGAAGCGGGATGCCCGGTGAATATCAGGCGGGTCTTCGACGATTACCTCACCGACAGGACGGTTAACGTCAGGTACTGCGGTGAGGTATGTAGTACTGAGACAAGCAGGGGCTGCATCCAGGGGTCTATAGCCGGTCCTTTGCTTTGGAACCTGACCCTCGACCCACTGCTGCGGAGCCTGGAAAGTAGAGGCGTCTACTGCCAGGCTTTCGCGGACGACGTGGTGCTCGTCTTTGATGGCGGAAAAGCTCATGACATTGAAAGGAGCGCCAATGCCGCTCTCGCACATGTCCTGGAGTGGGGTGTCGAAAATAAGCTGAAATTCGCCCCAAACAAAACAAGCGCTTTGGTGGTGACGCGGAAGCTGAAATTCGACACGCCACGACTAGTCATGGGCGGGACCGACATTGATGCAAAGAATGAAATAAGATTACTAGGATTGACTGTTGACAGGAAACTCACCTTCAACAGTCATGTCGAAAGAGTGTGTCGGAAGGCCATAGGTATTTACAAGCAGTTGGGGAGAGCCGCCAAAGCTAGTTGGGGGCTTCACCCCGAGGTGATCCGCTCAATCTACGTCGCCGCGGTGGAACCCGTAATAATGTATGCGGCGAGCGCATGGGCGCCCGCAGCCGGGAAACTGGGAGTGGCCAAGCGACTAAACGCTGTGCAGAGGGGCTTCGCGCAAAAGTTGTGTAAAGGCTACCGCACAATATCCCTCAACTCGGCCCTGCTATTGGCTGGGCTGCTCCCCCTTGACCTACGCGTCCGCGAAGCCGCAGCGCTATACGAGGCCAAGAGGGGGGTGCCCCGGCTGGAGCTGGGAGACAGGGAGGTCGAGCGGATGGCCCCAGCAATCGAGGGTCCCCACCCCGCCGAGTATACGAGCCTGGATTTCGGTAAACTGGTAGACGAGGAACAATTAAAACTAAACAGCGACTTCGATCTTCGCATTTATACGGACGGCAGCAAGATTGACGGCCGGGTTGGGGCCTCGCTTTCCATATGGAAAGGCGAGGCCGAGACATCGGCCGTGAAGCTTAGTCTGCCGTCCTATTGCACCGTCTACCAGGCCGAGCTCCTGGCAGTATGCGAGGCGACAAGGGTGACTCTACGGCGTCCCGAAGCCACCTTTGCTATATACAGCGACTCGATGGCTGCTCTCCAGACCATCGCGGCGTATAGGTGTCTACACCCTCTAGCAGTGGAGGCGCGCAAAAATATAAATTCGGCAAAGAGCGGTGGCAAAATTTTAAAACTATTTTGGATTAAGGCGCACGCTGGCCTAGAGGGTAATGAGCGAGCGGATCATCTAGCTAGAGAGGCGGCTCTCAAAATGAAAACCAAACACAAGTATGACGCGTGTCCGGTCTCATTCGTCAGGCGGTGCATTCGCATGCAGTCGCTTGGCGAGTGGGGCCGAAGATACGCCACTAGTGAGACTGCATCGGGGACGAAATTATTCTTCCCCGATGCAATCATGGCCTTCCGCACGATACGAAAGGTTGGCGTTGACCGCGTCCTCACCCAAATTTTCACGGGGCACGGTGGATTCTCCGAGTACTTGAAACGCTTCAAGTGCAAGGAGAGTTCATCGTGCATCTGTGAGATGGGTGACGAAACGGTCCCACATATAATATTTGATTGTCCTGCGAATGGGAAGGAAAGATGTGAACTAGAGGTAGAATTAGGTGTTAAGATAGATTTAGGAAACGTGAACGGATTAATGAATAATGAATGTAGAGATAAGTTTTTAAAATATTGTAAGATAATAGCAAATAAGACCATAGACAGGAATAAGTAAAATTTGTAAATAAAGCCTATGATAAATAATCTTGTAAGTTAAGATTGTATAGAAAGAATTGTAAATAAACGTATAAGAAAAGACGATGTAAAGATGTTTATATATAAAAATGTATAAGATTGTAAATAAAATGTGAACTGAAATAAATAAAATAAAGAACCCCATCCCTAAGGTAAGGTTTCTAAGGTAAAAGTAAAATGAAACACAAGGTTTAAAGCAAGCAATGAGTAAAATCAAAAATAGTAAATAAGTGATAGTCAGTATAGGTCTAGAATAGAAAAAAGAATGAATGAGGATGGATGTAAGAAAGATATAGGATGAAGAATGAAAGTGCGAGAGGCATAATTGCGGGAACTGGAATGAAAGAGTAAATTAGTAAATATAGGCACCAGCGCATATGCTGGTGGGAGTTTGTAAAAAAAAAAAAAAAAAAAAAAAAAAAAAAAAAAAAAAAAAACCTAACCTAACCTAACCTAACCTAACCTAACCTTTTTTTTTTTTTTTTTTTTTTAGGAGGGGAAATGCATTTCCGCACTATCCCTCGCCGACGAGGACGGTCGGCGAGGGGGTGTGAGGGACTCACCCGACGGAACGAATCGCCCCGCCGGTCCTACCCCCTAAAACCCCTCCATGTTCCACCATCGGCAGTGATAATGGGACCCGGGATCACAGCGAGGCCTTATCCCCGGGCCCCACGCACCGCCACGTCCTTGCGGACCCTGCTCCATCGCGGCAAGCCGCATAAAAACTCCTGTGGTGACCTGCGGAACATCTGCAGGCCAACCACACCTCTCATCTGTTAAGTTCCAGGCGCCAGATGTCCTCCTCTGACGCCCGAAACAGACAGCGCCGCCGCCGATAAAGCGACGGACCCACCATCTCTTCGGACACCTCTGCGGAGCCAGCCACTGATTTTTACCTACGGTCTGACCACCCAGAGGAGCTCAGAAACTCCCGGGGACCGTAGGCTGGACCTCTTCCTTGACCAAGGGCCGGTGCCACCTCCGGCGACTGAGCAGGGGCCTGGGTCCGCCCCCCGGGTTGCCCAGGTCCCCAGAACTCAGTCCCCCGACGACAGCTGACAGAACAGCAGAGGGGAGGGATACTGCCCTGCCCCGGACCGTCGGGGTTGCCTTCCTCTTCTGAGTGCTCCGCCACGAGCTCCGCTCAACGGAGCCCGCTCGGAGCCCACCTCGGTGTGGGCCTTCTTTGTCCCCAAAACCAATCCGATCGGTCGAGCAAAGGCCGGTGAGGAAAAAAAAAAGCACCGACCCCTGCGACCGCCCGGATTGCCAAGGGTAAGCCCCCCCACCACGACAAGGTCATGGCCCACCTAGGGGGGGAACCTAACCTAACCTAACCTAACCTTTTTTTTTTTTTTTTTTTTTTAGGAGGGGAAATGCATTTCCGCACTATCCCTCGCCGACGAGGGCGGTCGGCGAGGGGGTGTGAGGGACTCACCCGACGGAACAAATCGCTCCGCCGGTCCTACCCCCTAAAACCCCTCCATGTTCCACCATCGGCAGTGATAATGGGACCCGGGATCACAGCGAGGCCTTATCCCCGGGCCCCACGCACCGCCACGTCCTTGCGGACCCTACCCCATCGCGGCAAGCCGCATAAAAAAGCTCCTGTGGTGACCTGCGGAACATCTGCAGGCCAACCACACCTCTCATCTGTTAAGTTCCAGGCGCCAGATGCCCTCCTCTGACGCCCGAAACAGACAGCGCCGCCGCCGATAGAGCGACGGACCCACCGTCTCTTCGGACACCTGTGTAGAGCCAGTCACTGTTTGTAAGCGTACGGTCTACCCAGAGGAGCTAAGGAGCTCCCGGGGACCGCAGGCCGGACCTCTCAATTGACCCAGGGCCGGTGCCACCTCCGGCGAGTGAGCGAATGAGGAGGGGCCTGGGTCCACCCCCCGGGTTGCCCAGGTCCCCAGATCTCAGACCCCCGACGACAGCTGGCAGAACAGCAGAGGGGAGGGATACGGCCCTGCCCCGGACCGTCGGGGTTGCCCCTTCGACCTACTCCGGCGACTGAGCAGGGGCCTGGGTCCGCCCCCCGGGTTGCCCAGGTCCCCAGAGCTCAGTCCCCCGACGACAGCTGACAGAACAGCAGAGGGGAGGGATACTGTCCTGCCCCGGACCGTCGGGGTTGCCTTCCTCTTCTGAGTGCTCCGCCACGAGCTCCGCTCAACGGAGCCCGCTCGGAGCCCACCTCGGTGTGGGCCTTCTTTGTCCCCAAAACCAATCCGATCGGTCGAGCAAAGGCCGGTGAGGAAAAAAAGCACCGACCCCTGCGACCGCCCGGATTGCCAAGGGTAAGCCCCCCCACCACGACAAGGTCATGGCCCACCTAGGGGGGGAACCTAACCTTTTTTTTTTTTTTTTTTTTTTAGGAGGGGAAATGCATTTACGCACTATCCCTCGTCGGGGGGACATCCCGACGAGGGGGTGTGTGGGGCTCGCCCGGTGAGAGGCACCGGGAATACCCACTAAAACCCCTCCATATTCCAACATCCGCGGTGGTATATGGGGCCGAGGTTACAGATTGCCTTGTCCTCAAACCCCATCTACACCGCTGTGTCCGCTACGGACCCGTCGTCTGGTGCTTTTGGCACTGTTTCTCTGGTGGCAGCCTACGGAATATGTATAGGCCGCCACCCCTCAGCAATGTGAACCGGGCGCCAGTTGTCCTCTACTGACGCCCGGCAGTCATTATATGTTCTGCGCCGTAGCATAGGCCCGGCGCCGTTGTCCCGCTCTGCGGCGTCTCAGGGGAGCAGCAAGGGGGTCTTCCTCGCGAGCCCGCTCACTGGCCTCCTTCCTCCTGAGCACTGTCTCACAGAAGGCCTTGACGGCGTTCCATTTTAGTATGCTGTCTAGCATTGCCCTGACGACAGCGGGTAGGGATAAATCCCGGCCGACGACTGCCGTCAGAGCTGACCTCTCATGGTCCCAACCTGGGCAAACTTCCAGAGTATGCTGGGCCGTATCAATAGTTGCCCCGCACTCGTGGCAAGCGGTGGTTGGCTCCCTCTTCGCGACGTTGCACAGGTACTGTCCGAAGCAGCCGTGCCCCGTAAGCACCTGCACAAGCCGGAAGGAGAGCGATCCGGTCCGCCTGCTCACCCACTCCTTGAGGACGGGAGCGACCGCAGCCGAAATGCGGCGACCCGCATTCGGCCTCGCCAACTCGACGTTCCACGTCATCATAGCCATTTCTTGGGCCTCTCTTCTCCAGCGCGACACCACCGCTGGGGTCGGAGCTACACCTCGGGACCTAGCATCCGCAGTCTTGTAGTAGACCGCTGCTAGGACCTCGGCATCCAATTCCCAGGGTGGTGTTCCAGCAACAACGCACGCCGCCTCCCACGAGACGGTGCGATACGCTCGGATGACCCTGATAGCAACGATCCGCTGCGCGCGTCGCAACAGGACCTTATTTTGTGCTGACAGGGAGTCCACCCAGATCGGTGCCCCGTACAGGGCCATCGATCGCACCACGCCTGCGTAGAGACGACGGCATCCACTCCTTGGCCCACCCAGGTTGGGCGTTAGCCTTGCTAGGGCTAACGATGTCCGGACCAATTTGGGAACCAGCTTAGAGAAGTGGTCCCTGAAGTTCCACCGGCTATCGAGAACGACGCCGAGATATTTCAACGTCGACCCGATGCCGATGGACACTCCGCTCACAATAATGTGGGCGTCTGGCGGTGGCGCCTTGCGAGGTCCGTGGAAGCAGATCGCTTCGGACTTTTCAAGGGCCACCGTCAGGCCCAGGCGCCGTATGCGCCCCACCACCTGTGCGACTCCGGCGGTTGCCAACAGGGCCGCGTCACGGAACGTGCCACCGCGGGCGGTCACTAGCGTGTCGTCCGCGTAACACGTGACGTCGACCCCGTGCAGGGTAACGCCCCGCAGCACCCAGTCGTAGCCGATGTTCCACAGGAGCGGCCCGAGGACCGACCCCTGCGGGACACCGCACGACACTTCCCGTTGACAAATTCCAACGCGTGTGGGGTACACGACCGACCGACCCGAGAGGTACTCGTCGATGAGTCGACGCAAGTATCCCGGGAAGGCGTGGTACCCCATGGCCTCCAAGATTACTCTGTGTGGGAGAGTGTTGAACGCGTTGGAAATGTCTAAGGACACCGCCAAGACGACCCCACCTTTCCCAACTTCCTCGTCCGCTATAGTCCTCACCCTGGCAATCGCGTCCACGGTGGACCTGCCCCTACGGAAACCGAACTGGATCTCCGCCAAATTCGGCCCCGTCTCCTCGAGGTGTTGAGTGAGGCGAGCAGCGATAACTCGCTCGAGCAATTTCCCAGCCTCACTCAGCAGGACTATGGGGCGGTATGCCGATGGTGAGTCCACCGGACGCCCGGGCTTGCGGATGAGGACCAGCCTGCCCTGCTTCCACTCCTTGGGAAAGTGGCCTTCCTTCACACAGGTGGTGAGTAGCGCGCGGAATCTCTCGTCCAAACCGCCCTCCTTGAGGGCCAAGACCAACGCCTTCCCCGGGATGCCGTCGGGACCGGGAGCTGTGTTCTTCGCGCTGAGGCGAAGAACCGCCCTATTCAGTTCACCCTCGGACACCTCGGGAGGATCCTCGATTGGAGTCGGCTGCACCGCACGATCTTGTGTGCGAGGAGCATCGCCCTCCGCCCTGACAGGAAACAGGGTCTCCACCACTCTCACGAGCGTCTCCGCTTCCATCTCAGATGTGAGCGGAGGGGCCCAGGGGCGAAGCTTGCTCATGACGAGCTTGTACGGCCTGCCCCATGGGTCCCGCTCGAGCGAGTCGACCAGCTCCTGCCAGGCGCGCTCCTTCGCTGCACCGATCTCCGCTCTCAAGGCTCTCTTGGCCCCTTGGAAGGCGGCGAAAAGTCTGTCAATTATGGATGCGGATCTGTTGCGACGACGAGCTCGTGTGTACTGGCGTCGTGCTTTCACGCATGCCGCTCGGAGCTGTTGTAGCTCTGGCGACCACCAGTACACCTGTCGACGGGGCGGCAGTTTTCCGACGCGAGGCATGGCGACGTCGCAGACGTGCGTCATTGCCTCGCGGAACCATTGCGCCTCCAGATCCGCATCGGTCTCGTCCGGTGTGTCAATCCAGGATTCAACGAGGGACGCCTCCACGAGAGCGTCTCTTTCCAGCTTTTTGAGTGCCCACCTGGGCCCGATCTCTGACGGGATATGTCTGGGGCTGTTCGGGTCTGTCGAGTGGGGGGAGACGGAGAACCGGATGTACCGGTGGTCCGACAAAGTCTCGACCCCTTCTTCGACTACCCAGCCCCGGACACGGCGGGCCAGGGCGGGGCTCGCGAACGTGACATCCACGACTGAACCGCCCTGATGCCGCACGCAAGTGTTAGACGTACCCCTATTCAGTACACACATGTTGCTACTGGAAAGCCACTCTTCGAGGGCTGCGCCCCTCGCGTCTGTGAGAGATGATCCCCACGCCGTCGACTTCGCATTCAGGTCTCCGGCTAGGAGAACCTGATGCGGACGACACCAGCCTAAAAGGATGTCTATTTCCGCCAGAAAGCTCTCGAAATCCGAGAGCGAACGATTTGGCGAAAAATAGACACCCACGAACGCAATGTTTCCGCATAAGGCGGCAACGAACCCTCGACCCTTATACGTACGATCGACGGCGTGGGCCCCCTCTCTCGAGGCCAAAACAATGGCTACGAGCCCGTCCCGGTCACCGATCCAGTTGTCACGATTGACGACCAGATACGGCTCCGAGACGACTGCCACCTCTATCCTCCACTGCGCCAGCGTCTGGACCAGCAAGTCCTGAGCTCTGGCGCAGTGATTTATATTAGTTTGGAGGCACCTTATGGACATACTGATTGTACGTCCATAGGTGCTCCATGCGTCCTGTCCGGCAGGCGGTCGGCGGCATCCTGGGACGTAGCCTCAGGACCAGCCGGCCTTCGTCGATTCCATTTCCGTCTGGGGGCCGAACATTTGGGACTCCCCAGACGATGGTTGTGCCGTTTCCCGGCTTCAGCGCAAATGACACAGCGGGCTTCGGAGCGGCAATCGGCCGCACGGTGGCCAGCCTGACCGCACCGGAAGCACTGCTGGCTTCTGTCGACGGCGGCAGTGCACTGCCCCCTGACGTGTCCGGATTCCAGACACCGGAAGCAGCGCAGCTCTCGGGGCTGAAGGAGCTTGACCCTTGCCGCCGACCATCCCACCAGCAGTCTCCCTTCTAATACTTTTTTAGCAGCTGCTACCGGGCAGCCCGCCCATGCCGTCCCCATGCCGAAGCGCGAGAAACGGATCGCCCCAACCTTGACCGAATCCACGGCACATTCGCCAATTTTGGCGATGGCCGCCGCCACGTCTTGGGAGCTGACGGAGTCGTCGAGCCCAGATATCAGAAGTTCGGTCATCTTGACCGGTCTGGATACTCGGACCGACTCCGCGCTCAATTCTTCCCTGAGTTTGGCGGCCAGCGCATCCGCCCTATTGTTATTGTCCGTGCCAGAAATCTCCAATATCGTGGCCCCGGTCACGGCACGACGGAACTTGATATCTTCAATATCAAGCGCCGCCAAATCCACCTTCCGTTTTGCCTCCTCAATGACGGAGGCATATGTCAACCCCTTCTCGGCAGCATCCGGCTGCAGGGTGAGCACTACTGCCGCCGTCTTGGGAGGCTTCGTCTTCTTTTTTGTGATGGGCCGCTGGGGCCGACTCGTTTTTGGAGTTGGAGGTGACTCCTTGTGTTTGCCTCCCCTGGTCACCGTGCTCCATGTTCTGTCCATGGAGGCGGGGGCAGGGGGGAGTGGGCGTGGTTCCCGACGAACCGGTTTCTTGGTCACCGCCTCGCGTCCTCGGTTGGGTTTCCTGCGCCAGGTATTTTTGGAAGGCGTCGGTGTCTTCTCTTCAGTAGCCGTCGCTATTCGCGCACTGGTGGCGGATTTTGGCGGTACGGCAGGGCGCTTGGGTTGAGCCTTCCTCGGCGCCGGTGTCGGCGGAGGTCCCTTTCGGGATGCCAGTGGAGGGCAAGGCTGCGGCTCCTTGTTCAGGAGCTCGTCTATTCTGACGTTGAGTCTTTCACTCAGGCATCTCAATAGGCGGTCCTCCTGCGCCTTGAGCATGCCTGGTGTGACTATCCCTTCAGTGTCCAGCGTCGAGGTAGATTGTCGGGGCTGCGATTGTAAGCTGGCTCTGAATTCGGCGAACTCCTTTCGGAGCTCCGCCATACCAGAGCGCAGTTGTGCGTTTTCACGCTGCAGCGCCACCACTTCCTCAGAAGCGGTCCGGGCGGACAAGATAGCAACGTCGCCCCGGATGTCTTCGGTTGCATCCTTCAGGGACTTAATGAACGTGCCCTTAAGGTTACCTGAGGTGGCAGCAACTTTCTCAATCACTTCGAGGCTGGACATCACTCGCAACTTGATTTGCGAGGATGACTCAGCGTCGTTGGCATGGGACGCGGTCAGGCGAGAGCGGGTGGCTCTAGCTTCTGAAGCAAAAGCGAGCATTTCCCTCTCCGCCTGTAGTACCATTTCGGCCTGTTGGGCCTTAACCAATTCGGCCTTAGCTCTAGCTAAGCCGACGTAGTCGCCGGTTGTGGGCGGACGACCGGGCTTCTTGGCCTTGTTAACCGAACGAATCGGAGAGACCGTTCGGTCAGACCCCTCGTCAGATGTTTCTGACTCAGGAGGTTTTGAGCCTCTCTTGAGCCAGAAACGGGACAGATTTCTGTCCTCCTCCATTTTTGTTACTTTCACTCTGGCAGAGCGAACGGTTTTTGTACTGCCAGAGGAAGAATCGCCTGACATTTCAAGGTCCCGTCGGAGGGCCGACAGTACCTGTGTATCCTCTTCTCCGGTAGCATTAATAGCTTGCGAAGGCCCGGGATCCACCCTGGCAAGCTCTTCCTGTCTGGCTTCGCACCAGGGACAGGGGCGGCTTCCCTCGCCGCATTCGCAATCGCCGGTAACCAATTTCCCATCAACCGGCCCGGACACCGGTTGACGCCGCTGGCAAGGCGGGTCGCATGTGCCGCTAGTAACCAACTTCACACTCGAGGGCCCAGCTACCCCCGAGCGCCCGGCGTTAGCGGGATCGCTCAACAAACGCGCGCTCTTTCGTGTCAACATTTCATTATTTTTACGGAGTGGGAAATTACGTACGGCCCTTTCCCAAGGGGCCGCAGACGCACTTTCGGCAGGGATTTACACCTGCCAGGTCAGCGCTAACCTTGGTGCAGGTTATACCGCCCGCGGTTCGGTGCCTCCTCGCGCAGACCGAAGTCTGCCTCCGCGCTTGGGACTGGGTAACCCCCCAGCCATACAACCCCTCGGCACGCTGACCTTGGGTTTGGGGTGATTTTTTATAGTGGTTTTCTTCCACGCGGTCCGACGCTAAATGCGTCAGACCCCCGGCCTCGCAGTGCAAGGTTACGGTATGTGTTACTCCAACGAAGCGCCATGCGCTGTGGCGTCAGAACGCCCCCTCGTCGGCCGGTCGATGCCGGTCCGCCAGGTTGAACCCGGCCATCCCACGACCCGCAAGGGTCCACTGGCGACAGCGGTGGGCTTCTTTAATAAGAAGCCGTCGCTTCGCCCACGGGGGTGATTTTTTAGAGAGGTTGTCTTCCTCGCGGCCCAACGCTCAGTGCGCTGGACCGGGGGGGAACCTTTTTTTTTTTTTTTTTTTTTTTTTTTTTTTAGGAGGGGAAATGCATTTCCGCACTATCCCTCGCCGACGAGGACGGTCGGCGAGGGGGTGTGAGGGACTCACCCGGTGAGAGCCACCGGGAATACCCACTAAAACCCCTCCGTGTTCCAACATCAGCGGTGTTAGGAGGAACCGAGGCGACAGCTGGGCCTTGTCCTCACGGTCCCCCCGCACCGCTACGTCCGCTGCCGGACTCCTCACTGGCGGATTTGCCGCTACCTCACTAGTGGCGACCTACTGGAACACCTGTAGGTCGTCACACCTCACTATTGAAATGTCCGGACGTCAGTTGTCCTCAAACTGACGCCCGGTTGTCATTAGGTTACGTGGGCCGCGGCGTACGCACGGCCACGCCGGCCAGCTCTGCGGCGCCTGAGTGGTTCAGCCTGCGGGTCCTCCTCGCGGGACCGCTCGCTGTCTTCTTTGCCACTCAGGACCACCTCGCAAAAGGCCTTGACGGCACACCAGCCGTCAGGGCTACCGATCATCGCTCTGACGACAGCGGGTAAGGACAAGTCTTGTCCCACGACTGCCGTCAGAGCCGTCCTCTCTTGATCCCAACCTGGGCACTCCGCTAGAACATGGTCGGCCGTGTCATCCGGCGCACCACATTCGTGACAGGCGGTGGTTCGCTCCCTCCTCGCGACGTTGCACAGGTACCGTCCGAAGCAACCATGCCCCGTAAGCACCTGCACAAGCCGGAAGGAGAGCGAACCGGTCCGCCTGCTCACCCATTCCTTAAGCACCGGTGCAATTGCTGCAACGGTGCGGTGACCCGCGCTCGGATGCGCCATCATGTCGCCCCATCTTTCCATGGCTTCTTCTCTGGCCTCCCTCCTCCACCGTGACACTTCTTCTGGGGATGGACTCGCGCCGCGGGCCCTTGCGTCGGCAGTCTGGTAGTAGACCGCTGCAAGGACCTCGGCATCCAACTCCCAGGGGAGCGTCCCAGCAACAGCGCATGCCGCCTCCCAGGACGTGGTGCGATACGCTCGGATGACCCTGTTCGCCATGACCCGCTGCGGACGTCGCAGCATGGCCAGGTTATGGGCGGACAAAGAGTCAACCCATACGGGAGCCCCATACAGGGCCATCGAGCGCACCACGCCTGCGAAGAGACGGCGGCATCCTCCCTTTGGCCCACCCAGGTTGGGCGTAAGCCTGCTCAAAGCAAACGATGTCCTTATTAGTTTGGGAGCCATCTTTTTAAAGTGCTCCCTAAAGTTCCACCGGCTATCAAGGACGACGCCGAGATACTTCAACGTCGACCCGATGCCGATGGTCACTCCGCTCACAGTTATGTGGGCGTCTGGCGGCGGCGCCTTGCGAGGTCCATGGAAGCAAATTGCTTCGGACTTCTCAAGAGCCACCGTCAGCCCCAGACGTCTTATTCGCGCCACCACTTGTGCGACTCCGGCGGTTGCCAACAGGGTCGCGTCACGAAACGTGCTACCGCGGGCGATCACGAGCGTGTCGTCCGCATAGCACGCGACGTCGACCCCGCGCAGGTTGATGCCTCGCAGCACCGAGTCGTATCCAATGTTCCACAGGAGCGGCCCGAGAACCGACCCCTGCGGGACACCACACGACACGTCCCGTCGACATACTCCAACGCGTGTGGGGTACACCACCGCCCGACCCGAGAGATACTCGTCGACAAGTCGACGTAGGTACTCCGGGAAGGCGTGGAACCCCATGGCCTCCGAGATGACACGATGTGGGAGCGTGTTAAACGCGTTGGAGATGTCTAACGATACCGCCAAGGCACACCCGCCTTTCCCAATCGCCTCCTCCGCAAGTGACCTCACCCGAGCGATTGCGTCCATGGTGGACCTGCCCCGCCGAAAGCCAAACTGGACGTCAGCCAGGTTCGGCCCCGTCTCCTCTAGGTGCCGAGTGAGGCGGGCGGCTATAACCCGCTCGAACAGTTTTCCGGCCTCACTCAACAGCACTATCGGGCGGTACCCCGATGGGGAGTCCACCGGTCGCCCAGACTTTCGGATGAGGACCAACTTGCCTACCTTCCACTGGCTAGGAAAGTGGCCATTCGTCACACAAGTGGTGAGAAGGGCGCGAAATCTCGCAGCCATGCCGCCCTCCTTGAGAGCCAATACCCAGGCCTTTCCCGGGATGCCGTCGGGACCGGGCGCTGTGTTCTTCGCCTGGAGACGAAGAACCGCCCTGTCCAACTCTCCCTCGGACACCTCAGGGGGCTCTTCAGGAGAGATTGGCTGCCTCGTACGTTCCCGTACGGGAAAAGCATCCTCCGCCACCCTGGCAGGGAACAGAGAATCCACCACTCTCTCGAGCATGCCCGCCTCCATCGTGGTTGTTAGCGGGGGGACCCAGGGGCGTAGCTTGTTCATAACAAGCCTGTAAGGCCTGCCCCATGGGTCACGCTCGAGGGTGTCCAGCAACTCCTGCCAGGCGCGTTCCTTGGCAGCGCCGATCTCGGCTCTCAAAGCCTTCTTGGCCTCTTGGAAGGCGGCGAAGAGTCTTCGTTGGGTGTTGGCATCCCTGTGACGTCGACGAGAGCGAGTGTACTGGCGTCGCGCCGAGACGCAGGCCGCTCGAAGACGATCGAGCTCCGGCGACCACCAGTACACCTGTCGACGAGGCGGAAGCGATCTCACTCGAGGCATCGACACGTCGCAGACGTGTGTCATCGCCTCGCTGAACCACTGCGCCTCCAGGGATGCGTCCGGACTTCCCGGGGTGTCATTCCAGTTGATGACGAGGGACGCCTCAATGAGGGTGTCTCTCTCCAGCTTTTTCAATGCCCACTTTGGGCCAATCTCCGCAGGGGCACGTCTCGGGCTGTGCGGGTGTGCCGGGTGGGGGGAGACGGAAAACCGAATAAATCGGTGATCCGATAAGGTCTCGACCCCCTCCTCAACTACCCAGCCTAGAACACGGTGTGCCAGGGCGGGACTCGCGAACGTGACGTCCACGACGGATCCGCCCTGAAGGCGCACGCACGTGTTTGTGTTGCCCCTGTTCAGTACCGCCAGGTTATTGCTGGAGAGCCATTCCTCTAGAGTTTCGCCCCTCGCATCAGTGAGGGAGGAACCCCACACCGTCGACTTTGCGTTCAGGTCACCGCCAATGAGGACCAGGTGCGGCCGGCTCCAATTCATGAGGGTGTCCAATTCCGCCAAAAAGGTCTCGAATTCCGAGAGCGGACGATTTGGCGAAAAGTAGACACCCACATACACAATATTGCCGCACAAAACGGCGACCATCCCCCGACCTCTGAACGATCGATCGACCGTGGGGGCCTCCTCCCCTGTGGCCAAAACAATGGCGACAAGGCCGTCGAGGTCACCGATCCAGTTGTCACGGGAGACGACTAGGTACGGCTCCGCGACGACCGCCACCTGTATTCTCCACTGCACCAGTGTCTGGACTAGCAAGTCCTGGGCACTGGCGCAGTGGTTGATGTTCGCTTGTAGGCATCTTATGGACATACTGTTTGTATGTCCATAAGTGCCTCAGTCCCGTCCGGTAGGCAGGTCGTGGAGTCCTGGGACGGAACCACAGGGACCACAGGCCTTCGTCTATTCATCTTGGGCTTGGGGGCCGAACATTTTTTGCTCCCCAAGCGATGATTTGCCTTTCTGTTGGAGTCGGCACAGAGTGGGCAACGGGCTTCTGCCCGGCACTCAGACGCTCGATGTCCAGTTACTCCGCACTTGAAACACTGCTGGCTCCGGTCGACGGCCGCAGTGCATTGCTCCCTGACATGCCCTGTCATCAGGCACCGGAAACAACGCATCTCACGGGGCTGCAGCAGCTTGACGCGCGCTGCCGTCCACCCGACCAGCAGTTTTCCCTCCGTAACCTTTTTGGCTGCTTCAACGGGGCAGCTCGCCCAAGCCGATCCCATGCCGAATAGTGACATTCGGATTACGCCGACCTTCACCGCATCCCGGGAACATTCACCAAGCCTAGCGATGGCCGCCGCTACCTCCTCTGAAGTTACGGAGTCGTCTAAGCCCGAAACGAGTAACTCAATTGCCTTGAAAGGCCTTGAGATTCGGACCGACTCCGCACTCAGTACTTCTCTGAGTCTGGCGGCCAAAGCGTCCGCCTTGCTATTGCCGTCGTTGCCGCTGACACCCTTCACTTCCATTATGACGGCACCCGTCACCGCGCGTCGGAAATGGAGAGAAGGTATTCCCATCGCCGTTATGTCAACGCGCTTTTTCGCCTCCTCTAGGATCACGCGATAGGTTATCCCCCTGTCTGCAGCTCCCGGCTGCAGGGTGACGACGACGGCTGCCGTCTTGGGAGGTCTGACCTTCCGCGGAGCGGGCTGTTGTGCCCGAACCTTCTGCTTAGGAGCAGGAGGTCGCTCTTTATGCTTTCCCCCCTTAACCACCAAGCTCCATGGTTTATCCATGGAGGGAGGGGCGGGAGGAAGTTGACGCGGGGCAGACTGCTCGGCTGTCTTGCGACCTCGCGTCGCTTTCCTACGTCGGGCACTCTTAGAGAGTGCCGACGGCTTCTCTGTCGGCGCCTTGAGTTTTTGCCCGCTAGCGGGTTTAGGCACTACAGCGGCTTTTTTCAAAGCCGGTGCCAATGGTGGAGCCAATCCCTTGTCGGTTTCTGCCGGAGAGCCAGGCTTGCGATTTGCGCGCAGCTCTGGAACATCGAGTCGGTCCAGTATTTGGCCCATGACCCGAGCCTCGAGGTCTTTAAGAAGTCCTGAGGTGACCCCCACCTCAGGGGCAGCCGCGAGACCCTGCCTAGCAAGGAGCAAGGCCTTAACCTCTGTGAGCTCCTTGCGGAGCTCCGCCATTTCCGTGCGAATCTGGGCATTCTCACGCCGCAGTTGGTCATTTTCGCGCCGCTGCTGCTCAATTTCGCGCTGCTGCGCCTCCGTCTCGTCCGTCGTGCACCTTTTAGAAAGGGAGACCGTGTCCTCCTCTATAGTCATAATCGCCTCTTTGAGGGATTTAATAAATCCCCCCTTGAGGTGACCTGATTTCTTGGCGACCTCGTCGATGATTGAAAGGCCGGACCTCACTCGCGATACTAGTCGTGAGGACGTCTCAGCATCGTCTAATCCGGCGGGAATAGAAAGGCGGGCGCGAGTATCTCTAGCCTTGTGGACCGAGGCGAGCAGCTCTTTCTCCGCCTGGAGCTCCAATTCTTCCCTTTGGGCCTTCAAATATTCGGTCTTAGCTTTCGCCAAGCCGACATACTGCCCGGTTGTGGGCGGTCGTCCGGGCTTCCTCGACTTGTTGGCCGAGCGAGCCGGAGAAATCGTTCGATCAGAGCCCTCATCAGAAGTTTCTGATTCGGGCGGTTTGGAGCCTCTCTTCAGAAAGAAACGAGAGAGACTCTTGTCCTCCTCCATTCTCATGACTTTCACTCTGGCAGAGCGAACGGTGCTCGCACTGCCAGAGGAAGAGTCGCCTGACATAGCGAGGTCCTGCCGAAGAGTCGACAGGGCCTGCGCTTCCAAATCGCGTGCAATCTCGGGTACCTTGAAACAAGTGCCATGGTCGTTGGTGGGGTTGCCCCCAAGTGCAGTTTTGTCCCCCCCAGAGTACGTGGGACAGCCTGAACCCGAAGGTCCAGGGAGGGATTCCCCATCTGCGGAGCAGGTGGGACCCTCCTGGGTAATAATACTTTTAACTACACTATTCATAATGGTTTTAGAGTTTTTTTAGACAGCTTCACTGCTGTTGAGCCCTTGGGACTGGGTACCCCCCAGCCATTCATCCCATCGGCAGGCCCAAAACCTTAGGATTGGGGTAATTTTTTATAGTGGTTTTCTTCCACGCGGCCCGACGCTCAGTGCGCCGGACCCCCGGCCTCGCAGAGTGCGAGGTTACGGGTTGCCCGACGGTGGCCTAGACCACACGCCGCGCACGCGGACCTTGAAGGTCCGCCTCCCACGAGCCGAAGCTCCACTGCCCCGCTACGGGGCCTCCACAAACGCGCCGAAGCGCTTCAGCGCCAGAGCGCCTCCTCATCAGTCCGGACTTCCGGTCCGCCAGGTTGAACCCGGCCATCCCACGACCCGCGAGGGTCCACTGGCGACAGCGGTGGGCTTCTTAAATAAGAAGCCGTCGCTTCGCCCACGGGGGTGATTTTTTAGAGAGGTTGTCTTCCTCGCGGCCCAACGCTCAGTGCGCTGGACCCCCGACCCCACTCAGTGCGGGGCTACGGGTTCATGTGGCCGTGCAATGTCCGCCCTTAAAAAAGACCAGACAGCCACATGCCAGTTTTTGTCCGCGCCGGCCGAAACCGGTACCCCCCATAACTGGGGGGCGTTCCCCTATCCGCAACCCGGGGACGCGTCCGATGGCGGACTGGAAACCGCACACGGAACCTAGGGGGGGAACCTAACCTTTTTTTTTTTTTTTTTTTTTTTTACAAGGGGAAATCCGTTACGGATACCCACCGGTTTGGGGACGGCCGGTGGGTTATGTCGGACTCCTATCCCAAGGATGGTAGCGGGATAGTTTACCGACTAAAACCCCTTGGCGCCCTCTTCATCCGCTATTGGCGAAGTTGCGTGATCGGACGGACACTCGTCCGCAACTCCGCCGCGGGGGTCCGCAGCCGGACACTACTCTTGGGGCGTCGCACTCGAACGCAGAGTGCGCCGCGCCTCTCAACGTAAGGGCGGACGGTAGAGTCCCCAACTACCGCCCTGCGTTTTGTCAGGGATCTAGGTGGCGGGCGTGCGCCAGCCGCCTGCGTCCAGTCCGTCTGCGGCGGAGGGGCTGAGATAAGACGTCGTCTTCCCGCTCTCTCTCCGCCGCCTCCTTCTGCGAGATGACATACTCGCAGAAGGTTTGTGTCGCTTGCCAGGCAGCTCTGCTGCCGACCATAGCTTTCACTACGGCCGGCAGAGAGAAGTCATGTCCGATAGTCGCAGCGAGCTCAGTTCGCTGCGCCGTCCATCTAGGGCACTCCGCAAGAGTGTGCTGTGCGCTGTCCTCAGCGCACGCACACGAATGACACTCCGGTGTCGGCTCTCTACGAGCCACCCGGTGCAGATAACTCCCGAAGCAGCCATGCCCCGAGAGCACCTGCACCAGACGGAACGTGAGAGCCCCGTGTCTCCTCTGGAGCCATTCGTCCAAAACGGGACGAACGGCTTCCACGGTGCGGTGGCCGAAACTAGGCTCGGCCAACCTCTCCTTCCATTTCCGGAGGAGGTCAACGCGTGCGCGCGAACGCAATCGCGCGACTTGCTCTTGCGGAGGCTGAGCTCCCCGAGACCGTATATCTGCCACGCCATGATATACGGCCGCCTGCACCTCGGCCTCGAGGTCCCACGGTGGCGTGCCCGCCAGCACGCACGCAGCCTCGAAGGACACTGTCCGGTAACCCCGGACGATCCTGAGCGCTAAGACGCGTTGCGCGCGCCGCAGGTGCGTCCTGCAGTCCGCGCTCAGATCGTCCGCCCAAATTGGGGCTCCGTATAGGGCCATCGACCGCACTGCCCCCGCATACAAGCGACGACAGGCGGCGTTTGGCCCACCCAGGTTTGGAAGCAATCTGCCCAGAGCGGCAGCGGCTCCCACCAACTTCGGCTCCAGAAGCCGAAAGTGCCCTTCGAAACTCCAGCGGCTGTCTAGGACGAGGCCGAGGTATTTCATCGTGGGTTTCACCCTCACGGAGACACCCCCGATTACAATCTGTGAACCCGGCGGTGGTGCTTTCCGAGGCCCGTGAAAGCACATGGCCTCGGTCTTGTTTAAGGCTACGGTGAGCCCCAACCGCCGGATTCGTCCGACGACGTGTGCCACGCCAGCCGTAGCCAGTATGGCTGCATGTCTGTGGGTTGATGCTCGGGCGGTCACGAGGGTGTCGTCGGCGTAACACGTTACACCGACGCCCCGCAAGTTAGCGCCTCTGAGCACCGAGTCATAGCCAATGTTCCACAGGAGCGGCCCGAGGACTGACCCCTGTGGAACTCCGCACGTAATACGTCGGTGTCTCAATCCTGCCTGCGTCGGATAGCTGACTGTACGCTCGGTTAGGTACGCAGCGATTATCCGACGCAGGTATGTCGGTACCTGATGGTACCGAAGTCCATCCATGATGCAGCTCCACGGCAGGCTGTTGAAAGCGTTGGCAATGTCCAACGACACCGCCATCACAACCTCGCCGTGGGCCACTGCATCGTGCGACAGGTCCCGCACGCTTGCTATCGCGTCTATCGTGGACCGACCACGGCGAAAGCCATACTGACTGGTGCTGATGTTCGGCCCGGTTCCTTCGATGTGCTGAACGAGGCGAGACGCGATTATTCGCTCGAACAATTTATTCACCTCGTCCAGCAAGACGATGGGGCGGTAAGCCGACGGGGAGTCCGCCGGCCGTCCATCCTTCTTGATCAGCACCAGCCGACCTTCCTTCCATTTGCGCGGATAGCAACCGTGCCGGAGACAGAGGTCCAGCAAATCTCTGAGACGGCGATCGAGTGGCCCCACGGCCAGGGCCAATGCTCGGCCAGGCACACCATCGGGCCCTGGGGCAGTGGCCGCCTTCCTGCGCAGTCGCAGTAGGGCGGCACCCAGTTCAGCCTCGGTCACCTCCGGTGGCTGAGCCTCGTCCTCTCTTCCCACGGCCGTAGCTTCCAGCATCGGATCCGGTCCCTGTGTATGTTCGACCCGGTCGGGAAAGAGATTAGCCACCACTCTCTCCAGGAGTTGCGGCTCGAGACTACTCGTCAGCGGAGGTGCCCATGGGCGTAGTTTTTGCCTCACGAGCCTGTAAGGCCTACCCCACGGATCGCCGTCTATGCTGTCTAGCAGCTCCGTCCACGAGCGAGCCTTCGCCTCGGCGATAGCCGCCTTCAGCCGCAGGGAGCGCTCCCTGTACTCAGAGTACAGGTGTGACTCGAGCGCTTCGTCCCTGTTTCGTCGCCTACGGCTTCGGGCGAATTGGCGTCTCGCTCTGACGCAATCCCGACGGAGCTGCGCTATTTCCTCTGTCCACCAATGGACCTGTCGCTTCTTAGGAACTCGCAAACTGCGGCGAGGCATCGCCGCGTCGCACACCTGCTGTAGGGCTCCTGTGAACCATTGTGCAGTCGTGTCGGCGTTCACCGGGTCCGCGGGACCGGGGACCCACGCCTGCACGATCGCTGCCTCCTCGATGAGATCCTTGTTGAGGTTCTTAACTGACCACCTTGGGCCGTTCCATCCCGTCACCGAACGAGAGCCGCTCGGGGCGTCCCCGGAGGCGGAGATGCCGAATCGTATGTATCGATGATCGGACAAGGTCTCGACGCCTTCGAGGACCCTCCACCTTCGGACACGACGTGCCAGGTCGGGACTGGCAAACGAGAGGTCCACAATGGACCCGCCCCGCCTGCGCACACACGTGTCTATCGACCCCCGATTCAATAACGAGAGGCCAACGGAAACGGCCCATCTTTCTAACAGCCGCCCACGGTTGTCCGAAACCGGGCAACCCCAAGCCAGGGATTTGGCATTGAAGTCCCCGGCGACGAGGACCGGATACGGGCTACTGCGAAGGACTACTTCACCTAACTCCAACAAGGATCTCTCGAATTCAGCGAAACTCTTGTTGGGGGAGAAATACACTCCCACGACAACAGTTCCGCCTACTAATGCAGCGACGTGCCCCCTTCCCCGGACTGTGTTCCCGAAAGTAGGGGAGCCAACAGAAGGCTGCGACGCGAGCGCTACCACTCCGTCTCTATCTCCGACCCAGTTGGTCGGGACCCGATATGGCTCAGCCACTATCGCGACGTGTATTGACCACTGCGCCAGGCTCTGGCACAGGAGATCCTGTGCCCGGGCGCAGTGGTTAATATTCGCCTGCAGGATCTGGAGGCTCATTATTTGGCAACGGTCTCCACTTCCATCTCACCGTTCGCCTGCTTGGCAGGCTCGGCGGCGGGCTGTGGAACGGTCTCAGGACCGTTGCCAGGTTTCGCTTCCTTCTTTCTATTCTTATTGGGCCTTTTGCGGGGGGCAGCACACGATCTGCTGCCCACGCTGTGCCCCGCAGGTCTATTCAGTGAAGTGCACACGGGGCACTCAGGCTCCCCTGTGCACTCGCGCGCCTTGTGACCGGGCTTTCCGCAGCGGAAGCACAGCGCGCTGCGGTCAGTCCCGGTGCATTTATATCGGGCGTGCCCCACCTCGAGGCACCTAAAACATCGTGGTGGCCTGGGTGCCAGCAGTTTGACCTGCGCAGACACCCAGCCAACCAGCAGACGCCCACCGCGCACCACCTTGTCGGCTGCGGTAGTTGGGCACCGCAGCCACAGTGAGGCAGCCCCTCCGTCGGAGACTTGTATGTCACCGGTTCTTACCGCTTCGGGAGAGCATCCGCCCACCCGAGCGATAGCGGCAGCCACTTCCTCTTTGGAGACAGAGTCGTCGAGGCCAGTGATCCGCATGTCCGCGGTTTTTACTGGCCTCGTCACCAGCGCTCTGTCCCCCAGGATCTCCCGACATTTGTTCGCAAAGGCGTCGGCTTTCTCGCCGGCCGACGTGCCTGGCAGCTCGAAAATCCGCGAATCTGTCCGTTTAGCGGGTCTAAAACGGACAGAGGGAATTCCGAGCTGCTCGAGGTCGAGCTTAGACTTCAGGTCGCCCAGAGCCTCCTTATATTTTGCGCTCCTGTCTTCCACCTCGGGGGGCAGTGAGATGACCACTGCCGCCGAGCGAGGGGGGCGCAACTTGGGCGGTGTCGCCTTTGAGCGCACGCCGGCTGACGAGGGCTGCTTGGCTGCCGCCGCAGTCTTTTTTGGTTTGAGGCCTCGCTTAACCACTGTGGTCCAGCCCTCGTCCATAGACTTGGGGGCTGGAGGTAGTGGCCGGGCCTTAGTTGCCTCATTTTTGCCCTTTTCAGGGCGCATGGGCGCCGCCTCACGGTCAGCGCCTCGGCGTGAGGGCTGTTTCACAACCGTACCCTTGGCGGGCACGGTACGTGAGGGCAAGTCGGCTGTCAGCGCCGACTGGCCCCTACTAGTCAACTTGGGGAAAAGACGATCCCCGAAAGCCGTGAGTTTGGCATCAATCATGGAGCTGACACTCTCCATGATTGTGTCCAATAGACCGTCTGCTTCAGGGATGGACGACTGTCCGGCCTGTGGTATACACTTCGTTTGAGGCTGGCGTGCCTTCAACATTTCCCTCCTCATGCTGGCCATCTCCTCTCGGAGAACGGCCAGCTCTGCTCTCAGGCGGGTATTGTCCTCCTGGACCCTCCGCATCTCAACCGATGCCGGCTGGTCCATTTTGGACGCTGCCTGGGAGACGTAATCGCAAACCTTGTTCAGCGCCCTCTGGTACGTGCCCTTAAGGTTGCCTGACTTACGGGTCACCACCTTCACCGTGGCAGCTGAATGGCGCAAGCCCTCCTTTAAAGTGGGCGCCTCCTCAATCATCCTGGCCAACGACTCAGGGTCGTCGGACGAGGGATTCTTCGCGTCCTCAACGCTGAAACTGCGATCTGTCAGCAGTTCCGCGACCTCGCGTTCAGCTTGGAGCTCTATCTCCTCCCGCTGAGCTTTGAGGTACGCTCGTTTCGCCTCGGCTAGCCCAACGTATTCGCCCGTCGTGGGCGGGCGGCCTCTTGGTCTTGGTTTGACCCGGGTTTTCGTGGCGGGCTTGCCGCTATTACTTCCAGAACCCGAGTCCGAGCTTTGGCTCTGGGCGCTGTGATAGTGCCTCTTCGGTGCCCAGGCACGACCCGGGAGTCTTGGCGAAGAGGCAGAGTCCATTGATTTACAGGAGCCGGAGTCAGATCCGGCCCTGTCTCCCGCAGGACTTCCATCTCGTGGCGACGCCACCGGCGTCACCATCCGGCGGAGCGAGACCACGGGGCTGAGTCCCCCTCTGCTCACACCATCGGCAGGGTCGCGCGTCGACCCTGCCTTCGCTCGCGCACGCGTGCGCACACCCACAGCTTCCTCGGTAACATATTTCTCACCAAGGGACCCGGTAATCCCTTGGCGCCGTTGGCCAGACGGGGCGCATTGGCCGCTCGTAGCATATTTAACATCCGGAGCCCGAGCTAGCTCCGAACGCCCGGCGTCAGCGGGATCGCATGACATATCAATTTCCTTTTCTGACATTTCCATTCATGATTGGGAAGGAACGCCTACGGCCCTTTCCCAACAGGCCGTAGGGGCGCTTGGGACTGGGTTCCCCCCAGCCATACAACCCATCGGCACGCCGACCTTAGGTTTTGGGTTATTTTTTATAGTGGTTTTCTTCCACGCGGCCCGACGCTCAGTGCGCCGGACCCCCGGCCTCGCGGAGTGCGAGGTTACGGGTCGCCCGACGGTGACCTAGGCCACACGCCGCGCCCGCGGACTTTGTAGGACCGCCTCCCACGAGCCGAAGCTCCGCTGCCCCATTACGGGGCCTCAGACGCCGAATAGCGCTTGGCGTCAGGACGCCTCCACCTCGGTAACCGCCAGATAGCATCTGGCCATCCCACGACCCAATAGCGGTCAACTGGCGACAGCGTCGGGCTTCTTGAGCAAGAAGCCCTAGCTTCGCCCTCATGGGTGATTTTTTAGAGAGGTTTTCTTCCTCGCGGTCCAGCGCTCAGTGCGCTGGACCCCCGACCCCGCTCAGTGCGGGGCTACGGGTTCATGTGGCCGTGCAATGTCCGCCCTTAAAAAGACCAGACAGCCACATGCCAGTTTTTGTCCGCGCCGGCCGAAACCGGTACCCCCCATATCTGGGGGGCGTTCCCCTATCCGCAACCTGGGGACGCGTCCGATGGCGGACTGGAAACCGCACACGGAGGGGGAACCTAACCTAACCTAACCTAACCTAACCTTTTTTTTTTTTTTTTTTTTTTAGGAGGGGAAATGCATTTCCGCACTATCCCTCGCCGACGAGGACGGTCGGCGAGGGGGTGTGAGGGACTCACCCGACGGAACGAATCGCCCCGCCGGTCCTACCCCCTAAAACCCCTCCATGTTCCACCATCGGCAGTGATAATGGGACCCGGGATCACAGCGAGGCCTTATCCCCGGGCCCCACGCACCGCCACGTCCTTGCGGACCCTGCTCCATCGCGGCAAGCCGCATAAAAACTCCTGTGGTGACCTGCGGAACATCTGCAGGCCAACCACACCTCTCATCTGTTAAGTTCCAGGCGCCAGATGTCCTCCTCTGACGCCCGAAACAGACAGCGCCGCCGCCGATAAAGCGACGGACCCACCATCTCTTCGGACACCTCTGCGGAGCCAGCCACTGATTTTTACCTACGGTCTGACCACCCAGAGGAGCTCAGAAACTCCCGGGGACCGTAGGCTGGACCTCTTCCTTGACCAAGGGCCGGTGCCACCTCCGGCGACTGAGCAGGGGCCTGGGTCCGCCCCCCGGGTTGCCCAGGTCCCCAGAACTCAGTCCCCCGACGACAGCTGACAGAACAGCAGAGGGGAGGGATACTGCCCTGCCCCGGACCGTCGGGGTTGCCTTCCTCTTCTGAGTGCTCCGCCACGAGCTCCGCTCAACGGAGCCCGCTCGGAGCCCACCTCGGTGTGGGCCTTCTTTGTCCCCAAAACCAATCCGATCGGTCGAGCAAAGGCCGGTGAGGAAAAAAAGCACCGACCCCTGCGACCGCCCGGATTGCCAAGGGTAAGCCCCCCCACCACGACAAGGTCATGGCCCACCTAGGGGGGGAACCTTTTTTTTTTTTTTTTTTTTACAAGGGGAAATCCGTTACGGATACCCACCGGTTTGGGGACGGCCGGTGGGTTATGTCGGACTCCTATCCCAAGGATGGTAGCGGGATAGTTTACCGACTAAAACCCCTTGGCGCCCTCTTCATCCGCTATTGGCGAAGTTGCGTGATCGGACGGACACTCGTCCGCAACTCCGCCGCGGGGGTCCGCAGCCGGACACTACTCTTGGGGCGTCGCACTCGAACGCAGAGTGCGCCGCGCCTCTCAACGTAAGGGCGGACGGTAGAGTCCCCAACTACCGCCCTGCGTTTTGTCAGGGATCTAGGTGGCGGGCGTGCGCCAGCCGCCTGCGTCCAGTCCGTCTGCGGCGGAGAGGCTGAGATAAGACGTCGTCTTCCCGCTCTCTCTCCGCCGCCTCCTTCTGCGAGATGACATACTCGCAGAAGGTTTGTGTCGCTTGCCAGGCAGCTCTGCTGCCGACCATAGCTTTCACTACGGCCGGCAGAGAGAAGTCATGTCCGATAGTCGCAGCGAGCTCAGTTCGCTGCGCCGTCCATCTAGGGCACTCCGCAAGAGTGTGCTGTGCGCTGTCCTCAGCGCACGCACACGAATGACACTCCGGTGTCGGCTCTCTACGAGCCACCCGGTGCAGATAACTCCCGAAGCAGCCATGCCCCGAGAGCACCTGCACCAGACGGAACGTGAGAGCCCCGTGTCTCCTCTGGAGCCATTCGTCCAAAACGGGACGAACGGCTTCCACGGTGCGGTGGCCGAAACTAGGCTCGGCCAACCTCTCCTTCCATTTCCGGAGGAGGTCAACGCGTGCGCGCGAACGCAATCGCGCGACTTGCTCTTGCGGAGGCTGAGCTCCCCGAGACCGTATATCTGCCACGCCATGATATACGGCCGCCTGCACCTCGGCCTCGAGGTCCCACGGTGGCGTGCCCGCCAGCACGCACGCAGCCTCGAAGGACACTGTCCGGTAACCCCGGACGATCCTGAGCGCTAAGACGCGTTGCGCGCGCCGCAGGTGCGTCCTGCAGTCCGCGCTCAGATCGTCCGCCCAAATTGGGGCTCCGTATAGGGCCATCGACCGCACTGCCCCCGCATACAAGCGACGACAGGCGGCGTTTGGCCCACCCAGGTTTGGAAGCAATCTGCCCAGAGCGGCAGCGGCTCCCACCAACTTCGGCTCCAGAAGCCGAAAGTGCCCTTCGAAACTCCAGCGGCTGTCTAGGACGAGGCCGAGGTATTTCATCGTGGGTTTCACCCTCACGGAGACACCCCCGATTACAATCTGTGAACCCGGCGGTGGTGCTTTCCGAGGCCCGTGAAAGCACATGGCCTCGGTCTTGTTTAAGGCTACGGTGAGCCCCAACCGCCGGATTCGTCCGACGACGTGTGCCACGCCAGCCGTAGCCAGTATGGCTGCATGTCTGTGGGTTGATGCTCGGGCGGTCACGAGGGTGTCGTCGGCGTAACACGTTACACCGACGCCCCGCAAGTTAGCGCCTCTGAGCACCGAGTCATAGCCAATGTTCCACAGGAGCGGCCCGAGGACTGACCCCTGTGGAACTCCGCACGTAATACGTCGGTGTCTCAATCCTGCCTGCGTCGGATAGCTGACTGTACGCTCGGTTAGGTACGCAGCGATTATCCGACGCAGGTATGTCGGTACCTGATGGTACCGAAGTCCATCCATGATGCAGCTCCACGGCAGGCTGTTGAAAGCGTTGGCAATGTCCAACGACACCGCCATCACAACCTCGCCGTGGGCCACTGCATCGTGCGACAGGTCCCGCACGCTTGCTATCGCGTCTATCGTGGACCGACCACGGCGAAAGCCATACTGACTGGTGCTGATGTTCGGCCCGGTTCCTTCGATGTGCTGAACGAGGCGAGACGCGATTATTCGCTCGAACAATTTATTCACCTCGTCCAGCAAGACGATGGGGCGGTAAGCCGACGGGGAGTCCGCCGGCCGTCCATCCTTCTTGATCAGCACCAGCCGACCTTCCTTCCATTTGCGCGGATAGCAACCGTGCCGGAGACAGAGGTCCAGCAAATCTCTGAGACGGCGATCGAGTGGCCCCACGGCCAGGGCCAATGCTCGGCCAGGCACACCATCGGGCCCTGGGGCAGTGGCCGCCTTCCTGCGCAGTCGCAGTAGGGCGGCACCCAGTTCAGCCTCGGTCACCTCCGGTGGCTGAGCCTCGTCCTCTCTTCCCACGGCCGTAGCTTCCAGCATCGGATCCGGTCCCTGTGTATGTTCGACCCGGTCGGGAAAGAGATTAGCCACCACTCTCTCCAGGAGTTGCGGCTCGAGACTACTCGTCAGCGGAGGTGCCCATGGGCGTAGTTTTTGCCTCACGAGCCTGTAAGGCCTACCCCACGGATCGCCGTCTATGCTGTCTAGCAGCTCCGTCCACGAGCGAGCCTTCGCCTCGGCGATAGCCGCCTTACCTAGGGGGGGAACCTTTTTTTTTTTTTTTTTTTTTTTTTTTTTTTTAGGAGGGGAAATGCATTTACGCACTATCCCTCGTCGGGGGGACATCCCGACGAGGGGGTGTGTGGGACTCGCCCGGTGAGAGGCACCGGGAATACCCACTAAAACCCCTCCATATTCCAACATCCGCGGTGGTATATGGGGCCGAGGTTACAGATTGCCTTGTCCTCAAACCCCATCTACACCGCTGTGTCCACTACGGACCCGTCGTCTGGTGCTTTTGGCACTGTTTCTCTGGTGGCAGCCTACGGAATATGTATAGGCCGCCACCCCTCAGCAATGTGAACCGGGCGCCAGTTGTCCTCTACTGACGCCCGGCAGTCATTATATGTTCTGCGCCGTAGCATATGCCCGGCGCCGTTGTCCCGCTCTGCGGCGTCTCAGGGGAGCAGCAAGGGGGTCTTCCTCGCGAGCCCGCTCACTGGCCTCCTTGCTCCTGAGCACTTTCTCACAGAAGGCCTTGACGGCGTTCCATTTTAGTATGCTGTCTAGCATTGCCCTGACGACAGCGGGTAGGGATAAATCCCGGCCGACGACTGCCGTCAGAGCTGACCTCTCATGGTCCCAACCTGGGCAAACTTCCAGAGTATGCTGGGCCGTATCAATCGTTGCCCCGCACTCGTGGCAAGCGGTGGTTGGCTCCCTCTTCGCGACGTTGCACAGGTACTGTCCGAAGCAGCCGTGCCCCGTAAGCACCTGCACAAGCCGGAAGGAGAGCGATCCGGTCCGCCTGCTCACCCACTCCTTGAGGACGGGAGCGACCGCAGCCGAAATGCGGCGACCCGCATTCGGCCTCGCCAACTCGGCGTTCCACGTCATCATAGCCATTTCTTGGGCCTCTCTTCTCCAGCGCGACACCACCGCTGGGGTCGGAGCTACACCTCGGGACCTAGCATCCGCAGTCTTGTAGTAGACCGCTGCTAGGACCTCGGCATCCAATTCCCAGGGTGGTGTTCCAGCAACAACGCACGCCGCCTCCCACGAGACGGTGCGATACGCTCGGATGACCCTGATAGCAACGATCCGCTGCGCGCGTCGCAACAGGACCTTATTTTGTGCTGACAGGGAGTCCACCCAGATCGGTGCCCCGTACAGGGCCATCGATCGCACCACGCCTGCGTAGAGACGACGGCATCCACTCCTTGGCCCACCCAGGTTGGGCGTTAGCCTTGCTAGGGCTAACGATGTCCGGACCAATTTGGGAACCAGCTTAGAGAAGTGGTCCCTGAAGTTCCACCGGCTATCGAGAACGACGCCGAGATATTTCAACGTCGACCCGATGCCGATGGACACTCCGCTCACAATAATGTGGGCGTCTGGCGGTGGCGCCTTGCGAGGTCCGTGGAAGCAGATCGCTTCGGACTTTTCAAGGGCCACCGTCAGGCCCAGGCGCCGTATGCGCCCCACCACCTGTGCGACTCCGGCGGTTGCCAACAGGGCCGCGTCACGGAACGTGCCACCACGGGCGGTCACTAGCGTGTCGTCCGCGTAACACGTGACGTCGACCCCGTGCAGGGTAACGCCCCGCAGCACCCAGTCGTAGCCGATGTTCCACAGGAGCGGCCCGAGAACCGACCCCTGCGGGACACCGCACGACACTTCCCTTTGACAAATTCCAACGCGTGTGGGGTACACGACCGACCGACCCGAGAGGTACTCGTCGACGAGTCGACGCAAGTATCCCGGGAAGGCGTGGTACCCCATGGCCTCCAAGATGACTCTGTGTGGGAGAGTGTTGAACGCGTTGGAAATGTCCAAGGACACCGCCAAGACGACCCCACCTTTCCCAACTTCCTCGTCCGCAATAGTCCTCACCCTGGCAATAGCGTCTACGGTGGACCTGCCCCTACGGAAACCGAACTGGATTTCCGCCAAATTCGGCCCCGTCTCCTCGAGGTGTTGAGTGAGGCGAGCAGCGATGACTCGCTCAAGCAATTTCCCAGCCTCACTCAGCAGGACTATGGGGCGGTATGCCGATGGTGAGTCCACCGGACGCCCGGGCTTGCGGATGAGGACCAGCCTGCCCTGCTTCCAATCCTTGGGAAAGTGGCCTTCCTTCACACAGGTGGTGAGTAGCGCACGGAATCTCTCGTCCAGACCGCCCTCCTTGAGGGCCAAGACCCACGCCTTCCCCGGGATGCCGTCGGGACCGGGAGCTGTGTTCTTCGCGCTGAGGCGAAGAACCGCCCTATTCAGTTCGCCCTCGGACACCTCGGGAGGATCCT
The DNA here is from genome assembly GCA_910589475.2 of Bembecia ichneumoniformis. Lineage (NCBI taxonomy): Eukaryota > Metazoa > Arthropoda > Insecta > Lepidoptera > Sesiidae > Bembecia > Bembecia ichneumoniformis. The sequence goes on from OU342520.1 coordinate 86,640, forward strand.
CGATTGGAGTCGGCTGCACCGCACGATCTTGTGTGCGAGGAGCATCGCCCTCCGCCCTGACAGGAAACAGGGTCTCCACCACTCTCGCGAGCGTCTCCGCTTCCATCTCAGATGTGAGCGGAGGGGCCCAGGGGCGAAGCTTGCTCATGACGAGCTTGTACGGCCTGCCCCATGGGTCCCGCTCGAGCGAGTCGACCAGCTCCTGCCAGGCGCGCTCCTTCGCTGCACCGATCTCCGCTCTCAAGGCTTTCTTGGCCCCTTGGAAGGCGGCGAAAAGTCTGTCAATTATGGATGCGGATCTGTTGCGACGACGAGCTCGGGTGTACTGGCGTCGTGCTTTCACGCATGCCGCTCGGAGCTGTTGCAGCTCTGGCGACCACCAGTACACCTGTCGACGGGGCGGCAGTTTTCCGACGCGAGGCATGGCGACGTCGCAGACGTGCGTCATTGCCTCGCGGAACCATTGCGCCTCCAGATCCGCATCGGTCTCGTCCGGTATGTCAATCCAGGATTCAACGAGGGACGCCTCCACGAGAGCGTCTCTTTCCAGCTTTTTGAGTGCCCACCTGGGCCCGATCTCTGACGGGATATGTCTGGGGCTGTTCGGGTCTGTCGAGTGGGCGGAGACGGAGAACCGGATGTACCGGTGGTCCGACAAAGTCTCGACGCCTTCTTCGACTACCCAGCCCCGGACACGGCGGGCCAGGGCGGGGCTCGCGAACGTGACATCCACGACGGAACCGCCCTGATGCCGCACGCAAGTGTTAGACGTACCCCTATTCAGTACGCACATGTTGCTACTGGAAAGCCACTCCTCGAGGACAGCGCCCCTCGCGTCTGTGAGAGATGATCCCCACGCCGTCGACTTCGCATTCAGGTCTCCGGCTAGAAGTACCTGATGCGGACGACACCAGCCTAAAAGGATGTCTATTTCCGCCAAAAAGCTCTCGAAATCCGAAAGCGAACGATTTGGCGAAAAATAGACACCCACGAACACAATGTTTCCGCATAAGGCGGCAACGAACCCTCGACCCTTATACGTACGATCGACGGCGTGGGCCCCCTCTTTCGAGGCCAAAACAATGGCCACGAGCCCGTCCCGGTCACCGATCCAGTTGTCACGATTGACGACCAGATACGGCTCCGAGACGACTGCCACCTCTATCCTCCACTGCGCCAGCGTCTGGACCAACAAGTCCTGAGCTCTGGCGCAGTGATTTATATTAGTTTGGAGGCACCTTATGGACATACTGATTGTACGTCCATAGGTGCTCCATGCGTCCTGTCCGGCAGGCGGTCGGCGGCATCCTGGGACGTAGCCTCAGGACCAGCCGGCCTTCGTCGATTCCATTTCCGTCTGGGGGCCGAACATTTGGGACTCCCCAGACGATGGTTGTGCCGTTTCCCGGCTTCAGCGCAAATGACACAGCGGGCTTCGGAGCGGCAATCGGCCGCACGGTGGCCAGCCTGACCGCACCGGAAGCACTGCTGGCTTCTGTCGACGGCGGCAGTGCACTGCCCCCTGACGTGTCCGGATTCCAGACACCGGAAGCAGCGCAGCTCTCGGGGCTGAAGGAGCTTGACCCTTGCCGCCGACCATCCCACCAGCAGTCTCCCTTCTAATACTTTTTTAGCAGCTGCTACCGGGCAGCCCGCCCATGCCGTCCCCATGCCGAAGCGCGAGAAACGGATCGCCCCAACCTTGACCGATTCCACGGCACATTCGCCAATTTTGGCGATGGCCGCCGCCACGTCTTGGGAGCTGACGGAATCGTCGAGCCCAGATATCAGTAATTCGGTCATCTTGACCGGTCTGGATACTCGAACCGACTCCGCGCTCAATTGTTCTCTGAGTTTGGCGGCCAGCGCATCCGCCCTATTGTTATTATCCGTGCCAGAAATCTCCAATATCGTGGCCCCGGTCACGGCACGACGGAACTTGATATCTTCAATATCAAGCGCCGCCAAATCCACCTTCCGTTTTGCCTCCTCAATGACGGAGGCATAGGTCAACCCCTTCTCGGCAGCTTCCGGCTGCAGGGTGAGCACTACTGCCGCCGTCTTGGGAGGCTTCGTCTTCTTTTTTGTGATGGGCCGCTGGGGCCGACTCGTTTTTGGAGTTGGAGGTGACTCCTTGTGTTTGCCTCCCCTGGTCACCGTGCTCCATGTTCTGTCCATGGAGGCGGGGGCAGGGGGGAGTGGGCGTGGGTCCCGACGAACCGGCTTCTTGGTCACCGAATCGCGTCCTCGGTTGGGTTTCCTGCGCCAGGTATTTTTGGAAGGCGTCGGTGTCTTCTCTTCATTAGCCGTCACTATTCGCGCACTGGTGGCGGATTTTGGTGGTACGGCAGGGCGCTTGGGTTGAGCCTTCCTCGGCGCCGGTGTCGGCGGAGGTCCCTTTCGGGATGCCAGTGGAGGGCAAGGCTGCGGCTCCTTGTTGAGGAGCTCGTCTATTCTGACGTTGAGTCTTTCACTCAGGCATCTCAATAGGCGGTCCTCCTGCGCCTTGAGCATGCCTGGTGTGACTATCCCTTCAGTGTCCAGCGTCGAGGTAGATTGTCGGGGCTGCGATTGTAAGCTGGCTCTGAATTCGGCGAACTCCTTTCGGAGCTCCGCCATACCAGAGCGCAGTTGTGCGTTTTCACGCTGCAGCGCCACCACTTCCTCAGAAGCGGTCCGGGCGGACAAGATAGCAACGTCGCCCCGGATGTCTTCGGTTGCATCCTTCAGGGACTTAATGAACGTGCCCTTAAGGTTACCTGAGGTGGCAGCAACTTTCTCAATCACTTCGAGGCTGGACATCACTCGCAACTTGATTTGCGAGGATGACTCAGCGTCGTTGGCATGGGACGCGGTCAGGCGGGAGCGGGTGGCTCTAGCTTCCGAAGCGAAAGCGAGCATTTCCCTCTCCGCCTGTAGTACCATTTCGGCCTGTTGGGCCTTAACCAATTCGGCCTTAGCTCTAGCTAAGCCGACGTAGTCGCCGGTTGTGGGCGGACGACCGGGCTTCTTGGCCTTATTAACCGAACGGATCGGAGAGACCGTTCGGTCAGACCCCTCGTCAGATGTTTCTGACTCAGGAGGTTTTGAGCCTCTCTTGAGCCAGAAACGGGACAGATTTCTGTCCTCCTCCATTTTTGTAACTTTCACTCTGGCAGAGCGAACGGTTTTTGTACTGCCAGAGGAAGAGTCTCCCGACATTTCAAGGTCCCGTCGGAGGGCCGGCAGTACCTGCGTATCCTCGTCTCCGGTAGCATTAGTAGCTTGCGAAGGCCCGGGATCCACCCTGGCAAGCTCTTCCTGTCTGGCTTCGCACCAGGGACAGGGGCGGCTTCCCTCGCCGCATTCGCAATCGCCGGTAACCAATTTCTCACCAACCGGCCCGGACACCGGTTGACGCCGCTGGCAAGGCGGGTCGCATGTGCCGCTAGTAACCAACTTCACACTCGAGGGCCCAGCTACCCCCGAGCGCCCGGCGTTAGCGGGATCGCTCAACAAACGCGCGCTCTTTCGTGTCAACATTTCATATTTACGAATTGGGAAATTACGTACGGCCCTTTCCCAAGGGGCCGCAGACGCCCTTTCGGCAGGGATTTACACCTGCCAGGTCAGCGCTAACCTTGGTGCAGGTTATACCGCCCGCGGTTCGGTGCCTCCTCGCGCAGACCGAAGTCTACCTCCGCGCTTAGGACTGGGTAACCCCCCAGCCATACAACCCCTCGGCACGCTGACCTTGGGTTTGGGGTGATTTTTTATAGTGGTTTTCTTCCACGCGGTCCGATGCTAAGTGCGTCAGACCCCCGGCCTCGCAGAGTGCAAGGTTACGGTATGTGTTACTCCAACGAAGCGCCAAATGCGCTGTGGCGTCAGAACGCCCCCTCGTCGGCCGGTCGATGCCGGTCCGCCAGGTTGGACCTGGCCTTCCCACGACCCGCTAGGGGTCCACTGGCGACAGCCTAGGGCTTCTTGAACAAGAAGCCACGGCTTCGCCCTCAAGGGTAATTTTTTAGAGAGGTTGTCTTCCTCGCGGCCCAACGCTCAGTGCGCTGGACCCCCGACCCCACTCAGTGCGGGGCTACGGGTTCATGTGGCCGTGCAATGTCCGCCCTTAAAAAGACCAGACAGCCACATGCCAGTTTTTGTCCGCGCCGGCCGAAACCGGTACCCCCCATACTGGGGGGCGTTCCCCTATCCGCAACCCGGGGACGCGTCCGATGGCGGACTGGAAACCGCACACGGAAACCTTTTTTTTTTTTTTTTTTTTTTTTTTTTTTTTTTTACGTGGGGAAATCAGCGATCCTGATTCACTGCCAGCAATGGGGTGCTGGCAGGATATGCGGGATTTCTACCCGCTAAAACCCCACGGTGTTCCTTGTCCTCGCACGCATGAGGCGGGAGAGAGGTGTCAGCGCGAGCATTTCGTCCTGCTCTCCCGCCAGCGATAGCCCACAGTAGGGCGTCTCAATGAATCATCGGTTGGGGAGGAATGGTAGACTTCCTCCTCTCCGGGTGACAGAAGTGTGGGAAGACGTGCCGGAACACGGGCACGTCTTTCACCAGGGCCGGGTTAGTAGGTGAGCGGATCCCCATATCCACTCACCCTCCGGCTGATCACGGCGGCGCTTGGAGTTGGCCATATAGCCTCCTCCGCCTGCCGGTTCGTTTTCGACGGATGTCGTCAGCGAGGGCGGCATCTTCCCTCGCCCGCTCCGCCGCCTCTTTCAGCGAGAGGACCTCCTCGCTGAAAGAGATCATGGCCTGCCAGGCCTCTTTGCTTTCGACCATGGACAGAACCACGGTCGGCAGCGAGAGGTCTCCTCCCACAACGGACGTTAGTATGTCGCGTTGCCGGTCCCATGCCGGGCATTCCGCCAGCGTGTGTTGCGCCGTATCCTCCGGGCCACCGCAGTGGTGGCAAGAGGGTGTGGCCTCTCTTCGGGCAATGTTGCACAGATATCTGCCAAAGCAACCATGCCCCGACAGAATCTGTGCAAGTCTGAACGTGATTACACCCTTCTTGCGCCTGCACCACTGCTCCAGGGCCGGCCTAATGGCCCGGATGGTGTAAGCGCCGGCGATAGGTTCGGCGAGCCTCTCGGCCCACCGCACCAGTGCGACTCGTTGCGCCGTACGGCGTATTTCCTCCGGCAGGGGACCAGCAACGCCCCGACTGCAAGCTGCCGCTCGACTTTCGTAGACCGAGGACAGAACCTCGGCCTCCAGGTCCCACGGGGGGGTGCCCGCCATAACGCAGGCGGCATCGCACGAAATTGTACGGTAACCACGTATCACCCTGGTCGCCATCACTCGCTGAGATCTTCTCAGGAGTGTGACGTTATGGCGATCCAGGGCGTCCGCCCACACAGGCGCGCCGTAGAGCGCCATGGAGCGCACCACCCCCGTGAAAAGGCGGCGGCAGCCGACACTCGGTCCTCCCAGATTTGGGAGAAGGCTACCCAGCGCCGAGGTAGCCTTAATCAATTTAGGGCTCAACCGTCGGAAATGCTCATGGAATCGCCACCTGGAGTCTAAGGTGAGCCCCAAGTAGCGCATGTGCACTCCGACGGCGACATCTACATTTCCGACTTTAATGTGGGCCTGCTGCGGTGGACCCTTCCGCGGACCATGGAAAAGCATGGCCTCGGATTTTTCGGGAGCCACGCGCAAGCCCAACATCTCGATACGCTTTGCCACGAGAGCGACGCTCACCGTGGCCAAGCTCGACACGTCCTTATAGTCGTCTGCACACGCGACGACCAGCGTGTCGTCGGCGTAACAGACGACGTGTACGTTCGGAGGGAGGGCGCCTCTCAGCGCCCAGTCAAAACCAATGTTCCACAAGAGCGGTCCTAAGACCGACCCCTGCGGAACGCCACAGGACATGGTCCTTTCGAGGACTGTCCCGTCTCGGCGAGGACAGAGGATCTTTCGATCTCTCAGGTAGTCTCCGACGATCAGCTGGAGATAACGGGGCAATCGGTGGTAACGAAGCGCCTCCGTAATGCAGCTGAAGGGGAGGGTGTTGAAGGCGTTCGAGATGTCTAAAGACACCGCCAACGCCACTCCTCCCCTTTCCACGGTTTCCTGCGCGATGGTCTTAAGGCGCAGGATGGCGTCGATCGTCGACCGACCCGCGCGAAAACCGAACTGATTGTCGGAGAGACCTGGTCCCGCCGAGTCCAAAGATCCGGTAATGCGGCGGGCAATTATTCTTTCGAATAACTTGCCCGCCTCGTCGAGAAGCACAATTGGCCTGTATCCAGAAGGAGAGTCCGCGGGGCGTCCCTCCTTCCTTAACAGGACCAATTTGCCCTCCTTCCAAATTCGGGGAAAGGACCCCGCTCGCAGGGCAGAGTCGAAGACGGCCCGCCAACGATCTGCCAACTCGCCCGACGCCAGGACCCAGGCACGACCGGGTATGCCATCTGGACCGGGGGCGGTACTCTTACCGCGAAGACGACCTATGGCCTCCTCTAATTCTCCGCTGGAGATAGGTGGAGCTCCGTCTTCGTCCCCGGTCGCCGCGGTCGCTCGACCGCCCATGGGCGGTGGAGTGTGCTCCCCCTGTTCGGGGAACAGTGTGGAGAGCACGACACGTAAAAACTCTGGGTCCAGCGTTTCGGCCACGGGTGGACCGTGCGAGCCGAGCTTGGCCCTGGCGGCGCGATAAGGGCGGCCCCACGGGTCTCGGTCGAGAGACTCGAGCATCCGCTCGCGAGACCGTGCTTTCGCCTCCCGGATTGCGATTTGAAGCGCTTTCCGGGCCCCTCGATATTCATCGTAAAGACGCGCCTCCAGCTCGGGGTCGTTGACCCTGCGCCTGCGGCACCTGGCGTACTTGCGGCGGGCAGCTACGCACGTGGCACGAAGTTCTGCCACTTCGTCGCACCACCAGTGCACCTGTCGGCGATGCGGGCGGGGCCCGGCACGCGGCATGGCAGCATCGCACACGGCGGTCATGGCGACGCGCATGTCGAGCGCCTGGTCTTCGACCGGCTCGACCTCGTTGGACTCTCGCGATGCCCAATCTTGGACAATCGCCGCCTCGATGAGGAGGTCCTTGTCCAGTTTCGTCAGAGCCCAGCGGGGGAATCGCCGGGAGTGTCCACCCCGACGCCGCGGAGGCAGATCTTCCGCGCGCGAGGAGCCGGCTATCTCTATCCGGATGTATCTATGGTCCGAGAGGGTCTCGACGCCCTCCAGCACGCCCCAAACGCGGACACGATCGGCGATGGCCCGACTGGCGAACGATATGTCCACTATCGAGCCACCGTTTTGCCGAACGCAGGTGTTAACCGTGCCGCGATTGAGGATCATTAGCCCTGCGGAGGCTAAAAAATCCACGACGGCGTCGCCTCGTGCGCCCGAAACGGGACAGCCCCACGCCGTGGACTTTGCGTTGAGATCCCCCAGGACCAAGACCGGGAGTCGCGAACGCAGTGTCGCTCTCTCCAAGTTGCCGAGAAAGACCTCGAACTCGGCTAGAGCGCGGTTAGGGGAGAAGTAAACTCCGATTAGCAAAACCGCGCCCCACTCGACTGCGACAAATCCTTGGCCTCTCTCGGCCACCCGGAGAGGGGCAGAACCGGCTGCACCCACGATCGCGACCGTGGACGCAGAGTCCGATGCCCAGTTAGGGCGGGGCGGTACAAAATACGGCTCCGCCGCCACCGCAACGTCGATCGACCACTGCGCCATGGACTGTAGGAGGAGATCCTGAGCCGCAGCGCAGTGGTTGATGTTTGCTTGGAGGAGACGGACGTAAGGGACGTGGTCCATTACGGGGCCGTTTCCATCTCCTCCTCGCGTGAAGCGTTATCCGCGGCGGCGGATATACCGCCCGCCTTGGCATTTTTCTTACCCTTGTTGGTGGGAGCTTTACAGCCTCGACTGCCAACCGGGTGGTCCGCCCGTTTTTTCGCTGCGGCGCATGGACCACAGTGGGGGGGATTCGAGCATTGGAAAGCCTTGTGGCCTTCCTTGCCACAGCGGAAGCACGCTCCGCTGCGATCTTCCTCCGCTTGGCACCTGGGGGCCACGTGCCCGGCCTGGAGACACCGGTAGCACCTAAGTTGGCGCTGGGGCAGCACTTTAACTTGTGCCGACACCCAGCCAACCAAAAGCCGCCTGCCGTCGGCGACCTTCTTGGCGCTCTCCACCGGGCACGAGACCCACAGGCAGCCCATTCCCAATGGGCCGGCGCGGATCTCCCCGGTCTTTATAGTGTCTCGGGGGCAACCGCCCACGCGAGACACGGCCTCCGCGACTTCCTCCGCCGAGACGGAGTCGTCGAGCCCGGAAATGCGCATTTCGGCGCACTTCCGGGGTGTCGTCACCTTAACGACGCCCGGCTCAAAGAATTGGCGGAGCTTATTCGCCAGCGCTTCTGCCGCACCGCCATTGTCCTTGCCCGGGATTTCGAGCACCCGGGCGCCCGCCTTCGATGTTCGTATGTGAAGGGAGCCGATGCCAATGGAGGGGAGGTCAAGCCTCCTCCTCGCTTCCCTCAAGACGCTCCCATAGTCTGCGCCCTTATTGGCGGCCTCGGGCCCCAGGGTGACGACAACGGCCGCGGAGCGCGGCGGGCGGAGCTTCCTCCTGGCCTCGTCGCTGGCCTTAGCCTTGGCAGCAGGTTTGCTGGCCTTAGCAGCGGGCTTGGGAGCGACGGTCGCTCTCTTTTTGCCCTTAGCCTTCCGCCCCACCACCAGAGACCACGGTACCTCCGTGGGAGCTGGGGCGGGCGGCGCCTTTGGGGCTGGGGCTTTTTTGGCCCTCGGCTGTGAAGCGGGCGGCGCCCTGGCAGACGGTGCCCTTGCAGGCGGTGCCTTCGGAGAGGACAACGACTCCTCCCTTCTCTTGTCCGCCGCAAGCGGCGGCCTCATCCGCTTCTCCGGGAGAAGACGATCCTCCAGCCCGGCGAAGCGGGCATCTATACGGCGCGAGAAGACTTCTAGCGCCTCGCGCAACGCCTCTTCGACCGGCGTCGAGACGCTGGCTGCCGGAGCTGGAGCCGGAGCCCCCTTAGAGATGGTGGCTCGCAGCTCGCGCATCTCCTTCTCCACCACTTCCATTCTGCCCCTGAGGCGGGCGTTATCGGCTCGAAGGGCCGCCGACTCCTCGCTCACGGTGCGGAGGACGAGCTCGTCCATTATCGCCGTGAGCGAGTCCACTGACCGGTTTAGGACCGCGATGAATGTTCCCTTCAGATTGCCCGAGGTTTTGGCAACCCGAGCAATGTTTTGCAGGTCCTCTCTTGCGCGGTCCCTTAGCACTTCCGACGGCAGTGATAACGGCGTCGGCTCCTCCGACGGCGAGGCGAACCATTGGGCGCGCTGGCGCGACATTGCGTCGGCAAGCTCCTGTTCGGCTCGCAGCCGGAGCTCCTCCCTCTTGAGCGCCAGGCGCTCGGTTTTCGCCTTGGCGCTCTCCTTCGCCTTCTTGGGCGGACCCTGTTTGGATTGTGAGTCCGAGTCGGAGTGCGAGTCTCCTCCTTCCTCCTTCCTCTTCTTCTTCCTGGAGGGGACTGAGTTGGCGGAGCGAAAACTCGACGCCGACATCTCTGAGTCCCCCCTTTCCACGTCGCTCGAAAACGGTGAGGCCGTTCTGCTTAGTCCTTCTGCGTCGGACGTCTTGGACGCCCGCCGCACCGACAGCCGGTCGAGCAGCACGACCGGTTGTCTCACCTTTACATCGTCGAGTGTGCCGGTAGTCCATTTCTCATCAACCGGCCCGGATACCGGTTGACGCCGTTGGCCAGACGGAGCGCATTGGCCGCTCGTAACCAATTTCTCACTCGGAGCCCGAGCTAGCTCCGAGCGCCCAGCGTCAGTGGGATCGCATGACATAACTAAATTGCGTTTGTCCGACATTTCATATTTATATGGGAGGATTACCTACGGCCCTTTCCCAAGGGACCGTAGGTGCGCTTGGGACTGGGCACCCCCCAGCCACTCAACCCCTCGGCACGCAAACCTTGGGTTTGGGGTGATTTTTTATAGTGGTTTTCTTCCACGCGGTCCGACGCTCAGTGCGCCGGACCCCCGGCCTCGCAGATCGCGAGGTTACGAGTTGCCCGACGGTGACCTAGGTCACGCGCCGCGCCTGTGGACCTTGCAGGTCCACCAAACCACGAGCCGAAGCTCCGCTGACCCATCGCTGGGCCCCTTCCAGAGCGCCGGTGCGTTCGCACCGAGCGCACCTTCTTCTGGGCGACAGCTCCGGACTTCTCTAATAAGAAGCCACGGCTTCGCCCACAAGGGTGATTTTTTATAGAGGTTTTCTTCCTCGCGGTCCGCCTAGAATAGGCAGGACCCTCGGCTCCCCGAAGGGAGTTACGAGATAAGCAGCGGTGCAGACAGAACTGCGTCCGGCTGTGCACTAAAGCACACACCGGACCCGCTGTTGTGTGCTTTCTTAGTTCCCCATTGGCAATCCGATCACCTAGGCCCGCATCGGTGGTGGCCCCTACCTACACACCCTATCCACCCTAGCCATCACCTAACCCAACCTAACCCTAAATCGATCGGATTGCCAATGGGTTAAGCCCCCTCACCACGACAAGGTCTTAGCACACCTAGAGGGGGCGCACACGGAAACCTTTTTTTTTTTTTTTTTTTTTTTTTTTTTTTTTTTTTTTAGGAGGGGAAATGCATTTACGCACTATCCCTCGTCGACGAGGACAGCCGACGAGGGGGGTGTGTGGGACTCGCCCGGTGAGAGCCACCGGGAATACCCACTAAAACCCCTCCGTGTTCCAACATCAGCGGTGTTAGGAGGAACCGAGGCGACAGCTGGGCCTTGTCCTCATGGTCCCCCCGCACCGCTACGTCCGCTGCCGGACTCCTCACTGGCGGATTTGCCGCTACCTCACTAGTGGCGACCTACTGGAACACCTGTAGGTCGTCACACCTCACTATTGAAATGTCCGGACGTCAGTTGTCCTCAAACTGACGCCCGGTTGTCATTAGGTTACGTGGGCCGCGGCGTACGCACGGCCACGCCGGCCAGCTCTGCGGCGCCTGAGTGGTTCAGCCTGCGGGTCCTCCTCGCGGGACCGCTCGCTGTCTTCTTTGCCACTCAGGACCACCTCGCAAAAGGCCTTGACGGCACACCAGCCGTCAGGGCTACCGATCATCGCTCCGACGACAGCGGGTAAGGACAAGTCTTGTCCCACGACTGCCGTCAGAGCCGTCCTCTCTTGGTCCCAACCTGGGCACTCCGCTAGAACATGGTCGGCCGTGTCATCCGGCGCACCACATTCGTGACAGGCGGTGGTTCGCTCCCTCCTCGCGACGTTGCACAGGTACCGTCCGAAGCAACCATGCCCCGTAAGCACCTGCACAAGCCGGAAGGAGAGCGAACCGGTCCGCCTGCTCACCCAATCCTTAAGCACCGGTGCAATTGCTGCAACGGTGCGGTGACCCGCGCTTGGATGCGCCATCATGTCTCCCCATCTTTCCATGGCTTCTTCTCTGGCCTCCCTCCTCCATCGTGACACTTCTTCTGCGGTTGGACTCGCGCCGCGGGTCCTTGCGTCGGCAGTCTGGTAGTAGACCGCTGCAAGGACCTCGGCATCCAACTCCCAGGGGAGCGTCCCAGCAACAGCGCATGCCGCCTCCCAGGACGTGGTGCGATACGCTCGGATGACCCTGTTCGCCATGACCCGCTGCGGACGTCGCAGCATGGCCAGGTTATGGGCGGACAAAGAGTCAACCCATACGGGAGCCCCATACAGGGCCATCGAGCGCACCACGCCTGACGCACACGGAAACCTAACCTTTTTTTTTTTTTTTTTTTTTTTTTTAGGAGGGGAAATGCATTTACGCACTATCCCTCGTCGGGGGGACATCCCGACGAGGGGGTGTGTGGGACTCGCCCGGTGAGTGGCACCGGGAATACCCACTAAAACCCCTCCATATTCCACCATCCGCGGTGGTATATGGGGCCGAGGTTACAGGTTACCTTGTCCTCAAACCCCATGTACACCGCTGTGTCCACTACGGACCCATCGTATGATGCTTTTGCACAGATCTACGGTGGCAGCCTACGGAATATGGGTAGGCCGCCACTCCTCACCAATGTGAACCGGGCGCCAGTTGTCCTCTACTGACGCCCGGCAGTCATTATATATTCAGCGCCGTAGCATAGGCCCGGCGCCGTTGTCCCGCTCTGCGGCGTCTCACGGGAGCAGCCAGGGGGTCTTCTTCGCGAGCCCGCTCCCTGGCCTCCTTGCTCCTGAGCACCGTCTCACAATAGGCCTTGACGGCGTTCCATTTTCGTGTGCTGTCTAGCATTGCTCTGACGACAGCCGGTAGGGATAGATCCCGGCCGACGACTGCCGTCAGAGCTGACCTCTCTTGGTCCCAACCTGGGCAAGCTTCCAGAGTATGCTGGGCCGTGTCGATTGTTGCCCCGCATTCGTGGCAGGCGGTGGTTGGCTCCCTCTTCGCGAAGTTGCACAGGTACTGTCCGAAGCAACCGTGCCCCGTAAGCACCTGCACAAGCCGGAAGGAGAGCGATCCGGTCCGCCTGCTCACCCACTCCTTGAGGACGGGAGCGACCGCAGCCGGAATGCGGTGACCCACATTCGGCCTCGCCAACTCGACGCTCCACGTCATCAGAGCCTCTTCTTGGGCCTCTCTTCTCCAGCGCGACACCACCGCTGGGGTCGGAGCTACACCTCGGGACCTAGCATCCGCAGTCTTGTAGTAGACCGCTGCTAGGACCTCGGCATCCAATTCCCAGGGTGGTGTTCCAGCAATAACGCACGCCGCCTCCCACGAGACGGTGCGATACGCTCGGATGACCCTGATCGCAACGATCCGCTGCGCGCGACGCAACAGGACCTTATTTTGCGCTGACAGGGAGTCCACCCAGATCGGTGCCCCGTACAGGGCCATCGATCGCACCACGCCTGCGTAGAGACGGCGGCATCCACTCCTTGGCCCACCCAGGTTGGGCGTTAGCCTGGCTAGGGCTAACGATGTCCGGACCAATTTGGGTACCAACTTAGAGAAGTGGTCCCTGAAGTTCCACCGGCTATCGAGAACGACGCCGAGATATTTCAACGTCGACCCGATGCCGATGGACACTCCGCTCACAATAATGTGGGCGTCTGGCGGTGGCGCCTTGCGAGGTCCGTGGAAGCAAATTGCTTCGGACTTTTCAAGGGCCACCGTCAGGCCCAGGCGCCGTATGCGCCCCACCACCTGTGCGACTCCGGCGGTTGCCAACAGGGCCGCGTCACGGAACGTGCCACCGCGGGCGGTCACTAACGTGTCGTCCGCGTAACACGTGACGTCGACCCCGTGCAGGGTAACGCCCCGCAGCACCCAGTCGTAGCCGATGTTCCACAGGAGCGGCCCGAGAACCGACCCCTGCGGGACACCGCACGACGCTTCCCTTCGACAAACTCCAGCGCGTGTGGGGTACACGACCGACCGACCCGAGAGGTACTCGTCGATGAGTCGACGCAAGTACCCCGGGAAGGCGTGGTACCCCATGGCCTCCAAGATAGCCTTGTGTGGGAGTGTGTTGAATGCGTTGGAGATGTCGAGAGACACCGCCAAAACGACCCCGCCTTTCCCAACTTCCTCTTCAGCTATAGTCCTCACCCTGCCAATGGCGTCCACGGTGGACCTGCCCTTTCGGAAGCCGAACTGAGTCTCAGCTAAGTTCGGTCCTGTCTCCTCGAGGTGCTGAGTGAGGCGAGCAGAGATAACTCTCTCAAATAGCTTCCCGGCCTCACTCAGCAGGACTATAGGGCGATACGCCGATGGTGAGTCCACCGGCCGCCCGGGCTTGCGGATGAGGACCAGCCTGCCCTGCTTCCACTCCTTGGGAAAGTGGCCATTCTTCACACAGGTGGTGAGTAGCGCACGGAATCTCTCGTCCAGACCGCCCTCCTTGAGGGCCAAGACCCACGCCTTCCCCGGGATGCCGTCGGGACCGGGAGCTGTGTTCTTCGCGCTAAGGCGAAGAACCGCCCTATTCAGTTCGCCCTCGGACACCTCGGGAGGATCCTCGATTGGAGTCGGCGGCACCGCACGATCTTGTGTGCGAGGAGCATCGCCCTCCGCCCTGACAGGAAACAGGGTCTCCACCACTCTCGCGAGCGTCTCCGCTTCCATCTCAGATGTGAGCGGAGGGGCCCAGGGGCGAAGCTTGCTCATGACGAGCTTGTACGGCCTGCCCCATGGGTCCCGCTCGAGCGAGTCGACCAGCTCCTGCCAGGCGCGCTCCTTCGCTGCACCGATCTCCGCTCTCAAGGCTTTCTTGGCCCCTTGGAAGGCGGCAAAAAGTCCATCAATTATGGATGCGGATCTGTTGCGACGACGAGCTCGGGTGTACTGGCGTCGTGCTTTCACACATGCCGCTCGGAGCTGTTGCAGCTCTGGCGACCACCAGTACACCTGTCGACGGGGCGGCAGTTTTCCGACGCGAGGCATGGCGACGTCGCAGACGTGCGTCATTGCCTCGCGGAACCATTGCGCCTCCAGATCCGCATCGGTCTCGTCCGGTTTGTTCATCCATGATTCAACGAGGGACGCCTCCACAAGAGCGTCTCTCTCCAGCTTTTTGAGCGCCCATCTGGGCCCGATCTCCGACAGGACACCTCTCGGGCTGTTCGGGTCTGTCGAGTGGGGGGAGATGGAAAACCGTATGTACCGGTGATCCGATAAAGTCTCGACCTCCTCCTCGACTACCCAGCCCCGAACACGGCGGGCGAGGGCGGGGCTCGCGAACGTGATGTCCACGACGGATCCGCCCTGATGCCGCACACACGTGTTGGAAGTGCCCCTGTTCAGCACGCACATGTTGTTGCTGGAGAGCCACTCCTCAAGAGCTGCGCCCCTCGCGTCAGTGAGAGACGATCCCCACACCGCCGACTTCGCATTCAGGTCTCCGGCTAGGAGCACCTGATGCGGACGACACCAGCCTAGAAGGATGTCTATTTCCGCCAAAAAGCCCTCGAACTCCGAGAGCGGACGATTTGGCGAAAAATAGACACCCACGAACACGATGTTCCCGCACCAGGCGGCGACGAACCCTCGACCCTTGTACGATCGATCGACGGTGTAGGCCCCCTCTCCCGTAGCCAAAACAATGGCGACGACTCCGTCCCGGTCACCGATCCAGTTGTCACGATTGACGACCAGATACGGCTCCGAGACGACTGCCACCTGTATACTCCACTGCGCCAGTGTCTGGACAAGCAAGTCCTGGGCTCTGGCGCAGTGATTTATATTAGCTTGGAGACACCTTATGGACATACTGATTGTACGTCCATAGGTGCTCCATGCGTCCTGTCCGGCAGGCGGTCGGCAGCATCCTGAGACGTAGCCTCAGGACCAGCCGGCCTTCGTCGATTCCATTTTCGTCTGGGGGCCGAACATTTGGGACTCCCCAGACGATGGTTGTGCCGTTTCCCGGCCTCCGCACAGAGAACACAGCGGGCCTCGGAGCGACAGTCTGCCGCTCGGTGGCCGGCCTCACCGCACCGGAAGCACTGCTGGCTTCTGTCGACGGCGGCAGTGCACTGCCCCCTGACGTGTCCAGATTCCAGACACCGGAAGCAGCGCAGCTCACGGGGCTGTAGGAGCTTAACCCTTGCCGCCGACCATCCCACCAGCAGTCTCCCTTCTAATACCTTTTTAGCAGCTGCTACCGGGCAGCCCGCCCATGCCGTCCCCATGCCGAAGCGCGAGAAACGGATCGCCCCAACCTTGACCGATTCCACGGCACATTCGCCAATTTTGGCGATGGCCGCCGCCACGTCTTGGGAGCTGACGGAGTCGTCGAGCCCAGATATCAGAAAATCGGTCATCTTGACCGGTCTGGATACTCGGACCGACTCCGCGCTCAATTCTTCCCTGAGTTTGGCGGCCAGCGCATCCGCCCTATTGTCATTATTCGTGCCGGAAATCTCCAGTATCGTGGCACCGGTCACGGCACGACGGAACTTGATATTTTCAATGTCAAGCGCCGCCAAGTCCACCTTCCGTTTTGCCTCCTCAATGACGGAGGCATAGGTCAACCCCTTCTCGGCAGCTTCTGGCTGCAGGGTGAGCACTACTGCCGCCGTCTTGGGAGGCTTCGTCGTCTTTTTTGGTGTGGGCCGCTGGGGCCCATTCTTTTTATGGGCCGGAGGTGACACCTTGTGTTTTCCTCCCCTAACCACCGTGCTCCATGTTCTGTCCATGGAGGCGGGGGCGGGAGGGAGGGGACGCTCTTCACGGGGAGGGCGTATCTTGGCTGCCGCCCTGCGTTGTCTCTTCCTTTTCTGGGCACTTTTGGAAGGCGCCCCTTTCTCGGGTTCAGCAGCCGTATCCTTGCGCCCGCTGGAGGCGGGGGCAGTGGCGCGTTTGGGCGCTACGGCAGGACGAATGGTTGCAGCCTTCTTGGGCGCCGGTGTCGGCGGTGGTCCCTTTCGGGATGCCAGTGGAGGGCAGGGCTGCGGCTCCTTATTCAGGAGCTCGTCGATTCGGACGTTTACTCTTTCACTCAGGCACCTCAATAGGCGGTCCTCCTGCGCCTTGAGCATGCCTGGTGTGACTACACCTTCCATCGTCGAGGGAACCTGTCGGGGCTGCGATTGGATACTGGCTCTGAATTCGGCGAACTCCTTTCGGAGCTCCGCCATGCCAGAGCGCAGTTGTGCGTTTTCACGCTGCAGGGCCTTAGTTTCTTCCGTGGCGCGTAGGGCCGCGAGAGACAACACGTCCTCCCACGCCTCAGTCACCGAATCCCTAAGGGCCTTAACAAAGGTCCCCTTGAGCTTGCCCGACTTGGCTGCCACTTCCTCTATAACGGAAAAACGGGATTTTACTCGCTCTAGAAGTCGCGAGGACGTCACGGTGTCGTCCTCCTTCTCTCCTGGCATAGCCAGGCTGGAACGGGTCGCTCTAGCCTCCGAGACAGAGGCCAGCAGCTCCTTCTCCGCCTGGAGCTCTAGTTCGGCCCGTTGGGCCTTCACATATTCGGCCTTAGCCATCGCAAGGCCGACATATTGCCCAGTTGTGGGCGGACGTCCGGGCTTCTTAGCTTTGTGGACCGACCGAGTCGGAGAGGCTATTCGGTCCGAGCCCTCGTCGGACGTTTCTGACTCGGGAGGCTTCGAGCCTCTCTTGAGAAAGAAACGGGACAGTTTCCTGTCTTCCTCCATTCTAGTAACTTTCACTCTGGCAGAGCGAACGGTACTCGCGCTGCCAGAGGAAGAGTCACCCGACATTTTCAGGTCCTGCCGAAGAGTCGACAGGGCCTGCGCTTCCGAATCACGTGCAATCTCGGGTACCTTAAAAGAAAAGCCATTGTCGTTGGTGGGGTTGCCCCCAAGTGCAGTCTTGTCCCCCCCAGAGTACGTGGGACTGCCTGTACCCGAAGGCACAGGGAGGGATTCCCCATCTGCGGAGCAGGTGGGACCCTCCTGGGTATATTTACTTTTAGATGCACTTTTCATTTTGAAATTTGTGTTTTTGTACAGCTTCACTGCTGTTGGGCCCTTGGGACTGGGTACCCCCCAGCCATTCATCCCATCGGCAGACCCAAAACCTTAGGATTGGGGTAATTTTTATAGTGGTTATCTTCCACGCGGCCCGACGCTCAGTGCGCCGGACCCCCGGCCTCGCATAGTGCGAGGTTACGGGTTGCCCGACGGTGGCCTAGACCACACGCCGCGCACGCGGACCTTGAAGGTCCGCCTCCCACGAGCCGAAGCTCCACTGCCCCGCTACGGGGCCTCCACAAACGCGCCGAAGCGCTTCAGCGCCAGAGCGCCTCCTCATCAGTCCGGACTTCCGGTCCGCCAGGTTGAACCCGGCCATCCCACGACCCGCAAGGGTCCACTGGCGACAGCGGTGGGCTTCTTAAATAAGAAGCCGTCGCTTCGCCCACGGGGGTGATTTTTTAGAGAGGTTGTCTTCCTCGCGGCCCAACGCTCAGTGCGCTGGACCCCCGACCCCACTCAGTGCGGGGCTACGGGTTCATGTGACCGTGCAATGTCCGCCCTTAAAAAGACCAGACAGCCACATGCCAGTTTTTGTCCGCGCCGGCCGAAACCGGTACCCCCCATCTGGGAGGCGTTCCCCTATCCGCAACCTGGGGACGCGTCCGATGGCGGACTGGAAACCGCACACGGAACACGGAAACCTAACCTAACCTTTTTTTTTTTTTTTTTTTTTTTTTTTTGGAGGAGGGGAAAATCCATTATGGACGTATGCCCGACTCTCACGGACTAAAAAACCCCTCCTCCCGTTGCGCTCCTGGCGCGGCCGTCCGGAACTATATGTAACTTCTTCGGGCGGCAGCGGAGCATTACCTTGCTGCATCACTTTTCTTCCATTTCACGCTCATGTGCCTCCTTCACTTTCATGATCGAGGTGATGCATGCTGCAATGCGGTTCCATGACTCCTCGCTCTGCAGCATAACCTCGATCATGTTCCACTTGCTTATGCCCACTTTCAGGTCCCTTTCCAGTTCCGCTCTTTCCGGAGAGAATCTTGGGCAGACAAAAAGAGTGTGCTCTGCCGTATCCACATCTGGGCAAAACCAGCACGTATCCGTATGCGATTTGCCAATCCTTTTCCGGAAGGAATTAAAAGTGCCGTGGCCTGAAAGACACTGCGACAGGTAATAGTTTAGGGATCCAAACTTTCTTTGATGCCAGATTTTTACATCGGGCAAGATTTTCCTGGTCCAGCTTCCCTTGCCGGGTTCACTCCATTGTTGTTGCCATTCTGCAAGAGTTCGTCGCTTAATTGCCGCTTTTATTTCGCCGGTGCGCTTTGTGGCCTTAAATATGCGGTCTGTCTCTTTAATGATCATCTCAATCGGTATTATACCCGCGATGGCCATAGAGGCGTCATATGAGACCGTTTTGTATAGGCAAGCGACACGCACTGCAGCGAGCCTGTAGCAGCTTTCTAGCTGGGCCCTTGCTTTGGCATATTTTAACCCCGGATTCCATACGGGCGAAGCGTAGCACAAGATGGATTTCACTACTCCTGCAAGCAGTTTCCTTTTTACAGTTTTGGGACCGTCTATACGTGGCATCAGTCGCCCTAGCGCTTGGCATCGAGCTGATGCCTTGTTCGCTGCAGCCCGGATGTGTGGTAGAAATGTCATAGATTTGTCAAGGAGCACCCCCAGGCACCTCACTGTACTAGTAGGATTTATCCTCTGTCCCTGCACTGTGAAGTGCATCGGTATGTGCTTTCTTCGACCTGTCACCACCATTGCTTCAGTTTTTTCGGGTACAAGCATTAGCCCTCGTTCGGTCATCCACTCCCCGATTAGTCTCACTGCTAAGTTTCCCCTGGCCATAACCCCCTCTTCGTGTTTCGCGGATACAATCAGTGTTAAGTCATCCGCGAAACCGATGACACTCGTACCTAGAGGAAGGTTTATTTTTAAGACTCCATCGTACATGATGTTCCATAGCAGTGATGCTAGCACGGATCCCTGTGGGACGCCACGTCTAATCTCTGCGAGTTCAGTCCCTTGACGGTGCTCGAATTCAATGAACCTATCTTGCAGGTAAGATGCTATAAGTCGGACCAGGTATGGTTCAATTTTCCTGGCTAGAAGTTCTGCCAAAATATAGCTCCACCTTGCAGAATTAAATGCGTTCTTCACATCTAGAGTAATGACGGCGCAGAATTTACGCGTGCGCCAAGTTCCACTCCGGGCACGATCTATCGCCGTGCAGATAGCTACCAGAGCATCAACAGTGGACCGTGCTCTCCGAAAGCCGTACTGTGAGTCGGCAAGATCTCCCTTCCTTTGGAGGTCTACGATCAGCCTATCTGCAATCAGACGCTCAAAAATTTTGCCCATGTGGCTGAGCAGGCAAATCGGGCGATAGGCATTCGGGCAGCTCAAGTGCTCCTTTCCAGGCTTTTTAAGTAGTACTAGTTTGGCACGCTTCCATGGCTTTGGAAAGTACCCAAGTGTAAGACATGCGTTCATGAGGCACAGCATTCCCTCCGGGAAGGTTTCGCCAAATGCCTTTACCGCCACGGCCGGGATGTTATCCGGCCCGGGTGCTTTACCTATCTTTAGCCGAGAGAGGGCCAGTTCGAGCTCTTTCCGAGACCAGTTTTGTGGTATCTCCCCTACTTCTGGCAGCTCCACGCCATAAAGTTTTTCGTCCGCTGGAAAAAGCACGTTTACAATTTGCCGTACCTTTTCGGGATCGAGAGAGTCGGTCGATGGTGACGTTCTTAATCGTTTAGTAGCAATTTGATACCCTCTTCCCCATGGATCGTTGTCCAGCTGCTCTAGGGTCTCCTTCCAGGCATTATGTTTTTCTTTTTGGATTGCGTTTCCAAGACTCAAGCGTGCAATAGCAAGTTCTTCAGCGCGCTCGCTTTTATCATTATTGTCTGCCCTTTTAAGAGCTCTCCGTGCTCTGACACATTCTTTTCTGAGGCTGGCGATCTTTGGTGACCACCAGTAGACTTCTTTGCGGCTCTGTTGGTTCGATTTCTTGGGCATGGCAACGTCGCAGCACTTTGCTAACAAAGCTGTCACATTGTGCACGTAGAGGTCTGGGTTTTCCGGTGCAGGGTCCCAGTTGGTGAGCTCCACGCAAGATGTGAAAGTGTCTCTCTCAAATCTCCTAGCGATCCATCCCGTTTTCACTTTTCTAGTGGAATCTGCTTCATGACAGATAGAGAAGGTTATGTAGCGGTGGTCACTCAGTGTTTCCACTTCAAGAACCCTCCATTCTGTGATCGATTTTATTGCCAGTTCGTCGGCAAGTGTAATATCGAGGATCGACTCGGATTCGCCTCTTATGAATGTTGGCCTCCTGCCCGTGTTTACGACCGTTAAATTACAAGTTGCCAAAAGTTCAGCGACAAGTCGGCCTCTCCAGTCTTGTTTGTTTGTCCCCCATTCTGGTGACTTTGCGTTGAAGTCTCCTGCAATTATCTTAGGCAAGTGGTTTTTCCCGATATGCTCTTTAAGTTTTTGCAGGTCCTCATCGAATTTCTCTGGCTTGGCGTTTGGAGAGAAATAACAGCTGAAGACGGTGTATTGGCCAACCCTGGCGTACACGAACCCATCCTCCCTGCCTAGCAGCTCCGTGTCTCCAAGATTAACAGTGACAATCGCGGCTTTTCCTGTCATATCAGTAAACCAGTCGTCCTTAGGTCTGTTGGGTTCGGAGACGATCGCAACATCAATTTGAAGTTTCGTCATCGCCGAGAACAACAAATCCTGGGCATTGCGACAACAATTCAAATTTACTTGGATAAAATTCAACTTTGTGATTCTGTGCCTTTTCCCTCTAGAGGTCCCGGAGGACTTAACCGGTAATTTTACACGTTTTTTGGAAGTGTCGCCTTCCCGCTTGGTGGAACAATGACATTCCAAGATGGGCACTGTCTGGATCCCGCCCTATGTGATAGTTTCCCGAGACCTTTATCGTGGCATACTGTGCACTTCATTTCCGTTCTGCAATTTGAGCCTTTGTGCTCCGTGCTTCCGCAGTTCCGACATCTGTTACTACGGTCCGGGCCTGGACACCACGCCGCACGGTGTCCGAACTCGAGACAACTTCGTACAAGGAAAAAGCAAACACGAAGCACACTAGCGCTCCAATGTAAGACACATGAAACTACATAGCGCAGGATATTTGAAATATGTACTATTTAAATTATTTTTATAGTTTTAAATTCATATCAACGAATTCTGATTATAAAGTTTTTGCACAATGAATATTAAATTAATATTGTAAATTTTGTGCAAAAACTTTACAATTAAAATTCGATGATAAAGTAACAACATTGAGGATACCTATGTAAGAAATAAAAGACATTTTTAAAGATATTTTAAAATATTATTTTTCTTTTTAAAGATGTTTTAGAGGCTTCTACGATGGCCAGGATTCAAGTTCAAAATACATCAACACACAGAACATAAATAATTATTATACTTTCTAGCAGAGGCTCTAAAGTTTACGATACTACACCAATACTACACTCGCTAGCGAGAACGTAAAACTTTTGTATAGGAAATCGTGAACTGTCAATGTCAAATTATCAATTTTCCATCAGTGACGTATCAAATAAAGACACGTTATACACTAACATTACTGTATTTCAAAGTGGCGCAAGTAGTACTATATCTTCGTATGGTTATTTATTATGATACTTTTGCTCTAACAAATAGACAAATGATACGGCATACCTGTCGTTAGAAAGAGATGAATATACATCATTAGTTACGTATGGATTTCTTTAGAGCGCTCATTGGCGCGAGCATGTGGACTTACGGAGGCAAATGATAAAGGTGAACTCGGAATTTTTTTTTAAAATAATAAAACCAATTATTAACAAACATCTACATACACCTGAGGCTGAGTATAAAATAATAAACATTTATTGAAAAAATAATAATCAGATATATATTATATTCCCTCAAATATATACATTTTTTGTCTTTTGTAGTCAGTTTGTAGCAATGTGTAACCGCGGCGCGTGACTGTGCCCAACTGAATGCGAGTCGGGCAGTTACCCGAGTTTCGTATTGCCATTCTAGAGCGTGTACCACGTATCTATAACTTCATAAACATATTAGATTTCCATATAAATGTTTTACGCTCTCGCTAGCGAGAATTGGTAGTATCGTAAACTCATGCTAGAGCCACAGGGTGATAAACGCATGATAAACGCATGATAAACGCAACGTTTGACACAAAATCTGTCACATTTGACAGTTGACAAAGATATCCATATCCATCCATTGATATTTTATTATGTTCCACTATGTGCGGAATGGTCACTTTGATGTCGGTGGCAAGTATTTTACTTTTTCCCAAACCAGACGAATATGAAATAATTAATCTATGTTTTTAATTAAACTTGCACTTACGAGATTACTATTTATAGTTAACTGACTACAAAGCGAAGGAGCAAAACATAAAAATATTTTAATTGGGTATTTAAATAACAACTCAATGACCTTATTCATTATTGACATTGACATTTAACAACAGTGAAGAAAAGAGGAAAGAAGATCTAGACTTTAGTCCTTGTGAGTCCTTGTTCCTAGGAACATGGAACTAGAGCGGAGCATAAACAAAAACTAGAAACAATCACCGACCGATTTTTATCAGTGCTCAGATTGCTTTTATAGTATAATGAGTATGAGTAAATTTTTTTTCTTAAAGGTTGTTTATAGCTAATAAAAAAAATTAAAATCATCATCATCATTTTTTTAATGATCATAGAATTTTTTAAATTAAAAGATTTATGGTTAATTTTACCGACAATTATCTTATATGATTTTGTGTGCCTACGCGCTATTTTGGGATCCAATCATCTAAATTTAATAAAAAACTCTGCTCCATATTATGTGCATGTAGAAACACGATTAGAGTCCCCGGCATCATCGGTCCCGAAAGGACACGACCAGGATTCTTCGTATCATTGGTCTCCACACTTGATCACAGATAGGCGCGAATATTTGATCCATATTTGATCACGTTAGGTCACGCGCTGCAATTCCAAACAAAACGCCACAATCGGCACAAAATAAGTCCTCGATCGCATTGTCCACCAGCCAATCACACCAAATCAGATAACACTCCACCAAACACGTAGCACCAGTCCCTTGATGTCAACCGATTGCCTTCCCGTGAGATACTCCTCGGCCGACGTGCCTCTGCGCTAGCGCTCGGTGTTGTGTCCGAGTCAACGACAATGACATTCCGATCCCGCTGTCCAGTTGACAAATGACAGTTGTCAGTGCTGTTCACTCCCGCAAATCAAAAGCGCCGACACGGCCAGACTGACATGCGCACGCCCTCGTGCGCCTCTCGTCTCCGCCTCGATCCACGTTCGGTTAATATGCAAACAAAGAAAACAAACTATCTGGCTCACCACATTCATTATGCTCGTCCTATCCTGACCAACTAGATACAACTTCACACATATGCACTCACGCGCCATGTTGCGTTGAGGGCTGGTCGAAAGTGCCTAGCAGGCGCGGTCCACGCGCCATGCTGTGTTGAGGGTCGGTTGCTGGAGTTAATATGATCCTTACAATCAAAAACCCCATCTGTTTTAAGATTCCACAAGAGTATCACAGCTTGTACACGCTGGTCTAGACCGTCATTTACTAAAAGAAATGAGATCTCCACAGCTGTCTATCACTGAACTAGATCATCGCCCACACAAGCAGGTGAGATCCCTACAGGTATCATTAAACAACAACTTGCTGGACCAGATCGTCACCCACAAAAGCAGGTGAGATCTCTACAGCTTTCATTAAACAACAACTTGCTGGACCAGATCGTCACCCACAAAAGCAGGTGAGATCTCTACAGCTTTCATGAAACAACAACTTGCTGGACCAGATCGTCACCCACAAAAGCAGGTGAGATCTCTACAGCTTTCATGAAACAACAACTTGCTGGACCAGATCGTCACCCACAAAAGCAGGTGAGATCTCTACAGCCTCCATCAAACAACAAATGGAACTCTCTCATAACAGTTAAAAAGAGCAAGCAGATAAAGCTTCCTCGGAATCTATGGATAGGGCCTCTTCGGAATCAACGGATAGTGTTCCCAAACCATTAATTAAAGGTTCCCCAGAATTAGTACGTCGGCAACTGCTACAATGCGAGAGCCCGAAGGCTCTCCAAGTTTCTCTCTCTCTCTCTCTTTTTTTTTTTTTTTTTTCGGTCAAGAAGAAAACGAGTACTGGTAATGACTGATAATATTAACTAAAGCAGGGGTCTCTTAACTCGTAAGTATAGTAACGACAAGCGTTCGATATGAGGTCACTAGAAGTACAGTATTTAAATAAGAAAAACAATCAGGTCGTATTACATCCGCTTGCAATAATTAACGACCCCTGTCCATAACACATTTACATTCCACTACACTGATACGGGATGGGCGTCGCTGAACAATGCGCAATTCATCAAAAAAAGGCGTATTTCTAACTGTCCGGTAGCTACACTGCGTTTAGAAACCTCTTTAGCAAGCAACAATACTCTCTGCGGTTATCCAACAATCAGAATTTAGAACTATCGGAGTGCAATTAACAACCACTCATACAGGACTACTAATCTTTCCAAGTCTAATCTCACTTTTGGGTTCGTTTGGGTGTGATAACTCACATTCTAGTACTTTAAGTCCATCTAGAAACAAAACACGGTCTATCCCCCGCTTCACATTAAAATTTTTAAGATAATTACTCTCGCTTAACAATAACTGGCATTAAAATTTTTAAGATAATTATTCTCGCATAACAATAACTGGGTGGGTAGATCGAATTAGAAGTAACAACAGATCTACATGAAATAAAACCTCAATTAAATAACTCTCATTTAAACAGCTGATAAGATTTTTACTATTTTTTTTTTGTTCCAGTGTTGTAGGTAGGCTTAGTAAAACTGCGCGATTAGCAAGGCCAGCCAACGTTACAACATCATAATGTCGATTTTCGCCCAACTTATGGGCTGTGCTCTCTACCCCAAAATGAAAACGACTCACCGTTATTATTCACGAGGATCAACCTCGCTGCATAGGTTAAAGCCATCGAACCAAAAGCGACGTCTTCTCGAAGTCGTCATTGCGCTCGGACCCAACAAGCCGCCAACAGAGGTCCCACAGCACCTCCACTCCGAGTCGCGGCCGCCTCGCGACGATCCATTGACCATGCGGGTCTTGTTGCAACAAGATCAGATCCTGCCCGACTTGTCCAGGATGGGCTGCTGCTGCAACATCTTTATATTTTTTTTTGCACGGTCATCTGCAACTCCTTGTAACGGTCCCTCTGAGAGGCACAGGTCCATGGCGCTGCACCAAGCCCACGCATCGACGTCGGCAGCCTCAAGGTTGAAGTCTGACAACTTTAAATTCACTCGTCGTAACCGGATCCTTTATGGCTTCGATAAAACTGACGATTTTCCATCACACTGCACCACATGATTGCGTAGTTTTAATTTTCATAGCAGTGCCCGTGAGACAATCCCACTTCTGATGTAGAAACACGATTAGAGTCCCCGGCATCATCGGTCCCGAAAGGACACGACCAGGATTCTTCGTATCATTGGTCTCCACACTTGATCACAGATAGGCGCGAATATTTGATCCATATTTGATCACGTTAGGTCACGCGCTGCAATTCCAAACAAAACGCCACAATCGGCACAAAATAAGTCCTCGATCGCATTGTCCACCAGCCAATCACACCAAATCAGATAACACTCCACCAAACACGTAGCACCAGTCCCTTGATGTCAACCGATTGCCTTCCCGTGAGATACTCCTCGGCCGACGTGCCTCTGCGCTAGCGCTCGGTGTTGTGTCCGAGTCAACGACAATGACATTCCGATCCCGCTGTCCAGTTGACAAATGACAGTTGTCAGTGCTGTTCACTCCCGCAAATCAAAAGCGCCGACATGCACATAATTATATTGTTTTCTTCGTATACCACATTTTTATGAAATAAATTAAACACTATCAAAACACGTCATTTTCTTTTCGTCTTTTTACTTCAACTTATTTTTTCTAACAATGACATGTTCTATATTACTTTTTAAAAACATTCTAATTTCAACTTTTTAAGTCAGCCAGTATTCAAGTTCAAAATACATTAACAAATTAACCCTTTACCGCATATGACCCCATATATGGGTTTTAACATTCACAGTGAAAAATAATATTTAAAACACTCGCTCGAGTTAAACATGACATGAGTCGCATCCTCTCGCTAGAGAGAGAGTATAATAGTAATTATGTTCTGTGCTGTGGATCATGTGGATGGGAATCTGTGGTCGCATGTCACATCACTTAGTGATTATATACTCTTTGCCTTCGTATAAATAAATAAACGTTTATCTTATTTTATTTTATTTATTCCGAGAAAACATCTGTTGTAATTTAATTGCTTCTTGTTTGGAAATGAATAAAAGACGTGCTTCCTCCGGGGCTAGTCGAGGTGCAGAATGTGATGATGGTGACCGACCATCTTCACGCAAAAAGTTAAAAGTAGATCCGGTAATGTTTTATTTTATTTTATTAAGAGTGTCAGGCAGGCTGACGGCCCAAGTAATGGTAGGTGGCTACTGTCGCCAGGATACAAGCAACACCACAGGGGATATGGAAACACCTCAGAAGGGAGATTGTTCCAAGGTTCGCGACTCCGCGGGAAAACTTTCCACTGAACCAGACTGCAATAAATCGCTGTTTTACAGCACTTGGAAGTCTACTTTCAGTTAATATGAGTTGCGGGATATATTTTATTAAGCAACGCATGCTGTGCATCTATTAAATGATGCTGCGGGCGGTCTAAGATGATAGTATTAAAATTTTCATTTTTATTTCCACAGGCAGAACTATGTCAACAATTATATGATATAATAAGGACATTCAAGAAAGAAGATGGCACATTACTTTGTAATTCATTAATGGGAGCTCCAAATAGGAGTCAAGAGCCTCAGTACTATGAAGTTTTC
Organism: Bembecia ichneumoniformis; assembly: GCA_910589475.2. Taxonomy (NCBI): domain Eukaryota; kingdom Metazoa; phylum Arthropoda; class Insecta; order Lepidoptera; family Sesiidae; genus Bembecia; species Bembecia ichneumoniformis. The sequence goes on from OU342520.1 coordinate 114,113, forward strand.
ACACAACCCACTCATTTACTTAAGGTAAGATTTTGCAATAAAACCATCTATGCGAATACTATTAAAGTTGCGTCTTATAGGGAAGACATATTTAAGAATATTAAAGTAAGTACATTAATTGAGCTCAATTCAGCTTTGTGTGTTTTTACCATTTGCATGCTAAGGACAGAGAAAAGTGCTTTCCATTGCATTCAGTGCTGTATTTCTAATGGAAATAGTTAGTGAATGGAGCCGAATAAGTTTTGAGCTGTTTTGGAACCAAAGTTTAAATAGTAATCCACTATGACATTCTTTTGCATATATCAATCTTCTATCAATTCTAATTTTTTTCTTTCATTTAGGATCTGAATGTTACAACTTTAAATTAAGGCTTCCCTATACACTTTTTTGGATTGCTGTCATATTATTTTTGGATGCTCCTATTAAGAGCAAAAAGGAAGATTATTATGGTATTATATCTACACATGAATCTAATAACTCAATAAATTGAGTAACCGAATAAAACAAAGTCCACTCATTTGAGTGTGGAAAATAATGTTCTCAAAATGCCTTCCTGTACCTTTACTTTGTGCAAGTCACTCAATAGTGAGAAACAGAGTCACATGCAACCACTCACCATTAGTAAATAAGTAGTTAATTGAATATTATAAATATAAAACATGTATGTCGACCGAACTGACTGGGAATACTGTTTGGATTTGGGTGCATAGCATTGATTGATAAGGTTATCCAATACACTGTTGGAATTGTGGACAAGTTGTGAGTATTGGAGAAGTATGTAAGAAAGTACTGTCCCATTTGTATCTTCCCATTTTTTACTTCTATCAGTTCACATAGACGTGTACACATCGGCGCAAGCTGCTAATCTATCTAGGAAATAAATAAGTAAATAAATGTACCATTTAAATGTAGTCTCTTGCTGAATAATAAGTAGGTATATGAATTATACATGATGCATTTGATATTGTAATGTTTAATCTTTAAATATTAAATATTACAATATCAAATAATCCTAATCAATCCTAAGATATTCATTTGGATTTTAAGTTATTTTGATTAATTGAATTTCTTCCTTTAGTGTTTAATTCATTCACCAGACTTGGTATTAATGTGAATGAATCCTGGTGTCATAGGAGTTCTTAGCAGTAGCGATTACCAATTTATTTTCTAACTTATTTCTTGTTTTATATGGGTGATTGTTTACAATTTGTATGGTATTATTAAAAAAATCTTTTATTAAACAGTTTAAATGGATAGGTAAGGTGAATGGAACCACTTGTTTTAATAATCGTAGTTTCAAGTTATAAATGTCACTGAGATAGGTTTTAAAGGGACGACCACAGTTGCTTATCTGTTATGACACCATTACTATTCCGAGATAAGTATGTGATTTCACTTTCTCAATAGTGGCGCAACTGCATCCAGACTGAGTCAATTCATTATGCAGACAAATATGATTATGCGCAGTTATATGGAGATCTGTTTTAGACTGCAATTGTGGTGATGTTATATGCATTAATGTAGTCTTTTGCGCATTTGAACCAGATCCACTCCTAAGTGGTGCCACAACGCAGGTCTGGTTCTAAGGTACCTTATGTCCTTTTCTGAAACTGTTTTAATATTCAGGTTGAAGAAAAACTCAAGACGGATGCTTACGATTATGTAGATGAGCTCTCTGCAGATTTAGAGCTTCTTGTTAACAATGCAAAGTCATTTTACAAGCTGGATTCGTCGGAGTACAAGGACACAGTTGACTTGTGGAAACTTTATTTGCAAAACGTACAAGCTCTTGAGAGAGGTATAATTTTTTTTAAATTTGTTCCACCGTCTTAGCAAAATATCCTCTAGATTTGGAAGTAGTGGAAGGGCACACTGTGTTTGGCATCATTTGGGTAGTTCATCTGGCGGCATTAACCACCCCCTTACAGAAGACCACCATGAAACAACAGCATATTATGTACTTTTGTATTTCAGTGAGTGAGTGAAGGATGCCAGAGCCCATTTCCCTATCTTTCTTAATCCTTATCCTTAATCTTACTATGGTCGTTGCTTGTGTGATGGTGGCCACCTACTATCAAGTGGACCGTCATAGCCTGTCTGTTGACCTTAACATTAAAAATCCTCTACTGTTTATGTGTTTTCCCTGAACATTTATTTCTCAGTGTTACGCTTAAGTGGAATGTGGTGGAAGCTTGTAGGTTTATTATGATGTATATAATACATAGGCAAACTTTCAGCTTGTTATAACTAGCGTACAATTAGTTTAATACATTCGCTGCGGTATCGGACACTCTAAAATAAAAGTAGTCTAAGTTACCTCTTATACATCAGATATCTGGCAGTGAAAGCCTCGTTAAAATCAGTACAGCTGTTTCGGAGATTAGGCGGAACAAGTAGACAGACTTACAGACAGGTTTTTACAAACTTTCATTACGCAATTCGGAATTTTCACTAGTAAATATTTTAAATTATTATTACGTCAAGCCTAGCTCCACGTGCCGATGCATAAAGGCGAGGTGTAGTTTAATTACATTTGTGTGCGTGTAACTTTGTATGTACATGGGATGCGTAGTTTTACCGGATTCACTCCGTCCACGGGGGTCTATCTTTAATTCTTATTTTATCTGAGCTTAAGTTAATATTTATGTGGTATCGGGCCTGTCAGTCATTTCATTGGCTTTTTCACTTTACCTAAAATTTCAATATTTTTTTTGTTTTATGTTATAAGTACCGTACATACTTTGATATACATACATTGGACACTTCAAAGTATAGATAGGCCAATGCAGGTGCAGATAAAAATACACCCTCTGTCCATACACTCAAACTTGAACACTTTATTGGTTTCAGGTGAGTTGAGAACGCCCAAACTGTCCCATAATGGTTCTTCAAGCGGACGATCACATGTTGCCGAAGACACGTTGGAGCCATCAAACTTCAAACGTGAGGAAGATTTTGAAGAAGTATTCAATGCTGTATGTGTATTAAATTGCTATTACAGAAATTATGTCTGTCCGATGTGTACACTTTTAGTCTGATGATGACGATGATAAGGAATGGCCATATTTGGGTAACTGTTTGCAATTTAACAATACCTCAATTGGCAAATCAGCTAACTCCATTTAAATTTTTAAACACTTAAAATATATACAGCAAGCGATACTTAAGCAGCAACGTGATTTTTAGGTTTCTTCATAAGAAATAAATTAATATTATTAGTTGAAATAAATCATCTCGGCCGTAGGAAGTCAGTAGTCTTTAAAGAATATTATAACACTAGCTGTGCCCGCGATAAAGGAAGCCAGCATTCAGTCATACTGCCCTTGACCTATGAATGAGCAACTAAATTTGATCGGTTGGGAAAGGTTTATTAATGTTAAATTGCCTGCCTAAAAGTTGACTGTGTGACTGCTTTAAATGACGAGCTAGTTTATGGTGTGTATTACCAACACAGGCAACATCGAGAGCGGATTCGTGTGCGGTGCTTATCCTGAAAATATAAAAAAATACAATGTGGAGATAGAAGAATAGGTCCTCTGGGATCCCCTTCACTAACTGAAACACAAGAACAAAAGTGCTTTTATTTCACGATGGTCTCTAGGTGATGTTGTAGTTATAGCCGATACCACTATTCCCTGTCACTTCTCTATTAATATACTTTTCCTTCCTCCGACATTCTCCGCAATTTATTTAGCGATCTTTGTTGAGATAGTGCGTCTTTACATGTCATTTAATTCTTCTCAAGTCTCGCCTTTTCACTTTTAGATCAAGTGATACTTATTTCTAACTTATTTGTTATAGTATTAGGGGTTAAAGTAAGAAATTGTCGTTTAGTACTGAAAAATTGAAGCAAGTTTTTTTGTAATATAAAATATATTTATATAATCAAAGCGGTTACCCTGCCTCTAATTTCTTAGTGGTTTAATACGGATCGGTTTCCACCATCACCTTCAATTCATCGTTATTTAACTCAGTGGTTGGATTTCCTCGCGGTGCATTCTTTCTACTACGAAAGCTGTTAAAACAAAAATGCACGATGCGTCCATTAGCTGTATCATCTCCAAAGACAGCATTGACATTACGAGCAGTTTCCGCTGCGTTAGTGCCACGGCGGAACTCGTATTCCAAAATTACACTGATCGCTGTATTTATCTCCACGTTAAAAACTCAATGCAGAAAGTCGATAATCAAATTTCATGTTTTTTTTTAATTTTGACGTTATAGTTCTAGTTTGAAAAAAGTTTCACTCTGAAATTTGGCACGATGGAAGTTTAATTTAAATTTAAAGTGGTCAGTGCGATAAAAGGGCAATTCATATTTTAACCCCTATTAAGTATAAATGTACATGTTTTGAACTTAAACTACTCATGTCCTTTTTATGTCTTTGTGCAGATATAAAGAAGACACCCTGGTCCACGTTTTGCGAGCCACTGTGTCTTAACTGGTTCCAATTTTTTAAACATCAAATTCTGTACTGTTATTCAAATCCTCAATTCCCCCGTCTTATTAATAATTATTATTACAAAAACCGGAAATCTAAAAGCATTGGGCTATCATTCCACTAAAGGTAAATCGTATTTACAGAATTCAGAAGAGAGTGCCGGCGAATCGGATGAAGAGAAAGGCGATCATGAAAATACACCTCATTGGAAATTTCTAGAAACCGTTACGAATCATTTAAAGCTTAATGGTATGTTTCGATATAATAGTTAGGACACAGCTCCACGCACCCTTCCATTTAGTGTTATCGATGATATCGTCTGTCAGCTCACTTCATTGCACGCTTTGTGTTCGGGACGGCCAATAGTGGTGGTTAATAGATTCGTTTAGTGATGGTGCTGGTAATAGATAAAACAATTATAAATAGTTGTGTAAAAAGTGAATGCTCGTGCGTAAATGGGACTAAATTAGACAAAGTTCGCCCATATATATACATTGTAAGTGACAGAGATAGCATTAGTGAAGTGACAGGGGAGCACATAACAGCATTATTGTTATTATTATTTCGGGCGGCCGTGCCACAATTGCTTCTCATTGGCGTATATTGTTTGGCGTCTGGCGCGGTCGCCAATAGTTGTAAGTGAAATTGTTTTGCCTATAGGCCATTTTTCTGGCAAAATTGTGGGTGTCGACACCGAGAAAAAAGAGGGTCACATCCGAGAGGGTCTGCGCCCGTAAGGGACCTCCCGGCCCGGGGATTACTTGTGCCGGCTGCGGCTAACGACGTCTCTGTTACAAGTGGCCCTCCAGAGCTAGCCGGTCCGTCACAATTTAAGCTTCAGTTTAAGTTTATTCTTTGTAAGGGGCGGGCGCGTCGCGCCCCCTCCGACGACCGGAGTCCCCAAAGGACTAGAATCACACCCATCTCGAGGGACGTTTTAGTGCGGTAAAAGTCCCACATAATCTCTATGCGGATTTGCATTGCATGCGGCATTTGTTCATAAGGTATCCTTTGAAGATTTCACCGCATTAGTACTAGTACTGGTCTCTTCGGTCTCCCACCGATCGGCAGACCAGCGAGCCGCCTCCTCAGCCAAAGCGCCGCCCCCACTAAGTCTACTACACGGCCAGACCTACAGCCAGCCCGTAGGCCTGTAACACCTACGGGTGTTTATAGGCCGAACCCTTTGTTTACGTTTTAGTTTATCTTTTTAATATCGACTGAACCGTCGACTGATACAGAAAAAGGCATAATCACATTCTATAGAAAGAAAAACATGATTTCACCCAAAGCACTATATTTTTGAAATTTGAGTGAAATCATTAACTTCTGGAAAACGCGTTCGCGCCGGCCGAAAGCCTCGAACGTTCCACCCTATCGATAGGTTCCCCTTTCCCGACTAGTGTCAAAGGAAATCGGTCCGTATGTTTACAATCTGTTTACATTTTCTAGTAAATTCGAAATATATCGAGGCGTTTGGCACCAAGTATAAATAAGAGGCGGCCGGTCAAGTGTGAGCCAGTTGCGCGACAACAAGCGATAGGAAAACGGCTGTTCGGAGTTTTTGCGAAGTTATCTACGACAGTTATCGATAGGATTAATAAACTCGGTTTCACCCTTATCGCTTCAAACAGCCGTCGCCTACTTCTCCCGTTACTTGGAAAATAGTCTCGTAGCTTACTGATTTAAAAATAAAATAAGTTTTTAGCGCTACATTTTTTTACAAAGTGAGATTATTACTTATAATAAATTATTATAAAGCAACGCTACATATAAATAATAATAGTAAAATAACTCGTTCAGGGAATTCAACTCGCTACCTGTCCTTTGCTGTGCGGTCCATACCAGATCAACTATTTTCTTAATATCGTCGTCCCATCTGAATACGTCCACATTTATTCCTTTTATTATCTTCGGGTACCATTGTGTTTGTGTTGTCTGTTTAATTTATGTTGCGCCCATAGTTATTTTGTAAATTTTTTTAGTCTTGTGCAAATTTGATTCCTTGTTATACATATATTAAAAGAATATTAGTGTGATGTATCCTATATTTGAGTTCGTTGTGTTACCTTAATTGGTCAAACATAACAATTAGCATCGCACATATATTTTGTCTCTCACTATGGGCGTCGTAAGAGAGCTCAACTTCGCTCGACGACCTACGGCAAGCGCAGCGTACGACGTCCGCGTCTTACGGCAGAGATGATATTTTGGGATTGTGTCAGGTAACCCGACGTTGCAAGCGTTCTGGAAACTGCCGTCTCGCCGCACCCACCCCGACTACTACGAGCGGATCGAGAACCCCATGTCGATGAATCAGATCAAGAACAAGATCCGACGAGGGAACTACGGCACGCTCTCCGAGGTCGCCGGCGATATGAACCTCATCTTCGAGAACGCCAAGCGGTACAATGAACCCACCTCCAAGCTCTACAAGGACGCCGTCAAACTGCAGAAGTGAGTACGGCTTCTTCGTTATTCGTTTCTCATTGGACGAGCGGTCGGTCCATGCCATAGAGTTTCGATAGGCTTGGCTGCCACCGCCTATGACACAAGTAAGGTCTATCGCGTAATGGACTCGCTCGCCAAAACACAACAGCACACACGCTAATATTTCACGCTTGTCTTAGTAACTACCGCCATACGGGCTGTCCAAATGACTATTTCTTCAATAGAAATTCACTTAAAATTTGCTATCGACCTTAACTTAGAAAAGTGTGTTTTCTAAGTTAAGCTCCGAAACACTAGTGGAGTTTATTCCTTTAAAAGTATAAAATTAAATGTATAAAAATTTCCTCATGTCAATAGATAACTGGATACCATTTTTTTAAGATTGAACAAATAGGTAAACAAATATGGCGTCGCCAGGGTCACTGACCTGTTTTAGAGATGCGATTTGTACAATTTATGCATATCAAATAGAGTTGACTCAGTGAGTAACTCATTTAGAATTTGTTCGCATTGTTTAATGATTTATCTATTTAATACTTTACACACCTGCGTGATTGCCATGGCAAAACTTCATGAGATGCTTTCTCACCCACCCTATTCGCCAGATTCAACCCCTTGTGACTATTTTCAGTTTCTGGATTTAAAAAAATGGCTTGATGGGAAAAGATTTGGCTCCAACGAAGAGGTCATGCACGAAACTAATGCCTATTTTGAAGGATTGCCTAAGTCCTATTTTATGGAAGGGATCGAAAAGCTAAAGAAACGCTGGGTGAAGTGCATTGAGCTACACGGAGACTACGTTGGAAAATAAATAATAATAACTCCTTGTTTAATTTTAACCAGACTTATCAGTCCGCCCTCGTAAGCTCAGAGAATAGAATTAGAGAACATAAATACATGCGTCAGCCTCATGAAATTTCCATACCGGAGGCCTTATATCTTATGGAGTATGAACTCCAAAAAGTGTATCTTTGGAGTGTCGAAGCGTGCCTTGTCGGTCTGACCGTATTTCAAAACTCGCCGTGTTAGAAAAGATGGTAACATTCCATTCGATGGCGACGGTAGTGTTTCTAGTGTACGTGTTCGTCGTAAACCATCTCACTACACATATAAATTATAAATTCGTAAGTCATTTCAATGTAAAATAAAATTTTTGTTGTAAAATGTGTATACTCTTATTTTGACAAATACTATAACATTCGGGGGTGTAACTCGGTGGTAGAGTGTCTGCTTCGCACGCTGAAGGTCCTGGTTTCAAATCCCAGCACCCGATCTAAGTGTTATTTGACTGCGATCTTCTCTCATCGTAGATTGATGCAACGACGCGTACAAGAGTTATTGGATATAGTTGAGAGTTGGTCTAGTGATGAGGAAAGTCTCTCTTCACCTCGACCCAGAGGTGAGTTTTGTTAACTATCAATTCTGTCCCTTAAGTGTAAGATATTTTTTTTAAACAATACCATTCCGACGGTCTAAAATACCCGTCATAACATAAACTTTTTCAATATACGAAAAGCCATTTCAATTTTTTAAAATTCAGATTATCCCAGCGGATTTTCCAGTAAGAAGTAGTGGTCGTATAACAGAATATTTATTTTTGCTAATTTTGTTTCATGTTTTCCCAACAACTTACAATTTTTTTTCTTTTAAAAAATAAAAATGAAATATTCAATGGCTGACATGAGCAATAAGACTAAATAAATGTTTAGTCCAAAAAAAGGGAGGGGACAAAGCCGCTAGCAAAAGCAACTTTATAATAAATAAAGAGAGATGACTGCTTTCCCCCATTTCAGATGGCAATAGCAACCCTTACAATCCATCGATGTCGTCCACTAGGAGCCAAGAGAGGCAACAGACCACGGCAACTCCCGCAAGCAGTAAGAAGAAGCAGAATTATAAAAACTTCACTGGATACATACTGTACTCTAGCGCAATCCGCAGATCTATTGTCGCCAACAACCCCGACTCTACATTTGGTGAGTATGTTTTACTATGTCTTATCGCCGAGACCTGATTCTGCGAGTTGAATTACGGCAGAGAGATCTGTGAATGTCATAGATTTCGTCGGAGCATTTTGATGTACGTCTTTTCATTTAAATGAGTATTTGGCTTGTCTTTTCTTCAGAAAGTTTTTATAATAAAGGCAAGGGAACCCCATTGTCATTTATAACTCCGGCAAACACTAGTCTTGAGGTTCGATAATAGGCTCTTTTCTATTGATTATACGTTTCGTCTGCTGTTCTTTATAAAGCTTGTGGCCTTTTGTTAGTAAACTGCATCTTTCAGTTAACATTAAATGTGTATAATGGAAATAAATATATAGTGAACCCGTTAAAGGATAAATTGGAATAGTTCTGACGAGAGCTGTTTATCGGCGTGTTTCGTATATTTATTTAACCACTATCGCTGGATTCACGAAGGAGGATGAGTGGGAGCCAGCGGCGACCGACACAGCCAACGCTTCGGAATTTCAATGATATAGATTTCGTCGCTTCTCGACGAGATGTTGTCTCCTCGGCGAATCGGAGTGTATGCGCGCGGATACAAGTAAATATAATGCGCTCATCGCGGTTTTTCTCTCTCAGGCAACAGGCATACGTCGTCGCATACCTAATACCTATCAGTATGCTAATGTAAAAACTGTATATAAATAGGCTAATTTTAGAATTAAACGCATTCCTGTACATTCTACCTGCGGAGTATTATTACACTCATATAGTCGCCAAAGTGGTGACGCAGAAGTACAGCCAAAAAGGGATCTCTGCCTGACAGAGCTGCCGAACGCCAATGTGGTGACTAGACCGAGAAAGCCAAAGAGGAATTTCTGCTCAACCATGGACGGAATTATACAGAAATATTTGTCAGAAATTTCGCTGACAAAGCGATAAGACCGCCTTTTGTACTTTTGTTTGTTATTTCTTTCTTTTTTTAATTCTTTTTTATATGTTTATAGTACAAATAAAGAGTTAATAATAATAATAATGACGATGACGATGATACATTTCTTTATTAAACTTATTCAAAAGATTACTTTAGTTACCATAGATGAAATTAATAAACTTGGAGCTTATTTTTTAATGGAAGGTGTTTTATGCTGTTCCATTTTAAGAAGGAACTTGCAGGGCACAATAGTAAAATCCACTGTATATGTATGTATAGAAGTTCATCCACGTCACCCCCATATCTTAAAGTACAATATACAAAATTGAGACGTGGTCCTCTCGGAATGTGCGCCAGGCGAGATATCTCGCATCGTTGGCAACGAGTGGCTGTCGCTACCGTTCGCCGCCAAACGGATCTGGATGGAGCGCGCCGCTCGACGCAACGAAGAGACCGCAGCCAGACTCGCCGACCAAAATAGAGAATTTAACGTGAGTTTCATTGGTTATTAATAGGCATTTTTCTTATTTATCAGCACCAAAAATCGGCACATAATTTTAAGAATAGTTCAAATCTAGCGAGTATTGGGCAACGATACTTAAAACGATTGTGATTGTGAGGTGTAATTTAAATGTTCTTAAGTGTAAATGGTGAATCGGCGTGTAAATAGCCAACCACCAGCGGATGCGTAATTCGAAAGAAGCGTCCAATTAAGCGAAAAAAAAATACCTTTGAAGGGGGCGTACGAAGCAATACCTAGGATATACTATGGCGACAATCTAATACGGTATAAGTAATGAGCCAAACCACCGACCTGCAATCGAATCCAGAGTATCCTCAATGGAGAACACACGCAGATTGGCCCTCCAGCAGATCGTCGTCGTCACCACAGCGGCGGAGATGCACACAGTTCAGTCGTGTACGATCAATAGTCTTATAAATAAACAGTTCTGCGTTATCACATCACACCAATCACATCTGAAGAAGAATCCTCAGTGCTAGCGGGCGGTAGCAGCGGCGCAAAGCGTCGCTCGTGATCACCACGGCGGCGGAGAACTTAATTCAAGGAGTAGCTTATCGGAAGGCGTTCAAAGACATACTGGCCTTGACCTATATTCACCGAGTCAATGTCACTCATTCAATGCTCACACGCATAGCGCACGCACACCAGATGGCGTCCTGCGCGACTGCAACCGATATACAAATACAATGGAAAGGCCCAAAAACCAGATGTCGCCATAGTCTATTATCAAAAAATGTGCGGTTCTATTATATTAATTTAATCCATTCTAAGTAGCTTCACCAGTAAACTTAAAATATAAATTTTACCAAACATCTACGTCTGGCTTCACGATAAACGTCATATTCGCACACTTCATTTAATAGTTCTATGAACAAGAAACGGACCACACACCTCCATAATTGTTTCATTTAAAAAAAATCAGTATAATTTTTATACAAAGGCCACAGAGTACTAACCTATATGTGTTGTGGAATTGGATTCCAAAACACTAATATCAGTATAATATCATAAGGGAATCACGGCCCATCGTACTGCGTCTTGCCAGACGTTCTCTTCGGGATGAGTTTTTAAAGTCGGCTAAAATGCGTAATGGAGCTACCACCTCTGATCTCGGTCTACAAACCTTTAACCGAATTTTTTACGTAAACGAGCGACTGACAAAGCATAACAGAATTCTCTTTGCCAAAGCAAGAATACTGGGGAAGGAAAAAGTGGCGGTATATCTGGACGCGAGAGGTAAAAATATTGGCACGGCAGATTGAATTATCGCAGCACAGCAAGCATTTTGAAAAAACATTTTTGTTTATTTTTTTGATATGTAACCTTTTTATTCTCATCATTTTATATACATATGTACACATATCATTTCAGGTATCACAAAAAAATGTCTAATTCAATGTAACAGCAATAAAATCAAAACAATTTGTAAAATAGCACTCTTTGAACAGATCCCCATGGAAATGACATACGAATGCGGGTGGGACACTTGCGATTACCAATTCGAAGACCTTCGAGACTGTACGGAGCATTGCATCGGTGACGGCGGGAGCGGTGAGTGTCCACATATTGTACATGCAATGAATTGATCGAGTGATTGAGGCGCTCGCCTTAGCGCCCTGTCTCAAGGTTTCTTTTGGCGAATGACTTTGTATGAACAAAAGCGAAATTGAATTAACATGTTAAACATTATTTCATATATTTGTGATCTGCACTCACATTGGCTCATGTCTCATTTTGAGTATGAGCGAGTACTCGTATGTCTGATGTCGCCTCGATTTTAATAAACATGCGCGAGCGCAGCCGGCCACGTCCAGCAGCACATGACGTCACAGGGCGCCACCGACGAGTTCTCGTGCATGTGGCGCGACTGCGTGCGAGTCCGCAAGGTCAAGGCGCCATTCCCTACGCTGCCGAGGCTGTTGCGTCACGTGAGGGACCTTCACGTCAACAGAGGCAACGGCAAGATGATGGCGGTCCACGAGAGGTCCAGGTGAATTAGTCGTCCTCTAAATTGCGCTCGCACAAATGAAATTAAACGCAAGGATAAAGTCAACAAAATCGGGAATAAAAGTTCGTTCAACGCGCTCTCTCAAAAGTCACATGGTGGAAAGCGTGTTTTTTTTGTTAAGAGTCAACAGACAAGCTGACCGTCCACTCGATAGAAGGTGGCTACCGCCGTCTATAACACAAACTCCTAGGGCACACGATGGCAAGGAGCATTGATAATACTCGTAAATGCTGTTATCAAAGCGTAATCTAGTAACCTATTAATAGGCGCGAGGCTTAATGTCTGGTCTGTTATAACCTATTACTAAGAATTAATCGCCGAATCGTAACACCGATGCTATTTTCTATTACAGAAACTTTGTTGCGATGAAACAAAATTTCGAAGAACTCTGAGGGTGCTCGCTCTGGTTCAATGTCGCCCGGAGGTATGTAGTTATAAAAGATTTAAAGTATTCATTTAATCAACATTATATTAGGTAGGGGAAGTCTTTTCGCATATAGTATGTATAAATTTGTAACAAAATCTCTTTGGCTGTACTATTTGTATCTGGCTGGTTTTGATGACATTAAAAAGGTTGGTTACATTTCAGAACAATAAACAAATTAGTAAAATGTTGTTTCCAGCTATTTTTCATTTGTTTTTCTTTCTGTCAAAACGAGTGAATCTATAATGAAGAAATTCGATGCATTTAAAATTTTATTTTTGACCTAATGCAGTGTCAGTAAGAGTAGCACAAAGTTGGTTTAAGCGTTTTCAATCCGGGAATTTTAATGTCAAAGATGCACCTCGCATAAAAGACATCAGTCAAAATTACTGATAAAATGGTCGCCATTTTTGAAAAAGTATAGTAAGATCGGCATATCAGTAGTTACGACATAGCTGAAGAACTGGGAATTATTCACAAAACAGTTTCGATCCACTTGAAAAAGATGGGTACACAAAAAAGCTCGATATTTGGGTGCCACACGAGCTCACCGAAAGAAATCTTATGAATCGCGTACTCATTTGCGATTCTTTATTGAGACGTAATGAAACCGAACCGTTTTTAAAGAGATTGATAGAACTACTTGTCGCGTTTTTTTGATCAGAAGTCCCAAAATTTCTATAGCAACGGGATCATGTCATTACCTACAAGCTGGAAAAAAGTCGTCGAACAAAATGGCACATATATATATACTATAATTAAATGTAAATAAACTCTGAAAAAAAATATGTCTAGTTTTCATATAAAATGCGAAGAAACTTTTTTCCCAACCTATTACTTTGTATATTATATTGTATTATATATTACTATATGTTTTTCATCAAAATGAAACTGACAATTTACTTGTCCTTTACCAACAACCTTCGGACCTTCGCTTATATGGACCTAATCGTGTCAGTGTGAGATACCACAGCCGTCCTTGGTTTAGTATCATACTTTTATTGGAGATCTTGTATTGTCTGAACGTTTCTCGATGTTTATACTGGTGTATTGTTTTCTAGGCGCAGGTGCCCTCCTACTTTTCTATTTATACAGGGGGCACAGCACAATAGCACCTTCGTATCACGTGAAATTTTTATTTCTGCTGATGGTCGCCCACTAGTCGAAATTCGAACATAATTCTTTCAATTAAATCTCTTTTCAGTTTCACCACACACTTTGACCATTAACAAAAGAGTATACATATTATATACGTAGTGTAGTGCTCCTAATAGAATAGTTACCTATTTTTTTTTAATTTGTAATAAATACTTACTATACAAGTTAACAAAAGTGAAGTGATTTGAGATCAAAAAGTTTTGACAAGTAGTTTTGGCGGTATTACACTAGTTAAGGTGTAAGAGAAAATCGACTGGCACCCTTTTCCTTTTATCCCATAAAAGATAGGAGGGGTAATTAATTCTGATACCACTCAACACATTTCCCATACTTGTATTCCTCGTACTGTAACCAAAAATAACTTAACTCTCCCTTCTTCCTCAGGTTCGAGAGTTAACCGATTGTGCTCATCGTACAGGAGAAACATAATTTAGCCAGGCAATATTGAGGACTACCACTGGGGGTTATTCTAAAATATTATACCACAACGTGACCCGCCTTCTTCGTGATAACTTCGTTTGTGGTGTATTGGTACAAGCGTATTGTAATGATACGCAGATACGCATTTTAGATTAAGTATCTTATTTTTACTAGAGCCTTCAGCTTTTAGAATTTGTCTTAAACCCTAAATATAGAAGTGGTGGAGATATTTTTTATTGTAAAAGTAAATAAATTAAAAAGCATGTTATTTTTATAAGGAAATAAAAGAATAAAGTTATTACATTTTTATGTCTTAATTTCTAGTTTTAATATAAAGTACCTATGTTATTCGAATAAAACACTACGTTTTGGATCAAACGTTGTTAAATACATGCTAAAGGTACAACTAATCACTTCTCACCGTTATAATTAAGAAAACATGTTTCTTGGGCATTCACTGATAAATTAACTCATTATACCATAATTAGGTCATCAATTAATTATCTACCGATAATTAATTCATTATTGTTAGTTTATTTTACCAAAAATACATAATTCTTTTATTGCGGTGTGTAATTTCCGTAAGTAAACGAGTCCCAAAGGAAGTCCACCGTGATTCACGATGGAGTAGCAACTCCAAGATTTTAATATGACTGTTATTGATTTAAAACTAATTACTTAATTAGCAACCTTTAATAACAAAATGACAATACATGAATATTTGTGGAACAAACACCATATAATAAACCAACAATAGTACGTGGCCGCTAGGAAAGTTTTGAGATTTGTTCACACGCGTTAGCCGAACTGCACCATACTCTGTCATTTTATAGTGCATGTCTTAACATGTTTATTGACAACAAGAAACATCTCGTGCGTTTCCTTATTTGTTTTAAATATCTTAGTTTACTCCAAGATGTCGAAGTTGACTCCTCGCGACTTACGTGTGATAATCATGTAAGATTTTAAGCGCGGTTTAACTGCTGATGAATGTGTTAGTGAGATGCAGTACCTATGTATTCCATGAAACAGCACCAAGCCGTAGCAGTGTGTATCGGTGGTACAAGCAATTCGAACGTAAGGACTTTAACCTGGACGATGATCCACGGTCAGGTCGGCCGCGCGAGGTGGTCACTCCAGGAAACATAACCGCTGTAAAGAAACTAATCATAGGAGATAGACATATAACCTACAGGCAGATAGAGGAAATCTTGCATCAGCTATTCGCGATATTCTTCGTGACCATCTCAAAGTAACGAAGCGGTATATGTTTTGGGTATCCCATGATTTGACCGACCGCCAAAGAGAGTGTCGCATCAAATGGTGCAAAAATATGTTTAAAGTATGTAAATGGTATAGCAACAGGTGACGAGTCTTGGCTGTACTACTACGAAATAAAGAGTAAATCTAAAAACAAAGTATGGGTGTTTGAAAATGAAGAAATGCCAACTACTGTAAAAGAGTCACGATCGGTGAAGAAGGAAATGGTGGTGGTATTTTTTAATAAAAGAGGTGTTATTAAAAATATTACCCTCGATGAACAGAAGACAGTCACCGCTCAATGGTACATAACAGTTTCTCTGCCTTGACTAATTGAAGAGCTGAAAACTACGTCCGAATTCGCGGTTGGATACATGGCGCCTGCACCATGACTTAATTGCGGCTTGGAACAACGCTTGTGCAGAAATCTCAAACAAAACATGGGAGCATATTTTTAATGACTGGTTTCGGCGTATGGAGAAAAACATCAGGTTTAGGTACCTACTTAATCTCAAAACTTTCCTCGCGGCTCATGTAAATACTTATCTTGCTATAAGTTTCTACTTACAAAATTTTCTAACAATGAACATACTCTATTTTTGATATATATAAATAGTCTATGCGACTTAAAATTGGATATCTGTAAAATGTCAACATTTGCTGATGATACAGCACTTGTCTTCCATTGTGAGACTTGGAATGAAGCAAAATTACATGCAGACTGGACTTAAGCAGGAGTTACCTGGCTAAACCGCGACTTACTAACTCTCAGCTCAACATATCAAAAACTAAATATATGCAATTTGCAAATACTGAACGTTCTAAGTATACTGTATATAAAAAATACCTAAATTCGCACTTGTCAACTTAGATGTCCAACAAATTGCAATTTCAATTGCCCCTACATTCAAAAATCGAAAATGATTAAATACCTACGAGTCCAACTAGATAAAAAATTAACTTGGTTCCCACAAATCGATCTAACAGACAAGACAAGAAAAATTCTATTTATTTTCAAAAAACTATCATATTGTATCTGAATATCCCCTTATTAAAACAATATACTACGCTCATGGCCAATCCACTCTATCCTACTGCATTACTTCGTGGTCGTGGGGAGGAGCACGCAAGACCACCTTATAAAATTGGAATCTAACATATATATCTCTAGAGATTTATATTTGTATTTATTTTGTAATTCATGTTTGAATCAGACATCTGCAACCTTATCAGGTTGTCCGAAGACATAGGCCTTCTCCAGATCATGCCACCTGCTGCGGTCAAGTGCCAGCTGTCTCCATCTTTTGGGGAGATCATCATCCCA
The DNA here is from genome assembly GCA_910589475.2 of Bembecia ichneumoniformis. NCBI lineage: Eukaryota > Metazoa > Arthropoda > Insecta > Lepidoptera > Sesiidae > Bembecia > Bembecia ichneumoniformis. The sequence goes on from OU342520.1 coordinate 131,002, forward strand.
TCTTCTCAGCTGCCTTCCCTTTTTTCTTTTTCCTTCTCTTGGATACCATTCCACCACTCTCTTTGACCACTTATCCACTGTTTCTCTCATTATGTGACCTGTCCAGCGCCATTTCAGCTGCCTTATTTTTACTATTACGTTGGGGATCTGCGTTTTCTTTTGGATATCTGTTAGTCTGCACTTATTCTTTCAATTTTATGTTCAACATACTTCTTTGCATAGAATTCTGGCAAACCTTCAGCTTTTTTTCTAATTTTTTTTTGTAAGACTCCATGTTTGGCATCCATATGTTAAACATGGTAATACACAAGTTGTATAAAGTTTCCCCTTCAGAGTTATTGGTGCGTCTTTGTTTTTCATGAGATTTTTAAATGACCAGTATCTTTTTCAAGCAATGTTGATTCTTCTTTCTACTTCTTTCCTTGTAGAATCATAATGAGATATGAGTTGCCCCAAGTAGATGTACTCTGGTTATTGGTGAATTCAGTGAAGTCTTAATATCATGTGACCACTTAAAAAATAAGTGATAATTAGTTATAAGTAATTTATATCATGTATGAACTCTTAATGTGGCAAAAAATTCAAGTTTTTTTGTCATTATTTAGTAAAGTCAATATTTAATCATTTTGATATAAAATATTTATTTGTCCCGACGATAATCCCACGATCCCGACTTTTTGAAATTTTGCCCTTTCTATCTGGCAAGCCTAGTTGGTAGGTGTGGAGCGCAAATGGTTTTACCATAAATCATATGCACACAAGAAATTCTTTGTCTAGCGCCATCTGTTGCCGATTTTCTCTAAAACGAATGTCGAATCTTCGTCAAATTGTAAGCCAGCGGCCAATTTGTGTAATTGATAATTTTAGTCAACAGAGGGAGTTCACTACTCATTCACTCGTATGACATTTGAATACCTACTTCTTGAACTAGGAACAATGACTAAATTCTTGAACTTTGTTCACGTGCGTAATTATGGTTTGCTATTGGTTTTGATATTACGAGATATTAAGTCTCAGTTCTCATGAACTGTAACAGGCTGTACCTGAGAAACTTCCTTCGCAACCTTGTGGTTTTAGTGAACCAATATAGCCTACTAATTAATAATGATAATACAATAACTAAACGGTAGTCTAAACATAAGAATAGTCCGTCAATTGATTAGATAAGTAATGAATTAAGATCGACAGACAGGCTGACGGTCCACTTGATGGTAGGTGGCTACCGTCGCTTATAACACAAGCAACGTCACAGCTGCTGCAAGTGCGCTGCCGACTACAGTAGGATTGGTAAGGGATTAGGAGGGGATAAGGAAATGGGCTCTGGCATCCCTTACTCACTCATCGAAACACAACAGCACACGTGCTGTTATTTCACGGTGGTCTTCTGTAAGGGGTGGTCACTGCCGCCAGACGGGCTGCCCAAATGACTGCGAAACGTCGTGTTCCCTGCTAGTATTTTCCAAATCCAGACCAGAGCCTAATTTGAAAACCCTAACCACTCATCATTTCACTATTATGTATTGTAATGAAAAAGTAGAGGACGCTGTTCATTGCCTAGAATGCACAGGCGAAATAGTTCCTTGACTAGCGGCCAAAACCGCTACTTCGTTCGCGAGAAATTTGATCCTATCGAGTATTTTAAGTGTAGCTCTGTGAGAATCTCAACTGCCATAATATTCATTTCAATTTCATATAAGTTCATTAAGTTGAAGTTCACGCGAAATCGCGGGCACCGCCTAGTATAGTCACCTCCTCCTAGAGAGGAGTGAGTGGTCGATTAATAAATATTCTGTCAGTGAATTATTGAAACCCTGTCATTTGGCGGTGGGCGGGGCTAATTAGCTGCTACGACGTAAGGTGCTTATTAACTCCATTTTAACTATAATTAACTCATTACGGCGTCATGTCGCCGGCTTATACACATTTAACCATTCACTTCTTGAGGCCGAAGCGTTGAACATTCGTAGAGATGTACAAGTCTCCGCCTCTGTCTAGCCAGAGTGTGGCACCGCACCTGCGCTGCCTGCGATGGTGTGGCTACTGCCAGCTCGGCGCCGACTCGCCCGCCGTGGCCCGACTTGTCCACAAAGCTTATTGCGCTCTCGTTCTGACGGCCACTTCCGCTTATCTGCTCCAGCAAATCGCCTACGCCTATCAGGTCGCCCGAATATTGCTCACGGTTCCTCGGACATATGCCGATCTGACGATTAAAAAAATCACAAATCTTAATTATTTCGACTTAAATAAGTTCCTAAAATTTACTCTTTCATATTTATTTTGTGCCTGAGAGCCCTTTGTGTATTTTGTTTATAAAAAAGAGGCTTCATTTAAATAGGATCCGTTTTTAACGGTAAAAGGTAGGTAACGCACAAATAAATAGAAAAGAAAGGTTAGTATTTTTTAGGCGATGTTTCAGGCGCTCGACGACATGGAGAAGCTGGCTCGCGTGATGTTCCTCCTGCTGTGCCACGTGACTTCGCTGCTGAAGCAGGCCACGTTCTACGCGCGGGCGGAGCGAGTCGATGCAATCATCGCGGGACTGGCCGGTGAGAACTCTCACTTTCACTCTTGCGAATGAGAGGGCGAAGCGCACGAGTGACGGTGCGGTATCCATTCAGACCCGGCGTACAATTTGCCGGGGCGGGAGCAGTCCGCCACGTTGCGAGAGACGGCGAGAAGCTCGGCGTTGCTGCAGCTCGTCTACTCCGGCACCGCGGTCATCACTTGCACGCTCTGGATCTCCTTCCCCATCATGTATCGCCTCCGGGGACTGCGCGTCGAGTTCCCCTTCTGGATACACTTCGACGTGAACCGCACTATTCCAGGGCGAGTACTTGAACATATACTAATGAGGAATCTCGACAGAGTGATGACAATAAAAATTGTTACAGCTTCGTCGCGGTGCTAGCCTATTCGTACTACGTCACCACGCTCGTGGGAATCGCAAATACGACCATGGACGCATTCATGGGGACTATATTGTTCCAGTGCCAAAGTCAATTGAAAATATTGAGGTGAGTATTGCAATGCGACGAATACCTTCTGTAAGTCTACTCCCATTCATCAGTAGAGATACGTATTGCGATTCGCAGAATGAACCTGGAGACCCTGCCGGAGAGAGCTTACGAAGCTGCCGGCCAACGCGGCCGCCAATACGAAACCGCTTTAATGAAGCTCTTCGTCGAATCCTTGGAGCACTATTCGAAGATTAATGAGTTAATTATTCCTTCATTTAGTTAACTGGCCTGATAACACCGACATACACTTTTATCCTTTTTACGCTTTCGCCTGGAAGAAGTTAGAAGAGCTTAAAAAATGTAATGTTTTTGTAAACCACCCAATATATAAAGGAATTAGCGGATTCTTGATTTACAAGAGCTTTGATAGAATGGTTTGCTATTATGATTTTAAGAATTTTATAATAAAAAAATCATTTATTTATTGTATTAACACATATTAGTTATTTTAAAAAAAATCGAAAAGTCACAATAAACTAAAATAATGAAAGAGAAATATTTGAATGCCCTTGTCGGGTGGAACATACTTTGTACTTTAACTGCTGTAATATAAATTAAAATCTAAGCGTTCGCTCGAGTACATTGAGACGTTAGAAGCATTTTTGAATCATTGTTGTGTTATTTAGAAACACTTGGGTAGCTTGGAAAAAAACGGACTTTAGACCTTAGTTTCAATCTGCTCAGCGATTTAGGTCAAATGAACAGAATGAACGTGAGTCGAGGAAAAACAATGTTATTTTATAAAAATAAGCTTTGAAAGTTTTAGGATTTGTGAGAGCCACATTTAGGCAATCTTTTTTAATATTCAAACAATATAGCCCAATTGAACGCTTGTGATTTGGTGTGCAGCACGGCTCGACTGCTGCAAGACACGTTCGGAACTGCGATTCTGGTGCAGTTTGCGATTAGCGGCTGGATTCTGTGCATGGCAGCTTACAAGCTCGTCAGCGTGAGTACCTTTACTCCCATAAAATGTTAAAGAATACATTTTTTAATTTATGCAGCGAAGAATTAATTAATGTATTCATGAAATTTTTAATTCATGTAATAGATACAGTATTTTAAATGAAAGGCAAATGTACCTGAAATAAATTGCTATAGTGACACTGTGCTAATGCTGAGATCTGTAGGATCAACAAAATGTTCGGTTTGTAATGAAGAAATCTTCGAAACCACTTATGTATTGATCGCTCGCCCCAGTTGAACATATTGAGCGTGGAGTTCGCTTCCATGGTCCTGTTCATAATATGCATCCTGACGGAGCTATTCCTGTACTGCTACTACGGCAACGAGGTGACGGTGGAGAGCCAGCGACTGACGGAGTCGCTGTACGCCATGCGGTGGTTGGCCACGCCGGTGCGCTTCCGCCGGGGGCTGGTGCTGACGATGGAACGCGCCAAGCGACCGCTGCGTCCTGTCGCCGGCCGCATCGTGCCTCTCTCGCTCGACACCTTCATCACGGTACGCATCGCACTGCCGCTCTCTTCTCTCTACCTTTCCGCTGCTACTTTTTCTACTTTACTTTTCAGATTATAAAGTCGTCGTACACATTTTACGCTGTGCTGCGACAAACTAAATGAATCATCTACTGCATCTCCTCGTTCCTTTCGTATATGATCTAATGACAACAAATATATTCCTTACATTTGCACTTTATTGTGTTATTGAATCCTTTCTCTGCAAACTTCATCTTTAATATTTGATTAAAGATAATTTAGCTACAGCGATACGAGGAGCGGTCGGCTGCGCTTTCATAAAAGAATTTATGAAGTTGGCTGTGAAATGAAGCGTCTCATAAATCGAGAACAAGAAGTGGGGTGAGAGAGATCTCCGTACACTTTCGGAGATCTGTTCGAGTATATTATTATTAAAAAGTCGAAGCGATGGCGGCAAAGGTCGCAGTGACACGTCAGAAGATAACCCAGTGCTCCACGTGACAGTGAGTCGATCGGCCTCTCCTTGTGACGCGTTGACAAACACACATAGCTAATTGTAAGTATGGGATTGGATCGCTCGGCGCTCGGCCCTTCGTCAAAATGCTTTTACGCGTTTAATATGTACGTCGCGTCAGAAAATGGGCACAGCTCGCTAACGAACACCCATTGAAATGTCCACTCTTATCAACCCTCGTCGACTATACCGGATATATTCTATATCTAGATAAATGTTTTCCTTGAAATTTAATAACATTTTTAGGCAAATTATGAAAATGCTTAAAATCTGAAACACATTAGTAATAATTGTAAATGACTAGAGTAGGGTCGTTATAAACGCTACATTGCATTCTTAGAAGGAATACGATTGTAGACTATTGATCTCAGTACACAAATTGCATGAAAACTATTTAAATAGTAAATTTATTATTTTATTTTATTTTATTTATTTATTTATTTATTTATTTAAGCCTTTAATGCTGAAACTAACTAAAACAATTTTAATTTTTAAATATGTTATACATAATCACACAACGGATTTTCCGGATTAGTTATTCAGCGTGTCCTGTGACACATAGGCCTGCAGCTGCTTCCAGTCATTCCTATTTTTCCCCTTCTTTGACCAAATTGCCCCACCAATCTTTTTGTTTGTCTTCCTCTTTTTCTCTTGCCGTCTCGTGGTCGCCATTCAGATATAATTTGGGTCCATTTTGTCCTGCTGTCTCTCGTCATGTGTCCTGTCCATCGCCACTTTAATTCCTTTATTTTCTTTAATATATCATCCACTTTTGTCGAAGCTCTAATTTTTTCAGCTCTTTTATGATGTCTTAACGTGACCCCTATCATACTCCTTTCGATTTCTGGCGTGCTGTTAGTTTTAGAAAATGTTTTGAGTTAAGGCCCATGTTTGACATCCATACATAAACATGGCAGGACGCACGAGTTGAATACTTTCTTCTTTGCTGTCATCGGGAAGAATTTACTTTTGAATATTTCCTTCAGTGACCAATATCTTTTCCACGCACAAGCTACTCTTTACTCTTTTTCTATATGTGTTTGGTCTCTGAAAGAAATTAATTGTCCCAAATATGTATAATCTTTGACGTATTCAATAACTTCCCCATTTACTTCTCTGTTTGTCATAACTTTTGTTTTTGATTTGTTCAAGGCAAGACCAACTACTCTGCTTACCTCTTATTTTATTAGTAAATTATTATTAATTATTAGTATATTTTTTATTTAGTTAGTAAATTAAAATACCTGGGACACTGGGTGACGGAGTCTCTAAGCGATGACGAGGACATTGAAAGGGAGCGTAGGGCGTTGGCTGTCAGATGCAACATGTTGGCCCGCAGATTCGCACGTTGTGCAGAACGGGTGAAAATGACATTATTTAAAGCATACTGTCAATCTCTGTACACGTGCGGTCCGTGGGTTGACTTCTCGCGGAAGGCATGCAGCGCCCTAAGGGTGCAATATAATACTGGATTCAGGGCGCCGTTGGGGCTGCCGCGACACTGTCGTGCGTAAGAGGATTGTCTCATTGATGAACGTGCACGAGGCAGCTCTAACAGCCTCCTGAACACAATATCGATGCGCGTCGACTGTAAGCTAAATAAAATGTGGACACGAACCACACTGTCATACTGTAAATAGTTTTTAAGTTTTGTGTATTACCTATATGGACCTATAAGTTTTGTGTCTGAAATATTTTTTTTTTAATGTTAAGATCAGCAGACAGGCTGACGGTCCGCTTGATGGTATAGGTGGCTACCGTCGCCTATAACACAAGCAACGCCTAAACTGCTGCAAGTGCGCCGCCAACTGCAGTAGGATTAAGGATAAGGGATTAGGAGTGGATAGGGAAATGGGCTCTGGCATCCCTCACTCACTCACCGAAACACAACAGCACTATTTATTTAATAATAAATGTCATTATTATTCAATATCGCGGGAAAACTCAGTTAATAGTTAATCCTATCAAGCATACGAAGTAAGCAATCGAAGTCGGAAACTATTACATATTTGTAATTATGATATACTGAAATTGAAAATACTCGCGTCGCGGTATCAATATAACATTTAATCTGAGTGATATTCATATTGAATTGAACGAGAGTTACGTTCGCAGGCTCTTACTCTTGGTATGAGCGAGAGCTGTCGCAATATCGTTGTGGGTGAGTAAATATTGAGTGGAGTCGTTCGATCGCTCTTCCCAATCATTTCTGCTCTCCTACTCCCTTCCTACGAGTACGAAACATAAGTAGGATAATGCGATCTACGGAAGTTCATCCCATCCCGCGACGACCTCTACAATTATAATCGTGTCTAGGTATACTTTCCTAAGCTCACATTGATTTAACCTTCAAAAGAGACGTTCAGAACTTCTGTTTCTAAATTTGTTTTACCTATAGGTTAAAAAAACTCTTTTTAGAAGCCTCTATTGACTATTGCACGAGATACCTACATTTTTAATTACGTATGTACGAACTAGTTGTTTTACGTTTTGTCACAGAATAAATAATAGTACAGAAGTTGCACTCCTTTCGCATTCAATGTGAGCGACGGTAGGCACACACGGAGTGACAGAGGCCTGGTTTTGTCTGCGTCTATTTTAAAGTAAATGAGCAGCCATTTTGCACACAGGGCATTATTTTTGGGGCAATTAGTGGGCAATAGTTCCGCACTCGATCGGGGCAACCCGTCCGGCGTCAGTGACCATCCCCTAACGGAAGACAGCCGTGTGTTGTTGTGTTTCGGTGACAATATGTCTCCTCCCTTAACAGGATACCGAGAGAGAAACTGACCATCCTGGAAAGTGATGCGAGTGAAAAATAAAAGAAGTAACATTAAAAACTCCATAGTTTAATAAACAAGTTGAATTGAGTAAAAGTTCGTTTACGCCGCCTGCAGCCCAACGTCAGTCGCACCGACCGCGGTCCCCGCAGCCTTGTATCTGCAACACGAACGCGGCGTTTAGAACGGACGTCGGCCGACCCTACGCCACCTACGCCTCATGCAATCTATGCGCTATGCGGGTGACATCGCACGCATGCGGGTTACGTCTCGAGGAAGCCAAGCTCGGGAGGCGGGGTCTCTATTCAGTTCCGGGCCTGATCGCTAACACGTTACCCAAATGTGTGATCCTTTGTATTTTATCATCTCCATTAGAATCGATGGCTTTATTGGAAAAGAAAGAGAAATGTATACTAGATGGCAAGTTTTGTTAAAATACGTAGTTTGGGTAAATGTAGAGAAATACCTGACGGTAGGCCCCGAGGAGTGGCTGGTGTCGCGCCGGCGGCGCTGCGGGGCTCGGCCGCCGGCGCGCCTGGCCGCTCCCGATCGGCCCGCCGCCGGGACCGCTGGGACCCCGCACGCGCTGTAAGAGGAGGTGTCCTCCGCACTGCACTCCACCGCCGGCATGGCGTCTGCGATGCGAACGCTCGGATCATTTCTGACACTTGGGATGTAGTGACGAATTAGCGGTGCGTTACCCGAGAGATGGGCGGCCGGCAGCCGATAGAGCTCGGCGGCACACGCGGCGCAAGGCGAGCCGCTCGACTCGGAGTCGCTGTCGCGGAGTCCGCCCGCGCGACCGTACTCTGCATCAGTAATTAATTACATTTGGGGTCGGGAGCGACCTTCGTCCTTCGTCACTCATTCCGAGCACAATTAACGAGGGTACCCGCTCGTAAACTCAAAAATATATCGGCGAAGCGGTCTCCCTGGACGGAATAATATAATTTAATTTTGCTTACGAAATATTGTGGATAAATGACTCGTACACTATAAGTATAAACTATTGATAAAAGTCGAAGGTATTATATTAGCGGGTATTTAGGGACCGAAGAAGAGGCAGATACAAATGACGCGGTTGAACTGTCTGAAGTGGCCGGTGTGAGTTGACACAATATAAATTCAAGTCGCCCGCCGCCCGCGTCTGTCTCCCTGTATGTTCTCTAACTCCTCCTAAACCAAATAACGGATTTTGACGCGACTTTTACTAATAGATATAGAGTTATATATTATATTTAATTTATATAAAAACGCTAGTGTAAAACAATTTTCATACAGTAATAACTTTTTCCTTGCATAGGTTTGTGTTTTAGCAAAAGAAAAACCATTTAAATGAGGTCGAATTGAATGCGCCCTACTCGGCGCTAGATCGGATGGGGCGTCGGAGGGGGTCGCAGACATGACAATGGCGAACAGCACAGGAAATTGCGAACTCGTCCAATAAAACCAGAGCTAATGTCGTAACAGTGAGCTATTACAAGTACGAGTATACGCATTTGCAATCAACGTCACTGTCGGCTTCGTGTTCGCCGATCGAGTATTTATAGGTACTTATTTCATTCAAGTTGCATTTGTTTCCCTTTCGCTACTTAAATTCTATAATAATCACTCTTCAATATAGCATAGCCCTTCCAAATATGGATATATTATGATCAAAAAGTGAGATTATTGTAGTGTTCTATCTTGCCGTTTTCTCTATTTCCTCGTTAATCTAAAAAAAACTGCACTAACATTAGCATAGCATTAGCATTATGTCATACTCTCTCATTCGATCTTAATGTACAAAACAACATCGAAAAAGCTCGGAGGTCACTCAAAACGACGCCGAAGAAAAACTGTAGAAAGAGAGCGAAGTGCTACTTTGACTAGAAATGGCTTTTTCTGCCACTTGTACGAACAGCTCTAAGCGTTTATAATAACATTTCCAAATACTGTGACCTTAAACAATGTAGGGCATAGAGTTAAGATAAAAGAATGACGGTTCACTCTAAAAACTTAATATAGCACTATTATTTGCATATTTTTATATACAGGGTGGTAATTTGAGATGGGTCAGTAAGGGCAGCTACCTAAACCTTTGTAGCTAGAACAAAACACTCTTAGGAGACTATCCATAATTTTAATAGTTATTCCCATCGACATTCAAAGATTTTGAAAAAATGGTACAGTCAGCGGGAAAAAGGTCAATTTTCACGTTTTGTTTTTATAGCGCCAATCGATTCTGTTACTTATAAGGATCAATTGACCCTACGGGACCACCTGAGCTTAGAGTACTAGAAACGTCAAAAATCTCAAAAAACTACTGCCATACATTTCTTACGGAATGAGATTGAAAAATAAGTTCAAATATTGTTTTTAATTAAAAAAGGCGGCAATCACTACAATTGCCAATCTTTAAAAACAAGTAAAGATCGTAAGTAATAAATCTACGATAGTAGTTGCTCTATTTGTTTGCCGTTTGGACGGTTTCCGCAATGAGCGTGTAACCGCTGATATTTTGTTTGCGTTAATTCCATACACCGTTGTAGTGACAATTCTTGAACTGTAATGTACCTAATTTTTCTTGTAAATTCCATTTTTGAGATATCCCAAAAAAAATATCAAGAGGTCTCAACGACCACAACGACAGCATTTGTATTTGTACTTTTTCCATATCTTTAAAACTTGGTTATGGGAAATGCCTACTTCGGCAGCGACTTCAAAGCTTCTAACGACCGAGTGTTAAAATTGCAACCGCTATTTTTTATCAAGATCATTGTTGTCGTAAGGATTTCTCTTAAAGGAATATTAAGAACTCACTCTAAAAGAATATTTAGGAGATTTTTTATAACTTTTGATATAGGGTATAGGGTATTTAATCTTATATCATTCCATGGCAGTTGATATTATTTATAAAATAAGCTTCTAATAAATCTATGCGATCTAAATGAATCAATATTTTCACAATTTAGCTGACATGCAAGAATAATAATAAATAACATTTGTTTCTAAAACAATGTTTTCCTTCCAAATTCAAATTAATTTAAAATAAACATTGCCTAGCCAGTTTCCATTGTAGTGATTGCCGCCTTTTTTAATTAAAAACAATGTTTGAACTTATTTTTCAATCTCATTCTGTAAGAAATGTATGGAAGTAGTTTTTTGAGTTTTTTGACGTTTCTAGTACTCTAACCTCAGGTGGTCCCATAGGGTCAATTGATCCTTATAAGTAACAGAATCGATTGGCATTATAAAAACAAAACGTGAAAATTGACCTTTTTCTCGCTGACTGTACCATTTTTCCAAAATCTTTGAATGCCGATGGAAATAACTATTAAAATAATGGATAGTCTCCTAAGAGTGTTTTGTTCTAGCTACAATGGTTTAGGTAGCTGCCCTTACTGACCCATCTCAAATTACCACCCTGTATACACAAAAGGACAATGGTTAGGCATATAATTTCACTTATACACGTAACCGTTCACGCTAATGTACGATTTACACCGAGCGACGCGCGTCGAACCGCGCCGAAGCACATTTTTCAATCTGTTGAAGGTTGACTGCGGTTGACATCCTCAGTGGTGTAGTCTGTATTAGAAGAAGAAGTACATCACTGCACCACAATGCACCAAACTGTGACACATTGCACTGCACTTCACTTCTGCACTTTTTGACTTCTCGAGCGAGACTGAGTCTCGCTACACCACTGAGGATGTCAACCGCAGTTGTTGACGAAACGTTTGGAAGAATTTCCAACAGACCTGGGCCATCATCCCGGAAACCCACAACTCATATGGATACCGGCCGAGAAAACCTACATTCTACAATTAACATCAAATGATGTTGAGGCCAATGATCTTGAGCTTCTTGGCATGAAGTTGTGCTCAAATCTCAACTTCGGTACTTCTATCGAGTCCAAAGCCCAAACAGCGGCCAAAAAGCTGGGCATCCTAAATAGGGTGTAGCGATGCTTCACATCTAGACAGCTACTCTCTTTGTACAAGGCACAAGTCCGATCTTGCATGGAGTATTGCTGTCACCTTTGGGACAGTTCATCAAAATACCAACTAGCCTCACTCGACTCGGTGGATCGCAGAGCTAGGAGGCTCATTGGCGACGGTACACTAATAAGAACTAAGCTGCAGAGCCTGGCACATAGACACAAAATTGCCTGGCTGTGTGTATTCTATAAGATGTACTTCGAAGAGTGTGCTCGGGAGCTGCATGAGATAATACCGCTTTCCCCTTTCTTCTATCGGACATGCAGACGTACGGCTGGTTACCATCCTCGCCTTGTCGCAATCCCTCTAAATCGGACCAAGCGTTTTAAAACATCTTTTATAATGCGCACTGCTAAGGATTGGAACTCCCTGCCGGCGGCGTCTGTATTTTCGAGCTCATACAATCCAAATCTTTTCAAGGTTCGAGTGAATAGGCATCTTCTGGGTGAGCCCGCTCCATCATCGACCTCATCTTCCTACTTGGATAGATGCTGTTCAAGAGCAAACCCATTTTCAATATATAAAAAAAAATGCTAGTCGTAAGAAAGCTAAGTTTTGATAGAGCTCCACAGCTGGTTGTAGATAATTTTTCAAAAACTTTTGAGATATTACACAGCTTAGTTCTAAGCTGACATTGGCCTATAATGTCAGCTTTAGAACCTTTTTAAGTACGAGCCTAATAAATGCTCTTTTTTATATTGTTGGCTGAATTAATTATTCTATATGAGAATATATGAATTCTGTAAAATCCTACCTGATGAATGCCTCAGGAGATTCGGTCTATTTGGTGGTGCTCCCAAGTCAAGGTGTTCGGCGCGACCGAAGGTCCTGAGGTGCAGCGCACAGGCGGAGCCTCCTCGGGGGCCACTCTCCTCTATGGTGCCTCCGCCGGTCATACTGAACGTGGCATAGGGACTAATCTCATGAAGATCGCCTGCGAAACGAGGAATTATGAAGTAATTTACGTGAGCAGCGTGCGGCGAGCGGAAGGTGGGCGTCGGAAGTACCGTCGTGCGGAGAGAGAGTCTTGACGTTTCTCTTGCTCGGCTCCGTGGAGTAGAGTTGCGGGTGCGGCCGGCGCAGCTGCGGCAATGAACAGTCGCGGTGTAGACATACGGCCGCCCCTCTTCGGCGCACCAAGACGAAGGCAGCCATCGCCGCCAACAACGCTGCCAGTCCGCCGCCCGCCAGCGCAGGCACCAGCCCGGCGTGCCACTGCGAGCCAACCTCCACCGCCCCATCGGCCGCCCTCGGCCGCGGCTCGGCCGGCAGTTCTATCGGCTCGCCCACTCTCTCTGCGTCCCAACAAAATATTCTATGTATTCGGGTGTGCTGTGATTCACCGAAGTCGGTCTGACGGCAGCTCACCTCCGTTGTGCGTGTGCGTGGCCGCCTTGTACTGGGCGACGGTCTCTCCTGCGGGCGAATGAGCCACCACTCGAATGTCGTACCAAGTGCCCGATTTCAAATCGTTGGCCTTTTAACAAAGACGGATGATACTTAAAAAAGCACTTTACTTTTCAAAATACAATAAGCTATAATAAAAAAAATTAAACTAACCTCCGACATTCTAATGAGCCCAAATACGCCATATCTGCCGCAAGTTGTTGAGGAGTTGGGTATCTCGTAGACTACTTGATGTTGCAGCATCAAATCAAGCTTACCATGTCATGGAAATATCACCGAAGTAACAGTACACCAAATTTCAAATAAATCAAACCTGTGAGAATTTGTGAGATCCCTTCGTTAACTAGAAAGTGAGCTGATGAACTTCAAACGCCTGAACATATCTTTATAAATTATTGCTGTGAACCATCTGATCACGTCCCCTTTGAAATAAAATCCGTTTCGAAGCTATGATGCTACGGACATAATATATATATATGACAGTTTCGTTTCGACCGTCGTTAGAAACAGACGTATCGCATTTTATCAATACAACGCGTACGCAATAGTGTGAAATTGTACTGAGGTGCTCAAAGTATTTCTGTAGATATGTTTAATTGTCCACGCTGTGAATCCTCACACTCTGATGGCCCAGTTTGCAGCTCTTGCAAGAAGCAGTTCGACTACGGTTGTGCAAATATTACTGAACAAGGATACAGGAAGCTAGGCGACAGAAAATTAACTTGGCGCTGCCTATGGTGCAAAACATCTACATCGGCTTCATCGGCTTTATCGGCTCCTACATCTCCTTTGCCACCTGATAGATTAGATAAACTCCAAGAACAGCTCCATAGCATCTCAGCTCAGCTAACTCCTTTGGCTGACCTGGTGCAGGATATTAAGTCTATTAAATCAGAGTTGTCGAATATGAAGGACTCTCTAGACTTCGCACATGACCTGATTAACAAGTTTACTAACACCATTCAATCTTTGGAAGTTAGGGTGGCTAAGGTAGAAAAAGTGGTGGACGCCGTTCCTGAACTCAAGGATGAGGTATCGAGGTTGCAGAGAGAACTCGACAGGCGAGATCAATGGGCCAGAGCTAACAATGTGGAGATACGTGGATTACCACAGAAGAAAAGCGAGAATCTTTATGACCTCGCCCAGCGTATTGGCAGTTTGGGAGGGCTCAGCATTAAAAAGGACGACATAAATTACATAGCTCGCATTCCCACACGTGTTCCAGATGCTACGAAACCTGTGATAATATCATTTAACAATCGATACACTAAGGAAGAATTTGTAGCATCATCGCGTAAGAGCAAGAAACTAAATTTATCCAATCTGGGCTTTTCGGCCGAAGGTGTTATTTACGTAAATGACCACCTCACACAACGAAGTAAAGCTCTATTGAGTAAGGCAAAATCAATTGCTAAAGAGAAAAATTTTCAATATGTATGGGTGAAACACTCGAATAATTTTCGAGTGTTTTCGAGTGTGGCGCGAAAATCGGATACTTCTCCCTTACTTATTATAAGATCCGAAAAAGATCTTGTGAAGATTTCTTAAACACAATATTTTTAACATTATTAATATTGACAAAAATAGTATACAGTTTGAGAACCACTGTTATTGCTTGGTTTTATGGTTTGGTTGTGTTTGTGAGTATAACCACAGATTACCTATGTATAACTGTAATAGTCAATCGGGCGCTGTGTAAGCATTGTTTCATACAATACTGGACTAATTGGCGCATAGCTATAAAGCTCATTTTGGTAAATGGTATCTGTTGCGAGCTAATGTCGGCACTGTTATTGAAACTGCAACGTACCTTTTTTATAGGTACCCGAATTCTTAACTTATTTTTCATAGTGTTTCAATACAATGCTGCATTTCTCGAGATATCGGTGTTTGAGTGTTTGTTTGATGATCGTGTAGTTTATTTAATGGTTTATTGTATGGTCATTAAGACAACATATTTTTCTAAACTGCTTATAGTGTACTCGCACACATATTATAAGTTATTTTTTTTTCATTTATTATTTCGGTCGCTTTCAACTTATATCTCAATTGTTCATTTTTGCATCTAGAATATTCGTTTATCATTTCTATATATTTTTTTCATTGAAATCGTTGCCTGTTTTTTATGTTTTTATAATAATTATATTTACTGAGACCTGCCTACAAGGGACTTGCCTCTGGATGATGTCGGAAATTGAAATATTAAACAACTTGACCGTTATTCGAAACCCAATAAAACATGAGAGCAGCGTTGCTCGTTTCCGCTTTTGCTTACATAGTGCCGTCCCGTTCCGTCTAGTATAGTCCGTCTATAGTCATCTCTCTTATACTCCCGCCTGTGTTTTCCCACCTCCTGCGATGCGTAGGTGACTTGAGGAAGCAAGCGAGTGTTTCTTGTCATTGGCGTTTTGTTTCCCAAGTGAAGAGGTTGTCAGCTCAAAACTCGAGTTCGATAACTTCTATCATAGTGCCGAAACTACCTCAGTGAGCTCACAACTTGTGCAAATATTATCCTACCCGTTTACATTTTCCAAACCTACCGACAAGTTTTCATACAGCTTTCGTTGATTAATAATTTTAACTTTTGTAAATTTATAAATTTGGTTAAACTACCTACTTTTCATATTCCGTAAATTATTCGGTTTGATCGTAACTGTAAAATCTTTTAGAAACTGTGTAATATTTAACGTTTTTAACGTTCGAAGTTGCAGTCGATTGACATGGATAACCCGATTCCGTCTACAAGTAATGAAACGAATAATAAAGAATTCGCAGACGTTCGAACAGGGAAGAAAAGAACAAACTCAAGTGATTCTTCATCGAATAGCAGCAGCACCTCCGATTCGAGTTCCTCTTCGAGTGACCACAAATGTAAATCTAACAAGCGGAAACGTAAAAGGAATGACAAAAACCGTAAGTTTGATTTGTTATTAGATGAAATTTCGAAAATTAAACAACAATTATCGGCTCCGCGAGAATATTGTGACGATCGCTATCCTGGTACTTATACTTGCTCCGAAGATATCGAGGACAATGTTAGCGGGGACCTATACGCTGACGAAACTACCGATGAACCCGCGAACCCGGCGCCGTCTGACACTCGTTTTCCAGCTGAAAAATCTAATATTCTTTGCAGCGATTTATTTTCAGCTAATACCATACAAGATGAATTTAATTTGAAAATCACGACAAAGACCAAAGAACCACACGTACCGCAGGCACCGCCTGCGTACGTCGAACAATTAAAGGAATTGCAACGATTCAATAACGAGGATTGGATTAATGTGCGATATATGGACGTCCAAAAGCAATACGTCCACAGGCCCGGTTTTACTAACCTACCTGCCAACGACGAAGTCACAAAGTATGACTCTTCCCGATCTACTAACAATATCGAACGAGCCTTCGCCGGTGTTACATTTGCCCTATTAAAACAACGTGACGCCTTGCTAGATGACTTTAACCACTTTTTATCTTGGGTTCGTGCAACTGATAATTTGGTTTATAGCAAAATACAGGAAAAAATAAAAGATATTCTTTCTAAAGGTGAGTACGTGAAAAGATCAAGCGACGCTCTTCAGCTTGTTTGCGGTCACAGAGCAGAACTGATTCAGCATAGAAGAGAAAACATTTTGGCCTCGGTGAAAGACCCTTTCCATAAAAGTACATTACGCAAAATACCGCCATCGGTGGACAATCTGTTCGAGGCGAACAAATTCAGTGCGGTACTCGAAAGGGCCGGTGGTACGAAAAACGTTTTTTGGGATAATCAGAAGGACCGTTTCACATCTGAATCACAGTCTGATCCCAATTGGAGCACGCATATAAACCATAATCCTGCTCAACAAAAATCTTTTGGCAATTAAAGTTATAATCATCACAAAGCAAACTCTGAAAATCCGAGTAATAGAGGAAATGCTAAGCCCCACCGGGGTACATTTCACAACAGAGGTGGAAAATCAAAAAGTGGTTGGTCTCATGACAATCGTATCAAGAACAATAGAGCGCGCTCGCCTGCATCCCACCGGGATCGGAGCGGTTATGCTCGGCCAAGAAAGTATTGACTATACCAAAAATGTGTATGCCAGGCGACTCCAATGGCAATGCCTTGGTGCCCCGCCCCCCATTCGAAAAATTATAAAAAATTATCAAATTCTATTCCTACGGAACCTCCCCTTACAAATACCAGATTTGTACGAATACGTCAAGCGCTCCTCTCAGGAGATGATACTAATGAATATGGTCGATCAAGCGATTTTGGAGGCAGTGTACAACTCACCGAGTTACCTGTTCATAATATTTCTAAGACCAAAGACAGATGCCACCTGCCGCCCAATATTCAACACGAAAAATTTGAACTGGTACCCCCATGCAGAGAAATCAAAGTTAATAAATATTCACAGAGCTCCCGATTTTCTACTGCCTCAAGTGGGCCATCAAGTCAAAATAGACATTCATCAGACCTATTTTCAAAAGTACCATCTCAAAAGTATTCATGTACCAGTGTCAAAAGCACAAAGGAGACTCCTTTGATTAACATACGACAAACACTTACACGAAATGACTTGTCTGTTACTCGCTCAGAGCTAAAAGTTTTTAGGCCCACTAAAAGTTTTTGCGGCAATCACAAAGTGGATCGGGTAGATACTCTGCGAAAGATATCTTCAAAGAGTCAACGAAATGCTCATTCTTGCAAGCTTTGCACTACACAGGGGCCGCATAAATTTTCGGAATCTACAAACCCTACAGAATTTTCTACTAAGACACGATCCACTAGGACTGACATGGAACTACCCTCTAGTTTGGGTATTCCCACCTCCTTACTTGATACCGAGAGTACTCATTCACCTCAAAAAATTGCGAGTAACATCTTTATTAGTAGTACCGAGAGAGGAAAAAGCTTTTTGGGGATAGGACATGAACAGCAGAGTAGTAGCCACGCCATTCACGATCAAGGATCTGTAACAGAACCTAATGAATGTGACAACCAGCCTTCCTCCTCCGAATGTCTACGAAATGACCCTAGAGACCTAGAAAGTTGGGGGTGGAACCAATATTTAACGGGATGGACTGCAGACCAAAAATCTCTGTTATCATCCAGCTGGCGTCAATCTACACTACACACTTACCGCCCTGCATGGAATAGGTGGATGAAATGGTCCAAAGCCAATAATATAGATAGCCAAAAGCCCAGTGGTTCTGATCTCGCTAGATTCCTAGCAGATCTGCACAATAAGGAAGGTTTAGCTCTTAGCACAATTCTCGTACACAAGTCCGTCGTGTCAACATTCTGCGACCCAAACAATTGGTATAAATTAAGCTCACACCTACTTGTTAAACAGGTACTGAAGGCCATTGCTCTAGCAAAACCTAAACCATCCAAACCGCTAATATGGGACGTTGACGATCTGGTTATACACTTATCCAAAAAAGATCCAGATACTAAAAGTTTATACGAAATATCGGTTCATACAGCAGCTCTCCTACTGCTATGTTCGGGAAGGAGGGTGCATGATCTAACATTATTAAGAGTCTCCCCAGAGAATTGCGTGGTAACCGACGAGTACATCATATTGATACCGGTTTTTGGCTCCAAAACCGACTCGGCAAACCACCGGCAATCGGGCTGGAAACTGACAAGGAACAAAGATAACAAAACGTTAGATCCAATGCATTGGATTTGTCACTTGATTAAAGTGTCGAAGTTACGAAGACAATCTACTAATTGCAACAATCTGTTTATTACCACTATGGGAGAATGTAAACCGGCTTCGAGAACATTAATAGGGGGCTGGCTTAAAAGATTATTTAAGGAAGCACATATAGAAGCGACTCCAGGGAGTTTTAGATCTGCTGTTGCTTCTAAAAATTGGATAGAAAATTTGCCTTTGGACGACATCCTATCGCGCGGAAACTGGCGTTCCTCAAACACTTTTACAAGGTTTTATCACAGAGAAATCATCTCTACTACCCGTACCACACCTTTGATTACAACCCTGTTTACACCGAGCGGTGACATATAAATTATGATTAATTAAGAATACACTTTTCATAATAGTATATACATTTTTTCTATAAGATGATTCATAAAATATAATACATGTTTTTCTTTATTTAATATTACATAGGCGTTATCATTCATAATCACATTGGCGTCTTTTCCCACCACCAGGCGATAACAAACACTTCTCATGTTTTATTGGGTTTCGAATAACGGTCAAGTTGTTTAATAGCAGTGTTTTACCTGTAAATTAAAACACATATTAAACATACTTACCTTATTCGAAACCCAATAATTTTTAATCACTGCCTGGTGAAACATTCGATTCCAATGACAAGAAACACTCGCTTGCTTCCTCAAGTCACCTACGCATCGCAGGAGGTGGGAAAACACAGGCGGGAGTATAAGAGAGATGACTATAGACGGACTATACTAGACGGAACGGGACGGCACTATGTAAGCAAAAGCGGAAACGAGCAACGCTGCTCTCATGTTTTATTGGGTTTCGAATAAGGTAAGTATGTTTAATATGTGTTTTAATTTACAGGTAAAACACTGCTATTTTTTATGCCTTTGGAGGGAGATTGTTCGTTATGTAACACAATTATTTGTGTACCTACGTATTGCAAAGTACTAATCATTATAATGTTCTTGCAGAAATGTGGCTGCATGTGTTTTCATTTTTGGTATTATAATACATTATTCTATTTAAAGCGCCGCTTTATATACAAAATATTTAGAGTATTTTTATTACTTATAGATAAAAATAGATTACGCTTTTATAATACTTATTTTATAACTATATGCCGGATGCCGGCAACTATGATTCTAATCTTACGGCATTTTATCTACAATTACTCGCATTTCCTATATTTAAATGGATTGCGATTTGACGTGATTAATTTTGTACCTACATACCACATAATATTAATTAAAACTTTAATTTTACAACAATCCATCCATAATAAATCATATTCTATCAAAAATGGATTTCGGTTGGGTGTAATTTGTTTTGTAACTGTATACCACACAATAATAATTAAAGTCATGCTCCTACAACAATTACATATATTAAATCTTAATGGGGAAGTAACGCATTCTATTGAAACTTGTAGTAGCCCGTGCCTAATGATTTTATATTTATATTTGTTCATACATAGTATTATTTTGTCATCAAATAGTTTGCATTTACGATATTATCCTCATGGCTAATTCCAGGTTAAATATCTACTATCAAAATGCTCGAGGGCTGCGCACTAAAACTAGCGAATTCAAACGTAACCTTCTGCTTTCCTCTCATGATATAATCTCTGTAACTGAGACTTGGTTGGTGGAAGGATCTCATTATGTATCTGAACTTTTCGACGATAGGTACATGGTGTGGAGAAGGGACAGAAACTACCAAGCTACCGGTGAAAAATATGGCGGAGGTGTACTTCTAGCCGTTCGCCGTCAATTAAAAGCCGTTGAGCGCCCTGAGTGGCGATCATCAGCTGAAGACTTATGGGTTTCCGTCTCACTTAATACAAAGAGAGTAAAAAAATTACATATTTGCACATTGTACCTGTGCAAAGAAGGTTCAGGAAATTCTTTTAACAAACAATTGCTTAATTTTTCTGAAAAACTTTCGTTCATAGTGAACTTATGTCCAAATGACTGCTTTTTAATACTGGGCGATTTCAATTTGGGTAATGTGGACTGGATCGGTGATAACTACTCTCTCCAGCCAATTGGGATTACTGGGGAGACGCAAACCACTTTTTTTAATACGTTATCTGAATGTAATCTTAAGCAATATAATTTGGTTAGAAATTCAAACAATAGGTTATTAGATTACGTTTTATGCAATGATGTAGTATTGACAACACCTTGCTTCGACCCCCTAATTACCGAAGATGTACACCATAGGTCACTTGAGACCATGTTGAATTTTGACCTAAATGACAATTTAGACTCCACACCTAGGATCAAATACTTCTATGAGAAAGGCGATTACAATAGCATAAACGTATCATTGAATAAGGTGGATTGGCAAGACTCCCTCAATAATAAAACATTGGAATCAGCGATCGATTTCTTTTATAACATATTAAATACTTTAAAAGATAAACATATACCACATAAATTTGTCAAAGCTTCAACATTTCCCCCATGGTATAACTCATCCTTAAAAAAGTCTTTGAAGGAGAAATTATTATTTTTAAAAAAATTTAAAACTTACAACAATAGGTATGACTACGACACTTTTTGTTTGTTACGCGATAGAACGAAACGTTTAGAGCAGCAATGCTATAGGGAGTATATTGAACGATCTGAAGCGTCTATATCCAAACACCCTAAATTGTTATGGTCCTTCGTAAAAAGTAATAAAAGGGGACCATGTTCTATCCCATCTACTCTCTATTACAATGACCAATCAGCTGACACTGGTGATGGAATATGTGATCTTTTCGCATCCTACTTTCAATCCACATTCCTTTCCAGCTCTCATTCAACTTCTGCGTCAATCGACTCGCCCTCTCCAATTACAGCTGATGGCTTTGACTTCCCTAACATTATCAGCAGCATTGAAATTGGAATGGATGCATTGTTGACACTACTTAAAAACCTTGATCCAGCAAAGGGGTCAGGTCCTGATGGTATTTCACCTTTGTATATAATTAACTGTGCCAACTGTCTATCTATTCCTCTTTCTATCTTATTTCGACGCTCAATCACTGAAGGTATTGTACCAAAATTATGGAAATCTGCATTCATTTCCCCAATACATAAGTCTGGTTCCAGAACACAAGTAAAGAATTATAGACCGATCTCTAAACTTTGCATTTTTGCTAAGATTTTTGAACGATTAGTTTATACACAGGTGTATAATTCACTGTCACTTTTCTTTATTCCGGAACAACACGGATTTTTAAGTAGGCGATCCACTGCGTCCAATTTGTTAACTTTTGTCGATTTCGTTGCGTCGAGTATGGATTCCGGTGGTCAGGTTGATGCCATCTTCACAGATTATGCTAAAGCATTTGATCGAATCGACCATCAGATTCTGTTGCAAAAGCTGTTTCGTGCTGGTATCCATGGAGATTTGTTTAGATGGTTCACCTCCTATATCAATAGTCGCACTCAATCAGTCGTTATCAATGGCTACTCGTCTTTTTGGAGCGTTGTTCCCTCCGGAGTCCCGCAGGGTTCCTTACTCGGACCCTTACTTTTTAATATCTTCATTAATG
The DNA here is from genome assembly GCA_910589475.2 of Bembecia ichneumoniformis. Taxonomy (NCBI): domain Eukaryota; kingdom Metazoa; phylum Arthropoda; class Insecta; order Lepidoptera; family Sesiidae; genus Bembecia; species Bembecia ichneumoniformis. The sequence goes on from OU342520.1 coordinate 153,370, forward strand.
ACATAGGCTCATGTTTCCGTCATTCTAATTATTTGCTTTATGCTGACGATATGAAAATATATAAATATATTGGTAGCATCGAGGATTCGCGTCTACTACAAAGTGATATAAATTCGTTTGAGGAATACTGTCTTAAAAATAAATTAGATTTAAACGTAGATAAATGCTATCATATAACGTTTACTCGTAAAGCTAAAAGTCTCACAAGTAAATACTTTATAAAAGGGAAAGAGCTTAAACGCGTAGAAGAAATTCGCGATCTTGGTGTTGTTCACGATTCAAAGATGACTTATGAAAAACATGTGAATAATATAGTGGACAGATCTTATAGAGTTATGGGATTCTTGAAGAGGGTGAGCTGTCAATTTAGCAATATTAAGGTTGTAAAAATTTTGTATTGCTCTTTGGTGCGCAGCATCCTCGAGTATTGTTCACAGGTTTGGAATCCCCAATATGATATTTATATCAATAGAATAGAAACTATACAGAAAAAATTCTTGAGATTTTTGGAATTTAAGTGTAGGTGTCATGACGATGATTACGAGGCTAGATGCCGGAGGCACCACATTCTCCCTCTTAAAGAAAGGCGTTTCATTGCGGATAATATTTTTCTTATGAAAATAGCCCAAAACATTGTTGATTCTCCTTATTTGCTATCAAAAATTAATTTAAAAGTTCCTTGTAGGTCTGTTAGGTCTGTTAGGATGGCATCACAACTACTCTTTCTTTCCCAGATCTGTCAAATTTGTTAATAGTTTGGTTGAATTTCCAGAGCTCGATATATATAATTCAAAGATTTATAAAATAAGACAATTACTTTCGAAATCTTGGTTTGATGATTCACTGTAGACTTCTTCCTTGCAGACTTTTTCTTTTCCTTTTCTTTTTGCTTTATTTGTTTACTTAGTATTAATTTTTCTTTTTTTTTTCTCTTACTTAGCTTGGTTAGAAACGGTTTTATTAATTTTTATATGTAGACTCAATATGCGGAAACTTATAAATGGTGTCTAATTAATGTGCCAAATTAGTTGTTAAGTAAATGTTGTATAAAATATGTCACTGTAAGTTTTCCTTGAAAATAAATAAATAAATAAATAAAAATAAATAAATACCCATATACAGACACACAGGTTAAACTTATAACACCCCTCTTTTGCGTCGGAGGTTAAAATAGAGTAAACGTAAAATCGCAGACTCACTTCGGCCGTTTCCCCATTATTCACAAGGTCTCTCCAAACTCCCCCCGCGCTGAGCCGCAGCGCCACCGTCCAAGCGTCGACGGGACACCGACCGCTCCAAGCCAACAGATTCAGTCTCAACGTGGTACTGTTGGCCCACACGAAGTCCTTGCCGGGGGCCGCCTTCGCCTCTACGCACAAGACACACTTCCTAAAGAAAAGCGTTCGATGAAAACGACGACGTCACCAACGGCACCGGAAGACGACTCACTGTATCCCCTGGTGCGCACGAGCAGCGGCCGCGAGTGTGGTGAAGCGCCGACCGCGTTGTGCGCCCGGATGGTGACGCGGTACAGCGAGCCGCAGGCCAGTCCCGACAGCGAGTACGCGTCGTCTCCGGGGGCGATGCGCGCCGAGCGCGGCTCGCCGGAGCCGCCTTCCGCCCCCGCACTCTCGCGCGACCACCACACGCTGTAGCCGAGCAGCGGCGAGCCCCCGTCCGGCGGCGTGTCCCACGCCAAGTGCAGCGCGTACATGTCGGCGCGGACGAGCCTCAGGGCGGGCGCCAGGGGAGGCAGCCACACTACCAGTGCGAACGACGTCGAGTCCGCTCCGGCGCCGTTACGTACGCTGCACGTGTAGTTACCGGCAGACTGCTTTTCTGCATCTAATTATGGTTTTAACGTGATATTAATTTTATTAATTGCATAATATAAATTAAATTCAACGAGTGAAGAAATACATGACTGACTGTGTATAATGAGATCTCCGTCATCGGTGACCGTGTGAGAGTTCGGTAGAGGAACCCAGCGACGGCGCAGCGGAGGAGCGCCGACCGCCGCACACCTGAGGCGCACCCGCGCTCCTCGCCGAGCGCGCACCATGCGCCCGAACGACGCGATTCGTGCCGACGCTGCGAAACACACATCCGTTCATACATTGGGACCCTTGCGTAAACGTGGTTGTGTACACAAGTATACGTACGTACCGAGATACGTCGGAGCCGCTGTGACCGGTCGACTGGGTGCGCCTGCGCCGGCGGCTGTCGCCGCTCGCACCCAAAACTCGTACACCGTACGCTCTCGTAACCCGCGCACCTCCCGAAACGCCTCATCCTCCTCGCCTTCCACGGTCCCGTCCTTCGACGATCCGACATCTACGCGCTGAGACCACTCGCCGCCGACTCTGCGCATACGTGCACCAGATTGCAGTTTAACATCAGTTTTTATCAGTAGTCTTTCCAAACGAACGCAAATCCTTGTGGTGCGGATCGTACTTGCCAAGCTCTCTAGTATAGAGCGTGTAGTGGGTCAAGACGCCGCCTCGTTGCGACGGTGCAAGCCACGAAACTCGGACCGCATCGGGCCCGGCCGCCAACGCGCGCACGGACTCCGTCGCACCAGGCACTAGGACATAATTTCGGTGACACTATCGCTACGACGGGAGGCAGCGCCATTAGTGAATTAGTACTTTACCGTCTTCGAGCGTCGCGCAATAGACGGCCGACGAAGGTGGACCCACTCCTGCGTCGGTTCGCACCCGAACGAACACAGAGTAATTGGTCGCAGTTTGCAGCCCCTGAAGTGTGGCGTCGCCGCCGGGCCCGGCGCGCGCTATCTCCGATTGCGCCGGACCGGTCCAAGCTGCTTCAGCGATTAATTTTATATAATTAGCAATTCGGAAACAGTTATCGGAGTCAGGTATGAGTCACTCACAGTGGGAATAGTGCAGCGGTGCATAATGCAAGTCGTATCCCCGCAAGGCGTGGGCGTGGGAGCCGCGCGGAGAGGCCCAGCGCACTCGGACGGAGCGCGCCGACACCGGTTCGCATCGCACTTCCGTCGGCGCCTCTTCCGGCACTGTACAACGGGTCATATCATATTTTTTTCAAATTATGGTTTTTCTATATTGCTTTAAAACATTTTGTACTTTAACAACAACATAAAAATTTGAACCCAACGTATCGAAAAAAGAACAATATTCTCGTGTATTTTGTTTTCCACAGCTATTATTAAGGCAACAGCAAATGATGGTAGGTACGCAACATACCATGAGAGATTTAATAGACCAGGGGTTCTGAAATTTCATTGATAACTGAAAATGGCGCTCAAAGATTAGACTTAAAAAGGACCATCCACAAGGGTCGGTAAAGCCCACTCCGCCACCAAGGTCAACTAGTGTAATTATTGTGTCGCTGACCCGTTTCAGATGAAGGCTAGTCACTAAAATAAGAAAGTGTAGTGAAATCACAAAAGTTGGCCAATCGTTGGCCCAGTTGGCCAAGTGTTGGTCGCGTGAAAAAGACCATTAATGATACTTACAATAGTTTAATTTCTCTTTTACTTTAAAAATTATATGAATCCTTTTGTGAATTTTACATAATTCATAGCTAACTATTTTTAAGTGTAAGGGTTGTAAATCCCCACATAAGAATTGTATTGTCAAATGTCAATGTCGTAAGTGACAATAACTTATAGTCAACCCGACTTTAACTAGGCTAAGAAGATCGTCAGTTGTTGGATATTGTTACGTGTGGGGGTGAGTCAATCTGCCGTGTAAGGGTGAAAATCAACTATTTATTTCCACAAACCAAGATGACTTCCAAAAGTGCTAAACGAAAGGTCCGATACAACCGTTAAACTTGCCAAGAGTCGTCAATGATTCCCTTATGAGTCGCTGGTATACTGTCGCAGGTAAGTTTCGAAGTATCGCTAGCTCGCCACTTCGCCTATTTATATCCGCTGCCAATCGTCTAGATCTATCTCGAATTTAGTCATTTATGGGATTATTATATAGCCTACTTGCACTCTCAAATTCTATTGTAACTATTTTTAAATCAGGTGAGTAGTTTAGAAGATTACGCCCTACATACAAACATACAAACAAAAATAAAAGTTTTATCTCTTTTAATATACAACCGTGCGCGTTTTGCTACCGTAGCGATCACTCTCTCCCATAACCAAACGGAAACCGGCACTACTATAACCCACCTCCATCAGCAGTGGTCGCGAAGACGGTCGGCGAGGGTGGTCCGGCGCCGGCCCTGTTGTACGCCCGGAGGGTGATAGCGTATCGGGAGAATGCTCGCAGTCCACCGAGCGTCGCTTCGGCGCTGCTCCAACCCGGCGACGTCATCTTGCCGCTTCTCCTCCCCTCCTCTTCGGCGTCGTCGAAACGGCCCAGCTCTCGCCAAGTCACCACGTACCCCAACAGTTCCCCGTTCCAAGTGTCTCGAACCGGTGCCTATTAAAATATCACTTAGCGAAACTGTGTCGAATTGATTTCAATGCCCTGGACGATGTTTTACTTACCGACCACGTAATGTGAAGTTCTCCGGGACCAGCTGGTCGCACGTGAACGTTCAGTGGCGATCCCGTAGGAGCTGTATTATGTAAATTAAAAATGCATCCACTTAAGCACTTGTACGATTGTTGTCCACAGACTTACTTATCTATATATTTTTTTAAAATGCGGCTGACTCTGCGTTATTCGGTTTTCATTATATCCTAGCCGTCGATAAATTCTATGGCAATGGTCTGTGGCTAGTTGTAAAAAAAGCAGAATGATGAAAAATTGATTGGAACGAAGTGCGCGTTTTCTGGATCGGGAGGAATTTTGCGACTTCTGTAACGGTCCAGTGTGTGGGCCCGCCGTGACCGTTTGACCCGTTGTGGAACAATAATTAGCACTATAAGACCTAACAGTGGCGTATAATGTCTCTTCCCTTCCAGCTACCTCTTTCAGACGCCGGGCCCATATTTCTACTATTTGGTACTTACTGATAGTAGAGACGTTTAGTTTTGGCTCTACGGCATACTATGGCTACGTATCGTGTTAGATCTTTGGATGGTTGTATAGCTTTATTTAAGAGAAAAGCATATTTATGAAATGAGCGTTTTTGTCAAAAAGAACTTAACTTTGTTTGCAGTCCATCAATCTAAATTTATCCGCCAACGCAAAAATTATTTAGCCGTACCAAGAAATCGTTGCGTTTACCTGAAAACTTGAAACTCTGGTCTGTAACTCAATTTAAAATGGTGAATAAGCACTTATTTATTGGATAATTGCTTTTATGACGTTTGAATTGTAAAGGGACGTCGATAGATTTATATTCCCTTAATATTAACAAATTGTCTAGCTATTAAAATACATATAACATTTTTTAACGTATACTAGATTAGTAGTGGTAGGGCACACTGCGTTTCGCAGTCATTTGGGCAGCCCGCCTGGCGGCAGTGACCACCCCCTTACAGAAGACCACCGTGAAATAACAGCATATACGTGCTGTTGTATTTCGGTGAGTGAGTAAGGGATGCCAGAGCCCATTTCCTTATCCCCTCCTAATCCCTTATCCTTAATCCTACTGTAGTCGGCAGCGCACTTGCAGCACCTGTAGCGTTGCTTGTGTTATAGGCGACGGTAGCCACCTACCATCAAGTGGACCGTCAGCCTGTCTGTCGACTTAACATAAAAAAAAAAAAAAAAAGTAAATCTAAGTTAGGTATGATTGACACGCCGACGTGACAGTGCACGAGTATGCATACTTGTAAGTTGCAATAAAATAATTTGAATTATAGATTACCTTCTTCCAGAGTAGTAAAAATTAAAGGATCCGATTGCGGCGACCGTCCGACGCGGTTGCCGGCCGCCAATCGCAACGAGTAAGCGACGGCGGGACGTAAGCTGTCTAATCGGGCACTGAACGTTTGGTAACCGTCTCTGCGAACATTCAGCGAGTTAATAAAGGAATGAGATAAGGAAATAGAACTTTTCCACGAGCAGCGGTGCGTTTCTACCTTTCCTCTCCGGGAGATTCGAGCGTTAGGTTTGCAGTGTTGTGTTTGGTGTCGGCTCCCGGTAATGAATGCAGAGCGGTGTAGAGGGCCGCGAAGTGGACGTCTTGGACGGGAGCGATCTGCCACACCAATCGCACCCACCTCGAACCCACGCCGCCTAACCTAACGCGGCGGGGAGTTTCGGGAGGTTCTATTGACAGAACAAGTTTTGAATTTTGATGAAGTATTTTTTGAATAACAAGCAACAGTTAATTGTTGAATCTGTCGATAACCTTCAACCCGCAGGTACATGATGAGTTCGCTGCTGCCGTGCTGATTGCGCGCATGGCAGCGATACTCGCCGGCGTCGACGCGCTCCGCGGCTCGCACCTGCAGCACCGACCGCAGCCCGTCCGCGGTTCGCACCTCGGACACCGTCGACCTGCACAGTCACTCGCGTGTACTTCTGGTCTCGCATTCCACTCTTATCGAACTCACATAACGACGAGCGCAAACAAGCACCTGTACGAATTGAGATCGATCCTGTTTCCTCGGTGAGACCAGTGGACGACGAGAGGCATATCCCCCAGAGCAGAGCATGCGAGAGAAGCGCTGCGGCCGCGCACGCAAGACACGTTCCGTTCGCCACCATTCGAAGTGTCGAAATGAGCCGGTTCTGTTTGGATTAATATCAAATGAAATATTTTAATCTAGTTTTGCACCGTATTCACTAATAATTTAACCGAAGCGATTTACCGTGAACGGTCACATTAATGTCTTTGACGAGAGGCGGCCCCACTAGATTGTCGGCCTTGCAGCGATACACGCCTTGGTGGTGTCTGCTGGCCGCGGACGCCGCGAGGGAGTCGTTCCGAGCTTTCAGAGCGGTACCGCCGCCCCACTCGCCGCCGCCTATCTCTTCCCAGTGTTCTCCACCTTCTTGGGCGCCGGCCGCACCCTCGCCTATGGATGCACCATTTTTAAGTAGCTACAACTAACTAATAACGGTTTTGACTTTCACGACTATAAGTAGCTCACCGATTCTTTTGTACCACTTTATCGTCGGTACGGGATAACCGTTAGCCGCGCACTCCAAGAGCAAAGGCGCTCCGAGCAGTACCGCAGAGTCCGACGGCTCGATCGTCCACGCGGGTGCCACTGTTGTAAGTAAACGATATTATAAAAGCGATCGACGAGACCGGTGACCGTCTCCCGTTCTTCCGACCGACCTTTGACCGAGAGCGGTGCGGTGTAGTCGACGGTGGCCGCGTGGTTGGAGACGCGACAAGTGTATTGGCCGCTGTGCTGCGCCGTCAGCTCGGGAAACATCAGCAGGGAAAACTCGTTTAGACTTTTCTCCTCTATCTAAAATAATGAGCATTGAATAAATTTACCAACGAAATAGTTGAAACTCTTGGCTTCTACATTTTGCAATTCGAATCAGAACATTGTATGAGCAATACTCTGAGTTTTAGAACCAAATTTCCTAAGTAAACAGACAATGGCGGGAATGTGTATAACCTGTTTCCTGAAGTAACGTAAATTAATACGAATTATATAGTGAGAACCTTCATAAAATTATCTCAGCCGTTGGACGTCCACTGCTGGACATAGGCCTTCCTATAATTTTACAATTGGACTGGTGAGAAGCAGCCCAGGTCTACCGTCGACCCGCGGCCCTTATCAAATTTGATCGCGCTCCGACCGCGAGTGTCTTCTTGACATCTCTTAAATACTTTTCGTTTTCGTTGTCATTGTGATGATGACATTTCACACATGTTTATTTTAGGACATTTAATTGTATATTCATAACAGTGCACTTATTTTATTGTAACTTTTGTACTTTTGGTTCGATGTCGCAGTGTAACCCCGAGCACAGCTCGTTGAGCGACCGACCGACGTTGAGTTGTCTTACAAGGCCCATAGTTAGAGATCACGTTTCAGCGCCATTAATGTTGATGCCGAAGTGAGCTTCAATGTATCTTCCAATTTCGGAGAGATTGCTCTCTCACACTTCACATTACCCGCAATGGAATCGGCTATTAATATTCAAGAACAGAGTGAATAAGCTATTAACGGACAAGCGAACTCCATCTTCGACCTACCTTCTGTTACCATCAGGTGAGATTGAGGTCAATCGCTCTCCCTTATACAAATAAGGTGGCTTTATTGCACTCGCTACCGACGGTCAATGCTACATCGCCGGAGAGCCTCGAGTACTGCCCGCGTTTCGATTGAAACGAAGGCCTTCACATAGTACACAAACCCCAGATATAATGGAAAGTTAACTCCTCGGTTTTCTGTATACCTTGCCGAAGCATATATAGATGTGGTCTATGGTACTTTAGGCTTTCCGAAAACCAGCTAACTCGTTCGAATTGAATTTGGCAAGCATTTGTAAATATGGATAAATTACACATTACCTGTAAACTGGCAGGTAACGGAGCGCCATCTTTGAGCCACGAAAAATACATGGGTTTGTCACCCGAAGAGACACCACACAGAACTTGCACAGAGCTACCTTCTGTAAGTTCAGTCGAGAAGATGAACGGAGATATCTTCGGCGGATCTACGCAAGAAAATTTTATTCCAATAAATGATTACAATGCGACCAACACAATACTATAGATTATCACCATCATCATCACTGCTGGACAAAGGCCTCTCTCCTAATTTTCCAAAAGGAAAAGCAGCCTGGAACCACCGTCGACCCGCGTCCCTTGTGGGTGGATGTCCTACGCTGCGCTTGCCGGTCAGTAGCCTCCACTTGAGAACCTTCCGACCCCCGCGGTCGTCATGTCTCCTTACTATGTGTCCTGCTCATTGCAACTTCAACTTACTAATCCTTAGAGTTATGTGGGCAACTTTCTTTCGTCTCAATCCTCATTCGATCTCGCATTGTCGAATATGGCCCTCTCTATAGCTCTTTGAGCGACGTTGAGCTTTCTCACGAGGCCCATAGTTAAAGACTACTTTTCAGTCTTGACCTTCTCGAAGGTGGCTCTACCTAATTGGACTGTTTGTCCCGAGTAGATGTACTCGTCATCAACTATAGATTATATGGGAATAAATAAGCAAGGCAAGGAACTAACTTCGCACTTGAATCTCAATGTCCCGCTTGGCGACTGTGTTGTCGGGCGCGGTGACTGCGCAAGCGTAGAGGCCGGCGTCGGTCGCCAGCGCGGGCGCCAGACGCAATTCGGCGCCGCGAGCGGACACGCGGCCCCCGGCGCCCACGACGCCCGCGGCGCCCGCGCGCTCCGGCCCGCGCCACCACCACGATATCGAACTGCATCATGCTTATATTAGCGAACGCTTCGAGTACCGGTGAGGGACAAATACAATTTCAATGAAGTGAGAATGCCTATGCTGTCGTAGCGTGTGTTATGATGAGGATGGGATGCAGTGTGTACGTGTTAAGGAATTATCCTATCAAAGCACCTCTATGGACCTGATCGGATATCCGGCGTAGGGGCAGTGGACGGTGGCGTTGGACCCTGCCACCACTCGGACCGGACCAGGCGCACGGATGGACGGTGCTCCTGCAGGACGTAAAGTTAGTTTAATGGGGAATTCAGCTAATAGCGTCGAAATGGCGTGGGAGGGTTGAAGCTGACCGTAAATGTTGAGCCGAGCGGAGTGCGAGGCGTGTCCTCGGGCGTTTTGCGCTCGGCACGTGTATCTGCCGCCATCCGCTGCGGTCGTCGCCGCGCTGATGTTCAGCACGGAAACCACGTCTCCGCTCGGCGACGTCTCCTCGCGTATCGAGTACCTGTGGAGTACTACATGTTGTACGTCTGCGGGCGGAGCGTCGCTCGTACGTTTGCGGGTGGAGTGAAGTGGTACCTGTGCGGGGGCAGATAGTGGTCCAGGGGCTGGCCGTCCAGCAGCCAGGTGAAGGTGGGCGCAGGCGAGCCGGAGGCGGCGCAACGTAGTGAAACGGGCCCGCCCGGCCGTAACGCTTGTTCGATGAATGTGTAATGAAGTTCCGCCCCAGAATCTACAAACATCAACAGCGTTATTTACACGAAGAATAGACAATTTCTTAGAAAGAGCAAGTCAGCACAGTAGTTCTTATCGGTTTTATCCTTTGAATGCATACACATTAGGATATAAGAAGGCACTCATTTCACCAAACTAAAAATAATAGAGTGAATAAATTGTAACGGTGGAAAGAATGCAAATAAAGATGGAATATCAAAACGTCGCTGTCTGTAATATTACTATATCTTTGTTAAATATGCACAAGATGTTAATTTCTTTAATCGCAGAGATTTAAGCATTACGAGGGGAGCAAGAGGGGTGCGGGCGGTGGGCACACGTCTATCTATAAAGAGGAGTAAGCACTTCAAACAAATTGGGATAATTTCTAAAATGACTTAATCCATGACGGAAATGGCAAGAAAACAATAGAGCAAAAATGTATTTATCTATGCCCACACAAAATTGTCACAACTAAGAGAGACATGAGAATGACTCAAAAATAGTTCAAAAATAGTTTAATTCCCTCACGCAACCGATTTAGGAATCTGGAATAATAATTTAGAAAATCACATATCTAGCGTTATTAGCGCGAACAGACAAACCGACAAACAGACAAAAATTTTAAAAACTATTTTTTTGACTTCGGTAACAACGTGTATAAATATAATTATATATTTTTTTAAATCATCAATGTACAGATCATCAATGTATATTACTAGCGACCCGCCCTCGGCTTCGCCAGGTGAGCAATTTTTATATATATACGAGTATGAACATTCCGCTTCGTGTCTCGTGGACTGACAGGTCTCCAATATGGAAAATTTTCGAAGTGCTAACAGAGATCTACTGGAGAATATTAGGGTTCGTAAAAGAGCAAAAAAGAGCATTTATTTATTTCGTAGTGCGTCCAAGTCTACCTCTCTATAAAACGACGGTGTAGTTATGTACCTACTCATATTATTTTCACATAACATGTATAACCGTATCGTATTAAGTGTCTTAAGCTGATCATACATAAGAGAATATCTCCTTAAGACAAACTCATTAGGACCTTTAAAGAGTGTTGTTCAAATAAGTATACTTTCTTTACACATATTTTTGCCGAGAACATTAATTTTCGGACCTTTAGAGAACGTAACTTTTCCAAATATATTGAAAATCTCAAATCTCAAAGATTACCATCTATTAAATTGCGTTAAAACGACTGCGGTCCTCACGTAGCGGATCAGCTTCAAATAACTATAGAATCTAAGAGTATCTAAGAGTATCTAAGAGTATCTAAGAGTGCCTATTTAAATAAAATATCATGTATCCTGTACGTTTCACAAACTGAAGTAGGTAGGTGATACACGAAGCCTGATTAATTAGAGGACGAGCACTGAAGACGGATGAGCACACAACTCTCGACACAAGAGGCGATCGGTATCGATACGTTCCGAAACACGAAGTTCTGCCTTTGTGAGCGCTCTCGAGAACGGGCCTTTGTGGCGGCCATCCTTATCGCCGCTGTTTATCTTCTGCCTCCGAGAACTTGATTAAACACGTGGCTCCTTCGATGGCACTATTATTAAATCAAACAGTCATACGTACTTCGCTCAAAGAGTCGATGAACATCATCTTTGCAAGGCGAGTCATACCTCCGAGGCGAAGTTCCGCAGCGGCCTGCGCAGTGTCTCGCCCTCTCCTGGCGAGGCACTGGTACATGCCGCGGTGCACGCGGGCCACGGCGCGGATGATTAACTCGCCGCTCCCACCTTCGGCCGAAGCCCCTGCGCTTCCACCGTCGTGAAGCCAGCTCACGCTCGCCGTCGGATCGTTCACCGTGCACTTAAAGCGCACGGCGCTTCCGGTGTCGGCGACCTGCGATATCGGTATAACCTCAACAAACCGTAAACGGTACGTTAACGCAAAGGACAAAAAGTGAAGCCTAACCACAACGGGCGGCGTGACGGTGACGGTGAGCGTATCCCTCACTTGCACCCTCAGCTGATTGGTCGCGTCGCCGTAAGCGTTGTAAGCCTTGCAAAGCCACGAGCCGGTCGCGGTCCGCGCGGCGCGCACTAAGCACGCGGCCGCCCCGCCCGCCCACAGCCGAACGGAGGCCGAAGGCTCCACCGGCCGCAGGCGGCCGCCGCTCTCCCGGTACCACGTGTAGTGCGGAATCGGATGTTCGGAGGCGACGCACGGCATGCACAAGTCCGAGCCGGACGGCACGGACAGTTCGCTCGGCGTCGGAGCCAGCCGCGGCGCCGACTTCTGGGATCCGGCTGATGGAGGATTCGACACATTGTTAGGTCGTCGCAAACGGAAGGTCGGTTGCGGAATGGCAGCGGTGTACTCACGTATGACGGCCAGATGAGTGGGAGGCGAGCGCTTGGTGTGAGCCGTGAGCGAATGCCGCGCCAGACAGCTGTACGCGCCGGCGTCCGCGGCCGACGCGTCGCGGATGAGCAACGCGCTGTCGGCGATCAGGTATCGCGCGTCTTGGCGAAGCAAAAGTGCAAATTACTCCAGCTTTAAGATGACGCAGTAGCGGGAAGTAATGTTGACGCATGTAAAAGCTTATTCAGAGGGTCTTAAGTAGGATCATAACAAGTTCTCATCCGGGGAGCTATTCATCACCGTCTCGGTGAAATATTGGACGGAGCGACGGCGCGGCGCCTCGCCTCGCTTCGCTCTCCACGCGAGTGAGATATTACTTTAATTAATAAAACTTCATCCACAAAATAAATTCGGGAGCGAGTGGAGATAAACCCGCTCGCTTTATGCGAGACGATACTAATTAAAACTTATGTAATCGCCTAACATCCAGTGAACACCTTCCGCACCTTATCGCTTATTAAAGAAGAACAAAACAACTGAAGCATAGATAAACATTAGACATAAAACGTCTAAGCAATGTCGGCATCTTGGAAAAAATAAACATAATCCAATCAATATAACGACGATACTTTATCTAAAAGGTCACGCTTAAATTTATAAAATTCGATTTTTTTAATATTATTAAAGGTGGCAGACAGGCTGACGGCCCACTTGATGGTAGCTGGCTACCGTCGCCTAAGGACACGAGCAACAACAGGTACGTGTGCGCTGCCGACCTTGAATGTCTATACCATTAAATTTCTTATCAAAGGCACTACACATTCTATAGAGAGGAACTATTCGAGCAGAGTTTATTCTACACAGCGGTAACGTACTTACACCCTCCTGTTGTAGCTTCTAACACCGTAACCGTAACACCGTAAGGAAGGTTTCGCTACACACTGAAGCCTGCCTTTTACGTAAACGTATAAAAGGTAGTCCACTCGTGCTTAATTTGTGTTTATTAAAAGTATTTAATCGAATGTACAAAAACAGCAGACAAAATACCTTATTCAGAATCAAGTTGTGAATACAAAAATAAATTGATCTCTTACTTGACTCGGCCGGGTAAATTTTAATTAAGTATGTGAAATGAGAGGACTCTGGTAATATTTTTTTGCATTTGTGTGTCAAACGCGCAAAGACCAAGGGGCGTCGCTTACTGACCCAACGAGAATTGAAGCGACGGCGTCCATAATTAAAGAACCAATTACGCGAGCTCAGAATTTGAACATTGAATGTATTCGACGATACCCAATGTGGAGGAGTCGGCGTGGAGCACTCTGTCCCCTCGATACCAGACGGCGGGTCGCACGAGTGCGGAGTGCGGCGAGGCGCAGATCAGGGCCGCCACCCCGCCCTCCGCGACCGCCGGCGCGGTCAGCGACACCTCCCAGTTCGCCTCCGACACTGTGCACATTGATAATGTGAGAGGGCGCACGGTAGCGGTCACGGAATTGTCCGCCACGGGAGTACCTGCTTCGAGGGTGACATCCCTGGAGTGCACGACGCCGTACGCGTTGGCGGCTCGACAGCGCAGTGTCTGGGTCTGCGTTTGTGGCCGCGTCCTCGATCCGCTCCACGGAATTATCTCCAAGGTTCCGTTGCTGAACACTCTCCTAAAATAACCTATATGTCAACGCTATACTCTATTTTTGTATAAGGGTTTCCATAGATGGAATCGTCTGTGGAAACCCTTGAACTGGAAATCATCTATCAACAATAAATAATTCATTAGTGTGGTGCAACAGAACAGGCGTTCTACCATGGTACCAAGAACTACATCCATAATTATGTTATGACGGCCTAAAAATATATTAATTTATTAATTAAAAAATTTAGAATAAAATAAAATAAAATAAATGGCAAATCTCATTTTTATAAAGTAATATTAATGCATTATAAAATTTAACCATCCCTAAGATCCTAAAAACAATTTTAGAATAATGATGTTACAGAGCGTGATTTATCTTCTGAAGTACAAGAAATTACAAAAGACAAGTGATACCTGAGGGTCGGCCGATCGTCGAGCGGAGTGCCTTCGCGGTCGAGCCAGGTGACGGTGGGCGGCGGGTCTCCGTGGGCGACGCAGCTCAATCGCGCCCCCGCCTCACTCCAGTACTGCACCACCGACGCCGGTTCCACCACGAATCTGGGGCCCATCTGACGAATCTGAGGCCCACTGCTGCATTTTGCGTCTGTTACGAAGATACCTTCATTATTATAAAAACAAATGGAGCCAACAAGGGGCCACGGGTCATAAAATTAGCACAAGGGTTCGTGGTCATACATTCTTCGCTCTGGAAATATGGATAGTTAGTAATTTGAATTTAATTTTTTTTGCATCAATTAGTTTTCAATTTGTTTTTTGTCGTTTAAGTTTCGATGACAAAAAACTTTGAAAATGATGAAATACCAGATAAACATAAAATTATAGTTGCACTAAGTTTTCCAGGCACAATAATCGCAGCCAGTTCGGTCATTGGTTCGGTCCTCGAGTTCATCAAAAACATTTCAATCACAGTATGAAATAACCATAAATGAAAATAATATTTCATTCATCATCTTAGCTGCAGAACGTCCACTGCTCGACAGAGGCCTTCCTTAATGGTGTAATAGTCAAAAAATAAAAAATTAAAATTAAAAAGTTTTAAATTTTAAAATTTAATTTTTTTTAAAAAAAGTTACACATCAGTTCCCTCATCTTCCTTTCCTTGTATATAAAGATATTGTGTGACTATAAAAGGTAAGATAAACTAAGCCAATAAATAAAATAATATACAATAAAATAAAATGTATTTTATATTAAAATTATTTAAGCAACAGGCTTACGTTGTTGCATACGTAATACCTATGGGTATACCACTGTAAATTTTGTATATAAGTAGGGTAATTTTAGAATGAAGACATACTACCTACGGAGTATCATTTCACGCCAAACATACTTTGCACTCTAACTGCTATAATATACATTGCATTCAAATCCTGTAACTATAAACATGTGTTCGCATAGCTTTTATAGTGGAGTGCTCTAAAAGTTTTTAATGAATAAGAAAAGGTTACCTACTGTGAACATTCGAAAATGAATGAAAATATTCTCCGTTAGCGTAAATATGTACACATTTTCATTCGAATAAACCAATTTTGAAAAAATTTATGCCACTCCTCCGTGGTGATCTCGGAAACATGTTTTTCATACTTTGACAACTTCTCGTGGTGATGAAAATAATTAACTGGTTCTTAATTTTAGGGAACAAAAAAAAAGACGCAAGGTCGGGAGTGTATGCAGGATGGCTCATAAAAAAGAAGAAATCATTTCTTAAAAAAGAAGAGGCACCTTGTACGCGCGCCAATTTGGTTGATACGGGTGGCTCTTGAAAGACCCACCCAGCTGCTTTGTTTTGGGATTGTAGCAATAAAGCCATGTTGCGTAACATGGATTTATTGCTACAATTACTATGTCCCACACTAAATTTGCTTTGCTAGTATGTGCATAGTGCGCACAACACCGAGCAAAGCAAAGCAATCAAATCCTTTGCACTTTTAGACGCCTATACTATTATTTATACTAATATTGAGAGAGGGATGGAGAGAGAGAGAGAGAGAGGGCGGATTTTGTAAGTTAGTTTAGAGTAATGCAATATTAATTAATTAATACACACAAACAAACACGCGAACACAACGACTGTGCGAACGAACACACGAGCGAGGGAAATTGTATTAGCCAAATTTAAATTTAATTAAAACAAATTGCTTCCCTTTGTTCTTGTTTGATTAAGTTTCTTTGGTTAAGTACTAGCTTTTATGGAAGAGCGAAGACTTCTGGCACAGGCTCCCGCTTAAAAGAAGTCTTCAGTCACAATTTCTGTGAATAAATATTGTGTAAATAAATAAAATGAAGATCCAATGCACTAATTTGATCAATGCTTTCGCTGTTTGAAATATGCATTATTCTAGCATGGAATTAACCTTTTTTAATACTGATGTAATAATTAATAACCAACACCATCGATCAAAGCATCATTCATATCGAGTTCACGGCAAGATCGAGGCGCAAGCGGTGTATTATTGTGGGTTCACACCACCGAGGCTAGCAGCAGGGTGGCTATTAAACAACCATATTAACAATGTAAGAACAAGTTTCAACATTTATGGTGGGTTTATTCATGGGAAGTAATAACATTACTACATTACTTTACCGAAAGCTCTACGTACTAACGGGAAAATATAATACTGATAGGGGACCATGTTTTTGGATTGAATTTAATGTAACTTTTATCGCAACAAACGAAACTTTCCACCGGAGTCCCCGAAAGTTCGTTGCACATTTATTTTCCCGAGCGAAGTTTAACTTTAAGCCACTTAAAGGTCTTAAGCGTCGAGTGCTGGAAAAAAGCCAGCGACCGTTCCTCCGCGGTCGCTTCCATTCGACTCCACTCGGCTCCACTCGGCTCCATTCGAAGGTATCTTGTTTATTAAAATTACTTCGTGATTGCCTTTTACAGATATACTTTTAATTACTCTCGGGAGCGAAATTAGTAGAGACCAATTGGAGTCTGTCATTTTTTATCAGTCGCTTTTTGGAAGGTGCTGCTGCCGTTTGTAAACATTAGCGAGACCAGGGTTGCAAATATTTCACGATGGTAATTGCAAGGTAATTTATGATCGCGAAATGGATATATTGTTGCGAACCCCAAACCGAGCCCACTCCGCCAGACGAACGATCGAATATTTGACTATGGAAGGTGTGGAATTAGTGAGTCGTCCTCGTTATTGACTATTTGGCACCATATGATATTCCTAAAAATAAAAGACAAACTTAGAGAAAATCGCTTTATGAGCCCTGAAGATGCAATGAAAGATACCCCTTAATAAGAGGGGTCCACTGCTTCAGTCAGGAAAACAATAAGAATACAAACAGCTTCCTACGCACTATTTAGTTTTCGAGTTTCCAAAATATTTCAGAGTTACCGATCGTTTTATATTTGCTACCAAAGTAGAGTTACACTTACGTGGAAAGAATAGGAGAAAGAAGAGCGCTGGCGCCACCCCGGTCGCCGCCCGCGACCTCTCCATCTGGATCATCAAATGCGCTAAGGGTAATGGGACACATCCGAATTATTTAATTTAAAAATAAACTCTGCATTAAATCCCGTTCCTCGTCAATGTCAATAAACGTCATCCCTTCTCTGCGTCATAAAGAGGGTCGAATAATTGTGTTCATATAAAGTGATTAAAATATATTTTTATCATTGGTGCCACCGTCACCTGGACGACTTCTGCTCCATTTCTGTAAATATCTCAACAATTCTTTTTCTTTTTTTCTATCTTTTCCAAGATAGATTAGATTGTTTCATTATATTTTGCACTTTGTTAAGATTCGAATTTGCTACTCTTATTTGCGTCACTTGTGAAAGAGCTAATCACAAATTTAATTGGAATAGTTTAAATATGTTAGTTAAAGGAAAGTAGATTTGATATAGTAAATATTGTCGAATAGAACAGGTAGGTCACAGTACCATCCCCTGCGGATTGAGAAATCTTGATCGATTTATATCGAGAAATGAGGATCTGTTGGTTAATTTCGCTGGCCGAATACTTCGTACGTCTGGTATTAGGAATAACGTGTTACTTTTTTGTTTGTAAACAGATTGGAATAATAAAATATACACTATCTATTACCGGAAGCTTGCTACAATACATCAGTGGAAACCGCACAAACAAACGCGTACAAACGCACAGACAAACAGATAAAAATTCTAAAAACTATTTTTTGACTTCGGTAATATAAGTATACATGTAGGTATAAATCGCTTTTTTTTTTTGAAAAAATATTTTTCACTTCTCATGCTCTGAAAGTGCTTATTTGTACAGGATATAGGCTGCACAAAATCGAATTTTATGCACAAGTGCATTAACGTATCCACTCATAAATGTATCTATAAAGAAAATGAGCCATACAGCCAAACACAATAAGAAGTTCATAGATAGAATTTGTTATTTTATAATATTAACTTAAATTTATTTGCCTTATGTGTTTTTTAAGACATAAAAGATATTAAAATTTAAATTCAAGTACGGTAGGTTATTTAATTAATTTAAGAAAATTATTATTACAAAATTAATTTAATAGTAGGCTGTATAGTTCTGCAGCCCAAGCCAATGTCATAAGATGTTAATGTCATTGTTAAAAAAAATGTTATGTTATACTACTGTTTTATTTCCTAATTCTAATTCCTAATTCCTAATTCTTGTTTTATTTATAACTGGTCCACAAAAAATGGTTCGTTTTGTGCACTTGTTGTAAAATCTACTATAATCTGCAGACACGACTTGTTTACGATTTTATTATATGCATAGATGTAAAACATAAAATGATATGAAAACTCAAGACATTTAATTACAGTATACATATGCCATTTTGTTGGATAACTTTTTGCCATCTTGTTGGTAGTGACGTGATCCCGTTGCTGGAGAAATTTTGGGACTTTTAATCAAAAAAACGCGACAAGTAGTTTTGGCAGTCCTCTCTTGATGTTAACATGACACTGTCTAAAGAATTCTGAAGAGACCCAAACAGGTGGAAATCTGAAGGTGCAAGGTTTGAGCTATATGGTGGATGCATTAACACCTCCCAGCCAAACTCTTTTAATTTTGTTGTTTGAGAAAATCTATTTGTATTAAAGAGAACATATATTTCAAGGACAGCTACAAAAGAGTGAGTTACACAAATGTCAAAATCGCAACAGCTATTACTTACTTTGTGTCCGGAGCGGCTGCTCGAAATATATGAGACAATCGGAAATAATGCTGACCGTAAGACGAATAACGTCCATTGAATTTTTAGCTCTTATCATCCTTGATTCTGCACACAGTTTTTAAGAAACCATAAGCCAACAAGGCGAGATTTAGTGTTGGTTTCATTCCAATCGGTTTACAAACAAAAAAGTTAAGCCCTATACCGAATACCACGCGTACGAAGTTGCGGGTTCAGCTGGTAAAAGATAAGATATCTTTTCAAACGCTACTAATAATGTACAGTCAAGGGTATAAATATTATGTATTCAAAGAGACGTTTCATAAATATGTTTTTAAAAACGTTTATAATAAATATACAAATATAAACTGTCATTAATATGTCCCGTCTATTTTTAGGGCATATTAT
Organism: Bembecia ichneumoniformis; assembly: GCA_910589475.2. Taxonomy (NCBI): domain Eukaryota; kingdom Metazoa; phylum Arthropoda; class Insecta; order Lepidoptera; family Sesiidae; genus Bembecia; species Bembecia ichneumoniformis. The sequence continues at coordinate 172,833 of OU342520.1, forward strand.
TGCTCGTGTTATTATTAATAAAAATTTAGGAGTATTTTATATTAATGTCGAGAAAAATATTATATATGTTAAATGATTCCCTTTAGTACATAAATGTTATCGTAATGGTTTAGTAGGTATATATTTTTACACTTGACTGTATAAGAACTTGTCGAAACCATATTTTCATAATTATGGTCTTAGCGGTTACGGTCGGACCTATAAAACATACTTAGATGAAATATATACAATTTAGAAAAGGTCAAATTTTGTCGCACCAAATACATTGACGCTCCTCTACTGTGTTGTACTTCTCATTTAAATATAATAATATAAAATACTAGTGTCCCGCTCCCGGAGTCGCCCGGAGTGCAATTTTTAAAAGCCATTCTTGAGTTATTGCGAGACCAACGCACGGTGAGTGATTTTTATAATATAAAGATGGCTATATAAATTGGAGTAAGCTGGATGCCATCTATCTAACTAAAATATATTTATATACCTGTTACGATACACTGTTTACGATAACTCATTGTCTAGGGTTTCAGAATAAGACTAAACTTTACCCATCATTTCATTATAAAGTAACCGTTTGCTTATAAATAGACCCCGGTTTAAAAAAAATCCTCCTTGTAATTTGAATTTATTAACTCTATTCTCTACTTTTTAAGAATGTTTGCTGTCTCTTTTTATAATATATGTATAGACATTAAATAATTCTCAAGGGAAACGATGTAATTTTCATAAAATACGCCTAAAAAGGCGAAGGATTTCAATATGTAAACTTTTACCTTATAACTTACAATTATATAACAAAAAATGTATCATTAAATTCAATTAGATTTTTGCTTAATCCAACCTACCAATATTTGTCTGAAACCTATTTTGAAGTATTTACTTAGACGTATTGACATTGAGGCGAGAGGGGACAGAGCGAACACATCCGATCAACTACCACAATTATAAAACATTTTTTTTATGCACACACGAAATGACGACGAATGAAAATTGATAGAGTTAAGAATTACATACCGACAGAATTAAATTCAAATGCCATAAAAATGCATCTTCCTGTTCACTGAAGGAGGTCTTAAGTGACGTCACTGACGAGCACCATTTTAAAGAGTAGTATATTTGAAAAGTAGCCCGTTAAAAAGTTTTAGCCGGAAAAAGAGTGCGAGAGGCGCGAGAGGGCGACGAAGACCGCCGCGCGTTGTATGTGCGCTGCGATCGCACGCTCACTGTGGAACCGTGGAAGAGCGGCGGGCGGGAGACGCATTGCGCCGTCGCACCGCTTGCCGTTTCACTTTACACAATGCACATTTCTTCTCTCCGTGTATGCGACACAAAATTATGTAATGCATGTCACGTGTTCGGTTAGATTTTTTCGAAGTAGTCGATGGCTTGTATTATATTCCTACTCTCATATAAGCACAATATATTGTGCGCCCACAATCCGTCTGGCAAACATTAAAGATGTCCAATGTCGTAGACGACAATGATTTTGCCGCTCGCTCGGGTCGAGTAATGAATCCAAATAGAAGGAGATAAGCTGCCAGGGAAGAAGGGAGGCAGGGAGACGCCGCGTCCCTCGAGCGTGAAGATACCTTCATCAAAAGAAAATGAAACCTGCACCGAGATGATGTGACGCGTCATAGATTAAAACTGTTTCGAAAGCGACTCTCGATTCGTATCTTATTCAATGTATCTTAGTAACATGTATATACATGCATAAGAATATGTACAGTACATGTGAATCTTCGAAAAGAAATTGTTAAATTTTTAGCGAAAACCGTAAAAAAATAGCATACGTTATTTGAAATTTATTTAATTATCTATATCAACTTTTTCAGTAGTTAAATAACTAGCAAGTTCAAATACAACCATAGTAAATTAATTTACCAACGGTTTATAAATCTCTTTCGCGTGGAAAACGTGAGAACTAAATCTTTAAGTAACAGAAAATATTAAATAAATATACATTGATTGTGGATACTCTTCGATGCATTATACAATACACCATAGTAAGCCTGGTTATAGATAATTGGTCTGCATCGCTCGGTAGTATTGTGATACTAACCTATTGTGCCGTATAACCTTTAAAAGAATTGCTTTATTGAGTCTGGAATTAAACACAATGAAATTATTTTATTTTATTTTTTAAGTTTAAAGTGTACTCTTTTTCTTAAGTTTCTTAATTGACGAGCTCGTTGGATCATTGGTTAAGGTGCTCACCTTAACGCTCTGTTCTAGGGTTCCCGCATTCGATTACCGGCAGGTTCAACTTTGAAAAAGAACTTTTCAAGTTTGGCTCTGGTCTGGATCTCGAAAGTAGTGACAGGGCACGCTGCGTTTCGCAGTCGTTTGGATAGCCGTCTGGCGGAAGTAACCACCCTCTTACAGAAGACCACTTTGAATAACTGCACGTGTGCTGTTGTATTTCGGTGAGTGAATAAGGAATGATGTCAGAGTCCATTTCCCTATCCCCTTCCAATCCCTTATCCTTAATCTTTCTGTTACAGAAGTCAGCAGCCCACTTGCAGCACATGTGGCGTTGCTTGTGTTATAAGCGACGATAGCCACCTACCATCAAGTGGACCGTCAGCCTGTCTGCGGATCTTAACATTAAAAAAAGTTTATTTAACTGCTCGTAATTGTCTGTGTTGCAGACGATTCAGTCTCAAACTCCGCATGAGATTGATTCGTTGTTAGTGTTGAGTGTTTTATTCTACGGAGTGGAGAGTTGGACGCTAACTTCAGCATTGTGTTCAAAATTGGAAGCATTCGAAATGTGGATATGTAGGCGTATGCTCCGCATATCATGGATGCAGAAAATAACAAATGCTGAAGTTCTGCGTCGAATGAAAAAGGGAATGGAGGTGTTGGGGACGATAAAGGAGAGGAAGCTGCAATATTTCGGGCACGTGATGAGGGGCGAAAGATACCGTATTCTTCAGCTAGTGATACAGGGCAAAATTCAAGGAAAGCGTACCAGAGGTAGGAGAAGGACATCCTGGTTGAAGAATTTGAGAGAGTGGTTCGGTTTGAGCACTCGCTCCCTCCTTCGTGTAGCAGCTTCCAAGGTAAAGATAGCCATGATGGTCGTCAATCTTCGCAGAGAAGTGGCACGATAAGAAGAAGAATTGTACTGTGAAAATACAGTTAGTACATACATTGATTTCTTAAATTGATTTTTGAGCGTTTAGGAAAGGGATGCATTCGATAAGGATGACCCATTCTGAAGATAATCGTAAGTTGGTAGTCTATGAGCGGCACTGGGGAGTCTCCGTGAGATTGAGGCATTGTGCGCAGCCATATCCAAGCGAATGAAAGCGGCGAATTAAAATGTTGTTGTCATTGTGGAATTATTCGCACCGAGGCACTGCTGAAGTGCTGAACGTGTCACAAAGTCTTGAGCTCCGGACGGATGTATTCAGAGTTTTTAAACCCAAATTACTATTCTATAATAAACGTCTAATAAAGTACTCACTTAAAGGGACTCTCTTCGTTTGTTTTCAAATTATTTCAGCTGCATGCTGCATCATTTAGACATTAATGGGAAAAATATTCCGATATAATTAAAATACTTTTTCATTATTTTAGAATTTTTACATAATCCAAATGAAAAAAAATAGTACATTACTGCAGAATCCACGAAGTGAAGGATTGCCGGACGAAGTGGTTAAGATCTGAGTCCGGCAATCCTCATTCCGGTCGAGGCTGGTATAGTGCTTTTCTCAATAAATGTGAGGAAATAATGAAACACGCCCCCGCCTACTACGCCTGTGACAGCGGCGGGCGCGTTCGTGAAGACTGAGCGGCGGCCAGGAATGACTTTTCATAGAACATTCTTGGCCTAGGCCGAGAAAGAAATGCATGAGCCAAGAACTACAAACTTCGTGGCTTGTTTTTATTACAAGAATGCCTACAGTTTCGAGCATGTTTGAGAAAATATTTATTATACATGCTGGAGGACACTAAATGGAGTACTTAATGTAGTTAATGAAAACTTGAGCTGTTACAAATGATGTAGGTGATGCAAGGAAAATGCACCACTCTCGGCGGCCTCTTTCGGAATATTGCAGACTGAAATCCGGATAACCCGAAGAACAGTATGCAATTATAATTACATTAAGTACCACATGTTAATCAATAAACACTTTTATTAACTGTGCACTGCAAAAAAAGTAATTCGAGATTGATTGTAATTTGAGTGAAGTGCGAGACGCCAAACTCCATTTGAGCAGAAGGTGTATTATTGTATCGTAGGCATGTCGCGCTCGTGAAAGCGGGCCACCCCATTCCAGTGTAACGTATATTAAACCACTGGAGATGGCATCGTAATGTGGCGGTATCGGGCGAATAAAACCTCTATTTACGGCTACTCGGAGTCAGCACGATTGTTGCAGATTCGTTTAAAATAAAACATTTAATTTACTCACTGATAGTATAGCTCAACGGTTCAACGGTATTTAGTATAGTTGAAATGTCAGGTCTAGTACTTAGCGCATTAAACCTCAATGGCCGCCCCCTGTTGACTCCCTTCACCTGCCTCGTCCGCCTCATCGAGGCTTCGGCGCGGATGGGACGAGAGGCCTCCTCTAATGTTGTTTGCCTTAGAGTGCTTGCTTTTCAATTCCATTCAAAACCGGCGCGTTCCTTTAAAAACCTCCACTCCCATTTTCTAAATGGAGCGATAAAAAAGTAAGTGAAGCGCGAGTCGTGTGCCGACTGATTAAATGTATTTCGGGATTTAATTATACTCTAGGTGTGCTGCGGGTAGACGACGACGTATCGACTCGTAAGTGGCACAACTTTCGAAGTTTCGTCGGCGGCCGTCGAACAATGTGGAACAAATGTTCATAAATCAACTCGAAACTTGTCATCATATACTTTATAGAGAGTTGTAATAATATCATACTTCATCTTCTACTTTAGCCTATCAGGATCTACTGACCTAGTACTATTTGGCAGCAGTAACCATTTCGCAATGATTTATCAAGATCCAGTTAGCAATAAATTGAGCACAAGGGGGGGGGGGGGGGGTTTACGATAAAAACATCTAGCGGTCTTGACCTAGCTTTAGCCTAAAAACATCTAGCCTTAGGTACCTTACCTTAGGTTCCGAACCATAAGGAGTAACGACAGGCGGATTTACCTTCAGAGCTCGATGCAATTTCAGTCACTGTCATTATCGGTATAAACTCTAGATGATAACTTTGGAATTTAACTAGCGTTCGTCCACTGGTCGAAATCTCATCACAAACATTTCTAATGTGGAAATCGAATAATTCCAAATTCGATTTCCAAGAAAATCGGTTATCAAAGAAATGACGAAAAGGTAGTGAACGGTTTTGGCTTTTCCTATTTATTTATAGATGATTGTGTTTTCCAGTTAATCATTTGAACTCGATCACCGTTCCTATAAACGAAGAAGGCATTGCGTACAAACGGGAAAACACGAAAGAGGCATTATCAAAATATTATGACGTTGTCGTATCAGAAATACGGATGCGTATTTGAGATTGAACATGTCCATTATTGTTCTTTGAAGACCCTCACCTTTGGCTGACGACCTTGACATAAGATAAATATTAACAATGTTATGTCAACAATAAGAAACGTGTTTTTAAAAATAAATAAATAAAATTCATTATTTTCAGACATCTAAAAAAGGCACAGATGAAATGTATTAAATGAATGAATGTGGGTCTGTATTTACCCGATAAGGCGAAAAGTTGATATTAGAAGCGTATTATTTTAGATTATTGTAAAATTACTTTAGTAAGTAGTGAAAGTAAACGGTTTTTGTACAAACGACGGTGTAACACACGACTGTCATTCTAATCTCTTTTACTCGTATTTCTCCGGTGGTCAGAGATGTTTCCGGTGAGTGGCGATCCGGCAATCGGATATAAATTATCGGATAAAGCGTCGAAAACAGCGGTCGGTCGTACGACTATTGAATTCCATTGTGCTATATAAAACGCAAAGTCGACAAGAGTTACACCTAACGACTTCCGGTCTTCTCCCGAATGAGAAGAGTCGCCGGGAAATGAGAAAAGTTCTCGATCGCGAGACTCCCGGCGCCTTTAAATTTATTTATTGAAGGACCTTTGAGGCCGTTTTGAATTTCTCCATGTAACTGTTCCGACAAAGTGGCTCGACAAGGTTCTGCTACGGAAATGGCTCGCTCGTGTATTTCCGGTCGACAATCAATGTGCTATTGGAAAATTAAAGAGGAGGCCATGTCATGGTGCCGCTGCTGCTCCGAGTGAGACCGATTAGTTTAAGTCGCGTTTTTGGGTTCGCTTATAATTAATGATGCGGACTGAACATTTAGCAAAGGTTTGCTATTTAATATAAGTGATTGTTATTAAAATCATTTCAAGGAACCTTTACTGATATGTTTTAATTTGTATTTTCCCTTAAAATATTTATTTAATTAAATATTCGTACAAATACGATTTGGCTTCAATGACGGAAGCCTTTTGGCAGCTTGATTTTATATAGCTTAAGGAGATTCCATTTTGAAGACTGAATCGATCGGAGGTAACAGCATCCGTGCTATTATTTCACATCTATTCGAAACTATTGAAATCGGAGGTGATTTCACTTTTAAATAAACTGCGGCCCAAGCCAGGCTTTGCACGGATGCTATTAGGTTTTATTAAAGGTCCTAAATACGTTGCGTAATTTAGGAGTCAGCAGACGGAATTTATACTATGTGTTATAAGGATAAGGAAGCGTCTAATCAATTGCATTTGATACGTTTGTTGTAATCGGATTATGGACTTGGAGAGAGTCTTCAGCGCATCGTTAGTTAAGTGGGAAGAGTGCGTATTGAGTTTCGCTCGATAAGCTCACTCGATACGGAATCCGTATACCTTACAACCGTACCCGTAAGGATTAAGTGTAAGGGATTAGGGAAGGATAGGGCAATGGGCTCTGGCCTTCAGGCAATAGATGCTGTTATTTCAGAGTGGTCTTCTGAAAAGGCCAGACGGCCCCCCGAATGGCCTTCCACTATTAAGTAGGTCTCCTTCAATAGCTATTGCGAAACCGGCTTAGCGCTGGTTAATTAACATTTACTGTGTAATATAAAAGTTAGTCGTTGTGAAAATGTAGTTAACATTGTAGATTGTACCCTCTCGCCATCCCGCGAACCAACATAAACGACGACATGTTTGAAAAGGTTTACCTCAATTGAAGCACTTTTTGTGAAAGTTTTCCGTAAAAACGTAAATGGAATAAAAGAAACGACCACATGATTAGGTAGAAATCGTGGTAAGGCGGAAATCGCTCGAGCAAACAATGAAACAAAACAAATCAGAATTACAAAATTCATTCCAAAATATTACTCGTTACTCTATCGATGTCATAAATTATGTTCTTCTCTCGTTGACTCAACCTGGGCACTTCGCCAGCGTGTGGTCGGCCGTATCAATTGGCGTTCCACATTCGTGGCAGGCGGTGGTTCGCTCTCTTCTAGCGATGTTGCACAGATACTTTCCGAAGCATCCATGGTGCCGATTCGCCCTAGGGCGTCGGATATGGAGTTGTCCGCCGTCATCACAACACCGGGCAATGAGGGGAAACGTGCTGTGTGTTTCCGGCATGAATCTCCGCGGCGCGGGGGTTAAACCGTAAGTGTGCGGGCTTCGTCTGGCGAAGGTAGGCAGATGTATTTTTCTACGATCCCTTATAATGGACGGCGCGAGGAAACACCTTGAGTTTTTAGTGGGTAGGAGTCCCACATACCCCTCCGATCTCCCCTGGTCGGTGGGGATCTGGTTCGCAGATTTCCCACGTAAAAACAAAGGCATTGATGTGCAGAAGGAGCTTACTCACACGTGATACCAAATAGCATCCTTAATAAACATAATATATTATAATGTCATGTCACATAACGCCCGCAAATTTAATAAGATTTGCTTCATACAACTTATACGTAGTTGTTTGAAGAAGAGCGCTTACGACTTGAGGATGTATTTAAGTAAATACTTAAATACATTGATAATAGGTATCTAGCACGACAAATGCCTTCGCAACACGTTCTCTCCTTTAATATCGCTCGGGCTTTTCCTAATTAAAATGAATTCGCGAGAGTATTCGTGTTTCTTTCATTTTTAATTATTCACCTGGCGGCGGCGGCGGGTGAAATTGATACCCTGAATGCTTCATTATATGGTGCGCGCTGAACGTTTACCAATGGTTAGTGCTGCATTAGGGTTTACAAGATGCTTACCTACTGTCGATAACTTATAAATGACAAAAAAAAATCCTGTCAACAAAAACGGACACCCCTTGGGTCCAACGTTGCGAAATCAACAAAACGTCTTCCGTGTTGTTGAATCGTTGACCTCTTTTATGTCAGCCTCTATAGAAATGGAGAGAATGAAGTCTCCTAGAAGCCGCTCGCTCATGCCGGATAGACTGTACTTGGAGGGTGAAACTAAAATATCGCTATTATCTTATGTATGCAACAAATAATGACATTAATGAAATGTTAGAAGCAATAAAATGCTAGTTCAGGTCGTAAATGCTGTTTGGCTATTGTAAGTCGTACGGGTAGTCGGGTCAGTTAGAGCTCCCTGGGGATCTGTTGCGATGTGAAAACATCGACCGATTGTCATTTTCCATTACTCTCTATCAGAAAACGTGACTCTGCGGAGCAGTTGCAGAGAAAATTGTACGTTGCATTCCTTCAAGCTTACTTAAAAATGCTTATTTGAGTAAGAAGTGAATAAAAATGAAATGAAAACAAAAAAGTTCATTTCCATTTACAAATCGCAACTAACACTATATTTGTATGGCAAATGGCCACAATTCTTCTACTCAGGCTCCCGGATTCCGAAAGACCATTTAATTAGTAAGCGATTCGAGAATGAGGAGTCTGCAGAAGTATTTTAGTAAGGTGGCCTTACGTTGGACAAAGCTTCAAATCTTATATTTAACATTATACGCAGTAATACAGGTATACTGTCCACGTATAATGATTATCTGACTGATATATCGCTCGGGACTATGGCTGCCACTTCTTCTTCATAGAATATGCATTTGAAACTTTTTTATGTTAACACAAGCTGACGGTCCACTAGACGGTAGGTGGCTACCGTCGCCTGTAACACAAGCGACGCCAAGAACACAGTAGAATTACCGAGACACAACCGCACACGTGCTGTTATTTCACGGTGTACTACCGTAAGGGGGTGGTCACTGTCGCCAGACGGGCTGCCCAAATTCCTGCGAAGAAACACAGTATTCCCCGATGCCACTACAAGAAACTGGTGGTGAATGTAAACCTTTTAATTTGTTTTTCAGTTGTGTGGCTGTGGTGACTGCCACATTAACGACATAAACTGCCACCACAGACAAGCTGTGGTGGCAGTTTATGTCGTTAGCGTCATTGGCATAAACAAATCGTTTGGAATATTTCAAGTCATATTGAAACTCCCGATACCATTTTAAAAATTGTATACTCATCTGAACGAACCTAACGAAAGGAAATGAACGAAGTCAATCTTATGAATTTCAATTAGCAAAGAATTCAATAGAGCAAAGCAACAGAGTAAGGCAAATGACAATCGAATGAAATCATTCATTTAAATCAGTTAATATACATATTAGTTTCTTATGTGTGTCTATATTTTCGAATAAAGAAACTATGAGTACAATGGCTTATATATATATTAATATACAGCAAAGTGATGTACTATAAGATTGATATATAATGTACTATTACAATTTAAGGAAATTTGGCTTTAATTAACGACAGAAATCAAGTAATAGAAATAAAATAATGAATTATTTCAATACGTTTATAAGAATCGGGTGAGGCAGTAGCGTCTAGTCAGTTTGGTTACTCATAAAATTTGAATTTAAGGAAACTACGAAAGTTATTGAAACACTTTATTCCATAAGGACTAAGAGGTGACTGTGGAAACACTGTTCACTTTTTTAGAGAATAAGAGCAACTGAAACTCCTCGAGGATAAAGATGGAATTTTAAAGTACTCGGAACATAATGGTTCGAAGTAAATGTGTTCAACTTTAGACATTCGCCCGACGCAACGGGCCACTTGTTTCTTCCTCTTATACTTTTGCAAAACTGTGCGCTTTGTAAACAGTCGCGCATCTGACACTCTTCGGAAAGTGTTAATCAAACCACTTTATCTCTCAACTCCACCGATCGCGTTTAATGGCTGTTGTTTGTTTCGCCTCGCTTCTTGCCAACGTGATTGGTGTATTCGTTACTAAATCTCAGATAGGTAAGCATTTATTTAAAACGGCGCGCGAAGGGACGTTAGCTACATTGAGCGTTAAACATCTTCTGTAAAGTAGCACTTGGCGAGGTATTGTTGGCAAGTAGCGAGCGACAGCGAGGTCGACGCGATTTCTGTCTTTTCCTGGATACCGGGAAGAATATTTCTGGGCACTCGTAATCCGAACACGTGTATACTGCATTTCCCCCTCAATGGTTCTTTTCCTTCCTGTCTTGTACGTAGACACTGCCACAAAAGTTTACCGCTGTGAATGCAACCACCGCTCGAATGCAAGCCATTAGGTAATTGCGTGGAAAAACAGTGCCTTTTGGCATCGCTGCAGCCTGTACCTCGTCGAGGGAGACACGCGTCACGAGCCGGCTGACGCGTCAATATCACTTACGTTATATTTTCTATCTTTCCGACAATAGCCAAACACGTTAGAGCACGTATGGACTGAAATTAAAACTCCATATAATCAATTTCATGTAAATTACAAAGATTTAAAAAAAAAATTGTCGTGAGGATAATTCTGAAAGTAAAGTTTTGATATTACAGAATCTGCATAGCGAAGAAGGGACGCCATTAGACCGCGGGCAGAAGCTCTCACATTATGATTCTTTCGAAGTACACTTGAGATTAACTCTCTTTGATACAACTTCGCCGGGTATACTCTCAAACATTCATCAGGAATTTTGAATATTTTTATCAGAACACAATCATAGTAACACGTTTATTAGTACCTAGCTCCGTTACGCGCAGGTCCCCTCTTATTAAAGGCATTACCGATTTAAAAATTATAAGTGTTAATCCAAGACATAATTTATCTGTATGTTTATGTAATGTCGGCAACAAGGTGATGATCGAATTGATTATAGGTAACTACTGTCTTCAATGTCACCGGTACTGCAGTACGCTAAGGGAATTGGAGAGGTCAGCGAAATGTATTCAGGCATTCCTTACTGACTCTTCGAAATACAACCGCATAAATTTAATTTCAATAGGATTTCTTTAGTAATAAACATCAAGAGACATAAATATAAAACAAATTGACAAATAAATGACTTGTGTTGTGTTAAAGTAAGACGTAACCCTGAACTGAACAAGTCGTGCCGTCCAAGTGGATTAACTGCCTCTCTCGGCCCCTAATAAAAGTTATACCGCGGACCAACTCTCAGATAAGTACCTTGATCTCTTCAACTTTATCTTTTTTGCTAACTCCACTACATTAGCCAAAGTTGGGTCGAGGGTGCGTGTTCAACGTGCCCGTGACTACGATTGTGAGTGAACGTTTCTTGATAAACTTAAATAGTATGAAATATGCCTCACACAAAATGGACTCCCCTTTTGTCCCTTTCAAATTCACAGAAGTTCCTGGGAGAAAATATTATACACATTTTTGGATTTCCTTTTCCGAAGGCAAATTGTGATGGAAATATTTGCGTAAATGTCGTCTGAATGAACTTCTCTATAATATGTGGTTTCAGTTAACGCAAGTGATAATTATTCTAAACCAAAACGCTTCGAAATGGAAAAAGTTGAGAGGTAGCGACCGGGCATTAGGTAGCTACGTGAGAGGCGATAAACAAGGCAGGGGTGGCCACTGGGTACAATCGAGTGATATATATTTCATTGTCTTGTTGCAAAAAACGTGACCTCTACCTGACCCCGCACTGCCTTAATTAAACTGAAATTCACTACAAGCACTGTACTCAGAGGAGGCAGTGCGTACACGATATCCAATCGGAGGTATTAGCTATATTTTGATACGATAGCTAATTGGTGTTGTGATTGCTTGTCATAAATAAAAATATCTAAAAAACTGGGAACTGAACTGTGTTAATATTTCAATAAGGCTTTCAATAAGCTCGTATTATATATTTCAGCGCACTTTCCAGTTCGCTAAATATTTTAAGGTCTTAATATATGTTTTTTCAATAATATAATATAGGCCAGGAAATTCAAATAAGTTTAACTTCAAGAGTCGTAAGTCCTATTTAAAAAAGATAAAATAAATAAGAGAGAAAATAAAGAATGTATTACTTGTAAAGAAATATTGACATAAAGCGTCCGTTCAATGGCAATAGAAAGATTTGAATAAATTCTAAGTATAGTGAATCACGTGGGTCGATTCTTTATAAGCAGAGCGACTTCTAAAGTCCCTTTTCCTTTTCCCATCTCCTTTTTTAATATTTCCTTTTTGTTAAAATATTGCTCCAATATTTCACTTAATTTCCGTTAAGATTTCCCTGAACGCAACCTAATTTTCTTGTAAATTCGATGAGAAATTATTAACTAGTGGGAATTAAAGCGAAGGCTCTAATGTTCCCAATAGGGCTAAATTTTCCGTTGCGTTGGAGCGATCGTGTTATGTGAGCTGAATCGTAATGTTAGTTCGTACAAAAAGCTGAAAGAAGATGATTTATAAACAACATATATATTGTTAGTATATATATTGTAATATCAGAACGTATTTCATAATTATCCCCAAGTTTTTTTTTAAAGAAATTCTTTTCTTACACACACACACACACACACACACACACACACACACAAATTAATCCTACTGATAGTGGTGGGAATAGTTTTAAACCTATTAAATAAACACTCGCGTGTATAACTTTCCACTGTTTCATTATAATTGTTAGATAAACAGATTTTTGCTACCTATTGTATTACATGAAATGCCTAGTCTATAATTTATAAGTGCAAAAGCGAGTTTCAACCGAAAAGAAACTTGAGTAAACATTTTAAATTAATAATACAAAGTCAAAAATAAAATTCAATGGACGACATTTCTCTTAGTACCTAATATGAAATTTGTAGATCGGTGGAACTCGTTGAAGATTTTCTTTGAAAATTTGTTATCGTCGTGTCGAGGGCTCTTAATAATCTCGCGCCTCTTTAATTACTCCCAATTAATGGAAATAATTAAATTTGTGAAAATTATGTTTCGCCTAGTGAGCGAAAGAGGGATGGAGAGAGACCTTTTTCTCGGGTGGTGATAATGAGTTGAAAGGAATGGAAGTGAAAGGAATAAGCTCTCATCGAGTCGATGTAAACCTCAGTTTACGAATAAAACAGCATATGAATGACTCTTATCGAATCAACCCAACTTAAATAATCAACGATATAATGTAAAGTTGCTTAAATAATTGAGCAAATTTTTTATCACTAGACATGGTATAAAGTTCCCGCTTTTCTCTGTGTGTATGTTAAATCTTAGATATTGTTCCTATTTACAGCGACGAAAAGAGGGATTGTTTTTAATGTAATGATTAATCATTCATGAATATGTCAGTATAAACTCGTAAGTACTATTTAATTTAAATTAATGATTTAGGCACTGTGGTAAAATAAAAATAAGTCTTTAAAGGTGAATTTTTTTTAAATCATTTAAGTAGTTTTTGAGTTTATCTATTACAAACAAAAACACAAACGTAGACAGTAATAAAATATTACCTTAGCCACACTATAAGTCGATACTGCTTTGCCTAATTCTGTTTTAAGTACATTATAGTAAACCGACAGCAAAAGAATCAATAAAAAACGTGTTTCTCCTTTAATCAATTGTAAGAGTAAAATATTAACCTGTTAATATTAAACTGAAGCTCTCTTACATCATCGTCATCATGATTTCATCCGTAAGACGTCTCTTATAATTGATACTCAATTTTAATTTCACCGAGTGAGAGTAAAAGAGAAAGATATTACTCAAATCAAACAAAGCCTCCGCAGGCTGTATGTCTCTGTGTGCGAGAAATGAAACGCTATTCAACTAGTTCTCTCCAACTATATAATATAACATTATATAACTGAAACTTTTTTATCATAAATAGTATACGCTAAATGCTCAGACGAGTATACGTCGCATTTTCTTAACGAATCGCAGTCAGCCTTTGTTAGTCTTGTTTGGCGAAAACGTAGATTTCTATATTAGTCCCTGTCGGTTTATTTGAGCATTGATTATTTTCTTGTATAACTTGGAAACTATTTATTTTAAAATTACAAAAAAATACATTTAAGATCTTCACAACAAGACCTTCCATTTGATATGTCACACGATGCAGTTTTCAAATATATTTTTTTAATTTTCCACTTTCCTCCCAAAAATGACTTCCCATATACAGATTTCATCTATTCACGTCACACCTCTGCGTTTGGGTCACAGAAATTGACATGTGTATCAAATTTCAACTTAATCGGTCTAGTATATTCCGAGATAATTGACTGTTACCGACGGACAGACGGACACACGAGTGATCCTATAATAAGGGTTCCGTTTTTTTATTCGGACGTACGGAACCCTAACAATGAAATTCAAAATACATAACAAAGAAAAACTATTTTTTTTTTTAATTAAATAACATTTCAAATAAGACATTTCAAATAAACATTTCTTACATTCACATCTCTTACGCCGGCTTAACCTTAATTAGCTTAAACTTGGCTATTATGAACAGCGGTCGAGAGAAGCCAGTGCCTTTGGACGGTGTATGGACGAAAGAAGTGTGGCTTTATTTAGAGACGCCTTAGTCGGTCGGTGCGCGGAGTGCGTTCGAGCGGAGAAATTAATATCCGGACGAGAGCCGCATCGTTTCCGGGTCAGCGAGTTTGACCCTCATCCCCCTGCGTCCCACCCTGCGACCTCACACCCGCCGCGCCCGCTACAACAACAGCGATCTCGAATAACACTACAGGTACAATGTTAGGCAGGTGGCCTCCACTTATGTATTTTACTGGAAATTATGCAAGAGAGTAAATTAACTCAGTTTTTTACTATAATTCTTTCTGGTGGGTGAGCTATGTCGAAATCTAAACGTTCGTTCTACAAGTACGATGGAGAGCTTTATATGAATTCTTATCCTCGTTTGGTCTTTGACTTCACTGCGAATTCCGAAGAATATAAGGATTGCACGCCTGTAATTGGCTTACATTATAAATCTTATAGTACTTTAAGTTAATTATGAAATTATAACTATGTTAAGCTGTTGGTGTATAAATAAATAAATAAATAAATAAATAAATAAATAAAGATCCCGATTATTGGTAGTGAGAGGCGTATTCAATGGTTTCTACACCTGTCTGTTGGGATATCCTTATTATGAATTACAATTCGACGGTAACATTTTCATATAATTACATATTAGTTGTAGTTTAATTGATTGAAAATGCTGAATGGAATAAAGAACGAATGGGAATTTTCGTAATTAGCGGAGGAGGCGCCTTTAATGAGAGACGAAGGGCGAACATTAAACCCACAACAAATTGTAAAGGCTACCGAGTGCCCAACTGCCCACATCCTAAACAACTTTTATCGTTCCAGTTCCACTTTATGGAGTGGAACCTTTGAATTTTTATTAAGGTCGTCTCGGAGCCGAATGAGCGTTTTGTTTTGCATTTTTTGTTCACGGCGAAGCTTCTGCACTTTCGAATGGAGTTAATGCTCCGCTTTTTATTTACAGATTCCATTTTGGAAATATTATCTTTGTGTGCCTGCAACCTGTCTTCAGTGCAGTATTCCTTCGACATGCTCGATTTTCATCTCCTTTTTGATAGACTCGAAATCCATACTTTCACACTAAATATTATAAATGTGAAAGTAACTCTGTCTGTCTGTCTGTCTGTTACCTTTTCTCGCCTTAACTACTCAACCGATCATCGTGAAGTTTTGCATACGCAACGTTAGAGATACAGGAAAGGACATAGGATACCTTTTCCAAAACTGTAACAGAGTTAAGATTATTATATATTGTCAGGGTTTACACAACGGAAGCGTTGGACATGGTCGCAGTGCAGCGCCCCGAGAGGAGAGCTGGCCTCGTTCGTCCAGCGGTCGGAGGCAGCGAGGATCGAGAGGGCGAGCGCTGATTGCGCTCACCGCAAACGCCGCACTTCCATTGCACAGATCACGTTTCATTTGTTTCGACGTGACCTGTACACCAGCCGAGCCGAGGCGGCGGGTACAGTACTAATTATGTCCTAGCCGGTAAATATTTTATACTATATATTTTTAATGCTATACTATGGCGAAGATCTTGTAAGATATAGAATCTGGTAATTCCTTCCGAGTATAGTTCTTTGTTTATGTTAAGCTCGGCAGACAGACTGACGGTCCACTTGACGGTGGGTGGCTACCGTCGCCTATAACACGAGCAACGCCACCGCTGCTGCAAGTGCGCCGCTGACTACAGTTGGATAGGAAAATGGGCTCTGGCATCCATTACTCACTCATCGAAACACAACAGCACACGTGCTGTTATTTCACGGTGGTCTTCTGTAAGGCGGTGGTTACTGCCGCCAGACGGGCTGCCCAAATGGTGTTCCCTACCACTACCATGTTCTTTTGCTTCGTAATATGTAAATATCTGATGGTGATAACAACAGCAGCAATTCTGATGCCAGGACGATGTCTACTACCATTGGGTTGGTCGCCATCCTGCCTGCTTGAACAAAAACGCTGTAACAAAGTAGAGAAATATAGTCTAACATGTACGCGAGCAGAATACATTTTGCTTCACTCGTTGATAATTAAAACTGTTGCCTTCGGGATCTCGTTATAGACCTCGTAACGGAAGAAGAAAAATCATTTATATTCTGTGTTCACTGCACACAAAAGAAATGAAATAAACACAAAAAAGAAAAGATACACAGAGACGTAATAATAATACTTAAGCCGTCGCTGAGATTTTTGTGTTGCCCTCTCTACAAAGGAAGGAGTAATCTTTTCAATATTTCCTCAAAAAGCAAGAGAAGGCGTGGAAAAAATCTCTTATTAGTTTTTCTCTAATCCCAAATCAAAATTGCCTTCTTCTCTTTAACTTAATTTAATCTTGGTCGAATGAGAGTATGACTTACTTCGATATTAATTTTATTGGAAATGTATTTATTTATATAAAGTTAAAACAAAGTTTAAATAAATTTGTACTCAGTAATTTTTCAGTGAAATAACTGATAGATGCAGAACTTTACGCTGGGATCTTACACAATAATCGAGCACACGCCAACAATTTACTTTCTGTAAAATTATAAGGAATAATTTACTTC
Organism: Bembecia ichneumoniformis; assembly: GCA_910589475.2. Classification (NCBI taxonomy): domain Eukaryota; kingdom Metazoa; phylum Arthropoda; class Insecta; order Lepidoptera; family Sesiidae; genus Bembecia; species Bembecia ichneumoniformis. The sequence goes on from OU342520.1 coordinate 190,123, forward strand.
TCATCTAAACTGAACGGATTCATTTCAGTTTAGTTAATTAATCAATATTTACGAGGATCGAACTATCAATATCTCTAATTGTTCCAATTTATTATTATTATTATTATTATACATTTATTCATTTTAATTCTTAGTTCTAAGGTTTTTACAATATATATATATATATATATATATATATATATATATATATATATATATATATATATATATATATATATATATTACAAAAAACTTAAAACTAGTCTTCCGCAGGTAGCGGGGCAAGGCCCAAGTGGTTAGGACTGCAGAGTGAGGAACCTCCTGACAATTCATGCCGTGTCAAGAAGTACCGCCTTCTGTATCTGTCCCTTGACCCAGCCATCTAGTGAGAGCCTCTTGAGATGTTGGTCGAGGCTCTTCGCTATGAGACCGTTGGCCGAGACAACGGCGGAATTATTATTATTATTATTATTGGCATGTTGCTCTGGACTTTTCATTGGTGCAAGCTGTACCTGTGTGGCGTCTCTTTGTCCCTTGTTGTGTATTTTTGTCTGATGTCTGCCTCCTTGGCAAAGCTTATTTGTTAGGATTACAACATGCAAGAATCACCGAACCAAGGAAGAAGCGCGCAGTGGGCCCCAAAGAGGCTGTTACAAAAAAAGTCCACAAAATAATTTTGGATGACCCGAAAGTGAAATTGATCGAAATAGCTGAGGCTCTAAAGATATCAAAGGAACGCGTTGGACATATCGTGCATGAATATTTGTATGCGAAAGCTCTGTACAAAGTGGGTGCCGCGCGAGCTCACAAACGACCAAAAACAACAACGAATTCACGATTCTGAGTAGTATTTGAAGCTTTTCCACCATAATCCACCATCACGTGTGACCCGAAGGCAACAACTATATTGAATAATATATATATACATATATTCCGCAGCCATTGTTACGGTTACGTTGCCCTCGACGATGTTGGTTACTACAGTCTCCTAAAACAAAAAGGACATTTAAATGTTGACCCGATCGGATAACCGGACTAGGATAGGACACCTCTAGAGGATGGTTCCCGACATCCGATGAGCCGTTCGGACGGTGTGCTCTGACCCAAATTACGTAAGATCGTCTTGTCTTACTGCTAATTCACTTCTGATAGAGTTATATATTTACTAAGTTATGTAAGTTTAGGAACAGAGCCCGTCCTCTGATTGGGTGCGGGGGAAGGGGGGCGAGTCCATTAGGCATCATCGTCACGTAGTCCGATAGCCGAAACCCGTCGTACGCGGCGGATCTAATAATGCCATTCAACTTTTTGGAGCGGCTCCAACCAGGGCCAATTCTAACCTTAGCCTATTCCTGAATCAACTTCCTCGTGTTGCTTTCTCTTGTCCTCGTGAACAAATTAAATGCCAACAAAGTGGTATGTTAAAGTCATCTCACCATTAGCATTGTAATCCTCCCCACGGACAGCTTTTATTCATCTAAGTACATAAACTCATTGCATTCAAGTATCAAGTAGGTTGTAACGCATCGTTCTAAGTACAATAAATAAAGAATAAAAATAATTGGTACTTTTATGTTGCACTAAGTGAAAGATTGGGTCCCCTCTGAATTTCTCTCCTCTGGGGACATTGATGGTTTTGTCTTAACGTTCTCTACGAGTGATTACACAGCTAACAGAATAAATGAATAAGATATTATAACAATAGATTAGTTTTAAAAAACATCTCTAACTCCGTTTATTTCTATATTTTTGGGATAAATTTATCTTAATACAATTTTCATTTCAATATTTTAATATAATATTATTTAACACGTCTAAGCCTTTTTTAGACGCTGGAAATAATTATTTTTTTACATAACATTCTTATGTTTGTTCATAAAATTTGATTATTAGCATAGATATAAACAAATAATATGGTTAAATTATTAATGAAAATTTGTGACCAGATAAGTTGACAGAAATTTAATCGGACCTATGGTGTCATCGATCATGCAACATGTTGCTGACTGCTCACGTGGTTACTTAGCGGTGTTATTCTCTAAGAGTGTTTTTTACAAAGGCATACAGTGAGCATAATCCTCAGCCGACGACGAAGGTTCGTCAAGATCAACATAAAACCTAAGAAGTAAGCTTTAAGTTAAGGTTGTTTGCAGAGTGATTTGGAATGATCGGCCGCAATCCCGGCGGTAATTAGTGGGCACGACGCGTGATCCGAATGCTCCGATCTATTTCACCTTCGCAGCTTCGTTCCGTGTTCTGTCCGAGGTTTTTGTAGAAGCGAAACAAATAGGGACGTTTAATCAGCCCCACCCATCGGACGCCGCCTCGTTCCGCCTCCCACACCGCGAAAACTCATTATAAATAGCGAGAGCAGGTTAACTCATTATCTCACTCTTGTCTATCTGCAAACAAGTGTGAACCAAAAAGTCGTGTCTTCTTCATTCTTAGTCTTAATTAAGTCATTCAGATTAAGGAGCAAAAACGCGTTCCATTCGCTCCGCTCTTATTTGTAAAGTGCCTAGATAAATACAAATCCTTGGAGCCAGAGGTCGTTCAATTTCCTGCGCAATTCCAACTTATCACAAAATAAAGAAAATCGTAATAGGTGTTCTATTAAGAGCTATCTCCTTTGTTATTCCCGGCGCGGAGGCGGGCGGCATGAAACAAAGACATTATATACAAAGCAAACATTAAGTCTAGACGCAATTCTCACAAGATTACCTCCGACCTCCGACCTCCTCGCCTCGCCGCCCTGCCTCTGCCCTCCCGCCTAGCTCTCTCCACGACCTGTAATCGAATCAGATATACACCGAACAATGTTATTAATTAACAAAGACATGCATTTTCTTATCATTCCGAATGTATGTTTCTTTAGTGACTTTTGGGAATCGACAGTATTTTTAGGTATTACCGTGCACTCTAAATTACAATGGGCTCCACATATTGAGAAACTAAGTAAAAGGCTGCTATTCGACGCTTAACGGATGTCCGATACTGCTAGGATTGTCTATTTTAGTTGCTTTTACAGTGTAATGAGTTATGGGATCCTTCTTTGCGATGGCGCTGCGGACATAAATACTATTTTCATTTTACAAAAAAGGGCCATCAGAGCCATCTATCAACTAGATCCGCACTCTTCCCTCAGAGAAAAGTTCAAAGAAATTAAAATTTTAACTGTTATGTTTATGAAAATTTAATTTACGTGCATAAAAATATTAGTCAATTTATTAAAAAATGTGATGTACACAATATGAATAGTAGATTAAAAAATGATTTAGATTCACATAAGACGCGACTCCACAAGATAAGTAATTCTTTTATGGCTCAGTGTATACGGTTTTATAATAAGCTGCCTGAGATGATCAGAGCCTTATCTATAAATAAATTCAAAGTTGTCATTAAAACCAAACGCCTCTCAAAAGCTATTATAAGGTCACTGATTATTTAAACGACAATGAAGTCTGGATTTAAAGCCTGGTTTCGGAGCTCATACTATGTTTAGTATTGTTTACGTACTTTGTTTGTGTACATAATTGTTGTAATTTTATATTTTAAAGAGACAAAAAGAATAGTATCCTGAGTTTCTTCTGGGGTTTCTTCTCAAGATCATCTCGGCTTTTTTCCTAAACCCGTTGAAGAATTCGTTTGAAGAAGGTATTGTCTAATGCTCCTTAAAAATATACCTTATAAATAAGACTTTACAACAGATAATAGTTTTTAACACATGTTGTTTCTGTTGTACCTGTCTATCATTGTTATACCTCTCCTTTGTGTAAGGTATAAACCGATGCGGATTGACAGGACTCTTCGAGGATGCCTGTAGCTTGTGCGCGGTTAGTTTGTTCACTCGTAATAATTAGCATTAATTTGTCTAATAAATTAGCGCCGTATGCAGATTTGTTAAGCTCGATCGGAACAACCGAGAGAGAGATGAAGCCAAATGGATCATATCATTACGTAGTCATGCCATTATCTCGAAGATAACGCTCACCGCAAGCACTCCCGGACCTGGCGTATACATTGATGCCAACAATTAGGAACGGAACGATATTTGCTCGAACCACATCACGCAACAAAAGAGTAGAAGTCACCTCGGCTCGCTTTTTCCACAGAAATACCTACTTATACTGCTGCGGGCCGCGTTATTAAGGGCGCACACTTGCACAATTTTAATTGTGAGAAATTATTTAAAAATCTTCGACTGTCGACATCGTTTCTCTCTATCGGTTCACGCCTATGCTTTTCGCATATAAGAGAAGGCTGGGTCAATCGGATACGATTAAAAATCGCATGCGTGCGACGCGCCTTAAGCCAACAACGTTAGAACATTGCGCCCGCGGCCGCAGCAATAATAACGCGCTCGGAAAAATAACCGGCGACCGAATGAAAGCAATCACATCGCCTTGTGTACCTTTCATTACCGGGAATTCGTCGGATCCCAACCAGCTTTCATCGAAACATTTTTAATTGGTTTCCGATGTTAATTTAAGCGAATATATTATACTCTGCGCAATGCGTCGGTTGAATGACGCCGGTACTAAGCGAGAGAGAAGCTTCTTATTGGTTTCAATAGTGCAAACTTAGTTCTTTATGGGATACAATACGAATTTGAGTTGAACCATGGAGCCGGGGGCCTTGTGGGCGTCGGCGGGTGGCAGGGGAAGCCGGGGACGGCAGCGAACACGATTCGGGAGTACGGTGCAGTTTGCTATCTAGATATTTGGAACATCGAACCGAACCACAATCGCTGGCCAACTGCTATCCGATGATAGAGCTAAAACTTATTTTATGAAATTTTGTTCACATACAGTACAACAGTTGACATTACAGCAGTCAACTTTCATACGACTAGCCATCTATCAGGTAAGCCCATCCAGCAGAAGACGAGTCATAGAACAGCATATATTATGTAGTTGCGTAAAAACTGCCAGAATCCATTTCCATTCTTATGTTATGATTTAAGAAAATTTTAGTCGAAAATAAAATAAATTTTTTAGCAAAATTTGGACAAAAACTAATAAAATATAAATTAATTCAAAACAAATGCAAAAAGTTCAATATGTTTAGTTTGTGTTTTTATACCGTATGGTTACTGCAGCTGCGGTATAAGCTTCGCCTTATTACTATTTCCACTAAACGTTTTAATAGATTCTTGTTTACCGGTATCGAGTTAACTTAAAAATAAAATAGAATAAATTGACGATTAAAAGTTAGGAAAGTTGCTATTATCTCTCAATATTTGATTCGAGTCGTAGCCGGCGGATTTATCTCGCGAACTGGCAGTTAACGTGACAAACTTTTGAAAGGAGTGGAAAACAAAGCCGCTATCGGGAGCGCACAAAAAGAGAACCTCCCTGGCGTCGGCTTCTGTAATATCATATTAGCATAACTTTTTAATTAACGGGAGACAGACTATGAGATCAAAGACGGAGGATCTATGTGAATAAGATTTCAAAACGAACTCGTCGTCTAAATGTCGAAATTTACTGCCTCCGTTCGGCTTAGTATACAATAGAGAAGGCGCTTAATTCAGCAGAAAAGTTGAAGTTGCTCCGGAGCGCTGTCGCGATGGATGACTGCACTAAAGCGGCACACGGAAGTATTACACGACGGTTGTTATTGTTCAGCTAACCTGACGTGGTCCATGACATATTCTCGGAGCGGATTTCACCTTTCTCAATTCGGCTGATGCGTGCGGAGAATGATTCTTCGCCCGCTTATTTTCATTAGTGGGCAAAATTGGACTTTTGCTTGCTAATAATTAGAGAGATGCTTCGCCTACCCCTAACACCGCCTCATGTTTCAGAAGTACGAATTCAATTAGAGACAGGAGGCAGCCGTAAGCTCGAAGCGACGTTCGCTACACTAAAGGAAACAAACAGACAGCCTATAACAATATTAGCTACATTATTTAGTTTTCCGTCGGAGTGCTGTACTCACACGCCTGTCTTTCTGGTACGGGACTGCATCCGCAGTGGAGTGGTGCCAGTGTTCAGTGGTAATATTTTTAATTGACACGAATCTTGAGAAATATTAGGAGTGCAGCTACTAGGTCTGCGGCTGTAGTGCAGGGTCTGCGGTGCCCTCATTGTTGCACATTCCTGTCTCTCATTTAAGATAATGCGTTTTAAGAGCACCTGACGTCGTGTCGCTGCAAGCCTTCCTCTGTCGGGATATTTGCAATTATGTTCTATATATTTTCAAGAAAAGTTTAATCTTTGTGGGCGGTGGCTAAAGTTTCATAATTACTTCTCTATTAATAGACAATTAATAATAAATAGTAGATGATTAAAATATTGTGGCTTTGTTTGTAGGTAATGGACTCGGAAGCATTAACCTACAATCTAAGTGAAATCATCTGTAAACCGCTTAGTAACATTACTTTTCTTTTATTATTTATTATTGTTACGGCTGGCCATAGAACCTTCTCGAGAAAACGCGAGTTGGCGTTGGGAGCATGGAATATTCCGATAGAAGAAGTAATCTTTACACGATATATGGTGACCACGTCCCTTTAAACAAGTGCAAAAGGAATTGCTCACCATTCTAGAACAACGATGTTTACCAAATTAAAACTTCGAGACTGTCCAGATTGTTTTTGCGCGAATTTAAAAACGGGCATGGGCGCTTGAAGAGCAGTGTGCGCGATAGGGAAGCGACAGTTTTTGCGAAGACATCTGCGACAGCGAGTTGGCGACGATATTGGCGAGTTTAACGGTTAATCGAGAAGTCTTGTGATATTTGGAAGAAATCTTGGTTTGAAAGACTAAATCGACTTTTTTCACCCTTAGACGGCAAATTTTACTCACCGCGCATCTAACATTATTAAAGGGTTTTTACTATGAATTTGATATTATTATAAATTTAAAATGAAATATTTAAAATAAGCGCCAGTGGCGAACTAAGAAAGAAGCGGCCTATCATGAGGTCCGAGTTCGATCCCCGGTCATGCCATGTATCAATGGTTTTTTTTTTCTAAAAATCTAAGTACTCACTGCTCTCAAACGGCGAAGGAAAACATCGAGAGGAAACTTTCATTGGCCAAAGACAAAATTCTAAGTCCACCAACCCGCAATGGGCTAGCGTGGTGGATAGGGTTGTCAACTCTCGAAAGAACAACCCAACCTGGGAGGATTTTAACAAATCGGGGTAGGGGTGGAGTTTCGAAAAAAAAACTTATATAGTTATTAATTTTTAATTTTATATTTACATTGCTTTCGAGCAACATCTAATATTTGAGGGTTTTTAAAAACAAAATTATAAAAGGTTTTACATGAAAAATCGAAGTTTGTTAATATTTGTATCTCTGCTTATGAAATATTTAACCGGTTTTTTTCTTGCTCCAAGGCGCAGAGCGAAGACGGCAGATTTTAATTTATGATTGTTAGTTTCATTTTAGAAAAAACCAGAGATATTATTGCGTCCCGGGAGCTCGGGAGGTTAACCATTATTACCGGAGTCACCCGGTGAACCCAGTGGTGGACCATATAGCCTAGTCCTTGATGAAAGGGTAGGCCTGTGCCGCTTAGACTGTTGATGATGATTTAAAATGTGCCTTTTGCATATCACCTCGTGTTACGTGTAACAAAATATACATTCTACAATACCCTTTAATCCTAGCATATATCAAACAATATTTTCCTGTTCGGAGAAACGCTTGAAAGGCGCTCACAGCGCAAGTGACGTATAAAAGTAAGCCGAGGTAGTCCAATTACTTCGAGTGCAGACGTGGAGAGAGGAGTCGGCCGAACGTTCAAAAGGCTTTCGTTCTCGCTAGCTCGCTGACAGCGTTACCAGTCCTTGCCATTTCGGCTGAACTGATTCAATCGGAAACATTGAAAATTAAAGTAAAAACATTTTAGACATATAGCGAGTCCTGAGTATAAATCTATTGGCGCCGGGGGCGGATTTCCACAAGCGAAAGCTTTAACAGAAACCCGTTATAATGTCGGCGTAGGTTCTACGGGAACGGGAACAGGAACAGGAAAACATGTCAACTTGGGAGCAGGAGAGTTGTATAGCAGCGCACGGCGCATACGTTGACCTGCATTCACATTACACACAGTGCGGAAGCATTTCAGGACTACATAATTCTGCTATCGTTGTGGGAGTTAGTAGAGTGCTTTTATCTACTTTTGCAGTAAGCTTTTAGATATCGGAGGATCATCAAATCTATACATATAATAAAATCCTTTTACAATTTTTGTCTGTTTGTCTGTGCGTTTGTACGCGCAAATTGATGTATTGCAAATTGAACAAACTACCTAGTAGAATAAATATTTTATTTGAACTCTGAGTTAACACGTACAAAAATGCGACGATATGATGGCAGCGCCCTGGCTGAATGACCACTTGATGGTTGATGGCCACTGATGAGGACACTGGCAATACTAACGGAGACGCAAGTAAGCCACTGACTGACTCACTTTGACTCGTAGATACATTTAAGTGTTGTAAGACACTTAAGCGTCATGACAACTTTATTTTTGCCAGGCATGGATTATTTTTAAATACCACAGGTGAACGCAAAATTTCATGATCGATGAGTAGTTAAGGCGTGATAAGTTAACAGACAGGGCTACTTTCTGTTGTGCACCGGATAATTACTTTCCAATGACTCCCGTTCGGGACCCGTGTGGGCCGTGTGCCATGTCAATTGTTCCTTCAATGCTTTTGACATTTTGCAAACTTCATGTTATGAAAATTTTAATTAATTAATACATTGGCGATTCCAGAGTTTGCTATTACCTCGGTCAGCAAATTAGTCTTGCAATCGACAAGGTAATGCAGCCAGCATGCTTGGGACTCTGCTTAGGGACCGAAGCTTAATATAATACACTATATGTAAATAATTAAGATTATTTATTATATTTTTTTATAACATTTTTATACATATTCATAGTTATTCATATTGTACATATTTAAATTTTAATACACGATCGCACTGAATTTTTATGCGAAATAAACTTATACATAGTATATTATGATTATATTTAGTAGTTAATATAACTTTTTATTGAAATATGTTTTTTCGATTTCCTTCAATCTTGAACAACCAAGAACGAGAACCGGTCTGATAACACCTTTTGATAACAGATAAAAAAGTTCTATTGTGATGTCTTCTCAAATTATATTTTTATAATGTGACAAGGCGAAGTCGAAGGCGAAGCGACGGAAGCGAGTCCTGGCGTTGGAGGTGGAGTTATCGAAACTCGACACCAAAATAAATTTGTATCTGAGAGGGAGTATTGTACTGATGTAAACCGGCGAACAATACAACGCAATATTTTGCTCAAAAATATGATGACAACAAGGAAGGCACGAAATCCGCCCACCGCTCATAAAAGAAAATAATATATTTGTGTAATGTGACGTCGGTGGATCTGGTGCGATTTAATTACTCGCCATATAACAGTGTAAACACATTCAACAACTTTCCACGACGTAGTTTTCCGCTACCCTTTTCACGGCGCTCATTATCCCGACTGAATATAGTACCTCCTGAGGGATATGACAAAGCTTCATCGCGAATAATTATTTGCGATAAATTTTATTCAGCGCTCGGCTGCTGGAAAATCATAAATAGATTAAAAAGTGATCGGTGGGTGTAAGGTAGATGGAAACTATTTATAACGCATTGGTAAAATCCCATCTATTTTATCTGATTGAAATGAGAGGCAGAAAAATACATCCTCACTTAAAACCTAACGCAATGATTGTAAAGATAATTACACACATACAATAGATATACAGGTTTATCAAACTAATGGGCCAGTGATTTTCGAAAAAATAAAACTGCATTAAAACTTTTTATAATGAACTAGCGACCCGTCCCCGGCTTCGCACGTGATGCAATTTTTATATATAAGAAAATTCCCCGTTTATCCCTTTTCACTAATGGTAAGAGTACCATTAGTGAAAACCGAATTAAAATCGGTCTACCCTTTCACGCGTGATGCCGTGACCAAGGGAAATAGGGATTCATTTATATATATACCTATAGATGAAGTATTAGAAAAGGTTTCACTGTTATGATTGACTGTGTTCATTTAGCCAACTTCAGAAATAAACGTTTCATAGTTGATTCTGGTTTGGATCTGGCAAGCAGTGGCAGGTAACATTGCCTGTCCCAATTATTTCGGTAATTGGGTCTGGCGGCAGTAACCACCCCCTTACACAAGATAACCGTGAATTTGTATTTCGGTGGGTCTTCTATGGTCGGCTGCTTGGAGTTGCTTCTGTTATAGGCGCCACCTTAGACATTTCTGTTTATTGTTTACACAAGGTTCCATAGGCAATATTTATTCCTTATGATCCAATATTATCAACTACGGTAATAAAAATAATTGCGATTTTTTTTCTAAAGATATTTGACCGGGTTCGATTCCTGGTCGCGTATGAGCGTAATTTAAAAAAAGTTTGAATGCAGTTTTTATTTTATCAAAGCTCCTAAGAACACATTTTCGTATCTCTTATAGTTTGAGATTTGCCCTCACTGACCCGTTTGGATTGATCACCCTGTATAGTGTTTATAGTGTACTCGTTAGCTAATATATTAGACAAATCCGTTCATTCTCATTTCCTTTTGAAACTCAACTAATATATCTAGGCAACTAGACAAGAGAGTCATATCTTCTTAGTGTTTTCTCCAATAGTGATTTAGAGTTCAACTTACTCCTCTGTGGTTCAGATCCAAACTGTTGACGCATGTCATTTTAAATTTCTGAAATTTATGTTTTTTGTCAGACTCCATACTTATTTTTTTACATAATTCTAATGTCATGTTTCGTTGTATCAACAGTTCGGACATGCAATTTTATGTTACAAAAAAGCAAGTCATTTTATTAAATTTATTCTATAGAAGCATTATTAACCAATACTTAAAAAATCACTGAAATAGGATTCGTTGGCTTGACAGAGGAGGCCTACAAAAGGTTTCATTCGTATTTGTGAATTAAAAATGGAAGCAAGCTAAGCAAAGTAACACTGCCTTTGCTATCCGCTGAAAGGCTGGATGCACTTGAGAACTGTCGATTGCCTCATATGAGCGAGTTGGCCCCACTCACCACTCCACTGACTCCCCTAATGTATGAACGTGGATCGACGTTACAAACTGTGTCAAGAAAAGTTCTAACTTACCTTCGGAGGCATGTTATTGGCCGCTTATGTTAATTCGAGAGGAACTCCGTGTACATTCTACATGTACGTATTTATGTAGTCTGTTCTCCACACTAGGTCAACGAGGATTGTAAACATATCAATTATTTTTAAACATAAATACTTGATTTTCTTTGATTTTTACACGAGCTATTGTTTCGTAAATAGTGGAAGATACTGAAAATGTGCGGAAAACTTATAAGTATATGTTTACACCGATTTTATAGGCAGATTGGTATTTCCTTTTTGAAACATACCGTGTCAACTGGTAATTTCATTCGTGTATTACTTTATGAACATTGAGAACATTGAATATTTGCTGTATGCGAAACATTGAAAGACTCATTTTGAGCCATACTTTTTATGCATACCAATTTTTATTGTGAATTTCTTGTAATTTTTTTCGATTACACTCTAATCTTTACATGTAAAATTGTTTGTACCGACTGATTATCAACGCACACTCAAAACTACTAAGTGTAGAGAGCAAAAATTTGGAATTTCAACTCCGTGCGAAGCCGGGGGCGGGTCGCTAGTAAAATAATGTAAAATCTAAATCTTCTATAAAAGTGTAATTTCTCTTATGTTTAATTACACTAGAGTGACGACGACATTGAAATGGGATTACCACCGAGATGAAGAAATAAAACAACTCAGTCTCAGTCTCACTTTTCGTTATCACCAAACTTTATCCCCCTTCTTATGTACGTAGGTACAGTTGTTCACTCTCGTCTTTAACAATCGTATACGTTAAATCCGCTTTTTGTAATTAGATATAATTGCATATTTGTGCTCTCGGTGCATAAAATTCAAGAGTGGTATTATATAGCAAATAAAAATGAGGATTGCGCATATTCTCGAGAGCATCGCGTGGCGCGTAGCGTGCTCGGTGGCCGTGGAGGGCCCTTCTGCGTTCATCATTCGGAACATATCCTGTGGTAAGATACAATTACGCTCAACCGACGAGCTCTCGCGCGACATATCTTTTAATTAACGGGAACAGACTCGCTTTAAGCACTCGTTCAGTTGAAAATTAACTAGATTCAATAAACATTCTCGTAAAAACCAATGTCGAAGGAAATAAAATCCCTCCGTTGTTGTTTTCGTGATGCTTAAATAAGGTTTCCTTGTATCTTGAGAGTGTAAATAAATCATTACTTTAGTTAGACCAATGTGGTATACGCTAGGTCTACAAAAGTTAAAGAAGTTTGTGTGGGTACTGAGGCCTGCATTAGGGAGGTAATGAAGCAGACTATCTTGCTGAAACTCTCTTGACATTAAATATGTATATTTAATATTTCTTAAATTCAAAATGTATTAAAGGCCAAGTACGCAGTTTGCTGCAGTTTGTGCAGTTGCAGTTTGTGCAGTTGTTTCTTCTTAAAAACAGCTTTCCAAACAGGTGGAAGGTTAATTTTGACGATCTATCAACTAGGTGCTCGTAAGTGTTTACGTAGACATATGAAATAATGAAAAAGGCTACTATACTAAACTGACGCGCTCCAAATTCGTCCGGGTGCAGTTGGGGGATTAGCTAAATATAATGTACCTTTCAAATAGGTTTTTTATTTTTTTTTATTTTTTTTTATGTTATGTCGACAGACAGGCTGACGGTCCACTTGATGGTAGGTGGCTACCGTCGCCTATAACACAAGCAACGCTACAGGTGCTGCAAGTGCGCTGCCGACTACAGTAGGATTAAGGATAAGGGATTAGGAGGGGATAAGGAAATGGGCTCTGGCATCCCTTACTCACTCACCGAAACACAACAGCACGTATATGCTATTATTTGACGGTGGTATTCTGTAAGGCGGTGGTTACTGCCGCCAGGCGGGCTGCCCAAATGACTGCGAAACGCAGTGTGCCCTACCACTACTTTTTAAATTCAGACCAGAGTCAATTTTGAAAATTACATTAAAATTTCCAAACTTGACCCCGCCGGGAATCGAACCCGGGGCCCCTGAGACGTTAGGCAAGCATTCTTGCCACTCATCCAACGGGCCGTCAATGTCAAGGTGCATCGATTTCGGAACATTTAAACAAACGTACAAAATCCGCCCTCTCTCTTTGTTATATTAGTTTAGATAAGTACATAGATTAGCGAATGGTAAGGTATATTTCCTGACTGAGACTGATAACCGTCTCACCTTCAATGCCGGCCAACTTCTGTGACTTGTGACAACCCGAATATTGTATGACCGGTAGCGTCATCTGTACGATATTCTATCTTATTCTTTATTTCTTCAAACACAATATGTGACTGCTTCATTTTTTCACTTAAAATTGTTCCTATAAATTGATAGATGGCGTTATGCATCGTGTTGTTTCGCAATCGTTGCTTAGAGTTATTACTGGTCCTTAATAGATGGCGCTATTGTATAAAACAAGAACGAAAGAATGATGATTATTTACATGAAGAGAGATGTCTACCTCAGTGATTTTCATGTCAGTTGAATTTTATAGTAGGTATTTAATTTATTAATACATCACAGAATATTTTATTTAATTCGTGCCATTGTACAATATGTAAAATAATTGTTTGTTTTTACAGTTATTTCGTTTCCTGGGTAAATGGTATTCAGTATTATAGAATAAACAAGAACTTAGCTCATTTGGTGTTTGTAATGTAATCAGTAGGTATACGTTGGACATAGTCGTCTGCATCTATCCAAAGGATTATCGTGGATAGTTTCTGCCCATCATTGTCCAATTATTGACGTGCACTGATACTGTACATTAACCGGTATTGATCAATCATCAATGCGGCTATGTTGATAGGTAAACATCGTTAGCGTCCGAAATTGGGACACGTGTGGAGAGCGCTACACATAATACAAGAAGCAACTCCTCGTGCATCTGTTCCACATACACCTCTAATTAAATTGATTGATTGATTGATTGATTGATAAATTCAGGTGGAGTTTTAGCAATATATTATCCATTAATATATCAATTTATTTCAAAAATAAACCCAAAAAAGTCGAGTAGCTTTTTTCGTGCAGTATTTCGTTTAAATGAAATAATAAAACTAATAAATGAACATTATGTGTTCTGTGATTCTCAAATAGAGAAAGGTTAGTTTTTTTATATTGTTTTGTCTAATGGATAACTAAGACCTCTGAGACCTATTCAAACACCGATTTTATGACCCCCAAAGTGAGCACTCGTAGGCTTGTGATATGGGATAGCCACACAACGGACGAGGGCCCAAATTCTGCACACCCAGCCCAGAGCCAATTTTGAAAATTTCACTTAAGTTGACCCTGACGGGAATTGAATTCTTATGCAATTTTTAATTAATCTGAACTTAATTAATAAAGAAGTGCTTCTAAATGACACAATCTGTACTAAGCGTTTTAAAATATGTATACACTCAATCAAGTTACAAAAATAACTAGATTTTGAAGGTTTTTTTAAGTTAGTAGGTAATATGTCTACTATTTTATATTATAAGTGAGTGCCTAAATCTAAGAATATGTATCTGAAAAATGAAGGTGAGTTCTGTATGTGTTTTCGCTTATTCAGACTAATCTCCGAAAGAAAACCACCCAATTTGACGCGACATAATGGCAGGTAGGGAGAAAAGGTCAAAGAAGAAAACGGCCTTTTTATTCGGCGAATTTCAATGTATAAACGAAGTCGGGAAAATCCCATAAGGGCCCTGTAACCATATGCTAGCCTTTAGAAATATTTATGGTTTGCAATAATATCCATTTATTAATCTGGCGCGGTTATGGCCACTGGAATTCTATGAACATTCACAGTGTTTGTATATAAACCTGCAACTCGAGTTTCGATGTGTGTTATTTCATTCATATTTGAATTGAAATTGAATTATATTGAACAGAATTCGTTTCAGAATCTTTGTTTTCTACCATTTAGTAAATACAATTTATTAACTGAAACCAGGAATTAATTAATTATAATATATTAAATTTTAATTAGAAATCAATTGCGTAATGTCCCATTAGTCAACTAGCATGACAGTATTAAATTCTCTTACCTACTTAATCAAAATAAAATGTGCTTACTTAATTAAATATCAACATTTCTGGACATTACAAGTGAGAAAAAATAAAATCAAATTGTGGCATCCATTAGTTCGATTTCACAAAATTTCTTAGGATTTTTTTTCTTAATTTCTTTGTTATTCATTCCTATTAATTGAAGAGATGCAACCTTATGCCTCTAAGAAATGATGAAATTTTGTGACGCACGGTGACATTCATTGCTGATATTCCAATCAAACTTAATATAACCGTTAACATAAGTTCACTCACTATTTGTATTCGTAACGAATGGGTCATTATTATGTTTTATATCATTCAAGTCTTGAATACGATTCTCTTCTATCAGTAGAAATAGCAGGACTATTGCAAAGATGTATGGAGTTTCTGTTGTTTCCATATTTCTATTAATCATTTCATCGATACACATATTGATTTCTATGTTGCTGGTTTATAATTGGACCCAACAGATATTTCAGAGTGATTATTTCATTAATTACTGAATCGTTTGGCCACTGAAGAGTCTGAAGATCCACTTATGTCGCTACAACTTGAATTATGTAACCTACGCTCTTTCTAATTTATGTAACCCAGCTTTATAACATAGTCATCCAAAATTGTCAAATTTCTGATTACGCTGACTAATTTAAAGGAGGCAACTAGTCACAGACCTTCTGCTCAGCCAACGTCAGGCTCGATAGTGTTGCGAGCTCATAATTATCCCAACCTCTCATCATGTGACTTCCTTCATTGGCTATAACAAATTATATTAAATATTTGCGAGTCGTCCTTGATAACTGTTTAAGCTTATACCAGAGAGATTATATTTTTTTAAATTACGCATTTGTGGTGACAGTCCACCCTCAGAACCGTCAGTGCCTCGAAGACCACACCGCAAAGTTTATTAAATATCGCATGCGCAAACTTTCTACAATGCGACGACATGGAGCACTTTCATCAAAGCGTGGACTTCCACTAAGTTGAAGAACCTTGAATACCTGCCATCCCGTCTCTTAACAAAAACAATCTTCGCCAGTCAGGAAGCAATGGGTACCTACTCTTCTCTAAGCGCTCAAGTCCAATAAAGTTATGATCGTAATGTTCTGAAATACGAAAGAACTAGCTTGCAAGAGCGAGATTAAGAATTTGCAAGGCATTTATTTATGTGTGTCCTGTGCACATTCCGCTATTAATAAGGGCGTACAAATATTATTTTCTGCTTTATTAATTATTTAATTTTAAGAAGTATTTATGTCGGGTCAGTGAGACCTGTTATCTCGTTCGGCATGCTGTTGGGCGGTCAAAGCTGCTAAGCGATTCGTTCAGTTGACATTCCGAGTACGTTCCCGTTGTAGCTTAATTATTTTACTCGGGAATTAACTGGCAAACTAGCGAGAGGAAGAGATTAAACTTCTTGCGAAGTTTTAGAATGTCGTCAAGAGACGCCGGGAGAGGTGGAGCGGCGGAGGGGTGGCGGGGAGAGAGAGCGTTAATAACACGTTAAGAGTTTGAGAAGTACGTCCACTTCATCAATAAACACTTCCCACTCCGGAGGCTTTGTTCATTGAAATTAAATTCAACGAAAACAAATTAATACCTCCTCACTATCGTCGAAGAATTATTTCAAAAATATGGACATTCTTTTGAAAATTGGCCATCGAATACGTAATGTCTATAGTCACAAATTGAAATGCATTAGTCGAAAGTTGATTTGATTTTTTTAAATGTACAGTTATAAGGCAAGTGCGTCGCTTTACTCGATGGGATAGATAGTGGCGTTCTGTAAACGTTTCTTGGCTGTGGAAGGCAGTGTACTAAAAACAGTAACACTTCGAATTGAGAATGAGTTGTGATACGTAGTATACCTATAGTGGATGATGTAGTTAGAGTATGTGGATGGATGAATCCCAGCCATCGATTGCCCAATCGCCATCGTAATCGGGCGTCCTTTGACAATCGACGCGTGAAATGGCCCTTGTGCTTATTTGTTAATCGGAATCGAACAACAAATTCTTTGCCTTTGTAACTCATTAATTATTTATTATTGCTAAACACATATTATATGTTTCATGTATGCACGTTTACAATATTATTGTCTTATTTTGTAAAAAGCAAAACAGTCTTCGCTACATATTATGTGACATCTTTGGAAAGTAGTTTAGCTATTTTTTTCTTTCAAAAGAGATTTAATATTAAAACAATTTTCGAATGATTTGTTTACGATTCAGTACTTGGAATATTATTGCAGGCAATGATAGTACATAGCATTGTCCTTTACTGGACCTTGTGTTTTGTACTATGCGAGTAATTTAATGTAGGTAACTCTTGTAACGGGGTATAGCACCTTTGTTTAAGGCGACAAATTGTGTCTGTATTTAACAAAATAATTAAAGTATTTTAAAAAAGAAATTTCAATTGAAGCTCCTCGGTTACATGCATATTTTTGTTGTTTGCAATTATTATTAAAAATAAACCAAACCGCCTTGCTGCTTACCAAACCTGCAATGGCTGCATAGTGACAACACAGCTGCGCATCCGGTGGACATAGCATGGCATATTGGCTGTATCGAGTTGATAACATCATTACCGGTGGATTATAATTAAATCGCCGAGCGTTTTATCATCCGCCGGACTAATTGCGTTACGCTCGTCTCGTTTGACGACGCCCTGTCGAACTTCGTTAAGGGAATCGAGAAACGTCCGACATTAAAGGCTAATAGCGATCTACCCACTCTCAAAGGCTGCTCGGAGCCGCAGGGTCGTAAACCAAGACCTGTGGGAAACAATTAGGTGTTATATTTCATTCATAACATCTGTGCGTGAGACACCCACTGATTCCAGTTCGTGTTACGTTAATATTGGTGATTAGTTAAACAAACAAATCGACAGTTCTTACTCCTAACTTCCCCTTTAGTTCTGGTTATATTTAATACGACAGTAATGCAAGTTATTAGATAAAATAAAAAATCTTAGTTACGCATTTAGTCTAGGCATCACCTGGCCATGACTTTGACTTTTCGGACATGTTATTATATAAAAATGAATCCCCATTTCCCTCGGTCACGGCATCACGCGTGAACGGGTAGACCGATTTTAATTCGGTTTTCATTAATGGAAATAGGGATAAAAATGGGGAATGTTCACATATATAAAAATTGGACCCCGGGCGAAGCCACAGGGGCGGGTCGCTAGTGGGTAATAAAATTGGAAACGAGCTGAATCTGTACATTAAATTTAAAAAAAAAAATCAATTTGTACACATTTTACATGTTACCGAAGTCACAAAAATAGATTTCCGAATTTTTGTCTGTTTGTCTGTGCGTTTGTGCACGGTGATCTCAGAAACAGCTTAGCCGATTTAAATGCGGTTTTCACTGGTGCATTGTAGCAAGCTTCCCGTAACATTTAGGGTTTGTTTTGTTCCAATACGTTTAGAAACAAAAAACGTTTCGCGCTATACCGAACACCGGGCGTACGAAGTTGCGGACTCAGCTCGTATCTAATAATATGTCTTTAAGATAATATAATATTGCATGTAGTATTTAAAATACTGGCTTCACCTTGAGTCGAGTGATAGTCTTCCAAGGAGACCTATATATGTTTATTGTAAGTAAGATGGTATAATACTTCTGAGTGTTTCCAATCGCAAAAACGAAAATTCACTCTTAAATTGAGACCGGTTCCAGAGGTTTTTGGTGAAACTTGTTAAACACGGAAGCATCGTCCTCTTACTTCTTTTACCTCTCGCCTCTTGCCTCTGGCCTCGAGGGACATTCTAAACAACTATTTAATTCCGGTAACTCGATCGCATTTTCCTGATTGCTTTTGTTGGGCCGTTTAGATAATACATAAAAGCAACAAAGACTTTTATCTTTACAAGGTTCTGGCCAAGAGCATATCATCTTTAGTAATGGCAGGCCGCACTGCGATTCGCGGTCATTTGGGCAGCCCGTTTGGCGGCAGTAACCACTCCCTTACGGAAGACTATGTGCTGTATTATTTATTATTTCGGTGAGTGAGTAAGACAAGACAAAACCCATTCCCCTATCACTTCCTAATCCGTTATCCTTAATCCAGCTATGATCGGCAGCGCACTTGCAACGTCGCTTGTGCCATAGACGACGGTAGCCACATACCAACAAATGGACGAGTCAAAGAGCTGATGAAGGGGTTTGATATGGTGTGAAACTTTGTGTGACGCAAACGTCGCCAACAAAGAGTTTACGAGTTACGTTCACATATTTCATTTTTATATTTAAACTTCAACATCTGTTTATATGTCAAAAAAAAGAGATAAATAATTGGCCAATGTTTAGTATAAGATATCAGCAATAAAACTTGAGTCCTTGAAATCAGTTTCTTATGTAAGTTGTTAAGGTGATAAGTATTGCTTAAAAGGAGAAGCTTGTGACACAACTCGTGAGCAGCTGTATCTTGAAATTACTTAAAACATTTTATTGTATCGAATTTAAGTGCAGGCATTCCCGCGGGAATGGTTAGTATTTGAGCATAGTACTTATTTTAGTGGCATATGTAACGCAACGCGGTACACATAGCAAATTTTAGTTTTTTTTTAAATGTTATGTCGACAGACAGGCTGACGGTCCACTTGAGTTTTCAATTAAATGATATTTTAATTGAAACAAAAAAAAAATAGTACTTCAGCGTTATATCCGACGAACGGGAGTGGTATTATTTCATTGAAATTCCTACACTCGGTAGATTTTTCATCGTTGAATATTTATTTCCGACGAGACGTTTCGTCTGTTTGCAGGCCCATTTCATTTACTCCGGCATTCGAATTTGAAGAGTTGAACTTCGCGAGCGACAAGTGGTCGTTTCGGTCCGTCGGGAAATCATTGAAAAAGCTCGACAGTTTTACACGTTGACAGTCTAAAGAACGATCGCTACGCAACAACCACAACAAGGACAAATTACAATTAACAATAACGGCGAGGTTATAATAACGGGCGCGTTAATTTGCATAATGCACCCGTTCATATAATATGTGGCGTTAATCCTGGATTCCGGGTTCCACTGCATCTCGACAAAGGGGATTAAATGTGCCACTGTGCCACTGGATTACAAACTCAAACCGGCTCACTTTGTCATCCCTCCACAATGCCCGATACGAAATACTATCGATTGATATGTCTACACTTTTGTAATCCTATTAGCGGGTAATGCTCCAATTATTCATTATTCTTCATTATGAGCAATCGCTTGGCATAGGCCTCTCGTTAAGCCACTGCAAATCGCAAGACATCAAAATGTCTTCGCAAATTGATAGTAGGTTGATTTACCATTTCATCGAAAATATTGAATTAGTAGGGACCGCAAAATCCTTGGTATTCTTGGATAGAAAACATGATTTTTCGTTTTTGCATTACGATATTTGCAACTCGAAAAACAATCTCAAAAACTCGGCGATCTGTGCATGCTGTGACTATGTTCATTCGATTTTTTTATGATTTACTGTCGCGGGGAACTCTGTACGTGTAGATTGAAATTTAAAAATTAAAGAAATGTGTTCGAACAATATCTACTGACCATAATAAGGTACACGGATAATTATAGAGCCATATTTAATAGATAACCTTCAAATCTAAGATAGTTTTAGTCGTGACCTTGCTTTTTTGGAAAACATATATACATAATATAACAAGTTTTTGTGAATATAACCTTTATGTGTTTTTGAAAAATCGACATTTACTCGTACATTCCATTTCCACAAAAGAAGGAATATTTTCAAACTGTTTTCTGTTAAACTTTTTCAAAGAATGGTTGGTAAGTGGACTTGGGACTCTGATTATTTCCTATCAGCAAAATAGATGTGTGGGAAAAATTCAAAGTATATTAAAACAATACAGTTTTTTTTCTACTTATCCACTTCACTAAAGGAGCTACTTACCGACAGAAAAAATTAAGTGTGAATGATAATTTTTACATATTAGATACAAAAACTTTGGTTACAATAATTTGTATAAAATACAAGTGGTTAAATTAATTAAATAAATCATTAATTGTCCTTTTAATTTGTACGCCCTTATTAATTGATTTATTATTAATGGCAAAAGGTTATTTAATATGAACTCAATTGTATTTATCTTTTTCTATGTGACATTGACACTTCATATACAGGAATTTTGCGCTAGGACCTCGTCGTGATGGGGGGGCTTAACTCTCGGCAATCCGGGTGGTTGTAGGGGCCGGTGGGGTCAGATCGAATTGTCGCTGGGGATAAAAAAAGCCACTTGAGTGAGTGCTCCGAGCGGGCACCGATCATTGGAACTCGTGGCGGAGCATCAGTTTGAAGCGCCAACTGTCGGTTTGAGCTTCACCGGCCACCACTCGCTGGCCCACGCGGGCGTTGGCCGGTGAGAGACGGCACCCACTGTCCTTGTGCGTCGGACCGAGCTATGGGTCTTGGACCGGCCTAGTAACCACCCTCCGCAGTTGTCAGGAGGAGCGTACGCCCGGCCTCGCGACCCGGCTTAGTAACTCTTCCGGTACGACAAAATGAGGTGGAGCCGGTCGTTCATGCTGTCGCAATTGCTGTAGAAATGTCAGGTGGACACCCCTCGTGCATGAGATGAGCGGCTTCACGAGAAGAGATTAGGTCCAAGAGTTTTAGGTGAAAGCCACAAAAGAGAGATTATGGGGTGATTCATCACCTCGTTGGCAGCCCGCTGCGTGAGGTTAGTATTGGTAGCTTATGCCGCTTCGCTCGGGGGCGGCGAACATGGGGTCGACCGCCACCGTCATCACATCACCGGGCAACGAGGGGAGACGTGCAAGCGTGCGGGCCTCGTCCGGCGGGGGAAGAAGGTTGCGTGTCTCGACGATCCCTGATCTCCCAAAAACGGCGCGTAGAAACACCCTGGCTTTCAGTGTAATTTCAGAATTTCAGAGTAGAAATTTCATATAGGACCCTACCGATCTCCCCACAGTCGGTGTGGAACTGGTTCGCAGAATTACACGAAAAAAAAATATCACTACAGGATTACTTCACATTTACATCCAATGATTATTACAGCCGAAGATCACATCTGCAGTATCAGCAGATGACGAGCCAATGAACTCAAAGCTTTGCGAGTAATTACGAAACTCTAATTGCTACTTAGTTCTGAGCTTTTTCAATTCATAACCCGCTGTTTGTTTCCAAACTTTAAGTGTGTGCTTACGTTTCGTTGCCTTTATTATATTGTTATTATTATCGCGGTCGGGATTTCATTAAGGTACAATTGTTTTCGCTTCAAGAGAACTAGTATAATTGGAATAGTTGACAGAAATGTTCAGTTGAATTTGGCTTTCCCTTTGTTAGTTCGGTACCGTCGTGAACTCACGACAAAGATCGCTCAACTATGCGGCGGTTTATCACTCGCTGCTTCAACTGTACATTTATAAAGTATATTATATTGCACTTGCTAATAAAATTGATTGTAAAATTAAACAACTATCAATCTATCAATCCAAGCAAAATCTCGGCAAAAAATAATAATACTTAATATTAAATGAATAAATGATTAAATTTAAACAGCAGCCATAATAAATGAAACCTCTAATTATTTTCAAAAGGAAATTGTGATTCCTTATAGGAATGTAAACACATTATCTTAAACATAATTATGTTTGAAACTTCAGTCAGTGTAACACTCGATCCAACATTTAAATTAAAATCTGTCGTGTGGTCGCATTGATAGCGAAATTAATTTAAATTTTGTAGATTACTAGCGACTTGATTTTAATCTAACATATATTTAAGCAGCGTATGAAAATAATTATCCTTTTTGGTTAATTGTAAATTTAATTTAATTAATAAATGTCTCATAATGTTTTCAAGTGATAGTAAATTTTAAAAACTTAACAAACAGACAAATAAATGGATTATATTATTAAATTTTCACGCGCATTTCTCGGTACACTCACTCAGCATGAGGTATTTTAGTTCCGTATGCAAATCGACTCGTATGATGGTGTCACATGTCACAAGAAGGATGTGATCATGAAATGCGCCTAATAACTTGCTAACTTATTGCCCTAATATGATAGTGTTGAACCACACTATCTCACTCTTACCAGCGACTTTATATCAGCTACTAAATATACATGTAGTAGCTGATATTGTTGTTCAACAATTTAATTAGATACATATGTTCAGTGTTTACCGGTGTGGGCACACCTCGCAATGCGCTCTCACAGCGGGCTACATGAATATTCATCGATCGCTCAGCTGGAAGCCTACATGTTTGTGTGTTATGTGCTGCTCTCGTGTATATGGGCATTATTTCACTGCTTACAACTGCATGGACAATGGACATACATGCGTCCAGACTTCACACATTATATTTGTGTCTTAAATTAATTTATTTAGAACCAAATTAATAGCATTGTATATTTTACATATGTATATAATACTAAAACTTACAAATAAAACTTTTAATTACTAGAAAAACTAGAAGATGAAATAATGAGAGGAAAAGTTTATGTCAATTAAGATTTTTCTAAAACCATATCACCGCAAACTCGACTGTGAAAGTTAGATACAGTACGACCGTTAAATAAAGTATTTAGTCAGATCGAAGTTCGAAACATGTAAATATATAAAGAAACTGTAGCCGAGTGTCCCAAGTGGATGAGGAGCGAAGCGTCGGAGCCACGACACTTAAATTGCACATAATTCCTTTTAAGCTGACAAATTAAAACGGAGCTCATATTCCACAGCTCGATAATAAAATGTTATGACAGATTTACGGCTAATACAGATTGAACTAGATTTAAGTTTGTAGAGTTATTGAAAAAAAAAGGAGCCTCAAATTTCTTGAAAAACGATTGTTCCTTGTATTATTGAAAACGCCTGATAACGGGGATATGGAAATACATTTGGCTATCTCATTGACAATAAAGTAGTAACAAAATTTTTATTCATGAACCAGTTCATACTTGTATACCTATTTGTTAATGTAAGAAAATTATT
The DNA here is from genome assembly GCA_910589475.2 of Bembecia ichneumoniformis. Classification (NCBI taxonomy): domain Eukaryota; kingdom Metazoa; phylum Arthropoda; class Insecta; order Lepidoptera; family Sesiidae; genus Bembecia; species Bembecia ichneumoniformis. The sequence goes on from OU342520.1 coordinate 214,243, forward strand.
CCAATAGTTCAGCATTTATTAAAATATAGCCATATCTACAGCTGCAAATAAATAAGACATAAAGGTTATGTTTATACATAACCTACATTCTATGTAGATACCATAATGTGCTATACACTAAATATAGGTCCATTTACACAATATTTTAAATAGTATTTAGTAGTAAATTCACACGAAACAACATACGGTATGTTATAAAGAGATTTGAGAGAAGAAACTAGAGGGTCGTGTGTAGGAGTGAACGGGCGACGCGATTACAAAGTTTGTAGCAATTTAGTAGTCCAAGAAGGGTGCGATTATAATAGTATTATGTATAATATTATGTTAACACAGTCTAATGTTTCTTGGTAGTCCAGAACATTTATGTTTAGATTTAAGCTCAAATTAAATCTAACATACATAACCTACCATATAACATTTATAATTAATTACTCTTAAAGAGTTAAAATTGTGTGTTAAAGTCTTAAATTAATTATTGTAATTTTATTGGGATATCTCGGCCTCTTTCAACCAAACCGAAACCAGGACCATACAGTGATTTATTTGGCTGATAATTATATATAATTGCATGTAATTTAACGTATACCGTTAATCTATGAACTGACTGCATTTAGTCTTACATTTTAGAATTCGTATCTTATCGTTTTATTGTCGTCCCTCTGAATAGTTTCGCGGGTCCGTCAGTTTACAAAATAAGTGTTGAGCTTTAAATATCTTAAATCCTCGACGTTTGTTGGCTTTTATATCTGCGGCGGGCAGCCGCTGTCTGCACCTGATAAAATCCTCGCACTCCCTCATAGAACAAATCGTGTGTTAGATGTAGAGAGGTCGTTCTCGAGTAAACAATCGCAAACACCAAATTGTCCAACCAATTAAAGTCCGGTGCAACAATTTTTAACTTAGCTTTGGGTATACTACACTTGCTGCGTATACGAGCATCGTGAACAATAAGTAAATAATAAAACGATGTCCTCATTGAAGGTTCAGTTAACGGTAACATCATTTTAAACAAAAAAATACACTTTGATTTAAAAAGTAGTTCCGCTTACGCAATACGTAATACTTAGGTTGTTTCTTACGTATTGAGCCTTGGCAACACTGAGCGATTTATAGGCGCCATCTGTCTTTTCCATTGAACATGACTTCAATTAATACATTTATTATTTGAATGCGTTTTGTGTTGTTTCCAGTGACATGAAAAAAGTCTCAGCGAGAAAATGGAATTATCTCTTAAAAATTCCCATGCCATGAATTTTTATGACTTTGTCGTGGATTATCAAGACAAGAGTGCTTCGATCAATTTACATCGACTTTTAACGATGAAGCTCCATCCTAAGCCACTGTAAAATGCTAATATAATTCGTTTGATCGTTTTGATCATCCCTCCGGGATGACCCCAAAAAGGTCGTCCAAATTCAGTTGTTGTGCCTTAAAACATCGATGCTATGCGTGAACTGATAATACAGGATCGACATGTGACATACCGCGAGATAGAGGCGACTCTGGAAATTGTGATTAGAACAATAAGAAATTGCATGAACATTTGTTAGTAAAAAATGATTGTTCTCGTTGAATTCCACATAATTTGACAAGCGCGATCGTCGATTGGTGCAAGGAAATTGCACCAATCGACGACAAAGTTAAACAACAATACCAACAAAGTTTTTCGCGGAAAAAGCACATCGAGGTAAATGATTGCCTGTTTCTTCTGAATTACCGGTCATGTGGCGACAGTGCCATTGAGAATCGTAGGATGGTTAATTCTGAATGGTACATGACCATTTGTTTGCCAGAAGTTTTCGGTGGAATCCAAAAAATTCGAAACGGAGACGAATCATTCTTCATCATGACAATGCGAGCCTTCACACATTGGATCAAACAAACGAATTTTTGCACCGTCAAAACATGGAATTGAATGCTCTTCCTCCGTACAGCCCTGACTTGGCACCTAATAGCTTGTTCTTCATGTTTATTCCGAAACATGAAGAACAGAATGCGTGGGTAACGATTTTCATCAGCAGAAGTAGCTGTTGAAACGTAAAAAAACTCGTTCTAAATGTACCATAATCGGAGTGGAATCGGAGTGGAATTTGGTTCCAACGCATGGAAAAGTGTATCCATCACTTTGATAAACAATAAGACCAATTTCAATCATCAATATTTGTTTTTTTTTTATTGTAGGCGCAATACATAAGTAGCAATCCTCGTATTAATTTTTACAATAAACAAGTGGTATTATCTATATAAATAAAAATGAATCGCTAAAAGTTTTTGTAATTAAATAGAATACAGATAATAGAATTGTGCTAGTCTGCACAAACATAATGAAAGTTAATAATAAATAAATCCAGAGCAAATGGGTTATTCGCCTACGGAGCTATTTAATAAATTAATCGTAATTCAAACAAAGGGACAAAGAGCAACAAGATCTCGCATTCAATTATGTCCGAAACAAGCGAATTGATAATGAGATACAGAGTTGCGCATGTGACACAGCGCCAGAGAAATTGTAGACGAAATCATTGATAGCTGTTACATTGGGCCGATTGCCGGTACGCGTTTGTTTAGTCTGTGACGTGTTCCGTCCCGTGCCGTAGCGCTCTCCCGCCATTCGCGGAGTTATGGGCTACGCGCGAGGACCCCTCGCTACGGCGTAGCGCCCGGCGAAAAGTATTTCGTGAGTGTTCGCAGCGAACTTAGCACTACACTAAACAAACACTGAACTATGTTCGTTGCTAATGGAACTTGTACGCTGAAATCGCAGCTTTAATACCAAAGAGGTAAGTTAATCTAGTTGCATTTAGGTAATTATTTTTTCTAAATAATTAATTATTATATTGGAAAACAATATTACAGTTAAATATTTTATTGCTAATTATAAATAAAAATAATAGTATAAACTTCAGCAGTTTAATTAAAAGACTCTGTTCACTTCAATTTAAGTATTATTTTAAGTATTTTAATTGTGTGTTTTCAAAAATATGTATATAAAAAACAAGTGAAGTAGGATTCGAGATTCTGAACAAAAGAGAGAAACTTGAAAATAATTTTAGGAGCGAAATGCAAGCAACTAACTATGTTCGCTGAGGAAGACGCGTCGCTACTAACTCGAACATTATATTTCATATACATAATTCCTAATAAAATATTAGATTAGATGTATCTTAAGTAAATGTTTATCGAGTTTAAAGCAAGAAGTATAGCAAGATATTAGTTGATGTTTTACTAACTAAAAAATGTACAAATTACCCACTACTACATTTAAAGTTATTACCAATTTGACATTACGCGACGTCCCAATGCGCTGAAATTTTTTAATAATACGCCGACTGGTCTTTCTAGAATATATGTTCATCCCGTCAACATACTACGAGAAGGTTGTGTTAAATGAAAACAGGTTAATATACAAATTATTTTTATGGAATACTTTAAATGTTAATTTAATAATTATTTTGGGGGCTGTTGCCATAAATTGAAATAACGCAGTACAATACATCAAAATTATGACGATATTATGGAAATGGCGGCACTGTAAGATTAATTGACAAATGATAAATGAAACTGGGGATTTTGTTTGGGTGTTTGTGCAGTTAAATAAATGAACGCGCAATGTTTACATTAGTATTTATTTATTTCATTATAGAAATATCCATTTTACAAAAATTATTATTTGAGTTGTTTTTATACTGTTGCATTTGATAAACAGAAGACGATACTTGTTACTTATTAAGTGTTGAGTACTAACATCTACTAATAAATTTTGGACCATCGTTGTCTGTAATAAAGAATTCAATTACTTATATACATATAATAATGAAATTATTGTACTGTTTAATACATACAGCTCCCGGAGGAAGTTTGGTCACGATGCTCACTGGCGCAGGACTCGTCGTCGCTTTCCTGTTCCTGGCTGCTTCCGGTGAGTGTTAAATTGAACTCAATTTTCTGCTTACATTTTCTGTGGAATCTCATTAGTACTGCCTTTCTGCCCTTCTAGAGACTGTGACGAAACTCAAATGGAGGGAACCCTGCGGCCTGAGGGCTCCATACAATAAAATTGATACGGTTGATACTGCGTTAGCTAGGTCCCCGCTCATTAGTCTTGACATAACTATTTCAATTATTTCCTTTCTAAATTTTGGTTCAGACTAACTAAGTTTCTTGAACCATCCAAATGAAGATATATATAAAAAAGGACTGCCTTTGTGTATTTATTAGTGAATCGATTTTTTTCATTTAAAAGTTATTAACGAGCTCTAATTTTAGGAATAAAAATTCTGGTCGACATGATTGTAAACGAAATTCTACTAGGGGCGAACATTAGTATTAATTATTATATATTCTTTATTATTGCGATACACATAATTATTGCTCGCTCAAAAGTACTCTTGGGTATTGAAATGCTATCCGGGAATAGCATAACAAGAGAGAAGGATGGCTCACACGCCCGCCAAAAGCACGCAACTTACGTGACAAAGTGTTTGCTGTTAGCTCACGGTTCCCAACCTCAAAATGTAAAGATTTCTTTTTGTAATAGCTGTTGCTGCTGCTATTGTATTGATGAAAATCGAAAATACGTACAATTTAGATTCAAATATATATATATATATATATATATATATATATATATGACAATTTTGTTTTGAAAGGTTTCACATTTTATTTTATTTTTATTTTTAAAAGGAGAACTGTGACATGCATGCACAGGTATGAGTCGAATACAATGAATCCTGCACGTTTGTGCATTTGGGTGTGAAAAAGCTGTGCTCTCGGTTGTTCCGCTTCGGCCATGCTTCCCAGATTCATCGAAGGGGCGTCAAATTTAGTGTGGGAAATAGTAACGGGTGACAAAACATGGATTCATTGCTACAATCCCAAAACAAAGCAGCAATCGAGCGTATGGGTCTCAAGATGAGCCGAAACCAACCAAAGTAGCGCGCCTGCAAAGTGTCTCTATTAAGCAGATGATTGTATTTTTTTAAATAAAACTGGCCATGTGGCTGCTGTTGCTTTGAAGAATCGTCGTACTATGAATATAGTGATTGGTACACGCAGTTATTGTTATTTCTTTGCCGCCGTATCTTATTGCACCACGATAATGCCAGTTCTCATACGGCCAAACTCACAAATGATTTTTTGAAGGTGATAAACGTAGAACTTATGAGCCATCCTGCATACAGTCTCAACCTGGCAATGCGACTTTTTTTTTGTTCTCAAAAATTAAGAACTAGTTACACGGTCAACGATTTTAATCACCAGAAGAGGCTGTCGAAGAGTATGATTTTCAAAATTGCTTTTGAGAGGCAATCATTTCATTTTTGACCATTCATTCATAGTAATTTTTTTTTTATTCATTCCGGAATCTTTTAGTGCGTCCCACGTATGATCATGAAATCGACATAATTGGGTGGAAAAAATAGTTTCCACATTTGTAACAGTTGATAACCTCTAAAGCTCGTCAATGCTATTTATCAATAAACAAAATCCGTTAAACTTGCTTTTTCTCTTTAGAGGAAATTAGCTTTTCCTATTTATATATTGTATTATAGATTAGATTACCTTATTATAATCTTCAATACGAAACTGGTGCGGAAATATATCCATTTGCACATGTCACTTGCTAGTTTGAATACCCAAAAGTTGATATCGACTCTAAATAAATAACGTTTTAGAACTTTTTATAGTATCATTTTATTTCCTTTACATTTTAAAATATTATTATTACTATTTGCGGTCTCGTAAAGAGATAAAATGATAAAAGTCAGCAAAATTGAGGATGCGAGTGACGCGTTTTAACAGTTTATATGAATAATTTAATCCTAGTTAATAAAAAGGGCACTGATTTTTGAAAAGTGCCTAGCTCATTTCCATATCTGGAGTATGTATATTCGATCGACGATTCCTTCCCCTTATTGTTTGTGTTATACTGTAATCTTCTGGGATTTGACAGGTTATTTACGCGGGATCTAATCTGAGAAACCTGTTCCAAGGTAACGCTCAAACGTAGAATTGTGACAACAGCTACGTGCTGGCAATCTCTGCTATAAACACTCCAGAACATTTGTCTGGTCCTCTTAGACGGCGTCCATAAAGTCTCTAGGAATATTACGAAATAAAAGAACAAGGCTGCTAATAGGTCAATTAGGTTTTGAGGACGTTCTTAACATGAATCTCAAAAAGACGTTAATCTTACCTCTTTGGTGTGAATAAAAATTATCAACATTACCATTTCCGTAACGTACTAAAAATATATATTTATTTATTTAATAACAAATATAACATATTTTATAAGCATACTAGTTGACCCAGCAGCAGACGTTGTCCTGCCTGAACCCGAAAATAAAAAAATAACCCGATTGTGGCGCCACCTATCGGGTCCAATTTTATTATCAAACCATATGTCAAAAAGACGCGACACTTCACGTTAATCAACGACGACGGTTAAATTATTTGGATATTGTTCATACAAAAATACTAAAATTGAGGGTGAAAAATGCTTTACGACCTATTCTCATATCTACTAAATATACACACAAAATTTCATAAGAATCGATCGAGCCGTTTCGGAGGAGTTTTGTTACAAACACTGTGACAGGAGAATTTTAAATATTAGATTTAAAAAAAATACTTAAATTTCTACATTTATTTTTATGCGCATTATGTAATATACTGTGATCTTTTTATATTAGATTAACACACCGAAAGAAATTTAACGTGAAAATCACAAATATAATTACAATCTTCATGAAAAATGATAAATACATAAAGGGTACATAAGAGACGCCCAAAATATTTACAGAACACTGAACAAAACAATTATATGTCACGTAAAACCAATTATGAATCGCACGTTCTGTCCCTAATCATCGCGATATCTCCATCTAACCACATTATCCCCCAACAGCGCTCTTTGCTCCTACTTTTATCCTCTTTTCATAAACACTCGTTTCCAATTTCATTGTTTAGGTAATGCTGGCTCTTATTTCAAAATTACGTTCGTTTACGTGTTTCCAATCGTGCACATGAAATTAGTATTTCACTTATCACTTATCTTTTAAATAACCTGTTTCTCATAGAAAAAAATATTAAATATACTTACAACGTCGATATTGCAAGATGGAGAAGTTGAAAAAGACTAAGTATCTGAAAAGTTTGTAACGTGAAATATTATAAAAAACTAGTGATTAGTATAATATTAGCACGCCTATGTATTTAGATGTGCTATTAATGAAAGTTGGCGATCTTTATTTGTCATTTTTAACGATTCAAACCTGTCCACTTCCTGATATTTCGGAGCCAAGACATCTTTTGCTTTACAATATCCTTGTAAACTTATATGATCATAATAAATTTACCACATCATGATGGAATGCATGATAGTCTACAGTAGAAAATACTTTTAGGCGATTTTTCACACCGTCAATGGCCAGGATGACTTATTCCAGTTTTACCGGATAACTTTGTTCAATTCGGTGTACAACTTCTACATTTATTTATTTATTTATTTATTTATGAGGTACACAAAACAGGATGCTGTCGTTGAAAATCAGTTGTAAAAAGTATTATTCATTGACATGTAAGTACTAGACAGCAATCCAAAACATGTGCACACAGCATGTCCAAATTAAACTGTGTTACAGTCAAATTAACAGAAGAGAGACGCGCTTTCATCCAAAGACAAGCATTGCTGTATTTTTGCTGTATATAAAAAAAAAGTTACTTTAAGATGATAGCACGTCTATACAGGCTTGCAATATACATAAGTATAATTATATGTTAGTATTGACAATGTTGATGACCGCAATAACTTAATATGGCTTATCCTGTTTTCCTAATGACACGCTATTGCGGTGCAACATCACGCGCAGTTACTACGGCTATTTACGATTTTAAATTTACTTAAGCTATTTACGAATACAATCCACCTTACTTTTGTCACTTTATTCGTCCATCTGATACGAAGTTTGCGACGGTAAGACGACATCTGAAAAAATTTCAATTTTCGGACCCCTGCTTGCATAGTTTACGTCCATGCGGAACCACGTGAAAGATGTAGTGTTGCAAGAGTCTCGTTCTTAATTCGATGGAAACTGCCCAGAACTTTTTGCATACTTGTAAATGAAGCTCGGCCTTTTTCCCGCGTGACATTCTCCAGCTCATTACCGTACAGAAGGTTAGTTTGGATTTTCTGCGAATTAGATATTTTAAGTTTCGGGTCATGCATATTATGTTAAGACTTTCTTCAGTAGATGTTATTAAACAAATATCATCTGCATGTTTTAAGTTCTTAATAACTTGTCCGTTGAATACGATGACGCCTTGCCATGGTACCTATCGCCTAGCTCCTAGCTAATAGATTCCTTTACTCAGACACAAAACAGCATACGGAGTATAAAATGTTCATTATCAATAAAAATAATGTAACCACAAAACATAATAATAGAACAGGAAATCAAAATATATGTTACTCAAATAGTGTTAGGTAACGAGATGGTGGTTTAAGTGTTGTAACGTGATGATGGCGGCATACAAGAGAGAGTGCATGAGCACTCCCAGTGAGGGAATAGGTTTTAATATTAAACGTTGGCAAGCATAGCTCTACTTTATTTCGTAGTGGAGAGGTGTTGATGAAATGAAATGTTTCTCATTAGGAAAACATTGAAAATGCACGTATATCAGATTCAGCGCATTCGTATCAAAGGCTCGCGGTTTCATCGATGGTTCGGTGGCAATCTCCCATCGCCCCCTTTCCAAACGACCGGCCTAATTAGACACCTGCCGTCCGCCCGCCTCTCGTAGCTTCAGAGACAGCCGCCACGAATCCGGGGTCAGAGTAAAGTAGCCCAGCCACCATCGCACGTAACATTGCCCCACTTTTTAATTACATGCATGACGCTGCCCGAGTGCAATTTTCAAAAAGGATTTCCAGATTTCGTGCTTACACAAAGGGTTGTTTGTTTTGTTTCCGAATTAATATTCTGTTTGCGCTTCCATTACGTTTGTGCGATGCGCTTTAATTGTACGCTTTCATAGAACAGCTAAGGTGGATAAAAGTCGCGAGTTCTTCCTCATTCAATCAGTATTCTGCACTGTTGCTAATTTACTAAGATATTAGGTAAGTACTAAATAATGAGCACCGTAAAATACTAAATCTATAATTAGTTTGAAAACGAGTTCCACCAGAGTGTCATATAAAAATTGCATAAATTGTACATGTCGATGAAATGGTTTTTCACCTTTATTTAGATTTTTTATGTTCTGCTGTCATTGTTACTGTTTGTTCTGTCATTTAGAATGTAATGTTACGCTGGGCATGCTTTCTCTGCAATTCTTTTTACTCAGTTCCGTGTATCTATATAATAAATTAAACATAAAAAATGAAGTTGAAACCAAATTATTCGTGTAGTATACGGGTTTATTGGTAAGTAAATGGTAAATGTGAAAAAAAATAGGCAGCTGTAATTTACAATTTATGCGTGCATTTAATAAAACCAATGAAATTGGGAATGGCGATGTCCGTGTGGCGGCCATATTGGAAATTGAGTGAAGCGTTAAATTCGTCCGACGTAGCTGATATGAAGGAACTCGACCAAAAATGTGCTTGCCGCATACACGCAAATCCACGATGGGAATTTATTTCTACTACCTTTTTACAAGTATGGAAATCATTAAAACCGACGGACCGTATGTTGATGGTCGTTTGGAGAAATTTAAAAAGTATGATAAAACACAAATAGAAAAAAAAATAAGTAAAAAAGTAAGTAAACGACTTCTTAGCACCCTTGAACCACCTAAGCCTTTCGAGCGACGGTTTTTCAAAACAAATCTATATTAAGAACTATCACAAACATTGTTACGTAAAGAAGCTGAATTTTGATGAAATTGAATATGCAAATAGCAAAGATTAATAAGTAAATACATTTAGTAGGGCACAACGCGTTGCGAGCAGCCCGTCTGTCGGCAGTGTTCACCCACTTACAGAAGACCAGCGCGAAATAACAGCACGTATGCTGATGTTTTTAAATAAGAATCCTACACTTGCAGTACCAGTAGCGTCATTGCTTGCGACAGGTCGCCTGCCGACATTTGCATAAAGAGACATGCTTTACCTTTAAGTGTTCCCGGGGACGTGGCCGTGGACAAAATGTAGTGTTTCAAAATACATAAAAATACTGAGACTTCCGTCAGACGTAGAAATAGAATGGAATAATATTAACAAAGCGTTAATTAGTTTAGTGCGTAGCGTAGGAGTTAAATTGGAATCGAATTAGATCAAACGTTTCTATGGAATCGAATCACGTTTGACAAACATTTGCTTATTGGCCGAGGCCGCCATATTGGTGATAAATCACCGACGCGACGGTCACACCGCATGTCCGCACCTTTTATCTGATATCAAATTCTACGTTCCCCGGTGGTGAAGAGCTGCAAAGGTGGCATCTCCCACTCGTGCAACTAAAATACAACAGCCCATATATACCTATAGTTATTTCCCGATAGTCTTCCGTGAGAATAAAATGGAAGGTAATTACAAACAAATATTCGACTCGAGCGGTTCACGGAGAGACGACAAAGCCTCTTATTTTGTAGAGTGTCACGTGTTCTCTTCGAATTTATAATTAATCCGCGAGAGATTCGCGCCCCTCGCTCCTCACCCCCCGACTTCCAGTTCCACCCAAATAGGTAGGTACATGTGCTTGTTCATGTATGTGATAGTGTTAGCAGTGAGTAGTGAGTAATGAGTTTCGTGCACAATCCACTGACCACGGTCATCGCCACCCTCACCGATGGCTTCAGGCATACATTTTTTCAACGTATACCTATACTCCATTAAGACTCCACGTACTTACCACTCGATGTACCATGACATACATGTATGGACTAATTGATAAAATTTTATTTTTATTATTGGTTGTCGCATCCTGAGCTCTAAAAACAATATAAATTTTTGCTTTTTTTATAAAAAATAAAAGTCAGCATGATAACAATGACGTCACAGTTAAGCAATAACAGAAGATTTTTAGTTAGTTATCTAAACTATTGTAATAATCGTACCAATTTCAAAGATATCACTACACTTTGAGAAACAGTATCTCCAATTCTCCAATTCCTGGCGTAACAGGACCTCCACCTCTTAAGTCTTTCGAACCTAATATATCCATTACTGTAGTTTAAAATAAGAAATAATTTAGGTCTTGTATGAACAAGCTCCAATATTTTCCTCAAAATAATTCTACCTATAAAATGACTTATTATAAAACAATGAAAGGAGTAAAACCGCAGACGAATAGCTTCATTTGCTCGAATAATATTTGATTTCGCTTAACGAACGCTCACTCAACAATCGTAAACTTATCCGGACCATTATTTAAACCGGCCAGAGCGACCTGATAACTGCGGGCTCGACGCAAACCTGTTTGCTTTCAAAACGAGGATCATTCTGGCAAGTTATGATGATGCGTCCCTCGAGCACTCCCCGGTGAAATGGGTGCAGCTATCGTGACACTCGCCAGCGATAGCGGAAATTATTGTAATCTATTCGATTTCTCTCAAAAGATTTGGTGATTAATTCTTGTTAAGTTTTGTTATATTAGCAATTCTTCCCGGTTTGAAATTAATTTCAATTTGAATTTATTGGAAGCGGTGAGCAAAGCAAGTTCTGTCGCTAAACTCGTTGCAATTCATCTTCTTTTTACTAACTTTGTAACTCTCTTCTCTTAGAGTTTTAAAATTGTGGTTATTAAAATTGTAACGACGAATAACAATAATAAAATATACTTTATTTCAGTAATTTATAAACGTTAATTTCTTAGGATTATCGCCATTTCAAAATGCAGATTGTATGAGGAATTACTCACAAACCTCCTCAATCCACATGGTTGTGTAACAAATTAATAGATAAAAAGCACTTAATAATGAATCGTCATTCCCACCATAAGCAACTATTGTTTTAATTCCCAACCGTCCATCATTTTCGCAATAGTCTTCGTAACATCCGTTAAATAATCTTTTTTTCTACGTAAAGTTCGGCAGGAAGGTTTATGATCTACTTAATGTTAAGTGGTTACCTTCGCATGTAAACAAAAATAACGTATGTGTGCCGCAAGTGGGATGTAGGATAAAGAAAGGGTTTAGAGGATGGGAAATCTTACTCAATATGAATGCATGGTTATTGCCTTCAGACGGGCTGCCAAGTACATATGTCCTGTAACAACTAATTACTAGCAATGCAGGAGTAGTAACAATTGTTGTTCGGTATGGCTTGAATATGGTTCCAAGACCGATTATATTTCAAGTAAATTTGAACTTTAAAATTTAACTTCTCACTCAGATATTGTCACCCCTAGTTTATCCCCTTACGGATTGAATTTCGAGAAGACTATCCTCCAATTCAAATTTCTATTATTAGGGATTTGAGCTAGGCCGTGTTGGAGCGGTTTTTAGTGCTAAAAATACTCTCTAAATGCTCATGAATTAACGCCGGTTTCCCGTTAGATTAAATTTGACAACAGATGCCGCATAATGAATAATAAATAAAGGAACAATGAAAACATAGCAGTTTCTGACAAGATAGGAATTTAATTAGCGACATTCGGAGCTCTCTCTCTTGAGAATTGATGCCTTGCCGCTAAATCGCAACGAGATTATCGCAGACGAGTGAACAATTGGCGGGATCGTGATTATAGAGTGTCATAAAACGAAACAGTGGTCGGGAGTTCGGAGTTACCGTAAACCCGACTTGATATTTGACTTGCTGATAGCACTAGTTGTAACAGTTCGACGGGAACTTCATCCATCCTCCCGACGGAGTCGCTTCATACTTTGGATTAGTGCCTTCGCCGAGTTACCAAACTTGCCCTTCTATATCAGTTATTGAACATGTTTTTGCCATTATCACTTAAGGAGAAATTGAACTAAGTTATGGTGAATTCGGTCTTTTAAAATCCCCATATTTTGACATTTCTTAATTTATATAATACTTACCCGCGACTTCTTCCGCTCTCCCTTTTCTTAAGGATTAACTTAAGACTTTTATCTTTAAAACATTTATACAATCTTTATTGCTTCCTCGATGACAGCACTATTTTTTTGATTAAAGGGAGCTGTTTTGTACCCCTGACAACGTGTATACAAAATTTCATGATGATCGGTTGAGTAATTAGTTAGTTGAGTAGAAACTCATTTAGGCATAATGAATATCACCCACAGTTACTCTAAAGTCTAAAAAAATACCAAATCATTATGCAATTGTTTTCAATAATTGATTTGTTGATATACGACTGGATTAAGGCTGAATTACGACTGAGATAATATGATTGATACAATTGTTCTCCTAGAAGGAGTGCCGGAGGGTTCCTCTTTATAGCCGGTCGTAGAGGGGGTTCCCTTATGAGCACCAGAAAAATCCCGAATCCTCGAAAACCATGAACGGTATGTAATAGAGGGTCATCGGGCGTTACCACACCGCGACCTAAAACAGAGACGCGGACGATGCCGCGGGAGGAATGCTAATTATATAATACAGCTTCGAGCTGACTTATCAGTTAAACAATCCTTACAAGTAGTCAGCCTTTTTTACAAGGAGATAGTATTTTTTACTGCAATTTTAAATTGAAACGGTGTTAGTTTTTAGTGTGGTATGAGATTTTGTAATTTTTAGTGGTTTCTGATTTTCGTACAAGCTTTATGTCATATTATTTTGAAGTGTTTTTTTATTCACTTACTGGAGATACAAATATAAAAAATAAATATATCGAATAAATTAAATATTGAAATATATTTTGTTCATTTGTTTGTGTGGCGATTTTATTATTATAGTTATTTTTATAAACAATGGTCTGTACGAATGTTTGGAGAACCTTAAATTGGTGTGAATTGGTAAAGGTGGTTACGAGCATCACTTTAATCTGGTAAAGTGAAACTGTGGAGAAGAAGCTTATCTGACAACTTGGAATATTAATAAGGGATCAACGGATCCTGCAGCAAGCAGCTGCCGAGACAGATTGCGGGCGGGAGGAGGGAAGGACAACAGTGGCAGGACGTATGTATATGTACGCGAAATAGCCGCTGTTCATTGTCTAGTGAAAAGTGTATACTCAAATTGCGAAAATTCAAGCATTGTTTGGGAACATTAAGTGTGCGATTCAATACCAACGCAAATCCATTTTTTATTATATGTTCGCCTTTTCGAATAGTCATAATATTTTTGCTTTACAAACGCAGTAAGTAATTGTAAATTATTATTATTAGTTTACGCAAAGGTAAGAATTAGATCTAAAAAGCGAACTAAAAGAGTTAAAGTTAGAGATATGAATTAACTATAGGTTAGTACCGATGTTCGGTGGATGGTAGTTCTCTTTGTCAGCCCTCGTAATCCGAGTTTGATTGCAGCCGATCCTCTGCTAGAACCTCATTAAGATGCGCTCGCTTGCACCCCGCGCCCGGTGTGCATTGTGCAATTCTTTTCATTTCGTGGTGTGCTCATCGATCAAGTTAATGGGTGTTTTATTATGGTGCTCGCACCTTACACCTTGTGACCCTTGTGAGATTGTTGATCTTTACGTATGTTGATTTGTTTTTTAAATCTCTTAAATTTAATCTTTTTTTTTTAAATTAGTGTAATTTTTAAATCAACAATTACACAAAAACCTTTAACATAAAAATATATTTTATGAAAACAAACAAAATGTTGTTTGCTGTTGGCTGTAATGGCTGCGTTGGTCCTAGGGCCAACGATCATCAGAAAAAAGGAGTGTTGAGTAAAGGGCTGAATCAGTGGAAGGTGATTCTCGCGACTTGGTATGCGTTGAAAAATGAAAAATACATTTATATATACGTATGAAAAGCAATCGAGTGAGCGAGTTCCGTAGTTGGGTCGCGTTGATGCGAGACCGCTTGAATTTATTTTCTCGTGTGTACTTTTTAATTTACGATAACGCCTAAGATATTGATTTAAATACACATAAATTTAATGTGTATGAAATACTTAAGTTTGAATAACGTATCTATTTATTGCAAATAATGCATTATTTTAGAACAAATTTGATTAACATAATATGCTGTCGCCTACTTTTTTTAGAACTTTTAAAGGGGAACAATTCCGTCATGCATGATTTTTTTAACCGTTTACGCAGTGTACGCAACGGAATCTCTCAAAAGATATAATTTTTCCAGTTTTTGCAACATTTTTCATTGAAGCTCCGCTCTTATTGGTCGTAGCGTGATGGTATATAGCCTATAGCCATCCTCGATAAATGGACTATACAACCAGTAACCAGTAGTTTCTGAGATTAACGCGTTCAACCAAACCAACAAACAAACTGTTCAGCTTTATATATTAAGAAATACGCACAATGATAGGATTGTCAAGTGATCTTTGAACGTACAGCAATTTTATCCATTTTAATGATTATTATCGTGTACAATGAGTGTGCGATTTCATGAATATGTTGGAAGGCACCGTGTGTCAGGGCAAGCTGTAAAGGCAATTAGTGACAGCAGTGCGGGGTAATGGCCTATGTGGCCCAATGCGCGATTTGGCCACGCGCCAAAAGCCGGACAGAGACGGGGATATCGGTTAGCTCGCACCCTGCGGCTCATTTCGGAATGCGAACAATTCTTCAAATCAAATCAAATCAAATCAAATACTTTATTTGCATTAAACAATACCAGGCAGATGTCAATATAATAAATAATTAATGGTAAGTTTACATGTTTAACCGTTGTCGGTATGCAAAATAATGTAAAATAAAAAAATGTCAAATATGTATGTCACAAAGTTAAAAGCATTAATTACTAATTTCGTTTTATGTACTAACTTAATTTGATTAATATATTACATTGATTACAAAACATACGAATTACTTGATGTCAAAAAATTGATTCAAACTATAGAAGTTTTCTTTACTCAGCCATTGATGCAGTTCCTTTTTAAATAGTCTAGTATTCATTGTCTTCATAACGTTGGGTATTTTATTATTTTTCTTATTCGTCGTTTGAATGGGCCACATGCAGCTTTGGTCAAAAATAAAATGTACTACCTATTTACTGTCATTGATTGTGCCTAACTGTAATTTTAGGTGAACAGCTCATGCATACTAATTGAAGAATGCATATTATAAACTACCAAATATTTAAAAAATGAAAGGATATTTATTTTTAATTTGTTTATCCCTTAAGTCTTTAAGATCCGCTACGCACTCACAGCAACTATACATTTACTTGTATTAAAGGGCTTTACGTCGCTCGATCGTAACAATATAAATTTGAAAAAAAAAAAAAAAAAAAATTAAAAGACTACTGTCGACCTTCATTGACCTAAAGCACTTAACTCTTGAAAAGCTTTAAAAGGTCCATATCTTATATCTGTATTTGTGCGGTAAGGCTGGTTTTTCGTGAGAGGTAGGTAAGCGATGGTATCGGGCTGCCGGCTCGCCTTTACAATCACTCTAATCTCAGTTTATTGCTCGTCGACTCCTCGATGGGGCTTCATTAATACCGCCTCAGCGACCTGCCTTACGATATTTTCTATATCCTTTTTTCTCTTGTATTACAGGCTTCATTGGTGCGCTAGTGTACTATGCTAGTGTACTATGCCAGTGTGCAGTATACTGTGAAATATTGGATTTTGTTTTTCATAATGGACGATAAAGAATTTCGTAAATTATAGTAGCCCTGTATCACTTCTATTGTTCAGACAGATTCTGTATTATCTTGTGTATGCAATTCCTAAATTTATAAATAAATAAATTCCAATTTAAGACACTCGTAGAACGAAACAAATAAATCCTTAAGCTTCTTATGTTTATTAAGCTTACCTAGCTGCGTTATAGCTTAAAGGCATAGCTTATGTATATAGTGGTGATGGGAAAGCGAGAATCCTCACCATAAGTAGATTTGGTAAATATTTGTCATCTTTTACTGTAAGCCTTTACTTTGTAATGTGCCGTGGGTATTATATTAATACATGTATAATTTACCTACATTATACATATTTATATAATTTAATTATCAAGGATGACTTGACCGGTTCAGCGGTAGTAGCTCTGCTTGCTTCGCCAGAGTTCGCGGGTTCGATCCCCGTTCAAAACAAACGTTTGTATGCATGAATATGTTTATTTGTCTTAGCCTGGGTGTTTTCTGTTTTCTATGTATATAAGTATATTTATCGGTTGTCTAGTTCTAGCTCCCATAGTACAAGCTTCGCTTAGTTTGGGGCTAGATGGCGCTGTCCTCGCAAAAATAAAATCAATGATATAATAGTATTCATCGTTTATCCAATTACTTTTATTGAATTATTTTCTTTCCAATTTTTCGCTTTTCTCTTTGCACCTCTTGCTTTTAGATGATTCAATTCTAGGCATTAATTTGTAAAAATCGTTCAAAAGTATACTTAATGTTTGCGTCATAGCAAGCTACAGCAGATAAAATACGTTGAAATTATGATAAGAAAATGTTCTCGCTGCTCTGCGTGCTTGCATTGCATAATACACATATTGTTGTTATGGAGGCGGTTCTCGTGCTGTTTTAATAATGAATTTGATAAAGTAGAATACGTTCGTACATATTTACGTAGCTTTTGAGATTGAGTCACCATAAGCAGTCAAAATTGTTCCGAAGATAATTCTTAGTACAAATAAAAATCAATGACTCATGATTATACACTTAAATGTCTTACATTGATTTTGACGAGCCCGTTGGATGAGTGGTTAGGGTGCGTGCCTTAACGCTCTGTTCTAGGGTTCCCGGGTTCGATTCCCGGCAGGGTCAACTTTGAAAAATCAACTTTTCAAATTTGGCTCTGGTCTGGATTTGGAAAGTAGTGGCAGGGCACACTGCGTTTCGCAATCATTTTGGGCAGCCCGTCTGGCGGCAGTAACCACCCCCTTACAGAAGACTAACGTGAAATAACCGCACGTGTGCTGTTGTGTTTCGGTGAGTGAGTAAGGGATGCCGGAGCCAATTACCCTATCCTTCCTAAACCGTATCCTTAATCCTACGATGGTCGGCAGCACTTGTGGCGTTGCTTGTGTTAGAGGCGACGGTAGCCACCTACCATCGAGTCGACCATCAGTCTGTCTGTCGACCGTAACATAAAAAAAATATGAATTATGACTGTCTTATTATGTAGGTTTTAAACATTACTTTTCATTGATAAATTTTGTAATAGTTTTACTAGATTACTATCGATTCCAAGGATGGGTTAGTCGAATGAAGCATTTTAAAGATATTTTTTATTATATTTGCATTAGACGTATATATGTGCGTAGAAGGAGCTAAAAAATAAATAATTAAAATTAAATTAATGCTTAAATGCTTTAAGCATTTAAGAGATTTACTGATTACAGTCAAACTTAATCGGTGTAATGTGGTCATTTTTTTATTATCCTATTTATCAATGTAATTTTTGACTTTTTAAATATACAATAACCGATTCGATGTTATAAGTTAATTAACCATTAATTCATACGCGGTTAGTGAGAGATAGGTGGTATAACATTAGGAAATGAGAAATGAATTTGCTGACGAAGTATAAAGCTATCGAGTGAAGATCGAGGCGATGGCTGAGCCGCTTCAGCTGGCTTTGTTATCTCTAAACGGGGATGAGACTGAACGACTGAAGAAAAATTCAACTCCAATATTAACTTTATTTTAAGTGTTTCATTGTTTTCTCTTCAACTTTTGCTTATTTTATTTTACACCAAATGAGTTCTAAAGGTAAACCTTAAAACACGTTTAGAGAATAAAATATTAATGGATAAATTCATGTTCTTGATTATGGTCTGATGAACCACTTGATGGTCCAAGGTGGTTAATGTTACCAATCATTATGATTACTGGTGATCAGACCCCAGACCAGTTACCGCAGAAAGGTTCAGGTGGAACGTAAGAATTTTACAGTTTGTTCGCGACATATCCACGCCTAGATGTCGCTATTGCAAACAATGTGCACGGTATGGAGGTCGGTCTGCGTTTCTGTGTATAGGCGGCAATGAAAGATATAAAAGAATGAATTTTTGTCCTTGTTGAAATCGAAGGGTGTCTTTGTCGAGGGTTTTGTCGTATCGAGTTCATTGACGGGTTCGGGTCTTGTTCTGTCAAGGCTTCGAGTTCAAATGCATAGATCAGGATACGTTAAAAGCGTTCATTCGCCTACAATAATATCCCTATAGATCAACCGAGATCAATATAAAGTGAGATATCGAACACAGTTCAAGAATTTTCAACGTTATTCTCGAATTCAAATTCAAACTAACTTAAATTTAGAATTAAATTAAAACTAAATCATTGTAGGAGATAAGGGATTATTTTATTCTTTTGAAAATTGCAAAGGTAGGAGTAAAATAGGAATTTTAAATATAACAGAACAGAATTGATAATGGAGATATATTATATGGTCCAAAATAAATATTCGCTAAATTATAAAATGGCACACTTTGTCAGCAGAAGTCTTTTTTTTCAACTGCAAGGGGTAATTATGCACGGCAATTTTCATTTGAGAGTCATTTAAATTTTTTTATTGACTTATGATTTCGTTTTCGTATCACAAAGACATTTCGGCTAGAACATTGAAAGTTTTGAAATCACGGGATACGGATTTTATAATATTCTGGAGATGTCGCGGAAATCCCTGGGACACCTTCATTACAAACTTGGTATTGAATTTCTTCCATTTAAGAAAAGAGAATTGCGAGCTGTTAATTTTCCATGTATAATTAATTAATTGCATAGCAATAAATATTTCCAAAAAATAATGTCTTTTGGAATATCTTCTCAAAGTTTGATTCGAGTGGTTTTGGGCGAAACGAAGTGTCCAGTCCCCGGATGTTTGGGTCGCAAAGGGACCCTTTTAATTTTCATGATAAATGTTTAAAATACGCTGTTCGAATAGAATAAGATGAATTGAGCTAACTTATGTTATTTAATGCTACTAATATACATTCGTACACGGATACACTTTGATTTGCCTTCATTAAACACCACCGTTGGCAGTGTGGCTAAACTTTTAGGTATACCTTCTATGTAAGCGTTAGGTAGATTTTACATAAAGAGCAGTAATTGTAATAAGGCTTAAGTCAGAGAGAACGAGCGCGGTCCGCTGTCAGTCCATTTAAGTCGAATGACAAAGAGTAATGGTCGGACGATGCACACGACAACCGTCCCTCCCATACACTAGCGAACGCACGCGACATTGTTCGCGTAATTAGAAGCCTTATTGTTTTAAATTTACAGATAGTCCAATTTAATTTATTGCTTAGATGATAAACGTTAATATCACAATGTCAACGTAGTGGTTATCCTAAAATAAGTATTTCAAAATAAGTAAAGTTCTAATGATTGACACGAACCTTAACCGGAGTAGTTGTAAAGTTGATTTTACAAATTTAGTGATTACTTTTTTAATTAAAAAAAAGTATGATACACACAAAAATGTTGTTGGGTAAAATTTATTTATCAATCTAATAATGAATATTTTAAAATATTTGACGTTGATTGTCAATACTCTGGTTGTGGTCGTTTACTACCCAATGTAACATTACTACAAAAAGAAATAAAGTCTCTTTTTAAGTTAAAGTTCTCTATTTTTTTGGTGAATGAATGTAAGTGATTTAATAGATTTAGCAAAGAATTGAAAGATACATTAAAATTTGACGCCTGACAGTGAACTTGATCGTAGGCGGGGTCGGCTATGCGCCAGCAACAAATACAAAAGACCAAGTGTTTTGTAACGAGTAGAATGCACGCTTATGCCATAGAACGCCACATTTGCACTGCAGCGCACTCGTAGCACCTGTGGCATTGCTTGTGTTATAAGCGACGGTAGCCACTTACCATCAAGTGGACCGTCGGCCTGTCTGACGACCATCACGTAAAAAAATCCTGCGATATTGGAACGTCCATTGAAATACAATACGCGATGACTGAAAGCACAAAACGTGTCATGTCCTAAATGTAATATATGATTGCAAATATCGAACGTGGACAGGGTGCGAGAGCTGGATTCGGCGCATATTCTGAAATTCAGTAGAATCGGAGGCTTGGGCTTGTACGAGTGAATAATGGCTGACAAAGGTTGTCCCGCACGTCGACGATCGTTCGCACACAATGCGCGATGCACACATGCACGCTTGCTTGTACACTATCGAACACACTACTTGTCGATTGTTTTAAAATTAAGTTTCATGTAAGACAAATTAAGATATGTTTTAATAGAGAAGACCATTATGAAACAAGATAAGGTCGATTGTCCCATACAAATAACTTTCTATTTCGATGGCTGAATACGACGAAGTAAATAACGATAGAATTAAAAGAATTTTATTTATTAAAATATATGTACTTAAATGATTATTATTTATTAATGTTTTATAATAATAACTGGTTTTAAACTTCTCTTCTTCAATAGCAAAATCAATAGAATGCATGAAATTTTTTTGCAGAAAGACGATCTCCTAGTTTTATTTCGGTCATGGGTGTTCTATAACAATAAACCATTTGCTTTAAAATCAATTGTCTACGAACAATTTGAATTAAATTAATTAAGTGGCAGACAAACGAACGATTAAAGCTAATCGTTAGATAGTGAAAAGGAAGGACTCATTGAGTATTCTATGGCGACACGAATTGAGTTACAATAAATCTGATTACAAGAGACTATTGCTTTGTTTTACCATATTACCTTCTACAATTATTCAGCACTAGCGATCCAACAGCGGGTGCTTACGCTATAAAATGTTCCAAGTTTCAACTTTCTAGGCTTAGTAGTTTTGGCTGTCCGTTGAGTAGGGCCTTGAAACTTGAAAACATCGACTAAGGAATTATTTTTGGAAGTTCCACCCCGGATAAATAAGGGATAAGCAGTTGTATAAATAAGGGATAAACGATTGTATAAATAGTATAAGGGATGAACCCGTCATTTTCAAAGTTAGAAGAATGAAATTTAATATTAAAGCTTATTAGAAAAAAATAATGCGACCCCAAAAATTTTTGGAACTTCAACCCCAAAAGGGAAGAAATGGGGAGGAAGCTTTGGTATTAAATGAAAAAAAAAAGAATGGTCTGATCTTCCTGAAATTTACATACTATTTGTGTTTTTTGATTGAACTGATACTCATATTATTAAAGTTTACACCGATGCTCGATAGATGGCGTTGTACCAGGTCTCTGAATGTCCTTTCAATACTTTCAATACCCAATTATATTTTGTTTAAATGTTCATTGGTTACTTATCTAAAATAAAAGAAAAACCGTGATATACTTTTTTTTCTAAGCAGAAGGAAATTTCATGCTTCTTAGATTGAAAATGAGAGAGTCCCATACAATCATTGATACTTTACTTATACTTACAGCTAGACAATAATTAAGTATTTTATATAGACTAGAACTGGTTAGAAAACCGCCAATTAGATCACGGTAGTCTATTCTTCCTCCGACAAAAGACGGAGCTGTGCCGAACTACTTAAATTGGAGCAGTATTGTATAGCGCTAATCCAATCCGTTTACGGTCAATTAATAGTCTGTTCTAGTTAATTTATTTAGTCAGATTCCTGTGTCCGTACTCCCCATTCCCCCCCTCATCTTCCTAGCAGCGATTCGACGTGGGTAATCAAATCACTGTAGCCAAGATTTACCGCGGTGTTTATAATTTTAATTAGTTCCGGGAGTAGGGAAGTGTTATTCGCTTATACTTAGGTAACTTGAAACTTTTTGGACGATACTTGATTACACTTTTGATGATTCTCTTTAGGCCTTTCATATTTGAGTTGTGAGATTGAGCCGAGAGGCAAACTTTTCTTCACTAACTGAACTTATTATTGACACGCTGTTAACTTTACTTCAAATTGATGATAACTAATTCCATTTAGACGTTTACATTTGAAAATATACATTCTGAAGGAAAAACATTTAACATCGTAATTTAAAAAATAATAACAATTAATAATTTGTTTTATAAACATAAAACAGGTCTGGAGAAGATTTTAATTTTTTGAAATATAAAGTTCGTCCGACAGGGTGACGGTTAAATCATTGATAGGATATGGGGCTACTATCGCCTATATATTACATAACCAACGCCACAGGTGCTGAAAGTGTGCTGTCGACCTTAGTAGGATTAAGGATAAAGATTCGGATAGGGAAATGGGGAAATCCCTTACTCGCTCATCGGAACACAACAGCACAAATGCCGTTATTTCATGGTGGTGTTTTATAATGGTTATTGCCGCTAGACGGGCTGCCCAAGTGAAGAATAAACTTCTTGTGTGAAGCATTACAAATTAATTTTATTTTTATTTTTAAGTAGTGGCAGGGCGCACTGCGTTTTCGCAGTCATTTGGGCAGCCCGTCTGGCGGCAGTCACCACCCCCTTACAGAAGACCACCGTGAAATAACAGCACGTGTGCTGTTGTGTTTCGGTGAGTGAATAAGGGATGCCCGAGCCCATTTCCCTATCCCCCTCCTAATCCCTTATACTTAATCCTACTGCAGTCGGCAGCACACTTGCAGCAGCTTTGGCGTTGCTTGTGTTATAGGTGATGGTAGCCACCTACCATCAAGTGGACCGTCAGCCTGTCTGCCGACTTTAACATTAAAAAAAAAAAACAAGAAACCGGTTTACAAACAAAAAAGTTAGGTACGCGCTATACCGAATACCACGCGTAAGAATTTGCGGGCTCAGTTAACTATAATAAATGTAATTAAGAAAATTATAACATTAAATGGTAAGTTGGTTTAAATAAAACGTTTTTAATTAGTCGATCCCGTGAAAGCCTTAAAGGGTTCTCGCTGAGCAGATTGTCGACAAATAAATTAGAAATTCGGAATTGTTTCGTGACGTTGCCCTGTTCTCCACGTTTTGTTCGTTGATACACATTTAAAATGTTTAAAGGGTTTTTGTACGACAAAGTTACACTTCATGAACAGTTTATATTTGAGTTTTAAATGTGCGAAACCATTGCGATGTCCTACTGCCTTTCTATCAATGAAAAAACTGAAATGCCTCTTCGAGAACACGGTTAACACGCTCATTGATCTATTTTAATTATAAAACAACCGTCGCGTGCTTGAACCAACTAGTGTCATACGTGATGAAGACGCGAGAGCCTCCGGGATGTTCCTGGTTCTAAAGTGGTATGATGGAACAATTGCCACAGCTTGTGCTTCTGCGGACACGATGATTTTACACGTGATGCAACCTTATCCCAAGCCCAATATTTTATAAAATAATTATAAATATATTATTTTATAAAATACAAGTTGTTGCACGCGACTTCGTCTGCGTCTCGTTATAAAATATTATTCGTGGAAATTTTGTATGGAGGGGGGAAAAGGGGGAGATGGGGGGGAGAGAATAGCCTATATAACTCTCTGATAATGTAGCTTTCTATAGGTGAAAGAATTTTTAAAATCGGTCCGGTAGTTTTTGAGTATATTCATTACAAACATACAAAAATACATACATACAAATCCTTTCTCATTATAATATTAAGTATCTATAGGTAATCATATATCTATTAGCATATTATAAAATAAAGTCGCTATGCGCCTTTGTCTGTTTCTCCGCTATCTTCTAAAGCACCCAACGGATTTCGATAGGGTTTTCACTAATGAAAAGAGCAATAAACTGATTCCTTTTCCATTGCTCTTACTTCGTGCAATAAAACAATTTATGTTGTTATATTTTTTTCTTTTCTTGACAAATCGCCTCGATAAAGGCGTACTGTGGTGAAATCAGTTGGAACGCCGTTGGTTGCGGATGCCATCAGAAGTGGAGCGCAATTGCACTGTAACGGCTGTAATTACACGAAGAGCGTTCAAAGGACCAATTACACCGCCTCACTCAATTCCTATCTACGTGCTGCTAACACTTTTTGTCCCCATTCCGAATTAAAAGCGACTATTTTACCTGCATCATTACTCATGTGTACTAGTGTTAGCTTACTCATTTAAATATACTATCATATCAAAGATAGGGAAGGGAGAAACTGTCCTGTTTCCATTTTTTCTATTGATAATACATTACTAGAAAAAATTAAGCGATCTGAATTTTTTTCCAAATTTTTGTGTTTTTTGAAATGTTGTATCTACAGGAAAAATGTTTGTATCAAGATAAAAAAAGCATTTTGAAGCTTTAAGTTCTATATTAAAGCTCGTCATTACCTATTAAGTTCACAGACAAGTAAGAACATTTTATTGAACTGTCTTCTCTTTACCTATCAGGTAAGAGAAAAGAATACAAAATGAAATAGCAAAGGTTCGATTTAACATTTGGGCTATGTCCTTAATAAGGGTCTAGTTGAGACTACTGGTGATCTCAGCCCTGGGTGCTGGCTGTTTCTGCAGGTGAGGGAATACTTTCAAAGGCAAAAAAACATTTATAATTCCAAAATCACTTATGAACATAATTTTACACAAACGACTGTAAAATTTGCTTTCAAGCGAGAACATCCTGATTTTGATTTCTGATTTAAAAATGAAATCAAGTAGCTGGCTTAATTTCTACTGCTTATGCGTCGCTATACAGCCAGGTAATGTTGTCAGCATGCTGGAAACTTTACCACCTGAACCCATAATCCCTTTAGCTTTCCTAGATTACATGGTAATTTTAGCTCATGTTTATATTTTCCGTTTTTATTACTAATTTTTTTTCATTGTTAATTCAAATAAGTAATATTTAGAATATTTAGAATTAGTACTAATAATAAAAAATTAATTGAATTTTTTTTTACTATCTTTTTTAATTTTTTGGAATTTTACCTTGCAAAGTCACGTCAGTCCCATCATCCTCTGAGCTAAGTAATAACAACATTAATGCTTAAAAGCTTCATTAAAGCAATATAAGGCATATAATTCATTACATATCATAATAAGTCATTTGCCGCATCTCAATGCTGCTCCGCTAGCAGAACACTAAGAAATCCTATGTTTTGCCAATGTATGTTATATTTATGCATCAATGAAGCTTTTTCTTCTTCGTATCTGGCGTTCCATCAACAAGTGATGGACATCTTCTACTAACATCAAATTAACTTTGCAATCGGGAGAGTCAACTTTCCTCATTAAGTGTCCAAACTTCTTACACGAATAGTGCCCGGATCGAGGCCTAAAAGCTAATTTAAGTCTAGCTCTGTTAAGTTTTCCGTTTACAAACCATTGGATCGGAGGAGGGTGATTCTAAATGGTCTTGTATATGTACCAAATGACCACTTTTTTTCTTTCATCGAAGTATTCTTTAAATTTATTGTAACACTGGTACCGAAACTTCCCGAGTACTTCCATGTAATTAAGCATAACTATCATTTCTCTACCTTCAATATGGCTAATTTTGCTAATCTGTCAGCCTCCTCATTATCCCTTTTATCTATATGAGATAAAACCCATTCCAGATTCAGTTCTTTATTGTTCCTATGAAGATTAAAAATTTGTTTTGAAATCGATCTGCCTCTGTAAGCAGAGGTGTACTTTTACAGTTTGAAAGTATACCTAACATCTTCCGCTAACATATTCCAAAGCTTCTGAGATCGCAATTAGTTCCATCGTGGTAATTGTATCTTATGCATAGCAAAAGGAAAATTTATTTGATCACTTGGAGAACAGAATTCACTGAAACGTGTGGACGGGAGAAAGCATTAGCTTTCTCTGAACAGTCCGTCGATAGATGTAATCCTTAAGTTGCACATTTTGGTGGTCATACAATGATTTAAGCATTTCATGGGGAATATGCGTCTAATTGAAAAAAAAGCTTTTTTTTATCAACATTTTTGCTTTAGAATTATGTCTATGTAATAATTATTAAAAAGTACAAAAAAAAATGTAGGAAATTCAAAATACTTGAAATCGTCAGTTCGAATGTGACGTCAAAGTCTATGAAATGTCAACAAGCGTATTTGATTGTTATTATAGACTGTGACGTCACGACATTTGTTACTAAATTTCTGTTTTTTGGCGCTGAATATTTTTTTACGGATATATAACGATATAACCTATCGTATCAAAATATTAAAAAAAAAAGTGCATTTTCCCTATTACCTGCATATAAAGTAGGAGAGAGTGGGCGTTAGACTCCCAAAACCTATTTACTCGAAACTTTCATAAGGTCCTTCTGAAATACAGAATGTTGTTTCGTTGGCATTTTGTTGGCACGAGGACACCTAAATACCAACAAGAAAAGCGTTTTAGCACAAGTGCTCTCTTACTTCGACTATAAAATTTACATCAATACCAACAATTTATTTATTTTATTTGTCTTGCTTCTCCTGTAATTTGCACAAAAGGGAGAACGGGAATCCAAGAAGCAAATTTCAAACATTTCATCTCGTATTTCCGCTCGATAAGTGAACAAAATTAAACGACAATAATGATAGAAAAATGATTCTGCGGTGGTTATAAAACGACGACACAGCAGAATCTGGTCGTTAAAGTAGACGGACACTTGACTTCCAACAACTGAGTTTGCAGTTTAGGTAAGAAATCTGGCAACTATTCAAGAGAATGGAACTACTGTGCGTTTGTTGTCACAAAATAAGTTGGGTTATTAACCGACTCGACGCTGAAGGAATTTTCGCTCAAGTTAAAATTCATAAAGTTGATCGGCTTAGTTGAGTGTCTGTGCATTGTGAGGGTTTACTTGGAGTATTATGCAGATTAGTCGCCGGGACTTTCACAATAAATCATCCTAAACGGCTCCACTTGAAATAATTATGCTTTTAATCAAAACAAACGCAGGTCGATTTTAAAAACGTCCAGTTTTTACTGACTTCGATCCATTCTTCAAACTGTGCTATCGTGATAAATTTCAACTTATGTTCGTAGGTATTCATTGGAATAAGCCAAATTTTATTTATTTACTAGCTGAGCTAGCAACTTCGTACGCATGGTATTCGGTATAGTGCGTAACTTTTTGTTTATAAAAACTAAATGTTACGGGAAGCTTGCTATATACAATACATCACTGAATACTGCATTCAAATCAGTTAAGCAATTTCTGAGATTGGCGTGCACAAACGCGCAGACAAACGACAAAAAATCTAAATATTTTTTTGTCCTCGATAACATGAGTACAACGTGTACAAATTTGTTATGTTGGAAAAATATTTAATGGACGTATTAGGTTTAAAATCGGTAAAAAATAAATAAATATTGTTTTTGAGAATGTCTATATATACAAAAAAAAAAAAAAAAACAAAAAGGAAGAGAAGGTTATTATGTTATAAAAAGTGATATTATGTTATTAAATTTTTTAACTTAAAAAGTAATCAACTGATGTATGTTTGCATTATTAGCTAATCAAAATTAAAATATAATTAATAAAACACTATTGCGACAATTATAGATATAGATTTGCTGAATATGATATATATGATTCACATACAAATTTACATAAAAATTTGCATTAAGTATATTTTATATCTTAATATTATAAACAAAATATCTACTAATTAATTACTTTCCAGATTTAATTTGATAGGATGTGGTATTCGGAAATAAATTCTACCAAATGAATGTAAGAATGTACCACTAGAAACACAAAATACAAAAACATATTTTTTGAAGTTAACATGTCAACTATTTTACCAAGAACAAATCTACCAAGAAGTCATAATATGACATACCGATTATGCTAATAAGTAGAAAAAAAAAAAACAAAAAAAAAAAAACAAATACAGGCACGTGTTTGTATTATTCTAATTAATATAGCGATTTTTTTAAACTTTTTTTTATTTAAACAACTTTAATAAGAATAGGCGAACTAAGTTACTATTTGTACCACCATTTGCAGTTCCCAAATGTCGTTTAAATTACGTTTAACTCTTATTACAGATATCCAAAATTGTCACGGGTTCTCAAGACGATTCAGGTTAGGAAAAAGATTGAGAGTTGCGCATGATCAACTGTAAAAAACTGTTTGAAATTAGAATGTAATCCATGCAAAACGCAGCATCGTGTCCAACTCTGAGTAACAAAGGGGAGTCGTCCACTTGTGAAAGTAGACTCGCTTCCGTCGCGTCGTCGCTTCGACACTCGCCCTCTCACCCTCTCACACCGCCTATTATACATTTGAGTGCCTCTAATTGCTTTTCAGTGCCTCTCTCTCCCTCTGCAAATAGTGTTGCCCTATTTCCGCACTAGCTTATAAACTCGCCGCTGCAGCACCTGGCTCTGGCTGTAGCTCGACCACTTGAAAGTGGTACAGTTGGTAACACTTCAACGGGGTGCTAAAAACTAACAAAGGTTTGGCGATTTCTCTTACCTGAATGCCATTCTAGCGTTGACTATCATAGTTATCGTAGCGTTAGTGGAGATTCTAGGAACGGTTTTGATGCCTTTTACCATTTATAAAACAGAATATTTGGTTTAGTCAGTTAGAAGAAAATAAACTTAAACAAACGAATCTCAAAATCACATCATCTATACTATATAATATTATTTTAATATTATAAACAGGTGAAGCTTGTTTGTTTGTCTGCATACTGTAAGTCGAAACTACTCATCCGATTAAAAAAATCTTTCATCAATAGTTAGAATATAATTTCAGGATGGATATTATCCCGTAAAATGAAAAGGCTTTTTCGTGGTAATCGAATTTGTAAGTCGCCGAAAAAACGGTCAAACGAAAAGGTTTCTTTCGAACGCTGCTTTAACGTGAGAGATATATGATTGATTTTTAAAGAAAAGTTATAGAGCTCGACGATGCCTACAAAAAAGTCTGCGACAGAATATGTCTAACTTTTATATTTAAGCCACAAAAAACTACTTTAAAAAAATAATTAAAAGCGTTAGGTGATAATAATTATATTGGTCATAAAATCAGCAAAATCAACAAGTTTATTGTCACAAGTATTTAATACGCATGATTTTTGCTTTGCACATGTATATGTCTTTGACGTAATAGTATACGATATATCTAAAACGCCGAGAAACAATCTGAATTCGGTGGGAACGAAGTTGCCCATCAGGTAGAAATTAATGCATCGGAAAATGAATATTCTTTAGATACTGATTCCAATGGTTTTTTGATTTGGAAATGTGAAAAAGTATCAAGATCATCTGTAGTATAATATAATTGTTTTTTACAATCTGAAGTAGGGTCTCGAGTGTTAGCAGTTAGTAGCGCCAGGAAAGGAATTCAGAATAATTATTTTATTTATAAAAATACGTAAATCTATGCATCAGAAAATGGGAGATATACTGTTATTTTGATGTTAAAGGTACATAACTATTTTAAGACAAGGTACGTCTGTTATATATCTCGTTATATAAATAAGTATAAAATATGTAACCATTTTCATTGTTATAATAAGTAAAGATAAAACATCTAGAGCAATTTGATATCTCATACTTTTTTCTGTTATTTTATAAGCATATTTGTATTTAAAACTAAGATGCACCAAACAATATCACATATTAATTGTTCACGTCCTGCTTGCGCTAATTGGTTTCCACTGCTGTACGCACTACTATTGACCACAGCACAGAGTTCGGTTAACATACCCTGGTTCTTCGTCGGTTAGGATCGTGACAATACCTAACCTTTAAATTATTGGCAGTACTGTCATGTTTTGTTTTCAGCGTGTAATTCGTACAGCTATAATCTCTGGTACACGTTTATGTAAAGCGCTAACTCCGGTGACTAAAGCAGCGCTTGGAGCTTACTAATAATTGTACGATTTTCGCGGTAATTTCGGTAATGCAATTCGCAATTACAAATTGGGCAATTCGTCTAGCTATTTTAGAAGACCGCCGTAAAAGAACAAATGAGAGGGTAAGTGACTAACTGAAACTAACTGGAGGATGGCTTCGCACTTACAACACCTGTCACCAAATGGACCGTCGACTGTTACTAAAAAATAAGTGAAAACAAAATCAACAATGTTTTTTTAAAGTTTAACTTTTTTAAAGCACATTATAGTCAAATAGACGTAATAGATGCTCCGTAGCCTCCTGATCGGAACGGAATGGAGTAAATTCGAGAAGTGAGTGGCCGCCGACAGTAGGTACGCAGAGTTGAGGATCAGCACTTGATTAGCAATTCCGATGCGAAGCTGTTTGCTGCACTCAGCCAGCGCCGCGGCAGGTGTGCTACCTATAGAATCAGGTAAAACTGCGATACTTCGTCATTCATATTTATTAGTCACAGGCAAATTCCAACATAATATCTCTTCTATAAAATGTAAAACAGATTCCGGAGCACTCCATGATAAGTAGAAAATAATATGTTACAGAACAACAATACTAGAGTTTTTTTAAGTATTCGTCCACGTTTTGTCATTATAAAAGGCTGTCTGACTTCAAGGATACTGGTGACCTAATGTACACCCTCTAGGACTACAATAATCACCTATAGTAGGAAGGTCTCATATTTTAAATAAATTTATACATATTATAATAAAATCGTAAACGAGCAGTTACTGTACATTAAATACTTTTCCAAAAAAAAAAAACAATTTGTACCTACACGTTGTAGTTATGTTACCGAGGTCAAAAAATAGTTTTTAAAATTTTCTGTCTGTTTGTCTGTGCGTTTGTGCACGCTGATCTCTGAAAAAGCCTATTTAAATGCGGTTTTCATTCATTCTAATCGGTTTACAAATCAAGAAGTTTAAAATGTAAATTTAAAAAAATCGTCCAAGTTTTTTTCGATAAAAATGCAATAAAATAACTGTTCGGTTAAATTGGCTGAAACTTTAGTTAACTATATATTATCATCTGTAAAGCGATGATGATTGAAAGTTTATATAAGGTTAAAAATTGGCCATTTAGGTGATTTTGAGATTTCCAATGTAAATTGACCTCAGATCTATAAGATCAATCATATTAAGTATTATTTATAATAAAATCGTTGATTGTCTCTGATATATTATAGCAAGCTCCCGGTAATATTTAGTGTATATTTCATTCCAATCTGTTTACAAACAAAAAAGTTACGCTTTATTCCGAATTATCCGAATACCACGCGTACTAAGCCGCGGGCACAGCTAGTTATAAATAAAATTCATTCAGAAATTCGCGATAAATTTATGATTTTGTTCCAAAACACTGCATAATGCTATCATTTACACTATTCGCGATTAATTCACGATTGCTAATGAATAAAATAAATTCAGAAATATAAGTTTACGAGAGAAAATTGTAATTTCGAGGAAATAATTTTCAAAATGTTACTAGTAAGGACGCCGCGCCGCGACGTTGCTAAATTTGCATCAAACAGAGTATTGTGGAGAGCCCTCGACTCGTACGTGACTCGTACGCACTGCAGCTCCAATGATGACACACACTCTGTGCGCGGAATTTGTTCAAGTACTTCGTCAAAATTGTACGGAAGTAGATAGATAAATATGAGAGAAATGATTCGCGAATGAAATGTGTCCTCGACTCGCGAAATGGTAGGCAGGTAAAGGCAAATTTGGCTCGGCAACGAAATCGATTCGGCGGATTAAATTCAAATGGCCCGTCAAAAGCAGTCTCTTCCTGCGAACCGTGGGAGATATACTTACCAATTATTCATATCAGATATTCTTGTATTTTTATCAAACAACAACAACACTGATTTATCCTGTCCGCTGCAGGACAGATATGTCCCGCTAAACATGGCTTATCAAAAAGCGACCAGTAGGTATGCATACAAGAACGATCTTCTAATAATTCTGAACGAAATTAGTAATTTAGTTTTTAATTCATTATAGCATGCTGCTGTTTTCACTGTTAGTAATGGCAACATAAAGAAAATTTGCTACATAATATATAGAAAATTAGAAGAATCTAAAACAACTATTTATTATCACATAGATTCTTCTTACGATCTAACTTTTCTTTGATTTATTCTTGAATATTTAGATTCGATTGATATTTGATAGTCTGAACATAAATATTCTATTCTATTCAAATAATAAAATCATAAACGAGTCGTGTCTGTACATTAAATATTTTTTCAAAAAACAATGCTTATATTACAGAGGTCAAAAAAAATTGTTTTTAAAATTTTTGTCTGTACATTTGTGGACGCTAATCTCAAAAAAGGCTTAACTGATTTGAATGCAGTTTTCACTGATGTATTATAGCAAGCTTCCCGTAACATTTAGTGTATGTTTCATTTCAATCGATTTACAAACAAAAAAGTTACGCGCTATGCCGAATACCACGCGTACGAAGTTACGGGCTCAGCCAGTTTACAATAATATTTATCCCAGTAAGACTAATTCTTTATTTGCTATTCAGGATATTTTATATTCTGATTCTTAATATTTTTATAATACCCACTAAATAGGTTCCAAAAAAGAATATATTATAATACTAAACATAAAAAATTTCAGATGATTAAGAAGCTTTTACTTCATACATTTTATCTTAGAGTACAGTATAACATTTTATACCATCGCATTTTATATAACATTTTATATAATATTAAATTAGATTGTTGAGTGCGATTGCCGAGTCAATTTATTTATTTAAAACATACAAGATTTTTAATATTGATATGTTCAGTATAAGATTTAGGTGAGCTAATTTCGTAATAACTCAAGACAGAAGGTCACTTAAGTAGGGACTGAATAAATTAACCGACTTGGTATAACATGGATCTCACAACTTTTGACGGTAGAAGAAGTAGAACTGAGTTGCGAGACTTGGTTTTTTTTACAAGTTATGTTTTTGATAAATTATACTATTTTTATTTTTTAACATATTATAATACGAAGAATTAAAAGTATATGCCAACTTTTAATTCTTCGTATTATAATTTGTTAGACAAGAAATTACTTTTGAATAAGTCAATCGCTACTGCAGTCGATAATGTCGCACATCGCAGAACTTAAGACTTTAACTGAAACTATAGTTACTATCGGGCATATCTTGAAAGACGTATCTAGCTTGGTTGACTACCGGCGTCTCTATATTGTTCGATATCATTGTTAAGATATGCTGATGTCTGCTGCCAATATAATAGGATCGTTTGTACGATTACTCTTTCATTAACTTCGATGCGAAGGGGAATTTCATAAGGCTTCCACAAACCCTACTTTATCCCTTGTTTAATTTAATATTAAAAATTTTCCTCCAATATTAGCGTTTTTCACTAATCCGAGACTTTGCCTAGAGCTCGTTCAACATTTTATGTCCATTATTAAAAAAAAAAAAAAAATAACGCTTCAACCGCACAACGTATTTTCGCTGTAAAAATTACTTTTATAAAGTTACTTAAGACTACTTCAAGTTTGTAACTTTGAACCTGAAGGCCAACGGTCATTTTTTAAAATAAATAAATAAAAAGCCTTTTTAACTTAACAATATATTTTACATCTATTTTACATTTTTTTTATTAAACTAGTTGTATCGGCAGCCTTTTACAGGCCTCCTTCGACAAAGGCTTCCTCTAAAGCTTTCCATTCTGTCAATTCTGGGCCAGCTATCTTTTTATGTCGTCTTCCTAACGTTTATTTTGTCGTTATTAGTCTCGTCCACTTCTCTTTCTCTTCTCGCAGCATGTGTCCTGTCCATTTCCATTCCAAGCCTTACGGTATGTATATTTTTAAATTTAGTTTTGCTCTTTGTATTTTGTAATCTCATCCTGTCTCTTCTTTGCTTCTTTCCATTCCATTTTGGCATACTTACTCAGTAAGTGCCCATGTTTGACATCCATACCTTGGAACGTGGTAGGAACGTAAAGATGAAAGTGTGTCCTTCCATGTTCCATGGAAGGACACACTTTCATCTTTTCTTTGATAAGGATATATTTATCCTTCATGACCTCGCTCAGTAACCAAAACCGCTTCCAGCTGTTTGCTATCCTTCTATCTATTTACTTTTGCATTGTTTTTTCTGTAGATATCAATTGACCCAAACATATGTACTCATTGACATACTCTATTTTTATGTTTCCACCATTTATTTTAATTTTAATTTCTTTTTAGTTGAGTTTGTCATCGGCTTTGTTTTAGATGTGTTCATTGATAGGCCTACCTTGGCGCATTCTTTTATTAAGTAACTGGGGTGGCGGTGTGTAAATAACCACCACAGTAATGCGTGTGCTGTAGCGGTTTTATGGGTATCCTGTGGTATTGGCTGGCGCTTCACACAAATTTAAGAGCGATCGAGATACAGTGCCTGTTCGAAGGATGCATCCAGGTCCATGTGTCCTCCAGATGAAAAAGTTCAGCTCGACACTTATTATTGTACACAATGAAAACACTCCTTTAAAATAATTATAGTGCGTTGCTAGGTTCATAAAGCGTTTTTTAAGAAAAGTATTGTTTACTAGTGAAGCGAGCGGGGTCACGTCCGCAATAGACGGCGACGAGCGAACAACTGCTGCCCTCCCTCGCCTGAAAACTGCGAGAAGGCCAGCCCAACCAGTAACATTAAATCATAATA
Source organism: Bembecia ichneumoniformis (assembly GCA_910589475.2). Lineage (NCBI taxonomy): Eukaryota > Metazoa > Arthropoda > Insecta > Lepidoptera > Sesiidae > Bembecia > Bembecia ichneumoniformis. Next base: position 249,607 of record OU342520.1, read on the forward strand.
TTATTCAAGTATTTCAAGAATTTCACAAAAAAAGAGTTTAGTTTATAACTTTTTTATATTTTAGAAACCTATATTAATATGTATCAGAATAAACTTTAATTTAAATTTATATGTCTCACTTAGTGGTACGTTAGAACTATCGCATTAGATAGACAACTCAAGGTTATCTCGCATGCATGGCTTGTATCAACTCAGACAGTGTCCAGTTGGACCGTTCCCTGGTTGCAGATACGGTAGAATTCAGACAGGCCTGCACCCTGCGAGTCCTTGAAAAGTAAAATAAGAAAACTGTACACAAGTTGCTTGGATGCACGTGTAGCGTGCAAAGTTACCGCTTGCAAACAACGTTTGCTCATTGCACGAGTTGCGGCGTTGCTTCTTTCCGCCATTTCCTCCCATTGTGCTTCTCCAATTGGACTTGCTACATTGGCTGTAACACGCTGTGCACTTTCGATTCTTTTTGTACTTACTGTCTCCCCATGAAAAATTAATTGCACTTTGGTTTGTTCTGTTGTGCCCTTATTTTCATAAATTTCAATGTTATCTTGGCCCTAACTCCATAGTAAATTAAATTAATTTCGGAATTACAAAATTTTATTTTCGTAGGTACTTGTCACATTAATCGTGATTTGTTTTCTTTTTTTGCATTGATTGCTTAAATCAAACAAGTAAAATATTCTCGACAAAATATTCTGCTTCTAGAATTTACAGTTTATAAATATGGCGCATTGACAGCTTATTAACTTTTTTGCCCTGACTATTTTTGCTCTGACTGACTATTTCCGCACAACCATAACTACAATGTCTAGAAAGCTGAAACTTGGAACATAGATTTATTTCATAACATAAGTATCTGCTAAGAAAGAATTTTTGAAAATTTCAACTTCGTGTTAAGCAGGGAGCGAGTCGTAAGTATTCTATAAAAGATTCGGCACATATGGTGACGAGGTGGGACTTGAATTGAACAAAGCCTATCGCAGCATTTTATGTCAAATATCCAAGTAGATTCGTACATTGTAGTATACTTAATATTTTACAATTCCTCCATGGGAAGTAAACATAACTACGTCTACAGTTGTACTGCAAGCGTCAGATATGAGGCAAACCCTTAAGAATGAGTGTAAATAAAAACAGATATTGAGATGTGTCGATAAGATCACCGCGAAATAGCAACACGAGTTTGTTTGTACATAAAATAAAATAGGTCCTCATCGATTTCCTCTCTAGGTTGGCAACTCACTTGTGTTTATATGCGATAGCAATTTTTTCATTAAAACAATTTAGCTCCAAGAATAAAGAATCCTTTCAGACAACTACTAATATAGTTTGTTAACAAGATGACTTGTCTAATTAATGTGTATCCGAAATAGTTGCAAGTATATGCAAAGTGCAGTGAAAGAGATGCATCCGCGCGCAGTGCACGGTGCATACGAGCTGCCTTCTAACGACCAGGACACTCCCTACTCCCTAATGAACTACCGATGTTGAGCTTTTAAGCTGCACATTCCTATGTGCAATTTAAATTTAGAATCGAAAAAAACATTTTTAACTTGCTCTTAATTAGTTTTTATTGCAATTATTAATCATAATAAAATATAAGCTCTATAATCATTATATTATTCATGTAATGATTATTTGACTGATAGCTGATTATTTATGGAACAAATTGATGTTAAAAGAGCAAATTTAAGGTTTCGTCCCACTTCCTCCTCATAGAATTTGCATTTCCTGATAATAGTCTCAAATTTAGGGCTAATCTATTTTTTTTTTACTTTGAATACATGACTGTGATATGACTAATAATACAATATTTAGAATATTTATAATTTCGATTGACACCATGTTTATTATTAACTGAACAGCGTGTTTGTATGTGTCGAAATTTCTTTCTTTATACTTCCTATTTTTTTAGCAGTTATTTTGTCGTCTATCCATCCCAGACAAATAATGTTTCATGGAGTTACTTGCGCTTCGCCTACTGCAAAAAGAAAGAGAGCCTGATTGCTGTCCTCTATTGTAAAAATGAAACTGCAACCATTTCGCTCACAAATTGCAACAACTCTTGCTTTATTTTTGAAATCTGATCACAAGTAGCAATAATTACAGCAATGGATCATAAAATCGATGTGCGTATGTATGTTCCCTATGGACCGCTCAACCGATCACACTAATTTTCAGGGTTTCAGAAAAGGACGTAGGGATTTTACATTGAGAAACGCAGACGAATTCGCGGACAAAATCTAGTTATAAATAAATAGCATTCAAATAATTTTGACGAAATGTCGCATCGCATTTTCACCTGCAATATTCCGCATTCGAGTTGCGAAAAAAACTGCGAGTAGAAGGCGGCTCACGACGATTGCACTTCAGGGGTGTAGAACCTTTTCAAAATGCTACCTATTTCGCTAAACGTGCAGGGAACATTCACCCCTATAGCCTTTCGATCATTGTCATAGTTTCAAACGATTAATCAGTATTGTTCACTGCTGATGGATGTCAATATAGCAAAGTAAAAAGAAGTTTCAGAAAGATTTTAGTTTCGAAGAAGGTATCGACTCGTATCGAGTCCTAACTTTGTAAGTGTCGATGAGTGGCCCTGAATATGGAAACTTTTTCAATCGTGTTATCGTCAACTTGTTGACAGTTTATTTTAGTTTGGTAACGTTGAATAAGTATATAAATAATTATTTAATAATCTATTTGGGTGAGTTGCTGCTAATAAATGTACGTGGAATATGTATGTTCCATCGTGAAGTTAATACCCGTACAATAAGTGATAAAGACTGTTAAATGACAGTGATGTTTTAATACAATTTTATAAGAACGGAAACATAGAGTGCTTCAAAATAGTTCTATTGAATCAGTTCTACATCCAAAATTGACTAAGAGACAGGTAGCATTGAATCTCTTGAAATGTCTGTATTCTGTCTCGAAGCATAGTAAAACGGTTGCAGTATAAACTAATATGAATATGAATGGCGGCAACCGAGTTAAATTAACCGGCCGAAGTTTTAATGAAACTTAATGGTCCGAGAATTGAACTTCAACGGTCTCTTTCGCACCTCACCCGTTCTCCGGCGACTCGCTCTAGGAGACAAAGATGCAATCCATTAAATTTCCATTTTAATCAAAGGACCAAATTTGGAAGTTAAGTCTGCGTCCGGCAATTAGTGTTTTTTAATTTTAAATGTATATAATTCAGTGAATCACAATCACAAATGAATTAATTCCTTAATCGTACTTCATTACTAGGAGTGTGCTAGATGAAAAAAAAAATTAAGCTACCTTCGTCTTTCTACTGAGCAGAACGGTCCACACGCTCTCGCAGTACATGAAATGCGGAACTACATTATTTTTTATTTTTCAATCCAATCTAGACGAAAATATATTTTGTCATAAATTTATATAATTTAAACAAGTTATATAAATAAGTAAAAAATATACACGTATACTTTTATTAACAAATATTCTTTAATTAATATTTTAAAAATATCGAACTTTATAAATAGGCTATAAAGCTTATTTATAAAGTTTTATTCTATGCACCTACAAAGTATATGACGTTGTTAAATTTGTTTCAAATAAAGGGCATGAAAATATGTAAGTACCTGATTGAAATAAGAAACCCTCTTTATCAAATCCGAGATAAATAATGAAAGGAAAACAAGTTCAGAAGGTGTTTAAAACTGACAATTCAGGTCGCACCCATTAGTTCGCTCCACTTGGAGAGCTAATTAAAACTTTCGAGTTGTTCACCTGTTCTCGTGAATGTTCTTCTATATTGATACGAAGAGGACGAAATAAGAGCAGCGAATCGACATTTTTCTCAGTTCGTGAACAACATTGGAGTACATTGAGGGCGACATTAATTCGGTCGCTGGCAACTTACAGAAACCAATAAAGCGACTTTATCGGTTTCTCTATGAACATTCCAACATTTTACTTTACATTGTCGCTAATATGGGATTACGACGGTCTAAACTCACAGCCGGGGAGCAATACTGCTGCAACACTGTTTCTGATATTAATTCTCGAATCTCACTTTTGTTATGTTCTTTGTGTTTTTCTGTTGAAAAGTTTAATGCACTTAACATCCTATATTAGATACATAGTTGTTTGTCTAGGTTACGTTTTACCTCAAGGTCAAAAATTAGAATATGGGTTCGTCAGATGTCCTTGGAGATTTTTAACTTAACAGTTAGGCGACTACCATCGCACGAGTCATATTGTCTCTAATAAATTGTTTAGTATTTGCAGCGGCAGAAATCGCCCTTTACTAAAATTATCAAAGCGGAATGAGTTTTTATCCCTTATGCTATTTAGAACGGCAGGTGTCTATTTCAACTAACATCAAGTGAACCGTCATCAGTCTGCTCGTCTGTCGGCCTTTGCATACAAAAATACTGTTTCCTTGGAGAGCATCATGATGTAGAACTATATGAACACTCCACGTGCAACTATAGAACAATCAGGCGTCAGAACAATCAGGAACATATTTCTACCCAAAATAGGATAAATGCTACGCATATCCCAGTAATGATAATAAATTCAGAATCTATACCCACCGATGAGAGATTAAAATTAATGAAAACGATGTAGGATTTATATTTTCTTGTATATTTTTCTCAAGTAATGCAACAACAGCCAACACACAAAATGTGAATTGTCTAAATAACAGTAAATTGTCCTAAGACAGGTAATTGTGCCGTTGCAGCTCTCCGCTGCGGCACATAATGGGTCTCATATTGTGCAAGCGATTGTTTCCTTTTTTTCTGTGTACACATATTGCGTACACCGAGCCAGCCAACAATGCTCACAGTTATGAGGCTTTTTGCAAGAAATTGTGCACCTACGATTTAAGTAGAATCCCCCGGGAGACCTGTTGGGTCCCGACTCTGTTTTTATTTTAACATTACTTTTAAAATTTCTACTCTAACTGGAAATGTCATAACTGATACGTGCGACCTTATTGCGAAAACAGCTAATAGAGTGAGTGAGTTCGTAGTGCCCTTATAACTTTTCACTTAAACGCTGCACTCTGAGGACCAACTTGACAAGTTCCAAACCTACTGGATTTACGCTTATCAAACTCAATCGCTTTACAATTATTACAACTCACTTCTAGTTTCTAGTTTTTACACACTTAGTTTGTCTTCTCTTTTTCTGAATTAATTTTAGAAATATTCTCATTTGAATAATTCATAAATTTACCTATACTCAATATTCTTGTGCCTCTAACTTTTTTTAAAAAAAGAGCGTCCATCATAGCTATCAGATACTTTCACAGATTCTGCATTCTATTATGATAATTAAATAAGAGTTGTTTTTCCTGGCACAATAACCTTCCGCCACGCTTCTGCCACCTCAACATGCACAGGACCACACGGTCTTGTATTTAATTTTTTTTTAATTTGGCTGTATATAGATTCTAAGTTAGTTATGATTTTAATGGACATTTTAATTGGGATCTGTTAATAAAATAAATAGTTTATATTGTTGACAACAGAATAATTGCACATTAAATATGTTTATATACTAATGGACAGTATTTAGTGGAATTAAATAAGTGTATTAATTGAATTAAAGTGTATGAATTAAACTGTAATTTTTGGTTTCAAATCTTGGATTCCTTTCCTTCGTCTGACGTGGGTTTGGACCGAACTATGAACGATTCATGTACCGCGTTATCTTATCGCACGGCGAGCAATCGATCTTATCGAAAGAACCTTTCAGCTTGGATAGCTTTTAATGGACTTTTTATATTTTTGGGTTTCGTGGTATTAATGCGTGACATATAGGTTTTACACCCGGCGCGAGTTCGGTATGCCTTGTACGCATCTTTTTGCGTACAAGGCATACCGAACTCGCAAAATTATAGAAAACTTTTAAATTAAATTTTAAGTACCTAACCAATTCTCTATTACAATTTGTCATTCTAATGTTATAACCATCAATAGGTAAAGCCTACGAGAAGTATCACTAAAAAAATTGCAAATTTTTTTTCCACTCTCCTAATTAATACTTGCTACGTATAAATTAACATAATTCTTAATTGAAATAAGTGAAGCTCTGCCAACATTTCTTATCTGAATTCTTTCCCGCGAAGTAATATAGTTTTCAAGCTAAGAATCGTGTGTTTGACATTTGAAAAGTCCTTGACTATTCTCTATGGAATCGGTCTCAACGGATCCTTTGTTGTTTTTAAAAGAGTCGACCACCGATCGAAAGGGTGTTTCTGAGCCAACTGCGGGTAGAAGTAAACCAGAAAGAAATTGTTTTTCGCTATTCACTTACAGGGTGTTAGTATAATCGGATGGCAGTACACGGTGGGTACGTTCAGCGTCGGATGTCTACGGACAAGGATGATATCGAGTGAAGTTTCCGTTGTTCAAGATGCTCCAAACTAAACATAGTGATATTGCAATGCGAGCGTGTGTATGTAACGCGCTAAGACGTGACAAAGAGCGGCTCATCTCCATACATCGGGAGAGTCTCGCCGAATTTCAATTTGCCCCGAACCCGGGACTCGCATACTCGCATGACCCTATCAACAACATGCACGAGACATTCGCACTAGAACCACATTTAGATCTGTTCACGTTGACACGTCAACATTACAACATTTAGAGCCGCTCTCATTGGAAACGAGTGGTGTATCCATTCGTGAAGTACCTTACAAATAAATAAATCTCTGACTATATGACCAATACCATTTGTAAGGCCTCCAAAGTGAGCACTCACAGGCTTCTGTTATGGGATTATCATACAATCATCATAAATATTTCAGTCTAATATAAAACCCCTCCCATTATAATCCTTCCTATAATCGCTGCTAAAATCACATACCCGAAACAGTAGCCTCTACAATACATATTATTTTATGACGTTCTCGAAAACAAGCTGCACTTAAAGTAATCAAACTTCATTATTATTCATTTTATTGTGCAGAAATAAAGCAAAAGAAAATATTTTCCAAAGCTTCCAATGTGGCTAATTCTATTCTATTAGATTTTTCAAAAGTGCAAGTACTGAAAAGAAAAAGTGAATATTTTGTTAAATCAAATTGAAAATAAATGTTTATTTTTTTATTTTTACAAAAGTAATTTCGTACTTAAATCCCCATATTTTAAAACAAAACACAGTCCGAAATTGTACTGTGCGGGATAGTAGGTCAACGTGTTCTAAGTGTTCTCGTCATCATTCCACCACGTTTAGTTTCGTAGCAGATTCTGTGACAACAGTCCTTATTGTTTTGCCTATTTGTAATGTCGTCGGCATTTAATGGGCTCACCAAAATGTTAAACAGTAAATGGTATAATATATCTACTTCAAAAGGGAGATACTCTGCCTAAACTAATTCTCAAAACAGAATCACCAAATGAAATAATCGAAACCGGTTTGTATATGTAAATGGGAGAAGCTGAAAGGATGTTTAACGAATTCCCGAACCGATAATAAAATGTATGTACATTTCTGAGTGTACAAATACAATAGGTAACAAAAGGGGAATCGGTTGAAGAGTATTTGAATTGTATTTCGTCCAATTTGTGTTTGTTGATTTCGATGCCGTTGTACTCAATTATTTTACCTATTATTATAATTTGCGCTTAATCCTACGGTGGTTTATTTTTGCATTTCATGATGCATCCATTTATTTATAATAAGAAGAATTAATGAGACATTAATTGAGAATTATTGGATTAAAGAATTAATTGAGTCCTCGCCTCGCTTCTGTACCGCGCGGACGAAGACTCGTTTAAACGGTCCTACTTGCTATGCCTACTTCTTTGAAATTAGGCCTGAATGGGTGCAGTATAGGACGAAAACTCATTTAAACGGTCCTACTTGCTATGCCTACTTCTTTGAAATTAGGCCTGAATGGGTGCAGTATAGGAATAAAACTCCGTACGGTGTTTCTGTAATTTATGAAAATAGAAAAAAAATTAAAATCCTTTTCACTGCTTAAATCACAGATGCGGATATTTTTTATTGACTACGCGAGTGAAGTCGTGAGAAAAAATCTAACATAAAAATCTTTGGAATTTAGTTTTAAACGTATTTAACAATAGAACCAATTTATTGGTTCTACTAATAATAATAGGACTGAGTAAACATTAACTTTAATTATTGGAATCGAATGGATTTAACAACAGTTTTAGGTGTTGTAAAACTGAGACAGTACTTTGAATTATGTAACAGTGTATGCGAGTACTTAGTTGGACAATATAGTATAGTACTATGTACAAAGTTGTTTTAAAAAGATTTTAAAAGTTGATTTTAAAAAACATCACGATTCCATATCCTCTCCATACTTTATCCAGATTCTTTCTGCACCTTATATAATCGATGACAATTCTGCACCCTTCTAAGGTTGCACTGGTCTATAGATTACGTTGCACTGGTCTTATGTACCGTCTGCCTGTCCATCAAAAACTTTCGTAAAGTTCGTCGGACAAGCTGACTGTCCTCTTGATGATAGATGGCGTCTCTTTGCCTATTAACACAAGCAACGCCACAAGTGCTACAAATGCACTGTCGATTTTAGTAGGATTAAAGACAACACTCATGTCGTTATTTTACAGTGGTCTCCCGTAAGGGGGTGGTTACTGTCCCCAGACGGGCTACCCAATAGTTCACTTTCAAAATTATAAAACGAACTCCGTACCCAATGAGTCGTCAAAATAATAATAACATAAATATTAAAGAAAAAATATACATACTGATAATAATATCTACTCTTACAAGTTTAATTAATGTTTTGATTTATTTTATGAAGGTCCACAGGTCTGTTCGAGTTTGATGAAACGTCGTTATCCCGGTAAACCGTTATATTCTGAATAAATGTTGTCAAATTATTGTCGCATACTAAAAATATTTACAAAAATGTTTACTTAAATAATAATGTAGAAACACATTATAGTGTCGAAACAAAGGGACGCGGCGCGCTACTTCCGGCTAGACGGCCCGGAAGTGACGCTCTGCCTCCCTCCTCCTGCCCTCCGGCTGCGAGAGCTGCAATTAAATGCAGCATTACTTGCGTGTGCTTGTATGCGAATATACACGGCCCGTTTTACACTTAAACGTGTAGTCATGTACACGGACGAGGTAAATAATTCACTTCTTTAAAAATGTCATTATCATGACGAGCTCTGACGGGTCCCCGCTGCCCTGCTCTCTTCTCACTTGGATAAAAAGATTTCAGAATCGGAATAGAACAATTCCATTCTTCTAGTGATGCTTGAAGTAATTTCATTTATGCCATTTTGCCAAGTTGCGTTTCACAGTCATTAAACTGGTCAGCCCAACTAGCAGTAGTAAATCTCTGGCAATCTTTATCCTACTTATGGCAACGCACTATGGCGTTGCTTGCCATCGAGAGGGCCTTATATCATCAATCTGCCAACCGTATATAGATCAGTTCATCACAACACAATATGACTTCAGTGATGACTTCGGAACACAAACAAGGAAAAAGTGTACGCCGTTTACGGATTACAAGAAACGCCTCTGACTTGTAAAACCGGCACTCTGCGAGTCGTTGACATGTTGCTCACATATGGCAACACTTTCCAAGTATACTCGCCGAGCCCAATAGACCGATGTGTATATGAGTCATAAAATATTGTAAGTATACGTTTTTCATGTAAAAATTTTTAAATTCAAAACCGAAGTTTGGCTAACTAAAGGTAAAATTAGTTTTTTTTTCTGGTAATCTAACTGGTAACCCCATTCTAGTGTCACTGTCGCTGTAAGTTGTTTCAAATTTCTTACTTTGTTATGAAGACGTCACTGAAAAGTGACTTTTCAATGTCAGGTACGCAATAGTGATTTTGAGATTGTCAATTATACAAGAAATTGTTATAAATTTTTTATAAATATATGTAAATTTTTTCCGTCTCTCATTATTCAAACTTGAAGTTGTATGATGTCCGATACTTTATTGTAGGGGCATTTGGCGAGTGTCCGTGAGCAAGATGAATGCGACCACATGTCGTAATTCACCGTCGAATGTCGCGACGCGACGCCACTCCATCTGGAAACAAGGACGGCTATAATTAACGCGTTTATTGCTGCTACAAATCACACGTTATTGATAACGGTAATTTTTCAAACCATACTCAAGCGACCTCCACTACAGCCTTCATTTTTCACATCAACCTTTACAAACGAGAGCAATGTCATTGTTTCGTGTAAACAGCATTTTACATTTCAGAAAGAAAATAATGAAAACACAAAAATTTTCAAGTTTTCTAGTAGCATTCCTTGCTTTCTATTATTTTTTCCGTCCGCACGTCCGTCCTTCCTGCCTTCCTTCCTTCCCGTCTCTTCCGCCTGTTTGTCCCTTCTTAAAAATTTCTTTATTAAACTTCGACTTATTGCTTTTAGTAAATACTAGAAGAGCGTTCTTCTGTAGACCTAAACGAGCTAACATTGGGTTTGAAGTCTACTTTAAAATCGTCATTTTACGTTTGTCCTTGTGTAATAAATTTTAAATTTAAATACAAAGTGACATTTAAATTTTACTTCTTATTTGTTTTTAGAAAAACGAAAATTAAGAAATTAAGAAACCAAGCAACGCTTTGGTATAATCACCAAAACCTAACCGAGAAACCTTTCTCGGTCCCTTTTGTCGTCATACTCCCGCGCCCCTGCACCGCGCGGGCGAGGACTCATATAAACGGTCTATCATATAGACATATATACAAAGCGACTTTTACATAATATGTCATTTTCAATTCCGTCAAGTGTAACAGGCTAACGTTCGGCCATAAAATAAGCGGTAATAGCTTTGTACAACATAAAACAGCCATATATTTAAAAGCCTCATCGTAAAAAGTCACATATCGCGCGATCTTCATTAAATTAATTTAACTATACACCCGCCCTGACAGTGATACATTTATGAATGTCGCCAAATATTCCAACCGAGCGACGACACTCTTCTATAAACTTTATACACGTAATAACGATTAAGTATTTTATTGATTTTGGCTTAAGTCCTTATAAATATTCTGTCACACGCTTTTCTCTTATAAGCTTTACTGTTGCGGACGGCGGTTTAAAGTAGTATAAGTTTAAATATAAGGTGTTAGGTATGTAAGTGTATGTAAATATGAGATAATAATATTGTTTAGTTAGGTATGTTAATTTTGTATAAGAAGCAATGTTCCCACAGTACAGGGCCACAAACAACGTGTTCCATTGTTTGACAAAATAGGATATTTTGCGAATGCGCTTTGTTTGTGCGATAATAAAATCCGTACCCAAAATAAGAGCGGGGCGGATGTAGGACAATGGAATAGGAATTTATATTGGTTTGCTCTCCTATTTTGTTGTGAACTATTTTAAAGGTTATTGTAAAAGTTTATTACGGTTCCTTATAAATATTTGCCGACTGCACTCCACGTGGACAGAACCGTGAGAACGATCCGGTGAGGGCAGGAAGCCCCCCCCCCCCCCCCCCGGCACGGTTAGAGAATATAAAAGAAGTGTTCACTGGAGATCATTACCCATTACGATTACCACTATCACTAGCACTCGGAGCCTAAATAACCATCGTTTATCTCTGTACCTTCTAATAAGATGTGAACTATAGTTACAATTGCTGTAGATAATTAATTAAGAAGTAAACGACACTTGCAACCATTCGCTGTCTCCTTCAATCTTCCGTCCGGCTACAACTTAAAATATACAGTCCACAACTCATATGGTCATCGACGGCGGCAAGTCAACCGGAGCAACACCATAGACCTGCCCACCCAAGTACCGTCGCCAATATTTACATTTTCCTTATTTTAACTTTATCCTGTTACAGTATTTTTGAATTTAAATATCTGTAGCTGTATATTGGTTAAAATTAAGTTTTGTTGTGTTCTTTTCGCAAATTATGTACATAAAGTATAAAAAACAGTCAAATAAATGATTATGTATTAACGAACATTACAAAAATCAATATATTTTCAATTAATTCAATTTAACTGTATTTTTATTAAATTCGTCCAGGTTAGCATCCTTTTTTTTTAAAAAGCTGTTTTCGATAAATAAATATTGCCAAAAATTTGTAATAATATCAAGTTGAAGTCCAGAATTTTGTAGAAAATATCACGGTAAAGGTCTTCCTCGTCGTCGTGAAAAAATATCAGCTCAGCCGCAGGATGTCCACCGCCGGACATAGTAACCTCCATAATTTTTCAATGGGTATAAATTTGAACATGCAATAATGCTTCTCTTCACTTAAAGCAATTTGTTCTCAGTTTTCTAAAAATATAAACAGTAGTTATCCTGTCCAAGTGTTCAACTAAGTGGGAAAGCATCACTTGCGAACACTGACAGGCGTCAGCTTAAAAGCACTTAGCCCGCCTTAATGACTCGGGGAAGGCTTGCAAAAATCAAAAACATTTATTTATTAGCTCGCTTATTTACACTTTCGTACTGGTTAGTTCTTAACTGTTATTCCTTTTTTACCAAACCCACTTTTAATTTGGTTGTTGCTTTCATTTCGTATTTTCGTCAAATTGACTGTACAACGAGTGTATAGAAAAATATTTTTTTAACTGAGAATCGCTTAGGCTGAGAACTTTTCACCTTATCCGAGTATGTTACTCACCCGTTGTCCCTTTCAACTTATATTACAATTATGTATTTTGTAGTTTGAATTATTAAAAGAGATTCTCAAGTTCAAAGATCAACAGTGAAATAAGCACAATTGCTGAATTAAGAATTAAGAAACATAGCTTCAGTCGCTGCTGGAGCGGCCAAGAACAGTTACGTAGTTGAAGCTAAATGTAAGCACAGTTACTTTATACTGGATGTGTCGCGCGGTTTTACCCTCAGTTTGACAAAGGCACGCACGTGCAACTTAGTTTTCGCTCGGCGTCCTTTCTTGTCTTTCTTTTTGCACGGCTATCAAGTATGATTCCTCAAGAAATGGGCTATCAAATGCAAAAAGTATTTTTTTAATCCAATTGGTAGTTACCGAGTTACGTTTTACGATTAAACAATAAAACAAACAATTGTTATAGATTTACGATTGTTTGTTATTATAATTTAAATATAGATTTGTGCTCAAAAGAGATTTTTGTAAATAATTGAGACGAAATCAGAGTTTTCTAAACTTGTTCAAATATTATGCGAAAATAATATCAATTTTGAACGACTCACGTGAACTTTCATCCAAGAAGGGCAATGTATCGCATTCGATTATTAAATTGCACTTAAAAGTTGTGTAAGGGTGACCGCACACTTGGAAGTGGAGTGGAGAAGCCACGAAAGCTGCTGCTAAATTTCAATTTACGTCTCTTGGGAGCATGTCGCGCATACATATTGGTACATCAAAGACCCGTTTGAAAGTTGGTCTAAATGAAAACCTGAAAGCGATGATCATAACCTCCGATCAGTGTTCACAATTTATTCCACTGTGTGAAGAGTTAGGAACTATTATAGATACAACACCCAAATAGGCATTTGGACTATAAAACATATCTTCTGCTTTTTTTATTCATTTAAAACAGACAGACATGACTACTGGATCTTAATTCATATATTTACAGCAGCTACAGAACAAAGAGTGAATGTTCTACCCGATAAGGTCGTGTCAATACTATTTTATTGTTTTAATTTATTATTCTTTCTACTTTCTACAACAGCAATATTTTGTGTCGACCACACCAAAGAGGAAAAAACATCACATATTATTTCACGGTGGTTTTCTGTAAGGATATATTTTGGGATTTTTGTCAAAAAGATCATACTATTTTGACCGAAAAATTTACATTTAGTTTATCCTTCTTATTTGAAACCAGTCGAGAAGCGCCTTCCCTTCGGTAACTTTATATTAGACGACGAAAATGACAGTGATTTACTAGAAATATTACATTCGCTAGTAGTTTCAACATTGTACCAATGACCAAGCTTCACAATGAGTAGAGGTTACTACCTTGTTTAGGGTCAAAAAGGGTTAAACAGTTTCAGAATGGATTATGTTGTTATTAATTAAGTTTCGTCCTTAAAATTTTAGTGAGCTCGAAGGCTCGAAGGCCGGGTCGGGTAGCTGCCGACTATAAATCTCTCAATGACGAGATTAGTGTACACTGTGACATGTATGACAACGAGATTATCACGTTTGAAGCGGACAGAAGGTCTTCCTTCTGTTATTTACTAAATGTGAGCACATATTGTTTCGTCGCCATGGTTCAGAATTAATGCGAGAATAACTTATGGGCTGACTTAGGAGTGGCTAATTGCCCAATAATCTACAATGCTTATCTGAAATTCACGAGTTCATTAAGTTAACTGTAAGTTAACAATAGAATTGAAGTGGCGCGCTTATACTGATGCTAAAGAGATTCGTCTTTATGTAAATACCTATCAGGGAGATTGACATTTTGATTTCTAGTTAGCAAAATATTATAGTCCAAGAATTTGTGCAAAGAGCCCCCGTTCCCAAAATCCTACATAAATTGTTGTGTAATTTATCATTTATGTATTGGGTTTGTATAAATCTGAAACTCCGCATAGTCAATAAAATGTAGATTTTCTTATTGACGTATATCCGGAAGACTTTAATTTAAGACGTAACAGAAGATTTCGTTAGTATTTCATATTCCCGTGGCCGGTTCTTAGCCATGAAACCGTTCGCTTTCAGTAAGGTAGGTAAGGTCTTACCTATGCAGCCGTAACAAACTGAGATTACTGTTTATAAATGAGTAGAAACAAATCGCTCGATAGTGAGATGCCGCCGTCACTAACGCCGGGGAACTCTTTATAGTTGAAGAGACGACGCCGTAAATTTGAGTGGTTCCGGTCTAAGCTCTCCTAAGCCTCCGAGCGTGTAATTTCGTTTTATTAAGTTCCCCCGGCCCACCCCCGCCCCATACACGATATTAAACTCACTTGTTATTCGACATAAAGTGGTTATTGCATATCGGTTATGAGGCCCACGTTTTATACTCGCACTTATGCTTTCTGCACGTGCACTTTCAACCTTATTGGGTGTTCGGTGGTTCAATGCTTCCCACTGTTGGTACAACAACACTCTTTCGCTTCTTATAAAGTTAATTAAATAATTAAGGTTTTCCCACTATTGGAATTGTGGGCTATAAACCTATAGAGGTGGTTAAAAAGCAAAATATGCGAGTCTATTAAACGAAAAATGTGCGCAGTGTGAAAATGATGACGTATTTCCGGCGAAACTAAAAAATGTCTAAGAAGAGAACCACTTATTTAAAACGATCGATCTTCAAATAAGCTGAAAAGATATTTAAAACAATGACAATAAAGTTAGAATTTCCATATGAATGATTGCAGCGAATAAAAGTGGATCAAGAGTTAAAAGTTAGTTTAGAAAGTATTATATATAACAAACACATACGAACTAAAGTTTGTTTGTATAACTAAATACTTTGTACCGTTTCTGTTAGCATTTATTATCATGTGCAATTTTCAAAAATTTAGACACTTCATATCTCTAACCCCGGATTCATTAATGACTTTTTGTGCATGACCTCCAAACCTATCTGTTAATTAAATAATACAACTTAATGTTCAACTTTGATGCTACGGATACTAACATATCTAATGAATATCTCGTGTTTTAAAATTCTATAAGGGCCGCGGGTGGTCGATGGATGCGAGCTGCTACTGACCGGTCTTACTGAAAATTATGGAAGAAGCTTGTCCAGCAGTCGATGTCCTGTCTTTGAGATGTTTATGATAATGATTTAATACAGAATATTGCATGTACTCTAACCACATTTCTAAGGTCCATGTTTTTTTTAATGTCCAAACACATAAAAAGCCATCGATCATGGTTTCTCTTTCTTTTTCTCCTTGAAACTAAGACTGACACAATAAAATTTTCAAAGAATAAATCAAATAAAAAAACATTGCCTTCCTGCAAAAGTTTCTGACTAAAAGAAAAATTTAAATATTACTTTCAAATAATAAATACCCTCTGAAATATAGTCATAATGCAATACGCATATGTACTATGGATCCAAAAGAAAAATCCCTAGGCAAATTATTGCCGAGCGTGAAACTAGCTCGGATTCGATTTCTATAATTACTAGTAATAACAAGTAAAAACAATAAATTAAACATTTATCGCGATACAAGTTTTAGTATTCGGTGAGAACGAACACACTCCGAATGTAATCAATTTAACAAATTTAGTTCACAAAATGTGAATTGGTTGCCGTTTGGTACGAGAATTCGGGATCTACTGGAATTGTTGAGTAAAATATGTTCCCGACAAATGCGGTACGAGGAACGTCTCCCGGCCACCGACACACCTATCGCTAGTAGGTAGGTTACGTCGCTTGTCGATGGACCACTGGCCAAGAGTACCGTCAGCCTTTTTCATTAAAATACACGTCGATGTTTGTCGAAAACGATGACAAAGAAAAATATTTTTAATACCGCCCAGCAAGTGTGCGGCGATTACTTTTCGACTTCCAATTAACTACTGAAAGCTAGTCGTATTGTGCGGTGAGAGCTCTTGGAATTTTAATAAAGCCTCGCAAACACACAGACAAAGCTAATTACATTCAACAGTGACGCGCTGTTGTAATATTCAAGAGTCATGAGATAGGTGTAACTGTTCAAATTGTGTTCGTCCTTTATGATATTGTTAAAGTGAAATTAATTATTTTGTCCTCAGTGTCACAGTCGACGAGCCAGTTAATATTCCTAATGGAGCCACCACCTCGGCTCTCCTTTTCCAACTCTACGGGCGCTAAGGTGTCGTGTGCCGCCCACGGTACTCCGGCTCCCACCATATCCTGGCTGACGGAAGACGGCGTACCAGTTTCGGAGATTTCTGGCTTAAGGTAAATCGTATTCCGCTTTGGTAGCTTTGGAACTGCATGAGATCATACCGCCTTCCCCTTTCTTCTATCGGACATGCAGACGTACGGCTGGTTACCATCCTCACATTGTCGCAATCCCTCTAAATCGGACCAAGCGCTTTAAAACATCTTTTGTGATGCGCACTGCTAAAGATTGGAACTCCTTGCCGGCCTCTGTATTTCCGAGCTCATATAACCCAAATCTTTTCAAGGTTCGAGTGAATAGACATCTTCTGGGTGAGCTCGCTCCATCGTCGGCCTCATCCTTCCTACATGGATAGGTGCTGGTCTAGAGGAAACCCATCTTTAATTTAAAAAAAAAGAGAATATTTTTATTAACACAGAAAAAAGGGTTTTTATTTTTTATTTTTTCAAGCGAGCTCATATTAAAATTACTCTTAAATGGTTTTACTTTTTAATCAGACATAAATGCATTATTCATTAAATAAGTCTGAATGCCCAAAAAAGACTCTCAATTATTTAAACCCTTTTTTTTTCTAGGAAAAAATGTAAAATATATTTTCCAAGATAGCGAAGTTGAAGTGCAAAAATTTCATGAATCCATTGCACTCTTGCAGATTACGACCAATTAGAGCCGGAAATCTCTTTTAAACGATTACGTTCATTATTCATTAAATAAGTCTGAATGCCCAAAAAAGACTCTCAATTATTTAAACCCTTTTTTTTTTCTAGGAAAAAATGTAAAATATATTTTCCAAGATAGCGAAGTTGAAGTGCAAAAATTTCATGAATCCATTGCACTCTTGCAGATTACGACCAATTAGAGCCGGAAATCTCTTTTAAACGATTACGTGCATTATTCATTAAATAAGTCTGAATGCCCAAAAAAGACTCTCAATTATTTAAACCCTTTTTTTTCTAGGAAAAAATGTAAAATATATTTTCCAAGATAGCGAAGTTGAAGTGCAAAAATTTCATGAATCCATTGCACTCTTGCAGATTACGACCAATTAGAGCCGGAAATCTCTTTTAAACGATTACGTGCATTATTCATTAAATAAGTCTGAATGCCCAAAAAAGACTCTCAATTATTTAAACCCTTTTTTTTTCTAGGAAAAAATGTAAAATATATTTTCCAAGATAGCGAAGTTGAAGTGCAAAAATTTCATGAATCCATTGCACTCTTGCAGATTACGACCAATTAGAGCCGGAAATCTCTTTTAAACGATTACGTGCATTATTCATTAAATAAGTCTGAATGCCCAAAAAAGACTCTCAATTATTTAAACCCTTTTTTTTCTAGGAAAAAATGTAAAATATATTTTCCAAGATAGCGAAGTTGAAGTGCAAAAATTTCATGAATCCATTGCACTCTTGCAGATTACGACCAATTAGAGCCGGAAATCTCTTTTAAACGATTACGTGCATTATTCATTAAATAAGTCTGAATGCCCAAAAAAGACTCTCAATTATTTAAACCCTTTTTTTTCTAGGAAAAAATGTAAAATATATTTTCCAAGATAGCGAAGTTGAAGTGCAAAAATTTCATGAATCCATTGCACTCTTGCAGATTACGACCAATTAGAGCCGGAAATCTCTTTTAAACGATTACGTGTAGCAAAAATTCGATCGTATGTCAATAAATAATTAATATTATGCGACAAAAAAATTGCATGTATTAAGGTCAACCTTACCTTCCTTTTGGATATATTTTTTATGTTAAGGTCGACAGACAGGTTATTTGTCCACTTGATGGTGGGTGGCTACCGTCACCGATCCGATCATAGTAGGATTAAATAAGGGATTAGAAAGCAATAGGGCAATGGACTCTGACATCTCTTACTCATTTTTTATTCTAACACTTTTAAAAAAATATGGCACACACGATATATTTAATTTTTGAGTCATCCTTTGCAGCGATATACGCCCTGTATTTCATAAAATTTCTTCAAAAATTCCATCAATTTCTAATACTTATTCTCTTAACTACCGAATATATCAGCTCGAATACAATTTTGTTTTTACTGACATTGTGTTCGTACAACTTATAGTTTCAATATTCCGAAAATGTACGTGAATTGCTGTCCTAAATTTGACGTGGCCATGTCCGCCCCGATTCGAGCGAACAGCGGAGGGAGTACAATGATTGGCATTTGAATTGATACTAACGTCTGACTGATATTGACCACGACGAGGTTGGTTAGTCTGTAACGTCAGAGAAACTCGATGTGAATAAACACCGCTATGGTGCGCGATGCAAATTGTAGGTACCTTTGAATGGGCCCTTTTAGGTTTAATTCAACTTTACAGCAGTCATCACTGTATTCCTTGTTCCCTGTATGCAAAAGTGTGCTGCAGAATTTAGGCCGATGAGATAGAGAAATGGATTTGTTTATATGATAATAAGCAATAGGATAGCCTAGTGGGACAAACGCTAGGTTATCATTACAGCTGATTTCGATTGTAACCATAATCGCAGCACTTCTAAATTCAATTTCGTGTGTGAAATTCGCAATAGGCTAGCTTGGTAGACAATAGTCTACCTATCCATGCTTCCATACCAGTAGTGAGCGTTAATACTTGTAATATGAGCATTATGATGCATAAGATCATACCGCCTTCCCCTTTCTTCTATCGGACATGCAGTAGTACGGCTGGTTACCATCCTCACCTTGTCGAAATCCCTCTAATTTGGAACAAGCGCTTTAAAACATGTTTTATAATGCGCACTGCTAAGGATTGAAACTCCCTGCCGGCGTCTGTATTTCCGAGCTCATACAACCCAAATCTTTTTAAGGTTCGAGTGAATAGGCATCTTTTGGCTGAGTTCGCTCCATCGTCGACGTCATCTTTTCTACATGAATAGATGCTGGCCAAGAGCAAACCCATAAAAAATAAACCTTGGGTTTCCTTAATTCGATCTAATAAACCTCCGTAGCAAGCTAGAATGCCTCCGTAGCAACTGGACAGATTATCAAGTGGACAGATTCTTAACAGGATAGATTTGCAACTGGACAGAACGTGTACAGTTCGCCAATAAAATACAAATAGGTAAATTTTGTTTCAGAAACCCTTAATTTTTGACAGTTCTCATTTAAAGTGAAAAGAAAATTACTTATACAAGACAACACGGGGGTCAAGACGACTAAGACTGTCCTAATGAACACAAATAAAAAATTCCAATGACAAAGATAACTGTTACGATGAAAATAAAAAGTAGTTTTAAATAAATCCAACTCTGAGCTTTTGAATTAGATAAGCTTTGCTATTTTATTGCACAGTCCACTGGACGCGTATGGGGTGGACGGCTAATTCATTTAGTGGCAATGATGCGGATGGAGCAGCGAGATTAACGATATTTATATTTGGGTGACGGTTTTTGCTACAGTAGAGCGTTGAGCCAATTCTCGGAGGCTCCATAAACATCTGTTGGGGCCGCGCCAAAGCTACGCATTTAAATTTTATACACCACAACTGTTCACCGTATCGTTATCGGAGACAAATATCAGGATGAAAAACGCTTGTTCCAAGTTGGTTAGCTTGGCAGCTAGGTCCTTTGGTAACCACATACCATCAAACATCATACCGTTGACTTGCCAGGTAGTGGTTTCGGAGATTACCTTCCACATATAAACAAACACAAAATCCGCCCTCTCTTTTTATTATACGTATATTAGTATAGATGCAAATACATATTAAAATGTAATATAATACACATACCCGGTGTTACATGACAACGGATCAATTATAGTAAGTATAAAAAGGAACGTCGCCGTCGTCGGACTGAAAGTTGTAACCCCAACGGGGTGGACTTAGAGAAAAGAAAGGCAAGTTCAATCACACAACACTTTAATAAATTGAAAATTTACCCACAAAGCAACAAATGAAAATATACACAAATAAAATATTTATTAAATAATAAGACTATAAATGTACACAAAAGAGAAAACAATTTAGAGGTAAAATGGTCCTGATCTTCCTAGCTGAAGGCGGGGGATGCCCTTGAACACTTACACGGAAACACAAAGAAGCACTCAGACCACGTGGCCTGGTAGCTCGGCGAATGTCGAGATACCCCTCGACACGTGGATGTCGTCGCCTCCGACTGCGACGCAGCTATAGTCCAAGCCAATGGTGGCTGGGACTGCAGGAAGGCGAGACCGACCCAGGAGCCGCAGGGTATATCGCACGCACGTGTGCGGATGGCCCAATTCTCTCTTTATATTTATCTGGCACTTGCCAGATACTTTCACCGTTGACTGGAAATACTACGTATCCGCGACCTAACGGCTAAAAAGCCATAAAGATATTTTAGACGATCGCGTGGTAAGTGAAGCACTAATCGTATCGCTAATTCTCCGAGAATCTTTATAGTCCCTCGAGCTCCTCCTCTCTCAAACGCCGGGTGCCAAGAGGCCGCGTGGCCGCTGCCGCCGTCCACGCGGCCTCTTGAAGAAGAAGTCCTACTACTAATAGGAAGAAGTCCTACTACTTCATATGGCCGACATAAAAATGGACCAATCCCCTTGTCTCATCGTTCGTGCATCAAAGCTATGTCCCTCGTCGTGGGCCTACCTCTCGCTGCCGGCCGTCGTGAAAGCGATGGTCGGCAGTGACCTTGCGTGGCAGGCGATGCTCACGTTTTGTGAGCACGTTATGTCGCGCAAGGAAGCGGCGGAGAGGCAACGGGAAGAGGATCCCCTCTCCCAGCCGATCCGCCGGAGAAGGCTCGGGCGGATGGCCTATATCCGCCGCCTTCCCCCTTGACCAGGGCCTGGGCAGTAGTCTAAGGGGAGACTACCGCACGTTGTGAGGTCCCCGAGATGGCCGGCGTACCTCCGCTTTCGGGTACGCCGAGGTTCCGACAGGGAGCGTAGTCCTCCCCGCGCTGAACAGCTGTTCAGCGCGGGAATTGATATATTATTGGTTGTCTATACATTTATTTCTTACACCTTCATGCGGTATGGTAGCTACAAAAGTCAACATTTGCAGATACCACATGCCATCCGCACGTTGGTACTCATTTGGAGAATGTGTATGAGCGTTGAAACTGTTCGGAGACCAATTTTCATTATCCATCAGAGAATTTGAGGCGTTTCGGCGGTGAGACGTCGTTATTGAGGCTGAGGCGAGGGGAGTCACTCGCGCGCGAGTGATAAATGATTGATAAATTATGTATATGAAAACGGCGGAAGCCGACGCTCGATGGGGCTCAAGCGATGAACTTATCACCAGAGCCCAGTTGAAAAGACCGTATGTTCATATTGATGAGCAAGGATTACGATTTATTTACTGATATGTAGGTAGTACGAAGAAATCATTTTCATATAAAATCGTACCACCCACATTCCAATTTCATATTTTAATTTGGTGCTCCCAACTTCGTCTGCCTTGAAAAATGAAATATATAATACTTACCTAAGACATCTTTATCGCTGTGAAGACTCGGGAACCTAACAATGTTAGCACATATAAACGTTTTCTCATGAAACATGAGCTAGCTTACTATTAAAAGGTTAGTGTAGGAAAAATGAAGAAATCGCTCTCCTCTCGAGATCGACGCCTCGCATCCAACAATTCCTTGCGGTTCATATTTGCGTCATGGTGGCCGCAGTTTGTCTTCGTTAACGTAATAACCTCCTGACACGGCTACGACAGCCTCCAGCCTCAACACTACGCTCATTATTACGTATGACGGCGTCGGACCCACTCCTTCCACCTATCCGCTTATTTCTTGGAAAATTCTCATATTCTAACATCACGTGTATTCTGCAACACTTTAAACACAAATCGACATTAATATCAGATAAATTCAAAGAGTATGGAGACAAGAAATTATGTAAAGTGTATGCTGTACATTTATTGTAAATTATAACTAATTATATAATTTGAGGCTATTTAAAATAAAAAATCTTTGTCTACGTTGATTCGTATCCGCGCATCTTGTTGCGCAAAGTAATTAGTAATTTAGCTTCATAGGCCGCTATTTAACTAAATATTGTAGGTGAAATGTGCCTATTTTGAATGCTTTTTAAATTTAATTCTAATTTTATCTTATTTTAGTTTTATTTTTATTTGCCAAATTTTTATTTTCTAATTATTGACTTTTGATCGTGAATATCAAGTTTCTGTGTGAACTGATTAAAGGCAGAATGGAATGGTTTAATTTATTATAATATTCAGATATGTTTGAGTTGACTTTATATATGATCTTTATTACTCTGATTGTTATAAGGCAGGTCATAAGTCCTCGCCAGGAATTATTATTCTAATTCAGCACTAGATAATGGAGATCTATCACTTGACCGGCACTCGACGAGTGTAGCTCGCAGAATCTGTCTGGAAATAAGTTCAGCTTTTCTTTTCACTGAGCTGCCGCAGACAATTACGTTGAGCGTACTACGTTATCAGAAGCGAAGGAGTGTCTGTCTTCGTTATCCTCAACTTCACAGAGGCAGCGGCACCGGCACTTAAAAATTACCATCATGAGTTCACGTCAAACCGCCTCGGAGAGTTCCGAGTAAAAAAATGAACAACAGTAAACTATTCAGTAAGATAATCAATTTCGGCAAATATAGAGTATACTTAAATTAATGTTTTATAGATTTTTTGTACATTTTCGACGGGGCGAGGAGCAACTACAACTATTACTGCGCTCAAACAATTATCGTCGATCGGAATAGCGTACCTTCTATTCTTTCGAAATCTTTTCAAATCTTTATGTATTAAATTCATATTATAAAGTACTCAAAATCAAACATCATTTCTTCTAAATCCCTTAGATCCTGCTTAATTTATGAACGGGATTAGCCTCGCATACTGCACGCAGACATTTGGCACTTCCTAATTATAAATTTTCAAATTAGATTCGTCACTCAAGCCGAACTGAGATAGCACTTCGAGGAACTACAGCGGTCGGGCACCTTAAATTGCTGTAAGCTGGCGGACCTAATCACTTGGATATTATCCTGCGAAAGAAAAAAGGTTTTCTTCATTTTGCGGAAGCTACGGTCGAAACAGATGCACGCGGGTTTGAGTATACCTAGACGAAGATGAACCAGGGAAATTTGGATTTAATGGAAAGTCGACAAAATGCTACTCAAACAACATATGGTATACGACTGATGCCACCGATGACAATCGACAAATAATCAGTGCACTTTAAATCTACCCTGTGAATCCATTTTCTTGATCCAAGCACGATATTGGGAACAATTAAAAAAGAGAAGAATTAAAAAAATTTATCAAATCCCGTGATGGCTAAAATGAGCACTTAATTGGTTTCTATAAGAATCACTAAACAATATTTTAATCGTCGGGCTCATGTTTCCTATATGGATAGAAATAAATGTATTAAAATGTAAATGAAATAATTTCATTTTAGTACATTCAATTATTAAAATTCTGGCAACATTGGTAAAAGTGGCTCGTAGCTAAAGCAAAGCGCTCGCGTAGACGCGTCATTTGTCTTCGTTACAGTTATAACCACTTCTCATAATACTAGCAGCCAATCTAGTACGACAACTTGGCACCACAGTTGATTTATCAAGTAACCGTTTCTATAAACAAATTGCCTAATTTCGATATTTATATGATTTAAAAAAATAAAATAAAAACGCACTTACGCATGCTTCGCTTTTTTAAAGGGTATTTTATAAAAATATCGCGTATTTCTCTAAGAAGTGGCAGGGTACACCGACTTTTGCAGTTACGGTTAAAAAACAGCATGCCTGCTATTGTGTTCATTCATAACATATAAAGAACTTATCGTAGTCAGCTTAGACAAAAAAAAAATTATTTTAATTGATGTTATACACTGTTGTGTAGTGTACTGTGGTAATGACAAACGGCTTTCCAATAATTGCAGAAGACATAAATGAACCTCCTACATCATATCGAGGGACAAGTTCGTGTTTTTGGATGTCTCCTTATAAGTCTATTAAATATAAATGAATTTGTATAGAAATAACTTTGGAAAGATTAAGAAGAATTAAAAAAGATTTACGAAAATTAGAAATCATCTTTTTAGAAGAAGTTTACCCTAACATAAAATAAGAAAAATCATCAATGAATTGACGGAATATTTTACCGCCCTTTCGGCACAGTCATAAAGTTGAAAATCGAGCGAGAATTGTTGTTGAAGAAATCTTCGAATCGCATCATATTTTTACGGCAACATCTCTACTCGAGCGTGAACTGTGATAAGACGGAGCCGAATACGGTCTGCAAACAAAATTATTACACTTTTATTTTAAATTACTTTTGAATTATAATCTGAATAATGAAATATTTAATGGCATAATTTGTTTTTGTAATTGCCTTTTTATACCAAAGTACATAGGCACAACCAAAAGTTTAGAATTATATTTGTTAGGTATATTATTAGGTTAAGCGTTAAAATGCGCACGTACAAAAAATACCATCACAGCGTCTGTAGTGTTTGGATTATAAACGTAATTTATATTTTGTTTGAAATGTACCTAATAAGTTGTAGAGGTGTCGGGTATCCCGCAGACCACTTGATGCTGCAGCATAGGGTCAAGGTTTCCATGTTACGGAAGTACTGCCGAAGTACAACTTCTGCGTTCAAATCAATCGAACTTGCGAGATCCCTCAGTATCAGTAAACTAGGAAA
Source organism: Bembecia ichneumoniformis (assembly GCA_910589475.2). Classification (NCBI taxonomy): domain Eukaryota; kingdom Metazoa; phylum Arthropoda; class Insecta; order Lepidoptera; family Sesiidae; genus Bembecia; species Bembecia ichneumoniformis. Next base: position 275,047 of record OU342520.1, read on the forward strand.
TGAACAGGCTCTTTTGCGCCGGAGAGGTAAAAAATAACAACAGTAAGCGCTAATAGATTTACTGATTTCAAACAGTAACCTCCGTCAATTAGTGACACATATATTTTTTTTGTTTGGCAACTCTTTATGAGCTTTCTTCTTCCAATTTTGAAATGATTATGGGCTAACATTGATCAATTTAAAACCACTTGTTCCATTGCGTTACCTCTATCTTCATCCATTTTATGCCTAAAGGTGAATTTATTTTAAGATCTTTCAGCTCGATTGTTTCTGCTGCGCGATCCTTGCTTTTGTATTTCTTCTCCTTCGTCATATCAGCTTCAGAAGTATTATATAAAATATATTTCTACGTGTCCTATAAAATATAACGTAATCCCATATCCCATTACTAAATTTATTATTCATTACTGTAGAATTTCCTTTTTTTTTTTTCGCGCCTTTTCTCTCAATAGAAGCAGTGCATTATGTATAAATAAGTAATTTTATATGTATATATGTATGTGTATGTATGTATGTGTGTATGTATGTATATAGTAATTTATAAAGTAAGTTTGTATGGTGTCCAATGAGTCACATACGGTGCTGGCTGAAAATCAGCGCTGTAGGTGTTTGTCAGCACCTCAGCACAATGCTGAGCCAGTATCCGTTTCGCTGCCGCGAGGACACACACACACGTTTTTTACATTATTATTATTTTTTTCCCTGTTTTTGTACATAATGTGTCCTTAGTGCAGTGAATAAAAGTCTTTCTTTCTTTCTTTCTTTCTATATCATTTAGATGACAACGTCGTTGTATACTGAGCACGAATTCGCTATCATTATTAATTTGTATACATTACTAACGTCAATTTGTGACGAACACTGTTTTAATTTTGTTTTGTACAGTGTTCTAATAAAATAGTTTTAAAAATGGCCGATCCGGTCCGAAATAAAAAGTTTGCGACGCCTGGAAGCGAGTAAATGAAATGAAATTGTTGTGCCGCGAGGCGTGTGCACAATTATTGACACAATTGCGAATTAAATTGGAACATCAAAATATAATTTAATCTTACATTTTAATTCGTTTCAAATCACTTACGGACGAATAATCCAACGTTTAATAAAACTAAGAGCTTTGTAAACAATAACTTTTAATTTGAATGTTCATTTTAAGAAAATTTTGTTCATCCCTTATCTACATGTATAATATATACAAATTAAATTTATGAACAGTACATATAAGTTTCATTTGTTGATTAAAAACTAGTTTCGCCGGCGTTGAATAATAAAAAAATAACCCCTATCAGCAATGTAACGCCTAACAAATTTATTGCAGTTATATCTTTGCCAGGCGTTAGATGATCCCTCGGGAACAGTACTTCTTTTCTGAGTGGAAGGTACCTTATGTCCTTTCCTGCATCCTTGACAACGTGTATGCGAAATTTCATGATGATTGGTTGAATAGTTAAGACGTGAAAAGGAAACAGACAGACAGACAGAGTTTTTCACCATTTATATTATTAGTATGGATTACTTTCATGCACACCACCCACAGCGTAAAAACTGAAGATGTGAATGAACTAGTTACACCATAAATGTAATCCCATTTTAATTCAATTAAGGATATTTAATTTAAAATACCCACAGCGAGCCACAGAAGACCTCTTGTTAAAGAGAAAATACTTTCTGTTTTCTGGTATGAATGTTTATAATGAAGGTTTTTTGTACAAGCTATTTATAATGTTGATATTGCAGCAGCAAAAATTTCATAAACGCAGAGAGCGCCGTCGAAAATTGTAAGCAGATCACAATAAAATCCTTTGTTGGGTGGCGGCACGCAGAGCACGCCGCGCCGGTATTCCGGGAATTCCGTTTAGATATTCCCGGTATTAATCCTGACTCGGGCCGGGTGAGAAATGTACTGGAGGCGCTGTGATAGCCAGACGCCAGGCCCAAGCATTTGCACCTTTGCCTACTTTTCTTTCTTTCTTCCCGACAGAATGCTACACAGTTCAAGAGGAACGAACACACAGTAACCTAATGGAAATTTCGAAAATCCTAACACATTACTCCTGATGTGACTGAACTGGATTATACATAGGAACATCGACTTAGTTTGACTTGGCTTGGCTTAGGGTGTGAATTGACCAAAGGTATGCCAAGGACTTTGTCGTGGTTGAGGGCTTAACCCTCGACAACCCGTTGGCTTCGCTTGGCTGATCGGATTGTCGTTGGGAAACAAAGAAGGAATACCCGTGAGTGCTCCGAGCGGGCTCCGAACATCGGAGTTCGTGGCGGAAAAAACGTTGGCACGATCCCTTACCCCCGCCCGTAGACGACGCTAGGAAGCACTGTGGGTTTTAGTGGGTAGAAGTCCCACATACCCTCCGATCTCCCCATGGTCGGTGGGGACCTGGCTCGCAGATTTTCCTACGCAAAAAAGGGGTTTGAATTGGAGTGGTAGAATTACCACTATCTCTTTTGAATGCATATCTAAAAGAACAGGCTACGAATACACGTGTTATTAGTGGATGTGTAGAGCAAGTAGACCATCAGCCTGCCTGCCATTCTAATAAAAATAACACATTATTCCTCTAATTTCGCTGACACCTCTTCTTAACTTTGCCGGAAATTTGTATTATGTAATCGGCGAACGTGTAACGCTTAATTAAATTCTACAAATTCAACAATTTATGAATTCGCTAAGAGTCATTTTAGAAATTGGTCACAAACTGAAAGCTATAAGTGAAATTCAAAGGCCAGTGTTTCACTCGGAAACACTCGGTGCCGATAAAGGTTTGACGGGACGCCATTTATTAAGGGATCGTGAAAAATACCTTTGTACTAAAAATAAATTGATTGATGTCTAGCTTTTATTTATGTTATGTAGTGTTCGCTGGATTGACAATTTTATATATATTTTCGAAACCGTAAACATCAAATGTGAATTTATAATAATCTCATAAGAACACTCGACGATCTGACAGGAATGAAAAAAGTTTTAGGAAAGATAGGGTCAGATAGCAAAGGAATTTCTTTCCTTGTAAGTATAGAATAAGTGAAGGATAAAGAAGTGGCCTAAGGATTTTTTACTCGCATATCGATGTATAGCATATCAGTGCGTGTTATTTCATCATGGTTTTCTATAAGAGAGTCGTTAATAGGTACGTTTTTTAAAAACTAACCAAATTACTTAGAAGTTTAAGTGAAAAATGGTCAATTTCTGTCACCCCCACTGGTGTCTGCTGTCGACGATGGTCAACGATGAGCGAATGACAAACGTTTTTAGTTATCTCTTTGTGTATTATTTTCAACGTGTTATACTATCTGCTCCTACAGTTCAGGTGGTTTCTTTTTGAAATACTAGCGTTATCCAGAACATTAACTATTGACACATTTTGTGAGTTGTTTTTATTTTTCATAGTATTAAATAAATATAGGCGAACATTGATCCAATTAGATTAAAAAAAATGATAGTAACCTATCACTAACCCAGTAAGTAATTATACACAATGTTCATCAATGTGAAACATTGTTGAATGCCCCACAATATTATTCTTTAGTATTTTTTTTTCCAGTAGCAGTTGCTATAATCTCCAATGTGTACAAATAAATATTACAATAAATGTCCCTCCATCCCTTCATTCTTCAGCAGCATAGAAACAGTAGCGACCAAGCCAAGCCAATCTTTAACGTATCGTGTACTTACTTTTACTTTTATTTACTTATCAGTAACACTTATGGGAACACTTAGCTGCTTAATAAATGTATTATTTTGGGCATTAGCAGAGAAATAACACACAATCGGTAGCCATCAGTTAGCCGTCGAGTTGAGTTCTGACAGAGACGTATGGGCCGCTCGTGACGTCCGGACCTCTATTACTGATACTTACTCCTATTGTACTTCACAATCGGCAACAAAGCTCATTGCGTTACATCATGCGAATTCAACTCTTATTTTTTATTACTTTAGTGCTTCCTATTACCTAATACGTTAAATGGTTTATAAATAAAATACGAAACTTGTTATAAACATAAAAACACTCTGTTAAGACGTTTAATGCGTCTGATATCTACGACCAATATTGAATCAGCGTATCATTATAACCACTATGGGATAGAAAGAAAAAGTTAAGAATAAAAATTAAATTCTTAAATAAATTAAAATTATTATTGTTATTATAATAATTTTACTTCAGATCAAAACTTCGTATATTACGTGATAGGAACGATTACTTGTAAATATTTTGTAATGTTCATTGAAGATGATATATATATACGTACATAATAAATTTGTATGAGTGTTTTTCTGTAATTATCTCTTCATTGGAATATTAACTTTATTAAAATGCCATACTGAATAAAGAAAAGCTATAGTAACTCGTCATGTCTGGTGCTTTGAGTTTTGTCAAGTCTATTGAGTCTATTGAGCTAGATGATTATTAATCACAGGACAATTAATGATTTCAACTTAGGAGTTCAAATTTAATAAACATTTTAATTTGAAATTTTATTAAAGTAGATCTTACGAGTTATTATTTCAATTTGCAGGTATAGTACCGCCTCATAAACTAGAAGCAACATCTGTCGCCCGGGGAGGGTAGAAGTGGAAATGGAGCTTATTTCAGCACTTTTTCGCATTTCGTCATCATGCGATTATATTATTGTTAGAATGAACATTTCGAAAAGCATTTAATAACATTTGTTCGGGAAACTGGGCACGGGTAAAATCGCTAAGCTCTGGGAAATTCCAAGCTTTCGTTTGGCATTCAGCTTTGAAAGTTTATATCAAATCAAATATTAACTCGGTCCATTGCGAACCTTTGTAATTGCTCTAGGCATATAATTTATATACGTATATTGCATATATGAAAATCCTTCATAAAAATCTGTTTTTTTTCCCCGAAACGAAAGGGCGTTTGGTAAATTGACATTTACTGAAATTGTATCCGCCCAAATACGCTTCCCAACATATTTTTGTGCGTAATCGCTTTAAGTTGTACAAAGAGAAAAGTTGCCAGTGCAAATATGAATACGTTGTCTGTCTACCGTCTGTTTGTAACAGTGCAGCGAGCGGTCCATTATGAAGAGTGCGGGGTGCCAGTATCAAAAACACGGCGGCCATTTTCTTTCTTTTGGCACATGCACACATTGCACGAGTCATTGTGATAGCGGTGACATGGAAGAATGGAAATCACCATTAATCAAATATTTGATTTTGATGTGAAACATCTATAGGCGCGGATGAAACTGATTGATAGCGTGGCGACGCGTCACCACGCTATACGTTGGTATATACATATACAGTCTATGGCATAGTAGTGTGTACGATGTGTACGACGCGTGCCGTGGTGATTGTTGGCGGTTGTTGTAACTTGAAATAAATATTTAAATTTTTGTATTCAATAAAAATACGTTAAATAAATAAATGAACAGTCCCGTGACGGCTCATTTTTTTTAATGTTCATTGATAATTTTATAAAGTTTTACTGTATACATTTTAAAATCTTAATTCAGAAATAGTTTTCATCGTGGCAATAAAACGTGTAAAAAAGAAATATTGGAAAAATTATAAAAGTTTGGTTGGTTGGTTTGAGGAAGGAAAAAAAAAATACCCCAGAGGTCACAAAGCTATAAAATTACTGAGTTGTGCGATTTTGAAAAATAATTATAATATTGAGTACTATTGCTAAATTTTTAAATACCTATTTATATGCTGTAATTAAATGTAAATAAACTCAAAAAAAGAGTTTTCATACAAAATGCGAAGGAACTTTCCCCCTACATATTATATTAGAGATATTATAATTCCTGTCACTTAATAAAAATATTTTAATAACTTAATACTGGCCCTGTATAATATACGTATGTAAAAATATGGCATTAAAGCGGACTCTTTAAAAAAAGAAAAAAATATATCACAATTAGAACTTACTAGTATGTTGGTAATTTGAGTTTGACAGTTAAGCTGAAGAAATGAATTGTTACTATAGCTATTTGAAGTTATACAAAAATATATTACAAGATTTGTTTTCCAGAAAAGCGTGTACCCGAGAATGGAGGCAGGCTTAAAACAAAATTCCATTTGCGTATCCGTTGACCGTATCAATCGCTCTCTGATACCCCCTGCCTCCCTTCGACTAACCGATATATATATCTACGTATTTATGCTACACAAAGTTCTGACTAAATTATATACTAGTAAGAATTATTGGAAATTATATAGGTAGGTACATACGTGGAAAGGTTCGAAAGTTTTCGGCCTAGCAAAGAAAAAAGGCACTGTAGTCAGTGAGCTATTATGTACTAGTACATATTAGGACACTGACTGTATACACTTTCGACCTCTATACACTTTTCGGGTCGTTTAATTCACATTTCTATCCCTTTATAAAAAATATTCAAAAGACAAATTGTGTTTTCAAAATCAGCAAAAATCATGAGAAAAACTAGAAAAACTTCTAATCAGCTTTGAGAATAAATAAAAGTCACCGGTCAGGACTATAAGGTAGGTAACGAATTTCTATAAAGCCACATCTTAAAATAGCAGCCTTCGCTACTGTGGCGGTGATTTGCTACGTTTTTGCTTCACGCAATTGCTCGATCAGGTCATCATAATAGATTCCTGTCATCCATAGTATTGCGTTCTTTTATCTCTATGAGCAATATTCCTTGATAATCTCAGAATATCGTAGCCATTGTCTTTTTAGTGGATTGAGTCACCTTTACCTTCGCCACTCCATCGACTCTCTTTTTGAAAGGGGGTCATAGTATATGTAATTTGACACAGTGATAATTGAAATCGTTCCCGTTTGTGCGACTCCGCTCACTTCGCTGCACACTCGAAAGAAGTTTTGGCATCCACCTTGGGCAGACCTTATTCACATGAAGAATCCTCAAGACTGTAGTCTTTGAAATACCTGTCCCTGCAGCTATTCTTCTTCCACTGACTTGATGTTGTTTGGTGTGAGTGCCTCAACGGGCCGACCGAAGCGAGGATCTTCTTCAATAAACTCTCTTCCTAAACGAAATTGCTTACACTAAACTTTCAGGGTGGAAAATGTTGGATATGTTTCCCCGTATGCTTTATTCAATCGTTGTTTAATTTAGGTTAGGTTTCTTTGTAAGTAATTTAATCAAGGATTGATAATCGAATTTAAACATGATAAAAATATTGCGACTTAGTATTCTTCAAAGGTCGTAAAAGCTATATTAATGACATTTACATCTTGAAAATTATACTCGTTTAAGTAAAAAATAATAATATAGAGCCTGTATATTATTTTTTCAACATCTACATATATTTCGAAGATTAGTCGTAACAAACAGATAGACAGACAGACAAAGTACCGTATATACTTCGATATACATTAAGTAAAAAGCAGTTATTTTACCGATTAACTCGCGGTTGTTTTCAAAACGAATTTATTAGATTACAATAATTTTGGTCATTTTAAACATTGTACTATTTTAAATAGGGGATCGGACAGTAATCAGATTAAAATCTAAAATGTACTTAGAAAGAAAATATATATTTTTTTACGATTATTTATCGATTCATTTAAATATTTTTAAATGAAGAAATAAAATTTTATTATTTACCATATTTTTAATCTATACTGAAACACCAATCACAGTGCGTGACGTCATTTGTGGGGCAATCATTGTCTTATGCCAATGCAGCTGTTTTGTTATGATATGACCACAAATGACGTTACGCGCTCTCAGATGAACTATCGTGGCGTTTTGGCGGCATTTTCAAACAAACAATATTAAAACATGATTTTGAGTACCTAAAAGGCTATAAATAATTAAAATAGTATTTTTTATGGGAATAAATATCCATGAAGATTAATTTAAAACACTTTCTGAAAATTTGTCCGATCCCCTATTGCTCGAAATGCCGCGACAGGAGCAAAGCTGAACGTAGTTGGATACGCTCCTGTAATTGAACAGTGGCACTCCGAGGCTTTCATTTTGCTCAATTCTCTTAACCATTACTGACTGCCTTGTTATTTGGAGTGCCTCCAGGAAAAGAGTATTCATCTGAATACAGATGAGTACACGAGTATTAATCGTTAAAGCCAATAAAATTAACCACCACTTATTTTCTGTATCTACCGGTTATTACCGAAACCTGTTGTAGTTTTTGCCGATTCTCCGAAAGTACAACAGGCGGGCTGATGATGACATCATCACATCACTGTGATAGGATAAACACAAAGGACTAATGTGAAGGTAGAAGGATAGGCTCTGATATTCCATATTGCACATTGTTTTGAGTGTGCCTTTTTATATGCATGCCATTAAACCTTATTCACACTCGAATAAATTAAAAGAAGAAAATCTTGTTTCCCTTCTAAAACGTTCAGCGAAATGCTTTAAAAATAATCTGGGCCATAATTTTCGTATATAATAACGAGAGACGCGAGATGGCGGGAGTGGAGGGTGGTTCGCGAACTCTTACAAAATTTCTCCTCTTTTACAAAAACCTACATCCACCGTTTACCATTTTAGCGACAACTCACCAATTTCAGTTAGTTAGTCTATTCGATTTATACATCTATACATAAAATAAATCGTAAACGACTCGTGTTTGTACTTTAAATTTTTTTCAAAAAACAATTCGACACGTTGTACTTATGTTACCGAGGTCAAAAAAGTAGTTTTTAAATTTTTTATCAGTTTATCTGTTTGTGCACGTTAATCTCGGAAACAACTTAACCGATTTGAATGCGATTTTCACAGATGTATTATAGCAAGCTTCCCGTAACATTTAGTGTTTGTTTCATTCCAATCGGTTTACAAAAAAAAAAAAAAAAAAATTACGCGCTATACCGAATACCACGCATGCGAAGTTGCGGGCTAAGCTAGTGTGTGGTCAATATTTTGTGTGGTCAATAAAATAGGTAACAATATTTCAAGATGATTGAGTGAGTCCTCCAAATGCTTGAGTCTCCAAAAGAGTCAAATCGACAATGTCGGTAGACATAGATATAGAGCTCTCGGCTCCATGTGAACTTTATGTGGCTGATTTACATTTCGTTATTTATGATGAAATTAAGTACGAATTCAAATTGATTTGGGGAAATACAAGTTATTTATTTATTCATTTATTTATTCATTCATTATTCATTCAAGTTTACAGATATAATAATTATTCGGTGACCTTTACGCTAAGCATATTTAACAATGCAATTTAAAAATTAAACAATAAAATAATTAAAAGGAAAATATATTTGTGTGTATCGTGTGTTTGTGTTTGTGTGTGTGTGTGTGTGTGTGCGCGTGTGTCTGTGACAAAACTTAATTTACCTAACTATAACTTATTTTAATATTCCGATTTTACAAAAAAAAATCGACAAGCAATTAAAAACTTTGCTAAACTGATACATACTATATCTATATGAATTGTAAAATGAAGTCGCTTTTCACCTCCGCTTTTTGTTAAAATAAGCAGTGAATATGGCTTGTAAACTTAGTAATAGCTTGAAGGGTCAAGCTGATCCTCCTATCGTTACAGTTATTTTATTAAGTCCCGTTTCCATTCTCATGCAGCTGCGACAATAAACCAATATTACTGAAAATGTAAACAGCCCTTTGGGCACATCGTAAAGCGTACATTGTATTCAGAGTACACCGCTGAGAACTATATACGAATGGGGTGCAAGTCAGAAGCGACTCTTCGAACTCATTATTATAAAGGCTGAATTTGTAGTCACTAACAACGTTTCTTAGTATCAATTATAATCGAAAGCAAAATTTAATAAAAAAAATACCAATAAAAATACTTGTAATCTAGCCCCTCCCCCAGAGACCCTTAAGCCGTCTGGAATTTCAAGACTTTTTTCGATTATAGAGTATTTGTTAACCTATTGGCTTTTGTAAACCTTTTCCCAGTTTTCGACGGCCCGTTGGATGAGTGGGAAGGATGCTTGCCTAACCTCTCAGGGGCCCCGGGTTCGATTCCCGGCGGGGTAAACTTTGGAAATTTTAATGTAATTTTCAAAAAAATACTCTGGTCTAGATTTGAAAAGTAGTGGTAGTGCACACTGCGTTTCGGAGTCATTTGGGCAGCCCGCCTGGCGGCAGTGACCACCCCCTTACAGAAGACCACCGTGAAATAACAGCATATACGTGCTGTTGTGTTTTGGTGAGTGAGCAAGGGATGCCAGAGCCCATTTCCTTATCCCCTCCTAATCCGTTATCCAATCCTACTGTAGTCGGCAGCGCACTTGTAGCACCTGTAGCGTTGCATGTGTTAGAGGCGACGGTAGCCACCTACCATCAAGTGGACCGTCAGCCTGTCTGTGGACATAACATAAAAAAAAAAAAATATCCGAATATTTATTAATTAATAACTTTTCCCCGGTTATCTCTATCGACGATATCGACGAAATATGCATAGGTATGTTACCGAAGACAAATCGGCTTATTTATATAACTTAAAGATAACTCACCCAAAACATAGTGTAAGCATATATTATTATGCTGTAAACATTTCCCTTTCTTCTATCGGCCATACAGACGTACGGCTGGTTACCATCCTCACCTTGTCGAAATCCCTCTAATTCGGATCAAGCGCTTTAAAACATTTTTTTATAATGCGCACTGCTAAGGGTGAGAACTCTCTGCCGGCGTCTTTCCGAGCTCATACAACCCAAATCTTTTCAAGGTTCGAGTGAATAGGCATTTTCTGGGTGAGCTCGCTCCATCGTCGGCATTATCCTTCCTACATGGATAGATGCTGGTCAAGAGCAAACCCATCTTTAATAAAAAATAAAATAAAAAAAAAACTGAGAGAGCTATCAATTAATTCAATTATTTTTGTAATACAACACTAATAAATAATGAGTCGTTCTCAATTCACGGTTGCATCGAATGGTTGGCATTCGATAAGCAATTTTTTTCGAAGCTATAATAACATTTCGTGTAAGGCTAAACTTGTGTCAAAATCGTGGGCGAATTTTTTAAGAAGCGAACAAAATCAAATATTTTGAAAAGATATTTATGTTTCAGTATAGAAACCCACAAAATCATGTGAGTCTTCTCAAGCTTAAGAAATAAATTCAAGCTTACTTATATGACGGAGCAACCGCTTGTAAAGCCGTAGTATGTTCTTTTTGTTAATAATTTAAAAAACGTTTCTACTGCCTATGATGTTTTCAGCATATTCAAAACGGCACATCCTGATTAAGTACCTATTAACTTATTAACTTAAATCTATTAACTGCTGCCTTTTAGCATAAACATAATGCAGATTAATTTTGATAAAGCACCATCTCTTCATAATACGTATTTTCACGATTTATAGTGATGATAAGTTTACACTGTATGTATATTGTCAAAGGTATGGGTATTCGTTAGTTTTGGTATTTCACAAGAATATCCCGCCACCGCTTCGGACTTATGCCCGATCGATGTTTGCTGAAGTCCTAACTGTTGGCTAGTTTGAATTTCGGACCCTTGTTGACGCCCTCTCAGTTTCTGAATTGATAGGGGCTCGTGAACTTATTTTGCCTTACGTCGCCCCCTCACATTAAAACTGCCCAACCTAAGTTTTGACCTATTTAATTAAACCTCACTTTACATTCGGAGTCAATTACTGACTTTTTTCAGTTGGTAATATTTCTTTAATTATTTGTTAAAGAATACTAATGGCAATACTAGATGGACGGGTCCCAATGTCGCTATCGACGGATAAATAAAACTATGTAAAGGTTTTGGTTACTGCTGCCAGAGAGGCTACTATGTTTATTCAGAACGCAAGCTGAGTGGACCCCTTTAGTAGTGGACCACTTACAAACTACACTTGTAGGGATACAATTGCGCTGCCGATTCTGATTTGATAAAGGATCATGTATTTTATATCATAAACTCTGATATTAAAAAGGGTAACGATGGGGAAACTGTCTGTGCCATCTTATTCAAACTCCAAAAGGACTTAGTTATATGCTTTTGATAACTGCAGAACGCAAAGTGCAATTGATGTGCAATCAATTGTGTAATATTACATAAATTCGATTGGTTCCGTGTGTAGAGGGCTTTATTTTCCGAACAAATCTGAAAAGACGACGAACGAGACGCGTATGAACATCGTCAAATAAATCCAATATCAGCTTATGTTTTATTCATGCTCCCGAAACATAAGCACGGTAGACTGCATTTACAAGTGTAGACTGCGGCAGATCTTATCATAACTGGCTAGAAATCTGATAGGAAGTTGTTTTTGCACTAACACAATAAACAAAAATTATTAGCTCTCAGTCTCAAGCAGCTCCATCAGTTATTTATTTAACTTATACGTTATACGAGTAATAGCTTTTCGCATATTAATTCTGATTTACTCTTACCAATATTTGTGTAATGGTTGGGTTGGAATATGAGTTGGAATGATATTATGGAAGTATATGCATATTTTAATAAAAGGTAATATTGATTTTAGAGAGGCCAGTATTATATTTTGTTATATTCAGGACAACCTTCCAACTTAAAAATATATTACGCCTCTTTTGTATATAGTTATAATTTTAATTTCATTTGCTTAAACGCCGAAGTAAAAGAATAATCCTGCTAATCAGGGTAGACGAATGTGTTCCATAGAGGCGATGCCCGTGGCCGACAGAAGACTAGTAATGAAACACCAATTAAAAAGAGGAATGACTCTTCCTGTATCACTCCAAGATGACATACTCTAATTGAGACAGAGAGCATTCGCTCACAAACACTCTAATGATATTAATTAAAATGTATGTTAATACGAGTTGATTACTGTCGCTCCTAATTACAAAGATTCGTCTTAATGATGCGGTGGCTGGTTGCCTTTTCCCACAGAGTCGCTCTGTCGTACATTTCATATCATCTTACATTTTGAATGATAAAACTATAAATTACATAAAGGAAATAAAACAAGTAAGGCTACTGTTCGTCTGTTTGTCTGTTCACCGAGATACGTGCACTTAATTACGCCCAGAAGCCACATGCCAAATAACAAGGGAATGGGTGCACTGGTCCGTTTGTAAACGTAATGAGGTCGTGCGATATACATACGAGAATATATTATTATTTGCCTCACAGTCGGCTTCGTTATGTCCCAATACATATTCATGTAAAATATATTGATATGCTTGTTTAATAAATATTGTTCTGAACTAAATTAAATTGAATTTAACGTCAGCGTCACCGATGACCGTGTAGGCAATCACGAGTGGAAGCTTGTGGCTTAAAAATTTCAATTTTAATGGCTCATTTTATAAGTGACTCTATTATAAGCGTCTATCGCTAAAATGTTTGTAAGGTAGAAAGGCATTTTTTACCAATACTATATTGTCTGTGTTCTCAGCGACACTGTAGCTAGTTCGATTATATGAGTATACTAGCTGTCGCTCGCGACTTAGTCCGCGTTGAAAAATGAAAAATACATTTATATATACCTACATATGTATGTATGTACGTAACATAACGCAAGCGAGCCCCGTCGTTCGCGTCGCGTTGCTGCGAGACCGCTTCAATTTATTTTCTCGCGCGTATTTTTTAATTTACGATAACTTCTAAGATATTTATTTAAGGGATTCACTGAGGCAAATGACATTTACTATAGAACTCGCTGGCGGCGGAGACAATTCAACTGGCCTAGAAATGGTGTTTTTTGTTTTTACCATTAGAACATTTTTTTTTTTTTATCAATACAATTTTTTAATCTGATATCAACTTATTAATAGGCACAGGATTCATATGCGTGCAATAAGCCGTTTTCGAGAGAATTTTCAATAAAGGTCAAATTCTTCTTGTGTTCTAACTTTTTTTGTGGAGTTTCTATTACTTTAACGAAAATTCTAATTAATACAATTGGTTCTTCACATGTTTAAGTATAATATATATTTTTCTCAAAGCAATTGTCTTGTCTATTTCTTGTAACATTTTCATTAAACAATGGATATTTTTAGTATTTAGCGTTTGTCTCCCCCTTAAATTGTACGGTGCACAAGGGCTAGTGTTCCGTAAGTTCGATTCGAAAATGTTCTATTACATTCAAAAATCATAGATATTTCCAGTAATTAAATTTACGACCTATTAATTGACCTCACCTTCATCGTAATATATCCTAGGCCCAAATTTATACGAAATCGTATCCGTTTGCTTTAGGTTCATTCCCTAAAATATATGGAAACAATTTTAATATCTCAGTTTAAAAAGAAAAACAAAGTGAATAACACCCGCTTTTTCAGAGTTAGGAAAGTGCTGACTAACTGTGTTAATTGAAAGTACGAGTCCAAAGAGAATATGAGACGACAATAAGAGTGACCACAACATCACAACTTTACCAAAGCCATGAATAATGCATTAACGGTTGTAACTTCCACTGTCTGTTGTGCTACGAACGTTAGGGCGAAGTCAATGTTCTATTATATCCTAGAGCTGGATACAATGTTTCTTTCTCCTTGTAGACAACGACAATTACTTCTATTCCACACTTGACACATTCAAAGCTGTAAGCTCTGAGGCTCAGATTTTTATTTTATACTCAATTGTTTTTAATTTAAAATTCCTCGGTTCTATCAATGTGGGCTTCGTATCTTATCCGTTATCCTATTTCTTCCCCGCATTTTCTTATCAATTCGTACCTGTTGGTCGTGACCGTTGTGGTACTTTCATAGTTCTTCATCGTTGTGTCGCATCCTATCATAGATACAAGTGGCAGGGCACACTGCGTTTCGTAGTCATTTGGGCAGCCCGTCTAACGGCAGTAACCCCCTCCTTACAGAAGGTCACGAAATGACAGCACGTATGCTGTTGTGCTTCGGTGAGTGAATAAGGGATGCCAGAGCCCATATCCTTCATCCTCCCCAATCCCCTATCCTTAATTCTACTATGGTAGCACACTTGCAACGTCTGTGGCATTGCTTGTGTTATAGGCGACGGTAGCCACTTACCATCGAGTCGACCGTCAGCCTGTCTGCAGACCTTAACATAAAATTAAATTAACAAGCTTTTTAAAGTGGAATTTCATGTTGACATGTAAACTTCGGCAAAATTCTCCTCATTAACTGTTTTTCCCATATAACATAAGAGTCGAATAAAAATGCACGTCGTTATAAAACCCCAATTAGTTGGATCTGTGTAAATTTGCCAGCAACCTGTACCCTCAATACAAATATGGAAAACTTTAATTGGTCCAAGCCACAAACTTTGAATCAAACCTCTTATACTGAGTGCGATACACTCTTATTGCTTTTATTTCCACATATATATTTTGCGGACTACAGTCTAGAGTTAAGTTTAAATACTCGTATTAGCTATTAAATAAGAGATAAATAAGAGATACTAAATATTAGGTATTCTATTCGTTATTTCAGAAATGTTAAATGTTAAGGTCGGCAGACAGGCTGACGGTCCACTTGATGGTAGGTGGCTACCGTCGCCTATAACACAAGCAACACCAAAGCTGCTACAAGTGCGCTGCCGACTGCAGTAGGATTAAGGATAAGGGATTAGGGGGGGATAGGGAAATGGGCTCTGGCATCCCTTACTCACTCACCGAAACACAACAGCACACGTGCTGTTATTTCACGGTGGTCTTCTGTAAGCGTTATATGCGAGAAGCACTGTTCCCATAGTAATGCCATAAACCACGAGTTTCTATTGTTAATAGAATTTTATAAAATACTTTATGAATGCACTTTGTTGTTTAATAAGATAGCTTCGTTGTTTAATTTCCGGGTTTTGTTTTTGAACATTAGCTATTTACCGATCTAGATGTTTCCATAAAAAAAAGCATAGACATGTGACCCTTATCTTATCTGTTTATCTTTAAAGCAACATTGCTGTTCCAATTCTGTGGAGAGTAATGTAACAAAAATATGTAACGAATTATGTACTAGCTGAGCCCGCACCTTTGTACGCGTGGTATTCGGTATAGCGCGTAACTTTTTTGTTTGTAAACCAATTGGAATTAAACAAAATTAAATGTTACTAGAAGCTTGCTACAATACATCAGTGAAAATCATATTCAAATCGGTTAAGCCGTTTCTGAGATTAGCGTGCACCAACGAACAGATAAGCAGACGAACAGACATACAGACAAGCAGACAAAAATATACAAATTGTTCTTTTTTAATATTTAATTTACAAACATTATATGTACAGGTAATTTAATGACATCAGTGTATAAAATAATTTCGAAAAAATGTTAGTTGTTGCGAATAATGCTATTTGTTCAACCTTTGATTGCTATTAAATATGAAAGGTTATCAATTTGTATAAAAAAAGTTGCGGAGTCATACGGATATCTCTTGTCGCTTATACCCAACGGGCGTGAATATTGAAACTAATATTAAAATTTACTCACAGCTACGTCAATACACGTCAATACACCGGATTTAATTGACCCATATACATCCTGCAATTATAATGTCCGCATTGAATGCCACCAGTCAATAATGACCCATTTACTCGTACTGCGCTAAAGCGTACTACTGTTTACGCAATTCCAACTATTTCGCATATCTACCTACTCGTATCTATGAGAACAATATTTGTTCAATATAGAAACAATAAAGAAACAATTTCGTAATCACTCTCACTAATAAAAAATTATCATAGCCCAGGCGGTATTTGGGCTTGTTCGGAAGAATGATATTATATTTTTGTCGAATACATTCCAAAAAGTTATAAGAAATGATAATTAATTTCGCATACACTCGCATGAAACCTTAGTTTAGTTTTTTTTTTTTTTTTTTTTTTTTTTATGAAATCGAGGTAGCGCTTGACCACTATCTCACCTGATGTGAGGTGCAGATGTGGCCGAAGGTGGACCACGCTTACCTAGTAAATGCCCATTTACCCTAGTTTTGAAGACCCCGAGGTTGTAGTTCTGTGGGAACACAGACGCAGGCAATGAGTTCCACTCTTTAGCAGTTCGAACAAGGAAGGTGGAACTGAAATTAAGCAAAATGTGGAAAGTTTAAAAAAAAAACACGTTTTTATTTCTATTTTCTCATATATATCAGTAAATAAAATTGTAGAAAAAAATTTTTAGAACAAAAAAGTTTTAAAATGTTTACATAAGATATATAATATTATAATTAATTTCAGAACAAAAAAAAACTACTATTGCAATAATGGTAAAAATGCAAAAAAAACAATCTTTTTGTAAATGTAAATAAGTTACATTATTTCCATTTAATAAAGCTTTAAATCCTAGAGCTTGCATACTTGGCTCAAAAACTTATGGATACACGTCTGCTATAATCACTTACGTCAAATACACAATCGACACTCACAAATATAAAGAAATATTTCACCATACAAAACCAAAAATATTTACACTCAACACAACACTATACACTTTTTATATATTTGAAAAACACTGCCACTAAGATGTTTCTCTTGGTCTCTTCAGGTATAACTTTTTGCTCATCAAAGTGAAATGAAAGATCTTGATTCCTCTGTATGCTCCTTTGATCCTCGCAGTCTCCAGTCTCAATGCCTGTTTTCGTCTCTCTGCTGTTTCTTTTCCTTTTCTTGTCAACTTGCTCGTTCCATTTTAAATATTCAAAAACAGATTCGAATTCATGCCAGTTACATTGTTGGAGGATGCATCACATGAACCTCTATACGTGTATACGACTATCATTTGTATATTATGAATTAAGAATAAACTCATTTAAGTTTGACTATGAACCAGTCATTTCGTGTTACAAATATCGGAATAATATACAATCTAGGAATTACTATACCTTTTTGTGCACAATGATTAAAATCAAAATTATACAATACTTAGCGACCCGCTCCCAAATTCGCAGGGAGCTTAAATTTTCAAAAATACTTTCTTAGCGGATGCTTACGTCTTAAAATAAACGTATGTTCCAAATGTGAGCTTTCTACACTTAGTAGTTCTGGCTATAAGTATAGATTATATAGGTAAATGCGAATGAAAGTACATATTAAGAATGAACCTATTTTAAGGCATAGGTATCTATTTTAGGCAGATTGAACGCTAAGCTGAAACCACGGACAATAGCTAGTTTGTATATTTTAAGGCAGTATTTTTAATAATCTGTTTTGTATCTGAAATTTAATGAAACCAGTCCACGTCTTATCTTTCAATTCCGACGAACGATTTCCTTGCCCGCAATTTTTTTGTTCGCTAAAAATTCGACGGTCATTACTCTTATTCACAAACCCGAATTCTATTAAAACGATTTCATATTCAAAAATGGCGGGAATTGAATTGAATTGAAAGCGAGCCGGAACCCGCTTTGATTAATTGTTGAACATTTGGCGCTGACTGCTTCACTTTGAAATATTAGAGTGAGTGGATCATTGTTAATTCGCTTCCAGGTCACCGACTCCATAATATTGACCGATGTGATCGAACAGATTATTTGTTTGCCCTCAGAGGAGCCCTTCCCAATGGCACGCTGTGGCTGGGAGCGTTCTCGGCAGCTCAGTACCGAAGCGACGTGCACGCCGTGACGTATAGATGTCGAGCGTCCAGCACTGTGGGGACCATACTGTCCAGAGACATGAGGCTGGAAGCTGGTGAGTTTCTTGCTATGTATTAAGAACCTTAGCTTCTTTTTAAATTGATGGACCGAGATAGGCTAGTCGCCTTCCATAATAGATGGTACATCGCTCGTGTGTTTGAAACACAATAGCATAAGTGCTGTTCCTTCACGTTTGTATTATGTATGTTGGTGGTTACCGCTGCAGAAGAGCCCCCATAACTAGCGAATGCAGTGAGCCTGCCACAATGAAAAGAACTAAACCTACTCATTGAGTGGTAGTCAGCTAAACTTTTAATTACCTCGTTTCTATTATTACCACGCTTGTGAGTCAAGTGCAATAATGCCGCGATTTTAGCGATTTTAAATCACTTGTTTATAGAGCTTAAAGTACATTTTACTAATTTCTCATTGCTCTAGCGTTCATGCAAAATTTCTTGTTCGTGCAGAAACTCTGAAAAATTAAAGAATAATTATTATTTAGAAAATATATCATACACAAAAGTCTTTGCGTCCATATTACCGAGGCAACCCAACAGAACCCTAAAGGCATTTTAGCTTTTTGAGTCTGGTTAACCCATGAGCTGCCTCCGTAGAATATCTGATGTAATAAACTTGTTTAAAACACTGTGCGAGCCCGCACCTACATATTGCTTCTTTATTCATTTTCCTATTTCATATTCACAATACTAACGTAACGATAAACACAGGTTAGCCTAGATTTTCTCTCAATCTCAATTTCGAAACTAAAGAATGGTTATATTTTAGAATTGTTTTTGTATAATTTTGAAAATAAATGATTATTGCTGTGTAATGTGTAGGGCTGATGTGTAGGGGTAAAACCACAAACGCGTGACGTTGCGGTCGGCGGTGCCCGACTCAGACGTAGCCACGGACCTCTGAAATATATACCATACGTTTTACAATTTACCCCAGTAAACATCGCAAAAATAAGAAATTCGGACACTAGATAAATTTATTTTCTCACGCGACAGGAAAAATGTGCACTCAACATTTTTAGTTGCAATAAAATTTCAACCTTATTGTAGTAAAATAAGATTGAAAATGGCAAGCGTGGAGAGTGCCTTGTTTCTTGAGTACACAATCTTCTAAGGCCGAGTTTACATTAGTTATTTATCTGATTAAGCGAACTAAACGAATTGTATAAACGGTGACCCGTGGTCTTTTATTTGTGCTTGTGTCGTTTGTGTGCCGAAACACGCGTGCTACGTGACCCGTGTGCTTATATTCAATCTGCCGTCTGAAGGGAGCGACACTGTGACAAGAATTTCAATTGTCGCTATAGTGAAAAAAAAAAACGAAATTCACGAAATTATTTCTCCCTACGTTTCCGCCTATTTGTATACGAGCACCAACAATTACACTTAGGAATAAATTATTTTTATATACATCTAATCAACGTTCGCGTCCAAAATTCCACAGTGATTAAAAAGAATCATTTTGACCAGTATCAGTGTTAAGCGCGACGTTGTTCCGCAAATGAGATCTTAACACAAACGGAAGCCACTGACGTAACTCGGCGGGTGGTAAGCAAGACACATAGAACCTACAAGATGGACAGACGGACATAAAAGCCTAAGTTCGACGCTAAATCCAGGCTGCTTTTTACCGATCCTACTGGAGACCTACGTCTAGCAGTGGACGTCCCGCGGATGAGATGGTGATGCATTCATATTGTTACTGTTGGTACGGGTCGAGAAACTAAATCTCGACCCGTACCAACAGTAGCGTACCTATAGCTGCTGCGGTGATTGCGTAATCATCTCTTTAGATCCCCTACAAAAGGATCCAAACAAACCTTCACCTTAATAAATACAAAGTGAAGCTCAATCCAGCTTATCTTTACGTTAGCACTTGACCCGCGAATTGACATTTTGAAAGGCGAATTTCTGGATCAATCTCTTCGGCGGGAATGCAAATACGATTCTTTATGGAAGAGGTTGGAGGGCCGAAGTAAACCTCCGAGATTGAGGCCCGGACTCCGCAATATCCACGCTTTGTGAGAGTGCGAGAAAGGCCCCTTAATGGAATCAACGTTCGACGAAATTCAGGAATTCCCGGCTACGTTCGTCCGCACCAATTTTTCGCTCAACATTCCTTTTGTTAGCTCTTCGATTTGGGAATGTTTGCTGATCGTCCTCTTGTAAGTGAAATTCAAGTTGTTTTTCGTTCGATATTAATAATTTTATAATATATTATACTTGTATTTTAAATTTTTAAGCTCCTTCTAACTCTGATAAATGAAGTTTGGCTTGAGGTACAGGGCAATGTTCTAGAAATTGTCTTGGTATGTATGTTACAATTTAATACAACACCTTTTTAAAACATTGAAAGGCTGCATTTCTATTACAATAATCTGAACTAAGCTCGTATGTTCACTCGTAGCTTTCATTATTCTAATAGAAAAATTTAATTCTATTTAATTAAAATATCAATAATATATATTATTGATTACCTCCTTGAATTGAATGTAGTCTTGAATTTTATTCTTATCAGTGGCATAATATTTTGACTAAAGCTATGAAGACTTAGCGACTTCCGGCATTACCATCACAGACTTCACGTTAGCTAGAATTTAGAGAATCCTTATTTTACGGTCCTCAGAAGATGTTCATGAAACTATGAGAGCCCTGATCACATAATATGTTACTACATCTCTATGTATTTGGGATGTTGATACAAATAACATAACTGATATCTATTTTATTTAGACAAGTTGTACCGTCAACGCCCCTGTCTCCAAAATTAATATAAAACGTGCGATATCATCTTTTTGTCCCAATAAAAGGCGAGCTGGCTCATCGGGGAGGATCTTTCAATAAACTGCTACTAGTGGCTACTCGAGGCTTGTTCCGAACGATATGCAGTTGACGCGGATCTCAAGAGCCCTGCTATGCCCCTCAGTGGGAAGGCAGTTATTGCTTTCTGGCACTGTGCCCAAACTTAATTTTTGACTGATCGCTGTGTCTACAGGTATTTTATTATTTGGAACTAACTTTGTCATGTCATTAGTATTATTTTAAAACAGTTTAAGCAATACCTGCTTTTTCGTATGTACGTTAAATTTAATTAAATAAGTCCCAACCATGTGCATAATAAGTACAGAATAAACGCGTCCTCTGTGTAAGAAGTCGTGGGCTATACTCTACTATGTTAGATCTCTTCCGATTAACAGGACTTCAATTGTTTTCAAATATGAGCAGCCTTTTCAGAGATGGATTTTTTTAATTAATTAACCATATAGTCTGAAGTGAAGGAGTCGTGTACGTGTCGTTGAATTATTGTAAACTAATTGTATTCTGAAATATTGATTAGAAATTACATTTGAGAATAGTTCGTCACTTCTATACTACGAGGAAAATGAAGAGGAAAGTGAGGAAATATAACATTCTACAATTATTATAGTGCTAAGTATAATAATATTCCATTTGCTCAAACAAATTGTAACAATTCTATACGTATGTATATGTAATTTGTAAATAATACTTCTGCTTACCTCATAAATTGGTTTATTTGACTAATAAGGTCGGACACACTTTTATTTCTTTTCTGCAGGAGAAATATGAAAAAGATAAAATTTATTAAAAGTAAGTATATTTATTTATAATTTCATGTTTGAATACTTTCTGATAACACGTATTGGGTTGTGGCCACAGTAAATATGGGCTGCATTTGATGATTTATTCGAATGGGTGAAGGGAAATCTCTCGGCAACCTCCTCCACGAGGACTGGCTTAGGTTAAGTTAAGTAAGTTTTACTTAGTAAAACTGAGTGTCTCACGCTCGCCGACTGTCCGGTGGTGTTTTTGAGGTCCTTGGGAAAAAGCCAAGGCCAAAAAGTACCATAATTTTTAGTTTAAATTTCATGTAAATAAGTAGCAAGATAGAATTATGAAACACGTGATAATAATATTGGTTACAGCAAAAAAATAATAAGGAGTAAATCGCCCCTACACTTGTGACTTTGCTGCAGAACAATAAGCACTTATGACGCACTCAAACACCATTAATCCTCCGCTCGAAATTTTACTGGCTGCGCCTTTTTAAAGATTCTCCCTAATGGACGCCCTTTGTTTCAAGGGGCATCAGAGTATCTATCCCGCAATTTTCAAGAGCTATAGCTTTTTTTTTTTTTTTTTAATTATGACTGTACACAGCCAACATTATACGAACGAGAAACCAGAGTTACCAGTACATCAGTATATTCTTTAAATCTCGATGCATACTTTTATATAACTGGCCCCCAAGCTATTGTCAAATCTTAAAATTAGTTAATTTAAAATATGTATGTGTTAAACAAAAATTCATAATAAATATTAGTAAAGGTCGTCAGACAGGTTGACGGTCCACTTGATGGTGGGTAGCTACCGTCGCCTATAACACAAGCGAGGCCAAGTACGCTTCCGATTTCCTAATCGTGAGATTTTTCTTAACCTCACGATAAGGGAAGATAGTTAAAGGCTCTGGAATCCCTTACTCATTCACCGAAACACAACATCACAAATGCCGTTATTTCA
Source organism: Bembecia ichneumoniformis (assembly GCA_910589475.2). Lineage (NCBI taxonomy): Eukaryota > Metazoa > Arthropoda > Insecta > Lepidoptera > Sesiidae > Bembecia > Bembecia ichneumoniformis. Next base: position 298,070 of record OU342520.1, read on the forward strand.
TGGAAATCTTCTGTAAGGAGGTGGTTACTGCCGCCAGACAGGCTGCCCAAATGCCGAAACGCTGTGTGCCCTGCCACTACTAAAACTTAAGTATATTTAAGTGATTATTTGAGAGCTATAAATGCTTTGGATTGATAACTCATTGATAGCATCTAGCTATCGGAAAATCAGTGTTGTTGGTAATATAATTGAAAATAAATGATATTTTATTAATATTAATACAATACTCGTTTCTATGCCGGATTGTCGGTCTTCCACGGGCGACGGCCGCGTCAATTTTATTATCATAAAAGAAGACCCTTTTTGTGAACGAATATTTTTTTATAAAAATACAATGTTGCCGGTTAATGAGGCAGCCGCTAACGTGCTCTTTGTGTTATGTAAAATGAACTCATTGTTTGTTAAAGCAACGACAATAAAATTGAAATGAGGCTTTTTAGAAGCTTTTTGTGGGGACCTCATTTGTTTATTACAAACACGAACGCACCTTATTACTAAGCCTTCCCGTTCCTGGCATCTTTGTGAATTAAAGTTTTGAATAAGGTAATATTAAGACAGGTTTACTTTAAATACAATCGTTAAAAGGAACATTTTAATTGTTGTTGGAATTAAAATGCAACAACAATTAAAATTTTTGTTGTTTGTAGAATTGTTTGCAGAGAAAACAATTATTTCTTTATTAAAATAATTAAATTAATAAATTTAAAACCATTTTGAATGTATCAATCGCTTACATATCACCTAGATTTTTGGATTCTCAAATCTTGTTGGATCTCAAGTCTCAAATGGAAAAATCTAAAATTAAACAGCGTAAAAGATGTTTTGATTAATACTTGTTTGGAAAGATAATTTAATTTAAATGTAAAAGAACTTTCACGGGCACAGACTTCTCCTCCTCTTCTATTCGGCGATATTGGAAATTGAAAAATGTCTAATCTCTCTCTACCGGCTTTTCTCTCCTCGACTCATAGGAACAAAGGGTAAGTTTACATGTTTAACCGTTGTCGGTATGCAAAATAATGTAAAATAAAAAAATTTCAATTAAATAAGTATGTGACAAAGTTAAAAGCATTAAGTTAAAAACACATTCTCATAGGAAAGATCTTGATATATACTTCCGCAAACTATGAGATTGCATATCTTACTGAGGCTAGACACGTCAGGAAAACGATTTTTCCAAATACATCTGCATCATAGGAACCAGAAAAACAAAGAAGTTGGGATATTAAAAAACAAAGCAACAAACAAACAAAAGCACCATCGCCACTCCCGTTGTTGGCCGTTTGCATGTCCCATTTATTTATTTATTTATTTATTTATTTTAAAATTTACAGATAGTTTACACATATGAATAGTTTTTCGGTGACCTTTACACTAAGCATAGCTTGTATTGTAAAGGCCAGAATTTAATAAGATATAAAATTTTAGAATTAAAAATAGTCATTAAAAGAAAAGGAGATTTGGGTGTCTGTCTATGTGTCTGTATGTATGTATGTGTGCGTGCGTGCGTGCGCGCGTGCGTGCGTGTGTGTGTGTGTGTGTGTGTGTTATATCATGCATTTATAAAAAGTTAAATTAAGTTGTTAAAAAGTTTAAGCTTTCTTTCTTAATCAATGAGTTTTTTAGGTAACCGACACAGAATAATAGTAAAAGTGTGTCCTGCGGCAGCCATTGTGAAAATGTTCGATGTACTTGCTATGAATAATAAACACTTTGGCCGGACTCTGATTTCCCCCGCCGCCAATACTGCCTCTAACTAAATTAAGTTTCGCTACAACTTTTATTATCAAAAAGTGCACTCGAACCAATTAACGCTCTTGCTCAATTCATAAACCAATCTCATTTAAAAACTGAAAATAATTAGAACTGATAATTAATTTGTAAAAAAGTAATCATCTTTCCCGGAGATTTTCTAAGTGAAATTAATATCCGGTTTTTCTCTTGTGTTCTTATTAGACGTAGAATATTCAACGGCTGGAAAAAATATTAAAATATGATTGAATCTCACTCGGTCTGCCAATAATTTATTCTTATCCGATTATAAAATGTAGAAGTTCATTTCCTTTCAGACATTTCCATGGCGTTCTTCTTAAATTGCGTTTATCCTTTTCAATATTTTTCCAATTAATCCAGTTAGGAAGATAATTTTTTAAAATTGCAATAAAATTGTATTTTAAACGAGTTAAATTGAAATGAGCCAGTGTATATCCATATTTAATACTTAGTATTAATATTATAAATTCAAAAGTATGTTTGTCTGTCTTTTCTACTATTACTATTACTAAACTATTTACCCGGTTTGATGATGCGTGATGTAGAAATACCTAAACTAAAAATGTATAGGATCTCTGTTAAAGTTGGAGAAAGTATTAATTTTATGCTGTACAATAAGGATTTTCAAAAAAATAAATATTAAAAAAAAAAAACAAAAAATTGTACACGTTGTACTTATGTTATCGAGGTCAAAAATAGTTTGTAAAATTTTTGTCTGTTTGTCTGTACGTTTTTGCACGCTAATCTCAGAAACAGCTTAACCGATTTGAATGCGGTTTTCACTGATGCATTGTAGCAAGCTTCCCGTAAAGTTTAGTGTTTGTTTCATTCCAATCAGTTTACAAACAAAAAAGTTACGCGCTATACCGAATACCACGCGTACGAAGTTGCGGCCTCAGCTAGTAATAAAATTAAATCGCCGTTTGTCTGTGCGTTTGTGCACAGATAAACATGCAATCGGCTTACCCGATTTGAATGCGTTTTTCACTGATGTATTTTAGCAAGCTTCCCATAACATTTAGTATTTGTTTCATTTTAATCGGTTTACAAAGAAAAAAAAGTTACGCACTATTCCAAATACGGGTACTTGTATTAGTCCCGGGCACCTATAATATTTTAAGGTCTACCTCTTTATAAACTGGGTTTATAAAACACCACTCTGGACGTACGAGTGTCTCTGTCTATCAATATCTAAGCTGCTGAATCGATTTTATTAGTAAGATTAAAAAGTGCACAAACTTATAACTGTGTGTTTTTGATGCCACGCCTCCTAGCAGGTAAGCGGTAGAAGGTCCTCGAACTTCCTCGTATTCTCGGCCCTCGCCGGCGATAAAATGTCTTATCGATCACATCAATAACCACAAACGTTCAATCCAGCTTAAAAACATATGTTCGCAGTCCAAAGCATGGTACAACAATTCAAGTCAATTAACAATTAATTAATTTTCTTCGCGATGCTGTCGCCATGTTTACTCGTATAAGTGACGAAGACGAGGCGATGAATTCGCTCATGTGCTGCAGTCAAAGCGTAATCTTTCCAATTGTTTATACACCCTAACTACATGTACACTCATATGTGTGTAACCGGAATATATAACCAATTCAGTCCAAAATACGCGAACAATTATTAAGCCGCCATCTCAGCCGTAGGACGTACACTGAACAAAGGAATCCCACCTAAGTTAGAGACCACGTTTCAGCGACATATGTCATCACTTACTTGCACGGAGTGTGAGTATAAGGCATTTAACTTTTCGTTTTAAGAGAATGCTTACGTTCCGATTCGATGTTGCTCACAACCGAATACTGTCTGATGAAATTTTACTTATCGAGATTTACGCAACAGGTAAAGAATGCAAAAAAATTAAAAAGCTAACGAATCATCACGAGATCGTTACCGTTACATAAATAATATATTTTCGTGTAGGCCAGTACATACGAAAGGACGGAACGGAATTTCACAAATATAATACACAAAGGGAAATTAATTTCAATGCGAAGAATTGAAATATTTTCCTTTCACAATTATTGTTTTCAATTGTGATATAAACAACATATTATATGTGAATGTTGTTCGTTACCTTATAATTGATAAATTTTTCTTCCTAAACCTTTGAGTAGATCCAACTCTTAAGTGTCCACTTTTCACTGAAATTTGGTAACTAGAAGAGCTTTTAATGGTGGGACCATCCATACCTCAAGAATACTGGCAATCCATACTATTCAGACATTCACTCGTGATTCATCTAGATTTAAATTTAAGTTAAGCCACTCTAAGGTTTTTTTTTTGGCTACCGACGCCTATAACATAAGCAACGCCACAGTGCGCTATCGACTTCAGTAGGGCTAAGGATATGGAATTGGAAAGAGTTAGGGAAATGGGCTCTGGCATCCTTTACTCATTCACCGAAACACAACAGCACACGTGCAATTATTTCACGGTGGTTACTGCCGCCAGACGGGCTGCCCAAATGACTGCGAAACGCAGTGTGCCCTGCCACTACCTTCCAGATCCAGACCAGAGTCAAATTTGAAAAGTTAATTTTTTAAAGTTGACCCTGCCGAGAATCGAACCCGGGAACCCTAGAACAGAGCGTTAAAGCAAGCACCCTAACCACTCATCCAACGGGTGTTCCCGAAGTTGGCCTCCCGTCGATAAGGCCTCTCTATCACGCGCAACTCGAAACAGTTCCTCCACTCTCGCAATTCCGGTTTATTGGCGGATATTTCTCAACCAAAACATCTGTCTTCTGCCCACGATTGTGAGCAAGATTGAGGAACGAAACCCTCAATCTTGCCCCTCAAGATGAGATGGAGTATTTATGGTACTTCACACTCCTTAAGACAATATTGACTGTGCATGGATTCAGATAAACAAATATGCTATATTCGAGATCTACTCATCTACTCGATACCTATAAGTGATTCGTTTTCTAAACTGAATATTATCCTGTTTTCCATAATATATTTTAATACGCAGACATTCTAGACGGAATCAATGTAAATTTATCCAAACATAATAAATATGTTATTTTTTAAATATTTATTTTATGTTAAGATCGCAGACAGGCTGACGGTCCACTTGATGTAGCTGTCAACTGTCGCCTACAACACAAACAATGATTAAGGATATGAGATTAAGAGGGGATAGGGAAATATAAAAAGTGACTTGGTGTCGTTGACCTATACGTAAGCTTTTGGTTATAAATAAACCTCAGGCGATATTACCATATGAAGATAAGTTAAATATTCATATCTAGTTTTTTTATATCTTTCTTTCATCAAAATGTGTAGATAAACACATCATGAAAAATTCGAATTCTTTTGAAAATTATTAATCTATCGTTCAGTAATTTAGTTAGTTCTAGCAGATAAGGGTGTATTATTTGTGAAAGGAAAGCCTTCCGGTCTTGGTATTAAAGATTAGTTACCAGATACATTGTAAAACAAGGCTCTAGAAATCTCTGGGCGATTCTAGGCAAGGAAAAGAGTTTAATTTGCCGCTACAAACTTTATTAGGTGTTTTAAATTGCTTCCTAGACTCGTAAATATACTCTCGTATGAGACAAATATTTACAATACCGTGAATGATAAGTCAAATACGATTGTAAAATAAGGTTTATCGCTCTACAGAAAAAGAAAAAGATAATTTGTTGAGTGAAACTAAAAAAATTACGAAGGTGAGATTTTATATTTTTATATTTTGTACATATAATGTATTTTCGATTATACTAATGACCTGAAATTATTCCTAAAATAATTCAAATCCTGAAGTCGGGATTATTGTATAGAGGTCGTTGAATAAATGAGGCATTGTTGCAGTAATGGACGTGACGTGGGAGGCTCGCGTGCAGTCCACTCACGGCGTGGCTGGGGGAGCGGCCTTGCTCACATGCGCGGTTCCATCTGCCGTGCGACAGCATGTCGTCGTCGCGAGATGGTTCAAAGATGGCCATGTCCTCACGCCGATGTCCGCTGAAGCTGGTAATTGCTTTACACCTTCCTTATTCCAAATTTTTAGATGAGAGTCGAAATAGATCGTCGAGCTGACGATCTATTTAATGGTAGACTTCAGTAAAATCCATAATAACGTCAGAGTTTTTTAAATCCTTTGATCATGGATACCCTCACTTAGAAACACCAGCAATATTAAAATATCTCTGGTAGGTACAAAAACACAACAGGACGTGTGCAGTTGATCTTATTCAAACATCTACAGCTTAATCAGCCACCCTAACCGAGTGGAACCAAAAATATTTGTGATAAATTAATGAATAGCGACAGCGAATAAACTAATTAATTATATTCTTAATTCAAATGTTATAGAGATTTAAATAATTAAACAGCAATTTAAAAATTTTTTTTTTTAATTATTTAAAAAAAGCTATATTGAAAAAACACACAACAATTTAGTGAAAATGGTGAATTGTATTAATATTAATAGTTTAGGTCGGCAGACAGGCTGACGGTCCACTTGATGGTAGGTGGCTACCGTCGCCTATAACACAAGCAACGCCTAAGCTGCCGCAAGTGCGCTGCCGACTGCAGTAGGATTAAGGATAAGGGATTGGGAGTGGATAGAGAAATGGGCTCTGGCATTCCTTACTCACTCACCGAAACACAACAGCACACGTTTCACGGTGGTCTTCTGTAAGGGCGTGGTTACTGCCGCCAGACGGGCTTCCCAAATGACCGCGAAACGCAGTGTGCCCTGCCACTACTTTCCAAATCCAGCCCAGAGCCAAATTTGAAAAGTTGATTTTTCAAAGTTGACCCTGCCGGGAATCGAACCCGGGAACCCTAGAACAGAGCGTTAAGGCAAGCACCCTAACCACTCATCCAACGGGCTCGTCAACCGTTTGCAGAGCCGCTAAACTCCTTTAGCGGAAAATTTATCAATTAAACGTTAATCTCTTTCGGAGACGAAGAGCAGTTTATAACCGTTTCCGGCTTGATGAAAATACTGTCGAAAATTACAAATTTTTCCTTCCAATTTCGACAAAAGATCCATCAGCGTCAAAAACAAGAAAGTTGACTTTTTATGAGTTCTATTTCACCCGAATCAAGTGGAAAATTCGATTAACGTCTTCATTTCCTTGCGACAAAGTTGTGTCAATATCAAAACAATTGACGACCCGACATATGCACGACTTTTTACATTTTAGTGATTTCTATATTGGAAAAGAACCACATTTTTAATTTTAATTGTAGGGAATTGGAAAAATTGTTGCCGCACAATTTCTCTCTATTTTATGTAAAGGTTGGCAGCCAGGCTGACGGTCATGGTTACCGTTGCCTATTGACACAAGCAACGGCATAGGTACTACATGTCCCCTGTTAATCTTAGAAATAAAAAGCATAAAAAATTATGACCTATAATAGGAATTAAACGGAACCGTCTTTTCCTTTGATAGCAGTAAGTACATCGAAATTTCGATTAAACTAAATAAGAAGTAATTAAATGGCCTCGTCTGTCATCAAGTCCTATCAGCGCTGTCCTTGTTCCTTCATATCAAAAATCTCATTACCTCGGCTCGTTTAACACCAAGCATACATTTCGCATTCGCATTTCAAATGGAAATAAGTTCTTAAAGACTTTTCGAAGCTGTTTTGTCCTAATTGAAATCGAAACAAACTTTTTGTGAAATGTATTTTGAGACGTCTTTAACAAAAGAGAAATCAGCGTTTTCTTCATTATCAGTTTTATTAGAAGCCTAAAGCTACTACTTATTCGCATACTTAAAGACCAAGAGAGCTTGGATTAATAAACAAAAATTATGAATCATTTAACTTATTCTGAGTATTAGAAATATTGATTCTTATTGACTATGCATTCTCATGAATTTTGACCAGGTATTTCATGGTTACATTATGCTCAATACTTGGGTGCGGATGAAACGACTTGGATGAAATGTTATCCCGCAATTACATTAAGGATACAATCTCCCTAATAAATTGTTACCTCCATTTCATGTAGTGAGCTGTGATTAAAATCTCGCAGCTTTGGCAGCTTACTTGCATCCGTCCTGGTGTAGTTTGTATTTCAGGCTTCTACCTCTTTGCTTTGGAATAATCAATTTCAAATTCACCAGAATAGAGATTACATCTACTTTTGGTGTTATTTTGGTTGGCTCTTGTAAACCTAATAATGCGTTTCAAAAGCAAACGTGTTTGTAGAATTTTGGGGAGTAATGTTGCTCGGCGGATGCGCGATACATCATCTCATACAACATAACACAATTACGTGGCTTATCCGGGATCTACTTTCCTACCGAACATCTTAATTAATAGAATACTCCCGTAGGAATGATACGATTCGGTGACATCGGTGATAAAATGACGCTCATAACTAATGCAAAAATAACTCCAATGACAACTAAACGAACACATTCAAGAACCAATGGTTTATTTTAAATTTGCCTATATTATAAACTTGATTTTTTTAATTTATTGTTACTATTACTTTAACTTGAACGAGTCTATGAGCCAATTAGCTTCAATATATAAGTGTATGGTTGTTATGGATACGAATGCACAAAAACCAGTCACATATGTCACAACAAAGTTAAGTTTAAGTTAAGTTAGAGTTTTTTTAATGTTAAGGTTGCTTGATGGTAGATGGCTACTGTCACCTAAAACACAAGTAGGGAAATGGACTTTGGCTTCGCTCACTCACTCAACGATAGCACACATGCTGTCAAACACAGTGCACTCTATAGTTGTTTTGAAAGCTCATTGATAGGTAAGCGTAAATGCTACTGTGAGACTGTTACGTTTGTTATCTTGTCATAATAATCTTAATATTCTATAGTAAAATTTATTTATTAGTTTAGGACAAAAGAAACATTTTAGGGCGCGCCTCTATCAATCTCGTAAGGATTAGGTAAACAGTAGTGGGACTATCCTCTCTCTGTAACTGAATTAATATCCGATGTTAATTCCGATAAAGGCTGCGTCCTGTTTGTTCATTATCAGAAACTTATTCGACTGTAATTGAATCGCTCTAATTAACAAATATATTCACAAAGGAATCACTGGTTACACAAAATTTATTCACGTAATTCGTATTTCATATTGCATGTTTTACTTATTTTCGTAGCAGCGCCTACGGCGTAGAAGTTAGCCGACGGCTTAGAGGCTACGAGACAATAAACTCTGTAGTGAGCTCTTTTTCACCTGTGGCAATTCTGATGCGTATGTGAATGAATAAATTCTGAAAATACTTATCGTATCTCCTACTGTACTTGTCTTTCGTGTATTTGAGTTTCTTGTTCTCTGTGGTCGTTACTTGTATTTGAGCATGAACTCAAGTAGAATTATAGTGATTGTATAAATCGATTTAATGCAACAATAGGGGAGTCTAAAGACCGCAAAAAATATGTAGGGTATTAAAATAACATAGGATAATTAAAATAAAATTCAAAGAGAGGGGTGGGAAAAAAGGCTCTGACATTCCTTATTCACATATATTCACAAAATAGCACCTGTGCTGTTTCGGTCCAAGTTATTCCTAGTTTGATCCTACATCACTGCGCGTTCACTGCTCAGTATAAAACTGCGATACTAAGTGTACCCTGATATTAATTGAAATAATTTTAAACTTAATTTTAGTTACTGTAAGCATATGGAGTTACAATTAACGCAAACAGTTGAATTCAACAAAAACTTAATGCCGTTGGCCCGCGCTCAGGGAATAGTAGAATTAAAACTTCATTAAAATGAAAGTTGCTAATGCAAGTTTAATGTTCCTTTTGATTCTCTTCGGAACGTTACGTCACTATACTCATCACAGATGTAGTTAGAGGCGCCATTACAATATAGACTGTTTTTTAATTGAACCAATCTCCGAAGTTTCGATTTAAATCGCTTATAGAATTTTGTCATGTAAATATGAGTCTTAGATCCTGTGGAACCTCTGATATGTAGCCACGATCCCCGGTATGACCTGAAGTCATCAATTATTACATTAGTTATAATGACGCATCCATCCTAATAACACCATAAATTGAAAGTAACTCGGTCCGTCTGTCTATTTTCTTTTTCTACTTCATCCAGAAAAGAAGTAATGTTCATCTAAAACTAAAATAAAACGCTTTACAAAAATATAACAGTAATAAAGATGCCAGGAATTATATTGCTCGTTTATTTTATCAGGTGTTGCATTTTATCAGGCATCAGCTAGTATATGCGAAAGTGAGTTTGTTCGTTGTAGTAGTTATGAAATTTGAATTATAAATTTATCTAAATGAAATACACGTTGTCAGGGATATATTGTAGGAAGAGGGTACTTTTCATCCTAAAAAAATTGTGTTCCCGATTATTTATCATCATAAAAATAAAAAATTCAACGCGTGACCAAATTATATGAGCATAAAGATTGAATAAATGTTTAACACCTAAAAAAGGTTTAAACGAAGACGCGGGAAAAGTTAGTTATAATAAAGTAAATTAGAGCGAGAAAAATTTCAGTGACAATTATTTTATGATACAATTTAATTATAGCGTCGGAATTAAATGTCTTTAATTTATAGCATCGAAAACGCCGTTAACCTGACGGCATAAAAGTGTCGTTAAGATAACCTGTTTTGAACCAACAAACATTAAAATAATAAGTTTAACGTTGGGCTCGGAACATACTCGTATAATCGTAAAAACAGACGATCTGCTATTAAAATAATCGTATGAGCTTCTTCACATAAATGTACTTCAACCTTTAATAATTATGTTATTCGAAATAGTTACTTCAACAATTTTATTTTTGTTTTACTGAAGTCAATTTAGTATTTTTTGCAGTAATTTAAAATAAGCGGCAAGAATATAAGTAGTTAACAATATTCTACGTCAAATTATTGCCGGAAAAGATTAATATTTTGGAGAAATTTCAATAATTTTAATGCCAATATTAATCAAAATATAGTTAATTTCAAGAGTCCTTTGGGCGAGAGTTAGCGTTTGCGTTAACTCATAATGTTAGCGCCCTGACTAACGGGTCCCGAGTTCGACTCCCGACAGGCCCAACTTTGCAAATGAACTTTTCGCACCGCCTGTTCGTTGTGTGCTATTGGTGTGTTATTATTTATAATTATAATAGTAATGCGCTTGTCCCCACTTATATATGTATATTAAATGTCAGTGTCTGTTGTTAACCCGTCTTTTACTGATGACACTTAATACGCAAGGAACCGCTTACTACTACTAGTCTAAGAAGAGCACCAACTTTTGCCGGTTGAGTACTGGTCTAGGAAGATCACCAATTGTTGTTGGATCTAATCTACTTGACTGTCAAATAAACACTGATTTATTTGCACGTGGTATGTGTTTCAATAATATAATCTTAGTTGACCTCGCTACAAAGATTTGCATTCGTGATGAAAATTATGCAAACATACATTTTTGTTTACGCGCTTGATGACAGAGAAAACAGAACGCTCCTATACGTGCCTATAATGAAATATGTGCCTGAAACTGCTTAGCAGCTAATTTTAGCTGCTAAGCAGCTAAATTTAAACAATTGTTAAAATAAGTCAAGGCAATCACGACTTGACTTATTTTAACAATTGTTTTACCTTTCCCTTATTAATTTCATGTACGTTACACCGTACAAATTTTTTTATTACTTAAACATAGAGGATATTTACTTTTAGAAAAATGCATAGACATAAAGATGAATATGGGAAATGTCGCCCACGAGATGTAATAATTGTTAATACATTACACATTAATCCCTACACATACATTTTTGTAGAATTATTGTTAAGCAACAAGGAATAAAGAAAGATAGAGCTATTTAAAGTAGTGTGTAGCATCCACACTCAATGTTATCCGACATCATTATATTGTTCCGGTTCCTTGGACTAACAACATGATGCACGTGAGGAATAACTGCAGGAGATTTTGCATTCAATGCATCCACATATAGCTCCGCGTTCATGGTGCATTTGTCGCCATGAATGCGGAGTCGTATTGCAATTTTAGGTTTTCACATCTAAAATCATTTCAAACGACTGGTTCATAAAAATTTTCCACATTCTGCCTTTAGAAATCAAGTATACTCACAAATTCGATATGTTCAAAGGCCGGCGGATTTTTCACTTCCTAATTAATAATAACAACTTTTTTCAATTTATATTTATACGTTTCATATATACATATATATTTGTAAATCCATTTAATTTAATGAAAAGGAGTCTTAAATGAAGATGGAATCGAGTTGGTTACATGGTTAAACTCGAGAAGTCTTTTTTTTTAAATTAATGTAAAATTCTTTAAATTAAACAAAAACAGTCGAACGATAAAAAATATTGTGAATAATTGGAACTAATTATCACCTTTCGTTTTATAAAATTACATGAAAATTACCGTCAGCCTGTTCGAAGAAAAAAAATAAGGTCTCATTTATTACGCTTAAAAAATGAAAAATGCCATGCATACTTTTATTCTGATAAAATAAAAGGGAAGCGAGTAAGTAAATGAAAGTCCAAGTGGAATGCACACAAGCAAACGAAAAACACTTGACAATAGTGGCACTCGAAACAAAGTCACCTCGGGGGTCAGTCGTAAAAGTGCCGCTTTAGAGAGTGAGCGAGAGGGAGAGAGGTCGCCCGCACATTTAGAATTCATTGGAAAACTTGCCGCTGAAACTTATCTGATCGTAAACTGTGAAGTGTCGCTGGCGAGGAAAGCTCGCGCGAATGTATAGTCCAGCCAGGGAGCAGTACCACATGTAATCAATATTCATACGATATCAATAAACAAAACTTCTTGTTTTTCATTCGTGTTTAGTTTCTTTCTAATGTGAGGATTGGTAGACAGGCTAACGTTCCGCTTGACGGTAGGTATTTGATGTCGCCTATTAACACATTTAACGCCACAAGTTAGGGTTAGATGATTTCGATGGGATAAGAAAACGGATTCTTGCATATTTTACTCTAAAATCGAAACATGATGTATTTCAACATATATACTGTTATTTCACGCTGGGCTTCTGTAAGAGGGTAGTTACGCTACTAAAAATAAGAGTACCAAGTGTACTCTTGTTATGCACATTAAATAGGGATAGAGAGATAGAGTTATTCACAAAAAAAATCAAACCTTATATATCCCACATCACATCCGGGAGAATAGAATCTTGGCTCAAGAAAAATTAAAGCAGAACTAAGGAGTACCTAAATGAATTAAAGTGCTTTTTCTATGAGAGTACATAGAGCAGAAAACATTGTGTCAAAATGGCTACCGTTTCTATAAATGTGTAAGTGCACTCAATCGAAGTTGTCTCCTGATTTTAAAGTCATGAGCGTTTTACTGTCCTATCCGATCCATTCCACTTCATCTCAGTCTTCACTGCCAGTGTAGAACGCGTCGCAATGTCTACCTCGAAAATAAGTACCCCCCCATCTTCCAAATATTTGCCCCATATTGAAGAAAAGGCATTTATACCTTATCAGCTATATGTCACTTGGGACTCAACGAATGACCGCCCAAGTCCATAACAAATAAAAAATATTACTTCTACAATAAATAAAGCAGTATAATAAAATTTGAACATTATGTGATAAAAACAAATTAAACTTGTACCCAACCTCCGAAGATTTTTTTATCATTTAATAAAAAACAAAAAAAAAAAAAGGAATGTCGGTTAAGTTAAAGTCTATCGTTTTGCCCAGGAGGTCGATACGTAGTCGGAGGAAGTCGAGGTGATGTGCTGGTAGTTCGAGAAGCCCGCGCAGATGACACTAGCTCGTACTCATGTGAGGCGCAGCATTCGCTCACTGGAGAGAAGAGAAGAAGCTCTGGCGTCACGATAACCGTCTCCCGTATGTAAATACGATTATATTTAACCTCAAAAATTTCCTTTCAAAATTATGTAAATCAAAAGTATAATTTTTAGATCCAACTGGAAGTATGGCACCGAGGATGTTAACTGTCTCTGAAGATGAGATGGTACCACAGGGTGGAGATATAAGATTGGTCTGTTGTGCTATTGGAAGCCCACCTCCTACATACAGGTTAGTTCTAAAAATAATATTTTGCCTTTTCCTCCGTCTTTCGGATTTTACTATGTATTAAAATGATCTAAGAGGATAATTAATGTATATAATTCAAGAAAGAATTTTATACACGAATATTGTGCTAGTTATCACAGTTTTAATTAAAAAAGTCTAAACTTTGTATGACAAAAATGTGGCCGTTAAATAGATCTACCAAAAGGCCGCGAACATATTATATGTCTATCTTGTAAGGATAACTTAACCATTTTTAACCTTAAAATTCTGATACAAATCGTTTATTTGCGATGCTGTTCTAATCGACGTGGTTTTAAGTATCCATTGGGAACGACTAATGCTAAGTGATTTTTTAAATGCAACAATGAGTTTGTTAGTTTTTTTTGTTTGCTACGACTTAATTACTAAACCGATCATCATGAAATTTTGCATACACATTGTCAGAGATGTTTATTTATTTATTTATTTATTAGGCTCACTTACGTTAACTACATTATTACAATTACAGTGAGTACTTAAATAATCTAAATAGTTTATAACAAATGTGTACAACATTTACAAGTGAACACCACATGCGAAATTTAACAAATTTAAACAAATAAATACATACATATACATATACATATACATATACATATACATATACATATACATATACATATACATATACATATACATATACATATACATATACATATACATATACATATACATATACATATACATATACATATACATATACATATACATATACATATACATATACATATACATATACATAATACACATATAAATATATACTTATCGGACATAGGTTACCTTTTTACAGAAAAAAACTAGGTACTAGTCGCGAAGGGTAATCTAAAAATGAAAAAATCGACGCCTGACAAAAACATACGAGAACTAAAGATTGTACAAATGTTTTAACACTTAAGAAAAAGGAGCGCGGCCGAAATCGCAGGAACAAGCTGGTATATTATTAAGAAAAGTGGGCAGTACTGGAGTGACGTGGCTTATTCAATACAATTTGGATGTATTTGTTACAGTTGGTTCCGTCATTCAAATGGTCGCTTGAGTCCAGTATCAAACAGCATCCGCATATCAGTATCAGACCAAGTACTGATCGTCCGTCGAGCACAGCTCTCTGATGCAGGGGTGTGGACTTGTAGAGCTCACAATCAGTACGGGGAACAGAGACGCGACGCCAGGTTGAGGGTCCGAGCGAGATTGGTTGTCAGCGTTCAACCACAATTGCAGGTATTTCATTAATCTCATAAACGAGGAGGATATTTTGAAAATCTTAAAATGATTAGATCCTTTTTATGATGAGAAACTGCCGGCAGACAGATTGGCTATTTGGTAGAACTGACAAGATACTAAAAACTCAGATAGGCCCGTCAGACAGGCTGACGGTCCACTTGATGGTAGGTGGCTACCGTCGCTTAAAACACAAGCAACGCCAAAGCTGCTGCAAGTGCGCTGACAACTGCAGTAGGATTAAATAACAGATTAGGAGGGAAATAGGCTCTGGCATCCCTTACTCACTCACCGAAACACAACAGCACAAGTGCTGTTATTTCACGGTGGTCTTCTGTAAGGGGACGGTTACTGCCGCCAGACGGGCTGCCCAAATGACTGCGAAACGCAGTGTACCCTGCCACGACTTTCCAGATCCAGACCAGAGCCAAATTTGAAAATTGTGTTGTTACTAGTCAAATTTGAAAATAGTGAAAATACATACATATCAGAGGAACGTAATAATATTTATGGTGTCCCGCAAGGCAGTGTGCTTGGTCCTCTTCTTTTTATTATTTACATAAATGATTTGCCAAATGTCATTAATCATCCTATGACACTGTTTGCTGATGATTGTACAGTAACTGTGACTTGTGATGATAAAAATTCTTATGAGTCGGACATAAATGATACATTATCATTAATAATAAAATGGCTTGAAAATAACAATTTAAAAATTAATCTAAATAAAACTAATGTTATGCATTTTAGTCAAAGATCCCGAAATCCAACTAATATTACAATAGCTCACGGTGACAGCATCATTAATGATGTTGATACTGTCAAATTTCTTGGCTTATCAATAGACAAAAAATTAAATTGGAAAAGCCACATAAATTAACTTAGTAAAAAGATCAGCAGCTCCGCTTATGCTCTTTATAAACTGGCCCCAATAATAAATACAGATGCTATAATTACTGCTTATTATGGTATGGTAGAATCAGTTCTTAGGTTTGGTGTCATATTTTGGGGTAATTCTACAGATAATGATATAATATTTAAGATGCAAAAGCGGTGTATACGTGCTATGTTTAAATTAAGAACTATGGATAGCTGTAAGCCACTATTTATCAAATATAAAATTTTGACTCTCCCTTCTCTTTATATATTGGAAATAGCTTTATTTGTTAAAAGTAATATGCATTTATTTCCGACCTTAAACCAAAAAGTATCTCGAAATCGACGAAACGGGGATAGACTTTGTTTACACCCTTCCAAAACAAAATTAATCCGCAACAGCATACTATGCATGGCACCCATCATTTATAATAACATTCCTGAAAATTGTAAAGATCTACCTATACATTTATTCAAAACTAAACTTAAAAAAATACTACTAGACAAATGTTACTATAAAATTTCTGATTTCCTCGAGGACAGGTTGCTATTATAAATAAATAACTTATAAATGAATAAATAAAAGTAATATAAAACCAATTCGATCTTAAATAATAATCGTAAATAGATATAAGAAATAAACTAGATGTTATTATTGTTCCCTCGAAAACAAAATAATATTATACATTGTGCAAGGTGTAATTTTTGGATATTATTATTGTGTGTAGATAGCTAATAGCATAGATAAAATACTACTTAACCAGTATAGATGGTCACTCACGTACATTGAATCCGTACCCTATCCAATTTCGCTTATATCTAGATGCCGCCTGTGTAGTTTGTCGCTTATTTGTTGTCATTAAAAATCCGCTAGAGTCGCTGCAGTCGACCATTCAGTCAATTCTCATGTACAAGAGATGGCACTACTGAAATTTATTTAAAATATAAAAAAAGTGGGCACGAACAACGATAAAAGGGCCGTATGAACGGTATAGGTTCTGTTCTAAAAAATAGGGCAATAATATCATACATAAAAGTCACAGATTAATGATAAAAGTACCTCTCAGCAACGTCGCCCTCTAGTTATTACCACGATAATAAGGAACTATAACTGCGTGATTGAATTTGTTGGTT
Organism: Bembecia ichneumoniformis; assembly: GCA_910589475.2. NCBI lineage: Eukaryota > Metazoa > Arthropoda > Insecta > Lepidoptera > Sesiidae > Bembecia > Bembecia ichneumoniformis. Next base: position 315,112 of record OU342520.1, read on the forward strand.
ATAAATTTAACAAAATACACATTAATGTTAAATTCGAGACTCTTAGTGACATCTAGGGAGTGGAAATCCCAATATGAAATTGGCTTCAGATCGTTATATGGAAGTTGACCATCTATACTGGTTAAGTAGTATTTTATCTATGCTAATAGTAAGTTTAAATAGTTTTAAGTTATTGGTATTTTTCACACCGAATGATTGTCGGTAAGGTCATGTAGGAGCGGGACTATAAAAATGTTATCTCAGGTACAATACCCATGATCTCGAAAATAAATATTATTATTATTATTACTAAATTGAAAAGAATAAGTTTAGTTTGAAACATTTGTCTGTTTTATTAGCGAGGAACATCTCGATAACATCGTCCCACCGATGCTCGGTTAAATTCACATCACAGAGCTCATCGACTTCGGAAAATTGAAAAATAAATATTCTGTGCGAGCGTTGTCAGACGAGCAGACGAGACAAGCATACAGTGCGCATCAAACTCGTGTAGCCCGATCATTTGACGAGAAAATTCACAAGTGTTGACTTCAGAGGCCAAGGTGCAGACGCGCAGACCTCTCTTGCTTCGCTGCACTCGTATAAATAAATACGATTCTCTAGCTGCGAGTGGACAGCGGCACAACGTTATTAACGGTTCACGAGTCCGGCCTCTCAGATCAGAACCAACTAAATCTAACTAAATCCGATCAAAACCGTAGGAACACATTATTACCAAAGATATATGAGGAATCATCGAGGCTATATTAAACTGATTGCTTTGACGGTAACTTATTATACATTATTAATAAATAAAAAAACCAATGTGTTCACGCTTTAGCGCCCTCTAGCGTGATCTAGTTGAATTAACTTAATGATCTAAGCCAGCTGGTCACCGCGCTCTGCGTTATTCTGATTAGTCCTTTCGCTCCTTCTTTAAAATACACACAATATACGTTTTTTCACTAAACCAAAAGTGCCTTTTATTTTTCACTTTTTTTAATAACGAAAATCACATAATTACCACACGCGTAAAAATGGCTAAACCCAAACAGCTACACAATTAAATGAGTAATTCATATTATAATGACTTGAATTAAAAACATAAACTCTCTTAAAATGTTTTTAACGCACCTCAATAAGCAACTGTGAAAATAAGACATTGAAATTAAAATCATTATTTACCATAGTTTAATTAAGAATTTTCTAAGTATAAATTAGTTACTTTATATGTTTTTTTATAAATTAATAGTGACAGCCGTAAATTGGGCAGCCTGTCTGGTGGAAGTAACCACCCCTTACAGAAAAGCACCGCGAAATAACAGCATGTGTGCTGTTGTGTTTCGGTGATTGAGTAAGGGACGCAAGAGTGCTTGTACCTATCCCAATGCTTGTTTTATCCCTTATCCCGTTGCTTGTGTAAATAGGCGACAGTACCATCAAGTGAACCATAAAAAAATTCTGCTTTTCTTTTATGTTCAATATCTTCCTTTTATATTAAAAAATGTTCCATCATATTATGTTTTTTTTAATATCTATTAAACTAGCGATTCGTCCCAGGCTTCGCACGTAACCTTTTTTCGGACTTCAATGAATATTTGAAAAAGAAAAAGCCTAATTGGTCGATTGTTCTCGAGTTTGTTGTTAGCAACATATTTAGCGATTCATTTACATTTATATAATGTAGATTATTGCAGATGCAATGCATAAAAAAACGTGTCTCGCCTGTAACTACCACATTGTAATCTAGTTTGAGACGTGACACGTCAAGGGGGGAGGGGGGATGCCACACCGGCTTGTGAATAAATCATGAGTCGTGTTCCGGCTTGAACACGTGGTGAGCGGTCATCTCAGTTTGCAGTGTTTTCTTCCCTCACGTTACACCGGAAGAGAATTGTCTAGGTCATATACGTAGGAATCAGGCGGAGGCGTAGGTGTTGCATAATACTAGAGCTTTCGGCACTAATTATGCTATATTTAGTGGTAGGTAGACTATACGGCGTCCTTCAGTTATAAATTGGATACTTAGACGGCGTTGGTTACAAATCCTTGACACAACACTATATTTAAATAAAATAATTATGTTCTTTGTTAGGAATTCCTAACTTCACATAGTTCATCGTATCAGTGTCAATCGCTCTTCTATTTCCACTGCACTGGTTTAGACGATAACAATCACTAGCCATTCATTAAATTATCAGCCTGTCCGCCGCTTCTCATCATAAAATAAATGTGCTTACATTAAGCTATTAACATTTATCAGTACTTATAAATGTGTGATTTTAGCTTGTTTGTTTAACTTTATCACAAAAAAGTTGGTATTTTCTTTTAATTGGTGACCGAGTTTCTTCCATCTAGCGAAAGTAAAACTTCAGATATAAAGCAGAGATTGTACATACTTTCATTTGTTCCTGACGTTTTACAAACTTCTTTAATATCAGCCTGTTATTATGTCGAATAGGTAAAATAGTGAATTTTGCGATCAAGCTGGTACACAACAAATGCGTTGGGGTAGATGTTTTAAATTTGTTTACTTTTATAAATTAAATTAATATATTTTTATTTATTAATATAAAAAGAGAGAAATATTAAATTTTACACGATTGCTACAGACTAGAAATTAGTGTTGGGAACATAAAACAATAATGTACTTTTAATACTAAATACCAATATTACAATACTGCTAACTCACGCCTACGGTCAATGGGTGACCTTATCATTCCGTCAAACTTTAACATCAAAAAAAATTTATAAGAGCACATTTTTTACAACTCACACTAACAAAATCTCTTTATAATCTATGAAATATTTATTATAACTAACTGTGTTCGATAGCTCACTTTGATCTCGGTTGATCTAAGGGGATACTGTTATAGGCAAATGTATCTTTGAACTAAAAACCTTGACAGAACAAGACCTGAACTAGACACGACATAACCCTCGACAAAGACACCTTCTGATTTTCACAAAGACAAAAATTAATTATTTAATATCTTTCATTGCCGCCTATACAAAAAAATATCTAGGTGTGGATATGTCGTGAATAACAACAAAAAACACATAAAAATAACAAATTAATTTTTATTTAAGTACATTTTATTTAACAACTGTGTAAATTTTCCACACTGAAGTGTGGATCAAATTTCACGGTGACGATGTTTTTCAGATGCGAAAAGAGTCAAATATGTATGAATGTAATTCCTCAGGTGGCCAACTCCGGTAGTTCAGTGAGCTTCAACTGTTCGGTGGAGGGTGGTGACGCCAGGATCAGGTGGCTGCACGACGGAGTGCCAGTGGGAGGGGGCGAACGGACGTTGAGGGTCCACGGCGTTGTCAGAGCTCATAGAGGAATGTACCAGTGCTTTGCAGAGAGAGACCTCGATAGCGCGCAAGCTACTGCAGAACTGAGGCTCGGGGGTGAGTTGAGAGTTAATTTTACGTATTCGCGTGCACATAATGACCTATACATATACTATTTAAACCGGTGTTGGCAGAAAGCCGGACTAAATATAAGTTTCGTTAAGTTTGTGCGAATCGTCAAAAATAATATTTTTATTGCTCAGTCAGTAATCAAAAGAAAAAGTTCCTTAAAATGCCGCTAGAACCGTATTATAGATATTAATCTTGTTAGACGTCCTGTACGCTCTCCGTAAACTTCTTCTAAACCAATCGACGCATGTTGATGTGGTTTTTGCTAATGGAAAGAGCGATAAATGATGAAGATTCGTGTATACAACATACCAAGAAAATTGTCAGCCGAAACCGCTATTTTAAAAAGATTTTTTTTTGCCACTTGCAAGTACGAAAATGCCACATTGTTTGTTTGTGTGTTCGTATGCGAGTTGCAAGCGATAAGTGAAGCTACGAGTACAGTAGGCTTTAACTGTTCGATTAGTAAGACATTTTTACTCTTCCGACAAATAAAATAATTTGCTTCAGTTTTTGTTCGACTCACATATTTTCTAGGGTATTTAATTTTTTTGTTTAACATAAATAATTACCGGATAATAATTATAAAACAGAAAAAAAACTCATTGGTGGTAATTTTTTCTAGTCTCTCCTTCTCAGTCCTTGTTTGAGTAATATGATGTCATAAAGACCACGTCACAAATTATTAAAATATTTTTGATTCTTTTTGACTGTACACTAGCCTGACCTTCTTCGAAAGTGAAATACTCAGAATCCAATTTAATAAGAAACAATGTCTGTTCGGAATCCAACCTCTTACGAATTTGATTTACTCCCACAAATTTAAATGAGAATATATTTTTTGTTTTATCATTGTTATCCGTTTATTATTTATGCAATTTTGGTTACACGTTGTCAGCAGCAGGGAGTATAGAAAAAAATACAAAAAAAGTACCCGAGTATAAAAATATTTAAAAATTAGTGAGCATATGTTTTATATTAATCTATAAATGAGGCGTAGATCATAATATACCTTTCATATTAGTCCTTTACCCTTTCTAACTATTTGATGATACCTTTTTAGTTTGGTTTCATTCTATTAAAATATAATGAAACTAAACAAAAACAAGCTCTCTCTCTCTCTCTCTCTACGAGTTAAATGAGAAAGTTTCAATTGTAAAACAATAGAATGTATTATTCGCAGAAGTATTGTAAGCTCCATCTTCTAATATACTTTTTTCGAACAAAGGGAAGTAGTTTAAAACTTTCCTTACTTCGTATCCCGAGTTTCCGAAAGGCATTAAAATAGGATCTCCAAGTTGTCCTGCAAAAAATAAGGGATTAAGGTTTTAAATTAAAACCTACCTATTTTCTTGCTTAGAATGTATTTTATTCGAATCGTTACAACTATTGCCAATACAATCACAATGTATACAGATGGTTATAGAAGAGATTGAAGGGATATTCTCCTCTGAAGATATCGTCCTTTTGGTTAACTTAAATAAATCATTATTTGCACAAACGCATATCTACAGGATCTTAATTCATATATAGCAGTTATATTTATATTTAATTGTTTTAATTAATTATAGCTTATTGTTATTTAATTAATAACTAATATATTTTAATTTAATAAATAAATGAACTAAGTGTTTTATTATAAAATTATCATAATAGCAAATGTCATAATAGCAACAGTCTAAAAACCGTTGCACGGTGTTGGGTAGTTGAGGTCGCGTACTTTGTAACTGCGCTGGAAGACTTGCAACCGAACATTTGTTCCTTCTTACCAGAACACGGGCCATTCTCCCTCTTCAGTGGATCTCGACATCTTTCTGGGGTCACCAGACTACTGGCACGTTCGTATGTCACGCCACGGCCAATGAGATCTTGCTTTACTTTGCAAATTTTAAAATTGCACGCACTTAACGACAAGCGGCTAGCGAACAATCTTGGCCGCCGCGACCTGGCCGCCTAGTGCGCATGTACCTACCTATACTAAGTGGGAGTGCGTTATCGAGTTGTAACATTTTCTCTTTACTGTTTTACGAGCAATAAAACTACAATAAAAAGAAACAGTAAAATTAACAATGAGATAATAAAAGCAATAAATTCCCAAGGGACAGAATTTCAGAAATACGTCAATATCTAACGCGAACGAAACTGCCGCCGACGTCTACTTGTAAAGTAATAACTGAAATAAAATGAAAAGGAAGTAACATTAAGTATGTAATTACTTACGTAAGGTTAATACTTTTTAAGAAATTTAAAACTGTTGACGTTGAAATTAAATTCGGCTTTTTTATTTAAGCTCCTTGGAGTTTTTAAGAGTTAAACTTGTTTAAAAGCGGAATAAGAAGACTTACTTCATCATCAATTCAAAGTGCTCCGGTAGTCCGTGTTCGAATTGATTGATTTTCTTTTCACGGGGATTTAACGCCCAACTAAAGGGTCGTTTGCTTTTATAGCTACAATCCGCCCTGTACCACGCTAACTTCCCAATTTTTCTAACTTGTTCTTCATCTATTTAATTGACTTAAAATTAACATAGTATGTTCTCATTTTTAATCTGAATTAATATATCTTAAACTTAGAAGGTGACCTAAATTTAATAAACAGTCAGTACTGCCAGTACACGCGAAGTGGTAAGCTTCGGGTAAGCTTCGGGTAAGCTCGGTCGATTAGACAAGGCGTCTACACCCGATGGAGGATCTCTGACATAAAAAACCAACCGACCTTTATAAGGGACGGGAAGCTCATCGGAATATTCAGCACACCTCGACTTTATTGCCTTCCGTCGGAAGATTTATTGAAAGACAAGCCGAACCGACTTTAATTGTGCACATTGGATTAAAGATTGGCACATTTATTGGGTTATAGATTTGTGAGCAGCCGTATGATACCTTAGAGAAATATACCAGAGATGACGATAAAGCAATAGAGTGCTTTTTTATAACGCGTTCATAGTTAATATTGTTACGTACTGGGTGGTTAAAATGCCGTGTAAGAGCGAAACGAACCATTTATTTTCACAAACCAAGATGACTTCCAAAATCACTAGACTTGTCCGATGAATCCGTTAAGCTTCCAAAAGTCGTCAATGTTTCCCTTAATGTGTCGCCGGTTCACTGTCGCAGGTAACTTCGCAATAGCTTCGCACAAACTAAGCGATCTCGTCCGCTGGCTCCTTTATCTATACTTGGCCCCAAGGCCCCGATGCATTTCGAATCTTCCAGAAAATCTAAACACAAGGACCATTCTCCTTTGACACGAGTCGGGAAGGGGAATGGCTAGCATCGATAGGGTGGGACGTTCGAGACTTTCTGTCGACCCGAAGGCCTTTTCCAGAACGTTCCATAGTTAGTCTTAGCATTCAAACTCTATGTTATAAACACAAGACACCAGTCGACACCAGTCGGGAAGGGGAGTGGCTAGCATCGATAGGGTGGCACTTTCCAGACTTTCGGCCGGCGCGAACGCTTTTTCCATAACGTTCCATTGTTAGTCGTAACAATATGATTTTGTATTATGTAACGGTGATGTCACTTTGAGAGATCTGAAAGAGGTCAGTGCTTGTGAAGTTGCTGGCACATACTTTGTGAATACACGTTAGCTGATCATGACGTTAGCGTCGGTGGCGCAGCAGGACACGGCCTATCATGACATGATATAGAGATCCGAGTTAGATCGCTAATCATGCCATGTACCAATGGTTTTTTTTTTAACTTAAGTGCATTTACTGACTGCTGTCAACGGTGAAAGAAAACGTGCATACGCCAAAGAAAAAATGTGAAGTTCACCAACCCGCACTGGGCCAGCGTGGTGGACCATATAGCCCATACACCCTTGTTGAAAGGGTAGGCCTGTGCCTCTGCTGTGGGGACATAATTGATAGGCTGTTGTTGTTGATGATGATGATGACAATGATGAGTCAACCTTTAGACGCCCACGCCGCGGTCCTGCCGCTAGGATCTACAGCAAATGTGACAAATCAAGTTCAGCGGGCCCTAGAGAGACCGATGGCGCCACATTGCGACTTACATCTCAATCATAACATTGTAGCCGAAGAGATGAACGTAGGTTTATTGCACAGCCCGAAAACATTCATTCAGTATTATTGTTGGTTTTGAAACACTAAATGGTGTTAGCTGAACATGAGATTCAATTCCAATTCAGTAATGAAATTGGAATGGATTGGTGATAATCTCACAATAGGTAGGTTTTATAAGTCCGCAAGGATTATACCAAGTGCCATTATAATCAATAATGTCACCCAAGAGCAAATATTTTGCTCTAACTGACTGTCAACCCACAGCCAAAACGACTCAGTCTAGAAAGCTGAAATTTGGAACATAGCTTTATTTTATAAGGTAAGCATCCGCTGAAAAGCATTTTTGAAAATTTCAACTCTGCGAAGCTGAAAGCCGCAGCCGGTTCGCCAGTCAATACAAATCTGATAGACGGCAGAATATCTGATAGTAGGCTACAGCTTCCTTGGGTAATATAGGTTCCATATGTTCTTGTTGCTGTTGCTGGTCCGTTGGCTATTGCTCTTTGCTATAACTTTCTTTCTCTTATATCCGGTTTTGTTCTGGAGTTGCATTTTCCGTCTCTAACAGACTAGTTCGCGTTTCAGGTTGAGTTTCTGTGGGTTTGGCTTCACGCCGATCTCTAAGAAAAAAGTGGTTAGTCCTTGGTAGTGAATATTACTACTCATACATGAAATATTTATGATTTGGTCCATATGTCAACGGTCCACATTTCTTCCATCTACCTCAATTTATGGTTTTTCCGAATTTCCATTTGTTGCTGTCAAAAATTCTAGACTGTACTCTGTCTCTTCTGTTAATTTTTTTGTTTACTAATATCTCCTGATTCTCGCGTTTCTTCTTTGTATCTTCTCTTTTTACTAAATCGATCTTTTTACTAAATCAGACTTTTGAACATCATTTCTGCAGGGCTCATTCCAGTAGCATTATTTGGTGTCTTTCTGTATATCATCAAGAATTTTTGAATTTCTTGCTGCAGGAATCCTTCTTCACTATCCATTGCTTTCAGTTTACTTTTTATATTATATTTCTGTATGCCAATTTGTAGATAGATTAGAAGAAGCAGCAAACATAGCTTGAATTCCATTTTCTTTTAAAAATCCTTGCATTTCGTCTGAACGAAACTGTCTACCATTATCTGAAACTTGAGTGATTCGTAGCCCAAATGTAGTATATAGACTTTATCGAAGTAATCGAAGTAGTTGGTATGACTTCTAATCACTTTTTGTATGCATCTACCACAATGAGAAAACATTAATTCACGAATGGTCGTGCATAATCAATATGTAATCTTGATTATGCACGGCTCCATGGCTCCTTTGGATATTCCCAACTGTGTATTGGTACTTCAACAGGGTTTTTCTGTATTAAACAACATATCTTACACTGTTTCACCATCTGTTCTCTATTGAATTAATATTCTTCCACCACTCATAGCTTCTTATCAATGCCAATATGAGCTGTATGAAGTTCCACTAAAATCTTTGGATGTAACAATTCTTATTCCATAAAAATTGTTTTGCAAGGAAAAGGATCACTTGTATCAGATTAGATATCTAGATAGAGTTTTCTTAAGTCGGGGGGGTTTCCTGATTGCTACTCTTATTTTTTTGTAATGTAATTGGAATTTCCAAGATTTCATTCAAGTAGAATATATCATCCGTACGTCTCCCTCGAAACCTCAAGATTTTTTTTGTCTTGTAAAGTAATTTGCTTTTGCAGGTCCTTTATTTTCCTGGCACTAATGTCGTAGTTAAAACCTGATAAGAAATTTGCATAATGTACTGGTCTAATAGCTGTAGTTGCAAGTGTAGCTTTTTCAGGATGTAAAATTCTAACCAAAGGTTGAATTTCAATACTTTCTGTAATTTTCTTTCCATAACAGAACTGAAAGAATTTCTTCAGTCCCCACATTAACGCTGCTACTTCTTTATCGAGCTGGCTGGAACCGTTCTCAGCTTTAGCTAGGGATCTTGATGTGAATGCTATAAATCTTTCAGTCTTATTCGGAATAATGTGGGATAATACAGCTCCAAGTTCATAATGTATAGACATAAACAATCTCTGTAACTAACAATAAACATAACTAACTTTTTTCACAGATATACTCGTATGATAAAACTGGTGTTTTGTAGAGTTTCGATTGTATATTGTATAACATCTAACATAACAATAGAAGCGGTATCAGCTGTAATTTGAATGGGTAGAGCAGTAAATGGTTTAAGCCTGTGATGCAACCTACGGGTGGAGCCTAGATTACGTTCGGTTATTGATTAACGCGGCCTGCAATAATGGACGAACGTGGCATGCGTCAGCCGATGCTGTGACAACTGTCTCTGGTACAATTCACAAGCGACAGATCAACCGACTGATTCAGTTTCAATTATCAGAATTCAGTTTATCATTTTTCAAAATATTATTTGTGTTTGATTTTGTTTTGGGCAATTAATTATATTACTTTATTTAGAAAAAATATTAAGTAAAAATCTGAAGTTGAGCATAGGCGACCAGGAGACTGGTAAAAGAGAAACATGCCAAGAACGACTTTTATTCGCAGCCACCTAGCTAAAATTATATGCAATCAAAAGCATGAATGTAAAATAGGGTCATTGAAGTGTGATATCCAATAGAAAGCCACGACTGATACGAAATATAAGAAAACAGTTATAAGTCAGTTTTTTTAAGCTGTAAATTGGTTCCTAACTTTGATTTTTATAACCCGCGACGCCCAACGCAAAAGACGGGTATTATAAGTTTTATCTCTGACTCAGGCATCATAGCCCCTAAACGGATGCACCGATTTATATCCGCTTTCTTTTTATTTGAAAGCTAACATGATAGACATGGCTTTTAGCTATAAATTCTGAAGGTCTGTTCAGGCGTTTGAAGATCATTAGCTCATTTGCTAGTTGACGAATGAATTTCATTAACTTCCACAGGTTCGATTGATTTGAAATTTGGTGTACTATTACTTCGGTGGTATTTCCATGAAATGGTAATCTTGATCTCATGCTGCATCATCAAGTAGTCTACGGGATACCCAATTCCTTAGACTCCTTAGAACTTTTAATTATAGCTCGCGTAATTTTACAACGTATAATTTCCTTGCATATATACCTAATAATGAGAAATTAGCATTTTTAATATTTTTAACTTTTAACTTTTAATCATCAGCACGTGATAAGTCAATATATTGTATACAAGCGATCCTTACCAATCGTCATATGGACCCTACATACGCAAGCAACGCCGTGTTGCTTGGACAGTCTCTAGTACCGCCTAGTTGGGCAGACGTCACAGTGTGGAGTGTTCAATGATGTGTACCTTTGTTACCACATTTATTTACTTTTCACACAACCTGCTAACTTCAAAGATCAAAACTAAACCGGGAATTTAACAGAATAAAAAAATATCGAATAAATCGCTTCCGGTCGTCACTTAGAGCATCTGCGGTGGCCGAGCTTCCATTGTGACCAGTACAGCGCACAACAGACAGGTTTAACATTGTCAATCATTTGGATATGTGATCGATAGGAAAACTGAACTTTATAATCTCATTTCGTAACGTCTACACTCAATGTCATCCCAATTGTATAACGCTGGGTGCAGGAATTTTATAATTAAAAAGAAGCTACGCGGCCAAATGGACATTTCTTATCTATAGATTTCCTTTAGCTGCACAATTACTCAGTTAAGGAAAGGACAGGATACCTATAAAGTTAATTTAATTATATACTTCAATTAGTTTAATTTACTTAACTAATTAGTCCATTTGAATTTAATTATTGTGGAATTTGGTTTAATTTAATTTGGTTGTCCTTAGTTAGTTGTTATCCAATATCTATTGCTCATATAATTTTATCAGGCGTTGATGATCAGCGTTGATTATTAGACTTTTTTCTGTATACCTGACAAGGTGTGTGAAAAATTTCATGATGATCGATCAAGCAGATAAGGCGTGAAAGCGTCACAACGAACAAACAAACTCACTTTCGCACTTATACGTAAAATATTAGTTTCTGTTTTCATCCCAACAATAAAGTAATGAAATAAAACAATAAAATAAAGTGTAGGTATATTTGGGAAAGTATTATCTTTTCAGGATTACAATCTAATCGTAAAACTAATGAGCAATTTTCTTGTTTACGTTAAGGGAAAGTCTCGATATGAATTAATAATCAAATTTTCTTTAGAATCAGTTCTTTTAAAAAATAATTAGTTATGATTTGTAACTATGTATAAGGAATATTTCAAACATATTCATGGGTTTCCGAACAATATCCTGATTTTAATAATTTCCAAGTCGATGGTACGTTAAATGACCCGGATTATCCGGGTCTTATAGAATAATAGGAAGGTATCTCGGGTCGTCTATCACTGTTCATAAATCAAATATCAAAGGTGCATAGAGCTACGCACAAAGGTAACTCGATTTGCGAAATAACAGGCTAACGATAACTTATCTCTAAAGCTAACGAGGAGGTTTTCATTTACGGGGGGAAAGTCTATTGGGGATAGACGAATTTAATATTTTAAAAAGATTGTTCGTGTTTTTAATATTTGTAAGCAATCATAGAAGGCTTCATTTTAAAGTCATAGACTGATACTTCCATTTCATACATTTTATTTTAACACAAATAAATAAAATTTATTTCTTTTTAATTTATAGATAAAGTAATGCTCTGAGATTATTGAAATTTAATCAATTCGTTAAAAAATAGTCTAAATTTTTTTGGGCGATTATTTGAGCAATAACCAGTTTATATGTTGTATATGCGCATACAGCGCATATACAACATATCTACCCGCGGCCCTTATCAAAGGATAAGGGATAAGGTGGGAAACGGCTATGGGATTTGGCGTAATACTTTTACTATCTTCAAGTGCCAAAGTGAGTTTGCTCAATCCTATGTCCTAAAAAGATCATAGTGTATATTTGATCCAGAAAAAAAACCGAAAATCATATATGTCATTATGCTGCCGTTATACTAACAATATATATACTCCAGAAGAGTTGCTATAAATTAGCCAATCAGACAAATGAAAGTTACCCACATAATGCTATATTCGGCTTAATGCTATATTTATGTTGATTTATGCAACATCTTTCCAGTGTTTTACATTATGTAGGTAATTAGAACATATCTTATGGATTTATATGTAGTTAATTCTTAAGCTGAGTTTGTTATACTTTTTTGGTTAAATAAATTTTTATTATTATTATTATTATAATCCAGTGGATCAGGTAGATATCGAGCGCTGCGAACGGAGGTTCTCGAGTGGAGACCGCGGATTGGCAAGCACAGCGTAGGACGTCCACCCAGACGACAGACGACAGACGATCTGATCACGGCAGCGGCTCCAGGCTGCTTCTGCTCCTATGGCTGAGCTTCCTTTCAGAAATAAATTTAAAGAAATTAAAATTAGAACAGTTTAGGCGCCAATAAAAAATATTTTCAAAGTTAATTTATTACTGTTTCAATAAAACGTTGCCTCATATTGCTTGAGTCTTGCACCAAACGATAATGGATGGTCTGTCGCAGCGGCGTCCGGTATCAGGGGAGCCTGTAATAAAGTTGTCAGAAACGCCACTGTCCGTTGCCAATTTAGAACCTCATAATTCTCCAGGCTTTGTGACTGTTGGGATCCAATTTCATAGTTAGAGTTGGACGCATTTACCTCTAAATCGTTTTGTACTATGTTTACTCTACAATTTATGGAATAATTAATTACTTTGCTGGAATCATAAGTTTATTGTTAAAGTATTGAACTTAAATACTGGCTGAATTAAAAAGTTTTTGTAATTCAAACATAGAAAAAGAAGATGTTGTTTTTGACGTAGAAAGAGAGTTTTTTGAGTTTGATAGAAGAATTGGTTTTGTAATATGAGTTTGGTTTGGTATATTGTGGTATATGAGTAAAAATGTTATATAAGTGATTGTGAATATTTTAAGGCATTTTAAAGTAAATAAAGATGTGTGCACCATCTGAGATGATAAGTTATTTTATTTAGATCACAAAACGCAGTGGAGGCATTACAAGAAAATCCAATAAGATTGATCACATTAGGTAATTAAATACTTGCAATTTTTAAGCATTCTGAATTATTTTCAAATTATAAATTATAATAATTGTTATTAAAATGTGCAATTGAACCATTAACGAAATATATAATATGTGTAAATATATATTGCCATAAATTTCTTCATTCTTTCCTATCCATCGATCTAAGGTCCTTTATATATGAAAGAGGACTCTTCTCTGATGTGCCATTAAAAAGTATTAAAAGACCATTGCAATCGTTATACCTACTAAGACTATACATAAATATAGTTATATACACAAAAAATAATTAGATAATTCCGCTCGCAATATTTCATCGCCTTTAGGCCTATTACTTTTCGCAATAATGGTAGACAAGCTTTCGCGTATCAAACGAAGAATTCCGCGAGTTTGGCCATGAAATGAGCGTTAACGTTTTTGTTGTTTTCGTGGCCACACACCCATTGTTGGTGCTGCACGGAATGGCACAGCGTTGATTGGATTTTGTTTTGACGTTGTTGATTTATGGAATACAACCGAGCGAACATTGATATTGATGTTGAATATCAGTCAGCGACAACAGTGACATATTTCGTTTTTTGGCAACGAGAAGGTTTTTAATAATTATGTTCAATATGTGTTCACCACCACTGTTGAGAAAATAACCGAAATACCATTTATAATATATGTTCATTTTCTATCAAATGTCACCTTTCATTGAAAATATTCCTTATTCACTCAGATGGAGAAAGCGAGTGGCCCATGAACAAAGCTAACGGTCTACTTGATGAAAGACTAACTACTAATGACTAATGTCCCCATTCAATTATATGAGCAAGCTCGATTTTTGCAATATGCATGTATGTACAACGTGAGGATTGAGGAAATTATTTGTAACACTACAATACGTAAACAAGATCTTTGTTTACAAAGGAATGCATATATTCATTTCAGACACAGCTCCAGAACTGCACTACACTTTCATAGAACAAGCTCTGCACCCAGGGCCGGCTCTGGCCCTTCATTGTGCGGCGTCAGGTTCTCCGCCGCCAAGATTCACTTGGCTTCTTGACATGCAGCCTATCGAAGAACATAATACCGGACAAAGGTAAAAGAATGAAATCTTTGCTCATACTTAAAATTTTCATGAAATAAAAATATTTAGGTGGCTTCAAATAGAGATAAATTCAAGCCTCTTTCACTGGTTTTCCATATTAGAAAATAGGTTTAATTAGTTAAATTAAGTGATTTGTGTAGTCCAGTTTTAACTAAGACGGTTTAGTATAATGTGTACGAGTACCATTTTAAAATATGGTAGATAATAAAGGCAACGAAATAAACAATTATTTAAATGTAAAAAATGTATTTTATTTTATTTTATGTAGATACCATGGTCTATTGCACAAGCATCGCCACGGGTGCTGAAAGTGCGCTGCTAACCTTAAGTAGGTTTAAAGATAAAGAATTAGGAAGGAATGGGGGAATAGGCTTTGGTATCCCATAATTACTTACTGTAACAATTATGACTGCGTAGCGCAATATGCCCTGCAACTACATACTTAAATTTTAATTTTTATCTGAATCGTAGATTGGGGCCAGGCTTTGACAGCCAATGTACATCTAGAACCCAGGAGATATAATCTTTTAGCTTACATCCAGCCATGGATCTTTTCGTATCCGACCTTTCTTGAGAGGTTCAGAATCGAAAATATAAATTTTCTAATATATGTTTCATTAATGGGGATGTAATGAAATGAAAATTCTGTAATGCACAGAAGTATATCCCAATTGATGAGCTCGAAGAACGACGTGGTCAGCTACCTGAACATTTCGTCAGTGCGACCGGAGGATGGTGGACGGTACACCTGTCGCGCACACAACTCTCGGGGCGCAGTCGAACATTCGACCAGGCTCAATGTCTACGGTACTAACAATATTCCATTTGTACAATGAATCAAACTTATTTTTTGTCTGACTATTTGCCCAGACTAAAATCCAAGTCTTTTTTTTTACCTGATAATCTCTTAGTTGTTTGCGTCCTTACTGAGTTTAATATATAAAATAAATAACTTAAATGGAGTTCGGTCTATCATCAGGTCCACCTTCGATCAGGAGCATCGGGCCGTTACGAGTCGTCGCCGGAGTCAACACCACAATCCATTGTCCTTACTCAGGATTTCCAATCAGGTTGATGGAGGTGCATTTGCATAGTAACCTTATAAGTTCCGTTTCAGTTATTTCTTTTATCGCGTTTTCCCATTTTATTATTTTTAACAACCCACGTTTCAGTTGATTTCAATTTCCTTAAATTTAAGAGGTGGCAAATTTTCTCTTTCGTCTTCATATATTGCTTTTAGAAGGAAATAAATAAAAAATAGAAGGACATTTCTAATCATTATTCCACCTTCATTTCTGAAATACGTAACCTCTAGAGATACGTGCTTATTTTATTTATATTTGTATACACAAAAGGGCTACCATTTAATCATACTGGCTATTTTCAAATTTAACTTCTGTAAGGACATATTGTTTAGACGACAATTTTAATGATTTTTTTTAAGAAATATAGTGGAATATTTATTAATACTCCACTTTGGCACTTAAATATTATGGCCATTAAATGTAACGAAGAAGAAGATAAATTCTGGATTCTGTATTTAAAAAAATATAATTATTAAGAGGAAAGAATAGCTTTGCGATTCTAACGAAATAGGTATTTAGGAAAACACATGCTATCGCTCGTGCGCTCATGTCCCCGGGAATCGCGCACAACACATACAAATAGCCTCACGCACACATCGACGGACGCTGTTAGTTGACGAGCAATTACGGCGGAAGGCGAACTCTTTTATTTATTTAGTTATTTGTTGTGGCGTGCCCGAAACTCCGATATAAAGAAATTGAAGATTATAGTGATAATTTCAACTAAGTAAGTATTTTATTTATTTATGTAATTAGTAACGATTATTTATTATTATTTATTATTTATTTATTTATTTATGTAATTAGCCAATTTCCCTATCCCCTCCTTATCCTTAATCCTAATCCTTACCCTATCCTTAATCCTTACCCTTATCCTTAATCCTACTGTAGTCGGCAGCGCACTTGTAGCAGCTTTGGTGTTGCTTGTGTTATAGGCGACGGTAGCCACCTACCATCAAGTGGTCCGTCAGCCTGTCTGCCGATCTTAACATAAAAAAAACGAGTGTAAGCTAATTTGATTTTTGATAAATCGGCTTTTTGCCTAAATGACTGACATTTTGTATTTTAAGTATGTATCTATATGATATTTACGAAACAAAAGATTTTTGACTTTGTTATTGTGTACGAAACTGCTGCATGTGCTACTATAATAATTATAACTATAATGTTTTCGTGAAATGCTAGATATTCGGTTTTGTCAAAATCAAAGTCAAAAAGTCGGTTTTAGGTCGGCTCAGGTTTCAACCACGTTTCAGCTAGGTAACCAAACAATTTTTAGGTACCTTGGTAGGTAGATGTAAATAAAATTATTTTTTAATTCCTGTAGATATAATAGTCACACGATAATGGAAGCATATAGAAGGGGCAAAAAGAAACGAATACGAATACTTGTAAATCCAAGTTGGCGTCATCGGGGGGGATGGGGGGGGGGCGAGCGTCAGCCGCCATCTTGAAAAACACGTTTTATTGAATATCTCGCGAACCGCGCATCGTACGACAAAAATAGTGGAGATCATTTTTGTAGATAATAATATTTGCCATCATTTTATTTCAAATTTTTTCTGTAAAATGCATAGTTTTTTATTTGTAGCGCTTCAAACTTTTTACAATATGGTTTTTGCTAAATATATAGTTAATGGTTCATAATAAATGAAAAATTGTAATAACTGAATTTGTAGAGCATGAAATTTCCTATAAATTTCATTCGAAACTTTTTCCCGTAGCATTTATAGTTTAGGAGCTGCAGCTAGGTAAAACTTGCACCTCGTACATTATCAGTGACAATGTTGCTCGTTTGTATACGAAAACCATTTCATAACGCATAAAATGGCATAAAGTGTTCCAAAAAATGTCAATGCAGCTGTGTAACGAATGAATTAAAATTAAAAATAGTGTGGAGAACAACGAATAATTTATCGATCTTTATTGTTGCTTAATACAGTATCATCATAAAAGTTATTATGTAAAAACGTGGCGTATTATTTTACAGGGCGAGTCTAATTCTTTTCGATGTCGACGGAAGACACTCATCTCCTTCTGAATCTATTTCTTCTGCCTCCGCCATATCCGAAGGAGACGAATCGAAGGCTGAGTCTTCTTCGATTTATACCTGAATATTGTAGGAATGTTGAGGGGGGAAAGTCCGAACGACCCAAAATATATACTACAACTCATAGGCGCATGATTGAATATATCTATATTAATAATTTCGTCAAGGGGTACGGTAGACTCGATTGAAACCTTACCTGAATAATAAAACATAAAAAATAAAGATTTCGAGTCGACAACATATATCCGCAAAATTCGGATTGTCAAGTATTTTCTTAAATTCTAATGGTGCTGACAGACAAATCGCAGTCGCCATACTGACCACTCTAGCGAAACGTCACTCACTGACACCTGTGACATCTTGAGTGGTTAATAAACGTTCCATTTCATTCATACTAGCGCACATACGACTCGCCATTCAATACGTCGTCGCACCATTCATTTTGAAAACAAAGTGTCCATTACAAAGAACTGTGACGCATGTGACTGTGTAAAACGAAACGTCTTGCCGCAAACATTGAGCGAAATCTTTGCCGCTTTTGCCTTTAATATTCCTTGAGAACATGTGTATATTTTGTGAATATTTTGCGTTCACTTGACATTTACAGCGTTTTAGTTTTAGAAAAAGTTTCGAATGAAATTTATAGGAAATTTTATGCTCTACAAATTCAGTTATTACCATTTTTCATTTATCATGAACCGTTAACTATATATTTAGCAAAAACCATATTGTAAAAAGTTTGAAGCGCCACAAATAAAAAACTATGCATTTTATAGAAAAAAGTTTTAAATAAAAAAGATGGCAAATATTATTATCTACAAAAATTATCTCCACTATTTTTGTCGTACGATGCGCGATTCGTGAGATATTCAATAAAATGTGTTTTTCAAGATGGCGGCTGACGCTCACCCCCCCATGACGCCAACTTGGATTTGCAATCAGGGGACACACCTGAACATATTCGAAAAAAAAAAATAGCCGGTCCCGTACATTTCAAAAAAAACCCTCTGGCGCTTGGACTATACGTTGAAAGATAAATAATACTAATTTAGTTAATTTTACTCCTTGTTTAATTTTACCAGACTTATCAATCCGCCGAACTTACTCCCAACATTTTTGAAACAGATAGATATCGATAACGCGGGTGGGGATCCCATCTCTACTATCGACTTTTCCATTGACATCCCTATAATACGTGATGCTTTGCTTCCCCCCCCGACCCCCAATCGTGCGATAGAGAGCGTTGCAACTCGCGACTGATAATAGGTACTTTTTTTGATGAAATTTCCATTTCGGGAGAAAACGGTTTCCACTGACTAAATCTTAACAAATCACTTTGATTTTGATATCGATCGTTTCAGCACGATATATTCTAGGTTTATAGGTTTCGTTTTTTTTAAAAAATTACACTGTTTTTATAAAATAAACGGCTTAAGAGGAAAGAATAGTACGTACTCGTCCATACAAAAAGAGAAAATGTTTTTCCACTTCTAAATATTTTCCAATCTCCATGATTTTTTAATTTGTTATTGCAACAATGAAAGACTAGGTTTATAGGTTTTCCTTTTTTCAAAATTTGCAATAAATTCAAACTTATAGGCACCTCAAATAACTTATTTTTTGTGATTAAAACTTTGTCTAATTAAACCGTTTGTTTTATAAAAACAATGTAATTTAAAAAAAAAAACGAAACCTATAAACCTAGAATATATCATGCTGAAACGATCGACATCAAAATCAAAGTGATTTGTTAAGATTTAGTTAGTGGAAAACGTTTTCTCCCGAAATGGAAATTTCATCAAAAAAAGTACCTATTGTCAGTCGCGAGCTGCAACGCTCTCTATCGCACGTTTGGGGGTCGGGGGGGGGGGGGAAGCAAAGCATCACGTATTATAGGGATGACAATGGAAAAGTCGATAGTAGAGATGGGATCCCCACCTGTGTTATCGATATCTATTTGTTTCAAAAATGTTGGGAGTAGGAAAAGTTACAATAGTTGGTTTTCAAGAAAAAATTCATCAATTGATTATTTATTTATTAAAGAGGCTTACTAACTAAATATTAGTATGTACATTTACATATATAAGAAATACTTTCTGTTACTAAATATGCATCTAACACTAAATATGCACATTTATGAAATAATTGATTGTATTTTTTAATAGTGTAGTTGAGAGGTGTAACACTACCATACCTACCATACCATATCTTGTTTTTGGTGAATCTGTCTGCAAACGGTTTATAGTTCTGAGGTCTAGCCGAAGTTCTGGGTACATTTATAATTATTTGTGATAACAGCGATGGACAGTCTATTAAATTATTAATAACTTTTAATAAAAAAACTAAACTCAGAAAATCACTGCGCCAATGTAAAGATTTCATTTCAAAGTATTGCAACCTGTCTTTATATTCTTTGATTGTGTAGCGCACTCCTGATGTGAATACAAGTCTTTTGAGGAACCTTTTTTGTACGTTCTCTAGTCGCTGTATGTTGTTTTGAAATTTGGGGTACCAAACAATAGAGCAATAATCTATATGATATCTTACTAAGGAGGAATATAAGGTCTTTAACCGTTTCAATGCGGCGGCCTTTTATACAAACTTACGCTCGTGGCGGCTAACAAATTTTTCATGATGCCGCAGGGGCATCATCCGCCATACACGATAGTGCTGCCTCTCGGGCATCATCAGCCATTCACGTAAAATTTTCGTTTTTTTTTATTGTTTCGGTATTGTTTGGACCACGGAGACTTCATTCCACTGCCAAAACTGGATCTAAAAGGCTTTTTCTATAATTTAAAAGTGATTTTATGTGTGTTTTCCTGAAATGGACCGTAATTCATTTATTTAAACCAGGTGTTTGAAACAGTTTGTGTAGCATGTCTTATTTTAGATTAATTGGGTATTTGTTTTATCAGATAATCATAACGCGCTGATATCCCTAGATGTCGGTGGTTATATCTTCATAGTAAGAAAAAACTTTTGGCGAAACCCTCCAGAACCATGAACTAAAAAAAAAACAACGGACAGAAAAAACAATTGTCACTGTACCACTGTACAAAGTGAAGCGCCGTAATGGCGGCGCGTTTCTATCAGGGTTGCCAGATGCCAGACTTTTTTTCTCGTACCAGGGATAAAACGAGAAAAAAATATATCTCGTAATTTCAGTACATAATCTCGTAAAAGTATAAATTTGAAAAAAAAAAACACAAAATCATTTGAAATATTTACTGTTATTTATATCGTATAAATTTGAATTTCGTACAAGTATAAATTAAAAAAAAAAATTACATAAAAGCCATAATTTAGACTATTTACTGAGGACTATTTACTTGACGTCAAATGAACAATTAGGTAATTCATATTCTAATGATTTTATTTACATACCTCCTAAAAAAAATAATTATGCAATTAAAGAATGAAATGAATTTATGTAGTACTACTTGTAGATAATATTGTCTTCTTTTTTTATTTATATCTGATGTAAACGTCAATTACCATTCAAAAATTAGAGTAAAATGTCGAAACGCTTTTGAACTTGAAAAACTTCAACCAGTAATGTGTCGATCGTTTGTGGCGTGGACATATTTATTTTATTGATATTTTTTTAGCTAGTATGCATGGCGCAGCCAGTGAACGTATGGCAACCCTGGTTTTTATGGGTGCGTGTTTTCAGGGTTGCCAGCCGAAAAAACTAACCCTAAATTTTGATACATAATAAAATGTAGTGAACTATGAATTTTTTGTAATATTGCCTCTTGCTTTCATGTGTTCTTTGAATTCCTTCGATTTTTGACATGTGGTGAAACCTAATGGATAGACTTTTCCGCTATGTATTTTTTTCACAACTATATACGTTTGCACTGAGTAATAGGAATGGGCCATAATAATAAACGTCGATACCTGGTGTCATTTTTAGTGTAATTATTTATTATAAAAGTAACCTTGTAAAAAAGGTTTAAAACCACTGAAATCTTAGGAAAATTCATAAAAATTCATAATCTTAGAAAACAAACGGAGACTATAGACTTGATTTCTCGGAAAAATTTACTTAGTTTTAACCTTCCAAACTGCCGTGTAAGGGCGAAAATCTACTATTTATTGCCACAAACCAAGATAACTTCCAAGAGGTCTAAACTTGTTCGATAAAGCCGTTAAACTTGCCAAAAGTCGTCAATGATTCCGTTAATGAGTCGCAGGTAAGTTCCGAAGTATCGCTTTCGAATCGCAGAGTGGGAACTGACTCGCCACTCTCCTATTTATATTCGCCGTCAAACGTCTAAATCTATCTCGAATTTATTACAAACAAACAATAAACAAATACAAGTAAACAAGTAAACAAAAGTAGTAAGTAAACAAGTAACAAGTAAAAAGTAAAAAGTAATGTCTATGGCAGTATCTATGAGTAGTGTTTATGTTTTTTAATCAAGAATTGTCAAGAATGTGAAAATTTATGTTTGAGGAATATGTAATAAAATAAATAAAATAAAATAAATCTTTATTTGCGCGAACACATGTTTACAGGATTTTAATTTGTATACAGCAGTTACAGCACAAAGTATGTTCTACCCGCCAAGGGCATGCAAATATTTGTGTTTAATTGTTTGTAAACTAAGTATATTAATATTAATAAAAGAATTAATGTTTTTTATTATAAAATTCTTTAACATCATAATAACAACAATCTAATAGCCATTTTGTTAATGTTCTTGTAAATTTAGGATCCGGCAATTCTTTTATATTATTAGGTAGTTTATTGTATGTTTTTATTGCCATAACATAAACATTTCTATTAAATAGTTCTAATCTACATTTTGGTCTTTGCAATAAATTACCTTGCCTAGTTATTTTGGTTCCTAATAAGTAATGTAGAAAATGTTTTGTGTTATAATGGAAATAAAGAAATAAATATAAAATTAAAAATTATTTATTATCGGGCACGCGATAACAAATCACTATCCGTATTCAGTAGTTACGTAAATAAAAACAGTCCGTCTTCGGCCGTAATTGCTCGTCAACTAACAGTGTCCGTCGATGTGTGCGTGAGATTATTTGTATGTGCTGTGCGCGATGCCCGCGGGGACATGAGCGCAGAGCGACAGCATGTGTTTTCCTAAATACCTATTTCGTTAGGATCGCAAAGCTATTCTTTTCTCTTAATTCGACAAAGTTTTAATCACAAAAATTAAGTTATTTGAGGTGCCTATAAGTTTGAACTTATTGCAAATTTTGAAAAAAGGAAAACCTATAAACCTAGCCTTTCATTGTGTCAATAACATATTAAAAAATCATGGAGATTGGAAAATATTTAGAAGTGGAAAAACATTTTCTCTTTTTGTATGGACGAATACGTACTATTCTTTCCTCTTAATTGTAAAATGAAGCCGCTATGTGGAAAAATGATTATCCACTATAATTTTATTCATTAGGATTTTACCATCTACTAATTTCTGTCTCCCTTACCTCTTAAAGATTTTCTCCTATGTTTGACAATAAAATGGAATGGAAAAAAAAGCTTTAACGAAAAAAAAAAAACAATGTAATAAATTATAACATTATAAAATGCAATGATGGAATGGTTCGATTCGGATATTTAAAGATAATTTGTCATTGTGAAAAAAAATTTCCCGTTTTTAAGGAAATGTAATGATTTCCAGTGAGATCCGATGGCAACGTGGCGGCATGGATGTGGGTTCAAGTGGTGGAAGGACCCTTTCGGGAGTGGGCGGGGAGTTGCTTCTGTGGCCGGTGGAACCTGCCGACGCAGGAGTCTACTCCTGCAGAGTCACAGCTCCTTCGGGACAATATGCGCAGAAGGATGTGCAGATATTTGTTCGAAGTGTGTTTTGCATTAAGTATCTTATCTAAGAAAGAAAGAAAGAAACTTTTATTGGCGTTTAAAAGATAGAGAAACATAATATATGAACACATTATAAATATACACCAAAAGGACACAACTCAACTTAGGCTGCAACATTGTCACAGCGCTGATTTCAGTTGTGCCCTTGCCGATGTCTTATGATACGCACTGGGACCACGCCAGCCAGTGCGCTGCAAGTTACAAATTTATTTATATTATTAAATAATAAAATAGTAACATTATTCCACAAAAGAGTGCCACGATCAGGTTCTACAATCAATAAGGTAATGACACAGGCATACGGAAGTATTCTTTAAAAAAAAAAGTAAAGTATTCATAAGTGCAATCTATGCCGCCCTTAGTGTTTACAATTGTTTTTGCTCCCTCAAAAGATTTAACTTAATTTTTTCACGAAAAACTTTCATTGAACTACACTCTCTTATGGGAGGAAGCAGATCATTCCAACACTTAGATGCGGCAAACTTAAAACTTCCCTGAAAAGACGCAGTGCTATGCTTAGGTATAAACAATTGCTCAGGTCTGACGCGGAACTTCGGTAGGGGTTTGTACCATTTCAAACGATCGTATAAATGTAATGGCTGCTCAGTGTGGATAACACCAAACAGTAAGGTAGCCAGATGAAGCTTGCGGAGATAAACCATTTTTAGACAGTTTGAATCGTTAAGATATGGGGTAACATGTGCACGAGGTGAATGTCGAAACAAAAACGAGCGCAAGGGTTCTGTATTCTTTGAATCACCCTTTCTGTTCTACGAAGTAACCGCGGGCCATAGACAGTATCAGCATAGCTCAACTTAGAAAGAACCAATGATTCACAAAGATTCACCCTCAACTCGACACTAAGATAGTGACGCATCCTGTATAAAAGTTTCAATCGGTCGAAGCAGTTCCTTACTGCCTCAGACACATGTTCCTGAAATCGTAACTCGCCATCGATCAAAATTCCAAGGTATCGCGCCAAAAGCACTCTTTCAATAATCTTATTGTTTATGCTTAAGACTATCTAAATATCTAGATATTTCGATCCACAATAACGAAATCCAAATTGATGTTATTGTTTCAGATCCCCCGAAAATAGCTGGATTTTCGTTTCCCACTGATTTAGTGGAAGGCAGTTCGATCCAAGTGCTCTGTGGTATAACGTCCGGCGATAAACCAGTTTACTTCTCGTGGCTGAAAGATGGGCAACATATGCCTGCTAATTTGCAGGTAATCTTTCTATTTATCCATTTATTTTAGGCACAGGAACACGAATAATATAAATATAATGAACAATTTTAAGAATGCACATCAATTAGACGATTGCTAAATCGGGATTTACTCGAGCGTTGTGGGCACATATTGGATTTTGAAGATTAGGCGTCTGCCATGACCTAGATTTGTCATGACAAATAGAGACAAAACATTGTAAATGACTAAGGATATTTAGTGGAAAGGACCGCTGTGCTTGAATTTTCAAGAAGGCTCATACCACAAAGTAATTTAGAAATGAAAGGGGTTTATCATAGTTTTGACCCCTTATAAAACTATAATTTAATCTATTTTGTTAAAGTAACGTGAGTTTGTATCACATTTTTCAGTTTCATTAAGTTAACTTTAGGTTTCAATAAACACTTTTACTTGTATCATAGTTCATTAGAGTCAACTGAACTTTGTGTATTATGTATGTATGAAATGCACAGAAGTTGAAATGTTAGAAGTTAAGCTTTCATAATAATCAATAACAGCTATTTTTGGTTGGTACTTACTATGTTTAGTTAAATTTCTTTATGAATAAACTATGTAGTTTAATTTATAAAGAAATTTTACAATAAAATTTAAAACTTTGTAAAAAAAAAATCACACTAGTAAACAAATATTTAAATAACTCAACCAATAAATTAGTAACACCAGGCAATATAAGGCCGTATAAAGAGAATGCTTATATATGTTTTTCAGGTTCAGGAGAAATCTTTGGATGAATTTAGTTTCCTAATATTTTCACATGTAACTTCAAAACACAGCGGCGACTATACCTGTGTCGCCAGTAACTCCGCAGCAGAAGTCAATCACACTGCCAGACTAGCTGTCAAAGGTTATCAATCGTTTTGCAAAACAACTTATTTATTCCGAATTTTCTTTCTCGGTGACATAACGTTTGTTTAATTTTCAGTGGCTCCGACATGGGTCTATGAGCCTCAAGATGTATCGGCATTGTTAGGTGCTCAGATATTGGCCCATTGTGCTACGAGGGGATATCCTGAACCGAGGGTCAGTTGGTTAAAAGGACAAGGTAAATTTTGGGATCTGATCCTAAAGACCTATCCTAAGATATAAGTGATAACAATTGTCTGAGACACACTTTCCCTGTCGCATCAGGTTCGGGCGTGAGTGACTTTAGACCCGTTTCAAATATGGACCTGCAGTTTTCGATTCTTCCGAACGGCTCGTTGAGCATCTCGCCCGCTGCTCATCACCACGAGGGTCAGTACATGTGCAGGTCAGAAAATGGAATTGGGAGAGGATTATCCAAGATTATCACCATCTCAGTTAATGGTAAATTTTATCTACTCGCTTAATAAATTTCAAAATATTTTTGCCGAAAGTGTATTTTTGAGGATGTGGCCCTTGCAGAACCTGCTCATTTCGAATTTTCGTCCCGCAACATGACGGTGAAGAGAACAGCCCAGGCAACATTACAGTGCGACGCCCGCGGGGATCCCCCCATTCAACTGCAGTGGACGCACAATATGAAAAGGGTAGACCTCACCACTTACAGGTATCGATTGTCATAAGCTAATTGTTAAATAAATTTTTACTCCTGGATGTATTACGTCGCATACATAAGCAATAACTTATTAAATCGTTATCTAGTATTTTATAGTTTTGCCTATCTTTGTATTTGTATTTTTATGTGTTGTATCCCTTTCAAAATAGATAAAAACCAGTTACATCATATAAGATAGTATATACTACAAAGACGTATATACAGATTGGGAAAAACGCAGTGGGTTACTGGATTTGTTAATTTCTTCTCATAAAGAGAAATGCGGGTTTTGCGAACGAATCAATGGAACGATTGAATGGAATGAAACAAATCAATCATTCCGGAGCTAATATAATTGTTTTATGTAAACTAACCTTATGGTTAGTTGCCTTAGATGGTAACTGCGCTACCTACCCCGAGAGGATAAGGAAAAACGGGGGATAAAGGGATAGGATCTGGCATAATTCACTCACTCACCCAAACTATTTTGACTCTGCCGCAATAAATAAAATATTTCCGTTTCCAGGATATCAGTATCTGAAAAGCGGTCGGAGAGCGGAGTGAGCTCTCAGCTGAATATAGCGCATGCAGAACGACACGACTCCGGCGTATATCGCTGCCGAGCTGAAAATGCCTACGGACGAGACGAACTGCTTATATACTTAGCCGTCCAAGGTTATTTATTCACTTTCTTTTATAACATACCTGATCATGTAAAATTAACTTGTGTGTGCTTCTCGCAACATTGTTTTCCAGATTCATTCATTTGGACAACCAACAGCACAAAATAGTACAACAGTAATAGTACCCCATCTGAATGGTATATAATTTCCAAATGACATCTTCCCGGTTATCCGTCCATCTGAAACGCAAAGTGATCAATAGTTATTGCAAACCCTTTACAATATTGGGCAGAACGCCATCTATTAAAGTTATTTAATTAAACAATAAAGAAATAAAATTATACCTAACAAAAAAATGGTTAATAAATATCACGTTCATTAAACACTTGCTGTATAGGTAAGTATTGTCCAATGAGATTATAAATTATATTTCACGTCGAATGGCAAAAAGTCAACCGAACGTAGCGAAGAATTGCGTTCCCTTTGAAATAGTTAAAAAAAATATTTAAACTAATACGTAGCAATTGAAACATTTTGCAAAGTATGCAAAGAATTCTCGTTTATTTGGATTCAAAATCGTGATCAGTGTCCATATATTCAACACCAGAAATTAGTGACTAAGGTGTGTATCAGATGTTTCGTCTTCTGCTATATATTATCTATGACAATGGTTATTCGTTTTCCAGCAACCAGTCAAGTATCCAATATCTAATCGTGGACACTATTTTTGTCATTGTTCTAAAGTAGTATTACTGGTTAGTTCGATAGCATATTGATGAGCCCATTAATAACTGAGCGGTTAAGGTGCTTGCCTTAGCGCTTTGACTCACGAGGTCTATTCCCGGTGATGACCTAACTGTAAAAATCAACATTTCAAATTTGCCTCTGGTTCAAGTAGTGGCAGGACGCACTGCATTTCGCAGTATTAATTGGCAGTCCGTTTAGCGGCAGTAACCACCCCTTACAGAAGATTATCGTAAAATAACAATATGTTTATGGTGTTGTGTTTCCTGTAAGTGAGTAAGGGAACTAAGGTGACAGTAATTACCATTTGAGCAATGAGCATTTACCATAAGCAGTTCGTAGACAGAATCAATGCATTGTCTGATTATGAGAAAGATTTTAGGCTACCTCGGAATATACTCTATTTTCTTTTTCTATATCAAAATGTATATTGAAAATTGGTTTGGTTGGTTTAGACACTAAAGAGCGTGTAGCAATAAAGATTTTTGAATTTGTGAAAACAACATTTTTTTACCAAAATTAAAGTTGTTCAAACTATAAGACGATAAAGTATTTTTTTCAACTCCAGAATTCCCCGAAGCACCTCGAGGTGTGCAAGTCTTACGGCGTGAAGGTCGAGGAGCCACCATCACCTGGCGTCGAGGATACGACGGCAATGCTCGCGTGAGACTGTACCGGCTGCAGTACCGAGTTGTCGGGGAAAGACATCGGCCCGAGAGGGACGACTGGACGGACGCTCCCACCAGGGATGTACCTGTGGACTCGCTCAGGGAGAGGTTCGCTGCTTACTACAACTGCTGCAAGCCCTCACGGAGCTTTATTGGTCTTCTGTAATGATCATTTTCATTGCAGACTGGACGCAATGGAGCCTAATTCAGATGCAATACTGGAATATCGCATCGAAGGTCTACGACCTGCTACAGCATATGCTCTACGACTGGCCGCAGTCAACGCCATTGGAGATAGCGAATATTCCGATTCTGTAATAGTACAAACGATGGAAGAAGGTTCTTAACCATTTGTATTTGTAAATGACTACATAATTTGCCACCAGTTCGTTATTGCGTTTTCAGTATTAGGCCTAAAAATGTTAAAATATTCTTAGTAAAGAATACTGCAGTATAGAACTAAATTTCAGTCTCTTTAAAGGGTTTATTCTTCGCATTTACCACCAGTTCAGAATATACTATGAAGAATAACTGGCAAGATACCTCATAAGCTTTTATACATAATTTCTGCTTTACTTTATTTTAAATTACTATAAGGCTTATACCCTTAGGATTCATGCGTTTGTCCGATTACAGCGCCATCGGAACCTCCACACAACGTGCAAGTGCAGCCGACGGCACCCGGGGAACTGGCGGTGAAGTGGCAGCCTCCGCCGCAGGAGTCGTGGAACGGGGAGCTGCTGGGCTACGTGGTGGAGTGGCGCCAGGCTGGCGTCGACAATGGCTCTCGCGCCTTGTCCGCGCCCGGCTGGAGCGCCACCTCCGCCCTTCTGGCGCCGCTTCGCCCCCACCAACACTACACAGTCACCGTCAGAGCTTTCAACGCAGTCGGTGCAGGCCCACCTTCCCCCACACTCACTGCCGCCACGCTCGAAGGAGGTTTGGTTTTGCACATTAGTTATCATAAACGACCTGAAACAATATTTCTCACTCTCTCTCAGTACCTCTTTAGTCTTGAAGGCAATCAACTCCCTGAACCAATATCTGTCAAGAGCCAACTTAAACAGTTGCTCGACTGAAGCAATTTCAGTTCATTCCCGGATGTTTCGTAACTGAACATCATGATTAACTGAAGCAGACATTTGTCATATCTTTGCTGGTCAAGATACCACAATTTGGTCAAAGGAAATTATTGTAGCATCCTATTACATAATCTACCATGACTATTGGTAAGTGTATTGGCCAGTTAGTCTGAATGGATTTGGGTGTTGTTAAATTGATGTTGAGGGATGAAGTCGTTGAGTTCATGGAGTACGCAAATACCACAGTCACATACGTCACAACAAAGTTTATTTGTTGAAGTTCTTATGAGATCTTCAATTCCCTATGCTCTCGTCTTATACCCGTACTCATTACGCTGTCGCGGTTGGCTTCCTACCGTCGCTTGAATGCCGAGGTCTACTACCATCAAAATGTAGCATCTGCTTATCTGTTGCGTACGCAGTGCCGGAAGCCTCACCACAACGTGTCCGTTGCGAGCCACTGTCGGCGCAGTCGATACGCGTGTGGTGGGATCCGCCGCCACCTGCGATGCGAGGGGGAGTCTTGTTAGGATATGAATTGCTTTATGAGGTAAATTATGGATTTCTTTTCAGCTACACTTCTCTGACAGTTTATTACGTGTGCGTGTTGATCAGTGATGTATTTCAGCCAATAGACGACCTGGAGGGTCAAGTGGAGATGCGTCGTTCAGGGAGCATGGAGACGGTGTTGCAGTCCCTACAACGGGCAGCCAATTACTCCATAGCTATCAGAGCCCGCACCGCGGCCGGTGCAGGTCCTCCTTCCTCGCCCGTTTACTGCGCCACACACGAAGACAGTACGGTGCTATAATTATTCGCTTGGATTTTCAAGCACTTTAAGTCACTTCAAGTTATTATCTTTAGTTCCAGGAGCACCTGCCGACATAAAAGCACTTGCCAACTCTGAAGACACAGTGATTGTGAGCTGGCTACCTCCGCTGCAAAGAAACGGAAAGATCAAGCATTACACCGTTTACAGTAGACCGCAAAGGTTAGTCCGTGGTTTCAATGTATACCTTTATATGAGAACAACATGTGGCAGATAAACTCAGCGCCCTGATCACGTAGAAATGTAAAATTCGCGCGTCTGGTACACGACAACCGATTAGATCTTCTGATGTTAGGAAGTTACTTGCAGCCATACTCGTATCATACTATGTTATAGGACTTGTTTATTATGTTATAGGACAGGCCAACACTCCCAGTTGATGGTGCTTCACAAGGACGACGAGGAAGAATTCCACGCCGAAATCCGAGGCTTGCAGGAACACCAGGTGTACGAGTTCTGGGTTACAGCGGCGACGGCTTCGGGAGAAGGCGAGATGAGTGCTATAGTGGCTAGAAAACCCAACGCACGAGGTTAGTTAAACGATTTCCAGATAATATCTGACATATTGTATAATAATAATCTTTATTCCCAAGAACAAAGATCTACCACAAATTAATAAAATATAATTAAGTAATTTCAACCTAAAGTAATTCCATACAATCATTTAACAAGAAAGGACACAAATATATTATGCCTGTTAATAATCATATAGTTTATATGAGAGTTTTGGGGTTTGGTAATACTAATCTATTGGGATATATTGTTGAAACGTACACATCCTTGGTTTTAAAATAGTTTTAGATATGGGCGCAAATGTAGTGACGCTTTGGTGTATTTATGGGGCAGCACCGGCGAAGATATCGTCGTTTGGGCGACGCGTGCAAGCGGCGTCCGGGACGAGGGTGCGTCTCAAGTGCGTGGCCGCAGGCTCCCCTCCTCCCCTCGTGGCTTGGGCGCGACGTCGTCCTGCACCCCCCTTGTCCGCGGACACTCGGATAGCCTTACAGGATCACTACCTTATCATACTGAGTGAGTAGTGACAGCCACATTTCCTCTGTCTTCCTCGTTAACTCTTCGTCTCTACAACTTCTCGCAAGTTTAAACACTCGTTGCATGTTAAAAAAACATTTAATGTTGTGACGGAGCTAGTGTCCTCGTTCGTCTCCAAGCCTGCAGACTTTACCACGCTCCTGTACGTGTTCTATAATGAATTAGTAAATCAAAATACCTTTACCTTGAATTCCCATAAATGTATTAATTCTGCTAGATAAACAAAATTTCTAGACATACTCTTTATCCCGTCTTTCTTTTATTAATATAATGTATGTAACCTGGTACATAGCTTTTCTAAATCCACATTATATGTGATCTTTTTTTTAGAAGTTAGAATTTTTTGTATACCTATTACCTATAAAGAGAAAAAATCCCACCATACATTGTTTTGTTATATCTCAAATGAATTAGGCGACGTTTTCGATAAAAGCTCCCAGACGGCTCGATTTTTTCCGACATCTTCAACAACAATCATCATATTTCAACCAATTCACACAAAACCTTAACGAATTATATACCTACCTATACCTTCCTCAGGAATCACTCTGTTGATAGACGAAAACCTCATTTAAATCAGTTCAGCAGTTTTTAAGATCATCGCGAAGATGATAAGACATAAGACAGACAGAGGTTGCGAGGGACTTCGTTTTATAATATGTAAGGATAAGGAAACGTTAGATATCCAACTGTTTTCATGCTTCTCCTTTTTGAACCTAATAGTATTTCTCTTTAGTTTTAGAGCAAATTTATTTTATTAACTATATATGTTCTTTTTTATAATATAAAATCGAAAGGACACAATCAAAACCTTCTTAAGTTATTGGAAAATTTGTCAGGTGTTGAGCGCAGTGTGTCGGACAACTATACGTGCACAGCGCGGAACCCGTGGGGGGAGGAGCGCGCCACGTGGGAGGTTCACGCCTTGTCGCCGCCGACGCGGCCACGCCTCACGCTCAGCGGGACCACCGCGGCCAGGCTACAACTCCTCTGGGAGCCACCGCAATCCGGAGGAGTCGCTTTACACAGTACGCGTGCACTACTGTGCTTTTGAAGTTTTCATCTTTAGTGTACTCGTTACATAGCAAACTGTGCTTAACACATCCACCGAAGCTAGGAAAAGCTTCAGTGGGAGTTTCTCCCGACTAGCCTAGTGGCTCTCATTGGGTATACTCTCCAGTTCATACAAGTTTTCTCAAAAGTAAGCTCTTTATTTTTTAATGGCTGTCAATCGCCTTCAGTCAAGAAACTAAACCCATTTTAAAAAGGCAAAAACAGAAGAAGTGGCAGTCCACACTGCACTTTGCAGTAGGCACTTACTCGTAAATAGAACAGCCAGTCTGGCGACAGTAACCACACTACACCATGTGCACCGTGAAGTAAGGGATGCAAGAGCCCATTTTCCTATACTCCTTAATCTTTCATCCCCTGCAATTCGGCAGCGCACTCGCAGCATCTGTCACGTTAATAGTGTCAGTAGGCGTAAGTAGCCACCTACCGTCAACTGGAACGTAATCCCACCTGCCATAAATTATTCATTCAGGTGCTATGCAATATTCTCAATTGCATAGCACCAAATTTTTTAATATTTTTTTTTAAATTTAAGTGACTTGCAATATCAGGTGTATATTAATTGTAACTTGATGTGTACAATATTGTAGGTTACTTGGTTGAGTACCGGCGAGTGGACGAGGACAGATGGCAATCCACTCGGCTGCCAGCTGACTCTCGCTCGCACACCCTCGAGAGGCTGTCGTGTGGTGCCACGTACAGAGTTCAGCTCACTGCCTTCAATTCCGTGGGAGCCTCTCCACCGAGCGAACAGCTTGTCGTGTCCACCAAGGGAGGACGTAAGTGGATATTCAATCTATCAGGTTGAAAAAAATTGTTCATACAACTCGCTTGGTTTATTTTAATTATTATATTTAATATTTGTGCTGCAGAAGAGAGTTGTTCGAATATATAAGAATATTGATACATAAATTGTGACTTCCATAATTTAAACTTAAGAAATACATAAAACTTCATAGTTCCATAAAATAAATGGTTTTAAATGTGATTTTAGGCGTATGCAATAAGTTACCATAATTACATTAAGTTATCAAACCATACATAGCATACTGTACCAATGGTAAAGATTAATTTATTTTATTCTGACTGCTGATCTATCAATAACTACTTGTAAAAATTTGTCTGGCTATAAAAGGATGCCGCTGACACAGTAATCATTCTATGATGCTATTATTAAAAATTATAAACTAACCTCGACATTCTTTGAGACCATTCTAATGAGCCCAAAGACGCTATATCTGCTGTAAGTTGCCAAGGAGTTGGGTAATTGGATATCCCGCAGACTACTTGATGCTGCAGCATCAGGTCAAGGTTACCATGTTATGGAAATACCACCAAAGTAACAGTAAACCAAACTTCATCAACTAGGGAATAAGCTAGCTGATGATATTCGAACGCCTGAACAAAGCTTCATATATTACAGTTAAGAGCTATCTCGATCACTTCAGATTACAAACAAAATTGCTCCATCTGTTTGGAATGGCACAGACACAGACACAGACACAATGGTTAAACTTATAACCCTTTTGCGTCGGGCGTCAGGAGTTAAAAGGAAAGATAACCCCGGTTTCTCAGTCCTTACACCACTAATATGATGACACCAAAATGATAAATTATAGAGAGGCTTATTTACAACCATTGATATCATTTTTAGCATCAAAACCGGCCTCAGAGAAGGATCTCATAACAACGAACAGTACTTGCGTTCGTCTAAACCTGCTGACGTGGGACAGCAACGGCTGCCCTCTGACTCAGTTTCACATATCGGTGAGGAGCTTCGAGGAGTCCGAGTGGAGATCGGAGCTGGCGTCGCCCGCGGCGCAGCCTGCGATCGTTTGTGGCTTAAATGTGGCTACGTGGTACCATTTGAAAGTTGTGGCTACTAGTGCGGCGGGAACCACTACTGCCACTTACTACTTCTCCACCTTGACAGAAGACGGCGGTGAGCTCCGTACTAATTTATTTTCATAATAACGTAACCAACAGCCTTTTAAATTTGTTAAAATTAATAAATCCTAATGTCTAAAAGGCCTTTAACTTACGTTAGGGTTATGTTACTTTCTGTGGTACACCAGTTACCACAGGCGGCATGTACTATCAGGCGAAGGCATTGAATTTATATACTTATATAGTAAGTATTTTATTAAAGTTGTTGTAAATATAGGTACTGGAAATTCTTTTATAGTATTGGGTAGTTAATAGTAACTTTTAATCGTCTTAACCAAAGCCAAAAGCTGATGCGCTATAATGAGCTTCTTCTTAAAATTCAATTTCAGAACGCATTCCCGCACCAGCTTACTTTCCACCAGGAAGCGAAGACAACGAACGAACAACGACTGTGTTAGCTGCCTCCGGTTTCGCGATCGTAACCACGCTGCTGTTACTTGCCGTAATAGCCTGGAAGAAGAGGTGAGTTATTGCATGGAAAACAGTCTTGTCTGCTCCAGCTCTTGCCTTTGTTCAAAGTTATTTGTCTCGTTCCAGCCTTTCAAATTCGTGCTTCAAGAAAGGTTATGTCCAAGGCGATATCTCTGAAGAAGAAGACAAGTCTCTTGAGAAGAGAGACAATCGCAGAAACTGTCAACAAGTGTATACTTCCTCACCGATAAAGCATCCAGTTAGCAAGAAAGAACAACAAGGTAGGAATTGTAGCATTTGTTCTTCACTTGTTTCTTGGTAAAGTGGGTGTAGGATTTTTTATGATAAAAGCTGCAGGAAGTTGACAGTCCAGTCGATAGTGCCTATCGACTTCAGTAAGATAAAAGGTAAGGGATTAAAAAATTTACACTGGAATCCTTTTCTCCTAACTGAAGCTCAACATGTAAGAAGGATAACAGATAACTGTTATCCTTATGAGGATGTGGTATGGTTTCAGAGATGTACGAGATAAGTCCGTACGCGACGTTCAGCATGTCGGGGGGCGCGGGGTCTGCAGGAACGGAGGAGGGGGCGTGCGGGGGAGGGACGCTGCGCACCTTCGGCCGAGCTGAACCCGCGCCTCTTGCCGCTGCGCCGCCTCGACTCGCAGCTGCCAATGCAGGTCAATTGACTAGTTAAAACTAATTAGTGATACATCCGATACCGATATATTATCGACGATACGTCGAATTTGTCTATCAGTAACACGCTTAAAAATACCGATACGATACTTTTTCAAATTACACGCTTAAAAAAACGCACAAACTACACTCAGGAAAACCACACCCTTTATTCAGGATGTTGTCTCGCTGGCTTCGGCCACGTGCATCCCATTTTGCGCTGAAGTACCTACTTTGGCTGCCAAATGAGTCTGTCCTATTTCAGAGGAGTACACGTTGTCTCGCGCCATGACTCTGATGGTGCGCCGCGAAGAGTCTGATTCCGACTCGAGCGGGTCGCCCTGCGCAGAGTGCAACTCCAGCGTGTCGTACCGGATGCCTCTGGCGCCCAACAAGGCGGAGGAGGGCGAGGCGCGTTCCTTGTCGGCGCGTCCGCACGACAAGGTGCGACGTCGGCCGAGGCGGCTTCACACGCCCACCGGCGCCAGGTGACATTGTTCTCAAGTTTACGCGGCCGTCGATAGATGTCGCTGCTAGTTGTTAAAGCCCATTTTTATTTCGTACGAGCTGGTGCCCAAGACTTATTTCGCGTTGAAAAATAAAAATATACGCCTGACAAAATATATGTGCAATTATTTATTCAATGTATAATTTTTATACTCTTTTTCTCTATGAACAAGTAGGTACCCTACGTCCTCTTATAATGTATCCCTTACAATGTGTATGCAACATTTCTTGATGATCGGTTGAGTAAGGTGACAGACAGACAGACTTTCACATTTATAATATTATGACAAATAATAGTATAATATCTGTGGTGCAATTGCACCACTATAGCAATTGCAAATTAATACAATAAAGTTAATATTTTCTATTTTCATGAAGCGTTTTGACGTGCTATCGCAAAGAAATAAACAAGAGTTAGCAGTGTCCAACTTATGACACAAATATTATTTTATGAGCCCTACGTTAGGAGCTAGTTTTTAGAAATTGCAATGGCACCCTGACGCACAAAAGCATGTACGATACAAAAATACGTCGTATCGTGCATGCTGTGATAATTTACCAACTTCTTAAAGGGATTATTTAGATACAGGATACAGGAAAATCTTATACAGGACCTTTCCTTGTCCCTTTTTCCTTATACAGGAGTGTTTTTAAGTGGGAATAGTTTTTAAAACAGGCACTGAGCCCCATTTTAAAAGAACATTATTGGATTGAAATTCTATCACCACGCCATCTGTTATGAAAGAGATAAACTCCGAAATATTAACTTATAATAAGTTACATTTCAATATGGATGTCCTTACTGAATAACTTAGTTCACAAAAATTACGCTAGATGGAGTAAAAACACTATTTAATGTTGAGTCCACCGTCTGATTGATTTTATATATATTTTTTTAGATATCAACAACGCCAAGAACAAGAGAGGAGAGATTTCACGATACATGTGTAAATTATAATTAAAACTCGAAGACAATAAAGACTGCTGCAAGCGAAATAAAACTCTAGCAATTATGACGTTAATTAGATTAACTAAGGCCGGCGCATGTGCTGGATTCATATGAAAAAATCATGATATTTTAGATAAATCAATTAATTGCCAAAGACGAGCACGTGTGGCGTTGG
This sequence comes from Bembecia ichneumoniformis, assembly GCA_910589475.2. Taxonomy (NCBI): domain Eukaryota; kingdom Metazoa; phylum Arthropoda; class Insecta; order Lepidoptera; family Sesiidae; genus Bembecia; species Bembecia ichneumoniformis. The sequence continues at coordinate 352,205 of OU342520.1, forward strand.
CCATTATAATTTGAGAAAACCTTTTTGTAAATTTAATGTTAAATTTGTCAGGGCCTATTTGGAAACTGTCGATCGATGACTACGATTCATCGTTAAAATTCTAAACTGTCACAACAATAGTTTATTTTTTAGATTTAAATTGTCATGTTTCATATCAATAGTCAAGTTGAAGCCTATCCGTGTAATAAGCAATAGTTCAAGTTAAATTCTACATATTCTCATTAATGTCCATGTGTTTTCAATCGTTTTAAAGTATGTCAACTTGCTCTACCGAATTTTCATACTAATATAAATATTGACATTTTGTTTAGTAGCTTATATTTTTAAACTTTTATGAGTGGATTAACACTTTCGGAATCTTTCAAAAATAACTTAACCTATAGTGTCAAATGAATTCGTTTCTAATTGATCAGGTAAAGGACCTGATCAGGCAAACCACCAGTCGTCGTATACATTTACTCTGACTTAGAAGAGAAAAACTCTAAAGGATTTTGAAAGGATTATGACATCAGCTACATTATATATTATGTACAATATTTCACATTGCGAATAATTTAATACTTATTAGTAGTGAACCGAATCAAATTATTAACATTTAGGGTGCGATATTTACTCTAAAATATAAAATTCTCGTGTTACAGTGTTTAACAAAATACCTCCGAAACGGCTGGACCGATCTTTATGTTTTTTTTTTTGTATATTTTACCAAATATACAAAAAAAACATAAACACATAAATATAAATCATAAAGACCTTATGAGAATAGGTCGTAAAGTATTTTTCACCCTCCTACCCCCAGCCCCCATTTTTTTAATCGCAATTTTAGTATTTTTGTATGAACAATATCCAAATAATTTAACCGTCGTTGATTGACATGAAGTGTCGTGTCACTTTGACATATGAAAGTAAAATTGGACCCCATAGGTGGCGCCACAATCGGGTTACAGAATTATTTTTCGGGTTCGCGCAGAACAACTTCTGCAGGGTCAGCTAGTATTAGATAAAATGTTACACTTGTAGAACCTTCACTCGCTTCGCTGCGAGTAAATAAAGCGCTTTAGGGTACGCTTGACAGTGACAGACGTGACAGAACGTGACAGCGATGTATTTTAACAACGAGCGTTGACAGAATGTTAAAAATACATCGCTGCTGGATATGGTGGATAAGTCTGTCATCTGATTGAAACGATGCTGTTAATCCTGCTATCTCCATTTCGAATCCCCATTATTAACTGGAAAAAAATTCTAATTTTTCCCATTCGCCTTACTAATTAGAATGTGGCAATTTTTTTATGAAATTCTGGTCCGTAAACAACTTTCATAAAAAAATGTGAACGGGCTTTAAGTTACGCGTTTCTAGTATTTTTATAAAAATCGTAGAAAAATTACTTAAAAACCATTGATGCTAATTTGTTGGGTGTTTGTTGGTTTATTCACCAAGCGAGCACTGAAATTAAAGAACGGTCCCTATAGCTGCAGCAAGAAATATAGAGCGCAAAAAGTTCTGTTTAAAAATTTATTAAACCATTGTCAACATCAATAATATCTATATCACCGCAAATGTGAATATTGGGAATGTGTACTCTGAAAGTGTGAAAGTACCATTTTCTCCATGACGTCCGTCAATTTGGTGCACCGGAATGATGCTTCATGAACTCCACGCTGCACCGGAACGACCTATTTAAATCATTAGCACAGCTTTTATTTTGCGCAGTACATATAAACTCTGTAATCGTCATTATTTTACCACACTAACAAAACTATTAGTAATATCTAAAATTCTGGAACCGTTGAAAATTTTGTACAGCAAGTGACATTACAATGAACATTCCAACACTGCCATTCAATACAAAAACATCTATTAGCAATACCTACTGAAATACAACTAGGCCACATACCATTCAGGCGTCAGTTAGTAATAATGTTTAAGAAATCATTTACAGTGATTTAATTAAAATTATTTGTTTGTGAATAAACCTTATGTTCATTACTACAACTACTATCACTGCCTGTTTTCTATTGTAAATATTTTAAATAAAGTGATAAAACCTTTAATTGTTTGTATTATTTTTAACAACCGATGCCCGAAGCAAAAAAGGGTGTTATAAGTTTGACCTGTGTGTTTGTGTATATGTGTGTCTATCTGCAGCATGTCTTTTTTGTTGTTTGAAAGCTGACGATTTCGAGATGGTTCATAGCTATAATTTATCTGTTCAGGTGCTTTAAGACCATCAGCTTATTTCCTAGTTAACGAATAGATTTTACTAAATTCCACGGGTTCAATTGATGTGAAATTCGCTTTACCGTTAAGTTTGGTGGTATTTCCATGACATGGTAATCTTAACCTGATGCGCTAGCACCAAGTAGACTGCGGGATGCCCAACTCTTCAGCAACTTACAGCGGATGTAGCCCGTTTGGACTCTATAGAAAGTCGGAGGTTATAGTTTATAATTTTTAATTATACGTATAGCTGTCACCTTTGGGATGGCTCAGCAAAATATCAACTTGCTGCACTCGACTCGGTGGATCGCAGAGCTAGGAGGCTCATTGGCGATGATACAGTAATAAGAACTAAGCTGCAGAGCCTGGCACATAGACGTAAAGTTGCCTGTCTGTGTGTATTCTATAAGATGTACTTCGGAGAGTGTGCTCGAGAGCTGCATGAGATCATACCGCCTTCCCCTTTCTTCTATCGGACATGCAGACGTACGGCTGGTTACCATCCTCACCTTGTCGAAATCCCTCTATTTCGGACTAAGCGCTTTAAAACATCTTTTGTGATGCGAACTGCTAAGAATTGGAACTCTCTGCCGGCGTCTGTATTTCCGAGCTCATATAACCCAAATCTTTTCAAGGTTCGAGTGAATAGGCATCTTCTGGGTGAGCTCGCTCCATCGTCGGCCTCATCCTTCCTACATGGATAGATGCTGGTCAAGAACAAACCCATCTTTAATAAAAAAAAATAAAAAAAATAGCCTGCTATAGTAATACAAAACTGTGGTAATACCTTGTTCAGAGGAGTATATTATTTCCCTAGGATCTCTACACGTATCTGAAAGACATTTTTATTAAATGTGGTATGTCAAAAAAGAAGATAATCATCCAAATTTTATTAACTATGGTTATTCATTTATTTATCTTTGGAAACGAACGTAAGTATAACGGTTCCAAAAGCTGCTTCTCCGAAAATCTTTTTACAAATAAAAATTTGTTTAACAAAAAAATTGTTTCCAAAAGTGTACAAAATTGGACAGGAGATAATAGAATGTTAACCTTGCTATGATAGCGCCTGTTAAGATGCAAACACAACTTGTCACATAACAGTAAAAATTAATCTTGCTTCTAGTAGAAGGTTTATCTTCATTTATTCCTTCTTCAGCGAAAGCCTTAAACGCTTGCTGTAGAGCTACTGGGTCCTGGCGATATATTGACGTTAGTTAGACGATACTTTAACTTTTTGGCTTCAATTTAACCTGTAGAAAAATTCAGTTTATTCATATTTTTGAACACGTACCTATCAATGGAATTATTCAAAAACAAGATATGACATTTAAAAAAATAATTAAAAACAACTACTAAACTGACCGCAACTCGGAATCACTTCACATATCTACATATAGATAGACTTTTAGCTAAATATATCTTATGTGAGTGTGACGAAGCGATAAATAAGACGAGTATGTTAAAGACTAGCTGAGCCCGCAACTTCGTACGCGTGGTATCCGATATAGCGTGTAACTTTTTTGTTTGTAAAACGATTGGAATGAAATAAACACTAAATGTTACGAGAAGCTTGCTGCAATACATCAGTGAAAACTGCATTCAAATCGGTTAAGCTGTTTCAGAGATTAGCGCAGAGACAAACGCACAAACGTACAGTAAAACAGACAAAAATTCTAAAAACATTTTTTTGACCTAAGTAAAACTTGTACAGACAGACCAATGTACAGACCAGGCTCGTTTACGAATTTATTAAATGTATAGAAGATACTAATAAAACAGCTAAATAATATTTACTAAAATATCACGATTTTTATCTTATCATAAAAAATAATTTTATGATCTTTTATTTGTTAAATTTGTCTCTGTCCCGAATAGCAGAATAACTATTAAAACATCTGAAATATTCACAAAAAAAAAACAGTGAATAATCATTTTGTATAAAACGTGTTGTCATTCTGAGGCGGTAGTTCTGCGGGTACTTATATACAGCTAATATATGTATATAAATAAGTATTAAGCATTATGCCGCGTCAGTTTGAATCGACACCAATATCCCTGTCAAAGTGTCGATGGATCCGCACTACGCTCGATCCGTTCCGTGAGGCTGTCAAAATGTCATCTGCGTCGACAAGGGCGTGGGTCCGTCCGTTGATTTCACTATGTAGATATAAGTATAGTTTTCTACGATCAAGGCACACTTTGGAATCACACATAATAAACTATATATGACAATGTATCACAATGTATAAATACTAGATTAGACTATATTCTGAATCTCCTTTCCTAGAAGTAAGATAATAATAAAAAATTAATATTTTGCTTAAAAGTAATTATTACTTTGCTTTCCACTCGGCAGTAGTTGGCTAGCAAGCAAATCAGAAGTATTCAATTGACCCACGATTTGTTTTTTCGTTACTAATGAATTGGCTTTTATTTTTTCGTGCATGGCAACTGTGTGAATGAAATGAACGGTTTATTTTTCTTAACAAAATTATAGCAATGCACGCGTGCAGAAGCACACACTTTCATTTTTGCATGCTAGATGAACTTATGTGGCAAAGCAGTATATCGTGAGTGACATGTGGCATTGTATTGCCACATGTCACTTATCTTCATAACTATTTATATCTAGGTATGCCTACTTAAGGTCTCTTTATAATTTCTTTAATGTATTTCTTTAATTTCTTTTTTGCATATTAATTAAACATCTGTGTCGAAACTGTACAAATAAAACCTAAATCGAATTTGGTGTTACCAGAAACGAATCTGCCGTTACCAGAAACTGTCACAAACAGAATATGTTTTGTATTAGTAACGGTTCTGTCCTGTTGCCTGTTGATTAGCCTTGCAGCGTGAAGAAATAATCATATTTCTACTGTGTGTATATATCCGTGCTCCATGCTTAATTCCTGTGACGTCGACCTTTTGTCGTATCACCGCATTCGCTCTCTCCCAATTAGTGTCTCAATCTGAGGACATGGCACTGTGTTGCACTGTGGCTGTATAGAACACAGTTTCTATTATTGTGCTTAAAAGTTTATCAAGATAGGTATTTGAATGTTTGTTTCTCGATTACGATAATTCTTTAAAAGGATCTTTATGAAATTTCGTACATAAATGATATGCTCCAATATATAACTAGGATAATTTGATCTTAATAATAGTATTTATATTTATTTTCATTAGATAATATACGTAGTTCAAAGTAGTTTTGATTGATACCTAATTGATATTTAGAAATGTAACAGAATTATAAGTTAGACTAAATATGACAATAAAAAGGCTAAAAATAAGTAAAAATAATAAAAGATGGCAGCAATAGATAGTGCTGTGAACAATGGTGGTTTTAAATTCCTATCAGCAGCACTAAAGTAAAGCTTGGCTTACTTTCGATTTAACGAAATGGTACCGAACAATTGCCGTCCACTAGGGTTTAGGCTTTGCGAACCTGGTTTAAAAGTTACTATAAGTCTTTATGTTGAACTAATAACTACCAAGGATAAGAGGCCAATTAATATATTTTTTAAAATTACAACATGCGTCCTTCAAAACCTACTTTGTAATGTAAATGATGAATGTATATTTTAAATCTTTTATAAGTCATCCGAGGGCAGCGTTCAATGGAAGTTATCATAAAAGTGTAAATGTATTACTTACCTGAATTCAATCATTCAATTTCATATGCATTGAATCGTATCTTCTGATAACTATGACAAAAACATGTGCTGAGATCAGAAAATACGGGAGGCGTCATTCCGTCTCGCACTTTATCTGTTGCCACTACTACGATAGCTGTAATTCTCGACAAAATCAAAAGCTTGGTTTTTTTTTAAATAACAAATTCATCGTAATGGCATCTAGTTATTCTAGCACGCATTCGATCGAATGTTAATTGAGTCTCACGTTAATGTTAATTGTTATTAACATTGCCGAGAGTCGAGTTTCTGGCTCCACGCAGTGCCATCACCGAACTTGGGCACTTTTCTGGATAACAATACCCTCCGTCTCGCGATCGGGCTCCTACTTGGTACAGAGGTATGTATCCCCCACACCTGTCCCTGTGGCCGGGATGTCGACCGCTTGGGACATCACGGACTTTCCTGTATTATTAGCGCTGGCCGTATTTCAAGGCACGCCAGTATAAATGACATCATACATAGGTCTCTTGCCACCATTAATATACCTTCAATGCTCGAACCAAGTGGTATTGTACGTGATGATGGCAAGAGACCTGATGGGATGTCGCTAGTTCCTTGGAGCATGGGTCGTCCACTAGTATGGGATGCCACTTGTGTCGACACTTTGGCACCGTCCCATCTTCATGGAACAGTCGCTACAGCCGGTGCTGCTGCGGACGAGATATCGGCACCGGCTACATTTTCATTCCCTTCGGTGTCGAATCTTTGGGTCCGTGGGGTCCCAACGCGCTAAAATTCTTCAACATTTTGTCTAAGCGTTTGGTCGACATAACTGGCGATCCCAGAGCTGGCCATTACCTCGGTCAGCAAATCAGTCTTGCAATACAACGAGGTAATGCAGCCCGCATGCTTGGCACCCTGCCTAGGGGACCAAAGCTTAATTTAGTATATAATTTGTAAATATATTATATTTTGAAGGTTAATATAATGGATAATATTTCAATATCAATAATAATGTAATATACATTGTTATTCACGTGACATGATTGGCAGTTTTATAGATATTATTATAATGACCCAAAATAAATTGATTGTCTATCTTCTTTCTGAAATTTGAGTAAGTCGTTGAGTCAAATTCGTCTGCTTCCACTTTCTTTAGGAAACCAATCTCCACAAAAACTGCCTTATAAAATATCCTGAAGAGCAACTTTATTACTAAAAAATTCTTAACCTCTGTCGAGAAAACTTTAACTGCAAGCATTTCCGAAGTTACTCTATATCGTTCTGAGGCTTTAGTATGAGTTTACGATACTACACAATTCTACACTCGCTAGCGAGAACGTAAAACTTTTGTATGGAAAATCGTGAACTGTCAATGTCAAATTATCAATTTTCCATATAAATGTTTTACGCTCTCGCTAGCGAGTGTAGTATCGTAAACTCATGCTAGAGCCACTGTTAAAACATTTCCGTTCGGAAACAAATTGGAATATTCAAGCTTAGATATATGAGTAACTATTTTTTCTTTGAGCATTTTTTCTTCCAGCATATTTTTAATTACCCAAACGATGTTCTGAAAAGATGGTTTTCAATTATTAACACTGTCCCAGGAGTGGGGTTCCTCAGTTGAAATATGTCATATAACCGGTGTATCCTTCGTCTAGTGACGTCCGCTGAAATTGTGTAAGTACTATTAAAATATACCTACATATAGAAATATTTTCGGGAAGAAGCTTTTTAGTTGATGTGATCTAGGCCGTAATGCCTTTCCATAATCTGATTAGCATAAAAGTGTTTTAATGTAATTTTTAACAACGAAAAAATAGGCAAAGATATGATTAATTCATAATTTTAAATACACGTTGTCAGGGTATCGAAAAAGACATCCAGAAAAAAGTAGATATTGTTCCCGAAGGATCATCTAATGAATAAATAAAAAAAATCGCATCACACAAAAATATAATCAATAAAGATTGAATAAATGTACATCTATGAAAAAGTACGCGGCCGAAGTCGCGAGCTATAGCTAGTTTATTATAATTCTCAAGTATGATGAGATTTTCATTTGATTTAAATATTATATGTCAACATACTTGCAAGAGTTAAGATAACGATCAATATTATATGCGGTTACTCTTGGTACGGGTTAGGAATAATGCGGTTACCTCACTAAGGACTATAAAATTTTACAAGTCAGACGCTTTTGTTCGAATCGATTTTATCGTCGTTTCCGGTTTAAATCCGATAGAAGCCTTATTCGTCCAACTGACGCCTTCATCTTAGAACTAGGCATATTTATTAAATTAGATAGACACACTACGAGACGTTTCATCATAACTTGATTTAAAATTACTAAATTAAGCAAGTATAATTTTGATATTCCATAAGTATCATGCTTAAAAATATGACCGCATATTATTCATCTGATATATATTTAAAAAAAAAATATTTTAAATATACAATTTTTGTATTCGTTAGACATCTAAATGTACGAAAAAGACAAAACGTATGTTCGGAGATATATCGATGTGTTAAAAAACTAAAATATAGATATATATTATCAGCAAATTTTTGAGAGTGAAATGTTTTAAATTCTGCATTCCAATCCGGCAACATACATTGCGTGTGGGTGTATTCTATGACCTCGTAAGAAAGCTCAACGAGCTTTGGAGATGGCTATGCTCGGCTTTACACTGGGAGTTCATAGACGAACGAAAGTTACCGACGAAACCCGGAGGATTAGTAAGTTGAAGTGGCAGTGGGCAGGACACATAGTCCGGAGAGCCGACGACTGCTTGGATTCTCGAGTGGAGGCTACGGACCGGAAGCGCAGCGTAGGACGTCCACCCACAAGGAGGATAGACGACCTGATAAGGGCCGCGGGTCGACGTTGAATCCCGGCTGCTTCCGATCGGTCTTCCGAAATTTATGGATGAGACCTATGTCCAGCAGTGGTCGTCTTACGGGTGAGATGGTGATTATTTTAATCCCGAGTTTATTTTAATATCTCGTAAGAAAAATAAAATAAAATTACTAAATGAAAATTGTTTCTCTTCAAAATGTAATTTGCCAATCCACGCTCTAATTTTAAAAAATATCGAGAAAAAATAATATCAGTATAGTTTCTGGTAAATGTTTTAGATCAGCTCATTATAATTAATTTATCACTGAAAACGCTATAGCAATGTAAATATTATAGTCAATGAGGGTATCGCAAGCGACATTCATTTAGTTAGATAGTTCATATGGCATGACACGAGTTGCCTATTTATATGGAAGTCTATGCACATACAGAATTGAACTTTATGTTCACGGTATAAGGTTTAGAAGGAGCACAATTAAATAGTGTATCTCGAAGGGGCGCATGTTATCCAAATGGGTTTTGGCAAAGAGAAGAACTTATTTGTTGGTAACACAAATAACATTGTGATGTTTGTACGAACTATAACTATTTTTGGAAGCAAGAGCAAAGATTTATGTGTGACCTCAAGATAATTCGAAGAGTTTATTTAAATTACTTGTGTGCAGAACTGAAGAACAACATTGCTGTATGGCCTCCAAGTTGGATTACACGCAATTTTTCATCCAAAATCATCGAATGAGCGATCAAGCATCTATGACTTATTTTAAAACGGTTTTGTGTGTTAATAATCACATTAACTGTCCCGAACAGTACGAAAGTTTACCTTATTACTTTTAATAAGGTTTTACTTAATTTAATAGTGGACCTTAAGAACTTTTCTATCTTCACTTTGGCAAGTTAGGACGGTATACGTATACGTCTCGTATAAATATTTATGGTCAATACTCATTTATGATTGTCAAGTTTATATATATTTAAATACTCAAACATAATTTATTTTGCTTAAGTAGTACATTGCGTTTCGCAGTCATTTAGGCAGCTGGTCTGGCCGCAGTAACCACCAGCTTACAGAATACCACCCTGAAATAAAAGCATGTGTGCAGCGTATCTCTATCCATAGAGCCAGAGCCCTTCATAATTTCTATCCTTAATCCTACTATGGTCGGAAGTATGCTTGCGCCATAATAGGCAACGGTAACCACCTACTATCAAGTGTTATTGTCTACTTTAAAGGCACTTTTTACTTGTTATACTATAAACCGTTAGACAGACTAATGGTACACCTTCAAGTGTACCGTCAGTCTTTCTGATGACCTTAACTTAAAAAAGTCCCACTAAGACATTGAAAAATAACTAAAAAAATCCATTTTGAAAAAAGCCTGTATATTTTTCATAGAGTTTAATACTTCTGCGTAACTTCATGTTGCAATGATTAAAAACGTATCAAACAGCCATATGGAACTATTTTAAATGGATTAAAAAATTGATTTCTTTACGGTACTCTAATCATTCTCGCCCGAGGCGGTACACTTAATTTTTTTGCGTGGCATTGACAGCTACATGAAAGGCACACGTGAGCACTCGTACATTAATTCAACCCACGTTCCCTTTACCTGCAAGAAGTGTCCTTTACCTTCCTCAAGTCCAAACTTCAAAAGCCCGCCGTCTTCTTTGTCGAGTCACATCACTTTTCATCCGTGTCAATGAGACCTGGCTCTTCAGAGGAGGGAACAAGGTCTAAATTAAAATTAATATCACTTTTCGATTGACATTCAGTGATTGTATCTTGACGCATGCGCTAAGCCGAGGCGGCCATTTTAAGGGAAGTAAACTCGTACACAAATACACACACTGGTACATAAAGCTCACAAGCGCAAATGTATCAACTTTCACGAACGATGCGGATGTTTGTGTACATATTATTGTGGCGCGTGCATGTGTGCGTAGCTGGGATGCTGAATAAAGCCCCGTTTATACTGGCAGTGTGGGGTTTGATTGATAATTGTTCGATTGTTTATTTTGATCCTGTTTTGGGATTAAGTTTGTGAAGCTTGTGAAACAGGGTTGATTTAACGAAAGTTTAACGAAACTTTAGGTCACCCCTAATTCGTAACACAAACAAAATTTGTGGGCATACCAATCATACTATATTTTGATCATGGCCACTAAATATTTTGAACATGTATATATAAATAAGAAAACACTAAAAATATTTTAAGGCTTGTAAGTGGCATGTAATAAAAGTTAAAAAAGTTTAAATTTAATTAATCTATTTTAGATTCACGCAAAGTGAGCTTGCCATTTATCCAATGTTATAATTTGGCTAACGAAAGAAGAGATTGAGTTTTTTTTTTATTACGATTACCTCATTCTAAAAAATTACTTGTCGAAACTTTTGTAAACTTCTTAAGACAATACTGAAAAGCAATGCACGAAATTATATTTTTTATTGTGACTATACTTAAACAAAAACAGAAGTGTGATAATAATATTAATTTAAATTTTATTGGTACATGGTATGGTCCGCTTGGGTGACAGGCAAAACTATATTTATGATATGAATAATTACAAATTACGTCTCACGGATTAAAAATTTCAATTTTACATCAGTACAAAATTAAAATAATAATTTTAATTAAAATTAAATTAAAATAAGAAGTGCTTATAAGAAGTATCGGATTTCATCGGTCAGTAGGGAACAGTAGTAATTTTAATACTGTATAAACAAAATACCTGAATAAAATTTATAATGATATACTATGTGAATGTTTCATAGGAAACTGGAGTTATGCGGACAAATGAATTGAAAAACAAAATTTAAAAAAAAAACTCAAAATAAAAAGAATGCTTGAAATTTATTTATTTATTTCAGATTACCAAAAATAAATCTAGGAAGAGAGTATCAAAGTATGATATTAATTTGAACACGCTGGAAATAATTAAGAAGTTAATATTTTATCAAAATTATTATATCTTTTATTACATCATCATACAAGTAGAAAGTGAATATTAATTTTTGTTCTGTTATTTTGGATTTTTCATGAGAAAATAATGTTGAGTTAAAATTTATCCCCATGGTTTTCAGGAATACATTAAGAAATCACATGAGGCGAACCACATCAACACGTCCGACCGAATCGGCGTTGAAAACGGGCCAACGTTAAAACATTTACACAATTTATTATTGGTTCGTCTGCACGGATCCCAAGCTCTGACCTGACCTGGCTTCAGAACGGCACAGATTTAGTCAGGCTCGCGCCGCTGCCGCCGGCGGGTGTTCCGCTTGCCAGCGATCCCTTTCCGTCGGTACTTCCCTCCCTTTCGCGCAACGCACATCCGCCGCCCGTGCGACACGATCGACGAAAACGTGTGAAAAACTAGGTACGTAATTAAGGGTATTATGTGACCCGAGAATTGCAGGGTTAAAGTTCCTACGAGTGCTCGCTTAATTAATATTCCGGTGACGCTTCGCTGCGTTCCGTTTCGCTCTATTGTTTTAATCGCGTTTTGGACATTTCACTGGTCAGATTGAGATGCTGTGAGGTTAGTTTCTCAAAGCACACTATGTTACTCAATACGCAATCACTAGCGGCAAGGCAAACGCGAACTTTAATAAACAATTCTATGAAATTATATTCCAAATGAAAGTCTAAATGATCCTTAGAAGAAAAACTGATATAATTATAATTGCTTCGTGATAGTGCGCAAAGTTTTTTTGTTATTAATTAATATACGTTTTATACGTGTTAAATATTAGCGATAACGTTGTGAAATTTTATGCTGAAACGAAAATATTACTGAAACGTGATATCGTTTTGTTTTTTTTTTTCAATATCGCAAATTTGGATTTTAATAATTAAAGTTTAATTAATTTATAAATTATCAATTTATAAATTAATTAATTATTAATTATCAAGTATCTAAGACTTAAAACGTCATAACCTATTTGCTGATGTAGTTACCGACTTGTTCACACTGCTGTAAATATCATTGGCAGCTTTACGGCTACGAGGGATACTACGGCGTAGCATGTCTACGACATCCGTGGACATCATTATTTTCATACAATGTTCAGTGAAACATTTACTTATAAATTTATATGTCGTATAATAACCACATATATCAATGTTTACTATTTAATATTACTTTTTTAAGTATAAATAGTTGGTTCTGTTAAGTTATTGTCAAAAAAATTGTCGAGTTCAAATCAAATTGGGTTATTTGTCAAATGTCATGTACAATGTTTTAATACGATATTAATTAATTAATAATGTTTTTTTTTAATTTATGTAAAGTATATAATAATTTATTTTACATATTCACGATTAAGCCTGACCATTGGCTTCATTAAAAAGTTTTATTTTTGTATAATAAGTACTTACATTTATTTAACATACAGTTTTATTAATGATTGGAAAATTTTATCAGTAAATAGTCTCCTTAGTATCGAAAAGGTATTTTCCTGTCTCCTTCTGCATAATTGATCTCGGGCTCCAAGAGTGGCAGCTTGTCTGTCTTGATACAAATAAGGTATACGGTTCGTGCCACCCATATGTATACCTTATTGTGGGGCCATAAGGGACGCGTAACAAGAATAACGAGGCCGGCTGCAACGCAGGTTCAACAAATAGGCAACATTTCAGGTGGAGATTGGGAGGGGGAAGAAAAAATCTTTCACCGGTTCTCCATTGAAGTAGTACCGAGTGTACAGAGTATAAAGGTCTTTGAACCCGACTTTTGTAAATCCGCTGAGCAAGTTAGACCAATTAGCTAATAGAAAAGGTTTTTGTTGCATTTGACGCAGCTATTCATATGAAATGAATAAGGTATACGTTTACTAGTGTTTGCCCATTGGTCGATATTCGACTATAATCATCGAGTGGGATGTGGGAAAGTCTCATTATTATTTATAACACTAAAACTCCTAAGAAGCTACCAAACAAAAAAAATCTAAGAAAATCGGTTCACAAACAAATGCGAAAAAGGTGCTGAACTATTTTGTCTTTACCAACTTATGTAAAGATATAACTATACTACGGCATATTGTACCACATATAGCATGTTTGCAGTGTACATAAAAGTTTAAAAGTAGCAAGACAAAATGAATATTGGATTCGCTCCCTTACAATGCAGTGAATACAAAAGACCTAGTGCTGTTATTTCAAGGTAGTCTTCTCCAATTTACTGTGATAGGATGGACAAATGGGCCAATTGGCTCATTCTTATTAAACATTAGTCGATGCCCGAGACTTCACCTTATCATATAAATATTTAATTTTATATTAAAAAAAACTAACATTTTAAATTAAACAAAAAATAAAATGTTTATGTATACTATTGTGTAAGCGTAAAGCTGTTCGCTTACGCCGCGGCATTATTTTACTTTTAGCATTTCGAAACCCGTCGTAACTTTTAAACAAAAGACGATTCAAATTATTTAAAGAGTAATTTATGTACATGTATATAATTAACCGTCACTATGAAACTATTTGATTCGATAAAGATACCGACGATGAGTATCGTGATACCAACGTCATAATCTTTCGATTCTACGCATATTTTGATTGTCTAATTTGAACAAAAAACTATTATTTTAACTTATCCATAAAAGTTAAAGTTATAGTACATTATTTTATGCATAATCGATAGTCGCAGCGCGTGCCAAATAATTACTTTTATAGGGAAAAATTTTAATATCTTGTCTTACGTTTTTGTAATTCATTCGTAGAGATATCTATATTTTTTAAATTAAAATTAGCCCATTTTATTTGCTAATAATATGTAGCTTTCTATAAGTTGAATTTTCGAGATCATTTAAATAGTTTTTGTTATTATTCATTACAAGCAACCGTACATGACATCAAGTCTTTTCTCTTTATAATGTTAGTTTAAAACTACAGAACGCAGTGTGAACGCAGTTTAAAATATTCTATTCGAATATATTAGCAAATATGAACCATCATCGATATCTTAAATATTCAGTAGTGGAAGAGTACAGTGCGTTTCGAGAAAACGTAACAGCATATGTGCTGTTGTGTTTCGGTGAGTGAGTAAGAAATAACAGAACCCGTGTCCTACCCCCGCCTAATCCCGTAGGTTGTAGCGGGCTTGCATCACATGCAGCGTTGTTTCTTTTGATAGGTGACAATAGCCGTCTACCATCAAGAGACCTTCAGCCTGTCGATCTCTATATAAAAAAAAAATCTCTCCAAATACCCTTCGAAAACTTATGTAAATTAGTAGACCCGAAAGACACAAAAAATCAATCACGTGTCTGACTTAATATACAAATAGATATAGTCATACAAGTGAATTAGAAATAGAAAAGCGAGCCTCGTACATTATTGAATGTATACATTCGACGTGGCCCTCGTCTATCTCGAGAGGGTCGGAATAGGAAATGGCAAGTGGCAAATGGCAGAACCGCTAATTAGTGGGGAGGAATATTCAATGTGATAGAGTGATTTGTGCTTCGAGAGGCGAACCGTTTCTTTGATCGTAGATCAATTTCATTTATATTTATACAAAATTATATATCGTTTTCGAATTATTATAAATCACAAAGTTATTTTCAAATAAGTCATTCGCAACGAGTGTTAAGAACGCTCGCTTATCTATCCTAACTCTAATAATATTTTAAGTGCGAAAGATTCTCACTCAATCACGCAGAAACGGCTGAACGGATTTGGATGAAATTTTTCACGTCGATAGTTTATTATCTAAATTGATATAAGGGATACTTTTTAGTCTGGAAAAATGTTAGGTTCCTGTGGTATTTTCAACAGCGCGTACGAAGTCGGGGGCACAAGTGTATAAATAAAAAGTGAATCACTGTCACTGTATAGGGCACAAGTGAATCATTAAATTGTTGCTAAGCGAAAAACTCAAGAACGGCTGGACCAATTCATCTAATTTATATGTTCAAATATTTGTTGAGTTCCGAGGAAGGTTTTATGAAGAGAAAAATTGGAAAAAATTCCCGAAAAATTACACCCGTGCGAAGTTGGTGGCGGGTCCCTACTTTTATATATAAAACACTTTTTTTATGTTAAACGTGAATAAATGATGATAATGTTCAAAAACTGTAGTCATAAATGTTCATATTAAAGTTGTTATTTAAAAAAAATAATGTAATAAAGCCTCTAGAAGTATTTTCAACTTAATAAACTTGGGTCGAAATAGCGTTTTAATCAATGCGATATTAGACACTGATAGTTATGTATGCGGTGCGATGGTTCTCCGAGCCACCTTATAAATTTGTAACTGGTAAAAACAAGCTAGAAGTAAAATTAAGACGCTCACCATGGGAGCGGTGCTGTCATTTATCAACCCGTCGCGCTTACTCGTGAAATGCTTCGCCATGCGGATTTGTAGGCGAGTGAATTTTTTTGACACCGATGATTTAGGGAGCCGTCGCAGCTGGATTCTGTTACATATCGACATTAAAATGAATGACATCGACTTTATTCGAGGAGAAGCATCTTAATGTCGAAATTTTTATGACACTACGTTGTATCTCTCAAAAATATTTTTTCTTATTTTTCAACTGTCAGACAAAGTTCAATAATATTAAGGTCTTAAAACGAACGAGAACAAAACGAATAATATATTGACAAACAGCCACAAAAACAGGATAAACCTGAACAGAAAGCCGCTTGAATATGTGAAGAACTACATATACTTAGGAAGGCAAATATCTTTTGAAGATAAAAATTAAGAACAAGAGGTCGAGCGTCGTATTAACATGAGTTGGAAAAAGTTTTGGTCCCTGAAGGAAATCTTGAAAGAGGAATTTCCACTTCACCTAAAAAAAATCGTCTTGAATACCTGTATCCCGCTCACATACATGGACGTATAATACGAAAATAACATGTAAAATAGCAACATGCCAGAAATCAATGGAAAGGATCGTATTTAAAATAAGACGAATACAAAAAGTAAAAAGCGAACAACGAAAGTTATAGACGCCGTACATCATGATCTAAAACAGAGTGGCGGTGGACGGGGCATATGGTAAGATGCACAGGCAAATTACATGGGAAGGACCAACACGAAACAAAAGAAGAGGGCGTCCTAGAAGGAAGTGGATAGAGGATATAAAAACGATGGCAGGAAGCGAATGGAGAAAGAGAGCAATGGACAGAGAAGCCTGTGGATCAACCTGGAGGCGGCCTATACCCAAGGAGGGGTTCCGATCAATGGTAATGAAAGCGATAGTGGTAGTGATTAAGTCACAACATGATGTGTTGTGTCACAACACACAACACAACATAATAATATTTGTACATTATAACATTTATTAATTAAAATGTAATTTTTTAATTATAATTAATTAAAAAATAATTAATTATAACATTAATAATTAATTAATTATTTAATTAATTAAAATGTATATTATAGTGATTGTAGATTGGAAATAAATTGGTTTTATTATTATTAACCGTCTTTATTATTATCTTTGTATCTATGTTACTGTAAATTATTAATAAAAACCGGTCAGTATTCACAGTTATTCGTACCTCATGATTAGATAAATGTAATGAAATTTATTACCTCTATCGGTCGCTATTAATATCCCTAGGAAGGAAAATTCTATGGAACATCTTGTGATTCAGGGACAGGCGGAGGGCAGACGCTCAAGAGTAAGATCTCTTACCCGCTGGACAGATCTAATAGAATTCACAACTTGATCTACCGTGGTACAGTGTGCTAGTGATACCACTAACAGGCAAAAGTAGAGAAGTATCGCAGGAGCGACAAGCAAACCAGGGAGGACGAACACCACCATCCTCCCTGTACATCATCCGCACAACCACCACCCTCTGACAAGAGTATGCCACTTCGATTATAAATTAATAATTCACTATTTTTGGTAAAAGTAATAAAATAAACAACAAATGGGATTCTTTGTTCTGTGTTTATTGGTAACTCAAATATGAATATGTGCTAAATAATAATTATTGCTTATCAATCAGGAAGTGACCAAATTATAATTATACAATCACAAAATTCAATATATTACTTTGGTTCAAATACCAAATAAGACTGTCTTTTTAAGAAGTAAGTTAAGTTATGTTAGCGAAGCGAGCGCACCCCGTATACTACTTTACTTATTATAAAATTAATATTAATTACATTTATCAAAAGTAAAATGTTACCATTAATAATAACTGACAAAATAAATAATTTTTTACCTTCAATCTTGGTAATTATAACAATGTTGGTAATTATTAAAAAAATCATTTAAACACTAGTTAGTTCTAGTGTGGGGTGCTACTTGCGTGGACACACTGGCTCCTTCCTACATCCACGGAACGAGTTCGCAAGCGGGCGCGGCTGCTAAAGCGGCCGAAAAAGCCAAATACCGGGGTCTCGGTTCCGGATACACTTTTATGCCGTTCGGATTCGAGACCCTTGGTCCGTGGGGTCCCAGCGCTCGCCAACTTTTAAAAGATATTTCTAAAAGGCTCACCGACACCACTGGTGACCGACGAACGCATTAGCATTGCAATACAGCGAGGAAATGTTGCCAGCATCCTCGGCACCATGCCGCGGGCGCCCAATTTTTTCACAAATTTTTTGGTTTTATTTAGTATTAGGTTTATTTAGTTTTAGATGTAAATTATTTCTGTTTTTATAATCGTAAATAATGATACATACATATTAGCGAAGATTATAATGTTTAATAACTTTTTTTTTATTAAACACTGGCCGTAACATATACAGGATGACCAGAAAATTGCTCGTATTCCTCTCGGAGGACGAAACGATGACTATATTAGAGTAATTTAACCCCAATCATATACGTGTCTGCCGAACTTAACATTAAAAAAAAACCTTGCTAACTGCAGTATTGAAGTAGATTTGTTGATAATTTTTTTATTATTATTTTCAGACTCCATAAAGCAGTCGTTGAAGGCCAAGCGAATAGAAGAGATGTGACATTCGACATAATAGTGATTCAAAATGTGCTCCTGGATGATATCCAGCATATTCATACTCTTCGCCATAGGTGAGTCATATTCACTTCCGTAACAGTATCACCATCATTATCATCAGCCTACCTCTCTCCACTGTTGATTTATAGTCTTCTCCTAAGGTTCGCCACCCTTACACGCATACACGCCTTCTACCTTTTATAAAAAATATAAATGTATCAAAATAATGAAATGTTTTTCATTTATAAAGTTCAAAAACACTCGTTTTACATGAAATATGGACGCAGGTCTCATGGACGCGGAGGCTACAATTTACATATTAATTGACGCGACATTTAAAAATCTCTGAAACCTTCACCCTTTGTACCTCAATAATAACATTATGATTTATTTTTTATTATCTTTTTGCCATTATTCTTCAAGTTGAAAATTTGGTCCTACTCCTAATTCAGCAAGCAGATACTTAACACTTGGGACTACTTGATATTTTTTATTGAAAGTGTAAACTTATTTAAAAACTATTTATGAAATCCCCAGACTGGAATGTAAAGTTCTTTCTACAACCACAATTTTTTTTTTAATTTAAGTAATAATTATACTTTTTTTTAAATTATTGTAAGTATCACTTTCAAAATATTTTTTTTATTAGAACTTATTTCATGAAATGAGGCAAAACAAATTCATATAAAATTAATAATACCTGAATAATATGTACATAACTGAGGTATTTTTAATTTGTTTTACGTGAAATATGAATTTTCAAAATGATTCCTAGCTATTAGCTTCAGGTATAGTGGCAATAGTGGTTCATAAGCCGAAAATTATACGCCCTGTCCTAGATCAAAATCAAAATCAAATCAAAATATTTATTTATCAATTAGGTTTCTCCAAGAAACTCTTATGATCGTCATTTAGATTTACCAGTTAAATTTAAATTTACCAGGGTTTCGGAAAAAAGCCAAGATGACGATCCTGAGAAGAAACCCCGAAAGAAACTCAGGATACTATTCTTTTTGTCATCTTTACAATATAAATCAAATGTTACTTTGGCTTGAAACTCCACTTAATGGGCGATAAGTTAGTAGTTATTTAATTTAGCTCTGTGATCGATCGTGCCATCAATCTCCCGATAATATCCCTTTATACGACCAGTTGCACTAAAAATAAATTTAGTTTTTCTATTGAATTAAAACCCGTCTATTACTTTTGAATTTACAGTTGCTATTGAAATGTGTGTATTATTATTTTTTTCTTTTTATGTTTGTTAAACTTTCAAAAGTGAGTTGGACTATGATCCATAAGCAGTCCACATGCAAGGGATTAATTCTAACCTGCATCAAAGAGAATCTGAACTAAAGCTGTTCTTATATTGAATGAAAATTAGGAAAATTTTGGAACATATTGGAACACTAGCTGTTCCCCGACTTCGGAATACGCGTAACTTTTTTGTTTGTAAGATTGGAATGGAATATACACTAAATATACCGGAAGCTAGCTACAATACATCAATTGAAACCTCATTAAAATCGGTTAAGCTATTTCTGAGATTAGTGTGTACAAAGGCATAATAGGCAAACAACGATTAGTGTATATAGACTAGCTGAACTCGCAACTTCGTATGCGTGGTATTCATTGGGTATAGCGCGTAACTTTTTTGTTTGTAAACAGTGAAAACCGCATTCAAATCAGTTAAGCCGTTTCTGAGATTAGCGTGCATAAAGGCATAGTAGGCAAAGAACGATTATATATGTATAGATGAAGAAACACCAGCCTAAGCTAAACCCTACTTAATATGACTGATCATATAGATCTGAGGTCAACTTAAATTGGTATAAAAATTGGGTCAAAATTGGTATTAATTTAAACTGACTATTTTTAACTTTATATAAACCTTCAATCATCATCGTTTTACCGATGATAATATATAGTAAATTAAAGTTTCAGCCAATTCAACTGAAGAGTAATTTTATTGCATTTTATCGAAAAAATGTTGGACGTGATTACTTAAATTTACCTACATACCTAGTTTTTTTGTTTGTAAACCGATTGGAATTAAACAAACACTATATTTTACGGGAAGTTTGCTATAATACATCAGTGAAAACCGCATTCAAATCAGTTAACCCGTTTTTGAGATTAGTGCAAACAAACGCACAGACAAACAGATAAACAGACAAAAGTTCTAAAAACTGTTTATTTTTTTGATTTCGGTAACATACAAGTATATTTATACAAGTACAACGTGTATAAATTGATTTTTTTGAAAAAATATTTAATGTGTAACACGGCTCATTTACGATTTTATTATACCTATGTATATTATTATACATGTAATTTATTTTATAATATAATAAAATATATTATATTATATTTTTACCGAGGTAAAGAAAATAGTTTTTAGAATTTTTGTCTGTTTGTCAGTGCGTTTGTACACACTAATCTCAGAAACCGCTTAACCGATGTGAATTTGGTTTTCACTTGTTACAAAACAATTTGTACACATTGTTTTTGTCTGTTTGTCTGTGCGTTTGTGCACGCTAATCTCTGAAAAGGCTTATCTGATTTGAATGTGGTTTTCAGTGATGTATTGTAGCAAGCTTCCCGTAATATTTAATGTATATTTCATTCCAATCGGTTTATAAACAAAAAAGTTACACGCTATACCAGATACCACGCGTTGTACACGCTAACATTACAAATTAAGCTTCCCGCAACATTTTGTGTTTGTTTCATCCCAATCTGTTTACAAAGCACAAGCATACGGAGTCGGGGGCCGAGATAGTCTAAAATAAACTTGTCATTGCTGTTTTACTAGTACTAGTAAGTTAGCTTTTTGTTAATGGACTTACAACAGTCTCATTAGTTGAGTTTTCTTCGTTTCTTGTTTATATGCTAATTCATTTTGCGCGCTTTCAACTTGAGTAGTTTTTATTAAAACATTCAGAATCGTACGGTTATAGTGTTCACGTTTCATTTTCGTTTGCACCGTAACAACAACACAACGAACAGACTCATGTTTTCGGACCACAATTTTCTCGTCCTTTGTGTCTTAAGAGTCTTAAGAGTAATATTTTAACTAGTATTCCCTAAAAAAATACACAGACGTAATTTATTTTCTTTTCCTTTTAAGTTAATTTCGTGAGACAGCGTTTTTTGCTTTAATTTTTATAAAAGAATCGTTTCGAGTATCGCACAAAGGTAAAAAATATTTTGGTTCGTTTGATGTTATGTATACTTCGTCTGATCATTTATTTACATTTGAGTACTAACAAATTAGTGATGTCCTAATGCATTATCGATTCTATTTCTTATGACAATCGACTTTATTTATTGATTTATTTTATCGTTTAACGCATTTTTGTTATATTCTACCTAACATAAAAAGGATTATTTTTGATTCATTCATTTACAGATACTGTTTTTACAATATAAAGTAATAAATAGTTCCTTTTTTCTTTTTTTATGTTAAGATCATCCACTTGAGTATAGGTGGCTACTGTCGCTTATAACACAAGAAACGCCACAGCTCCTGCAAGTGCGCTACCAACTACAGTATATGATTAAGGATAAGGGATTGGATAGGAAAATGGGCTCAGGCATCCTATACTCAGCGAAACACAACAGCACGCGTTTCACGTTCAGTTATTTCACGGTGGTCTTCTGTAAAGTACCGCTAAACTCAGAAACGACTGGGCCATTGCATTTTTTAAACCGATAAAGGTTCTTATGAAGAGTAAAATTGGAAAAAAAAATGCATAGGATCCGTGCGAAGTCGGTGCCGGGTCTCTCTCTAGATTATTTATAAATTTGATTAGGCAGTTGATAAGAGTATATTACCTATTGCACATTGTAAATAATTTTCACGAATCATCAAACAATTTACTTTTATGTACTCAACAGCACGTGTGCTGTTATTCCTTACCATATGTCGCCTTAAGCTCCGTTTTAGGCGACGGTAGCTACCTACCTACGAGCAGCTCATCAGTCTGTCCGTAGCCTTTATCACAAAAATAAAAAATAAAATAATTGGTGTGTGTTCCTATTTGAATTTTTCATTATGTAATATTAGTGCCTGTCAATTTTCCTAAAATAAAATAAATAAAGAAAGAAAGAAAGAAAAGAAAATGTATAATGAAATATCACTGAAGTCGCAAGAGAACGCAGTGTAATATTGTTGTATGGATGATATATCAAAGTTGTGCCAGACATGTTTTCAAAGAGATGAGAAAAGGTCAAAGAGTCTGCAGCTTAATGAAAATTTAAATTCGCAGGAAAGTTTCCAAAGTTGAGCAAGTAATTCGTGGCTGTTAGAGTTTCATTCTCTGGAGTGCAACACGTTTACCATTTATCTCGCGCAGTTCAAAAAAGGGTAGATCGTAATTTGCTAATGGAGGTTTTTGTGATTTTTCCGAATAAAGTCGGACGTTTCAATTCATTTATCGGAAATTAATGTAATTCATTTTGCAAACGAAAATAGAAAAAAATTACTCATTTCTTAGTGAAATTAATATAAAAATGTCGGTACCAAATCGACACGCACTTTAAAATTAGAATTATTATGATCAAACGAAGGCTTGCGTATGTATTGTAACAAATATACAGAGTATCCTCAACGTCGAAAAAGATAAAATTACTCGAAGCCCAATGGCGACCACCGTTCGCTTACAATGGTAGGAGGCGAAAAAGAAAACACCTCCAGAAGCTTTTAATACTTTGCGTCGCCCTTTCTTCACTTTGTGAGAAAATCACAAAAAGTGCCTCTTGGGAAAACGGAAAAGGTTTTCGTAGGACGTCGCAGATTTTGAGCACACTTGCTAAATATTTTGAAATCCTGCCATAGTGTTATCTTAGTCATAAACTAAGAGCTTTTCATAGCTCAGAGTATATAGGTAGCCGTAAGTAATATTCCGAAAGGATGGATCGCTGCAGGTTGAAAAGATCTGGTGTACATTTGCGCGTGTACTCGCACTAATCGAGACTCTCACAAAAAAACTTGAGTGATTTCAGATGTGGCGACGGACCTTTTTTTTGCATAAGTAGATGGTGCCCGCGACTTCTTCCGCGTTCAAAAAAAAAAAACCTGAGAATTGAACAACAATCGATTGACATAAAATGATGACTGTTTATTTATTTATTCAACAATCACAACAACAACAACAATCACCACGGCACGCGTCGCCGTACACACCTACTACGCATAGACTGTATATGTATGTATATACCATCGTAAAGCGTGGTGACGCGTCGCCATGGACTGCGTCGCCACGCTATCAATCAGTTTCACCCGCGCGTATAGATGTTTCACATCAATATATTATATCAATAATTTAGGCACTCTGTGTAATAATTTAGTTTAATAATTAACTACTTTAATTATAACTAATAATTTAGTTATAATTTAGCTAATTATTTAATTTAGTTATTTAATTATTTAGGATAATTATTTAGTTTAGGCACTCTGTGTAATTACGGTTAATATGAAAGTATACCATAAAATAAACACTTTTATTTACTGCGCGTTTCAAATCTGTGCGATTATTCTATAAATAAACATTAATTTGCTTTTCAAATTGAAAGCGCTCCAAGTTTCATAGAACAAAACAAGGATTGAATCTCTCACAAAACAACTAAGTCTCTAAAGGACATTCAATTATATTTTTCATTATTCTGCTGAGTCCTATCAAATCTTAAATCAATCATTTAACGAGTAACGGTGTTGGCGTTTGCTATTATTATCATCGAGGGTCATAATAATAATAAATAAACTACATTCAAAATTAAGATAGCTAGTTAAATAAAAAATGTACATAAAATGTATTTTTTTTTTTTTTTATGGTTAGTAATGTCAAACTTATTCTATCCTATCCTATATTAGTAAAATCTTACACACCTTTGGTGGTCAGTGGATGAATCATGCACCGTGCCGAGCCAGCCCGAACTCTGGGTACGAGGGATGTGCACCGTTTGCGCATGATGGCGTATAAACAATTCACACGCCATTCAGCCCCACCAACATTCAAAGCATTATTGTATTGTACACGCAAGGCGTTGCATTGTATTGTTTCCGCGAATAATCTGCCCAAAGGCTGAATAATCCAATGCCCAAGGCTTTGAATAGAGAAATCTTAACATCGCTCGAACAACTAGCGAACCTTCGCTCTCTCTCTCTCTGGTCTACTCTGTTCGAGGGTGTACCATTCAATATATGTGGTACAGTATCAGGAAACTTCCCTCCGACCCGAAAGACCATGCATTCACTTTTTTTACATTATAATATAAGGTCATGGCTGAGAGCATACAAATAATATTGTTATATGGTTGTGTGTGCGTACCTATAATGTTGAATGACTCCGTTTACTTATAGGCCAGGTTATGTCTACGGATATTTTAATTCTTGATTCGATCTCGAAGTGTAATCCCGAGCATAGCATAGCTAACGAGCGACGTTGAGCGTTCTTACGAGGGCCATAGTTAGAGACCACTATTCAGCGACATACGTCATCACTGGCAACACAGATCGGTTGAAAATCTTTGTTTTAAGGCACCGAGGAATTTAGGACGAGAAGGAGCATCCCGAACGCTGTCAATTATGCTATGAATTGTAAAATATCTTTAGTCACACAAGTGTCGAAAGTCTGCCGCCAGCGGGCGAGACCAGCGAACGGAACAAGTTAACGTGGCTTGAAATTCAAATCACGTATTATACGGCGCCCCATCCGTCTGTCTGACACACTAACCGCATTAAACCAGTTTAATCTGGACTAATTTGACAAATCTACGTTCAGTGCGGCTCATTTCACTTGCTCCAGCGCGCTATAACCTCAACTGTACACCTATGTATAGTTGCACTGAAATACGTTTATCTTTTTTTAGTTATCCTTATTCAAAATGCATTTCGAAATGCAAATTCTATTTGTGCTTAAATTTTTGGAATAAAAAAAGTGGCATTTGTGATTAGTTAGATAATTATGGAAAAAATATTGTACTTGAAAAATTGTATAATTTGTTTGCTATCCTACTTTTGTGCTATTACTAGCTGTTGCCCGCTACTTTGTCTGCGTTAAAAAATAAAATATTTATCGCTGGGACGACCGTGGATATTATATTTTTGGACGACCCCTCGGTAATAACTTAATATTTTTCTGAGGCAAAAATTATCATATATTATGTTAATCCAGTTAGTAAACTATTTGTAAATATTAGTAAATTTCAACCAAATCCATTGAATAGATTTTACGCGAAAGACATCCAACCGTTCTCACCAAGTTTCGCATTTATATTAGTAAGTTATAAAGTTCGCACAGCTACATTTTTCTGCAAAATATACACAGAGACCGTCCTCGTTTATCGTTTTTCCATTAGTAAAAATCGAATCAAACTTCGCTGGGTGGTTTAGATGAAGTTAAAGGAGAAACAGATAGAAGCGTGAGAGACCTTATTTTATAATAATGATGTATAAATAGGTATGAATACCTGTTGCCTTTTCGCGCAAAAGCTATCGAATGTATTTTGATGAATCTTTACAGTATCATGGTTTAATTAGGCTACAATCTATAAGATACGCGGACGAATTCGTGGGCAAAAGCAAGTAAGAAGTAAAGTGATTTCTGGCAACGAACCACATCTCCCATTTTGGCCGCATTAATAGATAAAAGAAGTCTACGACCGAGTTATTTTATAAAGTTTATTTTATTATTTTATGACCGAGTTATTTTACTTTATTAAAAAAAGCTTATTACAAAGCTTGGGTTTGCAATAAGTTAAATATTAATAACTAGATAAATAAATTTCATTCAATAATCAAAGTGAGTAAGGGAGTGAGTGAATAAGGGATGCCAGAGCCCATTTCCCTATCCACTACAAATCCCTTATCCTTAATCCTACTGCAGTCGGTAGCGCACTTGCAACAGCTTTGGCGTTGCTTGTGTTATAGGCGACGGTAGCCACCTACCATCAAGTGGACCGTCTGCCGACGTAGCCTGTCTGCCGAACTTAACTTAAAAAAAATGTGTTTTAAAGACATCTCTAATTCAGAAAATTTTGTCCATTTTGTGTAGACATGATTAAATCCCTTTCACAAATAACATGTATACACGTTTCGATAGGTGGCGATGGCCAGGAGCACGGGCCAGTCTTCCTAATGGAGCCCCCGTCGCGACTGGTCTTTTCCAACAACACGGGAGCTAGAGTATCCTGTGCCGCGCATGGCTTCCCGTCTCCACAGCTCGCCTGGCAGCTGCCCGACTCCACTCAACTGGACGATGTACCTGGACTCAGGTGAGAGATACTCATCATTCTAAGGTCCTACAAATGTTTAGGCTTAATGTCAACCTCACAAATCAATCACCAAATACTATAACTCAACCAATAAATCTCCGTTTACATAGACGCTAAATGTTTCTTTTTTTTTTTTTTTTGTTTTACTAAGTCGACCAGAAAACTAATTCTCTGAAAGGCGTAACTACCTTAAATGAGGAATACTATTACAAAAGTTATATTAATTAGTGTAGGTAATAAGAAATCTTAATCCTTTCATACTGATAATTAAGATAATTAAGGCTGTATTCATTATTATAATGATACCTTTTAATATATGCGATATTTAATTGTTTACACTTTGTATTGGGAAAAACCTTTCAAAATTATTTAGTTTAAAAAATAGATTTCAATGCGGAGTTTAGACAATAAAATGTAATTTCAAAAAAAAATTAAGCAATTTAAAAAGAAGTGTTTGCAGTTAAAACTAAACAGTCCACCCCCTCATCAGTTAAAAGTTCGCTGTGACATAATGACTAAGGCATACAAAAACCACGTATCTTTCCTTTGGTCCAAAATGTGGCAATTTTTGAAAAAAAAAGTGATGATGAAATATATTCAGCAATATGAATTTAGTAGTGGCAGGGCACACTGCATTTCGCAGTCATTTGGGCGGCCCGTTTGGCGGCAGTAACCACTCCCTTACAGAAGACCACCGTGAAATAACAGCACGTGTGCTGTTGTGTTTCGGTGAGTGAGTAAGGGATGCCAGAGCCTTAAATCCTTAAATTATGACCCTAATTTAATTAAAAAGAGAAGAAATGATATAGTTGTTCAAACAAAAATTGTAAAAACTGCCTTTGCTCGAAGACGATATATTACCCAAACTTCTTATTTATACAACATATTAAATAAAAAACTTAATATTTATCCTATGACACACTATAATTGCAAAAAGACCCTCACTGATTGGCTCAAGACCCTAAATTATAATGAAACCGAATCTTTATTAAAGACTATTACTTAACTAAATTGTACGGGCCTGTAAGCTCCCGTACATTGGTTTACGGTACGGCTGTGTACCGCGCTAGTGGGCAACGCTCCCGTGAAGAAGCGTCGCTGATCTAGCCGATCGGTGGGTCAGATCGGGGAGAGTTTGTGAGGTTCCAAGACAAAGTCCGTACTAGTCACATAGGTCAATGCGGTGAAGCGAAGACAATTTATTTAGAAAAAAGGTCGATTTATAATACAAATATTTACATCCAACTAGCGACAATCGTGCCCTGCGCCGAGACAAATGCGCCAATAACAAATGGGTGTTGACACGATTGCGCAAGTTGTGCAATATTATGAAATAATATTAAATGTTGTGCAATAACAGTATTTACAGTATTTTCTGTCCCTATCACTTTCTATTGTTGTCTTTGTTTGTTCATACGTATATATGGGCCAACATTTCACTACGTTGGCCCATTTCTATGCGAACACTGTACGTATGAACACTGCACAATCACTAATGTTTACACAAACTGTAGGCTGTCCCGAACATTCTCCCGCCGATGCGCCGTCGTTAGGTCGACGCATCTTCTGTGTGCTGGAGGGCAGCCGGCTCCGTTGGCAGGATGACCAGCTTCTTAGCCGGTCGGCGAAGAGTCCCCGCCGCGGTAGCGACGTCGACTGTCCTCACAGCGCCGTCGGGTCCAGGATAAGCCTCGATGACCCTTCCTCGCGGCCATGTGTTGCGAGGAAGGGTGTTGTCTACGATGAGCACAACGTCTCCGATAGTGACTTGCCGCCCTCTTCCTTGGGGCTCCCGCCGGTGCTGAAGCTCAGGAAGGTATTCCTTGAGCCAGCGTTGCCAAAACAAGTCGGCGAGACGTTGTGAGGCGCGCCAGTGCGTGCGCCCGATGGTGTCTTCCTCGTTGAAGACGCGATGTGTTGATCACGGAGCGGTTCCGTCAGCAAGCGTGAGCGCCTCGGGATCGTCCGGATCAACCAAGACGTGTGTGAGCGGCCGATGATGACTGTACTTGACTTCAATGTGCCGAGTACCTCTTCTATGGGGTGCCGCGATTTTAGCACACTGTTGAACGATGTCTTGACGCTGCGAACGAGACCTCCCAGGCCCTAACCATAAAGGGGGCACCGGGAGGGATGATGCGCCAATCGATCCTCTTCTTGTAGAAGCCGATGTGTGTTGCCGAAGTTGTAGTTCGGCGCCGTGTAGGACGGTGCCGTTGTCCGATGATGTTCAGGGCACCTGCGACGCGCTATTATGCGTCGCAATGCCATCACGGCCGAGTCTTGTTCAGCGAAGCTGCGATCTTCTATTGTACGGCGCGTGTCACCGAACACGTGAACAACGCGACGTACTCCTTCTATGTTGCGCGTTGCACTGTAACTATAAGTAGCTCAAAGTAGTTGAGGCCGATGTAGTGGACGCGCGTCGATGGTGTTATTAGTTTGATAACACTGTTTTCGAATGTTTCGGAGATTAAGTAAATTCCTCTCTTCCGGCGAAGTCGAACGAGGTGTAGTATACGTGCAGTGCTTCGAACTATAACTTTTCCCCTTTTGAACTATAACTATTAGGGGTGCACTGATCTATTTTTCGATTTTTCACGTGTACTTTTTCTTCGCCGGTCTATGAGATGGTTGCAACCTTTTCCCGTGGCCATCTATAAATTTCCATAAGGAACTAGGCCCGTTGAACCATCTGTTGCGAGTTAAGGTCGCTAGGTAGCGCCACTCGTCGATCTTTTTATAATTTTCTATGGCTGCAATTCGATGCGCGACGAACAATTTGCGCCTAGTTGCAGCTGTGTGACACGGACTTTCTTATTAATCGGTCCAGAAGACTCTCTTGCTGAGCCTTCTGTCGTGCACTTCTATCACCGATATTTGTGACGCGGACTTTCTTATTAATCGGTCCAGAAGACTCTCTTATTGAGCCCTCTGTCGCGCACTTCTATCACCGATGTTTGTGACGCGGACTTTCTTATTAATCGGTCCAGAAGACTCCCTTATTGAGCCCTCAGTCGCGCACTTCTATCACCGATGTTTGTGACGCGGACTTTCTTATTAATCGGTCCAGAAGACTCCCTTATTGAGCCCTCTGTCGCGCACTTCTATCACCGATATTTGTGACGCGGACTTTCTTATTAATCGGTCCAGAAGACTCTCTTGTTGAGCCCTCTGTCGCGCACTTCTATCACCGATGTTTGTGACGCGGATTTTCTTTTGTAGTTTACGTGATCCCTTTTTCTTCGGCAAAGTCGAATGAAATGTAGCACACGTGCCGTGCTTCGAACGAGCTTTTCCCATTTCGAAAATCTATTGCTATTCGGGATGCACTGCTCCAATTTCGATTGTTCTTTTACAACAGTCACGTGTACCTTTTCTTCGCCGGTCGGTGAGGTGGTTACAACTTTTTCCTGTGGCCATCGATCAGGATTTTCCAGAAGGAAATTAGGCCCGTTGAACCACCTATGTTGCGAGTTGAAGTCGTTGGGTACGTCTCTGGTTGCATCGTCCGCAACGTTCAATTTGGTAGGCACCCAACGCCACTCGCCGATCTTGCTGTTTTCCTCTATTGCTGCTATACGATGCGCGACGAATGGTTTGTAAGACCTCGCGCCTATTTGCAGCCAGGTGAGCACGGTCTTGCTATCGGTCCAGAAGATCTTCTTGTCTGGCCTTCTATCGTGCTCTTCGATGACTGTAGTTGCCATCCTGCTCCCCATTACTGCAGCAAGCAGCTCGAGACGCGGGATGGACGTCAGCTTGAGAGGTGAGACTCGCGCCTTCGCTGTTACAAACGCCAACGACACTTGTCCGTCTGGCCTGATGATGCGCCAGTATAGGGCTGCGGCGTATGCTGTTTCGCTCGCATCCACGAACACGTGTAACTCGATTGTGGCGGCGTCACTGTAGTTCGGGTAACAGCGAGGTATGTTGACATCGCGGAGTCTCTTCAGATGTTCTAGCCATACTGTCCATTGGCTAGCGAGGTCTGCATCTATTTTTTGATCCCAATCTGTTCCTCTGCGCCATAACTCCTGAAATATCTGCTTGGCTCTTGTGGTGACAGGCGATGCGAGTCCAAGCGGATCGAAGAGAGACATTATAATTTTCAAAGTTTCTCTCTTCTTCGGTTGAGTGTTTAGGATGGCGCCAGGAGGTAGTCGAGCCATGTTGAGATCAAATGTAAGTTCGTCGGTTGCAGGCCTCCATATGACTCCCAAGAGACGCTCTATGTTTGAACTATTGTCGAGATCTATACTCCTTTTATCGATCGGTTCGGAGTTTTCATTGAACGCTTCGAGTACTTTCTTCGAATTGGATGTCCACTGTCGCAACTCGTAGTGGGCCTCCCGATTAATTTGTTGTACTCGAAGGGCTGTCTGTATAGCTTCTTCTTCTGTTTTGAAGCTCTGAAGGTAATCATCAACGTAATGATTTCGAACAATCGCCGTGTATGCCTCCGGATACGTTGTTTTGTATCTTTCGGCATTTCTATTCTTCACGTATATAGCCGTTGCAGGTGACGATGTGGCTCCGAATATGAGAGAGGTCATCCTATATTCTATTGGAGGATCTTTACCTCGCTTTCTGCCTCTCCATAGGTACCGAAGCGCATCTCTATCCTGCGGTCGAACTTTCACTTGCATGAACATTTCGGCTATATCGGATGACACGGCGATTCGATGCTGTCGTAACCTCATGAGTACCCCGGGTAACGACAGAATGAGGTCAGGTCCGGTGAGCAGGTAGTCGTTGAGCGAATGTCCCATCGTCTTAGCTGCTGCGTCGTGTACTATGCGGACCTTTCCTGGTTTGGTGGGGTTCAGCACGGGAAAGTGTGGCAGGTACCACGTTTTTCCCGGCGTACGATGGGGAGGCGCTCGTTCAGCGTATCCCTTTTCTATGAGCGCGTTCATTTGCTGCTCATAGCGATCTCGAAGTTTAGGATCTCTATCTATCCTCTTTTCAGTATGGTGGAGTCGTCTGAGCGCGTTGTCGTAGTTGACGGGCATCTGAAAATCGTCCGATTTCCACAGCAACGATGTTTCGTAGCGCCCGTCACTATTTTGTCGAGTATGTTCGACAAGCGTCTTGACGGCCCTTTCTTCGATGTCGTTGGACGGTCTCTTTGGAGTGATCATCAGCGACTCCAAAGAGAAATACTGTTTCAACTGTTCGTCCATACTGTCTTCGGTCCGATTGGTGAGGTGATTGATAGAGTCCACACGGCGCCCTAGTAGGCGTGTCTGTGTTCCATGTAGCACCCATCCGAGCGGTGTTAGAGACGCGACCGGCTGATGTCGCTGTCCTCTCCTGGTCTGTGTGGCGAGCAATAAGTCCCAGTTGTCTTGACCGATGAGAAGTTTCGGTCGGACACGTGGATATTGTAGATGTTGTTTAATGTTCTTGAGGTGTGGACAGTCTGACAGGTCTCGCTCCGATACTGTTTGCGCAGAGAGCTGTAGATTGTTCATGGTGCGTGCTCGAATGGTGCGGTGGTTTGTCGCGCCGTGTAACGTTATTTTTACACGACGTGACCGATTTGCGTCCACTTCGGTATTTGCGATTGCTTCTATGTGGAGCGGATCAACGGGCCCTTTCGCGCCTATTTGTTGCGCCAAACTATTATCGATGAGGGTCACCGTTGAACCGTCGTCGAGTAGTGCGTAGGTGTTGACGCTTCCTTGAGAACCGGAGACTCGAACGGGCACAAATTTCAGAAATGAATGTGTCTCCTTTGGTTGCCAGGCGGAAGCGACAACTTCGAACTTTTCACTAGCACGTACCTTTTCTTCGAAGTGGAGCAGTCGATGGTGCGAACGCGAACAATTGTTTTCATTACAATTCGATATTTTACACTTGTGTGTTCTATTTTTGTAATGTAGACACTTGAAACACAATCGTTTGTCCTTTGCGATGTTCCAACGTGTCCTAGTGTCTGCTTCTATGAACTTCGAACACTTTTCTGTTTTGTGTCCGGTATTGGCACATACCGGACAGGCAGACACTTTTCGATGTTGATTTTCCGTTGCGGAATAAGTCTTCTGAGTTCGCCTGGGTGCGTAACTCGTCTCTATAGGCGGCGTGAACTCTGGCTGTGCGTACGAGCTGCAGAGTTCCGCCTCGATTTCGAAGAATCGTGAAAGTTTCAACAAATCGGGTTGCTCTTTTGGTTGTTTACTTACGTACTCGAACCATCTGTAACGAAGTCCTGAAGGGAGTTTCTCTATTGTTGTTCTGGTGATTTCCGGATTGAATAAGTAGTACGATTTTTCTAAAGCTTGTAGGGTTGCGACGGTGTTGGTGACTCGAGTGGCGAACACACATATATCACGCGGCGAGTCTGTTAGCCGCGGAAGTGCCCTCAACCGCTCCAGTTCCGTTATGGCGATAGAATCCGGTCGGCCGAACCGGTTTTCTAACGTTTTCAGAATCTTACTTGTTTCTACGTTGTATATGAGGAGGCTTTCTACTGCCTCTTTGGCTTTTCCTTTAAGGCTTCTTCTTAAGCGAGCTATGTTTTCACTTTCACTGTGATTTTTGTGCGATTCTTCGTAGGCCGCTTTGAATGATAGCCATTCCTGATGCGACCCGCTATACGATGGTAGCTCCGTGAAGTAGCGCGGAGCCGTTTGATGGCCTGTTTTGGCGGCCAAAGTTATCGCTGCAGCCAATTCCGTTAGCCCGATACTCTGGCTAACGGGCGCTACAGCGGGCACTATGCGATCTGTTTCGGGCTTACCGTTATCTTGCCGATCTTCAATTTGTTGCACGGGGAAAGGAGTCGGCGTGGTCGGTGACGCCTGGTGAGTCTGCGCTGTGCAGACTTCTCGAACTATGGGGGGTGGCGCACCAGTCGCGCTGAGCGCTTGACTATTGACCCATGTGTCGACCCTCTCCTTCGTGATTTCGAGGTCTTCGACGGTGTTGTCGTCGATGGTGTCGGCGTCAGATTCTTCGATTGCCTCTATCTGGGCGGTGGCAAGCTCGATCTGTAGCTTTAACAGCTCTATTTTAGCTTTCGCTAATTTCGTCTTTCTTCTAGACGAGTGTGACGTGCCTCTTTTGCTTGAGCGCACGTCCGAACGATGCACGGCCTCTGTGCCGTGTGTACCGGACGGGTGACGCTTCACGCCGATCTGACTTGCGTCTTCTCCCGCCGGTACCGAAGTCAACGTCGCGGATGCTGACGTTGATGTTGCCGTTACGGCCGATGACCCCGCTGACCATGTGTCCGTGGAACTGGCATGCATGGCCGCGGGGGTGGACGTGGAGGTAGTTAGCCTCTCGCCGTCCCGAAGTGTCGACGCGGCGTCTCGAACAGTTGACGCGGCGTCGCGAACGATTGACGCGGCAGCGTCGCGAACGGTGGACGCGGAAGTTGTAGGCCTCGCGGCGTCCCGAACGGTGGACGCGGAGGTTGTAGGCCTCTCGTCATCCCGAGCGGTGGTGCTACGTGTCACCGGCATTGCCTAGGCACTCTCCTCGACTGACCAACAGCGCTATACAATCGGCTATATCCGGCTCGATTGGACCATAAATGTACGGGCCTGTAAGCTCCCGTACATTGGTTTACGGTACGGCTGTGTACCGCGCTAGTGGGCAACGCTCCCGTGAAGAAGCGTCGCTGATCTAGCCGATCGGTGGGTCAGATCGGGGAGAGTTTGTGAGGTTCCAAGACAAAGTCCGTACTAGTCACATAGGTCAATGCGGTGAAGCGAAGACAATTTATTTAGAAAAAAGGTCGATTTATAATACAAATATTTACATCCAACTAGCGACAATCGTGCCCTGCGCCGAGACAAATGCGCCAATAACAAATGGGTGTTGACACGATTGCGCAAGTTGTGCAATATTATGAAATAATATTAAATGTTGTGCAATAACAGTATTTACAGTATTTTCTGTCCCTATCACTTTCTATTGTTGTCTTTGTTTGTTCATACGTATATATGGGCCAACATTTCACTACGTTGGCCCATTTCTATGCGAACACTGTACGTATGAACACTGCACAATCACTAATGTTTACACAAACTGTAGGCTGTCCCGAACATAAATGAAACATTTATTATCAAAACATTAATTTGATTATGAAGGGGGACTTATGTAAAAGCTACACTTAACTCGTATAGATAATGCTACTTCACATACACATTCACACACGCATATACATTCGCACACACATACACATTCACACACACATACAAACATACACACTTTATTGTATTCTTTGGATTTTAGTACGATGTGGGAGAAGCCGGGGTTCTCCTGATACAAGTATTTTTATACTTAATGGGTGGCCCCCTACACCTATTTTTGTACCTAAGCTTAAGTATATGAATAAATTATTTTGTAATTGTATACATATAAATAAAATTAAAGGAATGCTTACATAAATAACTAATAAATAATTTTCTTTTTTTTAACGTTGCTTTTGTTATAGGCGACGGTAGCCACCTACCATCAAGTGGATCGTCAGCCTGTCTGCCAATCTTAACATAAAAAACGACAACACAATAACTGTATGTAACTGTGGGGATAAGTGCTTCATTTAATTTAAATATTTTTTTAGTAGGTATCGTAAAAATTCATAAAATTTAAATAAAATAAAAAAGATTTGTAGGTATGCTGTGTGTTATTATTTATGTACTATAATATTTACAGTTATAAACTTGAATTAATATGCTCTTGATATACAACTAGCCATGAAACAATGGAAAAGATTTTTTCTTTCATAGCTGGTTATAAAAAGTAGTTACGAATCTAGTTAAAAGTTTTCTCAATTAATAACTGGTTGTGAAACAGTGAAGAAGAATTCCTTTTTGTTAAAACTGGTTACCTACATGGACAAAAGTTTCTTTAGCCTATCAAAGCTTTTAGTCTATTTGCACTGCTGACAAAAGGCGACGTTAGCCAGCCACCTTACAGAAAAAAACGATATGTGACATTCGTTACCCCCTTATTAGATTCTCAACCCTTTTCAGAAAAATACTTCAGTAAACATTAAGGAGAAATGTCAGTAAGAATTCCTTACCCGATACAAACGACAGAGAATTGAAAATAGCCACAAAATCGATACCACGCCGGGACTCCGAATCGTAGTGGTACACTCAGCCAATTACTATAATCTATACCTAACAATATTCTGAATGAAAAAAAAAAACTGTTCAGTTGAAATGAAAAGTGGGCCTTCAAATATTCGGTCTTAGCTTTCGCCAAGCCGACATACTGCCCGGTTGTGGGCGGACATCCGGGCTTCTTCGACTTGTTGGCCGAGCGAGCCGGAGAGACCGTTCAGTCAGAGACCTCATCAGAGTTTCTGATTCGGGCGGTTTGAAGCTCTCTTGAGAAAGAAACGAGAGAGACTCTTGTCCTCCTCTATTCTTATGACTTTCACTCTGGCAGAGCGAACGGTGCTCGCACTGCCAGAAGAAGAGTCGCCTGACATTGCGAGGTCCTGCCGAAGAGTCGACAGGGCCTGCGCTTCCAAATCGCGTGCAATCTCGGGTCCCTTGAAACAAGTGCTATGGTCGTTGGTGGGGTTGCCCCCAAGTGCAGTTTTGTCCCCCCCAGAGTACGCGGGACAGCCTGAACCCGAAGGTCCAGGGAGGAATTCCCCATCTGCGGAGCAGGTGGGACCCTCCTGGGTAATTGTACTTTTAACCACACTTTTCATTTTGAATATAATAGAAAATATAGGATTAAACTTAATTCTAAAAACTATACTCACATTTATAATTATTTTTTGATATTATTTTCGTAGTGAGAAAATGGCTAGGAAGTACTCTCACTTCCATAGTCAACTCATAATTGAAGTTCCCTCCCCTGTGTCATTCTGCAAAAATCAAATCAAATCAAATCAAATCAAATCAAATCCTTTATTTCTCAAAAATAGGATAATAAGATCACTTTTTTAAGTCAATTATATATTTTGACAGTGTTACGGAAAAAAAATAGCCAAGATGATGGCGATCCCTAGAAGAAACCCCGAAAGAAGCTCATGATACCATTCGTATTGTCATCTTTAAAATAATATATTCAACAAATACAATTACTACAATTATTATACACAAATCAGAGTCATATTATTATCAGCCATTTTATTATTAACAGAGTTTGGTTTTGATTACATTTTTAAATTTATTTATAGGTAAGGCTCTGATCATCTCAGGAGTAAAACCATATGCATTGACCGTCCATCATCTGGAATTCTAATCAAATAATTTTTATTTCAATTAACTTCGCACGGGTGCAATTTTTTCTGCAAATTATACCTTACAGAAAAACCTTCCTCGTTTAAAGCTCTTTTCATTAATGAAAACCACATCAGAATCCGTTGCGCGGTTTAGGAGAAGATAGCGGATATACAGACAGACAGACGTTAGCAATGATATCAATTTATATACTATTTGAGGATTTCATACTACATATAACTTTTTTAGGGTTCCGTACGTCCGAATAAAAAAACGGAACCCTTATAGAATCACTCGTATGTCCGTGTGTCTGTCCGTCAGATGAAATCTGTATATGAGAGGTCAGACCTCTTAAATGAGTACCAACACGGAGGGTCTGCGACGCACCGCTACCGAGATATTTTTGAAATTCTTTTTTGAAAAAATATTTAAGCAGAAATATATACATATTATAGACCCGGTGTAATATGAATTGGTTCATACAAAAGCATACTAACAATATCTTCACCGGGTCCCGGCCGGGGTACGGCCGGGTGTAATGTAAATCATCCTTAAAAGATGTTTTAAAGCGCTTGGTCCGAATTAAGAAGGATTTCGAAAATGGTGAGGATTGTAATCTGGTAATCACATAGTCATAATACATGTAATTATGTTGTAAAAGAACAAAATAATTTCTACATGTAATTTTGATATTTAGCAAATGCAATCATAATGATTGACTAGCGATAAGACCAATATTAATTTTTTTAGTTCAGGTAACATAAATTTATTGACTTGAAGTAATTATAAATATTTATTTTTTAGTGTAGCCGTGAGCCTCACAGCGAGGGGAACTATTCAAAATAGCTGATCCATATTTCATGCGACGGCGGGTATCCGACTAAATCTTTCGTTTGCATCAAAGAGCGAAAATTTCCGAGATATACAAACGTTGTTTACACATTGTGCTACCTTTGGTATCTTACACACACACTATAATATTTTGGTGTTTACACACACACACACATAATACCTTTTTAATAATTCTGTTGTTGTTGACCTTCACTCCAAATTAAAAACCTTCAATCTATTAATAGTCCGGGAGGCATCAATCCTAAAAGCTCCGTGATACGGATACTAAAATTTTTAATAAAAAATAAAAGTTAACACTTAGACGAACAAGATTTGCTTGGTCGGCGTGGATTTAATTGGCCGGAAATATTTTAAATAAATTATATATTATTAAATTTCCATAACTTTTTCCGTCATCACGGATATAGAATATAGAACGGATATAGAAATATAGAAACGGTTAGAAAGCGAAGAGTCGAAAAAAGAAAATAGAATAATTTATTATTTGATCAACTCAAATAATTTTTTTCCTGTATTTCTTTTTTTCCATATTAATTTGTATAATAAATATCTGAAAACTTAAGAAAGAGACCAGAGGTAGAAGAAAGAGTCCAAAAGAAATGTCATCAAGTAAGTATAAAATCTATGATAGTATAATCCTCACCCACATAATAAAATCTGCTAAGGAGTGGAACTCATTGCCTGCGTCTGTGTTCCCACAGAACTTCAACCTCGGGGTCTTCAAAACTAGGGTAAATGGGCATTTACTAGGTAAGCGTGGTCCACCTTCGGCCACATCTGCACCTCACATCAGGTGAGATAGTGGTCAAGCGCTACCTCGATTTCATAAAAAAAAAAAAAAATGCGCGATACTTTCGGCAGTTTGTAAGCACGCATATCAAGATAATTATGAATGTAACATTGAAACGCGTGAAATGAAAAAAATAAAAAAGGTTTCCGCGATAATGGATAAATTTTACCCCCTATCACACCATTCAAATAGGTATGCGTGACCTTTCCGGCTAAAAATCATTGGTCGACCGGATTTTTTCTTGATGAACATGATATTTCACACAATGACGGAAAAAATTATGGAAATTTAATAATATATAAATTTATTTAAAATATTTCCGGCCAATCAAATCCACGCCGACCAAGCAAATCTTGTTCGTCTAAGTGTTAACTTTTATTTTATTTTTTAAATTTCAGTATCTTACGGAGCTTTTAGGATTGGTGCCTCCTCGCCTATAACGGAACTCTTACAAACCTGTGTATTAGTACTTAATTTAATATTAATAAAATTAATTCAAGCGATATATCACCACATTATTAATCAAAAATCATAATTTTCATAAAGCATCGTAAATCATAAAGCATCAAAAAGACATTGATTTTTTTATACACAATAAAGGCAAAATTTGTAGTGTCAGATCAGCCTCAGAGATGATTTTAATATTATTAATATTGAAGTTAGTTGGATTCTTATTTCAAAAAAGGTTAATTTCTTTATTTCTGTTATAACTAACATGTAAAACTTTAATCTATTTATAGATTTTATAATTGAAGATGTGTTGAAACTTCTATTTGAAAACAATTATGTAGATTTAGATGCGTAATGTGCGTGTCTGAAAATGAAAATATTTGTGTTGAAAACTGTACATATAAATATATCGCTACTCGAATTTCCATAGAGGTACCATTATTTCGTATACGTGGAGGACTAACGGGTTAAAACCCGCAGGCTTTGCGGGGCTTACCCCTGGGAATAGCGGCTGAAATATGACCCTTATTGTTGAGAAAATAGGGGTTATTTATTGCGACAACACATTAAGCTTTGCGATAGTGCCGTGTACCTCGATTATGAGTTATGTAATAATTTCATTGGGGGAAAACGAGGCAATTTGGACTCATCAACAATTTCAAAATTGTCATAACGTTTACCTAATGCGACGCCTAAATTAATTACTTAAAATCCTAATATCTCACTACAATCAAACAATGTATTATTGTCATATTATTATTTTTCTTTATTTAGAGTAAAGATTGAAAGTAATAACTATGCAAGAGTATAATAAAACTTAGTTAACAGAAGGAGGCAAAATACTCGAAACGGTCAGTTCGAATGTGTCGTCAAGAGTATGAAGGTCAATCGTCGACAACACAAAAGTTTTCGACCAATGTGTGTTGCCAGTGATGACATATGGCGTGGTCTATAACTATGGGCCTCGTTCGAAAGCCCAACGTCGCTCAAGGAGCTATGGAGAGGGCCATGCTTGGGGTTACACTGGGAGATCGAATCAGGAATGAGGAGATTCGGACACAAACGAAAGTCGACCGCCGCCGAGGGCCAGAAAGTTCTCGAGTGGAGGCCACCGAATTGCAAGCGCAGCGTAGGACCATCACACACAGGGAGCATAGACGACCTGATAAGGGGCACGGGTCGACGGTGGATCCAGACTGCTTCTGATCGGTCCTTTTGCAAAATTAGGCGGGAAATGATAATGATCATAAAACATTACACACGCTACCGGTTTGACACACGCACACACGTTTGACATTTACCTATGGAAAATATAATAATCTTTTCTTTATGGTCAAACTCTGTCAATCTGAGAGGTACCTAATGAATTTCGACTATTAGGTCATATAAATTTATATTTTTAATTTTCCATGTTCTATTATGTTACTGCTAAATGGGTTTTCCTTTTGAAATTATGCGAACAATGTGTAAAAATGGGGAAATTCATTAAAATTTGAAAGAGACGTCGGAAAATGTTTTTCTGATGTTAGCAAACGCGTCGAGCTCGTTATTCATTCAGATTCAAAACAAGATGACGTCATTTGAAACCCCGATTGAACTCTTTGTTCCCAATTGTGATTATTTCATAAAATAGGAAAGTGCGACCGGTCCGAACCGGAGAATGACCACTACGGTTCAAGTTTTAAAAGAAACTTTAGCTGCAGGCAGAAATTAAACGTCATCACGAACACTGAACCAATAATACGCCGAAAAGAAACTTGCATGTGTTGCTAAGCTGAAAACTCGAGCTCAACAATACACACATGTAATTGTAAAATGCTATCCATTAATCTTCAGTGTAAAAGCTCGAACGTCCATCCCCAAGTTTACTATTAAACAAATGATCTAAGGGTGTTAAGCAACGACATCTTAAAAAACTTGAAATATTATTTTGTAAGCTAATCGCAGGTTCCTATTGAGTGACTATTTTCATAAAGAGTAATCGAAAGTGTACGTGCGCGTGCGGTGTCACATAGATCTAACTTGTTTTTTTATTTTACTTTTCACAAAATCAATTCGCGATTTCTAAACATAACAAAAACATAAGAAAAGCCTTATGTTATGTTCTTCTTCTTCTTCTCTTTTCAAAAATGGCAATTCGGCTCATCTTGAAAACGGCCATTGTCTGCCAATGTCACGGGAAAAATTGTGTATCCGGTCCCATTACTGATCAAAGCTTGCTGCGCTCCGCCACGAGCTCCGCCGGACGGAGCCCGCTCGGAGCCCACGTCGTGTGGGCCTTCTTTGTCCCCTAAGCCAATCCGGCGGGACGAGCAAAGGCCGATGCGGGTAACAAGCACCGACCCCTGCGTCCCGCCGGATTGCCAAGGGGGGGCTTAGGTTATGTTTTTCCCTCCTTATACATATATCCTGTCAAAATTGTCACACTTG
Organism: Bembecia ichneumoniformis; assembly: GCA_910589475.2. Classification (NCBI taxonomy): domain Eukaryota; kingdom Metazoa; phylum Arthropoda; class Insecta; order Lepidoptera; family Sesiidae; genus Bembecia; species Bembecia ichneumoniformis. The sequence goes on from OU342520.1 coordinate 393,866, forward strand.
TCAATTGAAAGGTGCTTTCTAGGATTCATGAATAGTATGGATGGTAGATGTAAGGAGAACCCTGTCAATATTTAGAGTAAGTAAATCATTTAAAAAAATGTATACAACGCCATGTCCATTACATGGCGTTGTATTTATTTTGGATTTTTGTATAATTTCCTTTTGGTCAGGGTCAAGGTCCATTCTACTGTCCTTATTTTATACTTATGGTTCATCCTATTTGCTATAACGAAGTTGGGCACGAAAGCTATGCGATGCAGGTCGTGTTGGTATAAAAGCTAACAGACGAGATCATCATCATCACAATCTTACCCGTAGGTCGTCTAGTGCTGAATATTGGCCTTCCCCATAATTTTCCAATAGGACTGGTCGGAAGCAGCCTGGAACCACGGTCGACGAGTGGCCCTTATCAGATCGTTAGAGACGAGAACTTAACAGACGAGATAGGGAAATGAAAGAATGGACTGTGTGCATCCTTTAATCACGCACTCTAAACACAACAGCACAAATGCTCTATTTCACGGTGATCTGTAAAGGCGTATTTACTGTCTATAGTCACAGTTACAACTCTTGGGCGTTGAATGCTTTTTCTTTTTATGAATTTATACTTAAATATTTTCGACCAAAAAAGTTCCTTACAAAAAATGTTCTGACAAGTTAAAAACTAAGTTACCCACTATATTGCTTAAGTCCGACTAAGTTTTTAACTTGAACTGAAATCTAGACAAAAAGCGAAGCAATAAATAAAAAATTAAGTTTTTCTGCGGTTCGCTTAAAATATACTGTAAAATAAAAGCAAACTTTTCCGCCATTCTGCCGGCGAGTCAACGCTGAATACCAATTCTTAGGCGAGGAGAACTGCAACAGAGACCAATTTCAACTTTGTTTAATGCAATGGACAATATTCTTTTATGAGGACTGCATGTTAGGTGTTCGCTAAAGGCCGACTATAATGTTAGAGTCTCCGTTATTCGGCCAAAAATCGCAAATAAAGTCATTTTATAACCGCAGCACATTCAGAGTCTCACAGTCTTAAACTGAGCGTCACGCATTACAGAAGACTTCCGTGAAATAGCAGCACATGAGCTTTTTTGCACCGATTCGTATGTATTTATGGGAACGCCAGAGCCTAACTCTTAAAAAGTGAACCGCATTTCTGCCTTTTATCGTGAAAAAGATTAATATTTCCAAAACTTATACAGTATTTGATCAAGACGTATAAAAGGGTCTTTTGACGTAAACTGTATGCATTGTGCTGTTTCGCCGAGTATAGCGTGGAACAAAGGCTTTCTGTGAACACGAGCATTATCGTCTCGCTTGCTTTGTCGCATAAATAGTATAAGTAATAAAGTTAATTAAGTGCTCCACAAACAAATGTGCTTTGTGACTAACTTACGGTTCGTGCACTCATTGTTTCAGCGTATATATGTACCACTAGATTACAAATCTTCATCCCGTTCAAGCTACTTCGAGCTGGTAATGGTTTCTGTTTGATGTATACCCACTAACTTCCCGATACTTGATGATTCTTTGGGGAGATCGAAATTCTATAAACTTAAATATGTTTCTATTTATTTAATTGACAAAAGTTGTATCAGAAAAACATTTTTTGCAAAATAAACTAAATTAATCATTGTATAAACTGAAAGTGGTGGAAGAAGGAAAAAAGACTATTTACAATATTTAAAATTGAGTCTATTTAAACTTTTTAATCGTACAACGAACAAAACCGAATGAATGATTAATTAACAAGGATTTTTTTATAAAAAAGAAGTTAAAATGTAGGTAAATTAACCGTGAACAATCATAATTATGTAAAAATATAATTAACAACGATTCAATATTATTATACATTACTAACTAATGCCCGCGATTTCGTTTGCTTCTACTTCACTTTAACATATTAAAATGATAATTATCTTACGTAGATTTATACTTTATAAAGTATAAGTATTTTATAAAGAATCGTTATAGAAGTCAAGATTCTCACTGGGGGCTACTTTGGTCTAAGTGCAGGACAAAAACTAGTCTAATAACAAATCATGCAAAGAAGTCACTATAAAAGTTATTCAAAGCTGTTTTTTTCAGTAAATCCGTATTTACCTAGCTGAGTTATATATTTTACTAGCGACCCGCCCCCGGCTTCGCCCGGGATGCAATTTTTATATATAAGAACATTCCCCGTTTATCCCTCTTTCCATTAGTGAAAACCGAATTAAAATCGACCAAGGGAATTAGATAAAGATATAAGGAGATATTAAATCAAAATCAATAAACATGTATATTTTTGTAAAATTTGAATAAATCTTTTCTTTGGGTGCTATTAATGCATAAATTACTATTAAACTGAAAAGAGAAGTAATAATTATTGTTTTCAATAATAGAAGCTTTATTAAGCCACCTTCTTAGTGGTGATTGTGTCATTAGGCCATAAAGTCTAGGTCGCTAAAAGGCCTGAATTAAGAAGGAAACTATGTGAAACAAGATCATCCCAGTTAATGATAATAATAATATTCACCAACAACTTGCTCTTCGATACCACCTTGTTGAGTCTGTGGAACCATATTATCAATATGCACCTGCGCTAGTTCTCGAAAATGGTCATGCAACGCTCTACTGGGATCGCTCCATAATCACGGACAGGACTATTGTCGCCAATAAGCCTGACATCGTGGTTATTGACCGATCCCAGCGCCGGACGATGCTTGTCGACATAGCTGTCCCGCATGACGAAAACCTCGTGAAAGCCGAAAAAGAAAAACTCACTAAATACATAGACTTGGCTCACGAGGTGACCGCCATGTGGGATGTCGATTCGACAATCATCGTCCCGATAGTTGTCCCAACATCTCAAGAGGCTCTCACTAGATGGCTGGGTCAAGGGAGAGACACAGAAGGCGGTACTTCTTGACACGGCACGAATTGTCAGGAGGTTCCTCACTCTGCAGCCCTAACCACCGGTAGTTTGGGCCTTGCCTCGCTATCTGCGGAATTCTAATTTTAAGTGTTTTTATAATATTTATTGTTTTTGTATAAGTATATATATTGTAAAAACTTAAAATTAAGATTAAAACCAAATATAAAGAATAATAATAATAACTATTCTTCCATGACAGTTATTGCGTCTAAAGACTACAAAGATTGCCTACAAACTTTCTACAGACTTATTCACACATTTTGCCTCTTATTCAACACATGAGTCGTAAAGCCATAAAACTTTAATTTATTAAACATTGTTAGGTATTTTGCCTCTATATGACGTTACGTGTCAGCTAAATATTCCCAGACGTTGAATAAATATTGTATATTGAATTATGACGTCATTGACTTTTTTCATCGAACATAACATTCAGTCGAACTGTAAAAAGTTGAGCCCATTTTTTTATAATGCAAAGAATACGTTAAACAAACGACTTTCAAAGTGTCTTCAAATTTTTTATCACCTGAAAACTAATTAGGCACGAACCTTATCTTTACGATTACAGCTTTATCGATATTCGATAAAATGGTAATGTACCTTTAAGTAGTGCATTCGGTGCCCAAGCGGAGCGTTTGTAAAAACATTTAAGTCAGCATCGAAAAGTTCACTGCTTGAAGAAAATGAGACGAATCCACGTCCATGTTTCCTAGATGACGGATTTTGTAATTATATGACTTTATTTCAAAGGCCAAAAGTTTCAGAGGGCCAGGCCCGATAATGATTAGTCATTTCGGTAGATTACAAATTCAGAAAGAAGGCACTTTATCTTGACGTAGCGCGTAAAATCGGAAGGTTTTCCACTTCGCAGCCCTAACCAGAGACCACCAGCTGAGCCTTTAATTACTCGGTTACTAATCAATTAGATACATCGTTTTTTAGTTCTTATTATACTTTAGTTTTGACGCAACACCATTCCTTTGACCCCAAAACTGTGATTTTAGCTTGTGCTAAGAGCGGACTGAAAAACGCACCAGAAGTAACATAAAAGATATATCCGGTAATGAAACCAGGAACCGCTGTGTCAGAGTGCCAACACCCGATATGTATTCCGCTCCTTCGCACTACTGAGCTTCCAGGCGCTCTCGGTAGCGGCCTCCGGCAACTCGTTAAGATATTTACCGTTTCACGCCCAAGAGTTTATTTTGTAAGTTTGCAACTCTCGTTATTGCTTTTTGGTTCTCTCTTCTATAAGCCTGACACGAGGCAAATTTGAGATCAGCCCTTTGGCAATACGTCAACTTTAAATCAGTCATTGGACTCTAGATCTTATTTTAAACTTATTGAAATATTTGGCTCCGAACCTTATACTTGTAGATTATATTCTAACAATCAAAAAATTACAATTTTTGAAAGGAAAATCTTATTTTTAAATAGAGGCAAATTTTGCAGAAATTGCCTCGAGTCATATTTTCCGATAACGGTATCAATATTTCAACTCGTAAAAAATAAACCCCAATAATTTAATGTACAAAATGTGATTCGCGTAAACGTAAAAGAGACAGTAAAAGGAACAGAAGTAAAGAAAGAAAAATTGAAAACGTAATCCAAGTCACGTGTATCCCGTAATGCGATTATACTTGAGTTAGTCATAAAAAAATTGAGTTCCTTATGATTCTGCGACGACGTAAAAGTTGTTTCAAATGATACAACCAGTGTTTGTTACGGCTTCGCGAGAGACCGAATATCTTCAATGAGGCCGCAGGTCATGAGAGGAGAGCGATTTTTATTATTTTGGCAGAAGTGAAACAACTGATGTTGAAATACAAATTGCTTATATTGACGAGCCCGTTGGATGAGTGGTTAGGGTAACTCTTAAGGCACTCTGTTCTAGAGTTCGCGGGTTCTATTCCCGGCAGAGTCACCTTTGGAAAATGAAATTTTCAAGTTTGACTCTGGTCTGGATCTGGAAAATAGTGGCAGGGCAAACTGCGTTTCGCACTCATCTAGGCAGCCCGTCTGGCGGCAATACCTCACCACCTTACAGAAGACCACCGTGAAATAAGAGCATGTATTGTGTGCTCTTGTGATTCGGTGAGTGAGTAAGGGATGTTTGAGTCCATTTCCCTAACCCTTCCCAATCTCTCATCCTTAATCCTACTATAATCGGCAGCGCACTTGCAATACCTGCGTTGCTTGTGTTATAAGTGACGGTAGCCACCTTACACCGTCAGCCTACTTGCCGATCTTAACATTAAAATAGTATATTTCATTACAAGTGCGGAAAGGCTGTCATTGCAAAGAATTCCGACAAATGTCTACCCGAGCCGAAGGCAAGGGTTGACAGTCGGAACAAGTTGCAATGACGGTTCCGCACGTGTACTGAACGACTATTTTTAATACAGTTGCGAAAAAATGAAGCGATTTAATAAAACAAACAACTAAACTCGCAAAGAGAATTTCTGGAAAATGGCGCCAACCGTACAATATAAGCAGAGACATTTTTTTTCTTCACGCATTCCGGTAGGCAAAGGAAACTATGTGCCCATACAGCCAAGTCTTCAGTAGAATTTTTTTATTGATATGAAATGAAATGATATTGAAACAAATCATTAGCTTCTTTTTAGAAATATACGTATTTGCATGAATCATAAAAACTTCTATGATTTTTTTTTAGTAAAAACTTCATGGTTGGTTTTTCTTTTTAATAGACATTATTTTGACAGTTGGGAAAGAGAACGCACGAGTTCGGGAAAGGTAAAAAAAAAGCACGAGTGTGTAATAGCCCACTTTCCGAACGCTATACGTCCCTGCAATACGCCACTTTTTGAGCAACTGTATTAAAAATATATTGACTTATTCCTATTATAGCAATAATCCAAATCTTTCGCTCAATTGTACATTCGTCTCCCTCGTAAAGGATAAATTAAAATCCTGTCCCATAATTTATTTATGAAATTGTTGATAGCGGTTTATGTATGCTGGAAACAGCCTTTGGGTTTCTAATAAAAAAGTTCATTTTTTGCTAATAGTGATCACGTGAAAAACTAATATCCAAGAGCGCAATTGTATGTTATAATATCTATCTCTTTTCAACTTGGGCCACAATATGATGATGTATGAAGTAAGGGAGAAGTAGGTACATTTAGGCATCCGTTAAACATTCCACGTATGTTTTTAACATCCAAATATGTTTTATTGGTGACACATTTTTACAGCATCCATAACAAGATTATTTAATAAAGTTAAGTTTACATTATAATATTTTCCGTTCTTCTTGAAGAAAAAAATAATATTTTTTAAGCTACTGCACTCCACACATCGACACCTTCTAGACTTCTGGAGGTTTCACAGTGTAATGGGCGATGCTGGTCACATTAGTCATTTAAAAACAAATGGTACCGCAAGCATGGTACGATTGATCTAGGACCCGCATAAGGAATTCGACATTTCTTCGTGCTGTATATTTTCTAAATTTCTACATCTATCTATTCTATATGTAGGTACATTATCTATACTAATATTATAAAGCTGAAGAGTTTGTTTGTTTGTTTGAACGCGCTAATCTCAGGAACTACTGGTTCGAAGTAAAAAATTCTTTTTGTTTTGAATAGTCCATTTATCGAGAAAGGCTATAGGCTATATAATATCATGCTAAGACAAATAGCATATATAAGCAGTGTCCAGGACCGCGCGCCCCATGCGCACGCCGCCGCCTTATGGGCCACAGCGAAGCGTGGCCGAGTTCAGCTAGTTATAAAATAAAGCTGATGTCCGCTTCTGTCTGTTTCTCCGCTAACTTCTTCTGAAGCACCCAACCGATTTTCATACGGTTTTCATTAATAGAAAGAGCGATAAATAAGGATGGTTTGTGTTTGTAATTCGAAGAAAAAAATGCATTCGTTCAAACCCGGGAGCAAGTCTAGTAGAGATAATAAATTAAGAAACAATGAAATATTTTACACAAAAGCTGTGGCAATATATTTATTATTTCTTGTAGCTCGCTACTTTAGTCTATGACGATAGTAAGGGACTACTGGAAACCCTCGGAAACAGTGTGAGCTGAGGCGTAGGTAAGTACTGAGTTGGGACAAAACACACAATTACACAAATACTCAAAATAGACTCACAATTTTAACTACCTCCGGGTAAACAGATACTTTTAATAATGACCAACTTGTAAAAATTACTTATTTGGGCATCACCACCAGGTGGACACAGACATGCAGAGAGAATAGATTCAGTTCTTTGGCACTGTTAATAGCTCCTGAAAGTTTTTTTTTATTAAATCAAGGTAGTGCTTGATGCTGCCTAAGGTGGAACACGCTTACCTAGTAAATGCCCATTAGTAAGACCCCGAGGTTGTAGTCCTGTGGGAACACAGACGCAAGCAATGAGTTCCACTCCTTAGCAGTCTGAATAAGGAAGGTGGAATTGAAACACTTCGTGCGTGATCGAGGTACATCGACCACAAAGGGATGAAACCCTCGACCACAGCTAGTGGTCCTAGTGCTATTAGTGATTGACATCATAAGTGCAATACGCTAAGTAGATTCCCACCTTACTTATTCAATTCCCATCTAATTTACATGAATTTACAAGTGCCACGGTCAGTTCAGCTTCTGTAAAAGTGTAAATAAATACAAGGTATGTTTGGTGCGGGCGTGCGACCACGACACAAACCCACAAATAAACGAGCTGAGATTCCTGTAGCGGCTTGCATTCATTAAACCTGTACTGAATTATGACGTGTCCCAGTTTCATACGTGCGAATTTCGTCATACGGGAGCTCATTGCGTGAGACATACCACAAATTAGTTTCTTCTAGACTTTGACAAGTTTCAGTTAAAAACTAGTTCGACTCAAATAAGCACTCCACTCAGCATTTGACGGCCCGTTGGATGAGTGGCAAGGATGCTTGCCTAACGTCTCAGGGGCCCCGGGTTCGATTCCCGGCGGGGTCAAGTTTGGAAATTTTAATGTAATTTTCAAAATTGACTCCGGTCTGGATTTGAAAAGTAGTGGTAGGGCACACTGCGTTTCGCAGTCATTTGGGCAGCCCGCCTGGCGGCAGTGACCACCCCCTTACATAAGACCACCGTGAAATAATGAAAAATATACGTGCTGTTGTGTTTCGGTGAGTGAGTAAGGGATGCCAGAGCCCATTTCCTTATCCCCTCCTAATCCCTTATCCTTAATCCTACTGTAGTCGGCAGCGCACTTGCAGCAGCTGTAGCGTTGCTTGTGTTATAGGCGACGGTAGCCACCTACCATCAAGTGGACCGTCAGCCTGTCTGTCGACATAACATAAAAAAAAAAAAATTATGCTGTACTAGCTGAGCCCGCAACTTTGTATGCGTGGTATTCGATATGACGTGTAACTTTTTTGTTTGTAAACAGATTGGAATGAAATAAACACTAAATGTTACGGGCAAATAGTGTCAATACATCACAGAAAACCGCATTCAAATCGGTTAAGCGGTTAAGAGAGAGCGTGCACAAACAGACATACAGACAAAGAAACAAAAATTCTAAAAGCTCTTTTTTGAACCTCGGTAAATTGTTCTTTTGAAAAAATATTTAATGTACAAACACAGCTCATTTACGATTTTATTATATGTGTAAATATAGATGTGCTACAAGCTAAACAGGGCTGGTCTTACCTAGGGACCTCATAAAGACATCACAAATGTCGGCCCAAGTTCATAATAAAAAATATACACCAATAAAAAATAATAGTATAATATTTTTTTTTACATATGAAACAAATAAATACATATCGTACCTAGATGTAATAAAATCGTTGTTGGTCTTTGCGTTTGTGCACGCTAATCTCAGAAACGGCTTGACCGATTTGAATGCGATTTTCACTGGTGCATTGTAGCAAGGTTATCGTAACATTTAGTTTTGTTTCATTCCAATCGATTTATAAACAAAAAAGTTTCGCGCATTTATATAATTTCTCAATAAATAATGTACAAGTAAGCGCGAGATGATGGATGGAATCCGCACAATTTCCGTTATATCGGGATGGTCTTCTGTAAGGTGGTGACCCTTTACAGAAGTTCCCAGTTTATGAGTGCAGGTTCTGCAATAACGGCCCGTATGTGTTGGCTCGTGTCCGTCGCACCGGTACACGGGAAGTGGCGTTGTTCCGTTGTATCTTGTTTTGTTTATACTCATAAATATGCATGTGCTCCTATCGGACTATATCTCTGTGTATTATGGACTGTGAATATCGTTAGGGGATGCGAACATCTTTTTTAAAGTTGGTAATCCTTTTGAAGATGCTTTTTACACAATTTAAAAAAAATAACAAATCATTTTAAGAGTAGGCCGATTTTATTAAAAAAATCCCTTACTAAGTTCAAAATTTAAATCCTTAAATGATTTTATTTATGAAATCTATATGAAACGTAGATTTTTTGCTTCTATTTTTGATATGAAACTTATTTATCTCCAAAACAAAACAAATACATAAAAGAAAGATCCTAATTTTTTTTTATAGTAATTAATAGCTAAAATGCTCGCAGACAACGTATTACCATATAGATGAAAAGTATAGCCTCCCGGAAAAGAAAAAGACACAATCGCCATACATCTTGATACATGTATGAGGGCTCTTCCTCATATACGAATACCCGATATAATCCACGCCGAAACAAACAAATGTCACGATTTCGATCGCTACTTCGCCTTAACTGACAGTTAGCTTTGAAACACAATAAGGCAAAGCAAAATACAATAAATATATTAAACATTTTTAATTATATATATTTTAATATGAAAAATATAACACGGAGAAAACCCTTTATCTGACACCTTTATCGCTGTGACAACGATGTCGTCACCGCGGCTAATTGACGCCCATTATTTTAAATTTTTAGACTATCCCTCGGGAACCTAACATTTTTCCAGGATAAAAGGTATCCCATAAGTTAATCCAGATAATAAACTGTATGCCAAATTTCATCCAAACCCGTTAACCATTTTTGCATGAAAGAGTAACATCCATCCTCACAAACTTTCGCATTTTACAACATTAGCAGGATATATTTGTATTGTCCTTTTAATATATATAATTAGAGATAACTAATTATGTCTAAATGCTAGAAAGACCGAGCTAACGTTGGTCTTGGCCTTGTATCCGGCCTATTGGTCTTTGTTCTTGCGGAATGGTCTCGCGACAGTCTTTCTACTATTTATAAAAAAATCAACCTTAATTTGAAATTTAGGTGCTACTAAATCTAATTTACTAAAAGTATTCGCCATGAGTAAAATTTTCTAATATTATCCAATTTCAATCATCTCAAATTTTTTTTCGACTAAACTATTATTTATGACATTAGAAAATTATTTTTATTTTTATCTTAATTTCTATTTTTCTGTTTACTACTTATATTTATAAATAATTTACATAAAGGCATTTGAAATTTAGAACATCTTGAATCTTGTGTAATTCGTTATGAGAAATCTTTCGCCGCCATAATATCTCCAAATTTGGTTTTGTTTTTGTTGTGCGTACGGAAATGAAACGCAGTTTCATGACCTACCTATATTTCCGACTGACTACAACATTATGGGATGCCCTATATATATATAATAATAATAATAATGATAATAATACTACTCTACATTACAGTTTTCAGAAATTACAAATGGTTGACTTTACTGGTTAAGTAGTATTTTATCTATGATAATACGCATAATCGCGCTTTCAGATAACTCAAATGTAACTAATGTATAATAGTGGAGTTAGCTGAGCCTTTGTTCTTGCCAAAAATATGTCTTTAGTTCTCATAAATCTTTTGTGACATTTGATTTATGCGCACTTCGAAACACGTGATGTGTATAAGTGCTAAAAGAAATTGTCCTCAGATCCTCAGCTTCAGTACCTAATATAATATGGATCCCTAATATAAAAAGTGTAAGTTCAAATCATATTTAACAATAAATATAATAAATAATAATAATCATCATTTCGTTCGAATATTATAAAGTTCATCACAAAATTTAGGTAGTATTAAGTAAATTCTATCAAATCCAAAATACTAGTATCCGTTTTGATCATGTTTTTCAATATTTAATAGATTAAATAGTAAATAAATAAAATCAAAAGTACACTTGATTATCACAAAATAATTCAACAAGTTGAGCAAGTTGAAGTAATTGCCTTTACACATCAAGCCTTCTTCGAAACGCAGTTCTTTAGCTTTAATATTTTATCTACCTATACATTAATAAAATCGTAAATGAACCGTGTCTACACATAAAAAAATGTCTGCTTGAATTTTTGTCTGCTTGTCTGTGCGTTTGTGCAAGCTAATCTCAGAAACGGCTTAACCGATTTTCACTGATGTGTTGTAGTAAGCTTCCCGTAACATTTACTGTTTGTTTCATTCTAATCAGTTTACAAAGAAAAAAGTTAGGCTCTATACCGAATACCACGCGTACGAAGTTGCGGGCTCAGCTAGTTCAAAATATAACTGTCATTTATGCAATAGAACAATTTAATCGCTCATCTATTTGTGTGTTTCGACAAAGATAAATATAGGAAGAGGTTCACCTACAGCATAATCTGTATTTGCCTGCAGATATTCAAGTTTGCCTCGCACTCGAGCGGAAATGTTTGTGTGACAGCAATCCCATAGGATGTGATAACTCAGTAATTGGCGCATCGCTCTAATTCACTTGCTCTGAGTTGGTTTGCTTTGCTGCGAGCAAGACAGGCTCCAGCTTTATTTATGATGTTTCCCATTGAAAGGTTCTTGGTGGAATTTTTATTTCACGAAACCAAGGCGTCTATTTGTTTTATGAATCGTGAGCATTGAATGAACGTTTTGAAAAATATTAACGACCCGCCCTCGGCTTTGTAAGGATGCAATTTTTTCTGTAAATTATATACACAAACCTTCCTCGTGTATCGCTCCTCGTGGCTTTGTAAGGATGCAATTTTTTCTGTAAATTATATACACAAACCTTCCTCGTGTATCGCTCTTTCCGTTAGTGAAAACCGTATCAAAATTGAGTGACTTAAAGGAAGTTAGCGGAGAATCAGACAGAAGCGACTCTATTTTATAAAATGTATAAATACATAAATGTCAGTCATCGGATCTCTCGTAGTTATACTCTGTCACCCCGATCACCCCAGTCACCTTATTTATATTTATTTAATTATTAACAAAAAGAAACTCCCACGGCGTTATTAATGTTATATCTAATTTCTTTATTTTTCTAATTTTTCTAACTTTCGAACAATTTAGTCACAATGTGCAACCATAAAATTGGCAGCCCGTATGGCGGCAGTAACCAGCTTTTAAAGAAGACTACCGTGAAATAACAGCATTGTGTTCGACCTTCATGAAGTAACAAAGTATACCCACCACAAAAACTAGTCACACAATGACAAAAATAATGTAAATAATGAAGGTTTTTGCGCGAAATTCTCACTGAAACTCGTCTGAATAATATTCTAAACGGGCGTCGAAAAATTTTAACATTTCATAATAATAATCTAGGGGAAGTTTGTGCGATTTGCATAATTCCTGTCTTTGAACGTTGGGGCTCGGTTAAAATGTAATACCACTGTACAAAATGTACAGTACAGCAAAATGTACAGTATAACAAAATGTCCTTCGCTATTCGTAGTGAAAAATATTAACTTTAAATTATGGAAGTGGCTCGTGCCGTTCACAACCAAAAACATCTGAAATGGTTATATATAAACGAGGCCAACACATAATTGATTAAAGGTTGATATTTAATCTGTTAAATGAAGGTCAAATTAAGGCACGAACCTTTTGTCCAGTCTAATTTAGGGCAGATACGAAATATTTTATTGTAAAATGTTGTTAATACGTGTATATTGTAAGATATGAACTCGAATCATTCGATTATTCATTTTGTTTTGTGAAAAAGTATCTCATTCATTCTATGGGTATATCTAAAGTGAAAACGAGTGTTTTTTATCTAAAGCAACTCCTTTTAAATTGCTGTTCCTTTTAAATCATCCCACATTAAAAAAATTGCATTTTTTTTAATGCATGCATTTATTTTTGCACTAAAACGTTTTTGCAGATATCGTCCAATACCAAATAATTAATTATGATTCACTCTCGCTAATTTGCTAGCAAATTTTGATATATTATTATGTTTTTTTTTTAAAACTAGTGGATGTCCATCTATAACTGTATACAGTTCTGCTATGGCAAACACTATAACGTTTTGGGCATTTAATGTGATTTCTATTTTATTCAATATATACGTAGTATTATAAAATACTATAGTTTACTATAGGTATATTGTCGGGACTATACTACAGGTACTAGGTATATAAGTCTAAATATTTATAGGTACTATTACTCTAAAACTCGCGTACAGTTTCTCAAATTTCACAAGGGGACCTTAAATCCTTGCATATAAATTAAGGTCGCCGCCCGCATCTGTCTGTCTGTCCGTATATTCTCTAATTCCTCCTAAACCAAGCGACGGATTTCGATGCGATTTTCTCTAAGGGTAAAAGCGTTAAACGAGCAAGGTTTTATAAATGATTTGGAGAAAAAAACGAACCCGTGCGAAGTCAGGAGCGGGTCGCTAGTATTTACTAAAGTAAAAGTGATTTATATTTTTCTCTCCTTAGATCTCTTTACAGATGACAGTGCTATCAAAATTGATTAAGTCGGTTTTAGGAATATCACGCACACCGACAACCGCAATTTAGAAGTTAATATCGCGCACATACATCAATAGAAATATTATAAAATTGGGAGCTGACGATATTTATATCCTCTGGAGAGTTCTTTTCGATTCCATTACCTAAATACAGTTTCCATGTGTCATCAGTAAATAGATTACGCCTTCTCACCCCCACACCCTGGGGAAATCTCACGGTGTATCGACACTTGTCATTCGTCAGCGGAGCATTTCCAAACGATACACCTTCCAAACATGAGTTTTAATAAACTCCACTTTGTTGCCTCCAATTATATTCCAATATTTCCATTTCCAATTATTATAATATGGCAAAAGTGATATATGAAAAAGTCAAAGTGTCAGCTCCTACGCACGTCGGAGTCGATTGTCTTTGATGATGCAATAGAAAAAGAGGGTAAATAAATGCGCCTTCGACCTATTGGATTTGGGTAGAACTGCTTGGTGAACTCCAAAAATATAACACTGTTGAACACTATTTATTTATACAACAATAGAATTAGATGAAGCGGCGACATCTATTAGGTGAACGGCGAAACTTTCCATACTCATAAAATTTCTTTAATATGAAAATCGATTCTTAAGGGGTAACCTCAAAAAAAAAAAATCTTATATACCAATACATTCATTATAATTATTTCAATTAAGTTAAATAAAATTCAATTCAATTTAAAAAAATGTATTTAAAGGTGTACTTGTAATTTGTATCAATGTCACATATTATTCTAATTACTACTCTCAAAACCATTCAGTTTTATTGTTGTTTGGGAGTAGAATGCCCTAATCAGTGTAGTTTGCGGGTACATTTGTACATTAAGTTGTCCTTTGTCCCTCATGTTAATCACAAAAGCTTACCGTACACTTACATAGTTTCGTATTAAGGACTTGAGGTATTTTAAGCGTATATCTATCTACTTTACCATCTCCTGTTTAACGATACGAGAGATCTACTTCCTTTATAACATGCTTCCATCATCTGGACAGTTATCGAGTGTATCCAAAATTCAAGCGTTTCAATTATGAATTGTTGCTTCCTGTATTTCAAGCTTAAATACTCGAGTTTATTTAATTCTATAACATACATTAGGTTCTTCATATAATTCTTTTTTAGATTTTAATTTCATTATTACATTCTACATTCGGCAGCGTACCTGCACGCAATAAGTAGCATAAGTCCAGTTATTTAGTTCCTTAGACGACGGTAGCACCCTACCATTTAGTGTACCGTAAAAGCTGAATGTACAACATTTTTTAATGAAACAATCAAATATCATGGTTTTTTTTTAAATTTAGACCGTTATAGTTTTTAGAAAAAAGTTTCAATATGACATCCTGCACCGTGCAGGTTTAATTTTAATTGAAAGTGGCCAGTGCGATCAAACCTATCTCTGGAAACGCCTTTAGAACTTTTGTTTACATCCCAAATATAATAGTGAAAAGGTTATTTTATAAAAAAAAAAATTTTAAGCCTTTTTAAAATTTTTACCATTGGTTGTGGCAAAGAATAATTACTCACAAAAACGCTAGAGTATATGTGAAGCAGCTTAATATAAATAATTGGAGTGTTCGAATTTTCATATAAACAGTAATAAGTTCGGAAATAAGTAAAGTTGCGATCTCATTATACATAAGTCCGGGTTCTAAAGGCGCGTAATTCGAAAACAAAAAAGTTTACGACCCCTATAAGCCGGGTCGCTTAACTTATGACATAAATTTTTCTCTCTCGTTTTCTCATTAAAATGGGGTAACGTCATTTCCAAACTGATCTTTGGGTCTATCTACAAATACTTTTTTGGTATATTTTATGAGATACAAGATAATAGTATCATGTATTATTTTACAAATTTTTTGGTTTTTGGATAGAGTCACATTCTAATCCAATCACATTCATTTATAAATTTAACACGTATGTGTCCGTTTAAAGTTTTGAATTTCTGTTAATTTTTAATAATATAGACATTTATTATTAACTTAAACTTAAATGTAACATTTACTTTACTGTTGTTTGTTATAACGAGTGTAACAAATATAAATTTCCGACGTTTTCTGTGAATTTTCCATAAATCCGCAATAAAAAAAAACGGTTGTGCCGTTCTCAAGTTTTATAATGTTTCGCTATAAATGTGCAATTCATTTTTATTCACTTCCTAACCTGTCTGTTTCCAAAGTTGTCCACTTCCTCATTCGTCCACACCGTACAATGTCCCTTTTTCTAAATTGTCATAATTGAAGTCCATATTATCCTAATTTGAACGTTTCGTCTAATACACGTTTCATACAAAATGCAGTTCAATGTATAGAATGTGTGTATATGCTTTATAAGTAGCCTGTGTGTGATATATGTATGGTCACATATATTTATAGATTACGTCCGGAAGTAATATATTCTGTCATAACAAATACTCTGACTTGAATCTCCTTTTCATTCTTATTGACCAACCCCACTGATCTAAAATACCAATGAGGTTAGGTTAAGAAATAAATATTTTGTTGGTTACAATATAAAATAATAACAATTGATGTTTGAAATTTGATGGCTAATGTCAAAATTTGATAATGATCGCTGGAGTGGTGAAGACGTTGAAGCGTAACGAAACAAAGTAACTTTCCATTTATAATGATTAATTTATAATTTCGTATAGGAGGAAACGAATATTGAACGACATTTCATTGTAGGGATTAAATGGACGAAATAAGATGACGACGATTTAGGAAATGAAAAAGTTAGGAAATGGCGGTTTTGGAAATTGTCAAGTTAGGATGAAGCCTAATTAGGAAGTGGACAACTTTGGAATCGGACAAGTTAGGAAGTGACCCAAGTGGTCCGGAGGGATTTTTATTAATATAGATTGCTTTATGTTTTATGAATTATAAATGCGAAGGCTTTTACGCAAAATCTATTCAAAGTATTTAGATGAATTTTTACAGTAATAACACAAGGATTGTCCTAACTATTATTATAAATACGAGAGTGAGTTTGTTTATTCGTCACGCTTTACGTCATATGTACTCAACCGATCTTCATGAAATTTTGCCTATACGTTGTCAAGGGTCCAGAAAAGAAGTTCTGGTATATTTCATTCAGAAAAAATACTGTATCTGAGGAATACGGACGAGGTCGCCGGTTAAAGCTAGTTTTATATATTTATCAAAATCGATTCCGGTTAAGGAACAATGATTTTAATACTAAATTGAGTATTGTATGCATAAAAAACTGGATCGCGCGAAACTTAAATTGACTTGTTTAATAGATACAGTTGTAGATAAACGTGTTCTTAATAAATAATTGATCTAAACGCAAAATTTACTGTGAAGTCTGTTTCCTATTGAAGGAAAGGAACATCCATGCGAGATTGACGTCGTATTTTTTTACTACATATTCACGACTAAACGGCGATAGACAAGTCCAGTCCAGGGTATATTTGTTGTACAATATACTCTGCTAAGATTGTATAATTGGCAACAAAAGTATGTATTATTTTATTTTATTATAGGTTAAATATTTAGGATACATTCGTCATAATATTACGTCTTCATCAGGGACAAAATTACGCACATATTTTCTGCTTCTGCGTAAAAACTTGTCTTGTAATAAAGATAGCGTTAATAATTTTAGAAGTGTCAGTGTTATGATTATAGTCTTAATTTAAACTTTTCGCATTAGTGGAAGTTACTGCAAAACTGTCATGAATACAGTCTGAAAAATGTGGCCCAAATGGGATTATTTTATTATAATATTTTTATTTTATTTTCGTACAAATACAAGTAAAAGAAATCAGAAGGGTAGTTTCTTTGAATAAAACTCAATATTAGATTAACCAATTTCAATTATATTATAATATATAAAATGAATCCCCATTTCCCTTGGTCACGGCATCACGCGTGAACGGGTAGACCGATTTCAATTCGGTTTTCACTAATGGAAAGAGGGATAAACGGGGAGCACTCCTAATCTATATCTATATATACATACAAAATCGTAAACGAGCCGTATTTGTACATTAAATATTTTTCAAAAAACCAATTTGTTGTACCTTACTCATGCTACCAAGGTCAAAAAAATTGTTTTTAGAATTTTTGTCTGTTTCTCTGTGAGTTTGTGCACGCTAATATCAGAAACGGCTCAATCGATCTGAATGCGGTTTTTACTGTTGTATTGTAGCAAGCTTCTCGTAACATTTCGTGTTTGTTTCATTCCAAACGGTTTAAAAACAAAAAAGTTACGCATTATACCGCATACCACGCGTACGAAGTTGCGGCTAGTTAACACTAATTTTACACTTTGAACGCTATTTAATACACTCCGTTACTAAAAACTGTTTTTCATTAGCGATTCGACTCGACGTAGTCAAGACTGCTCAAAATCGCCAACAAGATACCTACCTACCTTATTTTTTTATCTACCCTGACCGTCAGCCTGTCTGTCGACCTTAGCATAATCAGTAGACGACTGCTTAAAAAATAAATATTTAGGGTGAAATTAACGTAAAATAAAATATCTAAGGAGTAAATTTATTCTTGAATATTATTATTCTTGTTTTGTTAAAGGTTACTCTGTCCCGAACAAGTAATAGAGTTCGTAATTTGAATAGAGTTCGCACACCTATTTTGTATTTTGTTAAAGAAAAATCCAGCTATTTCATCTAGATTGAATTTTAAGTGATTCACATAAAAAACGTTTGAAAAGGCTTTGATATCGCGGAGTATATTTGTCGGATCTAAAGAGAAAAAATAAATTGTTTTTGAGACATTCAGTAACAAAATTATTAAAAATATTTTCTTTATGAAAATGCATGTGATGGTTACATATTCGAACTAGTGACCATAAAAAAATACTAAATTCGTGATTAAATAATAGGAAGTAGGGGTAGGAGGGTGAAAAATTCTTTATGACCTATTCTCATACCTACCAAATTTATAAAAAAAAACATAAAGATCCTTCGAGCCGTTTCAGAGGAGTTCGACCACAAACACCGTGACACGAGTTGTGAATAAATATTGTAAGTATCACACAATAGGTACAAGAGTATGACACGAGTTATGAGACCACAAACATTGATATACATGTACTATAAGTATAAATATAAAATATAGTTCACTAGCGGACCCAGCAAACGTTATGCTGCCGGAACCCGAAAATAATTCTCTAACCCGATAGTGGCGCCACCTATCGGGTTCAATTGTATTTTCAAACCATCCAGGAATCTACTCAAAGACACACACAAAATTTCATCCAAATCGGTCCAACCGTTTAGGAGAAGTTAGGCGATAAACACATATATAGAAGAATTATAAAGACATCTGGCCCGTATAGTAAGTTTTTAATTGTCCTATGTTTTCATGGTCAACAATTAAATTAAAATTGCTTAATTAGTTTTATGGCTCAATTTAGTTTCAAGTTTAGTTTATTATACATTTAATTTAGTTTTATTTAATTTCTTAAAATTTATTTAAAATTTTAATAAATAACATTAAAATTTTATTTAATTTCTTGTTAAAAATATAAATCTATATATTCTATTATTAATTTAAATTATCTGATATAATATATTTATCTGTTTTGATTCGTTATTTAACGTAAGTATAATAAATATGATTTATACGCAGAATACGAAATGCACGAATCTCAAAACTTGTAGTGACAAAGAATAATCATTTCTTAAAAGTTTTACCATTTTGTGTAAAGTAAATTAGGTCCGTCGACTCTTCTATATTTTGTTGAATATGTAAGAAGCATATCACTTGTCTCTAGGTCCCGCGACTGTAACCAGGCGTTCTGGAAATTTGGCGGACCGATGCTCAAAGCTAGTGCGAGCTCATTAGTGGCTCTTTATCACCGCTCGAGTGCGCTGTCTATGTATATATGTACGTGTCTGCAGCACAGCTTATTTCTTTACTATTATACTTATATAATTATATACTTATACCATTATATAATTGTGCTAATATACTTATATATTATTTACTTAAAGTATGGCTTATACTTTATTTCTACGATACAACAAAAAGCTTCCTGCTTGGAAAAGCTTTTCCTGCTTTCTATTTATTCTTTAACAAGTCCATAAAATTCCGTAGTTTCAAACCAAGCTTTCGATTCTTTAAATTAAAGTGCAAAATTTGAAACTTCTTATATCTACTGACTCTTTGAAATAAATTTCTTTTGATATCAATTTTCACTATGTATGCAACCCTGAAATTCTCATGTGCAGATTTTCTAGACATTTTGTGTATGTTTGAGTGTTTACATTCACAATTAAACCAGGTAGGCAGAGATTCGTTCGAGTTACAGACTTTTATCTGGTACAAGCAGGACAACGTCCATAAAATAGAGATAAAATTAATAAATCCCTTTTACATAAACACAAATGTGTAGAATCGAAATGAATTCATATTGTTATCTCATGGGTTTAAAGTGCTAGGATAACAAATTTTGATAACCATACGTGTAAATTACGTAGTCTATACATGTGCCAAGTTTTATCCAAATCTGTTCAGTGTGACTAATAAACATTCTAACATTATCGCATTACTTTTATATTTATAATATTAGCAAATGGTACAAATTACAAACGTTTGATGTTCTGAAAACCTCTTTTTAGAAGTATTTCCGATCCGATGACTATCTCAAATTCCCAAGATGATGCAAGAAATTATTTAATCCGAATTTTTTTAAAGACATGCGGGGTGATATTAACATAGTATCCACGCCAAGTAATTACAGAAGTGGACTGTATTTTTCGTTGGTGGTACAAGTAACAAAGCACAATTGCCTGATAATATTAGCGAATGAAATAAATTCAAATCTCGCAAGTTGAGATCGGCGGGGAGAGTCTGTTATGTCTTATTGTTGCGATGTTTTTCTTAGACTGACTACGGTTTCATAAAATGGGTCGGTCGTGCGGCTTGCGGTAGTGACAGACATATGGATAGGTATTATGGTGGGAGTGAGACAGTACATACTACAGCAAACTATTATTATTAATTTAAATTGACAATTGACGTCAACAGAATTAATATTTTATATATAAATTATTCTGTCATTTACTTACATATATTTTTAATATTTTTATAAGATGGACACCCTACACAGAACCACTACACTAGGGGGATGGCACTGTGCTTCCTGTCAAGAGCCTTTTTTTTCCTTTTTATTCAGCAAACGAAGCCTTTCCGCTTTTAATAATGCTTGCTGTTTTTAATTTATGTATTTGTTTATTTATTACCATTCCGTTACCAAGTATTCGAAAAATATGCACATTGTGTAGTGAATTGGTAAATAAAAATTAAATTATAAAAATATTCCTTCAACCTTAATTCAGTATTAAGATTAACCTTATTATTATTAACCTTATTCAGGTTTGGGAAAAAGTTTCTTCGCATTTTATAATATAAAAAAACTCAAAACCTTTTTTTTAGAGTTTATTTACATTCAATTACAGTATTTATGTGCCATTTTGTTCGATGTCTTTTTGCCATCTTATAGGCAGTGACATGATCTCGTTGCTGTAGAAATTTTGGGACTTCTGATCAAAAAAACACAAGAAGTGGTTTTGGCAGTCCTCTCTTGATGTTAACCTGACCTGATTCTGAAGAGACTGAAACAGGTGGAAATCTGAAGGTGCAAGGTCAGGGCTATATGGCGGATGCATTAACATCTCCCAGCCAAACTCTCTTAATTTTTTCTAAGTGGCTAAAGATGTGTGTGTTCTAGCGTTGTCGTGATGAAAGACGACACCATTTCTATTGATTCCAGCAGCTTTCTCTCAACTTCTTGCTTTAATCTCATCAGTTATTGGCAGCACAGACCCGAATCGATGATTCTTACAAGCTCATAATGAACAATGCCCTTCCAATCCCACCATACACGCAGCATCACCTTATTGCAGGTTAACCCGGGTTTTGGCACAGTCTGTGAAGCCTGACCGACCTTTGACCACGACCTTTTCAATCTCTTCAAAAGCGGTTCGGTTTCATTATGTCTCAATAGAGAATCCCAAGTGAGTAAACGATTCATAAGGTTTCTTTCAGTGAGCTCGTGTGGCACCCAAATATCGACCCTTTTTGTTTACCCAGGTTTTTGAAATGGGTCAAAACTGTTTTGTAGTCAATTCCCAGTTCTTCAGCTATGTCGTAACTACTAATATGCCGATCTTGCTCCACTTTTTTAAAAATGGCTTCCAGAGCGAGGTGCATCTTTGACATTATTAAAATTCCCGGATTGAAAACGCTTAAACCAACTTTGTGCTACTTTTACTGACACTGCATTAGGTCAATAAACGTCACAATTTTTCCTTTTTTGTATTAAAATTTTAAAATGTATCGAATTTCTTCATTACATTCACTCATTTTGACAGAAAGAAAAACAAATGAAAAATAGCTGGAACAACTTTTTACTAATTTGTTTCTTTTTTTTTTTAATGTCATCAAAACCAGCCTTATACAAATAGTACAGCAAAAGAGACTTTATTACAAGTTTATACATACTATATGGGAAAAAACTTTTTCCCCGAGCTAATATTAATACGACTACTTATTACATCGTCGTGACATCGCCGAAAAACACACAACTTGATTAGGTACTCAATAAATAAATAAATACATAAATACATCCGATATGAACGTGTATTGCCTCGTAATTAAGTTGCAAAATCGTATAACCGCGCGCCTTTACACTGTAACCGTAAAATAAATTGGATGGCATATCCCTTATAAATTCATTTAGCCGCTAGCCCGAGGTTCGGACCGCTCAGTCGACCGAGATTTTTATTGGCTTTTCGCACCCTTTCTAAGCCATACGAGCTATGGAGGGGAGGGCTGATTGATTTGCTGGACCGAAAAAAGACCTCGTAACTTACCCAAACTTATTCTAGTAAAGTTCTGCCTCGGTTAGAGTTCAAATTTGCCCAGCTAATAAAAACTGGGCGAATTGTGATTGACCCAATAATTTTTTTCCCATCCAAATATCCAAATATTTTAACCTTTAATTATTTGTATGTGAACTTCATTACAATCGACAGTATAATAGAGTGGCAGGACATTTTTATTTTGAGCAGGGCCATCCTAGTAACTTCTCCCTTAAAGCAGATATCCGTTAAAAGCTGATGAGTGAGAGATATAAAGGATGCCAGAGCCCCATTACTTTTCCTGTTCTATTACTTCAAAACGAGCAATGTCGCCTCGAACTCTGGTCTGGCGTTATAAAACAGTACGCCTATAGGAGACACCTCACTTATTATACTCTAATTCACATTGCCACCTTTGTTTACACTTTCACAATCACATAATGGAGTCATTAATTATTTAAATATTAATACACCATTATCACATGCTTACTTCTTATTGAACTGCCTTCTCATTCTACCTTCGACTCTTTGACTCTTCGACGATTATTCTTAGGGTCAATATCAATCAAGCCATCAAATTTTCGTTCCACTTAAGTCAATAAAGTATCAATATAATATATTATACACGTATATTATACGTGTATAATAAAATCGTTACCGAGCCGTGTGTGCACATTATGATAATTATGTTTTTTTTAATAAAAAAATTTTACGCGTTGTACTTATGTTATCTTTTTTGAAAAAAAAAAGATCGTTTTTAGAATTTTTGTCTGTTTGCCTGTGCGTTTGTGCACGCTAATCTCAGAAATAGCTGAACCGATTTGAATGCGGTTTTCACTGTTTGTTTAGTGTTAGTTTTACGAAGTCGCGGGCACAGCTAATTTACAATATTTTCATTGGAGTATTAGCATAATCAGTTTATTGTGTTTTTAATACTAAGTAATAATCCTATCCCTTAACATGGATAAATCCATGATATAGCATAGAGAAATTCTCGTCACACTTAAATTTACAATATCATACATTTCTTTAGATTAAAAATAATAATTTTAAGCCTCGACAAAATAAGATTTAATTGCGTATTGTATGAATATAACGTTAGCAAAAGCGGAGTATTCCTTTTGTTGTGTTGTAGACAATTATTTTGTTATCCCCGGAGGCCGAAATGATTAAAATTTTGGGTGCGACCAAAATAATTACGATCCTTCTTAAACTGTTAGAATAAATTCCTTTATTTCATAATTCATGAAGAACAATGGCCAGTTTTGATGAGGAACTTCGTTTCATTTTGTTTGTAGCAGAATATGGCTGAAACATTATAATTAATTTTTGTATTAGCAATGTACCCTACGTGCTATTGTACATGAGACCCCCATTCAGGACGTCTGCCTAACTGCTACTGCCGCCCTTTGTATGAAAAAAAAATAGAATTTATATAAAAAATATATTCACTCTATAATTGCTCCATAACAACTTTTCGAGCAGAGTATTGTATTAAAACCCATATTATTTTAAACTCATATTTTAGTTATTACAGGATCCAATAACAGCTTTTATATTGTGTTATTTTTTTATACAATTCAAAAAATTCTTTTAAAAAAAGTATCTTTTAAAAAGAAATTTAAGTATTTCATTTCGACGAACCCGTTGGATGAGTGGTTGGGGTGTTTACCTTGCTCTGTTCTAGGGTTCCCGGGTTCGATTGTCGGCAGGGTCAACTTTGGAAATGAACTTTTCAAAGTTGACTCTGGTCTGGATCTGGAAAGTTAGTGGGGGGGGGGGGGGCACGCTGCGTTCTAGCGGCAGTACAGTAACCACCCCCTTACAGAAGATCACCCTGAAATAACAACACGTGTGTTGTTGTGTTTCGGTGAGTGAGTAAGAAATGCCAGAGCCCATTTCCCTAACCCTTCCCGATCCCTTATCCTTATGGCGTTGCTTGTGTTATAGGCGACGGTAACCTACCACCAAGTGGACCGTCAGCCTGTCTGCCGACCTTAATATTAAAAAAAATTGTAAAATAAATATTTCTCATACTATTTATGCAACGGTCGGCAAACAGGCTGACGGTCCAGTCGACGGTAGGTAGCCATCATGTAACACCATTGGTGCTGCATGTGCGCTGGCGACCTTAGTAGCATAAAGAATATGAGATTAGGGAGGTAGAAGGAAATGGTTTTTGACAACTTTCCCTCACCCAAATATAACAGCACACATGCTGTTCTGTAATGCCGCCAGACAGGCATCACAATTTATAACTACAGAACAAAGTGTAGGTACCCTGCCGCTGCTAAAAAAAGCATTATCTCAACCCAAAGTTGTCTAAGAATAAAGAGAGAAGACTTTTTTTAGAATAACATTTGGTTCAAAGCTCGTTGAATCAGACAAAGCCGATTCGCTTGAAAACTCCTTCGCGCCTTAATTTCCTCTGTGAAGAGAAAAAACGGCGTTGGAATTAAGAGACGAATTGCAGTCTGGTTTTTTGTTAGAAAAAGATCCGTCGGGAGGCCGTAATTGGCACTGGATCCCGGGACGCACGTCGCACTCACAAACGCTACTCAGTACTGGAACTCCACCAAATACTTATTTTCATAGACGAGCATCTAATTTTATTTGAATATCTGGTTTTTATAAAAAAGGATCAAGGTTAAGAATAAGGGTCAAGCGGCATGTCGAAATTTGTTAGAACCGGTGCACGCATACACTAGATTTTAAAGAATTTGGTGCAAAATTTATACTTACAAAAACACTGTCGGAATTTCAAAATTACTTTGATGAAGTCATTTTGGGTCATGAAGTTGCTGATGACTGATATATCATTTGATGTATTAACTCTGTACCTACTGATTTTGTATGGATTTGATCTTTATTTCACCCAAAATAAAAAAATCCTCGATAATATGTCTGGTTAGTTGTACTTTATTGATACTTAAACGAAATCAAGCTGAGTAGAATTGAAAAGTAAGAGACGCCTGACTAAATATATGAGCAATGTAATGTCTAACATATTTATTGCAGTTATATCTTTGCCAGGCGTTAGATGATTTCTCGGGAACGGTACTTTTTTTGGATAAAAGGTACCCTATGTCCTTTCCTGCATTCCTGACATCGTGTATGCAAAATTTCATGATGATCAGTTCAGGGGCTTAGGCGTGAAAAGGTAACAGACAGACAGACAGAGTTACTTTAACATTTATAATATTAAGTATGGATTATGTACATTGCAATATTTTCTTGTTTTAATATAAACTTTTGATAAAAAATTAAATTCAGAATTAAAATTATATACTTGACATAAAAAAATTAAGCACAGCAACAATTTTAACTTTGAAATCCAGTTCACTTTTTTTTCAGTTTTTATTAATAGCAACTTCAATTATTGAACTTTAGCAATAAATATCTTTAATTCGTTACAAAATGTATTTTTATATAAGTATATACCTAAAGGGGTGGCAGACAGCCTGACGATCCACGCGATAGTACAACACCAGGGGGATGATTTATATTATGTAACTGTGTAAAGATGTAAATACTATTTTGTAGATATAAAGGTGTTTAAGTTTTTATAAAGATTATTTTAATCATTGCTATTAATGTATTCTACGAATTCTTAAATAGGCATCCGTGTAGTTTCTGTCCGGATTCTTCTACATAAAATGAATCGCGAGCAGGTTACGTAACTCGTATCAAGCAAAGCAACGTTTTTGGGAGAATCGTCGAAATTTTTCCACTTACTGTGTTTTTATTTTACTGCGGACATCCCTAGTACATCCCGGGTACATCCAGATTATATTTAACAGTGCGCCGGTGCATATTTGAGGTGGCAGCCGGGAGATCGACCCGGAAACATTCCAGGCGAAATTTAATGAACTTTGCCTTTGCAATGTCTCTGAATTATGCTAATTTTCAATATGAATATATTATGAGATACATCTGAAGTGTCCTTGTGGCTAGTAAGTGTATATAAGCTAGAATTAAAACTGGCAAGCCTTGGTAAGTGCATCAAACATTAGACGTTCAACAAGCCTGGCGACAGTAACCACCTCTTTACAGAGGTTACACTGCTGAAAACATCACGCGTGCTGTTGTCTGTCAGAGATCCATTCCTGTGCCTATGTCCAGGAGTGGACGTCCTAGGCTGACATGATGATGATGAGTTACTCATAATAATGATACCCGTATTTTGATTGCCTGATTTGAGAAAAAAAAATGACTTAACTATAATAGTTAGTCATATAGCATCAGAAACTTTTTGTGGATAGGGTATTTGACAGATTTTAGGAAAATATCACAAATTGTTCATTATACCATAATACACTTGCAATTTGATTCATTCTTTGTGAATTGCTTTATTTTCTATGAAAATTACAATCAAAGTTTAAATTATAAATAAGACCGCCAAAACGCTAAGTCACGTGATATCAATACTCGTACGTCACTTGCTTCTGTAAACAAAGCAAATGACGCAACTCTATATACCACCAATCGCATGCGCTTTTAATCACGTGGTCAAACATGAAAATTTAATTATTTTAATGATGAAAAGCGTACATATTTTTAAATACTGTGTTACATTTTGTTTCATATTTACATTATAGTCAAATACCGTCTTTTGAATGGTGAAAGAATTTTTAAAATAAAAAAATATTTTGAGTTTATCCATTAAAAATTAAAAAAGAATCTCTTTATAATATTAGTGTGGATAATTTAAGGCGAAACTTATTGTTGCAATGTTGTCCGCAGACACGTCCTCGAGAACGGGACGCTGGTGTTCCATCCGTTCTCAGCTGTGCAGTATCGGCAGGACGTCCACGCCACGGTATACCGATGCCGGGCTCATAACACCCATGGCGCCATAGTCTCACGGGACATGCGGACGCAAGCCAGTGAGCACATTTTATTACACTAATGATCCGCCTTGTACATATATGCATGTGTGTTTGTGTCCTTTCAGAGATTACCATGGATTATTACACTAAATGCATTCAGAGCTGATAGTAAATGCAAAAGAATTCAATAATGTTACAGACTAATATTTTGTAAGAGTTCATGACATCTCAGAATAATTATTTATTTACGTTTAATTATTTTATTTATTTATTTCAGGCAAGGCAATCATTAGTCAAGACAATAAATTTTACTAGACCTATTGATGCATCGTGGCATCCTGATTGTATGCAGATACATCCAAATTTGTATTGGTCCTTTTTGACATTATTTTGACTTATGAAATGCATGTAATTTTTTGATCTTAACGTCATGTTTCGAAATTGTGTTGTGAATTTTGTATTTTTAAAGTTCCGTACGTCCGAATAAAAAATGAAACCCTTATAGGATCACTCGTGTCGTCCGTCTGTCCGACCATTCCCCCCCCCCCCCCCTATCTCCGATATTACTGAACCTAAAATTTTGAAAAAATACAGAAATTAGTTTTCTACTTATAGATTATAGGAAAACAAAGAAGTCCATCATATTAAAATAACATGGTAAATCATTCAATATTGTGCGGATAGGTAACATCGTACGGAACCCTCTTTACGCGAGTTCAACTCGCACTTGTCCCGTTTTTTATTTTATATCGGAAGCACAAAGAGTTTTTTTTTCTGTTTACTGTTTTTGGTAATTTACAGAATTTTTCGGAATTTAAAACAAAATAGAGACGCAACCACTGATCTCGATTAAATTCGCATTTCCGGTGACATTTATTATTAAGCACTAATTGAAAATGATATTTAATATTTCAAGTCATTACCAGCAAGCTTAATTGGAATTATTCAAGTTTTGTATAAAAAAAAACAACAAAATGTTGCGTTCTCTTGGGGTTTCACGTGAAAATCGACTGGAAATGGAAAAAATAAGCTGCGTTCCAGTTAAGTAGTGATTATCCGAGAGGTCAGGAGATAAGGCTGTATAATTAAGTCGAGCGCAAAAAGGTGCCTCTTCACCTATTAGAGCAGAGGAGAGGGATGATTTAATTGCATTTGCTGTTTCTGGAAACCGGATACGGGGTACTGTTTCCTTTGCGGCATTATAATCTCAAGCACATAGTAATGCTTAAAT
The DNA here is from genome assembly GCA_910589475.2 of Bembecia ichneumoniformis. Taxonomy (NCBI): domain Eukaryota; kingdom Metazoa; phylum Arthropoda; class Insecta; order Lepidoptera; family Sesiidae; genus Bembecia; species Bembecia ichneumoniformis. The sequence continues at coordinate 422,396 of OU342520.1, forward strand.
TTTTTCTGCTAAATATCTTTGTCATTTTTCTGTTTTGGTGTTTCTGAGTATTCTTACCACAGGACACTTGAGAAAAGCTAAAATATGTTTGATAACCGGGGTACGTTTTTAAGTCTTTTAGGGCCAGGTTAGTGCTGCATAGGTCTCAAGGAAAAACCTAGGTCCTATCACTTAGGTAAAACTTATGTCACCTTGTCCTACAAATACAAGAAAGCATATTTAATAAAATTAATTTTAAATACACATATTGCAAATACATATTTTTTTTTAATTAAGAAAGTCGGTAACTCATTGGGAAAGACGCAGCCTATCATATCGAGAGGTCCGAGCTCGATCCCCGGTTATGCCATGTACCAATGGGGTTTTATTCTAAAAACTTAAGTGCATTTACTGACTGTTCTCAAACGGCGAAGGAAAACATCGTGAGGAAACCTGCATACGCCAAAGAAGAAATTCTAAGGCGCATACGAAGTCCACCAACTTGCACTGGGCCAGCGTGGTGGACCATATAGCCCATACGCCCTTGTTAAGAGGGTAGGCTGTTGATGATATTTTTTGAAATACTGAAAATGTTAAATAGAATTTGATATGATTGAATATTTATTAAAATTTAAAAACAGAAGAAGCAAGGAATACACTTTTTTATTAAAACAAAAAAATAATATCTCATAAGATTATGTCTCATGAGAATGTAAAATAAAATTATTGGCTCCGTTGAGAGCATGTTATTGGCGAAATTACACAAAATCATTCATGATTTTATTAATAAAAATATTGATTCACATTACGTCGTTTTAAATACACAAAATCAACCGCACACGTGCTGTTATTTCATGGTGGTCTTCCGAAAGCCGGTTGTTACTACCGCCAAAAGATGCAGTGTGCCCTGCTGCTATTAGAATGGATAAAAGCAATTTGTGATACCATTGTTTGTAAGCAATACTTTGTACTTAAATACTTTATTAATAGAGGCTTTTTACTTTGAAATAATATTTTTAAATTTTTCCTACATTCCACCTACTAGGTTCCAACACTACTACTACTATATGTACGACACAACACTACTATCTACCTTACTCCAGTGTTGAGTGAAGATATAACGCCAAGCATGTATGGAGGATTTAAAATAATTGTAACGATATATAGTTATTTTTATAAAGACCTATCAAAGGGGCTAATTATTAGAATATAGTTTGCCTGCACAAAAGGTAATTGCTTTGTCAACTTGTACAAGAGAAACCTTTAACATAGAAACTGAATCGTTGAACAGGAATTTTCAGTTTATCGATACGTAACTCTGTTTCCGGTTAAATATGACGGAACTTCCGGCGTTGCCTTCCTAAATTGAGCGCAATTTGAGGTAGCCTTTGATACTAACTATACGTGCATTTGCACATCATTGCAGTCTCGTTTGCGTATCGGGACACAGACTGGACACCAATAATGACCTACTCATTATTAATGTCAAATACTGAAAAAACACCTGCGGTGAAAAAGGTGTCCTATGATTTTTTTTTCAAAATCATATCAAAATATTTATTATATCTGAGATTTACTTCAATAATTTTTTTTTTCATTGTCGATTTTTGTGTTTCAAATAAATTAAAAAAAAAAACAAATATGCTTAGTGTATTTTCACCATGCATTTATTAAAACTTAATGGTAAACTCATAAGAACATTGTCAGAATTAAGAATAATAGTCACTTCCACAATTTAAATTTAATAAATAAAGATAAACTCGTTCTTTCTATCATCCTAAAAAAGGAATCTTTTTAATGGTACAAGGTACTACGATAAGTTATCAAACAATTCATATTCTTGCGAAAAAAAAAAGTAAATTGTATACTGAAAAGTCTACTATATCAAAATGAAAAATCTTTACCTACTTGTATATAAATAAATATTGAATAGAAAATACCCACATTTGGGGCCAGGAAAGATAGATATACTGAAGTGTAACATCTGAAAAATGTTTGACAATGAACTTTCGATAAGGAAACATTCCTCTGTGTGATAAAAAACATTATTGATGTTATGGTAGTAAGAGCGTCCTGTAAATCACGGCGTATCGTGGGACGCGGCGCCCATTAGTTCCGCCTACTGGCTACTCCACTCGGTTCACCATTTCCACTTATTCACCGTGGAATTTTACAAAACGATTTTCTTTTTATTCGACTACAACAACACAAAAGGAATTTAAATCGCCCAACTAAGTACGATGATATTTCCCCTTAGTCGTTTGCAGAAAAGTTGAGGTAACAGAATTGTCTGCGAAGGTTTAGAGACAAGGAGAAACTAGTGACCCGCACGGGTGGTTTTTTTTATATGCAAATGTTAGTTGTTTAACGCTCTCTCCACTAGTGAAAACTGCATCAAAATCCGAAGCAGTTGGAGAACATTCAGACAGACAGATGTGCGGAGCGACTTCAATTTATACTATGTACATGGGGCGCACTAATAGTTTCCGGAATGAATAAAAAAGTTACTATTAATTAATTGTCTCTCAAAATATTCTCCGTTAACGTTAACGCACTTTTTCATATGATTAAACCAATTTTGAAAACATTTATCCCTCCGTGGTGACCTTGGACCTTGGAACTTATATAGTAGCTGGTTCATTTTTAGAAATCGCAAGATGCCAGGTCGAGACTGTATGGATGGATGACTCATAAGTTCTACGTTTTTCACCCTCAAAAATTCGTTCGTCTGTCTGGCCCTGTGAGAACTGACATTATCGTGGTGCAATATGAATCAGAGTTTACGGTTATTTTTACGGAGTTCATCAATAACTTCCGCCATACAAACGGTCGTGCACAATCACTATTCACGGTACGACGATGCTCCAAAGTAAAAGTAGCCACGTGTTCAGTTTTACTAAAAAAAGAAGCAATCATCTGTTTAGAGGTATTTCGCACGCGCATTACTTTGGTCGATTTCAGCTCATCGTGAAAGTTGAGCTCGATCGCTGCCTTGTTTTGGAATTGTAGCAATAAATCCATGTTTCGTCATCTGTTACTATGTTCCACGCCAAATTTGACGTAATCCTTGAATCTGGTAAGCATGTCATTGTACCAAATGACGCGATCCGTTTTTTGATTGTATTTGACTCATGCCTAATCTCATGGATCTCAAAGATGCCTGAATCTCATGGTAGGTCACGTAACTGTGCATTTCAATCATACAGCGTACATCATCGATGTTTTTGTTGTTCACAACGATGGACGGGCGACTATCACGTGTCGATATTCTTAAAGGATATCGACACCAACCGCCTTTGAATTCTGCAAACCAGTCTCTATAAATAGTGGTCTTGCATGGTGCTTCATCGCTAAAAGCAGTTTGAAGCCAAGCAAGCTCTGCTGAGCTGTCAAATTACACTAAAAATCGTAGAAAATCCTACTACGAAAATTTTCACAGTGATGTAAACACGTAGTTTTTTAAATGACAGCCAAATTTTAAAAAAAGTGAAAGTCAGACGAAACTAACTGCATGCTACAGCCTAAGAGTTAAATTTTTAAATGTTGTAAATCTCTACATATAATAATATCGTAATCGAGCTGTATCTGTACATTAAGAATATTATATATATATATATAATTTGTACTCGTTGTACTTATGTTACCGAGGTTAGAATTTTTCTTACTTATGTCTGTACGTTTGTGCACGCTAATCTCTCTAAAACGACTTAACCGTTTACTTGCATCTGATATGTGATTCCTTCCTGCTTTTTATTTTTTGAAGACTGGTTGCGCAACCAATAAGATGAGGCGTAGTTTGACCGGCTTCACTCTGTCGTCCACTGGGGTCTATCTTTTATCTTTAAGAATAGAAGGACACCCTACTCTGATGGATAACTATGCATCGACCGCCACTCGGAGTGACTTAATCTTACTGAAATCCAGGTCAAACTAGTAATAAGTCTTTGTTTTTGGTAGTTCGCCTGCACTTCCGATGGACTGTTAAAGGTGCTGGATATTTAGTGATAAAGATTATCTCGGTGTATTCAGTGATGGTCCACTTGATGTTGGGTGGCTATCGTTGCCAATTATCGCAAGCAACGTCATAGGTGTTGCAAATGCGCTGTCGAACTTAGTAGAATAAAAGATAAAGGATTATAAGGGAATTGAAAAATGGGTTTTGGCACACATGCTATTATTTCACGGTGATCTTCTGTAAGGGGGAAGCTGTAAGGAGGTGCTTAAGTTATACCTGAAAATAGGCAGTGTGCCCTGCCACTATTTAAAATGTTTTAGAATTCTTCATTAATATCGCGAATACAAGTAGCTAGTGCATTAAGGTGAAAGATTTCCTCTATCTGCCTGTAGAGTCCTATCTCCTATCTCCTATGATTAGTTTCTTTACAGCGGTTATGTTTCCTGGAGTGACCACCTCGCGCGGCCGACCTGACCGTGGATCATCGTCCAGGTTAAAGTCCTTACGTTCGAATTGCTTGTACCACCTGCTACGGCTTGGTGCTGTTTCATGGAATACATAGGTACTGCATCTCACTAACACATTCATCAGCAGTTAAACCGCGTTTGAAATCGTACATGATTAACACACGTAAGTCGCGAGGCGTCAACTTCGACATCTTGGAGTAAACTAAGATATTTAAAACAAATAAGGAAACGCACGGGATGTTTCTTGTTGCCAAAAAAACATGTTAAGACATGCACTATAAAATGACAGAGTATGGTGCAGTTCGGCTAACGCGTATGAACGAATCTCAAAACTTTCCTAGTGGCCTAGGTTTTTCTAAAATATTGGAATTGCTGGCGTATTTTTTATTATTTTCGCGAGTTGAATAAGTGGCGCGAATGTGTTGCATCCCATTCTGTCTTCGGTTATTCGCATTATAGTAAGTTGAGACAACAAATTCCCCAAATACCTATTACTGAGTTCCCACGCTCGTACAGCGCCACTTTAATGTTTTTCCTGTTTAAGAGGTCACATGTCCAATTGTCCACGCATGCAAAACTTAATTTTAATCAATTACACTGATACGGTTGGCTATAGAACCTTCTCGAAGGAACGCGAGTTGGCGTTGGGGGCGGGGAACATTCAGGTAGAATAGTAATGTCTCCCAATAGGTTATGACCACGCCCCTTTAAACAAGTGCAGAAGGAAATTGGTATTTAAAGTTGCGCGTAGGTTACCGAAGCAGTATTCTAGAACCGATAGAATAACCGACGCCCGATATTTACTAGTTCTAAAATTATCCGGACTATCTTTTTGTGCGAATATAAAAACGGGCATGGGCGCTCGAGGGTCAGTGTGCTACGGTACGCGATATGCGAAGCTATCTGCGATAGTGATTTAGCGACACATTGAACGAATTAACGACAATATTGGCGAGTTTATCGGTTTAATCGAGAAGCTTTGTGATGTTTGGAAAAATCTTGGTCAGCAAGAATAAATCGACTCCTTTCACCCTTAATCGGCATTTTTACTCACGGCGCACATAACAATATAATTTAGTAATAAATTTATATAGAAGTGTATAATGACGTAAGAAAATTTATAAGACAAGAAAATGTAGAAAATGATATTCACTTTAATGAGTTCGGTTACGAGCAACGTTTTCTAAACAATCCACACATCATATTCCATGTATGCATCAAAAGAATAATTAATTATACAATAACCTCGCGGGAGTGCTTCGTGGCTCTGTCATAGATAATTCACTGTTAAAACTAAATCGAGCCAACCAACCAAATGAAACCTAGCTCATTCACAATAAAGTTCAAAATTCCACTTTTCAGAATAACTTAGTGAAAAGGTATTCTAAATAGGAGTTGGTGTATGAGGCTCTCACTGGCTATGAGTTACTTTATTGTAAAAAGGACTGTTATAGTAAAAGCACGGGACTTAATCCTGTGTTTCAGATTTAAACAGAGCACGGATTTTTATTACCTCTGAACTAACTTGAATTTTTTTAAATGTAGAATTTTTAATTAACAAAATGATTCTTTATTAAAGCTCGTATTTAAGTTACAGAGGGTTGATAAATGGAAGCATTTGCTGATTCCTTTTAATATTGTGATAAATTTTGTACGATTCCAATAAAGTAATACAAAAATAAAAAATACATATAACTTATATGTAAGTTATTTTGCTTATACTTAACTCATACAAGTTTGTCATATGTTTGGGGCGATTGACAACTTTGTTACCTTGCACCGAATCTGACAGTTGTCCCGATTGCCTATCTTAATCATAAAAAAAGTAATCCACGAAATTTCTTTATAAATCTGCCACTAAGCTATGCATAGACGTAGCTATAATATATGCTATAGCAATGTATATTACGATTTAATTTACATAGTATTTTTTGAGTGACCACATAGTATATTTTTATTGCGTCACGGCTTATACTGAAATACATAGTAATGTATACTAAACGTGAACTTACTAGGCTGTGTGCTGTGAAGCCAAAATATATATTTATATTTTAGCTTTTTAATATATATCTGTACTTGGCTTTAATGGCAACAATCCAACGTATTATAGTTTAAAGAAAAATTCTTGCATTACAAGCAAGTTAAAACTTAACCTAGGGTTAACGAAATATAATATGTCGGAGACGAAGTTAGCGTGATAAGCATCAAAGTTGAAATTTCCTCGTAAATAGTACACGGTTAAGTGAGTTGTTTGTGGCATGCGAGGCGTTCCTTTGTATTAATAGTATCGCGTTCATAGCGTCGCTTCGTTCCATAATTTCCCAGTCTTCTTCCGCGAAAACTTTACTAAGAATTACTCAAGTGTCTTTCCTCATCATCCTCATTAACAAATTATTTAGAAACTACATTATCATTATTAAGTTACAATAATTGCATTAATGTTAACCTATTATGCTTACGGTTTACTTTTACTATTCCCCCCTTTTTTTTAAAATTAAAGATGGGTTTGCTCTTGGTCAGCATCTATCCGTGTAGGAGAGATGAGGCCGACGACGGAGAGAGCTCACCCAGAAGTTGTCTATTCACTCGAACCTTGAAAAGATTTGGGTTGTATGAGCTCGGAAATACAGACGCCGGCAGGGAGTTCCAATCGTTAGCAGTACGAGTATAAAAGAAGTTTTAAAATGCTTGGTTCTAATTAGAGAGATTTCGACAAAGTGTACGTATGCGTACGTCTGCATGTCCGATAGAAGAAAGGGGAAGGCGGTATGATCTCGTGCAGCTCCCGAGCACACTCTCCGAAGTACATCTTATAGAATACACACAGACAGGCAACTTTGCGTCTACGTGCCAGGCTCTGCAGCTTAGTTCTTATTAGTGTACCGTCACCAATGAGCTTTTAGCTCGGCGATCCACTAAGTAGAGTGCGGCAAGTTGGTATTTTGATATACATATTTTCAAAAAAATCAGGGAGTCTGGATATAATTCGTTTGAATCCAGTTTGTGAAATAGGTCTGCTACAGTTATACTTTAGTAGGTAAAATTCCTTTTTCTAAATGAATCTCTCATAATTTTTTGCATTAAATTTGCAAGTGTCCCGCTTCAGTGTTGCACGTAACCGGCTAAAATATTTAAAATTATATTAATTACACTCATTGTAACTTCACTTAACGTATTTTCGTGGCACTAAATCCATTATAATGGATTTAATTATACTTTTAAACCTTTCTAGTAGTTATTGTAATTGATGTGGCTATTTAGAGAATAAATATTGAAATTTTGCACTTAAAATGTATATTACTTAAAGGAATACTTAAATGTACTTAAATAAATAAAAGGAAATGCAGCACATTCCGTGAGTTAGTTAATAATAAATGGAAATTCTAAGGAAAAACGCGTACTAAGTTTATACAGCCAGCGGAAATCTCTAAGCGTTATTTGAAAATTCACTTTGTCAAGTTGCTGCTGAAGATATTCTAGAACACAGTTTCCAGTGATGATTTCGCCTATATGAAATTTACAAAATAGTGAAATTGATATTACCTCCTTGTAGTCGTTTAATAATTCGCTTTTGCTATTTAAACTAAAAAAAATTTTAGGGTGGCCTTTTTACAACGGTTACCACGACCCCTACTAAGTAGAGCCGCTCTTGAAAGTCGTTGGGATATAGTCGGTAAGAATCAGCTATAACCCGTCAACAAACCCAACCATGAGGATTTCCTTAAAAAAAAAATAACGTGGGCCCCCTTTAAATTTATATTCTAGCTTTTTCGCATGTATTAAATTAAAGTCGTCTCAGTAGTTTTTGCGGGCAAGAGTAACATTCCCACATCAGTCTCATTTGTGAAATAGGTCTGCTACAGTTATTATTTTATTAGATCATGTTTACTGCTGAGCATACGCTATTCTGAGAGGAAGTATGGGCTATATATATATATATATATATATGTAGACCTTCCGTAAGACCTGACGCAATGTAACTTGCCAATACATTTTTTTTCCACTAAAAATGTCCCTGGTTATTTATAACGAAATCTAATTACTCATAATTATAGGAGTTATGTAACACACAACTAGTACACGAATTTGTACTTTATCAAAAAATGTTAAAAACATTATAAAGTTTAACAAAGCAGATAAGAAATATATTTTTTGGTTGAAGAACTATTGAAGGAAAAGTTTTTTACAAATAAGTAAGATTATTTTACATATTGCAATTTTACATTTTTTTTTATATTCTCTGTACGAAACATAATATAATTTCTAAATTTTAATTGAAGTAGGAGGACCTGACAAATCATCGGATAACACGAATGCCATCAAAATCTCATAATCTTATCATGAGAGAAGTGAATTTCTCGAAAGAAAAAAAGGGGTTGAAATTGTAATATGCAGGGTTATATTGATTGAAAGCCGTATCGTTCGAGTACATCGCTGACTCGAAACTTAGACATCAATATAAAAACGATTTGAACATAAAGGAATCGGAGTTACGCCGAAGGCAGTTAATGCGACCGACGAAAAGGACCCCTCGGGGATCTGATGCCAGATAACCGGGGATCTGCGACATACTATCAGCAATTTTTGTTACGACCCAATCGGAAAGCAAACTTATTTAAGTGATTCTCTTTGCCATTTTACTAGACTTCAGCGTCGGGTTCATTCTAGCTTTTTTACGTTTTCATTTCGTGTAAGATTCACTTGAAAAACATGGTGCCTAGTGAGACATTTTTACTTGGCGAATTCAGAATTTATTACATTTTTGTTATGTCCTATAGAGAGCAACCAGTTTTCGGGACTAATGTCACCTTAAATAATACCACCATGAAATAACAGCAGGTGTCTTCCAATATGCTAGAACATTCTCCGATCGTCGCCCCAACTCGTAAGTCATATCCTATTAAGCAAAAAGCAACATCATGGGACATTCTTGTGCTGTATGGTGCGGTCTGTGTCTCTAGGCGATTGTAGCCTGTCACCATTAAGTAGTCCGTGCGCCAGCCTGAAGATTTTCATAATTTCTATACTTAAGGTGGAGACAAACGCTAAATACTAAAAATATCCTTTATTTAATGAAGATGTTACAAAAAATAGAAAACACAATTGCTTTGAAAAAAAAATACATATTATACTTAAGTAAACATGTGAAGAACCAATTGTATTAATTAGAATTTTCGTTAAAGTGATAGAAACTCCACAAAAAAAGTTAGAACACAACAAGAATTTGACTTTTATTGAAAATTCTCTCGAAAACGGCTTATTGCACGCATATGAATCCTGTACCTGTTAATGTCAGTTTAAAAAATTATATAAATATTTTTTTTGTGTATTGTTCTAATGGTAAAAACAAAAAATCACAATTTCTAGGCCTGTTGAAATGTCTAACAGCAAGTTCTAATGTAAATGTCATTTGCCGAAGTGAAGCCCTTAATATCAATCTACTTGTCGATGTTTTTGATCGCTTGATCGATATCACTGGCGACACCACACCTGGCTATTACCTCTCTCACCAAATTAACCTTAAAATATACAACGAGGTATTGCAGCTTGCTTGGATTTTTTTACAAATTATGACAAATTATGACAATTGTAAAAAAATCTCCATACATATTACGTATAATAAAATCGTAAACGAACCGTGTCTGTACATTAAATATTGAAAAGAAACCATTATACACGTTGTACCTACGTTGGCGAGGCCAAAAATTTTTTTTAGAAACTTTGTCTATTTCTCTGTGCGTTTGTGCATGCTAATCTCAGAAAATACTTTTTCTCAAACATGCTCGGAAATGTAGGCATTCTTGTACTAAAAACAAGCCACGAAGTTTGTAGTTCTTGGCTCATGCATTTCTTTCTCGGCCTAGGCCAAGAATGTTGTATGAAAATTCATTCCTGGCCGATTCATTCAGGACGATGAAACCCGAAGTTTCACGAGTCTTCACGAACGCGCCCGCCACTGTCACAGGCGTAGTAGGCGGGGGCGTGTTTCATTATTTCCTCACATTTATTGAGAAAAGCACTATACCACCCTCGACCGGAATGAGGATTGCCGGACTCTGCAGTAATGTACTAAACCGTCTGAATGGGGTTTTCAATGATATATTGTAACAAGCTTCTAATAACATTCTAATAACATTTGTTTCATTCCAATCGGTTACAAACAAAAAGTTACGCGCTATACCGAATACCACGCGTGGTAGTTGTGGACTCAGCTAGTGTAATAATATAGAATAAATAGAATTATTTATTCTCTATATCTTGTTTTCTATGAACAGTAGTCACGTCCATTCCGTCTGATCAGTGTTGCCAGTGGCGATCGTAACTATTTGCCTCATGTAAAGGCAAAGGAATCAACTTGGTCGCAAAGAGTTTTGTTCCCAAAATGGTAACGGGGCGAAGATGTAGTGAAAGCTGCGGTGATAGCCAGATGAGCCTCTTATGAGAGTTCTGTGTGACGTCATGTTAGTCAGCTAATCATTTTAAAATAATTCGAAGCTGCGATTAATAAAACTTTCGGATAAATTGTAAATATTCATACGCTTGCCACATCCAGGCCACATATAATGTAAGTACAAACGTGCTCGTGAATAACACAAGAATTTCAACAGAAACAAACACATCGCAGTGACAGCTCCCCGGGAAGCAGTTTCCTATCACAGACAAGAAGTATTATTTTCCAGCGCGATCCGCATTCACGTAATAGCTGAATTAAGCGAGTAGTATATACGTATATTTTCATTTCGCTACGAATGCAAATTTACGGCTTCCTGTCGAGAGTCGAGATATGACGCTAATTTGCGTCAACAACAGCACTCTTACCTAACATTTCTGTCTTCACAGAGACCCGCATTGTTTTCATTTATAGAGCTTGGAACTTAAATGTAAGGTCACTGGTTCTATGTAACCGGTGTCAATACACCGATAACGTCTCCTTAGCTAATGCTGCAGCAGAAAGTTGCATTCGGTGATGAATGCTTGAGTTCGCAGGGTATCAATACACTTAATTTTTCATGTTTTGGTAACTTTTTTGCAGTTTTAAAGTGTGATTTAGGTCACCCATCCACCCAAATGGTGATTATTACTCGCTCCTCAAATTGGCGTTGCTTTACAATGAGCTATTTATAAAAATTGCAAAAGCTTTAGTGACAATAGCTACTTGGAATTTTAAAAATATTTTTATTTTCAAAATTTTCGAGTACATTGTTAGATAAATATAATTGATGTAACATGATCCAACATTCCAAATTCTGCGGATTTTTATCGTGTCTTCAATAATACAATAGCCAACGTTGTGGAGTCTAGCCGTATGTGGCAGTGGCACACGGAAATCATTCGAGATTGGAGTAACAAACCACACATAGCGATTTCTTCAGAGTTCACAAAGCAACTTGTGAATTCTGTACAATTTGCTGCAATTGTACAACCGTAACACGCTAACACGGTTACGATGAGAAGACCAGAAGACTACACGCGATGTAAAAATGTCAATTTTACATCACATAAAATTGGATTCGCACTGATATTTTTTTCTTTTACAGTTGTATGGCAAGACTGGCAGGTGCGAGTGACAGCGACTCCGGCAGAGGTGGGCGGCCCCGCGATGCTGACGTGCGTGGTGCCATCCTCACTCAGAGAACACACAGCGGTGGCTGCCTGGTATAGGGACGACTCCGTACTACCTGCAGCCGAACATTTATGTAAGCATCTTTACGTCTCTATGTTAGCCTATATATTGTTACGACTGACAATGGAACGTTCTGGAAAAGGCGTTCGCGCCGGCCGAATGTCTCGAAATGTAAACATAGAGTTTATATTTCAACAGAAATAGCATCCCCGAAATTTCAATGGCTTGTTTACGATCTTGTTACATTTCTAGTAAATTCTAAATACATCGAGGGGTTTGGCGCCAAGTATAAATAAGAGGCGGCCGATGAAGTTAGGCCTTAGTGTGCGATATCCAGTGATACGAAAGCGATTCTTCGGAGCTTTTGTGTGTCTGCGACAATGAACCGGCGACACATTAAGGGAATAATTGACTTTTGGCAAGTTTAACGGTTTCATCGTACAAGTTTAGTGATTTTGGAGGTCATCTTGGTTTGTGAAAGTAAATCGTTCGTTTCGCCCTTACACGGCATTTTAACTCACCACGCACGTATGCAAGCCTACTGTGGTTTGACAGGACTTCTCTTATAGGACACGTACGTACTAAATCCATGATTTTTCCTTCTCTGGTTGGTCACCATATTTTAGTCCACGTACTAAAATCGCAAAATTTCAACGGTTCAACCAGAATCCTGCTAGCCTCTGCCACGTTAGCAACCACGCGTACTCGGCCGTTTTTAAACATATTTTTATGTAAATCTCAGTAGGCAGGCGTTAAATGGCTACCGTTTAACAAATTAAAACCATTAAAGGCCTTAGGTGATGCACGTGCGCTGCCGACCTTTGTGGGATAAGGAATTAGGAGGGGATAGGGAAATATGCTCTGGTATCCCTTATATGAATACGAAAACACAACAGCAAATATGCTGTTATTTCACTGTGGTAGAGAGAGTAAGAGGCACACACATACACACAGTATACTGTGCCCTGCCACTACTAAAATTAAACTGAGTTGCACTTTGATTACTTTTGGTTTGTCCACAGCTGGACCCACCCTGCTGGTAGACGACGGTTGGAAGTTAATTGTGCGGTCCGTGCGCAGCGAAGACTCGCGATCTCAATACTCCTGTTCAGTTCTAGACTCGCTCACAGGGGAACGAAGACGTAGCACCCCCATAGTGCTTGAAGTTACGCGTAAGCTAAACAAATAGCTGATTTGTGCTGTTACTTGATTTATATTGTACGTTATACTAATGCACCATTAATCTCGACTCATTTTTATCATCGTATACATTTCATGTATAAGCTGGATTCAATCTTTTACTGCCAATTATATCCACAAATCTTCCGGAAACGGAGAAACACAGATGCCATATAGACACCACAGAGGCTCAGAGGCTTGTATAGGTACATGATAGCTTTAAACTCCATGTTCTGAATCTGCACCCGCTTGAAATATTACAAACTGTATCTGATATTGTGTGCAAAATAAATGCAATCTGTTTTCGTCCCTGGTTTCTACCAAATCGTTTCCGTTGACGTTGGTCGTATACATTTCAAATGACGGTAAGCTAATAAAGCCACACACATGATTATCTTCATTTGCAACGACCACAGTTAAGTTTTTACCAAAGATGTATTTAACTTTCGTGTTCCGTCATTAGAAACCGTCAAATATTCCGTATAAATCAATCCCAATATTGTGTAAGTACTATAAGTATTGACAATTGTATGATTTGGATATAAGAATGTCAAAAAGCTGTTTCTTAAAACTAGAACTAGAACAAGCAACGTTTTAATATTGTCTGGCAAATGGTTAAATACTTTATAGCTATTTTAATAAAGATATCTGAAGCCTTTCTTGGGTACATTACTAATTAAATATAATGAGGGTAATGCCAAAGTACAGAAAACTGGTAGAGACTTCTTTCCTTCTTGTTCATATTGCAAATATCCCTCAAACATTTCTTTTGTGTTTTATATGCAGTCAAAATATTTGTTAATTTGCTCCAATGTACAAGACCATAATATCTAAAAATAGAACTATATAAAGCAGCTTTCATACAAGCTCCTTGCTTTGTACGAAGAATATTCTACTATTGCGAGTATTGAGCGAATGTCTGTTTGAATATTAGCTCAAACTATGAAATCGCAGTAGTTCTCATAATGAATAAAATATATTATAGCATCCAGTGGTGCATCAGCCCCCCGAGCGATCGTCCACGGGCCCTGGGAAGCCAACGTACGTCGCGGGGGAGACCTAGTGTTGCCATGTTTAGTACACGCCAACCCACCTGCCACAATCACGTAAGTACCAAATATTACTCAAAAATTTATGTTTTCATTGAAAAGGTTTTCATGTTCATTAGTAGAATGTAGGTTTTCTTGGCCGGTATCCATATGAGTTGTGGAAGAATTTCCAACAGACCTGGGCCATCATCCCGGAAACCCACAACTCATATTTTCATGTTCATTCTTTTTCATCGTCATAGTAAATCCCGACACCAGTTGTTATGTAGTAAACACAACTTTAACGTAAGTATTGACATATTTTCATTTAATCGATTTACTTAACACATTTACAAAGACTTGTGCACATATTAAAACGTACTTTCGATCCTCTTTATTTAAAACAAGTGTCGATATTTTCTCATTTCTCTTAATCTCTCTGAGTATTTGCTTAAATATTTGCTTACTTACTAAACTTTAATATTCTTGAACTTCACTGAATACAATTTAGTCATAATTCATAAATATTGGTCATTTTATAGTCAAAACAAAAAGCTGTATATTTTAGTGACAGTCGCAAATTGGGTAGCCGAACAATAATAAAATCAATAATTGATGTGCGTCAGGGAGAGCTAGAATTGTAGGTTGTTGGAATCCCAGTTCATATCCTGATACTCTATCCAATAGTGTACTTCGCCGACTAATGCGAAGCTATGGGCTGACTTTAATGATGCCCTAGAGCATTGTTAGTAAGACGCCCTCGAAACTTGCTCTCAAAAACAAACCACACAAGTACAAAATATAATTTATATGTATATTGCCTCCTATTTTTATTACCAATTATACATGTTTTATAGACCAATATTCTTAATAAGTAGCAGACGAACACATTTCGAGCGGTAAGGGCTCTTGTTCGTAAATTGATGTTGGATATTGGTTTCGCGAATTGCAATTAGTTTCTCTCGAAATAACTGTGTATCGTCGTATTGTTTTCACATTACCTCGTCTTATTTCTTTCCCTTTATCAATGGGTCGTTGAAGACATCTTATACATAAATTTTGTTGTATAACACGTCCACATTATTCAACATAAAACATTACTGTACACAATAAAATAACAATATAACTTATGTACAATAGTCTCGGTCAGATTATGAGTGCACGTGACGAAGTGACTCACGCGCAAATGTTATATAACTTTGTTTTATAACACATATAAAACATGCTAATTTTTTTTTATTAAAGATGGGTTTGCTCTTGACCGGCATCTATCCATGTAGGAAGGATGAGGCCGAAGATAGAGCGAGCTCACCCAGAAGATGCCTATTCACTCGAACCTTGAAAAGATTTGGGTTATATGAGCTCGGAAATACAGCGCCGGCAGGGAGTTCCAATCCTTAGCAGTGCGCATCACAAAAGATGTTTTAAAGCGCTTGGTCCGAATTAGAGGGACTTCGACAAGGTGAGGATGGTAACCAGCCGTACGTCTGCATGTCCGATTGAAGAAAGGGGAAGGCGGTATGATCTCGTGCAGCTCCCGAGCACACTCTCCGAAGTACATCTTATAGAATACACACAGACAGGCAACTTTGCGTCTAACTAATATAACTATGTTTTATCAAATGTTTTGTTATATAGTTCGGATTCGCCATTAAACAAGCTGTACCTACCCTCTTAGCACCGTTATTATTAGCAATGAATTATTTCTGTAACATTTTCAATTACTTAAAATAAGTACCTCACCATCAAGAACGGAGGCAGCTAAAGGTATTCGATTTTTTGTACTTCACTTCTGACGTTTTAATTAACTTTACTTACCTGTTTTAAAGTTACTTACCTAATTTAACCGCTCGAGTGACGATTTCAAAAATGGCAGCGATCTTTTGATGTCTTCGGACCGAGACCTGCCCAATTATACTTAATAAGTAATTCAATTAGCAACTTTTAAAGCAATTGAAAGCTCGCAATTCCATTTTTCATTGGCTTAGCATTCGAAGGGTATTTGCACGGCGTCTAGACGGACTCTGATCGGCTGCGTGTCGCGTCTACTTTCCTTTCATCTTTTTCTTTCTTATAATTGAATTTCGTTAGGAAACTGTATCGAATTAAGGTAAAAGGATCCACGCGAAGCTCCGATAGTATTTTGTTATACTTAATGTATAACATTTTTGTTTCACTTACTTAATGCAATGGGAACTTTAAACACGTTGAAGGAATCTTATTTAGATTCCATATTTATTAACAGTTTTATATTTATGCCTTCTTTGAATTAGTTCTCGCGTTTTTTTTTTTTTGTTTTTTCTTACTGAAATCGTCTATTCTATGACTAAATATGTTTTTATGACTAAGAATTGAACTATTACTTCTTTTCCACTCACTGAAAGTTCTTTATTATCCCGGTTGATATTTCGCTGCGTACAAAGCAAAAAATATTTCTAATTTCACCCACGTGGCCCTATAAGCGATTGTGACTGTTCATGTGAAACAATGCGCATTGAAGTATGCATAACATGAGACGGAAGATAGCGATAAAAATGTTATAAGTGCCAAAAGTATTAAATATTAATTACTCGTAAACTACAATGTCAAATGAAAAATCACTCCTCAAAGCCCTAAATAATCTAGGAAGTGAGATTACTGATATTTTTTTAGGTTTGTAATTATGTGTCATTTTGAAAATAAAGCAAAAAGATAAAAATGAGAGGTAATTTGGTGATTTTTTTTCTATCGAGAAAATTTCATCGTATAAAATTTCCTTTTCCACATTTCACTTTTATTTAAGTATAATGTATTAATCTATATATAAATATTTTCTTATTTGGACTTTACAAACTTAGATAAAATTCAATTCTAGGATTAGCTATTTCCCTTTATACGCGATCTTAAAGGTATAACAGAGGACGGTAGCAAATTTGTAAGAAAAATGTCTGAAAACATAATTATTACAGAAAGATGTAAGCCGATCCTGTATGCATGTATAACAGCTATCCTATCTAAAAACTCGTGTAGGAAATAGTTAAAGGTATTACATTAACCCTTATATCCACAACCCCCCCCCCCCCTTATGAGTATGTGTGAGCTAATTCTCACACATACTCATAAGCTTTTTATATGTTAAGGTCGGCAGACAGGCCGACGGTCCACTTGATGGTAGGTGGCTACCGTCGCCTATAACACAAGCAACGGTACAGGTGCTGCAAGTGCGCTGCCAACCATAGCAGGATTAGGAAAGGATAGGGAAATGGGCTCTGTTATTTCACGGTGGTCTTCTGTAAGGGGGTGGTTACTGCCGCCAGACGGGCTACCTAAATGACTGCAAAACACAGTGTGCCTGCCACTATTTTCCAGATGCAGACCAGAGCCAACTTTGAACAGTTAATTGCAAAGTTGACCTAGAACAAAGCATTAAGGAAAGCACCCTAACCACTTATCCAATGGGCTCATCGAATAAAAAAATGTATTTGAAAAATTAAAATTCAAATTGATTTTATTCTAGAAAGAAGAAAAAAGAAAGAAAGAAACATTTATTGGCATTTAAAAGAAAAAAAAATATGAACACAACAAAAAAAAATCATTATAAGTAAACACCAAAAGGACACAACTCAGCTTAGGCTGCAACATTGTTACAGCACTGATTTTCAGTTGTGCCCTTGCCGATGTCTCATGACGCGCACGAGGACCACTCTACGTGGTCACTTCTACAGACCACGTAATTCAAAACTGGTCCCGAATCTCTTAATGTACCTTAGGCTGCCATTCAAGTACAGTATTTTTTTATAAAGTGCGAATTATTTAATTATGTAGAACTAAAAATAAATAAGTCGGAGCATCTTTTTGAGATATTCATTCTAAAATTTCCAACGAAATCTGTCATAATTATATTTTAGTATATTTTTTATTATATAACCTAAATTAGGACGTGTTCTCATGTCTTTCCGGTAAATAGACAGACAATTCCTGTTCCTAATTTTTTTTTTGGATTTACGACAAGTTTTGTACAATTGCATTCTCATTTAAGAAATCTTTACAGGTGAAAATCCTCCACACAGGATACTTTTCTAGCTACATTGGTTGTTGGCGGCCCGATCAAGGGGATTAATACCTTCAACTATTAAGGTATACCAACTAATGATGTCTCAGAGAATGTAGTCATAATACGTTTACAGGAAAGCCCATAGTCACGTTCATGACAAATTGCCACAGCCTAGTGTGTTACGCGTCTGAACAAAAAGTTCGACTACAGCAAAAAAGCTTCACAGTAGTTGAGCGAAATGGGATATTATTATTATTTATATGACCTCGAACCGACCTTGTCCAAACTAGAAAGCGTAGAAATATTCTGTTCTTATAATGGGCCATTTGATAAAAAGAGACATCCCAAGATACACCCCAAGATTTGAATACTTGTTGCTAGGGATTCATAATATAAATAAATTACTTATTACAAACATATCCAATACCATATTCCTAGCGTCAAAACTGACATTTTGATACGTCCCGTATTATGTAGGTATTAAATGGTAGTAATTAAATATTTATAACTCGGTACCAAGGGTACCGTGTTACAAGTAATATACTGTTCAGTAGTAAGCTGTAGTATATAGTAACCCGTTGATACCCTAGGCCCTAGCACAATAGTCTTAGACAATTCAGTTTCCATATTGTCATCGATTTTTTAGATTTTATTTGATTGTATTACGGGGAAATAGTATATTTCATTACAAGTGCGGAAAGGCTGTCATTGCAAAGAGTTCCGACAAATGTCTACCCGAGCCGAGGCGCAGCCGAAGGCGAGGGTTGACAGTCGGAACAAGTTGCAATGACGGTTCCGCACGTGTACTGAACGACTATTTTTAATACAGTTGCGAAAAAATGAAGCAATTTAATAAAACAAACAACTAAACTCGCAAAGGAAATTTCTGGGAAATGGCGCCAACCGTAGAATATAAAAGCAGATTTTTTTTTTCTTCACCCATTCCGGTAGGCAAAGGAAATTATGCCCATACAGCCAAATCTTCAGTAGATTTTTTTTATTGATATGAAATGTAATGAAACCTAACCTAACTCATTCAATCAAATCATTAAATCTGATATTGAAACAAATTAGTAGCTTCTTTTTAGAAATATACGTATTTGCATGAATCATAAAAACTTCTATGAATTTTTTTTAGTAAAAACTTCATGGTTGGTTTTTCTTTTTAATGGACATTATTTTGACAGTTGGGAAAGAGAACGCACGAGTTCGGGAAAGGTAAAAAAAAGCACGAGTGTGTAATAGCCCACATCCCGAACGCTATACGTCCCTGCAATACGCCACTTTTTGAGCAACTGTATTAAAAAAGTATTTTCGCATTTAATATGCATAAACTGGTAGTTAATAAAATCTCTTTGGCTGTACTATACGCAGTGTGCGCTGCCACTACTTTCCAGCTCCAGACCAGAGCCAAATTTGAAAAGTTCATATTTCAAAGTTGACCGTGCCGTCAATCGAACCCGGGAACCCTAGAGCAGGGCGTTAAGGCAAACACCCTAACCACTCATCCAACGGACTCTTTAATAAATCTACATAATAAACCCTCATTCGAAACTAACTGCGAATCTTTTCATTGTGAAAAATTGGTAATTTTCCAGTAACGCTACTGTTCTCTTGTTAGCGGATATTCTTTCGCGTAACAAGCAGTGTAATACGTGTCAGGTGACTAACGACTGGGCGTGTATTTCATTAGTCGCCCTCGCAGACCCAAGCTCGCACTTACTCGGGTCAACCTTCATGAATCCGTTCGCTTTCCGCTCACGTTCCCATATTTCCATAGTATTTTCAATTCAAGCTCATAGTTTAAACAAAATGTGAAAAATAGTTTTTTTGGCCAAAGATATACAGAAGCTATTCAGAGTACTATAAATTTTACTCCATTTTGATAAAAGTTTATTTATTTATTTTATTTATTTATTATTATGGATAGCCAACGTAATAATGTACATAAAGCTCAAAACAAAAAGCATAAAATAGATCAGCCTGTACACATTACATTTATAGGCTATCACAGCATACATAATCATGAATTATAGGTACAGTTGAGTAAATTAATAAAATATACATATTTAAGAACAATTAAGAAAGAAAAAAAAATACAAATTAATAGAAATTGGGACGGCTTCCAAGAATAGTTAAAATTGAATAAAATTCCAATACACACAATTCAATTAAAGCTGTAAGGAAAGTAACAATTTATTTGTATTTAGAAAAATAAAAAGCTTTAATTTATTTAATTATGTTCTTAATTTAATTTAATTTAATTTAATTTTGTTTTTAAATTTCGGTAGACTATCGTTAAAGACATCAAGTGCCATGTCTTTGGCTACTTCGTTATATAATTTTATAATTCTATAAATAAATAAGTTATAATAATAAGTTAATAAGTTATAAATAAATGCGCAGCTATTCCCTGTTCCTTGTTCCTCAGTTCATATTCAGTCTATTCCCTGTTCCCTGCTAGGATATAAAATGTAAGCGCCATGTTTCCTACGGTGTTTACGCGTTTTGTTCAAAGCCGTTACTAATAAGGTGTACTACAGTACAATCTGGAAGACAGAAAATGTTCGGAGCGTGATATCTAGTGCATATTACATTTATATCGTTGAATATCGGGTACCGTTTGATTTTGATAACAGTGAGAACACTGAGAATGATGAGGGATTTAACAGCCCAAGAAGTAAATATTTTAAAACACTACAACTTTTAAATACTTCTAACTTAAAAAAGTGTGTGTGTCAGCTCCGACGCACGCCTCTGGATTTGCGTATAAAATTATATTTATAAAATTTTCCTCTTGTACACAGACAACTGGATACCTAATTACTTTATATTATACAGTTACATTCTGCATACTCAGATGTCACGTGTTCCAACAAAAGTCGTGTAAGTTACGTTCGATATACACAGATGTCGCTACGTTTTATAAGTTCAAATAGTTCATTTTTTGCTACAGATGTAGCTGTGCCGGCAGGTTATAACACGCTATCGTTTCATTCCTCAATGCGGACCGTTGCTTTTGCTTTTATAAACTCAGAGAAAAGAATTAGAGAACATAAAAACATGCGTCTGCTGTCACACAAATGTCAAAGTGACAGATAACGTAACGCTTTTAGTTAACGCTTGTATTAATTTCACTCTCCATAAAAGTTCCATACCGGAGGATGGATGAAAAATCGATTACTAAGCCAATAAAAATTCCAAATCGGATAAAAATAATAGTGATGAAATCTAATGAAAAGCTAGAGGAAGGTTTTGAAGATTCCCTCAACCAATGTAAATTAAATTCCGATTCGCACGATTTTCTTATTTTAAGCAAATTAGTAAGCAACTTTGCTTACTAGTTTCGTTCGTGTAATAAAGTAATGCTTTTACAGCAACAGTTTATGTAACTAATATAATTAACATTTCAGTAAATTATTAATTGTTTCTGTTCTATGTCTCACGTGACTGGAATTATAATCCCTTTGTTTATCACAAATATCACACGTAAATTATCGGTAATAGTTTTTAAAAATAAACACTTACAAGTATGTTTTGATATTATTACTTATAATATCTAGAATAACTCTCCTTAAAGGCATTAAAATAAGTATCCAATAACTGTTATCGCGCACATTGATCAAAATTCGACCATAATTATTTCTAAAGTGCGAAATAAACTAGATTTTTTTATAACACTAAATCTCATTAGCTAATAAACAAGAAAATAGAAAATCGGTTCTCAAATAAATATGAAAAATATATATAAAAATATATCATAAAATACTCAACGTTATGAAGACAATGAATACTATACTATTTAAAAAGGAACTGCATCAATGGCTGAGTAGGGAAAACTTCTGTAGTTTGAATCAATTTTTTGACATTAAGTAATTCGTATGTTTTTGTAATCAATGTAATCAAATTAAGTTAGTACAAAAAACGAAAATTAGTAATTAATGCTTTTAACTTTGTGACATACAAATTTAATTGACTTTTTTTTTATTTTACTTTATTTTGCATACCGACAACGGTTAAACATGTAAACTTACCATTCATTATTATATTGACATCTGCCTGGTAATATTTAATGCAAATAAAGTATTTGAATTGATTTGATTTGAAAAGGTACTGAATTGTCTTTTATTTACCAATTTATATATATATATATTTTTAAGTCGATATAAGACAATTTTAATAACATAAGTTATCAAAGTCATCTGTTGCCATGAGCATACTAAACATTCTAAGTATATGGCCGCCAATGAGCCTCCTAACTCTGCGATCCACCGAGTATAGTGCGGCGAGTTGGTATTTTGCTGAGACATCCCAAATGTGACAGCGATACTCTATGCAAGATCGGACTTGCGCCTTGAGAGGAGCTGTCCAGGTGTGAAGAATCGCTTCACGATCACCAGCTTTTGGCCGCTGTTTGGGCTTTGGACTCGATAGAAGTGCTGAAGTTAAGATTTGAGCACAAACTCGTGCCAAGAAGCTCTAAATCATTGGCCACAGGTACGGATGCATCTCGGAAAGTTGGAGCCAAGTTGAAAGGGCTCATTTTCACAGAGAACAAACACGCTTGCGTTTTGGTCGCGTTAAAACCAACCAGATTCTTGACTTCCCATTGGGATACAAGATTTAAAGTTGAGTTAATTCTAACTCAACCTCAACTTGCCTCCCTCTCAGAACAAATTTCATCGCGACCGGCCCTGGCGCTGGACAAATTATCTGATTTGTACCACGAACAAATCTTGTGTGTATTACGATTACGCAAAACCATCACGACCACTTAAATTTATTTTAAAATCTCTACCTATATGTAAAAACGAATCCCCATTTCCCTTGGTCACGGCATCACGCCTGAACGGGTAGACCGATTTTAATTCAGTTTTCACTAATGGAAAGAGGGATAAACGGAGAATGTTCATATTGCACCACGGGGGAAGCCGGGGGCGGGTCGCTAGTTTTCAATAAATATGATCCAGAATGAATTTGGAATTCACTATCGAAACTTTTATATTAAATCTTTGATTCTGTAATTATTTGTTTCGTTTAAATTTTTTCTTAAATCTGATATTTAGATATCTACCTATCAATTTACTTTCTTTACTGAAATTCAGACCTAATTAAATCTTAAATTTTTATTTAATTACTTTAAATTAGTTAATTTCTTTTTAGTATAATGCGAGTACATCCTCTGAAGCCTGACGTGGCTGAGCTTCTGCATGACAATCGAACATTTATCAAATACACTTGTAAATTCAATGTAAATCTTTTCAACTATATTTTGATATTTTGTATAACTAATATGTTTGTAAAAGAAACAAAATACTCAAAATAGTACTTTTAAAAAGTAAGGTGAGTAAAACCAGATGACTAATTTCCACCATTACGACGAGTTTATCAAGTAAGTAAGTAACCAACTAGTTAAGTAGTAAACTCAGTGAAGTAGTTTAATTGCTTCAATTAATTCCGTAAAGTCTTAATTGTTAACAAACGGTTTAATAAATTATAACTTATCGATTTTAGCTATCAGTAAAGCTAGCTTTTGCCCGCAATTTTCTTTTAAGCATTGAAACATTGTATTTTCACTGAAATGTTTCAATTGTTAGCTAGGAACTTTGGCTGAGAAAAAGTAAAATGGAATTGTTACCTTTTCCTCGACAATTTTTCCAAATTTTCTCTTCGTGTGAACCTTCCTCGGACTTCAACGAATATTAAAAAAAAAATTAGGCGTATACGAGTTTTGGGCTTTGGTTACGTTTACGAGACTTTGGTTGTATAATTTTTTATTTATACAACCAAAGTTATATGAAATACTTTGACATTTTACGAAACATCAACAATAACAAAAATTGTTAATATTTTTTTTGTGATGGTAAGTAGGCTACCTTCGCCTATTTACTAGCAACGCCATATGTGCTGCAAGTGCGCTGCCGACCTTAGAAGGATGAAGGATTCGAAGGGATAGGAAAATGGACTCTCGTGTCCTTTACTTACTAACCAAAATATAAGAGCAAGCTGCAATTAGGGTTGCCAGGCGTCCGGCTTTAGCCGGACATGTCCGGCTTTTTACAGTCGTGTCCGGCCAAATGTATACAAGTCCGGGCCGTCCGGCTTTTGTTAGGCTTTTGGTCAACCCCTCAGCGGCCAGAATCACGCGGACACGCATGATTCGCGATGACTTTAAGAAGACAATATATGATACATAGTAAAGAGTAGAGCCAGGCTTAAAGTAATAAATGCACAAATAAAAAGAACTATTTCTTCTAAAAACCAGTGTGTCAGGCTTTTATGGCAAAATATGTGTCTGTGTCCGGATTTTCGATTTTGAGGCCTGGCAACCCTAGCTGCAATGCAAAATACAAAATCAAAATACTTGCTATTATTTCACAGTGGTCTTCTATATATAGTGATTTTCTGCCGCCAGACAGGCTGCCTTGCCGCGTCTCAATTAAAATAAGTTATTATTTGAAATTTATTTATTAAATGCGTCATCCATTTTTATATTTACACTGCCATTTTTTATTTACTAAAAGCAAAGTATTATTTAAAATATTTTAACAAGCTGCTCTGTATATAGATACTATAATAGAGATAATGAATATAACTAAAAATTTAAATTGTTACATGCATCCCTTTTTATTTGTTGTACAAGCAATGTACGTTATACAACTCAAAGTTGTCGTAAACGCGCATTAACGTCCACGGCGCATTAGGGCTGCCTCGGGTGGATCGTAAACGACTCGCCAATGAAAATGTACCAAACGTACATACATATACGTTATATATTAGCATAATGGCACGGTAAAATCGTTCAGTATTTTGACCAATGCAAAACTAACACCACCCCCTTCCATATATCTTATCTTCGGCCTCATCCTTCCTACATGGATAGATGCTGGTCAAGAGCAAACCCATCTATAATATATATATATATATATATATATATATATATATATATATATATATATATATATATATATATATATCCATTCTCGTTTAAAATTTTTCTTCTTCTATTGACGAATATTCCACTTGGCAGTTTGTTATTAGTTACGTTATTGATAGAGACTTCCAAAACAAATCTGGTTTCATTCTGGACATTACACTGTACTGTGATATCAACCCTCAGTTAAGAATTTAATAGCATTAATGAGAAGCCTAATGGACATGAAGTGTTATCTTAATTACATATAATATTAGTAATCCGAGTACGGCGTGTTTTTGCACGAAGAAAACAATAGAACAAATGTAGACATTGGACAATTCCAAATTTAAAAAGAAACCGTATAACGTCATTCAATAAGACAGATGGCATAATTATTTAAAAATTATTTAAAAAGCAAATAGATAAGATAAAGTAAACAATTAGGGAAGGAATATTTCGGGCAGAGACGGTATTAATCAAAAGAATCTTGTCGGAGAAACGCGACAAAAATGTTAATTACTGTTTAAATTATGATATAATTTGTACAACAATTATTTACAAAATAACTTTTGAACCACAATTTTAACTACATTTATATGTACATAAATAGTGAGTAAGGCATTAGCCAACACAAACGATTGCTCTTTGTGAGAACTTTCCTCGGTCTTCAGCGAATATTAGAAAAGAAATGCCGAATGAATCCAGCTGTTCTAGAGTTTTGAGCTTAGCAAAACATTTAACTATTCATTTAAATATATACACTAAATGTTACGGAAAGCTTGCTACAAAACATCAGTGAAAACCGCATTCAAATTGGTTAAGCCGTTTCTGAGATAGGCGTGTACAAATTGTTTTTGGAAAAAATATTTAATGTGCAGACACGGCTCGTTTACGATTTAAATATATGTATACATTAGTATAGATAACATAACCCATGTACATATTTTATAGGTAGGTAATTAACCCCCGACGCCCGACGCAAAAACGTGGTGTTACTGGTATGCCTGAGGCTCTAGTATGAGTTTACGATACTACACTAATTCTACACTCGCTAGCGAGAACGTAAAAATTTAGTATGGAAAATCGTGAACTGTCAATGTCAAATTATCAATTTTCCATATAAATGTTTTACGCTCTCGCTAGCGAGTGTAGTATCGTAAACTCATGCTAGAGCCACTGTTGTTAAAAACATAACATTTGTATACTACTCTGTGTGAGATGTAGTATCCTGTATCGTTCTGAGATAGAACAGAGAGTGTTCTGGGCGCTGGCCCATATGTCAAAATCAATATATAAAACCATTAAAGTGAAAAACTGTGTTTTTGTAAAAGAGAAGTTATTCCTTTAAATTAAACCAAAGCGAAGTCTTCAAACAAAAAGGGAAGTCATGTTCGCCTCAATTTGTGTTGGCTTCCAACACCTGTGTATATGTGTGTCTGTCTGAGGAGTCGTATCTCCCAAACGGATGGATCGATTTTGATTCGCTTTTTTTGTTTGAAAACTTACGTGGTCGTGATGGTTGTTAGCTATAGTTTATGAAGATCTGTTCAGGTGTTTGAAGGTCATCAGCCCATTTCCTAGTCGACGAAGCGATTTCACAAACTTCCACAGGTTCAATTGATAGTAAACTTGATCTGATGCTGCAACATCAAGTAGTCTGCGGGACACCCAACTTCTCAGCAATTTACAGCAGATATTTGTTTAGGCTCAATAGTAAATCCTAGATTAGTTTATAATTTTAACTAGCTTGTAGTTATATTATTACATATTATAGTATATAGTATTTTCACTGTATGATCATATGCGTGACAGTTCCACTTTTTCATGTCACGCATACTGTTTTCAAATAATAAAAAAACTGGCACAAAAAAAATAACAATTTAACAGACAAATATTTGAAAAAAAATTATCTAATTCGAAAAACATAAAAGTTATTTTAAATTTTATAATTATTTTATTATTATAATAGGTAAATGTAATAAATAACATATTTTAAAATTGTCAAACGCGTGGTACGATCCTTGTGTCAATAGGGATTGACACTAGGGATATTCACTTATATTCGATAAATCGAAAGTACTCTATGTTTGCCATAGGATATTCGGAGATTTAACAAATATTTTCTCTATTCTATATATTTATAAAAACATTGTATTTTGATAATAAAACTAAAGCTGACTAATAATACCAATAAAACAAATGTAAATTTTGTTCTGTGTCTGATACGAGTTGTCATGTTTCGAGTTCTGACAGTAATGAATAAATAAATTAATATTTTAATCAGACTGCATTGTATTCTATAATTTATTTAACATAGAATTTAAGAATTTATTTCTAAATCTGAAAATCTAAAATAGGTAGTTCGATTCCATTTGCTTTGTCAACTGATTCGATATTTTCAAACAAGCGATTAAATGTCGTTAGGTTGCATCACTAAAATTGTCAGTTAGAACTGTCACGCATGTCACCATACAGTGAAAATTAATACATCTTTGGTGAAAATACTATAGCTAATGGTATATAGGTTATACACAAACTTATAGAGACACAAATTGGTTATTAGATGAGGAGTATGGAAACTTACCCCTCGGAGAGAAAAGAATAAATAATAATGTCACGCTTAGTAAGTATCTGCTTGAATTCAGAATTGTCGTTGTTCTCTCTACAACAGTACCTTGGAAAGGATTTAAAAGGGGACGTTTGAAACAAAAAGCAACCTTTGTCACGACGTCGATGACAGCACTCTTTAGGCAAAGCGAGATGGCTGCAAGCGGAAAAGGTTTCAATTACATGAAATTACAGTTCTAAACACGTCGTTAGAGTTGAACGGGGAAATAAAAAAGGTAAATAAAAGGCGTCGGTTGTAAAAGTGGGTTCGCACGGCGTGTGCGAGGGCTCTTAGTAAAGGTTAATGAGGGAACATGGACCGCGCCGTTGACAACATGGCGGACGAGCGGTAAAAACCACCCGCGCCCGACAGATGTCTGTTCATCTGTCTCGTCCTCCGCCGTTTTTTGCCGTTTTGTAGTGTTTGCCGAAGCACGAAAACCTTTTCCACATGTTTGTCGTCATTTTTCATTACTTTCCAATTTTAGATTGATTTTAAATTGGGAATTACCAGTACTAAACAGACTTAATTTTGCTGGTCTAAGTTTACGAAAACAGTTATTCCGCTAATAATCGCAACTGTTTTTTGAATAATATTAATAAACACACACTGTCCCCTAAAAGTACCCTTTTGTCTGTCATTTTGTTACCTGTCATTTTGAAAATTAGTTTCTTGAGTGATCTTTGTTAGGAAATGATTAAAATAAACTGAAATATTAAGAAAGTAGTTGAAATGACAAATACTGTTTGCATTTCTACTAACTTCAGTACCCCTGACAACGTCTATGCAAAATCTCATGATGATGATGAGTTAAGGTGTTAAATCGTTACGAAAAAAACTCATAGATTAATATTAGTATCATTTTAAGAACTACATATGTCGGAATTATTGTGTGAAAATGCAAAAATAGTATCCAGTGCTTGACTGACTGCACCTAGGTCCGGAGGAGAGATTTAAAAATTAATTTCTAGGTATCTAATTTATATATAAAAAGAGATCGTATACACGACAACATACAGATTTTAAATAATCTTTTGCAATTTCAGAATTATAATAATGAGTTACTTACACCATTGCAAAGTTTGCCAAAAACCTTGGAAAAACAGAGGGGGATTCATGTAGAATAAAGAAGTAAATGGTAATTGTCTTGGAACCACGAAAAGTTTATTAATTATACAATAAAATGCCATTAATTAAAGTTGTTTATTTTCATAAAACTATGGATTAATATGTTAATATATTTGTGTCGTGTTTTACTAAAAGCTACGTTGTTTATTATTAATATTAACATAATCATATAATCATATTAAATAGAGCATAAACACGGCTGACCCCTCCTCCCCCACTCCCCTTCAGTGAAAAGGGTTCTGGTGCTGCGTTTATGAGGGTGGCTCAACGCACTTTCCGACCTTCCAAGTTTTACACTACGCACTTAAATGTGAAAACATACAGCAAATTGAAACGTGCGGTGCGTCTGCGTTCAGTTTGTACCATAACAAAAAAGCTACATATTCCTATTTAAAATTACCACTAAATACCGCCTCCCTACGTCTTTCTCAATCAACGTAAGCATTTCTGGAACGAACATTTTATAAAAGACTTCAATTGCCTCGCCCATTTGTCTACTGATCTTGTTCATGGACAAATCGCTAATCTTGCATATGGAGTTCTAGTATATGAGTTCTAGTATATAACACGAGAAAAACAATTTTTATGGTAATATCTAAGGTCCCAGTCATCAACGAATTTTTATCGTTGAGTAATAATTTAATAGAACGTGTAAATAAATGTAAATATCTGGGCAGTTATGTAAATGAACGTTGGGACAGTGAACAGGAGGTTCGGGTACGCATTGAACAGGCAAGAGGAGCCTTTGTGAAGATGAGAAGGATCCTGTGTTGCAGACGATTCAGTCTCAAACTCCGCATGAGATTGGTTCGTTGTTATGTGTTGAGTGTTTTATTCTACGGAGTGGAGAGTTGGACGCTAACTTCAGCATTGTGTTAAAATTGGAAGCATTCGAAATGTGGATATGTAGGCGTATGCTCCGCATATCATGGATGCAGAAAATAACAAATGCTGAAGTTCTGCGTCGAATGAAAAAGGGAATGGAGGTGTTGGGGACGATAAAGGAGAGGAAGCTGCAATATTTCGGGCACGTGGTGGGGGGCGAAAGATGCCGTATTCTTCAGCTAGTGATACAGGGCCAAATTCAAGGAAAGCGTACTAGAGGCAGAAGAAGGACATCTCCTGGTTGAAGAATTTGAGAGAGTGGTTTGGTTTGAGCACTCGCTCCGTCTTTCGTGTAGCAGCTTCCAAGGTAAAGATAGCCATGATGGTCGCCAATCTTCGCAGAGAAGTGGCACGATAAGAAGAAGTATATGAGTCTATGGAGTCGATTATCGACTAAATTAATAGTTTCATAACTTTTAGTAGCTTTTGTTTACAAGTTCTCGGCACTTTTGAAGGTGTCATCTGCTGTAAAAACAAGTTCGCTACGTCCCCCCATATGTTTCCAGGTAATTACCGACACGCACACCATGAGTTTAACACACGTTTTAACTTAGCAATTAAATTCGTTCGCCTCCGGATGTGTTTTAATTATTTGCAAGAGCCGGTGCCACATATTGTTACACTTATTACTTTGAGAAAAAACCGTGTTGGACCTTTCGCTTTGAATAACTACGTTTTATATATTTCATAATTTAATATGATACCTGTAAGATTATATTTTGGTGATGATTTGTGTAGTGATTATTATACACTTATTTATTGTCCTTCATAATTTTAATTTTTTTATAACATAAAAATAACACAAAAAAAAGCAACAATATATATCACAAAAATCTTAAAATCAGAATTCTGCAGAGCAAGGCCCAAGGCTACCGGTAGTTAGGGCTGCAGAGTAAGGAACCTCCTGACAGTACGTGCCGTGTCAAGAAGTACCGCCTTCTGTATGTCCCTTAATCCAGTCATCTAGTGAAAGCTTCTTAAAGTATTGGTCGAGGCTCTTCGCTATAAGGGACAATGATTGTCGAATCGACATCCCAATGGTGATCAACTCGTGAGTCAAGTCTAAGTACTTGTTGAATTTGTCTTTCTCGGCTTTCACGAGGTTTTCGTCATGCGAGACGGCGATATCAACAAGAATAACCACGATATCAGGTTTATTGGCGACAATAGTCCTATCGGTGATTATTGAGCGGATTATTCTTATTATTACGAATATAATATACATAAATCACCAGTGTGAATTTTTTTTCTAATATACATATATGTTGGGTCCTCCTCTGGGATACCGCACCAAAGATTGACTAAAGATAGTTGTTAGATGGCGTTCTATGCCATCAAGAACCAATTCCCAAACCCACCGCTTATGGCGTCACTTCAGGACTCTTCGACATATACATTGATATTTTGGCAATACTCCGTTTTTTTATGTTATGGTCAGCAGACAGGCTGACGGTCCTCTTGATGGTGAGTGGCTACCATCGCCTATAACACAAGCAACGCCACAGATGCAACAAGTGCGCTGCCGACCATAGTAGGAAAGGGATTAGGAAGCTATAGAAAAATTGGCTCTGGCATACCTTACTCATTCACCGAAACGCAACAGCACGCGTGCTGTTATTTCGCGATGGTCTTCTGTATAGGGGTGGTTACTATGGGCAGCGAAACGCAGTGTGCCCTGCCACAAAATTTTTCACATTTTCAGTATACGTGAAATATGCGCGTAAATGACGTAAGTAAACAACCATGAAATAGTATATTTCATTACAAGTGCGGAAAGGCTGTCATTGCAAAGAGTTCCGACAAATGTTTACCCGAGCCGAGGCGCAGCCGAAGGCGAGGGTTGACAGTCGGAACAAGTTGCAATGACGGTTCCGCACGTGTACTGAACGACTATTTTTAATACAGTTGCGAAAAAATGAAGCAATTTAATAAAACAAACAACTAAACTCGCAAAGAAAATTTCTGGAAAATGGCGCCAACCGTAGAATATAAGCAGAGATTTTTTTTCTTCAACCATTCTGGTAGGCAAAGGAAACTATGCCCATACAGCCAAGTCTTCAGTAGAATTTTTTTATTGATTTGAAATGAAAATGAAATTTAATGAGATGAAATGAAATGAAACCTAACCTAACTCATTAAATCAAATCATTAAATCTGATATTGAAACAAATTCGTAGCTTCTTTTTAGAAATATACGTATTTGCATGAATCATAAAAACTTTTTAGTAAAAACTTCATGGTTGGTTTTTCTTTTTAATAGACATTATTTTGACAGTTGGGAAAGAGAACGCACGAGTGCGGGAAAGGTAAAAAAAAAGCACGAGTGTGTAATAGCCCACTTCCCGAACGCTATACGTCCCTGCAATACGCCACTTTTTGAGCAACTGTATTAAAATAGTATATTTCATTACAAGTGCGGAAAGGCTGTCATTGCAAAGAGTTCCGACAAATGTCTACCCGAGCCGAAGGCGAGGGTTGACAGTCGGAACAAGTTGCAATGACGGTTCCGCACGTGTACTGAACGACTATTTTTAATACAGTTGCGAAAAAATGAAGCGATTTAATAAAACAAACAACTAAACTCGCAAAGAGAATTTCTGGAAAATGGCGCCAACCGTACAATATAAGCAGAGACATTTTTTTTCTTCACGCATTCCGGTAGGCAAAGGAAACTATGTGCCCATACAGCCAAGTCTTCAGTAGAATTTTTTTGTTGATTTGAAATGAAAATGAAATTTAATGAGATGAAATGAAATGAAACCTAACCTAACTCATTAAATCAAATCATTAAATCTGATATTGAAACAAATTCGTAGCTTCTTTTTAGAAATATACGTATTTGCATGAATCATAAAAACTTTTTAGTAAAAACTTCATGGTTGGTTTTTCTTTTTAATAGATATTATTTTGACAGTTGGGAAAGAGAACGCACGAGTGCGGGAAAGGTAAAAAAAAAGCACGAGTGTGTAATAGCCCACTTTCCGAACGCTATACGTCCCTGCAATACGCCACTTTTTGAGCAACTGTATTAAAAAATACTTTTTTAATACAGTTGCTCAAAAAGTGGCGTATTGCAGGGACGTATAGCGTTCGGAAAGTGGGCTATTACACACTCGTGCTTTTTTTTTACCTTTCCCGCACTCGTGCGTTCTCTTTCCCAACTGTCAAAATAATGTATATTAAAAAGAAAAACGAACCATGAAGTTTTTACTAAAAAGTTTTTATGATTCATGCAAATACGTATATTTCTAAAAAGAAGCTACGAATTTGTTTCAATATCAGATTTAATGATTTGATTTAATGAGTTAGGTTAGGTTTCATTTCATTTCATCTCATTAAATTTCATTTTCATTTCAAATCAATAAAAAAATTCTACTGAAGACTTGGCTGTATGGGCACATAGTTTCCTTTGCCTACCGGAATGCGTGAAGAAAAAAAATGTCTCTGCTTATATTGTACGGTTGGCGCCATTTTCCAGAAATTCTCTTTGCGAGTTTAGTTGTTTGTTTTATTAAATCGCTTCATTTTTTCGCAACTGTATTAAAAATAGTCGTTCAGTACACGTGCGGAACCGTCATTGCAACTTGTTCCGACTGTCAACCCTCGCCTTCGGCTCGGGTAGACATTTGTCGGAACTCTTTGCAATGACAGCCTTTCCGCACTTGTAATGAAATATACTATTTTAATACAGTTGCTCAAAAAGTGGCGTATTGCAGGGACGTATAGCGTTCGGAAAGTGGGCTATTACACACTCGTGCTTTTTTTTTACCTTTCCCGCACTCGTGCGTTCTCTTTCCCAACTGTCAAAATAATGTCTATTAAAAAGAAAA
Organism: Bembecia ichneumoniformis; assembly: GCA_910589475.2. Taxonomy (NCBI): domain Eukaryota; kingdom Metazoa; phylum Arthropoda; class Insecta; order Lepidoptera; family Sesiidae; genus Bembecia; species Bembecia ichneumoniformis. The sequence continues at coordinate 456,028 of OU342520.1, forward strand.
ACCAACCATGAAGTTTTTACTAAAAAGTTTTTATGATTCATGCAAATACGTATATTTCTAAAAAGAAGCTACGAATTTGTTTCAATATCAGATTTAATGATTTGATTTAATGAGTTAGGTTAGGTTTCATTTCATTTCATCTCATTAAATTTCATTTTCATTTCAAATCAATAAAAAAATTCTACTGAAGACTTGGCTGTATGGGCACATAGTTTCCTTTGCCTACCGGAATGCGTGAAGAAAAAAAATGTCTCTGCTTATATTGTACGGTTGGCGCCATTTTCCAGAAATTCTCTTTGCGAGTTTAGTTGTTTGTTTTATTAAATCGCTTCATTTTTTCGCAACTGTATTAAAAATAGTCGTTCAGTACACGTGCGGAACCGTCATTGCAACTTGTTCCGACTGTCAACCCTCGCCTTCGGCTCGGGTAGACATTTGTCGGAACTCTTTGCAATGACAGCCTTTCCGCACTTGTAATGAAATATACTATTGTTTTAAACCAAATTTTCTGTAATAATGACGTAGCACTCCGTAACGGAAACAAGTGGCTCAGCTTAATTATTCTATTATTTATTATTCCTTTTTTTTTTTTTTTTTTTTTGACAGCGCCGCCGCCGATAAAGCGACGGACCCACCATCTCTTCGGACACCTCTGCGGAGCCAGCCACTGATTTTTACCTACGGTCTGACCACCCAGAGGAGCTCAAAAACTCCCGGGGACCGTAGGCTGGACCTCTTCCTTGACCAAGGGCCGGTGCCACCTCCGGCGACTGAGCAGGGGCCTGGGTCCGCCCCCCGGGTTGCCCAGGTCCCCAGAACTCAGTCCCCCGACGACAGCTGACAGAACAGCAGAGGGGAGGGATACTGCCCTGCCCCGGACCGTCGGGGTTGCCTTCCTCGTCTGAGTGCTCCGCCACGAGCTCCGCTCAACGGAGCCCGCTCGGAGCCCACCTCGGTGTGGGCCTTCTTTGTCCCCAAAACCAATCCGATCGGTCGAGCAAAGGCCGGTGAGGAAAAAAAGCACCGACCTCTGCGACCGCCCGGATTGCCAAGGGTAAGCCCCCCCACCACGACAAGGTCATGGCCCACCTAGGGGGGGATTATTTATTATTCCTAGAAGACCAGAGGATAAATGTAATTATTAAAGTGAAGACAATAAAGCTCATTCTTCTAAACACATCTTGTCCTTTATTCTTTAATCTGTTTTCTTTTGCATGTTGATTTAATCTATCGCCATTTCGACCTCCTTCATTATAGTGGTTTGTGGTATATGTGCAGGTTCTACTAAAAAATTAAGCGATAAAAAAATCCTACATTTTTTAATGATCTTTGAAATGCTGTATCTGAGGGATCGTATCGAGTCAAGTTTTAAGATTTTATTTTTCAGATCTTTTGGCTAAAAAAATTTATCAGCTACAGTTATCACACAATCCTGAGAAATACCACGAAGAAAAAAAATGCAAATTTGTTTATTACTTTTATTTGGTCCACAAGCTTGAAAAAAAATTCCCCGTAAACCAATTGAAGTACCGGATAAGCTTATTTATTTAGCTTTAATTTTCTTTAGTTTTTTTTCTGCGTTGGCATTTTAATTAATTTACTTAATTTTTTCCAGTAGTGTATATCTAATTATACACAATATTTTATAATAATATAAACTGGTTCGATTCTCGGCTGGGCCAACTTTGGAAATGAACTCTTTGGCCCTGGTTTGGATCTAGAAAGTAGCGGCAGGGCACACTGCATTTCGCAGTCATTCGGGCAGCCCGTCATTGTGGCGTTGCTTGTCATAGACACCGGTAACCACTTACCATCGAGTGGACTGTCAGGCTATCTATCGACCTTAACATAAAAAAACAAATCTAAAATGAAAATATTGAGGACAATATAACCAAATAGTCCGTTCTAAGGATTACTCCATAGTAATTTATTGATCTCGGACGAATCCCCAAATGAAGAAGTAATTCATTGTCCCGAACTAGAGTCGAGTGGCACAATTAATAAGGTGGCCATCGAATATCGCACGAAACGCGAACGCGACACTCCATCGAGATATTTGGACAGAGATCCATTAGCGCCGTTCCGTCTCGTCTGTCGTGACACGTGACAAATGGCCCCCCACCGCAGGGTAACTGTGTGACGACTATGGCGTACACTTTTTAGTGATGCTATTTTCCAACTCCCCATATCATTTATTGCCGCAATAGCTTTCACCGGCTCTGCGAACCATTTGGTGCTTTTATAATTTGCCGTGGCACGGCACGGCACGGTAATACCGTGGACGTCTCAGGTATTTTTGTGGCCATCGACGGCATACCGTGCCGTAGGTCGGTTTTATAATTTGCCGTAAAATCATTATACGCTTTGCGCCTTCAAAGTGCGGACGTTGTTTTCGAAGAGACAGCGACTACTTATTCTTTATTTGTTGTATTTACGACGTAGAAAAAACATATTACAAGAAAGTATTGGCAACATTCGCTTTTAAAAGTAAAATATTTAGAAGGATTATACTACACCCTATTTGATAAGCTCAAGGAAGACCCAAATTCCAAGAAACGGAATATTTCGTTCCATGCCTTTTCTTTAAGAACTTTATCTTTAAAAGCGTCTAATGATTTGTCCCATAAGCATGGTCTTGTTTCAACAATACGCAAAACTGGAGCCGCCTCGCGCCCGCGCCGCCCGGCGACGCACACACACAACTACAAATTCCTTGTACGTACACACTACACTCTCAACACTGCCGCGACGATTTGATGGGGAGCACAGTGTGCTACGGCGACGGCACGGTAGACCGTTGCTGTTCACAGCATGCCGTTGCCGTGGACGATAAATTAAAAAGCGTCTGCATACAATTGCATACATTTTGCTTTCCTATTTTACCGTGACGGTAAAAACGAGCCGTGCCGTGCCGTGTCACGGGAAATTATAAAAGCGACCATTCGGTGAGCGCGCGGGCTCTTCGGTTTATGACACGTGGTTAAACTTTTTATACGTCCAAACAAAACGTGTAGTACAAATGACTCTTGAGAGCCATTAGGAGAGATCGATAATAAAACCATCTGAATAATAATATTAGGTCAGGGAAAAAGTCTTTTCGCATATAGTATGTATAAACTTGTAATAAAATCCCTTTGGCTGTACTATTTGTATCTGGCTGGTTTTGATGACATTAAAAAGGTTAGGTACATTTCAAAAAAGAAACAAATTATAAAAGGTTGTTTCCAACTATTTTTCTTTTGTTTTTGTTTCTGTCAAAATCAGTGAATCTAATAAAGAAATTCGATACATTTTAAAATTTTATTACAAAAAAGGAAAAAATGAATCGGTCCAGCTTCTCGCTCCGCAAGTGTAATCATTTAAGCGGTAAAGAGCTAGATCTTCTGGAGTGGCCATTGCAATCTTCGCCACTGGAGGACCAAAGACTTCACGAGGTGACAGATTTTCCTTCAATTCCTCGTCCTTCGATTACATGTACCACCAACTAAAAATAAAGTCCACTTTTATAATTGCTTGGCGTGACCACCGTCCATACTCAAACACAAACAAATCTATTTATAGCTGAACCGTTTTTGACTAAACTAAAGGAGTTACACAGTTCAGAAGAGTTATAAATAAAGAAGATTACCACAAAGGTTAATGTCAATGATAGTTGGCGTTTGAAATCTGGTCCGGCTGTAACGGCTGTTAGTTTTATCTTATTTTATGTCTAACTCATATAGAATCATAATTGAGCAGTCTACTTTCTAGAGAGGACAGTATTTTTCATATAAGTAATTGGATTAAGTCACTTGGAGAACCGACGACACACCTAATTGCTTTTACTTGTACTAGTATAATAATGTTACGACTAACTATGGAACGTTGTGTAAAAAGCGGTCACGCCGGATGAAAGTCTCGAACGTCCCACCCTATCTATGATAGCCACGCCCCTTACCGACTAGTGTCAAAGGAAATTGGTCCTTATGTTTACATTTCAATAGAAATAGCATTCCCTAATTTCAATGGCTTATTTACGATTTTATTTAGATTTTCTGGAAAACTCGAAATAATCGAGGCGTTTGGCGCTAAGTATAAATGAAAGAGCAGCCGGGCGAGTGAGTTAGTTTGTGCGATAACAAGCGATTCGTAAGCAAATCTACGGAGCTTTTGTGAAGTTACCTGCGACAGTGAACCGGCGACACATTAAGGGAATCATTGACGAATTTTGGCAAGTTTAACGGTTTCATCTGACAAGTTTAGTAATTTTGAAAGTCATCTTGGTTTGTGAAAATAAATAGTTCGTTTCGCCCTTACACGGCAGTTTAACTCAACCCACACGTAACAATAACATTATTGCGGGTGGTTAGGAAGATTTTTTGAAGAAATCTATTTAAAAAGTTTAGTTACTGGTGCAATCAAAGAGGATAGCTAGAAAGGCCCGTATTAAAATGCTCGCGAATGCAGCGTAAGCGAGTTCAGAAGTAACCGGGGAACTTGTTCGAATGCAATACAACGCTTTGAACCGAAGAATTATTGCTCCGCGTCCGCACTTTCTAACTTTTAAGTAGCAAAGTAAGTATTGTGTCAGTATTGTCATTTTGCGTTCGAAATTGTTGCTCCAGGCCTGACTTAAAGGCTGCAAATGCAGTTTGATTTGAGCGGACTAATCATTCACATAATAATCGTACAAGTTATATATAAATTATATCCTACCTGCTCAAAAGATTAAACTATAATTATTTAAGAAGTAAAACCAGTGTTCGTTCATCTGTTCTGTACAATTAAAATAAAATCGTAAACGAGCCGCATCTGTAGATTAAAGATAAAAAAAATACATTTGTGCACGCTGTACTTTTTTTTATGTTAAGGTCGGCAGACAGGCTGACGGTCCACTTGATGATAGGTGGCTATCGTCGCCTATAACACAAGCAACGCCTAAACAAGTGCGCTGTCGACTGCAGTAGGATTAAGGATAATGGATTAGGAGTGGATGGGCTCTTATATTAAAGAGCCCATCCACTTCAGAATTATTGTCTATTTGTCTGTGCGTTTGTGCACGCTAATTTCAGAAACGGTTTAACCGATTTGAACACGGTGTTCATTTATGTATTGTAGCAAGCTTGCCGTAACATTTCATTCCAATGGATTTAAAATCAAAAAAATTAGTTTAAATAAATTGATAAGAATCTTAGGCCAATCTGCAATATTTACTGGTAGCCATGGCCAAGCGGCTGCAACCATAAGATTTACGGAAAATCAAAGTATTAAGTTTTAAGTATTTAAGGCCCAAAAAAGTGTATTGGTCATTAAAAATTTAAAGCAAAGAGAGTCATGGTATACAATTATACAATTTAATGTCTTTTGAGCTTTGGAATCATCAAGCTGCATTTAAAAAAAATTAAAATGTTGACTGTGCCTTCAGTGATTATATTTAAGTGTATAATGTTTATAAAAGAAAACTCTCTTAAAAGAAAACATATTTAGGATCTTGGAGCGTCCACATCATAATGATAAATTTAGTATTTTCCCTTCTAAAACAACAATTAAAAAAAAAAGTGTCTTTTGTATGCACCGCTTTTATTATAATAAAATTCCCAAAAATATAAGTAACTAGCGACCCGCTCCCGGCTTCGCCCGGGGTGCAATTGTTATATATATGAACATTTCCCGTTTATCCCTCTCTCCAATAGTGAAAACCGAATTAAAATCGGTCTACCCGTTCACTCGTGATGCCTTGACCAAGGGAAATATGGATTCATTTCAGGAGTCTGCCTATAAAGGATTTTTTTTTCTATTAATATAAGGAAATGACATGCCTATTATATTAACATAGAAACGCTAATATCTTTAACGCTTGTGGCATACGGCACATACATTTCAAGCGAGAACTTTTAAGGAGAAAAGTTAGTCGTCATGGACGAGGTACTCCGGCGACAAATCTTTTAAATTGTCTGTGAATATCGTTTGCTTTAACTTGCATATCACGTTGTATGTGACTTCAATGCGGTAATATACTAATGTAGGAAAGAGACGCTCGATTTCACTCCTTTCTTTTTTGCATTTTATGCATAATTTATTTTATTATATGGGGCACAGAACCTCTGGCGAATAATAAAAATAAATATTCGGCGTTTTTGTAAAATTCTTAATTCGGCATATAATGCTTAATTTCCAGATTGAGGGTTAAATTTAAATCTTCATACATTTCCTTCATAAATTGCCTGGATAAAACATGGTCATGCATCTGGTTTTCCATGTAATCTTAGGACTAAGTAAGTGTAAAGTTAGATGAAATCTATAGAACCCTATCGTTTTTAGAATTTAAAAAGATTAGTAGGCACCGCCCAAGTAGCACAAAACACCATTATAACAAACATCTAATAACACAAGTTCATGTTCAAAGCATTATAAGCAAATCTTATATCAGCTGTATTTCTTTTGTACGATTCTTTTAGGTAAAATTTGGGCCCCCCCTTTAGACAGCTTTGAGCTTTATAGAGGCTGTTTAATAGCATTACAACTATTGTATTACAACATTAATAAAGTCAGTAAAAAGTCTATCAATATACTAACAGCATTTTTTGCGACTTTTACACAATTAATATGTAGCTTTAAAAATTACAACTTCTTAATGTAATCTCTTACAAGGCTTATGCTTTTATTTCCTTTGTAAAAAAAACGCAATGATTTCAAAAATACGTATGATGCTGTATTATGATCAAATGTTTATTTGTGACTTGACTTAGAGATTGATATTTGAAGGAATAATATTGAAAGATTATACCACTTTATTTTTGTCTTTTATGGGTGAAATGACATGCGCGCATCAGTTTGTCGGATAAAATATGCATGTTTTTGGTAAAGAATAGACGCGCCCTCCCAAATGTGCTTTATTATTAAAACATTTTAAGGCATTTTAAAGCGGTTAGGTCAAAACCTAACCTAGTACAAAATGTGTTTTAGGATTTCAGCATAATTTTAATAAACATAGTTGTTTTTATAGACATCCTTGCACATAGCAAATGATCACTACGCTTTTTAATCAGATTTAGGTGACTTTAATTATTTTTGTAAGAAAAGAAAACGGAAAGCAAAATGTCGGCAAGAGAATTAAAGTTTTAGGCATTCAAGAATGGTGTAATAGTGCTTTTAGTTTTAATATGGCCAGACACAAAAATTAAAGCTTATATTGTTACTATATTGTAACCGCGAAACCTCTGCGGGGCGTTAGGGCTCCGCAGGCGTTCCAACCGTTACTCACCGACTGAAACTCAGGGGCAGACACTACACGAGACCTGTGTTATTCTCGAGGGCGCCAACTACTTGGGGTGAACTTAGACAAAGGAAAGCCAAGACTTCAACCACACAACACTATATTTACTAAAAGAACTTACAATTAATAAATGAAGATACACACAAAAAAATATATATATACAAAGGAGAAACAATTTTGAAAGTAATCTGTCCTGATCTTCCTCGCTGAAGGCGGGGATGCTCTTATACACTCACTTGAAAGACACCAAGTAGCTCACAGACCACGCCGAAGTGATGCCACGTGGCCTGGTGGCTCGGCGAAGGGAGATGTCGAGACACCTCTCGACACGTGGATGTCGTCGCCTCCGACTGCGACGCAGCTATAGTCCAAACCAGGGGTGGCTTGGACTGCAGGAAGGCGAGATCGACCCAGGAGCCGCAGGACGAATCGCACGCACGTGTGCGGATGGACCGATTCCCTCTTATAGATTTATTTGACGCTTGCCAGATACTTTTACTGTCGACGGTCAATACTTATATGTATCCGCGACCTAACGGCTAAAAAGCCATAAATATATTTATATACGACCGCGTGGTAAGTGGAAACACTAGACGGTTCGTGAAGTCTTAGAGAAATCGTAAAGTCCCTCGAGCTCCTCTTCTTCCAAACGCCGGGTGCCAAGAGCCCGCGTGGCCGCTGCCACTGTCCCTCCATAGCTCGGCCGGAAGTCGTGCCACTTCCTATGGCCGACATAAAAATTAACCAATCCCATAGCTTCTTCGTTCGTGCATCGGTCTAATCCTTCCCCGTTGAGCCGACATCGACAGATGTCGCCTCATAATGGTGTGTCGGGCAATCGTGCGCCAGTACACAACGTTTCAAGGTGGTTACACCGTCATGCGGTAGATGGCGGTTATAATCACAATCTAATATAAATTTATTACCAATTAATGTTAATTTCTCTTAATGTGCCAAAAATTTACGTTACACACACCCAAGTTATATAAAAAAATTTCGAAGAAAATTTTTTTTCTTATGCTCGGACACCTGAGTATCCAAGCTCACCCGTAGAAGAAGGAAGGACCGATGCACGCACGAAAGAATGACCTGAAGGGTCCTAATAAGGGATATAAGAAAATCCGAAACACGTTGACCTGAAGGGTCCTAGTGTATCCCCGAAGGATACCACAGTACTTATTTTCCCGTAAGAAGATTTCTGAGCACATCTCCAACTCAACTCTTTCACGCTCAGACATCCTTCGCCTTTATTTCTCCTTGCGTATCTTTAAAAAGAAATGTAGAAAATGATTACTCAAAAAGTTAAAAATAAATAAACAAAAAAAACAAACCCTTAGTACATTAAACTATCTAATTTTAATTATATTAATTTTGAGCTGAAGATTAGTATGCCGTGACTCAACGTATGCATCTTTCAAAATTTGTAAGACCCATCGAGGATGTATGCATTATGGGCCGAACCGATTGCCTAAGCCTAAATCGAGTTCAATAACTTGACATGGTTGCGTGGCCATATCAAACGTTTCTACACTTATTAAAGTTGTAGAACAACCTACAGAACAACGTCTAAGGAAACTAAGCCTTTACTGAAGTCGTCAAACCGAACATCATCGTTGTTCTCCTAAAACCCGTCGCAACACACTCTTCGTCATGCAAACCTTGCATCCGTCCTTTCAGTCTGCATATCCTAAAGCTTTTAATTTTGTATGAGCAGAGAGACACAGCCGTCGTGACACTGTCGAGAGGCGTTCGGAAAATGCACAGGGTTGACCTGCGCGTGCTAGGAGTCGAAACGACCCAGAAGATCGCATCCACAGTTGATACGACTTCCCTCGCGAAATCTCCCCAATGCCTGAAGCTAAGTCCTGTCTCCGTTGTCACACGTGACGGCATCTTGGAATGTGTCCAGCCAAATATCATGCGCTATGGACTAGGAACTAGTCACTGGAACAAGTCGCCATGGACGTGTGCCAGCCGCTATGACTTCAACTGGACACCAAAGCTCAGTCCAGTCTCCGTGGTGAGACAACAGGACATTGCCTTCGACAGGGTCCACCGACCGTTCTCACTGCTCAAATGGTCCAAAAGGTTGTAAATAAATTTCGACAAAAAAAATTAAATCTGTAAGTAGATAAGTTAATTAATCCTAAATTTTAATTAATAAATGTTTAAAGTACAAGTATATAAATTTGTAAAAAAACTAAATATATTTAAATGCTTCTAACAAAACACATCAGACTATAATAGCTCTCACCTAAGGATAGATGCTCCTTTTAACTAAGAAAATCTTGCAGCAAATTCAAAAAAATAAACTTTGAAGCATGTACCAAACAAAAAAATGTTTCAAAGGACTGTAAGGAAACTATGTTCCTTACTTTCTAACTACTATGCCACAAGATTACAAAAAAATATAGTCTGTCTGATGTGTTTCCCTACCAAAGGAAAAAACCAAGTTTATACATATTAACTCAAACAATATTCTATATCCCAATATAACATGACCGGATTTATCTGCAGATGCAGAACACAATCTTACTACCTGATATCTTTATCAAAAACAAGTAGAAAGGCATATCTAAATTGATCGAATGTAGCAAAGTTGCGTTTGTTCGACCTAAACCACAACAAAGGAGATTTATTTAATATCTCCGGCAATGAATTTAGTAATTATTGATCTGAAATTGATCTCGATATTTTAGCTCTTCTAAACGCTCCAGAAAAGCTCTAACACATGTAGATCCATCAAATTTTAAATTTAAAGAGTTAATGTTAACTTGCCTTTCGGTAACTAACATAGGTACAGTTGCCGTTTCAGCAACTGGGACCTTTTGTGATTTCTCGCATTCGTCACTCTCATCACTGTCCTGTTCGGAGATGCTCAGCAGCCCTATTAAACGCGCGCGCAATTGCGTTAACCGTGTACTTTCATCTTTAATTCGACTAAGACGGTCTAACCAGTAACTAGCCCTAGCGGATATACGTCGGAGGGAAGCGGGGGTACCTGCGGTCGATTTTGCCTCCATTCTCTCAATTGCACTGGTCGCAATGGACATCTCATTGTCGACATTCACCACGACTTCCTTGGAAACAGGAAAACTCCCTCGCCTCGCCGCCACTAAAGCGTGTTTTAGGTTCCGTCGCATCACTTCGACGGTAGTCTCCTCATCTGAAATTAGGTTGTAGTTCATGAGCTCACTTGTCAGTTCCTCCTTGTTCAGGAAGTTAATATACTTTAAGAGAGGCATAGTGTTACAAGTTATAATTTATTACACCACTATGTATTAAAATTTTAATAAAATATGTTTTTACACAACTGAATTTAATTAACTATAATTTACCAATATATGAATGATAGGCTATCTATCTACTAAAAGAAAATTATATATAAAACTACTGATTCAATATTTGGTGTGTGTTGCACCAAAACAATAACTATTTAGACTTAAACTATATATCACAAAAATCACACTGATTCGAGTTCAAAAACTTATCTCTAGCACAGCATTAAGACGTACCTTTTGCTAGGCTTTATTCTACAATAACAAAAGTGAGGTTGGGTAGTGACAGATAAAATACTATGTTGTAAACAAGTATTAAGCAGCAACACACTTACAAACTATATACTGTGGAGAGGTCATACACAACAATAAATAAACTTTGTGCTTTATAGGCAACAATTAACAACAAATCTCAAAGAAAGACCACTCACCTTGCAAAGTGTGTTGACAAACTGCTTCTCTAACCTCTAACAAATTGCTAGCTACAAAAAAAACAATTTACAAATTGTTTCACAACAAAGGCAATTACAACACTCAAATAAATGAAGCTTAGCAATAAACGGCCACTACCAACAATCCCTCAATTCACTTCATAGTTTTATTTATTTTTACAGTTTTAAATACACACAAGCGCTAGTGCTTTTCACAAAATAATGTGATGAAACGTCATATCGGACACGTGCGCAGTAGCACAATCACACTAGCGACATCTGTGATTGAGTTTGTATAACTCGCTTAAAAAGATTAACAAATTTAGAAAAGACGGTAGTGTGTGCGATTGAAAAATGTTGAGAGCTGGTATTAATTGGGGGGTAGGAAATTTATAGGTAGGGTATTTGGGTATGAGCTTAACGGGAACACATGGGAATAAGGATGGGATATGGACACTGATGTCCCTAGTCTACTCAACTTAGACTAGGGAGTGGTATTTCATCAGGCGAACGTTGTCCTGGAAAAAAAAGTTAAGTTCTACCACGGAATTTAATTAATACCAGCGGCGTACTGTGGTATAAATTCCTCGTCTAAGCCTCCCAAGTAGTAAATTTATTTGTAGTGTCTAGTCCGGCTGCCAGTCCTATAGACACTTGTAACGACAGACGCTCTGCCTCACTGGCTATGCGTCGTTACTCGTGATCGAGTCCCGAGTTGGTGCGCCACTTTGTAACCGCGAAACCTCTGCGGGGCGTTAGGGCTCCGCAGGCGTTCCAACCGTTACTCACCGACTGAAACTCAGGGGCAGACACTACACGAGACCTGTGTTATTCTCGAGGGCGCCAACTACTTGGGGTGAACTTAGACAAAGGAAAGCCAAGACTTCAACCACACAACACTATATTTACTAAAAGAACTTACAATTAATAAATGAAGATACACACAAAAAAATATATATATACAAAGGAGAAACAATTTTGAAAGTAATCTGTCCTGATCTTCCTCGCTGAAGGCGGGGATGCTCTTATACACTCACTTGAAAGACACCAAGTAGCTCACAGACCACGCCGAAGTGATGCCACGTGGCCTGGTGGCTCGGCGAAGGGAGATGTCGAGACACCTCTCGACACGTGGATGTCGTCGCCTCCGACTGCGACGCAGCTATAGTCCAAACCAGGGGTGGCTTGGACTGCAGGAAGGCGAGATCGACCCAGGAGCCGCAGGGTAGATCGCACGCACGTGTGCGGATGGACCGATTCCCTCTTATAGATTTATTTGACGCTTGCCAGATACTTTTACTGTCGACGGTCAATACTTATATGTATCCGCGACCTAACGGCTAAAAAGCTATAAATATATTTATATACGACCGCGTGGTAAGTGGAAACACTAGACGGTTCGTGAAGTCTTAGAGAAATCGTAAAGTCCCTCGAGCTCCTCTTCTTCCAAACGCCGGGTGCCAAGAGCCCGCGTGGCCGCTGCCACTGTCCCTCCATAGCTCGGCCGGAAGTCGTGCCACTTCCTATGGCCGACATAAAAATTAACCAATCCCATAGCTTCTTCGTTCGTGCATCGGTCTAATCCTTCCCCGTTGAGCCGACATCGACAGATGTCGCCTCATAATGGTGTGTCGGGCAATCGTGCGCCAGTACACAACGTTTCAAGGTGGTTACACCGTCATGCGGTAGATGGCGGTTATAATCACAATCTAATATAAATTTATTACCAATTAATGTTAATTTCTCTTAATGTGCCAAAAATTTACGTTACAATATAAGACACTTACATATATGTTCAGCCATATTACAACACTTCAGAAGTATATTTTAATGCTTGTAGCCATTATACGCCATAGTGACTGATTGTTATCATGTTTAGTAGGGTACAGCTCATATGGTAAAAACCATGTAAAAATGTAATTATCCGAGATTTTTCTTATTGAGCGACTTCAAAAAAGGGGATTTTCAATTCGACCCGTATGTATCTAAATTGTTTCTAAGCGAGTAGGTATTACTAGATTTTATAATAAATAAATAATATACGGCGCCGTTTTTTTAGTACTAATTTTTTAGTTTTGTTTCCAATTCTTTTTTGCTATGTGTATATTCACGTTAATAATAAATGACCGTTTGCAAACTGAAATTACGACATATTTATTACTTGTAGTTCTAAAAATACTTTTATTTGGATCAGAATATAGCTGTAGATATTATTAAAGAATGGATTATGAAGAAAACGGACCTATGGCTTTTATTTGTATTTAGTCAATGTTAATATAGGATCAGCATTAAATTAACACAACCAAAGACCATAAGAAAGTTTTTATTCTTAAAAATATCAAAATAGGGCTAAGTTCACTTTACAATAATTTCGTAATGCTTATTTAATGCGTAACGTTTTTCAAATTACCGTTATAAGAGAACAGTCTTAGTGTAAGTGTAAAAGCTGTTTAAGAAACTGTACATTAGTATTATCCGATGTTTAATTACGAGTTTTGACATTGTAACAAATTTTGACTAACTGTAATATAGCATTAAGTATTGTTAAGTGAAAAAAAAGCCTCTATACAGATTTGAAACTTGGCTAGTGCCGACTAACAGTGTTATTATGACTTTAGAACATAAATATATATCTATTTTAGTTAATATACAAGTTTTGTGTTACTTGGGCGGTATCTAGTCTCGTCTTTCGATTTATCAATCCAAACTTATACCAGAGACATCATTACTTTATAAATCATGTATTACTATTTCGAAAATATGCCAATTAAAACTTTATCTTATATGTAATGACCGAACGTCGAAAACACGTGTGTTTTATATATCGTTATTTTACCAATTTATCTTTATAAACACCGACTGGACTTGATGGATTTTTATTTCATGGATAAGAGATTATTCTAGTTTTTTAATAATTATTGAATTAATGTTTGTGTGTCAGACTCCTGTCTATAGTTAAAACCAAATAATGTTTTCCGTTATCTGTAGTTCAAACGCTAACCAACTTCGGATTAGCAGGACTTTATATCTTCGAAAACCCATGAAATCTGCAGGCTTGAGGACTCGCATCTTACTTTACTTTTTTTCTAATAATTTACTAATTTTAGTTAAAGATTGACTAGCTTTTGCTAGCGACTTAGTGCCCACATATTTACATATTTACCTATAGCCTTTCTGTTATTCAAATGTATAAATGTTTTTTATCGAAATTAATTTTCATCGAAATTAGTAGTTTTTGCATAAAAAAGTAGATAACAAATATCATAAATTTTCGCATTTATAAATTAAAAGTACGAATTAAACAATTTTACATGAAATGGTGATGAAAATATTCACAAAATGTTATTGTATCATTATTGTATCAATAAAACTATATCGATACGCGTCACCAGTCAAGTTTCTGGTGTAGCTTTTATTTAACAAAACATTACTTTTAAAAGAACTTTCAAGTACCTACACCTAAAGATAATTCTATTATTCCAATTTCCAAAGAAATTTCACTTGTTACAAGTTATTTTAAGGGCGTCACAAAAAACGTGTTAGATATGTTCAAACTGTATCTAAGTATTCAGGACGTGTTGTATCGATGGTGAAAGAAGAAAGGCGAGAAAGGAGGAGGCGGTGTCGGAACAAGATGGATGACTGCTTTTATTGCTCAGTGTAAGAGTGTAAGAGGCTCTAGACACCGCCAAGTGTTTGTTCACACGTTTACTTGTTCGACCTAAGTATTTAAATTTCGAATGGTTTTTTTTTTGCCACAAAATCCCGACTTTAATATTACGTCTCGTTCGTATCGAGAGGTAAACTACTCAGGAACCTGTTGGAGAAAGCGAAGCCTATTAGGCGCCTTGAATTTTACATGGAACACATTTTGAGGGCAACACATCGCTTTCAATTCACGGAAGCTGCTCCGCAATTTTAATGCCACACGATAAATTTTTACGTGGCCATTAACCAACATTTAAGTGACTGATTAATTTAAAGTAATTTTATACTTATGTGTAATTAAAGTAATAAATAATAAATAATTTCATACATATATAGTTAATATAATATATTCGTATAGTGCATATTTTGTATTATATTATATTTTGAATTTATAAATTCATCCAATAACAAAATTATCCTCTATTCCCACCTGTTCTGTTGAGTAGTTCTGTCGGCAGAACTAATGGGATTTTTTTTACCATTAGTATTGGGATTTATAAGACTATGCATTACACCCTGCTTCAATCTCAAATATTCCCAACTGTTACGTAGTTCGGTCGATAGATAAGACCAGTGAACGTAAACAATTTACTTTCACAAGTATGTAATAATGCAGTTTCTCTTATAACAAACATATCATAAAGGATAATGAAACTAGAGAAATTAAAATATAATACCAATAGAACGCCTTATATCTCATGTTACTAAAACCTCTCGATAGGTTATGCGGGATTAATTAACAAAACATTTATAATAATACTATGATCGATATTAAATCAGTAAGCCCCTTCGGCCACAAGGATACAACTCAATTCCGGTGCATTTTTTTATTCGTATATTCCTCAATTTGTCTGATGTCATATCTTCCAAAGATGACCTACATAATTAATGAAGTAAACCTTCTTTTCAAGACTTTTCCTCGCGCAGTTTCCGTTTCCGCTCGCCGCCTTTCGCTTATCGCTTGACGTCAACTAGATAACAAATTCTAATTTTGTTTGTGACCAAAAGGACATTATTATTCCTATATTACTTTAGCGTTTGCTTTAACATAGTCAACAGATAAAATTTAATATCATGCATTAACAAGTTTTTTTTTACGAGGGGAGAAATCTTCAAAAGATACCCTATGAATAAATGCCGCATGCTATGCAATTGCGCATTTTTACCCCACAAAACATCCCTCGAGATGGGTGTGGTTCTAGTCCATTGGGGACTTTACACTTAACTTATAAATAAGAACTTAACTAATGCTTAATTATGAGGGACTGGCTAGCCCCGGAGGGCCACTTGCAACAGCAACGGCGTTAACCGCGTCCGGCACAAGTGGTCCTCGGCCCGGGAGGTCCCTCGCAGGCGCCGTATCCTGGTCGCGCCTCGGGGTGAGGAGCGGCGCGGCGGTCTTCCTCTTCTTTCTCGGTGTCGAGGCAGGTGCGCGTCGTGATCGTCACCAGCAAGCGCCGCGTTTGCTGCTGTGATGGAGTCATCCTGGTCCAACAGAATGTGACGAGGTGTTCTTCTGAAAAGAGAAAGAGTATTGTTAATGTCGGGCGTATAAATGAGAGAACTAACCACTAGCGGGTTCGGGTGGCGAGGGAGTTTGTCGCAGTAAAACCAAAAGGTTTTTATATTTGTTCAAATGGCATTTTTTCGTTTTTTTACGTACACTTTTAGCCGTACAACTTTTTAGTAAGAAATTTGGATTGCTAGTTTATCTGGTAATAACACTGATCGACGCGTATAAGCAGAAAGGCAGTGCAACTGGAAAACCGGGGTCAAAATCGGAATTATTTCTAAAATACCTTTCTAAGCCGTGTAATTAGACATCTTGTGCAAAGGTCCATGTATCATAATTAAGTATATCATTATTATAAAAATAGCTGAGCCCGAAACTTCGTACGCGTGGTATTCGGAATAGAGCGTAACTTTTTTGTTTGGAAACTGATTGGAATGAAACAAACACTAAATGTTACGGGAAGCTTGAAAACACCAGTGAAAACAACATTCAACTCGGTTAAGTCCCGTTGGATGAGTGGCAAGGATGCTTGCCTAACGTCTCAGGGGCTCCGGGTTCGATTCCCGGCGGGGTCAAGTTTGGAAATTTTAATGTAATTTTGAAAATTGACTCTGGTCTGGATTTGAAAAGTAGTGGTAGGGCACACTGCGTTTCGCAGTCATTTGGGCAGCCCGCCTGGCGGCAGTGACCACCCCCTTACAGAAGACTACCGTGAAATAACAGCATATACGTGCTGTTGTGTTTCGGTGAGTGAGTAAGGGATGCCAGAGCCCATTTTCTTATCCCCTCCTAATCCCTTATCCTTAATCCTACTGTAGTCGGCAGCGCACTTGCAGCACCTGTAGCGTTGCTTGTGTTATAGGCGACGGTAGCCAAGTGGATCGTCAGCCTGTCTATCGACATAACATAAAAAAAGTCGCTCCTGAGATTAGCGTGCACAACACACACAAACAAACAGACAAACAAAAATTCTAAAAACTATTTTTGACTTCGGTAACATAAGTACAACGTGTAGTCACTGTACGTTTACGATTTTATTATATGTATAGATTAAAGACACCGAATGTCTTTAGGAAATTTTACATGTAGGTTGCCAACTCTGGATCTAATCCAATATACTTCAACGTTATAAGTAATTAACTTAGTGTTTATCTACTGTGGTACAACTTGATGCCATAATTAAGTTTATGGCAGTTCTGTGGGCTCCATTAATCCCCTTGAATTAGTTCCATAAAGTTTACACGACTATCGCACTGAGCCGTCTACTTGGCCAATTTTAACTTTGCATTTCGACCATTCATAGGACCGGATACCGCCGCACCGTACTGTAAATTTATAAAATTCAAATGTACTCTATGATTTCTGAATATAAACTTTTTCTTAAGACAGAAAGACAAACTCAAACTTCTTATTTTATTTTATTGCATTTCAAGGCCTTTCGTTCCTTCCAAGCGGCTGCAACTAATTTCGGACTGTACAGAAAAAATATAAATATACTTTTAATCCCCTAAATGCGGGATCGAATTCGCTGGAGATTATAATATGGGTGATGGATGATCGTTGAAAATAAGTAATAACTTTTTGACAGCTTCGGTAACTTATTGACAGGCGCGATGGTGTCCAAGAGTAACACTTGAAACACTAACCATTAACCATCTAATTTTAGATTCTCTAATCTAGCCATTTTTATCCAATCACTGAAATAATAAATTTCTAAATATTCTAAGTGCAGTGATTTTGAAGCAGAATTCTTAATAAACCTTCTGCTTGATGGTTCTAAAAACGAAATATTTTAATTAACATTAGATCTTCAGTGTCTTCAGTGTCTGTCTCTAAGAGTTTTCTAAAAAGTACCTATTTCACAAACGTGTTTTTGAAGGCTGTTTAGGTATTTTTATTTTTTAAGGAGACGACAAACTTATAAAAAGTTCTTTCTTGAGTATTAGATCGAGAGAACAAACTCGATCTTTATAATATTGTAGGACACAAAAGTTTCACTCTTCGTATAAGTTCTTACGGTGAGAGATTAAAGAGTTTTCGGTTTAAGGAGGCGAAAAATAGGTTCCTTATCCCTTACTCAAACAGAGGAAAACCCAGAAAAGGAACATCGAGTACCCGAAAATGTACTTTTTAAATATTACTAGTTTCATGATTGTGTTTTTCTGAAATAGAAAAAGCTTGCTTTCAAATTATCATTCACTCTATGCTACGCTGGAATGAAGCAATGTGAGCTTTTCTTGTAAATATATAAACTTATTTCACGTATCTCTGAAACGGCTGCAACAATTTGGATGAAATTTTGTGTTTATTTATTTCATTTAATAATTCGGGTTACAAAATATATACATACATAGGATAAATGTAGAGATGTTATTAATTAATTTAAACAAAACTTATTTTTATCAGTCAAGACTCCACATGAATCATCAATGGTTCATGTAAAGAGAGTCAAACCTACCTGCATCATAGTCAAGATTCGATTGGGGCTGGCTCTCACTCTGCAGAGCAGAGACGTGCACCGCGCGTATGATGACAAAAAACAGTCTACTCTTGCCTCTGCGAACATTCCCGATGCACTGCAGAATCGAGGCAACCCCAACAAACAACGGCCGAAACGCGTTTAAGTTTTGCTTTAAAATAGTTATATTTTTTTGTAAAAACCCAATTTTACACACAACCAAGTTTCTTTTTGACCATCTTAAATGTAGGCATTAACACTTATGATTCTTACAATTTTTGACTAGCTTTTGTTTGCAATATCGTCCGCGTATCTTCATCAATTATTCGCAAATTTCATTGGCGTCGGTTCTACGGGTTTGAAGATTAGTTTAGACGAACATCGTGACGCGTGATTTTTATATTAATAAGATTATGAATTGACAATTTCAACTGATTTCAATTTCTGATCAAGCGTCAAGTTACAACCAAGTTGGCTATTTTATAAGACAATTATCGGAAGCAGTTTTATAGGCCAGATTTTAATACATTTTCCAAGTTTAATTATATTCATTTTGTTTAATAACTCATCTAGTGTCATTTACAAAAAGGTGATTTTACAAATTCATTCATATCATTCTGTAAAATGACAGAAAGGTGAAGAGTTTATTTTGTTTGAATCTGATATCTGAAACTACCAGTTTTAGATTTGTACCTGAAACGGATTTGTTTCTTTTTTATTTGATAGGCCAATTCATGACCCTTAGGAGACGAGAAAAAGTCAGTAAGAAAGCTACGAAAACGCGAAATGTGAGCGCGAGTGGGCGTTGTAACGCTGTGAGATGTTCGGCCGCCCGGAAAATCGAGCTTTACCGAAAAGGAGAAAACTAAAACGATTTTAGAGTCTATTTCTATATTTATCTATACATATTGTTACATATGGCCATAGAACCTTGTCAAAGGAACGCGAGTTGACTTTAGGCGCATAGAACATTCAGGAAGAAGAGGTAATGTGTACCAATACATAGTGACCACACCCCTTTAAACATGTGCAAAAGGAAATTGATCTTTACGATTACGACCTAGGGTTCATATTCCAGGAAACGAAGCACCATTCTAGAACCGATAGAATAATCGACGGTCGATGTTTACTTGTTTAAAAGTTTAAAAGTTTGAGTACTTTCTACGACTTATCCAGATTGTTTTTATGAGATTATAAAAACGGGCATCGACGTTCGAGGAGCAGTGTGCTACGGTGCGCGATACGGAAGCTACAGTTGAGAGTTTCTGCGATAGTGAGTTAGCGACACATTGAACGAATTAGCGACGACATTGGCGAGTTTATCGGTTTAATCGAGAATCCTTGTGATATTTGGAAGAAAGAAAGAATTAATCGACTCCTTTCACCCTTACAAGGGAACAATATTATAAAATGAGTCGCCGTCCGCCTCTGTCTGTCTCTCCGCTAACTTGTTCTAAACCGTCCAAAGGATTTTAAATATGGCTTTCACCAATGAAAAGATAAACGAGAGAAGATTGTGTATATAATTTGCAAAAAATGGCATCCGTGCCAAACGAGTTCGGTCTAGTAGCTTATAAAAAATAAAGTCGCTAACATCTTCAAACCACCCAACAGAATTTTATGCGGTTTTCACTAGTGGAAAGAGCTATAAACGAGGAAAATTTGTATTCATGCAAAGTTGGAGGCGGGTCACTAGTATGTGTATAAACAGGAGTGTTTTAAGTGACGTATTTCACGCACTGATTGTACTTGGAATATGAAGTAAATTAACGTTCGACAACTGCTATGAGTTCGCGCAAACTCTGCGAGCAATTTATCGAAAATTGTAAGCAAACAAGAACAACTACAAACACCAAATGAAGGTAAACCTACAAGTGCTTGTAGCGTAAGTTGTTCACAACACGTTCACACTTAAATTACATGTCTGGCATCGGACTTTTTACACGCACATTATTTGTACAATTGTAAGTAGCAAATGTTACTACAGGATATTTTGTGAAAGAGAGGAATCCAAATATTAAAAAGATTATAGTACATTACTGCCGTGGCCGGAAATAGAGCAATTGTCAGCCGAGTCTTTCCAAATGAATTTAAAAGGCCGAGCCGTAAGCCGAGGCCCTTTTAAAGGATTCGGCCGAGATTTGTACTTTTCTTTAAGTTGCAGGCAGTTGTAGGCAAAAACATGAAAGAAAAAAAATTTAATTAATGTTAAAATTTATATTACAATTCCACAATCCATTTCTTCCGATGAAATACTTTTTTTTAAATGTACATACCAACTTCTAAATAAAGAAATGTTCAAAATATTTGTTAATTCAGAATAGAATTGACAGTATGAATGTGACCAAATGGCGGTCGTCTTCTTCTGATCTAGTTGGTCGCGCTTTGAAACTGCCCAGGGGCCCTGTGACAGTTGTAACTTCAACAACCAATCACCGGGCTTCATTTCTTTCGTTTCGTAAGTACGCAAAGGAAGCGTTTGCATTTTGTGCATCTTCACTGTCCAGCAAAAAAGAATCGATTAGGGTATTCTATTTTTAACATAATGAAACGATTTTCGAGTAAGAGGGAGAAAAATCTAGTATTATACTGTTCTCAGAATATTCTTCTACTCATAAAAAAAAAGTTACGTCTAAATTGAGGATGATTCATATTACACCGTGCCGCCACCGGGCCGTGCGCTCGCCGTGTTTTTCTCAGGCCGAGGCACAGCCGGGGCACAGACACGGTCCGGTGAAGTATGAATTGGTTCATACAAAAGCATACTATGAATATCTTGACCGAGCCTCGGCCGAGGCACGATCCGGTGTAATATAAATCCACCTTTGGTTAAGACATTGCAGGGATTAACCTAGACGAAAAAAATATTTATTTAAAAGTAACGGTATTTACTTAGGCAGTAACCTCCTAATTACGGAAGACCATAGTGAAATAGCAGCATGTTGTGTTTCGGTGAACGAGTAAGGGATGTCCATTTCCCTATCTTTTACCCTTAATCTTAAAATGATCGGTAGTGCACTCGGAGTACATGTGGCTTTGCTCGCGTTAATAGGCGACGGTGGCCATCTGCCATCAAGTCAACCGTCAGTCTGTCTGGCGACCTTAACATAAAAAAAAGTCTTTTAATTGCACCTCAGTTTCATTTTGAATAAATGTTTGTAATTAATTTTGTTAGCATACATAATAAATTTGATGAATTTATTATTCAATGTTCACTTTATATGTCCATACAGAATTAAGTGTATATAAATGTACATTTTCTGTTTTTCTAAGTTGTGTACCCTTAACGCAATTTCCGTAGAAAAGGTGTGGTCATCTGACGACCCGAAACCTGATTATGCGGGTCCCTGCGACCCCTGTAACGAGTGACGGAGCGAGCGAACGAGTGAGTGAGACGAACCACGTTTCACGCTTGAACGGCTGTCGCAACCTGTCTCTTTGATATTAAATAATGTTTGTTATTCCCATCACTCTTAAAAAGGGCAAACGGGAATTAAATTTATTGAGTCGCTCCCGTGTAGCCTTGTGATATCTTTTAATCTTTTAACAGCAATTTACTTTTATGCTTTGCAACTTTTAATCATTTCGTATTTCGTAAAACATTTGATTTATTTACGAAAATGGGCTGACTTACCAAAACCACGTGAAAGAGTAACTAACAAACCTACTTTCGCTTTTATAATATTAGTTATAATTTAAAACGGGATCCAGTTTTACAAGTACTGGCGAATAATTTTAATTAACTGACAATATTTGTTAAATTATTATTACATGAAGCTGTAGAGGCTGTCGCATCACCAGCCGCATTGCGCACGTGAAACCACAATCATTTTCATTAAAATACATCTACCCAATCAATTTTTCCGTAGTCATTGTAAAGTATAAGTCGTTATACAAATACCCCATTTGTTATACAGTAATTGCATATAACCTTCACTAATCGGCTCGTCACAATCTTAAATAACTTATAGGATAAAATTCAATAATAGTTATTTTATAAACAAAAACCGATCAAAAATCTAGTTGCTACTCCGATTTGACATGATCCATCCAGGGCAGCAGTTGTTCGTTTGTCGCGCTCGACAAACAAATTGCGGATGCGACCCGGCTCGCTTCGCTTATAAACAATAAATTTACTAACAAAACGCTTCATGAACCTAGCAACGCACTATAATTTTAAGTGAACGTTTTCATTGTGGACAATAATTTGTGTTGGTGACTGGCGCCGAGCTGAACTTGCTCATCTGGAGGACACCTGGACCTGGATGCATCCGTCGTGCAGGTACTGTTACTCGATCGCTCTTAATTTATTGTGAAGACCAGCGGAAATATAATATAACAACTTCTAACGTTTACGTAATATGCAAATCGTCCTTGTTGAACCAAAATTTACTATGTGCACTTACTATGTTTAAAAAAACTGCATAGTGCTTATGAGCACTATTTTTCGAACTACGACCTCATGTCATATGCAGCATCTAGAGCTAGAGTCTGTTATTTACTCTATTATCAAAGTAATAAATAAGTTATAAAATTTTCATGTATAACAACTTTAACAACCCTAAGTTTCAAATAAAATACTTTAAAAATAAATAAATAAAACTTCATGTAAAAAATTTCAGGAAAACTTTTTTGTGAATATTTCAAAAGTGTACTTTTTACACATAGCAGATTTTGGTTTAGTAAGATTATTAGTTTTATTAGGAATTAGATCGGAAATTGAATACCTACTGTGATGTTCGTTTACCATAGTAATATTAAATTTGATCACGAAAGTATTTAACTTTTTAATGATTTAAAAGAACAACACTTAAATAGTTATACATACATAACTAACTGGTACTAATCAAACAATTTATACACCCTAACCAACTTCCACATAGATATGAAGGAAAAGGGTAAAAATTACAAGGTGATGAGTTACCGGAAGCCTTCCCTGTCGGGTCTAATGATCAGTCTCCTTACTTTTTACCATTCAAATCGCGCTCCGGGCCCAAGCAATGTTTGCCATCACCAAACAGCCAGAAGGGCACGACGCCTCTCTGACACTTTCGGCGTTCACAAAACGAAACTAAAAAATGAACGAGTGTTTTGCCAACACTCAGACGAATTTGCTGTTATTTTAAAGAAACGTGTTTCAAATAACAACACCCCTCGAAGTTTGTCGCGAATCGCACGACACAGACTAAAAGAAATGTTTTTCAATTATTTACAGCCTCGTTCAGCTCTCTATTAATTATATTAATATGAAAGTATATAATCACTACGTTTTAGTATTTGCAAGCCATTTAAAGTCAGGGTAAAAAAGGTTCGTTACCTGAAAATCGACATTTGCTTGCACCAGGACAATTATCAGTCATGCCAAAATTTCATTTTAAACGTCTGTCAGTTGTCTGCTTAGTGCTTTACTTTCAAAAGATACTTAAGAGTCTACGACTTGATAAAAGAATTAATATGAAACCTGACGAAGGTTTTTGTACCCTGACTGTAACCGTTGCCTGTGTCTATAGGCCACGGTGCTACCTGATATCAAATCATATCCTTTCGGTTCGGAAAATTTCGCCAATAATCTGTAGAACCCAAAAGACGATTTTAATCATTTAAATACATTTGATATTACCAAGTTTAAATGTAAAATGGAAACGTACCAAACAGGTAATTCGCTATATAAATGCTGAAGATTTTATTTGATTCCATTGTTTACTGAGTTGATGCTACGTATAACTTACAATTACCCGCTTCGTTTTACAAGTTAAATTGAAATTAATTCAAGCATTAACTTCTTTGATGTCGGTGGTAATTTTACACTTGCGGTTAAATTCGCCCCTGGCCAAACGCAACTTGTAAATTTCATCGTCTAACTAGTTGACGGTATAAGCAAGTGATTATTAAGTATGTCATGCAAAATTTATCATGATTTAAGGATATTAACATCACAGGATAAATAACTATACCAATCATATAGTTCCAAATCAAGTAATCGATTGACTCAAAAGCTACCCAAAAGAAAGAAAATGGAAGGAAAGCATCTAATTGGTAACAATTAGATTTTGACATAATATATTAAAAGTATCGTGGGTTATATTAAAGGTTCGTTGTATCGTGGGAGCCATTCCCACGATACAACGAACTAATCCTATGGATACTACCATTAATATATTTCAAATTAAGGAAAAAGTGAGAGAAGATGAAAAAAAAAACCACAGCCACAAATTAAATAAAAAAAGTGTCCAGATGTGTTTATGTAGCTCAAGCTGGCCATGCCCCGCTACCTGCGGTGGTGGTTAGGGCTGCAGAGTGAGGAACCTCCTGACAATTCGTGCCGTGTCAAGAAGTACCGCCTTCTGTATCTAACCCTTTATCCAGCATCTAGCGAGAGCCTCTTGAGGTGTTGTTCGAGGCTTCGGCTTTTCTTCCGACTTTTATAATATAACAGTACAAAGTTCACAAACATATGTGGAATTGAAGCTTTTCTGGATCGAAGTTATAAGAATGTATGTAGGTATATTAGAGAATCAAGATGACATAACTATCTATACATATAATAAAAGCGTAAACGAACAGTGTCTGTACACTAAATATTTTTTCAAAAAAAAAAAAAAAAAAAAACAGTTTGTACTAGTTGTACTTGTGTTACTGAGGTCAAAAAAATAGTTTTTAAAATTTTTGTCTGTTTGTGCGTTTGTGCACGCTAATCTCAGAAGCGACTTAACCGATTTGAATGCGGTTTCCACAGATGTATTATAGCAAGCTTCCCCTAACATTTAGTTAACCGTGTTTATTTCATTCCAATCGGTTTTCAAACAAAAATGTTACGCGCTCTACCGAATGCCGCGCGTACGAAGTTGCGGGCTCAGCTACTACCTATTTATTCCGTCATCTTGATCAATTAATGCGACAATTTTAAGTAGTACAAATCCCTTCCTTTTTTGTTTGAAAAGCTACTCATTGGAAAATGGAACGCCCATAATTACAAAACGAACACTTGTGGGATACATTTTTGAAATTGTTTACTGAATTCAGTCTATAGTCAATTAGTGAGTCATCGTTGTCCATTAACCTTGCCACGCCCCCTAACCAAAGTCACTCAAAAATTAGAAAGTCAAGTATTTTTTTATATAGGTGTGACCATTTCTTCGCGTTTCATCTGCCCTAATAATTTCTTGTAGTGTCTAATCGGACATTTTAGGTGATATCAACTGCGATGCCCAACAAGAAAATGAAATCTAATTAAATTTATAAAATTTTAAAATCACCACAGACTGTGCTCATACCACTAACAAATCAGTATTAGCAGGAAACAAAAATAAATCGATGGAAAAAGTGACAGTCACCTAATGTTCCATTTTCAAATGAGAGTTCAAGGTGAAAAAGTAACTTCAGGCCACTCTTTTATGAAATATTACGATAATGAATACTTTTTTCTGTTCCACTAATTGTGCCGGTATGTTTATTATTATCTTTCTCTTTACTATTACTAAACCATTATTCCATTACTATTACTATTAATAAACCATTACCATTATTCCATTACTATTGAAAGTTTGATTAAAATTATTTCAGATACTTAAGTTTTGAACGTAAGATCTCAACAGACTATTTTATTTTCACTTTCTATTATGAAACAGTTCGGATACAGTCATTTCTTCGTTACATTTAAAAGAGATTTAGAATTTTGTAGTTTTTTTAAAGGGTTGCCAGTGAAAAGAAATAACAAATGTACGTTACCAAAAAGTAGTTTTTCGAGGCAAAGTAGACGTAAACTGGTGTAGTGTGCTAGAAATGTTAACCAGCAATTTTTCTCTCTGAATGTTTGCGGCACTAATGATCGCAGCCGGGAGTAGCGCGTGCCGTCGCCTGGCAACGGACCCGAACATGTGTGAAAACCACCACTACTATTACATGGACGTACCGCCAACATTTACAACCATTTCTGTTCTCTTCCTTTACCAACACCGCCTCCTCTGTGTTTCTTTCGAAATTCCTCTAACATTTTATGAATATTACTACACCCTGTATAAATACACCAACAAACTATGATGATTATATCTTTTAATATGGTAACTTTTTTATGGTAATACACTTCTCTAATAGATAGTGATTTGTTATTTAAAAATATATTTTATTTTAATGAAAAATATTTTTTATTGCCTAGAAACAAATTTTAGTCGCTTTCAACAGGCAATTCTTTTGCATTTACCACCGATTTGGAATGTATGTTATATAAAGAAAAAACTATGAAGAAATCTCATAGTTAAACGGATCCAATGTCAATTTTCTATACAAATCTATATCTATAGTTTAACTCAAAAATGCCGCTTATTTTTGTATCTTTGTAATGAATAAACTCAAAAACTACTGGCCCGATTTAAAAAAAAAACTACCTATAGAAATCTATATTATCAGCGAGTAACATAGGCTACTCACCCTGCTACTCACCCTCCCCCCTCCCTCTTTACCCCCCTTAATACAAATGTATGTTTGTAATGAGTAAACTTAAAGATTAGTGGACCGATTTTAAAAATTCTTTCACCTATGGAAAGCTACATTATGAGTAATAATTTCTAAAGATACGCAGACGAAGTCGCGAGCAAAGCCTAGTATACGATTTTTTTTTTTTTTTTTTTTATTATAGATAGGTTTGCTCTTGACCAGCATCTATCCATGTAGGAAGGATGAGGCCGAAGATGGAGCGAGCTCACCCAGAAGATGCCTATTCACTCGAACCTTGAAAAGATTTGGGTCATATGAGCTCGGAAATAATAATAAATTAGCCAATAATAATAATAAAACGATAATAATAATTAGCCATCATTTCCAAGCTTTTTGTACATAATTTCTGTTTTACTATGCATTTAATTATAGGCCTTGTTCAATGTACATTATGTATTGTGTTATATTCGTGACGATCGTGTCTTCATTTATTATATCCTAATAATAACGTGTGTGAGTGTTAACTTAAGATTAATGCCTTCAACTAGAAATCAACTAGTTATTTTTTTAATTGTGCTGGTCGAAAAAATAGTAAAACCTTTCAGAAATTTAAATAAAAATAACTTTGTAAGATCTAAGACATTCCTTCCATGCATTTTCATGTGAGTCGTAGACGAAAATCCTCAATTTCCCACCTACAAAGCTTCCTTTGTTTAACAATCCCGCTACAAATCTCACAGATTAGCGTCAACATTAATACTGACAATTAAAACATAGGCCTTTTAAATTATATCAATTTATACTATGTATAATAAAACATCTTAAAGGATTTTCCATAATAAAATATAAACAAAGCTTCGTCTCGATGAAGTGTGACGAAATAAAATATATTTTTAAAATTTATTTAAGAAAAAAATCTTTTATTTTTGTGTGTTAAATTCTTGTTAATAACAAAATCGTAGCAGCTCGCAGCGTCTACGTTGCTAATCATGAAATATGTATATTCTATAATTTACCGAATAAAAAACGTCGTTAAAATACATATTTTTTTATTAAATAAGAGCTATATATTCCCTGTATAGGCCTACCACAGGCCACGCCTTTAATGCGCTTTGCATAAAGCCTCAATGATACAAATTCAATAGGAACATGCACATTTTTTTTAATATTTTTATACGATAGGTTATATCTTTATATAACCGTAAAAAAATATCCAGAGACAAAAAATTAAAATTTAGTAACAAAAAAAAATGTTAAAATTAACCAACAGCTACGGGCACTTTAAAACACCCGCTCTTTTGGCGCTCTTGTCGTGACGTCATTGTCTACAATAACAATCAAATGTCAAAAAAATCACAAATCAAACTACTACGCCCTTGTTGACACTGTCAATCTGACTGTTTCAAGTAATTTCTCACTATTTTTTTGCAGTTTTTAATAATTATTTCCCAACGAAAAAGAAATATTAATAAAAAATATTTAGATAAACATTATTCTAAAGCAAAAAAATGTTGATTCAAAAAAATTTAAACCTTTTTTCAATTAGACGCATATATTCCCTATTGGAAGCCCGTCGAAATAAAAAAAAGGAGCCATTTTGCACTAGATTGTCAGACCAAGAAGTTTTTGATCGGTAAACATTTTTAAACATATTTAACCGTTTTCATATCTCCTTTTGAATTCGTGTTCTATGCGTACAAATTTAAAAAATATCCATAAAATTATGATTATTATTTATTATGACAACAGATTTTCTTAATTAATCCTGTTCTACTATCATCTCAACGGTACACGTCCACTTCTTGACAAGGTCCTCCTCATTAATTTTCCAATAATAGCGGTCAGAAGCAGCCAGGATTCATTGTCGACCCACGGTCCCTATCAGGTGTCCCATTTTGTGGGTGGATTTCCTACGCTGCGCTTGCCGGACCGTGGCCTCCACTCGAGAACCTTCCGGCCTATGTGGCGCTCAGTACTATGCGTCCTGCTCATTGCCACATCAACTTAGGTACTATAACATCATGATAAATAATAATATAATACTAGCAAAGAGTTCATTATTACACCGGGGGTCTCAGAGTGGTGACGGTGGTCCTTAAAAGTCCCTAGCATTTATAAATTAATATTGTTGCAGATGGTACCGCGAGACTTCGGGCGGTGTACTGCGCGAGGTGCGCGAATCCGAAGGCGGGCGCTATACACAGAGCAACGATGCGCTGGGCATCCGGAGGGCCGAGGTGGCCGAGGGCGGGCGATGGGCTTGTCGCGCCGCCAACTCCCATGGCCACCTCACCTTGAGGCTTCACGTCTCTGTTCGGGCACACCTCACCGTGCATGTGCAACCTCATTCGCAGGTCAGATTGTGTTATATTATTACGAATAAAATTGGTTAAAGGAATAAGCTCATATTGTAGCTAGACGGAAAATACCTCAAGTTTTTCGCTCGATAAAGCTTACCTATCCCGACCGTGCATCTTATCCATCTATTTGTATGTCTTCATGGGATGGTGTCTTCATACATATATCGTTAAATATTGACGGAAAAAGAAAAAATAATACGCCTAAGAAAGAAGGGGCGTTGACGCTATCCATTGCAATTATAAAAGGATAATTAGAAAAATGTACCTCGTCATTTAATTTTGATGCGCCCTCAAAGCGTTACCAACTAGAAATATCCCCGAGGCGAAAATATCTCATCGGGTGCCTTCACTGACAAAGAACGATGCGATTTAATTTTGGTAATAGACAAATTAGCGTCCTACATTAGTTATTTACCGACAGAAAATCAGTGTTATTTTTTCCTAACAACATTAAATATTTACGCTTAAGCGAACAAAAGGCATAATAATAAAAGTTTCGCGTGACCGAGCGAATGTTTTTATTGTTCGACGTCTCTCCCATGCTCGTTCGTAGTTCGAACATGTCGGACAATAACATTATTTACTCCCCAAATAATCTATTCTTACTAATTCCCCTGAATTTCTTTGATAATATTTACCATTTTGTATTTTAGATAAAATTAAGCTAAATTACTTCGTGTAAAAAAAATCTTATTAAATTCAACTTAATGTTCGAGTATAGTGAGCATAAACTGTAGGTTATTATAAGCTTAAATCATTTAGTAGAATTTGCTCTGTTTTTATTACTTCGTGCGTGTGATTAATTGACATCCATCGCAGGCTGTATCTACATTAATATCCAAATAGTTGCAAGAGCACATACAATCGGAAACTAAACTGTTCAGTGGAATAAAATAGTATATTATTTTTAACCCATTTAACGCTCTCAGGTTCGATTCTCGGCAGGTCCAACTTTGGAAATGAACTTTTCATAGTTGACTTTGGTCTGTATCTGGCAAGTAGTGGGAGGACACATTGCATTTCGCAGTCATTTGAGCAGTAATCACCCACCTTACAGATGATGACCTTGAAATAACAGCATGTGTGCTGTTGTGTTTCGATGAGTGAGTAAGGGATGCAAGACTCATTCCCCCTTATCTTAAATCCTACTAAGGTCTGTAGCGCACTTGCAGCCCCTGTGGCGTTGCTTGTGTTATAGGCGACGGTAGCCACCTACGATCAAGTGGATCGTCAGTCTATCTGAAAACCTTTATACATATAATGTAAATCATGATTAAATAATAAACAGTCAACATCACAACCACCCGACAACCTGTTTTATCTCATACCACCTGCATCCTGGTTGGAATCCCGGTCATCAATGGTGATCCCCTAATGAACAAGATTCCTAAAAAAACGAACGTTCCTAAGAAGATTTCTTTTTTGAAAACACGTTAAGTTCTTACAGGAGAGAAGATTTCATTAAATTAGCTAAATTTAATAATAGAAAATCAATTGGAGTTAAGTTTACTCAAAGATAGAGCGTTTGTTCGTTCATCGTCTTTCTAACTTATGTCAAAATAGTAGATTTAGTTGACTAAATCTCAGGGGAGAAATATTTCAAGCGAGACTATAAATTGAGACTTATAATTTAAGTTTATTGTTTGCATTAGTGTTAATAAATCGAAGGCTGATTAAATTGGTTTGTGCGTACAGGTAATTAACATTGCATTAAAATCATTCGAGAATACAAGTAGCGTTACTAAAAGTGGCGTTTCCATTTAAAACGTTCGCTATAGAGATTAAATGCACGATGCGGCAAAATGGCGGCACCGAATGACGTCACTCTCTGAGGTTATTGGATCCGAATAACAATCATATACAAACAAATTGACAATTATTGACATCGGTAATCTACGACTACAAAATTCACATTTTAACCAACAATTTTCGAGACGCTAATAAAGAAATACGGAAAGAAGATGACAAAATGGCCGTCAGTAACGTATTTCACTTACTTCACTAACTTTATAATCACGCGTAGATCATTTTTTGGAATAAAACCACTTTTTATCCCGTAATAAGTTAATATTTCATATTTTAGTGATACAATTAGATGACGCTACGCATACTATATATTTCAAACTATTTTAAAAAGTAGTTCAACCAAATATTAACATATAATTATTAATATATAACCAAATATTAATTATGTACTAACATTTAGTCGTGCAGTTCTTGTATTTTATTTATTTTTATCTTTATCTTTAAGATCATTTGATAGGCCTCAACGCACGTTTACGTATTAAATAATATTCAGTGGGTACTCCAAATGTAGGGGAGAATAAATGTGCTACATAATAACAATCGTTTCTTTACTTTTCTTAGATTCTAAAGACGTTCTAGCACCTTCGTAAAATCCGGGACAAAAAATGAGTACTTATGCTAACATAAACGACTTTGCGCTGAGTACCTTGTTTCTTATTTCAGGGATAAATGTATCTCCTTCACTCTCGGTACGATCAAATAGATTCTATTTGCTATTAAAAACCCTCTTAAAACTCTGGGATTTTGTAGGAGCAAACAAATAAATCCGAATAATTCATCAGGCGGATCCCTTTAGTTTGACAAGTGGTGGTCTTTGTGAATATTGTACGAACTAAAATGGCTGAAGCGATTTCAACCGAATCCCATTATACATTTACAACATCCTATCTCGGTGGACGATATTTCGTCTTGAATAGAAGGGTTTTTGTACATTTTTTGTGGACAAATTGGACAATGTACTCGAATATTAAACACATTTGTTAAATAATAATTGCAAATAAATCTTCATTATTTCAGAGAAACACAATCACGCCTTTGCGTCATTTTCCTAAACCTTTTCAACATAAAAACACCATTATATAAATAATTAAAACAATTTGTACACTTTGTACTTATGTTACCGACGTCAAAAAAATAGTAAGTATTTTGAATTTTTGTCTGTTTGTCTGTGCGTTTGTGCACGTTAATCTCAGAAACGGCTTAACCGATTTCAATTCGGTGTTCACTGATGTGTTGTAGAAAGCTTCCCGTAACATTTAGTGTTTGTTTAATTCCAATCGGTTTACAAATAAAAAAGTTACGCGCTATACTGAGTACCGCGCGTACGAAGTTGCGGGCTCCTCTATTAAAAATATATATAAAATGATTATAGGTAAAGAGAGAGAACTGACATTGTAAGTTTATTTACATGTAATCTCCGATTCCATTTCACCTAATTTTTTTTTTTTAAGAAATATATTCCAGAAGCCCAGGGGCAATAACATCTTTATTAATTTAATTACTCGAATACACATTTGCCTGTTTAATTAATCGCTCAATATTTGTATAAAGTACTAGCGACCCGCCCCCGGCTTCGCCCGGGGTGCAATTTTTATATATATGAACATTCCCCGTTTATCCCTCTTTCCATTAGTTAAAACCGAATTAAAATCGGTCTACCCGTTCACCCGTGATGCCGTGACCAAGAGGAATGGGGATTAATTTTTATATATAGAGATTATTAACTAACGATCCTTATTAATTTTTGAAAACGAAAAAGCCAAGAACACAATATAAAAGAGCATAATAATATAAAGACCTCTGTACAGATGTATTTACAGAGCTTACAAGAACACATTCAGACTACCGGTCTACTTACCGTAATTTTTTACCACACATAATAATCATCGTTGCGGGACTTCAACTACACTCCCTTTTTTCCTGCCTTTTTGTACAAGAGCCGGAATTTATATACATATTTACAATCATTAATACAAATTGTACAGGTTGTGAACAGTGGCGGTACTGCCACAATAAACTGCACCTGGGGAGGGTGGCCAGCTCCTCGCCTCGAGTGGCTCCACAATAGTGTCCAACTCGGCGCAGGAGTCGCCGGTGGGAGGGTCAGGGTGCAAAGCAATGGAGAACAGCTCATCATCACTTCAGTTCACAGATCTGATAAAGGAGTGTACCAATGTCTCGCCAGGAACGAACGAGATTCAGCGCAGGCTAGTGCTGAACTGAGGCTCGGAGGTAAGCAAACTCTTCGATTGAAAAGAATCTTTGTCAGTGATTTTTTTTTATTACAGTCAATCGACATATACCTAGTTACCTACACCAATCGTATTGAAATAGATTATGCTATATGAAAATAGGCTTTAAAGTGAACTTGCACGCCTCGATAAACGGATCGATCTGTAGGGTCTAATTAAAGTGTCAATATCACTCTAATTAAATGTTAGCTTAATTGTTGTCAAAATCCAATATCCGGTGATTTAAGCCCACTTCGCAATTATTCTAATTGGAAATTTGATAGTATTAATTGTTTCCTTCACAGATACAGCGCCGGAACTTCAGTATACGTTTATAGAGCAAGTATTGAGGCCCGGACAAGTGGTGACACTCAAATGTTCAGCTGCAGGTTCACCCCCACCACATTTCACCTGGATGCTGGATGGGCAGCCTCTCAATACGATGGCGAGAGGACACAGGTGACATTAACAGCATATCAAAATAAGGCAATTGTGATTGTATATGCGCGTTTCGCAAGGCACACTGCGTTACGAACTCAATATTGGGCACTCCCTTACAGAATGCCACCGAAAAATTAAAATTCGGTTGAATGAGTAAGCCAGAGCTCCTTCTCTCATCCCCTCCTTATATCTAATGCTTTATCCTATCAAAGTTGGATCGAAAAAATATTATGTAGTTCATTTTAAAAATTCTATAATTTTTACAAAAGACCACCATGACATAACATCATAGTGTGTTACGGCGAGTGAGTAAGGGATCCCTAATCCTTAATCTTTAGGTCGGCAACGCACTTCAACACCTATAACTTTGCTGTCATAATAGGTAACGGTGACCACCTACCATCAAGTGGTTCATCAGCTTCCTGATAACCTTTACATTTAAAAAATCTTCAATATCTTAATACAATTGATTTCTTTACAATCATACTCATTTGCAGATACAGCGTAGAACAATTTGCGACAAAAGCCAACGATGTTGTAAGCTATTTAAATATATCCGAAGTGAGATCAGAAGACGGCGGATTGTACACATGCAAAGCGGCGAATTCCTTGGGAGAAGTGTCTCATACATCAAGACTCAATATTTACGGTAAAACATTGTCTAAACTTATTTATAAAAAGAGTTAGGTTAATTACTGACAGTTTTTCGACAATTTCAGGACAACCTTATGTGAGATCCATAGGACCAATAAGAGCAGTGGCTGGCAGAGAATTAATCTTATACTGTCCCTATTCTGGATATCCAATTAGGTAAAGTATCAGATATAGTGTGAAATTGGTGTGAGTAACCACTTTTTATAGCATAGAATGTAATATTTGTTATGTGGGGTGTAATTATAAACATGCCAATTCTGAGAGGAAATTGTATACGAAAAAAAACTACCCCAAAAAGTAGAAACTTTAGAATCACAGCGATCTGGTTGTTTGTTTCGAAATGTCCCAAACACTTCGAGAAGACTCCGTCCTTATCAAACTTATGGGATCTTAAACGTTATGTCGTACTCACAGAAGTCAATTTGGCTTGTACAGTACAACCAAATTTATGTTTTTATTTCTCGTAGCGGCAGTCGATTCTTGCTTTTGTTTTTTCCAGAATTAACTTCATACCGTTCGTATGCAATAATATTAACAAAATATTTCAATATTGTTCAGTTCTGTGAAATGGGATCGAGATGGAAGTCCTGTTGAATGGGACAGCAGCATAGACGGTGCCCTGAAAGTGACTAAGGTTGAACCATCCCACGCGGGAGCCTACACTTGCGCCGTGACGGGACCTCATGGAGCGATCGCTAGGAGAGAACTGCAACTGGTCGTTAGCAGTAAGAGTCTTACTATTCGTTACTTGAAATTATTGGAGCTTCTATTCTAATAACTATAAACTATTAACTTAGTACTTTATTCGCAGATCCCCCCGAAATAGAACCATTTTCTTTCTCTGCCAACCTGCAGGAAGGTAAAAGAGCCCAAGTGAGTTGCAGTGTCACTTCGGGAGACATGCCGGTACACTTCACTTGGCTGAAAGACAACGCACCCATACCCTCATCTTTGCAGGTTATCATCTTTTCTATTCTGTACTATTTAAAGGATAGCGAGGAGTTGCATTTACAGAACCTTAGCTAATCTACGAGATAAATAACCTTAATGAACCAGATTTATTAGTACATCAATTGTTAAGTTACATGTTTTTATGTTAAGATTGGCAGACAGGCTGAATGTCCACTTGATGGTAGGTGGCTACCGTCGCCTATAACACAAGCAACGCCACAGCTGCTGCAAATGCGCTGCCGAGTACATTAAGATTAAGGATAAGAGATTGGGAAGAATTAGGGAAATGGGCTCTGGCATCCTTTACTCACTCACCGAAACATAACAGCTATTATTTCACGGTGGTCTTCTGTAAGGGAGTGGTTACGTCGCCAGACGGGC
This sequence comes from Bembecia ichneumoniformis, assembly GCA_910589475.2. Lineage (NCBI taxonomy): Eukaryota > Metazoa > Arthropoda > Insecta > Lepidoptera > Sesiidae > Bembecia > Bembecia ichneumoniformis. The sequence continues at coordinate 491,928 of OU342520.1, forward strand.
TGCCAAACGACTGCGAAACGCAGTGTGCTCTGCCACTACTTCCCAGATTCAGACCAAAACCAAATTTGAAAAATTCGTTTTCAAAATTGACACTGCCGGAATCCTACCCGGGAACCCCAGAACATTAAACATTAAATTTGACTTGTTTACATCTTTGCGTCCCGTGCTAGTATAAAGCCCAGCACAGACTTAGCTATAACATCATATAAAGGATATAATCAAGGTATCAAACGATATCTTCATTATATCGTTTGATGGAGCGATAAAGTAATCTTTTGGATATTTTCAAATTTATCAGTAGTTCGATAATCTGATTTGGAGCATAACCAATTCTAAATTCAAATTCTAAATTAAAAAGTTTTGATTATGTGATCAGAACTTATGACCAGACTAGTATTATGGTATAGTAAGATAACAAGGACAGTTGTGGAGGCAAAGCATATATATTTTAGCATATTCATATTGTATGTATTATAGTCATGCCTGTGCTGGGCTTTACGTCTAATTTTATTTATAATTTTCAAATATCACAATTTGACGATTGATGTTAAATTATGTACCTAGTAGCATACCTCGTCTGACCTCAGTAACCACCCCTTATAGAAAAAGTCCGTGAAATAACAGTACGCATGCTTTTGTGTTTCAGCGAGTGAGTAAAGGATGCCAGAGCTCATATCCCCATCCTCTTATTATCCATTATCTTAGTAAGGTGGGCAGCGCACTTGCAGCACCTGCTTGTGACTGTAGCCACCTACCATCACGCTGCATGCCCCCGACCTTTATATAATATGAAAAAAATTACAGAGGATTTTATAATAAAAGCTTAGACAGGAAGGATATATGAGGTCGTTTCTGTATGTGAAGGGATCTGTTGATTGACGAATGACTTCGACTGTAGGTGGAAGAGCGAGGCGCTGATTTTTTCAGCAATCTCGTTTTCAAAGAAGTGTCGGCCCGACATAGCGGCCTGTACACGTGCGTTGCCTCAAACACGGCGGCCAAAGTTAACTACACCGCCGAACTGGTGGTGAAAGGTAATGCCGATGGTCATTCGAGCACTGCACAGAGCACTTGTATTTAGACGCGCAATTCACGCACTAGAAGCACCGGTAAAACAGCACTGCCACCATCACGTCCCTTACTCTTACCCTGTTACCCTTCGAATTGAAATCACCACTCAATCATCATTAAACTTTTAACAAAGACATAATAATAGCGATAAATAATTAGAAAAGGAATTATTTATTTCTATGTTTTTAAAATTATTAATACGACCACGAAAATTTTCCCGCAAACAATGATGAAGATTGGTTCTCATAAGACCAAATTCCTCTAACTAATGCTGACTGTAACACGATTCACTTATATACAATTAGAAGACGTATCTGCATATTATTTTATATATATATGTATACATATAAAATAATATGTCAGATACTTACATACAATTTACAATAAACATATAATTAGTTAATTGGCAAATCGCTGTATTTTTATTTATAATCTTGTTATTTTATTTCTAAAAATTGAAGCAAAAGTTTTAAATGTATAAAAGCAATTCCTGAGTCCCCATGGTAACATGATAATTTATCTCGAACAATAAACCAAAGAAAGATAATTGTAGGCATTCAGCTTTATTGATTCTGGCGTTAAATGAATAGTTTCATTTAAGTTTCTTGCCAAGTGTAGTTAAAATTTTCTTATTTCTAACTTATAAAATATATAGGGTATATGTATTTCAAATTAAAATTTTGTTCTTTCGTGATTTTTGTTTTGCACAACTTTGGATTAGCACAGATAGCCAAAGGAAAGGGGTAATAATCCGTTTACTAAATATTTCTAATTACAGGTGACATTATTTTGAACATGTCATTTTACAATTTATGTATTTTTTCATTTCATTAAAAATAGTATACGACTTGATCTACTATTTTAAAATTATAAAATAATGAACAACGCAGCTGGGATAAAGCTTTTGTCAAATAGAAAGCGTAGCGAAAGTGAAACTTTCCTTATGGGTTAATAAAAAATAAGATAAAAAAATAAAGCATTTTGCAACGTCAGCCATCGCTTTCTGATTGACAAAACTAACAAGGTAGGTCTCACCTATGTTCCAAATATTTTGGTATTACAATTTACACTATCAAACCCGAACACTCCGCGATAACGGACTGTAGAGAGTTTGGAATATGTGTTACCTGGAATACCTTATTAATAAAATTTAATTTAAAATTAATTTTATTATGAAAATTTAACTTACTTCTATAAATTTTTTAATGTGGTCTAATTATTCTCCGTGTCTAAAACGGCTGACTAGCTTTAATCCTGCAATGGAGGCTACATTGTACATTGCTTACATTTTTTTTGTCATATTGCATGCTGCAGTATCACCGAAGTGGGTGATAGAGCCAAAGGATGAAGCTGTTCTAGCTGGTGAATCAATAGCGCTTCATTGCCAGACAACTGGCTCTCCATCTCCTCAAGTGACATGGCTAAAACAAAGAGGTACTACAAGGAAGTGTTTTAAAAATTAAAAATAAAATCGTCGATTAACATATAAAACTTCATAAATTTATATGTATAATTAATATAATATTAAATAGTAGGACATCCACTGTTGGACATAGGCCTCCACCATAATTTTCCAATAGGATAGGTGAGAAGCAGCCTGGATCCACCGTCGACCTGCGGCCCTTATCAGGTTGTCTACCCACCTTATGACTTAAGTTTACAGGAGTTATCATTGTCCATCGGTGTAAAACTGTCACTGTTTTACACCGATGTTACTGCGCGATACTCACTACAAAATTTTCCATTTGAGTTAGTAAAAAATTCCTTCAATAATTCTAGCTTACTATCGAATAGTAACGTAGTGTTACAAAATCCCTGTTGCATTGGACAATAAAAAAAAAGAGACAACATTTACTAAATATCATCTTGTCTCTTTCTCTTGCACATAATAACAACGACTTTTATTGTTCTTATCAACCATCGCCAAATTAAACAAATGATTTGACCGTATTTTTTCATGTTTGTAAAACCTAGCCTCACATACCTAAACCAACTTTAATGAATACACACAGAAACATTGTATGCTTAGAACTCGTAACTCGTTGGTTTCATTTATTCCCGGTTTTATAATATTGGAATTCATTAAGCCACAGATATATAAACTCCTAAGGTATATCCTTGTTAGATAATTTCATGAAAACCCACAAAATTTCACTACATATTCCGACTACTAATAATAAGTCGTGCACTAATTTAATTAATTAATTAGCAGGAACCTCAACAGCCGAATACATCCCGTTGGTGAACCTCGGCGGAAGGTTTCAGTTCCTGTCCAACGGAACGCTGTGGATCGAATCTGCGCTGCATTACGACGAAGGCCACTACATGTGCAAGTCCGAAAATGGAGTGGGCGTTGCCCTCACCAAGACTATATTTGTTGCTGTCAATGGTAATGGTTATTTTAAATTACCACTAATTACAACTACTAAGAATAACTACATCCATCCCTTGATACGTTATGTTTTAAGTAAACTTAAAGGTTTTATTCCTCATCCATAGACTTCCTGGTATAAATTTCTGGTGAATTTCTACACATCATCAGGAACTGAAACTCAACAAAGAAACACATAATTTCAACTATACAGATGTTCCACCACTATTTCGGCCAAGGCTAATTTTGCACTGTCATTTGATCATACCCGTTCAGGCAGGTTGCGATCTGACAGATCGCAAATCTAGTCCTGGAACCTGTATGATTAAATCTAGTCCAAATCAAATTATGCTCGAATTTAGTGCTGGAATCGAAGGAATGCTGGATAAAAATAACGGATGCGAACATATACTGTTGTCTGGATTATGTTTCTTTTCTATTTCCAGAACCAGCCCGATTCGAGCTGACGTCCCACAACATGACAGCGCGTCGTGATTCGCCTGCCACTCTGCTGTGCGACGTGCGCGGCGACAACCCGATCAGGGTGCAGTGGTCGCACAACATGAACGATCTAGATCTTAATACTTATAGGTTTGTATGTTGTTACAACCCCAACACTCTCGGTATTTATAGATGATGATATGCTTATCGTATTTTCATCATACTGCATACACATACATACTTTTGTCCACAATTCCTGAACTGGAGATTGTTAACATGGTATACGTGCTTCGTAGTATCAACAGTTTCCCCAATTCGAACGTACAATACAATTGAATGTACATTTACAATTATTATACAAGGACATTATTGCAATTTTATCTTTTGTTATCGAAATTGTTCACGCTTTAGCGCCCTCTAGCGTGATCTAGCTAAATTATCTCATGATCTACGCCAATTGTCACCGCGCTCTGCATTAATTTGATTAGTCCCTTTTCCCCCTTCCCTAAAATATTGTAATTTATTTTCTACACACAATATACGTTTTAACGAAGCCAAAAAGGCCTTTTTATTTTTCACTTTTTTTTAAATAACAACATTCATATAATTCGCATACGCGTAAAAATCGCTAACCCTATAGAAATATTAACAAAATAACCAAATCTTCAGACCTCCGGTGACTTGATACATTCTGGTATATGATTGAGTATTTAGATATTATTTTTCGGTTTTCAGGTTAAGTGTCTCCGAAGCAAAGACTGATAGTGGTTTAAGGTCTCAATTGTACATCAGCAGAGCCGATAGGCAAGACTCTGGTGTATACAAGTGCCAAGCTGTCAACGCTTACGGTCATAGTGACCATTATATATATTTATCCGTCCAAGGTTGGTACGAATCTCCCGCCAACCATTGTGTTGCTTGAAACGAAGAATCATTTATCTATACGTCTGTTTGTTTTAGAAAAACCCGATACACCGCATTCTTTATCCGTAACCGAGATTTTAAGCCGGGCCGTGCGCTTGTCTTGGAGTCAGGGCTTCGACGGGAACTCGCCGTTGGTGGGCTATACGATACAGCACGCGCCGCTGTCCACGCAAGGGGCTTTGCGCGTGGACCAGTGGGACTCGGCGGTCTCAGTTAACGTATCCGTCCATGGAGCTCATCAAACGCATGTCGCGTACGTTATTTATCGTTAAAATATAAAGTTGGTCATCACCACTAAGAAAAATTGCTTGTTTCATTACTGGCCTCTTTGTAGATTGACTAAAAAGGGAGATATTCACTATGAAGCATTGCTCAGCAATTTGAATCCGCACACTGCGTACATGATACGTATCGCCGCTATCAATCAAATTGATGTGAGCGCCTTCACGGAACCAGTAGTGGTGAAAACTCAGGAAGAAGGTCAGTTATCTATATTTTTCACTTAACTTTTTAGTAAATAACTCAAACACCATCGTCATCATATCAGCCGTAGGACGTCCACTGCTGGACAAAGGCCTCCCCCCTATTCTTGCAAAAGGACCGGAGGACTGGTCAGAAACAGCCTGGATCCACCGTCGACCCGCAACACTTATTAGATCGTCTGTTCACCTTGTGGGTGGATGTTCTACACTACGCTTGCCTGTCCGTGGCCTCCACTCGAGAACCTTCCAGCCCCAGCGACCGTCGGCTCTCTGTACTGTGTGTCCTGCCCATTGTCTTTTCAACTTACTTGAATTCAAGCATAATACTTGAATAAAAAAAAGAAAAATAAGCATGATCGTAAAATTATGAAATATAAAACTTATTTAGTAGTACCTATTTATCCCATCCCCCAATGCTGAAACATGGACTCTGATTAAATACATACTTCCCTGATTCTTAGCATTCTTCTGAGAGATAGGATCCGAAATACGGAAAACTAGAGTGACCACGTGACCCAAAATAACAGTCAACGAAAGTGGCAGTGGGCATACCTGCGAATCGGCATTGGGATAGACTAATCTGGCAGTGGAAACAACTGACCATCTGCTCGCTGGACTGTTGACGTAAGAAAGCGTTTTTGAAGTGAATGGATGCGGAGGACGGATTACCGAGCGTAGTGGCGCTCAATTGAAAAGCCTACTTCCAACAATCGAAGCTGATAATTATGTACTTTTTAAGGTGGTGATGATTACTTAAATAATGAATTTACTTTACAGCACCATCAGAACCACCTAGTAACGTACACGTGGCTCCTGGTGGACCGGGAGAATTGCACGTGTCGTGGAGACCTCCCGCGCGAGAGGCTTGGCATGGGGAGTTACTGGGATATACGGTCACTTGTACAGAAATCAGCCCAGGAGGCACTGCGATGCCGAATACCTCTAGGTAGACTTTCATTAATAATTTTTCCTTGTTATCGTACACATTTAAAAAGGGCATCAAAAAGGATACTATTATGAGGTTTCTTAACAGGTCTTCCTCATAAAATCTGCCTAATGAACCAGTAGGGAATGAAAAAAAAATACTAATGTAAGAGTCCTACATTCTTTACTAAAGAATATTTTTATTATTATTTTTTCATTGTTGTTTTTGAGTAAGGGTTTTTCATTCACTTCTTAAGTAATTGTTTTTCTCTTCCTCAGAACCTTGACTGTAAATGGTTGGTCAGCAACAGAGCTCAGTTTGTCAGCTCTGAGAAAATTTACGAGATACGAAGTTCGTGTCAGAGCATTTAACGGAGTGGCTGCAGGACCAGCGTCTACACCGGTTTCCGCTACTACTTTAGAAGGAGGTAAAAGTTCAAATTAAGTCTTATTTGAGTCAAATTAAGTTCAAATTAGTATTTGAGCTAATTATTTTTATTTTGTGAACATTCATTAAGACCATGAAATAAAAAACTAAACTTTTGCTACCCTCCGCTTTAGGAATTCCCTGAGCACTGCCCCTAATTTTCTAAAAGGACTAAAAGAAGCAGCCTGAATCTACCCTCAACCCGCGACCCTTGCCAGGTCGTCAACTTGAACTCAATAACCCGCCGGGTTATGTCGGTAACTTTCGTTCGTTTACGGATCTTCTCATTCCTGATTCGATTTCGCAATGTAACCCCGAGTAGCTCGTTGAACGACGTTGAGCTTTCTTACGAGGCCCTTAGTTAGAGACCACGTTTCAGCATCATGTGTCATTTCTGGCAATGCAAATTGGTCGATTTTTTTGTTTTAACTTTCTATTTACTTATGTTTTCTCTTTTTAGTACCCGAGTCACATCCAACAAGAGTATCTTGTTCAGCCTTGTCATCGTCTAGTATGAAGGTATCATGGAATCCACCGCCAATCGGGCAGCACGGGGGTCTAATTCAAGGCTACAAAGTTATATATGCACCACTCACTACTGACCATGGTAACTTTTCTAATATGTTCGTTGTGTCAATGAATCTTTTAAAACGAATAAAACTTTGAAAATAAATTTGCTTTCTAGCTGATGTTGGGGAAATCAAGCGGGTGACTACGACAGACACATATCTCCATACTCTGAGGAAATATACTAACTATTCTATACAAGTTTTGGCATTCACTAACGCCGGAGATGGCAAGAGAAGTCCTTCTGTCTACTGCATGACCGAAGAAGATGGTATGAAATCACGCCAATTTATCTATGAGATTTTATTTCCTATGTTGTACTTACATCTAATGTTCTTTAACTTATTTGTACAATTTCTTCCATCACCAGTTCCATCGTCACCGCAGAAGATCAAAGCATTGCCGTTCTCCAGTGACTCGGTGCTAGTGAGCTGGTTACCGCCACTTAACCCGAATGGCGTAATATCCCATTACACAGTTTATTACAGGGAAGCTGGACGGTGAGAATCCAAATAAAAATACGTAAATAATAATGTATACATATTATGTGGTTTCTTTGATGTATTGATTTGATATTTTCCAGATTAGGAAAACATCTTAGTTTCACGGTATCAGCGGATAAGAAATCCGATATGGAGTTGATGTTCCAAGTAAGAAATTTAATGGAGAACCAACTATATGAGTTTTGGGTTTCCGCGACCACGGGATCCGGAGAGGGAGAGTCTACGCTGGTGGTGGGGCAGGGCCCCAGTTCGAGAAGTGAATATCGTTCCCTTTTTTTTTTCTCTTTATTTAGGAAACAAACAGTCGTTATACATTTTCTTTTTAATATATAAATTAATACTAAGAGACTTATAGTTCCATACACAAAACAAATATAAATATTAAACAAAAATACAGATAGTACCTACTGTAATACTTACAAAATAAATTCAATCTTAAAGATTGAATTAAGAAATATACATTGTGCCATGATAAATATTCAAGGAGTTATTGAAAGTTTATTTCGCAGTTTAATCCTATAATTAGACAAACTACTACAAAAAACATTCACATCCATAAATTTGTTATTGTATGTGTCAACGCATTATGAATAACGTTTAATAAAATTCAATTTTTATGAGAAAAGGTAGCAAACAGACTGACCATCTATTTGATGCATCAAATGTGCTGCTAACTTTAATAGTATGAGTGGTGAGAGACAAGATTAGAAGATAGAAGAATGGGCTTTGACACGACTGACTAGCCGATGCACCGCAACGCAAGAGTACACATTGTTTATTTCATGGTGATCCTCTATAAGCGGTTGCTTACTGCCTCCATTCTGCCTGCGAAACGCACTGTCCCCTATCAATATTAATCTCTTTTAAGTTGGCACATATTTGTCCTAAGAAGTATTCGTTTTTGGCTTGCAGTACCAGCCCGCATAGCGTCGTTCGGTGGGGGCGTAGTGCTGGGCGCGGGGAGAGCAGCTATGCTGCCATGCACGTGCGTCGGCGCACCTGCTCCCCGCTCTCGATGGACGCATGCGCATGCGCCCGTTACGCACCATGCCTACTACCAAGTCACGCCGAGAGGGCATCTTCACATACGAGGTATTATACTCCGGCCATTATAAGAGTGCTGTTCTGACAGGTGTCAATTCCATACATTTTCTGTATCGTTTATTCGGAAATGAACTGTATGCAATGGACATAAAGAAATGTCAAAAACGCATTCATAGAATGACCGTACTATAAGGACAAATCACACCCAAACGCGACGCGACGCGAAGTTTACTTTTTAAGGTAGCAATTTAACATAGAACCTTTCAGTGAGTACGAGTCCATTGGTGTCGGCGGCTTTACGCTGCGCTCCACGACACTTCACGATGCTTTATATGGCTTCACGATGTGCTTCAAACCAACTGATCTTTTCAAGCACCCTTAGGGGCATCACTTCAAAACCGATGATATTCTCATATGATATGTCACTGCTGCCCATAAGCTCCTCTATATATCAGCAATGTCACCATTGTGGCTCCACGATTGACACTGCGCAGCACACTTTGGCTGACTGCCCCGAATGGGCGGAGTAGCGCACATTTCTGTCTCTCGTCGCGGGTGGTCATGAAAGCGATGGTCGGCAGTGACCTTCCGTGGCAGACGATGTTTATGTTTTGTGAACACGTTATGCGCAAGGAACGGGCGGAATTGCAGCGGGAAGAGGATCCCCTCTTCCAACCGATCCGCCGGAAGAGGCTCGGGCGCATGCGGCTGGTCTTTGTCCGCCATCTTTCCCCCTGACCGGGGACTCTTGAGGTTCCTGACGTCGTGTGGTTCCCAGAGATGGCCAGCGTGGGTCCACTTTCCAGTACGCGGAGGTTTCAAGTGGGAAGCGTAGCCCTCCCTGCCCTGGATGATCGACGCGGGTCGCGAATGTCGTGTCATAACCTTCTCGCTACTCCGCCCATCTATGCCATTAAATCGTTGGGTTTTAACCGGTAGGAGTTCGGAATAACGCAGTATAGGGGAAGCTGCGGGTGTCCATGAGGATTTCCCAACTTTAAAAGAAAGAGGTATGGAGCAATTATAGTCAACGCTAACCCACTGAGGAATCCATTGCGAACATGTTCATTAGATTTATGATACTCACATAAAGTCGAAAAGATACTGGGATTCGAATCTCTATATAGTGTATAGTAGGTGTATATGGGCGATCACTGCTAACTATTGACCAATAGGTATTCCCTTCCCCTTTTATAAAAACTGTACCAAACTGATGTAATTTAATTTCTTCTAAATATTTTTTATAACAATGCGAAATGCCTTTTTTTTTCAGAAGTAAACGAGCAATCGTCGGGTAATTTCACGTGTACAGCGAGCAACACAATCGGCGAGGATTCTATAACTTACAGCGTAGTCGCCATTTTACCTCCCGCTGCGCCCGCCCTCTCCCTCCAGTACACTACAGCTTCAAGCATCAAACTGCACTGGCAGCTGGCCACTGATGGCGGATCTCCAATACTAGGTGTGTAAACATCAATGAAGTTACACTTCAAAATGAATTTGAAGGAAGTTGTGCGCGCCGAAGACACCGTCAAGTTAGTTTCTCAACATTTTTACACATAAGGCACAACACTACTTTTATGTTCCGGAACTGGCCACTTACATAAACAATATTTATAAAGTATTTGCAACGTTTGGAGGTGTAACTCTTTGGCTGTAGAATATACTTTTGCTTCATCTGACTTTCACTTGTTTTAAAATTGTGGCGTAATTTTAAAAATTTCATGTTTACATCCCTATGGATGTAAATATTTTCGTAGTATGATTTTCTACGATTTTAAGTGTAATTTGACAGCTCAGCAGAACTTTGTTCAGTTTCAAATATCGATGCTGTGCGCCGTATGATCGAAACAGGCGGGCACGTGACCTACCATGAGATTAGGGCATCCTTAGGCATAGGCCTGAATCACATAAAATCAATCCTGCACAATCATTTAGATGTGAAAAAGCCGTGCTCTCGGTGGATCCCACACAATTTGACTGAGGCTCAAAAAACAGACCGCGTCACTTGGTGCATTGCCATGGTCACCAGATTCAACGAAGGGGTGTCAAATTTGGTGTGGAACATAGTAACATATGACGAAACCTGAATTTATCGCTACAATTCCAAAATAATGTAGCAATCGAGCGTATGGGTCTTTCAAGATGAGCCGAACCCAACCAAAGTAGCGCAAAGCACTTTGAGCATTCTAATTCTTCTATTCCTCTAATTCTAACTCTTCCTTTGGAGAATCATCGTACCGTGAATAATTATTAGTACACGACCATGTGTTTAATGGAATTATTGACGAACTCCGTAAAGTTGGATTAAGGATAAATGATTAGGAAGGGATAGGAAATAAATGGACTCCCTTATCGAAACACAACAACACACATGTTGTTATTTCACGGTGGCTTCTCTAAATGGGTGAATACTGCCACCAGAAGGGTTGCCCAAATGACTACCAAACACAACGTGCCATTATACCTTCCAGATCCAGACCGAGACCAACTTTAAAAGTTCATTTCCAAAGTTGGTCCTGCAGAGAATCGAACCCGGGCGCCTTGAGATAGAGCGTTAAGGCAAGCACCTAAACCACACATCCAAAATTCTAGAGCATGCTTGTTAATTTGCGCCTTTTAGTACTACGAGGCCTAATTGAGGCTTCAGTTCCATGCCGTTTCGCGGCAATATAAGGCCTATAAGTGTCGAACCATTTCAGGTTACCTGCTACAATATAAACAAGCGTCGGACGCCAACTGGCATACGATAGAATTGTCAACGGAGACCTTGTCTTACACCATGGACATGCTCAAGTGCGGAACCACGTACAGCGCCAAGATACAAGCCCGAAACAAAATCTCCATAGGACCTCCCAGCGAGATTCTAACTGCCACCACCAGAGGGGGACGTAAGTTAAAAATTAGGGTCTTAAGCAGAGATGTGAGTTATGTGAAATACAAAATGAAAAATACATATTTTGCTTTTCTTTTTCAAAATGTATTTTCTATCTCAATTGAAATATTTAACATTATAAATTGCAGGTTTTTCAATTTTTATTTTATTTTATATTTCATATTTCTTTCTGATTCTGATTCTCAGCAGCCAATGACAATACAACAATAGACCTGGAAAAACTACAATATTTTAAAGATGAATCCTTTAGAATAGAGTTCTGCACGTTTCGTTTGGTGGACATAAAAGACGAACTCTTTGAACAAATACTAGTGTATTTTAGTTAAAAAAGCTAGTGTATTTTAAAATAAGTATTACTTTAATTTAAATACTTTCTTAAAACCTTTTTGTATTTTTATTTGAATAACCAAATTGCATAATGAATTGAAATACCTTCTTAAGTAATCTTAAGTTAAATCTTCAATATCCTCTCTTTATTTTGTATGTTTAATGTACCTGATATCTAATTTATATAATTTGTTTCTTTCTTGTCACTCATCATTAGTTATGTTATATTTTTAGGTCCGAAACCTCCTAAATCAGAAGAGCACGTGTATATGAACTCAACGGCAATAAAAATAAACTTCTACGCGTGGAGAGATGGTGGTTGTCCAATTCTAGGATTCCGGGTGTCTTATCGTAGAGCTGGAACTGAGCATTGGATCAAAGTAAGTTCCACAATTAATTATTCATTGAAGTTAAAACATTTTTTTTAAATTAATGGCATAAGATCCTATGAGTAAGGGAGCCAAGGAATCTCATAGGAATCAAGTTGATGGCGGCAATACTCAATTTTAGTTTTCTTTTAGGTGGGCGACGATCTAAGTTCTGCGAGTCACGTGTTGGGTGAACTGACTCCGGCCACTTGGTACGAGCTGGCGGTAGAAGCGTACAACGATGCGGGCACCGAAAGGGTCACGCTGTTCGCTGATACGCATACTCTCGCTGGAGGTGAGATTAAACAGCTTTATTAATAATACTCAAACGCCAGATATCCATCATTTCTTATTTCCATGGATGAATTACTCTTAGATGGAGAGTTCAGATCCAAGCTGTCGATGTGTTACTTGTTAAATTCTAAAATTTTAATACCAGTGGACCTGTACTTTAACACCTTGTTTTATTTTATTTTTTCACAATTTCATTTAGTTTCTATTTATAATTTTGAATAGCTGTAGGCTTTCACGAAAAAAATAGGTTCGTTAGAACCTTTTTCGTTTAAGAGTTTTGTAACCACCTATTGGATACTTGTTATAGAAAAAAGTTAGTATTATAGAAACCGAATTTACGAATTTAATACTTCGTATTTCCGATTTATAATATTTTTTACTTTTTTTTATAAATTCTGTATAAAATCTGCTGTAAAATTGAGATTTTAAAATAAATAAAATGATTTAATTGGTTTTATTTCAAACCTATTTATTAGGTGGTTGAATATAACAGATCCGATTTTGTCATCTAAATGCGACATTGCAAATGTTCCAGGTCGTATTCCTCCAATGAAGCCTTCATCTCCTCTATCGGGAGTGTCTAGATCCGGGTCGCTGCGGACCGTTATGGTATCGTGCGCAGCAAGTGCCCTGGTCATCGTGGCCACTCTGGCAGCCATCGTCTGCTTAGTTCAAGGGAAAAGGAAGTAAGCTTTTCTAGTGGTTTTATTCATTGCTTGTTCCAGATGACAATAAGATGTGTGTTTTGCTAAGATGTAGCATTCTGTTGACTATCTTCATTACGTATAGGTGAAATTTATTTTCTATATAAACATTCTACAAAAGAATAACCCATCATCAATTTAATAGAGACATGGTGTGTACAGAAAGTACACCATAAATATATAATGAATCATAGATATCGGAAACCATTATTACTGAATTGGTAAAATTGAATAGTTCTAACAACTTACACTCATTCACACATCTCATATACGTATTAGTTATATCGTGAAGGGGTTGATAAAGTTGAATATCGTCTAATTTGGGTCTAAAAAACTTGAATTTTAAATTAAAACTCTAATAGTTTTGTATTGTATATTGTAGGTAAAACAACTCTACTTTCTACCTGTCAACACAATCGCTGCTGTGATATTATTTCAAACCAATTTATATGTTTTTTGTTACAATATATGTTTTAATTAGAAACTGGATATAGTATACTTATGCCTTTAGAAATATATATAGCCATAGATATTTGTATATCATGGCAAATGAAACTTTTAGCAACTAAAATTTAATTGTAAAAATTTTGTAAACTGTTTTTTGTTAGTATTAAGGCAAGATTTATATTACACCGGGCCGTGGCCCGGCCGTACCCCGGCCTTTTTTTTGACGAGGAGTAATCCGTTTACAGATTCCTAACGCTTAGTGGGCGATAGGGGTATGTGGGGGTCGCCCAGTACCTGACCATGGCGGCACTGGGAATACCCATCTAAAACTCCCGGTGTCCCCTTGCCCTTTTGTGAAGTGAATCAGGTTCTGCCAAGGCAACAACTCCGAGGGCAGCCTAGCCTAAAGGCCTGACTAGCACCAGTGGGGGCCGTACCTCGGCCTGGGTCTTGTATATTGATAGTATGCTTTTGTATGAACCAATTTATACCTTACTGCGCACTCCAATCGCGACATATCGTAACATTGTTTTCACCGTGCGCTCGAAGACAGCCTTGCGAGGCCTGATCGGGTATTTAGTATTTAGCCGAGGCTGCCGCAAGAGCCAGAATCGCAAGCCTGCCTCGTTGTATTAGAATTTACCCGATGTTGCTGTCCAAAACCTCGAGGCTGCCTCGCGAGGTATAGTAGTAATATAATACTATATAAGTAGGTATATATGTATAGTACTAATAATACAAAATACTTGGAAATGACAAGGCACAAGATTACAGTGACGAATAACAGACCCGGCCGGAGCACGTTGAGAAAAACACGGCGAGCGCACGGCCCGGTGGCGGCACGGTGTAATGTGAATCATACTTAATTAAACATTTTATTACTACCTATGTTTTATAGTAAAAGTTCGTCATTTGTAACTTAGTGAAAGACATACTTATTTGTTTTAGATTCTTCTGCATATCCAGCGACCACTATATGAGAGATGACAGGAAACTCAGCGAAAGTAACGAAGCGGAAAGAGAGAAGTTAAGAGAGGGCCACAAGCTGTACTCATCCTCCTCTATTAACGGGAATGAGAAGTCTAATGACGATTCATCAGGTAAGCGCTTTTTGATGACTCTCCCATGAGGTAAAATTCATGAGTTATCTTAAAGGTAGTGTAGGACAAAATATTTGTGGAAATTATGCAAAAAACATTTGAGTTCAGTTCTCTTAATTATTCATGAGGTAACATAACCGAGTGAAACATAACTCTTACAAGTGGAACATTACTGCAACATTACTCTAGCGAAGAAGATACCTTCACTGTTCCTTCAGTACAGATACTTATATGTATAATAAATTTCATGCATGCATTACTACCGTTGAACTAGTGTGTCTTCTTATTATATTACTAATAACAACAAAAATACAGCACAAACATATTAAGGACGTAATTACATTTTTGACGCGCTCGAATTCAGCTAACTGCGCCAGCACACTACAGCAAAGTGCCCACACACACATTGAAGCCGCACGGTGTACTTTACAACTTTGTCGTTCTAATTATTTAGAAAAAAAGGCGATACACTCGTGCTTTAATGACCACGTCTGAGCGGGGAATGGCGAACGAAACCTAAGGCGAAAGAGGTCGCAGTGCGATCGCTTAGAAAAATGTAAGGAGAAAATATACTGCGTTTTTTAGTGTCTTGTCTTTCTCAGAAATGAAAAAGTAATTCATTTGAGCACAAAATAATAAGCTAGACGTATAGAAGACTGTATAAGCTACAATTTCTTATTATTTTCATGTTAAAATATGCAGCGGATTTAGCTATTTATGTACCTATCCAGACACCATTTTTCGATATTTTTAGCGATTCTTGCGATGGTAAAAATGTATTTATGTGAAATTTTTTTATTGGGCTGCCCAGTTTTTATTAGCTATCTTTAGAGATGAATACATTACCTTTTATTTTATACCATGGTATCTCTACAGTTGTGCTTCCTGGATACATAAATGGTACCGAAAAACCATTGATATTTGTGAATACGTCCTTTATATGATGCACTGGCTGTCAATTGCAATTTTTTAATACACATTCTACATTAATACGAAATAACTTTAGAACAAGCTTTAATTTAAAAAAAATAAACTAGCCCAAAAACGACGTATCCACTGTAAGTTGTTGAGGGATGGGAATTCCGCGGACTATTTGATGCTGCATCATCAAGTCAAGATTACCATGTCATGGTAATACCATCGAAGTAACAGTACACCAAATTTTAAATCAGTCGAACCTGTGGACGTTAGAGAAATTCCTTCGTCAACTAGGTTAAAAATCATCATAAATTATAGCTATAACCCATCTCGATCACGTCAGCATTCAAACAAAAAAACCGTATCAAAATCAGCCCCGTTTGGCAGCTACGATGCCCAAGAAAGGCACGCAGACACACAGGTCAATCTTATATCACCCCTCTTTTGGGTCGGGCGTCGGGGGTTAAAAACGTAAGCGTACTTAATCACTCACTCTTAAAATTACACAAGCAAGTCTCTATCTCTCTCTCTCTCTCACACACACACACACACACAGACACACACACACACACACATACATACAAAACACACATATACTATTTTTGTAAAGTAATCGTAAACATTCTTATCCTTTAACTTAAGCGGCGAGCACATAACCCATAGAGTATTAATATGAGCCATCCAATTCCGAAACACATCAGTGCTTTGTCACTAATAAACATCAACTCTCGCTCGCACTGAAAGAGTAGCCCGTGACATATCTATTCGTACCTGTCCGTTTATTTCGAAATAAATCGAAAATACTTCCACAAAAGATTGTTGTTCTTATTCGGTGGTGTAGAAAAAACAGTAAAACATCGAACCTTAAAACAGACGGAATCACATTTCATCCGTAAGTAACAATAAATATTAAGTTTTCAATTTATTTTCACATTAACAGGGCTCGAGATAAAATGGACATATGACATATGGAATGACGCGTATCTTTTCGTCTCGCTTTCACTTCAGTAAAGCTCTATTAAGTCATCCCATTCTACATAATCTTTTTTGTGTTGCACTCTACTAATATTTGATCGTATGTATCGATATTTACGAATAAAGTAAACTGTTACATATTTTATACAAGCGATTACCTTGTAGGTACCTACTTACTTAACGTCTTATTGCTGAACAGTGCACATAATTTATCGATAATTAAATCTCCCATTTCCGTTAGATGCAAAAAGCGGTGTTTCGCATAGTCTTTTGTAAAATACAGTAATAAAACCGTAATAGGCTAAGTACATATCTTGTTTAAAGTTATGTAAAGTTTAAAAAAAAAGAACTTGTAATTGGAAATCCGCTGCATTATATTAAAATGTTTGTCCAAACGATGATATTTTCGTTTTATAATTGTCCTTTTTACTTTTTATTGGTCGCCCGCTTAAATAATGCTGAAAATTTTGGCAGAACTGTACGAGATAAGTCCGTACGCGACGTTCGGCGTGTCGGCCGCACATTCGCTGCAGTTCCGCACTCTGGCGCGACGCGAAACAGACGCCGCGCCCCCGCACAGGAGAAGACATCGTGCCTGTGAACACTACAGATATGGTAAATGTTCAAAGCTACTATTTCTTTCTTTTTCTTTCGTGCTAGAACTGTGAGAAATCTTCCCTTGCCTATAATATATTATACTTTATTACAATAATTGTCGTCGAAGAAGATATCTTTCATTTCAATCCACTTGTTAGGAATGAGTAAAAACTCGCTTAGTTTGATGTACATGTTACATAACATCTATATCTTAACATGTATAGGCACTAAACTTTAAAAAAAAAACAAGATAAAATCAAGTTAAGTATGCGAAGCTATTGTTCGTGTACATGCGACATCTATCGACGACGAAGCGAACCTCTACTAGAATTGATTAACAAGATTGTAAACGTATAACTATATAGCGAGCCTTCATTGTTACATTGTGTAACATGAATTTAATGGTAACTTTTTAGACATCATTAATTGAATACGAGTTCTTTCCTCAAAATGTAGTTAATTACACCTGTTATATTTTAGATTCGTGTGTTTAGTTAGATTTTTAGTATGTTACCTACGTGATTACAATATTTGAGTTACATTTGAATACAGGTGTTTAATATATTTATCGACTATGCATGTACCGGTGCCGCAAAAGGCATTGTATGTAGGTAGCCAAAACAAAATGTTAAGAGATATTTTTTTGGTTAGCGCATTTTCTTTCGTCGATCAAGAAGCTAAATATAATAACGACAATAGGCTTATGGGTACCTATAACACTTGGATTGGCCTTGAAAGACGTGTGCCTCTCAGTCATTTTGAATAGAAAAGTTGATGACCAGCTGTTGAACCAACGGCTGAAGTTATGGTCTACGCAGTAGGCTAGACCTGTTCTCGGTTACATAAAGGCTGATAGAGAAGATGCTCAGTGCCGGTATATCGGTACCGTATTGGTGACGTTTGTACCGACAGACGAATCGAGCCTGTCTAAATGCTCGACAGTGGAGGCGCGACACCGCATGCGGGCGGCCTGCGCGGCAGGGGCCGGCCCAGGCGCCGGCCTAGGGGCTGGCCCAGGGGCGGGCGGCTGGCGTGACCACCACACCGACTCCGACGACAACAGCGACAGTGCTGCCAACACCACAACCAAAGGTAGAACGTCTGCACATCATCACTAATGCCACACGTTTACGTGTAAAGGAAACAAAACATTAGAACAAATGCAGAAGTGGCTGGACCCATTGCATTTGGCAGTCATTTGGGGAGCCCTTCTGGCGGCAGTAACCACCCCCTTACAGAAATAACATGTGGTATGCTATTGTGTTTCGGTGAGTGAGTATGGGAATTTTTTTATGTTAAAATCGGCAAACAGGCTTACGGTCCACTTGATGGTAGGTGGCTACCATCGCCTATAACACAAGCAACGCCACAGGTGCTGCAAGTGCGCTACCGACTACAGTAAGGATAAGGGATTAGGAGAGGATAGGGAAAATGGGCTCTGGCATCCCTTATTCACTCACCGAAACACAACAGCAGGCGTGCTGTTCTTTCACGGTGGTCTTAGTAAGGGGGTGGTTACTGCCGCCAGACAGGCCGCCGAAATAACTGCGAAACGCAGTGTGCCCTGCCACTACTTTCCAGATCCAGACCAGAGCCAAAGCCAGAAGCCACCTGTCATCAATTGAACCGTCAGCCTCTCTGACGGCTTATATTATGATTTTGAGGCGCTACGAAGTTCGCCGAGTCATATTCAACATTCATGTTACATTAGTTTTAAATTTAAAACGAAATGTCTGTTTTAATACAATTAAGAAAAGACAAAATAACCTTTGCAGGCTCGGGAGGATCACCCGGCGGAAGCGTATACGGCAGTGGCAGGCGAAGTGCTCGCACAACCAGCAGGTAGAACTCAGGTACCTCCCCCGCTACCTCCCACACCCTATCACCCTCGTCACTAGTCTCATCATAGCCATTAATGCGTATTCACCATTGAATCTAGCACGACATTGATGCCACCTTAGGATATATACAAAAACTATTATAAAGAGATCGTCTGATTACTTTAGACTGGAGCCATTTTTAAAGGCTTTTTTGACCTACCTACCTTTTTTGACACACTAGCTTTTGCCCACGACTTCATCCGACTTTGTCCCCCTTTTTCTTAAATGCTAAAACATTTTTGTCAGACGTTGAATTTTTTAATTTTAATTTTTAAATCCCTGGGGATCTGTTCGTGGATGAAAGATATACCTTTGCTTTTTTGTGTATCCCTGACAACGTGTATCAAAATTTCACGATGTTCGGTTGAGTATTTAAGACGTGAAGGCGTAATAAGCGAACAAACTTACTTTCCCATCATACTTAATATTAGTTAGGATTCATCATTACTGACTATAGGTAAGCCCATATCCACCACTTAAAACATATTGTCAACTGCTCCCAATGTCCCTAGTTCGTCAGTCTAGAAGAAGTCATATAAATTATGTACAATGTAAGGGGCATTCGTTGTACAACATGTATATCTTCAGAAAAACGCACTTCTACTTACACATTTTGTTTTAATAGCACAACTATTCCACTTCATATGCTACATTTTTTTTAAATTCACGTATGAATTTTGCACACCTACATTAGGAATCATATGAATTTGTTCTGTGTTACAAAATCTGTGACCATCTCCCGGTCTATAAATATTATGCGTATTAAGTATTTCATTTAGAAAGAACAAATTCGTATCGTTTCCAACACAGATATCTTCTGCGAGTTGCGTTCATTGAATTTGTTCCTAAGTGTAAATTTGTTTAACAGTGGAGGTCTAAATGGAACCGACGGGACTCCGGGTTGCTTCGCCCCCGTGCCGGCCGATATATCATCTCTAATTGATAAGTAAGTAGGAATCGAGGGTTATCTATACTAATATAATAAAGAGAGGGGGCGAATTTTTTATGTTTTCTTATACGTATGTGGGGGGTAATCTCCGGAACCATTGCATGGATCAATCAATTCGAATAAAAATCACTATTTGAAAGGTATATTATTCCAGATGGACCTAGGATATATATTATGCGTCTTCTATATGCTGTATATGCCCACCCTAGTAACAGTTGGAAATTCAACTCTCGAAGTTTTTGACGAGTACATCTACTTGAGATAAATAGTAGACATTAGGCAGGTAGAGCCAACTTCGAGAAGGAGGTCAATCGTCGAATCCAGCTCGGATGGGCAGCGTTCGGGAAGCTCCGAGACACCTTCTCGTCCAAAATTCTTCAGTGTCTTAAAACAAAAGTTTCCGGAACGCTGCCCATCCGAGCTGGATTTGTCGATAGTCGATCGATAATAGATACACTAGATACCTAGGTAGATATATATTTACTCTGTAAAAAATATTTCATGCCATTTCAAAGATATTTAACTGTATATATTTGAACCCTCTTTGGCCATAACTAGCTATCGCCCGCGACTTCGACCGCATCCATTTTTCTTGGGTTTTAAAAAAAATTTTTTAAAAAAGAGATTTTTTTACATTTTATTACATTTTGTTTAACCGTTGCTAGACATTTAAAGACATTTTGTTTTTTTTTTATTAGGATATACATTACACATACTAACTCACTAGATGGCGTTACCTTCCATATATGAATTTTTTTAATATATTTTTTATTTAAAACAATAAATCGTTTATATTTGTTGATTCAGGTACCAACAGAGAAAGGAACAAGAACGCCGCGAGTGCACCATCCACGTGTAACAAACACTTCAGGACTGAACCAATTACAGTTGACTGAAATGATTATACTCTGGGACACGAAACTTCAACTCTAACCGAAAATGCCACCTTTGAGAGAGTGCATTTAGGAGTAGAGTTAATCATTTTATATGGGTACCTATTGTAAACCTTCTATTTCCCAAAATGAATTCAAAATGACACCTAAAATCTCGGATTCGTGTCCTAAACTATATTGTATTTTGTACATGTGGATCAAAACTTATAATAATTGCTGAAAGAATTTAATTCGGCAAAATTGGGCTTTTATTATAACAATTAGGTATGTCAATTTAATGCTGACTTATAATTAAAAGTTCCAATACGTCCACAATTATTTATGTATCCAAGTTATAAACAAACTAGCGAACCGTTGCGTGGTTTAGAAGTAAGCGGTGGAACAGATAGAAGACTTGTTTTATGATATATGGAGAAGACTAGCTTCTCGTCGCGGCTTCGCATGGTTGCAGATTTATAGATAGACCATTTAAATGAGTCCTCGTCCGCGCGGTACAGGAGCGCGGGAGTATAACGACAAAAAAGACCGAGAGAGGTGCGGGCGGGGGCGCCTGCACAAGTGCACACATTTGTCGTCATACCCCCGGCGCCCTCTTGTACCGCGCGGGCGAGGACTCATTTAAATGGTCTATTTATATATAGGTACAACCTTCCTTGTTCATTACTTTTTGTATTCGTTTTTTAAAAACATTGTTTTTTGACATTGTGCTTGTAGATTGATCAAGCACCTTGTGCGCGACATGATGAAACGTTTTACGATTTTGTCGTCGTTGCTGTTCAAGTCTTGATACTAATCTACTTGGCACGTGGTACGGCTATAATATTATATGAACACCAAACAATTGGTGTTCACCTCTCGGAAGGTATCCATTGAAAGACCAAAACTCTTTATAGTAATTAGTCTTTTGTATATAATTAAATGAAATTCTGATGTGACCATCTGCTTTTAGTACCTAAGTAGGTAATACCAATACCACTGAATAAAAGGAATATTGCTTATTGACATATTGACATGCTCAATGCTCATATTTACAAATTCTTACAAATACAAAAAAGCAATAAAATTTCCATTGCTCAAAAATAAATTACCTATTATAACGACACTAAAATAAAAGGCCACTGAGATTTTTTTACTAATTTACACCTATGTAGTTACGATTATTTTGATATTCAAGTATGTGCTAAAAATAAAAATAAATATATGGAGAGGAGCGGTTGTTTATAAATAGGTGCTACCAACATCGCGAAACTGAATAAGATATATAATTGGCTATGAAATGATTGCCATCGCTGCGCAGAGGTCACATTCGCGACACCCCATTAGTATTAAAACATTGTTGCATAAAAATTATAATGTGATTTACTTAAATGCCGTTAATCTATGACAGTTTAGATTTTAATATAATTTTAATGAACGTGTACATATTAATGTTTAATGAAATCATACGCTGTGGGTTTGGTTTTGAAGAATGTTTGACAATTGAATCGCTGTCAAAAATGGGATAAATTTTAAATATGGCAGCACTTCGAAACCAAGCTGTATATTTGCTATTTCTTTAAAAAAAAAAAATTAAAAACCCTCAAAAAACCACAGCATTTTCCAAATGCGCTTTGAATATTTTTATGTATATTTCACCCTGTCTACCGGCCTAAAGGACGTTAGAAGTAGATGTATTCTTTTTTAAGAATATTCAAGTCGTAAATACGATACAAAAAATATTTGAAGTTGTTATTAATTATTAAATAAATTTAAGGTTACCTTTAAATGGCTGTTCCAAACTGCAAAAGATACATATCATTAAAATAGACTGCCATTATATAAGTGATTCATATAATTCTTTTACCGTTTGTTGATTAATATAGTTAATTATTAGCACATAATTTATACACTATTGTATAAAAATCTTTCTATATACATGTTGTGTAATAAAATTAATAATACTATAGCAAAAATGAAAATAAAAATGTGTGTTGTGGTATAAATTTTCGAATTATTATTTTTTGCTCTAATTGTTTCCTAATAACTAAAAACTATCCAATCTAGAAATAAACAAGGTTTATTGCAAACAATCTCCCTTCTGGCTATAAATATATATGACTAGCTATATGTTTCCACCCAGCTATACAGTTTGAACTTCTTCAAGTGCACAGTAAATTCCTCCAGGGTCGGCACCGCACCTATGTCCCCCCAGGTGCTGCTTGTGTCCTTGGGCGACAGTCTAATAACTTTAGAATTAACGTCATTTCCTCTGGGACAAAAAATTAGTGAGCTGAAACTGTAAGTAATAAAAATACTAGCTAACAGTATGCTGAGAGGAAATGCATCGGACGCATTAATAGCACATCAATAGACAACAGATGCTCCCGTCTAGCTCCTGCATTAAACCCTTCAAGATATCAGCTGACAATGTTTCCACCGGGAAACAGCCAGCTGACATTTTATTTTTTCATAAAAAAAATAAAATGCTATTATGAATTTTATCAATAACAGTTTATAAACTGTTATCTGATAGATAAATTTTCAACTGAAAATAATTTACTAAAAAAAATATTTTATAATCCACCACCTTATAGTTAGCTGATTTTTTTTTCTTCAAGATATAGGTTAAGTATAATTTGATAAATTTTCAATCGGGAGG
Organism: Bembecia ichneumoniformis; assembly: GCA_910589475.2. Taxonomy (NCBI): domain Eukaryota; kingdom Metazoa; phylum Arthropoda; class Insecta; order Lepidoptera; family Sesiidae; genus Bembecia; species Bembecia ichneumoniformis. Next base: position 515,668 of record OU342520.1, read on the forward strand.
AAATGGCCGGGAGGAAACCGGGTTGGTGGCCCAGTGCGGGTTGGTTGACCCGCACTGGGCCAGCGTGATGGAACATATAACCCATACGCCTTTGTTGAAAAGATAAGCCTGTGCCTTCTGCAATGGGGACATATAATAGGCTGTTGATGATGATGATGGGAGGAAATGACTATTTTTTTTTTACGTGGATGGTAAAAAAAAATTAGTCATTTCAGAAGTCAGAAGTTTTATGTCATACCGAGATTTCTGAACTGTGCGAAATCAAGTCGGGAGTTCCTCAGGGCAGTATCCTGGGTCCTGTGCTCTATCTGATCTACACTGCAGATCTGCCAACACATGCTGACATTATAACTGCAACATATGCAGACGATACGGCGCTATTGTCAGTCCACAATGATTCGGAAGAAGCTTCGACAAAATTACAGCAACATCTGAATTTACTGGAAGTATGGTTGAATAAGTGGCGCATAAAAGCGAACCAATCTAAGTCAGTTCATGTTACATTCACGCTCAGCAGACAAACATGCACACAGGTGACTCTGTATAACGAAGCAATTCCACAGGCTGATGATGCTAAGTATCTTGGTATGCACCTTGACAGACGTCTGACTTGGCGCAAGCACATATGGACAAAAAGAAAACAACTTGATACCAAGCTAAGAGGCATGTACTGGCTGACAGGGCGTCAATCACAATTATCCCAACCTAGCAAACTGGCCATTTACAAAGTTATCCTCAAGCCTATTTGGACTTACGGTATAGAGCTTTGGGGTACGGCGTGTAACAGTAACGTGGAGATACTGGAAAGATTTCAGAGTAAAACCCTTAGAATCATGTTAAACATCCCATATTACATAAGTAATAAATACATCAATATGGATTTGAAGATAAAAACAGTAAAGGAAGAGATCGCAATCTATAGTAGGAAATATTAAAACAGACTTTTTAATCATGTTAATGAATTAGCATCGGGGCTGAGGGGCGCAAGAAGCGTATCGCACTCCCGACTAAAAAGTAACAGATGTAGGAATGAGAATAGCCGATGAACCTACTTTCATTCAAATAAAATCAACATAACATCGAAAGAAACCAACAGAGTGGCTTATTGTTGTTTCTGAAACAGATCGCCATGTTACAGAACAGAAAAGAGAGGAGTAACAGCTGACGCAGCTGTTACTCATCTCTGAAGCATTTTACGAGTTATCGCCCTAGAGGAACTTGGCCATGAAAATCTCTTGCTGGCTCACGGGCCATATTATGATAAATTTATTCGGAAAAACTGATAGTTTTTTTTTTAATGTTAAGATCGGCAGACAGGCTGACGGTCCACTTGATGGTAGGTGGCTACCGTCGCCCATAACACAAACAACGCCAAAGCTGCTGCAAGTGCGCTGCCGACTACGATAGGATTAAGGATAAGGGATTAGGAGGGGGTAGGGAAATGGGAAATAGTTATTTTAATAGGGAATTTATTTGTTTTGGATATTTCGCCCAGACCACTGTGCCTTCAAATAATTAAATCGAAATATATACTGAAAAAAACATAAATTAAAAAGACAAACAAACGCAAGATGCAATCGAATTTTAGTCTCGTTAGCCAGGAGTCTCAGGGTTTAGCATAATGTTACTATACTGACGGACTCATAAACTGCATCAAAGTTCAGGATTACTTTGAAATGATTTTTTTTTAATAAGTATGCAAACTTTTTAGATTAAATTATATAAATATGGAGAGACTGGCTCTTAATCTTAAAAAAAAGCAAAATTTAAAAATAGAACTGCAGTAAAACAAATGAATATAGCCGGGAAAAGAAAATTTACTCGTAGTATCAGATTTGCGTGTTATTTAAAGCAAAGTTTTAAATTGATTCGCATTGATTTTTTATTCTTTTGTCAATTGAATTATTGTTACCAGCAGAATTGTTGGGTTAGTTTTTTAACTCATCGAGAGTTTTTGAACCATAATATGGATACTTCGTCCGAACAAGCGGCTCAAATTGTAGCACTGGTGCGGGAGGGCTTGGATCAACGAACGATTGGTAGAAATTTAAATTTAAACCAGTCTACGGTTTCTAGAATATACAGAAGGTTTGTGGAGACAGGTTCTTACAGAAGGAGACGTGGTACAGGCAGGACTCGAGCAACCACCGGTCGTGATGACCGATTTATTGTTACAACTTCCCTGCGAAATCGTTTCCTCACGTCAGTTAACATCAAAACAGAGCTTAATGAAGTGCGTGGAGTAAATGTGAGTGCACGAACAATAAGAAGAAGGTTAAAGGAAGCGGATATCACCCCTTTTAGACCAGCAAATGGTCCAAAGTTGTCTGTAGCTCACAGACAAGCTCGCTTAAGATTTGCGCGTGATCACCTAAATTGGACAGAAGAGCAATGGGCCTCCGTATTGTTCACGGACGAGTGTAGGACATGTTTATATGGTGCAGATGGTCGCAGAAGAGTCTCGTCGACGTGGGGAGCGATATGCTCAAAGTTGCATTGAGGAGCGTGTTCCTTTTGGAGGCGGTTCGTGTATTGGTCTGGGGTGGCATATCGATGAACGGGCGAACAGAACTTGTGTTCATAGACATGGTCCGTCAAAACGGTAATAGAGGGGGTTTGACTGCACATCGCTACATAACAGAGATCTTAGAAGATCACGTGGTGCCTTACATGGGATTCATAGGCGAAAATTTTACTTTAATGCAGGATAATGCCCGGCCGCACGCTGCTGCACAAGTTCGACAATATTGCGAAGAGGTTGGGATACGTACAATGAATTGGCCAGCACGCAGCCCGGATCTTAATCCCATTGAGCATGTTTGGGACAATTTAAAAAGAGCTGTATATGCGAGAAATCCTGTGCCCACGACAGTGGCAGCACTAAGAACAGCACTTTCAGAAGAATGGGACAATATTCCGCAAGATCTTTTAATAACCCTAATAAAATCTATGCGGAACCGATTAGAATCCGTAATAAGGGCACGTGGGGGTAATACACCCTATTAAAACATAAATAAACCCTTGCATAAAGTTTGTGTCTATTGTTAAAACCAATTTTTTTATTAAACCAATTTTCCTTAAATTTCTGTTTTTTCTTCAAAAAAGTCTTAAGGTCCTTTCCAGTACATAAACTTAAACTTAAGGATACGCTGTTTTAAAGTTCACGAACCAATCTAGAGGTTTCAATTTAAATCTGTATAGAAAGTTTGCATACTTGGTTAAAATATTTATTTCAAAGTCGTCTATTACTTTGATGCAGTTTATGAGTCCGTCAGTGTATAAACGAATCCGTTAAATTTTGTTCCTCCTAATATGGGTATCCAATTTATAGCCCACTATAAATTTTGATTTTGATGAAATTTGGCACATATAATAGTTTATCAATGGTTTATCATCTGGATTAAAACATAGGATACTTTTTATCCTAAAAAAAGGTTTAGGTTTCCAAGGGATCGTCTAAGAATATAAAAAATTAGGCGCCACTGTAGCCGGGCCGGCGCGGCGCCACCGTCGTCACAGTGATAAAGAAGTCAGGTGTTATTTAATTTTTCAACATAGACGAAGTCGCGGGCATCAGCTAGTGTACAGCTTGTGTACTTTTATGGGTCTGTGTACTTTTGTTGGTAGAATATTTGTACAGCAACGAGAGAATGAGTTGTCCACGGGTCACGCCGCTCAGTTTTAGGACACTTATTCTGAGACTCATTAACTTACAATTTCCACCAGGATGTGAAAAAAGAGTGATGAACTAAGAATCGACATTTTTAATTTTAAAAGGGTGGCAGGCAGGCAGAAGTTACTGTTGATGTTACGTGGCCAGGACCAGCTTTACCTATAGTGCAGGATGTGCAGCGCACACATGCGCAGGAGGGTCTTAGAGGACGCCGAGCAAGCGCCGCTCCCAACGCCTCCAAAGAGCATGCGTCGCTCGCGGCGCCGACACTCAGACCCTGCGCCCACGTTACGTAGATGCGGTAAAGAATTTTCTATCGCCTTCAATATCAGCCAACGGCCAGATTATTCCTTCACGGCTTATGTCTCCAGGTCCCGTATTGATGACCAGGAATGTGGAGTCGCTGCAGCCCTGCAGGAAAATACAACTTACGTGTATATTCATATGCGATCATTTGTTCGCATGGATCAAAGACAAAAGACAACCGTTTCAAATAGAAAAATAGAGCTTCTTCTCGTTATGGATGGTTTATTGCGGCAGTTTTAGGCGAAAAGAAACAACAGAGACCTCAAATTTAACCAGTGCAATGAACGAAGTGCAGTCACTGTCTATGCAGTTTCTGTAAATAGACGACTCGATCGATTGGTACAGGTAGTTTGGAGGTTATGACAGAAAAAGAACATTTTTACATAGAGTTAAGAAAGTCACACGGTACTAATTTTACAAAGCCAGAGTGGACATTGGAACCAATTACCTAAACTTGTTATAACTTCAATTGAACATTTCAAGGGATGAACTTCCGAAAAGCGCAAACCGGCGATCGATCTGAAATTTGGTATAATAACGTATTTTGACCTAATCAGGAATATCGTAACAAAAATTGGCTCAAACGCCATTTTGAACATGAAAATTGAAAAAGAATCTCTTTTCGTTCGGTGTGCATACGATTGTGCATTTTTTTTCATTCAACAAACGGTGTTTTCCCATTGCCGCTTCGTTTTTTTTTTTTGAGATAGTCTAAAACGGTTTGTGCAGCACAAGCCTAGCACAAGTTAGCACAATGTCGAGTTTTTCTAAAAATGAAAATGGACATGCATGCTAAGTTGCTAACTTCTCGGACACAGCTGTGCGTGCTCACTGCAAATCTCATTCTCTATGGTCTCTTCTCTTTCCTCCCCTCCTAAGGTCACACCTCCCCGCCCACAGCCGCCCACACTCAAGCACCACAGTGCATAATTATGGTGCATATAGCGTAGTCTATGGTCTAGTAATTATCCTCTTTGGCACAACACACCATCACACACCATACATATATTATACATAGTCCAATCCAATCTCACTCACTCAACCCAGCTAGGCTCGTACTTTGTGGTGGCTAGGCTGTTCACGTTGATTTGGCATGTTTCTGTGTTTATACCTTAAACAACAGGTTTTTAAAGTGATTTCCTGTATAAAACCTAGTGTAAATAACTAGTAAACTTATTTCTGTGCACTAACTAATATAAACAAGTGTTCGTTTCTCAATTAAAAAGTGAATTTTGGTTTGTTTTCATGCTATTCACCTATATTGATTTATCGTATGCTAGTGACCTGTTTTCCTGATTGTAGTATCAACTCGTAAATAATTAATGAAATCATTAGTGAGAGTTTATAACAATGCAAAGCGCAGTCTATTGGTGAATACTTTTTGAAAGTATGAAATTATTAAACTTTTGCGCATAAAGGATCGGTCCGTTACTTACATGGTTTGGTTTCGTAATGCTGCACACTTGTGTTTCACGATGATTACGCCAATTGAGGAGAAAAAAGATGAAAAAGTAAGTAATTAAATAGACGTTTAAACTTCCATCAACCAAGCTTCATCCGTTCAAAATGTTCTAGCACAAATTGCAAGTTACACAACACGCTAATTAAGCGGCCGCAACTGCGTGTAATGATTGTAATGCCTATATTATAAGTTTATTACATACGACTAATGGTTCTGGCCTCTCTTTGAAGTCTACACTTCATCAAAGCAATTTCACTTGTTTTGTAAGCTCTCATTATGTTGTTTTCTTTACTGTATACTAGACAAACGCGCCCTGGATTCGCCCGGGAACAATTGGGTCCATCTAGAATAATGTACCTTACAAATAGTGAAACGATTTTTCAAATAGGTGCTCTGTGGTTACCCTCCACAGGTAAACAAACATACAAAATCCAACCCTTTATTATATTACTATCAGTTGGTGCCCGCGACTTTGTCTGCATTGATAAATTAGAAATATAGCACCTGAGGAAACATGAGTAATTATAAACATCTTTTATCGCTGCAAAGACGGTGGCGCCCAATTTTTTATATCTTTCGACGATTCCTCAGGAACCGAACATTTTTACAGAATAAAAAGTATCCTATATGTTAATCCTGGTAATAAACTATCTGTGTGCTAAATTTCATTCAAATCTGTTTAGCCGTTTTGGCGTGACAAGCATACAAACTTTCGTATTTGAAATATAATATTAGTAGGATAGAATATTAGTAGTATATTATTAAAAAGTCATCAATGAGGCATTAATTAAAATAAAAATAAAACTGTGTTTCAAACACATTATTACACACTAACTGCTTTTTCCTTTTGTCTATAATTGCTATATTTGTCATAGAAAAATATTTTATATCTAGGTATAACTTCATATTTCTGGGATCTTTTTAAATCTTCAATATTAATATCAATAAAACTTCTATATATACTCCGTTGCACTTATGTGCACAAAAAAATCCCCTCATTAACTTTTAATTTATAAAAAACAATCAACAACATTTTCCCTCACATTTTCTTTACATATAATATTTTATCCATTTCTTGTCTTTCAATGTCATTTATTTCAGATATCTAAAAACATTCTAAATTCGATACATAGGTATTTGCTTCTTTTTCCATCTAGACAATAAGAATATAAAATTCACCACTTCAACAATACTTACCCAAACAAAAATCAAACTATTTTTACACACAATTAGTTTACACACAAACTAATTGTGTGTATAAATAATTTGATTTTTGTTACTAACAAACATACAATTATTAATGTTTTATAAGAAAAACAAAATATTAACTTATACTGGAAATTCGATGGATTGCCTTGGAGGGAATAGAGTAGAGTAGAGCTCATTTGCAATAAGTTTTGCCATACTCTAGCTGATTATGCTTAGTTTTTGTTTTTTTTATTTTTTATTTTCGTATGTTACACCCTTTAAATTTTGTGAGATAAATGAGGTTGTCCTTGATTATGTCCATCCACAACCTTATGTGAATGATTACATGACTTAATAAAAATTTAAAAAAATACAATAGCTGAAATATTGAATTAGAAATAAATAATTGATTACTCTAATTACACATTTGAAAAGTCATTGCGTAAAAAGTAACAGACAGACAGAATTACTTTCATATTTATTATTATAGTATGGATAACTATTTTGAAGATTTATTTGTTTCTTACCAATAAAATTACAATAATTGATATATTTATAAAATATTTTTATATCTTTTTTTATTATACTAACAATTATATTGTAAATTGCAAAATGTAATGTGTGTTTGTGAAGTCTACTAACATAAAAATACTGGATTGCTCATAATATAGGAATAAATAGATTTAGATAAAGCAATTCTGAATATTCTGAATCAGAAACATATTCATAAGACACTTAGTTATTTATAAAAGATTAAATATAAATAACTAAATCATACAAATTTAATGTCTTTCCTAAAATTATTTGTACACAAAAGTCTTTTTTCTTTTGATTATGTTATAAATTTTCTATGATGTTTGGTATTTACAGATTTTTAAAACTTTACATCACAACTAAACACAATGAATAAGTACACAATGAATAAGTAGGTACACCATGTCATGTGAAAGAGAATATTTATGTTAGTCTGAAATCTAAACATATAATAAAATTGTATTTATGTTATCAAGATCAAAATGTGTTTGTGCATGTTAATCTCAGAAACGGCTTAACCAATTTGAATGCGGTTTTTATTGATGTATTGTAGAAAGCTTCCGGTAATATTTAGTTCTGTTTCATTCCAATCGATTTACAAACAAAAAAGTTACGCCCTATACTGAATAGGTACGGTTAGCGGGCTTAGCTTAAATATGTTTTGATTGGGACTTCTAGCTAGACCATTTCAGTATATCATTCAAATGTATTATTTCATATAGTTCTAATAAAATATGAAAAATGGTCTGTTCAACTTTTAAAATTGTGCTTGTTCCTTATTGGTTAGATTCGTATTGGCATGGTGCAAGTGTCAGATGGCAAGTCGCGGCCTCGGCCAGCGCGACTTGTCCTCTCAATGGATGCGGTGACCATTCAGAGAGAGACCCCTGTTCCTGTTCAGCCACCAAGAGATAAGAATGTACCTCATGCTAGAGTGAGTTTTTATATCTTTACCTACCTTAAAAAATGTTAGTTCTTGCTGTACTACTATGAAAATATTAAACCATTCCTTTGATTTAATAAAATGTGGAGTTAAGGCTCCGGTCTCGCTTTGCGACTCTACCTTAGCAAACTGAACTAAGCGCACTTTCACGCGTCTTTTTTGTTATGAATTGCAATTATTAAAAAGTACATAAAAAAAATATTTTTTGTATATTTTTTTTTCATAAATTTATTAAAAAATAGGTCATTACTAAGAGGTTTTAAGAGCGACTGCATTAAAAAAAAATTTCAACTGAAAAATATATGTATTTGCAGTGGTAAAATTCATGAAACTACAACTTTTTAAACCTCTTTAAATAAGAAAACTAAAGCGTTTATCAAAAAAGTAACCAGTTTAGATTATTGCTAACGATATGAGAATAAATGTAAACTGAATATATTTCGTATTTTTGTTATAATTTTTACGTAGCATGTGCTTGAATGAGACCTTCAACGCGTTCAACCTAAATAGAGGCATTTTTAACGCCCAATAGAGCTATTAAAATGTGCATCAAAATAAAATTAAAAAAGTGTTTTTGAAATTTCAAATCCATCACTTTCAATAAATGTAAAATATATTTCATTTATTCTTTTGTTAGTAACTGTAAAAAAACATTTATTTTCTGTAAATTATGCAAGAACACTAATTTTTAGGAGACTCGAGCCTTAATATCTAAGTTAATAAAAATATTTATGTTTTTTCTTATGGTTATTTCATATTTACAAAAATAAAATATATATAAAATAAAACGTTTTTATAAAATTATGTATTTTTTGTACTTTCTTTTTTGTTTGTAAACACTTATGTAACTTTTGTACTTTTTATTGAAACACTTATCTTTTTATATAAAAAGATAAGTTTTTATTTCCTTACCAGATATATGTAGGTCTTTTTCCAAAAAAAAAAAAAAAAAAAAAAAAAAAACTAGTTCTGTTTAAACTGCAATATTTCAGGATGTAATTAACAGAATGATTTGAAACTGTCAACTTTCCCGCTACCAAGATGACGGCTGCAGGCAATGACATTTTTACCATACAGCCTTGCCACATTGCTAAAGCTCATTAGTTATCATACACCCCTCGTATACAAGGTCCGTGTTAGGCCATCATGATAGTGTCAGCACTATCAGATCTGGTCCATCTGGTCCTTACAAATTGTCCAAAACCGCTTCACGTGGAATGCCACGGGCAGCCCATGGTAATTCCCATTGATTGTCAAGTGCATTAAGGGCTTTGCCCTTAAATGCTATGATAATATCCCCCATCATATCAATTCCCTACTTATGGAATGGAACTTAAACACGATTTTATTTAGTTTATCCAACAAAGTATGTACACTTACTTTTCAGGAGCGCATGGTACAGATAACCAGACAGAAAGTGGGTGGATTGGGTTTAAGCATAAAGGGTGGCGCAGAACACAAATTGCCCATTCTGATTTCCAAGATCTACAAAGATCAGGCTGCAGATCAGACCGGGCAGCTCTTTGTTGGAGATGCTGTTATAAAAGGTAATTTTTTAACTCATCGAGAGTAACATGTCCACCCTAAATACATGTTGAAACTATTGTGTTTTGATGATAAGATTAAAAGGATTTCTCTACTGGAAATTTCTTAAAATTTGTACGTGATCTAAAAGTGGATCACATACGAAAAAAACGTGTGAAAAGATCGTGGTCAAAGGTCGGTCAGGCTATATTAATTCTAACATCTTCTTGTTAAAACTACCCTATCACTATGCACACTTTAATTTTCGTCATAAATATTATTCTGCCGAAAATTAGTCATTTTTTATCCTAAAAGTATTTATTTTAAAGTATTTTAAATCAACCTTAAGTTTAAACTTTTCAATATTTGGGAATACTATTCTGAGTGACATCACAGAAACTGTTTTATGTATTGCCCGTAAATGACAAAATGCTTGCATTAAAAGTGGTATCGCTTTGCAGTGAACGGCGAATATATAACGGCGTGCAAGCACGACGACGCTGTCAACATCCTCCGTAACGCCGGAGACATCGTGGTCCTTACCGTGAAGCACTATCGCGCGGCCACGCCCTTTCTGCAGAAGCAAGGTATCTCGATCACTATTATTAGGTCAAACGTCCTCTTGTTGCATAAAATGCTGTCCAAGCGGAAATTTTCAAGGAGACGCCCTCGGCTCGGCCACTTCAGCGTTTTCACATTATTCAAGTCATTTACAATGGCCCCATTGTTCGTCATCCTGACACCATTAACATAGTGTCTATCATACCTTACCTTAAAACATTAGACCAATTCTGAAGTTATTTTTGTCTCATTTCCGCTTGTACTGATACAGTTAATTAAATATCTTATTTATTATTAAAATATACTTTTAATTAATGTGTTATATACACTTTATATATTCTGCCCTATCATGAGTAAAAAATGGAAATCTTTGTATGGCGCAAAACTATACAAATAATTAAAATGTTGTATTTTTTTTTTTTTTGTTTATAATTAATTCTTCGAAATTTTAAAATAGCTTTTAAAGAAAATTATTGTCACAAATTGAAGTATAGAAATATATATGGTGTTTCATATCCTTATAAATTAATTATTTCAGGAGATAACATTGATATATTTACATGATGAATATTATAGCACACGTTTTGTAACTACCATACCATATACAATGTTTACAAATATATACTTTTTTTGATGGAATAAAACGGTTTTGTATTATGGAAGTCCCAAACGAATCATTTAATTGATTGCCAAATGCATATAATGGTAGCACCTTCATTAATTTCCTCTCTTCACACAACCCTTGTCCTGACAATTACAATAGATAGATCTTTAAATCAAATGGATCCTACTAGTTTTATAAATATGCGAAAGTTTATGAGCATTTTTGTTAGTCTTTCCAAAAAACTACACAGTTAACCAATACAAGCAAAATAAAATATTTTGTAGATTAAAATTAGCTGTCATTTTGTATCCATCTGTGAGGGAAATTTTAAGGCAGATGCATAAAAGTATTTGATAAAGTCTAGGGTGAAGTGATTTGACGTTTGTTTCCTGCTTGCAGCTGACGCTTCCGATACCGACAGCAGCACTGGCGACGAGCACCCTTCCTTGCACTCCAAGGCCCTAGACGCCAATTGCAACTCGGAGCACACGAACGGAGGTTGGCAAGCCGACGAAACCGAGGCCGAGGAGGCGAGTCGGCCGGCCAGCGCGGCGGGTTCGGGACGCTCGCGGCCCGCTAGCGCCGCCTCGGATAGGCCCGACTGCGAATGGACCGACGTCGTCGTGGTGCCGCTCATGATGGGCTACGTCACTCGCTACGTCATGGGCACGGATAAGTTGCGTCCGGGCGCGTTCGAGGTGCGAGGGGCGCGCCCGCACCAGACCAGCGGAGTGATACACGTGGAGGACCCTTCGGCCCTGTCGCAGTGGCTCAAGAGCATATCTGATAACATAGTGGGACTAACGCACTTGCACATGAAGCTTTTGAATAGAAGCGGGGGCGAGAGGATAGAGTACATGGGGTGGGTGCAAGAGGGGGTGGTGTGCGGGGGTCAGCCGTGGCAGGTGTACCGGCCGAGGTTTTTGGTGCTGCGCGGCACCGACGTGCTGCTGTTCGAGGTGCCGCCCGCCTCGAGCGCAGAGCTGTCTCGGCCCACCGAGGCGCTGAAGGTGTACCAGACGCTGTTCCGCACTGTGAAGGAGAGTGAGACGGTGGACTGGCGGCAGCACTGCTTTCTGGTGCAGAGCAGCTGCGGGGCGGCCCCGAGGGCGGCGGGGCCGAGATACTTCAGCGCGGAGACTCGACAGGAGTTGCTGCGAGTGGAGGCCGCGTGGACGGCCAACGTGGTGAACTCGGTGGTGCGGCTGGGCAAGAAGACCTTCACGGTGGTTCACGGCGGGCGCGCCGCGGGGCTAACGCTGGACTGGTCGAGCGGTTTCTCGCTGAGCGAGGGCTCTCCGTCGGCGCCGCCCGTGTGGACGTACCGATTTTCACAGTTGAGGGGCTCCAGCGACGATGGCAAGTCCAAGCTCAAGCTGCACTTCCAGGATCCCGACACCAAGCTTATCGAGACCAAGGTACCCTTGCATTTTTCGGTGGCTTTCTTAATTGTTTTTTTTTTATTTATGTTATGTCGACAGACAGGCTGACGGTCCACTTGATGGTAGGTGGCTACCGTCGCCTATAACACAAGCAACGCTACAGGTGCTGCAAGTGCGCTGCCGACTACAGTAGGATTAAGGATAAGGGATTAGGAGGGGATAAGGAAATGGACTCTAGCATCCCTTACTCACTCACCGAAACACAACAGCACGTATATGCTCTTATTTCACGGTGGTCTCCTGTAAGTCCGCAGTTACTATACAGTGATCTTTTGTAATGCTTCCACCTTAACACGGTAACGAATTGCTGAATAAGTTGTCAATATTGTAATTGTTTTTGTTCAAATTTCTCTATTTTTCGGAATCGTTAACATGTTACCAAAAGTAATGTTGAGTGTTAATGTTAATAAACGTTAAGCGTGCTAAGCTGTTGCTGATGTAAATAAATAAATAAATATTGGTCGCAAATAACTTAGATCTTAACAATCTTGGACATACTGGGAGGTAGAAAAATAGGTCCATATCTTAGACTTAACATAAGTCTAAAATGTCAACTGGATTAGGTGTTTTTGTAATAGTTTTACTGAAAATTGGCATTAGATTGTGCTAAATAATTCAAAGTGTTTATCGGGTTGTAATTACTATGAGATAATGGCCTAATAGCATATTCAAGAATGCAATATTGAATTGTTATAGGAGTTGGAGTGCCAGATCCTGCAGAGCTTGCTGTTCTGCATGCACGCCTTCCTCACGGCGAAGGTGGCCTCCGTGGACCCCGCCTTCCTGGCCTCCGTCCACCGAGCTCACTAGTGGACTCTGTCATCTTGCGGACGGCCCAAAAAATCAAATATGTCATACTTATGAATCCATAATTTTTTTTACATGTGTGTTTGGCGTGAGTAAGTACATATTATATTGGTGAATTCTTAAATTTTTGTATGATCAATATTCCGTTGGCTATCTTGTAGCCAATCGGTTCTTGAGTAAAGAACTTTGTGAATATAAGCGTTCAGAATACTCCTCAGAAAAGCTTAAGTAGAAATGAACTGTTTTTCGAGAAACTTGACTGGGCTTCAAAGTGTCTTGTTTTTATTTTATAACAGGGGTACAAATAAAAACTTATTCAAATGTTATTTTTAGAAATAGCAATGAATTCTTACTTCTCACTAATAATCTTGTGCCATGCGCACAAAAGTCGAAATTAGTCTATGGCAGCCATCTTTGAAAAAGAAAAAAAAACACACAGTGCAAGAAATGAAATAAGAGGCAAAATCCTTTTTACACTATTTGGAGAACTAAATTATTGGAATGATCAGTATTAGGATCCAGTATGATATAAAAAATGTCTATTTCCTGATAGACACCTGCTCTTGTATCTGTTCTTCTAAAAGTATATATGTATTTATATATTATGTCCCAACGCCGGACATGGGCCTATCCTACTTTGAATAACATGGCATGGTATATTTTTTGTTTTGGAATTTTTAAATGCGTGCTAATAAAGGCCTAAGCATAATATTTAAACCAAACAGCGAATATTAAGACTTGGTTATTATTGTCATAATAACTAATTATTATAATAATAATTTGTTATATTATTATTAGAATAGTATAGTCGAATTCTCTGTTATTTCGCGACTGATCTAATTTTGAATCTTATGAATGTGTTGTTAAGATCTGATTTGCGAAAATAATTCTATTCAGTCTTCCCTGTAAATTCTCTCTTGTCTCTGGCTTGTTTCGAAAACTCTTTTACTGTTGTAAAACAGAGAAAGATATAAAGCCTCTTGTTTACTATAGATTATATTAAATTATCGCAGATATCAAGATTAATATTGTACGTAGATTTACATTTGAGTACTACTAATGGCAGTATTATTTTTTTGTAGAACGAAAGATATCAAATATCTTCGAAAAATATATAATATATATATAAATATTGAAGCTATTTCTTTAGTTTATTCGGGTATTTCAATTTACTTAAGCATATGTGAGCATTGAATTTTATATTGCACTAGATGGGTAGTTTTACTATTTTTTTTTACAACGGGCATCCATCATGGATACTCACCGGTCTGGGTGCAGACCGATGGATTATGTCAGACTTCTACCCCGGAATGGTAAGGGTAGACCTACCGACGCGCCCGGCAGGAGGGCATCCGTCCGTTTTGCACACCCTGAAACGAACGCACTGACCTACGACCCTTTCCCAAAGGGGCACAGATGGTCTTTTGGTAAACTATTCACATAACGGTGTCGCTCTCGCGCAGTCCTGCCCCCGTACTAGTGGTTTTCTTTGACGCTGTCCGACGCTCAATCGCCAGACCCTCGGCCTCGCTCACAACCGTAACCTAACCTCGTGCGAGATTACGGGTTGCCCTACGGTGGCTTCGACCAGAAACTGCGCAGGCGAACCTCACTGGTCCGCCACGACAGTATCGAACAGTCGGAGCTGGCCCGCCGGGGTATCCCCGGCCATCCCATGACCCCGAAGGGTCCACCGCAGCCAGCGTCCCTCTTCTCTTGACTGCATCTGTTCTAGTTTTTGTCCGCACTGTACCCCCATATTTGGGGGGTGTTCCCCTATGTGCAATCCGGGGACGCGTCCGATGGCTGGTATGGAATCAGTTAGCATCTGCAAACACAACCTAATCGGATAGTATTTTTCAAATGCTGTAAAAAGTTTAGGCCCAAAATTAAAAGAAATTATTACAATGTTATGTACATACAATGACTATTTATTACTCATGAAAAAATGTGAAATGTTTTAATTTATTCTTTTTGAAACTACAATCGGCCAACCATTATAAATAATGTTGAGAATAATGGTCAGAATATTATTACATATTTTATATTATTTTAAATATTTCAATTATTTTATATTAGAACTAAATGAGCAATTTTACAAATTACAATTTAATCTGATTTTATTTTGAGCTTTAATTTGAAAGCATTGTACTTACTCTAGTAACTTACCTGTCTAGTATGCATTTTAATTATCGCTTTTCTGTAACTATTGTAACTATTTTCTGTTCGTACTTGTGACCAAAGATTTATAATACTCAATGCATTTTCATGCAAACTGATTTAAATAGAACATATGAAAACTTCGATTTTTCTATTTTCCCACCGATAAGTATAGAAATTTTAAATCTATATACAAAATCTCTTATTATGATAGAATGTGAAACTTGAAATTATAATTGCGCTTTCGTCATATCATTAAATTGTGAGAAATATCAATTATGAATTGCTAAATATATTTTTATTATAGTAACGCTGTGTGGACTTAAAAGCCCCTTTCACTAGACGACGACATTGAAGTACGCTTAGAGCTTTTTCTCTATAGTTATTATTATCTTAGTGAGTTGCTCTTTAGTGAGGTGAAGATGTCTTTCAGATATAAAGGAACTAGCTGGCTGGTGCCCGTAACTTCGTCCTCGTTGGAAAATAGAAATATAACGCCTGCCCAAATATATGAACAATAAATTTATTCAATCCTTATTGCTGTTGTAGTTTTGCCAGGCGTTGGAATTTTTATTGTTATGATACCTCGGTAACGATACTTTTTTTCTGGATGAAAAAGCCTATCTCCTTTTCTGACAATATGTATGAAAAATTTCATGCAGTAGTTAAGGCGTGAAAAGGTAACAGACAGACAGAGTTACTTTCACATTTATTATAATGTATTGTCTAGTGGAAGTGGGGAATATTTATTAATATGTTAATTCTTTCATATTTTATCGGAACATCTGTCTGAAACAAAATGGAGGCGTCTGTTTTTAAAGTGTCTCTAAAGTAAGGAGTGACTCATAATTTATTTATTCCCAAATGAATATAAAAATGTTATTAATGAATCTATTTTTGGTTTGCGCATTGAAATGTTCAGTCATTTTGTTTCAGAAGAGTTCTTATGTATTATTAATATTATAGAAAATGTATTTATTTTTACGAGATATCATGTGTACGAGTGTTTCAAAAGTTATATAGCTCTTAAGTATTCTTAAGAAAATTCACTGCCTCGGTTCGTTAGTTTATTATTATTTATGTTTTGATACTTATTAAAATAACCAATAAGGCCTTTAATTTTTATTTTCATGAAAAACTTAAGACTCTTTTATTCTATATTTAAAACTAACTCTAATAAATAAATAAATAAATATATGCTTAATACTTTTAACTGTTAAATTTTAAACATATCTAATTTTAATTAAAAAAAACTTTTGTGATTAATAATAACTACAATTATTGAATTTTTAATTAATTTGTATTACCTACAACATATCTAGACTTTTTTCTAATATTGATTCTAGTATGGTTAATGAATGAATTTTAAAAATATAATTGTGAATTATATAATGAATAAGTTGTCAGTTTTGAATCATTCATCGTAAAATGACAATACGGATATTGTTGGGTCCTGTGAAATAGAATCACTATTGGGACCAGGAGTGCGGGTGACGTCATCACCATCATCATCATCATCACTGTCATCGATGGGTTGTAATGCTCCACATTTCATTAGAAACACCTACTATCATCCATTTCGTAATCATCGCGTTTGATTTGTTTTGACATTTATAACCAGTTGTAAATAGTGAACTTATTACTAGTCAGTACGTTGGTCACCCTTTTCGCACGTTTACCTTAGGTTGTATGTAGATAATGCAATCCCGCAGGATTATTTAGATGCGGGATTAGTCTGGTGTTGCATTCCCCAGTCGTACATGTATATGTCCCTCTGTTAATGAGTACCAGTTGCAGTGGTATATGTTAGTGATTGATTGTTAGCACAACGTTGGCAGCTCAGGAGACGTTCGCAAAGACGAAGGCTGGCTCGACTAATGGTCTTAAACAATTTCCGGCTGCCAAAGCGACTGTTGACTCTTCTCGTTTGTAAATAAGTATTTTATTTTTTTAAGTTATACTCACTTGTTTTGGCTTCGAATGAATGTGCGCTACTGATTTTATTCTTTTACTTTTAAAATGTGTATCAACGTTTTAAGGTTATATTTATGTATATTTTTTTACGACAAAAAGTATAAAAAGCCTCACGGACGTATTTACAATAGTTGCACACCATGTCTTCATTGAATAGCTTTTGTAGTTGGTTGTTTTTATTATTTTGTAGTTTTTTTTTTTATATTTTTGAATAGTTTAAATGTAGTAACTTCTTTATGTAAAGGTCGTCAGAAAGGCTGACGGTCCAGTTGATGGTAGATGGCTACCGTCGCCTATAACACAAGCAACGCCACATGCTCTGCAAATGCGCTGCCGACCATAGTAGGATTAAGGATAAGGATTAAGCTCCTCCCGCTACCCCTCCATCTCCCCGCCCTGGTTGATATAACCTGACGCCGAAATGACGTCATCGACGCCAGGGTGTACAGGTAATGTGAACGTGTATATGCATTTATAAAGATAGCAATGGCGGCCGGAAATACTTTTGTTTATGGCTCATTAATAGCATCGGCTCTGACGTTGGGAATCACATTGTTCGTATCTGACTATTTTCTACTTCATTTTGTAAAGCATTATTAAAACTTTGACATTGATTGAGCCCGTCCAAATGTTTCATTAATATTTTTTACTCTTTGTAATCACAGATTTAAATTAATTTAAATTTAGTTTATACAAGAAAACTGTGTGTTCCCGACACCGGAAGCTGTTGATAAAAAAAAATTGATAAACAAAGTAGATGATTAAAGGAATGATATCAATCGATTAGTCAATTTAGCGAATATACTCAAGACTGAAGTTGAATGTTGTGTGTTATTATAATAATTTAATTAAACGCTCGCTTCCTTATTTATACGGAGTAAGAACTTACATTAGATTTTAGTTAAGCTACCTACTTAAATAGTAGGGATACTTACTTTAGTTGCGTTTGTAGGAACTGTGTCTAACTTAGTCTTTTCTTAATTGAAATTTAAAAATTAAATAAATTCTATTTTCATCGCGCCGTGTCTGCGCGCTCCAATCGCGACATGTGCGCTCGGAGACGGCTTCGCGAGGCCCACTCGAGGTAATTTACCCGAAGCTGCCGCGCGAGTCATGGCTCGCAAGGTACAATATAATCCTATATAAGTGTATATATAATATTAACACAAAATAGTATTAATACGGTAATACTTGGAAATGACAAGGCACGGCCCGGTGGCGGCACGGTGTAATATAAATCGTCCAGATGTAGATTCCAGCTGCACGTCATGGAGCGTTATAAGCAGGCAATAATATTGTTTAATATTGAATTTTGTATCAAGGGGTATCTTGTAATAAAATCCCTTTGGCTGTATTATTTGTATCTGGCTGATTTTGACGATATTAAAAAGGTTAAATTTCAAAAAAAGAAACTAGTAAAATGTTGTTTCCAGCTATTTTTCATTTGTTTTTCTTTCTGTCAAAATGAGTTAATTTAATGAAGAAATTAGATACATTTTTAAATTTTATAAAAAAACAAAAAGAAAAATCCCAATTTTTATGACGTTTATGAACCTAATGCAGTGTCAGTAAGAGTAGCACAAAGTTGGTGTAAACGTCTTCAATCCGGGAATTTTGATGTCAAAGATGCATCTCGCTCTGGTCCCCATGTTATGGACAGTATGGACGCCATTTTTTGGAAAAAGTGGAGCTAGATCGGCATATCAGTAGTTACGATATAGCTGAAGAACTGGGGATTGACCACAAAACAATTTTCGACCCATTTGAAAATAACTAGGTAGGTACACAAAAAAGCTCGATATTTGGGTGCCACACGAGCTCACTGAAAGAAACCTTATGAATCGTGTACACATTTGAGATTCTTTATTGACATGTAATGAAACCGAACCGTTTTTGAAGAAATTGATAACTGGTGATGAAAAGTGGATCACGTGCGAGAAAGGTCGGTCAGGCTTCACAGGCTGTGCCAAAACTCGCAATAAGGTGTATGGTCTCTCTCTCTAACCTACAATTTCCCTCTTTCTGTCTCTCTCTAACTTATTTTATTGTGTACGCACATGTCCCTTTCAAATTCTAAGAATTTGTAATAAAAAACCTGTTGCAAAGTAAAAAATGGGGGCATAGTAAAAATGACACTCAATTTATGAAAATTGGTTCTTGTTCAGAAATAGTCCGCATATTTTTTTTCGTCGCTAGTTTTCCTAGAGTATTGTAACATTTTGGAATCTTAGTTAAGTAGTTGCTTCAATTTAAAAAAAAAAATTGCCACAGTAGTGTCCTTACATTTTTTTTTTCACCACGATGAGTGAAAGTGAACTGAAAGTTAAAATTTTGAATAAGTAGGTAATTTTAGCAAAAAATATAACTTCGTTTAATTTTTGCGTAAAAACTACAGGCATTCTGAGATTTTGGAGTTGTGGTGGACAGCAGTGCTACTTAATTAGCCGATACAAAAAAAAATCTGAAATATTTGTAAAATTGCAACCATAGTACTTAAAAATATAATAAGGGGTGTAAATTTTCTAAGGATTTCACATTATTCTTTTTTTTTTTTTCTCGAGTAATCAAATGCAGGTAGGTACACCTTTTGGAGCCCGCTTATCGTTGAATTTTGGGACACGTTGTATACTGTAATTAAATGTAAATAAACTTTAAAAAAAATGTCTTAGAGTTTTCATATAAAATGCGAAGAAACTTTTCCCCCCAACCTATTATTTATTTAATGCGTTCATTTGTTGACTCAAATGATTTGGTAATGTTCTTACTCCGTTAAATTCAAGAGGTTGGGCAATGAATGCCGTTTTGTATAAAGAACAAACAACCGCTTGGATGTCGAAGTCAATTTTAGTCAAGAAGATATATAAAATTTGGATTATGGTACCTGTGCAAAACCTACGGTCGTTCTGTACAGTGAAGGCGATTAGTGCATAGGGGTAATAGATACTAAAGGACAATGTAACCACGTGTCTATAATTAGCTGTTATACTTATTGTTAACTTTATGTAACTATATTGTATTCATTAGTAAAATATATTGATGCGATTACATTTGAATATGTTTTATTTTTTAATACCAAAGTTCCTAAGCAGAAGACAAGTTGTAAGGTGTAATGACAAAAATGAAATGAAGTCTGAAATCAAAGACTTTTTAAATTCTATAACAGAATGGTTAACCAAAAATAATTTGAAAATTAATTTAACAAAAACCAAACATCATTTCAAGAATACAATAGTTAACCCTTTAAGTTTAGGTATTAGATGTAAAGACACTTCTATTGAATAAATTAATACTATGCCGTTTTTGGGTTTGAAAATTGACAAATTTTGCAATTGGAAAGCTCAGTTAATAATAAGGTGAACGGATTCGTCTAGGTTTTGAACAGATTAGAGTTACTGCAACTAAAGAGTCAACTTTATTGGCTTACCACGGATACGTCTCTTATCATTGTTTGGGACAATTCTGTCAATATTGAAACCGCAATCAAGTCTCAAAAGAAGCGCATTCGTTCAATGTTTGGCATCGATTCCTTGCAAAGTTGTAAACCCTTTAAAAAAACAAACGGTAGGGATTCTTCCATTGCCTTGTCTATGCATCTATGAAGCGTGTGTATTTGTGCAGACAACAGACAACAAAAAAAAACAGAGATATATTTATATATAAAAATGTAAAGGGCAGAAATAAACGTGGCTACCACGACAAAGACTAAAAACGCATAATTGTATGTCGATAAAAATATATAATAAACTGCCGGACCATTTTAAACAAATTATTTAAACTATTAAATAGATAGATGCCCTGAGGCTCTAGTATGAGTTTACGATTCTACACTCGCTAGCGAGAACGTAAAACTTTTGTATGGAAAATCGTGAACTGTAAATGTCAAATTGTCAATTTTCCATATAAATGTTTTACACTATCGCTAGCGAGTGTAGTATCGTAAACTCATGCTAGAGCCACTGTTAGTGAATATTTTGATGACAAATTCGATTGACAATATAAATGGATTACGTCACCCGCGCCACATTCGTGACGCGTGACAATGTGACGCTGACGACACATTACGTCACCAGCGCCGCCCGTTTACACCCCTTGATTTAGAATAATTTGCTTAGAAATTCGTATAAGTACTGGTCTTTTGGGGTAGGTGGTCTGTAATGGCCACAATAAATGAAACTCGCATAACATAGGTTTATTTATTTATTTCAAGCTTGAGGGATAAAGTAAAGCTACACCGTAGAACACTAAAACATTACAAGCCCACTCATGTAGTAAAATTAATGTACTTAACATATTATTTCATACAACATTTATAACGGGTATAAATACTAGGTAGGGTATGTTGGAGAATTTAAAAAACATATGCCTGTTTTGTAACCTTCATAAAACAAATTAATATTAGACATTATTGACAATAGAAAAATAGATATTTTTTTCTTTCGTCAAAATTATATACTTAAAACTACAATTAAGTAGGTATATAGTTTTTTTTATATTTATCTAGGTACCTATGATTGATTTCTTGTTATAGATATGTTTATTCATATGTAAAGTCATTGGATCTTAAAAAATCACTACTTAAAACATATATAGGTACCTAAAGCAAAATTTTAGTTGCATTAGTTGGTAGGACCATGACCCAGGACCATTAGTAAATACATAATTATATAAATAAACTGTCAATGTTATTTGAATTTCATAAATATAACATTGCAGTACAAAACCTTGGATGAGGTAAATAAGTGAAACCTGACTGCATCCTGACATTAACAATTAATAGAAAAATAGATATTTTTTCTTTCGTCAAAATTATACTTAGAACTAGAATTTAAGTAGGTGGATATATAGTTTATTTATATTTATCTAGGTACCTATGATTTCTTGTTTTAGATATGTTATTCATAATATGTAACATCATTGGATCTTAAAAAATAACTAGTTAAAATAAATATACCTAAAGCAATTTCAGTCCACTGGCTGATATCTAAATAAATATGTAATGATTTATTGTCCGTAAAGCCTAGGGCCATTAGTCATTATCTAATAATATAAATAAACTGTTAATGATAATTGAATTTCAAAAACTTAATATTGCAATACAAAACCTTGGATCAGGTAAATAAATGGAACTTGATTGCTTCCTGACAATGTGTGAATCCAGGTGCCTAATGAAAACGTATGAGAAAATTGGATAAGACTACTGGTTTCATTTTATAGATACTTCATGTTATTTTAGTAATAGCTTCAATACATAAATTCATACATATATTCTATACATAAATTCATTTATGTATATAAATTATACAGGTTACACAAAAACGCATAGCGTAAAAGCAATAGGTTCGCTCCCAATTTATCAATTAACACAATAACGGCTGAAGTAAAAAGAACAGACTTCCTGTACTATAAGACTTTGTGCGTATAAATTACATAGACTTCTACTTGTTCACATATATGTATGTTGTAGATTAATTGCGTCAATCATATTTTAATTGACTAATTTAATTATGGAAATATGACCAGAGTAAACCTCGACACAGCAAGCAATGAAAATATGTACCTCACATTATTTTCTGGAAGGCATAATTTTTTCTGTTATGAATTCCATTAAGCTATTAAGAAGCCAGGAAAAGTTAGCGTCTCTACACGTAGGTATTGTCCTATCACATTATTGTCTAAAACACATGGGTACGGTAGGTATAAAGTTTCTCTATAAAACATACAAATACACCTAACAACTAAAAACATACTTTTTTTAAATCTGATACGGATTTATTATTTTTAAAATTCCTTACAAAGTTTATTTACTACCACTAAGTAGTTCTGTTTTCATTAATATTCTATCAAACTTTTTTTGTCGTATAAATATTTTCGTGACAGTATTGTCTTCGTGATTTAATTGTTTTTTTTTTTTTTTTTAATTGTATAATTAACAACACCGGTGGACAATTGACTATTTTAAAAGAGTCACTATCTAATTGTAATCTACTATCTAAATTGTAAAACAATAGTGAACAATGATTGATTCTATTTTATTGTCATATTTATTGTCTCTAGGTAAGTATATAAGTATAAGTAAGATTTAAGTTACAAACGTAGGAAGTTGTCACATTATTAGAATGAGATCTACACCAAAACAGTGCTACACAAATATTAAATCTATACATTCACTAGACAGCTGCACAACCTTCAACTTAACCCGTATAAGTCTACGAGAAAGTACAGCGTTTGAACAGAATAGTATCAAAGTTCAAAATACCAAGAACCGCCCCGACTCTCTTACACAATATCAAAATATTTTATTGTCGCTAAGTTACTTTAAGTCACTAAATTATTTCACATTCAAAGTTAAATTTAGGTGACAGTGTAGGTTCTATTACGCTAAGAGCTAACAGTCAGTCCGGCTGACTGGAGGGGTGGCGCTCTGAACACGAAATTATCTACTTGTTAATTTTTTTTAACAGCGACTTACAACTATTGACGTGACGTTTTTGTAGACACGACATATACCTACTTCTTTAATATCTAATCTCTACAGTTAAAAACTATTAATTTCTTTTTTGAATGCTGACATTTGTCTAAAATTTAAGAAGGCAAATTTTCTGGGTATAGAATTTAATTTACTGAATGTTTTGCAGAAGCAGCGCCGTGTCTCCACACAACGTCACTATCTAATATTAAGTCCATCGTACAGCTAAAATCGTAATGTATAAACATTAAGAGCTGAACATGTATACATGTACACAATATACTACACATGTTCTTTATAAAGCCAAATACCAATGCATTTCTTCGTTATTTATATCTTTAGGTATCATCGTAAAGTAATATGTTAGAAACGCTTATATTCCGTATCTAAATAACACAAGCCTTATTACAGCGGAACAATCATAGGAAATTAACTCACCTACAAACACAATCAAGAAGAACTGTGTAAACATATTTTTAATCCAGTATAATTTCATTAAAATATGTGCATTAATTCTTTTTTACCTGGGATTACATTATTTTTTAAATGAGGTCTTGATAAATAAGTTAATAAATTTCGATTAAAAAAGTTAGGCAATAGTTTCAAAAGTAAATACATTTATTAGAAAAGTATAAAATTATAGTTAAAAATTAATAAAATTAAATACAAACAAATTCTAATTAGTTCATTTCTATTACGGGAATTATAAATTAATATTTTTTAAAGAGCTTTTCAGATTAACTTCATTGAAATTGTTTTAATTTAAAATAATTGTGATTGAAAAAGATTCACTTAAATTAGGAGACTTTGTCACCTGTGTCACCTATGCGGTGGAAGAGTTCTTAAGATTTACAATATCTAAAACATCTTTATGTCTAATCTACTAATACATTAGTACCACTAAACTGTTTTGTTAACTAACACAAACATATTTATTAAAATGGAAATATCAATTTAGAAAAAGGCTTTGCAAATGTAAGTCACCACACCTAAAATCGACTGTGAGTAAGCGGGTAGATAGATTTTTAATATTATTAAAACCCTTTTACTGTAATCGTACAATAAAACAGAAGTTAATGAACTTACAATAAGTAATTTCTTTGGTATTATTTTCAAAATTGATTTTTCCATTTTGCATCTACCTACATTTTCAGTCACTACGAACGAAGATATTTTTTTGCAGGTAAAAACGAATATCTGTTCAATCTATCCTCGTTTGCCATTGTATTCCCACAATCTGTCCACAGTGTCTCCCACGTCTTTTACTTGTATTTAAATATTTTTATTTAATTTTAAATTTCTTTAAATACTAATATGTAGAAAGCTCGAGTTAAGAAATAGACTCATAAGTGTTTAACAACCATACATTATGTAATTACTTAACTAACTATAATGAGCCTCAGTAGACAAGTTAGAAAATATTACAAATACTATTTTAGCTTTACAAAAAGCACGTCTGTGTTTCGTTTGAGCTTTTATCTTGTCTAATGAGACTCATATTTATTTGAGTGCTATACCGCAGATACTGTTGTGGTTACTACTATTTTTAGAGGAGACTGATGGGAGATAAGAGTATTTCAGAAATTTACTTCATATACACATAATCCTAAAGCTTATGGCCCAAGATCCCAGAGCCTTTAATAAAAAAGTAAAGTTAGTACTATTACTTAGCAGATACACATACGTTTAAAACACATAGGAACACTACTAGATTTCTCACATTTTGACTTTTAGAAAATAAGCCATGGGATCTTGCTCTAGTATGAGCTTTGTACCAAACACTAGTTCAAGTTTTTGACTTAATCCCAAACCAAGAATCCCACTGCTTTCTTGGTCCATTGAAACAAGTAATGTTTCAGTGGGTAGTTTGAAATACTCGTACATTTAAAACGCTGATACCCGCCGCTTTAAGCTCTTCGAGATCAAGGCCTAACGACATGTCCAAAACCCATTAGTAGTATATACTACGCATTAAGCCCCGGTAGTTAAAATAAAATCTGATTTTCATTAAAATTTGAGCCAGTGTAGTTTATTTTTTAAAGTTAGGCGGACGGTCCACTTGATGGCTAATATCGTCGCTTATAAAGCAAGCAACAGGTGTGCAATTGCGTCCCGTACATCGAAACACACTGCACACATACTATTATTTCGCGTAGTCTTCTGTAAGGGGTGGTTACTGCCACCAGATGGGCTGCCTAAATGATTGCGAAACGCAGTGTGTCCTGCCACTACTTCCCAGAACCAGACCAGAGTCAACTATGAAACCCGGGACCTCCGAGACAGAACCTATAACAAGGGGCCCGGCAATTTGAAATAGGTATTTTGGCAATTTTTCGAGCGTTTAGCCACAGCAAGTTAAGTCTGTCAAAGTCGCTTTGTATGGGGTAATCAATGCTGTTACAAATCCCCTATGTGTTAAATTTCTTAGTCAGAAGAGCTGAGCTAATTTGAACCAATCACTTAGTAACCACAACAATACCAGCGATACGAGTCATTGTCTAAACTATAGGAATACTATAGGAAATTTTAACGTCCAAATGTTTTAACTTCATCTTAAATAATGTCACCTATTTTATTATCCAATGTCCCTTAAAAACTATTAAAGCTATTTTACTAGTTTTTTTTTATTGTTACAAGTGTTACTACCTAGTTTTAAACAACGTCCAAATTAAACAATAATTAATAGCATTTCAAATACCTAAATAGATTTTACAAACTCTTTTTTTTAGTTTATGTAAACCTAGTCTACGGTTTTTGTATAAATATACTCGAAAATCTTTCGTATTGTCATCAGTTACACTTATTATTATCGGATTTGGCTTTTACAGAACTGTTATACGTACAAATTCATGTTATAAATCACATGTTTTTTTTTTTTTTGCTTTTTTGACTAATAAACGGACGAAGAGAAAACGTGGTGAACGAAAATTGCGACGCTTGCATTTTTATTACTAAATCACGTGTAAAGCTGATCAGTTTTGGTTCAAACTTGGCACACACTTAGAGCATGTCTTTGATCAAAAAGAGGCGAACTAGATGGCGTCTTGCATCTATTTGCAATTTTGTTCTTCATCACTTTACTGTGGCTTAGTTCTCGTGGACCTTAGATAACATGTCAAAACGCGTGCAAAAACTGGTAGGTATACCTACTCTGTAAAACTGGAACGAATTCTCTTCGAGCAGAGATCAGAGAATCGAAGTCACCAAATATTTTTTTAACTTACTTTTTTTTTAAGTGTTAAAAGTAATAAAAAGTAAGCAACGACTAAATGATCACCACGTTTCCACGTTTTCCGCTAATAATTTTCAAAATTTTTTTAATACAGATAAATTATCTCATCGTCTGAGTGAACGGAATCACACAACACTAATCTATAAAAGCACTTCTCACTAAACTACTAACATCAAACATTAAACAAATACTTTATAACTAAGAGCTCTAACATACAAACATAGAACGGAAATGAAAAGTTTCGGGGGCCATTATAAAAGCCTCCTAAAAGTTTAGACTAAAGCTTCTCAGAGTCCTAAAAGTTACTTAGTCATAAGCGGGTTTATAATATTTAAAATTTGACATATTTTCAAACACTGTATATATAACACATTAATTGTTCTACATATAGTATATGTGTCCCGAGAAAAAGTTGTCGAGATACAAGAAAATGTCAACCTCAATGCGATATCATCTCATAATTACATATTTATCACAGCTTTTACGTTTACTTCACACGATATTCGAGTGATTTGTAAAAATATTCAGCCATTTATTGTCATGGTAGATTTTATTGTCGTTTCTTATTCGTCGATTATACTTATCGAGTTCTCTCTTAGCGATGAGCGGTTTCATTCGGTTACTTAGTTCGCATAGCGCACGTTAGACGTCAGGATCCGATTTCGCGTTATCGTCATTGTAGAGCCTTATCTGTTTGTGGATCCAGGATATGTACTTCGGGACGTAAGCGTAGACTCCGGGCAGACGAGGATGAGCACACTTTATCCCCCAGGATACGATACCGCCGACGTACCATCTCGATGGATCTTCCGGATCTTTGCAGAGCAGTGGACCGCCTGAATCGCCCTGGAAGTGGAAACCTCCAAATCATTGATCTCGATGAAACAAGTAGGCGTCTCACATTTGAGAACAAAAATTTATTTCAGCTTTACGGCAATGGAAAAGATTAGGTGTTAAAACATATATTTTTGTCAGGGTTTTTTTTTGTTTTTAGATGAACCCTCGGGAACAATATTTTTTTTCTGGATATAAGGTAAGGTGTCTGCAAAATTTCATGATGATCGGTTGAGTAGTTGAGACGTGAAAGCGTAACAAACAAACAAACGTACTTAATTACTAATTTACTTAATTTATAATATTAATTTGTATGTTCCACCACTGCTATCCTTTTACAATAATTTAAATATTACATCAAAGGTCTCTGCCCACTATATCGGACCATACCACGACCGTGCTAGGAACGTATCAGGCACGGAAAGCAACACGATACGCTCTAATATGCCCATTGAAAAGAATCGACGGCGTTCTGTGCCCGTATGCATCGCGGATGATGCCATACGGGCATGTCCATGTGTTTTAGTGAATGTTGCATACAAGGTCCACTAAAACCGATATGAATTCGTTCAATAACTTGCAGCACCGGTGTCTTGAAGTGCTATAAAGTTCTTTTAACAGTAAATTAGAAAATTTACTGTCTGTTAGATATGACTATTGGAAAATTAACTGTTAGAGAAAGAAGAAAACCGAAAAAGCATTCGATGCTACTGGATTCACGATTCTCTAAAAGAACTAAACTAGAATACTGGACATTATTCAGACACTTAGTTGTTTGATGAAGAAAAGTTTTTTCAGAATGTCTAAATTCCAATTTAATGTAAAGTTTAAAAAAATTGAAAATGACATTGTCATCATACGCGGTATCAGCACAGCGAGTTGGCAACGTCGCGTATAATTGCATGTAGCGTGTCCGCACAGCCAAAGTTATTTTCGTATTATTTTCGTTTGGTTGAACACGTTAAACTCTGAATTACTTACCAGTTTGGTTCTATATGTATTTGGTTATATAATAACGCTTTAACTTTTAGAAGCCCAGCAAAAGGAAAAGTCAGAAAGCGTGTCTGAAGTACGATTAAGTAGGGTTAATAGCCGAGGTCGGCCGCCCGACGAGACACGAACATTACCGGGAAGAGCCGAAACGGTAGGTGAAAACGCGAGACATAGCTAGTAATTTATATTATAAATTAATTTATTATTCTTGCATGGACATATCCTGTTATTTTTGTTTGTAAGTATTAAGAAATTATATTTAAGACTAAATGTTAGGTATCGCTTGTAACTTCAATACTGTAGAAACTATGATGAAAGTTTTAAGTAATTTTTAACAGACATTCAAGTAGCCCATTAAACAAAATATCAGCTATTCAAAACTAGGTCACCGTCGTTTAGATAAAAATACAATAAAAGGGAAAAATAAGGAATGGAGAATTGGGTTCAAGCATCCCTTGCCTACTCATATGCTTTCCTCTGTAAGAGCCCTACTGAAGCGGCTATACGTATGAAGTAATTTCAAATCAGTCTTGCGAAAAACACAAAATGAAAGTTTTTGGAAACTTTGCTACTCAACAAAATGTTTTACGGAAGCGAAGATTCTCAGAGGGATTTGTTGATTTCCTTAAGAGCAAATTGTTTTTCTTTGAAAAGTGAGTCGAGTGGACTTCTCGACGAGCCGAAGTAGATACAGCCGGAAAGTCCAAGAACTAGGTGGCTTCTTAACGACTTTATTCAATTTCATTTTAAACTTTTCAATTTAAATGAAGGATAAGCTAGTATTTTTAAAGATGTAATTTGTATGTTTTAAAATTACTCTGATTTATTTAACTCTATAAATAACTAACGTTCCGCCCCCGGCCTCGCCCAGGATGCAATTTTTATATATAAGAACATTCCCCGTTTATCCCTCTTTCCATTAGTGAAAACCGAAATAAAATCGGTCTACCCGTTCGCGCGTGATGCCGTGACCAAGGGAAATAGGGATTCCTTTTTATATATAAGAAGATGTTCCGATTAATTTAAGGAAAATAGCAACTCAACGCGTGAGTCTCATTTAAAGCTTTTATACTAGCAACGCCATTGACATAGGTAAATATTCCGAATCTATCTGATAGTTAATTACATCCTACCTTACAGTATCACATTGAATACAAAATTCATAGTTAATTCATAGAATCGTTTCTTATGAAATTTGGAATAGGTACAGAAAGGATGCATAAGCACTGAAAAATAAACTGGGCGTAGCCACGGGCACAAAAAATTGGGGTTGTATCATTCTTGTAGCAAACAAATCCAGTAAAACACCCGTATGGGCTTTCACCTCAAAAAAGGCCCCATTGGCCCAACTATATCATAGGATACTACATCTGAGTGAACACCTCTAGCAAAGAAGCTGTTACTGGGAAAGAAAGGCTATGGAAGTTTCAAGAGAACCCTTGTGCTAAACAGTGATAAGTGGTATTTTATGCAAGAGCAGAGCCTAATACTTTGTGAGGCCCTATATGGAATATACTTTCACCTCTAGTCTGCTAGGTGCTAAAATACCAGCTAGATCCTTTTGACACCTTGCAGCGTTTAATTATTTGAAATTTTCGTCGATCTACTTGCTCATATAACGGACGTATACTCTCTTTGGAGAGTTCCCTGATGAGTTATTCTAAATAATGCCTGCTTCATGTTTTTACCATCGTTATGGGTGCAATATATGCGGAGTTCATCCACACTTTAAGTCGTTAAGTTAAGGCGCCGCTGCGCACACTCGGATATTTAGAAACGGCAAACGGGTGATGTTTGAAACAAGCACCCAAATCACTTCAGTATGGGTTTCTTCAAGATTCTTATAAACAAAATTCTTGGATGAAGGCAGAGAAGGCACTCACCTTTCTGGTGTTGCTTGTGTCCTTAGAAGGCGTACCATCGAATAGACCGAAAACCTGTCTACAACATTTATTTGTGAGAAACATTTGAGGAACTTCTTTAAAAAAACTAACCTGGCATGCATCCTTCCCACCCTCGGGGTATCCAGCACATATCATGCCCTCAGTGACGTTCAGATCACGATGCTCGAGCCACTGGTTGCACAGGTCGCGGTTGAGCACAGGCACTTCTACTTCATTTACGGCAGGTTCGTACTCGGACACTATGACGGTGTTATATGAATAAATAAAAACACATTGCATAGAAGTAGACTAAACAGTAAGGACTGATCAGAGATGGCTGATTCAGCCATCTAATCAGATAAATAATCATCATACAAGTAATCATCTTTTGTAGATAATTTCTGTTCTACTACTCTTCTGAAATTGTTTAATAATGTTTAATGTTGTTTAATGAAATTGTTTAATGGTCTTATTATACTCGTAGAACGTCAATGTAAATATAGCTCAGTAAATTTACTGAGCTATATTTACATTGACGTTCTACGAGCTATAATTAAATTATATGCAATGGACTGCAATGACATAGGTGCATACTACGCATGTACTGTAAGTATATAATGAAGCTTCACAAACTTTATGTCTGTAAAGCAATATTAATGACAAAAAGGTTTATCGGAACACTTTCTGTCATGTAATGCCAATTGCGGTAAAATGGAAATAAACGATTTTCTAATGACGCGATGCGATGGATGCTTGCAGTCATAGTGCATCATGCAGTCAATGGGGATATAGGCAGAAACAGCCACCTTGTGTCTTAAGCAGACTGTCAAGTACTATGCGGTAAGAGAGACGCCCATTTACGCTTGTTTGCTTGACCTGACGAAGGCAATAGCACAACTGCTATTTTTTTTAATTACAAAGATTTTATTATAGGTACAAGGTACAAATTTGCACTGTAAAGTACAAAAGTTACTTGTATCAGGAGACCCGCTCAACAACATTTCAAACAAAAACAAAGAAATTTATGTGTGTATGTGTGTGTTTGTGTGTGTTTGTAATGATTTACTTATAATTTTTATTTAATATAGTTAAGTTAGGCAATAGTCTTTAATAATTAGGTTTCATTATTATTTAGGGTCTTGAGCCAGTCTGTTAGGGTCTTTTTGCAATTATAGTGGGTCAACTTCTATGTCAAAAGAATATACAAATATTTTTAAGTATTGGTGTCAAAACCAGGTCAACATAGTGAGACGGTCTGGGACATTTCGGAGCCTTATGCGTTGGAGTGCGGAGTTAGGCAGGGTGGGTTGACCTCACCTAATAAGCTCTTCAACCTATATGTTAACGCAATGATAGAGGAGCTCAA
The DNA here is from genome assembly GCA_910589475.2 of Bembecia ichneumoniformis. Lineage (NCBI taxonomy): Eukaryota > Metazoa > Arthropoda > Insecta > Lepidoptera > Sesiidae > Bembecia > Bembecia ichneumoniformis. The sequence continues at coordinate 547,620 of OU342520.1, forward strand.
TAGCACGCGTGTTGGCGGCTGCTATATTGACTGGTGCTGCTGAGCGCGTCTGTCTGAGGTCTAAGGAGATGTGATAAGTATCTGTGAAAAGTACGCCCTCACACACGGATTAGTTTATAATACGAAGAAAAGTTAATGCATGGTGTTATAGGTAAGTGTTCGGACAGTGTTCCGTCCATCAAACTAAACGGTACGGCTCTAAGACAAGTTAATATTTTTTATTTTTATTATTTTTATTTATTATTTATTAATACAATAATGTTTCATTTGACTTTACATTGGTGTAAACAAAAACTCGTTAGAGTTTTACCGCTGTCAAGTCTAATACGATTGCTCGCAGGTTCGCCAGATGTTCGAGGGATGTCAAAGTGACTGTTTTTTAAAGCATTTTGTACGTCCTTCTACACAAGCAGCCTGTGGGCGGAGTATCCCCGAAGGCAGTACAGCGCTCTGCGAGTTCAGTACCATGATGCGTTTAACGTGCTGATGGGGCTTCCACGATTTTGTAGTGCATCGGGGATGTTCACCGAGTTGCGGGTCGACTATTTCTATACGACAATCTGGAAGCGGTGTGCATCCCTGGTGCATAGGGTTCGGGCCAGCTCTAGCTGCATTGGCTTGACTGTCAGTACCTGACTGTTATATGATTCATGCACTGACTAATAAACGTATGTAAATACTAACATAGATTTAAGTTGTTACTAGTATAATGCGATCCTTAATAACCGCCTGTAGGTAAACCAAAGTTGGCCTGACAACCGGATCAAGTAACATCCGAATTGCGGACTTGTAACGAAAAAAAGGACACCTGAAAATTTTATAAGTGAATGGTTATTATATTAATACGTACTATCTTTGTCGTCTCTTTTACCCCATCCAATCACGGTGCAAATTGTTCCTGGGATGAGGGCGCGGTCAGGCGGCGGAAGGCATACCGGAGACAATTGCTCATGATAACGGACTCGGACAGCAAGCTGTACAACAATCATTAACTTACTCAGAAACTAAATAATTAAACAAATTTTAACAGATAAATTCTTATAGTCCCAAAATCCATCAAATAAATGATGGCGACGTACCTGAAAAAGAGCAACGTCGTTGTCGTGTGCGACGCCGATGCTGTAAAGCGGATGAGGAACAACTCTTCGGACCTTCACTTTCTGCCCGTAGTATGCGTGCGAGCGGCGACGTGTTATACCTAGTTGTATCGTCCAACCATTAACGTCCGAATGGCTGCGACAACAGAACACACATTAAAAAGGAATTCTCTCACCGCTACCTAACTTTTGCTATTTATTAGAAAACTCATTGATTCTTCACTCCATCTTGGAAGTTGGAGAGACATCAGTTCATTGATTCATTAATAACTTACAAGAGGACAAGATTCATTGATAACTTACTTGCCAACGCAATGTGAAGCAGTGAGCACCCACTGATCGGCGACCAACACTCCGGCGCAGTAGAAAACCTCTTCAGGCCCGCCAAGGATGGCGGCCAGGAACGGCCAGTCACCGGGAGTGGCTTCCACTCCGCCCACTATTCGCTTAGTTGCACCTGCTATTGCTCGTCGCTTGCCACATTCTAGAAAAAAAATGGTTAAGTTAAAGTTAAATTCATAGTCTAAATCTTATCTTTATTGCAACTTTAATTTTTTAATTAATTAATATGAATTGATGTAGCTGCGTTTGTGGCGAGTTATATTCAACCTTCGTCGACACTGGACGGATTCTAATTGAAATTTTAGCAAAAACCCTTTTTAGGGCGTAAACAAATTTCTTCACCTTTATTCGATAAGTGAAGAGTGGATGGCGGCGCTTCATAAAAAAAAACCAAATTAATGAAAAAAATATTAAACATTAAATGAAAACGGTGTACACAAGTGTTTCTTCATTTTCAATTGACTATTAATTTTATGTTTTAAATCAAAGAACAATTTAATATTCATAAAAGATTATTACAATTAAATTCGAGGGATTTTGTTGGTGGAACAGGTGAAATCATATCAATAGCGTATCACTAACGCTATGTGCCAAAATGTTTTTTTTTTATAAGCCCCGCATATTACTAATGTCCCTGACAGCAATTTTGGTGATGTAATCTCATGACACCTTTGTACCGTTAGGAACACTGGCCGGTGAGTTTTAGTTGCGGATGACGTCACTTGGATATTAATGTCCGATTCCTGCGCATAAGCAATTTGCATGAATTATCTCCATGAATCTCATTTTAGAAAAAGTTATCACAGATAATTTTTCCCCGCTGTACATCCTTTTGAAGATTCATAGATTTGGCAATAAATTAATTTTTTGTTGTCGATTGTTGGTGCATCAATTGACATTGTTTTTGTCACATTATCATGTTTTGTGTCAATGATCAATCCAATGTACACAGATGAAATAAATAAAGCTACCTACCTTAAAATTTATTTTCTTAGCAACGGTTTTCATGTTGGTTTCCAATTGATTATCTACAGTTGTCGCGTGTGACCGTTACATGAATTAACTACATTCAGAGCCTTTGGCTTATCTTCAAACAAATGTCATAATGCAAAGAATATTTAGCTAATATTTTAAAAAAAGTCAAACAGAAGAGGACATAACACAAACAACAATTTCTTCTGATGAAAATAATTATTAAAGATTGTTTAAAATAAAATTAAAAAATGAATTAACAAAGATATTATATGGTACGTCTTATATTAATAAATTATAGTTATAGTTATATATATATTTATCTTTGTACTGATAGTCGTAAATGTCGATAAATGTTTAATGAAAATATATTTTTGTAAGATTCTTTCAACCCTGATACACAAATATTAAATCAAAATATTTCCATGGACATTCAACATCCGGTTGTCCTCTTGCTGTGATTATGTGAACAGTAAAACGCTGTTTATCTGTAACTTGTACCACACGAGCGGACTACCTGGATGGACCGCCAAAACATAATTAGAAAAGTTTTCGCAATCGTGTCGCGATGTGCCCGGACCGAGCAACCCGAGGATTACACAATTCAGAAAGATTCCTGCGGGACAATTCGAAGGTACATTCTCAACAAAATGGAAAATAATCAATCTAATATTTATGCCATGAAATTCATAACTTCTTTACATATCTTTACTCATCCAAAACAATGTTTCACGTCAATATTGATGTCCTTTGCGCAGCGTTGACCGTACAGAACGCCTATCCCATCTGTTACTTGGACACCACTTAATGCAACCTGCTAACTTGGACACTTTTTCCTCTTTGAACATATGGCAGTTTTGGTTTGTCGTCTGAAGCTACGACGATCTGATACTGACAAATATTTTAAGACAATCTATTAGCAGATAACACGTAATAGTTCTAATAATACATAACTAATAAGAATAATACATAATAATACATACTCCTGATTCCGTGGAGATTGGGAAGAGTGCTGGTGTGGGATACTACCTGTGTAGACACACTAGCCCCTTCGCATCTCCATGGAACATCCACTAAGGCAGCAGCCGCAGCAGAGGCGGCGGAAAAAAATTAAATCTCTAAATATAGTGGCCTCGGCGCCGAATATAGTTTTGTACCATTCGGAGTCGAGACACTCGGTCCGTGGGGCCCTGCAGCAATGAGCCTCTTCAAAGACATCTCGAAGATATTGATGCGACGGGAGACCGAAGAGCTGGCACTTTCCTCGGTCAACGTATTAGTATGACCATTCAACGAGGAAATGCTGCCAGCGTACTTGGTAAAATGCCGCAGGGTCCATTTTTATATTATTAGTTTTTAATCAATTTAATATTAATTTATATTTGATTCTACATTATTATTTGTGAAGGTTTTTTTACTAATAAGAAATATTAGACAGTCTCTTTTATGATTTCTATTATTGCTTGAAGATATTGTGTTACGACTAACTATGGAACGTTCTGGAAAAAGCGTTGCCCCGGCCGAAAGTCTCGAACGTCCCACTCTATCGATGGTAGCCACGCCCCTTCCCGATTAATGTCAAAAGAAATTGGTCCCTATGTTTACAACAAAGAGTTTACATTTCAACAGATATAGAATTCCCGAAGTTTCAATGGCTTGTTTACGATCTGGAAAATGGCGCCAAGTATAAATAAGAGAGCAGGCGGGCGAGATGAGTGAGTGGTGCACAACCAACGATAAATCGACTAATTGTGCTAATAAATTTGGGGAGATGGACTAATTGTTTACCAAGTTCATCATATTCAAGACATGGATTTACACTTATAAAAACAGTGCGGAGCATTATTTTATGTTCAAGGGTGACAATCAGGGGTGATGGCCCACTTTATAATAGCCGTCCCTATAAATACAAGAAAAAAAAACACAATAGAGATAAGGTAATCCTTTACGTACACATCGAAATAACTTGCCGGCAAGCAACCGTCGGGACATAATTTAAAATTCTCAAATGTTTTATTTTACTTAAATTATTATTATATGAAATTATCTTTACTTATCCTACGATATACATTACTGTGCGTAAGGTAAGACTTACGCTAATCTTGTCTAATCATTCGACTGTCTCATTTTTTTATAGCTGACCTAAGGATCTAATTGACATTTCATTATGCTCTATGGATATTGTAACTATTTCGATAACTATTGTTTTGCTACCATGAAATGTAAAACTTTCGGAGCTAAGGCATTCAGAGATATAAGCGTTCCACAAGGTGGGAGTTTTGCGATCTAGTCGTTTTGAAATTAAGCTATTCTGAGATGAAGACCTTCTGCTCATTGGTCGTGTTACTACAATGTCATTTCGAGATATAGGTCAGTTATGCCAGTTAGTCTTATGCAGGTAAGGTCATTTTGTACATCCAGTCGTTATGATACGGACCCCCAATTAGCCCTGTCTTATGAACATATTTTTTAGCTGAATGTCTCCTATGAACGCATGTGTATTAATCTAATGGATGCATTAAGGTTAGGAGTGCTTTTGAGGGTAGGGCTGTTCTAAAGGCTAACTCTGGTTCAAATTCGTCAGCTGAAACTGAACAAGAACATTGAAAGTGACGAATAACATTTACGCGATCGATCAACGACTCAGTTTTAATGTGCAAAAGAGATTTTTTAATATGTTAAATAATCAGAAACAAAACGAAAATCATAGACGTAACTGTGAAAATTAGGAGACTCAAATGGAGATGGGCGGGGCACGTGATAAGAGGTCATGAAAAATGGAGTAAAAATGATAAGATGGTATCCCAGGGGAGGTAAAGGGAAGAGAGGTAGACCGCAGAAAAGGTGGGATGATGATATCAGAGAAGTGGCAGGAGTGATGTAAAACAGTGTGGGCTCAGGAGAGATCAGAATGGGAAAGGTTGAAGGAGGCCTTTGCAAACAGATCTACAAAAAACAAGCAAGAATAGGTTTTAATGTTCGTATTAGAACATTGTTATAGGTCAAATTGATCTGAATAAAAGGCTATATATTATTGTTAAAATGGTTGTTTTTTTAAATATAGTTACGGTTAGGTCTAACTCTGTGTGAATCTTAACAAAAATCTTGAAGCGTAATATCGTATCTCAAAAGGCATCAATAAGCTCCACAAATAATGCCAATTTAATCCGATAACAAAGAGCTCTCGATTGCCAGATCGATTTTCAATTTCGATTCAATGCTTTATTATAACTTATAACTTGTTCGCTCGCTTCCAATTGCATTGCAATGACAACTTAGTGCACTCCATTTATTGGAAAAAGTCAACTTGAGAAGTGTTTAACTTAATTAAGTATTTCTTTTAAATTTTCCACTTGCGTATTCTATTATATTGAGAATTTCGGCTATCGTGGGAACCTTTTACAAAAAAATATCCTCTTGACATATTATATTATATTAAGGTGCGAATATTAAAAATTAATTGCGTCCCGCCATCCATTATCCGCGAGTTCACAAAAGCCAATATTCACCTTAGCTGTAATGGAAACATTTTATTGTGATCAACCACAGTAAAGAAACAATATATTAATTAGTAATTTTAATTAGTAGGTATTAATGTGATAACTACACAATAACACTAATCGTATTTCACTGATGATTTCTAATATTAACTTTTTTTTAAAGTTAAGATCGGCAGACAGGCTGACGGTCTACTTGATGGTAGGTGGCTACCGTCGCCTATAACACAAGCAACGCCTAAGCTGCTTCAAGTGCGCTGCCGTATCTGGCATCACTTAATCACTCACCGAAACACAACAGCACACGTGCTGTTATTTCACGGTGGTCTTCTGTAAGGGGGTGGTTACTGCCGCCAGACGGGCTGCCAAATGACTGCGAAACGCAGTGTGCCCTGCCACTACTTTCCAGCTCCAAAAGTTGTCCCTGCCGGGAATCGAACCCGGGAACCCTAGAACAGAGCGTTAAGGCACACACCCTAACCACTCATCCAACGGGCTCGAACTACTATTAACTATAGAGAAAGTAAACGTATTTTGTTTCTTATTACATCGAAGCAAAAAGGATGGTTTTTATGTATAATTCATGAATATTTTATTTATATTTGTCTAATTATAACTTTTTTATTAAAAACTTTATTAAAAACTTGCTGAGCCCGCAACATCGTACGCGTAGTGTTGGTATAGCGCGTAACTTTTTTGTTTGTAAACCGATTGGAATGAAACAAACACTAAATGTTACGGGAAGCTTGCTACAATATATCAGTGAAACTGAATTCAAGTCGGTAAAGCCGTTTCAGAGATTAGTATGCACAAACGCACAGACATACAGACAAAAATTCTAAAAACTATTTTTTTGACCTCCGTAACATAAGTACAACGTGTACAAATTGTTTTTTTGAAAAAAATATTTAATGTACAGGTACAGACATGGCTCGTTTACGATTTTATTATATGTATATAATAGAATAGAATATCTTATTCAAATGACTATTTTTCGCGTATGACCAAAATTTCACACAACGACCTAGAACAGGTTTTTCTAAGAATAATTAACCCTTTGTATGCCGGAACGTTATTAATAAATCATGGTAGAACCCCCATGACTTCTTCTGGGAGAACAATTAGGTCAGTCAGAGTCAGTAGTCAAATCGGTAAAAACGGTTGAAATTTGAACAACCTGTATATATCATGGCAAATGGCACTTGAAATGATAAATTTAAGCGCTGGCAGACAAGGGTAATTCGGCTTCCGGCATACAAGTGGTTAAAACTAAATAAGTATTTCTTTTTTCACAATTTTAATATTTTTTGCGAAACTGTTTTTCTAATTGATGTGGTTTTAAAGCACAACAAACAAACGAACACATTTTCGCGTTCATAATAAATTAGTTAGTTACGATAGAAGAAACTACATAATAATTCCTCTTGTAATTGCTTTAATATAGATAAATATTTCAAGGAAGATAGCGTGAATAACTCGTTATCGCTCAGTAAAATTTTACTTTTAAGAAAGCCAAATTCTTGAGGCGGTTATAGACTACATAACATCACAATACGGCCCATAGAAACCGAGCAGACAGTAAAAGAAGTCAAAAAACGCTTCAAAAACGAAATAATAACGCGACCAAACGTGAATATTCACTCAACTTCATTCGACCGTGAGCCCTTTGGCAGTCGACAATGAAATATCGAATCCCACCGCTCTGGCGGAGCAGACAAATATTTGCTTGACGATTGCTGGTATCTTCCGAGAAGTCGACGTGTTGTTGTAGCGATAAGGCGGCCCACACTATTTACATTTTCTCCCTGACGGGGATATTGCGCACAAAATATATTTTTCCCTTCTAGCTAATCCTCACGCAATTGCCAATAGGTACTTAGTAATTGTATTTACGAAACTGTTTTATTTACGAAACAACAGATTAATTTATCACGGGACATAGAATAAGAAGTGGTAATAAATAATTCTAACTTTTTTTATTTTGCTCTTGGCTAGCATCTATCCGTGTAGGAAAAATGAGGCCGACGATGGAGCGAGCTCACCCAGAAGATGCCTATTCACTCGAACCTTGAAAAGATTTGGGTTGTATGAGCTCGGTAACAAAGACGCTGGCAGAGAGATCCAATCATTAGCAGTGCTCATTATAAAAAATGTTTAAAGTGCTTGTTCCGAATTGTTCCGAATTCCGATTTCGGCAAGGTGAGGACGGTAAACAGCCGTACGTCGGCATGTCCGATAGAACTTAATTAGAATCGTAATAGCATTAATTGTTAATCGAGTTGCCATATAATTTCCAGATTACCTAAATGGGTATAACTGTTACTTCCGTGAGACTAACTGTTTAGTTAGTCTCACGGATTTCGAGATTTTTTGTCTTTTTTGGAAAATCAACAGTCTTTATCTTTATTTACATGTCATTTCCACAAAAGTAGGAATATTTCAAAACTGTTTTCTGTTATCTATTTCCGAAAAGTGATAATATTGAACGATATTAAGTATTTTTCAATTACTTTAATGAATTTCTCAAAAAAAAAAATAATTAAATAAATAAATAAAGATAAAGCAGACACTCCAATCTTCTAACTTTGAACTTCAGTTACGTAAAAAATATACTAAGCCTAAAATGGCTGACTACCTTGAAAACTTGTTTAATACAGAATTTAAAATGGTATAATACATCTTAAATTTATATTTTGAAACCAACATATTATTATCGTCGAGCAGCTTACGTCATGTACCTATATACTACATGTCTTTGAAAATATAAGTTTTTTGTTTTATTTTAAAGAATACATTGCAACTTAATTTATTATTAATTTTGTATAATTGCGGTATGAAATCGTAATTTAATGCGGGAGGTTATGTCTTAGTACCAAATTAACTGTTGAACTGGAATTTTTAATAGGAAAATAATATACCCATTTGAGCAATCACAAACATTAAAGCATTCTAACAACAAACATTCTCCTACTCAAATTATTACAAGACATACACACACATTATTAACATGTACATTATGTACGTATATTCCTACACTTATGTACTTTCAACATGAGAGCTGCCTAGCACACTATGAAGGTACTTGTAGATGAAAAATTTCCTGGAACATCGACTGGTCGCTTAGATACAATTATTTGGACCTTACGGTCCGCAGATTTCAATCCCTTCAATAATTTCTTCTAGGAATGTTTAAAGTAAAAGGTATTCAAGAAACCGATACACTCAATTAGAGGAACTCCGAGGGCGGGATCAATACGCAGCTCAAGAAAACGTGCTGAAAAAAGACTTGCAGAGGGTACCAGTAATTTCGAACACTTACGTCACTATTTTTTTAATAAATCTTTTTTTGTTTCCGTTTTACTAATTTCCAATATTTATTTTAAATTGATACTGGGACCTGTCTTCTCGCAATAAATGAGAATTTTCCATATCCTAAATATGCAGATTAGGAAAATTTAAATATTTGTCACTTCGACATATAATATATGTAAGTGAAGTTGGTTTCAATTAATTTAATTTCAATTTGTCGTGTTTTTACTTTTAATGAGTCATGTAGGTAATTCGCAACATTAAAAGTGGCTACCTACAACGGGATTAACAAGTGGCTAGTACACCGCGGCGTTAGACAAATTTATATGCTGTCAAAATTGAGCCTTGGGTCCGGAATCCGGAAAGAATTTAATAAAAAGTAGGCATTAATCTCCGATGAAGTGGGAGACGTGAATTATGACTCACAACGATATTTTAATAAGGTACACGTCCATTGAATTATGGGGATTTGTTGTTAGCTGAAACTGAAATTTGGTGATGACATCGTCCAACTGATTATGGTGTTAGCCATAATAGAACAAAGTTATAGCAGAATACTTGATCCCTCTCCATCCCTCGAAAATAGCTTTACTGACTTATTTCACAACGCCTACCTCTTTTTATGCCTATCTCAAATTAGTATACTTACCCAAACGCTGATTTAAAGGAGTTATTACAAACGCAGTAGAGACACTGTAATGAGCGTCATAACTTTTTTGCGTGTTACGTCTCCCCTCATTTTTTATTCTGTCCCATAAAACGCGAGGTCTGTATGAGAGGTGGACGATAGAATTAAATCGCTGAAACTTATGAGCGGTCGTTACAGGTAATGAGGCCAAAGCGCCTCTCTATACAGACGTCTTTCGACATTATTCCTCGGTTTTAAGGTCGCCTTTACCTCTAGACGCTGTTGTAGCATTTATGGGTTCTTTTGAATTTTAAGCGTTCCAGCCGGTGATTAATTTTGTTTTCTTTAAATCAACAAAAGCTATTAAGGATTGTATCGCTTCGAATTCATCTCGATCTGTGTGCAATGGAATTTCAATTCGTAATGGGTTCTTCAGACAGAGGGCGTTCAATATATTTCATGATTTTATTAACTTACATTACTACATATTTCAAAAATTGTGACCGCCCAGTGGGATGTATGCCCAGCTGACGGTGACTGTTTTTAAAGACATGTGATGGCGTACTTCAAGATACTACTGGAAAGAGGAAAGTTGGGCGAAGGATAAAGTCATGGCTGAAGAACATCAGGGAGTGGACCGGGATAGCTAACGCAGTAGAACTGTTCCGGCGATCAAAAGCCAAAGATGACTGTTCCAGGCTGATCGCCAACCAACCATCTCAGAGTTTACTGTCAACCGGTCTGTCACTCTTTTTATTAAAAAACTTTTAATATTAATTTCTTTATTACTTAAGAGAACAAATTTTCTCACTTTAGTTGCTTATTAACTAAAGTGAGATGACAAAACATGTGTTTATTATCTGGAACATTGCCAGATAGAAAAATGGCAGACTTGAAATTAAATTGATCTAAATATTGGTAGCACGCATCGCTTCATCTTACAAGATATGATGTGGTTTCAGCGACGGTCTGCTGGGTAATACACCCCTCAACCCTCCCCGACTCCTTTTTATTACAAAGCGCTGAGAAATTTTAATACTGGCCGATTTATTAAACTTTGTGCACACAGCGAACAAAAACGATAGTAGGCAATGTTATTGTAATTCATTCAAATTTATGGCAATTCCCAGTGATAAGCAGTCAAAGTTCGGTGGGACGAACGTTTGTATGCGAAAACGGCAGATACGTGTTTGAATCCGGCCAGGCTTGCACTTCAAAATATTTTCTAAATCTCAAAAGGGGTAATTTATGTGTACGAGACAGGACTAGAACTTCTGTATGAAATGTCAAGTTCTGTCAATTTTTGATCAATCTATCTATATCCGTGTAAATAAAAATTAATGGCTAAATGTTTTTCTAAGTGCGGCTGGAACAATTAGGCAATTTTTTTTTACTAATAAGTATTCGTTGAAGTCTTATGAAAAGAAGAAAAAGTAATAAATGTGAGTTGGCGTGATGATGGGCAAGTTTGCTGATAACCCTCTGTCTCTGTGAAGAATTTGTGTTAACTCACACAGAAATTAATCTTCTATGCAATTACTTTCAGCACAATATAGTGTTTTTATTAGTGTACATAGGGACTCTAGCAGTGGCGTAACTATACCATCTGGGGCCCTTGGCAAATTCTTTTGATGGTGCCCTATCAGTAAAAATCGACACGTTGTACTTAATTTAATTTTAATAAACCATTTAAGTATAGTTATCCAACACTAATAACAATTTAATTTCAATAAGTTATTTATTAAAAAAATCTTTCCTTCGAGCTTTCTGTACCGCAAAAGTGTCTATAACATCATCAAATTTTCGGGCCATAGAATTTATTTCTGAACTCGCGGCCTCTCGAGCCGGGGCCCTCTTGGGTCGGAGGCCCGTGGCATTTTGCCAGCTCTGCCACCCTATAGTTACGCCACTGGTCACTCTAGTGAAATTAAAGTATAGTGTTTCCTCGAAATCTCCATATTTTCTTATAACCCGCCCAGTGACACATTGATATTTGAGCGTATTTTAAAGATTTTTAAGAGAACTGTAATGATAACATTTTTCCAATAGGTACGACCGATTGGACGAGCGCAATAGTCGAGTAGAGAAGGTGCTTGCCTTAGCACTCTAATTCAGGGGTCTAGGCTTTGATTCTTGTTGACGTCAATTGTCAATTTAAATTGGTTAATAGTAGTTCGTTGTGGTATGTGCTGTCTCTACCACAATGTCTGTCTGTCAATATGCCTGTCACTACCACAAGCCGTGCGATCGGCCATTTTATCAACACGCGTAGACTCATCCGCCGATTTCAACCCGGCTTTATTTCATCCGCTAATGTTATCAGGCAATTGTGCTTCTTGGTCTTATTCTATTAAGTCACTCTGCTTGCCGACTTTCACATTAAAATAGTACATATATAAGCTTGCTTCGAATAGCCTCCGGCTTTGATTGTACAATTAATTAACTGAATTTGATAAAGTTAAGAGTTAATAATGAAAAATTAGATTTTTTTTTCTAAATATCATTTCAGCATCATAATATAATTTCTTAAATATTTACATTAATCTATATATTTATGTAATTTTTACAATTCTTATATATTTATGCAACATTAATAATTTCACATCTTCAGAATGAAAATCTTATTTTTTATTAATGAAAAAAAAAATTATACGAATTATATTTGGTAAATATTTTGAAAAATCACAAAAGGCTGTAGCAATAAAAAACAAAAGCCTTTGTACAGGCGTTTAAATGTTTACTTTGTGGCAGAATATTGAGGACAAAATGTTCAATATTGTTTAAAATTAAAATTACATACTATACAACGCTACAATTTGACTTATAATTTCAAAATATCTACAACAACATTTTAATTAAGCGATATTGCTATATTTACTTAATGAGTAATTTATTTAATTTACTTAATAAGCAAGAGTATTTATTGTACATATATAATATAGTTTTGTGAATAAAATATATTTTTGTTTAAATGTGTTTAAATATTAAGAAATTTCATAACACCAAGTTAATGAATGAATTTATAATGCGAAAATTATAATTACTATAGAGCTGTGTTTTATATTTATGTATACTCGTACTTTACTCCTTTCCATAGGTTAAAATGTTATATTAAAATATTATTAGAGCCCATTTCCCTATGCCCTCCTAATCCCTTATCCTTAATCCTACTGTAGTCGGCAGCGCATTTGCAGCAGCTTTGGCGTTGTTTGTGATATAGGCGACGACGGTAGCCACCTACCATCAAGTGGACCGTCAGCCTGTCTGCAGATTTTAACATAAAAAAATATATATTATGAATAAGAATTATATCTTCATGTATTTTTTATATAAAATTAATTTTAATTGTGTTGTTATTTTATGTATAAATATTAACAACTAACGATCAAACAGAACAAAATACAACACAATATAACTATCTTTCTTAATTTGTTAATTTTTTAAGGTTTTGTTCAATAATTTTTATATGACATCAAAAAGATTAAATATATAGAGAGGGCATTGGGAAAATTTTCCTAGAAAAAAATTGATCCCGATCACCGTAATCGGGATAGCCATGGCGTAGCATAGTAGCCTTGTAAAGTTGGCGATTTTGTACCACGTGGTTCTAAATTTCACATTACGGATTCTTTCATCTTGCCCGATCTATACAGTTGAAAATCTTTGACATAAATCAGATTGTTAACCATTTATTATTCTCTTAATAAAATGTTGTAACGCCAGATTGTTCGAATCAGAGTAACTAATAGTAATTTATTATGGTACGTTCCCGTCCCCCTCCTTTTTTCCTTATACCTATGCAGTGTTGCCAACGCAAAGCCACACGCGCGGCCAATGAAAATAAACCGCAATGACAGTCTGTGGCTCTAGCATGAGTTTACGATACTACAGTCGCTAGCGAGAGCGACTATGGAGAATTGACAATTTGACATTGACAGTTCACGATTTTCCATACAAAAGTTTTACATTCTCGCTAGCGAGTGTAGTATCGTAAACTCATACTAGAGCCTCTGAAATAAGGGACGTACTGACGACACCGCTCAGACTCAACCACCGATTTTGTCGTGCAGGTTTTAATTTATAACCCGCAATAATCAAGCAATGTGCTTTTGTAATTAACCTAAATTATATATCCTAAAATGCAAAAAAGCAAGCATTATACAAAATATTAAAAGGAAAAATAATGCTGTGGCACGTTTCGCTTAAAACAAGAAATACTCATTTATGAAATAAAGAGGCCTTTTGTAGCTGGGAGAAATTTGGGTCCGTTAATAATATTCGTTTTAAAGTAATGCCTTTACAAAGGAGGCTGAATTGAACTCAATCATAATTTATCCTCTAAGCCCTCATTTGATGGTCTCTCGGAAACATAAATTTCTTATTTGTAGCCGAACTCGAAGCCAGTGGACTAATTGTTGTAGCCGATTTAATTAAGAACATTTATACTTAGCTAACCGTTAAGGATTTAACTAAGTATTGCATAAATCTTTTAAACTTGAAAGCAGTTCATTAATTTCTAGACGAAGTTGTTTCCCAGTTGTTTCCCATTAATAATAATATTAATATTAGCAATGTCATGTACTGGATTAAAACACGCGATATTAAGAATGGGACACATCCCACCAACGTATTGTGGGATGATAGTGCAAAAATAATTCTGTTATTGATTACAGTGCCAACGACGTCGCCAATTTTTATCAAACCATTTCATGCTCGGGGTGTTTGTATTTTTTTTTCTTTATTTGCGCAAAGCAAAAAGTAGCGAAACCAGTGATGAAAAACCATTAAAAATACATATTGATATACCTAGATTTCCATTAACGGAGGAATCTCAAGTAAAACTCCAATGAGTTTGAATAATAAAATAAAATAAATAAATAAAATAAATCTTTATTTGCGCAAACACATGTTTACAAGATTTTAATTTGTATACAGCAGTTATAGTACAAAGTATGTTCTACCCGCCAAGGGCATGCAAATATTAAAATTTGTGTTTAATTGTTTGTAAACTATATTAATAAATGAATTAATGTTTCTTATTATAAAATTCTTTAACATCATAATAACAACAATCTAATCACCATTTTGTTAATGTTCTTGTAAATTTAGGATCCGGCAATTCTTTTATATTATTAGGTAGTTTATTGTATGTTTTAATTGCCATAACATAAACGTTTCTATTAAATAGTTCTAATCTACATTTTGGTCTTTGCAATAAATTTCCTTGTCTAGTTATTTTGGTTCCTATTTCGTTATTTTCGACAAAACTGTTCGGATATTTTCTAACAAATATACACAACGTCTTTATATACAAGAGGGAAGTATATGTAACTTTTTAAATAGTGGCACACACACAATTCACGTCAATGTTAATTGAAATGAAACATTATACCTGTAATAAATAAATAAGTAGAAAAATCTATACATAATCGTAAATGAGCGATGTTTTTTTTTTCAACATTTATTCGTAAGTATTTAAAAAAAAAACAATTTGTAACATTGTACTTATGTTACAGGGGTTTTAGATCAAAAAAATAGTTTTTAGAATTTTTGTCTGTCTGTCTGTGCGTTTGTGCTGTGCGTTGCGGCTGCTTAACCGATTTGAATGCAGTTTTCACTGATGTAATGTAGCAAGCTTCCAGTAACATTTAGTGTTTGTTTCATTCCAATCCGTTTACATTCCAGTTAGAGTACAAAGTACGTTCTATGCTACACTTTCGTTCTTCATATTCTTCGGGTATTCCGAATACCGGGTGTGGGACTTCGTGAGGAGAGACAAGTAAACATCCGGGTGTAAACCGGTTAAGAATGTAATTTAATTGGCAAGTAAATTGCCAAAAGTTTTAGGGCTTTTAATATTAGAGGGCAGTAAAATTATTTCCTTCCACCCAAATACGTTTGTAAAATCAAAGCGAAGGTAGTTCGCGCCATTTTGCGGATGAAATCACACCATTTTATTAGACGGCTGATATTTCCGGACGCTCTGAGTCCGGAAACTACATACTCTCTCGTGTTATTCAATGTGGCTTGTTTGCAGCTAACATTTTACACGAGAAATTCTCAATTGAGCATTTTTAATTACTCTTTACGGATATTTTACATGTTGAATAAAGAGTCGCAGTCCCCTTGAAGAGTCATATATACGATATATTTCGTATAGCTTTTATTTATCTATATAAACTTTTACAAGTAATTATAGATCAATAACTTGTTCGAAAAGAAACCTCTTTAGTTGCCGTTTTCAAATAAATCTACCTTAAAAAAAATACGAGTTGCACTCAGGGAGTGCCGGCAAAAGTGAAAACTTGAATAATAATAATAATAATAATAATAATTTTTAATATTTTGGAATGGTTAGGGAATAATAGAATCACACTAAAATTGCGTATGGCTACCGGCTGCCATCCTGGCGACGGTCACAAAACTTACAACTATTCATTACTCCCATTGTAACATTTAGCATACATCCTTGTGACATATTTTTGGATGGGCTCAACGAGGCCCTTCCATTTCAGCCAAGTGTTTGGCTACAGGAAACCACTCTGGCGACAGTCGCCAACACATTTCCTACTAGAATTTATCCCACTTAACTCATACGTAATTCTGATAGAATCATATACCAACTTTGCTCCAGTTGCCATTCTGGCGACAGCCGCTAAATCTACAATCACTTGCTACTTCTATTGTAATTATCCCACTTACTCACACACTGTAAACTAGCCCAAGTTAGTTGGTCTTACGAATTTTCGATCAGGATTTCGATCAATTTGATTCTACCCATTTTTGTCAGTAAGATTATTTGTTACATTACACTACAATACCATTTCTTTCCCACATTTTTGATAGGAAAAAAGCTATAAATTCCTAGCTGTAAATAAATAATACACGTAATACCTACTTTAGTGAAGGCTCCGAAATGGTCGCGTTATTTAACATTTGCTGAAAGTATGTCAAAGTGTACAAAGAGAATGGAAGAAACGCATTTGAAAAATTAAAAGCTCACAGTGGATGACATCGCGATGCGATGTTATTGTTTAATCTGCATTCACGGTTGGAAATGAATCATGTCGTTAAATGTGGACAAACAGTACCATAACGGGTAATTATTGATAAAAAATAATAATCACGAAAGCACTCACCATAATTATTGCAGACGAGGTGCACTCGAGTTTTATCATGACGACATTCCTTCAGCTCTTGCAGGAGGCCACCTTCGCTTCGCAAGAACGCCCTGTACGTCTGAGCGACTCCTTGAAATCTTCCTCCGACGCCAGCGGCGTCCACCACTACGCTGCTGTTCATAACGGTGCTAAGACAAATAGCACAAGTAAATTAGCACTTAGCACAAGTGTCTTGTTTCAGATAGAGGCGTTTCATTCAATGCCCTCTAACACTTATGTCTTTAAATTTTTAAATTTATTCTCTAAATAATAATAATAATATTTACTATTATTTATTTGAATTACTCAGACCATTTCTGTAAAAATACCCAACATAAATATATAAAGAAGATTGTTTTTTATCATTTAAGATTTGCCTCTCTCCACATGCACTATCGAGTAATGGTTCATATAAAGAAAGCCAAGCCAGCCTGCTATCATAGCCAAAATGCGATTGGGGCTGCCTCTTACGCTTCAGAGTTGCAAGTAAGTGACATCGCTTGTATTGGGGTTACCTAATTCATCATTGGATACCTAAACTATAAAAATACTCACGAATATCCCAGCATTGAACAAAGTTTAGTAGCTGTCGCACCGTCGAGAGTGCTGAGACAAGCAGGAAACCAAGATTGATTCGCTGCACTATACACCTGAAGTTCACCACGCCCGATGTCGCCATTCGCTTGTGAGAGCCTCACTATTTTCAAAATTCAAAATCGTTTAACAAACACATTTACACTTCAAAAAGTATAATTTAAAATTTACAACAAAAAAATAGATCATTAAAATGACATTACTAATGTTTTGCATCTTTTTAGGGTTCCGTACGTCCGAATAAAAAAACGGAACCCTTATAGAATCCGTCCGTCACAGTCAATTATCTCCGAATCTACTAGACCGATTAAGTTGAAATTTGGTACACATATAAATTTCTGTGACTCAAACGCAGCGGTGTGACGTGAATAGATGAAATCTGTATATGGGAGGTCATTTTTGGGGGGAAGGTGGAAAATATAAAAAAAAATATTGAAAACTGCATCGTGTGACATATCAAATGGAAGGTCTTGTTGTGAAAATTTTAAATGTATTTTTTTCTAATTTTAAAATAAATAGTTTCCAAGTTATTCAAGAAAATAGACGAAAATTGACCATTATCTCCGAAACTACTCAACCTAAAATTTTGAAAAAAAAATACATAAATTAGTTTTCTACTTATAGATTATAGGAAAACCAATAAGAAGTCCATGATATTAAAATAACGTGGTAAATCACTCGATACTGTGCGGATAGGTAAAATCGTACGGAACCCTCTTAACGCGAGTTCAACTCGCACTTAATGTTTTATTTTATTTTAGGTATAGTTCAACGGGTAAGCAGGTAGGTTCCACTTGATGATAAGTGGCTACCGTCCCCTATTTAATACTGCAACACAGTACAGTACTAGGCGGAAGATACAGAAATGAACTATGACAACTTTTAATAACTCAATGGAAACATAAGAGCCCATGTACTGTTATTTTTAGTACAGCCAGACGGATAAAGTGTGTGCCCTGTCCGTCGCTACCATACCGTGAATTGTTTTAGGATTGATTATGATTCCTTATCCTTTATCCTAATAAGGCAGGCAGCGCACTAGCAGAATCTGTGGTCTTGCTTGTAATAAAAAGCGATGGTAGCTACTTACCATTAAGTGGAACGTCCTAACAATTTTAATATCTAATGGATCAAACAGTTTTATCCAAGATAAGTTTTGCGGAAATTTTAACCCTTATTGGTTCCGAAGGAATGTATGTCATTCGTCTATTCAGTTATTTTTTGGAACCCAAAAAATTATACTTAATTAGAACATGATAAATTTTATTTTGACGTTCATATAGGTTTTTTTATGTTAAGGTCGGCAGACAGGCTGACGGTCCACTTTTTGGTCACGTTCCAAGTGCTCCACCGTCGGTAGTAGGATTAAGGATAAGAGTTTAGGATGGAATAGGAAAATGGGATAGGTTAGTAAACCTTAGTAAAATTTTAACAGTTGACCGTTTGCAGAACTGGGAAAGGTTTAATGACTTACAGCAGTTCCTCTCGTCTTGTCCTCTCGGACAATCGATTTTCCCGTCGCACATGTGCGACTGAGATATGCACCGCTGACTGCCGCAATGGACGTCTCCGCTCCTCTTGCAAACTCGACAGTTGAGCTCGTCGGACCTGTCGGCGCAGTCTACGTGACCGTCGCAGCGCCAGTCGTGGGGGATGCAGCGCTTGACATCACATTGGAAGCCGGTCGGGCAAACTGGGAAATGTCATTTCATCTCACTTTCGATTGTAAATTTCTCTTCATTGCACTTTGGTAAACGGTGGTTGTTATAACAATTTCAAAAAAGGATTCATAAAAGAATAGTTTTACCCAAATCAAAATGAAAATTATCAAAATGTTACAGTCATCTGGTGATTGTATAAACAGGGTGATAGGAAAAATAATTTGGGTTTGTGACTAAAAAAGCGCTATTATATCAACACTACAGTATATACGCATTATCATCTGAGTCGTCGTGTAATAAATCATTTTTATCTGTCTATCTCGTTCGCACTTACAGGTCTCTAACGCACTCCGCGTTAGAGCGGTGCATTTCTGTCACCGTTGATGTTAATTGCTCGACGATTTAGATGATAATGCGTCTCCTAAAATACTAATATTATAAAGAGGTAAGAAGTAAATTAAATTACCAGGTTTTGCTGCTCGGAATCTTGCTTCTTTCACCTCTCTGTTCCCGAGACAGACGTCCGTATCGGTCGACTCCGGGAACATATCACACTGCAAATATTCTGGCATCGATAGTCCAAAGACCTCCAGGAAAAAACCGCAGCGACGCATCGTTTCTAAGAGAGTAAAATCAATTAATAGTTATCATGACTCCTATAGTTTCTTCATGAAAGCAAAGGTGAAAATAAATAGATAAATTCACCTTGGCAAAGGCTTCTGCACGGTCGCACCATGTGTCCCAAAGGGCCACACTTAGGAACGAACAGTGAACACAGGAACAAGGCTGTCAGCTCGTAGCACCGCACGTCGACCACCGCGTCGTATATTTCTAAATCCTGAAAACGTTTTGTTTCTGTAATACCCGCACAAAATATAACACAGACCATTTGATTTGGCATGACCAGCGCTATCCTAGCTAATATTAATATATAATATAAATGCAAAAATTGTTTGTTTGTTTATTGGTTGGTTTGTTACGTTTGCACGCTCGACCGATCATTATGAAATTTGGTCAGGGATACAGAAAAAGGGATGAGGTACCATTTAACCAGGAAAATACTGTTTCCTAGGGATAAAAATATATGAATAAGATTTATTTTATTCGATTATTATTCAATTTTTGCCTACATATTTGAAGGGGCAAGATCATGGTCCTCGGTATCATTGGTCTTGAAGGGACATGATTAGGGTTCTCCGTATCATTGGTCTCCATATTTGATCACAGATAGGCGCGAACAGTCGGGCGCGGAGAATAAAACTCAACAAAACGCTATAAGCGGCACAAAATAAGTCCTCGATCGCATTGTCCACCAGCCAATCATACCAAATCAGATAACACTCCACCAAACACGTAGCACAAGTCCCTTGATGTACGCCGATTGCCTTCTCGTAAGGTACTGCCCGGCTGACACGCCTCTGCGCTAGCGCTCGGTGTTGTGTCAAAGTCAACGATAATGACATTCCGATCCCGCTGTCCAGTTGACAACTGACAGTTTTCATTGCTGTTTACTCTCGTTAATCAAAAGCGCCGTCATATTCATTCATTGTTGGCTGAGGATTTAATTTCAAATATTTACGAATAGCTATACAACTTATCGATTTCTCTTTGTTGCCGGATAAAACTTTAAGGACTTGTATACACTCGCATTGGAGAATTTATATTAAGTTAAATATATTGAGATATATTCCTTTGTTAATAAATATTCGCGGCGCTCGGCAAGTTTCACGTCCAGGGTTATATTTTAAACGGCGCTCGCCATTGTTGTGTTGACATTGATTGATCTGGTGGCGGTGAAAGGCTTTCACTAATGATTATCGATGTTACCTTGTCATGTTTTACGTTACAACTGATGCCTAGGTGCCATCTTTAGGAAAATATCTAATCTCACTCTATATTATACAAATCAATTCAACCGATTGGAAGTTGGGAGAGGGAGTCAGACAGCTCACTGGCTGGTACATCGAATGGAGTCGAATCCTGGACTGCATCTCCAGGAGATTATCGTACACTCAAAAAGGAGGCAGTAGGTATAGTATAATATAATAAAGAATATATTATTATACTAATATATTAAAACCGAAAGTTGTTGTTTTTAGGGTTCCGTACGTCCGAATAAAAAAACGGAACCCTAGGATCACTCGTGTGTCCGTCTGTCCGTCTCTCACAGTCAATTATCTCGGAATCTACTAGACCGATTAAGTTGAAATTTGGTACACATATCAATTTCTGTAACCCAAACGCATAAATGTGACGTGAATAAATGAAATCTGTATACAGAGGCAATTTTTGGGGGGAAGGTGGAAAATATAAAAAAAAAATTTTTTTTTTTTGAAAACTGCATCATGTGACATATCAAATGGAAGGTCTTGTTGTGAAGATCTTAAATGTATTTTTTTGTAATTTTAAAATAAATAGTTTTCAAGTTATTCAAGAAAATAGACGAAAATTGACCATTCCCCCCTTATCTCCGAAACTACTCAACCTAAAATTTTGAAAAAAATACATAAATTAGTTTTCTATTTGTAGATCATAGGAAAATCTATAAAAAGTCCATGATATTAAAGTAACATGGTAAATAACTCAATATTGTGCGGATAGGTAACATCGTACGGAACCCTCTTCACGCGAGTTCAGCTCGCACTTGTCCCTTTTTTTATTTAACATAAATCGGCAAACAACCAGCCTGTCTGATCGGCAGACAGGCTGGTTGTTTTTTCGATGGTAGGTAGCCCATAACACAAGCAACGCCACAGCTGCTGCTAGTGCGCGGCCAAATACAGAAAGATTAAGGATACGGGATTGGATAGGAAAATTGTCTCTGGCATCCCTTACTCACTCACCGAAACACGGTGGTCTTCTGTAAGGAGGTGGTTACTGCCACCAGACGGGCTGCCCAAATGACTGCGGAACGCAGTGTGCCCTGCCGCTATTTTCCAGATATAGACCAGAGCCAAATTTGAAAAGTTAATTTTTCAAAGTTGACCCTGCCGGGAATCGTACTCGGGAACCCTAGAACAGAGTGTTAAAGCGAGCACCCTAACCACTCATCCAACGGCTGTTTGGTTGAAACCGCTAATCTCGAAAACGACCAGTGTGATTTTTTTTTCTTTTGCTTTCGATAGCCCAATTCTTAAAATGGTTAGAACCAACATGTGCTTGCCTTTAATTTAGTCCTCCTTAATTAAGACGAGGTAATATACAACTAGGCTGACACAGTTGTACTAGATCTAGTGATTGTTAGAAGCACTATATATCATTTTATAGCGGATTACTAGTAATGAGTGATATTGAAAGGTTTGACATGTACATTACTTATCAGAAGTTTCATAGCGTACTAAAAGTCGGACGACAAAATATCACCACATAAATAAACGGCAGGTTAATTACGATATCGATCGACGTCTGTTTGTCGAAGTTAATCTGTCTGTCCAGTGGACGATCACGTTTCGTTATGCCCTAATATAATATTATTTGTTATAAACAATAATTTTATATTACTAACATCTTTTTACAAAGAAGTATCAATTTGGACCGAGTAATTCTAATTTATCAGTAATTTTTTTTGAGATTAAATATTATTTCTATAAAAATGTTTATTCGTACAAATTTCATAAAAATCTTAATTTTAAAACTACATGTCGTTAATTAATATTTTTACAATCACATTCATAAACTGAACGGCTCCTCTTAGGCCAGTAACGAGACCTATCGTGAAATAACAGCACATGAGCTTTTGAGTTTTATTGAGTGTGTAATGGACATCAAATCTCAATGATTTGATTGAATGAGTTAGGTTAGGTTTCATTTCATTTCATCTCATTAAATTTCAATTTCATTTCATTAAATTCAAATTTCTACTGAAGACTTGGCTGTATGGGCATAGTTTCCTTTGCCTACCAGAATGGGTGAAGAAAAAAAATTTCTCTGCTTATATTCTACGGTTGGCCCCATTTTCCAGAAATTTTCTTTGCGAGTTTAGATGTTTTAAATTGCTTCATTTTTTCGCAACTGTATTAAAAATAGTCGTTCAGTACACGTGCGGAACCGTCATTGCAACTTGTTCCGACTGTCAATGTCAACCCTCGCCTTCGGCTGCGCCTCGGCTCGGCGCCAAATAATGACATTGTTAATTGGACATTATTTTATAACCTAATAAAAACACTATTCATACTAATGAACACTAATTGCAAGGCGAAAGCATCTACTTTGACATGTTTTGATTTTACTCGTTCAATTCCAAACAAGTTGTTATAATGTAGCTTTCTATAGGTGAAAGAATATTTAAAATCGGTCCAGTAATCTTTGAGTTTATTCTTTACAAACATACATTTGTATGGAGAGGGTGTAAAGGGGGGAGAGGGGGGAGGACAAGGAAAGGGTCAGTAGCCTATGTTACTCCGTGATAATGTAGCTTTCAACAGGTGAAAGAATTTTTAAAATCGGTCTAGTAGTTTTTGAGTTTATTCCTTACAAACATACATTCAAGTCTTTTCTCTTTATAATATTAATATAGATAACATAAGATATCATATTTAACTGACAACCGTCTGTTCTAGGGAATTTTAGTATAGGTGATTATTTTATTTATGTAGTATGTAGGTAAACAGCATTTATTTGTACAATAAACCAGTCTTTACCGCCGCTTGTGGTTTTAATACATACTTATTTAACTATTATAATTTTTTTTAAGTAATAATAAATAGATCGTAAGGAGTAACTTTAACTAAAGTTATGTGGAAACGGTCAAAGTCTTAAACTGTTTTAAAATAAAAGCCTTTAGTTATTATTGTTTTTGCAACATAATGTTTTTTAATTGATCTCTCATTGTGTGAATACCTACATAATGCTTTACCTTCAGATCCGATTTTCCAATTTATTTGTGAACTGATTTTCTTTTTTGTTTAGCAGCTATTGACGAGCTTTGATGTCAATTAAAATTGAAAATATTTTTTTTCTATTCAAACATTGTCGACAACAACAAAAACAGCAGTTCTACGATATCTATAACTAAATTTAAAATTAACATAATCGGAAATATCCTTTTGAAATATTATTACTTTAGAATAATTAACTTTCCTGCCTAACCTTTCATTAAGATCCTTAATGGTTTTCAGGCGATTTATTCCCAAACAAATTAAGCGAAGTAATCATAATTGTGAAGGCTAGATGGGAACAAAACTTAGCCATTTACTTGGATGCGTTTTAACTTAATCATTCATTATATTTTACAAATTTTGTTTAGTTATAGCTCAGTGTATAAATTCTTAACATAAATATCGATGTTAGTTAGATTTATAGTTCACAACTGTGTCAACAGAAGGCGTTAGTGCAAAAACATCTGCGCGACAGCTGACGCATGTATTTATGTTTCTTTTCTGAGCTTATAAAAGCAACTTTTGTATAAAAAGTGTAGTCCTTATTAACTGCCGGCACAGCGACATCTGTCGTCGAAAAAATGAACTATTTGAACTTATAAAACATAATAAGCATGATGACAGACTTTGAAATTCCCTTCCATAATATAGATACACGTCTACCATATCCGAAAAAAAAACAATACTTCAGCAAAAAAACTAAATTTCAACGCGGATTATTGAATGTTTTTTAAATATATTTTGAATTACGCGCGAAAACGCTCTTAGTTGTCATGGCGTCGCGTCTGATGAACCGTGACGTCACCGACATCTCATCAGATTTTTCATTCTGTCAAAGTAAAGTCAAGCAACACGATGGCACTTACCTGGGCGTGACGTCATTCGCTCTGATTGGTGTTTCAGTTAACATGGCCGATTGCAGTTATTTATACTTCTATTTTATTGAAAATCTAATTAATCTCAAAAAGCATTTATTCTTTGATTCTTTAATACCGTCATCGTGCCTATTACAACTGTGTATAGCGAACGTAACTAACATAACTTTTGTTGGAATACTTGATATATGAGTATACAGGATGTAACTAAATAATATAAAGTAATTAAGTTTCCAGTTATCTATTGACAGGAGGGAAATTTTATACGTATAAAGGAGTAAACTCCAGTAGTTCATCCTTTATAAGGTAATAATAAAGTAATTATTTATAATGTATTTATAATGTCAGTATTTATAGTAGTCTTTTTTTCCTGTACTTTATAATGACTGACACAGATCCTAAATAACGTTATAAATGCGAAAATGAGTTTGTTTGTTTATGCTTGTTTCTTGCTTATTGCTTGTCCCAGAAAAAAAATTACGGTTCTTGAGGGATCACCGAGGATCTTGAGGAAGTTGAATTAAAATAAAAAATTCAAAGCCCCACTAAAATATAGACTAAATAAATCTTTTAACACGTAAGAAAAAGGGGTGTGGACGAAATCGCCGGCAAAATCTATTATGTTATAAGGAGCGAAATTGTGCGTCTTTTGGTAGACTCTGAGCTGACACTTCTTAGTTTAAAATAGTGCACTTCTATAACGAGAAAACACTCCGCTTAATGTTTTTCTTACAAATATTACTTTTATTCCAAGCGCCACCCTCTAGTACGAGGTGGGAGTAGTGACGGACATTGACCGAATGTTGCACTGGGGATTAAAGGTTAACTTTTCATGCAAACGGTAAATATATAAAAATATTCTTTACTAGCTTTTCTTAATATTTTTCTTTAATATTCTTTTTTGTTTATATATATAAACATTCCCCGTTTATCCCTCTTTCCGTTAATGAACCGTGAATAAGGAATGCCAGAGCCCATTTCTCTATCCCCTCCTAATCTCTTATCCTTAATCCTATTGTAATCGGCAGCGCACTTGTAGCAGCTTTGGCGTTGCTTGTGTTATAGGCGACGGTAGCCACCTACCATCAAGTGGACCGTCAGCCTATCTGCCAATCTTAACATAAAGAGAGAAAACAGCACACATGCTTATATTTCTGTGAGGAGATGGTTACTTTTATATGAAGGGTTGTCCAATTTATAACTGCGAAACGCATAAAATAAATAAATAAAATAAAATAAGCCTTTAATCACTGATAAGTTACAGATTACAGAGTTACAGTTTCCATGATGTGTTAATATTATAATGAAGTTATTTGATAATTTTTCATATATATAATTTTTTTTTTTATAATAATATATATATTTAATTGTATTTAAATTTTATGTTTGTATGTATTTTGTGATTCATGTTTGGATCAGACATCTGCAACCTTATCAGGTTGTCCGAAGACATAGGCCTCCTCCAGATCATGCCACCTGCTGCGGTCAAGTGCCAGCTGTCTCCATCTTTTGGGAAGATCATCATCCCATCTTTTCATTTGCCTTCCCTTTTTTCTTTTTCCTTCTCTTGGATACCATTCCACCACTCTCTTGGTCCACTTATCCACACTTTCTCTCATTATGTGACCGGTCCAGCGCCATTTCAGCTGCCTTATTTTTGTTATTATGTTGGGGATCTGCGTTTTCTTTTGGATATCTGTTAGTCTGCATTTGTCTTTCAATTTTATGTTCAACATACTTCTTTGCATAGAATTCTGGCAAACCTTCAGTTTCTGTTCTAATTTTTTTGTAAGACTCCATGTTTGGCATCCATATGTTAAACATGGTAATACACAAGTTGTATAAAGTTTCCCCTTCACAGTTATTGAACGTCTTTGTTTTTCATGATATTTTTAAATGACCAGTATCTTTTCCAAGCAATGTTGATTCTTCTTTCTATTTCTTTTCCTGTAGAATCATAATGAGATATGAGTTGCCCCAAGTAGATGTATTCATCTACATACTTTATTTCGTTGCCATCTAGTATTATTTTTTTCTCTTTAGATTTGTTTGTCATTATTTTTGTTTTTTCACTATTAATGGTTAGTCCTACTTTCTTGCTTTCCTCTACTAATTGTTGCAACATGGTCTGTAGTGACATGTGGTCGCTAGCAAAGATTACAATGTCATCAGCAAATCTTAAGTGGTTTAACTTTATTCCATTAATATTTAGGCCATAATTGTCCCAATTCAAATTCCTAAATACGTGTTCTAAAATTGCTGTAAATAATTTGGGAGAGAGGGGATCTCCCTGTCTCACGCCTTTCTTTATTTCAAAGTCATCGCCTTTACTTTCTAACTGTATTTTTGCACTACTGTTAGTGTAGATTTTTTCAATAATTTGAATATACTGTTTTTTTATTCCCTGATTTAGCAGAGCTTCCCATAACTTATTATGTATTATGGAATCAAAAGCTTTGTTGTAGTCGACAAAAGACAGGTAATAATCCATTCCATACTCATTACATTTTTCAATAACTTGTCTTACCACATGTATGTGGTCAACAGTAGAGAAATTCTTACGGAAGCCCGCTTGTTCTAGTGGCTGATTTGTGTCTAGAGTTTGCATCATTCTTCCCAATATCACTTTAGAAAACACTTTGTACAAATTAGACAAAACACTAATTGGTCTGTAGTTATTTATTAAATTTTTGTCTCCTTTTTTATGTAATAATATTATTGTTGACTTCGTCCACTGTTTCGGTATTGCATAACTATAAATGATGGAATTAAACAAATTCATTAATTCTTGAAGTATTATCTCCATTGTATCTTTTAATATTTCATTATTTATTCCGTCTTCACCAGGTGCTTTATTTAGGCGACGGTAGCCACCTACCATCAAGTGGACCGTCAGCCTATCTGCCAATCTTAACATAAAGAGAGAAAACAGCACACATGCTTATATTTCTGTGAGGAGATGGTTACTTTTATATGAAGGGTTGTCCAATTTATAACTGCGAAACGCATAATCTACTATTAAATTACTCCGCTAACAACTCTTGTGAGTACAAAGTAGAAGAGCAAGTACAAAGTAGAAGAGACGTATAGCGTTGCTTGTGTTATAGGCGACGATAGCCACCTTGGTAGGTGGCTACCGTCAAATGGACTGTCAGCTTGTCTGACGACCTTAACATAAAAAAGACGATCATCAAGATAGAGAAGAGAGATCAGATAACTGTCAAATGTACCTGCTGAGCATCCCTTTGGCCGAAGTGGCCAATGTAGTTGGGAAAGACGGTAAAGTTGTAAGATATCCTGTGTTGCTGGCAGAAGGTAACTATCACCGGAAGGCAGACTCCTGGTGCTGGGTTCCTCGCTCCGGGGGTGTCGGTGGGAGCTGGCCACGTCACCACCGTGGAGCGATTTACCACTTGCGACACGTACTGGGAAATAAAAAGAACATTAGTAATGACGGGAACTCAAAATGCGTACGGCAGTCAACTTGCCAGCCAGTAACAATAGTATATTTCATTACAAGTGCGGAAAGGCTGTCATTGCAAAGAGTTCCGACAAATGTCTACCCGAGCCGAGGCGCAGCCGAAGGCGAGGGTTGACAGTCGGAACAAGTTGCAATGACGGTTCCACATCCCGAACGCTATACGTCCCTGCAATACGCCACTTTTTGAGCAACTGTATTAAAAATTGGTTTTTAATCCTTTTTTAATAGGAAATATGCACATGTTTTAAAATACTTTTATACGATAGGTTATATCGTTGCACAACCGTTAAATATATCCAGAGTTATTGTCAATTCTTTATTGTCACAATCTACAATAAAAGAAAAATGTTAAAAAAAATCACAAATCAAACTACGTGCTTGTTGATACTGGGGTGTGTTTCGGCACTGCTTCAGCCAAGGCTAATAAAATTGCTCTACTGTTATTTGATCATACTCAATTTGATCATACTTGGCAGGCAGAGCGTAATTAGCTCAGACAGGTCGCCTGGAGCGGGTATGATCAAATCTTGTCCAGATCAAATTATGCTCGAATGGAATGCTAGAACGGCGCGTATCCGCGGTTAGGGCAAGTGGTGCCATCCTATTGGAACTACATGTTTGTGAGATCCATACCATCTATCCCAGGCCATAAAAAAATTGTTATCATCATCCGATATCGGTCGCTATTGACAGTAAACGCGACTCCTTGCGCATCTTCGAAAAAATAAGGGCCGACGATACCGCCGGACCAAAATCCACACCAAACAGTGACTTTAAGAGTTTTGGGAATGTAGTAGAAACCAGCTAAATTTTGAAAGCTAAGACGACGGTAGCTACTTGCCATATAGTATTAAATCATCCTGCCTGTCGACGTTTATCATGAAAAATATACGCCAATTTTAACATTGATAAGTCCTAATGTACGAATAATTAAATTATTCAAGTAAGGTTTTGCAAAAAAATTTAATATTTCATAAATTTTATAAGATAAAAGCCTCCGCTAGACATTCTTCTTGAGACAATTTGATCCTTCAGAAATAATCGGATTACAATATAGATAACTAATGTTTAATTTAGCTCGGAATTTCTCTTTACCTGGACTAATTTGTTTTATAAAAAAATATTGTATCTACGCGTAACAAGACTGAATTTTTTTATCCACTAAATTCTAAAAACTAAATAAATTAAACGCTAAGCCATGAAACCAGGACTTTTTGACTTTATTTTTTTATAGAAAATTGTTGCTTATGATAATATATCCCTTTACAACAGTATAAAAATGATAAAGAATATTATGACATATTTTTGGAATACATAAATTTTGCGCTATGCCATCTATAGCTTATCTATCAGATGCGTCAATGGGGGACTGTGAACGAAACGGTAATAAATATTTTAGCACCTTCACATTCGGTTAAACTTTTCGATATCAAAAATACATAAATAATATTATTGCATCGTAAAAACAACCATTTTCTTTAAAATTAAAATCCAAACTGAAAAATATTAAGGGTCAAAATATGTAATTGACGTTTCGTACTGAAAAATTAAAACTTTTTTTTTCTTTTTGTAGAATTAAATATGTTTATTTAATCATAGTTCAGCCACCGGACTAATACTGAGACTAGGCCGGTATGTACAATATGTTAATATATAAAAATATCTATAGCTGAAGAGTTTGTTTGAAGAGCTGAAGAGTAACCATTCGCGGATAAAGTCGCAGACAAAAGCAGTTATAAATAAATTCACCAAACGTAATATAAGTCCTTGTAAATCCTAATGAAATTTATTAATTTTTCTGGTTGTCATTTATATATTACATATAACAAACCTAATATAATTGTTTTATTTGCACAAATAACATATTTGTTTTATAGGCGACCGTCCATCAACCATTAAGTGGACCGTCAGCCTCTGACGAGACCTTTACATAAAAAGGCTGGTATTTATGCAAAAGAAGGCTTTTGATTCAATCAAAAAAATGTGGGTAGTACTTGAGGCTCAGCAAGCGATGTCGCATTGACCATCGGTATATCGAAATGTTGAAGTGTTTGTACAATAAATCCACCATGTCGGTTCTAGTACAGGAGCAGAGCACACGGTCAATAGGGGATCGGATAAATTTTCAGAAAGTGTTTTAAATTAATCTTCATGGATATTTATTCCCATAAAAAATACTATTTTATTTATTTATAGCCTTTTAGGTACTCAAAATCATGTTTTAATATTGTTTGTTTGAAAATGCCGCCAAAACGCCACGATAGTTCATCTGAGAGCGCGTAACGTCATTTGTGGTCATATCATAACAACACAGCTGCATTGGCATAAGACATTGATTGCCCACAAATGACGTCACGCACTGTGATTGGTGTTTCAGTATAGATTAAAAATATTGTAAATAATAAAATTTTATTTTTTCATTTAAAAATATTTAAATGAATTATATTAAATTATTATTCGATAAATAATCGTAAAAAATTATATATTTTCTTTCTAAGTACATTTTAGATTTTAATCTGATTACTGTCCGATCCCCTATTCCATTGCGAATGGGTGTAAGAGTTTACATCTCCTCCCAAAACTGTTTACTGAATCTTTGAAAGATGCATTTATGTTCCTGGAACGGCGAGGACATATAATTCCGCTCGCGCGCAGAACTTTCTTTTCAATTGAATTAATTTTTTCTGTTATAAGCCATGCCAAAAGTTGTAGCAGGTGCTTTTGAAGGTACTGATAAAATGAGTTTAATCTTTAAGAAATTTGCTCGCCCACAAACTATTTACTAAGACTAAGAGTGACATTCAAGACGAAATCTCCTAAGATGTATTTTTATCTAATATTATTTCGTTAGATAATTTACTCTCTGTAATCGTAGACGAGATTAATGACACTCAACTGCCTACCGATTAAGCGTATGAAGTTAATTATTATTAAAGCATGTAAATATATAAGGAACAAATTAAATTATCTAGTATCAAAAATGTTCAAATTTCCAACGGGCTTGCTAGTATTTTGCCTAAACTTGAACTTACCTATTGGTGGAATACTTAGAAGAAATTTCCAATAAGCTTGAGACACCTATAAAGGGTAGATTGTGTGATATAAAACTTTGAACAGGTGTCATTAGACGATATAAAACTTGACACTTAGATTTGAAACTTGAGTTCCAACATCACTTGGAAAGTACTTAAGGGTAAAGAGTTTGTTAGCGTTCCAAACTTTACGTTTGCGCAAGTATTAGGATTATATATTTTCCATTAGGCTACTTACATCCTTTTTTAATTATTAATAATTTAAAAAAATATCTTATATATTTTTTTCATTAAAAATTTAATGCTACTATTATTTCATAAATGATGTACAGAAATGTTCAATATTCATAAATGTTCAATATAGAAATTGTTATAATTTTATACAATTATGAAATATATCGAATTTCCAGTAATAAATTGGGCAGCCCGTTTGGCGGCAGTAACCACTCCCTTACAGAAGACAGAAGATACTGAAACTACAGCATTGTGCTGTTGTTTTTCGATGACTAAGTAAGATATGCCATTTCCCTATCTCCTCCTAATCCCTTATCCTTCATCCTACTAAGGTCGGATTTGCAAGTCCTGCGCACATATGCCCTTGCAGCACATATGTCCTTTCTTGTGTTAACAGGGCCACTTACATATTTAATTACATTAATTATAGTAATTGGTATAAATCATTTGTTGAAGCGTATAAAATGTAAGCCTTTGACCGAAACTTGCAATCTGCGGCACAAGGTTAAAGGAAATAAATCCTATCTTTTCAGTAAATAAAACACGAGAGCCACGAAAGCTTCGGATAATGCGTCAAAGCCTATATTAAACCAGGATTTGGTATGAAACGCGTGCTCTATATTAAAACTTAATATACTCCTAACTATTACATATACGTGGACACAATATTACGTTATTGCGACATTTTATGATACAATCAGATAACTCGTAAAAAATCTGTATACAAGTACAGTTGACTAAGCTATACGCAAAGTATATTTTTTGTATACAATTTATTTATTTATTTATAATACATGAATAATTACAAAAAATATTTACAAAGTCCCATAAATTGTTATGGAAATTTTAAATATCGCACACCGCTATGGTGTGCAATATAAAAATTGTAATAAGTGTAATCGTTTACACAATAAAGTCACATTATTGAGGCATTGAAGCCTCATTGGGGCATTTGACGTATTGACCGTTGTCCGAAACACGTCTTTGCGGTGCCTCTCCAACTAGTGAAGATTGGCGATCAGCCTGGAACAGTCCTCTTTCTCTTTTGTTCGCCGGAATAGCTCCTATGCGTGAGCTATCCCGGTCCACTCCCTGATCTTCTTCAGCCATGACTTCTTCCTTCGCCAAACTTTCCTCTTTCCAGCGACTTTTCCCATCATCACTAGCTGAAGCATGTTGTATCGTCTATGAATATGAATAAGTCTCATGTCTCCGAAACACATGTTAAGGGACTTATTTTTTTTTTCTTAATAAAATTAAAAAATATATATAAAAAACGGGACAAGTGCAAGTTGAACTCGCGTGAAGAGGGTTCCGTACGATGTTACCTATCCGCACAATATTGAGTGATTTACCATGTTATTT
Organism: Bembecia ichneumoniformis; assembly: GCA_910589475.2. Classification (NCBI taxonomy): domain Eukaryota; kingdom Metazoa; phylum Arthropoda; class Insecta; order Lepidoptera; family Sesiidae; genus Bembecia; species Bembecia ichneumoniformis. Next base: position 580,744 of record OU342520.1, read on the forward strand.
TAATATCATAGACTTCTTATAGGTTTTCCTATAATCTATAAGTAGAAAACTAATTCATGTATTTTTTTTTTAAATTTTAGGTTCAGTAGTTTCGGAGATAAGGAGGGGAAATGGTCGGACAGACGGACACACGAGTGATCCTATAAGGGTTCCGTTTTTTTATTCGGACGTACGGAACCCTAAAAAGACGTAAGTAGTAAGTGTGGTTTGCGCTGTGTTGCTCAAACCTTTTATTTAATAGGCCAAGCTGTTTACCTGTCCAAGCTGTCAATCATCACACTCTGAGGGCCCGGTTTGCAGCTCTTGTAAGAAGCAATTTCGCTTCGATTGTGGAAACATAACAGAACAAGCATACAGGAAGTGGGTGACAGAATACTAACTTTGCGCTGTCTTTGGTGGAAAATAACTGCATCAGTTTCGCCGGCTCCAACAAGAACAGTTTCATAGCATCTCAGCCCGTCTTCCTTTGGCTGACTTGGTGCAGGATCTTAAGTCAATTAATTTCGGAGGGGACAAATTACACGGTCTGGAGATAGCGGAGAAAGATATGGGGAAAGACACTCACTCATGGATGTTCCTCGCCAATTTAAATCTGTCGGCGAACTTCAGTTGAAGACAGATGGATTTCGATCTCATTCAATACAAAGACAGTAAAAAGAATACCTGCGTAAGGAAGGCTCAGGAAATTCTTTTAACACAGAATTACTTAAATTTTTCGAAAAACTATCGTTTACAGTAAACTCATGCTCAATGACTGCATTTTAATACTAGACGATTTCAGTTCGGGTAATATAGGCTGGCGTGGTGATAATTACTCTCTTTGACCTTTAAACTAAATACAGCTTACATGACTCTCGTTTAAATTGCAGATGGCTCCATTAGTGACTACTTAAACTTTCATTACTAAGTTACAGGTTTAAATATTCAATTTATTTATTAAAATGTAAGAACTACATAAAATTATAACTGTGGAGTAGACGGAATAAAAAAGGCTAACATGCCTCAATAACAACTACGTAAAGGCAATAAATCAAGACGCGCCGTCATCGTATTAAAAGAAGAAACAAAACGATGACTTAGTATTCCTTGCACGCGAAAGGGACAAAGGACGGGTCACTTGTACCGTGTTCTTCAGGCTAAGAATGTACGATGCGATGCCGTCACGTGGCCTCACGTTATATTTATGTCTCGACTTATGTGTCCATTGTCCAGTACCCTTGTCAATCCAGCCGCCCTTCAGAACCTGAAGGTTATTTATTGAAACGCTTATTAAATTTTGGACATACGCTGATACGATATTGATAATTTCTTTTCATACGCCAACACGAATCTTCTGGAGATGATATTACCTCAAGATTACAAAAATCCGCAAATGAATTTGCATGAAATTTGAGACTTAGACGCACGCTGACTGGTTATTTTTATATGTAAGTAAAATTGAGTTGTTTAATTTCAATTTTGCTACGTTCATGTTTCGTTAGACGAGCACAGTTATATGGATTTTTAGGGCAGTTAGAAAGAGGGGTCTCGTTTGTGAGAGAAGTGAATGCCTCGACAATGTATTAAATTTTGTTAAGAAATTGATACACAATAAACTTTAAATTTAAAGTAGATGCTGTAATTTTATAATGAAATTAAAAATCAATAAAATGTATCCTTATTTACAGAGCAATACAATTTTCTTCTTTTTTATGTTAAGGTTAACAGTCTGACGATCTTAAGGTTAACAGTGTATGTGGCTACTGTAGCTTATAAGACAAGCAACGCCACACAGAACAACGCCAGAACAGAGTCGTGAATGAAATACGGCAAAATTAGTGGAACAGAAAAAAAGTATAAATTATCGTAATATTTCATAAAAGACTGGCCTGAAGTTACTTTTTTATTTTGAACTCTCATTTGAAAATGGAACATTAGGTGACTGTCACTTTTCCCATCGATTTATTTTTGTTTCCTGCTAATACTGATTTATTAGTGGTACGAGCTCAATTCGTGTTGAATTTTAAAATTTTATAAATTCTAATAGCGTCTCAGTTGAAATCACCTTAAGTGCCCGATTTAATACCACAAGTCACACTAATAGATCTATAGCCGTCAGACTTCAACAATCAATTTCAACGATTTATCGCAGTATCCAACAGTACAGGTGGTTGACTGAGTTTCTTGTAAGGAGGAGGCGCCAAGGCAGAAAAAGGTGTACTTTTTTTGTATTATTAAAGGTGGCAGACAGGCTGACGGTCCACTTGATGGTAGGTGGCTACCGTCGCCTATGGACACAAGCAACACCAGGGGGGGTACGTGTGCGCAGGGGAATTTATTTACTGCTCGCTTGAAGAAGCCCCCGTAGCTAGATGGAAACACCTTAGAAGGGAGACTGTTCCAAAGATCGCGCGTCCGTGGGATAAAGTTTCTACTCTTCCGAACTGTGCGCAGCGGCACTTTATCCAAGTAATACGGATGAACTTCGCATCTATGGCGTGCAGTGCGGTGGTAAAAGTTTGAGGTAGGCATTAATTGGAACAATTCATCCGAGCACTCGCCATTGTACAGACGGTAGAACACACAAAGAGAGGCTACATCTCTTCTTAAACTAAGTGGTTCTAATTGTTGCTGTATGAGCATTGGATCGTCAACAATTCGAACAATTCGACGCTGTAAGTTGTCAAATGGATCCAGCTGGTACTTAGGCGCGCCAGCCCAGAGGTGAGAGCAGAACTCCATGTGGGGCCTAATTTGGGCCTTATAAAGAATAAGGCGCTGCTCCGGTGTGAAATACTGCTTTGCTTTGCTTTGCGCGGTGTGAATAATACTTCTAGGCGGGATCACCATTTTCTGCAACTTAAAACTCGTAGGAACACGCGAGTAACGGCTGTGCAAGCCTGAAATTAACTTGAAGTCGTATGAGGAGTGCGAGTGAGCGAGCGTACAGTTCGCAGAAGATTTGAAGAAGTGGGCATAGGTTCGTATGTACCTGCCAAAGCCTCAAAACTTGAAAGACATCATTGTGTACATCGGTTAAACTTTGCACGTGAACGTCGTCTTTGGAACATGAATCAATGGGGACGGGTACTTTTCACTGATGAGTGCAGGGTGCTTTTAAACCAGATGGACGGAAGACAGCGAATATGGAGACGCAAAGGAGAACCTTACATTCAGTCTAATTTTGAAAATACGGTGGCATATGGGGCGGTTAAATTATGGTGTGGGGAGGGATATGTTTGGGGGCTCGTACGGAGTTAGTGGTGGTCGATGGAGGAAATATGACTGCTGATCGGTATATCAGGGATATCTTAGAAAACACGTTGTCCATTTGCTCCCTATGCAGGATAATGATCGAGCTCACAGTTCTCGCTCAGTCTGTGCATATCTAAACCACGTGGGTATGGTAGTGATGCATGGCCAGCAAGATCCCCGTTTAACAAGTCCCATACCTGCTCTATAAATCCTATAGAGCATCTATGGGACTTGTTAAAAAGAAGCAATTGATAACAGGCACAATTGATAACAGAATTCTCAGTATGCCTAGACAGATGAAAACATGAGATAAAATTTAGTTAAGACTTTGTAAAGTAGATGATAAAAGATGTCAATTGGTGTGTTGCTTCATCTGTGATTGTAATTTTTTTCAATAAGCAGTTTATTATTTTATACTCAGCCTTTTTTCTGTTCCGCTAATTGTGCCGGTGTGTGTGAAATGAATCGTATTTAATAGCAAAAGATCCTAAAAAGACATAGCATTTTCGATTAGGTCAATAAGTTTATAGGGCCAACTAAAAGTCGTTCTTATTCGTATAGCAATAGACCAAATGGCTACGGCTTTTTCTTTTCTCGTTTCGCTCCGAGAAATACACAAAGCCTCTGTGTAAAAACGCCGAGTTATTCATCGGGAAGCCGCCTCACAACAAAATAATTCTACTTTGAACAATTCCGTCTTGACAAATTTGTGTGGCTTCCCACGTTAAAGCATGAAATATGCGCCCTCACGCTTTTTGCTTGTTCTCCTATTGCTTTGTTTTTATAAAAGCGAATATAATATTTAACATAAAAGGTAAAAAAAAGCTTTTTTTTATGTAAAGCTCGACGTCGGGCTGACGGTCCATTTGATGGTAGGTGACTGTCGCCTATAAACTGGCTGAGTCCGCAACTTCGTACGCGTGGTATTCGATATAGCGCTCAAATTTTTTGTTTGTAAACCGATTGGAATGAAACAATGACTTAATGTCACGGGAAGCTTGCTGTAATATATGAATGAAAACCGTTTTCAAATCGGTTAAGCCGTTTCTTAGATTAGCGTGCACAGACAAACGGACAAAAATTAAAAAAAAAAAATTTTTTTTGTCTTCGATTAGCGTGCCAAAACTCAAACAAATAGACAATATTTGTTAAAAACTATTTTTTAACCTCGGTAACATAAGTAAAACGTGTACAATTTTTTTTTTTTTTTTAATATTTCATGTACAGACACGGCTCGTTTACAATTTTATTATATTTATGTATATATGAATTGCCAAATGTTTGACGAAGCACCACTAGAGAACTGCGACCGATTTTGCTGATTATTTTTTTTCTATTGTTCGTATTTGTCGGACAAGATTTCAATGGGAGAATTTTTTTTCGAAAATCTACGAAAAAAGTCGGATATTTTCGTATGAAATTGACAGGGCAACGACTGTCGGGTCAATCTCACTGAACTTCTAAACAGCTGAACCGATTTCGATGAATTTTTGTGTGAGTTTGAGTGGGTCCCCGGATGGTTTAGATTCACAATTGTACCCGATGGATAGCACTGAAATCGGGTACGGGTAAAAAAGTCTGCTAACACTCGCCTAATAACACGAGTGAAGCCCGTTCGTGTGCAAGACCCAGTATAGAAGACACACTGTGTAGATTGCAGAGTGGTGGTTTTAACTTGTCGTCTCAAAAGAGACTGAACCGAACTACTCGAAAATAAACATATTTTTTAATAATTAAGGAAAAAACAGCTATTACACGATAGAAACTGTTTTGGATAAAAAACAGTTTACAACGATTAGTAATAACATTATATGTAGGGATTATGTGTTATGTCAAAATTAAGAAAATATTAGAATATTTAAATGTTATATCTTAAAAATATAAACTTTTTTAACAGAAGAGAAATAACTACAGAGCTTGCAGCTAAATCTATCTATACTTATAAAATCATTTGTCCTGACTATCAACTCACAGCCAAAGCTCTAAAAAACGTGAATTTGGAACCTATGGTTATTTTATAACGTTTAAAGCATCCGCTAAAAAGGATTTTTGAAATTTTCAACTTATGTGAGTTATAATATCAATGTGAAAATAACTGTAATTGTGATTAGAAAACGATTTTTAAAATATTTTGTTATACATTGAGGAACAGAGAATTTGGAACGAGCATTCGACTTCCGATATCTGAATCTTATACGACTAAGAAAAAAAAGGCGTATTACTATGGTTACTTACTTGTACAGCAGGATTCGCTTTGAAATATGCGAATAAAGCCCCCGTGATCGCCACAAGTGCTACTGCGTTTAGCGCCAACTGCATCAAACGGAACTTGTGTGGAGAGCCTTCGTTGCTGCCTCCGCGCATGTCTCGAAGCATCTAAATCAATAAAAAATATACATTCAACCGCTACACAGCTTGTCATCAGTATTATAGACTTAAGAGGTTACATTAGACAAAAGTTGAAATTTCTATCGATTAGTAAGAATTTAGGGTTGGTCTTAAGAGCGAGCTTATGTACTTATGTACTATGTTACTTACATTGACCGAATATAATACATAGTGAAGGTCTTAAACCTTCGTGCCCTGCATGGAAGAGCTGCATTTTCGATCCAGTTGATCATATTTCACTGATATTAGAAGATGCAATTCCTACATGTATGTGCTCACTTGGCGAGCCCTTTTTATTTTATAAAAATATCTTTAATTTTAATATTATTTCCAATTTATATTAACTTCAATGAAATAAACTGCATATTATATGCATTACAATAAACATCCGGAATGAGCTGGATGTTATCAGAACCTGCTTCAGAAACTGAACCAGCTCAAAAGTGTACCTAAAATTATAATTGAATTATCACGAACAATGAACACAGATCCGTCTGCCGTTGGAAAAGCTTTGTCGACTGTTGTGGCACATGTTACAACTTCGCGTTAATATGCAAATCTTTATTAATTTAGACGACTTCCTGTAGATAGGACACTTTTTTGCAACATAAATACGTTCCCGTGGTATAATGTAACATAAGCAACATTATTGCAAGAAATATGCGATATTTTACTATATATCTCGCAATTATTACACTGAAAGTTTTTTCGATTTTAATTAGAATGATTTACATTGTTTGCTTGAACCTGACATTATCGCATTAGTTACATTTTAAATCGCAAATTTTCAGGTAAGGTTACACAAATAGCTACAATCTCTTTTTTTTTGGATTTATAAGCTATGAACATTACTCACTCACGACAGACAAGGACACACACACCACACGAACACAAATTCATACTTATTTTTAGTGTTTTTTTTTCAAACATTCCTTTTAGTTTGATTAAGTACTAACTTTTCCCTGCGACTTGGTCCGTGCCCCTTTATCTTAGGTGTTAAAACATTTATTTAATCTTTTAGCTCATATATTTTTGTCAGGCGCTGAATTTTTTTTAGATGATCCCTCGTTAACCGTAAAGGTTCCTTTTCTGTATAACTCATTTTTGCATTTATAATATTAGTTAAGATTAAGAACATCTTCATTCGAATTTGCAAGAGACAGGAAGTCAGATTTATAAGATTTATAGAAAAATTAGTGGTATTTTCAAAAATCCAATCTCTCAAGTGAATTGTGAGTGAACTCAAGTGAATCGACATATATCCTATAGTGCCTGCTTATTAAGTAAATCTTATATATAAAAATGAATCCCTATTTCTCCTGGACACGGCATCACGCGTGAACGGGTAGACCGATTTTAATTCGGTTTTCGCTAATGGAAAGAGTGATGCGCGGGGAATGTTTTAGGGTATATAAAAATTGCACGCCGGGCGAAGCCGGGGGCGGGCCGCTAGTTGTTAATAAAACTCAGCTTTAATAAAAGCTCATATAGTGTCCACACGCTTATAACTTGAAGTATCGTATTCGTTGAGAATTATATCTGGCTGCAGCTCGTGTTAGCACGCCCCGTGAACCCACCGGCCGTTGCAATGAGAGCTTGTGTTTGGCAGTCGACTGATTCGCGCATATTATTCTGAAATTCCTTACGTTTTATGCCGCCACTGAAAAATATTATGCAATTTTCAACAATGCGAAAGTGAGTTTGTTTGTTTGTTACATTTTTACGCCTAACTACTCAGTCGATCATAATGAAATTTTACGTACACCTTGTTAGGGATACAAAAAAAGGACAAAAGGTATCTTTCATCCAGAAAAAAGTACTGTTCCCGAGGGATCATCTAAAAATAAAAAATGCATGTAAAGATTGAGTAAATATTTAATCATCTAAGAAAAAAGGACGCGGTCGAAGTTGCGGGCAAGGTTTATACATGCAAGGAATGATAAAGACTTTGTGATAAGTAATTAATGACATTGGAATGAACCTTTTATGACATTTCTTGACAACCCACCGATATTTTTATGTAGTTTATTTAATTTTTATCTTAAAATTAATGTCAACTATCAACGTCTGTATCTTTGTTCGCTTATTTCAAGGAATTTCACTCGCAAGCTTTATATTGTCATTCAACCCTTGACTTGCTGCAACTAGCCAATGTAGTTAAAAAAGTTTTCTTTATGAATTTTCACCTCTAATAATGTCTTATTTGAAATTTTTTTTGCAAAAATTCTAAATCTTTTTTGAAAATATTTAAAAAAATGCAAGAAAAGTATATCCCTTTGCCTGTCTAGATACCGTGGATATATATTCCCTACATCCTAATTTTAAAATTAAAATATTTAAACAGTAAATGTATAACTAGACTTCGTTACAAATTTCTGAATCAACAACATCTCAAAAAATGCTCCAACGTAAGTGACCTTTAATTCTCTATAATTTAATAATATCTTTGTATTTTATCAAAAAATCTTTGTATCTTCATTGTGAAGCGAATTCAAATGGCAGCGTAAGGTACATTCGGGACCAGTTTTGTATATATGTACATGTAGTCTGTAAATTAATCTTAATTTGTATTGTGTTTTTACAGTTAATGTTTATGTCTGCGCTGAAGAAATACGCGGGAGTTATAGCCTTAGCTTGTTTAATGATTATAATATAAATTGAAATTGCTAATTAAGTGAACCAGGTATTTGCAGAAGGTTAGTTGAATAGCTGTGGAAATACGAGCATTTGAGTATTGAAGCTTTACAAAAACCTTGTCAAAAGTTTCTAATTACCTTATATGAGAAGGATCGACTGGCTCGAGTACCCAATTAACGATTTAATACTCACGTCGTTATTTGTAATAATGCATATTGTATATTACTTTGTGCCACAGGTCCATGAATAAGGGCTCTAAAATGCACAATTCCATTATTATTTAATCAGACTATAATTATATTCCACTGCTCGATACGGATACCTCATTCTGCTCATACCTGAATTAGCTTAATAACAAAGTTATTGCACAGACTAACCATACTTACGCCATACAGTCAGGCAACGAATGTACTTGCGTAGAGCAACGACGGGGATCTGGCGGGGAAGCGGGCGGCGCGGGCCGCGTTCCGCGAACTCGCTTCAGTTTGCATGCTCGAACATTGAGGGGCGACGCGAGCGTGTTTTTTACGTATTAATTTACTACAAAAATTATTATAATTTTGTGCACCTATTCTATGTACGGATGTACCTCGACAGCGAAGGATTTAAGATTTTATAAATTTTCCCGTGACGCGAGGTAAGTTTTCCCTATAAATAAGTATATGGTTAGAATAAATATATATTTTCATTAAGGAGACCAGATTAAGAATAACTCTGTCTGTATATTAAGTATATAAACTATTTGGAATGAATAAATAATTAATAATAAAATTACTGAACTCTATAATTGACTAATATCATCTATATTATTATAATAACTGATTTCTATTAGGTATAACTATTAAGATATTATAAATTATTCTTCCTCAGTTATAACAGAATTCTTTGCCGGGTGCAGGTGTGCGGTGATTCAGGTTCCCAAAAATTGTATATTTTGTAAGTGCGGGTGCATTATGAATAAATGCGAGCCACCTGTGTTGATGGCGTAATCCCAAGCGTATCGTATGTGTTACAATCCTAACATACTTGTAAATAAATGATTATATAATAATAATCAAATTTATTTTATTTTCCATTCTGTACGTATACCAACCCTTGCTTATTTGCGTGTGACAGCGTAAGTGCTGCCGTCCGTGCAACGGCCAACTACAAAAGCGTTGCCGGACTGAAAGTATTGTTAGACTGAGATTATAGTATCCAATTGCAGAGTATTTTCTAAAACAACCGTCGATTTTGTTTAAAGAAAATTTTTGGATTTTTCAAAGAAGTTTAACATATAGGTACATTGGCTCATAAAATGCTAAGTTATTATGCTAATTTGTGTTGTATATTACACCAATTTCAATTTATTCAATCTTAATAATTTTTAATGACTACAAAACGAAACCGATCCATAGTGACTTTCTTGTTTCATTCCAACGCATATAAAGCAAGATTTTAATTAGTGCATGAAATGCAATATTCTCTTAGTGAAAACTAGTTATTTACTTTACAACTTTTACTGGCAACACTGCAAATAAAAACTTGCATCGTATAGAGTTAATACGTCACTTAATTATCCTGCTACAAATGATATCTACTTATTTCAAACGTTATTTCATTAATAATTTATTAGCAGTCTCAAAACAGTAAATGACTTTATAATCTTCTGTATTGCTAATGGCACGATTATGGAGGAACATTTATGCTGCCTATTACCTTTAGTGATATTTAGTATCTGCGACTTTGTGTTTAATTGGCCGCAAGGAATAATTTCTCTATTCACAAATTAATATTAGAATCCGTTCCTAGAGTGGATTATTCGGTTACTCAATCAGTCGATATCAGAATATTTTATTCTCACTTATAGTTGTGTTAAGCTAGAATATTGTGTTGTGTAAGGATTTGTCTATTTAATTTATTATGTTTGGTGCACGCCTTTTTAAGTTTTTTTATGTATTTTTTTTATTAAATGTTGTTAACAAACACTAATAAATCATTTAAAAAATTGTAATAAAATAGGTACAGCTGATGTAGCAAAGTAGCCGCATAACTGCGTAGCGGCCGCGTAGCACCCGCGTAGCATCGTAGCTTTGATGAGAATTTTGTTAATAAAATAAAATTTACTGTAATTATCACAGTCCTTACTAGAGTTTATGTTTCAACTCAAAGGTGTACCATATATGTACAGCGTAATGTACCATACCAGTAATATCATTTAAAAAAATTGTCCCCAGTTAAGGTTTTTTTATAAGATTTTAAAATTTTGTGTAGTTTCAATTTTACTTAATATTTTTATCTACCAATAAATAAGTAAATAAAAAATAATTTATTTGCTGTTTATATGTAAATACAATGGTTTCACACTGAATAAAACTCGCTTTGTGAATATTACATAAAAATACTAATTAATGACTTATGAGATATCTAATCTCATATCCGAAAATATCCGAACTGTTTTGTCGAAAATAACGAAATAGGAACCAAAATAACTAGACAAGGAAATTTATTGCAAAGACCTAAATGTAGATTAGAACTATTTAATAGAAATGTTTATGTTATGGCAATTAAAACATACAATAAACTACCTAATAATATAAAGGAATTGCCGGATCCTAAATTTACAAGAACATTAACAAAATGGTTATTAGATTGTTGTTATTATGATGTTAAAGAATTTCATAATAAGAAACATTAATTCCTTTTTTATATTAATATAGTTTATAATTAAACACAAATATTTGCATGCCCTTGGCGGGTAGAACATACTTTGTACTGTAACTGCTGTATACAAATTAAAATCCTGTAAACGTGTGTTCGCGCAAATAAAGATTTATTTTATTTATTTATTTATTTATTTATAATTTAGTCGATAGTAAATCTAGAAATTGTGAACAAGTAATTGTTAATTTTTTTCCTTAAATATTAATGTAATATTAAGCTGCTCAATGTTGTTCGGAATCTTATTCTATACATAGATACACTGTTATGTATCAAGGCTGTGTGTGCTTTGCAAATGCATAATCTATTTGGATCTCTTTGAGCTCTTTTACTCTTTTCGGAAACTCGTCTAAATAAGCTAGGGTTTCCTTTTATGTATACAGCAACATCATATAAAAATTGTGAAGGTAACGTCAGTATTTCATGTTTTTTAAAACAACTATGCCTTATTTTTAATTTAAACATTGCTCTAATACAAATCTTCTGTGGCTTGAAAACAAATTTTTTGTTAGTCGAGTTTCAGAAGTCCATACCGTAGCACAGATTCGACAACCAAGCATGTATTAAATAGCAAAGTAATTAATTCTAAGCAACTAACTAATCATTTAATTCTAATTACTGACGTAGTTAGCTATAAAAACTAATCAATGATAAAATATGTTTGTAATAGTTAATTTGAATATGTACAAACTTATATTTTTTATTTGATTTTTTATTTTGGTTTGACTTTTATTTTGCTACTTTTTTTTATGTTAGATCAGCAGACAGACTGACGGTCCACTTGACAGTAGGTGGCTACCGTCGCCTATAACATAAGAAACGCCATAAGTGTTGCAAGTGCGCTGCCGACTGCAGTAGGATTAAAGATATTGGATTGGAAAGAGTTGGGAAAATGGGCTCTGGCTTCCTTTATTCACTCACCGAAACACAACAGCACACGTGCTGTTATTTCACGGTGGTCTTCTGTAATGCGGTGGTTACTGCCGCCTGACGGGCCGCCCAAATGATTGCGACAAACAGTGTGCCCGCTACTAAATAATTTAATGTACATATAGTATAAGGGCAACTATTTTCAAAACTATTTACTTAAGACTATTAATAAATTTAATAGATTATAGATTAGAATTTTATCGATTAAAAAAACTTCGTAAAAACTTATTGTTTCTTCATCAAAACTTTAAATATAAATATTGTTAAAATATTAATATAATAATATCTTGGATTTGTTTTGAATGACATTTTTGTCGTACATTGTTTCAAATCATATAAACGATATAAAAATTTATCAAACTACCTTTTCAACCGATACTGAAAAAATTTGATAAATTTTCTAATTTAAATTATCATGAGTTATGCACGTAAACGACCCTAAGAAAAAGCCACTTTCCGTCCATGAAATTAGGAACAAAATTCGATAACTCGGGATAACACTCACACTGACAGAGAGAGAGATAAAACTTTACATACATAGAGAAAAACAGGACTTTATTCTATGTAGTGAAAATTGCAATTAATTAAATATTGTAAGTACCAAAATTGTATGGTCACAAACATAAATACATTTTACCCGTTCAAAGTTGATTTAACAACTTAGCGCGAGCCAATGTCACGTGTAACGTTTCATTTTTCTACTGGTTACTAATTATACAACTACCTATTTTTTATACGTATATTAATCAAAGTTTATAATGTGAAATCATAAATATATTATACCTATTGAGAAAATATGTCTTGTTCAATCTTCGTAACGAGGAAGATTGGCAGTACTTTCTGCTAGACTTCCTTGAAGAACACTTTTACCGTTATAACTATAGAAAAATATTTCTTAATTATTACTCAGAGCATTTTTCCAGCATAGATATACTTTTTACTACTAGGTAAGGTTGCATTTCATTGCCTTTAAATCGATTCACCTTGTTCCGAAGCAATGACATTTTCGTAAACATTTATAAAAGTATACAGATTAATATATTTAGTTACACAAGAATAAGTAAAAAAGAGCAGCTTAAAAGGATATTTAAGAGTTATTTGCGAAGTTAAAACGACCTTGGTACATTGTTCCACGGTCTAATTAGGCCACTTCTTGTTTCGTGTTTAATAATATTTCATGAAGATTTAAAGAAAATATTTATTAGTTCGTACTAAGCTACTAGCTCTTCCTCGCAGCTTAATCATCCAACTTAATTTCATTGCCTTACGTTCTGCATAAGGATATTTATTAAAATTTAAACGTTTGCTATTCCTCATAAACCTTAAATTTTCAAAAATATTGCCCCTATATTATACTAATTAGATGTAAGTTTTCAGGAAAGAGTCTTCATGTTACCTTGCCAGCACTGAACGTTCAGCCCTTGTCCGCCAATCTGTTTTATGCATTGGTAAAATTATCTTAATATATAAAAAATAATCCCAATTTCCCTTGGTCACGACATCATGCGTGAACGGGTAGACCGATTTTAATTCGGTTTTCACTAATTGAAAGAGGGATAAGCGGGGAATGTTCATATATATAAAAATTGCATCCCGGGCGAAGCCGGGGGCGGAACGCTAGTATCCAATAAAATCTTGCTCAGTGGCGCTTCAGTGCGCTTAAATTTCAAGAGTGACGCTTCTGTGTAACGATCATGTAAAGCGTCTTGTAACGTTCTGCATGTCATTTACCGCCTTCTATATTTGTTCGCCAAAGAAGTTCCACTTTTGACAGGCGTGTTTTTTTTTTAAATTTCATCTAAGCAGTTTTAGTATTAATGTATAGATTTCTTTTTGTTGTATTATAAAATTTAATTTGAGATATTTTTTTATTTTTTATGTTAAGGTCGGCAGACAGGCTGACGGTCCACTTGATGGTAGGTGGCTAACGTCGCCTATAACACAAGCAACGCCTAAACTGCTGCAAGTGCGCTGCCAACTGCAGTAGGATTAAGGATAAGGGATTAGAAGTGGATAGGGAAATGGGCTCTGGCATCCCTTACTCACTTCACCGAAACACAACAGCACACGTGCTGTTATTTCACGGTGGTCTTCCGTAAGGGGGTGGTTACTGCAGCCAGACGGGCTACCCAAATGACTGCGAAACGCAGTGTGCCCAGCCACTACTTTCCAAATCCAGACCAGAGCCAAATTTGAAAAGTTGATTTTTCAAAGTTGACCCTGCCGGGAATCGAACCCGGGAACCCTAGAACAGAGCGTTAAAGCAAGCACCCTAACCACTCATCCAACGGGATATAGGTTATCCTAGTAAACAGCTGCAAACTCTATCATAAACTAGTGAACATTAAACTGCTACAATCGCCACAATTCCAATTTCATTTGGAATCGAGTTACGCGATCAACAATGAAGTGCAATTTACTGGAAATCGTTTTAAGTGTTAAATAAAGTGTTACGTAGGCGTAAGTTATGCGATTCAAACTGTTACCATAAGTAGGAACGCGATATTTTTATTTTAATAAAATTTTAGTAATTTAATTTTAATTTTTAATAAAAAAATTTAGTAGTGGTAGGGCACACTACGTTTCGCAGTCATTTGGGCAGCCCGCCTGGCGGCAGTGACCACCCCCTTACAGAAGACCACCGTGAAATAACAGCACGTGTGCTGTTGTGTTTCGGTGAAGTGAGTAAGGGATGCCAGAGCCCATTTCCCTATCCACTTCTAATCCCTTATCCTTAATCCTACTGCAGTTGGCAGCGCACTTGCAGCAGTTTAGGCGTTGCTTGTGTTATAGGCGACGTTAGCCACCTACCATCAAGTGGACCGTCAGCCTGTCTGCCGACCTTAACATAAAAAAAAAGCTTATTACAGATTCTCACTTTTAGAATTGATTATGTACGTATGTCTAGCGAAGGGTACAGAAATGAGACGCGGACGAAGCTAGTGACTTATAGAGGTAATAATTTAAATGCTAATTTCTTGTTTTATCTCCGAGAGAAATTAATCGTCTTTCCTTTTATGCTGGGTTGGTTACAGGTTGCAAGTTGCGACAAGTGCAAGACCACCCCGTTATAGCTTTTAACTTGAGGCATAGAGAAGAGTGTTCTGCGCCGCATGCTGCTAAATGTTGCACGGTATATAATTGCCGACCACACCAACCATTTTACACGTGGCGGCGCGCAATGAAAAATTATTGTTCTTTGTTTATTATTCCATTTAATACGTTTTTGCTGTAAAATGTGGAAGGCAAGTTAACGGTCCACTTGACAATAGATGGCTACCGTCACCAACGAAGTCATACAAGGAACATTGGACACTGTGAGGATAAAGGAGGAAATTTTGAATATTTTCTTTCTAAGCAATATGATTTTTTTTAAATCCTCATGCCTTTAATTATCTACATAGTTGCCTTAGAGATCTGATTATATATTAACTTGGTCAATATAATAATATAAAAATTAAGCCCAGCATTTCCACAAACATATTTGTTGTGAATAGATTGGATATTTTACGAGAAAATAAATTAGGCCTTCAAATATACTTTTTTTATTAACTATCGTCAGCTAAAATCCAAGTAATAAAATATCTAGGAAGCATTTTCTACCTAACCGAGTAGAGACGGTCTGGAACAGACTTCCTGAAAGTGTTGTCATGGCGCCATCAGTGAATTGTTTTAAGAACAGACTGGACAATATATATATATACCCCTCAACAACAATACGATTACCTAAATATCTAAGTATGTATTCACAATGGGTTGTATGTAGATACATTATAAAAAGAACTTCAAAGTTACCTTTTTACTTGATTTTAAGAATATTGTCCATTTAAATGACAGTTCTGTTTGACTTTGTTAAAGGTGAGCTACTTAGTCTGGTCTTCGTTTCCATTGGATAGAATTAAGTTACAAATTGGCTTGTATTTCAATATATTCAGTTATTTCTCTTTCTTACAAAGATTGTTTTGTTGAACTAAGTCGTGAGTCTCTACAGAAAAATAATATATACGAATAGCAGTGGCAAGATATAATGCGTTTTAGAGTCTGGATCGTCTGCCTGTCTGCTACAATTTATCATAAAAATGTACTTACACGGTGATGTAGAGACATGTTACTGCCGTTCTGGAATCGCACGATGGTCTGCAAGGAAGCCGGCGTCGACATGCTCTTCGTTATTGAAGAGTTCCCAGATTCCTTCTCTTGCTGCTCCTTTAACAGAAGACCGCGTGCGATCTTCGCATTGAGGCTTTTGTTTACATGTTGGTGTGGAAGAAGAGGTGCTTCCATGGTCTTCGTGGTGTAAGACGGAGATGACGTTTGACTGAACGAATCCGACGACACGTTGGAGTCTTGTCGGACGCTTATATTGGAGCCCGAACTGGGCGACCGTTTCATGGTGTTGTTTTGGGGTGTGGGTGGACTGTAGGGGGTTTCCGGTAGTGTCTTCTGCGGTGGTCGCCTGGGAACTGGCGGTTGTGGGTTTCGATTGCAGTCGAGGCGAGGTTGCTGCGGGGGTGGGATAATTCGACGGTTGCCGTTCGGGTCCGCCGGACTGGTGGCGTTTGGACGCGGAGGCGTGGGTGGGGGTATCCGACGTGGCGGTTGCGGTGAAGATCGCCGAGGTGGTGGAGGAGGGACCGGGAGAGGGGCGGGACTGATCGGTGCGGTCCGTTGCGGCACCGGAGGTGGTTGAATCTGTATGGGTGGTTGAATCTGCGGCGGTGGCTGCAACTGAAACAAGAAGAATTCAATTCATCTCTCGTTCTCTCTCTTTTACGTACTGCTATTGAGTGTTTACCTATGCAGTCCTGTCCTTAATTTCACGACAATCATAAAATTTGCATGACCTGTACAATTTTTTTTTTTTTAAAGATGTCTTTGCTCTTGACCAGCATCAATCCATGTAGGAAGGATGAGGCCGAAGATGGAGCGAGCTCACCCAGAAGATGCCTATTCACTCGAACCTTGAAAAGATTTGGGTTACATGAGCTCGGAAATACAGACGCCGGCAGGGAGTTCCAATCCTTAGCAGTGCGCATCACAAAAGATGTTTTAAAGCGCTTAGTCCGAATTAGAGGGATGGTAACCAGCCGTACGTCTGCATATTCGATAGAAGAAAGGGGAAGGCGGTATGATCTCATGCAGCTCTCGAGCACACTCTCCGAAGTACATCTTATAGAATACACACAGACAGGCAATTATGTGCCAGGCTCTGCAACTTAGTTCTTATTAGTGTATCATCGCCAATGAGCCTCCTAGCTCTGCGATCCACCGAGTTGAGTGCAGCAATTGTTATATTTAATTAAGTATATCGTTACAATTACCACCGTCATCGGTATTGAACATCGATTCCATGAACACAAATCTAGCTAGATACCTCATAGATGCCGGTGAGTTACTATAACGTGCATAAAATTTGTACGGGGCTGTAAACTCCCGTACATGTGGTCCGGCCTCGCAATGGTTAACGCTTCCGGCTAAAGAAGCGCGTTGGTATACCGGTTCGGTGGTTACGCCGAAGAGAGTGGATAGGGTTCCAAAACAACTCTATACTAGTTACCACGTCTTTATTACGGTGAACGAAGACAATTTATTTACAAAAGTGGCCCATTATATACCATTTTAAAATTTATAACCAGTGGTGACCGTGTCAGCGCCGAACAATAGACGCCAATGACGAACGAGTGTGACCCGAACGAAGTAATAACAATAACTACATCCCTTTCACTTGCACTATTGTTGTCTTTTTCATGCACGAACATCCACTTTGCACATAAATATCTCCTATTGTTTATTTACGAATACTATATGAACACTATTTTATCGAACTATTAATGTTTAGGTTGTCCCGAACAAAATTGTACCCATGACTTGAAACTTCAAAGCATCGGGTACCATTATCTAATACCATTTCTACATTAACCCGCTAAGGTTGGCTGTCTTTAGTTTTGTTTTTCAATTGTTTAAGGTTTAAATCACCCCAAAGCAAGGGAGACTAATCCATATCTATATTTGAATAGGGAAAATAATGACAAATACTTTGTATATCTCAAATATTTTAATAAGAAAATATCTCAAACGTTAACAACAACTACTTCTTAAAGATGTATCAAGAAAATAGTCGATAATATTAATTATTTGTTCTCTAAATAAAAATTTAACATACATTTTTAACATTTCTAGGTAAAAATAAACACACGATAAACAAATGTTACTCTAATTAAACGTCTTAGCTAAATAGCTAAAATATTAATATTTCAATCCTTATTAATCTTCGCAATTTTCTGTATCTTTCTTGGTCAACTCAAAACATAATTCGTGGACGTGTCTTCCGCAGGGAGATGTCTGTGTCTCATGTCCAAAACTTGTTCTTCCAGTTCAATTATTTTTGATCAACTGTCTGAAAGCAAACTCAAAAGCTAATTTCATCGCTTCTATCCGAGACAGACCAGTTAATAAATATTCAACTAAAAGCCTTTCTTCTGGTATTGTGAAAATCTGGAAAGTTTTGTATCTACCCTTTTCGTGAAACACTTGCGGATTTTCAAAGTAACTAGCTTTTGCCGGAGAATTCGTATAAATTCTCAATAAATCATAGACCATTTGTTACTGTGATGTATAAACTATATTAGGGAATCCGGGATAGTTGAACCGCCAATTAGTGGTCTTGACGGTTTATCTAAGAGAAGTACCAGATTTCACTTCCCGAATAGCGTTCTATAATTCCTGCTTGTTCATTAATTAACTGATACCAGAGATGACATTTAGTTTTCTTGTTCCTTCATGACCAACCGATAAATCTTGACATCTTGAAACTTCAAATCTAGATTATTTAGTTTTTGTTAGAATGTGTTAGATATGTTGTGTTTGCATCATTGTAGAGTTACTTCTAATTTATTGATATAATTTTTTAACTTAGATTGCGTGTTGTTTTGACCAAACCAAATAAAGAAACAAAAAATAAAATTTGTTTTTTTTTTACTTGTCTCCACCGAAAACGTGTTTACTTCGCTCACTGTCAAACCGTTTTATCGGCGGCCAATTGGCGTCGCGCATCTGACAAACAATGAGCGAGCGTATTGTCACTTGTCAATCCCACCTGGGCAACTCTAACGAATTCGCCCTAAAGTTTAGTCAAGAGATGAACTTTCGAATTTATAAAATTAGTAGCATGATAAGGGTCTTTCAATATGAATGCTCGAAGTTTGTGAGATTATAGGCGCAATTTTTTTTTGTGACATTGATCAATTTTTTTTACCATATGTCATATTATCATCGAAGGTTTTAATGTTGAAGATCGCGTGCAAATCATCTAATTTAATTATCAAAACTAGTGCTCCGTTCGCGAAACGTGATTTTTATCCTCGCTATAAACGTGTGTGATAACCAAACTGGATCCTTTTCGTCTCAGAAGAGTTGTAATTCTTTGGCGACTATTCTGGGCGATTGAAGCTGAACATGCATGACAGCAGACCAAGAACGCAAAACGCTGTGACAAGAGTGGCGTCTATTTTTTTATATTTTTACGAGTAAATGATCCCTCGGGAACGTAGCATTTCTTAGGATAAAAAGTATCCTATATGTTAATCCAAGTAATAAACTGTCTGGATGTCATTTTTTTTTATTTTATTTCAGCTATTTTGCGTTATTGAGGAACAAACATCCAAATATCCAAATTTTCGGATTGATAATATTATTAGGATTTGCAAAACCCTTCGCGTGCCAACGTATTTATATTAGAAAACTCCTTATTGGAAAAAGTCCAATATTGAGCAATAATAATAATCATCTGCTCGAGGGCATAAAATTTTATTATCAGACAAACAAATTTTGCACAAAGTTACGAGTAACGATGCAAAAGTTTCAGAGTTACATTGGGCAAACATTCCGAGTGGTTCGGGGTAAGTTGGGTACTCCCTCTTATGTTGAACTTCCAATAAGCAGCCCGGTTACTTCGTAAAATTTAAAGTTTACTTCGCCATGCGCTTTACCTTCCAGCGTAAAGCGGATGGCACGCAAGAGGCTAGAGAGATAGACTTAATCTGTCAGATACTCAATCAAGCAAAGCAATTTATTTTTCGATATTAAGTGATGTGTGACTTTGTATTACTTAAATTAAAATTGAAAAATAAAAAAAAATAGGCAAAGAATACGGAAGGAAGAGTTCCCTACTTTGGCATTCTTGAAGGAGTTTTCTGGGAAACTAAAAAATATGTTTCTAGGACCTGTTTCGAAGGGGTGGAACTATATTGTTTGAACAACTATATCATTTCTTCTCTTTTTAATTAAATTAGGGTCATAATTTAAGGATTTATGTAGTTTAAGTGGAGCAGTTAAGATATATCATTTTCTTACATTTAGTACGTCACAATAATTATAAAGTTCGGTAGTGGGGAATCTATGTCGCAAAAAGTACATCACTTTAAGTAATGATCTTTGCACCCTTTCCAATTCTAAAAATTTAATTTTAGAGGCTCCGCCCCATATTGGAATACAATAACACAGAACTGATTGAACTAAGGCTATATTTTATTTAGAAGCTCTTTGTTTGCAACATGGCGAAGTGTTTTAAAAATCCACATCAGTTTCCTAGCCCTGCCCATAATCTGTTCGATATGGGAGTGCCATGATAGTCTTTGATCAATTATAACACCCAAATATCTAACCGTTGAAACCTTATTAATATAGCTGCAAGAGCAATTTGTACTTAGGGGGCCTCCCACACCCGTGAATCCCCACTCTAAAGTCACTACCCGGCTGTGTTCTTTTATCAATAGAAAAACATATAAAATTAGTTTTAGTGGTGTTCAGGGTAAGGAGATTAGTGTTAAGCCACCCACATATAAATACTACTGAACTGATTTTGGTAATACTCAAATATTATCCTAACTAATGTCATAAATACGAAAGTGAGTTTAACTATTCACAGATTGTAGAATGTAGGTTTTCTCGGCCGATATCCATATGAGTTGTGGGTTTCCGGGACAAATTGCCTTTTCTGAAGGCAACCATAAAATCCTTTTCATAAACACATTAGTTCGAGGTACACTATCACTCACGCCTTAATCGGGAAGCCATTGAAATTTTCAAGCATCCAAATAATTTCAACAGAAAGGAGGAAAATCTAAGGCTACACAACATTCGGTATCCGGCACTACGCAAGAATAATAATAATGAAAGAAAGAGAGGGCATTATAACCCCTCTCCTAGTGACCACACCCCACCAATTCAACCACGGGGTGGGGATATAAATTTAAATATAGGTACATTCCAGTCCACAAATCAGTCTCGCTCGAGAAGTCGAAAAGTGCAGAAGTGAAGTGCAGTGATGTGAGGTACTTTTTCTTCTAACACGGACTACACCACTGAGGATGTCAACCGCAGTTGTTGACGAAACGTTTGGAAGAATTTCCAACAGACCTGGGCCATCATCCCGGAAACCCACAACTCATATTCACAGATTATCATGAAATTTTGCTACACATAGTCAGGAATATAGAAAAGGACATATAGTACCTACACCCAGAAACAAAGTAAAGTTCCCGAGAGATTAAAAAAAAATTAAACATTCAAGCTTGAGAAATTGGGGTGCAGGTGAACTAAAGAGCAAAAGCTAGTTGTTTATACGTCACAATAATACACGCGAACAAGAGCCAATTTTAATAAATATATAACTATTGATAATGACTGGAATTTGGTTTTATTTTATATTTTTTAGAAGATATTTTCATCACCAACGATAGTTACTGATAGTTTATAGCGTCCGTCGCGAATTGGAACACCAATAACGTTCTCTGATACGATAAAGAGTGAGGTATAAGATTGTATGAAATAGGAGAATTTGTTCTGAAATCCTACAGTCCTCTGTAAGGAACTGATGGTTATGGCCATCAGACGGGCTGTCTGAGTTTAAACTGCAGAACGCATAATGCCCTACTAAACAATTACTAGGACAATTTAGTCTTAGAATGGTGAACATTTTAACAGATTACATACTTTGAGTATCGGTCTCGGAGGTGTAATCCTGGAGGGTGGACAATAGGGCAGAGCATCCGACGGACAGTAGACGAAGCCGGTTGGTCTTTGCGGCGGTGCAGGGGCGCACGCTGCGGTAGAATGTCTTCTCGGAGTGCCCACGTTTGGCCTCAACAGCTCCATCAGTCTTTCACCTGGAGTCGCTGCCAGGCTGCCGGCTCGACCACATCTGTATATATAAAAAAGTGTATCTAGGTGTTGAAATTTAATATTTATTTATTCAATCATTCAGGAAACATACACTTTTTTATTTCTTGCGACAAGAACAGTTTCCAATAACAAATAAATGTTATATAATGTCAAGAAGACAATTTTATGTTTTTTAAAAATGAGATAGAAGACAAGAAATTTTATATCATTCTCTTTAATTAGTTTTCTTTGCAGTAGATAGACAGCAACCGGCAAATAACTTATATGAAAGAAATAACAATTATTAATAGTTGATACCATGTCCATATCACGTAATAATAGTACATTACTGCTGAGGCCGGAAATAGAGCAATTGTCGACCGAGTATTTCCCAAGTGAATTCAAAATGCCGAGGCGTAACCCGAGGCCATTTTAAACCAACGAGGCCGTTAATTGATACTTCAGCCGAGTAGTTTTCTCTGTACAGTACTTTTCTCTAAGTTGCAAAGAAATAATAAGTAAAAACATGCAAGAAACAAAATTTAATTACTGTTAAAAGTTATAATGCAATTTTTACAATTCGACAAAGATAGCTGAACACTTTTGCCAGTTAAAATCCATTTCTTCCGATGAAATACTCATTTCTTTATGTAACAACTGCTAGATGTAAAAATGTTCAAAATATTTGTTAATTCATAATACAATTGACAGTATGAATAAAATAAAATGGCGGTTTAAAACTGTCCAGCAATCTTTTTCATTGCTTTCATTCTTGGTTTCATTCTTTTTTCGATTGCATTGTTTTTTTTTTAAATAATGAAGTCATTTTCCAGCAAGTGGGAGAAAATGAATAAATAATAATATAATAAAAATAAAAATATGTATTAAATAAAAATTTTATTAAAAAAATGTATAGAATATAGTGTAGTAAATATTGTACGCTAGAATTTGCTTAGTTTCGGATTACAGACCAAAAAAAAAACTTTACGACTCCAGTCATTCTCTTCTTGCAGGAAGTTGGGGTACTTAAGCGACATTAGTAATAGTAGCCTAATAAATAATTGCATTAAGGCCGCGTACAAAGCAAAAAATATTTCTAATTTCACCCACGTGGCCCTATAAGCGATTGTGACTGTTCATGTGAAACAATGCGCATTGAAGTATGCATAACATGAGACGGAAGATAGCGATAAAAATGTTATAAGTGCCAAAAGTATTAAATATTAATTACTCGTAAATGTCAAATGAAAAATTACTCCTCAAAGCCCTAAATAATCTGGGAAGTGAGATTACTGATCATTTTTTAGGTTTGTAATATGTGTCATTTTGAAAATAAAACAAAAAACGATAAAATGAGAGGTCATTTGGTGATTTTTTTCTATCGAGAAAATTTCATCGTATAAAATTTTCTTTTCCACATTTCACTTTTATTTATAATGTATTAATCTACTTATAAATATTTTCTTATTTGGACTTTACAAACTTAGATAAAATTCAATTCTAGGATCAGCTATTTCTCTATATACGCGCTCTTAAACATCCAAAATAATAATGAAGTTTGTTATGAACGAGATATTGTTCACAAGGCGCAGGCCACATTACCCTAATCGATCATTATCATGCTGTTGGAATTTAATAATAAAACCCGTTTCACACATTACGATTTCACAAATTTAACAATCGAGGCAATTTGGGTCATTCCGTTCAGCCGTCAATCAAGGTGTGAAAATAAATAAATATACAACCTATTAACGGCTAAATGGAATAGCTCTGAAAAGAGCTGTTCATCAGTGCGATTTTGTATATTTATTTGACAATTATCGCTGGATTCACGACGAAGGATGAATGGGAGCCAGCAGCAGCCATCACAGCCAACGTTTCAGAATTTTATCGTCGCTTCTGGACGAGATGTTGTCTCCCCGGGGCGTCGGCGGATCGGAGTGTATGCGCGCGGATACAAATAAATATAATGCGCTCATCGCGGTTTTGCTGTCTCAGGCAACAGGCATATGTAGTCGCATACCTAATACCTATCGGTAGGTATACCAATTTACCAATTTATGTATGTAAATAGGGTAATTCCTATACATACTACCTTTTTTTTTGCGTGGGAAAATCTGCGAGCCAGATCCCCATCGACCATGGGGGACTTCTACCCACTAAAAACCCACGGTGCTTCCTCGCGCCGTCTATTATCGTGGAAAACATGCATCTGCCACCCCCGCCAGACGAGGCTCGCGCACTTTCGGGCTCGATTAGGCGCGAAGTTTGATCTCCGCGCCGTGGAGAGACGTGCCGGAAACACACAGCACGTCTTCCCTCGTTGCCCGGTGTTGTGATGACAGCGGACAACCCCATGTCCACCGCCCCCGGACGACCGGACGAAGCGGTACGAGCCGCCCATACTCACCTCTCGCAGCGGGCAGTCAGCGAGGGGCTTCACCTCTGAAGCACCCTCCTATACATACTATCTACAGAGTATTATTACACCCATATAATCGTCAAACATCGACACTACGATCCACTTGATGGAACGCTATCACATATGCTGCCGCGGCTGGGTTTGAGGTTTGATTGTATAATCAGAATCGATCCTATCCTCTTCGCTATCCCCCTCCTAATCCCTTATCCTTAATCCTACTGTAGTCGGCAGCGCACTTGGAGCAGCTTTGGCATTGCTTGTGTTATAGGCGACAGTTAGCATCAACCTGTCTGCCGATCCCAACATTAAAAAAAATCTACCGTTTTACACGTTAAATTTCATTTAAGTATGAAATATATTAAATTAATCATCTCTGCTTTATGTTAACAATTTTCATCTCCCCTCCACCCTCCACCCTCTATCACCTCGATGGCACTATTCCCCCAATTTCCTAACTGTCATGGCTGACACTTTATTAATCTTCCTGCTTGAACGGTGTTATGTAACTAGGGAACAATGAATGAATTATATTGATCTAGGTTAAAATTGGAAGCTTTTAATTTTTAAACTTAGCGAAAACAAAAAATCAAACTTCTATTTATTTACTAAAGTAAATAGTACTAAAGTAAGTTCCTGTTTGCACACTTTATATGGATTAATTATAATTAGCCAAGATAATTATAATAATATAGCTTGTAAATCAAAAATATTATTTAAAAAAACAAAGAGTTTGTAAAAATTTTAAAACATTATGTATATTATAACAACACGAGCGACAAAGTAATTACAAATGACGCGTTTTCTAATAAAACTCATTCTGGTACAATCATTCTGGGCTCTTCCGATTTCGAAACAGATGACATTTCAAAGGTCGTAAAGTTACCTGACACTAATGAAAATGGAAATAAGGTTGAAAATATGCCCGTAGAGCTAAACTTTTACCATTAATCACTTGCTTAAGCGTTAGAGACAAATTTGTGTTTACAAAATGACAGATTGTCAGTTTGAATTAATTTTCTGAGTAGTTGAATCGTGTAGACACGTTGCCCTTTTTGTAGATTACATATAATGTAGGTAAGGAATGAAATACATTTTTTTACGCATTTCTGTTACTTCGTCTAGATTTGTATTAAGTTAAAAAAAAAAGGTTTCTTATTGAATCATATAAAAAGAAGTATTTTTAATCTTTAAATTTCCGGGAAACTATTGTAATTTTTCTTTCCTTAAAATCTTTATGGGGACTAAAGTAGGTCCAGCCGTTCTCAAGCGATACGCTAACCACCTAAGAGGAATAGATTCTTACTCATGCATCAAAAGACAAAATCTTTTCCATTTCACGACTGCGAAACGCAGTGTGTCCTTGGGAGTAATGGAGAGACTCAGGCTGATGATTATGTTGATTCAATAGTAAAAATAATTACTTATGAAAATACAGACTTAGTGGGTTAATCTCTATTTCTGTCAATCCAATACTAATATTCTCAATGTGAAAGTAACTGTCTCTGTCTGTCTGTTACCTTTTGACGCCTTAACTATTCAACTGATTATCATAAAATCCCTTCGTGGTCGATGTACCTCGATCACGAACAAAGCGTTTCAGTTCCACCTTCCTTGTTCGAACTGCTAAGGAGTGGAACTCATTGCCTGCGTCTGTGTTCCCACAGAACTACAACCTCGGGGTCTTCAAAACTAGGGTAAATGGACATTTACTAGGTAAGCGTAGTCCACCTTCGACCACATCTGCACCTCACATCAGGTAAGATAGTGGTCAAGCGCTACCTCAATTTCATAAAAAAAAAAAAAAAAAAATATCACACAATGTCAGGACACAGGGTACCTTACACGCAGATGTACAGGAGAGTGTCGCTTCTGTCATGAGGCAGAAGAAACACCAATGCATATCCTGTGCGAGTGTGGCCCCCTGATGCACAAGCGCAGTCACATCCTAGGGAGCCCCACAATGGCTTGTGAAGATGTGAAGAATGCCTCTATCAAAAAAGTACTACAGTTCCTTAACGTGGTAGGTATAGGTAGAGAGCTTTAGTTCACGTGGCGATCACAATATTTCAGCAATGGACGAAGTGATACTGGTACTCTAGCAGACAGAAATAGCCACTAAGATAAGATAAGATAAGATACACGCAGATAAAAAATTACTGTTCCAAAGGTATCATCTAAAAATTGTATACAGGATACCTGTATACAATTGTGATGTTCCGCTATGGGTGGATTTGAGATGGACGGTTTTTTGAAAAAAAAAAAAAAAAAAAAGAAACCCTGAGGTGGATGGGAGTTGTTGCCTCGGCAGAACCCGATTCACTTCGCACAATTGCCCTTGGAGTTTTAATGGGTATTCCCATTGACACCATGATCAGGTGCTGGGAGACCCCCACATACCCCTATCGCCCGCTAAGCGGTAAGGAATCGGTGAGCGGATTACTCCTCGTCAAAAAAAAAATTATAAAAAGGAAAAAAGTATCCTATATGTTAATCCAGGTAATAAACTATCTGTGTGCTAAATTTCATCCAAATTAGTTCAATAGTTTTTACGGGAAAGAGTAACAAACATCCATACTTTCGCATTTGAAATATTAGTAGGAAGGAAAGCAGGATTTTCAATACGGACGAAGTCGCGGACGCCAGCTAGTATTGAACATAATCATGTCCCCTGTCTTTACCAGAACTTAAAAACTTAAAACTCGTAAAGAGCTAAGTTAACTAATCTACTGTGAATTTAATTTGAAATTGGAACATGACGTATCTGGGTGGCTACTAATGGATGGATTCATCGTGAACAATACACCATCCGTAGACCACCTGCTCCTCTCAAATGTTAGATAAGTGTATATCCCGTGAATGTTAGAGTTGCGTAATATTGAACTCTTCTTGCTTATAATATAATTATTTCTAAGGTGAAATTGACGAGGGTCGTTCCTAACCCTTTTCATGTAACATTTAATTGAGGTCATAATTGTATATTATATAGTTATTTAAAAAAACACTTGCAAGCCACTAATTCGGGGTTTTTTTTAATGTTAAGATCGGCGGACAGGCTGACGGTCCACTCGATGGTAGGTGGCTACCGTCGCCTATAACACAAGCAACGCCTAAGCTGCTGAAAGTGCGCTGCCTACTGCAGTAGGATTAAGGATAAGGGATTAGGAGTGGATAGGGAAATGGGCTCTGGCATCCCTCACTCACTCACCGAAACACAACAGCACACGTGCTGTTATTTCACGGTGGTCTTCTGTAAGGGGGTGGTTACTGCCGCCAGACGGGCTGCCCAAATGACTGTGAAACGCAGTGTGCCCTGCCACTACCAAGTTAGCCACTTTACCAAAGTTAGCCGTGCCGCGAATCGGTAATGTTTATAAATAGATAAATATCAAAATATGAGGAAACCTTCGAGTTCCTATCTTATTATTACATATTTGTTCTAAGAGCAAATATGTAATAATAAGATAGGATTAATAAGATAGGAAAGCATTAATTTTCTACCAATCCGCAATAGGAGCGTGATAGAAAATCTGTCAGATACTCAATCAAGCAAAACCAGACTAATACAACATCTTTGAGCAAAACTAAGCAAACAAACAAGTTGTCACACATTATTTTTTCCCGATATTGCACCCATGAAATATATTTAGAAACAATTATGTTTTGAAATTTGACCAATAATTAAATTTGACGTTTGCAATTTTTCATATACCCATACGGGTATACACATTAGCATATTACCTAAATTAAAAAAATATTACCTAAATTAAATATAATAAGATCATATTTATTGGAGTGAATAATATAATTAAAAATTATATTTATATAACTAAATTAAATAATTATTCTATAAAAACACATGACTGCATAGAATGGGACACCTGTGTAGCGAGTTGCACACGTACAAAGCATACCGATGTGTGCCGATGATCCGGTCGGCCGGTTTTGCATCTTTAAATTGCGTTGTAACATTGTTAATGTAATTTCTTGTATATATGATTTATAGTGTAATGTTGTATTGGCGTGAAGTAAATGTCTAGACAAACCAATAATGGTTTACAGACATTGTAAACATTGTGTATTGAATCATGTATGAGATAATAAATAAATAAATATACGCTAAGAGAGCGCCACACATTTAAATCTTAATTTCGACAAATTAAGGTTTAAATGTGTTGCCAATAGCCAATTACAGATTTCTTCTTATAATTTGTCATATAGCGTTTAATACATACTTAAATATGTAAGCACTTACGCATTTAAAATACCTGTATTAAGTATATTTAATACAATTAAAAAGAATGGTTGCAGTTATTACTGTGAATTTTTATGAGTGATTTTTATTTTTATTTAAATATTCACAAAAAAGGGTTGTAGCTATGACTTGTAGCTTGTAGCGTAAACGCAATCAATTTTGTTTTTAATTAATATTGTATATTTGAGATTAGTACTGTTATCTTTTAGAAGAAATTGTAAAGTTTAGAATTTCATTAGGAAAATTAATTAATTAAATATGAGTATTTAGGATAATATACGTACGTCGTAAACATTTCTCAATCAAAACACAAGTTATTGCAAAAGACTAACCATGTAGACTAACCATGTAACTAAAGTAAGCTATTGCCCGCGACTACGTCCGTGCCCCTTTTTCTTAAACGTCAAAAAATAACAAAAATATATTACCAATAAAATTTATTTTTATTTCTCGTGAACAGTACTTCTTGTTGAAAGGTACGTACCCTTTGTCCTATCCCTCCATTCCTATCCCTGACAACGTGTATGCAACATTTCCTGATAATCGTAACAAACTCACTTTCGCATTTATTCTACAATGACATGAGAATGTCAGTGATTAATAAATAAGATTTTTAATTAAAAATTCCCTTCAACATGTTATGTCTTCTATATATATAAAAATAAATCCTCATTTCCCTTGGTCACGGCATCACGCGTGAACGGGTAGACCGATTTTAATTCGGTTTTCGCTAATGGAAAGAGGGATAAACGGCGAATGTTCATATATATAAAAATTGCACCCCGGGCGAAGCCGGGGGCGGGTCGCTAGTTTTAATAATTAATGTAATAGATGGAGTCCTAAACATTTGGTTAAGACTTAAATGAATACAATTGAACTAAGAATTGAAACTATGTAAACATCTTCAATACGCAATACGTTGAGTGCTATCTCAAATCCCCGTTAATCTTGTGAGTTACCTGTTGTAATCTCCCACATAACAACAATCGGCACACAGCAACTCTCTCAATGTATCTTTAGGTTTAGCAATCAATTAAACGTTATTTGTCTCGGAATTATCGGAGCTCACATAAAATACAAGAAGATTCTTTTTAATTTAAAAGTCTCCTGTAAAACAAGCATCTCCATAGGTGCTGCAAGTGCACTGCTGACCTTAGTAGAATTAACGACAAGGTACAGGGTAATGGGCTCTGACTTCCCTTACACACTCACCCAAAGGTTACTACCGCCAGACGGGCTGCTGCCATTGCTTGATAGATCCAGACTAAAGCCAACCATGAAAATTTCATTTCCAAAGTTGTCTTTGCTGGGAATCGAACTCGGGTCCACTGAGATAGAGCGTTAACCTCTCGACCAAGGGGCGCTTCAACCTTGAGAAACATTTATTTGTAATGTCAGAGTATAGGCGCTTTTGTCTTTCTGTGAGTAAGTAAGGAATGTGATGTGAGAACCCATTCCCCTAGCCTCGTTTTTTTTTTTCTTGATGGTAGGTGGCTACCGTGGCCTATAACACAAGCAACGCCAAAGCTGCTACAAGTGCGCTGCCGACTACAGTAGAATTAAGGATATGGGATATAACAACCTTATAATAAGGTTATTATCCTATTTCATTATAAGGTTATGACAGACACATCGCTTAAGACGTTATGCACAATTGGCGATGAAATGTGGTCTCTAACTATGGGCCTCGTAAGAACCAGAAGCAGGCCAATGTGTCGTTCACAGACCACCACGAGACGGCCCAGTGAACAACGTCCACTCAATATTTTACCAACCCAGTTTCATTACAAGTTCAACTCTATGACAACGGGAGCTTGATATATTAATGAGATTTGAAGGCTTCTATTTTCCTTTTTACTTTGATTCCACATCTTACGTGAGTTTTTTTTTATGTTAAGATCGGCAGACAGGCTGACGGTCCACTTGATGGTAGGTGGCTACCGTCGCCTATAACACAAACAACGCCAAAGCTGCTGCAAGTGCGCTGCCGACTACAATAGGATTAAGGATAAGGGATTAGGAGGGGATAGAAAAATGGCCTCTAGCATCCCTTACTCGTTCACCGAAACACAATAGCAATCGTGCTATTATTTCACGGTGGTCTTCTCTAAAGGGGTGGTTTCTGCCGCCAGTCGGGCTGCCCAAATGACTGCGAAACGCAGTGTGCCCTGCCTACTTTTCAGATCCAGACCAGAGCCAAATTTGAAAAGTTCATTTTTCAAAGTTGACTCTGCCGGGAATCGAACCCGGGAACCCTAGAACAGATTGTTAAAGTAAGCACTCTAACCGCTCATTCAACGGGCTCGTCAAAATGAAATGAAATGGTATGGGGAAAAAAACTCATAGAATTGATTCCTTTGGCTTTTAAGGCTGCTGGTACGTAATTTTTCTGAAATGTATATAAAGAACTTAAATTTTGCATATGCATAACATAAAATTATTGTAATGAAATGTGTTTTAGCGCAATATTTAAGCAAATAAATAAATCAATCAATTGAAGGTACGGGGATATGTTATTAAATACTTGGTATAGTAAAAGTATTGGACGTATAATATAGGTTAGCAAAAGTACACTTAAAAGTGATATTTTTATTTATTCATTTATTTATTTACTTCAGCAACAGCTTAGCACACTTAGCGTTTACTAGCATTAATATTCAACATTAATGGTCCAGTGTGCAAGTGCAAGCCAATTAAAGCTGAACTCGTCGTTTCTGTTCTGTGTACAAACCCATATTTTTATCTTACACTATTATATCTCATATTAACTTACATATCAAACTTATATTGGAAACTTATAATATGGAAAAATAAATGAATTTTAACAGAAATTATTACAATTAATAATAGGATACGATACACAATTTCTTTGGTCAATATATACATTTTACAACAAACATGATCAAGTCAAACTATAATGAAAATATAAAATAAAAAGTTGGAATCAGTAACGACAATATAAATGTCTCCATATATAAAAAAAAAAAGTCAAATGTCAAAAAATTCTAACAATCAAAGGCAAAAGTAATCAGTTATGTGTGTGACGAAACGGCAGAATCTTCTTCTTGTGACTATTTAAACGATCGAAATGAATGTCCAGATTTGCACTAGAAAATATATTATTGTAGCTCTGAAGCATTCTGAAGCATTTCCGGTGAGTGCCTCATTACATTTGTTTTATATATCGGCACGTGAAAGGTACTATAAAACTTCTTTCTCGAATTTCTTCTACATCTCAAATATACCTTAATATATCTTGTAAATGTATAATAGGTATTCTATTATATTTTCATAACACACTAATAAATGTAATTAATCACACGACAAGACAAATCTAAGACGAGACAAGACGATAAATAAAACAAGAAATCATTTGTACAATTTGTGCAATATTAGGCAACTATGTGATTAAGGGAATGCAGTCAGGTCGATTATCCACTTGATGGTAGGTGGCTACCTAAAGACCTAGTTACCTAAAACATGGTACAAGTATTATACAAGTTATAGTACAAGTCAAGGTACGCCAGGGGGTTTGCAAATGAGCAATATCTTGACAGGATAAGTGATAAGAAATAGGGAAAAGAGGGAGTGTTCTCCGGCATCACTTATATACTCACCAAAACAGCATACATACTTAGGTACTGTTATTTCACGTTAGAATTGTATGCCATCAAAAACATAACTTGTAAAAAAAAAGCAAGTCTCGCAACTCAGTTCTACTTCTTCTACCGTCAAAAGTTGTGAGATCCATGTTATGCCAAGTCGGTTAATTTATTCAGTCCCTACTTAAGTAACCTTCTGTCTTGAGTTATTACGAAATTAGCTCACCTAACAACATCTTATACTGACCATATCAATATTAAAAATCTTGTATGTTTTAAATAAATAAATTGACTTGGCAATCGCACTAAACAATCAAATTTAATATAATATATTAGATACATTGTATTTTCATGCGATTCATGTGTTTCATGTGTTTTCAGGCTTCTAGTTTTATCGCCAACGTAGTTATAGGGGGTTGAAAATGGCCTGAACTGTTTCGAGAAAACGATAGTACGGCCGTGCCGCTGTTTTTGTTTTGCTCGACTTGGTGGGGGCACCACCGTGCCCCCAGACATGATTTTGGAACGTAGTATCACTATTTACTTATTTATTTATCGAACAAGGAATAAAAACTAATAATATCTAACATAGTGTGGGATCAAATGATTTCGCATATATGTATATAATTACATGTTGGTAATTAGTAAATTTACTTATTAAATATTCTAAATATCGTCATCCAAGTAATGTTTCATTAATCCAAGCATTTAGTACTTCATAAAGTTCTTTTTGAGAATGTTCTCAAAAAAGAGAAAGCTTTTAAGAAAGTATGGCAATAAATATCCAAGATTTGGTCACATGATTTGAATGCCCCCAAAGCAAAGATCATTTCAAAGATGGCCATGCCGGGAATCGAATGCGCCTTAACCACTCGTTATTACTTATTTGTTATTATTAGATATATAGAAATGGTTTTTTTTGTTTCCAATTTTAAAAAATGTTTCTTTTCTCTACAATGTAGTGAACATCTGAACACGCTTTATTTAGTTTACCTTAGTACATAAAGTTTACTTGAAATCAAATATTGAACGAATTCCAAATGTAATCGTATTAATCCCGGGGCGGTGGTGTGAGAGGCTGTTTTAAACTAATCCCTCAACTTGAAACAATATAATTAATGGACGTGTCTACACAATTAAACTACCTATAATTATTTCTTTATTGCATAAAAGAAGTACTGCAATGTGACCTAGCAGAACTCCTAATTCCTAACATAATTTAAAGGAGCCTCTTGCCTAGTTAACGACGCTTTTCTAAATTTCGCCATTATTGTGAAAAGTATTAAATTTTATTAAGAACTAGCGACCCGCCCGCGGCTTCGCCCGTGATGCAATTTTTATATATAAGAACATTCCCCGTTTATCCTTCTTTCCATTAGTGAAAACTGAATTAAAATCGGTCTACCCGTTCAAGCGTGATGCCGTGACCAAGGGAAATGAGGATTCATTTTTTTATATATAGATTTATAAAAGCTTAAGTAAGTAGTTCTATTAGAATCAAGTTCGTCTTTCCGTGTTAGTCGGTTTCAGAATCTCTATAAATTAGATTTTTAAATTTATTTGTAAATTATTATGAATGTCTATTTTTTTATATCGGAAGTAAAAACTTGATATAATTATGAGAATAAGCAAAATAAATACTTTGACATAATTATTACTTACACAACAATTAATATTTATAAAAAATAGCATATTACCACTAGAAACATTTGAACAGTAAGCACGTCGTAATATAACAGCACGTGTGCTGTGGTGATTCGGTGAGTGGGTAAGTTACTCATGAATCCTACTATGGTCGGCCACGCGCTTGCAGCTTCTGTGACGTTGCTTGTTTTACTTTAGCATCAAGTAGGGCATCATCTTGTCTGACGAATGTAGCATAAAAAATGTTATTTAGTGTTAAGTGGTAATTTTTTAAGATGACTTAAGTTTCTTCAAAGAAAAAAAAATAAATGTATTTTTGAAACATGCATCTAATTTGTAATAATATGTCGTTTTCGGGCAACAACGCGTTGCCAAATTATATACCTATCTGTACCTAATTATATACCAAATTATATTATATATTTCATATGTTATACCATATGAAAATGATGAGCAATACCGAACTTTAGAGGCCTTTTATCAGGCTTTTTGTCTGGCGACAGAAATCATCTGCGTAAGGAATGTTACTCCTTTGACTCCTTGAATTGACTCTGGTCTGGATTTGAAAAGTAGTGGTAGGGCACACTGCGTTTCGCAGTCTTTTGGGCAGCCCGCCTGGCGGCAGTGACCACCCCCTTACAGAAGACCACCGTGAAATAACAGCATATACGTGCTGTTGTGTTTCGGTGAGTGAGTAAGGGATACCAGAGCCCATTTCCTTGTCCCCTCCTAATCCCTTATCCTTGATCCTACTGTAGTCGGCAGCGCACTTGCAGCACCTGTAGCGTTGCTTGTGTTGTAGGCGACGGTAGCCACCTGCCATCAAGTGGATCTTCAGCCTGTCTGTCGACATAACATAAAAAAAAAATGTTAGCATCTCATCCTGTTTGCGTTTATTGGCGAAAATATTGCAACTTTGAAGGTGTCGCCTGGACACCTATGAACACCGTCACTTAATAGATAACTACACTTAATGTTGAAAAGTTATTTAGTCTAAGAGCCCGTGATCGCTAGACATTCATCATAGTGTAAAAGCTGAAAGTTTCTGCGCATGTTCCCAACAGGGACAGGGTCGATCGCCGACTACGAATTTTGAGTCATCGTGGCTTTAGCAGGTAACAGGTAGCAGCAGCACAGAAATGCTACCCAAAACCTTCAAAATATAAAGTGTATTTCTTATTCACTGTTAGCTACTGGACATAGGCCACCCTATAATATTCTAATGGGACCGGTCAGCTTGTAGGTAGACTAGCCAAGACTTGCCGGTTCTTGACCTCCACTCGAGAACCTTCCGGCCCCAGCGCCTGTCGGCTCCTAGGATTTTGTCTTCGGATCTCTTCAATCATGATTCGATCTCGCAGTGTAACCCCGAACATAGCCCTCTCCATAACTTGTTGAGCGACGTTGACTTTATTATTTATCTTAAACTTTAATAAATCGCAATTCTACTTGCGTTATAATATCAAATCATAATGATATTGCCACAATTTTTATTTTTATTCTCCTTAATATTACATAATTAAAATAAAGGTATAATAAAGTAAATGAATTTAGAATAATATTAACAATAATTATATATACAGACCTGCCTATCTAGTTTAGAATATTTAGTAGAAAAATGCGTACACGCTGGAGAGGCAGAGGCGTGGCGGAGATTAATTGGCCAAGAAGAATAACTCGTCTAGCTCATCCGGATTCTCCGCAGTACCTAGGACGCTCGCGGTGTTGCAACTCTTTGAATTTCTATCGCTATACGTTGCGTGAAAAAGGACCTTGCACGTCGCCCGCCCAATCATAATTGGGTAACTATTAAGAGATGTCGCCTCAGCAGTCTGACATCTTCAGACACACAAAGTTGAAGCTCAACTCTCGGTACGAACACTGAGACAATATACAAGCGAATGCGAATGAGAACATTGAGAAGAAGTTACATTTCGAATACACGATGGACATGCCGTTATCTATTGTTTAAAGTTGCAAACTAATCAGTCGGCTTTCGGCTACTCCAATGTGTTACCTTTGAATAGCGTCAGAGGCCTCGACAGCCTGAAACCTTGATTAAACATTCGTGTTTCATTACACTCTGTAATTAAACTTAACTTGTATGTTCGCTTAACTTAGTGTTTCAATTGCGTTAAGCAATCAAGTTTATCTTTTCTAAATTGTCTCCATTTATTTTAAAAGAGAGGGACACATTTAATTTACTGTCATTGTCAAGTGAACGCTGCATTTGAATTTTATTTCTCAACAACTTATTCAATGAAAATTTTTCTCTGCGCACTTTTTTATCGAGAAGGATTTCTCCGTTCTTTTATATTCACATTTTTTGCATTACAAAGCATGAAAACGAATATAAAACCAATAATTAGAATAACCACATATATACTGCTGTATACATTTATTTATTTATTTATTTATTTATTATCGTGATACATAATTTATTATTACAGAAGTGTAACAGTATTTCGAAGGTTACAAAGTCCTTGTTAAAATGCCAACTGCATAAGTGCCTCCTTTTTTTCTTTTTTGATTCCACGTATTATATGAGTAAATGAAATTGTATTGGGATATAATAGAAGAAAAACGCAGAATAGGGGATCGGACAGTAATCAGATTAAAATCTAAAATGTACTTAGAAAGAAAATATATAATTTTTTACGATTATTTATCGAATAATAATAATTTAATATAATTCATTAAATATTAAATTATTTATAAGTATTTATATTAGTTTATAGAATATATAGATTTATATTTAGTTTATATTATTAAACTTGTAAATATATTTAATTAGGTTAGATTTATACATACTAAATTATGTTTTATGTTATATGATTTATGTAAATTAGTAATATTACGAGTGTGGAATTTTAAATTGATATGGAGAGTGTCAGGACACAATGTTTAGCATAACATTATTTCATATAATTCATTTATATATTTTTAAATGAAGAAATAAAATTTTATTATTTACAATATTTTTAATCTATACTGAAACACCAATCACAGTGCGTGACGTCATTTGTGGGCAATCATTGTCTTATGCCAATGCAGCTGTTTCGTTATGATATGACCACAAATGACGTTACGCGCTCTCAGATGAACTATCGTGGCGTTTTGGCGGCATTTTCAAACAAACAATATTAAAACATGATTTTGAGTACCTAAAAGGTTATAAATAAATAAAATAGTATTTTTATGGGAATAAATATCCATGAAGATTAATTTAAAACACTTTCTGAAAATTTGTCCGATCCCCTATTGCGTACTTTTAATGCATTAACTATACATTCAAATTAATGGTATCTCAACATTGACCATACGAGACAACCTTGTCCATCGCTGTGTTATAGGTGAACTGTTTATGAGAAATTCTCTAATGAGCAGGTATTTTAAGGATACTAAAAAGTATTTAAATAAAAAGGAAAATATGTTACCATGTAAATACATATGAATCCCAACTAGACTCGTGCAAGTACACTAGGATTCCTACCGTAGATATATCTAAACCTAATTTATATTAGGCATTTTTTTATTATTAAAAATGGGTTTGCTCTTGAAATAGGAAGGATGAGGCCGACGATGGAGCGAGCTCACCCAGAAGATGCCTATTCACTCGAACCTTGAAAAGATTTGGGTTATATGAGCTCGGAAATACAGACGCCGGCAGGGAGTTCCAATCCTTAGCAGTGCGCATCACAAAAGATGCTTTAAAGCGCTTGGTCCGATTTAGAGGGATTGCGACAATGTGAGGATGGTAACCAGCCGTACGTCTGCATGTCCGATAGAAGAAAGGGGAAGGCGGTATGATCTCATACCGCCTCAAGGTATATATAAACAAGAATAGATTTCATTGCAAACACGTTACAGACATGCATGCAATTTACGGAACATATTGCTCCTATAAGACCTAAGCTTATTGTTTCTGAAGTTAAAGAGTAATCTTTTAAGGAACTTCCCTTCACGGTAGACTGCTTCACGGTTTAGGCAGGTGGCTTACAACGCCAACAAATATTCATCAAGGGGTTTGTAAGTGCAATGTCAACATTGATAAAAAATTAAAGGTAAAAAATGGTGACATTGGGATGGCAAATGAAAACGACAGAAACAGACAATATTTGCTTAACTTACCGTCCCTTTACAGAGTCTATGTCTTCGTCCGCTGCGCCGTTTGGTTGCAACTGCATGCCGCCTTGCGCCCACGTCACCGTTAGCCAATCTGGTACAAACCAAAAAAACTAATTTAGGATAAGGTTTTTTACAAGGACAGCAGGACCGTATGGCGGCAGTGAGCACCCAACCCAATATAATCTCAGCAAATTGCCAATGTTCTCGTTCGCGGGGATTATAACAATGTTATTTTATTATTTAACTAATTTAATTTATCCAGAGAATTTGTGTCCAGAAACTCTTCTACTGAGCAGATTATTCCTGCTCAGTGGAAGAGTTTCTCCTCCAATATTCTAAACCAATTTTGATACGGTTTGCAGTAATGGAAAGTGGGTTCAAGGAGGAAGGTTCGTTATGTAATTTGCACAAAAAAATTACACCCGTGGACAAAAAAAACCAGGGGTGGGTTGCTAGTAATTAATATTATCTATATATTTTAAAATTTGACGGTGTTTATTCCTTCCGAAATACTTCTTTATTAGTTTCATACAGTCTGTAGTTTTCAGCTACAAATATCCCTATTTATACTACCTTTTATACATATAATAAAATCGTAAACGAGCCGTGTTTTTCAAAAAACAATTTGTACACATTGTACTTGCATTACTGAGATCAAAAAAAAGTATTTCTAGTATTTTAGTCCGGCTGTTTGTCTGTGCGTTTGCAGGCTAATCTCAAAAATGGCTTAACCGATTTGAATGCAGCTTTTGCTGATGTATTGTAGCAAGTTTCTCGTGACATTTAATGTTAGTTTCATTCTAATCGGTTTACAAACAAAAAAGTTACGCGCTATACCGAATACCACGCGTACGAAGTTGCGGGCTCCACTTGATGGTAGATGGCTACCGTCGCCTATAGCACAAGCAACGCCACAGCTGCTGCAAGTGCGCTGCTGACCACAGTAGGATTGGATAAGGGATTAGGAGGGGATAAGGAAATGAGCTCTGGCATCCCTTACTCACTCACCGAAACACAACAGCACGTACATTATGCTGTTATTTCACGGTGGTATTCTGTAATGTGATGGTTACTGTCGCCAGGCGGGCTGCCCAAATGACTGCGAAACGCAGTGTTCCCTACCACTACTTTTCAAATCCAGACCAGAGTCAATTTTGAAAATTACATTAAAAATTTCCAAACTTGACCCAGTCGGGAATCGAACCCGGGCCCCCTGAGACGTTAGGCACGCACCCTTGCCACTCATCCAACGGGCCGTCAATTAATTGTCTCCATATAGCAACAGTTAAGCTTCCTTTAACTGTTAGCTTCCCCCTTCCTATTTCGCGATTTTCCCGATCGCTGTGTTTGCAGGGCTGAGTGTTTTTAAACGCTCGCGGCAAGGTCCGTTTATGCTTTAAAAGTCCTAGGACTAAAAGCTAAGCAAACCGGGAGAGGTTTTAGTGTGTAAAAATCTCACATAACCATGAGAATATAAGCAGTCCACAGTGCTGTCTTATCCCTTCGCAGGTACCTTTTGAAGGTTTCCTCTCTCGAAAACAAAAAACAAAAAAAAATGCTTTTTATTAAATGTATAACAAAGTATATACGGCACTTATAACAATAAAACATTTTTCCGTCTGTCTGTCTGACTGAAAAGGATACACTGAATACAGAATTTTTTAATGCTTTTAACTGTACTGTAGAGTAATTTAATGTACGTCGATACGCGATATACCAGTTCAATAGGCTGATAACAAAGCTGTTTCTGGCATCCCTTGTTAAGAAATTTGAGTTACAGCCGCAGTTCACAGGAGAGCTTTCGACTTCTTTCAAACCCAACTGTTCCGACCTAATCCGGGGCTCTTTTCAATTTGGTCGACGAATGCTATTCAACGATCGGCCAATATAAGCTAGGGGATGAGTGTTGTGTTAATTATCGCTTTTATTTTCTTATTGTGTGTATAACGATTGGAATTTATTAAATAATATATCACTTTTTGTTGTTTGTTCAAAGAGCAAAACGTAAATTATATCAGCTGAATTTGTAGACACTCTCCAAACTTTAAAAATATTATGTTTTTTTTTTGAAAAATATGCAATCATTAAGCACCCGTTAGAGAAGACCACCGTGAAACAACAGGACGTATCTTTTTTATGTTAAGATAGACAGACAGGCTGACGGTCCACTTGATGGTAGGTGGCTACCGTCGCCTATAACACAAGCAACGCCTAAGCTGCTGCAAGTACGCTGCCGACTACAGTAGGATGAAGGATAAGGGATTAGGAGTAGATAGGGAAATGGGCTCTGGCATCCCTTACTCACTCACCGAAACACAACAGCACACGTGCTGTTATTTCACGGTGATCTTCTGTAAGGGGGTGGTTACTGCCGCCAGACGGGCTGCCCAAATGACTGCGAAACGCAGTGTGCCCTGCCACTACTTTCCAAATCCAGACCAGAGCCAAATTTGAAAAGTTGATTTTTTAAAGTTGACCCAGCCGGGAATCGAACCCGGGAACCCTAGAACAAAGTATTAAGGCAAGCACATCTAACCACTCACCACTCACTTTATCCTCATTTCTGTTTCATCATCAAGGTTGCAGCGCAGTTGTACTCCGTTAAAAAAATTTAGATTTATTAATTTTTGGTGACAACCAAATACATGTACAATTTTTGTTTTCATTAACAAAATTAACTATTTATATATTGTAGGTTTAAAAAAATTATTATTTAGGTTACTTTTTATCTCATGTTTTGTTTTAATGTTACGTATAGAATTTTTTTTAACGGGGAAAAAAAGTCTATCATAGTCATAGCATACTCATAGTCATAGTCTATCATAGCATATAGACTGTGATAGTCTATATGCTATCAAAGTCGGAAGGTACAGCTAGTATTTTTGACAAAAAATTTAAAAAGGAACAAAGCCCAAAAAGTAATAATTACTGATGTTATATACGTTTGTCATCAACAGTGTGTCCCAAAAGCTTGTGAAGTGCTTTTGTAGTCAGTAAAATGTCAACTGTAGTCAGTAAAATGTACGAAAATGTATTGATAAAAAATAAATCTTTAAGAAACTTTAAAAAGACGCCTAAACAAAGATTAAATGAAAACTACATAAAAATTAAAATAGAATTATTAGATGCTACTTGGAATTCGCTCAGTAAAAATCATTAAGTCATTTATCTCTAATCAATGCGCCAACCACTTAAAATTCTGCTTATATGGAAGAAGGTATTCACACAAGCTGAAGACTGTTATACTGAAGCTAAATGTGAAATGATGGAATCTTTAAGTACTGTTTATATATCATAAAAGTACGAATATGATACGGAGCACTCCTAATCAAGAATTGACTCTCAGCCAATGTGAAATTAAGCTACCACGAATTAACATTACAATATTTAGCTGAAATTATTATGACTTATTTTCGTGATTTGTATTTATCTCTTATTCCCGAAAATATATCGTTAAAGAAAGTGCATTAAAATCTAGTTTAAGCGGCGAAGCTGAAAGGTTATTGCGACATATGCCTATTACTGAATCAAATCACCGTACTCCACTTTTTTTAAAATGGCGTCCATTTTATCCGTAACAGGGCGACCGGAGCGAGGTGCATCTTTGACGTCAAAATTCCCGGATTGAAAACGCTTAAGGGATTTACTGAGGCAAATGACATTTACTATAGAACTCGCTGGCGGCGGATCCAATTCAACAGGCCTAGAAATGGTGTTTTTTTTTGTTTTTAATTTTTTTTGTTTAGAACATTACACAAAAAAAAATTTTTTATCAATACAATTTTTTAATCTAATATCAACTTATTAATAGGTACAGGATTCATATGCGTGCAATAAGCCGTTTTCGAGAGAATTTTCAATAAAAGTCAAATTCTTCTTGTGTTATAACTTTTTTTGTGGAGTTTCTATTACTTTAACGAAAATTCTAATTAATACAATTGGTTCTTCACATGTTTAAGTATAATATATATTTTTTTCAAAGCAATTGTCTTGTCTATTTCTTGTAACATTTTCATTAAACAATGGATATTTTTAGTATTTAGCGTTTGTCTCCCCCTTAAAGCAACTTTGTGCTACTCTTACTTACACTACACTAGGTCCATAAACGTCACAAATTTTTTTCGCGGCTTGCGTTGCATTTTTTCCTTTTTTGTAATAAAATTTAAAAATGTATAGAATTTCTTCATTAGATTCACTCATTTTGACAGATAGAAAAACAAATTAAAAATTGCTGGAAATAACATTTTACTAATTTGTTTCTTTTTTTGAAATGTAAGTTTTTTAATGGTATCAAAATTAGCCAGATACAAATAGTACAGCCAAAGAGATTTTATTACAAGTTTATACATACCATATGCGAAAAGACTTTTCCCCGACCTAATATTAATTAATACAATAAAGCAAATCGTTAAAAGGGATTAGCTCCAATATAATAGGGGATCGGACAGTAATCAGATTAAAATCTAAAATGTACTTAGAAAGAAAATATATAATTTTTTATGATTATTTATCGAATAATAATTTAATATAATTCATATAAATATTTTTAAATGAAGAAATAAAATTTTATTATTTACAATATTTTTAATCTATACTGAAACACCAATCACAGTGCGTGACGTCATTTGTGGGCAATCATTGTCTTTGCCAATGCAGCTGTTTTGTTATGATATGACCACAAATGACGTTACGCGCTCTCAGATGAACTATCGTGGCGTTTTGGCGGCATTTTCAAACAAACAATATTAAAACATGATTTTGAGTACCTAAAAGGCTATAAATAAATAAAATAGTATTTTTTATGGGAAGAAATATCCATGAAGATTAATTTAAAACACTTTCTGAAAATTTGTCCGATCCCCTATTGCTACTGTTATCATAGTCTCCAATTAATATGAATTAATTTTCCAATCAAAAATTTCTCAATAATTCTTTTCTCCCTCGCACTTTTATATAGAATCTCATATATAGAAATTCATATTTTCATATTCATTAGATATTTTGTTTTCGGTGAGTGAATAAGGGAAGCCAGAGTCCTTCTCCTATCCCTCGATTATTTATCCTATCAAGGTGGGCAACACACTTTCAATTCACCTACTATCAATTGGACCGTCAGCCTCCGTGCACATGTTTAATTTAAACAAATCCAGACTATTTGTTAGTAAAAGTAATTTTATTGAGATATAGTCAATTAGATTTGTAAATCGTCTTTACACTGTTCATCTTTAAATTTACTTATATTACTCATTAACTAATTTAAATTAATTTGTTAATTACAATTAATCACGCAACTGGTGACATTTTAAGGCGACGCCAGCCCCTAGTGATAAAAAAATCCACTTATTTGTAACCATTTTCCTTTTAAATTATCACAATAATTATAATTTAAAAAGTACTCAAATCATCTGCAGGATATATGAAAGGGGATCATGATAATTATTTTTTAAATTATATTTAATTATATATATAAAAAAATTTACTAATTTGCTGTCTAATATCGATGTTGTAACCGTGCGATTTGCTTAATAATCAATATTTCAAATAGCTAATTCTTAAGATAAATTTTAAGATCCACTATCAGAAGAAATTTAATTTTTAAATAGATATTTCCGAGATTTGCAAGTAGCGACTCTCCTCAGCAGTCCCGTCAGTGCGGGACGAGTTTTGCGGCTGGAGTCGCCTTAACTTACTCGTAAAATAAATGATTTTCTTGTAAGAATGACATATAACTGATGTAAAATATAAGTTGTGTAGTAACGTATCATTTCATCCATTAGTTGAGTACCAAGACTTAAATGAGAATATACAATCTGGATTTGTGTAAATGTATTATTAATCTGGATTTGTGAGGATATGATCCGAAGTGTGTGTCTCAATGCCTGACCCTACTCAAACGCCGTCCACCTAACCAACTCTAAGCGAGATTTACATAATGTAATCACATCAAAAAGGAATACGCAAAGAATTCCAGTGGTGCTTACGACAAGTAAGCAAAATAATATTTATGTAAATAATATTTAATGTAATATTTATGTAATATGAAATCATTTTATATTTTATTGTGTAAGGTCATTAAGGAATATTATT
Organism: Bembecia ichneumoniformis; assembly: GCA_910589475.2. Taxonomy (NCBI): domain Eukaryota; kingdom Metazoa; phylum Arthropoda; class Insecta; order Lepidoptera; family Sesiidae; genus Bembecia; species Bembecia ichneumoniformis. The sequence continues at coordinate 624,929 of OU342520.1, forward strand.
TATTACTAGCTTTTACCCGCGACTTCGTCTATATTGCTCATGTATTTTTGTCACGCGTTCCCTCAGAAATAGTACTTTTTTGTGGATGTATCCCTGACAAAAATGTATGCAAAATGTCATGTCGATCAGTTGAGTAGTTAAGGCATGAAAGCCTAACATAAAAATAACCTTCGATTAATATAATAACACACTGGCTGCATTCTATTATAAACACAAACACGTGTAAGGATGTAAGTGCGTCAGTTGTCCCATAGCATCCAAATAGTGACAAACTTTTTAATGTTACATTTTAAATGACAAATTATCCACCATATCTAATGTAGGCCAAAAGAGTAAGGTTCCTGGTTGCACTACCTCGTTCTTCTGGCCTCAACAGAGATTTCCAGAGGGTGGACCTTAAGATGAATATGGACAAGGCGAAGTCATGTCTAATATCCATATTGTGCCCACCCAAGTAAAAGTTGGAAATTTAACTCTCGAAGTTGCTGAAGTTCACTTTGAGAAGGAGGTCAATCGTCGAATCCTACTCGGATGGGCAGCGTTGGGGAAGCTCCGAGACATCTTCTTGTCCAAAATTTCTTAGTGTCTTACAACAAAAGTTTTCGACCAATGTGTGATGCCAGCGATGACATATGGCGCTGAAACGTGGTCTATGACTATGTGCCTCGTAAGAAAGCTCAACGTCGTTCAACGAGCTACTCGGGGTTACACTGCGAGATCGAATCAGGAATGAGGAGATTCGTAGACGACATAACCCGGCGGATTAGTAAGGTAGCAGTGGGCAGGACACTGCCACCTTACTACGGAGAGCCAACGACTGCTGGGACCGGAAGGTTCCCGAGTGGAGGCCCGGACTGGCAAGCGTAGCGTAGGACGACGGTGGATCCAGGCTGCTTCTGACTAGAAAATTAGAGAGTGGACGTCTTTATCCAGCAGTAGACGTTCTTTATCCAGCAGTAGACGTTCTTTATCCAGCAGTAGACGTTCTACGACAGAGATGATGGTGATGATAACCTCGTTGTTCAGCAAATATAGGTAACAAACAGTTCTGATGGGGTCTCTGGAAATGGGTTTTGGTATACCGAACTCACAAATGGATCCTCAACAGCACACGTGCTGTTGTTTCACGGCGTATATGATTACTGCTAACAGAATAAATGCCTAATCTATGGCTGCGGAATGCGGAATAAAAATTACTAAGTATGCAAAACAAACTAGTTGTTACTTCTACCAAAGTTCCCTTGATTAAGTTATAGTTATTTTCACGTGTAAATTTCAGATAGGTATTAAAGAACCTTTTGACTTTTATTTTAAGTTTTTCGTGTTGAAAGAAATATTCAATGCCGATCGAGAGATGCATCTTGTGAGAACTTTAAATTTTCACTCGAAATTGTACCTCGGGGCGTTTCCGTGAAGTGTGAATCAAATTCTTTTTACTGCTTATATATTGCTTATTACTGAGCAAAGCTATTTGCTTTTATATATAGTTATATAATTTACACATTACATTGTCAGGCCGATGTGGGTCTGATGCACTGGCCTACTCCTCTATCTGTTTAGGCACAGACCACCACGATAATCCACTGCAGCCTGTCAGGTCTTCCGTCTTCTAGAATTCCTCAAGGTATTCTTCTTTGCCGTTAAAGTATCATAATAGATTTTTCCAGCTCAATTGTAGATAAAAATATAATTTCTATAAGAGTAAAAATTTAATTTAAAATCACTCTACTATATTGCTAGAACGTCAAACTATTAATATTGCTCCAAAGCTTATTTATTATTATGGATAACGTTAATAATACTTATTCAATCGGATATGTCAAGTGGGAGAGACCAAAATGACCCAAATGTTTCCGAAAAGGCACCTGTCCAATTAATTTAATGATTTAACTCCAATTATTCGAGTATCCTGAACTCGTCCTCAACAGGTATAATATGTCCCTCGTAGTGGTTCCGACGCCTAAGATTAATAGATCCCCCTGTTATCCGACGTTATATCAACGATTGATGCTTGGTACAAACTAAAATTATTTTACGAGCCTAATCCATTTCGCTATCCTTATATTAGCTGAAGTCGGCCAGGCTTCGCTGCGGCCTATACGGGGCGGCGGGCGGGCGGCGTGCGCGTGAGGCGCGCGGTACTGGACACTGCTTATATATAATACTAATGATCGTAGCGTGAATAGCGTGATGTTATATAGCCTATAGCCTTCTTTGATAAATAGAATATTCAACACAAAAAGAATTTTTCAATTCGAACCAGTAGTTCCTGAGATTAGCGCGTTCATACAAACAAACAAACTCTTCAGCTTTATAATATTAGTATAGATACTCCAGTGCAACTAAAATCCATCAACACAAATTTACATAAAATATTCCAAATTTTTCAGTTTTACGAAATAGCGAGTAATCATTACATGATATAACAATTTTTTTTTAATCAAACATACCCATAATTCCACTAAAATATTTTCTTACTTTTAAAGAATTTTCGTATTGTTTTCAACTACATACGTATTAATTGTGTTTCTAATTATTAACTGATATCTAAATTCTTTTTAAATGTGTTTAAACATAGTAATTAAATTGGCTACCCCCTAAAACTCTTATAGCACTTGAGAGAAGGTTGCTTTTAATTAATCTGTCAGGCTTTAGCTGAATTCATGAAATTTTTCTAACGTTATATATTTTAAGGTTATTTAGTAGTATTTGTTGTTTCATCTTGAACTACTACTTTCTGTGAACATGTTGTTAGATATAAGTTGTGAAAGACGCATATAACGAGAAATTAACATAATTCCATCGCTACCTCCAATAAATTGCACCACAAACCCACACGTTGAAAGCTTTAAGCGTTACATAACCGGCACTTTATACCCTACTTAGATCGCCTATTTTCAATTTAATCTGGTCCACAGAGTTTTCTATAATAATGGTTTACGGACAGGCTGATGTCCACTTAACAGTAGGACAGAGTTCTAATTCAAATCCAAAATAATATACATATTTGCCGAGTATGGCATACAAAAGTAGTAAATTTTTATACATATATATCCACATATTAAACCGACAAGCGATATTCAAATCTAAGAGACAAATTTAATATAATTTAATAAATGTATTTATTATTTATGTTAAAACAAAAAGATTAAAATATATAAAGAATATAGAAAATTGGGAAAATTTTGCTACAAAAATAATGACCTGATCACAGTAATCAGGATACCCATGGCTTTGTAAAGTGGTGATGGACGGAGCGGTTTTGTACCACGTGGTTCTAAATGTCACATTACGGATTCTTTCATCTTGCTCGATCTATACAGTTGAAAATCTTTGTGCTAAGACATAGTTTGCATCGTTTGCGCTATACATTATAGTCTTATAATTTAGAAATTCGTTGAGGGAATAATATGCTTTTTCCACCAGAAGATTACATAATAGTTCCTTGAACACTACTTGATTTCTTTTATTTATTGGAATTTTATTGTATAAGTGTGGTGCCATACAAAGACTCTTATTTTTTCATTCTAGTTTTGGCAGGGACCATGCAAATTTTCCAATCAATATGTCCATAGGATGCCTTCAAGCGAATATCAACCACTGCTCCAGAGCTCAGGACTTGCTGGTCCAGTCTCTGTCGCAGTGGGGGATACGAGTGGCGGTCGTCGCAGAGCCGTATTTGGTTGTCTCTAGAGACAACTGGGTTGGTGACCTCGACGGCCTAGTCGCCATTGTTTTGACGACGGGCGAGGGAGCCCCGACTGTAGGCCGAACATATAGAGGTCACGGCCATGTCGCAGTCCTGTGTGACGATATTATGTTTGTTGGTGTGTATTTTTCGCCAAATCGTCCGCTCTCGGATTTCGAGAGCTTTCTGGCGGAAATGGACACCACACTGAGCTGGTGCCGTCCACATCAGGTGCTCCTTGCCGGAGACCTGAATGCAAAGTCGAAAGTGTGGGGCTCCTCTCGCACGGATGCGAGGGGCAAAACTCTCGAAGAGTGGCTCTCCACTCACAATCTGGAGGTGCTAAACAGGGGGACGACCAACACGTGCGTGCGACAACAGGGCGGATCGGTCGTGGACGTTTCGTTCGCGACTCCCGCCCTGGCCCGCCGTGTTCGAGGCTGGGTTGTCGAGGAGGGGGTCGAGACCTTATCGGATCACCGGTATATCCGTTTTTCCATCTCCCCCCACTCGACGGACCTAAACAGCCCGAGACATCTTTCCTCGGAGATTGGTCCAAGGTGGGCCCTCAAACGGTTGGAGAGAGACACCTTAATAGAGGCTGCCCTCGTAGAAAGCTGGAACTGCATGCTGGAAGGAACAGATGCGACCCTGGAGACGCGATGGTTCCGCGAAGCCATGACCCGCGTCTGCGACGCGGCCATGCCCCGCGCAAGAATGCTGTCACCTCGTCGACAAGTGTATTGGTGGTCGCCGAAGCTCGAACGGCTCCGGGCGGCCTGCGTCTCGGCACGACGCCAGTACACCCGAGCCCGTCGACGGCACAGAGACACAGATACAGTGAACGGACTTTACGCCGCCTTCCAAGGGGCCAAGAAGGCATTGAGAGTGGAGATTGGCGCGGCCAAGGAGCGCGCCTGGCAGGAGTTGGTGGATACGCTCGAGCGGGACCCATGGGGCAGGCCGTACAAGCTTGTCACGAGCAAGCTTCGCCCCTGCCCCCCCCCGTTAACATCTACGATGGAGGCGGGTACGCTCACGAGAGTAGTGGAGGCTCTGTTCCCTACCAGAACGGGGGGCGATGCTCCGGCGGCACGTGCAAGTGCAATTGCGGCGCAGTCGATCTCGATCGAAGACCCCCCGGAGGTGTCCGAGGGAGAATTGGACAGGGCGATTATTCGTCTTCAGGCGAAGAACACAGCGCCCGGTCCCGACGGCATCCCGGGGAAAGCCTGGGTCTTGGCTCTGAAGGAAGGCGGCTTGAACACTAGGTTTCGTGCCTTGCTAACCACTTGTATCAGGAACGGCCAATTTCCCAACCAGTGGAAGGAAGGCAAGTTGGTCCTCATCCGGAAGTCCGGGCGACCGGTGGACTCCCCATCGGGCTACCGCCCAATAGTGCTGTTGAGTGAGGCCGCGAAGCTATTCGAACGTGTAATAGCCGAACGCCTTAGTCGGCACCTGGAGGAGACGGGGCCTAACTTAGCAGATGTCCAGTTTGGTTTTCGGCGGGGCAGGTCCACTATGGACGCCATCGCGCGAGTGAGGACACTTGCGGAGGAGGAGGTTGGGAAAGGCGGGGTTGCCTTAGCGGTGTCCCTGGACATCTCCAACGCCTTTAACACACTCCCACACAATGTTATTTCAGAGGCCATGGGATACCACGCCTTCCCGAGGTACTTGCGTCGCCTTGTGGACTCGTACCTCACGGGTCGGTCTGTCGTGTACCCCACGAGCGTTGGAGTATGTCAACGCAATGTGTCGTGCGGCGTTCCGCAGGGGTCGGTGCTCGGGCCGCTTCTGTGGAACATCGGCTACGACTGGGTACTGCGGGGCGCTACCCTTCCCGGAGTTTACCTCACGTGCTACGCGGACGACACGCTCGTGGTCGCCCGCGGAAGCACGCTACGAGATGCGACCATATTAGCTACCGCTGGAGTAGCACAAGTGGTGATGCGCATACGACGCCTGGGCCTGACGGTGGCCCTTGAAAAGTCGGAAGCAATTTGCTTCCACGGACCTCGTAAGGCGCCACCGCCGGATGCCCACATTATAGTGAGCGGTGTTTCCATCGGCATCGGATCGACGCTGAAATATCTCGGCCTCGTTCTCGATAGTCGATGGAACTTCAAAGAGCACTTTAGGAGACTGGCCCCTAGAGTGACAAAGACGGCATTTGCCCTGAGCGGGCTGATGCCCAACCTGGGTGGGCCAAGTGTAGGGTGTCGTCGCCTTTTCGCGGGCGTGGTGCGCTCGATGACCCTGTATGGAGCGCCCATATGGGTTGACTCCTTGTCCGCCTATAATTTGGCCCTGCTGCGAAGACCGCAGCGGGTTATGGCGACCAGGGTCATCAGAGCGTATCGCACCACCTCGTGGAGGGCGGCATGCGTGGTCGCAGGGACACTTCCCTGGGAGCTGGATGCCGAGGTCCTTGCGGCGGTATACCACCAGACAGCAAATGCAAGGGCCGGGGGCGCGAGTCCACCCCCAGAAGAGGTAGCACGATGGAGAAGGGAGGCTCAAGAGGAGGCACTCGAGAGATGGCGCGACGAGGCGATGCAGCCGGGGTGGGGTTACCGCACCACGTCTGCGATCGCACCGCTGCTGAAGGAGTGGATAAGCAGGCGGGCCGGCTCTCTCTCCTTCCGGCTTGTGCAGGTGCTTACGGGGCATGGATGCTTCGGAAAGTATCTGTGCGACATCGCTAGAAGAGAGCGAACCACCGCCTGCCACGAATGTGGAGCGCCAATTGATACGGCCGACCACACGCTGGCGGAGTGCCCAGGTTGGGTCAATGAGAGGGCGGCTCTGATGGCAGTCGTGGGACAGGACTTGTCCTTACCCGCTGTCGTCAGGGCGATGATTGAAAGTCTTGACGGCTGGAATGCCGTCAAGACGTTTTGTGAAGCGGCCCTGAGTGGAAAAGAGGCCAATGAGCGGGCCCGCGAGGCAGACCCCCAGGCTGATCCACTCAGGCGTCGAAGGGCCGGCCGACGTGCCCGGGCGTATGCCGCGGCGCACGTCGCGTGACAACCTCAGGGCGTCGGAAGGGGACGTGTCTGACGCCCTGAAACACCCAATAAAGACGCGTGGTGGCTCGCGGCATTCCAGTGGGCCGCCACATTTGAAGCGAGGCGAAGCCATTGCCCTAAGCTGGGTTAGGTTAGGATAGCCTAACATAGCGGTGCGTGGGGATCCGAGGATAAGGCCTCGCTGTGAACTCGGACCCGCACATCACCGCTGATGGTGGAATCCGGGGGGGTTTTAGTGGGTATTCCCGGCGATAAGTCACTTCACCGGGCGAGTCCCACACTCCCCCTCGTCGACTGTCCTCGTCGGCGAGGGATAGTGCGTAAACGTCATTTCCCCTCCTAAAAAAAAAAAAAAAAAAAAAAAAAAAAAAAAAAAAAAAAAAAAAGGGACCATGCAAATTTTATCATTATGTCGTGGATGCTCAATATTTTAGAATACACTGAAGGCATAGTCAAAATTTTCAACTTTTTGAAATATATCTCACACTAGCTGAACTCGGCCACGCTTCACTTCGGTCCATACGGCGCGGCGGCGGCGGGGTGCGTATGGGGCGCGCGGTACTGGACACCGCTTATATATAATATTATTTATCATAGCGTGATGTTATATAGCCTATAGCCTTCCTCAATAAATGGACTATTCAAAACAAAAAGAATTTTTCAATTCGAACCAGTAGTTCCTGAGATTAGCGCGTTCAAACATACAAACAAACTCTTCAGCTTTATAATTTTAGTATAGATGATTCTCTTTGTTTTAAATTGCAGATATGGCTTTAATACACTTTCTTTGAGCTCTTTTTATTTGGTTGTTGACGTTTTACAAGAAACGCCTGCCAATGATTTTTTTCTCTTCTTATTTACCTACTGCAATCTGTCTCGTTGATCGGCCTGCCAATGATGAAATTTATTTAAATGGTATACTGCATGGGCTATCTGATTGTCACTTATCAACTGTCAATGATTGTCAGTGAAATCATTTATCAAAAAATATATATTGTCCAACAACTCTTGAAACACTATGTATAGTATGTACACACGTATCTTACTGACAAAAATGGGGTTTACTTTGAATGTACATATATTTATTGTTTAATAATTTTAATTGAAGATTTATTTGAAAATTGCAACTAGAATTTGTCTGCTGTGTTTAATTTTATGAATTGCTAAGTTATTAAATATGTATTTGCACGTTTCGAGAGCAGGAATATTAACTATATAAGTTTCTTGTCAGTTTCTTCCCCGTAGAAACGGATTTCGGAACCGTTGGTAGTTAAACATTTTATTGTATTTAAAGAAAAAAGAAAGAAAGCTTCTACAGATATTAGCAAATACAAACACTATATGAACGAATAATAATAACAAACAAAAATATAATAAAATAACAAGAGAAAAAGTAACCCTGGCTCAGCATATAGTTGTGGTGCAGACCACAACACTGATATTCTGCCAGGGACCAGATATTCAAAAATATTTTCGCGAGACAATTCAGCACACGATTAAATAAAATCAATGGCTGAAATTATCGCAATGATCTTAAAAAACTATTGAAGGATTTCATGCAGTTTATATGTATCAAAGTGATTCTTAATACGTTAATGCTGATATAGTATTAATCATTTCACCTTAAGCATTTCATACATATTGTAATAGCTCTCTTACGCCATGCAATTTAAATTAATATCTTAGGAGTTATCGTAAATTAAAAACTACGCCTGAGAAAATAAATTCAAGTGCTCTCGTAGCAAAACGAGGCGACGACGGGACTCGCTTGATGAAAGATGCAGGCGTTATATTACTCATATATTTTCTAATTTATAAAGCGGACGAATTTGCGGCATCTATATGACAACTCACTACAAATATGCAATTGTTGTCCATTTGTTGTCCATTGTGCAACAAATGGACAACAAATGGACAACAAATGGACCGGCCGCCCCCATAAACTGTCACCACCCGTCCCCGTAAATCAAAGACCTATAAGCGCTCCTCTGCAGATCCATTAGTGATGTCGCTTCTTAAAACATCCCAGAGATATTGAGATATATATTATTTAAGACATATATTAACACGTGTAAATGTTTATATCCTTAGATAAAGAACTTGAAGAATAATAAGGTAAATTTAAGATTCAACACTAAATCTGTTGTATAAAGTTCAAAATACTAATTTAATGGTAAGTTGTCACAAAATCTATTTCGCTTGGAATATAGCCGATTCAAAACCGATTAATAATGATCTATTGAGAGGTGAGACAAGACGTCTCTCCCTGTACTTTGGCAATTAAATCGAGCTTCGAAAGCATAAATTACAGCGTGCATTGTACCAATTATTCATTACGTTAATTCCCTTTGAGGTTATTCACTATTTTATTAGACTGTATTTTGATTAGAAGGGTTAGGGAAATGGGCTCTGGCATCCCTTACTCACTCACCGAAACATAATAGCACACATGCTCTTATTTCACGGTGGTCTTCTGTAAGGAGGTGGTTACTGCCGCCAAACGGGCTGCCCAATTTACTAGTAAAAAGATATAAGATCTAATCTAACTTATAATGTATGGACAAAGACCTAGGTTTGATTTCTGGCGATTTCATAAGAATTAGTATTAAAGAAGAGCACTTAATGTCATAAATATGCCATTATTATGGCATTTAATAAAAATTATTTACCTCAGGAAACGTTCATAATATATATTTTTTAAAAGCTTCTGAATTTTATATCAGACTTGCATAACTTGGAATACTAAGCTGTTTCTTTGGTTTTTTTTAATGCAAAATATTGCTATTTGTACGATAATATGCAATAGCATGTTGAGAAGAGTAAGTTATTACTCGATGCGGTAGGTTATATTTTAAGAAAGAAGTGTGCAAATGGAGATTAATCCATATTTTTTTATGTTAAGGTCGACAGACAGGCTAACGGTGTACTTGATTATAGGTGGCTACCGTAGCTAACGCCACAGGTGCTGGCATCCTTTACTCACTCACCGAAACACATCAGCACACATGCTGTTATTTCACGGTGGTCTTCTGTAAGGAGGTGATTATTGTCGCCAGACGGGCTCCCCTATATATGACTGCGAAACGCAGTGTGCCCTGATACTGCTTTTCAGATCCAAACCAGACCCAACTTTGAAAAGTTCCTTTCCAAAGTTGACCCTGCCGGGAATCAAACCTGAGAGCGTTAAGGTAAGCGCCCTAACCACTCATCCAACGGGCTCGTCACATGCCATGGTAGTAAATATATGAAGAAATCTCTAAAATATACAGAAACATAAAGTAATAAAGACTTTTCAAATCTTTCTATACGAGTGACGAGTATATTTGTCAAGAAAGTTGTAAATCCTACTTAAAAACATGGCCGCATTGACCGTCTGGCCGATCGGTCGGTGATTGTCCGTCGGTTGACGACAAAGTTGTCGTCTGATAAAAAGGGATACATTTTTTTGATAATATTCATTTTATTAGATACTTGCCGATGAGAAAGGTTAAAAATCTCCATACGAAAGCAATACGTGACTGAATTACTGTAACATATTAGGGCGTCCTGCGATTCATAGTCATAAATTTATGAGCCTTTCTGGCACTAGTAATCTAACAGCATATGTGTGTTTCTGTGGGTGAGTTACGGATGCCAGAGCCCCATTTCTCTATCCCCCTCCTAATGTTTGATGACGCCTTTTGACGAGCCCGTTGGATGAGTGGTTAGGGTGCTTGCCTTAACGCTCTGTTCTAGGGTTCCCGAGTTCGATTACTAGCAGGGTCAAATTTAAAAATAAACTTTTTAAATTTGGCTCTGGTCTGAATCTGGAAAGTGGAAAGTCTGAATCAGGGCACACTGATTTCGCCGTCATTTAGGCAGCCCGTCTGACGGTAGTTACTACCCCTTTACAGAATACCACCGTTAAATAACAGCATGTGTGCTGTTGCGTTTCGCTGAGTGAGTAAGAGCCCATTTTCCTATCCAATCCCTTGTTCTTAATCCTACTGTAGTCGGCAGCGCACTTGTAGCACCTGTGGTGTTGCTTGTGTTATAGGCGACGGTAGCCACCTACCATCAAGTGGACCGTTGGCCTGTCTGCCGATCTTAACAAAAAAAAAAAAATGCCTTATCCCGCTAATGTCAGCAGCGCAATAGCAATACTTATAGCGTTTCATGTGTTTATAGGCGATGATAGCCACATACCACAAAATGGACAATCATCTTGCCTACATTAAATCTATAGATCGGTTCTAAATGGTGTTTTTCTCTAAATTCTCCATTTTACAAGTTTGCCACCATAGTTTCGCCATCTCACCGTCTCCTTTGAGAGTACAAACGGTTTGTTTCCCTTTAATACCAAGATCGAATTGTGTTTGCGAAGATAAAACGCAATGGTGTAAGTAAACGAAATTGTTATTTGTCGAACACTACAGAGTACTGTCCAAAGGGTGAAGGAAAATAAATGGGAACTGTGTTTGCTCTAACAAAAAAAAAAAACATTGTTTTCGTTGAATACGAAAACAAACGCACGAGAAGCCTCGCAAGATCGTTTCATCTTAACTTTATCCTTGTCCATAATCCATAGTATCCATAGTAGGTATATAAAATTAAGTAGCTGCCCGCGTCTGTCTGTCTGTATGTTCTCCAATTCCTCTTAAACCACGCTACAGATTGTGATGCGGTTTTCACTAATTAAACAAGGAAGGTTTTTATTTATAAATTACTGAAAAAAACTGCACCTGTACGAACCTGTCGCTAGTAATATTATAAATGAGTAAGTGAGTTTTTTTATTCAGAAAAAAAGTACTGTTCACGAGGGACAAAAATGAATGGGGTTAAATAATGAATAAATGTTTCAACGACGAAGAATTGACGTTTTTAGGTCTTAAAATAAAATTAACTTTTATTTAGTACTCACTTTTAACAAAGTTACAGATTTACTAATTTTGTTTATTCAAAGAGACAAAAATTGTCTCTGGTCTGGATTTGGAAAGTAGTGGCAGGGCACACTGCGTTTCGGCAGCCCGTCTGGCGGCAGTACCACTCCCTTACAGAAGTCCACCGTGAAATAACAGCACTTGTGCTGTTGTGTTTCGGTGAGTGAAGTAAGGTATGCCATAGCCCATTTCCCTATCCCTTGTCAATCCCTTATCCTTAATCCTATTGCAGTCGGCAGCGCACTTGCAGCAGTTTTGGCATTGCTTGTGTTATAGGTGACGGTAGCCACCCTACCATCAAGTGGCCCGTCAGCCTGTCTGCCGATCTTAACATTAAAAAAATTTCCTACTTACCTGTGAAAAGAGTTTTCAGACCGGCATTAAGTATTAAGTAAATTTAAATGTAACTTTAAAGTAACGTAATTGTTTAATTTCGCTAATTTAGTGGCGTGATAAGCCGTAACTTAGTTGTGCATAGTTTAGTGTAATATTGCTTGATATTACGCCGCTAATAACACCTTAAGGTACCGTTTACCTTCACGATTGAAATTTATGATTGTATAAATTTCGTAAATATGTAAAAGAATTTATTGAATTATTGCCTATATACTAGTAAAAACTTAGATTAACCTTGTTTTTTTTTAATACTGGAAGATGGCAACACTTTACTTGGTGGTAGGTAGGTAGCTAGCTTGTTGTAGTACTTGCTTCGGCAGTGCATATACTAAAATTGGAACGATACAAAGAAGATTAGCGTAGCGTGGAACTGTTCACGCAAAATCGTGAAGCGTTCCACATTTTTGGATTGGAGTTGATGCCTCGGCAGAGCCCGGTACATCCCTCTCGAAGGGCAAGGAGACACCGGGGAGTTTTAGTGGGTAGTGCCAGTGCCGCTACGATCTAGCATGGAGCCCCACATACCCTTGTAAATGTAAATGGATTTCTCCCAAAAAAAAGGTGTCTAGCTTATGTTTGTAAACCTTTTGGAATGAAACAAACACTAAATGTTACGGGAAGCTTGAACTTGAGTAACATGTATTGTAGACATCAGTGAAAACCGCATTCAAATCGGTTAAGCCGTTTCTGAGATTAGCGTGCACAAACGCACAGACAAACATAAAAAAATAAAGATTTCGAGTCGACAACATATATCCGCAAAATTCGGATTGTCAAGTATTTTGTTAAATTCTAATGCTGCTGACAGACAAATCGCAGTCGCCATATTGGCTACTCTAGCGAAACGTCACTCACTGACACCTGTGACATCTTGAGTCGTTAATAAACGTTCCGTTTCATTCATACTAGCGCACATACGCCTCGCCACTCAATACGTCGTCGCACCATTCATTTTAAAAAGAAAGTGTCCATTACGAAGAACTGTGACTCATGTGACTGTGTAAAACGAAACGTCTTGCCGCAAACATTGAGCGAAATCTTTGCCTTTAATATTCCTTGAGAACCGATAACTACAGAAATATCTACCTACATTTTGTACCTACATGTGTACATTATGAGTCACATACGATTTTATTATATGTATTATATGTACTTTTAGAATAGATATTTTTGATCACAATAGTTAAAGGACAATGATCAAGATAAAATTACATAGAAGTATAAGGACATTAGAATATTTCAAGATAAAAGTATTAATTTTCACGCGTGAAAGATGTACTAATATAGGTATTGTAAATGTGAAAGTAACTCTGTCTGTCTGTCTGTTACCTTTTTACGCCTAAACCGCTGAACCAATCATCATAAAATTTTGCATACACATTACCAGGGATGCAGGAAAGGACATAGGGTACCTGTCATCCTGAAAAAAAGCACTGTTCCCTGGGATCATCTAACGCCTGGCATAGCTATTACTGCAATAAAGATGTTAGGCGTAATTTTCCACTGCAATGTTTTCCACACGGGCGAACCCCGTGGCACCAGCTGGTATACCATATATCGTATTCCCCTAAAATATGCATCCATAAGCTTGTTGTTGAGACTTGTTCGCCAACTTTGACCACTTGAACGGGCTCGTCAAATATAAACAGAATATACAAAGTATGCGAGATTTATTTGTGCGGTGTGGATAAAATAGCTAGAAACATTTCGTGGCATTTATCCTCTTTAACACAAAGGCTTCGGAATACGCGTATGTACGCGTAGCGCGTTGGGTTGTTAACATTAATTGGTGTTAGCGAGATCTCTCTAGCTGCGAGACAAAAAGGTATTGTTATATCGTCTTAAATTATCGTCATCATTTTCTGTCCAATCAAGTTATACTTTTGAGAACATATTAGTTCATTTTCTAAAGTAATCAAAAAAGTGCTTTTGTTTCAAATATAACCTTTTTATATCTTGAGATTTAATTTATGCAGTCAACGCTCGAACTTTGGAACAATCTCCCTTCTGAGGTCTTTCCACTTTTCAAGCGAGCACTCATCCCGCCTGGGGTTGCTAGTTGCATCTAGGTATCACCGAGTAGGTCGCCGACCTGCCTGACACATTTTATAATATTTTTTTTTATGTTAAGGTCGGCAGACAGGCTGACGGTCCACTTGATGGTAGGTGGCTACCATCGCCAATAACACAAGCAACTCCTAAACTGCTGAAAGTGCGCTGCCGACTGCAGTAGGATTAACGATAAGGGATTAGGATTGGACAGGGAAATGGGCTCTGGCATCCCTTACTCGCTCAACCGAAACACAACAGCACAGGTGCTGTTATTTCACGGTGGTCTTCTGTAAGGGGGTGGTTACTGCCGCCAGACGGGCTGCCCAAATGACTGCGAAACGCAGTGCGCCCTGCCACTACTTTCCAAATTCAGACCAGAGCCCAATTTGAAAAGTTGACTTTTCAAAGTTGACCCTGCCGGGAATCGAACCCTAGAACATCTTAACAAAAAACTGTTTAAGTGCTCGGTGATACGATCAAAATATCATATGTCACGCGTTAACATTTAGGTAGATAATTATTTAAGTAAAGGCCTTACAGGTTTTAAGTAGTAATAAACGATCGAAGTTAGGTTCTCAGAACGCAGAAGTTGCAACATTGTGGAAGAGGTTTACCACGTGTTAAAGGAATGTGTCCGGAACGATAGGGTGCGTAGGCTGGACTCCTCGATGCCAATTTATGTCGCAAGTAGGTGACTTGAACAGCGCCCTGGCATTCCCTTTATCCGATGATGCCAGGGAACTGTACAAGATTTAAAAGATAAATGATTTATTGAACTACGTCGTGCTCTGTGCCTTTTAATACTTGCTCAAAGTATAGGTCTTTATACTTTTAAATCCAATAAAGATATAGATCATACAAGTATTACAATCCTATTGGTTTTTGTCTAATCCTCGGTACATCTAAAATGTAATTTATTGATTTTTCCTCTGCCGTCAGCTGCGTCAGTAGAATATATTTTTAACTACCGGTATAGCGCGTAACCGATTGGAATTCCAATCGCTACTAAAATACATG
This sequence comes from Bembecia ichneumoniformis, assembly GCA_910589475.2. Classification (NCBI taxonomy): domain Eukaryota; kingdom Metazoa; phylum Arthropoda; class Insecta; order Lepidoptera; family Sesiidae; genus Bembecia; species Bembecia ichneumoniformis. The sequence goes on from OU342520.1 coordinate 640,036, forward strand.
CGTGAAAACCGCATTGAAATCGATTAAGCCGTTTTAGAGATTGGTGGGTACAAACGCACAGACAAACAGACAAAAATTCTAAAAACAATTTGTTTGATCTCGATTACATAAGTACAACGTTTACAATTTTTTTTTTTTTTTGAAAAATCTTTACAGTACAGGCAGTTTTGTGATCAATACTATGAAACTAGCTTGATTTCAAATTTGCACTATTTTGCTTATGTGATAATATCTTAGAGCTTGTTTTAATAATTTTAAATATTTTATTAGTAGCAATTACCAATACTTTTACACTGCGTACAAAGGAGATATTTTTCTATCGAATCTAATCTCGTAAATACACTTCGCCTTTTGAGAAATGTGTTTTTTTTTATAATTTACTAGCAACCCGCTCCCACGCATGCAATTTTTTCTATAAATATAGACAAAAATCTTCTTTGTTTATCGCTCTTTCCATTAATGAAAACCGTATCGAAATCCGTTAGGTGGTTTAGAAAAAAAGATAGTTTTTTTTTTCATATCGTTTATAGTAGTACCTATCTAAGTATTGTACAATGTACGTTTATTTATTTATCACCAAAAAAACTAACCTAACCAATAAATGATTTATCAGCTAAGAAACCTATTTGGTCTGCAAGTAGGTACTAGGTCACAGCCAAAAAAGAATGCTGACCAAATAGATGTTTTACTAATCAAAATATTTATCCCCCAATTTAATCTCTCTCTTCTCTCTTCAATTTCACATAATTAATTTAATTTTAATGGAATTTTATTGCTCGTCACAATTTTCGCTCAAACAATTTATTAGATGTGCATCGAATATTTTTATAGTGGATAGGCAGACAGCCCATTCATTAGGTAGGTCGATCTCACAGACTACCGCAACCCAAACGCGTTAAAAGGAGCTTCTAATCAAAGCGAAAAAGATATGTGATTACGCACCAAAATTGCAACAGCACAAATGCTTATATATCACTGTAGGCTTCTTTAAAGGAGTAATGCAATGAAGAACAGATAGCACATCGGTTCACTTGATGTTAGGTAGAATAATCACATCTTGCTTGGAGTTGATATTGGGGCGATGAAAGTACGTTGGCGACCCTGTTAGGATAAAGGATTAAGGAGAATGTGAAGTGAAGATGGACTACCAAAGACAGAATGCCTTGTCACTAGGACCTCCTTAATTACGAGGGTTTGCATCAGTAGCCAAACTCAAACACGTTACTCAAGTGTGGTTGAATAAAGTAGTTTAAGGAGTCTCAACAAATGTTTGTGGAACTGAAATGGGTCCGTTATGCGGTCCCTACCTCACAACATTGTGCAGAGGTCAAATACTCTGTGTAGAATTATTATCTTCCATCAAGTAACATTATGGAGCTTAGAAAGACAAAATCAATACTTAATATTATAAAGCTGAAGAATTGGTTTGTTTGAACGCGCTAATCTCAGGAACTACTGGTTCGAATTGAAAAATTCTTTTTGCTTTGAATAGTCCATTTATCGAGGAAGGCTACGATTATAGTACATTACTGCAGAGTCCAGGAAGTGAAGGATTGCCGGACGAAGTGGCCAAGCTTTAGCGAGGCCTTGATAAAGATCTGAATCCGGCAATCCTCATTCCGGTTGAAGCTGGTATAGTGCTTTTCTCAATAAATGTGAGGAAATAATGAAACACGCCCCCGCCTACTACACCTGTGACAGCGGCGGGCGCGTTCGTGAAGACTCGTGAAACTTCGGGTTTCATCGGGCTGAACAGTCGCCAGGAATGAATTTTCATAGAACATTCTTGGCCTAGGCCGAGAAAGAAATGCATGAGCCAAGAATTACAAACTTCGTGGCTTGTTTTTAGTACAAGAATGCCTACATTTCCGAGCATGTTTGAGAAAAATAGTATTATATATAAGCAGTGTCCAGTACCGCGCGCCCCATGCGCACGCCACCGCCGCCGTATGGTCCGCAGCGAAGCGTGGCCGAGTTCAGCTAGTAAATAAATAGGAGAAAATTAAGACTATGACTATACATACTCGTATATTTCCCACAGATTATAAACATAAATTGTAAAATAAACTATTTCAAATAGATTACTCTACAACCACGTAATACAAAATTGGTCCCGAATCTCTTAATGTGCCTTAGACATTTTCCAGTAAGTAATTAATTCGCTTTCCAGTAAATACAGTGTTTTTTCGATAAAGTGCGAAGATATAAGTAGGAGATTTTTTTTGAGATGTTTATTCTGAGTTTTCTAACCAAATCTGGTCAATGAATATTTTATATTTTTGTTATTATAACTTAACCTAAATTAGTAGGTGTCCATGTCTTTACATTGACAGGCAATGAGATGTCCTTTTTCCACATCTTTAAGCATTTTGAATAAAGTTTTAAATTTTTTGCAACAACATTCTCAAATAAGACATTGTTTGCGGTGAAATCCAAATAGAACACTGTCTGGCTTCATTGGTTCTTCGCGATCTGGTTAAGGTTTAAGATTCTTTTTGCTCCTAAGGATATACTCGTGAGTAGATTTAAAAATCGAAAAAATTAATGCTTAAGGAGGGCATATCAAAATTACCTACATGCTGGGAAAAATCTATATTAATAATTTCGTCAAAGGGTACGGTAGACTCGATTGAAACCTTACCTGAATAATAAAACATAAAAAAATAAAGATTTCGAGTCGACAACATATATCCGCAAAATTCGGATTGTTAAGTATTTTGTTAAATTCTAATGGTGCTGACAGACAAATCGCAGTCGCCATATTGGCCACTCTAGCGAAACGTCACTCACTGACACCTGTGACATCTTGAGTGGTTAATAAACGTTCCGTTTCATTCATACTAGCGCACATACGCCTCGCCACTCAATACGTCGTCGCACCATTCATTTTAAAAACAAAGTGTCCATTACAAAGAACTGTGACTCATGTGACTGTGTAAAACCTTATCACTTATCCTTTATTCCACTAAGTTCGACAGTCGGCAGCGCATATACAACATCTATAGCATTGCTTGTCTCATTAAGTCTTAATAAACAGCAATGACCGTCAGTATGTCGGTCCACTTAATCTGAAGTCACTACTTATTCTAATATATAAAAATCTCGTCTCATAGTTTTCCTATGAAACTCCTCCGAAACGGCTCGACTTATTTTTATGATTTTTTTTTATGAGAAAGTATTTTTCACCCTCCTACCCTCACCCCTATTTTTAATCACGATTTTGATATTTTTGCCGGTGAAGTCATCGACGTGAAGTGTCACTTTGACATATATATAATTCTTATTGGACCCGATAGGTGGCGCCACAATCGGGTTACAAAATCGGGTCCGCTAGTGTATGTATAATAAATGTACAAGTTTACATACATGAAGTATGCATAAATGTAGCTTTTATCGATAGGTCAAGAGACATAAAAAATCCATTGTACAAATCCGCTAAAAGCCACCCCGAAACAGATGTTCACGGTCCGTCGGACCCCAATATTTGACTAGTAAAATGCCGCTTAATGGCCTTTGAGAGCCTCATCGCCGCCTATAATATGTGGGAAAAGTCGCTCACCACTTTATCCATGCTAATCTATTTCGAATGCTTATGCGAATAAGATTAAATATTAAAAAGTTACGCGCTATAGCAAATACCACGCGTACGATAGTAATAAATATATGTATATTGTAGTGTTGGAGTCATTTCCCAATCCCTCTTATCCCTTACCGTACTAAGGTCGGCAGCGCACTTGCAGTAGCTTTGGCGTTGCTTGTGTTATAGGCGACGGTACCCACCTACCATCGAGTGGACCATCAGCCTGTCTGACCACCTCTACATTAAAAAAAACTTATTACGCCTAAGTATAACCCGATCGAGGCTGATTTGAACATTCGTCATGTCATTTGATGTTTATTATTAATCTATCGTTTCCGCAACTGTTTCCACGATGAATAAACCGACATTTTTGTCAGCAACATAGCTTATTACTCTATAGGAGAGGACTTCTAAAGAAATATTTTTTGATAAATTATTCCGGTATAGTTATTGACATTTGTACATCGTTTGTGAGATGTTTGAACTTCCGTTTGCTTGGAACGTATATGTAAACTGTATATGAACGTTTATGCTTAAAATAAAATAAAAAGTGGTTGGAAGACCAATAAAATAAAAAATAAAAAAAATAAAAATTCATTTACGTTTTTACTTATATTGGGTTACAAGTAAAAGTTCTCTTACAGTATAGGCAAGAGTTATAAAAATTCCAAAGGCGATCCACAGGACAAAACAAAAGCTAGATAAAGGTATAAAGTTTAGAAATCAAAGAAGAGAGAAATTAATTTTTAATTTAGATGAGCCCGTTCGATTCCCGGCAAGAACAACTTCGAAAAGGAATTTTTCAAATTTGGCTCTAGTCTGGATCTGGAAAGCAGTGGCAGGGCACACTGCGTTTCGCAGTCATTTGGGCAGCCCGTCTGGCGGCAGTAACCACCCCCTTACAGAAGACCACCGTAAAATAACAGCATGTGTGTTGTTGTGTTTCGGTGAGTGAGTAAGGGATACCAGTGCCCATTTTCTTATCCAATCCCGTATCCTTAATCCCACTATAGTTGGCAACGCACTTGCAGCAGCTGCGGCGTTACTTGTGTAACACAAAAAAATAAACTAAACTATAATTAAATTATTTATGGTGAAGTCATAAGATTTCATAATTATGCAATTCGTCGTTTCAGCCGATAGACGTCCACTGCTGGACATAGGCCTCCTGCAATGACCGCCAAACACCACTATTTTGTGCCGCCTGAAGCCAGCGACTCCCCGCGACTCTTTTAATATCGTCTATCCATCTAGGGGGGGGTCTGCCGACACTGCGTTTCCCGGTGCGTGGCCGCCATTCCAGCACCTTGAGTCCCCAACGTCCATCGGTCCTACGAGCTATGTGCCCCGCCCATTGCCACTTCAGTTTTGCGATACGTTGAGCTATGTCGGTCACTTTGGTTCTTTTGCGGATCTCCTCATTTCTGATTCGATCGCGCAAAGATACTCCGAGCATAGCTCTCTCCATCGCCCGCTGAGTGACTCTGAGTCTTCTTATGAGGCCCATAGTAAGCGACCATGTTTCGGAACCGTATGTCGTCACTGGCAACACGCACTGTTCGAAGACTTTAGTCTTCAGGCACTGAGGGATATTGGACGAGAAGACATCGCGTAGACATTTTAATTATGCAATTAAAATGGTCTAATTTCAAGAAATGTTTATTTTATATTCTTACAGATCTGTAAACAAACGTGTGGCCCATAAAGCTACTTTATCAAAAAGCTGTTCCGGGGACACCTGGACAAAAAATAACACTATGTGTATATGTATTAGTTTAGTCTGTCGAGTATAAAAGTTTGAAATATACGATGGAGGCGCCAATCCATGTTGGAATCATTTGTTTTTCAAAAATATAATGAATTTATTTTGATTACACTCAATACTCGGTTTGAGGACTTTGTACCGAGCGACGACGGTTGTACCGAGCAACGATGGGAATGTATTCTAAATGATTTCACCAATTTATTTGTCATTTTCATGTTAATTATTTAAAATTTCTATGGCGTTCAAATAACTATGTATAAAGTAATTAAAATGATTGATATATACACCGAATGATTGCAATATACACCGAATGTTATGTAACACAATAGGTATACTCATGCAGACAAGACGCGTAAGAGCAGGAACTTACTGTCGCATATTATAATCTCCTTAAAGTAGTTATCAAGGTTTTCCACGTAACGTACTTTCGTGGGTTCGTAAGCAATTTAAATCATATCATTTCAGAGTTAAGTAAACAAAATATTATGATAGTTATTTTTTATTAGATGACACAGTTCATTGTTTAGGTGGCGGAGCATTTCAGGTAATTGAGGTAGTAAAAAGGTCAATCTGTTTTGGCTTCAATCAAAAAAAGGGAACTTGTACTTGATACAAATCACATTATTTGGTTGAAATCTATTCAATATTCATATAATAAAATCGTAAACGAGCCGTGTTTGTACATTAACATAAGTAAAAAAAATTACTTATGTTACCGAAGATTTTTTTTTAATTTTTGTCCGTTTGTCTGTGAAACGGTTTAATCTCTGAAACGGTTTAACCGATTTCAATGCGGTTTCCACTGATGCATTGTAGCGAGTTTCTCGTAACATTTAGTGTTTATTTCATTTAAATCGGTTTACAAACAAAAAAGTTACGCGCTATACCAAATAGCACGCGTACGAAGTTGCGGGCTCAGCTAGTTCTTTAATATTTATTTAACAACAGCCTTTTCAGAGAACTTCGTCGGCGTCCGTTTTCTTGAGTGTTGAGAAATAAAAAAATCAATGCCTTACAAAAATATGTGACCAATAATTTATTCAGTCCTTATCGTAAACGTTTTCATATTCAGAATTTAGTGAAACCAAAAGATATAAATAAATTTCCACAAAAAAGAAATCAGAGTGACAAAGTCGCCACTCTGATGGAGCCCGCCCTAATAAACAAGATTGTACAAACGCTATTTATACGGCGACAAATTTTCCACAAACACAATAAGGAAAATGCGAATCAAAACGAAACCAAGAGGCTACGTTTCGCTTTGATGTATTCATTTCCAAATACTTCTTTCTTATGGGATAAGAAAATTAATGAAAACGTAACAGTAAAATTATTTTAACTCTGAAAATGAAGATTTATTCTAGATACCATGACTGTAACTACTTAGTAAATAACATTGTACCAAGCAGTTAGCAGCGTATACGAGATTGTTATACCCATAACTATTATAACTATTTATGCCGAAACACTGCAAAACTAACGCTGGTGAACGTGCGCCTTTGTATCGTGTTATGCATGCATATAATAGTTTCTTTACACAAATTGACCTGTTTGCAACTGCTCCACAAAAATATAGAAAAGATATAATGAAATCAATGCATTAGCTTAATGAGTTTTTATTGTTCTTTTATTGTTCTTTTTTCTTATTTTTATTGGTGTGTATTTATATGTCCTCTCTGTATAAAATTGATTTACTACTTTGTGGAAAATGTTGTTGATTGCACTATTATTTAAGTTTATGTATGTTTCTTTTTCTTTCTTTAGTCTAATATACATGGTGTAATTGTTTGTTTTCCCTAATAAAATAAAATAAATAAATACCATAGACCATAGTTACGCCGGTATATTAATCCAATATTTTCAACTCGAGCTTGTCTCGAAGAGATCGCTTCTGCTTAGCAAGATATTTCAATTAACTAATAGCTCTAATATCATATCGAGTTACATCTCCTTGAAATTTTTAGGCAATTTAACGTTATCTATACCTATCTATCTATATTGTTACTTGCGAGGTGAGTAAAAATGCCGTGTAATGTTGAAAGAGCCGATTTTTTACTGCGGGTCAAGATTTATTCCAAATATAACAAGGCTTCTAGATTAAACCATTAAACTCCCCAATGTCGTCGCTAATTCTTTCAATGTGTCGCTAACTCACTATCGCAGATGTCTTCGCAAAAACACTGCTCCTCAAGCGCCCATGCCTGTTTTTATATTCGCGCAAAGACAGTCTAGATCTAGATAATCTTGGAAAGTTTTCGAAGTTTCAAACTAGAATAGTGCTTCGGTTACTGGAATATGAACCCTATGTCGTAACAGTAAAGACCAATTTCCTTTTACACTTAGTCCGAAACTGGTCCGCTTCTACCAGTTTCTCCGCTAACTTCTCCTAAAACACCCGACGGATTTCGATACGGTTTTCGCTAATGAAAAAACAATAAACCGAGAAGGTTTATACATATAATTTTCAGAAAAAAAAAATGACGAAGCTGTGGGTGGGTCGCTATTACATATCTCTATTAATATAATAAATTTTGTATTTTTGTTTATGTGTGGATGGTTATCTCCGGAACCACCGCATCTATTGTAAAAATTCTTTCATTATTTGAAAGGTACATTATTTCAGATAGACATAGAGTATATATTGTGTATACTTATCCCCCCAGTTGCTCCGGGTGAACTCGGGGCGTTACAAGGCTACTTATAAAATAAAGTAGCTATTGTCCGTCTGTTTCTCCGCTAACTTCTTCTGAACTACTCAACTGATTTTGATACGGCTTTCACTAATCGAAAGAGCGGTAAACAAGGAAGATTTGTAAATATAGTTTGTAGAAAAATGCATCTGTGCGAAGCCGGTAGTAATTCATAATTTTCTTTCTGTTGCGCTATAATTGATTTAATATCAATGTAATGTTTTTTTAAGTGGTTAGTATTTTTATAGAAATACCTCGAAACACGCGTGCATGTGCTACCTTTTAATGCCTCCATTAAGTTGCCATTAAAGTCTTACATTTAATGCCTCCATCAAAACAAATTTCGATTAATCGCTTATTCCATTCTATTACAAAAGCCGATTTAATAAGACGTGTATGCTATATAACTAGAATAATTCTTTATTGGCTTAAGAAATTATATATATTTATTTTGACACATTGACTTCTAAACTAGGCTTCTTCGGGTCTTAGGAGTCGTGGATTTTCTAATAGTCACAGAACAAGCTATGTACAGTTTTGGACTAAATGGCGCTGTGTGACACATCCCAAAGTATTTAATCTTATATAAATAAAAATAAATAGTTAAACTTGTTGCTAAGTGGAAAACTCGGGACCATTTGGACCTTTCCAGCTATTTTTTCTAATTTTTTTTTCTAAAATTCTTATGTGGATTAGTAGGACGAACTGAATCCGCGATGGTGCGCGCGCGGTACTGCACATCACTGCTTTAATATATTATAACTTATTTTTTATTTATCTAAAATAAAAGTAGCATAATTTACATCAGCTCTCTGCCAGTTCCCGTCAAAATCCCAGTCGCTTCGGAGATTAGCTGACACAAACAGACAGACAGACGGACGGACACAAAAATTTTAAATATTGTTTTTTTATGGTTGCGAGTACCATATATACTTTCTTCTTTTCTTCTTATTTTGGTTATGGCTCCATCAGATCTTCTCCGACGATTTTGCCAGTGTCAGTTGTAAAAGTAGCAATATAAAAAACTCAATATTTAAATTAATATCAAAAGTAGCCGATCCTGAAACTAGTCAGTCAAGTACATTTTTTTTTCTTTAAATTTTTCCAAAACAGATCCGTCAAGTCCAAAGCAGTCAAGTCCCATATATTCTTTGATATACATTTAGTGAAAAGCAGTTATTTTGACATTACAAACAGACGTTTCAATTTTATTTATCAGTTAGATAAAATCTCGCAAACGATACAAATGTCAAAATCTTTAAACGTTGAAATTGTCAAAGAGCGTCAAATCGTTTTTGGCGACGAGCGATAAGCGGATTACATGGTTTTATCACGTTACAACCTTCAGGAGACTTCTCTCTACTTACGGTAAATTTAATTAGGCATTATTTGTTTTACGACACGTTCTGACGTTCTAAGGAAATGTGTAAGTAAATAAATAATATATTCAAGATACTCTTGTTATATGTGATATTCTCTATTTAAACAAACATTTTGTGTAACTTCCGATGTTATGTACTCAATTTATAGTTTTATAAGTCAATATTTCAAACTTACGTATCACAGACTTCGACTCAAAACAAACAAATGTGTTTCGGTGAATGAGTAAAGGGTGCTAGAGTCCATATCTTATAATGGTCGCCAGCACATTTTCTTAAATGTTAAGATCGGCAGACAGGCCGACGGTCCACTTGATGGTAGGTGACTACCGTCGCCTATAACACAAGTAACACCACAGGTGCTGCAAGTGAGCTACCGACTACAGTAGGATTAAGGATAGGGGATTAGGAGGGGATAGGGAAATGGGCTCTGGCATCCCTTACTCACTCACCGAAACACAACTGCACATGTGCAGTTATTTCACGTTGGTCTTCTGTAAGGGGGTGGTTACTGCCGCCAGACGGGCTGCCCAACTTTCCACATCCAGACCGGAGTCAAATTTGAAAAGTTCATTTTCAAAGATGACCCTGCCGGGAATCGAACCCTAGAACAGAGCGTTAAGGCAAGCACCCTAACCGCTCATCCAACGGGCTCGTCAATTTTTAAACCTTTTCAAACCTTGTGGCGTTTGCTTATGTTAATTGGCAACTTACCATCCTTCCCAACCTTAATATTCCCACACAAAACATGTCCAATATCTGCCTGAAATACCTAAATGACTCAGAATGGACTCACCTTTGAAAGAGGCCATCTTTGCTTGCAGGCCCCAGTGTTTTCATTTAACGAATTGCAAGAATTTCACACACGATAATTAGAACGCGCCGACGCGACGCCCGACACCTTGTTAATGCAACCTGCAATAGAACATAATAAATGCTTTATGTTGTAGCTCACGTGTCAATTGGATTTCAGCATTGTTATATCACAGTGACTAAATAATAATAGATCTAAGATAATCAGCGCAACGTTTATTAAGGCGACGCCAGCCCCTAATGATAAAAAATCCACTTATTTGTAACCGTTTTCCTTTTAAATTATCATAATAATTATAATTTAAAAAATACTCAAACCATCTGCAGGATATATGAAAGGGGATCATCATAATTATTTTTTAAATTATATTTAATTATATATGTAAAAAAATTACTATTTTGCGATCTAATATCGATGTTGTAACTGTGCGATTTGCTTAATAATCAATATTTTAAATAGCTAATTCTTAAGATAAAATTTAAGATCCACTATCTGAAGTCTCATCAAAAGAAAAATTTGAATTATACTTTATTTAATTTTTAATTATTTAATTTAATTAGATATTTCCGAGATTTGCAAGTAGCGACTCCCCCTCAGCAGTCCCGTCAATTCAGTACAGAACGAGTTTTGCGGCTGGGTCGCCTTAAGCGGGGTTTACACGACAGATATGAAATGTATACACATAAAAATAAAATGTAGTCGCAAATAATGTATGAACGATGCTAATTATGTCTACTAGTAATTACGAGAACATGTCGACATATAATAATAAGTATATACCTATGTATAATATATGTATAAGTATATTTGCAATTATTGTATACACCATATTCAGCAAATAAATTAATTTTAATTTGAAAAAAAAATCCGTCTATTTATTCAACATTAATATTACCTCTTCCTTAAAAAAAATTAAAAAAAAAAAACCAAATAGAATGCATATCAATAATTTTGTTTCAATTTCACATGTGACGTCATCACACTGTGTCATAAAATATTTGATTACAAATTTTGCAAGTGTATTGCAATGTGTGCAAACTTGTGTGGGGAGTGTCAAAAGGATTCAAAGTGTATAATCGTCGTTGTCAAACCAAAATCCAAAATCTGCTATGTGCACTTTTTTGGGATTCCAACATTTTAACCTCATGCTATGTGCGGAAGCTAGAATCTGTCATGTGCAAAGTTTACTCTAATATAAAAATAATAAATAAACTAAGTATTGAAATTTCATGTTTAATAGACCGATAAGTATACGTATAACAAACCTAAATTCCAAATAAAATATTGTTTTAAAAAATAAACCTTTCATGTAAAATTTTTCAACTTGACGTTTTTTGTCAATATCTCAAAAGTAAACAATTTGCACATAGCAGATTTTTGCAAGTACCTCAATCGTAGTGGAAATAGTGCTTCGAAAATTAGTTACAACGCATTCAAAATATATCGATCATTATGAAGAGTTCTTTAAAAAACAATAAGACCAATTTCAATTGTCAATATTTGTTTTTTCATTGGTAGGCCAAAACATAAGTAGCAACCCTCGTACCTTGCATTGTCTACATACACATTATCAAGGATACATAAAAGGACATAGGGTACCTTTCATACAGAAAAAAGTGATGTTTCCGAGAGTGAATCCGAAACTAAAAATCCAACTCCTGGCATAACTAGAACAACAATTAAGATTGAATAAATTATTGCTCATATATTTTGACAGGCGTTAAGTTTTTTATGTTTTAACGCGGACGAAGTGGCGTACTGCTATTTTTTTATGAGAAAATATGTAGAAATTAAAAATATTTTGCTTCGTGTCATAAAATATTCGTCGAAGCTAATTTCCGGACATTTCCCAGGAGTTCCCGAGTGGGTAGAAATGCGCGGGAAACGTGACAGCAGTCAATCAGCGCCCGTTCCCAATTTGTAAGACCAACAAAATGAGTTTGCACAAGTTTGTAGTACCTTGCCGTTTCTATGTTCTATTTTTTTTTTTTTTTTTTTTTTTTATTGACAGATATCGATGATAGAAATTTGTTTGCATAATATAGAAACAATAATGTCATTGTTGAAATGTAGCTAAGAGAGACCTTCATAGCTACTTATAAATTAAGTACTTTGCGATTTTTTTTTTCTTACAGAAGACCACTGTGAAATAACAGCACGTGTGCTGTTGTGTTTCGGTGCAAAGGCGGTATGATCTCATGTAGCTCTCGAGCACACTCTCCGAAGTACATCTTATAGAATACACACAGACAGGCAACTTTGCGTCTATGTGCCAGGCTCTGCAGCTTAGTTCTTATCATACATAATTAGGAGTAAGTTGGTCAGTTAACTTATTGGAATAAATAACCATATAATTTAATATTTTCTTTTAAAAATATACTCGTTCATAAAATGCAAATACAATTTCAAATATTTTGTGAATATTAAAAAATACTTATATCTAAAAACGAATCGGTCCGAATCCGCTTCTGTCTGTTGGTTGACTGTTTTCATTTCCTGAACGTCGAAAATATCAAGCCAACCAAATTATAATGTAAGGCTAAACGCACACGAGCGCCCAAAAAATGACTGATGATGGACACCTGTATTTATCCATTTTTAGGTAATGTAGACCTTGGAAACTTCATGGTAATGGGGCCTGTGTGTACAAATGGAGCTCTTAAAGTTTAAAAATAGACTTTCAATTGAACTTATGTCGTGACACTTCTTTTTTTAAATGTTAATATCGGCAGACAGGCTGACGGTCTATTTGATGGTGGGTGGCTACCGTCGCCTATAACGCAAGCAATGCCAAAGCTGCTGCAAGTGCGCTGCCGACTTCAATACGATTAAAGATAAGGGATTAGGTGGGGGGATAGGGAAATGGGCTCTGGCATGCCTTACTCACTTCACCGAAACACAACATTTCACGGTGGTCTTCTGTAAGAGGGTGGTTACTGCCGCCAGACGGGCTGCCCAAATGACTGCGAAACGCAGTGTGCCCCGCCACTACTTTCCAAATCCAGACCAGAGCCAAATTTGAAAAGTTGTTTTTTCAAAGTTGACCCTGCCGGGGATCGAACCCGGGAACCCTAGAACAGAGCGTTAAAGCAAGCACCCTAACCACTCATCCAACGGGATATAGGTTATCCTAGTAAACAACTGCAAACTCTATCATAAACTAGTGAACATTAAACTGCTACAATTGCCACAATTCCAATTTCATTTGGAATCGAGTTACGCGATCATCCTACGCGATCGCGTAGGATTAAGGATAAGGAGTAGATAGGGAAATGGGCTCTGGCATCCCTTACTCACTCACCGAAACACAACAGCACACGTGCTGTTATTTCACGGTGGTCTTCTGTAAGGGGGTGGTTACTGTCGCCAGACGGGCTGCCCAAAAGTATACTTTTGTGATAAAAGTATCCTTTTTACACATAGCAGACGACGATATACTCATACCATGAAGCTATCTCGCAGTACTAAATTCGCTCACATAATCCCAACAAAGAGAACGTAAGGTCTCGTCTTTTCACCTCTAATTAAACAAGAACACGGCGACTCTTACTTAATTAAAAATCAAGTATAATTAAAGAGACGGGGACATTTGGTTCTTAACCCTAAGGCATTTTATTGTTTTACACGCGCGATTGCCTTTTTAACAGTGTTTTAAAATGTTCATTACTATCCCAGCAAAATAACAATGTACAAATATATCATTAAATAATCTATTAATTACATGTTATACAACTTTGTCGCATAACATATAAAACAAGAACGTACACATTAAAATAAAAGTGCAATATAACAATGTTCACCAGATCTTACTTTAAAAACCATGATTACTTCAGGAAATTTCTTCGCAGCATAGTAACCTTTTTTCTTTTTTTATGTTAATTGTCGACAGACAGGCTGACGGTCCACTTGATGGTAGGTGGCTACCGTCGCCTATAACACAAGCAACGCCAAAGTTCTGCAAGTGCGCTGCCGACTGCACTAGGATTAAGGATAATGGATTAGAAGTAGACAGGGGGAAATAAGCCCTGGCATGCCTTACTCACTCACCGAAACAGCACACGTGCTGTTATTTTACTAGACTTAGCCGCCACATCGTCGACATACATACATATCTTGACAAATTATGGCATATTAGTTATTCTGATATATGTATGTATACACTATATTACTGACAAGTTTCATCAAAATTCGTTCAGTAGTTTGAAAAGAACATCTGTTTTCACAAAGGTATAATAACACAAGTGTAAAATCAGTGGTTCTTTGACTATCTAGCTCTCCAATTATAATTTTCTACGAAATCGGTTTTGTACTCAAGAACGTATTGTTCACCTTCTTAAGATGAACAATTACGTTCTCTTGTTGGCACGAATATAATATTAAAATAGCAATATTACTATAGTAAATACATAAATTACTTATTTATTTATTTACTAGCTTTTGCAGGCGATTTTGGACGAGTGGTTAGGATGCTTCCTTAACGCTCTGTTCTAGGGTTCCCGGGTTCGATTCACGGCAGGTTCAACTTTGAAAAATGAACTTTTCAAATTTGGCTCTGGTCTGGTTCTGGAAAGTAGTGGCAAGGCACACTGCGTTTCGGAGTAACAACTTCCCTTACAGAAGACCGTCGTGAAATAACAGCACGTGTGCTGTTGTGTTTCGGTGAGTGAGTAAGGGATCCCAGAGCCCATTTTCCTATCCAATCCCTTATGCTTAACCCTACTGTAGTTGGCAGCGGACTTCCAGCATCTGTGTTATAGGCGACGATAACCACCTACCATCAAGTGGCCCGTCAGTCTGTCTGCCAATCTAAAAATAAATAAGTCATACAAATTCGCCGCGAGTAAAACTTCAACATTGCACATGCAAAATTTAATAAGAGCAATCCGCAGTCCGATGGAGAATCCAGAACTGTAATAAAGAAGCATCAGCGGTGGCAATTTATCGAGGTTTTTTTTAAGACTAATTAAAAGGGTAGTCTAAAGGTTTTCTCTATCGCCAGCAATACCAAAGAGGTACTTCTTTTTATAGGTAAATTTTTGCAAATCTACTTCTATTTCTTCATATCTCTGGGATCTGTTTATTCTTTATAAATAAAATACTGTAATGTTTCCATGATGTATGTGCATATATATATATTCTCTTCATTAACAAACCATAATAACTAATATATATAACAATACATTTTCTATATTAAAATAAAACTATCATACACAATTTTCTTTTACGGTCTCACAATAGACATGATGACAGATTTTGAAATTTCCTTCCATAATGTCTACCATATCCGAAAAAAACAATATTTCAGCAAAAAACTAAATTTCAACGCGAATTATTGAATGTTTTTAAATCTATTTTGAATTACGCGCGAAAACGCTCTTAGGTGTCATGGCGTCGCGTCTGATGGAACGTGACGTCACAGACATCTCATCAGATTTTTCATTCTGTCAAAGCAAAGTCAAGCAACACGGTGTCACTTACCTGGGCGTGACGTCATTCGCTCTGATAGGTGTTTCAGTTAACATGGCCGATTGCAGTTATTTATAATAATTCTATTTTATTGAAAATCTTATTAATCTCAATTTTAATACAAAAAATGAGCAATTTTTTAGACTCCTTTCAACATATATTTTTCTCCAAAACCATTTATTCTTTGATTCTTTAATACCGTCATCATGCCTATTCATTCTACTATCCTATTTTTTACTTCAAATTAAGAACGGCTCTATTTTTTTTCTAATTCGATATTTTTTGAAAATCAAACCTATTTAGTTGCAGCTTTAAGTTCAAAAATTCATTAACACTTCTTACAAGCCATTCGCTTCTACAAAACTAAACTGTTAAGCTTGAATCTCAATGTTTCGTCATAAAACACTTTTTTGAATATTTTGTATGGATAGGACTATCCATACAAAATATTCAATTCCCAGAAATATTATACATTTGCTAAGAAATTAATATTTCAATAAGGACTCTTATTTATTCTTAAAAGTTGGATTTGGAATCGTTGTGGAGGAAAATTATGTTAAAATTCCTTACAAAAAAGAGCTTTCATTTCAATAAATATTATTCCTATAATCAATAGCTATGAGAAGTAATATTTCGACAAAAATAGGCCATCAGTCGTTCGTCCCTAATACATAGAAAAAATAAAGCCGATTACAGGGGACCGTGATAGGCAGTTTACATAAGACTGTGTTCACACACGCAAAAGTGACTAGTCATTGTATTTTGCCATTCATCAATACCGATTTGCTTTTGCCAGCATTTTCTCTTTCGTGAAAACTTAATAAGCTATAATTAAAAATTATTAAATAACCTCCGACGCGCTGTATCTGCTGTAAGTTGCTGAGGAGTTGGGTATTCCACAGATCCGAGGTAACAGTACACTAAATTTCACGTCAATCGAACCTGTAAACATTTATGAGATCCCTTCGTCAACTAGGAAATTAGCTGATGATTTACAAACGCCTGAACAGGTCTTCATGAGTAATAGCTATGAACCGTTTCGATCGCGTCAGCTTTTAAACAACAAAAAATACATCTAAATCGGTCTATCAATTTGGGAGCAATGAGCATTCCCCGCTTTTTGCGTCGCGCGTTTATGGGGGTTAAAAAGTATTTGCTTGTCACAAAAATGCGTTTGTCCTTTCGTGGGATTCAAGTTTAAACACTATTAAAAGTTTGGTGGTTATCTATAATTATTATAAAATATTAAAAGATCCGCCTTCAGGTGTTGACAAATAAACAACCCACAGCCTATAAAAGAGCGCGCTGTCGCTTACGGTCTTCGAAGGTGCAGCATCGTGCTCGGCGAGTTCTGGTATCGTACAACTGTATAATTTTTGTCTAGATGAATATACTTTGTTCCACTGTTTCTATAGTTGATTCGTTCTAATTTTGAATTTGTGTAGTTGAAAGATTTTGTAAATAAATTAATTGTAAAGAGGGTATTTTTAGTTTCTTGTTCTTGTTTTATATTTTTTTAGTTGATTTGGTTTGCGAACCTTAAAATATAATAATAGGTACCTTTAGTATTACTGTGGAGAAATTAATCACGAATTTATATACGTATAATACAGTTTCAATGTACATGTATATATAAGTATAAATTTGTAATGTGTTTTTGATAAATATAGTTTTTGAAATAGTTAGCATCACTAATGTGACGCTACACCACTAGTGGTCATAGAGTACAATCATATATTCTATATCCTAATTAGAAATAGTTGTGTCGCGTGTAAATTGTTAAATAAAAAACCTAGTAATTATAAAGATAAAAACCATTTACAACACATTTTTGTATAATTTGGGAAAGAGATCCAAAAATAATTGTTATTATTAAATAAGTATATCCGCTGCAACTGGGGTCCCACCCTTTAAGTAAGCCTCCTCGCGTAACACTTCCGAAATGCGTGGTTTTATCATACAAGTGCGTGGAAATTATTATTAGTGGAAAACATATTTATTACTAGCTGAGCCCGCAACTTCGTACGTACGCGTGGTATTCGGTATAACGCGTAACTCTCTTATTTGTTAAGGCGACGCCATCCCCTAATGATGAAAAAAAATCCCCTTATTTGTAACCGTTTTCCTTTTAAATTTGAACCTTCCTTTTAAATGATTTGAGTATTTTTTATAATTTAAATTGTACATAGTTAAATCTTTTAATATTTTAATAATAATTTAAAGCGTTATGATAGCAAACGGTTAAACCTAGATGGTTTTTAATGCTATCATTATATTTATGTATATTTAGTTTTCTTTTTAAATTGTTAAAATTATAAATAAATAAAACTATATCCTTTAAGATCTGTTAATCAGGGAAAAAGTCTTTTCGCATATAGTATCTATAACAGTATGCGTGTGTTTACGTGTGTATTACTTTAAGATGTTACTCTAAACTTTTATTGGTGCAAGTTATGCCTTTTTTGTCCTTTGTTGTGTGTTTTGGTTTGATGCCTGCCTCGTTCGAGGCCATGTAATAATAAATAAATAAACTTGTAATAAAATCTCTTTGGCTGTACTATTTGTATGTGGCTGGTTTTGACGATATTAAAAAGGTTAAATTTCAAAAAAAAAGAAACTAGTAAAATGTTTCCAGCTATTTTTCATTTGTTTTTCTTTCTGTCAAAATAAGTGAATCTAATGAAGAAATTTGATACATTTTAAAATTGTATTACAAAAAAGGAAAAAAGGAAACGCAAGCCGCGAAAAAAAAAATTGTGACGTTTATGGACCCACTGTAGTGTCAGTAAAAGTAACACAACGGGAATTTTGATATCAAAGATGCACATCGCTCTGGTCGCCCTGTTACGGATAAAATGGACCATTCTAGAAAAATTGGAACAAGATCGGCATATTAGTAGTTACGACATAGGAATTGACCACAAAATAGTTTTGACACATTTGAAAAAAGCTGGGATACTTACACAAAAAAAGCTCGATTTTTGGGTGCCACATAGGCTCACTGAAAGAAACCTTATGAATCTTATGAACCGATAACTGGTGATAAAAAGTGGATCATGTACGACAAGAATGTGCGAAAAAAGTCGTGGTCAAAGGTCGGTAAGCCTTCACAGACTGTGCCAAAACTCGGTTTAACTCGTAATAAGGTGATTCTGTGTGTATGGTGGGATCGGAAGGGCGTTGTTCATTATGAGCTTTTACCGCCGGGCAGAACCATCGATCCGGATCTTTACTGTCAACAACTATTATGAGATTAAAGCAAGAAGTTGAGAAAAAGCGGCTGGAATTGATCAATAGAAAGGGTGTGGTCTTTCATCACGAAAACGCTAGACCACACACATCTTTAAGGGAGAGACAAACGCTAAATACTAAAAATATCCATTGTTTAATGAAAATGTTACAAGAAATAGACAAGACAATTGCTTTGAAAAAAATATATATTATACTTAAACATGTGAAGAACCAATTGTATTAATTAGAATTTTCGTTAAAGTAATAGAAACTCCACAAAAAAAGTTAGAACACAAGAAGAATTTGACCTTTATTGAAAATTCTCTCGAAAACGGCTTATTGCACGCATATGAATCCTGTACCTATTAATAAGTTGATATCAGATTAAAAAATTGTATTGATAAAAAATTTTTTTTTGTGTAATGTTCTAATGGTAAAAACAAAAAAACACCATTTCTAGGCCCGTTGAATTGTCTCCGCCGCCAGCGAGTTCTATAGTAAATGTCATTTGCCACAGTGAATCCCTTAAGCACTCACAGCAAAAATTAAGTGAGTTTGGTTGGGCGGTGTTAATGCATCCGCCATACAGCCCTGATCTTGTTTGCACCTTCAGATTTCCACCTGTTTCGGTCTCTTCAGAATTCTTTAGGCAGTGTCAGGTTAACATTCTTTAGGCGCTGCCAAAACTACTTGTCTCTTTTTTTTTTATCAGAAGTCCCAAAATTTCTACAGCAACGGGATCATATCACTACCTACAAGATGGCAAAAAGACATCGAACAAAATGGCTCATAAATACCGTAATTAAATGTAAATAAACTTTAAAAAAAGTCTTGAGTTTTCATGTAAAATGCTAAGAAACTTTTTCCTCGACCTAACCTATTTTCGTGAGTGGCATGGTGGTGTTTCGGTACCGAGTTACGTGCAATTCGTCTAGTTTGGCTACTCAAATTAAAATCGATATCACCCTTTTATAAGGGAGTGGAAACTATAATTATAATATTATAATCTATATATATAAAAATGAATCCCCATTTCCCTTGGTCACGGCATCACGCGTGAACGGGTAGACCGATTTTAATTCGGTTTTCGCTAATGGAAAGAGGGATAAACGGGGAATATTCATATATATAAAAATTGCACCACGGGCGAAGCCGGGGGCGGGTCGCTAGTATTTAATAAAAACTAAATATAAACATATCGAAACAATTTGGGCAATATATAAAAGTTTGTCTTGTATTTTTCATCTCAACGCTAAAACGCAATCTTGTCTTCTATATTAATAAAAATGAATCGTTGAATGTGTTGCTATGCAAAACTCGAGAACGGTTTCAGCAATTCGACGATTTTTTTTGTCAAATATTCGTTGAAATCCGACGAAGGCTGTTACGAAAAGAAAAAATGAAAGAATTGCCCGGAAAAAACGCAAAAGTGCCATTTTTCTTTTTCCCATCCAAAGTTCTAAGCTGACAATCCGATAGTTTTTGACAGCTAGCATCTATTTAAATATTTGCAAATATAACTATAAACTGTTATTATAATTAATTTATCTTATTATATCAGGACATAACTACATTAACTAAAAAACAATATTAAACTTAAAACTTAAAAAATAATAACATTTATTGAATAATAGCGGCCCGCCCCCGGCTTCGCCCGTGGTGCAATTTTTATATACATAAATATTCCCCGTTTATCCCTCTTTCCATTAGTTAAAACCGAATTAAAATCGGTTGACCGTCCACGCGTGATGCCGTGACAAAGGGAAATAGGGATTCATTTTTATATATGTAGATAGCGTAATATTGTGGTACATTGTTGATATAATTTCAATATTAATTTGTTCTCCAAAAGCGAGCTGTTCGTCCTATTTATAAAATGTATTTCAGGGAGTCCCTCAGAAGTAAATTTAAAGAAATCAGTATACTAACTGCATTTTCAAAGATTAGTTATCAAAATTTAATATACGTTCATAACAATATTGACAAATTTAAGAAAAATAGTCACTTCTACAATTGAAATTAAAAAATATAGATAAACTCGTCGTCCAGGTTACATAAAATAAATAATTCTTTTAACTGTACTGTATAAGGGGTTACAATAAATAACAACAGTGCACAGCAACTATTTATAACTAAATTTAAACCATTTATAAAAAAAAATTGTTTTCTAAGACCTAAGACGGCATGGACCTAAATTTCATGAGAAACTTGTACTGGGGTTAATTTGGCTATGTAAATAGCGATGCTGTTGCTATCCAGCGTAGAGTGCGACAAGGATCATATTGTCCTATCTATTATTTAACTTAATATACTCCAACAAGATTTTTAAAAAGGCGTTAGAGGTGAAGAGTCGGTATGCATTCGGTATGCAGACGACATCCGTTATTCTGACTTCTGATTCTAGTATCGGTGAAGTTCAGATACTTCTAAATTATGGAGAAGAGTAAATGACTTTTGGCAGGCTAGATTACTCGGGGGCATTTCTACTGTTAAATGGTACAAAAGTTGAGAAAGTGAATAAATTTAAATACATCGGCACTATACATCGAGATAGCAATAACTGCCTTTATTAAAATGAGACAATTAGTAATGCGAACAGGGTCTCCAATGTGGAATTCTTCGATGAGCTCATAATAACCGAAAGCCACTGTAGAATGGGTTCGTAAAGTTGCATATCTGGGTCATGTTCTGAGGGGTGAGAAGTACCATATGCTCAATCTCATTATGGCGAAGCGGAGTGGGCAGAACACGGATAAGGAACATCCGTCAATGGACAGGACTTGCGGGAGTAGAGGAGCTTTTCCGAGTGACGCGTGATAGAGAGGCCTTTTCGAGAGTGATCACCAACGTCGGGGAGACCTGATACTTATAGAACTTAGAGAAGAAGAAGAAGACCTAATATGGGTATAATAGCATACTCTCTTACTGGCAAAAAGACGTATTCATATTCAATTTATACCTAGTTATTATTTAATAAGTTTTAATTGTGCAACATTTATATTTCCCGAAGAAACAATTTTCCGAACCGGTGGTAGATTAATTAAATTTTATTGCTTTTAAGGATCTATAAATACTTGCAAAGGTTTAAATACTTCCATGCATATTATAAAATAAAGACCTTGTCTTCTTCTGTCTGCTTCTATTTTTTTTGATACGGTTTTAACTAATGAAAAGAGCGATTAACGAAGAAGGTTTGTGAATATAAAAACACCCGTGAAAAGCCGAGACCGGGTCGCTAGTATTGTATAAATAAATAAGTATCAAAACTTAAAAAACTGTTAATTTTGCTAACACTTGTTACATAATGAATTTGGTGGCGGCGTTATGTAAGTACAATTAAAAAAATAAGCTAAGATTAAGTGCGGTTGTCTGTCCGAAGTAAATGGAGACTTGACAAATGGCGCTCTTGAACTTCTTTCTCGTTCGCTCATAACTCTAACTGCTTCTTAAGACCGGCTTCACACCGACACCATATTTACTAAAAAAATAAATATTATGTAGGTATGCATTATTTACTCAATTATCGGTTAAGGATTCCTCCTCTATTCCCCATATTTTATGGGAAGTTAAACAAAATTTATGGTTTACAAACATCATCCATCATATATTGTATAATTTTTTGACATTTTTCTCGCAGATCGCATAATTGCTCTCTTCCAATCTCATCAGCCCACAAACATCCACTGTTTTATCCATAAACTGCAAGCATCTCTATTGAGATCATCGGTCCATCGAGCAGATGGTCGGCTCATGGCCTTTCCTCCAAGACTTCAGCAGACGTGTTCTTTGGTCTTAATCAACCACCTTGATTCTCCGACGGATATCCGTATTTCCGATCAAAACTCTTTAATTAATTTCCAAACTTTATTCTCTCCACTCCTGTCAGTAGAACACTTCTGGCGTAGTGGTCGTGGTCATGGAACATCTGATAAGTTGTCTTACCTATCTAAGTAAGAGAACATGATACATGATAAATGTCCAAACAGCCTGTCGGATGAGTGGTTAAGGTGCTTGCCTTAACGTTCTGTTCTAGGGTTCGATTCTCGGCTGGGTCAACTTTAGAAATGAACTTTTAAAAGTCGCTCTGGTCTGGATCTCTGAAAGTAGTGGCAGGGCACAAAACGTTCTTCGCAACTTCCAGTACTGTGATTATGGATCCCAGATAGATGTAACCCTCTCCATAGCTCATAGCAATAGGGGAACGGACAGTAATCAGATTAAAATCTAAAATGTACTTAGAAAGAAAATATATAATTTTTTACGATTATTTATCGAATAATAATTTAATATAATTCATTTAAATATTTTTAAATGAAGAAATAAAATTTTATTATTTACAATATTTTTAATCTATACTGAAACACCAATCACAGTGCGTGACGTCATTTGTGGGCAATCATTGTCTTATGCCAATGCAGCTGTTTTGTTATGATATGACCACAAACGACGTTACGCGCTCTCAGATGAACTATCGTAGCGTTTTGGCGGCATTTTCAAACAAACAATATTAAAACATGATTTTGAGTACCTAAAAGACTATAAATAAATAAAATAGTATTTTTTATGTGACTAAATATCCATGAAGATTAATTTAAAACACTTTCTGAAAATTTGTCCGATCCCCTATTGTCGCCATCTAAATTTTTTTCGGACATCAAATATCAGCTAAAGAATATTTACATATAATATTAATTATAAATTTAATATTACTAATTCAGTATTCTGTGAACACTTAAATAAATACGCGCCCTTGTGTGGTCAATTGTAAAATATTGTTGGGCAATTTCAATAACTTTTTAAATTAATAATGAGCTAAAAGAGAGAGAATTTTTTATGTATTCATCAAAGAAAAAAATATATAAAAGTTTGTAGACTGTCTACTAAATGTACTTTAATATTATTAATTATATGTTTAACTAAATAACTAGTAGTATTCCTTTGCTTTTCCTTAGTAGGAGACTTGAACTTATGTTCTATTTTTAAATAATACTTTATTGCAATGAATAATGTTTTAGCCTCCTTTTATATTCATCGGACCGAATATCTGAAGCTATGGAAAATCATACAAGATCATTACTTTATTACAAGGCATTGGTAATTTTGAAAAACTATATTAGTATAACATCAGCCTTACCGGCATCAGCAGAAGCAATAAAAGTTAGTTGAAGCAGAAATCGCAATTTGCGTTAACTTGATCCCTTCCAAAGGCCGCATCTTTCTCTTTTATGTAATTGCTTTACCATGATTTGTGAGTTTATTGAGATTAATTTTAAGATATTTATCACAGGCAAGGCGTACGTTGTTGTAGGAATTCGATGCAAGTGTGCTTCCGATCTTGTTAGGACAAAGGAACATATCTGACGGCCCGTCGGATGAGTGGCAAGGATCCCGTATCCTTAATCCTACTGTAGTCGGCAGCGCACTTGCAGCACCTGTAGCGTTGCTTGTGTTATAGGCGACGGTAGCCAGCCACCATCAAGTGGACCGTCAGCCTGTCTGTCGACATAACATAAAAAAAAATGTACCTGTAACTTAGCACCACCAAAAAGAAATCTTTATTGCATGAAACTAAATTCGGAATGCAGATTCTATAAGGAAGAACTGACAAGAAACAAGACTTCTAAAGAAATGGTAAAATTTTCAATTTTAATAAATGCAAATAATTTTTTTTTTTGCTCATAGCTCACACAGTACAATGACTAGTACTAGGTAGTGTTGCGAAACCCCTATTAGATTGTTTCTAAACAACAATGTGAAAGATATTTGCCTCCCTGGTACGCTGGATGCGGGTCAGCCCCAACAGCATTCTATGCGCGATTGCAAGCAGGATCCACTGCCTATTTATGAACCGCAACTACCATAGAACTATAAATATGCGCGTGTTTAAAGCCGGCAGGGCGTATTCGTACTTCTATGACTACTAAGGTTACGAGTAAGCGGTTTACATAAGGTTCTTAATTCTTAGATTTTATTCTATTAACAAAATATGAAGAGTACAGATGCTTGGTTAATAAAGCTTAGTTATTTATTTTTTTATTACATTTATAAAAAGAAAATCAATAAATTTTAAGAATTATCAATTGGTTAATTTCAATTTAAGTGTCAAATCTCTATATATAAAATGAATCCCCATTTCCCTTGGCCACGGCATCACGCGTGAACGGGTAGACCAATTTTAATTCGGTTTTCACTAATGGAAACGGGGAATGTTCATATATATAAAAATTGCACGCCGGGCGAAGCCGGGGGCGGGTCGCTAATAATTATATAAAATTAATCGGATTTTGTGACTATTTGTATTGATAGACAACAATCATACTACGCATTGTGACTACATTCAACCCTTTCTTAGTGCTTACGTACGAGCGAGACCGAACTATATCGTAAGACTCCTTGGCCTCAAATATAGGTCAAGTTCGGCAGCTGGCTTTGTGGAAATTAATGTTCTCAACAGCCAAGTTTGTTCATAAATATCGAGCTGGCAACATACTCGCGTTCACTACGTCGAAATGTTTGTTGTTTTCGCTTTAAAATGGACAAACTTGTGCCCTTTACTTGTAGAACAGAGACAAGTAATTTTGAAGCCCTTTTAGCGAAGGATACATAGAGAGGCTTCTTATGGCCATCGTAGACTTATCATTGATCAACGGATGACAGATTCTCCTTTTCTTTTAATGTGGTGGTTATAATGATCGTTGTACTTATGCATAACGCACAACGACAACCGACCATAGTAGGATTAAGGATAAGGGATTAGGAGGGGATAGGGAAATGGACTCTGGCATCCCTTACTCACTCACCGAACTACAACAGCACACTTCTGTCATTACTGACAGGAAGTCAACTACTGAAAATAGGCCTCCTATAAAGTCAAGACCAAAAGTCTTATAAAGATTCACGACTTTTATTACGTCGAAGAATCACCTCCTTTTACTCGATCTCGACCAATGTTTTGCTAGTGATGAAATATGGACCGGCAAGTGCAGCGTAGGACGTCCACCTATGGTGGACACAAGGTGGCCGACGGTGGACCCAGGCTGCTTCTGATCGGTCCTTTTGGAAAATTAGGGGGGAGGCTATTGTCCAGCAGTGGAAGTCCTGCAGCTGAGATGATGATGACGATCTAAGTGGACAAAGGTTCATTTAAAAAAATAATGTGTTAAAATCATATTGTTGAATTTAAAATATTGTTTAGTATTGTCGCGCTAAGCAAGATACCAGCAGCCGGAAACATAACCACGACCGCTTTGCCAAGGACGTAATAAGTAGTTATTATAGTAAATCAAGTATGTTACACTTAATTAAATTTGTAAGTTACTGCTCTTTAACTTAAATCGATATGTGGGCAGTTACTTCTCTTCATAAAAATAACCTATTAGACAAGTCGTGAAAATATAGAAATATGGATACATATTATAAAAAAAAGACCCTGTCCGTATCGCTATTTAATGATAATTCCAGAAATAATAAATGTTTTTTATCCAATTTATAAATTAACTAATTTAGTTTAATAATAAATCTTTTCAGAGGAATTCAATTTTAATTTTATTTCCAGAATCATGAATGTTTCTATAAAAGGTGTTTGAATTTGCCACTTTTTACTTTTATTAAGTTATGTAGATGGCTGACGAGTCGTTGAAATAAACTAAGATTTAATAAATAATTAAAGTATATAGTTAAGTATATGTAAAGTTAAGAAATAATAGCTTATACTCCGGCCATTATAAGAGTGCTGTTCTGACAGGTGTCAATTCCATACATTTTCTGTATCGTTTATTCGGAAATGAACTTTATGCAATGGACATAAAGAAATGTCAAAAACCGTACTATAACATATTAATTGTACACATAAATAGCGATCTTAATTATATTATACCTCTTCAATATTTTGAAACACTTGTGTAAGTCGGTTCAGTTTCTTCAGCTATAAATCATTAGTTCGGGGATCACGAAAAATTTTTAAAAATGACTCCAGTTTTAATAGGGAACTAGGTGAAAAAGCACAGGAGAATTTTCGTTTAATAAAAATATATATGGGCGCAGATGCTCGCGATCCACAATTTCCATATTTTAAAAGCTCTCGCGTGTCATTTTTTTTTTTTCAACTTTCAAACAAAAAGTTTTGGGAATAATTTCCGTTATATTTCATTTTGGACAACGTATTATTTTATTCTAGACATTTTTTTTATTTTTTATTATAGATGGGTTTGCTCTTTACCACCATCTATCCATGTAGGAAGGATGAGGCCGAAGATGGAGCGAGCTCACCCAGAAGATGCCTATTCACTCGAACCTTGAAAAGATTTGGGTTATATGAGCTCGGAAATACAGACGCCGGCAGGGAGTTCCAATCCTTAGCAGTGCGCATCACAAAAGATGTTTTAAAGCGCTTGGTCCGAATTAGAGGGATTTCGACAAGGTGAGGATGGTAACCAGCCGTACGTCTGCATGTCCGATAGAAGAAAGGGGAAGGCGGTATGATCTCATGCAGCTCTCGAGCACACTCTCCGAAGTACATCTTATAGAATACACACAGACAGGCAACTTTGCGTCTATGTGCCAGGCTCTGCAGCTTAATTCTTATTAGTGTATCATCGCCAATGAGCCTCCTAGCTCTGCGATCCACCGAGTCGAGTCCAGCAAGTTGGTATTTTGCTGAGCCATCCCAAAGGTGACAGCAATACTCCATGCAGGATCGGACTTGTGCCTTGTATAAAGAGAGGAGCTGTCCAGATGTAAAGCATCGCTTCACTCTATTTAGGATGCCCAACTTTTTGGCCGCTTTCATAAAATATCTACGGTTATATTACTTATACATTTTAATATGTTCGCGTAATACAATTAAAATACAAACTTTTGTTTATACAGGTATACACAAAAGATTACACTATGTTCTGTAAAATATAGTGTAAAATTAACATTATGATTGTACTTATTATAATAAACAGTAAATTACTCATACATATCTGATCGGCACAGTCTAATAGTGGTAGTGTAATAAACCATAGTTGTACGTCCTGAGTAATAGCGTTTGTTTCATCAATAAACATTCGGATATAGTTGTGTACAAAGTGGATGTTCGTACGTAAATAGGACTAAATGAAATCTCGCCGATAAATACGCAGACAGTGAATGAGACAACAACAATGATAGGGACGCACATACTAGGGTTGCCATTTTTTTATTCCGTAAGGGACAAATGCTCAATTTGGCAAAAAAAAAACAGGATTTGAAATTTTTCCCCGGGACAAATGAAAAACATGTATTGTACGTTCTTGTTGTTATATGTTTTTATTGTTATATTATTATCACTTTATCAATAAAAATCCTCTCTTATAAGCAGTTGGAGCTAGGGATAGTAAGTAAACGATGTAATTAGAAAAATTTCATTCCTGGAAAATTAAATTGTATTTTATTGTTTTTCGAAGTATTCTCCGTTCAACTTAATGCACTTTTCCATTCGCGCAAACCAATCATTAAAACAGTAATTCCAGTCTGAAGTTGATGTTGACAAAATGGCTGATTTGTACGCTTCCACAGCTGCTTCGGGGTCTTCAAACCGACTTATTGGCCGCGTAATAAATCTTTCATTCTAGGGAATGTAAAGAAATCGTTTGGGCTCAGGTCAGGACTGTGCGGAGGATGGCTCAACAGCTCAACGTTTTCCTGCTTCAAAAAATCATTTGTCTTCCGAGCCGTATGGGAGCTCTCATTATCGTGATGTAAGATGACGCGACGTTTCGGGTTATTTTTTCGGAGTTCGGCTATCATTTCTGGCAAACAAACCGTGATTATACCACTCGGCGGTAACCGTTCTGCGTTCCTGTAAAGGAATTGTAGCAACATGCCCCTTTTTCGAGACAAACGTAGCGACCATTTTCTTTGACAAGCTGCGGGAGCGAACCACTTTCGTTGGCTTGACCTCGTCTTCGAAGACCCAAACTGCTGACTGATGTTTTCTTTCAGGTTCGTATGAATAAATCCATGATTCGTAACCTGAGACGATATTATAAACGGCATTTGACTTCCCTCCGTTGAAGCGTTGCAGAGTAATCCGGCACCAATCTACACGAGCCGCCTTTTGCTCTTCGGACAAATTGTGGGGAACCCAGCGGGAAACTAGCTTTCTTACACACAGCTCATTATGTAATATCGACTGAATTGCAGTCATTCCGATACTGATAACAGCCCGAATCCGCTCGTATGTCACATGACGGTCATATAATATAATAGTTCGCACAGCTGCGATGTTTTCAGGAGTGACCGCTGTTCTTGGTCGACCTGCAGAAGAAACAGTGCTGAGCGACACGCGACCGCATCGGAACTCGGCATACCAGCGGTATATTGTCGTTTGACTCGGTGCTTCAACATCATAAATCGAAACAAGTTCGCTGAGACATTTATCTTGAGATAAGCCGCGACGAAATTGTGATAAATTATGGCACGGAAATGTTCACGCGTGAGCTCAATTTCTGTAACGACGTGTCAACTTTAAACCAACATAGTTTTTGTTTTTAATAAATAAAAAAAATTGTCTGAATGTCATTAAGATTCTAAGAGGCCAATATTCAAATTCTAAAAAAGGTTTTATTGTAACTCAATCCGAAATATTCTATTCCCGATCATTTCAGTGTGCCCCTTGTATTTTAAAATCGTTCACAATAAAATGTTTTTTTTTTTTTGCATAATGTTCAAAATTGTTTATCCGTATATTATTTCAATACTTAATGAATTTTAGCAAAAACTTAAAAACTTTAATGTTTAATGTAAAACTTAAATGTATACATAATAGAATATTACAATTTCAATTAAGCCTCTGTTACTATGACAACCATAAGGAAATGTCTTATGTCACAAAATTAAATGGATTAGCGGTAAGAAGCGCTACGTGTAGTTTGACAGAATTGTCAACACTTAATAAGATATTTATTATATACTAGCGTTCCGCCCCCGGCTTCGCCCGGGATGCAATTTTTATATATAAGAACATTCTCCGTTTATCCCTCTTTCCATTAGTGAAAACCGAATTAAAATCGGTCTACCGAATGAAATAGGGATTCATTTTTATATATAGAGATTAGTTGTTACATATTATTACTAATCTCTTCATAACATGCAAACATCGTAATTATGTCCATCAATTCCACAGGCTTAAGACTTGTTTGTACGACTACGATTTCTTTTGCTTAATTTTATTTTGTTATTTCTTATCATGCAATGTTGCTGTAATTTTTAAAAATATCCATCAGTTTCGAAGTTTTTCTCATACAACTTAAAAGTGAAATGAGTTCTTAGTAATGAAGTCGCAATTACTGATGTGTCCATCACTGTATCACAGATAACATCAAATCTAACGGTGCACTAAGAACGATATGCACATTTTACGTCGGATAAATTCTAATACCACGAGGCAGCCTCCGGGTTTTGGCTCGCGCGGCAGCCTCGGGTAAATACTTAATACCCCGAGCGGGCCTCGCGAAGTTGTTTCAGAGCGCACGGTGAAAACAAACATGCTACGAAATGTCGCCATTGGAGTGCTCCAGCCGGTGAAGTATGAATTGGTTCATACAAAAGCATACTATGAATATCTTCACCGGGCCCCAGCCGAGGCACGATCCGGTGTAATATAAATCCACCTTAATCCGCCGATCTTGCCACGCGAGATTTGATTGTTAATTCGCAAATATCAGGCAATGAGCTTGTAATTATCCAAGTGATCGGATTATTTAAGTGGTAAAGTGCTGGAATACATTTGGTTTTGGTGTGTGACAAGCCCGTCGTAGTCTTCGTATCTCGGAGGACCCAGATTCTTCTCCTTTACTCGACTTTTGATTGCACGTACCAAAAAAAAACCAATTTTCTCCATCGAAGATTCTCGATACATATTTGGCGTGATCAATTAATATTATTTTAAAACTAATAACACCGAGTGTATGCTTTTGTAATTCATTGTATTTAAATAGATATTTATTCAATTTTAATAATTATGAAATTGCCGTTTTGTACGAAATAAATAAAAGTATATTTTTTAGAGTTTACTTCCTAAGAATCGATTTTTATATAAGGCCCCTGGAAAATTAGTATTATTAGTATTATTAGTATTATAAGTATTATTAGTATTATTAGGAGTAAAATTAGTACAAGCGTTAACTAACAAGCGTTATGTTCTTCTAAGCAGTAGATTTAAACCAAATCCGATAGATGTCGACGCTTCACCTAATAGGGTATTACACCCATTTTTAAAAAGTGTCTCAATTAGATTCGTAGTTCTAATGAACCACTAAAAAAGACACAAAATTTTTATTCAATCGATAAGCTTAATAAAAATGCATTTAAAATTTACATTTTCAAATTTCGCGCGTAATTTGACGAAAACGCTGGAAACCATTTTGCTCTGTGGTCATGACGTCAGTTGGCTGTGTAAACAAATGCGCCGGTAATTGACATGACATTGACTGACACTTTTTTGTTTACACAACCGTATGACGTGAACATGGCGGCTACTATTTCATTGTGTTTTTAAGAACAGACTAAAAATTCTGAAAACTTTGAATTTAATTTTAAAATTTATTTTGTTATTTTACGAACTAAAACTAACATTTTCCGACTGCTTTTTGCCTAAGCTATCACAATAATATACTTTTAGATTTTTTTTCATATAGACCAAAATACCCTATTCTATTGTAGCACAATAGATGGCGCGTTTATTTTTTCCTATTTACCCTCTTTTCCTATTACACAGTCAAAGACAATCGTCCTTGGGGAGTAAACTCCAGTCCAGTGACACACACACTTTTTTTTTCTATATTTTTTATTACAATTAATCAAAGTAATCACCCATACAATTACTCTTCAATTTACTCGATACTATTCAAATTTATTTTATTTATTTTCAATTTACTCTTGAAAGATATTTTGTACTGCCTCTCGGTATCGAATTTTTTCCCACCAAAAAATTGTCGAAATTTTGGAAAAAGTAGAAGTCTGTAAGTATAAGGTATGGTGGGTACGGCGGATGACGGAGAACTTCCAACCCCAACTCTTGTAGCTTGGAGACTGTCTGTAATCGGTCTGAGTACGGGGTTCCATGATTGTATTTACTAGTTCTTCACATCTGCAGTAATATTCATCATGTTTGCTAGAAAGCCGTGAAGTTGTGATGAATCACACCGGCACTAGACCACCAAACGTGACCTATTTTTTTCTGTAACTTTTCTATTTTTTTTTTTTCGTTTAAGGCATTGGTTAAGTTCAAGATCTAACCAACTTGATTCGAGATCTAACCAACTTGTTGAGCGCTTAGGAGTGTCATACGGGTTTTTCGCCGCAGACAATGCAGTTTATAATTTGTTCGTTTCTGTGCCTGTTGAGCAGCACAAGGCAGACCTCGAGGAGTATGTTGCGCTATCGTGAGGCACCCATTTGTCAAGCTTTTTACCTTGCTAATTTGACGGAAATGGACCAATATTGTTTCGATGCTAACGTCGAAAGCTGCTGTTAATTCAGCCGTACATTGAGTATCGTCAGCTTCCACAATCGAATTTAATTCATCATTGTCGAGCAAAGTTTTCGGACCGGGTTCATTTTTCAGGTAGAAATTTCCAGAACGGAAGCGGGAAAACTACTAAAAGGTTCTGCGCTCGTTTGTAGTGTTCGCTCCGGTCGTTGATGTTGCGTACTGTTTTTGCGGCATTTACTCGAATTTTTAACGTATTCATGACGACGTAGAAGATGAAAATGATAACGCTAATCAATAAACAAAAGACTGATTTTGAAAAAAGAATTCCATGTTTTTAAAATAAAATTGATTTGAATGGACTTGCAGAACGGCAGTTTCACAGGTTAAGATATTATCCGGGTAAGTAAATTATGTATGTTTTATATATTGCATGAAATTGGAAAACCTGTAGATTTATTTGCTGTAATAAAAAAATAATCCTAATTTTTTTTATTAAATTGTAAAACTTTTTTTAACGTTTAAAATACGTTATACTTAATTTAAAGACGCCTTGCTCTTGAGACTAAATTAATAATACTATTTTTTTAATTGAAGTGAATAAATACCTGAATTTTCTAAAGTTCACTTTGTGGAATTACATAATTGTCGAAGTTGGGGATTCATAATTTGTTAAAAATATAGCGGAAACTTTGTAGCACAAATTATTATCTTACAATTACAAAGACATTTTTATTATTATTCTCTGAATACTAATAATAAAAATACAATTATATAATTTAAAAAAACAATAGTAAATATTTTATAAAGTCATTCTATTTATATTTTTAACACAAATAAAGACAAATAATATATAAAGGTTAAATAATTATAAAAGTCATACTAAAAATACTGCACAAGTAAAAACGTACATTTATAATTTTTGTAAAAGTTTAATGAACTTTTTCATGAAACGATACAAATAACAACGCAACAATGACACTAATGGTTCGGAAAATTCCAATTAGAACAATACCCAAACATAAGTCGAAGCAAAACGAACTCAATAAACACAGAAGTAAAAATATTGGGATCAGTTGGACGATGGAACTTACCCGTTCGCCGTTAGGTTGACTTTGAAACAAACAATGTATAAAAGGCGCGTGTAAATAGAATTCGGGAAATTGTTCGCGACGGGGCCCGTACGGGTGCGCGGCGGGCACGCGGCCCAGCCGCTACGAAGGCTGTGGCGGGACGTGGAGCTACGCGTACGTCCGTAGCAGCGCGCGTAGGCGTTCGTCTGGGCGGAGGCGCCCGCCCCGCTCACCTCCGCCCGCCCCTCCCCGCCACCCCGCGACACCTCCACCTCTGTTCACGTCTTCAACCTCCGTTTATCAGGCTTAACCTTCCGTATTTTTTATTGTAATTATAATAACCACTTTTCCTTCGCCAACTGGTCGAAATTCAACCATTGTGGGGAAAAAACAACTAAAAAATAGTTTCACAAACACACTAGTACATGCAACATCATCTTGGAGCCTCCCCCGTAACATTCCAACAGGACTGGTCGGAAGCAGTCTGGGTCAACAATCAACCCGCAGCCCTTATCAGGTAGTCTGTCGTCTACCTTGTGCTTAGGACATGTCTACATTGTCATTTTTGTTTTCATTGTACTTTTGGTAAATTGCGAATCTGGCGAGTTGAGAATCTGGTAACGGATTACACACCCATGTACAGGCAAATAAATTGTTTGAATTTGAATTTAGAAAATTGGATTTTCGCTTCATGTATTAATGTAGATAAAGAGCTTTTGATTTGATTGGACGATTTGATTTGATCAAATAATTTTTTTTATTTATTTCTATGTTAAATTCAGAATACAAGCTGACTCTCCACTTGATGGTAAGTGATTGATAAGGGAAACACTTGATAAGGGAAAGGAGTTCAGGGAAATAATTTGTAGCGAACAGTTGAGGTCTATTTTTGATATTAGAAATATTACTCAAATATAGAAAATTAAAGTGACAGCTCTATGAAAAAAAAAACATCTCAGAATCTTAAACAAACGAGAAGGGAACAATCTCGTTTAAAAATTGAGGACTAGGTGCATGTTACAAGAACAATCACAAAATTTGCTAAAATGAACGACATTTCATGTAATCACGATCATGGGATACATTCTACAAAATTAGCATTCTTGTTATTGTTGTTGGACATTGAAGCGATTTCTTTTGAATGCGCTTGATCTTTATTTTAAGATAGAAAACATGGCAATTTTATTTGAGTTTCAACATAACATTACTATTATCAACATAAGTGAAACTTTGTTTTTTTTTTTTTTTTTTTATTATTTATTAATACAATAGTGTTTAATTTGACTTAACATTGGTGTAAACAAAAACTCATTAGAGTTTTATCGTACACCATGTGCCGATTACAGAAAATTTAAATAAACCTTCAGTTGACGCCCAACGTACACTTCAGACTCCTCAATTACTTTAAGATACTTTAAGACTTTAATATATTATTTTGTGTCATATTCTGAATTGAAATATCTTACAATAATAATTAGTATTACTTTTTTATAACTATTTTTGTATTGTTGTTAAAATTATATTTATCTGTAGTTAATTGTGAATAGTATTGTTTAAGCTTAAATGTGATGTTTTTGGGAGTTATGTCTCTTTTTAATGTTTTAGGTAGTTGATTTGTTAAATTCGGTATGACATAAGCCAGACGTCCTTTTCCGTAAAGGTTGTTATATTTGGGTAAATTGTATTTTGATTCATCAAATAAGTTATTTTTGGAATTTTTAAATTTTCGTTAAATATAGTTCCTTTAATAATACAAACTGTGTTTTTTCTTCTATGGGTGTTTTTTCTCCTTTCGATCGATGTATATTTTTGAATGGCTTCCATACGTTTCCTACTGGCGGCGTAGTGCTCAGCTATGTAAGGCGATAGCACCACGTTACATTGCTCGCCTTAAAAGTTGGCAAATCCTAAATCTTGACATACGGCATTAAAGCTCCTAGATTAAAATTCAAATAGTTATGATTCTCGCTGGAGAATCAACCTACATGTAGGTGTTCAACGTGGGAAAAGATCTGATCATGGCTCTGGAGCCGATTGCGAATAAAATTAATAAAAAAAAGTTGTTCCAATTCTTTGTAACATAGTTTTATAAATTTTATACTGTTTTGGAAAATTTATCGATCATGAATTTAGTAATAAATCACATAATTGATTGAAGACTAGTTGTGCCGCGACTTCACTGGCCTTGATATTTGACACTATTAAAATCTTTTGCATGAAAAGACATATTTACCCAATTTTTAGGGTTCCGTACGTCCGAATAAAAAAAGCAACCCTTATAGGACCCCTTGTATGTCCGTCTGTCCGTCGCTCACAGTCAATTCTCGGAGTCTACTAGACCGATTTAGTTGAAATTTGGTACACATATCAATTTCTGTTACTCAAATGGAAGGTCTTGTTGTGAAGATCTTAAATGTATTTTTTTGTAATTTTAAAATAAATAGTTTCCAAGTTATTCAAAAAAATAGACGAAAATTGACCCATCTCCGAAACTAGTGAACCTAAAATTTTGAAAAAATTACAGAAAATAGTTTTCTACTTATAGATTATAGGAAAACCTATAAGAAAAGTCCACTATATTAAAATAACATGATAAATCGTACGGAACCCTCTTCACGCGAGTTCAGGCTACCGTCCGAGACTTTTTTTCTAAGATCATCGTTTTTGAAATACATTGTTTCAAACTTTAGATAGCGCACGCAAAAAATAGCTATTTCAAATCGAAATTTTTACCGACTTTTGGACGTAACCATGATAACTCGGCAAATATATAAAAGATATTCATGAACATTACACTTAGACCATCTTCAGAAGTGCCTCCTTACAACGATGCTAACAGGAAAAAATCCTTTCCAAACTTTCCAAGATTAGTGCATACGAACATACACCCAGACAGAGAAAAAAAGGGAACGGTATATTTTATAGATATTTTGCACTGAATTTGTGTACGTAATCCTAATATTGCAAATGTAAAGTAATTTTAATCTGTTTAATAACGTAAATGCAAAAGTTAGTTTGTTTGTTCGTTACTAACTCACGCCTTAAGTACTCAACCGATCATCGTGAAATTTTACATAAACTTTTTTTTATTTTTTTATTTTATTAAAGATGGGTTTGCTCTTGGCCAGCATCTATTCATGTAGAAAAGACGAGGCCGACGATGGAGCGAGCTCACCCAGAAGATGCCTATTTACTCGAACCTTGAAAAAATTTGGGTTATATGAGCTCGGAAATACAGACGCCGGCAGGGAGTTCCAATCCTTAGCAGGGCGCATCACAAAAGATGTTTTAAAGCGCTTAGTTCGAATTAGAGGGATTTCGACAAGGTGAGATGGTAACCAGCCGTACGTCTGCATGTCCGATAGAAGAAAGGGGAAGGCGGTATGATCTCATGCAGCTCTCGAGCACACTCTCCGAAGTACATCTTATAGAATACACACAGACAGGCAACTTTGCGTCTATATTCCAGGCTCTGCAGCTTAGTTCTTATTAGTGTATCATCGTCAATGAGCCTCCTAGCTCTGCGATCCACCGAGTCGAGTGCAGCAAGTTGGTATTTTGCTGAGCCATCCCAAAGGTGACAGCAATACTCCATGCAAGATCGGACTTGTGCCTTTTATAAAGAGAGGAGCTGTCCAGATGTGAAGCATCGCTTTACTCTATTTAGGATGCCCACTTATCAGAGATAAAGGACATAGGATACTCTTAATCCAGATAAAAGCACTGTTTCCGAAGGAATTTATAAAATATAAAAAAATCAACGCCTGACAAAAGTATAATAAAGATACTCTTCAGCAATGAAGATTGAATAAATTATTGCTCATATATTTTTTTCCACGCTTAATAAAAAGGGATCAGGCGATGTAGCGGCCAAAAGCTATTTTAATAATATTTCTACTAAATTAATCTGAATTTCCAGACAGAATTTAAGATATGAGCAAAGTATTTGACTTTGTGAACTGTGGATTGTGTAGTATTTGCCCATCAGACTTTTCGAATTTATCAGAAAATTGATCAAATATATCAAATTATAACTACCGCTATATTTAGAATTAACTGCAAAATTCTAAGAGAGAGCATCATGTTATTTTTTTTTTTCTATTAAATCTTCAAAGAGGTATTACTATGAAAATTTATTTATATTATTCTCATAGTGGAGCACAATTCTCGTAATTATACTATGTTTTGCGCGCAATTTATCTCTTAATTATTAATTAATTAAGCATAATTCTCGTAATTACGCATGGGCTTTCCGCGAGAACTGTACCTTTTTCTTGATGACAAGTACCCTTTTTGTAACCTTGACAAAGTGTATGCAACATTTCATCATGGTTGGTGGAGTAATTTAACAAACTCACTTTCCCATTTATTTTAGGTAAGATTACCGATATTAAAAATAACAAATTTCATATTAAAAAAATAGAAAATTAAAAATAATGTGTGAATATTGATTTAAGTGGGAAATGAGCGATATTGTAATACTAATGAGGTCTCGGATTTCTTTAATGTCTTTCTCTTGTGGTGTAGTGGTAATGGTGCCCCTTGCTCCTTATCCTTGTCCCTAATCCTACTATGGTCGGAAGCGCACTTGCAGCACCTATGGCATTGCTTGTGTTATAGACGACGACGGTTGTGTGTAAATGTTACATTAAACGAGTAAATATAAAAGCAGTATTAAACAAACTTTGTAAAATCTAAATTTTGAAAAACAATGATGAATAAAGTTCTATTCTAAATCCTATCCTATCCTTTTTTTATCGAGGAGAAATCCGTTTACAGATTTCCTACCGCTGGCTAGGCGGTAGGGATATGTGGGGGTCGCCCAGCACCTGATCATGGCGGCACTGGGAATACCCACTAAACTCCCCGGTGTCTCCTTACCCTTTGAGCGGGGTGGAACGGGCTCTGCCGAAGCAACAACTCCGATCCACCCCAGGGCAGCCTAGCCATTGCTGATTGCCTGGAGACACCGAGGCAATCCCCAGACGGGGGGACCTTTTGTGCAAGCACACATCGTTGGCCAGCCATGTGCGCAGGTCCCCTAATCCTATCCTATCCTACTCTACTCTACTCTAATCTACTCTCTTCTATTCCATTACAGTGACCTATCATCAAGTGAACAGTCAGCCTGTCTGTCGATCTTTATGTATAAAGAATCTTCTCAGAATATTGCTAATAAGCGGATTAATATTAAAGGCAACTGCAGAGAGATAGCCATAATAAAATCGTACACGGTCGTGTACGATTTTATATTGATGATATATATATGTAGGTTAATATAAAAAAAACTGTAATAGAAAAATGTATTCTCATTAGCTTTAATCCGGTCAATTTAGACATTCGAAGTTACATCAATTCTCAATAAGCTGAAAATCGGTGAAATCGTTCAAAATATGATTATAAACAAAATCAGAAAGTTCCCCATCCCTCCCCTTTTTGCAAAATTTTTTATTCAAGGTTAAAGGTCGAAAAAATGAGTTTTTTGCGATTTTCAGCAAAACGGCAAGTTTTATCATAAAAATACCTCAGACAAAAATTGTAGACCATAAAATTATCTACAAAAAATGTATAAATACTTTTTTTCCTACGAGCCACCGTTTCTGAGATATAACGATTCAAAAAGTTGTAAAAGATGTAATCGTCATAATGCACACGTCCACGCCACCTATGAAGTAGTGTACTCTCAAGGTCATAATTGGCGTATAATTTAAGGGACTGGGTTCCTTTCTACCTGATTTTCTTATAGTTATAACTTATGTATATTTTATATTTTAAGTGTAAGTTATAATGATCGATAGAAAAATATTTAAACATATATTCCAACTCGGGAGATGTATATACGTAGCGTACTCATGGATATTATGACGATTACAACTTTTACAACTTTTTGAATGGTTATATCTCAGAAACGGTGGCTCGTAGGAAAAAAAGTATTTATACATTTTTTGTAGATAATTTTATGATCTACAATTTTTGTCTGAGGTATTTTTATGATAAAACTGACCGTTTTGCTGAAAATCTCAACTCATTTTTTCGACCTTTGACCTTGAATAAAAATTTTTGCAAAAAGGGGAGGGATGGGGAACTTTCTGATTTTGTTTATAATCATATTTTGAACGATTTCATCGATTTTCAGCTTATTGAGAATTGATGTAACTTCACTCTTATTTTTTGGTCTAATTTGACCGGACTACTTGTAAAAAGTAAATCTTATTCTCTAAATTCTGAATTTAATCTCAAAGTTATAATTACAGACACGGATTTGTGTGTATCTGTAGTAGAACTTCGACATGCCAACATTTCCAAGAGATATTGCATGCAATGCAATTGCGAACATGTTATGAAATTGTACATACTTTATAGGATTTTCAATCAACTTTTCAAATTTGGCTCTGGTCTGGATTTGGAAAGTAGTGGCGGGGGCACACTGCGTTTTCGCAGTCATTTGGGCAGCCCGTCTGGCGGCAGTAACCACCCCCTAACAGAAGACCACCGTGAAATAACAGCACGTGTGCTGTTGTGTTTCGGTGAGTGAGTAAGGGATGCCAGAGCCCATTTCCCTATCCCCTCCTAATCCCTTATCCTTAATCCTACTGCAGTCGGCAGCGCACTTGCAGCAGTTTCGGCGTTGCTTGTGATATAGGCGAAGGTAGCCACCTACCATCAAGTGGACCGTCTGCCTGTCTGCCGACCTTAACATAAAAAAAAGGAAGATAGTTTTCAGAAAAGGAAATTCGTGTTGAATAACTCCATCCGCATTATACAAAATACGATAAAATCTCAAACGACTTCGTTGCAACAAAACTTCTTAATATTTTAATGTCACGCTACACTAAAAAAAATATTTTGCGTTCTTAACAGTTTTTGTATTGCCTCTATATTATACTGTACCTCACAAAGGTTGACAACGCACTTGCAGCATAAATGGCTTTACTTGAGTTAATAGGCGATGTTTACCAGCTACCATCGAGTGGGTCGTCAGCCTGCCTGCCAACCTTAACAAAAAATAAATAACATTTTTGCAAATAAGGGTTTCTTGTTGACCCCCAAAACATGACTATAGTATCATGTCGTATGTGTACTGTGTTGGAATATTGGAAAATAATTTCTAATATATATTATAAACCATTATTTTATTCTAGTATTCATTATATAATACCCTTTTGTTCAATAAACATTATTACATAAGCAATCTATACTAAACTATTATTAATTTATTATATAATATATTTACAAATTATATACTAAATTAAGGTTTGGTCTCCTAGGCAGGGTGCCAAGCATGCTGGCTGCATTACCTCGTTGTATTGCAAAACTGATTTGCTGACCGAGGTAATGGCCAGCTCTGGGATCGCCAGTTATGTCGACTAAACGTTTAGACAAAATGTTGAAGAATTTTAGCGCGTTGGGTGGGACCCCACGGACCCAAAGATTCGACACCGAAGGGAATCAAAATGTAGCCGGTGCCGATATCTCTGTATTTGTGAATTTTGCGTTTCTCGGCCGCGTCCGCAGCAGCACCAGCTGTAGCGACTGTTCCATGAAGATGGGACGGTGCCAAAGTGTCGACACAAGTGGCATCCCATACTAGTGGACGACCCATGCTCCAAGGAACTAGCGACATCCCATCAGGTCTTGCCATCATCACGTACTATACCACTTGGTTCGAGCATTGAAGGTATATTAATGGTGGCAAGATACCTATGTATGATGTCATTTATACTGGCGTGCCTTGAAATACGGCCAGCGCTAATAATACAGGAAGGTCCGTGATGTCCCAAGCGGTCGACATCCCGGCCACAGGGACAGGTGTGGGGGATTATTATAAATATACATTATAATAATATTTATTTTGATAAAATTATTTTGATATTTAATATGTACTGAGTACATATTTAATAAGTAATTAAACTGGCTAATGAAACTTTAATCCTGCAAATATAAAGCTCAACGCCTGACAAAAATATATGACCAATAAATTTATTTAATCTTTATTGCTCATATATTCTTGTCAGGCGTTGAATTTTTATTTTTATCTTAGATGATCTTTCGGGAACAGCGCTTTTTTTCGGAATTAGAAAGAAAGAAAGCATCTATATTCCTCTAATAAACACAATATACATATATGAACAAATAATAATTATAAACAAACAAATATATGAACCAGTAAGAAGAGGAAAAGGAACCCTGACTCAGTATACAGTTGTGGTGCGGACCACAACACTGATATTCTGCCAGGGACCAGAAATTCAGAGAAAAAGAAAACAAAAAAACATTTACGCGGGACAATTCATAATACGATTACAATCCATGGCTGAAATTATTGCAAAATTTCTTAAAAACTATTGAAGGCTTTCACTAGCGAGTTATCTATATGGCAACGTCACTGTAAATATACAATTAGCACACGAGAATGTACAAAAAATGGCACGGCCGCCCCCATAAACTGTCTCGTCTAAGCGTTTCTCTGCACATCCATCAATGATGAGCGAATACTCTAAGTACCTTTTTTTATCCCTGACAACGTGTATGCAAAATATTATGATAACCGGTTTTGCAGTTAAGACGTGACAACAACAAACAAACAAACACACTTTCGCATTTATATTAAGCTGGGGATTCTACTATTAATTCTTTTGTTAGATGTGTAATAGTATGTATTAGTATTGTTTCCATAATGGGAGGATCGATCGCTTCTATTGCGAGCGGTACCGGCGACATGTTTTCACGAGCGCTGACGTGAATACAACCGTTTATCTCTTACACGTGAGTGGCGAACTCTCGATGATTACGCCACGCCAATCACACAAAGCTGAGTGATAACAAATTCAGCATAAAACAACTTACATGTATGTATATTGAAAACAGAAATAAGTTCCATTAATTCGTACAAATAGTCAACAAAATGCCTAACTCCTTTGAGTCTCCCTTAAGGGCTTCACTGAGGCAAATGACATTTACTATAGAACTCGCTGGCGGCGGAGACAATTCAACGGGCCTAGAAATGGTGTTTTTTGTTTTTACCATTAGAACATTACACAAAAATTTTTTTTTTATTAATTACATTTTTTTTATCTGATATTAACTTATTAATAGGTATAGGATTCATATGCGTGCAATAAGCCGTTTTCGAGACAATTTTCAATAAAGGTCAAATTCTTCTTGTGTTCTAATTTTTTTTGTGGAGTTTCTATTACTTTAACGAAAATTCTAATTAATACAATTGGTTCTTCACATGTTTAAGTATAATATATATTTTTTTCAAAGCAACTGTGTTGTCCATTTCTTGTAACATCTTCATTAAACAATGGATATTTTTTGTATTTAGCGTTTGTCTCCCCCTTAACGAAAAAACTTTTTGGGGTATTTCAATGATATATACTCACCGACGCGGAAACTTGGCCAACACAAAAATTGAGATAGTCTCCATAAACACAGATCAGGTGTGTTCAATAAGAGTCTCTTTTAGGTTTTTAATTCTTTTTAATAACAATTAACCTTCCTTATAATAAAGTTTAAATAAAACCAAACATTTTCAAAGAAAATCTTAACTTTCAGCGCTCAACTTTAAAACACTAGGAAATGCGGAAGGAAATTACTAATTTTTCATTCTTAATATCGGGTAATTCCTCCTCTAGCCTCTCTCTATTCCCTGCATTCGATCAGGCATGCTTTGGATAATGCTTTTGACCTCAACTGCCGTATGTCGTCCCATGTAGCTCAAGCAGCATTTCGGAGCTCAGCAAGTGTCCGTGGTGAATTAAATTTGTTTTTTATCTTTTTTCAAGCATGTCCCAGCTAAGCTCTATGGGATTTAGGTCAAGACTACGAGCTGGCCACTCCAATTTTTGAATTCTGACCTCTTGAAATTATTCATTGACGCAATGTGCGACATGTGGGCGTGCATTAGGAGAAATTGGTCTTCGCCAATGAACCCCGAAAATGGTAAAACATGATCTTGAAGGATCTCTTCAATGTATCGAGCAGCATTTAGTCGGTTGTCGATTGCCAACTCGGTAAGAGCGTCGGAACTTATTCCTCCCCACACCATTATGGAGCCACCACGAAAACACACAGTTTGTGTAGTGGTGATGGGTAAAAATCGTTCTCCACTTTTTCTCCACATTCGTTCTCGACCATCTGGTGCACGTAAAGCTACCCTACATTCGTCAGTGAACAAAACTTTAGCCCACTGCTCGTGGGTCCAGTTGGCATATTCTTGGGCGTACGAAGTCTTGCTACTCGATGTTGTCTGAGAAGCTCTGGGCAGCGTGCTGGTCTACGGGCTCAAATTGACTTCCTTCACACGTCTTCATAACCGTACACTCGCTAACATTAACACCTCTCGTAATTTGGAGTCGCGAGTGGATTTCAACTGCAGTGAAGAAGCGATTTCGCAGAATTTCAAGGATAACAAAGCGGTCATCCCGGGCCGATGTGCATCTTACACCTCCACTACCTGATCTGCGGGTGTAGCCGCCAGTCTCCTAGTATCGTTTCAAAGCATATTGCATTGAAGAACGTGGTACTTTAAGCGTTGTAGCCACTTCGCGTTGTGTCAAACCTTGGTTGATTTATGCCAAGGCTTATGGAACCTGAGCTGGTGTTAAGGGCATTTTTTTTTCGTTTTTTAGCACCTTCGTATATTGGATTAAAAGCACAAAATAACAGATGTTTGGTAACTAAATAGTACACAATTTTAAAATACAGTGTTTAAAAATTTAACTTAGTCGCTCAAATGACTCGATTCAACTAAAGCTTAAAAGAAATGTCAAATTGCACTAAAACATAATAAATTAACCTCTTGAACTAATGGGAAGTATTTTTCCGTCTCACCCTCATACCAAAAAAAAATATTATGAAAAATACAACTTTGTTATCGCAAGATAAGCGCTTGGCCTTGATTCCATGCTGCCGAGATGATTCGCCTGCTCATCTGAGTATCTTCTATAGTACGGCTAGAGTGTATGTTCTTTCTATCTCTATAATCTGTCTAAACTCTAAATCTGATTAAATGCGAAATATTCTGTGGACGTTAGTACACTTTCAAGTAAAAAGTACGTATTTTATTTGGATATCTAAACAGATTTTGATAAAATTTTACAGTAAGGTAGTTTATACATAAGAATAACACTGATGTAGTTAAACATAATATATTACAAATTATAAAGACAAAGTTGTTGGAAAGAGCCAATATTCATTTATGAAGTTTGTGACGATAAATATATGGATATT
This sequence comes from Bembecia ichneumoniformis, assembly GCA_910589475.2. Lineage (NCBI taxonomy): Eukaryota > Metazoa > Arthropoda > Insecta > Lepidoptera > Sesiidae > Bembecia > Bembecia ichneumoniformis. The sequence goes on from OU342520.1 coordinate 684,725, forward strand.
TCACATAAAAACTACTGAAGAGATTCCGATGAAGCTTTACTTTAATGTAATTTATAAATACGAGTAAATATTATCATGTATATTATTTTGTGTAATTATTACCACAAACATACATACATAATTATTAGTAATGCAGTGGCTTCTAGTGACGCAATATACTTTGTTAAATAATTAAATATTGTTTCAATCCCGATATATACCAGTAGACGGAGACTTATACAAATATGTTATATTTGTATTGTTATAATTTTTTTTTTGTATTTTGTGTAATTATTTCAGAATATATAATATAATGTATAACATCTTCAGTGACCCTATCTATATCACTACTTGTTGAATTTGTGGTTGTGAAATCAGCTGATTCCTTAGCCAAACGGCAGCGCTACAGCTCGCCCATGCGTAGCGCGTAGCGGATTGTATTTGACCCTTGGAAAAACGTGTCTGTGTAGAGACATTACGATTAAAATCGCATTAAATACAAGTACTTACCTGTATTTACTAAAAACTTTACTTCTGACCAGTTCTAAAAACTTTAGAACTGATCAGAAAGTAAAGACAGAAATGAAAAATAAATGTATAGAACATTTAATTTTACAAATTAATGTTCATTTAAAAAGTGTGTGTCGTCCGAAAATAGTTATTTGTTCAACTAGAGAGCAAAATTGTTTTTTCCTGCGAGTGCCGACTTTAAATCACGAACTAGCGAAGTAGTCTATAGAATTCTAATATAGACTACTGAGCGAAGTGAGTGATTTAAAGGCACGAGACATAAATAAATTTGCTCTCGTGTTAAACATACAACTTTTCACCTCAACAGCGAGTAGGCCATCACCACTGGTATCTTCACAGCTGTAAAACTATCTTCACAGCTGGGCGACTCTAGTTGGCTATGGTCGGCCGAATCTAGCCGGCTATGTCCGGCCGACTCTAGTCGGCTATGGCTGGACACACTAATAAAATCCTTTAAATCGCGTGTTCGAAATTTAAATCACTTTTCCTCACACTCGCAGCAAAAATCGATTTTCCTGCGAGTTTTTAGGCACCAAAAGCACCCTTTTCGTGCTGGAGAGGTGAAAAATGAATTTGAGGAGAGAAAATTACAGAATCGCTTTTTGATTTATTTGACTTTCGTTGTGGTTTTAATCAAAAAAGTTATGATAGACATTTCATGACGAACCGTGCCACTGTTTATAACTGGTTCAGTAAGTTTAAACGTGGTCGTGGCAATCTCACTTACCATCTACGGCGACAAATGAAAATAGCTTGAGTGCTGTGCGACTTATGATTGAAACAGATAAAAGAGTGACATACCAACAGATTCCGCCAAGTTTAGGTGTTGGTATGAGTCAAGTGCATAAACTCTTACACGAATATTTAAGCATGAGGAAGCTTTGCGCGAGATGGATACCCCATAACTCGTAAAAAATGATTCGTATCATGATAATCATTATCAAATAAATAGTTTCATTATCAAGTTTGATTATTTATTTATTTATTTAATTCAGGTTACATACAGCCATTATATAAAACAAATAGGCCTAAAGAACCATGTTTTCATTAAAGAGAGAACTAAACTAAGCGAAGAAAAAGAAATTAGAATGTAGTGATAAATATTTAAAAAAATTAAATAACTATTTTTTAAAATTCGCCAACTTTCTTTTTGAATGATGTTAAATTAATTGAGAATATGTCGATATCATTTAGAACCTTATTATAGTGATATTTGGAACGATGTAGGAAGGAATTCTTAGCATGATTAGTTCGACAGTAGGGAATGTAAAATGTGTCTCGAGTTTTGGGACTTTGAAGTAAATAGATCCTAAAAGTGAAGAAGAATCAATGTGATTATTTATTATTTTATATAGGAAGACTGCGTCAAGATAAGCCCGTCAAGATTATAATCAAATATATCCAACTGACAGTTGGAGCCTCTCAAAGTTTGCACCGCCACGAGCTCCGATGTTCGGAGCCCGCTCGAAGCACTTACGAGTGTGCTTTCTTAGTTCCCCAGCGATAATCCGACCAGCCAAGCTAAGGCCGGGGACCGCACCGACCCCTGAACCGCTCGGATTGTCGAGGGTTAAGCCCCCCACCACGACAAGGTCCTAGCACACCTAGGGGGGTGCTCGAACAGCCCTGCGCTAAGTTTATTAATTACCTACGCAATTTATTTTTTGTTTAATTTATAATATTAGTTTTTTGTTTATTATAAATTCATATTATCTTAAGACGAAGTAAGAGGCATAGTATATGTCCTTTACAGGCTGTTAATGCATGTCAAACACAACGTCCCTGTTGTCATTAGTATGTAATTAATATTCTGGACCACACGATTCCAGGGAATCTGCTAGTACGTAATATATGATTAAGTCGGAGGAGGTTTGTAAATGCGTTCTTTATATGCTATGAAAGCCCCCATTAAATTCGCGTATTAGTATTCCGACCGTAGCTTGTGTGGTATTACACGATATTATCTACCAAGTGTATGTAATTACTAACAGATTTCTTTATGTATACTTTAACTCCGAATATAATTCGATGGATGCGGCATTTACTACTGCGTGATCAAGTTGAGACATACCGTTATCACCTATTTGGTAAATTTTGAACCTGAAATACGTCTTTGCAAAGTAGTAAGGATGTAAGCGATTTTTATTATATTTTTATTAAGAAACAAGATTATATTAAAAGAATAAAAATGACTTAAAATCCTTTTTGAACTTGTTACTGGTCTATTTGTCTCCTTTAGCAACTCTAGATAAACCAACCTCGTGCGTACAATAGAGACCCATACCTCGGTCTGACGTATAAGGACTCATGCGGCCAACACCCGCATGAGCCGAGTCCTCGGTCCAACTGGCAGCTGGAACCTCCCAACGTTTTCTCCGCCACGATCTCCGATTTTCGGAGCCCGCTCGGAGCACTCAAGGGTATGCCTTCTTTGTTCCCCAACGACAATCCAATCAGTCAAGCGAAGTAACCCCACCGGATCCTGCAACCGCCCGGATTGCCGAGGGTTAAACCCCCCACCATAACAAGGTCCTGGCACACCTGGGGTCATACATATCTACCTAGTCCAGCCATAAGTTCTGTTACAAATGAAAATGCATGATTTTTTTATGAAGTAAGGCAATCTTAATAAAACTTGTATACACATATATTTATTGAAGTCTCAGCAAAAAAATAAAAAAATAATTCTGTTCAAAATGGCCACCTTTAACTTTGATAGAGGTCTTTAATCTGTTTGGTCACGAATCTATGGATTTACGCACTTTTTCCATGGGAAATTTAGCCACTGCTTGCTCCAGAGAATTCTTAAGAGACTAAATGTCGTGTCGTTTAGAGCAGGCCATGTCCTCTAAAACTGACCATAATTTGTACTCTAAGGGGTTGAAACCTGGGCTAGACGAGGGCCATTCGGTTCTTATAAAGTCCGGAACGTTGGTTTCGAGCCAGGCTTGGGTAGTACCACCTTGTAACCAGGTGCAGAGTACTGCTGGAAAGACCACAGTAGATTTTAAAAAAGTGTATTGCTGAGAGTTTCACAACACGATCTAAGACGTTCTCTTGATACACTTTGGCTGAAGTCTTCACACTTTTTTCACAAAAAAAGAAGCTTTGTGACTCCTTGATAAGACACCCCCTACCAAAATATTACTGCCGCAGGTCGATGACCACGTTGTACCTTTCCTACCACTAGGGCAGCTTCTTTAGAACTGTGAGCGTACACTTTGTCATTTTGCTTGTTGTAGTGCTCTTCAATCGTGAAATTTTTTTCATCTGTAAAGAGGATATTCAAAGGATAAGGTGTCTTTCATCTGCGTATTAGGACAGAAGGCGCTTTATCTGTAGGGATTGATTTAGGGCATGTCATGTATATCGACTAATAAGCACCAATCTTCAGATTATACAGTTTGTCGCGTATATACGCGACAGAGTCCTAGCGGGAATCTTCATTTCCTGCGATAAGATTTTTTGTTTCCTTATGGGGTTTCGAACCAAATTAACCGAATGAAAACCAAATTAACCGATATCCTACTACGAATTGACCAACAAAAGTGGAGATGGACCGGACATATGATGCGTGACAAGCAAGGAAAATGGTGCAAGACAGTCTCAGAGTGGTACCCAAGAAATGGGAAGAGAAGTCGCGGAAGACAGTGTTTAAGATGGGAGGATGACATCAAAATGACTGCTGGCCCAAGGTGGATACGAGTAACCCAGGATAGACCACAGTGGAAACAGTTAGAAGAGGCCTATGCCGTGAGGCACACTGAGATTAGAGACATTTTATAAAAACTGTGATACTAATGTACATGTTATCTCTAATCCCAGAATAAAGGGCTTTTTTATTTATTTATTTATTTATTATGGGGTTTCGGTGAATTCTGGCTTTAACAGCAGTAACAGCCTTTGTAGTTCTAACAGAACACGGAGGAAGTGTTGGTATATCTGTCGATAGTACGACATACGAACATATGGCTGATACCAAGCTTTTGAAGTGTCTTGAATATGACTCCATACCCACTCTGTGTAAGGCAATCACTGCAATCCTATTTTCTTTAACACCCTATTCCATATTGTAATCTTTTTTATATATAAAAATGAATCCCCATTTCTCCTGGTCATGGCATCACGCGTGAACGGGTAGACCGGTTTTAATTCGGTTTTCGCTAATGGAAAGAGGGATAAACGGGGAATGTTTTAGGGTATATAAAAACTGCACGCCGGGCGAAGCCGGGGGCGGGCCGCTAGTCTCTATATATAAAAATGAATCCCTATTTCCCTTGGTCACGGCATCACGCGTGAACGGGTAGACCGATTTTATTTCGGTTTTCACTAATGGAAAGAGGGATAAACGGGGAATGTTCTTATATATAAAAGTAGCACCCCAGGCGAAGCCGGGGGCGGGTCGCTACTTTAATAATATAAACGGAAAAAATATATGAAATTGCGAGAAATCAAAACAATTTTTTGACATAATAAACGCTTTCCAAATTCAAAATGAAAAATGTAACAGTATTAATGGCCAGACTAGTTATATATCTATCTAAATAAACATACTATCTAATTTACACTCTCGCACAACTAACAAATTTTATTTTATTTTCAAATGAGTCGAGAAAAAATATTTCCCCGTAGTACACCTTTTTTTTTTTTTTTTTTGTCGAGGAGAAATCCATTTACGGATTTCCTACCGCTGGCTAGGCGGTAGGGGTATGTGGGGGTCACCAGTGCGACACACTATGCTAAGTCATAGCGGCACTGGTACTACCCACTAAAACTCCCCGGTGTCTCCTTGCCCATCGGAGGGACGGACCGGGCTCCCCGTAGTACACCTAGGTGAACAAGGCATGATGGACTACGGGCAACAGACGGTAAAATGTTATGTTCATTTTTATTTGTTAATATTATTTAATCATTTTATTTACATTTGGATTGAAAGAAAATATGTATAATTACAATTAATTTAACGTTTAAATAGGTTACATTTCAAAAACAGAAACAAATATTACATATCATTTAACATAAAAACTAAAATTATCTAATCTAAAAATAAATTAATATTAAATTGATTAAAAACTAATAATATAAAAATGGACCCTGCGGCATTGTACCAAGTACGCTGGCAGCATTTCCTCGTTGAATGGCCAAACTAATACGTTGGCCGTTCGAGCCTCTTCGAGATGTCTTTGAAGAGGCTCATTGCTGCAGGGCCCCACGGACCGAGTGTCTCGACTCCGAATGGTACAAAACCATATTCGGCGCCGAGGCCACTATATTTCGAGATTTTATTTTTTTCCGCCGCCTCTGCTGCGGCTGTTGCCTTAGTGGATGTTCCATGGAGATGCGAAGGGGCTAGTGTGTCTACACAAGCAGCATCCCACACCAGCACTCTTCCCAATCTCCACGGAATCAGGGACATCCCATCCGGTCTCTTGCCATCGTTTCTCAAGATGCCTGCAGGCTCTAATATAGCTGGTACATTGGCTGACTCAAGAGACCGGCGGAGGATGTCGTTTAAGGCAGCATGCCTTGAAAAGCGGCCAGCACTTTTCTGGCAAGACAGTCCGTGGTGACCAAGACGGTCGACTATACTGCCACAGGGACATTGATGTTGGGCGCAGACCGGGACCCCTAAGCGGAGGCAAATGGAAATTCTAAAGGTTGTGGGATCTAAAAAAGTACCAGTGCTTGCTGATGGATGTGCTTGGAGCCAGAATCCTGCTTCTTTGGTATTAGCAGCGAGGAGTCTGGCTCTTCCCGTAGTGCAGCACTGGCTGAGCAGGGAATCAAATGTCAATTTGCAGGCTATGTCGTCCCAGCTCCGTTGAGAATATGGAAGTTGCACTGAATTTTGACCGGGGCAAACCATTAGCCAGGCTTTATTAGCATCGTCCAGGTCCTGAATTTCGCAGTTTGAACATAGGATTTTACCTACGAGATTCAGAGAGGCATGAGCTGATGATAAAAAAGCTGGTAAAGCAACGTTGGAAATTTTATGGATCCCTAAGCCACCGTGTCGGATGGGAAGAGATGCCTGAGTCCAGGACTGCTCGTTTAGTTGTATGTTTAAAATTGATTCTAAATTATTTTTGAGTAAATTGTCTATTTTTGATAAAAGATTTTTATATTTCAAGATTTTTATTTATATATTAATATTGTTATATTTTTATTTGTATATATTATTATTATATATTCTTTATTGTTTAGGATTTAATTCATGATTACTATCTATGAGCTTCCTTATCCTTATCCTTAGTATAGAATACAGTATAGAATAAAAATAATACCCATTCCTAACACACACCATCATATCTATACACAGAGAAAAGTTTTTTGTGTAAAAAAATTATTATTAGAACGAAACAAGGAAAGTTAATATTAAGTGAAGAAGGTTATTTTTAGTTTCTCCAATTTTTCAACACAAATGAGTCTGAGCTAAATTGCTTTTGAAACGTGTTGGCAGAATATTAAAATATTTATATAGTGAGTTCCTAATTTTCTTTAAACAAATTAAGAGTCCGTAATTTAGTGCTCTTCTGAGACGTATTAGCATTACAAAGTTGCAACTTTAGCAGGTATTCTGTAAACTTGACCTTTTAGGGTGATCCCAATTAGGTCCAAGCTTGCCCCTCCCGCTATAAGACAAACACAAGTGAGACGAACACTTAACTAGTTGCTCAGAAGCTTTCAACGTTGTAATTAAGAGAAAAGCTCAAACACTGCTTCAGTAATCTTTCTAATCCATTTCCATTTTGCCAACTTTAAGTAATGTAACCGCTCATGTGCTGGATAATTTCCAACTTCTAATTTTTTAGCATTATAGGATCATTATAGAAACACATTCAGCATTTGACGAGCCCGTTGGATGAGTGGTTTGCCTTAACGCTCTGTTCTAGGGTTCCCGGGTTCGATTCCCGGCAGGTTCAACTTTGAAAAATCAACTTTTCAAATTTGGCTTTGGTCTGGATTTGGAAAGTAGTGGCAGGGCACACTGCGTTTTCGCAGTCATTTGGGCAGCCCGTCTGGCGGCAGTAACCACCCCTTTACAGAAAAGACCACCGTGAAATAACGGCACGTGTGCTGTTGTGTTTCGGTGAGTGAATAAGGTATGCCAAAGCCCATTTCCCTACCCACTCCTAATCCCTTATCCTTGATCCTACAGCAGTCGGCAGCGCACTTGCAGCAGTTTCGGCGTTGCTTGTGATATAGCCACCTACCATCAAGTGGACCGTCTGCCTGTCTGCCGATCCTAACATAAAAAAAAATTTCTAGATCAAATTATGTATATATTACAAAAGGTGGCAGACAGGCCGAAGACGGTTCACTTGGTGGTATGTGGCCTAAAAATATTAGCAACGCTGCCTAATGTAGATATGATTAAATTTGAAGGATTCAAATTATAGTCAGCACTTTAATACAGAATAAATTTACTTAATTTTATTATAAGTGTATTAATTTTAATAAATTGACAAATTTAAACCTACATATGCTAATTTTGAAAGTATTTCAATATATTGGATTGTTGGGTGTGGTTAGCAATAATAGCCCATAAATCTTTAATATACATAATTTGGGTTTTTATATATATAGAAATTTAGAGCAATTAGAAATTTAGATTGTGCGCCTACACAGCCAGGCTCAATAATTACAATTTGAACGAGTGGCTCCAGAGGAGACACGGGGCTCTCACGTTCCGTCTGGTGCAGGTGCTCTCGGGGCATGGCTGCTTCGGGAGTTATCTTCACCGGGTGGCTCGTAGGGAGCCAACCCCAGAGTGTCACTCGTGTGCGTGCGCTGAGGACAGCGCACAGCACACTCTTGCGGAGTGCCCTAGATGGTCGGCGCAGCGAACTGAGCTCGCTGCGACCACTGGATTGGACTTCTCTCTGCCGGCCGTAGTGAAAGCTATGGTCGGCAGCAGAGCCGCTTGGCAAGCGACTCAATCCTTCTGCGAAGATGTCATCTCGCAGAAGGAGGCGGCGGAGAGAGAGCGGGAGGACGACGTCCTGTCCCATCCCCTCCGTCGCCGACGAACAGGACGCAGGCGGCTGGCGCACGCCCGCCACCGGACCCCTGACAGGACTAGGGCGGTAGATGGGGACTCTACCGCCCGCTTCATCCTGAGAGGCACGGCGCTCCTTGGCAGTTCGGGTGCGCCGTCCAAATGAGCCGTGTCCGGTTGCGGACCCCCGCGGTGGAGCTGCGGAAGAGTGTTAGTCCGACCTCGCAACTTCACCAACAGCGGATGAGGAGGACGCCAAGAGGTTTAGTCGGTAGGTCTACCCCAAGACCATCTCGGGGCAGGAGTCCGACATAACCCACCGATCTGTCCCCAGGCCGGTGGGTATCCATGATGGATTCCTCTTGTAAAAAAAAAGGCTTCCTTTACAAAATACTTTCCTATACCAAATTCTATAACCTGTAATTTTTTACTTTTAACAACCACTAGACCAACGCGTTCAGAATATATCTGCTCCGAAAATACACAATCAACTCAATGCCGAAATTGAATTCGATTCAAAAGGAATTGAATTGTGCAATTCGGAATAGATTGGATCACAATCGAAAGTGATCAGCGGTTCAACGGTAGAACTGATGGCAGGTGGCGCGCCTAGTCGCCGGCCGCGAAATGAGACACACCATTAAGATGGGCCCCTAGATTACATCGCGCCGCGGTCCGAGGGCTTTCTCTTTATTTTCCAATGGACTGGAAAGGTCACCTTTCGATGATATGTGCCTATCAATTTTAAATCTCTGTTAAATTACAAAACATCACTGAAGAACGTAAAACTATTTGAGAAAGTCTGGTTTTAATTTGGATTCTTTTATTTTTATTTATTTCATTTTATAAATACTAGCGACACGCCTCCGGTTTCTCACACATGCAATATTTTTTGTAAATTATATACACTATTCTACCTCAATTATCTCTCTTTCCGTTAGCGAAAATCGTATCAAAATAAGTTGGGTGGTTTAGAAGAATTTAGAAGAAAGAGACTTTATTTTATAATAATGTCCTCGTATCCTTAATTTGAAAATAAAATGGAATGAAAAACTATCAATTTGAATGATTTTTTATAAAAAGTGTATCCTAGGCGAGGCACAGAGGCTTATTTATAAATTTATTTATAATTTATATTATAACCGTCGCGGATTTAGCTCGCGAACCATGGCTCGCGCGGCAACCTCGGGTAAATACTAAATACCCCGAGAGGGGCTCGCAAAGCAGCCTTGCGGTTTTGGCTCAGGCGTCAGCCCCGGGTAAATACTAATACCCCGAGGTGGGCCACGCGTGGCAGCCTCGGGTATATGTTGATATCCCGAGGTGGGCCTCGCGAGGTTGTCTCCGAGCGCACGGTGAAAACAAACAAGTAGGATAGCGCACCGTGGCACGTACACTACCCGGTGAAATAGGAATTGGTTCATACAAAAGCTGGTCGATTGATGAATTGGTCGATTTGAGGCTACGCAGTAGCAAGTACGATAAATTGTCATAATGAAATTACTTTAATCTCAAATAAAATGTGTTTACTTTTTTTTATGTTAAAAAGGCAGACAGGCTGACGGTCCACTTGATGGTAGGTGGCTACCGTCGCCTATAACACAAGCAACGCCTAAGCTGCTGCAAGTGCGCTGCCGACTGCAGCAGGATTAAGGATAAGGGATTAGGAGTGGATAGGGAAATGGGCTCTGGCATCCCTTACTCACTCACCGAAACACAACAGCACATGTGCTGTTATTTCACGGTGGTCCTCTGTAAGGGGGTGGTTCTACCATTCTTTCATGATATTCTATTTAAGTGCACAAAATGCAAATGCTATCACTATCCCAATCTTCACTCATTTAGGTAGTTATTTCAATAAAACTAATTACAAGTCTAGGTATATCTACAATTTCTAATTATTTTTTTGTTTAAATAAGGAACCAGTGACATTATAGTTGTTAGAATTTGTTATATAATACACTTTTACAACATTATGATAACCTGTAATTTAATAATAGAAATTGCGCCCTATATTATTTTGCACAGTCTAATATTTGTAGGGTAGCAACACTGTCGATTTTAAAAATGGAAAATAAGAGGTGGATAGGAGAAGTCGAATCGCACGGCGGTCATTTTTGAATGCATTCCTCCGCTAGACTTCAAAGTGACATCACGCCTTGTTGCAACCCACTCGTTTATTTTTGTACAATACCATTAGTAAAGAAAATAAATTAATATCATCGAACACGATTTGTTTTGCTTGGACCACCTGATATTTAATATTATAAGAAGATAGGTAAAGAAAATGCATCTGAAAATTTAAAGGAAAATTCAAATAGAAACGCAAATGAACTTTTCTCATTAAACAGGAGTTAAGTCGAGAAAATACTTTAAAGATGGCCGCCGTCGCGAACCACTCGAGTCGTGCAGCACCGCCTAATTGTCTAAATCCGTTAATTAACTCGACAGAAAACGAATAATCTCAACTATCTCTTGAAGGTTTTCGCGGAATTTTGCAAAATTTACTAAACGAGTACTGTTTGTCGCTGTTGATTTTCCTTAAGGATTTTATATTCTGGAAACTAAGTGTATTTTTTTTTGTTTTGACGGCAGGTGCCGTCACCTAAAAACACAAGCAATATAAGGAAACTACGATAAAAGGGATAAGGGATAGAATAAGTAGGATAGGATAGAGATCAGAAAGTCTCTAGACTTTTATGAAAATCAGTTAAATGGAGATTTATTAATTAGATATTTTCCAAACTAACGATACGTGAATTCGAGTGATAGAGAAACGTGACTCTAAACCAGAGGTTCCCACACTTTTTTCTCATAGACCACTTTCAAAATCTATCTGGTTCCGGTGGACCCCCTCGACAAAAAATGTGAAGATTAGATCTAACTATGGAAATTTGCGTTACGGCTGAGGTCCAACCGCGAATGGGTTGTTTCTAAATGAAATAAGTTAGAATTGATTGGTTTTTTTTTGTCACCCTAATTTTTTTGTCACGCCAACGTAGACCCCCGTCGAGTCTCCCGTGGAGCCCTACAGATTTCCTATTCCAGATTGTGGGGGTCACCAGTGCTCCACGCTATGCTAGGTCATAGCGACACTGGCACTCCCCACTCCCCGGTATCTCCTTGCCCTTCGAGAGGGATGGACCGGGCTCTGCCGAGGCAACAACTCCGATCCACCCCAGGGCAGCCCAGCCATTGCTGGCTAGACTAACTCCAATCCCGTGGACCCCTGGGGTCCACCTGGACCACTTTGGGAACTAAGGCTCTAAACGATAAGATATTAGGATCGATATTAGCGTTTTTCACACTACATCCTAACTAATATATAAATGCGGAAGAGATTTCACACCTTGACTACTCAGCCTATCATCATAACATTTTGCATATACGTTATCAGAGAAAAAATATAGGGTACCTTTCATCCATAAAAGAAGTTCTATTCGCTAGGGGTCATCTAAAAATAAAAATAAAAAAATTAATGTCTGACAAAAATATTATAGAAATAATCACTTCTAAGGATTATCTTCCATAATTGTGCAATAATAAATTGAAATAGGTACAACCACTCCTTAATGTCTTTTTTTATTTGAATGTGATTTTTCAGGAATCGCGCCTTAGGAACAATCATCTTTATACGCTACAAAAACAAATGGCCCAGCAGTATGCCTGATATCCATTCTCACAAAAAGATATAATTTAGTTATTATTAAGTACACTTTTTAATTATATTTTAATTGTTTTAATCGGTATAATAATTAATCTGATTTCGACAAGTTAAAATGTTTTAATAATATTAAATTGAACAAGGAAGTAGAAATGTTTGTTGTAAATCGCCGTTAGCTGCAGATTAACGTTTTAACTGTTGGAAGGGAACTTCGTTCGGTTTGTACATGAAGTTACTAATCAGTTACTTTATTGTTAACAGAAGTGAATCGAAAAAAGAAACTACTTGTTTCTCTAGAATCTAGAATGACTGCCAGACATTTGTGTGTACCTACCCTACCTAAAGTAAAAGCATGACTAATGTCGCCAATTACAAAAAGGTATTCCCGTTATTATTGTTGAATAATTGCTTTGTCTACATTTTAATAATTAATTTATAATGCTTTTTAACATGATTACGTTATTAAATTGCTTAATTATATAAATAAATATTTTGTCAGTATTGAGTTCATACTTGACTTTATATTCACATAAATGTTGAAAATCAAATCCAGATGTAGTGTATGCGTTTGTTTACTATCTTCTTGACGCGGGCAATACAGTCTCGTGCGCACCACGTCCGTCAGTGTCGGGAGTATCACGAGAGCGATAACCGACAGTAGACGTGATGGTCGTCCGCCCATTAAGTGCGTTTTCCAAGCCTGTGACTCATCCCACGACTAGGGGCTGCTACACCATATAATATACATATTATAAAATAAAGTCTCTGTCTGTTTCTCCACTAACTTCTAAACGAACCAAATGGATTTTGATACGGTTTTCACAAATAGAATGAGCGATAAACGAGGAATTTACAGAAGAAATTGCACCCGTGCGAAACGAGGTGCAGATCGTTAGTGGTTTTATGAACGATTTGACAAATTAATATAGTTATTTATTTCCTAATTATGAAAGTAACGAAAGTACTTATAAAGGTGGAAATTGTTATACATTGCGTTTGACAGTTAGAGATTGGTAGCCCATTTGTACCTATGTAAGAACTACCTTTATTCAGATTTGTGTAGCTCGTCTGGCGGTGTAATCACCCCCTTACAGAAGCCCACCGTGAAATTAAACCATGTATACTGTTGTGTTTTGATAAGTGAGTGAGGGATTGCAGAGCCCATTTCCCTATCCCTCCCTAATCCCTTTTCCCTATTCCTAATATGGTGGACAGCGCAATTGCAGCGCCTGTGGCTTTGCTTGTGTTATAGGCGACGGTAGCCACCTACCATCAAGTGGACCGTCAGTCTGTCTGACGACCTTTACTTTAAAAAAGACCGTCTTTCACCTGTAAAGTGGGTATATCGAATGTGTCATAGGCTATTATTCTGATTATGCCGTCTCTCTGTCTCTCCGTGACAGCTCCTGTGGGAAATATAAAAATTTTAGTAGCTCCATTGTTTATGCAGTCCAGAGAAAGTGCGCTCAATTCCAACAACAAGCGATCAGTTTAAACTTAATCCGTGACCGGAAAATACATGTTCCGGAATGCACAAACCGGTTTAGACTCTATCGTTGGATTCACTTTGATCGCGACTTCGTACGCGTCCCTTTTTCTAAGACGTGGAAACATTTACTCAATGCTTATATCTTATTTGTTTTTAGGCTTTCAATTGTTTTATATATAATAAGCGTTTTATCTCAGTTAATAAGCGGTTAATTAAAAGCTACTTACTAGAACTGCTAGCAGTGCACTTACATGACATGAACTGCTTTATGTTTCATCTATACTTATACCTATTACTTACTAGCTGAGCCCGCAACTTCGTACTCGTGGTATTCGGTATAACAGGTAACTTTTTTGTTTGTAAACAGATTGGTATGAAATAATACACTACATATCACGGAAGCTTGATACAATACATCAGTGGAAACTACATCAAAATCGGTTAAGCCTTTTCTGAGATTAGCGCAAACAAACGCACAAACAAACAGACAAAAACTCTAAAAACATTTTTTTTTATTTCTGTAACATAAATACATCGTGTATAAATTGCATTTTTTTTTAAATTGTATATTAGAATAGAATAGAATAGAATAGAATAGAATAGAATAGAATAGAATAGAATAGAATAGAATAGAATAGAATAGAATAGAATCCAAAAACAACAAATTAATTAAAATATAACATACAATATAAAAACACAATATAAAAGGTAATATATAATACAAACTAAAAGAAATAAAAACAAAAAACATTTAAATAGTTTTACAAAGTTCGAAAGAAACTAATGAATTATATTCAGAAGGCACTGGTGTCGTTCCTCAGTTGCTCCTCGTTTTTTTTTTGGTGATCATATATAAATACTTTAATTTATTCCTAAAATTATTAATACTTTGAAGGCCCCTAATAGGCGGCGGGATATTATTCCAGCACTTAGTCGCAGCATAGCGGAAGCTACCTCTAAAGGCTATGACGCTCTATTACAAGCTGCGTCGAGGAACTTCGAGGAACAACATCCCTCCACGACAACTTCTCATAGAGATAGGGCACCAGCTAACTAAAAATAAAACTCAACGCTTGGCAAAAGCATAATGTCAGACGTCAATATGTCAGGCGTTATTTTGCCTTACATATTTTGTCTGACGTTATATCTTTTATTTTTCAAAGCGAACGAAGTCGCGTACGCCAGCTGGTCTAAACTAAAGATGGAATAATGCACAGTTGGACTAATTATTTCATCCAGAGTTTGCAGAGACATTTGACTAATCCTCAGTCTGAAACCGAGATACACGCTGCTCAAGGCATTTGCTCTACTCCAAAATTTGCACTTGGCACTTCTAGGTCGAGTTTAAACATCTCGAGACTCACTTAAGCATTAAGCGTTCTGGGATGAACTATAAAAGATTAAAAGATAGATTTATCTGTAATAAAGGAAAGGCCAAGTATATTTCAAAAGTAAAATTGAAGGCGGCTGTTATTAAAATATTCAATGTCCATAAGAATGTTTTAGAAATGTTACATTACGAATATCAAAAATATAGATGAAACTAATGAAGAACTCTTCCAAAATATTTGATAGCTTCTTAAGGCGACGCCAGCCCCTAATGATAAAAAAATCCACTTATTTGTAACCGTTTTCCTTTTAAATTATCATAATAATTATAATTTAAAAAATACTCAAATCATATGCACGATATATGAAAGGGGATCACCATAATTATTATATTTAATTATATATATAAAAAAATACTAATTTGCGTTCTAATATCGATGTTGTAACCGTGCGATTTGCTTAATAATCAATATTTTAAATAGCTAATTCTTAAGATAAATTTTAAGATCCACTATCTGAAGGCTCATCAAAAGAAAAATTTGAATTATACTTTATTTAATTTTTGAATTGATATTTCCGAGATTTGAAAGTAGCGACTCCCCCTCAGCAGTCCCGTCAATTCAGTACAGGACGAGTTTTGCGGCTGGAGTCGCCTTAAATGATAAGTTATGGCCCTCTGGTATATTCTTTAGACGATTTGTGAACTGCTGGACAACTGAAAATGTTAAACAAGCGGTACCAAATGAACAGCATGGATCGGCAAAATATAAAATTGATTTTTCTTTGTATTAAAATTAAGTATTTTCTTAAGTTAGTTAAGTTCGTTTATACATTCTTTATTATACTATACTCGTATATTATGTACGCTTCTTTTCCACGAAGGAAAACATTTCGAGGCAATTTGTTTGTACAGGAAGACTGCCTGGAACCAATAGTGGTAATTAATAAACAAATAGATATGTAGACTGATATTAACAGATGTGTAATTTTCCATTATGGATTTTTTATAGATCATAATAATTATATAGTATATACAGAAAGCTTTATTTAGTAGTAAGTACCACTTAAGTACGATCCTGAGGGACTGAAGTTCTTTGTAATTTTAAAGATATGTATGTTAACGATATACAGATTTTAGAACCTAATATACAAAAAATAACGAGATTTTAGATAAAGATAGTCACAAAATAAAGCAAGAACTATGAAGCATTTTAGGAAAAGGTCTGGCGAAAGGGAAATAGAAACATTCGATGCCTGTTATGAAAATCTTTGATCAAATCTCGGATTTGTGAAACTCGGCTGACATGGAAACGCACTTCGATCAACTTCTCTGACGTCAAACCGCCATTTATGTGCCGAACACATTTCAAACACATTTTATTCGCTCATTGTACTTGCACCTGGTGTGTACTTAGTACTTAATGTGGCCAGTTTAAACCACAGATCAATTTCACAAAGTAAAATTGGACATGCATTACCGAACTCCTATATTTTTTATTTATTTATTACCATCATAATATTATACATTATTATAAGAAAATTAATATTTACAAAATTTCGAACACTACGCAAGCCTCGTCAAAATATACAAAAATACAGACATTTTTGGAGTTATGATATTATTATATTATTTTAAATCTATACATGTAACAAAATCGTAAACGAGCCGTGTACTTAACGAGCCAAAAATAGTATATTTCATTACAAGTGCGGAAAGGCTGTCATTGCAAAGAGTTCCGACAAATGTCTACCCGAGCCGAGGCGCAGCCGAAGGCGAGGGTTGACAGTCGGAACAAGTTGCAATGACGGTTCCGCACGTGTACTGAACGACTATTTTTAATACAGTTGCGAAAAAATGAAGCAATTTAATAAAACAAACGACTAAACTCGCAAAGAAAATTTCTGGAAAATGGCGCTAACCGTAGAATATAAGCAGAGATTTTTTTTCTTCACCCATTCTGATAGGCAAAGGAAAGTCTTCAGTAGAATTTTTTTATTGATATGAAATGAAAATGAAATGAAATGAAACCTAACCTAACTCATTCAATCAAATCATTAAATCTGATATTGAAACAAATTAGTAGCTTATTTTTAGAAATATTGGTTTTCTTTTTAATAGACATTATTTTGACAGTTGGGAAAGAGAACGCACGAGTGCGGGAAAGGTAAAAAAAAGCACGAGTGTGTAATTATAGCCCACATCCCAAACGCTATACGTCCCTGCAATACGCCACTTTTTGAGCAACTGTATTAAAAAACAATTTGCACACGTTATACTTATGTTTTACATTATTTATACTTGACTATCTGACTTTTTGGCTATGTATGACTAATATTTCAATGAATTTTAACTTTAATTATTTCATTTGTAATTATTGTGATTATGTATGTATGGGATAAATAAAGCTTTATTATTATTATTTATTATTATACTTATGTTACCGCAATCAAAAAATAGATTTTCGAATTTTTGTCTGTTTGTCTGTATGTCTGCCTGCACGCTAATCTTTGAAACGGCTTAACCGATATCAATGCGATTTTCACTGATGTATTGTAGCAAGTTTCCCGTAACATTTCATTGCAATGTGTTTACAAACAAAAGAGTTACGCGCTATTCTGAATACCTCGCGTACGAAGTTGCGGGCTCAGCTAGTGTTATAATATATTTATTAGGTATACCTAAAATTAAAAAAAAAAATTATTTCCTAATATGTTATTTACTATTCAAAGTCGTGACCTACAGTAAGATGTAATTTTGATATGTTGTTACTTTGTTTAATGGAATTTCTTAGCTTCTTGTTCGTCAATCAAATGTGGTAATAGATGTGACCAGTCCACATGATTGGTGTTAAGAGTAATTGCTGACAGCAAGAGTGGCTGCAGTAAAAAAAAATATATGGCCCCAAATCAATCTCGAAAGACTTCTTGACAAAAGAGTTCTTGACCGAGATCTAGCCAAAGTAAGTAGTTACAATAATCATTGAAATAAATATTTATCATTTAAACAAGAATACCCAGTTCATCTCGATTTTCGGCTCCAATTGGAAGTTATTCAAAACAAACTGTTAAAATGAAAGTAAAGTTTGTGAATTGCGGTATTGAAATAATGAATTTGGCAGCTACTCAGAATACTGTGAATAATGTTCAGTTGATACATAGTTCGAATTATTTTGTCGTGCTGGTCTCGATGCTTCATCTCTTATTTGTTCAGAATAAACAATTGTGGAATTGATTAAACACAAACTGCGAAATTATTTTTTCGCCAGCGGAGTAGTTGGCCGTGAAATGTATATATATAAATATGTGTGTGCGTGTGTGTGTGTGTGTATGTGTGTGTATATGTGCGCGTATGTCTGAGCCCGCAACTTCGTACGCGTAACTTTTTTATTTATAAACCGATTGGAATGAAACAAACACTAAATGTTACGGCTTGCTATAATATATCAGTGAAAACCGCATTCAAAACGGTTAAGTCGTTTCTGAGATTAGCGTGCACCAGACAAACCGACAAAAATTGTAAAAACCACTTCTTTGGCCTCGGTAACATTAAGTACAACGTGCCAAAAATGTTTTTTTTTTTTGAAAAAATATTTAACGTACATAGGTACATGTTTACGCTTTTAAATAGTGTTAAACGAGGATGGTTTGTGTATTCTCAGAAAAATTCCCCATCGACGCGAATCCGAGGGCGGATCGCTAGTTATAAAATAAAATAAAAAAAGCTCCAGGTAACCCAATGACCAATTACTAATGACTAAATTATAGAGATATAATAAGTGTAGTTTCACAGTATTTTTGTATTTAAATATGTATGTAAATTTTATTAGAAGCTTCTGAAAACCAACATCTCCCACTGTTTATTTTGACAATACTTTAATTAAAAACTTTGAAAAGTGTCTGTTGTGGATATATTGATACAAATATTTGAGCTCGTCTAAGTTAATCACTCTTAAACAATTCGTTTAATTGGAATTTAGAATGTCAGGATTAAAAGCAATTATACTGTGTTAACACTTGGCGGATAAAGTACATAAAATACTACTTGGAAATTAATTATGCAGTCAATAAAATAAGCCTTTATTGTTGTTAGGATAACAACATATCTACAGTTGTTATGCCTATAATACTAATTACGACTATAATTATATATAGTATTTTCACTGTATGATGATATGCGTGACAGTTCTCGCTTTTTCATGACACGCATACTGTTTTCAACTTAAAAAAAAACTGGCTGTACGAGCAAGCGCGTACAACACGTCTCGTCATCATTATATTAACCTACATTTGTAAATACATTTAATTAATTATTCATGAAAATCAAGTCAGTTCGTTCGCGTCCACCAAAACAATACGTCGTGCGTTCTCATTACAAATCATCCATTTCTATTTTATTAAGTTTAAATTACAAGTTTATCCTTTTCATAACAATTATCAGCATAGTAGTTACGGCAGAACCCGTACATTGGTCCTTCGAGCTACCGTGGCGGGACCTCTTACACGTGTTCTTCAGTGACCTGAATTACGTGTCAAGTGTTTCCGCAAGCGGCCTATTGTGACATTGTCCACGTGTCGTGTTCAAGTGTCAACGAACTTCATCACTGTGCTATCCTAGCGCAATCAGGGGCATCAGCATCTCCACCACAGCATTCGCCGCATCAGCATCGGCACACCAGCAGCTTCAGCAGAAGCTACAGGCAGTATCTTGTAATCAAGTAAGATCAGTCCTTTTTTACCAACACCTATCTACGATGACTTCCGCCAGAGATATTCTTGCTACCCAAAAGCAAATATTCTCAGCAATTGAATCGGTGTATAGCAATTTCAAGAAAGATGGGTCAGATAGGAAAACATCAGATTATATCAAGCGTAGATTGGATACTCTGGACAACTATTGGTTCGAGTATGGCAAAAACTATAGAAATTTATCACAATTAGATTTGGATGAAGCAAGCAGAAACCAGATAGATCAAGAGTATGTACAATTAAGAGAGAGATTTGATATCATTAGAGCTCAGATTCAGACCTATGCAGTACAAAGGGAGGAAAGACCAAAGACACCAGTAAAACCTCCGACATTTTTAGCTTCTAGTCCGAGTGAGCCAAACGTAGCACCAAGAACATCTTCATCAACAGCAAGCAGTACAGAAGAGAGGTTACGAAAACAGCAGAGTAATTTTAAGGCATTTAAAAGGACGGTCGATAAAATAGACATAGCTTCAGTAACAGATAAATGGGAGTTTGAAGACTTGTTAAGCACTTTCCAATCCCGTTGGACTGTCATTGATTCTTTACACTGGGAGCTGGATAGTGAACTCGATGGGTCAAACAAGAATTATGAGGAAGCCTACACGAGTTATGAACAAGAATACGAAAACATTAAAAAGGCCATCAACAAGAAGATGTGGTCTGTAGCGCACCAAGAGAGGTCCACCCCACAAATGGAGGTACCGACCTTCACTGGAAGCTACACCAATTGGGTTTCGTTCAAAGACCTATTCACCGAGGCCATTCATAATAACTCATCTATTTCCGATGCACAAAAAATGCAATATCTAAAGACAAAAGTGAAAGGGGAACCAGAAAAACTCATACAACACCTCCATGTGAGTACTGATAATTATAAAACATGTTGGAACATCCTTAACCAGAGGTACAATAATAAAAAACTTATTTTTACATCTCATATGAATATCATGATGAATATCCCAGTGGTACAGCAGCAAACAGCAGGACACCTGAAACGCATTCATGACACTACTCTAGAATGTCTCAACGCCATCAAGAACTTGGGAGTTGACATCACCACGTGGGACCCCATTCTTGTGCACATTTTGACACAAAAATTAGATACAGAATCATACACAGATTACGTGGAATCTGTTAAAGATCCCCGAGAACTACCAATCCTCGATGAAATGCTGCACTTCTTAGAAACCAAATTTACAATCTTAGAATCAGCTCGTAGAAAACAAGAATCTACACAAAAAACGCTAGTACCAAATCAGGGTTCAAAGTATCAAAGTAATAATCATAAAATAAATCAATTTAAACATTCATTTTTAACAAGTAGCCAAATTACTTCGCAACCTACTTACAACAAGAGAGCAGTGTCAACAACAAACGGTAAATGTATGTTGTGTAACAATAACCACGGCATTTTCTTCTGTCCAAAATTTCTGGAAATGCAACCTTACAATAGACTTAAAACCATAAAAAATTTGAATCTATGCACTAATTGTCTCCATAATCATATGGGAAAACCATGCTTATCAGATAAAGTTTGTCGTGACTGTAATAAAGACCACAATAGCTTGTTACACGCAGCGTTTTCGCAATCACCCCGCTTGACGTCAGAGACAATGGACGAGCGCGGGGCAAGCACAAGCAAAAATGCTAACGCCGGAATTCAAGTTAACAACGACTCGAAAGTGAAACACGAATCGGACAATGAACCCGTCCAAGTTCTGTTACCAACTGCAATTATCAAGATTCAAGCAGCGGATGGTACGGATCTAACAATGCGCGCGTTGCTTGACCAAGGATCACAAACATCTCTTATTACAGAGCATGCAGCTCAGCTTCTAAGGATACCTAGAATTAGATGCAAAGGTATTATTTCAGGCATAGGAGATAATGAGAACAACTGCAAGGGCATGATCAATCTGAAATGCTCATCAGTAATTAGTGACTTTACTTTTGAAACAGATGCTCTCATAATGAAACAACTAGTCAAGAATTTACCAAATCAAAGCTTCTTCAAACCTGACTGGTCTTACCTGAATCATATAAGTCTAGCCGACCCTGACTTTAGCCAAAGCCGACACATAGATGTTCTACTAGGCGCTGACGTCTATTCAAGGATTTTAATGGACGGAATCTGCAGAGCAAGCCCAACCCTCCCAACAGCTCAACAGACACAACTTGGGTGGATTCTAAGTGGCAATGCAAAGACCTTCCAATGTAACGTAGTAATGCATAATATTGACGAGATTCAAAGGTTCTGGGAGATAGAGGAAATCGCTGAGCCAGCAAATCTTTCCACAGAAGATCAAAAGTGTATTGACTTCTATCAATCGACCACTAAAAGAAGGGAAGACGGGCGATATGAAGTATGCTTACCACTGAAGCCTGATTATCAAGAAAAATTAGGCCACTCCAAAACAAAAGCCATGGCTCAATTTTATAGATTAGAACAAAAGTTATCGAAAGATGTAAACATCGATAAAGAATATAAGTTATTTATAAATGAATATATCTCGCTCGGTCATATGACACCCGCTGACGACTGCAGTCTCGGCCTTACATGTCATTTACCTCACCATTGCGTCATACGAGAGCACTCGACGACAACAAAATTGCGAGTAGTTTTTAACGCTTCCGACAAAACATCGTCAGGCTTGAGTTTGAATGACGTAATGTATAGGGGTCCCAATCTCCAGCAAGACATTCAGAGTGTCATTATCAAGTGGAGACAGTATCGTTTCGCATTTACAGCTGATCTGGAAAAAATGTTTAGACAGATATGGCTCAACAAACAAGACCAAGACCTACAGAGGATCATGTGGCGAGATAACCCAGGAGAGAAGCTTAGAGAATACAAACTGGCGACCGTGATCTACGGAACAAAAGCAGCGCCATTCTTAGCAATGATGACGTTGAAACAGTTAGCTCGAGATGAGAGGCGGAACTATCAGGACAGCTCAGCGCCAAGCGTCCTGGAGGAGTCGTTCTATATGGATGACCTCATCCATGGATCTTATTCACTAGAAGCTGCCAAACAGTTACAGAAAGAAATGATTAACCTGTTAAAATCAGGGGGATTCCATCTTAGGAAATGGAAATCCAACGCAGCCGAGCTTCTAGAAGACGTACATACAGATCAAAAACCTCAAGATTTTGATTTTAAACAACCTGAGTCAACCAAAACTTTGGGGCTTGGATGGAACCCTGACCAAGATCAATTCATATTCCAATCACAAATTCCTTCGTCGCGTCAATCATTACTAAAAGATCCTTGCTGTCAGCTATATCGAAGATATTCGATCCCTTAGGCTGGCTCTCACCCCTCACCATCAAGCTGAAAATACTCTTCCAAGATGTATGGAGGGCTACTAAGGAGTGGGATGCACCAGTGCCAAAAGAAATCAGTGAGAAGTGGAAAAATCTAAGAGTAGAAATGGAAATTATCAATCAATACCAAATACCAAGATGGCTGCAAACCACATATAGAGACCGTATTGAACTGCACGGTTTTTGTGACGCAAGCACAAAAGCTTATGCTTGCGTTATCTATTGTAAAACAATTAAGAAAGATAAGTTATCAGTTGTATTAGTAGCAGGGAAAACAAAGTTAGTTCCTATCAACAAAAATATTTCTCTGCCTCGCTTAGAGCTTTGTGGGGCATTACTATTATCAACACTCATGGCTAAAATCAAGACATGCCTAAGTAATCATGAAACAATAGTCCATGGCTGGGTAGACTCCATGGTCGTACTCGGCTGGCTCAATGGTGATGCTGACCGATGGAAGCCCTTCGTTGCCAACCGAGTGAAACAAGTCATAGCGTCGATGGAATCAAGCTGTTGGCGTTACATCAAGTCAGAAGAGAATCCAGCCGACTGCGCTAGCAGAGGTCTGACTCCTTCTCAACTCAAAGATCACTCTCTGTGGTGGCAAGGCCCTACGTGGCTAAAATCAAATAGTACCTACAAAACAAAAGATGAAGAAAAAACAAGCTTACATCACTAACCTTGACATAAAACAAACAAAGCAAGTTAATGTCATGCAAGTATCAAGCGCAAGTGAAATTGTGGAACAAATATTAGAAAAGCAAAGCACATTAACAAAAGCGATTAGAGTATTAGCGTGGGTACTAAGATTAAAAAACAAAAAGCAAAAGCAAAACTATTTAACAACAAATGAATTAAATAATGCAAGATTAATTGTAGTAAAAAATATTCAACATAAAGAGTTTAGCGAAGAAATAAATGATTTATTACGAAACAAAAGCGTAAGCAAGAAAAGCAAATTATTCAACTTAAATCCCATGTTAGATAAGAATAACATCTTACGTGTCGGCGGTCGACTCAGGAACGCAAACATGGACCCTGAAATGAGACACCCGGCAATTATACCAAGCCAAACTAAACTGGCTGCCCTAATCATCGATCAAGCGCATAAAAGTACCTACCATGGTGGCGCGCGCCTGACTACTGCTTTTATACGCCGAAAATACTGGCTGACTGGAGGCAAGAATGCTATCAAAAAGCGCCTGCACTCATGTGTCAAATGCAGCAAGTACAGTACCACTCAGCAACATCAACTGATGGGAGACTTACCTTCGGCAAGGACGAATCCATCGCGTCCTTTCTATCACTGCGGAGTAGATTACACCGGTCATGTAACTATTAAGGCAATGAAGGGCCGTGGAACCAAAACCACCAAGGGATATGTAGTGGTATTCGTCTGCATGTCTACCAAAGCTGTACACCTGGAAGTGGTCTCTGACTTAACTGCCTCCGCCTTTCTTGCTGCCTTACGCAGAATGTCGGCTAGAAGAGGAGTCCCAGGTCATATGTACAGTGACCAAGGTACAAACTTCATAGGAGCTAATAAGGTTTTACAGAAGGAGTTAAAGCAAATACAAAGCTCTTTCAATCAGGAAGTCCTGGAAGAGGTAGCGAACATGGGCATAGAATGGCACTTCAATGCGCCCTCTTGGCCGTCAGCAGGCGGTCTGTGGGAGGCCGCAGTAAAAAGTTTAAAGTACCATCTGAAGAGAGTGATAGGCGAGCAAAAGCTGACGTATGAAGAATTCAGCACACTTCTTACTCAATTGGAAGGATGCCTAAATTCTCGCCCTCTCTGCCCACTAACAGAAGATCCAGATGATCTAGATTTTTTGACACCCTCTCACTTCTTGTCTAGTGGACCCTCTTTGACTCTGTATGACACCGAAACCGATTTGAGGACAAGATGGCATCTCACGCAAAAGTTAGTCAATGATATCTGGTGCCGTTGGCGCAGCGAGTATCTTACGCAGCTCTCAACAAGAAGTAAGTGGAGACAACCAAATACGAACATCAAGCTAGGCGATGTTGTCGTAATTAAGGAGGACAACCGGCCGCCAGGCAAATGGGCTTTAGGTCGTGTAGTACAAATACACCCTGGAGCTGACGGCTATACAAGAGTCGTCACATTAAAAACAAAAAATGGATTGCTGAAGCGACCAATCGTTAAGCTTTTCAATTTACCAACAAATCAAGAGGAAACCCAATTTTAACAAAAAGAAAACCAAGATTCATCATCAGAAAAACCATCTCCAACATTTATCACTACAATGGCTTCGTCCTTGATGCTATTTTTATTTATTATTCAACCAATTAATTGTTTTTACAATATGACAGCATTACCAAGCAAAAACAATATGTATTTCGATCATATTATAAATATAAACATAATACGAGACGACTGGCGCCTCATTGTCTACTATGACACACAACCTTATTACGAAGGAAATGCAGCGTTAGCAAAATACGTCAAGTACATGGAGGACCTCTGTTCGAGAATCCCTATTCAATTATACTGCTACAGAATTATGTTACAGTTACGTCACGAGGTTACTGAACTGGAACACTACAACAATTTATTAATGAATCAAAACAATAACATGAACGACGTCACCGGACACCGGAGCCGTCGTGGTCTAATCAACGGTGCAAATGACTCACTCTGGATTTTTTAATGTCGATAGAGAGTGTGTCATAAAATCAGCTGATTTCTTTGTTTACTTGCATAGGCATGAATTCAGTAAAATCAGTACGAGCCACAATATTCTTTCACCACAAATTATTTCTTCGATCAATCAATCAGATCAGAAACCATACATCCATGATCCATGTCCTACCATGATGTTTATCATTATGCGGCCATCTACACATTGGTCGCCGTCGCGAGCATCGTGTTAATCGCGTATGCATGGCGGCGCTGCAGAAGCAGAGGCGGCGGCGAGAGCGGGCCCGCGGCTTCGACCTCGGTCCCGGCCCCAGGAGCAGCGCCTGCGCCGCTCCCGGCACCACGAGAAGGTGCACAAAGTGCGCAGCGTAGTGCTCAGTGAAGTGCGTCTAACAAGTGTCGTGACAGTTGTGAAGTGCCCGATACGAACTCGCGAGTGTCAAAACGAAACATTGGGTCGTCCCCTGTGTTGCTTCGTTCAATACTTAGCATATCAGACGAGCGCCTTAATTAAGCATAGGAAATAAATTGTTAATCATCTTGTACTAACACTGGGGAAACCATAGTTATAAGAAACAATCATTGCATCAACTTGTAATCGCTATCAGCATCCCATCAGTCATACTAACATCATCTTTCTCGCCCGGGAATATGTACGAGCAAGCGCGTACAACACGTCTCGTCATCATTATATTAACCTACATTTGTAAATACATTTAATTAATTATTCATAAAAATCAATTCAGTTCGTTCGCGTCCACCAAAACAATACGTCGTGCGTTCTCATTACAAATCATCCATTTCTATTTTATTAAGTTTAAATTACAAGTTTATCCTTTTCATAACAATTATCAGCATAGTAGTTACGGCAGAACCCGTACAAAAAAAAACAATTAAAAAACAAATGTATAATAAAATATCTATTGGAAAAATCACTTTTATAATTATTTTATTATTATTATAGGTAAATGTAATAAAACAACATATATTTTAAAAGTGTCAAACGCGTGGAACGGAACTTGTGTCAATAGGGATTGACACTAGGGATATTCACTTATATTCGATATATCGGAAGTACTCTATGTTTACCATGGGATATTCCGTGATTTAACAAATATTTTTTCTGTTCTATATATTTGTAAAAACATCGTATTTTGATAATAAAACTAAAGCTGACTAATAATAACAATAAAATAAAAGTAATAACAATAAAATTAAAATAAAAGTAATTTTTAATCTATACTGAAACACCAATCACAGTGCGTGACGTCATTTGTGGGCAATCATTGTCTTATGCCAATGCAGCTGTTTTGTTATGATATGACCACAAATGACGTTACGCGCTCTCAGATGAACTATCGTGGCGTTTTGGCGGCATTTTCAAACAAACAATATTAAAACGTGATTTTGAGTACCTAAAACGCTATAAATAAATAAAATAGCATTTTTTATGGGAATAAATATCCAAGAAGATTAATTTAAAACACTTTCTGAAAATTTGTCCGATCCCCTATTTGATGATACTGCCAATTAAAAGCAGAGTAAGAAATTTATTAATGAATAACTGATTCTTTAATACGTCTGAAAAAGAATAAGTATATGTATGAGGTGTAACCGTCGCTTTAGCCACATTTGGGTGGACACTTGACGGGGAACTCGACATCAACGCATATCGCCACCATCAATAAAAGTATTAAAACTCACTTGGATTGATCCATATGTTTGGCTGCATTGCAGCTACAGTGGCCGTAGGCGTATAGTTGGGCCTTCCTGTCCAACGATGGGTCGATAGCTAACTCACAATTCAAACCTTACACAACACATACGACACGAAAGGTCGTAAACAATTGACAACATAGTAACAAGAGTCTTATACAATAGTAATAAGATACTTTCTTGTTACCTAATCATGGGATTATCTTTTCCTACTGGAAAAGAGAGATGTCGCATGTGCATTGAAGCTGTTGGTGGACATTTCGAACATTTGTTATGAAAATATTAAATCGTTGTTATTATTCTGTTGTTTTATACATATTATTTTGAAACATTTAGAACAGTTAAACTGGTGAACTGCATTGCTAGCTTTGTCTTTGTCTTTGAAATGATAGAATAAGTCAAAACTACAATGGTAACGAGTTACACGAAACAACTTTCTTGGAATTTGAAAACAAAAGGCACGTGGTATTAAAGTGATATTTTCACTTTCCTAATTTGTAAAGTAGATTTTGGTCAGAAGTCTTACAGATATTCAAATGAAATTTGTGTGACGTATTGACAGAATATTAAAGAAGTTTTTAAGATAGTTTTTAAGAAAAAAAATTCCAGTAATTTTTTTTAGTTATAACCTTAGAAAGTTAAGTTGTTATACTCGCTTTTAGAAAATTTTTGAGAACAATATTTTTTTATTCAGTGTAGTTCAATAGCATGAATTAAATTATGTTCTCATGTGATAGTTATAGTATCAGGCTATAAGAGTAAAAATAAATTATAGCTTTAGTAATAATGGATTACTCACAATAAAAGAAATTGTTTACGAATTCGGAGTTATATTAAAGCAGCACAAAAAGCTGAATAACTCGAAATCTAATAATAGTCGCTGAACATACCGCCATTGGATAGGAAAAAAAACCGATTCTTTTTTTTTAAAATAAACAAACGAGCTACTGTAATATTGTAAGCGTTACATACGCTTACATAGTTTGAGTAGAAATGTGTAAAGTGAACATGATCTACGAAGCAGAAAATTGATATGTATATTTTCGTTTTTTTTTAATGTTAGGGTCGCCAAACAGACTAGCGGTGCACTTGATGGTATGTGGCTAGTGTCATCTATATCACAAGCAACGTCACAGGTGTTCCAAATGCGCTGCCAACCATGTAGGATTAAGGTTAAAGTATTTGGAAGGAATGGGGATAGGGAAATCAAAATGAATCTTCAACAGAATTTCATGTGAGATAAGTTTCAATACGACACTCATGCTTGGATAGAAGTTTCAAGAGAATCTATGAAATACGTGTTAGTATAAAGAAAAACATAATTGAATACGGCGAATTATCCCTTCAATATCGTATCTGGCAGTGAATTCAATATTGTAATGAAGACACCCAACCCTGACGAAGGACAGTGATGGACCGATCCGGGATCGCGCGGTCCACCGCCGTCCGTCCGTGTCAGTCCGTCAGCCCCTCACTGTCCGTGAACAATTACGTAACAACGAATTTGTTGTATACTTTGACTACTTCAAACGAGTCCTTCGATATCGATTACAAAATTATTCTCTGTTGGTGTTTGAAAATATTGTGTCTTAATCGATGACATTGCCGTTTTGCAGTATTGGCCATGTTTGCATCTACTCCTGTCGGAATAAATGCAAATTTCTACGATACGTAGAGCCAAAAAATAAACAAACACACAACTCTGCTACCAAATCAATCATTAAATATGAATACTAGACTTTGTTACTAAAACAAAAGACTCACCAACCGTCTTCGCGTACCTACCGTCTTTTCCTACATTTCTAACCTTGGGGGCACTCGTTGGTATCTGAAAGAGGTAGCTGCAAGAGAAGTATTACGCGCCACGATTCCGTCGGGCCGTTCACACAAATCGATACTAAAATCCCTGTTTGTTTATATTCTTGACTTTCAACAATTAAAATCCTTCCTGATGAAGAAACACGCGCTTCGCGTTCAAATCAATGATTTTTGCAACTTTTTGAATACGACGGAACTCTTATTCAAAAATATTGTCATAGTAATAATAAGTAATTAAGTAGTCGTGTTATAGAGAACACCAGGAAAGTAATATACTTAAGTAACGTAGACAAGCATTGTTTCTTATTGAGTAAGTACGTATTTATCGCCATTCTTTTACAAAATACGTGATCAGACATGTAAATGGCTGAAAACAAAGCGCTAAAAGCTTCGTCGGGAGTTTTTGATTCGTTTTATTTCGACAAATTGAACTTTTTTACTGCTTTCTGTACCTATTTTGTTAGGACTGCAAACACTTTTCACGTTATTCAGAAAGAGTAGAACACAAATTTATTTTAGTCTCTGAATGATATTAAAGAAAGTTAATATCATTCAGAGACTAAAATAATCTCTTGGTACTATTAGTTAGGGATTCACTGAGGCAAATGACATTTACTATAGAACTCGCTGGCGGCGGAGACAATTCAACGGGCCTAGAAATGGTGTTTTTTTGTTTTTACCATTAGAACATTACACAAAAAAAAATTTTTATCAATACAATTTTTTAATCTGATATCAACTTATTAATAGGTACAGGATTCATATGCGTGCAATAAGCCGTTTTCAAGAGAATTTTCAATAAAGGTCAAATTCTTCTTGTGTTCTAACTTTTTTTGTGGAGTTTCTATTACTTTAACGAAAATTCTAATTAATACAATTGGTTCTTCACATGTTTAAGTATAATATTTTTTTTTTCAAAGCAATTGTCTTGTCTATTTCTTGTAACATTTTCATTAAACAATGGATATTTTTAGTATTTAGCGTTTGTCTCCCCCTTAATCCTTATTGGTTTGATTGTTAGTTAAGAGAAATATTAAAAAAAACTAGCAACTCAATAGAAATTGGGGTCCAGGTCCAATAGAGAGGTAGAACTCTTGGAGATATCTTCTATACTTAATATAATAACTTGCGTGGGCGGATTTTGTATGTTTGTTTATGTGTGAAGAGTAATCTCTGGAATGACTATGCCTTTCACATTTGAAAGGTACATTTTCGAGATGGACTAATTATTCCCGGACGAAGGCGAGTCAGTCTTTGATAAGGCCATTTATAACTGGCTATCATACTCAATGCTCATTTAACATAAGATTACTATGTATATATGTATATTATTTGTTGCGGTGTACGTTTAAATAAATAAATAATGAAATTCGAGCGGGGCAATCTTGTAACAAAACCAAGATTAAAAAGAAAAAAACACTGTTTGCTATATAATCCATACTAGCGTTTTAGAAGGAGGACCGTAAAAGTTTTCGTGTCAAAAGTTGAAATGAAGGCTCAGAAAAGGAGCGGCCAGTGTTCTCAATAATAAAATAGGGAGTTGAGAGTGAAATGACTGAATCATTTATATGGAGCGATAAGTATGCGTTTTTTTAATTTAAAAATTCAAAATTGGTACACGTGATTAATTTTCAATCATTCATGATTTTTCAATCAAAATTTATTATTTAGATCGAATAATTGTTTTATTGGCGTAGGCTTTTATTGGCGTAGGCTGTGCCTCCTTTAATAGCGGCGGCATCTGCCATGTTATATTTTTTCTATCCTTGCTGTGTGTTTTTGTTCGGTGCCTGCCTCGTTGGAGGCCATGTAATAATAAATAAATAAATTTTTTATCTAATATTATAACAGCTACGGAACACATCCGTACAGTTTCCAAATACTTATAGTACTTGTTTCAATTATTTCTCAATTAAAGCTCTAAATAGATGACTTTATACATTAAGTCATCTATTTATTAGTTTTATTTTATATAAAAATTGTTGTAAACTATACTATATAGGAACTTTGATGAACAATTATTATATGAAATACACTACATATGTTTTTTTTACATATTTTAAAGAAGGTGGTAAAAATGTCGGTGTGAAATTGATTGTTTTTCGCTTTCAAATATAAGTCAAAACATTGCTTGTGGGAATTATCGGCCTTAAATAGTCAACATCCTCATAGGATTAACAGAGGATTATCTATGAAGCATAGGTCCAGACCACCGTCTGTAACGAGGAAAGAAGCGCTCACCTCGTTGGCTGATGATGCGGGGTTTTCGTCACGCTACGGCACAGGAACCACACTCGCGGCGTTCGACTTTCAACAGCACTACTTCAGGGCACCATCTTCAGGCCTGTGCCTTACACCAGGGGCGTTTTGGAGGCTCACAAGTCGTTACGCAGTTTGATAGACGCCTAAACGCGAGTGTTCAACATTAAAGAAGCGTCTATGAATACGGCACTTTTTCGGCGGTTCAAAGTTTAATGTCTGACTACGTACTAGCGTACCGCTCAACCGACGTATGATTCTTAACTGTTGACAATCTTCCATAGCAAGACGTAGCTAGAAAATCTTCCACGTGACGTGACGCGGGGGCAGTGGAGAGCGATTCGCGAAACCAATTGCATAAGGCCAAGTTTCAGTTTCTTATAAATTGTGTAGTAAAGTCCAAAAGAGACATTACAGCCATACAAACTTTTTACCCTTGGTGTGACCTTTACTTAGAAAGCTAACGAACGCTCTGACAGCTACGCAGTGATGTAAATTGTGCCATTATATTAGTGAAATGCATAAAATAGGAAAGTTTTGATACAGTTTTCATTAAAAGAAATAGCGGTAACGGACGGTTTGCGAACTTATATAATTTGCAAAAACAAATTGCATTTGTCCGAAGCCGCTAGTCTATTATAGGTGTTAAAAACTATTTTACAAAACCTATTTTGTTCAATATTTTTATATTTAAAAATGTAACAATCTAGAAAAATATAGACTTTACTTTTGACATCGATACCAGCGTTTAATTTCTCAACATTTTGGTCCTTCACCGGAAATAAAAATGGAAACGAGGTCAAAAACGAGACAGGACAAAACAGAAAATGTTACTGGTGTGGCGAAGGCAACGCATTCTTTGCAGGTGGATGGAAAAGTTGTGCCCGACAACGCACATAGCTTTGTAGAGGCCAGTCAGTCCTCCCACTATGTAGAAGCACAGCCTTGTGACAACCAAACTAGATCTTTGTCGTCTCAGAAGAGTCGTAATTCTTCAGCGACCATTCTGGCCAAGCGACTTGCGATTGAAGCTGAACATGCACGACAGTTAGCAGATCAAGAACGCAAAATGCTTGCAGCTAATTTAGAAAACGAACGTAACGTTGCTGAATTGGAGCTGCGTGCAAAGTTGGCCGCGCTGAACGCTGAGGAATCGTCGCGTCACTCAAGTCGAGATAGTAACGACAGCCGTCGCATAAGTGAATGGGTAAATGATAGTAGGAAATTTAATTCTAGGTCAGCTGATCAAGACCAGGAATTGTCTAATTTGCCCAACATTCATAAAACGGGAAAAGAGTGCGATTTACTATTGACAAGTTCAGGTACGAAAGCTTTAGTACAAACATTAGAAGCTCTTACGAAAAGTGTGATATCAAAGAGTAATAGCGTATCAATAAAATTGCCCAATTTTGACGGTAAGTCAACAATTGACTGGCTAGGCTTCAAACGTGTGTATGAACAAACTAAAGAGTATTATTCTGTACCGGAAAATTTAGCAAGATTAAGCAATTCCTTATATGGTATTGCTAGAGAGGCTGTTCGCGTACAATTAGTTTCGGTACAAAACCCAGATGATATAATAAAAACACTAGAGCTAAGTTTTGGCCGTTACGACGTATTAGTTCTGCACGAAATTGCTTCTATAAAATCTTTGCCAAAAATGAGTAGCGATTGCAAAGAGTTACCATTCTTTGCATCTAAAGTTCGCAATTGCGTCGAAATCGTAAAACTTATGCACAATACTGATTATTTAAGGTGTCCTGAATTATTTAATGCTTTGTTGTCTAAGTTCCCAGTTCTACTCAAAACACGGTGGCAAGATTTTGCAGTTCAGAATCAAGCTAGTGGGACTAGTAAAATCGAGTTATTGGCATACTTTCTGGTGAGAGAAATGGACTTGCAAACGAAGTTCGGAATTTGCGAACCACCTATAAATAGTCGACATCTCACAACAAATGGTCAACACCCTGCTGGTAATCAATATAATTTTAGCAAGTTACGTGACAAAATACATGCTGTAAATGATTCAGAAAATCGCAATTTGTCATATAGTTCAATTTCACGTAATTGTAAATATTGCAAAGAAAATCATTATTTGAGTCAATGTCAAAAATTTATATCATTGTCAGTCAATGACAGATGGCTTTGGATTAAAGAAAATAAAGTATGTAGTAGATGTTTGAGTCGTAATATGCACAGCTTAAGCCGATGTAAGAAAAAACAATGCAGTGTGACTGGTTGTAAATTTAGACATCATGAGCTTCTGCATAAAAATAATTTAGAGCGTGACACATCAGCCTATGTTAACCATGTGGACTTAGCCACAGAGAATATTGTTTCAGTGCCGATTCCACAACCCTTGTGTGAATCATCTAATAGTGAGGTCAATCGTCAGGTTGATACCGTGTCACGGTCCATAGATGTCATTTCATGTCTGACTACACCAAATGTGGACACTTCATTGCATACTTTAAATTTTCCCCGTCCTTTGCTTAAAGTTATAGGTGTCACAGTGTCCGGACCAAGCGGTAGCGTTAATACATACGCCCTATTGGACGATGGCTCAACTGGCACATTCATCGATGCTGACGTCGCTAATAGCATTGGCGCTGTAGGACCGAAGGAAACTCTTCACATCGACTGTTTCGCTGGACTGTCCTGTCAGTCTACAGTTCAGTATGTGAATTTTTCAATTAAAGGCAGTCACGAAATTCAATCGTTTATGGTTAATAAAGCCCGGTCCTGTGCTTTGAGATTATCTCCACGAGCTAGTCAAAGCATTTGTTACGATACTGTACTCAAATATAAACATTTAAGCGATTTAAAAGATGTTTTGTGTTATCAAAATGCTAAACCAAAGTTAATTATTGGCATTGATAATTGGAATTTACTGACACCTATTGAAATTCGTCAAGGTACCAAGACGCAACCAGTCGCTATCCGTACCGCGCTCGGTTGGGTCATGTTTGGTTTCGGGTGTAGTAAAACAAAACCCATTGAATTTGTGAATCATATTACTGATTTTCAAAGTGATGACAATCTTAACAACCTCATTCGCGATTATTATAAATTAGACTCAATAGGCATA
The DNA here is from genome assembly GCA_910589475.2 of Bembecia ichneumoniformis. Classification (NCBI taxonomy): domain Eukaryota; kingdom Metazoa; phylum Arthropoda; class Insecta; order Lepidoptera; family Sesiidae; genus Bembecia; species Bembecia ichneumoniformis. Next base: position 719,335 of record OU342520.1, read on the forward strand.
GTCAAGTATGAACGCCGCAGTAAAGATGATGAACGTGCAGTAGAGATATTAGAGCGCACAGCTCATCGTCTCTCGAGTGGCCGTTTTGAAGTCGGTTTATTATGGAAGTCTGACAATATGAACGTTCCTGATAGTTATCCCACAGCCATATCACGATTTCTGAGCCTTGAACGTAAAATGTCAAGAGATTCACAATATGCCGAACGCTATAAACAAAATATTTCTGATATGTTGCATAAAGATTATGCTGAACTGTGCCCGAACACGGCCAGTACATCAATTTCTTGGTATTTGCCACACTTTGGCGTCGTAAATCCTAACAAACCGAACAAATTACGCGTTGTTCATGACGCTGCGGCAAAGTCGGAAGCCACAAGTCTCAATTCTTTATTGCTTACTGGACCGGATTTATTGCAATCCCTTTTCAGTATTCTTCTTAGGTTTCGCGAAAAGAAAGTAGCTATGACCGCCGATATTAGAGAAATGTTTCCACAGATAAAAATTTTGAAAGAAGATCGCGATGCGTTACGTTTTCTTTGGAGGGAAAATCCCGATGAAGAAATTAAAGTTTATCGCATGACTTCAATGATTTTTGGCGCAGCGTCTAGTCCATTTACGGCATTGTACATAAAAAACAAAAATGCTTTAGAAATGCTATCTGAATTCCCTGAAGCCGTTCATGCTATTGTGCATGACCATTATATGGATGACTATATCGGAAGTGTGGATTCCACAGAGATAGCAGAAAAATTAGCTTCAGATATAGTCACAATACATAAGAAATGTGGTTTTGAAATGCGCAGCTGGATATCTAATGATCCAGCGGCGCTATCATCTTTACCCCCACATCTCTTATTAGATTCTTCATCAAATGTAGAATTAGTTAGTTCAACTATGATTCGCACACTTGGTCTCATTTGGCAGCCAAAAGATGATAAAATTGGTGTTAATATTGGTCTTAAAAATGAGCATCATCTGCCAAATAAGTTAACTAAGCGTAACATATTATCACACCTAATGCGCATTTATGATCCATTGGGTATTTTAGCTCCTATAGTAATTAGAGGTCGAATTATGTTTCAACGTATATGGCGAAAAGATCTGAATTGGGACTCAGATTTATCACATGATGATGAAGTAATCTGGAGAAATTGGTTTAAGCAGGTGTTGTCTGTCTCCCAATTACAAATATCACGCTACTATCTAAGCAGTTCATGCAATCATAATATAGTAGAGCGCGAGCTTCACACCTTTTGCGATGCAAGCGAATCAGCTTATGCCACTGTTGCGTACTGGCGGTTTGTGTGTAGCGAAGGCGATGTGAGTCTGGCACTAATCACTAGTAAATCACGCGTAGCACCATTGAAATCAACATCCATTCCTAGATTAGAGCTTCAAGGAGCTTTGATAGCTACACGTCTAGCTAATTCGATTTGCGAGGCTGTGAGATCTAAACCAACAAGGCGCTTCTTTTGGACTGATTCCCTTAATGTGCTTTGTTAGCTGCGTAATGATACGCGTAAGTATAAACCTTTTGTGGCTCACAGACTCAGCGAAATACAGGATGGATCAGATATTAAAGAGTGGCGATGGGTTCCAGGAGAACTTAATGTCGCTGATGACGCAACAAAAATTAAACGCGATATTTTAACATTGGATTCACGTTGGATTGCGGGTCCAAGTTTTTTACTTGCTAAGTCACAGTGGCCGTCGGAACCTAGCGACACTAATTCTTATGGCAAAGTAGAGCTTAAAAAGGAACATACCTTAGTTCATTTCACTGTTACGGCAACATTACCAATACCCATCTCGGCTGATGCAAGTAGATTTAGTTCATGGACTCGACTAGTTAGAGCCACCGCTAGAGCGCATCAATATCTTTCTCTATTACGTTTGCGAAGTTTGTATAAAAAAGGATATGATGTTAATAACCTAGTTCTTTTAGAAGGCTCAATAATTACATATATACAAACCCCCATCAGGGCAAATGTTCATATGTTTCATACCGGCCTTCGTACTCTCTGTGCTGAGAACATGCAAGTGGCTGAAAATCACATTTTAAGGAAGAGTCAGATGGACGATTTCGCAGCTGAAATACAAGATGTCATGAATAATAAATCTTTGAATAAGAAGAGTAGACTATGCAGTTTATCGCCTGTGTTAGATGATATTGGTCTTATACGTTTATGCGGACGTATTGCAGCTGTTAAGGAAGTGAACGATAGCGTAAAAAATCCCATTATCTTACACGGAAAGCATGCAGCTGTACGCTTATTAGTGGAACATTATCACAAAAGGGCTGGACATGCAAATACGGAAATGGTTATTAACGAATTGCGACAACTTTATTGGATTCTAAGTCTTAGATATACTGTCAGATCCGTAACTCATCATTGTCAATTCTGTAGAATTCGTCGAACGATTACTATGCGCCCTCCAATGGGAGATCTTCCGAAAGCAAGACTAGCGCACCATCATCGACCCTTTACATTTTCTGGCTTGGACTATTTCGGGCCAGTAACAGTCGCTGTTGGTCGTCGCCGTGAAAAAAGATGGATTGCACTGTACACATGCCTGGTCACTAGAGCGGTACATATCGAAGTCGTTCACAGTCTCTCCTCTGATGCCGCTCTCATGAGCCTGCGAAGATTCATCGCACGTCGTGGAACACCAAGCGAAATTTACTCGGACAACGGAACTTCGTTTGTTGGAGTGAAAAGTCAGCTTCGACAGCTATATAGCAGTTCTTTCGAAGAATTCGCCGCGGGAGAGAAGATAGCTTGGCGCTTTATTCCTCCATCGGCACCTTTCATGGGAGGTGCCTGGGAACGTCTGGTCCGTAGTATCAAGACCGCACTAACTGTAACCATGCGAGAACGAACACCTACTGACGAAGTCCTCGTTACGCTTTTGTTGGAGGCGGAAGCGTTAGTAAACTCCCGTCCTCTTACTCATGTCTCGACTGAACCTTCTTCTCCGGAAGCGTTAACGCCATTTCATTTTATTTTGGGCTCATCTTCGGGACGAGCCATTCCAGCGAGTTTAACAGACAGAGATTTGTGTAGCAGAACTTATTGGAGGAAAGCCGTACGTCTCGCAGATCATTTTTGGGCTCGTTGGGTCTTTGAATACCTACCAACGTTACAGCCACGCCAAGAGGCCCAAAAGACCAATCGTCGCACTGTAAAATTGGGCGATATAGTTATTATTGCTGACGGCAATTTACCACGAGGGACATGGCCTAAAGGCAAAGTAACGTCGTTATATCCTGGACAAGACGGAGTCGTTCGTGTCGTAGATGTAACAACATCAGCCGGAGTGCTGCGAAGACCGGTACGAAAATTAATTCTGTTAGAGGTCTAAGACTTTTAGAGTTTGTTTTTGTGTAAATTTCAAAATTTTATTTAGTTTTTTAGTTCTGTTTGTATACTTTTTTTGTTGAATGGGAGAATGTTAAAAACTATTTTACAAAACCTATTTTGTTCAATATTTTTATATTTAAAAATGTAACAATCTAGAAAAATATAGACTTTACTTTTGACATCGATACCAGCGTTTAATTTCTCAACAATAGGTTTGTATATATAGGTTTATATACATAAAAATATAAGGTTATATGCAGAGGTGTTTCTGAAATTAAGTTATATACTATATAGATGTCTTTTTGAATACAGTTTTTTCTTGTCGTGTCTTATTTAACACTGTCATGTGTGAAAAGTATTATGTTTAAGTTTAACCGTAGTTATATATAATTAATATTATTTAATATTAATCGCAAGAACCTTTTTTTATTAAAGATGGGTTTGTTCTTGACCAGCATCTGTCCATGTAGGAGGGATGAGGCCGACGATGGAGCGAACTCACTCAGAAGATACCTATTCACTCGAACCCTGAAACGATTTGGGTTGTATGAGCTCAGAAATACAGACGCCGGCAGGGAGTTCCAATTCTTTGCAGTACGCATTATAAAATATGTTTTAAATTTTAAAGCGCTTGGACCGAATTAGAGGGATTTCGACAAGGTGAGGATGGTAACCAGCCGTACGTCTGCATCTCCGATAGAAGAATTGGGAAGGCGGTATGATCTCATGCAGCTCCCGGGCACACTCTCCGAAGTACCTACATCTTATAAAATACACACAGACAGTATACAGTACCTACGAGTATGTTACATAATTATATTAAAAATATCAACAATAGTTATGCAAGAACATATAACAAAATATATGACATTTTAAAGAGTTCAGCCTGGTTGCTCTATGTAGGGTGCCTTTATAAATAATAACTCAGTGAATCAAACGCTGAAAGACGAAATTAAAGAAGTTAAGAAATTACCGAGTGCATATTTCTTGGGCTGATCGCAGTTATTCAAATACTTTGAATAACAAGTAGATTTTCGTTGAAATGGGTACCTCCCTACTAATTTAATAAAAGGAGCTGATTTTTTTATATAACTTTATTGATAACTAACCTTTGCTCGCGATTTCGTCCGCGTGGAATGTAAGGTACATTACTTTCTAAAACCATCACCTGTATCCAAACGATTTTGGAGTTCATAGGAATCTAAATCACAATCTAACCAACTTGCTGAGCGCTTGCAATTGTCAAACAGAATTCATTTTTCGTCGCAGTTAACAATGAAGTTCAAAATATCTCCGTTTCTGTGCCTGTTGAGCAGCTCATGGCAGGAAGTGTGCAGGGGCAGGGGTCGGTGCTTGTTTCCCTCACCGGCCTTTGCTCGACCGATCGTATTGATTTTGGGGACCAACAAGGCACATACCAAGGTGGGCTCCGAGCGGGCTCCGGTAAGTGGATCTCGTGGCGGAGCGTAATAGAAGAGGACGATCCCGAGGTAACTCTCGGCGTGGCCCTCCAATATCGTTGCGTCCCGGATTTTGGGTCGGGGTCCCAAGGGAGGGTGGCCGAGATTCTTGGAATCGGTTATGCCGTTTCTGAGATTAGCGTGCACAGACAAAAATTCTTTAAACTATTTTTTTTTACCTCGGTAAAATAAGTACAACGTGTACAAAATGTTTTTTGAAAAATTCTCTATGTAGACTAACCACCGGTATCCAGGCAATTGTTTTTCTGCAAATTATATATACAAACATTCTTCGTTTATCTTTATTTCGATTATGAAAACATTATCAAACTCGGTTAGCTAGTTTTGAAAAAGTTAGCGGATAAACAGACAGCGACTTTATATACATAATTCCTAGCTGTGCCCACAACTTCATACGCGTACTATTCGGAATAATACGTAACTTTTTTGTTTGTAAACAGATTGGAATGAAATATACACTAAATATGACCGGAAGCTTGCTACAATACATCAGTGAAAACCCCATGAAAATCGGTTAAGCCGTTTCTGAAATTAGCCTGCACAAAGGCATAGTAGGGAAAACGATTTTATTATATTTGAAAATACACCAGCCTAAGCTGAACCCTGCTTAATATGACTGATCATATAGATCTAAGATCAACTTAAATTGGATCCTACAAAATCACCTAAACTGACTATTTTTAATTTTATATAAACTTTCAATCATCATCGTCTTACAGATGATAATATATAATTAAATAAAGTTTTAGCCAATTCAACTGAAGAGTTATTTTATTGCATTTTTATCGAAAAAATGTTCGTCGTGATTCTTTAAATTTACATAACTTTTTTGTTTGGAAACAGATTGGAATAAAACAAACACCGAATGTTAGGGGAAGCTTGCTATAATGCAACAGTGAAAACCGCATTCATATCGGTTAAGCCGTTCCTGAGATTAGCGCTAACAAACCCACAGACAAAAATTCTAAAAACCATTTTTTTTTACTTAGGTAACATACGTTTTTTTGAAAAAATATTTAATGTACATATACGGCTCGTTTACGATTTTATTATTTGTATAGCTAGAAGATTAATGAAAATAACTTCATAAATGTTTATAGCGAGGCTGACGGCCCACTTGATGGTAGGTGGCTACCGTCGCCTATAACACAAGCAACGTCAAAGCTGCTGCAAGTGCGCTGCCGACTACAATGGGATTAAGGATAAGGGATTGGGAAGGGATAGGGAAATGGGCTCTGGCATCCCTTACTTCACTCACCGAAACACAACAGCGCACGTGCTGTTATTTCGCGGTAGTCTTCTGTAAGGGGGTGGTCACTGCCGCCAGACGGGCTGCCCAAATGACTGCGAAACGCAGTGTGCCCTGCCACTACTTTCCATATGCAGACCAGAGACAAATTTGAAAAGTTAATTTTTCGGGAATTGAACCCGGGAACCCTAGAACAGAGCGTTAAGGCAAGCATCCTAACCACTCATCCAATGGGCTCGTCAAAAATATTTTCCTGAATCCCAATAATTCCTTAAAATACCTACAATTTTAAGTGTTTATATCTTTACAGTTAAACATAGAACATTGTTATTTAAATCGTAAATCGAAAAAAGGCGTCAGAATTGTTCGATGAGTAGGCGACGACAAACAACCCGGAGGTGAACCAATTGGAGGCAAACATAAAGGCGCCGATGCGAGCGATTGCCTCCAATCAACCGAGGTGACATGCGTTCAAGGGATTGCGCGATTTATGTCTATAAAAACATATTCTACGTCTTTTCAAAGATATTTCAATTGAAATTCCTATTTTATTATATTTAGCTGTGCTGTGAAGCTTCATTATGCTAATGAGCTATCATCGAAATATACACTCTGTGAGACGTACCATGAAAGATGAAATTTGAACAAATACCTAGCATTGAAATCAGTAAAGTAATGTATTTTTTTGAAAAAGTTATTTCGTATTTAAATATTTTCGTTTAAAACCATTTTGTATTTTTATTTGAGATAATAAATAATCAAACATTGGTGTTTTTGGTGTAAATAATTTTAATAAAAATTTTTTTTTCACATCTCTGGATATATGTGGACGTCCAAGTACTGTGTAGTAAAGTATAAATAAGTAGTGGAGATTAACCTATTAATATAAACAACGTTTCGTAAGGTTGTTATCTAAGACCCAAAAAGATTAAATATATAGAGAGAGCATTGGGAAAATTTTCCTACAAAAATATTTATCCTGTAGGCTGTAGGCCGTAATCAGGGTGGCCATGGCCTTGGAAATATAGCGATGAACTGAACGACTTTGTACCACGTGGTTCTAAATGTCACATTACGGATTCTTTCGTCTCAAAGACCCGAACAATAATTATGTTGTCATGTAAAGTAATATTTTCAATAATCATGCAAGCATTTGTGTTTTTTAATAATAAATTAATTAATATTTATTTTATTCGTTAGGGAGTACATGCATGGTGTGTGGCCGTCCTACGTGGACCGTCAGCCTATCTGCCGATCAAAACTTTAAAAAAAAATCTATATATTTATTTTATAAAGTAAGTGACATAAGTAAAGTGTAGACTCCGAATTTTTCTGAATCCATTCTTAGTAAGAAGCGATCAGTTTAATGTCTAAACTTATTTTGCTTAGCAAGTAGTCCCTAATCCAATAACGGTTGTAAGGTAAACGTAACCTTCGAACTTAGTTGACAATAAAAACGTAATATATTGTTAATCGAATAAGTTAGACGAAACCTTGTAATAAAACCTACTCGTTACCTTTTACCCTTTTAACAATAAATATTTCAAAGGAAATAACGTGTATGTGGATTATGTAGTGGGTGCATTAAGGTTAGGAGTGCTTCTGAAGGTAGGGCTGTTCTGAAGGCTAATGGATCCCGGTTCAATTCCGGTTCACATTCGTCAGCTGAAAAGTTATACTTACGCAATCGATCACCGACTCAGTTCTAAAATATCTACATATTTTTTAACACTTAACTTTATAAATTTAATATTAATTTATTTTTAGATTAGATAATTTTAGTTTTTAGTATTTAAATTTAAATATAATATAATGAAATAAATAATTAGATTTTCTTTTTTATGGTGCGTAAGTACGTTATAAAATAATACTTAACTTTATTATGGTTTTAAGGTTAATGTAAGAATTTTAAGCCAACACGTGTTTCGATGAAATTATCTTTAATATAAAGTTTGTTACGCCAAATACTAAAATAATACCTAATATAATAAATATAACTGTTTTATTGGGCATCACTTTGGATAACAATCGTCACTCCGCGTATCGACAAGTTGTTGAACAGTACTATTTTGGCATCGTTCGCGGTTTCTGTGATAGAATCATCATTCCAACACGTCTATACACACACACATTCACACACAACACCCCCAAAGCTTCATGAAGCGCGCCTTACAAAGTAATTTTAATAGCCACATAAAAATTGCAATTGCTTTTTGTACGAGAACCTTAACCCTTACATGAACTGTAAAAAAAAAATTTTTAAAATAGATTATTTATTTTTTTATTTTTTTATTATAGATGGGTTTGCTCTTGACCAGCATCTATCCATGTAGGAAGGATGAGGCCGAAGATGGAGCGAGCTCACCCAGAAGATGCCTATTCACTCGAACCTTGAAAAGATTTGGGTTATATGAGCTCGGAAATACAGACGCCGGCATTCTTCAGATAGATATCACACTGGTTCTTCAGATATCGCGCTACTATGGTTGTTTTCGTTAGGCTCATACGCTCGAAAAACCCATATGCTCGATTGCAGTTTTGTTTTGGGACTGTAGCAATAAATCCATATTTCATCACCTGTTACTATATCCCAGAACAAATTAGACCCCCCCTTCGTTGAATTTGGTAAGTAAGCCTGACATTGCACCAAGTGACGCGGTCAGTTTTTTGAGCCTCAGTCAAATTGTGTGGGATCCATCGAGATCACAGCTTTTTCACACTTAAATGTTTGTGCAGGATTGTGCAGGATGCCTAAAGATTTCTAAATCTCGTGGTAGCTTACCTGCTTATCTGTATCAATCATACGGCGTACAGCATCGATGTTTTTGTTTCTCGAATTCTGCAAACCATATATAAATAGTCGTCTTGTATGGTGCTTCGTTGCCAAAAGCAGTTTGAAGTCGAGCAAAGCTCTGCTGAGCTGTCAAATTAAACTAACAACCTTAGAAAATCATACTACGAAAATTTTCATGAATTTAATCCATGGTGGTGCAAACACGCAGTTTTTAAAATTACGCCACAATTTGAGAACAAGTGACAGTCAGACGAAGCAACGGTATTCTACAGCCAAAGAGTTCCATTTTCAAATATTGTAAATACTTTTTAAATATTGTTTATGTAAGTGGCCAGTTCCGGAACCATATAGTGTGCCCTATGTAAATACATAGAGCATATTAAGGAAATAAATTTCCTTAATATCCTTCTAGTTATAGTGTAGTCGTATGCTACACTATAACTAGAATTCTGTTTCATAACACCAGTACCATATAACCATATAAGATGCTCCTGTTGACGATATCAGAAAACTTCTAAAATGAAGTCGAAATAACCAAGAAAGCATTATATTTAAATTGAAGGGCACTTCTAGATTCGATCTCTTGGGCAGTAACCGGAGTGCTGTACAAATTGATCCCTTACGTGTGGTTCAATATATAGAAATTAGCCATCTGCCCTCACAGTAAACATATGAAATATGCCTTTTTTTAAAACAACTCTTAGACTTATTTCACTAGAGGGCACTCTATTTAAAGGAAGCCTGAAGAATACACAAACACATCTAAATATCGCCAGTTCCGTATTTTTCATCGGCGGCTATAATAATAATGAAATTATTTTATCGTCTTTAGTTAGTGACATTCAACAACTTAAAGATATTTTAAATTGAATTATTGTTTTCCTCATTAGTCAATAATTGAACCATACAAGAATGGTTCAGGTGCCGAGGGTCACGCCATTCTGCAATATCATTGAGGATGCCATTGGATTTAAGCCGAACCCTCTGAAACACACCGTCTTCTTATAATTGCGTAGAAGCAATCTGCCCTGGATTCAATGAATATCCTTGACGCAATACGGAAACTTGGAAGTCTCAAAAACTCCTTAAACGTATATTACTTATTACCTACATTAAACTACGTAGTCAAAAATCTTCTGAACACTTTTTATAAAAGCTTATGTGGAAAAATCGCCAAAGCTTATGACTTGTAAATTTGAGTAATCGTAATATCTTTGACCTTCACGGATGCCTATAATATTTCAGGTTTGATTCAGAGCTCGTCAGGATGACGTTAGAGTTATGGAAATCTCCAGGCGACAAATATTTGATGTACAGAAACGGCTCCTTTACGATTTTATTATTTATTTATTTATTTATTTAATTTAGGTTACATACAGCCATTATATAAAACTAAATTATGTATTATAATAAAGTACAAATAGGCCTAAAGAACCATAATTTGATTAAAGAGATAACTAAACTAAGATAAGAAAAGGAAATTAGAATGGTATGTAGTGATAAATATTGAAAGAAAAAAAAATTAAATAAAAAAAATTAAATAACTATTTTTGAATGATGTTAAATTAATTGAGAATATGTCGATATCATTTAGAACCTTATTATAGTGATATTTGGAACGATGTAGGAATAAGGAATTCTTAGCATGATTAGTTCGACAGTAGGGAATGTAAAATGTGTCTCTTGATCTTCTCCCGAGTTTTGGAACTTTGAAGTAAATAGATTCTAAGAGTGAGGAAGAATCAATGTGATTATTTATTATTTTATATAGGAAGACTGCGTCAAGATAAGCCCGCCTTTCCTTTAAGGAATACAGTTTGTGTCTCAAAGCGCTTGTTTTATAATCGGTGAATACATTTCCTGTTTTATAATCTAACGTTTATGTTTTATATCATGTATATATTAAAACTAAAGTTATTTGTTCTCTAAGATGGACCAGGAAAATAATTCTACCGATGAACCAACTGTCTCTACATTTTCGAGAGAGTCTACGTGCTTTTCTTCTTTCGAGGAGATATATTTCTTCTTTCAAGGAGATATATATTATTATTAGAAGATATATATCGCAGTAAGTAATTAATGTTTCGCATTAAACCCCGCTCATAACAGAGGGTTCAACACAAATGCGTATAAAAACAGGTTAAGACAACATGTTGCGAGCAAATTGCAGCCGACGTCGGGTTAGAGGCTGGCAGTTAAAGTGACGTCGAGCGTCGGGATAATGGCGAGCATCCATCAAACTGAATAAGCTCCTACGATGACAGTCACGTACTTTGTTTAATGTCTACACGGCTACTACTTATAGCAGCTTGTAGCAAGTACGCTACGTACCTGTTACAAGCTGTTAAGAAGCGGGAAATAATTTATCTTGTACGCGGACAACAGGCAATTCATTGTTCCTTTATTAGTTAATTGATATTCGTTAAGCAGCTATATTTATTCTATGGGAAAATTCTATGGGAAAGAACTGGGAACAAATAGTTGCTTGGAGTAACTGTGACATATAAACAACTTAAGAGTAGTTTTATTCCACACAAGCTGATGCCCACGGCTACGCCCGCGTTAAAAAAGTAACGCCTGACTAAATATATGAGCAATTTATTGAAGTTATAGCTTTGCCAGGCGTTAGATGAACCCCACTAATCTATATTAATAATTTCGTCAAGGGGCACGGTAGACTCGATTGAAACCTTACCTGAATAATAAAACATAAAAAAAATAAAGATTTCGAGTCGACAACATATATCCGCAAAATTCGGATTGTCAAGTATTTTGTTAAATTCTAATGGTGCTGACAGACAAATCGCAGTCGCCATGTTGGCCACTCTAGCGAAACGTCACTGACACCGCGAGGAAAGTTCTCGAGGCTGAGACGAACAAAAAAGAATCATCGAAATTTGCATCGAAATCAGTCAATCCGTTCTCAAGATATCAACAAAATAGCCGTACCATACAAATTGTATGAGAAAATGAATTTTCTTCAGATTTTTTTCGTGAATATTTTCATATAAAAAACGATGAAAATTGGTCCAGCCGTTCTCGAGTTATAAGTGTTCGAACAAACCCGATTTTATTTCATATATTAAGATAATTTAGTTTTTAAAAACAGTTACCTGCCTTATAATATATTTTTTTTAGGAATAAAATATAATTATCCGAGTCCTGAATAAGTTCCTCTAGCAGTTAATCCTTCAATCGAGTATCCTTCGTAAATGAAAACATACGTATACACGTTATTATTAAAAACGCTGCGATTGTTTTGATTTCGATCAAATGAATTTAAATCATTTGTTTTGAGGTTATTGTATTGTTATTGTTCTACCGTTAGAATTTGATTTATAATTCCAAAATTTCGATACTATTCGGTCTCTACTAGTTAAAATCCCCTTCTATCATCTCTTATTTCTATAGAAACAGTTAGATCGTATTTATTAAAACCACAAGCGGCGGTTAATGTCTGGTTTATTGCACAAATAAATACTGCTTACCTAAATGCTAAATACATAAAACAATCAATTATATCTAAATATCGTACAGAAATAAATATAATTGAAAGTTATCGCGATTACTGAACATTTAATTATAAAACGTTCGATTATAGAGTTATATTCAGCGCATTTTGATTTAAGCATTCATTTAGGTGCGGTCATTGACTAAATATTTTGTGCACATACAGGCTAATGATCGTCTCATCTATGACGTAGGTTGATGTAGTTTGTGTCTCAATACAAGGCAATGCTTAAACAGACGACGTTTATAGGCTGACGATAATGATGATACATATTTTTAAACAAGTAAAGAGTACACTGCGTTTCGCAGTCATTTGGGCAGCCCGTCTGACGGCAGTAGCCACCCCCTTACAGAAGACCATCGTGAAATAACGTGTGCTGTTGTGTTTCGGTGAGTGAGTAAGGGATGCTAGAGCCCATTTCTCTATCCCCTCCTAATCCCTTATCTTTAATCCTACTGTAGTCGGCAGCGCACTTCAGGCCAGCAGTTCAGGCGTTGCTTGTGTTATAGGTGGCTACCATCAAGTGGACCGTCAGCCTGTCTGCCAATCTTAACATTAAAAAAAACTTTTCAACGATGTATTCACTTGACATGCACAGCACAACGCGCGACTGTATGTTTTCAATATTAATTATCGCGAGCAATTGGACTGTAATTCCTCGTTTGTTTATTGTATTATAGAAATTGATGCCGATTGTTTGCAAGCACAAAATTATCTGTGAATGTAATCAAGTGAAACGATAAATAATTCGTAAATAAATTAATGTCCGTTATGGAAAACGTTACTTCAATAAGATTACAAACAAAAAAACAAAGTCGCTATTGTTTTAATATAAATTGACATCTTTTTAGGGTTCCGAACGTCCGAAAAACGAAAAAGGGAACCCTTATAGGATCACTCGTGTGTACGTCTGTCCGTCGCTTTCGGTCAATTATTTCGGAATCTACTAGACCGATTAAGTTGAAATTTGGTACACATATCAATTTTTGTGACCCAAACGCAGAGGTGTGACGTGAATAGATGAAATCTGTATATGGGAAGTCATTTTTGAGGGGAAGGTGGGAAATTAAAAAAAAAATTGATAACTGCATCGTGTAACATATCAAATGGAAGGTCTTGTTGTGAAGATCTTAATATAATTTTTTTTGTAATTTTAAAATAAATAGTTTCCAAATTATTCAAGAAAATTGACGAAAATTGACCATTCCCCCCCCCCCCCCTATCTCCGAAACTACTGAACCTAATTTTGAAAAAAAATACAGAAATTAGTTTTCTACTTATAGATTATAGGAAAACCTATAAGAAGTCCATGATATTAAAATAACATGGTAAATCACTCAGCATCGTTCGGAACTTTCTTCACGCGAGTTCAACTCGTACTTGCCCCGTTTTTTTGGGTTAAGGTCACAGGTTAAGGGGTTAAGGGTTAAGGGGTAGAGTTCTCTGGAATCCTCACCGAAATTCTTACTTACTCACCGAAAGACAACAACATATATGCTGTTATTTTACAATGGTCTTCTGTAAGAGGGTTTTCTTCGGCTAGACGGGCTGCCCAAATGACTGCGAAACGTCGTATGCTCTGCCACTGTTTTCGAAATCCAGACTAAAGTCAACTTTGAACATTTCAATTCCATAGTTGACCCCGGTCGGGAATCTCAATGCGAATTAAATTAAATTGAGTTATTGCTAGCCCTGAACTGACTACTCTTTTCCTCCAGCTGCGTGCTCCTGTTGTTAGAACAAGATTCACTCCTTTATTTCATGTCCCTACGTCATGTAATAATTACGCTCTAAATTCTACTTTGCAGAATGCACAGAAGCTACAATAAAAGAATTTTTTTATGTTAAGATCGGCAGACAGGCTGACGGTCCACTTGATGGTAGGTGGCTACCGTCGCCTATAACACAAGCAACGCCAAAGCTGCTGCAAGTGCGCTGCCGACTACAGTAGGATTAAGGATAAGGGAATGGCAAGGATAGGGAAATGGGCTCTGGCATCCCTTACTTCACTCACCGAAACACAACAGCACACGTGCTGTTATTTCACGGTGGTCTTCTGTAAGGTGGTGGTTACTGCCGCCAGACCGGCTGTTCAAATGAATGCGAACCTGCATATGCATATTTAGATTTATTTGCTCAAAAAAGGCAGTATTTTAGAATGAGCTAATAAAACTTATAGTAATACTAATAATAAGCAACTCCCGGATGTTTCGTAACCACACTTCCTCCTTCGCCCAGCACTTCTCTTTCCTTCCACCTTACCCATTATGATTAACTGAAGCAGCCGTGGTACATTATAATGGGTCAAATGTAGCACAGGAACAACCTCACTCGAAGCGTTATGTTTAATTGGCGACAACACAAAATTTTATTCATTTTATTGAAAGGGGCTGGGGCAAGTCCAATGCGGGATTTGACTTCTTGTTCGGAGTCCCTTGTTTCATTACCCAAGCCCCGAGATATATATATTGACGTACTCGCAAAGGGCTGGGGCAAGTCCAATGCGGGATTTGACTTCTTGTTCGGAGTCCCTTGTTTCATTACCCAAGCCCCGAGATATATATATTGACGTACTCGCAAAGGGCTGGGGCAAGTCCAATGCGGGATTTGACTTCTTGTTCGGAGTCCCTTGTTTCATTACCCAAGCCCCGAGATATATATATTGACGTACTCGCAAAGGGCTGGGGCAAGTCCAATCCGGGATTTGACTTCTTGTTCGGAGTCCCTTGTTTCATTACCCAAGCCCCGAGATATATATATTGACGTACTAGCTCAAGGTTTTTACCTACTATTGATATGTTAGGTCTTAAGTCCGGACTTTTCAATATAATCAGTAGAACAGTGCCTTTCGCTTAACGCAACTTGTTAATGGCCGTACCGTTACTTTTAATTTAGAAGATGGTTTACATACTGTTATGGTAATGAACAAGATTTTAAACAAGATTTCATTATGATTTTTTTTTTTTTATAAGATCAGGGTAGCGCTTGACCACTATCTCACCTGATGTGAGGTGTAGATGTGGCCGAAGGTAGACCACGCTTACCCAGTAAATGCCCATTTACCCTGGTTTTGAAGACCCCGAGGTTGTAGTTCTGTGGGAACACAGACGCAGGCAACTTCAACTCCTTAGCAGTCCGAACAAGGAAGGTGGAACTGAAACGCTTCGTGCGTGATCGAGGTACATCGACCACGAAGGGATGAAACCCCCGCCCACGCCTAGTGTTCCGCAAGTGGAACGGTTCCGGTTGGATTAATTCGTACAGAATAGATGCACACTCTCCATAGTGTAGACGATAGAAAATCGTCTGAACTGAAGTCTGTAGGATGATTAATAAAAATATATAGAATAATTTAATGCAGGAAGGTGGTAACTTTTTTCCATATCAGTTATTTAGACAATCTTTTCATTACTAACTGAGAAAAACAATAGACTTTCTTCGAAGCCACACCCACATAGTCGATTATTATTTCTACCTCTGTACCAGCACTTCTAAGAATCACATAATGCCAATGCTACCCACATATTGTTGCTAAAGCGTATCACTTATATAATGACCCAAATCATAATAAAAAGAATACTCGTATGTCAGCTCGATTGGCGAATATCAGATAAGTAACCTAATGAAAACAGACGATCTTTGTCTGGAGAAGTATCCCAATGTGCGGTCACAAGTGGATGCCTACGTGACGGCTGTTCTGGATGTCACAGTGATTTATGTAATGTATGAACTTATGCTTAGTTTCTAAGAAGCTGAAAGTGAAAAAAGTTTAAAAAGATCATCCCATAAAAACCACAGACATAAGACATTTTTTGTTAAGGGTATACCAGGAAAGTACATCCTTTTAGGATGACAATTGAGTCGTAATGAGAAATTTTAATTCAACTTGATTGAATATTACCTAAATAAGAATAATGTTTATTAATGAACAAGATTCTTATTGTCTCTATCACGGAGAAGTAGCACTAATTTGTCACTAAAGTAATTCAAAGAATTAGTCCTTAAGAATCGATTTTCATGTAAGGCCCCCGGTATGGAAATTTTATGAGAAGTAAAATTAATACAAGCGTCAACTAAAAAGCGTTACGTCACAAATGTCACTTTGACATTTGTGCGACTGCTGACGCATGTATTTATGCTCCCTAATTCTATTATTTAGGCTTATAAAAGCAAATGTCGAAATCTTATATGAAAAGTATAGTCGACGAAACGATAGCGCAGTATAACCTACTGGAGCAGCGAAATCTGTCGTCGAAAAAATAAACTAGAATGTAACTACATAATATAAAGTAATTTGGTATACAGTTATCTATTGGCACTATGGAAAAAATATACATTTAATTTATACGTTTAAAGGAGTAAACTTCAGTAGTGCACGGAGACACACGTTTTTTTTTTCTTTCTTTTCAATCGTCTATAGTATGCGCCAAGGCTATTGGCACACGGGGCCATAAATCAATCAAACGCTAAGGTTGCGCATGTTCTGCACGCATTGTCGATACTTTGAGTACCTACTCATTGAGTATTGCTAATAGAGATATTATTATTTTTTCACTTAATCTACAATCAGTTGAGCGAATAATTGAAAATGTTGCAAATGAAATTTGTTGCAGCTGGAATCGACTGTAAGCATGTTGATATTTCTTCGTTCTTAGTATATAGCGATTGTAAATATTGTAAACATGATGTTTCATATTTTAAATTGTGTATAATTTTAGTGCTCTGGATTTTGTTTAATAAATAAATCAATCAATAGAATAAATAAGATTTTATTTATTCATAACAAAACAAAAGTTTAATTTTCATAATCGATAGTGACACGGCACATCACTAGTCCTCGCCATAAGGCCAGTAAGTGCGAGAGAGCATGCGATATTGGCAATGCTGCTCCAACGTTTTATGGCCTCGTGTGCCAACAGCCTTGGCGTTCGCTATAACTATATTTCTGATATCGAAAAGCTGAATATCTTCAACATTCACATGATAATGAAGTGTTTGTTGATGACTGCGTGTTTTTTAATAAGTAGATTAAAGGTAGAAAGAAATTCTACCTTCTTCTACCTTTAAATTATTATCTATTACACTGCCTGTTGAGAGCTTCTTTTTTATGGAATAGCTTGAAAACAATCCTAACTATTGGTATACATGAGTGCGAATGTGAGTTTGTTTATTTGTTGTTTGTTGCTTTCACGCCTGAAGTACTAAACCGATCATCATGAAATTTTGCATATGCGTTGTCAGGGATACACAAAAGGACATAGGTTACTTTTCATTCAGAAAAAGCAAGGATCATCAAAAATATTTAAAAAAAATTAAACGCATGATTATTAAATATCAGGTGGTCCAAGCAAAACAAATCGTGTTCGATGATATTAATTTATTTTCTTTACTAATGGTATTATACAAAAATAAACGAGTGGGTAGCAACAAGGCGTTATGTCACTTCGAAGTCTAGCGGAGGAATGAATTCAAAAATGACTGCCGTGCGGCTCGCCTTCTCGCGCGACAAAAACCTACCCACCTCTTATTTTCCTTTTTTATAAATCGTCCGTGTTGCTACCCTACAATTCATATTACTTGCGAGACTGTGCAAAATAATATAGGACGCAACTTCTATTATTAAATTAAAGGTTATCATAATGTAACCGTGAATCATATAACAAATTCTAACATTTCTAACATGATATATAAAGATTGTAGAATAAAGATTGAATAAATGATAACATCTAAGAACAAGGAGCGCGGACGAAGTAGGGGTCAAAAGTTAGTACTGTAATATATACGTTGAAATTTGAGAGGATGTCATGGTAACTAAGTTATCGTATTGAGAGTCAGACATGTAATTATGTTTCGTAGAGATGAGGCACATCCTTCAGTGTACATCATTCTGTGTGGTTGCTAAGGCACGTTCGAAAACTAATGACGCCCACACCCGGCTTACCCAGATCTCATTAGTGACGATTTGCTCGCCCCATACCATTTGTCCACTAATAACGACGATTTGTAATCTATACTAATATCATAAAGCTGAAGAGTTTGTTTGTTTATTTGAACGCGCTAATCGCAGGTTCGAATTGAAAAATTCTTTTTTGTGTTGGATAGTCCATTTATCGAAGAAGGCTATAGGCTATATAACATCACGCTACGACCAATAGGAGCGGAGCTTCAATAAAAACGGGAAAAATTATCCTTTTTGAGAGCTTCCGTTGCGTGCGCTGCATAAACGGTTAAAGTTACGGAAAAATCATGTATGACGGAATTGTTCCCCTTTAAAAGTTCTAAAAAAAAATCCGGACAGTATAAGGTTAACTCACTATAACCTATTTTATGGTAACCAAATTTGTTCTAAAATAATGCATTATTTGCGAAGGTGTTTTTATAAACATTATATTAATCCTTGTCCAAATGAATACATTATTCATCACAAGTATTTAATTTTGAACAAAATTTCCCTTGAGATCATTTGATTTCAATGAATATCTTGGGAAATCATTTTAAAATAACTCCGCAACAAAACAATGATCAAGTACCACCGCGCACATATGATGTGCAAGGCGGGCAGTCGTGAAAGGGGCTCCTGCCTGCCGCGCGGCTCAGACTCTTGGTCGTGTTCAGCGAACTGCTTTTTTAAATATTTTTTTGCGATATCTCTTCATATAATAATACTTAATAAAGAACGCAGCTTTCTCGGCAGTCTGCTACAGCAAATCGGCTGCGACTTTTGTCTATAATACAATCGTTGTTTGCCTACTATGCTTTTGTGCACGCTAATCTCAGAAACGGCTTAACCGATTTGAATGCGGCTTTCACTGATGTATTGTAGCAAGCTACCCATAACATTTAATGTTTGTTTCATTCGAATCGGTTTACAAACAAAAAATTTACGCGCTATACCCAATACGCGCTTATACGCGTACCAAATAGCGGGCTCAGCAAGTAGTTAATAAGTTTTTCTTTATATTGTTTTGTAATCGCTTGAATAAATAAATACGTACAGGATGGGCACCAGTAAAGCGCACAACCTTTAAAAGAACCTTTAAAAGAGAATAGTACGTGTCCATAGACAAATAAACGGTGAAGGCGTCGAATGTAAAGCTTGTACCTTATTATGCGAGCACATTCTCCGTCGGAGGACTCCATTAAAATCCATTAAAGCTTCATCGAAGTGTTACTTCGCTCTATACCATTCTCCGAATTTAGGCAATGCCTCTATTTCAGCTTCAATTTATTTGCACTACTAGAAATTCAACCATGGTGATGTAAAAAAAACTAATCCCATTTTTTTATTTAAAATCTCTATATATAAAAATGAATCCCCATTTCCCTTGGTCACGACGTCATGCGTGAACGGGTAGACCGATTTTAATTCGGTTTTCACTAATGGAACGAGGGATAAACGGGCAATGTTCTTATGTATAAAAATTGCACCCCGGGCGAAGCCGGGGGCGGGTCGCTAGTATAATATAAAAGCTCATCAACAGCGACAAAAGTAGCAACTGAAAATAACTTCTGTTCACAAAAAATTTCAAAAATGTAAGTTTATACGTGGCGAGGTAATTATTTACAATATTCTGTGATTCACTCTTATTTAGGGTTCCGTACGGCCAAATAAAAAAACGGAACCCTTATAGGATTACTCGTGTGTCCGTCTGTCCGACCATTTCCCGAAACTCCGAAACTACTGAACCTATAATTTTGAAAAAAAAAATACAGAAATTAGTTTTCTACTTATAGATTACTAGCTGAACTCGGCGACGCTTCGCTGCGGCCCATACGGCGGTGGCGTGCGCATGGGGCGCGGGGTACTGGACACTGTTTATATATGCTATTTGTCGTAGCGTGATGTTATATAGCCTATAGCCTTCCTCGATAAATGGACTATTGAAAACAAAAAGAATTTTTCAATTCGAACCAGTAGTTCCTGAGATTAGCGCGTTCAAACAAACAAACTCTTCAGCTTTATAATATTAGTATAGATAGGAAAACCTATAAGAAGTCCATGATATTAAAATAACATGGTAAATCACTCAATATTGTGCGGATAGGTAACATCGTACGGAACCCTCTTCACAAGAGCTCAACTCGAACCCGTTTTTTTTTATGTTAAGATCGGCAGACAGGCTGACGGTCCACTTGATGGTAGACGGCTACCGTCGCCTATAACACAATAAGCATCGCCACAGATGCTGCAAGTGCTCTGCCGACTACAGTAGGGTTAAGAATAAGGGAAGAAAATGAACTCTGGCATACCTTACTCACTCACCGAAACACAACAGCATGTGTGCTGTTGTGCTGTTATTTCACGGTGGTAACTGCCTCCATACGAGCTGCCCAAATGATTGCGAAACGCAGTGTGTCCTGGCACTACTTTACAGATCCAAACCAGAGCCAAATTTGAAAGTCGACTCTGCCAGGAATTAAACCCGGGAACCCTAGAACAGAGCGTTAAGGCAAGCACCATAACTGCTCATCCAACGGGCTCGTCAAAATTACTAAACTAACGCTACATTATGAAAGCAGATTTTCTGAAAATCTAATTTTCCAGGAAACTTTTGGAACGCCTACCACTACAGCACAAAATACTGTTTTTCAATACAGCGCTTGCCCGTAAAAGCCAAATGCGAAAAAATGTTTCCAGCGCAAAATAAAATTTTGGCGGCGCCTTTTAAAAAGCGCTGAGGCAGTGTTGCCACATTTAATATTTAAAAATCCGTATATTTAGGTGAGATGAAAGCGTCTCGCTCTACCCTGAACAAGGGCTGGGGCCGGTGCTGCTCGTATTTGAAAAATAAAGACTCCTGAGCGGAATAAATAAATAAATAAATCTACTTTGAGTGGGAAGGAAAGACCTTTTCTTGTGGATTGGGATCCAAATTTCATTCAAAAGTAAACTTAAGCAATTTGTTTTTGGTGTAAAATCTGTTAAAATCAAAGTCTATGGGTAATCTCTTAATTATTTTATACTACACTAGAGAAATTCCTATTTGATCTGACGGTTAATCGTGACATGGACTACAACAAGACTGGTAATTGGTTTTGGTGAGCCAAAATATTGATACTTGTCGCAAAATGTGGCAGCAAAATTGAACAGAGCACCGAACGTGTCAATGAAATGGAACTAAAATGCCAATAACACCGCGTTGTAAACAGATTATCGCTTCTAATAGTGTCGAAGTATCGGCAAATTGAATTCCGAAAGCTGATCGGACAACTCGACTAGCACAGTAAGCTGAAAAATTAGTAAGGAAGGACAATAAATCGCAAATGCAGAAGATACCCCCTCTGCAAAAGGGTAACCTCCTTTGTATGAAGAAAACTCTATAATACATACTACTACAAACCTACGAATTACCATAAACTGGGTCCGTTAGATGTACCATGAAACGGTTTATTCAAGTTAAACGGTTTATTTAAGTTACCAATTTCTGTTTAGATTTTCTAAACAAAAACAAGTCAGGGCCCCGATTCAGTAAGCCTACGTTTTCAAAACGCGTGAATTGAATTCGATTTAAAAAAAAAAACAAGTTTTTTGTATTCAGTAACATCTGTCAATTGAAAACGCGCGTTTTAAGCGTGGTTTTATGTCATAACGTATGTCATAACGTCATAACGTCATAAGTCATAACGTACCAGAGACAATTTAACTTTTGCTTACTGAATGCTCAAGTTTTAGTAATCGAAATTAGCGCGTTACGTTTTGAGACGTTTTTAATTCACGCGTTTTGAAAACGTGCGATTACTGAATTGGGGGGCAGTTTTGTTTAAACTTTTTTCAAATGATAGGTAACAAAAAATGATACGTTTTCTAAGCATCCATACTCACAGACTCTATGTCTGTGAAACTTAGTAACATTAAACGCTTATTTGGCCCCTTTCTATACTGTTGGAATGTTGCTGCGGGCCACAATGTTTGATTTTATTGGCGGATGAGAATTTCAAGACTTGATTTTATTACATACATTTTGATAGGAAGTTTCTGAAGATCAACTTGAACTTTTGACGATAATAATTTTAAGTAACGGCCTACGCACACAAATATTACCTTTTCAGTTTTTTTTTTTATATTATGTTTAGATTTTTTTTTTTTCAAAATATCGTTTTCTCACTTTCAGTGCCAACTTCACACAACTTTCCGCGATTAACGCATACATAGAGGCAGACAGACTTTACTTAATACAGTGTTTATTTTATGTTAAGATCGGCAGACAGGCTGACTTGATGGTAGGACTCTTCAAGTCGCGAGTGAATCGGTTCTTAATAGACAAGCATGCTCCATCTTAGATCGCGTCATCACTTACCATCAGGTGAGACTGCGGTCAAATGCTTGATCTATCATTATAAAAAAAAAAAAAAAAAAAGGTGACTAATGTCGCCTATAACACAAGCAACGCCACAGATGCCGCAAGTGTGCTGCCGATTACAGTAGAATTAAGGATAAGGGATTGGGAGGGGATAAGGAAATGGACTCTGACATCCCTTACTCACTCACCGAAACACAACAGCACGCGTGCTGTTATTTCACGGTGGTCTTCTGTAAAGGGTTGGTTACTGCAGCCAGACGGGCCGCCCAAATGACTGCGAAACGCAATGTTCCCTGCCACTGCTTTCCAGATTCAGACCAGAGCCAAATTTGAAAAGTTCATTTTCAAAGTAACCGTGCCGGGAATCGAACCCGGGAACCACTCACCCTAACCACTCATCCAACGGGCTCGTATGTAGTGATATATAGGAAGTTAACAAAGTGAAATTATGTAAGCTTATATGTATATCCCTTCTGATCCCTTATAACCTTTATCCTCTAAGGTCGGCAACGCACTTGAAACACCTGCGGCGTTACTTGGATTAACAGGCGACGGACGAACAACTTGCCTGCAGATATTTACATAACACAATAATGGTCACGTATTTAAAAGCGAAAATTCTGTAGACGCAATCATTCCTTTTACGAAAGCTAATGCCAAATAAAAAGTTAAAGATCAGAAGATTAAAGCAAAATACACTCCCTTACTACTTGTTTTCGATAAAGATTAAATTCGCCTCAATTTTCTTATATTTATTTACAAACTGAGCCCGCAACTTCGTAGGCGTTTTATACGGTATTATAGCGCGTAACTTTGTTATTTGTAAACCGATAAACAAACGCTAAATGTTACGGGAAGCTTGCTACAATACATCAGTGAAAACCGCATTCAAATCGGTTAAGCCGTTTCTGAGATTAGCGTGCACAAGGGAACAGCAAACATAAGTAAGAAAGCGTATATTTTTTTTTTAAATATAGAATAATAATGTTACATGAAAAAAGAAAAAAATAAATGAAAATTGTATAAATCAGTTCCCACATATTATGCAAATATTTTGGCGTGTTGTGCCAAAATAAAGAGTAGGAAATAAAACAGTACTATGAAATTGAACTTGTATGCTTATTGTAAGCAAGAACTTAGTATTAACTTTTAGTACATAAACATATTTACATACTCAATCAGATATCATCATAATTATATTTTTTTTCGAACTTACCCTTGCTTTTTATTTGAGAAGCTTGAAAGTGATATCGGATTTTTGAACATGCGTGAAGCAATCAGACCTTAGAAACGATAGGGTCCGATTTGACAGAAACTTTATCCCGCAAATACATGAACTTTGGATCAATCTCCCTTCTAAAGTGTTTCTGCCTAACTACAATATAGGCTTTTTCAAGTAAACTGTAAATAAATTTCTGCAGAGTCGGCAGCACACCTGCATAACCCCCGTTGTTTGTGTCCTTAGGCAGTGACGCTACCTGCCGTCCTTTAACAAAAATTATAAACTAACCCCCGAATTTCAATTGAGCCCAAACACGCTATATCTGCTGTAAATTGCTAAGGAGTTGGGTATTCCGCAGACTACTTGGTGCTGCAGCATCGGGTTAAGATTACCATCACGTAGAAATACCACTGCCGTAAATGTATACAGAAAAAAAACCTGTGAAAATGAGTAAATTCCCTTCGTCAAATGGGAAAGTGGCTGATGGCCTTCAAATGCCTGAACAGATCTTCATAAATTATAGCTAAGAACTTTCAAACAAAAAACCGTATCAAAATCAGTCCATCCGTTTGGAAGCTACGATGCCACAGTAGACACACATTCACCGACACACACACACACACACACACAGTCACACGTTTTAAACACCCTTTTGTGTCGGGCATCGCGGTTTAAAAATGCAGTTCTCATGAACTACTTTTTTTTCGCCTTTTACCTGCCATGGCACTAAAAAATAATTCTTTTTGTCCTTATCAATAATTTTAAATAATTTTTATCCTTTTTTTATATATATTTTAATATTTATTTCATATAAAGAATTAACCCTTATTGAACATTATTAAATATTGCTGCTTTTCCGTATGTGTATGAATGGTATCTCTTTTTTTTAAATAGGCAAGTGCTTTTTAGGTTTGATTCAATCCTTATTAGAGCTCAATATAATGCTTTTTTCTAAAAAACTAAAATTGCAAAGCAGTTAATGGCCAACCCAAAATTATCATCAATACAAATAACAATAAATAGTAGAATGTAGGTTTTCTCGGCCGGTATCCGAATTAAAGATCGCAGCATTAACACCCGAATTAAAGAACACAAGGGTAACTGTCGCAAAGGAGAGACCGAAAAATCGGCAGTAGCTAAACACGCCTTTTCTGAAGCCAATCATAAAATCCTTTTCAAAAACACATTAGTTCTGTCATCCGAGGTACACTATCACTCACGCCTTAATCGGGAAGCCATTGAAATTTTCAAGCATCCAAATAATTTCAACAGGAAGGAGGAAAATTCTAAGGCTACACAACATTTGGTATCCGGCACTACGCAAGAATAATAATAATGAAAGAAAGAGAGGGCATTATAACCCCTCTCCTAGTGACCACACCCTACCAATTCAACCACGGGGTGGGGATATAAATTTAAATATAGATACATTCCAGTCGACAAATCAGTCTCGCTCGAGAAGTCGAAAAGTGCAGAAGTGAAGTGCAGTGATGTGATGTACTTTTTCTTGTAACACGGACTACACCACTGAGGATGTCAACCGCAGTTGTTGACGAAACGTTTGGAAGAATTTCCAACAGACCTGGGCCATCATCCCGGAAACCCACAACTCAAATAACAATAAAATTGAAGTGTCTGTTTGTCAAAACAAGTCAAAACAACAGAATTTTACTACATGTACCTATATCAAAGCATATACGGTGCTTATAACAATATACGTATACAATGTTTTAGGTGTTTTTCTGTCAGTTTGTTCCGGCTAACCTCCTAAACGGCTGGACCGACTTTGACGGGACTATCACTGGCAGATAGCTGATGTTATAAGAATTCGTAAATTCAGTTCGAGAACCTCTAGTAACACTGCCTAGCGAACATTTCTGCAGCTGGAGACAAATAGAGGCCACTTTTATTTTCTTATGGAAATTAAACCCGGCCCGGCGGCCATTTAATACTGTTTCTGCTTACCAAATCCGTTACTTACTTTATTCGAACACATTCCGCTAAATCCCGCAGATTTATCCTACCAAAAGACGGACGGACGAGCAGAATTAACGCGCTAAGCTACTGAGCAGGTATGATTATCTATTCCAGGTGAATGTGTAATATAATAATGTTAAGGTCTGACGAAGTTTGATGATGATGAACCGTCCACTTAGAATTGATATCGTAATAATCGCATTCGAAATTAATTCATAGCGCCTCGTGCACGCTTCGACAGCGTCGTATCATTTGATTAGCGCAATGCATTGAGGTTGTGTTTAACATAATACAATAAGGTCAATTGAATTTTACACGCAACCATTGATAACAGAATTGGCCGTTATGGTTGTTTATCATAACTAATATCATAAATGCGACAGTGAGTTTGTTTGTTATGCTTTTACGCCTTTACTACTCAACTAATCAAGGTGACATTTTCATCATCCAAAAATATAAATAAAAAATACAACGCCTGATAATAATATGGGTATGAGTGTAAAATAATTTAACACTAAAGAAAAAGGAGCCTAGACGAAGCAAAGACAGAAATAAAAATAAGTAGAGATTTTCTTGGGAAATTTAAATGTTTCTGAAATGTTCTGAAAGACGCTGCTTCCCTTTTATGTTGTCTGAGACACCATTCGATCACCTCCCTGGCCCATTTTTCTTGTTTACTCTTAATGATGACCTCCCATCTCTATTTTAATTGTTTTACACAGTACGTTAGGTACATCCTTAAGGGATTCACTGAGGCAAATGGCATTTACTATAGAACTCGCTGGCGGCGGAGACAATTCAACGGGCCTAGAAATGGTGTTTTTTTGTTTTTACCATTAGAACATTACACAAAAAATTTTTTTTTATTAATACAATTTTTTAATCTGATATTAACTTATTAATAGGTACAAACAATATATATAATATAATATAGTATAACAATAATATAGTTTACAAACAATTAAACACAAATATTTGCATGCCCTTGGCGGGTAGAACATACTTTGTACTGTAACTGCTGTATACAAATTAAAATCCTGTAAACATGTGTTCGCGCAAATAAAGATTTATTTTATTTATTTATTTATTTATTTACAGGATTCATATGCGCGCAATAAGCCGTTTTCGAGAGAATTTTCAATAAAGGTCAAATTTTTTTTGTGTTCTAACTTTTTTGTAGAGTTTCTATTACTTTAACGAAAATTCTAATTAATACAATTGGTTCTTCACATGTTTAAGTATAATATATATATTTTTCAAAGCAATTGTCTTGTCTATTTCTTGTAACATCTTCATTAAACAATGGATATTTTTAGTATTTAGAAAAATATTTCTTTGACCTCCGTAACATAAGTACAACGTGTACAAATGCTTTTTTAAATAAATTTTGATGTACATACACGGCTATTATGTATTTATTCAATACATATACAACAGGAGTAAATCGCATTAGAGGAGCCATAAGAGAATAATTGGAGATTTCTAACAGAAGTATTGGAAACATGAGTAAACTATTATATTCGTGCCAAATTTTAGAACAATTATGTGTTATTTCCATCACTTTACACGATGATGAACCCGTTTATGAAATATACTTTAATGAGCAATCGGATATCGTCGAATTAGTCCGACACAGTTTATAAATTGATTTGTGCTGTGAATTGAACTCAGTATTTCCAAAGTTAACAATGTGGTTCAAAGTGTTTGCGTGTCTGGTGTATTTTATACATAAAGTTTGTTACAGCCAGGTTGTGTATGATTCGTATTACGGTGTTCCCCTTAACGAAACCAGAAGGAATGAACTGAATTTAACAGTAAATGGTACCCTGTAAGTTACAAAAAGTACACTTGGCCTTTAAAGTGACTTTTCCTTGTTTTTTAATATGTAAAGGTCATCAGGCAGTCTGATGATCCACTTGAGGGTTCTGAGGCTTCCGTCACCTATTAACTGAAGCAACGCCACAGATGCTGCAACTGCACTATTGACTTAGTAGGATTGGTTGGATAGACTGCTTGACATGCATGGTGTTATTTCAAGGTGGTCTTCTTTAAACGTAGTACGCTCCACCATTATTAAAACACCTAGACTAGAGCTAGAAAAGTTTATTTTCAAAGTTGGCCCTGTCGGAAATCAATCCTGGGACCCCTCAATAAGAGCGCCAAGGTAAGCACGATATCCGCTCGACCAATGGGCTCTCTGAAGAAAAACCAAAAGCGCTCCCAAAATTGTAAATTTACATCACCCGTGAAATATACTATAATATCATCATTTTCAAACCAAAATGTGCGAAAAGTATACTTTTGAGATATTGACAAAAAGCGATTTTTGTTGAAAAATTTTGCATGAAGGTTTTTTTTTTTAAAGTATTTTATTTGAAACTTAGGGTGTTAAACTTATTGATCTTTTAATTGTATTTCATGCATGCATCTACAATAAATAAGTATGATATTAAACTGTAATTTTTATTTCCTTCATAAATATTTTTTACAAAGAAAACAATATAAAAACGTATGTATAAAAACGAGTAATACAAAAAGCAAAATTATTTTAAATGCGCAATTGTGTTAAACAAAGTAGTCTAAAATAAGTCGCTCTGTGAACGCGCCTTTACTTTTCTACGGATTTGTTTACGCCCACTGTTCATTTCCTGTCCTTGTCATTTGTATGAAAAATTCAGACAGAGAAAGCGCTCTACTAACTCGTTTCCGTGGATATAGCAATAAATTACAAACCCTATAGGCTTTGCTAGTGTTAGTAGGCGACGGTAGCCACATACCATCAAGTGGACCGTTAACCTGCCTGCCAACCTTAAATAAAACCCCTAATTCATAATTAGAATTAAATTGCATGAAATCTTATTTTTATGCATCACTAGCCACAGCTTCGCAAGAATGCATTTTTTCTGCAAGTTATATGCACAAATCTTCCCCATTTAGTGAAAACCGTTAGTTATTAGTTAAACCGTTTAAACCGCACAGAAAATAACTATTTTATTATACATATTTATGAAGATATGTATAGTGTACAGATGTGGATAGATAAATCATCTACAAATAATAAAATTTGAGGCTCTGAATTGACTTTATGTCTATGAAATGAACGTCCGGCAAGTACAAGTCTTTACACACGGCTTAGGTCTTTACACTGACAACTGTGGTTATTATAAATTATAAAAAATTAACAGTAACCAATACTAGCATGTAGGTTTTCTCGGCCGGTATCCATATGAGTTATGGGTTTCCGGGATGATGGCCCAGGTCTGTTGGAAATTCTTCCAAACGTTTCGTCTTCCAAACGTTCCAACAGACCTGGGCCATCATCCCGGAAACCCACAACTCATATAGTAACCAATACTTTACAATTGTATTTCCTGTATTTCAGTCTTTGTACTCAACGCGTCGAACCGTGTCGCGACAACGAGGGCAGAAGAATCGATGGCACCTGTACCAATCCGCGATACCCCTCCAGGGGAGCTGGGGGAACTCCTCTTCTTCGTATGTTGCCTGCTAGATATGGACCTGGTATGAAATCGGTTTAATTTACCAAATGGCAAATTACGTCCGTTTTGCTGAGACCAAATATTTATATAAGTACTAGCTGACCCAGCAGACGTTATCCTGCCCGAACGCGAAAATAATTCTGTAACCCGATCGTGGCGCCACCTATCGGGTCCAATTTTATTTTCAAACCATATGTCAAAGTGACGCGACACTTCACGTCAATGAACGTCAGTTAAATTATTTGAATATAGTACATACAAAAATACTCAAATCTCGATTAATAAATGGGGTGGGGGTAGGAGGGTGAAAAATAGTTTACGTCCTATTCTCAGACCTACTGAGTATACACACAAAATTGCATAAGAATCGGTCAAGAGAACAAGGGATACGAGAGTGCTGGCGACGCGATACGACGCGATACGATACGATACGATACGATACGATACGATACGATACGATACGATACGATACGATACGATACGATACGATACGATACGATACGATACGATACGATACGATACGATACGATACGATATCATGACATGACATATGATACGATATATCTATATTTAACTATTCCTAAAGGAAAGTCGCTATTCGCTTCTGTCTGTTTCTTCGGTAACTTCTTCTAAACCACCCAACTTATTTTGATACGGTTTTCACCAATAGGGAAAGCTATATACGAGGAGACGTACGAAGCCGAGGGCGGGTCGCTAGCTGTTATATATTTCTGGAGTGCATAGTTGAAAATCTCTTCCGATTTGTATGCTCATGTTTGTAGTCCCGAATCGTTTCAGGGAATACCTTGAGGCGAGCAAAGAACGGAAGCGATCTGCCTTCTACCAGATTGATCCGAACGAAGATTCTCAGCGAGGGCTACGCTGAAGACCACCACTTTACGACTCTATTAACACACGTATTCGTTTTTTCTTTCGTAGACATCGTTGACTTGACTTATCTTCGTAAGTATTTAAAGGATTTTAGTTAATTTTGGTTTTTTTTCTGTGATTCCCTACTAATATTAAGCTAAAATTTCTTTTTAGTTCGATTTATAATACTAAGTGATTGCTGCGTGGGAAACACGCCAAATCGACTGAATCCCCTCTGTATACCCATACCAGTTCCAGGGGACGACCCGATCCTAATGGAAACTGGTGTCAGATGTATGAATGTCACGAGGCAAGAAACTTTCCAAGAGAGAGGGTGCTTACCAAACACTGTTCCGGCCGAACGAGTAAGATTTACCTTATCACCTGTCTTCAGATGAATTGAAAACAGAATTTCCGTTCAGGGTCTAGGATTAATACATGGTTATAGAAATTCATAAAATTTGATTTAAATCGGTTAATTATGAGATTTTTGAAACAACGCGTTTTGGAAATTGTGACTTTTTACGCAAACAGTATATTATAAAGAAATCTTTTTATTTTATTTTTTGTCTCTTTTTTATTTTATATCTACTCGTAGTACAGCAGAAATACGCCAATGTTGGATTTATCCGTCATCTATGGAAACAGTGAAGAACGATCTCGTCAAATCAGATTATTTGAAGGTGGTCTACTACGATTTGAGAGAAGAAACGAGAGAGAAATCCCACCTGGAAACCAACTCACTTGTACAAACAATAGACTGCCTTTCGAAAATACTTGCTACGATTTTGGTAAGTTTTTAAAGAAATACGCTCTAAGCTACGATTCACTCATTAACTTTACAGTGCCCTTCTAATTTACCATAACTTCTGTTAAAGGTGACGCTTTAAATGGAAATCTCCTAACTGGAATAGTTTCAACAGGCTTATTATTGTTCAGAGAGCACAACCGCATAGCCAGACGTCTAGCCGCCCTGAATCCATGCTGGGATGACCAAAAACTCTTCGAGACAGCTAGACAAATTAATATAGCACAGTATCAATATATAATGTATTATGAACTTTGGGTAGTCCTATTGGGTAAGTAGTTATTTTAAATTTAATTCAGTTTTCATTTAAATATAGGGCAGCGGGATGAGCGTGTATTATGTTTGCTTTCATCCTTCCGTGTTTCACAAAAGATTTCTACTCGGCGGAGACAATTCAACAGGCCTAGAAATGGTGTTTTTTTGTTTTTTCCATCAGAACAATACGCAAAAAAATAATTTTATTAATACAATTTTTTAAACTGACATTAACTTCTAGCCGTTTTCGAGAGAATTTTCAATAAAAGTCAAATTCTTCTTGTGTTCTAACTTTTTTTGTGGAGTTTCTATCACTTTAACAAAAATTCTAATACCAATACAATTGGTTCTTCACATGTTTAAGTATAATATATATTTTTTTCAAAGCGATTGTCTTGTCTATTTCTTGTAACACCTTCATTAAACAATGGATATTTTTAGTATTTAGCGTTTGTCTCCACCTTAAACAAATGATATTATCGTAGACATAGCATGCATGACGCATTTGTTTAGTGAAATCTATATGTCCATAAATATAATAAAATCGTAAACGAGCCGTGTCCGTACATTAAATATTTTTTCAAAAAACAGTTTGCAAACCTTGTTACCGAGGTCATAAAATTTTTTTTTAGAATTTTTGTCCGTTTGTCTGTGCGTTTGTGCACGCTAATCTCAGAAACGGCTTAATGGATTTAAATGCGGTTTTCACTGATGTATTGTAGCAAGCTTTCTGTAACATTCAATGCTAGTTTAACTCCAATCGGTTTACAAACAAAAAAGTTACGCGCTATACCGAATACCACGCATACTGTGTTGCTAGCTCAGTTAGTCTTTTCATATTCTATTAATTAATTAATTAATATACTATAAAGCTGAAATACCACTTATCACTGACATGGTTGTTCTCCTAGAAGGAGTCGCCGGGGGATTCCCCCTTGTGGCGGATCGGAGAGGGGGTGGTTTATCGAGTAGCAGAAAAATCCCGAATCCTCGGTATACCGACCTGGTAAAAAGTCGGGGTATGGATCTCGGAAACTATGAACCCGAGAGGGACCCGGTCTGCGGAATGTCATAGAGGGTCATCGGGGGTCTCCACACCGCGACCCCCCCCTCTCCCCCCCATACGATTTTTTTACGCTCCATACAACCGTCCGGATCTTCGAATCCCCGCAGCTCCGAAACGGTGAGAGTCACGGCGGCGGTCACTTTGGGGGATAACATTGGCTCCCGGATATCCGTCGTCCGGGACCCTCGCCCTCCCCCCACCTCCCCCCCTTCGGACCCCCTCCATACAAAATCTCACTCTGTTAGGGATCTTTGGCCGCTAGAGGAGGGCGGTCGACCCGCCGCGCAGGGTCTCGACGCCGGGGGGGCGAACGACGAGGAGGGGGGAGGCGGGGGGGAAGGGGAGCGCGCAGCGCGACCCTGCCCCCCCGGCCCCCCCTCCGAGGAAGTTCGCGACCCCGGCGTCGAGGGCCGGAGCGGCGGCAAACGTCATCGGAGGGTTGCGGAATTACGTCCCTTTTGAATTTTTTACCCTTCGTCACCGCCCTCCGGACCCCCCGTCCCCTCCGCCCCCCCGCAATCGGGACCCGCAGGCGGTTCGACCGAAACACCCCGTGTTTGGGCTCGTTCGAACGGGCGCGGCGAATGGATTCCGACGGCTCCGACGGAATTCGGATTTGGCGCACCGGCCCTCCCCTCCACCTCCCCCTCCGTACGAAATCACACATCAAAGAGGTTCTTTCGTCGACGAAGAGACGGCGGTCGATCCGTCGCGGAGGGCGACGAGGTCGGCGAGCGCGAAAGACGAGGAGGGGGGTGGCGGGGGGGCAGGGAGCGCGCAGCGCGACCCTCCCCCCCGGCCCCCCCTCCGAGGATTGAGCGCGCGCCGGCCGAGCGGCCCGCAGCGGCGGCATGGGGTCTGGAAAAGTAAAAATTTTGACACCCCCCTCGAACCCCCCTGCCGTAACTCGGAAACGGCGCGACGCGGCCGGGTCGTGTTTGGGGTCGTAGGAGACGTCTCGGGGAGACGAATTTTTTGGTCGCGACGAAATTTCGAAATTCGCATTTTTGGACTTTTTCGAAAATATCTCGGGATCGGTGCGTCGCAGACCCCCCGTGTTGGTACTCATTTGGTAGGTCTCGGGGAGACGGATTTTTTGCAATAGACCAAATTTCCAAATTTGACATTTGCGGTCTACTCGGTAGACCGTCGGTGACCGTGGCGGGCAGACCCCCCGTGTTGGGTATCATTGGAAAGGTCTCGACGAGGACAATCCATTTACCATCGCTCTTCCCCCCCCCCCCCCTTCGGGTCCCTCTTCATACAAAAAACACACATCAAAGAGATTCTTTCGTCGACGAAGAGACGGCGGTCGATCCGTCGCGGAGGACTACGAGGACGGCGCGCGCGAAAGACGAGGAGGGGGAAGCCGGGGGGTAGGGGAGCGCGCAGCGCGACCCTCCCCCCCGGCCCCCCTCCGCGTATTTCGCGCACGCCGGCCGAGTGGTCCGGAGCGGCGGCACGGGGTTTGCCCTAGCGAAGGAAAAGTGAAAATTTTGAACCCCCCTCGAACCCCCCCGGTCGTAACTCGGAAACGACGCGACGCATTAGGGGCGTGTTTGGGGTCGTCGGAGACGTCTCGGGGAGAGGAATTTTTTGGCATAGGCAATTTTTGTTTCGATGATATTTCAGCAACGGCGCATCGCAGACCCCCCGTGTTGGTACTCATTTGAGAGGTCTCGGGGAGTAGAATTTTTTGACATAGGCAATTTTTCTTTCGATGATATTTCGGCAACGGCGCATCGCAGACCCCCCGTGTTGGTACTCATTTGAGAGGTCTCGGTGAGTAGAATTTTTTGACATAGGCAATTTTTCTTTCGATGATATTTCGGCAACGGCGCGTCGCAGACCCACCGTGTTGGTACTCATTTGAGAGGTCTCAGGGAGTAGAATTTTTTGACATAGGCAATTTTTGTTTCGACGATATTTCGGCAACGGCGCGTCGCAGACCCACCGTGTTGGTACTCATTTGAGAGGTCTCAGGGAGTAGAATTTTTGACATAGGCAATTTTTGTTTCGACGATATTTCGGCAACGGCGCGTCGCAGACCCACCGTGTTGGTACTCATTTGAGAGGTCTCGGCGAGTAGAATTTTTTGACATAGGTAATTTTTGTTTCGACGATATTTCAGCAGCGACGTATCGCAGACCCACCGTGTTGGTACTCATTTGAGAGGTCTCGGCGAGTAGAATTTGTTGACATAGGTAATTTTTGTTTCGACGATATTTCAGCAACGGCGCGTCGCAGACCCACCGTGTTGGTACTCATTTAAGAGGTCTCGGCGAGTAGAATTTTTTGACATAGGTAATTTTTGTTTCGACGATATTTCAGCAACGGCGCGTCGCAGACCCACCGTGTTGGTACTCATTTAAGAGGTCTCGGCGAGTAGAATTTTTTGACATAGGTAATTTTTCTTTCGATGATATTTCAGCAATGGCGCATCGTAGACCCTCCGTGTTGGTACTCATTGGAGAGGTCTCGGAGAGTAGAATTTTTCGGTGGAGACGAAATATCGAAATTTGCATTTTTGGACTTTTTCGAAAATATCTCGGGAGCGGTGCGTTAAGACCATCCGTGTTGGTACTCATTTAAGAGGTCCCGGGAAGACGAATTTTTTAGTGGAGATGAAATTTCCAAATTTGAATTTTTGGACTTTTTCGAAAATATCTTAGGAGCAGTGCGTCACAGACCCCCCGTGTTGGTACTCATTTGAGAGGTCTCGGTGAGTAGAATTTTTCGACATAGGTAATTTTTCTTTCGACGATATCTCAGCAACGGCGCGTCGCAGACCCACCGTGTTGGTACTCATTTGAGAGGTCTCGGGGAGAGGAATTTTTCGGTGAAGACGAAATTTCGAAATTCGCATTTTTGGACTTTTTCGACAATATCTCGGGAGTGGTGCATCGTAGACCACCCATGTTGGTACTCATTTAAGAGGTCTCGGGGTGAGGAATTTTTCCGTGTAGGCAAAATTTTGAAATTAGCATTTTTGGAGTTTTTCGAAAATATCTCGGTAGCGTTGTGTCGCAGATCCCCGGTGTTGATACTCATTTAACAGGTCTCGGGAAGACGAATTTTTTAGTGGAGACGAAATTTTGAAATTTGCATTTTTGGGATTTTTCGAAATTGTGTCAGAAGCGGTGCGTCGCAGACCACCCGGGTAGATACTTATTTAAGAAGATATTTATTTACCATCAAGATCTATACTTTAAAAAATAATATCAATCTGAAGTTATTAAGGAATAAAAAATTGTAACGTAAAAGATAAAAATGAAATGAGAATGATTAAATTATGCTGACTATTTTTTAATCATTTAAAGCTGTTTAAAGTATATTAGATTTAAAAGAACTATTTTGTTACAGTTTTAGTAAGTATCATGTAAATTCATAAAATTTAAGTATCAATTTATAGTTATAAAAAAACATACCAACAACATAAGTATTATTCTTGCTATAACAATTAATCAAATAGAAATTTTAATATCAAAAAACATTTCCTCAAAATAAAAATACAAAATATAATAATGTGAATAATATAATAATAATATAATAATAAGCATATACATTAAATTTAGTATT
Source organism: Bembecia ichneumoniformis (assembly GCA_910589475.2). Classification (NCBI taxonomy): domain Eukaryota; kingdom Metazoa; phylum Arthropoda; class Insecta; order Lepidoptera; family Sesiidae; genus Bembecia; species Bembecia ichneumoniformis. The sequence goes on from OU342520.1 coordinate 755,310, forward strand.
TTGATTAAAAAATTCAGTCTCTATTCTTACATACTTATTAGACCCACCGTGTTTGTACTCATTTAAGAGGTTTCGGGGAGACGGATTTTTTGCAATAGACCAAATATCAAAATTTGACATTTGTGGTCTACTCAGTAGACCGTCGGTATCCATAGTAGGTAGACCCCGTGTTTGGTATCATTTGAAAGGTTTCAACGAGGACAATCCATTGACACCATTCCTCCTCCCCCCCCTCCCCCCACCCCCGAACGAAATACAAACCATATCCAAATCCTTACCAAAACAATTTGAAAGACCAACACCCAAACCTAAACAATTTAAAAGAGCAAATACCTACAACCACTCCAGAACCGGTCGAGGGGCTATCCCCCCGCGGGCTGCTTGCAGCCCGCGGCAACGAGCACAATCTAGTTAATATACTATAAAGCTCAAATACCACTTATCACTGACATGGTTGTTCTCCTAGAAGGAGTCACCGGGGGATTCCCCCTTGTAGCGGATCGGAGAGGGGGTGGCTTATCGAGTAGCAGAAAAATCCCGAATCCTCGGTATACCGATCTGGTAAAAAGTTGGGGTATGGATCTCGGAAACTATCAACCCGAGAGGGACCCGGTTTGCGGAATGTCATAGAGGGTCATCGGGGGTCTCCACACCGCGACCCCCCCCTCTCCCCCCCATACGTTTTTTTTACGCTCCATACAACCGTCCGGATCTTCAAATCCCCTTAGCTTCTAAACGGTGAGAGTCATGGCGGCGGTCACTTTGGGTGATAACATTGGCTCCCGGATATCCGTCGTCCGGGACCCTCGCCCTCCCCCCATCTGGCCCCCTTCGGACCCCCTCCGTACAAAATCACACTTTCGTATGGATCTTTCGCCTTTGGAGGAGGGCGGTCGACCCGCCGCGGAGGGTCTCGTTATAAACTATAAAGCTGAAATACCACTGACACATCATTGATATAGTTGTTCTCCCAGAAGGAGTCACCTGGGGATTCCCCCGCATAGCGGATCGGAGAGGGGGTGGCCATGTGACCAGCGGAAAAATCCCGGATCCTCGGTATACCGACCTGGTAAAAAGTCGGGGTATGGATCTCGGAAACTATCGACCCGAGAGGGACCCGGTCTGCGGAATGTCATAGAGGGTCATCGGGGGTCTCCACACCGCGACCCCCCCCTCTCCCCCCCATACGATTTTTTTACACTCCATACAACCGTCCGGATCTTTGGATCCCCGCAGATCCGAAACGGTGAGACCTAGGACGGCGGTCACTTTGGCGGATAACCATCGCCCCCGGATGTCCGTCGTCCGGGACCCTCGCCCTCCCCCCACCTCCCCCCCTTCGGACCCCCTTCATACGAAATCTCACTCTGTTAGGGATCTTTGGCCGCTAGAGGAGGGCGGTCGACCCGCCGCGCAGGGTCTCGACGCCGGGGGGGCGAACGACGAGGAGGGGGAGGCGGGGGGGCAGGGGAGCGCGCAGCGCGACCCTCCCCCCGGCCCCCCCTCCGAGGAAGTTCGCGACCCCGGCGTCGAGGGCCGGAGCGGCGGCAAACGTCATCGGAGGGTTGCGGAATTACGTCCCTTTTGAATTTTTTACCCGTCACCCTGCCCTCCGGACCCCCCTCCCCGTCCGCCCCCCCCGCAATCGGGACTCGCAAGCGGTTCGACCGAAACACCCCGTGTTTGGGCTCGTTCGAACGGGCTCGCCGGATGGATTCCGATGGCTCCCACGGAATTTGGATTTAGCTCACTTGACCTCCCCTCCACCTCCCCCTTCGTACGAAACCAAACCTCAAAGAGGGTCCCTTCACCTATGAAGAGACGGCGGTCGATCCGTCGCGGAGGGCAACGAGGCCGGCGAGCGCGAAAGACGAGGAGGGGGGTGGCGGGGGGGCAGGGGAGCGCGCAGCGCGACCCTCCCCTCCGGCCCCCCCTCCGAGGATTGAGCGCGCGCCGGCCGAGCGGCCCGCAGCGGCGGCAAGGGGTCCGTCGGAGTGACGAAAAGTGAAAATTTTGACACCCCCCTCGAACCCCCTCTGCCGTAACTCGGAAACGGCGCGTCGCGGCCGGGTCGTGTTTGGGGTCGTAGGAGACGTCTCGGGGAGACGAATTTTTTGGTCGCGACAAAATTTCAAAATTCGCATTTTTGGACTTTTTCGGAAATATCTCGGGATCAATGCGTCGCAGACCCCCCGTGTCGGTACTCATTTGAGAGGTCTCCGGGAGACGGATTTTTTGCAATAGACCAAATGTCAAAATTTGACAGTCGCGGCCTACTCGGTAGACCGTCGGTGACCGTGGCGGGCAGACCCCCCGTGTTGGGTATCGTTTGAAAGGTCTCGACGAGGACAATCCATTGACACCATCCCCCCTCCCCCCTCTCCCCCCGCCCACCCCCGAAACGTCACGAAATACAAAACATATCCAAATCCTTACCAAAACAATTCAAAGACCCAATACCACACCTAAACAATTTAAAAGAGCCAATACCACCCCAGAACCGGTCGAGGGGCTATCCCCCCGCGGGCTGCTTGCAGCCCGCGGCATCGAGCAACCTACTAGTTAATTAATATACTATAAAGCTCAAATACCACTTATCACTGACATGGTTGTTCTCCTGGAAGGAGTCGCCGGGGGATTCCCCCTTGTAGCGGATCGGAGAGGGTTTGGCCATCTCACCAGCAGAAAAATCCCGGATCCTCGGTATACCGATCTGGTAAAAAGTCGGGGTATGGATCTCGGAAACTATGAACCCGAGAGGGACCCGGTTTGCGGAATGTCATAGAGGGTCATCGGGGGTGACCACGTCGCGACCCCCCCCTCCCCCCTCCATACGATTTTTTTACACTCCATACAACCGTCCGGGATCTTTCGATCCCCGCAGATCCGAAACGGTGAGACCTAGGACGGCGGTCACTTTGGCGGATAACCATCGCCCCCGGATGTCCGTCGTCCGGGACCCTCGCCCTCCCCCCACCTCCCCCCCTTCGGACCCCCTCCGTACGAAATCACACTCTGTTATGGATCTTTTGTTTTGGAGGAGGGCGGTCGACCCGCCGCGGAGGGTCTCGACGCCGGGGGGGCGAACGACGAGGAGGGGGGAGGCGGGGGGGCAGGGGAGCGCGCAGCGCGACCCTCCCCCCGGCCCCCCCTCCGAGGAAGTTCGCGACCCCGGCGTCGAGGGCCGGAGCGGCGGCAAACGTCATCGGAGGGTTGCGGAATTACGTCCCTTTTGAATTTTTTACCCGTCACCCTGCCCTCCGGACCCCCCTCCCCGTCCGGCCCCCCGCAATAGGGACTCGCAAGCGGTTCGACCGAAACACCCCGTGTTTGGGCTCGTTCGAACGGGCTCGCCGGATGGATTCCGATGGCTCCGACGGAATTTGGATTTAGCTCACTTGACCCCCCCTCCACCTCCCCCTTCGTACGAAACCAAACCTCAAAGAGGGTCCCTTCACCTGTGAAGAGACGGCGGTCGATCCGTCGCGGAGGGCAACGAGGCCGGCGAGCGCGAAAGACGAGGAGGGGGGTGGCGGGGGGGCAGGGGAGCGCGCAGCGCGACCCTCCCCCCCGGCCCCCCCCTCCGAGGATTGAGCGCGCGCCGGCCGAGCGGCCCGCAGCGGCGGCAATGGGTCTGGAAAAGTAAGAATTTTGACACCCCCCTCGAACCCCCCCGGTCGTAACTCGGAAACGGCGCGACGCAGCCGGGTCGTGTTTGGGGTCGTCGGAGACGTCTCGGGAAGAGGAATTTTTTGGTCGCGACAAAATTTCAAAATTCGCATTTTTGGACTTTTTCGAAAATATCTCGGGATCGGTGCGTCGCAGACCCCCCGTGTTGGTGCTCATTTGGGAGGTCTCCAGGAGACGGATTTTTTGCAATAGACCAAATTTCAAAATTTGACATTTGCGGTCTACTCGGTAGACCGTCGGTAACCGTGGCATTTAAACCCCCCATGTTTAGTATCATTTGAAAGGTCTCGACGAGGACAATCCATTGGACACCATCCCACCTCCCCCCTCTCCCCCCGCCCACCCCCGAAACGTCACGAAATACAATACTTATATCCAAATCCTTACCAAAACAATTCAAAGACCCAAAGCCTTACCAAACCAAAACAATTTAGAAGAGCAAACACAATACCACTCCAGAACCGGTCGAGGGGCTATCCCCCCGCGGGCTGCTTGCAGCCCGCGGCAACGAGCGGAAGCTAGTTAATTAACAACTATAAAGCTGAAATACCACTCATTCATTCATAAAGTTTTCCGGGAAGGAGTCACCTGGGGATTCCCCTTTGTGGCGGATCGTAGTCTACGAGGAAAATTATCGACAAATTAATTCAAAGACCTCGGTACACCTCCCTGGTAAAAAGTCGGCGACGGGATCTCGGAAGTTATGAGAGCTAGGGATGGGGGGTTTACGGAATGTCATAGAGGGTCATCGGGGGTTACCAAATCGAGTCTCATCCCCATCCCGTCCATACATTTTTTTTAAACTCCATACAAATTTTTTGAATTTTTCGAAGACGGATAACTCCAAAAGTGGTGAGGATAGGGAGGCGGTCACTTCGCCGGATAGTCATCGTCCCTCGAGGTCCAACGGCCTGGACCTTCATCCTCGTTCCATCCCTACCACTTCACCCCCCCCTCCATACGAATTTACCACTTTTGGCCAAAGGGATGGGGATACCAGCTAAACGGTCGGAGCTATCCCGACGGTCTCTATGGCGGATTTCCATCCTACCGTGAGGAGCTTGCTGGGGGTCAACCAGGTTTTCGGATTTCCCCCCCTTCATCCCCCCTCCATACAACGTTGTCTTTTTTTGGAACAGCTACCTTTTAGCCCGGAAGGAGTCCACCTGGGCCAGACTCTTGCACCTTGTTGGAGAGAGGGTGAGTTTCCGCGTTTCAGGAAGGCATCGAACCCTCGGTATACCGACCTGGTATAAAGTCGGCGACGGGATCTCGGAAGGTATGAGAGCTAGGAAGGGGTGGTTTACGGAATGTCATAGAGGGTCATCGGGGGTTATCAAATTGAGTCTCATCCCCATCCCGTTCATACATTTTTTTTACACTCCATACAAATTTTTTGGATTTTTCAAAGCGGGATAACTCCACAACGGTCGAGGATAGGGAGGCGGTCTCTTCGGCGGACGACCATCGTTCCCCGAGGTTCAACGGCCTGGACCTTCACCCTCCCCCCACCTGTCCCCCTTCACCCCCCCCTCCATACGAAATTGCCACTTTCGGCCGAAGGGATGGGGATACCGGCTAAACGGTCGGAGCTATCCCGGCGGTCTCTATGGCGGGCTTCCATCCCTCAGTGGGATGCTTCCTCGGGGCTATCCCGCTTTTCCGGTTTCTCCCCCCTTCATCCCACCTCCATACAAATTTTTAGTTTTCTGGAACGGCTGCCTTTATCCCAGGAAGCAGTCGACTCGGGGTGGTCGCTTCTATCCCACGTTATAGGGGGTGACGTCGTGAGTTCCTGAGACGACCTGAACCCTCGGTACACCGACCTGGTATAAAGTCGGTGGGAGGTCCTCGGAAACTACGAGTCGCAGAGGGGCGCGGTTTACGGAATGTCATAGAGGGCCATCGGGGGTCACCAAATTGTCGCCCATCCTTATCCCGCCCGTACATTTTTTTTACACTCCATACAACCTTTTCGAAATTTCCAATCCACTTAAATCCCAAACGGTGCGACCTATCCCTGCGATCGCTTCGGAGGATAGGGATCGCTCCCCGAGCTCCACCGGCCGGGACCGTCACCCTCCCCCCACCTGCCCCCCTTCACCCCCCCCTCCATACAAAATTACCACTTTTTCAGAAAGGGATGGGGATATCCGCCAAACGGTAGGAGGTATCCCGACGGTCTCTATGGCGGGATTCCATCCCTCCGTGAAATGGTTCCTCGGGGCTATCCCGCTTTTCCGGATTATCCCCCCTTCATCCCACCTCCATACAAATTTTTAGTTTTTTTTGGAACGGCTACCTTTTCACCCGGAAGGAGTCACCGGAAGAATCCCCATTGTAGCGGATCGGAGAGGGGGTGGCTCAGTGAGTACCAGGACAGTACCAAAGGTTGAGGATCGCGACCTGGTAAAAATTCGGCGACGGGATCTCGGAAACTGTAAATCGCAGAGGAGCGGGGTTTGCGGGATGTCATAGAGGACCATCGGGGGTCACCACGTCGCGACCCCCCCCACTCCCCCCCACCCTTCGGACCCCCTCCATACGAAATCCCACTATGTTAGGGATCTTTCGCCCTTAAGAGACGGCGGTCGACGCGTCGCGGAGGGCCACGAGGTCGGGGTGCGCGAAAGACGAGGAGGGGGGAGCCGTGGGGGGAAGGGGAGCGCGCAGCGCGACCCTCCCCCCCCGGCCTTCCCTCCGAGGATTTCGCGCACCCCGACCTCGTGGCCCGGAGCGGCGCTGAGGGTCTGCCGGGGCGCCGAAAAAGTAAAAATTTTGATCCCCCCCTCGAACCCCCCGGCCGTATCTCGGAAACGGCGCGCCGCAGCCGGGTCGCGTTTGGGGTCGTCGGAGACGTCTCGGCGAGACGAATTTTTTGGTCGGGACAAAATTTCGAAATTCGCATTTTTGGACTTTTTCGAAAATATCTCGGGAGCGGTGCGTCGCCGACCACCCGTGTTGGTACTCATTTGAGAGGTCTCGGGGAGACGGATTTTTTGCAATAGACCAAATATCACAATTTGACAATTGCGGTCTACTCGGTAGACCGTCGGTAACCGTGGCAGGCAGACCCCCCGTGTTGGGTATCATTTGAAAGGTCTCGACGAGGACAATCCATTTACACCATCCCCCTCCCCCCTCTCCCCCCGTCCACCCCCGAAGAGTCAAGAAATACAATACTTATATCCAAATCCTTACCATACCTAAACAATTTAGAAGAGCAACTCCCAACACCACCCCAGAACCGGTCGAGGGGCTCACCCCCGCGGGCTGCTTGCAGTCCGCGGCCGCACGCAAAAACTAGTTAATATACTATAAAGCTCAAATACCACTTATCACTGACATGGTTGTTCTCCTAGAAGGAGTCACCGGGGGATTCCCCCTTGTAGCGGATCGGAGAGGGGGTGGCTTATCGAGTAGCAGAAAAATCCCGAATCCTCGGTATACCGATCTGGTAAAAAGTTGGGGTATGGATCTCGGAAACTATCAACCCGAGAGGGACCCGGTTTGCGGAATGTCATAGAGGGTCATCGGGGGTCTCCACACCGCGACCCCCCCCCTCTCCCCCCCATACGTTTTTTTTACGCTCCATACAACCGTCCGGATCTTCAAATCCCCTTAGCTTCTAAACGGTGAGAGTCATGGCGGCGGTCACTTTGGGTGATAACATTGGCTCCCGGATATCCGTCGTCCGGGACCCTCGCCCTCCCCCCATCTGGCCCCCTTCGGACCCCCTCCGTACAAAATCACACTTTCGTATGGATCTTTCGCCTTTGGAGGAGGGCGGTCGACCCGCCGCGGAGGGTCTCGTTATAAACTATAAAGCTGAAATACCACTGACACATCATTGATATAGTTGTTCTCCCAGAAGGAGTCACCTGGGGATTCCCCCGCATAGCGGATCGGAGAGGGGGTGGCCATGTGACCAGCGGAAAAATCCCGGATCCTCGGTATACCGACCTGGTAAAAAGTCGGGGTATGGATCTCGGAAACTATCGACCCGAGAGGGACCCGGTCTGCGGAATGTCATAGAGGGTCATCGGGGGTCTCCACACCGCGACCCCCCCCTCTCCCCCCCATACGATTTTTTTACACTCCATACAACCGTCCGGATCTTTGGATCCCCGCAGATCCGAAACGGTGAGACCTAGGACGGCGGTCACTTTGGCGGATAACCATCGCCCCCGGATGTCCGTCGTCCGGGACCCTCGCCCTCCCCCCACCTCCCCCCCTTCGGACCCCCTTCATACGAAATCTCACTCTGTTAGGGATCTTTGGCCGCTAGAGGAGGGCGGTCGACCCGCCGCGCAGGGTCTCGACGCCGGGGGGGCGAACGACGAGGAGGGGGAGGCGGGGGGGCAGGGGAGCGCGCAGCGCGACCCTCCCCCCGGCCCCCCCTCCGAGGAAGTTCGCGACCCCGGCGTCGAGGGCCGGAGCGGCGGCAAACGTCATCGGAGGGTTGCGGAATTACGTCCCTTTTGAATTTTTTACCCGTCACCCTGCCCTCCGGACCCCCCTCCCCGTCCGCCCCCCCGCAATCGGGACTCGCAAGCGGTTCGACCGAAACACCCCGTGTTTGGGCTCGTTCGAACGGGCTCGCCGGATGGATTCCGATGGCTCCCACGGAATTTGGATTTAGCTCACTTGACCTCCCCTCCACCTCCCCCTTCGTACGAAACCAAACCTCAAAGAGGGTCCCTTCACCTATGAAGAGACGGCGGTCGATCCGTCGCGGAGGGCAACGAGGCCGGCGCGCGCGAAAGACGAGGAGGGGGGTGCCGGGGGGGATAGGGGAGCGCGCAGCGCGACCCGCCCCCCCGGCCCCCCCTCCGAGGATTGAGCGCGCGCCGGCCGAGCGGCCCGCAGCGGCGGCATGGGTTATGGAAAAGTAAAAATTTCGACACCCCCTCGAACCCCCCCGGTCGTAACTCGGAAACGGCGCGACGCAGCCGGGTCGTGTTTGGGGTCGTAGGAGACGTCTCGGGGAGACGAATTTTTTGGTCGCGACAAAATTTCAAAATTCGCATTTTTGGACTTTTTCGAAAATATCTCGGGATCGGTGCGTCGCAGACCCCCCGTGTTGGTGCTCATTTGGGAGGTCTCCGGGAGACGGATTTTTTGCAACAGACCAAATTTCAAAATTTGACATTTGCGGTCTACTCGGTAGACCGTCGGTGACCGTGGCAGGCAGACCCCCCGTGTTGGGTATCATTTGAAAGGTCTCGACGAGGACGATCCATTTACCATCGCTTTTCCCCCAACCCCCCCCCCCCCCCATTCGGGTCCCTCTTCATACAAAAAACACACATCAAAGAGATTCTTTCGTCGACGAAGAGACGGCGGTCGATCCGTCGCGGAGGACTACGAGGACGGCGCGCGCGAAAGACGAGGAGGGGGAAGCCGGGGGGTAGGGGAGCGCGCAGCGCGACCCTCCCCCCCGGCCCCCCTCCGCGTATTTCGCGCACGCCGGCCGAGTGGTCCGGAGCGGCGGCACGGAGTTTGCCCTAGCGAAGGAAAAGTGAAAATTTTGAACCCCCCTCGAACCCCCCCGGTCGTAACTCGGAAACGACGCGACGAAAAACACGCATCAAAGAGATTCTTTCGTCGACGAAGAGACGGCGGTCGATCCGTCGCGGAGGACTACGAGGACGGCGCGCGCGAAAGACGAGGAGGGGGAAGCCGGGGGGTAGGGGAGCGCGCAGCGCGACCCTCCCCCCCGGCCCCCCTCCGCGTATTTCGCGCACGCCGGCCGAGTGGTCCGGAGCGGCGGCACGGGGTTTGCCCGAGCGAAGGAGTGAAAATTTTGAACCCCCCTCGAACCCCCCCCCGGTCGTAACTCGGAAACGACGCGACGCATTAGGGGCGTGTTTGGGGTCGTCGGAGACGTCTCGGGGAGAGGAATTTTTTGGCATAGGCAATTTTTGTTTCGATGATATTTCAGCAACGGCGCATCGCAGACCCCCGTGTTGGTACTCATTTGAGAGGTCTTGGGGAGTAGAATTTTTTGGCATAGGCAATTTTTCTTTCGACGATATTTCAGCAACGGCGCGTCGCAGACCCACCGTGTTGGTACTCATTTGAGAGGTCTCGGGGAGTAGAATTTTTTGACATAGGCAATTTTTCTTTCGATGATATTTCGGCAACGGCGCATCGCAGACCCCCCGTGTTGGTACTCATTTGAGAGGTCTCGGTGAGTAGAATTTTTTGACATAGGCAATTTTTCTTTCGATGATATTTCGGCAACGGCGCATCGCAGACCCACCGTGTTGGTACTCATTTGAGAGGTCTCGAGGAGTAGAATTTTTTGACATAGGTAATTTTTATTTCCGTGATATTTCAGCAACGGCGCGTCGCAGACCCCCCGTGTTGGTACTCATATGAAAGGTCTCGGAGAGTAGAATTTTTTGACATAGGTAATTTTTATTTCCGTGATATTTCAGCAACGGCGCGTCGCAGACCCCCCGTGTTGGTACTCATATGAAAGGTCTCGGTGAGTAGAATTTTTTGACATAGGCAATTTTTCTTTCGATGATATTTCGGCAACGGCGCATCGCAGACCCACCGTGTTGGTACTCATTTGAGAGGTCTCGAGGAGTAGAATTTTTTGACATAGGTAATTTTTATTTCCGTGATATTTCAGCAACGGCGCGTCGCAGACCCCCCGTGTTGGTACTCATATGAAAGGTCTCGGAGAGTAGAATTTTTTGACATAGGTAATTTTTATTTCCGTGATATTTCAGCAACGGCGCGTCGCAGACCCACCGTGTTGGTACTCATTTGAGAGGTCTCGAGGAGTAAAATTTTTTGACATAGGTAATTTTTATTTCCGTGATATTTCAGCAACGGCGCGTCGCAGACCCCCCGTGTTGGTACTCATATGAAAGGTCTCGGTGAGTAGAATTTTTTGACATAGGCAATTTTTCTTTCGATGATATTTCGGCAACGGCGCATCGCAGACCCACCGTGTTGGTACTCATTTGAGAGGTCTCGAGGAGTAGAATTTTTTGACATAGGTAATTTTTATTTCCGTGATATTTCAGCAACGGCGCGTCGCAGACCCCCCGTGTTGGTACTCATATGAAAGGTCTCGGTGAGTAGAAATTTTTGACATAGGCAATTTTTCTTTCGATGATATTTCGGCAACGGCGCATCGCAGACCCACCGTGTTGGTACTCATTTGAGAGGTCTCGAGGAGTAGAATTTTTTGACATAGGTAATTTTTATTTCCGTGATATTTCAGCAACGGCGCGTCGCAGACCCCCCGTGTTGGTACTCATATGAAAGGTCTCGGAGAGTAGAATTTTTTGACATAGGTAATTTTTATTTCCGTGATATTTCAGCAACGGCGCGTCGCAGACCCCCCGTGTTGGTACTCATATGAAAGGTCTCGGTGAGTAGAATTTTTTGACATAGGCAATTTTTCTTTCGATGATATTTCGGCAACGGCGCATCGCAGACCCACCGTGTTGGTACTCATTTGAGAGGTCTCGAGGAGTAGAATTTTTTGACATAGGTAATTTTTATTTCCGTGATATTTCAGCAACGGCGCGTCGCAGACCCCCCGTGTTGGTACTCATATGAAAGGTCTCGGAGAGTAGAATTTTTTGACATAGGTAATTTTTATTTCCGTGATATTTCAGCAACGGCGCGTCGCAGACCCACCGTGTTGGTACTCATTTGAGAGGTCTCGAGGAGTAGAATTTTTTGACATAGGTAATTTTTATTTCCGTGATATTTCAGCAACGGCGCGTCGCAGACCCCCCGTGTTGGTACTCATTTGAGAGGTCTCGAGGAGTAGAATTTTTTGACATAGGTAATTTTTATTTCCGTGATATTTCAGCAACGGCGCGTCGCAGACCCCCCGTGTTGGTACTCATATGAAAGGTCTCGGAGAGTAGAATTTTTTGACATAGGTAATTTTTATTTCCGTGATATTTCAGCAACGGCGCGTCGCAGACCCACCGTGTTGGTACTCATTTGAGAGGTCTCGGGGAGAGGAATTTTTCTGTGAAAACGAAATTTCGAAATTCACATTTTTGGACTTTTTCGAAAATATCTCGGGAGCGGTGCCACACAGACCCATCGTGTTGGTACTCATTTAAGAGGTCTCGGGGAGTAGAATTTTTCAGTGGAGTCGAAATTTCGAAATTCGCATTTTTGGACTTTTTCGAAAATATCTCGGGAGCGGTGCGTCGCAGACCCCGTTGGTAACTCATTCAAGAGGTCGCGGTTAGACGGATTTTTTAGCATAGGCATTTTTTCCGTTACTTGTGTTATAAGTAACTATTGCTACCTACCATCAAGATCGATACATAAAAAAATAATATCAATCTGAAGTTAGTAAGGAATAAAAAAATGTAAAGTAAAAGATAAAAATGAAATAAGAATGAATGTTTAAATTATGCTGACTACTTTTTAATCATTTAAAGCTGTTTAAAGTTTATCTAATGATTTAAAAGAATTATTTTGTTACAGTTTTAGTAAGTACTAATCTTAGTAGTAAGACTTTTTCGAAAATATCTCGGGAGCGGTGCGTCGTAGACCACCCGTGTTGGTACTCATTCAAGAGATCTCGGGGAGTGAATTTTTCGGTGAAAACGAAATTTCGCAAGTTAGATTTTTTGACGTTTTCGATAATATCGCGGGAGGCGTGCATGGTAGACTCCCGTTTTGGTACTCATTGAAAAGATCACAGTGAGACGGATTTTCTACCATAGGCATTTTTTTGTTGCTCGTGTTATAAGTAACTATTGCTACCTACCATCAAGATATACATTAAAAAAAAATATCAATCTGAAATTAATAAGGAATACAAAATTGTAAAATAAAAGATAATCATGAAATGAAAATGTTTAAATTATGCTGACTAATTTTTAACAATTTAAAGCTCTTTAAAGTAGGTACGTTAGATTTAATTAAAAGAATTATTTTGTTACAGTTTTAGTAAGAATCATGTAAATACATAAAAAATAGAAGTATCAATATATTGTTATAAATAATAAAACATACCAACAACATAGTATTATTCTTACTGTAACAATTTATCAAAACAAAGAAATTAATCAAAAAATACAAAATATAATATGTATGTGAATAATATTATATAAACATATACAATAAAAATATATTACATTTAGTATTTTGTTTAATTCTTACATACTTATTAGACCCACCGTGTTTGTACTCATTTAAGAGGTTTCGGGGAGACGGATTTTTTGCAATAGACCAAATATCAATATTTGACATTTGTGGTCTACTCAGTAGACCGTCGGTATCCATAGTAGGTAGACCCCCCGTGTTTGGTATCATTTGAAAGGTTTCAACGAGGACAATCCATTGACACCATCCCTCCCCCCCTCCCCCCACCCCCGAACGAAATACAAAACATATCCAAATCCTTACCAAAACAATTCAAAAGACCAACAGCAACACCCAAACCTAAACAATTTAGAAGAGCAAACACAATACCCACAACCACTCCAGAACGGGTCGAGGGGCTATCCCCCCGCGGGCTGCTTGCAGCCCGCGGCAACGAGCACAATCTAGTTATTAATTATTAATTATTAATATACTATAAAGCTCAAATACCACTCACTGACACATCATTGATATGGTTGTTCTCCCAGAAGGAGTCACCGGGGGATTCCCCTGTATAGCGGATCGGAGAGGGTTTGGCCATCTCACCAGCAGAAAAATCCCGGATCCTCGGTATACCGATCTGGTAAAAAGTCGGGGTATGGATCTCGGAAACTATGAACCCGAGAGGGACCCGGTTTGCGGAATGTCATAGAGGGTCATCGGGGGTGACCACGTCGCGACCCCCCCCTCCCCCCTCCATACGATTTTTTTACACTCCATACAACCGTCCGGGATCTTTCGATCCCCGCAGATCCGAAACGGTGAGAGTCATCGCGGCGGTCACTTTGGGAGATAACCTTGGCTCCCGGATATCCGTCGTCCGGGACCCTCGCCCTCCTCCCGACCCCCCCCCCTTCGGACCCCCTCCATACGAAATTACACTTTCGTATGGATCTTTCGCCTTTGGAGGAGGGCGGTCGACCCGCCGCGGAGGGTCTCGACGCCGGGGGGGCGAACGACGAGGAGGGGGGAGGCGGGGGGGAAGGGGAGCGCGCAGCGCGACCCTCCCCCCCGGCCCCCCCTCCGAGGAAGTTCGCGACCCCGGCGTCGAGGGCCGGAGCGGCGGCAAACGTCATCGGAGGGTTGCGGGATTACGTCCCGTTTGAATTTTTCACCCGTCACCCCGCCCTCCGGACCCCCCCCCCCCCCCCCTCCGGCCCACCCTAAATGGGACTCGCAAGCGGTTCGACCGAAACACCCCGTGTTTGGGCTCGTTCGAACGGGCTCGCCGGATGGATTCCGATGGCACCGACGGAATTTGGATTTAGCTCACTCGACATCCCCTCCACCTCCCCCTCCGTACGAAATCACACCTCAAAGAGGTTCCTCTATAGAAAAGAGACGGCGGTCGATCCGTCGCGGAGGGCAACGAGGCCGGCGAGCGCGAAAGACGAGGAGGGGGGTGGCGGGGGGGCAGGGGAGCGCGCAGCGCGACCCTCCCCCCCGGCCCCCCCTCCGAGGATTGAGCGCGCGCCGGCCGAGCGGCCCGCAGCGGCGGCATGGGATCTGGAAAAGTAAGAATTTTGACACCCCCCTCGAACCCCCTCTGCCGTAACTCGGAAACGGCGCGACGCAGCCGGGTCGTGTTTGGGGTCGTCGGAGACGTCTCGGGAAGAGGAATTTTTTGGTCGCGACAAAATTTCAAAATTCGCATTTTTGGACTTTTTCGAAAATATCTCGGGATCGGTGCGTCGCAGACCCCCCGTGTCGGTACTCATTTGATAGGTCTCCGGGAGACGGATTTTTTGCAATAGACCAAATGTCAAAATTTGACTGTCGCGGTCTACTCGGTAGACCGTCGGTGACCGTGGTAGGCAGACCCATCGTGTTTGGTATCATTTGAAAGGTCTCAACGAGGACAATCCATTTATACCATAGCTCTTCCCCCAAACCTCCCCCCCTCCTTCGGATTCCCCTCCATACAAAAAACACACATCAAAGAGATTCTTTCGCCGACGAAGAGACGGCGGTCGATCCGTCGCGGAGGGCCACGAGGACGGCGCGCGCGAAAGACGAGGAGGGGGGAGCCGGCCCCCCTCCGCGTATTTCGCGCACGCCGGCCGAGTGGTCCGGAGCGGCGGCACGGGGTTTGCCCTAGCGAAGGAAAAGTGAAAATTTTGAACCCCCCTCGAACCCCCCCGGTCGTAACTCGGAAACGACGCGACGAAAAACACACATCAAAGAGATTCTTTCGTCGACGAAGAGACGGCGGTCGATCCGTCGCGGAGGACTACGAGGACGGCGCGCGCGAAAGACGAGGAGGGGGAAGCCGGGGGGTAGGGGAGCGCGCAGCGCGACCCTCCCCCCCGGCCCCCCTCCGCGTATTTCGCGCACGCCGGCCGAGTGGTCCGGAGCGGCGGCACGGGGTTTGCCCGAGCGAAGGAAAAGTGAAAATTTTGAACCCCCCTCGAACCCCCCCGGTCGTAACTCGGAAACGACGCGACGCATTAGGGGCGTGTTTGGGGTCGTCGGAGACGTCTCGGGGAGAGGAATTTTTTGGCATAGGCAATTTTTCTTTCGACGATATTTCAGCAACGGCGCGTCGCAGACCCACCGTGTTGGTACTCATTTGAGAGGTCTCGGTGAGTAGAATTTTTTGACATAGGCAATTTTTCTTTCGATGATATTTCGGCAACGGCGCATCGCAGACCCCCCGTGTTGGTACTCATTTGAGAGGTCTCGGTGAGTAGAATTTTTTGACATAGGCAATTTTTCTTTCGATGATATTTCGGCAACGGCGCATCGCAGACCCACCGTGTTGATACTCATTTGAGAGGTCTCGAGGAGTAGAATTTTTTGACATAGGTAATTTTTATTTCCGTGATATTTCAGCAACGGCGCGTCGCAGACCCCCCGTGTTGGTACTCATATGAAAGGTCTCGGAGAGTAGAATTTTTTGACATAGGTAATTTTTATTTCCGTGATATTTCAGCAACGGCGCGTCGCAGACCCACCGTGTTGGTACTCATTTGAGAGGTCTCGAGGAGTAGAATTTTTTGACATAGGTAATTTTTATTTCTCTGATATTTCAGCAACGGCGCGTCGCAGACCCACCGTGTTGGTACTCATATGAAAGGTCTCGGAGAGTAGAATTTTTTGACATAGGTAATTTTTATTTCCGTGATATTTCAGCAACGGCGCGTCGCAGACCCACCGTGTTGGTACTCATTTGAGAGGTCTCGGCGAGTAGAATTTGTTGACATAGGTAATTTTTGTTTCGACGATATTTCAGCAACGGCGCGTCGCAGACCCACCGTGTTGGTACTCATTTAAGAGGTCTCGGCGAGTAGAATTTTTTGACATAGGTAATTTTTCTTTCGATGATATTTCAGCAATGGCGCATCGTAGACCCTCCGTGTTGGTACTCATTGGAGAGGTCTCGGAGAGTAGAATTTTTCGGTGAAGACGAAATATCGAAATTTGCATTTTTGGACTTTTTCGAAAATATCTCGGGAGCGGTGCGTTAAGACCATCCGTGTTGGTACTCATTTAAGAGGTCCCGGGAAGACGAATTTTTTAGTGGAGATGAAATTTCCAAATTTGAATTTTTGGACTTTTTCGAAAATATCTTAGGAGCAGTGCGTCACAGACCCCCCGTGTTGGTACTCATTTGAGAGGTCTCGGTGAGTAGAATTTTTTGACATAGGTAATTTTTCTTTCGACGATATCTCAGCAACGGCGCGTCGCAGACCCACCGTGTTGGTACTCATTTGAGAGGTCTCGGGGAGAGGAATTTTTCGATGAAGACGAAATTTCGAAATTCGCATTTTTGGACTTTTTCGACAATATCTCGGGAGTGGTGCATCGTAGACCACCCATGTTGGTACTCATTTAAGAGGTCTCGGGGTGAGGAATTTTTCCGTGTAGGCAAAATTTTGAAATTAGCATTTTTGGAGTTTTTCGAAAATATCTCGGTAGCGTTGTGTCGCAGACCCCCGGTGTTGATACTCATTTAACAGGTCTCGGGAAGACGAATTTTTTAGTGGAGACGAAATTTTGAAATTTGCATTTTTGGGATTTTTCGAAATTGTGTCAGAAGCGGTGCGTCGCAGACCACCCGGGTAGATACTTATTTAAGAAGATATTTATTTACCATCAAGATCTATACTTTAAAAAATAATATCAATCTGAAGTTATTAAGGAATAAAAAATTGTAACGTAAAAGATAAAAATGAAATGAGAATGATTAAATTATGCTGACTATTTTTTAATCATTTAAAGCTGTTTAAAGTATATTAGATTTAAAAGAACTATTTTGTTACAGTTTTAGTAAGTATCATGTAAATTCATAAAATTTAAGTATCAATTTATAGTTATAAAAAAACATACCAACAACATAAGTATTATTCTTGCTGTAACAATTAATCAAATAGAAATTTTAATATCAAAAAACATTTCCTCAAAATAAAAATACAAAATATAATAATGTGAATAATATAATAATAATATAATAATAAGCATATACATTAAATTTAGTATTTTGATTAAAAAATTCAGTCTCTATTCTTACATACTTATTAGACCCACCGTGTTTGTACTCATTTAAGAGGTTTCGGGGAGACGGATTTTTTGCAATAGACCAAATATCAAAATTTGACATTTGTGGTCTACTCAGTAGACCGTCGGTATCCATAGTAGGTAGACCCCCCGTGTTTGGTATCATTTGAAAGGTTTCAACGAGGACAATCCATTGACACCATTCCTCCCCCCCTCCCCCCACCCCCGAACGAAATACAAACCATATCCAAATCCTTACCAAAACAATTTGAAAGACCAACACCCAAACCTAAACAATTTAAAAGAGCAAATACCTACAACCACTCCAGAACCGGTCGAGGGGCTATCCCCCCGCGGGCTGCTTGCAGCCCGCGGCAACGAGCACAATCTAGTTAATATACTATAAAGCTGAAATACCACTCACTCACCCACCCTATTGATCTCCCGGAAGGAGTCACCTGCGGATTCCCCCTTGTGGCGGATCGGAGAGGGGGTTTCGATTCGAGTGGCAGTAAAATCCCGGATCCTCGGTATACCGACCTGGTAAAAAGTCGGGGTATGGATCTCGGAAACTATGAACCCGAGAGGGACCCGGTCTGCGGAATGTCATAGAGGGTCATCGGGGGTCTCCACACCGCGACCCCCCCCTCTCCCCCCCATACGATTTTTTTACGCTCCATACAACCGTCCGGATCTTCGAATCCCCGCAGCTCCGAAACGGTGAGAGTCACGGCGGCGGTCACTTTGGGGGATAACATTGGCTCCCGGATATCCGTCGTCCGGGACCCTCGCCCTCCCCCCACCTCCCCCCCTTCGGACCCCCTCCATACAAAATCTCACTCTGTTAGGGATCTTTGGCCGCTAGAGGAGGGCGGTCGACCCGCCGCGCAGGGTCTCGACGCCGGGGGGGCGAACGACGAGGAGGGGGGAGGCGGGGGGGAAGGGGAGCGCGCAGCGCGACCCTCCCACCCGGCCCCCCCTCCGAGGAAGTTCGCGACCCCGGCGTCGAGGGCCGGAGCGGCGGCAAACGTCATCGGAGCGAAGCGAAATTACGGACCCCCCTCCCCCTCCGGCCCACCCTAAATGGGACTCGCAAGCGGTTCGACCGAAACACCCCGTGTTTGGGCTCGTTCGAACGGGCTCGGCGAATGGATTCCGATGGCTCCGACGGAATTTGGATTTAGCTCACTCGACATCCCCTCCACCTCCCCCTCCGTACGAAATCACACCTCAAAGAGGTTCCTCTATAGAAAAGAGACGGCGGTCGATCCGTCGCGGAGGGCAACGAGGCCGGCGAGCGCGAAAGACGAGGAGGGGGGTGGCGGGGGGGCAGGGGAGCGCGCAGCGCGACCCTCCCCCCCGGCCCCCCCTCCGAGGATTGAGCGCGCGCCGGCCGAGCGGCCCGCAGCGGCGGCGAGGGGTATGTCGGAGCGACGAAAAGAGAAAATTTCGACACCCCCCCCGAACCCCCTCTGCCGTAACTCGGAAACGGCGCGACGCAGCCGGGTCGCGTTTGGGGTCGTCGGAGACGTCTCGGGAAGAGGAATTTTTTGGTCGCGACAAAATTTCAAAATTCGCATTTTTGGACTTTTTCGAAAATATCTCGGGATCGGTGCGTCGCAGACCCCCCGTGTTGGTGCTCATTTGGGAGGTCTCCGGGAGACGGATTTTTTGCAATAGACCAAATTTCAAAATTTGACAGTCGCGGTCTACTCGGTAGACCGTCGGTGACCGTGGCAGGCAGACCCCCCGTGTTGGGTATCGTTTGAAAGGTCTCGACGAGGACGATCCATTGACATCATTGCCCTCCCTCCTCTCCCCCCTTCGGGTCCCTCTTCATACAAAAAACACACATCAAAGAGATTCTTTCGCCGACGAAGAGACGGCGGTCGATCCGTCGCGGAGGGCCACGAGGACGGCGCGCGCGAAAGACGAGGAGGGGGGAGCCGGGTGGTAGGGGAGCGCGCAGCGCGACCCTCCCCCCCGGCCCCCTCCGAGTATTTCGCGCACGCCGGCCGAGTGGTCCGGAGCGGCGGCACGGGGTCTGCCCGAGCGAAGGAAAAGTGAAAATTTTGAACCCCCCTCGAACCCCCCCAGTCGTATCTCGGAAACGGCGCGACGCATCAGGGGCGTGTTTGGGGTCGTCGGAGACGTCTCGGGGAGACGAATTTTTTGACCCCAATAGAATCTTGGAATTTTCATTTTTGGACTTTTTTAAAAATATCTCTTGAGCGGTGCGTCGCAGACCACCCGTGCTGGTACTCATTTGAGAGGTCTCGGGGAGTAGAATTTTTTGACATAGGCAATTTTTCTTTCCGTGATATTTCAGCAACGGCGCGTGGCAGACCCACCGTGTTGGTACTCATTTAAGAGGTCTCGGCGAGTAGAATTTTTTGACATAGGTAATTTTTGTTTCGACGATATTTCAGCAACGACGCGTCGCAGACCCCCCGTGTTGGTACTCATTTGAGAGGTCTCGAGGAGTAGAATTTTTTGACATAGGTAATTTTTGTTTCGACGATATTTCAGCAACGACGCGTCGCAGACCCCCCGTGTTGGTACTCATTTGAGAGGTCTCGAGGAGTAGAATTTTTTGACATAGGTAATTTTTGTTTCGACGATATTTCAGCAACGACGCGTCGCAGACCCCCCGTGTTGGTACTCATTTGAGAGGTCTCGAGGAGTAGAATTTTTTGACATAGGTAATTTTTCTTTCCGTGATATTTCAGCAACGGCGCGTCGCAGACCCACCGTGTTGGTACTCATTTGAGAGGTCTCGGCGAGTAGAATTTTTTGACTTAGGTAATTTTTGTTTCGACGATATTTCAGCAACGGCGCATCGCAGACCCCCCGTGTTGGTACTCATTTGAGAGGTCTCGGGGAGTAGAATTTTTTGACATAGGCAATTTTTCTTTCCGTGATATTTCAGCAACGGCGCGTGGCAGACCCACCGTGTTGGTACTCATTTAAGAGGTCTCGGCGAGTAGAATTTTTTGACATAGGTAATTTTTGTTTCGACGATATTTCAGCAACGACGCGTCGCAGACCCCCCGTGTTGGTACTCATTTGAGAGGTCTCGAGGAGTAGAATTTTTTGACATAGGTAATTTTTGTTTCGACGATATTTCAGCAACGACGCGTCGCAGACCCCCCGTGTTGGTACTCATTTGAGAGGTCTCGAGGAGTAGAATTTTTTGACATAGGTAATTTTTCTTTCCGTGATATTTCAGCAACGGCGCGTCGCAGACCCACCGTGTTGGTACTCATTTGAGAGGTCTCGGCGAGTAGAATTTTTTGACATAGGTAATTTTTGTTTCGACGATATTTCAGCAACGGCGCATCGCAGACCCCCCGTGTTGGTACTCATTTGAGAGGTCTCGGGGAGTAGAATTTTTTGACATAGGTAATTTTTCTTTCCGTGATATTTCAGCAACGGCGCATCGCAGACCCCCCGTGTTGGTACTCATTTAAGAGGTCTCGGGAAGATGAATTTTTTAGTGAAGATGAAATTTCGAAATTTGAATTTTTGGACTTTTTCGAAAATATCTTAGGAGCGGTTCGTCACGGACCCCCCGTGTTGGCACTCATTTAAGAGGTTGCGGTGAGACGAATTTTTTTAACATAGGCATTTTTTTCGTTACTTGTGTTATAAAGTAACTATTGCTACCTACCATCAAGATCGATACATAAAAAATAATATCAATCTGAAGTTAGTAAGGAATAAAAAAATGTAAAGTAAAAGATAAAAATGAAATAAGAATGTTTAAATTATGCTGACTACTTTTTAATCATTTAAAGCTGTTTAAAGTTTATCTAATGATTTAAAAGAATTATTTTGTTACAGTTTTAGTAAGTATCATGTAAATGCCATTTACATAGGAGAGCCCATTTCCTTATCATCTCCTAATCCCTTATCCTTAATCCTACTGTAGTCGGCAGCGCACTTGCAGCACCTGTAGCGTTGCTTGTGTTATAGGCGACGGTAGCCACCTACCATCAAGTGGACCGTCAGCCTGTCTGTCGACATAACATTTAAAAAAATGCATAAAATAAAAGTATCCATTTATAGTTATAAAAAAAAACATACCAGCAACATAAGTATTATTCTTGCTATAACAATTAATCAAATAGAAATTAATATCAAAAACCTTTGTTCAAAATAAAAATACGAAATATAATAATGTGAGAAATATAATAATAATAATATGTATATACATATAATAAGCATATATATTACATTTAGTATTTTGATTAAAAAATTCAGTCTCTATTCTTACATACTTATTAGACCCACCGTGTTGGTACTCATTTGAGAGGTATCGGGGAGTAGAATTTTTCGGTGAAGACGAAATTTCGAAATTCGCATTTTTGGACTTTTTCGAAAATATCTCGGGAGCGGTGCGTCGTAGACCACCCGTGTTGGTACTCATTTAAGAGGTCTCGGGGAGAGGAATTTTTTGACATAGGCAATTTTTCTTTCTTTAATATCTCAGCAACGGTGCGTCGCAGACCGCCCGTGTTGGTACTCATTTGAGAGGTCTCGGAGAGTAGAATTTTTCGGTGAAGACGAAATTTCGAAATTCGCATTTTTGGACTTTTTCGAAAATATCTCGGGAGCGGTGCGTCGTAGACCACCCGTGTTGGTACTCATTCAAGAGATCTCGGGGAGTGAATTTTTCGGTGAAAACGAAATTTCGAAAGTTAGATTTTTTGACGTTTTCGATAATATCTCGGGAGGCGTGCATGGTAGACTCCCGTTTTGGTACTCATTGAAAAGATCACAGTGAGACGGATTTTCTACCATAGGCATTTTTTTGTTGCTCGTGTTATAAGTAACTATTGCTACCTACCATCAAGATTTATACATTAAAAAAAAATATCAATCTGAAATTAATAAGGAATACAAAATTGTAAAATAAAAGATAATCATGAAATGAAAATGTTTAAATTATGCTGACTAATTTTTAACAATTTAAAGCTCTTTAAAGTAGGTACGTTAGATTTAATTAAAAGAATTATTTTGTTACAGTTTTAGTAAGAATCATGTAAATACATAAAAAATAGAAGTATCAATATATTGTTATTATATTGTTATAAATAATAAAACATACCAACAACATAGTATTATTCTTACTGTAACAATTTATCAAAAGAAAGAAATTAATCAAAAAATACAAAATATAATATGTATGTGAATAATATTATATAAACATATACAATAAAAAAAAAATATATTACATTTAGTATTTTGTTTAATTCTTACATACTTATTAGACCCACCGTGTTTGTACTCATTTAAGAGGTTTCGGGGAGACGGATTTTTTGCAATAGACCAAATATCAAAATTTGACATTTGTGGTCTACTCAGTAGACCGTCGGTATCCATAGTAGGTAGACCCCCCGTGTTTGGTATCATTTGAAAGGTTTCAACGAGGACAATCCATTGACACCATCCCTCCCCCCTCCCCCCACCCCCGAACGAAATACAAAACATATCCAAATCCTTACCAAAACAATTCAAAAGACCAACAGCAACACCCAAACCTAAACAATTTAGAAGAGCAAACACAATACCCACAACCACTCCAGAACCGGTCGAGGGGCTCCCCCCCCGCGGGCTGCTTGCAGTCCGCGGCCGCACGCAAAAACTAGTTAATCAATTTACATGTTATAAAATAAATTCGCTGTCCGCTCCTGTTAGTTTCTCCGCTAAAATTTTCTAAATAAATACGATTTTCACCAATTGAAATGCGATAAGGAAAGTTTGTGTAAATAAATTTCGTAAAATGTTGCACCCGTGCAAAAGTTGGGGACGGGTCGCAAAAATCTTAAGCGAGCCGTGTCTGTACATAAAATTTTTTTTTTTTCAAAAAAAAAAAAAAAAAACAATTTGGACGCGTTGTAGAAATAGTTTTTAGAATTTTTGTCTGTTTATCTGTTTGTCTGTGCGTTCGTGCAGCTAATCTCAGAAACAACTTAAGAGGATATGTAAGAAAAAAGTGTTTCTTTGATTGCAATTATCTCAGGATTTGCTTAGCACAGAATTAAAATTTTCTGATATAGGTTATTTGACTACATAATTCAACATTTGTTTAGAGCCAAAACACGATAGCTTAAAATTTTCTCGACAGAAAAAAATTCTAAAGTAACCCCTTTAATTTTAATTTATCACAAATTGTATTTAAACAGTGCCATATTAGACTGATAAAAGTTAGTAAACACAAAGTAAATACAATTCTTTATCATTTGTTTAGACTAAAATATGTTTGTGTGATTTACTTTTTTTTATAATTGATATTTTAACAACTGGCGCTTACGTTATTTGTTTCGAGACGCAAGAGCGCTCTATCTGTTTCTTTTTCGCACGTGGAGAAGCAATAGCGCTTGTAACTGCTTCGTGTTACGCCCAGTTGCTCGTGGCCATAGCCGACGACGGACCTGTGCTTGGCGCTCTTTGCTCCCGATAATAAAGATAAATATTGAAATATATGTGAATAAACTTTATAATAATATTATTAAACTTTATAATTCGTCTTAGGGATAATTTAGTGACTAAAAACATTGAAAGATGGGAAACAAACAAGAATTCCAAAATTATAAGAAAAGAAAGTCGAATTTGAAACGTTTAAAAAAAAATACAAGTAATTTGAGACAAAAGAAAAGGTAAGAACGTTCATTTTTAACAATTTATTACGCTCTATGATTTTTAGTAACAAAATTTGTATCTTTGTTTTGTATGTATTAGAATCACATTTCCCAATATGTGCACCAGATAGCAGCATGAAAGTACTTGGATTTTTATATATGATTTTTTTATTGGTTTTATCACCGAGATTAGAAATCGAATTGCTAACAACATATAATATAAACAAATAAATAAAATTTAACTATCTCTTTGTAATGTCAATATAATAGCTTTTTTTTTAATGCACATACTTATAACAATAATATATTTTTATTTGTTTATCTTTAGATAAGTAAGCGCTTACACATGATAATTTATTCTTTTTTGTAACATTTTTTTACCCATTGCAGATTACTACGCGAAAATAAAATATGTAATATCAATGCCACGAGCGCAAGGTTCAAGCGAACAAAATCAAGTGGAGTCGCCATTACCTGAGAAACTTCATTCTTTTTCGCCAACATTAGAAAATAATAAAAGGTAAACCGAATTTTATAACGATGAATTCAAACATGTAAACCGTGATAATAATGCAAGGGAATAGACAAACTGTATTACAATTCGAAATATTTTTTCTTCTTGAATTGAATCAATCAGCTAATACTTTTTTAGTATTAATTAATTAATTAACAACTATAAAGCCGAGTATTAATTAATTAATTAACAAATATAAAGCCGAAATACCACTGTTAACAACTATAAAGCCGAAATACCACTCATCAAGTTCTCCGGGAAGCGGTCACCTGGGGATTCCCCTTTGTGGCGGATCGTAGAGTACAAACAAAATCAATGACAGATTAAATCAAGACCCTCGGTACACCTCCCTGGTAAAAAGTCGGCGACGGGATCTCGGAAGGTGTGAGAGCTAGGGATGGGGGGTTTACGGAATGTCATAGAGGGTCATCGGGGGTTACCAAATTGAGTCTCATCCCCATCCCGTTCATACATTTTTTTTATACTCCATACAAATTTTTTGGATTTTTCGAAGACGGATAACTCCAAAACGGTCGAGGATAGGGAGGCGGTCTCTTCGGCGGACGATCATCCTTCCTCGAGGTCCAACGGCCTGGACCTTCGTCCTCCCCCCACCTGCCCCCCTTCACCCCCCCTCCATACGAAATTGCCACTTTTGGCCAAAGGGATGGGGATATCCGCTAAACGGTCGGAGCCATCCCGGCGGTCTCTATGGCGGATTTCCATCCTATCGTGAGGAGCTTCCTGGGGGTCAACCAGGTTTTCGGATTTTCCCCCCCTTCATCCCCCCTCCATACAACGTGGTCTTTTTTTGGAACAGCTACCTTTTAGCCCGGAAGGAGTCCACCCGGGCCAGACTCTTGCACCTCGTTGGAGAGAGGATGAGTTTCCGCATTTCAGGAAGGCATCGAACCCTCGGTGTACCGACCTGGTATGATGTCGGCGAGAGGTCCTCGGAAACCGTGAGGGATAGAAGGATGACGTTTACGGAATGTCATAGAGGGTCATCGGGGGTTACCAAATCGAGTCTCATCCCCATCCCGTTCATACATTTTTTTTACACTCCATACATTTTTTTTGGATTTTTCAAAGCGGGATACCTCCACAACGGTCGAGGATAGGGAGGTGGTCTCTTCGGCGGACGACCATCGCTCCTCGAGGTCCAACGGCCAGGACCTTCACCCTCCCCCCACCTGTCCCCCTTCACCCCCCCTCCGTACTAAATTACCACTTTCGGCCAAAAGGATGGTGATACCCGCTAAACGGTCGGAGCTATCCCGGCGGTCTCTATGGCGGGCTTCCATCCCTCCGTGAGATGCTTCCTCGGGGCTATCCCGCTTTTCCGGTTTCTCCCCCCTTCATCCCACCTCCATACAAATTTTTAGTTTTCTGGAACGGCTGCCATTTTCCCAGGAAGCAGTCGACTCGGGGTGGTCGTTTCTATCCCATGTTATAGGAGGTGACCTCGTGAGTTCCTCAGACTACCTCAACCCTCGGTACACCGACCTGGTATAAAGTCGGTGAGAGGTCCTCGGAAACTACGAGTCGCAGAGGGGCGGGGTTTACGGAATGTCATAGAGGGCCATCGGGGGTCACCAAATTGTCGCCCATCCTCATCCCGCCCGTACATTTTTTTTACACTCCATACAACCTTTTCGAAATTTCCAATCCACTTAAATCCCAAACGGTGCGACCTATCCCTGCGATCGCTTCGGAGGATAGGGATCGCTCCCCGAGCTCCACCGGCCGGGACCGTCACCCTCCCCCCACCTGCCCCCCTTCACCCCCCCTCCATACAAAATTACCACTTTTTCAGAAAGGGATGAGGATATCCGCCAAACGGTAGGATCTATCCCGACGGTCTCTATGGCGGGATTCCATCCCTCCGTGAATTGGTTCCTCGGGGCTATCCCGCTTTTCCGGATTATCCCCCCTTCATCCCACCTCCATACAAATTTTTTGTTTTTTTTGGAACGGCTACCTTTTCACCCGGAAGGAGTCACCGGAAGAATCCCCATTGTAGCGGATCGGAGAGAGGGTGGCTCACTGAGTACCAGGACAGTATCAAAGGTTGAGGATCGCGACATGGTAAAAATTCGGCGACGGGATCTCGGAAACTGTAAATCGCAGAGGAGCGGGGTTTGCGGGATGTCATAGAGGACCATCGGGGGTCACCACGTCGCGACCCCCCACTCCCCCCCCTTCGGACCCCCTCCATACGAAATCCCACCATGTTAGGGATCTTTCGCCCTTAAGAGACGGCGGTCGACGCGTCGCGGAGGGCCACGAGGTCGGGGTGCGCGAAAGACGAGGAGGGGGGAGCCGCGGGGGGGAGGAGAGCGCGCAGCGCGACCCTCCCCCCCCGGCCTTCCCTCCGAGGATTTCGCGCACCCCGACCTCGTGGCCCGGAGCGGCGCTGAGGGTCTGCCGGGGCGCCGAAAAAGTAAAAATTTTGATCCCCCCCTCGAACCCCCCGGCCGTATCTCGGAAACGGCGCGCCGCAGCCGGGTCGCGTTTGGGGTCGTCGGAGACGTCTCGGTGAGACGAATTTTTTGGTGGCGACAAAATTTCGAAATTCGCATTTTTGAACTTTTTCGAAAATATCTCGGGAGCGGTGCGTCGCGGACCACTCGTGTCGGTGCTCATTTGAGAGGTCTCGGGGAGACGGATTTTTTGCAATAGACCAAATATCACAATTTGATATTTGCGGTCTACTCGGTAGACCGTCGGTAACCGTGGCAGGCAGACCCCCCGTGTTGGGTATCATTTGAACGGTCTCGACGAGGACAATCCATTTACACCATCCCCCTTCCCCTCCCCCCTCTCTCCCACCCCCGAAACGTCACGAAATACAATACTTATATCCAAATCCTTACCAAAACAATTCTAAAGACCAAAAACCATACCTAAACAATTTACAAGAGCGACTCCAAAACCACAGCAAAACCACTCGAGGGGCTCCCCCCCCGCGGGCTGCTTGCAGTCCGCGGCCGCACGCAAAAACTAGTTAATATACTATAAAGCTGAAATACCACTCACTCACCCACCCTATTGATCTCCCGGAAGGAGTCACCTGCGGATTCCCCCTTGTGGCGGATCGGAGAGGGGGTTTCGATTCGAGTGGCAGTAAAATCCCGGATCCTCGGTATACCGACCTGGTAAAAAGTCGGGGTATGGATCTCGGAAACTATGAACCCGAGAGGGACCCGGTCTGCGGAATGTCATAGAGGGTCATCGGGGGTCTCCACACCGCGACCCCCCCCTCTCCCCCCCATACGATTTTTTTACGCTCCATACAACCGTCCGGATCTTCGAATCCCCGCAGCTCCGAAACGGTGAGAGTCACGGCGGCGGTCACTTTGGGGGATAACATTGGCTCCCGGATATCCGTCGTCCGGGACCCTCGCCCTCCCCCCACCTCCCCCCCTTCGGACCCCCTCCATACAAAATCTCACTCTGTTAGGGATCTTTGGCCGCTAGAGGAGGGCGGTCGACCCGCCGCGCAGGGTCTCGACGCCGGGGGGGCGAACGACGAGGAGGGGGGAGGCGGGGGGGAAGGGGAGCGCGCAGCGCGACCCTCCCACCCGGCCCCCCCTCCGAGGAAGTTCGCGACCCCGGCGTCGAGGGCCGGAGCGGCGGCAAACGTCATCGGAGCGAAGCGAAATTACGGACCCCCCTCCCCCTCCGGCCCACCCTAAATGGGACTCGCAAGCGGTTCGACCGAAACACCCCGTGTTTGGGCTCGTTCGAACGGGCTCGGCGAATGGATTCCGATGGCTCCGACGGAATTTGGATTTAGCTCACTCGACATCCCCTCCACCTCCCCCTCCGTACGAAATCACACCTCAAAGAGGTTCCTCTATAGAAAAGAGACGGCGGTCGATCCGTCGCGGAGGGCAACGAGGCCGGCGAGCGCGAAAGACGAGGAGGGGGGTGGCGGGGGGGCAGGGGAGCGCGCAGCGCGACCCTCCCCCCCGGCCCCCCCTCCGAGGATTGAGCGCGCGCCGGCCGAGCGGCCCGCAGCGGCGGCGAGGGGTATGTCGGAGCGACGAAAAGAGAAAATTTCGACACCCCCCCCGAACCCCCTCTGCCGTAACTCGGAAACGGCGCGACGCAGCCGGGTCGCGTTTGGGGTCGTCGGAGACGTCTCGGGAAGAGGAATTTTTTGGTCGCGACAAAATTTCAAAATTCGCATTTTTGGACTTTTTCGAAAATATCTCGGGATCGGTGCGTCGCAGACCCCCCGTGTTGGTGCTCATTTGGGAGGTCTCCGGGAGACGGATTTTTTGCAATAGACCAAATTTCAAAATTTGACAGTCGCGGTCTACTCGGTAGACCGTCGGTGACCGTGGCAGGCAGACCCCCCGTGTTGGGTATCGTTTGAAAGGTCTCGACGAGGACGATCCATTGACATCATTGCCCTCCCTCCTCTCCCCCCTTCGGGTCCCTCTTCATACAAAAAACACACATCAAAGAGATTCTTTCGCCGACGAAGAGACGGCGGTCGATCCGTCGCGGAGGGCCACGAGGACGGCGCGCGCGAAAGACGAGGAGGGGGGAGCCGGGTGGTAGGGGAGCGCGCAGCGCGACCCTCCCCCCCGGCCCCCTCCGAGTATTTCGCGCACGCCGGCCGAGTGGTCCGGAGCGGCGGCACGGGGTCTGCCCGAGCGAAGGAAAAGTGAAAATTTTGAACCCCCCTCGAACCCCCCCAGTCGTATCTCGGAAACGGCGCGACGCATCAGGGGCGTGTTTGGGGTCGTCGGAGACGTCTCGGGGAGACGAATTTTTTGACCCCAATAGAATCTTGGAATTTTCATTTTTGGACTTTTTTAAAAATATCTCTTGAGCGGTGCGTCGCAGACCACCCGTGCTGGTACTCATTTGAGAGGTCTCGGGGAGTAGAATTTTTTGACATAGGCAATTTTTCTTTCCGTGATATTTCAGCAACGGCGCGTGGCAGACCCACCGTGTTGGTACTCATTTAAGAGGTCTCGGCGAGTAGAATTTTTTGACATAGGTAATTTTTGTTTCGACGATATTTCAGCAACGACGCGTCGCAGACCCCCCGTGTTGGTACTCATTTGAGAGGTCTCGAGGAGTAGAATTTTTTGACATAGGTAATTTTTGTTTCGACGATATTTCAGCAACGACGCGTCGCAGACCCCCCGTGTTGGTACTCATTTGAGAGGTCTCGAGGAGTAGAATTTTTTGACATAGGTAATTTTTGTTTCGACGATATTTCAGCAACGACGCGTCGCAGACCCCCCGTGTTGGTACTCATTTGAGAGGTCTCGAGGAGTAGAATTTTTTGACATAGGTAATTTTTCTTTCCGTGATATTTCAGCAACGGCGCGTCGCAGACCCACCGTGTTGGTACTCATTTGAGAGGTCTCGGCGAGTAGAATTTTTTGACTTAGGTAATTTTTGTTTCGACGATATTTCAGCAACGGCGCATCGCAGACCCCCCGTGTTGGTACTCATTTGAGAGGTCTCGGGGAGTAGAATTTTTTGACATAGGCAATTTTTCTTTCCGTGATATTTCAGCAACGGCGCGTGGCAGACCCACCGTGTTGGTACTCATTTAAGAGGTCTCGGCGAGTAGAATTTTTTGACATAGGTAATTTTTGTTTCGACGATATTTCAGCAACGACGCGTCGCAGACCCCCCGTGTTGGTACTCATTTGAGAGGTCTCGAGGAGTAGAATTTTTTGACATAGGTAATTTTTGTTTCGACGATATTTCAGCAACGACGCGTCGCAGACCCCCCGTGTTGGTACTCATTTGAGAGGTCTCGAGGAGTAGAATTTTTTGACATAGGTAATTTTTCTTTCCGTGATATTTCAGCAACGGCGCGTCGCAGACCCACCGTGTTGGTACTCATTTGAGAGGTCTCGGCGAGTAGAATTTTTTGACATAGGTAATTTTTCTTTCCGTGATATTTCAGCAACGGCGCATCGCAGACCCCCCGTGTTGGTACTCATTTAAGAGGTCTCGGGAAGATGAATTTTTTAGTGAAGATGAAATTTCGAAATTTGAATTTTTGGACTTTTTCGAAAATATCTTAGGAGCGGTTCGTCACGGACCCCCCGTGTTGGCACTCATTTAAGAGGTTGCGGTGAGACGAATTTTTTTAACATAGGCATTTTTTTCGTTACTTGTGTTATAAAGTAACTATTGCTACCTACCATCAAGATCGATACATAAAAAATAATATCAATCTGAAGTTAGTAAGGAATAAAAAAATGTAAAGTAAAAGATAAAAATGAAATAAGAATGTTTAAATTATGCTGACTACTTTTTAATCATTTAAAGCTGTTTAAAGTTTATCTAATGATTTAAAAGAATTATTTTGTTACAGTTTTAGTAAGTATCATGTAAATGCCATTTACATAGGAGAGCCCATTTCCTTATCATCTCCTAATCCCTTATCCTTAATCCTACTGTAGTCGGCAGCGCACTTGCAGCACCTGTAGCGTTGCTTGTGTTATAGGCGACGGTAGCCACCTACCATCAAGTGGACCGTCAGCCTGTCTGTCGACATAACATTTAAAAAAATGCATAAAATAAAAGTATCCATTTATAGTTATAAAAAAAAACATACCAGCAACATAAGTATTATTCTTGCTATAACAATTAATCAAATAGAAATTAATATCAAAAACCTTTGTTCAAAATAAAAATACGAAATATAATAATGTGAGAAATATAATAATAATAATATGTATATACATATAATAAGCATATATATTACATTTAGTATTTTGATTAAAAAATTCAGTCTCTATTCTTACATACTTATTAGACCCACCGTGTTGGTACTCATTTGAGAGGTATCGGGGAGTAGAATTTTTCGGTGAAGACGAAATTTCGAAATTCGCATTTTTGGACTTTTTCGAAAATATCTCGGGAGCGGTGCGTCGTAGACCACCCGTGTTGGTACTCATTTAAGAGGTCTCGGGGAGAGGAATTTTTTGACATAGGCAATTTTTCTTTCTTTAATATCTCAGCAACGGTGCGTCGCAGACCGCCCGTGTTGGTACTCATTTGAGAGGTCTCGGAGAGTAGAATTTTTCGGTGAAGACGAAATTTCGAAATTCGCATTTTTGGACTTTTTCGAAAATATCTCGGGAGCGGTGCGTCGTAGACCACCCGTGTTGGTACTCATTCAAGAGATCTCGGGGAGTGAATTTTTCGGTGAAAACGAAATTTCGAAAGTTAGATTTTTTGACGTTTTCGATAATATCTCGGGAGGCGTGCATGGTAGACTCCCGTTTTGGTACTCATTGAAAAGATCACAGTGAGACGGATTTTCTACCATAGGCATTTTTTTGTTGCTCGTGTTATAAGTAACTATTGCTACCTACCATCAAGATTTATACATTAAAAAAAAATATCAATCTGAAATTAATAAGGAATACAAAATTGTAAAATAAAAGATAATCATGAAATGAAAATGTTTAAATTATGCTGACTAATTTTTAACAATTTAAAGCTCTTTAAAGTAGGTACGTTAGATTTAATTAAAAGAATTATTTTGTTACAGTTTTAGTAAGAATCATGTAAATACATAAAAAATAGAAGTATCAATATATTGTTATTATATTGTTATAAATAATAAAACATACCAACAACATAGTATTATTCTTACTGTAACAATTTATCAAAAGAAAGAAATTAATCAAAAAATACAAAATATAATATGTATGTGAATAATATTATATAAACATATACAATAAAAAAAAAATATATTACATTTAGTATTTTGTTTAATTCTTACATACTTATTAGACCCACCGTGTTTGTACTCATTTAAGAGGTTTCGGGGAGACGGATTTTTTGCAATAGACCAAATATCAAAATTTGACATTTGTGGTCTACTCAGTAGACCGTCGGTATCCATAGTAGGTAGACCCCCCGTGTTTGGTATCATTTGAAAGGTTTCAACGAGGACAATCCATTGACACCATCCCTCCCCCCTCCCCCCACCCCCGAACGAAATACAAAACATATCCAAATCCTTACCAAAACAATTCAAAAGACCAACAGCAACACCCAAACCTAAACAATTTAGAAGAGCAAACACAATACCCACAACCACTCCAGAACCGGTCGAGGGGCTATCCCCCCGCGGGCTGCTTGCAGCCCGCGGCAACGAGCGGAAGCTAGTTAATATACTATAAAGCTCAAATACCACTCATCACTGACATGGTTGTTCTCCTAGAAGGAGTCACCGGGGGATTCCCCCGCGTAGCGGATCGGAGAGGGGGTGGCCATCTCACCAGCAGAAAAATCCCGGATCCTCGGTATACCGATCTGGTAAAAAGTCGGGGTATGGATCTCGGAAACTATCCACCCGAGAGGGACCCGGTCTGCGGAATGTCATAGAGGGCCATCGGGGGTCTCCACACCGCGACCCCCCCCTCTCCCCCCCCATACGTTTTTTTTACGCTCCATACAACCGTCCGGATCTTCGGATCCCCGCAGCTTCGAAACGGTGAGAGTCATGGCGGCGGTCACTTTGGGGGATAACATTGGCTCCCGGATATCCGTCGTCCGGGACCCTCGCCCTCCCCCCATCTGGCCCCCTTCGGACCCCCCCCATACAAAATCACACTCTGTTATGGATCTTTTGCTTTTGGAGGAGGGCGGTCGACCCGCCGCGGAGGGTCTCGACGCCGGGGGGGCGAACGACGAGGAGGGGGGAGGCGGGGGGGAAGGGGAGCGCGCCGCGCGACCCTCCCCCCCGGGCCCCCCCTCGGTGGATGTTCGCGACCCCGGCGTCGAGGGCCGGAGCGGCGGCAAAGGTCATCGGAGGGTTGCGGAATTACGTCCCGTTTGAATTTTTCACCTGTCACCCCGCCCTCCGGACCCCACCCCCCTCCGGCCCACCCTAAATGGGACTCGCAAGCGGTTCGACCGAAACACCCCGTGTTTGGGCTCGTTCGAACGGGCTCGCCGGATGGATTCCGATGGCTCCGACGGAATTTGGATTTAGCTCACTCGACCTCCCCTCCATCTCCCCCTTCGTACGAAATCACACCTCAAAGAGGGTCCCTTCACCTATGAAGAGACGGCGGTCGATCCGTCGCGGAGGGCAACGAGGTCGGCGAGCGCGAAAGACGAGGAGGGGGGTGGCGGGGGGGCAGGGGAGCGCGCAGCGCGACCCCCCCCCCCGGCCCCCCCCTCCGAGGATTGAGCGCGCGCCGGCCGAGCGGCCCGCAGCGGCGGCAAGGGGTATGTCGGAGCGACGAAAAGAGAAAATTTTGACACCCCCTCGAACCCCCCCCCGTAGTAACTCGGAAACGGCGCGACGCAGCCGGGTCGTGTTTGGGGTCGTAGGAGACGTCTCGGGAAGAGGAATTTTTTGGTCGCGACAAAATTACAAAATTCGCATTTTTGGACTTTTTCGAAAATATCTCGGGATCGGTGCGTCGCAGACCCCCCGTGTTGGTGCTCATTTGGGAGGTCTCCGGGAGACGGATTTTTTGCAACAGACCAAATTTCAAAATTTGACATTTGCGGTCTACTCGGTAGACCGTCGGTGACCGTGGCAGGCAGACCCCCCGTGTTGGGTATCATTTGAAAGGTCTCGACGAGGACGATCCATTGGACACCATCCACCTCCCCCCTCTCCCCCCCGCCCACTCCCGAAACGTCACGAAATACAATACTTATATCCAAATCCTTACCAAAACAATTCAAAGACCCAATACCACACCAAAACAATTTAAAAGAGCCAATACCACTCCAGAACCGGTCGAGGGGCTATCCCCCCGCGGGCTGCTTGCAGCCCGCGGCAACGAGCGGAAGCTAGTTAACAACTATAAAGCCGAAATACCACTGACATACCTATTCATTAAGTTCTCCGGGAAGGAGTCACCTGGGGA
Source organism: Bembecia ichneumoniformis (assembly GCA_910589475.2). Taxonomy (NCBI): domain Eukaryota; kingdom Metazoa; phylum Arthropoda; class Insecta; order Lepidoptera; family Sesiidae; genus Bembecia; species Bembecia ichneumoniformis. Next base: position 789,683 of record OU342520.1, read on the forward strand.
TTCCCCTTTGTGGCGGATCGTGGTCTACGGATAAAGTTGTCGAGAAATTAATTCAAAGACCCCGGTACACCTCCCTGGTAAAAAGTCGGCGACGGGATCTCGGAAGGTGCGAGAGCTAGAAAGTGGAAATTTGCGGAACGTCATAGAGGGTCATCGGGGGTTACCAAATCGCGTCTCATCCCCATTCCGTTCATACATTTTTTTTATACTCCATACGAATTTTTTGGATTTTTCAAAGCGGGATATCTCCGAAAGTGTCGAGGATAGGGAGGCGGTCTCTTCGGCGGACGGTCATCGTTCCTCGAGGTCCAACGGCCTGGACCTTCATCCTCATCCCACCTGCCCCCCTTCACTCCCCCTCCATACGAAATTGCCACTTTTGGCCAAAGGGATGGGGATACCCGCTAAACGGTCGGAGCTATCCCGGCGGTCTCTATGGCGGGTTTCCATCCCTCCGTGAGGAGCTTCCTGGGGGTCAACCAGGTTTTAGGATTTCCCCCCCCTTCATCCCCCCTCCATACAACGTGGTCTTTTTTTGGAACAGCTACCTTTTCGCCCGGAAGGAGTCCACCCGGGCCAGACTCTTGCACCTCGTTGGAGAGAGGATGAGTTTCTGCATTTCAGGAAGGCATCGAACCCTCGGTGTACCGACCTGGTATGAAGTCGGTGAGAGGTCCTCGGAAACCGTGAGGGATAGAAGGATGACGTTTACGGAATGTCGTAGAGGGTCATCGGGGGTTACCAAATCGCGTCTCATCCCCATCCCGTCCATACATTTTTTTTACACTCCATACAATTTTTTTGGATTTTTCAAAGCGGGATATCTCCAAAACGGTCGAGGATAGGGAGGCGGTCTCTTCGGCGGACGACCATCGCTCCTCGAGGTCCAACGGCCTGGACCTTCACCCTCCCCCCACCTGTAACCCTTCACCCCCCCTCCATACTAAATTACCGCTTTCGGCCAAAGGGATGGGGATACCGGCTAAACGGTCGGAGTTATCCCGGCGAACTCTATGGCGGGTTTCCATCCCTCCTTAGGATGGTTCCTCGGGGCTATCCCGCTTTTCCGATTTCTCCCCCCTTCATCCCACCTCCATACAAATTTTTATTTTTTTGGAACGGCTGCCATTTTCCCAGGAAGCAGTCGACTCGGGGTGGTCGCTTCTATCCCACGTAATAGGGGGTGACGTCATGAGTTTCTCAGACGACCTGAACCCTCGGTATACCGACCTGGTATAAAGTCGGTGGGAGGTCCTCGGAAACTACGAGTCGCAGAGGGGCGCGGTTTACGGAATGTCATAGAGGGCCATCGGGGGTCACCAAATTGTCGCCCATCCTTATCCCGCCCGTACATTTTTTTTACACTCCATACAACCTTTTCGAAATTTCCAATCCACTTAAATCCCAAACGGTGCGACCTATCCCTGCGATCGCTTCGGAGGATAGGGATCGCTCCCCGAGCTCCACCGGCCGGGACCGTCACCCTCCCCCCACCTGCCCCCCTTCACCCCCCCTCCATACAAAATTACCACTTTTTCAGAAAGGGATGGGGATATCCGCCAAACGGTAGGAGGTATCCCGACGGTCTCTATGGCGGGATTCCATCCCTCCGTGAAATGGTTCCTCGGGGCTATCCCGCTTTTCCGGATTATCCCCCCTTCATCCCACCTCCATACAAATTTTTAGTTTTTTTTGGAACGGCTACCTTTTCACCCGGAAGGAGTCGCCGGAAGAATCCCCATTGTAGCGGATCGGAGAGGGGGTGGCTCACTGAGTACCAGGACAGTACCAAAGGTTGAGGATCGCGGCCTGGTAAAAATTCGGCGACGGGATCTCGGAAACTGTAAATCGCAGAGGAGCGGGGTTTGCGGGATGTCATAGAGGACCATCGGGGGTCACCACGTCGCGACCCCCCCACTCCCCCCCCACCCTTCGGACCCCCTCCATACGAAATTCCACTATGTTAGGGATCTTTCGCCCTTAAGAGACGGCGGTCGACGCGTCGCGGAGGGCCACGAGGTCGGGGTGCGCGTAAGACGAGGAGGGGGGAGCCGTGGGGGGAAGGGGAGCGCGCAGCGCGACCCTCCCCCCCCGGCCTTCCCTCCGAGGATTTCGCGCACCCCGACCTCGTGGCCCGGAGCGGCGCCGAGGGTCTGCCGGGGCGCCGAAAAAGTAAAAATTTTGATCCCCCCCTCGAACCCCCCGGCCGTATCTCGGAAACGGCGCGCCGCAGCCGGGTCGCGTTTGGGGTCGTCGGAGACGTCTCGGCGAGACGAATTTTTTGGTCGCGACAAAATTTCGAAATTCGCATTTTTGGACTTTTTCGAAAATATCTCGGGAGCGGTGCGTCGCCGACCACCCGTGTTGGTACTCATTTGAGAGGTCTCGGGGAGACGGATTTTTTGCAATAGACCAAATATCACAATTTGACAATTGCGGTCTACTCGGTAGACCGTCGGTAACCGTGGCAGGCAGACCCCCCGTGTTGGGTATCATTTGAAAGGTCTCGACGAGGACAATCCATTTACACCATCCCCCTCCCCCCTCTCCCCCCGTCCACCCCCGAAGAGTCAAGAAATACAATACTTATATCCAAATCCTTACCAAAACAATTCATAAGACCCAAAGCCTTACCATACCTAAACAATTTAGAAGAGCAACTCCCAACACCACCCCAGAACCGGTCGAGGGGCTCCCCCCCCGCGGGCTGCTTGCAGTCCGCGGCCGCACGCAAAAACTAGTTAACAACTATAAAGCTGAAATACCACTCACTCACTTAGATACTCATAAAGTTCTCCGGGAAGGAGTCACCTGGGGATTCCCCTTTGTGGCGGATCGTAGTCTACGAGGAAAATTATCGACAAATTAATTCAAAGACCCCGGTACACCTCCCTGGTAAAAAGTCGGCGACGGGATCTCGGAAGGTGCGAGAGCTAGAAAGTGGAAATTTGCGAAACGTCATAGAGGGTCATCGGGGGTTACCAAATCGAGTCTCATCCCCATCCCGTCCATACATTTTTTTTATACTCCATACGAATTTTTTGGATTTTTCAAAGCGGGATACCTCCTCAACGGTCGAGGATAGGGAGGCGGTCTCTTCGGCGGACGATCATCGTTCCTCGAGGTCCAACGGCCTGGACCTTCATCCTCCCCCCAGCTGCCCCCCTTCACCCCCCCTCCATACGAAATTGCCACTTTCGGCCAAAGGGATGGGGATACCCGCTAAACGGTCGGAGCTATCCCGGCGGTCTCTATGGCGGGTTTCCATCCCAACGTGAGGTGCTTCCTGGGGGTCAACCAGGCTTTCGGATTTCCCCCCCCTTCATCCCCCCTCCATACAACGTGGTCTTTTTTTGGAACAGCTACCTTTTCGCCCGGAAGGAGTCCACCCGGGCCAGACTCTTGCACCTCGTTGGAGAGAGGATGAGTTTCCGCATTTCAGGAAGGCATCGAACCCTCGGTGTACCGACCTGGTATGAAGTCGGCGAGAGGTCCTCGGAAACCGTGAGGGATAGAAGGATGACGTTTACGGAATGTCATAGAGGGTCATCGGGGGTTACCAAATCGAGTCTCATCCCCATCCCGTCCATACATTTTTTTTATACTCCATACAAATTTTTTGGATTTTTCAAAGCGGGATATCTCCAAAAGTGGTGAGGATAGAGAGGCGGTCTCTTCGGCGGACCGTCATAGTTCCTCGAGGTCCAACGGCCTGGACCTTCACTCTCCCCCCACCTGCCCCCCTTCACCCCCCCTCCATACGAAATTGCCACTTTTGGCCAAAGGGATGGGGATACCCGCTAAACGGTCGGAGCTATCCCGGCGGTCTCTATGGCGGGTTTCCATCCCTCCGTGGGATGCTTCCTTGGGCCTATCTTGGTTTTCCGGTTTCTCCCCCCTTCATCCCGCCTCCATACAAAATTTTATTTTTTTGGAACGGCTGCCATTTTACCAAGAAGCAGTCGACCAGGGGTGGTCGTTTCTATCCCACGTTATAGGGGGTGACGTCACGAGTTCCTCTGACCACCTGGTCCCTCGGTATACCGACCTGGTATAAATTCGGTGGGAGGTCCTCGGAAACTACGAGTCGCAGAGGGGCGCGGTTTACGGAATGTCATAGAGGGTCATCGGGGGTCACCAAATTTTCCCCCATCCTCATCCCGCCCGTACATTATTTTTACACTCCATACAACCTTTTCGAAATTTCCAATCCACTTAAATCCCAAACGGTGCGACCTATCCCGGCGATCGCTTCGGAGGATAGGGATCGCTCTCCGAGCCCCATCGGCAGGGACCCTTATCTCCCCACTATCCCCATCCCTTCATCCCCCCTCCATACAAAATTACCACTTTTTCATAAAGGGATGGGGATATCCGCCAAACGGTAGGAGGTATCCCGACGGTCTCTATGGTGGGCTTCCGTCCCTCCGTGGGATGCTTCCTCGGGGCTATCCCGCATTTCCGGTTTCTCCCCCCTTCACCCCACCTCCATACAAATATTTAGTTTTTTTGGAACGGCTACCTTTTCACCCGGAAGGAGCCGCCGGGGGATTCCCTTATGTGGCGGACCGGAGAGGGGGTGGCTAACTGAGTATCAGAAATGTACCAAAGGTTGAGGATCGCGACCTGGTAACAAGTCGGCGACGGGATCTCGGAAACTATTAATCGCAGAGGGGCGGGATTTGCGAAATGTTATAGATGGTCATCGGGGGTCACCACGTCGCGACCCCCCACTCCCCCCTCCATGTTTTTTTTTCACTCCATACAACCGACCCGGATCTTCGAATCCGCGTAGCTCCGAAAGGGTGAGACCTAGAACGGCAGTCACTTTGGCGGATGATCATCGCTCCCGGAGGTCCGTCGTCCTGGACCGTCGCCGTCCCCCCACCTCCCCCCCCTTCGGACCCCCTCCGTATAAATTCACACACTGTTAGGGATCTTTCGCCCTTAAGAGACGGCGGTCGACGCGTCGCGGAGGGCCACGAGGTCGGGGTGCGCGAAAGACGAGGAGGGGGGAGCCGCGGGGGGAAAGGGGAGCGCGCAGCGCGACCCTCCCCCCCGGCCCTCCCTCCGAGGATTTCGCGCACCCCGACCTCGTGGCCCGGAGCGGCGCTGAGGGTCTGCCGGGGCGCCGAAAAAGTAAAAATTTTGATCCCCCCCTCGAACCCCCCGGCCGTATCTCGGAAACGGCGCGCCGCAGCCGGGTCGCGTTTGGGGTCGTCGGAGACGTCTCGGCGAGACGAATTTTTTGGTCGCGACAAAATTTCGAAATTCCCATTTTTGGACTTTTTCGAAAATATCTCGGGAGCGGTGCGTCGCGGACCACCCGTGTCGGTACTCATTTGAGAGGTCTCCGGGAGACGGATTTTTTGCAATAGACCAAATATCACAATTTGACATTTGCAGTCTACTCTAGACCGTCGGTAACCGTGGCAGGCAGACCCCCCGTGTTGGGTATCATTTGAAAGGTCTCGACGAGGACAATCCATTTACACCACCCCCCCCTCCCCCCTCTCCCCCCGTCCACACCCGAAGAGTCACGAAATACAATACTTATATCCAAATCCTTACCAAAACAATTCATAAGACCCAATACCACACCATACCTAAACAATTTAGAAGAGTAAATACAAAACCACTCCAGAACCGGTCGAGGGGCTCCCCCCCCGCGGGCTGCTTGCAGTCCGCGGCCGCACGCAAAAACTAGTTTTAATATACTATAAAGCTGAAATACCACTCACTCACCCACCCTATTGATCTCCCGGAAGGAGTCACCTGCGGATTCCCCCTTGTGGCGGATCGGAGAGGGGGTTTCGATTCGAGTGGCAGTAAAATCCCGGATCCTCGGTATACCGACCTGGTAAAAAGTCGGGGTATGGATCTCGGAAACTATGAACCCGAGAGGGACCCGGTCTGCGGAATGTCATAGAGGGTCATCGGGGGTCTCCACACCGCGACCCCCCCCCTCTCCCCCCCATACGATTTTTTTACGCTCCATACAACCGTCCGGATCTTCGAATCCCCGCAGCTCCGAAACGGTGAGAGTCACGGCGGCGGTCACTTTGGGGGATAACATTGGCTCCCGGATATCCGTCGTCCGGGACCCTCGCCCTCCCCCCACCTCCCCCCCTTCGGACCCCCCTCCATACAAAATCTCACTCTGTTAGGGATCTTTGGCCGCTAGAGGAGGGCGGTCGACCCGCCGCGCAGGGTCTCGACGCCGGGGGGGCGAACGACGAGGAGGGGGGAGGCGGGGGGGAAGGGGAGCGCGCAGCGCGACCCTCCCACCCGGCCCCCCCTCCGAGGAAGTTCGCGACCCCGGCGTCGAGGGCCGGAGCGGCGGCAAACGTCATCGGAGCGAAGCGAAATTACGGACCCCCCTCCCCCTCCGGCCCACCCTAAATGGGACTCGCAAGCGGTTCGACCGAAACACCCCGTGTTTGGGCTCGTTCGAACGGGCTCGGCGAATGGATTCCGATGGCTCCGACGGAATTTGGATTTAGCTCACTCGACATCCCCTCCACCTCCCCCTCCGTACGAAATCACACCTCAAAGAGGTTCCTCTATAGAAAAGAGACGGCGGTCGATCCGTCGCGGAGGGCAACGAGGCCGGCGAGCGCGAAAGACGAGGAGGGGGGTGGCGGGGGGGCAGGGGAGCGCGCAGCGCGACCCTCCCCCCCGGCCCCCCCTCCGAGGATTGAGCGCGCGCCGGCCGAGCGGCCCGCAGCGGCGGCGAGGGGTATGTCGGAGCGACGAAAAGAGAAAATTTCGACACCCCCCCCCCGAACCCCCCTCTGCCGTAACTCGGAAAACGGCGCGACGCAGCCGGGTCGCGTTTGGGGTCGTCGGAGACGTCTCGGGAAGAGGAATTTTTTGGTCGCGACAAAATTTCAAAATTCGCATTTTTGGACTTTTTCGAAAATATCTCGGGATCGGTGCGTCGCAGACCCCCCGTGTTGGTGCTCATTTGGGAGGTCTCCGGGAGACGGATTTTTTGCAATAGACCAAATTTCAAAATTTGACAGTCGCGGTCTACTCGGTAGACCGTCGGTGACCGTGGCAGGCAGACCCCCCCGTGTTGGGTATCGTTTGAAAGGTCTCGACGAGGACGATCCATTGACATCATTGCCCTCCCTCCTCTCCCCCCTTCGGGTCCCTCTTCATACAAAAAACACACATCAAAGAGATTCTTTCGCCGACGAAGAGACGGCGGTCGATCCGTCGCGGAGGGCCACGAGGACGGCGCGCGCGAAAGACGAGGAGGGGGGAGCCGGGTGGTAGGGGAGCGCGCAGCGCGACCCTCCCCCCCGGCCCCCCTCCGAGTATTTCGCGCACGCCGGCCGAGTGGTCCGGAGCGGCGGCACGGGGTCTGCCCGAGCGAAGGAAAAGTGAAAATTTTGAACCCCCCTCGAACCCCCCCAGTCGTATCTCGGAAACGGCGCGACGCATCAGGGGCGTGTTTGGGGGTCGTCGGAGACGTCTCGGGGAGACGAATTTTTTGACCCCAATAGAATCTTGGAATTTTCATTTTTGGACTTTTTTAAAAATATCTCTTGAGCGGTGCGTCGCAGACCACCCGTGCTGGTACTCATTTGAGAGGTCTCGGGGAGTAGAATTTTTTGACATAGGCAATTTTTCTTTCCGTGATATTTCAGCAACGGCGCGTGGCAGACCCACCGTGTTGGTACTCATTTAAGAGGTCTCGGCGAGTAGAATTTTTTGACATAGGTAATTTTTGTTTCGACGATATTTCAGCAACGACGCGTCGCAGACCCCCCGTGTTGGTACTCATTTGAGAGGTCTCGAGGAGTAGAATTTTTTGACATAGGTAATTTTTGTTTCGACGATATTTCAGCAACGACGCGTCGCAGACCCCCCGTGTTGGTACTCATTTGAGAGGTCTCGAGGAGTAGAATTTTTTGACATAGGTAATTTTTGTTTCGAAGATATTTCAGCAACGACGCGTCGCAGACCCCCCGTGTTGGTACTCATTTGAGAGGTCTCGAGGAGTAGAATTTTTTGACATAGGTAATTTTTCTTTCCGTGATATTTCAGCAACGGCGCGTCGCAGACCCACCGTGTTGGTACTCATTTGAGAGGTCTCGGCGAGTAGAATTTTTTGACTTAGGTAATTTTTGTTTCGACGATATTTCAGCAACGGCGCATCGCAGACCCCCCGTGTTGGTACTCATTTGAGAGGTCTCGGGGAGTAGAATTTTTTGACATAGGCAATTTTTCTTTCCGTGATATTTCAGCAACGGCGCGTGGCAGACCCACCGTGTTGGTACTCATTTAAGAGGTCTCGGCGAGTAGAATTTTTTGACATAGGTAATTTTTGTTTCGACGATATTTCAGCAACGACGCGTCGCAGACCCCCCCGTGTTGGTACTCATTTGAGAGGTCTCGAGGAGTAGAATTTTTTGACATAGGTAATTTTTGTTTCGACGATATTTCAGCAACGACGCGTCGCAGACCCCCCGTGTTGGTACTCATTTGAGAGGTCTCGAGGAGTAGAATTTTTTGACATAGGTAATTTTTCTTTCCGTGATATTTCAGCAACGGCGCGTCGCAGACCCCACCGTGTTGGTACTCATTTGAGAGGTCTCGGCGAGTAGAATTTTTTGACATAGGTAATTTTTCTTTCCGTGATATTTCAGCAACGGCGCATCGCAGACCCCCCCGTGTTGGTACTCATTTAAGAGGTCTCGGGAAGATGAATTTTTTAGTGAAGATGAAATTTCGAAATTTGAATTTTTGGACTTTTTCGAAAATATCTTAGGAGCGGTTCGTCACGGACCCCCCGTGTTGGCACTCATTTAAGAGGTTGCGGTGAGACGAATTTTTTTAACATAGGCATTTTTTTCGTTACTTGTGTTATAAAGTAACTATTGCTACCTACCATCAAGATCGATACATAAAAAATAATATCAATCTGAAGTTAGTAAGGAATAAAAAAATGTAAAGTAAAAGATAAAAATGAAATAAGAATGTTTAAATTATGCTGACTACTTTTTAATCATTTAAAGCTGTTTAAAGTTTATCTAATGATTTAAAAGAATTATTTTGTTACAGTTTTAGTAAGTATCATGTAAATGCCATTTACATAGGAGAGCCCATTTCCTTATCATCTCCTAATCCCTTATCCTTAATCCTACTGTAGTCGGCAGCGCACTTGCAGCACCTGTAGCGTTGCTTGTGTTATAGGCGACGGTAGCCACCTACCATCAAGTGGACCGTCAGCCTGTCTGTCGACATAACATTTAAAAAAATGCATAAAATAAAAGTATCCATTTATAGTTATAAAAAAAAACATACCAGCAACATAAGTATTATTCTTGCTATAACAATTAATCAAATAGAAATTAATATCAAAAACCTTTGTTCAAAATAAAAATACGAAATATAATAATGTGAGAAATATAATAATAATAATATGTATATACATATAATAAGCATATATATTACATTTAGTATTTTGATTAAAAAATTCAGTCTCTATTCTTACATACTTATTAGACCCACCGTGTTGGTACTCATTTGAGAGGTATCGGGGAGTAGAATTTTTCGGTGAAGACGAAATTTCGAAATTCGCATTTTTGGACTTTTTCGAAAATATCTCGGGAGCGGTGCGTCGTAGACCACCCGTGTTGGTACTCATTTAAGAGGTCTCGGGGAGAGGAATTTTTTGACATAGGCAATTTTTCTTTCTTTAATATCTCAGCAACGGTGCGTCGCAGACCGCCCGTGTTGGTACTCATTTGAGAGGTCTCGGAGAGTAGAATTTTTCGGTGAAGACGAAATTTCGAAATTCGCATTTTTGGACTTTTTCGAAAATATCTCGGGAGCGGTGCGTCGTAGACCACCCGTGTTGGTACTCATTCAAGAGATCTCGGGGAGTGAATTTTTCGGTGAAAACGAAATTTCGAAAGTTAGATTTTTTGACGTTTTCGATAATATCTCGGGAGGCGTGCATGGTAGACTCCCGTTTTGGTACTCATTGAAAAGATCACAGTGAGACGGATTTTCTACCATAGGCATTTTTTTGTTGCTCGTGTTATAAGTAACTATTGCTACCTACCATCAAGATTTATACATTAAAAAAAAATATCAATCTGAAATTAATAAGGAATACAAAATTGTAAAATAAAAGATAATCATGAAATGAAAATGTTTAAATTATGCTGACTAATTTTTAACAATTTAAAGCTCTTTAAAGTAGGTACGTTAGATTTAATTAAAAGAATTATTTTGTTACAGTTTTAGTAAGAATCATGTAAATACATAAAAAATAGAAGTATCAATATATTGTTATTATATTGTTATAAATAATAAAACATACCAACAACATAGTATTATTCTTACTGTAACAATTTATCAAAAGAAAGAAATTAATCAAAAAATACAAAATATAATATGTATGTGAATAATATTATATAAACATATACAATAAAAAAAAAATATATTACATTTAGTATTTTGTTTAATTCTTACATACTTATTAGACCCACCGTGTTTGTACTCATTTAAGAGGTTTCGGGGAGACGGATTTTTTGCAATAGACCAAATATCAAAATTTGACATTTGTGGTCTACTCAGTAGACCGTCGGTATCCATAGTAGGTAGACCCCCCGTGTTTGGTATCATTTGAAAGGTTTCAACGAGGACAATCCATTGACACCATCCCTCCCCCCTCCCCCCACCCCCGAACGAAATACAAAACATATCCAAATCCTTACCAAAACAATTCAAAAGACCAACAGCAACACCCAAACCTAAACAATTTAGAAGAGCAAACACAATACCCACAACCACTCCAGAACCGGTCGAGGGGCTATCCCCCCGCGGGCTGCTTGCAGCCCGCGGCAACGAGCGGAAGCTAGTTAATATACTATAAAGCTCAAATACCACTCATCACTGACATGGTTGTTCTCCTAGAAGGAGTCACCGGGGGATTCCCCCGCGTAGCGGATCGGAGAGGGGGTGGCCATCTCACCAGCAGAAAAATCCCGGATCCTCGGTATACCGATCTGGTAAAAAGTCGGGGTATGGATCTCGGAAACTATCCACCCGAGAGGGACCCGGTCTGCGGAATGTCATAGAGGGCCATCGGGGGTCTCCACACCGCGACCCCCCCCTCTCCCCCCCATACGTTTTTTTTACGCTCCATACAACCGTCCGGATCTTCGGATCCCCGCAGCTTCGAAACGGTGAGAGTCATGGCGGCGGTCACTTTGGGGGATAACATTGGCTCCCGGATATCCGTCGTCCGGGACCCTCGCCCTCCCCCCATCTGGCCCCCTTCGGACCCCCCCCATACAAAATCACACTCTGTTATGGATCTTTTGCTTTTGGAGGAGGGCGGTCGACCCGCCGCGGAGGGTCTCGACGCCGGGGGGGCGAACGACGAGGAGGGGGGAGGCGGGGGGGAAGGGGAGCGCGCAGCGCGACCCTCCCCCCCGGCCCCCCCTCCGAGGAAGTTCGCGACCCCGGCGTCGAGGGCCGGAGCGGCGGCAAAGGTCATCGGAGGGTTGCGGAATTACGTCCCGTTTGAATTTTTCACCTGTCACCCCGCCCTCCGGACCCCACCCCCCTCCGGCCCACCCTAAATGGGACTCGCAAGCGGTTCGACCGAAACACCCCGTGTTTGGGCTCGTTCGAACGGGCTCGCCGGATGGATTCCGATGGCTCCGACGGAATTTGGATTTAGCTCACTCGACCTCCCCTCCATCTCCCCCTTCGTACGAAATCACACCTCAAAGAGGGTCCCTTCACCTATGAAGAGACGGCGGTCGATCCGTCGCGGAGGGCAACGAGGTCGGCGAGCGCGAAAGACGAGGAGGGGGGTGGCGGGGGGGCAGGGGAGCGCGCAGCGCGACCCTCCCCCCCGGCCCCCCCTCCGAGGATTGAGCGCGCGCCGGCCGAGCGGCCCGCAGCGGCGGCAAGGGGTATGTCGGAGCGACGAAAAGAGAAAATTTTGACACCCCCTCGAACCCCCCCCCGTAGTAACTCGGAAACGGCGCGACGCAGCCGGGTCGTGTTTGGGGTCGTAGGAGACGTCTCGGGAAGAGGAATTTTTTGGTCGCGACAAAATTACAAAATTCGCATTTTTGGACTTTTTCGAAAATATCTCGGGATCGGTGCGTCGCAGACCCCCCGTGTTGGTGCTCATTTGGGAGGTCTCCGGGAGACGGATTTTTTGCAACAGACCAAATTTCAAAATTTGACATTTGCGGTCTACTCGGTAGACCGTCGGTGACCGTGGCAGGCAGGACCCCCCGTGTTGGGTATCATTTGAAAGGTCTCGACGAGGACGATCCATTGGACACCATCCACCTCCCCCCTCTCCCCCCCCCGCCCACTCCCGAAACGTCACGAAATACAATACTTATATCCAAATCCTTACCAAAACAATTCAAAGACCCAATACCACACCAAAACAATTTAAAAGAGCCAATACCACTCCAGAACCGGTCGAGGGGCTATCCCCCCGCGGGCTGCTTGCAGCCCGCGGCAACGAGCGGAAGCTAGTTAACAACTATAAAGCTGAAATACCACTCACTCATTCATAAAGTTCTCCGGGAAGCAGTCACCTGGGGATTCCCCTTTGTGGCGGATCGTAGTCTACGAGGAAAATTATCGACAAATTAATTCAAAGACCTCGGTACACCTCCCTGGTAAAAAGTCGGCGACGGGATCTCGGAAGGTATGAGAGCTAGAAAGTGGAAATTTGCGGAACGTCATAGAGGGTCATCGGGGGTTACCAAATCGAGTCTCATCCCCATCCCGTCCATACATTTTTTTTACACTCCATACGAATTTTTTTGGATTTTTCAAAGCGGGATATCTCCGAAAGGGTCGAGGATAGGGAGGCGGTCTCTTCGGCGGACGGTCATCGTTCCTCGAGGTCCAACGGCCTGGACCTTCACCCTCCCCCCACCTGCCCCCCTTCACCCCCCCCTCCATACTAAATTGCCACTTTTGGCCAAAGGGATGGGGATACCAGCTAAACGGTAGGAGCTATCCCGGAGGTCTCTATGGCGGGTTTCCATCCTACCGTGAGGTGCTTCCTGGGGGTCAACCAGGTTTTCGGATTTCCCCCCCCTTCACCCCCCCCTCCATACAACGTGGTCTTTTTTTGGAACAGCCACCTTTTCGCCCGGAAGGAGTCCACTCGGGCCAGACTCTTGCACCTCGTTGGAGAGAGGATGAGTTTCCGCATTTCAGGTAGGCATCGAACCCTCGGTGTACCGACCTGGTATGAAGTCGGCGACGGGATCTCGGAAGGTATGAGAGCTAGGAAGGGGTGGTTTACGGAATGTCATAGAGGGTCATCGGGGGTTACCAAATCGAGTCTCATCCCCATCCCGTCCATACATTTTTTTTACACTCCATACAAATTTTTTGGATTTTTCAAAGCGGGATACCTCCACAACGGTCGAGGACAGGGAGGCGGTCTCTTCGGCGGACGACCATCGTTCCTCGAGGTCCAACGGCCTGGACCTTCACTCTCCCCCCACCTGTCCCCCTTCACCCCCCCTCCGTACTAAATTACCGCTTTCGGCCGAAGGGATGGGGATACCCGCCAAACGGTCGGAGCTATCCCAGCGGTCTCTATGGCGGGTTTCCATCCCTCCGTGGGATGCTTCCTCGGGGCTATCCCGCTTTTCCGGTTTCTCCCCCCTTCATCCCACCTCCATACAAATTTTTATTTTTTTGGAACGGCTGCCATTTTACCAGGAAGCAGTCGACTCGGGGTGGTCGCTTCTATCCCACGTTATAGGGGGTGACGTCTCGAGTTCCTCAGACGACCTCAACCCTCGGTACACCGACCTGGTATAAAGTCGGTGAGAGGTCCTCGGAAACTACGAGTCGCAGAGGGGCGTGGTTTACGGAATGTCATAGAGGGCCATCGGGGGTCACCAAATTGTCACCCATCCTCATCCCGCCCGTACATAATTTTTACACTCCATACAACTTTTTTGAAATTTCCAATCCCCGTAGATCCCAAACGGTGCGACCTATCCTGGCGATCGCTTTGGAGGATAGCGATCGCTCCCCGAGCCCCACCGGCCGGGACCGATACCGTCCCCCCACCTGCCCCCCTTCACCCCCCCTCCATACAAAATTACCACCTTTTGAGAAAGGGATGGGGATATCCGCCAAACGGTAGGAGGTATCCGGACGGTCTCTATGGCGGGTTTCCATCCCTCCGTGAGATGCTTCCTAAGGGCTATCCCGCTCTTCCGGTTTCTCCCCCCTTCATCCCACCTCCATACAAATTTTTAGTTTTTTTTTGAACGGCTACCTTTTCACCCGGAAGGAGTCGCCGGAGGAATCCCCATTGTAGCGGACCGGAGAGGGGGTGGCTCACTGAGTACCAGAACAGTACCAAAGGTTGAGGATCGCGACCTGGTGAAAATTCGGCGACGGGATCTCGGAAACTGTAAATCGCAGAGGAGCGGGGTTTGCGGGATGTCATAGAGGACCATCGGGGGTCACCACGCCGCGACCCCCCCCCACTCCCCCCCACTCCCCCCCCCCACTCCCCCCCCCCCCACTCCCCCCCCCACTCCCCCCCCCCCCCCCCCTTCGGACCCCCTCCGTATAAATTCACACACTGTTAGGGATCTTTCACACTTAAGAGACGGCGGTCGACGCGTCGCGGAGGGCCACGAGGTCGGGGTGCGCGAAAGACGAGGAGGGGGGAGCCGCGGGGGGAAAGGGGAGCGCGCAGCGCGACCCTCCCCCCCGGCCCTCCCTCCGAGGATTTCGCGCACCCCGACCTCGTGGCCCGGAGCGGCGCTGAGGGTCTGCCGGGCCGCCGAAAAAGTAAAACTTTTGATCCCCCCCTCGAACCCCCCGGCCGTATCTCGGAAACGGCGCGCCGCAGCGGGGTCGCGTTTGGGGTCGTCGGAGACGTCTCGGCGAGACGAATTTTTTGGTCGCGACAAAATTTCGAAATTCGCATTTTTGAACTTTTTCGAAAATATCTCGGGAGCGGTGCGTCGCGGACCACCCGTGTTGGTACTCGTTTGAGAGGTCTCGGGGAGACGGATTTTTTGCAATAGACCAAACATCACAATTTGACATTTACGGTCTACTCGGTAGACCGTCGGTAACCGTGGCAGGCAGACGCCCCGTGTTGGGTATCATTTGAAAGGTCTCGACGAGGACAATCCATTGGACACCATCCACCTCCCCCCCTCTCCCCCTCCCCACCTCCGAAACGTCACGAAATACAAAACATATCCAAATCCTTACCAAAACAATTCAAAAGACCAACACCCAAACCAAACCAAAACAATTTACAAGAGCAAACACAAAACCATAGCAGAACCACTCGAGGGGCTCCCCCCCCGCGGGCTGCTTGCAGTCCGCGGCCGCACGCAAAAACTAGTTAACAACTATAAAGCCGAAATACCACTCATCAAGTTCTCCGGGAAGCGGTCACCTGGGGATTCCCCTTTGTGGCGGATCGTAGAGTACAAACAAAATCAATGACAGATTAAATCAAGACCCTCGGTACACCTCCCTGGTAAAAAGTCGGCGACGGGATCTCGGAAGGTGTGAGAGCTAGGGATGGGGGGTTTACGGAATGTCATAGAGGGTCATCGGGGGTTACCAAATTGAGTCTCATCCCCATCCCGTTCATACATTTTTTTTATACTCCATACAAATTTTTTGGATTTTTCGAAGACGGATAACTCCAAAACGGTCGAGGATAGGGAGGCGGTCTCTTCGGCGGACGATCATCCTTCCTCGAGGTCCAACGGCCTGGACCTTCGTCCTCCCCCCACCTGCCCCCCTTCACCCCCCCTCCATACGAAATTGCCACTTTTGGCCAAAGGGATGGGGATATCCGCTAAACGGTCGGAGCCATCCCGGCGGTCTCTATGGCGGATTTCCATCCTATCGTGAGGAGCTTCCTGGGGGTCAACCAGGTTTTCGGATTTTCCCCCCCTTCATCCCCCCTCCATACAACGTGGTCTTTTTTTGGAACAGCTACCTTTTAGCCCGGAAGGAGTCCACCCGGGCCAGACTCTTGCACCTCGTTGGAGAGAGGATGAGTTTCCGCATTTCAGGAAGGCATCGAACCCTCGGTGTACCGACCTGGTATGATGTCGGCGAGAGGTCCTCGGAAACCGTGAGGGATAGAAGGATGACGTTTACGGAATGTCATAGAGGGTCATCGGGGGTTACCAAATCGAGTCTCATCCCCATCCCGTTCATACATTTTTTTTACACTCCATACATTTTTTTTGGATTTTTCAAAGCGGGATACCTCCACAACGGTCGAGGATAGGGAGGTGGTCTCTTCGGCGGACGACCATCGCTCCTCGAGGTCCAACGGCCAGGACCTTCACCCTCCCCCCACCTGTCCCCCTTCACCCCCCCTCCGTACTAAATTACCACTTTCGGCCAAAAGGATGGTGATACCCGCTAAACGGTCGGAGCTATCCCGGCGGTCTCTATGGCGGGCTTCCATCCCTCCGTGAGATGCTTCCTCGGGGCTATCCCGCTTTTCCGGTTTCTCCCCCCTTCATCCCACCTCCATACAAATTTTTAGTTTTCTGGAACGGCTGCCATTTTCCCAGGAAGCAGTCGACTCGGGGTGGTCGTTTCTATCCCATGTTATAGGAGGTGACCTCGTGAGTTCCTCAGACTACCTCAACCCTCGGTACACCGACCTGGTATAAAGTCGGTGAGAGGTCCTCGGAAACTACGAGTCGCAGAGGGGCGGGGTTTACGGAATGTCATAGAGGGCCATCGGGGGTCACCAAATTGTCGCCCATCCTCATCCCGCCCGTACATTTTTTTTACACTCCATACAACCTTTTCGAAATTTCCAATCCACTTAAATCCCAAACGGTGCGACCTATCCCTGCGATCGCTTCGGAGGATAGGGATCGCTCCCCGAGCTCCACCGGCCGGGACCGTCACCCTCCCCCCACCTGCCCCCCTTCACCCCCCCCTCCATACAAAATTACCACTTTTTCAGAAAGGGATGAGGATATCCGCCAAACGGTAGGATCTATCCCGACGGTCTCTATGGCGGGATTCCATCCCTCCGTGAATTGGTTCCTCGGGGCTATCCCGCTTTTCCGGATTATCCCCCCTTCATCCCACCTCCATACAAATTTTTTGTTTTTTTTGGAACGGCTACCTTTTCACCCGGAAGGAGTCACCGGAAGAATCCCCATTGTAGCGGATCGGAGAGAGGGTGGCTCACTGAGTACCAGGACAGTATCAAAGGTTGAGGATCGCGACATGGTAAAAATTCGGCGACGGGATCTCGGAAACTGTAAATCGCAGAGGAGCGGGGTTTGCGGGATGTCATAGAGGACCATCGGGGGTCACCACGTCGCGACCCCCCACTCCCCCCCCTTCGGACCCCCTCCATACGAAATCCCACCATGTTAGGGATCTTTCGCCCTTAAGAGACGGCGGTCGACGCGTCGCGGAGGGCCACGAGGTCGGGGTGCGCGAAAGACGAGGAGGAAGGAGCCGCGGGGGGGAGGAGAGCGCGCAGCGCGACCCTCCCCCCCCGGCCTTCCCTCCGAGGATTTCGCGCACCCCGACCTCGTGGCCCGGAGCGGCGCTGAGGGTCTGCCGGGGCGCCGAAAAAGTAAAAATTTTGATCCCCCCCTCGAACCCCCCGGCCGTATCTCGGAAACGGCGCGCCGCAGCCGGGTCGCGTTTGGGGTCGTCGGAGACGTCTCGGTGAGACGAATTTTTTGGTGGCGACAAAATTTCGAAATTCGCATTTTTGAACTTTTTCGAAAATATCTCGGGAGCGGTGCGTCGCGGACCACTCGTGTCGGTGCTCATTTGAGAGGTCTCGGGGAGACGGATTTTTTGCAATAGACCAAATATCACAATTTGATATTTGCGGTCTACTCGGTAGACCGTCGGTAACCGTGGCAGGCAGACCCCCCGTGTTGGGTATCATTTGAACGGTCTCGACGAGGACAATCCATTTACACCATCCCCCTTCCCCGCCCCCCTCTCTCCCACCCCCGAAACGTCACGAAATACAATACTTATATCCAAATCCTTACCAAAACAATTCTAAAGACCAAAAACCATACCTAAACAATTTACAAGAGCGACTCCAAAACCACAGCAAAACCACTCGAGGGGCTCCCCCCCCGCGGGCTGCTTGCAGTCCGCGGCCGCACGCAAAAACTAGTTAACAACTATAAAGCTGAAATACCACTCACTCATTCATAAAGTTCTCCGGGAAGGAGTCACCTGGGGATTCCCCTTTGTGGCGGATCGTAGTCTACGAGGAAAATTATCGACAAATTAATTCAAAGACCTCGGTACACCTCCCTGGTAAAAAGTCGGCGACGGGATCTCGGAAGGTGCGAGAGCTAGAGATGGGGGGTTTACGGAATGTCATAGAGGGCCATCGGGGGTTACCAAATCGAGTCTCATCCCCATCCCGTTCATACATTTTTTTTATACTCCATACGAATTTTTTGGATTTTTCAAAGCGGGATATCTCCGAAAGTGTCGAGGATACGGAGGCGGTCTCTTCGGCGGACGATAATCGTTCCTCGAGGTCCAACGGCCTGGACCTTCATCCTCCCCCCACCTGCCCACCTTCACCCCCCCTCCATACGAAATTGCCACTTTCGGCCAAAGGGATGGGGATACCCGCTAAACGGTAGGAGCCATCCCGGCGGTCTCTATGGCGGGTTTCCATCCTACCGTGAGGTGCTTCCTGGGGGTCAACCAGGTTTTCGGATTTCCCCCCCCTTCATCCCCCCTCCATACAACGAGGTCTTTCTTTGGAACAGCCACCTTTTCGCCCGGATGGAGTCCACCCGGGCCAGACTCTTGCATCTCGTTGGAGAGAGGATGAGTTTCCGCATTTCAGGAAGGCATCTAACCCTCGGTGTGCCGACCTGGTATGAAGTCGGTGAGAGGTCCTCGGAAACCGTGAGGGATAGAAGAATGACGTTTACGGAATGTCATAGAGGGTCATCGGGGGTTACCAAATTGAGTCTCATCCCCATCCCGTTCATATATTTTTTTTACACTCCATACAACTTTTCTGGATTTTTCAAAGCGGGATAACTCCAAACGTGTCGAGGATAGGGAGGCGGTCTCTTCGGCGGACGACCATCGCTCCTCGAGGTCCAACGGCCTGGACCTTCACCCTCCCCCCACCTGTCCCCCTTCACCCCCCCTCCGTACTAAATTACCGCTTTCGGCCGAAGGGATGGGGATATTCGCCAAACGGTCGGAGCTATCCCGGCGGTCTCTATGGCGGGTTTCCGTCCCACCGTATGATGCTTCCTCGGGGCTATCCCAATTTTCCGGTTTCTCCCCCCTTCATCCCACCTCCATACAAATTTTTATTTTTTTGGAACGGCTGCCACTTTACCGGGAAGCAGTCGACTCGGGGTGGTACTTTCTATCCCACGTTACAGGGGGTGACGTCACGAGTTCCTCAGACGACCTGAACCCTCGGTACACCGACCTGGTATAGAGTCGGTGAGAGGTCCTCGGAAACTACGAGTCGCAGAGGGGCGTGGTTTACGGAATGTCATAGAGGGCCATCGGGGGTCACCAAATTATCGCCCATCCTCATCCCGCCCGTACATTTTTTTTACACTCCATACAACCTTTTCGAAATTTCCAATCCACTTAAATCCCAAACGGTGCGACCTATCCCTGCGATCGCTTCGGAGGATAGGGATCGCTCCCCGAGCTCCACCGGCCGGGACCGTCACCCTCCCCCCACCTGCCCTCCTTCACCCCCCCCTCTATACAAAATTACCACCTTTTCAGAAAGGGATGGGGATATCCGCCAAACGGTAGGAGGTATCCCGACGGTCTCTATGGCGGGCTTCCATCCCTCCGTGGGATGGTTCCTCGGGGCTATCCCGCTTTTCCGGTTTCTCCCCCCTTCATCCCGCCTCCATACAAATTTTTAGTTTTTTTTTGGAACGGCTACCTTTTCACCCGGAAGGAGTCACCGGAAGAATCCCCATTGTAGCGGATCGGAGAGGGGGTGGCTCACTGAGTACCAGGACAGTACCAAAGGTTGAGGATCGCGACCTGGTAAAAATTCGGCGACGGGATCTCGGAAACTGTAAATCGCAGAGGAGCGGGGTTTGCGGGATGTCATAGAGGACCATCGGGGGTCACCACGTCGCGACCCCCCACCCCCCCCCACCCTTCGGACCCCCTCCATACGAAATCCCACTATGTTAGGGATCTTTCACCCTTAAGAGACGGCGGTCGACGCGTCGCGGAGGGCCACGAGGTCGGGGTGCGCGAAAGACGAGGAGGGGGGAGCCGCGGGGGGAAAGGGGAGCGCGTAGCGCGACCCTCCCCCCCGGCCCTCCCTCCGAGGATTTCGCGCACCCCGACCTCGTGGCCCGGAGCGGCGCTGAGGGTCTGCCGGGGCGCCGAAAAAGTAAATATTTTGATCCCCCCCTCGAACCCCCCGGCCGTATCTCGGAAACGGCGCGCCGCAGCCGGGTAGCGTTTGGGGTCGTCGGAGACGTCTCGGCGAGACGAATTTTTTGGTCGTGACAAAATTTCGAAATTCGCATTTTTGGACTTTTTCGAAAATATCTCGGGAGCGGTGCGTCGCGGACCACCCGTGTTGGTACTCATTTGAGAGGTCTCGGGGAGACGGATTTTTTGCAATAGACCAAATATCACAATTTGACATTTGCGGTCTACTCGGTAGACCGTCGGTTACCGTGGCAGGCAGACCCCCCGTGTTGGGTATCATTTGAACGGTCTCGACGAGGACAATCCATTTACACCATCCCCCCTCACCCCTCTCCCCCTCGCCCACCCCCGAAACGTCACGAAATACAAAACATATATCCAAATCCTTACCAAACCAATTAAAAGACCCAATACCACACCAAAACAATTTAAAAGATCAAATACCTACTACAGCAAAACCACTCGAGGGGCTCCCCCCCCGCGGGCTGCTTGCAGTCCGCGGCCGCACGCAAAAACTAGTTAACAACTATAAAGCCGAAATACCACTCATCAAGTTCTCCGGGAAGCGGTCACCTGGGGATTCCCCTTTGTGGCGGATCGTAGAGTACAAACAAAATCAATGACAGATTAAATCAGGACCCTCGGTACACCTCCCTGGTAAAAAGTCGGCGACGGGATCTCGGAAGGTGTGAGAGCTAGGGATGGGGGGTTTACGGAATGTCATAGAGGGTCATCGGGGGTTACCAAATCGAGTCTCATCCCCATCCCGTTCATACATTTTTTTTATACTCCATACAAATTTTTTGGATTTTTCGAAGACGGATAACTCCAAAACGGTCGAGGATAAGGAGGCGGTCTCTTCGGCGGACGATCATCCTTCCTCGAGGTCCAACGGCCTGGACCTTCGTCCTCCCCCCACCTGCCCCCCTTCACCCCCCCTCCATACGAAATTGCCACTTTTGGCCAAAGGGATGGGGATATCCGCTAAACGGTCGGAGCCATCCCGGCGGTCTCTATGGCGGATTTCCATCCTATCGTGAGGAGCTTCCTGGGGGTCAACCAGGTTTTCGGATTTCCCCCCCCTTCATCCCCCCTCCATACAACGTGGTCTTTTTTTGGAACAGCCACCTTTTCGCCCGGAAGGAGTCCACCCGGGCCAGACTCTTGCACCTCGTTGGAGAGAGGGTGAGTTTCCGCGTTTCAGGAAGGCATCGAACCCTCGGTGTACCGACCTGGTATGAAGTCGGCGAGAGGTCCTCGGAAACCGTGAGGGATAGAAGGATGACGTTTACGGAATGTCATAGAGGGTCATCGGGGGTTACCAAATCGAGTCTCATCCTCATCCCGTCCATACATTTTTTTTACACTCCATACAAATTTTTTGGATTTTTCAAAGCGGGATATCTCCAAAACGGTCGAGGATAGGGAGGCGGTCTCTTCGGCGGACGACCATCGTTCCTCGAGCTCCAACGGCCTGGACCTTCATCCTCCCCCCACCTGCCCCCCTTCACCCCCCCTCCGTACTAAATTACCGCTTTCGGCCAAAGGGATGGGGATATCCGCCAAACGGTAGGAGCTATCCCGGCGGTCTCTATGGCGGGCTTCCATCCCTCCGTAATATGCTTCCTCTGGGCCATCCCGCTTTTCCGGTTTCTCCCCCCTTCATCCCGCCTCCATACAATTTTTTTTTTTCTGGAACGGCTGCCATTTTACCAGGAAGCAGTCGACTCGGGGTGGTCGCTTCTATCCCACGTTATAGGGGGTGACGTCTCGAGTTCCTCAGACGACCTGAACCCTCGGTACACCGACCTGGTATAAAGTCGGTGGGAGGTCCTCGGAAACTACGAGTCGCAGAGGGGCGCGGTTTACGGAATGTCATAGAGGGCCATCGGGGGTCACCAAATTGTCACCCATCCCCATCCCGCCCGTACATTATTTTTACACTCCATACAACTTTTTTGAAATTTCCAATCCACTTAGCTCCCAAACGGTGGGACCCATCCCGGTGATCGCTTCGGAGGATAGCGATCGCTCCCCGAGCCCCACAGGCCGGGACCGTCACCCTCCCCCCACCTTCCCCCCTTCACCCCCCCTCCATACAAAATTAACACTTTTGCCGAAAGGGATGGGGATATCCGCCAAACGGTAGGAGGTATCCCGACGGTCTCTATGGCGGGCTTCCATCCCTCTGTGGAATGGTTCATCGGGGCTATCCCG
This sequence comes from Bembecia ichneumoniformis, assembly GCA_910589475.2. Taxonomy (NCBI): domain Eukaryota; kingdom Metazoa; phylum Arthropoda; class Insecta; order Lepidoptera; family Sesiidae; genus Bembecia; species Bembecia ichneumoniformis. Next base: position 812,375 of record OU342520.1, read on the forward strand.
CTTTTCCGGTTTATCCCCCCTTCATCCCACCTCCATACAAATTTTCTGGAACGGCTCCCTTTTCACCCGGAAGGAGTCGCCGGAGGAATCCCCATTGTAGCGGATCGAAGAGGGGTAGGCTCACGGAGTACCAGAACAGTACGAAAGGTTGAGGATCGCGACCTGGTGAAAATTCGGCGACGGGATCTCGGAAACTGTAAATCGCAGAGGAGCGGGGTTTGCGGGATGTCATAGAGGACCATCGGGGGTCACCACGTCGCGAATCCTCCCACTCCCCCTTCGGACCCCCTCCATACGAAATCCCACTATGTTAGGGATCTTTCGCCCTTAAGAGACGGCGGTCGACGCGTCGCGGAGGGCCACGAGGTCGGGGTGCGCGAAAGACGAGGAGGGGGGAGCCGCGGGGGGAAAGGGGAGCGCGCAGCGCGACCCTCCCCCCCGGCCCTCCCTCCGAGGATTTCGCGCACCCCGACCTCGTGGCCCGGAGCGGCGCTAAGGGTCTGCCTGGGCGCCGAAAAAGTAAAAATTTTGATCCCCCCCTCGAACCCTCCGGCCGTATCTCGGAAACGGCGCGCCGCAGCCGGGTCGCGTTTGGGGTCGTCGGAGACGTCTCGGCGAGACGAATTTTTTGGTCGCGACAAAATTTCGAAATTCTCATTTTTGAACTTTTTCGAAAATATCTCGGGAGCGGTGCGTCGCGGACCACCCGTGTTGGTACTCATCTGAGAGGTCTCGGGGAGACGGATTTTTTGCAATAGACCAAATATCAAAATTTGACAGTTGCGGTCTACTCGGTAGACCGTCGGTAACCGTGGCAGGCAGACCCCCCGTGTTGGGTATCATTTGAACGGTCTCGACGAGGACAATCCATTTACACCATCCCCCTTCCCCTCTCTCCCCCCGCCCACCCCCGAAACGTCACGAAATACAAAACATATATCCAAATCCTTACCAAACCAATTCATAAGACCAACACCCAATACACCTAAACAATTTAGAAGAGCAAACAAAAAACACAAAACCACAGCAAAACCACTCGAGGGGCTCCCCCCCCGCGGGCTGCTTGCAGTCCGCGGCCGCACGCAAAAACTAGTTAACAAATATAAAGCTGAAATACCACTCACTCGCTGATTCATCTTAACTTCGGGGAAGCAGTCACCTGGGGATTCCCCTTTGTGGCGGATCGTAGTCTACGAGGAAAATTATCGACAAATTAATTCGAAGACCTCGGTACACCTCCCTGGTAAAAAGTCGGCGACGGGATCTCGGAAGGTGCGAGAGCTAGAAAGTGGAAATTTGCGGAACGTCATAGAGGGTCATCGGGGGTTACCAAATCGCGTCTCATCCCCATCCCGTCCATACATTTTTTTTACACTCCATACGAATTTTTTGGATTTTTCAAAGCGGGATAACTCCGAAAGTGTCGAGGATAGGGAGGCGGTCTCTTCGGCGGACGGTCATCGTTCCTCGAGGTCCAACGGCCTGGACCTTCATCCTCCCCCCACCTGCCCCCCTTCACCCCCCCTCCGTACTAAATTGCCGCTTTTGGCCGAAGGGATGGGGATACCCGCTAAACGGTCGGAGCTATCCCGGCGGTCTCTATGGCGGGTTTCCATCCCACCGTGAGGTGCTTCCTGAGGGTCAACCAGGTTTTCGGATTTCCCCCCCCTTCATCCCCCCTCCATACAACGTGGTCTTTCTTTGGAACAGCCACCTTTTCGCCCGGAAGGAGTCCACCCGGGTCAGACTCTTGCACCTCGTCGGAGAGAGGATGAGTTTCCGCATTTCAGGAAGGCATCGAACCCTCGGTGTGCCGACCTGGTAAAAAGTCGGCGACGGGATCTCGGAAGGTATTAGAGCTAGGAAAGGGGGGTTTACGGAATGTCATAGAGGGTCATCGGGGGTTACCAAATTGAGTCTCATCCCCATCCCGTTCATACATTTTTTTTACACTCCATACAACTTTTCTGGATTTTTCAAAGCGGGATAACTCCAAACGTGTCGAGGATAGGGAGGCGGTCTCTTCGGCGGACGGTCATCGTTCCTCGAGGTCCAACGGCCTGGACCTTCATCCTCCCCCCACCTGCCCCCCTTCACCCCCCCTCCGTACTAAATTGCCGCTTTTGGCCGAAGGGATGGGGATACCCGCTAAACGGTCGGAGCTATCCCGGCGGTCTCTATGGCGGGTTTCCATCCCTCCTTATAATGGTTCCTCGGGGCTATCCCGCTTTTCCGGTTTCTCCCCCCTTCATCCCACCTCCATACAAATTTTTATTTTTTGGAACGGCTGCCATTTTACCGGGAAGCACTCGACTCGGGACGGTCCTTTCTATCCCATGTTACAGGGGGTGACGTCACGAGTTCCTCAGACGACCTGAACCCTCGGTACACCGACCTGGTATAGAGTCGGTGGGAGGTCCTCTGAAACTACGAGTCGCAGAGGGGCGGGGTTTACGGAATGTCATAGAGGGCCATCGGGGGTCACCAAATTGTCGCCCATCCTCATCCCGCCCGTACATTTTTTTTACACTCCATACAACCTTTTCGAAATTTCCAATCCACTTAAATCCCAAACGGTGCGACCTATCCCTGCGATCGCTTCGGAGGATAGGGATCGCTCCCCGAGCTCCACCGGCCGGGACCGTCACCCTCCCCCCACCTGCCCTCCTTCACCCTCCCTCCATACAAAATTACCACTTTTTCAGAAAGGGATGAGGATATCCGCCAAACGGTAGGAGGTATCTCGACGGTCTCTATGGCGGGATTCCATCCCTCCGTGAAATGGTTCCTCGGGGCTATCCCGCTTTTCCGGATTATCCCCCCTTCATCCCACCTCCATACAAATTTTTAGTTTTTTTTGGAACGGCTACCTTTTCACCCGGAAGGAGTCACCGGAAGAATCCCCATTGTAGCGGATCGGAGAGAGGGTGGCTCACTGAGTACCAGGACAGTACCAAAGGTTGAGGATCGCGACCTGGTAAAAATTCGGCGACGGGATCTCGGAAACTGTAAATCGCAGAGGAGCGGGGTTTGCGGGATGTCATAGAGGACCATCGGGGGTCACCACGTCGCGACCCCCCACTCCCCCCCCCCTTCGGACCCCCTCCATACGAAATCCCACTATGTTAGGGATCTTTCGCCCTTAAGAGACGGCGGTCGACGCGTCGCGGAGGGCCACGAGGTCGGGGTGCGCGAAAGACGAGGAGGGGGGAGCCGCGGGGGGAAGGGGAGCGCGCAGCGCGACCCTCCCTCCCCCCGGCCTTCCCTCCGAGGATTTCGCGCACCCCGACCTCGTGGCCCGGAGCGACGCTAAGGGTCTGCCGGGGCGCCGAAAAAGTAAAAATTTTGATCCCCCCCTCGAACCCCCCCGGCCGTATCTCGGAAACGGCGCGCCGCAGCCGGGTCGTGTTTGGGGTCGTCGGAGAGGTCTCGGCGAGACGAATTTTTTGGTCGCGACAAAATTTCGAAATTCGCATTTTTGGACTTTTTCGAAAATATCTCGGGAGCGGTGCGTCGCGGACCACCCGTGTCGGTACTCATTTGAGAGGTCTCGGGGAGACGGATTTTTTGCACTAGACCAAATATCACAATTTGACATTTGCGGTCTACCGAGTAGACCGTCGGTAACCGTGGCAGGCAGACCCCCCGTGTTGGGTATCATTTGAAAGGTCTCGACGACGACAATCCATTGACACCATCCCCCTCCCTCCCCCCTCTCCCCCCACCCCCGAAACGTCACGAAATACAAAACATATCCAAATCCTTACCAAAACAATTCAAAAGACCAACACCCAAACCAAACCAAAACAATTTAAAAGAGCAATTGGAATACCGTTGCAACACCACTCGAGGGGCTCCCCCCCCGCGGGCTGCTTGCAGTCCGCGGCCGCACGCAAAAACTAGTTAACAACTATAAAGCTGAAATACCACTCATCGTCTACTGATCTTAACTTCGGGGAAGCAGTCACCTGGGGATTCCCCTTTTTGGCGGATCGTGGTCTACGGATAAAGTTGTCGAGAAATTAATTCAAAGACCCCGGTACACCTCCCTGGTAAAAAGTCGGCGACGGGATCTCGAAAGGTGCGAGAGCTAGAAAGTGGAAATTTGCGGAACGTCATAGAGGGTCATCGGGGGTTACCAAATCGCGTCTCATCCCCATCCCGTCCATACATTTTTTTTATACTCCATACGAATTTTTTGAATTTTTCGAAGACGGATATCTCCAAAAGTGGTGGGGATAGGGAGGCGGTCTCTTCGGCGGACGACCATCGATCCTCGAGGTCCAACGGCCTGGACCTTCATCCTCCCCCCACCTGTCCCCCTTCACCCCCCCTCCGTACTAAATTACCGCTTTCGGCCAAAGGGATGGGGATACCCGCTAAACGGTCGGAGCCATCCCGGCGGTCTCTATGGCGGGTTTCCATCCTACCGTGAGGTGCTTCCTGGGGGTCAACCAGGTTTTCGGATTTCCCCCCCCTTCATCCCCCCTCCATACAACGTTGTCTTTTTTTGGAACAGCTACCTTTTCGCCCGGAAGGAGTCCACCCGGGCCAGACTCTTGCACCTCGTTGGAGAGAGGGTGAGTTTCCGCATTTCAGGAAGGCATCGAACCCTCGGTGTACCGACCTGGTAAAAAGTCGATGAGAGGTCCTCGGAAACCGTGAGGGATAGAAGGATGAGGTTTACGGAATGTCATAGGGGGTCATCGGGGGTTACCAAATTTAGTCTCATCCCCATCCCGTTCATACATTTTTTTTACACTCCATACAAATTTTTTGGATTTTTCAAAGCGGGATACCTCCACAACGGTCGAGGATAGGGAGGCGGTCTCTTCGGCGGACGATCATCGCTCCTCGAGGTCCAACGGCCTGGACCTTCGTCCTCCCCCCACCAGTCCACCTTCACCCCCCCTCCATACAAAACTACCACTTTTGGCCAAAGGGATGGGGATACCGGCTAAACGGTCGGAGCTATCCCGGCGGTCTCTATGGCGGGCTTCCATCTCTCCGTGGGATGTTTCCTCGGGGCTATCCCGCTTATCCGGTTTCTCACCCCTTCATCCCACCTCCATACAAATTTTTAGTTTTCTGGAACGGCTGCCTTTATCCCAGGAAGCAGTCGACTCGGGGTGGTCGCTTCTATCCCACGTTATAGGGGGTGACGTCGTGAGTTCCTGAGACGACCTGAACCCTCGGTACACCGACCTGGTATAAAGTCGGTGGGAGGTCCTCGGAAACTACGAGTCGCAGAGGGGCGCGGTTTACGGAATGTCATAGAGGGCCATCGGGGGTCACCAAATTGTCGCCCATCCTTATCCCGCCCGTACATTTTTTTTACACTCCATACAACCTTTTCGAAATTTCCAATCCACTTAAATCCCAAACGGTGCGACCTATCCCTGCGATCGCTTCGGAGGATAGGGATCGCTCCCCGAGCTCCACCGGCCGGGACCGTCACCCTCCCCCCACCTGCCCTCCTTCACCCCCCTTCCATACAAAATTACCACTTTTTCAGAAAGGGATGGGGATATCCGCCAAACGGTAGGAGGTATCCCGACGGTCTCTATGGCGGGATTCCATCCCTCCGTGAAATGGTTCCTCGGGGCTATCCCGCTTTTCCGGATTATCCCCCCTTCATCCCACCTCCATACAAATTTTTAGTTTTTTTTGGAACGGCTACCTTTTCACCCGGAAGGAGTCACCGGAAGAATCCCCATTGTAGCGGATCGGAGAGGGGGTGGCTCACTGAGTACCAGGACAGTACCAAAGGTTGAGGATCGCGACCTGGTAAAAATTCGGCGACGGGATCTCGGAAACTGTAAATCGCAGAGGAGCGGGGTTTGCGGGATGTCATAGAGGACCATCGGGGGTCACCACGTCGCGACCCCCCCACTCCCCCCCACCCTTCGGACCCCCTCCATACGAAATCCCACTATGTTAGGGATCTTTCGCCCTTAAGAGACGGCGGTCGACGCGTCGCGGAGGGCCACGAGGTCGGGGTGCGCGAAAGACGAGGAGGGGGGAGCCGTGGGGGGAAGGGGAGCGCGCAGCGCGACCCTCCCCCCCCCGGCCTTCCCTCCGAGGATTTCGCGCACCCCGACCTCGTGGCCCGGAGCGGCGCTGAGGGTCTGCCGGGGCGCCGAAAAAGTAAAAATTTTGATCCCCCCCTCGAACCCCCCGGCCGTATCTCGGAAACGGCGCGCCGCAGCCGGGTCGCGTTTGGGGTCGTCGGAGACGTCTCGGCGAGACGAATTTTTTGGTCGCGACAAAATTTCGAAATTCGCATTTTTGAACTTTTTCGAAAATATCTCGGGAGCGGTGCGACGCGGACCACCCGTGTTGGTACTCATTTGAGAGGTCTCGGGGAGACGGATTTTTTGCAATAGACCAAATATCACAATTTGACATTTGCGGTCTACTCGGTAGACCGTCGGTAACCGTGGCAGGCAGACCCCCCGTGTTGAGTATCATTTGAAAGGTCTCGACGAGGACAATCCATTTACACCATCCCCTCCCCCCCTCTCCCCCCTCTACCCCGAAACGTCACGAAATACAAAACATATATCCAAATCCTTACCAAACCAATTCGAAAGACCAACAACCATACCTAAACAATTTAAAAGAGCAATTGGAATACCGTTGCAACACCACTCGAGGGGCTCCCCCCCCGCGGGCTGCTTGCAGTCCGCGGCCGCACGCAAAAACTAGTTAACAACTATAAAGCTGAAATACCACTGACTGACTGATCTACTGACCTTAACTTCGGGGAAGCAGTCACCTGGGGATTCCCCTTTGTGGCGGATCGTGGTCTACGGATAAAGTTGTCGAGAAATTAATTCAAAGACCTCGGTACACCGTCCTGGTAAAAAGTCGGCGACGGGATCTCGGAAGGTAGAAGAGCTGGAAAGTGGAAATTTGCGGAACGTCATAGAGGGTCCCCGGAGGTTACCAAATCGCGACTCATCCCTATCCCGTCCATACATTTTTTTTACACTCCATACAACTTCTTCGATGGCGGATATCTCCGAAAGTGTCGAGGATAGGGAGGCGGTCTCTTCGGCGGACGGTCATCGTTCCTCGAGGTCCAACGGCCTGGACCTTCATCCTCCCCCCACCTGCCCCCCTTCACCCCCCCTCCATACGAAATTGCCGCTTTTGGCCAAAGGGATGGGGATACCCGCTAAACGGTTGGAGCTATCCCGGCGGTCTCTATGGCGGGTTTCCATCGCTCCGTGGGATGCTTCCTCGGGGCTATCCCGGTTTTCCGGTTTCTTCCCCCTTCATCCCGCCTCCATACAACGCGGTCTTTTTTTGGAACAGCCACCTTTTCGCCCGGAAGGAGTCCACCCGGGTCAGACTCTTGCACCTCGTCGGAGAGAGGATGAGTTTCCGCATTTCAGGAAGGCATCGAACCCTCGGTGTACCGACCTGGTAAAAAGTCGGCGACGGGATCTCGGAAGGTATTAGAGCTAGGAAAGGGGGGTTTACGGAATGTCATAGAGGGTCATCGGGGGTTACCAAATTGAGTCTCATCCCCATCCCGTTCATACATTTTTTTTACACTCCATACAACTTTTCTGGATTTTTCAAAGCGGGATAACTCCAAACGTGTCGAGGATAGGGAGGCGGTCTCTTCGGCGGACGACCATCGCTCCTCGAGGTCCAACGGCCAGGACCTTCGTCCTCCCCCCACCTGTCCCCCTTCACCCCCCCTCCATACGAACTTACCGCTTTCGGCCGAAGGGATGGGGATACCGGCTAAACGGTCGGAGCTATCCCGGCGGTCTCTATGGCGGGTTTCCATCCCTCCGTGGGATGCTTCCTCGGGGCTATCCCGCTTTTCCGGTTTCTCCCCCCTTCATCCCGCCTCCATACAAAATTTTATTTTTTTGGAACGGCTGCCATTTTACCAAGAAGCAGTCGACCAGGGGTGGTCGTTTCTATCCCACGTTATAGGAGGTGACGTCACAAGTTCCTCTGACCACCTGGTCCCTCGGTATACCGACCTGGTATAAATTCGGTGGGAGGTCCTCGGAAACTACGAGTCGCAGAGGGGCGGGGTTTACGGAATGTCATAGAGGGTCATCGGGGGTCACCAAATTTTCCCCCATCCTCATCCCGCCCGTACATTATTTTTACACTCCATACAACTTTTTCGAAATTTCCAATCCACTTAAATCCCAAACGGTGCGACCCATCCCGGCGATCGCTTCGGAGGATAGGGACCGCTCCCCGAGCCCCATCGGCAGGGACCCTTATCCTCCCACTATCCCCATCTCTTCACCCCCCCTCCATACAAAATTACCACCTTTTCAGAAAGGGATGGGGATATCCGCCAAACGGTAGGAGGTATCCCGACGGTCTCTATGGCGGGATTCCATCCCTCCGTGAAATGGTTCCTCGGGGCTATCCCGCTTTTCCGGTTTCTCCCCCCTTCATCCCACCTCCATACAAATTTTTAGTTTCTTTTTGGAACGGCTACCTTTTCACCCGGAAGGAGTCGCCGGAGGAATCCCCATTGTAGCGGATCGGAGAGGGGGTGGCTCATTGAGTACCAGAACAGTACCAAAGGTTGAGGATCGCGACCTGGTGAAAATTCGGCGACGGGATCTCGGAAACTGTAAATCGCAGAGGAGCGGGGTTTGCGGGATGTCATAGAGGACCATCGGGGATCACCACGTCGCGACCCCCCCACTCCCCCTCCCCTTCGGACCCCCTCCATACGAAATCCCACTATGTTAGGGATCTTTCGCCCTTAAGAGACGGCGGTCGACGCGTCGCGGAGGGCCACGAGGTCGGGGTGCGCGAAAGACGAGGAGGGGGGAGCCGCGGGGGGAAAGGGGAGCGCGCAGCGCGACCCTCCCCCCCGGCCCTCCCTCCGAGGATTTCGCGCACCCCGACCTCGTGGCCCGGAGCGGCGCTGAGGGTCTGCCGGGGCGCCGAAAAAGTAAAAATTTTGATCCCCCCCTCGAACCCCCCGGCCGTGTCTCGGAAACGGCGCGCCGCAGCCGAGTCGCGTTTGGGGTCGTCGGAGACGTCTCGGCGAGACGAATTTTTTGGTCGTGACATAATTTCGAAATTCGCATTTTTGGACTTTTTCGAAAATATCTCGGGAGCGGTGCGTCGCGGACCATCCGTGTTGGTACTCGTTTGAGAGGTCTCGGGGAGACGGATTTTTTGCAATAGACCAAACATCACAATTTGACATTTGCGGTCTACTCGGTAGACCGTCGGTAACCGTGGCAGGCAGACGCCCCGTGTTGGGTATCATTTGAAAGGTCTCGACGAGGACAATCCATTGGACACCATCCACCTCCCCCCCCTCTCCCCCTCCCCACCTCCGAAACGTCACGAAATACAAAACAATTATCCAAATCCTTACCAAACCAATTAAAAGACCCAATACCACACCAAAACAATTTACAAGAGCAATTCCAATACAATACCAAAACCACTCGAGGGGCTCCCCCCCCGCGGGCTGCTTGCAGTCCGCGGCCGCACGCAAAAACTAGTTTTCTATATAAATAAAGGTGAATCTATTTTTTTTTTAAATATTCATTGAAGTCCACGTAGGATTTTTACGGAAGAAAAAATTGGAAAAAAATCCCGAAAATTGCATCCGTGCGAAGACGGGGCGGGTCGTTAGTTTATAAAAAAATTAAAATCAAGCTATTTTTCTCATCTAACTAAATCTATTTTTTGCAGTAGCAGGACACTGCACTTAGGTGTTTAAGATAACAAGTAAGAGATGATAAAGACCCTTTCAGTATTCACTCGCCTTCTTGCTTTTCTTTTATACTCTCAAGACTAATTCAATTGCATCGCTGATGGTGTTGCTTATCTACCAGGACGATGATAGTCTACAATCTTGTGAACCATGTCCTACCTTTAAGATCTCGTAAATGGATCACTTTCATTGTTACTGTTCATTCACCACAATATTGTTACGATTAACTATGGAACGTTCTGGAAAAAGCGTTCGCGCCGGACGAAAGTCTCGAACATCCCACCCTATCTTTGGTAGCCGCGCCTCTTTCTGATTAGTTTTCGATTAGCGTCCTTGTGTTTGCAACATAAAGTTTACATTTCAACGGAAATAGCATTCCTAAACTTTCAATGGTTTGTTTACAATTTTATTTACATTTTCTAGTAAATTCGAAATACATCGAAGCGTTATAAATAAGGGGCTGCCGGTCGAGTAAGTGCGTAGTGCGACAACCAGCGATACGAAAGCGGCTCTGCGGAGCTTTTGCGAAATTATCTGCGACAGTGAACTGGCGACAAATAAGGGAATCATTCACGACTTTTAGCAAGTTTAACGGTTTCATCGGACAAGTGTAGTGATTTTAGAAGTCATCTTGGTTTGTGAAAATAAATCGTTCGTTTCGCTCTTACACGGTATTTTAACTCACCCCGTACGTAACAATATAATCTGATACTTCTCGGATATTTTATGTTTTTGCGTTCAATCATTCTCGATCCGACCATTTATTTTACTTTTGACATATACACGCCTATCAAGTTCGCATAGTGACGTTTTGTAAATCGCACACGCAAAGACAATAAGTTTTCGTTGTATTGGATATATGTAGAAATATAAATATGAACTGGAATCATTACATTACATTAATTATCAATACATAAAATTTAGTTTTTTAAACGTCTAGATATTGTTATGTTTATTTATGAAAAAATACAAAATGGTGAATAAAAATATAACATTAAAATTTTAAAATGATTAAAACTTCTTCATTCATGTTCAGTATGAGACTTACAGCGACATCTATAGACCGAACCGAAGCAATCAAGTACCACTCAAGTAATTTTTCTACCCACATATAATAACTTGTATCTAAGACAATATAACACGTCATTCGTTAAAAAGCTAAATAGTTTTTATTCCTAAAATTCATCATCCAAGAAGTCTCCTCTCCAAAACTAATTACCGCGAGTACAATCAACGCTAAAAATAAATAAAATCGATTGTTATAATAAATCGATTTAGTAACGTAATGGGGCGTCACTAACGCGAACTGTTAAAAGAAAAGTAAATGGTTGGACGAAGTATAGTCAAATCAAATTGTCTGTCGTTTAATAGCATAAGAAACTTTACAGGTAGAAATAATGCTCTAAACGAAGGTGTAATTTACGACACGAAGGGCTACGTTGATGACTTCGATGACAGATACATACCAGGAGTATTCCACGAGTATGTTGTTGGGAATCGATACTATCACACACTGCAAGAAGGCAGAATGGAGTAAGTCAATTTCTATTGATTAATAATTTCATTTTTTTAAAGTATTATTAATAGTGGCAGCCAGGCTGATGGTCCGCTCGATGGTAGGTGGCTTCCTTCGCCTAAGGACACAAACAAGACCACGACGGTGACGAATGCGCTGCTGCATACATTGTGACGTGACATTTTAATTTTAATTTTTTAATTGTGAATTAATTTTATTTCTCATAAATCTTATTAAAAACTTCAAAAAAACTTTCCCGGAACTTTAAGCTGTGTAATAAATTTAATAAAAAAGTGTGTGAGCGAAATAAGAATCCATTATTACGGAAGCTAACATTTATAGGGCTTTGTAAAATGTAATAACCCAAATGTATTTCTTTGTACATAGCCTTTATAGTAACAATGGCGAGCACCTAGGCACTAGGAGGACGGTTTTCGACGCTTTGAGAAGCGGCATTTTCGAGGTGAACAATACGGAGGCCGATTTGGCTCAGGGCTCCTTCAGGCAGCCAGCTGCGAAAATAGATTACATTATTGATTATGACGTAAGCCTCTTCCAGTCTTATTATATCATTATACTCATAACGATAACTTAATCACCACGTTGCTAATTGACACCCACTCAAATTTTTACATATAGGTTTTTGACTACGACTTCGTCTGCTTTATAAATTAAATATATAACGCGTGACGAAATATATGAGCAATAATTTCTTCAACCTATATTGCTGTTTTAGTTTTGCCAGGCGTTGGATTTTTATTTTTATGATCCATAAAAATCCAGAAAATCCATGCCTTTTCTGTATTCCTGACTATGTGTATACAAAAATTCATGATGATCGGTTGAGTAGTTAAGGCGTGAAAAGGTAACAGACAGACAGACAGAGTTACTTTTACTTTTGTAATATTAGTATAGAAGTATTATTTAGTAAGTTGTTAAACGAAAATGACATTTAATTTATTAGCAATATTCGAAGAACAACAATAAAATAAGAATTTAATATGAATAAAGGTGAGTCCAGTTTATATTTAGTTATATTTATTAAAACCTAGTTAAATATGTGTGTCTTGTAAATTTCACTTCTTTCGATTACTTCATTTTCTTAAATATTATTGGATGTAATTAAAATTACTTATTTGGGTGGTGCACACATCTTCTTTATTTCTTAATTACTTCAAAACATCTAAAAAAACTTATATATAAAATATTTCTCAACCATCTATCCAGATGTATATAAACACAGTCTTTTTTTTTTCACGTCAAAACATAAAATTTAAATACTTTTTCTTTTTCCCTGTTTGAATTTCAAACCTTTTTAAATCAGCCAGTATTTAAGTTCAAAAATCATAACAGTGTGGACGATATTTATATGTTATAAAACAATGTTATAGCCATTGTTGGTCTCGCCATTGTTTTATGTTGCATTGTCATATAATGTGGACGTGATTTACAACAAAATTATATAACATAACATATAAAAATTTATTTATAGATTTTGTTCAAAACACTCCTTCAACTAAATTAAACAATAGTTGAATCTTTTTTTTTATCCCAATTTTGTAATAACAACCATATAAATAACGTCAAATGACATTGTTATTTAGTCGGTTCAAAGCATTTTTTTTTAAAACATCACCCTTAAGTGTCATATCACTAAACATTGTTTCGCCTGACCATGACAGCGCCAAAATCATCGGATAAAAACCTGGGGCAATGATCTAATTCGCATCCAGTCTTGATTGTGTTGTGACTTAATCTTGCATTTTATTGGTTCATTTTTTCGTCAATAATTAATACGAACAATGGGGAGAGGTGGAACGGGCGTATAAAACTAAATTATTTTTAGGAAACTTGTTAAGAAAATAAATTTTTATAACTCGTATGTAAAAAATTGTAGAAATTTCAATTGACAAAATTGAGCTTTTCAGTTCACGGAACGTATATTTTTCGATCTGCAACGGGCAGCGGACTTGAGTGCGATCGATATACAGCGAGGACGCGACCAGGGTCTGCCTTCGTACAACTCGTACCGGAAGCTCTGCGGACTGCCGACCGCCTACAACTTCGAAGACTTCCAGGATGTTATTTACGAAGACGTAATATAATAAACATCTATATCTATACTCGTACCTATCTTCTATATATATGTAGGTAGCTGACCCAGCAGACGTTGTCCTGCCAGAACTCGAAAATAATTCCGTAAACCGATTGTGGCGCCATTGGGTCCAATTTTATTTTCCGAAGAACCAAATATAGAAAAAAATATCGTAAATATGAATGTCACTTTGTGAAATAATTTAATTTGCAATTTGCAACATTTAATTTGCAATAACAAATATTGATGTCAATAATTAAGATAAAAACTATCCTATCTTTTAAGTTGGACCAAATAACAGATACTCACGAAGTTTGATCAAAGTCGGTTCAGTAGTTTCAGAGTTTATCGCGAACATACATCCTGACACGAGAATTTTATATATATAAGATATAATGGTACATATTATAAATTGAAGTCGTCCGCATCGTCTCCGCTAATCTCCGCTATCTTCTTCGAAACTACCCAACGTATTTGGATACGGTTTCTAATAATGGAAGGAGCGATAAAAATTGCAGTTTATAATACTTAGTAGTTTATCAATTCAGTGCCCTCTGCACTAAGCATAGTTTGTAGAGCAGAAGCCAAAAATTAAAGTGATTAAACAAGAAAGAAAAGGGGATTTAGGTGTATCATAATGTGTGTGTGTGTGTGTGTGTTTTGAGATAAGATGGTGGTAAGTTAAAGATGTAAGATGATGGTGGTAGTTAAGATGTACGTAAGCAACATTTTGAATGTTTTATCTCTATCTTATATATAAAAATGAATCCCCATTTCTCCTGGTCACGGCATCACGCGTGAACGGGTAGACCGATTTTAATTCGATTTTCGCTAATGGAAAGAGGGATAAACGGGGAATGTTCATATATATTGCACCCCGGGCGAAGCCGGGGGCGGGTAGCTAGTATATTATAAATTCTATTTCTTGAAATTGAAGTTCAATTTCTAAAATAAGTTTGGTGTCGTCAATAATTTTTCTTTTACATGCATTCCGGTAATAACATTTTTAATAGCCACACACACACACCGGTACACGAGCGAGGTGGAAATTTCGTATCATGATGGCTTGTGAACATCAGCTACGGCTCCTTGGGTGGCTTGGGCAACTGTACACTCCCATACTGTTAGCTAGTATTGTTATTACTAACAGTTTCGTATTAACAATCAGCTTACTAATTTTTTTACCCAGAGGAAATGACGTAATTCTAAAGTTATTTGAGTTTACACTCCGCGCACTAACTTAAAGATATAATTTTATTGTAATGATTCGATAGAATCAAGGAAGAGGTGTACGCCAAGCGAACACTTTATGAGAGGTGTACACTTTATGACTGCGAAAGCTGTTTGCTCTGCCTAAAATAATAAAATGAATCTACAAATTACAGATACACAGAAATCTGTAAAAAACTACATCTTTTGCAGAAAGTACGGCAGTTCAAGCGTACTTACGCTTCTCCAGATGACGTGGACGTAATGGCGGCCATATACGCTGAACGACCGCTACCAGGCATATTCATTGGCCCCACTTTGTACTGCATCTCGATCTTGAATCTACTCAATTGGAGAAAATCCGATCAATTTTTCTTCGAGCACTCCAAATATTACAACGCCTTTACCCTCGGTAAGTCCAATTCGTAGAATAAGTAAGAAATTTGCGTGCCTTACAGACAGAGTAAGTATACTATTTAGTAGACAGTGACAGATAGTAGTAAAAATAATAGTAATAATATGATACTGTATATCTTAAATAAATAAATACATTCATTACTAACAAGTTAATTCATCAGCTAAGATCTCAAATATCCAACTTTTAAAATATGTAATTTTTAATGATAAGTTAGGAAATGATAACAAATCTACCATGGTATGGTCTATCAGCCTTCCGCCCTTTTCATATTCAAGAAAAACCTGTGATTTTCTATGTATCATGATATAATCTTTGTTCTATAATATAATCTTTGTTCTTTGTTCTATAATATAATATAATTCTATCTAAGATTTTAACTGTTACATGTCAGTATATTTATGAAAATTTAATTTACGCGCATAAAAATATTAGTCAATTTAATAAAAAATGTGATGTACATACACAATATAGGTACTAGGTTTAAAAATAATTTAGATTTACATAAGACGCGACTCCACAAGATAAGTAATTCTTTTATGGGTCAGTGTATACGGTTTTATAATAAACTGCCTGAGATTATCAGAACCTTATCTATAAATAAATTTAAAGATGTCATTAAAACCAAACTCCTCTCGAAAGGCTATTAAATAAGGTTATTGATTATTTAAGTGACAATGACGCCTGGAATTAAAGCCTGCATTCGGAGCTCATACTATGCTTAGTATTGTATATGTACTTTAAGTATAAAATGTATAATTATAATTGTTGTAATTTTTATATTTTAAAGATGACAAAAAGAGTCCTGAGTTTCTTTCGGGGTTTCTTCTCAGGATTGTCATCTTGGCTTTTTTCCGAAACCCTGTTAAATTTAAATGACGATCATAAGAGTTTCTTGGAGAAACCTAATTGATAAATAAATATTTTGATTTGATTAGATTTGATTTGTTACAGAACAATTGAATCAAATAAGGAAACAAAGTATCGCCCGAATTATGTGTGATAGCGGAGACCAGGTCGACAGAATTCAAGCTCATGCAATGTTGAGAATCGGAAAATAGTAAGTACTTTGTCCTATTAACTGAGACTCGTAAGCGCCATCTATATCTATAGCTTATATACCTGTACATATTATAAAATAAAGTCGCTGTCTCCGCTAACTTATCCTGAACCACCGTACCATCGACTTTGATGCAGATTACACTTATAAAAAGAGCTACAAACAAGGAAGTTGTGTATGTACAATTCTCAGAAAAATATTTCATCTCTCATTATATTACTCTTATGCCATATTGCCTGTGTGCCATTTATATTTAAAACAGGGTATATCGTAAGGCATCGTTTTTTTATGTACCTTATTTTACACATTGATATAATAACATTAAAAAAAGGCGTCGCAATTGGTTTGTCATTAATTTTGTTTTCCCAATACCTATTCATTGTGAGTCCCATTACTTCACTTGTCTTTGCTAGTTGCTATGCTATAACATTTCTTGGAGATCTTTTGCTTTAATATTAAGTCTACTCAAAATTAATACATTCTAAGGAGCCTATATCGTGGAAACACTTAAGAAGAGAAAGCTGTCCAATAAAGTTTTCACCCATTTGGACCGTGCGTAGCAGTGTCTTATTCAAATAATGCGGAATGAAGTCCACATCCATGGCGCTGATATAGAAACTCAAAGTAGGCATTAATCAAAACATTCACCTGTGTTCAGTTTTTTCTATCACAGAAGGCGTTTCATTGCACCTATCATAATCATTCGACTTAATTAACATTTTCAGCAACCCGATAATATCCTGTGAAAAAATACCGGCGATGGATCTCACACAGTGGGCCGACTCAGTATGTTTTCCTCAAGTTTTGAAAAACGACAATAATGTATACTCGGACGGATCGCAAATTTTGCCGCCTGACAATCGAGCACCTTTCGACTGGACCCAAAACGGTAGATTTTGGGACGTCCAAAGTAGAAGTGGTGGCGATTTCGGGCCAATTGCGAAATAACTATTGAAATTTTTGCAATCACAATTGTTCTATAAAGATATTGAAAAACAAGTTCAATTCGTCAAAAAATAAATATGTAATTATTAAAGAATTTTTTTTTTTTTTTTTATATTATTAAAGGTGGCAGACAGGCTGACGGACCACTTGATGGTAGGTGGCTACCGTCGCCTAAGGACACAAGCAACACCAGGGGGGGTACATGTGCGCTGCCGACCTTGCAGGAATTTGTTTACTGCTCGCTTGAAGAAGCCCAATTTGCGTTTCACTACGATTTATTTATCAGCTTTAGTGAAACCACCTTGAAAGGGTCTATTTACAGATCCCTTCAAGAGCACCATAATGTATACGTTCATTAGCTATGAGAAAAAATAATCATTTATCAAAAGAAAAGTTTGTACTAAAATCTACTAGAGTATAGCAAACTATTCCTGACAAAAATGCGTAGAGAAATTGTTTTAGTTCACATTATAACTGTCTTCACATTGAATGTATGCCTCTTTATTATTTTATAATATTCTTCTTAATGGAAGTTTTACTTAAAAAATGCTTCTTGCCGGTTTCTTTCCCGTAGAAAGATAAATGAATATATAGCGAGATGAAAACGCCAGAAAAGGGAGCTCTTTCTATCTCATGGGATCATTTTTTTTTACTAAATTTTACTAACACTTCAATTATAATAAATATAATTGAAGTGTCTGTTTGTAATGTCAAAAAGTTTTTTACTAAAAATATATCCTGCACTTTTAAAATTTTTGTCTGTCTGTCTGCTAATCACCGAAACAGCTACACCAATTTTGACAGGATTTTCATTGGCAGATAGCTGATGTTATTATTATTAGGAGTACCTTAGGCTAATTTTATATTAGAAAAAAATAATAATAATATATATAAGCAGTGTCCAGTAGCCTTACGCGCATGCCACAGCGAGATCAGCAAGTGGTTGCGCCAAAATTTATTTCGAGAATCTTCGATTGAAAAAGTGGACTGTATTTTTTATTGTTGGTACGTGCAATCAAAGTAGGCGAGGAAGAGAAAGAAGCCAGTGTGTCGCCACCTACCTCGTGAATCACTAGGTCTTTGATCTTTCGGCGACGAAAACTGCGCCGGGCCCGTCACACACGAATGCAGCTGTCCAACAATCTGCAGCTGTCAAGCACACCTTGAAAGCACTCGAAATGTGGGATGGCACGAAGACTTGGTTAATTACAAGCTCAATGCCTGATAAATGCGGCGGGTGAGTCTGCGCAGTACGATGTTTTATTCAGACTGGTTAGCCGCTATCGGCGCGGTGGCAACAGATATATAGGATAAGTATATAGAGGGAGTGAGACAGCACATACCATAGCGAAATATTGTTAGTCAGTTGAATTGATCAATCTGTCGTTGACAGCTAGTTTACCTACGCATCTGCGGCAGAAGTTCTCGGATAATTTAAAATATTGTATGAAGAAGGCACGTCTGCTGAACGGCAACGTGAGAGGTCTGCTAAAATATAATCAAGTAATGCTCTCTCATTAGTGCCAAACCAACTTGGTAAACCACCTGAGGTAATCCGACAGTTTACCCTTGGGTAGAAAGAGGTAAATTGGCCACAAACCAGATTAAGGTTGATCGGCTTTCAATGGAAACTTGTCCTTTTATAGTTTGCGTCCAAACATTTCGGAGATTTCGCCACGTGTATCATTATATTATGTTATTTAAGGTGGAGACAAACGCTAAATACTAAAAATATCCATTGTTTAATGAAGATGTTACAAGAAATAGACAAGACAATTGCTTTGAAAAAAATATATATTATACTTAAACATGTGAAGAACCAATTGTATTAATTAGAATTTTTGTTAAAGTGATAGAAACTCCACAAAAAAGGTTAGAACACAAGAAGAATTTGACTTTTATTGAAAATTCTCTCGAAAACGGCTTATTGCGCGCATATGAATCCTGTACCTATTAACAAGTTAATGTCAGTTTAAAAAATTGTATTAATAAAATTATTTTTTTGCGTATTGTTCTAATGGTAAAAACAAAAAAAACACCATTTCTAGGCCTGTTGAATTGTCTCCGCCGCCAGCGAGTTCTATAGTAAATGTCATTTGCCTAACATGTTTTTGATATTTAAATTTTTTTCAATAACTTCGAAAATAGGGGCAACAAATATTTAAAAATATACAGATCACTGCACTGTCGATAGCAAGTATTTTTCAATCGTCATCATAGTCATTATTAGCCCACAAACGTAAAAGTCACTTGTCGTCACAAAAAAACAACTTCAGGATGTATGCAAATATGTTTTTGAGATCCCAATTGGGTATCTGTGCTAATATACTAATTGTCAATTATAATTAATTAAACAAATTAATAAAATTTAATAAATCTTTTGAAATAATAAATAAAAAACTCGAAAAATATGTGTCTCAATATTTTGAAGGTATACGAATATTATTCAGTTAGTAGGTACACTCAGTTTTCAACGGTCAAGAGTTTGACTGAAGAGTGTTCTGAACACAAACCACCAAATCCATAGTTGAGACGTCATCGAGCTATCATAAAACAATATATTTTACTGATAATAAAATTATAAAACTTTGAAAACATGATTCTTATCCTTTCACTTTAAATTTCAATGAAAGGTCATCTGTGAGTACTATTATCTCTGAGAAAGTATCTTCAACTCTCCAGATGTTATCTTCTGTGTTTTAAATCACCTATTTAATCCGTAAATCCGCTTTCCCGTTGAGATATCGGCAGTATTTATCTTTTTATTCCACTAATGATCGAGATCAGAGGGCATTGAGTGTTCGCAAGCCTCGATTGCTGTCATTAGACGCTAACAGATGCCAGTTTGGGCATTTGCTTCAGAAATACTGCTGAATCTTAGCGGCTATAATTCATAATTGTTTATATAAATGATTTTAGATAAAAAATTATCACCATCAGCCCATAAAATTTCACTATTGGCCATAGAACTTTTTAATTGTTCGCCACCAAACGCGGTCTCCCAGGTGGTTGGCAGGTGGTTGGCAGTATCCACTCCAACGCGCACGCCAATTGTCAATTCAAATCAGTTGATAGTATAGTTCGCTGTGGTATGTGCTGTCTCACTCCCACCATATATCTGTCAGCACCGCAAGTGGCCTTTTTTAAAACCGCAATCAGTCTAAGCAAAACATCGTGAAGATAACACGCGTACGGACGATCTCGACGATATTCCGCCGATCTCGACCCGCGAGATTTGAATTTATTTCATCCGCTAATATTATCAGGCATTGGACTTGTCATTTATCTAATTGGTTCAGCTTCTCGCTCCGCGAGTGTAATCATTTAAGTGGTAAAGTGCTGGAGCTTCTGGACTCTGTGTGACGAGACCGTTGCAATCTTCGCCGCTGGAAGACCAAGAACAGAGTCATTCATCATAGTATTTTATCAGAGTCCACGTCTACAGCGCCGTATGTGAAATCTAGCAATAGACGTTGCTTATAGACCTTGGTGTGATTTGTAAAATAAAATCGTTAATTTGACTGAATTGGCGAAAGAAATCTCAGAAAAGCAGTTATTGATATAAATGTACATATCGTAGAAGTCTCTAAAGGTTTTCCTCGCGGGTGGCATACGTCATTATTAATGAGCTCCTTTCGTGCCCCATAATTCTTGATTTACCGCCGAGGGATCAAATTCAAAGCGGAAAATTCTTCATTTTTTTTTTGCTTTTGGAAACAACATTTCTTATGTGAGTTTCTTCCATTTGGGAGTTATAAGTTTTAACTTTTTAACTTTTTTCTCATGAAAGTCCAGAGTTTATTATTACATATATGATTTTAAAATAATAATAATAATAATAATAATAATGTAACTGTGACCTTTGGGGAATGAACGATTCTTTAACCGTACTTAATGCTTAAGGCCTCATCAACGAAGTTATGAAATATTACCTACTCTTAGATTTTAGGCACGCTACATTCTGCAGTTAACTACCCCTTGCAGAAGACCACCAGCAAATAACGGGGGAGAGAGCAAGGGGATCAGAGAAAACCCAATTTAAATTGGTTAGGCCATTGAGATTAGCGTGCACAAACGCATAGAACAGACAAAAACTCTAAAAGCAATTATTTTGACCTCGGTAACACATTAAAATATATTTTCTTGACAATATATTTAATGTGCAGACACAGCTCGTTTACGATTGTATTATATCTACAGGTTAATCAACTTTAATATTAGTGTTTATATATTTATAATTCATATCCTTGGCTGACATTTTAAGGTGTAATATGAAATTATTTTTTATTATAAAAAGGACTTTTTTTTATTAAAAAGGACGGCAGGTAGGCTGACGGTGCACAGGACTCTAGACTGGATTACACTGAACTTTGAAAAATCGTCTCAATAGGGAATTTGTTTAACTTTAATTAAATGGAATATCGAACTAGCCCACAGTTGCCTAAAGAATTTACCTAACTAATATACTTAACGTACTTTATCTAATCTAACTATAACTTACTATTGTTTTGAATGCGTCCGAAAATAATGAGATGTCAAAGAAACATCAAGAGGGTAGTAATAATAACATCTCACGTATACCATTAAACGGTACTTGTTTCTACGGAGGCTGTCGCGGTCAATAAAAATAAGAGGGGGGTGTACGTGAGCGGAATGGCGTCTTCCATTGAGGCCACAACACTGGCGTTATAGCACCATCACGCCAAAAGCGACAAGTTTATATTGGATTTTTCATGGCAACAATAATAATGTTACGATTAATCATGGAACGTTTTGGAAAAAGCGTTCGCGCCGGCCGAAAGTCTCGAACGTCCCACCCTATAGATGGTAGCTACGCCATCTATCTATTGGTCCTTATGTTTACAACATGTACCGTAACCGTACATGTTGTAAACATAAGGACCATGTACCGAGAACTACTCCTAGACAACCCATTTTACACAGTGGAATATGAAATGTACGAGCATTTCATATTCCACTGTGTAAAACCAATAGCCCCATAGTTCGTGTCTGTAACAGTTACAACTTATTAGTCAAAAAAGCAATTAATGATCTCGAAATTGACATTTTCCATGATTCTCGGCTTGTGTTCCGGCTTAAGATTTTGAAGCTCATTGGTGATCACAGTATATAGGGTAATCTGAGCCATTTTATTCCTGTGTTTAGTTTATAGGTAGTTTTGCATTTTGACCTTAGATAATAATATAAAATTTTTGTTCTGTTAATTTGTGATTTTTATCTCCATAATTTTTATTAATTGTATGCTGTATTGTTATGCTTGTAAACGGTGAGCACACCTCTCATTGACATGTATATCGGAATTTTTGTTGCCACTTACTTTAAAGGTAAATATTTAATATATATGTTGTTGGTGTAACATACTTGTACAAATAAATAAATAAACATAGAGTTTACATTTCAACAGAAATAGAATTCCCGAACTTTCAATGACTTGTTTACGATCTTGTTTACATTTTCTGGAAAATACGATCTGGATATACATATACATTTTCCAGAAAATACGATCCAGATCATCGAGGCGTTTGCGCGACAACCAGCTATACGAAAGCGACTCTTAAGGGCGACACATTAAGGTTTTTTTAAGATATTAAAGACATGCAGGCTAACGGTCCACTTGATTCTCTAAGTCCAAAGTCAATGACGCTGCAGGAAAATATGTATATAAAATAGTATACCTACGCTTATACAAACTGATCGCCTTGTGGGAGTCCTATTTTTTTTCTAGCTTATGAGACGTACACCTTAATAATAAGAGAGTGTATTTATGTGAAGGCAACGCTCACGAGTAGAATGCATACCAACACCACGCTATTTCCATTGCTATCGATTTATCGCTTTTTCAATGGCCACACATGTTGCGTCCGTCCATTAAGTATGGACTTGCGGAGGCCGCGTGATATAATACTTCATTTCACCAATTCGTGCCTCCTTTCAATTTTTGAACTATTCTAAATTGTCCAATTGTACAACTTTCCTGGACTTTTGCCGCAGAATATACCGCCGACAATATTATAGAAAACTTACACTCCAGCGAAACAGAGAAACGTGTTTAGACTGCAAGGAGTTTAAAAAATATCAATTCCATAAACGGGTTCAGAATACAAGATTTCTACTTCTTTTCCTCTTCATCGCGCGTTTATGACTAAAGAAGAAACAGAGAATTCGTTGTGTAGAATTTAAAAAAAATTAGAAATGGGATACACATACCCATACATAAATACACACCATCATTCATGTTCAGGCGCTATAGGAGATATAATATGTTTACACGTTTGTACTATTGGTTGAGTAAGCCACAGGCCCAACTACTTTGATAATTGTTTGTTTGAAATTGCTGCATATCTTCTATATCTACATTTAGATCTGTATAAAATAAAGACAAACCGCCTCCATCTGTTTTCCTGCTAACTTCTTTTAAACCACTCATATATTAATAGTAGAATGTAGGTTTTCTCGGCCGGTATCCATATGAGTTGTTGTGGGTTTCTGGGATGATGGCCCAGGTCTGTTGGAAATTCTTCCACATTTCTTCCACACTGGAAGAATTTCCAACAGACCTGGGCCATCATCCCGGAAACCCACAACTCATACCACTCATATATGTTAGAAAACTTTATATGACTCGTTAGTTAGAAGCAAACTAGAATCTAATGCGTGTGTGTCAAAAAAAATCAAATCAAAATATTTATTTATCAATTAGGTTTCTCCAAGAAACTCTTATGATCGTCATTTAAATTTACCAGGGTTCCAGAAAAAAGCCAAGATGACGATCCTGAGAAGAAACCCCGAAAGAAACTCAGGATACTATTCTTTTTGTCATCTTTAAAATATAAAATTACAACAATTATAATTATACAATTAATACTTAAAGTACATATACAATACTAAGCATAGTATGAGCTCCGAATCCAGGCTTCATTGTCACTTAAATAATCAGTAACCTTATAATAGCCTCTCGACAGGAGTTTGGTTTTAATGACATCTTTAAATTTATTTATAGATAAGGTTCTGATCATCTGTGGAATCCGCATCACGTTACCTACACGCGGATGCTGGAAAAGTTTCAAAAAGTGTTCCTTAGGTCGCTGTACAAGAAACTGTTACCCGTAAATGTATGTAACCCGTAATGTGTTACATGTATGTATATGTAAATGTATCCGACAAAATTCTTGCTCGGCTATAATTCGCTGAAAGTAAGAAGGTTGATAGATCAGCTCACTACTCGCTACAAGGTGCTCAGAGGATCGGTCGATTCCTTGCACCTGCATGATTTATTGTGCACCTTGTTCGTGCCAGACGGACCCGGAGTATTGGCTGTCAGTTGCACCGTGGCGCGCTCCATGTCTCCACTGATCCGTGCCCGCCGCCATTTCAGTGCACTCCTTACCACCAATCCTGACATAGATATTTTTTGCGACAATTGGTCAACTGTAATTAAAACTTTTCGGACATATTGTGAAAATTTAATAGACCAATGAGACAAAGGCATATAAGTCGATAGTTTAATTTACTATTAATATTCTAAGTAGGATATATTTTTCTTATTATTTCTTATTCTTATATTTGACGAGCCCGTTGGATGAGTAGTTAGAGTGCTTGCCTTAACGCTCTGTTCTAGGGTTCCCGGGTTCGATTCCCGACAGGGTCAACTTTGAAAAATCAACTTTTCAAATTTGGCTTTGGTCTGGATTTGGAAGGTAGTGGCAGGGCACACTGCGTTTCGCAGTCATTTGGGCAGCCCGTCTGGCGGCAGTAACCACCCCCTTACAGAAGACCACCGTGAAATTCGGGTGAGTGAGTAAGGGATGCCAGAGCCCATTTCCCTATCCACTCCTAATCCCTTATCCTTAATCCTACTGCAGTCGGCAGCGCACTTGCAGCAACTTAGGCGTTGCTTGTGTTGTAGCCACCTACCATCAAGTGGACCGTCAGCCTGTCTGCCGACCTTAACATAAAGACAAAAAAATTATTTTATATTTTGTGATTAATTTTGTTATTAATCACAAAATTTAAATTTTTTAGCGCGTACTATACCGAATACCACGCGTACGAAGTTGCGCGCTCAGCGAGTAAATAATATTAGTATCGATTGCCCACTACATTAACATAATATTGGCAATATTTTTAAGAAATCACTCTATTAGGACACGTATTAGACACGTTTTCTTAGATCATTATAACCATTTTTATTACAATTAATAATAACGGTTAACATTCTGATTTTCTATATGAGTCTTTCATATAGAAAATAAAAGTTGGAATAAAAAAAAAGTTTTATATTGATTATACATTATAAGTGCGACGTTGATATCTTATAATCGGGACATATGAAACATTTTTTTGGGAAAGTGTCATGTATTGAAGGTGAGCGAGCGGTGTGAAATGACAAGACAATCGGGAGACTGCACACACCACTTTTACTTACGATCTAAGTGAACAAACTTAATCAAATCAAATGAATATTTTAACCTAACTAATATTATGAAGACAATGTTATTTGTTTTGTTTTTTGGTTTGTTTGTTGCTTTGTTAGTTCTTGATGATAAATTCACACGATTAGAAACACTTTATTTACGCTTTTAGACTTTATTAATCGGATCACTTATAGTTTTTTTACAGTTTAATGTTTATATTTACGGAATGGAGTACGTGACGGCTATAAGTACTGTGTGCGATCCAAAGTTGGAAGAGACCTATATGTCACACGACACGCTGAATAACTAAACATGGAAATCCAAGTGTGAATAGGTATAATATATTTTTTTAATGTTAAGATCGGCAGACTAGCTGACGGTCCACTTGAAAACACAATCAACGCCACAGCTGCTGCAAGTGCGCTGTCGACTACAGTAGGATTAAGGATATGGGATTGGATAGGAAAATGGGCTCTAGCATCCCTTACCTACTCACTCTTCAAAACAAAACAGCACTTGTGCTGTTATTTCACGGTGGTCTTCTGTAAGGGGCTGCAGCGGCAGTAACCATGGTTACTGCCGCCAGACGGGCTGCCCAAATGACTGCGAAACGCAGTGTGCCCTGGCACTCTTTCCAGAGTCAAATTTGAAAGGTTCATTTTTGAAAACTGACCCGCCTAACCACTCATCCAACGGGCTCGTCAGTATCGCAATAAAAAGTGTACTGAATAAACGGGATAACAGTCCAGATTTCGGGTTTTGAACTACATGGCGACTTGAATATGTAAAACTTAGTTAGTTCCGTGTACTTTTTTTATTTTAAAATAAGTTCGGCAGGCAGGCTGACGCTTCACTTGATGGTAGGTAGCTACCGTCACTTAAAAACACAAGCAATAACTATTATGAAAAGGAATCTGGAATCATACATTCACTCACGAATGAAAATTTAGTTTTTTTATTGAAATTATTATAAATTCAGTATGAACATAAACTTATTCAACTTATAGATATAATATAATACAGATTTTACTAATCTATACTAATATTATACCTAAAGCTGAAGAGTTTGTTTGTTTGAACGCACTAATCTCAGGAACTACTGGTGCGATTGAAAAATTCTTTTTGTTTTGAATAGTCCAATTATTGAGGAAGGCTACAGGCTATATAATATTATGCTATGATAAACAGTATTATATATAAGCAGTGTCCAGTACCGCGCGCCCCATGCGCACGCCGCCGCCGTATGGGCCGCAGCGAAGTGTGGCCGAGTTCAGCTAGTAAAATCATAAACGAGCCGTGTCTGTACATTTAAAATTTTTTTCAAAAGAACAATTTGTACAAGTTATACTTATGTTACAGGTCAAAAAGATAACTTTTAGAATTTTTGTCTGTTTGTGTACGCTAATCTCAGACACGGGTTAACCGATTTAAATGCGGTTTTCACTAATGTATTGTAGCAAGCTTCCCGTAACATTTAATGTTTGTTTCATTTCATTCAGTTTACAAACAAAAAATTTACGCGCTATACCGAATGCCACGCGTACGAAGTTGCTGGTTCAGCTAGTTAAAGCTATAATTTCGAAATTTGCCAAGTCAATTGACCTAACTGTAATAATTGTAAAGCTCGCAAGAATTCTTTTTTAAATACAATACGAATCACATACAGTGTGCAGTGGTTGTAAGCTTTTGTCCCTTTTAATGTTCTTTATACGACGCTGAAGGCTTTCAAGGGATGGCCAACAAAAACCTTCGAGCCCTCATCAAGTGCTCAAATGGTTTTTTCCCCCAACCCCGTGTCACTCTCACGTGTTTTTCTACGGACGAAACACACACAACCAAAAAGTGTAACACATTCATTAATATCAAATGAGATAGGTATTTTTTCGCTGTTACTTCCCCTTTGGTCAAATAATAGTGAACTGCGCACTAGAGACGAAACACTCGCTGTGTTTCTGTACTGTACTCTATACACTGTATTGTATGTACAATACACTGTATTGTACTGTACTCTGTACACCTTACTCAGAGTAATAATAAGTACTAGTCATTTCCTACAAGCGATCTAGCGCAGGTAGCATGTTGTATCCTTTGTAAAAAAAACGGGACAAGTGCGAGTTGAACTCGCGTGAAGAGGGTTCCGTACGATGTTACCTATCCGCACAATATTGAGTGAGTTACCATGTTATTTTAATATCATGGACTTCTTATAGGTTTTCCTATAATCTATAAGTAGAAAACAAATTTCTGTATTTTTTCAAAATTTTAAGTTCAGTAGTTTCGGAGATAGGGGGAAGGGGAATGGTCGGACAGACGGACACACGAGTGATCCTATAAGGGTTCCGTTTTTTTTTTCAGACGTACGGAACCCTAAAAATGAAACAAAACTTGTACTTAAGATAGAACACAATGGTGGAGGGGATAACAGTGCCCCCAACTTAACCTCTGTAGTGTTTATTACTTGGATAGTTAACACGGTGCTTATTAAATTAAGTTAAATTTCAGCAAAACGTCTGAAGAGTTGCGGCTGAACAAACAACAACTGTTAAAAGTATTTCTACGAAATTCTAATTAATTAATACTTTCTAACGATAATAAAGGATGTTAAATTAATTAAATCGGGACGCGTTCCGTAACAATTTTATGTAAATTGCGGCACAAGTTATTGAGAGCGAATTAATTGTTCATGCTTGTTAAAGCGTCCTTCTTGCTTATCTTAAAATTAGAGATACAAACTTCGGCTCGATAATTTTTCAGGTGAAATTGCTAAGTCGAACTAAATCAAAGAATAGGAAATTACTGTAGGTATAATTTTCAGTTATGGTAATTTCATGGTAGGTACTGTTATCGGAAATTTTAAGGTATTTTTGTTTATATATTGTTGCTATTTGTTTTAAAACAGTTATAAAAGTTTATAAGTGTATTTTGAACGGTTAGAAATTTAAAATGTATGTATTGAAACAATTCTCTCTTAAAGGTGGGATTATTAGTTATAAACTAAATGCAGCACTGTTACGAAATAAAAAATAAATAGATATCTAGATTGGTTACAATTCTGACATTGACCTAGTGGCAGTGGCCAGAAAACTAGTCCGGAGAGCTGACGGCCTATGTCCTACGGTGGGCGTCCTACGGCTATATCATTATATGATAATGATGAGGATGAGCTAAGTGGACGAAGGACTGTAGGTTGGTAGGTACATTTTTATTTTATTTCAAAGTCGTCAAACAGGCTGACGGTCCACTTGATGGTACGCGGCTACCGTCACCTATTACAAAAGCAAATCATCTGTTATTAAATGATGACAAGGATTACCTGGAAGATAATACTTACATTGATAAATTGCAAATGGGTTGCCTGCCTAAATCGCGTACCGATGCTGTCTTTTAACTTTTTTTGATCAACTTCCCCACTTTTACTCGTAACAGTTAATGATTTTATTTTTCAAAAAAAAAAAAAAGGTTATTTTATTACCTACTCAACGGTATTGCCACATCCATGGTTGCTAGATGTTGTCTAAGTTTTCAGCGCGAGCGTGGAGAGTGACATAGAAGGACAGACATGCTCATTACTAGCACGAAAGCTTGTATGTCAAAACATTGCTATTTTGAGCATGCTTATTTTGAGCATGCTTAAAAATCAACAGTCGTTTGATTTTGGGTGTGCGGGTGGAAGGGGGCGTGCTTCGAGTGCGTCTGAACAGGTTTGCTCACGAGCATGCTACTGTGGATTCGATCTATCACGATCTATTTACCTTAGGTATTAAGTGTATGATTATAATTATTGTAATTTTTTTATATTGTAAAGATGACAAAAAGAATAGTATCTTGAGTTTCTTTCGGGGTTTCTTCTCAGGATCGTCATCTTGGCTTTTTTTCCGAAACCCTGGTAAATTTAAATTTAACTGGTAATTCCAAATGACGATCATAAGAGTTTCTTGGAGAAACCTAATTGATAAATAAATATTTTGATTTGATTTTGATTTTGATCCGCGATGTGTTGCGTCAATTAAAAAATTATGTCGCGTTGGGAAGAAGAAAGACATTGCTTTTCGTGACACACGTTCAAATCTATTGAAATCTCGCGTTTCTCTATTATTTATGCAGTTACTAACACAAGTTCTCCTTTTTTGGTTAATTTATTTTTAACCAAGTGGTAAAACCAACAACTGCATTGCAATCAATATGATTACTTTATTGAGTTCTGTAAAGATAGCACCGACATAATATCTTTGTACTTCCATTTTGGCTGAGAGCCTGGTTTAAAATAGCACGTGTGTCCAATTGTTTGCTTTGAGCATTTTTAAAACCAGCATGCTTATTGCTGTCAAATGTGAACAGTTACCGAGCATGCTGGTTTTAAGCAAGCTTATGAGCATGTCTGTCCGTCCGTACATTAACGTTACACGCGTCCCTAGAGTTTATTTAACAGCATCGGTACGCGATTTAGCGATTTAAATTTCGAATGCCGGATCTCGCACTAATAGGGAAAAGGGCTCTAGTATCCCTTATACTCACTCACCGAAACACAAGAGCACACATGCTGTTATTTAACGGTCGTTACTGTTATTCAGGTACGCGGTAGTTTCTACCGCCCGACAGGCTGCCCAAATGACTGCGAAACACAGAACCAGAACCAGCCTATGAAAAGTTCATTTTCAAAGTTCGCTTAGCCGGAATTCGGACCCGAGACCCCTGAAACAGAGCATTAGAACAAACACCTTAACCACTCGACCATAGGGCTCGTCAAAAATATTGTAAATGCGAAAGTGTGTTTGTTTGTTTGTTACGCTTTCACAGCGTAACTATACAACTGTGGCTCTAGCATGAGTTTACGATACTACACTCGCTAGCGAGAGCGTAAAACATTTATATGGAAAATTGATAATTTGACATTGACAGTTCACGATTGCCCATACAAAAGTTTTACATTCTCGCTAGCGAGTGTAGAATTGGTGTAGTATCGTAAACTCATACTAGAGCCTCAGATCACAACGAAATGTTGCATACACGTTATCGATACAGAAAAAAGGCTATCTTGTACATTTCATCCAGAAAAATAATACTGTTCCCGAGGGATCAACCCACCGACGTAATATCCAAGTAGACGGCTAATACCTATTTATTCACAATGCAAATTGTTCTGGCAACTAACTGAGGTGCGCGGGCGCGGGGTACTGAGGCTCTAGTATGAGTTTACGATACTACACCAATACTACACTCGCTAGCGAGAACGTAAAAACTTTTGTATGGGAAATCGTGAACTGTCAATGTCAAATTATCAATTTTCCATATAAATGTTTTACGCTCTCGCTAGCGAGTGTAGTATCGTAAACTCATGCTAGAGCCACTGAACGCCAATTGGTCCGATAAAGGTCACGACGATTTCGTAGAATATAATAGAATAGAATAGACCAATAGAAGTATTGGTCGTTACTGCCCATAGTTACTTCTATTGGTCGAACATTACCGGGCGTGGAATTATATAATATCTATTTCTCTAATGTGTTGTCTGAATGCGTTCGCCCTTTACTAGAAGTCTAGTTGGATATTACATCGATGGATCAACCACGTGATACATCTTAATATAAAAATGAATCCCTATTTCTCCTGGTCACGGCATCACGCGTGAACGGGTAGACCGATTCGGTTTTCGCTAATGGAAAGAGGGATAAACGGGGAATATTTTAAGGTATATAAAAATTGCACGCCGGGCGAAGCCGGGGGCGGGCCGCTAGTCATCAATAAAGATTGAATTTTCAATGCCTTTGAATTAGGCGCGTGGACGAAATCGCGGGGAAAGCTAGTAAAGGATACATTTTATCCACGGTAAATGGAACACAAAATGTGTTTAAGAAAGTTGGAAATCAAATAACATAAGAGGCAAGTCTTGTACGAAATGAAAAAGTGGCCAATAAATACAGCCACAAACATCCGCGTTCCAAGTATTCAGAGCAGTTAATTTAACCAATATTACCAACCGGCTTTCATTTCAGACATTCTGGGCATTCTATCGATTCTCCATTTCGTCGCATGAAACTACGACGCATCGCAATAGGTTGGATGTGTCCGCTATTATAGCCACTACACATTTATTATCATCAAACACAAAAAAGCGAATGAATGAATGAATGGGAATGAACTGGCAAGAGTTTAAATTCAAATTCAAATAATTACCGTCTTAAGAATAAGCCGTCCCCACCACACTATGCAAGTCTGTACCGTGGGGTCCCGTACTATACAATTACAATTTTAAAACAAAGGACAGCTTTTACGAGTAGAATTGAACGATTGAGAGTGTTAGTGTGTGTGCATAGTTAGTGCTTGCAAAAATAATGAATTAGTGCACGTTGGTTAGAAGTTTTTCGGTGGATTCATACGAGAGCTCCGTTAGCCAGGACCCAAGTTTGATTTTGGATTCCGCTACTGTGCAAGATTTTATGGGACATAATTTTACCACATTATTATAAATATAGATTGGTAGAAAAGGGCCAAAACATTGACTTCGTTGTTGGTAACGGCAGCTTAAAGATTCGTTTCTTGGTTCGGTTCTCTGTTCCAAAGATCGTAGCGGTTTCGAGTGCACGGATAGAACCGAAACCAGAACAAATATTTTTCGGACGCTTACAAATACGTTGTTCTTTACAAATTAAAAACCTTTCATCAATGGCGGCGCTAGGCGTCGGCGACGTCGGCGACCGCCGACGGCCTCGCACCTGAGGGGGCCTTGCAAAAGTTTTATAAATTATTTAAAATTTATTTATTTATTCTTATTTATTTTCATACACTTGCGTGAGTGAAGTGAGTGAGTAGTAGTTTAGGGGTATTATCCAGACCAGAGTCCTCTGGCGATACTATGAAAGTTAGGCAATTTCGCGCGCGAGTCTCGGGAAGGGGAATCCCTGTGTCGTATAATTATTTGTATTTCATTCTTCTGTGAGCGTAACGTAAACAATCATTCCTTCTTTGAATAGAACTAGACTCGCATGCACAAAGTTTCTTTTTATTGTGTTGTAAAGTCATTATCATTACCCCGGTGGCGTTCTAGTGAATAAAAGTGTTAATTTAGATTGTGATTTATTTCATATTTCTAAGGTAAGTCAAATAACAACCATAACGAAATTATTTTATCGAAATCGATAGGTAATCTTTTATAAGTCGTAAATAAATATATTGTATTTCTCTATATAATTCGGCTCATGTAATCTAAAGTTTTCTTTTTGACTGGGAAATAAAAAAGGCCTCGCGAACCTAATTTCGCCGACGTCCAAGTGTGGTCTAGCGCCGCCACTGCCTTTCATTATACCAATATATGTAAGTATTATATATAATAATAAATATATACTTATACTTATTACTTATAACTACTGGTTCAAATTGAAAAATTCTTTTTGTGTTGGATAGTCCATTCATCGAGGATGACTATAGGCTATTGAAATAACTTCACAACAAAATAATGATCAAGTACGACGCGCGTATTATGATGTGCAAGGCGGGCGGTTGTGAGGCCACTGTTTTTTTTTTATTTTATTTTTTTTTATTTTTTCGATATCTCAACTTACATTAATAAATATGCCTGCTGCGTCTTTTGTCTACAATTTTGGCAATCGTTGTTTGCCTATTATGCTTTTGTGCACGCTAACCTCAGAAACGGCTTTTTTTGTCTCCTCTATGCTACAATCTGTCACCTCTGGGACATTCAGTAGTTGTTATGTCAATTAAAGTCATGTCTTGAGAGGTGCTAGTCCACTGACAAGTCCTCATATGTAAAATTTTACTGTAGTTATAGTAAATCTTGAGGAACTTTCCTTTTCAATCTTCTCACCATTCCTGGCTTCGCCATATTCGATTGCTTTTATCAACCTTATATTCGTTATAATAGCAATTTTGTTTTGATTTATAATTTAAAATTATGTATATTATGTAGTTTGGTAACTTAGTTGATAAAGTTGGGAGAGCAGCTATTTTAATTCCCTGAACACATTCACTGAACCTGTCAAACAAACAGTAGGAGAAGCAAGTCATTGTTGTAGTTTCTAAGACGAAATTTCTTCTCGTTTTTCATTTAATGGTTTCAAAGACTTTTTCGTCCTTTTCCTGTTAATCGAACTTATCAGTTGATTTTATTTGAAGATTTGTTCTTACTAAAGACGCATTCTAATGTTACCGAAGTCAAAAAAATAGTTTTTAGAGATCTTGTCTGTTTGTCTGTGCGTTTGTGTAACGCTAATCTCAGAAACGGCTTAACCGATTTGAATGCGGCTTTCACCGATGTATTGTAGCAAGATTTCCGAAACATTTATTGCAATCAGTTTACAAACAAGTTACGCGCTATACCGAATACCACACGTACGAAGTTGCGAGCTCAGCTAGTTTACACAAGCTTTTGAATCCTACCTAATATTATAAAATACGAAAGCAAAACTAAGCTGCTTGAAAAAAAATGAAAAAAATAATTAAATATAGGTATTCCATTACTAGCTGGGCCCGCAACTTCGTATATATACGCGTGGTATTCGATATAGAGTGTAACTATTTTGTTTGTTAACCAAATGAAATGAAACAAACACCAAATGTTAAGGAAAGCTTGCTGCAATACATCAGGGAAAATCGTATTCAAATCGATTAAGCCGTTTCAAAACGAACAGACAAACAGATAAACAGACAAACAAACAAAAATTCTTAAAAAAAATTTTGGCCTCGGTAAGATAAGTACAACGTGTAGGTAATTTTTTTTTTAATTTTCAATGTACAGACACGACTCTTTACGATTTTACCTTTATAGATTTTCTGTCTATAGTCGTCAATGAAATATGACATATTTTTGTTTTTCTACGGCAATATATTTAAAATATATAAAATATTAAAACTCAACATGCTCCGACGCAATATTTTGCAATTTCAATCTAATAATTCCGCATATTTCTTCGTGGATCGTCGTGTATCGATGTCCGTGCATGGCAAAACATTCCACTATTTACCTTGAACTAGTACGCGACTACTGCACATATGTATAACACACTGGCTGTGCCCCTCGGTTTCGTGCGTCGTTTAATTTCTTTCTCGGTAATACTCGGTTTTCGTCAGACTTATTTAAGTAATACATGCGAATGATAACTCATTGTCTATATAGGTACAACCAAATTAAAAATTGAAATACAAGACCGTGAGGTCCCGTGCATACTGAGGTGGCAGAAGCGTGGCGGAAGCTTATTGGGCCAAGAAAAACAACTCGTCTAGCTCCTCCGATTCCCCTACCGTGCCCAGGACGCTCGCCGTATTCCCCCTTTGAATTTCCAGCGCAATGCGTTGCATGAAGAAAGACCCAGCGCGCCGGTCGCCCGATTTTTCGATCAGGAGTTTCTCCAACTTTTTACCGAAAATTTTTGCTTCGGGCGACCACACGCCGAGCGTTTCTACCGCGAACGCTAGAAATACAAAGTGGTCGGCGAGGCCTGAGTGCTTGCTCTTTTTTAAATTTTCAGCGCTGAGAGCAGCGGAGCCGGCCAAGTTGGTGGAGGCAGACAGATGTCTCGGAGCGAGGGTGTCCACACACGTGGCATCCCACACCAGCGCCCTCCCGCGGCACCAAGGGACTAGGGTCATTTAAGTAATTGAAAATTTTCAATTTACTTGTTGGTAGGTGGCGACCGTCGCCTATAACACATGCAATGCCAAGGCTGCTGCAAGTGCGCTGCCGACTACAATAGGATTAAGGATAAGGGATTGGGATGGGATAGGGAAATGGGCTCTGGCATCCCTTACTCACTCACCGAAACGCGCATCAGCTCACATCTGTTAATACACGGTGGTCTTCTGAAAAGGGGTGGTTACTGCCACCGAACGGGTTGCACCAATGGGTCTACTACTAAATATTTTGTTATTAAATTGTGAAATTACCATAGGACCAAATATTTTAAAATGAAAGCAGCCAAATGAACAAACAAATCACTTTCGCATCCACAAATGAAATTAAGAACACGAAAACAATTTAAAAATATAATTTAAAAAGCCAAGATATTTTGTTTCATTGTCGTTACCTACAATTTTACGGCACCCTTAATTTCTCTTTTATGACAGCCATCATGCTTTTAATGGATTCTATAAACATTTTTCAATTAAAATGAACTTAAACTTTTGTTTTAAGTTATTTAGAAGAGATAGAGAACATTTTATAACAATATAACAGATTAATTTATCGGCACAAGTGTATCAATTAAAGGACATCGTTCAAAACGTTTTTATTTTAACTTACATTTTAAAGATTTTGATAACAAAATTCTTTCTTCATTTCAGTAATTTCAGATTTTGTAAATGGGAATAACATTCAGAAATTTAAAAAGTCATTACTTTATTGGGACATTTGGATTTTTTTTAATACTTTCAAAGTTAAATATCTATGAAACCCCATTACCAAATTACACGATATTTTCCCAGTATAATCTATAATGGTATAAGTTTTAGGTACAGAAA
Organism: Bembecia ichneumoniformis; assembly: GCA_910589475.2. Lineage (NCBI taxonomy): Eukaryota > Metazoa > Arthropoda > Insecta > Lepidoptera > Sesiidae > Bembecia > Bembecia ichneumoniformis. The sequence goes on from OU342520.1 coordinate 848,247, forward strand.
ATACCACACACTGATGGCCCGAATTCCATACAAAACGGATTCATCCCCTTTTGTTGAATGTTTTTGGATTCCAGAAATTGAAATACAAAATAAAATGTGGTGGATACTGATTGCTAAATAATGCTAAATAATGGCTCATGGTTGCTCATGCTGCAACCATGAGCCATTATTTTAATAAATTTGCAATTCGTTCTACTATAGGCCTATTTGCATAACTCTTTTTCTCCGGTAACTTCTAAACCACCCAACTAATTTTGTTACGGTTTTCACTAATGAAAATTGCACCAGTGCAAAGCCGGGGTCAGGTCGCTAGTAAAACAAAAATAAACATATTTTATTACGCTCTTTGAATTTGTAATGTGCAGGAAACTCAGCCGCCGCGCCGTAGCAGTTGCAGTGGTAACTAATGCACGAGCTCTTTAAAAACTCATTAGATAAAAAAAATATTTACAGAAGCATAAATTAAAGTTAATCAAAAGTGAAAATAATGCGTGGTTATTGGTAGGATCTAGTCTTACAATATAAAGAAATGGTATTTTGAGCTATGTTTATTCTTTTTCACATCGAAAGTGCTCAGTTTTTTAAAGTTTATTTGAAGAAATAAATGAAATTTTTATATTTATTTTATTACGATGTCAATTTGAAATGGATTTAAAGCCAGTTGACGGTTTAGAAATGGCAATACACACTGCGTTTCGCAGTCATTTGGGCAGCCCATTTGGTCGCAGTGAAATAACAGCACCTGTTCTTTTGTGTTTCGTTGAGTAAGCATTGCCAGAGCCCACTTCCCTATCCTGTACTAAACCTTCTATGGTCTGCAGCACCTGTGGCGATGCTTGTATTATATAGACGACGGTGACCACCCACCATAAAATGGAACCATAAAATTAGCTTGTAACGTAAAGAAAAGACTGGATTTTGTCGGAGCACAAGGATTAAAATTGACTCCGAAATTAAGTAGGTCGAGTTCTTCTTAAATGAAAGGGTTTTGTGGTACTTCAATCAACTTATGGCTTCCAATTGTTGACGTTTCCAATAATACAAAAAGATGTCTAAGAAACCATATAACGATCAATCCAAATTTGTCAGTGAGGACAAATCTGAAACCATAAAACTAAGACTTTGATTTTTGATTAAAAACTGCGTTCAAACTTTTTTAAAGTTAATTTTTTAAGTCGAATCGCACTTTGATGTCGAAGGTCATCCTCGGGTATACAGGCATTGTCAGGCTCATGAATAGTCGAAAACACGAAATAAGACACGATGCTTGTAGTACATGATCGTATAATCCGCAATTACATAATAATATTAATGATTAAATGTGAGCATTTAAACCGCTTCAAATGAGTTTAAAAGAAAATGCGTTGTATTCGTCACGAAACTGTAACAGTTCGACATCTCCTCTCTTCGAACGCTATGACTATATATCTCTAGCTATATATCTATAGACTATATATCTATAGCTATATAGAACGTCCCGTCCAGTCTATGGTTCTTTCTCCTTTTATCGATGGAAAAGCGTCCGCTCTCATTCGCAAGCCTCAGGTCTACTTCCGCGTCGCCGCACCCGAGCTTATTGCTTGATGTTTCCAAAGAAAGTTGTTAGATGGCGCTGTATACCAACGGGAACCGATTCTTAAGCCCTCCGCTTATGGCGCCATCTCTTTCATCTCCGATATATATGTTTAAAAAAAAATTTAACTTTTTATAAAAAGTTTACATCTCTTTTCAGTCGATTTTACTGGTTTGTTACAAATTGAATTTGGCAACACTGGAGCAAATATACATCAGAACAATTAATGCCTTTAATTATTGTTCAGCGATATATGGAAGTAGCGACAGGGCACACTGCGTTTCGCAGTCATATGGGCAGCCCGTCTGGCTGGCTGCAGTAACCATCCCCTTACAGGAGACCACCATGAAATAACAACACGTGTGCCTGTTGTGTTTCGATGAGTAAGGGATGCCAGAGCCCATTTCCCTATCCCCTCCTAATCCCTTATCCTTAATGCTACTGTAGTCGGCAGAGCACTTGCAGCAGCTTTGGCGTTGATTGTGCGACGGGACGGTAGCCACCTACCATCAAATGGACCGTCTGCCTATCTGCCGATCTTAACATTAAAAGAAATATACATAGACTACCTCTATGGATATATCTTTAGTTATTTTTCTATGGGATATATGCTGTCATAGCTGTCACACTTATGTCAAATTGACATTGAATCATGGTTGAATTGAATTGATTGAATAATTTGTATCCTGCTGTTTTATAAAAAAATATGTTCGTTGTTTTTGTTATACATTATCTAACTAATCTGGTCTTTGACGTGACTTTTACGTACATTTAAAATTATCAAAAAAATCTTTAAATTTACAACTAATCATGACTGCGAGGTTAACAAACAAGCAAAGTAAAAATATTGATGTGATGTATTTTGTTTACTTTTCGGAAAGATAAGAACGTTATTTTCTTTACTTATTAGCAATAACTATTATTAAATAACGTGCGTGTAATATATTTCTCTAAACTGTAAGAACGATGTCAAAAAATATATTCTTTAGGTACTTGTAGACAATTTAAGTCCTATATAACAATTACCTATAAAATTTAGGAACAAGTGGATATGTAGGACTTAAATATTCTTAAATTGTGTTTACAGGACCATATTAAATTATAGCAGGAGTATCAAAACTGCACGAATTATAGTATATCATCAAAATTATGACCATCATAAAAGAGGCAATGAAAGTTCAAGAGGAATACATACAAAAATTGCAACAGCTTTATTTGGTACAGTACTTATTGGAAGTGCTATTAGAGGTATGTAATAAAAGTATTTATGTGAACTAGTGGCATGGTTCCGTTACAATCTGTTTTGCACTTATTCCTGTCAATTATGCTTTGTTTTGATTACCTTTATTGTTTTTTTTTTAACAAAAAAGTGTGTCAGCACGACTGGAGTTTACTCCTTTAAACTTATAAAATTTTCGTCCTGTCAATAGATAACTGGATACCTAATTACTTTATATTACTTAGTTAAATTCTGCATACTTGGATGTCAAGGATTCTAAGAAAAGTTATGTTAGGTATACACAGATGTCATTACGTTTTATAACTTCAAATTGTTCATTTTACAACGACAGATGTCGCTGCGCCGACAGGTTATAACATCCTATGGTTTCGTTACTCAATGCGGACCACAATTTTCAAGTTTGCTAAGATTCAAAGTTTGCTTTTATAAGCCCAGAAAATAGAATTAGAGATACATGTGTCAGCTGTTGCACAGACATCAAGGTGACAGATGACGTAACGCTTTTTAGTTAACGCTTGTATTAATTTTACTCCTCATAAAATTTCTATACCGGGAATCTTATATGAAAATTGATTCTTAAGGAGTAAACTCCAATAAACTCCAAAAAAATTAAGATTACAAACTTTTTGTTTAGCACATCTATTGACAATTTTCTACTTGATGTATTTAATTGCCAAAATTGAAGTAAATAAACAAATATCCCCTTAAATTTGTATTATTTCTGCCTATAAGTAAGTAAATTGTTTTAGATAAACTAGATATTAAAAATGAAGAGTCTACATCAGATGGGAAAAATAATAAATGTTTTGAAGCTGGCGTGAAAAGACCAGATCTACCAACATACAGAGCTGAGGAAGTAAGCACCCATGATAACAAGTGAGTAACTTCCTAACTTTTAATATTTCGTCCTTTTATTGAAACAATTGACTGCTGCTTTACCTGTTACATACTTTCATAAAATAACATTTATTTTCAGATCAAGTTTCTGGGTGACATATAAACATGGAGTTTATGATGTCACCGAATTACTACCATCGCACCCCGGTGGTGAACAGATCCTCAATGCTGGTGGATACAGCATAGAGCCATTTTGGAACGTGTATGGGATGCACAAGACAGAGGAGGTTTATAGACTGTTGGAAAAATATAGGATAGGTACCTGAATATTTGCTTAATATTTTGAATTGAATAATGAAGAAAGGCCGTATTTGCCACTTATTATTAAATTATGCAATATTTTGGTCTTGTAAATTAGTTTGATCCTTTTATCTATATCTATACATATAATAAAATCATAAACGATTTGTACACAAACTATTTTTTTGACCTTTGTACACAAAGGTCAAAAAAATAGTTTTTAGAATTCTTGTCTGTTTGTCTGTGCGTTTGTGCACGCTAATCTCAGAAACGGCTTAACCGATTTGAATGGGGTTTTCACTGATGTATTGTAGCAAGCTTCCTGTAACATTTAATGTTTGTTTCATTCCAATCGGTTACAAAAAAGTTACGCGTTATACCGAATACCACACGTACGAAGTTGCGGGCTCAGCTAGTTCTTAAATATGTGCTTAATCTATTTTCAGGCTAGAGCTAGGCTTTGAAAATATACATCTAAATTTTCTTTATAATTTCCAGTCACAGAATAATTTGTTTAAAGCTAATAATAATAATAAAATAATTGACTGACAATCTAATGAGGGCAATGGATCGACGCTGGATCCAGGTTTCTTTTGACTCCTACTGAAAAATAATGGAGGATGCCTACGTCCAGCAATGGACATCCTACCGCTAATTTGTTGGGGGCCTGTTTTCCTATTTTTTATAAAACTACTATAATGTTCAGATGTATCTGGCTATGGCCGGTTTGTGCTGTTAAAATTTTGTATTATTAACAATTAGTGTAACAATAGTAAGATTCCACTGTACATCCAGAAAGAGTTAGAACAATGGATCTCTAATCTTTACGTGAAATGAATTTTGGTGATTTTGTTGGCCTTTATTTAAAATTAATATATTTTAATATTTCAGGCAATTTACACGATGACGACATAGTCGATCACAGTGGGGATGAGTTATGGGCAAAGGAGCCAGCCAGAGACAAGCGATTGATAGTGAAAACTGCGAAACCATTCAATGCTGAAATACCACCTAAATATCAGATAGAGCATTTCGATACTCCCAAGTTAGTTACGATGTTTTCTTATTTTAGAACTCGGTGTGTTTTAAACATATTTATGAATTCTAAATAGTGTTCTATACACGAAGGAACCCACATTAAAAGTCAGTCAGCTTGCCTGCCACCTTTCAAATTAGAGGACCTTTCAAATTATAGAGAAAATATCGTAAATTTCTCTTTTTCTCTCTTTTCATGAAGTTCTTCAGTACTAAAAGCTAGTAGTCAGCTTTCGACGCCACATACGATCTTTGGCCCTATTGACGAGCCCCTTAGTCGAGTGCTTAAGGCTTAATTCCCAGTAGGACCAACTTTGGAAATAAACTTTCATGGTTGGTTCTGGCCTGAATCTGACAAGTAGTGGTAAGACACTGTTTCGCAGTTATTTGCGCAGCCCATAAACAACCCTTTACAGAAGACCACCCTGAAATAAAACAGCATGTGTGCTGTTGTGTTTTGGTGAGTTACCTGGCTAGGTTTAATCAGAAGCAGTACTGGTCATATAATTAAGTTACAATCATTTCATACCTATTTTCAGTGAGCTGTTCTACGTTCGACAGCATATGCCGGTGCCCGAGCTGGATGCGAAGCAGCACTCGGTGAAGGTGATCATGAGGAACGGCTCCACGAAGGTACGCCAGTTCAGCTTGGAGGAGTTGGAGCAGTTCGGGCGGGTGGAAGTCAGAGCGGCTCTTATGTGTGCGGGCAATAGGCGCAGCGAGATGAATAAGGTAGCTCAAACCAACTTTTCCTTTTGCATTCACTTGATTTCTGCGAAATTGTCGCAGATTTCCTCAAATTTTGATCCAAATTTGTACAATATCAAAGCATAATTAAAAACAATTAAAAAATATATCAAACTTTAATTATTATATATTGGCAATGTTGATCTATAATAATTAAATTTGTTTTCTCTCAGTTAATGTTAGAATTGGCCTTTCATAAAATTCCCCGAATTTACTTATAAAACAATGTTGTTTCAAAGTCACTTTCTTATTAAAGATCTTTGCCTCAAAGTATTAGCGACATTCTAACAAAACGCCATAGATTTTGACAACTTATTTTATGAATTTGTCTAAACGATTACATTACAGTACACATCAGAATTAGCAGCTCACAGTGTAGGAGTTGCATGTGTGCAGCACACTTAGTAAGATAAAGGATAAGAGATTTCGAGGATAAGGATAAGGGATATGGGGCTTTGGCATACTGTTATTTCACAGAGATGTAAGGTGATGGTCACTGTCGTCACACGGCTTTGCCAATTTGTGTCAGCGAAATCCACATCAAATTATTTTTGTTTTTTATGTCTTATCCAAATTTATAGTGTAGTATGTTTTTTGTTAATATTAATAAATAGATAATGGATTGATAGCCGTTGGGTCCAGGCCTCTGCTGACCGATCTTATTGGAAAAATATGAGGGAGACCTATGTGCAGCCGTAGACGTCCTACGGCTGAGATGATGGTGAATGAAATTACATATTTAATGAGTTATTTTTGCTTGAGCTTCTGTTTCCTTGTTGGTGCTGGTGGAGGTGAAGGACGTGAAGGGCATCAGCTGGGCGGGAGGCGCCATCAGCAATGCCGTGTGGAGTGGCGTATATCTGCGGGACGTGCTCAAACACTGCGGGGTGGACTTGCGGGACACGCGCGGGAAGCACGTCATTGTGAGTAGATTCGTATGACTAAAACAAAACATTAAGATGTAAATATGCTTTTATGTTATGAGTTAAACATTACAAAATCAAAGTATGATCAAGTTGGAAAGAGTCTAAGATCCAAATTTAAGACAGACAAAGTAGAAAGTATTTCTTCTCTCATGTTTTCACCAACTGAATCGATTGTTGTAAAATTCTCTATAGTGACAGCTGAAACCACAATGGCTAATAAGGAATATGCACATTTATTTTTAATATTTTCATACGATAGGTTATATCGTTATATAACCGTAAAAAAATATTCAGCGCCAAAAAACAGAAATTTGGTAACAAAAAAAAAGTTAAAATTAACTAACAGCTACGGGCACTTTAAACACCCGCCCTTTTGGCGCACTTGTCGTGACGTCAAAGTCTACAATACAATCAAATGTTAAAAATCACAAACATCTACGCGCTTGTTGACATTTCATAGACGTTGACGTCACATTCGATCTGACCGTTTCAAGTATTTTGAATTTCCCACATTTTTATGCACTTTTTAATAATTATTTTCTTAACGAAAAAGAAATAATATTAAAAAATATTTACATAGACATAATTCTAAAGCAAAAATGTTGATAAAAAAATATATTTAAGCCATTTTTGAATTAGACGCATATTCCCTATTGAGAGTAAATTGTAATCTTCATACTTACGGTTTTGGCCTATATCCGACGGGTGATCGACATGTACTTATTGATTTCAGATATGTTACAAATCCTTTAATAATTAACCTGCGTTAGTAATTATGTAGGTGTGCCGGATCGCTAGTATTCTTAGATGTTCTAAACTACATTTTGTCCCGAGTTACGTTTCATATCCGGTGTAGTCCAGTACGTCCTTACGGGATAGTGACGGTGAGAGCAGTTGGCAGGGTCGGACGTGGACGCTACGGGAGAGCAGTTCAGCACTTCCATACCTTTGTCGCTGGCGGCGGACGAAGGCGCACAAGTGCTGCTGGCCACTCACATGAACGGCCTGCCTCTGCCGCCCGACCACGGCTACCCGCTGAGAGCTGTCGTGCCCGGTGCGCCGGCCGTGCGCTCCGTCAAGTGGCTCGGTACGATATTTTTGGTGAAAATTTACCTACATCCTTCACGTGTATGCTTTTTCGTTTTCCTTTGTTCGTTTGACAAAAAAAGAGCCGAATGCTTGGCAGATGTGAAACTTCGAAACTATTTTGTATAGAAAATATGCATGTTTTATTACAGTCAATTTAATTTAACAGTTAAAATGGACATTGAAATCTCCAGCTAAAATCAACGGCTATACACAGCGTAGTCTCTATATTACATATGCTATAGGTACCTATATGAGCTTATTGCGGACTACGGTGGAGGGGAGATCGTCGAGCCGAGTAGAAAGTCGTATAGTTAAAAGTTCTGCCAGTGTTGGCCATATGTTGGCGTCGCCACGTCAACAGTCTGTCTTACTCGCCGCAAAAACATCTTTTAAGATAAAAAAATGTTTGAATTGACGTGCTACTTCGTCAGTATCGATACAGACGGTATAGCAACACCTCTTTTTTAATACATATTATCTTTTAAAAATTAGTGTTTTATTAACATTATTTCATAGTTATAATAACAATTACAAAATTGTAGTTATGTTTCTAAAGTTGTGAGAAACGTAGAGAAATGAAAAACCGACCCAGACGACTGCTTGTTTTGAATAATGTTTCCACATGACTAATGAAATTTTAGACTGAGAATGCCAAATTAAAAAAAATATACCTACATATATGTATGTGTTAAATAATTTTGGTAGATGATTAATATGTTAAATTATTTCCTTGATGTTATAATTACCGCTGTGGCACTTTCTTTTTAAAAGTATTGTGTGAATTGGTTTTTCACGCCTGAAAAGAAAGTTGCTTTATTTTCCACACATTTTTAACAATTTATTTTATTTTATTTAACAATTATTAATTTTTGGTAACATTGTGTGGTCCCCTGTGGGTAAAAGCCTCCTCCATCTCTTTCCATTTTTCTTTATTCAATGCAAGAGTCATCCAGTTTTTTCCAACTATGTTCTTAATGTCAGCCCATTTTTTCTTTTGTCTTCCCACATGCCTTTTGCTCGTTGGTCCTACCCATTTAGTTGTCTGATGTCTGATGTGTCTTTGAACCTTGCTACATGTCCTGCCCATTTCCATTTTTGTCGCAAGCCAGCATATAGAAGAGCATCTGTAACCTTTGTTTTCTTGTGAATTTCAATGTTTTTTGTATTGCGTAAGTTGCAAATAAAATATGAATAATCAGTCAAGAAGGAAAATTAAAGACATTTATAGTTCTGGCGCGACGGGGAATGAGGTGTGGCGCGGGAGCCGACCAAAGATGCATAAAGGTGCATCTTCAATTATTTTTTTATGTCTTTGTTTTATATTAGCTGACTCGACAGTTGTTGCCTGTGAATTTCATATAAAAATACCATCCTAATCTCCGACTTCTCCGGTGGATTATTGTTCTATTATCCATTGTAATTGTCCCGAATGTTGTGCAGAGAGCATAACGGTGTCGGAGGACGAGAGCGGCTCGCACTGGCACCAGAAGGACTACCGCGGGTTCAACCCGTCCGTCACGTGGGAGACGGCCGACTTCGGCAGCGCGCCGCCCGTGTATAGCCTGCCCGTGACGTCACAAGCGTGCGAGCCGACCGACGGCGAGGCGGTACGGCCGCGGGACGGCCGCGTGCGCGTGCGCGGCTACGCGTACTCGGGCGGCGGCGCGCGAGTACTGCGCGTGGACGTGAGCGCGGACCGCGGCCGCACGTGGTTAGCGGCCACGCTCACAGCGGCCGACGACGCGCCGCCGAGACGCCACTACTCGTGGACGCTTTGGGAAGCACTCGTGCCAGCGCCGCCTCATCTGCACGAGGTATAGTCGATTGAGAACTTTGAGAACAGTTGTGTACGAGCCTGTATGCACCCGACGTTTGTAGGTCCGGCATTTATTCGCGGCATATTTACGGATCATTTTCCTCGCGAATTAGAAGATTTTACTGTATATAATTAATTAAAACTCTTAAACACCTTTCTTTTATTTGCTGAAAATCATTACTTCCCAGAATTTGACCTTTATTAGCGATGCTATCGAATGGTGGGGAGCTATAAAAAGTAATCCCGGCTATAAATCGACATGTATATGTGTGTATATGTTTTTTCCTGTTATTAGATTCGATCATCCACGCACACCAAATAATACAGTATTTCATTGACAGATGGAGATTTGGGTGAAGGCGACGGACAGCAATTTCAACACTCAACCAGAGAACTTCGAAGACATTTGGAACATTCGCGGTCTACTCGCAAACGCTTACCACAAGATTAAAATCAAATTGCTACATTGAATTTAATTCAATATTTTCAGAGTTAGTGCGGTGCTATTTATTTCATCTTTCATGGTGAAAACGACGATTGCCTTGGTGCTTTTATATATTTTTTAAATTGTGTCTAGCTATTAAGTATATTATAATGTTTGTTTTTAGTTCAACTGATTGTAACTTTTTCTGACTTGTCTAACAAGCACTGTGAACATTTCTAGACGTAATAGTTTTTTAAAAACCTACAAATGTAAATTTTGATCATGTAAATACATAGTATTTTTTTATTGTTAAGAAAATTGTTTTTATTGTACTCAGAATCAAACAATGAAACTGCAGCCTCTTTCACAGGAGCTATCTGTTCCACTACCAGCCTGTAATGCTCCCTCACCTCAACCTACCTACGCCTGCTGTCTCGGACTGTACTGCTGCTACGTCTTTTCGAATTGATCAGCCTGCCTATCAACCTGCTTCTGACCATGCGCCTCGGTTAATCAACAACCTCGCACCGCAACCTGTACTTTCGTCTCCCAATACAACTGCAACTCTTGTGCTTACGCCAGCCTGAAATACTCCAAAATCTAGACCCGTCCTCAATATCTGCAACGATTTTGATGCCACAGCGCCATCGGTTTCTGCCTGACACTTCCAGGTACCACTTCCCTTCACTCTTGCAGCTGAGGTAAAGAATTAAGATACTTATATCACCACAAGTGTTGAATGCTTCTGAAATACTAACTGTATTGACTAAAGAGTTCCCAGAACCTATCCAATCTTTGTCACCCACTCGGGCGACCTACTATAACTTCTGTTGCTAATATTATAACACCAGAAATGGTAAAACCCTTTCCAATAGCAGCACCGAGAAATGAATCAAGAAAATGTTCGACACACCGGAAAATTAGCAACAAATTCCTATGTAGTTCTCAAGTCTGGCTTATTAAATGGGTATAACAGCGTAATGTACGTCGGAAAAACTTGAAGCGGCATATTTCAACCGTATGTAACCTTCTTAGAAAGAAACAAGACAGCAAAAAAGATAAGAAACAAATTTGTATGCAAAAAGATATTTATTTTTGGATTCTGAGGAAACATTCAAATTCTGAAGATGAAATAGTAACACATACATACAGAGATTACAATATAGCTACGGATGAAGAAACAGAGGATGAAAATGTTGAAGCAGAAGTCAATCGTGAAAATATTATATTTTCATCATTGAAGATTTTTTTTTTTTACTATAGATGGGTTTGCTCTTGACCAGCATCTATCCATATAGGAAGGATGAGGCCGAAGATGGAGCGAGCTCACCCAGAAGATGCCTATTCACTCGAACCTTGAAAAGATTTGGGTTTTTTAGCTCGGAAATACAGACGCCGGCAGGGAGTTCCAATCCTTAGCAGTGCGCATCACAAAAGATGTTTTAAAGCGCTTGGTCCGAATTAGAGGGATTTCGACAAGGTGAGGATGGTAACCAGCCGTACGTCTGCATGTCCGATAGAAGAAAGGGGAAGGCGGTATGATCTCATGCAGCTCTCGAGCACTCTCCGAAGTACATCTTATAGAATACACACAGACAGGCAACTTTGCGTCTATGTGCCAGGCTCTGCAGCTTGGTTTTGTGCTTGTAGGAATTTAACCAATGAAAGAAATCAGTAACGGAAGGTTAGATGATAATGATTTCATCGTAATTTTTTTGAAATAAAAAAGTCTTTCTTCCCTGAAAAGCAAGATAAATCTTTTGGCACCAAGAATATGACATATTTACTAAGTTACCTAAACCTATAAATAGTCCCTTCAAGGACTATGTTCTTGTACACTTTCAAATTTAATTTTAAGAATTTCAAAATGGGATGGCTTAAAGTAGGTAACTAAGAAACAGAAAGACATTTCATGAATTAAAAAAAAATACTATAATATTATATCGTACCCAATTGATTTATAAAATTTTATTGTAGTTTGTTACAAGTTAGAAAATAAAATTAGTTGATTACAAGTTAGAAAGTTTAATTCTCGTTAATATATGTTGCTAGTTACATAAACTCATACCTGGATTAATTTCATACAATTTGTATACATGTTTTGTGATTGATTTCCTAAATCAAATGTGCCCCAGATTAGCATAGGAAGGTATTAGCTATAAAATATAAAGTTAACAAAGCTTTGGAGAATAAAGTATTCAGTGATATTTCATTAATTATATATTAGGTATAGTATTTATTTTATTTATATAATGGCCTATCATCATTCAGAAGAGTGATTTCAAAAGTGCCCCAGGTCAAACCTATACCCCAGAAATGGGGAGATCCAAAAAGATTAAATATGTAGAGAGGGCATTGGGAAATTTTTCCTACAAAAATATTGATTCTGATCGCCGCAATCAGGATGGCCATGGGCCCATGGCGTAGCTAAATAGTTGGCGTTGGCGACGGACTGAGCGATTTTGTACCACGTGGTTCTAAATGTCATCTTGCCCGATCTATACAGTTAAAAATCTTTGGGCAGATCTGAATGTTTGACTTTTCTTACATGAACGTGAATTTCTGGAAAACAGATGAAGTAATGCAGTGGAAGTTAAATTCTGGTTCTTATGCAAATTTGTCAAATTCGTATATTCGAATTAAAACTTACAATTGAATCAAACTTTTAAAGCTGCACCATCCCCTAGGTACCTACTATCTTTCATTCATCGCACGTACCTACTAAGTATTCGCTTCAGGTAAGTAGTAGGTATACTTAGTTATTACAAGTTCCATTTGATCTTCGCATAGGTATAAGTGAATATTAAAAATAAAACCGGTTACTTAGGTGGGTACCGGCTTCCACATAGGCTGTTTAGTCTTGTGGCTACTTGATACTTATTTATGCTAATGAACTGATTTATATTTAAAATACATACTTATGCTAAATAAAATCGGATAATGTTCTATCTGTGTTTACATAATTAATTTAAGACTGGTACAATTAGTGTGCGACACGGCAGCGGCGGGCGCACGCGCACTTCGCCTACTCACAAATTTACATTATCGTACTCGTTATAGACATAGATAGCGTCATGCATCTGTTCAAACGAGTTCAAAGTTCAAACAAACTTTTAAAACAATTTGTATCCGGGAAATCACTATCGAATAAGAGTGTACACAAAAAAGGAAACGAAGAATTTTTGAATCTCGAAACGAATGGAGAAACGCTAAAATTTCCTTACGTTTGGTTAAGGGACAACTGCCAATGTGAAAAATGCTTCCACTCATCGGCGAAAAGTCGCATTTTGGACTGGTCTAATTTTGATATTAATATCAAACCTAAGGATGTGCAAAATGATAATAAAAGCGTTGAAATTACATGGAGCGACGGGCACACTTCGCGGTTTAAGTTGGACTGGTTAAAATTTAGAAACTTCAGTCCAAAAAGTCAAGAGGCATACAGTGAGATCATATACAAACCAAGTAAAATAATTTGGGCGGGGGAAGACTTTGTTCAAGTGTGTAGTAAACATGATTATAAACAGGTCCTAACATCAGACGAAGCGCTTTACAATTGGCTGCATAACTTGGCGGTTTATGGCGTAGCATTAATACAAAACGCGCCCAATACAGAAACTGCAATAGACAGTATTGTGGAGAAAATTGGTTTCACAAAGCAGACTCATTATGGGGTAAAATTCGTCGTTCAAAATGTTTCAAACACCAGTAATGTTGCATATTTGAATTCTAACTTGCAAATGCACACAGATTTACCTTATTACGAGTACTGTCCGGGAGTTAATATGCTTCATTGCTTAATTCAAACTAAGGGCCAAGGGGGAGAAAACTTACTTTCCGATTGCCATTACGTAGCTGACTATATGAAGAAGAATCACCCGCAACAGTTTCAGCTGTTGAACGATGTAGAAGTTGAATGGAGCGACATAGGCACAGAACACGGGAAAGAGTTCTTCAAGCTTTATAGATCGCCAGTAATTTGTTTAGATAAACATGGAAACATAACGAGAATCAATTTGTCCATACCACAGAGAGGTAGCCATTTTCCAGGGACAATAGACATTGTGAAACCTTGGTATGAAGCTCACACATTATTTATAGAACTAAATCATAAATTTTCCGCTAAGTTTAAAACTCAACCTGGAGATATACTCACATTTGATAATGTAAGATTACTGCATGGTCGAAATGCTTATGAAGACAACGAGGATAATGTGAGAAAACTTCTTGGAACTTATGTAGATTGGGATGAAATCTACTCAAAAATAAGATGTCTAAAGTTGAAATTGTTTAATTTAAATGGTATTTAAACATTTTAGTTCTAACTTGCGAGAGACCTGAGTTATGTCTATTACAAAGATATTTGTATGTTTAATAAAAATACAAGTTTTATGAGAAAGGTATTTAATTTTCTATTTTAACCTATATACAATTTAAATGTTCACACATGATTATTGTATTTCTATGTAACTATCCAAGTTATAATTTCTAACAGTAAATCTTCTTAAGGGGATGATTTTGTTAAATTTACTCATTTTATCTTGAATCTCTATTAGTGGGAATTCTTCTACATTGGGATTACCAGCGACTGCGACGGCAGCTGATTCAGTTGTATGTAGGAATATTAAAAAACTAAGATCTTCCGGAAAGCTCTTAAAATTATCAGTCAATGTCTGCAAATTTAGACAAAATGCCCGCATATTCTGTTCAGTTTGCACTAAATATGCATCAGTTGTCTCGTCAAAGTAGTCTTTTTTCTCCAAATCAAATATATATTTCAGAAGAGGCTTATGAGCGTTGTTTGTAATTGCAAATTCAATGCGACGTAATTGGTCAAGTTTTAAAAATTCCAATATAGTTTTCAGACACAAATCAATGTATTGATTGACTTCGGGATGTATGCAATAATTCAATGCAAGTCCATATTTTCTTCTGACTGTGAAGACACTCTTTGGATATACCGAAGAATAGTGCAGGATGTTATGGAACGCAACTGCAAAGAATTCTACAGTTATATCTATGAAACAACTATCCATATTTTATTTATATGTCTGGAGTATATATATCACTATTTATTCATAACATATGTATAAAAAAATATGTAAGACTCATACATGAGGCAGTTTTGTAATTTCAGTGAAATGAGCTCTCGAGTGTAGGTTTGGATGGGTTAACCAACTGAAGATTTTTGCCGCAAATTTAAAAAAAAAAATGGTCACTTCGCAGTTGTTAAACAGGTTTTCATAAACCTATATTCATATTTTACCCGTAACGTAATAAGTTTAATTCAATCCCTTTATAGACGCGGTTGGCACACTTTCCCTGACCTGGGTCCTAAAATTAAATAAGGTTAATCAAATTAATTTCTCATCTAAATATTTTTAGAATTAAACTCCAGTTAGGTATTTAACTAAACTAATTAAATAAAATTAACAATAAATAATACGTACAATTATTATGACTGCGATATTCACAAATTCACACGCTTTGTTTGTTTACTTATTTTCATGGACGTAATATTTTATTTTTCTATGTTGTTTACAAACAAATAACAATTCCAAATTCAATTGGGTTGGGTTGTCCTATGGGGTTGTCCCTGGAGTCCTGGGTTGTCCGTTGTTTTCTGTCAGCTGTCAGTGGCACAGAACGGAATACTATTAATACAGAATACTCATTACTCCAAGAGAAGAATACGAACTTCACTTCATACTAAAAAATTGCCAACATGCTCAGAAGAATAACTAAAGCATAGAACCCAGACACCTTTGCATTTGCATTAAGGCAAAGGTGTCGCTTTGCATTAAGGCCATAAGTTAAAGAGAGACAAATATACTTTCACTAGATGTTCGTCTGACTGTTCCGTACCAGGGTGACCTATACAAATTATCCATATATACAAATGTAGATAAGACGATATCGTCGGCACAACACTGACATAACCTATGCTGCTTTTATCTCTTTCTTAAAATATTACGTAAATTCAAGAAACATAATTTATTAGTGGTCCTTATTATACAAACAAGCTCTCAGTATATTTACTGTATGACTTTGATAATGCAAACAAATAAAATCACTTACCGATGGTAACTTATAAACATAATATCCTCATTTTGTTTTCTGGACGCATTAGATTTACATCGTGGCACTGAACAAGACATTATTATAATCACAGAATTCACGGATATCTAATATAATAGTGTTATAATTGATTTGATGCTAGATTTATTATATTTTGATAAAGAAACCAAAAAATAAGCAAAAACGTTGTCACTGATGTCACAGAACATACGTACAAAGCAAAAATACAGACAAGTTAAGTTGACACTTTATGCAAATCATTTGTTAACGGTTAGCTAACCTCTTTAAATGGGTATCATAAAACGGGACCAAGTACGTAAAGGGACCAATTTTGGCGTTTGACCTCGATACGCCGATCAAAAATAAGAACAATGTATGTTTATCTCTTTTTGACTGATGGTCACAATGCAAAAGCTTAAGGAGCAACACACTATAAATATTGATTTTTATTTTAGTCGGGGTTCTATGCTTTAGTTATATTTCTATGCCAACATGGGAGCACACTAAAGCTCCAACAAAAAAATGGCGGATTGACTCACGTACGAAACGTGTATTTTTGAAAAAGTTAAGATTCGAAAGAATCCTAAACTTTAATAATGTTGTTTTCTATATAAAATAAAGACTTGGCTTAAAGGTCTAGCTACCAGGCCATAAATTTACACTAACTAAAGCTCCAACGAACACCCTAAGAAACTGTTAAAGTATTGAACTTTAATACTGGCTGAATTAAAAAGTTTTTGTAATTCAAACATAGAAAAGAAGATGTTGTTTTTGACGTAGAAAAAAAAATGAAGAGAGTTTTTAGAGTTTGATTAAGAGTTGGTTTTGTAATATTATGAGTTTTGTTTGGTATATGAGTAAAAATGTTATATGTGAATATTTTAAGGCATTTTAAAGTAAATAAAAGATGTGTGCACCATCAGAGATGATCAGTTATTTTATATAGGTCCCAAAAGGTTAAAAGTCAAACCAAAATGTAGACGCAGTGAAAATCACGCGAAGAGAAAAATCTAATAAGAGAAACTTCTTATGGAGCGTAATTTTGAATCAAAATGTAAAGTAAACGCCAAGGATTAAACCGCATCATGAAAACAAAGCGAAATTCAAACTATAAATCATTACCGGTGCTATAATTTTCATGATACGTAAATTGATTTAGACAACAAAACACATTTTTAGATGTGCTATTTATTTTTCTTTTTGCAGCTTTTCTGCTAGCCTCCTCAACAAAAACAGTGCCACTGCGAACTGTAAATTAGACAATGTACCTACCTACTGTCTTCTGTCATAGATGAAGCATTAATACACTTTTTTCTATGGTACTGTATTGACCATAGACATTAGTGTACTGGGGTGTGTTCCAGCCATGTTCCAGCACTCTTTCGGCCAAGGCTAATTTTGCTCTAACTACGAATACATGCTGTTCCAGCGCTCCATTCGAGCATAATTTGATTTGAACAACATTTGATCTACCCGTCCGGGCGACCTTCGTTAATTAACGTTAAACGTTAATTAACGAAATTACAATTTGGACTAGGTAACTGATCAGCTTTTAAGTACCTAAGCTTTAAAAAATGTTACAACGGACTCGTTAACTTTTCTCAAGTCCATTAATTGTTAATCCAGCGACTATAAATAAATAAATAAAATGAAATAGCCCTTATTTGCTGATACATAAGTTTAAAATAAATAACGCACATCAGTCCGGTTCCGTATCAGCGTGTCCTGCCGACACATAGGCCTCCTCTAACTTTTTCCAATCCATTCTGTTCCAAGCCAATCTCATCCATAAAGGTCCGGCAGTCCTTTTTATGTCCTGTCCAGCGCCACTTCAGTTGTTTTATTTGTA
The DNA here is from genome assembly GCA_910589475.2 of Bembecia ichneumoniformis. Lineage (NCBI taxonomy): Eukaryota > Metazoa > Arthropoda > Insecta > Lepidoptera > Sesiidae > Bembecia > Bembecia ichneumoniformis. The sequence continues at coordinate 866,161 of OU342520.1, forward strand.
TGCATACATCCACAAATGTTGTTAATTTCCTCATATCAATAGCTCGTTTTTTATCTTTTCTACATCTTAAGATACTCCTTTCCATACCTCTCTGACAGGTTCTCAATCTGTGCTGTAGTTTTTGTGTCATATCATAGCCCATGTTTGACAACCATAAGTTAGTATAGACAAAATGCATGTATTGAAGAGTTTTCTTTCCAAACCGTATTACTTATACTTCATTATGTCCTTAAGTGATCAGTATCTTTTCCATGCATTTATTATCCTTTTTTCGATTTCTTGTGTCATTTGGTCTTGGAAAGCTATTAGTTGTCCCAAGTAAAGGTAGCTTTTGACATATTCTATAGGTTTTTAAGTTTTTATGTTCACGAATGCCGTGGAAGAATACACTACAAGAATAAACGTTTATAAACTGAAGAGCTGTATTGTATTAACTAGTAAAATAAATAATTGGTTTTATTTACAAGAGCAATTAAATAGAGAAAAATATTCAAGTGTGTTATTTTCTTTTCATAATAAACACGTAACATAGAAACCAAACATACTTTTTCTTTAATGTCATATTTTAAACTTGTATTAATCATTTGAGCAAAGAGTTTGTTATAGACATACAGTCTTCACACCCTCCCAACTTTTCAGGATCGAGAGATTCTGTTGAGACCGACTCTCTTGCTCAAATCTTGCAGTCTGGGCCCATAGAGTGGTTTGGTCAGCATGTCAGCTAGCTGTAGCTCTGAAGATACTTGCTTCACTTCAAGCTCTCCATTGGCCACACATTCTCTGACGAAGAAATGCTTCAGCTTGATGTGTTTAGTACGCTTGTGGTACTCATATTTAGGGTTCTGTGATAGCTTGATTGCCGATTCATTATCTAGGTAAAGTGTAGGTTTGTTCAGCTTCATCAGATCCTTAAGGAGGCTGTTTAGCCATATAAGTTCTTGAGAAACCTCACTGGCTGCGATTATTTCGGCTTCCGTCGAGGAAATGGATACAACACTTTGGCGTTGCGATCTCCAACTAATAGCAGCTCCGGTGAGTAAGCACACCGTACCAGATGTTGATCTGCCAGTAGATTGATCTCCACCAAAATCAGAGTCACTATAACAAAGTAAATTCTCTGGCGAGTCATTCGTATATGTCAGACCGATGTCAGATGTTCCTTTGAGATAGCGCAGAATTCGTTTGACGAGTGCAATGTCCTTAGCGGTTGGCGCTTCAAGATGTCTTGATGCCATTCCGACAGCGTAAGATATGTCAGGCCTTGTGGCCACTGCTAAATAAGTTAGTGCGCCTACAGCCTGCCTGTAAGGAAAGCTTGTTTCAGCTTGTGTTCCTTGTACATCTTCTTCTCCCATGTTTTCTTTGACAATAGGTGTCGGTGCAGACTTGCAGTTACTCATGTTGAATTTTTGTAAGAGTTTCTTTGTGTAGGATGTTTGACTGAGAGTGATCCTGCTATTCACTTTGCTAATTTCCATTCCAAGGAAATATGTAGCAGGTGACGTTCTGATCTTCAGTTTCTTTTGTAACTCATAAATAAATTCGATTTCAGCCTCAATATTATTGCTGGCTAAGAGTCCGTCATCTACATAGAGAACAATATGGACTTTCTTTGGCCCTCGTATTCTTGTGTATAGACATGGATCAGCTTCAGACTGTTTGAATCCTGATTGTAACAAAAAATCATTAATGCAGGTGTTCCAGCAGCGCGAAGCTTGTTTTAATCCATACAGGCTTCGTTTTAACAAGCATACACGATGAGTGCCGTCGTTGAAACCTTCAGGTTGTTTCATAAAGATCTGTTCTTCGACTTTTCCATTTAGGAATGCAGTTGTGACGTCGAATTGCAGAAGTCTTAAATTTTGTTTCACTGCTGTAGCGAGTAGAGCTCTGATAGTACTCAGTCGAGCCACCGGGCTAAATGTTTTGTCGTAATCAACTCCATGTCTTTGTGAAAATCCTTTGATAACCAATCTTGCTTTGTAGCGTTCGATGGTTCCGTCAGGGTTTGTTTTAATTTTGTAAACCCATTTGCTTGGTAAGGCTTTTCTACCTTTTGGTAATTTTACAAGTTCCCACGTTTCATTCTCGTCGAGGGATGAGATCTCGCTCAGCATTGCTTTGAGCCATTTGTCCTTGTCAGATGAATTTAGTGCTTCTTTGTATGAAGTAGGTTCTCCGTGATTGTTAACTTCATCAGCAGCTGCCAGCACGAAGTCATCGTACCGTTGTGGCATCCGTAATAATGATCTATCTCGTAGAGACCGTTGGTTTTGTGTAGGTTCTACAATTACAGATTCATCATCAGCGTTTGGTTTGTCGTGCTGTGGAGTGTCAACGTTTCCAGTGTCAGGAGTTGTGCTTTCGATTTGGTCTACTTGCTCTAGGGATTCTTCATAAACACTGTCATTCAGATGGCTTTCGTTTGCGTCTTCTTCATTATTCTCAAGTTCTAATACAATCATCTCTCCATTCGTTTGGTTTTGCTCTAGAGAAGTTGTGTCGTTGTTAAGAATGTTTGTAGAAGTTGTTTCATAGAAGTTTATCTTCAGTATTTTGACATCTTTTGAGATCACTGTCTTGCGTTCAGTTGGAATGTAGATCTTGTATGCTTTGCTGATTTCTGAGTACCCAACGAACAAACCAAGTATTGCTTTCGGTGCGAATTTGTGTCCTTTTGGACCTTTCTTCAGAACAAAAGCTTTACATCCAAACGGGTGTAAGTGGTTAACGCTGGGCTTCCTTTGTACCCATCGCTCGAATGGTGTTTGATTTTCAATAGCACTGTTGATGCTTCTGTTTGCTAAATAGTTAGCTGTATTAACTGCTTCAGCCCATAGATGCATCGGCGCTTTGGAATCAATAAGCATAGCTCTTGCTTTTTCTACTAGTGTCCGATTCTTCCGTTCTGCAAGACCGTTTTGGTGCGGCGTGTAGGGTGCCGATAGTCTTTGTGCAATCCCGTTTGCCTTTAGGTAATTTTGAAATGCTTTATTTATGTATTCTGAACCATTGTCAGTTTGCAAAATTTTTATCTTGTTGCCAGTAAAGTTTTCCATTTCTTCTTTGTAGTCTTTGAACTTTTGTAGTACGTCAGATTTGTGTTTCAGGAAGTATACGCGGCCATATCTGCTGTAGTCATCGATGAATGTAACAAAATATTTGTTACCCCCAGTGCTAAGCGTTTTGATAGGGCCACAGACGTCGCTGTGTACAATTTCTAGACGTTGCGTAGTTCTAGGCGTAGTTCTTGGGTAAGGGCTTGGCATTTGGGTCATTTTTGCTTGAATGCACGCCTCACAATCTGAAAATACCTCTTCCTTGTTGAAGTTTAAGCCAATGAGTGTCTCGTTTTTCAACGCTAGATGCAGGTCTTTGCCGTTCATGTGTCCCAGTTTTCTATGCCAGTCTAAAATGGAGTTTTTTTGAATTGTCACCATGTTAGTTTCAGGCGTTACTGAACAACCATTTTTTATTTGCGTTTTGATATAATAAAGATTGTTTTTCTTTTCAGCAATCATCATTGTTTTGTTTTTCTTGGTAACTGTAGCTTTGTTTCCAGTAAAAGTTACTGTGCCACCATTTTGAGTGATTTTTGCAACAGACAGGAGATTAGTAGTAAGGGTAGGTACGTACAACGTTTCTAAAAGGTTTATTGTGCCATATTCGTTGGTTACAACTTTGACTGTACCTCGTCCTTCAATCTCAGTCGATTGGTCTTTAGAGGCGAAGTTAAGCTTGCTAGAGTCTGCCTTTAACATTGTAAAGTGTTCTCTTGCGTAGGTCATGTGAGAAGTGCATCCACTGTCCAATACCCAGTCACTGTTGGTAAGTACAGGTTGAACGTTTAGTAGACAGTCTTCTTCCACATGGTTTGACGTTTCATTTTGTGATGTCACCTTCTTTGTCTTCTTATTTTTCTTTTGGTTAAACCAGCAGTTTGTGCATATTTTGTGAGAGGTGTTTTTGAAGTATACGTTTTTGTTTTTGCATACCTTGCATGTTTTAGCGTAGTGAGCAGCTTGAAGAGCTTGAGAACTCGTTGTTGGTTCTATTTGAGTTTGGTGTCGAGCCTCGCTTTCTTCTAGTATTTTAGTTTTCAACTCGTCTGGTTTAGGTAAAGTGTCCCTGCTTTCAATGGCTACTCTGAAGTTTTCATAGTCTGGTGAGAGACTGTAGAGCATCATTATGGTCAACAGGTCATCGTTGATGGTTATTTCCATGTCAGCAAGTTTGTCCACAGTATCCATAAACCTGTTCAGGTGTTCTCGTACGTTGTTCCCTTCTAGTTTGGTGAGTATCAACTGTTTTAGAAGTGACGCTTTACGAGCTGGACCTTTGCTTGCGTATATTTCTCTTAGTTTGTCCCAAATGTCTTTTGCTGTATTGCATTGTTTAATTTGCTTCAGTTCTGACGGAGCGATTATAAGAATAAGTGTAGACTTAGCTTGTTTGTCTCCTTCGATGTCTTCAGCAGTTGCAGTAACGTTTGGGGCAGTTTGCACATATTTCCAAAGTTTGTCTTTCACTAGCACAGCCTAAGCTTGTATTGCCCAAGTGTCGTAATTGTCTTTATTTAAAGCTTCAATACGTATCTTTGACATATTTGAATATCTTGTAGGTTTTTACGCTAATGCTACCATTTTAAGTTTTTATGTTCACGAATGCCGTGGAAGAATACACTACAAGAATAAACGTTTATAAACTGAAGAGCTGTATTGTATTAACTAGTAAAATAAATAATTGGTAAATATTTACAAGAGCAATTAAATAGAGAAAAATATTCAAGTGTGTTATTTTCTTTTCATAATAAACACGTAACATAGAAACCAAGCATACTTTTTCTTTAATGTCATATTTTAAACTTGTATTAATCATTTGAGCAAAGAGTTTGTTATAGACATACAGTCTTCACATAGGTATGTATTAACGGATTAAAGTTAACTTTCGTAAAATCTTCCGAAATGTAACGCTTTAACATTTAACGAAGTTAACTTTTTTAATGACGGATTAGTGATTGGTGAAATTAAAACTATTTGAATAACGGTTACTAGCAACACTACGAATTGCTATTGGTTTTTTGTTGGGAAATCTGCTACAAGAATGACGTTCGATGTTCGGTCTGTTTGATGCCTCTCACTCTATCGAAACGATTCATCATATTATGTCGCTATTTCTTTCTCTTTCATTTATTCGTCAGCAATCCACCGTTTATAGAAAAGAAGGAATGGAATAACCAATTTCTAGTTATGTTTTTGCAGAACAAACCTATTTTGTGTGAATAGTGTATGACCTGTATGACGACGAAATGTTTATAAGCCTGGGGATTTGATTAAGCCTTGATTATACAAATTTGCTTTGTTTACAGCATATTTTTTAATATAGAATATTTTGTAATATTTAGCGACTTCTAGCGGATTTTTTAGTAATTTTATTTCAAAATCTAGACTTTTTCATCGATATCTGGGGACTTTCTTTTTTCCGAAACGGCAACACTGACTGTCAGTTCAGTGAGTGAGTCTGAGTTGTTGGTTTGTTGCAGTTATGTAAATAAAATAGATAATAGGATGAATAATTTGTATTATGGCTTCAATAAATACCCTTAAATTACTCGACCTGCTATCGAGAAAAACACAATTTTGCTGTTTGTGTCTTAACAATATTGAAGATGATGGAATCCCTATTCAAGACAACACGAGCATAAGCTTATTTAATCGGATAGAAATAATAGAAATAATTTCATTAATGGCAGATGTTTTAGGTGACGAAGTAAGTATTAATTTATTTATCTAAATACTTAATTTGCTGGATTCTTAGTAATTATCATATTCATTTGTTTCTAGTTCACCAGAAACTTTACGCCACTGGACATCGTGTGTAAACAATGTATGCAATTAGCTATAAAGTGTTACACTTTCATTAAAGTTTGTAAAGAAAACTTTAATTTTTTATCCAATACTTTCAACAGTTTAACCAATTGTTTGAAATACACCCACAGCACAAAATCGAGCTCTAAATCAATGGTAGTTGCATTGGACACGAAAACCTTCACATGTGAATGTTACTTTGATAATAGTCACTCGAATTTGAATTCAGGAAATGTAAAAAAAGTTAAAACAGAAATAAATAAAAAACGGAAAAAGAATCAGTCAAGTGATAAAGTGGATGATGGCATGTTAAATTGTGATATGAGAACAGAGGCAGATACAATGTCAGACTTTGAACATACAACTGATTTAATAAGACGTAAGGAAAGAAATAAAAAAATAACAATTTTTGATATGATGCATGACAAAAACGATTCTGTGATCAAATGCAAAGTTTGTATGAAGACTTGGTCGAAACATTCATATTTACGTATACATTATCTCAGAATTCATGCGCCCAAAAATTACAAATGTCCTCACTGCAACAAAAGCTACGGATCAGCATCTCTTCTAAAACAGCACAAGTATGAGAGTCACTGTCAGCATGTTTGCAGCGAGTGTGGAAAAACTTACAACAATCGCCATTCACTGAAGTGTCATGAAAGTAGCCACAGAATAAGATTGATTTGCCAAACTTGCGGTAGGACATATAAAACTAGAAATACATATAAGAAACATATACAAGATAATAGATGCTCGCAAGCAACGAGGCGATCAGCTTATCAAGGGAAATTCACCTGCGATATTTGTAAGAAAAGATTTGCACATAAGACTACGTTGAGGGTTCATATAACGTTTGAGCATGGCAATGGAAAATCACACATTTGTTCATGGTGTAACAAAAAGTTTTACGCGCAGAGTAGACTCGGGGCGCACATAGTGAAACATACTCAAGAAAAGAATTTTAGTTGTGAACAATGTGGTGGCAGGTTTGTGACAAAAGAGTCCTTGTTATATCACACGCGGATACACACTGGGGAGAGGCCTTACGGATGTAATTTGTGTGAACAGAGGTTCTTGTCTTCATCGCGCAGATCCGAACATATCAGACGACATCACAGTGGCCTCACATTTGAGTGTGAAATTTGCCATAGTAAATTCAAGTCTAAGTCTTCATTGCAAAGACATGCAAGCAAACATTTTAATGCAAATAATAGATTAATAAATTGATCATACTAATGTAATTTTCAACTTAAATGTTTTGATTTCTCATAATATGTACTTTCTGTAATGTTTTTCATAAGACACGTGCACTACTAAAATTAGAGGCCCAGTGTTCTTCTAATATACAAGATGCCAGGGAATTTAAATTTATTGAATTGATTTGTATAATTGAAATTAACTGATTCATGGCGGATGATGCCTCAGGGGCATCATAAATATTTTTTGCATATGGCGGATGATGCCCCAGGGGCATCATATTTAGTTTTGTTGAATCTTTGTGAAATTGTCCCTTTAAAACTAAGTAAAATTACTAGTATTTTTCTAGTCTTTGTTTGTGAATTATTACCTTATTATGGATTTTTCTAAGATTTCAGTGGTTTAAAACTTTTTTACAAGGTTACTTTTATAATAAATAGATACTTATTTTAAATAAATAAATGATTATTATAAATAAACGAAAATTTTACGTTGATGGCTGATGATGCCCGAGAGGCATCACTATCGTCTATGGCGGATGATGCCCCTCCGGCATCATGAAAATTTTGTATAAAAGGCCGCCGCATTGAATCGGTTAATATAAATCTTATTTGGAGTCGAATTTGATGAATCGAACATTCATCTAATGGTTTTTAGTACTGTGCAAAAGTAATGAAAACATTGAAATTCATAATTAGTGTACAAAAAAAGGTAAAATTGCATGTAAACTGTAAAAAAAATATCTAAAGAAAGTATGTAATGATATTAATTTTATTTAATTAAATTAAATATAATCACACCTATATAGTGCACAGTAAACTTAATGTCATCTGTGAAATGACTTTCCAATTAATTGTAGAAAAATTCCTACACATTTACTACATTGCCATTGTGGTACACAAGGCATATTGGGACACTGAACTTTGTAAGACTTGACATAAATTGCAACACTAGCTGAGCCCGCACCTTTATACGCTTGGTATTCAGTACACCATGTAACTTTATTTTATAAACCCATTGGAATAAAAATTTTTAGCCTCAGTAACATAAGTACAATGTGTACAAATTGTTTTTATTTTTTATATTTAATGTAGACATTGCTCATTTACGATTTTATTATTATGTATATTACATTACACATAATTTTATACTAACACCTGGATGAACAAAATATATCTTCAGTATTTTGTAAAATAGAAGAGAACAAAGAAATAAATAAATTAGAAATTCTTATTTATTTTTATATTTCATAATAATTATATAATTGTTTCACTTCTAGAACTAAAAAAAATATTCATTTTAGGTATAAATTAACTCTCATCAGGAATACTCTCCAACCCCTGAAATGACAAAACAATGCAAGTTGTTTCAATCATATTAGAATTTGTAACTAATTAAAGCCCAGCACAGACATTCTGTGGTATTTTTTGAGTGCCCACACATGCAGTAAGTACGTGAATTTAGTAGAACAGTTGCATTGTGGAGGCGAAATGTATATTTTAGCATTTGCACCGTGTGTGGTACATTGCTATTATAAGGCCACATCTGTGCTGGGCTTGACTTTTTTTTTGTATACTTACATTAACTTCGTAAGGGTTGCCAGTAAGCCTCCAATCACGTTGATACATCATCCGATCCCATCTGTCTGTTAAAGAACGTCTGTGGTGCTAAAACAAAGAAAGGTACCAATTTATGTTTCTTTATATATTAATAAAGAAATGCTGTTCCTTCATTAATTTATTTTTATCACTTGTTGCATATGTATAATATGGATTCCTTTCATTGATGGTGGATAAAAACCTATTGCTTATTTCTTATATCTGTAGCTGAGAGGTAAATAAATAAAAAAAAATTAACAGGAGAAGCAAAGCAATATGAATACTTCAATCGATTTAATACTATAGTTTATTATCTAATATCCATATTAATGTGAAGTAAAAACCGTTGTATTTATTTTTTTAAGTTTTATTAATTTGTATGACAAAAAAAGGTAAAGAACAGTATAATCCCATAAGGTTAATATTGTATAAAAATATTGTTTTTGTTCTACAATGAACTTAGGACTTGAGATTCTTTACCATTATGAAGACTACATTCTTATGGTTTAAAATCAATTAAAAACAGAATTTAAGAAAAATTGAATTTACTATTTACCTCTCAGCTACAGATATAGGCAAGTAGCTTGCGCTGGTGTGTCTACACTACATTTGCATTGAGCTCCTAACTCTAACTATCAATTACCCCCCAATTTTGATATTATAGCCCCATCGTAAGTATCAAGTAATTATTTTTAAATATATTCAACAGATGTTATTTATTGTAATCTGTGGTGGTTAAACTAAAACTGTCATCCTGAAAGTGATCGACTGGTAGAGAAGAGACTGATATTTTAGATGTTACCTAATAACATGGAGGGTTGAGTAGGAACGTCTTCAGTGTTTATTTATAAAAACTTACATTGCCGACGACTAAGTTGTGAATGTGGTATAGACCCCAACCAGGTAAGCCTAAAGCCGCTGTGATGATGAGGAACGAGGGCACTATTTCGTACCACATTTTATTCAATTACACCACAACAAAATACGGAAGATACACCTTGAAAACTCGGATGAAAACAGTTTTGACAGCACTACACTAGTGAACTCTGTATTACCAGATATTGTTTTAAGATTCTACCAAAACGGAGGTAATGTATAAATTTATTAATTTTTTTCTCTACTAAAATAGATTTGATCATAATTACGCAAAAAATGAACTTACATTCCCAAGAACTAAGTAGTGTAAGCCCCATAACGCATAACCGGGTAAACCGAGTGATGCTGTTATTATTATAAATGGAGGTATTATATTGTACCACATACTGCTGTTCTACCTATGTTTATATTACTAGACCGTATATTTTATTTAAGTACCTGATTTATTTTTATTATAAATGTTTTAAGTTTTCGTTTATGCTGGAGGTTATTTAAAAATATTGATTGACATAGCATGTTTAGTTTGGTTTTTTTTTTGTTTGAAATGATTATAATTTAATTAAAGACTTCTTAGTTAAAACTGCCAGTTTCAATTTTTCCTTTTGATATATGCAGATTTAGATATATTTTTTAACGTCATTATAAACGCAGCCACAAAAATCTTTAAAATTAATTGTACTAGGTATTATTGACATAAAACTAAAACATCTAATTAAGTCTGCTAATGTACTGAAAACTACTTAAATCATCTTAAATGACCTTTCTGCATATTGGTTCCATAACAATGGCAACATTAAATAACTGGTCATCAAATATGGCAGACGTACCCATCGACTGTGATTTTCCCGTTTGGGGACTTCTGCCAAAAAAAGAGACAGGGGTTGTCTCTTTTTTGAACAAATATGAAGCGTATGATGGACGGAATACTGTTATTGCGATATTGGACTCCGGAGTGGACCCAGCCGCCGAAGGTCTTAAGGTAAAAACTGTTTAGTCATTTTTTGTTTGGCCAATTTGTTGTCTTCACTTTATCGTGGCTTGCAGGTGACGAGCACTGGTGAAACAAAAGTGATCGAAAGGTTTGACTGCAGTGGCTGCGGCGACGTAGACACTACCACCATACGCAAAGTTGTTGACGGTATTATTACCGGCCTAACTGGACGAAAGTTAAAGGTAACTTAACTTGATGTCAAAACTAAATCTTATCAGTTTGTTAGTTCTCAGACTTAGATTTACAGTGTATATAAACTGCAAATATAGCAAGTTATATGTGCAGGAATATAAAGTTATATGTATGTTCAGGATTTTCGCTATAATTATTTTAATGTTAAGTTCGACAGACAGGCTGATGGTCCACTTAATGGTTTCTTTTGTTATTGCCTATAACACAAGAAACACCACAGGTGCTGCAAGTGTGTTGCTGATTTAGGATTTAGGTGAGGTATCCCTTACTCACCAAAATACAATAGTACACATACTGTCATTTCATGGTGGTATCTAAGTTAACTAGTAAATAGTAGGTATGTGGATAAAGATAGAGAAAACCACTTAAAAATATAAAATGCATGCAGTCTCGCTATGCAGTTCTTCTACAAAAAGGTGTGAGGTCTTATGTAAAACCAAATTATTTTAGTTAGTTCACCCCTGCACCTCATGCGCACGCTGCAGCGAAACGTGGCTGGGTTCAGCTAGTATTATAATAAATCAATATTGAAGGAGTCCAAACTGTCCAGAGAGATAAAGCCACTGTAGATACCTATGTATGTCATGTGATTATGTGGTGTTTTTCAATGTTCAACCAGTAGGGTTCAGATGATTGTTCAAGAGTTTTGGATGTGTGTCAAACTGTAAAGCTTCAATCATTACTGCTGTACAGTTGATAACACTAGAAAACTAAGTTTTTTTTTATATTATGAAAGGGCTTTAGGCAGGCTGACGGTCCACTTGATGGTAGGTGACTAAGGACATAAGTTTATATAAGTTATTGCACATATCAAGTTGTCTGTATGATAGACATTACTACAATTCAAGGTTGATATATTACAAAAATACAATTAAATGTAAACATACAAAAAAAAAATTAAAGAAGCAAAACATGCAGATGCATTAATTACAATTTTTTCAAGAAGTCAAGGAATATAGAAGAAGTGGGGATATCATATTTAAAAACTATACTCCCAAACTAAAGAAATGGAACTTATTGTTAACTAGAGTTGTTTAGAATAAGTTAGCAGAGAAAGAGACAGAGGTAGACAAACATTACCTTTTCGATTTCCTAATAAATGTAATCCTAATAATTTTTATACGTAATAATAAAAATAAAAAAATGTAAAAAAGACCAGAAAATGGAGGGTGTCAATTTTGTTCAGATTCTGTAATGGTATTTTTAAAAAAATATAATCTTAAGTTTTTACATGTCTGAAATCTTTATATATAGGACTAGCAACTCACTTTGGCTTCGCACAGTTGATATTTTTAAAAATCCTTTCTAAGTGGATGCTTATATTATAAAATAAAACTATGTTACAAATTTCAGCTTTATAGACTTATTAGTTTTGACATGCATTGTTAGTAAGGAGACAAACGATTTTATGAGTATAGATATAAATGGTAAAGAACATAGACATCTTAGGAAAGTATGTTTACAGGAAAGTGGAAATTTTCTAAACATGGTTGACATAACTGTATCATATCTTATCTGTAAAATATACGTATTAATTTCATTAATGCTTGGTAGAACTACGTGTTGTCACATTGTTGAAATTTAAAAACAAATGTAACTGCTTTCTTTTATAATTTATTTTTCTTTAAGTATTATGTTTTACACTCACACAAGTACAAACAGTCATTTAAAACTTATGTTTGATGCAAATAAATATTTCTTTGTGCTGATCATAGTAAACTATACATTTTATTAGTTTTAAAATAAACATAACTTGTGTAACATAATTAACAAATCTGTTAACTGCATTTATCTACATAAAAATATTTTTCATAGTTCTGTTTTTCACTTAGATCCCAGAATCATGGAAGAATCCAAGCGGAGAGTGGAGAGTGGGCATGCTTTATCCTTACAGTTTGTATCCCACAAAATTAAAGGAAAGAATGCAGGCACATCGCAAAGAAAATATTTGGGACATAAGTCATAAGTCAGCTTTTGCAGAAGCCAATAAGAAGCTTCAGGAATTTGAAGCGGAAATTGGTAAATAATTTTTTTGTTTCTTATTGGAATACTTGTTTTTTTTTTATTCCCCCCCGGGGTTACACCACCCCCACGGGCCGTTTATTGTCAAAAATTACAAATAATAACCATCTAATATTTAATTAACAATTGATTACATTTAAGACAAAACGTTTATACATTAAAATAAAAATTATAATTAGTTTAGTGTAAAATAGAGCATTATTATTACATACTATGCAATTTCCTATAACTATAATTAAACTTTGTTTGGGGGTTTGGGGGGGATCTAGTCATCCTCCGACATAATCAGAGGTTATTGTATCTTTATATGCAGATATAATTATTTAGTTGGTGAGAGGGCTCTTTCCTCTCCCCTCGTCTCTTTTCTTCTTTGTGTGTTATTACGCCGGCCTCCCCAGGGTCGCCTCAGGCTGTCGTGTTTGCCTTTGCCGCAATTTCTACCACCTTTTTGCAAAATTCTATAAATTTTCCATGGTCTTTGTCTGTTATTAATTCTTTTAATAAGGTTTTCTCTAATTTTTTACCTTTTTCAAGTTGGAATACTTGTGTGTTTATGAGATTCACTTTAGTGAAAATTATTAAATTACAGCCGCAAAGAACTCCTCAAATTTAACTTTAGAAGAGAAAGCTAAGAAGGATGAGTTGGAAGCCAGAGTGGATGTGTTGCAAAATGCTGAGAAGAAATACAATGATGTTGGACCAACATATGATTGTGTACTATTTAATGATGGTGAAGTTTGGAGGTAGGTTAAAGTGTTTTAATTCAGGACATTTTTTAGTTTCAACATAAATTTTTATCAATATGAGTCGCGAATTCTTTGCAAGAAAAAAACTTTTCACAATATAAGACAGACTAATTGATGCTAAACACAATAAAATTAAATAAACCTATCACCGGTTTGGAAGATTCTTACTACATGGGAGGAAATCTCTGATGTTGCTCTATTCCCGGCAGGGTCAACTTTGAAAAATTAAATTTTCAAGTTTGGTTCTGGTCTGGATCTGGAAAGTAGTGGCAGGGCACACTGCGTTTCGCAGTCATTTGGGCAGCCTGTCTGGCGGCAGTAACCACCCCCTTACAGAAGACCACCGTGAAATAACAGCATGTGTGCTGTTGTGTTTCGGTGAGTCAGTAAGGGATGCCAGGGCCCATTTCCCTATCCCCCCTCCTAATCCTTTATCCTTAATCCTACTGTAGTCGGCAGCGCACATGCAGCAGCTTTGGCGTTGCTTGTGGTATAGGCGACGGTAGCCACCTACCATCAAGTGGACCGTCAGCCTGTCTGCGGATCTTAACATAAAAAAAAATTCAAATAACTCTTCTATTAATAATGTACAGAGTGATCAATCCAAATGGGTCAGGAGCAGGCAAATCTCAAACCATAAGAGATACGCAAATTTGTTCTTGAAACAATAGAAACTGCATTCATATTTTTTCAAATTACGCTCGTACGCGACCACCAGGTATCAAATCTGGTCAAATTTCTGTGAAAAAAAAAAGGAATTATTTTTATCACGGTATTTGATAGTATGAAAACTTATTTCATAAAGAATAAGTTTTGCTATGTAACCTGTGTAAATAATAAACAAATGTCTACAATTTTATTTATTGGCCATATGTTAAGAGCCCTTATAAATAGAAATATCTTTTTTTTTTTTTTATGTTATGTCGACAGACAGGCTGACGGTCCACTTGATGGTAGGTGGCTACCGTCGCCTATAACACAAGCAACGCTACAGGTGCTGCAAGTGCGCTGCCGACTACAGTAGGATTAAGGATAAGGGATTAGGAGGGGATAAGGAAATGGGCTCTGGCATCCCTTACTCACTCACTGAAACACAACAGCACGTATATGCTGTTATTTCACTGTGGTCTTCTGTAAGGGGGTGGGTCACTGCCGCCAGGCGGGCTGCCCAAATGACTGCGAAACGCAGTGTGCCCTACCACTACTTGAATCTAATCCTAGATTTGAATTATCCAAGTATATGAAGTCCAAATAAGAAAATATTTATATATAGATTAATAAATAGATAAATACATAAATAAAAGTGAAATGTGGACAGAAAATATTACACAATGAAATTTTCTCGATACAACAAAATCACCAAGTTACCTCTAATTTTTATCATTTTATGTTTTATTTTCAAAATGACACATATTACAAACCTAAAAATTATCATTAATCCCACTTCACAGATCTAGGCCTTTGAGGATTAATTTTTCATTTGACGTTGTAGTTTACGAGTAATAATATTTTTATTTCGCGAAATGCGCTAACTTCCGTCTCTTGTCAAGCATACATCAATGTGAATTGTTTCACATGATCGGTCACAATCGCTCCACTGAGACGCGCGGTGAAATTAGAATTTTTTTTTGCTTTATACCCTCCCTTAATATCGCATTTATGTTAATACCAGCTGGTGGCCGTGACTTCGTTCGCGTTGAAAAATTAAAAATATATGTTTAACTTGCGTCTGCATCAAGCGAGTCCCGTCGTTCGCGTCGCGTTGGTGCGAGACCGCTTGAATTTATTTTCTCCCGCGTACTTTTTAATTTAAGATATCTCCTAAGATATTCTGTACGGGCCTGTAAGCTCCCGTACATTAGGTTTACGGTACGGCTGTGTACCGCGCTAGTGGGCAACGCTCCCGCGAAGAAGCGTCGCTGATCTAGCCGATCGGTGGGTTAGACCGAGGAGAGTTTGTAAGGTTCCAAGACAAAGTCCGTACTAGTTACATAGGTCAATGCGGTGAAGCGAAGACGATTTTATTAGAAAAGTGATCTATTTATAATACAATTTATACAGATTCAACTAGCGGCAATCGTGCCCTGCGCAGTGACAAATGCGCCAATGCCGAACGAGTGTGAACTTCCACAGAAATTAGAACTTCCACAAATAAAATAAAAACTACATGGAACATCATCAACAGGGAAACAGGAAGAAATACAATGCACGATAGCAGCTTTCATCTAAAAATAAATGATCAGGACTTTAAGGCAGATATGGATGTGGCAAACGAGTTTGAAACTTTTTTTTCCAATATTCCGGTTAACATTACACAAACACTTAATTCATCACCAACTGAGGCTGAGAATATATTAAAAGAGAATGTGAAAGAATGTGACACATCATTTGAATTTGCGGTTGTTAGCCCTGTTGACATAGTAAAGTTCTTTAAGACAATTGAAATTAAAAAAACTGCAGATCTTTGGGGTATGTCAGTGAAAACAGTTGCCTCTGTAATAAATATAATTGCACCCCACTTAGCAACTGTATTCAATTGTTGTGTTACATGTGGTGAATTTCCTAATCTAATGAAAATTAGCAGAGTTGTGCCTATTTTTAAGTCGAATGATACAACTAATCCCGCTAATTATAGACCGATCTCAATACTTCCGACTCTTAGTAAAATCTTTGAAAAAATTATTTTAAGTCAACTGCTAAAACATTTTAATGATCATAATTTACTTTTTAAAAAACAGTTTGGTTTCACGAAGGGTCGTTCTACTATAGATGCAGGTGTTGAACTTTTGAAAAATATATATGAGGCATGGGAAAACTCGCAGGACGCTCTAGGTGTTTTCTGCGATTTGTCCAAAGCCTTTGACTGTGTGCAGCACGACACATTGTTGAGGAAATTGCACCATTACGGAATTAGGAATAAGGCTCTTAATCTTCTCACTTCCTATCTGAGCCATAGAATTCAAAGGGTTGATATAAATGGTATAAAATCTCTGGGCTCTGAAGTTAAAATAGGTGTCCCTCAAGGCTCAATACTTGGCCCTTTTTTGTTCTTAGTTTATATTAATGATTTGGCTTTTTCTGTGAACAAACATGACATTGTATTGTTCGCTGATGACACTTCATTGATATTCAAGATTAGGAGACAACTTGGGTGCTATAATGAAATAAATAACGCACTTTCAAATGTAGTGCATTGGTTTAGTGTAAATAATCTCCTTTTAAATGCTACGAAAACTAAACTTATTAAATTCAGTACCCCTAATGTTAAAGATATTGGGACGAATGTGATTTTGGGTAATGAAAAATTGAAGCCCGTAGAATCGACAGTTTTCTTAGGTATTACTGTAGATTCTAAATTACAATGGGGTCCTCATATTGAAATACTAAGTAAAAGGCTTAGTTCTGCGGCTTATGCCGTTAAACAGATCAGACACCTAACAGATATCGACACAGCTAGAATGGTCTATTTCAGCTACTTTCACAGTATAATGTGTTATGGGATTCTTCTTTGGGGCAACGCTGCGGACATAAATACTATCTTTATTCTTCAAAAAAGGGCCATAAGAGCCATCTATCAAATGGGTCCGCAGTCTTCCCTCAGAGAAAAATTCAAGGAAATTAAGATTTTAACTGTTACTTGCCAGTATATATATGAAAATTTAATTTATGTGCATAAAAATATTAGTCAATTTAATAAAAAATGTGATACTTATAATATCAATACTAGATTTAAAAATGATATTAATTTACACAAGACGCGACTACATAAAATAAGTAATTCCTTCATGGGTCAATGTATACGGTTTTATAATAAACTTCCTGAGTTAATTAGAGCCTTACCTATAAATAGGTTTAAAAGTGTAATTAAGACCAAACTCTTTTCCAAAAGTTATTATAAAATCGCTGACTATTTAAGCGATAATGAAGCCTGGACTTGAGGATTCTGTGCTCATACTATGTTCAGTATTGTATATACTTTGACATGTGTATAATTGTAAATGTCATATTTATTATTTTATAGATGACAAAAAGAGTGGTATCCTGAGTTTCTTTCGGGGTTTCTTCTCAGGATCGTCATCATCTTGGCTTGTTTTTTTTCCGAAACCCTGGTAAATTATACCTATATTGACGGTCATAAGAGTTTATTGTAAACCTAATTGATGAATAAATGATTTGATTTGATTTGATTTGTGACACGATTGCGCAAGTTGTGCAATATTATGAAATAATATTAATTGTTGTGCAATAACAGTATTTTCTGTCCCTTTCACTTTCTGTTGTTGTCTTTGTTTGTTCATACGTTTATATGAGCCAACATTTCACTGCGTTGGCTCATTTCTTCGCGAACACTATGCATACGAACACTTTGCACAATCACTTTTGTTTATACGAACTGTAGGCTGTCCCGAACATATTCAATGATCTATTCGAAATCAAATGATGTTCAAAAGGCAATATTGTTCAAAATTAAATACTTTTGGATTTATTTATTTCTACCCATTTTAGTCAGCAAGTTTGTTGCTATCCACTATCATATTGTACTAAGTATAAAACAATTTTACTTATTTTGTACAGCCTGGAACTAGGTACAACGTGTTTATATTTATTTATTAAGTTTAAATTGTAATTCATTGAGAAATCAAATAACTAATTTGTTAATGTGTGTCCTCAGAGCTTGTATTGACACCTCGGAATGTGGCGACTTGGCGAGATGTCCACTGCTGGGAGAGTACAGTGTAACGCATGAGCACACCCACTTGACGCCCATAGACGAAATGACCATCAGTATAAACGTACACGACAAAGGAGATGTGCTCGAAGTCGTCGGCATGTGTTGTGAGTTTCTATTTATTTAACACTAGTTGTTCCAGTTTTATGGTTTGCTTGTGTATAAACCCTTGAAACTAAGGTGTACCAATCATCTAATCGATAATAAGGAATCGAGGTCTAGACAGCGGATAAAGATTCTGGTCTACCCTTTAAATATTTTACGCGTGATTGTGTAGAGAAAGCTATATCATACCACCCATTCCTATTAGTTGATTCAGATTTAATACCAATTTTTATTATTTACATGTAAAAGTTGACAGGGAGACAGAATGTCCACTTGATGCTTTGCACAAGCAAAGTTACATGTGCTGCAAGTGTGCTGCTGACCTTAGTGTGATTAGGATAAGGGATTAGGAGGATAGGGAAATGGGCTCTTGCATCTCATGATGTTAGTTCATGGTGGTCTTATAAGGAGTTAGTTACTACCACCAGACTGGCTGCTCATATTATGAATGAATTCAATGAAGTCAAATAATTAAGAAATTATGCTATTTGCACTTAAACTGTAAGAATTACATGTTAAGTGCAAATAGTATAATTTCTTAATTATTTGACTTTAGAATTCTTAATTATTGACTATAGAATTACATGAATACCTTTCAATTCTTTGCAAACCTGTCAGCAATAACGTGTAGAGTACAGTACTCATCTCTCTACATGAGTCATTAGAGTCAAGCTTTGAAGTGATGAAGTGAGAAAGTGAGTTGTTATCTAAAGAGGTGGTATCGGCAGCGACGCACGGGACGCACGTGGCTGCCATAGCGGCGGGTTGCTTCCCCGACGAGCCGGAGAAGAACGGAGTGGCGCCCGGGGCGAAGATTGTCTCGCTTACTATTGGCGACAGTCGCCTGGGCTCCATGGAGACGGGCACGGCGTTGGTGCGTGCGTGCGTCAAGATCATGGAGCTGTCGGCTACCACCAAGGTGGACGTGGTCAATATGAGCTACGGCGAACACGCGCACTGGAGCAACGCTGGGTGAGTATTTTATTTATTTATTTACAATTGAAGGTTACTGTTTGGGCCTTTTTTGATGTGTTGTCATATGTTTTATTTTTTATATTTTATAACTATTAACGTAACTATAGCACACAACTATTCTTCAGATTACAAGTATTTGGTTGATATTCTGTGACCACTGTGTTGTAACGTCATATTAATGATGCGACCTACCTGTTTTAAGGAAATATATTTTATCGTAAACAGTTTACAGTGAAACCTTGTCTTAAACCCCTCGATGGTGTCAGGTATATAAATATATAATCATAATCATAACAATTTATTCATTTATGTAGTTAATTATATATATCACAAACAGCTTGGTTCAATTTATATACATAGCCATATATTATTTTGAGTTTTAATTAATTAAATATTGTACTTTTAGTATCTTTTTAAATATAGGATTCCACGTGGCCATTGACAAATTTTCGTTACAGTACAAGTCTTTTGATGCTAACTCCGGCTGAAATATGGACGTTGAAGCAATTCTTGCTATTTATAGTTAAAGAGAAAAGAAAGAGGAGAAGATATTGGGTGCTTCCAATAAATAACTTAAGTGGAAGCCAAAGCGAATACCAAAGTAGTAAAAAGTGACGAAACAAGATTTTATCAATATTTTTTTAATGTTAAGGTTGGCAGACAGGCTGAAGTTCACTTGTTGGTAGGTGGTTACCAGTCGCTTATAACACAAGCATCACCACAGGTGCTGCAAGTGCGCTGCTAACCATAGTAAGTCTTATGAAGGGGGTGATTACTACCACCAGACTGATTGCGAAACGCAGTGTGCCCTGTCACTACTTGCTAGATCTAGACCAGAGCCAGCTATGAAAAATAATTTCTAGAGTTGTCCCTGCCGGGAATCGAACCGACCCTTGAGATGGAGCTTTAAAGTAGCACAAAAACACAATTTAACTACATGCATGTTTCACTACATACCTCTTACTACACTGATGTATTGTAGCCCCTACCACCGATTAATGTATAATCAATCCTACACATTCTTCGATTCATCTCCCCATGCGTTGCAATAAATAATGTATCCTATGCATTTTCTATGAAACCATTGTAGATAAGCTATTTAAAGTACTGTTCATCCACACAGCACTGTAAATAGCATAGCCACCCACTTAACGCGGAGTGGGCTTATTGTAATAGCAGCTTTATCGTTGTGTGACGTGGAACAGGCGCGTGGGCTCCGTGATCTGCTCGGTGGTGAACCGTTACGGCGTGTCGTGGGTGGTTTCGGGCGGCAACCACGGGCCGGCGTTGTGCACGGTGGGCGCGCCGCCGGATGTGGCTCAGGCCGTGCTGGTGGGCGTGGGTGCGTACGTGTCGGCCGACATGATGGCTGCGGCGTACTCAATGCGCGCGCGCGCCGCGCCCGGCGCCTTCTCGTGGTCGTCGCGCGGCCCCTGCGCGGATGGCGCGCTCGGCGTGAGCGTGTGCGCGCCAGGCGGCGCAGTCGCCTCCGTGGCGCGATTCACGCTGCGCAACTGTCAGCTCATGAACGGCACGTCCATGGCGGCGCCGCACGTCGCCGGCGTCGTTTGTGAGTATCGCTCCGCTGCATATGCGTCTGTCTGCGTTGCGCCCGCTAAAACACCGATTGACATGTCGTTTTTGTGCGTGTGCAGCGCTGCTCGTGTCGGGCCTCAAGGCGAAGGGATTGCCCTACTCTCCCTACTCCATGAAACGCACCCTCGAGAACTCCGCCACTTACCTATCGCACGTCGAGCCCTGGGCGCAGGGCGCGGGCCTCGTCAATGTCGAGAAGGTGCTGACTTATTTCTCAGTGGGATCACCACAAATTTCATTTAACAATTTTTACTTTACTCATTGAAGAAGTGTTATACACTGTTGTGATGTGGACTTATTCTGCACTACTAGAGTGCAGTTGCTGTGAATCTTCTATATAAATAAATTTTATGTTGATCATTGAAATGTAAGCGTACATGATAAATATTTTGCTTCACGACGTCACAAAATAAACTAGTCACTGAAATGACTAGAATGAATGTGATTCCCTGAACGAAGTGTAACGAACAGGCGTTCGACTTGCTGAGCGCGCACCACGACGCCCCAGAGCGAGACGTGTCGTTTGGCGTGTCGTGCGGCGCGCACGGCGGCAAGGGCGTGCTGCTCCGGCCGACGGACGACGCGCCGCGCGACGTGACCGTCACCGTGGAGCCGCACTTCCAGCGCGCGGCGTCGCCCGCCGCCGAGGCGGACGCGGCCCTCATCGCCACGCAGCTCGCGCTGCGCGTGCGTCTCACGCTCTCGTGCGCGGCTACCTGGATCTCGGCGCCCAAGCACCTCGACATGATGAACGCGTCGCGGCCCTTCGGCGTACGAATCGACGTAGCCTCGCTCCCGCCCGGGCCTCACTTCGCCAGGTATCCATGTTCTTTTTTTTTGAGCAAGAATTCTCTAGACAGGCTGACGGTTCACATACTGGTAGGTGGCTACCGTCGTTTATAACAGAAGCAACGTCACAGATGCTACAAGTGCGCTGCAGACCATAGTAGGATTAGGGATAATCCTACTATGGTCTGGATTAGGGGAAAACGGAAACGGGCTCTGGCATCTATTACTTTGGCATAGCCTTGTGAATTTTGGTAAAATAACCAAATTCGACTACTAATCTAATGGAGGAACAGACCTGTTGCAACTGTTGAAATAATTAGTATCTCCTCGAGTGAGATATTTTAGAACGAAAATTATAGATCATTGCCCCAACAGAATTTCTTAAGTATGACAATCTCTAAATTAAAGTGCAATGCTTACAGTATGTTTCTTTTAATCAGTCTTGATAGTAAGTAAATAATCATATCGTTTTCAAACAGCGACATTTACGTAAAATTACATAATAAACTTTAGTACACACTTGTTATAAAAAGACCTTGAGACATTGAAAATTTTTACATAGAAAACTTATACAGCGCGCGATCTTTGGTAAGATTAAAGTGGTAACTTATTGAAACTATATCGTATATATGAAGCCCAGGCGCATGGACAAGGGAAGTTTTATGTAAGTGCAATGGGGTGGTTACAGCATCGACGCGTATGACGTGTCTTGCGTGGAGAAGGGCCCGGTGTTCCGCGTGCCCGTCACCGTACTGAAGCCGGAGCCGCTGAGCGCCGACGCCGGCACGCCTCGCTTGGCCTGCCATCGGGTCGTCTTCCGCCCGGCGACCATCCGCCGTCACCTGATCGCCGTGCCCGCGGCGGCCACCTGGGGCGTGGTGCGTATGCGCTGCGCGGGCGCCGGTGAGCAGGCCGGCCGCTTCCTACTGCACACGCTGCAAATGCTGCCGCGTCGCAGCTGTCGGACGCACGAGACGCAGAAGATGGTGTCGCTGTCGGCCGAGGCGCCGGCCGTGACGCCGTTCCAGGTGAGGGGCGACGTGCTGCTGGAGGTGGTGATCGCCAAGTACTGGGCGAGCACCGGCGAGCTGGAGGTAGATTACAGCATCGAGTTCTTCGGCGTGAAGCCGGAGTTCGGCTCGCGGCTCACCTTCCACGCGGCGGAGGGCATACGCGAGGTGTGCGTGCGCACCCTTCGGCTCCAGGAGGTGCAACCCTCGGTCCAGCTCAAGCACATGGAGGCCATCATCAGGTGAATCAACTGTGCGGAGTAATGTGGGGCTTACTCGCGATAACGGGATGTACTGATCGATGAAGACTTAATTGTACTAATCGGCTTAGAGAGTTGCCGTACATCTTAAAAACCTTTCTTACTTTGCTGATGAATCATTAATGTACGCGTTGTTTAGTCGATCCTCACAGATTGTATCGGAAGGAACCTATAATTAAACTATTGTTCCTAATTTTATTAGAAAGAGCTCTAAAAGCTTTTTTTATTCATTTCAGTCCACATGGTGACTAACGCCAAACTTTATAGTGACTGGTTAGAAGACTCATCTAGCGTGGTACCTTCGTATGGCTGATAAAATTTTACAGAAAAGACTAGATATATTGGTTTTACCCCCACAGTCAAGTGTAGTGTTTTTTCCTGCCCTTATTTCTAAAATTGATAATACAAATAATCAACACTAAAATAATTACGTATAACTTGAATAAGCATGAGTTATAAAATAAATTACAACAATTGGTCAATATCACTCAAATGTGGTAAAACAAAGAGATATTAAATTGATTTTTACTTATTGTTAGTGCAAATACTTACTTGTACTGCTTGTAAAGATATTATTGGTAGGCTCAGTTTAGGAATAAATATGGCAAAGTAACTCCATAATTATATGTAATTTCTTAAGCTTATAAATAATATAATTTTATTATCTAAGATGATCATCTTCCTAATGGTCTTTTTTTTTTCAGACCGAGCGAGTCGAAGTTGGCGCCGCTGTCCTCTCGCGACGTGGTACCTCCGTCGCGCCAGATCTACCAGCTGCTGAACACCTACTCCTTCCATCTGCCCAAAGCGGCCGAAGTTTCCCCCGTGGTCACCATGCTTAACGACATGCTCTACGAGTCGGAGTTCGAGTCCCAGATGTGGATGGTGTACAACTCTTGCAAGCAGCTTATGGCTGTGGGAGACGCCTATCCCTCCAAGGTAAAAGCTAGGGACTAGTTGAGACGCGATCCCGAATTGCGCCTTTTTTAATTCAAACTCAAAAGGTTTACTTATCTACCTTTCTAAATATTCTAAGCTTTAACACTAGTTTCAATGCAACCCATAATGTGATCATAATTCGCGAGTTTGCATGGCTTAGATAGATGTCATGACTTTCAGTAATTTAGTCATTAAAGACTTTTCAAAGAAACATTTTATCGTTAATCCGTTTAACAATTAAGCTTTACTTAGCCTTTTACTTCGTTTTTCAATATGGCGATTGTAATTTCCAATCTATAGTAATACCTAAAAACCTAGATTTCTATGGGTTGTAATTTTTTACTACCCAAAACACACTACTTATATATTATGTACTAGCTGAGCCCGCAACTTTGTACGCGTGGTATTCGGTATAGGATAGCGCGTAACGATTGGAATAAAACAAACACTAAATGTTACGGGAAGCTTGAATAGCGGGAACTACATAGGTAAAAACCGCATTCAAATCAGTTAAGCCGTTTCTGAGATTAGCGTGCACAAACGCACAAACAGACAAAAATTCTAAAAACTATTTTTTTTTTTACTTTGGTATCATAGTAGGTACGACGTGTATAAATAGTTTTTTTTTTAAATTTAATGGCGTGTGGGGAGTGGGGAGGTATTGAAATGGGTGAATCGGTGGTTCCAGTACAGCGTGAAGCTGGAGAAGGGCGAGTACACGGTGCGCGTGAGCATCCGCCACGAACAGAAGCAACAGCTGGAACGGCTGCAGGAGCTGCCGCTGATAGTGCAGCAGCGGCTGTCGCAGCCGATGTCGCTGGACGTGTACGCGTCGCAGTCGCAGGCGCTACTGGCCGGAAAGAAGTTCAGCCCGGTGCTGCTGCCCGCCGGCGTCATTCTGCCCCTCTACTTAGCGGCCGCCCCGGTCGACAAGTACGTCCAAAGTATTTCCTTAAACACGCGAAAATCTCGCTTGCGACGTTAATTTGTACTTATTCCAACTTGTCCGGAATGTCCGCGAAATGTGACTGGATTTTTTGATAAGTATTTGAACATTGTTTAGGAATGTGCCATGGATTTATTCATTTGCGTGTTCAATTAATTACAAAGTATACAGCTTTAAGCTTAAAGTACAAGCTTTAAGCGAAGTTGCACAGCAGAGACAGGCAGGCACTTATCTCAATTGTATTTTGAAATTCGCGGCATGATGCGGATTATAAATAAAATGTTCATGCAATGATTTTTTAAGATTCTCAAATATAAGTATCAAATGTCTTGACGCCTGTATGAAGGCATTTTTTTGATAATTTTATTTATTTATTTATTTATTATACATGAATAATTACAAAAAATATTTACAAAGTCCCATAAAACCCATAAATTTGGTCTAATTAAATGTTCACACTATAGCAGCCGTGGCAGATCAGTTTCCCTGTTGGGATAGTCTATTAATGTGATTTTACAGTGGGCTTTCTCCATCGAGAGCGGTGAATAGAACTCAGCGCTCAGTTTCCATTGAGTAAGTTTTTGTATCGAATATAATGGAACGTATATAGATGGGTAAATGGAATTTAAAATTTGTGGAATTTAAAATCTCCGATATGCTGTGTGAGACATATTTTGATTGGTCTGGTGTACATCGAGTATAATTAAGTAGATCAACTAATGTTGTTGCGTATCAATAAAGCAGAGGTATCCCATCAGGGATACAAGTTTCTCTCTCATATAAGGTAAGGTGTCGAAGGTGTTGTCTCGGTAATTCCACACCTCATCAGCAGATGAGCTACTGGAAGTTTGTTTCGTTTAAACGGGTAGATTAATTGGCTTAACAGCTGCTTTACTTTGTCCCACCATTTATTTTAAATTTGATAATTTCTTGATAATTCTATTTTTAATTTTTTTTTTCAATCAACTTTATTTATGAAGAAGTTTTAATCGATTTAACATATTGTTTGCAGTTATTTTTTGGCAACACCAAAACTGGGCGAATGTCATTGAAGGAAAAAAATTGTGATGTTGCATTTGAAAATTTTTGTACTAAAGGTTTAATCTTACCAAGGACTCAAAGTGTCAATTTTTTTAATCCCTTAAGTATTTTTTTTTATATTAAGGGTTGACAGACAGACTGACAGTCTACTTGACAGTAGCTGGTTACTATCACTTGTAATACAAGCATCGCCACAGGTGTTGTGAGTACATTGCAGACCAGGCTTATCCTGCCTGCACAACACACACATAATACAACATGAATATGTTAATGTTGTCCATTATACGATTATTTTCACGTATCGTGGAACAGAATTACGTTCTCAAGCAGCTGTCAAAAGTAAAACAGATGGTTGGATGAAGTGTAACAGCATTGAAATTTTGTCTTGCAAGTGGAGGTCGATGGGATTCGTGTCGTTTAAATAAAAATTCGTGTCGTTTAAGTGGCGGTGGGGGACTAACATTACTAAAAATGTGTGTCGTAAACGTGGAATAAGATAACTACGGTTACCGATCAGGTGGACGCAGTTTCTAATCATGGTCGAACTCGTGAATCTGAGGAATGCGCTTAGTGCTGCGACCTAAGTAGTGGTAGTAATGTCGATAAATTAAGTGCAATCGCGGTCTGTTAAGTTTTAGCCACCTTAAGGTTTATAATTGCAAGCACACAGGCTTATAATTGTTAGCTGTAAATAAATTATTGCAGGGTCGACAGCGCTCTTACATCACTCTGGTGTTTCTTTGGTCCTTAGGCGTCGGTAGCCACTTTTACCATCAAGTGGACCATTTGCCCGCTAGGCCATCGTTTATGATATAAAAAAACGTCATACACTTTAGGCTTCCTCCATAGAATGTTCACGAGTAGCGACTTTACTAAGTCTTCAGATCACCTAGTGGCTACTGGTCTGCCCACTATGCATTGGACAGTGTCCCCAAGCACGCTGACAAATACCTTTATATTTGACTCGTTTAGGATAACGCGATCATGCTTGACGCTGGGCCATACGTTGTCCGGTTCGGTGTCGTTCGCGAAGGACGAGGCGGGAAGGAAGGTGGACACGTATCCCTTACAGTACGTGCTCTGCGAGATGCCTCGTCGCAACAACAACAATAACAGCGTCGCCAACAACAACAACAAGCCTAAGTCGCAGGACGACTTCTCCGATGCTTACAAGGACTTCATCACGGGCTGGCTGCCCAAACTGGGTAACTCCAACTATACACTGTTTTATGCTTTTAATAATTATGCCACTTCCACCACTGACACCAATTACTCCATTACACTTAATAATATAAGGATTGGGGTGTATTCGTGATACCTACGTCAATAACGGACTATAGTACTGAGGCTCTAGTATGAGTTTACGATACTACACCAATACTACACTCGCTAGCGAGAACGTAAAACTTTTGTATGGAAAATCGTGAACTGTCAATGTCAAATTATCAATTTTCCATATAAATGTTTTACGCTCTCGCTAGCGAGTGTAGTATCGTAAACTCATGCTAGAGCCACTGCTCGCTTAGTTCATTGTGGGGCAACGCCGCTATTTAATATTTTTTACGCTTCAGTAGCGAGCTGATCGTGCTATCTATGACGTGGATCCCAGAGAGTTGCTCGGAAATAAATTTAAAGAAATCAACATAGTAACAGTATTTTAACAGTACATTTATGAATATTTAATGTATGTTCCAAATTTTAGAAAAAAAAGTGACTCATAATTTGTACATATACATATATAATAAGAGCGTAAACGAGCCGTTCAAAAAAACAATTTGTACACGTTGTACTTATGTTACTGAGGTCAAAAGATAGTTTTTAGAATGTTTGTCTGTTTATCTGTGCGTTTGTGCACGCTAATCTCTGAAACGGCTCAACCGATCTGAATGCGGTTATAACTGATGTAAAGTAGCAAGCTTCCCGTAACATTTAGTGTTTCATTCATTCCAATCTGTTTACAAACATACTGTACCGTATACCACGCGTACGAAGTTGCGGGCTCAGCTAGTAAAGAATAAAGATGAACTCGTTGTTCCTAGTTCAATGCTAAACCAATTGTTTTAAAGGTCTTTGTATCCATATAATACACTCACTGCTACACACTCGTAAATTACCACACGATGCATAGCATAACTATAACTAGATTTAAAACATATTTCAAAAAAAGTGATGTATTAAGAGACCTATTATAACATAGCAAACTATCTTGCTATACTATAATGGGTCTATATTTCTTTTCACATTGACACTATCTTGACATTGAATGTATTTTATAGCCTAAGAAAATTAGCCTAAAAATCGACGATCAGCCGAAATAATTCGTGTAGTTTTGAAAATTGGTACAGTTATTCTTTGAGGTGTCTTGATAACCATACTAAAAGTCCCCGAGGGTTTGGGGAGGTCAAAAATCCCTTTTTTTTTCGTTTTTTGCTCATATCTCGAAAACCATTAACAATATCGTTACAATTGCTTAAAACACAAATTAACTACATTAAATTTACTACATATTATGTTATATTCATTTTTACTATAGGATCAATACTTTAGGAGCTACACGATTATAAAGATAATAAAAATTAAAAAGAAATTGTTTTACAAGTTTTATACAGGTATGTCGTCTTATACACTGTTGTCAATTAAATCGTTTCGATGATCATCATCGTCGTCGTCATGTTTTTATCAAAATCGACGGTGACCCCATTGGTACATACTCCTAGGCAGTCTTTACACAGATGACTGCAGTTAATGCCTGCTTTTCGGCAACTGCATTTTCCAGAACAACCACACTTGCAGTGGCAAAAAATAGATTTCAATAAGGTGTCAGGAGCAGCAGGGCCCAAGGTCGTTATTGGCTCCGTGTATTGTTTAACAATTGTAACGATATTGTTAATTGTTTTCGAGATATGAGCAAAAAACGGAAAAAAGAGACATTTGACCTACCTCCCCACCGCCGGCTCACTCCCCACCCTCGGGGACTTTTAGTATGTTTATCAAGACACCTCAAAGAATAGATTTTCAAAAGTACACGAATTATTTCGGCTGATTTATTTAATTTTCTTAGGCTATTATTATTTAATATTTTTTGTTAATTTGATATATTTCACAGAATAACTACAGATGTTGATTGCCGTATAGAAGTATGGTGGTGTATTAATCGAATTTTATTAGTATTGAATATCCATAAATACTGGAGTAAATGGAGACATCTGGCTTATTAATGAAAATATCATTTATTTACAAAAATAATACATAATATAGAAAATTGTGGAGAGAATAGAACATTGCACTCCGCCCGCGTATTACTTTGTGTTTTTGCGTGGCGCTAAGCGTCCAAACAAACTTTTTAGGCTTTTTTATAATATAATTGTTTGTGCAGAGGGCGAAAATTTGGAGAAAGTGTATGCCGAAGCCGTGGAGCGGTTCCCGGAGTACGCGGGGGTGCACGTCGCCTACCTCAACGCCCAAGACTCCCCCACGGACCCCACAAAGTACGATTCTTCGCCGATCAACTAACGCTTGCTCCGAAGCGAAGTATCGCGACTGAATGGTGGTTGATTTGTTGGTTGCAGATTGCCGCACGCAGGACAGACTCCCGACGCGGCCGCTGCGAACACCCAACGGATCATAGCCATCGCCGACAAGGTAAATATTCTCTAACGCCTTTACAAATTACATAGTTAGTTTTAAACGAGCAATTCTTGTATACAGGGTTATTTGTAACCCTATGTACATACATGTACATTGAAAGGTGTTTCTAAACTAATAATTTCTTTATATAAGTTACGTTATCGAGATATTTAATATTTTAGGTTTTTAAAATGTTATCAGGTTGTATTTTCTTAACAATCCAACTGTTGCCTCAAAATTTTGTGAGATGGTGCTATGAATACGAATATGTTCGGTTTGCAGCCAATAGTAACAATGCAATTATTGTGTTAACCGAAAAAAACGCAGGCTCCCGTCGCTTAGGCACTTCTAAACTGAGGTTGCTCGTATCTCAGGAGTGAATTATTCTCGAATATCTAATAGTATTGAATTAAAGCAAAGCTAATTTGAGTAGGTATTTAATTAATTCTATCAATTAAATTTAATAGCTCCTCTGTCTTATCACAATAAAGTGACACACAGTTTGTTTAATTAATATTTTAACTCAAATCTATGATCAATACATTTTATAAAATAAAGTAACTGTCAGTTTCTGCCAACCGATTTTGCTGCAGTTTTGATAATATACGAGGATGGTTTGCATATTATAACTTGCAGAAAAAAATTACATCCATGCGAAGCTAGTGTCGCTAGTGGTTAATATTCTATTATTATGTTATTGTCGTGTCATCAATAGGAAGGTACGAATGTGGTCGTAGCAAAGCACACAGATTTATTTGGGTCATCAAATTTTGATTGTATTACGTCTTCTTAAAATTAATTAATGAAATTTAGGTTTAGGTTTAGGTTTTTAATTTAGGTTACATATATTTTTAAATTTAGTCCTATTTTATTTTTGATGTTTACTTTGACATCATTAACTTGATCCCACAGACAAACTGCATTCCAGTTTTATGGGACTTTGTAAATATTTTTTGTAATTATTCATGTATAATTACAAATAAATAAATAATAATAAAAAATTTACAAATAGTGTCAACAGATCAGTCTACGAGGTGGGTTTCATTAGGTTCATAACTGTAACACACACTACAGTGGTAAAGCTTGACAGTGCAGTGATGACGTGGTTTGCTTTTTAAGGTGGTGCAGCAGATAGACCTGGCGAAGGTGTTGGCGCAGCAGGGAGCGAAGCACGATGCGCGTCCCGACGCCGCCAAAGCGCGTCAGGAGCAAGAACGTGCGCGTGCGCAGTTACTGGACGCGCTGTGCAGACGTGGAGCGGCGCTCTGTCGCTCTGGAGCGTCCGCTGCAATGCTCCACGATAACGCAACAGACGTACTCAAGCTCGCTGATCTGTCGGACTCCAAGGTACACGAGCCTAAGGCCTGAGGTCTACTGTTAAAATATGCTATATGCGACGTCCGACTTTAACGTAAATGTTTCGCTCTACATATCGCAGCAGGGAACGACGTCTCGATCACAACAGTAGCCAACAAATAAAATGCTTGCTTGTGCTCATTCATAAGTGATTTTGTACTCACGTTAGACACGACGTTCACGCTGCAATGGTTCCCAAATAACTAGAGAAATCAGCGTGTGAAAGAGACCGCAATAGCATATTTGTATAGTAAGCATTGTGATGGTGTAACCACAGCCTAATGCAGGGTTGCCAATTGTAAACCGCGCGTGGGTGTTAAATTACATCTGAAAAAGTTGTAAATTGCTATATATTTGCAAAAATTCATAGCAAAATTTAATGCATAGTGACTTTGTTAAACATTTCAATAGAGTAAAATCTGAAACTATGTAAAACAATTTATTTTTTATAATACACAAGAGAAGGGCAGCGCGCCCTGTGTTTCGTCATCATAAATTGGGCGGCTTGTCTGACAGCGACCACTCCCTTACAGAAGACTACCTTGAAGTAACAGCATAAATGTTCTGTTATGATGCCCTATCCCCTCCTGTTCGCTCATCCTTTGTCTTAGTAAGGTTGGCAGCGCACTTGCAGCACCTATGGCGTTGCTTGTGATAATAAGGCGACGATAGCATTTTGATGTCGCTATCAATAAAAATGTTTTGGGGGACTTTTGTATGTGCGGTAATTTTTGAATATTGATCGGGAATTCATTCTATAGCTTTTAACTTCTAACTTGTAACATTGGCAAAATACTACAGTTAGAAGTGCAGCAACGTATGAAGCTAAATAATTCTGTTTCGGTCTCCATCGCTGACAGTAGTTAAAAACAAAATTATGGGCACAATTGCTATTGTGTTTAAATGTAATTGGGTGGCGGACGGGCCGATATGATAAGTGGTTACCACCTAAGGACACAAGCAACACTGGTGGGGATGCTGCCAACCCAGCAGGATTTTGTTCACGCTCGCTTGAAGCCGCCCATCCGAACTGTGTTCAGCTCAACTCATCAGAGCACTCACCATTGTACAGCCAGTAGAATATGTAAAGAGAGGCTACATCCCTTCTTAAACTAAGGGGTTCTAACCATTGTTGTAGATGAAACAAGAAGCTGTTAAGTTGGCAACGCGGACTCAAGGAATGACATAATTTCAACTCTGTTTCAGGTGATCCAGTATGGTGTTTGGCACTACTTCACCCTGGAGCAATGGGGTCGCGCCATAAAGCTGCTAAACAAGATGCAGGAGGACCGACCCTCGAAGGAAGTGGAGGAGCGGCTCATCGAGGCCTACCGGAAGCTCGGCTGGGACTACCTCGCGGACTACTCGGAAGCGAGTATACCTATCAGATTTCCGTCATCATTTAGGCCGTTCTGAGAACACACAGACGACTTGTGATCAACGCGTATCCGCTTCGAAGCGCTGCAGCAATTAAAAAATGTTATTTTCGCCGTTGGATCAATAAATGGAAGAAACATTAAACATATATGTGTTAATTTGTTGTAATGCCAAAAGCCAACTACTTTAGCATCAACCATTGCTACATCTGGCATACTTGCATTGTAAAGATTGTAAAGATTTTTTCCCTTTTTATACGTTATTCTCTGTAGTACATAATTTTAAAAAGAAAGATTTTGTT
Source organism: Bembecia ichneumoniformis (assembly GCA_910589475.2). Taxonomy (NCBI): domain Eukaryota; kingdom Metazoa; phylum Arthropoda; class Insecta; order Lepidoptera; family Sesiidae; genus Bembecia; species Bembecia ichneumoniformis. The sequence continues at coordinate 898,704 of OU342520.1, forward strand.
TCACACAAAACACAAATTGACATTACCTGTTTCATTTGAAACGGCTATAACGATTTGGATGAAATTTTTTAATTAGATAAGGTTTTGCTTTTTAAGTCTATCTATATACATCGCAATTTTTGAAGTGTTACTTGTATTGTTGCTGAATGTACGATAATCAACTGCTACCCCAAAATTTTGTGAGATGAAAATATGTTCGGCTTACATACAATAGTAACAATGCAATTATTGTGTTGACCGGCATCCGTTGCAATGTAATTATTGTGGCGATCTTAAGTCCATTGAGCGTAGCCGAGTCGCCCAGGTGCTAATACTTTATTGTTCCTTCCATTTATATGGCCCAGATGCACAAACTATGCAGATATCCATTTTTTACGTTGTATTTAAGATTTAAATTCTAAGCCTAATCAGTCCCGAAAAAAATATTTTTACGATTCTTGTGTTCTGAAGGCTTAGGCTTAGGCGAACCACATAGATGTACGATCGACCCTCGTTGAGACTACAGACTATTTATCATAATTGCTTTACTTACGTAACGTTAGCATAACTTAACGTTAGCATATTTTTTTTTATAAAATAATAAGTTATTATTATAAAAGTGATAATAATAACAAAAGGTATTCAAAATGGCTCATTGATTATATCATATTATTTCTATTTTTATATATAAAACAAACTAATCTTAATTTTTATATTTATTGTGAAATGAAGACATTGGACACAGCTTAATTCACTTTTTTTTTTCGTGGTCATACTTAACAGATGAACTGATATCAACGCGGTTTCTGCGCGCGAAGCGACCACGGACCAGAGAACTAACCTCTGTTCGAATTTTCTTAGTTTTCATGGAATTCTTTTAAAAGTTAACAAATTAATTTGACAAGTAAATTGTGATAATATTTAATTAATATATTTAATTAGACCAACAAGGATCACATTATGTTATTAACAACTTAAATCTAGTATTTACACACGTTTATTTAATTTTCTTTTTCTTTTCTTTTTCTTTTTAGTAATATTCATGACTTTAGCTCGCATTAAACTAAAGTTACACTCAATTTGTATTGGTACGTGATCAGACCAATAAACGTCATGCAACACCTGGGCACTGATCACTGACTGACGCGCAGCGCCAGTGATTACAATGTGATCAAGCCATCGCTTATTAGTCAGTACATGAACCATACAACTGTGGTTCAGGTATTGACAGTCAAGCTTAATAGCAAATGCGCTCAGGATGCAGCTAGACAGCTCTCGCCAGGCGCCCGAACCCTACGCACCAGGGATGGACACCGCTTCCGGATTGTATAGAAACAGTCGACTCGGCGAACATTCCCGACGCACTACAAAATATGTAATGATTTGTATTATTTTGTATTCTCAATGCTAAAATCAATTTAAACGTAAAAGTTTAATAATTGCAATATATTTTTCCCATGTAATTTGGCTTCACTCGCGAAGATCTCATTTTTAAATTGCTACTGTGCCTTAAATTTGTGTCCAATGTCCTTGAAACTTTTTTTTAAATATTTTTTTTTTCTATGTTAGTTTTTTTTATTACCGTGTTATAACGTCGCATGTTGCTATTAAGAAAAAAACATAACTAAAGCTGTGTAACCAAAGCTATACGATGACTGATTTCAATCAAAGGTATATTGAAATACTTAAATACTTATTTGTACAAATATCTAGATGAATTCGGCATTATTAGAGTCCCCCAAACCTTTCAGCTTTCCTAAAAACGAAATTAGAATTTGTCATTACTAATATCTTTTTTTTTTAAGATTGAGTGAAAAGCCTTCAAAGTAAAGAATAGAAAGAAAGAAAATACAAGCGGGTTAAAGTGTGAAGTCAAAGTGACAGCTAGCACCATTTTAATATTTTTTTGTGATACGAGTCGGTAGAGGCTGACGGTCCACTTGATGGCACTAACAAGTGGGTTGCCGACCTCGGTAAGATAAAGAAGATAAGGAAATGGACTTTGGCATTCTAGAGGCCATTCAAGGGGACTCTTTCACAATCAGTGAACAGTCTCAGTGTACAAATTTCCGTAATTCAACATTTGCTTTGACTGAAATGTTTTTATTGTGTATGTTTGCGGTTAAAGAGGCATTAGTATTGGAATAAATCATGTGAAAATAGTGCTTATATTTTGAAAAAGAGAAACAATCTGATAAGTATAGCTTGTCCGATGAATTCATTTGAAGTTATCCAAACGGTGGCTCGGGTCTTCTTAGTTAATGTAACATTAGGTGAAGTACACAGGGTGCTCCTATTTTTTCGTGCTCTAAAATGATTTTTTTTTTACTTTTTATCTTTTAAGTTGCAATATTGTATGTAAATCAATCGACCTCATTAGTGTAATAAAGTAATTTACGCCTGTTACTGTGTTATGGTCTAACAATGTCTCATAGTGAAATCACGGTTTTTTTTTACATACTTAATAGATATAAAGATATGAATTATTGCACTGAACACCAAAAAGGTGTTTTTTTTTAATTGCAAAAAGATTTACGTAAAAAATTAAAAATGAAGCAATAAATATGAAGACTTTGAAATTGTTATAAAAGTTGTTGCATAATTTTGCTTTCTTCCCAAGGATGTTTGTTGAAAAAGACACTTCTGATATATTAGCTTGGATATAGAGTATTTTAGCCAGCTATCTAGATTCAAGTGTCGTCATGCCATCATTAGAACAACGATGAACACACCGTTGTCTTGTTTGAACGGTTCTTGTGTGTAGTTATTTGTGTACATGTACTATGTGTCCATTTATAGGAAATTTCTAAAGAATTGAACGTTGGCGAATAAAAGGAAATTATTAACACGTATCTGTTTTATTTTATTCTTATATGCAATCGTTCTACCTTTAACAACCATATCACAAAGAGCCCCATTCTCAACGCTTGCAAGATGGCGGATTGCTATTATTTTATTTAAAGTAAGGGGCTTTCCACTTAGGGAAAGATGGCTATCGTCGTCGTGCTGCAAGTGTGCTGCCGACCTTAGTAGGATAAGGGATAAAAAATGACCATTGGCATCCCTCACTGACTCACTGCAACACATACTGTTATTTACAATAACTTGGGAAATTCAAAGTCCACTGTCGAGGGGGGTAAATGAGAATGGGTCCTGGCATCCCTTACTTTCTGAAACACAACAGGATGCGTGCAGTTATTTCACGGGTCCTGTAAGCGGGTGGTTAGTAGTATGTCTGCCACTAGTAGTGTTTATTGGCTACTAAGATTTTGTTATACCGAATATGCAAAAAATTTGTGCAACTTCCTAGCAAAGGAACTAATTTCAGTAGTTACATGCATTCATAAAATACGTTCGGTCAACAGTAGACTAACTAGGCCATTTGTTACGCGTCGGTGGTTTAGTAGAAGTTAACTGGGAAACAGAGAGGCTCATTATGCGTATATAATTAATACACCAACATAATTTCTCTATTCAAGGGATCATTGAAGCAGTGCATTGTAGATATATATATATATATATATATATATATATATATATATATATATATATAAAATGAGCGCTGTAGGTGTTTGTCTATCACCTTCACCTCAGTGTCTATCGATTCGCTGCCGCGAGGACACACGCAAGTTTTTTATTAATTTTTGTCCTCCTGTTCTTTTAGGGTCAACTTTGAAAAATCAACTTTTTAAATTTGGCTCTGGTCTGGATTTGGAAATTAGTGGCAGGGCACCACTACGTTTCGCAGTCATTTGGGCAGCCCGTCTGGCGGCAGTAACTACCCCCTTACAGAAGACCACCGTGAAATAACAGCACGTGTGCTGTTGTGTTTCGGTGAGTGAGTAAGGGATGCCAGAGCCCATTTCCCTATCCCCTTCTAATCCCTTATCCTTAATCCTACTGCAGTCGGCAGCGCAGCGTCAGTCTGTCTGCCGACCTTAACATAAAAAAAGTAGTACTTAACGCCTAGAGAACAAAATGGGTGGCGTCAATCAAGCAGTTGCACATTTCAAGCATCAAGAGTTTTTACTCTCGTGGAGCATCAAGAGTTTTTACCAATCAACACGAAGCGCTTTGCGTCTTCTTATTATGCGCACAACGGTGATGAAATTCTCTGCCTTCAGTGTTCCCTGAAACTTACAACTTGGAATTCTTCAAGAACAGACTAACGGGCAAGTGAACTCCATCTTCGACCTCATCTTCATTTATTGTCACGTGAGATTGGGATCAATAGTTATTCCGTATGCAAATAAAAAAAAAGTTTCAATTCTGTCCCTATGTTGTTCGAGCATTACTTGAGAAGTACTAATGCTCTTCATTCATCAGCATCATTATTATTTGGTTTGCATATCATTAATATGCTATCGAATCTGTCATTTATCGAATCGAAACTCTAAAAATAACTATAGGTACTTAGAAAAAGTATTTAATTATAATACATACTTAGTCATGTAAACTAAATTTCTTCTTAGTCATGTAAACTAGATTTCTTATGAAGAGAAGCTAAAAATGTTAAAACACTTCAAGAGAGAAGAGCACGTGGTAACCTAATTTAAACATTTAAAATCAAATGTGCCTGAACTGGATTATTTTCAGCTAATAAAGAGGAATTATGAATCACGCAGACATGACATGACATCAATAACAGAGTGGTTATGTCATAGAACAAGCTATCAAGAGATGTGATTTCAGCGAACAATTTGAACCAGTTCTAAAACAATTCTATTTTGGAGCTCAAATGCAGTTATAGAGGCACAAGCGCAAGCTGCTCTACATATACCTAAGAAATAAATATTGTCTACAGAACAGCTAAATCTGTTTAGGTGAACTGTAATTTTTGAGTTGACAATGTGATAAATGGTTCAGAATAAAATTTACTCAACTACCTAACACGAGTGTTAATTAACCGAACCCCGTACATTTGCATTCAAAGCGAGCTCCGTGCTTTGCTAGGCGCCGCTGAAATTCGCCACTAATGCACAATGCCTGCCTTGCATGTTTTAGCGTCTCTGAAATGGCGTGATACCTTAAAATTATTATTTACTTAGAACAATTTCACATAAAGCCTTTATTACGACATAAGATCAAGTTAAGGGGGAGACAAACGCTAAATACTAAAAATATCCATTGTTTAATGAAAATGTTACAAGAAATAGACAAGACAATTGCTTTGAAAAAAATATATATTATACTTAAACATGTGAAGAACCAATTGTATTAATTAGAATTTTCCTTAAAGTAATAGAAACTCCACAAAAAAAGTTAGAACACAAGAAGACCTTTGTTGGAAATTCTCTCGAAAACGGCTTATTTAAATGATATCAACTTATTAATAGGTACAGCATATGAATCCTGTACCTATTAATAAGTTGATATCAGATTAAAAAATTGTATTGATAAAAAAATTTTTTTTGTGTAATGTTCTAATGGTAAAAACAAAAAACACCATTTCTAGGCCCGTTGAATTGTCTCCGCCGCCAGCGAGTTCTATAGTAAATGTCATTTGCCTCAGTGAAGCCCTTAACAGACAAAGTTCCATTAATAATATATGGAAATATATTATATTACCTATACCTGTTTATGTTTATCCACTAAATAATAGAAGCAAAGAATTAAAGCATAAAAAAAATAAGCAAACTTTATATTATGTACTAGCTGTGCCCGCGACTTCACACGCGTGGTATTCGGAATAACGCGTATCTTTTTTGTTTATAAACCGATTAGAACGAAACAAAGATTACATGTTACGGGAAGCTTGCTACAATACGTCAGTTTCTGAGATTAGTGCGAACAAGCGTACAGACAAAAATTCTAAAAACTACTTTGACTTCGGTAACATAAGTAAGTACAACGTGTAGACACTGCTCGTTTGCGATTTTATTATATGTATAGATGTATACCCACAAACAATAGGTTTTGTAAGATTTCATGATATTACTAACACGTTGGCTCTGAGTAGCCCGAATTTTTATTCGATAACTAAGTACCCCTCGTTGTTTTGCTGGCACTTCTATGAATTACTTTCATAGAAGACAAAACATTTGTCGTAGAAATAAGTAAAGACAAAACAGTTCAGTACATTTTTTCCCATTAACTTGCGAATCGGTTTAAATTTATTTTTTGTTGTTTAGTAGTTATTTTTGATATAATATTTCCCTACCATCGAAAGGATTATGGTTGAATTTCTACGAGTGAGCGAACACTAGATAAATCAAGGATAAGAATTGGGGTAAGTAATTTAAATTACATTTGACGTTCCTATAAAACCATTAAAATCTAATAGATGACAATCTAAATGAATCTACCATCGGTTCTGTTCCCACGGGAATCAAATAGGAAAGGTTACCTAGAATCGTTCGTAAAAGCGTTTCGTTATGTGACTTAATGTATCTTAAAATAATCTTTAAATTAACTAGGTACTCATTTCAAGCAGCCTGGAATAGGAACAATAAGTGTATGTTTAACTTCTTAAGTTTAAATTCCCGAAGTCACTTATCAATATTCTTATGAAATAGGTACAGTTCTCATGTTCATAAGATATAATAATTATATATTATGAAGTACTTTTGAAATACAGTTATGGTATTGGTATTGTATTGTTTTTTTATTATTAAAGCCATCAGACAGGGTGACGGTCCACTTGATGGTAGATGGATACCGTCGAGTAAGTCTTGTATACTAAGCATCGTCCCACAGGTGCTGCAATTGCGCTGCCGACCATAGTAGCATTGGCGGATACAGGGGGGGGGGGGTCATGGGGGCCATGCCCCCCCCCCCCCCCAAAAGACCCAGGAATTCCATATTTTTGACTTAACTTTTCAACTCAATTCAAGTACAATTCAATTCATATATGAACTGAATATAGAATAATATAATCCATATCAATCAAAGTTATCGAAAGTTTCATAATTCATGTCAGACATTTGAGACAGTTCAAATACGCGATTACGCAGGTTAAAAGTATTTGCAATACTACAACCATAATGCATCTCAACTAGTAAAAAAAATACACAAAAAAATTACTTGTGATATTAACCCTAACTCCGAACTTTGTCAGAATGCCCCCCCCCCCCCCCCCCCAAATGAAATCCTGGATCCGCCCCTGCATAGTAGGATTTGGAAGGGCTAAGGAAATGGGCTTTGGCATCCCCTACTCATTCACCGAATCATAACAGCACAATGTTGTAATTTCACCGTTTTCTGTTATGCGTGGTTTTCTATAAGGGGGTGGTTACTGTCACCAAACGGGCAAATGACTGCTACTTGTCAGACCTAGAGCCAACTTTGTATAGTTGAACTTGAACTTTTCGTTTCCTCTCGGGAATCGAACCTGGGACAGACAGATAGTTAAGGCAAGCAACATAACCACTCGACCAATGGGTCCTAGACGTTTCAGTGGTCCTATAAGTATCTTTGGGCGATATATTTTGCAGCACAAACACAATGCTTTGTCGCCGTCGCTTATGAATTATGTCTACACAATAAATTGAAGTGGTACCGAGTAGTGGTGGTGAAGCACAACTTTAAATTTAATTAAGTTAATTATCAGATCTCCCGAAGGGTAGCGTTCAAAACCTTTCAATTCAACCGCTGATGCACTTTTACCTGAACGCTCCATCTAATAATTAAATTCAAGTCCCGTTTGTATATTAAACAGGGCGATGGAGACTGTACACTGATACTCCAGCAATTCTTTTAATGTCTTAAAAGGGAAAATGTACAAGACTTATTGTGTGAGTGTTTCTAGTTCATGAATTTTAATCGAATTTATTAACTTTGACACACTTTGACGGTTACACGAGTAAAGTATTTATTTATTTGTAATCGTAATATATATAGAAACCTGTTGTACCGTAGTGGTACTGTTTTTTTATTATTTTTTATAAATAAATATATTAATTACATATATCACCTCATTTTTAATTACTCCTTCATGTTATTTATTTTTAATCAGTTTTTTTTAATTTTGACAAACCTTGGTTCAATAAATCAATTTAAAATGTTCGTTGTCACAAAATTTTGTTTCCGTCGCGGACAAGCGATTCTGCTTTTGACCGTTTTGGTTTTCGTTTCTAGTTATTTTTTTGTATTTTCAATATAATATAAATATTTATTTATTATAAGGGATAAATATATTTAAACATTTTCCTCATTTAATTCTTGGGGATCAAGTCCGGGAATAACAAGTTCAGGAGTAATAAGGATTCTCCGTAACTGTTAATTATTCGAACCTCGGCTTGCAGCTGTTACTTCTGGGAGACGTAGACGCTACCAAGTTTTTTTTTTTTGAGATTGGATTTTTCCTACGACACCGGATGAAGACAAGCCGAGCCAGCCCAGAGGATTTCAACTTTATTGCCGAGCTTGTCCAAATTTTCCCGTTTCAGTTAAGTTACTTACATTAGATATATAAAGTGAAAATTGTGATTTCAAATGAGGGTTGTGTATATATAAATTTAATTTCACGCACAGGGCAATTTTAGAACTCACTCCTTGATTTAATTTAATTCTTTTTATGTTAAATATATATTTTCAAATTGCTTAATTAAGTATTTTATTTATTAGGTAATTAGCTGGCGCCCATTTTTATTTTATTATATTTTCCTTTTCTTTTCACTGCCGATTGCACATTATTATGCCACCATAAGATGGCTATGCAACACTGTAGGCTGTAATTCAAGACGTTGTCGCAATTAGTTGTTCTTTCTAGAGAATAAAACATAATTTTAAAACTTTACTTTGCTTTTATAACATACACCGGGCTTCATCCGCCTCGAAAGAGGAATGCCAGTAAAATGTCTGGAATGGACGAAACGACCAAAAGTCCTAAATTCTATTTAAAATAAAATAAGAATTATCAAATACCTATTACCTAATGCTCGTTTCGGTGAATATTGATTGCCGTGTAATTAGATCCGGAATGATCGATTTGTTTTCATTCCATTCCATTCGTTCCATTGAATCGTTCGCAAGACTAGGTTAGTTAATGATCTAATTAATTTTGCCTTTCTCGTTAATGAGATGAAATAAACAAATTCAGAGCTGCACACTGCGGTTTTCTTAAGTTGTACGTATTTGTAGTATGTACATACCAACTTAAATGTTTTTTTAAGATCATAAAATCATTACTGTCTGTATGGCCTAAATTGCCTTTGCCTCTCCTTCGAGAAGAATAGTAGGTACGTCTACATAAATATCATTTGATTCATATAATTGATCCCTGTTTTGCTGGAGTATCCTCACTTTTCAGCTTTGAATTAGGTTTAATTTTCATTTTTATACTTATTGTACTAGCTGGTGCCGTCTGTGTTGAAAAATTAAAAAAGTAATACCGAAATAACGCCTAACATCTTTATCGCTAAGAATTATTCTTAGCGATCCCTCGGAAACCTAAAATGTTTTAAGAAAATCTTATATGTTAATCCAGGTAATAAATTATCTGTGTGCCAAATTTCATCTAAATCTGTTCAGTAGTTTTTACGTGAAAGAGTAACAAACATCCAATCCATACGATTTTAGGACTTTCTTTGTTTTGCCCTTTGAATACTACTTTTGTGCATATCGAACTGGATTTGACTTATATACGAAAAATTTGCATCCTAGTTATTCAATTTTGATGATTTTGATTTTGAGATACAATTAGATGAATTGTCAAAGGGGTCACAAAAACTTTCTATAGACCTCGGACCGACAAAATAGTCTGACGCGAATAGTTGATATACGTAACTATATTTTTTTGTTTAATAAATATTATAATAATTAATTGGGATAAAAGCTGTTAGTGGATAACATTTTTAACTGCATACACAAACGCATGGTCACTATACGACAAGAAGGGTTACGCACACATCTTCCGGCTTCATTTTTTAAGACGTTTTTGTTCGTAAGGGCTCTGTCTATAGTTTTTTTTTGGTCTGAGCTATAGACCTACTAAGTATCATATGTATATAGACATATTATTTTAGCAGCCTTTCTTGTATTAGTAGATTAATTTAAGGCCCATTTATGTCATTATATTGTTTCATACTTAAAAGCCATTTTAAACCGATATTTTACAGACCTTTGCAAAAACCGTGACAATTCGGCAAGTATAAATAAGATATTCATGATTTATACACGTTTAACCATCCTCGTAACGTTGTAAAATTAGGTACCTTAATAACCGAAACACGGAACACACATTCCTTCATTTCACTGTGGTCTTCTGTCAGAGGGTGATCACTGCCGCCAGACCTTAAAAGGATGGTAGGCAGGCCGACTGCTCACTCGACGGCACTAAGGGTACTGGCAATATTAATAAATGCAAGAATTTGTTTATAGCATCGTCTATTTAATATTATACACCATTTATATATTTTAAATTATTTCTGATTGCAGATTCCGTTGTCTGCTTTGAGTCTGTAACTATTTTAATTATAACTTTAGATATTAGTATAAGTACTCTTATATTTTATTCTATAAGCCTTAAGGGTCGATAATAAATTTGTAAATGCTGTGTATACCTATAATTGGAACTCACATCAGACTATGACCGAATGTGAAGTTTATTATTATATGATTGTTGTGTTTTCTGTTGGTGTACCTATTATAAATAAATAAATAAATAAATGCTTGAAAAAGTAACTTTAATTCATTTATTACAATAAAACATATTTAATTATTTGAGAAATAATAAATATTATTAAATTCGATTAAAATAGATTAACTAATTACAAATAGTTGCATGCCCAGTGACGTGTAGAATATACCAAAATATTTTGTATTGTAACTGATGTATATGAATTAAGTGTTCGTGCAAATAAAGATTTATTTACTTTTTTAAAACTCTCGTTACCTACTCGTTACTTTGAGTTGCAACTGATACAAATTAATAATATGCAACGTTTATTCGAATGAGTTAACGATGCGCGCTGCAACATGAGAAACTTTTGCATTAGGGGTTTGTATGCAAAGTACATGTATCTACCTAGTGGCAGGTAAGTAGCCCACTTCCGCAAATTATTGGCCACTGGAGGCTCTAAGTTAACTGGAGCTTTTGAATTTTACACCAAAATTTATTTGTATGCCCTCGAGACTCCCCTAGGAACCGAATAAACCAAATATTTTAAAGTTAAGATGTACCACCTACTTTTTCAGTAATAAATTTTAAAATTTGCTTATAGAATTTAGAATGAATATTTTCTAAATTAATTTCTAGCTATGCCATCCTTCAATTCGATTAGTTACCAAAAATACTCGCAAAATACTTGCAGTTGTCATGAGGAGATGAGAAATCGTCACTAAGAAACCAGATACTAAGTTGCATCACTTGTTGTATCCTCGTTAGAGGTCTACTTTGAAAAAAAGGAGAAAAATCGCTTTTTTTATTTGCATCCGAAGTCTCAATAATAATTTCTGTCATTATTCAGGCCAATCCTATATGACACCCATAGGCAGCGAATTTGAAAAACTCGGCTAGTTTTGACTAGATTACTAAAAAGCAGTACAAATTAAATCCATACCGAATTTTATCAAAATAAGTGTAGTGATTTAAAATAAAGAATTATATAAAGAAAAGTCTCCTTACAATTATTATTATCAAATATACGGTGTTATAAAAGAAAATATTTTTCTTAAAAGTTCTGGACTGAGCACTCAATACTCTTAGTGCACATTTACACTAGGTCGATTGCAAGCGATTCCAGTTTGCATTAGGAGCTCTATATTAATAATAAATATAATAAATAATACAATAAATATTATTGGCAACTTTTTGCGATGTGTATTTTGGAATGATTAATCTGTAAAAAAATCTGTAAAAAAAGAACGAATAAACTAGAGCGATATATTTTAAAGTATTGAATTTAAATACTGGCTGAATTAAAAAGGTTTTGTAATTCAAACATAGATGTTGTTTTTGACGTAGAAAAAAATTGAAGAGAGTTTTTTGGAGTTTGATAGAAGAGTTGGTTTTGTAATATGAGTTTTGTTTGGTATATGAGTAAAAATGTTATATAAGTGATTGTGAATATTTTAAGGCATTTTAAAAGTACCTAAATAAAATATGTGTGCACCATCAGAGATGATCAATTATTTTATTTAAATCACAAAACGCAGTGGAGGCATCACGAAGAAAAAGCCCCTAAGAATATACACACACATGCGAGTGTTGTGTGTCGAATAAAAATGCACCAGTGCGATGCCGAGGGCGGATCGCTAGTTAGACAGAAATGACTTTTATCATTGTTACCTCAAAGTTTTTTTTAAATATTGTAATTTTCATTAGTTTACTTTTTTGAAATCGCTTTCTGTGATTTTATTATTGTCACAATTTGCGTGACAGATCTGCTTGCTCTATGAGTAGTAACTAAGTAGTATAAGTAGTGACAGGGCATATTGCGGCTCGCTGTCATTTGGCAGTAACCACCCACTTACAGCAGACCACAGTGAAACAATAGCTTGCTTAGGTGAGTGAGTAGATATGGGATGCCAGAGCCCATTTCCCTATCCCTTCCCAATCCTGCTATGGTCAGCAATGGAGTTGCAGCACCTGTTACAGCTCGTTATAGCCGCCACCTACCATCAGCCTGATTCCACCAAGTGAACCGTCAGCCTGTCTTAACATAAACAATCAAATTTAACTTTGAGTTCAGTTCACAGAAGCCAGATGAAAGAACATTTTCACCGCAAAACTACAAATTTAAGCTCACAAAGCCATAAATTAAACACGGCAGGGTTCCGTACAATCCAGTCCGTTTTGGGGTACCGCAGGGATAATCGGAGTGTTCGTAAAAATGAACGATTACGGTCGAAAGGCTTTATCGGGGTGTAATGGCCACTTTACTTTGACCTTTCAATAGAGAACGAACGCGATTAAATCATTCGTTTCGCAAGGTTCAACATTAAATGGAACATCCAGATTTGGTATTCCTGAGAATATCTTCGAGAAATTTCGATAAAATTTATTGCAGCTGTTAAAGCAAAATGTGCTATTGAATGTACTTTATCACAGGTAAATTGAAATTGTTGTTGAAGCAAGCTGTAAGGACCTAATTACACATCTCATTTTCACTCATCTTAATTGCTCTTACATTTTTCTCAAACGTGGTTTGACAGTACTTTTTTCCGGATGATATATACCTTTTGTCCTTTTTTGTGAAGAATATAAAGAACAATGGCGAACTCCCATACAAATTTTTGTTGACTTATAAACTTTTCGCGTCTACAAAGTATAGAGTTTACAGAGTTTTTGTTACTGAACAGCAGCAGCCGTTACAGCCAACGCTTCGGAATTTCAACGAAATTGGTTGGCTTCTCGACTAGTTGTTGTTTCCTCGGCACAGAACATATACACTCTGTATCGAGAGTTCCTCGGTGTTCGTCGGCGGCATAGTGCGAAAGAGCAAAATACCTAAGCGGCCCATATTTATATTGTACTAGCGGCCCGCCCCCGGCTTCGCCCGGCGTGCAATTTTTATACATAAGAACATTCTCCGTTTATCCCTCTTTCCATTAGTGAAAACCGAATTAAAATCGGTCTATCCGTTCACGCGTGATGCCGTGACCAAGGGAAATGGGGATTCATTTTTATATATAGAAAAAGATGTGGAGTGTGTGGTGCGCGGGGATACAAGCAAACATTACGCGCACATCGCGGTTTTGCTGTCTCAGGCAACAGGCATACGTCGCGTCGTCGCATTGACGAGCCCGTTGGATTAGTGGGCAGCCGGTCTGGCGGTAGGAACCATCCCCTTTACAGAAACCACCGTGAAATAACAACTCGGTGAGTGAGTAAGGGATGCCAGAGCCCATTTCCCTAACCCTTCCCAATCCCTCATCTTTAGTCTTACTGTAGTCGGCAGTGCACTTGCAGCAGCTGTGGCGTTGCTTCAGTAATAGGCGACGGTAACCATCTACCATCAAGTGGACCATCAGCATGTCTGCCGATTTTAACATAAAAAAAACCTATCCGTATGCCAATGTAAATATTTATTTATTCTTTCTGTTTACTAAAAACTTTATGTACACTCTGGTACAAAAGGCGGACTTAATACTAAGAGCATTCTCTACCAGTAACAGAAGGGATAACAAGTGCACAAAGTGACTAAGCACGACCACTAATTAACTAAATACAAAAATAAACCACACACACACACACACACACACACAATGTATGTATGTGGTATTGCTTGTGTTAACAGGCAACAGTAGTCACTTACCATCAAATCAGCCTGTCTGATGACTTTCAAGTGATTCCTTCGTGCAGTATCTGCTGATACTAAACGTCACGTTACTAAACATCCTGAAGATGTAGGTATGTACAACTTTCACTTTCTTTGATTTCTACAAACGGAGGGCGTCGTAACCAGAGAAATTATCGTCTCTTTAGTGTCCTTGACTCGCTACGGAGTGGGACTTTCAGTCTATTAGCAATAATTTACAAGATTGTCGAGCCTACAAATTGTCGAACACGACCAATCCTTACATCTACATACATTATGTCAATGAGTTTCACACGACAAACACTCTGAAGCAAGAATAGTTTGTGGACTCTGTTATTTATTTATATCAAAATTGAATTTAGAATATCTACTTAGTTTCTTATTCACAAATAACGTGTGTGTTACATAAAATCATTAATGAAATGAATTTAAATGTGATGATTACCTTGTTAACAATTGTAATTGTGTATTGTGAAGCAGTATTGGCCGAACAACAGTACGATGTTGTAGAGGGTAGAGGCAAAAAGAAAATTGCTTTGTTTGGTAAGTAAAATGTCATGTCATTAGTTTTATCATTTTTTTAAGTGTTATTGTAAATTATAGAGTATTTCTATATCTAAACATATTAGGTAGGGGAAAAGTCTTTTCGTTTATACATACCTACTATATGTATTTTTTTTTATGTTAAGGTCGACAGACAGGCTGACGGTCCACTTGATGGTAGGTGGCTACCGCCGCCTATAACACAAACAACGCCTAAAGCTGCTGCAAGTGCGCTGCCGACTACAGTAGGATTGGATAAAGGATTAGGAGGGGGATAAGGAAATGGGCTCCGGCATCCCTTACTCACTCACCGAAACACAACAGCACGTATATGCTGTTATTTTACGGCGGTATTCTGTAAGGAGGTGGTTACTGCCGCCAGGCGGGCTGCCCAAATGACTGCCAAACGCAATGTGCCCTACCACTACTTTTCAAATCCAGACCAAAGTCAATTTTGAAAATTAAATTAAAATTTCCAAACTTGACCCCGCCGGGAATCGAACCCGGGGCCCCTGAGACGTTAGGCAAGCATTCTTGCCACTCATCCAACGGGCCGTTTTGACATCAAAATTCTCGGGATTAGGAGCTAGGGATTAGGCTAGGGATTAGGCAGCGCACTTGCAGCACCTGTAGCGTTGCTTGTGTTATAGGCGACGGTAGCCACCTACCATCAAGTGGACCGTCAGCCTGTCTGTCGACATAACATAAAAAAAAAAAAAACCTCGCTTTGGTCGCCCTGTTGCGGATAATATGGACGCCACTTTTGAAAAACTGGAGCAAAATGACATATCAGTAGTTATGACATAGCTGTAGATCCGGGAATTGACCACAAAACAGTTTTGACCCATTTGAAAAAAGCTCAGTAGACAAAAAAGCTCGATATTTGTATGCCACACGAGCTCACTGAAAGAAACTTTACGAATCGTGTAATCATTTGAGATTCTTTATTGAGACGTTATGAAATCGATCCGTTTTTGATAAAATTGGTTTTTTTTTTGAAAATTGAAAACAATTTTTTTTTAAATATTTAATGTACAGACAGCTCGTTACAATTTTATTATATGTATAGATTTAGTCCGCATTAAATTCATTTAGTCGGCTTTCGTATCTTATTTTTGTATTAAATTTGTGAAAGTTATAAGAGCATTTCGAAAACGGCTTTGTGAATAAATTCGTTTGTTCCTTAACGGAATGAAGTTATAAAATTAAAGTTAGGTACGTATTTGACCAATTCTATCTTTACTGTTATCGTTAACGGCGAAGCTCTTTGAAAGCGCCAGTCAAAGATATTTTATGATATTACTCAATCAATTTATAATTGTACCTATTTCTGGAGTATTAAAATAACTTCAAAGCTCAATTTCTTAGAACGACAAGGGATCGTAACAATATAATTAATAACTAATTAATTTTAATGATATTAATCATAAATTAAAAATTGACAACATAACAGCGAAAGGTAGTTTTTTTATTTATAACTAGCTGTTGGACCCGATTTCGCTTGCGTCCCTTTATAAAATACTATGTTACTCGTTGCTAATGTAGCTTTCAATAGGTAAAAGAATTTTTAAAATCGGTCCAGTAGTCTTTGAGTTTATTCATTACAAACATACATTTGTATGGAGGAGGGGGGGGGGGGGGAGATAGGGGAGGGTGAGTAGTTAGCCTATGTTACTTGCTGATAATGTAGCTTTCTATAGGTAAAAGAATTTTTAAAATCGGTCCAGTAGTCTTTGAGTTTATTCATTACAAACATACATTTGTATGGAGGGGGGGGGATAGGGGAGGGTGAGTAGTTAGCCTAGTTACTGGCTGTAAATGTAGCTTTCTATAAGTAAAATAATTTTTAAAATCGGTCTAGTAGTCTTTGAGTTTATTCATTACAAACATACATTTGTATGGAGGGGGGGGGGGGATAGGGGAGGGTGAGTAGTTAGCCTATGTTACTGGCTGTAAATGTAGCTTTCTATAAGTAAAATAATTTTTAAAATCGGTCTAGTAGTCTTTGAGTTTATTCATTACAAACACACATTTGTATGGAGGGGGGGGGGGGGATAGGGGAGGGTGAGTAGTTAGCCTATGTTACTGGCTGTAAATGTAGCTTTCTATAAGTAAAATAATTTTTAAAATCGGTCTAGTAGTCTTTGAGTTTATTCATTACAAACATATTTTTTCTCTTTATAATATTAGTATAGATTTTGATGACAAGCAGATGATGGCCTGTTTTTTGAGTAATTTTTTTTCACTACAAATGTAGTATTTAGAATTAACTATTTAGTTTTTATTAGTGTTGCCACTTAAATAATTGTTAAAAATTGTTAAGCGGCAATACAAAGGCACACGTGCTAAAATTATTTATTTAACGGTGTTTATCCGTAAGCTAGTTAATTGTAACTGCTGCCAGATGGACTGCGCAGTTTATAACAGCGGAGTCAATAAACATTTTAGAGCGGAGTACTGTTTCGTACTATTAAAATGATTGGTTTTGGACTATAGTTGTATTAATATTTTGCGTATAGAAGTTGGTATACACTTAAAAATCTATAGGTATACATCTTTAATATGTATAAATATAAATTGATTGGTAATGTTAAATAAAGCAAATTAAAGCTTTATTTTTTTAAATTAAATTTAAAGCTTATAGAAATGATTGATTTTTAATATATTTATTTCAGTTTACGTCGCTGACATAATATTGAAGAAATTGTTCGTATTGAAGATAATATACGCGTTCGTCTTCTGGGTGGTCATCCACAAGGCTGGCTATTTCCTAACCTGGTTCGTGAGCTACCTCAAGGAACAGAAGAACAATGAACAAAATCATCACCATCATCCCGACCATCACCATTCACCTTACCACGGATATGAGTATTATAAGCGGAAGAATTTCTATTAATAAACGACCTATATAAATGGCCTAATTATTTTTGTTAGTAAGTGTGATTTTAGGAATTATTTAACACCAATTGCAATAACAAAAAGCCCCGAACATGGCTTCAACTAAATTATAGTGTGGTAAGCTCAGTTTGCTGAGTTCCGGGATAATTGGGCTTAAGAGCGATTATATAATCAGAAACAGCGAAGTGCAGCTCTCTCGTCTATGATACAGTCTTATAGGTAAGTAAGTCATTTAAAATAAGAAGTGACCATTACACAAAAGAGAATAATAACTACTTAGATCGATACAGATATCTTTTTACAAAACTAAATTCTTTTTAAGGCGTTGAATTTTTGTTTTATTTTAAGAGAATGTGTTATGTACAAGCTAACATAATAATCTGATAGCTCTTCAGATGCGATGTTATCTACACAAACCAATTAACCATGGACCAATTATTATTTATATGGACTGTAGTGTGGTTTCGATGGAGATCATGTACCTACATATTAAGATCCAAAAAACCGGATTCAATAAAATTAAGAGTGGGAACTGATCGTAGCCACTCTTCTTACGATTATTTTAAATTTAATAGTAATATTTAAAAAAAATATTTTATAATAATTTTATAGCCTTTTATTTTATAGTAATATTTAAAAAAAAGCAAAGGGCTGCAGGTAGGCTGACGGTCCAGTTGGAGGTTGGTGGTCACCGTCATCCAGTGTAATGTAATTGAAAGAGAGAGAGATCTGCTTAACAATTTCCTAGAAAAGCGCAGAAATTTCACTTTTCTAAGAACTACGAAAGAAATAATGTGAAAGAAAATGAAAAGACCTATTCTCTAGACTATTCTCCCGATGCCCCTGTGTCTAATTCCTCTAGCAACAGCAGAAAACGAACTTAAAGGTAAGAAAATAGAAATAAAAATAATAAAAAAACGAAAGAAAAAAAAAACAGTAGATATTAAATACTATCTCTCAATTAATAAATTGCCTTCTTACAGGAATAAACCTTTCCTAGAAAATCACAGAAAGTTTAAGATTGAATACACACCAGAACGATCCATCATACAGCACATATACACGAGCAACTGACAGCACACAATATTGATTATGGATGAAAACTGAAGTTGGTAATAACAGACTACGACATCCCTTACGATAGCAAACTTGGCGTTACTTGAAGGTGGTAAAGGTTATTACCGACAGGACTCTCCAGTTTAACACTATGGAATATCGTCGGCCCGTTCACAAGTACATGTAAGAAATAGCTTCTGGAATTATTGGGGAATCCATAAGATTTAAGAACTTATGCCACAAGGAGCCATAAAAATTGATATTAAAAAGTTGTGACAAGAAATACAAATACAAGGTATTTTTGATATCGTGGTTCGTCTTTTCGGTGAACATGGTTTTATTCATCGCTTTGTTTACGTTACTACCACTTAATTGATCCATATCGTTAAGTAAGTCGTTTAATTGTAGGAAATCGGGTTAACGAATGTCAATAAATCCGGGACCGGAGTTAGACAAGACGCCCGCGATTATAAAGCGTTTACGCCTATCATAAAACAGTATTGCTACGGCGCAAAGATTAGCTTTATGTAAAGAAAACGCGGAATGGCTCTTTAACATGATAAGAAAATGTATAAGTGGTCCGTTGTAAACCCATTCTGTTACAAGATTGGAACATAGAATAAAATGTCGATTTAACTTTGTAAATCGAGACAAATAATAATAACAGCATAGGTATGTATTTATGAGATGTAATCTATATCTGAACATATTTGGCGAGCAATTGAAGGTGAAATGATTGAAGGTAGGTAGTATGTACCCTACAATATTTACAGTGGCATACTCATAGGTGTTATGTATGCGACGACGTAAGCTTGTTGCCTGAGATAGCAATAAATCGCGGTGTGCGCATTATGTCTATTGGTATCCCCGCGCACACACTCCGAAGCAACGCGACAATATAAAATGGGCCGCGTAGCTATGCAACCCTTTTGCACCGCCGACGCCGTGGAGACAACATATCGTCGAAGAAGACAATCGACTCAACTTCGGTACTTCTATCGAGTCCAAAGCCCAAACAGCGGCCAAAAAGTTGGGCATCCTAAATAGAGTGAAGCGATGCTTCACACCTGGAGAGCTCCTCTCTTTATACAAGGCACAAGTCCGATCTTGCATGGAGTATTGCTGTCAGGTATGCTCAGCAAAATACCAACTCGACTCGGTGGATCGCAGAGCTAGGAGGCTCATTGACGATGATACACTAATAAGAACTAAGCTGCAGAGCCTGGCACATAGACGCAAAGTTGCCTGTCTGTGTGCATTCTATAAGATGTACTTCGGAGAGTGTGCTCGAGAGCTGCATGAGATCATACCGCCTTCCCCTTTATTCTATCGGACATGTAGACGTACGGCTGGTTACCATCCTCACCTTGTCGAAATCCCTCTAATTCGGACCAAGCGCTTTAAAACATCTTTTGTCATGCGCACTGCTAAGGATTGGAACTCCCTGCCGGCGTCTGTATTTCCGAGCTCATATAACCCAAATCTTTTCAAGGTTCGAGTGAATAGGCATCTTCTGGGTGAGCTCGCTCCATCGTCGGCCTCATCCTTTCTACATGGACAGATGCTGGTCAAGAGCAAACCCATCTTTAATAATAATTAAAAAAGTCGGAATTTGGAAGCGTTGGCTGTGACGGCTGCTGCTGGCTCCCATCCATCCTCCGTCGTGAATCCAGCGATAGTATGGTTAAATAAATATAGAAGACCACACTGATAAACAGCTCTTTTCGGAGCTATTCCAATACATCTGTCAATGGGTTGTTTGTTTCCACACCTTCTCTTGGTACGGTAGCTACACATATTATAAAATGAAGTCACTGTCAACTTCTTCTAAATCACGCAACGTAAGAGCGATAAAGGAGGAAGGTTTGTGTATTTTCATCTGTGCGAACATGGTAATTTCATGGTGTCTATCATACACTTACTTTGACTTAATTTACTTTGACGTGCCAAAAGAAGTTTAACTTTAAGTATAGCTACACTGGTACAAAAAAAGTTCAAAAATCCAATGGCCGAAGAGTTTAAAGAAGTGACATGTGCTGACTCTGTAACACTTGGTATTGATCAACCGTCTGGAAAGATACAAGATGTGGAGACGACAGATACAATTAACGAATTAACTGTGAACTGAATTAACGAAGTGATCTTCATTAACAAAGTGACTCTAGAAGAACTGTTACCACAATCCATTATCATTTGACGGCCCGTTGGATGAGTGGCAAGGATGCTTGCCTAACGTCTCAGGGGCCCCGGGTTCGATTCCCGGCGGGGTCAACTTTGGAAATTTTAATGTAATTTTCCAAAAATGTCTCTGGTCTGGATTTGAAAAGTAGTGGTAGGGCACATTGCGTTTCGCAGTCATTTGGGCAGCTCGCCTGGCGGCAGTGACCACCCCCTTACAGATGACCACCGTGAAATAACAGCATATACGTGCTGTTGTGTTTCGGTGAGTGAGTAAGGGATGCCAAAGCCCATTTCCTTATCCCCCTCCTAATCCGTTATCCAATCCTACTGTAGTCGGCAGCGCACTTGCAGCACCTGTAGCGTTGCTTGTGTTATAGGCGACGGTAGCCACCTACCATCAAGTGGACCGTCAGCCTGTCTGTCGACATAACATAAAAAAAAACACTTTCTTTGTGATTGGAAATTCAGGTCGTATAAGAACTGTAATCAGAATAGGCTAAGAATTAGGATAAAGACTTTGTAAACTTTGAAATTTGAATTTCTGTTCTTGTTTATATAGTCTGTATATAATGTAGAATAATTTGATTAGTCCTGTGAGTAGGCAGAGTATAGCCAAGCAAAATCGGGTGTCCTATCTGAATTCGCATTCTGTGTCGATACACTAACTTAATTTAACGATGATTGCTTGAAGCGTTTGTAGCTCCGATGGGTGTTATACCGGATCTCCACGTCTGCTATCCCGTTATATTATATCGCCCACACGAGTCCCTCCACTTTGAAAGGTATATCTAAATAGGTTTCGTGGTATATAAGCCACTTTTATGCTTACTTATCTATCAAACTCAACAAATTTTGAAACAGGAGGTTACATTTTTATGAAATTATTGATAAAGCTCCTAAAAACATGTGCCAAAACTCATTGTCTTGAAAAGTCTAGTTGTTTTTTAAAAAGAAAGGCACTTGTTAAATAACTATTTGTTTCCGAAATTAGCTTTAAATTTAGAACGGAATAATTCTGCTTTGTGGAGCTCTTCTTACATATCTATACATATATGGAGAGTTGTGTGCCACTATTTAAAAAGTTACATGTACTTCCCTTACCTTGCTTGTATATGTAGAAACAAGATTAGAGTCCCCGGCATCATCGGTCCCGAAAGGACACGACCAGGATTCTTCGTATCATTGGTCTCCACACTTGATCACAGATAGGCGCGAATATTTGATCCATATTTGATCACGTTAGGTCACGCGCTGCAATTCCAAACAAAACGCCACAATCGGCACAAAATAAGTCCTCGATCGCATTGTCCACCAGCCAATCACACCAAATCAGATAACACTCCACCAAACACGTAGCACCAGTCCCTTGATGTCAACCGATTGCCCTCCCGTGAGGTACTCCCCGGCTGACGTGCCTCTGCGCTAGCGCTCGGTGTTGTGCCAGAGTCAACGACAATGACATTCCGATCCCGCTGTCCAGTTGACAAATGACAGTTGTCAGTGCTGTTCACTCCCGCAAATCAAAAGCGCCGACACGGCCAGACTGACATGCGCACGCCCTCGTGCGCCTCTCGTCTCCGCCTCGATCCACGTTCGGTTAATATGCAAACAAAGAAAACAAACTATCTGGCTCACCACATTCATTATGCTCGTCCTATCCTGACCAACTAGATACAACTTCACACATATGCACTCACGCGCCATGTTGCGTTGAGGGCTGGTCGAAAGTGCCTAGCACGCGCGGTCCACGGCCATGCTGTGTTGAGGGTCGGTTGCTGGAGTTAATATGATCCTTACAATCAAAAACCCCATCTGTTTTAAGATTCCACAAGAGTATCACAGCTTGTACACGCTGGTCTAGACCGTCATTTACTAAAAGAAATGAGATCCCCACAGCTGTCTATCACTGGACTAGATCATCGCCCACACAAGCAGGTGAGATCCCTACAGGTTTCATTAAACAACAACTTGCTGGACCAGATCGTCACCCACAAAAGCAGGTGAGATCTCTACAGCTTTCATTAAACAACAACTTGCTGGACCAGATCGTCACCCACAAAAGCAGGTGAGATCTCTACAGCTTTCATGAAACAACAACTTGCTGGACCAGATCGTCACCCACAAAAGCAGGTGAGATCTCTACAGCTTTCATGAAACAACAACTTGCTGGACCAGATCGTCACCCACAAAAGCAGGTGAGATCTCTACAGCTTTCATGAAACAACAACTTGCTGGACCAGATCGTCACCCACAAAAGCAGGTGAGATCTCTACAGCTTTCATGAAACAACAACTTGCTGGACCAGATCGTCACCCACAAAAGCAGGTGAGATCTCTACAGCTTTCATGAAACAACAACTTGCTGGACCAGATCGTCACCCACAAAAGCAGGTGAGATCTCTACAGCTTTCATGAAACAACAACTTGCTGGACCAGATCGTCACCCACAAAAGCAGGTGAGATCTCTACAGCTTTCATGAAACAACAACTTGCTGGACCAGATCGTCACCCACAAAAGCAGGTGAGATCTCTACAGCTTTCATGAAACAACAACTTGCTGGACCAGATCGTCACCCACAAAAGCAGGTGAGATCTCTACAGCTTTCATGAAACAACAACTTGCTGGACCAGATCGTCACCCACAAAAGCAGGTGAGATCTCTACAGCTTTCATTAAACAACAACTTGCTGGACCAGATCGTCACCCACAAAAGCAGGTGAGATCTCTACAGCCTCCATCAAACAACAAATGGAACTCTCTCATAACAGTTAAAAAGAGCAAGCAGATAAAGCTTCCTCGGAATCTATGGATAGGGCCTCTTCGGAATCAACCGATAGTGTTCCCAAACCATTAATTAAAGGTTCCCCAGAATTAGTACGTCGGCAACTGCTACAATGCGAGAGCCCGAAGGCTCTCCAAGTTTCTCTCTCTCTCTCTCTCTTTTTTTTTTTTTTCGGTCAAGAAGAAAACGAGTACTGGTAATGACTGATAATATTAACTAAAGCAGGGGTCTCTTAACTCGTAAGTATAGTAACGACAAGCGTTCGATATGAGGTCACTAGAAGTACAGTATTTAAATAAGAAAAACAATCAGGTCATATTACATCCGCTTGCAATAATTAACGACCCCTGTCCATAACACATTTACATTCCACTACACTGATACGGGATGGGCGTCGCTGAACAATGCGCAATTCATCAAAAAAAGGCGTATTTCTAACTGTCCGGTAGCTACACTGCGTTTAGAAACCTCTTTAGCAAGCAACAATACTCTCTGCGGTTATCCAACAATCAGAATTTAGAACTATCGGAGTGCAATTAACAACCACTCATACAGGACTACTAATCTTTCCAAGTCTAATCTCACTTTTGGGTTCGTTTGGGTGTGATAACTCACATTCTAGTACTTTAAGTCCATCTAGAAACAAAACACGGTCTATCCCCCGCTTCACATTAAAATTTTTAAGATAATTATTCTCGCATAACAATAACTGGCATTAAAATTTTTAAGATAATTATTCTCGCATAACAATAACTGGGTGGGTAGATCGAATTAACAACAGATCTACATGAAATAAAACCTCAATTAAATAACTCTCATTTAAACAGCTGATAAGATTTTTACTATTTTTTTTTTGTTCCAGTGTTGTAGGTAGGCTTAGTAAAACTGCGCGATTAGCAAGGCCAGCCAACGTTACAACATCATAATGTCGATTTTCGCCCAACTTATGGGCTGTGCTCTCTACCCCAAAATGAAAACGACTCACCGTTATTATTCACGAGGATCAACCTCACTGCATAGGTTAAAGCCATCGAACCAAAAGCGACGTCTTCTCGAAGTCGTCATTGCGCTCGGACCCAACAAGCCGCCAACAGGGGTCCCACAGCACCTCCACTCCGAGTCGCGGCCGCCTCGCGACGATCCATTGACCATGCGGGTCTTGTTGCAACAAGAGCATATCCTGCCCGACTTGTCCAGGATGGGCTGCTGCTGCAACATCTTTATATTTTTTTTTGCACGGTCATCTGCAACTCCTTGTAACGGTCCCTCTGAGAGGCACAGGTCCATGGCGCTGCACCAAGCCCACGCATCGACGTCGGCAGCCTCAAGGTTGAAGTCTGACAACTTTAAATTCACTCGTCGTAACCGGATCCTTTATGGCTTCGATAAAACTGACGATTTTCCATCACACTGCACCACATGATTGCGTAGTTTTAATTTTCATAGCAGTGCCCGTGAGACAATCCCACTTCTGATGTAGAAACAAGATTAGAGTCCCCGGCATCATCGGTCCCGAAAGGACACGACCAGGATTCTTCGTATCATTGGTCTCCACACTTGATCACAGATAGGCGCGAATATTTGATCCATATTTGATCACGTTAGGTCACGCGCTGCAATTCCAAACAAAACGCCACAATCGGCACAAAATAAGTCCTCGATCGCATTGTCCACCAGCCAATCACACCAAATCAGATAACACTCCACCAAACACGTAGCACCAGTCCCTTGATGTCAACCGATTGCCCTCCCGTGAGGTACTCCCCGGCTGACGTGCCTCTGCGCTAGCGCTCGGTGTTGTGCCAGAGTCAACGACAATGACATTCCGATCCCGCTGTCCAGTTGACAAATGACAGTTGTCAGTGCTGTTCACTCCCGCAAATCAAAAGCGCCGACATATATAAAGACGTTGTGTATATTTGTTAGAAAATATCCGAACTGTTTTGTCGAAAATAACGAAATAGGAACCAAAATAACTAGATAAGGTAATTTATTGCAAAGACCAAAATGTAGATTAGAACTATTTAATAGAAACGTTTATGTTATGGCAATTAAAACATACAATAAACTACCTAATAATATAAAAGAATTGCCGGATCCTAAATTTACAAGAACATTAACAAAATGGTTATTAGATTGTTGTTATTATGATGTTAAAGAATTTTATAATAAGAAACATTAATTCCTTTATTAATATATTAGTTTACCAACAATTAAACACAAATATTTGCATGCCCTTGGCGGGTAGAACATACTTTGTACTGTAACTGCTGTATACAAATTAAAATCCTGTAAACATGTGTTCGCGCAAATAAACATTTATTTTATTTTTATTTTATAATAAAATTGTAGACGACCCGTGTCTGTACATTAAATATCTTTAAAAAAAAAAAAAATTTTTTTTCACGTTGTACTTATGAAAAATAGTGAAGTGAAAAAAATAGTTTTTAGAATTTTTGTCTGTCTGTGCGTTTGTGCATGCTAATCTCAGAAAAGGCTTAACCGATTTTATGCGGTTTTCACTGATTGTATCAAGCTTTCCGTAACACTAGTGTTTGTTTCATTCCAATCGGTTTATAAAACAAAAAAGTTAAATGTCATTTTTTGTTAACTTTAAAAAATTATAATAAAGAAATATAAGCAACTGTATATTTTCTCCTTTTGATAAAAAAAATCAGTAATATTTAATTGGGGAAACTTCTTCAGAAGGACATGACAATACATTTTTTTTTATTTTGGCTATAATAGTTATCTGACAATGTGGTTATTTTTTTCTATATCTGGTATCTTTTTAGTCGCCCAGTTTAATATGCCTGAAGCTATTTCGATTCTTGTGCTTAGTTAGTCTTGTGCTCTCTTTGTGCTT
This sequence comes from Bembecia ichneumoniformis, assembly GCA_910589475.2. Taxonomy (NCBI): domain Eukaryota; kingdom Metazoa; phylum Arthropoda; class Insecta; order Lepidoptera; family Sesiidae; genus Bembecia; species Bembecia ichneumoniformis. Next base: position 925,209 of record OU342520.1, read on the forward strand.
TAGTTTCATCCCACATAAAGCAAGACGAAGAACTATCAGAACCATCATATATATCGTATAATTTATAGAACTTTGTCAATAACGGTGTCGGTAGAAGCTCATTGATTTAAACTTTTATTTGTTTTCAGCTACTATTAAATGCATATTAAATGTATACATGTTTATCTACGTTCACACATCTATCTTCAATTTCTTTAATTTTTGCTGTATACATCACAATCATCACAAGTATCTACTTCTGGCAGCTTGAAAGGTAAATTAAACTACGTAAATACCTACTTCACGATATAATCAAGATTTTGTCATCATAGAAGCATTAACTTTACATAACACCTCTCGCGATCATAGTAACAATCATATTTTGGAAAAGACGTAATGTGGGACAGATAATAATTCCAGGATCTGTTTTGGGTTAACCTTACAACAAATATGTAGGTAAATGTGTGTCGTTAATACCGTAAATACAACTATAGATACCGTAAATAGACGTGTGTGTATGTGTATGTGTGTGTATATTATATGTTTTTAGTATATTATTTTTTATTTTGTATTTAGTTCGTTTGTGGTCGTGGTAGTTACTTTTTGCACTTGTTATCCCCTCTGTTACCTGTTGTGTTCTCTGTGTATCCCGAAGGTAGAGATGTTCTTAGCATTAGGTCCGCCTTTTGTACCAGAGTGTACATAAATAAAGTTTTTAATAAATAAACAATGTCTCCCAATTGTCGCTTTCCTAAAACAGTCTTAATTCTTGTTGACAAATACTCAAATTAACTAAGAACATTGCCTTGCTTGTTACTCCGTCAACGACATAATTATGAATAAACTAAATTATTTGATCTATTTTGGTACTACACGAGAAGTCATGACTTAAAACAAAGCTGTTTACAATTAGTATACGAGTTTCTTTAACATTCAACTGCTCACAATAAATAAGACAAAAATACCAAGTAATTACATTAACGTTGTATTCATTTTATTCATTGAAACAACCATGTGAACTGTGTAAAAATCGCTGTATCCACTGTACTATAATTTTTAATATAAGTATTTTTCTGTTTCCGTTGGCAGCCATTACGTCTAGTACCATATCAGAATCTGGCGCCAAAGCGGAATGAATAGAGCGAGAACAGTAAGCCTCTCGCCCGCCATTCTATTCCTTAGGAAGGATTTTATTCTCTTTAGGCATGAAAATGACCGCTCCAGAAAATTTTGTCACACGTGTCTCTAATTTCCATAATTTCGACTGGTTTCTTATCTGTGTTTTTCCACTTGGCACACCACATACTATGTACTCTGCTTTTATTAGTGATTCTCCAACACTTTCTTCCCAATAAATTTTCATAAAAGAACACGCAAGCGAAGAAACAGACGGCTAAAAACGTTTTTTTTTTTCAGTCAGATTTCGGGGGGGGGGGGATAAATCCCAACTATCCCCCCCTCTGTATACGTGCTTGGGAAAATTATATGAAAAATAAAATAATGTGGGTGGTAAATATCAACAGCAGGTACATAACATATTATAATGTCGTAAAAACATTTTCAGCTTGATGTGACAGCAGCAAAGTTAGAAATTCGGCATCCGATAATCACTCGTCGCCCTGATGCTCTGAACAGTGAACATTTTCAATTTACATGCAGCTAGCGGACCGGTCATTTTCCACTGATCGCTAAGCAAATTTTCCACTGACAGTAAAGCAATTTAGCTTTTACGAAAATCGACGAAATAATGGTACGTAAACGTATATAACAAAGAGAGAAGGTCAATGTTTGTTTAAGATGTCCAAATAGCGGAAATATCTAAAAAATAGTGGTATTATCCTAAGTTGTTTTTATTAGATGTATAGAAATGGACCTAATGTTGTCACCTGACACTCCATGATCTTGGACGGTAGGATAAGAACAAACGAGTCCTGAGTCATGAGTCGGGACTCGGGAGAGGGGATAGCATAACTACAGTTCGCTTTCCTGTCCTACTTGTCTCGCTTTGTAAACAATAAATTCGGTAAAATTAAATTAGTCATGTATATGACGGCGCTTTTGATTAACGAGAGTAAACAGCAATGACAACTGTCAGTTGTCAACTGGACAACGGGATCGGAATGTCATTGTCGTTGACTCTGACACAACACAGAGCGCTAGCGCAGAGGCATGTCGGCCGAGTAGGCGTACATCAAGGGACTTGTGCCACGTGTTTGGTGGAGTGTTATCTGATTTGGTGATTTGGTGACTTATTTTGTGCCGATTATAGCGTTTTGATTAGCATTACAACGCAAGACCTAACGTTGAGTTTTATTCTATCTGTGATCAAATATGGACACCAATGATACGGAGAACCCTAATCATGTCCCTTCAAGACCAATGATGCCGAGGACCCTAATCATGTCCCTTCAAATATTATGAATAAGTAAAGTTTGTATGTCTGTATGTAAATAAGAGGTAATCTTCGAACTTCGAAACTGTTGGTTAAAAAAAATCTTTAACCAACAGTTAGAATAGAATTATTTCAGGATGGGCAAAAGCCCCGGGCACCAGCTATTTTAAAAATAAAGATGCAAAAATTTAATTTAAGGAGTCAATGTATATCGGGCGTTGAGTATACCTTTTATTTTTCAACGCGGACGAAGTCAGGGGGACCAGCTTGTTTAAAATAAACTGTTTCGAGTTTGTATTTTATGCAAAATTATTGCAAAAAGAAATAATTATCAAAATTATCTACAAAATAAGAAGAGTATAGAGAAATTTGTGGACAATTTTTTAATCTGTTAGTATTAGCACAGAATAAATAATAGTACTAGCGTAGTATTAGTAGGAATAGGTACCTACTACAAAAATAATATGCATTTTTTAACATAAAGCTCTACATATAAAGCTCAAAACAAATTGCATAACACAGTTCAGCTTGCACGAAGCACATTTACAGGTTACCACAGCATACATATTCTTCTTAGGTACATATTCAAGTCAATTAATCATTTTATACATATTCAAAAACAATTCAAAATCACACAAAAAGAAAACAAAGAAAAACAAATACAAATTGATAGAAGTTGGGGTGGCTTCCAAGAACAGTTAACATTTAATAAAATTTCAATACACACAATTCTATTAAAGCAGCAAGGAAAGTAAACGAAGGTTAGGATGTGAAAAACACTTCGCCATGTTGCAAACAAAGAGCTTCTAAATAAAATATAGCCTTAGTTCAATCAGTTCTGTGTTATTGTATTCCAATATGGGGCGGAGCCTCTAAAATTAAATTTTTAGAATTGGAAAGGGTGCAAAGATCATTACTTAAAGTGATGTACTTTTTGCGACATAGATTCCCCACTACCGAACTTTAAAATTATTGTGACGTCCTAAATGTAAGAAAATTATATATCTTAACTGCTACACTTAAACTAAATAAATCCTTAAATCATTTAATTAAATCACCCGCATTTAATTAAAAAGAGAAGAAATGATATAGTTGTTCAAACAAAAATTGTAAAAACTGCCTTTGTTCGAAGACGATATATTACCCAAACTTCTTATTTATACAACATATTAAATAAAAAACTTAATATTTATCCTATGACACACTATAATTGCAAAAAGACCCTGACAGATTGGCTCAAGACCCTAAATTATAATGAAACCGAATCTTTATTAAAGACTATTACTTAACTAAATTAAACATTTATTATCAAAACATTTATTTTATTATGAAGGGGGACTTATGTAAAAGCTACACTTAACTCATATAGATAATGCTACTTCACATACACATTCACACACACATAAACATTCACACACTCATGCAAACATACACACTTTATTGTATTCTTTGGATTTTAGTAAAGTGTTGGAGGAGCGGGGTTCTCCTGATACAAGTATCTTATACTTAATAGGAGGCCCCCTACACTTCTTTTTGTACCTATTTTGTATTTTTTTGTATTTTGTATTTAGGAAGGAAGTAAAGGAAAGTTAGAAGTAGCAAGGATATCCAAATATAACGTATAATTAGGTAAAAGCAGGCGGCACATTGCCTTTCACAGTCATTTGGGCAGCCCATTTGGCGGCAGTAACCACCCTCTTACAGAAGACCACCGTGAAATGAAAGCATGTGCGACGGTGTTTCGAAGAGTAAGAGTTGCCAGAGCCCACTTCCTAATCCCTTATCATTATCCTGCTAAGGTCGGCGACTCATACACAGCACGGTAGCCACCTACCATCAAGTAACGTGCAATATGTCGGAATTTCATGTAATATTATTTAAAAGAGTGTGGTCTCGCCATATTTGTGCGCTGAATCCGAAACCCTTGCAATAAGCAGGTGGAAGCACTTGTGTTAATTTGACTTGAATTTTCTATCGGGCGGGAATTTTATTACATTGCCCTATTTCGCCCCATTCCACCCGATTCCACTAAACTGCAGTTGCTGAGGCGACAAGTGGAATGTTGCAGGCATTTGATTTTGTTTCACAATATTTTCCTTCGTAGCTAAAGAACAAAGTAGTCTTTGCTTGTATAAATCTCGGGAGTTAAGTGGTATAGTAAATTTCAGCTTTCCGAAATGGACAGACGCCTACGCATTTCCATACAAAACTACTGTTTTATTTTTCATGTTAAGATCGACAGACATGCTGACGGTCTACTTGATGATTGGTGGCTATCGTCGCCTGCCGACTGCAGTAGGATTAGTGATAAAGGATTGGACAGTGGGCTCTGGCATCCCTTACTCACTCACCGAAACACAACAGCACACGTGCTATTATTTCACGGTGATCTTCTGGAAAGGGGTGGCTGCCAGACGGGCTGCCCGAATGACTGCGAAACGCAGAGTGCCCTATGCTACTACTTTCCAGATCCAGACCAGAGCCAAATTTAAAAAGTTCAATTTTCAAAGTTGACCCGGCCGGGAATCGAACCCGGGATCCCTAGGGCAGAGTCAGGCAAGCACCCTAACCATTCATCCAACAGGTTCGTCAACGGGCTGTCTATGGACAGAAGCTGAATTGAGCTTAATAAATGTAGATACTTCTTTACCCGTATTATTATATTTATCTATACTTACATAATATAATAAAATCGTAATATAAGAGGTAAAAAAAACCAGTTTTTAGAATTTTTGTCTGTTTGTGCACGCTAATCTCAGAAGAGGTTTAACCAATTTGAATCTGATTTGAATGCGTTTTCACTGATGTATTATAGCAAGCTTCCCGTTCCATTCAGTGTTTGTTCCATTCCAATCGGTTTACAAACAAAAAGTATAGTAAATTTAAAGAATAACGTCTAACATTTTTTAAATAAAAATGCAATAAAATAACTCTGGTTGAATTGGTTGAAACTTTAGTTACGTGAAGCTTGCTGTAATACATAATTGAAAACCGCATTAAAATCGGTTAAGCAGTTTCTGAGATTAGCGCGAAACGCACAGACAGACAGACAAAAATTTTAAAAATAATTATTTGACTTCGGTAACATAAGTACGTATAACAGCATATACGTGCTGTTGTGTTTCGGTGAGTGAGTAAGGGATGCCAGAGTCCATCTCCTTATCCCCTCCTAATCCCTTATCGTTAATCCTAATGTAGTCGGCAGCGCACTTGCAGCACCTGTAGCGTTGCTTGTGTTATAGGCGACGGTAGCCACCTACCATCAAGTGGACCGTCTGCCTGTCTGCCGACCTTAACATAAAAAAAAACCCCGAAAATGAAGGTACTTTGTTAAGGTTGTAAAATATTTATATCTTTATCAACAACTACTTAATAATAGTGTGAACTTATGTAATAGTGTACGTGTTTAGTGTCTGTCTGTCTATGCGCGCTAATCTCGGAAAAATTTTGAACGGATTTTGTTCCTGATTGTATCGACGGAAATAAGAATTTCTGAGGATTGTTTAAGGGATTCACTGAGGCAAATGACATTTACAATAGAACTCACTGGCGGCGGATCCAATTCAACAGGCCTAGAAATGGTGTTTTTTCGTTTTTATCATTAGAACAATACACAAAAAAAAAATTTTATTAATACATTTTTTTAATTTGATATTAACTTATTAATAGGTACAGGATTCATATGCGCGCAGTAAGCCGTTTTCGAGAGAATTTTCAATAAAAGTCAAACTTTTTTTGTGGAGTTTCTATCACTTTAACGAAAATTCTAATTAATACAATTGGTTCTTCACATGTAGTTTAAGTATAATATATATTTTTTTCAAAGCAATTGTCTTGTCCATTTCTTGTAACATCTTCATTAAACAATGGATATTTTTTGTATTTAGCGTTTGTCTCCCCCTTAAGTATAAAATTGCAGAGTATTTTCAATTTTCTAGTAAGCTCTCCTGTCGCGAACTAAAATCCATTGAAGTGATCTATCCGATGCACTTTTAGATATATCCCCTTTATAAAGATGGCCACACCTATCCTCTCAGATAGGGTTTATTCGAATAATAATTGTCTATTTCTTGTAACATCTTCATTAAACAATGGATATTTTTAGTATTTAGCGTTTGTCTCCCCCTTAAGTGTAAATTCATGAATATCTTATTTATATTTGCCGAGTTATTGCGGTTTTTGTCAAACAAGCGTTGCCGGGATCGGTTAGTAAATAAATAAATTCAAACTTACTGTAAAGAGAGAGGTCAAATTTGTATGCATGTCGAGGGAACACCCTCAGAATTTTCTATACCTATTACAATGTTTCTCCTATACCAAAACCATACAGTTCCAGGTCGAGGCTATAAATATTAATCCTAGTTCACGTAAGCAGAGCCGGTACGAGTCCGTCTGTTATAAAAACGGAGTGTGATTTTCGCAGCTGTATGCCGCGAGGGATGTTTGGTATTCAAAGACCAAAAGCGGGTTATTTGTCGATAAAAATGTAAAGTTCAAACAGATCGTTATTAGTGATTTACATGACAATGAAAAAAGTAGGCGACAATGAAAGTGAGAAGAGATTTTAAGTAGACAAGTATTTGTTATTGTAATTTGAGACCTAAAACGTATAGCGTACATCGTTTACGCAAGCTACTTTCTTTGGGAGAAATTTTTGTAAAGCCAAAACGCCCCTTTTGAATAATTTAACAATGGCATTCTCGCGGAAACGAAACGGGAAATAATTGAACACATGTTTTAGAGGGAAACGCACGATTAGTTCGAGTGCAAAGAAACAAAAGACAACTTTCATCGTCACCACAAAATTTAATATATACGACTCAAACCTTGTTAACGAAAACTCATTTGTTTACGGGAACACACGACGAACAGTTTGCTTTTATAGTAAGGGGAAAAATGCTGAGACCGGTGGTCGTTCTCGTGTTAGTGGCGTACTGTAGTTGCGAGGACAATGATATCCTGACGGAAGATTCGAGAGCTAAGAAGAAGAAGGGTAACGCTAAACTGTTGGGTGAGTTTTATAGTGTAGAGAAAGAAAGCCTTTTTACATAGCCTTAGAATGTTTTCATTAGCAATGCAAAACATTAAAGTAATTGGGGTCCACAGGAGGCCCATTTTGAACGCATTATAAAATATCTCAACCTCAACTACGAGTAGGTATAACAACATCGGTTTAGTACTAATATACGTACTATGGACTATGAATTAAAATTATTGAAACATGATTTGTGTGCTTTTGTTTTTTCTTGCAGGATAATTCTTCATGAATTATTGACTTATCTTACTTATAATAGGGAATATGCACATTTTTTTTAATATTTTCATACGATAAGTTATATCGTTGTATAACCGTAAAAAAATATTCAGCGCCAAAAAACAGAAATTTGGTAACAAAAAAAGTTAAAATTAACTAACAGCTACGGGCACTTTAAACGCCCGCCCTTTTGGCGCGCTTGTCGTGACGTCAAAGTCTACAATACAATCAAATGTTAAAAATCACAAACATCTACACGCTTGTTGACATTTCATAGACGTTGACATCAGATTCCATAGACTTTATGCACTTTTTAATAATTATTTTCGTAACGAAAAAGAAATAATATTAAAAAATATTTACATAGACATAATTCTAAAGCAAAAACGTTGATAAAAAATATATTTAAGCCTTTTTTGAATTAGACGCATATTTCCTATTGCGGAAGTATATAAGAAGGGATGTTTGTTGCTCTTTCACGCAAAATTATAATTAAACTTAAAATTAGAATAGTTTTATATCAAAATAATATGTTCGCAAGCGAAGACGCAGGCATAAGCTTGTTAATAATATTTTGTTAGTTTCACGCTACAGTTGAACCCCCTTTCGAATCTTCTCGTGGTCTATGTATATTTGGATTTATTTTAGGAATCCGGCTTTTCTGTTTCTGTTTTTCTGGAATTTTTTCCAATTTTTCTCTCCATAAGAACCTTCCTCCGACTTAAACGACTATTAAAAAAAAAACCAATTAGCTTAAAATTAGTCCAGCCGTTCTCGAGTTTTGCGCTTGAGAACATATTTAGCTCTTCATCATTTTTTTTATTATACTGTCAGTATTCCTAATGTCTAAATTACAATTATTATCTTTTTCAGCTCTAATTCTACTCCTGGTGGTCTCAAAGGTAGTAGTAATGAAGATATTTTCCGGTGTGTTGTTCGTGGCGTTCTTCCAGAAGTTCTGCTACATTATCGGCTTAGTCGTCAACTATTTCTTGAAGAATAAATCTATACCGGTCACACCGTCGACGACATACGGTGTGCCACAAGACTACAACACCTTGGGCTATAGTTACGGCCCTCCAGAACACGAAACCTTTGCTAATCAGCACGAGCTCTCTAGTTTGACAGAATTAGCTGGTAGTGCCTTCAAATGGCCCTTTGCAAGAAATACTCAATAAAAAATATTTAAGAATTTATTTATTGAAAACTTAGTACCTGAAGGTGTCGAGATAATTTATTAATTTATTGTTAACATAGAAGAATTGTTTTTTTTTTTTTTTGCATTTATAAGATAGGGTTACAATATTAAAAGCACGACTATATTTTGTAATATGTATAGATAAACATAGATAATGCCTAATGGTGCATAAGGCACAGCCTGTGTGTGGCCGATTTGTTTGGCCTACTATCTCACTGTGTTTTGATTTTAAATTCCTTAGATATCTTCCAAGGTTCCAGGGTTCCAGGGTTCCAGGGTTTGTTTTTTTCTTTTACTCAGAGGCGCAGATCCATGGGCCATCACTAATTATGTATGTAAACAAAAGACACAGTTAAGAAACGGTTTAAGACACAGATGTTACTTATTTAGGTGTGAAATACTGCTTTGCTTCAACGTCATTTTTTTTTTAAGCTAGAGTAGCCTTTCCTTTCAAATGACTTCTCAACTCGACTTAGAAAGTTACACTAAAAAATTAATTACTTAGATTTAGAAGTTGTTACATTAAAAATTAAAATATGAATAGGCGTGCGTCAAATGTAAAACGGAAAAAGGGCGAAATCTTTTGCACAAACAAAGATTACAGCAAACAACAAAGATTACATTACAACAAAGATTTTTAACTGTATAGATCGGCAAGATGAAAGAATCCGTAATGTGAAATTTAGTACCACGTGGTACAAAATCGCTCAGTCCATCGCCGACTTTACAAGGCTATTTAGCTACGCCATGGCTATCCTGATTACGGTAATCCGGATAGGTGATTACGCAAAGCTAATTACAATTAATTACATAATCCTTACCTATTATTAAGGAAATAATAGGTAAAACTTGTATGTTTTACCTATTATTTCCTTGCAACTTATGAGAAAAGTACTGTATCAGTCTCGGGCGAAGTAGCAATTAACGGCCTTATTGGTTCAAAAGGGCTTACGGCTCAGCCTTTTAAATTCACTTATAAAGTACTCGACTTCTCCTCGAACTTCAATACTACTCTGCCGACAATTGCTCTATTTCGTGCCTCGGATTGCACTATTAAAATATAAGGAAATAGGCATCTTCTGGGTGAGCTCGCTCCATCTTCGGCCTGATCCTTCCTACATGGATATATGCTGGTCAAGAGCAAACCCATCTATAATAAAAAAAAAAAAAAAATAAGGCGAGTTGTTGTTCCCAATACCTTCGAGATGTTTACAGCCTGTGCCATTCTTTCTTGTTCCAGTTCTGAAATTATTTTCGAGTACGCGGTCCACAGAGCAAGGAATCGCCGCGCCGCGCCGCCCGCTACTAGACACGACAGTAATAATAATATTCGCGCCGCGCATTTGCGCTAAACGCAATTCAAGGCGCATTTGGTCGCCAGTTTCTGTTTACACATTGTGGAGTAATCATTAGAAAAAAAAAGCGATAGAAATGCCTCATTGTGCTGTGATTTGGCGTAATAATGATAAAAAAATAAAAATGTGAAAAAAAAGAAACCAATTTACAAGTACGTAATTAATTTTTAGCATTTAAAATAATGCGAGTCGAGTATCTTTTGGTACACAAAATGTAAACAATGCGTAAGCTCCGAGTCGGTAGTCCGTGTACTGGTATTAATAAACGGTAAGCCTTCGGAAAGGCTGGATTTGTATGGAAAGTGTTGACCATGCCGTCTCTAGTAGCGGGCGACGCGGCGATTTATTGACCCATTTCCCCGTAGAGTAAAGCTTCCATTTTTTTCGAAAACTCCTAGAAAAGGTTTAATATATGACCCTATTTACCTAGCTCTTCATGAAAGAGTTTCTCTTTAAATTCTTCTTTTATTTTTTTAAATTTTGATATTCGACATACAACCGTAACGTATGCCTATGGTTTTTAAATCAAAACACCATACTATGAAAAGGGCGAGGCGAAAAAGCACGAATTTTTAATTAAAATTTATATTTTGAGTATTTTATGCTCCGTAGGTATTTTATGCACAGAAGGTCATCGAAATATAATATAACTTTCTCAGAAGGTATATTTGCCAATAAGTAAAGCAATAAGTAAGCAATAATAAAGCACATATTTCCCCTAGACAATATTTAATTGGGATCAATTCAGCGTTTCAAATAAAATACAGTAGGCCAATCCATTCAGCGTTTTAAATAAAAAACTTCATCTATTCACGATGTGTAACAAAAATGGAAAAAACCTCATTCAGTTTAGAGTTTTTTAATTAAAGGTCGGCAGACAGGCAGACGGTTAATTCCGACAAGTAACACCATAAGTAATTAGGGATTATAGGAGGGAAAGAAAATTGAGCCCCGGCATGCGTTATTCACTCATTAAAAACAGCACACATGCTGTTATTTCACAGTGGTCTTCTGTAAGGGGTGGTTACTGCCGCCATACAGTCTGCCCAATTCATGACCGAGTCGATGTGTGCTCTGCTAATATTTCAATTTATGTGTACTAATTAGTAATCTAGTTAGTCGCGCTTTAAAACTGTCCAGCAATCTCTATTATTGACCTCTTGGAGATTGCCAGCGTGCGAATAGAAAAAAAAATCAATTGGTATAGGCAAAAAAAAATTTCAACTGTATAGATAGGGCAAGACGAAAGAATCCGTAATGTGACATTTAGAACCACGTGGTACTAACTCGCTCAGTCCATCGTCAACTTTACAAGGCTATTTAGCTACCTGGTTACGGCGATCAGGATCAATATTTTTGTAGGAAAAAATTCCCAGTGCCTTCTATATATTTTATATAATTACATATATATAATCTTTTTGGGTGTGGGTATTCTTTTCTTAAAATAAAGAAGTCATATCTGAGCAAGTTGGTAAAAATACATTAATTTATTCTATCTATAAATAATACAGATTTTTATTGGAATCTGAATGAAGATTATGGGTTCTGGAAATAGGTAATTAAAAAGGGTATTATAATATAGTATGATAGATATTAATTTAATTAGTATAACCATAAATAAACGATTACGTCCATGTTGTATTAGGATGTAAGCCAAGCTTATCCTCGTTTACTTGTATCTAGTTATTGCTAGAGGCATTAAGTTAAGCCATTGTGAAAACAATTGAGTTTGAAAATTAAATTACTAATCCTAATGGGTGTGTACGTATATTTAACTCCCTTGTTGACCCAGTTAGATCCCAATACGTCTAAAGAAATCCAAAATAAGTCCGAAAAAATCATTATAACGCTTCTCTCATTTAAGTTTTATAAGCGTAGAGTCTTAACTTAGAAAGTTAAAAATGTAGTTTTTATTTATAGTTGGCAATACAAATAACAAAATAATTGTCTAAGTTTTCGAATTTCTATTATATCTACTCGATATTATATTTAACTAAAGATTGTTAACTTTAATAGACCTAACTTTTAATAGGTTTATAATACAAGCAGACGTTTCATGTGAAGTGTTTGCTCACTGGTCGAAATTTGTTTAATATTATTTCACACGGGGAAAGACTATGTATCTATTAACCAAAAACTATTAAAAAAAAGGAAATCTTTTCACAAAAAAAGTGATTGGACTATTAAGTATTTACTTATTTTTTTATATAAATACTAGACAGTCTTGGAGTTTGCTTGAATGAAGAGTAATGTGGCGACTGTCGCCCAGGAACTCAAGTGACTCTAGGCAGAAACCAATACAAAATGCTCTTCATAGAGAAAAAGCTATGAAAGATAGTGAGAATGGAGAAATGTGCTGTGTCATATATGCTCAAGAAACACGACAGAATAAGAGAAGAAAGAAGAGATAAAGAAGAAGAAACAGTCAACTATGTTTTTTTTTATGTTATGTCGACAGACAGGCTGACGGTCCACTTGATGATAGGTGGCTACCGTCGCCTATAACACAAGCAACGCTACAGGTGCTGCAAGTGCGCTGCCGACTATAGTAGGATTAAGGATAAGGGATTAGGAGGGGATAAGGAAATGGGCTCTGGCATCCCTTACTCACTCACCGAAACACAACAGCACGTATATGCTGTTATTTCACGGTGGTCTTCTGTAAGGGGGTGGTCACTGCCGCCAGGCGGACTGCCCAAATGACTGCGAAACGCAGTATGCCCTACCACTACTTACGACAGAAGCCTAACAGATATGTAGAAACGCGTTTTAAAAAATTGACCGTGTGAAACAGAGACAAAAAATTTCGCCGAGTGAAAAAAAGGTTCGATTTTATCAAAGCAGTATCGGCTCCCTTATTGGGTATAATAGGGGGCCATTAGAACACACATTTTCGCGAGGACATACGTTCTCACCAAACGAATCCAATTAGATTCAACGTGACACTTAAAAGTACCTATTTATATTTAATTCAAAACGGTTTGAACCCCTATTTTATTTCTTCTTATTGTTCCAACAGGCGTAGTTCATTAATATTGCATATGTGATGGAAATCCTTGAGTGAGATTGTTTTAATATTCTTACATAATTATAAGGATTTTAATATCCTAAACCATTTAAAAGTAGGTGAACTTAGAAAAAATTCAGCAATGTCATAATCTATGTACCATCTATATATAAAGAGAAGAGAAAAGATTTGTATGTTTGTAATGAATAAACTCAAAAACTACTGGACCGATTTTAAAAATTCTTTCACCTATAGAAAGCTACATTATCAGCGAGTAACATAGGCTAACTACTCACCCTCCCCTATCTCCCCCCCCCCCCCTCCATACAAATGTATTTTTGTAATGAATAAACTCAAAGACTACTGGACCGATTTTAAAAATTCTTTTACCTATAGAAAGCTACATTTACAGCGAGTAACATAGGTCACTCACCCTCCCCTATCTCCCCCTTTTCTGCCCCCCCCCCTCCATACAAAATTGCCGTTTTCCACGAATAATATTTTATAAAGAGACGCGGAAGAAGTCACGTGCAACAGCTAGTCTTGAAACATAATAAAAATATCTTGTTCACTTTTGATTATGATTATTTACATCTATATGTAGTTGCAGAGATACAGCGTTCTGTTAAATGAATTTCATTTCAAAACAGTCAATTACTCGTTTAAGGGGATACTGCACAAAATTTTGGAAATTTACTCATTTTTAAGTGACTAGTACTATGCGCTGAATTAGTTAAATACATTAAAGTAACTTTTGTAGGTTAGCCTGATCCTTGCACAAGGTCACCGCCTTGTTGAAATTTGAAACAAATACATTTAAAATTAATAAAAAATACATAAACGGAACGACTTCTAAAAATTTATTTCTTCGAATACTTCTTAAATTTTACGCATGAAGCACTAATTCTCACATGAAAATGTTTGTATTGATATTCCGCAGATCCCCCCCTTCTTAATATTCATTATAAAATTATAAATATGAAAATATTAAGAATTTTCAATATTTAATCCAAACGCCTGATGGTTTTCCAACCAAAAAACATTGCTCTAATAAAATCATTAGGCGCACTTATTTGTCGTATGACATGACGTCATGAGGTCAATGTCAAGTCAGCTGTGTTATAAATTTTGTATTTACATTTTACACATGTTTAAGTGTTTTTTGGAAGTGAAGGATGGGTAACCAGAAAAAGAATCATTATCTAAGTGACTAAATAAAAAAATTATCCTAAGAATGCTGCTATAATGTGGTAAGTAGACTTCTATTTGGAAGTATTTTTATCGGAGAACGCAATTGTCTGTTTTTTTTCTAATTTGCATACTGAAATATGGCTAAATTAATCATGTCATTGGTTTCACTTTCAGGCAAATAAGAAAATCTGGACATGCAAAATAAAATATTGCAGTTGAGTCGAATTCCGTACAGAGTAGTGCGAACGCAGAACATGCAAATGCATACAGGTAAATACCTACCTATCTATTTAATGTCTCAAACAGAGGTGTATACAACAGGCTTGTTTCCACTGAGAATAAATCGGATGGCTTAGAGTTTCTAATGATTAACCATGATAATTAGTAAACAAAAAACAACTTTTCTATTAAAATAATAAAAGATTAATAATATTTTTGGAAAATAAAATCGACAAAATGAGGCGTTTAATTATGTGACATTAAACACCAATCAGAGAAGCGAATGGAAGCGTGACGTCACACCTCGCGAAACACCACGTTGTGGCTGTCATTTTCGTATAAAGTGAACAGGTTATTTCGAGTTTTCAGCAATTATTGTTAAATTAATACAGTTCGTTTTTAGTTTAATCTTGAAAGACAGGTATAATTCGCCATGGAATCAGGATTTAACAAAACAAACAGCAGTATATTGCCCAAAATTGCCGTTATGCTTGTTCATCGGAATTCCGCAATGGTAAAAACTTCTACCTAAGTATTATGTGAAGAACAAACAAAGTCTTACTTAATTAACAGTTACCAGTCAGAGAGTGGCATTTACCTACTGTGGAATCAGCCGTCTCAAGATCGCCGGTTTTTCTTGCCCTTGACCAAAACTGGACAGAATTTTCATTTACCCATATACTAGGTACAACTGATATGAACTGAGCCAAACCCTCATTGGTGAGCGCCATGGAAAATGGTATTTTATATAAAAATTTGAGAACCGGTGGAAACAAAAAATGTGTTCCACCATTTTGTTAAATCGGTAAAATCTTCTGCTTACACGTCCACACTTGTCGACACAATCTTATAACTTTTGTGACTAGAATGCTTTTACAACCTAAAATTTTTAAAACATTTAAAGATTTACTTTTTGAAAGTATTCTTACTTTAAAGTTTGTTCTAAATAAAAAAAAAGTATTTTCAATATAAAATATGTTGTAATATTGAGCTGAGAAGCCAAGAAAATGTAAAAAAATTGTTTGTTTATATCTGTATATATTCAACTTCACCTGTTAAATTACAATTAAATGGTGGCGCGTTGGTAAATTTCAAGCTATTTTACCAAATCACACGATAAATTTCTTTTGCCACTGATATCAGGACAATAAATATATAAAAATACAATTAATACGATAGTAAAAACTTAACTTGACAATATTAATAAATGGTGATTACGTTTATTTTCTAATTTGACATTGACTCAAAACCGCTGACTTTGTGGTAAGCGAATACAAAGTTTTATTTATTTTTATTTTTTTATTAAAGATGAGTTTGCTCTTGACCAGCATCTATCCATGTAGGAAGGATGAGACCGACGATGGAGCGAGCTCACCCAGAAGAGCCCATTCGAACCTTGAAAAGATTTGGGTTATATGAGCTCGGAAATACAGACGCCGGCAGGGAGTTCCAATCCTTAGCAGTGCGCATCACAAAAGATGTTTTAAAGCGCTTGGTCCGAATTAGAGGGATTTCGACAAGGTGAGGATGGTAACCAGCCGTACGTCTGTATGTCCGATAGAAGAAAGGGGAAGGCAGTATGATCTCATGCAGCTCTCGAGCACACTCTTCGAAGTACATCTTATAGAATACACAGGCAACTTTGCGTCTATGTGCTAGGCTCTGCAGCTTAGTTCTTATTAGTGTATCATCGCCAATGGGCCTCCTAGCTCTGCGATCCACCGAGTCGAGTGCGGCAAGTTGGTATTTTGATGGGCCATCCCAAAGGTGACAGCAATACTCCATGCAAGATCGGACTTGTGCCTTGTATAAAGAGAGGAGCTGTCCAAGTGTGAAGCATCGCTTCACTCTATTTGGGATGCCCTACTTTTTGGCCGCTGTTTGGGCTTTGGACTCGATAGAATTACCGAAGTTGAGATTTGAGCACAACTTCATACCAAGAAGCTCAAGATCATTGGCCACAGGTACGGATGCACATCGGAAAGTTGGAGCCAAGTCGAAAGGGCTCCTTTTTGCAGAGACCAAATACGCTTGCGTTTTGGTGGCGTTAAAATCAGCCAGATTCTTGTCACCCCATTGGCATACAAGATTTAAGGTTCAGTTAATTCGCTCAACCATTGCCCCCCAACGAATCCTGGACAAATATCTCTCTATGACCGTATTGTCATCTGCGTATACAACTACTCCTGGAAGAAGTAAGTCATTAATATGAAGCAGGAAAAGAGTTGCAGAGAGAACAGATCCCTGAGGAATACCGGCATCAATTGCCATGAGGTCCTAGGAGCAGCCATCAATGACTACTCGAATTGACCGTTCATTCAGGAAATCAGAAATCCAGCTACAAAGAGACCGGAGGGGATGCCGTATGTAGGAAGCTTGCCCAGTAAACGTGCATGCCAAACCCTCTCAAAGACCTTCGATATGTCGAGTGACCCAGCGAGAGCCTCGCCATGTTTCTCGATGGCTTCACTCCAGTATTGCGTGACATATACAAGAAGACCTCCGGTTGAACGTCCCTGGCGAAATCCATATTGGCGATCACTGAGCAGGTCGTTAACTTCAAGATATGTCAGCAGCTTACTATTCAGTACTCTCTCCATAACCTTACAGAGTACAGAAGTGATGGCGATTGGTCGATAATTACAGGGGTTGGCACGGTTACCCTTTTTAGGCACTGGTTGAACATTGGCAAGCTTCCAAAATGCCGGCACGGTATTCGTCCTGAGAGAGAGATGGTGCAAGCGTGTAAGTACAGGAGACAATTCAGGACCACATTCCTTCAGGACCCTTGCAGGTATGCCATCAGGTCCACTAGCTTTGTTCACGTCAAGACTCCGTAGTGCTCTTCGAATCTCTTTGTTGTGAATCTAGATCTCTGGCATTGAAGATTCACAACGAGGTATTGATAGTGGCTGTTGAGAGCTGTAATAACCTTAACTTCATCAATTTGTTATTGTTTATTGTTTGGAACGTATATGAATAATTTGTTTGGCGTTTTTATCGTTGAACTTTTATATTGGGGCACTATACAGTATTTATAATACGAGGAATTCATTATTTATTAAAAACACAATTGACTGTCATAAACAAACACGGCTGTTTCGCGAGGTGTGACGTCATTCAAGACGCTATGACAGTCTTGGCCTTTTTCGCGGTCAATTTCAAGTTCATTTCTAAAAACTCAAAATACTAATGTAAAAGACCTATTTTGCTTAAAATAATATATTTTTGGGGTGAAATAGATGCTAAGCCATAGTTTTAAACTAATTTCCAAATTTTGTCAATTAGGCTATTATCCGGTAACATTGCATATGTTAGTTTGTAATAGGAATATATATTTTTTCAGCAAAATATTTATTTGGTCAGCAACTTTTTTTGGTTGACCTAGTCTAGTACTTGGTCACCAAATAGGTTTCTTAGCTAATCAAACATTTATTGGTTAGGTTAGATTAGGTTTTTTGCTTTTGATAACAGCCGTTTATAACGAAACTGTAAACTGAAACCGCGCAGTAAATTTGTAAAACTGTTCATTGATAGGCCCAAGTACTGAACAGTGCATGTTCGTAGGCAATTTCGGAACGGAGAGGTTATAAACTATCAACTTTTAAGTGTTTTATTTTAAATTCAATGTTCCTTTCATAATATTCGTCAGTTATGTTTATTATAAACTAACGGTGTATACAATTTGCTCTCTGTCGTTTTTAGTGTTTAATTTTATTTCAGGCTACCAATAGCAGAAATTCAAACATCCTCGGATAATCAAGACAGTGGAAAAATTCAATACGTAAATATTTCATACGAAAAAAGACTGGATAGAAAAATGGCAATTAAGGAGCCTGATTATATATTGAAAGCACTCGAAAGATAAGGTCAAAAATAAACGACAATTAACAAATAACGATAATACCACGACAACCAAACATCACAAATTTAATAATAAAAACTTTTTATTATTTTTTGCAGTTTTTCATTTCTTCTTTCATACTTTATTTATTCTTTTCCAGATATGCAGGTAAGTATACATAGGTAAAATTATGTATAAGAAATGAACAAAACACAGTGATCAGCTGAATATTACGTTATATTATAATAATAACTAATTATTATTTACATATATTACATTCTATTATCATTTATTACATTAATTTTTCCTAAAGAAAAATTAGTAAAAATATGTTTTACTCTGTGTTGAGCCTAATCTGTAAAGTTATTTTTGTGTGCGTTCCGTCACCGCTACTCCAACTCGAAGATTTTCGATCGCGCTGCACGCTCTTAATATACCTAAATACAATTACTTGCCATGTTACAATCTGTTATTAAGGGCTTCACTGAGGCAAATGACATTTACTATAGAACTCGCTGGCGGCGGATCCAATTCAACAGGCCTAGAAATGGTGTTTTTTTGTTTTTACCATTAGAACATTACACAAAAAAAAATATTAATACAATTTTTTAAGCCGTTTTCGAGACAATTTTCAATAAAGGTCAAATTCTTCTTGTATTCTAACTTTTTTTGTGGAGTTTCTATTACTTTAACGAAAATTCTAATTAATACAATTGGTTCTTCACATGTTTAAGTATAATATATATATTTTTCAAAGCAATTGTCTTGTCCATTTCTTGTAACATCTTCATTAAACAATGGATATTTTTTGTATTTAGCGTTTGTCTCCCCCTTAAGTATAAAATTGGAGAGTTTTTTCAATTTTCTAGTAAGCTCTCCTGTCGCGAACTAAAATCCATTGAAGTGATCTATCCGATGCACTTTTAGATATATCCCCTTTATAAAGATGGCCACACCTATCCTCTCAGATAGGGTTTATTCGAATAATAATGCTACATTCTGCATTTTCCATATACTGTTGCTTATTAAATATACAATAGCTCCTTACTCGTACAATAAAATAGTGATTTGTTACTTGCTGCACTCGACTCGGTGGATCGCAGAGCTAGGAGGCTCATTGGCGATGATACACTAATAAGAACTAAGCTGCAGAGCCTGGAACATAGACGCAAAGTTGCCTGTCTGTGTGTATTCTATAAGATGTACTTCGGAGAGTGTGCCCGAGAGCTGCATGAGATCATACCGCCTTCCCCTTTCTTCTATTGGACATGCAGACGTACGGCTGGTTACCATCCTCACCTTGTCGAAATCCCTCTAATTCGGACCAAGCGCTTTAAAACATCTTTTGTGATGCGCACTGCTAAGGATTGGAACTCCCTGCCGGCGTCTGTACTTCCGAGCTCATATAACCCATATCTTTTCAAGGTTCGAGTGAATAGGCATCTTCTGGGTGAGCTCGCTCCATCTTCGGCCTGATCCTTCCTACACGGATAGATGCTGGTCAAGAGCAAACCCATCTATAATAAAAAAAATATATATGTATTTTTTTTAATATATGTATATGTTGCACACAAGTTGACACATATTAATATACAAGGTGGTCTTCTGTAAGGGGGTGGTCACTGCCGCCAGACAGGCTGCCCAAATGACTATGAAACGCAATGTGCTATGCCAATATTTGCCAGATCCAGACCAGAGAAAACTAAGAAAAGTTTATTTATAACTAGCTGAG
This sequence comes from Bembecia ichneumoniformis, assembly GCA_910589475.2. Lineage (NCBI taxonomy): Eukaryota > Metazoa > Arthropoda > Insecta > Lepidoptera > Sesiidae > Bembecia > Bembecia ichneumoniformis. The sequence continues at coordinate 945,380 of OU342520.1, forward strand.
CCCGCAACTTCGTACGCGTGGTATTCGGTATAGTGAGTAACTGCATTCAAATCGGATAAGCCGTTTCTGAGATTAGCGTGCACAAACGCACAAACAAACAAATAAAAATTCCAAAACTATATTTTTAACCTCGGTAACATAAATAAAAATAGTTTTTTTTTTTAAATAATATTTAATGTTTACGATGCTTATGTACAGATGTTGGTCCTGCGGGAAATCGAACCCGGAACCTCAAAGCAAGCACCTTAACTATTCGACCAAGAGGTCATTATCTTATCATAATCTCATTTAATGCATTGAACTCAGTTCGTATCGCAGAAGCGAACGAGTTTAGTATGCAAGGAGCGCAATTTCTCGTTAGGGACTGTAGTTTCCAAGTCACGGTTCTCTTGAAAATAAGGAAATTAGTAAAGTTAAAATTGCCATATCTCTGCAGTATCTCAGGTGAGAAGGCAAAAACTAATTATCCCCTATTTTCGTCGGCGTGTGTGCGAGAGAGACAAAAGAACCTCCATTTAATTAACTTATACAAAACTCGAAGCTGTGCGTGTGAACTTACTTCAATTTATACTTCCAATTAATTCGTATTATAGCATTTCTGGAGCTTACTTGTTTAAATAAATTTAATGAAGCGTTAATTAGGCTTTGCTTTTAGATAAAATAAATTAAAATATACATTTAGTTATTTCATGTAACAGTGAGGCGGGAACACATAATACTATTTATACTCAAGGCGGGAGACTTGTTTTCTGACGTTATAGCAAGTGAATGAATCAAATCTGGTAGAAATGAAATCAGGTAAAATTGAATTGATTGTGTTTCGATATCAAGGTGTAATCTTATCTTAATATATAAAAATGAATCCCTATTTCCCTTGATCACGGCATCACGCGTGAACGGGTACGCCGTTAATTCGGTTTTCACTAATGGAAAGGGGGATAAACGGGGAATGTTTTAGTATATAAAAATTGCACCACGGGCGAAGCCGGGGGCGGGTCCTTCATAATTGTCAAGCCGCAGAACAAGAAATAAGATTGTGCCTTCATTGAGTTCATGTCAGTGGATCAAGTTTGTTTTAATCAAAGAAATCTGATGGGATTACCTACGTTTCGTTCACAACTATATTTAGTTACAATAAATCGTGATAAATCATCGTAAAGTTATGCTCTACTCTCGGCAGATATCATACTCTGTCTCATCAGACCCAATTGGTCTCGTGAGAATATATATTTGATACTGTTTCAACAGTAAATAAAAAAAAAAAACTAAAATACAAACCTATAACAGCATTTCGGTAGAACATAAACCGAATATTATTTTTTCGTCTAAAAAAAATAAAATAAAAAACAGTTTCACTAAATAAAATTAACCTTTTGAAAATTAAATATGTTTAGGAAATATCTTAAGAAATTACGAGTAATTATAAGTAAAAAATATTTCGTTATTATTCAAATAATAATAAGTTGAACAATAACATTAAAATAATTACAATTATTTTACATTATACAGAAGTTGTAATCAGATTTAGTAATTGTTTTATGTAAATCATCCACTTTAATTCGTGGCCTAATACTACGCATGAACGCTGGGTCCAGGCTGCTTCTGACCAGTCCTACTGGAAAATTATGGCGAAGGCTGAGATGAAGATGATTACTAAAATTTAAATAAAACATCGACATAAAACTCTATTTCATTTTATTTTAGTTATGAAATTGCTGAGAATATTAGATGAAGTATGTAGATTAAACAAAAAATAAATACACCATTATTATAATTCATAAATTTGATTGAAACCTTTATTGGATGTTGTTTGTTTACTAATTTGATCTAAACTATAATTTATTAACTGAATTTGTTAGGTATAGCGCACATTATCGTTAAAGGAGTGCGCGTAATCATCGTTAAATTTGCAAATAACAATCTCCTTTACGGCTTTGGCGACATTAACCAGCTCTGCGAATATTATATCTAACGATCCCTGAAAACTTAATTCACCTTAATAGTAAAAATTACGAATTGTTGGAAGTATCTAAAATTTTAGTAGTTTTTGTATTAGGAGCATAGTAGTAAGAGCATAGTGCAGGAAGAGTTTCAGTATCAAATGAAATTGTATTAAAAACGTTCAATGACAAATGAGATTTATAAAAGCTTAGCGCTTTCCCCCTGGATTCGCTCGGTTTTATTTTTTAATATACACAAACCTTCCTCGTTTGTTGCTCTATATTAGTAAAAGCCGTATCAAAATCCATTGGCTGGTTTAAAATCTTAACTGGACTCTTTTATAATATGTATGTATATATATAGATATAGATAGACAAGATATACAGGATATATATATAAATCGCTCTTTCCATTTGTGAAACCCGGTTCAAAATCCATTGTCTGGTTTAAAAGAAGTTAGGGTGACAATAAGTCACCTATAACACAAGCAACGCCAGAGGTATTGCAAGTGCGGTGCTGACCACAGTAAAGACTTACTTATCTTACTTATAATAGGGAATATGCACATTTTTTTTTATATTTTCATACGATAGGTTATATCGTTATATAACCGTAAAAAAATATTCAGCGCCAAAAAACAGAACTTTGGTAACAAAAAAAAAGTTAAAATTAACTAACAACTACGGGCACTTTAAACACCCGCGCTTTTGGCGCGCTTGTCGTGACGTCAAAGTCTACAATACAATCAAATGTTAAAAATCACAAACATCTACACGCTTGTTGACATTTTATAAACGTTGACGTCACATTCCATAGACATTCGATCTGATCGTTTCGAGTATTTTGAATTTCCCACATTTTTATGCACTTTTTAATAATTACATATTTTCTAAACGAAAAAGAAATAATATTAAAAAAAATTTACATAGACATAATTCTAAAGCAAAAATGTTGATAAAAAATATATTTAAGCCTTTTTTGAATTAGACGCATATTCCCTATTGGGAAGGGATAGTAAAATGGGCTCTACTAAATGTTGGAGTACCTATAGTTATAGACTTAACCGAAAATGAGTGTACTGTTGATTGTGGGATTGTTTAATATTATTATGACACACTTTGGATGCCTCAAAGAGATTGGGTTGATTCCCAATATTTATTATTGCTGGCCGAAATGCATCGTCAATACGCTTTGTAAATACCATTTCACATGTGCTTAACCAATATTTATTGCACAAACACAACGTTTAACTGGTCAACTCAGAAAGGTTCAACGTTGTAAATGAGTGTTTAAAATAGTTATTTAAAATAACTATATACATTTTTTAGATGGGTTTTCTCTTGACCAGCATCTATCCATGTAGGAAGGATGAGGCCGACGATGGAGCGAGCTCACCCAGAAGATGCCTATTCACTCGAACCTTGAAAAGATTTGGGTTGTATGAGCTCGAAAATACAGAAGCCGGCAGGGAGTTCCAATCATTAGCAGTGCGCATTATAAAAGATGTTTTAAAGCGCTTGGTCCGAATTAGAGGGATTTCGACAAGGTGAGGATGGTAACCAGCCGTACGTCTGCATGTCCGATAGAAGATAGGTAGAGGCGGTAGATAGGTAGTCCGATAGAGGCGGTATGATCTCATGCAGCTCTCGAGCACACTCTCCGAAGTACATCTTATAGAATCTTATAAAAATAACTAGATATAATAATATGTAACATAAAATGAGCTAAGCAAAAGCTTAGCAAACTGTGGAAACTAACAAAAAATAAAAATAATATAGAAAACTATATTATTTTTATTTTTTGTTAGTTTTCGCAGTTTGTCACCATCTTTTTAATTTAATTAAAAATTGTATAAATTTAATTATAGTGAATTAGTTACAACTATGTTAAGCCTGGAAAATAATTTGATTATTACAATTAAGTGGGAATAGATAAGGTATAAAATATCTCTTAGAAAGTTGTGATAAATTATGGCACGGAAATTTTCACTAGTGAGCTCAATTTTTTTATCGACTTGTCAGTTTTAAAATGTCAAATATTATGTATATTTTTTTAATAGGGAATATGCACATATTTTTTTATATTTTCATACGATAGGTTATATCGTTATATAACCGTAAAAAAATATTCAGGGCCAAAAAACAGAACTTTGGTAACAAAAAAAAAGTTAAAATTAACTAACAGCTACGGGCACTTTAAACATCTACACGCTTGTTGACATTTCATAGACGTTGACATCACATTCCATAGACTTTGACGTCACATTCGATCTGACCGTTTGGAGTATTTTGAATTTCCCACATTTTTATGCACTTTTTAATAATTATTTTCTTAACGAAAAAGAAATAATATTAAAAAATATTTACATAGACATAATTCTAAAGCAAAAATGTTGATAAAATAATATATTTAAGCCTTTTTTGAATTAGACGCATATTCCCTATTGTGAAAATACCGTCGTGATTGTAAGAGGCCGTAAAAAAATTCAATTCGCATTAGTTTCGGTTTACTCTAGCATTATAAGTGTTAAGTATATAAAAAGTGAGAAACAAGAAATAAGATACAAGTAATGTATAATGAAGTATATATTATAATAAATTACGAGTATATAAAACATGCGAATTCACAGCAGTGTTCCCTGCCAATGCTTTCCAGATTTAGATCAGATCCAAATTTGAAAAGTTCATTTTCTATGTTCACCCTGCCGGAAATCGAACCCGGAAACCCTAGAACAGAGAGTTAAGGCAACCACCCTAACCACTCATCCAACGGGCTCGTCAAATTCAAGTCAAATGTGTTCATAATGTGATAAATTCCTGAAAAAAAAAACCTTTACCTTGAGGTAAAAGGCGCTGTCTTAATTGGCGGCGATCGTACGAGCACACGATGCGTTTTCGTCGTGCGATGGAAATGAACGCACGATTGTCCAACACGCTGTCCTAATTGCCCACGATCGTACGAGCCCATCGTACGATGATGTCATCGCAACGGCGCGGCGCGTCATTTTATTTTGCAATTATATAGAACACTTTAACACATACAAACATGCCGTATTCACTTCATACCATAGAACTTAATACCATAGAACATAGAAATATTCAAACAATAAAATAAATAAAATAAGGTTTTTGAAAGTGACCAGAATGGCGCTAATGTAGCATATTATCGATATACTACTAGCGCCATTTTGATATACTCGTATTCTGGGACCACTTTTTAATACATAGAGTCGGTATTTGACATTGACATTTGACTTTATCACACGACCATTTTCCGTCGTGCGTTCGTTTTAAGCATTTTCTGTGGTCGCACGATGACTTTCGAGCTTCAATTAGGACACTCTTAAGAGATCTGTGTGTTTAATTTCGTCGTGCGTCGAAAACGCATCGTTCGCTCGTACGAGCGTGCCCAATTAGAACGCTCCCTAAAGCATTGCAGTCACCATGATGACCGCGATGCTTTATGCCTTGAGGCGATCAGAAATATTAGGTATCTCAAAAATTTTAATAAAAAGTAACGTAATCTCTAAAGTCTAATTACATTTAAATAATTAATGGGTTAGTTAACTATTATTTTAATTGCAATAGCTAGCTAAATATTATGATAGATCAGATTTAATTACTTAGTTCATTATTAATACTTCTAACATCTTTATTAATTAACAGTATCATTCTAGACACACTGTGATTGCTTTTTCATCAGTTTGAGAATTTAAATTTAGTTTTAAATGGATATAAAAGACTACAAACTTGAAACGTACCTAATTTAATTTGGCGGACGTCACATGCCTTGGACAATTACGTTACTTATAATTTCTTTAGGAAGGGAGAAGTTCTTGTTGCAGTGTTGTGTCGAAATATACGCTCGAATAAGCTCGAAATATACGTGATAGGAGTTTCTAATAATAAGTTTAAAAGTTTTTAAAATTGTATGTGACTGGAAATGAACCGTGTTGACAATATCCAATACAATTCTGTAATCTTGTGTGTAACCATTTGACTCTTTGGACAAATAAAAGTATTGTGTGATTGAAGTCTTGGCTTTCATTAATCTAAGTCCACCCTTAAGTAGTTAACGCCCCTTAGAGATTACCTCATACATTCACAGGTCTCATGTAGTGTCTACCCCTGGGTTTTGGTCGGTGAGTGACGGTTGGAACGCCTGCGGAGCCCTAACGCCCTGCAGAGAGTTTCACAGTTACAAAAGGGCAATACAATACAATATAGGAATATATTATATATAGCCATATATCTTATATATAAAAATGAATGCCTATTTCCCTTGGTCACGGCATCACGCGTGAACGGGTTGACCGATTTTAATTCGGTTTTCGCTAACGGAAAGAGGGATAAACGGGGAATGTTCATATATATATATGAACAGTCCCCGGGCCCGCAGATACGAGTCCAGATGCATTCCAGCACACTGCTCACCTTCAAATTGCACTCTCGGAGGCACGATCATTTAATGATTATTATAAAAGCACCATGCTTGAATTATTTGCGGGTTGTAAATCAAATTGTGCATTGTAGATTTGCGCGGTGAGTCCGACGTTGACTTTACGACGTTTTTATTAAGGCTGTCATTGGTTTCTACAGTAGCCGATAATTATTATCAGTTAAACAACAGTTAACAGTCAATTTGGCGATACCAGTTATTTTGCATCTACTGAAAAGTATAAAACAGCTTGTTTGTTTCAGTGTTTCTTTTTTCTTTTGGTAACTGTGTTGTTTACATTTTAGTCGGTACCGTTTACCAAAGACGAGAACATATTTCACTTGAATATCAACCTGTTTGACGTAATGTGTCTACAAAAGCGGAAAAAAGCACTACGTCAAAGGAATGTCATGAGGCATATCACAGAGAAAACTCTGCTTCACAATTCGTTTAGTTCGTTATATTTGTTACAGTCCAGGAAATTGAAATTTGACTAAAGAAATCAATATTTTAGTCCCTCAGGGGCAGCTATATACAAATACATAATATAATAAAATCGTAAACGAGCCGTGTGTGCATTAAATATCTTTTCAAAAAAATACAGTTTGTACACATTGAACTAATGTTACCGGGATCAAAAAATTAGTTTTTAGATACTTTGTCTGTTTGTTTGTGCGTTTGTGCACACTAATCTCAGAAACAGCTTAACCGATTTGAATGCGGTTTTCACTGATGTATTGTAGCAAGCTTCCCGTAACATTTAGTGTTTGTTTCATTCCAATCAGTTTACAAACAAAAAAGTTACGCGCTATACCGAAAACCACCGTACGAAGTTGGGGTTCAGCTAATTTTTAAATAAGTTTGAAGATTATAAAATATCGATGGGTCAAAGAAATTTTCGATTCCGCCCTGTAAAAGTATTTAAAAATAAGTTTTGTCCAAATTATACAAAAAAAAAAAGGAAAAAAGTGTCAAGATATATTGCACAGAATTTAATTTTACATAAAAATCTCCATCCGACTTTTTTTACTAAAATTAAAATTAACAGAGTTAATAGTTTTTACAGAGAGGTGAGAAAAAAATGGTTTTTACAGTGCGATTTTTAAAATTTTTACATGTCAACCCTTAGGTTCAACCCTTCTACATTAGGTGGCGTTGTTTTCAAAGCCCATTCCTCTATCAATTGAGATATCAAGTCATCTTCATTCATTCGAAGTTTGAAGTTAGGAGAGAAACCACTTTAAACTCCTGAAGCTATTATATTCACAAACAGAACTTTTGGTAGCAATCTCCTTTTGTTCTTCTTCAAAACCTTCAAAGAAATTCCAAAAAAGCAAACAATAATACCGTTACCAACTTACCACTAAAAATGGAACGTTCTGGAAAAGACGTCGGTGTCAAAGGGGATTGGTCCTTGTGTTCACAACATAGAGTTTGCATTTCAACATAATAGCACTTCCGAATATCAATGGCTTGTTCATGATCTTGTTTAGATTTCTGGAAAACTCGAAATACGTCGAGGCGTTTGGCGCCAAGTATGAATAAGTGAACAGGGGCGAGATGACCTTAGTTGTGCGATAACCAGTGATACGAAAGCGATTTTTCGGAGCTTTTGCGAAGTTATCTGCGATAGTGAACCGGCGACACATTAAGGGAATCATTGACGACTTTTGGCAAGTTTAACGATTTCATCAGACAAGTGTAGTGATATCGGAAGTCATCTTGGTTTGTGAAAATAAATCGTTCGTTTCGCCCTTACACGGCATTTTAACTCACCACGCACGTAACAATACCATAGGAAAATAATTCCATCCTAGAATACTCAAACGTTACTTCACCACATACACATTACATTGTTTTCTCTAGTTCAAACTAGTTTTTACTAAATGCCTTTGTTGCGAATAGTATGTGCTGCTACTCAAAAGTGAATATCAATTAAAACTAGTTCTAACTAGACAAAACGTGTTTTAGAACTGTTGCTAAGGAAGCAGTCATAGGAACAGGGAAGGATTTATTCGCTGCCTATGTAAGAAAGGGTGTTTGTCAAAAATGTGTCTTTGTAACATGAACGTACAAAAAAAGTCGGACGGAACTCCCACTAAGACAAACCTGAGTTACCGTAATGGCGGCAGCTATTTATGTGTGCAACACTATTGGCTACACTGGATTTGGGATAAATTATTTTTTTCTAGTGAATGAAAATTGATTTTAATGTATAAAATCGGGAAATTATTAATTTACCTATGAAAAGTGATTCCTGGATTTTTTTTCTTTCGGTCACTACGGTTTTTAAACCATTTCACCACACAAGACATGCTGTATATTTATATTTTTTCGCCGCATAACTTGTGGGTTGTGTTGACGTTTGCACGCGTAATGGCCGACTAATGTGTGAATGTGTGCGTGTCGGCCTGTATGTACAGGCGAGCTGGCCGACTCTGAGTGACACAGCGTTTTGTTAGCGAGACTCTGTCCGACTTTTTTGTACGTCCATGCTTTGTAAGAAAAATAGGGGACCGGACAGTAATCAGATTAAAATTTAAAATGTACTTAGAAAGAAAATATATAATTTTTTACGATTATTTATGGAATAATAATTTAATATTTCATTTAAATATTTTTAAATGAAGAAATAAAATTTTATTATTTACAATATTTTTAATCTATACTGAAACACCAATCACAGTGCGTGACGTCTTTTGTGGGCAATCATTATCTTATGCCAATGCAGCTGTTTTGTTATGATATGACCACAAATGACGTTACGCGCTCTCAGATGAACTATCGTGGCGTTTTGGCGGCATTTTCAAACAAACAATTTAAAACATGATTTTGAGTACCTAAAAGGCTATAAATAAATAAAATGGTATTTTTTATGGGAATAAATATCCATGAAGATTAATTTAAAACACTTTCTGAAAATTTGTCCGATCCCCTATTGCAATCTGTATGCCATGCACTACTGTTGTATGTCGGTTGATATTCTTTAACAATGTTCTTTTGGTGTCTGAGTTTTATGTTTTAATTAACATTAATGACATAAATGTGACTAAGCATGATTATTAAATACTTGTTTTAACTAATTTTTAAAGTTAGTGCAGTAAATTCCAATTTTAAGAGCGCGTATAAATAGAGCTAGCTAATCCTAGATTTGTATTTTGTCTAAGTATATAAAATCCGCATAAGAAAATATTATTTATATAGAGATTAATTCATTATAAACAAAATTGAAATGTGAACAGAAAACATTATACAATGAAATTTTCTCGATAGAACAAAGTCACCAAGTTACCTCTCATTTTTATCGTTTTTTGTTTTATTTTCAAAATGACATATTCTAAACTAGGTACAGACTAATACAACATCTTTGTTCTAAACATTGTAGTTTACGAGTAATTAATATTTAATACTTTTGGCACTTACAACATTTTTATTTAGCTTGACCATTATATATATTTCTCCGCCCTTCCAACCGCTCTTTTGAGGTCAACGGTCCAGCGAGCTTTCCCGTCGATCCTCCGCTCATGATAAATACGTTCCTATTCCCAGTTCGACTTGTTTGGGTTCGCATTCTTTAGGCTATGTTGACCAATTTGGTCACCTTCAGGTCTCTCCATATTTTGGAACACCGCAAAAGAAATGCCGGGGTACTACTTTCTTCAAGTACTTTGGTCTTTTTACCTGATATATCTTAAAATATGAAAATTAAATACATTAAAAGAAAAAAATAGGACATTATAATTTGTTTATTTAGTTATTTACGTACTTACATCAAGGATAACCAACGTACGGACTTTATAAGAAATCAAAACAAAATTGCATATTTTAGTTCAGCTAAAATATACAAAGATTATTCCGATTACAAATTTTTAATATAGAATATTCAAAGTCATGTGCAATTTAATTTTCAAAAAATAAAGTGTCTCCAAAACTATCTAGCAATACCCCGTGTAGAATATAACAAAAAAATAATGAAACTTAAACAATATTACTAATGGTAAAATCGCATGGTATATGACATAGCGCGTAACTTTTTTGTTTGTTTAAATATTAGGCTGCGGTTACGAAGCGAGCGGAGCGGGGCGGGCTCGCGACACGCTCGCTGCCACTGTGTATCTCGCCGCCCCGCACCTGCTTAGTGTTTAAGTTTTGATCGCTGTCGCCCGCCCCGCTCCGCTGGTTTCGTAATCGCAGCCTAATGTTACGGGAAGCTTGTTACAATACATCACTGAAAATCGTATTCAAATAAAACTTTTCTTAGTTTAGCGTGCACAAACAGCGATTTTATTATACGAGTATGTATGGTTTAATATCACAAAATTTCATAAATGGAGAAAAATAAGGTTTACTTTGGTTGTAATAATATTTTCACAGGCTACAGATAATTTTAATACGGTCTCCAGGTCTTAGGGTGCAGTAGGTGCAGTATTTAATTTTGAAAACGTTTTCTCAGCTGGCTCTGAATTTACTAACTACTAAATTTTACTAAAACTTCTGAACGCATTTTAAAACGAGCTCCTACTAAAATTATATTTATTATTAAAAACTCGTTTTTAGATAAAAATTGCCGATCAATCTACAAGGATGTAGTTTTCCCAGCTCAGTTTGATAATGACAATTGATGGTGTACTGTAAATATTGCAGAAAGCATCGTTGACAACAGATTGCTATTCCATTTTTCTTAAAAAATCATTAATCTTTTTCAAAGCTGTCATTAGGAACAATATATCATAGCATTGCAATACACCTTATTGCAAGGAATGTCGCAGTTCTCCAGATGTCGTAACAAACAACAGTAACTAATGATATTTCTTTTCCTCTTTTTGTATTTGTAAAATAGCTACAGAACTTTCTGTGTTTTATGACCGCGGCCTTCCGGGGAAGTTTCAGGTTTGCGGCGTCCAAGTGCTGGAATGATCTCCCTCCTCCTATCCAAGGAGCGCCTAGCAAGTATACCTTTAGACGAAAGCTAAGGGTTTATTTGTTGACGCTCCAAAATTTATAATTCATCTTCACCGCATTAATACACCAACATAACATGTAAGTTTTAACGTTTACTGTAATTACCAAATTCATTATTGATTCCTTTAGAATTTCCTTATTATTTCCGCGCCTTTTCTCTGTCATTGAAGCAGTGCATTGTGTATAGATTATATATGTATTTTGTTATAACTTTTTATATTATTTCTTGCCTATGTATTTTTCGATGTATTTACATGTCTACATGTATGTATACATATGTTTGTATGTTTTTATGTATGTGTGTATGTGAGTGTATGTATATATATAATTATGTATATAGTAATTTATAAAGTATGTTTGTATGGTGCTCAATGAGTCACATACGGTGCTGGCTGAAAATCAGCGCTGTAGGTGTTTGTCTAGTTTTTTTTATTTTTTATTTTATTATTCTCTGTCCTGTTTTGTATATAATGTCAGTGTCTTTCGTGCAGTGAATAAAAGTCTTTTTTTCTTTCTTTCTTTCTTTCTTATGCGAAATCTACTGAATAATGTAAAAACGCAGCAGCACTAGTGCTGTGGTTAATTACATTTTGAAAATCAGTGGGTTGTAGATAAATGATAACAAAAATACCTTTGTATCTCTTTCTTTATTTACCTTAGAGAAGATCACAATGAAATATCGTGTGCTTGTTAGTGTTTCGGTAAGTAATGAACGCCAGAGTAAGAGGTAGGATATCTCTATTCTTCCTATTCTTTATCCTACTAACATCGCGACTCACTTGCATCATTTGTAGCTTATTATCAAGTGGACAGTCAGCCTGCCGGCAGACATATACAAAAATATCAATTTTGATAAAAAAATAAAATTTGTTTTTAGTCATGTATGTACCCTTATGTCTAATGTGTATACGCCCTTATAATTTACTCTCTATACCTCGTTGACGTTTCGTGAAAATTTTCGTAACCATTTCACTAACACTTTCACCCTGCAATATTTATCGTTTTAATTAACACATAGGAAAGAACCTTTGTGAGTCTTCAATGAAGAAGCTAGTATTCTGTTGAAAGACACCGTTATGTGTTGAGGTTTAAAAAATAATCTTAACAAACAGGATTAAAAGTTTAGAAAAAAAATAATATCGAAATCAAAATAGAGTAGCAGAGAAAAATTGAAGCAAATGCGAAGAAGCTGTAATTACCTTGTAATATGAATATTAATTTTAAAAAGTTTCCGAACCAGTGAAAGTACAGAGAACAATGAAGTCATCACTGATTCTGTTATGTGTGATATCTGTGTGTTTGGTCGAAGGGCGAAAGTTTTCAAGCAATGAAATAAGCGAACCAAGAGGGAAGGGAAAATATGCGCTCCTCAGTAAGTCTTTACAGTTATGAATATTAATACCGTGCGAAATAAAATCACGCGTTTTGTACTTTTTTCTTGTGTGGTTTTGGTTTTGGTTTTTCTTCCTTGAAGAATTTGCTTTTCTTTTCCTTTTGAGGTCCATTTGGTTTTGGGATTTTTTTGTTCAATTTTACTGACATTTTATGGGTTAATAAAAACGCGACTAATTACAAATTTTAAAAGACATGTGTTTTGTTTCGGTAAGTGAACAAGGGATGTCAGAGCCCCTAACCCTACAACCCCTCCTTATCCTATCAGGGTGGTAACCTTTATGATCTTAGTAGGCGACGGTGACCACCTACCATCAAATGGATCGACTGTCTACCTGCCTATACTCAAAATATATTGTACTAGAGATTTATGAACGCCTTTTTAAAAAGAAAATGTTTTTATTCATAAAGGTCTACAACTTTGAAAATGGTCTACCACTTATTAGGATACTGAACTATATATTAGTAAAACAGGCACTATATTACTGATATGGTAAAGCTGAAAAGATGTTTGTTTGTTTGTTTGAATGCGATATACATCGCAACTCCAGTCGGATTAATAAAAATGCATTGCATTGGTAGCCCAATTCCCCAAGAAGATTATATGCTATTATTTTTGGCTAATTTGATTAAACGACGGGTGTAACCGCGGGACAAAGCTAATTCTTAACATATAACTGCTTGTTAATGTTGAAGTAAATGCGGCGTTTACGCATAAGTTAGACTAAACCACTTAACTAATTTGGCAACAGTCCAGTTACAACAGTCATATTGCGTTCACTGAAGGTTTTTGTGGTGACCGACAACCATAATAATCCCATCGACATAGAGAGCCGTCGGGATTGTACAAAACTGGCATTACTTTCGTCGTAACAAATTGAATAGGTTTTAATTTCAATGAGCTCATTAGCGAAGCTTTTCTTTAAAAGAGTCATCAAAACCGGAATACAAAATAAGTGATCTTTATCTTTATCTTGTCTTAGTGGCTATTTCTGTCTGCTAGAGTACCAGTATCACGTCGTCCATTGCTGAAATATTGTGATCGCCACGTGAACTAAAGCTCTCTACCTATACCTACCACGTTAAGGAACTGTAGTACTTTTTTGATAGAGGCATTCTTCACATCTTCACAAGCCATTGTGTGGCTTCCTAGGATGTGACTGCGCTTGTGCATCAGAGGGCCACACTCGCACAGGATATGCATTGGTGTTTCTTCTGCCTCATGGCAGAAGCGACACTCTCCCGTACTAGTGAGCCCCATTACTTTAAGGTGCCTATTGAGGCGGCAGTGCCCCGTTAGTGCCCTATATAGCATACACAAATTGCTCCTGCTAAGCGACATAGCCTGATTTGTTGCATTTCGACTATAGGCTTTAATGAGCGCTTTGGAATGGTTCAAACCTGGCAAGTCAGTCCAGCGTTTGTAAGATTTAATAAAGCACTGGTTCCATATGGTCCAGCGAGCTAGGCTATTTGGTAGTCCGCACATAGGTTCAGGACCTATTAGCCTACCTTTTGCGCCTACACGAGCCAGTTCGTCGGCCAGTTCATTGCCTTCGATCCCCATATGGCCAGGTACCAATCTTAGGACCACTTTGTTCTTGCGCCCTAAGGTATTTAAGTAGTCTACACAGTTTCGCACCAGCTAAGTGATACTGTGAGCCTGAAAACAAAATTAACTAAAATAATTTAATCTAAATCAATGACTGACTGTTCTCAATAGTATTACAGGGTGGCAGACAGGCGAACAGTCCACTTGATGGTAGGTGGCTATCGGCTTAAGGACACAAGTAACACCGTGTTTAAGTACGCTGTCGACAATGTATGAATTTGTTTACGGCTCGCTTGAAGTAGCCCGTATTGTAGTTAGGTGAAAACACCTCGGAAGGGAGATTGTTCTAAAGTTCACGTTCTAAGTTCTCCGCGGGATCTTATTTTTAATGTCTGTTTGCCGGCTTTTCTGTGCGTTTGTGCACGCTAATCTCTGATTAGCTTAACGGCTTATCCGATTTCAATGTGGTTTTCACTGATGTGTTGTAGCAAGCTTCCCATAACATTTAGTGTTAATAGTTTCATTCCAATCGGTTTGCAAACAAACAAGTTACGCGCTATACCGAATACCATGCGAAATGAATTTGCGGGCTCAGCTAGTTTTATAATAAATCAGATGATAAGAATCAGTAAAATTTTTTGGCCATTTAAATTAGGAGATATTCAAATGACAAAATGTGATTAGTATTGGCAGGGCATACTGCGTTTCGCAGTCATTTGAGCAGCTCGTCTGGTTGCACAGTAACTACCTCCTTACAGATTTCGACGTTTGCTTTTATAAGCCCAGAGAATAGAATTACGGAACATAAATACATGCGTCAGCGGTCACACAAATGTCAAAATGACAGATAACGTAACGCTTTTCAGTTAACGCTTGAATTAATTTTATAATAATTTTCATACCCGATATGAAAATCGATTCTTAACGAGTAAACTCCAAAAAGATAAAAACCAATTTAAAAGATTGAGATGCAGAACATATAACTAATTAGGGTACGCAGAAGTTCACCATATTTTCTGTTTCTGTCTTCTGTGCACTAAACAACCTCAGTTTTTTTATAATTGTGACTAGATTAATAAATATAATATAAAATAATTGCCTTGACTAAATACACACATTCTTTGGCACTCAAGAACTTAAAAGCTTGTGTTACCAAATACCTAACCAGATGAATACAACGGTCAGGGTGCGAAAACCAGCACACCCAGACGACTAAACTTTAAAAAGTTCATTTCCAAATCTGGCCCAGCCGGGAATCGGACCTGGGACCTCTAAGTTAGAGCATTAAGCCATTTGATAGTCTACCCAAATTACACATTTATCTAATAAATATACGTACTCGTAGGTAAATGTAAGAAATATTTAAAGGTAAAATTTTGTGCCGAAATAATCATATTATTATGATACAATCGGATTCTCGTTGGAACGTATACTTATTACTCAAGCAGAAATTCTTGAGATATGAATTTAAAAAACAAATCTGAAGAGGAAACATTTGCGTATATTTCAAGAGTAATGAGCACTTGATTATAAGAAAATATATGTACATAAAATTGAATAAACTGAAAGAAAAATGTATATGGAATTGTGTAAATGCTACTTATGTATTACTTACTCATTATTTTTTAACTTAAACTCTGATGAAGTTATTCATCAGAGAAATCGTAAACGTACATTAAACATCGTACAATAATGGTATTATAAGAAAACCAATGGAAACTAAACTAATGGTATTATAAGAAAACTAATAAGAAAACTAAAACTAAAAGAAATAAGTCAAAATTTAATATTCAAGATTTGGAGTTTTAAGATGACAAGATTTACACACCGAATACCGGTTGGTCCATGGTATCAGTTACCCCATGGTTTATTTATGTTATTGGGGTCAAAAAATTCACCCATCTGAAATAAGGAAGAAACAACATTCAAAGACTTTTATTTACGTCTTTTTATATCTTTCAGGGAAGTTTATAGCAAAGCAAATTATTAATTCTTATTACCCACTCTCATTATCTCCTCACTGTCAGTCGTGACATCTCGTAGGCATATAATTCAAACCTAAAGAAAGCGCGGTAAATTTAAATTTAAAGGAAAGAAAATGAGTGAAGTGGTTTTCTTTACACTAAATACGCAGCACTAAATTAGGTATTTTTTTAATAACTGCCTATAAGCTGTCGTGTCACAGTTTAAATTTTGCCTCTGTTATCATGATTACGTCATACTATTTGAAGATTATAAAACACTAGCTGATCCCAGCGACTTCGATCTGAAAAATAAAAGATATAACGCCTGACGAAATATATAAAGCAATATAACGTTAGGCATTATACTTTGGCCAAGAGTTGGATTTTTTATTTTTAGGCAACTGGTGCCCGTGGTTTCGCCCACGTGGAGTGTCATCCTGACATTCTATTCTACTTATTGGTGAAAGAATGTTTTAAATCGGATGAGTATTTTCGAAGATTACTTCCTACATACATACAAACATATTATGTACAAACCTTATCTCTTTTTAATATTTATTATCTGTTTAATTAATTATTTTTTCAAATAATTCAAAATGAAATAAAAGCTAAAATAAAGATAATAGCTTCTAGGAGTTTTTTTTACTAGCGACCCGCCCTCGGCTTCGCCCGGGGTGCAATTTTTATATATATGAACATTGCCCGTTTATCCCTTTTTCCATTAGTGAAAACCGAATTAAAATCGGTCTACCCGTTCACGCGTGATGCCGTGACCAAGGGAAATAGGGATTCATTTTTATATATAGATACAAACAAACAAAAAACAAACATATGTACAAACTTTATCTCTTTTAATATTTATTATTTATTTAATTAATTATTTTTTCAAATAATTCAAAATGAAATAAAAGTTAAAATAAAGATAATAAGCTTCTAGGAGTTTTTTTTACTAGCGACCCGCCCCCGGCTTCGCCCGGGGTGCAATTTTTATATATATGAACATTCCCCGTTTATCCCTTTTTCCATTAGCGAAAACCGAATTAAAATCGGTCTACTCGTTCACGCGTGATGCCGTGACCAAGGGAAATAGGGATTCATTTTTATATATAGACTAGCGACCCGCCCCCGGCTTCGCCCGGCGTGCAATTTTTATATATAAGATCATTTCTCGTTTATCCCTCTTTCCATTAGTGAAAACCGAATTAAAATCGATCTACCCGTTCACGTGTGATGCCGTGACCAAGGGAAATGGGGATACATTTTTATATATAGAGAAGAGAAGATTAATACAAGTAAATGATATTGTATTAATATTTTAATACAAGTAAATGATATTTGTCTACTTATTAAACAGGCAATTAACATAGGATTTATAAGAAAAAATGATTAAACAATTTGTATGCTGTTACTTTTTCTTTAAGTTTTTGTCTGGTTATAATTATAAAGTGCTTAATACTTAATATTGCCATTATCCATGAAATTATTGATCCGGGATTTATTGAAAAAAAGAACAATTTGTTTTGTTGCAGCCCACCTTGCAATAGTGTTGGCATCAAAGTTCGGGCTCATGAAGATATTCTTAGGCATAGCACTTGTCGTCGCCAGCATTAAGATCCTAGTTGTGATGGCGTGGGCTGTCGCCATTTTTAAATATGTTCCAGACTTGTGGCCGAAATTAGTCGAAAAACACCATAGTTATCAACAATTTGAATATAATAACCACAATTATAACAAATTTGGTTATAATCCACTTAACTTTGGAATCAATTTACCCTATTAATTCAATAGCGCATCAGCGTTTTCCTCAAAAGAATATTTTTGATGCATTTCCAAATAATTTGAAAAAATTAGGTTCGTGTATTTTTATATTATCACTTATTATCGAATATATATATTTTAAATTAGCCTGCGTAGTTCTTCTTCGAGATTTTATACAATTGTTTTGGGTTTAAAAAGGTACATTCTCATTCGGACGATACATGACAAATGGCAAGTCCATATGACGAAGCTACTGATCAAGAGATTAAAACAGAGATTTTGATATGTGAGATTTTAGTTTTTATTTTTTTTATGTAAAAGTCGCCAGGCAGGCACGGTCTATAATGATGGTAGGTGTCTATCTTCGCCCATCAACACAAGCTGCAGAATAGGGTAGGTAAGTGCAGTATCAAAACTTTCAAGATATCATTACTCATGCTGTTATTTCACGGTGCTTTTCTCTATGAGTGGAGTAGTTCGAGAAGCCTTTCTTTCTGAATAAAGTCATTCAAAAAACTTTTCCAACTCATTATACCAAAATGGGTGATCCTGGAACAATAGGATTTAAATTATTAATTTATTATATTCAGGTAATAAAATGAACTGCTAATTACCAAATTTTCCAAAGGAAGCTTGGCTGTCATGTTACCAACGAAACTGACACTGGCAACTTAGTTTCCTTTACTTTGGACCTACACTCGTCCATAGTATGTACTATGTGGACCCAGGCGCGGATACACACGGGGGGCGCAGCCCCCCCCCCCCCCCCCTGACGCAGGCGGTCCAGCGCCAAGCGTGGTTCACGGCAAGCGGAGAGCGTTCCTCGCCGCCTGCGGCTCCCGCGTCAGTCGAATAATTGTACTTGCATAGGAAGCAAGTATTTGCAAAATATTTGCTTGTCTACCTACTTATATCTATTGCTTCAGTAGAGAGAAGTTTTTCAACATGCATTACGGCGTACAAAGACATGGCTGAGGTCGACAATGAAAGAGGATCGACTTAATGGTTTAGCTCTGTTGAACACTCACCTTGATATCGATTGTCCTGTCGACGATGTAATTAACCAATTTGCCAGGAAGAATAGATGCATGGAATTTGTCGTATAAAGAAATGAGAGCAAATTGTTACTTTGTATTGTAATTTTATGTGTATTTTTTATTTGGTTGATTGTAATTATTGTCTTCAAAACGGTTTCAATAAAGTTTTCTGAAGCTTTGCATGATTTGTTAGTAGGTACATCCATATATTAACTCAAGATATCTTTTAGCGCCCCCCCCCCCCCCCCCCCCCCCCCCTTAAAAAAATTCTGTATCCGCGCCTGTGTGGACCTACACCACATAGTACATACTATTTTGTTCTTGCCTTTTCAACTGATTCTTCTTAATTAGCTTCGTAATAAAACAAAAGATCAAAATTCATTCATACTTATATACATTCTGTACATGTCTTTAAATTATATTGATGACCTTTGTATCTTTTTAAATGTTCATTAATAATCTCGTATGTGAGTAATATTTAACTAATTGTTAAACTTGTATTGTGAATAAACAGTAATTTTAAGGAATATTTACATTTTTATAGAATTTTCATACCAAATAGAGCTTACAGAGATAAAAATTGTCCACAGTTCACTTCTTCTACGTGGTAGCCTCCAAACTCTTCGTGCTCAAGGTGATTTACGGCATTCTTTTCTACGTTCTTCTATCGAAAGGCTGGCATTTCGTCATCTGGTTCATACACTACCTCAAGGAGAAGAAACATCACAAAGAATACATTGAGCATGATCATGAACCGTATATCGACCACGGACACCACGACCATCTCTATGAGTACGATCACGAACCTTATCATGGTCATTACGGGAAAGAGGAGTACTATCAAAAGAAACGCATTTACGATTCCGATGGATCATATTCCATCAAAGGTGCGTGACGTGATCAAAAATGAACATTATTGTTCCTTTATTTAAGTATATTTTAAGACAAAGTCATTAAATCTGTCTATTTGGAATTTCATTAACACTTGTACTAGTATGTTTCTACTTTTCGATTACTAAAAATGGATGTCAAATTGTATCATAACACGTGAAAAGACACATTTGACGCACTCGACTCAGTGGATTGCAGAGGTAAGAGGCTCATTGGCGGCAGTACGCTTTTAAGAACTAAGCTGCAGAGCCTGGCACATCTTATAGAAGATGTACTTTGGAGAATGTGATCAGGAGCTGCATGAGCTCATACCGCCTACCTTTTTTTTCTATCGGTCATTCAGACGCACGGTTATCATCCTCATCTTGTAAAAATCCGTCGTTTTCGAATCAAACGCTTTAAAATTTTTTTATATAATAGGCACTGCCAAGTGTTTCCGAGCTCATAAAACCCAAATTTTTTTAAAGTATCTTCTGGGTAAGCTCGCTCCATCGTCGGCTTCATCTTTAGATATTGGCCAAGAGCAAACCCGTCATTAACAAAATATACCTTTTAACACCCCAGCTGAATGAGGCAGTTAAATAAAATCATTAATTTAAAAAAATCTCATTTTGGATATTTAAATTGAATGGTTATTTAATATAATAACTCGTATTTATATAATAATTTTCATATAAAATATTAACTAATTACCCTTAATATAAACTGTTTAATAAGTTAATATTTAATGGAAATATGAGTAACTGTGAGAAATGTACATACTTTAAGTGATTTAATTATTATTATTTATTTGTTAGACAAGGAATAAATTACTTAATATTTACATTGTAACATTAAAGTATCTATGTAATATTTAATAAATTTAGTATTTAATACAGATTTCTTTCCCTCCTACGGCAACCATCGAACGGCTTCTTTATAGTTCTGTTAATTAAATTCCTTTTAGTCATTATATTTATTAATTATTATGACTCAATTAAGTTATTATCATAGTGACATATAAGTATTTATTGATATAAGAGATTTAATTATGCCCTTCATTTTAAGGTGGCTATTAAACACCCAGAAAGTTGTAGACACATTGACAATAATTATGTAAATATTTCAGATTAGATTTGTCAGCAAGTTCTATATATAAATAAACAAGTGTTGCTTATTATGTTATTAAAAGTTTATTTTAATAAAATAGTTGAATTTTTTCACTTAATTTGATAAAAAAAACATGTTGATAATTTAATATAATAAAATAATTGTTTATAACTATGTATAACAATTATTTTATGATATGACGAGCCCGTTGGATGAGTGGCAAGGATGCTTGCCTAACGTCTCAGGGGCCCCGGTATCGATTCCCGGCGGGGTCAAGTTTGGAAATTTTAATGTAATTTTCAAAATTGACTCTGGTCTGGATTTGAAAAGTAGTGGTAGGGCACACTGCGTTTCGCAGTCATTTGGGCAGCCCGCCTGGCGGCAGTGACCACCCCCTTACAGAAGACCACCGTGAAATAACAGCATATACGTGCTGTTGTGTTTCGGTGAGTGAGTAAGGGATGCCAGAGCCCATTTCCTTATCCCCTCCTAATCCCTTATCCTTAATCCTACTGTAGTCGGCAGCGCACTTGCAGCACCTGTAGCGTTGCTTGTGTTATAGGCGACGGTAGCCACCTACCATCAAGTGGACCGTCAGCCTGTCTGTCGACATAACATTAAAAAAAATGTACATATTTTTACCTGTGACTCCATTTTTACATTGTCTTCAATAATGGACGATGAGATTGTCATCGCAGTGAGTATTCCTCGCTAAAGTATATTGTAAAAAGAAATAGTGAACAAGGGACATAATCTGGAGGACACATAACACTAATAAAACGCGACGCGAACGACGTCGAAGGAGCACATTGAGTTTTTATTGTAAAGCGTGATTCTGAACGATATGCTCTACAAGAAAATACACAATCTATAGGCAATACCTCTTATTATTATGATTAAATTATTATTAAGCATCATAAGAGATAAATGTGGAGTATGACACAGAACAAGATGTTAAACAAAATTTTGTTGTATTATCCTTATCCTTACATCCTCTTTTATCCTCCTTACATAGTATAAATTGAAGTCACTGCCCGCGTCTGTTTGTCTGTATAACTCCTCCTAAACCACCCAACGGACTATCTGTTTTCACTATCTGTTAGGTAATTTTTCACGGATCCACTTCTAATTTTGAATAATAAGTCTGAATGTTGAATCGCAGTTCTGATGTCGGGGTCGGTCCTCTGGGATACAGGCCCCATCGGTTTCAGCAATAGACGAAAACAGGAAATAAGAGTCGATACTTGTAGTACACGATCGTATAATCCGATAACAATTAACCTGCTAGAAATGGATTTAACTGGAAACGCGGCATTAGCTTCGAGCGTTCTCTCTAGAATCTGCTCGTCTATGGCTTTTCCCTCTTATCGATTGAAAAACGCCCTCTCTTATTCGCAACCTCATATACGTCACGGTTGCTAGTCCACAAGGTTACTGCTTGACGTTTCTAAGGAAAGTGGTTAGATGGCGTTGCATGTAAAATGGAACCGATTTTTAAACTCTCCGCTTGTGGCGTCTTAGTGCGAGCGGGCTCCTAGTGTTATTATAAAATAAAGTAAACTACCAAAAGGAATTTGATACAGTTTTTACTAATAGAAATAGCGATAAACGAGGAAAGATTGTGTGTAGGTATATTTGCAGAAAAGAAAGCATCCGGGTTGCTAGTTCTACTAATAAAAAAATGTTACGTGCTTGAAAAATCTAATGCTCAACATAGCATGACACTTTGGTCGTCTTCGATTGAAGCCTTCGATCCTAGCTATCCTAACTTGTATAACATTAATATTATTTAATAACATTGATGAAATAGTTAAATTTTCATTGATAATTTTTAGCGTAATCATAATTTCAATGGTACCTACGCTTAATATTATAATAGAAATCGTTGAGTGGAAGAAAAAACTGGTTGCCTTACTGTCTTAAATGTAACCTTAAATGTAACCTTAAACGCTAATTTCACAATAACAGAACTCTAGTTGATTATAAACAGTACGAGTGCATACCTTATTTACTTTGTAAAGAACCTCAAGATCGTGAGTCTTACTGGAGTAGGGTGTCTTTTTAGATGTAAGTCTATGGTGGTTTATGGTTTTGTTGTTGCATTTTAAATCAATTCAGTTTTATTATTATTAATTAAGTGTACATTAGCAGTGCCTTAATGAGCACAGTACCCACTATGTATGCTTTTACTGCCTATTGCAAATCAAATAAATTTCTGTAGTCATGACTATGAATAGATTTCATTCTGTTTACTTGGAATTTTCTCGAACTAGATCTAGGTACTAGCCGATCCAGTTTTGTTTACCAGTTTCTCCGGCCGGAGTGTAGTCGAGACACAACATTGTGAAGATGCAACGATACTACAAAAATAGCTTGATTCAGCACTAAAGTAAAATAAAATGAAAGCATTCTACAAACTAATTACGCATAATATTTTGTCAATTTATAGGAAAATATGGCTTAGAGCAGGTTCGAGATACGAATCTATCTTGTCCTGACATAACTGTGCAATGTTTATGTTAGAGATATGTGTGAATGTTATATGAATCTAACCAGTTTAAGGCGAGCGTTAATTTTCCAAAATGGGTTACGTCTACATGTACTTATGTTTACAAAGTCGTCGAGTCCGCTCTCTACATTGGCAACGAAATGTACCATTGTATTAGGTACTCTGTTATTTATCCCCCTTACTGCATTAACATAAAAAGTGTCATAAAACAAAACATCAAACGAGATTACTTGATACATAAACCCAAATAAAACCAAACGAAATACTCACAATAAATAACATTTTATTATATAACAACTCAATTAAATCCACATCGCTTCAGAGATTCACTCAAACGTGCTTTTAAAGCTTCAGAATCAGTCTTTTTTACACACACACGGCCGTATCACATATTATTCTTCTCCTTCAACTAACGCGTAATCTAGATTGTTTCCTTCCACTCCTTTCTCTACTTCATTATCCTTTGCGGTTTTTGTCGTTGTCTTCAAATCCTTCTTCCTTATCTTGCCGGCGTGCGTTGTCATTTCCGATTCCAACTGTTCGATCGGTTTCGATGACTGTGTAGTAGCGATTTCAGATTTGATTGTAGTGGCCGTAGTTGTATCAACTTTCTCCGGTTTCAATGTCTTTATTTCGGGCACACTCACTTCAATGGGCACTTCTCTTTCGGGCGGCGGCGGTGGTAGCTCATGCTTCGGCGCCGCAATGGTCAGAACTCCGTTCTCTTTTAACACTGCTGTGACTTCTTCGGGTTTGCTTCCCGGAGGCAGTATGATGCGTTGCACAAAGTGGTTAGACACGAAACGCACATCATCGTCTTCCTCTTTATGCTTTCCTTCTACTATTATGTGACGATTTTTCACTCTAACTCTCAGTTCTTCCGGTTTGAATCTTTTCAGGTTCAAACTTACTGAGAATTTGTTTGAATCCGACTGTATTCTCGGCTCGTCCCAGTCTTCGCTGTCGAACGCTTTCATCAGCTGACTCCACGGCCAGAGATAGGCCAAAGTGTGGGATAGGTGGTGGTCCAGGGCAGCGAAGGGCCCATCTTGTCTGCGCTTCCTAGCCTCCTCGCAGGAGACGAATGTGAGCAAAGCGATTGCTAAAATTGCGTATTTCATTGTCGCGTCAAATTGCTTCTATTTGCGTGATATAATGTGGCGGTCGGCGAGCCGTAGGGGCTTATATAGGTTTCGGTAGTGTGGGGAGAACGTTCGAGAATGTACATCCAGCATGTTTCATTGATGATAACTGCGGTGCTAACGTTCGCCAGTTGTCAACAATCGGCTTAGTTTCTAGAAAGTGTGTGTTCTCTGTCGATACAAGTGTTTATTTGGTAAACATGACTCAACGTTATGATTCATTGCGAAGTAAATGTTTATAATTGACTCATACTGATATGGTTCGCTGTTTTCTCTTATTGCTGTAACTCGAAGTTATTTTTGTTTCAGTTCAACACTATTCTCGAAGCAACTTTGGGAAATTTCACATATTTAGCTTAAATGACTAATGAAATAATTTAATGTAAAAACTAATAGCAATACTTAAAAAGTTTAATATTTAGGTTAATAATTAAAACTGATATTTTAAAAAAGAGAGAGAGAGAGAGAGAATTTTGCGAGTCTGCTTATATTATGTGTAGGGTCAAAAAATCACAATTTCAAAGGTAATGTACCTTAAAGATGGACAAGGGCTATATACAATTATATTATGTATACTAACTTCCCCATATAAACCCGGGTAAAGCCGGAGCCCGTCGTTTCAAATAACATAATTCCAGAATATATGTGTATTAAATTTTAATAATAGTAATTTTAAATATTTAACATTCTGGATAATAATTTTAATTAGGTACGAACAAAATAATTCACGAACATGTGTACATAATTATATTCTAATCATTAACTTGTTGTCAATATTAACATTTAATTGAAAGGCATTAAAGGTAAGATAAAATTGCAGATAATTTAAACTCAAATTCAAATTACAAATTAAATAAATCAGAAATAAGTAAATATTAAAATTTTAAAACGTCGAAAATGTTACACGTTCTAAATAATGATGTCGTAGTAGTGCATGGTGCAATGTAGGTAGGTATCCGTCCCAGTGGAGAAATTTGCGTTTTCTAAAATAAGGTTTACAGTAAAAAAATGTTGTCAACACCTGTTTGGGTAGACGACGCGAGGCGAGCGAGGCTGAGGAGGTCCCCGTGCGAGTTGCATTGGCAACACTCACAACACACCGGCCAATGACCGTATGCGTGTACCGTTAGCAAAACAGTCGCATATCGAATTTTTAGGTCAGTGTGTTTGATGTCCGCTCAGTTTTACTATTTATTGCAATACCCAAACAATAAACACACAGAAATAACTATTTTATAATAGAGTGTAACATTTTTAAATAATTAAAATTATTTATAAGTTAGTCTTAATAGTATATAGTAAATTTTTATTTAAGGTACCTTTTTATGTGCCTATAGATCGTCAGACAGGCACGGAGGGGAAATGACGTTTACGTACTATCCCTCGTCGACGAGGACAGTCGACGAGGGGGAGTGTGGGACTCGCCTGGTGAAGTGATCGCTTGTGACCGGGAATACCTACTAAAACCCCCCCGGATTCCACCATCAGCGGTGCTGTGCGGGTCCGAGTTTACAGCGAGGCCACACTAACCTATAAAACCTGCTATAATCTTCATATAATGATATATAATTCCTACATTACAAATCTATAATTAATACATTACAATATAACATATCTGCTATATGCTATATTTTGAATTGAGCCCGTTGGACCGGGTTCGATTCCCGGCAGGGTCAACTTTGAAAATGAACTTCCAAATTTGGTTCTGGTCTGGATCTGAAAATAGTGACAGGGCACACTGCGCTTCGCAGTCATCTGGCGGCAGTAACCACCCCCTCACAGAATACCACCGTGAAATAACAGCACGTGTGCTGTGTGTTTCGGTGAGTGAGTAAGGGAAGTCAGAGCCCATTTTCCTGTCCAATCCCTTATTTTTAATCCTACTGTAGTCGGCAGCGCACTTGCAGCAGCTGTGTCGTTGTTTGTGTTATAGGCGACGGTAGCCACTTAATACCATCAAGTGGGCCGTTAGCCTGTCCGAGCTACACTTTCAGCGCCCTGGAGCAAAATTTTTCAAGCGCCCTCTCTCATTTTTTGAACGATCGATTGTAACATTGTAACTTTGCGAACTTGTAACTAAACATTGCATGCATTTAGCGGATAAAAGTATTATTATTATCAAGAAAAATATGCTGAAAGATTACAGATTCATTAGCATTATTTATTAAAACTGTAAAAAAAAACATTCACAAACCTCCAGATGAGAGAGAGGCGTTTGAAAAATTTTGCTCCAGCGCACTAAAAGTAAAGCTCATAATACGCTTCTTTGCTTTGAAATTGGTTTTAGCGTTTTCCGCTACCTTTTCAGGAGTATGTACTCCTGAATTACCGGCTATTTGTTTAATTTATAAATATCTGTTCGAAATTAAAATGTTTCGAAAAAGTGAATAATGAATATTTATAATTAGGTGGGCATTTTCGATTGGCTATTGACAAAAATTTAAGAAAAAAAAAATTGCGCCCGCCAGGTCCCGGCGCCCTGGAGCTGCTCCCACCCGCTCCCCGACGCTACGCCCCTGGAAAGGAGTATATAATATAAAAGTTTTAATTTCCGTAAATAATATGCTCTTATATTTCAACACTACAAAGCATTTAATCTATTCTAGAATGATTTCACGCCGCGTCGAAGTGAAAGGTCAGTTGAACGGTGCGTTTCACAATTCATAATCAATTTAAAGTCAGGGAGATAAAGTGTATTATCGCTTGTACTATTACTTAACGAATTTTCTAGTCAGAGTTACATGTGAAGGAGGTCTCGCATGGAAACATAAACAAATGTATGCAATGAGTGAATGTATACGAACTGACGCCTACGTCAAAACGAACGACTTTTTGAAGCATGCTGGCTATATCTTGGCTTGGCTAGGTCAGCTCTGGGTTCGAACTTTCATTTCAACGTGCTATTGTGTGTCTCAAATCAATAAAATTTAATATACCATCCATATTCCAAGAAAACTCTCTACAAGGAAAAAGTTACGGTCGTAGGAAGTGGGAAATGAATTAATGTTATTGATTTTTTAATAAAAAAAAGACTTCTTCGTACCTTTGACGAGTGTCACTTTTAAAATATTGTTTAGAAACGTGACATTTAAGAGGTCTTTTACATTGTGTTGATTCATTTAAATTTTAAAATAACATACATTTTTTTAATAGGAAATATCTTAAATGTCGTGTTTTTTTTTTTTTTTTACACAACTTGGATCCTTCAAGAATAAATTATCCTTAAATAAGACTCCAATTTTATATCTATATACTAGCTGTTGCATGAAACTTCGTCTCTTTATAAAATATATTATTCGTGGAAAATAGTATTGTATGGAGGGGGGTAAAGGGGGGAGATGAGGGGAGGGTGACAATAATAATAATAATAATAATTTATTTATTTTGGACCAACAAGGATCATGTTATGTTAGGTACAACTTATCTATGTTAGTATTACATACGCTTACAGCTTTCAATTTAAAAAAAAAATCGTACCAGTAGTCTTTGGGTTTATTCATTACGAAAACGTACATTTGTATGGAGGAGGAGTAAAGGGGGTAAAGGGGGAAGATGAGGGAGGGTGAATTGAAATTTAAATCATTTTAAAGTTTCTTTTAAAAATATTAATTAATTTCTTTCCAAAAGGTAATTTATATTACCTTACTAATGTCATTAGTAAGGTACTGTGAAACGAACTTTAACAAAGCGCATAGACATTATCTTATATATATAAAAATGAATCCCTATTTCCCTTGGTTACGGCATCACGCGTGAACGTGTAGACCGATTTTAATTCGGTTTTCACTAATGGAAAGAGGGATAAACGGGGAATGTTCTTATATATAAAATTACAACACGGGCGAAGCCGGGGGCAGGACGCTAGTTAGAAATAAATATTCCCATAAACATTAGTTCATTTGTATTTTTAATTTATATTTTTGAAAAAATTAAATAAGTGTGCTTTAATAGATAAGCAATATTTACTTGATTTAGAAAAAAAAAACATTCCTCTATTCCCAACTGGGTCCTTGTGTCTTATTCTATAGACACTTTTGTCTATATTGTGTCACTTGTGTTTATAGCCGCATACCGTTTGGACTGACTGTCTGTCTGCTAGTTTTTATCATATTAAACGCTCTCCACTCTAATGAAAACATTAATATTTTTATTTTAATGAATTTACAGGTTTTTTGATTATACGCTTGCCATACCCGGAAATTGAACCGGCTAAAATCCGAAAAAATAACACCATGTACTTGGATGGCACCAGTCGATCATAATAATCAAATATCTCTAACAGACATGGTCGATTAAGTGAGAGGAAAACCATGAAATCTAAACTTTTAAATCAATGGGTCAAGATAAATCACTTTTACTCAAAGAGTCAATCGGATCAAACTTTATTTATTAAAATTCCACCCTGTATACACATTAAAATGAAATATATTTATACTAATATTATATATGTATAATACTATGTATAGTATGACTATTAGTATAGTCGACCGTCTTGGTCACCACGGACTGTCTTGCCAGAAAAGTGCTGGCCGCTTTTCAAGGCATGCTGCCTTAAACGACATCCTCCGCCGGTGAGAAACGATGGCAGGAGACCGGATGGGATGACCCTGATTCCCTGGAGATTGGGAAGAGTGCTGGTGTGGGATGCTACCTGTGTAGACACACTAGCCCCTTCGCATCTCCATGGAACATCCACTAAGGCAGCAGCCGCAGCAGAGGCGGCGGAAAAAAATAAAATCTCTAAATATAGTGGCCTCGGCGCCGAATATAGTTTTGTACCATTCGGAGTCGAGACACTCGGTCCGTGGGGCCCTGCAGCAATGAGCCTCTTCAAAGACATCTCGAAGAGGCTTATTGATGCGACGGGAGACCGAAGAGCTGGCACTTTCCTCGGCCAACGTATTAGTTTGGCCATTCAACGAGGAAATGCTGCCAGCGTACTTGGTACAATACCACAGGTTCCATTTTTATATTATTAGTTTTAATCAATTGAGTATTAATTTATTTTTAGATTAGGTAATTTTAGTTTTTATTTTAATTTAATACTAATAATAAATCACAAAATCTTCTAAAAGACAAAAAAATAATAATATTAAATATGTCAAAATAACTCTTTCTATCTGTTACCTTTCACGATTAAACTGGTTCAATCGATCATCGTGAAATTTTGCATACAGAGATAAAGAAAAGGACATAGGGTACCTTTCATCCAGAAAAAAAGAACAGTTCCCGAAGGATCATATAAATATGTGCCACGCCTTAGGCGTCACAAAACTTTAACACCAATAAAATTTTAATAAATTATTACTCTTAAATTTTGTTAGGCGTTATTTTTTTACTAGCTGAGCCCGCAACTTCGTGCGCGTGGTATTCGGTATAGCGCGTAACATTTTTGTTTGTAAACCGATTGGAATGAAACAAACGCTAAATGTTACGGGAAATCCCATTCAAATCGGTTAAGCCGTTTCAGAGATAGCCTGCAAAAACGCACAGACAAACAGACAAAAATTCTAAAAAACCATTTTTTTGACCTCGGTAACATAAGTACAACGTGTACGTTTACGATTTTATGGATATAGATTTTTAGATAGATCTTTCAGTCGCGGGCACCATCTAGTCTCTCATACGTTGAATCATTCAAGAAATTCGTATGAGAGTACCTACTACAGACTGTATTCAAGTTCGCATTATGAACTCATTGAAACTGCACTTTCTAACAGGGTAGGTGCAAACAAAAGCGTATGAAAGTTGCCTCTCTTGTTATGTAGGGTAAACAGTTTTAGTCGCAATAAAAGGTTTATTTACTTTCGAAACTAAATGACGTGACTGCCTCGAAGAGATGTATTGTATCTTGAGTTTGAGTGACAGGTCGTTGATCCTAATTACTTGGTCGATAAACAACTTCTTTCACGTTAAGGTCGTCAGACAGGCTGATGGTCCACTTGATGGTAGGTGGTAACCGTAGCCTATAACACACTGCAAGCACTTTAATCCAGAAAAAATACTGTTCTAGACGGATCACCTAAAAAAGTATAAGAGATAAAGATTTAATAAATATTTAACCCTTTGTATGCCGGAACGTGGATCCACGTTATTAATAAATCATGGTAGACCCCCATGACTCCTTCTGGGAGAACAATTCGGTCAGGCAGAGTCAGTAGTTAAATCGGTAAAAACGGTTAAGCGCTGGCAGATAAGGGTAATTCGGCTTCCGGCATACAAGTGGTTAAAGACCCAAGAAAAAGGGTCGCGAACTAAGTCGCCTGCAAAAGCTACATTTAGTAGCTGAAGCACACAAGTCCTATATCATAATATAAGAAATTATACCTACTGTCTGTCTGACCTACTGTCCCAAGATGACTCAACCGAGAAAACGAGAAAGTACAATAATACAACATGCAATTACAAATAATGACATATAAACGAGGTATTTTATGTAATGACAGGTCGTTTTGTTAGATTTCATACCCAGTTATGAAAAAGTAGCAAGTCTCTTGCTACTTTTTCAAGCAAACGATGAGAGAGTGAAGAGTTTTAGGTGAGTTGAGTGATGCCAGAACTCATTCTACTCGTATATTCTTTTCGTATCCTTTATCCCGTATCCCCTATCTCTTATCCTATTAAGGTCGGTAGCGCATTTCAAACCTCAATGACGTTGTTTGTTTTAATAGTCAATAGTCAATTACCAAGTAAACCTTGAATTTGGCTGCCGAAATACTTACATAGAAAGTACCTACTTTTTTTTTTTTTTTTTTTTTTTTTTTTTTATTTTATTTTTTTTATTATAGATGGGTTTGCTCTTGACCAGCATCTATCCATGTAGGAAGGATGAGGCCGAAGATGGAGCGAGCTCACCCAGAAGATGCCTATTCACTCGAACCTTGAAAAGATTTGGGTTATATGAGCTCGGAAATACAGACGCCGGCAGGGAGTTCCAATCCTTAGCAGTGCTTACATAAAAGTACTTACATAAGTAGTTTTTCGTGTTCTAGGCATAATACAGAATATTTTAACGCGACATAGGATTCCTAATAATGTTTTTGTCATAGTTGTTTTTCGAATGTAAAAATAATAAAATTATTATTATTTTTTCATAATCAGGTTTCAAGCTTTCGGTTAAGAGGTCACCTAGAGTTGAGGTTTGTGAGGTCACACAAATCTAGATTATTGACCTGACTATGACATTTAACAAACAATCTGTCTTTATGTTAAACAAGCGCCTTGCACCGGCTTCGCACGGATGCTATTTTTTTCTGTAAAATTTATACACAAACCTTGCACGTATATATCGCTCTTTACTATAGTGAAAACTGTATCAAATTCAGTTGGGTGGTTTAGAAGTTAGCGGAGAAGGAGACATAGGTTTAAGCGACTTTGTCCGCCTCGATAAATGATAAAATGACATCTGAGAAAACATTTTTTTTTTTTATTATTATTATTTTTTTATGAAATCGAGGTAGCGCTTAGTAATATAATGACTGACATCTTTATCGCAGTGATTCCTCGGGAACCTAACATTTTGCAGGATAAAAAGTACCTACCTTATATGTTATTCCTGGTAATAAACTATGTGTGTGCCAAATTTCATCGAATTCAGCTGTTTTGGCGTGATTGAGTAACACGCCATTAAAAAAGCGCCTAAAACATTGCAGCAATGTTATTTTTAAAAAAATCGTGTTTTTTATAATATTGTTATTACTAGAATGATATAAAATAGACCAGTATAACGTTTTGTTATTATATTTCTATGTTTCGCTCAATTATTCACTAATTTCATTTAAGTGGGCGATGGAGACTTTTATTGTCGACTATGTCATCGACATAAAGTTGACAGTAGTAACTCATACGCTTAGTAATTAACTCAGTACGCTTCTTTAGTCCCTGTTGGTAGGCCCTGCAGGGATAATCTTTTAAAAATGTAAATAAACTACTTCATTTTATATTTATAGTGTATAATCTTCTATAAATATAATAAAATCGTATCGAGGTCAAAAAAATTGTTTTTAGAATTTTTGTCTGCTTGTCTGTGCGTTTGTGTACGCTAATCTCTGAAACGGCTCAACCGATTTGAATGCGCTTTTCACTGATGTATTGTAACCAGCTTCCCCTAACATTTAGTGTTTGTTTCATTTCAATCGGTTTACAAACAAAAAAGTTACGCGCTACACCGAATACCACGCGTACGAAGTTTCGGGCTCAGCTAGTCCCAAATACATTTCATTCTTAGACTTTCTCTTCTATATTTCATACACACAAAGAACGAAGAAAAAGTAAGAAACAAATTACCGGAAAAAGATTAGAAGATTCTAGAAGTAATAGTGGCGATGAATATTCAATCAGCCCCAAGGTCAAAAATCCGAGCAGTATCAATTTATCCGTCCCAAATGTCGTGTAAAGGTCACTCCGGTTCCCCTCGATCTAACAATGTTAATACGCGAGTCGTGAAATACTCTGGAGGCGGCTGGAGTATTATATACTTACTCCAGTCATTATATATGTTCGATATAATATATTATATACATATATTGATTAATTTTAATTATAGCTTTTGATTAATTTTTTTGTGCTGTAACACAATTGAAGTCATGAGAGTCTCAGTAATGAATGGTCTATAAAGTACACCTCTGCTGCGTGGTCACAGACCGTGCACTATAATAATAAATTGCATACTATTATACTATACTATAGTATACTATACTACTACACATACTATTCGTAGTAATTAAGTACATTAAAATTTAAAAATTAAAAATAATCTAAACTGTTTCTATATTAAAATAAATAGAAAATCAATAATCTTATATATAAAAATGAATCCCCATATCCCTTGGTCACGGCATCACGCGTGAACGGGTAGACCGATTTTAATTCGGTTTTCGCCAATGGAAAGAGGGATAAACGGGGAATGTTTTAGGGTATATAAAAATTGCACGCCGGGCGAAGCCGGGGGCGGGCCGCTAGTATTATATACAACTG
The DNA here is from genome assembly GCA_910589475.2 of Bembecia ichneumoniformis. Taxonomy (NCBI): domain Eukaryota; kingdom Metazoa; phylum Arthropoda; class Insecta; order Lepidoptera; family Sesiidae; genus Bembecia; species Bembecia ichneumoniformis. The sequence continues at coordinate 979,030 of OU342520.1, forward strand.
CAACTTCATACGCGTGGTTTTCGGTATAGCGCGTAACTATTTTGTTTGTAAACCAACTGGAATAAAACAAACACTAAATGTTACGGGAAGCTTGCTACTATTTTTTTTTTGTGTTGAGGTCGACAAACAGGCTGACGGTCCACTTGATGGTAGGTGACTACCGTCGCCTATAACACAAGCAACGCCCAAGCTGCTGCAAGTGCGCTGCCGACTGCAGTAGGATTAAGGATAAGGGATTAGGGGTGGATAGGGAAATAGGCTCTGGCATCCCTTACTCACTCACCGGAACACAACAGCACACGTGCTGTTATTTTACAGTGGTCTTCTGTAAGGGGGTGGTACTAGGTGGCCAGGACCCATTTTCCAATCCCCCCCCCCCCCCCCTAATCTCTTATTCTTAATCCTACTGTAGTCGGCAGCGCACTTGCAGCAGCTTTAGCATTGCTTGTGTTAAGGCGACGGTAGCCACCTACCATCAAGTGGACCGTCAGCCTGTTTGCCAATCTTTACCTAAAAAAACAGCATCTTTTGTTGATTACAAAATAGAAATTGTTATGCAAAATAAAAAGTTGCACTGTTTTATGAGAATGCCATTTATTTTATCAGAATAAATTTTGAATAGCGTTTGCATTCTTTGTTTTTCCGGTTATTTTAGGTAATGGTGTGTCTTTATTGATGCCGATGTATGACATAAATTAGCGTGTTGCGTATCCATCCATAACTAAACGTCGCCGCAAACAGCCGTTTAATGGCAGGAAAGTTGGCGAAACGGCATCAAAGTTGCATAGTTGTGTAACTGACCAGTCAGTGCCATCTAAGCCACTCATTTAGACATTTTAGAAAAAAACACTAAGATTTAAATTAGGCTTCTTCTTCTTTTTAATGTGCTGCTACTCTTCAAATCATGGCGACAATTAATGCAATTTTAACTTTGGAAGCTGCTGCACAAAAGCTTTCTCTTAGATTCTTCAATCTTTCTCCTGCCTCTGCTACGTTTACTCTGTATTTTTCGTCCAGTATGTGCCCGAATAATTGCAAATTCCTCTCCTTTATCGATCTTAACACTTCCATTCTCTTTCTCAGGAGAATACGGAACAATAAATATTGTATCCTTCCATTTTTGACATTTTGTATTTCGTACTTTTTAGAGACATCAAGGAAACAGGCAAAGGTTTACAGGAAAACATTGCGTTTTGCCAACCTCTATGACCACCCTCTAACAGAAGATTACCACGGAATTACAGAATTTGTGCTATGGTTTCATAAACTTTCAAAATTATTCATAGACGTCAATTAAATTATTAATCTGTCATCGGTTCTGGAAGGTCTACGGGGAAGAAACCATAGTTTTAAATAAATCTACTCCATAGTAGCATTTTAAAATAAATCTTCTAATAAATATACACTCAATGTAAAGGCAATTCATTTTCACGCATTTTCGTCAAAAAGAAAAAAACATTATAGTGGATCTTAGTACACAATTCTCTTTTTATAAATTATTTAAATTTAATGATAGACAATTGCTGTGAATCTTCACTTATTATAGTATCGATAATATTAGAGTCAATTCGCCTATCATCAACATACCTCCAATTTATACATACAACAATTATAGACACATATTCTTGAAAGAGTTTAAATGGCTCATGATTTTACGAATAGGATTTAGTTAGCGGTTATAGTTTCTTCTAGTTAGGCCTTCTAGTTAGGTTATAGGCAGATAAATGAAATAGAAATTCATATTGAAAGGTTTGAAACTGCATCGTTTAATCGTCGAGGCGTTTCACACACTGTAACGGCTTTATATAAATTGGTCCTTCGCTCTTCCGTATTCCTGAGTCGCTTTCTTGAGCAAGTGATTGGCCCACGAGATGGCCCACGTACATCTCATCCTTTTTTTACAAGAGGAATCCATCATGGATACCCACCCGTCTGGGGACAGACCGGTGGGTTATGTAGTTGGGTAGACCTACCGACCTCTTAACGTCCTCCTCATCCGCTATTAGTGAAGTTGCGAGGTCGGACAAGCACTCTTCCGCAGCTCCACCGCGGGAGTCCGCAACCGGACACGGCTCATTTGGACGGCGCACCCGAACTGCCAAGGTACGCCGTGCCTCTCAGGATGAAGCGGGCGGTACATTCCTATCTACCGCCCTAGTCCTGTCAGGGGTCCAGGTGGCGGACGTGCGCCAGCCGCCTGCGTCCTGTTCGTCGGTAACGGAGGGGATGGGACAGGACGTCGTCCTCCCGCTCTCTCTCCGCCGCCTCCTTCTGCGAGATGACAGTCGCTTGCCAACCACAGCTTTCACTATGGCCAGCAGAGAGAAGTCAAATCCAATGACGCCGACCATCTAGGGCACTCCGCAAGAGTGTGCTGTGCGCTGTCCGCAGCGCACGCACACGAGTGACACTCTGGGGTTGGCTCCCTACGAGCCACCCGGTGGAGATAACTCCCGAAGCAGCCATGCCCCGAGAGCACCTGCACCAGACGGAACGTGAGAGCCCCGTGTCTCCTCTGGAGCCACTCGTCCAACACTGGCCGAATGGCCTCTACACGTACATCCCATCCCTATCCGCTTTTGAACAGATTAACACTTTATGCTATATCGACGACTTTGGTCCTTTCACGAATCTCCATATTTGGGATCATATCCCTCAGAGAAATGCAAAACCTTTTATAGCTCGCTGGGCGACTTGTAATTATACCACATTATTTTTAATTCATTATAAAATGCCTTATCGTAACACGGTATACTCGTTGTATCTCTGCATTACTGCGCCGATGATTGTTGGAGGGTCGCGTAATAGCGGGAGACACTTCGTGAGCTCGCGGTCGGGCTCGATATAAAAAGAACACATAAAAAATAACGCCCCCTTTGACATTCCGACGGCAAACGGAAGGCGGACGATAATTCTGTTACGGACAGTGCCACAAATTACTTCAAGTTGTAAAAGAAAGGTCTCGAGGCGACCGACAAAACTGTACTAAAACATTTGTGGCACTTCTTTATTTATGTTCACTATATGCGCATTTATGGTCTCTATATTTAATTTATCTCACTATAATATTAGGGCACACTGCGTTTCGCAGTCATTTGGGCAGCCCGCCTGGCGGCAGTCACCACCCCCTTACAGAAGACCACCGTGAAATAACAGCATATACGTGCTGTTGTGTTTCGGTGAGTGAGTAAGGGATGCCAGAGCCCATTTCCTTATCCTCTCCTAATCCCTTATCCTTAATCCTACTGTAGTCGGCAGCGCACTTGCAGCACCTGTAGCGTTGCTTGTGTTATAGGCGACGGTAGCCACCTACCATCAAGTGGACCGTCAGCCTGTCTGTCGACATAACATAAAAAAAAAAAAAAAAAAAACATTTTTTGGTAAATGCAAAATTCGTTACTTATTGCAGGATGGTAAAAATATTAATTTGTAAATTAACCCATTAAGAACGGCAGATTTTGAATAAATTACAAAATAAAAATAAGATATTTTTTTTACTTTAATTACTTGAATTCTTATATTGATTACTTATACAATTATATATACAAGCCTTCGTCGTTCATCGCTCTTTCCATTAGAGAAAACTGTATCACAATCAATTGGGTGGTTTAGAACAAGTTAGCGAGAAACAGACAGCAAATTTATTTCAAACTATCTGAGCCCGCAACATTGGTATGAAACATACACTAAATGTTACGAGAAGCTTGCTACAATACATAGGTGAAAACCGCATTCAAATCGGTCATGCCGTTTCAGAGATCAGCGTGCACAAACGCACAGACAAACCGACAAACAGACAAGAATTCTAAAAACTAATGACCTCAGTAATATAAGTACAACGTGTCAAATTGTTTTTTTTTTTTCAGACACGGCTCGTTAACGATTTTATTATAATTACTAGCGACCCGCCCCGGCTTCGCCCGTGGTGCAATTTTTATATACATAAACATTCCCCGTTTATCCCTCTTTCCATTAGTGAAAACCGAGTTAAAATCGGTCTACCCGTTCATGCGTGATGCCGTGACCAAAGGGAAATTGGGATTCATTTTTATATATATATAGAGAGATCTATACTTAGATAAGTTTCTGCTACAATGTATAGCAAAGGTGTCAGTCAGGCTGAACAAAAGTAAAAATAGATATTGATAACTGGCAGTAATAATAAAATAAACAAATGCAATATTATTATGAATTTATTTATTTATTTATTTATTTATTTATTTATTTATTTATTTATTTATTTATTTATTTATTTATTTATTTATTTATTTATTTATTTATTTCAGCAACAGCTTAGCACACTTAAATGCTGAACAAGGACCCTTGCCTGTCTGTGCAATGGGTAAATGTATTAGTTTTATCGTACCTTTTATTACTCAAAACCTTTTATTACTCGAAATCTTTTAAGATAATTTTAGTTTCTCCGCTGTTTTTAAGAACATGTCAGATACCTGAAACGGATTAATTGAAAGAAATATTTAAAAAAAAAAAAAAAATATTAAGCACTAATGCTCATGCCATTAAGTAACTAAGACATGACTTAACATTAACAAAAAGTTATTTCAACTAAAACATTACATTATTACTCGTTAACCACGTATCAAATGGCAACATTACAGTTAAATATTGCCAGTTATGTCATAGACATTATGATAATATGATATAGGTATTACATAATTGAGGTTGATTAGAGGAGAGCGGGAGCAATTTCAGATAAGTGCGTTCTGAGATAATTTTAGTAATAAATTGGGCCGCCCGCGCCCGTCTGGCGGCAGTAAGCATCCATTATAGAAGACCATCGTGGAATACCAGGATGTTTGCTGCTGCTTTCCGGCAAGTGAGTAAACGAAGCCACTCACAAAACCCCTCATCTTTTATCCAATTAATGAACAAACCCAGAAAAGGTTTTTTAAAAAACTGCTGGCTACTCTAGGGATTCGAACCTTGAAATCTTTTGTGAAGTAATGGTTCGATATGAAGTTATATATTATATATTGTACATTATATCTTACTAGCGGCCCGCCCCCGGCTTCGCCCGGCGTGCAATTTTTATATACCCTAAAACATTCCCCGTTTATCCCTCTTTCCATTGGCGAAAACCGAATTAAAATCTGTCTACCCGTTCACGCGTGATGCCGTGACCAGGGGAAATAGGGATTCATTTTTATATATAAGAAAGAGATATATGGTCACACAAGTAAAAACTTTTCACAAATAAATTTTACACAATCGTTGCCAGCAATGAATTTTAAGGCAAAAAAAGCCCAAGGTATAATGGGGTTAGGCTTTTATTAGGAATGTCTTTGAAAGACAAAATCTTCCTAAATAAATATTATAAGAAATAGTAGATACGTGGTTAGTTATTTTATTATTAAATGGAACAGTATATAAAATACTAAATATAATATAATATATCAAAGTACTGAAAAAAGAGATGTGAAAAAGTCTACGCAAATGGAAGCTAACGTTTTTACGATGCACGAGCAAAATATTTCCGTTTCCGACGGAAGTGGCCAGAAGCCACATCAATATCCGGTCTGACGATGTGACGTTTCCGGTCGCCACTTATAAAGATCCCCCGTTAAGGCTTTAGCATTTATAATTCTTTCGATAATAAAAAAAGAAATAGAAAATCTATGGTCACATTTTTTTTACGACTGTCCTTTAAAATATTCAGCAATCTTATATTTGGCATTTATTTATAAACTTTTAAATGTACTTGTAGATGGTCAAACAAAATAGAATTAATTTAATCTACTTCCGGTTTGTCTTCAATTGACAAAATATAATTTGTAACGAATATAATTTTATTGTGCTAAGAATAAGACAAATAAAGGTATCCGCGAGTAGTCTGTGCACAGAATTTTTAATAACATACATGAATTCTCTATTCCGGAATAGTTTAGATGTTCCTTGCTATTTTTATCCACACCCGAAACCAAGCTAAAATGTCTATGGTCGTCTGAAAAATGGAAGGGAGAGGAGGTAATAACGAGGGGCGCGCTTGAATATCTTGACGAAAGGACGAGGAATATTTTTTGACTAGAGTGTACGCACTACAACTAAAGTTCAACGTACTACCCTAAGTTTCACTTTCTTGTACTCAACTCCGAAGTACAGATAAAATACTTGAGGATCTGCTCATCCGTCCTTGACTAAGTCAACTTCTTGCGAGAGAGGGGAAGTATCTCGCGATAGCTACATCAGGTGGAGAAGCTTGAGCTGCTGGTGGAAGTTAGCACTACCCTATTGTGCTAACTATTATCTAGTTCCCGGGACATCACCATCAGCGCGTGTCTTCATCGTCGGCGCGCGTGAGGACGGGGTCGACGTCTGCTGCGAAGACACATCTCCGCTGCTCTCGAAGAGATATTGGAGCTGAGTAGCATCTTTCCTAATAAGCCCCTAATTGCTTCTTTTTCATAAACATAATATTAGCTTAACAATTTTGTTCTAATTGTAAATAAATTTAAGTGTGCAGTGAAATCTGTGTTTCCTTAATAGGATAAGCTCACCCATTCTCTCAGACAGCGGGCGCCCTACAGAGTCTCTTGTTCATTTCGGCTGAGTAAGTACGGTGGGTAATTCTCTTAGGAGCTGCAGCGAGCCCAAAAGCCCACTGCAACCTGAAGGGTTACAAATTATTATTAGCTTATTATTAACACACAGTTTTCTTTTGATAAATCATTTAAAGCTTGTTATAGACAATTGTTATGCGTTTGCTAAGTTATTGTAGCTGCATATACCTTTAAAAAAAATGTATTTTTTTTTTGGAGTCAATAAATAGTAACACAGTTTTTATTTAAATTGCAGAAGTCATTATTTTTCTTAAATTATTGAATATTCATATGATCTACGTAGATATTCTTTCTAAAAAGGTTTTGAAGTTATTAAAAATAATATCTATACATTTTATAAAATTAAGTCGCTAACCCCCTCTGCCTCGGCTAACTTCAAAACCACCTGCCCGATTTTGATACGGTTTTCACTAACGAAATGAGTAATAAATCAGAAGAATTTATGGACTGCAACAGAGCTTAGCCGGGGGCTGCTAAATTATAATTGTGGGAAATTTGCTTCACGACATTGGACAATTTTTTCACCTGACCAAAGCTGAATTCGTGCAAACGTATCACACATTCAAATTTCACGTTCAGTCACGTTCTCTGATACTCTATGCAACCATTCATTACAATTGTGTTCAACCGGGTGTATAGGGTGTAGCTTACATCAGTTCGATTATTGTGGCCACCAAGAAAGCGATAAAAACACACAGTTGTCTATTGTATACGATATAATTTTTATAGGAGTGCGTCTGACATAACGCCTCAAAATAACTAAGACTGAACTGACTGAAAAGCGCTGTAGTCCTTGAATAGGTAAAGTTTGCATGGGATAGAGGAATAGGCTCAACATTCCTGACTTATGCATCAATACATTACAGCTCTGTTGATTCTTAACTATGACTTGTATGGAAATGTGTTTAGGCATCTGTAAACGAGATGACTAATTACGAGTTAAAATGCCGTATAAGGGCGAAATGAACGATTTATTTTCACAAACCAAAATCACTTCCAAAATCACTAGACTTGTCCGATGAAACCGTCAAACTTGCCAAAAGTTGTTAATGAGTCGCTTTCGAATCGTTTGATATCACACAACTAACTCATCTCGCCCTCCCACTCTCTTATTTATACTTGGCGCCAAACGCCTCGATGTATTTCGAGTTTTCCAGAGAATCTAAACAAGATCGTAAACAATCAATTGAAATTCGGGAATGCTATTTCTGTTGAAATGTAAACTCTATGTTGTAAACATAAGAACCAATTTCTTTTGACACTAGTCGGGAAGGGGCGTGGCTACCATCGATAGGGTGGGACGTTCGAGACTTTTGGCAGGCCCGTTCCATGTTAGTCGTAATATTATTTTGTAATATTGTGAATCTAATTATTTCGATGGCTACAATTTTTTGGGATGCACGTGGAGTAATCCATATTGACTACCTTGAGAAGGGTAAAACGATTAATAGCGAATATTATGCCGATTTATTGAACCAATTTAACATAATTTTACCTGAAAAACACCACATTTGGCTAATGCCGCCTCTACACATAGGCGAACGCGTTGGCAAGCGCACTGGCCGAGCCACTGGCCCAATGTGTAGAACGGGCGTTGGCGCATTGGCGGTAGATATTTGAACGTTGGCTGGCGCGCTTGCGAGCTTGCTGCGCGGTGTCGGCAACATCAAAGGACACTTGTCGCAAGCTTGGCGCACCATCCACACATTGGCCGCGCGATCAGTTTGCCCGGAGCAGCGATCAAGAGTGCACGTTTTCTTCTTGCGGCGAATTAACACCTAACTTGACGAAATGGCGAACATGAGTAACGAGGAAACATTTAAATTTATTGAGCTCTATCAGAGTGAAAACTGCCTGTGGAACCCAAAAAACAAGTACCATAAAAATAAAAATGTTGTAAGTATTAATAGTTTTATTTACCTTTACGAAATCCTTCAAAACTATATTGAGAGTTGAACATACTTCTTGAATAATTTTAGATATAACTTGACTTGATATTTTAAAAGTATGGTGCAAGCTCTTGTAACAGTCACCAGTAGCTAAATATTTTAATGTCACAGCCAGTCGTATTTTCACAGGAATCGCATCCCTCCAATTTGTATCTTGTTTGGCAACGATTGGAGATATTTTTTGTAGCAGGTATTCAAAATCGCTAAATGACATCCGAACAAAATTATCAAACTCTCCTGATGGCTCTGCGAGCAGTTCTGCTAGTTGTTTATCCATGCTATTCCTGCAACAAATAAAAAAATAAATTCGCGGATGTAAACCACAAAGGTTTAAAATGTATACCTATATAGGGTAATTTTTAATTCACTGACAGCCGGCTAAGGTATGTATTACTAATCAACTTTGTGTATGAGACCCATATCGAAAGTTTATTTGTAGTATTATATTCATCACACATTGTCAACAAAATTAGGTAGTACTTACCTATTTCATATTATTTTTCATATTATTAATTAAAATTACTTTACCTTGTTCTGTTTCGATGTATTGATAACATCCACCACCTTCTTTTTTGCCATTTCTTTTTTATCACCCTTTTCTTGTACACATTTACAAAGTAATTATAAGCTGTGAATAAATATACAGCTGCAGCTGCTAGCGACTCAACATCCATTTTGAATCCGTCCGCACATTGGTCCGAACCAAACCATACTGAACGACCTTCCAATGTGTGGATTACTCACAAGCGCGTTGGCAAGCGCACCGCCAGCGCGTTGGCGAATGCGCTGGCCTATGTGTAGAGGCGGCATAAGAAGAAAATCCTCTTCCACAAGAACAACGCACGAGTGCACACCTGCGTGATTGCCATGGCAAAACTTCATTAGTTGTGCTATGAGATGCTTTCTCACCCACCGTATTCGCCAGATTTAGCCCCTTGTGACTATTTTCTGTTTCCGAATTTAAAAAAATGATTAGGTGGGATAAGATTTGGCCCCAACAAAGAGGTCAATGCCTATTTTGAACCGTCAATGCACGAAACCAATGCCTATTTTGAAAGGTTGCCTCAGTCGTATTTTATGGAAGGGATCGAAAAGCTAGAGAAACGCTGGGTGAAGTGCATTGAGCTACACGGAGACTACGTTGAAAAATAAATAATAATAATTTAATTAATTTTAGTCCTTGTTTATTTTTTACCAGACTTATCACTCCGCCTTCGTAAGTTAGAAGACTTGTATGTAGATATCTATTTTTTTTGAAAAATAACTGAAGGCAGGTTGACTACACGTGATGTGATCTATGAACTTAAGCAACACCAGGAGGATGCAAGTGCAATGAAAACATTTCACGGTGATCTAAGTGTCATCCACTTACAGAACTACTGCTGTTAAAAGGACATTTAGTGCTGCAATATTAAAAGCGCTGTTAAATATAAAAACTATCCGCTCTTTTTGTGGCCCGACATGAGATAAGCCCACCATCTAATCTAATAGTATCTCCGCTTTACAGCATTGGGCTGTGGAATAATTTGCATGATTTAACTTTTCACCTGAACACAATAGGCAAGCAAGCATTACACACGAATTAATCACTTAGACATTTTTGCCTTGATGTGTAGACTATATTGTTTTTAATCGACCAAACGAATCGAGCTTATTATTTTAATTTGCGGCAACACTAGAGGGCATCAGATATTTGATATTAAGTATTCGATAAGACGGATTGGGAGTTTTGACGAGCCCGTTGCATGAGTGGTTAGGCCCTAACCGTTAAGGTGCTTGCCTTAACGTTCCCGGGTTCGATTCCCGGCAGGGTCAACTTTGAAAAATCAACTTTTCAAATTTGGCTCTGGTCTGGATTTGGAAAGTAGTGGCAGTAGGCCTCACTGCGTTTTCGCAGTAATTTGGGCAGCCCGTTTGGCGGCAGTAACCACCGTTACAGAAGACCACCGTAAAATAAAAGCACGTGTGCTGTTGTGTTTCGGTGAGTGAGTAAGGGATGCCAGAGTCCGTTTCCCTATCCACTCCTAATCCCTTATCCTTAATCCTACTGTACTGACTGTACTGTAGCCGGCAGCGCACTTGGCGTTGCTTGTGTAATAGGCGACGGTAGCCACCTACCATCAAGTGGACCGTCATCAGCCTGTCTGTTATTATTTTAACTTACTTGCTATTATACCATTTTATAACAATTATAAATTTATTTTTTGTATTAAAAAGTGCACCATTACAAATAAAAATGATTTTTTTCTATGTTAAACGAAATAAATTAACGTTGAATGAAATTATTAACATTCATTACCTAATAGTACATTACTGCTGAGACCGGAAATTGTCGGCCCACTACTTACCAAGTGAATTTAAAAGGCCGTAAGCCGAGGCCCTTTTAAACCAATAAGGCCGTTAATTTCTACTTCGGCCAAGACTTGTTCAGTACTTTTCTCATAAGTTGCAAGGAAATATGTATAATAGCATAGATAAAATACTACTTAACCAGTATAGATGGTCAACCTCCATACAACGATCTGAAGCCAATTTCATATTGGCATTTCCACTCACTAGATGTCACTAATAGTCTCGAATTTAACATTAATATGTATTTTGTTAAAAATTATAACCATCAAATTCAATCACGATGTTAGTTCCTTATTATCGTGGTAATAACTAGAGGGCGACTTTGCTGAGAGTACTTTTATGTATGATATTATTCCATTTCATGCATATTTTAATGAAAATGATAGAAAATTTTTGTTTAGTTATTTAATATTATTATATATCAGAAAACATTATGTTATTAATTTGTTTTACAATTATAATGCATAACGACCATAGTACAAAAATAACAAATAAAAATGTATGAGTTTAAATTTTTTTCTTCGTAGCACAATGGATAAAAGCTGGTTAATTTTATCTATGTTATAACTAACTGAACCTGGCCACGCTTTGCTGTAAGCTCATTTTTATTTTCCTTTCCGCTGAAACTTCGGAATAAAAAGTATATATAAACACTCTTGTGATAAAATGCATCGTTGTGTAAAAAAATTAAGTTAATCCATAGCCCAGTTTTTCAGCTTTCTGAACACAAACAACAACAACCTAAGCAAAATTATATCTATATAGGTATGTAAAGACTATGAATACAAATAACACAAAACATAATTAATAATATTTTATCGATTGACAAGACGTTTTTTTTATTTATTATAGGATATAATCGGTCAGTAATTAACGTTTTAAGTAGTTCCTTGTTGGCCTATTTTTTAGAATATAACCTATACCGTTCATACGGCCCTTTTATCGTTGTTCGTGCCCACCCACTTCCTTTTTACCCATATTTTAAATTAATTTTAGTAGTGCCATCTCTTGTACACGAGAATTGACTGAATGGTCGACTGCAGCGACTCTTGCGGATTTTTAATGACAACAAATAAGCGACAAACTACACAGGCGGCATCTAGATATAAGCGAAATTGGATAGGGTACGGATTCAATGTACGTGAGTGACCATCTATACTGGTTAAGTAGTATTTTATCTATGATAATAGGTAAAAACATACAAGAAAAGTAATAGCTTTGCGTAATAATCTATGTTTATATTTTCCTTTTTACTTATTGTAGTTTTCAGCTTTGAATATTCACACCACAATTTTGATGGTTTTTTGTTGATCTTTTTTTTATGTTAAGATCGGCAGACAGGCTGACGGTCCACTTGATGGTAGGTGGCTACCGTCGCCTATAACACAAGCAACGCCAAAGCTGCTGCAAGTGCGCTGCCGACTACAGTAGGATTAGGAGGGGATAGTGAAATGGGTTTTCAATGTTCGACAAATCATTGAAATACAATAAAAAACATAATATAATATAAAAAACATTTTGTGCAAAAGAATTCGCCCTTTTTCCGTTTTACATTTGACGCGCGCCTTCTCATATTTTTCTCTAGATTTTTGTGGTAATAAGTTTTTAAATAAAATTTTAGGCTCTTCAATTACGCTAGTTGGCGTAAAATCCATTTTTTCCGATGAAATAAACTTTTTTTTTATGTAACAACTTCTAAATGTAAAAAAATTCAAAATATTTGTTAATTCAGAATAGAATTGACAGTATGAATGAAATGGCGTTTTAAAACTGACCAGCAATCTCTATTTTTGTCCTCTTATTTTTGTCGCACGCCATTACCGGCTGCGAACAGAAAAGAATCGATTGGTGTATTCTTTTTTTTAAAATAATGAAGCCATTTCCGAGCAAGTGAGAGAAAAGGAATTTTTTACCAATTGAATATCTGCTAAAATGGACCAGTTCATATTTAAACGATTTTATTTGTATTAATTGACAAGCCCCTTAGTTGAGTGGTTAAGGTGCTCGCTTTAATGCTTTGTCTCATGGGTTCGAATTCAGGCCGAGTTAACTTTGGAAATTAACTTTTCATAGTCGCCTCTAGATCGGCAGTCTGGATCTGACAAGTAGTGGCAGAGTATACTGCGATTCGCAGTCATTTGGTCAGCTCGTCTGCCGGCAGAAGACCACAAGTAAAATAATAGCGTGATATGTGCTGTTCTGAGTAAGGAATGCCAGAGCCCATTTTCCTTCCCATCCTAATTCCTTATCCTTAACTCTACGATAGCCATCTACCATCAAGTGGATCTTAACATTACAAAAAAATATGGACGATTTTAGTTTCAAAGTGTATTTCAATCTGAGGACTTTCAACTTTTTTTGTAACATGTCAACATGTCCCAGTTGGTCCGCATTCCCTAATGACCGCCCTCTGCCACTGTGTCGTTTGTCCCCATTAATTGTCCAACTGTCAGACAATTGACGTTGAAGGGGTATCACTGGCAATTTACTGAGCACTGACGTCACATCCGGCGTAGGAACAACGGAGAGAGTCAGCAATTACTGTATCTGTACCGTGTTCCACTAACATAATGAGTTTATGTTCTAGACTCGATGACGAATCGTAAATTATAATGGAACCGTTGAACCGGTTATTAGAAGATTTTGTGAATGTGTAAGTTTGGTTACAGTTAATTTATAAAGATAAGGATATAATATATAAGGTAGGGATGCAATTTTTATGTGAAACCTTATATATAAAAATGAATCCCCATTTCTCCTGGTCACGGCATCACGCGTGAACGGGTAGACCGATTTTAATTCGGTTTTCGCTAATGGAAAGAGGGATAAACGGGGAATGTTTTAGGGTATATAAAAATTGCACGCCGGGCGAAGCCGGGGGCGGGCCGCTAGTAATATATATAAGTACAAACCTTATGGGTGGTTTAGAAGGCAGACAGCGACTTTATTTTATAATAAGTATAGATGTAGATAAAAGATATAGCTTAGGGGAAAGTTGCGAGCAAAAGCTAATTTTTATTATTATTTATTTATTTATCTACATTTCAGTAGACTTATACCAATTCGTCAAACTCGGATTCTCTTAATTATGTTTGTTACACATATTCATAATACTACACTACATATATGTACATATACAAGCTATATTACATTTTAGGTCGGGGAAAGAGGAGGGGAAAGAGTATAAACTCTTTGGTTGTACTATTTGTATCAGGCTGGTTTTGATGACATTTAAAAAAAAAGAAAATTACAACTGCATTAGGTGCTGCATAAACGTCACAATTTTTTTTCGCGGCTTGCGTTGCAGACCCTTATAGAAAGGAATCTACCGTTAAAGTTGGCGAGTATGCAGATTCCATTCCATAATCCATATCCTCTTCATGCATGATCTTATTAAGGTTGAAGCAAATTTGGAACCTCTATGGCTCTATGGCGAAGCAGTGGACCATTAACTTGCTTGCCTACGTAAGTAAGTATAATTTATATAGTATATGGCGATGGTTGCTAAACAGTAAAGGTGACGGTTCACTTGTTGATAAATGGAATCTCTACTATTAATTATCAGAAATTTGCTTCAATTAATTTGTGATATTTGCCATAAATCACCGCAATACAAATAATTTCCGTTCTATCAATGTTTGCGCAATGGAGCTGTTCGCCTCTCAATCATAGGGAACATTTAGGTTCTCCTAAAACAAATGACATTTGCCTATTGTGAGGACTAACGAGGCCGATCGCTGCTTTGTATCGACCGGCTTCTACGCTTTGGTTCAGGGTATTAATTAAACTGCGGCTTTGAGGCGGCTTATAAAAGAATTTCACGAACGAATATTCCAGAAAGAATCGCTCTCAGTAACCTAGTCACTTTGCAGAGTCGTAGCAACGATTTAACCTAAGTTGAAATATTCAACCTTTTCCTGTAATTATTGAAAAAAAAAAATATTACTTTTATCCCAATTGAATACTTATGTCTTATTTAAGAACACTGATGGTGGAATCCGGGGGGATTTTAGTGGGTATTCCCGGTGATAAGTCATTTCACCGGGCGAGTCCCACACTCCCCCTCGTCGAATGTCCCCGTCGGCGAGGGATAGTGCGTAAACGTCATTTCCCCTCCTAAAAAAAAAATGGTCGGCAGGGCACTTGCAGCACCTGTGGCGTTGCTTGCCGTGTTGAGACGACAGTAGCCACCTACCATCAAGTGAACCGTCAGCCTGTCTGACGACCTTAACATAAAAAAGAAAAATAATACCCAGCAGATCGTAAACAGGAATCGGTAGACGTAGGATCAATCATTCCTTAAACTTGCATCTCAGGAATGATTGAGAGTACATCTTAAAACAACCTGCGATTTTTTTGTAATAAAAGGGTGGCAGGTAGGCTGAAGGTCCCCCTTAGGTGTTCTTGGGCTGCCCGTCTAGTATAACCCGTCTCTTGGGCTGCCGCGATTGCTGTGGTAATGTCAGGTGGACACTCTTAAGGCTTGCCCACCCATAATGCCGTAACGATGAGCGGCCACACGAGCAGGGGTTATCCGAGAGTTTCAGGTGGAAGCGGCCTCCGATTCTGCGGTATGCCGCAGAGGTTGTGGGGTGCTTCAGGAGTGAAGCCTCTCGCTGACTGCTTATACCGCTTCCCCCGGGGACATGGGGTCGTCCGCCGTCATCACAACACCGGGCAACGAAGGAAGACGTGCTGTGTATTGCCGGCATGTCACTTCACGGCGCGAGGAAACACCCTGGGTTTTTAGTGGGTAGAAGTCCCACATGCGTATCACATGCTGGTAGGTAGCTGTCGTTGCGTGATTTCTGTGGCGTATTCGCTACCAGTGAATTTCTGCCAATCTGTAATAGGTTAATATGGTGGTGGACTTTGACCCAAAAATGCCCACTTGCGAACAGTAAAATTAGTATTGAAAATTCCAAAGCTAAAGCTCGTCTATTGAGGGCTTTTTTTACTGATACTAAACAAAGAAAAATGATTCACAAAAAATTGGAAAATGGGACCCGAAGTTTTTGCTATAGTAGTGTGTACAGTTTTTGCTACCTTTCTATAGCTATAATTTTAATTTTTTTTTCTAGAAATATTATACTAAACGGTATACTATAAGTCTAGGCTTGTATGGAATCTGGGTCCTAATTCTGATCCAGTCAATATCTGAATTAATATAATAATCGCGAAAGTAGCCCTGTCTCTTCGTATTAACTCTGAACCAATTTTAATGAATTTTGGTAGGTATAGAGATGGATTAAAGTCCAAAGTCTTCGTTACCTACTTTTATCATAATTAGGTATGTCAAGGACAATATCCCTTGACAATGTCCTTACTTCTTGTCACGAAAATGAAAATTGAAGGCGGTGAAATAGGAGATAAATTATTGTCTGCAAATTATACACACAAACCTTCGTCGGTTATTGCTCTTTCCATTAGTGAAAGCCGTATCAAAATCCGTTGTGTAGTTTTTTGTGTTTCTTTCCAGTTCCTCGTGCTGAGTATTCCTAGAAATACTCAGCGCGAGAGTATTTCCAGTAATTCTATGGCTATTCTATTTAGAGATGGTGGCAATCGAATTTGAGTACAACGATAGAGGGTTACGCAAGCAGCTCAGCGATATCAAAATTAACCGTGAGCCGAGGCGTTTAATCAAAGATACCCCTTTAATTTGACATTACATGAGATTAAACACGAAATTCATACCGAAATCTACATATTTGCAGTGTTCAAAGATTACTGTCAATTCGTGTCGTACGAAGCAAAACGGTTATTAAAAATTTTGATATAATTGATGGATACAATTGAAATAAAAATAATAATAGAGTGATTTATTTGAAGGCGTCGGTTTTATTTCCAAGCAAGAACTATAGAACACTAGTTGATGCTCGTGACTTTGTCTACATAGAACTACTACTTTGAGCAGCCTACTTTTTCTCTAAGCGTTCATCAATTTCCATACTCATTAATCTATATGTCGGAGATTCCAGAGACAGCGTCACAAGCGAAAAATTTAAGAATCGGTTCCACTTTGTATACAACGCCATCTAACCACTTTGCCTAGAAATGTCAAGCAGTAAGCTTGGGGACTAGCAGCCGTGACGTGTATGTGGTTGCGAATAAGAGAGGGCGCCTTCCAATCGATAATAAGAGAGAAAGATCCTGAGCTGAGTCATAGACGAGCAGATTCTAGAGAGAGCGCTCGAAGAGAAGACGTGTCGAGCTAATGCCGCGGCTAATACACCGCGTTGCCATTTGATTATTCACATTTACATTATTAATTATTGCCGAATTATTACTGGATTTAACTTTAATTATTACCGGATTATACGATCGTGCTTGTAGTAACAAGCATTAAGTCTTATTTCGTGCTTGCGACTATTCCCGAGCCTGATTAAACCTGTATCCCAGAGGACCGACCTCAACATCAGAACTGCGATTCGACATTCAGAACTAGGATTTGAAACATGTGGATTTTATCTATAAAGTAAGAATAAAAGAATATGACAATACACTACAAGTACCTTTTTGTCGCCTTTTTGTTAATTTTTAATATTAGAAATAGAAAAACTTAAACACAGACAGAAATCATTGAAAGCACAAAAAAAATAAAGAGAAGAACTAGTTCGCACTAGTTGTAATATAAAACAGTTAAGGGATTCACTGAGGCAAATGACATTTACTATAGAACTCGCTGGCGGCGGATCCAATTCAACAGACCTAGAAATTGTGTTTTTTTGTTTTTACCATTAGAACATTACACAAAAAAAAATATTAATACATTTTTTTAATCTGATATTAACTTATTAATAGGTACAGGATTCATATGCGTGCAATAAGCCGTTTTTGAGAGAAGAGAGAGGGCATGGTCTGTAGATTGGACCAGACACTGAAAAATATCTCCGACTGGGGTGACGCTAATTTGGTCAGTTTCAATGAAGCGAAGACTCAAGCGTGTCTTTTTTCAGCGAAACGAAATCCAATTGACCTGAACCCGTCATTCCGGGGAGTGACTGTTCCAATCTCGGATCATCCCCAACTCCTTGGTGTGGACCTTACAGCCGATCTGAACTTCGGTAGGCACATCGAGTCCATTGCCAAAACAGCTGCCAAAAAGCTGGGCATCCTTTCCAAGGTTTCACTGCGAGGCAGCTCCTGGACTTATACAAAGCACAGGTCCGGTCTTGCATGGAGTACTTGCTGCAGCATCGCCGAAAAGTAGCGTGCCTATCGATTTTCTATCGTCTACACTATGGAGAGTGTGCATCTATGTTGTTCGATTTAATCCAACCGGAACCGTTCCACTTGCGGACCACTAGACGTGGGCAGGGGTTTCATCCCTTCGTGGTCGATGTACCTCGATCACGAACAAAGCGTTTCAGTTCCACCTTCCTTGTTCGAACTGCTAAGGAGTGGAACTCATTGCCTGCGTCTGTGTTCCCACAGAACTACAACCTCGGGGTCTTCAAAACTAGGGTAAATGGGCATTTACTAGGTAAGCGTGGTCCACCTTCGGCCACATCTGCACCTCACATCAGGTGAGATAGTGGTCAAGCGCTAGCTCGATTTCATAAAAAAAAAAAAAAAAAAAAAAAAAAAGAATTTTCAATAAAAGTCAAATTCTTCTTGTGTTCTAACTTTTTTTGTGGAGTTTCTATTACTTTAACGAAAATTCTAATTAATACAATTGGTTCTTCACATGTTTAAGTATAATATATATTTTTTTCAAAGCAATTGTCTTGTCTATTTCTTGTAACATCTTCATTAAACAATGGATATTTTTTGTATTTAGCGTTTGTCTCCCAATATAATATTTTTTTTTTTTTTTTATAATGATAGATCAAGCATTTGACCGCAGTCTCACCTGATGGTAAGTGATGACGCGATCTAAGATGGAGCATGCTTGTCTATTAAGAACCGATTCACTCGCGACTTGAAGAGTCCAGGGTTGTAGTGTAGTGGAAACAAGGGTGCTGGAAGTTGGTTCCACACGCTAGCAGTTCGAATCAAAAAAGTTGACCCGAACCGCAACGTGCGGATTTTAGGTATATCAACCATATAAGGGTGACATTTAAATGTGCGCCTTGTTGTCCGATGGTAGAAGGGGCTAGGGGGGACTAGCTGGTGCAAGTCCAACGCACACTCTCCGAAGTAAATCCTGTAGAACACCGAAAGGCTGGCTACCAAGCGCCTGTGCTCAAGACTCTGCAAGCCAGCCCCGGTAAGGGAGTCATCGCCAATGAGTCTTATGGCTCGCTTCTGAACAGCGTCCAAGGCCTCAAGCTGATACTTAGCGGAACCGCCCCACAAGTGGGAACAGTATTCCAAGCAAGAACGAACTTGAGCCTTATAAAGGTCAAGGAGCTGTTTAGGCGCGAAATACCGTCGTACCTTGCTCAGAATGCCAAGCTTTTTTGCAGCAATTTTTGTCTTGGACTCAATGAAGGAGCGGAAGTTCAAGGTTGATGATAAGGTGATATGATATACAGATAACAGTTGTCTAAGTACTCATTCATTTTCACATCTTGAGTGAAACTAGTTCCAATTTCTACACTTACACCACTTGAGGGCGTAAAGGTTCTGAAGTATTTTTTTTTTCAATTCCCGTGTAGAGCATTTATAAATATTTTCCGACTCAGTAGGAGGAGAGAATAAGAATGACGTCGTGATAAGATATTATGATCATACAGGGGTTCAAACTCTGGCAATATTGTTGTCACGTACCAAAACAGCACATGTGCTGCCATTTCACTGAACCTGCGAGGTGGTGGTCAAAATTGAAAATGAAAATTTCATGGGACGAGTTTCATTAATCATTTGAAAAGTACAAATTGACAACACACGACCCCCGTCAGTCAAATCGCGGATTTCTTCGTCCAAAAAATGTTATTAGATTGGGGTGCTACCCTACAAGTAGGTATCAATCATACCCTTGTCTCGACTTATGGTACAAATTGTGAATAATAAATTCTAAAAAAAATGCAAAATAGTTAATAAATAACTACTTTTATCTTAATATTATTCTTAGTTGCAAGCCACACTGCGTTCCGCAGTCACCATTTGGATGCATCGTTTGGTGGTAAGAAACATCCTTTTATAGAAGAGCACCAATGATGCGTCGAATTGTTCGAATTGTTGACGATCCAATGCTCATAGAGCAACGATTAGAACCACTTAGTTTAAGAAGAGATGTAGCCTCTCTTTGTGTGTTCTACCGTCTGTACAATGGCGATTGCTCGGATGAGTTGTTCCAATTAATGCCTACCTCAAACTTTTACCACCGCACTGCGCGCCATAGATGCGAAGTTCATCCGTATTACTTGGATAAAGTGCCGCTGCGCACAGTTCGGATGAGTAGAAACTTTATCCCACGGACGCGCGATCTTTGGAACAGTCTCCCTTCTAAGGTATTTCCATCTAGCTACAATATGGGCTTCTTCAAACGAGCAGTAAATAAATTCCTGCAAGGTCGGCAGCACACACGTACCCCCCCTGGTATTGCTTGTGTCCATAGGCGACGGTAGCCACCTACCATCAAGTGGACCATCAGCCTGTCTGCCACCTTTAATAATATTAAAAAAAAGTTATGAGTACGATAGGATGTTCGAACTCATCTCTTTATCCTTATCCCACCAGCCTTTGCATTGTAACATGGGGCTCTTTTAGGTAACTGCAAAAATTGTCAGGTAACTCTGTAGGTTGCAGGTGTAGCCTCAGTGGATCGTTACAAGAATTATATATTGAAATCCCGTCGTATATATATATATATATATATACTTATTCACGAAGGAATTTGTCAGTCGGTTTTATCGTTTCGACTATAATAGGTGGAGGAAACGTTTCTTCGCATTTTATAATGAAAATTATAATTTTGTCCAATGACTTTTTGCCATCTTGTAGGTAGTTACATGATCCCGTTGCTGAGAATTTAGGGAGTTCTGATCAACGCGACAAGTAGTTATGGCAGTCCTCTCTAGATGTTAACCCGACACTGCCGAAAGAATTCTGAAGAGACCGAAATAGGTGGAATTCTGAAGGTTCAAAGTCAGGCGGTTGCATTAACATGAAGTGTCTTTGTATACTCTGAACCTCTAATTTGATTGGTACCTACTGAATTATAAATGGAAGAATTTGTAGCGTGTCAATTTTCCCTCTTATTTTAGGCATTAAGCATGACCTATAACTACACATATAAAAATGTAGATCAAATTATGTTCATAAAAAAAAATACATTGTGTCTGTGTGGACACCTAAATACATAATTTAATTGAATCTGGGTTCGTTACCCCATTACTGGTTTTGAAAGAGTAAATTTTAATTTTAGAACATTTTGTAATGTAATATATTATTTATTTTGTAGTCAACATTAATAAAAAAAATAAGCTTGTACACAGACATAGACAAAACGTTTTATCCTGTGACTTGGACCAAGCTGAACTCGTTTTTCAACTCTTTTGAAAAACGACAAATTACCAAATCGGCCCAATTATCACGGACCCAAGGGTTTTATATTGAGGTTTCACAACAGTGGCGGTTTTTAAAATTGGAAAACTTTTTAAAATTTAATTAGAGTATTTAAATTTAAAAAGAGCGGTAAGGACATTTTGATTGTTATCAATTTGATATTCGATAATCGACTCTTGATTGAGTGATTGTCAATTTTAACTGAGATAAAGTGTGTAACTGAGATAATGTAGTTTTCTACATTGTTCGTCCGCGCCCTTTTTTAATGGACTTTAAAATATTACTCCAATTTTTCATGCTCTTATATTTTTGTCAGGCGTTGAATTTTAATTTTAATTTTTAGATGATCCCTCAGGAACAGTACTTTTTTCTAGGTGAAAGGTACCCTACGCCTTTTTCTGCATCCCTGACAACGTGTTTGCAAAATTTCCCGATGGTTGGTTGAGTAGTTAAGCGTGAAAGCGTAAGAAATAAACAAAATCACTTCACCATCCTCCTCACCTTGTCGAAATCCCTCTAATTCGGACCAAGCGCTTTAAAACATCCTTTGTGATGCAAACTGCTAAGGATTGGAACTCTCTGCCGACGTCTGTATTTCCGAGCTCATATAACCCAAATCTTTTCAAGGTTCGAGTGAATAGGCATCTTCTGGGTGAGCTCGCTCCAACGTCGGCCTCATCCTTCCTACATGGATAGATGCTGGTCAAGAGCAAACCCATCTTTAATAAGAAAAAATTTAAAAAAAATTGGGTCGTCCGCCGTCATCACAACACCGGGCAACGAGGTAAGACGTGCTGTGTTCCGGCACGTCTCTCCACGGCGCGGCGCAGAGATAAAACTCCGCGCCTAATCGATTTGTGATAAAATCAATCTTTAGTAATTGCATTAGTCATTAAGGGATCTGGTATGCAGTGTAATGCGGTGTGTTTGATTTGCTAAGTTTATTTTTCTTTCAAATTTCAAATTCAAATTCAAATTAATTTATTTGCTGAATATGGTATACAAGTTGTAAGTTTTTATACATATATGTCCACATATTCTACCGACAAGCAGTATGCAAATCAAGACAAAATAAAAAAATAAAAAACTAAAAGACATGATTTAAGGACATTTATTAACTTATTAAGATTAAAACATTAAACTCTGTGTTGATATGAGTTACATTATTCATCATTATAATCTCAGTCGTAGAACGTCCTACTGGACATAGGCCTCCCTCATAATTTTCCAATAGGACCGGTCAGAAGCAGTCTGGATCCACCGTCGAACCGCGGCCCTTATCAGATCGTCTCTGCACCTTGTGGGTGGACGTCCTACGCTACGCTTGCTGGTCCGTGGCCTCCACTCATAATCTTCCGGCTCCAGTCGGCTCGGCCCGTATGGCTTGACAGTCGATAGGGCCATGGGTTGGTCGGGGGTCTGGCCCCAGTCGACTCTTCATACTATCCTGCCCACTGCCACTTCAACTTACAAATCAGCCAGCTTATGTTTGTCTACGGATCTCCTCATCCCAGATTCGATCTCGCAGTGTAACCCCGAAGGTAGCGATCTCTATAGCTTGCTGAGCATCGTTGAGTTTTCTTACGAGGCTCATAATGTAAGAGCATATATCATTACTGTCTTAAAACTTTTGTTTTAAGGCGCTGAGGAATTTTGTGCGAGAAGAATTTTTGAGAGGCATTTTGTAATTTTGTGTTATTATTCTATATTAATTGAACAATAATAATGTCTCCGGGTTTTGCGACCTTCATGATAACACCTTTAACCCGACTAAAATTGTTCATTCAATCGATTAACTTATCGGCAAGTCTCCTCGTGTCGTACCTAAATTGGAAATGTCAATTTTCTTAGCAGCAGACTGTTGGCGAGAAATTTATTATAACAGCAAATAGACAGGTAATATTCTTGGAAAACCACTTAATTGTGTAAAGTCAGTGTATGCGGTGATAATTTTACACGTTTTATCTCAATTATTGTAATTTTGTAAAAGAGGGAGGACTGTTCTACGGTTGATATGATTATTAATATTCCAATATTATAATAACATCACATGAATTTAATTAAATTTAATTAAATAAAAATTAAAAAACGAAAAATTAGATTTAGAAAGTTCGTTATGTTAAATATATATGTGTTAACAACTATCTGGATGTCGCACAGCCCTCTTGGAGGAAGCAAACGAGTTAAGAGCTCTATATGGTCACGTGGTTCCCTAAAAATCTCTCTTTTTTTAATCTATTTTATATGGTAATTTTTATCCGTCCATTGCCTTACTTAAGAATTTAACTATCATTCGGGTTTTTTACAATTTAACACTAACATTCTTTTTTCCTTTTTTATGTTAAGGTCGGTCCACTTGATGGTAGGTCGCCTATAACACAAACTACGCCACAGGTGCTGCAAGTGCGCTGCCGACTACATAGGATTAAGGATAAGGGATTGGGAAGCTTTAGGGAAATGGGGAAACATATTATATATTAGTAACAATGTAGTCAATGTCAATCTGTTGCTTCGTAGCCAAATCAGCCAGCAAACTTTGCACTGCTTTTAAAATATTAGGTGCCTACATTGTCAGAAGATAGTTTCCTTATAAGAAATTCTCTTCGGATTCCCTTAAGGGGGCGCTGTACAAGCTTGGGAACTCATTAATAGGTATTTGGGAGAATTTGTTGTCTCAATTTACTATAATGCGAATAACCGTAAGACAGAATGGGACGCAACACATTCGCGCCACTTATTCAACACGCGAAAATACTAAAACATACGCCAGCAATTCCAATATATTAGAAAAACCTTTATAGATGGTAGCTATTGATATCCTGATTTCAAATGTACATTATAGGTAGGATGTTTCCATGGAAAAACGTTTTTAGATTTTATTCAGTAATTACAAGAATGCAACCCGCAAAGATGTCACAAATTCTGCACAATTTAGAAATTAATTATACTATATATAAAACTAATTTCAGTTTTTTGTTGCGATGCAAACCTTCATATTATGTCCCAGATGTGTCATGTTTTTTTATGTATTGCTACGACTTATACTTAATGAGTAATCATGGAATTAAGTAGTATGGAATAAGTAAGCTGTTCATAATACATATCCTTTTGATAATTCAAGATTCAGATAAAACACAGTGGAGTATTGGGATCAATATCCATTTTCTGTCTACAGTCACAGTGTCTACCAGTCGCCGCCTAGGGCATATTAGACATGCCCGATACCTATAGCAGCACTTCGGAATAATCAAATTATAATACGAGTATGTAAAGTTCCAGAGTACCCTGGACATAATGTATTATCACTTTTGGGAATATTTAAGTAATAATATATATAATTATAAATAATCCCAAGCGAATCTATGTATAACGATATCATAAAGAAGTTAATAACCATATTAAAGTTGGAACACAATGTGTATTTTCTCATAGCGATGGTTTTTGTGCTGCGAAATTATTAGGTGGAGGGGACATCTAGTATTGTATCAAATATCAATTACAGAAAAGTATTTTAATGTAAGGAAATCTTAAAAGTTCATATTTTAAAAATGGTTTTTAAAAATATCTCTTTTTAACAATCCGCTTTATTACAAGTGTTCAAGTGTTTGTGATAATACAATAAAAACTTCCAGTTAAAAGGTTAGTTATAACGTACACTCCAGGTAGTGATATAAATTGCTGGGCTTTTACTGAATATGTAATCACTTCAACAAAGCTCTCTGCAAACAATGTCCAAGTTTTCGTTTTACAGAGGCTTCCAAAATAGTTGAAGGAGTGTTTAACTACTTTTGACGGTCGCTCGTGTCCCTTTGCGGAATGTACACCCTCTCGAATAACTCGCCGAGTCTCTCTCTATCCAGATAATATCCGGCCATAGTACTATCTTCAGGAAAAGATTTATTGCCCCTTACATTTTCGACCTTATCGCCACGTAATACGGATGACATCTCTTCACTGTTTCGGTTTTCGTCGAAGTTTTGGCTGAGGATAGTTTTGCCCGAGAGTTGACTTCGGTTTTCAGCCCGAGTGTTTATCGGTACGTTGACGCCTCGGACGTTACACGAGGCTTGAAATATTGACTCGATGGCCACTTGATCCTGAATACGCCTTTGAATAGCTGTGGCTTGCATGTTAGCCACAATCTCTTTGTATTTACTCTCAAGTTTCTCAAAACCTGAAATTAACTCCGTTTGGTTTTCATCGGCTACTTGGTTAATTATTTGAGTCCTCTGCCTCAGAAGGTGCAGCTGTAACGAACATTCCATTAAGTGCTTTTCCCTTTGGAAATAAGCTAATTTGCTTTCATAAATTTTTGCACATTTCATCTTAGATTTTTCAGCTTTATTTAGTCGTTTTTCCAAATCAACCATTTTCCTTTCTACGCTTCTTGAGGAGTCTTCGTCAGCTTTTTCGTACGTGTTCATAATTTTTTTTAGTTCAATCTTTGCATCTTCCAGCTTAATACGAAGCTGGTTAATCTCAGCATCTTTTAATTTTATCACTTCGTCTTTATCATTAACAATTTTTTCTCTAATCTCTATCATATTTTGAATATCATTCGCAGTATTTTCATTAAGTTTTTTAATAACTTCATCGTGTTGGCATTTCAAATCTTTCAGTTTGTTTTCATAAGTTTCCTTTAACTCATTTTGTATTGTCGTTGTTACATTTTTAATTTCCAATTTGTGCTTTGCTTCTACATCTTCAATTTCTGTCTTCTTTATTTCATTAAATTTATCAATTTTTTCTTGCAGCTCGTGAACAGTCTCAATTAAATTATTTCTAGATTCCTGAACTTCTTTCAGTCTCTTGTTTAATGAGCTAATGGAAACATTACTTTCGTTACTTATAGTACTTGTCGCTGCATCGAGCTTTAAAACTTCTGTGAAGAAATCATTATTTTTAATGTTATTTCTTGTTTCCTCTTTTAGAATCTTTAATTCATTATGTAATAATATATTTTGCTTCTTCATGTCGCGCAGCTTATCTATTAAATTGTGAGCTCTGGATTTGTAATCTTTTTCTGTTATACTGTTTGAAATTTTCATTTCTGGGCACATATAACAGAAAATAGACTTATCATAATATTCTTCTGTTATTTCCTTAGGAGTTAGTATTCTAGTCCGACATTTACTTGTATCACTATTGTGATAGGTTTCAAGAGAATTCCGAGAGAAGTAATCAGATGAAACAAACCGAGATTTGTAAAGAACGTCGGTGCTTTCGATGTGAGAATTTTCATCTTCAGAGTCTATTACAATACATTCAACCTCTGAATTTGATACGTCACTGGACTCTTCGGTAAATATGAGTAACTCACCTTGTGGTGGTGGATCAATGAACGGTTTTTCCAGTATACCTTTAGCTAATTGGTAGCAAAGTTCAAAAACATATTTATTGCGTAAATGTTTCTCGTGGATTTTACAGTTGGTGAGTTTTTGTATCCAATCATTGCATATGTCGATAACATCGCTCTGAACAATTTTTTCTAAATGTGGGCGCATTATTTGTAAATACCTTTTATATTCAATGTCTAAGTTTTCTTCTTCATTGTCCTCCATATTGGATAATTCACAAACTTCAAATTTTTCTCGAGATATTTTAGATATGCCAAAATGACAAAACATTCTATTCCTTATTCTTCTATTATTGTCTTTTTTGTTATTTGTCAATCAGTTGTCAATCCATAAATAATCGATGAATTTTATTTGCTTCATAATATGCCATCTATTAGGTACAGACTAATACAACATCTTTGATCTATACTATGTAATATGCCAATATTTTACACAGGTATTTCTTTTTGTTATATGTAATGGGTAATCTTTGAAATTACAGCACTGCTAAAAATTCTTCAAATCAGAGTAGTCTCTGTATAAAGCAGAATATATTTTGGTTCCATTCGTTTGCTGACTAAAAACGAATCTACTACAAACGAACCATTAAAAAACAATGTTACGCTGTGGCCGCCGTGTTACAGATATAGTAGACTATGTCCACATCCATTATTGTAGTAATATTTAGGAAAATTAATGAGCCATAAACATTTGTTCAATGTGATAAGGCGTCGCTTATTTATTTTTAGTTTACCTTACTATTTTAATAGTACTTTTTTCTTGGTGAAAAGTACACTACGACCTTTTCTTTACCCCTGACAAGGTGTATATGCAAAGTTTCACGGTGATCTGTTGAGTAGTTAAGACGTAAAAGCGTAACAAACAAACAAAGTCAGTTTTGTTACACAAGAAAAGTAGAGCTAGATTTTTTGTTAAATATAAATCACCAAGATTAAACACACCCATCCTATGGCCGCCAAAGCAAGCATAGATGGATAATCGTACAGGGGGCGAAACTCTGCATACCCTGTAGTCTCTGCAGATGACCAAAGCCAACTTTGAATTTTTGTTTGCAAATTTAGCACATCCGAGAATCGAACCCGGAACCCCTGAGTCAAAGCGCTAAGGAAAACACCTTAACCATTCGATGGGAAATATGTCAGTAGTCAAAACTATGAAGAGCTAAGCATTGACCACAAAATAGCTTTGAGTTGACCCCATTAAGCTTTTTTTTTTTCATTTGTTTATTAGTTGACATTTAGTAAATTTTAGTTAATTTACTGGTCTAGATACCTAGAGTACTGTTTTTTATTTATAAGCAGGAAATTTATTTTTTAAAGCTATCAAACAAACCTTATTATAAGTTTGAACATTATTTATTGTAATCTAGTTAAGGGAATTTGTTTTTTATTTAACCAATATTTTAGTAAATGTTTTAAAATAATATGATTCTCAAAGGCGATTTAATACCTGATAAGAGAATTGTTGCAGTAACCATTTCAGTTCCATAGACAATTGTTCAGACTGCAAATAACTTCATCGATGTCGTGATGAGTGGTTAGGGTGCTTGCCTTAACGCTCTGTTCTAGGGTTCCCGGGTTCGATTCCCGGCAGGGTCAATTTTGAAAAATTAACTTTTCAAATTTGGCTTTGGTCTGGATTTGGAAAGTAGTGGCAGGGCACACTGCGTTTTCGCAGCCATTTGGGCAGCCCGTCTGGCGGCAGTAACCACCCCCTTACAGAAGACCACCGTGAAATAACAGCACGTGTGCTGTTGTGTTTCGGTGAGTGAGTAAGGGATGCCAGAGCCCATTTCCCTATCCACTCCTAATCTCTTATCCTTAATCCTACTGTAGTCGGCAGCGCACTTGCAGCAGCTTTGGCGTTGCTTGTGTTATAGGCGACGGTAGCCACCCTACCATCAAGCGGATCGTCTGCCTGTCTGCCGACCTTAACATAAAAAAAAAAAAAGATGATTGGCCAATCACAGGGTTTCGCAACCTATTGGTTCTGGCGCGACGGCATTTAACATTACAGACATCAAACCTGCAGAAAGTACACATAGATTTACATTTTAAATTATTATGTTTCTCCATTGAATGTAACCTATACTCAAGTTCTCTCCATTTTTTATCCTCAGAGCAAAAAGAACACTAGGTACTTTTAAAGGAATTTTTAGATGACTAAAATCAAAAGACTATTTGAGACGTCGTCAAGTCCTAATCAGGCAACAGATGAAGTTAACATCTTAAATATATCCAGCGATCAATGTTTTTATTCATGATTATTTCCAATAATCTATAGGCGATATCGCATTAATTGATTTCTTTGCCTGTCTATGACACATTACATAAAAATATGCACACATTTTCACATTGATCATTTAAGATTAAGCAGTGATCACTGATAGTAATAAATCGTAATAAAAAAAAAACAATAATTAGCAATACCATGCATTGTATTACTTAGTTTTTTTAAATGTTAAGATCGGCAGGCAGGCTGACGGTACACTTGATGGTAGGTGGCTACTGTCGCTTATAAGACAAGCATCGCCACAGCTGCTGCAAGTGCACTGCCGGCTACAGTAAGATTAAGGATGATTCATATTACACCGTGCCGTGTGCTCGCCGTGTTTTTGCCCCGGGCACGGCCGTAGTATGGACACGGCCCAGTGAAGTATGAATTAGTTGATACAAAAGCATACTAAATGAATATCTTGACCGGGCTCCGGCCGGGGCACTGCCGGGGCACGGTCCGGTGTAATATAAATCCACCTTTAAAGATACAGAATTGGATAGGGAAATAGGATGTGGCATCCCTTACTCACTCACCGAAACACGACAGCACACGTGCTGTTATTTCTCGGTGGTCTTCTGTAAGGGGGTGGTTACTGCCGCTAGACGGGCTGCCCAAATGACTGCGAAACGCAGTGTGCTCTGCCACTACTTTCCACTTTCTGACGGTATACCAGAGTTCATTTTTAAAGTTGATCCAGCCGGGAATCGAACCAGGGAACGATAGAAGAGAGCGTTAAGGCAAGCACCCAACCAATTATAATGACACCAAGCATTTGTCCCATTATAATAGGTAGTGGTGTAATCTGTTTTGTTAATGTAATAAATAAATAAACACAAGTAATTAATTCTATTTTCTTAGTCATTGGGTTTTCCTCCCTTATTTATTATCTGGAATCAAGGGAGAGGGTGTAATATTGTGGATTAATTAAATGAAAAGGGTTCGGATATCTAACGACGAATCGTCCGAATGGCATCATGGGAAACTTCAAACAGATTTTCTGGAGATATCTAATTTTATATTATTTTATGTAAAAGAAGAAACAAAATACGCAAATCTCTCGTGTACGTTATTAAATTTGAGGTTAGATTTATATTAGATTAAAATATCTATACACATTTATAATAAAATCGTAAACGAGCCGTGTCTGTGCATTAAGACGCTGTTTCACGATACTCTGTTAGTTATTTGCTAAATCAGGCATTAAGTAATGTAGGATTAAAATTATCTGTAGGAATGTAGGATTAAACCGGGATGGGACGATTCGTCGCCGACAATTCGCCGCCGCCGATTCGACACCGGCCATTTCATCGCCATTCGATGTCGTCTTTTGTTTATTATGCGCAGATTGTAGAAAGCAAAATAATTACTACCAGAATAAATGTTTATCGTCAAAAAAAATCCGTTATTCGTTATTCCATCAAAGAAGGAAAGTAAGAAAGATGAGGCTGACGATCCAGCTCATCCAGTAGATGCCTATTCACTCGAACCTTGAAAAAATTTGGGTTATATGAGCTCGGAAATACAGGCGCCGGCAGGGAGTTCCAATCCATAGCAGTACGCATTATAGGAGATGTTTGAAAGCGCTTGGTCCGAATTAGAGGGATTTCGACAAGTTGAGGATGTACACCTGCATGTCCGATAGAAGAAAGGAGAAGGCGGTATGATCTCATCCAGCTTCCGAGCACATTCTCCGAAGTATATCTTATAGAATACTCACAGACAGGCAATTTTGCGTCTATATGTGCCAGGCTCTGCAGCTTACTTTCGCCAATGAGCCTCCTAGCTCTGCGATCCACCGAGTCGAGTGCAGAAAGGTGGTATTTTGCTGAGCTATCCCAAAGGTGACAGTAATACCCCATGCAAGATTGGACTTGTCCAGGTGTGAAGCATCGCTTGACCCTGTTTAGGATGCCCAGCTTTTTGGCCGCTGTTTGGGCTTTGGAATCTATAGAAGTGCTGAAGTTGAGATTTGAGCACAACCTCATGCCAAGAAGCTCGAGATCATTGGCCACAGGTACGGATGCACCTCGGAAAGTTAAAGCCAAGTCGAAAGTTCTCCTTTTTGCAGAGAACAAACACGCTTGCGTTTTGGTGGCGTTAAAAGTAACTAGATTCTTGTCTCCCCTTTCGGGACACAAGATTTCAGGTTGAGTTAATTCAACCATTGCCGTTTCAGAAATTAGCTTGCACAAACGCACAGACAAACAGTCAAACAGATAAACAGACAAAAATCTTAAAAAAGCTTAAATTTTTTAAGCTCGGTAACATAAGCACAACGTGCAAAAATTGATTTTTTGAGAAAATTTTACATATTTTTATTTATGAACTAGCGACTCGCCCCCGGTTTCACCCGGGGTGTAATTTCCACGTTTATCTCTCTTTGAAAACCGAATTAAAATCGGTCTACCCGTTCACGCGTGATGCCGTGACCAAGGGAAATAGGGATTCATTTTTATATATAGAGATTATTATTCTTTCCCGTAGAAACATTTTTCCGATTCGGCGGTAGATTAATTTATTTTAATGGCTTTGATTATATAAGATTACCTGTAAAAGCTTATATATTTTTGTATAACTTCTATTTAACACTTGTATAATGTCAGTGAACTGTTTACGCCTTATTCTGTCTTCATCATTATTCTGTAAAATGGAGTATAAGGAAAAGTAATGTTGTCATCAGCATGGCGGTAATTTTGCGAGACGAGCAAAAAAAAGGTCGACATCAATTTGTTGGTGTGGGATCATTGTAACATTAGGGGTGGCGAAAGCTCACCACCTACATAATAGCTGACACTGTATCACACGCATGAACTACTCGACGTGTTAATTAACTATTACTACTTAGTAATTAGTATTAACTAAATGTACCTCCGGATTCGCTTGCCTCTTTTCCATGAAAGGAGACTTATATACATATACTAAAAGTCTCGTCATTTTATTTTTGCTAGAAAATGCACAAGAAAGCATTAAACTTCTAGAGCATGTTACAAGTATAGAAATAAAGTGAATTAGAAAATAGTTACTATTATTTTCAATTGTGGTGGTATCTATCCTACTTATCCTTAATCCTACTGTAGTCGGCAGCGCACTTGCAGCACCTGTAGCGTTGCTTGTGTTATAGGCGACGGTAGCCACCTACCATCAAGTGGACCGTCAGCCTGTCTGTCGACATAACATAAAAAAATTAAAAAAAATTATGGGGCGATTTTCACATTTTTTGTCGCCGAAACAATAGGGATCAACTATATTTTCGTTATAACTCGTTTAGTTTTGAAGCTACCTCTTTTATAAAATAAAAGAAATAAAGGTTTTTCCAAGCGCTTTAAGAAAGGTTCTATGAGTTTTTAAAAGAAAAATGCTTTGTTTCTTTTGTTATGACACGTTAATTTTTTTGATTTTGGCGTTTGACAAATAAGAACCAACATTCAAGAATTGGGTCTACAGACCCACAAATACAGCATTATTTTAGTTTTTTTTTAATCTAAGCTATATTTTAATAGGAATGACATTATTTTTTTTGAAAAATTGCTATACCTACTTTCACTAGCGAATAAGTAAGTCGAAAAGCATTAATTTTCAGTAAAATCTTTAAACCTTTGTCACCGCCGAGAAGGGGTGGCCCCCACTGCCAGGATAAAAGCAACCCCCGGCACAGGGTCAACTTTGATCTGACCTGAACCTGAATCCAAATTTTAGGTGCTGTTTGGCAAAATTATGCAGTATTTTACCTTCAACAACTTGATTACCTACATTATTGCTGATTCTGATAAGAAGTAAAAAAAAGTATAGAGCATCAGCAGCCGATCGTTTAATCTTGATTTGATATATATTAAAAAATGTAATAATAATCGCTGAATAATCACGGACAGGACTATTGTCGCCAATAAGCCTGACATCGTGGTTATTGACAGATTTCAGCGCCGGACGATTCTTGTTGACATCGCTGTCCCGCAAGACAAAAACCTCGTGAAAGTCGAAAAAGAAAAGCTTACTAAGTACATTGACTTGGCCCACGAGGTGACCACTATGTGGGACGTTGATTCGTCAATTATAGTCCCTATAGTCGTTTCGGCGAACGGTTTTACCTCGACCAACATCTCAAGAGGCTCTCGCTAGATGGCTGGATCAAGGGGGACAGATACAGAAGGCGGTACTTCTTGACACGGCGCGAATTGTCAGGAGGTTCTTCACTCTGCAACCCTAACCACCGATAGTTTGGGCCTTGCCCCGCTACTAGTGGATATCTAATTTTAATTTTTTTATAATGTTTATTGTTTTTATATAATATATTGTAAAAAAAATTAGAATTAAAAATAAAAATAAATAAATGTGTATAATAATAATAATACATTTTATTAGTTTAATAAATCACAAACAGTTATTTTAGTATCTTAGAAGTCGATATTATTCATTAATGGCCACTAATAATAATATTGATCTTACAATTTGGTATTTTGACGGCCCGTTGGATGAGTGGCAAGAGTGCTTGCCTAACGTCTCAGGGGCCCTAGGTTCGATTCCCGGCCCTGTGGAGGCCTCAAAGGGTCCTGGCGATCCGGGCCGTGCGTGCCTACCGCACGGTCAGTCATGGGGCGGCCTGCGTGCTGGCAGGCTTGCTACCGTGGGATGTCGATGCACTGGTTCTGGCCCAGATGCATCGGCATCGGGTCGCCGTCAGGGACCAAGGAGGTAGACCCGTCGCAGAGGAAGCGCGACGGGTCCGAATAGAGGCGCAGGAGAGGGCCTTACAGGACTGGAGTGAGGCACTACGAGAGCCTACCGCCGGCCACCGGACGATCCTGGCGATTCGTCCGGTCTTGGAGGAATGGGTGAGGCGCCGACGAGGTGGCCTCACCTTCCATATGGTGCAGATAGTGACCGGACACGGGTGCTTCGGTCATTATTTGCACCAAATAAAAAGGGAGGAGTCGCCGCAGTGTCATCACTGCGGCGACCTTGATGACACGGCCGAGCACACACTCGAAGTGTGCCCGGCCTGGAGGTCGCAGCGCTGTGTATTAAGGGCGGCGCTGGGAGTCGGAGAGGTCACACTTTCAATCATGGTAAGAGCCATGATTGAGAGTGTGACCAAATGGAAAGCGGCTGCCTCCTTCTGCGGTGATGTCATGTCACAAAAGGAGGCAGCCGAGAGGGAGCGAGAGGAAGCGGCAGGTCTCGCTTCCCTCAGACGCAGGCGGCTGGGCAGAAGAAGACGGGCATATCAAGCCCGTCTTCAACTGTCCTAGGGGACCTGCGCACACGGCTGGCTAGCCGTGTGTGCCTGCACAAGGTCCCCTCCGTCTGGGGATTGCCCCGGTGTCTCCGGGCAATCCCCCATTGGAGTTAGCTAGCCAAAAATGGCTAGGCTGCCCTGGGATGGATCGGAGTTGTTGTTTCGGCAGAGCCCGGTCCGTCCCTCCGATGGGCAAGGAGACACCGGGGAGTTTTAGTGGGTAGTACCAGTGCCGCTATGACGTAGCATAGTGTGTCGCACTGGTGATCCCCACATACCCCTACCGTCTAGCCAGCGGTAGGAAATCCGTAAATGGATTTCTCCTCGACAAAAAAAAAAAAAAAAAAAGGTTCGATTCCCGGCGGGGTCAACTTTGGAAATTTAAATGTAATTTTCAAAAATTGACTGATCTGGATTTGTTAGTAGTGGTAGGGCACACTGCGTTTCATTTGGGCAGCCCGCCTGGCGGCAGTAACCACCTCCTTACATAATACCGCCGTGAAATAACAGCATATACGTGCTGTTGTGTTTCGGTGAGTGAGTAAGGGATGCCAGAGCCCATTTCCTTATCCCCTCCTAAACCCTTATGCAATCCTACTGTAGTCGGCAGCGCAATTGCAGCAGCTGTGGCGTTGCTTGTGTTATAGGCGACGGTTATAGTCACCTACCATCAAGTGGACCGTCAGCCTGTCTGTCGACCTTAACATTAAAAAAAATCCGTTTATTCGATAACATTTTTATATAAATTCTTTATCGAAAGAAATGTTCAAAACATGTATTAATTAGTTATTTGGTTCAATATATTAATGTGTAAAAATCAGTTTAAATTAAAGCTTATCTTTCTTATAACCAATTGTTTATATTTGAATATTTTAATGGCAATATTTATTATAAAAAGTTTCTAATATATGTGATAAGTAGGGGCTGTATACAACAATTTAAGTCATTGTACTTCGCATCAGTATAACACGTACATAAACAAGTTAAACTTTCCTGGAGGTCTATAACAAAGTTTCGCTTTTCCTTTCATTCCGTCAGCTTTAACTCACGCGAATGAGGTCTTTAATTCTACTTTGGAATATAAAAGTGGCGGCAACATGCCGCAGGATTAACCCTCAGGCAAGCAACGTTCCGTATTCCATACAACACAAATAAGTATTAGCTTCATTGTACGCCTTTGTTTTACATTTAAAAATAAGCCACTCATTTTACAATTCCGTTAGAAGGGCTTACTGAAATATTTTTTCGTCTACCCTTATTCCACGAACGTTCGTGGTACAAAGAAAGCTTTACCTATTCGTGGTAGTCGATACAGATTCTAAACCTAAAAATAATTTCTGACTGCATACTATTAGATTCACATGACGGTGTGGAATCTGTGATTATTTTAATTGAAAAAAAAAAAAAAAAATTATTGAAATGAAATAAAATATTGTTGCTCATAAAACGCGTCCCAATGAGAAAAGTAATTTTTTTATAGGTATAATTATTGGCCTTGGGTGAGTGGTTAGGGTGCTTGTCTTAACGCTCTGTTTTAGGGTCCCCGGGTTCGATTCCCGGCAGGGTCAACTTTGAAAATGAACTTTTCAAAGGCTCCGGTTTGGATCTGGAAAGTAGTGGCAGGACACACTGCGTTTCGCAGTCATTTGGCAGTCCGTATAGCGGCAGTAACCACCACCTTACGGAAGACCACCGTGAAATAACGGCACGTGTGCTGTTGTGTTTCGGTGAGTGAGTAAGGGATGCCATAGCCCATTTTCCCATTTTCCCATAATCCCTTATCCTTAATCCTACTATAGTGGACAGCGGACTTGTAGCAGCTTTGGCGTTGCTTGTGTTATAGGCGACGGTAGCCATGTTAACATAAAACTATTAGACGGACACCTACCTATAAAAGGTCATACTATGTTTAAAATTGTATACTGTGATTCGTGTACTAGTATGATAGTTGTCTAATAATTATAATATATAAGAACATTCCCCGTTTATCCCTCTTTCCATTAGTGAAAACCGAATTAAAATCGGTCTACTCGTTCACGCTTGATGCCGTGACCAAGGGAAATGGGGATTCATTTTTATATATAGAACTAGTGACTCGCCCCCGACTTCGCCCGGCGTGCAATTTTTATATACCCTAAAACATTCCCCGTTTATCCCTCTTTCCATTAGCGAAAACCGAATTAAAATCGGTCTACCCGTTCACGCGTGATGCCGTGACCAGGAGAAATAGGGATTCATTTTTATATAGAAGATGTTTTATTGTTATATCTTGAGTATATTTCGGGGTTTCTTCTCAGAATCCGAAACCCTAGTAAAAATAAAATAAGATTAAAAATGTTTGAAATCTATTTAATGAATAAATTACTGTTTCCGGGAAATAAAAAAAAGATGTTAACATAGCAACATGTTGAGAAAATTAATTTTTTTCTTTGATTTATATTTTGTATCTTCTATTGCTTTCGATTTCACTCACCTTTAAGTTCATATTAAATAAAGAAAACTTCAAAGGTTAAAGTAAAATACTTCAAATAGTAAAGTAAAATTACTTTACTATTTAGCAAGTGCTGATAAATATGGTTTGTGACGGGTTTTCACAAAGTGATTTCATCATTACACAAGTTGGAGACCTATAAATTCAGATCCACTTAATTTAAGTTTAATTAAAGTGAAAATCTATCAACACAGTAGATCCGCAACTTCGTACGCGTGGTATTAGGATATAGTGCTTTTATTTTTTTGTTTGTAAACCGATTAGAATGAAACAAACACTAAATGTTACGGGAAGCTTGCTACAGTACATCAACGAAAACCGCATTCAAATCGGTTAAGCTTGTGAGATTAAAGTGCACAAACAAACAGACAAAAATTCTAAAAACCTATTTTTTTTACCCCGGTTACAAATCTACAAAGTGTACAAATTGTTTTTTCGAAAAAATACTTAATTTACAGATACGGCTCGTTTACGATTATATTATATGTACGTAGTGTGGACAAATATTTTATATGATTTGTTTTTGGTAGGTTTATCTTTGAGTGGTACTAAATAGCAGTCTTAAAAAATGTCTTAAGAGTAAATTCACTAAATTTTCGAAATTTAATTGTCCTATAATCAATTAAAGTTGGTTAAAAGTATGATGGGCGATTTTTAAAGATAAACTTAAGTTTTTTGTGAATATTTTACAGAAAAGTTGACGGTTCAGATGATGGTAGGTTTTCCTATAATCCCAATAAATGTCAGGGGACATACAAGTTACCGGGACATACAAGTTAAAGGATAAACGAGGATATGCAGTCGGTTTTCCACTCTCGTGTTTTATAATTAATTATTGATTTATAAGGGTGACTTACTGAATGGCAACTGCCGCGACGAGCTGAACAATTATATTTTGTTGTGGAATGCAGTATACGTTAGTACTAGTAATTTAGGTATACACTTAGGGAAATTTATTGTAAAACGAGTTCTTTGGAAGTTTGAATAGCAAAACTACAAATTAAAACTTATTGCTACATAATTTCTTTCAGGCGCATGTGTAATAGTGTAATAAATTATTTATCGCTCGAAAAACAATAAATACTATACTTCCCTTACCTTGCTTGTATATAAAGACGTTGTGTATATTTGTTAGAAAATATCCGAACTGTTTTGTCGAAAATAACGAAATAGGAACCAAAATAACTAGGCAAGGTAATTTATTGCAAAGACCAAAATGTAGATTAGAACTATTTAATAGAAATGTTTATGTTATGGCAATAAAAACATACAATAAACTACCTAATAATATAAAAGAATTGCCGGATCCTAAATTTACAAGAACATTAACAAAATGGCTATTAGATTGTTGTTATTATGATGTTAAAGAATTTTATAATAAAAAACATTAATTCTTTTATTAATATTAATATACTTAGTTTACAAACAATTAAACACAAATATTTGCATGCCCTTGGCGGGTAGAACATACTTTGTGCTGTAACTGCTGTATACAAATTAAAATCCTGTAAACATGTGTTCGCGCAAATAAAGATTTATTTTATTTTATTTATTTTATTTTACTAAGTTAGGCAACCGTAAGAACCACATTGAGTGTGGTGAGTCTTTCACATGAGTCTTTATTGATGAAAAATTTTTCCCGATTGAAGAGCACTACAAAAACAAAGCTTCATTTTTGTCAAATGTATTAAATCTTCAGCCAAAGTGTATCAAGAGACCGTCTTGGATCATGTTGTGAACTTTTTAAAAATGTACCGTGGACTTTCCAGCAGGACCCTGCACCTGGTCACAAGGCACGAACTACTCAAGTCTGGCTCGAAACCAACATTCCGGATTTTATAAGAGCTGAAGACTGGCCCTCGTCTAACACAGACCTGAACCCCTTAGACTACAAATTAGTATGGCCAGTGTTAGAGGACATGGCCTGCTCTAAACCACTCTAAACGACACGGCGACATTGAGTCTCTTAAGAAATCTCTGGAGCCAGCTTGGCTAAATGTTCCACTGTCCCATGGAAACAGTGCGTAAATCCATAAATTCGTGGTCAAACCTGTATCAAAGCTGAAGGTGGCCATTTTGAATAGAATCGTTTTTTATTTTTTTTTTGCTTCACAACAAATAAATGCATTTTCATTTGTAACAGAAATTATAGCTGGACTAGGAAATAAAAATACTGTTCATGTATTTTTTTATGGCTGACTATGTTATATACTAGCCTAGTCCCTTATATACTAGGTTTCACAAGCCTTTTAATTTAAAACAAATCAGATGCTCTAACCCTTCTCTCTTTCTCTCTCTCTCTCTCTCTTTCTCTCTCTCTCTCTCTTCCCTTGGTAATATTAGGTTTTCGTCCGACTCAACGCACCACACTCACGACCCTCACGGGCTATTACTTGGCTAGAAGTTCTATATCATATTGGTGCATACTCCTTGTAATGTAGCTGGCGTGTATTCGAAACTGTTTTGAATAATATAATGGAACGAATCAATTGACACGAGAAAAGAGAAGAAACACAACAGACGACGACGGGCATGCAGACTGGGAAGATCAGAGAAGAAAACAGGAATCAAGATCTTCGTTTCACATTGAGGAACAAATCAAATACCAGAAGAGAAAGAGTAAAATATATGTACTGAGTGGCAGTGTTTTCATGTATATGAAGTGTATACC
This sequence comes from Bembecia ichneumoniformis, assembly GCA_910589475.2. NCBI lineage: Eukaryota > Metazoa > Arthropoda > Insecta > Lepidoptera > Sesiidae > Bembecia > Bembecia ichneumoniformis. Next base: position 1,018,393 of record OU342520.1, read on the forward strand.
TAAGTGTTGTGTGTAAATATTTTGGTTTTATATGTGATATTTATTTTATTTTTTTAGTTGAGAGTGTCAATTGTTTATCTTTTCATGTTTACAGACAATAAACCAGTGATTGACCTTTTGTGTGTATTTGGAGTCGAAAATAGAAAATAAGTTAGAAGAAGGACAACACCTGGTTTTTGCTCCTACACCTGGTTTTTGCTCAGCGTTCTATTTTACTTTTTGCTTGGCATCTAAGGATCATAAGATAAAAATATCTTCCTCAAGAAATAGGTATCGAATGCCAAAAAGATTTTTTAAATCCTACCTATAGTTCTACAGCTTAACATGTTCAAACAAACTCTTCAACTTTGATATGTTTATAGGTAAAACATAGAAATTATTTACATAAAACTAAAAAACGAAATATGGAGATATAAAAAGAAGTAATGTTATCTACATACTTTTACGTTAATTGTTATGAGTTTTTAACTGTTATTTGATGTTATTCCAAGTCAGCATTTTAACGCTATTTTTACAATCTCTAGGTATAGAAATACCAAATGCATAAATAAAGCAATTGGAAATAATTGCAAGGAATGCAAAGAAATTTTTATTGTTCACATTACAGCAAGATTGCATAAAAATAAGTAAAAATAAAAATAAAAGCAAAAAAAAGATTGCATAAAAATAAAGTCCGTTGGATGAGTGGTTAGGGTACTTGCCTTAACGCTCTATTCTAGGGTTCCCGGGTTCGATTCCCGGCAGGTCAACTTTGAATCAAATTTGGCTCTGGTCTGGATTTGGAAAGTAGTGGCAGGGCACACTGCGTTTTCGCAGTCATTTGGGCAGCCCGTCTGGCGGCAGTAACCACCCCCTTACAGAAGACCACCGTGAAATAACAGCACGTGTGCTGTTGTGTTTCGGTGAGTGAGTAAGGGATGCCAGAGCCCATTTTCCTATCCCCCTCCTAATCCCTTATCCTTAATCCTACTGCAGTCGGCAGCGCACTTGCAGCAGCTTTGGCGTTGCTTGTGTTATAGGCGACGGTAGCCACCTACCATCAAGTGGACCGTCAGCCTGGCTGCCGACCTTAACATAAAAAAGTACCTTGTTCTTCGAGATTATCACTGGTATAAGAATCTCATTCTTATACCTAAGTATAATAAGTAATATTATATTTAGGTATAAGAATACACAACGACGACGGACCAATCGCACTCCTTGCATTGCGTGTCTAGCTTTCACTTGCTAAATTTATAATTTTTTTTTACGAAAAATGTGACAGATATGCACATGGCCCATTAGATAGGATGTCAAAATCAAAATCAAAAATCAAAATATTTATTTATCAATTAGGTTTCTCCAAGAAACTCTTATGATCGTCATTTGGAATTACCAGTTAAATTTAAATTTACCAGGGTTTCGGAAAAAAAGCCAAGATGACGATCCTGAGAAGAAACCCCGAAAGAAACTCAGGATACTATTCTTTTTGTCATCTTTAAAATATAAAAAAATTACAATAATTATAATCATACACTTAATACCTAAGGTAAATATACAATACTAAGCATAGTATGAGCTCCGAATCCAGGCTTTAATTCCAGGCTTCATTGTCACTTAAATAATCAGTAACCTTATAATAGCCTTTCGAGAGGAGTTTGGTTTTAATGACAACTTTAAATTTATTTATAGATAAGGTTATGATCATCTCAGGCAGTTTATTATAAAACCGTATACACTGACCCATAAAAGACCTGTCATTTAATGACCTGGTGGGTTCGTGGTTCCCTTGACCTATATTCCTTTGAATATAGTTGACATACCATAACTTATTCCTGCAATGAACACAATAGCACACTTCATGTTATCTCACTGTGATTTATGCTGTTACTTGTACTGGTAAAGGGAAGCCTTAATTTGTCTTGACAATTTTGTTTTCCGTCTGGTTTTCACCATCTTTTGGGGATAAACTTCTAAATTTTTAAAAATTGAAATAGGCTACCATCTAATAATGTACCTAATGATATAATGTAGATACCTAGGTAGATATGTGTCTAGATGTATCTATTTACACAGTAAACGTAATGAGTGTTTCAGTAAATACTGACTCAAATATGATGTGTGCTTTAGTGTGTGACTTTTCGCATATTAGGTCATCCGAGTGATGGCCCGACTTAACTTCTTCGGTTTATATCATTTAGCGTTGTATTATATTTTATTTGAACTAACAAATTAATAACACCAAAAGAAATTCGCAGGATGTGGTCGACCTGGGATTCCAAAGTGCATGGTAATTGTTGTCACTAGTTCGCCTATAAACAAAAAAAAAAAATCAAAAAAATCAGTAAAATAGTCGCATTTCTGCCTTCTGAATTGTCGATGATCCATTTCATCAAATAACTGTTTTTAGAACCTCTTAGTTATAGTAGTTATAGATGGTGCTAACTTTGGTGAATGCTATGCAGAGTTCATACGCATCACTTGGATGCGGTCTAGGTAGCATGAAACTTATACCACTGGAAGGCTGTAGGCTGGAAGACGGCAGACAGGCTGACGGTCCACTTGATAGCAGGTGGCTACCGTCGCCTATAATACAAGCAACGCCATAAGTGCTGCAAGTGTGCTGAAGAATTAAGGATAAGGGATTAGGAAGGGATAGGGAAATGGGCTCTGGCATCTCTTATTCACTCTCCGAAACTCAACATCACATATGCTGTTAATTGACAGTGATCTTCTGTAAAGAAATGACTGACAAACGCAGTTGAGAATTGACATTTTATTTTATAGAATAAACAAAAAAATATATAAAGAGGTTTAAGTAAATAAAGTAAGTACTTACATTTTTTTCTTCTATAAAAACCAAAGCCTGCGAAACAATGACTAAAATATATTTATTTTTAAAGTCAGTTCTTCGCACAATTCGTAAATAAATAAAATAAATCTTTATTTGCGCGAACACATGTTTACAGGATTTTAATTTGTATACAGCAGTTACAGTACAAAGTATGTTCTACCCGCCAAGGGCATGCAAATATTTGTGTTTAATTGTTTGTAAACTAATATATTAATAAAGGAATTAATGTTTCTTATTATAAAATTCTTTAACATCATAATAACAACAATCTAATAACCATTTTGTTAATGTTCTTGTAAATTTAGGATCCGGCAATTCTTTTATATTATTAGGTAGTTTATTGTATGTTTTAATTGCCATAACATAAACGTTTCTATTAAATAGTTCTAATCTACATTTTGGTCTTTGCAATAAATTATCTTGCCTAGTTATTTTAGTTCCTATTTCGTTATTTTCGACAAAACAGTTCGGATATTTTATAACAAATATACACAACGTCTTTATATACAAGCAAGGTAAGGGAAGTATATGTAACTTTTTAAATAGTGGCACACAACTCTCCACGCCACATATGGAGCAATTTATTTTTGCTATTTTTTCTTTTAATTATTACTTTGATGTAAGGAAAACAGAGATTAAAAAAGAGTATCAACAAGTTATGTAGTATGAAACCACTACTAAACCGCTATTTAAGTTTATCTTAAGTATTTAAAGATTACTTAAATGCTCATGCTTTGAGAGTAAAGAGGAATTGGCGTCTACTGTAACTTATGACACTCGGCAAGGACTTCGTAAAGTATGCTCAGATAAGTTAAACGGTGACACATCGCATGAGTAACATTTGTACAGGCTCGTTGGTGTGATTATGTGGATAATTTACTTAATGACTTGGCTTTATTACTATACACGACTTTGCTTTACATTGACTCTATAAGTGATGATAAAAAGAGGTAAAGTTACAACACTGTGAACCCTTTATAATGCTTTTCTTGTGTATTTTAACATTAACCTCACTATATGTTTGTATTTACTTGAAAGGTATATTTTTAGTTGAGAGATAAAGGCAGTTTGCATTTTTTTGATGTTAAGATCGGCAGACAGGCTGACGGTCCACTTGATGTTAGGTGGCTACCGTCGCCTGTAACACAAGCAACGCCACAGCTGCTGCAAGTGCGCCGTTGACTTCAGTAGGATTAAGGATATGGGATTGGAAAGGGTTAGGGACCGAAACGCAAAAGGACACGTGCTGTTATTTCACGTAAGGGTCTTCTGTGAGGGGATGGTTACTGCCGCCAGACGGGCTGCGCAAATGACTGCGAAGCGCAGTGTGCTCTGTCTTTACTTTCCAAATCCAGACCAGAGCCAACTTCGAAAAGTTCATTTCTATAGTTAACCCAGTCGGGAATCGAACTCGGGACCTCTGTGACAGAGCGGCAAGACAAGCACCCTAAACACTCGTCCAACGGGTTCGTCAATATCGTAACACATATTTATAACATATAATAATACAATTATATCATAACATAATTATAATTATGAATCTACTTGTAGTTTGGCACGAAACTAACATAATATTCTTTCGAGGATATCGAGATTGGAAGACCGAGCGTGAGGCGTTCAGCCCTTACAGTTAATTTAGATACTAACTCAACCTGGGTATGAGTAACTCTCACTGACAACTCGAACTGACAACTTGAAGGCGGAAACAGTCCCTATAGTGAGGAGTTTTAGATATAATGGGAGATTTGGAGCGTTATACATGAATGAGACAACTGTTTACATACAAGTAATGTAAGTAAAGAAGGTTAAACAACAGTGGAAATGTTACAATTTGGTGCTATAATGTTTGGATTCAACGTCTATTGTTCGCTATTGTGGAAGCCGTCTGTAAAGCTGCCGTATTTGTAAACTTCTGGATTGTCTATCACTTTAAACAGTGAACACTTCACCGTACTTTTTAAATATTTGGACAAAACCTGAATGATTATTTATTATTTGTGTTTCAAACAAACACATTTAATAGTCGTTCTATTTTTATCCAGTCTTCGGAAAAAAAAACCAAGATGATGTCGCTTCTGAATATACCTCGAAAGAATCTCAGGACACCATTTTATTTTTGTTATCTTTGGAATAAAATAAAGTAACTACCAATTACATTCCTTACAACGGTTATAAAAAAATCATAGTATATCTAATACTGAATATAGTGCGAGCTTAAAATCATTTTTTTTAAATGTTTAGATCGGCAGACAGGCTGACGGTCCACTTGATGGTAGGTGGCTACCGTCGCCTATAGGTGATACAAGCAACGCTACAGCTGCTGCCGGTGCGCTGCCGACTACAGTAGGATTAAGGATAAGGGATTAGGAGGGGATAGGGAAATGGGCTCTGGCATCCCTTACTCACTCACCGAAACACAACAGTACACATGTTGTTATTTCACGCTGGTATTCTGTAAGGGGCTGGTTACTGCTGCTAGACGAGCTGCCCAAATGGCTGCGAAACGCAGTGTGCCCTGCCACACCATATCCAGGCTTCATTCGAACATTCATTCATTCCACCGTTCAAACAGAGTTTGTTTTGATTAAACTTGGGATTTTTTTTATAGGCAGGTGTTTGATTATCACAGGAAGTTTATTATAAAATGGTCTACATTGACCTATAAAACATTTACTCGTCTATGGAGCCTCTTTATGACTGATTTTTTTATTTTTAAATCAAATATTTTTATGCAAATATTTTTATATTTATTTTTAGGCTGCAGAGCCTGGCACATAGACGCAAAGTTGCCTGTCTGTGTGTATTCTATAAGATGTACTTCGGAGAGTGTGCTCGAGAGCTGCATGAGATCATACCGCCTTCCCCTTTCTTCTATCGGACATGCAGACGTACCATCCTCGCCTTGTCGAAATCCCTCTAATTCGGACCAAGCGCATTAAAACATCTTTTGTGATGCGCACTGCTAAGGATTGGAACTCTCTGCCGGCGTCTGTATTTCCGAGCTCATATAACCCAAATCTTTTTAAGGTTCGAGTGAATAGGCATCTTCTGGGTGAGCTCGCTCCATCGTCGGCCTCATCCTTCCTACATGGATAGATGCTGGTCAAGAGAAAACCCATCTTTAATAAAAATAAAAAAAAAATTATGCTAGTGATTTTTTTTTATAAATGTAGGTAACAGTCATAATAGCGACTACTATTTATCTTATTAATTTTTATTCTAAAATCCACAAATACGAGTAAAAATCGTAAAACTCCCTAATGAGATATTACTTAATAGCTGGGATAGAAGGTATTTAGTAATCGCGGGAACTTCGTACGCGTGGTGTACGGAATAACGCATAACTTTTTTGTTTGTTAACAGATTGGAATGGAATATACACTAAATAATACCGGAAGCTTGCTACAATACATCAACTGAAACCTCATGAAAATCGGTTAAGCCATTTCTGAGATTAGCGTGCACAAACGGACAGACAAACAGACAAAAATTCTAAAGACAATTTTTTGACTTCGGCAACATAAGCACAACGTGTACAAATTATTATTTTTTTCTTTTTAAAAACATATTTAATGTATGGACAGGTCTCGTTCACGATTTTATTATATGACTAGCGACCCGCCTCCGCTTCGCCCGGCGTACAATTTTTATATACAAGAACATTCCCCGTTTATCCCTCTTTCCATTAGCGAAAACCGAATTAAAATCGGTGTACCCGTTCACGCGCGATGCCGTGACCAAGGGAAATAGGGATTCATTTTTATATATAGAGATTGGTATAGGTATAGAAAAAGATGTACCTTATACTTAATTTTGTAATTTTAACTTTAAAATAATTATATGCAACTTTATTTATTGTACAAACAGATTTATTATTTGTCTATTTCCGAATGATTTTTTTTGAAGTGGCCGCTTAAGTAAAGCTTATTTTATTAATAAAATTTTAACACAGTTTCTCAAAATTTACTCTAGGCAAACATACTCTAGTTAAAGAATCATTCCATCAAATAAATATACAATTTTCATATACTTACAAACCGACTAAAAACACTAAAATATGATGTACTTATTCGAAATCTTAATAAGATCACTCTACAACATTTTGTCACCAAAGTCAAAAACTTTGTGCAATCTGTGGAATGGGACCCGGTGACCTCTAATACATAATATTAAAAGATCCTTATTAAGAGATTTTTAAGCATTATTGCTTTATTGCTATTATAGAAGAAAAAAAAAACATTTTTAAATATCTCAAATACATAACAAAAATGATTAAAAAACGTTTTTCCAACAACTAATTTACAAAAATAATTTATTTTTCTTTTTTAACTTATTAAAAAGATTATAGGATTTTTTTATTAAATAACTTGACAAATAGCTGTTATGTAAACAAGTAAGTTTAATTTCAAACATAACTTTCTTTCAATATTACCTATCTGTCCACTTCGCTGTAAATATAACTGAAAAATAAAATTCGCCCGCGTTGAAAAATTAAAAAAAATTAACGCCTAACATCTTTATTGGAGTTATAGCTTTGCCACGCGTTAGATGATCCCTCGGGAACAGTCCTTTTTTTCTTGATGAAAGGTACGCTATATATCCTTTCCTGCATCCCTGACAACGTGTTTGCAAAATTTTATGATGTTCGTTTCAGCGGTTTAGGCTTGAAAAGGTAACAGACACACAGAAAGAGTTACTTTCATATTTATAATATTAGTAAAAGTATGGATGACCATTAAAAAAATATAAACAAAACAAATTAATTTTAAATTCATCAATAAAAGTCAGACTCATCAAATTGTAATTGAGTTTAGTTGCTACAATAAGCGTCGATAATATAATCAAAGGCCGTTACGCTGACGGATACTTCCTCAAGATCTATTCAAGTGTGGAAAGTACCGTACAACACATTTAAAGAACACCGTAAAAAATATCATAGAACGAACTCGTCAAAAATTTGCTTTTGAAATTCATCGTTTCACATAGAACCCACGATGTGAAACACCGACTCACCGAAACACAACAGCACACGTGCTGTTATTTCACGATGGTTTTCTGTAAGGGGGTGGTTACTGTTGCCAGACGGGTTGCCCAAATGTCTGCGAAACTCAATGTGCCCTGCCATTAATTGCAATCTTAAACTTATTTGACATTACCTTTCATATTATTTAAAATACATAGTATATTTTTATTGTATTAATCTTTGGGACACATACAGAAATTAAATAATAGTAGGTATAGGTACTTAAAAATAATAAAGTTCAGAGGTGTGTGCACAGATAAAACCTTAAATTGAAGTCCCTGCCCACATCTGTCTGTCTATATATCCGCTAACTCCTCCTAAACCATTTTAATGCGTTTTTCACTAAAGAAAAGAGCAATTAAGGCGACGCCAGCCCCTAGTGATAAAAAAATCCACTTATTTGTAACCGTTTTCCTTTTAAATTATCATTATAATTATAATTTAAAAAATACTCAAATCATCTGCAGGATATATGAAAGGGGATCATCATAATTATTTTTTAAATTATATTTTATTATATACCCAAATCTTTTCAAGGTTCGAGTGAATAGGCATCTTCTGGGTGAGCTCGCTCCATCTTCGGCCTCATCCTTCCTACATGGATAGATGCTGGTCAAGAGCAAACCCATCTATAATACATATATATATATATTTTAAATAGCTAATTCTTAAGATAAATTTTAAGATCCATTATCTGAAGGCTCATGAAAAGAAAAATTTGAATTATACTTTATTTAATTTTTAAATAGACATTTCCGAGATTTGCAAGTAGCGACTCCCCCTCAGCAGTCCCGTCAATTCAGTACTGAACGAGTTTTGCGGCTGGAGTCGCCTTAACGAGGAATACTTATATATATATAATAAAACATAATTGCATCTGGGCGAAGCCAGAGGCGGATCGCTAGTAATGCATAAAAGGATCTGAGCAGAAATAAAACAAAAAAATGTCAAAACTTAAAAACAAAATAAACAAACAATCTACAAACTCGACTTGGCTCCAACTTTCCGAGGTGCATCCGTACCTGTGGCCAATGATCTTGAGCTTCTTGGCATGAGGTTGTGCTCAAATCTCAACTTCGGTTCTTCTATCGAGTCCAAGGCCCAAACAGCGGCCAAAAAGTTGGGCATCCTAAATAGAGTGAAGCGATACTTTACATCTGGACAGCTCCTCTCTTTATACAAGGCACAAGTCCGATCCTGCATGGAGTATTGCTGTCACCTTTGGGATGGCTCAGCAAAATACCAACTTGCTGCACTCGACTCGGTGGATCGCAGAGCTAGGAGGCTCATTGGCGATGATACACTAACAAGAACTAAGCTGCAGAGCCTGGCACATAGACGCAAAGTTGCCTGTCTGTGTGTATTCTATAAGATGTACTTCGGAGAGTGTGCTCGAGAGCTGCATGAGAACATACCGCCTTCCCCTTTCTTCTATCGGACATGCAGACGTACGGCTGGTTACCATCCTCACCTTGTCGATATCCCTCTAATTCGGACCAAGCGCTTTAAAACATCTTTTGTGATGCGCACTGCTAAGGATTGGAACTCCCTGCCGGCGTCTGTATTTCCGAGCTCATATAACCCAAATCTTTTCAAGGTTCGAGTGAATAGGCATCTTCTGGGTGAGCTCGCTCCATCTTCGGCCTCATCCTTCCTACATGGATAGATGCTGGTCAAGAGCAAACCCATCTATAATAAAAAAAAAAAAAAAAAAAAAAAAAACAAAAGCATTATTAAAGAAAAAGAAAGAAAAAAAAAGGAATGTCTTATTAGCTGTGAAATTGTGCAGCAGAAAGGGTCCAAATTCAAAAATGTCTATTGTGTTGTGTAGACTAGCTCAGCTTCAATCTAGAGCGAAATTCTCTCAGACACCTGATGTCTCGACGACTCGCTCTATAGAGCCAGTATCCGGTGTCATGTGTCGCAGTGTATTCCGACCGTTACTATTCTATGGACATCATGTGATGTAATAAAAGAGGGATCTGCTTAGTGGCGTATATTTCAAGTAAGGATTATAATTTTTTTAAATGACGGCTATATGACAATGACAAATGCTATATGACAACTGTAAATCTTTATAGCTATATTAATATGGCATTTGGGTTAGGTTGTTATTGATAAGAAAATAAAAACAACTTGTTGGTTATAAAATTAAAAATAAATAACTACGTATTTTGCTAGGAACAAGTAGTATTTTGAAAATTTGAAAGATTTCTGTCTGAGTTGTCTAGGAGACTGATAAACGGCAGAAGACAATTTAAAAAATCTGATGACTGTTTGAACTGGGCCGAAAAAGAAGGGTCAGACGACTGTTTATCTTGGCATTTAGTAAAGAAAAAACTTCTAATTTCCTTTTTAAGTCTACAAAAGTTACCAATCTAAGTTATACAAAATTCAAGAAGAAATTAAGAGAATAAACTGATTACATTGGAAGCCGTTTGTGACATCCATAGGTAGCGGCTATCCTGGTAGTATTAAATAAATAAATAACCAAGACGAACTGTTGTTGCAAACTGGAGGACACCTGATGGTACCAATATAAATCTTTGGTCAAGATATAAATTTATTGAAGGATATCAAAATCATATTAGTGAACATACGCCGTCCCAGAAAGTAATCCTTCTATCCTTAATTAACAATGAGATAACTGATCCAATGCCTACCGTATTTATTCAATTAATCTTAGTTTAAAGGAGAACCCTCGTTTTGGGCTATGAATGTACAAGCCAAATATATATACAAAAAAATCTCCTGTTTTAGGGTTCCGTACGTCCGAATAAAAAAACGGAACCCTTATAGGATCACTCGTGTGTCCGTCTGTCCGTCCGTCACAGTCAATTATCTCCGAATCTACTAGACCGATTAAGTTGAAATTTGGTACACATATCAATTTCTGTGACCCAAACGCAGAGGTGTGACGTGAATAGATGAAAATCTGTAACTTAAATGTATTTTTTTGTAATTTTAAAATAAATAGTTTCCAACTTATTCAAAAAAATAGACGAAACTACTGAACCTAAAATTTTGAAAAAATACAGAAATTAGTTTTCTACTTGTAGATTATAGGAAAACCTATAAGAAGTCCATGATATTAAAATAACATGGTAAATCATTCAACATCGTACGGAAACCTCTTCACGAGAGTTCAACTCGCACTTGTCCCGTTTTTTTTAGATTGGCCCAGCTAAAACTTAGCATCATTAACAATGGCCAAATGCGTTTTTCCATAAACGCACCTTGCTACTACTCTGTGTCTTGGTGTATTCTATACTCTTTAGTGTGTACATAGGATTCAAATTAATTTACTTAATGTTGTTTCTATAAAAAATATTTATTAATTGGGATAAACGGTACATCGATAAGCGGGACGTAAATAAAATGCAATAATCAAACAGTTATGAAGATATTTACCAACTTGTTTTTGTGTTAGCTAAGAGTCTTTTTTATATTCTGTGTCTGCATTGAGTTTGGGTCCCAGGATTTGTATTCTATGTACGCGCTACGCTACGACTACGACTATTTTTCTATAATAAGTGGCATATAATGTAATTATATGACATAAAATGTCACAACATGACATTTATGACATATAATTGCAATTGTGATTTCCATCGTATCAGAAAACGTAACACGCATCCGCGATATAACCTCAATTGTGCATATTTTACGATTTATTTACAAACTTGGCCATTGCTGATAATTGTGAAGATCTTTTTTGTGCCTCGTTTTTCGTGCTCGGGCAATCTTTTTCAATGTCCTAATTAAAGGCCAATTTCCAGACCTGTATAGTCATAGCCCAGGCTTGTAGTGTATTATACAGGGTGGTAATTTGAGATGGGTCAGTAAGGGCAGCTACCTAAACCTTTGTAGCTAGAACAAAACACTCTTAGACTATCCATAATTTTAATAGTTATTCCCATCGGCATTCAAAGATTTTGGAAAAATTGTACAGTCAGCGAGAAAAAGGTCAATTTTCACGTTTTGTTTTTATAATGCCAATCGATTCTGTTACTTATAAGGATCAATTGACCCTATGGGACCATCTGAGGTTAGAGTACTAGAAACGTCAAAAATCTCAAAAAACTACTGCCATACATTTCTTACGGAATGAGATTGAAAAATAAGTTCAAATATTGTTTTTAATTAAAAAAGGCGGCAATCACTACAATTGCCAATCTTTAAAAACAAGTAAAGATCGTAAGTAATAAATCTACGATAGTAGTTGCTCTATTTGTTTGCCGTCTGGACGGTTTCTGCAATGAGCGTGTAACCGCTGATATTTTGTTTGCGTTAATTCCATACACCGTTGTAGTGACAATTCTTGAACTGTAATGTACCTAATTTTTCTTGTAAATTCCATTTTTGAGATATCCCAAAAAAAATATCAAGAGGTCTCAACGACCACAACGACAGCATTTGTATTTGTACTTTTTCCATATCTTTAAAACTTGGTTATGGGAAATGAGTACTTCGGCAGCGACTTCAAAGCTTCTACCGACTTCTACGAGTGTTAAAATTGCAACCGCTATTTTTTATCAAGATCATTGTTGTCGTAAGGATTTCTCTTAAAGGAGCTACACTCTACAAGAATATTTAGGAGATTTTTTTATAACTTTTGATATAGGGCATAGGGTATTAATAAGCTTCTAATAAATCTATGCGATCTAAATTTGAAACCATTTTTACTTCAATATTTTCATAATTTAGCTGACATGCAAGAATAATAATAAATAACATTTGTTTCTAAAACAATGTTTTCCTTCCAAATTAAAATTAATTTAAAATAAACATTGCCTAGCCAGTTTCCATTGTAGTGATTGCCGCCTTTTTTAATCAAAAACAATGTTTGAACTTATTTTTCAATCTCATTCTGTAAGAAATGTATGGAAGTTGTTTTTTGAGTTTTTTGACGTTTCTAGTACTCTAACCTCAGGTGGTCCCATAGGGTCAATTGATCCTTATAAGTAACAGAATCGATTGGCATTATAAAAACAAAACGTGAAAATTGACCTTTTTCTCGCTGACTGTACCATTTTTCCAAAATCTTTGAATGCCGATGGAAATAACTATTAAAATAATGGATAGTCTCCTAAGAGTGTTTTGTTCTAGCTAGAATGGTTTAGGTAGCTGCCCTTACTGACCCATCTCAAATTACCACCCTGTATAGTTCTAATATTTCTTTTTTTTTAATCCATTAGTTTAAATATACGCTACCAAACAGATTTCCCTCTTTAAATACATTACAATACATTACCAACGTTGGATGAGTGGCAAGGATGCTTGCCTAACGTCTCAGGGGCCCCGGGTTCGATTCCCGGCGGGGTCAACGTTGGAAATTTTAATTTAATTTTCAAAAAATGACTCTGGTCTGGATTTGAAAAGTAGTGGTAGGGCACACTGCGTTTCGTAGTCATTTTTGCAACCCGTCTGGCGGCAGTAACCACCCCCTCACAGAAGACCACCGTGAATAACAGCATATACGTGCTGTTGTGTTTCGGTGAGTGAGTAAGGGATGCCAGAGCCCATTTCCTTATGCCCTCCTAATGCCTTATCCTTAATCCTACTGCAGTCGGCAGCGCGCTTGCAGCAGCTTTGGCGTTGCTTGTGTTATACGCGACGGTAGCCACCTACCATCAAGTGGACCGTCAGCCTGTCTGTCGACATAACATAAAAAAAAATAGTTGCATTTCGTAAGTTTATGTAGAATTTGTATATGTTCTTTTTTATATTAAAAAGTGTAAAGTAAAGATCCACTTGAAAGGCTAACATAAGCTAAAACAAGCCACGCCATGGATTTTCAAATGCGCTGCCCATACTACCTTCATAATAAAAGAAGAAATGATAATTATTTCACGGTGGTCTTCTGTCAGTGTCGCATCAATGCCGACTGCGGAATGCCTTGTCACGATGAAAATATTAATCATGTTAATTAATATACCGCAATAAAAGCCTCACTGGTTATTGTGATTCCACATTTATCTGAGTGTATATATATAAATTAAAATAAACTGATCACGAATTCTGCCATTGGCAATTTTACGATCGTGATGTTAAACGATGACTTTATCGGCCTCGTGTGTTTATGTTATGTGTGATATTGGGGAAAACCCAGATGAACACGAAAGCACTCATTTTTTTATTTTATGGTGCAGCTAAAATTAGTTTTACATTTAGTTTAAATTAGAAGCAGTTCAAATTTGCATTTGAATAAATAATGGAACACGTTGTGAATTCTCTTGGGTTCTATTATGTAGATAAATAGAGAAATACATGTGCTGTTTTGCATGTTGATACGATACGATACGATACGATATAGTACGACGCCTTATATCTAAATTCTATAATATTATCAATAATAAAATAGTTAGGATGTCGTTTAAACAAACATGAGTTAAAATATAATTCAAATAAATAATTGATTACTGTCGCTTGGATAATAAGAGAGATAATTATACCATTTTTACACATTAATATAACATACTGTTATGACTAATGGAACGATCTGGAAAAAGCGTTCACGCCGGCCGAAAGTTTCGAACGTCCCACCCTTCCCGACTAGTGTGAAAAGAAATTGATCCTTATGTTTACAATATAGAGTTTACATTTCAACAGAAGTAGCATTCCCGAACTTACAATGGCTTGTTAGGATTTTGTTTAGATTTTCTGGAAAATTCGAAATACATCGAGGTGTTTGGCGTCAAGTATAAATAAGAGGCGGGCGAGACACTTAGTGGTGCGACAACCAGCGATACGAAAGCGACTTTTGGTAGCTTTTGTGAAGTTATCTGCGACAGTGAATCGGCGACAATCATTGACGACTTTTGATGATGATTCTGAAGGATACAGAAGAACGATTCTGATACTTTCTAGGGAGTCTGAAATAGCCCCTGGTGCTGTAAGGGGCTGCGCAAAATATATAGAGATGATACTAGGTCCAACTGCAGAAATTATTTTTTATTTTCATTCCAAATTCGTACGCTAAGTAGGTAGTTAGAATAATAGGCATTTAGTTTCTAAATCGAACGAGTTTGAACTATTGAGGAAAATTTTACAAAATACGTAATTGCGGTGCAACTTTGAAGAATCCATTTCGGTTCAATGGAAATTTTCAAGGAGGAAACACGAGTCCTTCGCAGTTGTATGCGAATGTACACGGTTTGTTATGCTATTTCGTATGTTCAAAGGAAATTGAATTTCGTTTATACAATCAGAGCAAAGATAAACAACTAAGACATTCTATGTTAATAGAACCATTGTATTCATTATTTGTGTCTTTCGTAAGGGATTAAATTGTAAATTTCATAATTTTTCCTAACTACTAACTGTTTTTTTTTTAGAAAATTGGTTCAGAAACAATTTGGAAAAGGAATCCTAATTTATGGGTCTGCCCGTTACCAACTGGCCGCACTGGACTCGATTGAAAGGCGAGCAAAGAAGCTTATTAGTAACGACACCCTTGTGGATTTCCAACTTCAAAGCCTGCAGCATCGCCGAAAAGTAGCGTGCCTATCGATTTTCTATCGTCTACACTATGGAGAGTGTGCATCTATACTGTACGATTTAATCCAACCGGAACCGTTCCACTTGCGGACCACTAGACGTGGGCAGGGGTTTCATCCCTTCGTGGTCGATGTACCTCGATCACGCACGAAGCGTTTCAGTTCCACCTTCCTTGTTCGAACTGCTAAGGAGTGGAACTCATTGCCTGCGTCTGTGTTCCCACAGAACTACAACCTCGGGGTCTTCAAAACCCTAAAATGGGCATTTACTAGGTAAGCGTGGTCCACCTTCGGCCACATCTGCACCTCATATCAGGTGAGATAGTGGTCAAGCGCTACCTCGATTTCATAAAAAAAAAACCATAAAACATCTTAGCAATTTGTCTTATTCGTTTAGGTTTTCCCTGCTATTAAACATCAGAGCGTCTATACGTGTTCTATTCAATAACTCAGACGCAATACAATAAATCCATTTTTTTTTTAAAAGATAGGTTTGCTCTTGACCAGCATCTATCCATGTAGGAAGGATGAGGCCGACGATGGAGCGAGCTCACCCAGAAGATGCCTATTCACTTGAACCTTGAAAAAATTTGGGTTATATGAGCTCGGAAATACAGACGCCGGCAGGGAGTTCCAATCCTTAGCAGTGCGCATCACAAAAGATGTTTTAAAGCGCTTGGTCCGAATTAAAGGGACAAAGTCTGCAGGCAATTAGCAGATATCAGCAGTCACTACTCAGGACAGACCGCAATAGGGGATCGGATAAATTTTCAGAAAGTGTTTTAAATTAATCTTCATGGATATTTATTCCCATAAAAAATACTATTTTATTTATTTATAGTCTTTTAGGTACCTACTCAAAATCATGTTTTAATATTGTTTGTTTGAAAATGCCGCCAAAACGCCACGATAGTTCACCTGAGAGCGCGTAACGTCATTTGTAGTCATATCATAACAAAACAGCTGCATTGGCATAAGACAATGATTGCCCACAAATGACGTCACGCACTGTGATTGGTGTTTCAGTATAGATTAAAAATATTGTAAATAATAAAATTTCATTTCTTCATTTAAAAATATTTAAATGAATTATATTAAATTATTATTCGATAAATAATCGTAAAAAAATTATATATTTTCTTTCTAAGTACATTTTAGATTTTAATCTGATTACTGTCCGATCCCCTATTTTACGCTATTTAATCGACAGATTGGATCAGGCTGGGTAATAGTTGAAGGTATATTCTTTCCGCGTGCAGAAATTCCGCAGTTCCATTGAGAGACGTAGATAAAACGCATGTTGCCTGTATGATCCCTGGGTTTTTTAAGTTGTCTCTAATTTACTTGTTTCCTTCTTTTAGAACTTATATGCCTTGCTTGTTTGGCTGTTATTATTTGAAAAAAAAAAAAAAAATTAACCTAACCTAACTTCCTTCGGCAGTCTTCAGACGCAGACCCACATAATGGAAATATGTCTGATGCCTAATTTGTTCAGGACTTTACTATAAGCATATGCATTTAGTGACGACTTATGAATTTTAATAGAATTTATCAACCTTCACCCTAATACATATACAATCAATCATTGAAATAATTTTCCACATTTTCTTTTTAAAACCTTTTAGATTAGCAAAGACGAAGACTGTCAGACGGCTACTTGGCGCCAGTAATCACCCCCTTCCATTTATAAGTAACCGCACTGGTGCTGCTTTAAAATCAGCTTTAAAATCTAATAACAGCCTTTTCCTTATACCTTAACATATCAGGGTACACAGCGCATTTGAATCTGTCTACCCTGATATGTTATAATGAATGGTATTGCTTGTGGTTATAACTTATTCATACACCATTAACTCTGCCGAGTGGTTAAGGTACTTGTTTTAACGCAGTGTTCTGGGTTCGATTTCAGGCAGAGCCAACTTTGGAAATTAGCTCTTCATAGTTGGCTCTGATCTGAATATGGCAATTAGTGGCAGGGCGCATTGAGTACCGCAGTCATTTAGGCAGATTGTTTGGAGACAGTAACCGCCACCTCATAGAAGACCACCGTGAAATAACAGCACGTGTGCTGTTGTGTTTCGGTGAGTGAGTAAGGGATGCCAGAGCCCATTTCCTATCCCCTTCTAATCCCTTATCCTTAATCCTATTGTAGTCGGCAACGCACTTGCAGCACCTGTAGCGTCGCTTGTGTTATAGGCGACCGCAGCCCCCTACCATCTAGTGGGCCGTCAGTCTGTCTGACAATCTTAATAATAAAAAAAATCAATAAAATAAACGTTTCTCTTAATTGATTTTAAGACTAAGCATAGCATTTAAATTATGTTCTTCGTATACAAAGCAATTAATGTTTTCAATATCTAATAATGTTGAAAACATATGTTTTAATTTAAATTTACAATAGTAAGTATTGGAATTGTTCAAGTTTATAACTTATTATATAAATGTTAGCGTTGTTTGTCAGTTGTAATGAATTCGAACCCCGAACCTGGCGGTTGTCTAACTTTCTAATTGTGATTCTGAAATGGTAATCACTAACTTCAGTTCCAATCTACGAAGTTTGATAGGCCGATACGCCTTGTGAACGTTCAAATATTATTGTGATTTGCTTGTGATGGTTATACGCTATGACATTGTCTGTCATCAAGTCTGCGTTAGCTGGATACCTCAGGGGATTTTATTAGATTACAGAAATATTTCAATGTAAACAGCTTCAAGTTATTATTTTAGTATAGGTATTTAGACTGGCGATAGCAACCAACCTCTTACAGAAGACCACGGCGAAATTACACTATTGTATTCTAATACGTGAGTAATTTATATCTGAATCCATTTCTCCATCCTCAGATTCATCTTTATCTTTAGATATTAATATCAGCAATGCCCTTGCTATCTTCCTGTTGTCGTGAGTGTTTAAAGCCGAGGGTAGCCATCCACCCTTATTTTATATTATACTAGCTGACCCAGCAGACGTTGTCCTGCCAGAACCCGAAAATAATTCCGTAACCCGATTGTCGCGCCACCTATCCGGTCAAATTTTATTTTCAAACCACAGTTAAAGTGACGCGTCACTTCACGCGTTACTTCAATGAACGACGTTTAAATTATTTGAATATTCTTCATACAAAAATACTAAAAATTGGGGGTGGGGATAGGAAGGTGAAAAATACTTTACAACCTATTCTCATACCCACCAAATATACAAAAAAAAAAAACATAAAAATCGGTCCAGCCGTTTTGGAGGAGTTCTGTTACAAACACTGTGACAAAGAATTTTATATACCTATTAGATAATCGTTAACTGGTATTATTTTTACTATTTTTTTATTGGTGAAAGGAAAGGATGCTGAACACTCGTGCAGTCGGATGCTCTACAATTTCTCGCAAAATAATATCAAAATGTAAGTAAAGGGGATAGTGTTGTTTTTTTACAATAGGCATGATGACTGATTTTGAAATTCCCTTCCATAATGTAGATACACGTCTACAATACCCGAAAAAAACAATATTTCAGCAAAAAACTAAATTTCAACGCGAATTATTGAATGTTTTTTAAATCTATTTTGAATTACGCGCGAAAACGCTCTTAGGTGTCATGGCGTCGCGTCTGATGAACCGTGACGTCACCGACATCTCATCAGATTTTTCATTCTGTCAAAGCAAAGTCAAGCAACACGATGGCACTTACCTGGGCGTGACGTCATTCACTCTGATTGGCAGTTAACATGGCCGATTGCAGTTATTTATACTTCTATTTTATTGAAAATCTTATTAATCTCAATTTTAATATAAAAAATGAGTAATTTTTTAGATTCCTTTCAACATATATTTTTCTCCAAAACCATTTATTCTTTGATTCTCTAATACCGTCATCATGCCTATTGAATATTAAATTATAGAAAGTATTTTAACCTATTAATAATTTTTAGATTATCAAACATAGCCCAAAGGAATGGGCGGTACATATCTGTCAAGGAAGGATGTTAGAGTAGACGAGTCTTGGAATGGAGTCTTGGAGTCGAAACACCCCGTGGACAGACCGATGACCTCAAGAGAGCGGCTGGCAGGGGATGGATGCGGAGGTCGAAGGATTGGTGAGATGGCGCTCATTTAAAAATACATATTATGTCCAATAGTGGACGCTTATGGGTTGATGATGACCATGACAATGATCAATTGTTAACTTCAAATTATAGACATGGATTTTTTAGCATATAGGTCATGTGAGTTTTGCATTTTGTAGACAAGATAACTCGAAGCAGCAGTTATATTAAAAGTTTGTATCTGCTCTTTCTAATATACATATATTCTGTTTATGCCGAACATGCAGAGAAATCTGAATATTTACTAGCATTTACTTTATTTTAATAAAACAGAAATATTATGGACTAAAATGATAAACTATTGAATGATATTCAAGAATGACAGTTAAGGAATACTGACAACAGGGATATAAAGAGGCATCTAGTGGAGGCTTATATCGTAAAACAGCTTAATCAAGAAAGTTCAGATGCTGAAGAAAAAAAATTAATTCAGAAACATAGGTATACATACACTCAAGTAAGTAACTCAGTATTATTTTATTCTAGTTAATTTGAAACTTTATTTTCATTTCATTTTTATTAATATTTTATTTTGACGAGCCCGTTGGATGAGTGGTTAGGGTACTTGCCTTAAAGCTCTGTTCTAGGGTTCCCGGTTCGATTCTCGGCAGGGTCAACTTTGAAAATGAACTTTTTTAAAATTTGGCTCTGGATCTAGAAAGTAGTGACATTGCGTTTCGCAATCATTTGGGCAGTAACAGACCAGCATGAAATAACAGCACGTGTGCTGTTGTGTTTTGGTGAGTGAGTAAGGGATGCCAGAGCCCATTTTCCTATCCAATCCTACTGTAGTCGGCAGCGCGCTTGCAGCAGCTGTGGCGTTGCTTGTGTTATAGGCGACGGTAGCCACCTTCCATCAAGTGGATCGTCAGCTTGTCTGCTGATTTTAACATAAAAAATATCGGTTAAGATTATGTTAAAGTAATACATTAGCCTACACTGAGACAGGCTTCCATCGTAAACAAAATACAGGCGCAGTTATTTCTTTAAAAAAGTGTGTTGCAATATTCATAATTCATATTACTGATAATAATACCACGAAAAATGAGTAATTGCATCACTATTTCACTTTAAGTCACGTAAGTAATAAAATCGAAGATAACTAGTGCTTTGAATCAGCTGATTAATAAAAAAAGTCACGTATGCCTACTTAATTAAGAATTACAAATGAACACGTATCATCGTTTTATGAAACTATCTTTATTCAAAGGGTAAGCCAAACTATGTTGATTCCCAGATTTCCCAGCAACAATTCTCTTAGATTAATGTTTAATCTAGGGGGGGCAGATCCCCCCCTAGATGGATAGACGATATTAAAAGAGTCGCGGGGAGTCGCTGGCTTCAGGCGGCAGAAAATCGTGGTGTTTGGTGGTCATTGCAGGAGGCCTATGTCCAGCAGTGGACGTCCATCGGCTGAAACGAACGAACGAATGTTTAATTAATCTAAGAGTCCAACTGGGACTGTTAGAAGAGTGTTATGTCTAAATGTCAGACGTTGTACAACTAATTATAGGAAAAATTGGTACCCCATGGACTGAAAAGCTCAGCGTAGGACGTCCACCTACAAGATGACGATGCAACCTAATAAGGGCAGCGAGCCGAAGCTGGATCCAGGCTTCTACCGAACTGTAAAATGATGGACGTCCACCGGTTGAAACGATGATGACGATGACAATTATATAGCTGTTTGATTACCCCTTGCATTTTGATCAATATTTTTTTATTTATGATTTCTCTATTTTTAAATAACACATATTTTATACTTTTTTAAAAATTAATTAAGAATTCGACCAGACTGAGAGAGCGCAAGACAAAGGTGTTTAGCATACTATGAAGGAGGCTTTTACCGGAGAGGGGCCCATACAGAAATAATAGTGAATTGTATAAATTTTAGACTCGAATGAATGAGAAATTATGAATATCATATATTAATAACCAAATCACTAATGTTTAAATTGCCTTAAACACTAAATTTTATCATTATTATACTTGACTATCTGACTTCTTGACTATGTATGACTAATATGACCATATTTAAACGCATGTTAACTTTAATTAATGTAATTATTGTGATTATGTATGTATGGGATGAATGAAGTTCTATTACTTTTTTTTTTTATGAAATCGAGGTAGCGCTTGACCACTATCTCACCTGATGTGAGGTGCAGATGTGGCCGAAGGTGGACCACGCTTACCTAGTAAATGCCCATTTACCCTAGTTTTGAAGACCCCGAGGTTGTAGTTCTGTGGGAACACAGACGCAGGCAATGAGTTCCACTCCCTAGCAGTTCGAACAAGGAAGGTGGAACTGAAACGCTTTGTTCGTGATCGAGGTACATCGACCGCGAAGGGATGAAACCCCTGCCCACGTCTAGTGGTCCGCAAGTGGAACGGTTCCGGTTGGATTAAATCGTACAGTATAGATGCACATTATATATTATATTCATTTTAACTCGTCTCCCCCTTCAAAAGCCAAAATGAGAGGGAGACGGTGTTACCCCGGACAGAAGCGCAGTCGGTCGGGGTTCAGGGCGACAAGGACAGAAACCGACGCACTATCCTGGCCGTATCGAGCAGCACCGCTCTCTTCATTTGGCCCCAGAACCGCCACAGAATCCCAACCGCCCCAGGTTATCCCTGAGGCTGACCGGGATCAGACCATTTAAGGACATTTATTATTATTATTACTAATTAAGAATTTCCAATTGTTTGCGAAAAATTGGTATTGTCATTAAATGGAAAAAGATGCTTTTAAAACTAGCATAATGCTAGTTTTAAATTACATCTACTGAATACTGCATTTTTTATTTGCTCATTTTGTTATTATTATATATTGAGTATTATTTTATTATTTATTAAATATTTTGATTTATTATGTATTAGAACCTTAAAAGTAGCTGTTCGTTTATGTCTGTCTCTCCGCTAACTTTTTTTAAACGACCCAACTGATTTTGGTACAAAAAAAAAGAAAAAAAAATGCGTCCATGAGAAGCCAGGGGTCAGGCCACTTGTTACATATAAATCAACAAAAGTGGCGTGTGTTTGTTTGTGTTTCTTGCATGAGTAAGTGAATGACTGTTTAAAATTCGTATTGTACGCATTGAGATGATTGTACAAGTATGGCAGATTCCATCGTCATTCGCCTATTTGGCGCGATGAATGGCCATGAAATAGTTCAAAGTCGTTACGGGGTGTGGCTATATGACATGTTGTACTCTGTGCATGCATATCGCTCGGTTCATCTCAGCCGTAGGACGTCTGCTGGACAAAGTCCTCCTCCTGATTTTCCAAAAATGGCGGTCAGAAGCAACCTGAATCCACAATCAATCCGCGGTCCTCTTCAGATCATCTGTCCACTTTGTGAATGGTCGTCCTACGCTACGCCAGGCCTCTATCACTCCGTGTGTGCCGTGATATAAATGGCTACCGTCGCTCACATTGAATGTGAAAGGAGTGCAATTTTTGTACGCTAGTACTATTATTTATTCTGTGGCTACGCTTGCCGGTCTGTGGCCTCCACTAGAGAACCTTCCGGTCTCCGCAGCCGTCGGCTCTCTATACTTCAAACTGTGTCCTGCCACTTCAACTTACTGATCCGCCGGGTTGTGTGTAACATTTCTCATGTTTTTGAAGACTGACAGTCTTTTTGGATGTACTGATTTCTTTATGATATTTATTATCCATAGAACAATTATTAATAAAAAAAATAACCAGGACGTCTCAGGGGCCCCAGGTTCGATTCCCGGCGGGATCAAGTTTGGAAATTTTAATTTAATTTTCAAAATTGACTCTGGTCTGTATTTGAAAAGTAGTGGTAGGGCACACTGCGTTTCGCAGTCATTTGGGCAATTCGCCTGGCGGCAGTAACCACTACCTTACAGAATACCACCGTGAAATAATAGCATATACTTGCTGTTGTGTTTCGGTGAGTGAGTAAGGGATGCCAGAGCCCCTTATCCCCTCCTAATCCCTTATTCAATCGTACTGTAGTCGGCAGCGCACTTGCAACAGCTGTGGCGTTGCTTGTGCTATAGGCGACGGTAGCCACCTACCATCAAGTGGACCGTCAGCCTGTCTGTCGACTTTAACATAAAAAAAAGCATTTAACCTCCACGTGACTTTTTAAAAGAGCCGAGCGTTCTTCTCACTGACTTTCTTTTTTACGCTATGATTACTTCAAGCTGACCTTTTTAAAAGTTAAAGGTGGTCAGCATTAGTGATGTTGCTACCAATCTTTAGGAAAAGAAATACGAAAATGGAATAAGGATAATGTAATGATAAACAAAAGCCTTACCGCAAGCCTGTCCAGTTTGTAACAGAAGGAAAAGCCTCCATACCTATTTGTCTATACATTCAATATATTAATAATAATTTCATTTACGATCATATCTTTTTTTATGTAAAGGTCGTCTGACCCACTGACGGTCCACTTGATGATAGTCGATCATGGTAGGATTAAAAGGGTTAAAGTATTAGTAAGGAATAGGGAAATGGGTTTTTGGATCCCCGAGACACAACAGCACATGTGTTGTTATTTCACGGTAAGGGGTGGTTACTGCCGCCAGAGGGGCTGTCTAAATGACTGCCATGCCACAAAAAAAATTTATGATCATAAAAGAGTTTAGTAGAATTAAATGTTTTTGTAAAGAATTAAAAAAAAAACAGGTTCAAAATATAACTTCGAACAATATCTTATTTTATTAGTTATTAGTTATTGTATTCATTATATATTACAACATAATGCTTATTGTTTGCTATAATTGGTCAAGTAGGTATGAGTATTGTTAATAGAGAAAAATAAAGTTAATGCACCAGAGAGCTCTAGAAGTTTAAATGTTCAAGGTCGCACGGCTCGTTTGCAAAGATTAGGTAGCGAAAAAGAAGCGACACTTATTTGAAAGTTATTAATACTGGGATTTCTTTTAAACTTAAATATTTAATCTTTTTATTGAAACAATTATAATTGCAAAACACATATTATTTAACAAGCTAATAATTCAATTAAAACTTTTTGAAGCCTTAAAGATTTCAGTAGTGGCAAGGCATACTGTATTCTGTAGTCATAAAATGGACAGCAGGTCGGTTTGGTGAGTAAGAACTAATGTCAGATTCCGTTCCCCAATATTATTTTATATTTTTTTCTTTATCTTATCAAGGTCGGTAACACATTTGATACTCCTATGACGTTATTTGTTTTCATAGACGATGATAACCATCTTACATAAAGTGGACCGTTAGCTGCCAAAGCAAAGCCGCTCATAAGCACAAACAATCAGAGTCGAACTATGTTAGCAGAAAGTTTGCTGTTGTCGGCAAATGTCGTTTCTATTACAAAAGCCTATAGCAGAACTTAAGGTGGCTGTCTCTTTTTTATTGACTGTATTCTCATTGTTTAGTCAAATACTCAAACTTAATTAAAAGAGTGCGGATTATATCCGCACTCGCAGTCACGCTACACACACAATTTTAATTTAATGCTTATTATTTGGTTTTTGCGATACAATGTTAATGCAAAATAGCTTAATGAACAATAAATGAGTAAAGAAATAAATACATAAAGCCGTAAATAAAGAAAAAATAAATAAAAATAGTATCACATGTGAAGCCAAAGGTATGAAGGTACTAATTCGTGCACAAAAATGACGATTCTACATTATCAGCTCTACGGATGCCGTCATTGCGGCCGGCGATGCGCACACGCAGCTCCCCCCACCCCTATATAGCCTCCGGAGAACGCGACGGCCTCAGTTATTACAACACTGACATCAAGAGCACACGTTCCAACATGTATTCACTCCGCCTACTGGCGATCTTCGCTTTCGCGACCGTGGTCGTCGCCCTGCCGGCAACCGACAAACCGGCAAAATTCCCGCGACCAGTTACAACAATAACCGATGACGACTTCGTCGACGATTCGCCCTGGTTCAGCTTCCCGTTGTTTGGGAATCTGTTTGCACCCCTTTGGCGCTTATTCCCAAGCTTCTCTGAAATCGGACCAAGAATCATAGCAGACGACGACAAGTTCCAAGTAATCGTCAACGTCAAGGAATACAAGAAGGAGGAGCTTAAAGTTCGGGTGAAGGGCATCTTCTTATTAGTGCAGGGTTCGCGCGAAGCCAGCAAAGATGACCACGATTTGTTCGCGAGCCAATTCTTCCACACGTATACATTGCCGACAAACTCGAGTGCCGCGGACGTGACAGCTGAGATTTCCAGCGACGGTTTCCTCATCGTCACGGCACCACTCAACGGCGCTGCGAAAGGAGCTGATAAAATTGACCGCGACGTTGCAATTGTCGAGAGTGGAAAGCCCTTCGACGACGAGAAGACCTCACGCCCTGAAAATAATACCTCAGCAGCTCCAGTGTCTGAAAACGATGAAGACCGCAAGGAGCCCACCACGCCGTCAGATCGCGAACTGGTTACAGAAAGAGACAACACCATCCCCCATGGTAACGACGACGTAACTCCCTAAAGTGATATAGATTTAAGCGTATAATGTATGTATTGTAATAAATATTTTTATGAAGTTTTGTTTTTCCGTGTTGGTATGCTGGGGCTTGTTCATTTAATGGCACAGGTATGCCCATGAATACAGATGTGCTCGCGACGTGTACAGTGCGACAATGTAAACAAGGAACATTAATCTTGTCACCTTTTTAGGCAATGAATTAGACAACGGGCAGTATCACTGTGTGTTTTATGTATTTATATAAAGCAGTTGTCGTTGACTATATGCAAAACCATCAGACTTTTTCACATAAATTAATAATACCTTCAAGATTTTCTGGACTATTGGATTATCAAAAATTATTGTTGGGAATCATTAATAAAACACGTAGAAATTAATATAATAATCCATATTTAATTTTTAATGCCACACATAGTATTAGATATTTTTTGGCTTATTAATTTTCTTTAGCGCTAATTTCTTTCAATAAATGAGAAAGGTATGACAAAAGTTAATTCCCCTATCATTTCCTCATCCATGATTCTTTATCCTTTCAAGGTCAGCAGCCCATTTACAAACCCTTGGCGCAGCTCATGTTGCACAGCAGTAGTCATCTAAAATCACGTGGACCTACTTGCTAACCATTATATAAAAAAATCTAAGTTTTTAGTTCTAATTGATCAAATATAACTAATTCCGTCATACATTTGTATTGGAAACCGGTTTATAATTTGTCACCTGCTTTGTGGTTTTATTTACAATTGACGTGACCAATTAATGAGAGGAAAATTACTCAAGAAAATAAACCGATTTTTTTTTTACATGGAATAAATACTATATTAATTGAACTTAACGAGCAATGTTCATCAAGTGAAAATTCTTACTTTGATTCCAGGAGATTTCTTAGTAACAAAACCGGAATTTAATTTTTTCTTTTTTTTTTTAATAAATACTATTCAAGACAATAATTTATGTATGTTCGTAGACACAGTGGTTGAGTGCACAAGGCATAACTGTTTTACCGCAATGCATTACTGCAAACCGGTATTGTTCAAGAATCATTTCTAGCTGCATTCATTGCACTGCAACATACAGTAATCTTAATGCGCAGAAGGTGAACTGTATTGAACACACTAAAGAGAAAGTTATATGATTATATATGTCGCAACTAATATAAAGTAAAAATTATTCCCAACGAGTAACGAAAATTATGGAGACTTATCCCGCAACTCCCCCAACGCAACATTTGCGGGATCGAATCAGGATTGAGGACATCCGTAGACAAACCAAAGTCATCTACATAATTCTACGGATTAGTGAGTTGAAGTGGCAATAACAAAGGATTAACGCTTATACAAACGCTTATACAAGTAATCAGCAGTGGACATCCTATGGTTGAAATGATAATTATAACATCTTTGGGTATAATCACTATACAACGCTTATCGTCATCACTCAAATGCCACGTCATGTTTTTTTTCTATGTTAAGGTCGGCGGACAGACTGACGGTCCACTTGACGGTATGTGGCTACCGTCGCCTAAAATACAAGCAACGCCACAGGTGCTGCAAGTGCGCTGCAAACCATAGAAGGATTAGGAAAAGATAGGGAAATGGGCTCTGGCAAACACAAAAGAACACGTGCTGTTATTTCACGGTGGCCTTCTGTAAGGGGGTAGGCACTGCCGCTACACGGGCTGCCCAAATGACTGCGTAACGCAGTGTGCCCTGCCACTATTTTCCACCAACGCCAATTTTGAAAAATAATTCCCAAAGTTGACCCTGCCGAGAACCAAACCCGGCAACCTTAGAGCAAAGCGTTAAACCACTCATCCAACGGGCTCCTCAAATTCTTCTTATTAAAAAGATAAAGCCTGCCCGCTGACTTATAAGAAGGATAGCAATCAGGTATTTTCAAAAAGTTACAATAATTTAATCCGTAAAAAATAACTAATACTTAGGTAAATCACGTTAAAGCGATTAAGATAAATTAAAACCGATTTCTTTTAGAATAAGCATCTGTGCTTTTCGTCGATAACATTAATTAAAGAAAAGGGTTTACGTTAACTGCATGTCTGTGTACGTGCAACAATTCAATTCAATCTTCACCTACTTTTTGCTTATAATATGTCACGTAAGTATTCGAGTAAGAAAGAAATTTTCAATGAAAATATTTTGTTTAATTATGTAAATATTAAGTAGTTCTGTTTGCTTGGGACAATATTTAAATTTACTAGTGGATACTTGGTCGAACAGTTATTTCAATTGTGCATAACAAAGATTTTTGTTTTTCCTCTTTTTTTCTTTCTTGTATGAGTAGTGATTAAATAGAAATTTTAAATAGAAGACTAATATGTTTTCGTTTAAAAGAAAAAGCATACTTGTTTCCCTAACAAGCAGTTATCGTCACCATTAAATCTAAGGTCTAAGATCGTAAATCTAAGGGCTGAGGTTGTTTATAATAATTAGGTATTTCCATAGATTAACATTATTTATACTACTTTCTTACTATAGTAGTAGTAGTACAATAGTAACTGCTGCTGCTGCTACTGCTGGGGTTACTGTTGCTAGTCAGGGCCGGCTGTCCACTTCATGACTGCAGAACGCAGTGTGCCTTGCCACTAATACAGTGTACAGTGTTACCAGTAGGAATTTTAAAATTAGAATTTGACCCTTAGAGAAGCAACTTCAGATTCTCGAGCTACGAATACTACTAATATACGAAACCTTTTTCTACTTAATAAGTTAGACTTTGCTTTCCAACAAGCGACCTATATGACTGTCTACCATCAAAGAGTTTTAAAATGAAAAACCACTAAACATCGTGATTGAATGGGCCGTACGGATCAATTGATAACATTGTTGCCTGTAATTTTATGCATGTTTTTGCTAACTAGGTTAATTAACTTGCTAAGCTACTTTCCATGTACATATGTTACTGTAAAAGCTCAAACTATGGTGAATCTTAAAATTTTCCAGTAAACCCTAAGATTTACCAACTCATAGTGGTTAAAGTGTAAACTGTTATATTGTTACGTGTGGGGGTGGAGTCAATCTGCCGTGTAAGGGCGAAAATCAACTATTTATTTCCACAAACCAAGATGACTTCCAAAAGTGCTAAACGAAAGGTCCGATACAACCGTTAAACTTGCCAAGAGTCGTCGATGATTTCCTTATGAGTCGCTGGATTACTGTTTCGAAGTTTCGCTTTCGAATCGCAGAATCGAACTGTCCCGCTAGCTCGCCACTTCGCCTATTTATACCCGCTGCCAATCGTCTAGATCTTTCTCGAATTTAGTACAAACAAACAACAAACAAATACGAGAAGGTAAACAAGTAAGTAAACAAGTCACACGTATTGTAAACAAGGTCACTGAACACTATTTCTGTTGAATGTGAACTCTATGTTGTGTGCATAAGGACTAATTTCCCTTGACAATAACCGGGGAGTAGCATGACTTCTATTCTACTATGGAACTTTCCAGTTATGTTAACAGGACAAGACGCTTTTCTCGAACGTCCCATGGTGAGTCATAACTAGAACCTTCCCTGGTGAGTCATAACAATATATTAACAGATAGACGGTAAATACTGAAAGTAGACATTTTGATGACGGCTTTATAAAGATAGCAGAAGTTTTTAAATATAAAGAAGTGACTCTCCAAGACTAGAACACAAGATTTCGAAAATTGGGGTTGATTTAGGAGAAAGTAAGCTTGCAAGACATTATATCTTAGAATATTAGTATTCTATTAGAATTATGCAAGACCTAATGTAGGTATTGCATAATTTTAAATGTCAAAATAGCTTTGCGTGTTGCATCAAGTGTTTCTTAACTATTATTGATATACAATTTATAACACCAAATAAAATTAATAAAATAACTTTTCTAAAATTATCAATCTATACTAATATTACAAAGAGAAAAGGTTTGTATGTATGTATGTTGTAGGGTTCATCATCATTCGCTTCTCATTCATTAAAAACCTTTTTATTTCTTTGTTTTAATGTAACCTTTTTTTTATCTACCTTACGTACACTGGCCGGCGAGATTTGTCGACGAGTTAATAAAATAACTTATTTTTACCGAAGATCCTGTCGGACACGGAAGTTCCAACGCTGTGCACAGCCTCATCTATTTAAGCTGTTCTCGCTGAACGAAGGGCAATTATTTATATATGTGTGAAATTTTATAAGGACCGCGGCGATTTCTAGTGTACATATATGGACACTAAGTGATATTAAAGTGTGGTGTTTTCTCGACGTCTCTATCTTTCTTTTCAACCGCCACCCCTACAGTGATCTAGAGTTGTTACACTACAATGTATTTTTTATTTTTGTAATGAATAAACTCAAAAACTACTGGACCGATTTTAAAAACTCTTTCACCTATAGAAAGCTACATTATCAGCGAGCAACATAGGCTACTCACCCTTCCCTCATCTCCCCCCCCCCCCTCCATACAAATGTATGTTTGTAATGAATAAACTCAAAGACCACTGGACCTATTTTAAAAATTCCATGTTAATAAAAGGTAGGTTTTGCGTAATTTTAATTAGCGAGAGCCCAAAAAATTGTTTCTTGTGTATAAAAATCTTATATTTAGCGAATCTGTGCTGGTAAATTCTAAGATTTACCAGTAAGCCCTAAAATTTACTGGTTATGTTTTACATTGGTTAATGTATAATTATGATTTTTACAAAACTTAATTAAATAATTAGTCCAAGTTGGCACTTGGATTGCATTGTAATCATTACAGCAAAAAAAAAAATGTACAAAAATCGTGTGCGTTGTTTTGTTTTGGTGAGTGAGTAATAGATACCAGAGTTAGTTCTTTATTATCCTATAAGAATCAGCAGCATAACTGCTTCCATCCTATCATCAATATCACCTGCTTACTGACATCTATTTAAAAAACCAAACCAAAGTTTTCATAAATAAACCTAGAAAACTGAAAGTGAAAATTTATGAGCACTTTTTATTTTGCAAGATTCATTAAGTTAATTGATAGCATGATACGAATCTTGATATTCTACTGTTCGCCGGTCCTTAGACTGATAGAAATTTCTCTCGGTATCTAAGGTAATTATGAATCGAAATTCTGATTTGAGATAAACGAAAATTCAATTTCTTTCTTGAATAATTGAAATCTGAATTAAATTACAGATAATTGCACAAATCACCACCACAGGCTCGGTCTGTTCTTTTATTAAACGAATTATTTAAATTTAAAATTTAAATGTATAATCAGTAAAGTGTGAACGGGTACGTTTTCGTAATTGGTGTGTGTTTGTGTCTGCAAGTATGAATCTCTATTCATTTGAAAGAAAGAAAGAAAGAAAGAAAGAAAGCATCTTTTATTCCTCTAATAAACACAGTATACATATATGAACAAATAATAATTACAAACAAACAAATATATAAACAAGTAAGAAGAGGAAAAGGAACCCTGACTTATACAGTTGTGGTGCGGACTACAACACTGATATTTTGCCAGAGACCAGAAATTCAAAGAAAAAGAAAACAAAAAAAAAAAAAAATTGCTTTTTTTTTTAATATACTTATAAACGTCGTCAGACAGGCTGACGGTTCACTTGATGGTAGGTAATTAGCATCCACTATAACATAAGCAAAACGCGACAGGTACTGCAAGCGCGCTGCCGACCATAGCAGGATTAAAGTTAAAGGATTAGGAGCGTATAGGGAAATGGGCTCTGGCTTCCCTTACTCACTCATCGAACAGCACACGTGCTGTTATTTCATGGTTGTCTTTTGTTAATGGGCGATGATTCCCGCCAGACGGGCTGCTCAAATGGCTGCCACTAAGCAGGTATACTTTACGCTATGTACGTATTAATATGCTTGCATAGTTCACAATTAAAATATGATGTAAAAAATAATATTTTACTGAATGTTATCACTTCCGGAATGTCAGTAATGTGTAAATAATCTTGGGTAGTGAATGTGAAAACTGTAATAAAATTTAAACCGAATAGTCCTCATTTATACTGTCACGATAAAGCCCGTATCGGTTCAATTATATTATATACCTCAGCAAATACTTACTTCGTATACCTACAATTCCATTTTCGTGTAGCCTTGTAATACCTTTTTTTTTGACGAGGAGTAATCCGCTTACAGATCTCGCCAGCGTATGTGGAGGTCGCCCAGCGCCTGATCATAGCCGCACTGGGAATACCCACTAAAACTCCCCGGTGTCTCCTTGCCCTTTGAGCGGGGTGGACCGGGCTCTGCCGAGGCAACAACTCCGATCCACCCCAGGGCAGCCTAGCCATTGCTGACTAGGCTAACTCCAATGGGGGATTGCCCGGAGGCACCAAGGCAATCCCCAGACGGGGGGACCTTGTGCAAGCACATATAGTTAGCCAACCATGTGCGCAGGTCCCCTAAGACTAGCCTTGTAATACCTAGCAAAAGGGACTCTTTCTTTTTATTCCTTTCGAGGACTATATCCTTCTAGATTCTAGGGATTAATGAACATTTAATTATTTACTAGTAGTTAGTATCTAAATTTTTCTACCTTGATATGACATCCAGTCTTATAAATAGCTTGTGTTTTATTTCCTTTTTTTTACAAAAAAAGTTTACAATTTAAAAATATATTTCCAAAAATTTTTTTTTAGTTTAACATATAAAGTTTTGTCATCAAATTAGTATTTATCAAATAGTCTCTGGCCAAATTGTAGTGACAGGGCAGATTGTAATTCGTAGTCATAAATTGGCGTCAGTTTCTTCGTCGTTTAACGCAATTGCTGATCTTCTGTAAGGACCTTTAAGTACCCAATCAATAGCACGTCTTTGTTTAGCCCACTCTCCTAAACTCCTAACCTTAACCTTTGTCATATTAGGTTGGCAGCTCTAGTGAGGCTCCAGTTCCAGCTTATGTTAATAGGTGCTGGTCTTATATAAAGGGACTTCTGTAAATGATTAATAGCACGAATTTGTAGTTTTATTGTTCGGCGAATTTGTTGCGGCAAATGAGTCAGAGATTTCAAAGCCCACTTTCCTATCCTTATCCTTTGTCATATTAGGTTGGCAGCTCCAGTGAGGCTCCAGTCCCAGCTTAATAGGCAACAGTATTCACTTCCCACCAAGTTGACCATCGAGACGTCTTGAAATAACATATAATAGAAGGATTCAGTGAATAAACACTAATAATCCAGTAAAACTAACTTGGGGATTAGTTAATTTTGAAAAACCTGTAATTGATTGCATTATGTTATTAAAAAAGATTTTTTAAAATAAATAAATAAAAATATCTCCTTGTAATATCGCAAATACGTGTAAAATGTAATGTGATCCATTTTGCATTCACCGCGCAACAAACAGGGTCAGTTGTGTGTTTGCATTGTGAGGCGTTACAGGAACTAATGTATTGTTAGATGATGCACCGCACACCATTGTGCCCATACTAACGAACTGCGTATCAGACTATGTAATCGTACATCACAAGGCCTGGATAAAGCCTTGCATTCATGGAACTGTGTCACTATGAAGATAAGTCGGCAGAAGAAAGGGCTATGCACACCAGTATTCACTAATTATCAAGTTAACCGTCTATTAAATAATGACACACATAAAGGTATAATTACGGCGTTGCCTTACAGAAGACCACCGTGAAATAACAGCACCGAACACAACTGCTGTTGTGTTCGGTTTTATCGCACTGGCGATTTTGAATTAAAATTAAACCTGCATGGTGGCAGCCTCCAGAGATTTTGCCAAACGAAAACTATACCTTCTTAAACAGTATAACTACAACATAACATTTAAAAAAATAACAAAAATCATCTATAATATTAAAAAACGGGACAAGTGCGAGTTGAACTCGCGTGAAGAGGGTTCCGTACGATGTTACCTATCCGCACAATATTGAGTGATTTAGCATGTTATTTTAATATCATGGACTTCTTATAGGTTTTCCTATAATTTATAAGTAGAAAACTAATTTCTGTATTTTTTTTTTTCAAAATTTTAGGTTCAGTAGTTTCTGATATAAGGGGGGAATGGTCAATTTTCGTCTATTTTCTTGAATAACTTGGAAACTATTTATTTTAAAATTACAAAAAAAAAAATACATTTAAGATCTTCACATTCCATTTGATATTATGTCACACGATGCATTTTTCAAATTTTTTTTTATTTTCCACTTTCCCCTCAAAAATTTCATTATTCACGTCTCACCTGTGCGTTTGGGTCACAGAAATTGATATTGTGTACCAAATTTCAACTTAATCGGTCTAGTAGATTCGGAGATTGACTTTGACGGACAGACAGACGGACACACGAGTGATCCTATAAGGGTTCCGTTTTGTTATTCGGTACGGAACCCTAAAAATCATGATTGTTCGACTTAATTTTTTTTATATTCTGCTTTTAATCTGAAGATACAAGTTCCGACATGGGACTAACGCAGCAGAGACTGATCGTAATGCCAATGCCACTAAGGGTAAATAACGATGAATTGAAGGTGATGGTGAAAGATGGTCAACTAAAATAACCACAATGCTTAGATAGTATAAAGTGAAGTCGCTGCCCGCATCTGTCTGTCAGTTTGTATATCCCTAACTCCTCCTCCTATTTTCACTATCAGTTATATAATTTTTCTCGGAAGGTTTATATTTTATTTATTTATTTATTGAATAGCAAACCTAACAGCATACAAAAAATTACAAATACATTAAAAAAAAAATTAAATCCATACTAATATTATAAATTATTAATATTAGTATTATATTAATATTATAATTATCCATACTAATATTATAATACTAATATTATAAATATATTACCTTTTCACGCCTAAACCGCTGAACCGATCATTATGGAATTTTGCAAATATGTTGTCAGATATTTATTTTATTTTATTAGGGAAAACAAACAATTACACCATGTATATTAGACTAAAAAAAGAAAAAAAAAACATACATAAACTTAAATAATAGTGCAATCAACAACATTTTCCATAAAGTAGTAAATAAATTTTATACAGAGAGGACTCATAAATACACACCAATAAAAAAAAAACCAAGAGAGAAAAATTTATAAAAAAAAAAACAACAAAAACTCATTAAGCTAGTATTTCCGAGCTCATATAACCCAAATCTTTTCAAGGTTCCAGTGAATAGGCATCTTCTGGGTGAGCTCGCTCCATCGTCGGCCTCATCCTTCCTACATGGATAGATGCTGGTCAAGAGCAAACCCATCTATAATAAAAAAAAAAATGCAGGAAAGGACATAGGATACCTTTCAAAAAGCACTGTTCCCGATGGATCATTTAACGCCTCGCAAAGCTATAACTGCAATAAAGATGGCACCAGTTTGTTTATAATAAAACCATAGACATAGACATTGGCACATAGACGCAAAAATGCCTGTCTGTGTGTATTCTATAAGATGTACTTCGGAGAGTGTGCTCGAGAGCTGCATGAGATCATACCGCCTTCCCCTTTCTTCTATCGGACATGCAGACGTACGGCTGGTTACCATCCTCACCTTGTCGAAATCCCTCTAATTCGGATCAAGCGCTTTAAAACATCTTTTGTGATGCGCACTGCTAGGATTGGAAC
Organism: Bembecia ichneumoniformis; assembly: GCA_910589475.2. Lineage (NCBI taxonomy): Eukaryota > Metazoa > Arthropoda > Insecta > Lepidoptera > Sesiidae > Bembecia > Bembecia ichneumoniformis. The sequence continues at coordinate 1,053,888 of OU342520.1, forward strand.
TCCCTGCCGGCGTCTGTATTTCCGAGCTCATATAACCCAAATCTTTTCAAGGTTCGAGTGAATAGGATCTTCTGAGTGAGCTCGCTCCATCGCCGGCCTCATCTTTCCTACAAGGATAGATGTTGGTCAGAGCAAATCCAACTTTAATTTAAAAAAAAAGATCATCGTCCCTTTATCTCAGCGATAACATAAAATTAAGCTCAATGGAACTTTCTTTACGAATAACTTTCTTCCCAATTCTCGCTCCATCTTCGGCCTCATCCTTCCTATATGGATAGATGCTGGTCAAGAGCAAACCCATATATAGTAAAAAAAAAAAAAAAAACCTAATTGGACCGGTGTGAATCCGGAGGCGGGCTGCTAGTGTTAAACTTTTATTAACATCCACACATTTGATTTAATGTTTTATAAAATGTTTTGTTATATAATCTGGACTCACCTAAACAGGAATTTGTTTTCTACCCGACTTTAACCAAAATATCGGCTTGTCAGTTTTCGTGTAAAAGAAAATAAGGGGAAACGTCCTGTATTTTCTTAAGGCCAAAGGTTATGTCAAGTTGTGTCATGTTTACACATGACACAATGTCTACAAATGTCTACGTCGTCGGTGTCTTACAGAGACGAACTAAAAATAAATACATAAGTCTTGAGGTCAAACTATTTACCTATACTTAGCAGAAATGTTGTGTACAATCTTACACTCGCTTTACAACGTTTGCATGTGGAATTGTCAATGTGGAAATATATACCTAAGTGCTAACGGTTTACGGTTCAAATTTGTTTTTGATATTTAAGTTTAGAGCTTAATTGGCGTAGGTAGCTCTTCTCGTATTGGATGACGAGCTACACGAAATCTTGAGTCTACTAGAAATCTGTGCACAGTCAGATATAATAGATTTTTTAGGAAAAATCTTCCCTCGTCTCGCTTTTTGACTGTTGTCAAGTACTTCTAGAATTTCTACATCTAGAGTAAGTCTTAGCCACAGTAAACACATCAAACCCTTTAAAATTGTCTATGTTAGAGATATAATATGTGTGGCCTTGTTATTATCGTAATTAATTTTATATCAATACTACCTGGTGCCTGAGACATCTTCAATGCTGTTATACAAAAGCCAGGCTATGTATTTTTATTTTTAGATGATCCCTCGAAGATAGTACTTTTTTCTGGATGAAAGGTAACCTATGTTCTTCTGTGTATCCTTGACAATGTGTATTCAAAATTTCATGACGATCTGTTGAGTAGTTAAGGCGTGAAAACGTAACAGACAGACAGAGTACCTACAAAATTGGTATGGATTTTCTTGAATCGAAAAAATAACATTTAGTTACTAAATTAAGAGTCAAGTTATAACTATTGTTATTATCTTGTTAAATGTTAGATGGTTACCGTCGCCTATAACATAACGCCTATAACGCTCACGTGTTGCGAATGCGTTGCGGACCATATTAGTAAAATAAGGGATAAAGAAGGATTAGGGTAATGGGCTCTGGCATCCTTCTCTCACTCACCGAAACACAACAGCACACGTGCTGTTATTTCACGGTGGTCTTCTGTAAGGGGATGGTTACTGCCGCCAGATGGGCTGCCCAAATGGACCCAAATGGCTGCAAAACGCAGTGTTCCCTGCCACTGCTTATCTATATTTGTTACTTACGGAATATTAAAATATACCAAATTGTCGCTAAAATATTTAAACGCTATCAATTCATGCTACGCGATTTATAAATCTATACCTGTCTACATAATATAAAGTAACTCTCCGCGTCTCTCTGTTTCTACTCTAACTTCTTTTAAATCACCCAAATGATTTTGATATTATATATTTATTAAATATAAAAAGCGATCAACGAGGAAGGTTTTTGTATAAAATTTGCACAAAAAAAAAGCACCCGTGCGAAGCCGGGACGAGTAAGTTTCTTTCTTCTTTTAGCTCCCCCCACTAGAAAAATTCAAAAATGGCTTTTATACAAAAAAATATACAATTTTAGATGATTATTATACTCATTTTCTTTTATGTTAAAATCGGCAGACAGGCTGACGGTCCACCCGATGGTAGGTACCGTCGCCTGTAAGACAAGCAGCGCCACACGCCGCAGCTGCTACAAGTGCGCTGTCGACTTCAGTATAATATGGGATTGGAAAGTGTTGGGGAAATGGGTTATTCGTATATTAATTGTTATTTATAACAAAATAAATATAATTAAGATCTTATTTTGAACTTACATTTTAAGCAAATACATATTTCTTTTTTTCTTTCTTTCTTTACTTTAAATAATACGACAACCGCGGACATTTAGCACCACGGATAAATTTGAGACTTGTTGAAGTATAGTTTAGTTATGATTCAAAGTCCGCAGCGAATAAGCGTACAGATTCATCGATAGTTTTTAAATCGTTACAATGGCGTGACCGTCGTCGGACAAAAACACTTCGGTGCGGCGCAGCGGAAATTGTATTAAATTGAGCGTGTACGCACTGTTTTGCTATAACTCCGCGTTTAAGGCCACCTTTTGGTTTAAGGCCACCCGCGTATTCGTCCGCGCCTCGTTTTCAAAAATATAATTTATTCAATCTTTATTGTTGTTATAATTTTTCCAGGCTTGCATTTTAAATTTTTCCTTGGGAAAAGTACTTCTTTCCTGAATATCATATGACATATTATGCAAAATTTCATGACCGCCGGTGGCGTGAAAAGGTAACAGATATATATGTCATTATATTATGTAACTTTTGTTTTTATGGATGAGTGGTTAGAGTGCTAGCCTTAATGCTCTGTTCTAGGGTTCCCGGTTTCGATTCCCGGTAGGGCAAGGAAAAAGAACTTTTCAAATTTGGCTCTAATCTGGATCTGGAAAGTAGTGACAGGGCACACTGCGTTTCGAAGTCATTTGGGCAGCCCGTTTGGCGGCAGTAACCACCACCTTACAGAAGATCACCGTGAAATAACAGCACTTGTGCTGTTGTGTTTCGGTGAGTGAGTAAGGGATGCCAAAGCCCATTTCCCTATCCCCTCGTAATTCCTTATCCTTAATCCTACTGTAATCGGCAGCGCACTTGCAGCAGCTTTGGCGTTGCTTGTGTTATAGGCGACGGTAGCCACCTACCATCAAGTGGACCGTCAGCCTGTCTGTCGATCTTAACATAAAGGTCGACAGACAGGCTGACGGTAGGTGGCTACCGTTAAGTGGCTCTGGCACTTACCGGTAAGTTGGCTCTGGTATCACAAAAACATGTTGGTTAAATTTGTGATTCTACACCGTTCTGAGACTAAAAGTCATATAAGCTATTAATTCTATAGAGGATTAACGCTGCTGTGGACAAGTACAATGTAATAAATACCCTCCCAGGCAGTGCAAGATATATGGAAGACTTGAGTTTCCATATATCTTGTATAGTACTATGTACTATACAAGATATATATATACAAGATATATGTATGTACTATACAAGATATATAAGAGTTTCCATAGTACTATGGTATTTATTAGGAAACGCCTACTTTCAGCATTGAATACTAAATGGATGATGATTATAATGATGACATAGTAATCACATATAATTTATTACATTGTAGCGTTGGCTCGTAAAGTGTAGAATCAAGTGTTGTCAAATGTTGTATAACACTGATTATACACGATTATACACCTATATAGGACTGAAGACAACCATTCCTCAAAAACATTCACGTCTAGTTGATTCGCAGTGGAATACCATGGCTCTCTCAGAAATATTAACAGTCTTGATGGAGAGATTGCGCATAAAATTGAATAACGGAAACAAGTTTACTTCGAACTAGTTTTTTTTCCGCGACTTGTATGTGTAGCCTATGTCTTGTTCTGATAAATAACCTATATTACAGTCAGGTTTCACCAAAATTCGTTCAGTAATATTTGCGTGCAAGAGTATTTGGATCCATACCTTCATCTTCATAAACTTTAAGGTTTATAAACATTAAAAGATTGTTTCTTATTGTGATTAAAAGATTGTTCTAGAAGGTAATTTGTGAATATTTTGATTATTTTATTTTAATGAAACATGGCATACAATTACATTTCAAATAAAATGTTCGTTTACATTAAATGTGTTTATTTAGTCAGGAACATTTTATTTACTTTACTTATCAAAATATGTTATCGCAAATGACCCACGCACTTCACGAGTCGCTTCCAATTTTGATTGGACGATCTTTCTGGTATGTTCCTAATTCTAAGTATGCATCATTTTATATCAACCATAAAACTGCGAACTTGGAGTTATAGATTTCAGATTACATTTAACTGAGGTTTTCTTTCAAAATACCTTGTACTATTCTATTTCGTGATTCGTATCTAAATAATCTATATCAACTCTTACTCTTTATCCTATTAGAGCTTTGCATCCCTAGTGTTACATGTATTCGTAGACTTCCGTAGTAGTTCATCTTTCCTGCCCTTACACTCTTCTTTAATGTTTTATAATACATTATTTTTATAATTACTATCAATCCTGCAAATAAAGAGAATGGCAAGGCTTCTATCGAGTTCAAAGCCCAAACATCGGCCAAAAAGCTGGGCATCGTAAATAGGGTGAAGCGATGGTTTACACCTGGACAGCTCCTCTCTTTGTAGAAGCACAAGTCCGATCTTGCATGGAGTATTGCTGTCTGGAATGGCTCAGCAAAATACCAACGCGGCAACTCGACTCGGTGCATCGCAGAGCTAGGAGGGGCGCATTAGCGGCGGTACATTAATAGAAAGAAAGAAAGAAAGAAACATTTATTGGCATTTAAAACATATGAACAAAACAAAGAAAAACAAAAAACATAATAAGTAAACACCAAAAAGACACAACTCAGCTTAGGCTGTAACATTGTTCCTGGGGTGGATCGGAGTTGTTGCCTCGGCAGAACCCGGTCCACCCCGCTCAAAGGGCAAGGAGACACCGGGGAGTTTTAGTGGGTAGGACCAGTCCCTTGACTGGGTGAGTCCCACATATCCCTACCGTCTAGCCAGCGGTAGGGAATCCGTAAATGGATTTCTCCTCGTAAAAAAAAAAAAGGCTGTAACATTGTTACAGCGCTGATTTTCAGTTGGCGCTAATAAATACTAAGCTGCAGAGAATGGCACGTAGACGCCAAATTGCCGGTCTGTGTGTATTCTATAAGATGTACTTCGGAAAGTGTGCTCGGGAGCTGCATGAGATCATACCGCCTTCCCCTTTCTTCTATCGGACATGCAGACGTACGGCTGCTTACCATCTCACCTTGTCGAAATGTCTCTAATTTGGTCCAAGCGTTCTAAAATATCTTTTATAATGCGTATTGCTAAGGATTGAAACTTCCTGCCGTCGTCGTCTGTTTCCGAACTCATACAACGCAAATCCTTTCAAGGTTCGAGTGAATAGGCATCTTCTGGGTGAGCTCGCTCCATCGCCGGCCTCATCTTTCCTACAAGGATAGATGCTGGTCAGAGCAAATCCAATTTTAATAAAAAAGAAAGATCATCATCCCTTTATCTCAGCGATAACATAAAATTAAGCTCAATGGAACTTTCTTTACGAATAACTTTCTTCCCAATTAGTGCGTCGTATAGGCAAGTGTTCTAGAAAGTTCCGAGCACGTTTTCAATATTGCGACACACGCTCCTGTCTGAATAACCAGCGAAATGAGTTTTCAATCTTTCATCTATGCTCGAGCTCTCATATTACTTGATTTTGTCGATGATATTACAGCTTTACTCATACGACTGATATTTTATTGAGTCGGGTGGTAGCAATTTTGCGTTGCTACATTGCCGTTTTAAAATCAAATTTCAATTAAAAAATAATTATCACAGCTGCAGCGAAATTTGTCATGTGAAAAAAGATAAATAAACACGTAACACTATATTTTATATAATACTTGCTGGTGCCCGAGGCTTCGCCCGCGTTGTAAATTAAAAATATTAACGCCTGACTAAATATAAGAGCAATGTAAGGCCTAACTTTTTTTTTTTTTTTTTTTTTTTTTTTTTTTTTTTTTTTTTACAATCCCTCCAGCATTATGCGCTGAAGCCTGTATCTACTGTCCTTTCATACCAGTTCTCGCATTTATTCTACTCGTACTTCCATTCTTCATACCGTTTCTTTCTTGCATTCATCTCTTTCTTACTATACGGGTGGGATTCCCGTCTATTCCTATTCTATTCTAACTATTCCTTTTCTTATTTCTATATTTACATTCAGGGGGAATGAGTAAACAACGTTGTTTTGTTTATTAATACATAGCAATATTAAAATTAAAACAATTAAAAACGAAAAATCAATAATACAATAATAAATACAATTTTCTAAATTTAACAGTTAAAATTTATAAAATTACAAATAAATACAATAAATACAAAAACAAAATAGTCATTACAATTATAATTAAAATCCTGCTATTTCGACTTATTCCTATCTATTGCCTTCTTAATTGTTTTTATACAGTATTTTAAAAACTCCTTCCTTCCTTTATCCATCATAATTTTATTAATATTATTTCTAATAATCTTTATTCCTAACCTAAATTCCATATCTATTCTGTCCGCCTCCGAGGAGGGACAATCTAAAATAAGGTGCGGGACAGTCTCGTCTTGCGTGGGTTCGCAGATGCACGATGGGCTCTCCTTGCACTTAAACCTGTTCAAGTACTCAGAGAACCCACCGTGCCCCGTGAACAGTTGTGTCAGAAGGCGATCGGGTCCAATTGACCTTACGGTCTTGTATGAGTCAAGAACATTGGGGAAGAACAATTTTGTGACCTCTCCAGTGTTGCTTGTTTTGTACTTACGATCCCATTCCTCAAGCGATCGCATACGAATGCTCCGCCTGACGAATGAGACCGGGCACAGGTCATAATGCGGCTTCGTCTTTAATTTTTGTGCTGCCTCCCTAGCCAGGTGATCCGCTCGCTCGTTGCCCTCTAGCCCCGCGTGTGCTTTCAGCCAAAATAATTTTACTATTTTATTCCTTCTGAAAGCTTCTCTTATGTTGTTCCTAGCCTCGGTAGCTAGAGGATGCAAACAGCCGTTCGCCGCGATGGTTTGGAGGGCGGCCATTGAGTCGCTGTAAATTGCAGAGGTGGTTTCGCTTCGTTTGAGGATCACCCCAGTCGCCTTGCACACCGCCAGGAGCTCGGCCTGATAGATGGTACAGTAGGGCGACAGTCTAAGCTTGATGGCCGATGTTTCGGCCTCGCCATTCCATATGGATAGCGCGGCCCCAACCCGGCCATCAATCTTGCTGCCGTCCGTGTAAATGCAAAGGTGGTAGTTGCTGTTCTCTTTGAGTTGTTCCTCGTCCATCAGTCTTCCAAACTCCAGGCTCATGTGCTCGGCGGGGTGGGGAGCCTCAATAGCCGGGCTCATCCGCTCGACGTCCATGTCCTTCAGCTCCGGCCGGGGTACCCCCCTTTTGGCCTCGTATATCGAAGCTGCTTCGCATACACGTAGGTCAAGGGGGAGCAATCCAGCCAATAGTAGAGCCGAGTTCAAGGACACCGTGCGGTAGGCCTTACACAGCTCCCCCCCTAGGTGGGCCATGACCTTGTCGTGGTGGGGGGGCTTACCCTTGGCAATCCGGGCGGTCGCAGGGGTCGGTGCTTTTTTTCCTCACCGGCCTTTGCTCGACCGATCGGATTGGTTTTGGGGACAAAGAAGGCCCACACCGAGGTGGGCTCCGAGCGGGCTCCGTTGAGCGGAGCTCGTGGCGGAGCACTCAGACGAGGAAGGCAACCCCGACGGTCCGGGGCAGGGCAGTATCCCTCCCCTCTGCTGTTCTGTCAGCTGTCGTCGGGGGACTGAGTTCTGGGGACCTGGGCAACCCGGGGGGCGGACCCAGGCCCCTGCTCAGTCGCCGGAGGTGGCACCGGCCCTTGGTCAAGGAAGAGGTCCAGCCTACGGTCCCCGGGAGTTTTTGAGCTCCTCTGGGTGGTCAGACCGTAGGTAAAAATCAGTGGCTGGCTCCGCAGAGGTGTCCGAAGAGATGGTGGGTCCGTCGCTTTATCGGCGGCGGCGCTGTCTGTTTCGGGCGTCAGAGGAGGACATCTGGCGCCTGGAACTTAACAGATGAGAGGTGTGGTTGGCCTGCAGATGTTCCGCAGGTCACCACAGGAGTTTTTATGCGGCTTGCCGCGATGGAGCAGGGTCCGCAAGGACGTGGCGGTGCGTGGGGCCCGGGGATAAGGCCTCGCTGTGATCCCGGGTCCCATTATCACTGCCGATGGTGGAACATGGAGGGGTTTTAGGGGGTAGGACCGGCGGGGCGATTCGTTCCGTCGGGTGAGTCCCTCACACCCCCTCGCCGACCGTCCTCGTCGGCGAGGGATAGTGCGGAAATGCATTTCCCCTCCTAAAAAAAAAAAAAAAAAAAAAAAAAAAAAAAAAAAAAAAAAAACAGGCCTTACACAGCTGGCCTAACTTTTTATTGCAGTTATAGCTGTGTCAGGCGTTAGATGATTCCTCGGGAACAGTACTTTTTTCTGGATGAAAGTTAACCTATACCCTGGGTGTGCTTTCTTGGTTACCCAGGGACAATCCGGTCAGCCAAGCGAATGCCGGTGACCCCACCGGCCCCTGCAACCGCCCGGATCACCACGACAAGGTTAGGGGGGGTTTCTGCATCCCTGACAACGTGTAAGCAAACTTTCAAGATGATCTGTTTAGCAGTTTAGCCTGTTAGAAAAGGTAACAGACAGACAGACAGTGTTACTTTCACATTTATAATATTAGAATGGATTACATGAGTATACATATATATATGGTTACTATCGCCTGAAAACACAATAAGCAACACCAGGTTGGATCCACTTGCAAACCGACGACGCGGAAATTTGTTTCCGACAATAAATTTGAATAGAATTTGATTAAATTGTTATTGTAAAACTGTGTCAGTTTACAATACTTTAAATGTAATCTGTGCAGGCTAAATCAAAACATGCAAATTGTATTTATTATTTGTATAAGTATATAAAAAAATAAAAAAATAAATTTATTTATCAATTAGGTTTCTCTAAGAAACTCTTTTGATCGTCATTTAGATTTACCAGTTAAATTTAAATTTACCAGGGTTTCAAAAAAGCCAAGATGACGATCCTGAGAGGAAACCCCGAAAGAAACTCAGGATACTATTCTTTTTGTTATCTTTACAATGTAAAAATTACAACAATTATTATCATACACTTATTACTTAAAGTAAATATACAATGCTAAGCATAGTATGAGCTCCGAATCCAGGCTTTAATTCCAGGCTTCATTGTCACTTAAATAATCAGTGACCTTATAATAGCCTTTCGATAGTTCGTATGATATTACCACAGTCATATTTAATATAACAATAATAAAATAAACCTTCAGGTTTGAATAGAAGTAAAACTCACATTTAAAATAATTGTCTCGGAAAGAACTGCAGATTGTGATTCTTCCAAGATTCCTGAGATATAGCAGGACGGATATTCTTTATTATTAAAAATAAAAATAAACTTATTAATATAATGCAGGATATTGTCAATTATTTTTTTTTATATAATTTTTTATATATTTTACTTTAGAAAATATTATATAGGTAAGTATTTATAAAAAAAGGTTTTTTTTCCTATTTGTCCACAAGGACCTGAACAATGGCAATTAAAAAAATTGTATCACATCAAATGTTTTAAATTAGAAAATTAAATAGTTTTAAAATCGAATAAAGTATACTTACAAAATAGTATTCGAATATACAAATGTATATTAAGAAAAAAACATCTGAGATACATTTAAAATCTCTCACCCGCTAAATTGTATGTATATTAAGGGGTGTTATTGTATGCATAATATGGTTACATGAACATATAGTATAATAAGGTGGTACGTGTATCGCTTATTAAAGAGAAAAAGTTGTATCGGTTATTAAAGAGGAAAAGTTGACAATGTAATAAAGAAGATTATAGCAATAGCAAATATTGCTTGAAAAATTGTAAAAGTTTAATTTTCATAATCTGAAGATTACGTCGCTTACTTGCTAAGTCTTGTACGCACACAGACATGGATATGTAACCAAATGTAAGGTAATCCTTGCGGTACAATTTGTCAATGTCATGGTGGCCGAGAGAAAGTATATAAGAGGTGTCAGAGACAGACTAGAGGTTCAGTGCGATTCAATTTGAGAGAAATAAATCCTTCGATACGACTGATACTATACCGGGTTAGTTTAAATATAAAAAACGGGACAAGTGCGAGTTTAGCTCGCGTGAAGAGGGTTCCGTACGATGTTACCTATCATGTTTTATACGCACAATATTGAGTGATTTACCACGTTATTTTAATATCATGGCTTATAGGTTTTCCTATAATCTATAAGTAGAAAACTAATTTCTGTATTTTTTTTTTCAAAAATTTAGGATCAGTAGTTTCGGAGATAAGGGGGGGGGGGGGAATGGTCAATTTTCATCTATTTTCTTGAATAACTTGGAAACTATTTATTTTAAAATTACAAAAAAAAAATACATTTAAGATCTTCACAACAAAACCTTCCATTTGATATGTCACACGATGCAGTTTCCAAATATTTTTTTTAATTTTCCACCTTCCTCCCAAAAATGACCTCCCATATACAGATTTCATCTATTCACTTCACACCTCTGCGTTTGGGTCACAGAAATTGATATGTGTACCGAATTTCAACTTAATCGGTCTAGTAGATTCCGAGATAATTGACTGTGAGCGACGGACAGACGGACACACGAGTGATTCCGTTTTTTTATTCGGACGTACGGAACCCTAAAAATGTAGTAAGTAGAAAGTTTATTCGGGTGAGATAACCCTAGTTGTCATATAAAATGACATAAGCAACTTATCTAAATATTTCCAACAACGCTAGCTGACAAGATTAAATAAATTAAACATAAGAGAGCAGTCTGCGTGTGTCCCGTCGCATTATATCGGAAGAGCGACTAAACTTGTCGCCTGGCTCGTCATCAAGCGGCAGGCGCGTGCCCATAGCGGCCCGCTCCTGTATCCAGTTCCTGGACCTCGCGCGAGGTGTTCAGGCAGCCCCAAGATGTGAGACATGTGAGGCGAAGAGGGCGGGACGTAGCTACTCCGCCACCCCTCAGCACTTCCTGCAGGTCATGTACAGTATAGTATATTTATGTAATGATCTAGTTTAATCTTAGCGTACTTGCTACAATCAGTGCCTTCAGCGCAAGCGTATATCTGTGTTTCATAATTAAAGCGTAGTTTGACAAGCAAAGTGTTATCATTTACCACCCCTTCTGACAGCTGGCGCCTTGGGATAGTTAATAGTCTTGCGAAAACCGTCTGACTTAGGGTGGATTCGACCAAAAGCTGTGTTACACTCGAGTAACTAACCTTGGAATAACTTTACTCTTTTAATTTACTCTCTGATAACTTCATTTCCATTTGTCCATAATAAACGAAGAGTAAATAATACCAAGTATCGTAGAGGGAGAATAGACTAGAGTGGTCATTAAAATAATAATAGCCGTGAAAATGAGACGCAATTATTCTTTATTACCTTAGAGGGAGTGAGACACATTCTTATATTTTTTGTCTCTCTTTGCGTATGCGTTTCTGTTGTTTGCCACACTTGAAAGTGTGGCACACAAATCTCATGGTGGATATACTAGCACTTTGTATATTGCCGATTTTTCATATTTCAAGTTGTTTTCAAAGTTCCTATGTATTGTGGTAGGTGTGGTACGTGTTGGTGAACGTGGTGAAAATGGTGAACTGTTGTATTTTAGGCCTTAAAAACCGATCAGAGCGAAATATTAAAAACATAACCTTTCATATGTAAGTGCTTTATTTTTTGGTTAAATGCAATAATTTTTGGATGCATGTTCAGTAAATATTTAATTTATGTCTTGTTATATATTTAATAACTGTTTTAGATGATATTTTTATGATTTTTCGATCACAAAAGATATTGTTTTGAGACTATAAACCGTACAAGTCGTGTAGCCATCTTAAATTATTGGTGACATTTAGCAATTACATGTAACCTAATATAGTAGGATTATACACATTTTAGGGATACCAGCGCATGAATATTTTTTTTCCCTAAATGTTGGGTAATATTTAGTTTTACGAATTATATTAGCACTATGCGTTTTTATTTTTGTAAATAAATAGCAATTGCGTTTGGTTACAGTTTTCCGAAGGATTTTGGCTTATTGAAGGAATGGGTTGCTGCAACTGGTCGCAAAATTGGAATCCTTCTAAGTTCATACGTGTATATTCGAAACATTTTGACGCACAGTGTTTCCGGAAGACGAAAAGGTTAACAATTCTTCGACATGGTTCTGTTCCAAAACTATTCGTGTATGTTAGTTAATGTGAATTAAATTATCGGTTCTACAAAAATATAGTTTGACGCTATGTCCCTTACGAGATAGGCAGAGAAGAGTGCCAAGCGAACGAAATATCATTATTAGTTTATTATATTACACAAATACATATCTTTTTTTACGGTATACCCATAGAAGACTGAAGACAATAGTTATCAGTTAATATTTCTTAATAATGCTTTTTTAATACCTTTGTTGGATCAGGCTATTCTATGCACATGTAATTTGCCGCAATCAGAATCCCCTACGGTAAATAAATATGTGTCAGTTTTCCTGTTAGGTACTGCATTTAATTTGAACTGCAATGCGTACGCGTATTATTAGGAATGATGCAAAATTATAATATTTCCCACATTTTTACAGAGTCTGGAAAGTGATCAAATACCGATGGAATACACGCATAGAAAAAAAAGACTACATAGAATTACACAGTAAGACATTGCTGGCTGATAAAAGGAAAAAAATCGCTTTAAGAGCTAAAAATTAGCCTCAAACAAATAAAAATGCGAAGATTTCTGATGTTATAGCGCATTGCAATCAAGATTTCTAATAAATCAAGAAGGTGCAGATATGCTATAGAGCCAGTAAAAAAGACATTATAAAACCTAAAAAAAGTGAATTTACCGGAACTACGTTTATTTTGACTGTTCCTCATTTATTGTTTTATTTTTCCTGTAGGTATCCATGTTGTTCACTTGTTAATATATTAAATTTTTCCATAATATAGTTACTTAATAAAAGTTAATTAAAAATAAATTAATAAAAGTTATTATATAACATTGTTTTATTATCCATATTAAATGAAATAATTACTACTGAACCGATTTTGATGCCGTTTTAAGTTTCAAATAACAAGGTTTAACTTTAATACGGCTATATAATACTTTTAACCGCAAAAAATATATAACTTTTTTCCATCGGAAACTTATTACGCGTGAGCCAAGTCGCAGCCAGAAGCTAGTTATATAGTTAATACTATTTATGATTGTCATCAATGATGAGTTATCATAATCCATATTTAATATTGCAAAAGTGAGTTTGTTTGCCATTCCTTCACGTCGTATCGGAGTCAGAATGACTTGATTTTTTGAATAGGGATAGTTGAAAGGTTGGAGAAAGACAGAATACTTTTTACCACGAGAAAATGTGTTCCTGGGGGAAACTTATTCTACACGAGCGAAGCCGCGGGCAACAGCCAGTATTTAAAAGTAATGTGATGATCAATGATATAGGCTATATGATGTTTTGTAAACAGGGTAAAAAGTGCATGATGTGGCAACCCAGAGTTCGGTATATACTATGTCTCCATCCTTTTCGAGTGTACGCTCACCGCTTCTCTAGTCTATTCTCCCTCTACGCCAAGTATTGTTACTCTGATTTCGATGAACGAATGGTTAATGAATGTGTAGGCCGACTAAAGTTGAAATACAAGTCGTCCGCAAGGCCCAAAGCTAATATGTTAACCGATATCATTTTGCCGGATTATAATAACGTCTCACAGACTTTAACAATTGACAGTGACAGTCACGGCCCGCGTGTTTGCAATTTTGCATAGAAAAGATAGGATTCGACACCGTTATTCCCATTATTTTATTTCGCACTCACCACGAGGACACAAATTTCCATTTCTAATTCTAGTTTTTCATAATATTAATTTGTTAAAGTATAAGATAAGAGTTGTAAATTATGTAATAATGGAGTTGTATATACTCCATAGACTGTTTACCGATATACACATATTTTACAATTACATATTTAACAATAATTACATTCCTTACAATTATTATAAACTAATAATAATTATAAAGTACTAGCGACCCGCCCCCGGCTTCGCCCGGCGTGCAATTTTTATATACCCTAAAACATTCCCCGTTTATCCCTCTTTCCATTAGCGAAAACCGAATTAAAATCGGTCTACCCGTTCACGCCTGATGCCGTAACCAAGGGAAATGGGGATTCATTTTTATATATAGAGATGAGCTCAGAATTCTATAATAAACTTTTGGACAGTTTGGTTTTGATTATTCTTTTAAAATATTTATAGTTAATCATCACTGTCGCCAATATTGGCGGAGTAACTTCTTTACTCCGCCAATATGGTTTCTGCCGCCAGACGGGCTGCCCAAAGGACTGTGAAACGCAGTGTGCCCTGGCACTACTTTCCAGATCCAGATCAGAGCCAAATTTCAATAGTTCATTTTTCAAAGTTGACTCTGTCGGGAATCGGACCCGAGAACCCTAGAACAGAGCGATAAGTCAAGCATCCTAACCCTCATCCAACGGGCTCGTCGAAATTTTGCATGCACTTTTTTAGGGATACAGAATAGGACAAAATTAACCAAAATTATTCCGAGATATTAATAAAATATATTTTTATAAATATAATCATAAAGCACACATGGTATAGGGTCACGTATACTCACGTCGGGCAAATAGAACATATTACTCTTTTGATTTGTCGAAACTTTCCATGACCTGAATTTCATAGATCCAGCTTTGAATGTCTTCCTCCAAGTCACGAGTGGATGCCTACATCAATTTTTTTTTGTTCAATCTAAATATACAAGTATAATATGTAAGTTAGGTTTTGACTAAGCCGTAATCTACATGAAATGAGAGTGACAACCAATATGAAAGTGAACACAAAAAAAAAATGAAGTCACTCTTTTATTTTCTAAAATACATAGGTTATCGTTATGATTTAAACCCAAGAAATAATGAAATACGCAAAAAGCTTACTTTAAAAAAAAATCTAGTCTTTGAATGTTGCATAAAAATCTACGACAAAATTCCAACCAATATTTTTAAAGCCTTCAAGAGTCCCTTTTTATACAAAAGCTAAGTAATAGTCAGCAGTAAGGTGTAGTAACTAACTATGTCCTTGACTAACATTTAGTCTGACGCAATAAAAACTTTTTTTAAAATGTGAATGTGAGAATTTTTGATGTCTTATTAAATGAAATACATATGATTTTTATTTTATTTAGATAAAATAATAAAATAATTGGGATACGTATATTAAAAATGTATAATAGTATATTATTAAAAAAATATAAATTATATTATTAATTGTAAAATAAAGTGTACATGTTTTACCTAACATGTACATTTAAACAATTTAAAATGACATTAAAACTACCATTATACGTAACTAATGATGCCTTTCCTCATCAAACTTCCAGTGAGATTCATAACCAGATAATTAGTATAAGTTAATGGTATCATCAGCAGACATTAATTACAGCTTCGATTAGTTGTCAATCACAATTGAATTATCTATAATTAATTAATTTTCTGACCGTGTATCTGAACCACAAGCTAATTACTATGTTGGGTAACAATACATATACAGGAATATTTTCCTATGTTATTTTTGAACAAATAACCTTTTAAAATTTAAAGGTTACTTTATGTGACTTGGTCTTACTTTACTTGACGGTCCACTTGATGATGGATAGCCTATTGGCAGGAAGAATGAAATCCCCTCTCTAGGATAAGGAATAAGAGGGGATAGATGTTTATCTGCCTCTGGCGTCAATTACTCACTCATTGAAACAATAACAAACATGCTGTTATTTCACGGTGGTCTTCTGTAGAGGGGTGCTTATTGCGGCCAGATAGGCTGCCTAAATGACTGCGAAACACAGTGTGCCCTGCACTTGAAAGACCCATAGCACAATCAACTTTGAAAAGTCGAACTCGGGACCCCTAAAACGGAGCCTTAGGGCTAACTACCTACGAAGGGCCGGCCGACGTATCCGGGCGTATGCCGCGGCGCACGTCGCGTGACAACCTCAGGGCGTCAGAAGGGGACGTGTCTGACGCCCTGAAACACCCAATAAGGATGAGTGGCGGCTCACGGCATTCCAGTGGACCGCCACATTTGAAGTGAGGCGAACCCATTGCCCTAAGCTGGGTTAGGTAAGGTTAGCCTAACATAGCGGTGCGTGGGGATCCGAGGATAAGGCCTCGCTATGAAACGGGTTTTAGTGGGTATTCCCGGTGATAAGTCACTTCACCGGGCGAGTCCCAGCACACTCCCCCTCGTCGACTGTCCCCGTCGGGGAGGGATAGTGCGTAAACGTCAGTCGTCGATTTTAACAATTTTTTGTGAGAAGGTAATAATTAATGTGTTGAAATTAAGGAAGTTCTATTTAAGTGCGCTTTTCTTGTTTTTCTTTTTGGCTCTAGTTTCATTTAACTCCTTTCACGTCTGAAGGAAAAAAAAACAACTTCTATTTGAGCTATCACTTAGATCTCTTCACCACTAGAACCTCCGTTTAATGCTGAGTATGATGATGTTCATAACTCAATTTGGTCAAAAGTGTGTGTTAGCTCTTTTCACCACTAAGGCGACGAAAAAAAAAAGGGCTAACTACCTACTCAATTAATGGCCTCTTCAAAATAACTTAATCACATTTACCACTGTATGGAATGCAAGTTCTTGCGGACGAGTTCTGGTCTTAAAAGCATCTTAGGAATGCTATAAATAAACCCAATCACGTTTTTATCATTTACTTCGAGGTTTTTTAACCCCGGACCCAAACACTTTGCAAAAAAAAACTTATAGACATAGCAAAATGAGTCGACATTCATAGATTTAACGAAGCATTGTTCGGGCGAAAACGTTCCAATAGGATTTCCTATAGGACACTAAATCATTAGGTAATGCTCGTTGTTATGCAAAATATTCTTCATCTCTGTTATGTCTGATTACATTTATGTCTGTTATGTTATGTTATGTCTGATCACTGAAGATGTGTGCTCACACATTCAGATTCAGATTCACACATCATGAATTGTGATTCAGATGCTCGTTGCTGAATGTTACTATTTTCTATTCTGCTATTGAAGGTAATAGGTTATCAATAATAGTTTAAAGTCTCTTGATAAATGGATGAGCCTATTTTAAATATGTATGTTTAATTCTAACTAACTATTTTAAGCAACTAATTGAATTTTTTGAGATCATCCTACAGACCGCAATAGAAATTAATCTGTTACAAGTAAAATTTTAAATTGTTTGAAAATATAATAGCAAGAAAAATACAGCACACAGAGCCTACTTGAAGTGTTTGTCACATTCTGTTTAGTATTTCAAGCGTTAAGAGATGATACAATCGTTAATATGTACTTTGTCGACATACAAAATAAAAAATCCAGTTATTCACTTGAATTTTTTATTTATGTTTAACGGAATACAATAAGGCAATTGAACTAACTGATAGGTTAGTTCAATTAACTAACCGGTAGGTATTTTTTTCAACTTTTTATGTTTTTTATTTTTATTATTATATTTAATAATCACCCCTTTCATGAAATAACAGCACATGTGCTGTTGTGTTTCAGTGAGTGAGTAAGGGATGTCAGAGCCCATTGCCCTATCCCTTTCCTAATCATTTTATCCTTAATCCTGCTATGTTCGGCAGCGTTCTTAGAGCACGGAAACTTCTCGAGGCCGAGGCGAACAAAATAATCACCGAAATCCGTTTTCGAGATATCAACGAAGAAATCGTTCCATGCAAAACATATGATAAGTAAATGAATTTTTAACACAATTACCTATCCCATTTACCTATCTCCTCCTAATCCCTTATCCTTAATCCTACTGTAGACGGCAGCGCACTTGCAGCACCTGTGGCGTTGCTTGTGTAGGCTATGGTAGCCACCTACCATCAAGTGGACCGTCAGCCTGTCTGCCGATTTTATCTAATATAAAAAAAAAAAAACAATTTCTTTTCGTGTCTATTTCAAATGTTTTAATAGTTGTTCTGCTATCCGGGGCGGAGACGAATTCAAAAAATCAAAGATCACAAAAATCCGTCCAGCCGTTCTCGAGTTATAAATGATAAAATGTTTATTCATGAACAAGTTCACACTTACACAAAGTTGCAACAAAATTATTAAGCCTTAGTCACACGTTGCTGGCTGCCCCTGACTTCCAAGGTTCCTTTGTTTTGGAGATCAGAAACTCCGCGCCATGGCAGCAGATCTAGTTGGAGTTTTTCCTCTCCTATTAGTGCCATCTCTTACCGAAGGTTCACTATCATAATGGTCTTCTTACCAATATAAATGGAGTTATTTTCGGACTTGTTTACAGAAGACCACCGTGAAATCACAGCACGTGTGCTGTTGTGTTTCGGTGAGTGAGTAAGGGGTGCCAGAGCCCATTTCCCTATCCACTCCTTATCCCTTGTCGGGAGCGCACTTGCAGCAGCTTTGGCGTTGCTTGTGTTATAGGCGACGGTAGCCACCTACCATCAAGTGGACTGTCAGCCTGTCTGCCGACCTTAACGTAAAAAAACTATAACTTTATACGACAGGTACACTTTTCAGGATCATTTTCAGGATATTTTTCTCATATGATATAGGCTAGATTATCACTTAAACCTCCACTATACGGAGGAGACGCCTTATACCTATAACGTCCGACAATTGGACGATAATATAACTAATTGTAATGATATATTCAATACATTCAAGCTATTCGTGTGTCCAAAGTGAACGGTTTAAGTCATGTGTTAATTTGTTAGACCAATCAGTTAGAGTACCCGTTTATTTATAGGCGCAAATTTTATTAGCCCCCACAGGAATACTTACCTCGAAGTCGGCCAGCAATGTAAGTACGAGTTCCTACGTAAATACTGATTCACTTGTGTTAGAAAATTCTCTAGTGATCGCAAAATCCCGCTCGAGGGTTGAATGATTTATGTACTGTGTTTGTCAGTCCATTTAGCGTTTGACTAATTTATTTTAAACACCGCACACGGATGACCCAGTGCACAAACTCATACATAATAATAATAATAATAATAGGTTGGGAATAAAATTTCTTCGCATTTTATATGACAAGTCTTTTGTTTTAAATGTATTGTGCCATTTTGTTCGATGACTTTTTGCCATCTTGTAGGTAGTGACATGATCCCGTTTCTGTAGAAATTTTGGGACTTCTGATTAAAAAAACCGCGACAAGTAGTTTTGTCAGTCCTCTCTTGATGTTAACCTGACACGGCCTAAAGAATTCTGAAGAGACCGAAACAGGTGGAAGAATTGTGAAGGTGCAAGGTCAAGGCTATATGGCGGATGCATTAACACATCTTAATTTTTGCTGAGTAGCTAAAGATGTCTGTGGTCTAGCGTTGTCGTGATGAAAGACCACACCCTTTTTATTGATCAATTCTGGCCGCTCTCTCTCAACTTCTTGCTTTAATCTCATCAGTTGTTGGCAGTAGAGATCCGAACTGATGGTTCTACCCGGCGGTAAAAGCTCGTAATGAACAATGCCCTTCCAATCCCACCATACACACAGCATCACATCAGTTCAAACAGGTTTTAAGTCTTTGTTTTAAATTCTCATGGTAAATTAGTCGCTGGTCCTTGAACTTGTTCTAGCTGATGGCCTGCCTCATATATGATACCGAAACGCAGTGTAACGACAGCTAAGACACAATAATGTAGTATCGTATCGTATCGTATCGTATCGTATCGTATCGTATCGTATCATAGCATATCATAATAAATTTTAAAACACTGTCAAGATGTTAGGTTATATTGAATCTATTTCCATTGCGAAGTTGTACTTCTGGTTTTGTGTAATATTAGGCTGTTAAGGCTCGACACCGTGAATAAACAATTAAGATGTACCTTCTCTCTGAATGCTAATAGATGTCTTTTGAGACTCTTTCCAACAATGGCACATTGTTCGCAGAACAACTACTTGCTTCAGAATTGATCATTAACTGCGTCTTAACTTTCCTTGTCTAATGCGACATCTATCTCGAAGGAAGACATTGTTATTATTTAATTATAAACGAAAGATGAGACTTAGTAAAAGTGATTGCCTAAACACCCTGTGTCAGGGATCCTGGGTTCGATTTCCAGAAAGGCCAACTTTGGTGAAGTAATTTTTATAATTGACAAGTATAGAAGTAACCCTTACAGAAGACGACAATGATGCCAGAATCCATTTCCCTATGCCATCTCAATCACTTCTGTGGTCGGCAGCGCGCTTGCAGCACCTGAGGCGTTGTTTATGTTATAGGCGATGGTAGCCATTTACCATCAAATTGACAGTCAACCTGTCTGACGACTTTAACATAAATAAAATTCGGTACGAAGCTGGTACGAAGCTATTACTTGAACATCTCGGACAAATTCACACACTTTTATTTTAATCATTCATTAGCCAAACTATGCCTTATGCTACTGATTTAAAATGCGATGGTGGCCGTCTACCATCAAATGGACTGTAAGCCTGCCTGCCGACTGTAAAAGGTACAAATGTCAGTCTCATTTTACAAAATGTACAGTAATATAAAGCGACTGCATCAGACATTGCAAGCTAATTGGACTTACCATGTAATTGAATCTACCATTAAGTCGACTGCCAATTTTATACGTAGTATATAAATAAAACAAACCGCCATTGTTTCAAAATATCATAAAACATGTTGCATGTTAATCGTAATTACTCAATCTGGTCATTCACTCATATATTTTACGATCACTAAAATGAAACTAACAACATTTATGTTCATAAACGCATTGTATTTATTGTCCCGGGAATATTCCCGACGTTAACTTTATTGTTCTGTTTGTCATCAACAAGTGTCTGCACTGGTCGAATATATGATTTAAATGATTAGTTACGGCTGTAGGTCAAACATTAGGATTTAATTAGTAACGGGTGTATGAAAACTGTGGTTTCACATTGATCAATCGTGTCTAAATTTAATAATAAACACTGGTAATTTATTTTCTAAATAACTTTTTGAAAAAGATTGAATTTAATGATCAATATATTTTTTGTCACATGTTGAATTTTATATTTTTATTTTTAAATGATCCCCCGGGAACAGTACTTTTTTCAGGATGAAAGGTCATGTCCGTTTCCTATGTCGTATGTCCGTTTTTGCATCCTTGACAACGTGTATTCAAAGTTGAGGCAAGTTGTGCGTAACAAACAAACAGACAAACTCACTTCGCATTTATAGTACTAGTTTAGAATAATTGTGATTGTTAATTAAACGAGTGAATTAATTAACTGATATTATTAAGTTTTTTTTGAAGTGAAAACTTCTTTAGCGGCGCTGTGCGTTTTTGAGATGAGAAAAAAATATTAAACTCTCGTTCGAAAACCTGATCGAAAATTCGAAAGGAGATGGGCAATAGCATTATATTGTATAATGTATAACTCGCTTATAATGTAGCTTTCTATAGGTGAAAGAATTTTTAAAATCGGTCCAGTAGTTTTTGAGTTTATTCATTAAACATATAAATCTTTTGTGATGCGCACTGCTAAGGATTGGAACTCCCTGCCGGCGTCTGTATTTCCGAGCTCATACGTATAACCCAAATCTTTTCAAGGTTCGAGTGAATAGGCATCTTCTGGGTGAGCTCGCTCCATCGTCGGCCTCATCCTTCCTATATGGATAGATGCTGGTCAAGAGCAAACTCATCTTTAATAAAAATAATAATAATAATCTTTTCTCTTCATAATATTAGTAGAGAAGTATAGATATAAAACAATGGCGATCCAAAAAATGTACTTAAATAAGTTATTATTTTTGTAATGATTATGTGAATGTTAAAATTACTTGAAAACTGTAACTTAAAAGTTAAGTAAGTCAACTTACATAATTTAAAATCATTATGTAATTTATTACATTATGTCAGTTACAGTATTGCCTGATTATAAAGGTAAATTAAGACTTAAATGACCTTATTTTAATTAGGTTGCAACATGTGATACTGAAAAATGTTTTAATTAATTTGAATGTTAACACAATTATTAATACAACTTGCTATATTTAGCGGATTAAATATTTTAGGAACGAAAATATTAAAAATTCAAAAAAGCGGCTCTTATGAGAGCTTCTAGCTTCTTCGTTTTTCCCCATTAAATTATGGATGTTGCCAACTCCTTGAGTCACGATGTTGACCTTTTTAACGACGCATTTTCGAAAATTAAAAGACTCATCCTTGTCCGTGGTTCAGATAATTAAAACTAGTTTATTTTTGACATTTATTCCAAATTTCCGATTTAATTATATTTCTATGTATAATTTTTTTTGATAAATTTTTTCATAATTTTTTTGATTTTTTTTTTGATTTTTTTTTTCTTATTTTTATTTTTCTAATTTTATTGCCGGGATGTTACTTTGACTTTTATTGGCGTAGGCTGTGCCTTCTTTAATTGCGGCGGCATCTGCCATGTTATTTTTTTTCTGTCCCTAGCTGTGTGTTTTTGTTCGGTGCCTGCCTCGTTGGAGGCCATAAATAAATATAGTTGCTTGTTAAATAATGCCACGATGTAGGTAATACTGGATTAAGAGGTTGATAGCTTAGTTTCAGAGACAGTAAGCCAGTAAGGTCTGCTGGCAAAAAATAATTGGGAGATTTTGTTTGAATATAGCGGGAATAATGAGGATTCAAAAATTTACGTAAAACACTCTGGTATTATTATTTTTTTAAATTTGAATAAATCACTTTTAATTTATAAAAATTATAATTATATATTTTTTTATTTTTTAAGACCACTGTGAAATAACAGCACGTGTACTGTTGTGTTTCGGTGAGTGAGTAAGGGATGCCAGAGCTCATTTGCCTATCCACTTCTAATCCCTTATCCTTAATCCTACTGCAGTCGGCAGCGCACTTGCAGCAGTTTAGGCGTTGCTTGTGTTATAGGCGACGGTAGCCACCTAACATCAAGTGGACCTCAGCCTGTCTGCCGACCTTAACATAAAAAAAAAGAAAAAAAAAAACACTTTTAATATGTTCATGTACTGAGCGAAATTAAACCATAGTAATTTCGAAGTATGAAAAGAAACTGTTTCAATTATTTTACTGTTAACTCTAAAGCTCGTCAATTGTAGTTAATAAAAGAAAAAAGAAAACAGATTTTTTTCTGTAAGTAATAAACATTAAGTATAGATAAACCGTCCTCGTTTATCGCTGTTCCCATTAGTAAAAACCGTATCAAAATCGTTCGAGGCAGAAGAAACACCAATGCATATCCTGTGCGAGTGTGGCCCTCTGATGCACAAGCGCAGTCACATCCTAGGAAGCCACACAATGGCTTGTGAAGAAGATGTGGAGAATGCCTCTATCAAAAAAGTACTACAGTTCCTTAACGTGGTAGGTATAGGTAGAGAGCTTTAGTTCACGTGGCGATCAAAATATTTCAGCAATGGACGACGTGATACTGGTACCCTAGCAGACAGAAATAGCCACTAAGATTTAGAAAAAGTTGGCGGAGAAACAGACAGAATAACAGATATTGTACATATTCTGCGACAATAATATGTTATATATCGATTGGCGCTCGAATTGATGACGAGCGACCTACTTGTGCCTTTCAGCAAAAATCTACTTTTTTGTCGTTGACAGATTAGTAAATACAGTACTACCAAAATGTCACGTACAAGCCATAACATATTTGATCATCAATCCAGACCTCAGGAGTGTGTTTGATAAAGTAAGCATCTCAAGCTTAATAGCCTTCAAGGGCCTTACTTGTTTCTGGATGAGACAGTCACTAAGGATTTCCTTATTATTTGTGTTGTTCATTAACGATTTTCTTTTAAATTAGTATTTTTTTAAATATTAGGCCAGGATTTGAAATGTTATAAGAATTACATTCGAATGCTTAAATGGTTATACATAACGCCATAATCACCAAATATGTTAAGATATTTCTGTGTTCCCACGGAACTACAACCTCGGGGTCTTCAAAACCAGGGTAAATGGGCATTTACTGGGTAAGCGTGGTCCACCTTCGGCCACATCTACACCTCACATCAGGTGAGATAGCGGTCAAGCGCTACCCTGATCTAATAAAAAAAAAGATATTCAATATTCTATTTTCTAACTTATAATACCTATTGAATAATCAATAGGTATTATAAGTTTTAGATTCAACATTCTATGTGTAATTTCGTAATGTGAATCGCTTACATCTTGAAATTCTTATTTTGTATATACAAATATGGTATCCGGTATAGCGCGTAACTTTTTTGTTTTTTAACCGTTTGTAATGAAACAAACACATGTTACGGGAAGCTTGCTACAAAATTTCAGTGGAAATTGCATATAAATCGGTTAAGCCGTGTCTGATATTAGCGTGCACAAACGCACAAACAGACAAAAATTCTAAAAACTATTTTTTTGACCTGTTTAACATAAGTGTACAAATTGTGTTTTTTGAAAAAATATTTAACGTACAGATAAGGCTCTGCAACTTCTGCAATTACTCTAACAAATTCTGCAATTCCTTTACTTTTTGTAAAGGTGGCCAGACTGGCTGACGGGCCACTTAGTAGGTCTATCAACGCCTGTTAACACAAGCAAAGCCTGCAAGTGAGCTGCTTAGCCTTAGTGGTGATTAGATTAAGGATAAGGGATTAGGAAGGGTTAGGAAAATGGGCATCACTTAAACAGTCAACAAAACACAACAGGAAATATGCTCTTACTGCCTCAACTTAAAGAAATATTTCTTTAAAAATTCCTAGGGGTAAAGGGAGTTGATAAAATAAAAAAGTTATAAATATGTTCCACTTGCGGACCACTAGGCGTGGGCAGGGGTTTCATCCCTTCGTGGTCGATGTACCTCGATCACGCACGAAGCGTTTCAGTTCCACCTTCCTTGTTCGGACTGCTAAGGAGTGGAATTCATTGCCTGCGTCTGTGTTCCCACAGAATTACAACCTCGGGGTCTTCAAAACCAGGGTAAATGGGCATTTACTTGGTAAGCGTGGTCCACCTTCGGCCGCATCTGCACCTCACATCAGGTGAGATAGTGGTCAAGCGCTACCTTGATTTAATATAAAAAAAGCTGTCCATTACCTCGGTCAGCAAATCAGTCTTGCAATACAACGAGGTAATGCAGCCAGCATGCTTCGCACCCTGCCTAGGGGACCAAAGCTTAATTTAGTATATAATTTGTAAATATATTATTCTGTACATACTAGTGGTACCTATATAAAGTAATTATATTTATTAAATAGATATAATGTGTAGTGTATGTAAATATAAATATAGATTTCCAAAAAAATAATTCCCACAAAAAGCAAAAGAACAACTACAACTTATACAGTAAATCAACCCTTTCAGCGAAAGAATATTGTAATAAGCTCAAAAGAGCAATAATAATATATCAAGAAAATGTAAACCACTTATCATACAAGAATAAGTTGGTGCAAACAACACAAAAGGTATTTACCGCTCACTTTAATTACACTGGGGGGAGATTTTTCTTCAACACTAGAACTAATTTCGCGTTGCGGCTAATGTTGGAAGCGAAGATCTATGTATTTTATATGTTGTATAAGTTCAATTTACTATGAAAGAACTTTTAGAGAGAGGCAAATTTATAGAATAGGGGATCGGACAAATTTTCAGAAAGTGTTTTAAATTAATCTTCATGGATATTTATTCCTATAAAAAATACTATTTTATTTATTTATAGCCTTTTAGGTACTCAAAATCATGTTTTAATATTGTTTGTTTGAAAATGCCGCCAAAACGCCACGATAGTTCATCTGAGAGCGCGTAACGTCATTTGTGGTCATATCATAACAAAACAGCTGCATTGGCATAAGACAATGATTGCCCACAAATGACGTCACGCACTGTGATTGGTGTTTCAGTATAGATTAAAAATATTGTAAATAATAAAATTTTATTTCTTCATTTAAAAATATTTAAATGAATTATATTAAATTATTATTCGATAAATAATCGTAAAAAAATATATATATTCTTTTTAAGTACATTTTAGATTTTAATCTGATTACTGTCCGATCCCCTATTGCTATGTTAATGACTTTCCTAATTATTTTTTTTAATAGAAATGTGCGCAGGAAGGATGACGGTCCAATTAATGGTACTAACTGAGGGATTATCTTTGTATATAAACTACCACCAACACCGTACATAACAGCACAATAGATAGATAAATAGAACTTTTATTTGCATAAACATGACACACATACAAAGAGTATGAGTAATATACTTTTTGTACATAGCAGATTTTGGCTTGACAACGACGATATACATATTATAGGTTCATAGGATCTTACATATGAAATTGGTTTAGGAATTTCAAATACAAATTTAATGTTATTACTAACATTTTTTTATTTTATTTATTATAAAATAGAAACATAATTTAAAGTTTTCATATTTTTGAGGTATTTTTATGTAAAGGCAGGTTGGCAGTCCACTTGCTATAGTAGGTGACTATTGTAATCTCTTAACAAAAGCAATATGTACCATAGATGTTGCAACTGCGCTTCCAACCATAACATAAGATTAATATTGTTACGTGCGGGGTGAATGCAAATGCCGTGTAAGGGCGAAAGGTACGATTTATTTTCACAAGCCAAAATGACTGCCAAAATCACCAAACTTGTCGGATGAAACCGTCAAACTTGTCAAAAGTCGTCAGTGTCGGCGGTTCACTGTCGCAAAAGCTCCGAAGAGTCGCTTTCGTAACGCTTGTTGTCGCCCAACTCACTCCCCAGACCGGCTGCACTCTTATTTATACTTGATGTCAAAGGCCAAGATGTATTTCGAATCTACCAGAAAATGTAAACAAGATTGTATTTCTGTTGAAATGTAAACGCTACTTTGTAAACATAAGACTAACCGGAAAGGGGGGTGGCTACCATCGACAGGGTGGAACGTTCGAGGCTTTCGGCCGGCACTAACGCTTTTTCCAGAACGTCCCATATTTAGTCGTAACAATATGATAGGAATGCTTTCTTATTTACTCACCGTAACATACGAGCCGTTATTTCGCTGTGATGATGGCGTTGCTTGCTTTAATAGGCAATGGTATTCATCTACCATCAAGTGGTCAGCCTGTCTGCCGAATTATACATCAAAAAGCTATTGATTTAGTAATCGAGGCATCAATAAGTTAAAAAAATCAAACACCTTCACTGGTAATTACCTATTAAGAATTAAAAGTACATTCAAATGACCGTTTAATGGATTGCTAACGTAAGAAGGTCACATAAAACGATTCTCATGGTTTCGGGTCGCCAAGATTCCCTTATCGTTTCTTTTTCAATCATTCCGTGAAATGTAGAATCAACATCAATTCGTACGTTGGATGCAAGGATGCTTGCCTAACATCTCAGGGGCTCCGGGTTCGATTCCCGGCGGGGTCGAGTTTGGAAATTTTAATGTAATTTTCAAAATTGACTCTGGTCTGGATTTGAAAAGTAGTGGTAGGGCACACTGCGTTTCTCAGTCATTTGGGCAGCCCGCCTGGCGGCAGTGACCACCCCCTTACAGAAGACCACCGTGAAATAACAGCATATATACGTGCTGTTGTGTTTCGGTGAGTGAGTAAGGGATGCCAGAGCCCATTTCCTTATCCCCTCCTAATCCCTTACCAATCCTACTGTAGTCGGCAGCGCACTTGCAGCACCTGTAGCGTTATAGGCGACGGTAGCCACCTACCATCAAGTGGACCGTCAGCCTGTCTGTCGACATAACATAAAAAAAAACGTGGAAATAGTCAAAACAAATCTGTTATGAAATGAATACAATATTACGTGAGCTATTGAAACCTGCTTGGGAGCCATAATGCTCGGATCATTAAGCAAATTCCAACATAATGCATTCGGCCGACCTTGCAACGTTTTTATTAGCATGAATCATTTGTTTACTCTTAGCGATCTTTAAAAAAGAAATAAAAAAGTTTATACTTACCGCAATTTAGTTAATGGAGTTACCAAACATCTGCGTTTTTATTCCATTTTCTTTTTGGCATATTTCATTTAGCTGTTCCGTTTACTAGGAAATGTTGTATATCCTTATAACATATAACATCTATATAAATATCATAAAGTCGATTTATGATATGATATGGCTTTATGACATATCTATATCTATACTAATATTATAAAGTTGAAGAGTTTGTTTGTTTGGTTGAACGCGCTAATCTCAGGAACTACTTGTTCGAATTGAAAAATTCTTTTCCATTTATCGAGGATGGCTATAGGCTATATAACATCATGCTACGACCAATAGGAGCGGAGCTTCAATGAAAAATGTTGCAAAATCGGGAAAATTTATCCCTTTTGAGAACTTTCGTTGCGTGCGATGCGGTTACGTAGAAATGATGTATGACGGAATTGTTCCCCTTTAAAACTTCTAAAAAAAAGTCCGCGACAGGCGTCTATCTTTTAAGGTAGACTCACTATAACCTTTTTTATGGTAATCAAATTTATTCTAAAATAATGCTTTATTAGCGAAGGTGTTTTTATAAACATTATATTAATCCTCATCCAAATAAATACGTTATTCATCAAAATTATTTAGTTTTGAACAATATTGCCCTGGACATCACTTGATTTCAATGAATGTCTAAGGACATGTCTTAAATTAAAAAGTACGCGGGAGAAAATAAATTGAAGAGGTCTCGCACCAACGCGACGCTAACGACGGGACTTGCTTGATGCAGACGCAAGCGTTATGTTACACATATATTTTTCATGTTTACAACACGCGGGCACCAGCTAGTATATATCATAAAGTCGCCATCGGCTTCTGTCTGTGTCTCCGCGAACTTCTATACCAACCAACGGGTTTTGATACGGTTTCCAATATAATTTGAAGAAAAAAAAAACCTGTGCGAAGCCTATTATCCATTGGTGGTAATAGGCCCCAAATGATACCAATGTGTCTTTAAATTTGTGTGTGTGTGTTTTATTTTATTTTTCCAGCCTACTCGGAAAACACTTGATAGCGTTAGAGAAAGATAACCGTAAACGATTTGAGATTACCATTAGAAACACACATATATAAAAAAAAAAACAATATATTTATGTTCATCGTTATATTTTATGAGTGTATGACAATCAGCTAACTAAATGGGATATAGCTAACTAAGGGAATCGTACAAAACCATCGATCTCGCATTAAGGGGAAAAGGGGGTTGATAAGGTAAAAATAGGCACTATAGTTTCCTTTCATACTTAAACAAAACAACGTTATTTTAAAATGAATATAATTGGCTGACGGTCCAATCGATGGTAGGTAGCTTCCGTCAACTGTAATCATAAGCAGCAGTGAAATGAGTTCTGAATTCTGATATTATGCACTCACTCACTCACGCACTGAAGAGCCCCTTCAATGACCAACCCGGGTTTGATTCCCGGCTTGGTTAACTTTGAAAATGAACTTTTTAAATTTGAATCCGGTCTGAATCTCGAAAGTAGTGGCAGGGCACACTAGTCTTGCAGCAGTAACCATCCTCTTACAGAAGACCACCGTGAAATAACAGCACGTGTCCTGTTGTGTTTCGGTGACCCCATTTTCCTATCCAGCCCCTTATCCTTAATCCTAACGTAGTTGGCAGCGTTCTTGCAGCACCTGGGTGTGTTATAGGTGACGGTAGCCACCTACCATCAAGTGGACCGTCAGCCTGTCTGCCGATCTTAACATTAAAAAGAAATACAACAGCACACATGTTCCTATTCCACCATGGTCTTCTATAAGGGGACAGTTACCGCTGCCATATGAGCTGCTTTACTCATGACCACGACGCGCTGCTGTCCAAGTTTAGGCAGCAATAACTTTATAGTAGACGATGATAGAATCGTATTAGATGAGTTCAATTTAGTCGTACCTTTGTCACACGGTGAAGATGGGTCGTTCAGTGCGGTGGTCGCGGTCATTTCGTTTACATAATCGCTTTAGGGCCCTTGGAAATATGGATCCCACGGTATCCAGAGGGTCGCCGTGTGAGTTGACATTTAACTGTAATGCAATGCAATTACTAGACTTCATTTAATGGTGGGCTAGATCATAACATCAAACGAGGCTTACTTTATACTTTTGTTGAACACTGTAGCAGTGCAAGGCACACATTGGGCAGCTCGCCTAACGGCAGTAAAGAAGATTAGCATGAAATAACAGCATATGTGCTGTTGTGTTTCGGTGAGTGAGCGAGCATATGCCAGAGTCCATTTCCTTATCCTTTCCTAAGCAATTATCGCCGGCCGCGAACTTGCAGCACCTTTTTTCTTTTTTTTCTTCTTTTTTCATTTTCAAACAACGTGGTGTTGCCTGACAGTACATAGAATATTGTCAAACCACTAAAAAATTCCTTTGAGTAGAGGCCAGGCACAGTCATTAAGTGGGCAAACTGATTAGCGACAGAACACTAGTGTGAAATAAAAGCATTTGCGCTTTTGTGTTTCAATGCGTGTGTAAGAGATGGAAATCTTAATCTTTCAAAATGTATCACGGCACTGGATTCTTTGCAGCACTTCTCATATCCCTGAGCGATAGCAACCAGCCATATTATCTGAGTGAAGACTGTCTGTCACGTTTTATCATGAAAAAAAAAATGTGGAACTTTAAAAATGAAGCGGATACATACAGCGGATTTGAAATGCTGATTGTAATATAACTGAAAACTAAAAAAAATAAAGTGAAGCGTGAACATCTATTGAATTTGGGGTAGAACAACTTGGTGAACTCCAAAAATGTAACACTATTGATGGCGCCATCTGTTATACTACAATAGAATTAGTTGAAGCGGCGACATCTATCGGATTTGGATAGAACTGCTTAGAATAACATAACGCTTTTTAGTTAACGGTTGCATTAATTTTACTCCTCATAAAATTTCCATACCTTATTGGGTTAATTATAATTAATGTTTTAATATTATATTAATTACGATTTCCATAGATATATGTATGAAAATTGATTCTAATTTAGCAAATCAGAAATTTGGTAAACTGTTAGTTGTAGGTAAAAGCAATTTGAGAGTTAATATAACAATTATAACGATTTCCTTTGAATTTATATTCATGTTCAGCGATGTGAACCCAGCTACTGTTCGTCATTACACAGTGTCACAATAGCATTAGGAAATTACTCTGGAAATGATTGAACTCGAAAGCTATTTTTAGATGTTTCACCTTGTTACAATGTCTCAATTTATTTTAGTTAACTTTTAAGACTAAATATTTTAATAGGTAAATAGTTTCTTCTTCTTCTTGGCTGAATCACTCTTGGCAGAGTGGTCGTGGCCACTATTCCCTCACCGCCGCCTTCCTGGGGCCCTAGCCAAGATGCATACGCTTCCTTTGCGTACTTACGAAACGAAAGAAATAAAGCCCGGTGATTGGTTGTTGAAGTTACAACTGTTACAACAACCAATCACCGGGCTTTATTTCTTTCGTTTCGTAAGTACGCAAAGGAAGCGTATGCATCTTGGCTAGGGCCCCTGGTATATTCGTGCACGAAATAGTCTGCCTTAATTTGTTCGCCCACCTCATAGGCGACTTCCACACAGCCTCGTGCCGTTGACTCTGCCCTCAACGACGAGGCGCTCAAATGACGGTTCATAACTTCGACATATGTTCCCGAAAAACTTGAGAACGGGAGCATGAACGACACATGACAGTGTTATGAAAATTTCTAGAATTATCTAAATATAAATATTTGAGTGGTAATCTGGTTCTATTTGTTGCAATTGTAAAACAAGACCGCGAAATAAGAAGCAGAAGATAGACAATTAATTGTTTTTGGTAAAGAAACACAATAATTTATACCTGTGCACATTATACATACATTTATTGTTCAATGATTATTCCTTTTCTCGCCACTGTGATACAAGCAAAGCGTATTGCGGAAGACATTGAATAATTCATTGTATGTATAATTCTGTGTAATCCTTAATAAATAAATAAATTATTATTCCTTTCTTTTTCTTGGTAATATTTTTATATATTTTTTATTCCCCCGCGGGTGACACCACCCTCGTGGGCCATTTATTACATATCATTGCTACATAATTATTATTTAAAATATGTAAAATGTATAACAACTTTAACAAAATCAGTAATTTAATTATTTTTTTATTATGTTAAGGTCGACAGACAGGCTGACGGTCCACTTGATGGTAGGAGGCTACCGCCGCCTATAACACAAGCAACGCCACAGCTGCTGCAAGTGCGCTGCCGACTACAGTAGGATTTGATAAGGGATTAGGAGGGGGGATAAGGAAATAGGCTCTGGCATCCCTTACTCACTCACTGAAACACAACAGCACGTATATGCTGTTATTTCACGGCGGTATTCTGTAAGGAGGTGGTTACTGCCGCCAGGCGGGCTGCCCAAATGACTGCGAAACGCAGTGGTGCCCTACCACTCTTTTCAAATCCAGACCAGAGTCAATTTTGAAAATAACATTAAAATATCCAAAGTTGACCCCGCCGGGAATCGAACCCGGGGCCCCTGAGACGTTAGGCAAGCACACTTGCCACTCATCCAACGGGCCTCGACCAATACCCGTAGGGTGGAGAGGGTGGAGGTGGTCCGGTATCCCTAACTAAATCAGGGTCTTTATTTATCTACATTTTTGTAAATTATATTGTTTTATTTTGCTTTGTTGCTATGTCTTCGATTTTTGTAATATATTTAATAAATTTCTGGTGTACTTATCCATTGGTAATATTTTTTGAGTTACTGCTTTCTGACAGAAATGCAAAATTCTGTAGGTGTTCTTATAAAATACGTATATTATGTACTAGCTGAGCCCGCAACTTCGTAGCCGTGGTATTTAGTATTAGTGCGTAACTTTTTTGTTTGTAAACTCATTGGAATTAAACGCACAATAAATGTTACGGGAAGCTTGCTACAATACATCAGTGAAAACCGCATTCAAATCGGTTAAGTGTTTTCAGAGATTAACGTGCTCAAACGCACAGACAAACAAACCTACCGACAAAGAGACAACAATTCTAAAATAGTACAACGTGTACATTTAAAAAAAAACTTTTATGTACAGACAAAGGCTCTCAATGATTTTATTATACGCATAGACTAAACGGCCTACCTCGGTTATGCACTGATGCATTTTTTTTTGTAAATTATATGCACACACCTTTCTCCGTTTATCGCTATTTCCATTAGTGAAAACTGTATCAAAATTCATTTGGTGATTTGGAAGTTAGCGGAGAAACGCACAGAGACGGACAGCTTATTTTATAATAGATATACAGAAGTATATACCTTTTCAAAAAAAAAAAACTCAATTTCATCTGCTTTTAACGTTATTATTTAAAAAACAGATTTACATAAAATTATTTCTTCGTAGACCTAATTATGCGAAGTGGCTGCTCACTCCGTTCCACTGCAAAGCGGTTTAAATTTTTCATTATAACCCGACTGAGTTAAGATGTTATCTCCGCAGAGGACGCTGAAAGCCTTATCTCATAATAAATCCTCGGCTCCTTCGCGCCATTAGTGTATACACACTTTCGTGTAAATGTAACTTAAGGCAGTCGGCGTTAACAAATTAATTATAATTTTAAAACTCGAACACTCTAAGGGCTGTGCTTTATATATGTACTAGATGAAAACCCGGCTTCTCTCGTGTGTAATGTGACTCATAATGTGTACACATGTAGGTACAAAATGTAGGTAGATATTTCTGTAGTTATCGGTTCTCAAGGAATATTAAAGGCAAAGCGGCATAGATTTCGCTAAATGTTTGCGGAGAGACGTTTCGTTTTACACAGTCTCATGAGTCACAGTTCTTCGTAATGGACACTTTGTTTTTAAAATGAATGGTGCGACGACGTATTGAGTGGCGAGGCGTATGTGCGCTAGTATGAATGAAACGGAACGTTTATTAACCATTCAAGATGTCACAGGTGTCAGTGAGTGACGATTCGCTAGAGTGGCCAATATGGCGACTGCGATTTGCCTTTCAGCACCATTAGAATTTAACAAAATACTTGACAATCCGAATTTTGCGGATATGTGTTGTCGACTCGAAATCTTTATTTTTTTATGTTTTATTATTCAGGTAAGGTTTCAATCGAGTCTACCGTACCCCTTGACGAAATTATTAATATACATAATGACGCCTGCTGTGTCTCCGTTGTTTGGTTAGATACGACAGATAGATCATAAAGGCGTTATGAACGAGACATTTGATTGCACATTTGTTTATTTGTTTATCTATGCATCTTGATTGACGACTATACAATGGAAAGTCAAATAAATAATAATTAAATTAATCTACCACCGTTGTAGTTCCCTAAGAACCACAGCACCTTTTCACCTACATAGACACCCTGGTTGAAGGATTTAAGGGAATGGATGGATTTATTATGAGCACTCGCCCTCTCTTTCGCTAATCTTCGTAGAGAAGTGGTACCTTAAGAAGAAGAAGACCACCGGTTCGGCAAGCTGTTTCTTTGAGGAAGAAACCGTCAAAAAACGTATGTAGTTGTTCTTTTTATCAAAAATATACACATATTTAAAAGAAAAAAAATCGCTGTCTTTCAGCATGATAATAGTTGTCGTGTATCGTTTGTACACGTAGGATGTCTACTGCTGCACAAAAGCCTCCCCCCTAGTTTTCCAAAAGGTATTCATTGACTTTTAAAAGACAAGCTAGCAACAATTTACAAATTTGGCTCTGGTCTGGATCTAGAAAGTAGTGGCAGGGCACACTGCGTTTCGCAGTCATTTGGGCAGCCCGTCTGGCGGCAGTAATCGCCCCCTTACAGAAGACCACCGTGAAATAACAGCACGTGTGCTGTTGTGTTTCGGTGAGTGAAGTAAGGGATGCCAGAGCCCATTTCCCTATCCCTTACTAGGATAGGGAATTACTAAATTTATGGAATTTAGATCATTATAGTCATCATTTCAGCCTGAAGACGTCCACTGATGGACTGCCGAACTCCTACATAATTTTCCAATAGGATCCGTCGTAATGGGCTCTGTTCCAACATCGACCCGCGACTCTTATTTGGTTTTCTGTCCATCTTGTGCTTCACTTCATCTAGTTTTCTTTTTTTTTTTTTTTTATGTTATGTCGACAGACAGGCTGACGGTCCACTTGATGGTAGGTGGCTACCGTCGCCTATAACA
This sequence comes from Bembecia ichneumoniformis, assembly GCA_910589475.2. Lineage (NCBI taxonomy): Eukaryota > Metazoa > Arthropoda > Insecta > Lepidoptera > Sesiidae > Bembecia > Bembecia ichneumoniformis. The sequence continues at coordinate 1,089,152 of OU342520.1, forward strand.
CAAGCAACGCTACAGGTGCTGCAAGTGCGCTGCCGACTACAGTAGGATTAAGGATAAGGGATTAGAAGGGGATAAGGAAATGGGCTCTGGCGTCCCTTACTCACTTACCGAAACACAACAGCACGTATATGCTGTTATTTCACGGTGGTCTTCTGTAAGGGGGTGGTCACTGCCGCCAAGCGGGCTGCCCAAATGACTGCGAAACGCAGTGTGCCCTACCACTAAAAAACTTTCACTTTAAAAGAAAAAAATTAAAAGAAAAGAAAAAATTAGCTTTATTGTATTAGTATTTTTCATTTAGGTACATCCACACCCAGTTCTCGCCGGATAAACAAAGTGATTCAAGGGATATAAATAAGGATGGAGCTACCCTTACAAAAAATACAACAACACCGCAATGTCATTATTTCACGGTGGTCTTTGGGTTAAAAAAGTAATTAAAAGGAGTCTTCTATATGGAGGCTCAACATGGCCGCTTAAAGATATATGAGTAGTTATGGGTGTATGATGGATATGAATTGTGGTCACCGTAAATCTTAAGTTACACAAACCGGTACCTACTTTTTGTAGTATGTTTGACAGTTATGATTTATCGTCTTCCTAACTTATATTGCTATTGGAAAAGGGCTTGAACGTTGCTTTATGTATGTAGGTATTTTCTGGTCACTATTGTGCTGATTTTTATGAAAAAAAAAATTATAGTTATAAAACGTTTGCTGATATTTATAGGTATTTAATATTCAAACAATAATATTTTTCTAAAATAATTTTCACCTAGGGATGATAGAAGGGATATCATTAAAATAAATAAAAGAACTGTTGCATTTTTATTTGGGTTAATATATAGTTATATATTAAAAATTATAATATTGTAGAGTATAGTTAAAATTTAGTTAAAAATATAGTATAGTTAAAAACTAAATTAAGACCTTTTACTCTATTAGTAAATTCACATAAAAACGCCATTATTAAAGGTCCGTTTATATCTTCAGACATGTTCCGGCTCAGACAAAATACGTATAATCTCGAGAAGAGATTATACGTATTTTGTCTGAGCCGGAACATGTCTGAAGATATAAACGACGTCCATGCGCGGACAGTATCTGATGGCGTCTGAGAGGACACGTAACGCTAGATATGAATAAGTCCTTACATATCACATGAAATAATATTATTTTGTCTGACACGCTACGTGTCTAATACGTTCGTTGTCTGAAGATATAAACGGACCTTAAAATCGCTCACTTTCCAACGGGAGCCGCTTATCAATTCTGAGATAGGTACCATATGAAGGTTTAAATGGAAACAAAAAATTGAAATTAACTTTATATGTAATAGTAATTCCTAAAATGTTCAGAATTTGTGACATATTTTCGGGTTAAATTCTTGTAATTACTGACTAAAAGCCAATAGTTGTTTTTCGATGGCAACATTTTAGCTATAAAGTATATTTTAAATTGGGTTGTCAATAGCTACCACCTATATTATAAAGATTTTTCTAAAATATTGGAATTGCTGGCATGTGTTTTATTATATTCTCGAGTAAGTTAAGCGCTGTGAATGTCTTCCATTTAATGGTAGGTGGCTACCGTCGCCTTTAATATTCCACAGGTGGTGCAATTGCTCTGCAAATCATAGTAAGATTAAGGATAAGGGATTAGGAAGGGATAGGGAAATGAGCTCTGGCATTCTTTACTCACTCACTGAAACAGAACAGCACACATGCTGCTAATTAACGGTGGTCTTCTGTATTGTAATTATTACGAGTAAATTCTAAATTAATGGATACATCCTAGTCAATATTGTTACATGCGGGGTGAGTGTAAATGCCGTGTATGAGCTGAAGAAACGATTTATTTTCACAATCCAAGATGACTGCCAAAATCACCAAACTTGTCCGATGAAATCGTCAAACACGCCAACACGTCAATGATTCCCTTAATGTGTCGCCAGTTCACTGTTGCAAAAGCTCCGAAGAGTCGCTTTCGTATCGCTTGTTGTCGCACAACTCACTCCTTTGACCGGCCGCACCCTTATTTATACTTGGCGCCAAACGCCCCGATGTATTTAGAATTTGCCAGAAAAAGTAAACAACATTGTAAACAAGCCATTAAAAGTTCGACAATACTATTTCTGTTGAAATGTAAACTCTATGTTGTAAACATAAGGACCAATTTCCTTTGACACTAGTCGGAAAGGGGCGTGGCCACAATCGATAGGGTGGAACGTTCGAGGCTTTCGGCCGGCGCGAACGCTTTTTCCCGAACGTCCCATATTTAGTCGTAACAATACTGTAAATGCCAAAGTGAGTTTGTTTGTTATGTTTTCACGCCATCATCATGAAATGATAATCGGTGATGAAACAACGCCTGACAAAAATATATGAGGAATGAAGATTGAATAGGTAAATGTTTAATACTTAAGGTGGAGACAAACGCTAAATACTAAAAATATCCATTGTTTAATGAAGATGTTACAAGAAATAGACAAGACAATTGCTTTGAAAAATATATATATTATACTTAAACACGTGAAGAACCAATTGTATTAATTAGAATTTTCGTTAAAGTAGTAAATTCTACAAAAAAGCTAGAACACAAGAAGAATTTGACTTTTATTGAAAATTCTCTCGAAAACGGCTTATTGCGCGCATATCAATCCTGTACCTATTAATAAGTTAATGTCAGTTTAAAAAATTGTATTAATAAAGTTTTTTTTGCATATTGTTTTAATGGTAAAAACAAAAACAAAACACACACAATTTCTAAGCCTGTTAAATTGTCTCCGCCGCCAGCGAGTTCTATTGTAAATGTCATTTGTCTAAGTGAAGCCCTTAAGTTAGCTGATTGTCATACACTCATAAAATATAACGATGAACATAAATATATGTATTTGAAAGGTTTTAGTATATATATATATATATAATATGTGTTTCTAATATTAATCTCAAATCGTTTACAGTTATCTTTCTCTAGGCAAAAGGCAAAATCGCAGGCAAAAGTTAGTTTCGTATAATCTCTCATTTAACAAAAGTGGGTTGGTACATAATTTTTGAGGATTAGAAGAGACCATCAAAGCGAGGAAGAACGGTCCTGTGATTTACAGCCCTAAACACGGATTATGGGTTCGCGTGGTATATATCCGATAAATATTGTAACTCGGTTTCCTCTCCTTACGAAAGTTATCGTTTGTTTGCTCCTCTCATTTCACAATAATGTTTTTTTTTTTTCAGTTTTTTTTTTCTGCCTATTTCGTCCACACAGACATGTGGCAATTGTAGCCAAAAATCCAACTTCCCTTACTTTTTCTTATCAGGGTGATAGATACTGTCTTATAAGACATATCATCAAAGTTGAGCAGCCAGCTTTAAAGCTCCATAACTATTTTTTGCGCTCGCCCCTTTAGTGTTAAAATAGGTATTCAAATTTAATTGCTCAGATATTTTTATTTTTTTAGGGCTTTGAATTTTTTTTTTTTAAATAACCCCTCAGTATATTTTTTTGGGTGATAGGTATAAGTCCTTTCCTGTATCGCTTACAATGTGTTTGCAAAATTTCAAGATTGTCGGTTGAGTTTAAGGCGTGAGAGCGAGAGAATAAACAAACAAACTTACTGACGGATTTAAAATAAGAGTTATGAAAAACAAATAAGTAATGATGGAACGAAGTTTTACCTATCTAATTCACATTTCTTATATTATTTGTTGCTTTTGTTATAGGTGGTTATAGTGTTGTATAATAATTATATTCAACGTTCTCCTATGGCGACCGTTCTCCTAAACCAACTGTAATCTTACAATCAATCATTATCATTTTACTTGATTGTGCGTTTACATGATGGTTGCATTATTATGTGCAAATAATTAAATCAATGTACCTATATGTACTTACCCGCTTCCGAAAGCTGTTTCTACGAGGATGAGCCTCGCAAAAACTTTCTCTTTTTCAAATAACTATTTTATTTAAAAATTAAAATTTCGCTAATAGATAAGTTTAGAGAAATAAATGTACTTACCGTAGTCTCACAATACATTTTTGAAAATCTTTTGTTTGCCCACAAAAATATTAGCACTTTCAGTAGAAATAGTGATGTCCATAGTTTAAATACTAGAAACAAGCATCGTCTCCACAAAATTGGAAACTCTTTTATGAGACAATGTGTACGCTTTTACAACGGGCTTCCTGCTAATGTATAAGACAGACAGACAGACAGACAAACTCTTTATTACTCACACAACATAAATGAAAATAACAAATAAATAAATACTACAACTAAGTGAGTACAGGCGGTCTTATCGCTAAGAGCGATCTCTTCCAGACAACCTCGTGGCAGAGGAGAAAACAAGAAAGAGAGAAAGGAGGTAGAGTGCTAAAGAAACAAAATATAATCAATAATCTATATACTAAATTTTCAAATATAACAGAGAAGAAAAACATACACATATACATAAATAAATAGATAAATACATAAGTATATATACAAAATAATATATATATATATATATATATATAAAATACAAATACATATATAACATATATACACTTGAGATTAAAACAATAACAACTTGCTAACTAAGCTTGGGACAAGAGATAATTATGCAATTTATTTTTAAAGATAGACAGTGACTTAGAGTGCCGAATTTATAAGAGTTATATATAAATAAATATAAATTTATATATAACCCTTAATAAAGTTTTAATAAATAACTAAGAAAACCCTATGCAAAAAGGGATATTATAAAACATTGGTTTATATAAATGACTAGCGTTCCGCCCCCGGCTTCACCCGGGCTGCAATTTTTATATATAAGAATATTCCCCGTTTATCCCTCCTTCCATTAGTGAAAACCGAATTAAAATCGGTCTTCCCGTTCACGCGTGATGCCGTGACCAAGGGAAATGGGGATTCATTTTTATATATATATAGAGATAAACATCCTTGGTGTTAAATTATAATATTACAATCTTATATAATTTGCTGAATTTTGTTACAAATTATGTAATTTATGATTCATGAAAAGAGCAACTAGGGGGTTTCTTGCTGAGTTCTTGCCTCTTGTCTAGAAGCAGCATTCCGACCAGGTGGTAGTTTATAATTATATAAAACTAGCGACCCGCCCCCGGCTTCGCCCGGCGTGCAATTTTCATATATATGAACATTCCCCGTTTATCCCTCTTTCCATTGGTGAAAACCGAATTAAAATCGGTCTACCCGTTTACGCGTGATGCCTTGACCAAGGGAAATGGGGGTTCATTTTTATATATAGAGATTTTTTTTTTTATGTTAAGGTCGGCAGACAGGCTGACGGTCCACTTGATGGTAGGTGGCTACCGTCGCCTATAACACAAACAACGCCTAAAGCTGCTGCAAGTGCGCTGCCGACTACAGTAGGATTGGATAAGGGATTAGAAGGGGGGATAAGGAAATGGGCTCTGGCATCCCTTACTCACTCACCGAAACACAACAGCACGTATATGCTGTTATTTCACGGTGGTCTTCTCTAAGGGGGTGGTCACTGCCGCCAGGCGGGCTGCCCAAATGACTGCGAAACGCAGTGTGCCCTACCACTACTTTTCAAATCCAGACCAGAGTCAATTTTGAAAATTACATTAAAATTTCCAAAGTTGACCCCGCCAGGAATCGAACCCGGAGCCCCTGAGACGTTAGAAATATTTGACGAAAGTAAATGTTTTTAAAAAACTTACATCGATTAAATGATTTAATGTTATAATAATAATAATTATTATTAAAAAAGTATAAATATTAGGTAAATAAATCAACAATTGTATGATAAATTTACATTCCTTGTATTTCGAACAAAAACAAAAAAAAAAAACTGGCATTTAAGTGACTTTATTTTCATTTGATAATTGCGGTGCGTTGTAACTTATAGGAATTAAGCTTAAATTGTGGAAATTCGAGTTTTTCTTAAATTTGTCGATGTTTTTGTGAAAAATATTCATTTATTTAATATATTTACTACACAAAATATTCCAACAGAGAACTGTTTGATTCCTGCATACGTTTAAGGATATTAAAAAAAAAACCATATGATATATGACGTAGTTTGCATATAATCGCGTAAAACGGCCCGAGACCCCGAAAAACGACTCGTCACATTAGCATAACAAAAGTAATGACTTTGGGTTGTGTTTGTACATATTTTACACTGCCATTCGCCGTCGTTATTATATTAGCTCATTTTTTTAATTATTTTACTGGTTACTGACAGCTAATATTTTATTTTTTTAAAGACTTCACTCAAACATTAACCTAAATTAAAAAAAAAAATGGTTTTTCTCTATATAACGATGCAGTCAGATCAATAGTCCCTTGTTATGGAGCACAAAGAACCCCCAAGCAAGTCTGCCTTAAGGGGGAGACAAACGCTACATACTAAAAATATCCATTGTTTAATGAAGATGTTACAAGAAATAGACAAGACAATTGCTTTGAAAAAAATATATATTATACTTAAACATGTGAAGAACCAATTGTATTAATTAGAATTTTCGTTAAAGTAATAGAAACTCCACAAAAAAAGTTAGAACACAAGAAGAATTTGACCTTTATTGAAAATTCTTTCGAAAACGACTTATTGCACGCATATGAATCCTGTACCTATTAATAAGTTGATATCAGATTAAAAAATTGTATTGATAAAAAATTTTTTTTTGTGTAATGTTCTAATGGTAAAAACAAAAAAACACCATTTCTAGGCCCGTTGAATTGTCTCCGCCGCCAGCGAGTTCTATAGTAAATGTCATTTGCCTCAGTGAATCCCTTAACGAGGAATAAAATGTATTTACGCAGTTACCTACAGCTGTACAACAGTCAGGTTCCCGTTGTAACTTTTTAAACGATTTTATTGAGGTTTTTTTTTCTTTTAATAAAGTTATAAAAGCACGTTTCATATACGAGCAGTATCCCTTTGAAGATATTACGGTCGTTCTTGGATTTGATACCCGTACCGCTTTGGCCGTATAACGAGCTTATTTTTTAAATAGCGTTACGAAGTTGGGGAATATACATTGTAAACGAAACAAGAATGTCATTATGTTCTTTTTAATAAAATAAAATAAGCCTTTATTGCTGTTTTACCATAGTTATTATTACAATACCATGCTGAATGGATACTACATTTATTACTGACGTTGTCCCAACATCAGCTTGTCATTCGACAAAGGCCTGCTCCAAAGACTTCCACCTGTCTCTTGCAATTTTGATCCATTCTGGACCGGCAGCTCTTTTGAAGTCATCTTCGCAACGTGTCATTTGTCGACCTTTACTTCTTTTACCATCTCTGGGTTACCACTCTGATATTATTCTACTCAATTTCTCACTTTATTCTATCAGCATATGTCCTCTTACGGATTGCTATGTTTTGTTTTTGTATACTGTAGTGTATGCGATTATTTACTCTCTTCCTCACACGGGCAAACACTGACTCGTTACGCAGCACGTTAGTTGACGCCGAGATATGGCTGAGATTAGACGTGTCGGCAGCCCGTCCAAGAATGCGTATTTCGAGCCTGTGATCCATCCTACGACTGGGGGCTGCTACATACACTTTATTCACATCTTTATATTTAGTTACATCTTACTGCGATTACATTTTGTAAGGCTCGAAAGGACCAAATTATTTAAGAGTGTAAGGCCTTACATAAGATTTTTATTGTCAAATTTCAATGTCAGTGGTTAACCCGTTTGCTGACAAGTGCGCTGAGGGATGTAAATTAAACCACCTTTTTTGCTGGACTTAATTTTACTTGTTGACACTTATAATTAAGCCGACTGTTATTATGACAATACGTTACTGTAAGTAACACTTACAGTATTTTCATTGTATGATGATATGCGTGACAGTTCGTAACTGACAATTTTAGTGATGCAACCTAACGACATTTAATCGATTGTTTAAAAATATCGAATCAGTTGGCAAAGCAAATGGAATCGAAATAGCGATTTTAGATTTTCAGATTTAGAAATAAATTCTAGTAATTAGGAATAAAGGTTACGTTAAATAAATTATAGAATACAATGCAGTCTGTTTAAAATATTAATTTATATATTCATTACTGTCAGAACTCGAAACATGACAACTCGTATCAGACTCAGAACAAAATTTACTTTTGTTTTATTGTTATTATTAGTCAGCTTTAGTTTTATTATCAAAATACGATCTTTTTAAAAATATATGGAATAGAAAATATTTGTTAAATCTCCGAATATCCAATGACAAACATAGAGTACTTTCGATAATATCGAATATAAGTGAATATCTATCCCTAGTGTCAATCCCTATTGACACGAGTTCCGTTCCACGCGTTTGACACTTTTAAAATATATGTTTTTTATTACATTTACCTATTATAATAATAAATTAATAATAAAAGTGATAATTCCTTTTGTGTTTTTCGAATAGATATATTTTTTTAATTGTTATTTTTTTTGTGCCTGTTTTTTTTTAGTTGAAAACAGTATGCGTAACATGAAAAAGTGAGAACTGTCACGCATATCATCATACAGTGAAAATACTATAAGTAGCAAGGATCCGCTTACTACGATTAGTCTAAGAAGACCATCAACTGATGTAGGATATATTCGACTTGTTCGACACTAAATTATTTGCACATGTGTTTAATCTTGTCGACCTTGATGGCAAGTGTGCTAGTGCTACGTGCTACACAAGCTTATTTCTCGATGAAAATTACTAGGTTATACACACAAGCATTTTGTTCAACGTGCTTTACAATAGAGAATATGTCACGCTCCTATTAAGTGCTTATAATGAAGTATGTGACTGAAACTGTTCAGTAGATCAAAATATTTCTACTTAGTCCAGTTTTATTTCTGCAAAAGAAGTCATTAAAACCAAACTCCTCTCGAAAGGCTATTATAAGATTACTGATTATTTAAGTGACAATGAAGCCTGGAATTAAAGCCTGGATTCGGAGCTCATACTATGCTTAGTATTGTATATTTACTTTAGGTATTAAGGGTATGATTATAATTATTGTAATTTTTTTATATTGTAAAGATGACAAAAAGAATAGTATCCTGAGTTTCTTTCGGGGTTTCTTCTCAGGATCGTTATCTTGGCTTTTTTCCGAAACCCTGGTAAATTTAAATTTAAGTGGTAATTCTAAATGACGATCATAAGAGTTTCTTGGGGAAACCTAATTGATAAATAAATATTTTGATTTTTTTTTTATTTTGAAGCTATTTTTCCCTGTCCTTCCTTTAATAATATAATGTGCATAACACTGCACATATGTACTTCTCTTTATTTCATTTTGACATACGATTATTTTGTTAGTTAGTTAGTTTCTCTTTTAATGCCCATGTTTGACAGCCATATGTTTAACATGGCAAAATAAATGTTATAAACTTTTCTTTTGTCTTTAATTGCCATATATGTCTTTGTTTTTCGTAACTTCGGTGAGACAACAAAATGTATTCCACGTGTTCAAGCATATGTATTTAGACCAGCGCAAAAAGGGGCAAATTATTGTGAAAACACATTCATTTGTGAAATAGAAGCCTTTAAAATTTGTTAAATGTTATCAATTAAATAAATAAACATTTTTGAACATAAAAAATATACGTAACGAGAAAAGTGCCTTAATTGTGCAGAGTTTTGACGTAACATAATGAAAATTTAATATTGTTCATAATGGGTGCTTAGTGTTTAATCAGTGTTTTAGTGTTTCTCCTGCTGTCAAAACTACCTGCAAAGTTTTATTAAAATTATGTCAAAAAAACTTTGCGCATTAAGTTCCTGTGAGAGATTTAAGCATAGCTACCCATCTAAGATAATGAATGACATTTTGTGGACCTAAAGCAGTCTCAGCAAGAGTGGCAAGTTGGTTCAATCGCTTTCAGTCTGAAAATTTCACCGTTAAAAATGCAATTCGCTTTGATTTGGGATAATTGGAGCAAATTGGGAATGTTGTTAGCAACAATACTGATGGTTTATGTCCCCCATAATCACGTGTAATTACAGGGTGATGGAAGTGCTCTGCTGACCCTGATAGGATAAAATGAAACAGACGAGTGTAACAAACATCACAAACTTTTGAATTGTAATATTAGTTTTTTCAAACATGCTCGGAAATGTAGGCATTCTTGTACTAAAAACAAGCCACGAAGTTTGTAATTGTTGGCTCATGCATTTCTTTCTCGGCCTACGCCAAGAATGTTGTATGACAATTCATTCCTGGTCGCCGCTCAGCCCGATGAAACCCGAAGTTTCACGAGTCTTCACGAACGCGCCCGCCGCTGTCACAGGCGTAGTAGGCGGGGGCGAGCGCACGCTCTTTCCTTTGCACTCATTGAAAATCTTATATAAAAATGAATCCCCATTTCTCTTGGTCACGGCATCACGCGTGAACGGGTAGACCGATTTTAATTCGGTTTTCGCTAATGAAAAGAGGGATGCTCGGGGAATGTTTTAGGGTATATAAAAATTGCACGCCGGGCGAAGCCGGGAACGGTTGCTAGTAAAAAATATAAAAAGGCGGGAAAGCAGCCTTTTTCAGTACCTACCTAAATATTTATTGCTTTTAGTAAACATTTGCGTTTGTTTTATTCTAAATAAAACTGTGTACTTATATGTAAAAAATATTTTATTATTTTTTTCATATTATCCTAATTTTTTTGGTTTATCACGTGTTTCATTATTTCCTCACATTTATTGAGAAAAGCACTATACCAGCCTCGACCGGAATGAGGATTGCCGGACTCAGATCTTTATCAAGGCCTCGCTAAAGCTCGGCCTTGAAACCACTTCGTCCGGAAATCCTTCACTTCCTGGTCTCTGCAGTAATGTACTAAATATTACCAGTGAAGAAATGAAACAACTCTTATTTCTCTAGCCGTGCGGGGGCAATTTGTACACATATATTCCCCCATAATACAGCCATGTACTTACAGAGGATAATATGCTACCTCCATTGTGGCGTACGTGACAAACTGAAAGAATCTAATATAATAAAACTAGGGACCTGCTCCCGGCTTTACGTGGATGTGATATTTTTTTCTGCAAACTATATAGAGAGACCGAATATTTATTTTTATAATACACTAGATCCTTAGTTCCCAAAGTGGTCCAGGTGGGCCCCCAGGGTTCCACGGGAGACTTGACGGGGGTCTACGTTGGCGTGACAACGTAAGCATAAGGAAAAGATTAATAAATACAACAAGCACACCTTTTTTTTTACAAGAGGAATTTTTACCGATAATTTTTACAGGCCCGGGGACGGGGGGTTATGTCGGACTCCTGCCCCGAGATGGTAGTGGGGCAGATCTACCGACTAAACCTCTTGGCGTCCTCCTCATCCGCTATTGGTGAAGTTGCGAGGTCGGACTAACACTCTTCCGCAGCTCCACCGCACAACAAGCACACCTGCTGTTATTTCACCTGCTGATCTTCTGTAACGGGATGGTTACTGCCGTCAAACGGGCTGCCTAAATGACTAAGAAAAGTAGTGTGCTCTATCATTACCTTCAAATTGGTATAAATAAAATTGGATTTTTGCAAGTCGAGATATATAGCGAAACTTCTATGGCGGAAATATTGTGGAAAAGTGTACTGGGGAAATAAATACACGCACCTGAACATTTATCACTATAATGTGCGCTATTATTCCGAAGATTCCGTGTGGAGGAAGGGTGGTGCCGTGAGAAAAATATTATAGTGATTAATGATATATAGTGACTAATAGATTCCGTTCATTACTTTGTTAACGTCGATCAGAGATTTATCGAGCCTATTTATCTTAACGCTATAACTCAGAGGTCCCGGGTTCTATTCCCGGCAGGGCCAAATTTGGAAATAAAATTCTCAAAGTTGAGTCTCGTCTACATCTGGAAAGTAGTAGCAGGCCACACTGCGTTTCTCAGTTATTTTGGCAGCCCTTACAGTAGACCTCCATGATATACCAGCATGTGTACTGTTTTTTCGATGCCTGAAGGGATGCCAGAGACCATTACCCTATTCGTAATAACTTACCCTTAATCCTACTATAGGTCTACACTTATATGCGACGATAGCCACCTACCATCAAGTGGACCGTCAGCCTGTCTGTCGACCAGACAGAAAAGAAACATTCATAAGAAAAGAGCACAAAATTCACTATTGTCGTTATTTCATTATATATCTGATTTTTTTATATATAAAGGTCTAGACAGCCTGATTGTCCACTTGATGGTAGGTGGCTACTATCGCCTATAACAAGAGACGCAAAATGGGCTGCAAATCCACTGCTGACCATAGTAGGATTAAGGGATTAGGAAGGCATAGGGCAATGGGCTGTGCCATCCCTTACTCACTTACCGAAACACAATAACACATATTTTGCTATTATTTAACAGTGGATTTTATGCAAGGAAGAGGTTACTGTCGCCACACGGCCTGCCTAAATGATTGCGAAACACAATGTCATCTAGACCAGAGCCAATTTTGAAAAGTTTATTTAAAAATTTTGCCCAGCCGAACCTGGAACCTCTGAGACAAAGCGCTCTATGACACACAACTGAATGTGAGCTTGACTAATGGGCTCGTCAAAAAAAAAAAATGTATAACCAGAACCAGAAACCATTATTTTCTTGGTTCGTAACAAAATTAACAACAATCGAAAATAACTTGAACATTTTCATAAAAGGAACAAACTATTTTCAGTTTCCAATTCAAATAAATATTTCAATACAAAATAATTTTATATTTATCTGGGCCATGCATTATAAAGATGCGTTTTCACTCAACTATGGAGAGTGTGCAACTATACTGTACGATTTAATCGAACCGGAACCGTTCCACTTGCGGACCACTAGACGTGGGCAGGGGTTTCATCCCTTCGTGGTCGATGTACCTCGATCACGAACAAAGCGTTTCAGTTCCACCTTCCTTGTTCGAACTGCTAAGGAGTGGAACTCATTGCCTGCGTCTGTGTTCCCACAGAACTACAACCTCGGGGTCTTCAAAACTAGGGTAAATGGGCATTTACTAGGTAAGCGTGGTCCACCTTCGGCCACATCTGCACCTCACATCAGGTGAGATAGTGGTCAAGCGCTACCTCGATTTCATAAAAAAAAAAAAAAAAACATTTTTATTAAATAAATAAAATGTTACCACAATATGTTTTGCGACACTGATGGATTAATGTTGAAAGGTTTAATGGTAAAATTTTAAAAGAACATTTTCTTAAGGTACGCCGATCGCCCATTTGATAGTAGGTGGTTACCATCAAGAGTGTTAATACAACAAAAAATGATAAGAATTATTTGGATTTATTGTATTGATAATATCATCCCTTATTCTCGCTAGGGAACCGAAATACATATGCACAAATGCTGTTATTTCCGGTGGTTTTCTCTAAATGATAGCAATTGTAGGGTTATGTTTCTGGGTTTTCGGGGTACTATGGTCTGACCTGTCTAGTTTATGAGTGCGGACCGCAGTTTGCCTTACCATTAGAAGAAGAAAGGATTCTTAAAATATGTAAAGAAAATTAAATATTTCAGCCCTGAACGATTGCATACATGGTATTAAAAGGAGCTTCCTTAAAAAAAAATAAGAGTGATCAATGTCACGTATCTTTTTCATGATAACGGGCGACAGGCTGTATCGGGCCATTTTATGGAACGTGACCTTCTATAAATACAAGTAACAAGTAAAAGGCTGCTCATATTGACTAGAGAAAGTATTGCTTTACTCTACTTTTTTTTTCTTTCTTCATACTTTAACTGATTAACGTTAATAATATAACACTAAAAACGATAGATGAACCTAGAGATTTGAAATTTGTACGAGATCAATTAGATTATGTACTGTTATTGTTTTTTTTAATGTATAAAGATTGGTAGACAGGCTGACGATCCACTTGAAGTTAAATGTCAACCCTCGCCTATTAGTACAAGCAACTCATAGGCTTTGATGAACGATTATACATAGGAGTTTTAATGGTCCTGCAGACCTTAGTAGGATTAAAGATAAGGAAATTGTCTCTGGCCTCCCTAACTCACTCACCGAAGCACAACAGCACACGTGCTGTTATTTGACGGTGCTCTTCTGTGAGTGGGTCAGACACGCTGTCAAATTTATTACTGCCGAACGTAATACTTAATGTATGTATGTTTGTATCTGCTAAGTAAATGTTAATATAAAAATTGGCTTTTTTCCCGTTAATGTTAGGTACTAACATAGTTTCTAAAGTCATCTTGTTATTTGGATAACAACAATGTATTTGGATGAATTGTCTGAAAAAAAAAAGTTATATTTAAGCAAGTATGCAATGTGTATCACTGCTTGCGTATGGGATTTCAACCTACTCTTCCATTTTGCAGGGCGATGGGGCGGTGGTGTCCCCTTGGCGTTTCCCATAGGCAATGATCGGTACAAATTGATGGGGCTAGTGGCTTGGGGCATAGGCTGCGGAGCCAAGGACGTCCCAGCCGTGTATGCTAACGTAACCGCTTTCAGGAACTGGGTGGAAGCAGCCATGCTCGACTGGGGATTGCAGACTACTTACAATATTTAGACCACTAAACTAATTTTAGTTTTCAATAAGAAACGTATATTTTATAGACAAACATCTCTTTTTATTCTTGCAAAAAGTGAGACATCGATAATCCAAATAGCCAAAATACATACCTTGTTCGAATTATCGTATGTAGCCAGTTGGACGAGAATTCTAGAACAGAGCTTGCCTTAAGAGCGCCTTTAAATAGAAATAGTTAATTGTAGATTTGAATTTTATCTAACTATATGTATAAAACCCAAATAAGAAAATATTTATATATATATTAATATTTTATAATACTACTAGACAAATGTTACTATAAAATTTGGGATTTCCTCGAGGACAAGTTGCTATTATAAATAAATAACTTATAAATGAATAAATAAAAGTAATATAAAACCAATTCGATCTCAAATAATAATCGTAAATAGATATAAGAAATAAACTAGATATTTCCCTCGAAAACAAAATAATATTATACATTGTGCAAGGTGTAATTTTTGGATTTATAGCTAATAGTAAGTTTAAATAGTTTTAAGTTGTTGGTATTTTTCATACCGAATGATTGTCGGTAAGGTCATGTAGGAGCGGGACTATAAAAATGTTATCTCAGGTACAATACCCATGATCTCGAAAATAAATATTATTATCATTATTATTATTATAAATAAAAGTGAAAATTAGATATAAAAAATGATATAATGGTGTTTTTAAGTTTGAACAGTTTAGGAAAATGAAGGCATGATTGCGTTTCTCTGAAATAAGGAAGATTTATTTACAATATTTTACACTGATTTTACAATTATTATTTAACAAAGTACATTTTCAGTTTTACAAAATTCACTCACCTGAAATAAGGAAGAAACAACATTCAAAGCCTTTATTTACGTCTTTTATATCTTTCAGGGAAGTTTATAACAAAGCAAATTTATTAATTCTAATTACCCACTCTCATTATCTCTTTACTGTCAGTCGTGACATCTCGTAGGCATATAAATCAAACCTAAAGAAAGCGCGGTAAATTCAAATGTAAATTTAAATTTAAAGTAAAGAAAATGAGTGATTATACAATGAAATTTTCAGCAACAGCAGCAAATCAGCAGCGTCTCCAAGTGATCAGTCAGTCTCTTTCTCCTTCTCAAAAACAAAAACAAATTTTTAAATTGGAGACGGATATAGCCGAGGGATATACATAGGTAGTAATTGTTTACAGAACTAAACTAATGAAAATTCTTAAACTCCGCTATGCACGTCGCCTAAGTCGATGAAACAACGCTCAGCATGCAGGTGTTAATAATAATAATAATAATAATAATAAGCCTTTATTTCCGAATTTTAGATAATTTTTTTATCTAAAATTCTAGTTATACCTGTTAGAATTAAAGATAATTTTTTTTTTTTTTAAACAAAGGAAAGTTAAAAGAGTAAAAAATACAGAGCATCATGTCCAGCTAGCTAACATAATTTAAGAAAAAAAATCACGTTAGTATAATCACAAAAAGTCTCTTAATTCGGTGTGCCTTACGGCAAAGGCCTCCTCCAACTCTTTCCACTGCTTTCTGTCTTCCGCTACTCTCATCCAAAGCGGTCCTAAGGTGAGTTTCAATTCGTCTTCCCATCTTCTTGCTTTGCGACCTCGGCTCCTGGCGCCATCCCTAGGGTACCAGACTGTCACTTGTTTGCTCCATTTTTCTTTTTTGCAACGAAGCATATGACCAGTCCACCGCCATTTAAGTTGATCAATGCGTGACAGTATGTCTGTTAATTTCGTTTTCTGCCTGATGTTACACAAGGAATATTCGGGGAAATTTCTGCTGAACTTTCCTAAATATGTAGATGAATTAACAACCTAATCCTTCTAGTCGAGAACACAAATATAACACAGTTGAAAAATAAAAAATAACGCCTTACTGTAACGCCTAACATCTTTATTGCAGTTACAGCTTTGCCAGGCGTTAGATGATCCCCGGGAAGAGTACTTTTTTCTGGATGAAAAGTACTCTATGTCCTTTCCTGTATCCCTGATAATGTGTATACAAAATTTCATAATGATCGGTTAAGTGATTTAGGCGTGAAAAGGTAACAGACAGACACACAGTTTTCAGAGTACAGATTTCATACATTTCCTTAACAAATACTAATTAATGATGTTTTATGCAAAAATATTAATTAATAATCTAAATTATTTAAAAATTGTATGTCAATCCCTATATATAAAAATGAATCCCTATTTCCCTTGGTTACGGCATCACGCGTTAACGGGTAGACCGATTTTAATTCGGTTTTCACTAATGGAAAGAGGGATAACGGGGAATATATATAAAAATTACACCCCGGGTGAAGCCGGAAGCGGGTCGCTAGTATACAATATTTTGACGTAAAGTAGTGGCAGGGCGCGCTGCATTTCGCAATTTGGGCAGCCCGTCTGGCGGCAGTAGACCACCCCCTTACAGAAGACTACCGTGAAATAACTACGCGTGTGCTGTTGTGTTTCGGTGAGTGAGTAAGGGATGCCAGAGCCCATTTCCCTATCCCCCTCCTAATCCCTTATCCTTAATCCTACTGTAGTCGGTAGCGCACTTGCAGCACCTGTTATATGCTGTAGTTATACCTGTATAGGCTGTTATAGGCTGTAGTTGTTGCTTATGTTATAGGCGACGGTAGCCACCTACCATCAAGTGGACCGTCAGCCTGTCTGCTGATCTTAACACTAAAAAACCCTAGACATCCTCTTCTCGTAGGAACTGAGGTCCGAGCTGAGAAACGCAAATAGCATCGACATGAAGGAGTAAAAATAATAACAATAAAAAAATGTTATAGTTTGGGTAGCTTCTTTAACAGCACTAATGCAAACAAATTACCATAACAAAAGTAATCTCCATTCCAAAGTTAAGAAATTTAGCTCAAACATCAGGAATGTAATTGAAAGAAAACGCCTCCTGAATTGCGAGGAATAAAACAACATTAGAAATGGGAATAAACAACATAAGTAAATGCTCAACGGGACCGTTTGTATGCAAATAGTTTGAGATAATATGGATTATTGCGGGTGGCAATTTTCTTAACGCCTTATAACAGTATTGGGAAATACAGTAGAAGATTATTTCATTATTTGGATATTTTTTATTAAGGGGGAGACAAACCCTAATTACTAAAAATATCCATTGTTTAATGAAGATGTTACAAGAAATGGACAAGACAATTGCTTTGAAAAAAATATATATTATACTTAAACATGTGAAGAACCAATTGTATTAATTAGAATTTTCGTTAAAGTAATAGAAACTCCACAAAAAAAGTTAGAACACAAGAAGAATTCGACTTTTATTGAAAATTCTCTCGAAAACGGCTTGTTGCACGCATATGAATCCTGTACCTATTAATAATATCAGATTAAAAAATTGTATTAATAATTTTTTTTATTTTGTGTATTGTTCTAATGATAAAAACAAAAAAACACCATTTCTAGGCCTGTTGAATTGGATCCGCCGCCAGCGAGTTCTATAGTAAATGTCATTTGCCTCAGTGAAGCCCTTAACTAAATAGAGTAACCTACACTTCAAAGGCCACATTAGCCTCATAGAAATAAAGAAATTAATGCATTATCTATGTTAATGCCAATTGTTAATTCAAATAATTGATAGTAGTTCGCTGTGGTATGTGCTGTCTCACTCCCTATCCATATATTATGTGCTAGCGGTCATGAAAGCCGCAGTCAGTCTAAATAAAACATCGTATCGGTAACACGCGTACAGACTCATCTCGCCGATCTCGGTCCGCGAGATTTGAATTTATTTATCCGCTAATGTTATCAGGCATTGTGTTTGTAATTTATCTAATTAGTCACGCTTCCCGCTCTGTGAGTGTAATCACTAAAGCGGTGAAGTGCTGGAGCTTTTAGACTCTGTGTTAAAGGGTCGTTGCAATCTTCGCCTCTAAAAGATTCACAAGGTAGGTTGCAGATTTTCATGTACCATGAAAATCTTTGATTACATGTACCACCAACAAAAAAAATAAAATACAGTTCTTATAATCGAAGATATTCGACATAATCAATTAATCATACTCGATCCCGCTCGTTTTATTTATTTATAGTAACCTCCCAATCTATTTATTTATAGTAATTTTATATCATAACGCCAATCAAAATGACAATTTTAATATACTTTACTATTGAATTAGTATAAGACATACTTCATCAAATATGATTTACTACTATTCTAGATACGGTGAAAATGATAGCTTTTAATCCCAAGAACATATTCCGGGTGACCTAATTAAGGTTTTTCTTTTATTACTGTTTTTATCGTTATGTTATTGACTTCCAAAGGTCCCCCATTACGAAAATCGGTGCTGAAATGGTTGAGGTTAGTAAAGAGGGTATTATAGCTGTGTCGTAACCTAAAAAGAGATTTACAGATTTTCCTTCCTAGATATTGGTCAAGGTAAAATCCGTTTGTGTGATATAATTTACGATAGTACAATTATACGGAAGCCTTTAGTAGGTATTAGAGTTCACGTTCAAGGTTTTAGTACTAATGGAACGATCAAGAACGATTTCTTGTTACATATAAAAAAATTACCGTTAGTCAAGATCATAGTTATCTACGTCTTCTTCAATACAGCAGTTTCTTATTAAGAAAAAAAAAAGCTTTAGTCTAAAAGTCGACAGACAGGCTGACGATCCACTTGATGGATAGCATAGATCCATCGCCTATAACACAAGCAAATCCACAGGTTATATGCGATTAGGAAAGGACAGATGGGTTCTGACATTCCTTACTCAATCACCGAAATACAATGCTGACTGCTGTTATTTTACGGTGGTCTTTTGTAAAGGAAACTTTGGGACTACTGCCGCCAGACTAGAACCAGTCTGGGATCACAGCTGTTGCATAGATGGTCTGCCCAAATGACTGCGAAATGCAATGCAGTACGCCCTTTTTTTTTACGTTGGGAAATCCATCATGGATACCCAGCAGCCGAAAGGGGACGCTGTGGGTTATGCCGGACTCCTACCGGCTAAAACCCAACGACTTTCCAGCGCGGCAGTAGATGGGCGGGGTCGCAGGAACGTTGTTGCACAACCTCGGCGACCCGCCACGGCTGTTCAGCGCGGGGAGGACTACGCTCCCTGTCGGAACCTCGGCGGCCCCGAAAGCGGAGGTACGCCGGCCATCTCGGAGACCTCACAACGGGAATGCAGTACGCTCTGCGACGTTAATTAAATATGTAGATTTAATGTTTCAGTGATAACAAATCCATCTCTTATTGCAAAGAAAGTGTGAAGAGAATCATGAATTTGAGGACAGATTGCAATCGTCATATCTAACATATTTCTTTCAATTTATTCTGTCCAATGGCAAAGGTCGGCAAAGAAATGGTTCTGACAGAATGTAAAACATTCCTTGTTGTACGCAAACAGTGGGCAGTTTCGGACTTCGGGTCATTTGGAGGTCAATGGAGCAATATTTTTAGGATCAGTTTTTTAAGTTACGTCGATATTTCGATCCTTTATTAGATTAGATAGGTAACTCTCATTTTGTTGATTTATCAGTAGTAGTGTACAATATATAGAGATAACATTTTATACTGAGGTAATATAATACATGTCAAACAATTTAAAAGTGGTATACTTATAGGTTTTTCTGATCCACTTTCCATAAAAAATACTCACTCTCATTTTGAAAGACCACCATGAAATAACAGCACGTAATTGACTGACTTTAGCGGCTGGGTTAGGAGATGCCAGAGCCTCGTTAGGACTCAGGAAGGTCTAATTTTCCAATAGGACCAGTCTTAGGCAGCCTGGATTCAGGTTGGAATTGCGGCCTTTAGGTCTTAGGTTTTGCCTTTTAGGTTGTCTGTCTATCTTTGATAGATGTTCTCCTATGCTACGCTTGTCGATACAGAAAAGGAGATAGGTTTCATCAAGAAAAAGGTACTGTTTCCTAGGGATCATAAAAATAAAAATTCAATACCTGGGAAAGCAACAACAATTTGACAGAATTTAAGATTGCTAAAATATTTTGTCAGTCGTTAAAATTTTTCAACCCGGAAGAAGTTGCGAGCACTAGCTAATCTGGTATAAAGGACAAAGAATAAGCAGTGGATAGGGAAATTGACACTGGTTTCAACTACTCACTAACTGAAACACAAGTACGAAAAAGCTGTTCTTTCAAGGTGTTCTGTCTTCTAGAAGCTGCCCACTTACAGTCAGAGCTGCCCATAACTTACTTCATGACTGTAACGCAGTACGCATTTCACCAGGCCAAGGTTATATAACTCCATATAATATTTAATAAACTAGTCAGACTTCGGCTCAGACAGAAATTTTGATGTACCTTAGACTGCCAATTCAATTTTCTTCACCAGTAAGTACCTACAGCATTTTGATAAAGTGCGAAGATATTATTGAATTGGGGAGTACTAAAGACAGATAAATCGGACCATATTTTGAGTTGTCGTAGATTCTGAGATTTGTAATGAAATCTTGTCATATTTTTGCTATTTAAATAATTATATATTTTTATTTTACTTAAATCTAAGATATTATGTAGGTACTAATATATAGTTACACTTAGAGAGGCGATGAGAAATCCTTTTACCGCATTTTTCTTAGGATTCTTTTAGAAATTTTACATTAACCTTCTAAAATAAGACATTGTTAGAGGTAAAAAAACGGTAATTTTCTGTCTAGCTACATTAGTTTTTGCGGCCTGGTTAAAGGTTAACTTAGCCTACAGACTAACAAATGAGAGGAAAAAAATTAATATTCAAGTTTCACCTGAGAACTACTTTCCACAGATATTTGAACCATAAATTTTTATTACTCTATGGTTTGATCGTGAAGCGAACATTTTTACTAGACACCTCATTACTTTAAATTCTATGGATTTAAAATTCACTCGACGGTGCAGCTGTGCTCGTTTCATTTATTGAAGTACTTTTTTTTATCGTCTTCGATGGAATCTATTATAGGATATGTACATATTTTAAAGAGGCAATATTATCGTCATCATATCACTCTTCAACGCAGATAGAAGCTAAGCTATCTAAGCTAATCTCTAATTCTGTACTGGCAAGACAAGTTGCGTTCTGTAGTCTCTAACTAGGCAGACCTGCAAGAGTCCTACTAGGGACAGTAATGACTGAAGTAGACATTCAGACAACAGCACACGTGCTGTTATTTCACGGTGGTCTTCTGTAAGGGGGTGGTTACTGCCGCCCAAATGAGTGCCAAAATGACTGCGGGCTGCCCAAATGACTGCGAAATGCAGTGTGCCACTACTTTCCAAATCCAGACCAGAGCCAAATTTGAAAAGTTCATTTTTCAAAGTTGACCCTCCCGGGAATCGAACCCGGGAACCCTAAGAGCACCCTAACCACTCATCCAACGAGCTCGTCAACGTGTGAGGTTATAGATATTGTTAACCATAAGACGAATATAAGTAATCTTTTGTCCGAGTGAGTAAACGTGAATTATGTCGCAAATGCAATGAGTCAATAAAACGAATTGACAATGAGAGTGATTCATTTTAAAACAAAGATTTTCTTGGAAAATTTCATGACGATAATGTTTTGAGTAATTTGTTACCGCTAAGTGTCAAATGTGTTCCATTTATTTCTGTCTGAATAATCAGTTTCTGCTTAGAGTTACTGTTGAATTGCATAATTAGACTAAACTATAACTCAGTCGTTCAGCTGTAGCTGTCAGGTATTCTGACGGTAGGTACCCCGCGTGTCAATACAAGCAACACATCGGGGATTATAAGTGCGTTGCCTTTAAGAGGATACAGGATAAGAAAATCAGCATTAGATAGGAGAATAGCCATGGCATCCCTTACTCACTCACTGAAAAACAACTGCATACGTACTGTTATTTCACGGGCTGCAAAACGTAATGTTATCTGCTCACTTTGATAATGTGATACGATTATTGCAAAGCTATGTATTTTTTTTAATAATACTAGCGACCCGCTCCGGCTTCGCCGAAATTATATACGCAAACTTAGCTTCGGCTTCCATTAGTGACCGCTTGTCATTCCTTATCGCTCTTTCCATTAGTGGAAACTGTATGAAAATTCGTAGCAGTTAGCAGAGGAACAGACAAGGCGGAAGACAAGACTTTATCATTACCTACATATAATAGAGGTGTGTCTATAATATTTATTTCAAAAACAAATAGGGGATCGGGCAAATTTTCAGAAAGTGTTTTAAATTAATCTTCATGGATATTTATTTTATTTATTTATAGCCTTTTAGGTACTCAAAATCATGTTTTAATATTGTTTGTTGCCGCCAAAACGCCAAGATAGTTCATCTGAGAGCGCGTAACGTCATTTGTGGTCATATAATAACAAAACAGCTGCATTGGCATAAGACAATGATTGCCCACAAATGACGTCACGCACTGTGATTGGTGTTTCAGTATAGATTAAAAATATTGTAAATAATAAAATTTTATTTCTTCATTTAAAAATATTTAAATGAATTATATTAAATTATTATTCGATAAATAATCGTAAAAAATTATATATTTTCTTTCTAAGTACATTTTAGATTTTAATCTGATTACTGTCCGATCCCCTATTGTACACGTTGTATGTTACCGATATTTAAAAAAATATATTCGATTTTTGTCTGTATGTCTGTTTCTATGCTTTTCTGCACGTTAATCTTAGAACGGCTTGCGGTTTGCAACTGATGTACGTACATAGTATTAGCTTCCCGTAACATTTAGTGTTTGTTTCAACGTTTAACAAACAAACTATTCTAGAAACTCGTTTCGGTCGTTTATAATATGCAGAGAAATTTATTTTATGCACAGAACTTTTTAATGCTTTACCTATGCATATAAAACAGGCAAAATCTTTTGGATAATTTAGATCCAAACTGTCGAAGTGTTTGAATGGCGCGTTTTGATGGGTGTAATCGTGGATAGGTACTGTTGTTCAATTTTAAATTAAATATTTTTGTTTCCTCTGTTCAAATGTTTCGTAACCTAATTAAGTTTTTAATTGTATATTTACATGAGTAAGTAGCTTATAAGCTGTAATGGGAATAAAGTAATATAAACTTGTATAGATGTATAACTATGACTCAGTAAAAAATGTACATAAATATAATGATACAATGATTAAAATAGTGATATATTTTTACATATTCGTAATTAAATATGTAAAAATTAACAGCCTATACTGGGCCCTAATTGACTAACGCCACTTAGAGATTCCACGCGATTCCTTACTTTGAAACCAAGTCATATCTTCGAATTGTTACGATATCTGCTAAAAAGTCATTCTCTTACACACACACACACACACACACACACACACACACACACGTTTATATATATATATATATATATATATATATATATATATATATATATATATATAAACGTGTGTGTATATAAATGCCTTGACAAGACATTACGTGTTTTGATAAGGTAAGACAAAAGCGTGAAATCTAATTACCATACAGAATCAAGGCTCTGTACAAGTAATAGCCTATAATGTAATTTAATACATTAATTAACACTTCTCCTCAATGTACACTGCGTTCCACAATCATAAACTGTCATAACAGTCATAAGCTGAATTTACTATTCCCTTAAAGAAGCCCTTACAGATCCTCATCGTGAAATAACACCTCTTAGTTGTTATATTGAGTAAGGCTTGCCGTTGTTCAGTCCCTACCATTTATCCTATCGAGTTCTGCAGCGCACTTACCACCACTGCTATGTTGTTTGTTATTATACGACGGTAACCATCTGACATCAAAATTAGTTCTCATACAATCGCTAATAGATTCTGATTACACAAACACACACCCAAATCTAATTAGTATTGAGATGCACAAACGCAAACCTGAATTCATTTGAATGAGATATACATCCTGGTTGCTCTAACATCTAGTTGGAATGTTCTAAGAGAATTCTCCAGTCGCATTGGTTTAATTACTTAAATATTTTGTACTTAATTAGTAGTAGTAACTAGTAGTACTTAGTTTTTAGCGAACTAACACAGACTGTGTTGTGTTGACCATCATCTCACAATCCTAATTAGTAATATTATAAATTCGATAGGTAGTGAGTTTGTTTATTTATTATAGGCCTTAACTAACTTAACTACTCAACCAGTCATTATGAAATTTTGTCCGGAATACACAAGAGGACATAGAGTACCTTTCATCCAGAAAAAAATAGGCACTGTTCCCTTGGGATCATCAAAAACAAAATTAAACGCTGTAACGCGGGGTTACACGTTGGAGCGCCTATGTGACGAGCACCCCCACTTAGGCACCAATGTGACGAGGATGCAGCCCTACAAGGGCCGCCGGTGTAACGAGGTCGCCGCACGTTGAGCGGCCGAGAGACGGGGCGCCGCATGTAGGGCTCCGTTGTGTTCGGGCGCCTCACGTAGGGTGCCGATGTGAAGGTGGCCCTCTCGTCGGAGACACTGATAGGGCGTTCATAAGGGCTAGCTGACGGGGACGGGGTCCCCTAAATAATAGAGCACGGACTCGTACAAAAGTTTATTAAGCGTAGATACACATAGCTTTTGTCTAAACAACACACTTACACAAACAGAAATTAGAAGGGGTCCCACACACGGGACCCGGGGCTTCACTAACCCCGATACTAAAGCCTAGGTAGGTCTTCTTAGAGGAAGGCCTTACACCCGGAATAATATAGGTAGCGTACCTACTATGTCGCGCGAGTCTGCAGGGCTGACGGGGCGGCGAGCGGAAGCGAGCCGAGCGCGGGCTCGCGCCACCGAGGCCTAGACATGACTGTCTCTCAACTCTCTTGCGCTGTGCTTTAGTATATTTCGCGGGCGCTAACGTTCTGCGGGGGTCGAGGGAGACGAGGCATGTGACGCCTGTACCAGACGAGGTTTGTGAGCACGCCCTCTATTGGTGATCATGCAATTGGCAGGAGCCAATCACGGCATTCTGGCGAATTTATGCCCATATTTGGTAATAAGAAGCGTTCGTTCCGTTACAGTCTCCCCCTTTTTCACAGATAAGGGCCCCCACATCTGTGAAAACCAATGGAAAAATCATAGTGAGAACCTTACAGTTTTACGGGGTCGCCCGCGTTTCCGTTTGGGCAACACGGGCTCCGGTTGTTCGCCTTCACGGGCGTGGTAACGTCTGATATCCGAGACGTGGTATTTGCCGATGACTTCAGTCGGCGCAGTACAGCAGGCGACCAGATACGTGGTAGGGCTCGCCTTCTTGATTATACGGTAGGGTCCATCCCTTCGAGGGGCTAACTTTGAGCTTACACCCTTCTTGGTGTTGCTAAGTACGTGGCTCCGTAAGAGCACCAAATCACCAGGTGCGTAGTCCTCACCGGTTTGCCTCTGTTCGTCCTTCACGTTCTTCCTTATGTCTTGACTTCTTTCTATCGTTTCTCTGGCGGTACTCAAAGTATCCGCAAGCTTCAACAGGTACGGAGTCACTTGTGGAACATAATTTTCCGCTTCGATGACGGCGCGTAGATCAGCACGGGCGTCGATGGGTGCGCGCAGTTCTCGTGCGAAAGTTAAATACGCGGGCGTCTGGTTGGTACTACTGGTGTTGCCTGTGTTGAGGGCAAACCTTATGGATGGCAGTGCCTCAGGCCACTGTCGATGCTCGTTACCTAGTAGAATAGCCAGCTGAGTCTTCAGTTCCCGATTCTTTCGTTCGACGGGGTTGGCTTCTGGGTGGTAGAGCGGCACCAGCGTCTGTTGTACGCCCAGCACATACATTGCGTGTTGCATGACATCTGCAACAAATTGGACTCCATTGTCGGAAACAAGCCTGCGCGGGACTCCGAATCGTAGGAAAACTTCGTTGACTAGTGCCTTGGCGCATGCTTCAGCGGTGGCTTCGACGAGGGCGAACAGTTCCACCCATTTACTGGCAGTGTCTTCGACGATAAGGATCCACCTTTCGCCGTTAGGTCCCTTAGGTAGAGGTCCGAAAAGATCGACTGCTACAACTTCGAAGCGCTGAGCGGGCACGGGCGTCTGGATGAGTCCGGCGGGCTTCTGATTAGAGGGCTTATACCTCTGACATTCTAAGCATGTCTTCAAATAGTTGTCGACGTAGCGACGCATACCGGGGAAATAGAATCTTTGTGAAATGCGACGTAGGGTTCTTTCAACTCCTCCGTGACCCGAAGTGGCAGTGTCGTGGCACTCCGTCATTACTTCCTTTCTTCGGTTTACAGGTACAACTAACTGGGGTTCCTCGGCATCTGGTTCGTAGTAACGATACAAAACTCCTTTACTCATATAGTAACCTCGGTCAGTCCATCTCTTGATGGCGACTTCTTCTTGTCCCTCAAGTTCTTTGACAATTTTAGACACATCGGGGTCGTTGAGCTGATCCTCACGTAGCCGTGTGGCATCCCAGCGCGGCGTATCAATGGTGACGGTGCATATGTTGCAGATTCCTTGCGCATGGTGGTCGCACGGTGGACGGCTGAGCGTGTCGGCGATTAAATTAGCCTTCCCTGGCGTATAATCGACCTTGAGATTGAACGATTGTAACTTCATTGCCCATCGCGCTAAACGGCCGGTGGGTGTTTTCAGCATAAGCAGCCATTTCAGCGGCTGATGATCACTTGAAACACGGACTTCATGTCCGTCGATGTATCCCCGAAACTTTTCTACTGCCCAGACGACCGCGAGCGCCTCACGCTCGGTCGTGGAGTAGTTGCGTTCAGCTGGCAGCAGAAGACGACTGGCGAACTCGATGGGGTGTTCTTCCTTGGGACTCTCCCCCTGAAGTAGAACAGCCCCGAGGGCGTAGTTACTTGCATCGGTCCTTATAATAAATGGTTTACTATAGTCGGGTTGTACTAGCACTGGTGCCGAGGTAAGAAGAGCTTTGAGCTCCTTAAAAGCTTGCTCCTGTTCTTTTCCCCATTTCCATGGCTGGTCCTTTCTCGTGAGGACCGTAAGCGGCTGAGCCACTTTTGAAAAGTTAGGCATGAACTTTCTAAACCAGGAACAAGTCTGTAGGAACGTTTTCACCTGTTTTACATCGCGCGGAGCCATCATGTCAGTGATGGCCGCTACCTTCTCGGGATCGGGTGACACTCCTTGTGGTGTGATGACGTGCCCGAGGTATTTGACGCGGTCCCGTGCGAATATGCATTTGTCACGGTTGGCCCGGAGTCCGTAGGTCGTCAGGCGGTCGAAGACAGCCTGCAGATCCTTCATGTGTTGCTCAAAAGATGCTGAAATCACAATCAAATCGTCGATGTAACCGAGTATTGTGACGTCTTTGAGCGAGGCCCCCGAGCGGAACCGATCTATTAATCTTTGAAAAGTGGCCGGGGCATTTCGTAGCCCATACGGCATTCGTTTAAAACGGAACAGACCGAACGGCGTTACGAACGCTGTCTTGTCCCTATCTTCCTTCTTTACAGACACCTGCCAATAACTAGATCGCATGTCTATGGTACTCATTACACAATTCCTTTTCGTGGAGTGTATTATATCATTGATTAGGGGTAAAGGGTACGAATCCGTTTTTGTTATAGCATTAAGTTTCCTATAGTCGACACAAAAGCGGTATGTGCCATCGCGTTTAGGAACTAAAAGGGCGGGAGCACCCCAAGCTGATTCGCACTCTTCTATTATATTGTCAGCAAGCATCTTTTCGATCTCTTGCTGCATTACCCTTTTCTTAGCGGGGGTGAGGCGATAGGGCGGCACGGCTATCGGCTCGTGCTCGCTTGTATCAATGCGATGCTCCGCATACGGCGTTGGCTCTCCCCCTGGACTAAAGATTTCCTCGTACTTTGAAATTAATTGGGAAAGTTGATCGCGTTCACGAGTTGAAAGTGTAATGCCTTCCTCTGTTCTTAATACGTTTACTACAGCACACGAGGCGTGAGGTGAAATTTCTTCATACTGAAGATTGTGAACATTATTTGGGTCATTACTGAAATACCACAGTGACTCACCGAAGTCGAAGGAGATGCCCATTTGTTTGAGGAAGTCTATTCCCAAAAGCGTTTCATTATTTTGAGCATCTGGAAAAATGATAAATTCAACAAGAATGCTTTTACCGAAAAATTTCACCTCGACCTCTGTTGTGAATACCTTCATACATTTTACAATACCATCAGCTAATTTAACATTTTTAATAGCGCTGTGGATTGGGTGACCATGTTTAACTAAGAAGGCGTGAAGAGAAGAACTAGCGACACAGCCCTTGGCACCGGTGTCTACAATTGCTGTGCCTTTCTTATTAAAAATCTCTATATATAGTATAGGGCGTTGACTACAAACATTTTGTTTGAACAATGAACAACTTGTGAAAGCAAAACTATTAAAATTTACAGCGTCTACAACCGATGTCGTAGGCGCAAGCGATGACGTTAGCGTCGCATCGCTCAGCGGTGACGCAGCACCGCGTGAACTCGAAGCACAACTAGTGCCATAATCATTATTCGTAAAGTAAGAGTTCCTAGAACAGTTTTTGCAGTTCGCCTTAATAACACCTTGGGTACCGCACCCGTAACACTTTATTGCACTTTTGGCATTGTTTGATTTAATACGGTAACACTTATCGCGTACGTGACCACTTTTACGACAATAAGAGCAAAACAGATTGCCTTTAAACATTTTCACTGACGGATTACACTCGCGATTCGCGTATGACGTTTGGGATACGGACGCACTTGACACTTGTTGATTGGAGGAGGGAGCGCCACCCGCACTCCCTCTGGCGCGTTTGGAGAAACCGCCGTTGTTGTAGTACCGCTGACTGTCGCGCGGGGCGCCGTGCGCACCATCGCCAGCGCGGTTGTGAAACACCTCGGAGCGAGCGACACCTCGCTCATTAATGGTGAAGCGGTGCCCGGCCCTTCGGCCGACACCACAGCTGGCGCCCTCTGTTGTCGCACATGACAAGCGCGAGTGGACAGAGTGCGCCGGAGACACGTCTGTACGTGTAATGGGCGCGACCGGGGCACGAACCATGCCCGGGCGCACCAAACATTCGGCGTCCCTCCCTTCGGAGAGCGTATCTTCTATTTCACGAGCTTTCTCGATGAGTGCGTCCAGTGTGACGCACGAATCCCTTGGTAACTTTTCTCTTATAGAAAGGTTTAGTAGTCCGTATATCATATCGATTTTCATAACTTCTGAAATTTCGTACGGAATCCAGGCGTAAAGGGAACGTACTCGAGCGACGAATATTTCGACACGTTCGTCCCTTTGATCCTGACTGAAGATTAATCTGAAGATTTTATGAGGGGGTAGCGGAACACCATACATAGACCGGAGACGCGCCAGTGCGTCGGTCCAGGAAGTTATCGTCGATTTTATCCCTCGAAACCATATTGCGGCTTGCCCTTCTAATAACATAGGCAGGCCCTTAAGTGCATGTTCATCACTTACGTTTGTGCATTCCTTATACACGTCGACTGCGTCGATGAATGCTTCGAGTACGCCCGGGTCGGCGCTGACGTCGCCGCCGAATCGAGCTGTACATTTTGAAAAATTGCCGCACGGAACTCGCACGGTAGATGAGTCGGTAGACAGGACCGGCGAGAAGGTGGCGGCTCCTGTGTTACTTTGCGTTGCCACTAAGGCCTCGACAAGCTGACGATTGGAGTCGGCTTGCGCCCGAGCAAACGCTTCAATTAACGAGGCTAGCCTGTCTTCAGTCGCAGGCTGCTCATTGTCTTCGGTTGTGTCTTCAAAGTCCCCGGTGGGATTACTACGAAGGCGGCGCGACATTATTATCAACAAACACTTTACCGATTTTATTATTACGAAACCATTCGTAAAGGTACAAATAGTAACTAGAACAATACTTTAACTAGCTGTTACGTAACACTTTTAACGATTTATTACGAAAACTATTTCGTACGAAAAAGGGTGCAAACGACTGTTTCACGTTGAGCACTTATACAGACACGAAGTCCGTATCCTTTTAACATGATACTTTTATCACTTTATTGGAAAGGGCGCGAACGACTGTTTCACGTTAAGCGCTTATACGACGCCGCCGCTATGTGGCGTCGTATCCTTTTCACAAACACTTACACTTTTGTTAACACTCAACTTTATTTATGACGAAACCATTTCTTCAAAACACTTTAACGAGTCGTGGGTCGGGCCGCGAGTTGGGCAGCCAATGTAACGCGGGGTTACACGTTGGAGCGCCTATGTGACGAGCACCCCCACTTAGGCACCAATGTGACGAGGATGCAGCCCTACGAGGGCCGCCGGTGTAACGAGGTCGCCGCACGTTGAGCGGCCGAGAGACGGGGCGCCGCATGTAGGGCTCCGTTGTGTTCGGGCGCCTCACGTAGGGTGCCGATGTGAAGGTGGCCCTCTCGTCGGAGACACTGATAGGGCGTTCATAAGGGCTAGCTGACGGGGACGGGGTCCCCTAAATAATAGAGCACGGACTCGTACAAAAGTTTATTAAGCGTAGATACACATAGCTTTTGTCTAAACAACACACTTACACAAACAGAAATTAGAAGGGGTCCCACACACGGGACCCGGGGCTTCACTAACCCCGATACTAAAGCCTAGGTAGGTCTTCTTAGAGGAAGGCCTTACACCCGGAATAATATAGGTAGCGTACCTACTATGTCGCGCGAGTCTGCAGGGCTGACGGGGCGGCGAGCGGAAGCGAGCCGAGCGCGGGCTCGCGCCACCGAGGCCTAGACATGACTGTCTCTCAACTCTCTTGCGCTGTGCTTTAGTATATTTCGCGGGCGCTAACGTTCTGCGGGGGTCGAGGGAGACGAGGCATGTGACGCCTGTACCAGACGAGGTTTGTGAGCACGCCCTCTATTGGTGATCATGCAATTGGCAGGAGCCAATCACGGCATTCTGGCGAATTTATGCCCATATTTGGTAATAAGAAGCGTTCGTTCCGTTACAACGCCAGATAAAAATATATGAGTAATAAAGATTGAATAAATTTATTAGGTAGGTACCCTTGTACTTTTTTTTTACGTTGGAAAATCCATCATGGATACCCAGCAGCGAAGGGGGACGCTGTGGGTTATGCCGGACTCCTACCGGCTAAAACCCAACGACTTCCCAGCGCGGCCGTACTCGTAGATGGGCGCATTCGCAGGAACGTTGTTACACAACTTCGGCGACCAAAAAATGTGAACGCTTCACGATTTTGAGTGTCATCATTGCGCAGGGGCCATGCTAATCTTCTCTGTATCGTTCCAATAATACCTAATAAAATAATAATAAATAATAAAATAAAATAATAATACCTAATAAAATAATAAAATAAAATAATAATACCTAATAAAAATTTGATGTGTCTGTCTGGCAGTTAGAAAATAAACTTTGCCTTGACTATGTTCGTTCGAAGTTTCCTTATGTTGCTCTTATTTTTATAAATCTTTGCACGAGACTTCTACCCCATCCCTTGGGAACATGCTATGTTCATTTCTGAATCCCTGACAACGTGTATTCAAAATTTCACGTTGGGTTATACGTCAACTTGCGGGCAATTAATTCGCGTATCTACGCGACTTGACGTAATTGTATTTTACCTATTTTTACTACGTTAACTCGCGGACAAATAAGGGGTAAAGTGTGTAAGAAAAGACATTAAACATATTTTTTAAACTATTAGAATGAAATGATCGATTGAGCGTGAAAGCATGACAAACAAACAAACTCACTTTTATAGCGAAGTGTTATTAGTTAGGATTTTATCCAATTGCTCTGTAAAAACTGAACAATTGGTGAATGAAGCCGCTGGCGAACGCTAGTTACAATAAAAATGGAGCGATAAATCGTTCGCCTGTTGAAAACGTAATAGCAAAGCAATTTTTAAAAGACATTTTGAGCGATCTTCTAAACAGGCGCTCATAAATTTTATTCAGAAATTGAAGTAAAAGGAAACGGCGCGATAAAAACTGTTGTCTTATTGAAGAAATTCAACGAGCACTTTAAGAAGGCAACAATAATTTATATAATATTTTTTCCTTAAAAGACTATAAACGGTCTTTTGTTAGTGGCATTCCATTTGTTTGTCGAAAAGTCGGAGAATAAATCACTTAGTAATTTTAAATGCAAAACAGAATTGAATTCTTCGTTGACAAACGAGGACGGAGCGTTTAGCAGTTGAATAATGATAATATGTCACTTGTTAACAGCGCCATTTGCACTTTCAGAAACAAATTTTATTTATACTAGCTAGTGCCCGCGGCTTCGAACGCGTTGAAAAAAAAAATTGGGGTCAGGGAAAAAGTCTTTTTGCATTAATTATGTATAAACTAGTAATAAAATCTCCTTGGCTGTAAGTACTATTAGTATCTGGCTGGTTTCGATGACATTAAAAAGGTTCCATTTCAAAGAAAGAAACAAATTAGTAAAATGTTGTTTCCAGCTATTTTTTATTTGTTTTTCTTTCTGTACCAAAATGAGTGAATCTAATGAAGAAATTCGATACATTTTAAAATTTTATTACAAAAAAGGAAAAAATATACGCAAGCCGCGAAAAAATTTGTGACGTTTATGGACCTAATGCAGTGTCACCAAGAGTAGCACAAAGTTGGTTTAAGCGTTTTCAATCCTGGAATTTTGATGTCAAAAATGCAACCCGCTCGACAAAGTTGACAAAGCTGAAGCAATTGACCACAAAACGGCTTTTGAAAAAAGCTTGGTAAACAAAAAAGCTCGATATTTGGGTGCCACACGAGCTCACCGAAAGAAACCTTATGAATCGTGTACTCATTTGCGATTCTTTACTGAGACGTAATGAAACTGAACCGTTTTTGAAGAGATTAATAACTGGTGATGAAAAGTGTATCACGTACGAAAAAGGTCGTGGTCAAAGGTCGGTCAGACTTCACAGACTGTGCCAAAACCCGGATTAACTCGCAATAAGGTGATGCTCTGTGTATGGTGGGATTGGAAGGGCATTGTACATTACATTTTACCGCCGGGCAGAACCATCGATTCGGTTCTCTACTGTCAACAACTGATGAGATTAAGCAAGAAGTTGAGAGAAAGCGAGAGAAGTTGAGATCAACAGAAAGGGTGTGGTTTTTCATTACTACAACGCTAGACCACACACCAAAAATTAGAGTTTCGCTGGTAGACGTTAATGCATCCGCCATACAGCCCTGACCTTGCATCTTCAGATTTCCACCTGTTTCGGTCTCTTCAGAATCCTTTAGGCAGGTTAACATCTAGAGAGGACCAGTGCCGGATTTATACTTTTCTTGAGTATAGGCCCCTTCACTTTGTGCCGCCTCTTCCTCGTGGCCTAGGTGGTATATCTAGGCCTTTATTAGGTAATTATTATTATTATTATTGCATATTTATTATCGCACAAGAATTTGATGGCTTCCGAAAGCGTGTGAAAACCATCTAAAATCCGCCGCCCCTAGGCCGCGGCCTATACGGCCTATTGACAAATCCAGGGCTGGAGAGGACTGCCAAAACTACTTGTCGCGTTTTTTTGAGCAGAAGTACCAAAATTTTTACAGCAACGGGATCATGTTACTATCTACAAGATGGCAAAAAGTCATTGAACAAAATGGCACATATTAAATATACTGTAATTAAATGTAAACAAAGTTTGAAAAAATTGTCTCGAGTTTTCATATAAAATGCGAAGAAACTTTTCCCCCAACCTATTATATGAGCAAAGTAACGTCTAACATCTTTATTGCAGTTATAGCTTTGCCAGGCGTTAGATGATCCCTCGGGAACAGTACTTCCTTTCTGAGTGGAAGGTACCCCATGTCTTTTCTTGCACCCCTGACAATGTGTATGCAAAATTTCATGATGATCGGTTCAGCGGTTTAGACGTAATAAGGTAACATTTATAATATACCAAAACTAGCTTTTCGTCCGCCCTTCTAACAAGGGTGTTAAAACATTTTTTCTATCTTTAATGGTTGTAATGTTTGGTACATACATTAAAATAATAAACCCTAACCACAATTATCCCCCTATGGCAACTCACCCGTTTCCACTTGTCTGCTTCTTGTCTCCGTTTATGGCTCTTCTTTGATGGCAGTCACAAATCCGAAACTTATCACCGAATTGTCTTTTTAACTTTTAAAACACCTTTTATCGACACCAATTGGTTTTGTATATTTCCAATTTCAAACTTTAAAATTATACAACCGACGACGTCCCAATCCGACACTGACAGCGAGTTGCCACATCCCACAGGCTAATATATATAAGAAAGATACTGTACGATTTAATCCAACCGGAACCGTTCCACTTGCGGACCACTAGACGTGGGCAGGGGTTTCATCCCTTCGTGGTCGATGTACCTCGATCACGAACAAAGCGTTAAAGTTCCACCTTCCTTGTTCGAACTGCTAAGGAGTGGAATTCATTGCCTGCGTCTGTGTTCCCACAGAACTACAACCTCGGGGTCTTCAAAACTAGGGTAAATGGGCATTTACTAGGTAAGCGTGGTCCACCTTCGGCCACATCTGCACCTCACATCAGGTGAGATAGTGGTCAAGCGCTACCTCGATTTCATAAAAAAAAAAAAAAAAAAAAAAAAAACAGTAAATTGTGTAGTCTGTAGGTGTGCAACTAACAATGACAGTATATTACTTTATTATAAATATTAAACAATGGTTATGCATTTTTGTTCGGCGTTTTTATTGGCACTACTCACTATCGCTTTATATTTTCATAATATCGATTAACTGAAAAAGCTAAATCGAAAAATGTTAATACATCTTGTACATTTTAAACGTACAACACCTAGGGAAACTTGTATTCAGCCGTAACTCACAATAATTATCTGGGGCCATCAATTTGCTCCGAAAAGTGACCTAGACCAGACCATTAATTATCTCGTATTTGGTTCTACTAATTTTGGCAAACTATCCCCTAATTGACATTCCGGTAAAGGTTAGTTTAGACAATGGCGTGACCCTTACTGGAATTATTAATCTCCTATAGAAACGTTCGATACCTACTTCACCATCGTTATTAGATTGATAAATTATCTAAATTGAACACCGAATGAATAAATATTGTGTCTCTTATGTATTGATAGATGATTTAGTCTCAGATACTGATTTCATTTATGAAGAATGTATGTTCTATGCAGGTTTCTTCAACAATTTTTCAACAAAACAACAAAAAATAGATCATCAGCTAAATGATTTTAATTTTTTTTAACTCCGTGCGAAGCCAGGTCGCCAGTAATTATGAAGTCGCAAGTAAAAATTATGTAATTCTTGAATTAATAGTACATTACTGCAGAGCCCAGGAAGTGCAGGGTTGCCGGACGAAGTGTTTTCAAGGCCGAGCTTTAGCGAGGCCTTGATAAAGATCTGAGTCCAGCAATCCTCATTCCAGTCGAGGCTGGTATAGTGCTTTTCTCAATAAATGTGAGGAAATAATGAAACACGTGATAATGCAAAAAAATTAGTATAAATATGAAAAAAATAATAAAAAAATAATTAATGTTAAATGTTATGTTTGACATATTTGGACAGTTTATGAAAGAGAAGGATATGGTTTTTACATATACACAGTTTTATTTAGAATAAAACAAATGCAAATGTTTTTCTAAAAGCAATAAATATTTTGGTAGGTACTGAAAAAAGTCTGCTTTCCCGCCTTTTTTATTTTTTATTTTCAATGAGTTAAAAGGAAACGCCCCCGCCTACTACGCCTGTGACAGCGGAGGGCGTGTTCGTGAAGACTCGTGAAACTTCGGGTTTCATCGGGCTGAGCAGCGGCCGGGAATGAATTTTCATACAACATTCTTGGCCTAGGCCGAGAAAGAAATGCATGAGCCAACAATTACAAACTTCGTGGCTTGTTTTTAGTACAAGAATGCCTACATTTCCGAGCATGTTTGAGAAAAGATATATTATCATTAACAATAGATACATTCAGGCCGATGGTGTTAGCGATTTCACTAATGGAAGACATAAAACTAACAGAAAATTGATGACCGCTGACGAATGCTTTGGTATTACAACATTCATCAACAACTCAATTACGTTTATAGTGTAACATTGTAAACATATTTAATAATTGTAAGTCTGGATGTTTGGATGTTTGTTACTCAATCACATAAAAACGGCTTAACAGATTTGCTTGAAATTCGGGACACAGATAGTTTATCACCTGAATTCACATTTAGAATACTGTATATCCTGGAAAAATGTTAGGTTCCTGTGGGATTTTCAAAAAATCATACTACAGCACGTACGAAGTTGCGGGCACAGCTAGTTTACAATAAGCTAGATCTACGGTTGATTTAGAGCAGCACAGAAACTAAGCCTCTCTGCTGCCGGCTAGACCATAACAATTAATCGGTTTAAGCAACCAATTAACAAGGGTTAACCACAAGTTAAACTACGTTCTATTTACTGTTAGTTTAACCAAGTGTCAGGGCATATTTGATCTTGTTAATTGATATTGTAAGCAATATAATTGACACTAATCCTATCTATATTACAAATGTGAACGTGAGTTTGTTTGATTGACTATTTTCCTAACCGAAAATAGTCAATCAAACAAGGACAGGAACAGAAATACATTAAAGGACATAGGGTACCTTTCGAAAAAAGTACTGTTCCCGAGGGGTCTTTTAAAAATAAAAATTAAGCCTTACAAAAATATATGAGCGGTAAAAATTTAACAATTGTTTTGACACCTAAGTAAAGGGGGCGCGGACGACGTCGCAGGTAGCTAGTAATTCTAATAGTATCATAGTGTTTTATTTTATTTTATTTTTTAAATTAAAGACCTGCAATCTGGCTGAATGTGCTCTAGGTAGGACATGGCTTATTATAGTATTTTCACTGTATGATGATATGCATGACAGTTCGTAACTAACAATTTTAGTGATGCAACCTAAACACATTTAATCGATTGTTTGAAAATATCGAATCAGTTAGCAAAGCAAATGGAATCGAACTACCGGTTTTAGATTTTCAAATTTAGAAATAAATTCTTAAATCTTAAAAAACAGGTTATGTTGAATAAATTATAGAATACAATGCAGTCTGTTTAAAATATTAATTTCTTTATTCATTACTGTCAGAACTCGAAACTTGACAACTCGTATCAGACTCAGAACATAATTTACTTTTGTTTTATTGTTATTATTAGTCAGCTTTGGTTATATTTTCAAAATACGATGTTTTTATAAATATATAGAATAGAAAAAATATTTGTTAAATCTCCGAATATCCTATGGCAAACATAGAGTACTTTCGATATATCGAATATAAGTGAATATCCCTATTGACACAAGTTCCGTTCCACGCGTTTGACACTTTTAAAATATATGTTTTTTTTTATTATATTTACCTTTTATAATAATAAAATAATTATAAAAGTGATAATTCCTTTTGTGTTTTTCGAATAGATATTTTTTTTCGTACATTTGTTTGTTTAATTGTTATTTTTTGTGCCAGTTTTTTTTTAGTTCAAAACAGTATGCGTGACTTGAAAAAGTGAGAACTGTCACGCATATCATCATACAGTGAAAATACTATAACACAGCAACGCTACAGAGGCGTAGTGGCAAGTGCATTTCCGATCATGTTAGGATAAAGCAAAGATGTTGTATTAGTCTGTACCTATAGATGGATCACAAAATGCAGCAATATTTTATTCTTTCTAACACCTTCAAATTGTCATAAGATTGAAAGAGACATACATATATAATCTGTCGGGTCGAAGTTGAGTGAATGTCTCCATTTTGACTATACAATGCAAGCTAAAGTTATAGCGTAAAATAGTGCTGTGCATTTTTATTGATAACTAGATATCGTTGATATAGATTTTAAATATATGACGGATAAAAAGTATGGCTAAATGCGTTTCGGTGTACTGTTTGGTTATTCAATATAAATAAAATGTGCGTGCGTACTGGTACTCGCCGCATTGCTAATCGGTTGTATGAGATTGTATGCAACCTCTCGGATTTATTTCACCAAAATATTTCAAAAGAATAGTTATTTTTTGAGTAGAAATATTTAGAATCCATCCTTAAGGAGTAGAATGGGAGTAGGTTTTTATTACGAGAGAAAAAAAACTCGATAATCTTAAAATTTCATTTTTAGAAACGATATCACAGATTGGACAATCTGTGATATCGTTTCATTTTAATCTGTGACATCGTTCATCTGTGATTCGTCAACATTTTAATTTAAAGACTTGCAGTTAATGTTGACGCTTGGGTATCCACGTATTTATTAGTAAGTTTTCTTTTTCTGGGTAATTTATGAAAAGAAATAGTTTTTGGTTATTAATGATTCAAAAGATTTTCATAATTTTCATAGATTGAAGCATAACTTCTTTATAACTTATAGATATTACTTACTGGTTTACACGATGGTGGTAATTTTGGGAATATTGTCGGCACTGCATACGAGTGTAGAATTTTACGCTGATATCCTTGGCAAAAGCAAGAATCTTCAAAGTTCATCGAGCATATTCTTGTATATTGCGAAGCTCTCCAATCGTCGGCTTTTCTTACATTTTTTGTCCACGTTTTTTTTTAAATCGATGTCGGTGGGAAATCTGTTATAAATTGATAAAAATTACTTTCAACCTGCAGTGAATGCTAGAAATTGTCAACACTCTACTAAAAATAAATTAGTTATCGATATCGATAAACTTATCAAGATCAGACTACAGCACTATAAAGCAAGACAAATGTCAAATATTCCGATTAACTTTGGTTTTTGTAAATTTTTGTTATAAACACCAGCTTTTCTTTAAATAAATCAACCTTAGAGCTGTGTATGCATGTACAATGATTCATTTTTAGTAAATAATTATAAAAATTTGTTTACAAAACACCAAAATTAATGAGTGCGAGCTGTGCGACTTACCGGTGAAATGATATGTTTCCATTATTCTCCTTCAAAACACCCACTCTACTTGGACAAACGGGAACAGTACAAGCCATTCTTGGCAAGCAACAGATTTATGAAATCACACTTTCAGATTTTTAAGTATTTTAAATCACATAAAGCTAAACGCGCTTGTTAACCAGCATGATATAAACAAATATGACGTTGCCCCTTTTATGGCGCGCAGCGTTTTAAGACGTCATATTCGGCTATTGTTATCTCTTTTTAACATACGACATGCAGCCATTAGAAAGACGGGTATGGAGTATCGAAGGAATCTTCAATTTTTATTGTTCCATCTATACACTAATACAATTATCTTTGGGATAAAGGATAAGGAGAGGTTAAGAGAATAACCCCTGGAATCTCTTACTGCCTCATCGATACAAAGCACACTAGAGTTGTTATTTCACGGTGTTCTTCTGTGAGCGGATGGTTGCTGCCACCAAACGGCTACCAAGTTTATGACTGTGAAAGGCCCTTTTTCACTACTATAAACACTTAATATATTATTTGTATTTTTCGATTTTATTTGAGAAAAAACTATTGTCACTGGTCTAAAGGCGCTTATGCCATCTATCGCGAGATAAAGCAGTATTCTAAGATATGGCTACATGACAGGTCTGTGTAAAGCAGTGGGCCGTAATATATAGGTGTACTAGCTGTGCACGCGACTCCGTACGCGTGGTATTCGGAATAACGCGTAGCTTCTTTGTTTGTAAACAGATTGGAATTAAATATAAACACTAAATATTACCGGAAGCTTGCTACAATACATCAGTGGAAACCACATGAAAATCGGTTAAGCCGTTTCTGAGATTAGCGTGCACAAATGC
Organism: Bembecia ichneumoniformis; assembly: GCA_910589475.2. Classification (NCBI taxonomy): domain Eukaryota; kingdom Metazoa; phylum Arthropoda; class Insecta; order Lepidoptera; family Sesiidae; genus Bembecia; species Bembecia ichneumoniformis. Next base: position 1,129,381 of record OU342520.1, read on the forward strand.
ATAGTAGGCAAACAACGATTGTATTATAGACAAAAGTCGCAGCCGTTTTGCTGTAGCAGACTGACGAGAAAGCTGAGTTCTTTTTCTTGGCATTTTATTAATGTAAGTATTATTATACGATGAGATATCGCAAAAAAAATGCTATTTAAAAAAAGCAGTTCGTTGAACACGACCGAGCGTCTGAACCGCGCGGCAGGCAGTAGCCGTCCGCCTTGCACATCATATGCGCGAGTGGTACTTGATCATTATTTTGTTGTGGAGTTATTTTAAAACTATGATATCTCCTAAGATATTCATTGAAATCAATTATCTCAAGGGCAATTTTGTTCAAAATTAAATACTTGTGATGAATAATGTATTTATTTGGATAAGGATTAATATCATGTTTATAAAAACACCTTCGCAAATAATGTATTATTTTTCAACCTTAAAAGATAACTTGAACCGTTCACGCAGCGCACGTAATGGAAATTTTTCCCATTTTTGCAACATTTTTAATGAAGCTCCGCTCCTATTGGCCGTAGCGTGATGTTATATAGCCTATAGCCTTCCTCGATAAATGGACTATCCAACACAAAAAGATTTTTTCAATTCGAACCAATAGTTCCTGAGATTAACGCGTTCAACCATACAAACAAACAAACAAACTTTATTATTATAGATGTAACTTGCCCGAGGAATGCCACGCTAAAACTATCTATTGACTAATTTTAAATATATTTTGTAAAGCTATTAAATAAGTAATATGTTTCTGCACTTATTACTATGTTTAAAATATCAATGTTTATCTATGTTTCATGATTTCCTTCATGGAGTTGAGTAATCTCTGCAACCGTTCCCTTTCCTATATTGTGACCTGTATACGATTGGTCGAAGTTTCGAGGTATGGACGCTCACCAATACAACGACGAGACGCTTACAGGCAACAGTCTTGGACGGATCGCGTAAAGAACGAGACGGTTCTGCAGAGAAAGGATAAGAAAGCTGAAATATTGAACCATGAAAGTCAACCTGGAATACTTTGGAAATATCACGCGCGAGAAGTAGGTATGATTTGCTACATCTGATCATGTAGGGAAATTACAGGGTAGACGTAAGTTTGACAGACAAAGTACTTCTTGCTCAAAAATATCCGTCAGAAAAGTATCAGTCGCCGCCTAGAAGGTTCAGACAGCTAGATTGATAGTCAACCTTCGGTAGGAGATGACACCAAAAGAAGAAGAAGAAGATATTTTCGTGAATTAGACTGCTTTAAAACTTTAGAGAACAGATTCATTGATTTTAACTATTTAAAGGTCGGCAGGCAGGCTTAGAGTTTGCTTAATGGTAGTTGGCTACCTTCACCTGTTATTATGCCCTAAGGGCGGAGCAGCGCGCCACTCTGTCTCTTGTCATGTCATTGGCGCTGACCTCTCGCTGCCGAGCGTTTCTAGAACAATAGACGACAGTGATATTGTAATGTTATGAATAAGGATTGAGAAAAAATAGAAAAAGAAGTATTTGACTCGACACAAGATTTTAATTACAATCAAAAATAATAATTATTACAAAAAAGATATTATCTACCCGATACAAGCAAGCGCAACGTCCGTAACAACCTGAAGCCTTTGACCGAATGAATGACCGCCAACATGGCGGGGACGTGGTCGCCGGCCATTGGTGAAGCCGAGTCCTCTGTAACATATCTGATATTTGTATACATACATATATATATATATAGATATATGTATATGTATATGTGTGTGTGTAATTAATTTATTTGAGTAATAAGGTCGGATATATTAATTTATTTTATTCTGAAGAAACCAGATAGAGAATCGAAAAATTGACAATTTTCGAATCTCGGGCGCAGATCCTAGGGGAGACTCTAGCCCGCCGGTGTACCTCCACTTTCGGGTACGTCGAGGTCCAACAGGCGCTTCCTGTTGGAGTCTTCCCGGCGCTGGACAGTCGTGAGTCGTGGCGGGTCGCGGATGTCATGTAACAGCGTTTCCGCGACCCAGCCCAACTACGAGCGCGGTAAAAAGTCGTTGGGTTTAGCCGGCAAGAGTCCGGCATAGCCCTGCAGCTTTCGCTTCGCCCAACGTTAAATATCGGTCTAGGCACACTGCCAATACTAGGCTAATTTACTAAATTTATATCATGATTTCTACTCACACTAAATTTATCTGAAGATTGACTAAGTTTTATTATAAAAAGCTTTCTCTAAACCCATTTCAAGTGGAGGCAACTTATGTTTAAAAATGTGCACGTCCTGAACCCAGTACCTCCGACATTTGTGACGTAATTCTTTCCGCACAGATCCTGGATAATGACTCAGACAGTTGGATTCCATTCATGCCGGGATCCCGGAACACGCTTTGCCCACTTTCATGACACACGGCATATAATTGTGGAACATTACGCTCCGTCATTGTTAAATTCAAGCAGAGTTTTCCAAATTTTGTAATTTATGAGTTACAAAGGATTTCCAAAATGTTTGCAATAAACTAAGACCAATTTAAAGTTAACTTAGAGGCCTACAACAATTTCCCTCTTTTGATTTCATGTAATCAATGCTGAAATAAGCATATAATGACTATGGTATCTAACATAAAGGAAATATGAAAGTTTTATATAAAAATATTGATATTTGAAAGTGCTGGCAATAGAAGAATAATATTTTCTGCAGTATTTTTTAAAAGTATTTTTTCTGCTGAAAGACAATTTTAAGCGGATATACCTCTAATTAACTATTCTGTGACGTTTTTTTTATTTGATAAATCACCCTAAGTAATTTGCCTAAATCAATATTTAAAAAAAAGATAACTTTTAATATACATAGTAAAAGTAAAAAAGCCTTCTTAAAGTGTGTTTTAAGTATTTTTTAGGTGTTTTCAAAATTTGTTTTCTGTGTATAATATAAAACAATATTTAAACTTTGGAAGACAAAATTCAAAAACAGTTAATTTCAAAGCTCTACGCAAGCTTACTTTTACCATTTCTTCAATTTTTTATTTAAACTTGGTTAAAAAAATCAGTTTTACTGTATCTCTTTGAGTACTTTTGCCTGCTGAAAATGGTTTAATATACATATTTGTTATGAAATTAATTTCGATATTACTAATTGTGGATAAATAAAATAATACATAAACCAATATAACCATTGGAAAGCTAAACGCTGCGTTGAAAATTGATATAAATTGCCATGTGTCGACAAGACCGCAGCTTCTTCCGACCTTTTAACGGGATCACCACACACGTCGAGTGGAAAAAAGGATGATGAGCATTATCAAGCCTCGGTTGTTTCGTGAATGGGGGGCCTTATTGTGTTCAAAGGGTTTTCGGTTTAGTAAATGTCATATGACATTACGGATGAAAGGATTTACTTTGTCTTGATCACGTCGAAACGCATGCGGTCATGATAAAATGCTGTAATTTCACTTAGAGACTTTTCATGTGAACTCCAGCAGTCAGACCGTAACTTTTTTATGTAAAGATCAACGGACAGGTAGTTGACTATGTAGCCTATTAACACAAGCAACGGATAAGGGATTGGCAGGGCCTATCCCTATGGGCTTTGACATCCCTTAATGATCCAACTATGTTGGTAAGGTGGTAAGGCGAAACGCAGTGTGCCCTATCATTACTAGCATACCCAGACCAGAGTCAAATTTGAAAAGTTAGGAATAATCTGGGAGCCTTAACCACTCAACTTCGAAATCGATTCGTCAAAACTACATCCAACATTAAACACATGGGGAAAATGGGGCCTGACATCCTTCACTCACTCACAAGAGTGTGTTAATTTACAATGGTATTTTTTGGGGGTGGTTACTCCGCCGGAGGGGGTGCCTAGTTTATGTTTGCTAATGCTATATAAATATACGTACATATAATCTGCCATATATACATTAACTATATTTATTACATTAGCATTGGAAAGAGATGACGAAAGATTTAGTTTGGTAATCGGTTTTAGTATTTTTGTATGAACAATATGCATATAATTTAAACGTCATTGATTAACGTGAAACGTCATTGTCAAAGTGAATATGCTTTGAAAATAAAATTGGCCCCCCCTAGGTGGGCCATGACCTTGTCGTGGTGGGGGGGCTTACCCTAGACAATCCGGGCGGTTGCAGGGGTCGGTGGAGTCACTGGCCTTTGCTCGACCGATCGGATTGTTTTTGGGGACAAAGAAGGCCCACACCGAGGAGGGCTCCGAGCGGGTTCCGCCCAGCGGAGCTCGTGGCGGAGCTGCAGTTTTGAATAAGTCGTTATATTTGACACTGGCAGACAATGGCCGTCTTCATGATGAGCCGAATTGCCACTTTTATATAAGAAGATAAGATAAGATAAAATTGGACCCGATAGATGGCGCCACAATCGAGTTACAGAATTATTTTCGGGTTCGGGCAGGACAATGTCCGCTCTAACGTGAAAAACGACCACATTTGGCTAAGAAGAAAATCCTCTTCCACCAAGACAACGCACGAGTGCACATTAATAAAATAAAAGTAGCTGTTCTCTACCTACCAATGGAAGTCTTATCTAAATAGGTTAAGCCGTCCTTGAAAACAAACAGAAAAATCCTATTAAAATATACCTGTTAAAAATATTAAAATACCTGTTTAACAATAAGTTTTTAAGCTTAAGAAGTGAATAAGTTAATAAAAGTTGTGATATAGTCACCACTGATTTAAATTATGTCTGTTGTCAGATGGAATCGAGACATACCTAAGTATGTTCGTAGAGAGACCGATTCATTGCACCCAAGATTGGACAATTCTGCAATATTGAAATTGATTTGAATTTTACTCATTTTAGATTTTAGCAGTAGACGAAAGCTGAGGCGGATGTACGTTGGAGTTCAAAGGAAGAGAGCAAAAATTTATTTGTGTATTTATTTTTGGAACTATCTTTAAAGACACTTAATTATCTAAATGAGTTTTTGAGTCTAGTTGTGTTTTTGTTTTTGAGTTTGTGTTGTGTGAAGTCTGTCGTTACATTATGTCACAAAAACATCAATTTTTTATTTATTTATGAATCATCAGACAGGCTTGTCGGCCCACTCGATAGTAGGTAAATACCATCGCCAATAACATAAGCAACGCCACAGGTGCTGCAAGTGTGCTACCAACATTAGTAAGGTTAAGGTTAAAGGTTAAGGATAAAGGATTGCATCCCTTACTCACTCACCGAAATTCAACTGTAAACATACTGTTATTCCATGGTGGGCTTCTGTAAGGGAGTGGTTACTGCCGCCAGACTGGCTACCTTGTACCTTGTACCTTGGTTACCTTGTGACTGGTGCCTTTTTTTAAGGTGGGGAAATCTTCATGATAGCCCAGAGTAAATAATAGTACTAGCGTACAGAAATTGCACTCCTTTCACAGCACAGCACACACGGAGTGACAGAGGCCTGATGATAGCCTTGGAGCCGCTGCGGGGTGATGCCGGATTCTTACCGGCTAAAACCCAACCACTTTGTAGCCCGAGCATAGATAGGCGGGGTTGCGAGAACGTCACGGCTGAACACAGTCTGCCGTTACTTGCTAGAAGCAGACCAGACCCAACTTTGTAAATTTAATTTCTAAAGTTAGCACCATAATAAGGTGCTATATATGGCAATTAGGCGCCTTAAGGATGATTCATATTACACCGTGCCTCCACCAGGCCGTGCGCTCGCCGTGTTTTTCTCAACGTGCTCCGGGTGGGCCTGTCCTTCGTCACCGTGCCGGTGCCTTGTCATTTCCAAGTACTATTTTGTATTACTATTAATATATACTTATATAGTATTATATTACTATCATACCTCGCGAGGTAGCCTCGCGGTTTTGGCTCGCGCGGCAGCCTCGGGTAAATACCTCGAGCGGGTCTCGCGAGGCTGTCTCCGAGCGCACGATGAAGACTGGACACGGCCAGTCATACAAAAGCATACTATGAATATCTTGACCGGGACCCGTCCCTGCGCCGGCGGGTTGACCACTCGAATCGAAAATAATAAATTATGATTTGGGTTGTTATTGTAAAAATAAAGTCATCGATTATCTGAATCTTTCAATCAAATTGAATAACGTTATATACGAGTAAAAGTTATTTGAAAATACATGGTTCATGATATTTAAAACTAATACCTACACAGAACAACATCTACTGGTTTTTCAACAGATTTCGACTCAGTAGATATTGCCTTGATTGCATAAAAAAGATAAATGGCTTCAATTCTAAAATTTTGCGAAAGATATTCTCTGAATGTTGGCAGGATTCCCGTGTTTGATTTATGAGTTGCTATTTTGATTTAGAGTGTTATGTAGAAATATAGACTTGTATTAGTAATGTATGAAAAGAAACTTGTAATCCTGACCCACCAAAAACATTCTGTAAAAAACTAGCCAAGTCTCGATGGAGCTGCTTGTTTATCTCTAAAAAGTAATGAAATCTAGACAAAGTCGTGCCAACTCTAAGGTTCCTTACTGTGATTTCTTTATTATTATAATTAATGTTGTGTGACTTGGCCGTTGAAGGGTACACAAGGGTACAGGTACACAGTTGAGGGTACACAAGGGTACATAAGGAACCTTAGAGTTGGCACGACTTTGTCTAGATTTCATTACTTTTTAGAGATAAACAAGTAGCTCCATCGAGACTTGGTAAGGTTTTTACAGAATGTTTTTGGTGGGATTTCACTTCTTTTTGTAGAAACGTGGGCATATTGATTTATTTTATTAGATTTTCTTATTTCACACAGTTTTTTTTTCTTTTTAGGAGTAGTTTTTTTATTATTACAAATCTTTCTTTTCTTTTTTCCGATTCTGATTCTTGTACAGTCAGTCAGTCAGGGGCCTGAAAATGCGGCGAAATGGTTCCAGTAAAGGATGGTACGGCAGTGTTTGCTTTTGCTTTTCTTTTTCTTTTTCCGATTTTCTTTATTTCTTACTAGCGGTGTTCGTCGTTTCGGACGGCTGCATTTTTTAAACGGAAATAAATTATTTGCACAAACACTTAATTCATATAATTATGTAAGTACAGCAGTTACAGTTCGAAGCAGTCGGGTAGAATGCGGTAGAACTATTTTAATTTCATTGTAAATTTTCTTATCTATATATAATTAAATCGTGTCTGTTCATCAAATATATGTAAAAAAAAAAAGAATTTGTACTACATGTACTTATGTTACCGAGTTCAAAAAAAAAATTTTAGATTTTTTGTCTGTCTATTTCTATGTGCGTTTGTGCACGCTAATCTCAGAAATTTTATAGAAACACAACTTGATTTATTTATTACACTCAAACATATTAGTTACTAGCTGAACCCGCAACTTTGGTATTGCGCGTAACTTTTTTGTTTGTAAACCGATTGGAATGAAACAACACTAAGGCTGATTTTAGAGTCATCGCTGACCATCGGCGCTGACAGGTCAGCGCGTAGCCTGTCAGCGCTGAGGGTGAGCCTGAGCGCGAAACGTTTCAGTATCGTGCTGATCGCCGCGGAGTACCAGACACTTCGTCAACCACTCGACTTGTGTCCACATCGCGATTCGACAATTGTCTGTACACGCTGACGGCGTCCGCTCAGCTCGACACTAAAACGCTCACTGAAGAGCGTCTGAGCGTGCGATGTCAGCGGCGTGCGCACTCGTATCGTACGGCCGCTGAGCTGTCAGCGCTGACCACCGTCCGCGCTGATAGCTATGCGTTGCTCAAAAACGCTTCCTAGAAATTCATAATTTTCGGCTGTAAGCGCCGACAGTCGGCGTGCGGTCAGCGTGACTCTAAACTGGAAGACACTGAAAACCGCATTCAAATCGGTTAAACCGTAACAAACGCACAGACAAACAGACAAAAAAGATTTACAACAGATATTAAGTACATATCTGTCCTTTTTTCGTTTCTATGTACAATTTTAAGAAATATTAATTTTAAGAATAATCAGTAAATAGAGATGAAGCGCAGCGAATAGACTACATCTGTTTTGTTTACCGACTATCTTGATTTTCTCGCTCAGTATTTGCTATTGCTATTTTCCATTAGAAGTTGTGAACGATATTTTACCCTTTTTATTGTTTGCCGTAGTAGGTAGGTAATTCTCGAGGGTACGACAAAGAGCATGTAATTAATCTTCTACTTGTTTGTTCATAAAACACTGTTGTTAATGTGTTAAGTTTTTGAATAGATACTTCTAGGCGTATTCTGTTGTTCGTCGAATAATATATTTACCCTCTCAATTGTTTCCACATTTTGTAGAGCAGAAAGGGTTCTGCGTAATAAAATGCTGCCAATTTCAAAGAGCGAATTTCAAAGGGCGGTTGTTCGATTACAATTTATAAGAGATTACGGAATTCAAACAACGTGTATCGTATAATTAATAGCTTTCGGCCGCGTCTTTGTATGTTACTTCGTACGCGCTGTAGTTCGTTTTTTAAAAATCCTACAGAACTTAACATTTTTCCAGGACAAAAAGTAGCCTATCATCCAGAGTCCGTTCTGATGCTGTTTTAGCGTATTTGAGTAACAAATATCCAAACATATAAACTTTCGCTTTTATAATATTATTAGGATAGCCTATGATTCTTTTGAAATAGTCCTATGTGTACCGAGATCTTCACATGCTAGTTAATAACTATGTCAATTTAATATTATAATAAACAAAGGTGTCATATGTCTAATATATGATAGACCAAGAAAATCGATAATGACTATTGAAAAATATGGAACTCTTAGTCGTAAGCAGTGGCATGGCTCACTACATTCCGTAGGAAAGATGAGGCCGACAATGGAGCAAGCTCACCTAGAAGAGTATTTACTTTATTTCGATTAAATAAAGTAAAATAAAATAAATGACATCCAAATTGGTTTGTTTGAAAAATGGCCCCACTGCAGCTATATGCAAGCTTAATCGTCATATTCACATAAGTCCTATATGCGAATTCTCTCCGAGCTTTTATAACTTGCGTCCTGTTGGAATAGCATCAGTAAATCACGTCGTCGGTCCTACTCTTATCTCTTGCAGCATTCATAGACCGTAAAAATCTTTTTATGATTGTTCTTTGTACTTAGACTGGAAACTAACTTAGATTCTCAACTTACTTTTCATTTTAAACGAGAGCCTCTGTAGTAGGATTTTCATTAGTAGCTTACATTTTTACCATGGTTCCACTTTGCAGTTATAAACTGATGTTACAATGCTTATTACATAAAACTTCATTGTCGTATAACGGTATACATCGATCAAATCAAGAACTTAGCATCAGTGACATGATCTCCCTGTTACATTCTTACTTGTTATTTATTTTGTAATAATATTACTCAATGTCGTTATGAGAATTATGAGAAATTGCCATTTTAATTACTCTAAAAGCTTAGAGTAACCTTTTAAATGTTATTAAGTTTTGCATACTACTTCTATGCAATTTGAAACTCCTGGAGTTTAAAACTCTATGCGCGTTTTAAATAAAAACGAGTAATAAATAGAAAAAAAAAATAAGAATTGAGTACCAATTGTCCCCAAGGATTCCATACTCTTTGAGCGAAAAGCTCTCAAACGCTGATCGACTTCGTTTTGAGGTAATGGCAACAATTTTAGTATCCTTCAAGACGAAACTACACAGCAATGATTTCCCGAGAGGTTGTTCAAGTGGTGGACACACGGGAATTTATTACGATTTTACAACTTTATTATGTATGTCGATCTTGTAATGGATTAGGACTGGTTCACTGAAATATAATATTATACACATATTCACACATACAACTCAAATGATTATATTAGTAACAATAAGTAATAATAAACCTTTTCTTATTTCCATAACCTACTAACAATAGATATTTGTACAAGTTTTTTTTTTCAAACTAGATCCCTTTTGGATAAAAGTCTCACCCAGCCCCCTCCATTTCCCTTTGTTTTTAGCGTCTGCCAATCGTTGTGGTCTATCTTTAAGTCCTGGTCCTGGTATAGCAAGATATTATGACCTATTCACTGCCATTTAAGTCTTAAAGTCTGTTTAAGAGCATCTATATTGTTGGTTTTATTCCTAATATCCTCATTGTTTAATTTCTGTATCTTTTTTAATTTTAGTAAAGAATTTTGGTTTGACTTATAATTTACTTTGTTAGAGGAAGTTCATGTTTTGCTAGCGTATGTAAAGGCTTGATAGAATATTATTGTGCCCATTATATTTTTTTTTTATCTTTAGAGTGAAGTTTCCTTTTAGTATTTCCTTCTGCGACTAGAATTTCTTCCAAGCCTGTGTGAACCTTCTGTTAACGTCGTCGTATGCATTTTTGCTATTATAGAAGGACACTTGTTTTCCTAGATAAATGTAATCGTTCACATAATCAATATCATTGCCTGCCACGTGGATTGACCTTCTTCTACCGTTTTTAATTATTTTAGTTTTACTGAGATTCGTGTGCAGTTCTACTTTTTGCCTTTCAGTGAAATTCCTTTGTTTTTCCAGTTAATTTTTCTAAAAGTCTCTTCTATTACAGCTATTTTTTCTGCATGTTATTAGAGCTTTCCAGATTGACAAGTGTGTGATATTGTCTAAAGCTTTTAGGTAATCGATGAAAGCTACATAGAGAGTAGGTTAAATTCTTAGTTTGAACTATGTATATCGTCTATGATCGAAAATTCAGACCGAAAACCGGCCTATTCAATGGGTTGGTTATTTTTAATTTTCCTCGCTATACCTCTGTGAAGTATAAATGTAAATAGTCTGTAAAGACTGGATAACAAGCTAATTGGCCTGTAAATATCATTTTTTTATATAATAAATTATATCGGAATGGCACTATTGTTTGGGAACTTCCTCGCATTCTAATATCATGTTAAAGAGTTCCACCAGATAGGTCAACTTTGAAAAATGGACTTTTCAAATTTATCTCTGGTCTGGATCTGGAAAGCAGTGTCATAGGGCACTCTGCGTCATTTGGGCAGCCCGTCTTGCGACAGTAACTACCTCCTTACAGAAGACCACCGTGAAATAATAGCACGTGTGCTGTTGTGTTTCGGTGAGTGAAGTAAGGGATGCAAGAGCCCATTTCTCTATCCCTTCCTAATCCCTTAGCCTTAATCCTATGTAGTCGGCCGCGCACTTGCAACAGCTTTGGCGTTGCTTGTGTTATAGGGGACGGTAGCCACCTACAATTAAGTGGACCGTCAGCCTGTCTGCCGATCTTAACATAAAAAAATAACGAATTTTGATACGTTTTCAACTAAAGGAAAGAGCGGTGAACGTTGAAGGTTTGTGTATATATAATATGCAGAAACAATATGTTCTATTGTTAGTAATGAAGAGTAAGCTGGCAGAATGACCGTTAAATTAAAAACGGTTGGCGTAAACCGTATCAGTGTTAACACTAATTACTCACCGCGGCTGACGCACGCAGGGGTTTCAATTAATCACCCACAGACCTTTACAATGACCGCTTATTTTATTATTCACCAATTCAGTGAAAAGATAAAAGAAATTACAAACATTGTCACTTTTAAATACATTGGCTAAATCGTAAAAGTGATTATAGTTTTTTTGATAAGTTAGGAAATTATCCTGAGCAAGTTAGGTTATGTTTCATTGAATCAAATCTCTATATATAAAAATAAATCCCCATTTCCCTTGGTCACGGCATCACACGTGAACGGGTAGACCGATTTTAATTCGGTTTTCACTAAAGGAAAGAGGGATAAACGGGGAATGTTTTAGGGTATATAAAAATTGCAAGCCGGGCGAAGCCGGGGGCGGGCCGCTAAGTCTCTATATATAAAAATGAATCCCCATTTCCCTTGGTCACGGCATCACACGTGAACGGGTACACCGATTTTAATTCGGTTTTCACTAATGGAAAGAGGGATAAACGGGGAATGTTCTTATATATAAAAATTGCACGCCGGGCGAAGCCGGGGGCGGGTCGCTAGTTATGTATATTTCCTGTTTGTATATTGAATATAAATGATTGAAGTAATTTGTGAAAATATTCTTCAAATTGATGACAATCCAATAAACTTAACTCTTTGCACTTTAACGTTTGAAGTCCACAAATATTAGACACTAGTTCAGCCCGCCACTTCCTACGCCTGGTGTTCAAAATAACGCGTACTTTTTTGTTCGTCAACAGATTGGAATGAAATATATACTAAATATTACCGGAAGCTTGCTACAATACATTAGTGGAAACCACATGAAAATCGGTTAAGCCGTTTCTGAGATTAGCGTGCACAAAAGCATTAGGCAAAAAATGACTTCATTATATTCATATATAAGCTAAGCTAATACCACCCTAAGCTGAACCCTACTTGGTATGACTGAACATATAGATCTGATGTCAACTTAAATTCAATTATCATCGTTTTACAAATGATAATATTATATAGTTTCAGCCAATGCAACCGAACAGTTATTTTATTGCATTTTTATCGAAAAAAATGTTGGCCGTTTTTCTTTAAATTTACATTACCTTTTTTGTTTGTAAATCGATCGGAATGAAACAAACTAAATGTTACGGGAAGCTTGCTGTGTAATACATCAGTGAAAACTGCAGTCAAATCGGTGAAGTCGTTTCTGAGATTAGCGCGAACAAATGCACAGACAAACAGATAAAAATTCTAAAAACTATTTTTTTGACTTTATAAATTATTTTTTTGACGTGTATAAACTGTTTTTTGAAAGAATATTTAAGGGATTCACTGAGGCAAATGACATTTACTATAGAACTCGCTGGCGGCGGATCCAATTCAACAGGCCTAGAAACGGTGTTTTTTTTTTGGTTTTTACCATTAGAACATTACACAAAAAAAATATTATTAATACAATTTTTTAATCTGATATTAAGTTATTAATAGGTACAGGATTCATATGCGTGCAATAAGCCGTTTTCGAGAGAATTTTCAATAAAGGTCAAATTCTTCTTGTGTTCTAACTTTTTTTGTGGAGTTTCTATTACTTTAACCAAAATTCTAATTAATACAATTGGTTCTTCACATGTTTAAGTATAATATATATTTTTTTCAAAGCAATTGTCTTGTCTATTTCTTGTAACATCTTCATTAAACAATGGATATTTTTAGTATTTAGCGTTTGTCTCCCCCTTAATGTAGAAATACGGATCGTTTACGATTTTGTTATAATATATAGATTAGATTAGATTTAGAATTATATAAATATAGTAATTTCTAAATCTAATAGTCTAAACATCGAATATCCTAGTACTCAAGATGTTGAGATATGTATACTTACAACAAAGGTAATTTTTAACTCTGATTGAATAAGTTAACTTAATTAATAATTCTAGCAATTACTAGGGTAATTTGTAGCGGGAATTTTAAAATTTATATGCGAAATGTTTGAATTCTTACTTTTTCAACTTAAAATTGTATTTTTGCGATTATAACTCTTCAACATTTCAATTCTTCATTTGATCTTGTTTTTTAGTTAAAAAATAGTTTTGATAGTTTAAATATTTAAATAAAACTGCGTTCCTCGGCCATAAACTGGGCAACCAGACTGGCAGAAACTACCCCATTACTAACCCAGTAAAAATCGACAGAGCTCTATATCCCTTATCGTTACCCTATCAAGGCCGGTAACGCCTTGATAGGGTAATTTGAAGCCCCTCCTATTAGCTTGATATGGCAACCATGTACCATGAAGTGGACGTCAATCTATACTAATATTATAAAGCTGAAGAGTTTGTTTGTTTGTTTGAACGCGCTAATCCCAAGAACTACTGGTTCGAATTGAAAAATTCTTTTTGTATTGAATAGTCCATTTATTGAGGAAGGCTATAGGCTATATAACATTACGCCACGATCAATAGTATTATATATAAGCAGTGTCCAGTACCGCGCGCCCCACGCGCACTCCACCGCCGTATGGGCCGCAGCGAAGCGTGGCCGAGTTCAGCTAGTCTACTTATAAAAATACAGTGCATACAGCATAAAAATATAGCTATAGTATCTCATATTGGTTGATTGAATAAAGAAAACATATTTTCATTACACTTTTATTAAACAATATCCCTCAAGTTATATATGATCGAGTATGAACGTCCCAAGGGTACAGTTTTGAGAGAGAACAATCATCGCGAGGAACCAATATCACTTCGATTTCGTGGTGTGTTATTTATTTATTTTACATTTATTTATTTGTTTATTTAAGCGTTTTTATCTATATATAGAGATAATATTATAAAGGTGCTGTTATTTTCTCTTTCTTTGACGAGCCCGTTGGATGAGTGGTTAGGGTACGTGCCTTAACGCTCTGTTCTAGGGTTCCCGGGTTCGATTCCCGGCAGGGTCAACTTTGAAAAATCAACTTTTCAAATTTGGCTCTGGTCTGGATTTGGAAAAGTAGTGGCAGGGCACATTGCGTTTCGCAATCATTTGGGCAGCCCGTCTGGCGGCAGTAACCACCCCCTTACAGAAGACCACCGTGTGCTGTTGTGTCACATGATGTCATATGACGGTATTTGCCGTTCGCACTTCCAGTGATAGTCCGACATTTAAAAAATGTCTTTAAAAAATATTTGTGCTCATGTTCATACAAACAAATGTTCATGCAATATTTTTTTTTTTTAATTTTAAGATCGGCAGACAGGCTGACGGTCCACTTGATGGTAGGGTGGCTACCGTCGCCTATAATACAAGCAACGCCGAAGCTGCTGCAAGTGTGCTGCCGACTACAGTAGGATTAAGGATAAAGGATTAGGAGGGGAATAGGGAAATGGGCTCTTATTGATGCAGAGTTGCATCTATCTTGCGGTATATCACATATTAGTCTTGCATTATTAGATGATGCACAGCATCAAAGTTTTCTGGCACAATAAGACCTGATTTTGGACGACCTTCTTTGTGCACATCAAACCCCGACCACAATCAAACTCATTATATACAAGCATTTTAGAATAGTTTGGGATATAGCTTCATCGCCAAAAGTCAAAATAAGTTGATCCAAGCATTCTTGTGTTGATAATCCACGACAAAAGTCGTACAAAAACTTCGTAAGAAAATTTTCACGAGATAATTCAATTTTTTCGTTGAGTTTTTTTTTTCACATCACAAAACGCGTTCAGATAATAAGCGTCAATTATTGTTATTCAAATATAATTTAGATAATGTTAAAAAAAAATAAAAAATTTTCAATAGTAATGCCAGGTGGCGCTTAAAGCGCTCAGTATTGCCTGAGCGTAATAATGATTTTTTTTGTAAAATAATGAGAATAATAATGTTTTTTTTTTGTTACCACATTATACAATATGATAAAATCAAAATTTTTCAGGAAATTATATCTTGTCTCTGAAAAAATTATCCAGGGCATAGTAAGCTTTCTCTCTCAAAAAGTCCTTAAATTTCTTCTTCATTAATTTTAAAATTGAGGTGCTCGTAATTGCCAGAGGTATCTTGTTAATAGTCAAAAGTTGCTGTGACAAAAAAATTAATTCTAAGAATTCAAATGAGTTATACAGACTGGTACAAATTACACTAAATAATCAATTCAATTTCATTTAGAGCAATTTTCTCCTTCATTGTTAAAACATTGTAAGTCAATTCCATAGAGAATAAAAACAATTTAACAGAAATCTAATTGAGTTCGTTTATTATGTAAAACTGTGTTAGGTTTATAAACAAATGTGTGTTCACTCGGGTTTGTCGCAACCTCTCGTCTGACGATATTATGTCGTAATAAACATTCCTTCGTAATTACGTCGCGGAACCCCCAAAGCCTTCTACTTAATTAACGTAGGGTTGGTAATTAAATAAATATTAAAATTTAAAAACGGACCGGGCACTAGACGAATTTCAATTTACTTAGTCGGGACTTTTTATTTACCTGTCCTCGTACTTGCATGGGGGTTTACACAGAGTTGGTTCTTGTCGAGTATAAAAGGATGGTTGCACTTGTAAATATTGTAGGTAAATTAATTACTCAGGTAATTAATATTAAGTAAATTAATCTTATATATAAAAATGAATGCCTATTTCTCCTGGTCACGGCATCACGCGTGAACGGTTAGACCGATTTTAATTCGGTTTTCGCTAACGGAAAGAGGGATAAACGGGGAATGTTTTAGGGTATATAAAAATTGCACGCCGGGCGAAGCCGGGGGCGGGCCGCTAGTCTTATATATAAAAATGAATCCCCATTTCTCCTGGTCACGGCATCACGCGTGAACGGGTAGACCGATTTTAATTCGGTTTTCGCTAACGAAAAGAGGGATAAACGGGGAATGTTTTAGGGTATATAAAAATTGCACGCCGGGCGAAGCCGGGGGCGGGCCGCTAGTTACTTATAATTAGAAAATTTTACTAAATGATAATGAACTCTTATTGTACCGAAATAATGTTTGTTTTAGAAAATAATCCTTCCATCAATATACGCAGATGTGTACATGTTTGCGTATTAGTGAGAATATACGTATGTGTAATCGTTTACACGTGTGTTGATGACGCATGTGGTAGGTACTGTGTGTGTGTATAATTAATTCTAGGTGGAAACTAATACAATACACATACGTAACTGTTGTACAAGTGTCTACATTGCCTGAGTTATCTAGACTTATAAAATACTTATAAATTCACAGTCATAAAAAACTGTCTAAAAAACTGAAATTTGGGATATAACTTTATTTCATAACGTAAACATCCGCTAGGAAAGGATTTTTGAAGAGTCATCTCTATGGGATGTGGGGCGAGTTAGCCAAGAATATTAAAAAAATTTACTGTTAAAAATCATTCTATTCTTTTCGACATGCTGTCTCCGGGATTGGAGAATTAATTTTTCTTCTCCTGGGTGTCGGGTGAAGCAAATAAGTTTAGGAACGTCCGGAAGCACAATATCAGAGTCACTACTGCAATAAATTTGAGTTTATTTTAACAATCTGCGACTCTTGAGTGTTTAGGTTGAAAATGAAATTCTTATTTTCGATTAAAATATTTTAACGAAAGGAAAGTCTGTCAGTAGACTAATAGAACAAATAGAAGTAAATTTAAGTAGAACAGAATAATGTTAAGATAGAGAGGAAGGTAGGATATTAAAAGAACGCACCTTAAGTCGTGATGATTAAAATGTCGATAATTTGTTTGTAGCAGTCTTCGTGTCGATAAGGTGGATGAACACACCCGGGTGATCCTTACTGAAGTAGGTATTCGTTAAGTAGATTGAATATTAATATGGCGACGATTGAAGACTGAAATATCTTTATAGTGCTCGTGTCGATCACGCACGAATTTCAGTTCCACCTTCCTTGTTCGGACTGCTAAGGAGTGGAACTCATTGCCTGCGTCTGTGTTCCCACAGGACTACAACCTCGGGGTCTTCAAAAACAGGGTAAATGGGCATTTACTAGGTAAGCGTGGTCCACCTTCGGCCGCATCTGCACCTCACATCAGGTGAATAAAAAAAGATAAAAAAGATAAGCCCTGCCTTGAATTAATAAAAAAAAAAGATAAGGTTTCGAAATAGAATAGAATGTCCACTTTTTTAGTACCTACGACGTGTCCATGAATTCAAATTAATTGTGAATTACTTATATATTAATTAAATATAATTTTAATTAAAGAAAACTTAAAATAGAAAAGCATACGATTAGCCAATTTGGAGGTGTTTGGTGATTATATTTTCAGATAAAAATTTAAAACTTAGATCTTATGAACCTTATTGCCTTTACTTTAAATATAATACTCTCAATTAATAACAACCACAGCACGAAAGTAGAATAGGGGATCGGACAAATTTTCAGAAAGTGTTTTAAATTAATCTTCATGGATATTTATTCCCATAAAAAATACTATTTTATTTATTTATAGCCTTTTAGGTACTCAAAATCATGTTTTAATATTGTTTGTTTGAAAATGCCGCCAAAACGCCACGATAGTTCATCTGAGAGCGCGTAACGTCATTTGTGGTCATATCATAACAAAACAGCTGCATTGGCATAAGACAATGATTTCCCACAAATGACGTCACGCACTGTGATTGGTGTTTCAGTATAGATTAAAAATATTGTAAATAATAAAATTTTATTTCTTCATTTAAAAATATTTAAATGAATTATATTAAATTATTATTCGATAAATAGTCGTAAAAAAATATATATTTTCTTTCTAAGTACATTTTAGATTTTAATCTGATTACTGTCCGATCCCCTATTAACTTCGAGAGAGAGGTCAATCGTCGAATCCAGCTTGGGAATCTCCGAGACATCATCACGCTTAAAATTCCTCAGTGTCTTAGAACAAAAGTTTTCGACCAATTGCCGGTGATGATATATGGTGTTGAAACCTGGTCTCTGATTATGGGTCTTGTAAGAAAGTTCAGCGTATCTCAACGAGCTATGGAGAGGGCTGTGCTCGAGGTTACACTCCGAGATAGATTCCGTAATGAGGAGTTCCGTGGATGAACGAAAGTTACCGACATAAGCCGGCGGATTAGTAAGTTGAAGTGGCAGTGGGCAGGACACATAGTATCAGCCAACGACCGCTGGGGCCGGAAGGCTCATCGATATACAACTCATCGATGGTTGCATATCGATGAGTTTGTAAGGCATGCCAGAGACTATGCCCTAATTCGTCCTTTTTATCCTAACAAGGTCGGGAGCACAATGCAATACAAGTAAATATGAGGATATCTGCTTATAGATAGACCGTTTAAATAAGTCCTCGCCTCGCCCGCGCGGGCGACAAAGGGTACCGAGAGAGGTGCGGGCGGAGAGCCTCTACGCGCGACCGCCGCCCACAACCCTTTGTCGTCATACCCCCGCACCCCTGTACCGCATGGGCGAGGACTCATTTAAATGGTCTATCTATACCTTTATTAAAGACTAGTCCACAATAAAGTTTATCCAATGCTGCATCGCCTTATTATACCAGAACAACATGGGTTTGTAAAAAACGTTCAACGTTAAGTAATTTAGTAGTATTTACCAATTTTTTATTTGAAAATTTGGATAATAGAATACAAGTTGACGTGGTATATACAGATTTTTGTAAGGCCTTCGATAAAGTGGACCATAAGTTATTACTTAAGAAAATTGAATTTAATGGGATTAAGGGAAATTTGTTAAGATGGTTCTCGGCCTATGTTTTGAACAGAATGCAAAGGAGTGGTGGTGCATGGTTACACGTCGGATACTATAACTGTTAGTTCTGGTGTGGCACAAGGCTCTATTTTAGGGCCTTTATTATTTATTATATATATCAATGATATTGCTAATTGTTTTAAGCATTGCCGTTTCTTGCTATATGCTGATGACTTAAAGGTCTATAAGGAGATAACAGCCATGGATGATTGTACTAAGTTACAAAATGATCTTGATCGTTTGAGTAGATACTGTACTGATAATAAATTGTTTTTAAGCTTACCCAAATGTAAATCAATAACTTTTACTAGGAAAATAAATACGATTGACTACTGGTATAATTTGTGTCATACTCAATTGGAAAAGGTGCCGGTTATAAGAGACCTGGGGGTTTTTCTCGATTCTAAACTAATCTTGAATCAACATATTCAGCATATCTGTAACAGGGCTTTTCAGTTCTATGGTCTAGTGATAAGAACTTGTTCAAATTTCAAATGTCCTGCAACTTACTTGTACCTGTATAAGACTCTGGTTCGATCACAACTTGAATATGCCTCGATAGTTTGGAATCCCTTCTATGATAAATACTGCCAACAGTTAGAATTAGTGCAGCGTAAATTCCTTAAAACACTTAATTATAAGTGCTTCCGCTCAAGGTTGCCGTATGTTGATGCATTAAGTAAATTTTCACTACCTACTTTAGAACAGCGACGATTGCTTCTGGATGCTATGTTCTTATATAATGTTTGCCACAACCGCTATGACTGTAACTACTTTGTAAATAACATTGTATATCGCTTACCAAGCAGTTCGCAGCGTATACGAGATTGTTATACGCATAAACTATTTATGCCGAAACACTGCAAAAGTAACGCTGGTGAACGTGCGCCTTTGTATCGTGTTATGAATGCATATAATAGTTTCTTTACACAAATTGACCTGTTTGCAATTGGTCCACAAAAATATAGAAAAGAGATAATCAAATCAATGCATTAGCTTAATGAGTTTTTATTGTTCTTTTATTGTTCTTTTTTTTTTTATTATTGATGTTTCTCTCTTGGTTTTTTTTTATTGGTGTGTATTTATATGTCCTCTCTGTATAAAATTGATTTACTACTTTGTGGAAAATGTTGTTGATTGCACTATTATTTAAGTTTATGTTTTGTTTTTGTTTTTTCTTTCTTTAGTCTAATATACATGGTGTAATTGTTTGTTTTCCCTAATAAAATAAAATAAATAAAATAAAATAAATAATTAACAAAATCTATTTTTACGTTACGTAGATCCTTTTTTGCTAAAAAAAGAAGCCATTTCATATCAATATCTCATCCGAAGAGATTGATTAAAGAAGCCACAAAATATGAGCAGTCATCAATATTTTATGAAACCGCTTAATTTGGCCGACCGCCACGGCCTAATAAGAGGAAATTTATACGCAGGTACGCACGGACTCCAATGATGACAAGGAACGCAAGATAATTCCGCCCCTCACACCTGGTGATAATATCGGAAAAGTATGAAGTATTCGCTCCATTATATTGATTATATTAGCATTATATTAGCATACATTCAAGCTTTCTGTTTATCACTAAGCCACAGCTGCGAATTTTCTATTAAAATGGGTCAACATAGTGTTCATTTATTTTTCACTTTTCATGCTCTGAAAGTGCTTATTTGTGCAGGATATGGGCTGCACAAAATCGAATTTTGTCATAAATGTATCTATATTAAGGCAAAGAAAATGAGCCATACAGCCAAACACAATAAGAAGTTCATAGATAGAATTTGTTATTTTATAATATTTACTAAAATTTATTTGCCTTATGTGTTTTTTAAGACAAAAAAGATATTAAAATTTAAATTCAAGTACGGTAGGTCATTTAATTAATTTAAGAAAATTATTATTACAAAATTAATTTAATAGTAGGCTGTGTAGGTCTGCAGCCCAAGCCAATGTCATAAGATGTCAATGTCAATGTCGTAAGATTTAAAAAAAAAATAATGCGGCGGGAAACAGCTCTTGTTTTTTCGTGCGTTTAAAGAAATGTTATGTTATACTACTGTTTTATTTCCTCGCAATCGAAGTGAAAAGCAGAGTTTATAACTCGTCCACAAAACTATTTTTATCCTAGACATTACTATCAGCTAAAAGTCACGGATAAAAATGGTTCGTTTTGTGCACTTGTTGTAAAATCTACTATTATTTTTGTGAATCTCATTCATTGCAATTACAATTTACTTATTCACTTATTTTTTTTTGTTCATTTCATTTATTTCATTTAATTACTGAGCACATTTTCCTATCCCCTCCCAATCTCTTATACTTAATCCTACTGGAGTCGGCAACGCACTTGCAGCCCCTATAGCGTTGCTTGTGTTGTAGACGACGGAAGCCACCTATTACCATCAAGCCTGTCTGTCTGTGGACCACTAGCCTGTCTGCCGATCTTAACATTAAAAAAAAAATTACAATCGAGCGGACTTTACAATTAATTTACCAATTCGTTTTACTCAGATTCTATTAATTATATTAAATTTTAAAAAAAATGTGTAGCTAAGCGATAACTGAGCCAATTCGGCTAATTATTTTACAAATATTCGTCGTCGTCCAAGCAAGGTTTTATGACGAGAAAAATTTGAAAAAAAAAAAAACGGGAAAACGTAACAGATATTTTCTTTTTCCCATCGAAATTTATATGACTTATTATAAGTTACAAATAAATATACACGTGTTGCTCTCAAAACAAACATTTTTATTTTAGCATTCACGTAATAATAACAATTGTCAAAATAACTTTAAAAGACAACAATTAGGTAATTAATTAGTAATTAGAGGTAAATTTACCTGAAAACAAAGAAACTACATTTTAAGCCTATTATTTATTAATTATTTTATTGTTTATTAATTTCCTTTTTATGCTTTTCTAATTAATAAAACATTATTTTTAACAATTCACGACAATAAGTTCTGCCAACTCTCAAACATAAATTACTTCTACAAAACTTGTTGGTTGCCAAATATTATATATTTCTGTGAAGACTTATAGTCCATAGACTGTTTACTGAAAGAATTAAGAACCCGGGGGGCGGGTCGCAGTATATAATAAAATCGTAACCGAGCTGTGTTTGTACATTAAATATTAAAAAAAAAAAAAATTGTACGCAATATATTTATGTTACCAAGGTCAAAAATAGTTTTTAGAATTTTCTTCCGCTTGTATATGCCTTTGGGCACGCTAATCTCAGAAACGGCTTAACCCATTTGAATGCAGTTTTCACTGATATATTGTATAAAGCTTCTCGTAACATTTAATGTTTGTTTAATTCCAATCAATTTACAAATAGAAAAAATACGCTCAATACCGAATACCAGGCGTGCGAAGTCAAAAAATATAATTGAAGTGTTTACAGCTCTGCCGTTCGATTCAATTTTGTTTTAATTGTGTTCCTCTCTTCAAATAATAAAATACAACAGTCGCACTGTTTACAAATTGATTATAATTGTTATAAAGTCTTGAAGTTTCTATACGCAAATCAAGAGTTCAAGCGCAGAGGTCCAGTCGTTTCATTTGAGAAACGTTTTTGTCGGCTATTGTTTCGCCTTCGCTTTGTTAATATTGGTTTAGTCTAGTAAACAATTATCTAGTTAACACTAGCGACCGGCCCTAGGCTTTCGCCAAATTAAATATGAAATTTATTATTATTATTATACATTTATTCATTTTAATTAGTTTTTTAATTTTTTTACAATATGTATCTATCAAAAAAATATATATTACAAAAAACTTAAAACTAGTCTTCCGCAGGTAGCGGGATAAGGCCCAAGCTATCGGTGGATAGGGTTGCAGAGTGAGGAACCTTCTGACAATTCGTGCCGTGTCAAGAAGTACCGCCTTCTCTATTTGTCCCTTGATCCAGCCATCTAGTGAGAGCCTCTTGAGATGTTGGTCGAGGCTCTTCGCTATAAGACCGTTCGCCGAGACGACTATCGGGACGATAATTGTCGAATCGACGTCCCACATGGCGGTCACCTCGTGAGCCAATGTATTTGGTAAGCTTTTCTTTTTCGGCTTTCACGAGATTTTCGTCATGCGGGACAGCGATGTCAACAAGTATCGTCCGGCGTTGGGATTATTATTATTATTATTATTATGTTCAGATCGGCACACAGGCTGACGGTCCACTTGATGGTAGGTGGCTACCGATACCTATAACAGAAGCAACGCCAAAGCTGCTGCAAGTGAAGGATTAAGGGAAAGAAGATAGGGAAATGGGCTCTGACATCCCTTACTCACTCACCGATCAGCATATCTTACAGCATACTGCACACAATTCAATTTCACTCGCGAAGGCCCGATAATATGTTGGTTATTACAAAAGCACAATGCTTGAATTTTATTTGCGGGTTGTAAAGTCAAATCACGTTTGCAGATTTGTGCGAATGTCATCAATGTTATCGGCACGACGTTTTATTCAAACTGTCATTGGTTTCTACAGTAGCCGCAACTGTGGCTACTCGCGGTGGCAGCACATGCATATAAGGAGGGAGGGAGACGGAACGTAACATAGTGAATTACTATCAGTTATGGTTTTACCACCTATATTGTATCCTATTGTAAAAGATTTATCAAAAATCATTTATTAGTTTTTTGCGTACAAGAATAACAAATATTGATACTAGGGAGATATGAGGTTCTCTCAAACTTCATTTATTTATAGGAAATCGTAATGTACCTCGACCTAACATCAACCTTTTCTAAATAGAATAATTTTAATATATTTATTTGTAGATTATTATTATAAGGCACATCCCTTTTAATGGCAGACAGACCACTATATAGATTATTTCCTAAATTCCTATTGACCATGTTATTGACGGAAAAATAGTCGCAGTGATTTTTTCCTTCATAAGAATCTTCCTCGAACTTCAAATGCTATTTGAAAATAAAATAGCCGAATTGGTCCAGCTGTTTTCAAGTTTTGCGCTTAGCAATATATTTTTATAGCCAGGTTCATACATAAAACCAAGTGTTACTTCATCATTTATTTAATTAATATTTTTTGTTTAAACTACCTAAATTCAAAAACATAAACCTAAAATTTCATTTTATACACACAAATTTTACGTCGAATTCAAATTTTTCAACTTAATGGATCACATTGAAGATCACCTTTACAGTAAGCTAACAAGTGAGTTTAAACATGTTTGAGAAGTTATTATTTCATAGCAGGTTGCCTTTGGATCGTGGACAGTTTAAATGAGAGTAGGTGCAGCAATTACAAGTTAGTCTATTCGCGGCAGAATTTAATTCCGAATTTAATTAAATAAGTCCGCGTCTGCAATTCGGCATGGCTCCAGTGCAGAATGAGCCTGAACTTTTTGGTCTCGCGACGTTGAACTTTTTGGAACTCGAATACCGATGTGCTTTTCAGACGTTTGGTAGGTTCACCATAGATTATTATTAAGATGAGTTTATTCATTACCGCCTTTCGGTTCGAGCATTAGAGGGATTTTTGATGGAGAGGCGTTTGATATGGGGGTGAATTATACAGCCATCGAAATAATCAGGTATATGCAATTTTGTTGGGGGGAGTAAAATTCGAATTTATATAGCTGTTTATGAAAATAATGACCAATCATTAGTGCGTTAACCTCACAAGTAACTCAAAAAGAGTTTAAGAATATTGAACGAGTTTAAGAACCACAGTCAAGGCTTATTTTTATCCTGAAAAATGGATGGGGAAATATTTAAACGTGAATGTATGTGCTGTTTCGTTTACACAATTAAACCGCTGAGGAGTGGCAACTCCTTGCCTTTGAAAACAAATTTTAATTCAATTGATACCTTACACATAAAAAATAATTAGTATATAGAGGAGTTTATATATAAGTATACATATATAATATATTAGGAGTATATAAGTAGGACAACAGCTCCTACAGGTAAGATTTCCAGCATATTTACTTTCATGTATTTATAATCCACATACTTTTTTTTATGTTAAGATCGGCAGATAGGCTGACGGTCCACTTGATGGTAGGTGGCTACCGTTGCCTATAACACAAGCAACGCCAAAGCTGCTGCAAGTGCGCTGCCGACTACAGTAAGATTAAGGGAAAGGAGATAGGGAAATGGGCTCTGACATCCCTTTCTCACTCACCGAAACACAACAGCACACGTGCTGTTATTTCATGGTGGCCTTCTGTAAGGAGGTGGTTATTGCCGTCAGACGGGCTGCCCGAATGACTGCGAAAATGTAGTGTGCCCTGCCACTACTTTCCAAATCCAGACCCAGAGCCAAATTTGAAAAGTTCGTTTTTCAAAGATAACCCTGCCGAGAATTGAACCCGGGAACCCTAAAACAGAACGTTAAGGCAAGTACCCTAACCACTTATCCAACGGGCTCGTCAAAAATTGCTAATGCACAGGAACCTTAACACTCCCTACTTCGGGGGTATGTTCCAGCACTCCATTCGAACATAATTTAATCTGGACAAGATTTGATCATACCCGTTCCGGGTCAGAGCTAATTATGGTCTGCCTGCCTGGACGGGTATGATCAAATGACAGTAGAGCAAACACCCCTGAATACATTAATGAGAACTCCTTTACGAATCTCTTCTCACCACCAGATGGCGGTGTGTGTGTTGCCAGTGCAATATTTCTTAGTTATGTTACATGCTAACACAAAGTAATATCCACATGACGTCATCTGCAACTAAAAACTCGCTGGGCAGTGTTGCTTACGGTACTGAGTATGTCACGAGATTACGTCACCAAAATGGCAGTCAGGCGCATTACCAAACTGCGGGGCTTACACTGCATAAGTATAAAAATGAACATTTTATTATTTAAAATAATAATATGTCACCCTATTTGCAGTAGATAGCGAAATGTTGCTTTCGCTCTTCATTAGGGTCAGATTTTATTGCGGGGGACAATTAAAACTTAATGCTTAAGCTGAAATTGTATAACATACACTCCCGAAATTAGTTTGTGGGCCAGACAACGAAAACTGAGCCATCCAGGTGCTTAAATGCGTTGCAGAATTAACTTTTAACTTGTATTTAAATAGAAATTAGTCAGCTTCTACACTTTTGTAATTAGTTTTGAAGGGTTATTACTAAAGTAGTGAAAAGTTTTCTGCCGTTAATTAAATGAGGCTGACTTACTAACCTAGCTTAAAAAGCTATTATTACACAACTTTCACCAACCGTGGTGAGGTGCTCCAAATATTGTTTGAGTGATATTACTTAATTTATACTTAATTTACTTTACTTTACTTTAATTTCTTAAGAATCATGGTCGCGGAAATTGCCGCACATAATATCTGTATCTTTATTATAAAACTAGCCGATGTCCGCGACTTCATTCGTTTAGAATTGTTCTCAAAATATGAATATATAATTTTATAAACAAAAACCAGTCTTATAAACTAAACAACCAATGAAATGTGTGGGTATATTGCAGACTGAGCGTAGGGCTCTATGCTCATACATCGTAATTTTTTTAATTTTAGCATATATTTTTTTACAATCGTCGTAACTTCTGTGGAATTTGTCCGATTAAGGTCGAATTGCCTTAAATTTTAAATTCGGCCTTAAAATTTAAGGCCGAATTTACATATAGATAATTAACCTTGATTATCTATATGTAAATTATCTATTTAGTTGGATAATGATTACTATCATGATACGAATGTCACCATCTTTGATTATAGCCGTGTTTTGATTGATTAATTTGAAAAAAAAAAAAAAAAAAAAAAAAAAAAAAAAACAAAACAGAAATAAAGGCTCCCGAGCTTTTTTCTTTCGCGAACATTTTTTTTAAATTTATTATTTTATTTTATTTCGGTTGCTGGCCGAGCTGCACGGGCGCACCAACCTTTTAAGACGCGCGCGCGTTGCGTATTCTCAACCTAGTCGCGGAAAGCATCTAGATACTTATTTTCGTGTTTTCTGAATGACTTCACACAGTCAGCATTGCTTATAGTATGTTATAGTTATAATAGCATAGACAAATAACGAAATTTGTATAAGTAGTTACACTATTGTCTTTAGCCTTAGTCCTGTCAAAATAATTGTAAGCGTGGAAATTAATAAGTAAAATAAAATAATAAAAAATGTATCATAAAGAGTTTTCGCAGCGTATACACACAGCATCACCTTATTAAGAGTTAACCCGGGTTTTGCTGTGAAGCCTGACCGACCTTTGACCGCGATCCACTTTTCATCATCAGTTATCAATCTCTTCAAAAACGGTTCGGTTTCATTACGTCTCAATAAGGAATCGCAAATGATCAAGTTTTTTTTTTGTACCCAGCTTTTTTTCAAATGGGTCAAAACTGTTTTGTGGCCAACTCCCAGTTCTTCAGCTATGTCGTAACTACTGATGTGACGATCTTGATCCACTTTTTCAAAAATGGCGTCCATTTTATCCGTGACGGGGCGACCGGAGCGAGGCGAATCTTTGACTTTAAAATTCCCAGATTGAAAACGCTTAAACCAACTTTGTGCCACACTTACCGATACTGCATTAGGTCCATAAACATCACAAATATTTTTTAGCGGCTTGCTTTGCATTTTCCCTTCTTTGAAATAAAATTTTAAAATGTAGGTATGGAATTTCTTCATTAGTGTGCTCGAGAGCTGCATGAGATCATACCGCCTTCCCCTTTCTTCTATCGGACATGCAGACGTACGGCTGGTTACCATCCTCACCTTGTCGATATCCCTCTAATTCGGACCAAGCGCTTTAAAACATCTTTTGTGATGCGCACTGCTAAGGATTGGAACTCCCTGCCGGCGTCTGTATTTCCGAGCTCATATAACCCAAATCTTTTCAAGGTTCGAGTGAATAGGCATCTTCTGGGTGAGCTCGCTCCATCTTCGGCCTCATCCTTCCTACATGGATAGATGCTGGTCAAGAGCAAACCCATCTATAATAAAAAAAAAAAAAATAGTTCACTCATTTTGACAGAAAGAAAAACAAATTAAAAATAGCTAGAAATAACATTTTACTAATTTGTTTCTTTTTTTGAAATGTAACCTTTTTAATGGTATCAAAATTAGCCAGATACAAATAGTACAGCCAAAGAGATTTTATTACAAGTTTATGCATACTAAATGCGAAAAGACTTTCCCCGACCTAATAGAAACGCATTTTTTGGACGAAGGTGTCATGTCAAATGAATTGACTTATTTGTATAAAGTTACTAGCGGCCCGCCCCCGGCTTCGCCCGGCTTGCAATTTTTATATACCCTAAAACATTCCCCGCTCATCCCTCTTTCCATTGGCGAAAACCGAATTAAAATCGGTCTACCCGTTCACGCGTGATGCCGTGACCAGGAGAAATAGGGATTCATTTTTATATATAAGATTGTTAGTCATTTATGTAATTTTTAAAATAAATTTATGCATTAATGTTTAAATAAATTTTTAACAATGAGACAACGTTTTTGCGACTTTTTAGGCTTCAAGTTCATTCACAGCTTTTGCACGCTAATAATAACATTTAATTTAGTTTAAATAAGAAAATTCAAAGAATGGTTTCCATTTATAATTTGATTTCCTTATAGGATCACCCGTGTGTATATCACCGAAACTACTGAACCTAAAATCTTGAAAAAATACAGAAATTAGTTTGCTACTTATAGATTATAGGAAAACCTATAAGAAGTCCATGATATTAAAATGACATGGTAAATCACTCAATATTGTGCGGATAGGTAACATCGTACGGAACCCTCTTCACGCGAGTTCAACTTGCAATTGTCACTTTTTTTTATAATAAATTTTATTCTCACTCGTTTAAAAGCTTAGCAAATGGTTGTCTATATTGTATAATAAATAAGAACTTCCACAAGCGAAGGTAGAAAAAGAAGAATACATAAAAGAATTCTTCATTAATATTGTGAAGAGAGGCAAAAGCTCTGAGAAAATAAATCCAAAAGTTAAATCACAAAAAAGTACAGTCCAAATAAATCGGCATTACCTTTGACAGATGAGTCGAGAACATTCTAGACCGTTAGAACCGTAAAGGCGTTTTGCTTCGAAACCATAAATAATTCAAATATTATAATAGAGATTTTTTTACGGTTCACAAGAGTTTGGTCTAGTTACTTGGACCGTGAAATACCCACCTCTGGTTCGCGTAATTGGGGATGGGGATTGCTGTGTTTACTTTCTATGCTTCTATTTGTTTTTAATAAAAATTTCTATTCGAGTTCATATTGGGTAAAATTTAACTTGTATCAATGTTTTTACAACCAACTTTATTGCCATGTATTCAAAATAAATAATATATGTTTTTTATTTAAGTATATCAATTTAAGTTTTTTATTTAAGAGGGCACTTTCCGACTCGAACAGCTTACTTATTCCATACTACATAATTCCATGATTACTCATTAATTATAGGTCTTAGCAATACATAAAAAAAAAATGCATGGAATATAATTAATTTTTAAAATGTGCAGAATTTGTGACATCTTTGCGGGTTGAATTCTTGTAATAGGGGATCGGACAGTAATCAGATTAAAATCTAAAATGTACTTAGAAAGAAAATATATAATTTTTTACGATTATTTATCGAATAATAATTTAATATAATTCATTTAAATATTTTTAAATAAAGAAATAAAATTTTATTATTTACAATATTTTTAATCTATACTGAAACACCAATCACAGTGCGTGACGTCATTTGTGGGCAATCATTGTCTTATGCCAATGCAGCTGTTTTGTTATGATATGGCCACAAATGATGTTACGCGCTCTCAGATGAACTATCGTGGCGTTTTGGCGGCATTTTCAAACAAACAATATTAAAACATGATTTTGGGTACCTAAAAGGCTATAAATAAATAAAATAGTATTTTTTATGGGAATAAATATCCATGAAGATTAATTTAAAACACTTTCTGAAAATTTGTCCGATCCCCTATTACTGATCAAAATCCAAAAATATTTTTCCATGGAAACATCTTACCTATAATATACATTTGAAATTGGGATGCCAATAGCTACCACCTATAAAGGTTTTTCTAAAATATTAGAATTGCTGGCGTACAATTTTGTTGTTTTCGCGAATGTGTTGCGTCGCATTCTGTCTGCGGATATTCGCATTATAGTAAGTTGAGACAACAAATTCTCCCAAATACCTATTACTGAGTTCCCATGCTCGTACAGCGCCACCTTAAGTACAAATAATGCCATAGATGCCAGAGCCCTTTGTGATATCTGGTTCATCACATATCTCTATCAATACATATAATAAAATCGTAAACAAGCGGTGTCGCTACATTAAATATTTTAAAAAAAACATACAATTTGTACATTATGTAATTATCTTACCAAAATGGCTTAATCGATTTGAATGCGGTTTTCACTGATGTATTTAGCAAGCTCTCCGTAACATTTTAGTGTTTGTTTCATTCCAATCGGTTTATAAACATAAAAGTTACGCGTACGAAGTCGCAGGCTCAGCTAGTATATAATAAAATCGTTGTTTGTCTGTGCCTTTGTGCACGCTAATCTCAGAAAAAGGCTTAGTCGACTTTCATGTGGTTTTTATTGAAGTAATGTAGCAAGCTTCCCGTAACATTTAGTTTATATTTCATTCCAATCTGTTTAGAAACACAAAAGTTACGCGCTATTCCGAATACAACGCGTACGAAGACGCGAGAACAGCTAGTAATACATGTAACTAGCAACCCGTCTCCGGCTTAGAACGATGTAATTTTTTCTGCAAATTATATGCAGAAACCTACTCCGTCTATCGCTTTTCTATTAGTAAAAACCGTATCAAAATCTGTTAGGTGGTTCAGAAGAAGTTGGCGAGGAAACAGACAGAGGCGGGCATAGACTTTATAATAGATTATGTGACGAATCTGCCTTGATAAAATTTAATACAACTGGTCTTTACCATAGAAAATAATTCCATTATTTTCAAATTTCTTTATGTTTACAAGTACACATAAAGATAAAAATTAGTCTCGAGATTTCTTTGTATATTATGAGAGCACGTTTTTCAGTCTCGAATACACTGCATTAGCAAATAACGAGGAAAAATGTAGGGACGTGATCGAGGTCATCCCACATTATCAGCGAAATCCCCGAGTCATCCGGTTTGGGAGGGCCGTCATTACCTCTCGTTATAAGAGGGAATACGTTTCCTACCTTCACTACAACTATACATAAATGCAGACTGTTAATATTTACGAATATCTGTTTGTTTGTACAAAAAATTTCTTCAGAATATATTAAAAATTTACGTGTTTTGAGCAATAAAATATTCATATTATTTCACATATTCATAGGTATTTTTAGTCAATTTCTATTTAAAAAATAATTGCATTCAAAAAGTGCAAAATTTAAAAAACATATCGCTGTGATCCAAAAGCTTGCCAATAGGCATGATGACAGATTTTGAAATTCCCTTCCATAATGTAGATACACGTCTAACATATCCGAAAAAAATAATATTTCAGCAAAAAACTAAATTTCAACGCGAATTATTGAATGTTTTTAAATCTATTTTGAATTACGCGCGAAAACGCTCTTAGGTGTCATGGCGTCGCGTCTGATGAACCGTGACGTCACCGACATCTCATCAGATTTTTTTCATTCTGTCAAAGCAAAGTCAAGCAACACGATGGCACTTACCTGGGCGTGACGTCATTTGCTCTGATTGGTGTTTCAGTTAACATGGCCGATTGCAGTTATTTATACTTCTATTTTATTGAAAATCTTATTAATCTCAATTTTAATACAAAAAATTAGTAATTTTTAAGACTCCTTTCAACATATATTTTTCTACAAAACCATTTGTTCTTTGATTCTTTAATACCCTCATCATGCCTATTCATTATAATAAGTTTGCCATAAAATGCCCACTCGGACCGAATGCATTTTTATATCTAGATTTTTTTTATCTCAAATCAAAATCATTTGCGAGGACAACACTTTTTTAGGCTTCTATTATAAAATCCTCATCATGGGGTGGTTTTAAGGTGAAATTCAGAACACCAAGAGCAAGGCCTACATGGAAAAGTTCGTTTCCATAAAATCTATGGCAAAAATATTCGTATCAGGCATACAAATATTAAAACAACTAATAACTAATCTATATCTATACTAATACTAATAATATTATAAAGAGAAAAGATTTATATGTATGTATGTTTGTAATCAATAAACTCAAAAATACTACACCGATTTTAAAAATTCTTTCATTTATAGAAAGCTAGCCTATCATTATCAGCGAGCCTGCCGCTACCTCGCCATACAAAATTACCGTTTTCCACGAATAATATTTTATAAAGAGACGCAGACAAAGTGGCGTGTAACAACTAGTGTAATATATAGGACGACTTCAGTTAAGTGTATTCTTTCACGCTCCTACCACCCTTGAACACCGCCAAGATCAATCTAAAATCCAAATGAACGCTATAACAGGCGCCAGAAAAGACTAGCAATTTCTGTCAGGTGTTGATTTTTAAATTTTTTTAGATTATCCCTTGGGAACAGTAGTTTTTTTTTCTCAAGAAACGTACCATATCCTTGATAACACGTATGCTAAATTTCATGATAATTGAGTAATAGGGGATCGGACAAATTTTCAGAAAGCGTTTTAAATTAATCTTCATGGATATTTATTCCCATAAAAAATACTATTTTATTTATTTATAGCCTTTTAGGTACTCAAAATCATGTTTTAATATTGTTTGTTTGAAAATGCCGCCAAAATGCCACGATAGTTCATCTGACAGCGCGTAACGTCATTTGTGGTCATATCATAACAAAACAGCTGCATTGGCATAAGATAATGATTGCCCACAAATGACGTCACGCACTGTGATTGGTGTTTCAGTATAGATTAAAAATATTGTAAATAATAAAATTTTATTTCTTCATTTAAAAATATTTAAATGAATTATATTAAATTATTATTCGATAAATAATCGTAAAAAATTATATATTTTCTTTCTAAGTACATTTTAGATTTTAATCTGATTACTGTCCGATCCCCTATTATAAGGCGAGAAGCATAACAATGAAATAGTAGTGGCAGTTTTTAGTAGTTTTAGTAACAATTTTTAGTAGTGGCAGAGCGCACTGCGTTTTCGCAGTCATTTGGGCAGCCCGTCTGGCGGCAGCAACCACCCCCTTGTGCAGTTGTGTTTCGGTGAGTGAGTAAGGGATGCCAGAGTCCATTTCCCTACCTCCTTTTCCTTTCTACTGTAGTCGGCAGCGCACTTGCAGCAGCTTTGGCGTTGCTTGTGTTATAGGCTTAAAACATAAGCAACGCCACCTGTGTTGATGGTGATAGTAGGATTAAGGTTAAGGGATTAGCATGGGATAGGAAAATAGGCTTTACTTTCTCACTCGCCGAAAAAAACAGCACACATGCTCTTATTTCACGGTGGTTTTAAATTAAATACACCACCATTTTTAAAAAGCTCTTTTCATTAGTGAAAACTGTATCATAATCCGTCTAGTGGTTTTTTAGAAGGAGTTAGCGAAGAAGCAGACCGATGCGGAAAGCCCTTCAATTTTCTAATGTATATGTACATATAAAATAGCAAAGACAAATTAGCTGTATATTCTTAAAACCTATAGTTAAGGCTTTTAGGAGTTGAATGAAGAATTTGCCACATTTCAATAAAGTTGTACTAGTAAAGTATACGTATTTCAACATGTCAGAATACTTTCAAACAACGCTATTTCACAGCAGTTACAAACTTTATTTTGACTAATGTACAGTCCACCGCACAATTTGTTACAACGTCGGAGAGCCGACGACGACGATTAGTTCCGAAACTTTGCGTCTTTCGAAACATTTTTCTGTAAATGGTCGCTGTTATGTATTTGTATGAGTTATTGACGAACAAATCACAAGCCGCGACTGAAAAAAAAAACTAATAAAAATATTTTTATTATACGTAGGATGCAATTTTTTTCTCCAATTTATATACGCCAATCTTCCTCTTTAATCACCTCTTTCCTTTGGTGGAAACTGTATCAAAATCCTTTGGGTGGTTTAGAAGACCCTTTGGGTGGTTTAGAAAATCCTTTGGGTGGTTTAGAAGAATTTAGCTCACAACGTATTGTGGCTTCCTTTAAACGGCTATGATGCATTCTGGCAAATACAAAAATACCACTTAGCGAAATTCGTGTCCTGCTTTTTGACCACACCTCGTTGTTATCACAAAGAAAAGCCACAACGCGTTCTGAATGTTAGGTGTAATAATAACATTTTGCCTTGCATTTTTCACTTTTAATTATTAAAAAATAATTTTTTAATAATTATTTTCATAGATAACAATACTTTCATATCTTGCACAATTATGAACCATTAATTGCCATTCATAAAAAAAAATTACCAGAAGTATTTATTATTTAGGAATTTACCTATTTCAATAATTATTTATTTGCAATAATAAAACAGACTTTAACTGTTTATTTAAAATGGTAGCAAAGCTATTTGTTTTTACGAGAACTAATTACCGTTTATTTGTTACTGTTATTTATCTTTACTATTTATTTTTATATAACTGCCCTTGAGAGTCGCACTTAACGTAATGATCATACCTTGTAAATTGTCTTTCCGGGAGGCGCAGTCCACGATGTTGCACCAAGCTCAGGTAGCTTCAAGATTGAAGTCTAATAACTTCTATTCACTTGTCGTAATTGGATCCTTTATAGATTCGATAAAACTGATGATTTGCCATAACCTGCGCCACATGATTTCAATTTTCATTGTGGTGTTCGTGAGGTAATCCCACT
Source organism: Bembecia ichneumoniformis (assembly GCA_910589475.2). Lineage (NCBI taxonomy): Eukaryota > Metazoa > Arthropoda > Insecta > Lepidoptera > Sesiidae > Bembecia > Bembecia ichneumoniformis. Next base: position 1,164,226 of record OU342520.1, read on the forward strand.
TTTGATGTCGGAGGTCGTCCTAGGGGATGCAGGAATCGTCAGGCTCAGGAATAGCCGAGAGAGAGCGAGAGGAAGAGGCCGGTCTCGCTTCCCTCAAACGCAGGCAGTTGGGCAGGAGAAAGCCTGCGCACATGGCTGACTAGCTGTGTGTGCCTGCACAAGGTCCCCCATTGGAGTTAAGCCTAGCCAGCAATGGCTAGGCTGCCCTGGGGTGGATCGGAGTTGTTGCCTCGGCAGAGCCCGGTTCATCCCTTTTGAAGGGCAAAGTGCCGCTATGACCTAGAGCATAACGTGGAGCACTGGTGACTAGTACACGATCGTATTATCGACACGTGTTCTCTTCGAACGGTATCTCTGGAATGCTCGTCCATGGCCCTTTTTCTATTATCGATAGAAAGGCGCCCTCTGTTATACCGGTCTGTTGGTTCCGCGTCGACCGCACCCAATTTTACTGTTGAAAGTTTCCAAGGAAAGTTGTTAGATGGCGTTGTATGATAACGGGAACCGATTCTTAAACCCGCCGCTTGTGACCTCACCTTCATACTTTTATATCTTATGCCTATAATTTTTTGATCCTTATGAATATGTTGTCGACTATACAATGTTAATGTTAAGTTTATAATTTTCAAGAAATTTGAATAATTCGGAATCAACATAGTGCAACATACACCTACACAACGTATTCAACTTGTAGTATTTTCTAATTCAACCCGCAACGACTGCGAATGGACAAAACTTAATTACAACTTAACACATAAAACAAACGACTAATTAAATTTGGTCGGCCCTCTTTTCTCACGGTTAATGTTAAAATTATTTTATTAACTTTCCTTCTTTCGTTCTTATTTTATTTCCAGCCTTTACAAAAATAAATGAACAATCAAAAGGGCAGTTAAAAATAAATGAACTTATGAAAATTATGAAACATTTATTTACTTTTCAATAAAATTTAGTTGTAATAGCTCTTAATAGGCAGCCCGTTACTAGTTCAGAATAACCCAATAACTTAGCATTTGATTAATCCGCATGTATTTTATTTTAAATAGTGACAGGGCACGCGTGGTGTCCTTGTGAATTGATGGGGGTATTAAGCCTAGGCAATTCGTTGTTATTCCGAGCGTATTATAATGACGAGCTCCGCCGGTCGGAGTTCATGAGGGCGCAGTCGTTGGGGGATCCAGCTGCAGGTTGGAGCTTCCCTGGTCACCGCTCGCTGGGCCGAGGATCCGTACTCGGCCCATGCGAGCGTTGGCCGGTTAGAGATATATGTATATCCTTGTGTGTCGGACCGAGGTATCGTTCCCGGTTCTCGGTTCACCGCGATCGTGGCTTTGTGGAGGGTGGTGAAGACCCGTTTGCTGGGGACCGGCTAGTAACCACCCAACGAAATCGTCCGGAAGAGTGTACGTACATTACACCCAGCCTCGCGAACTGGATTCTGCGACGATAAAACGAGGTGGAGCCCGTCTCTCGGGCTGTCACGATTGCCGTGGAAATGCCAAGTAGACACCCCTAAGGGCCGCTAAACATTTTACAGTAAAGATGAGCGGTCACACAAGCAAGGGTTATCCGAGAGTTTCAGGTGTAAGCAGCCTTCGATTCTGCGGTAGATTGTGCCTCAGAGAAGTGGTTATGGGGTGCTTCAGAGGTGAAGCCCCTTCCTGACTGCCCGCTGAGGGAGGTAAATATGAGCGGTGGTCTTCTGTAAGGGGGTGGTTACTGCCGCCAGACGGGCTGCCCAAATAACTGCGAAACGCAGTGTGCCCTGCCACTACTTTCAAGATCCAGACCAGAGCCAAATTTGAAAAGTTCATTTTTCAAGTTGACCCTGCCGGGAATCGAACCCGGGAACCCTAGAACAGCGTTAAGGCAAGCACCCTAACCACTCATCCAACGGGGTTTTAATATAACTTTATGACAAATATTTCTACATTTGATTGCGTGTATTGTAACTCGCGATTTCACCAGATATTTAATTTAAATTGTCACAGGCATGTACACGTGGGCTCTTCTCGATAGTTCCAGAGATGTTCAACCAACCAAACAAACTTTCAGCTTTCAGCAGGAATTATGTCATAGTACAGCCTAATTTAATATTTTTACCCTTCTTGATGCAGTTTTTTTTGCATACATGCATATATATTTTATGGTATATATGCAGGGTTTTAGGGTTCCGTACGTCCGAATAAAAAAACGGTACCCTTATAGGATCACTCGTGTGTCCGTCTGTCCGACCATTCTCCCCCCCCCCCCCCCCCCTATCTCCGAAACTACTGAACCTAAAATTTTGACAAAAATACAGAAATTAGTTATCTACTTATAGATTATAGGAAAACCTATAAGAAGTCCATGACATTAAAATAAAATGGTAAATCACTCAATATTGTGCGGATAGGTAACATTGTACCGAACCCTCTTCACGCGAGTTCAACTCGCACTTGTCCCGTTTTTTTTTTTTTAATGTTAGGACTATAATTAAAAATGTTAGTATGAACTTAAATAGATTGTTATTATAATTATTATATCAATAAGATTCTTAACCTTATCTTTATTGGGTTATTTTAGTTTAAGGCACTGAAAAAAGTCGCGTATAGCAGAACGTACCCATAAAATTTCCACGTTATCCTTATTGTCTTTTGAACATTATAAAGGAGTTTCTGTATAATAAAACTGAAATTCTCATATGAAAGTATGAAACTCACTTAGATATGTCTAGGTGTCGCCTGCGGCGTAAACTTATTGCTTTTTACGTGTTTTAATAAAACCTCCAGATGTAGATAATGCCTTTTTTTTTCTTTTTTTCTTTTTTATATCAGTAATTCGTGTTCGAGTAGTGTTACGTGTTGTGACATTATAAAAATGTTTTCAAGATTTTTAGTTATATATTACAAAGGTTGTGTTGAGCTATAAGTATTGTATTGAGCTATATATTACTATAGGACAGTCAATCAAAGATCTCTTTAAAGAGATCGAAGCGCTTAATTCAGAGGATTCAAAATGCTTGCGCTCGGTTCTGTTTTCCCATACCACCTAGGACACACGTTACGCCGTTTCTTAACGACGCTAATATTTTGAAAATGGATGCCCGTATGCGGTTGCATTATTCTGCATTTGTCTTAGGTATGATTAAGTCTGGTACGCCAAGTATCTCTTTGACAAACTTTCCTGGGAACAGACTGACATTCGCTATAGAGCTTGTATTCACCCTTTGTCCTTTCCTAGGTTCAGTTCCGTTTTCTTCAGGGGCTGTTTTCGTTACGGTGCCTCGAAATGTTGGAATAATCTTTCGCCCCCGCTACGCGATCTTACATCTCTGGGATGTTTTAAGAAGCGACTTCGCTCATCATTAATGGATCTGCAGAGGAGCGCTTGGGTCTTTGATTCACGGGGACGGGCGGTGACAGTTTATGGGGGCGGCCGGTCCATTTGTTAGTGTTGTGGTCTGCACCTGTCTGCACCACAACTGTATACTGAGCCAGGGTTCCTTTTCATCTTGTTATTTGTTTGTAATTATTATTTGTTCATATAGTGTTTATATTAAAAGAATAAAAGTTGCTTTCTTTGTTTCTTTCTTTCTAAATGCATTGTTTATATTTAAATTTAAAATTCAATTGTTTTTGTTTATTTTATTATTTCAAATGTTTGGAACATGTAATTCTTTATCATATTGTAAGTTAACTGTATCACAGATTAAATTAATTAAAATAAACAAGTAAAATGAATACTTCAATCGATTTAATACTATATTAATGTCAAGTAAAAACCGTTGTACTTATTTTTTTCAAGTTTTATTGATTTGTATGACAAAAAAAGGTAAAGAAATAGTATAATCCCATAAGGTTTTTGAACACAAAAGAAACCCTGGAGGTAATATTGTATAAAAATATTGTTTTTGTTGTACAATGAACTTAGGACCTAAGGTTCGTTACTATTACGAAGATTACATTCTTATGGTTCAAAATCAATTAAAAACACAATTAAAAAAATGGACTTACGACTATTTGCCTCTCAGCTACAGAATTTTTGTTCCCAATTTATCTTATGTTATATGGGAAATTAATCTTATAAACGCATCACAATATGCATTCAAAATTAGAAACAAATTAAAATGATGCACAAAATTAAGTAACATGATTAAATTTTAATATCAAAGTTTGATTAATTAATACAATTTTCGTTCATGAACAATTGATTAATTATTCATTGCCTTTAATACTGTACTTTCTATGCCCGAGGTAGTGGGAGTTTATAATTGAAATACTTTAATTTGTGATTTTATAACTAATATAAAAAGTTAATTAAAACTTATAAATTAATGTATCTTTAGCTAAATTTATAATTTTTATTTGAATATTGACAATTTCTCATTATATTTAATAACACCAAATAAATATTAAATCTTTTGATTTCTTTGGCCTGTATCCCTGTAATTTTGTTGATGTTTTTTTAATCCGGTCAATTTAGACATTCGAAGTTACATCAATTCTCAATAAGCTGAAAATCGGTGAAATCGTTCAAAATATGATTATAAACAAAATCAGAAAGTTCCCCATCCCTCCCCTTTTTGCAAAATTTTTTATTCAAGGTTAAAGGTCGAAAAAATGAGTTTTTTGCGATTTTCAGCAAAACGGTAAGTTTTATCATAAAAATACTTCAGACAAAAATTGTAGATCATAAAATTATCTACAAAAAATGTATAAGTACTTTTTTTCCTACGAGCCACCGTTTCTGAGATATAACGATTCAAAAAGTTGTAAAAGTTGTAATCGTCGTAATATGCACACGTTTCCACACCACCTATGAGGTAGTGTACTTAGCGCGTTTTTTTTTAAAGTTTAGCACAAATAAAACAATGTTCTGACATTTTTGTTATAAAACTCAAAACAGCACGATATAGGTTAGGATAAACACGTGTTTTCACTACAGAGTAGCATTCAAGACTAACGATATTTCATTTGTTATAGCAGGTATAAGACCCTAGCTACGCACGCAGTCGATCAGAAGACAGATGTTCTCTCAAGGTCATAATTGGCGTATAATTTAAGGGACTGGGTTTCTTTCTACCTGATTTTCTTATAGTTATAACTTATGTATATTTTATATTTTAAGTGTAAGTTATAATGATCGATCATATATTACAACTCGGGAGATGTATATTGTATATACGTGGCATATTATGACGATTACAACTTTTACAACTTTTTGAATCGTTATATCTCAGAAACGGTGGCTCGTAGGAAAAAAAGTATTTATACATTTTTTGTAGATAATTTTATGATCTACAATTTTTGTCTGAGGTATTTTTATGATAAAACTTACCGTTTTGCTGAAAATCGCAAAAAACTCATTTTTTCGACCTTTGACCTTGAATAAAAATTTTTGCAAAAAGGGGAGGGATGGGGAACTTTCTGATTTTGTTTATAATCATATTTTGAACGATTTCACCGATTTTCAGCTTATTGAGAATTGATGTAACTTCACTCTTATTTTTTGGTCTAATTTGACCGGACTATTTTGTACAAGTTTTTTGTACTGTGTTGCAAGTAGGCAGCCGATCTCAGTAATGGACGATAAGGGGTGATAAGATAAGGGAACTAGGAGGAGACATAGAAGTGGACTCTAAGATCCCTTACTCACCGAAACACAATAGCACACACGCTATCATTTCTGAGGGGGTGGTTATTGCCGTCAAACCCGCTGCTCAAAATATGACCGCGAAAGGCAGTAGCCCTGCCATTTCTGAAAACTCTCAAACTAAAACTGAATATTCATTTCGCTATATACGAGAAGTAATGTCTATAGCTATGTAAATATTAATGTCGGCTAATATAACCAAAACAACAAATTCATACCGATTTCATAGAAATCGCGATGGCACGAAATTATATTTTGGGGCTTTTATCTGTTCTGTGTGCCGTTATCTCGATGTCCGAAATGAAAGGGTCCTTTCATTAACCGAACCCAAGATTTCCCAATAGACGGGGTTCCAATTATCTTTCCTTTTTTTAGTACAAATTGAATGCGTTATTTCGGTGTCACTCAGATATGTCCCCAGGAATCATAGCAAATGATATTTAACGGTAAACTGAAGTTAACATGTTCGCACACAAATTTTATAGAGCAAATTTTTAATGCTTATATCCCTTTGTAAAAACTAAATAAGGGTTAATCTATACGTATAATAAAACCGTAACGAGATGTACATTGAAGATTTTTTCAAAAAAAAAAATGTACACGTATTTATGTTACCGAGTTCAAAAAAATAGTTTTTAAAACTTTTGTATTATTGTTTGTGCGTTTGGGCCCCCTACTCTCAGAAACGGTTTAAGGCGACTCCAGCCGCGAAACTCGTCCTGTACTGAATTGACGGGACTGCTGAGGGGGAGTCGCTACTTGAAAATCTCGGAAATATCTATTTAAAAATTAAATAAAGTATAATTCAATTTTTTCTTTTGATGAGCCTTCAGATAGTGGATCTTAAGATTTATCTTAAGACTTAGCTATTTAAAATATTGATTATTAAGCAAATCGCACGGTTACAACATCGATATTAGACTGCAAATTAGTAATTTTTTTATATATATTATTAAATATAATTTAAAAAATAATCATGATGATCCCCTTTCATATGTCCTGCAGATGATTTGAGTATTTTTTTTAAATTATAATTATTATGATAATTTAAAAGGAAAACGGTTACAAATAAGTGGATTTTTTATCATTAGGGGCTGGCGTCGCCTTGTAGGAAGGATGAGGCCGAAGATGGAGCGAGCTCACCCAGAAGATGCCTATTCACTCGAACCTTGAAAAGATTTCGGTTTACAAACAAAAAAGTTACGCGCTATACCGAATACCACGCGTACGAAGTTTTGTATAGATTATACTTAAGGAATGATTTAGTATGACATCAACCTTTACTATAGCTTTGAATGGCAGGGATCACTTCGTTATGTGGCAAGAACTTCGAGTAGCTTTAAATGTAATAAAACCTTCGGCATACAATTGCTGAATTTAATTTTAAAACACTAATTATTCGTTTAGTATATTTAAGAGGGCACTTTTCAACTCGAATAGCTTATTTATTCCATACTACGTAATTCCATGATTACTCATTAAGTATAGGTCGTAGCAATACATAAAAAAACATGACACATCTGGGACATTATGATGGTTTGCATCGCAACAAAAAACTGAAATTAGTTTTTTATATAGTATAATTATTTCTAAATTGTGCAGAATTTGTGACATCTTTGCGGGTTGAATTCTTGTAATTACTGAATAAAATCCAAAAACGTTTTTCCATGGAAACATCCTACCTATAATACGATTTTGTAGTGCATCGGGGATGTTCGCCGAGTCGCGGGTCGACTGTTTCTATACGATAATCCGGAAGCGGTGTGCATCCCTGGTGCATAGGGTTCGGGCCAGCTCCAGCTGCATCCTGAGCGCATTTGCTGCTAGGCTTGACTGTCAGTACCTGAACCACTGTTGTATGGTTCATGTACTGACTAATAAACATATGTAATACTAACATAGATTTTAAGTTGTTACTAACATAATATGATCCTTGTTGGTCCAAATAAATAAATTATTATTATTATTCACATATTTATTTATTTTCTTAATTTTAAATTTTTTACAATATAAATATTAAAAAACAAACAATATATATCATAAAAAACTTAAAACTAGGATTCCGCAGATAGCGGGGCAGGGCCCAAGCTACCGGTGGTTAGGGCTGCAGAGTGAGGAACCTCCTGACAATTCGTGCCGTGTCAAGAAGTACCGCCTTCTGTATTTGTCCCTTGATCCAGCCATCTAGTGAGAGCCTCTTGAGATGTTGGTCGAGGCTCTTCGCTATAATCGTCCCGATACCGTTCGCCGAGACGACTATCGGGACGATAATTGTCGAATCGACGTCCCACATGGCGGTCATTATTATTAATATTATTATAATGTACATTTGAAATCAGGATATCAATAGCTACCATCTATAAAGGTTTTTCTAATATATTGGAATTGCTGGCGTATGTTTTAGTATCGCGAGTTGAATAAGTGCCGTGAATGTGTTGCGTCCCATTCTGTCTTACGGTTATTCGCATTATAGTAAGTTGAGACAACAAATTCTCCCAAATACCTATTAATGAGTTCCCACGCTCGTACAGCGTCACCTTAAATTTTCGTTCCGAGCTTAAGCCAGCTATTGTCTTTAGTTCTATCGAATCGCTGTCAGATACGGACTTGGTTTTTGCCTGCCGATTGACCTTCAGTGATTTGATAATAGAAACAGAGTGTCCGAGCTTTACTAACGGTGGTATTATTATTATAAATAGCCACCCCTTAAAACAAATCATTTGTCTTAAGTTAGTGTAAATTTAATTGTCTTTTGTAGTGTGAATTATATCCTTTAAAATAAACAGTTGATGCGTAAAAAGTTAGTTTTTTTCTATCAAAATTAATTTCTGTCGCATCAGTTCGCAGTTATAAAATAGCCGCCCATCTGGAGACTCCAAAACACCACCTTTTGGGGTGTAAAGCCCTTTATCCTTTTTAACCTCGTCACTTAGCGTTTAATCTTACTTTCTAAGTTGACCTTTTTTAAGTGATGGCTTCTGAAAGTGCAGCTTATATATGAAGATTGGCGAACATCATGGCCATCTTAACCTTGGAAAATGTTACATGAGTGCCCATACCAAACCACTCTCACAAATTCTTAAATTAGGATGTCTTTCTCCCACTTCTGCTACGTTTGGTTTGTATTTTATCTTAGTTAAAGAATACGATGCCATTTTTACATGCCCGAAAAATTGCATCTCCCTCTCGTTTATAACTTTTTAATACAGTTGCTCAAAAAGTGGCGTATTGCAGGGACCTATAGCGTTCGGGATGTGGGCTATTACATACTCGTGCTTTTTTTTTTCCTTTCCCGAACTCGTGCGTTCTCTTTCCCAACTGTCAAAATAATGTCTATTAAAAAGGAAAACCAACCATGAAGTTTTTACTAAAAAAAATTCATTTTTATGATTCATGCAACGTATATTACTAAAAAGAAGCTACTAATTTGTTTCAATATCAGATTTAATGATTTGATTGAATGAGTTAGGTTAGGTTTCATTTCATTTCATCTCATTTATTTCATTTTCATTTCATATCAATAAAAAAATTCTACTGAAGACTTGGCTGTATGGGCATAGTTTCCTTTGCCTACCAGAATGGGTGAAAAAAAAAATCTCTGCTTATATTGTACGGTTGGCGCCATTTTCCAGAAATTTTCTTTGCGAGTTTAGTTGTTTGTTTTATTAAATTGCTTCATTTTTTCGCAACTGTATTAAAAATAGTCGTTCAGTACACGTGCGGAACCGTCATTGCAACTTGTTCCGACTGTCAACCCTCGCCTTCGGCTGCGCCTCGGCTCGGGTAGACATTTGTCGGAACTCTTTGCAATGACAGCCTTTCCGCACTTGTAGTGAAATATACTATTTAAGACGTCCATCCACTTTCTCATTCGACGCACCACTGTAAGATCCGTTTATTGCAAAAATATGTTGGCGACATATGTATATGCTTGATTTTGCGGATTCAAAAACTTGATTAACATCAGTATATCGAGATTCAGTTGATTTTATATTATCCAAATAATAATGAAGTGCCTGCAACCCCAATATCTATTTCGTCACCAAACAGTGTATAGAAAAATCGCCTATTTTGTCTGTATGTGTGTATTTGCTAATCTTGGAATTTTTTAATGAATTTCTTCCTATATGCATCGATGCAGGGATCAAAATCCGGATTTCTGACACATGAAGTGTATAATTCATAAATATCTCGTCTATATTCGCCGACTTATGACAGCCTTGTCAAAGGAGTCAGTATAAATATCGGTTTGAAAAAAGTATATCTTTAAACAAAAAATGAAATGATGGTATATGCTTTTTTACTCTGTCAAATTTTAGAGCAGGCCAAGCGGCAGTCCACAAATATTAGGTCTTAGCCTATTAATTTGCCGTTTTTTATAAAAAAATCAAATATTTTTTTTAATGAAAAAAGAAAATACTAGAAAAAAAGTATTGGCCATTGTTGTCGACGTACTTTTGCCATTTTAATGGAAGTTCACCAATGCCTCAGCTATAGAAATCCTGGGGACGGGAATCGACGATCTCTTTAAAGGCGTTCTTCATCGCCTCTTCAGATTTGAATTTTTTCCCCTGTAAGTTATCCGAATTCCGAAAAATATGGAAATCAGTTGGTGCAAGGTCTGGTGAGTATGGTGGGTGAGACGAAGAGTTCAAGTCGTAACTCCTGTAGTTGTGAGACGGTCTGTTGTGTGGGTGTGTGAAGGAGCGTTGTCGTAAAGAAGCAGTGGACTAGAGCAATTGACAAGTCTCGGTTGTTTGACAGCGAACTCGTCCCAGGGCCGACTTTGCCTATAGGGTGTGCCGTGCACACGGGCACAGGGTCTTAAGGGGCGCCGAGCGAGCGCCGCCCCCGCTCGCAACACCTCTAAAGGGCTTGTGTCGCTCCGATAACGACGCTCTCAAAGACTCTGTCCGAATGTTAGAGCAACGCCGGCAATATAATATAGTATTTTGAAATTTTATAAAAGCAAAAATAAGACATTAAATGAGTTTCAACGTACTGATGAGGGGCGGGCGCCGGGGTAGTATTGATTGCACACGGGCGCTACATAAGCTAGAGTCGCCTCTGACTGGTCCATCAACATTTGCAATTCTTAACAGTACACCTTTGCAGTACCAAATTGTTGTGCCAGGTCTCAAGAAGCTGTAATGAACAATGGCGGCACATGTCCACTAAACACCCACAAGCAGCTTCTTTTGACTCCATTTTGGTTTGGGACATGGTTTGGCTATATCCAACCAGTGCGACGGACGTTTTCGATTGTCATACAGAATCCACTTTTCATCACAAGTGACAATCTGATTCAGAACCCTCTCATTTGTGTGCCTATTCAACAAGTTAAAGCAACCTTCGACGCGATTATGTTTTTGCTGTTCAATGAGTTCATACAGTACCCACTTTCCAAGCTTTTTTATCTTACCAATTTGACGTAAATGGATCAGTATAATTTATCACTTACGTTGAAGGCTGCTGCTAATTCCGACGTGGTTTGACTCAGAACATTATTTGAGATGAAACTGCCTCCACTGTGGTTTTAAATTCATCGTTATCAACTTTCGTTTCCGGTCGGCCGATTAAAATTTCCAGAACGAAAGCGATCAAAGTAAACTTATCATGTGTTCACTTCAGTGCCTATTTCATACACGTAGTCGATATTGCCTGTCGTCTGTGCTGCGTTGGTGACACGACGGAACTCGTATTCAAAAATAACGCACAATTTCTATTTTTCCATGGTTACAGAAACAGCGATATCAAAGAAAAAAGGAACTTTTTTTTCTCTGTGTGTATTCTATAAGATGTACTTCGGAGAGTGTGCTCGAGAGCTGCATGAGATCATACCGCCTTCCCCTTTCTTCTATCGGACATGCAGACGTACGGCTGGTTACCATCCTCACCTCGTCGAAATCGCTCTAATTCGCACCAAGCGCTTTAAAACATCTTTTATAATGCGCACTGCTAAGGATTGGAACTCCCTGCCGGCGTCTGTATTCCCGAGCTCATATAACCCAAATCTTTTCAAGGTTCGAGTGAATAGGCATCTTCTGGGTGAGCTCGTTCCATCTTCGGCCTCATCCTTCCTACATGGATAGATGCTGGTCAAGAGCAAACCCATCTATAATAAAAAAAAAAAAAAAGAACGGCGGGAAAATAAATGAACAACTGATTTTTTATAAGAAGTGTCATAGGTATATTATAAAATTAATCAGAAGTTAATTAGCCGGCTCTGCTGCTCTCAGCGCTGAAAATTTGAAAAAGAGCATGGGCTTGCGCATTGCGCCAGAAATTGAAAGGGGGAATACGGCGAGCGTCCTGGCCACATCAGTTTTGTATGGAGATCAGGGCATCAGTTTATTAATATCATTGAAACCTTATTTTGTGGTATACTTAGTTATTATGTTGTAATAGTTTATAGTATATAATTTTTTAAAGTTATACTAAGAAATTAAAGATACTTACTTAATGTCAAAAAAAATTAATTCAGTAATTGAAAAATAAATTTTGAAGTTTACAAAAAATACATCAAAAATGAGAAGTTGGAATTTTAAGTATAAAGAAATATATCGATATTCACACAACCCAGTATTAAAATTCGGCAGTTTCATAGGTAAGGACCTAATAGTAATCAATAAATAAGAAAACAATAAAAATATCAAGTATTGTCTGCTATTGCTTAAATTTTACTTTTCATTTTATATTTTTTTACGTTGACACAATTCTAACGATTCTTGTAGAGCACTTGAGTTTTTATTCTCTCGCAAAGGTTGAATTGAGAAGTGTACTTCAAGGATCATCAAGGAGCATGTTTAATAGAGGATTCGGGGTTTTTACGAGATTTCTAGGGCGGAACGTCTTCAGATATCCATAGGGAAATTTAAACAAATTATACCAACGGTAAAGTATTTAAAACTTGAACAGATAATGTAAGAAAGCCGACACAGCCAATGTTGTTAGCTTGTTTACGAACCCGCAAGTAACCTCTATTATTGACCTTTCAGTGCTAGAGAGGTCAGTTTTCTATCGAATATCAAATCTGTTCTTCGAATATCTTCTTATATAAATAAAAATCAATTGCCATTTATAGTGGTCGGAAAATTGGATGGTATTTTAATAGGTAAATTGACAGGGCAACGAATCTCGGATCAGCTAGTCAGTATATTTAGTAAATATAATTTCTTGGAATATTATTAATAAGAAATAACATTCGAATCTATTCTTGATATTAATAAATAGAGTAAACAACTAAGCTTAAAGTGTAAACCTGCTAAATATGCGTTTTGCCTGTCATTATTTTTTTAATATAGAAATTCTGATTTTTCGTGACGGCTCCATCTTATCCGCCATTTTATACTGAATAATTGAGTACTTCGGCGTTACTGATGTAAATGAAGATTTTTTTAGTATATATTTACGTTGTCAACTAATTATTATTTTCTTGGAAAGTTATTGAATATTGCTATTAATAAATAAGTTGATCTACTTTTTAAATAAATGGGAGTTAGCAGTTTTTCTCTAAAATAAATCATAGAATTATGTAATGTAATTAATTACTAACTCTTATTTTATCCGTTGACGAGCCCACTGGTAGAATGGTTATGGAACTTGCTTTAGTGCACTGTCTCAGGGGCCCGGAGTTCGATTTCCAAGAAGGCCAACTTTTTTAAATAAAATTTTTAAAGTTAACTCTGGTCTGGTGTGCAGGATTTGTTTCGCTCCCTGTCCATTGTATGGTTATGCTTTAATCTGTAAGTGCTTACTTTGGGGGTCACACAAGTGATGTGTTCAGTCTTGGCATTTTTTTTTTGTATTAGTGCTTCGTTTAAAAACTTGCCTTCTTATCTGTCTGTAAAGTATTTTATATTTTTATTCAGGTTAAGAAATTAGTTTATTAAATATACTTATTTTTATAATTAATTAACCGTGATATTATTTGGATTATTTTTTTATATAATTCATTAATTCTGGCTTTATTTTTTAAATGTATTTAAAGCCAAATAAAATCTTCTGTAAAAAAATAGGTAAAGAAGAATACAATTAACATAAGGATTGGCAACGATTTATAAAACCAATTTCTGAATAACGCTCTCTAATCCAAAATGTCCCTTATCTTATCACCGAAACTCAAATACAAATTTAACTGAAACAGTATCTGATGGCAATGTTGATAATATAGGACATATTAACCCTATGCCATCAAAAACATAACTTGTAAAAAAAACCAAGTATCGCAAATCAGTTCTACTTCTTCTACCGTCAAAAGTTGTGAGATCCATGTTATGCCAAGTCGGTTAATTTATTCAGTCCCTACTTAAGTAACCTTCTGTCTTGAGTTATTACGAAATTAGCTCACCTAACAACATCTTATACTGACCATATCAATATTAAAAATCTTGTATGTTTTAAATAAATAAATTGACTCGGAAATCGCACTCAACAATCTAATTTAATATAATATATTAGATACATTGTGTTTTCATGCGATTGCCAAGTCATATCAAAATTAAAACCCGAAAGAAGCCGGGAGCGATCAATAGTCTTTGATAATTTTTTTCGTAAAGTACAACTTTAAAAGTAAGTACCTATGTAATTATTACAATTATTATGGAGTAACATAAAGGTATATCTATCCGGTAGCTATAAGACTCACCAATAAGTTATAATTATCGTTTCCAATAGAAACACAACTGAAATAAAAAAATAAAAAAAAAACAAAATAAATTATTGAAAATTTAAATATTAATCGACAACCACACTGATTAGCCAAATTTAATCAAAGATTATTTTTTACCCACCCTTTGAGTCTTAGTGAATCCCGTATTTTTTTCAGTTTTTTTTAGTTATTTTCAGACTAGTTATGGAAACATTCTTTGTTTTAGAATGTACAATTGGAAAAACGAAACACAATATTACGAACCCTGAAGCAAGAATATAAACGACCTAATAATGTTAACGTGAAGTGTCATATTTGCATAATTAGACCGGATAATGGGAACAATATTAATAAAGTTAAGTGCAATAATGGGCGTCGGAACTGTAATCAGACTCGTTAACTGCAAACCAGCTCTCAATGTAACCAATGGCGAGATAATCTATACTGATGTGGTAAGTTACCGTTTGAAGAAACAGCGGCACAAAGTGTATTTATTATAAAAATCTTGACAAATATATCAGGCTGGAAATTTATACACCGACCACTTTCCTTTTTTTATGTTACGATCGGCAGACAGGCTGACGGTTTACTTGATGGTAGGTGGCTACCGTCACCTATAACACAAGCAACGCCAAAGCTGCTGCAAGTGCGCTGCCGACTATAGTAGGATTAAGGATAAGTCAACTGATGTTTTGAATGCATTTAAAACACAAAAAAAGTGCATCAGAGCTATTTGCAATATGAACGCAATGGAAAGTTGTAGACCAGTCTTTAAAAAATTACGTATTTTGCCATTGCCCTCACTATATTTATTTGAAGTGGGCTTATTTGTAGCTAAAAACTACAGATTATTTAAAACTTACGAAGAAGTTCTTCCCAATATAAACTTAAGGAATAAACATAAATTGTATATACCTCCGCAAAGACTAGAAGTATGTAAAAAAAATTCTTATTATATGGCCATAAAAGTCTTTAATCATTTGCCAGATAATATAAAAATGTTGCCTTTCCCTACTTACAAGAAAAGGCTTTTTGATATTCTCTTAACCAAATCCTATTATTGTATTAACGATTTTTTTAAAGATAAATTGTAAAGGTTAATGAAACTCAATTTTATATTATTTCATTTATTGAATATAAGTACCGACAAAATAGCAAAAAGTCATTAAGTCATACTGTTATGACCAAACGAACATATGTAACAACATATAAACAAACATTTATATGCTGTTATACTAATAACAGGTATCTGCAGCTATTACATTTTATCATTTTAATTGCTGGTATTTAAAAAATACTTTGTAATTTAAAAAAAATTGTGAGTGATTACAAAAATAAGTCAACAACTACAAATGAAAGTACAGATAAGGGCGAGAAGCAAAACATGACTTAAAATTTAAGAAATTATGAAAGTCAAAATAATAATAATGAAATAATGTACCTAAATTCGATATGTCAACAAGGAATGGTATTGTATGGTATTTATTAACACAATAATTGTCGAGATTTACAGCATCAAGATGTCAAGATTTGCACACCGAATATTTATCGGTTGGTCATGAAGGAACAAGAAAACTAAATGTCATCTCTGGTATCAGTTACCCATGGTCATCGCAAATAAATTCTTCTTATTCTTATTCTTATTCTTATTCTTAAGGGACTAGGAGATAGGGAAATGGGCTCTGGCATCCCTTACTCACTCACCGAAACACTGTAGCTGTTTATATTTTGTCAAATATTAAGAGAATTCCTGAAACCGTTTCTGTGATGACTGATTTTATCCAATACTGATTAATAGATACGGTCCTGTTTATAATCCTTTTTCAGAGTTAACGAAAATGTCAGTGAGTTTAAATACCTTTGAGATTCGCAAACTGATATTATGAATTGATTCATATCAATATGTTAAATGGAATTTTTTAAATTAAATTTTTATTGAATTCATAAAAAAGTTATCACGCCCCCCGGTCTGCTACACTAGACTTTTATGACAGTTTATAAGATCTTTAACGGAATTATTTCCTAATTTCTGAATTTAAATTTTATTACCATTTTTATCACCACATAATATACTGCAAAGGCCGTTTATTGGTTTAGTATCAATTTTACGTTCTGAAGATATTTTATTATCAATTCGGTAATTCTATGGAGATTAAATATAATTGAAGTGAAAATTTAGCCATTGAATACTATGATATTATTAAGAGCAAATATTTACGGTTGTCTTCCGTACGAAGGTGATGTCTACCACCAGATGAGTTAGTTTTTTTTATGTTAAGGTCGACAGACAGGCTGACGGTCCACTTGATGGTAGGTGGTTACCGTCGCGTATAACACAAGCAACGCCACAGCTGCTGCAAGTGCGCTGCCGACTACAATAGGATTAAGGATAAGGGATTATGGAACAGGGAAATGGGCTCTGGCATCCCTTACTCACTCACCGAAACACAACAGCACGTATGTACATATATGCTGTTATTTCACGGTGGTATTCTGTAAGGTGGTGGTTACTGTCGCCAGGCGGGCTGCCCAAATGACTGCGAAACGCAGTGTGCTCTACCACAACTCATGACTCATGACGATGAGTACCAAATACTTTGTGAATGTACTGTTCTTACCTCATTGCATACTAAACAAAGGCTAGAACCCCTTAAGCCCGGTTTAGATTTCAATAAGTACAGTAGCGAGTTAAGAAATCAGTCAGTTAAGTAATAAGTAGCGAGTAGTAAGTAGCGTTCAAACGTAGGCAAGTCAGTAGTCATAAGTTGCCTGAACAAGAAGACGACTAGTCGCGTCAACGTTTGTTTTACTCGACTCAAAGGACCTCCAAAACAGCAATTCATTATTCATTATTTCAGCAAATTCATTATTATTCACATATTTATTTATTTTCTTAATTTTAAATTTTTTACAATATAAATATTAAAAAACAAACAATATATATCATAAAAAACTTAAAACTAGAATTCCGCAGATAGCGGGGCAGGGCCCAAGCTACCGGTGGTTAGGGCTGCAGAGTGAGGAACCTCCTGACAATTCGTGCCGTGTCAAGAAGTACCGCCTTCTGTATTTGTCCCTTGATCCAGCCATCTAGTGAGAGCCTCCTGAGATGTTGGTCTTCGCTATAGAGACGACTATCGGGACGATAATTGTCGAATCGACGTCCCACATGGCGGTCACCTCGTGAGCCAAGTCAATGTATTTGGTAAGCTTTTCTTTTTCGGCTTTCACGAGGTTTTCGTCATGAGGGACAGCGATGTCAACAAGTATCGCCCGGCGTTGGGATCGGTCAATAACCACGATGTCAGGCTTATTGGCGACAATAGTCCTGTCCGTGATTATTGACCGATCCCAGTAGAGCGTGGCATGACCATTTGCGAGAACTGGCGCAGGTACATATTGATAATATGGTACCACAGACTCAACAAGGTGGTATCGAAGAGCAAGTTGTTGGTGAATAATCCTGGCTACTTGTTTATGTCTGTGCAAATACTCGCCGTTAGCAAGATGAGAACAACCGGAAATAATATGTCTCAATGATTCTCCGGGACGGTGGCATGCTCGACAAATGTCGGCCGTGCCGTCCTTGAGAATATATTTCCGATAGTTTCTCGATCCGAAATCAGTTGTTATAACATATCATAACCTCAAAAATTTTAATAATACTTACATAATATCAAACCTCAAAATTTTAATAATAACTGCATCTCTAGCCAGTTGTGGTGATTATTGCGTTTTAAATTAAACAGATACTAATATTTGAGGTATTTTTGTACAAATATCGTTTCATATTTACACACAAAAATGGCGCGTGTCCGCGGCCGGTGTTAGCAAGTATGGTACTGTACTAAATTAAACTCGCCGGTTCACATGCCGGTCAGTTAAGTTGGCGGGGTGCGAGAGACGCGGGAGAGTGGACTCGCCGAAAAATAGGATCGCATTCTATTCAACTCGACTTAATCAACTACTTACTACTTAACTCGCTTTTGGCGTTCAAACGACAATACCAACTTAACTCGCCGACGAGCAACTTAACTCGCTACTGTACTTTTTAAAATGTAAACTGGGCATTAGTCTAAGAAGAGATTCTCTTTTTGTGTTGTTAATGCCTACCCCGAGTTATTACAGGCGTATTGGCCGCCATAGATGTAGAGTTAATCCACATTCCTTGGATGAAATAAGCTACTTTTTCCGCCTATCTACAATATACGCTTTTCCATCAAGTGGACCGTCCGCTTGACTGTAACCATTTATAAAACAATAATTAAAAAGAAAATCGCAGTTAACAGATACAATGAGGCATTCTAGAGAAAAAAATAAAATGCAAATCTTACAATAACTGAATATATGACGAAACACCTTCAAACTACATATTATCTTCACTAACGAATGCCAAAAGGTTCCTTTAGGTCGGCATTTAGGCGACCAAAAAAGCGAGACCTTTGCCTCACCTTCCGCAACTTAGTATTGAAGTGTTTTACATGGCCAGTTTCACGCACACCTATAAATAAGGCCAAGGTAAATTGGTGAGTGGAAAGCTAGCAATTAATATAACGATGACAGGGGATATTCGAGTTGTCGAGGGTCGAAATTAATTTTTGCTCTCGAATTCCTGGGAGACAAAGAGGTGATTTAAGAACGTATTTTTCTTTTCGGTTAAATCCTATGGTTTCAATTTCAGCGTAGTCATGACGCATTCACGTAATCAGAGCTAGAAAAACAGAATAATATTAATTATCACCATTGGTCGACGTTATAAAAATGAAAGTGAATGTTTTACACAACCTCTTGAAACGCTCAAGTGCTTGCTTGTTTCACTTATATTTTAAATTATAATATTATATACAAATTACATATCTATATAAAATTTAATTATCTCTAACTATGAGCCTCGTAAGAAAGCTCAACCTCGCTCAACGAACTATGAAGAGGGTTATGTTCGGGGTCGAATCGGGCATAAGAAGATCGTAGACAAATAAAAGTCATTGAAATACTCGGCGGAACACTGAGTTGAAGCAACAAGGGTCAGGAGACATAGTACGGACAGCCGCTAGGGCCGGGAGGTTCTCTAGTTGATATCACGGACCGGCAAGCGCAGTAGCCTAATAATAAGGTGGACGCAGGATCCTATTATAGGAAAATTATGGGGACGCCTATGTGCAGCAGTGAACGTCTTAAGACTGAGGTGATAATGATGATAAAATTTAATATTAAAGCATTTTATTATTAAATATAGATATACTACTGTTGCCCAGACACATTAAAATCCTTTGTTGGATATTGTTACGTGCCGGGTGAATAAAAATCCCGTGTAAGTGTGAAAGGAGTCGATTTTTTCCTGCGGTCTAAGATTTATTCCAAATATGGCAATGCTTCTCGATTAAACTGTTAAATACGCCAATGTCGTCGCTAATTCGTTCAATATGTCGCTAACTCACTATCGCAGATGTCTTCGCAAAAACTCTCATCTGTCGCGTACACTGCTCCTTAAGTGCCCATGCCCGTTTTTATATTCGCGCAAAGACAGTCTGGATAGTCGTAGAAAGTATTCGAACTTTTAAACAAGTAAACATTGAACGTCGATTATTCTATCGTTTCTAGTTCTAGAATGGTGCTTCGATTCCTGGAATATGAATGCTACATAATTAATGTCGTAACCGAATAGAACAATTTTCTTTTGCACTTGTTTAAAGGGGGATGGTCACCATGTATTGGTCAACATTACCTCTTCGTCCTGAAAGTTCTATGCCCCTAAAGCCAGCTAGCGTTCCTTCGAGAAGGTTCTATGGCCAACCGTAACAATTATACATACTTATAGCAAAAATATTTGTGCGAACCAGAAAATCGAAAAATTGTTTTAAATTAACATACTTCTAGTTACTGGAAACATATTAACGTCATAAATGAAATTTACTACAACCAAAATTTTTTATGTGTAGGTAGATAAACATATCATTTCCTCTCACTCCATTATCCTCCTAACTAGCTGATATGAACGGATCGTGACTAAGCGTTTACTTCTTGAGAACCAATTACGATCTCCCTGATAATAACATCTCTTAGAAGTCAAGGTCTGATCGTCATCGTTAGAGAGATAACAACGATACAAAAAATTTAAAATGAATCAAGATTATTTTATAGGTGATAAGGATTTATTAGGTTCACAATAACAATATTTGTGGAATACTGTAGTATTGTAAATTTTCTGTAGTTTTTTCTTGTGGTTACGATAACACAGTATTAAAGCAGGTGGCCATTATTTGTAATCCATATATTAAATTAAAAAACATTCACAGAAAAGCATTGCCAGAATAAAAATAGTATTAAAATGATTATTAAATAAAATATAAATATATAAATGTTTTTTCGAAAACTTAATTATATTGGAAATTAAGACGTCATCTTTTACCTCTTATATATAAAACATTTAAACTCTAAAACCTTGGCTGCATTCTGTAGCTGACATGTTTAAGTAATAAACAGATTACATAAAGTAACGTCCAACAGAACAGTCCAATGTCACCTGTACTTAACTATCCGGTCATATTTGCTCGAAAAGCTCGAATAATCCCCCGACATCCTAAACAGTTTGCCCGAAGGCATTGTCCAAGAGGAAAATAAAACTATAATTAAAAATAAATTAATGAAATATTATCTAAACTCATTAATTTGATTAATGAAGTTTGGGTTAGTTATTTTATTTTTCATGCTTTCCAGTTTTTAGGGATAATGTAAATATTAGCTTAATTATTTGTGAAATTTTTATAATATATAAACATTCCCCGTTTATCCCTCTTTCCATTAGTGAAAACTGAATTAAAATCGGTCTACCCATTCACGCGTGATGCCGTGACCAAGGGAAATGGGGATTCATTTTTATATATAGAGATTATATAATGACTAAGCAGTAGAAACACTCGGAGTTTGGTCACCCGATGCTAAGTCATTCGGAAAAGAGCTAGGAAAACTTCTAATCGAGAAATCGGGCGACCGACGTGCAAGGTCCTTTTTCACGCAACGTATAGCGATAGAAATTCAAAGAGGCAACACCGCGAGCGTCCTAGGTACTGCGGAGAATCCGGATGAGCTAGACGAGTTATTCTTCTTGGCCAATTAATTTCCGCCACGCCTCTGCCTCTCCAGCGTGTACGCATTCTCCTACTAAATATTCTAAACTAGATAGGCAGGTCTGTATATATAATTATTGTTAATATTATTCTAAATTCATTTATTTTATAATTCTATATGACTAAGTAAATAAATAAATATAACTTCACAATCTTTTCCATTTAAGATAATAAACAATAAATAAATATTTAATTTTAAACTATTCTTACTTCTATACCAATTTACGAGTATTTTTGTAAAAAAAAAACAATTTTTTTTTATTAAAACTTTTACATTTTATTAATTTCATGAAAATATTGCTTATGCCTTTCCCCCAGCGATTTTATTTATATAAATTTAATCATCCCCAAGTCGACAATGTGATTATTTAACCGAAAAATAATGTTTTAATATCAGCTGTATTTGCAGAAACGACGAATAAAAGCGAAATCTAATGTCATCGTTTGCCAAAGATGTGACCGTTAAATTTTTCGCATCGAAATCAATTTTCGTTAACTCTGACGAGTGTCAGAGATATCAGCGTCCAGATTCGAGAGAATTCTTTTTAAAATACAGATTGCACGTCTTTTCTTTGAATATTTTTTAAAATACATTGCTGATGCGATTTCTTGACTTATGTTTATTCTGTTTGATTCTCTTTATCGGCCCTTTTTAGGGTTCCGTACGTCCGAATAAAAAAACGGAACCCTTATAGGTTCACTCGTGTGTCTGTCTGACCGACCATTCCCCCCCCCCCCCCTCTTATCTCCGAAACTACTGAACCAAAAAATTTGAAAAAAATACAGAAATTAGTTTTCTACTTATAGATTACAGGAAAAACCTATGATATTAAAATAACATGGTAAATCACTCAACATTGTGCGGATAGGTAACATCGTACGGAACCCTCTTCACGAATTCAACTCGCACTTGTCCCGTTTTTTATTGAAAAAAAAAAAAAAAAAAAGCATCGGACAGACTAATGCTTTATTTTTTTTATGTTAAGGTCGACAGACAGGCTGACGCTCCACTTGATTTGATGGTTCTTACCAAAATAAAATTATAACCACTCGATTATCGTCGCTTATAAAGCCAATTAAAATGGGGTATAAAATATTATGATTTGATATGATAAGAGTCAAAATCAGAATAAGGTATTTGGGAATGACATCCAATTGCATCTTACCCCTATGTAAGGTGGTAGATAAGTACTAAGTCCAATATGGATCAGCAACAAATCACATACATTTGAAGAGTGCAATTCTACTCTGTCACAACAAAAAACACAAACCTTGTGACGATATTTGCTTTCACACGTGAAATTTTATTGTTGATATTGTTACGTGCGGGGTGAATTAAAATGCCGTGTAAGGGCGAACGATTAATTTTGACAAACTATGATGAGTTCCAAAATAACTAAACTTTTCCGATGAAATCGTTAAACTTGCCAAAAGTCCTCCGCCGTGTCGTAGCTAACTTCGCAAAAGCCCCGAAGAGTCGCTTTCGAATCGCTTGTTATCGCACAACTAACTCACACTTGAACGGCAGCCTCTTATTTATACTTGGCGCCAAACGCCTCGATGAATTTCGAATTTACTAGAAAATTTAAATAAGATTGTAAACAAACCATTGAAAGTTCGGAATTGCTATTTCTGTTGAAATGTAAATTCTATGTTGTCAACATAAGGACCGATTTCCTTTGACACTAATCGGAAAGGGGCGCGGCTACCATCAGTAGGGTGGGACGTTCGAGACTTTCGGCCGAAGCGAACGCTTTTTTCCAGAACATTCCATAGTTAGTCGTAACAATATGTTTTTATATTATTTTATATTACTTGATGTACGTTACTTTATAATTAAATAAATTTATACTTGACGTTTGACGTTTGACGTTACTTGAAATAAATTTATACTTGACGTACGTTACTTTATATTAAATTTTAAGTACTTACTCGTCCTTATGTTTTATGTACTTTTTAATTGGTAATTGTAGTAGTTATGATTATGTATTGAATATATGTATTTTATTTTTATTTTTAATAGAGATAATATGTAATATGTAGCTGTAGGTACTTGTAATTGGTAAGCAAATGTAAATGTGTTCGTATAATTGTTTGTATGACTTAATTTGTTGTTTTAAGTTTTTTATGATACCTATTGTTTGTTTTTTAATATTTATATTGTAAAAAAATTTAAATTAAGAAAATAAATAAATATGTGAATAATACTAACTAATAATAATACTTTTCCTATGTTTGTTTCCTATGCTTATTTTTTCCTAGACAACTATTATAACAACGTTGTATACAAATTCGACACTATTTAACAGTACTGACTCTGAAACCAACTTTAATGTAATGTTAAGTGTGGGGTGAGTCAAATTGCCGTGTAAGGGCGAAAATCAACTATTTATTGCCACAAACCAAGATGACTTCCAATAGGGCTAAACTTATTCTTTAAATCCGTTGAACTTGCCAAAAGTCATCCGTAATTCCGTAATGAGTCGCAGGTATAGTTCCGTAGTATCGCTTTCGAATCGCAGAATCGAACTGTGTCGCTAGCTCGCCACTTCGCCTATTTATATCCGCTGCTAATCGTCTAGATCTTTCTCGAATTTAGTACAAACAAACAACAAACAATTAGAAGTAAACAACTTTTGTAAACACGTATTGTAGACAGGTCATTGAAAATTCGGGAACGCTATTTCTGTTGTATGTGAACTCTATGTTGTGTGCATAAGGATCAATTTCCCTTGACAATATTTTTTTCCAGAAATTGTAGATAGGCGAAGTCGTTTTTCTAGAACGTTCCATAGTGAGTCATAACTAGAACGTTCCCTGGTGAGTCATAACAGTAATATCAGAGTCAGAAACGTATATTTGTCTGATTTATTTATTCCTTCTAAACCACCCAACGAATTTTGATACGGTTTTCACTAAAGAAAAAGCGATAGACCAGTATAGTTCGTGTATATAATTTGCAGACAAAGTTTGCATACAAACGGAGTGGGATAGGGTCGCTAGTTAAAATGTCAGCATGGATCGTCGTTATTCACATTTATGTTCGTGTTTACTCACAAAATATTAAATCCTGTGTCTGGATGGCATGTGATAAGGATTGTACGATTGCTGGTGGTTTTATGTAAGACCCAACGCAGACGCATTCCGAATGTATATGTGTGGTAAGGCCCCCACAAATTAGGCGCCTTGCCGTTCAATATAACCGGCTTAAAGTCACAGTATAGTTTTGTTTTATACATAACCGTGATTGAAGTATTCCAGTACATGCCAAATATTACAAAACCTAGTTTGAGAACCTAACAGAGTTGTTATTTGAAGTTGTTTTAATATACATACTACATTTCCCTTCATACCAATTTTTTATTTGAATAAATTTTAATTTGAGTGCTATAATATATGGAAAAGGAATTCTGTCAGAGAAGATTAGTACGTTGTTAATTGACAAAGAAGTCTTAGCGTTTCTCAATAAGCTCTCACATAGAGCAGCAGACAATGCTCAGCAGTGCAAATATCATGTCATATGTAAAGGCTTTCCAGTGTAAGATTTAACTTATAATGAAGGATCGCTTAGTAGCGGATGTAAGGAACCTAACATTTGTGATGAAAATAAGTAATGCTATAGGAGTTGAATTTGTATTAACGGGCAACTTAAATTAGTCCTTACATATTTTAAAACAAAGTTCCCCGCCGTGGCCGTCTGTATGTATGTTCCCGTTAATCTCAGAAACTACTGAACGTATTTTTATGCTATTTTTATCAATCAACAGATTGATTCTTGAGGAATCTATGGAAGTATAATTCGTTAGGTTTTATCCTTAGGTTCCCGAGGGTTTGCGAATTAAAGCATAATGTACAGGTGTATCACGAAGTATTTCTACTCAAATCCGATAGAGTTTGCCGCTTCACCCGCAATTCTGTTGTAGTATAATAGATGGCGCCATCAATAATTTTAATATTTCAACGCGGGCGAAGTCACGGGCACCAGCTAGTATTTTATAATCAATAATTTTAATTCTAATTCAAAAGCATAATTTTATATTCATTTTCCATTTAATATATTTATTTTTTATTTTTTTACATATAACTTTTTTTATCTCAAATTTAAGTTAGTCTACCTGTCAATAATAGCTTTGATAAGACATAGTCCTGTGATAACTTAAAAGAAATAATTATAACTTGAAAAGTATAAAATCTGAATATCAATATTATACGTTAACTTTTTTTTTTTTATGTTATGTCGACAGACAGGCTGACGGTCCACTTGATGGTAGGTGGCTACCGTCGCCTATAACACAAGCAACGCTACAGGTGCTGCAAGTGCGCTGCCGACTACAGTAGGATTGGATAACGGATTAGGAGGGGATAAGGAAATGGGCTCTGGCATCCCTTACTCACTCACCGAAACACAACAGCACGTATATGCTGTTATTTCACGGTGGTCTTCTGTAAGGGGGTGGTCACTGCCGCCAGGCGGGCTGCCCAAATGACTGCGAAACGCAGTGTGCCCTACCACTACTTTTCAAATCCAGACCAGAGTCATTTTTTGAAAATTACATTAAAATTTCCAAAGTTGACCCCGCCGGGAATCGAACCCGGGGCCCCTGAGACGTTAGGCAAGCATCCTTGCCACTCATCCAACGGGCCGTCAATTGAAAAAACCTTGTTAAAGCTCTCAATATTGCTAATTCGATATTGAATACAAACCTTGATGTACGTACAATACATCCCGTGCATGCTAAGGTGGCAGACGCGTGGCGGAAGCTTATTGTGCCAAGAAAAACAACTTAATTAATTTTAATAAATAAATAATATTAGTATGCCATTATTAATAGCAGAATTGTGTATAGGACATTTATTAAACAAGAAATTAATTGTAGTCACATATTATACCACAAATAAATATATTTCTTTCTTTCTTTCTATAAATAAATATAGACAATCACTATAAAACACCACTAATAAAACATAAGTTACAGACCACAAGTTGAGGCATTTAGAGTCTGCGTCAAAGCCTGTTGATTAATACAATTTTTAAATTATATATTTTTTATTTCAATATATAAAATGCGTGTTATTTAATATTTGTAAGTATTCGTTTAGCAGCTTTTAAATCTGATTCAATCAAGTAAATAGAATTTTTTAACATAAAAGCTTAAGATAATTAACGTGTAACCAATGAAAGTAAGTGTCTGGAAACCGTTAAATCATGGGTTTTTTTAAAACAATTAATAATGTTAAAATATTACATTACAAGCACATATAAAACTTGTACAGAAAAAAGGTTGTAGAATAGTCCGCTTGTTTCTTCTTAGTGTAGAAGAAATAAACGGACATACAAACAGAAATACAGACTGATAGGGACATACACAACAGCAATAATTGCTTAGATGACTGCCAAAGGTACCGACGTGTAATCAGTGAACTAATTTTATGTGTGCACAAATCATATATTTTCCTTATGAATTGATTATACCTCACATACATACTTAGACATACTGTACACACAAGTTTCCTAATCAATTAAGACACAGTGCTCACTAAACTAATCAATAACTATGACTACTAATTCATGAAATTATTTAACAAAACTGTTCAAAAAAGTTGGTACCTACTTCTGAACACTTGGCGTTCAAGAGAATCATTTTTTGTTTTTAAAAAATTTGACTTAGAACAATAAAATATTTAACATAGATCATATATATTTTTTCATTGATCATATATATTTTAATTAAAATGAAAAAGTACATGTATACCTTGACTTAGAAAGCCTTGGATATATTGTGTCGGACATACGAACCTCACAACAAAACTTAATATTTACATTTTAATTTAATTTAAGATTTTTTAGTATGTTCTTAAGAACATATTTGCATATATACATATTTGGTTGTACTTTAATTTAAAATCCATTATAATAGATGATTTTAATTAAGAAAAAAAATAATGGTGATAAATTCAAAATAAGGATTTACAAAAATAGTTCATAATAAGGTAATATGCGTCTAATTCAAAAAAGGCTTAAATATCTTTTTATTTTAAAGACTTTTTAATATTATTTCTTTTTCGTTAAAAAAAAATAATTATTAAAAAGTGCAAAAATTTGCGGGAAATTCAAAATACTTGAAACGGTCAGTTCGAATGTGACGTCAAAGTCTATGAAATGTCAACAAGCGTGTAGATGTGTAGATGTTTGTGATTTTAAACATTTGATTGTTATTTGGATTGTGACGTCACATTGGACTGTGACGTCACGACAAGCGCGCCAAAAGTGCCTATAACTGTTAATTAATATTAACATTTTTTTTTTTTTGTTACTAAATATCTGTTTTTTTTTTGGCGCTGAATATTTTTTTACAGTTATATAACGATATAACCTATCGTATGAAAATATTAAAAAAAAATGTGAATATTCCCTTTTCTCATGCTACGCTCACTACCAAACTTCGTAGAGCATGCTACGCTTCTACGCTTCTACGCCTCTGTTCCGCTACAGGCTACGAACGGAAGCAATCATGGAGCATACGTTGCCAACAATCACTGAACCGTACGTTTTCATAACCGCTTAGGTAAATCGAAAAGGATTTTATACGTTTAATAACTTAGGAGGATTTAAACTTAACCGAGGCATCCAATATACTTCGTATGGTCTCAGAAATAAACCAATGCCTTTAGAGGTATTTCTTCTCCAAATGAAAATAATAATTATTTATTATTATTATTAAAACTCTTTATTTGTACTATAAACATAAAAAAGAATAAAAAAAGAAAGAAACAACAAGTAATAGTACAAAAGGCGGCCTTATCGCTTTATTGCGATTTCTTCCAGGCAACCTTAGGGAAAGGAAAATTAAATATGACAAATAAAACAATGTGGGTGGTAAAAATCATAGTAAGGTCATCATAAACTTACATAACACAAATATAAATTAATATTTATAAAAGGGAAAAATTGGATTCTGTTATTTGCTTTGTTGAAAAGCATTACATCTCACTCCTGGATTACTCTTTTTATTGAAAGAAATGTGCAAGATACTTGATTACACTTAAATTTTCGCTTAAAGGTAAGTAAGTTGTCAATGTTGGCTGTTGAAACAAGGAAAAAAGAAGAGGCATATAGTGAGGCTTTAAAATACACTGCTAACGTACCACAGCACGAGCTTTTCTTTCACTTATTTAAAGAGTAGTGACTTCCACCAGACAGCTTGTCTCTAGCTGTGTAAAAATTGTCAATATTTTTAAATATTCTTATAATAATATAATAGAAAGCTACATTATCAGCGAGTTACAACAATGTAACCCAAAGTATCAAAAATTTGCTTATAAAGACATTATTTGGCGTGCGCTAAGAAAACATTATTGATCGTTATACAAAAAAGTTCGCGAGTCTATTTATCTAACTATTACAGTTAATTCACAATAACCTTTTTTTTTTTTCAAATTAATCAATCAAAATCAAGATCACATTATAGTAATCGTTATCCTACTAAACAGTTTCAAAATCAAGGTTGATTATGGATATATATGATTAAGTCTTTAAATTATTCGAACATTTTAAAACTTATTCGTTCTGGATAGAGATGCGATGCATATAATACGAGCGATATTTTTATTGTAACGAAATAGATAGATTTATTAGAATTTTACGTAACGTTACATAAAATTAGTTGCAATGGAAAACATAATTCGAATTTTTAAGTTTATTTTTTGAACAATTGATTTATTATTATTATTTTATTAAATCAAGGTAGCGTTTCACCACTATCTCACCTGAAGTGAGGTCTAGATGGGGCCGAAGGTGGACTACGCTTACCTAGTAAACCCTGGTTACCCTGGTTTTGAAGATCCCGAGGTTGTAGTCCTGTGGGAACACAGACGCAGGCAATGAGTTCCACTCCTTGGCAGTCCGAACAAGAAAGGGAACTGAAATTATTATACTCCAGAACTGAGTTCATATTCAAATTCAAATTCAAATAATTTATTATTATACACCATAACCGTTTTAAGTATAAACCCCGGTCCCCAAACTAGGCAAGCCTGTATCGTGGAGTCCCGTACTATACAATTACAATTTTAAAACAAAGGACTTACATAGTAATAGTTCAATTGTGCTGTGCTTTTTTAAGTAGAATTGCACTAGTAGAATTGCTTCCAAAAATAATGAATTAGTGCACGTTGGTTAGGAGATTTTCGGTGGATTCATACGAGAGCTCTGTTAGCCAGGATCCAAGTTTGATTTTGGATTCTGCTACTCAGCAAAATTTTAAGGGACATAATAAATTTTACCACATGTTTGGTTTCATGTTTTCGGGGCAAAAAACTGTTATGGCGATCAGTAGCTAAATATTTTATCGGCGCTAGAAATAGAAGGTATTTGGCTTTTAGCAATTGTTATCAGTACCAAATACTGATAATTACACGATATTATCTTCCTAATTATGTGTTATACTATTAGGAACATACCTTAGACAAATGGGACGGGAAAATTATTGGGCTTTTCAAATAGTCATATTAAAAAAAGGAACATAATAACGTAAAGTTGTAATGAAGTTTATGAGGTATGATAGTCCGGGACCTCAGGCAGCTAAGGCTCTATAAGTCCAGTATCTATCGGCCGCTCCAAGCGCACGGTCGTGTCAAAATGTCGTCCGCGTCGTGAGGATGCGAACGTTCATCCTCATATACTTCGCGTCTTTGGTGCACAGTGATTGTAAGAGTGATTTTGTGAAACATGTGAGGCATGGGAGGGCTCTGATACGCCATGGGAGGTCCCGTGCTCACTTTACGCGAACCTATGCGCGCGCGAGAGACCTAATCGCACAGGACATAGAAGCTGAAAGAAGCAATGAATTAGGTAAATAGAAATAAGTATATAAATTAAAAACAACCCTCTTTTATATAAAAAGAAATCAAACATTATTTGAAGAAGCGATAACTATTATTTCGTGCCAATAGAAACTTTTTTAATTTATTCCTTATTCATTTTGCATTTAAATCCGAAGTTTTTGCCGTTTACGCTTACGGGGCGTTAAGTTCGTCAAGTAAAATTTTAAATTTAATTTAATTTACTTTCAAGTCTTCAAAGGCCGTTAATTTAAATTAAGCATTTTCTGTATTAATTTAATAAGTTATATACTTTGTTTAGAAATATAATTGATTAAATGTCTCATTTTAATATTTTAGTAATAATCAAATTAATTGGTCATTTATTTACATTGTTCAAATAATGATTGCTTTACAATAGTGACGACCACTGAAATACGAGTAAAATCTGTATCGTTGCATGTAAATTTAAATTCTCGTGTAAAAAGATAAAGAGTTAAAATTAAGTAAAATATTTTTCAAAGTTTTTTTTTTAATATGATGCTTGGAAATAACTTAGAAGGCAGCCTTTTAAAGAAAGGTTTTATATAAATATTATTAAGAAATACTTAGCATTCCATGAAAATTATTAAGCATGTAAAATCCTAATACATACGATATCTGAAACAGAAATAATAGCGGAAAGTTGAGAGTAACTTCTCTTCTTAAAAGACCTAATTTAATTTCTAAACGCTTTTACGAACCTTAATTTTAAATAAAATGTAAGTTTTTATTAAATATTATATCATATTACATTATATTATATTATATTATATTATATTATATTATATTATATTATATTATATTATATTATATTATATTATATTATATTATATTATATTATATTATATTATATTATATTATATTATATTATATTATATTATATTATATTATATTATATTATATTATATTATATTATCTCTTCATGATATCACTTCGATTTTGGTTTTAAAACACTTTGAATCCTAAAAATGGCGAAATTTTCTCATCAATTTTGTTATTACATTTTATTAATGTTTGCGTGAAACTTGTATACATATTGTATATTATACACATATATTATATTTGCAATACGTCGTGTCTGCCACTCGAAAGCCTTTCTTTCCGAACGTTTGACGGTTTTACGAGCTGCGCCTACTTAGTGCCTCCCATTAGCACTCAAGCCGAATCTTAAGTTATATCGGTGACTCTCGTTGTTTTACAAATCACAACGTTGCATATTTTTTACAGCAAGAAACCCTTAAAAGTTTGGACTTTATATTAAAAAAAGAAGCATTAAACAAATACATTGGCATTCTTAAGGCTACTTAAACTCAGCCAAATATTATAAACAAAGCAGAAACGAGACAGTAGCCGAATCAGACAATTCGCTATCTGTCTAAACTGAAAATAATACTGAATTTATGCAGATGATATCATTTTTTTTTTCTTTTGTACTACTCTCCCGCGATTCCCCCCGTAATGAAGAGAGGAAAATAAAAGAATGCTTAATGTAACCGGAATAAAAGAATCCTATCCAGGGCATGATCTATCTGTTTCCCAACTTTCATTAAAAATGTTCCACAGTTTTTTAAAAATTATGCTGTAACGTGTCATAGCGCTGACGAAGCACGGACGCGGGCACATGTACGTCACGAATAAAGTGACGCCCGTCCGCAGTCGCTAACGGGACACGGTCCTTACAAGCCGTTAAACAATTTCACTGTGAATATAATAATGTAACTTAACGCGTGTTTGTTTTGAATGATTATAACCTGCCTCTAAATTGACTGTTTTATTTCGAACATTCTAAAGAGTTAAAGTGGTGACCCCGACGTGATTTAGAGGACAGGCTTTATTTTTTGTGGTTAGCAACTCCCGGTACGCGGCACGCGGAATACGCCGTAACACGTGCTTAATGTAACTAACGTAAGTGACTCAGTGCATTTTTATCACAACGACAGTGAAAATGACGGCGAAACAGGACGGCACGGACTTGTCAGCAGTATCAGTGGCAGCACGTATCCCAGAGTTCTGGACGGACCAACCGAAAGTCTGGTTCATCCAGGCGGAGGCCGTATTGGACCCGCAAAAGACGTCAGATGAGGCGAAGTATCAGCTTGTGATCTCCAAACTCGGAAAGGAAGTAATAGTACAGGTTAGCGATATCCTGACCACTCCGCCAGAGGTTAACAAATACGACAACCTCAAAGCGAGATTGCTCGCAATATACGAAGATTCCTGCAGCCGACAGGTACAGAGACTGATCAGGGATTTGGAGCTAGGCGACCAAAAGCCCTCTCAACTCTTGCGTCAAATGCGTGACCTGGCACGCAACCGCGTAACCGACGAAACGTTAGTGGTAATGTGGACCAATCACCTACCGGCATCGGTCCGCGCAGTATTAGGTGCTTCGGATTCAAAGAACCTAGATACACTAGCAGCCATGGCAGATAAAATCCTCGAGAGCATCGGCACCTCAACGGTAGCAGCGGTGACGCAACAACCAACGCCGAACGACACCGCGATGCTGCTAGAAGAGATCGCAAAACTGAACCGTCGTTTCGATGAAATGGCGAGGTCCCGCAGTAAACATCGTTTCACCAGGCCCCAGCGAGGTACATCCAGGCGAAGATCACACTCCCGAGGGAGTGGGCTATGTTTTTTCCACAAACGTTTCGGCAACAAGGCACGAAAATGTGTCGAGCCTTGTAGTTGGAAGACACCGGCGGTAAACTAGCAGCGGTGCAATCTACGGTGGGGAAGAGCATCGCGACCGCAAACCATCGATTAAGTGTTTTCGACAACAACAGCGGGTTACGTTTCCTCGTAGACACCGGTGCAAACGTTTCAGTGCTCCCTGTGAAAGTGCTTTCGCCCAAAGTGCGCGTTAACAGTAGTGCCGATTATAAGTTATACGCGGCAAACGGTACAGAAATTAAAACATACGGCACTAAAATTCTAGTTTTAAATATAAATTTACGCCGTACGTACCGATGGTGTTTCGTGATAGCGGACGTTGCTCAGCCTATCTTAGGCGCAGACTTCCTTAAGAACTTTAAGTTATTAGTTGATGTAAATGGCCGTAGAATCATAGACAAAGTAACGGAACTTGACGTTGCAGCTAAATTGGTGAGTAGTATACAAAGTTCTGTAAATACAATAAACGAGAAGCTCCCTTACCAGGAATTATTAAAAAAATATCCTGATATCACTAAACCAATGTCATTCGTTGAAACAACGCCTCATAGAGTGTTTCATCACATAGAAACGACCGGGTCTCCTGTACATGCTAGAGCAAGACCTCTCCCACCTAGCATCTATAATAAGGTGAGAGAGGAATTTCGCATCATGCAGGAGATGGGTATCTGCAGGCCATCCAAGAGTGC
This sequence comes from Bembecia ichneumoniformis, assembly GCA_910589475.2. Classification (NCBI taxonomy): domain Eukaryota; kingdom Metazoa; phylum Arthropoda; class Insecta; order Lepidoptera; family Sesiidae; genus Bembecia; species Bembecia ichneumoniformis. The sequence goes on from OU342520.1 coordinate 1,197,864, forward strand.
CTGGGCCAGCCCATTGCACGTAGTACCGAAAAAGAATGGGGACCTACGTCCATGTGGCGATTACAGACGATTAAACGCGATCACAAAGCCCGACAGATACCCGATTCCGCGTTTGCATGATTTTACATACGTTTTAGCTGGTAAGCGAGTATTCTCCAAGCTTGATATTAATCGCGCTTACCATTGCATAGAAACTGCTCCTGAGGACATTGAGAAGACTGCCATCATAACACCTTTTGGTTTGTTCGAGTTCCCTCGTATGACTTTCGGTTTACGAAACGCAGCGCAAACGTTCCAACGTTTCATGGCCACAACCGTTCTCGCAGGATTCGATTTTTTGTTTTGTTACATCGACGATATAATCCTGGCAAGTAAGGACGAACAGGAACACAAGGAACATTTGCGCTTAGTTTTCGAACGTTTTAATACCTACGCAATTACAATAAACATCAGTAAGTGCTGTTTCGGGCAATCAAAACTCGAATTTTTAGGTCACGAGGTCAGTGCTGAAGGGATAAAACCAATTAAGGATAAAGTGGATGCCATAAGTCGTTTCCCCAAACCGCGGACAGTACAAGAGCTGCGTAGATTCCTCGGCATGGTAAACTTTCATAGACCTCACATACCGAACGCCGCTTTATCGCAAGGTATATTAAATGTGTACCTACAAAATTCTAAAAAGAACGACAAAACGCTTATCGAATGGACACACGAAGCAGAAGAGGCTTTTGAGCAGAGTAAACGTAGCTTGCAAAGCGCAATTACTCTGTCGCCACCTCTACCGCTATCAAAGTTAGCATTAATGACTGATGCATCAAACACGTGCGTTGGCGCAGTTTTGCAACAAAAGGATAACAACGTGTGGAAACCTCTCGGATTCTTTTCGAAAAGTTTGTCTCAAGCGCAACAAAAGTACAGTACCTATGACCGCGAGTTACTTGCAATCTACCTAGCTGTTAGACATTTTCTAAGCTTAATAGAAGGACGCGACGTAACTATTTATACAGACCACAAACCTTTAGTGCATGCGTTCACGAAAAGTGACCTTACCAAGGAATCTCCGCGGCGTGCTAGGTACTTATCATACATTAGCGAGTTTACCACCAACATAGAACATGTGAAAGGCAGCAATAATTTAGTCGCCGACGCCTTATCGCGCGTCGAAGTCATAACATGCCCTACACAGCTAGATTTCCAAGAAATTGCGCGTGCGCAGACCACTGACGCCGCGTTACGTAAGTTATTGTCACTAACTAACAGCAACTTACAATTTAAAAACATCAACATTTCCAACTCGGATGAAATGTTAACATGCGAAATGTCCACAGACACGGCAAGGCCATACCTGCCTAAAGAGTATAGGTATAAAGCTTTCGCCACTATTCACAATCTAAGCCACCCAGGTGTGAGAGCATCGCGAAATTTAGTCACAAAAAAATTTTTTTGGCCTAAAATGAATGCAGATGTAGGTAAATGGGCCAAAACCTGCATTCAATGCCAAAAAGCTAAAATCACAAGACACACTATATCAGGGTTAGGTAGATTTAGAAGCTGTGGCAGATTTGAACACATACATATAGACATCATTGGTCCATTACCTACAAGTCAGGACGGTTACAAATATTGTGTAACGGCTATAGATCGTATGACAGGTTGGCCCGAAATTTTCCCAGTCAAGGACATTATGGCATGCACGGTTGCGAAAGTCATTTTCGAAGGCTGGATAGTTCGCTTTGGATGCCCCGTTAGGATTACTACCGACCAAGGTAGACAGTTCGAAAGCACCCTATTCACCCAACTCATGAAATACTTAGGCGTTGAAAAAATACGCACTACTGCTTTTCACCCACAAAGCAACGGAGCTATCGAGCGGTGGCATAGATCGCTTAAAGCGGCATTAATGGCTCGCCTGAACAACAATTCATGGGTTGAAGAACTTCCAATTGTAATGCTCGGTTTGCGCGCGGCACCGAGAAATGACACCAACGTCAGCCCTTCGGAAATGATTTACGGAACAACCATACGTTTACCAGGAGAGTTTTATGAGGACACTCCCAAGCAAATGACTGAGCCAACCGAGTTCGTCGCAAAATTACGCAATTTAATTAAAAAAATTAAGCCAAAACCGTCGCAACAAAAGGACTACCGCACCTTATTTGTACATAAAGACCTGCATACATGTACTCACGTATTCGTGAGAAATGAATGCAAAAGATCTTTGCAATCACCCTACTCAGGACCGTACAGGGTGTTACACAGGCACGAGAAATCTTTTAAACTCGAATACCCTGACAACGAACGCGAAGTATCAATTGATAGACTTAAACCAGCATACATGGTCAACAGCACGGTCGAAGACCGCGATATTAAGTCAACAAAACCGATCGTCCATGAGTCGACAAAATACAATAAATCGCATCAATCCGACACTTCGGTGACGTCAAAAATGACGCGAAGTGGCAGGGTCATTAAACCGCCAGTACGGTTCAAGCATATATATACCTTTAGTAATAATTTATTTTCATAAGTACAGTGTAAGTCATCCTACGCACACACGTATTTTAATAATTGTAAATAAGTCATGGGTTCCTATCATTCAAAGGAAACAAAGGAAGTGACGGCCGAAGTAGAGTTAACATCTAAGAATAAAAACTACGAAGCAATTATGCAGCAAATAGTGTACAATCGTCTGATGCTTACAGGCATCATGGTTCTGCTAAGCGCATCCATAATATACCTAATGTACCATCGCTTCAAGCATACAACGAAGAAATGGGTACTTAAAGTGACAGCCAGCAAAGCCAGCACGTTAAACAGCAATGAAGCAGTGTGAATAACACAAAAGTTATTAACCAACCCTTAAGACCAAGTATGTACGTAAGACGCACGAAAACAAAAAATATACAAAAAAATAATATATTCCTGTGTGAGGTTATGTTTGAAAGTATACGGTAAACTATTGTAGTATGAAATGTTTGTAAACTCATAATATCAAAATGTATTCAAAACTGTATCCGAAATTGTTTTATTCAATCACATTCTAAATAAGTGTATTATAAATAAGTTTTACAATCTGGCATGTATGGCATATATAAATCAAACATACCCAGGCTTTAAGGCATGCAGTGATTCATGTACTAATAATGTACCAAGTTGCAACCGCAGCAATTGCAAACAATGTAAGGCCTGCTGAACATTTGGTAGCATATTTAAAGTATAAGTAGGAGATGCAAACATAAAAAATAATTGTAAAAACATTTTTATATTTTCTCATATATTTTATATATTTTTTAAAAAAAGGGGGGAATATTGTAACGTGTCATAGCGCTGACGAAGCACGGACGCGGGCACATGTACGTCACGAATAAAGTGACGCCCGTCCGCAGTCGCTAACGGGACACGGTCCTTACAAGCCGTTAAACAATTTCACTGTGAATATAATAATGTAACTTAACGCGTGTTTGTTTTGAATGATTATAACCTGCCTCTAAATTGACTGTTTTATTTCGAACATTCTAAAGAGTTAAAATGCAAACATATGTTCAAATCTTTATACTCTTGAAAAAGTTAATATTATATAATATATAACTGAATGGAAGGCAATCATTCCTTTTTATCTAAAAAGATAACCATTGTTTACTAAATTAGCTCATTTAAAAAACATTCAGATCACTAAAGCCTATGGTAGTTATTTTTAAATATTAATTAATATAATTATTAATTAATTATATTTATTATTATAACAGTTTTTATTATCAATATAAATAATTTGATCTCAATGCATGAGTCCGATACCCGATATTAAATTGAAACATTAAAGATTTTATGTCGAAAAATGACAAAATTGACGCAAAATTATTCTCACAAAGAGGAAAATATTCATCAATAATACACAAGAAGAAAATATAGAATAACTTTCAACAAAGATCTTGTTGGATATTAACATTTTAATGTAATATTTCCACGAAGTTAAATTTGGTGTCTCATTGTGAAGAATATTTGCAGGGCAACGTGTCATAACGTGTCATAAAGTATTGTCATAAATCATAAATTTAGTAAAGTTTATGCATTTTTAGGTATCATTCCTTGATCTTTTATTCTTTATTCCTGTCAGGAATACAGTACACCTTTTTTATGTTAAGATAGGCAGACAGGCTGACGGTCCACTTGATGGTAGGTGGCTACCGTCACATATAACATAAGCAACGCCATAGGTGCTACTAATGTGCTGCCGGAGATTCTTTGGTGGATAGGATCAGAAATTCTGAAATTTGCCGAAGAACCAAGGTTGTCGTCATAGCCAAGAGAACTAGTTGAAGTGGCAATGGGCCGCTCACATCAGTGGCTACAGTCACCTATTACACAAACAACGCCACAGCTGCTGCAAGTGTGCTGCCGACAGTAGGGTTAAGGATATGGAATTGGAAAGGGTTAGGGAAATTGGCTCTGGCATCTCTTACTCACTCACCGAAACACAACAGCACACGTGCTGTTATTTCACGACGGTCTTCTATAAGGGGGTGGTTACTGCCGCCAGACGGGCTGCCCAAATAAACGCAGTGTGCCGTGTCACTACTTTCCAGATGCAGACCATAGCCAAATTTGAAAAGTTAATTTTTTTTTCAAAGTTAACCCTGCCGGGAATCGAACCCGCGAACCCTATAACAGAGCGTTAAGGTAAACACCCTAACCACTCATCCAACGGGCTCGTCAAAAACCCTAAAGTTACTTGTAACATTAGGCGATAGCAGCCACCTGTGATTAAATTTAGTTTAACTGCCATTCTTTATCATATAATTTATTTTTTAAACTTTTTTGAGGCTTGTCAAAAATTCAACAAACTTAAATTGCCCATCGATCACTCATCTCATCTCTCATCTCGCTTTCCGCCTCTGGCTGTTTCTGTTCTAACTTCTAAACTTCTCAACGAATTTTGATACTGTTTTCACTTATGGATAGAGCAATAAGCAATAAAGGTATTTATTTATAATTTTCAGCCAAAACAAAATTGTATCCCTTTGAAATCGGGGGAGGTTTTCTAGTTCTTAATAAAGAACTCCGAAACTAGACAATAGTTTTCAAATTTACTATTTCCTGATTTGGCCATGAAAAAGTATATATCTATATATCTATATGTCTACATATATCTAGTAATATGGACCAAGTTTTTAAGATTTTGTTTATCAGGTTAATGAGTAGAATGTAAATTAAATATTACACTTGGTACATATAATCTAGAATAACATTTTGAATATTCAAAAAAAGAAGTGAATATTCAAAAAATAAGATATACTAATGAAAAATTTATATTTATATCAGTGTTATTACTAATTTAGAATATATTTTTAAATTTGAAGCATTTTCAAAAATTTCACAACTTTTTCCAGAATTTAGTAAAACAATCAATCTATTTTTCTCTCTTTTAATTCTTTAATTTCGAATTCGACTTATTAGAAAGCAAGGCTAACTTAGCTTCTATGGTGGATTGAACAGAGAGAAGAGATTTTTTAAATGTTAAGATCGGCAGACACGCTAACGGTCCACTTGACGGTAGGTGGTTACCGTCACCTATAACACAAGCAACGTCAAAGCTGCTACAAGTGCGCTTATTAAGGATAAGGGATTAGGAGGGGATAGTTCACTTAGGAGCATAATTTAATTCTCTGTAAGACTCAGAAATTGTTCTAAACTCAGAAATTACGGTTGCATTTATCTGACATCTTCTAGTGTGTATAAAATATTCAAAAATCTCAAAAAAAACTCTTCAAAAATCGGCGTTCTGATGAGTAGTTTCTTTTGATGTCTGTTAATGTCAATTAATGTAGAAACCTCGTGGTTTTTACAAGAAACTGCAAATTCTGGATGGGTAGAATGCCATTCTCTTAGATAGATGCAACTTACCTGTCTGCCACCTTCAATATAAATCCACATAATGATTGCAACTTTATTGAGATTGACATCAACAACAATAAATATTGTTACAAAGACAGATTATATTTAAAACAAGAAAAACTATAAAAAAAACATAGCATTGCGATTCAAATGTGTGCAAGAGATAATGTTTAATGAATTCCTATGACTTCTATTTTATTTTTGTTATTATTTATTTTTTTATCTTTAATGTCGTTGCTAATCGCGAAGCTACTATTTTGGTTTCTAACTTTGTCTTAAGATAAGTAAATTTTTATACTTCAAGACTGTACTCTCCATTGATCCCCTTGAAGATGAAAACTTATTCATATTAAGTACCTATTTCGTACAGTTTTGACTTTTAGAAATATTTTGTATTGAAAATGTCGACACCAATTTCCTTTCTGTACGCTTAATAGACATTCTATCCAACATTATTAGGTTGTCTGTTTTATAATCGTGGAGATATCCCGTTAGATGAGTGGCTAGGGTGCTTGCCTAACGTCTCAGGGGCCCCGGGTTCGATTCGATCAACTTTCGAAATTTTAATGTAATTTTCAAAATTGACTCTGGTCTGGATTTGAAAAATAGTGGTAGGGCACACTGCGTTTCGCAGTCATTTGGGCAGCCCGCCTGGCGGCAGTGACCACCACCTTACAGAATACCACCGTGAAATAACAGCATATATGTACGTGCTGTTGTGTTTCGGTGAGTGAGTAAGGAATTCCAGAGCCCATTTCCTTATCCAATCCTACTGTAGTCGGCAGCGCACCTGCAGCAGCTGTGGCGTTGCTCGTGTTATACCTAGGCGACGGTAGCCACCTACCACTAAGTGGACCGTCAACCTCTCTGTCGACGTTTAACATATAAATAAAACTATCAGCATTTTGACATAATAATTTGTTAAATATACCAACATTTTGAATTTTATATATATTTTTTTATATATATTTATGCTTAATAATATAATCACACAATACTTCCAGTATTGTGTGATTATATTATTGAGCATAAATTATATTAAGCAAAATGATTTCTATTGCCTGTTTCTACTAACAGTTGTTCATCCCGGGAATCGAAGTGCCGAGTCAAAGTGCTAAGCCAAAAACGTTAACCACTCGACTAAAGTCATCGGTCTATTCACGGGGGTTTTCTTCATTGTAAGAGAAATTCATTATATTTCTTATGAAAATATACGAAGTTTGATCAATACAAATTTGAATTGTATTGAAACCTCGAGTTATTGTAAGTTTGAGTGGCTTTCGCCTTGGAAACCAAGTGTTTGTCCCAAAGGGTTAATAGAGAATTAGTGACTAATTTAAAAAATGACTATTAAGTTTTAATAGAAATTTTTCAACATTTTGAAAATCGTGCTGCACAGAATATAAAAGTTTTTATATGCTGTTAGGTTTGCTACTAAATAAATAAATAAATAAATAAATAAATAAATAAATAAATAAATAAATAAATAAATAAATAAATAAATAAATAAATAAATAAATAAATAAATAAATAAATAAATAAATAAATAAATAAATAAATAAATAAATAAATAAATAAATAAATAAATAAATAAATAAATAAATAAATAAATAAGTAAATAAATAAATAAATAAATAAATAAATAAATAAATAAGATTTTCATTCTATACGTTTTGTTTAAACATGAGATATCATCAAAAAAAAATTGAGGATTGTTTTGCTTTAATATACTGACGATCGCAACAACTGGATTCTAGGTAATTTACGTGTAACGTGATATTAATTAGAGTAAAAACAAGAGACAGATGAGGCATTTTCTATCCCGCTTCCCTCTTCTTCATAAGAATTAACTTTTCTTATTTTCAGTATTATTGGCGTTCAAGGACTCCATAGTTACCATTGAGTAATCAAAACATATGTGTATTTTGGTATTAATGGAAATACCAAAATTTACAGTACAAAATACGCATGAATCCCCAAAAGTGTGGGTAATGTGTAAAAGGGTCTGATTTTAATGATAACCAAACCTGCATCAATAAATATGCTTTGCATATAAAAATCCTCCCTTTATCATTTAACCATCTCGTAGTATTGGTAAAAATCGTGGAAGTTTTTATAAATAAAAATTAGAATTATAAATAAAAAAAAATCGCCAATATTAAATACACCAATTAAATAGTACTTAGAATGAGCACCATATCACGGACACGGACAGGGGTTGAACTTTGAAAAATTCATTTCCAATTTGGCCCTGCCGGGAATCGAATCCGGGACGCCTGACAAAGAGCTTTAACGCTCTGTGTCAGACTTGTCATTTTAATTATATGAAGATATTTTAATTATTTAATTTAAATGTAAATACTAGCAGGTGCTCGCGACTTCGCCCGCGGACTAAATATATGTATGAACAATGTAACGCCTAACATCTAATAGCAGTTATAGCTTTGCCAGGCGTTAGATGATCCTCGGGAACAGTACTTTTTTCTGGATGAAAGGTACCCTATATCCTTTCCTGCATCCCTGACATCGTGTATGCAAAATTTCATGATGATCAGTTCAGGGGTTTAGGCGTGAAAAGGTAACAGACAGACAGAGTTACTTTCACATTTATAATATTAGTATGGATTACAATTGTGACATTTTGTTGAAATGTTGTATGTAAGGCGCTAAATAAATTTGGGCTAAAATTGGCAAACAGATATTCCATGTTCCGGACTCAAACTTATGACACTTTTATTCCGGTAATAACCTTCATTTTATTGTCCGGGCTGGATGACGCGTTGCATCTGTCTAGAACTTAATTCTCCTTCGTTGAATTAAATGGTAAAATACAAGTTTGATGTAGTTCTAGGAAATCTTGAAAATAACCTATATTTTAATTCTTAACTAATTAAATAATAACAAATTTTGAAAGAACTTAATTTCCTAATACAATTTAGTGATTGGACATCAACAATATATGCAACTAAAAACAATTTTAACAATATAATTTAAATAATACATTTTCTTTCATTGGGGGGTAATAAAGGGTAATGAACTTTTCAAATTTATCTCTGGTATGGATTTGGAACACTGCGTTTCCCAGTCATTTGGACAGCCCGTCTGACTGCAGTAACCACCCCCTTACAGAAGACCTCCGTGAAATAGCAGCACGTGTGCTGTTGTGTTTCGGTGAGTGAGTAAGGGAGGTCTTAGCCCATTTGCCTATTCCCTCCTAATCCCTTATCCTTAATCCTACTGTAGTTAGCGGTGCACTTGCAGCGCTTTGGCGTTGCTTGTGTTATAGGCGACAGTAGCCACCTTCAATCAAGTGGCTACTGTCGCCTATCAATCAGTTTCACCCGCGCCTATAGATGTTTCACATAAAAAAAATAGCAAATAAAAACAACGCATAAGATACGACCTCATAAATCAATGTTGACAGTTTTCAGACTTGTCTAAATAACAACCCAATAAATTGTTTTTTCCTGTTACAGTACAACCTCAATAAACGACAAGTGTATGTGTAATAATAACAATAATAATAAAAGGAAGTTCATTTAGAACTGTTATAAAAACGAATACGAATATTTACAAAATTAAATTTAAAATTAAAATGAACTCTTAATATCTTTGAACATTGCCACCTCAGGGCATCCAGCATCCAGCAGCATGCATACCGGAGAGTTGCACCTGTGTTATAGGATGATATTTTGCTAGCACGCAAGCGCCCCAAGATAGAATCGCAACGTTATTATAGCTGTGAAGCCGTCGACACGAGCTTTGGTAAACATAATCGAGGCGCTGCAAAATCTTGGCAGACCCAAAATCATCCTGAACGCATTATTGTATCTACCAATAAAAATAAAAAATTAAAAAAAATAATTATGGAAATTCATAATTAAATAAAAGATGCTATGTGTTGCTCTCTGAGTAGGTATTCTACATATTTAGGCTGCAGTTATTTTGACTTAAATTACTTATCCTTATTGCTATAAAGGTCTGCAGTGCATTTGAACACATGTGGTGTTACTTGTGTTAAAAATAGTTGATAGTAACCATCTACCATTAACTAAACCATTAGCCTGTCTGTACATAAAAAACATAAATCGTATGGCAAATTTTTAGGCACACTAATGATTAATATAGCTATTTCAAAATGAAATGACCATTTGGGTTACCTATTCGGCTTCTGTAAACATTTCGATGTATCTAGTTTTTAATATTAAAAAAATGTTTTTGATATCAAAAAGTTTAAATTTTGATTTTAAAATTCCAAACAATTGGGAAATATTTAATAATAAATCCAACTAGAACCATCTTCATAATAATAATATATTGTAAAAATATACATACTTATTGATATACCATAACTTTTTATGCCCTAAACTTAAGTTCAATTAGCTACTGTGTGTTCTGATAAATATTTTATGAACGATTGCACTAACTTGTGCCCTATGAAGTCGGGACCAGTAAACCCATTTACACATTGATGGAGTGTAAACTGAATGCAGAGTACTGTAATACAGCACAACACTTGGCACAAGCCTCTTTACATACTGCCAACGTGAATAATGCCGTGAAATAATGCACAATTGAATGTTTCTTTATCGAGTTTGTGTAAGGAAAGGAATAAAATTTTAGTGTAAGAACTAAAATAAGACATAAAACTTATTTTAGTTCTTGCACTCACGAGTGTGTTTAGCTTTTTATTACTTAAGTAAGGATTCAATGTTCAAAACTTCAAAGGAGTTACCAAACGCATAGGGCAATCTTAATTAACAATGTTAACATAGCCTTGTGTATGTGTAGGTAAATCTTGACCGTGTACTTAATTCCAAGTTATACATACCGGGGAAGCGATTCTTCTTTGAAAAATGCCTGGGGTTCGTCGTCAGCTCTAAAAACTTGCACCTGTCCTAGGTCAGACGGAACAGATATTCTGTATTGAAGATTCCAAACTATTAACTGATGTTATGTAGCCAGTATTTATTCCGCCTTCCAGGATGCCGTCTCCCTTCTATTTCTTCCATTATTATATTATTCTTTGGCTTGTGGATACAGCTCAGTTTATTTAGCTTTTGGGGAATACATACACACGTGTGTTATTTCACGGTGGTCTTCTGTAAGGGGGTGGTATATATGGAGAAATGTAAATATGGAAGAACCAGATTCCGTAAACATGGAGAAACCATTGGTTTCTTATCGACAGGCACACGATTCAGTTTGTTTTGAATCAATATACTTTGAACTTTTGATAGTGTACAGTGCGCTTTAAGCTATTAGGAGATAACAGACAAACGGTGGAGACTAAACTAAATGTGCACTAATGAATTCTATACAAATGTTTCTCAAATTGATGTAAGTAACGTGTTTCGGTAGATCAGCACATTTAGAATAGTCAGAACCTTCATATCATCAGTTAATTTATATATAATCTATATATTTAAAAATGAATCCCCATTTCCTTTGGTCACGGCATCACGCGTGAACGGGTAGACCGATTTTAATTCGGTTTTCGCTAATGAAAAGAGGGATAAATTGCACCACGGGCGAAGCCGGGGGCGGATCGCTAGTCTTACAAATAAAAATGAATCCCTATTTCCCTTGGTCACGGCATCACGCGTGAACGGGTAGACCGATTTTAATTCGGTTTTCGCTAATGGAAAGAGGGATAAACGGGGAATGTTCTTATATATAAAAGTTCCATCCCGGGCGAAGCCGGGGGCGGAACGCTAGTCTCTATATGTAAAAATGAATCCCTAATTCCCTTGGTCACGGCATCACGCGTGAACGGGTAGACCGATTTTAATTCGGTTTTCGCTAAAGAGGGATAAACGGGGAATGTTCATATGTATAAAAGTTGCACGCCGGGCGAAGCCGGGGGGGGGGGGGACGCTAGTATAATATATTTTTACAGTTGCCTATAAACGAAATCTCGTAATTAGAAACCTTCTTCACGAACCGAACTGTCTCAAACTAATATCAACTGATTAGCAAACTCTCCTAAATGTCACAAAGTCGGACGGAAGTAATCAATACAAAAATATCAAGTTGTTTTTCCGTCTCTTCGCTTTCTTTTTCTAAGATAATTTTCTGTGTGAAGTATTGGCGAAATATTTTGCGAAGGGCACCGACACTTAGGTACTTACTTAAATTCCCATTTTGCCATTCCCCGAATGTAGATGGCGTGTTTGATAAATTATTCGTATTATTTGCTACTTATAAAAATTAATTAAACATCGAACATTCAGTATAAAGTACGCAGTCTAACCCGCGAAATTGCTACTTTTTCTTTTTAATTTCAAAAAACAATTTGTTGACACTCTACTTAGTAAGTAAACCCGAAAATATATTACACTAGCTTCGCTGCGGTGGAGTGCGCGTGGGGCGCGCGGTACTGGACACTGCTTATATATAATCCTATTGATCGTAGCGTAATTTTATATAGTCTATAGCCTTCCTCGATAAATGGACTATTCAATACAAAAATAATTTTTCAATTCGAACTAATAGTTCCTGAGATTAGCGCGTTCAAACAAACAAACTCTTCAGCTTTTATATATATTAAAACTATATATTTGTGTTAAGCTGAATCCAAATTATATAAGGGAAGCCGAGCCCATTCCTTCTTACCTTTTACTTCCTTATTCCTTACCCTATTATGGCATATTTAATATGAAGAGACGCTCAGCCTGTCTTACTACTGTTTTATAAAAAAAAAGTATTATTGAGCAGTCGCTACGATTTAAGGCTTAACCACCTAGGCAATAGGACTTGAAATTCATCCCAGGAGTCAATAAAATAAATAGACAAATATTCTTCATGTTAACATAACATATTTAAATAAAAACCTATTTTGATGTAAATATATTATGCTGTTTTGTATTTGACGCCACCTTCTATGCGCTTTTATTTTTTATATTTTTTCAAATTTTATATGTTTTGCGAAAATAATATACACTTTGAACCATGTTTATATGGAGCAGACCCTCCACCAACCCATGGCCCTAGCAACAATCTAGTCATACGGGCTGATTCGTGTATTGTTTTATTTATTTTTTTATTTATTTTTGTATCCTCTGAATCTCGTTCGTATATCTCGTTTACATGGAGCAGACGACACAACTAAAGAACAGAGTGTGTGTTTCAATCCTTACAGTAATAATTAACTGTTATTTTATTAATTTATAATCAATAAATCATTACGAATGTTGACATTTAGATGTGTTTCGAAAAGGGAATATTTAGGCCGGCCGCATACGTACGTGTTCCGAATTCGTTTTCCGCGTTCGGAGACCCGAATGCATCAAATCGATAGAAAATACGTTGACTGCCGCACACATTCGTTTTTTTCCGTACGGAATACATTCCGTACGTACGTTTCGAATGTGGGTTCGTGCTTTCGGAAACCCCTTACGGAAAAAACCTAATGACGTCATGCGGAACGCAGTGCCTGCATACATTTTGTTTGTTTAGCGCACTCGTTCGGAAATTTCCGTTCGGAATCGCGAGTTGTTTGTTTCGTGTTGTGTGTTTTTCACGTCTCATCACGAGTGCATCAATACAATGTGTGAAGCAGAAGTTTAAGTTTAGCTGTTGAAAAACATCCCTGCTTATGGAATATGCACGACAACATAGATAAAGCTCTCTTTAGATAATGCAATCGCAATTAAATCGTTGTTCTCCATGGTCGTGCGTTCCACAAAGCCACCACTGAACGTACTGGCAGTATAATATTCCGAATGCAAATTCCGAACGTCTGCGCTAGGCCCACGGAATTCCGAATACGGAAAACGAATTCGGAAATCGAATACGGAAAACGTATGTATGCGCCCAGGCTTATTGTATTATTTCTCAATTATTTGAATGTGGCAATTTACATGTCAATGTATTTTTAATAGATTAGTATTTGCAGATATGGTTTTAATTTTGATGTTTACATTGGTCTCGTATTAGTTGTAATTGTCGTAGACGTTGTTGTAGACAGACATAAAATTACTCAATTCACATTTAAACGGTTCTACGGATTTGAACGAAAATTATAACATAGACCATTTCTAATCATAATTTATAAGTTTACCATATAGGGACTTAGGGGAAAAAATTAAAAAATAAACTTAATTTTATTGAAAACTAGTTGAGCCCGCAACTTCATTGGTATAGCATGTTGATGTATTTGAACATAAATACTGGCAATATATATTTATATAGGTTTGAGTTTAAAATAAGAATGTTTTAAAAATATATGTAAGATGTCATTGTGAGAAAAATTAGAGAGAATGTGTTGAAGTTTAGAAACGATATGTAAAGGATAGAATTTTATAGTGTTATTTATTTTAAGGTATATAAGAAATGGATTAATATATGTGCATGTATATAATAAAATAAATGAGTTTAATTTAAAGAAAGAAGACTGGATCCCACAACAAAAAGAAATAGAGTGTAGGCACGCAAAAGTGTTTAAACAAACCAAAAATTTTAACAGGTCATGGACCCAGGCACGCTTCCACTGCGTAAAGTAAATTATAGAGAAGAAAATTAAAATTATAGAGAAAATGTTATGGAGAGAAAATGTTTTTAAATGAAGAAAGTATTGAAAATTATATATGATGAAAAGGAGATTAAAAGATGGCTACGAAAATTGAAAATTTATTGATTTGACAATTGATGACATTTTTGTGAAAAAATTTACAAAATTGATTTTGAAAAGAATAAATGATTAAGTAGAAATTTTAATATGTAGGAAAATGGAATATATATTTTGAAAGATTTGATGGAGATAAAAATTATTTACGAAAGGATTCAGGAAATTTAGTTTGATGACTGATGGCTGTATTGAAGGAGACTATTAGAAAGCAATATCGAGAGTTGGTGAGAAGAGAGAAATATAGATAGGATTATAGATTCGAGGGGGAAAATGTTAAAATAAGAGATGGCTTGAAGTTTAAAGATAGAGGAGTTTTATATAGTGAAGTAATTGAAGGTGAAGATGTTTTATACGATGAAGATGAGGAGTTTTATATAGTGAAGTAATTGAAGGTGGAGATGTTGTTGATGATGATCTTCATATAAGATGAAGATGAAGTTCGAGGAGAACATAAGTGTTTTATATGATGAGTTAGTGTTTTTATATTTGAAGGTGATGTTTTTATATTTAGGGGGTTAGTATGTTGTAGGAATTAGTGTTGTGTTTGGGTTAATGTATTTGAAGATAGGTATGGAGTAATGTATGTGATGGATAGATATTAAAGGTGAATAGATAGTACAGTCAGTCAGCTTATTTTGGTGAAGTACAGTCAGTCAGATTATTTTGGTGTAGTACAGTCAGTTGGGGTTCTTAGAAAAGTTTAATATAGTCAAATTCAGAGGGGTTGTTAGATGAGTATTTTGTTTTAATGAAGATGTTATAGTTTCATGAGTTATGAAGTAGATTTAGTATTTAAAGTTGGTGTAGTATAGTGAGCCAGTATTTAAGATTCAGAGGGGATGTTGATGTATTTGAACATAAATACTGGCAATATATATTTATATAGGTTTGAGTTTAAAATAAGAATGTTTTAAAAATATATGTAAGATGTCATTGTGAGAAAAATTAGAGAGAATGTGTTGAAGTTTAGAAACGATATGTAAAGGATAGAATTTTATAGTGTTATTTATTTTAAGGTATATAAGAAATGGATTAATATATGTGCATGTATATAATAAAATAAATGAGTTTAATTTAAAGAAAGAAGACTGGATCCCACAACAAAAAGAAATAGAGTGTAGGCACGCAAAAGTGTTTAAACAAAACCCAAAATTTTTAACATAGCATTCGGTATAGCGCGTAACTTTTTGTTTGTAAACCGATTGGAATGAAACAAACACTAAGGGTGTTATTACAAAAAAAAAATACTAAACTATGTCTCAACACGTGTTTGGTCAAACAGCGTCTAATGACATTTGTATGCAATTTCACAGTTTAAACCCTGCCTCAAATAATGTTTAACCTTCGCTATTACAAAATCGTGTTTGTCCTTTGACTAACCAAAACATCGCTGGGCAACCTATAGGCAACCAAATGTTGCTATTTTAAAATTATAAAATAGCAAATAGTAACAATAAAATAGCAACATTACAAAACGTTCGTTCAACTTCATTTGGTTCAATCCGAAACATTCCTTTCTATGCAAATTTGTTATGTGCTAATAGAATATCCTACGCAGAAAAATATTTTAAAATTATCTATATATAAATAAAACAGTGCCGTGTGTGATTATAAATTAATTATTGCTCTAAATACATAAGTATGTTATGACACCAAAACCTACGTATATAATGAGTACATTGTACACATAGAACAGTGATCAGTTGAAAGAATGGAATGACTTGTCAATCGTCATTACTCAATGTCAAATGAGTATAATATAAATAAAAATTATTTTAAGTAATATGGAAAAATGGACAATTGCAATATTAAAATAAAAATTCGTAAACTGAAGAAAATTGGGTTCAAAAATAAGAGGTAAAACAATCCGATATTTCATCATAAATTATGATGCCCCACGCACGGTGAGTCGAAACTGCTATATGAGGGACATAGGGATCTTTTTTACAAATTCCATTTTAAAAAAATACTTATCGAAAGGTCTAGTCGATCTGATGAATAATTGTCATTAAACGTTTTTCTCTAAAACTGATAGTTTGCCTGTTAAAAAATATTTCCAATTTTTGTTGTATGCAATGAAACAGACTCTGCTAAAATTTGGCCAAGTCTTGAGAGATCTTGCTTTAAAACTACTTTAGTCTTATTACTTGGCTTGTTGGCTATGATTCTACGCCATCAGCGCGCACCCATAGTTGCCCGTTCAAGAGTTATGAGGTTTTTATTGATAATATCATAGATAAAATAATTGCATTACATTAAAATACTTATAATTAAGGAATATTAATATTTTCAAAACATATATTTTATCGAAAAAAGTACAAAAAAGATAATTTCAAAATTAAAGCAAATAATAAATTAAAAAACAAATTATTAAAAAACAAATAGAACCTGCCACTTTGTATGTACAGTTATATCCATGGTATTACATGCCCGTAGCGTACATAAGTTACTAGTGCATGATACGGTAATAATTAAGCATTTTGGACTTTTGCCGATTGGGAAGCTATCGGAAGAAGCATCGGAGGTCCGAAATAAAGACTTTCGTAAATATGGAGAGAACAATTTTAGAAAAGTAAGTAGAACAGCGACAAATGAAGATATCTTGCATAATCTTCTCTTGTCGTCTGATGCAAAATTGACCTTTCTAAGGCCAAGAATGTCCAAATAACGGAGAATGGTTCCCTCAAGTGGAGTCGAGCTTTTGGTATCTCTTCGAACTGAACCCGAATTGGAATTTATAGATGTACATACCTTACAAGATAGTGATAGTGATTAATTTTTTAGAGTTTAGTTGGTTTTTAGGGTTCCGTAGGTTCGAATAAAAAAACGGATCACTCGTGTCTCCGCCTGTCTGACCATTAACCTTCCCCTTATCTCCGAAACTACTGAAACTAAAATTTTGAAAAAAAATAATACAGAAATTAGTTTTCTACTTATAGATTATAGGAAAACCTATAAGAAGTTCATGATATTAAAAGAAAATGGTAAATCACTCAATATTGTGCGGATAGGTAACATCGTACGGAACCCTCTTCACGCGAGTTCAACTCGCACTTGTCCCGTTTTTTTTTTATTGTATTAGCTGTAGTTTTGAATAAAAATAACTATAAAAACATTTTTTAAATAATTTATAGGTAGCTATAAATTATTTAAAAAATGGTATACTTACTTGTTCGCTTTAATTTTGAAAATATCTTTTTTGTACTTTTAATTATAAGTATTTTAATGTAATGCAATTATTTTATCTATCTCTATATATAAAAATGAATTCCCATTTCCCTTGGTCACGGCATCACGCGTGAACGGGTAGACCGATTTTAATTCGGTTTGTACTAATGGAAAGAGGGATAAACGGGGAATGTTCATATATATATAAAAATTGTACCCCGGGCGAAGCCGGGGGCGGGTCGCTAGTTATCAATAAAAAGTGCTTTTACTTACTTTTTTTTTCATTTTAATGAACCTCATAACTCTTGAACGGGCAACTATAGATGCGCGCTGATAGCGTAGAATTATAGCCAACAAGCCAAGTAATAAGACTGAAGTAGTTATAAAGCAAGACCTTTCAAGACTTGGCCAAATTTTAGCAGTTTCTGTTTCATTCCATACAACAAATATTGAAAATATTTTTTTACAGGCAAATTATCAGTTTTAGAGAAAAACGTTTAATGACAATTATTCATCAAATCGACGAGACATTTCGATAGGTATTTTTTTTAAATGGAATTTGTAAAAAGTTCCCTATGTCCATCATATAGCAGTTTCGACCCACTGTGCGCCGCCAACAACATATTTGTTTTTATATTTTATTTTTCGAAAACTTCAAAAGGAATTCGTATACAATTCACTTGATTGTCTCGAAAGTTTTCTATATATGTAATCCAATTCTTGTCATCAATAAAATCTGCAAAGTTTAATTCCATCACTGATATTATTATTATTTCAATTTGAAATGCACACCACTCACCACACCACTAAATACAACTTGCGAAAATTAGAAACAAAGCAGTTTAGACTAACTTTGAGGCTTCGACAAGCATTGTATTTAAATGTGAAAACTATTAATTAAACCGTGCCTAACTCTAACTGCTTAAACACGCTTTTGTAATAAAGTTTTTTTTAAACACTTGTTCAATGTATGTTTAACTTTTTTGTAATAACACTGTAAGTGTTACGGGAAGCTTTCTTCAATACATAAGTGAAAACCGCATTCAAATCGGTTAAGCTGTTTCTGAGATTAGCGTGCACAAACGCACAGACAAACAATAAAAAATATATTTAATGTACAGACACGGCTCGTTTACGATTTTATTATATGTATAGATCAGCATATGTGACGTTAAATAAAAATCTTCTTACTATTCAGTCCTATTAAGTATACGTAACTGCATCATAAATTGTTAAGTAAGCAATTCATTTGTCTGTAGACATTCGCTCGATACAACTTGTTGCTCTCTGTAGTATTTACCAACGTAAAATAAATATACATTCTGCACTGTTTGTGGAATTTTTATTCAATATACATTTTATATTATTTCCTATTAATATAATAAATGCGAAAATTTGTGAGGATGAATGCGTGTGCGGATGTTTGTTACTCTTTCACGCAAAAACGGCTTTACCGATTTGAATGAAGTTTAGTAGACAGATAGTTCATTATCTGGATTAATATATAGGGTACTCTTTATCCTTGAAAAATATATAGTTTCTGGAGGTATCGTCTCAAAATATAAAATATTAGACGCCACTATCGCCGTGGTGGCGCCACCGTCGTCACATAAAAATATATATAAAAATCTCGTGTCAGGATGTATGTTCGCGATAAACTCTGAAACTTAAAAGATAGGATAGTTTTTATCTTAATTATTGACCTCAATATTTGTTATTGCAAATTAAATGTTTATTATATAACAGTAATGTCTATTTATAGGTTAGTTCGATGAATTATTAATAGAGGGCTCTGCCTTGCTACCATGAACGGCATCCGAAGTTTACCCTCTGTGTCCCACTTACAACTTCTTACATAAGTACGATAGAGAGAGAAAACTTCGAATGACATTCACGGTAGGCCTGCTGTGGATTAATTTATCGATACAACATTCGGATACAGTAAAATAGAATTTTTTTTTTTTTTTTTTTTTTTTTTATAGTAAGATAAGATTAACGATGTACTCATTCATAAATCATCATTAATTCCTGTCATTGAACGAAAACTGAAAACTCTATTACATTGAACAAGGCAATATTATTTCACAAAGTGACATCGTTTGAACATAAAATTGGATCCGATAGGTGGCGCCACAATCGGTTTACGGAATTATTTTCGGGTTCTGGTAGGACAACGTCTGCTCGGTCAGCTAGTATCAGATATTTTCTCAGGTGTTACCTATTTGTCAACGCGGACTATGGAATCTAACTACATATCACGACCTTATGAAATCTAATATCTAAAATTCTCGTGTTTGTAACAAAACTCCTCCGAAACGGCTGGATCGATTTTTATGATTTTTTTAATTTTTTTTATTTGGTAGGTTTTTTTTAATTTTTTAATCACGATTTTTTAATCCATTTTTTAATCGTCATTTTAGTGTTTTTGTATGAAGAATATTTAAATAATTTAACCGTCGTTCATTGACGTGAAGTGATGCGTCAGTTTAACATATGGTTTGAAAATTTAATTGGACCCGATGGGTGGCGCCACAATCGGGTTACGGAATTATTTTCGGGTTCTGGTAGGACAACGTCTGCTGGGTCAGCTAGTATACATATAAATTTGTGTATTATCTTCCCCAAGTAGCAATAATCCGAAAAAATTAAAATACTATCCAATAAGAAAAATCTGCTCTAGTCCCCATTTTCGAATATCTTGCATTTTTATACAAATAAAACAATCACGGGTATCCTAAAACAATATTTTCGTTAATATTACAGTTTGCTCAGTACCAGACGAGATACGTCGCCTTTGAAAGACACTCTCGTTTCATTACAACAATATGAGCCTTAAAAGTAGATCTCCACGTGCTGCTATTCTATCAGAAACCCATGTGTCACGGGAATTTACGTGAAGATCGTAAAATATATTATGTTTCATAAAAAAAAAAACAAACCTTATCTTCGCGCGGTTCAAGAGGCGCGCGTAAAAATAAAGACTGTTTTCAGTGTCAAATTGTGAACTCATCTCACACCTCTATAACCTTTTTTTATGTAAAAAATATTTGGATATTATGAAAACCTTTTCTTCGCATAAAATAATATTCTTGGGAAGTCGCTTTGAAAAAACATTGTGTGAGAAAACTCGTAAACTTTGAAAACATGCTGATCTGTACTGAACTAGCTTATTGGAGTTTGGCCTGTACTTTCACACAAAGAAGGAGTATATCCAGCCGCGTCTATATATATACGTGGGGCGCAGTAAAAGTTTCCAGAATGAATAAGAAAAGTTACTATGAGGATCAAAATGAATTTATTGTTTCTCAAAATAGCGTAAATGGAAACATTTATGACAGCCTCTTCTGGTGATGAACATGGTTAAGCGCGTAACTGGTTCTTAATTTTTGGGAAAAAAGTCGCAAGGTGCCAGGATGCAGGATGACTCATAAGTTCTACGTTTTTCACCGTCAAAAATTCGTTTGTCTGTCTGACCGTGTGAGAACTGTCATTATCGTGGTGCAATATGATACGGGGTTTATGATTATTTTTACGGAATTCGCCAATAACTCCTGGCAAACAAGTGGTCCTGTACCAATTACTATTCACGGTATGACGGTTCTCCAAAGCAATAGTAGCTACGTGTCCAGTTTTATTTTAAAAAAGTAACAATAATTTGCTTAGTTAGAGGGACTTTGCACGCGCGCTACTTAAGTTGGTTTCGGCTCATCTTGAAAGACCCATAGGTCCGTTGACTGCTTTCTTTTGGGATTGTAGCAATAAATTCATGTTCGTCACCTGTTACTATCTCCAACAACAAATTTGACTCCCCTTAGCTTGAATCTGGTAAGCATGGCATTGCACCAAGTGACGCAGTCCGTTTTTTGAGACTCAGTCAAATTGTATGGGATCCCAACTTTTTTAATATACGGAACACGGTTGTTATCAAGAAACAACTGCTATTATTTCGGCATCATCGTCAGATTCTAGATATTATTTCAAGTAAACTGCGACACACATCATATTACATAATAAACCATAATATTTTTCTCTTGGCTGAGCGCTTTGTATTCACTCCACACTCGAATTATCCCTAAACAAATGGAAGTAATTTTTTTGGTACATTTTCCGTAGAAGCAACAATTTTATCTTACGAAAAGCACGTAGACAACGTTATAATAACCTTACATTTTTTTATATTCATGATTACATCGATATAATGGTATAGCATATTAGTGCTGAACGTGTGTTTTACAAATATGCTAATTTCTTTCCCACTGAATCTATTATTCACCTACTGAAATTTCACGTGTGTATTAGTTTTTTTTTTATGTGAAGTTCAGCAGACAGGCTGACGGTCCACTTCATGGTAAGTGGCCACCGTGCCAACTAGCATAAATAACAACATAGGTGTTGCAAATTCCACGTCCCCTGGCTAAAGACATATTTGAAGACATTTGTCTCGAAATATGAACAAAACACCCAGAACTATGTCGCGTATTACATTTAAAATATGACTTCGGATTAATTTTTAAAAAACACAATTGATAACTTGAAAATCCTTGGGAATTGATTGGGAATTGGGAATTGTAGTAAAAACAAAACTTTTAGGAGGCAGTCAAAAAGGAGTCATTGTGAAATTAGAATAAGTAGAACGACTGAGTATAATAATAAGCTCAAAGCTTCTACGGTAGCTTTTCAATTGGTTATCCGATTTTATTATTATACTAGCTTTTTCTTAGGTGTTAAAAAATTTGTTCAATCTCTGAGGAACAGCCTTTTCCCGGATGAAATGTACTAATATCGTCGTTGTTAAATTAAAATCTGCTATGTGCACTTTTTTGAGATTTCAACATTTTGACCTTAGTTATTAGTTCCATGCTTTATTTATCCTATAAAACAACTACTGAGTGTTTATGAGCACTGTTTGTCGAATTACGGTCTCTTAATAAAATATGCTATGTGAAGCTATGGAGGTCTATGCTATGCTATCTATTATGTGCAAATTTACTCTATTATGAATATAACTATTTAACTTTTCACGTCAATAAGTTAAAATACTATTTTTTTAAAATAAACCTTCATGTAATTTTTTTCAGGAAAACTTCTTTTGTCAATATGTCAAAAGTATACTTTTAGCATATTCCAGATTTTGGTTTGATAACGACGATATCCTCCTTTTCTGTATCCCTGTCAACGTGTATCGAAATTTAATTAAGATTAGTTGAGCAGTTAAAGGGTGAAAGCGCAATAAACAAACAAACTCACTTTCGCATATTTTTTATATCAGTTATGATTCAATAATTTTATAATATTAAAAATTTATTTGTCTGTTTGTGAGTCATTAAATCAGTAATGATACGAGAGTCGGCCATTTGTTGACATGCTCAAATAATCAAGAAAACGTACATATCTTTACAATCCTTTACAAAGTTAAAAGGAAATACGGTACCTTTAGAACTTCATTCAACTTAATCGACGCTCTCTACACCATTAAGCAATTTTCTAACAATAAATAGTTTTCGTGGCAACAATCAATCTCTCGCCACCAAGCAAATCCTTTGCGTTATTGATAGAATCGATCCATCACTCAATTTCTTTAGTCAATACTGAAACTGTCGGTTGGTTATGGAGGAATTTTAGGGCGCACCGTTTGAACTTATGACGGTGGCATTCACAGACTACAATTTTTCTGTCTCAGGGGTCGATTCCCGAAAGGACCAACTTTGGAAATTTACTCTTAAATGTATATGTATCATGAAAGTAGTAGCAAGGTACACTGCATTTAGCAGCAGTTATTTGGGCAGTCCGTCTCGCGGCAGTAACCACCGCTTATTGAAAAGTCCACCGCGAAATTGTGTTTTATTGACGAGAAAGGGATGCCAGAGCCCATTTCCCTAACCCTTCCCGTCAAGAGTAGTTAAGACGTCAAGGGTTTAAGAGACAATATAAAACCTTAAGAAAAAATTTTTTTAGGAATGAATTTAATTGATCGCTGTGATAGCATATGTAGGATTTTTTGCGTAGCATATGTAGGATAAATATAAAATCTTTTGCAGACAGGTTAATAATATATATGTATATCTAGCAGAGTGGAATCTCTATGATTCTCTCTCCTTCACCACGGAATCAGAATTCCGAAATCTCAAAATGCATGCGAAAGCTCATTTCGCATCTTATAATGCTTATGCATAAATCGCAGCTTAATGCCAAAGCTTATTGTAAAACTTGATAACGGCATAAAAATTAACAGCATATAAGGAGACACAGCTGAATATGATGACACTCTTAAGCTCGTCTCGCGGCATGAAATGTTTTAATTTTGCCACTAAAAAGCGTAAGGAACACGCAGTTTTGAACTTTTTGCAAATTTAAATGCCGAAGTAAAGAAGGAGCAGGGTATAATTTTCAGTGAAGTTCTCAACTGCCACGTTGAAGGAATGTTGCCCGTTTCAACTTCGCCCTTCTTAAAGTGCCGACTCGGAATTTATCTCCACAAATTGGAGTAGCAAACTAAAATGAAAATCTCATTCCCCATCATTCAATTTAAAAAAAAAATGAGCTGTCACGGGACGCCTGGTAGATGTGAAACATCGAGTGAAATAAAATGATGACTGTTTATTTATTTATTTAACCTTTATTTTTATTGAATACAAAAATTTAAATATTTGTCGGCGCTTTTGATTAACGAGAGTAAACAGCAATGACAACTGTCAGTTGTCAATTGGACAGCGGGAGCGGAATGTCATTGTCGTGGACTCTGACACAGC
Organism: Bembecia ichneumoniformis; assembly: GCA_910589475.2. Lineage (NCBI taxonomy): Eukaryota > Metazoa > Arthropoda > Insecta > Lepidoptera > Sesiidae > Bembecia > Bembecia ichneumoniformis. The sequence goes on from OU342520.1 coordinate 1,222,302, forward strand.
ACCAGGCGCTAGCGCAGAGGCATCGTGGCCGAGCATTACCTTACGTTACGAGAAGGCAATCGGTTTACATCAAGTGAATTGTGCTACGTGTTTGGTGGAGTGTTACCTGATTTGGTGTGATTGGCTGGTGGACAATGCGATCGAGGACTTATTTTGTGCCGATTATAGCGTTTGGTTTAGAATTATAACACGCATGACCTAATGTTGAATTATATTCTCCGCGCCCGACTATTCGCGCCTATATGTCGTGATCAAATAATATGGAGACCAATGATAAAGAGGACCCTAATCATGTCCCTTCATTGCGGAGGACCCTAATAAAATCCCTTCATATTTATTTCAAGTTGCAGCAACCACCAACAATCACAACAACAACAATCACCACGGCACGCGTCGCCACGCCGTACACACTACTACGCATAGACTGTGACTGTATAATTATGTGTATACCGTCGTGTAGCGTGGTGACGCGTCGCCACGGACTGCGTCGCCACGCTATCAATCTGTTCCACCCGCGCCTATAGATGTTTCACATCAAAATAGATAAATTTTGTTGAACATCTAAATAATAATTTGTTTTTTTTTTAGCAAAACTTACAGCTATTACTTTTAAATAATTATATTCTACCTAAAATCTTACAAAAGTTCAGACTAGTTATTTTTACATTCAAAAAACTGTAAATTATGCAGTCCTAATTAATTATAATAATCTCTATAATAAATATATACAAATAATCTCTATAATAAAATTTCCCTTGGTCACGGCATCACGCGTGAACGGGAGACCGATATTAATTCGGTTTTCACTAATGGAAAGAGGGATAAACGGGGAATGTTCATATATATAAAAATTGCATCCCGGGAGAAGCCGGGGGCGGGTCGTTAGTTAATAATATAAATGAGAAAGTGAATTGTTTTTTGTTTGTTACGAATTCGCACCGTAACTACTCAGCCGTAAATCATGAAATTTTGCTTACACTTTATCAGGGATACAGATAAGGATATATGGGATAACTCCCGAGGAATCGTCTAACAATAAAAAATAAAAAATTCCATGCCTGACAAAAATATATGACCAATAAAGGCTCATATATTTTTGTCAGGCCGGCGATGAATCGGCCGGCGCTGAAATGGCTTGGCGAAGAATCGGCGGCGATGAATAGTCCCATTACGATATTTTTTGCCTTTTTTAGTCGAGTTAGAAACATATGAGTAAGTTAAGCGCTAAGCGACCCGCACAGAGTCAAAATTTTCAAAAATCCTTTCTTTACGAATTTTAGGGTTCAATTTATTAGTTTTGGCTTAGCGTTGATAGTTAATCAGAACAAATGATTTTATAAGTCTAGATAAGTGTTTTCAAATGCATTAAAATAAATTTACGAAAATTATTCTTTATTGAATTGACGCGAAACATTGTTACGTATCTGATTAATTGATTCCGAACAAGTATGAAACAAAAATTATAAAAAAAAAACGAATTTAAATTAATTCTTTTTATCAAATGCTCTTAGCTTGTCTTAAAAGAGATTCTCGACTCAATCGCTTTCTGTATTAAAATGTATTGAACAGTTTTCAATTGACCAGTGTACGATTTCAACAAGCTCCAAGTTCTATTGTTGCAAGTTGTATCCTTTGAGGTACTATTTAATCGAATCTTATTGTTTTGTCAGGACTCCATTTAAAAACAATGAGACCTTATCGCAAAGTCTCATCAGATTTCTACAATGTTTTTGTTCGACATCAACAAAGAAAGCGGATATTGTGTTCTGAACTTGAAAAGCATAAAAGTAATATTGTTTATCTTAAATATTGAAGGATTGAAAGTATTTTTAACTAACTCTTCTCCTCGCCCCAATTCCTTCTATTGAAATGTCTCCTATATTCTTTTCTGTATCCCTGATATACTGTGTAAAAATTTCATGGTGATCGGTTGAGCAGTTAAGGCGTGGAAAAACATTTACAATATTATATACCTATTGTTAAAAGGATGGTAAAGTATGATGATCAGGCACGTATCCAGACTTTTGTTTCGGGGGGGGGGGGGGGGGGGGGGGACAAACATTGAAACAACCATGTGAACTGTGTAAAAATCGCTGTAATCACTGTACTTTACTCTAATTTTTCTGAAAAATCTTTCAAAGGTTTTTAGAGAAATCAAGAAACTACTTTTTTCCATCGCAGCTATGAATGTAGACGCAGTTTGGGCAACAGTTCTGTTTGTGCAGGATAGTTCTCTCAATGTAATGACAATAGGTTTGAGTAACTCACTTTTTTATTCCTTTCTGAATGAATGACATGTATCGTTTTTTTTCAGTCAGATTTCGGGGGGGGGGGGGGGGATAAATCCCAACTATCCCACCCTCTGTATACGTGCTTGATGATGGTCTATTTTGTAGGTTGGCTAACCATAGCGTAGGCATGCGATAAACAATCGTAAAAGAAGACAGATGAATAAATTTATATAAATTTTTTCATTCGTAACACACACCACGAAACATAACAACGCACTATTTAGCTCAGGGGGCTCTTCCGTAAGAAGGCTTTACCGCAAAACAAGTTGCTAGTTGATGTCCACTATAAATTTGATTTAAAACCAGACATAACAAAAATATAAGCAAGATATTTTTTCAAACCTAATTGAATTTTATTTTTTGAACTTTCATAGAGAAGAAGCGAGTTCGACAGTTGTGCTTCAGAATTCATTTCATCGTCTCTATTTTATCCTTTAACTAGTTGATCTGCATTGCCACATATATGATTGCACATATATATGCATAACTTCAAATAAGTTTTTTTAATTTTTTTATGTTAAGATCGGCAGACAGGCTGACTGTCCACTTGGTAGGCGGCTACCGTCGCCTATAATACAAGCAACGCCAAAACTGCTGCAACTGCGCTGCCGACTACAGTAGGATTAAGAACAAGGGATCAGGGGCCTTAGACAAAGTAGCATTCGCTCCGTAGCCATGCGATATCGAAGTTCGTTATCGTCTCAGAGACAAAGGAATCGACACTGTAACACGTGATAAACACGTGATACCTTGTCATGATTTCTTTGTCTCTGAGACGATAACGAACTTCGATATCGCATCGCTACGGAGCGAATGCTACTTTGTCTAAGGCCCTAGGAGGGGATAGGGAACTCACTCACCGAATCACAACAGCACACGTGCTATTATTTCATGGTGGTCTTATGTAAGGGAGGTGGTTACTCCCGCCAGAGGAGCTGCCCAAATGACTGCGAAAACACTACGTTTCGTCTGGATCTGGAAAGTAGTGCCCTGCCACTACTTTCCAGATCCAGACTACAGCCGTTTTTCATTTTTCAAGTTGACCCTGCCGGGAATCGAATCCGGGAACCCTAGAACAGCGTTAAGGCAAGCACCCTAACCACTCATCCAACGGGTTCGTCAAGCACTTAGCGTGCACTTCTGTTTGAGTAAAAAATATAATATTCTAATTTTTTAATTCGAGTACAGAGTAGCATGGCCTTAATTTAGCGTTGAGACTCTCCGGTTTAATTGTTATAAACATATAGTGGAATGAATAAAATAATTCTATGGCTCTTTGTCACAGACCAAGATTTATTGTCAATAAAATATATATAGGCTGCGTTTGATGACGATGCTTAAAACATTCTGAGCATCATAATAAGCTGCTTATGGTCTGTAAGTTCTGTATGTGGATTCTGCCAGAGGATCTGACCAGTTAATGACTGGGGAAAGCATTTTGCCCTATCACTATAAAAAATTACTTGACACTTTATTTTATTTTATTATTTAAAAAAAATCAGCACTGATAAAGTTAACTAACCTTTATCAGTGCTGAATTTTCAGACAACGAACGTATCAGACAAAATAATATTATTTCATATGATATGAGAGCGTAACGTGTCCGCTCAGGCTCACGCCATCAGACACTGTCGGCGCACGGGCGGCATTCGCGGAGAGAATACTTTGTGTGAGCCGAAACGTGTCTGAACGTGTCCGTGTCTGAGGCCCTGTTCCCCAAAATCGGAACCTTGCAAGTAATTGCCGGCGGAGGGCGGCCGGTGACTTATTTGTTTTTGTCTGATATGGTACGCTTGATGTAAATAAACTGTGTCTGATGGTGTCTGAAAAGGTACGTGTCTGATACGCTCATTGTCTGAAGATATAAACGGACCTTAATTGGGAAAGAACAGAATTATACAATGTAGGGTGTTATCAATTGCAAGGATTTTTTTTAATAAATTGGAATATAACGAAATAACTTTTACATACTTAGTTACTTAACTATTTATATAATAAAATCGTAAACGAACAGTGTCTGTACATTAAATATTTTTTCGATAAAATATCGTGGGATGAATCACAGGCTCGGACACGCACTCAATGGGCGGACGACCAACACGTCTAGTCTCGCCTATCGCTCTCCTAATACTCACGACACTGACGTGGTGCGCACGAGACTGTATTGTCCGCGTCAAGAAGAGAGTAAATAAACGCATACACTACACATATTGTACATAATTTTAGATTTTTTGTCTGTTTGTCTTTGCGTTTGTGCAAGCTAATCTCAGAAACCGCTTAACTGATTTGAATGCGGTTTTCCCTGATGTATTATAGCAAGCTTCCCGTAACATTTAGTGTTTGTTTCATTCCAATCGTTTTACAAAAAAAAGTTACGCCCTCTACCGAATACCACGCGTACGAAGTTGCGGGCTCAGCTAGTACATAATAAAATCGTTCTTTGCCTACTATGCTTTTGTGCACGCTAATCTCAGAAACGGCTTAACTAATTTGAATGCGGTTTTCACTGATGTATTTTATCAAGATTCCGGTGACATTTATTGTTTGTTTCGTTCCAATCGGTTTACAAACAAAAAAGTTACGCGTTAAACCGAATACCACGCGTACGAAGTTGCGGGCTCAGCTAGTATATAAATAAAAATGAATGATTAATTGTGTTGTTAAGCTAAAAATTCGAGAACAGCTGGATCATCTGTTTTTTAAATATTAGTTGAAGCTCGAGGAAGGTTCTTATGACGAGAGAAATTTGAATAATGGCCCGTAAAAAAGTAAAAATTCCATTTTTATTTATTACACATCAGCTGCCACAGTCTAATAACTTTTGACAGAACACTGTATCTCGAGTCTGCTACTGTGTGTAATAAGATCATAAAAACGAGCCCTGTACAATTTTTTTTTTCATAAAACATTTGTTACCCGTTGTACCAGTGTTGTACCTACTTAACTATGTTAGCGAGGCCAAATAAATAGTTTTTAGAATAATTGTCTGTTTGTCTGTGCGTTTGTGCACGCTAATCTCAGAAACGGCTTAACCGATTTTAATGCGGTTTTCACTTATGTATTGTAGCAAGCTTCCCCTAACATTTAGTGTTCTTTCATTCCAATCGATTTATAAACAAAAAAAAAATAGTTAATTGAAATAATAAGGGCTATTATTCCAAATACCACGCGTCGAAGTTGCGGGCACAGCTAGTAATTAATGAAATGAAAAGGTAATCTACAATTATCTAAGCGTGTATGTGTTTTTGTGTTTTTTATGAGTGAGTAAATTTTCATAACCGATATATAGAAAATTATTAATAATTATCAATGATTAAAAATTAATTTATTATAACTAAATTAATTAGTTAGGTATAATAGTACCAGTTAGGTATAATTTACCTTACCTTTGGCAAACTTAATAAATTTTCAAATATAAAGTTTGTTTCGAGCAATTGAGGCATAAAATCAACATTTTAATGTTGATATTATAATTATTGTGTAATTTGAATACTGTCGTTTCTATTTGATTTTAGTAAATATCTAACGATTATTTAGCACATTATTTTCCTTTAGTTACCAATAAATACTGTGGTATAATTTTAATCTTAAAATTATTAATAAATACTGACGAAAAAAGATGGTTTCTTATTTATTTTATTACTTTCACCGAAGACAGTAGTGAATTGATATGAGTTGTGGGTTTCCGGGATGATGGCCCCGGTCTGTTGGAAATTCTTCCAAACGTTTCGTCAACAACTGCCGTTGACATCCTCAGTGGTGTAGTTCGTGTTAGTACATCTCATCACTGCACTTCACTTCTGCACTTTTCGACTTCTCGAGCGACACTAGTTTCCAACAGACCTGGGCCATCATCCCGGAGACCCACAACTCATATGAATACCGGCCGAGAAAACCTACATTCCACTATTACAGTAGTGAATTATTAATACTAGGTCATTTGAAAAGTTCTTAGCCTAACATACTTAATGAAACCACACGATTTTGAGTTTATTTTTATTTTTCAACATACTCTCCTCCGAGCTCAAAACACTTTTTCCATCGACCCGGTAAGGCTTCGATACCCGTTTTAAAAAAATCTTCGTCTAACTCCTCAAAATAAGCGTCCACGGCGGCTATGACCTCTTCATTTGTAAAAAAATGTTTACCACCTAAAAATGTTTTCAGCTTTGGGAACAGATAAAAGTCGGACGGTGCTAAATCCGGTGAATATGGGGGATGAGGTAACAATTCGAAGCCACATTGATGGATTTCTGCCATGGATTGCACAGAGGTGTGAACGCGCGCATTGTCCTGATGAAACAAGACTTTTCTTCTCAATAAACCTGGACGTTTTTCTTTGATTTCTTCTCTCAAACGACGCAACAGGTTGCAATAGTAATCGGAGTTTATTGTTTCACCCTTTTTTAAATAATCCACGAGAATTATACCCTTTGCATCCCAAAAAACGCATGCCATGACTTTGCCTGCCGATAAAACAACCTTTGCCTTATTTGGGGTGGGCGATCCTGCTCTTTTCCATTGTTTCGACTGTTCTTTTGTCTCGGGTGTATTGTGGTGAACCCAGGTTTCATCCATGGTTATAAATCTTTCAACAAATTCTATTGGGTCAGCTTCATATAACTCTAAACAGTCGCGAGAAGTTGCGATTCGGTTGGGTTAGGTTAGGTTAGGTTTGCATCCCAAAAAACGGATGCCATGACTTTGCCTGCCGATAAAACAACCTTTGCCTTATTTGGGGTGGGCGATCCTGCTCTTTTCCATTGTTTCGACTGTTCTTTTGTCTCGGGTGTATTGTGGTGAACCCAGGTTTCATCCATGGTTATAAATCTTTCAACAAATTCTATTGGGTCAGCTTCATATAACTCTAAACAGTCGCGAGAAGTTGCGATTCGGTTGGGTTTTTGTTCCACTGAAAGCAGTCGCGGTACCCACCGCGTAGACACCTTAGAGAATCCAAGTTCAGTAGTAATTATATGATATGTTCGCTCAGATGAGATGCCTACAGTCTTAGCTATCTCCTCGACAGTCAATTTTCGATCAGATAAAATTAAATCACAGATTTTTTCTTTGTTTTGATCAGTGGAAGTAGTCGAAGGCCGGCCACTACGGGGCTCATCTTGAATGGTCTTACGACCACGTTTAAACTCTGCCACCCAGTTTTTAACAGTCGCATACGAAGGAGCGGACTCACCCAAAGTAGCAGACATGTCTTCATGTATAGCTTTTGGAGTTAAACCTTTCAAATTCAGGTATTTTATCACTGCACGATGTTCAATTTTATCCATTTTCATAAATAGCTCTGACTTGACTTACGGTATCACGTGTAAACGAACAATGAGTTACTGTGAATAAACTAAACTGTGCATACTTGTTGCTAAATAATGTAACTACAAAATGAGAGTAGTTATAAAAAAAACCAATGACTTTAACCATGTTAGGCTAAGAACTTTTCAAATGACCTAGTAACAACCAGTAAAGTGATAAATTTCAAAGTTTTCATCACATTTACCAACATATTACTATTAATTATATGATTATTATTATTACTATTCATGAGGTTACTATTAATAATGACCGGTTATTATTAATACCAACCGCACTAATTACACTAACCGTAACATATCAATAAAATGGGGTTACATCAATCTGTCCAACGTGATCTGTATAATTCACGATCTATATAAATAATTTGTTTAAGACATAAAGCATTGTATGTATATAAATGTATAAAAATAATGTTCGTGTGTTCAAACCGCAAATCTTCTAAAGTACTTTATCGATCACCATGACACTTTGCATACATTTTCAGGGTAGAGAAATTGAAGGTACCCATTTCATCCAGAAAAAAGTATTGTTCTTGAAATATAATCTAAACGCATAATAAAATCGTAAAAGAGATGGTCTGTATATTAATTTTAAAAAAAAGTACAATTTGCACACGTTGTACTCATGCTACCGAAGTAAAAAAAAAATAGGTTTTAAATTTCTTGTCTGTAATCTCAGAAACGGCTTAACCGATTTGAATGCGATTTTCACTGATGCTTCAAAAATTTTACATTTCAAATTTGGCTCTGGTCTGAAAAGTAGTGGCATACTGCGTTTCGCAGTCATTTGGGTAGCCCGTCTGGTAGCAGTAACCACCCCTTTACAGAGGACCACCGCGAAAAAATTGTGTTTCGGTGAGTGAGTAAGGGATGCCAGAGCCCATTTCCCTATCCCCTTCTAATCCCTTATCCTTAATCTTACTGTAGTCGGCAGCGCACTTGCAGCAGCTTTTGCGTTGCTTGTGTTATAGACGACGGTAGCTACCTACCATCAAGTGGACCATCACCAATCTTAGCATGAAAAAAATTATAGCTAGCTTCCCGTAACATTTAGTGTTTGTTTCATTCCAATCGGTTTAAAACAAAAAAGTTGCACGCTATACCGAATACCACGCTACGAAGTTGCGGGCTCAGCTAGTTTAAAAATAAAAATATCAATTCAAAAAATATGTGAGAAACAAAGATTGAATAAATACTTATTTCTCCGTCTAATAAATTTATTTATTTTAATTTTTTTTAACACAAAAATATACATTATCAATAAATATAAGTAGTCACATCGGTTTTCTATCACTTTTAAAATTAAGACTAACGATTTACATAGTTGTCATACAACATTTTCGCTTAATTCAATCAATCAATCAATCAATCAATCAATTTATTTGTAACTTATAAAACATACATTTAACAGACACAGAGAAAAAAGAAATAACAGTAACAGCAAGAAAGAAAGTTACAAAAAGGTCCCTACTCAGCATTTTGCTGGCTTAGACCAGCACTGATCTTCCGTAGGACTGTTAATTGTTAACTGTTACGTGAGTTAATTGTCCCCTGACCTCCAAGATAGGATTGCTGTGTTTTGGAGATCAGAAATCTAAGATCGGAGATCGGAGATCTAAGGAAAACGGGTGCGGAAGAATTCGCGGGCATAACCGAATACAAAAAGTCACGATATCACTTTATTAAGAAATATGGCATATCACAGTTTAATTATTGACTTAAAATCTTTAATATTTTCAGTATTAAGGGGGAGACAAACCCTAAATACTAAAAATATACATTGTTTAATGAAAATGTTACAAGAAATGGACAAGACAATTGCTTTGAAAAAAATATATATTATACTTAAACATGTGAAGAACCAATTGTATTAATTAGAATTTTCGTTAAATTAATAGAAACTCCACAAAAAAAGTTAGAACACAAGAAGAATTTGACTTTTATTGAAAATTCTCTCGAAAACGGCTTATTGCACGTATATGAATCCTGTACCTATTAATAAGTTAATATCAGATTAAAAAATTGTATTAATAAAAAAAATTATTTTGTGTATTGTTCTAATGGTAAAAACAGAAAAACACCATTTCTAGCCTGTTGAATTGGATCCGCTGCCAGCGAATTCTATAGTAAATGTCATTTGCCTCAGTGAAGCCCTTAAGTTATAATAATTATAAATTAACCCACGAAGCATTGAATTGAATACATTAAAAAAAATCCCATTCATGGAGGGTGCATAGCATATGTTTCGCAAAAACATTAGTTACAACATTTTGGGTGTAACACTTCTTATGGTCGGATCATGTTACGTTAATAGCACGCACCGTCTCTGATTTAATGATCCCATATAAATTCAACCCTACAGTGCTGCGTTCACTCTGTTTAGTTGCTTTAAAGACTTGAGTGGTTCAAGTCGTTACGAGAAATTAAAATTAATACTATTATTTAGTTGTCTCGACATTGTCGTAGAGTAAAACCTATCGTTTTACTAGTATTTAGTCAAGAATTGAATTTTAAATTAAGAAACGGGATGATAAAATTTATGAACTCAAAATCCCTTGTGCTTCAAATAATCTATAAAACCTAGATTTCCTGACACCGAAAACTTAATATCATATCTATTGATTAAAATCTGAACATAAACATAACATTCATTTTTTCAAGGTTTTGGACGCAATGATAGAAAAGTATTGTCAATTTTCTTAGGAGTTTAATTCCTAAGAATCGATCATATTGTTACGACTGATTGTGGAACGTTCTGGAAAAAGCGTTCGCGCCGGCCGAAAGTCTCGAATGTCCCACCCTATCGATGGTAGCCATGCCCCTTCCCGACTAGTGTCAAAGAGAATTGGTCCTTATGTTTACAACATAGAGTTTATATTTCAACAGAAATAGCATTCCCGAACTTTCAATGGCTTGTTTACGACCTTGTCTAGATTTTCTGGAAAATTCGAAAAACATTTGGCGTTTGGAGCCAAGAATAAATAAGAGAGCAGGTGGACGAGATGAGTGGTGTGACAACCAGCGATACGAAAGCGATTCTTTGGAGCTTTTGCGAAGATATCTGCGACAGTGATCAGGCGACACATTAAGGGACACATTGACGACTTTTGGCAAGTTTAACGGTTTCATCGGACAAGTTTAGTGATGTTGGAAGTCATCTCGGTTTGTGAAAATAAATCGTTCGTTTCGCCCTTACAAGGCATTTTAACTTACCCCGCATATACCAGTATATTTCAATTTTACTCTTCAATGTCTTTTCTAATGTTGATTCGCCCGAGCTCTTGTCGCGTATGAACTTTGGGGTTCCTAGTGGAGCGCCCAGACCGGGCAGATACACACCATTTCGACTAAATTATTTCAGAACCAACTTGGGCCGTTTTTTCCCATTAAATCGTATTATGGATGTTGCCAACTCCTTGAGTCACGATGTTGATCTTTTTAACGACGCATTTTCCAAAATTAAAAGACTCATCCTTGTCCGTGGTTCAGATAATTAACACTAGTTTATTTTGACATTTATTCCAAATTTCCGATTTAATTATATTTTTATGTATATTTTTTTTGATAAATTTTTTGATAATTTTTTGATATTTTTTCTTCTAATTTTTTTTTTATTTCTAATTTTATTGCCGGGATGCTACTTTGACTTTTATTGGCGTAGGCTGTGCCTCCTTTAATTGCGGCGGCATCTGCCACGTTATTTTTTTTTCTGTCCCTTGCTGTGTTTTTGTTCGGTGCCTGCCTCGTCGGAGGCCATGTAATAATAAATAAATAAATAAATAAATCAGACACTAATAAGTTAAGTGACTTAATATCTTGTGTACTGATTGTTTGCTCAAGTTGGCTGACCATTGTGAACGAAGCACCTCGTTTAATGGCTCAGGCGACGACGTGAATTTATGTAATTGCCACGGAAAGCGAGAAATTAATGAGTTTGAAGTAACGCGAATGTAAAGGCAATGCCTGCGTTTTTCGTACCCTTTCAACAGATTTATGATGAATGGAGCTAAACTTGTCCAATGTTTTAAACAGTCTGTTTTTGTACTTCAATACTAAAATGAAAAACTTTTAACTTAAATTTTGTTTGTCATGTAATCTATGGGCGATCTTGCTAATATTAAACAGTGAACATTTTTTTTAATACCTTTATGAAAGAAAATGAAAGGATTTTTTAAAAGTTTTAGGTTTCATTATTATTTTTCATCTATACATATAAATAAAATCGTAAATGAGCCGTGTCTGTAAATATTTAAAAAAAAAAAAAAAAAAAAAAAAAACAATTTATACACGTTGTACTTATGTCATCAAGGTCAAAAAAATAGTTTTTAGAATTTTTGTCTGTGTGTCTGTGCGTTTGTGCACGCTAATCTCAGAAACGGCTTAACCGATTTGAATGCGGCTTTCGCTTATGTATTACAGCAAGCTTCCCCTAACATTTAGTTTTGTTTCATTCCAATCGATTTACAAACAAAAAAGTTATGTAAATTTAAAGAATCACGTCTGACATTTTTTCGATATAAATGCAGTAAAATTCATAAATTCTCTTCGGAATTCATTCATAATTTATAATTTATAATTCAAATTCATAATTCTTCATAAATAAATAATTTATGATTTCATAAAATGATAAATTCCATAATTCATAAGTTCTAATGCAATAAATTCTCTTCGGTTAAATTGGCTGAAACTTTAGTTAACTATATATTATCATCTATAAAAAGCTTATATAGAGTTAAAAATGGACAGTTTAGGTCATTTTAAAGGATCCAAAATAAGTTGACGCTGGTAGAATTTAATCTATTATAACAAAGTCGTTCTTTGCCTATTATGCGTTTATGCATGCTAATCTCAGAACCGCCTTTACCGAATTTCATGTGGTTTCCACTGATGTAGCAAGCTTCCGGTAATATTTAGTGTATATTTCATTCCAATCTGTTTACAAACAAAAAAGTTACGCGTTATTCCGAATACCACGCGTACGAAGTTGAAAATAAAATTATATAATAAAATATTAACATTGTTAATTTGTGGCTAGCCACTATAAAAAGTGCAAAAATTGATATTAAAGTGAAATAAAACTTAGATTTTTATATTTAAAAACAAATGATCACGCCTCTTTCAATGACCACGCGCGCCGGAGTTTGAAAACTAAGTGAAATGGGAGGGGTCCACGCGTTAAAAAATTTGACTATTCCGCTAGCAGCAGTTAAAAAAATATATAAATTTGTTCAGAATATCTTACTTGTTCACTGTTGGACAGCCTACCCTTTAAATTTGAGATCTAATACTCATAGGGTGGATAGATCTCCTATTGTCAAAACAGACGCAGAACATTACGTGGATAAACAACTTATTTCGAACTATCCACATTTCCCAAGGTTGTTTTAAATAGTTTTGTTTAAAAATCGTCTCGATAATGTAGTCAAGTAAAGAAAGAATTATTCCGCATCAGCTTCAGACCTTTGAAATAGAATCAATTCCGCAGGAAGCTTTTATTTCTGGGACAATACATTTGTTAAGCCCGGTGGAACTGTCTATCCGTCATTCGGACAAACCTCGCTTACTCCCCTGCGATAACACTTACTCTATTGAATTTTACAAAAAAAAAAACCATTTTAAGGCGGTCATTGTTTTCCAGTGATGAATTTTGATTATTTTAAGAGCGGTAGAATTGAAACAGCGATTTTGTGTAGGTATATTTGAATATAAATTTCTCAATTTAGAACATTGATTTTGTGTTAATAAGATTTATTTTCAATATTACATTTATTAGTGTCTAGCTGTGCCCGCATGTAACTGGAAGCTTGCTACAATACATCAGTGAAAACCGAATTCAAATCGGTTAAGCCGTTTCTGAGATTGGTTTGCATAAACGCTCATACAATATACACAAAACGCATAATTGGAAACCAAACCAAACAAACAGCTCAATAATACTCATATACTAATGTTAACGTATAAGTTAACAAGTTATAAGTTAAGTTATAAGTTAAGTAATGTTAAGGTGTACTCAGGTGAGTAATGCCGTGTAAGGGTTAAAGGAGTCGATTTATTCCTGCAGACCAAGATTTCTTCCAAATATCTCTCCGTTAAAGGTTTCTCGACTAAACCGTTAAATGGGCCAATGTCGTCGCTAATTCGTTCAATGTGTTACTATCGTAGATGTCTTCGCAAAAACTATCAACTGTCCTTCCATATCATGTACCGTAACACACTGCCGCCTCGAGCACCGATCCCCGTTTTTATATTCGCGCAGAAAGTCTAGATAGCTTTAAAAAGTACTCGAACTTCTAAACAAGTAAACATCGAGCGTCGATTATTCTATCGGTTTTAGAATGGTGCTTGAGTTCCTGGAATATGAACCCCATGTTGTAACCGTAAAGACTAATTTCCTTTTGCACTTGTTTAAGCGGACCTGGGGCCTTAGACAAAGTAGCATTCGCTCCGTAGCGATGCGATATCGAAGTTCGTTATCGTCTCAGAGACAAAGAAATCATGACAAGGTATCACGTGTTTATCACGTGTTACAGTGTCGATATCGCATCGCTACGGAGCGAATGCTACTTTGTCTAAGGCCCCTGGTTACCATCTATTGGTAATATAAACGTTGCCTCTTCTACCTGAATATGCCAACTCGCATTTTTTCGAGAAGGTTCTATGGCCAACCGTAACACTAATATAATAAAGAGAGAGGGCGAATTTTGTATGTTCTTTATACATATGTGAGGGTAATCTTCCGGAGGGTAATCTCCGGAAACACTGCACATATTTGAAAAGTTCTTTTAGAATTTGAAAGGAACATTATACCATATGGATATAGCCTGTGTATATTATATCCCACTATTTATTCCCCCGATTGGAGGGCGAAGCCGGGGGGATATCAGTGTAGTATGGATATACATTCCATACTATACTATGTGTTATACGAATTATAGAAAGCCTTGATAAAGATCTGAGTCCGGCAATCCTCATTCTGGTCGAGGCTGGTATAGTGCTTTTCTCAATAAATGTGAGGAAATAATGAAACACGTGATAATGCAAAAAAATAGTCTAAAATGAAAAAATTAATAAAAAAATAATTTATGTACAAATACACAGTTTTATTTAGAATAAAACAAACGCAAATGTTTACTAAAAGCAATAAATATTTAGGTAGGTACTGAAAAAAGTCTGCTTTCCCGCCTTTTTAATTTTTTAATTTCAATGAGTGCAAAGGAAACAGCCATACAGCCCAGCCATGAAAAGAGCGTGCGCTCGCCCCCGCCACCCTCGCCTACTACGCCCGCCTGTGACAGCGGCGGACGCGTTTGTAAAGACTCGTGAAACTTCGGGTTTCATCGGGCTGAGCAGCGGCCAGGAATGAATTTTCATACAACATTCTTGGCCTAGGCCGTGAAAGAAATGCATGAGCCAGCTTGTTTTTAGTACAAGAATGCCTACATTTCCGAGCATGTTTGAGAAAAACATTATTATAATTATGAGACTATGAATCTGTAAAAGCTTCATAATATTGAATTATAGGTAAGAAGGCTTTGCCTTTTTACGGATTTCAATATAACAAAGGTTAATTTTAATATATGTATTCAGAAATAGGGAAGGTTACAGGTCAATAAAAGGGATCCAGTCATATAAGTGTGGCTTAAAAAAAATAGTTTTTCTTTCTAAAGCATTATAGGAATATACAATATATACCATCAGGTGAACCATTTTTGGAATTTTTGTGATTTCGATTTTCGAATTTCGGCTTCTATTCCCGGTTGGGCCAACTTTGGAAATGAACTTATCATAGTTGGCTCGTAGTGGCAGGGCACACTGCGTTTCCCAGTCGTTTGTAACTTTCCTCTTACAGAAGACTACCGTGAAATAACAGCATGTGAGCTGTATTGTGTTTCAGTGAGTGAGCAAGGGATGTGAGAGCCTATTTCCCTATCTCTTCCCTTATCCCTTATCCTACTGTAGTCGGCAGCGGATTTGAATCTCTGACATCGATTGTGTTTTAAGCGACGGTAGCTACCCATCTACACTTTATATATTTTGTATATATTTTGTAGCTCGTATAAAATAAAATATTTTATGCTCTAGCTAGCCAGAAATTGAAATTATTATTTACCTATTTGAAAGAAAAAACAACGGGTGTGACCAACCATAAGTGTTTATTCAGGTGTTATGAACGAGACCCATGTTAAGCCCAAATCACACATCCGTGATTTACATACTCCCTTTGACACGGGATACCGTACATGTCTGTAACTTTGTAAGCATATGAAATTTCGTTAAATCATCTAAAAGGACACGTGAATACGAGTGACTACTAAATATAGTAGTCATTCGTATTATGATAAAGCCTTTTTTTATGATAAAGCCTTTTTTTAATATTTGACACAAACAGTAAGGCGAAGGCCACACTATACGTGCCAAGTTTAGAGATAGGCTATGCTGATACATACAAGATACAAAGATGTATCTTGTACACATGGTGTCATACCTATCTTGTACAGGTTGCGTATTAGAATAAAAGTTCTGATTTTCAGTTAACGGATTTATATATATAAAGTTTAACAATGAGCGGGGCTATTTTATACGTAATTGATATAATAATGTAACGAGACAGAGGACTTGTTAGAAGGGCGTGCTGTAGACGACTAGCGTATGCGCCTGCGCCTGTGCGGCACGTATTGATTAGTCAGCACAATCGCGTCCGTTAAAACGTAATTCTTTTTGAAAACTATTTAATTTAAGGTGGAGACAAACGATAAATACTAAAAATATCCATTGTTTAATCAAGATGTTACAAGAAATAGACAACACAATTGCTTTGAAAAAAAAAAAATATATTATACTTAAACATGTGAAGTACCAATTGTATTAATTAGAATTTTCGTTAAAGTAATAGAAACTACACAAAAAAAGTTAGAACACAAGAAGAATTTGACTTTTATTGAAAATTCTCTCGAAAACGGCTTATTGCACGCATTTGAATCCTGCACCTATTAATAAGTTAATGTCAGCTTAAAAAAATGTATAATTTTTTTTTTGTGTATTGTTCTAATGGTAAAAACAAAAAAAAACACAATTTCTAGGCTGTTGAATTGTATCGTTCTAATGTAAATGTCATTTGCCCAAGTGAAGCCCTTAACACAAAAAATGCAAAGATATATATAAGTTTCCTTCATACCTACGTATGAAGCTGCATACGTTTGATATATTGAGCGATGCTATTATAGCGAGGCTCTTTATAGTGTGGCCTCTATTAGCGTAAGAGATATTTTAACAGATTTATGAGCAACGAAGCTAAAGCAACATAACGCAAGATCTCATTGGCCGTCGTCTAGTCCGTCACTTGGTAGCTGTGTGAACCTGGAACCCCACATGAAGTATTCAATTTTTTTTTAAATGCATACGTTTGTACCCAGTATGTACTGGTTTGTACCAACTTTTTTTTCGTTTGTACCTCAATGGGTTCGGAGATACAAAATTTTCAAAATACTCAGAACCCGAATTGAAGAAATCGTTTTTTTTTTAAATGCATACGTTTGTACTCGTATGCAAACGTATGCATTTAAAAAAAAATTGAAGACTTCATGTCTGGTTCCAGGTTCACACAGCTTCACTTGGTCTAGTGCTGAGTGATATTCCCTAGGCTCGTATGTTTAGTCCAAAGAATTTTGTATAAAAACAATTATAATGTTACTATGTAAGTTATTGGCACTTCGCTTAAAAAGGGTAAATGGATGTCACTACTAACATATTAAATGCAGATTCTACTCTAATTTATATAATTTTGTTTTCAAAATTTTCAATTTAAAAACAACGCGTCAAGCGCGGACTTTGTAACTAAATATCCCACACTTAAAATTTTTAACTGGCTTCTCTCAAACCAAACTCGAAAACTGGCCAGTTGCGAAACTATTTGACTCCGCATTTACCGACGCTGAATTTCTACATGAATTAATTATTATTTTCTTATATGTATATTGCGGTCTTTGATAGTGGATTCTACCATACACATATTTATAAAATCAACCACATCAGGAGCAATTCAAGGAAGCAGTCATTGAATTTGACATGCCCAATAGGGGATCGGACAAATTTTCAGAAAGTGTTTTAAATTAATCTTCATGGATATTTATTCCCATAAAAAATACTATTTTATTTATTTATAGCCTTTTAGGTACTCAAAATCATGTTTCAATATTGTTTGTTTGAAAATGCCGCCAAAACGCCACGATAGTTCATCTGAGAGCGCGTAACGTCATTTGTGGTCATATCATAACAAAACGGCTGCATTGGCATAAGACAATGATTGCCCACAAATGACGTCACGCACTGAGATTGGTGTTTCAGTATAGATTAAAAATATTGTAAATAATAAAATTTTATTTCTTCATTTAAAAATATTTAAATGAATTATATTAAGTTATTATTCGATAAATAATCATAAAAAATTATATATTTTCTTTCTAAGTACATTTTAGATTTTAATCTGATTACTGTCCGATCCCCTATTGAAAAGTTTATCTGGATTATTGAATAAAAGGTTTTTTTTTAGTAAGATCTGACCCAACATTTTCACGTTAGTGCTGACAAACGTCTCAATCCCGGTACCAAAGAACTAATTTGTTTCAACACAAATTGAGTCTCGGTCTGTGTCAAATAAAACGCTAAAATTGTTTCTTTTTTTAGGTAATTCTTTGCAAAGCATCTTATACAATTAAGCAAGTTGTTATAAATGTATACTTAACATTATAAATTTAAAAGTAACTCTGTCTATCCGTCTTACCTTTCACGCCTTAACTATACTCAACCGATCATCATGAAATTTTGTATACACATTTTCAGAGATACAGAAATGACATAGGGTACTTTTCATTTTAAAAAAAAAGTACTGTTCCCGAATAAATAAATTAAAAATAAAAATAAAAATCCAACGCCTGAAATTAGCATAACAGCAATAAAAATGTCAGACGTTATATTATTGCTCATACATTTTGTCAGGCGTTATAATTTTTATTGGAGTTTAGTTTTTAAGAATCTATAAAGCCTCCAGTATGGAAATTTTATGTGGAGTAAAATTAATACAAGCGTTATGCTCACCTAATTCTATTGTAGTATAATAGATGGCGTCATCAATAGTGTTATATTTTTGGAGATCACCAAGCAGTTCTACCCAAATCCGATAGATGTCGCCGCTTCACCCAATTCTATTGTTACCCTCTTTTCCTATTGCATAGTTAAAGACAATCGTACTCAGAAGAAGTCGCGGGCTTCAGCTAGTCGCATATAAAATCAAAAATTCCCCAAAGGTGCGTCTATCTGGTTGGCATCTATATTAGTGAGATTATCCGAAGTATATAGTTAACATCGATCTTCCAGTTTCTTATAGGCAGGTGCATAAATATAACTTAATAGGATTGTCAATATCCTCTTACCGTGAAATTTCCATAGTGTAGCCTTGATAGGGAGAATAATATCTAAACTCCTTTTACAGGCTTACAAAAGGTCTTTGAAATTTTTGTGTGAGGTATTTTATATTATACTGAATTTACAAGCTTCAGAGAATATATTAATAGACGTATGTAACTATAATTATATTTCGCTAAAACCTGACTGGCTGAAATCATGTTGGGATTAGGAGAGCCTTAAACAATTTTACACGTCAACTAGACCGAGACGTGGGAATTCATATACATACATATTAGATAGTGTGTGTTCGTCCGGAATAATGTACCTTTCAAATAGCTTTCAATAGGCAGAGTGTGGGGGTAGAAAAAAAAAATACGAAAATTTAATCAGAAAATAAATTTCATTGTTTAATACTCAAAATCCCATAGTCAAAATGTTTTAGAGTTTAATGGGACAATTTAAAATATTAAGTTTAAATAAATAAAATTAGATAAATATTTTTTTAAAACTCCGCTGTGTGCCTGTCTCTTTATATTAGACAAATTATAAATTCGTGACATAATATTTTATGGAATTTAAGAATTGCTCTAATTGAGTTGCTTGCTATTGAAAACTGTCAAATAATATTATGAAACGAAGTCATTTAGTCTCAAATTAAATAAGAGCTAAAGATAAACCCGGTGGACGGCAGAGTGAAGCTGGTAAGTATGCCTCGTCGTGTACATACACGGTTACACGCACACAAAAGCAAACAAACTACGCCTCGCCTTATTAGTTGAGCAACCAGTCTATAAGGGTGTAAAAACCAGTCTTCAAAAATAAAAAAAGACGATGGAATCACATTTCACACCTAAGTAAACTTGGAAACTTGGAATTTTCAATAAAGTTATAGTTCGGAACAAAAAACCTCAACCTAGGCAGCAAATTTGAGGTCAAGGCTTGGAACACAAAATCTCAACAGAAATATTCTATTTAATTTACACATAGACGACAAAAGATGGTATAATGTAGTATAATGTACGAGTAATCATTAAAATGAAACATTGTGTTGATTTCATAAGTATAAGATTATATAAAAGTAAAATTATTAAAAAGTAAAATTATTAAAGTAAGTATTATTAAAAGTAGTGATAAGATAAATATTAAAAAATCATCAAAAACAAACGTGTGGGTGACGACTGGGAAAAGAAATCTCAATTGCCACCACTGGTGGCGAACATGATGGTAGCGAATGGGAATATACCTTACAAAATGGTCCGCGATGGTATTTGCTAAGGATAGTATTATACCCAATCTAAGATTAATGATTATCAAATTAAATACGATAATCACCTTAAGCATACACACTATAATAGCTCCGTTCAATTTAAATGAATGTCTTAGAAGTTATTGTAAATTAAAAACTAGAGCGAGAAAATAAATTGAAGCGGTCTCGCACCAACGCGACGCGATGACGGGACTCGCTTGATGCAGAGGCAGGCGTTATATTACTTATATATTTCACATTTTTCAATATGGACAAGGTCACGGACATTAGTATTATCATATAATATTATTCGTATGCGACAAATCCAGAAGACAGAAGAATGCGTACATTCCCTGTCAGTCAAAGAATCGAGTGTATAAAAAAAGTCAATGAAATGAATTTTTCCTTAATTGTAATTTATTTGTTAGCAGTATACTAAAGACATTGCTTCATAATGAGAAAAAATAATCTAACATTTTTAGACACTCATTCAGAGCATAATTACTTATTGCTTTTGTAATTGCCTCGGTAACTTTTTCTATTATTTTTTTCAATTCACTTACTTCTCAAGTGTTTTACGTGCGTTTACTTTTCATGATACAATGGAGGATAAAATACTAGGTATATATATATATGAGTATTTTGTCGGGATGTTACGATATTGTTTTATTATATAAATACAATTAACTACCGTTATAATTTGTGTCATACTATATTGGAAAAGGTACCGGTTGTAAGAGATCTGGTGGTTTTTCTTGATTCTAAACTAATCCTTGACGAGCCCATTGGATGAGTGGTTAGGGTGCTTGCCTTAACGTTCTGTTCTAGGGTTCCCGGGTTCGATTCCCGGCAGGGTCAACTTTGAAAAATGAACTTTTCAAATTTGTCTCTGGTCTGGATCTGGAAAGTAGTGGCAGGGCACACTGCGTTTCGCAGTCATTTGGGCAGCCCGTCTAGCGGCAGTAACCATCCCCTTACAGAAGACCACCGTGAAATAACAGCATGTGTGCTGTTGCGTTTCGTTGAGTGAGTAAGGGATGCCAGAGCCCATTTTCCTATCTCTTCCCAATCCCTTATCCTTAATCCTATTGTAGTCGGAAGCCCACTTGCAGCAGCTTTGGCGTTGCTTGTGTTATAGGCGACAGTAGCCACCTACCATCAAGTGGACCGTCAGCCTGTCTGCCGATCTTAACATAAAAAAAACATAATCAGCATATCTGTAACAAGGCTTTTCAGTTCTATGGCCTAGTAATAAGAACTTATTCAAGTTTCAAATGTCCTGCAACTTACTTGTACATAAGACTCTGGTCCGACCACGACTTAAATATGTCTCGATAGTTTGGAATGATAAGTATTGTCAAGAGATAGAATTAGTGCAGCGTAATTTCCTTAAAACAATTATAAGTGCTTCCTTTCGAGGTTGTTATTTTTATTCATTAAATAAATTTTCATTATCTAGTTTAGAACAGTTACGATTGCTCCGGGATGCTATGTTCTTGTATAATGTTTGCCACAATAGCTATGACTTATATCGATTACCAAGCAATTCGGAATATATACGAGAAATACTGTAAAACTAACGCTCCATAAGTACTGTTACGTGCGGTGTGAGTTAAAATGCCGTGTAAGGGCGAAAGGAACGATTTAATTTCACAAACCAAGATGACTGCCAAAATCACCAAACTTGTTCGATGAAACCGTCAAACTTGCCAAAAGTCATCAATGATTCGAGGTAACTTCGCAAAAGCTCCAAAGAGTCGCTTTCGTATCGCTTGTTATCGCACAAGTAACTCACAACATACATCTTATTTATACTTGGCGCCAAACGACTCGATGTATTTCAAATTTACTAGAAATTGTAAGCGAGTTTGTAACAACGAGTTGAAAGTTCGGGAATGCTATTTCTGTTGAAATGTAAACTGTATGTTGTAAACATAAGGACCAATTTCCTTTCACACTAATCGGAATAGGGCGTGACTACCATCGATAGGGTGGGACGTTCGAGACTTTCGGCCGGCGCGAACGCTTTTTCCAGAACGTTCCATAGTTAGTCGTAACAGTACAATAGTACTGTTTCAACAACAAGTTGGCAATTGACTTGACAACAAATTGACTTGTTTTCAACAAGTCAATTTGTGTGAACAAACCAAGAAATATAGAAACGATATTATTAAGTGAATGTTCGTTTGTTTCTTATTGATTTTTCTTTGGTGGTTGCTTTATTGGTGTGTATTTGTATACATATCTTCTTTGTATAAAGATTGTTACTAGTTCACTGTTACTGTTGTTGATTGCACTATTATTTAAATTTATGTATATTTTACTTTTTTCCTAGTCTAATATACGCGGTGTGAAAATAATTACATTATTACCTAATACATTATTTATTTACCTGATAAATCAAAATAAATCTTTGTCTAGCTAGTTTTTTTTTCATCTCTATATATAAAAATGAATCCCCATTTCCCTTTGTCACGGCATCACGCGTGAACGGGTAGACCGATTTTAATTCGGTTTTCAATAATGGAAAGAGGGATAAACGGGGAATGTTCTTATATATAAAAATTGCATCCCGGGCGAAGCCGGGGGCGGGTCGCTAGTATGTAAATAAAAATGAATCGCTAATTGTTTTGCTAAGCGTTAAACTCGAGAACGGCTGGAGCAATTCGGCTCAAATATTCGTTGAAGTTCGGGAAAGGTTCTTATGAGAGAAATTGGTCGATGGTGTAAAATAAATATTAATTTAAAATAAAAAAAGAGACAAGTAAAATACAAACAAAATATTAATTGAGCATCAAATATAAATCTATTCAATTTCTTGAAACAAGATATCGCTCAGTAAATTGAGCACTCGCGAATGAAACAGCATAAGAAGAGTCTTATTTTAGAAAATTACGTCAATTTTGTATGAGACTTTTATTTTATTCGTTACATCCAGTACATTTTCCGAGTACCCCTCCAATCTTGCGAGGAGGTAATTGTATTTTGTACAAATTATTCTCTCGGTTAAGTTCGGTTTCTTTCATGTAATGATATGTAAAATACCTATACCATAACGAAATTATCGTGCTTGAATTGATATTGAATACTGTATTCAATATCAATTCAAGCTTCCAAAGAACAAGAGACAAATGACATTTACTATAGAACTCGCTGGCGGCGGAGACAATTCAACGGGCCTAGAAATGGTGTTTTTTTGTTTTTACCATTAGAACATTACACAATTTTTTTTTTTCAATACAATTTTTTAATCTGGTATCAACTTATTAATAGGTACAGGATTCATATGCGTGCAATAAGCCGTTTTCGAGAGAATTTTCAATAAAGGTCAAATTCTTCTTGTGTTCTAACTTTTTTTGTGGAGTTTCTATTACTTTAACGAAAATTCTAATTAATACAATTGGTTCTTCACATGTTTAAGTTATATATTTTTTTCAAAGCAATTGTCTTGTCTATTTCTTGTAACATTTTCATTAAACAATGGATATTTTTAGTATTTAGCGTTTGTCTCCCCCTTAACTGAAGGAAGAAAAAAGAAAACATTGATTTGACCGTTAGACTGCGCTAACCAAATAATGATAGATCAGTGTACTCGATCGAATGCTAAAGAATTCCCAATATTTAATTTAAAAATTATATTATTTTTTTCATAGAAAATTTTATTACCAAAAGTAAGTTTGATGAGAGTGTTAAAATATTCAACGCGTACAAAGTTTCAAACGCAAAGGCAATATTTACTTATGTACCCTAACCCCGATTCCACAAAGTCAATTGTTAAAACAAAATTGTGGTTTCGAACTTTTTCAACAAACATTCAAAGTACTTTATAAGCGGTAAGGTCCAGTGGATTTTTTAAACGTTACTACATAAAATATTGTATTTTATTTAAATTGAGATTTAAAAAAGTAGTACCTACTTTGTTTCTGTCAATTCTCTCATTCTGGCAACGTCTACTTCCAGACTTCCACAGTCTAGGCAGCCCGTCTAGCGGCGTTATTGAACAGTTAACAATACAATTATTATTAGTTTATTAAAAACGTGTAAGTTTCAATATACAAGGTTCCGCAAAATATTCGGGAAAACTCAGCCAATTTGAAAATGCTTTGATCAATGGAATGGAATATTTGCAAATCGCTTTCAGGATTACTCAGGCTGTTGGAAATATTTTTATGCAATATACAAAACTATTTTTGTAACTTTATAACAAAAAACGGGACAAGTGCGAGTTGAACTCGCGTGAAGAGGGTTCCGTACGATATTGAGTGATTTACCATGTTATTTTAATATCATGGACTTCTTATAGGTTTTCCTATAATCTATAAGTAGAAAACTAATTTCTGTATTTTTTTTTTCAAAATTTTAGGTTCAGTAGTTTCGGAGATAGGGGGGGGGATGGTCGGACAGAGGGACACACGAGTGATCCTATAAGGATTCCGTTTATTATTCGGACGTACGGAACCCTAAAAAAGAAATTTTATCATAAATATCACGTTATAAAAAAATGTAATGAGGGAATGGTTTTTTGTTTAATTAACTTTTTTTTGTGCAATTTCTTTCTGCAAATTACATACAAAAATGTTCCCGTCAGACAGAGGCTGACAGCGACTTTATGTTTTCTAATATGTATAGATATTAGATAAGTTGTGAAACTTAAGAGTATATTTAAAATATTAAGTTAATCTTGTATCTATTATGAACATATAATTGTAAACAACTTGACGAAAGCTAGTTTAACAATAAAACAAAGGAATTCTTGTATACATCGCAACAATAGCAATCAAAACATAATTCCGAACTTTGATTGACACAAATATTACCTAATGGATGTAATTCGATTGAACTTAACTAATTAATAATTAAGATGCTTCACTAAACTTATAGATGAATTATAAGCTATGAAATTAACGAAAAATATATCACAGTATTTTGACTGTTTTGTTTCGGCGAGCGACAAGGAACTCCAGAGTATTTCCCTGTCTCTTACTGATCTCTTATACTTTATACTATTAAGCTTTGGAACGCAATTTTTACACCTAACATAAACCTGGACCTTTATCTGGATCGTCTGCCTGTCTGCCGATCTTAACCTTAAAAAAACCTATGGCGTTGCTTGCATTGATAGGTGACGGTAGCCTCCCAACTTGCTTCCAACCTTGGCCGTCAGCCTGTCTATCGATCTTAAAAGAAAAGTTTTTATATCTATATTTCTTTGTTTTGCAGTAATTTGGAATTTAAGAAGCAATTTAAATGGCGAATACACAAACGGGTTTGTTAGAACGTCAAAGATTCCGCCCTAATTTTTAACAATAATTTCCTTATTCAGAAACAACCCCTTTTGGGTGAATGACAGATACGATTAAATTTGAACCCTCCTCATTGTACTGAATTCGATGGATGCTGAATGAAGTGTGGCTAGGAAAAGCGCTTTTTAAAACAATAATATGGTTTAGCTTTCATTATGACGCGCTCGTATGGCCGAATGATAAAGTTCGGCCTTATCTTAACCAGGCGTTTCACTCAGTGTGAAGTTCGACGGGCTCTGACTTCCTATGACGTTCGGAAGTCGGCGGCCAGATGGTATTCTATCTGGCCAGATGGTAGCATTGGTATTATAGATTTGCGCGCCTGAGTTGTCTCCCGTACTTTCACGGCTCTTTGAATTTTCCTTTTCAAGCAAACGCTTCCCTCTAACTTGGAAAGTGGCTCATGTCCACCCTTTGCTTAAAAAGGGTGACCACACGGATCAGGCCAACTATAGACCGATCGCTAATACCTCCCTCCTTCTAAGGTGATGGAGCGCATTATTAATAGGCAGCTCCTGAAGTATCCAGAGGATCATCAGCTCTACAGCGACCGCCCAGTATGGATTTCGGCATGGTTGCTCGACTGGTGATCTTCTTATTTACTTCACTCACCGTTGGGCCGACATTGTGTCAAATAGAGGTGAAGCTTTGACGGTCGGCCTGGACATAGCAAAAACATTTGACCGGGTCTGGCACCGAGGACTTCTTTCCAAACTACCCACTTACGGGTTGGCCGAGCGATAATGCGATTGGGTCGCCGACTTTCTAACTGGTCCGAGTATAAGAGTCGTTGCTGACGGATGTTGCTCCGCCAGCATGACGGTCAATGCCGGCATCCCGCAAGGCTCTGTGCTATCCCCCAGACTTTTTCTTTTGTATATCAATTATCTGTTGGAAATCAACAGCATTCATTGCTATGCGGATGACAGCACTGACGAAGCATATTACGAGGGCCGCGCAATTATTCCTCCTTCTGCCTTGAAGAGAGCCGCGACGGACTTGTGTCTTTGAATGAAACAATATTATCCGAAATCTCAAATTGGAGTTGCTCGAATCTTGTACAATTCAACCCCTGTAAGACACAGGTCTTTGCTTTCACCGCAAAAAAGTCTTTGCTTTCACCGCAAAAAAGTCCCCATTCGTAGCGACACCTAAATTTCGGGTCTTCCCCTCGAAATATCAAAGAGTATTGGTATTCTGGGTGTGGTCATTTCGAGCATGGTCGAGTTTTGGTGTCATTTAGAAAGAAAGGCTACTCTAGCTTCAAAAAAAATTGACGTGTTGAACAGAGTAAAGCAGTATTTCACACCGAAAAAGCGCTTTATCTTTATAAGACATAAATTAGGCCCCACATGGAGTACTGCTCTCACCTCTGGGCTGGCGCGCCTAAGTACCATCTAAATCCATTTGACACCTTGCAGCGTCAAATTATTCAAATTGTTGACGATCCAATGCTCATACAGCAAAGATTAGAACCACTTAGTTTAAGAAGAGATGTAGCCTCTCTTTGTGTGTTCTACAATGGCTGTACAATGGTGAGTTTTTTACCACCGCACTGCGCGCCCTAGATGCGAAGTTCATCCTTGGATAAGATGCCGCTGCGCACAGTTCGAATTAGTAAAAACTTTATCCCACGGACGCGCGAACGTTGGACAATCTCCCTACTAAGGTGTTTCCATCTAGCTGCAATATGGGCTTCTTCAAGCGAGAAATAAATTCCTGCAGAGTCGGTAGCGCACATGTACCTCCTTGGTGTTGCTTGCGTTTTTAGGCGACACACCATAAAGTGGACCGTCAGCCTGCTTGCCACCCTTAATAATATAAAAAAGCTAAAGTATTTCTTTTTATTCAGAAAAAAGACTTCAGCTCAGACATACACATAGAAACCCTACAAAAACCATTAAAATAGATTATTCTACGACCACATACCTATACAAAACTGGTCCCAACCTTTTATGTACCTACCGCATAACAGATAAGTGGGAGCAGTTTTGAGATGTCGTTGATTCTGAGATTTCTAAAGAAACCTGGTCATATATTTTACTACATAGACTACGGTCCCTATAGACATTCAATGGGATATCCTTTTCTTTTATCCCATTGAACAAGGGATAACATCCCCTTTTAGGATTTCTAACAAAGTTTTATAAATTTTGCAATAATATACCCAAATAAGACATTGTTAGAGGTGAAAATCCACACAACAAACTTTTCTAACTACATTGATTCTTCGCGGCCTGGTTAAGAGTTAACAAAGAAGGTTTGACAGGATCAGGCAATAGTTCCTTTCATTAAGCTTATTAAACTTTTTGAATATTTCATCTATAATAAAATAATATCTAATTCTATAAAATATAATAATATATAATTCTAAATATAATAATATATATAATTCTATAATAAAAGGATTATTTTCATAATCTTCTCTTATCTATAAAAATGAATCCCTATTTCCCTTGGTCACGGCATCACGCGTGAACGGGTAGACCGATTTAATTCGGTTTTCACTAATGGAAAGAGGGATAAACGGGGAATGTTCTTATATATAAAAATTGCACACCGGGCGAAGCCGGGGCGGGTCGCTAGTTTGCAATAAATAACGAAATAACTTTTACACACTTATAGTTAACTAACTAGTTAACTTACTTATAATACCTACATATTATCTATTTCATTCATATAATAAAATCATAAATAAGCCGTGTACATTAAAGATTTAAAAAAAATTTTTACACGTTGTATATATATACCCTCATTAAAAATTTTTATTTGTACCGAGGTGAAAAAACTAGTTTTTAGAATTTTTGTCTGTTTGTGCGTTTGTGCACGCTAATATCTTAAACGGCTTAACCGATTTTAATGCGGTTTTCACTGATGTATTGTAGCAAGCTTCCCGTAACATTTAGTGTTTGTTTCATTCCAATCGGTTTACAAACAGAAAAGTTACGCGCTATACCCAATTAATATCACACATACGAAATTTCGGGCTCAACTAGACCGTAATATAATTAAGATCCAAATATCGTCTACATAAATTCACCGTCTCGTTTACTGGCCACATTTAAATATAGAAGAGACTGTCGCGAAGAGACTGCGTAATTCTATCAACAAATATACTCAAAGGGTTCGAATCAGTTCAAAATAAAATTATTTATTTGCACTTCAAATATATTTAAGTGTTTTATTCATGTCATAGTTTAGAATTAAATGTAACAAAAGCTAAATTTACATTAGCAAAGTCTAGTGATTTAGGTGTTGGCCCTGTGACAGGGGTCCAGGGTTTGATTCTCAGCTAGGTTTTAAACAATATAATCGAACTATTCAATTAAATCATATAGGCAGTATGGTTAAAACTTCAGTACTTTGTGTGGTTCTAAGTAGTATAAGCCTTTTAGTATACATAGTATTTAGTATGAGGCCACATTTTTATAGGCTTTGTTTTTAATTTAATTTTGTTTAATATATCAGGAAAATAATTTACTTGAACATTTCTAGTTAAATGTAGTAGGGATAAATCAATCCCTAGTAGGTACATAGGTACGAGAGAATTTATTGGAAACTAAAAATAAGTGTCATTCGCATCCTTATCCTTAGGTACATAGTATAAATTGAAGGCCCTGCTCGCGTCTGTTTGTCTGTCGCTAACTACTCCTAAACGAAGATCTGACGATGTCAAGATCGGCAGACAGGCTGACGGTCCACTTAATGATAGGTGGCTACCGTCGCCTATAACACAAGCAACGCCACAGCTGCTGCAACTGTGCTGCCGACTACAATAGGATTAAGGATAAGGGATTGGATAGGAAAATGGGCTCTGGCATCCCTTATTCACTCACCGAAACACAACAGCACGCGTGCTGTTAATTCACGGTGGTCTTCTGTAAGGGTGTGGATACTGCTGCCAGACGGGCTGCCCAAATTACTGCGAAGCGCAGTGTGCCCTGCCACTAGTTGACCCTGCCGGGAATCCAACGGGCTCGTCAAGCTAGTTTTATAATATTTTAGTGATTAATATCGTTTCATTTATGTGTTATGATGTACAATTTCCTTTATGATACGAATTGGTGTTATTAAAATAGGTATTATTAAAACAATATAGAACAATAATTCAAAAAAAATCACTTTGAACAACTTATATCACTTTTTCAACGAAGAATAATTTTTTAACATATGAAATATTTTTATAATAACTTCCCAGATATTAATAAAAATGGTCTGTTGGCATCTCCAGAGTCCAGAGTCATTAATAACGAAAACTTCTAGAACCATTTACATTGCAAATCCTAATGGCTTCGGCTTTGTGTTTTATTTTTGAGACGGCATTAAATCACTTATCGATCCGCGTTATTATTTATACCTAACCGCGATATAAAACAACTTAATATTGGCCCCAACTTTCCGAGGTGCATCCATACCTGTGGCCAATGATCTTGAGCTTCTTGGCATAAGGTTGTATTCAAATCTCAACTTCGATAATTCTATCGAGTCCAAAGACCAAACAGCGGCCAAAAAGCTGGGCATCCTAAATAGGGTGAAGCGATGCTTCACACCTGGACAGCTACTCTCTTTGTACAAGGCACAAGTCCGATCTTGCATGGAGTATTGCTGTCACCTTTGGGATGGCTCAGCAAAATACCAACTTGCTGCACTCGACTCGGTGGATCGCAGAGCTAAGCTGCAGAGCCTGGCTCATAGACGCAAAGTTGCCTGTCTGTGTGTATTCTATAAGATGTACTTCGGAGAGTGTGCTCGAGAGCTGCATGAGATCATACCGCCTTCCCCTTTCTTCTATCGGACATGCAGACGTATGGCTGGTTACCATCCTCACCTTGTCGAAATCCCTCTAATTGGGACCGAGCGCTTTAAAACATCTTTTGTGATGCACACTGCTAAGGATTGGAACTCCCTGCTGGCGTCTGTATTTCCGAGCTCATATAACCCAAATCTTTTCAAGGTTCAAGTGAATAGGCATCTTCTGGGTGAGCTCGCTCCTCATCCTTCCTACATGGATTGATGCTGATCAAGAGCAAACACATCTTTAATTTAAAAAAAAATTATATAAGCCTAAAAGGTTTTCTCTTATTCAGGAAATAGTAATGGAGGACGTAAGTGCTTCGTACGCTCCAACAACAGGCAAATATTAAACAAGAAATATCTCCACATTTTCTTGTTACACATTTTCTTGTTTATCGAGATAAAATCTGCAACTGGCGAACATTTTAGCAATAAATTTCCTTTATTAATATTATATAAGTTGACATCGGGCCAGAATTAAATTATTTTAAAAATAAGGGATTAATAAATATAATATCCGAGATATTATAACTTGCCTCACGATCATAATAATAATCAACTCACAAGTGTCTGCTCTTGGACATATTCTAACAAATTTTGTGTTTTTTTTTTAATTTAGCTACACCACACTCGCGGCCCCTTATTGTAACCTTTGTAAAAATCCACTTATTTGTAACCTTTTAAATTATCATAATAATTATAATATAAAAAATACTCAAATCATCTGCAGGATATAATTATTATGAAAGGGGATAATCATAATTATTTTTTAAATTATATTTAATTATATATATAAAAAAATTACTAAGTTGCGGTCTAATATCGATTTTGTAACCGTGCATTGCTTAATAATCAATATTTTAAATATAAATTTTAAGATCCATTATCTGAAGGCTCATTAAAAGAAAAATTTGAATTATACTTTATTTAATTTTTAAATAGATATTTCCGAGATTTGCACGTAGCGACTCCCCTCAATTCAGTACGAGTTTTGCGGCTGGAGTCGCCTTAATCTTGTCATCTTCCACCCCAAGTCGATCTCAAAGTTATCCATCAATCGGGCATGTCATCAGCCCACGGGTAGTCGCTAATAATATGTAATTGCATTAATACATTAATGAAACAGGATGTGTTTCATCCGTTGGATGAGTGGTAAGGGTGCTTGCCTTAACGCTCTGTGCTATGGTTCCCGGGTTCGATTTCCGGCAGGGTCAACTTTGAAAAATCAACTTTTGGCTCTGGTCTGGATCTGGAAAGTAGTGGCAGGGTACACTGCGTTTCGCAGTCATTTGGGCGGCCCGTCTGGCGGCAGTAAACAGTAATCACCACCTTACAGAAGACCACCGTGAAATAGGAGCACGTGTGCTGTTGCGTTTCGGTGAGTGAGTAAGAGTTGCCAGAGCTCATTTCCCTATCCAATCCTAATCCCTTATCCTTAATCCTACTGTAGTCGGCAGCGCACTTGCAGCAGCTTTTGGCGTTGCTTGTGTTATAGGCGACGGAAGCCACCTACCATCAAGTGGACCGTCAGCCTGTCTGCCGATCTTAACATTAAAAAAAAATCCTTAATATAAAAACTTTTTTTTTTTTTAATTATAGATGAGTTTGCTCTTGACCAGCATCTATCCATGTAGGAAGGATGAGGCCGACGATGGAGCGAGCTCACCTAGAAGATGCCTATTCACTCGAACCTTGAAAAGATTTGGGTTATATGAGCTCGGAAATACAGACGCCGGCAGGGAGTTCCAATCCTTAGCAGTGCGCATCACAAAAGATGTTTTAAAGCGCTTGGTCCGAATTAGAGGGATTCGTTTTAGTAAAGCGTATTCGTTTTGATCCATCAAGTAGACTTTATTCTTGCGATGTACTTCTCACCTCTCTGCCACACACTGCTCTACTGGCGCAATTAATCCCGACGCTCCGCCTGGGTCCTTACCCATTATGCCTTTGCAACACAATGCACATTTTTAGTATAAATAATTATATCAATTATGCTAATTATTATAACACATTATAATTAACATAATCATAATTAAATTAATTATTTTTAATTTAAAAAAAACGTGTTGAAAATTACTTTATCTGACACATGGTTCGGGCGATTATGTGGGCGGCTATACGTGCTCATGTTGCCAGTCCTTTGACTCGCGCCCAAAAAACCAACAAAACAGCCTTGCTCCATGAACGAAGTTTACCCTCTGTGTCCCACTTGCAACTTCTTACATAAGTACGATAGAGAGAGAAAACTTCGAATGACATTCATGGCAGGCCTGCAGGAGCGCTGGGCATGACGTGCGACATGACGATTAATGTTGCCACACTACGTCTCTGCTTCCTTTCCTCGCTGCTTCTCATGCCATTCGACGAGTATGTGGCTGGGAAATTAGTGTTGTTGAAAACTTGTACTCAGAAAGCACATAGAACTTAATACAATACTTAAAAACACAGCAATGTGAGTCACATTGCACATTTAATAAATTAAAAAAATATGAAACAAAGATTAATTGCGAGATTCTGTTAGGGCTCGTTTTTATTGTTGACATTACCTCTCAGCAGACCCTTCGTCAAATTTCTTATTCCTTGCCTTCCAACCACTATGTACCAAGTAAATTCGCCAATCTCACTTGTTACAAATTGTTTCCTCAACGTGTAAGCCTAATGCCTCGTCGGTGTATCTTCAAAAGATTGTTCCGAAAACCCGTGACAACATTAAGCTGACTTTTGAATTTTAAAAGTACTTTACTTAATAAAACCTTTTTATGTTTTGTATCTGTATTAAATTTATATATATCGTTTTCTATTCGTTTTCCATTAATTAAATTTGACAAATTAAACTATTGTGTTGCTCTGTAATCAATTATTTATACTCTACAACTGAATTACAATATTTTATAAACAAAATTCCCACCTGTAATCAAAGAAACGAAAATTGAAGTTTATTATACACCAACTCCTTTTTAAATAATAAAAGGATTTTCATTACATACGAAATTCAAGTAGGAATAAAAACAATATTAGCTTGACACATTTGATTGAGCCCCGCGGCTACTTTTATGCACTGCGAGATCGAATCAGGAATGAGAAGATCCCTAGACGAATGAAATTGACCGACACTCGGCGGATCCATAAGTTGAGGATAGAACGGAGAGCCGGAAGATTCTCGAGTGGAGGCCACGGACCATATATTTCGGTGGTCTTCTGTAAGAGATTTCACGGCAAGCGCAGCCTAGGACGTTTACCCACAAGGTGGAGAAAGGATCTGATTATGGCCGCGGGTCGACGGTGGATCCAGGCTGCTTCTGACCGGTCCTATTGGAAAATTATAGGGAAGGCCTATGTCCAGCAGTTGACATCCTACGGCTGCGATGATGATCACGAGTAGCATGTCATCTAGGCAGTTCGTCTGGCGGCAACAACCACCCTCTTACAGAACACCACCGAAATAAACAGCATAATATGTGCTGTTGTGTATCGGTTTATAAGTAAGGTATTCCAGAGTCTATTGCCCTATCTCTTCCTAATCAGCGCAATTGCAGCATCTGTAGGGTTGATACCATTAAGTAGACCTTCAGCCTGTCTGATGACCTCAGGATCAAAAAAATATTGATATTCTAAGTATATAGGAAATCTCTAAACTCCAACGTCGTTTGACGTATCATTGTGTAAAGGCCGAAAGACCTATAATTATTTAGACCTGGCCAAAAAACCTGTGTTTGAAGTCTCTTGTGAGTACAAACAGCGCTCGAAAAACATTTTAGACCTTATCTGCAACTAACATATTTAAAAATTTACTTAATTAATCACACTATTTTAGTATGTTATTGAATTTTCTCTGTATGCGTTTTTTGCAAGACAGCCGACACCAAAACTGAATGAAAAAAGAAAAAAGATAGAAAAGACATTTTATTCAAAAACGGACACAAAATATTCAAGTTTCCAATTTTAATGCCAAACATAGTACTTGCCAACTCAAATTGGCACCCAACTTATGATTGTACTGTTTGCGCTAAAACTCTAAAAGTCACACAGCGGTGATCTTTCGTTGGGGACCTCAATTTGACCATAAATAAATAGATAAAATATACTACTATGAAATACAACTATAATAATGTGAATGTGAACACAAATAAAATTAAATATAATGAAATACACGCTTTTATGTCTAGTGTGCGCAGAGCTATACGACTCGATGTTTACTGGACAATAAAAAATATCTATTTTTAACAGAGTTTATTTTTTTTTTATTAAATCAAGATACGCTTGAGCACTATCTCACCTGATGTGAGGTGCAGATGCGGCCGAATGTGAACTACGCTTACCCAGTAAATGCCCATTACTGGGATTCATGAACCGCGGAACTAGAAAACCATGAAGTTAATAATCAATTGTTCTTATTTCGGATCTATCATACTTAGCCGGTAGCAAACGGATCAATTCATCCAAGTTTCTCGTTTTTAATGCGATGGGTTCTCGTTGCTAATAGCACGTTTAGCTTTTAGCTTAGCTTTAAAAGTTATAGATATAGCTTACTAATTTCAGTCCAAATTTATAATAGAAATAAGTCGAGACGTGTTTACGACAATCTTGTTTTAGGTTTTCTTTTCATCTGTTTTGAAACAAAACATCAATGCATTCCGATTGGGTTTAGCTTCGCAGAGATCGTGCTGGCCACATATTGACAAATAAAATAATAGCGGCGACATTGCACTGCTGAGATTTTTCGGCGTCATCTGTACCTGATTAATATTTTTGGCTGACTTATCAATCTTGCAATAAATAGAAGACATATCGTTATCTATAAAAAGTACAAAGATAGCAAGGCTGACTGCGGATAATAAACATATTTGACAAAATAACTAAGTAGACGTTTTTATGTTAAGGTGGAGACAAACGCTAATACTAAAAATATCCATTGTTTAATGAAGATGTTACAAGAAATAAACAACACAATTGCTTTGAAAAAAAATTATATTATACTTAAACATGTGAAGTACCAATTGTATTAATTAGAATTTTCGTTAAAGTAATAGAAACTCCACAAAAAAAGTTAGAACACAAGAAGAATTTGACTTTTATTGAAAATTCTTTCGAAAACGGCTTATTACGCGCATAGCGCATCTTGTACCTATTAATAAGTTAATGTCAGTTTAAAAAATTGTATGAATTTTTTTTTGTATATTGTTCTAATGGTAAAAACAAAAAAACACAATTTCTAGGCCTGTTGAATTGTCTCCGCTGCCAGCGAGTTCTATTGTAAATATCATTTGCCTAAGTGAAGCCCTTAAGGTCGTCAGACAGACAGTGTACTAGACCATAGTAAGATGAAGGATAAGGGAAATGATAGGACGGGATAGGGAAATGAACTCTGGCAACCCTTACTCACTTACCGAAACACGATAGCACACATGTTGTATTTCACGGTATTCTTCTGTAAGGGGTTGGTTACTGTCGCCAGACGGGTTGCCCAAATGGCTGCGAAACGCAGTGTGCCCTGAACTACTAAAAAAGAGCTAAGACTGATAGGTAATATTCAATATTCGTTTTATTTTCAATATTCATGCAAGCAGTTGTGTTTTTTGACAACAAATAAATTTAAATAAATATATTTTATTTCATTTGTTAGCGAGTACATGCATGGTGTGTGACCGTGTGTGTGGTGTTACACTAAGGGTTTCCACGGAAGATCAGTGCTGGCCTATGCCAGCACTACAAATAAGTGAGTACAGGCGGCCTTATCGCTAAGAGCGATCTCTTCCAGACAACCTTGTGGCAGAGGAGAAAACAAGAAAGAGAGAAAGAGGTAGAGTGCTAAAGAAACAAAATATAATCAATAAAATATCATCTATTAGGTTTAATTTGGAGCACAGATTTTTGAATGCCTTTATTTGAAAATGATTTTTCACTCATTTTAAAATAATCTAAAAATCACTGGCTGTATGAAACTCATGAATCTAAAATTGGAATGACGCAATATTTTCTTTTTATTTTTTTATCTTGAAAAAATGGCAATACACGTGACACGATGCAGCACGAAAACTTCATTAATAGTGTCGATGCAAGCGTACGTTATTTTTTTTTTGTTGTAAAGCGTTCTAAAAACCCCGCGAAATATAACGTCGAATTGTGTTGAACAAAATTGCTTCCAATAAATAAAGCCGGCTATCAATTCGCGCCGCCTTTGTCCTGTAATGAAACTCCCGATTGGTCTATTTGTTTCGCTCATAAACAGAATCCTCCTTTATGGGGTCAGACTGCGAAGGTCTTTACATGGCTGTTGTGCATTCGCGGGAGGCGGAATCCACTTTGCGCGAATACGTGTACATTTCTTACATGAGCTTTAAAAAGATGACTACATTTAAATAAAACTTAAATCTATGTCAATATATATATCTAGAAAAAGACTAGACTAGAAAAAGTTAATTTAATTTAATATTTTTACTTTTTGAAAACTTCCCCTATTAATATTGATTTCGGTTTACTTAAGTTTAAGTTTTTCATTGCCAATAAAGTAAAAGTAACATCCCTTCTCAATTGCGTTTACAAAGGATACAACTTTACATTACTCAGTATTCCGTAGCTGTTTTTGCGTAGGAAGGAAAAACGATGAACTTAACCCAAGCAAAGTGGTTACGTTGATCTAATGCCAACCTGTTGCTGACTTTTCGACCGAAAAATTCTTAACTTGTTGGGCGAGTTAAAAGAGTATTTGTGCCTCAAACTGAGCCTGTATTTCTTAAAGGCAATTTTATATAAATTGCCGGCGACCCGCCTTGCGGGCTCTATTTGCTCTATTTAACGAATCGCGGCTTCTAATCCCTTATCCAATCCTACTGTAGTCGGCAGCACACTTGCAGCAGCTTTAGGCGTTGTTTGTGTTATAGGCGACGGTAGCCACCTACCATCAAGTGGACCGTCAGCCTGTCTGTCGACCTTAACATTAAAAAAAACAGGCTGTATGTAACGATCCTTCAATGCGCTGCCGATTTTAAAATAATGAGTGATAAGGATAAGAATCTTAGAAAATTTAAAAAAAATGGGCTCTGGCATCCTTCGAGTTCGGCGACATTAGCTTTGCGATGCCTCTTTCAGAGAAAAATAAAATGTTTCATTAAATGAGCTGAATTGTATATCAACAAATAATGACAAAAATTACAATAATCTGACAAAATGTTTATTGACAGTTGACAGTTCCGATAACCCGATAGTCTTTATTGGTTTTTGTTGCTTCTCAAGTATAGGTCTTAATCAATTTTAACTTTGAGAAGCTTCTCTCAGCAAAATCTATATTGATAACTAAATCAAATCAAATCGTTTATTTCTCAAAAATAGGATATCTCAAAATCTTCGCGTTGTTGAGGAAGATTATTGTATTTCACCAGGATTTCAGAAAAAAATAGTCAAGATAATGAAGATTCTGAAAACCCCGAAAGAAACTCAGGATACCATTCTTTTTATCTTCTTTAAAATAATATATACAACAATTATTGGTGAAGCTACTTAAAATAAATTAAATTGATTTAATAGAACCGCACATTTTTGTTGATGGACTATGGCGAAATCTGGTTTTTGAGCCTTTCCATTGCATTTGTATATTGATTCCAGTTGCGCAGGACGCCATCTGGTGTGCGTGCGTTGAGTGAGTGACATTGACTCGGTGGATATAGGTCAAGGCCAGTATGTCTTTGAACGCCTTCCGTTAGCTACTCATTTTAATCAAGCGACGCTTTGTGCCGCTGCTACCGCCCGCTAGCATTGAGGATCCTTCTTCAGATTGTGTGTGATTGATGTGATAACGCAGAACTGTTTGTTTACAACACTATTTATCGTACACGAGTGGACTGTGTGCAGCTCCGCCGCTGTGGTGACGACGACGACCTGCGTGTGTTCTCCATTGAGGATGCTCTGGATTGATTGCAGGTCGGTGGTTTGGCTCATTACATACCGTATTAGATTGTCGCCATAGTATACCTTAGGGATTGGCTCGTACGCTCCCTTCAAAGGTATTTTTTTTACTCTTCTCGCTTTTTATCGAATTACGCATCCGCTGGTGGTTGTCTATTTACACGCCGACTCACCATATATTATTTTGGTCCTTACGAGCCTGGATATCTATCCAGCACAATTAAAGTTAGTGTTTTCCTTACGTATATTTGGTAAAGTTAAGTTTCACCATACAACATTTTTTTTCTCTCGCCTTTCTTACAACAATTACCTTGTTATTGTAAACCGCCCGCCATTTTGTCAAAAAAAAGTAAAAAGTTATTGTGATAAAATTATAAAATGAGTGAAGACGAACAAAATAGAGTAGATATAAGACTTAAAATGTTAAACGGTAAAAAAGAGATAATTTTTAAAAGAATAAACCGCTTATATGACATAGCTTTAAGGGTGTCAAGTTTTGATTCCCGCAACAACGAAAACTTTTTAGCCGAGTCAGAAACAATAGACGATTTGAGGGTAGAATTCAGTAAAATATTAGATCAAATTATCGAAATTGAAATGATTCTAAAACCACAAATTCCTCCTAATTATCAAAGTTTAGAAGCTTTTGATGATCTGTACATTCGCATTAAAAGAAGTAGAAATAAAATTATAAGTAGTGACAACTTAAGTGACCCGCAACACTCGGGCACCAGCGGCATTGGCGGTGCCTCGAAATTTTACGTTAAATTGCCGCCTATCGAACTGCCTTCTTTCGACGGAAGGACGGAGAATTGGCCTGTCTTTTACGAATCGTTTAAAACAAACATTCACGAAAATTATCAGCTGACCGATTCGCAAAGAATTCAGTACTTGATGGGTAAATTATGCAACTCCGCTCTTAAAATTACGTCAGGTATTGTACCTACTGGTGATACCTACTCAATTATTTGGAATTCACTTGTTAAAAAGTATCAGGATAAAAGGTCGTTAGGTACGCATTATTTGAACAATATTTTGGAATTAAGAAGTTCTTCCCATTCCGCACATAGTTTGAGCCTTTTTATTGAAAAATATTCCGCCTCACTTTCCGCTCTTAAACAATTGGAAATTAATGATTTAACCGATTTCGTTTTATTACATTGTGCCTTAAGAAAAATCGATGTGCAAACCGCACAATCATTCGAGTTATCTGTTCGTAATATTGAAATTCCTTCTTCAAACGATTTTATTAGTTTTGTTCAAGATCAAATTAAAATATTAGAACGTTCTGATAAAGTACGTAACTCGAATATGAATACAGGCATGGGCCCGGTCGGGAACAAGCCTCCCGCTGCTACGCGCGAGTCTCGCGTACGTACTTATAAGTCGTTCGTCGCAAGCCACGATCATGTACCTACTTATTCTCCCGCTCATACGGACACGCCGCTTATTTGTGTATTTTGTTCTGACAGTCGGCACACAAAACTTTATAATTGTACGAAATTTAAAAATTTATCTACCGCGTATGAACGATATAATTTTATTAAATCGAAACATGGATGTGTTAATTGTCTAAGTATTACGCACACCATTACTAACTGTAAGTCGTCGTCGACTTGCGAGTTATGCAAAAAGCGACATCATACACTTTTACACTTTAATTTTGATAGAAATAAAGGTACCGCGAATGTTCATTTGAATGTCGCGTCGCCGCCGTCGTCATCGCGAAATATGCCGTTGACTGTCGCGCAGCCGCCGCCGCCTGCGATGAAGCCCTCTCCCATGACAAACTCGGTTTCCACTATCACCGCCGCGCCCTCTGCCGGGAATAAGCCGAAACACGAGGCGCATATTGCACCGGGAAATATTCAACCTTCGGTGTCATTAACTTCGGAAGCTAGGCCTAATACTTCTATTTTACTTTCGACCGCTCAAGTATTTGTAAGACCGCAGGGGAGAACGGGGCGAGTTGTAGTAAGGTGTCTTATTGATAACGGATCACAAAATAATCACGACGGAATGTTGTCGTAATTTAAACTTACCGATTGTGCCGTTATGTAATTCCTTTGTTAAGGGTGTTGGTCTATCTTCGCGACCTATACATGGATATGTCTATTTAGACATAGAATCCCGCTTATTTTCTGAATATAAATATAAAATATACGCGTTAGTTGTTGATTGTATAACGGATGAGTTACCCGCTCGCTTTATTAAGTTGGATAATAATTTAGTTCAACTAAATAATTTACCGCTTGCCGATTTGACTTGGAATATTCCAGGCAATATTGACGTCGTACTGGGAGCACAATTATTTCCGTACATTTATTTGGGAAATAAAATTAATATTGGACCGCGTGCCCCACCCGCTTTATCTACCGTGTTCGGTTATGTTCTTATGGGTGACTACCCCTACCAGGAAAATATTTCAACCGCAACAAATAATAATATTACCGCTACTTATAATAATAATACCGCTAATTGTAATAATAAATATACCACTAGTTATATGAATGAAGCCGCTTCTTTTATTGATTCAACCGCCACCGCAAATTTTAATTATAATAATTTTACCGCGACTTTGACCGCATTAGCTTTGAACGATTTGGTTCAAAAGTTCTGGCAATTGGAAGAACTACCGCAAATTGAATTCTTATCACCTGACGAAACGGCTTGTGAAAATACTTATGCTTCTTCTGTTACTCGAGATGATACCGGCCGCTATACCGTTTCTCTCCCTTTCTGCAGAGAGCCGACAGAGCTCGGCAGCTCTCGTGCTGTTGCGTTACGCCGATTTGTGGCCTTGGAAAGGAGATTCCGACTCGATCCTAAATTGAAAGACAATTATAATAAGGTCGTACGAGATTATATCGACAACGGTTATTTGAGTTTAGTCTCGGAGTCTGACGATTCGGATACAGGATATTACATACCGCACCACGCCGTCGTCCGGTCTGATAAACCAATGCCGCGTATTGTGCTTGATGCCAGCGCAAAGACGCATACTGGTTTGTCATTAAATGACGTTCTTCATGTGGGTCACAACATGCAGGCCGACTTATTTACTTTGTTATTGGACTTTAGATTATTCCCAGTTGCTATGAACGCTGATATTAAACAAATGTATTTACGCATTGGTGTTACGAATGACCAACGCAAATATTTACGTATTTTATTTCGGGTCAATGAGAACGATAATATTCGCACGTTTGAATTTAACCGCGTTCCCTTTGGTCTCAAGTGTAGTCCATTTATAGCTATGCGCACCGTGCGACAGCTGGCCTTAGATATGAGCCCACACTTTCCTGAAGCTGCTAAAATTGCAGAATCAAGTCTATATATGGATGATTTAGTTTATTCCGCCCCTGATGTGGAGACTGCACAAGGTTTGGCTCAAGACCTGATTAAGATGTTCGATTCAGGTTCCTTTGAATTGGTGAAATGGTGTAGCAATTCACCGGAGCTAATGAACAGTCTTCCTGACACTCATCGATCCTCTTTGGATTTTGACTCTGGTCAATATTCATCGAAGGTATTAGGGTTGTCATGGGAACCTTCTAATGATACTTTCCTTTTTACTTCCTTCCAAATCTCG
Source organism: Bembecia ichneumoniformis (assembly GCA_910589475.2). Lineage (NCBI taxonomy): Eukaryota > Metazoa > Arthropoda > Insecta > Lepidoptera > Sesiidae > Bembecia > Bembecia ichneumoniformis. Next base: position 1,264,160 of record OU342520.1, read on the forward strand.
GAAGAATGTACCAAGAGAAAAATACTTTCTGTAGTGGCCCGCTTATTTGACGTGCTGGGTTTAGTCGCTCCCGTTATTTTGTTTGCCAAATTACTCATTAAAGAACTGTGGTTGAGCAAAATTGGCTGGGACGATTCTGTTCCTAATATTATAGCACAACGTTTTACCGCCCTAATACAGGAATTTCCGCTTCTGGATACATTGCGTATCCCGCGTCACGTAGGTGTCGTACATGAATGTACGCTAAATCTGGTTGCCTTTTGCGACGCTAGCATGAAGGGATATGGGTGTGTGATTTATGCGCACTGTACGTACCCTTCCGCTGTCACCGTTACGTTGCTCTGTGCAAAGTCAAAGGTATCACCTACTAAAGTGACTACGTTAGCACGATTAGAGTTATGCGCTGCCGTGTTGATGTCTAAATTGATTAAAATCGTCCAAAATTCTTATTCTAAGCGCTTCCCTATTACTGGAATTTATGCTTTTTCAGATTCTACGATCACGCTATCCTGGATAAATTCATCCCCGCACCGCTTGTCTGTCTTTATCAGTATCCGCATTATTCTTTCCCGACGTAGGGGACAACATGCTCAGAAAGCTTACATCTGCCTCTTTGTATGTTTAGTCACAAAGGCAGTTCATATTGAGTTGGTATCGGACTTAACCTCTGATTCATTTTTATCCGCGTTTAAACGTTTTATTTCCCGTCGTGGACCTGTCTCATGTCTTTATTCCGACAACGGAACAAATTTCGTTGGCGCCAAGGCGCAGTTGGATGAGTTATATGCGTTTTTATTGAATTCACATTTTGAAACCGCTCTTACGCAAGAACTTTTGTCGCACAGAATTAAGTGGAAAATGATACCGCCCAGATCTCCACACTTTGGCTCGATGTGGGAGTCTAATATTAAGAGTTTAAAAACACATTTATATCGTGTAATTGGCACACAACTTCTTACTTACGAAGAGTTGCAAACAGTTTTAACGCAAGTTGAATGTATTATGAACTCGCGCCCGCTTAATGTGGTATCTTCGGATCCACATCCTGAAATTATAACGCCCGCTCATTTTTTAATGTCATCTCCGCTAAAATATTTACCCGCTCCTGATTTGTCTGAGCAACCTATTAATTTAGTGCAGCGTAAACATTTGCTAGATAGCATGATACAATCGTTCTGGAAAAAATGGCATATTGAGTATCTGCATACGTTGCAAGTTAGACAAAAATGGTTTACACCTGATAAGCCTGTCGAGGTAGGTACGGTCGTACTCGTAGGGCAGGACGATTCTCCGCCTTTATCCTGGCCAATAGGTGTTATTATTGAGGTTTTTCCTGGCGCCGACAATGTTGTTCGAGTTGCGAAGGTTAAAACTAGATTTGGTGTTTTTAAACGTCCTGTAGTGAAACTTTATCCAATTCCAAATCAATAATTTCCTCGTTTAACCGCTTATATAGTTATTTACCGCTTAGATTAATAATAATATGTTCTTAGGATACTTTAGTTGTAATGTAGACCGCTTAGAGAACTGTTAGGTCAGAGTAACAGTTTTATTTTTCTACTTTTTCTCTCTTTTCATGTTGAAAGATCTCCGACCTTTCAAGGCGGGGAGTATGGTGAAGCTACTTAAAATAAATTAAATTGATTTAATAGAACCGCACATTTTTGTTGATGGACTATGGCGACATCTGGTTTTTGAGCCTTTCCATTGCATTTGTATATTGATTCCAGTTGCGCAGGACGCCATCTGGTGTGCGTGCGTTGAGTGAGTGACATTGACTCGGTGGATATAGGTCAAGGCCAGTATGTCTTTGAACGCCTTCCGTTAGCTACTCATTTTAATCAAGCGACGCTTTGTGCCGCTGCTACCGCCCGCTAGCATTGAGGATCCTTCTTCAGATTGTGTGTGATTGATGTGATAACGCAGAACTGTTTGTTTACAACACTATTTATCGTACACGAGTGGACTGTGTGCAGCTCCGCCGCTGTGGTGACGACGACGACCTGCGTGTGTTCTCCATTGAGGATGCTCTGGATTGATTGCAGGTCGGTGGTTTGGCTCATTACATACCGTATTAGATTGTCGCCATAGTATACCTTAGGGATTGGCTCGTACGCTCCCTTCAAAGGTATTTTTTTTACTCTTCTCGCTTTTTATCGAATTACGCATCCGCTGGTGGTTGTCTATTTACACGCCGACTCACCAATTATTATACTACAATTACAATTATTATACTCAGAAGCGTTTAAATCCATGCTTCATTATGGCTTAAATAATCAGCGATTTTATGATAACCTGTTGAACAGAGTTTGGTTTTGATTTCTCTTTTAAATTGATTTATAGGTAAGACTCTTATTATCTCAGGAAGTTTATTGTAAAACTGTATACACTGACCCGTAAAGGAATTACTTATCTTGTGGAGTTGCGTTTTATGTTCATCAATATCATTTTTAAACTCTAGTTGCAAGACATTTTAAGCCAGTTGTTTTTTAACTTTCATAATGTTGCCAGATAACCGACTCTAGAGAAATATCATTGCATTACTCGTACGTACTACTAATATTTTAACAATTTTAAAAAAACTTTATGCAAACTTTCTTGCGAGGTTTTCGGATGGTCCCCGAAATGCTGTTCTGTCACTAATAAATACAATATTTAAAATATTGTAGTCAAGAATAAAATAAATTTATATGATTATAATTGTTATTTTTACTGTTGTTTCAGAGAATATTGACAAAGCCGGTGAGGATCCGGTAGTGGCAGCCTTGAGACCGTACGGAGCGACAGATGACGAGGATGGCTCCGCCAGACAAAATGCCGCTGATGTGTTCCAAAAGTACTTCGGAAATTTCACACTTAACACAGTCAGCCAACAGAAAGATCTGTCGGATGTGTCACTGCTTGACCATTTCGTGAACTTGGATCGCAGCTACGATAATAACGAAACGCAGAAGAACGCTTATGACTTCTCCGAAAAGACAATTTCAAACGACACAACATACTCTAATGTCACTGTAGCAAAACCTAGTGTTCACGAAGACGTAGTCACAAAATTCCTTAGACTCATAGAGAGTCAACATTTATTAGGTGAGAATTGTACGGCTGGCACCGATTTGAACCTGGGCGAAGGTGTCGTCGATAGATACGCGCAAGAGAGGTTTAGGATAGAAGCAGATGTTGTCGTGAACAGAGCCAACATGTTAACTAGATTATGGAAATACGCCGGCCCTTCCGTTATGTACAACGAGTACTTGTTACACGCAAGCGTTCTTTCAATGATTGAATTTGATGACGACATATTTGCGGCAGGCAACTGTTACGACCAATACCAGTATAAGGATTATCAGTTGTTCTGTCCGTTTGCGTATAGATTGCCAGAGGGGCCAATATTGGTCAAAGACTTGGCCGTAGAGTACATATATTTAAGTAATACCTCGGAATGGTTTTATAAAGCTAGAAAGAATGCTGAACGAGTTATAAGAAATCACAACCAGTTCAGAAGAGGTAAGTGTCTCATATAAAGTATTGACCAACTTATATAATATGTACTAACTACAAGAGCTTTTGCCGGCGAATTCATAAGCACCCCTTTTTCTTAGATGTTAAAACATTTATTCAATCTTTATTGCTGATATACTTTTGTCAGGCGTTGATATTTTTTTAAAAATTTTTTTTATGATCCCTCAGGAAAGGTATTTTTTTTGGACGAAAGGTACCCTATGTTCTTTTCTGTGTCCATGTCAACGTGTGTTATTATAAATCAAGGTAGCGCTTGACCACTATCTCACGTGATGTGAGGTGCGAATGCGGCCGAAGGTGGACCACGCTTACCTAGTGAATGTCCATTTACCTTGGTTGTGAAGACCCCGAGATTGTAGTCCTGTGGGAATACAGACGCAGGCATTCAATCATTGCAACACGTTAAATCTCGTTAGCACGTTACATTACATGTCGCTCGTTGAACATACCGCGTGCTAAACAAAAATATTATTTTTTAACAGTAGAACAAACGCTACGAGACTTTCAAAATTGTTGACGAGTACAGTATTGTTACGGAATTCCGTCTTAAAATGGGTGCCTCCGCAATGGCATTTGTGGTCCACACAGTAGACCATCGGTAACGGTTGCGATGATATTTAAACAAAATTCATCATCATCATTAACAGCCTATTATATGTCAATACTGTAGGGGCACAGGACTAACCTCTCAACAATGGGCTATATGGTATACCATGCTGTCCCAGTACTGGTTGGTGGACTTCTCAAGCTCCTTAGAATTTCTTCTTTGGCGTATACAGGTTTCCTCGCGATATTTTCCTTCACCGTTTGAGGACATGACCCACCTTCCTCCCATGGCCCTACCCGCCTGCGGCATAACGGACCGAATCGCGAGAGATGCACGCGATACTTGCCGCGCGCACTTATTTCAACTTATTTCGTCCCTATTTTCATTTCACCTCTCCCCTTTCTGGGGCGTGAACACAGCACAACAATGTTGCTTCGCGTTCGCAGGCTGGTTCTTGAGTTCGCGCTAGTCGAATTTTTTCCGCTTCTTGTGCCAAGAGTGCGCAAAGTTCTTCAGCAAGTTGAAATTCTGCACGCAGCTAACCAGGTCCGAGTGATAAACCGGTCCAATCCCTGTTCTCTTCAGGCCGTCGATCATGGTGGTCCTCTCATCAGAATAAAGCTCGCATTCCCAGAGGGCATGGTCGCGGGTTTCTGGCTCATTGCCGCACGGACACATCGCGCCGTTTGAGGACAGTCAGTAAATGCTCTTAAGTTTATAGAAAAAACCCATTAGTACATGACATTGCCGGGGATCGAATTCGGACCTCTCGACATGAAAGGGCGCGTCTTTCTCACAGCGCCACCGATGCTCACTAAATTAATTGTAAGAATTAAATATAAACTAAACTTAAAACTTTCTTGAGCCTTAAAACCGCTCTGCAGAGGAAGCAAAGATCAAAATTCAATAACAATACGGAGATTACTACATCATTCAAAAAATATCCAATGATCACACAAAATTATATTAATTAATGAAATCTGTCAAACGAATCGTCGTTCAAGGACGCAGTACAACTTTTTCTGAAGATTTCACAGAAACGTGCCGTTTAGTTGACTAAATCTTCAAGTTAGTGCCATGTCATGCAAATCATTTTGACATTTCTGCTTAGCGCTAACTTTTAATTATAAGTATTAGTGAACTTGTCTGTATAAGCTTCGAAAAGGAATCGGGATCTTGAGAGGGATTCGGTTATTGACGACAGGATGCAAATGCATCACTGCGCATAGGTACATTAACTTCTTAAACTCCCGTACATGTAGTCACGGTACGGATGTGTATTTGCAGTGGGCAACGCTTCCGGTCGAAGAAGCCCGTTGGTCTGTCAATTCGGTGGTTAGACCGAAGAGAGTGGGTAGGGTTCCAAAACAAGTTTGTATGAGTTACCAGGTTTTTATTGCGGTGAATGAAGATAAAAATATTTACAAAATGGCTTATTGATTTATAATATTTACACTTATAACTAGTGGCGACCATGTCAGGCACCGAACAATATACGCCAATGACGAACGAGTGTGATACAGTCGCCTGAACGATGTAATAACAGTGTGCCTGCTTTGTTATCTCTTTCACTTGTTAATATACACTTTGCTGTAATATACTCGCACAAGAACTATTATTAACAATTTATATCTTTATGTAATGGTGTTAGTAAAGTATATTTATGCTGAATGTAAAAAAAAACACAATGTTAAAAACTTTGACCCATATGGTTAAATTGTACTCTTTGTGCAAATGAATAACGCAGATAGTTACTCAACAATTGCAACTCACAGGCATTATAATATGCTAATATTCTTAATTATAATATGCCATTATAATATGCTAATCACACGCTTGCTGGCTATTGATTATGGATTACTATCGCAATGTCCTGCTTAGCGAATCTCATTGTACATCGTAACGCTAATTTACCTCACTTTCTGATAGGATAGTTCTGAACACGGAGCATATACAAAGAGGAGATGGCCTAAACAACTGTGCACTGATTTCAAACTAGGTCCTGACGTCATTTTTTGTGGGCGTGGTCTTGGTCAGTCTGCTGTCGACATCGGCACGGAGTGGTGGCGCTTGTTGTAGTCAAAATTAATTTGCAATTTTCTATTAACTTTATAATTAAAAATAAGTAAAAAAATTTGAAGTGTTGTGTGCTATCGTGTAAAAACTATTCGGATAGACGTTCCGATGCCATGGCTGGCATCACATTTCACTTGTGAGTAATTTTATTCATACTTTATCGAGACGAATTCTAGAAAAATATCTTTGCATTGCCATAGTTATCCTACTTGACTAAAGATGGCGCAATATTGTAAATAAATAATTAGTTGAAAAATAAATAATTCTTTGAAATTCAGTACGTCCCTGTATTCGATACTAGTGCTATCTAGCAATACATAGCTAAACAACGTAGTGAAAGGTCGATAGGCGAAGGTTTTCTTTTTACCGCTAGATGGAAAAAGTGTAATTGGGCGGGGTGTGGGCGGGGTCTAACTTCCTCCTTGCCCCGCGCAGTACTCACGCGCCGCTCTATAGAAAAATTCAATAACAACATCTCCTCTTTGTATAATTATGCTCCGTGGTTCTGAACGTAAATCTACATTTTTGTAATTCAACTTATTTTCAATATTTTCATATATAATAACATATATGAGTCTTTCTTCATTGGCGACGGTCCTTTTCTCTCGATTTCTTCATCATTTTTTGTATGTTTTATGTTTTATGTGTGTTTAAACATCATACGGTAGTTTTTTGTACTATGAAATACCTACATTTTATAAATAACTAACGACCCCTCCTTCCCATGGAGTTAAAATATTCAAAAATCCGTTCTTAGTTTTTTTTTCTACATTAGGATCGGCAGACAGGCTAACGGTCCACTTGATCGTAGGTGGCTATCGTCGCCTATAACACGAACAACGCCACAGCTGCTGCAAGTGTGCTGCCGACTACAGTAGGATTGGATAGGAAATTTGGATAGTCGATGCTTACGTTATAAATTAAACCAATGTCAGCTTGAAACTAATTCAGCTGAAAACTAATTTCAGCTTTCTAGACTTAGTAGTTTTGTTTGTGCGTTAATAGTCAGTCAGGACAAACGATTTTACAAGTATAAATTAGATTCCCATTGTACGAGATACAATAATAATTAATTAAATAGCAACGTGTCTGGTCGGTCTGGTACACCTTCTGATCCAACGAAATTACTTTTTATTAAACGCTCAGAACTTTTAATACAGTATTGATATTTGTAGTGCTTAATTAAAACTCTTTATATGTCCAACAATGGACGTTTGTGGGCTAGCTGACTAAAATTTAATCTATATAAATAAAAATGGATCTTCGAAATGTATGTAGGCCCATAACTTTCGAACGGGTAGACCGATTTTAATTCGGTTTTGACTAATGGAAAGAGGGATAAACGGGGAATGTTTATGTATATAAAAATTGTACTACGGGCGAAGCCGGGGGCGAGCCGCTAGTTTTAAATAAATGTCGATGGCGTAGCAAAGCCACGGATAAATCGTGGCTTCCTATCTCATAAAACAGATGTTGAATTTGTAACGTATCTTTATTGTTTTTAATTTATTTTTACCTTTAAGAATTATTTATACCTTCCATTCAAATTCAAATTCTTTATTGAGATAAAAACGGACAGGTCCACTAACATTTATCTCACAACATATTTCTTAGCAGTTAATATCTTTAAATAAAATTAATCACAAAATATAAAATAACTACCAATAATAAGTAAATATCATAAATTAGAATATTGGTCAATTAAACTATCTGCTTATATGCCTTTGTCCCATTGGTCTATAAAATTTTCACAATATGTCCGAAAAGTTTTAATTACAGTTGACCAATTGTCACAAAAAATATCAATGTCAGTGTTGGTGGTAAGGAGTGCATTGAAATGGCGGCGGGCGCGGATCAGTGGAGACATGCCACGGTGCAGCTGACATGGCTGACAGCCACGTTAAACAATTTGGCCAATGTGCCAACACTACCGGTCCGTCTGGCACGAACAAGGTGCACAATAAATCATGCAGGTGCAAGAAATCGACCCATCCTCTGAGCACCTTGTAGCAAGTAGTGAGCTGATCTATCTTATTTCATTACTTCATAAATTCACCTTCCTTGTTCGAACTGCTAAGGAGTGGAACTCATTGCCTGCGTCTGTGTTCCCACAGAACTACAACCTCGGGGTCTTCAAAACTAGGGTAAATGGGCATTTACTAGGTAAGCGTGGTCCACCTTCGGCCACATCTGCACCTCACATCAGGTGAGATAGTGGTCAAGCGCTACCTCGATTTCATAAAAAAAATAAATAAAAAAAATGCATTTTCATTGATAAGAGAACTTATAGCTGGACTAGGCATATTATTCAAAATAATTTCAGCCGCAGGATGTCCAGTGTCCACTGCCGGACATAGGCCTCCCTCATATCATTATTAAATACATAGAAATAGATCTTTTTGCAAATGTCCAATGCAAGGACGCATGATTATGAAATTAATTTCAATTATCACATTCATGTTCTGAAAATTCACTTCATAATTGTCTCGATACATCAACGCTTTGGGTATAATGGAATAATGATCTAAAATATTCTTTGGCGTGATTCATCATCCCAAGAGTTGACATTCGGTAGGTACCTACGATGACAGTGATTAATTTTAACTCAAACACTTCGAGTTTGTAGTACGGGGATATAAATTCTGTTGTGACTATTATTCGGAAACATTCTATTTTTTACCCATGTTAATAATTAAACATAAAATTACCGAAAACAGACCAATTTAAACAGAGGCTGTTCAGCAACTGTTTAGGAATTACATCACAATATAATATTGGACTATGTACGGTGATAGATACTACTCTGTCCTAACATGGTTCTACCAGTTGTACAATGGCTAGTGCGCGGATGAGTTGTTCCAATTAATGCCTACCTCAAACTTTTACAACCGCACTGCGCGCCATAGATGCGGAGTTCATCCGCATTACTTGGATAAAGTGCCGCTGCGCACAGTTCGGATGAGTAGAAACTTTATTCCACGGACGCTCGAACTATGGAACAATCTCCCTTCAAAAGTGTTTCAATCTAGCTGCAATATGGACTTCTTCAAGTGAGCAGTAAACAAATTTCTGCAGGGTCGGCAGCGCACAGGGTCACCTACAGATTGACTCAGATACTCACCGGGCACGGTTGCTTCGGTGAGTATCTGAATCGAATCGGACGGGAAAGGACGGCACAATGCCACCACTGCGCTTCCGACCGGGACTCCGCCCAGCATACGCTGGAGGACTGCCCAGCTTGGGTGTCCGAGCGTCAAGTCCTGGTCGATCAGATTGGGCAAAATCTGTCCCCGCCAGCAGTAGTCGCGGCTATGCTGGCGGGTGAGGACGGCTGGAGGGCCGTGGTCGCCTTCTGTGAGGCAGTAATGCTCCAGAAGGAGACCGCTGAGCGGGAACGGGAGAGGGCCGATCCCGCTCGGACGAGGCGGCGCAGGGCCGCCCGCAACAGGTAACCCAAGCTCTGCCTTCGGGTAGCGGACGGCGCATCATGGGGAGACGCGCCGTCAAAACATGCGACCCGGAACCGGACAACACCCCTAGTAGTCTGGGGTGTTGCTGAGTGTTGGGGGGTGCACTGTATCCCCCGACATATTCCGAGGGGATTCAATTATCGCATCCTCAGGAGGTGTCCCTCGTAACCAAGAGGGACAAAGCGGGGGCGGGACTTGGTGCGTTAATGCGATCCCAGGACCCACCCTGACCGCCGAGGAGGACCGCCGCGGGGTTTTGGTGGGTATACATACCTCACTATGAAGAAGAGGAGTCTCACATAACCGCACCGTCTCCCCAGACGGTGTGTGTATGCGTAACGACATTTCGCCGCATCAAAAAAAAAAAGGGTCGGCAGCGCACATGTAGTGATGGTGTTGCTTGTCTCCTTAGGACACCTACCTTCAAGTGGACCGTCAGCCTGCCTGCCACCCTTAATAATATAAAGTAGGCGTATTTGTACTTTGTCTTCTACCTTTTTTAATATAAAAGATATGCTGTGGTTCTTCACTGTTCAGAATGAGAGTTACAGACTGAACCGAAGCAATACATATAACTTCACCACTCATGTAATTTATTTATCGACATTATAATAACTTATATTTGAGACAATATAACACGTCATACGTGAAAAAATATATCGTTTTTTATTCCAAAAATTCATCATCCAAGAAGTCGCCTCTCCAAAACTAATTACCGCGAGCAAAATCAACGCCTAACTCAAACAATGGCTATTATTGTATTATAAATTAAATAACACAATTTTTTTTTTATTTGTCAATTATTTATATAATAAAATCGTAAACGTAATAAACGTGAACTAAATTTTCACTTATGTAACCAAAGCAAACATAAGTAAGTAAAGTAGTTTGCGCCTTTCACTGTTGGTTAGTTAGTTCGTTGTTAGTTGAATGCGGTTTTCACTTGTGTATTGTAGCAAGCTTCCCGTAACATTACTGTTTCATTCATTCCAATCGGTTTACAAACAAAATAGTTAATTGAAATAATACTCGCTGTTATTTCAATTAACTATTTTAACCGAAATAATAACCGTGGTTCGAGGACAGTTCAATTATTTCAATTAACTTGTGAGTACAAAGACTATTAGTAATTTAGTATCATAACAAAAATTGTCGCACATATTCGAACTATAAGGATGCCTGTAGCATGTACCAAATGATCTCACTTGAGGATAGACGTTCTCTCCTTGATATGATTTTCTTGTATAAAATCTGCAATGGCATGGTCGACAGCACTGACCTGGTAAACAACACATTAAACTTGTGGGCTCCGGCGGTAACATCGAGACGCTCGAGACTTTTTAATTGTAAGTTTGTCCATAGTAATTATGCTCAAAATTCAGTCTTGCGCCGTCTTCAGAGATCGTACAATGACAAATTCTCCTCGGCAGATTTGTTCTGTTCTTCGTTGCGTGAGTTCAGGAATAGCATTGGCAACATTCTTACTTGCTAGCGAGTACATTCGTTATGTTAAATATTTTTTATTTTTAAGACAGTGAGCATTGTGGCATTTACCTAATGTGAGTAGTATTGTAATTGTACTAGGTCATTTGAAAAGTTCTTAGCCTAACATGGTTAAAGTCATTGGTTTTTTTTATAACTACTCTCATTTTGTAGTTACATTATTTAGCAACAAGTATGCACAGTTTAGTTTATTCACAGTAACTCATTGTTCGTTTACACGTGATACCGTAAGTCAAGTCAGAGCTATTTTTGAAAATGGATAAAATTGAACATCGTGCAGTGATAAAATACCTGAATTTGAAAGGTTTAACTCCAAAAGCTATACATGAAGACATGTCTGCTACTTTGGGTGAGTCCGCTCCTTCGTATGCGACTGTTAAAAACTGGGTGGCAGAGTTTAAACGTGGTCGTAAGACCATTCAAGATGAGCCCCGTAGTGGCCGGCCTTCGACTGCTTCCACTGATCAAAACAAAGAAAAAACCTGTGATTTAATTTTATCTGATCGAAAATTGACTGTCGAGGAGATAGCTAAGACTGTAGGCATCTCATCTGAGCGAACACATCATATAATTACTACTGAACTTGGATTCTCTAAGGTGTCTACGCGGTGGGTACCGCGACTGCTTTCAGTGGAACAAAAACGCAACCGAATCGCAACTTCTCGCGACTGTTTAGAGTTATATGAAGCTGACCCAATAGAATTTGTTGAAAGATTTATAACCATGGATGAAACCTGGGTTCACCACAATACACCCGAGACAAAAGAACAGTCGAAACAATGGAAAAGAGCAGGATCGCCCACCCCAAAGAAGGCAAAGGTGGTTTTATCGGCGGGCAAAGTCATGGCATCCGTTTTTTGGGATGCAAAGGGTATAATTCTCGTGGATTATTTAAAAAAGGGTGAAACAATAAACTCCGATTACTATTGCAACCTGTTGCGTCGTTTGAGAGAAGAAATCAAAGAAAAACGTCCAGGTTTATTGAGAAGAAAAGTCTTGTTTCATCAGGACAATGCGCGCGTTCACACCTCTGTGCAATCCATGGCAGAAATCCATCAATGTGGCTTCGAATTGTTACCTCATCCCCCATATTCACCGGATTTAGCACCGTCCGACTTTTATCTGTTCCCAAAGCTGAAAACATTTTTAGGTGGTAAACATTTTTTTACAAATGAAGAGGTCATAGCCGCCGTGGACGCTTATTTTGAGGAGTTAGACGAAGATTTTTTTAAAACGGGTATCGAAGCCTTACCGGGTCGATGGAAAAAGTGTTTTGAGCTCGGAGGAGAGTATGTTGAAAAATAAAAATAAACTCAAAATCGTGTGGTTTCATTAAGTATGTTAGGCTAAGAACTTTTCAAATGACCTAGTATTTGTAAGTATTTATATATAATATGTGTTAGTGTATGACTTATTTATGTATGTATTTTGCTTAATTTTTTTTTTCTTTTTTTTTTCTATTTTCCTTTTAGGTATGCATATGTAAAATCCTTAATTGGCTGTCAGACATGCCTTATTTTTGTTTATTAATTGTATATTGAGAGCTGTGGATTTTGAGTGAATGTGTAAATAAATAAATAAATAAATAAAAATAAACCGGTGGTATTAAACACATATTTTGTAAATCTTTGGTTAGATTGAGTGTAGATTCCTTTTGAATAAGGACATACATATGTGTGTGTTTATTCCACCTTTATAAATACTTCCAAAATAAATTATTTCAGGGCCTAACTAATCGCATTTTTTTTGTTTATATTAAGGTCGGCAGACAGGCTGACGGTCCACTTGATGGTGGGTGGCTACCGTCGCCCATAACACAAACAACGCTCATACATAGGTACTGCAAATGTGCTGCCAAGTAGGATTAAGGATAAGGGATTGGGTGGAGTAATGGGCTCTGGTATCCCTTACTCGCTCAGCAAAACACAACACCACATAAATTCTATTATTTCACAGTGGTCTTTTGTAAGGTGGTGGTTACTGCCACCAGAGGGGCTGCCCAAATAACGCAGTGTGCCCCATTCCAGACCAGAGCCAAATTAGAAAAAATCATTTTTAAAGTTGACCCTGCCGGGAATCGAACCCGGATTCCCAGCAGACCACCACTCACCATCGGATGAGTGGTTAGGGTGCTCATCCTTGAGGGGCTTGTCTATTGAGCCAAATTGAGAAAATATTACAACTTTTGTTAAAATAAATGAGCTTCCATTTATTGTAACAAAAATTTCGGCCTTTTAAATATGCAACGATGAAATTAATTGAAATGCTCACTAAAGTTATGCGTAAATATTGTATGTTAAATATTTTTTTGGACTTCCTTCGTGCTTTAAAAGTTATACCTACTTAAATTTATGTTTAAAATAATAAATTAATTACGCATTGCTTTCGCTTTTACACACTACAATTTTACACTATCGGATAAAAATGGATGACCACAGAAATTACAAAATGGGCAAATTCCGAAATATGGTAAATAGAGATATTATTTTAACTTGTCACATAGAGCTATTGTGACAAGTTAAAATAATGTCAAATGCATGAATGATGTGAATACATGGATTATTGACTCAGCTGGCGTTCGGTGCTTACATAGGTAATTATTTAAAATAAAAATGTTACATGATTGTCCTAATCGTGTAATAACCAATTGTTGACCAATTGTTTTCAAGTGATTACTATTACTATTATTACTAGAACTTTCAATACAAATATTATATTACATTCTCATGTAATAATGATAACTTTATTTACATGAGAATGTGAGTAATTACCTAAATATAATACAGTCCTATGCACACTCTGTTACGACTAATTACGACGTACAAATTTATATGGTAAAGTTTTGGTTTGTTTGTATGTAGGAGGTAATCTTCGAAAATACTCATCCGATATAAAAAAATCTTTCACCAATTTTTAGAATAACGGGCACCAGCTATCTAAAAATTAAGATCTAACGCTTGGCAAAAGTATTATTACGACTAACTATGGAACATTCTGGAAAAAGCGTTGCGACCGCCGAAAGTCTCGAACGTCCCACCCTATCGATGGTAGCCACGCTCTTTTCTGATGAGTGTCAAAGGAAATTGATCTCTATGTTTACAACATACGGTTTACATTTCAACAGAAATTTCAATGGTTTGTTTACAATTTTATTTACATTTTCTAGTAAATTCGAAATACATCGAGGCGTTAGGCGCCAAGTATAAGAGTGCGGCCGGCCCAAATGAGTGAGTTGGTGATAACAAGCGATAAGAAAGCGACTCTTCGGAGCTTTTGCGAAGTTATCTGCGACAGTGAATCGGCGAGACATTAAGGGAATCATTGACGTTTAACGATTTCATCGGACAAGTTTGGTGATTTTGAAAGTCATTTTGGTTTGAGAAAATAAATCGTTCCGTGCCTAAAACACAAGCAATGCCACAGCTGCTGCAAGTGCGCTGTAGGCTACAGTAGGATCAACGTTATGGGATTGGAAAGGGTTAGGGAAAATGGGCTCTGGTTACTCACTCTCCGAAACACAACAGCACTTGTGCTGTTATTTCACGGTGGTCTTCTGTAAAGTGTGGCCACCAGACGGACTGCCCAAATAACTGCGAAACGCAGTGTGTCCTGCCACTACTTTCCAGGTAGTTCATTTTTCAAAGTTGACCCTGCCGGGGAATCCAACGGGCTCGTCAACTAGGTACATCTTAATTTTCTTTTCATTCATTTGAATTGCTCGTGGCTATCTCTCTAATATTATACTTATTCTTATCTCTATATCTAATATATGTCCTACTAGTAACAAATGAGATGGACCTAAATCATTGGTTACCCAAGCAGCAAAAAGTGGTTTTATAATTATCCTGGAACCACCATTTTATCAGGACTATAACGGGATAGTAAGCTCTTATAACAACGGAAAAGGGCCCAAATTATAGGCATACTCTTTCTTCTAAGACACCCATAGTAGACTCGGTGACTACCACTTGGACCAATAGTATCCTTATAGTTGGACTACAAAGAATTAACTGCTCCCCGCGAAGCCAACTATAATCGCCTAACATAACCATACACGACTCTAACGTACTCCGTGTTTCTGTTACAAGCTTTTTCAAAAACAACTGTGAGTTTGTTAATGGCGTTGCTGCTGATATTTATAAAAAATATAAAATATTTGATAAAAACTTAAGTCATCTTAAATAATTTTCTTTAAAAATGTATTATCTACAGTGTTACATAGGTATAATAATAAGATGCGTTCGCATGGCAAACGTATATTTTTGGTGAAGTATATTATGTTTTAAAACAAAATTTTTACTCGCCTCTTGAAATTAGCGTATTTAATAAGTTGCAATTGAAAATAATATTGGTATTAATAAGGCATACAATGAAAAGTCGCCATTTTTTATAGCTAGCTTTCCCAAGTTCATTACAGAACCGTTACGGAAGTACTCGGTTCCAAAATGGTTTGCATCGGAACCACAGCATCGCCATATTGTTAGGAATTAGGGTTCCACAATTATTCTAATAACTTGACTACCATTCACGCTGTCGAATTTTTAAGGAAGTAGATACCAATTAACAGTGTCTTACATACTATTTAGGTATAAGTGAAAAGCGAGAAACATCAATATTAACATTTTGTGTAAAGATTATAACAGCGTTCGACAAACCCACAATAAAACCAAGTACACTTACTCTTGGAATAAGCCGTTATAGAACTAATTGACTTATTAGTGATCCACATTGTGAACTTATAAAACCTTATAAATTCAAGTAATAAGTGCAAATGGTTTCTAGTTCGTTTGGTTTTATTTGATACTCTTATAAGCATACTTTACTTATAATGGATTTATAGTGATTCTTGTAGGCAATTTTAAGTATAGCTTACCAGAGCACGTATTCCCAAGCGTGTTTACACCTGTGCAATACTTTTATAGAACATCTCAGCTTATAGTGTGATGTTAATTTAATTCTATAGACGATAATAAGTTAACATATAAGAACAGATATACTACAAGGCCAATCAGTCTCCGTACATGCTACTATAAGCGTGGTAGCAAATTCTAGAACCACTAAGAGACCATTATTAGTGCTGCAGGACTATAAAGCGTGCACTATAGGATAATTTTGTTGCTTGGGTAGTTATTTAATTTTTGTTACTTTTTAACAAAATAATCTCACCACAAGCGTAGAGGGTTTATCATATTGAAAATCGTTTTAGAATCATTAAAATTTAGTTCAGTTTGATCCAAGAGGCTACTTCAGATAGCAAAAACATCAGAATAAAGCCGTAAGCGAAATTTATTTAATAATACACCAAACTCTGTTGTTGCAGGCTATCACACGTATAAATACAACGACACTGCTCACACTGAAAGAACACCAGATGAGATACTGTCAGTCACATACGAGGATGGCAAATGGTCAAAGCCGTATTTCGACTGCGGCGGTGGTAACATATGGATGTTGACATACACCGTCCCATTCTTCGGCTACAGTAACGGAACATACTTTTTCAAGTAAGTACCTCCTAGAAGTAAAGCACAATAAGTTCTAATTACATAAATTACAAAACTTCTAATGAATTAATTAATATATGTCATAATTATACTATATATTACTATATATTATACGAGATTGTTATACGCATAAACTATTTATGCCGAAACACTGCAAAACTAACGCTGGTGAACGTGGTGTTATGCATGCATATAACAGTTTCTTTACACAAATTGACCTGTTTGCAACTGGTCCACAAAAATATAGAAAAGATATAATGAAATCAATGCATTAGCTTAATGACTTTTTATTGTTCTT
Source organism: Bembecia ichneumoniformis (assembly GCA_910589475.2). Lineage (NCBI taxonomy): Eukaryota > Metazoa > Arthropoda > Insecta > Lepidoptera > Sesiidae > Bembecia > Bembecia ichneumoniformis. The sequence goes on from OU342520.1 coordinate 1,281,077, forward strand.
TTTTTATTGATTTTTCTCTATTGGTTTTTTTTTTTATTGGTGTGAATTTATGAGTCCTCTCTGTATAAAATTTATTTACTACTTTGTGGAAAATGTTGTTGATTGCACTATTATTTAAGTTTATGTATGTTTTTTTTTTCTTTTTTTAGTCTAATACACATGGTGTAATTGTTTGTTTTCCCTAATAAAATAAAATAAATAAATAAAATATATTACTATATATATAAATATATACTATATATTATAAATTCGAAGTTTTAATATAGCCCATGTCTGTCACCAGAGTTCTAACTGTCTTAGATCGGTTCAGTAGTTTTTTCGTGAAAATTTACCGGACATTTTCACGAAAAAACTACTGAACCGATCTAAGACAGTCAGAACTCTGGTCACAGACATGGGCTATATTAAAACTTCTCAAGAGTGTGATGCATTAGGCAAAAGATAATGTGTCAGTGAGATTATTTAATCAATTATTCCACAAATGCCTTTAAAGACGCGAAACATCTGTTTTTAATTTCACGATATGCGAGCAGTTTTCGCACTATATAGTCGTTTTATAGTTTTATAGAATTTTTATGTGACATCCAATCAACGATCATAATTTGAAAATGAAGTTGATCAGATAAGCTTTCGGGTTTCTAAATATTTTTAGTGTATAGTATATTAGTATTTAAATTTTTAAACGGTAATTTAAAAAAAAAATAAAAAAAAATCTTCAACCAATAAATAGTTATAATTTTCGCTTATAATTTTCGTTGATAACTAAAACGAATTCAACGAATTCATATGATTACTGCACCCAACTTATTTCGATGTTTCAATCGTAATAAAGCTAAATGGACTAACGAAAGTCCTTGAGGCTAAATTCTAAAACTTTCAGATAAATTTTTGTATACGACGAAAAATATTTTTAGCAAAACTTTTGGCGAGTTTTATAAAATCGCTAAACAAATATGAAGCGGTTTATACGGTCCTTTCTGCGAACAAATCTGAGAGTAAATGTTAGCATAGGAATATTTTGATGCATTTTTGCAAGAACACTCATTCTTTTTACTGCAGATCCAGTTTCCACAAAACGTGCTTTCAACAGAGGTTTTGTATTACTTTGCGTATTGCACTGGAAGGAAATATGCTCTATATTCAGCTTATATTCTAGTTATCTATATATCCTTACCAGTTTTTGCCAACGATTTCGTTCGTGTCCTTTTTTCTTAGGCTTTAAAACATTTATTTTATACTAGGTGGTGCCCGCGGCTTCGGCCGTTTGAAAAATAAAAAAATAACGCTTGACTAAATATATAATAAGCAATATATAACGGCTAACATCTCTATTGCAGTTATAGCTTTGCCAGTCTTTGGATGATCCTTCTGGAAAAGTACTTTTTTTCCTATGTCCTTTCCTGCATTCCTGACAACGTGTATGCAAAATTTCATGAGATCGATTCAGTAGTTAAGGCGACGCAAGCCCCTAATGATAAAAAAAGTCCTCTTATTTGTAACCGTTTTCCTTTTAAATTATCATAATAATTATAATTTAAAAAATACTCAATTCATCTGCAGGATATATGAAAGGGGATCATTATAATTATTTTTTAAATTATATTTAATTATATATATAAAAAAATACTAATTTGCGGTCTAATATCGATGTTGTAACCGTGCATTCCTAAATAATCAATATTTTAAATAGCTAATTCTTAAGATAAATCTTAAGATCCACTATCTGATGGCTAATCAAAAGAAAAAATTGAATTAGACTTTATTTAATTTTTAAATAGATATTTCCGAGATTTACAAGTAGCGACTCCCCCTCAGCAGTCCAGTCAATTCAGTGCGGGACGAGTTTTGCGGCTGAAGTCGCCTTAAGGCGTGAAAGCGTAACAAACATACAAACTCACTATCGCATTTAAAATATTAGTTGGGATATTATTATTATTTTTTTTATGTCAGGTCGGCAGACAGGCTGATTGTCCACTTGATGGTAGGTGGCTACCGTCGCCTATAACACAAGCAACGCCAAAGCTGCTGCAAGTTCATATACATATAACAAAAATACTTATTAAAATTCATATATAACAAAAATACTTATTTGTTAACTGTATGTAGCCAGTCCCTACATACAAATATTATTCATCTTCGTCTATGGTCCGCCGTAGTATGTTCTAGAGAATTCCAAGTTTTATTTGTTGAGCAGATTTTCTCTATGCGAAAGTTTAAACGATATCCTCCTTCGATCGCTTGCTACACTAGCTTTCTTGAAGCCGAACGGCATCATATTTTAAGTTTGATTAGAACGTCCTTGACCACCTGGAAGATAGGGTAATCACTTTTGTGGGACTCTATATATACGAAGCTTTATCCTATTCATATACTACTTTGCCTCATGTAAAAGTCGTCAGACCCAGGGACGGTCCACTTGATAGTATGTACCGTCGCCTACAAAGCCACTGCGCTGCCAACCACAGTGGGATTGAGGGTAAGGGATTAGGCAGGGATAGAGAAGTGGGCTCTGACATTCACTCACCGACACACAATAGCACATGCTATTATTTCACGGTGATCTTCTGTAAAGTGGTGGTTACTGTCGCCAGACGGGCTGTCTAATAGGCAAAATGCACATTTTTTTTATACTATTTACGATAGCTTATATCATTATATAACCGTAAAAAATATCCAGCGCCGAAAAACTAAAATTTAGTAACAAAAAAAAAAAAAAACTAACAGCTACGGTCACTTTAAACACCCGCCATTTTGGCACGCTTGTTGTGACGTCACAGACCACACTAGCAATCAAATCACAATTCAACAACTACGCGCTTGTTGACACTTTCATTATAGCGTTGACGTCACATTCGATCTGACCAATAGCGTTGCGTTTCAAGTATTTTGACATTCCCATTATTTTTTGCACTTTTTAATAATTATTTTCTTAACGAAAAAGAAATAATATTGAAAAGTATTTATACAGACATAATTCTAAAGTAATAATATTCATTAAAAAAATTTAACCCTTTTTGAATTAGACGCATATTCCCTAAAATGCAGTGTAACTAACTAAACTACACTACTTGGTGTGCCTGAAGCAGAAGAACGAAATAAATGAAACAGTTGCTGGCTTTGGGGGGCTCCGCAGTCCATAATATACACAACTGGAGATCCCACAGCTGAGCTCTTTCTTAGCTTCACTCAGTCCTATATCAATCTCCCTTCAACTTATATTTACTTCATAAGCGACCCGCCTCCGGCTTCGCCTGGGGTGCCATTTTTATATTATATGAACATTCCCCGTTTATTCCCTTTTCCATTAGTGAAAACCGAATTAAAATCGGTCTACCCGTTCACGCGTGATGCCGTGACCAAGGGAAATGGGGATTCATTTTTATATAATTAGAGATTATCTATTCTATATAATTAGAGATTATATATACAATAAAATCGTACACGAGCCATAAAACCCGGTAAAAACTGTCGAAAAACTGACGCTAATAGAATTCGTCCTGATTTATAATAATGCAAGTTATTGGGTTATTTGAGCTAGCATGATAAATCCTTGGCTATATACAGGTCACGATTTAACAATTTACAAAGAATAACTAGATTATTACCGACGTACAGATAAATACATTTTCTAGCTTCATTTTACCTCAATGCTTTGATTCTCACGAGTGCTTAAGGATATTGATTTTAAATCTAGATAGAACTTACTCGCCATTTTTATCCCCGATCTAGAATGTTCCGATATTGAATTTAAATCTAACTCGTCGTACATTTATTGGATTTTTTTTTAGAATCAATGAGGAATTCGTATAAAAAGCTCTGTCTTATAATTAAAATCAAACCATACAATGGGTTTTATTATTATCTATTCTATTTCTATACATAATTGTATAATAAAATCGTAAACAAGCCGTTTCTGTACATTATTTTAAATAATAATTTGTACACGTTGTCCTCATGTTAACGAGGTCAAAAAATAGTTTTTGAAATTTTTGTATGTACGCATTCTAATCTCAGAAACGGCTTAACCGATTTGAATGCGGTTTTCACTCAAATATTGTAGCAAGCTTCCCGTAATACTTAGTGTTTTTTTTTTCATTCCAATCGGTGTACAAACAAAAAAGGTACGCTACGAGTATATATCGAATACCACGCGAACGAAGTAAAGGGCTCAGCTAGTACCTTATATATAGTTGGTATATTATTAAATAATAATAATATTTATTGGTTCAAGTTACATAGACTCATTTTTTTTTAATTATTAAATTAATTTATTATACTTATATATACACTCACACATACACATATACATACACACGCACTCATACACATATAATTTGAAATATATAAATATTTCAAATTAAATTAATGTTATTGACACAAATGCCGTCAATATGGCAGCCTATTCTAGTGCTGCTTAGCTTTTCTATTAATTCATTAATATATAAATTAAACAGTGCGGGTAAGCTTAATCCTCCTTGTCTCACTCCACATTCCAACCCATAAGGTCCAGAAAGAGCCCCCTCCCATCGAACATTATTACTCTGATTTCTATACTAATATTTTAGAATGTTTATAAGCACCACAGGTACATCAACTTTTTCAAGCTTTAGCCACAAAATATTCGTAAGAGACTAGATCAAAGGCCTTTTTTTTTTTTTTATGAAATCGAGGTAGCGCTTGACCACTATCTCACCTGATGTGAGGTGCAGATGTGGCCGAAGGTGGACCACGCTTACCTAGTAAATGCCCATTTACCCTAGTTTTGAAGACCCCGAGGTTGTAGTTCTGTGGGAACACAGACGCAGGCAATGAGTTCCACTCCTTAGCAGTTCGAACAAGGAAGGTGGAACTGAAACGCTTTGTTCGTGATCGAGGTACATCGACCACGAAGGGATGAAACCCTTGCCCACGTCTAGTGGTCCGCAAGTGGAACGGTTCCGGTTGGATTAAATCGTACAACATAGATGCACACTCTCCATAGTGTAGACGATAGAAAATCGATAGCCACGCTACTTTTCGGCGATGCTGCAGGCTTTGAAGTTGGGAATCCACAAGGGTGTCGTTGCCAATAAGGTTCTTTGCTCGCCTTTCAATCGAGTCCAGTGCGGCCAGTTGGTAACGGGCAGACCCATCCCAGAGGTGACAGCAGTACTCCATGCAAGACCGGACCTGTGCTTTGTATAAGTCCAGGAGCTGCCTCGCAGTGAAATACCGTTTAACCTTGGAAAGGATGCCCAGCTTTTTGGCAGCTGTTTTGGCAATGGACTCGATGTGCCTACCGAAGTTCAGATCGGCTGTAAGGTCCACACCAAGGAGTTGGAGATGATCCGAGACTGGAACAGTCACTCCCCGGAATGACGGGTTCAGGTCAATTGGATTTCGTTTCGCTGAAAAAAGACACGCTTGAGTCTTCGCTTCATTGAAACTGACCAAATTAGCGTCACCCCAGTCGGAGATATTTTTCAGTGTCTGGTCCAATCTACAGACCATGCCCTCTCTCTGTGAGCGGATCTCGAGGCTACCAGCTCTAGGAAACAAGCATTATTGCAGCTGGAGGCATGGAATATTCTCAATACTGGAGACAGCAGATAGATAAAAGAAGCAAAACTGCATTCAGAGATTTCCAAAATGCGCTTGCCAAAACCGATTATCGAACTAAATAAAATCCCAAAAAATACCTTTATAGCATGTATCGATAGGTTCAGTCATAAGGATCAAAATTCCCTAACAAACATGTTAAATTAAAAAAGAATGAAAAACATTCTATTGTTCACATTGAAACTTCGTTCCAATTAATCTTCGTTAGCACCAAAACGGGCTTAAAAATTCATACATAGGCTTTTAATATTTGGCAATTAAATCTAATTCGACTTGGATTAGATAGATGAAGAGTTTCGCAACTTTGTTTACGAGTTCTATATCGTTATACAAAAGCATCTAATAGATTTATTTATTTATGTATCTTGTACGTTCTAAACAAGATACAAGTTAGTTTATGTACATTTTTTAGGGACCTTTGTTTAACAAGAATGTGTTATCCCATAGTTCGAACCAAAACTTATCAGTAGTTCGTTAATTCTCAGAATTGTGTGAAATTTTAATTAAATGTAAATATAGTCCAATTTTTTATACAAAATGCATTAACAAATAATGATTAGTCGAGAAATACTATTGCTTGATTTTTATAAATAAACTAGCTTTCCGCCTGCATCTTCGTCCGGGTTCCTTTTTTTAGGTCGCGATGTACAAGTATAACCCCCGACAACCCTCTATGACATGCCGCAAACCCCACCCTCTTATCCCTCACAGTTTCCAAGATCCAGTAGCCGATTTTTTAAGATTTGGGATTTTCCTGGTGCTCATTGGGGAACCCCCTCTACGACTGGCTATAATGGAGTACCCCCCGGTATTCCTTCTGGGAGAACAATCATGTCAGTACGTGATGTGTCAGTCAGTGATATTACAGCTAATCAAGGCTATCAAGCTATTCAGCTAGGCTATCAGGCTAATCAAGGCTAATAATTTTGTTATTATAATTTTATAATTTTGATACTGTTCAGATATTTTTATTAGAATAAGAAAAACTATAGGCTAATAAAATAATTAGCGGACGCCATTATATGTCGAGTCTATTGACTCTTTTTTTTTAATATTATTAAATATACATTATTATTTTGAAGATTATTAAAGTTAAAATTTAACCGGACGACTTTCAAAATGCAATTACGCGAACCACAAATTTCGTAGCAACGGCAAAATTTCAAATATTTTATCACTCTGACATCGGAATGAGATTAAAATTGGATGTAGTCCAAGCAAAGCGAGGTTGTTGAATACCCAAATACCTATAGGGGCTTAATTTGCATAATCTGTTAGTAACGGACACGAACTGTCTCATACATCTTTGGAGATCCCTTTCTTGAGAGCTGGCGTAAGTGAGAAGCGACTCGCTATAAGACAACTATACTGCAACAAAATTCAAGTCACAGTTTATGTGTAAATTATGTACACTATTTTTACTCATTTATGTATATGAGTAAATATAGTGTACTTTTTTTATTTATTTTATTTTAATTATTTTTTACTTATTATTAAAATTATTAAAAAAAAATTTTTAATTATTTATTTGCAACAATTGAATATTGTACATAGATATCATTTAAAATTTAAATCTAACATCATTAAAATATTTACATCAGATAAATTTATTGCAACTTCTTACGCGTGATATTCGGTATAGAGCGTAACAGATAAACAGACAAACGTACAAAAAAAAACGGACAGTTATTTTTTGGCCTCGGTGACATAAGTACAACGTGTACAATTTTTTTTTGAAAAAACTTTTAATGTATAGTTACAGACACACTCGTTTACTATTTTATTATTATATCTTTATGATCAAGAACAACTGTTAAATTAAAATTAAAGTATTGCTAGAAAAATCGCTATACGCTTGTGTAATGTCACCTTAGTATCTTATCATAACGCCATCGGAACAGTTAAAGCGGTCGTGCCAACAATTAGCACAATCTGCGTCGTGCAGACCACTCCTTTACATCACATGAGAAAATCGCCAAGTTCATAACCTACTTCTCTCAGAATTTACTGAAAGTTGGCTACAGGATTATTAATGACATGTTTCCACGTTTCATATTACTTTTAGAGACGTTACTGTAGTAAGTGTTCATAATATTCTGCTAATATAGTTAGCAGATGTATATATGAAAATTTAATTTATTTGTCTAGTTGTTCGCGGGTAGCTACAGTGTCACTTATAAATACAACTAACACCGCGTTATGCAAGTCTGCTGTAGACCCTGTAAAATTATTCTTCCCTTTCATAAAAATACTGCATTTTTTAATCAATAAGATAATTACAAATAATATTAATCACTCATTGTACTTCCGGATTATTTGAAATCAATAATCTATACATATCTATGTTGGAGCCCTCTCGCAGGAAATGCTCAGTGGAAGTCTTATAGATTCTCTCGAGCGTCAACAACATTGCCCACGATACGTGGGGCTAAACAAAGCCTAAGACCACTTGCCGTCAATCGCCGAGCTTTAGTCGTCTCGACACGGCAGGGAAAAATGTGAAGGGACATGATTAGGGTCCTCGGTATCATTGGTCTTGAAGGGACATGATTAGGATTCTCCGTATCATTGGTCTCGATATTTGATCACAGATAGCCGCGAATAGTCGGGCGCGGAGAATAAAACTCAACAAAACGCTATAATCGGCACAAAATAAGTCCTCGATCGCATTGTCCACCAGCCAATCACACCAAATCAGATAACACTCCACGAAACACTTAGCACAAGTTCCTTGATGTACGCCGATTGCCTTTTCGTAAGGTACTGCCCGGCTGACATGCCTCTGCGCTAGCGCTCGGTGTTGTGTCAGAGTCCACGACAATGACATTCCGATCCCGCTGTCCAGTTGACAACTGACAGTTGTCATTGCTGTTTACTCTCGTTAATCAAAAGCGCCGTCAGAATATATTATATCTGTAATTAAATGTAAATGTACTTTGCAAAAAAATGTCTTGAGTTTTCATATAAAATGAGAAGAACCTTTTTCCTCAACCTATGATATAAATATAAATACAGGTCGGAATCGGGAAGGGTGGTTACCGCGCCTTCTGACAAATCTTCGAGCCCCGGCGGCAAGGCGTGTTTGGAAGGCCGTTAGATGACACAATCTTCCTGTCCGGTGGCGGCATTCAGGAAGTGCTCGAACAAAACCCACTTGTTACGTCTTTTAGGTTATCCACGAGGTCACGGATGAAGCCGGGATTAATGAATCGATTTAACACGGAGATTGTATACCATTTCGCAATGGACAAGACCGCGTTTTATCAACACTCATTCAACTCACTTGGACGCGAATGGCGGTTCGAAACCAGTAATTTCTTTATTGAGTTTTAAAAAACCCCAATTCGTAACTACCAAGGAGACGCCGATGATACAAAATACCCAGACCTCGGCCGTCGATATATCCGAAGATGACCATCTGTTAACAATGAACAATCTAAATACAATAAAATCTAAAACTTTTAACGAAGGTTAAAAAATTGTTTTTAGAATTTTTGTGTTTGTTGTGTATGTTGTACGATAATCTCAAAAACTGCTTAACCGATATAAATGCGGTTGTAACGATTTATTGTAGCAAGCTTCCTGTAATATTTAGTGTTTACAAATAAAAAAGTTATGCGCTGTTCCAGAAATGCATACGAAGTAAATAGCTAGTATGAAATAAAGTCACTGTTCTCCTCTTTCTACTTCTCTGTTAACTTCTTCTAAACGATCCACCGTATTTAATAGGGTTTTCACTAATGGAAAAGCGATAAACGACTAATGTATGTGTATAATTTGCAGAAAATAAATTAATTCGTGCGAAGCCAAGGACGGCTTTTAAAGATAAAATCTTCTGTAATCATTTTTTTTGCCTTTTTATTGATGTTATTACTATATTATTGTATTTAAATTATTATGCAAGTGGTATCCACCTGTAATTGGTTGCCACACATGTTTTATGTAAGTTTTATTCGTTTATGTTATGTCTATATGTGTGAGCAAATGTCGGTGGATCTTATTTTGAAAATTAAAAAAAAAATGAAAAAAATAAAAGATATTGTTTTGTTTAGAGGTACAAGCGGCATCGACATCGATCTCCGGCGAGTAGACATAGACCAGTGTCCACTGAAGCCTGGATCGACGCAACTCAACATCTTCGCTGGAACTGACAAGTGCAAAAAGAAAACCACCGAGGTACCTAATTCTCATACTTCTTATGCGATTTGTTCCATCGCGCAGGAAAATGAATCTGAATCTGAATTATGTCACTAAACATGCCGTTCCATAATGCTCACTGTGACTAACTGATTAATTAACGAATGTAAACAAAGGACTCACCAAAATGTGTTACCGTCTTCTGCTACATTTCTAACCTTAAGGGCCTTTGTTGGTGTTTGAAATAGCTGCAAAAAAAGAAATACTACGCGCCACTGTTCGTTCACCTCTCAGAAGATTCAAAAAGTCTTTAGTGCTTTATCTCGCGACATGGATCCAAACTACATCCAGTAGTCATTAGTCACTTTCAACAATTAAAATTCTTCCCGATAAAGAAACGCGCGCTTCGCGTTCAAATCAATTTCGCCATCATGTTTTTTTGCAACTGGCCATAGTCCACCGCAAGTCAACAGCCGCATTGACTCTATGTTCGCCATTCAGTGACATACATTAGGAGTAATAAAAATCGAATAAAATGTGTACCTAGTTTGAATGAATGCCTGTGCTGAAATAAAATTTAGATATAATCGCAGCCGCAGTTACATTTTATTTATTTTATACATTTCGCTGTGTATAGTAAAAATGAAGACTTTGAAGGTTATTTCAATATAATAATTACTTTTGGAAGCAGATAACATTTTCATATAACTGTTTTTGTCTTCACCTATTTAAATATAATGTTTATAATGAAAAAAAAAATGGGTATTTTGAAGTTTTATAGATTTTTGAAATTGTCCTAAAAATGATAACATAAAAGCAACGGATTTAGATATTACATTATTTATTTCTTGCAAGAATGAAATTGCACCGCTCTGTCACAGAAAACGCTACGATAAGCCAACCGTTAAGATGAAACCAACATTGGGTCCATCGTAAATTCGATGGTCAATGGTGCTTCCGCGGAATGTTTGTTGGGAATGTTTCCACGGAATATTCAATTGTCCTGAAAATAAAACACGTTTTTCTACATGTTTTTTTTTTTCTGTTTTTTTTTATTAGATCAGGGTAGCGCTTGACCACTATCTCACCTGATGTGAGGTGTAGATGTGGCCGAAAGTGGACCACGCTTACCCAGTAAATGCCCATTTACCCTGGTTTTGAAGACCCCGAGGTTGTAGTTCTGTGGGAACACAGACGCAGGCAATGAGTTCCACTCCTTAGCAGTCCGAACAAGGAAGGTGGAACTGAAACGCTTCGTGCGTGATCGAGGTACATCGACCACGAAGGGATGAAACCCCCGTCCACGCCTAGTGTTCCGCAAGTGGAACGGTTCCGGTTGGATTCTGTGCTTTTTTAATAGTTTCCTTAAATTACTTATCAAATTTTAGAGGCAATTAATATTTTTAAGCAAATTTATCTGCTTCAATGTTAACTTAAAACCAGTGTATAAATGTTTGAAGAACACTTCACAAAGAAACATTCATAGACCGCACTGAAAGTAAAGACACAAATGAAAAATTAACTCCTTAGGAAGTTGTCGATATAATTTTATTCAGTTTACATTTATTTTTACAAATTTGTGTTCATTTAAAAAGTGTGTGTCGTCCGAAAAAATGAATTGAGAAAATTTTCGCTCAATAATCTATTTCTTCTCTATATATATAAAAATGAATCCCCATTTCTCTTGGTCACGGCATCACGCGTGAACGGGTAGACCGATTTTAATTCGGTTTTCACTAATGAACAGAGGGATAGACGGGGAATGTTCTCAAAATTGCATCCCGGGCGGAGCCGGGGGCGGGTCGCTAGTTTATTATAACTTTCATGAGGTCTTAATGTTATGATAGACTTATCATGATGAAGCCCCATCTCGTGCCCACTGTCTATAACAGGTTCAATGAGTTTAAACGTGGTCGTAGTCAAATGCTATATTTGACATAGTCACAGGAGACGAAACCTGGATTAAATTTATTAATTAATATTAACCTGAATTGGATTTATTGTTGCGAACCCGAAGCCATAAGGCAATCTGCACAATGGGTGTTTCCTTTCGAGGGTTTACCAACAAAAGTAAAGAAGGGAAGAAGAGATGGAAAAAAAATACTGCCTCATTTTTTGAACGGACGAGACAATTTGCAACCATTGCATTAGAGGGTCAAAGGACCGTTACTGCAGACTAGTATATTAGTAATTGTTTGCCAGTTGTCTTGGAAAATGTTCGATAGAAACACCCAAGAAGTAGAATCCTCCTTTACGAGGACTCCTCCAGCCCACTCCGCCAGACGAACAATGAAATATTTGACTATGGAAAGTGTGGCATTAGTAAGTCATTCTACTTATAGTACTTATTGGCACCATTTGATTTATATTTATTCTTAAAAATAAAAGATAAACTTAGAGGAATTTGCTTTATGAGCGCTGAAGGCATCAGTGAAAGCGTTCGAAAACGCCGTGAAAGAAACCCCTGAAGAAGAGAGGCCTACTGCTTCAGTCAGTGGTTCCATCGCATGCGACGGTGCTCACAGAGGAATGGAGATTACTTCGAAAAGCAATAAGAATACAAACAGCTTCCCAAATTATTTAGTTTTCGAGTTTCTAAATACTTTCAGTGTTACCCTCGCATGTCATTACGCCTATTTGAGAAGATTAGTGTAAAATATCAACACGTATACCGCTGTGTTTCGGTGCGTGAGTAGAAGTTTCTAATCATCCTACTCGTACTTCCAGGATCTACAGCCTTCTTGAAACTTCAAGGTGATGTTTATGTTTATATATAGAAAACGGTATTCATATATAATGTCACGAAGAATAGACAGCATGTCTGTCGCGTTATCTCTTAAAAATCTTAACTATTGTGTATGAACAGGTCTTTACAGTTGAGTACCTTTTTCTTAGTTGTTTTTGAACCGATTTTTTTTTAAAGTCATTGACGAACGCTTTAGTGTCATCAAAAAAAAAATCGAGGAGCCCTCATAAATAAAATGTTTATTTGCCCAAACGCATGTTAACAGAATCATAATTTATATTTCAGCAGTTACCTTCTACCCGACAAGGTATACAAATATATGTTTTATCAATTCTGCATTACCTTTTGAATATATTTGAACGTAACTTAAGACTGAACTGTCCTAGAAATGCGTTCCCGTGGGATATCGTTCGATTTTAGTTCAAAGGTTTCTATTCAATAGAGACTCTATTTTTCAAACAGTGATAAACTTTCTATCAATTCCTTTGAGATTTCTTCAACTGGTTTTTTAACTTTTAATTCACTTTTATTCCTAACTTTAAAAGAAATAAAAGAAATGTAAGCCCTAACAGCTACTTTTTTTAAATAAAGCCACTCTTTCTGTTTCTCCGATAACCAACCACCCAACTGATTTTGATACGGAAAGGATCAAAATTATACTAAGCGGTTAAAAAGGAAAGTTTGTGTGTGTGGGATGGTATAATATAACTATAAATAGTCAAAACAAAATATGGACCACTATAGTTAACTTAAAACCGTGGCCAGCAAACACATACTTAATTCCGGTAGAATGTTGTAGTGAAACAACTCTAGATCACTGTAAGGGGTGGCGGGATGGAAGGAAAGATAGAGACTGGAGGAAACACCACACTTTAATTTCACTAAGGTCCCTATATGTACACTGGTAGTCACCGCAGTCCTTATTAATCTTCATAAATATTTATAAATAATTGTCCTCCGATGAGCACGTCTTCAGAGCTAACAGTTTATGAGGATGATGCTGTGCACAGCGTTGGAACCGGATCTTCGGCAAAATTACGAGGTTAATGCTGAACTCGTCGTCTTAACGAAATAAATTTCGGATTTGGTTTATTCCGATTTCTTTGAAGTATATCTGAGTCTCAGTTGTAACCAGTCAACCTTCTCTTTTTCAAAATCTCTCCAGAATGCCTTTTCTCCGTCAGAAAAACCTGTCAATCCTCCTTTGTCAATCTTTTTTCCTGCTCCCTTTTTCGTTCCATTCTGTTCAAAATCCGCCGGCCAGTGTACATGTAATTATAAGTAGATAAAAAAAAGGTCACATTAGAAACAGAAACAAAAAGGTTTTTAATGAATGAGAAGCGAATGATGATGAACCCTACATTATCTCCCCTCCCCATGAAAAATTTTTGAACGCAGAGAAAAAATTTTGAGGTATGGGACATAAGCTTCACACTTCCATTCATCACCAAACATTTCTTTCAAATCCCCTACATGCACACAACCATTCAAAGATATGAGTCAGGCTCACGGCTGCTTTTCAGACCAATGGCACTGACTCAACGAAGGAACATCCCTAATGACTGTAAGCTTGTTTAAAGTGTCAGTCAGCTGCACTATATGACTTGAAAGCTTATTTAAAGTGTCAGTCAGCTGCACTATATAAACCTATAAAAAAAAAATGAATGAAAAAAAAAATGAACCTAAATCTAACCTAACCATTAAAACGACCCTAATAACTAAACTATCCTAAATATAAGAGAAAATTGACTTGTATCGCGACTTGGCATCTAGCCCGCGACACAAAGTCGAACATATAATGAGAAATATTTACAGTGAATGCTATTAAGGCTTATTTAATCCGGGTATAGCGACCGCCCGGGTGATTATGTGGAATATGCCAAAAGGAATCCTGAAATTGTTAATGAATGAGGTGAATGAAGGTGCAAAACAACAACAAACAAAATAATATTACACACTAAGAACAAAATTAAACAATTATTTTTACAAACACAAAAATAATTTTGAATAAAAGCCGAAACATACATAATAAATATTGCTAAATAATTTGGAATAATTAACCAAATCATTAATTACAAAATTACAAGACAACACATAAATAAGCCACCCTCTACAGCTATAGTCGGTTATATACATCACAAACAAATTAATAGTAGACCTAAATTACATTTTGATATCTTTAATGTGCCACTTCGCTTTGGCGCCATCTTTATCCTCCAAAATGTACACTAATGGTGATAATTTTTGAAAAACTTTTGATTTCATGAATTTAGGGGCAAGTTTAGCAGAAAAATATGTACCTGCATTACTTAAATTGTAATTTCTACGCCAAACAACGTCGCCGACGTTAAATTCTTTTAAAACGCGTCTAGTATTATAATGACTAGAGTTTTTGTCGTGAGCCATGTACAGTGCCATTTGCACTTTATCAAATAATTTCGAAAGCAATCCAACATTATTTGCGTAAATATCACGTGGAAGAAAAACAAACTCATCTATGTTAGGACATTCTGTGTACAAGCTACCACACGGTATTTGTTCACGACCAAATACTAAAAATGCTGGAGAATATCCCGTAACAACATTGACTGCATTATTCAGCGCAAATTGTATCTTATGTAAATGTTCATCCCATGTTCTATGATCCTCTCCTACCAATGGTGCAAGGGCAGTAATTATTGTCCTATTGTACCTTTCAGTTGGGTTGATTTGAGGACAATAGTGAGGCGAAAAGAAAATGTGTTGAACCTTATATTTATTCAACAAATTTTGAAATTCATTAGATTTGAACTGAACTCCGTTATCCATAATTATAGTTTGTGGTATTCCATGTACTAGAAATACAAAATTTTCAATTATATTTACTATACTAGTAGCTATTGCACGTTTCAAAGGAAATATCAATGTATATTTTGAAAAACAACAATTGACTACTAAAATATACTGATTTCTACGTCTCGTCATTGGAAAAGGACCCATAATATCCAATGAAATCATCTGAAAAGGCCTAGAACATATTTTAGGTTTACCCATAGGACCGTATGGAGCATGGTTAGAATGCTTATAAGCTAGACAAACATCACATGAAGATATAAATTTAGCTATATCCCTGAACATTCCCGTCCAGTAGTATAACCTTTGAATTTTTTTATAAGTTTTGAATATTCCCAAATGTGGATTATCATCAGTACCATGATTCGTGCTTATTATATTATCTCTTTCGCATGGATTAGGTACTTCCTTCCATACAAAATCATTATTTAAACTATCTGAGCACTCACAAAAACGATAAATCTTCTCATTTACCAATTTATAATTAGGATTACCGTCTGGATTATTGCGGCAATTATCAATTAATTTATTAAACTTTTCTTGCGGAGAAAGAATGTTACCAATGGGTTCCACTGATGCTGCCTCTTTACTTGGGACTTGTTTGCGACGTGAAAGAAAGTCTGGTACTACATTATCACTCCCTTTTTTGTGTTTTATTTCAAAATTGAAACAAGAAAGACGAATTGTCCAGCGTGCTAGTCTACCAGAAGGGTTCGACAGCTTCATAAACCACTTTAATGCAGAATGATCAGTAAAAACAGTAAATTTCATTCCATTGTCCAGGTAACAGCGCCAATGCTCAAGAGCTGTAATGACAGCTAAGGTTTCCCGTTCTGTCGTTGAGTAATTTTGTTCGTGTTTATTCAAAGCCTTACTCATATATGCTATTACGTTTTCTTTGCCATTTTTCACTTGTGTTAACATCGCACCAACTGCGAAATTTGATGCGTCACAATGTACTGAAAATGGAAGATCAAAATCTGGACACGTCAAAATTGGTGTCGATATTAAACATTCTTTGAGCTTTTTAAAAGCTACATCAGCATTTTCATTCCACGCAAATTTAGGAGCATTTTTTCCCGAAGTAGTTAACTTATTCAGTGGCGTAGCGATTAAACTAAAGTTTGGTATAAAACGGCGAAACCAACTGCAAGTACCTAAGAATTTCCTGACTTCCTTCTTCGAAGTCGGAATGGGGTATTCTAAAATTGCTTTAATTTTTGCGGGATCTGCTCTTAAACCATCTTTATCAATTATATAACCCAAATATTTGAGTTCTTCTCTAAAAAACTGACTTTTTTCGAAATTTATAGTCAGACCGGCGTATGACAATTTTTGATGAACTCTCTCCAGAAGAGATATGTGTTCTTCGAATGTTTTGCTAATGATGACAATATCATCTAAATAACAGAATACTTTATTGTCAAACTCTGGCGTGAAGAGACAATCCATAAGTCTTTGCTGAGTTGCAGGTGCATTGGTCAATCCAAACGGCATAACCGTGAAACGGTACATTCCTCTACCCGGAACATAAAATGCTGTCTTATCTCGATCACTATAATTTAACGGAATTTCCCAAAATGCCTTTGCCGTATCAATGCTTGATAAGTATCTAGCGTCCTTTAAATTATCCAGTATTTCGCTAACAAAAGGAAGACTATATGCGTCACGTTTGGTGATCGAATTCAATTTCCTACTATCTAAACAGAATCTCCACTCTCCATTTTTCTTCGGAATCATAATCACAGGAGATAACCATGGACTTTCGCAGCTTTCTATTATCCCCATTTCTATCATTTTATCAACCTCACTAATTAATGCCTTTTGTTTTTCCGGTGAAAGTCTATAATTCCGTTGTTTAATTGGAAGCGCATCGCCAGTGTCGATTCGGTGACTTACTAAGTTCGTCCGGCCTAATAAACCCCTCTTTTCAAACGAAATGTCCTCAAAATGTTTAATCATATCGAATGCAACTTCTTTTTGTTTCTTAGACAAGTGGTTGTAAGTTAGAACCTTCTCTCCAATATTTGATACCATTAAATTGTTTTTGTTGATTTTCAATTCGTTTGTAATAATTCTAGGACACACATTAAATTCATTCCAAAAATCCCATCCGAGTATGAGTGACGGATATAAATCTGGAAACACGTATGTCTTAATAATATGTACTTCATTATTAAATTCAAATGGTAAATTGAAATATCCCATTGAATTTGCTTTCTGTTTATTCGCAACGTAGACTTGAGTTGCTGACTTGAATAGTTTATAACCCAATTTGATTATATCTAAATGTGCTTTATTACCCAATACTGTTAATGAACTGCCTGAATCTAGCAATCCCATAAATTCTTGTTTATCAATCTTCACATTTACAAAAGGACGGTTGTGGTCATTTTCCTCCTTATAAACTACCGAGGATATTTTATAACATGTCATAAACCTCTTCACCGTCGATAACCAAATTTTCCAATCTATTGGGTCAAAATTTTCTTTAAGTCTACTACTATCCAAGTCATTATCTAGTTTTTTTTAATCGGGTAATTTCGCTGTTTGTTATTGCATCTTGGACAATCTGGGGACGCAAACCCTTTCAACCCACAATTAAAACAAATTAAAAATCTTGGCGCTGTACAATTCTGCAAGACGTGACCGTAGATCCGACATCTAACACAAAATAAGGTATTCTGACCATCATTATTCCTATACGAATTCTTGAAAATCTTTGTTGGATTATCAAATCTTTTATTCTGGTATACCGGTTTATTCCTAAAATTGCTCTCCCTTCTTGAATAGTTACTGTATTGTCCATGGTAATTATTATCTCTCGAATTATTTGAGAATTGTTGATCAGAGTAATTACTATAATATATATTATTCACTTGTTCCTTGTTATTTTTCGAGTAGCCTTTATACTCGTTGGGTAATTTCTGATCTCCAAAGGCGTTTCCACTAGCTTCAGTGTAACTTTTTCTAAACTGGGCTTTATTCGTTAATGTGTTTGTAGGACTATAGTTAGAACTTGACGGTTTATAATTAAATTCCTCAGCGCATACATTCTTACTTGTTGATGGTTCATGGAAGTCCCTGTTTTTTGCCGTACAATTCTCATAAGATTGGCAGCATAATACTAGAGAATTAATATCCTTCACATCCTTTAAGGTTACGAAAAGTGAATAGCAAGGTCTGATATTATGAAGTAAAATCTCCATTTTCTCTTCTTCTGATAGTTTTTTACTCAACCGTGAAAACATCCCCGACATTATTGAAATGTAAATTATTATGCTTTCTTCTTCCCCTTGAGTTCTGTCCCTAATTGCTTCCATCATCTTATAATCGTAATCAAAAATTCCGAAATCTCTTATCAATAATTGTTTAACTTCCCTCCATGATAAATTTTCGTTTTGTTCACGCTGAAATCTGTACCAGTGTAAAGCATCTCCTTTAAAAATTTCAAAAGCGTATTTAATAAAGCAACTTTCCTTAACATTCCTTGCAATTCTAAATTCTTCCAGCTTTTGTAAAAATGATCTTGGACAAGACTTCCCATTATAAATACAGGAAGCTTTTAGGTCCTTTATAAAGTTGGATGCAGATGTTGCATTGTCAGTTTTTAAAGCCTCTATAAACGACAGCATTAAGTCTTCCGATATTACAATTGACTTGTTTGTTGTCATCACTACTTCCGGCGGAGTACTAGATTGGTGTGGTATATTGAATGAGGAGTCGACTTCCTCAATATTTGATGGTATCGCATCGTTCTCAACATTATTTTCTACCATCGGTGAAATGAACATAATTTCAAACCTCTTCTTTAATTCCAAATACTTTTCTCGCAAAATTCTATAATTTACGCGCAAGTCCTCATCCTCATCCGACTTAATGTTGATCCTGTCTAGTCTGAACCTAGCATGGTTCAGGAAAGCCTCAATCTTAAATTTGTATTGATGATAATCTTTAGCATTGTGAGCTTTGTCCAGTTTCCCCTCGATACTAGTTAACGTCTGTGACAGCTGTGACAAATCCACCGGTATCGGAAAACACGACGATAATACCGATTCTGCAGGTCTTGATGCAATCAATGACTCTATTTGAGCCTTTAATTCTGCAACACTACCCGATGGTCTTCCCGACCGAATGGCAACCTCATATTCCAATTCAGTCTTATTCAGAAGAGAGTAATTTATTTTCAACATCTTGAAAAGTCAAATATTATTTATTAATATTAGAGAATTAAATTATAATTAATAATTATAATAAACAAAGACAAAGAAGAAAAAGAAATAAAATTCTAATTAAAATAATTTAAAGTTAAGTTTTTTTTATTTATTTATATACAACAAGAAAAGTCACAATCAAGCGGTAGTTATACCTACTATCACTAAATCTGTCAAATAATTCAAACAAATAAAATAATTGTTTAACGACAAAACGACCGTAATATAATATAAGATGTCACACGTCCCACAAATAGAACAATATATTAACACCTTTATTTTTGTGCCTCTTACCACAAAATAATATTAAATTAAATAATTATTTATCACTATATATAGGTATATTACGTTTATATTACCAAAACTCATTTCAGTAATATATAAGTGACTCACTCATCACTTCAAGACATGCGCAAAATATATTTCTGCGCAAATAATTATATTATCATATTTTACACCACGAATATTTATTTTAAATCAGCAATTCTACACACTCAATGAAACGACTCAATATATCCGTCTCATATAATATACGAATATCGTACCGAACACAAGATTTCCGTATACAATATCTAACCAAGAAGAATCAAGCCACGAAGAAATCCATTATCTTGTAACTTGTAAACAGAATTCTGTCCTTTACGCAATAAGTATACTAAAGAAAGTACATCAACTACTAGACATTATAATACGTAATAAACGAACTTACGTTTTCCTGGGAATTATCAATTATTAATAATTTCCTCCAAAATAATAAATTAAAATTTCAATTTGTAGACTTATCTGTCTTGACGTACTTTGACGTATAGCTGAAAGAAAATGAAATATTATAGAAGGTTCACAAATGAGGATTTAAATATATTATTGATGACCCGAAAATATTTTATTACGCCAAATAAACCGAAACAGACTATGGATTATGAGAATCCATCTTTTAGAATTTTGAAAAGGACTCAGGGCGTGGAATCAATATTAAGTTGGGCGCCAAAATGTAGTGAAACAACTCTAGATCACTGTAAGGGGTGGCGGGATGGAAGGAAAGATAGAGACTGGAGGAAACACCACACTTTAATTTCACTAAGGTCCCTATATGTACACTGGTAGTCACCGCAGTCCTTATTAATCTTCATAAATATTTATAAATAATTGTCCTCCGATGAGCACGTCTTCAGAGCTAACAGTTTATGAGGATGATGCTGTGCACAGCGTTGGAACCGGATCTTCGGCAAAATTACGAGGTTAATGCTGAACTCGTCGTCTTAACGAAATAAATTTCGGATTTGGTTTATTCCGATTTCTTTGAAGTATATCTGAGTCTCAGTTGTAACCAGTCAACCTTCTCTTTTTCAAAATCTCTCCAGAATGCCTTTTCTCCGTCAGAAAAACCTGTCAATCCTCCTTTGTCAATCTTTTTTCCTGCTCCCTTTTTCGTTCCATTCTGTTCAAAATCCGCCGGCCAGTGTACATGTAATTATAAGTAGATAAAAAAAAGGTCACATTAGAAACAGAAACAAAAAGGTTTTTAATGAATGAGAAGCGAATGATGATGAACCCTACAATGTATGTGGGATCAATTGAAACGAAAGGTTAGAAAGAGTGAGCAAGAGATTCAGAACCAGCAGCCGCTGATTAATGCAATAAAAACCGCCTGGGAAGAGATTCCAGCTGAATACGTGAGGTTTTGATCGAGAGCATGCAATCCAGGCTTCGGGAGTGCACAGCTAAGAGAAATTTTTCAGTTACTTTCCATTGTTTTTCATAGAAATTTACATTTTTCGTCTTAAGTTTTTTTTATTGAGCATTATTTTAAATAATCATTAACCTTAATTGTAATCAAGAACATTGTTTTACTATTACTTAAATAGAAACTGTTATTAACTTTATCGTTTTTATGCCACATCCGAAATTCTTTGTCTTTATCTTTATCTTGTCTTAGTGGCTATTTCTGTCTGCTAGAGTACCAGTATCACTTCGTCCATTGCTGAAATATTGTGATCGCCACGTGAACTAAAGCTCTCTACCTATACCTACCACGTTAAGGAACTGTAGTACTTTTTTGATAGAGGCATTCTTCACATCTTCACAAGCCATTGTGTGGCTTCCTAGGATGTGACTGCGCTTGTGCATCAGAGGGCCACACTCGCACAGGATATGCATTGGTGTTTCTTCTGCCTCATGGCAGAAGCGACACTCTCCCGTACTAGTGAGCCCCATTACTTTAAGGTGCCTATTGAGGCGGCAGTGCCCCGTTAGTGCCCTATATAGCATACACAAATTGCTCCTGCTAAGCGACATAGCCTGATTTGTTGCATTTCGACTATAGGCTTTAATGAGCGCTTTGGAATGGTTCAACCTTCCGAAATTCTTAGTGTCCCCTATTTTGTTTTGACTAGTATATAAAATTATATCTCACTCAATTGACACTAAAATATAAATTAGACGCTTTTACAAGGGGCACACTGAAATGATCGGGAATAGAATATTTCGGATTGAGTTACAATAAAACCTTTTTTAGAATTTGAATACTGGCCTCTTAGAATCTTAATGACATTCAAACAATTAATTAGTTTAACAAAATTATGGTATCTTTTTTTATGTTAAGTTCGGCAGACACGCTGATGGTCCACTTGATGGTAGGTGGCTACCGTCACCTATAACACAAGCAACGCCAATGCTGATGCAACTGCGCTGCCGACTACAATAGGATTAAGGATAAGGGACTAGGAGGAAATAGGGAAATGGGCTCTGGCATCCCTTACTTACCGAAACACAAAAGCACACGTGCTGTTATTTCACGATGGTCTTCTGTAAGGGGGTGGTTACTGCCGCCAGACGGGCTGCCCAAATGAGTGCGAAAACGCAGTGTGCCCTGCCACTACTTTCCAAATCCAGACCAGAACCAAATTTAAAAAGTTTATTTTTCGAACCCGGAAACCCTAGAACAGGGCGTTAAGGCAAGCACCTTAATCATTCATCTAACGGGCTCTTCTTGTTATTGAATTATTAGTTAAGAATTTCTTATGAGTTACATATTGAAATGACATGTTTTTAATCTCTCTGATGAAGCTGTATGAGATTTCATTATGAACAAAAATTAAGATAAATGACTACGATCCATTATGGGTTTAGGTTAGATTAGCTTTTTTTAACAGCTGTGCTGTGAAACCTAAAAAAGGTTCAACAGCACAGCTGTTTTCTTTTCTCAAAAAGAAAAAACATCTTATTTAATTTATTTATTTAAATGATTAAATAAATAAATTAAATATCAAGTGAAACGATAACTTAACACAATTACTTTACTCATGGGATTTAGTATATTAATTAAGGATTTTCTTACGTAATTCACAAAAGCTAAATGTTTACACGAAAACAAGGGATTTTAACGCTTAAAAGCGAAAGAACAAGGTTCAATCAGCAAGATAAATTGCACAAACTTGTACATATACGTTATTTTCACAGCCACGTGAGGGTCACCCTTCATCGGCTCAACGAAATCCCTTGAAGGGATTTTCAGCAGCGTTTCATAGGGTTCGAACCTACTTTATTTGTTGCCAAAGTTTACTCGGGAGTTAGTTTAGCTTTAAGTCATTTGCCATTTTTTTTTCTTGTTTGTGTTATGCTTCACGTGATAAATTCAATATAAAGGTTGGCGGACAGGCTAACGGTCCACTTGGTAGACAAGCAAATGCAAGTAGGATATAAGATAAATAAAAACAGCAGACATGCTCTGATTTCATGGTGGTCTTCTGTAAATGGTACTTGTTGCGTGAAGTACCTCATTACTTTAATTCATAGTCTTCCAAATGAGTTGTGGGTTTCTGGGATGATGGCCCAGGTCTGTTGGAAATTTTTCCAAATGTTTCGTCAACAACTGCCATCATCCCGAAAACCCACAACTCATATGGATACCGGCCGAGAAAACCTACATTCTACTAATAGTCTTCCAAGCACTTTTATCTTTATTGTCAATATTATTGTTTTTTTTTAGTCATTGGTTTTTCTTTGCTGATTACAATAACTTAAAGATAATTCAATAACCACGAAGAGGAGAGGAATTCGGTACAGACGGCAGTCTAGTCCAGGCATGCTCTCGGAAAATCGTTACTTAACACTTACCTAATCCATACTAATATTATAAACCCGAAAATAACTCTGTCTGTCTGTTAGCTCTTCATGCCTAAACGACTGAACCGAACATCACGAAATTTTGCCAACACGTTGTCAGCGATGCAGGAAAGAACATAGGGTACCTTTCATCCAGAAAAAAGTACTGTTACCCGAGGGATCATCTAACGTCTGGCAAAGCTATGACTGCAATAAAGATGTTAGGCGTTACAATGTTCATATATTTAGTTAGTAGTTTTATTTATTTTTCAACGTGGGCTGCAGCTTTTACCAACTAATTTGATACATTCGCATGTACACAAATCTATTCTCGTTTAAAATTATCATTAAAATAGTATTGCCACATTAAAAACATTTAAATATTAATATCAATGAAATTATAGAACAAATAACATTTCCACAACAGCAAAGGAAAGTATTAGGCGATGAATAAATTTGTGCGTTTGAAATTCAAAAGGCACACGAACACGGATCATTCATATTTTTTCTACCAAGACGGCTTTTTTTAATGTTAAGATCGGCAGACTGGCTAACGGTCCACTTGATGGTAGGTGGCTACCGTCGCCTATAACACAAACAACCCCACAGGTGCTGCATGTGCGCTGCCGACTGCAGTAGGATTAAGGATAAGGGATTAGGAGTGGATAGGGAAATGGGCTCTGGCATCCCTTACTCACTCACCGAAACACAACAGCACACGTGCTGTTATTTCACGGTGGTCTTCTGTAAGGGGGTGGTTACTGCCGCCAGACGGGCTGCCCAAATGACTGCGAAACGCAGTGTGCCCTGCCACTACTTTTAATATCCAGACCAAAGCCAAATTTGAAAAGTTGATTTTTCAAAGTTGACCCTGCCGGGAATCGAACCCGGGAAATTGT
Source organism: Bembecia ichneumoniformis (assembly GCA_910589475.2). NCBI lineage: Eukaryota > Metazoa > Arthropoda > Insecta > Lepidoptera > Sesiidae > Bembecia > Bembecia ichneumoniformis. The sequence goes on from OU342520.1 coordinate 1,305,607, forward strand.
GTTACCTACTCATATTAGTATTATTACACACACACACACCTATATATATATTCATCTCAATCAAGGGACTTAACATTTTATTTATGAAGTTTACACTCAGACCTAATAAGAAAAGACAGAATTTTACGGACAACATATTGAAGCCGATTTTATAAACATGTGTGCGTAGTTTGACTATAACTACGCCTCACTATAATCATTCGGCATTTTCACTAGTCAATATTTTATTCATCATTACTGTTCAACTAATCAACCGTATTTGTAAGATATACACAGCGAGATGTAATTTTATCGGCTTCACTCTGCATTCGAAGGGCTATCCCTAGTTTTTATTTTGATTTTGAACACTTATAAAGTTTCCATATATTGGATCAAATAATATTATTATTAACAAACAACGTTACGCTTGTGAGAGACTCGTTGTGATTATATGAATAATTCATGAACATAACTAAGATTTTTTTGCTGGAATCGCAATAGAAATCCTTCGGTAATTTTATCGCTACAATAAAGGGAATCTGAATCATTTACTTTATCTTGCACATAAATGTGAATACTCGGTCGAACGAAGGAGCTCGGGAACTAGGGATGTTTGTTCAAATACACATATGAAATACATGTATATGTTTATACCCACAGTGAAACATATACATAATAGGTTGCGGAAAAAGTTTCTTCGCATTTTATATGAAAACTCAAGCCTTTTTTTTTTAAGTTTATTTACATTTAATTACAGTATACAGGGTGACCCAGCATCGACGGATCAAATGGGGTGTGGTGATAGAGGGGCCCAATATCTATCCAATGGACCCCCATGTATGTTCAGCGATTATTATTAGATTTCGAGTTATTCAGCTTTTTGTGCTGCTTTGATGTAACTCCGAATTCGTAAACATTCTTCTATTGTGAGTAATCCATTGTAACTAAAGCTATAATTTATTTTTACTCTTATAGCCTGATACTATAGCTATCAAATGAGAACATAATTTAATTGATGCTATTGAACTACACTGAATAAAAAAAATATTGTTCTCAAAAATTTTCTAAAAGCGAGTATAACAACTTAACTTTCTAAGGTTGTAACTCAAAAAAACCACTGAAAAAAAATTTTTGAAAACTATCTTAAAAACTTCTTTAACATTCTTTACAGTACGTCACACTACTTTACAAATTAGGAAAGTGAAAATATCACTTTAATACCACGTGCCAAATGGGGTGTGGTGGTGTGGCCCCTCTACCACCACACCCCATCTGGTCCGTCGATGCTGGGTCACCCTGTATATATGCCATTTTGTTCGATGACCAGGTTGCTGTAGAAATTTTGGGACTTCTGATCAAAAAAAACGCGACAAGTAGTTTTGACAGTTTAATCGGACACTGTCTAAAGAATTCTGAAGAAACCGAAATGGAAATCAGGGCTATATGGCGGATGCATTAACACCTCCCAGCCAAACTCTCTTAATTTTTGCTGAGTGGCTAAATATGTGTGTGTCTGCGTTGTCGTGATGAAAGACCACACCCTTTCTATTGATCAATTCCGGCAGCTTTCTCTCAACTTCTTGCTTTAATCTCTTCAGTTGTTGGCAGTAGAGTAGGTTCTGCCCGGCGGTAAAAGCTCATAATGAACAATGTCCTTCCAATCCCACCTTACACACAGCATCACGTTATTGCGAGTTAACCTTGATTTTGGCTCAGTCTGTGAAGCCTGACCGACCTTTTTCAATTATCAATCTCTTCGGTTCGGTTCGGTTCGGTTTCATTCAAAACCGGTTCGATTCAAAAATGTCTCAATAAAGAATCGCATGAAATAACCGCACGTGTGCTGTTATTTTTCGGCGAGTTAAGTAAGGAATGCCGGAGCCTATTTGCCTATCCTATTATGGTTGGCAGCAAACTTGCAGCATCTGTCGCTTTGCTTGTGTTATAGGCGACGTTAACCTACCACCTACCAGCAAATGAAGCCAAAGCCTATCTGTCGAACTAAACATAAAATAATGAAAAAACTTTTAATATGCTTCATTTGGTAACTAGCGACCATTTACAATTTTTTTCTGTAAATTGTAAACACAAACATTCCTTGTTTATCGGTTTTTCTATTAGTGAAAATCGTATCAAAATATGTCGAGTGGTTTAGGAGATGTAAGCGGAGTAACAGACAGAGGAGGATTAATTAATTTATTAATAATTCTTGATTTTTTATATAAAAATATTTTTATTAATTCTCACTCGATAGCGACGAGTTGTCTTAGAGCTTTGATGAAGAGAGTCGTCATTCCTTTATCACGGATTTACCCAGAAAAGCTCGAGAAAATATTACTTAACATTATTACCCAAGACTTGTTTTTCGCCGGGGAATTTTCTTTTGTAACTTTTACAAGAGGAGATAGAAAAATTAATACAATAAAAAGTTCTCGAGCGAGGATGCTCTCATATAAACTAAAAAATTTTCGTAATAAATTTTTCTTTTTGCGAACTAAAACCACTTTAAAACTTTCACCAACCGTAATTCGCGGGATTGAACTATTTAACTCGCTCGTAACTTTAAATCTTTTAACTTTCTCGTAAATTACGAAAATTAATTAAGCGTTTAGACATTAATTTCGAAGTCAGCTAGATTAGCTAGACTCAGAGCGTGACTAACGTCAGAGTCCTGCAACTGATTGGCCAAAAACGCAACCTCATGCTCGCGATGAAAAGGCACAAAGTTTCCTATTTACGTCATGTTCTTAGACATGAGCGATGGGACCTGCTTCTGCTGATGACGATGGGCAGTCACTGGAAAGAGCAAAAGTCAAGTGACATAAGAAGTCGTGGCTGAAAAACATCAGAGAGTGGACCGGGATAGCTGACGCAGTTGAGCTGAACAGAGAAACAGATAGAACAAGACGAACAAGAAACAAAAAGAACTGTTCCAAGCTGATCGCCAACCTTCACCAGTTGCGGCACCAAAAGAAGAAATGTTGGATGAGTGGCAAGGATGCTTGCCTAACGTCTCAGGGGCCCCCGGATCGATTCCCGGCGGGGTCAAGTTTGGAAATTTTAATGTAATTTTCGAAATTGACTCTGGTCTTGATTTGAAAAGTAGTGGTAGGGCACACTGCGTTTCGCAGTCATTTGGGCAGCCCGCCTGGCGGCAGTGACCACCCCCTTACAGAAGACCACCGTGAAATAACAGCATATACGTGCTGTTGTGTTTCGGTGAGTGAGTAAGGGATGCCAGAGCCCATTTCCTTATCCCCTCCTAATCCCTAATCCTTAATCCTACTGTAGTCGGCAGGGCACTTCCAGCACCTGTAGCGTTGCTTGTGTTATAGGCAACGGTAGCCACCTACCATCAAGTGGACCGTCAGCCTGTCTGTCGACATGACATAAAAAAAAAGTACAATATCATTTTCCAATATTTTAGATGTTTGTAACACATTAACACAAAAATACTTAACGAATTTTATGTAATTTTTTTACATCTTAGTTAACAATAGGGAATATGCACATTTTATTTTTAATGTTTTACACGATAAACTTGTAATAAACTCTCTTTGGCTGTACTATTTGTAACTGGCTGCTTTTGATGACATTAAAAAGGTTACATTTCAAAAAAAGAACCAAATTAGTAAATTGTTGTATTTTCTGTCTGTCAAAATGAGTGAATCTCATGAAGAAATTTGATACATTTTAAAATTTTATTACAAAAAAGGAAAAATGCAACGTAAGCGGCAAGCATATTGTACGTTTGGTACATAGTGCATCCTGGAATCGCAAGGTAGTGTAAAATGGAAAAATCTTTATTACTCATTCTATTGACTGTCTTGTTTATGATATTACGAGAATATAATATTTATCGAGTTGGATATTATGAGAACGAAGAGTACAACTTGCTCCAATGCGCTCGCCGTGTTTTTCTCAAAGGCCGAGGCACGATCCGGTGTAATATAAATCCGCCTTTATACTTTAAAATACCTTTAATTTCAATAAAATGAGATAGATATATTTAAATAATTTTCGTTTGTTATTTTTATTTCGACTTTTAATTATTTAAAACTAGCGGCCCGCCCCCGGCTTCGCCCGGCGTGCAATTTTTATATACCCTAAAACATTTCCCGTTTATCCCTCTTTCCATTAGCGAAAAAAGAATTAAAATCGGTCTACCCGTTCACGCGTGATGCCGTGACCAGGAGAAATGGGGATTCATTTTTATATTAAGACTAGCGGCCCGCCCCCGGCTTCGCCCGGCGTGCAATTTTTATATACCCTAAAACATTCCCCGTTTATCCCTCTTTCCATTAGCGAAAAAAGAATTAAAATCGGTCTACCCGTTCACGCGTGATGCCGTGACCAGGAGAAATGGGGATTCATTTTTATATTAAGACTAGCGGCCCGCCCCCGGCTTCGCCCGGCGTGCAATTTTTATATACCCTAAAACATTCCCCGTTTATCCCTCTTTCCATTAGCGAAAACAGAATTAAAATCGGTCTACCCGTTCACGCGTGATGCCGTGACCAGGAGAAATGGGGATTCATTTTAATATATAAGACTAGCGGCCCGCCCCGGCTTCGCCCGGCGTACAATTTTTATATACCCTAAAACATTCCCCGTTTATCCCTCTTTCCATTGGCGAAAACGGAATTAAAATCGGTCGACCCGTTCACGCGTGATGCCGTGACCAGGGGAAATGGGGATTCATTTTTATATATAAGAAGAGAAGATAGATATGTGTCTTTAGTTTTTTGACGTCTCTTATACGTCAAATACGCACAATTATTGCCCAACAAAAGAAATATTACCAAGAGCAAAGGCTAAAAGATCCTTTAAACCTAGTAGTGATAATAGAAACATCACATTAATTTCAATGACGGATGTTAAATTAAAAGTCTCGCGGGCACGAAGCTGTAAACATTTTTCAACTGTAACAAAACAAGCTTTTATTCTTATTGGCCGTAAGAGTGATGGCATCAGCCATTGTTACAAATCGGCCCGTCCGCGGCCGACACTTCGGGTATCGGAAACTTCCCTGTTTACAACTTTCGGCTTTACGACGCTGCATTTGTTTCAAGGAGCTTCTGTTTGTCTGATGTTTAACATTTTCTTCAATCTTCATAATTAATACAATACAAGGATTTGGAGCGGTATCAAAACCGTTGTACGACTCTTCTCAATAGACAAGAAAAGGTTAAAAGTTTGACTGCAAAGCTCCTATAATGGTTCCTTATATATACAAAGCGTTTCAGTTCCACTGTTCAGTCCTTGTTCGAACTGCTAAGGAGTGGAACTCATTGCCTGCGTGTGTTCCCACAGAACTACAACCTCGGGGTCTTCTAAACTAGGGTAAATGGGCATTTACTAGGTAAGTGTGGTCCACCTTCGGCCACATCTGCATCTCATATCAGGTGAGATAGTGGTCAAGCGCTACCTCGATTTCATAAAAAAAAATATATGGGACAATGTTTTACATTACATTGTGTTCATGGAAACAGTAAGGATTGTGTATTTAACTTGCAGCGAAAAAAATCCTTTTATATTAGCTCGTACGCATGGTATTCGTACGCATGGTATTCGGAATAACGCGTAACTTTTTTGTTTGTAAACAGATTGGTATGAAATATACACTACATATTACCGGAAGCTTGCTGCAATACATCAGTGGAAACCACATGAAAATCGGTTAAGCCGTTTCTGAGATTAGCGTACATAAAGGCATAGTAGGGAAAGAACGATTTTATTATATATGAAAATTTACCAGCCTAAGCTAAACCCTATTTAATATGACTGATCGTATAGATCTGAGGTCAACTGACATTGGAATTTAAAATCACCTAAACTGACTATTTTTAACTTACTTATTTATTTATTTACACACCAACAGCTTAAAATAACCATAATTTCATAATTAATTTTAAAGTACTATTAGATTTATAATATAAGCCAATTACAGGCGTATATATGTCGCAGTAAGATAGATAAAGCCGTAATATAGTTAAATCCCTAGGGATATAATTATGTACCGTAACATAGTTATACGAGGGGTTCGTTTCATTACTATCTCACTAGGAATATAGTTATAAAACCGTCGAAATAAATATATATTTATAAAAAAATAAATATTTATAAAACATTAAAGCGCACGGCAGTGCGCAGGCCAAGTTGCAGCAACAGGCCGTGCGCATGCCGTGCACTATTTACACGAACCGTTTGGACCCACTTTTGACCCTCCTGTAGCTCAGTGCCTATTTACTTTATTATGATTATGATTACATTTACGTAATCATAATCACGTAATCTTTCAATTATCATTGTTTTACAAATGATAATATATAGTTAACTAAAGTTTCAGCCAATTCAACCGAAAAACCGAATTTTATTGCATTTTTATTGAAAAAATGTTGGACGTGATTTCTTTTTAATTTACATAACAGTTTCATTCAATCGCTGTTTCTATGGGGAGTAATTTAACGAATGGAACCGTAGATATAATAAAAGTGGAGAGACGGCCAGACCTAGAATGTCTGTCTGTATGTCTGTTATCATTTCACGCCTAAACCGCTGAACCGATCATCATGAAATATGATATATTTCACATTTTCAGGGATGCAAGAAAGGACATAGGGTACCTTACACCCAGATAAAAAATCACTGTCCAGAGGTATCATCTAAAAATTATTCAAAAAAAATCCTAAAAATTCTAGGATTAAATTATCCTATTCATTTTTCAACACGTACGAAGTCGCGGACACAACTAGTATAAAATAAAATATAAAAAAAATAAACAAGTTCTTTGTGTGATCGACAATGCTATAGGACATCCTGTATAATGAACTGTCCGGTTTTTCCGGTAAAAAAAAAGTAAACAACTGGCGAGCTCCCGTTTTTCAATTATTTGTTTCATTTCAGTGCGTCCCAGTTCCCGGTCTGGGGTTCCGTCGTGGCTCCTATCATTGCGTTTGCAGACGAGGGTTCTATTTTCCGAATACAACAGCTGATAACAGATACTACAATGGCAGTGATATCGAAGAGGAATATGAAAAGCATTTGTCGGTGAGATGACTTTTAAATTTTTTATGTTAACATCGTCAGACAGGCCGACGGTCCACTTAATAGTAGGTGGCTACCGTCGCCAAAACACAAGCAAAGTCGCAAATGCGCTGCCGACACAGTAGGATTAAGGATAAGGGATTGGATAGAAAAATGAGCTCTGGCATCCCTTACACAACAGTACACGTGATGTTATTTCACGGGGGTCTTCTATAAGGCCAATAATTTAATTATTAAATTAGGAGTTGCTTTAATTTTATTTATACAACTTCAATATAATCGTTAGCTATATTTGGTATAGACTTAAATGCGCTTTTTTAAGAGTCTATGTTATTAATATGGCAATGTTTATTTGCAATATTTAGGTTGGCTGCAATGCAAAGAATGAATATGTCAACATTGGTATCATGTTTTTAAGAACTTACGGTCTACTCTCTCTCTCTCTCTCAAAGGAATAACTGTACACTTTGTATCACAGATTTGATATTAAATAAAAGACTAGTGTGTTTATCATAAAAGCGCTGCTTTTTCATTATTTCAAAAGTCAGTCTATCCAGACTTTTGATAGAATCCCTCTTTTCCGTCAGATTTGTTGCCAAATAGCCATGCCTATGAGAAGTCTTAGTCCCACGGGACAAAACTCTACATCCGTTCTAAGCTGTGGTTATAACGATGTTGTTAACTTATTTATTTATAGTATTTAGATTAGTAACTAATATTAAAGTGCGATAGCGAGTTCATTTGTTTGTTACATTTTCACTTAGCTGCTCCACCGATCGACATGAAATTTTGAATACACGTTGTCAATGAAACAGAAATGGGAATAGGGTCCATCTAAAAATAATAATAATAATAAAAAAATATTCAACGTAGAGCAATGAACATTAAATAAATGTTTTAACACATACGAAAATTTTATGAATTTCACGAAAAGTCTTTTTATTTTACGGTTCCAGGCTGACGGTCCACTTGAAGGTAGGTGTGGTAGGTAACACAAGCAACGCCACAGGTGCTGCAATTTGGCTGCCGACTCCTGTAGGATTAAGGATAAGGGATTAGGAAGGCTTAGGGAAATGGGCTCTGGTATCCCTTACTCACTCACCGAAACACAACAACACAAATGCTGCTATTTCACGGTGGTCGTCTGTAAGGGGCTGGTTACTGCCGCCAGACTGGCTGCCCAAATGACTGAGAAACGCAGTACGCCCTGCCACTACTTTCCAGATCCAAGAGCTAACTTTGAAAGGGTAATTTCCTAAGTTGAACCCGAGAACCCTAGAACAGAGCGCCCCTTAACCACTCATCCAACGGGCTCGTCAAAAACTGCAAATAACAAAAATAAATTTTAAAATCCGACTGGTAGTTGCAGAGCGTGTTGACCAAACAAACATAAAAATATGATAAAATTTATCATATTAGTATACCTAGATACATATTAATATTTGAAACTAGCTTCTGCCCGCAATTTCGTCCGCGATTCGAAAGGACACGAGAACAATAATTCTTGTGTCCTTTCTGTACCCTTGACAAGGTGCACTATGCAAAATTTCTTAATAGTCAGTTGAGTAGTTGAGGCGTGAAATACTGCCAAGCTTAGCAACCAAACTCACTTTCGTATTTAGAGTTAAGGTTAATTAGATTGTGAGTTATTTAATAAAAAAAAGAAAATTTAATTAAATTTCAAAATATCTTAATTCCCAATTGTAGAGATGGCGGTTTTCAAGTATTTAGTTCGCCTGTATATTCGTTTCAGTGATATACTCGTAATTACAAGTTCTTATTGAATAAAATATTGCTCACTTAAGGCGACTCCAGCCACAAAACTCGTTCTGTACTGAATTGACGGGACTGCTGAGGGGGAGCCGCTACTTGCAAATCTCGGAAATATCTATTTAAAAATTAAATAAAGTATAATTATTTTTTTTCTTTTGATGAGTCTTCAGATAGTGGATCTTAAAATTTATCTTAAGAATTAGCTATTTAAAATATTGATTATTAAGCAAATCGCACGGTTACAACATCGATATTAGACCGCAAATTACTATTTTTTTTATATATATATAATTAAATATAATTTAAAAAATAATTAAGATGATCCCCTTTCATATATCCTGCAGATGATTTGAGTATTTTTTAAATTATAATTATTATGATAATTTAAAAGGAAAACGGTTACAAATAAGTGGATTTTTTTTATCATTAGGGGCTGGCGTCGCCTTAAGTGCCTAAACCTTTTGTTTCTGAAATAACCACCCAGTGCATCAATAGAGTGTTTGGATACAAAGTTTTAAGTTTATTAAGTTTAAGTTTATTATACTTATTGTCTTATCACACACATGCTTTGCATTTTGACTACAAATTATATAATTTTGACGGGTTAACTATAATTTTAACTATAATTTAGTCGTGTTTCGTATTTTTCTTAATAAGATAAATTTCTAACCAAAAAGAGCTCTCATCCCTCAAACATAAAACACCGTGAAATAGCAGCACGTGTTCTGTTGTGTTTCGGTGAGTGAGTAAGGGATGCCAGAGCCCATTTCCCTATCCCCTTCTAGTCACTTATCCTTAATCCTACTGTAGTCGGCAGTGCACTTGCAGCAGTTTTGGCGTTGTTTGTGTCTTAGGCGACGGTAGCCACCTACCATCAAGTGCAACGTCAGCCTGTCTGCCGATCTTAACATAAAAAAAGAACACCAGTAGGGGAAGCCCGGGCAAAGCGGATATGTTAAGGGGAACTGTAAAAAAAACGTAGCAATAAGCTACTTAGAAACTTTCTCTTTTATCTTAAATTGCATATTTAATTACCTTTGGTTACATATAATCACAATTCCTTAACTCTTAATTTTTATATCAATAATAAACTAAAAACAAAATCCTGTCGATTATTCCTCACGATCAATCCTCAAAGAGGATTGATTTTTTTAATCATCACAGTTATCGCAGAAGTAACTTCCTCGTCCTCCATACGACGTACAGGATACGTGCGCCCACTGTTCACATTGAGAACATTGGATCCAATCTACAGGTAGGTTTATGTATTTCTCAGTGCATATACTAAGCATGAATAATCTCCCATTCTATTTTCTTTTCTTTTCAGTGTCTGGGTTACCTTCCCCTTCACTTTTCCTTTAGTTGATTTTGCTGTTTTAGCTCCAGCTAACTTAGATATCTTAGTTTTCTTATCATTTACCTTCTTGTACTTAAGAGCTTGTTCTTCTTTAATAGGGGTGGATGTCAATACTTCGGATAAGCTATCCGCTTTGCCCAAAGAACCCTTTTGACATAAATCTAAGCATACACAATTTTAAAGTGCCGGCTCCGTGTAAAAATAAAATCTCAATTAATACTTCAAAACATACTTACCCCGTTGAACAATTTTTTTTCCTAAAAGTTTATAATAAAATTAAAAGAATACAATACAAACCTGGTCGAAAATCGAAAGAAAAACACCCAAATTCTTTTATTTTGCACTAAAACAAACGAACGCGCTATTTAGCTCTGTTTGAACTGTCATGGCGCTGGGCGGGAGAGTTCACGCATAGACTCGACCGCGACTTGTAGCACCATCTGCTGAATCTCGGAAAATGAGCCTATCCAATTTACCTGGGCTATCCGCATTGCCCGAGCCTCTTATATATCCCAATGGTATGATTGATGTGTTGATGCTATATTTTTTTTTAACAGCAGCAACTCAGCCTGTATTCCACTGCTGAAGCATTCGAGTGCTTGCCTTGCGCGGAAGGCTGTGAAGCTTGTTTGGATGGATCTCCGTGTGTGGCCGCCTTAAACTGGGTGGTGAGGACCACGATATTCGCTTTGGCCTGCTTGGTTATTACCTGTCTGCCCTTCATCGTTTACTTTACCATCAAGTACGGCCACGTCAGGGTGAGTATCATACGTGATGTGAGCCATAATAATAACGTGTAGATTAAAAAGTATTTTGTGTATATCTCGATGAACTTAGTGGAAAATTGTATAATATCCTCAAATCATGGGGACTTGTACAAAATGTGCTCATCAGTAGTAGGAATATTTTATTTTGAAGATTTTTCTTTAAGGAATAAAGAGTTGTAAATGTATGCAAACAACAACCCTATAAGGTAATTCAAAAGGCCGCTAATTTTTTTTTATGTTATGTCGACAGACAGGCTGACGGTCCACTTGATGGTAGGTGGCTACAGTCGCCTATAACACAAACAACGCTACAGGTGCTGCAAGTGCGCTGCCGACTACAGTAGGATTAAGGATAAGGGATTAGGAGGGGATAAGGAAATGGGCTCTGGCATCCCTTACACACTCACCGAAACACAACAGCACGTATATGCTGTTATTTAACGGTGGTCTTCTGTAAGGGGGTGGTCACTGCCGCCATGCGGGCTGCCCAAATGACTGCGAAACGCAGTGTGCCCTACCACTACTTTGCAAATCCAGACCAGAGTCAATTTTGAAAATTACATTAAAATTTCCAAACTTGACCCCGCCGGGAATCGAACCCGGGGCCCCTGAGACGTTAGGCAAGCAAGCATCCTTGCCACTCATCCAACGGGCCGTCGTAATTTTCTGACAACCGAATTACCTCAATCATGAAGAGATATAAAGTGTTCCTGTAGGTCAGGTCTTCGCCCAGCAGCTATAGTTACAGAAATATGTTTTTCCAGGTCGTTCGAGCAGCAAGTCCAGCGCTACTTCGCGTGATAGTTCTTGGTGCTCTTTTAATTTATTGTACAACCCTCGTTATGTATGGAAAACCGACAGTTATTACATGCACAGCCAGGGTCTGGCTGCGAGAAGTGGGCTTCTGCCTCACGTATGGTGCTCTTATGTTGAAAACTTGGAGGTGAGCCATAATAATTTAAATTTATATTTTAACAAATTTACAATCATTTCTTGTTACCGTTAATTAATCATTGGTTAAAGGGATTCACTGAGGCAAATGACATTTACTATAGAACTCGCTGGCGGCGGAGACAATTCAACGGGCCTAGAAATGGTGTTTTTTTTGTTTTTACCATTAGAACATTACACAAAAAAATTTTTTTATCAATACAATTTTTTAATCTGATATTAACTTATTAATAGGTACAGGATTTATATGCGTGCAATAAGCCGTTTTCGAGAGAATTTTCAATAAAGGTCAAATTCTTCTTGTGTTCTAACTTTTTTGTGGAGTTTCTATTACTTTAACGAAAATTCTAATTAATACAATTGGTTCTTCACATGTTTAAGTATAATATATATTTTTTTCAAAGCAATTGTCTTGTCTATTTCTTGTAACATCTTCATTAAACAATGGATATTTTTAGTATTTAGCGTTTGTCTCCCCCTTAATTAATTATTGGATTTGCAAATTTAGAATGTAAAAATCCTACACTAAGCTCTAGGTGTCCTAAGTCTTAGTATTTTTGTTAATCTATACTTAAATAACAACGTAAATGGCCGTGACATTAAATATATTAAAAAAATTTTGTACACGTTGTACTTATGTTTCCGAGGTAAAAAATAGTTTTTAGAACTATTGCTTGTTTATCTGTGCGTTGGTGCACGCTAATCTCTGAAACGGTTAAATCGATTTATATGTGGTTTTCACTAATGTATTGCAACAAGCTTCCCGTAACATTTAGTGTTTGTTTCATTCCAACCGGTTTACAAACAACATAGTTACGCGTATGAAGTTGCGGGCTCAGCTAGTTTAAAAATAAATCTTTCAATACCTAATAATCCGAAATATCGTTTCCCTTAAATAAAATCGCGAGGCTATGTGTCTTTAGTCAATCAAAACGAGGATAGAATCGAAACAAGGGTATCACTATGTAACTAAATAGTTACATAATCAAGGTCCAGTAAATAATTTGCAAAGGGATACTATTTAAAACCCATCTATCCCCCCATGAGCATTGAGCACCTTTTAGTCGGTAATTATATAAAACGGTTCACTGAATTGTGTACAATTTACTGCCACGTAATTAACTTTACACCCAAAAAGGTATAGTGAAAGAGTTTGGTGAATCGCAAAGCAAGCTTTACCTTGTAGTTTGTGAAGGGGTTTTGTGATACTTAGAAAAGTTGGGTTGTACCCTGCATACCAAATTTGTGTTGCTTGCTATACCTCTATAAAAAAGACTGTAATGAATGATTCACGAATGATTTATTAGAGAGGAAATAAGAATGCAATATAATTGTCATCTTTCATTCGATTCAATTAAACGAAATATTCATTTGACCGTCCCAGTTGCCTTAGCGCTCTATCTCTGAGGTCACGGCTTTGATTTCCGACAGGGCTAAATTTGTAAAGGAACTTTTTAAAGTTGGCTGTGGTCAGAGTCTGGCAAGTAGTGACAGGGCACACTTCTTACAGAAGGTTCAGTTCCAGTGAATGAGTAAGCATGCCAGAGCCCATTTTCCCTATCCCTTTCTAATCCCTTATCCTTAATCCTACCAAGGTCGGCAGCGCCTTTGCACGACCAGTGGCACCGAACATCGAGTGAAAAGTAAGTCTGTGTAACGAAGGATAAGGGATTAGGATAGGATAATGGGCTCGAGCAGTCCTTATTTACTCACCCGAATACATAGAACCGCTTACATAGTTTTAACATAGTCACGGTTGTCATAATTAAAGGATTGTTGATATTGTTGATATCAACAATTCTCTAATTGTTCCGATGATATTGTTCGATGATTCCGATGATTTACAAACTAATGGAAATTTCTGATAATTTTATCATTAAGTATACATAAATATGAAGCTAATGTATTTTTTTATCATAAATGGTTTTATCGTTATGCCAATAACTCTCTTACTCTTTAAGTGCAACAGTTTGAATTGTTACTCTGAAATTGGAACAAATCTTATCAAAATTTGTGTCCAATATGTACCTAATGGTTTGTTTCTTTACATTTTAAACTTTTCCAACCAGTATTCAGTACTGCCGATATACATGTAGTACCTAAGTACGTCTTCAGTTTCAGATTAGGGCTTCACTTAGGCAAATGACATTTACAATAGAACTCGCTGGCGGCAGAGACAATTCAACAGGCCTAGAAATTGTGTTTTTTGTTTTCACCATTAGAGCAATACGCAAAAAAAAAATTATTAATACAATTTTTTAAACTGACATTAACTTGTTAATAGGTACAGGATTCATATGCGCACAATAAGCCGCTTTCGAGAGAATTTTCAGTAAAAGTCAAATTCTTCTTGTGTTCTAACTTTTTTTGTGAAGTTTCTATTACTTTAACGAAAATTCTAATTAATACAATTGGTTCTTCACATGTTTAAGTATAATATATATTTTTTTTCAAAGCAATTGTCTTGTCTATTTCTTGTAAAATCTTCATTAAACAATAGATATTTTTAGTATTTAGCGTTTGTCTCCAACTTAAGTATATTTTCTGTTTTCGATGTAACTTAACAATTAGAATATTTATAATTATATTTTTCATACCATAGGTTTTTTAAACGATGTTTTTTTAAGATATTATTATATGTATAGATATTGTAACACTGAATTAGTGAAACACTCATTAGTGAAAACCGAATTAAAATCGGTCTACCCGTTCACGCGTGATGCCGTGACCAAGGGAAATGGGGATTCATTTATATTTATTTATATATATATATATATATATATATATATATATATATATATATATATATATATATATATAGAGAGAGAGAGAGAGAGAGAGAGAGAGAGAGAGAGAGAGAGAGAGAGAGAGAGAGAGAGAGAGAGAGAGAGAGAGACTAGCGACCCGCCCCCGGCTTCGTCCGGGGTGCAATTTTTATATATAAGAACGTACCCCGTTTATCCTTCTTTCCATTAGTGAAAACCGAATTAAAATCGGTCTTCCCGTTCACGCGTGATGCCGTGACCAAGGGAAATGGGGATTCATTTTTATATATAAGATTTATTGGTAAAATAATTACTCTCAATATTGCTAATTGGATATTGATGTACATCCCGTGCATGCTAAGGTGGCAGGCGCGTGGCGGAAGCTTATTGTGCCAAGAAAAACAACTCGTCTAGCTCCACCGATTAACCTACCGTGCCCAGGACGCTCGCCGTGTTTCCCCTTTGAATTTCTAGGCATGAAGAAAGACCCAGCGCGCCGCCGGTCGCCCGATTTTTCCCAACTTCTTTCCGAAAATCTTTGCTTCGGGCGACCACACGCCGAGCGTTTCTACCGCGAACGCAAGAAATTCAAAGCGGTCGGCGAGCCCTGAGTGCTTGCTCTGAGAGCAGCAGAGCCGGCGGAGTTGGTGGAATTAAAATGAATTATTATTATCATCATCTTATAAGAAATCAAATACCTATAAGTGAAAATATGGCCTTTTTTTTTTTTATGTTATATCGACAGACAGGCTGACGGTCCACTTGATGGTAGGTGGCTACCATCGCCTATAACACAAGCAACGCTACAGGTGCTGCAAGTGCGCTGCCGACTACACTAGGATTAAGGATAAGGGATTAGGAGGGGATAAGGAAAATGGGCTCTGGCATCCCTTACTCACTCACCGAAACACAACAGCACGTATATGCTGTTATTTCACGGTGGTCTTCTGTAAGGGGGTGGTCACTGCCGCCAGGCGGGCTGCCCAAATGACTGCGAAACGCAGTGTGCCCTACCACTACTTTTCAAATCCAGACCAGAGTCAATTTTGAAAATTACATTAAAATTTCCAAACTTGACCCCGCCGGGAATCGAACCCGGGGCCCCTGAGACGTTAGGCAAGCATTCTTGCCACTCGTCCAACGGGCCGTCAATATATAGTCAATATATACTATATAGTGACAACGCTAGATATTTTGCCTTCCACCATATCCATCATTTGTTTGGATCAGTCAAATCTTAGGACACAAGTCAAAGGGAATTACTACCTATTGTAAGCGCGTGATCTGAGTGCAGTCAGGTGGATTACTTCGCTTTGCTTGCCTTTCCTTTTAGTGCTGAGCGTAACATCCTTCGCATGCGCAGCGATAGCGTTATTACTCAAACTGCGTTTACTATTTACTTTTGTTTTAAAATGTTAATTAAAAAAACGCGAATTAATAAAAAAAAGACCAATCAAATCATAAATTACATCATCGACCTTCTGACGTAGATTATCGATAATACCTAATTTATCGACTTCACTACCACTAGTAGGTCGCGACACTAGCGCATTCCTCAAAGTTGCACAGTAGGTACAATAGGTTTAAAAATATGTGACCTACATGACTCTAGGTACCTCTTAATTGCGTTGACTTAAAAGCTTTTTTTAAGCTTTTTTTTTTATTGTATAATATTATTAGTAAACAGATTTTAAATTCCACTTTACGCCTGTGTCTCTGTAACTATGGTTATAGAGTTTCGCTCAGCGAGTTGTAGAAAGGACTAATTTCGGTGTTACTGCGAGATCGAATCAGGAATGAGCAGGAGATCGGTAGACGAACGAAAGTTAGACACCGATGTAACCTGGTGGATCACCAAATTGACCCATAGTACTGGGACCGGAAGTTCTCGAATGTAGACTACGGACGGCTAGCGCAAGGCAGGACGTCCTACCACAAGGTGGACAGATGATATGATAAGAGCCGGGGGTCCTACGGCTGAAACGACACTTTGTCAGCTCGCGTGATAGATCCAACAAAAACTCCATTTACTATTATAGAAATAATATTCATAAATATCCATTAGACTAGTATTTGACGATTCGTTCTTTGGTCATTTAATAAAAAATGTAACTTTACCTCGATACGTTTCGCCTTGTGTCATAAAATATTCCCTCTCTATACAGTTTCCCTTATCCTCTCAAATCTTTAGGGAATAAATAGGAATGACATAAAAGTTCAAACTGATAATATTAATTTTTCCATTAACCAATACCTCATGTATAAGAGAGGTAGGTTAGATTCCGGAGGGATCTCCCATGAGGGCGAAGGGTTTGAGTTTTCGACGATGACTTCTTTTGATGTTTTCCGATACGTGAATGACATTATGAATATCTCATTTAGGGTTAGGTAAAAACAGAATTTCTTAAAAAATTCAGTATATATTTTACATGATTAATTTCAAAGTCTAAATCTAAGACTAATTAATTTCGACTAGGTAGGTTTTTTTTCGCAAATTACTATTATGTACATGTAATAGACAAAATCAATAGGTAAGCACTTCAGTTTGCACGGTAATGGCTATTGCCACCAGTTTTCCGGTGGGTTACATCACTCCCATGGACCGTATATTTTAATTATTTCTTACTTCTCACTTCAATTGCTCTAGTTTAATCTCTATATATAAAAATGAATCCACATTTCCCTTGGTCACGGCATCACGCGTGAACGGGTAGACCGATTTTAATTCGGTTTTCACTAATGGAAAGAGGGATAAACGCTTAATGTTCTTATATATAAAAATTGCACCCCGGGCGAAGCCAGGGGCGGGTCGCTAGTATCTAATACATTTTAACTAGTCGTTACTTACTAGAAAATACCAGTCGCCGGTTAAATGTCATCTGTGGCAATATGAATGTAATACTCCTTTCCATGGTATAAACCTTCTATAACTAGTGCTTATTATGTAGATCTCTGCAATATTCATTATAAATTTTAATATATTAATAATGAATATAATTGTGACTGACATTGAGACTCATTTCATTCCTAGTCTGACCCTAATATTATAATCTCTAAATCTCAACGTGATATAACAATGACTAAAGTAATAACATTTTTAATTTAAAAATAATGAAGTAACCTAGCTATTATTTCAAAATAATTAGTAATTTCATTTTTAAATTAAAACATATCAAATATTGTGTAGTTATTATGTAGAAACGAAAATTAACTCGAATTAATACAAATTTTAAGTTTTAAATTTTTTTAATATTCAATAGAATGAAATTGATTAATATTTTTTCTTTTTTTTATCTTAAGATCGGCTGAGGTCCACTTGATGTCAGGTGGCTGCACAACAGCACACGTGCTGTTATTTCACCGTGGTCTCCTGGAAAAGTTCATTTTCAAAGTTGACCCTGCCGGGAATCGAACCTGGGAACCCTAGAACAGAGCGTTAAGGCAAGCACCCTAACCACTCATCCAACGAGCTCATTGGATCTTCATCCAATATTCTCTTAGGTATAAAAAAGGTGGCAGTAGTTTTAAGATTGACTTGATTAATTATAGGTGGCTACCGTCTTCTATAAAGGATACTAGACTATATATTTATCCTAAGCTGCAGAGCCTGGCACATAGACGCAAAGTTGCCTGTCTGTGTGTATTCTATAAGATGTACTTCGGAGAGTGTGCTCGAGAGCTGCATGAGATCATACCGCCTTCCCCATTCTTCTATCGGGCATGCAGACGTACGGCTGGTTACCATCCTCACCTTGTCGATATCCCTCTAATTCGGACCAAGCGCTTTAAAACATCTTTTGTGATGCGCACTGCTAAGGATTGGAACTCCCTGCCGGCGTCTGTATTTCCGAGCTCATATAACCCAAATCTTTTCAAGGTTCGAGTGAATAGGCATCTTCTGGGTGAGCTCGCTCCATCTTCGGCCTCATCCTTCCTACATGGATAGATGCTGGTCAAGAGCAAACCCATCTATAATAAAAAAAAAAAAATAAAAAAAATATGCCTTTTGAAACTAGTTTTTTTTTAATATAAATTTGTTTTGTTTTTATTAATATATATCATATAGTTTAATATGTATTATATGGTTCCCGGATTCGATTCCCGGCAGGGTCAACTTTGAAAAACGAACTTTTCAAATTTGGCTCTGGTCTGGATTTGGAAAGTAGTAGCAGGGCACACTGCGTTTTCGCAGTCATTTGGACAGTCCTTCTGGCGTCAGTAATCACCCCCTAACAGAAGACCACCGTGAAATAACAACACGTGTGCTGTTGTGTGAGTAAGGGATGCCAGAGCCCATTTCCCTATTTCCTCCTAGTCCCTTATCCTTAATCCTACTGTAGTCGGCAGCGCACTTGTAGCAGCTTTGACGTTGCTTGTGTCACCTACCACCAAGTTAAACGTCAGCCTGTCTCCCGATCTTAATATAAAAAATAAAAATAAAAAATTTCCTCTATAAACTCATTGGATTGGATTACTAACAGTACACTTGTAGTGAAATTGAAATTTGATTTTTTTTTATGTTAAGGTCGACAGACAGGCTGACGGTCCACTTGATGGTAGGTGGCTACCGTCGCCTATAACGCAAGCAACGCCACAGCTGCTGCAAGTGCGCTACCGACTACATAGGGATTGGATAAGGGATTAGGAGGGGATAAGGAAATGGGCTCTGGCATCTCTTACTCATTCACCGAAACACAACAGCACGTATATGCTGTTATTTCACGGCGGTATTCTGTAAGGAGGCGGTTACTGCCGCCAAGGGGGTTGCCCAAATGACTGCGAGACGCAGTGTGCCCTACAACTACTTTTCAAATCCAGACCTGAGGCAATTTTGAAAATTACATCCCACCAAAAACATTCTGTAAAAAACTAGCCAAGTCTCGATGGAGCTGCTTGTTTATCTCTAAAAAGTAATGAAATCTAGACAAAGTCGTGCCAAGTCTAAGGTTCCTTACTGCGATTTCTTTATTATTATAGTTAATGTTGTGTGACTTGGCCGTTGAAGCTTTATCAAGCCTACAATTGACTGGTTATTGAATCAACGTTTTCCAAGTGGCAATTTTCCATCGTCAATGGGTAGCGGTTCTGGCGACAGATTGGTGCAATGGTGTCATGGAGCACCTGGTTTTGTACCCTTGTATGTAGGGGCCTGAAAATGCGGCGAAATGGTTCCAGTAAAGGATGGTACGGCAGTGTTTGCTTTTACTTCGCGCTCGACTTGGCGGGGGCACTGCCGTGCCCCCCGATTAAAATTTCCAAAGTTCACCCTGCCGGGAATCGAACCCGGCGCCCCTGAGACGTTAGGCAAGCACTCTTGCCACTCATCCAACGGGCCGTCATGGTTATGGTTGTTAATAATATTTTCTGTAAATTCAATTTCAAAATCCACGCCAGATTTGGCAAATAATTCATTTAGTGCCTGCTATTTGTCAGCATTACAGCCTCTGCCTGCCACGGTCTGTTTTGTAAAGAACAGCTATTTGGGAGATTGAAAAATCAATGCGCATGTGATTAAGCGTAGCGTGTCGTCCCGTACGTATGTTCGTATATCAATTGGACAAATGTTTTTGTAACGTGAATTTGTGGGTTTACAAATTGAAATACCGAAAGTGATTGGATTCTTTTCTGAAAAAAGAAACCGGGCGAAATCCAATCGTTAATTTTAACGAATGTATTTTTAGAAGCCTTTAAATGATTACAATCTTTGTTTGATTTCAATTCAGTAGAGCTGACTTAATTTTTTGAGATGAATGGGCTCATTCATGAGTGTGATTGAAATACTATTCAAAGTTGAAAGGTTCCAAATTCAAGTTGAGACGATAATCATAATAGTCAGACATAATTCGCTTTTTCCTATTTATAGCTTATATTTCATTGAGGTATTAAATTAGTCAATTATTTTACATTTGTTCGGAATGCAGTTTCTATGAGGAAGGATTGGCAGGACACCTCAGTTTCTCTTGTCAACATAATTTCATTTTACAAGTTTTAAAAAATTGTAAATACCATTTATATGCTGACGATCTACAATTGTACTATAGCTTTCGTCCAGAAGAGACTGATCTTGCGGCTGCGCTTGTGAATGAGGACCTGGCCAGAGCAGAGTGGCCTATTGGTCTGTTGAAAACTCGCTTGTCCTGAATCCAAACAAGTCCAAATTTATGATCTTGGGATCAAAAAAGCAAATAAACAATATTGCTCGACTCAATCCGGTTTTAAGTATAAACAATCAGATTATTGAAAGAGTGCTTTTGGCGCGAAACCTTGGACTTTTGATGGATGGCGAGTTACGTTTTGAGGAACATGTGACTGAGGCAGTAAGGAACTGCTTCTACCGATTTAAAGTTTTATACAGGGTGCGTCACTTAGTGTCGAGTTGAGGGCGAATCTTTGTGAATCCTTGGTTCTTTCTAAGTTGAACTATGCTGATGATGTCTATGGGCCGCGGTTACTTCGTATAACAGAAAGGGTGATTCAAAGAATTCAGAACGCTTGCGCTCGTTTTTGTTTCGATATTCCACCTCGTGGACATGTTACCCCATATCTAAATAATTCAAACTTTTTAAAAATGGTTTATCGCCGCAGGCTTCATCTGACTACCTTACTGTTTGGTGTTATCCGCACTGAGCAGCCATTATATTTATACGATCGCTTGAAATGGTACAAGCCTCTACCGAAGTTCCGCGTCAGACCTGAGCAATTGTTGATTCCTAAGTATAGCACTGCGTCTTTTCGGGGAAGTTTTAAGTTTTCCGCCTCTAAGTGTTGGAACGATCTGCCTCCTCCCATAAGAGAGTGTAGTTCACTGAAGGTTTTTCGTGAAAGATTTAAATTAAATCTTTTGAAGGAGTAAAAACAATTGTTAACACTAAGGGCGGCATAGATTGCACTGATGAATGCTTTTAAGGGGGAATACTTCCGTATGCCTTTATTGTAGAAGGTGATCGCTGCACCCTTTTGTCATACAGTGCTACTATTTTATTATTTAATATATTTGTAATAAATACTTGCATCGCACTGCTGGCGTGGTCCTAGTGCGCCTTATGAGACATCGGCAAAGGCAAAACTGAAAAACAGCGCTGTAACATCAGCGCTGATTTTCAGTTCAGCCTAAGCCGAGTTGTGTCCTTTTGTGTTTACCTATAATGTTTTTTTTAAATGCCAATAAATGTTTCTTTCTTTCTTTCTTTCTTTCTAACAATATCTTATGTTATATTCATGACAATAATTGCTTATTTTAACAAATTATTTATTATTTATTCATTTTAAAAAAATTCAATTTAACATATTCCCATAAAACTGCACAACAGGTTGACTGTGGGGTCAAATATATATAATTACATGTAACCTTATGCCAATGCAAGCTTTTTGCATTCAGGATAATCCCAGGAATATTTCATCAATATATTTTTGAAGACAGATAGATTTGTTCCCTCCTTGAAAATGTCCTCAGGTAATCTAGTAAGAAATAAAGTTTTTTTTTATGATTGTACACTGTCAATATTTCTCAAAATTTCTAAATAAATGGTTCGTTTTACTTAGAGCACTGATTAACATTCAGTTACTTAGGTAAAAAGTAAAATAACTGTCTATGTACTTGTTAATATAAATAAATCGGATATTACTGCATAAACATTGTTCCTCCCCTGTGCTAGATTAAAATTGAAAAGTTTAATTTAAGTTAACCAGTCAAAACTTAGCACTGTTTCCTCCAGACTAACTACGCTTTAATAACACTTCCGCAATAGTTAACTCATCTCTTCACTTAGTTTTGCTTCGACGGCTCTCCGGTTACATACAATGGACGTTGCAATTAACTTTGAGTTATATACTATGTAGTAAGTTTTCGTTTTAATATAAAAAAAATCAATTGAATGGAGCCTTTACTCCGAACCGGTGGTATTTGTCAATACTTTTTTTAAATGTTTTAAAATCGGCAGACAGGCTGACGGTCCACTTGATGGTAGGTGGCTACCGTCGCCTATAACACAAAAAACGCCAAAGCTGCTAGTGCACTGCCGACTACAACAGTAAACCGAAAAGTAGCGTGCCTATCGATTTTCTATCGTCTACACTATGGAGAGTGTGCATCTATACTGTACGATTTAATCCAACCGGAACCGTTCCACTTGCGGACCACTAGACGTGGGCAGGGGTTTCATCCCTTCGTGGTCGATGTACCTCGATCACGAACAAAGCGTTTCAGTTCCACCTTCCTTGTTCGAACTGCTAAGGAGTGGAACTCATTGCCTGCGTCTGTGTTCCCACAGAACTACAACCTCGGGGTCTTCAAAACTAGGGTAAATGGGCATTTACTAGGTAATAAGCGTGGTCCACCTTCGGCCACATCTGCACCTCACATCAGGTGAGATAGTGGTCAAGCGCTACCTCGATTTCATAAAAAAAAAAAAAAAAACAATAACCTAAAATCATTATATAATATCTGTATAGACGTAATATTATAAAGTCACTTTTTCACTACGGTTTTCACTAATGGAAAACGAAGAAGGTTTTTTGCGTATATAATTTGCATTAAAAATTATATCCTTGTGAAGCCGGGGCGGGTAGCTAGTTAAACATAAATATTATTGCTTCACAGCGCATGGTTAGGTATTTAATCTTATATATAAAAATGAATCCCTATTTCCCTTGGTCACGGCATCACGCGTGAACGGGTTGACCGATTTTAATTCGGTTTTCGCTAATGGAAAGAGGGATAAACGGGGAATGTTCTTATATATAAAAATAGGGTGGGTCGCTAGTATTATATATAATATGTTACTGTTTATGTATTTTTTTCTAACTAAAATAAATATTTAACTAAATAAATTACTTTTTACATATAATATTGTTCGCAGAATATCAGTAATCTTCCAAGTTCGGTCTGCCAAAGCCGTGAAGATATCGGACATGTACCTCTTAAGAAGAATAGGAATCATCGTGGGGGTGGCTTGCGTTCTACTTGCCATTAGGACCCTTGTCGCACCCCCTGCAGTAATAGTGGGTCGTACTAAAGACGATTTGAAGGCTTATTTATGCAACACAGATTGGTGGGATCATTCTTTCACTACTTGTGAGTACCATTATTATATTTTAGTTTATTTTCATCCGAAAGCATAAACTCTTCAAATAAAATAGGAACTTGTCATATTTAATATTAATTGTATGAGTTAAGGTGCAGTTAGCAATGAAGGACACTTGAACTGTTAATGTCTTTTATTTACACCACCCGGCTAGAAGTGGATTAACATAAGAATAACAAAACCTTTAGAAGGGAGGATAACATATGATAGGCGCGAAAACTGACGGGCATTAGCGGAGCCCTATACATAGTCCGGCGCGGACAGAACGTGAAATGAAAAGGACATCGGTAGCTTCGCGGTGAAACCCAAACCAGTAAAACGAGAGATCGCGACTCTCACGGCGCGCGCGCAGATGCGAGCCGCGCGGCGCCTCGAGTGATTTAATCCCACTGACTTCACAAAATGGTCGCACAAAATGACTGGCTGGCAGGTACGCCGCTTTCGGCGGCGCCATTGGCTCATAAGCGGGGGGGAACTGAGGTCCGTGGTGAGAGGCCGAGTGCCGTGTTACAAATTCAAAAATATCAAAGGTTTGGCAGTTTTCATAATTGATTTCTTAACCATTGAAAAATAAAAAATCAACACCTGACACAACCATATGAGCAATTTATTCATTCTTTATGTCTATATCCCTGATAACGTGTATGCAAAATTTCAAATTGATCGGATGAGTAGTTAACTGCTACATATGTAACGATATAACGTAGCGATTAATCTGTGCAAACCGATTTGCGCAGACTAATCGATCGTGTTTATGATAAATCGTTGCTGATTATCGTTCATCGGCGACAGTTGCAATTTCTATTTATAAATCGTTGTCGATTGCGTTTGCACAGTTTTATCGTCGCGTGTGGATGGCGATCGCTCAGTTCGCGCCAGTATTTCACGGAGCTCGCTTGTGTGCGCACGTGCTCATCGCTCTCTGCAAAATGACGGAAGAAGAAAGAGGTGGACATCGCGAACAAGAGTTCATAGAGAGCTACAGAAGCCTAATATCGCAAGTGCGTCATCATCTTCCATCGTGGATGACATGTTACTTGCGTGAGCTTCTGCGGAGAACTGATGATCGACGTCGATATCGGAGGCGCGTGGAGACACTAGGAACGTTCGATTTATCTGCACAGTCTGAAATCGCTACGATATATCGTTACGTGTGTAGCAGGCGGTGGTAGCACCATTATTGTAGCGATGATGCCTTTATCCCAATGCAGGCATCATCTCACTACAAAAACAAATTCAAATGGGACAGGCAGTCAAGATTTAGAGGTTTTTTTTTTTTTTTTTTTTTTTTTTTATTAGATCAGGGTAGCGCTTGACCACTATCTCACCTGATGTGAGGTGTAGATGTGGCCGAAGGTGGACCACGCTTATCCAGTAAATGCCCATTTACCCTGGTTTTGAAGACCCCGAGGTTGTAGTTCTGTGGGAACACAGACGCAGGCAATGAGTTCCACTCCTTAGCAGTCCGAACAAGGAAGGTGGAACTGAAACGCTTCGTGCGTGATCGAGGTACATCGACCACGAAGGGATGAAACCCCTGCCCACGCCTAGTGTTAGTGTTAGAGGTTATAGGCTACCGAGAATTGCCGAGAATTACCGAAATGAGCATGCCCATGGCAATTTAAATTAAATGGCGTGTGGAACCGGAACACACAGCTAGTCCATCATAATATATACCTACTTAAGTGGAAGTGAAGAGTTGAACCCACTGAAGGGCTATAACGGCTTCCATACTGTATCTCTTTGTTTCGTGTACGTGACAAACGACTTGAGGAACATGAGCGAGTAAAGCCCTAACAGAATTAATCTGCTCGAATGTCGTCGAAGTCTATGGAGCATTCGATACCGGAAACGTTTAATGAATCCGGCTTTCGAATAAATTGCCGGCGTTTTACGAGAGAACCTTTCCAAATCAATTACACTAATTCGAGGCGATATTGTAAAATTGTCGTTTCAAATCACTTTCGGCGTAATGTTGCTGCGATGAAAAATTAATTAACATAAATTAAGCGGCCATTATGCCGATTAATTATCAAAAACATTTGTAGCTCATTGGGTGGATCGATAGATAAAGATCTAAAGTTAAGTTTAGCCTATTGCAAAAAAAAATAGGAATATAATATATAAGCAGCTAATAGCTTGCAATATGTTATATGACAATACCACACAAAACAACTTTATATCTATACTAATATTAAAAAGCTGAAGAGTTTGTTTGTTTGACAGCGCTAATCTCAGGAACAACTGGTTCGAATTGAAAAATTATTTTTGTTTTCAATAGTCCATTTATCGAGGAAGGCTATAGGCTATATAACATCACGCTACGATAAATAGTACTATATATATAAGCAGTGTCCAGTACCGCGCGCCCCATGCGCACGCCGCCGCCGTATGGGCCGCAGCGAAGCATGGCCGAGTTCAGCTAGTTAATAATAACCGGGCACTCTGCGATTCGCAGCCATAGATTCGGCTGTCCGTCTGGCGGCGGTAACCACCCCCTAAAAAAAGACCAACCTGAAATGTTAAAAGTCATACGAAACATTATACTGTATTAATAAATAAATAAATCTATACATGTGTATATCAAAATCGGAAACCAGCCGGGTAAGTACCTAAATTAAATATTTTTTCAAAAATCCGACTCAAAATCCTCCGGCCTGTCTGACAAGCTTCATATATTAAAAAACTATCTTCAATAATTATATAGCTTCAACAGAACTTTTAAGTCTTTCCTGATATCATATGTCGTTGTCAAACCAAAAGTATGTGCTATGTGCTAAAAGTATACTTTTGAGATATTGACAAAAGAAGTTTTCCTGAAAAAAACTTTTAAAAAAATAGTATTTTATTAGTAACTTGGGGTTGTTATACGTAAGCTTATTAGTCTTTTAAACATGAAAGTTTAATATTTTTTTTTTTTTTTATATATAATTTTGATAGTAGAGTAAATTTTTAACATAATTTATCAGATTCTTGCTGCGGTACAGAGCATATTTTATTAAGAGGTCGTAATTCGACAAATAGTGCTTTCATAAGCACTTAGCAGTTTGACGAGCCCGTTGGATGAGTGGTTAGGGTGCTTGCCTTAACGTTCTGTTCTAGGGCTCCCGGGTTCGATTCCCGGCAGGGTCAACTTTGAAAAATCAACTTTTCAAATTTGGCTCTGGTCTGGATTTGGAAAGTAGTGGCAGGGCACACTGCGTTTTCGCAGTCATTTGGGCAGCCCGTCTGGAGGCAGTAACCAACCACCCCCTTACAGAAGACCTCCGTGAAATAACAGCACGTGTGCTGTTGTGTTTCGATGAGTGAGTAAGGGATGCCAGAGCCCATTTTCCTATCCCCCTCCTAATCCCTTATCCTTAATCGTTGCTTTGACGTTGCTTGTGTTATAGGCGACGGTAGCCACCTACCACCAAGTGGACCGGCAGCCTGTCCGCCGACTTTAACATAAAAAAAAATTATACTATTAATAATACAGTGAACTATTCACTAAGGTCAAAAAGTTTAAATCCCAAAAAAGCAGATTTTAATTTGATTTAATTTGATTAGCAGATTTTAATTTGACAACGACGATATGTGGCTCAGAGATAGTAAACATATTTAGCATACCGACGTTTGTGATAAGATAAATACTCCTGAAGTCCTTCCAATTCTCAATTGGCTAGTTCGAGGAAATACAATTTGGAGTCACCGCAAACCTACGATTTCGCCTTGTCCGACTGAGTTGTTAAGTCTTCATTGGTGACGTTTGAGCTTACGTCAGTTCATGATTCAATTAAACAGAATCGACAGTCCAAGTCGGAATCGTAGGTTTGCGTTTGCTATAATTCTTATTTGCTCGAGCGGAAGAGATCTGTGATAGGAGTGGGACGTGATATACATACAAACTGTTAGAAAGTATAAAAGGATTTTGCTAATAATTTGAAATAAAATTATATAAATCTAATCATTTAATAGAAGACAACATATAATAAAACTAAAAAGACAACACAAGACAACAAATTTGTAGTAAATACTTAAATCATCTATATACCATACGCCACTGCGGGCATATGTGTAGTGGCAGGGCACACTGCGTTTTCGCAGTCACTTGGGCAGCCCGCCTGGCGGCAGTAACCACCCCCTTACAGAAGACCACCGTGACATAACAGCATGTGTGCTGTTGTGTTTCGGTGAGTGAGTAAGGGATGCCAGAGCCCATTTCCCTATCCACTCCTAATCCCTTATCCTTAATTCTACTGTAGTCGGCAGCGCACTTGCAGCAGCTTTGGCGTTGCTTGTGTTATAGGCGATAGTTGCTATCTACCATCAAGTGGTCCGTCAGCCTGTCTGCCGACCTTAACATTAAAAAAAAATGCCAGTACTTACTACATACTGGCATTAAACCTAAGTTTATATAACTTCAACAAACACATACGGTTGATACAAAAAGAGCCATTACTAATACGACGGTCATTGAATATGGAAATTAATTCTGATCGCTATAACGAGGTTGCCAACGAAAATATGGGGGTCCGTTTAAGATGTGTTTAAACGTATATTTTCATTTTGATTTCAAACATACAACCTCGATATCATAATGGTTGAGAGAATTTCAGCCCAAGATAAACTGTACATAATTAAGTTATTTTACATATATTAAATTTAATAATAATTCTCAGACTAAGATTAATATTTGTTCAATTAGAATGCATTTCTTCACAATACCTCAAAGGCTCCGCTGCTTAATTTATATGATACTAGCTTTTTCCCGCGAATTCGTCTCCGCTCCCTTTTCTTATCGTGTTGGAACATTTATTCAAACTGTATTGTTCATATATCTTTGTCAGGCATTGAATTTTTTATTTTATATCTAGATTAGATATAAAATAAATAGATTTTTTTTTTTGGATGAAAGATACATTTCTGTATCCTCAAAATTCTGTATGCAAAATTACATGACCAACAAGCTTAACAAACAAACACACGTTCTCATTTATAAAATTTATTTAGTTGAGCAGTCAGACTATTGTCAGACAAATGAGCAGTCAGACTATTGTCTGTCCTTCGCGTATCATAACGGTGGGAGTGTAGTGTGTGTAAAATGTGTATATAGGAAGAAATTAGGATGTAGGATACGTTTTAACGTATCCTACATTCTAATCCTTATCCTTTAGGATAAGGATAGATGAATGTGTTCTTAGATGCCTTACTAACACATATTAAAATTTAACAGCACATTTTCTAAATGCACTATGCCTGCACCTATGACCACCTGGTCAGACTGTCTGCCCAGTTTGACTGCGAAACGCAATATGCCCTACCACTTTAAGACTGATCGCACTATGATAAAAGATCAAACCACACCGACACCGACGCGACGCACTTGTACGTTTTAAGGTAGCAATACAATAAAGAACTTATTTACTACACAAAAAGGTTCACAATTCAGTGACTACCCGAAAACGGTGTTGATTGACGCTAAAACGTATTCAAAATGTCGTTTCTTCGTTATAGTTGTATAACCCGCCTTAAAGCGGTATGCAGAACGAAAACTACGCTAACTTAGTTAAGCTAAGCTCACATATCTGACGCAGTTTTTCGTACTTATGTGTAGACCTTGCAAACTTGTGTGCACAGTATGAAAAACTGCATCAGATATGCGAGATTAGCTTAAGGCGACTCCAGCCGCAAAAGTCGTTCTGTACTGAATTGACGGGACTGCTGAGGGAGAGTCGCTTCTTTTGATGAGACTTTAGATAGTGGATTTTAAAATTTATCTTAAGAATTAGCTATTTAAAATATTGATTATTAAGCAAATCGCACGGTTACAACATGGATATTAAACCGCAAATTGGTAATTTTTTTATATGTATATATAATTAAATTAATATAATTAATTTAAAAAATTATTATTATGATCCCCTTTCATATATCCTGCAGATGATTTGAGTATTTTTTAAATTATAATTACCTATTATTATAATTTAAAAGGAAAGCGGTTACAAATAAGTGGATTTTTTTATCATTAGGGGCTGGCGTCGCCTTAACTAAGTTAACTTAGAGTTTAGTCTGTATCCCGCTTAAGCCTCAGAGCTATGCTGCCTGATTACATCGCGGAGAAAGAAACATTATTATTCCTGTCTCACTCTTTCAATCATCTGTTAAATATTCTGTAGATATGTAGGTAAATGGTATTCTTTCTGTTTAACAGTGGAGGTGATATTCCTCGTGTGGGGCATTCGGCTTTGCATCATGGTGCGGAAGGCGCCTTCAGAATTTAACGAGAGTCGATTCATCTCCATGGCCATCTACAACGAATTTCTTCTTTCAGTCTTCCTTAATATTTCTATGTAAGTGTTACGTTTATTTATTACTAGCGATCCGCCCCCGGCTTCGCCCGGGGTGCAATTTTTATATATAAGAACATTCCCCGTTTATCCCTCTTTCCATTAGTGAAAACCGAATTAAAATCGGTCTACCCGTTCACGCGTGATGCCGTGACCAAGGGGAATGGGGATTCATTTTTATATATATAGATAAGATGGCAACATGTTGGTTCTTGTTTGATTCATTACACGCACCGGGAAACGCAGTGTCGGCAGACCCCCCCCCCCCCCCCCCAGATGGATAGACGATATTAAAAGAGTTGCGGGGAGTCGCTGGCTTCAGGCGGCACAAAATCGTGGTGTTTAGCGGTCATTGCAGGAGGCCTATGTCCAGCAGTGGACGTCCATCGGCTGAAACGAACGAACGAAAGGAATCATAACAAAACAAACCTCATTGAAATAATGTTTGGTATATCAACGATGTCAAATGAACTACCTATCAAAGAACAAACCGAAATATCAAAAGATATTGCTTCATTCATTGCGTCTGATTTGATGTATACCTCTTCCATATAACGCAAACAAAATATAATAAAAAAATAACAAAACTTACTAAGCCAATATTCAGGTTCAGGTCAGTAACAACTGTGTGTACCTTTGTTTTCAGCGCTGAAAGTTAGGCAGTTTTTTTATTTGTTTCATAACATCGCAATATTTTTTCACAATGAAAGTATATAGGTACTTTTAAGAACAAATATTTTCTATTTTTTTTTTAATTTTATTTTACTGTCCTCATATTATAATATTATCATTATTATAATATGAGTAAAGATCATATTATAATATTATAAGTAAAGATATGAACTTGGGAGCTAAAACAAGTAAATCCGAATCTTTGAGATTCTGTATAATTCTTTTTTTATTTTAATATAATATGTATTATTAAATTTTTATTTCCATAAGTTAAAAGATCGTAAATCGTTCAAAGGATCATAATTCATATATTGAAATTAAAGTATGTCCTACCCGTAAAATATAATAAAATTTGTTATTTCATTGTTTTATGTATTAACTAGCTGAGCCCGCAACTTCGTACGCGTGGTATTCGGTATAGCGCGTAACTTTTTCCTTTGTAAACCGATTGGAATGAAACAAACACTAAATGTTACGGGATGCTTGCTACAATACATCAGTGAAAACCTCATTCAAATCGGTTAAGCCGTTTCTGAGATTAGCGTGCACAAACGCACATACATACAAATAGACAAAAATTCTAAAAACTATTTTTTTTGACCTCGGTAACTGATAAAATGATGAATTACGAGCAATAAAGATAGATTTAATTATAAATGTTTGTAATTAGCGTTTTTAACAAAGGGCGAATATATAAGTTGAAAATGACAGTGGTCAGTCATCAACAGATTTAGTGTGGCTTGGTTACAGACATTTTGCGTCCTATATTTTAACAGTAACATAAGTACAACGAGAGGATTTTTCTTTTATTTGAAAAAATATTGGGTCGGTATCAAAACGACTGGATCTACAAAATGATCTTATAAGGAATAGCTTATAAGGAATATCTTATAAGGAATCTACAAAACGACCGCAGCTGCAGAAAGCGTATATCTTGAAATGACATTATAGTAACACGACCACCGAGCAGAAGGTCTTCGTCCCAGAATGGCTTAATATCAAAAGGACTAGATCACAAAACAGCCACCTCTTTTGTTATTTAAAGTTTCATTTGTTTTACTTAAAATGAGATCACATTAAAAACAGATTTTGCGAGTAAAGGCTATTTGTGAAAAATGGTACATTTTTGAACTTTTCATGTAACCGGGAAAAGTGAAAATTAATATTAAAATAACAATTAATTAAATTAGAAAAATGGTGATTAATATCGCGTATTTCCTCCACGTGCTCTTATTAAAGTTTCTACCCGTCTAGGCATACTGAGAATGATGTTATCGATGGTCTCCTGGGATAGTCTCCGCCATTCCTCAACTACGGCGATTCGCAGTTCACCCACGTTGGCAGGAGCTGGAATTCTGGACTTAACTTTTCTTTTCAGCAAGTCCCAAACGTGCTCTATTGGGTTCATATCCGGTGATCTCGCCGGCCACTCCATAACAGTGATATTCGTATCATTAAGATAAGCTTGAGTTACTCGAGCGGTATGCGGCCGGGCATTATCCTGCATAAAAACAAAATCTCACCGATATATGGGGCAAACGGTACGACATTTTCTTCTAAAACTTCTCTGATATAGCGGTCTGCAGTCAGACTCCCTCTGTCAATCACTACCAAGTCTGTGTGAGCTCCCAAACAAATGCCCGCCCAAACCATTATTGATCCACCACCGTATGCAACTGTAGTTTCAAAATTTGTCTGAATGTATCGTTCTCCTTTACGTCTGTATATTCTTTGCCTGCCGTCAATTTGATTTAAGAGAATTTTGCACTCATCACTAAACAATACCTTATTCCATTGGTCCGCGTTCCAAAGTCGATGTTCCTGAGCAAAAGTTAACCTGTTTCTACGATGATTTACCTCGAGCCTTGGAGCCTTGGCGGGCACAAATGAACCCAAACCAGCTTCTTCGAACCTTCTTCGTACCGTACGCTCACTTACGGTTACACCCCGCACTGCTTCTAACTCATGTCGGGCTTGGACGGCCGTCAAACGGGGGTTTCTACGTACACGAAGCCGAATGAAACGATCATCCCTACTCGAAGTGCGTCTTTTTCTGCCTTGTCCTGCTCTTCTCACATAAGTACCGGTCTCCCAGAACCGTTGGATACTGCGATGGATTGTTGAAACTGGTCGACGAAGATCTCTGGATATCACTCTGTAGGTTTGACCATTTCTTCGCATTTCGAGTGCCCTGGCACTCTCCGTTGGGGCTAAATCAGGCATAATTCAGTCCTCAACTCCAGAAAGATACGCGATTAAAAAAAAACTAACAAAAAACAGTATTTCAATGAAATTTTAAATCAAACTCAGAAGGAAGAAATACTCGAAGTTCGCTCCAGATAAGGTGTATTTGAATAAAATTAAAACAATTGCATAAAATGTGATGTTCAGTTGTTTTCTTAATTTGAAAATATTTCTTTTTAAATTAAATGACGTATAAACCAGCCAGCAACCTTATATGATAATGATATCAAACCTTTATTTTATGTTCCGCTAAATATGCCGGTGTGTGTATTTTATTATATTTTTTATATTTTATATATGAATTGATTTTGAAAACTAAATTAATTTTGTGGTTTCGCTACTTAGTTACTCCTAATTGCCTAATCTAATCCTACCCATCTCCTTCCTGACTGAGCTCGTCTGACCCCAACTCGAATACCCTGAATACCCCCGCATAAGGAAATGTTCGCTTTCGACATCGTTCGTGTGCACATTGATTGATTGCAATCCGCGCTCACAATATACGCATTTTCATAAGTGACCGCACCGCATGTAACGATCGTTCCACCTGAATAAGTGATGAGGTGAACAGCGATAACCACGAGTGGTTCCAGCAGCCAAGGCGGATACTCCTGCACCATAGCCAACGAGGCTAGCGCATCCTGTTCCTTTGCCACCGGATACATTCCTACCGACCTTACAGACACAGTCCTGAACGCGGGTGTTCAAATTTTATGCGAGATAAATTCCTTTGGCACTTCCTTTGGCATACTTCGGAATATTTCATTTCCTTTAAAACTACAGAAAAACATATCTGCTAATCGCGCAAGGGCGGATCCAGCTTTCAAGTCAAGAACTAGGAAAAACTAACTTTTCTACTACAGCCAACTACTAAGTCCAGAAAGCTGAAATTTGGAAAATATTTGACAAGGATATGGATGATTGTTTAGGGTGCTTGTCTTAACTCTCTGTTCTAAGGTTTCCGGGTTCGATTCCCGGCAGGGTCAAATTTCAAAAATGAACTTTTCAAATTTGGCTCTGGCCTGGATCTAGAAAGTAGTGGCAGGGCACACTGCGTTTCGCACAGTCTACATTTACATTTTTGCATGTTACAAGAGGATTCTTATTTTTTTTTAATGTTAAGGCCGGCTGACAGGCTGACGGTCCACTTTATGGTAGGTGGCTACCGTCGCCTGTAACACAAGCAACGCCAAAGCTGCTGCAAGTGCGCTGCCGACTACAGTAGGATTAAGGATAAGGGATTAGGAGTGGATAGGGAGATGGGCTCTGGCATCCCTTACTCACTCACCGAAACACAACAGCACACGTGCTGCTATTTCACGGTGGTCTTCTGTATTCTGTAAGGTGTATTTTTGAAAACGCAGTGTGCCCTGCTATGAAGTTACACGCTAAGAAAGGATTTTTGAAAATTACAACTCCATGCGATGCCGAAGGCGGTCGCTAGTTATAAAAACGAGATCATTTTATCCCACAGTCAAACCGTTGTGCAGTTTTTTGGGACTGTCAGATTTTATTTTTTTATTCTTTGATAAATAAATAAATTTTAAATGTGTAAAATTATTAATTTAATCACAAAATTTACATTTAGTTCATGAATAATTTGTTTCCGGTTATCGTGCTGGTAAATATTTGTCCAGCATTTAGACGGACACATATTAACGTTTAAATTATTTCAGTAGTTTAATTTCCTCTGAATCCCATTTACATACCATTGACTTTTAATGGGATTCAAATTGATTCAAATGCAGCCATTTGCAAGATAATAAGGCTATTTAAATGTCGTTCAAATACCTACGTGCTACATAAGTTTAACCATTATTATTTTAAATTTAGAATGCCTTTAAACATATTTCGCGGTGATCTTCTGTAAGGAAGGTGGTTACTGCCGCCAGACAGACGGGCAGCATGGGACTGTAATAATTCTAATACTATTTAGATCAGATATACTTGGTTTTGAGGAAATTCAGGTATCAAAGTACGCATGAAACTTCCAAAAAAAGGGATTTTTATTAGAGCATTATGAGGCAGAAATGAACATAATAATAGGATTAAATGAACATAATAAAATAAAATAAAATAAATAAATAAAATAAAATAAATAAAATAAAATAAATAAATAAATAATAATAATAGGATTTAAAAAAAATTGAGTAACTTCAAAAAAAGTATAGAGTGTTCGTATATCACAAAGTATTTTTTTCAGTTATTCTCGTAATGAGACTTTTTTATGCTAAGATCGGCAGATAGGCTAACGGTCCACTTGATGGTAGGTGGCTATACGTTCGCCTATCACGCGCATCGCCACAGCTGCTGTTGCTGGACTACAGTCACTACAGTCACTACTGTAGTCCAACCACAGTAGGATTAAGGATAAGGGATTGGATAAGAAAATGGACTCTGGCATTCCTTACTCACTCACCGAAACACAACAGCATATACGTGCTGTTATTTCATGGTGGTCTTCTGTAAGGGGGTGGTTACTGTCGCCAGACGGGCTGCCCAAATGACTGCGAAACGCAGTGTGCCCTGCCACTACTTTCCAAATCCAGACCAAAGCCAAAAAATTGGTCATTTTTCATAATTGACTCTTCCGGGATTCGAACCAGGGAATCTAACGGGCTCATCAAATAATATTGGTTATGTGCAAACATTGAACTATCATTTTGTTCCAGGTTATTTCTACAATCACCGGCCAACCCCGACCTTCTGTACATAATATTCTTCTGCCACACGCAACTTACTGTCACGCTTCTACTCTGTTTCATATTCGGAAGTAAGGTAAGCGAAAATATAACATAATCTCTTAAAGTAATAAGGTAAGTATTTGAAGGATTTAATAATTTCATTTCGCGTTTCAAAGTTCCCGGGAAAGCTGATTATGTTAACGAATTTCAAACTTCACTAAGCGAGGTTAAAGATTATTTTTAATACAAAAACACTTATCAGCTTTAAGCTTTGACACGCTAATTTTCTAAATAAGGAAATTAAAATAACGTTTGCTATATTAAAAGTTTTCAAGGAAGTTAATCTCAAAGTTGCCAAGTTAAGCTACATCGAGAGCCTAGAATAACGCCAACTGAATAAGTAAATACTTGAAAAGTTTCGCTAACCAAGCGTTAACTTTCATTTAAAATTCGAACTCGTTTACTCAGTTAATTTTTTAAAGAACTATTATTTATTTTTATTTTACGCTTCTGTCTGTGACGGGAATTTTCTTTTGACATCAGAAAGGAAAGCTTTACTTGGGAAATAAAAACCCTTTAACACTCACTCGCTTTGCGTCTCGTCTTACTGGAATTTTGTTTGTGAAAAATCCAAGTATTTCCACCTAAGATTTTTAAATAAGGAACCTTTAAAATAAATTAGATTTTTTAGGTATGAATGAAATGTACTTTTCTGGTCGATAAAGTAGTTGTTTTCTGAGATTTTCCGTTTTGTACAAATATTAATGAACATAATTATTATTAACAGTAATATTCATATCCACATTCCACATTCAGAATTAACAGCATCTTGGAAACGGTTGCTGACTTATAGAATATGCCTATACATACATTTTATTCGAGGTAGAGTGTAAAAAAAATAATAAGAAAGATAATGATACTTATTTTAATATGACTGCGCCGCAAGGTCTTAGACAAAAAAAAACGGTGATTCCCCATCTATTGTTGTGACGTTTGTGTCACAGTACATGATTGTTGATCGTTGACAACTCATTATTGCAACTATACGATGGAGAAGGATTTTTGTAATATTTTTTTTTATTTCCTTCATTATTTAATACAATGAAAAGGAAAATGAACAAGAAGTCACGAAAACCTACAACTCTAGAAGGGGGTAAAATTATATGCTTTTTGTAGCCCTTGACGAGAGGAATCCAAAAATACCCCTCCCACCCGTTAAATGAACCCATGTTTCATCTCCGGTAACAATCCGCTCCAAAATTTGTGCTGGTTCATCTCCACACAACTCCAAAAATTGTTTTGACGCATCGACGCGCTGCTGTTTCCGAAGCGGCGCGGCGTGAGCGTTCTCGGTACCCATCTTACACTGACATTTGTCATACCCAGATGGTCATGTAGGATTCGCAAAATAGTGGTATCTGATACTCCAACTAATAGAGATAACTGTTTTTTCTTCAAACGGGTGTCCTCCAGTACAATTTTTACCACTTTTTCCACGATGTCTGATGTAGTGGCCTCAACTGGCCTTCCTGAGCGGGGGTCGTCTTCAATCGACTCCCGACCATGTTTAAAAAGACCATGCCACTTGTAAATCAATGATTTCTAGGGCACTGTGCCCCATAAACGGTTTCCATTTCATTCAAAATGGTCTGAGCGTTCTTTCCTTGTTTGGTGAGGAATTTTATCACAGCACGATGTTCCATTTTCTCCATAGTTTCAGTTTTCTTCCGGATTGATTTGTTTAGCAGGCGAGTGTTCGTAAACGAATGACGCAATAGGGCTGAAAATCAATTTATATACTAATAATGAGTCCCCAATTAGTATGACACTAAGTAAGCGCCCCTATCCCTACTCCATCCCCTCCATTCCACGAACTTTTGGACCTCTCCTAGTATTTTTGGACTCTTTTCGTCAAGGGCCTCAACGTGAAGTGGATTAATAAAATCTTCTAAGTAAATTTCATCAGCTATTTTTCATATTAAAGTTTTAGGTCGAGAACAAAATTCTTTTTATCAAGTAGGGTGTAGTTCGACTTCTTTGAAGTCCCATTTATTTGCCACCATACATTATATTCGAGTATAGTAGGAATATATGGGCGAAAATATATATTTTATTTTACTTGTGAAAAAATAATAAATCTCCTAGCAGATACTTACACAAATGATAGCTCAGCGAGGTTCGTTTTAAACCGTGCTTTGAAAAGCCGAAATAAAAGCTCAATAATTTATAATTCATCCGCGGGGCCCGGTACAGATACAAATCCCTCTATTGAATCGGCTTAACTCGTAAAATTTTTCATTACTGCGATAAAATAAAATCTTTCAACACAGTATTAAGTCTATAAAAAAAATCAAAGGTTTACGATCGTTCAAACAACGTTCAGTTTCCTATAAGAATTGAGTAGTTATAAATCCTAGAGGTTTTATAACTTTCAACATGGTCTTAACTGTGCTTAATTAGGTAGACATGAAAACAAAATTCGTGAAATATCTTATTATATAGCCATTATATTGCCATATAGCTCGCACTTGTTAAGTTTTTTAGTATGTAATTTATCCTTAATCTGTCGCGCTTGAGTAAATCCTATTACGTATGGCTAAAGTATGGCGATAATAAAGATTAGCTAGGCGCGGTCCAATTCGATTTCTTTTCCGAGTTGGAAGAAATTAACTTAGGCAAATTAAATTTTCAACAAAAAGTAAAAGTAACATTAGATTTATTGCAAACTAGTAACAAGTACAAAGTTCCAGCAATGCTGGATCGAAGTGAAATACGTTCGCTTTAGCTATTTCTTTCAAATTTATATGCTCATTTCTTTCCTCCGAATAGACTTTTAATGAAATTTCCCTCGTGAATTGTATAAATTTATTGAACAAAGAACGATACTTTAAGTAACATTTTTATTTAACTAAGTTATATTAATTTAACCTAAAGCTCTATGTACGCTTGTTCAAAAAATATTGCCTTCCTAGTTTATAAATGTTTTAAACTAAAATAGATTTCGTAGTAAGATACTCACTATGGCCCTTTGATAACTTTTCAATGTTTCTATATAATTTGTATCACAATGGCAACATTCTGAAACCCCCATACATTAGGTATGACAAAAATTAAAAAGTAAAGGCACGGTGTGCGTTTATGCACGCAAATCTCAGAAACGGCTTAACCGATTTGAATGCGGTTTACACTGCTGTATTGTAACAAGCTTCTCGTAACACTTAGTGTTTGTTTCGTTCCAATCGGTTTACAAACTAAAAAGTTACGCGCTATATCGAATACCACGCTTACGAAGTTACGGGCATAGCTAGCACATATGTATGTAATATTTATTGGAAGTTCTTTCAGTCATTTTTCGTTCGAAATTCATGAATAATCTGACGAAGTTCCCTGCTAGAAACCAACTGC
This sequence comes from Bembecia ichneumoniformis, assembly GCA_910589475.2. Taxonomy (NCBI): domain Eukaryota; kingdom Metazoa; phylum Arthropoda; class Insecta; order Lepidoptera; family Sesiidae; genus Bembecia; species Bembecia ichneumoniformis. The sequence goes on from OU342520.1 coordinate 1,344,663, forward strand.
TTATTTATAATTCACATACCCAACCCAAACGACTCAGAAGACCAAGGAGAAATTCGAGTGTTAGTCCCACAAATATAAACATAATTTATTTACGTAGCCACTGGACTGCATGTGACTATGATTAAATTCATTTTATCGTGGGTATACGTTACACGATACGTATCTGCGGGTGTACCGGCGGTATTTATTTACAAAATGTTTGCTTTATACGCCCCTATATTTGTAAATGTTGGTTTCAGTAAATTCATAGTACATTCAATTAAAATGCATTCAGATAGATTACACTTGGCACTGTGGAATGAAAAATAAATAATCTGTGTAAATATACGTAAAAGTTAGTCGCTAATATCGCTAAGCAACACACTAGTCGCAAAATTGGCGAACTGCTGGGTCAATCCGACGATTTCTTTTTTTTTTTTTCTTTTATAAAGTATTCTTTTATAAAGGTTCTCATGAAGACAAAAATTTGAAAAATTGGCCGGAAAATTACATTCGCTCGAAGTCGTGGGCGGTTCGTTAATTTAACCGTTTCACTTCATAGTCCTAGAAAATTCCACGTGAATTTATAATGAGTTTATAAAATTCCTCCAGTCGTTAATGGTATTTGAATTTTTATTTTGTTTCATTAAATTATAAATATTACTAGAGTTGTATTATTATTAAAAATACACCATTTTTTTTGTATATCAAGTCGTAAACTCACAACTAGTACTTGTGAGGTGGGCCAGATATCAAGATCAAGAACGATAATATAGCATTATCTCGCGCCTGTGAGGAATCGGTAGACAGGCTGACTGTCGGTAGACAGGCTGACGGTCCACTTGATGGTAGGTGGCTACGGTCGCCTATAACACAAGAAACGCCAAAGCTGCTGCAAGTGCGCTGCCGACTGCAGTAGGATTAAGGATAAGGGATTTGGAGTGGATAGGGAAATGGGCTCTGGCATCCTTTACTCACTCACCGAAACACAACAGCACACGTGCTGTTATTTCACGGTGGTCTTCTGTAAGGGGGTGGTTACTGCCGCCAGACGGGCTGCCCAAATGACTGCGAAAACGCAGTGTGCCCTGTCACTACTACTTACTTTTCTTTGTGAGTTTAAATAGCTGCTCTAAACTATCCTATATCCGTACATTCATAAAGTTCATCGAAATAATATTAAGTTCTAGCATTTTTAGCTTTTCAATACAGCGCAATGAAAAGTGTACTGATTATAGTTCGTTTTGCGACATTGCCAAGTGCAGACGTCTGAGCAATGCGTTTCGTCCGCCGTTTTCAGTACTTCGCTTGTCGACTCGTACTTTTTGTATTGCAAAGAGAATAAGCACAAAAAGCGCTTAAACCCAGTCATATGTTATATTCTATATCCTGTATCCTAACTAATATTTATAAATGCGAAAACGAGTTTGTTACATTAAAATGAGTTGTTTTCACGCCTTAACTACTCAATCCGTCATCATAAAATTTTGCATATAAATTGTGTACTTTGTTAGGGATCTTTCATCAAGAAAAAAGCACTGTTCCCAAGGGATCATTTAAAAATAAAAAAATCAAGGCCTGACAAAAATATAAATAAAGAGTTGTTTTAAAACATATGGAATGGCAGCGCGGACCAAGTCGCCGGCAAAAGCTAGTAGGTATGAGGACAGGTAAGCTTTGGTGTCGCTTCCCACAAATTGAAACATCAAAGACTCCAACTGTTTATAGAAAAGTGATGAAAGTACGTGCATCGTAAAAAGGAAACCGTCAATAAAAAAGGTGTACTTATACCTACATTTCCTCAAATAAGTAATTTATCTTCGTTAAAGAAGTTTGCTAAGTGGTTTCTGCGTAATTCGTTTCCGTTTCGCTAAGAAAATTCACTGCGCATATTTTAATTAAATAAATTACATGCACTGCGTTTTCGCAGTCGTTTGGGCAGCCCGTCTGGCGGCAGTAACCACCCCTTACAGAAGATCACTGTTTAATTGTACATTTACTGCATCAATGATAGATTTGGTATTATAAAATAAGTAAGAATGTTCTATTATCACCATTTAGTTTTAATTTCAGTTATTTACAACGAACAAGGTAATTATTTAAAAAAAGTAAGCCACAGAATATTGATATTTTAAAATTTAAATGTCACGGTGGTGGTCACAGAAAACATACCCTTTTAATGGTGGTGGCGCCTCTACTTCACTCAAACAATCACCATGAAATAACAGCACGTGTGCTGTTGTGTTTCGGTGAGTGAATTAAGTAAGGGATGCCAGAGCCCATTTCCCAATCCCTTATCCTTAATCCTATTGTAGTCGGCAGCGCACTTTCAGCAGCTCTGGCTGTGCTTGTGTTATAGGCAACGGTGGCCACCTACCATCAAGTGGTCCGTGAGCCTGTCTACCGATCTTAACATTAAAAAAAACATATTTTCATATATTAGGAATGTTCTGGTTAATATTTATTATAAAATATAATGTTTATCATACAGTATACTATAAATTGTGACATTATATTAGGTCGGGGAAAAAGTCTTTTCGCATTAGTATGTATAAACTTGTAATAAAATCTCTTTGGCTGTACTTTTTGTATCTGGCTGGTTTTGAAACCTTAATCGTGTACTCATTTGCGATTCTTTATTGAGACGTAATGGATCCGAACCGTTTTTGAAGAGATTGATAACTGGTGATGAAAAATAGATCACGTACGACAAAAATGTGCAAAAAAAGGTCGCGGTCAAAGGTCGGTCAGGCTTCACAGACTGTGCCAAAACCCGGGTTAACTCGCAATGAGGTGATGCTGTGTGTATGGTGGGCATTTTTCATTATGAGCTTTTACCGCCGAGCAGAACCATCGATTCGGATCTCTATTGCAACAACTGATGAGATAAAAGCAAGAAAGTGGCTGAAATTGATCAATAGAAAGGGTGTGTCTTTCATCACGACAACGCTAGATCACACACATCTTTAGCCACTCAGCAAAAATTAAGAGTTTGGTTGGGAGGTGTTAATACATCCACTATATAACCCTGACCTTGCATCTGATTTCCACCTATTTCGTGCTCTTCAGAATTCTTTAGGCAGTGTCAGGTTAACATCAAGAGAGGATTTCCAAAACTACTTGTCCCATTTTTTGAATCTAAGTCCCAAAATTTTCTACAGCAACGAGATCGTGTTACCTACAAGATAGCAAGAAGTCATCGAACAAAATGGCACATACATAAATATGTATATATTAAATGTAAATAAACTTTGAAAAAAAAAATTTCTTGAGTTATCATATAACATGCTAAGAAACTTTTTCCCCGACCTACTAATTATTTAGGATTTATAATCTTGGCGAATTTGAGAATTCGCTTGATCATGGTTCAGAACAATTGGTCAACAATGGTTCAGAACACAATAAGTTAGAACAAAGTTAACCGCTAACTTTACACCAGATGAGTTCGTGTTGAGATGGTTCCAAATGTTGTCCATATTGATTTATCGTGTGTTTCTTTTTTCTTAGGCATATATGGTGTACAAAGGTCACGGCAAAGACGAGCGGGAAAAGACGGGGAAATTCAGGTCGAGGCCAGCCGAGTCCACGTACACCATGACTACCAATCGGAGTGCAAGATTCTGTGATAACATGACCGAGAGAGAACTCGAAGTGAGTAAAATGTTTGCATTAAAGAAAGAAAGAAAATACAATACATAATGGACACATTTCACACAATAACACAATACAAGTTTCAATAAAATAATTTAATTATCGAAACTATGTATCTTAACAATATTTAATGAAATTAATGAATCTGATTAAAACATTAGTTTATTTTTTAATATAGATTTATTTCTCTCTTCGAGAATGTCTTCATGCAAACTGTTAGGAACAAAAAATTAAAACATATTTCACAATGCGCACTGCTAAGGATTGGAACTCCCTGCCGGCGTCTGTATTTCCGAGCTCATAAAACCCAAATCTTTTCAAGGTTCGAGTGAATAGGCATCTCCTGGGTGAACTCGCTCCATCGTCGGCCTCATCCTTCCTACATGGATAGATGCTGGTCAAGAGCAAACCCATCTTTAATAAAAATAAAAATAAAAGGATGTACGGCAACCACTTCTTCATAGTTCTTTCACCATAATAAATTATGAGCCTTTAAATTTGTTTTAAGGATTTTAATTCCGAAACTATGATACCTATCAGTGCCTCAAATGGCTACCCAACGCAGCATGTGCTACGTAGGCGGGATGATAAGTAACTAGCCACTGCTATTTAAAAAGTTAAAATTAAAAAAATATATATGTCATTTTTAAATTCGTATCTCTGGCAACCTGTGTTCTAAATTTGAATTTGGTGGCGTGAAAATTTTATTGATTTTTTGTCATTTGAAAATATATTTCGTTAACTGTTTTCAAAATGGATAAAATTGAACAAAGAGCGGTGATAAAGTTTCTTCATATGAAGGGCATGAAGGGGAAAGATATCTATGACGAGTTAAAGAATGTTTTGGGTGAATGTGCTCCTTCTTATGCCACAGTAAAAAACTGGGTGGCTGAGTTTAAACGCGGTCGTACATGTGTCCAAGATGAAGCCCGCCCCGGACATCCAAAAAGCGTCACGACTCCGGAAATGGTCGTGAAAGTACATGATAAAGTTTTAGCAGATCGACGATTGAAGTTATCTGAAATAGCTGACACTACAGGTATCTCAAAAGAACGAGTACATCATATCCTAAGTGAGGAATTAAATATGAAAAAGTTATCGGCCCGTTGGGTGCCGCGCACGATCAAAAAATGATTCGGGTGCAAAACTCAAAAGAATGTCTGGACCGTTTTCAGAGTAATAAGGCCGATTTTTTACGTTGATTTGTAATAACAGATGAAACATGGGTTCATCATTACACGCCAGAATCAAAAATTCAATCAAAACAGTGGACTCAATCGAGATGCCCGGCTCCAAAAAAGCCAAGGCTGTAAAGTCGGCTGGAAAAGTGATGGCTTCCGTCTTTTGGGATGCAGATGGGATCTTGATGATAGATTACCTTCCTAAAGGTCAAACAATTAATGGAGAATACTACGCTAAACTTCTAGATATGCTTCGTCAATGTAATCAGCAAAAACGACCAGGTTTGGCGAAAAAAAAATCATCTTCCACGAAGACAACGCTAGAGTTCACACATGTGTTAAAGCTATGGCAAAAATCAACGAATTGAAGTATGATTTGCTGCCCCACCCACTTTATTCGCCTGATCTAGCGCCATCAGACTTCCACTTATTCCCTAAGCTCAAAACTTTTTTTGGGCGGACAGAAATTTGCCACAAATGATGAAGTCATAGCCGCTGTAGAGGAGTATTTTGCAGGCCTCGAAAGAAATCATTTTATGGAAGTCATTACTGCTTTAGAACGAAGATGGAATAAGTGCGTAGAGGTTCACGGAGACTATGTCGAAAAATAAAATTAATTTTATCACGGAAAGTTAAGTGTTTTCTTATTAGGCTAGTTACTTATCATCCCGCCCTCGTACAAGCGCACATTACACGTTACAAAGTCACATTTATGGGTCTGGGACAATTCACCGACGCCCTTTCACCGCCACCATTTCATCGCCGGATATTTCATCACCGTTTAGTTAAAATATCACCATCAGCATCACTTAAAAAATCAATCAATGTTATACACGTTTCCAGCACAATAAGTCTTGAATCACATTTTGTAATAGTCTATTCCACTGTAAAAAAGCCAGAACCTATCCTAAATTTGTTTTAAGTACAAATAAGTTTTGTAAGAATCAGGTCTTTTTGCCAAAACCAGTATTCCGTTTATTCCGAAACCACATTAATTAAAATTGATGTGATTTCAAATAAAAAAATCAATTTAGTGTAAATTTTGCTAAAATAAAACTAAAATATACATCACATTTTACGAAAATTTACGTCTTTTCTGACGATACACACCTGGTAGTAATTCTTGTGCTTTCTACAATAAACAATAGACCACTACGAACGGCGATGAATTGGCCGGCGATGAATCTGCCAGCGATGAAATGCCTTGGCAAAGAATCGGTGGCGGTGAATGAATCGTCCCATCCCGCACATTTACTCTGTTTTGTTAATACTAATACGCAACCTAGCAGCGACGCTCTACCATTTCCATGCTTTTATTTCGCTTTAAAACCAGTGCGCGTTCTGCGATCATACTTTTTCCATTTCTTAACCATTTTTCGGGGTTCATAAACCATATACCACTATGTCATTTATAACTATTCTTAATTAAATTAAAATTGTGTGTTAAAATCTTAAATAAATTATTTAAACTTTACATAGAATAAATATAAAATCACGGCATTTTTCAATCGTTACACTAACTATCAATGAGACAAACTAATTTTATAATAAAATCCCAATGCACAAATTATTGGTAACATACTTATTATCGGTAAAATAGACGAGTTCTATCGTCGAAAATTCGAACGCTTAAAGGGGAATGCCCACTTCCCATTAGTGTTTTGGCCACATGTTAATTGTGCTGAACAAAAATGATTCTTACACGAATGTGATCTTTAAAATAGATTATAAACGAAATATTTTGTATTTCTTGAATTAAAGATGGGAAAACCTTGCAATACTTAAATATTGTTTGACCACATTTTGAGGTTATATTTCGATATTTAGAGAGGAAACTATTAAAGATCTAATGTTTTTGGTAAATATTTATGTTTTTAATAAGGATATGATATTAGGATATACGTATTTGTTTTGTTATATCTATGTAACAATAGCAATTCATTACTTTGCAGCTTTGTCGTGTCGTCATATTGACACTATGTAAAGGTTGGTATATTGTAAGGTTTTGAAGAGTTGATAAATGTAATACTAGAGCTGAATAAAATTAAATTCGCTGCTTCATCAAGAGTTCGAATAATATTCTACTAAGAACAGTGTTGATAGCAGAATTAGTATAAGAATTATAGTACGGTCATTCTATGAATGCGTTTTTGACATTTCTTTATGTCCATTGCATAAAGTTCATTTCCGAATAAACAAACAATACAGAAAATGTATGGAATTGACATCTGTCAGGACAGCACTCTTATAATGGTCGGAGTATAGTATACGTATAAGATTAGTATAGTACGTTCATCACAGACCCTCAGACCACAGACCATTCACCAATAATTAAAAGAAATAAGAGAATTATATTAATGAAACATAATTATTTCATTATATAGAACATTATTTAATACATAAACAATATTAAATTACTCAATTACTTAACCAGGACCTTATCACAGATCCGAATTGCAACACAGAGTAAAGTAACAATGATTTGCCCTATTGGGTTACAGAGGACGCTCGAATCAGTTGACAAAAGATACGGAAACCATGAGTAATACTATTAAAAATGAATAAAACAATTCCCATCTTTATTTCTAATAGTATATAGCTTAATATTACTTAAAAAATAGTACTTTTTTTTTCAAATAAGAATTATTGCTGTTCATGTTACTTTAAAAGTGGCCAAAAATGGGCATTGTCCTTTAAGTTGTCCTCAAAAAGTCATTCTGGTTATTCTTTTAAGGCCAAGAAAAGCTTCAGGAAAAGCTGCTCATATAGATATGTACACAATATACATAATATACATATGTAATATGTATATAAGTAGCAAGACAAATAAATCAACTTAACCACATACCTGGGTGAGCTCGCTCCATCGTCGGCCTCATCCTTCCTACATGTATAGATGCTGGTCAAGAGCAAACCCATCTTTAATAATAATAAAAAATACCTGCAATTAAGTCAATTGTTATTTTTACTTAATTTTTTCTAGCGAGACGGCTTCGCAGGGATGCTATTTTTTTCCTACAAACCATATACACAGGGCTTCCTCGTTTATTGATCTTTCTCCATAGGGAACATATACACACATATAGATTTTCATTTTAAATATTAGGTAGTAATTTAATTTAAAATAATTTAAATTATTATATTTATTGATATTAATTTAACAGAAAATAGGTATACATATACTTATTTATAGTATATATAATAGATAGATATTATAAACAATAGGCATACCTATTATATTGCCAACTGTGTGTATTCTGAAATTAATTTTTTTTTTTCATTTTATTTCCACGTGCTCTTTACTGTAACTGAAATTTTAATTTATTTGAAAGTTTAAAATAACCGTGGCTGCATTCAATTACAAAGACAATTCTCGACTGTTTAATGTCGTGATAATCAAAACAAAATTAATTTAAAATAAATTTTCACGTGACAGAGATTTATTACATTAATAAATAATGTGATTGATGAAGAAAGGGTGGGTTGGCTTAGCTAGCTGAAATTGCGTTCAAAATGCGAGAACGTTAATAAAGTTAATAATTTAATGATAATTTATTAAACGACGCTATACTTTGGTTTGGTACAACTGTCCTGATGTTTTCGGAATGATAAGTGGGAAGTGTTTTAATTAAATGTGGTTAATAATACGTCGCGATTGTGCTCACATATTTGCAGAATTTCGAAGACCAGATATTATTATTTATTTTATTAATATACAACCAGTTCAGAAATTAATATTTAAGATCATAAATTCATAATTCAAGGCGCATAATTTTCTAATTTATAGAAAAAAAATATATTCAAAACAAGGATGACTAAAAATTCAAAGCCAATAATAAAAATTACTTTCAGTAATTAAATTGAATTGATTAATGATTTGCTTTTTAACACAGTTTTTGAATATAGGGAGAGATACTCTAAATATTTTTTTATGTTAAAATCGGCAGACAGGCTAACGTGGACCGTTAGCCTATTGATGGTAGGTGGCTACCGTTACCTATAACACAAGCAACGCCACAGCTGCTGCCCACAATAGGATTAAGAATAAGGGATTGGATAGAAAAATGGGCTCTGGCATTCCTTACTCACTTACCGAAACACCACAGCACAAGTGCTAATTATTTCACGGTGGTCTTCTGTAAGGGGGCGATTACTGGCGCCAGACGGGCTGCCCAAATGACTGTGAAATACAGTGTGCTCCAGCCACTACTTTCCAGATCCAGACTAAGGTCAACTTTAAAAAGTTAGCCCTGCCGGAATCGAACCCGAGAACAGAACGTTAAGGCAAGCGTCCTAACTAGTCATCCAACGGGCTCGTTATAAGTAAATTTTTGAAAGATTACTGCCTGCACTTCTCGTAAATGAATTAAGCATATGATTTCTTTTATACTTTCTGTATAGGAGGTTGGTTTTTTATTAGAGAAAATTTATGAACGTAATTAAAAATCTTGTTTTTTTATTATTTATCTTATAGAAATTTCCATTGTTAGCATTTTAATCGACATAATAATTTAATAACTAATATTACACTAAAATTACCTAAGTAAAATTTAAAACTTATTAGAATTTAATAATGATAATTTATCCACATTGAAATTAAATTAAAATTGTAATTTGTTGCATAGGGGACGATTTCTGTCACATTTTTTCACTGATTCAGAATGCCAATTCTATGAGGAATAATCTTGCATGGAAATAACGGCTCCTTCAGGTCATTACTTTGTGATACAATAAATAATAGTGAATGCTTAATTACAAATCTTAAGCTTTTAAGCTTAATTCCTTAAATATTAGTTTCAGAAGCACGTTACCCATTTGTCCATTGGAAGGTTTCATCTAACATATAAACACTTAGTTCAGTACCTTTTTCTCATTTGATTGTAAACCAATTTTCTTTTTTGGTTGAGTAGCTACTGACGAGTTTTCATATAAGCAATAACAAAATACGGAAATTTTCATTTCCAATTGACCAATTTTGTCAAATTGGACCATGTAGATAGAAGTGGTCAGTAATTTATAACAATTGAAATAAACAAATGTAATTTTTTTTCATATTTTTTATTTTTTTTTTTGTTTAGGAGGAGTTTAGGAAGATCTGCAACCAGTTGGAAAAACTTCGGGAGCGGTGCGGTGCAGGTGCAGTAATTACAAGACGAATAACTGCCATGCAAGACGCAGCAGCTTTACACGAACGTAAGCCGCAAACTTCAGATTCAGCACCTCTTAAATTGAACACTGTCTTTAGCGCTGTTGCCGATCGCCTCATGTGTACCGTCACTCCTGCCGAAGAATCCAGCAGCAGCGGAAGAGATCTACCTTTCGAAGCCCCACCTGCATATAAACAGAAAACTTTTAGCCCTTCAAAAACAACAGAGAGCCAAGCGGAACAGAGTCAAACAGACGTAACAACAGACTCTCCCAAAATAAAAGCAGGTACGGACGAGTCGAAAGAAGAGAAACAGAATGGTGTTTTCAAGATATCCGGTGAAGCGAATTGCGGTGATTTTAGACCGCCAGAGGTGGCAGCCGCCAATCTTAATAGTGTTAATGGTAAAAGTGAAAATAGTGAAGTCAAATCGAGTCCAAGCAGTACAGAAACCATTAGAGGTGTTAGATCTGGCCACGCGAGGACACACGCTATAGTTATAAATTTAGATGACAAGAGTCGCTTTACAGAGGAGGTCACTGTTTAATATTATTGTTCATCACTCCAGTTTCTTGTACTCGAAATGTAAATACTTTGTACTAATTTTATTGAAGCTAGCGTTTACTGTGATTGAAGTTATTGTATATATTTAGTAGTTAATTCCTTTTCAAATTTTAGAAAAGTTGGTAGAATTAATGATGCATATCAAGTTGTAATTTCCTATGAATTTATTGTTGTGTAGTGAAAGGAGATGATGTGTATGCGGATGTGAACTAATTTTTTTTTTTTTAATATTTTTATGGGTCAAAATGTTTTCTTATTTTTGTTATGTAATTTTAGATATGTATTAAAAAACATTTTTTTTTTCATGCAATAATTTTAGTGTAGTCATGAAATTTTAGTAGTAAATATTAGTAATTGTGGAATCATTGCTTTTAGAATATCTTCTTTGATATATCTCTGCACAGATGCATAATTAATTTGAAAAATCAAATTTTTTATAAGAATCATTAGAATGGGGATGGTAACTGTCAAAATGGCGCTAGTTTAGAAAGTCCCAAAACAAAGGTGTTTTTGTATGAAGAGAAAGAGATTTTTGTTTATTTCAATTAAATGACGCGTTGTAGTGTGCCAAATTGTTCGGCAACGGGCAAAAAATTATTTAATAACCTAAAAAAATATCGCTTGCCTTTCAACTAAGTCTGCTTTTCGTTTTTTAATTCTTCTTTCAGATCGCATATTCTCCAAGTGGAATACATGTTTCAAGCGTAATTTGGTATGTTTATTATTTCAAAAACTGCAATCTGTTTCAAACATAGAAACATACGAAATGTCAAGCTCTAAAGAGAGTGGGACTGATCCACTGTGGCGCCACCTGTAATTAGCTTTTACCGACCAGCCCCATTGTTCTTTTACAGTGAATCAATAGCGGCCAAGGCTTAGGTATATGTCTGTATGCCTATAACCTATTTTATAATGAGACATTTATTCAAAATATGGTTAGCAAGATTCATTCTTAATGAATTTAATTCTCAATTACTAACTGTTTGTAAAATTCTCAACACTTGAATATATTATTATAAAAAATTTGAATTTTGGAAAATGATGGCTATTCTATTAGAAAGATTTCATTTGAAAATTAAAATACCGTTCTCTTCATAAATAAGTGTTTATAGATAATGTAAGGGATGCGGTAAGAAATAGAAACGTATTCGATGGCCTTGAACTTTTTAACTCTGTAGAAAACTTATAACATGAAAATTAGTATTGGGTTAAGATTGGTTAGTAAAAAGTTGTCTATTTTCAGTTACATTTGCTACTGGTGCTACAAGGTGCAAATTTTCTCTTTCGTTTTTCTCATAATAACCATTTACCATTTCCTCATAATAACTCATCATAACCATTTCCTCATAATAACAATTTTTAGTTGAACAATTTTTTGGCTCTCAATAAAAAAAAAACTTAACAAGTGCGAGTTGAACTCGCATAAAGATGGTTCCGTACGATGTTACCTATCCGCACAATATTGAATGATTTACCATGTTACTTTAATATGTATCATTGACTTCTTATAGGTTTTCCTATAATCCATAAGTAGAAAACTAATTTCTGTATTTTTTTTTTTCAAAATTTTAGGTTCAGTAGTTTCCGAGATGAGGGGGGGGGGATGGTCGGATAGCAGGACACACGAGTGATCCTATAAGGGTTCCGTTTTTTTTATTCGCACGTATGGAACCCTAAAAAACTGTCATTCCTCACAGATTATAAAAAAATCGAGTATACGGTTTGAGTTTAAAAAAAAATCATTTTAACTTAATAAATTATCTGGTAAATTTAGTATCTAAATATGTGTTTATTTCGATGAGTGTACCTAACAATAATTATTTTATAAATTCGTGGGTGCCCAGATGGGAACATACGAAATTTTTAATGTAAAGATGTAAGATTACATCATTGATGGGTACATCCAAATATGGGAACATACCATTTGATGGTAGGTTTATGCTGTCGCTTGTTTACCCATAAGCAGCACAGGTACTGCGGGCCGTTTTAGTATAATTAAGGGGGGATAGGGATATGAGCTCTGTTAGTCCTTACTCACTCTGAAAAACAAAACCATGAGTGCTGTTATATCATGCTGGTCTTCTATAAGAGAGTGGTTACTGCCGCCAGACGGGCTGCCCTATTTAAAATGGAATTTAAAACGGAATATTCAAGATTTCTCTATTTCGCAATTTCTAATTAAGCAATTTCCCCAGAAAGTGTATTTTCATTATAACTACAAATAATGTTCATATCGAATTTAAATCTCGTTTTACATACATCTTAATTGTTTCGTGGGAAACGTCTCGAAACTTAAATATGTTCTGCGTGGCAACTGAAATTTATGCTCAGAAATTCTATTTTCGTTCAGATATTGTAAATGATACATTTCATTGTAAGCGTTTTCTCACTAAGTTAAAGTTACCTAATAGTCACTACTATTAGGTATATATCTACTATTAGCATATTGCTACTACAGGACACACTGGGAAGACCAGTTGGCAGCGGTAACCACGTTTATAGATACTGCTCATGCCTTATACGTCTGATAGGATAAAGGATTGGCGGTAGGTAGTAACCACCACCTTACAGAAGACCACCATGAAGTACTTTTTTTATGTTAAGTCGACAGACAGACACTTGATGGTAGGTGGCTACCGTCGCCCATAACACAAGCAACGCCATTGGATAGGAAAATGGGCTCTGGCATCCCTTACTCATTCATCGAGACACAATATCATACATACTGATCACGGTGGTCTTCTGTAAGGGGGTGGTTACTGCCGCCAGACGGACTGTCCAAATGACTGCGAAACGTAGTGTGCCCTGTCACTACTTTCCAGATCCAGACCATCCAATTTTGTAAAGTTGATCATCCAAAGATGATCTGGGCGGGAATTGAATCCGAGCGTTAAGGCGTTTGCCCTAACTACTTATCCAACGTCAAAATAACTATTTTAACTGTTAAAAAATAACTATTTGATAAATGAGTGAGGAATCCTAGAGCCCATTATCATAATCCCTTATCATTTATCCTATTAAGGACATTTGCGCTTGCAGCCCCTGTGACGTTTCTTGTGCTTTAATAGGCTGCAGTAGCCACCTTCTATAAATTACATCGTCACATTTACCTGTCCAATTATAACTTCTTCTTCTTATCCTGCTGACGGTGCCATCTCCTACCGATCATCATTGCACTTTACCAACTTAAGAAAAAACTGAAAATAATTCTGTAATGAAAATGATAAAGGTAGGTATGTGGAATTTATCACTTAAACAGTGGGTTAAATATTATTTAATAAATACATAATTTTATATACGACTCTTTAAAAATATATGGTAAAATTGATATTTTTCAAGGCATCACTTCCAATATGAATACATGTTTATATCGCCGGGAGCCTCGTGAGGAGCCAGAAGGTACACAAAACATATTTGCCCCACAAAGTGAAATCCGAATCATATTAATTTACCTACGTTTACTAAATTTGATATATGTATTTAGTGCTAGGGAGTTCATGATAAAGTTTGGCTAGGATACATTTCTGTTTTTTACACTTTCGTATTGTATATAAAGAGCTATGAAAGACAACAAGTGACGTCAGTGTTCTGTATATAAAAACGTATTATATAATGCAAGCTTTATAACTATACTTACATACATCCTTTATGTAGCTGTAAGTACTTCAATAAATTAAAAATAAGTATTTGTAAATTACTTTGAATTACAAAAAAAAAGTATGTATTTCTTTACAATGTTAAGGACATTGTTTTAAAATTTTGTAATCTTTCGGGTGGTTCAAATTTTTTATAGTTTTTTTTTTATTGTTAAAATTATTTTTTCCATTCTTCTTCGTGGGTATTATTTTTCTGTGCTTTTATAATTTGTATGAATCACTACCGAAATATTTCTACATTTGAAATTCCTGCCTTTTTAAAAATAGTCACAATCTTAAAAGACTTTAACTTTTAATTGAGCGTATAATCTCAACTTCAACTTAAACTTTGCTTTTTGTTAAATCTCATTATATTGATCTGTGCATCATAAGAATACTTTAAACAAGAGTTTAAAAAAACACATTACAAAGACAAAAGATTTGGCTTATAACCATGTAACCTAAGGTCATAGTAGAATTTAAGTTAATAGGCGAATGTTTAAGTTATTATATGTTGCTTTCGTAAATTTACTTAAAGGTAACTTAATAACTGTTCTTTTTTAAATAATTAACAACAATACGCGACTTTTGAAGCTATGTAACCCGCTAAAAATATTCTTAAACACGTTTACCTATTACACGCGATTTACGTTATGTATTATTACATATTAAGCCACAAATGTAAACGAAACATGATGTAAAATTGTGTGTATATTATTAATTATATACGCGAATATCTCTCGAGATGCATTATTTGCTTTGACAACATTCGAGATAAGCTTGTAGACAATTTAATCCCTCTGAGACTATCCATCAATGTTACATGTTCTTGTACATATACTATGTCTTACTGTTCGATACTGCTTAGTTAATATTCCTTGCAATAATTTATAGTTGATAACGCATTGTGATAGATATTATTACATTCTTTGATGTCATAACAAGGCAACTAAGTTCATCATTTTAATTTCAAATTCTTTGGTTTAGGTTTAAAATGTATGGATACGTTGACTGAATCTAAATTATTCTGTTGATTAATTGTGCTTAGTTTTGTAAGCCTGTCCATTATTGTAATACGTAAGAAATTAATTATTTTTTGTGTAAAAGTGGTCAGGCAGGCTGATGATACACTGGATGGTGGGCGGCTACAGTCGCCTATTAATACAAGCAACGTCACAGTAAGTGTGCTGCCGACCTTAATAGGATTAAGGATAAGGGATAGAGAAATGAGCTCTGGCAATCCCTATTTGCTTACCGAAACACAATAGCATGTGTGCCGTTATTTCACAGTGGTCTTCTGTAAGGAGGTTGGCTTCTACCGCCAGACGGGCTGCCCAAATGACTGCGAAACGCAGTGTGCCCTGCCACTACTTGCAAGATTCAGACCAGAAAAATTCATTTCCAAACTAGGTGAAAGTCTTTCCATTTCACTGCAAGTAGGCAAGCACTGTAAGTACTCATCAGAGCTCATCAATAAAAAAAAATCAAAAAATGATATTTTCCCGAGATGTATGAGTTGTGGGTTTCCGGGATGATGGCTCAGGTCTGTTGGAAATTCTTCCAAACAAATCAGTCTCGCTCGAGAAGTCGAAAAGTGCAGAAGTGAAGTGCAGTGATGTGATGTACTTTTTCTTCTAACACGGACTACACCACTGAGGATGTCAACCGCAGTTGTTGACGAAACGTTTGGAAGAATTTCCAACAGACCTGGGCCATCATCCCGGAAACCCACAACTCATATGGATACCGGCCGAGAAAACCTACATTCTACTATTCCCGAGATGTATTCTAAAAATTTTTTTGTAAGAAATATGTAAGTAATGAAAGTAATTTTAAGTTTAAGTGATATTTTTTGTGAAGTTGTATAATATCCGGTGATTGAATGGTGTGGGTGTATAATATCCGGTGATTGAATGGTGTGGGTGGTTTGTTTAAATAACAAAGAATTGAAGCTATGTACCTTGTATGTCATGTATATCTTAAAAAACAATATTGTAATTTTGAATTATAATATGTAGTATTATATAGTAACTTCATTTCGCACTAGCCAAATAGAAGAGATATTCAATTGCGAAATGTCTTCCACTTTTTTTTTTCTCGTTAACTTCTAATCGTAAAAAATGTCAAAGACAATTTATGGTTACTATAGGGCCCTGTTATGACCTCATCAAGTTAAGCTAATGTTGACTATCTCAATAAACAAGTTAACAATTTACCTATGTTTTTTGTTGTAACAAATTCCTAAACTGAATCGTGCCTCTGTGCTGTGACGTTTAAAAGTATGTTTCATTTTCAAATACTTTCCTTTGTTGTATGTTACGGTGACATATTTTAGAACTGTTGGAAATTTTTCATAGGTTTTACTCCGCACTTTATGTCAAGTATATCTAAAAGGCTAAAAACTATGCCAATGGAGGAGTTGGCGTAAAATTATTTAAATTTGTTTTTTTTTTAGATACATTTTCTACAGGTCGTCAGACAGGCTCACCGTTCACTTGATGGTAGGCGGCTACCGTCGCTACCATTAAGGATAAGGGTTTAGATAGGGATAGGGAAAAGGGCCTCTGGCATCACTTAACTATTTTCAACGAAAAATAACAGCACATGATGACTGCTTAAGACATTACTACTTTATTACTTTTTTTATGGCTAAAAATAAAATAAAATAAATAAAAATAAAATAATATTGTGCTGAATTGTACTTCTATTGTTTTGCGAATGTAATGTTTTGCTATTATAATATTTTGAGAATGTAATAATTTGCGAATATAATATTATGCTCACAAAGGGCTAAAAGTAGTGTATAGTTTCGGAAAATCAGTTTCACATATAATATGCTCGCAACTTCGTACGCGTGGTATTCAGTAGAGCGCGTAACTTTTTTCTTTGTAAATCGATTGGAATGAAACAATCACTAAATGTTACGGGAAGCTTGCAACAATACATAAGTGGAAACCGCATTCATATCGGTTAAGCCATTTCTGAGAGTAGAGTGCACAAACGCGCAGACAAAAACTATTTTTTTGACCTCAATAACATACATAAGTACATCGTACAGACACTGCTCGTTTACGATTTTATTATAAGATGTACTTTCCGGCAGAATATTTATTAAAATTATTATTATTATTAAATCTTTAAAAAGTATAAAATTCATCCGACACTACATTAAAGTTTAACTTTAAAAACATATTGTAAAATTAATATTTTTTTTCTAAAAGTTTATTTGGAGTGTTTTGTTTTAATTTTCCTACAAAATGATAACCCTTACACACTCGAGCAGTCAGCGTAAGCAGACAAAATAATAACTACTCTAAGGGCGTGGCGTTAAAAATTATTCGGCTTTCTTCAAGATCAAAGGAGTGCACATTAGCACGTTACTTCTGTTCTATACTACTGTTACCTATACCACAGAATAAATAATAGTACTAACTAACGTATACACACAAACAACAAGAGGATACAAGTTGCCAGTATAAAAATAATAAGGTAAGTTATACATTTTTTTTAATGTCATACATTTTACACTATATGTACAGTGACTGATAATATGTAAAATATTGTGACAAAATATGTTTGTGAGACGCTCTATAAGTGTCGTATAATTATATATTAACCCTGAGAAGAGAAATCTCTCTGTGTTTGATGGTTTTTAATTTACTCATTTTAATCTTCCGTTTAATATTTGATGTTGCGACGATGACAAAGGTGTATTTGCTCTCAACGAAGTAAAATTTTACATAATTAAGTACTAAACTGTATGTTTATAAGGCTTTGTCGTATCATTTAGAAGCGGAATTGTTAATTTTGCCTTTGCCAGTCGAGTAAGTGCGTCGAAACATTTTGTTTGATGTTACGCTTTCAGAGTTATATGTATATATAATTAATTGTAAGACCAAGTTTACCAGGGACATTGTGTGTAAATATATTTAAAAAAATCAACATTCATAATATAAAAAAAAGATCATAATAAAAAAATAATAAATTTTCATATTAAAAAAAAATGTCATATGTTGAACACGAAATATACAATATGTTGCGCGATGTCGCCCAACGTCGCTTGCTACGTGTCGCGGAACATGTCGATGGCTCTGATCTGGATCTGGAAAGTAGTGGGAGGACACACTGCGTTTCGCAGTCATTTTGGAAGCCCTTCTGGCGGCTGTGACACCCCCTTATAGATAAGACCAACGTGGAATAACAGCACGTGTGCTGTTGTGTTTCGGTGAGTAAGCATAAGGGCTGCCAGAGCCAATTTCCCTAACCGTTCCCAATCCCTTACCCTTAACCCTTCCAACTTGCGACACCTGTGGCGTTGCTTGTCTTAAAGATGACGGTAGCCACCTATCATCAAGTGGACCGTCAGCTTGTCTGCCGACTTTAACAGTAAAAAACAGTAAAAACTCTTCCGAAAAACTTTAAATAGTGAGAACGCGTGTCGCTTTGTGTTCTGCAAGTGTCCCTTCAAACATTGTCCGAAGGTAAATATCCGGGGATATGTCTCTGCAACATGTACTCTAGTGTAAACGCAGCTTTATAAAAGCTGAGATTCTCACAGGGATACTTTTTGTCCTCGACTCCTCGACCTCGAAACTCGACACGAACTCACTTCACGCGTACGAAGTGGCCTTAAAACTAGTCTAATATTAAGAAATCATGTAATAAAAGGAATTTTTGGCATCCAAATTGAAAAACAAAATCAGTAATTCCGTATTTTCTCAGCTTATTTAAATGTATCTCAGTTAAATTTGTTCACTACTAGCGACCCACGGATGCAAATTTTTTCAGCAAAATATAAACAAAAACCTTCCTCGTTTATTGATCTTTCCATTAGTGAAAACTGTATCAAAATGTGTTGGGTTAGCTATTTTAATTTATATGTATATTGTAACGAATCGTAATTAATATTTAGTAATATAATAGTTTCATTACATTTCTGAAAGTTCTTAATCATTAATCTATCTTATGTCAAACTTGATGTGACATTGACATTGTTTCGATATGTCATGGCGGCCATTCTGACTGCCTAGGCAGTTAGTTAAGAACTAGTTTTTGCGAAAGTGTGCATTAAGGTTAGTAACAGTGGATTATATTTCTTTGTATCGTGAATTTGCCGAGCAATAAATATTTGTTATCACGTTGATTTATGAATTTCATTTTTTCTTTTTTGTGTTAAGATCGGCAGACAGGCTGACGGTCCACTTAATGGTAGGTGGCTACCGTCGCCTATAACACAAGCAACGCCCAAGCTGCTACAAGTGCGCTGCCAACTACAATAGGATTAAGGATAAGGGATTAGGAGGGGATAGGGAAATGGGCTCTGGCATCCTTTACTCACTCTGTAAGGGGGTGGTTACTGCCGCCAGACGGGCTGCCCAAATGACTGCGAAACGCAGTGTGCCCTGCCTCTACTTTCCAGATCCAGACCAGAGCCAAATTTGAAAAGTTCATTTTTTCCAGGAATCGAACCCGGGAACCCTAGAACAGAGCGTTAAGGCAAACACCCTAACCTTTATACAATTATCAATTCCGCTACAATATGAATGGACATAGAACTGATTCTCACAATCTGTTGTTGATTGTTAAAGCAAAATATGAAGGATATTATGCCGCCAAAACGCCACGATAGTTCATCTGAGAGCGCGTAACGTCATTTGTGGTCATAAGACAATGATTGCCCACAAATAACGTCACGCACTGTGATTGGTGTTTCAGTATAGATTAAAAATATTGTAAATAATAAAATTTTATTTCTTCATTTAAAAATATTTAAATGAATTATATTAAATTATTATTCGATAAATAATCGTAAAAAATTATATATTTTCTTTCTAAGTACATTTTAGATTTTAATCTGATTACTGTCCGATCCCCTATTGTGTACTAACTGAGCCCGCAACTTCGTACGCGTGTTCTTCGTATAGAGTGTAACTCTTTTGTTTGTTAACTGATTGAAATGAAACAAACACTAAATGTTACAGTGAACTTGCTACAAAACATTAATGTAAACCGCATTCAAATCGGTTGAGCCGTTTCTGAGATTAGCGTGCACAAACTCACAAACAGACAAAAATTATAAAAACTATTTTTTTTAACTTCGGTAACATAAGTACAATAGAACGTCTACAAATTGTTTTATTTTTTTTAAATACTTATTTGATGTACAGACACGGCTCGTTTACGATCTTATTATATGTATATACAAATAGATTAGGCATAATATTATTATGAAACTATTATGAATATAATATTATGAATATTTGAAAATTTTCCTTTAATTTAAGATTATTTATTTATTTCTAATATTTAATATTGTCTACAGATCGCTTGACCAAGTTCAAACATTATTTAAATAAGAAAAAAAAGACACTATTCTTTAAATGTATCGGTTGCTGTTTCTCTTTTGTACAATCAAACTGTCAAAGTGTACTAGACCCTCAGACATTGACAAACTCAGAGGAACCCGAATCTCATTTATCTTCAAGACAATACGTAAGTATGTTCTATAAAAAAACAAATGCAGAAATTTTATATTTGATGAGACGTAAAACAATACGCTTGTAATAATCTATTTTTTATTAAAATATCAAAACCCATTTCCTTATCCCCTCCTAATCCCTTATCCTTAATCCTACTGTAGTCGGCAGCGCACTTGCAGCACCTGTAGCGTTGCTTGTGTTATAGGCGACGGTAGCCACCTACCATCAAGTGGACCGTCAGCCTGTCTGTCGACATAACATAAATATATATATATATATATATATATATATATATATATATATATATATATATATATATATATATGTTAAATTTAACCAATTGTCATCAAGAAGTCGTCTCGCGTAATGTTATAATTTAAAAGCAAGATTACATAATGTTACGTCCCTTGCTAGAAAGTTTAAAATTCTTTAAAACTTTATGAATTTATTTCATTTTTGTGTGTTCAAAAAAAATTTGTACAAATTATATTGACTTGGAAAAGGTAATTAAAAATCAAGAGAGACGAGCTGAATATGCAATTTTTTTTTATTTATTTTTTAGTTATAAATGGGTTTGCTCTTGACCAGCATCGATCCATGTAGGAAGGATCAGGCCGAAGATGGAGCGAGCTCACCCAGAAGATGCCTATTCACTCGAAAAAAGCTTATCCCATAAGCTTTAAGACCATAAACAGCTGATGGCATGCAACTCAAACTTATCAACAGACAATAAGCTCTTATAAATCTCTATCTACACCAACATATTGTAAAATAGTCTGACTGCCTCTTTCTTTTCCGTCGCTAACTCCTTCTAAACCACCCAACGGATTTCACTAATGAAGAAAGCGATAAGCGAGAAATGTCTTATGTGTTTATAATTTGTAGAAAAAAATCGCATATAAAATGATAGTCATACTAGCATGGATGTGTGGTATTCAACTGCGGAGAAGCGCCTATGACCTTGGAAAGGCCACAGAATTAAATACTGGGAATAATATCAAATGTACCATGATTATTGTTACGGTTGGCCACAGAACCTTCTCAAAGGAACGCGATTTGGCGTTGAGGGCATGGAATATTCAGGTAAAAGAGTAATGTTAACCAATAGATGATGACCACGCACTTTAAACAAGTGCAAAATGGCCTTTATGGTTAGGATATAGGGTTCATTTTCAAGGAAACGAAGCACTATTCTAGAACCGACAGAATAACCACTATTCTAAAACCGATATATATTTATGTTTGAAACTTCTAAAACTTCCTAAAACTATCCAGTCTGTCTTTGCGAGAATATAAAAACGGGCATGGGCGCTCGAGGGCCAGTGTGCTACGTGATAGGGAAGCGACAGTAGATAGTTTTTGCGAAGACACCTGCGACAGTTAATTTAGCGACACATTGAACGAATTAGCGAGTCTAACGATTTAATCGAGACGCTTTGTGATATTTGGAAGAAATCTTGGTCTGCAGGAATAAATCGATTCCTTTCACCCTTACACGGCATTTTTACTCACCCCACGTAACATAATGATTAATGTTGAAATCCACCAGTTAAGGAGAAGCTCATACTATAGGCCACGTAGCGTAACGTAACGTTCAGAACGTACGTTCAGAAAATAACGTAACGTTACGTAACTGTAAAAAACTCAAAATCACTCACGCCATAACTTGTGCTACAAACATGTTACGTAATAACACTTAATCCCAACTACTACGAGAAATGGGAAAGTGAGTTTGTTTGTTACGCATTCAAGCCTTAACTACTCAACTGATCATCACAAAGTACATACATAGTTATCAGGGACCCAAATAAGCTATTCCCCTAGGGATCATCTAAAAATTCAAATTCAAATCTTGTAAAAAATGTATAAGCAATAAAGATTGAATAAATAAACACCTAAGAAAAGAGAGGCGGTTGAAGTCAGGAGCAAAAGCTAGTAAAATATGTTACTGTAAATACGAAGCCTGATGCTTCGTCTGTCTTTAAATTGGACAGCTTATGAACTTTTTTATGAAAATACATGGTGTTCAATCAAACATTGTTTGGAGTTTACCGATATAATACATAATATATATTTTTTTTATGTTAAGATCGGCAGACAGGCTGACGGCCCACTTGATGGTAGGTGGCTACCGTCGCCTATAAAACAAGCAACGTCAAAGCTGCTGCAAGTGCGCTGCCAACTACAGTAGGATTAAGGATAAGGGACTAGGAGATAGGGAAATGGGCTCTGGCATCCCTTACTCACTCACCGAAACACAATAGCACACATTCTGTTATTTCACGGTGGTCTCCTGTAAGGGGGTGTTTACTGCCGTCACTCGGGCTGCCCAAATGACTGCGAAACGAAGTGTGCCCTGCCACTACTTTCCAGATCCAGACCAGAGCCAAATTTGAAAAGTTCATTTTTTAAAGTTGAGTTTTAGAAATGTTATATACTTCGTTCCAATCATTTTAATCATTATTTCATTTACTATAATAAGAAAAAATATTTCAGTAAATGTAAAATATTTTTTCTTAATTTAGTAAATGTAAAATAGTAAATGTATAGAACAGAAAATTCTATACTATATCGACTACAGTATAGAAAATGTAGATTTTAAATATATCAATGTTTGTTAAATTAAACACATTACGTTTCTCTCCGAAGAAGCCGAAATTAATTTTTGCTTCAACATAATTTTACACCGCAAACAAGTATTTTTTGTGAGAATTAATTAAGGTCTGATAAAAAGGTGGAGATTAATTTTCGACCCTACCCGTGCCTACTCACTAAGCGTGAGATGTACTTAGTTGCTTTTTTTTTTAATTAAACCGAGCTTTACAAATTTCAATTAATATTTTTATAAGCGTGTTCTAATGCATTTTTATAACATTTCAATTCGCGTCAATTTGGAAGCGTTAAGTTAAAATCGAGTTCAGTACAAAGCAATTAATTCTGTTAATTTAATAAAACGATAAAACTGAGAACTTTATGGAAATAAAAACTCAACTTCGAAACGACTTGAACCTTCTAATTTCTTATTCTTGCACAGAACACTCCTCAAGATGGAGCAATAATGACTTTACGAGTATGTCGTCCCATTCGATTTCCAGACATGCCCAGTGAAATATCTGGAAAATAATTAGCCTTCTGCCTGAATAGCTTCTGGCCGTCTGCCTGAATAGTTTCTGACCATCTGATCGTTTTCTCCGAGTTCTAATTCATTTAGTTTTGTACACTCCCATCATTAAAATGCTTGGTTCTTTGACTAAGTGCTTGGATATTATTTCTCACGCGCTGAGTTCCCCGTTTCTTCGCATTTTATATGAAAATGCAAGACATTTTTTTGTAAAGTTCATTTACATTTTACTACAGTATAAATGAAAAATAGGTGGAACTAAATTGTTTCTTTTTTTGAAATGTAACCTTTTTAATGTCACCAGAAGCAGCCAGATACAAATAGTACAGCCAAAGAGATTTTATTACAAGTTTACACATTATTATATGCGAAAACACTTTTCCCGACCTAAAATTTTGTCTAAGTATTAAAGATTCATAAATACTTATATGAAGATCTACTTTTATTAGAATATTAAAGGTAAATGGGATCATTGATGAAGTATCCTGAAGGTGAAGGCACATTAAAATATGAGGATGAATAAATGAAAGAATAAAGGATAGAAAGAAACGAAAAATTAATGAAATGAAAATAAAAGTACCTACTACCTACTTTTTTACAATGATGACTTAAAGTTTTAATACTACTTTGAAATACTGGGAAAAAATTGTATGGAGCTCAAATTAATAATATTCATAAATATTTATTTAAAAATCCATAATAGGTATAAAATTTTTCATATAAAATTTTTTATATGAATTCTTCATATAAAATTTTTGACTAATAATAATTGCAAGTATTGCATAAAATTATATTGTAAAAATTAAATTAAATTTTCATTAATCATTTCACAACAGCGGAGATTCCTTCACGGAGAAGGAAAATACTGACAATCTCTGGATGACAGGTCCATCCGAATATCTGATCTGGATCTAGATTTTTAAGAACCACCTCAGTTAATCTAGCGATTTTTTAGATTTTTTAGATCCATAAGATCTAAAAAATCTAAAAAATCGCGTCCATTTATTTGATTTATCGTTTTAATTTACAAGTCATCTTCGGCAAGGTTTGAATGTATAATAAATATGTATATTCTAATTATATTTTAATAGCAGCTGAGCCCGCAACTTCGTACGCGTGGTATTCGGTATAGCACGTAACTTTTTTGTTTGCAAACAGATTGGAATTAAACAAACATTAAATCATACCAAAATCTTGCTGCAATATGTGAGTGAGAACCGCATTCAAATCGGTTAAGCCGTTTCAGAGATTAGCGTGCACAAACGGACAAAAATTCTAATAACAATATTTTTGACCTCGGTCACATAAGTACTACAATACATGTACAAATTGTTTTTTTGAAAAAATATGTACAGACACGGCTCGTTTAAGATTTTATTATATTTATAGATAAAAAGTAAATACGTTTTAGTAAACCAAACTCACGGTGACTTAAGTTTTTTAAGTATTTTGAGTGATTAATGTATATAGACATTTTGCACTAGAAGAAGCCAGGCGGGGTCGTTAGTTAAAAACAAATCAGTCTTTTTATTTTTAACTCCCAATTACTTTCTCGTTTACTTTTCATTCGCAGCCATCAAACTTTTATAATTAAAAATTTAGACCGTTTTTCCGTTTGCGTTGCTAAGAAGGTTTTCTCTTTTTGTCCTCTAATTCTCTACATCTCCAGCTATTTTTATGGAGAATATATTTTTACCTACTCACGGTAAAATGACAACCGATGGTAAATGGCTACCGTTGGTAAATGGCAAATATATTATACACGCCACAAATTCTCATATTGCGAATTCAATACAACAACGGTTTTAGGATGCTGATAGGGTTGCCTCGTTTTTGTAGTGCCTCTTAAATGTTTGCCGAAGCAAGAACTGACCGGTTTTGATGCAACTATTAGGAAGAAAACAGCGTCGTTGCTAGAGAGGACATGAGCCAGCGCCAACAGCATCTTATAAACTATTGCTGAACTGAAACTCTGTGATTTTTATACATTTTATGAATATTTTAATATAATAAGTTTTTTAGGCATTGTACATATGTAAATTATATAAGAACTGAAAATGGATCATGGTAAATGGTGAGGATATTTTTTTTATGTTAAGTTCGGCAGACAGGCTGACGGTCCACTTGATGGTAGGTGACTACCTACGCCTATAACACAAGCAACGCCAAAGCTGCTGCAAGTGCGCTGCCGACTACAGAAAAATTAAGGATAAGGGATTAGGAGGGTATAGGGAATTGGGCTCTGGCATCCCTTATTCACTCACCGAAACACAACAGCTCACGTGCTGTTATTTCACAGTGGTTTTCTGTAAGGGACTGCCGCCATGGTGTTGTGGTTACTGCCGCCAGACGGGCTGCCCAAATGATTGCGAAATGCAGTGTGGTTTTTTTTTAGGAGGGGAAATGACGTTTAGGCACTATCCCTCGCCGACGGGGACACTCGAAGAGGGGGAGTGTGGGACTCGCCCGGTGAAGTGAATACCCGGAAATACCCACTAAAACCCCCCCGGATTCCACCATCAGCTGTGATGTGCGGGTCCGAGTTCACAGCGAGGCCTTATCCTCGGTATGTTCTCTTCGAACCTAAAACTCAGTGTGCCCTGCCACTACTAAATAGAACGTATTCTGTAATCTTTTACACGTAGGTACTGCAAACTGCCTCAATGTAATGGCTCAGAATACAGAAAATACCGGAAATCGCATTCAATTATAATTACCGTGTATGCCGTGTACTCTGAGCGTGACATCTTTCGATAACAATTCGTGATAGGTAAAAAAATATGGTGAAATTTTAAAAAGTTACGTGAAATTTAATTATTTTTCTTAATCATTACGTCATCAGTCTGCTGCTTCTACTCCCCCCTCCCCCCCCCCCCATCCATTGGAGTAAGCCTAGTCAGCAATGACTAGGCTGCCCTGGGGTGGATCGGAGTTGTTGCCTAGGCAGAACCCGGTCCACCCCGCTCAAAGGGCAAGGAGACACCGGGGAGTTTTAGTGGTGTAGGACCCAGTCCCTTGACTGGGTGAGTCCCACATATCCCTACCGTCTAGCCAGCGGTAGGGAATCCGTAAAAAAAAAAAAAGGCCTCCCCCCATAATTTTCCAGTAGCAATTGACAGTAGCAACTTGAATCCAGCGTCGACCCTTTATTAGGTAGCCAGTCCATCTTATGGGTGGACGTACTTTGAGTCCTGTCTCCATTTCCACTTCAACATAACTAATCCGCCGGGTCTCCTCATTCTTGAATGGCTTTCGCAGAGTATTCCGAAAATAGCCCTCTTCATAGAGCTCTTTAATCGACGTCGAGCTTTCTTACGAGGCCCATACTTATTACTTAGTGACCACTATTATTTTTAAGTTCATTACTGGTTATTCAAAACTAATAGCAATATCTATTTCCTTAGTTTCAAGCGGACAATCTTTAACAATATTTTGTACTAGCTTTTAAACGCGATTTTATCAGCGCCCCTTTTCCAATTATAAAAAAAAAAATTCAATTATTGCTCACTAGCTGAGTTCGCAACTTCGTACGCGTGGTATAACTTTTTTTATACCTATTGGAATGAAACAAACATTAAATGTTACGGGAAGCTTTCTGGAATGCATCAGTGACAACCGCATTCAAATCTATTAAGCCGTTTCTGAGATTAGCGTGCACAAACGCACAGACAAACAGATGAACAGAAAAACAGACGAAAATTCTAAAAACTGTTATTTTTTTGACCTCGGCAACATAAGTACAACACAGACACGGCTCGTTTACGATTTTATTATATGTATATAGACGTAGATATGTTTATATCAGGCGTTTTTTTTTCTTTTAAATGATCCTCAAGTTTTTTTTTTCTGAATGAAAAGTACCCTATGTCATTTTTTGTATTCCTGACAACGTGTATGCAAAATTTAATCAGGGCCCTAATCCACTAACGCCACTTAGCGATTCCACGCGATTTCTTACTTCGAAAGGACGTCATATCCTCAAAAATTGTTACGATATCTGCTAAAAAGTCTTAAATAATATACAGGGCGTCTCACAACTTTGCCACATGGAGGGAAAGTACCTTACATACTGTAGATAGACAATTTTACTGAAAGAAAACTTCATTTTTATTTTAAAAACAATACGAACTGCATTCACAGAATTTTAAATAACTGCTTGTCTGCACGGGGAATCGAACCCGTTAAAAGCGAAAAAAAAATTGTAATTTTACTTTACTTTAAATAATAAGCATTTATTTCCCAAACAAAAGGATGACCATGAAATTTAACATTTATTAAAAATAATAAGGTACATTTAAATGCAACTTACTATCAATTTAACTTATTAAATGCTCAAAATGTGTCCTTGCCTGTTGTATACAAATTTTAACTCTTTTAATAATTTCGCTTCCTGTTGATTTATTTATTTTTTCATTGTGAATGTTTAAAATAATATTTCTAAGCTCAGCTAACTCATGTACACTCTCATACAGGTGCCTGTAAACTAAATATTTTACATAAAAAAATAATTTAACGGGATTGTTTAGATTGTTAGAATAATTGTTTAGAAGAAATAAATTATAACACAAGCAACGCTACAAGTCCTGCAAGTGTGCTGCCGACTACAGTAAGATTAAGGATAAGGGATTAGGAGGGGATAAGGAAATGGGCTCTGGCATCCCTTACTCACTCACCGAAACACAACAGCACGTATATGCTGTTATTTCACGGTGGTCTTCTGTAAGGGGGTGGTCACTGCCGCCAGGCGGGCTGCCCAAATGACTGCGGAACGCAGTGAGCCCTACCACTACTTTTCAAATCCAGACCAGAGTCAATTTTGAAAATTACATTAAAATTTCCAAAGTTGACCCCGCCGGGAATCGAACCCGGGGCCCCTGAGACGTTAGGCAAGCATCCTTGCCACTCATCCAACGGGCCGTCTAAATTTCAGTAAAATTCTTTCAGTAAGTCTTCTTTCAGTAAAATTTTCTGTCTACAGTATTTAAAGTAAATTTTACTTTCCCTCCATGTGTCAAAGTTGGTATATGCCATGATAAGACATTACGTGTTTTGATAAGGTAAGACAAAAGCGTGAAATCATAATTGCCATACAGAATCAAGGCCCAGGATTGTTTGAGTGGTTAAGGCTTGAAAGTGTAACAAACAACACACTCAATTTCGCATATATTAAATTAGTTAGGTTTCTATCGACAGAGCTTATGACTTGAAAATACCCTTGCCATTAAATAGTAATTAATAATGTAAGAATAATATTACTCTATGTTCGTAATAACAGTTTCAATGATATAATACTACCTACAAGTGCAGTGTTTGCTAGTAATCAATTGTCTCGGCTGAGAACGGCTGAGGTCTCGGCTCTTTGGTGTATACTCAATGAAGTTCTCCGCCACAGTATGCGACGTAATATTTAGAACGTTAAGTTTCAAACTTAAACTTAGAGGAACGTGTGTTTAAAATAGTTACGGAACTTGCGAAAGCAAATTTTCCTCTTTTGTGTTTTGTGCTCACGTTATGCTGACATAACTTGACGAGGTCTTTGACGGACAATATTATATGAGAAACTAACTTTTTTTCGGCGACTTCGTCCCTTTGTTAGTTATTGAAATATTTATTCAATGTTCATCTGTCTGTTTTTTTATGTTAAGATCGGCAGACAGGCTGACGGTCCACTTGATGATAGGTGGCTACCGTCTTCTATTACACAAGCAACCCCAAAGCTGCTGCAAGTGCGCTGCCGACTGCAGTAGAATTAAGGATAAGGGGTTAGGAGTGGATAGGGAGGAAATGGTCTCTGGCATGCCTTAATCACTCACCGAAACACAATAGCACACGTGCTGTTATTTCACGGTGCTTACTGCCGCCAGACGGGCTGCCCAAATGACTGCGAAAACGCAGTGTGCCCTGCCACTACTTTCCAAATCCAGAGCAGAGCCAAATTTGAAAAGTTCATTTCTCAAAGTTGACCCTGCCGGGAATCGAACCCGGGAACCATAGAACAGAGCGTTAAGGCAAGCACCCTAACCACTCATCCAACGGGCTTTGTTACCTTTCACGCCTTAACTATTCATTATGAATTTTTGCATACATATTGCTCTAGCAATATACAGAAAAGGACATAGGGTAACTTTCATCCAGAAGGACATAGGGTACTCTTCCTGAGCGATCAGGAAGAGGAAGCGCCTGTAAAAACGATAACAACAATAAGTATTGAATAAATTGTTGTTTACTGCAATTACTAAATTTATTATTGATTGATAGCAAAAAAGGAAAATAAAAAGGGAAATTCCCTTTTTTCTCGCGCCTTTTCTCTCATAGAAGCAGTGCATTATATATAAATCAGTAATTTTATATATATACTAGCGACCCGCCCCCGGCTTCGCCCGGGGTGCAATTTTTGTATATATGAACATTCCCCGTTTATCCCTCTTTCCATTAGTGAAAACCGAATGAAATCGGTCTACCCGTTCACGCGTGATGCCGTGACCAAGGGAAATGGGGATTCATTTATTCATTTATACACACACTCTCTCTCTCTCTCTCTCTCTCTCACACACACACACACACACACATATATATACAGCACAAAGCTGAGCCAGTATCCGAATCGCTGCCGCGAGGACACACACACACGTTTTTTATTAATTTCTGCCCTGTTCTTGTACATAATGTGTCTTTCGTGCAGTGAATAAATCTTTCTTTCTTTCATATGTGTATTGTCAGGCGTTACATTTTTTTTTTTTCAACGCGTACAACGTAGCGGGAAAAAAGCGAGTTGAGATATTTTTGTGAGGTGTTCAATTTTTTATTAATTTTTGGTAATCTCTCGGGAACAGTACTGACAACTTGCAAGAAAAAAATCATGATGATCGTTTGAGTAGTTAAGGCGTGAAAGCTTAAAACAAACAAATTTTGCATTTATAATATTAGTATATATTAAAAATAAAAAATTACATATTTTTGATTTTCAATATGTACAAAATGACGACAGATAATTTCGTTTTGACAGTCTACGTTTTTCCAGGGTATTCCAGGGTGAAGAGGGTAATTAATGACGCCAGACGGTCTACCCAACGAATGACGGCGAAACGTTTTATCCTAATTGAAAACAAAGAGAATCAATAAGACGTCTTATTAAATATTACCCTTAGGCGCCAAATACATTTACTTACATTTAAATTAGTTTTCCATAGAAAAAACTTACATCGCTAAAAGGAAACCGCTAATGAAGGCAGGATGCGAAACTTGATTCAACATCATTTGGCACTTTCCTCACTATTGTTACACACTTCCTCGGATAATATTTTCCTGTCAAAGTTTTCTTTAACTCCTAACAGTAATCTCCACAACCATTGAAACTTATTGAGACATATCTATACTTCTATACTAATATATAAAGCTGAAGAGTTTGTTTGTTTGTTTGAACGCGCTAATCTCAGGAACTGCTGGTTGGAATTGAAAAATTCTTTTTGTATTGAATAGTCCATTTATCGAGGAAGGCTATAGGCTATATAACATCACGCTACGATCAATAGTATTATATATAAGCAGTGTCCAGTACCGCGCGCCCCACACGCACTCCACCGCCGTATGTTCAGCTAGTTGGTATATATTATGTATACTAATCCCCCTATTTACTCCCGTGCTAAGGGGGGCCGCGTCCAAAATATGTTAAATATTTTGGAACTTATGTATAAGTCATACTGTATTTATTAGATGGCAATAAACGTTATTTTCATCCATGACTTGAGTTGCGGTTCTCTCGAGGCTCATTATAAAGGACTTATTGGTCTTCTGAAGCGGTCTGAGTGATAAGAGGAAATAATATTTAATTACGTCTTCCATCTTGCTATTCATTAAAAGTATAGCGATTTTCTAAGTTAATTTTCTTTCGTAGAATCACAAGGTTGTTTAGTTTTCATTGTTATTGTTACGGTTAGCCATGGAACCTTCTCGAAGGAACGCGAGATACCGCTAAAGGCAGAGAACATTCAAGTAGAAGAGGTAATGTTTACAAGTAGATGGTGACCACGCCCCTTTAAACAAGTGTAAAAGAAAATTGGTCTTTACCGTTACGACATAGGGTCATATTCTAGGAACCGAAGCACCATTCTATAACCGATAGAATAATCGACGCTCGATGTTTACTTGTTTAGAAGTTCTAGTACTTGCTTTACTTTTTTTCTTCCAGGCTGTCTTTGCGCGAATATAAAAACAGGGATCGACGCTCGAGACGGCAGTGCCCTACGGTACGCGATACAGAAGTGACAATTGATAATTTTTGCGAAGACATCTGCGACAATGAGTTAGCGACACATTCAAATAATTAGGGACGACATTGGCGAGTTCGGTTTAATCGAGAAGAATGTGATGTCTGGAATAATTCTTATTCTGCGGGAATAAATCGACTCCTTTCACTTTACTCACCCCGCACGTAACATTATTATAACTAGTAAAAATTAATATTAGTCATAATAAGTTAATTGTTATCAATTTTTGGTTTAATTATTATCAGTTAATCGATTAATTACCTGATAATAATCAAGATGACTACATAGTCTGTAACTTATGGCCTCTCCCATAGCCACGGTGGTCTCTGAAAAACACAATAATGTGCAACTTTTATCGTCATGGTTCAATTGTTTTTGAGGGTATATTCTGGTGTATACTGATATCCGGTTGGTATTTTTATTAACTATAAAAACAATTATATTTTCTATCTACATATATAAAACAGAATCGCTAAATGTGCCGCTAAACGTAAAACCGAGGAACATTCTTATGAAGAGAAAAATTGTATCCACGCGGAGTCGGATCGATGGCGTTAAATAAATATCAATCACTATGTACGACTACACTACGACAAACTATCGCTACGAAAGCACACGTGCTGTTATTTGATAAGTAAATTGAAATAGGAGTGTAAACAAAATGTTTATATTGCCATGTTTAACTTGGACCAGACCCAAATATCTGTAGTATGTCTTGGATCGATACACCCTCGAGATCCCTGGACCCTTATCTTGGTCTTGAAACCATCCGCTCATACCAAACGGCATAAATCCCTCTTACTGCAAACCAACAAACAGCCACCTAGTTATATTTAACTATGAGCCGAATGGTTAGTTGATATGTCAAAATTATAATAATAGGGGATCGGACAAATTTTCAGAAAGTGTTTTAAATTAATCTTCATGTATATTTATTCCCATAAAAAATACTATTTTATTTATTTATAGCCTTTTAGGTACTCAAAATCATGTTTTAATATTGTTTGTTTGAAAATGCCGCCAAAACGCCACGATAGTTCATCTGAGAGCGCGTAACGTCATTTGTGGTCATATCGTAACAAAACAGCTGTCCACAAATGACGTCAGGCACTGTGATTGGTGTTTCAGTATAGATTAAAAATATTGTAAATAATAAAATTTTATTTCTTCATTTAAAAATATTTAAATGAATTATATTAAAATATTATTCGATAAATAATCGTAAAAAATTATATATTTTCTTTCTAAGTACATTTTAGATTTTAATCTGATTACTGTCCGATCCCCTGTTATACTAGCTTTACACCGCGCTCTCATGACGTCTACACTGACGCATTTTTTTAGCAAGTCATTAAACATATTATCATCGTCGTAACTTTTATAATATGGGTCCAAATTACTTTGTGTAAAAACAAATTTTGTCTTCTTTAAACAGCAGAACCGATTGAAACATTAAATGATAAAAATAAATAAAATATCCCAATTTTGGCAATAATTATTGTTTCTATGTAAGAGGTATAAAAGGTATTATGGTGTCGCTGACTTTTTAAGAACTACTCAAGGACCGTGATACTCAGTCCTCCGCATACATCCACTTTTTTCTCTTGAATTCATGGTCCAGAGCGAGCAGTAGGCTTAGATGTTTTTGCAGTCATTTGGGCAACCCGTCTGGCGGCAGTGACCACCCCCTTACAGAAGACCACCGTGAAATAACACACATGTGCTGTTGTGTTTCGGTGAGTGAATAAGGGATGTCAAAGCCCATTTCCCTATCCACTCCTAATCCGTTATCCTTAATCCTACTGTAGCCGGCAGCGCACTTGCAGCACCTGAGGCGTTGCTTGTGTTATAGGCGACGGTAGCCACCTATCTACAAGTGGACCGTCATTCTGTAAGGATGTAGCCAGGAAAGTAATAGAGAGGAATAAAAGATAAGATTACTATAGATAAATAATTTAACAATATGCATATTATGTAATTAAAATAATTATGTAATTTAACAATATTCAAAATTATGTAATTAAAAAGTATTTGGTGTAAAATTGTAATAGATATCTGAGATTATTGTAAAATAGAATAAGAAAATATGTAACGTTTAATTGTATATTGAAGTTTTTAATAAAGAAATAAAAATATGGTAATGGTAATGGAAAGGTAACAGGTAATACAAAATTAAAATCCTAATAATAAATTGTAAAATTAGTTAGAATAGTTAGGCGGGTACACCCACCCGCAAGGTATGAAAGATGATGAAAGCGAGAAAGATAAAGTATGCAGCATGAAAGTACGAGCAGAAGTGATTGCGAGAACTGGTATGGAAGAGATTGTTAATATAGGCTCCAATTATGTTGGAGGGATTCGCATAAAAAAAAAAAAAAAAAAAAGTGGACCGTCAGCCTGTCTGCTGACCTAAACATAAAAAAAAATATCCTGAACCTTATTTCTAGACAAAAACACATTTCATCTACCATTTTTCAAATGAAAGCTGCCTAAGCGAACTATGATTTCATAAATGCAAACTTAGTATCACTTTTACACAGGAAACCGCTTTTTGTGTGGAGCTTAAGTTTCACAAAACACACGGATGTCACTAAATTATGCAACTGCTATAAACAAAGGCGAAAGAGAAACCTTTTCGTGTTCACCTAAATTTCATAAGCGTTAGCGGGATTCCATTAGGCACTTTTATAAAGCTCCAGGAAAACATTACACCCGCCGTTCTCTTCTTTTCTCTCTATCGGTAAAGCTTGGTTTTCGTCAGGCGGCCGAATCTGATTCGATCTTTCTGACTTTTGTCTTTTTGCTCAGCTCCTAATGGTCGTGGCCTATGACCTTCCTCAAGTGATCACGCCAAACAATTATAAAAGTGGACTCTATTTTTCGTTGGTGGCACATCTAATCAAAGGACGAGGAAATTGAATACCCCGCATGAATCACCAAATCCTTGGTCCTTCAGCGGCGAATATTGCAACGGGACACACAGACTCTAGAAGCTCCAGCACTTCACCACTTCAATGATTACACTCGCGGAGCGGAAAGCGTTTTTTTATTATCAAATAAATTCTTATTTGATAATAAGAAAAACCTTCTAAATATGAAGCTGGTGTTCAAATCATTTTCCTTACTTCCCTGTACGAGTGCGTACAACAAAGTTGAAAAAAAAAATTCACGGTTAAACCAATGCAAGTAACGGTTAGCTTGTTTATTTAGCTTTAATTTGCTTTTTTTATTCTGTGTTGATTTTTCGCTGAGATAGGTATCCCAACTTTTAATGAAAATGGACCCATTCAAAAATGTAAAATTTTTTTTCGATACCTTAATTTTTAGGGTTCCGTACGTCCGAATAAAAAGGATCACTCGTGTGTCCGTCTGTCCGACCATCCCCCCCCCCCCCGCCTTATCTCCGAAACTACTTAACCTAAAATTTTGAAATAAATAATTAGTTTTCTACTTATAGATTATAGGAAAACCTATAACAAGTCCATGATATTAAAATAACATGGTAAATCACTCAATATTGTGCAGATAGGTAACATCGTACGGAACCCTCTTCACGCGAGTTCAACTCGCACTTTTTGTTTTTTTTTTTCAGTAGTAATACCTATGTCTATGATCATACCGTACCATGACTTAAAATTTATTTAAGTATATTAGAATTGAGTTATTTAATAGTATATTAGAATTCATATTCTGTTACCTAATACCCAAGTGTCTAATGTGTGTAATGAATTGTTACAAAAAATAATACTTTAGTCTCATAACTTAGGTCATACACACGCTATATAATGTTAAAGGCCAGGGCAACACACGCTTACGACTTTACTCGCAAAATACGAGCAATATTAACTTAAACTTGACAATATTTGTGCATTTTTTTTTTTTCATTTGGCATTTATTGAGTGTTTTTCATATATGCTCAGAAATTTATCATAAGAACATGATACCTTGTGTTCTTATTAGTAATTTATAATAAAGATCATATTTCTAATTATTTGATTTGATAGTAGAATGTAGGTTTTTTCGGCCGGTATCCATATGAGTGTGGGTTTCCGGGATGATGGCCCAGGTCTGTTGGAAATTCTTCCAAACGTTTCGTCAACAACTGCGGTTGACATCCTCAGTGACATCGTCACTTTTCGACTTCTCGAGCGAGACTGAGTCTCGCTCGAAAAGTCGAAAAGTGCAGAAGTGAAGTGCAGTGATGTGATGTACTTTTTCTTCTAACACGGACTAGGTACACCACTGAGGATGTCAACCGCAGTTGTTGACGAAACGAATTTCCAACAGACCTGGGCCATCATCCCGGAAACCCACAACTCATATTTGATTTGAGGCAATTATTTTACGAAGTCTCAAAATGGAATAGCCGTCTGGAGGCAACACCACCCTTTTTATAGAAAATCGTCTTGAAATAACAACTCGTATTCTTTTGGGTTTTGATGAGCGTGTAAAAGATGACCAGAGCCCATTAAGTCTATCCTTTGGCTGAGACTTCGTCCTCATTCCTCGGGAATACTACTTTTTTGTGGATCTGTACCTCTGACCATGTGTTTGGATAATATCGTAATGGTTGGTTGAGTAGGAAAGGCGTAAAAGCGAATCAATCAAAACAAACTCACTTTCGTATTTATAATATTTGTTAGCATTCCTTCTACGATATTTGAAGAAGCCAACCGTAATCTGTTGTTCTGAGAGACGGCCGTCATTATCTATACTAATATTATAAAGCTGAAGAGTTTGTTTGTTTCTTTGAACGCACTAATCTCAGGAACTACTGGTTCGAATTGAAAAATTATTTTTGTATTGAATAGTCCATTTATCGAGGAGGGCTATAGGCTATATAACATCACACTACGATTTATAGTATTATATATAAGCAATGTCCAGTAACGCGCGCCCCATGCGCACGTCGGCTGACGCCGTATGGGCCGCAGCGAAGCATGGCCGAGTTCAGCAGTCGTTTATAAAATTGTATAAAATCAACTCTGAATTTTTGGTTATTTGATTAGCAATTAATCACCAGTTGCAATAGCCCCGCAGGTCTTTTGCACTCACTTGTATATGATCGGACAGTTATTCTAAGTTAGTACAACGTTTTGCATGTTACAATTAATTTACATTACCAAGCTAATTTACATTACTTAAGCGTTTAATTTAAACGCTTAAGTCATAACTTACAACAAGCTTAAAATGTTATATTATAAATTCATAAAGTTCATAATCGTTCCTGAATTGTTTCACGTTGTTTGCTACTTAAAATAATTTGCTGACAATCTCTCTAATATAATTGGTTCTTTGTATAATTTACTTACGGACTCATTTCAAAGCCACAACTACTGTTTGATTACACAACTAATTAACCTTATAATTAAAACGTTAAATATGCTTATTAAATTATATTTTAAATTAAATTCTAATTTAGAAACAATTATAAAATTTCTAAGAAAATATTAATTTATATTCAGTTTCTGCGAAACAACGTAACGTGATTCCGTAATACCCATCACGAATTCGACCCCGACGACGCCTGCGCAAAAGAGGTGTTTTATAAGTTTAACCTGTCTATCGGTCTGTGGCATTATAACTCCCTAACAGGTAGATCGATTTTGATGCGGTTTTTTTGCATAAAAGCTGACGTGGTCGAGATGGTTCCTATCTATAATTTGTGTAGGTTCAAGCGTTTGAAGATTATCAGCTCATTTCCTATTTGATCTCACTAACTTCCACCGTCTCGATTGATTTGGAATTTGGTGTACTGTTACTTCGGTGGCATTTCCATAACATGGTAACCTGACTTGATGCTGCAGCATCTAGTAATCGTTAGTAGTCAGCGAGATATCCAACTCCACAGCAACTTTTTTTTTATCTTAAGGGCGGCAGACAAGCAGACGGTCCACTTGATGGTAGGTGGCTACCGTCGCCTATAACACAAGCAACGCCAAAGCTGCTGCAAGTGCGCTGCCGACTGCAGTAGGATTAAGGATAAGGGATTGGGAGGGAACAGGGAAATGGGCTCTGGCATCCCTTACTCACTCACCGAAACACGACAAAACACGTGCTGTTATTTCACGGTGGTCTTCTGTCTTCTGTAACTTACAGGATATATAGCTCGTTTGGACTCAAAATTCATATTGTAATAAAATTTAATATAATCTTTGTATACCATAGTC
The DNA here is from genome assembly GCA_910589475.2 of Bembecia ichneumoniformis. Taxonomy (NCBI): domain Eukaryota; kingdom Metazoa; phylum Arthropoda; class Insecta; order Lepidoptera; family Sesiidae; genus Bembecia; species Bembecia ichneumoniformis. The sequence goes on from OU342520.1 coordinate 1,382,856, forward strand.
ATGTACCATGATATACCATCAATTGATTAGAAAATATAATTGATTTCATTCTGGTCTCATTATGGCGGACAAAGTCGACGCACACGGTTCATTGTGCACCTTCACAGGGAGCGCTCGAGGATGAAATTATAAAATTAATGAGCCGCGACAATTGCTTTATTTAGATCATCCGAGCGTGATTTGGGACAACTAACCCAATCGCCTCTGAGAGGACATACCCCATATTATGTGACAGGATATAATTACTTAGATACACATAAGTTGGACGAAACTAGCAGAAGTTAAATTTATTATCATTTTATGGTTTTAACAGGCTTAAAATATAAGTAAAACATGTCATATAACTTTGTTGTATAACACGTCCAAATTTTTAAACATTGTTGTATAACATTGCAACATAAAACAAGACTGTACACAAGTTCTCGGTCCCATAATGAGTACTCGTGATGATGTGACTCTAGTGAAAATGTTATAAAACTTTGTTTTATAATACATATACATATAAAACATATTTTTATTACATATTTTGCTATATAGTCTGGACTGACCTTAAGAGGGGGATAGGCTCTGGCATCGTGCTGTTTTTACACACTTGTTTAATGGGTGTTGACTACTTCCTAACTCAAGGCTTAGTTATTATTATTATTAATAATAATAATGGTCTGGTCTGGATTTGAAAAGTAGTGGCAGGGCACACTGCGTTTCGCAGTCATTTGGGCAGCCCGCCTGGCGGCAGTAACCACCCCCTTACAGAATACCGCCGTGAAATAACAGCATATACGTGCTGTTGTGTTTCGGTGAGTGAGTAAGGGATGCCAGAGCCCATTTCCTTATCCCCCTCCTAATCCCTTGCAGCAGCTATAGGCGTTGTTTGTGTTATAGGCGACGGTAACCACCTACCATCAACTGGACTTAATTATTAAGTTGATGATATTATCGGCAAAAAAATATTTTTTTTTATGTTAAGGTCGACAGACAGACTGACGGTCCACTTGATGGTAGGTGGCTACCGTCGCCTATAACACAAACAACCGCCTAAAGCTGCTGCAAGTGCGCTGCCGACTACAGTAGAATTGGATAAGGGATTAGGAGGGGGATAAGAATACCAATATTAATATTATTAACATTGGTATTCTTAATTTTAGTATGCTAAGTTAGTTGTTATATATACATGTAAAGAGAAATATATAATTTTCTTTAATTTAAATACTTTTTGGTTAAACTACAACCTCTATGTGTGTATAAAAACTATTTTTTTACTTATGCTTCAATCTTCATAAAAAGACGTCTGTCATCAGAATTCTGAAGTAAATTTATTACAAATATAATTTAAAATATTTATAATTGTATAAAACGTTTTTGTGATTTATTAGGATTCGACATTGTAATTAAATAACTTTAAATGTCGTTTCTTTTCTTGCAGGTAAAGTTTTGTTAGTTTTGTTACTGGATATTTTATTATTTATGTAAATAGTGTAAATATGTACCAAATTCTGATGTATTAGAATAATAGAAATTAACAAAATAAAATCTTTTCTTGCAGAGAAACTCAATTGTGTTTAATTAATTACGTCGTCGTCCAAATCACATAAAAAAATATTATTATATACATATATATATCTTAAGTAGACAAGAGTTTCAAAAACACTACCCTGTCTTACAACTAGATGTCCCCGGCTTCGGCCGTGTTGAAAAATAAAACAATAACGTCTGAGCAATGTAGCGCCTAACATTTTTATTGCAGTTATAGCGTTACCAGGCGTTAGCAATATTAGGATTAAGAGTAATGTAATTACAACTTAGTTTTAAGATGAAATTTCATACCAGGCGTTTGATGATCCCTCGGGAACAGTACTTTTTCAGGATGAAAGGTACCCTATATCTTTTCCTGCATCCCTGTAAACGTGTATGCAAAATTTCATGATTATCAGTGTAGCGGTTTAGGCGTGAAAAGGTAACAGACAGACAGACATAATTACTTTCACATTTATAATATTAGTATGGAATAGTATCGATAGAGAATTTTGTTCTACGAAACAACATCGTCGGGACGACAGTTAAGAATTCAATTTTAAAATAAAGTAGTAACATGTAACCCGGTCATCATGCTACTATTATTAACTGTAGAAACAATAGGGGATCGGACAAATTTTCAGAAAGTGTTTTAAATTAATCTTCATGGATATTTATTCCCATAAAAAATACTATTTTATTTATTTATAGCCTTTTAGGTACTCAAAATCATGTTTTAATATTGTTTGTTTGAAAATGCCGCCAAAACGCCACGATAGTTCATCTGAGAGCGCGTAACGTCATTTGTGGTCATATCATAACGAAACAGCTGCATTGGCATAAGACAATGATTGCCCACAAATGACGTCACGCACTGTGATTGGTGTTTCAGTATAGATTAAAAATATTGTAAATAATAAAATTTTATTTCTTCATTTAAAAATATTTAAATGAATTATATTAAATTATTATTCGATAAATAATCGTAAAAAAAAATATATTTTCTTTTTAAGTACATTTTAGATTTTAATCTGATTACTGTCCGATCCCCTATTGAATAAAAGTCTAGGTATAGTTATCAATCAATTAATAACATTTTTCATGTAGGTACTGCCTCCATGTATGATATGAAGGTTTAAATCGATAAGTCTTTTCAATTTTTGTTTTAAAAAAGAAAACAATAAAAAATCGATTATATTTCTACTTTTTCTATTTTAATGATAATCTATCGATTTTATAAAAATTAAAGTTTCACAAAAGACTTACTGGCTTTTAAATCTTTCTCAAATAACTTCCATTAACTTCTCTTAAGCAAACCGGCAATAAACACCTTTAATTCTAAGGAAAATAAATTATTTTTTTATTTTCTACTTTGGCAAGACTTTAATGGCAGTAAATATGCAAAACAGCTATTAGCAACCAAATGAATTAGGGTACATTCAGAAAGTTTATAAGACAGAGCTTTAGGTGGGTTTAAAAGATATTTTATCTCTTTTTGGCAAACGTAAGCAAAATCAGGAACTGCGAGTGCTCTACAGGATGAACAGAGAAAAAAATATAATAGGTAATTTTTATGTTTAAGTTGTCAGACAGTCTTCAGACGATTACTTGATGATAAGTAGCTATCGTCTTCTAAAAACCCAAGCAACGCCACAGGGAAGTGAGCTTAACATCCCACAACAGCATTCACACATGCTGTTATTTCACAGTGCTTCTGCAAGGGGCTGGTTACTGCGTCGCAAATGTCTTGTTACACCCTAAGACTATATAAGTATACTAGCTGACCCAGCAGACGTTGTCCCGTCAGAAAACGAAAATAATTCCGTAACCCGATTGTGGCGCCACCTATTGGGTCAAATTTTATTTTCAAACTATATGTTAAAGTGACGCATCACTTCACGTCAATGAACGACAGTTAAATTATTTGAATATTCTTCATACAAAAAAAATACTAAAATCGCGATTGATAATATGAGGTGGGGGTAGGAGGGTGAAAAATACTTTACGACCTATTTTCATACCATCTAAATATACACAAAATTCATAAGAATCGATCAAGCCGTTTGGGAGGAGTTTTGTTACAAACACTGTGACACGAGAATTTTATATATTAGATAGATTGAGAGAGTGGTCACAAAGTTCCTGCAACCCATCCCAACTGCGGCCGCGCTCGTTGGTTGGTCAGTCGTTGGGTTAGCCGGTAGGAGTCCGACATAACCCAGCAGGGTCAGCTTCACTGCCGGATATACAGTCAATGTAAAAAAGAAATAATTGCCACAAATGATTTCATGCCAAAAAAGACGACACCACAAAAATCTAATATTCACGACCCAAAAAGGAAATCAAAATCAGAGTGGTAAGTCCAAATTACTGTTTTCATTTGTCTTTGTACTCTGTACTAATTAATCCAATTAATTGGAGCAATCAGTTTTATCAATTAATGTCTACTAGCTACAAGTCTTTACCACCAATATGCATTACTCGGATAAGGTGTCGTTGCGCACGGTCCGGTCCGGAACTTCTGAGGTGTTTCCGCCTAGGCCACAACTGTGTTGGATCGGAGTTGTTGCCTCGGCAAAGCCCGACCCACCCCGCTCAAAGGACACCGGGGAGTTATAGTGGGTATTCCCAGTGCCGCTATGATCAGGCGCTGGGCGACCCCCACATACTCCTGCCGTCTGGCCAGCGGCAGGAAATCTGTAAGCGGATTACTCATCGTCAAAAAAAGGCCACAATTGTTTACAGGTTTCTTCAAGCGAAATGTAAACAAATTGTTGCTGGGTTGGCAGCGCACCTGCATCCCCTGGATTTGCTTGTGATAGTAAACTATCATCAAATGGACCGTCCGCCTGACTGACTGAGCATAAAACATCTTTTTCATGGCAAGGTCGGCAGGCAGGCTGGCGGTCTACTTGTTAAGATTTGCTAACATTACATTTAATTGGTTTTGTATGATTTTTGGCTATCACCCGTTAATATAAATTTATTGTTGAAATTAATAAGTTTAATTGTATTCAGCGACTGATCAAGAATTCTGACCGCCCCGGGCTAATTATGAGGACGCGCTCCCGCCAGGTGTGTTACGGTCGGCCTAAAAAGTAGTATATCAGTTTTGACTTTACTAGTGTGAAAATTTAACATAGTTCATGCTACCTATAAAAGTTTTCAGATCGATCTGCAGGCGTTGTCCTTTAATCTGCAAGACATTTAACCTTAGGGTGGCAAACCATTATTTTAGCTGACCGTACATAAAGGCAAATCACCTCACGCATTATACGACCAAAATCATGACAAGTGACTGCAGGCTACCAAGTAGAAAACCAAATCCATGTCGTGTTTGGCCGCATCACTTGTATTTGCTTAGTTTTTATAGACAACTTAGTTATTGCGGCCATTAACCATGAGCGTGGTTATCTAGTATGTGAAGTTGCTTCGACTTTAAGTATTTTTTAAATATTTTTAATATCTCTAATAATTAATTCGTTAGGAATTTACAAAATATTTATTTAAAACTATTAAATTTTTTTATTTATTTTTTTATGTTAAGTTCGGCAGACAGGCTGACGATCCACTTGATGGTAGGTGGCTACCGTCGCCTATAACACAAGCAACGCCTAAGCTGCTGCAAGTGCGCTGCCGACTGCAGTAGGATTAAGGATAAGGGATTAGGAGTGGATAGGGAAATGGACTCTGGCATCCCTTACTCACTCACCGAAACACAACAGCACACGTGCTGTTATTTCACGGTGGTCTTCTGTAAGGGGGTGGTTACTGCCGCCAGACGGGCTGCCCAAATGACTGCGAAACGCAGTGTGCCCTGCCACTACTTTCCAAATCCAAACCAGAGCCAAATTTGAAAAGTTGATTTTTCAAAGTTGACCCTGCCGGGAATCGAACCAGGGAACCCTAGAACAAAGCGTTAAGGCAAGCACTCTAACCACTCATCCAACGGGCTCGTAAAAAGCATTATTGAATTGGCAAAAGCCAATTTATCAATACAAACGCATTGATCTGATTATCAGATTCAGATCAGATATACGACGATTTGTATGGGATGAAGCAGCGCTATCTAGTGGCTAACTAGATGGCACTGCTTCAATCCCATACAAATTCACGTTTACGCGTTCGGTGCGTTTGATCGAGTAACTGGCACTTCGCACGCATTAATTTGACAAATTGAAGGAATCCTATTGATATCTTAATTTAATGTTATTGGCTAAATTAATTGACAAGTTATGTTTCACGCTATGAGTAATGAATCAATAAAGTAGAATTAACACTAGTTTATTTTTGACATTTGTTCCAAATTTCCGATTTAATTATATTTCTATGTATGATTTTTTTGATAAATTTTCATAATTTTTTTGATTATTTTTTTTATTTTTTTTTTATTTTTTCCAACTTTATTGCCGGGATGCTACTTTGACTTTTATTGGCGTAGGCTGTGCCTCCTTTAATTGCGGCGGCATCTGCCATGTTATTTGTTCCTGTTCCTTGTGTGTTTTTTTCGGTGCCTGCCTCGTTGGAGGCCATGTAATAATAAATAAATAAATAAATAATGTTTCAATAGAATTTAGAATACGTATACATACATACATACGCTATAAATAGATTATTTCTCTGCCTCACTACGTAAAATGTCCCTCATTTATTATGCAGTACTTTTGCAAGAAACGGAGCTCGTTTTAAAGCAAATTACGTCAAGTATGAATAAATAGAGCCGCTTATCTGTTTCATGAATATAACAAAAAAAAAAACATCGTGGACTTATTTTTGCGTGTTTATCTCTGGTTCCGGTCGACTAGCTTTTGAGGTGGCTTTTTAAAATGTACACGAGAAAATCTCTCACGAATAAGTAATTTGGAACCTAATTCACTATACTTTTCCGCACAGAGTAGTTTAGTGATTTTTTTTCTCTATCTACTATTACATCTTTATCTACATATATACAACGAATAATACGATTAAATAATACTGTTACGTGTAGGGTGAGTCAATCTGCCGTGTAAGGGCGAAAATCAACTATTTATTTCCACAAACCAAGATGACTTCCAAAAGTGCTAAACGAAAGGTCCGATGCAACCGTTAAACTTGCCAAGAGTCGTCAATGATTCCCTTATGAGTCGCTGTCGCAGGTAAGTTCCGAAGTTTCGCTTTCGAATCGCAGAATCGAACTGTGCCGCTAGCTCGCCACTTCGCCTATTTATACCCGCTGCTAATGGTCTAGATCTTTCTCGAATTTAGTACAAACAAACAACAAACAAATACAAGTAGGTAAACAAGTAACACGTATTGTAAACAAGGTCGTTGAAAGTTCGGGAACGCTATTTCTGTTGAATGTGAGCTCTATGTTGTGTGCATAAGGACCAATTTCCCTTGACAATTACCGGTGAGTGGGGCGATTTCTATTCTAGGGTGGAACTTTCGGGAACTTATAGCAGATGGCAACGCTTTTCTAAAACGTTCCATGGTGAGTCATAACAATACAAACAGCCTATTGTTTACATTTTGTTTAATTAATAATGCATATTATGTAGTTTTTGTTAATATATAGCCTTAGTTCCCAAAGTGGTCCAGGTGGACTCCCAGGGGTCCACGGGAGACTCGACGGAGGTCTACGCTGGCGTGAATAGGCCGGTCGCCTGCAACCGGGTCTTCACCCCCCCCCCCCCCCCACAAAGCTACGATTGTTCGGCGCATCAACTCGGGGCAGGTGTCCGACATAATCCACCATTCTGTCCACAGGCCGGTGGGTATCCATGATGGATTCCTCTTGTAATAAAAAATAAAAAGCTATCATCCATCTTAAATATTCACATATAGACCATAGTGACAAATCTAGAATCGTGACCTCACCAAAAGTCGTTTCAGCAGTAACGTGTCCCAACCAAATATAGCCAAATATAGTTACATATTTTCAATTAAATAAATTATCCCCTATCTGTTCTGGACTTTTTTCTTATTGTAAAGATCGTCAGACAGGCTGACAAGAGTCCACTTGATAGTATGCAGCTAAAGTCACCTATTTGACATAAGGAACACTGGAAGTGCTAATATGCGCTGTAGACGGTAGTTGTATGTATATAGTTGAATTAAATAGCGAAATGGCCTTTGGCATCCCTTAACTCACTCACCGAAACACAACAGCACATTATGGTGTGCTTTCACACTGGTTTTCTCTAAGGAAGTGGTTCTGCAACTCGAAAACATTGTGTCCAGTCACTATTTAAAAACAATAACTTTAAAACACTTTTTATTTTAAAACACTCAACTTTGAAAAATAAATTTCCAAATTTGACCCTGTCCGGAATCGCACCTGAGATCCCCGAGTCATATCACCAATACAAGCACTTTAACCACTAGATTAATTCTTATCTATTCTATAAATATAACAACGCCGTAAACGAGTCGGTTCCAAATATTAAATATTTTTTCAAACAAAAAAATTGTACGCGTTGTACTTTTATTACCGAAGTAAAAAAAAAAGTTTTTAGAATTTTTGTCTGTTTGTGCACGCTAATCTCAGAAACGGCTTAACCAATTTGAATGCGGTTTTTACTGATATATTGCGGTAAGCTTCCCGTAACATTTACATTTGTTTTATTTCAATTGGTTTACAAAAAAAAAGTTACGGCTATACCGAATACCACGCATACAAAGTTACAGGCTCAGCTAGTTTCATCTATTTATGTTCATTCTTTCAACAGTGAAATCGGATACAGGCATAGAAATATATCCAAACAAGTGAAACTCGGCCGAATAGCATAATAAAATAATAATAATAAATATTTTTTTATTTCACAAAAAATAAAACTGGTGCAAGTGTTACACATCAGTGCAAGTGTTTTAAAATTTATCAAGTTAACGTCAAGAGAAAACTATAAACTCTCGTTTCGTTCCCATAATGCAGTAATAATAGGTAGTGTTCAAATTGTCCGTAAGCCGAAATCCACCCTATTGCTCTCACAATAAGGTAATCCCCGCAAAGTTTTTGCGCTACACACGGACGCCTCTGAAATCAACACTATGCATTTTTTTAATTTTATTTCAACACTAGCTGAGCCCGCGATTTCGTTTGCGTGGTATTCGGTAAGGCGCGTAACAACAAACACTAAATGTTACGCGAAGCTTGCTACAATAAATCAGTGAAAACTTTGTTCAAATCGGTTAAGCCGTTTCAGAGCACAAACGCACAAAGAAACAGACAAAAATTCTATAAAAAAATTTTTTGTCCTCCGTAATCTATCTTTTTATTTATAAAAATGAATCCCCATTTCCCTTGGTCACGGCATCACGCGTGAACGGGAAGACCGATTTTAATTCGGTTTTCACTGATGGAAAGAGGGATGAACGGGGAATGTTCATATATATAAAAATTGCACGCAGGGCGAAGCCGGGGGCGGGTTGCTAGTTTCTATTTATAAAAATGAATTCATATTTCCCTTGGTCACGGCATTACGCGTGAACGGGTAGACCGATTTTAATTCGGTTTTCACTAACGGAAAGAGGGATAAACGGGGAATGTTCATATATTTAAAAATTGCACCGGGGCGGGTCGCTAGTCTTAAATATAACATGTACAAATTGTTTTTTGATGAAATATTTAATAATTCGTAAGGCCCTACGAATATTAGATAGTAAACCATAGTATTAAATAGAATGAAGTATTCATTTTACCTATTGTTTTGCTTCTCATGAAAAACTTAATTTTGTCGTTTAATGTGATTTATGCTATAGATATTATCTCTCCAAATTTTTTTTTTCAATAGTGTGAATAATAAATATTCCGATTTAACGAAGTCACATAGTTAATTGTTTCCCTATAGATTTTAATCATATATTTTGGTCAGAGCTTGAATTTATTTCGCTAAGAAATCTCGGGCAGCAAAGCTAAGATTATATTTTAGTATCTAAATATTGAATAAATACTACGATGAATAGTAGTTATAAAAAAACTGGATATTGCGACTGTCGTTATTCGCAGTGTTTGAGTACACAGTTTATAGCGAAGAGTCTTCAATGCGATCCACATAACGATACCGCTCGTGTGTCCACTAGCCAGCAAGGCTTGCGGACTGTACTTAAATTTTATTTAAGTTTGAAACTCGTTCCGAAGTGTTAAACCGCTCTTAGAATTTCAGCGGAAAATTGTTATGTTTATTCGCTTAGTTATTGCTATTTTCGGCCATTAGAAACCTTATCTGTAAGATTTATCTAACTGTGTGTAAAAACGAATCTCATGTTTCGTCTTTTCTTTCTTTTCCCGAAGACAATTTCTATGTACGTCCCCTGAGCTCCTACTAAGAACTCCTACTAAGTATGATTGCCAGTATTCTTAGGCTTCTAGAAATCAATAAAACTCCCGGGTCCGTTGGATGAGTGGTTAGGGTGATTGCCTTAACGCTCTGTTTTAGAGTTCCTGGGTTCGATTCCCGACAGGGTCTACTTTGAAATATAAACTTTTCAAATTTGGCTCCGGTCTGGAGCTGGAAAGTAGTGGTAGGGCACACTGCGTTTCGCAGTCATTTGGGCAGCCCGTCTGGCGGCAGTAACCACCCCCTTACAAAAGACCACCGTGAAATAACAGCACGTGTGCTATTGTGTTTCGGTGAGTGAGTAAGGGATGCCAGAGCCCATTTCCCTATCCACTCCTAATCCCTTATCCTTAATCCTACTGTAGTCGGCAGCGCACTTGCAGCGGCTGTGGCGTTGCATGTGTTATAGGCGACGGTAGCCACCTACCATCAAGTGGACCGTCAGCCTGTCTGCCGACTACAGTAGGATTAAGGATAAGGGGATAGGGAAATGGGCTCTAGCATCTCTTACTCCTTCACCGAAACACAACAGCACGTATATACTGTTATTCCACGGCGGTATTCTGTAAGGAGGTGGTTACTGCCGCCAGGCGGGCTGCCCAAATGACTGCGAGACGCAGTGTGCCCTACCACTACTTTTCAAATCCAGACCAGAGTCAATTTTGAAAATTACATTAAAATTTCCAAAGTTCACCCCGCCGGGACTCGAACCCGGGGCCCCTGAGACGTTAGGCAAACACTCTTGCCACTCATCCAACGGGCCGTTAATGTTTAGAACCCTCAAGATTTAAAAGAAATAAGCGTAAAAAAAGACAGAAGTATAGATACAGATACTTTATTGTATAGATCCAGATTGCTATAACTTGAAAATTACTGTGATTATGCCGACCAAGTGACACTAAAGTTGTGAATATTTACATAATGTAAATGTCGTGTACCATGACTCGATGTTACATCGACTGTCGTTAGGAACTAATAACAAAGTTCCCATGTAAGCCATTCTCGTGTCACTCACATGTCAGCCCGCCGTTCTCTCTTTAACAGTTTGATTAGCTGGCGTGGCACGAGATATACAATTTGTCGACCTTAAACCGATATTTAACCTTACCTACATCCCACACCCACACTCCCCCAATTAATTGCTTTTCAGACATCAAGTTTTCTATGTCACGGTTAAGTTTAAGAGAATTTACGACGACAATTATGAACAAAATTCAATTTGACATAATTTCAAAAGTTACTACTCGCGTGACATAAGTACCTACTTACATTATGACTAATAAGGTTTAAGGGGTAAATACATTACTGTCTCCATTTAAGATAAAAAGCTACATAATATATACTATACATATGATAAAATCGTAAACGAGCCGTGTCTTTACATTAAATATTTTTTAAAAAAAAAAAAAAAAAAAAAAAAAAACAATTTGTACACATTGTATTACGTAACCGAGATATAAAAATAGTTCAAAAAAATAAGTTTTTCAAAAAAATAGTTTTTAGAATTTGTGTGTGTGCAGCGCACACGTACCCCCCCTAGTGTTGCTTGTGCCCTTAGGCGACGGTAGCCACCTACCATCAAGTGGACCGTCAGCCTGTCTGCCACCTTTAATAATATAAAAAAAATGCTTACAGTGTTAATACCAAATGCCATTATATACCAATAAATATACTAATTGAGTAAAAATATAGACGTGGTACCTATGTAAGAATAGCACGTCTTCTGAGGGGACTAAATGTGGTTCTGATGGTCACACATTGATGGCAATAAAGGATAACCGTCTCTAGCACATGTCTGAGAATATGTATAATGTATACATAAATAATAATAATAATAATAATATTTATTTTCGAGATCATGGGTATTGTACCTGAGATAACATTCATAAAGACCAATTAAATCACTGATACACCCAGGTTCAAATTTTCACACTTAATATTAATTTTAATATTAAAACCAGAACCCCTAAAGTCAATAATTACATCAGTTAAAATAATTATCTCAAAAAAAAATAAAAGACGTATCTATGACTTTAGTTTTCGTAGTGATTTGGTTTCTATGTGATAGGAACTAGTAATATAGAGATATTTACACAGTAAAATAAGATATATATACTTGGTCCCGATTTAGCATGCGTCGGACGCAAATATATTTCGCACTAAATAAAACCCAGACCTATTGGGCAGATTCAGACATTAAGTGCGGAGCTATTAAATTGGCGAAGTTATACGTGTACATTTTTGCTGAATTTATTACCAAATCGTTGTCAAAGCAAAACTTGCTATATACAAAAAGTATTTTGAGATATTGACAAAAAACATTTTTATTAAAAAAATATTATATGAAGATTTTTTTAAGTAGGTATTTCATTTGAAACTTAGGGTGTTATACTTAAAGTTATTGGTCTTTTAAACATAAAAATTTAATCATTTATTTATTTTATTGATAATAAATTAAATTTTGCACATAACAGATTATAGCTGACAGATATCTTAATGATTCAAACTTTCTAAAAATGGTTTATCGCCGCAAGCTTCATCTGGCTACCTCACTGTTTGGTGTTGTCCGCAATGAGCAGCCATTATATTTATACGATCGCTTGAAATGGTAAAAGAAATATTTATGTAAAACCGCCATTGAAATAGCAATACATGTTGTTGGGTTTCGGTATATACATAAGCAAAGGATGCCAGTCTGTATTCCTGTACCCTTACCCTTACCCTTACCTAGTCCGCAACGCATTTACATTTACCTCGATGTTCTTGCATTCATAGGTGATCCAATAGTTTTAAATCCATAATGATATAATTGTTATACAAAATATAACTTTTTATTTATTAATTACACTATAAATCTGAACCAAATATATTATCATAGCATATTATTCGTAATTATTGCTAATTACAAGATCTTTATTATAATTTACATAAAGTAACTTTAGAAAAATATTAAGAAGAAAGTTTACAATTATTACTTTACAAAAACAATGTATGTGTGTGTTTTTCTTGTATTTTTATGAATGATTGAGTACCTACTCATCCTACTAATATTATAAATGTTTATATTTGGATGTTTGTGTGTTTGTATGTTTGTTACTCAATCACACAAAAACGGCTGAACAGATTCGGATGAAATTTGGCGCACAGTTAGTTTATTGCCTGGATATCGGATACTTTTTATCCTGGAAAAATGTTATGTTCCCGGGGTTTCGTCTAAAAATGTAAGAAAAATTGGGCGCCACCTTCGTCACGGCTATAAAAAAGATGTCAGGCGTTCAACGCGAACGAAGTAGGAGTTGTAGCTACTTGTACGTTAAGGCGCGATCTCGAACGATATCCTACTCCCAGTAGGCACATCAATCTCTTTAAAATTAGTTTTTTAGGGTTCCGTACGTCGGAATAAAAAAAGGAACCCTCATAGGATCACTCGTGTGTCCGTCCGTCCGTCGGTCACAGTCAATTATCTCCGAATCTACTAGATTGATTAAGTTGAAATTTGGTACACTGAATCAATTTCTGTGACTCAAACGCAGAGGTATGACGTGACGTGAATAGATGAAATCTGTATATGGGAGGACATTTTTGGGAGGAAGGTGGAAAATTAAAAAAAAAAATTTGAAAACTGCATCGTGTGACATATCAAATGGAAAGTCTTGTTGTGAAGATCTTAAATGTATTTTTTTTGTAATTTTAAAATAAATAGTTTACAAGTTATACAAGAAAATAGACGAAAATTGACCATTCCCCCTTAGCTCCGAAACTACTGAAACTAAAATTTTGAAAAAAAAAATACAGAAATTAGTTTTCTATTTATAGATTATAGGAAAACCTATAAGAAGTCCATGATATTAAAATAACATGGTAAATCACTCAATATTGTGCGGATAGGTAACATCGTACGGAACCCTCTTCACGCGAGTTCAACTCGCACTTGTCCCGTTTTTTTTGTGTAATATAGATGATAAATTACTCAGTTATTCGCGTAATTACTGCAATGACAATATTTAATACAAGAAACAGGCTGAAGTCCTTATAAAACCATGTCCGGGACATTTCAAAAAGGTTTAATATAAATATATCAGAGTGACTCTCTTTTAATGGCCACACTGACAAAGACCCGCGTGCGTAGAAGTGGCTATTTGGCTACTCGCATGGGACTGACCCTGGCAACACTAAACGTTCCGGATTTAAGACCCTTCACACAAACTCGGCCACATTTTATGCGCACAAGAAATTTCAGATCTCTGACCCACGGTCTCTATTTGTGCACATTAAATCTGGTTTCATTGATTCCACAAATTAATTGTCTTTAATAAAAGCCAGCGGCTTCGGACACTTTTGATTGATTGATTTGATTTAATTTGTTTTGATTTAAACAAGAAATAATATTCGTTAGAAGTCCTTACACGCAAAAAATTATTTGCATGTCATGTTTGTTAGGAGTTCTGAAAACGGCTTACAAATTAGGTACGAGATTAAATTTTAACATGAAACTCTGTAAAGGCATAGATGGCGATGAAAATATTATTAATAAAGAGTACCTATTCATAAAAACATTCGCAGCTGGTAGAATCATGGTAAATTTTTCTCAAAAGAAATATTATAACGTAGATAGGTACGGAATAAAAAGAGTTTCTTTAAGATTATTGTATATCTTAAAGAAATTCTAAGTATTCTAAGACTTTTAGCTTATCTATACTAGTATTGTAGAGCTGAAGAGTTTGTTTGTTTGTTTGAACGCACTAATCTCAGGAACTACTTGGTTTGAATTGAAAAATTCTTTTTGTTTTGAATAGTCAATTTATCGAGGAAGGCTATAGGCTATATAACATCACGCTACGATAAATAGTATTATAAATAAGCAGTGTCCAGTACCGCGCGCCCCATGCGCACGCATATTATGTAGTAATATATGCAAAACTTACTATTAATAAATAGACCAGCTGTTAGAAACTGCAAGTAGTTACTTAGGTCTTGCCCTCTGAACAGCCTCGAAGTTTCTTCAAAGTTAGGAACTTACCTACGAAGATTTAAGTCGTTTAATGATATACTGTCTTTGTTACTCCGCAGCGCATACGTATTATGTACAATATCCCTTTTCTATTTTTCTACTTCTAAAGGATTGATCTAAATCAAATAAGGTCAAATGTTTAACCAACCAGAAGACCAATCCTTATATTTTATGTATTTTTAAACAACAATCCGATGGATGCATATACCTACATATCTTGCAAATTATATTATGGCTCATACGCTCAGTGAACATTGTTGGAAGAGTGCCTTATGGTGGAGGATCAGTATGGGGCGGTATTTGCTTAAGAGCACGGACGGAGCTACACATTTCCTGTCTGCGGCAAGATACGTAACAGACATTGAAAAGAGGTTGTGGTGCCTTTTGCCCCATTAATGAAAGAAGAAAGAACTGAAAGAAAACCGCAGCGTGAGGTCGACCTCACGCTGCGGCGGTAGTTTCGGAGTATCTTACACAGGTCGGAATCTAGGTTTCGGAGTGGCCAAACACGCTCGCCAGACCTAAATCCAATAGAATATATTTGGGATAAACTGGTAAAGCAAATTAAACGAAGAAATCCAGCACCAGCTAACCTAAGAGACCTAAAAACTGCATTAGTTAACCTAATGCCACATAGTTGACAGTAAGAGAAGGCAACACTAAATACTGATTGTGTCACCCATTGTGAAAAAAAAAACCATTGTGTTAGGTTAAAACTCTTCACATTTAAGGTTTTTTACGTTAGGCGTAATTTTTTCATGTTCAAAAATGTTAATTTAATTAATTACTTCTATTTAACAAATTTTAAAAGCTTCTATTCAAGTGAATGTTTTTTCAGATTAATTGGCCCCTTTTTTGCGTTCCTCTAAATATGCCCACGAGTGTATAATACTTTTTTTATATACTTTTATTAGGAAAATTAACAATAATCTTAAAAATTAACAATTAACTATAATATTAAAAAAAAAGTAGTTTCAATTATTAAGTAATAAACGAAAAATTTTAAAAAATGCACAACTACATATTTGCTATTTATCTAAAACACGGGATTATAAAAAACTGAATTTTATCTTATAAATAATAAATAAATAAAAAATTATTGTTTCAATAACATATCTAAGAAGAATATCTGTCTACATAATTACTAGCAAGTAGTGTATTATTTGAGCACAGCATGGCTAATTACAACCAGATAGAACCTAAATTATCCTAATGATATAAATTGTATTAAATTACATAGTTACTTATTAGAATCTACTATATTTTCAAATTAAGAGGTTGAAGGTCCACTTTGTGGTAGGTCACAACCAACTTAAGGATTACAAGTAAGTTTATTGCCAACCATGCGAGGATAGAGAAGAAGGTTGAACATGGAGATAGGAGATTAACTCAAGTATTCCTTCTCACGTGTGCTAAGCTCAACACAACACACAATAAACGTGCTTTTCTTTGTAAGCTGCCAAGCTAAGTGCCGAATGTAATTAAATCTCTTAAACTATCTAGAATGTAACTATGTAAGTTAATCAAATTTCGTCTCAATTAATTAATTTTTTACATATATTTTTTTAATTATGTTAATGTTGCTAAAGGTGCGTCCAGAAGAAATAACATATTGTATAACATTGCAACATAAAACATATACCGTATGTTAGAAACATAAAAATTTATATTATGGCAACTGTTGGAAATATAAAACATTTATATTATGGCAACATTGTCATCACTTCACTTCTATAATAAAATAAATTGACACAGTATTTTTTACATGGTTCTTTCATTTCAACGAATAAATAAATACAATACAATGTGAAATATGCAATTAATAAATAAACGAAAGTTTAACACCGTAAAAGTGTGCAATATAACACTATTATCTACAGGACCACATTAACCCTAGGCAATCCTCTCAGAGTTCCTAAACCTTTTTCTAAATTCAACTATGGATTCTATGCAATTCTATTTATGTATTATTTACGCTGTTTTTACTACGCTACCAAGATATGCTATCAACCTATTAAAAATGGTATTAAAGTTTTGAAGCATCTAAGCTCTAGTTAAAAGTCGCGGTATAACTAGCTGTGCCCGCGATTTCGTACACGTGGTATTCGGAATAACACGTAGCTATTTTGTTTGTAAACAGATTGGAATGAAATATACACTAAATATTACCGGAAGCTTGTTAAAATACATCAGTGGAAACCACATGAAAATCGGTTAAGCCGTTTCTGAGATTATATAAGGCATAATAGACAAACAGCGTTTTTATGATAGATTATAAAAATATCTTCGCAAATAATGCATTTTTTGAGAACAAATTTGATTACCATAAAAAAGGTTATAGTGAGTCAACCTTAAAAGATAGAC
Source organism: Bembecia ichneumoniformis (assembly GCA_910589475.2). NCBI lineage: Eukaryota > Metazoa > Arthropoda > Insecta > Lepidoptera > Sesiidae > Bembecia > Bembecia ichneumoniformis. Next base: position 1,400,058 of record OU342520.1, read on the forward strand.
ATATATGTTTCGAAACATATTTTATCATAATATAGTCTGAACTCACCTTAAGATCCGCTCAATCGAGAAGTTATATCTAAAAGCGAAACTTGTTGGACCCGAAAAAATTTGTTAGACTGGTAACGAAACTTAGTATAACATTTAAAAGACCGAACCAACTTAGGTCGTTTCTAATTCGGAACGTGTCCAACAGAATTTCAGCCCGAAGTGTAGACGAAGGTCTCCGACTTGTGAATTTTTAACTTTACGCTTCTCAGATAAAGATCAGCGGTCTTATTTTGTAACTTTGATGGAAATTGACTTCGTTTCACCTTCATTGCTCTTGGACTATTGGCAAAAGTGTCGATCTTAAATTATCAAATTACAAAGAGATAAAATAAAAGTTTACAATGAAATTCTATAATTAAGTTTACAATGTTTTTCTGTAATTTCCATTATTAGATTTGCATATTTTGTGATACATAAGTAAATGGTTAGATAGGTAACAGATATATATGTCTGTAAGGTGCGATAAGCCTTACTGACATACAAATACAATAATAACTACATATATAAAATTACAATAATATACAAAATTTCAATCAAATTGTAATATACCTGTTAGGTATAACATAATATACTTTTCATATTTACAAGGTCGATATCGCCAGTAACTCTGCTCGCAAGGATAGTGTTATGACTCACCATGGAACGTTCTAGAAAAGCGTTCTCGCCTGACTACAAATCTGGAAAGTTCCACCCTAGAATAGGTCACGCCACTCTCCGGTTATTGTCAAGGGAAATTGGTCCTTATGCACACAAGACAGAGTTCACATTCAACAGAAATAGCGTTCCCGAATTTTCAATGACCTTGTTTACAATACGTGTTTACAAAAGTTGTTTACTTGTATTTGTTTGTTGTTTGTTTGTACTAAATTCGAGAAAGATCTATACGATTGGCAGGTGATATAAATAGGCGAAGTGACACAGTTCGATTCTGCTATTCTAAAGCGATACTGCAGAACTCACCTGCGACAACCAACCTGTAAACCAGCGACTCATAAGGGAATCATTGACGACTCTTGGCAAGTTTAACGGTTTTATCGGACCTTTCGTTTAGCCCTTTTGGAAGTCATCTTGGTTTGTGGAAATAAATAGTTGATTTTCGCCCTTACACGGCAGATTGACTCACCCCACACGTAACAATATATTAAGGTTACATTGAAAATTTATACATTAAATTAATTTACTATTTATCAGTTTGTTATACATTATATATACCTAGGTATTATAATATATTCATGTATCCTCACCCTCTCTACTTATCTTTAACCTATCCCGGGCCCACAGCTCTCTTGGAAGGTTGCGGAGGTCCATCTAACCTCAAGTGGATTCACGGTGGTTACTGGCGCCAGAGGGGCAGCTATAATTGGCTGTGTATCGCAGAGCGCTCAACACCACAAAAAATTGTCTTCAGCGATAGAATCAATAAACTATCTACGAGATGGCGAAAGTGCATGGCTTGATGGTACATACCATGGCTATCTTGATTAATTTGATTTGATTAATTTATTCTCATAAAATCACAGCCAAAACTACTAAGTCTAGAAAGCTGAAATTTGGAATATGGCTTTATAATGTCAGCATCCGCTAACAAAGGATTTTTTTTTAATTTCAACTGCGTGCGAAGTTATCGTTTTATTTTTTTCATGCAAAGCGCCAATTTTATTTTGATTAAAATTGGAAGGCATGAAGGCCTCGACAAAATAATATCAGGATATCATGATCATGATATCATAAATTAACTTACAATAATCGCCTTAAACATCTGAAAATGTTATCTCTTAGCAACCGTAGAGACTGTTTAGACTTAATTACGCTCTTTAAAATTATAAGCTCAAAACTAGATTGTCCACAATTGCTAGCTAAATTTAAGTTTAAGGTCCCTCTTAGGGACCTTAAACGCTGTCACCCCCCTCACGAAAGACATTATTTGGTTCCAACTCTCCTGTGTCACGAATGAGCAAGCTTCTCAATCTCCACTATGATGACCTGGTCATCAATTCCTGCTCAATTGGTCGTTTTCGTTCGTCTGTAAACGATTTGTTCCAATGATTTTACCGGCGTCTTTTTTCCCATCTTTTTGCTGCCTAACTTTTTTTTTTTTCCTTTTCTTTCCAATTCTTTTCTGTGCCTCGTACAATGCAATGTAGTATATATTTATATGTATATTGTGTATATGTATATATTTATATTATGTATATGTAAGTATTTAAATTTTTAGTTTAATTTCGCAAGTGGTGTTCACTTATAAATGTTGTACACATTTATTATAAACTATTTTAGATTATTAAGTAAGTACTTACTGTAATTATAATAATTTAGTCAACGTAAGTGAGCCAAATAAATAAATAAAATAAAAATAAAATAAATAAATAAAAAAGTATATAAGGACCTAATATTAGAAATTAATACACAGTATTAGGAAAACTTGTGATTATATTACTATTTTAATCGTTTTTTAATTTCATCATTTAGATAAACAATCACCATCTGTCAAACTATTAAGAGTTATATCAATGACATGGTCAAAAACCCTAGCCATGAGCAACGTAGTACTTAGGCAAGTATTGTTTGTGAATACCGATGTCAGTCCCACATCCCTACACTTGGCATATCTTTAAAAACATAACTCATGACACCCTGCTCGTGACTTGTTTTATAATTGGTTGGTTTTATTCGCTTGCATATATGAAGATCAAAGACAGGCGGGACTCTTGACGCAGTTTTGTGGAAATGATCCCCAAAGTTAAATTGAGTTGGGCAGAACATGTCAGGAACTGACGGACGTGACGGAATTCGTCTTACATAGCTTTCAAACACTTTTGTGCCTTATATTGTTACGCACCAGGTAATATCTCTATTTCCACTAGAACTCAATTATTTTCGTGATAACTTTGTAAAGACATTTGTACAGCGCTCTGCGAGTTCAGTACAATGATGCGTTTAGGGTGCTGATGGGGCTTCCACGATTTTGTAGTGCATCGGGGATATTCGCCGAGTCGCGGGTCGACTGTTTCTATTCGATAATCCGGAAGCGGTGTGCATCCCTGGTGCATAGGGTTCGGGCCAGCTCCAGCTGCATCCTGAGCGCATTTGCTGCTAGGCTTGACTGTCAGTACCTGAACCACTGTTGTATGGTTCAGGTACTGACTAATAAACATATGTAATACTAACATAGATTTTAAGTTGTTACTAACGTAATATGATCCTTGTTGGTCCAAATAAATAAATTATTATTATTATTTACAAATCTTCTTCTCTATGTATAAAAATGAATCCCTATTTCCCTTGGTCACGGCATCACGTGTGAACGGGTAGACCGATTTTAATTCGGTTTTCACTATTGGAAAGAGGGATAAACGGGGAATGTTTATATATATAAAATATTACACCCCGGGTGAAGCCGGGGGCGGTTCGCTAGTGTCACATAAATTTTGTAGTGGAAAGACACTCAACATTAGGCACTCACTAACAGCACCTGTTGTCATATACTAGCTTTTTGCCACCACTTTGTCCGTGTCTTTTTTCTTATGTATTATAACATTTATTTCAATGTGTTACATAAGAGTGTTTTTTTTTTCTTATGTGTAACTACCTTTATGGAACATATATTTTTTTCGCAAACATGCTCGGAAATGTAGGCATTCTTGTACTAAAAACAAGCCACGAAGTTTGTAATTGTTGGCTCATGCATTTCTTTCTCGGCCTAGGCCAAGAATGTTGTATGAAAATTCATACCTGGCCGCTGCTCAGCCCGATGAAACGCGAAGTTTCACGAGTCTTCGCGAACGCGCCCGCCGCTGTCACAGGCGTAATAGGCGGGGGGCGTGTTTCATTATTTCATCACATTTATTGAGAAAAACACTATACCAGCCTCGACCGGAATGAGGATTGCCGGACTCAGATCTTTATCAAGGCCTCCCTAAAGCTCGGCCTTGAAACCACTTCGTCCGGCAATCCTTCACTTCCTGGTCTCTGCAGTAATGTACTATTGTCAAGCGTTGTATTTTTTGAGTTTACTCTTTAAGAATCTATTTTCATACCAGGCCCCGGTATGGAGCCATTACGTGAAAGTTTCCAGAATATTCTGATGTCGCAATTTTATTACATGCTAGCGGACCGCCCCCGGCTTCGCCCGTGGTGCAATTTTTATATACATAAACATTCCCCGTTTATCCCTCTTTCCATTAGTCAAAACCGAATTAAAATCGGTATAGGTACCTGTTTGAAAGTTATGGGCGTATATACATACATTTCGTAGTTCCATTTTTATTTATATACATTCGATCAAATAATTTTTCATAGCCGCAATAAGAATATATCATTATAACCATATAGTATTTTTATTTTAATAATAAAGTAATATTAGTCTCACTTAGATATAAATAGGAAAACTAATTTACTCGAGCCCTTAGGGTGGGACAAGCAGTCATGTCACACAAACCTATTATATTTAAACAACCGGTGACTAATCTATACAACATAACTTCGAAAAGGATGTCAATCCAACTCGGATGGGAATCTCTGAGACATCTTCTCGTCCAAAATTCTTCAGTGTCTTAAAACAAAATTTTTGGGCCGATGTGTGTTGCCGGTGATGACATATGAAGCTGAAACGTGCTCTCTAACTATGGGCCTCGTAAGAAAGCTTAACGTCGCTCAAAGAGCTATGGAGAGGGCATGCTCGGGGTTACACTGCGAGATCGATTGTACGATTTAATCCAACCGGAACCGTTCCACTTGCGGACCACTAGACGTGGGCAGGGGTTTCATCCCTTCGCGGTCGATGTACCTCGATCACGAACAAAGCGTTTCAGTTCCACCTTCCTTGTTCGAACTGCTAAGGAGTGGAACTCATTGCCTGCGTCTGTGTTCCCACAGAACTACAACCTCGGGGTCTTCAAAACTAGGGTAAATGGGCATTTACTAGGTAAGCGTGGTCCACCTTCGGCCACATCTGCACCTCACATCAGGTGAGATAGTGGTCAAGCGCTACCTCGATTTCATAAAAAAAAAAAAAAAAAAAAAAAAAAAAAAAAAAAAAAAAAAAAAAACGAATCAAGAATGAGGAGATCTGTAGACGAACGAAAATTACCGACATAACCCGGCGGATTAATAAGTGAAGTATTTTAGGGTTTGGAATTGTAAATAACACCTTCGATTTGACTGTTTCAGATTTTAATCAGACTACACATCTTTGACAGTTATTTTTACACATACCTCTTCTTTAATATTTTTTTTTATTAAATCAAGGTAGCGCTTGACCACTATCTCACCTGATGTGAGGTGCAGATGTGGCCGAAGGTGGACCACGCTTACCTAGTAAATGCCCATTTACCCTAGTTTTGAAGACCCCGAGGTTGTAGTTCTGTCCACACAGACGCAGGCAATGAGTTCCACTCCTTAGCAGTCCGAACAAGGAAGGTGGAACTGAAACGCTTTGTTCGTGATCGAGGTACATTGACCACGAAGGGATGAAACCCCTTCCCACGTCTAGTGGTCCGCAAATGGAACGGTTCCGGTTGGATTAAATCGTACAGTATAGATGCACACTCTAAATAGTGTAGACGATAGAAAATCGATAGGCACGCTACTTTTCGGCGATGCAAGGCTTCGAAGTTGAAGTTTAATAATTACCCCCATACATTTCAGTAAGTTTAAGTAGTAGTGGGCAGGACACATAGTACGGGGAGCCGAAGGTCGCTGGGGCCGGAAGGTTCTCGAGTGGAGGCTACTGACCGGCAAGCGCAGAGTAGAACGTCCACCCACAAAGTGGATAGATGTTCTGATAAGGGCCGCTGGACAACACTGGATCGAGGCTGCTTCTGATCGTTCTTTTTGGAAAATTAGTGGAGAAGCCTTTGCTAGCAGTGGACCTGCAGCTGAAATGATGAATAATCATAATATAATCATAAAAATTGTTATGATGTATGTATTCCGTAATTACCTTGCTCCTTCTTTCATGGTTAAAAATGAAATATATTATGACGCTAATTAGGCAAAGACAAAATTAAAAGTCTAGACTTTTTGTTAAATTCGCCTATTGTAGTTATTCAAAAGTATTCAATTCATAATAAATTTATTACTTTACAATAATGGTACGTATGTGTTTGTGTTAATTTCGAAGTTGCTATACTGACTCTTTTAACCGTTGCTATGCCCATTCCAAGATCCTTTTGATGTGTTGACAACGCGACAAACTTGAGCTTACTTAGCTAACTTAAAGTTTAAGTTGTTGAAATTGATCATCGCTTTGTTTACTCGCTAAACTATTTTCATGCTCATGGTTTCCACATTGTTGATAATTGTTCGGAGCGCTTGTTGTAATTAAATATTACGCTTATTGTTAAATACGATGAGACTCACTAGCTTTTCACCTCAACGTGTGTGTGTATATGTATATATAATACAATGAATAGAATTATATATAGCGTTAAATCGTGAATACTCTACATAAAAATGTAGAATGCTTTAAAAGAAAAAAGAGTATTTACTCTTCTTTATGTGAAGATCGGAAGATAGGCTGACGGTCCACTTGATGGTAGGTGGCCACCGTTGCAACACAAGCAACGCCACAGCTGCTGCAAGTGCGCTGCTGACTACAGTAAGATTAAGGATAAGGGACTGGATGGAGGAAAATGGGCTCTGGCGTCCCTTACTCACTCTAGCTCTAGAGTGATGTCATTCACTTACTTACAATAAATGTCATAAAAGTCGCACAGCATTGGCGTCTTCGGCTTTTTGGTGGCTTTTTATTAATTTAAATTTTGTTGAGATTTTCAAAGATAATAGAGAAATTCACAAAAAAATTAATCAAATTGCAAAAACTAGAAACTAAAACTTGTCAAAAATTTAGAGGAATAAATGTTTACCTACTTAACAGATATAATTTTTTTATGTTAATTCAGGTCAAGATTCCGTTTTTTAATTCCGTATGAAGATATGCCCCGAAATTGTTCAATGTGATTTATGCTTATGTACGAAAGGTTTAGGATACTCAAATTCCCATACACATATTAAAATATAAATATTTTTTATGCTGATAATAAGTTCATTCTGATAATAAGTTTATCCTGGTAATAAGCTTATTCTGATAATAAGTTTATCCTGATAATAAGTTCATGTAAGATAATTTATTTCACGCTTTAGATTTTTCATTCAAAATTGTTTATAGTAAATCAGTATGGATGAGTTGTGTGCCACTATTTAAAAAGTTACATATACTTCCCTTACCTTGCTTGTATATAAAGACGTTGTGTATATTTGTTAGAAAATATCCGAACTGTTTTGTCGAAAATAACGAAATAGGAACCAAAATAACTAGACAAGGTAATTTATTGCAAAGACCAAAATGTAGATTAGAACTCTTTAATAGAAACGTTTATGTTATGGCAATTAAAACATACAATAAACTACCTAATAATATAAAAGAATTGCCGGATCCTAAATTTACAAGAACATTAACAAAATGGTTATTAGATTGTTGTTATTATGATGTTAAAGAATTTTATAATAAGAAACATTAATTCCTTTATTAATATATTAGTTTACCAACAATTAAACACAAATATTTGCATGCCCTTGGCGGGTAGAACACACTTTGTACTGTAACTGCTGTATACAAATTAAAATCCTGTAAACATGTGTTCGCGCAAATAAAGATTTATTTTATTTTATTTTATTTTAGTATAAAGTATTTTTCTAGAAGACATGATGGTAAAAAAAATTTTGAACGAACGAAGTTTTTATTGGAAATATAATTATTGTATATTTGTCATATACCATCAGTTTTGTTCAGTTAGAAATAGAGACGTCGTCGGTTGGCTGTCCTGTGTAATGTAAACTGAAAATTGATATTCTATCCACGCGCAGGACATTATTATCGCGGGGCGGATGCCTGAATATTGAAACAGCTTTTTGCCACCAAACGAGATCATATTTGAGATATTACATGCCGTGTCTTTTTTGTATATTTTTCAAAAATTATGTCGGACGCAAAATAGGAAAATTCTCTATACTAAATCATTAAAAACATTTTTAAATCATTAAATTTACGAGCCCTTTGGTGGAGCGGTTAAAGTGCATGCATTAGCGCCCTGTCTCAGGGGCCCCAGCTTCGATTCCGCAAAGTCAACATTGGATATGAACTTTTTAATTAATTCTGCTCTGAGTCTTGCAAACAGCGTTTTGCAGTTATAATTTGTGCATCCCTTCTGGCAACAGTGACCACCGCCTTACAGAAAATCGCCGTAAAATATCAGCACGAGTGCTATTGTGTTTCGATGAGTGAGTAATTGATGCCAGAGCCCATTTCGCTATCCCTTCCTTATCCCCAATCATTAATCCTATTAAGGTCGACAGCGCACTTGCAGCACCTGTGACATAGCTTGTGTTAACAGGCCACCTTCCATCAATTGGCCCTCCAGCCTAATTGACGATTTTTACAAATTAAATCTTGAAATATTTTAAAAGACATATTTGAAAAATAAAACATATTTTTCCGATTTTATAAGGATTAGTTATATTTTTTTAACTTTACTTAAATTTAACGTAACTTAAAATTTTAATGTATTTGCTAAAATTATCCTAGTTATTTACAATGATTGCCGTACAAATAATATTATTGACAATTATTATTGATACTTATTATTGATACTATTACTCATGATTGTATGAAAATTTTCAAATATATGTTTTGCTATCTCTATATTTAAAAATGAATCCCCATTTCCCTTGGTCACGGCATCACACGTGAACGGGTAGACCGATTTTAAATCGGTTTTCACTAATGGAAAGAGGGATAAACGGGGAATGTTCATATATATAAAAATTTCACGCCGGGCGAAGCCGGGGGCGGGTCGCTAGTAATATATAAAATTACAATTTTATCCGACTTTAACTGCATTCAAAGAGTGTCATTTTATATTCAACTAACTGGTGCTTTCGACAAATTTTGAAGAAACTCGATACAAGAGAATTCCAAGCGAACAAGGGAGTAGGCAAAAGCTTGTCTAATCTCCAGCGAGAAATTACCGAAAAAGAAAACCAACCAAACTTTAAAGCAAATTCATTCAATCCGTATTTTCTTATCTAAATTAAATATCGTAATTCCAAATAATAAAATAACAAAGCCAAATCAATGAAGATCGCTATTTATAGGAAAGTGAAATAATAAAATTGTTTTATCATAGAAATTAATGGCATGTAGTCGATTTGTATACGCATTTAATTGCGTGATGCCATCGCACGCGGTGACTTCCGTTCAGTATCCGTGGTTAGATCGGATTGTTAGATCAATCTGACCACGGCCACCGTTTAGTGTCCTTGGTCAGAGTATTGTAATCGAACCAGGAACACTTTCTGTAAAGGTATCCGTGGTCAGATTGCTGTTGCTGACCTCTTTAGTGTCCCTGGTTAGATTAATATAACATCTGCAGATATTCTTGCAATTAGCCTTATGTATTATTATATACATAATAATACACCTGTATGTATAGACTGTTTTATACACATATGTATAGACTACATATTACCGTAACTTTTTTCAACAAACACTTGGAAACAAACAAAAAAAACAATATCAAGATAGGGAACATTCAATTATACGTTTCGTCGTAAAAACAAAAGGATAAACTTGGAGACGTTTGATCTCGAGATACGGACGAAGTTTTGTAAAATTCTCAAGCTCGATTATACTCATCGAATCACGAATTCGGATAAGTTCCAAGTGGCCTCGGGGTGCGGTCAAACTAATAATCGACCGAAATCACTGGATGCGCTGACATTTTATACTTTAACGACGCCGGATCGGGTTAAACTTTTCTTATTTGTAAGTACTCGTAATGCAATACAATCCTTTGGAACTCGATGACACTTACCTAATTCTATTGTACAGGAAGATCTTTAGTTGCTGAGAGAATTTTATATTGTATTTTTTGCTGTTAATCAATACTACAGCCGTTTGACAAGCCCGTTGGATAAGTGTAGGGTGCTTGCCTTAACGCTCTGTTCTAGGGTTCCCGGGTTCGATTCACGGCAGGTTAAACTTGAGTCTGTTCTGGATCTGGAAAGTAGTGGCAGAGCACACTGCGTTTCGCAGTCATTTTGGGCAGCCCGTCTGACGGCAGTAACAACAGCCTTACAGAAGACCACCGTGAAATAACAGCACGTATGCTGTTGTGTTTCGGAGAAGGAGTAAGAGATGCTAGAGCCCATTTCCCTATCCCCTTATCCTTAATCCTACTATAGTCGGCAGCGCACTTCCAGCAGCTTTGGCGTTGTGTTATAGGCGACGGTAGCCACTTTACCATCAAATGGACCTTGATAAAAATTATAATACTATATAATATTTATAATACATATATATGATGTACTAGCTGAGCCTGCAACTTCGTACGCGTGGTATTCGGATAGTGCGTAACTTTTTTATTTGTAAACCGATTGGAATAAAACAAACACTATATGTTACGGGAAGCTTTCTAAAATACATCACTGAAAACGGCAAGCAAATCGATTAAGCCGTTTCTGAGATTAACGTGCACAAAGGCATGGTAGGCAAAGAACAATTTTGTTACATATGAAGCGTCACCAACCTAAACTGAACCCTACTTAATATGACTGATCATATATATCTGAGGTCTATATGATCAGTCATATTATTTTTAACACAGTGAAAAGTAGATCAGATGCGCAGTGCATCGGAGACCGAGCGAATCCGCAAGCTCTGGTCATCAAACGTACGTCACGTCCCCTCAGAGCGTCGGCCGAGCAAACCCGCCGGTCGTCGTTGGTTCCCAATGACCTCGGCGGCAACCAAGTTTGGACAAATTTACTTTTTTCTTTTCTTTTCTCGGCCTGAATTCAATCAGTTAATTTTCTTTTGGTATCGACGGTTCTCGTTCAGTGGAAAGATTTCCTTACATTCAAATCTCCACAAGGTTTTTTTTTTTATAAAAACTATTTTTGTAAATCTTTGTATAACTTTTTTTTATATACTTACTTGGTAATTTGTGTTTTTTTTTTATTTTACGAAATTGTCTTTTGTTTTTCATATTTTTTTATTACATTTTGTTATTATTTTTTTTATTGTTATCCAACCACCACTATCAGTGGGGAAAAAAAGTAACAATATCCTCAACGAGAGCTCTTGGCAACGATTAGTAACATAAGGAAGATTGGAAGGGCCATCGATCACCCACAGGATGGACAAACCTTATTAAATTAGCTATAATAAAGTGTTACTGAATGCCACAAACGCCACTAATAGTGAGAGATGGAAAAATCTCGCAGAGGCCGCGACCAAATTATCAGACGTCCCATAACCACGACCTCACCTATGTCTTAAAACGAAGGTCTATAACCAGTATGATAGATCTCGTCCACAAATTACAAAGTGCTCAACGAGCTATGGAGACGGCTATAATTGGCGTTTTTAGATAGATATTATCCGAAATACGACGATTAGTCGAAAAACAAAGGTGGTGGACATAGCCTAAAGGATCAGTCTGCTGAAGTGAAAATAGCCGGTACGTCTTTTGTGCAGCGTATGGCCGTTGGAGTAGGAGTGTCTTGGGAGTGGATATCACTGACTACTTACTAGCTGGACTGATGACCTCGAGCGGCTGGTAGTGGATGGATGCGGAGGACAGAGGATCGAAGGTAGTGACAGTCAATTGAAACGCCAATGTCCCTCAGTGAACACTTGAAGGTAGATGGTGATTCTGCTAACTGTTCTGAAATTTTTTAATTTACTTCAAATATCAACTCTCAATGTTAAAATATTTGAATGTTTTTATTTAAAAATTAAACATTTTATTTAAAATTTCATAAAACGTTCAGTTGAGACTTTGCTAACAACTCAGAGCGAATAGGGCAGAATTATATTTTTAATTGAACAAGAAAGTTTACTGTACAAAGAGTTTCAAAGTGTTTCATAAGCTTTCCTTTTCTTTACAGACTCTTACAGCATTGTTTATCAAAGAACCATCGCAACTTATTTATTTATATTCTGTTCTATTTCATTATGGTCTAATTTTGTCTAATATAATATATTTATATGAAAATTCCTTCTTTTCATGTATAACACTAGGGACCCGCCCCGGCGTCGCACGGATGCATTTTTTCTGCAAATTACCTATATACACAAATCTTCCTTAGCGGAGAAACAGACATAGACATAGAATACACTTACAATTTTAACAATGTAATTTTCTTGGAAAATACAGAAATTGTATAACTATTTTATATATTTTTTTTCCTATACCTTTCTTTATGATATCCTTATAGTAAACAAAGTGCTTCACGCCTCAATTATTCAAACGTTTTAGGTCATTAATAACCATTCATGGTCTAGTTTACTAACCCTACATTAATAAATTTTAATATTAAACCGTATTTTACGGAGTATTCTAAAATTTGAAAGGACTTTAGAAGTCCATTTTGAAAGAAAGAAAGAAAGAAAGAAAAAGATTTTATTTAAGACGGACACAACACACACAATGACACAATACAAGTTACTTAACAAATTTTACAAGACTATCATAGTTGCCAGTGCATGCAGTAGTGCCTCGTCTCAAATGGGCACCCAACTCAGGATGTGCTGTGTGTGCTACAAGCCACACAGCCCTGATCTTCCGTCGGGGGCCTCACTCTGAGTTCACGGACGTCCGCCAACTCCACATTACTCAATGTACTAGATAAATAAATAAACAAATATGTACAACATACATAGCCTTTAAATAGATTACTTTATACGTATTGTGCTATGCTTTTACATACGTACATAGAATACACAATTAAAATAAAAATTAAATTATTGAGATCTCGCTTCTTAAATTTTCTTGTTTCTGCTGCTGTTCCTTAAGAAACTCCTTCAATTTGGTTTTAAACCCGTGCAAACTTTGAACCTTCCGAATAGGTGGAGGTATATTATTCCAGATCTTACTGGCCGCGTAACGGAAACTACCTCTATAAGCCGCCGACACATGGCGTGGCGTGCACAGTTCCCGGGAATGCCTACGCGCCTCGCTAGATCTAGAACCCCGAATAAATGCGAGTCGATTATACAAATATCTCGGTGATTCGAATTTTATTAATCCAAAGAGTAAACCTGCCAGATGCAGTTTCTGTCTAGACCTCATTTTTAAAATCACATGTTTATTTAAAAAAGGCGTGACATGGCTTCGAGGAGGTATTTTAAAGCAAAAACGTGCACATGCACTCTGTACTCTCTGGATTAGTCGTTGAGTTCGTTTTAGCAGACGAGGACCAAACACTGTATCCATATAGTTAAGTCTGGACAGAACAAGCGTCTCAACCAACTGTATTCGCAATTCTTCACTCAGATATGCTCTAATTTTGTACAACACTTTAAGTTTATAAAAGCAAGTTCTAACAGATTGGATTATATGCTGTTCAAAAGTTAACTTAGCGTCCATAACAAGCCCTAAGTTTCTAGCCTCATAAACACGCTCAATGGGTTTCTCCATAATTGCGATATTCACACTAAAGTTTAACTTCGAAATTTGATTTTTTGTACCAAAAATTATGTACTTTGTCTTATTTGGATTGAGGACCAGATTATTATCCTGTGACCATTTAGATATATTAGCGAGATCGTGATTAAGTTTATTAATAGCTGAATCGGCCTGCTCCGGGCGAAAAGAAATGTATATCTGTACATCGTCCGCGTATAGGTGGTACTTACAGTGCTGAATGCTACTTATTATATCAGCAGAGAAAATAATATATAAAACTGGTCCCAAAACCGAACCCTGAGGCACCCCACGCTCAACGGGTGCTTCTTCAGAAAGAACACTAGTACCGCTAGCCCTTGACAACCTCACGTACTGCCGTCTACCACGCAAATAACTATCAAACCATTTTATGGCTTTTGCGTCAAACCCGTAGTAACTCAGTTTAGATAATAGTAAAGTAGTGTTAATCGTGTCGAAAGCACGTGAAAAATCAAGAAGAACCAACAGTGTACACATACCCTTATCCTGTGCCTCAAAAATATTGTCAGTGACATCTAACATGGCTGTAGCCGTGCTACGTCCCTTACGAAAACCTGATTGATTTTCAGGGAGTATGGAATTATCTTCCAGGTAACTAATTACTTGGGAACAAACAATTTTTTCCAGTATTTTTGATAGGCATGGTAAAATACTAATTGGCCTAAGCTGCTTTAATTCGATTGGGTTATTTACTTTGGGCAGAGGTTGTACAATAGCAGTTTTCCAAAGATCAGGAAAGGTTGAGGTAGTTATAGACGTATTCACAATAGCTACCATATGGTCAACAATCTGTGGCAATAGTAGTAAAAGCATATTTAAACTTATCTCATCCACACCCACAGCATTTGACCTTAGGGTCCTCAAAACTTTGTAAATATTATCGAGACCTACTGGTTTTAACGTGAAGACTGAATTAGAGTATCTATGAAATTCATAGTAGGTCAATCGAGAAATACTCACAATCTGAACGGCCGGCAGACTCAAGAAACAATTATTAATAGCATTTGGGTCATTGTAGTGGGAGGGCAAGGCTTTACTCTTAGTTTTTAAAATTGTAGACTTTAAATTTTTCCACAGTGTTTTAGGTTGTTCAATTTTGTTATTGACATTATACTTAAAGTAAGCCACCTTTTCGTGATACATTGCCTGATTGACCGTCCGTTTCAGCTGAAGATAGTATTCTTTGCTACTATTAGATTTATTTTTATGATAAACACGCAATGATTCGTCGCGCAACCTTATCATTCGTCTCAGCGTGTCTGTGATCCACGGGTAGCTAGAATTCCTAATGACCACAGTTTTCTTTGGTGCATGAAGGTCAAATAGATTAAGTACACAGCTTGTAAAAAAGTGTACCATTTGATTTACATCATGAAGAGAATCAATTTGATCCCATCGTATTGATTCCAAAGTGTTATTAAAGTCCTCCATACAAATACCTTTTATCGGGCGATAGATTTGAATGGTAGATGGTATCTTATTGCGTTTAATATAAAATTCACATACTACTAGATAGTGACCAAATAAAGAACCTACGGGATCAACAGTGACACGTCGAGAAGGTAAGTTGGTGCAAACAACATCTATTAGCGTCTGAGATCCTTCTGTGAAATGTGTAGGCTCCGTTACCAGCTGAGCAAGACTGAGACAATCAAGAAAGGCATTGAACTTATGAACTTTACTGTCATTGCAAGATAAAACATTTATGTTAAAATCACCCATTAATATTAAGTGATCGCAACTGGGACACGCATTAATAGAGTCGCTTATAGCGTCGAGAAACAAGTCCACATCCATCCAAGGCGGTCTGTATGCGGTGCCAATAGCCAACTTTTTACCTTTGATGGACATAGTTATCCACATTTGTTCTACTGCTATATGCGAAGAATTTACAGGATGAATCCATTTGTGAACTGTTATCCCTCTCCTAATAAAAAATCCAACGCCCCCTCCTCTATTACGCCCTCCTGCATATCCTGACTCACTTCGGCTTACGTGTCTAAAGGTGAAATTTTGCAGGGCAAGCGCCCGGTCCTCCTCCCCATCCCTAATCCAGGTTTCATTTATCGCTATAAGATCCATTTCATGTCTCTCAAAGGCCACTATCATATTTTCGTGATTAGTGTATAAAGATCCAGCATTATACAAACCAATTCTTATATATTTATCCGCCATTGAAGAGAACGTATGACATACAGCTGCAAATTATGAAGGTATATATGTCCAATGAAGTTTGAGATACATGGTTGTGTAGGGGAACATAGAATGTACGTATATATGATAAAAAAAAGAATTATGTATACATTATGTATGGAGATAAATAGGCGAGTTGTAATAGCAGGTATCCTCATCGCGGTAAAATGAGCACAACATGCACTGGCAAATACGATAGCTATACCAAACAATTTCTTATGAAAGAAAAACTGTAATGAAAAATAACGGCATAGAAAAATGGTAGTAATAAAAATAAAAACAATGAACGAAATATAAAAATGAAGCAAACAAACTAAACACCAAAAACCTTAACTATATCTTTATCGTTCCTTATCCGCTCAGCCACGCTTCCGTCCTGTCTACGCACAAATATTTTGCCGTCCCTAGTCCAGATATATCGGTACCGGTTCTTCCTTGCAGCTTCGCGCGTGCGAGCGAAAAGAACCCGGTTGGTCCTCGACAGGCGTTCGTTGATGTAGATACGTCCCTTTTTTTTTTTTTTTTTTTTTAAGGAGGGGAAATGCATTTACGCACTATCCCTCGTCGACGGGGACGATCGACGAGGGGGTGTGTGGGACTCACCCGACGGAACGAATCGCCCCGCCGGTCCTACTCCACTAAAACCGCCTCCATGTTCCACCATCGGCAGCGATAATGGGACCCGGAGTCACAGCCAGGCCCTATCCCCGGGCCCCACGCACCGCCATGTCCTTGCGGACCCGCCCCTGTTTTTACACGGCAAGCCGTGTAAAAAACTCCTCCTGTGGTGGCCCGCTGGAACATCTGCAGGCCACCACACCTACACTGCCCGGTGTTGTGCGGGCGGCGGACCTCCCCGCGTCCGCCGCCCCCGAACGAAACGGCTACAGCCACCCAAATTCCTCTCATCAGTCGCAGCGAGCAGTCAGCGAGGGGATTCGTAACCGAATCAACCCCTTACCTCTTCTCCGCGGCACAACCATCCGCGGAGTCGGAGGCCGCTTCCACCTTCATCCCCCGGACGACCCCCGCTCGTGTGGCCGCTCATCTCATACGACATTATGGGTGGGCGGCCCATAGGGGTGTCCCCCTGACATTTCCCCAACAATCGCGGCAGCCCGAGACGGGCTCCACCTCGTGTTGTCGTCGCGGAAGAGCTACTAAGCCGGGTGGCAAGGCCGGGTCTTCACTCTTCCGGACGACTGCGGAGGGTAGTACTAAGCCGGTGCCCGGTCACCGGGTGTTCCACACCCCCCACATGCCACGATTGCAGGTACTATGCCAGTTGGTCCTTCCCAGTCGCATGAGCTCCGTCTTCGCGTAAGTTGCCCGACTACCACTGAGCGCCAGAGCCGTCCAAGAGAATGCACTCGCTGCGACTCACCCGCTGATCCTCATCCGCAGTACCGAGTCCCATTCCTCGGTCTGCCGAACAAGGACCGGGGTGCCCTCTCTCTCGCCGGCCACCAATCGCGCGGGCCGAGTACGGATTCTCGGCCCGCGCGAGCGATGACCGGTGAAGCCCCAACGGAAGGTTGGAGCCTCCAAATTGCAGCTCCGCCACGAGCTCCGCTGAGCGGAGCTCGCTCGGAGCCCACCTCGGTGTGGGCCTTCTTTGTCCCCAAAACCAATCCGATCGGTCGAGCAAAGGTCGGTGACCCCACCGACCCCTGCAACCGCCCGGATTGCCAAGGGTAAGCCCCCCCACCACGACAAGGTCATGGCCCACCTAGGGGGGGATGTAGATACGTCCCTGCGGACCTGCTATTTCTAAATCAGTGGTTGTGAAAACTCGACGCACACGCGCTGCACGTATCAGTTTATCTCGCACACTACGTCGCGCTAAACACACCGCTATGTTACGCGGACGGACAGATATTTTATCACCCTCCACACCATCGTTCAATGATTTCTTTGGTCCTACTCGATCTGTATGGACTATATCCTTTTCATCAAGATCCACTCCGAGCTTGACGGCCAGAAGTTTCACCACATGTACCTGCCCGTCACCCGGACCTTCCGGAACTCCCGCAATCTCAATATCGTTTAGTAATAATTCTTGATCACGCTCATTAAGTTGACCTTGTAGCTTCTCAATCTCCGCGGCCTGAGAGATCTCCAACTTGGAGATTCTGCTCTCAAACACGTCCATACGTTGATTGCATACTTGCAAGCCCGATTTGAGCTCACTTATCTCTAAACGAACTGCCTTTAGTTCTTCCAGAAATTCAGTCCGTAGCACTCTGAATTCCTCTGTGACTGTCTCGCGCAGAAACCGCAACTCCTCCCCTATGGCCTTCATCTCCAATTGAATTGCGTCGCCTTCACGCTTCCCGATGGCGGCCGTTGGTAATTCATCATCATGTTCAACCGATAAGGGCTTCACAGGCGTACTCGAGTTGTCTCCCTTTGGTAACTTTCGCTTACAGGCCGGACATAACCAACTCGCGGAGATTTTAGCGTCGATGGGTATCATGACGCACTCGCGGTGGTATTTAGAATCGCAACTGCAACATACAGCGTGCATATTGCCAGCAGATAAAAACTTCCCACATCCTCCGCACTTGGGCAAAGATTTAGGCATATTGAACTTTGTCTATTTATATATTTTCAATTGTAATTTGATAATTTAATTCAAATTATAGGGTAGATTTAAAATTCACTGTTATCAACATTTATATTAAGACTTTTTATAACTATTTAATCACTTATTTGTTCTTGACTTATTGTTCACCGCCACACTATATGTTATACTATTAAAATATTATACTACTGTAAACAAACAAGCTGTTCTAATATTTTTAAACAACTAACTTAACAGAGCAGTATATGCAACGGCCGACATCCGCGAACCGCGAACCGCGAATTTTATCCTCAGCAATCGCCTTCAAGCGCGTCAAGCGTGTTGCTATATTTGAAAATACTTTAGGACTTAGAACATAACTTCAAGTGTAAAATTTATTGAGTTTTGTAAACTTTACGGTTGAAATTTTTAGCAATTAAAATTATTTTCTCTTTACTCAATTTTCTACTTACTGCTTGTACATTAGGAAAGATATTAATAGCTAAATATTTCAACGTACTAAATTATGAATACAAAAGTATGTGAGTCAGGACTTACGTTACTCTTTACGTAAAAACTACTGTTATCATTTTGATAAAACTCTACAGCAATATAATTTATATAACAGAATATCATATTTAATACAATTTTTCTTTTTTTCTGTTAACACATCTGCAATCAGTCGAGCTCATGAGTTTTCGTAAGCGGATTTTTTGTATGCGCGTTTGTCGTGTCGAGGAAGCTCCTCAGCAGGAGCGGTCACTCATTTTTAAATCTGACATTCAACCCTTGCACGTCACATCTCTTGAGTCGCTTATGGTAGCTGACGATAAGTCAGCTGGTTCGCCAAATCGTTCGGGGCCTCTCCTGACGATTCCTGGAATTTTTTGCTAGAAGGCTTATTTCCTTGACAGTATTGCAACTCAGTGCCTCGTGGATTTTCGCGTTGGTGACGAACCACGGCACATTGGCAATATTTCGGAGTATGCTATTATGCAAGCGTTGTATGATGTTAACGTTGGAATCAGAAGCGCTACCCCAGAGCTGCATTCCATATATCCATACTGGTTTTAAGATTGTCTTATTAAGATTGTCTTATTCAGCAGCTTATTGTCAATGGACAGCACTGAGTTGCAAGCATTTTTTTGAACCGGATGTTTAGATTTATATGTTTTTGTCAGGTCAATCTCCTATCAAGATGAATGCCGAGGTATCTAACAGTGTCGGCCTGACGCAAAGTGCTACTTCCCAATGTCACTGGTTTACAGTTTCCTTTCTTAGGGTAAAGGTGATGTGTACCGACTTTGATATACTCGTTTGGATTCTCCACTTTTTGAGCCAACCGCTTATCTTGTTAAGGCTTTTATGAAAGATATTTGAAGCAGCTGCAGGATTTGTATTGCTTGCAAGCACTGCAATATCGTCAGCAAAAGTAACAGTGACAGTTGTCTGAATCCAAACTGGTATTTAGGTATTGCTTGGTTTTCTATCAGTATAGGAGCTATTCTGCGCAATAAGATTTTTTCAAACACCTTAGACAAAACAGGCAACAGACTTATAGGACTTATAAGACAGACTTGTAGGAGGTGACACTTTCTAGTGGCTTTCCCATCTTGTGGATCATTATTGTTATGGATTCTTTGCATAGCCTGGGGAAGGATTGCGTTCGGAGTATTCCATTGAAGAGGGTGGTAAGGTAAACTAAGGCCTTCTGGGGGAGCTGCTCCCAGACTTCATTGGTTATTAAGTCGTAGCTTGGCGCTACGACTTAAGGTTCTGTAGGTTTTTAATAGTTGTCCTGAGTTCTTTGAATCCCTTAATTGATACCTTGCTTCTCGCTATACAATGAGCTTCTGATATCAGAAAAACATCAAGCCTGTGGTCTGTAACCGGCAATTCTAATTCAGATTTATTTGGTGCTAGACCGTTAATGTTCCAATCGGCTATTCTGAGATTTATCGCGCGGAAAGGTTATTGACGAGCGTGCCCATGAGCCTCATTAGAGTACTCATCTGTTGTAGAATTAATTCTAATTGCGCTGACTGCTTGAGCAGTAGTTCTTCTATTTTGTTGTGGTATGTAGTCTCGTTAATATTTCTTTTTACAAATAAAACAGTAAAAATCATGTCATTTATTATTGTTTTAACTTCTACAATTCATATTCAACATGTCCGCCTTTGTTTCGCACACTCATGCTTTTTCTTAACCCACTTTTTACGACACCAGTAATTCAAAGCCCTCTCATTTCATTTCCCGCATCGATTATTTTTTGAACCATTCCTAATCCACCTAGTGAATCAAACGGATTTGATCTTGCGCTTGTAACGGCTACAGGGAGGATATTTTAATACAAAATTTAGAAAGTTTTATAAAAAAACGGGTATATATAACGTGTATACAATCGTCACTCAATGAATCTTGCTTGTTACTATGTGAGTGAGACTCGGCTGTGTTCCTAGAAATTCTCTCAGAGTGAAGTTATGTAGTAGCTGCGGTCGTTCCAAGTCGGACACACCAAATATCTCAGATGGTCGTCTATTTGTATCTGTCCGAGTAATTTAAGCATGACAAATACATTTACTAGCCTAACCCAACTTAAGAGGATGGATTTCTTATTACTTCTTTATTGTAAGGCATTAATTATTTTGTAACCAAAATCTTGAAGAAAATACAGAAATTAGTTTTCTACTTATAGATTATGGGAAAACCTATAAGAAGTCCATGATATTAAAATAACATGGTAAATCACTCAATATTGTCCGAATAGGTAATATCGTACGGAACCCTCTTCACGCGAGTTCAACTCGCACTTGAAGTTTTTTTTATTATCAACCCAACAAATGGTGGTATAGAAAAGCTTCTTATGCTTTCTACTGCACTATCTCTTCACATTCTACGATTTCACGTATCTACTAAATGTTTTAAGAAAATATTTTCTTTGCTTTTGATTACCTGGTCTTCACTGAAATTAAAGGAAAATTAAAAATTAAGTGAGGCTTTCTCTTTTGTGCTCACAATGCTCATTTAAGTTAAGATCTAATAACCTTAGGATGATGTCAACGTCAAAACTGTCCGAAACCAAGCCAGTTCTTATTAATTAATGTGAGTTTATCCGTCCCATTCTTTAATTAAATTTACGTTACCAGAATACAATTGACTAATTTAAGTTTGAAGAATTCATACTTTTTTAGACTATACAATCTATAATAAAGTTCGCGAAAATTCAGAGTTTTTTTTTTGCGAATATTGGTAAGTAAAAGAATCTTACTAAGAACTCAAAAAATAAAAAGGTAGAAACATTTATTGTAACATCTAAAAAAAGACAACACAGGTGAACTTATTTCACATGACCAAACTTATTGCTATACTAAAAGCCTGCCTCCGACTTTGCATGTATGCAATTTTTTTTTTTTTTTTTTTTCAAAATTTTACTCACAAAGCTTCATCTTTTAGCGCTCTTTCCATTAGTGAATACCGTATCAAAATCTGTTGGGTTATTTCGAGGAAGTTAGCCGGGAAACAGACGGAGGCCAATGGCGACTTTATTTTAAACTAGCGAACCGCCCCCGGCTTCGCCCGTGGTGCAATTTTTATATATATGAGCATTCCCCGTTTATCCCTCTTTCCATTAGTGAAAATCGAATTAAAATCGGTCTACCCGTTCACGCGTGATGCCGTGACCAAGAGACATGGGGATTCATTTTTATATATAGAGATATTAGATTGTAGATGTGTAGATTTGTAGATTTAGACGTAGACGTAGACGTAAACATAGATATAGATATATAGATATAGATATAGATATAGATATAGATATAGATATAGATATAGATATAGATATAGATATAGATATAGATATAGATATAGATATAGATATAGATATAGATATAGATATAGATATAGATATAGATATAGATATAGATATAGACACAGATATAGATCGACCACTACTTACTTATATAAAACCTATCTAAATTTACATAGGTTACAAAGTGTTATTAATTGTTGAATCAAATTGAGTTAGTTAAGCCAAAATACTTGCTTGATCGGCCCAATAGCCATTCCATTCTCCAATAATATTGTCGGTCACTTCAAGGACCGATTCTAATTATACTTATATTAGTCCAATTATATTTCCGTCTTTGTATTAAATTGAATATTACGCAAGTAAGAAGTTATACTTTTTGGCGTTAATAAAGAAAATTCTTGGAAAAATGTAACATTATATCTTCATGCCTAATAGGGGATCGGACAGTAATCAGATTAAAATCTAAAATGTACTTAGAAAGAAAATATATAATTTTTTAGGATTATTTATCGAATAATAATTTAATATAATTCATTTAAATATTTTTAAATAAAGAAATAAAATTCTATTATTTACAATATTTTTAATCTATACTGAAACACCAATCACAGTGCGTGACGTCATTTGTGGGCAATCATTGTCTTATGCCAATGCAGCTGTTTTGTTATGATATGACCACAAATGACGTTACGCGCTCTCAGATGAACTATCGTAGCGTTTTGGCGGCATTTTCAAACAAACAATGTAATGAAACATAGGCTGTAATCCCGTAATACATAATACATAGGTACAGTTGAACCTTCCTTGATTATTGCTCCTTCAATTAGCGAAAATGTCATCAAAAACCTTTGATTGGTTTAGAAGAAGTTTCCAGAGTAACAGGCGGAGGGCGATAGCGACTTTATTTTATTACTTAAATGTATGTATAGATATAAATTGCCAATTAAAATTGAAAGCTTAAACCAATATTCAATTTAATCTAATTTCAGTTGTGATAAAACAGTCCTCGTTTATGAAAATATACCATAATCTTTTAAAATAATTAATTATTATATTATCTGGAAGGGACGTGGCTACCATCGATAGGGTGGAACCTTCAAGACTTTCGGGCGGCGCGAACGCTTTTTTTTTTTTTTTCAGAAAGTCCCATAGTTAGTCGTAACAATATGAACACATTAAGTCTCATCAGCAAGAATAGAAAAAAAATGTTTTGCTATTGTGAACTGGTATTAATTCTACAAATATATTTAAAAAACAAATAATCTGTTAAAATAAAATAACTATTTAAGAACTTCCTGGCTGGTGATAGATAAACGAAAAGTCTTTAACGAAAAAAAGTCTATAACGGGAAGAGCTTTGGTAATGAAGTGTTTGTTATTGACTTTTTTTATGTTAAGATCGGCAGACAGACTGACGGTCCACTTGATGGTAGGTGGCTACCGTCGCCTATAACTCAAGCAACGCCAAAGCTGCTGCAAGTGCGCTGCCGACTACAGTAGGATTAAGGATAAGGGATTAGGAGGGGATAGGGAAATGCGGTCTGGCATCCCTTACTCACTCACCGAAACACAACAGCACACGTGCTGTTATTTCACGGTGGTCTTCTGTAAGGGGGTGGTTGCTGCCGCCAAACGGGCTGCCCAAATGACTGCGAAAACGCAGTGTCACTACTTTCCAAATCCAGACCGGAGCCAAATTTGAAAAGTTCATTTTTCAAAGTTGACCCTGCCGGGAATCGAGCTCGGGCAGAGCGTTAAGGCAAGTGCCCTAACCACTCATCCAACGGGCTCGTCAAAGAAAATATCTCTGAGTGCAAAGAAAATAATAATCCCCCATAATTGAAAGTTGCTTTTATTTCTTATTTTTATCCTATGAGCAGCTGTAACGTTCCACATCCCCTGATAATCCTCAGATGAGAGACTCTTAAAACATTCAAAAGATTTAATAGTCTCAGCAAAGATACTCTTAAAACTTTTGTCATGACACTAAACTCATGACACTAAAAAAATCTCCTTTAAAAAGATGCTTCGATATCATTATCTTTCGCTGTCTCAGAGTTGATAGTGTCATTGTCTTCATTTTTTTTCTTTTCTGTTCTGTATATTTGTATCTATATTGTGTTGTATGTATATAAGTTGTATGTATATGAACTCTGTGTAATTAATTATACAATTTGTAAATTTTCAATTGCACCTCCGTCATTCTGATCTACCCAATGGTTGGCTTGTAGATAATGCCTTAAGGCATTAAGTTCGCCTTTAGTACGATTGTGCAATAAAGTTTAAATAAATAAATAAATAAATAAATAAATAAACTCTAACGCACAATAGTTGGATTAGATATCTTACTTACTCGGAATATTTTCGCAATATAAATATTTCATTTTATTTAATTAATTTAGCCCATAAAATTATTTAATGAATAGCCCCTAAACGGCTTGCAGCTTATCCTGCAAAGCAATTTTTAATGTGACTCTGACTCAACGTTCAGAGTTTTCCCGTAACATTTCCACAGCTCGTTTAAATCAACCGGCCCATAAAATTGACATAAACAAAGCTACCTAATCAGCAAGCGAGCTAATTGTTGTGCACATAAAAAAACATTTTATTGTCTGCGCAAGTACTGATTACGTTTTGTTTACTCGATATTCCCTTGTAACATTCATTATGTGAAAATGTTACATCGAACTTTGTACATAAATTGATTTAGAGTATACTAGCGACCCGCCCCCGGCTTCGCCCGGCGTGCAATTTTTATATACCCTAAAACATTCCACGTTTATCCCTCTTTCCATTAGTGAAAACCGAATTAAAATCGGTCTACCCGTTCACGCGTGATGCCGTGACCGAGGGAAATGGGGATTCATTTTTATATATATAGACTAGCGGCCCGCCCCCGGCTTCGCCCGGCGTGCAATTTTTATATACCCTAAAACATTCCCCATTTATCTCTCTTTCCATTAGCGAAAATCGAATTAAAATCGGTCTACCTGTTCACGCGTGATGCCGTGACCAGGAGAAATAGGGATTCATTTTTATATATAAGAGATGATTAGGTATCGCTTTAAAGTAAATGCTTGTCTTCCGTGTAAGGATGTATAATAGTCAAGAAGACAGCCAATCTTCTCGAATTTTCTCTTCTCTACTTTATATTTTCTCTTACTTTCTACTTTCTCGTTTCCACAATAACTTCTGTAGTCCTTGGAATTACTTCCCACTAGCTGAACTCGGCCACGATTCGCTACGGCCCATACGGCGGCGGCGTGCGCATGGGGTGCGCGGTACTGGACACTGCTTATATACAATACTATTTATCGTAGCGTAATGCCTTTCTCGATAAATGGACTATTCAAAACAAAAAGAATTTTTCAATTCGAACGAGTAGTTCTTGAGATTAGCGCGTTCAAACAAACAAACAAACTCTTCAACGTTATAATATTTTATTTCCCATATGAATGTGACTGACATGGTATATAATATGGGATCGGACAAATTTTCAGAAAGTGTTTTAAATTAATCTTCATGGATATTTATTCCCATAAAAATACTATTTTATTTATTTATAGCCTTTTAGGTTAAAATCATGTTTTAATATTGTTTGTTTGAAAATGCCGCCAAAACGCCACGATAGTTCATCTGAGAGTGTGTAACGTCATTTGTGGTCATATCATAACAAAACAGCTGCATTGGCATAAGACAATGATTGCCCACAAATGACGTCACGCACTGTGATTGGTGTTTCAGTATAGATTAAAAATGTTTTAAATAATAAAATTTTATTTCTTCATTTAAAAATATTTAAATGAATTATATTAAATTATTTTTCGATAAATAATCGTAAAAAATTATATATTTTCTTTCTAAGTACATTTTAGATTTCAATCTGATTACTGTCCGATCCCCTATTAAGTAGGTACTATTTATTGATTAAAAACAATGAAAACGTACATGCCAAATATAAGGATAAAAGTAAAAATACTGTGTAGTTACTATATAAATATGGCACAGAAAACTAATATATTCTTTAATGTTAAGATCGGTAGACAGGCTGACGGTCCACTTGATGGTAGGTGGTTACCGTCGCCTATAATACAAGCAACGCTACAAGTGCTGCAAGTGCGTTAGGGTGCTAATATAGTGATGAAATAATTTATTAATTTTTAGTAATAGCATAGTAGTATTAACTTCAATATTTTTTTAACCTACCGGTTTTGTACTAATGGTCCACTTTATGGTAGGTGGTTATCGTCGCCTATAACATAAACATTAATTTTTTCGTTTAAATTTTATTATTTTAGTTTTTTTTTTTATATAAAATTATATACCTATTTGTATCGCAAAATAAATAAAATCCACTGTCCGCTTCTGTCTGTTTCTCGGCAAAATTTTTCAAAATCACCCAACGTATTCTGATAGGGTTTTCACTAATGGAAAAGGATGAGCGAGGAAGGTTTGTGTATTTAATTTGTAGAAAAATATGAATCGTAGCGTAGCCGGGGTCGGGCCGGCCCCGGCTAAGCTACGTATAACAAAATGTATTTTGCTTAGATTGTGTTACAATACCATATAATATAAAATTAATTAAATAATTTTTTTTTCTGAATCATTAAAAAGATATATTCACATAATACTAAAAACTAAAATTATCTAATCTAAAAATAAATTCATATTAAATTGATTAAAAACTAATAATATAAAAATGGACCCTGCGGCATTGTACCAAGTACGCTGGCAGCATTTCCTCGTTGAATGGCCAAACTAATACGTTGGCCGAGGAAAGTGCCAGCTCTTCGGTCTCCCGTCGCATCAATAAGCCTCTTCGAGATGTCTTTGAAGAGGCTCATTGCTGCAGGGCCCCACGGACCGAGTGTCTCGACTCCGAATGGTACAAAACCATATTCGGCGCCGAGGCCACTATATTTGGAGATTTTATTTTTTAAATAATTAATTATATTTGCATGTTCTTGCTTGAAAGGACATAACTTGTATTGTAACAGCCTTATACAAATTAATATCCATTAGGCATATTTTTATGCAAATAAAGATGGCTACCGTCGCCAGTGCGCTGCCAACCCTGATAGGAATAAATGAAAATTACACAAATGTTGATATATCAAAACCGGCTTCTGCAATGGGATATTATTGCCTTCAATGAATAAACATATTCACATAGATTGTTACTTGCATAGTCAATTTGACGAAGATCGATTTCTAGTGGACACACAGCTTATGACAAAATCAATGCAGTCAAAATAAGCAATGGTTAAAAATTGTTTATCTTATCCAACGTACATTCAAGTTGTAAGCAAACGACATACATATGTATGCCATCGCCATATTTGTCCTTTTGCTTAGTCTTCATTCTATTATGAGGACGGTTTTATGTAACGCTCACGAATTATTAAATATTTAAGATTATTATTATTAAATTATTATATTAAGATTACCGAGGACAAAAAAATTGTTTATAGAATTTTTGTATGTTTCTCTGTGCTTTGTGCACGCTAATCTCAGAAACGGCTTAACCTGTTTGAATGCGGTTTCCGCTGATGCATCGTAGCAAGCTTCCCGTAACATTTAGTGTTTGTTTAATTCCAATCGGTTTACAAACACGTTTACCGAATACCACGCGTACGAAGTTGGGGTTCAGCTATGTATAAACACTAAACAAAAATTTCCACAATTTAAATAATTGCAAAATACAAGGTTCCATAGCGAAAGCAAAACACGATAATAAAAATAATTGCGATTTTTACAGAGATTTGACCAGGTTCGATTCCTGGTCGCGTATGAGCTTAATTTAAAAGAAATTGAATGCAGTTTTAATTTTTTCAAAAATCGAAACCTTAATTCCTAAGAATATATTTTCGTATATTTTATGGTTTGAGATTTCCCCTCACTGACCCATTTGGATTGACCACGCTTTATATGCAATAAAGTTTTTTTTTTTAATTTTACTAGAGCTCCGCCATCAAATAAACAATATCCACGACTATTTTGCACTTAAATTTTATTTCAACAAAATAATTTCTACCTCTGTCGCACAGTTTCACTTGCCTCGGCTTCTAAAGGTCATAGCGTGATTATAAATAGCTTTTAACTTATTTCAAGAATTAGACTATTAAATGCAAAAAGTATCTTTAAATTCAAGTTTCAAGAATTTAACGTGTTCAACCATGCAAACAAATTCTTCAGCTTTGTGGATATTATTTGACCCAAACCCAACTACTAAATTATTACATTTTAGGACGAACCAATCAAAATAAAAGCGTATTTAGTTTTTTTACTAAATCTTAATATTATAAGCAATTTTTTGAAGATAATGAAAATAATCGAATAATATATGTAAACTGTTGATCATCCTATGTGTCTTTTTGCTGATGATAGCACAATGATAATAAAATGCAGCGACAAAGAAACCTACAGTAATGACATTAACTCTGCCTTAAGAAAGATTATATTTTGGTTAAATAACAATAATTTAAAAATTAATTTGCTTAAAACAAATGTCATGCATTTTAACCAAAGAGTACGCGCTAAACCATATCTTATGACATACATTACGAAGATCAAACTATAAACGAAATCAACATAACAAAATTCTTAGGCCACAATTGACAATAAATTAAATTGGAAATCTCATGTTGATAGTCTCAGAAGACGACTAAGTAAACAAGCGTATGCCTTACATGAATTATCTAAAACTGTAAGGATTGAGGTTCTCTTATTAGCATATTATGGCCTCGTCGAATCTGTGCTAAGGTATGGACTTCTGTTCTGGGGAAACTCGACTGACAATAATTTTGTTTTCAAGGCACAAAAGAGATGTATTAGAGCAATGTTCAAATTAAAAGTAACAGATAGTTGTATGCCCTATTTTAAAAAACATAGAATATTAACACTTCCTTCACTTTTTATATATGAGGTTGTTTTATACGTAAAGGTGAACCCTACCTTGTTTAGACGTGTTTCAGAGAATAGTAAAAGAGCGCAAAGAGATCCAAATAGACTATGCATTCGCAAATCACACACAGCCCTTATGCATAAAAGTATTTTCTGTTTGGCGCCGGTGATATATAACAAGATTCCGGACAACATTATCCTTAATATGAATATATTTAAGAAGAAAATAAAACAATTGCTGGTTGATAAATGTTACTACAATTTGAAAGATTATATGTCTGATAACTTAGTATTGGTAGATTATAATATTCTTAAAATATTTGCACACCCCAAAGGGTAGAATGTAGCGAGCCTTATTCGTTGTAAAACCATTGTAATTACCTATATTCAGCAAATAAATCATTATTATTATTATTATTATTATGTATGAGTTGTAGGTTTCCGGGATGATGGCCCAGGTCTGTTGGAAATTCTTCCAAACGTTCCGTCAACAACTGCGGTTGACATCCTCAGTGGTGTAGTCCTTATTAGAAGAAGAAGTACATCACATCACTGCACCGCACTTCACTCCTGCACTTTTTGACTTCTAGAGAAGTCAAGTCGTTGACGAAACGTTTGGAAGAATTTCCAACAGACCTGGGCCATCATCCCGGAAACCTACAACTCATATGGATACCGGCCGAGAAAACCTACATTCTACTATAAATATATGAAACTGGTTACGTTCCACATGACACAGTTCATAATCTTTCCGCAAATTTACTTGTTATCCAACACATTGTACTCCGTCTGACATACTTTCCCGCGTTTTGGCAACTGAGGACATTATTCGGGGACGCGCACTTTCACGCCATAAACATTTGCTCAATCTGTTTCTTGTTTGTTCCCGTAATGTTTCGGCTTCCAATTGAGTCAAGGGCGAATAACAGAAACCAGCCATTCTTTGATGTTAACAAAACTAAAATTATTGTCATACCCAATAAAATTATTATAGATTAAAGACTTATGTCTGTTTCTATCTTGTAACGGAATTTGATTCTGTTTTCACATATGGAAAGAACTATAAACGAGAAAAATTCGTCTCTATAAATTGCAGAAAAAAAAGAACGCGAGCGAAGCCGACAGCGAGTCGCTGTATTAAATTTCATTAAATTAAAATAAATTTTAAGGTTCAAAAAGTCAATAACAGATTGTGTTAATAATTTCTTTAATAAAAACGTTTAATTTCTTTATATAATGTATAATACTTGTTTAATAATAAGCAGAGGCAGGTTTTCTATAATCTAATCTAATATAATGAAAATAAAATAATAAACCTATAAATTCACTTAATAAATCTAACAGCTTATCTAACTTATCTTGACGAGCCCGTTGGATGGGTGGTTAGGGTGCTTGCCTTAAAGCTCTGTTCTAGGGTTCCCAGGTTCGATTCCCGGCAGGGTCAACTTTGAAAAATCAACTTTTCAAATTTGGCTCTGGTCTGGATTTGGAAAGTAATGGCGTTTTCGCAGTCATTTGGGCAGTCCCTCTGGCGGCAGTAACCACCACCTTACAGAATACCACCGTGAAATAATAGCACACGTGCTGTTGTGTTTCGATGAGTGAGTAAGGGATGTCAGAGCCCATTTTTCTATTCCTTTCTGTTGTAATATGAAATATTTTATGTAGAAATATTATTTAAAAAGGAAAAAATAGATGTTGCTACGAACATGTTTATTTCGATATCTCTCTTGTCTTGTCATTTTTTACATTCTCTATTATCTTCTTAATATTTTAAAATCATTAAAAATAAATAAACAAGTAAAGAGTATCTATAACACACATAATAAAAAAGGTTAACTATCAATTAGTAGTATTTACAACACTTTCCTTATCCCTTATCCTTAATCCTACTGCAGTCGGCAGCGCACTTGCAGCAGCTTTGACGTTGCTTGTGCTGAAGAAACTTCAGAAGCTCTTCCACTCCGTTTATCATATTATAATTTTAAATATATATATTTTTAAATATTTCTTTAAATACAAGCAAGATTAATTAGTGATAGTCTTAGTGAGAATATCGATTCAGCAGATGTTGAAAAAAAATTTATTTTCTTTTTGAAAAATATTGGGTCTCAGAGCAGTAAGGATCTTGGTTCATTTGTTGATATTAAGACAGGATCGTGAAGTTTCTGAAGACAGAAACGATGTAGGTATTACAATACTTGAATAATTAGTAGTGGTAGGGCACACTGCGTTTCGCAGTCATTTGGGCAGCCCGCCTGGCGGCAGTGACCACCCCCTTACAGAAGACCACCGTGAAATAACAGCATATACGTGCTGTTGTTTCGGTGAGTGAGTAAGGGATGCCAGAGCCCATTTTCCTTATCCCCTCCTAATCCCTTATCCTTAATCCTACTGTAGTCGGCAGCGCACTTGCAGCACCTGTAGCGTTGCTTGTGTTATAGGCGACGGTAGCCACCTACCATCAAGTGGACCGTCAGCCTGTCTGTCGATATAACATAAAAAAAAAGTATGAACTTGTATCATACATCATGTCGGCAGAAATATATTATTAAAATATATATTTATTGAAGTCAGCAAAAGACAAGTAAAACAAAATAATTTCATTTTAAATCTTCAAAGTACGTTTTATTATTACATAATACATAACAATGTTTATTATTATTAACGCTGGAATATGACTTAGGACCTTTTTAATAAACAATAAACGTACATTAAACCTATAGTTATTACATGAGTAAAAGACTTTTTACATGCCGTTTGTTTCAGCGCTTTTGTTATGATTTGGAATACTGTTTTAATAGTAAGTACAAACGTATATCCAAGGATGTTGAAAAACTTTCCTAGAGGAGTTATTTTCATGATATCAACAAAATAACTCCTCTAGGAAATTTTCTTAAATATATTAGCCAAAGATAATACAGACTAATACAACATCTTTGATATTAGCTTTTACATGATGATTGACGGCTTCATGTATTCACTGAGGCAAATGACATTTACTATAGAACTCGCTGGCGGAGGAGACAATTCAACAGGCCTAGAAATGGCGTTTTTTTGTTTTTACCATTAGAACATTACACAAAAAAAAATTTTTTATTAATACAATTTTTTAATCTGATATTAACTTATTAATAGGCACAGGATTCATATGCGTGCAATAAGCCGTTTTCGAGAGAATTTTCAATAAAAGTCAAATTCTTCTTGTGTTCTAACTTTTTTTGTGGAGTTTCTATTACTTTAATGAAAATTCTAATTAATACAATTGGTTCTTCACATGTTTAAGTATAATATATATTTTTTTCAAAGCAATTGTCTTGTCTATTTCTTGTAACATCTTCATTAAACAATGGATATTTTTAGTATTTAGCGTTTGTCTCCCCCTTAATGGATGAATCTACAGCATTCTTTTATATTAAAAAATATCGCCTAGGTTTTTCATAACTTATTCGTAACAAGGAATAAAAAAAGAGGAGAACTTATTGTTCTAACTTCCAAAATTAATTTCCACCGGACTCTTAAAGCCGGCAAAAATATATTATCCTGTCCCAAGCAGGCGGAAAAAAGTTAATATTTAGTCACGTCCCAACAGTTCGTGGGGAAAGATCTTTGAACAAGCAAGATAAATACAACTGGAATATACCGACCATCCTTTACAAGCTCATTCTATTGGGTACATTTCTGAAGCGATAAGTCAATCTATGACTTACGATTTTTTTCCACTTTTCGTGTAAAGATCCTCATACATGCTGACGGTCCACTCGATGGTAGATGGCTACCGTCGCCTATAACACAAGCAACGCAATAGGTGCTGCAAGTGCGCTACAGATTATGGTAGGATTGAGGATACGAGATAGTGTAATCCCTTACTCGCTCAGAGAAACACAACAGCACACGAGCTGTTATGTAGCATGGGTCTCCCGTAAGAGGGTGGTTACTGCCACCAGACGCGCTGCTCAAATGACTGCGAAACGTTGGGTGCCACTACTTGCCAGATCCAGACCGAAGCCAACTTTGAAAAGTTCATTTCCACAGTTGATCCTGCTGGGAACCGAACCCGGAACTCCTGAAACAGAGCGTTAGACCAAGCACCATAACCACTCGACGAACAGAAAATTCATTTGATCGTATTTCTTAGACGAATACAAAATACAAGTTTCTTAAGACTACATACGTCGGTTCGCAGCATTATTTTTCACGGTATCTTTAAGTAACTGACATTGACGTGGGTTTCAGACGCCCTGTAACAGCCTTTTAGGTTTTTTTTAAAAAAAATATGCTTTGACGAGCCCGTTGGATGAGTGGTTAGGGTGCGTGCCTTAACGCTCTGTTCTAGGGTTCCCGGGTTCGATTCCCGGCAGGGTCAACTTTGAAAAATCAACTTTTAAAATTTGGCTCTGGTCTGGATTTGGAAAGTAGTGGCAGGGCACACTGCGTTTCGCAATCATTTGGGCAGCCCGTCTGGCGGCAGTAGCCACCCCCTTACAGAAGACCACCGTGAAATAACAGCACGTGTGCTGTTGTGTTTCGGTGAGTGAGTGAGGGATGCCAGGGCCCATTTCCCTATCCACTCCTAATCCCCTATCCTTAATCCTACTGAAGTTGGCAGCGCACTTGCAGCAGCTTTGGCGTTGCTTGTGTTATAGGCGACTGTAGCCACCTACCATCAAGTGGACCGTCAGCCTGACTGCCGAACTTAACAAAAAAAGTAACAATATTTTCTGTCACCAAAGTTCAATTGTATCCCCAAATTATATGATAGATAACACGGATAATTTATTTTTGTTATTAAATTAATCAGAACATTCTTCAAGTTAGAATCGCCAAATAAATATAAATTTATATCTTAAATAAAAGTTCCATCACCATCATTAATCCGATGATTATTAATAAATACGTTTTATAGTCATTTAAGGACTGTAAAACGATTTTTGAACCACTTGACTCAGAATGACCAAATTATTTTTGACATAGGAAATACAAGTTGTATTGCTTCACCGTATACACACCGTAGGTGTTGTATATACACCGTAGGTGCAACTCTGGACTAACTTAGTGGTGGTTTCCATAACTTTACTGTGCACTTTATTGCATCGGGCCCCTAATATAAAACTGAAGCACTTAAATTTTCACCGATGCACTTTCATTTCAGCGCAGAAGACCTCCAGGGTCATAAAGTGCATATACCGAAATGCAATTCGAAATTTGAAACAAGGTAACTTTGTATCGTGTTCAGTCGTAAAGGAGAGTGGAGTTTTATCACCTTCAAACTTGAACGCAACAACAATGGACAGGTGCGGTTTAAGTTAGGAAAAAACATGGATAAAAGCACATTTAAAATTACAATGTCCAAGAGTAACTAAACAATATTTTGAAAAAGTTGTAGTGTCGGACACACTGTGATGCGTTCTCAAAAAATGGACACTGTAGTTGGCTCAGGAATCTCTTATAACACACTGAAACATGTGTTTTTATGAGCCTGCGCAGACGAGGGACAATCCTCTGGGTACTTTAAGTACGTGAAAAATAGATTGCTTACAACTGCATCGAGTAACACACACGAGGGACTAAAAATGTACTGCATACTTTTTTCATGTTAATTTGGTCATTCTGAGTCAAGTGGTTCAAAAATCGTTTTACAGTCCTTAAATGACTATAAAACGTATTTAATAATCATCAGAATAATGATGATGATGGAACTTTTATTTAAGATATAAATTTATATTTATTTGGCGATTCTAACTTGATTGAAGACTGTTCTGATTAATTTAATAACAAAAACAAATTATATGTGTTATCTATCATATAATTTGGGGATACAATTGAACTTTGGTGACAGAAAATATTGTTACTTTTTTTTTTGTTAAGTTCAGCAGCCAGGCTGACGATCCACTTGATGGTAGGTGGCTACCGTCGCCTATAACACAAGCAACGCCACAGCTAAATTAACCAAGGACATCGAAAGATCGGCCAGCTATAAACTACGTGATGGGAGTTCCATAAAAAAAAATTACCTGCCAGAGTTCGGAATATATATAATGTGATTTTTTTTTAAATTTAAGTAGCTTACGGTCTCTCTATTTGGTGGTTGTATAATGTATATACACTGCCCGACATCGCTTACATCCCCTACTCACCAAATTTCCGTCTGTGGTTATTACCGCCACACGGGCTACCCACTTTGTGAGTGAGGTTTTAGGTATCTATTACTTGATTGCATACCTATAACTTGATGCAATTAAAAATATATGTGCAAGTCGAAATTTAGGGAAAATTTTCTGTATTGAATTCCATTTTTCTTCTGAGACCCCGTCTACAAATTTTAAAGGAACACCTTTGCAGCAGCTACCTTGAATGGTTTACGAGCCGACTCAAACATAATTCACTGGGAATTGGCAGTTTCGTCTATTGCTTAGTAGACACAGGTCAAATGGTCCTCTCGTTCAGTTCCCCTTCAAGCATTGTATAACAACAAAGCACTTTAATATAACTGATAAGGTCGGAATAGCGCAGCACACCTTAAACCCCCTGATGTTGGTAATCAATCAATCATCAAATAGTCTGCTTGTCGCAATTTCATAAACAATTAATAATTAAACGGAACAAAGTCTTATTATATTTGACTTTGCTTAAGAGATTCTTTCAGCAGAGTTGACAAGTAGAGTTATTTTCAAATTATATAAATTTGAAAATATCTTTATTTGTTGTAAGAATCATCAGGCAGGCTCACCTTCCAATAGCTGGTAGGCAGCTTTTTTTTATGCTAAGGTAGGCAGACAGGCTGACGGTCCACATGATGGTAGGTGGCTACCGTCGCCTATAACACAAGCAACGCCAAAGGTACTGCAAGTACGCTGCCGACTACAGTAGAATTAAAGATAAGGGATTAGGAGTGGATAGGAAAATGGGCTCTGACATCCCTTACTCACTCACCGAAACACAACAGCACGCGTGCTGTTATTTCACGGTGGTCTTCTGTACGGGGGTGGTTACTGCCGCCAGACGAGCTGCTTAATTTAGATGAACAATTTTTTTATTTTATTTTATCATTACGAAAAACAGCACTATTATCTAATTTGTATATACATAAATACAATTAAAAAAAATTTTTGGGGAAAATTACGCTGTTGTTCGCGTGTTTTGTGAGATTAGTAGTTACAAAACATGTTATGTAACGACACTGAAAAATGGTTTCTGTCTCATACGATGAGAGTGCAAATTACTACAACATGCTTTATAAAGTTTTTTAGTGCTAAAATATCACCATGTAGGTCAAAGTATAAAGCTAGAGAGATGATATAACGTCATAAACTATGAGATTTTGGACCATCTGTCAACGCCGCACAAAAGCGGATATAATAATAAAACCCGACATAGGGTTGGCACCTCAATAGTTTCAGTCTAGTGCCTACGTGAATCCGTGATGCGGAAGCAACAGACACGTGTCAAGCTTGTACAGAATCGGATTTCAACAATGAAATTTTACAAGTATATTTTCGAAATGTGTACATATTTCTTTACGACCATTATTATTGACATCACGTCAAATATATGTCGAATATTCGATGGAAAAAGTGAACAGTATTTTTTATGAGACGTGCATCACCAGGTCCTAAGGTATTCCTAGCGACGAAGACTGCGACGAGCCCGTCACACACGAAATCCAGATGTCAAGCACGCTGGCTCAATTCAATTGCACACGCGGATTGGCGCAATCACTTTGGATAGTTACAAGCTCAGTGCCTAATTGCGAATTGCGAATAAATAATTGTGAATTAAGAATCAAATCTGCGGATTAGTCTGCGCGGTGAGCTATGCGAAAGAGACCTTCAGTTAATGCTTTGGATATTTTAAATAGACTTTTTTTTAAAATAGAGAGTGGCAGGCGGGTTGACGTTCCACTTGGTAGGTAGCTATTGTGTCATATCTTTTTATTTCTTATTTTTAGGGTTCCGTACGTCCGAATAAAAAAACGGAACCCTTATAGAATCACTCGTGTGTCCGTCTGTCCGACCATCCCCCCCCCCCCTTATCTACAAATCTACTGAACCTAAAATTTTGAAAAAAAAAATACAGAAATTAGTTTTCTACTTATAGATTATAGGAAAACCTATAAGAAGTCCATGATATTAAAATAACATGGTGAATCACTCAATATTGTGCGAATAGGTAACATCGTACGGAACCCTCTTCACGCGAGTTCAGTTCGCACTTGTCCCGTATTTTTTTTTTTTTTTTTTTTTTTTCAAATCTCTCCAGCAACATGTCTTAGCATGTTGCCTACTTTACTCTTACATACTTCATAAATGTATTGTTTCCTATTAACACAAGCAGCCACAGGATTTGCAAATGCGCTGCCGACCTTTACAGGATAAAGGATTAAGAATAAGAAATGGAAAATGCATAGGGGAATTGTACGAAACACAACAACATACGAGTTTTCATGGTAGTAAAGCCGTGCTTACTGCCCAGTTTCTGATCTTCCCCGGTTAAAGCCTTCCCACTTTATGACCTGCGGACGTCTTGTGCCCTGCGACTACTAAAAAGTATATGGATATCTAAGTACTATATTTGCCAAATATAAAAAGTAATTCTAAATAAGATGGGTGACAACCCTAATCAAATATCATGTAGCGGTTTTATAGCCGCCAGTTATATTCGGAAGATTGCAAAGGTGTCGCATAAACGTAGTGTTAAACTGTAATATCTTGTAATATTAGTTTGAAATGTATGTTTTGACTAATAGGAGATATTTAAGGCTCTGTCAATCTGTGTTCTCAAAAGTAGGGATATACGAAAATTTTAAAAAAAAACCTTACCCTTAACCCTACTGTAGTAAACAGCCCACTTTCAGCGGCTGCAGCGTTGCTTGTGTTCTAGGCGACGGTAGCCACCTACCATCAAGTGGACCGACCTACACATAAAATATATATATAGTAAATTTCGGCAAAAGATGGTGGAACTTTATGACCCCAATTTTATAAAGGATAAAAGACATAATATGTATCTTTATGCGAGGAGAGACATATGGGTTCATATGTCCCATACTGCAAAGTTTATGACTATGGAATCCAGCGTGTCCTGGCACTGCAAAAATGACGTCCATAACGCCATAAATTAATTTGTGGCTTCATGAAAAATTATGCTTTTTTATCATAAAACTCTTTGTTGGGTTTAGTGAAAATTTTATAACTTTTACATGTTAGGTACACACAAGCATTACAATTTGTTGTATGCATAATTTTATAGTTTAATAATTTAATAATTTATTTTATTTATTTATTTATCTTATAATTAACAGATAGTTTACACATATAGTTAAAAAGTAGTTAGTTAGTTTTATGTATGTATGTATTTATTTTTGTATGTTTGTAATAAATGAACTCAAAAACTGCTGGACAGATTTTGAAAATTCTTTCTCCTATAGAAAGCTACATTATCAGCAAGTAACATAGGCTAGCGGGTGACTCCGCTCTTTACCCCCCTCCCTACATTCATAATACAAAATTGCCGTTTTCCACAAATAAACTCAATTTTTTTTTAAATAAATGTCCACCCAAGCCGGGACGGGCCGCTAGTATGTTATATAATAACAGACCGAATTTGCCAACAATTCAAATGAATATGTATACGCTTGCGGTTATTCTAACCAATCGGAGTACTTGTTAGTTCAAACCAACACAGAAACTACTGGGCTTTTCCGATAACTTCAAACTAGGTACATGTGCTCACTGTACCGTCTCAGATAATTGACTTGATGGAGCTATCTCACTTAAGGTGGAGACAAACGCTAAATACTAAAAATATCTATTGTTTAATGAAGATGTTACAAGACAATTGCTTTGAAAAAAATATATATTATATTTAAACACGTGAAGAGCCAATTGTATTAATTAGAATTTACGTTAAAGTAGTAAACTCCACAAAAAAAGTTAGAACACAAGAAGAATTTCACTTTTATTGAAAATTCTCTCGAAAACGGCTTATTGCGCGCATATGAATCCTGTACCTATTAATAAGTTAATGTCAGTTAAGTTGAGTTAAGTTGTATAAATATTTTTTTTTGTGTATTGTTCTAATGGTAAAAACAAAAAAACGCCATTTCTAGGCCTGTTGAATTGTCTCCGCCGCCAGCGAGTTCTATTGTAAATGTCATTTGCCTAAGTACTTGAGGGGACCACTTTCTTATTATTAGCATATAAGAAATTATTTCATTGGAATACTGAACTGAAAAGTTGTAAATATCGTGATTTAAATAAATAAAAAAATTACTTTCCATCAAAATGTTCTTACGATATTTCTGTTTATTGAGATGGCAAGCATGTCTGTTCCAATTATATCGCACAATAAATGTACCATTTGGGACATATATTTGGTTTACTACAATACAAGCTGTGTCTGTGACTTCGTACGCGTGGTATTCGGTATAACGCGTATATTTTTTGTTTGTAAACCGATTGGAACGAAACAAACACTAAATGTTACTGGAAGCTTGCTACAATACAGCAGTGAAAACCACGTTCAAATTGGTTAATCCGTTTCTGAGATTAGCGTGCACAAACACATAGATTAACAGACAAAAATTCAAAAAACTATTTTTTCCACATAGACACGGCTTGTTTACGAATTTATTTATTCGTTCCCAAAATGTACCACGCTTATTTTTTATTTCAAAAAGTATTTAAATATGTTTTTTGTAATGTTAAGGTCGGCAGACAGGCTGACGGTCCACTTGATGGTAAGTGCCCAAGGTCGCCTATAACACAAGCAACGCCACAGGTGCTGCAAGCGCGCTCCCGACTACAGTAGGATTAAGGATAAGGGATTGTGGAATTTGTTAGGGAAATGGGCTCTACCATCCCTTACTCACTCACCGCAACACAATAGCACACGTGCTGTTATTTCACGATGGTCTTCTGTAAGGAGGTGTTTACTGCCGCCAGACGGGCTGCCCTAATGACTGCGAAACGTAGGTGTCCGACCACTACTTTCCAGATCCAAGTCAGAGCCAACTTTAAAAAGTTCATTTGTCCCCTGTCGGGAATCGAACCCGGGAACCCTGGAACAGAGCGTTAGGGCAAGCACCCTAACCACTCATCCAACGGGCTTGTCAAAATAGATTGCTGCTGCAAATGCGCTGCTGCCTACAGTAGGATTAAGGATAAGGGATTGGATAGAATGGGCTCTGGCATCCCTTACTCACTCATCGAAGTCAACAGCACAAGTGCTAATTATTTCAGGATGGTCTTCTGTAAGGGGGCGATTACTGCCAAAATAACTGTGAAATGCAGTGTGCCCTGCCACTATTTTCCAGATCCAGATAACTTTAAAAAGTTCATTTCTAAAGTTGACACTGCCGGGAATTGAACCCGGGAACCCTAGAACAGACTCCTAGCCTATCCACTCATCCAACGGGCTCACCAAATGTACATCATCTTCTTCATTATCTTCTCAGCCATAGGACGTCCGCTGCTGGACAAAGGCCTCCCCATAAATTTCCAATAGGACCGATCAGAAGCAGCCTGGATCCACCGTATCAGATCTAGTGTCTGTGTACTATGTGTCCTACCCACTGCCATATCAACTTACTAATCTGTACTAATCTCCTCATTCTTGATTCGATCTCGCAGTGTAACCCTATGCTCGTTGAGCGACGTTGAGCTTGCTTGGCAATTAGAATTTGCTAATAACAATTGTAAAACAAAGACCGAAGTACCCAAACTTAGATGATGACTATTAGTCGCTTAAGGCCATACAACAATACCAAGGAGTGTAAACGTGTAATACGACCCTGCAAACACGCTTGAGGAAGTTCACATTGTTGATAAGCGGAAACGCTTCAAAAGAGAGTTTACTTTCAGAGTTTGCGCGTTCGTTGGATAGATTCAAACCGTGAGCAGCAGCGCCTTATTAAAGTGATGCCGATGAACTTATTATACTACTATCTCAAGCGTTGTTGTCATGTTTTAATTTACATACATTAAGTACTGTCAAGATAGTATTTTTAATAGCATACACTCATAAACTGAGAAACCGATCTGACCAACAGTGACCACGACCTTCCGGAAGACCATCGTGAAATAACAACAAATGACTGTGGTTCCCGTGTGTGAACCCACACCGTTTTCTGCTTACTTTTCCTTTTTGAGATATTTTAAATAAATAATTTCTCCAAAAAAATTGTACTTAGTGTACGGTTCTAGTACACTGTACGTTGTAAGCTTTTTTGCTGACAAAAATGGGGATTAAAATTCGGTATAAATCTAAATCTGTACATTAAAGATTTTTTTCAAAAAAACAATTTATACACTTATGTACTTATGTTACCTAAGTCAAAAAAATAGTTTTTAGAATTTTTATCTGTTTGTTTGTGCGTTTGTGCACGCCAACCTCTGAAACGGCTTAACCGATTTGAACGGCGTTTTCACTGATTTATTGTAACAAGCTTCCCGTAACATTTAGTATTTGTTTCATTGCAATCGGTTTACAAACAAAATAGTTACGCGCTATACCGAGTACGACGAAGTTGCGATCTCAGCTAAATAGCAACTTCTATTGTCGTTTTTATCCTCGTAGAGCAGCTTTTCGAACCGGTGCGGTGGTAGATTCATTATCATTTATGTATTTGAAGATCTATTAATATTAATATATAAATAAGTACCACAATGTGAAATATTCACAAAACAATATCGCCTGTCATACTTATCACGTAATCATGCGATAAATGGTATTTATTGTAATCTACATTTTTTTAACATCTTTTTTAATAGTTTACTAGCGACCCGCCCCCGGCTTCGCCCGGTTTTTATATATAATAACATTCCCCGTTTATCTCTCTTTCCATTAATGAAAACCGAATTAAAATCGGTCTACCCGTTCACGCGTGATGCCGTGACCAAGAGACATGGGGATTCATTTTTATATATAGAGAAGATTTATTTAATGCTAAAAATAAAAGTAGATATAAACTACAAATCCAGCATGAATGTTACAGAATGAGTATACCAAGTCAAATGTAGACGCCAACCATCACATATGGGAGTTTTCATTAAGGGCTTCACTTAGGCAAATGACATTTACTATAGAACTCGCTGGCGGCGGAGACAATTCAACAGGCCTAGAAATGGTGTTTTTTTGTTTTTACCATTAGAACAATACACAAAATAAAAAAAAAATTAATACAAATTTTAAAACTGACATAACTTATTAATAGGCACAGGATTCATATGCGTGCAATAAGCCGTTTTCGAGATAATTTTCAATAAAAGTCAAATTCTTCTTGTGTTCTAACTTTTTTTGTGGTGTTTTTATTACTTTAACGAAAATTCTAATTAATACAATTGGTTCTTCAGATATTTAAGTATAATATATATTTTTTTCAAAGCAATTGTCTTGTCGTGTGTAGAGAGGAAACTCGAGAGGAAGCAAATACAAACAAATCTGTGGCATATAAAAAATTCGCTGCGTCCGGTTTAAGGTTACCGTCCGTAAATCAATCGATTACGAGAATAACTTACCGACATAAGATAACCGACCGCTATTTCTTTTACCACTAGTTTTTTCTTTCTTTGAGAAAGAAAAAACTAGTGGTAAAACCTATGTAAGTAGAAACAGCTAGACAGTTGTTGTAGTGAAATATTTACGAACATACGAATTTTATTTTTCATATTTAATATTCAAAACATCCATCAAAGCTCCCGGGAACACCCCGGAGGAGCAAAAGGAGATAAAACACATTTTGGCTCATGTAAATAATAAAAGCACTCAAGGGTTTTGTTTTTAATTTTACAAGCTTACTTTCATTTCACTATCCCTTCCTAGTCCCTTATCCTTAATCATACTGTAGTCGGCAGCTTGGGGGTTGCTTATGTCTTAGGCGACGGTAGCCACCTACCATCAAGTGGACCGTCAGCCTGTCTGCCGATCTTAACATTAAAAAAAAATATTCTGTAATCTTTAATTGTAGCACACTAGTGAACCGCCCCCAGCTTCGTGCGGATGCAATTTTTTTCTTATCCCTCTTTATATTAGTGAAAACCGTATCAAAATCCGTTGGGTGATTTTGAAGACGTTAGCGAAGAAACAGATAAAGGCGGATAGTGACTTCATTTTATAATAATTATGTGTAATTAATCTATGTCGTATATATTAAAGATACACTGTTTAATCAAAAAATACTAGGAAT
Source organism: Bembecia ichneumoniformis (assembly GCA_910589475.2). Classification (NCBI taxonomy): domain Eukaryota; kingdom Metazoa; phylum Arthropoda; class Insecta; order Lepidoptera; family Sesiidae; genus Bembecia; species Bembecia ichneumoniformis. Next base: position 1,443,265 of record OU342520.1, read on the forward strand.
GTGTTTACTTGTATAATATTAGAACTATTTCTGGGTAGCACATTTTGGAATTGACCTTATCTTCGTGAATAGAGAGAGTCCACTAAAAATGGAATCTAAAATAGGCGAAAATTCGCATAATCGTTATGCTATGCTATCTATGATCAATTATTGTTTACGTATCTAATGTCTTGTCAAACATATGTCTATTAAATAATGGCTTAAATATAATTTTATTTAATTATACCTACCACCTATAATTTATATAATAATAAAATTGAAAATTCTAATATTCTACGTATTTTTATAAACCCTCGTAGTTATAACCCCGTCGGAAAGTTCACAGCGCTTTAAAAGTCATTTGTAAAGCTAATGTCGAGAACGCGGGACATTATGCGAAAGGACGCTGTCGATACGATTCTGAATAACTTCTAAAATTCTAAAATTTTCTGTTATTTAAACAATTACAAATTAATATACATTTTTTTTTATGTTAAAGTCGGCAGACAGTCTGAAGGTCCAATTGAATATTATATGTAAATAGTATACAGGCTCTGTTTCTTCTAAACCATGACAGAGAATTTTTGATACGGTTTTCACTAATGAAAACAATAAAACTGCAACTGTACGGAGCGAGTTGCTAGTTTGAAATAACCTTATTCATATGGATCCATCATAAATCTAATAAATCGCCACATGTATAACGGAGCAACACTTGAGAATGACACGACAGATTTTGCTGATTATTTTCGCTCCGAAGTAACTGAACAGATTTTGCTGTTTGTATGAAAGATAATTTTTGAAAATCAACGGAAGAAATGAAAAATTTGGATGGTATTTTTATATGAAACTGACAAAGCAGACTCTAATTAATTATACTGTAATTAATTATAATAATTATTCTAAGAAGCCGTCTTTATTGTATAATATTTGTCAATATGTTGTGTTTCATTATTTTCTTTGGTATATTTTTTATTATTATATTTTATAATAATTTAATTGAGCATGACTAAATCCTACTAATATTATAATCGAGAAAGTTTGTGAAGATCTATGTATGGATGTTTGTTACTCTTTCAGGTAAAAACTATGTTTGGATGAAATTTTTTTTTTTTGACAAAAATTTGTCAAAAAAAAAAAATTTACCAGGTTATACGTATTTAGCTTTCCTCAATACTGCCCATGGTAAACAATAGACCAAAACAAACGGCGATGAATCGTCCCATACTGCTGGAAAAATGTTAAAAGATGTCAGGCTTTATTTTTCAATGCAGACGAAATCACCAACTAATTTAAGTATCCTATATTTCTAATCGGATTCAATATGATTCCTCAAAATGTAATCTGTACAAGCTGAACTAAAATATGCGTAGGTTATCTTTAACGTAAATAAATACATAAATAAATAAATAAATAAATGTGGTCTCGAAAGAAGCATTACTTGTGCCTTACTTGGATTCAGTGAAACTTCTAAAAGCGTATGTGCTTACAGAGTTATTTGAACCTAAACCCGCATTTGTCAGAACTACTAAAATATGGAAGTGTAAGACTGATGTGTGCGGTGTTATTAAAACTTTGATAATTTTAGTAGCAATTTCGGGAGCAGATTACAAGTCTGATATGATTATATCTATGTTCATAATAATAATAACTTAAGGGTGCGTATAGTATTATTAAAGTCCTATAGTAAACTTTATCTTTTAAGTGTATTTGTTATAGTAGTAATAAAAATTGTTTTTAAAATTATTTACATACTTGTTATTTAAAAATAAAAAATCAGTATTAGGCAGGTTAGATTATTTAGTTAGTTTCCGCTTATATACTGCTTATAAAAAGTTATCTATACTAGTCTATACTTAATATTATAAAGAGAAAAGATTTATGTATGTATGTATGTTTGTAATGAATAAACCCAATAACTACTGGACCGATTTTAAAAATTCTTTCACCTATAGAAAGCTACATTATCAGCGAGTAACATAGGCTACTCACCCTCCCCCATCTCCGCCCGTTACCCCCCTAAACTCAAAAAAATTTAAAAAATAAATGTCCACCCATGCGAAGCCGGAACGGGCCGCTAGTTATTAATAAACTCATTATTTATTATAAAGGAACCAAATTGTGTATAGGCCTGTAACATAAGCACAGTGAATACAAATCGACACTTCTTCAACACTAAAACAAAATTATCAATTCCCAGTTTTTCAGTTTCAGTAGTTCAATTACATTAAGGGCTTCACTGAGGCAAATGACATTTACTATAGAACTCGCTGGCGGCGGAGACAATTCAACGGGCCTAGAAATGGTGTCTTTTTGTTTTTACCATTAGAACAACGCGCAAAGAAAAAAATATTATTAATACAATTTTTTAAACTGACATTAACTTATTAATAGGTACAGGATTCACATGCGCGCAATAAGCCGTTTTCGAGAGAATTTTCAATAAAAGTCAAATTCTTCTTGTGTTCTCTCTTTTTTTGTGGAGTTTCTATTACTTTAACGAAAATTCTAATTAATACAATTGGTTCTTCACATGTTTAAGTATAACATTTTTTTTTTTCAAAGCAATCGTCTTGTCTATTTCTTGTAATATCTTCATTAAACAATGGATATTTTTAGTATTTAGCGTTTGTCTCCCCCTTAATTCATTGAACTCTTGAAACTCTGAAGTTACAGTGGTTCAATTGTCAGAATTATAATGTGTTACGTAATGTGCTCCACTTTCAACTCCCGACCTCCACGACTTGAAGGATTATTTAGGACATTGAAGAGGTATCGTAATCCAACGAGTATCGAGCTTTTTTTTAATATTGAGTATAAATTTTAAACGGGAACTATGCATGTTTATTTATTATAGTTTGGCATCGCGCACAGAGGCGCCACACTATCGGAAATACTCCCAAAATATATACATTAGATCTCGCAAATCAATGAAAGTGTTGAGTTTTTTCCGACACGAAAAAATCTCAATAAACCTATCATTTTGGCCAATTGATCTCGTGACATAGATCTATGGGAAGCGTATGGAGTCCCAGTAATCTGTAAATGATTTTCTTTATAATCATAACATTTTTTTTTTGCTCAATATAGTAATAACTTAAACAGATGTCTTTTTTTACTATTTTTACATAGACTTACAATTTCAGCAGCATTAGTATTAGCATAAGTACTCTTATATTTTATTCTATAAGCCTTTAGGGTCGATAATAAATTTGTAAATGCTGTGTATACCTATAATTGGAACTCACATGAGACTATGACCGAATGTGAATTTTATTATTATATGATTGTTGTGTTTTCTGTTGGTGTACCTATTATAAATAAAATAAAATAAAATAAATAAATTTCAGCATAAACAAATTAATTCACTCCTGGATGATCCTGGGCAAAATCATTCCGTTCCTTAAAAAGAATAGGCAATAATCATACATTAAAAAAGAACACTATATTATTTACAGCAAATAGAAATATTAAAGATTTAAGATTATTTAAGATTTATTTAAGATTTTATTCAAAGTAAAAATCATCTCATAATTCCAAGAAAAGTAGCAAAAAATCTAACAAACACTTTTTTGAACATTACTTTCATTACCATTATTGTTAATAGAGGAAAGTAAACATTTACTATACTTTTGGAAAAAGGTTTTTCACTGCAATTAATCACTTTATATTTTCAGCCAACTTCAACAAAACATTCCTCAGCATATCCGCTAGAGCCGGATAGTTCTGACCCAGCAATGGTGCACGGAGTTGCGGCACACAGATCTGTGAATGCATTATTTAAATATATATTATAAAACTGACTGTTGCCCGCGGCTCTGTCCGCATAATATACAGACAGATCCATTTTATTATCCCACAAGCTTCGCTTTATCGGGAAATCCTATATATTATTTCGTTACATAATATGATCCATACATGTGATAAAAGTTATATCCAAATAAAACAAATTTTTATGAGTGTTTTATTCATTTATGATATTTCTAGTATCTAGCGGGTAAGCTGAAGGGTTCATTTGTTGGATCGTAACTAAGGGACATTAAGGCGACTCCAGCCGCAAAACTCGTCCCGTACTGAATTGACGGGACTGCTGAGGGGAAGTCGCTACTTGCAAATCTCGGAAATATCTAATTCAAATTTTTCTTTTGATGAGCCTTCAGATAATGGATCTTAAAATTTATCTTCAGAATTAGTTATTTAAAATATAGATTATTAAGCAAATCGCAGCTTACAACATCGATATTAGACCGCAAATTAGTAATTTTCTATCTATAATATATATATAATTAAATATTATTTAAAAAATAATTATGATGATCCCCTTTCATATATCCCGCAGATGATTTGAGTATTTTTTAAATTATAATTATTATGATAGTTTAAAAGGAAAACGGTTACAAATAAGTGAATTTTTTTATCATTAGGGGCTGGCGTCGCCTTAACCAACAATAGATATAAGACAACTGTAAAAGTTGTTAGCACCTTGAAAGTAAAAGAAGATGGCATTCTTTGAAATACACGAGGGTCATCTTTTTTAAACGGCCTGCCCAGTTTATGAAAAACCTAATCTTTAGGTCTTAAATTAATTGATAAGACTTTACACAAATATAAGACTGTATTTTAAGTATGTATCGCGAAGAGTCAATAATCCACTAAAAATTGGCGTCTACTTGGGACATTTATTTTTATTTTTATTAAAGATGGGTTTGCCCTTTTATTTTTTATTTTTATTATTAAGTGTAGGAAATCACTTGACCATTGAAAAGATTTAGGTCGAATGAGCTCGGAAATACAGGCGCCGGCAGGGAGTACCAATCCTTAGCAGTGCGCATTATAAAAGATAAAAATTATTAGGTAATGGGCTAAAACTCGACTTCAATCGGGGTAACTGGGGAGAGATCAAATCAAAAATGAGCATAATATGTAGATAAACAATAATCACAGACATAACCTGGTGGATATAAAGGCGCTGAATCCAATTGTGACCGATTCTAATGAAAATTTATGGGAAAATTGCAGGAAAATTGTGGGTGGTCGAAGACAGCAGAAAAATGATGATGGTGGTGGTGATGACGATGATGTTCATAATGAGGCATTCAAAAATTTTATGCTCTGACCCAAATTCATTATACAATTTTCTGTAGACTACCACTGTTTGCTAAGAAAACAAAAGATTGTTCCAGTGAGAGAATAGAAGACGGTTACCAAAGAAAACATACCGTGCACACATTCACGTTCGAGTTGAAAAATCACTTGGCAAGCGCAGCCGATACCGATTGTGTTGTCAGCCACAGGCAACGGTACGTTCGTATTTTTATTATCAGCTTGAAAGTGTCATTATAAACTTTGTTAAGTGCTTGGACGATAAAATAATATGACATTTAATTACATTTTTCTACTTCTTCATACATACAAAATAATATGAATCAACTTCCTATAAAATACGTTGTAAGTATATAAATATTATATCTCACTATTGGGAACATGCAGATTGGTAATCTACTAAGATTAGGTTGGATAACCTAATCTAAACAGTTAAGACAGTTAATCTAAACAGTTAGTAGTTAGATTAACTGTTGAAGACAATGATCATAATTTCCAATGCACTCATAAGTCTAAAAGATATGCCGATCCGAACGAGGTTCCTGGGTCATAAACTCAGTTTTATGACGAAAAGACATACAAGTATCAGACTAATTAGTTATTGTAGTAAGCTTACTGCCAAAATTAGTCTTAGACGAATTAACTCGTGTGACCAATAGCCGCAAGATTAATCGACATTACATTTATTCACACATTTTTTTCTAAATAGCAATTGACGATTCATTCGATGAGGGGGTGTTTGCCTTAACGCTCTGTCTGAGAGGTCCTAGCTGAAGCTCGAATCTCGGCAGGGCCAATTTGGGAATGAATTTTTCAAAGTTGACTCTGGTCTGGATCTGGAAAGTCAGTCATTTGGGCAGCCCGTATGGTGGCAGTAACCACCCCCTTACAGAAAACTACAGTGAAATAACAGGAGTTGTTTTGTCTCGGTGAATGAATAAGGGGTGCCAGAGCCCATTGCCTTAGCGTTTCCTAATCCCTTATCCTATTATGGTCGGCAGCGCACATGAAGTATCTGTGGCGTTGCTTGTGTTCCTACCATCAAGAGGACCGTCAGTCTGTTTATCGATCTTAACTAAAAAAAAGCTAGGTCGCAGGTAAGTAAAGTCGCAAGACGGTAGTAAAGACGGTGACCAAAGGTGATCGCTTTCTGTTCTGATCGACATATTGATGATGCAAATGAGGTGATTGTTCGGCTTTTAAAGGCAATTTGGCTGGCGATTACCCACACGGCAGAGATCGACCCGTGTAAACCCCACATTAGTCCACATAAGAGATACACGGAAAAAATATGAACATTTAATATCAAATGTGTGAAGAAAATTGTATGTTATGTTTATTTTAATATATATTATATCACTTACTGTTTTTTTTTAAGAGGAATTTTATAAAGGATTCCAAAGGAAATTTGAAAAAAAAAAATCTCTAAAAAAAAAGGTAGAAGAGTAAGTAACCAAGACGATTTTTTTAAAGTATTTACTATTTAATTTATTCTGTTTATCTTTAAAGAATTATTAATGTATAATAATTAGTTTATATTTCTGCTGTGACTATTTCGACAATTCGACAAAAATGTAAAAAAATATATATGGTTTTTATATAGCTACATAGTGTTCGACTAGTGACAGGGTACGATATACTGGATTCTCCAATCATAAACTGTGAGCAACTTTTGGCGACAGTGACCAACCCTTTGCGTAAGAGTTGCGAAGCCACATACCACACGAGGTTAGAATTTAAAAATAATTACGACGTACTAACCACAGCCAGTAGAACAAGAAGTAAAGGAAAGACAAGGTTCATGAACAGAGACAACAGAGTCCTCACTACCCACCAGATGCCGATCACCACTAAGATACTGGCAAGCATTACCTAAAAACAAATATCTGTTAATAACTATTGCATTAAATTGCATTCTTCAATTTAATTGTGCATTAATGAAATTTAAACATATTTAAAATTAAAAATTTTGAATTTTTCAATATCGAAACCAGAGATTTATTTATTTATTTTAGCTTATCGTATCAGAATATATGACATTTAAACGACACGATTTTATAATTTAATATTACTAAGGTCAGCAGCACTCTTGCAGCATCTGTGGCGTTGCTTGTGTAAATAAGCCCCTTATAACCCTTATAACCGCTTACAATCATGTAGACCGTCAACCTGTCTGACGACCTTCACATGAAAAAATCTGCTGACGCCAATTGTCAATTTGAATTGATTAATAATAGTTCGCTGTGGTATGTGCCGTCTGACTCCTACCATATGCCTATTCCATATGTCTGTCATCACCACAAGCTGCGCATGCGGCCATTTTATGAAACCGCAGTCAGTCTAAGAAAAACATCGCAACAATAACACGCGTAGACTCGACCCGCGAGATTTGTATTTATTTCATCCGGTAATGTAAAGGCTATTTGCTTGTAGTTTATCTATTTGATCACGCTTCCCGCTCCGTGAGTGTAATCAATGAAGTGGTGAAGTGCTGGAGCTTCTAAACTCTGTTACAATCTTCGCCACTGAAGGATCAAGGACTTGGTGATTCACGAGGTATGTGACAGATTTTCCTTCATTTCCTCGTCCTTTGATTACATGTACCACCAACGAAAAATACAGTCTACTTTTATAATTGCTTGGCGTGTTCAAAATCAATAATACCTACTTGTAGATTAGGTACACTTAATAAGAGAGTTTATGCCTTTTAAAAATTTTGTGTAAGTGTTCAGCGCTAATTTCAGTTAATTAGATTTTTTGGTATTTTCGAACATCTAAAACTATGTAATATATAAAAAGCTCTACTAAAGTGTATACTTGCCTGGGCCTCTTCATGCTCTCGTAGCCAAGTTACAAAGCCGTTTACAGAGTTTCCGGGGACACTGCCTCCATTTTCAGACCACGAACGAGACACTGTGAACTAAATGATATAATAATTCATACACGCATTCAGGTACATGCAGTATGCACTCAAATTAAATTCACCAGTTTCTTATATACGACTAGCATCCGCCGCCGGCTTAGCTTGGATAATTTTTTTCATACTCACACCTTCCTCGTTGATCGCTCTATCTATTAATGAAAACCGTATCAAAATTTACCTGAGTAACAGACAGAGAATAGATTTACAGCCATGAAAAAGAAATGCTTCCAGATACAATGTGTATTATAATATTAATAGACATTGTATTAACTTTTATTATTTAATTAATCATCCCCAAACAGAATAACAGCATTTGTGCTGTTGTGTTTCGGTGAGTGAGTAAGGGATGCCAGAGCCCATTTACTTAGCCCTTCCCAACCACTTTTCCTTAATCTTACTGTAGTCCACAGTTCACTTGCAGCACCCGTGGCGGTGCTTGTGCTATAGGCGACGGTAGCCACCTACCATCAATTGGACCGTCCACCTGACTGCCGATCTTAATATAAAAAAGCATTGTATCTAATTTAAAAAAAAAAAATTTTTTTTTTGTTAAATATCCACTTGTACATATTTTAATTATTTCAACTTGTAATAGGGGATCGGACGAATTTTCAGAAAGTGTTTTAAATTAATCTTCATGGATATTTATTCCCATAAAAAATACTATTTTATATATTTATAGCCTTTTAGGTACTCAAAATCATGTTTAATATTGTTTCTTTGAAAATGCCGCCAAAACGCCACGATAGTTCATCTGGGAGCGCGTAACGTCATTTGTGGTCATATCGTAACAAAACAGCTGCATTGGCAAAGACAATGATTGCCCACAAATGACGTCACGCACTGTGATCGGTGTTTCAGTATAGATTAAAAATATTGTAAATAATAAAATTTTATTTCTTCATTTAAAAATATTTAAATGAATTATATTAAATTATTATTCGATAAATAATCGTAAAAAATTATATATTTTCTTTTTAAGTACATTTTAGATTTTAATCTGATTACTGTCCGATCCCCTATTATATCAAGCGAATACCTAGTTAAAGAATTTCATGTGAAACGAATCTATGAAATTCTATATTATATTAGGATAACCATAAAAAATTTAATAATGATCTGACGAGCCCGTTGGATGAGCGGTTAGAGTGCTTGCCTTGACGCTCCCTTCTTCCTTCTCGGCAGGGTAAACTTTGGAAATCAACTTCTCAAAGTTGGCCTGGTAAATAATAGCAGGGCACACTGCGTTTCGCAGTCATTTGGTCAACCCGTCTGGGGGCAGTAACCACCCCCTTCCAGAAGATCACCGTGAAATAACAGCACGTGCGCTGTTGTGCATCCACAGGGACGCCAGATCCCATTTCCCTGTCTCCTCCTAGTCCCTTATCCTTAATCCTACTGTAGTCGGCAGCGCACGTGCAGAACCTGTGGCGTTGCCTGTGTTACCTATAGGCGACGGTAGGCCACTTACCATCAGATGGACCGTCAGCCTGTCTGCCAGTCTTAACATTAATAAATCTTACATTACTTATGTGAGAAAATTAAGAAAAAACATTCCATTAGAAATTAATATGTTATAACCAATATAAAACCTATTAACCCTGTTTCGAGTTAAGACGAACAGACAGACAATTAATTTAATTACTTCTAGAATTACTGTAACTTGACCTCATTAACCTTAATAGATAATTAAGGTTAATGATAATTAATAGAAATTAACCTTTCTCAAGCATCTCGACGTTTATTTTAGGAATTTATTTTATTACCCTTCAAGTCTATAAGAAGCAAGATTTACAATTGCTGATAGAATTTACGGATCAACTTTTTATAGCAAATTTATCATTTTGGAATTCCTTTTAATAGCAGCTCGATACTAATATTTTGTAAATGTGGCTTGATAATTTCTTTATATTTACATTTACTGACTAGTCTATTCGCGTTAAGAATGCAGTAAGTCATCAGTGCAAAGGTAGGGTAAAGGTGTATGCACAGTGGAGTTAAAAGTCAAACAAATTATATTTTAAAAGATTAAGTTTTTAAAACAATGTCTTCTCTTTCTAATAATAATTGCTCTGCTGTCTCCTTTATTAAAATCGAATCCTAGCTCATGCACAATTTTATGAAGTGTGGTAGTTTGAATGTTGGAATTTTATTTAATGTCGGGTAGTCGTTATTTAAATATATTGGATGAACTTTTCTTCTTATTGCTTTGTCGAATTCATCGAATTTATCAATCGTGGATAGCCGAGCTCTTTTTTTCATTGGCGATTTTAATGTGTTTGTCTTTTTTTTTTTAATTCTTTAATGTACACACGCGGCTCGTTTACGATTTTATTATATATTGTGTAATAGATGAGATAATGAGAAAATATATGAGCAATACGTATATAACGCCCGCGTCTGCATCAAGCGAGTCCCGGCGTCGCGTCGCGTTGATGCGAGACCGCTTTTTTAATTTACAATAACTCCAAAAATATTCATTTAAATTATGAGTGTACAGCCATTATAATATGTATCAACTGCTTAAGATAACTAACTATTTAATTAACTATTTAATTTGCTAATGATTGATACTGTATCCGTCTAAATAGCTTTATAAGTATCACATTATTTGTGATAATTTTTTTTTTAGTAGTTAGAATGGGTATAGTAAGCTATCCTTAAAAGATATGCCATCGCAGGTTTTTTTGTAGACCTATAAAAGAGAAACAATCGCACCATATTTCAAACGGATTAGGCAGCGTTTTTGAAGAATGCTCCGAGACGGCTTGATTTTTCCGACATCTTCAACAATCATCGTCACATTTCAACCAATTTACACACAACCTTAACAAATTATACACACCTTCCTCGGGAATCACCTGTTGATAGATGAAAACCGCATGAAAATCAGTTCAATAGTTTTTGAGATCATCGCGAACAATTCACTCTGTATTGAATACCTTTTGAAAAAAACATACTGTGTGCCCTAAAATAGTCTTCTGCCACTGATGCTGATCGTTATACATTCTGGAAACTTCTTCAATCATGACTGTTGCTTCTGTTAAAGACGTCGACAGTCCTCGGTTTATAAGTCTACCTGCAAGAAAAGAATCATTCCAAACTTTTTAAATTTAATATGTTAATGTTAATTAAGTTAATTTACAATTTATAAAGGATGGTTTTCGGTCTTACTCTTTTAATTCAAAATTTCAGTTTCAACTTTATCTAAGAATCGTAATGATATTTTTCAAACACCAATTATGTCGTATAATTGAACTATCATTAAACCATATTTGCAAGGACAACCAACTAAATTTATCTAATGCTCATATTCCTTATCCTACTAATATTATAAATGCCAAAGTTTGTATAATAAGTTTGGAATTTTGTGTGTTTGTTGGAATTTTCAATCACGCAAAAACGGCTGAACGGATTTAGATGAAATTTAGCACACATATAGTTTATTACATGGATTAACATATCGGATACTTTTTATCCCGGAAAAATGTTAGGTTCCTGAGGGATCGTCTAAAAATACAAAAAAAATAGGCGCCACCTTCGTCACAGCGATAACGATGTAAAATTGTAAACGAGCCTTGTCTGTACATTAAATATTTAAAAAAAAACCATTTATACACGTTGTACCTATGTTACCGGAGTCAAAAATATAGTTTTTAGAATTTTTATCTGTTGTCTGTGCGTTTGTTCGCGCTAATCTCAGAAACGGCTTAACTAATTTGAATGCAATTTACACTGATGTATTGTACCAAGCTTTCCGTGACATTTAGTGTTTGTTTCGTTCCAATCGGTTCACAAACAAAAAAGTTACGCGCTAAACCGAATACCACGTGTAAGAAGTTGCGGGCTCAGCTAGTCTATAATAAAATCGTTTTTTGCTTACTATGCCTTTGTGCACGCTAATCTCAGAAACGGCTTAACTGATTTGAATGCGGTTTTCACTGATGTATTGTAGCAAGCTTCCCGTAACATTTAGTGTTTGTGTTTCATTTCAATCGGTATACAAACAATAAAGTTATTTATACACGCTATACCGAATACCATGCGTAAGAAGTTTCGGGCTCAGCTAGTCTATAATAAAATCGTTTTTTGCTTACTATGCCTTTGTGCACGCTAATCTCAGAAACGGCTTAACTGATTTGAATGCGGTTTTCACTGATGTATTGTAGCAAGCTTCCCGTAACATTTAGTGTTTGTGTTTCATTTCAATCGGTATACAAACAATAAAGTTATTTATACACGCTATACCGAATACCATGCGTAAGAAGTTTCGGGCTCAGCTAGTCTATAATAAAATCGTTTTTTGCTTACTATGCCTTTGTGCACGCTAATCTCAGAAACGGCTTAACTGATTTGAATGCGGTTTTCACTGATGTATTGTAGCAAGCTTCCCGTAACATTTAGTGTTTGTGTTTCATTTCAATCGGTATACAAACAATAAAGTTATTTATACACGCTATACCGAATACCATGCGTAAGAAGTTTCGGGCTCAGCTAGTCTATAATAAAATCGTTTTTTGCTTACTATGCCTTTGTGCACGCTAATCTCAGAAACGGCTTAACTGATTTGAATGCGGTTTTCACTGATGTATTGTAGCAAGCTTCCCGTAACATTTAGTGTTTGTGTTTCATTTCAATCGGTATACAAACAATAAAGTTATTTATACACGCTATACCGAATACCATGCGTAAGAAGTTTCGGGCTCAGCTAGTCTATAATAAAATCGTTTTTTGCTTACTATGCCTTTGTGCACGCTAATCTCAGAAACGGCTTAACTGATTTGAATGCGGTTTTCACTGATGTATTGTAGCAAGCTTCCCGTAACATTTAGTGTTTGTGTTTCATTTCAATCGGTATACAAACAATAAAGTTATTTATACACGCTATACCGAATACCATGCGTAAGAAGTTTCGGGCTCAGCTAGTCTATAATAAAATCGTTTTTTGCTTACTATGCCTTTGTGCACGCTAATCTCAGAAACGGCTTAACTGATTTGAATGCGGTTTTCACTGATGTATTGTAGCAAGCTTCCCGTAACATTTAGTGTTTGTGTTTCATTTCAATCGGTATACAAACAATAAAGTTATTTATACACGCTATACCGAATACCATGCGTAAGAAGTTTCGGGCTCAGCTAGTCTATAATAAAATCGTTTTTTGCTTACTATGCCTTTGTGCACGCTAATCTCAGAAACGGCTTAACTGATTTGAATGCGGTTTTCACTGATGTATTGTAGCAAGCTTCCCGTAACATTTAGTGTTTGTGTTTCATTTCAATCGGTATACAAACAATAAAGTTATTTATACACGCTATACCGAATACCATGCGTAAGAAGTTTCGGGCTCAGCTAGTCTATAATAAAATCGTTTTTTGCTTACTATGCCTTTGTGCACGCTAATCTCAGAAACGGCTTAACTGATTTGAATGCGGTTTTCACTGATGTATTGTAGCAAGCTTCCCGTAACATTTAGTGTTTGTGTTTCATTTCAATCGGTATACAAACAATAAAGTTATTTATACGCGCTATACCGAATACCATGCGTAAGAAGTTTCGGGCTCAGCTAGTCTATAATAAAATCGTTTTTTGCTTACTATGCCTTTGTGCACGCTAATCTCAGAAACGGCTTAACTGATTTGAATGCGGTTTTCACTGATGTATTGTAGCAAGCTTCCCGTAACATTTAGTGTTTGTGTTTCATTTCAATCGGTATACAAACAATAAAGTTATTTATACGCGCTATACCGAATACCATGCGTAAGAAGTTTCGGGCTCAGCTAGTCTATAATAAAATCGTTTTTTGCTTACTATGCCTTTGTGCACGCTAATCTCAGAAACGGCTTAACTGATTTGAATGCGGTTTTCACTGATGTATTGTAGCAAGCTTTCCGTAACATTTAGTGTTTGTTTCATTTCAATCGGTATACAAACAATAAAGTTATTTATACGCGCTATACCAAATACCATGCGTAAGAAGTTTCGGGCTCAGCTAGTACATAATAAAATCGTTCTTTGCCTACTATGCTTTTGTGCACGCTAATCTCAGAAACGGCTTAACTGATTTGAATGCAGTTTTCACTGATGTATTGTAGCAAGCTTCCCGTAACATTTAGTGTTTGTTTCATTCCAATCGATATGCAAACAATAAAGTTACGCACTATACCGAATAGTACGCGTACGAAGTTGCTATTTACTCATATATTTTCTCAGGTGTTATAATTTTCATTTTTCAAAGTCGCGGGCAACAGTTAGTATGTATAGATACTAACTGTCCGCCGTAAACTCCAAAACTATATGATAAGCATACTGTGTATAAATTGCAGAAACTTAAGAGATAGAATAGTTCAACTTCAACTTCAACTTCAACTTCAACCGGATCACTTTTAGGTTAGCGAACATTATTGCCAATGACTCCTGAAAATAGCACAGTGTATGGCGTGGTTGACCGTTTATAAAAATGGGTCAAAAACAGGGTCTGGCGTACAGTGTGGATTTGATGTGCACGCTGAAATAAACGGACACGGGACATTTAGACATCCAAAACTGAACAACCTACAGTTTACCTCGATTATGGATTTTATTGAACGAGGGTTGTCAGTTTTTATAAGATTCTGACAGATGTCAGACGTTTATTGACACAACACTTCAATGTATAAAATTATCTAAGTTGGGAAAGAATCCATTAGATGCATTTTTTTTTTATTATAGATGGGTTTGCTCTTGACCAGCATCTATCCATGTAGGAAGGATCAGGCCGAGGATGGAGCGAGCTCACCCAGAAGATGCCTATTCACTTGAACCTTGAAAAGATTTGGGTTATATGAGCTCGGAAATACAGACGCCGGCAGGGAGTTCCAATCCTTAGCAGTGCGCATCACAAAAGATGTTTTAAAGCGCTTGGTCCGAATTAGAGGGATTTCGACAAGGTGAGGATGGTAACCAGCCGTACGTCTGCATGTTCGATAGAAGAAAGGGGAAGGCGGTATGATCTCATGCAGCTCTCGAGCACACTCTCCGAAGTACATCTTAAGAATGCACACAGACAGGCAACTTTGCGTCTATGTGCCAGGCTCTGCAGCTTAGTTCTTATTAGTGTATCATCGCCAATGAGCCTCCTAGCTCTGCGATCCACCGAGTCGAGTGCAGCAAGTTGGTATTTTGCTGAGCCATCCCAAAGGTGACAGCAATACTCCATGCAGGATCGGACTTGTGCCTTGTATTTTTTGCAATTCGATTAAATAATCATTTAAAAAACACTGTTTTCCTTTCTACTTGTAGTGATATACAATAAAATATATAAATGTAGTCTGTGCCGCCACGTTCCCCTCTCAGGTTGGGTTGCTTTTGGGTGTGCTCTATCAACGTGTAAATGTATATTGCGTTTGATTGCGTTCTAGTTTTTTAACCGTTTGTTGTCATCATCATAATATTATTCAATCTTCACTAAAGTGAATATGCCTACGCGTTATACCAGGGTTTTATTACTTCAATCGCAACACTTCTTATCAAGTATTTTAATAAAAAAGAAGGCTTAATCACTATTCGAAATTCGAAACGATTACTCAGTAGTATGCAAAATCGAAATATTTCTATGATTTCGAACGCCTTATGTGCATCTTATTTCAAAGTATATGCCCAAGAGCTGTCGGTAATAACTAATATTCACTTAATATTTAAGATTCAAAAATTTCCTATCAGCTGAACGCATAGTGCGTTATTATATTTTCGAGATTATGATGCATCTATCTGATGATATTCCATATTAAGATATGTCGATAAATTGGCTTATCAAGTAGAAAGAAAAATTAGGGAGCCAACTTACCACCGCGTTTTGTAACATTGGGCAACATTGCAAAAAACCATTTTGTTCCATTTTATGATTTCAAATGAACAATAAATTTGACTTCAATTTAAAATTTTGTAAATTTAATATACAAATTAAATCATGACAGACATATCATAAATGTCGCTTCGACACTTTTAATTTCTTTTAAAAAATTGTCAATTTGTTTAAGTTTAACCGAAGAGAGAATTTATATACTTGTCAATTTAATACGCTCTATGATACACACATATTTAGTAGCACAACAGACCATATTTGAAGATAATATATTATTATTTCGAAGATTTACGTACATATAATTAGAATATTTATTTACAGTTTTGTTCCAATAGTAGGTACTTAACCTATTTTATCAGAATCCATCTTAGAAGCTGAATACATTAAAATCTTTGCCTATTTTTATGTCCATTATCGTAAAGTTGTCACATTATTTTTGCTTGCATTATTTCGATTAAATGAGTCGATTTATTCCTGCAGACCAAGATTTTTTCCAAATATCACAAAACTTCTCGATTAAACCGTTAATTTATCTATGTGTCGCTAACTCACTGTCGCAGATGGCTTCACAAAAACTACCAACTGTCGCTTCCGTATCGCGTACCGTAGCCCACTGCCGTGCCGCCTCGAGCGTAGATCCTCGTTTTTATATTCGCGCAGACAGTCTGGATAGTCTGGATTTTAAACATCGAGCGTCGATTATTCTACCGGTTCTAAAATGGTGTTTCGGTTCCTGTAATGTGAACCATATGTCGTAACCAATTTCCTTTTGCACTTGTTTAAAAGGGAGTGGTCACCATCTATTACCAAACTATTGGTATAAATCTCTTCCACCTTTTTTTAGGAGGGGAAATGACGTTTACTCACTATTCCTCGCCGACGAGGGGGATTGTGGGACTCGCCCGGTGAGAAGTAACCTGTCACCGGGAATACCCACTAAAACCCCGTATGTTCCCTGCTCCCAGCGCCAACTCGCGTTCCTTCGAGAAGGTTCTATGGCCAACCGTAACATTAATTAAAAATGTAGGTACTTATATGATAATGGACCAAAGGACTAATATAAGAAGCACGTATGTATTATTTCCAGCTATTATTATAAGTCAAAGGTATACAATGTTAGGTACAACATAGTTGCGCGGTACTAAAGTACAACAATTCAAACATAAATTTTCTTCAATTACATTATGTATGCTCCTAGCCCTCACCTGGCTCCACATGGGCGCATTTTTTTCTGAAAATTTACAAACTTTCTTCGTTTATCGCTCTTTCCATTAATGAAAACCGTATTAAAATGTGTTGGATGGTGGTCACGCCAAAAAATTTCGAAAGTGGACTGTATTTATTCTTTGCGGTACGTGCAATCGAAGGAATAGGAACAATGGTTTCTGCCACTTACCTCTTTCCCTAGTGCTCCAGCGGCGAAGAACTGCAATGGACCCGTCACCTTCAGAGTCCTGATGCTCCAGCACTTTCACCACCTTTCTTCAATTGCAATCGCGAAGCGGAAAGCGAGACCAAATAGCTATTCACAGCACAAACGTCTGATATATATATAAGCGGATGCGGATGGAAAAACTGATCTATTCTCGCGATCGAAATAGGAATGGGTATATGGTGGGAGCGAGACAGCACATACCACAGCGAACCACTATCCGTCAATCAAATTGACAATTGGCGTCAACAGATGGTTTAGAAGTAGTTAGCGGAGAAACAGATAGAGACATACACTGACTTTATTCTATAATATGCTAAATAAATAAAATATGTGTGTCGAAGAAATGTAACTTGCAATAAAAGTTCTACTCTTGAAAGATATTTACAAATCTGTAAAATAAAATTCAATTCACGACGTGCGTGACAAGGTAATCATAACTGTGAAAACCTAATGAAAAACTGTAAAAAAATGTTTAAACCCTTTTTTTATTCACTTACTCTTCTTTTATCAACGCCTTTCAATTTTCTGTAGGCAAATATCAACGTACAGTACAGACATGACGGTTCTGATGGTTTTTTTTCTTTAAATTTTACTAATGCCTGAAGGGATAACTTCGATTTTCTGTTTCCAATTTGCTCGTAAACCTACTTTTTTTTGTTTAGTGGCTATTGGCAAGCTTTTAGTGTTATCAACAAAAAAAATTGAAAAAAAGTTTTTCCTGCCACAGTCGTATTCCAACGTCCATTTGAAATAAATTGCAATGAATGGAATGCTTCAAAAGCTGAGTGATATTAATGGATATGAAAGAAAGAAAGAAAGAAAGCATCTTTTATTCCTCTAATAAACACAATAATATACATATATGAACAAATAATAATTACAAACAAACAAAATATATAAACAAGTAAGAAGAGGATTTAAAAAACTAATTATTTAAAAAACTAATTGAGTTATTTAAAAAACTAATTACTACAGACAATTGCTCAAATCGTTCCAGAACATAATAAATACTTAGTGCTAAAAGTAGTGGAATTAAAAATCTGTGGCTCGCACCACATCATTGCAAACTTGCAACCCAATATAATTAGTTTAAAATCGAGGTTAAAGGAGAGGTTAAGAGGGTCCACGCCATCGATAACAAAAACGATTTAATCCAACCGGAACCGTTCCACTTGCGGACCACTAGACGTGGGCAGGGGTTTCATCCCTTCGTGGTCGATGTACCTCGATCACGAACAAAGCGTTTCAGTTCCACCTTCCTTGTTCGAACTGCTAAGGAGTGGAACTCATTGCCTGCGTCTGTATTCCCACAGAACTACAACCTCGGGGTCTTCAAAACTAGGGTAAATGGGCATTTACTAGGTAAGCGTGGTCCACCTTCGGCCACATCTGCACCTCACATCAGGTGAGATAGTGGTCAAGCGCTACCTCGATTTTTCAAGTGCGAGCTGAACTCGCGTGAAGAGGGTTCCGTACGATGTTACCTATCCGCACAATATTGATTTACCATGTTACTTTAATATCATTGACTTCTTATAGGTTTTCCTATAATCTATAAGTAGAAAACTAATTTCTGTATTTTTTTCAAAATTTTAGGTTCATTAGTTTCGGAGATAAGGGGAGGAATGGTCAATTTTCTTCTATTTTCTTGAATAACTTGGAAACTATTTACTTTAAAATTACAAAAAAAATACATTTAAGATCTTCACAACAAGATCTTTGATATGTCACACGATGCAGTTTTCAAAAAAAATATTTTTATTTTCCACCTTCCCCTTAAAAATGACCTCCTATATACAGATTTCATCTATTCACGTCACACCTCTGCGTTTGGGTCACAGAAATTGATATGTGTACCAAATTACAACTTAATCGGTCTAGTAGATTCCGAGATAACTGACTGTGAGCGACGGACAGACGGACACACGAGTAATCCTATAAGGGTTCCGTTTTTTTATTCCGACGTACGGAACCCTAAAAATCACTGCTTTGTTTTCCTTTTCAGCTCGTTCAACATGTACGAGTAAATAAATAAAATTTGGATGTTTTGCTTTGTTACAAAGATCGATTCAATCATCGAGTTTCATTTACACTATAAATGACAGCAACAGTTTTTCATTTAATAAAATAGTTTTTTGATATTTACGAGCATTTGGAACTTGTACATTAATAGCAATTTATAATAAACTAGATGTTACACGCGACTACGTCAGCCTCTCTTTATAAAATATTACTCGCTGATATGTAACTTTGGTGAAAGAATTTTTAAAATCGGTCCAGTAGTCTTTGAGTTTATTCATTACAAACATACATTTGTATGGAGGGGGGGGGGGGGGGGTGTAAAGGGGAGGAGATGAGGTGAGGGTGAGTAGCCTATGTTACTCGCTGATAATGTAGTTTTCAATAGGTGAAAGAATTTTTAAAATCCGTCCAGTAATTTTTTAGTTTATTTATTACAAACATACATACAAATCTTTTCTCTTTATAATATTATTAGTATATTTAGTATTAGTAAAAGTATTAGTGTTAGTGTTAGTGTTAGTGCTAGTGCTAGTACTAGTGTTAGTGTTAGTATTAGTATAGGTATGCAGATTTGGACGACAGTGAACAAAATGTATTATTTTTAATGTTATTTTTAGTATGCAATTATTAAAATATTTTTTTTTATCAATATGACTTTATCTTTGGAATGACTTGAGTTTTTATTCCACTGTCAATACATATTTAGTACTATGTAGCTGAGCCTGCAACTTCATACGCGTGATATTCAGTATAGGGCGTTACTTTTTTGTTTGTAAACCGATTGGAATGAAACAAACACTAAATGTTACAAGAAGCTTGCTGCAATGCACAAGTAAAAACCGCATTCAAATCGGTTAAGCCGTTTCTGAGATTAGCGTGCACAAACGCACAGGGAAACAGACAAAAATTCTAAAAACTATTTTTTTTCTTCGCAAACATAAGTACAACGGGTATAAATTGTTTTTTTTAGACCTCTGCATTTGCACAGATTAAAGACGCAGACAGACTGTAGTATGTATAGATTTCATGATATATAGCTTATTATTAGCTTTCATATCCTTGACAGACACAGCTTTTAGTTATTTTCGATGGCTCTTACCATATTACCCGCATTTGGATTTAATTTCTCTCAAAATTAATAACTGTGGGTATTAATTATTAATAAGACGACAAAAGGAGGAAAATTTTCCTTAACATTACAATATAGCACTTTATAAGAGTACACTTGGTATGTTTACCCTGTCAGCTACATAATTAGATTCCTCTAAAAATGCGTTTCTTTAATAAAAATAATGGAGCTCCCCTTAATTAGAGGCTTCAAAGGAAATTTGCATTTTCATTAAGTCTCGTTTTTCTCTATAGGTGAAGTCTTATTATTAGATATTTCATTAACCTTTTATTCCTTAACTAAAAGTGAAAAACTGTTTCAAAATTCGTTGAGTAGGTTTAGGAGAAATTTTTTCTTTTTTTTTTATGTTATCATCGACAGACAGGCTGACGGTCCACTTGATGGTAGGTGGCTACCATCGCCTATAACACAAGCAACGCTACAGGTGCTGCAAGTGCGCTGCCGACTACAGTAGGATTAAGGATAAGGGATTAGGAGGGGATAAGAAAAATGGGCTCTGGCATCCCTTACTCACTCACCGAAACACAACAGCACGTATATGCTGTTATTTCACGGTGGTCTTCTGTAAGGGGGTGGTCACTGCCGCCAGGCGGGCTGCCCAAATGACTGCGAAACGCAGTGTGCCCTACCACACTAATAGCAGAGAAACGGATAGAACGCGACTTGGTACGCGTGATATCTCGGTATTCGGAGTCCTTCCTGTTCGATCCGTCGTCTTTGATCCGTTTTCCCACAGACGTAGGTATTATAGATGACGTAAGTTCATCAAACTGTATGAAATCCAAGAGTGCCACATTTTTAGTGCCTACCATGACGTCACGAGCACAATTTAGTGATGTTAAAACACAAACTAAATCGTTTCCCCTCACCCCGCAATGCAACAACGCGGCGACTAGTTTATCGAATGTTCAACGCCCAACTCTATGGCGCGCCAATTTAGTATACCGCCTACGTTCAACGTGAGAGGACGCGCGCACGCAGCTGGCAACGACATTTTCCAAACATTGGTTTTAATTAAATTACAGCACATATTATAAATAACAAAACTACTTACCGATTATACGAAACGTCTCCCCTCACTCGACAAACAAGTTTTGACGTATTTTTACAATTAACAACAGCTCAATTAGACATTTTTTGTTTTTCGAAAGTCGACTTTCCGTGAACACAGTCGAAATCGAACTGAGGCCGTATTTGAGCATTTCTCAAATTGCGGCCACGTTGTGGCGAACGGCTTGCGGTATCTATACTATATTCGTCTGTGCGGTTTCCCGTTTGTGCCGGTATTTGTAAATTTTTATTTCCGTTGGATCCGATGTAGTCTGGATCACAACAAAATTAAAATATTAATTATTTACATTATTCCCGTAAGTGCCGCCATAGAATTTTGAAAGATAACATGTACAATGAGGGCGAGAGTGCGAATCACATCCATTTGTTGTACATTCTCGTGTGCTATTACATATTTATAGTGAAGTTGCCATATAGACAAATAGCTGGTGCCCGCGACTTCGTCCGTTAAGGCGACGCATTGGAAATTTTGGTGGCAGGGAAATAATGAAACACGCCCCCGCCTACTACGCCTGTGACAGCAATGACTTTTTCTCAGCAATGACAAAACATATGAAAGTGATGTTTGGTAATCTGTTTCTTCATGTTACTGACTTCATTTTGCCAGTTGGATTACACGATTGGTAAACTTTTATAACAGAGAAAAAAAATTCATAGAAACCTCTTTTAAAACACAGATTTACATATCACAGGCAAACGGGACTAATTTATACCTCTAAATTTTCTATGTACATTAGCATAAACATACACTTTAATTTTACAGTTGGATTTCTTAAAATACGTTATAGTTTTTTTAATAAAAATCGTTTTGTCGCATACGACCTTATGACATAAGCAAGCGCGCTCTCGTTTTCGTATGCAATCAGAGCCATATTAATTGTTTATCGCTGCGTCGCCTTAAAAAAGAGATAATAATATGAGTAAATATAACGCCCGCGAGTTGCATCAAGCGAGTCCCGTCGTCGCATCGTCTTGCTGCGAGACCGCTTGGATTTATTTTCTCAGGCGTAGTTTTTAATTTACGATAACTGCATAATAAACTGCATAAAATCCTTCAGTATAGTTTTTAAGATCATTGCGATAATTTCAGCCATTGATTGTATGATCGTGTTCTGAATTGCCCCGCGAAAATGTTTTTGAATATCTGGTCCCTGAAAGAATATCAGTATTGTGGTCTGCACCACAACTATATATATATACTGAGCCAGGGTTTCTTTTCCTCTTGTTACTTGTTTATATATGTGTTTGTTTCTTTTGTTTGTAATTAATACTTGTTCATATAGTGTTTATATTTTGCTGATATCTGTAGAGGAATAAAATTTGCTTTCTTTCTTTCTTTCTTAACAATTACGTACTAAAGTACACTTCTTGTCAAAGGATATCGGACATTGCTTGATTGTATGATACAAGATGCACTCTTTTTCTTCTTGAGTTTTCTCTCTAATTTTGCCCTTCTTATCTGCTAGATATCGTCTGTAAACTTTATAATATTTTGATGCAGTTAAATCTTTCATTGCACCACTAAAATCTAAAAAACTAAATGAAAAGAAATAAATGAAAGTGAAGCAAATATTAAGTTAAACATAAGACATAATATTAAGAGGTTTAATAGGATGTGTTGGGCATTATTTGGTTCATTTCCTATATCAAGGTTACTTAACTAACTTATATAGGGATATAAAATTGTAAAACTTCTCTCGACTCGTTCGAATTCCTGAGGGAGTGATGATCATAATGGCGACGTTGTCACGGGACGCATTACAGAGTTTTGCGATGTTCCCTGGACATATTTCTGGAGGTTTTAATGCGTTGACGTCCTGTCCTATTGAACTCGAGGGGGAAATTCACTCATTTTGGAATATTAGTGAAATGTTAAAATCGGGACTTGAAGTCATTTTAATAATTACCTTAAATGTCTCGGTCAAAAAAATATTTTATATTTTTTATTATTTAACTTAACCGACTTAATTATTTTTAGTGGTATGCACACTGCATCATTCATGAACTCAGCAGACCGTCTCTTAACCAGCACTAACCAACCACCATGAAATATGGAAGACCACCATAAAACAGCGTGATGACTGTTATGTTTCGGTGCGTAAGGGATCCCATAAACTATTTCCCTATCCTAACAAGGTTAGCGTAAAACTTAAATTCATATGATGAAGTCGACCTGTCTACCAATATTTCTTATAAAATAATAACAATAACATAGCTACTGCATATACAATACGACTATACTTACAGTCAATACAATTCCAACAAAAGTAAACAATGTTTTCTCCAACATGCTCGGAAATGTAGGCATTCTTGTACTAAAAACAAGCCACGAAGTTTGTAATTGTTGGCTCATGCATTTCTTTCTCGGCCTAGGCCAAGAATGTTGTATGAAAATTCATTCCTGGCCGCTGCTCAGCCCGATGAAACCCGAAGTTTCACGAGTCTTCACGAACGCGCCCGCCGCTGTCACAGGCGTAGTAGGCGGGGGCGAGCGCACGCTCTTTTCATGACTGGGCTGTATGCACTCATTGAAAATAAAAAATAAAAAAGGCGGGAAAGCAGACTTTTTTCAGTACCTACCTAAATATTTATTGCTTTTAGTAAACATTTGCGTTTGTTTTATTCGAAATAAAACTAAATTTTTATTTTTTTTATTCTAAATAAAAATATGTAAAAAATATTTTATAATTTTTTCATATTATCCTATTTTTTTTTTGCGTTATCACGTTATTTCCTCACATTTATTGAGAAAAGCACTATACCAGCCTCGACCGGAATGAGGATTGCCGGACTCAGATCTCGCTAAAGCTCGGCCTTGATAAAGATCTGATCAAAAGAACCACTTCGTCCGGCAATCCTTCATACCTGGACTCTGCATTAATGTACTATTTAATATTGAAAATAAGGTTTTAATTAATTTATAATATAATAATTATAAAAGTTTGTGAAAATCGCTGGTATAGGTAAGCGAACTAAGGTGACACAGATAGACAGATAACTTTTAACACAGATAGACTAAATTCTTTGATACTTTTGATCATAGTTTTTGGTCATTTAAGTGATGCATGTGGTGTTTTAACCAAAAAGAATAAAAAATAATTTATAGCAGGAGATGGACAGCACTGTGTCCTGTGAAACTTTGTACTGCGGTCACCAACCTGCCAAGCGTGTTGATTATGGCAAACCCTCCCATTGGCATGAGAAGACCGTGCGTGGTGAAGAGCCTTGGGAGAGGCCTACATCCAGCAGTGTAAGGGTGATGACAGGCTGATGACGATGAGCAGAAAATTATTTATTTATTTATGAAATATTCTTCAAATACGACATTCAAACTCTTATGAGTTTAAATTAAATATTAAATTTCATTCCGAAATAATACTATCAAAGTTAGGAATTTAAAATATTCCGAATATAAAATAGGAATTCATAAATTACATTCACGTGCAACAATAAACTTTTAGAACTATTCCGTGGAATTTTGTATTTATTGCAACATCCGGTGCACAGACAGTAAAAATTTCCGAACCACTTTACCACGTAAATGGGGAGAAATTTAACGACGTTAACGTCTATAAAATACTGTTACAAAATTCACTACATTTCGTTATGAAAATGTGCTTTCTTTTGTGTATTTATGTCTTGTCTATTTTTTATATGTAACTATCGACCTCAGCCTCGAATGAATGCAATTTTTCTACAAATTGTATTGTAGAAATTACAATTTTGACAATTGTAATTTCTACAATATAACTACAAATTATAAATTTCACTAAAGTGCGTCGTTTATGGCTTTTCCAAGAGTGAAAAGCGTATCAAATTCTGTTAGTTGTTTTAGGAGAAACGGAGAGAAAACAACAGTGACTTTATTTTTGTATTGATATAGATAGTGTGGTCACTCCAAACAATAATTCGAAAAGTGGACTGTATTTGTTGGCTATGGTACATGCAATCGAAGGAATAGGAATGATGGTTAATACTGTCACTTACCTCTTTCCTCAGCGGCGAAGAACTGCAACGGGCCCGTCACATTCAGAGTCCTGATGCTTCAGTACTTTCACCACCTTTTTCGACTGCAGTCGCGATGCGGAAGGTGTGACCAAATCGCTAATTACAGCACACACGTCTTATACACATTACATTGATGCGGATGATACAAATCTGATCTCGCGACGAGATCGGCGGGTTTTCGCGTATTTATTTCAGCGGCGGCGGCGGCGCGTTATAAAGTATGGCCGATTGGTTTCGTATGCGATGCGTAAGTAAGTGACAGATAGGGAATGGGAGTGTGGTGGGAGCGAGATAGCACATACCACTAGCGAACCACTATCCGTCAATCAAATTGACAATTGGCGTGAAAATGAATTTTGTTACCTAGTTACATTATCCTCATCATCAGGCTATATGCGTCCAATGTTGGGCATAGGTTTTTTTAATAGAACACCACCGCAGCCGCTCTCTTGAGGTCATTAGTCCAGCGAAAAGGCGGTCAGTGGTCTCCACTCCATGACTCTTCTACACCAAAGCCCATTTGCTCCACAACACATAGTCCACCACATTTCCACATTAGCTGAGTGATTCTTTGGGCTGTGAAGACCACCTAAGTTCTCGGAAGGATTACTAACAAGATTACTAACAAATAAGCATAAGTGGTAAATTAAGTTTAGTTTTTTTATATATAACTAGCTTTTGCCTGCGAGTTTGTCCGCGCGGTTGAGCGGTTTTCGAATCTATAGGAAACACTATGTGTGTTTGCTATGGGATATCTGGAATCGCTCCATAATCACGGACAGGACTATTCTCGCCAATAAGCCTGACATTATGGCTATTGACCGATCCCAGCGCCGGACGATACTTCTTGACATCGCTGTCCCGTATGATGAAAACCTCGTGAAAGCCGAAAAAGAAAAGCTTACCAAGTACATTGACAAGGCTCACGAGGTAACCGCCATGTGGGATGTCGATTCGACAATTATCGTCCCGATAGTCGTCCCGGCGAACGGTCTTATAGCGAAGAGCCTCGACCAACATCTCAAGAGGCTCTCGCTAGATGGCTGGATCAAGGGATAGATACAGAAGGCGGTACTTTTTTACACGGCACGAATTGACAGGTTTCTCTCTCTGCAGCCCTAACTATTGATAGCTTGGGCCTTGCCCCGCTACCTGCGGAATTCTAGTTTTAAGTTTTTTATGATATTATTGTTTTCTTTTTAAA
Organism: Bembecia ichneumoniformis; assembly: GCA_910589475.2. Lineage (NCBI taxonomy): Eukaryota > Metazoa > Arthropoda > Insecta > Lepidoptera > Sesiidae > Bembecia > Bembecia ichneumoniformis. The sequence goes on from OU342520.1 coordinate 1,469,980, forward strand.
TTATATTATAAAAAATTAAAACTAAGATAAATAAATAAAATATGTATAATAATAAAGCTTTATTTTTCCAAGAAGAAAAGAAAATAGGGATTAGGAGTGGATAGGGAAATGGGCTCTGGCATCCCTTACTCACTCACCGAAACACAATAGCACACGTGCTGTTATTTCACGGTGGTCTTCTGTAAGGGGGTGGTTACTGCCGCCAGACGGGCTGCCCAAATGACTGCGAAACGGAATGTGCCCTGTCACTACTTTCCAAATCCGGACCAGAGCCAAATTTCAAAAGTTGATTTTTCAAAGTTGATCCAGCCGGGAATCGAACCCGGGAACCCTAGAACAGAGCGTTAAGGCAAGCACCCTAACCACTCAAACCTAATACGCCAATACTTACAATCTGATATTAGTTTGCATTTACTATCTTTAATTTATGCTCTATAGAAATAGAATTAGAACACCCAATTTTTATGGCTTACACCATAATCCAGTATAAACATCTCACTATGTAACGTTGTGTAACCACCGCGACCTTTTAACCTTACTGCGTATATTACCCATTTAGGGTTAGTATTTACGTTGAAAATGACTTCCATAGTCGTTGGCGTTTACTCTGGAAGTATGCCATTACGTAAGGCGTACGTAAACAGATACGATTTAGTGATGGGGCTGCTTTATTTGGAATAATCTGCTTTATCCTTTATCCTATCAGATCGCCTGTACTATTCATCAAGTGGGACGTCAGCCTTCCTGCTGACACTTATCATACAAAAAGTCATTGAAAATCGGAAAATTGTTATTAAATAATATTGTTTAAAAAATGTGTGTGAATTTGAAAAAAAATTTAAAAAAGGCTAAATTAATATTCCGAAATTCGCAATTTAGAAAAAAAAATCAAGATTGTTTGATAAAAATTTGTAGATAATTAAAAAAATGAAATTTTTTTATGTATCATTATTCATTTTTCTTTTATTATATCTCTAAATAATATAAAAATACTTAAGTTTTATTTCTTTAGTTAAATAAAAGGTTACTTGACGATCCACTAAAAAATATATACTTTTATATACGGTACGCCACCGACCGCTCAAATTTTAATGAGCTCCTCGAGGCATGCCCGGCATGGGACTCACAATGGCGCCACTTAGTCGCCGTTATCGGAGGCGACCTTTCGTTGTCGGCCGTGGTTTCGGCCATGGTTGGCAGCAAAAATTCTTGGAAGGCGATGGTCTCCTTTAGCGTGGAAATGATGTCGCTGAAGGAGACGGCGGAGCGAGCTCGGGAGGACAGCGCCCAAGCCAACGATATCCGCCGCAAGAGGCCCGGGAGGCGGAGGAGGCTATACGGCCAACTCGCAGTGCCCCTGTGACGTGCCGATGCCGACGGATATGAGGATCCGTCGTCTTTAACCCGGCCCTGGTGCAGGACGTGCCGTGTGTTCCGGCACGTCTTCCCTACAATTGTGTATATCTTCCGGTAGGTTTCCACCCTACCGACGACTTCCCAGGTGATTATGCTCGCGCGGAATCCCTCTCTCTTTAACGCGTGTGAGGAACACGGAGGGGTTTTAGTGGGTATTCTCGGTGATATTTCTTCGCCGGGCGAGTCCCACACTCCCCCTCCTCGATGAGTCCTCAACATCGACGAGGGATAGTGCGTAAACGCATTTCCCCTCCTTAAAAAAAGCTCAGAGCAGCTAGTTTCACAAATTACCTTTGAGTACTCATATTATAAAAAATATTTTAATTCTGAAAATTTCACCTAGACAGATATACGACTAATTCCACAGTTTAACCATGTATTCTCAAAGCGATGTCCACTAGATTAATTTATCACTATATCTATACTAATACTAATAATATTATAAATAGAAAAGATTTGTGTGTATGTATGTATTTTTAAATGTTTGTTATGAATAGACTCAAAAACTACTAGATTTTAAGAATTTTTAAAATCTTATCCTTAAACTACATTATCAGCTACCATAGGTTACTCTCTCCACCCCTCCACCCCCCCCCCCCTCCTTTTTTTTACACCTTTCCGTATGTTTGTAAAGAATAAACTCAAAAACTACTGGACCGATTTTAAAAATTCTATCACCTATAGAAAGCTACATTATCAGCGAGTAATAATTTCTAAAGATACGCGGACGAAGTCGCGAGCGAAATCTAGTAAATTTATAAAGATAGTAATAACCTCCTATTTTGATTCACTTATTCACTCCTATTTTTGATTGGTTCAACAATTTACTTTATTGAGCAGATAATTTAAATTAAACGACTGTCAGCGTATCTTTTTGAATTACGGCCTATAAATCCATTTATACTTTATGATGAACTTTTATAAAAATATTAAAATGTTCTTTCGCCTGCAAACGTTCATAAATCAAAATAATTAAATGAAATTTGTATAAAATAATAATATATCATTGCATATTTTAGGTTTGTGCCACATCACTGGTAACTTGTGTCGTTGTAATCGCTTAGGCTGCTGTATACATCATTTAATTATAGTGACGTCAATCTAGTCAAATTGAAAGACATTTGTCAGCCATTTGATCTTTAAGGCGGGCGTTGGTTTGATTTAAGGCTTAAGAAATTAATTACCAATTATTTGGGGAGTAGGTATTTAAAATAAATATCTAAGTAGAACAAGATCAATAACGTTTGATTATTCTGATGGACCTACACTGAATTTATTTTTAACTTTGAATTTTTTTAATAGTATGTAATAATAATCTGCCGAATCCTAGTTTTAAGTTTTTGTATGATATATTGTTGATTATTCGTTTTTTTTTGTAATATTATATTGCAAACAATTTTCAATTAAGAAAATAAATAAATAAGTGAATAATAATAATACTAACAATAATAACAATATGTCCTGATTTCAGACTTTTGTCCATAATTATTGTATATCAAAAATAATTTACAATGCATTATTAAGTAACTACACAGTTTAAATATACAGGGTGGTAATTTGAGATGGGTCAGTAAGGGCAGCTACCTAAACCTTTGTAGCTAGAACAAAACACTCTTAGGAGACTATCCATAATTTTAATAGTTATTCCCATCGGCATTCAAAGATTTTGGAAAAATTGTACAGTCAGCGAGAAAAAGGTCAATTTTCACGTTTTGTTTTTATAGCGCTAATTCGATTCTTATAAGGATCAATTGACCCTATGGGACCACCTGAGGTTAGAGTACTAGAAACGTCAAAAATCTCAAAAAACTATTGCCATACATTTCTTACGGAATGAGATTGAAAAATAAGTTCAAATATTGTTTTTAATTAAAAAAGGCGGCAATCACTACAATTGCCAATCTTTAAAAACAAGTAAAGATCGTAAGTAATAAATCTACGATAGTAGTTGCTCTATTTGTTTACCGTTTGGACGATTTCTGCAATGAGCGTGTAACCGCTGATATTTTTTTTGCGTTAATTCCATACACCGTTGTAGTGACAATTCTTGAACTGTAATGTACCTAATTTTTCTTGTAAATTCCATTTTTGAGATATCCCAAAAAAAATATCAAGAGGTCTCAACGACCACAACGACAGCATTTGTATTTGTACTTTTTCCATATCTTTAAAACTTGGTTATGGGAAATGAGTACTTCGGCAGCGACTTCAAAGCTTCTACCGACTTCTACGAGTGTTAAAATTGCAACCGCTATTTTTTATCAAGATCATTGTTGTCGTAAGGATTTCTCTTAAAGGAGCTACACTCTACAAGAATATTTAGGAGATTTTTTTATAACTTTTGATATAGGGCATAGGGTATTAATAAGCTTCTAATAAATCTATGCCATCTAAATTTGAAACCATTTTTACTTCAATATTTTCATAATTTAGCTGACATGCAAGAATAATAATAAATAACATTTGTTTCTAAAACAATGTTTTCCTTCCAAATTAAAATTAATTTAAAATAAACATTGCCTAGCCAGTTTCCATTGTGCCTTTTTTAATTAAAAACAATGTTTGAACTTATTTTTCAATCTCATTCTGTAAGAAATGTATGGAAGTTGTTTTTTGAGTTTTTTGACGTTTCTAGTACTCTAACCTCAGGTGGTCCCATAGGGTCAATTGATCCTTATAAGTAACAGAATCGATTGGCATTATAAAAACAAAACGTGAAAATTGACCTTTTTCTCGCTGACTGTACCATTTTTCCAAAATCTTTGAATGCCGATGGAAATAACTATTAAAATAATGGATAGTTTCCTAAGAGTGTTTTGTTCTAGCTACAATGGTTTAGGTAGCTGCCCTTACTGATATATATATATATATATATATATATATATATATATATATATATATCAGTAAGTCACTACCTATATATAAAGAGATTAGTGAGCTTACTACGAATACGGGAAAGCGAATTACATACACATATACATGATGGATATAAACAATTATAGTAACAATTATAGTAACAATTATAATTGTTTATAACAATATAAACAATTATATTGAAATATAGGTTATGAACACTCACTTATAAAAACACACAAACAGATACACGTACATATATATTAAGGAGGAGACAAACCCTAAATACTAAAAATATCCATTGTTTAATGAAGATGTTACAAGAAATGGACAAGACAATTGCTTTGAAAAAAATACATATTATACTTAAACATGTGAAGAACCAATTGTATTAATTAGAATTTTCGTTAAAGTAATAGAAACTCCACAAAAAAAGTTAGAACACAAGAAGAATTTGACTTTTATTGAAAATTCTCTCGAAAGCGGCTTATTGCGCGCATATGAATCCTGTACCTATTAAAAAGTTAATGTCAGTTTAAAAAATTGTATTAATATTTTTTTTTATTTTGTGTATTGTTCTAACGGTAAAAACAGAAAAACACCATTTCTAGGCCTGTTGAATTGGATCCGCCGCCAGCGAGTTCTATAGTAAATGTCATTTGCCTCAGTGAAGCCCTTAAGATAAAAACTTTCTTTTTTTATTTAAATAAGTAAGTTTATAACTCAGCAAATCAGGTTTCTTCTTTATCACTCTTTCCATTAGTGAAAACCGTATCATATTTTGCTGGGTGGTTTAGCGGAGAAACATAAAAGTAAAAAAAAACAGTATTTTTTATTTTTATTTTTTTATGTTAAAAAAACTTGATGGTAGGTGGCTACCGTCGCCTATAACACAAGCAACGCCAAAGCTGCTGCAAGTGCGCTGCCGACTACAGTAGGATTAAGGATAAGGGATTAGGAGGGGATAGGGAAATGAGCTCTGGCATCCCTTACTCACTCACCGAAACACAACAGCACACGTGCTGTTATTCCCGGTGGTCTTCTGTAAGGGGGTGGTTACTGCCGCCAGGCGGGCTGCCCCTGCCACTACTTTCCAGACCAGACCAGAGCCAAATTTGAAAAGTTCATTTTTCAAAGTTGACCCTGGAATTGAACCCGCGAACCCTAGATCAGAGCGTTAAGGCAAGCACCCTAACCACTCATCCAACGGGCTCGTCAGGTAAGATAATAGGTAGGTAAGTAATAGGTAAGATGTTCCCATTGATTTAATATGTTGTTAAGGATGATTCATATTACAACGTGCCGCCACCGGGCCGTGCGTTCGCCGTGTTTTTCTCGACGGCCGGGGCACGGCCGTGGTACGGACACGGCCCGGTGAAGTATGAATTAGTTCATACAAAATCATACTATAAATATCTTAGCCGGGCACGGTCCGGTGTAATATAAATCCACCTTTATCCTATTTAATAGTGTTGTAATTTTTTGTTTTTAAAAATTTCGGCTTTTTTAAGTATTTTCTTAAGGAAGGTTCTTATGAAGAGCAAAATTGGAAAAATTTCCCGGAAAGTTTTTTGTTTAAGTTACACATCAGCTCCCACGGTTGTTGCTTCAGCTAAAAATAATAAATAAAGCATTACATTTTTCCATTTTAAAACCACAATGAATTAATTAAATGAAAATTTGATCACAGATAAATTTGACGGCCCGTTGGATGAGTGGCAAGGATGCTCGCCTAACGTCTCAGGGGCCCCGGGGTCGATTCCCGGCGGGGTCAAGTTTGGAAATTTTAATGTAATTTTCAAAATTGACTCTGGTCTGGATTTGAAAAGTAGTGGTAGGGCACACTGCGTTTCGCAGTCATTTGGGCAGCCCGCCTGGCGGCAGTGACCACCCCCTTACAGAAAACCACCGTGAAATAACAGCATATACGTGCTGTTGTGTTTCGGTGGGTGAGTAAGGGATGCCAGAGCCCATTTCCCTATCCCCTCCTAATCCCTTATCCTTAATCCTACTGTAGTCGGCAGCGCACTTGCAGCACCTGTAGCGTTGCTTGTGTTATAGGCGACGGTAGCCACCTACCATCAAGTGGACCGTCAGCCTGTCTGTTGACATAACATAAAAAAAAAAAAAAAAAAAAAAACAACAAATGTATGAACACAATTCTTAATCTATTAATTATCATTTCTTTAATTTCGCTTTCGACTTTATTGTCGATAAATGAAACCAAAGATGAATAATGTTTATACTTTGTTTGTACTTAAAATCTTTGATTGCTGTGTATTTTTTTTAACAATAGCCATTTTTTTGGAATTTTAACGAATTTTTACGAATCGATGGAGACGAGCCCGTTGGATCAGTAGTAGGGTGCTTGCCTTAACGCTCTGTTTTAAGTTCCCGGATTTAATTCCCGGCAGAGTCAACTTCGGATATGAATTTTTCAAAGTTGGCTCTGGTCTGGATCTGGAAAGTAGTGAATCGGAATTCGAAATCATTTGGGCAGCCCATCTGGCGGCAGTAACCATCCTCTTACAGAAGACCATCGTGAAATAACAACACGTGTGCTGTTGTGTTTCGGTGAGTGAGTAAGGGATGCTAGAGCCCATTTCCCTAACCCTTTCCAATTCCTACCATCAAGTGGACCGTCAGCCTGTCTACCGACCTTAACATAAAAAATAAAGAAATAATATGTAACAGTAGTGGTGGGGTTACATTGCGTTTCATAGTCCTTATGCAGCACATTTGTACTTGCGTTAATTGGCGGTACTTGTGGCGACGGTAGCCACCTATTATACCATCAAATGAACCGTCAGAATGCCTGTCGACCCATTAAGAAATACGTAGGAAGCTAATGCGAAGCCGCATATTGTAATTTCTTAATTTTGCTATATAGTACATTTTAAACCAGTAATTTTTTTAATATAATATATTTTAATAATATAACTCAATTTGGAACTCTTAGGAGCAAATAGATTAAGTAATACTTTTAGATTAACGGAACCAAAAACCACTCAAAGGAACGAGCTAAGTAACGTGCGAAAGTGACAGGCCTAAATCGGATTAATCCGGATAACCAGACCGCCGATAACCGGTAATGACCGGTCTGAGCCCCAACAGAACTTCATTGAACAATAAAAATATCTAACCAACTATAATAAGCTTTTATTATTTAAAAATCGTCAGAAGCCTTTAAACCTTAGCCTTAAAACCTGTTCGGTAATCGGAGTTTGCCTTCATTCGTTCTTTATTTGCAAAAAAACAGCTATGTGTCAGGCTCCATAATCCTGTATGATTTCTACTCCCACGTTCTGAACCATGCAAACATTTAGTTCTTTTTCAGTGTACCCTCGTGAAGGAAGAAGAAAGAAGGGTCGACAGAAAAAAAGGTGGGAAGAAGAGATTAAGAAAACAGCTGGACCACTATGGAGAAGAAAAGCCACAAACAGGAATAATGGCGAACTCTAGGGGAGGCCTTTGCCAAATGGTAATCGATACAAACGTTACCGATGTTACATGAGTAATTAAATAGGAGAAACAAATAATCATTATTATTATAGTAATAATTATTATTATTACTTATAATAATAATTATTATAGTAATAATAGTTATTATAATAAGAATAGAGAATAGATTTATAGAAAATTTTGAAAATATTAAAGTTATCAATGTGAATTTATGAAGATATTTCAGATGTATATAATAGAAATGATTGCAATACATAATATTATATACCATGTACATAATAGGGGATCGGACAGTAATCAGATTAAAATCTAAAATGTACTTAGAAAGAAAATATATAATTTTTTACGATTATTTATCGAATAATAATTTAATATAATTCATTTAAATATTTTTAAATGAAGAAATAAAATTTTATTATTTACAATATTTTTAATCTGTACTGAAACACCAATCACAGTGCGTGACGTCATTTGTGGGCAATCATTGTCTTATACCAATGCAGCTGTTTTGTTATGATATGACCACAAATGACGTTACGCGCTCTCGGATAACTATCGTGGCGTTTTGGCGGCATTTTCAAACAAACAATATTAAAACATGATTTTGAGTACCTAAAAGGCTATAAATAAATAAAATAGTATTTTTTATGGGAATAAATATCCATGAAGATTAATTTAAAACACTTTCTGAAAATTTGTCCGATCCCCTATTGTACCAATCAGAAATAAAGGCCATAGCAAATATTCACAAATATAGTAATTTATTGGTTATGTAGAAAATAGCTTTTGGCCGGGGACTTATCCGCCCCTTAAGCGTTGAATAATAAAGAAATCAATGCCTGACAAAAATATATGAGCAATAATTTATTTCCGTGGGGGCGTTGAATTTTTTTACATTTTTAGATGATCCCTCGGGAACAGCACTTTTTTTCAAGGTGAAAGGTTTTTCTTCTTGATGAATAGTTAGGCATGAAAATAAACAAACAAACCCACTTTCGCTTATATAATATTAGTTAGGATTATTCTCTGATACTTATCCCAGCCCGTAGGTCTATTAATCTATTTCAGTTTGCGGAGGTTGTTGTAGTACTAAACTGATAACCAGTGAGCTAGCTCAATTATCTCTCTAGAGGCTTTATTTCGTTAGCCCTCTCAATGACTTAGTAATATGTATTTAGGATATTAATTAAGGGAATTCTTTGGAAATTTTTTATTCTTATACTTACCACACGTAATCTTCATAATCATAATCTTCTTACCATGGAACCTATTGACAGAAATTGGATTTTTTAAACAAAACAGAAATGAATTTATTAACAAAATAACAATACTAAATTATCTTATTATCCATTCCAAAATAGGAAGACACAGACACGTTTCACAGTCATTTGGGCAGCCCGTCTGGCGGCAGTGACCAACCCTTACAGAAGACCACCGTGAAATAACAGCACGTGTGCTTTAGTGTTTCGGTGAGTGAGTAAGGGATGCCAGAGCCCATTTCCCTATCCCCTCCTAATCCCTTATCCTTAATCCTACTGTAGTCGGCAACGCACTTGCAGCACCTGTAGCGTTGCTTGTGTTATTGGTGACGGTAGCCACCTACCATCAAGTGGACCGTCAGCCTGTCTGTCGACATAACATAAAAAAAAAAAAATTAAAGGTCGTCAGACATGTTGATGTCAAAAAAGTAGTGGCAGGGTACACTGTGTTTCGTAGTCATTTGGGCAGCCCGTCTGGCCGCAGTAACCACCCCCTTACAGAAGACCACCGTGAAATGACAGCACGTGTACTGTTGTGTTTCGGTGAGTGAGTAAGGGATGCCAGAGCCCATTTCCCCTATCCCCTCATAATCCCTTATCCTTAATCCTACTGCAGTTGGCAGTGCACTTGCAGCAGCTTAGGCGTTGCTTGTGTTATGGGCGACGGTAGCCACCTACCAGACGGGCTGCCCAAATGAGTGCGGTGTATCTTGCCACTACTTACCAGATCCAGGCCAGAGCCAGGAAAGTTCATTGTTTTTTTCATGTTGACCCTGCCGGGAATCGAACGCGGGAACCCTAGAACAGAGCGTTAAGGCAAGCACCTAACCACTCATCCAACGGGCTCGTCATAAAGGCTTCGTTCTTATATTGAAGTTGTTTAGTCAAAGAAACGAAACCTGTACTAAAGAATAAGAACAAACGTATTTTAACAATAAAGTGACTTTGTTGTCTCAAGTAACTAAGTGCACACATCTTGGATGAAGATCGTCGTAAAATGTTGCATTAAGTTTTCGCTGCTGATGCTGGATTACAAATTTGTACATAAAAGTGCATAAAATAAACTTTAATCCATTTACTCTTTACTGTTAGCGTTTTATTATTATTATTAAAGTCTCCCATTTCAAAATTAATTCCTTATTTAGTTGATTCCAATTTTAGTCAAAAACATTCTTCATATTTTACAGGAATTTTGATTTTATAAGTAACTAGCTGTGCCCGCGGCTTCGCCCGCGTAGAATTCAGATTATTTCTCGATATCGGTTACCTACCTCGCAGTCGTAGCGTACAGGTCTTGTACCACTTATATACTACATAATACTTGTACATACTTGTACATACTTTTAAATACTTGTACATACTTGTACATACTTGTACATACTTGTAAATACTTGTAAATACTTGTACGCACTTGTACATACTTGTACATACTTGTACATACTTGTACATACCTGTACATACACGTACAAACTTGTACCACACTGCCTCAGTGGCTTCACGGCGCGATCGCGCTTTACATATATCGTATTATTATTATCATCTTAGTGGCTATTTCTGTCTGCTAGAGTACCAGTATCACGTCGTCCATTGCTGAAATATTGTGATCGCCACGTGAACTAAAGCTCTCTACCTATACCTACCACGTTAAGGAACTGTAGTACTTTTTTGATAGAGGCATTCTTCACATCTTCACAAGCCATTGTGTGGCTTCCTAGGATGTGACTGCGCTTGTGCATCAGGGGGCCACACTCGCACAGGATATGCATTGGTACATACATATATCGTAGGTAATAGCTCTTTAACCATACCTCCAAAACATATGCAGTAAAAAGAAAAAAATCGCGTGTATTAATTACTTATTATGATTAACTTGCCGATTTTAATATTGATAATATGGCCAATAAACATCACCTAAGAATTTAAATTATTTTTTTAATACAAAAAGTAAGGCTAGACATATGTTTGCGCTGACTTTTTTGTAGGCATCATCAAGCTCTAAAATTTTCCTATATAAAAAAATCATATATCTCTCACCTTTAAAGCAGCATTCGAAAGAAACGTTTTAGTTCAACTTTTTTCGTCGACTTACTTTTTTTTATTAAATCGAGGTAGCGCTTGACCACTATCTCACCTGATGTGAGGTGCAGATGGGGCCGAAGGTGGACCTTACCTAGTAAATGCCCATTTACCCTGGTTTTGAAGACCCCGAGGTTGTAGTTCTGTGGGAACACAGACGCAGGCAATGAGTTCCACTCCTTACTTCGCATATTCGAATAACACGAAAAATCCTTTTCATTTTACGGGATAATATATAGCTAATGCTGAAAGATTTTTTTTCGCAAACATGCTCGGAAATGTAGGCATTCTTGTACTAAAAACAAGCCACGAAGTTTGTAATTGTTGGCTCATGCATTTCTTTCACGGCCTAGGCCAAGAATGTTTTATGAAAATTCATTCCTGGCCGCTGCTCAGCCCGATGAAACCCGAAGTTTCACGAGCCTTCACGAACACGCCCGCCGCTGTCACAGGCGTAGTAGGCAGGGGGCGTGTTTCATTATTTCCTCACATTTATTGAGAAAAGCACTATACCAGCCTCGACCGGAATGAGGATTGCCGGACTCAGATCTCTATCAAGGCCTCGCTAAAGCTCGGCCTTGAAACCACTTCGTCCGGCAATCCTTCACTTCCTGGACTCTCCAGTAATGTACTATATCAGACCTTCTGGGTACTTTTTTTGTAAATTAGTTCTTTATATTATTATAAAGGGTGGCAGGCAGGCTGATGACCCACTTGATGGTAGATGATTACCGTCGCCTAAGGACATAAGCAATACAGGCCTTTGTTTTGAGATTTGCTTTCAGATACCGCGTCATCTTAGATATCTTTTAAATTGTGTTTATACATTTTCCTTTGTATTGTCTTCCAGTGCAATAACATTGTGAACTTATCAAGATGTTGCGGTTTCCTTTAATTTTAAGTACACTTAAGACTTTAATGTTGGGAAGTTAACTAATTTTGTATGAGAATTTGGCTGACTTTGTTGCGACGATCTGGATTTTAAATTAATATGTAACATTTTGTTTCTACAATCACTTAATTTTATCAACCTTTAAATGCTTGGATCCTAAACTTGGTATTTGGCTAGCACATGATATCAGGCCACTTATTAATATGATGCTCATATAATAAATCTTATTCTTAAACAACTTCTTTTAATAAATAGCGTGATATTGGTAATATTATTGATCAGTGAATATAAAATGTGCAATTAAATTGAATTATATTTAAACGATTTAATTAAATTATACAATAGCATTAATATTTCTTTATAAAGAAGGAAAAAAAAGAAAAGGAAACACATTTTATATACACAGAAAACATGTTTCAGTTCAAAACTACTTCCCCTTAAATTAAAGCCCAATTCACCATAATATAGGTACTAATTATTAAAAAAATGAAAAAAGCTTTTGATGCCATATACCATATATAAATAAAAAAACATTTAAAACCACTGATATATTATTATCTTAAGAACCGGACCAACAACGGCACGGCGAAATGCCTTTTTTTTAAATTTTGTTATTAAAGATGGGTTTGCTCCTTCCTACATGGATAGATATCCATGTAAGAAGGATGAGGCCGACGATGGAGCGAGAAACCTGAACGATGGACGATGAACCTTGAAAAGATTTGGGTTATATGAGCTCGGAAATACAGACGCCGGCAGGGAGTTCCAATCCTTAGCAGTGTTTTAAAGCGCTTGGTCCGAATTAGAGGGATTTCGACAAGGTGAGGATGGTAACCAGCCGTGCGTCTGCATGTCCGATAGAGGAAAGGGGAAGGCGGTATGATCTCATGCAGCTCTCGAGCACACTCTCCGAAGTACATCTTATAGAATACACACAGAGAGGCAACTTTACGTCTATGTGCCAGGCTCTGCAGCTTAGTTCTTATTAGTGTATCATCGTTAGCTTTAAGACCAGCGCATTGGCCTAAAATCTCAGTTTAGGGCCAGCTAACGGCAGTCGTCGTTGAGAGGAGTCGCAACTAGATTTTTATAAGAATATCTAGTTGCGTACTAAAAGGCTGTAGCATTTCCTCGTTGAATGGAATAATACGTTGGCCGAGGAAAGTGCCAGCTCTTCGGTCCCCCGTCGCATCAATAAGCCTCTTCGAAATATCTTCGAAGAGGCTCATTGCTGCAGGGCCCCACGGACCGAGTATCTCGACTCCGAATGGTACAAAACCATATTCGGCGCACTATGGAAAATGTGGGTCAGTTTCGGATCAAAAATCTATAACTTCGTGTATTTTTGTCATATCGTTATGAAATTTGGTATACATATGCAGTAATGTATGTAGATTTAAATTATATAGAATTTATAGTGATTTCTCTTTATATGTTAAAATAAAATAAAAATAAAATAAATCTTTATTTGCGCGAACACATGTTTACAGGATTTTAATTTGTATACAGCAGTTACAGTACAAAGTATGTTCTACCCGCCAAGGGCATGCAAATATTTGTGTTTAATTGTTGGTAAACTAATATATTGTTGGTAACTATAATATAAAGGAATTAATGTTTCTTATTATAAAATTCTTTAACATCATAATAACAACAATCTAATAACCATTTTGTTAATGTTCTTGCAAATTTAGGATCCGGCAATTCTTTTATATTATTAGGTAGTTTATTGTATGTTTTAATTGCCATAACATAAACATTTCTATTAAATAGTTCTAATCTACATTTTGGTCTTTGCAATAAATTACCTTGTCTAGTTATTTTGGTTCCTATTTTGTTATTTTCGACAAAACAGTTCGGATATTTTCTAACAAATATACACAACGTCTTTATATACAAGCAAGGTAAGGGAAGTATATGTAACTTTTTAAATAGTGGCACACAACTCTCCATAAAGCCAACGCCACATATTGCTCTGATGCATTTTTTTTGGGCCCTAAAAGCTCTTATTATTTCGACAGAGTTACCCCATACCAATAATCCGTATGTCAAAATCGAAGAAACGTAGCCATGATAAGCAGTGATTGCTGCCTCAATAGACACAGTCAATCTTAACCGACGTAGTGCATAAACAAATCTGTCTACTTTATCACAGACCAGACCGACATGAGATTTCCAATTACAATGTTTATCTAGCATTACGCCTAAATATTTTATACTTTCTACTTCTTCAATAATTTTACCTTTGTCTATAACTTGAAGAGGTGTAAATTTAGTTTTATAAGTTACGAACTGCATTAGCTTACTTTTATCAATATTTAGATGAAGGTTATTTTTATCTAACCATTCTGTTAAATTTGTTAATAATGAAATTATTTCCAACTTTTGTTGGTTTTTATCCTTGTTTTTTAATACAATTGTAGTGTCGTCAGCGTACAGAAATGTGCTATGATGTGTTATGTTGGGAAGGTCGTTTATATATATTAAAAACAAAAATGGCCCAAGTATACTGCCTTGAGGGACTCCCGATACATTTATTCTGAAGCTAGATCTCCTTGTTATCTTAACACCTACTTCAGATTTATACTTATGTACTATTTTTGAAACTTCTGTACATTGATATCTATTTGATAAATATGATTTAAGCCATTTCAATGTAATTCCTCTCATGCCACATCGTTCTAGTTTATATTCTAAAATTTTATGATCGACAAAATCAAATGTTTAAATGCAAATAGCATAAAGAGACAAAAATTGGGATAAACACGAAAAAAGAGGTAATTTATTTATTAAAAGTGAAATAAAAAGTAATAATTTTTATAAAAATTAACATTAAACGTAAAGAACAAGCCATGTCAATAAAAAAAATAATTTAAACAATATTTTTAAACTTATCGCTTTCGTCTACTTCACTTATATTACTTAAAACTTATATTTTTTGACATCTACTCAATAATGTGGGTAATTTTTCACTTAAGAGATTTAATTTAAAAGTGAGTAAATACACTGGAAAAATAAAATCTTTATCTACTTAGGATCTATACACATTTCAGTTTCAAGTGGTGCCACTTTTAGAAGAGTAAGTGCTTCTTCCTCAAGGTCTTTTACATTCTTTGCGTATGGTTTTCTTAGACTTGTTATATACGGATTGGATGTGTACAATAGAGTTTTGAAAACATCTTCATTTGTAGCTTTTCGGCTACATTTTCTGGCATGATGTAGTCGCATGTTTCGGTAGTCTTTGTTGCGCGACTCTTGTGCGTCTTCCGATAGCTGTCCAATAGGAAGCACTGCGAAATATTTAATTTTTATATTCTTCTCTAAAAATGTTCCATTCTTCCGAGATGCCAGGGCCCAGCGCTTATTAAACGTTGGAAGAATATGCCTTTGTATGTCACTTATTATAAAACATATGTCGTTTTCAGAAACATTGAATTTTTCCAGTAAAACTTTGGACAATGATTCCACGGTTCTACCTCCCTCGATATAGGGAAGTATGATATCACGTTTGGTACAGTTGAAGGAAGACATTGTATAACTATAATAATTACAGCCGTAAATTAACTATACTTCACTTGAAGTTACACTGAACTGAATGGCTGGAATAAAAATTACCTCCCTTTATATACTAATTTGCAATATTGAATCGGTACTTACAAAATTATTATCTGTTATTTTCTCACGCGAAACAGGTGCAAATTTGATAAAACCCTTTTGTTATTACGAAATAATTTAAAAAATTATCAATTATCACAGGGACTGTTCACAAGAACAGTCCCTGTGATAAACCTCAAAAGATACCGAATTTTCCTACTCCGCAAATATCCGCAGCAGATTTTTTTTGTATCTTGTTTATGAATAGTTAGACCATGAACTGATACAAAAATTAGCGGGTGGGGAGACGTGGGTAACAGTCAGAACTTTCAATGAAATTTTTTTTTGTGAAAAATTTGGTAATGTTCCTTTTTAAGTACTTTCCCAAAATTCTCAAAATAAAATGAAAATTAAAAAGCTGTTTCGTAAAGTACATAAAATTACCTTCCTAAAAATGTAATACACTGCATATCTGTGCTATATATTTTTTTCACAATATTGTTTTGAAACATGAACACCCAAAGTCTTGAGTTTGGCACCTTTATCTTCAATGTACTTCTAACCATGAAAAATTATATTATATTGCGTATTAGGTAACAAAATCCTATTGAATATTATAACTTGACTATTTGAGTATCAATTTAAATTAAAATATCACCCAGATTATGGTATTCGTAAAAACCATTTATGATACGCTCTTGTTCTACCATTTTCCATAGTGCGGCGCGGAGGCCACTATATTTAGAAATTTTATTTTATTAGAAAACTAGATTAGACTTGTAATAAATGTATGATATTTTACACATTAATGAATTCAAATAATGTTGGTTGGAACTTCGAACGAATCATTGCAACTTCTGCTGTGATATCCCAGTGAGTCGTAACTCTCGCCAGTGGATACATATTATGTTTTGTTTGTCGGCGAATAAGAACTTCCTGCACGTAATGTAGGAGACCTGAATAGCCTAACAAGTTCCCAGCAGTGGGACTGAATGTATATTTACTAAATGTATATGAACTATTGTTTAATAAATCGCGGCACAATAATATAACCGGCTTATTCTGACATAAAGTTGCTTATATGTATAACTAAATATACGGTAATTCTAATAAGTATATTTAGCTCCGAAGCTTAGCATATTATTATTATTGTGAATTTGACGAACCAATTGGATGAGTGGTTAGGGTGCTTGCCTTAACGCTCTGTTCTAGGGATCCCGGGTTCGGTTCCCGGTAGGGTCAACTTTGAAAAATCAACTTTTCAAATTTGTCTCTGGCCTGGATCTGGAAAATAGTGGCAGGGCACACTGCTTTTCGCAGTAATTTCGGCAGCCCGTCTGGCGGCAGTAACCAACCCTTACAGAAGACCACCGTGATATAACAGCACGTGTGCTGTTGTGTTTCGGTGAGTGAAGTAAGGGATGCCAGAGCCCATTTCCCTATTCCCTTCCCAATCCCTTATCCTTAATCCCATTGTAGTCGGCAGCGCACTTGCAGCAGCTTTGGCGTTGCTTGTGTTATAGGCGACGGTAGACACCTACCATCAAGTGGGCCGTCAGCCTGTCTGCCGATCTTAACATAAATAACAATAATTATTATTAGTAATATAACATATATAAGTTACATTCGCAAATGTACAAATACTTACATGGTATAGGTCCCATTCGCCCGTAAAATTCACCCGAATTATTTTTTTCCCAACTGGCCCTAAAAAGTATGTCCCATTCACCCGAATTAATAGGTTCTACTCACCCGCGAATGTATTTTGAAAGCGATAGCAGAAACAATGTGTGTATTTAAGTTTAATTTGAATATTAAAATTTGAGGAACTTAAGACCTTACACTAATTATGTCTAAAATAATGCTAGCAAATGTGTGTTTGTGTTACTTTTTGAAAACACTCATTTTACAAAATATTTATTTATTAGTAAATATAACATAGTAACAACCGACTCAAGAATTTTTCAATTCGAACCAGTAGTTCCTGAGATTAGCGCGTTCAACCAATCAAACAAACAAACAAACTCTTCAGCTTTATAATATTAGTATAGATTATGGCATCAGATGTGGCTTAAATTTACAGACTCAGCCTAGTTTATATGTGAGGATAGATTTTGAAATAACACGATTTAAAATTTGAGATCTTAGACTTAATATTTACTCCCTGTATTAATTTGCTAGAACAAATAAATATTTTTATTGTTATTATTATAGGTATCATCTTCTCAAATCTTCTCAATTTTTTTCCAAGAAATGACTAAGCGAAATACAGCCATTGAGGTGGTCATCGACAATATTCTTAATCCTAAAATCAAACTCTCTATAAGACTTTTATCTTAAAGAGAAATTGGGTAATAGATTTTTTTTAAAGTATTTTAATTATTATTTGGGAATTCCAAGAAATACACGTGCTTAACAATAAGTAAAAGTCGTAAAACAGCCCGTACTTATAAAACACATTTACGAAGACAAGACTTCGAATTTTTGAACGAAACATTTCACCATAGAAGTACGAATATGCGTAATAGTCCGTGCGAGCCATCTGCGCGGGGTCTGAAGTGCAGGCGGGGGCGAGGTAGTGAAAGAATAGAGCGTAACTGTGTCGATTCTAGATTGTCGATATATCGATGACAGATTAAAAGGATAAAAGAAAATTTAGTTTAGTCGTGTACGGGGTAAAAATGATGTAAAATGGGGTAAAAAACTACTGTATTTAATTATTTTTTTTTACCATTTTACATATTTTACAAAACACTGTGCTAGAAAACAACCTTGAAACAACATTAGGAAAACTGCAGCAAGTAATAATAAATAAATAAAGAACTCTAAAAGAATATAAATATAAATAAACATTGTAGGTAAATTACTTCTTTCCAATACTATAATTATAATTTTTACGTAATAATAAACTAATGACAGTTCACAACAATACTGTTATAATTTAACACTAAACAAACTGTATTTTTATCATTCACAAACTTAATTTAATTAAATAAATATATTGCTAAGATATTATGTGTAATAATAAATCTTGTTAATCGATATTTGTAAAGAAGATGCAAGCACAGCACTATGGATGACCGTCATATTTTGACATAGTAATGGCGTATTTGTAAAATATTAAAATAATATGAAGTTTAAAGTAACATGTGGAAAGTAACCCCACGTTTTATTTTGGGGTTTTTAGAATTGTTTTTGCACTGCTTAATTGCACAATTCGGCATTTTTTCACTGAAAACTTTTAATTTTCTTCTGACGCGAATCTGTCAGCGTACGTAAGCGGACTGATGCTCGCGCACGCGCTAGGGCATACACTACCTGTATGCCCTGCGCGCGCCTCTTCATACATAATTCTATGCATTTCACTAATAAATTGTATTTTGTAAAATGAACGTATAATTATGTTTCTATGTGCCTAATGAGAAAATTGAGCATCTACATATATCCAAACAAAATTTAACTATATACCTATTTAGTTTTTGTAACTTGCATTAGGTTTGTATTTCATAAACACAACACATAAAAATAAATAAATGCTAACCGTATCGATTTTACGTTCTACGCCAGTGGGGAATATGAAATAAGAGTCGGGTGAATGGGTAAATTTTTGTAGGTTTTAATAAAATTAATAAATTCACCCGGGCCAATGGGACCTAAACTATGTATTGTATTCGCAACCTGAACCCCCTTTTATTTATTCACTTCATGTTGACTTATAACATTGGTTATTTAATAGTTTCCTTTAATTGTATTAGAAAGATCACACTGAAGTTCATAAGAAACTTGAGTGTTTGAACTGAGATAAATTGACCAGTAATAGCAATAATATCTACCCAAAATCTATTATAGACATATTTTATTGTGTCGAAATAATTGCCCTAATGAAACTACTACGAATGCATATAAAATGAAACTTTTCCCAAGGTTTTTTTTTTGTTTGAGCATTAATCAACGGTTTGGTTTTATTTTTTAGTTTTTACCTATATGCAAACATGGTTTACGAGCCTGTATTTATTTTCGACGAAACAATCGAAAAACGAAATTCGAAACTTCGGCTGTCGGTAGCAAGAATAAAGACATTTACATTTTTGAATACACGATTCCCACAAAAGCCTTTTCCACACAAAAAATATTTAGATTAATTATTAAATTACCCTGTGTCACTACAAAGCACAATGTAAAGTCCCCTTTTTTTCTCTGTCTGACTGTATGTAAGTGTTAATCTCGGAAACTTGTGAATGGATTTTGTTTCTCTTTTATCATCTTCTTCTGTGCCGTAGAATATCCACCGCTGGACATAAGCCTGCCCGTAATTTTGTGTTTTTTGTGTTTTAAATATAACAAAATAAACTGCGATAAGTTGCTATATAAAAATGAATCCCTATTTCCCTTGGTCACGGCATCACGCGTGAACGGGTAGGCCGATTTTAATTCGGTTTTCACTAATGGAAAGAGTGATAAACGGGGAATGTTTATATATATATAAAAATTGCATCCCGTGCGAAGCCAGGGGCGGGTCGCTAGTAAATAATATATATAAACATGAGAAATCGATAAAAATATAGTTTGTAACGGCAGTTTTTCGTGTGTCCTACTATAAGTTGAACATAAATTACAATGACAATCAGACTGGGCAAGATCGAAATAGCAATCAGACAGCTTAGGAACGGTAAAGCTATTGGTGCTGATGGAATCACAACAGAGCTTCTGAAGGCGAGTGGAACTGTGGTCCCGAAGGAACTTCAGAAGCTCTTCGACTTCATTATAGACAGCGGAATCACAGTATTATAGACAGTATATTCGTTCTGTTCTTTAAAAAAGGAGATAAAACTATCCTCTAGAACCACAGACAGATTTCAACTTATATACATGACTGAGGAAGTTATGATTATAAGTTGTTCTCGAGAAACATAACAAATAGTCTAGGCTGAAAATTGGACAAGTTTCTACCCCCGGAGCAGGCCGGATTTCGTTCCGGCTTCAGAACCGTAGACCATAATACACATGCTGAAACAGATTATACAGAAAAAAGTTTATCAGGTTCTGTGCATAGCTTTTCTAGATTACAAGAAAGCCTTCGACTTAGTCGAAACCTGGGCCGTTCTGGAATCCTAGCAACGGTGCCAAGCAGACAATCGATATGTAGAGGTGTTAAGGCATTTTTACAAAGCCACGACAAGTACAAGTACAAGGCCAGCAGACAAAACTGACCTAACAGAGGAGTTCGACAGGAGGATGTGATATCCCAGAAACTGTATACCAACGCGTTAGATGATGTATTCAAGATGCTGAACTGGGAAACGCAAGGAATTAATGTCAACGATGAATATCTCTCTCACCTCCATTTTGCTGACAATATAGTCATTCTGGCACAGTCGCTGGAAGGACTCAGAAAGATGTTGGATAGCCTCAATGTCGCCCCTCGGCGCGTAGAACTTGGGATGAATTTGAACATTTTGCCAATATATTTTTTAAAATTGTAGACATTTCTTTTTATTATTTATACAGGGTTCCGTATCAAAACTTATTCCTTATGACCGACACTATCAACTACGGTAATAAAAATAATTGCAATTTTTTTATTTTTTTTATTTAACCGGGTTCAAATCCTGGATGCGTATGAGCGAAAAATGTATGAATGCAGTTCCTATTTTTTCAAAAAAACCGTTCCAAGAACAAATTTTCGTACGGTTTGGTTTGTTGTGGTTTAAGATTTGACCTCACGGACCCATTTGGATTGATACAAATGAAACTGCAGCTTATAAAAATCAGAGTTTACAAAAATCTAAGAATCCTACCAATTGTTTGTTAGTAGTCATCGGTAGGTAACTTTTTTTATTATTCACACCGTAACAAGATCTTAGTGGGCCAGGGCACACTGCGTTTCTCAGTCCTAAATTACAGAAGACCATCGTGAAATAAGAGCATGTGTGCTATAATAATTTCGTGAATGATTGTGGTATGCTAGATTAGGATATGAAAATCCCTCATCTTTTATCCGACTAAGATTCGCATCCCATTCGCAGCACCTATGCTGTTGCTGGTGTTAACAGGCAACGGCAGCCACCTGGCAGGTGGACCGTCAGCCTGCCTGCCCAAATTTACATAAAATCAGTCGAGTACAACCAATACAGGGCATACACTGTGTAAATTGTTCGAGGCTGTATTTTGTTTTGTATTTCGAAACAAAATCGAACAAGACTTAGCACTTCTACACGTAAGTAATTTGAAACGTGCCAACTCCACGAAGTGCCTTTCATAAGCACATTATGGAAGTAATAAGTCTCGCTTTCATGTCTGAGAGAGATGTAATACGCGTTTTGTTTGTATTTTATACAATTATTATTTTAAATTTAATTTGGGAGAGCGACATTATCACTTTTATATATATATTTTTATTATTATTCTAACTAATGTTTTTAGCTACTTTAAAAAAACATCGTGAAATGACAGCATTTATGCTGTTCTGTTTAAAAAGTGCGGCGTGCTTAGCTCCTGTACAAACCTTATCCCTTACCTTGTCCTAACAAACTGACAGCTTTCCGTTGGTTTTACTTGTGTTTATAGACGTCAGTCTGACTCCCAACTTTAACATAAAAAAGCATTTTGGCCATTGATCCTCATGGCCTACTGTAACACAGGTTTAGAATTAGAAATATTGTTATAGGCGACGCTAACCACCTACCATCAAGTGGACCGTCAGCCTGTCTGCCAATCTTAACATAAAAAAAGATTAAATAAAAAAAACACATGAGCTCTATTTATATAAGAAATGATTAACTAATCGAACCCCGGAATCCTAGAACAGAGCATTAAGACGAGCATCCTAACCACTCATCCAACGGGCTCAAACACATGAGCTCTATTTATATAAGAAATGATTAACTAATCGAACCCGGGAACCCTAGAACAGAGCATTAAGACGAGCATCCTAACCACTCATCCAACGGGCTCGTCAAAACAGATAGGTAGTATGGATAAGAAATAGTCCCTAGTGAATCCATTCAGTGTGCAATGGAACAGTTCAATTTGTTATTTTTTAGTGTAAGTATATAAATATTTAAAAATATATTAATATTTTAAACAATCTTCATTGTGAGGTCGTCAACTTTTATATTGAAACACAATCAGTGAGAATGAGACGTATCGTTTACCTCCCCACTACCTATTGACTCCCCCACTACCTCCCCGAGCTTCCATTGATACATTCGGACGGACGGCAATATTGTTTTTGCTGACAGCACGTGCGATTTACTGCAAAACAGTATCATTCCCATAGAGTCGACAATTTCAGAGACAAGTCACACTATTTATTTTATGAACTAATTATTTCTCATGTATGAGTAAGTATAGTAAGTAATACTCCAGAACTTAAAAGGAAATCAACGAAAATGTACTAAGCATTATGGGATTACGGGAAAATGTGAACATTTTTAAACATAATTTCAAATATTCTTTTTCGCCTTAATGATTAACTTACAAAATAACGTTTGTATTTAATTCGCCATGCTATTCATAGACCATGTTATTTACCCCCATAGTCTCTGTATACCATAGAACATAGGATATGTAGGCATAAATCGCTTTACGCTTAAATATCGTTTAAGTATGCTTTTGTATTAATTACTTATTTTTCAGTCTTTATTTTTTATGGGTCTATTTTTACTTAAACTCCTCATTTGACTAAGTTGCGTTTAGTAAGTTTTACTAAACAGATAAATCCTTAGCGCAATAAGAAACTTTTTATAAAATGTTTTGGTCCTAGTGCATTTTAGTCCGATAATTAGTTGCGACGGGGCAGTCTGTCTGGCGACAGTATTATTCTATTATTCTTCTTGTCTTTGTGGCTATTTCTGTCTGCTAGAGTACCAGTATCACTTCGTCTATTGCTGAAATATTGTGATCGCCACGTGAACTAAAGCTCTCTATACCTACCTCGTTAAGAAACTGTAGTACTTTTTTGATAGAGGCATTCTTCACATCTTCACAAGCCATTGTGTGGCTTCCTAGGATGTGACAGGGGCCACACTCGCACAGGATATGCATTGGTGTTTCTTCTGCCTTATGGCAGAAGCACTCATGGCACTCTCCCGTACTAGTGAGCCCCATTACTTTTAGGTGCCTATTGAGGCGGCAGTGCCCCGGTAGTGCCCTAGATAGCATACACAAATTGCTCCTACTAAGCGACATAGCCTGATTTGTCATGTTTCGACTATAGGCTTTAATGAGCGCTTTGAAATGGTTCAACCCTGGCGACAGTAGCCACCTCTTCACAGAAAATATCATGAAGTAACAGCGAATGAGTAAGGGATGCCGAAACTCATCTTATAAATGTGGTAATTGTATTTGCAACCCTCGAGGGGTTTCTTAGGATAATAGGCGACAGAATCCATCTATATCAATGTGCTATAAGCTCTAACTTGCATTAAAAAAAATAGTACCAAGTAATGTTAGTTTTTCATCCGATATTATAATAATGTAAAATTAAAAATGACCGCTCAGCAATGCTTTTAAACTCACAAATCCCTAATCCTCTCCAAGTTGGAAATAAGCCAATCCTTTTAACAATGGGATTATGTTATTAACACAAACTGCCACTCACTAAGTTTAGTCCTTTTTGTACATTTTTAAGTAACTTTCCTTTTTATAAGCCGCTTTTTTGAGGTTGCGTAAATAAAAGTGAGCGACTTCCTCGTAAGCTCAAATGACAAGTTGTATAAAATGTATTTTACTGTAAAAAGGCCGCTTCACTTACTTACTAGCATGTTTAACTTAAGATTTATTTAGCTAAGATCACGAACAAATTAGTAGGAATATAAATGTGGAAAAAAAAGAGTGAAACACTATAAAAGTTTGAACAATTTACCAATTGAGATTTATTCTGGAATTTTTTTATAAATACATATTCATGTTTTGAGGAAATGTATTTCTGTGTTGCGGTGTTAGCGAATTTTCAAATCATACTGTCACTGCTTTTAGTATGAGTTATATACAGGTTGTCCCAAAGATGTTGTATTAGTACACTAATACAATTATCTTTGGGTTGTCCCGTAAATAGTGGCCGATTTTGAATTTAACGATAGGGCAAGAAAAAACACTGACCATAAATAAGATCAACAGATTCACTTGGGATATCCGAGTGGCACCGTTTTTGAGATATTAGCACAGATTAATGACAACTAGATTAGCACCTATCGTGGCCGCGTCAGTCCCTCTCGCTCTAAGATTAATGTTGCCAGAAAAATAAGTGCCATACTTTTTAAGGAATTTTTAACTTGTTCTTGTAGATTCTACATTAGTAAATAATTAGAGAATACAATAAAAATAAATAACATAATAGCTTTCTGAATGAGGTTTTTAAAATGATAAAATTGCATTGTTAAAAGACTAATCCTCTTGGTTTTACAGTCCAAAAGAAGTTACAGCTCTTTTAATTTGCATTCTTCGATTTAGCGTATTGCAACATTTAATGTTGTTGGCCATACAACTGTCACAATTTGACATTTGTGAGGCCAGAAAACCGGCCACGACGATAAGGACAAAAAATTATATTTGCATCCCTTTTTTTCAAAGGCGTTATTGTAACAACAGTCCTTGTTTAACATTTCGTGACGTCAGATTGATTCCATCTAGTTGTGATTAATCTGAGGATATTAGGCTTTTTTGAATTTTTAAAAGGTTTTTACTTTGTGTCACTAATTCGCTCCACAAAGGTTGAGGTTAAAAGGATTTGCCATACTACTAATTATTTTACTAATGTAAAATCAGAAATTTTCATTTGGTCATATGCTGGTATTAGCACTTTCACCTTAAACTGTACTTTCACCTTTAAAAAAGTACTAAAAAAAGTACTATGGAGGTCAACTATCTAAAAAAGTTTCTAACTGGTAAAATACATGTACTTACTTTTATTTCTTTCGAAACAACGATATTGCTCAAAGGAGTTGTTTTTTTTTTCAGAATTAAAAGCTTGCTTTATTTAATTAACTTCTCAAAACTCTGTAACCCATTCAAAATTACGTAACAGGCAAGTCTGACTTACATTTTCAATAGCTTAGCTTAACCATTACACACACATTTATAATCGAAATGTGAATTTGGGATATGGTCGAATAGCGTTTTTCTGCAAACCCATGACCTGCCTTATTGGTAACTCCAATAGCGACAACTATTTATGGGACATCCTGTATACTCTATAGTATGAGTATAATTTTAAATGTCAGTAATATGTTATCTTATCTTATCTTATCTTATCTTATCTTATCTTATCTTATCTTATCTTATCTTATCTTATCTTATCTTATCTTATCTTATCTTATCTTATCTTATCTTATCTTATCTTATCTTATCTTATCTTATCTTATCTTATCTTATCTTATCTTATCTTATCTTATCTTATCTTATCTTATCTTATCTTATCTTATCTTATCTTATCTTATCTTATCTTATCTTATCTTATCTTATCTTATCTTATCTTATCTTATCTTATCTTATCTTATCTTATCTTATCTTATCTTATCTTATCTTATCTTATCTTATCTTATCTTATCTTATCTTATCTTATCTTATCTTATCTTATCTTATCTTATCTTATCTTATCTTATCTTATCTTATCTTATCTTATCTTATCTTATCTTATCTTATCTTATCTTATCTTATCTTATCTTATCTTATCTTATCTTATCTTATCTTATCTTATCTTATCTTATCTTATCTTATCTTATCTTATCTTATCTTATCTTATCTTATCTTATCTTATCTTATCTTATCTTATCTTATCTTATCTTATCTTATCTTATCTTATCTTATCTTATCTTATCTTATCTTATCTTATCTTATCTTATCTTATCTTATCTTATCTTATCTTATCTATGGTCCTATAAAATTCATTTTTTGGTAATAATAGTCATATAATTAGTACAAATGCGAGTTTTAAAATTAATAAAATTGGTATTGAGACGAATATCTTATAGATATTACGATCTTTAGCAATAGACATTACCCTAAATCAAAAAGCAGAGTGGCGACAATGGAACAAAATGGCTCCCGTAACGGCTTCCGGCGATTTGAATAAAAACCTGACCTAACTTACATATCTATTTTTTGCAGTCGACGCTTTTCGCCTTTAAAAAAGCTTATTGATACTTTTTTGTGCTTTTAAAAACGAAACGCTGCAACCAATTCGATGGCGGCCGCCACTCTGAAAAAATTTAACTGAAAAAACTACTGAAAATTTTACCAACCACCACCATAACGGTTATCAATCTGTATAGGATTTTTTTAATACAATATGATTGCTATTCGGAAATTACTCGTAAAATGGTAAGGTGGATGTGAATCTCTATATATAAAAATGAATCCCCATTTCCCTTGGTCACGGCATCACGCGTGAACGGGTGGACCGATTTTAATTCGGTTTTCACCACCGGAAAGAGGGATAAACGGGGAATGTTCATATATATAAAAATTGCACGCCGAGCGAAGCCGGGGGCGCGTCGCTAGTGTTAAATAATTTAGATATAAGTAAACTCGTACATGCATACGCTCATGATTGGATTTTAACTAAAACCCCTCACGAGTTTCCATTGTAATTTCCTTTTAATAAACTTCTTTACTAACTAGCGACTCCCCGTCATCGCCGGCACGAATACAATTATTTTGTGCAAATTATATAAACAAACCTACCCCAGTTATCGCTTTCCATTAGTGAAAATAATATCCGTTAATACAGTTTGGAAGTAGTTAGTGGAGAACAGACAGAAAATAACACGGGCCTTATTTTATAAAATACATTATGTAAAAGAATATTCATTTTGTTTTGTATATACATACATAGGTATACATAAATGGGTTCGTCTCATAAATTCCTCGCCAATAATGTGTTAATCCATAAAGTAAAAAATTCGGATCCCTTTGTCAATTTGTTTATGAATGCATTTTTTTGTCTTTTTTTTTTATCATCCTTCGATATATTATATGTCACTGACTTGCGTTGACTTGCGGTGGTCTATGGCCATTTGTATAGAACATGATGGTGAAATTTATATGAACGCGAAGCGCGTGTTTCTTTGTCGGGAAAAATTTTAATTGTTGAAAATGAATAATACATGGGTTTTCTGCGACTTTTGTAAAGGTCTACTGTATGAAGTTTTGTATCCGTGTCGCGAGACAAATGAAATTTGATTTCGATTTATGTGGAAACGTCATTGACATTTGAGTTTTTCTGGAACAATATTAGCACTAAAGACCTTTGGAATCGTCTAAGAGGCAAGGGAACAGTGGCGCGTAATACTTCTTCTCTAGGTAAGAAGAATACGACCTCTTCCAGATACCAACGAGGGACCTCAAGATTAGAAATGTAACAGAAGACGGTACGCGAAGAAATTTTGGTGTCTTTTTTTTTTTAGTGGCAAAGTCTAGTATTCACATCCAATGATTGATTTGGCCTAACAAATCTGGTAGCAGCATTGTGTGTGTGTTTATTTTGGGCTCTACGAATCGTAGACATTTGCATTTATTCCAACAACAGTAGACGCAAACAATAACTATTATCGAGCATTGTCAATAAAAAATTGAAAATATGTTTTTTTTTTCACAATAATCTAATTATTGCTATTTCTTATTTGTTTTCTATAAAGAATTACTTATTTCATAGAGTATACTGCTATAATATACTGCCGCCTCAATAGGCACTTTAAAGTAATGGGGGGCTCACTAGTACGGGAGAGTGTCGCTTCTGCCATGAGGCAGAAGAAACACCAATGCATATCCTGATGCACAAACGCAGTCACATCCTAGGAAGCCACACAATGGCTTGTGAAGATGTGAAGAATGTCTCTATCAAAAAAGTACTACAGTTCCTTAACGTGGTAGCTATACGTAGAGAGCTTTAGTTCATGTGGCGACAATATTTCAGCAATGGACGAAGTGATACTGGTACTCGAGCAGACAGAAATAGCCACTAAGACAAGATAAGATAAGATATTTCATAGAGTCACTTGGAAGTAACTATCTATCATTTTAGCAATGAACTTAAATAATTTTATCTTAATTCATAAATGTACTGTAAAATTCAGTTAGTATATGAACACTGATTCTGCAAACAAGAAAAAGATTTATTTAATAATTTAATAAATTCTTCGAACTAGCAACAAACTATAATTATAGATTCTCGTGTCGTGACGTCTGACGACAATGCGCACGTATATTATTAGTTTACGACTAACGAGATATAGTCGTAATTACGATAGCACATCTGAGACTCCCTGTTAACGCTCTTCCTCCTTGTCGTTCAGTAGTAAGAAACTGATCTACTAGTCCAGAATAATGCAATTTCTTCTGCGATGGAAAAGAATATATCGTGAACAACTAGGATAGAATAATTTATAACGAAACATTGTGATTATTAGAATTATTAGCATTAAGCTAAAAAAATTTAACAAGAAATTATACTAGTAGAACATGATAATTTGGAGCCCCTAAGATTGGCAGTGAAGAATTTTCCTATGGAGAAACAGCGTGTTTCAATTGAAAACCATCACGCAAGTCGGATAATGCCTACGTTGTACTCTGCTGACTAATTGAGAAGCTTCTATAGAGCTTTGAGCATAAAATCGGTCATTCTGCTTGTTAAAATGTTTTTCAATAGTAAAAATTTTCTCGTCATTAAATAAAAAATTTCTGTGACCTCTCAGAATTTTACCACCCTTTTTTTTTTTTTTTTTTTTTTTTTTTTTTTCGAGGAGAAATCCATTTACGGATTCCCTACCGCTGGCTAGACGGTAGGGATATGTGGGACTCACCCAGTCAAGGGACTGGGTCCTACACCACTAAAACTCCCCGGTGTCTCCTTGCCCTTTGAGCGGGGTGGACCGGGTTCTGCCTAGGCAACAACTCCGATCCACCCCAGGGCAGCCTAGTCATTACTGACTAGGCTTACTCCAATGGGGGATTGCCCGGAGACACCCAGGCAATCCCCAGACGGGGGGAACCTTGTGCAGGCACACATAGCTCGCCAGCCATGTGTGCAGGTCCCCTAGGGCATTTGAAGACGAGCTAGGTATGCCCGCCTTCTCCTGCCCAGACAGAATTTTACCACCCTATAAATTTTTAAATTATCTGTTAAATAATGACTACTGCGTTTCTTATAAGCTGCAAGTCCTAAGTCATCCTTTAAAATATGAGACATATTTATTTCCCGAGATAAAATATTTTGCTTTCAGAATGGATTTCTTTTAATTCTTTGCTTCACTGCTTTGATCGACTTTTTAGTCTGTTTTCAGTACGTATACTATGTGGAGGGCCAGATCTTTTTCTGTCACAAACAGAAGTGGTTTCATTGTACCCATTAATAACCCGGTTTACAAACATTCGATTAATTTCAAGCATATGGAAAGTTTTAAAAATTGCATTTGGCCCCATACAGTAATTCGGTTCTCTTTAACACCCCACTCGATTTTACTGTCACAAGGATATCTAACTCACTATGAATATTAATATAAGAATGATAGGTACTAAATTCAAATGTAATATTATCGATGGCGCCAATTGTTAACTATTATTTTATAGCGATTTGCTATGATGTGTGCTATCTCACTCCTCACCATATACCTGCCTATACATCTATTGCCACCGCGCCGATAGCCGCAACGCTAGAACTACTTATTGTATAGAGGCAGATTAGGCGACGATAGGTACTTCACGTTTTGTTGTTACAACGATTTTACTAATAAAATGCCTTTGGCACTAACGGTATAACTACTGAGAACCACGCGTTAAGAATTACTCATACTAACTGTAATGGACGATGGTACTAATGAGAATAAAAATCCCAGTAGTAGCATCAATAGTACTGCTCAGTGGTACTCAGTCGACCTTAGTAGCTATAAAACGTACTGAAACGTCGTGCGACTCGCCGCCGACCTTGCTACGCGAGATTTGAAAGAAAGAAAGAAAGAAAGCATCTTTTATTCCTCTAATAAACAAAATATACATATATGAACAAATAATAATTACAAACAAACAAATATATGAACAAGTAAGAAGAGGAAAAGGAACCCTGACTCAGTATACAGTTGTGGTGCGGACCACAACACTGATATTCTGCCAGGGACCAGAAATTCAAAGAAAACGAAAACAAAAAAAAAACATTTACGTGGGACAATTCAAAAGACGATTACAATCCATGGCTAAAATTATTGCAAATTTTCTTAAAAACTATTGAAGGCTTTCACTATCTAGTTATCTATATGGCAACGTCACTGTAAATATACAATGGCACACGAGAATGTACAAAAAATGGACCGGCAACTGTCTCGTCTAAGCGTTTCTCTGCACATCCATCAATGATGAGCGAAGTCGTTTTTTAAAGCATCCCAGAGATTTCATTTATTCGCCCCCAAAATCAAGCAATATGCTTATGTAAACCACCCAAAGTGATCACGCCAATCCGCGTGTGAAATTGAAGTGTGCAGTGAGCTGAACTACAACTGGATTCGTGTGTGACGGGCCCGTCGCAGTCTTCGTCGCTTTGAAGACCGAGGATCTGGTGATTCACGAGGTAAGTGGCAACAGCTCCCTGAGTTCTTTCCTTTACTCGCCCCTTTGATTGCACGTACCTACCATAAAATATATAGTCCACTTTTCTCCATCGAAGATTCTCGAATATAGTTGGCGCGACCAATTATTGTTTTTTTTTTTAATTGTAACAATATTTATGGCCAGACTAAGTAATTATTATTTTATTGTAAATACAAATAATTATCTAAGAAAGTATGTGGGTTTTCATTTTTATGACTCTACGCACCAAAAACATCAGCTCTCAAATCAAATACTTTATTTGCATTAAACATTACCAGGCAGATGTCAATATAATAATTAATGGTAAGTATATATGAACACGCAAAAAATAAAAGTATTGATAAGTACGCCTCTCTAGCAGATGTTTGATCGAATATTACCATCATCGTAACATAGTAGGACATAGGCATCCACTGCTAACCGCTATCTGGAGGTCATCGGTCCAGCGAACACGTGGTTAGTAGTCTCCACTCTTAGACTCCATCCCAGATAGATGTCAATGTTCCACCCATTGCCACTTTAGCTGACTGATTCTTTAGGCTATGTCGACCACTTAGGTCCTCCAGTGAATTTCGGAGCATAATAATATTCCATAAAGAAATGCCAAGTATTGATCTCTCAATAGTTGTCTATGTTGCCTATATTTAAGGTTTAAAATTCCATTTGTACTAAGTACTAAAAGCTTCACTTAGTCATGTGTAATAAATAGGTGTACATACATTATAATTATGTAGATTTGGTTGTGAGTTCCGAAACCGAATGTTCGTCCGGGAGTAGTGAATATAATTTGCGTAAGTAATTTGGGCAGCGGGTGGTGTTACCTGCAATATTTCGCCGATAACGACTGTAAACAAGGTAACTTCGTGATATACTGTTTCAAAGTTACACTTGCGGACACTCAAACAATACTATGTTTTGGAATATTATTGAATCATATTAATTAGGCAGCGTTCAACAAGCTCCAAAATACTTCTTGTCCGAAACTCTTCAATGCCTCAAAACGAGAGTTTTTGACCAGTTGTTTTGTCAATGATTACATAATCTGAAACGTGGTAGCAATATTTATCGCCTCGTAAGAAAGCTCAATCTCGAGTTCAATGTCACTTTGCGGGATTGATCATTTCGCAGTCATTTGGGCAGCCCGCCTGGCGGCAGTGACCACCCCCCTACAGAAGACCACCGTGAAATAACAGCATATACGTGCTGTTGTGTTTCGGTGAGTGAGTAAGGGATGCCAGAGCCCATTTCCTTATCCCCTCCTAATCCCTTATCCTTAATCCTACTGTAGTCGGCAACGCACTTGCAGCACCTGTAGCGTTGCTTGTGTTATTGGCGACGGTAGCCACCTACCATCAAGTGGACCGTCAGCCTGTCTGTCGACATAACATAAAAAAAAAAAAAAAATTAAAGGTCGTCAGACATGTTGATGTCAGGTTGCTACCGTCGCCTATAACACAAGTAAGACCCTAGCCATTATTTTCTCGTAGGAACTAGGGTCGATAGGCAATACTGTTAAATTTCGCACTTATTAGATGATATATTTAAACAAATGTATCAAGCGCCGCAAACAATAGTGGCGAAGTGTCTATTGTTTTTACGAGAAAAAAAATAAATCTCATTCCTTGGAAGATGGGACGTCCTCTTGTGTGGAACGCCACATGCGCTGACACCTTGACGCCGTCTCATCTTTCAGAAACTTCAGTGAGTGCCGGTAGTGCGGCTACATTTGCAGAACATCTCAAGAGGCGTAAATATTCTAATTTAGATAAAGGATATATATTTATGCCTTTTGGGGTGGAGACTCTTGTACCATGGGGACCGGACGCGTCAAAGATCTGTCTGGAAGGTTAATTCGGCCACTAGTGACCAAAATGCTGTTTTCTATTTCGGAACTATGCAAAAATTTAGCTTCGCCATTCAACGAGGCAATGCCGCCAGCATTTTGGGCACGCTGCCTCAAATTTCAGAACATTTACTTCTTACGTGATTAATATTGTTTATGTGAACTAAGTATATTTGTTTTTTAAAATATTCGACAACGATTATCCTGAAAATTTGTCCTGAAGTGTATAGCCATTATAATAAATCTCTACTTTGAGAGGGAACGATTTTAAATGTAAATTCAAATACTAAATAATTTAATGAATATTTATTAAAATTATAACTGGATTATTTTAACTGTCCAACTAATGGTTTTAATAAAGCTCTTGTCGCATATGTATTTTAATATTAAATGGATAATTAAACCTTTAATGTTTTTTATTTGTTTATAACTCTATGATAGTTTTAACTAAGTATATTAAATTATCTTTGTTGTTGCTGTTAGGTAATTATCATTTGGATTTCAATTATGAAGATTATGTACTTTTATGTAAAGTTGAAATTTATTTGTTCTACTTTTCGTCAAACAAAACCTATTGTATTGTCCGATTTTTTGAAAATAGTTTCTTTTCTTCCCGGAATCCTGTGAAACCACCTGCAAGAGAGTGTAGGTTAATCTTTTATGTTCACTACTAAACTGCTGAACCTATTATGATGAAATTGTAATTTAATTTGGAAAGAAAGATTTTATTTTACAAAAGCTATTTGTGAAATTTATTTTTGAATAAACTACTTGACTACTTTTTTACGGCTCTTAATAAACACTAACATAAACACTAACAAAATAAACACAAATTCTATTTTGTCTTTTATTTCAGCATTATCCGACAATGATCTGTCCCCCCGATGGCATATAGAAGCGTCAAAACGATGGCATATAGGAGCTTAGAATTAAAGCCTGGATTTGGAGCTTATACTATGCTTAGTATTGTATATTTACTTTAGGTATAAAGTGTATAATTATAATTGTTGTAATTTTTATATTGCAAAGATGGCAAAAATAATAGTTTCTTCTCAGGATCGTCATCTTGGCTTTTTTCCGAAACCCTGGTAAATTTAAATTTAACTGGTAAATCTAAATGACGATCATAAGAGTTTCTTGGAGAAACCTAATTGATAAATAAATATTTTGATTTGATTTTGAGTTGAAAATAAGATTCTTCTTTATAGAAGCTTGGATATTTGACAGTTCTTGAAAATATGGGTGTTTGGACGATGATACCTCTGATGTCGCCTCCAGTCGAGAGCGGAGATTATTATGCTGACTGCGACAGAAGACGAGATGATGATTTTAACTTTTATCAAGCAGGCGACACTGATAGACTACTGTTCATATAGAGCTAACAGAAGCTAGACTTATTTGTTTGAAACCCAAACAAGACCAAGCAATACCACTGTACTCGCCACATCGTGTATCAATTTTCTCTCTGTCTTCGTCATATAGGTATGAAAACACTTTCCAATAGATCTTTCTAACAATAACATAGCGGTTTATTTAGGCTGAAAATAACAAGAGTCAGATTGAATTTAGCTTATTACTTAGGAGAGATCAACAGAGCGCAATGGTATTATTTCATTCCAATCTGTTCCCACCAAACATGGTTCGATAGATCCAATAATGTGCCGGCTCTCAAATAAAAACATGTCTACGCGATTTTAACTCATTTACAGCAGTTTTTGTATGAAGTATGTTCTACCCGACTAGTTAATTTATTAATCTATTTTAATTTAATTTAATAAGCTCTTGTACTTAATTGACTTTATTTATTCACTAATTAATATAAATATAAATAACAATTTCATTCCTACTATAAATTAAAATCTAATCGGGGGCCCCTTGGGAGGGTCTCCATCACGCAGGCAGCATTCCCGCGCTGAATTGCAATTGCAATTCTTTGCGCGAGAAAGCCGCCAGCGCGAGGGTCACCTGTTGCCTCCCTCAGACGTTTGCATAGGTCCCTGTGGAGCTTGAGCGCACCCTTACCCCAAGGCCCCAGTGTCTCGACCCCAAACGGTATGAACTGATATTGGGCGCCGAGATAACTGTATTTAGAGACCTTGAGGAGCTCCTGGGCATCTGCCGCTGCACCCGCGCGTTTTGTGGTCGCTGGCAGGTAGGAAGCCGCTAGGGAGTCAGTGCAGGTCGCGTCCCAAACCAGCGCACGGCCCACCCTCCAGGGTATCAATGACATTATTTATGTAATGTAGTAATGACTTGTACATTATTTTTCTAATAACTAAATGTGTCATAATAGCAACAGTATCTATAGCCATTCTGTAAATTTCTTATAAATATAGGATCTTGCAATTCTTTTATAATAGGTTGGGGAAAAGTTTCTTCGCATTTTATATGAAAATTCATGACTTTTTAAAAGTTAAATGTAATTATAGTAATGTGCCTTTTTGTTCGATGATTTTTTGGAATATTGTAGGTAATGACGTGATCCCGTTGCTGTAGAAATTTCGGGACTTCTGATCAAAAACACGCGACAAGTAGTTTTCGCAGTCCTCTCTTGATGTTAATCTAACACTACCTAAAGAATTCTGAAGGGACCGAAACAGGTGGAAATTTGAAGATGCAAGGTCATGCCTATATGGCGGATGCATAACACCTCCCAGCCAAACTCTCTTCATTTTTGCCGATGAGAGACCACACCCTTTCTATTAATCAATTCCGGCCTCTTTCTATCAACTTCTTGCTTTAATCTCATCAGTTGTTGGTAGTAGAGATCCATAAAAGTTTTTAAAATGTATTGAATTTCTTCATTAGATTCACTCATTTTGACAGAAACAATTTTGACAGAATGAAAAAAGCTGGAAATCTCATTTTACTAATTTATTTCTTTTTTTAAAATGTAACCTTTTTAATATCATCAAAACCAGCCAGATAAAAATAGTACAGCCAAATAGATTTTATTACAAATTTATACAAACTATATGCAAAAAGATTTTTTCTCCGACCTAAATTATTGGGTAGTTTATTGTATGCTTTAATTGCCATTACCTAAACATTTTTATTACAAAGTTCTAATCTACATTTATTAATTCTAGTTGTTGATGACAGCCACCTGTAGATTATGAACCTATAAATATTTTATATAAATAAATAAATAATAATCAAACTTACTACCTGTTAGGATTTATATACATATATATATATGTATATGTTTATCGTCATTTCCGTTGCGACGGATAATTGATACCTTTTAAATATAATAAAAGAGGGTGGTTCGAGATTGCGAGGGACCATCGATTAACTTTATGATCTCGCGCAAAGCCATGCTGTGACCTAGACCGAGCCGCTCGCAATTTCGGAACATCGACCAACAAAAGTATACCTTCTTTATTTCGTGACCAGCGGCCACGTTGACGTCATCAACACTAATCAAATGCAATTATGATGATCGATGGTTACCATCAGCCTGCCCGCAGTCCGTTAAAGGGAAAATTTATCTAATTTTAAATTTCATTATAATCCCAACTGACTGCAGATTATTTGTAGGGTGAATTAATTAAACCGAAATATTGTCCCATTCCTAATTTAATTAAACTCTGTGATATTCTGTTCGTTGCACTAATTAAATTCTAACTCGTCCTCTCTTAAATAATACTATATGTTTTGGTAATATTACAATAGATAACGAACGGACAAGTCCGCAGTGGCATTGTTTCGTGTACAGTTCCAATTATTTTCCCTAACTTAGCCACGGTATGCGAGAGTACTGAAAATACTGATTCATGTGAATTTACTTGAAATTACCTGCACTTTGAAGTTAACCTCTTTTACTTAGAAATACGAACACAAACGAATTGTTTTGTTGCTAACAGTCCTCATAAACCTAAACATGTTTATATAACATAATAAAATGTCATAGAAGGGTTGACGGTCCACCTGTGACATCGTTCCTTTATTTAATGGGGTGGAGCTTGATTTCCCCAAATCCAATCAGCCCCAAAAAATTATTCATACAAAATATTTAATAGCTTTTACGACTCACGCTTGACCAAGTTTATGTATCAAACTTAAGGGATTCACTGAGGCAAATGACATTTACTATAGAACTCGCTGGCGGCGGAGACAATTCAACGGGCCTAGAAATGGTGTTTTTTTTGTTTTTACCATTAGAACATTACACAATTATTATTTTTTTATCAATACAATTTTTTAATCAACTTATTAATAGGTACAGGATTCATATGCGTGCAATAAGCCGTTTTCGAGAGAATTTTCAATAAAGGTCAAATTCTTCTTGTGTTCTAACTTTTTTTGTGGAGTTTTTATTACTTTAACGAAAATTCTAATTAATACAATTGGTTCCTCACATGTTTAAGTATAACATATATTTTTTTCAAAGCAATTGTCTTGTCTATTTCTTATAACATTTTCATTAAACAATGGATATTTTTAGTATCTAGCGTTTGTCTCCCCCTTAAGTAAAAAAGTAAAACAGACTTAGAAAATTTTTATCTTACATTATTTGATGGCTGTTGGACAGGAGACGAATGAATCAGTTAAGGCATAAGAAATAAAACATTATCTCTATATATAAAAATGAAACCCCATTTCCCTTGGTCACGCGTGAACGGGTAGACCAATTTTAATTCGGTTTTCACTAATGGAAAGAGGGATAAACGGGGAATGTTCTTATATATAAAAATTGCACCGCGGGCGAAGCCGGCGGCGGGTCGCTAGTTATGTATAAAAACGCATTATTTTTATTTTTTTATGTGTTATTTTTTTATACTTAAAACCAGCAATCCGCCGCGGGCTTTGCACGGAGTGCGCGATTCCACCGTGACAGTGGCGCCGATTTTTTTATATTTAAGAAACTCGGAAACCTAGAATTTTTCCAGGATATAAAGTATCGTACATCGACACATCCTGTTGGACAGGATAACCCCATCACAGTAGCAAACGCGGCGCTTGCTGGCGATGCCCACGACGCGCAGGTGCCCCAACACCGAGATAGAAGAGGAAGAATGCCGAGCCTCTTCTCACCTCCGAGGCTCGACCTGCGAGGGACCTCCCGGCTCTGGGACCACTTGTGCCGTTTCAGTTCCTGTAGTTCAATTGAACTCGGAATTGAACTAATGGAAATAGACCACGCCGTCGCTGATGCAAGTGACCCTCCAGGGCTAGCCGGTCCTTCATAATAAAGCATTAGTTTAAGTCAAAGACTACAATATGTATTAGGTTTAAGTTTGTTCTTTGTAAGGGGCCGGTGCGTCTCACGTGACCCGAGACCCGAGGACCGGTGACATTTCCAAAGTTCCCTATGAAATAGAACCACGCGCATCCCTCTCTCGAGGGGTGTTTTAGTGCAATAAAAGTCCCACATACTTAACCCTATACGCATTAGTGTTGAATACGGCATTTGTTCATAGGGTATCTTTTGAATATTTCGTGAAATAGTAACAAACATACATCCTACACCCATCCATCCTTACAGACTCTCGCATTTAAATATTAGTTTTTCTTATTATTATATTAATATTCTTTATTATTCATAATTATATTATTATCTCATATTAAATTTAATTTGAGGCAGATTGTGTAAAACTTGAGAAGCAATTAATTTCAGCTAGTCATTTTGTATTGTTTGCTGTGAACAATACCTTGTTCACGGTATGTGAACTCAATATGAATGTTTCTAAATTAATATTTTTGCAAAATATTTCAAAATAGTAGTGGCAGGGCACACTGCGTTTTCGCAGTCATTTGGGCAGCCCGTCTGACGGCAGTAACCACCCCTTTACAGAAGACCACCGTGAATTAACAGCACGTGTGCTGTTGTGTTTCGGTGAGTGAGTAAGGGATACCAGAGCCCATTCCCTTATCCTTAATCCTACGTAGCCGGCAGCCACTTGCAGCAGCTTTGGCGTTGCTTGTGTTATAGGCGACGGTAGCCACCTACCATAAAGTGGACCGTCAGCCTGTCTGCCGATCTTAACATAAAAAAGAAATATATTACTTCAATACCTTATTTAAAATTCAACGCAGTAGGACTATAATATTAAAATTAAAATTTATTATTTGAATAAAACATTTTTATTATGACATATGCTGCTGGTGGTTACTGTCGCCAGAAGGTCTATTCCTAAATTTATAACATTTTAGTATGCTACTGGGTCTGAATAGCTTCCTAATGTTTGTTATTCCGCGAATGTTGCGAAAATTGGAGTTTGCGAAGTTGTACAAGTATGATTGCACACACGACTTATTAGGTAGGTACGGTACGAGCCCGATAACGGCGTATGTCGAAGCGTGATTTGACTGCACAATTTTGTACAGTCGCCCTTGAAAATTTTATTATTTTAAATTAGACACACACACACACATACCTGACCTCAGTATCTCAATATAAAAGACAACTAAGAAACTGCAACTATTTGGTAGATAATAGTTGCAGTAAGTAAGTACCTTAAGTACTAAGGTATACTTTAACGATTTTTTGAGACAGCTAAGTAGCAGCAATATGTAGCCTACAGATTGAAAGCTTACTAGATAGCATGTCGCCTAGAGACCTTTGCATCATCAGGGGACGGAATTGTAGAAGAAAAAGAAACTTTCAAATAGAATAAGGAACTTCGGCATTTTTGTAAGGAAAAGATCATTCTAACATAGAATATTCTAGCATTTTTTTAAATGAACTGTAACCTTTTTGTAAATTATTTCTTGGATTGTATAGTTAAGTCGTCGTCTATAATCAATTCTTCTTTTGTTCGTACTATTTTGTTCTGTTAAATTATGGACCAGAAAAAGAATTTGTTGAATAAAAATAGGTAAGAGTTAAATTGAACATACAAAATAGTTCGTTATGTGTTTATAATCTTTAATATTTTTTTTTTATTATTAGATCAGTGTAGCGCTTGACCACTATCTCACCAGATGTGAGGTGTAGATGTGGCCGAAGGTGGACCACGCTTACCCAGTAAATGCCCATTTACCCTGGTTTTGAAGACCCCGAGGTTGTAGTTCTGTGGCAACACAGACGCAGGCAATGAGTTCCACTCCTTAGCAGTCCGAACAAGGAAGGTGGAACTGAAACGCTTCGTGCCTGATCGAGGTACATCGACCACGAAGGGATGAAACCCCCGCCCACGCCTAGTGTTCCGCAACACTAGGCAACGCCTTTGGTCACGGGTTCACGCGTGAACGGGTAGACCGATTTTAATTCGGTTTTCACTAATGGAAAGAGGGATAAACGGGGAATGTTTTAGTATATAAAAATCGCACCACGGGCGAAGCCGGGGGCGGGCCGCTAGTATTTTATATAATCTAAGTAACTTATATATTGTCTGCCATAATTTCAGATAACATTGTGATAAAAAATAACCATTTTACCAATATTAAGCATAATTAAAAAAATTAAAAACATTTCTCAAAAGATATTATTCATGTTGGTGCTTCTCAAAGTTAAGTGAGTTTCAATTTTGAAATCTTAAAATAATTCAAACTTATTTGTAAGAAATCTCATTAGTTACCACTACGGAAGTTTTTTTTTAGGTTCTACTTTTCAAATTAAATAAAGTAAGTTAGGAAATGGAAAATATTATTACGAATAGAAGAAAGAAATTCACCATCTTACCAAATATACACAAAACCTTTCGAAGAACATCCTTGGAAGAATTTCATAAAACTTATCGCATCTAACTTAGGCAAGTTCAATCTATATCCTTGTGAACACAGCGTCAAAATTGGTTACTACTAACTTAGTGTAAGTTTACTGTTTGTTTTCATACACCATTTTCATATATATAATATAATATAATATTTTTTATATTTTATATATATACATATATATATATATATATATATATATATATATATATATATATATATATATATATATATATATATATATATTATTTTTTTAATGTTATGTCGACAGACAGGCTGATGGTCCACTTGATCGTAGGTGGCTACCGTCGCCTAATAACACAAGCAACGCTACAGGTGCTGCAAGTGCGCTGCCAACTACAGTAGGATTAAGGATAAGGGATTAGGAGGGGATAAGGAAATGGGCTCTGGCATCCCTTACTCACTCACCGAAACACAACAGCACGTTCTTCTCTTTTTTTTTCTCTTATTTTTTCTTCTCTTCTTTTTAAGAATCTGACTATGGATTCTACTGAACCGAAATATCTCGGCAGACGTAAAAATGGTGAAATATTTTTGTTTCAAATATTCATACTATTCGAATTATTATATTTGTACGTGTGATTATTCTCGCTGTTGCAATTGGAGCCCCATTGCTGTCGGCCTACTTATCTATGTAGTCTAAGTAAATAAAATCCCATATTCAATTTATTTTATTAAGGTCAATTTTTGAATACCTCGCAGTAGTAGCTGTTAGATCTAAGTTTCGATTCGATATCGTTCCAGCACCTCCGATTTGTTACAAATTGATAATAATAGACATGTCCTGTGTGTCTGAAAAACAAAAATGACGAAGAAGAAACATAAAAATGTGTCGACGTTCCTAGAATAATCTAGCTCGGGAAACGGAAGTGAACTCCGGGCGATCCGAGGTTGAATACATAAGTGGGAGGTTCGATTCTCGGCGGGGTCAACTAAGGAAATTAACTTTTCAAAGTTAGCTCTGGTTTGGATTTGGAAGATAGTGGCAGGACATACTGCGTTTCGCAGTCATTTTGGGCAGCCCGTCTGGCGGCAGTAACCACTCCCTTACAGAAGACCACCGTGAAATAACAACACGTGCGCTGTTATGTATCGATGAGTGAGTACCCTTACTATCCCTATGCCAAAGCCCATTACCCTATCCCTTCCTTATCTCTTATCCTTAATCCTACTATGGACTGCAGAGCACTTGCTACACCTGTGGCGTTGCTAGTGTTACAGGCGACGATAGCCAACTAACATCAAGTGGACCGTCAGTTTGTCTTGCGACCTTAACTTTTAAAAAAGTGTACATGTAAGTTCGTCTTTAAATTATTC
This sequence comes from Bembecia ichneumoniformis, assembly GCA_910589475.2. Classification (NCBI taxonomy): domain Eukaryota; kingdom Metazoa; phylum Arthropoda; class Insecta; order Lepidoptera; family Sesiidae; genus Bembecia; species Bembecia ichneumoniformis. The sequence continues at coordinate 1,511,951 of OU342520.1, forward strand.
GAATGGCACCTTTGGTTTAGAAGTTACGACGGGTATAAAAATGCTGTGTGAGCGAAAAGCTCTACGCTATTAGTTACCTAGACAAACATTTTGTTTTTTGTACAGTATTTGTTAATAAAATTATAATTCATTCATTTATTTATTTATTTATTTATTTATTATTATGGATAGCCAACGTAATAATGTACATAAAGCTCAAAACAAAAAGCATAACATAGATCAGCTTGTACACATTACATTTACAGGCTACCACAGCATACATATTCATGAATACTTATAGGTACAGTTGAGTAAATTAATCATATATACATATTTAAGAACAATTAAGAAAGAAAAAAAAACACACACACACAAATACAAGATAAGAAAAAAAATAATACAAATTAATAGAAATTGGGACGGCTTCAAAGAATAGTTAAAATTGAATAAAATTCCAATACACACAATTCAATTAAAGCTGTAAGGAAAGTAACAATTTTTTTTTTTTTTTTTTTTATAATGATAGATCAAGCACCTTTTGTCAGTCTCAGTAAGCGATCTAAGATGGAGCATGCTTGTCTATTAAGAACCGATTCACTCGCGACTTGAAGAGTCCAGGGTTGTAGTGTTGTGGAAACAAGGGTGCTGGAAGTTGGTTCCACACGCTAGCAGTTCGAATCAAAAAAGTTGATTTTTTTGATTTAGAAAAATAAAAAGCATTAATTTTGTTTTTAAATTTCCGTAGACTATCGTTAAAGACATCAAGTGCCATGTCTTTGGCTACTTCGTTATATAATTTTATAATTCTATTAATCGGTGCAGATACACCCAAATTGGAGTGTATCATATTAGGTTTAAAAGTCACATAGTTTTTTGGCCTAAAGTTATGTCTAGGAATCGCGAAATTAATCTTGCCAACGAGGTCCTTTGAATCTATTTTGTTATTTATAATTTTGAATAAAAAGCACAAGTCCAGCATCTTTCTTCGATCAGATAGTGTGAGGGTTTTATATCTTAAAATAAAATAAGTCTACAATTTTATTATAGTTGGACGTTTGCAAAACATAATTTTAAAGTGTCCTGTTCTCGCTGAAACGTGTGTAATGTGAAACAGGCCGCACATTTTACGTGTGGAGTGAAAAATCTTGTATTTCAAAAGAGTTAGGCGAGGACGGTGCGGCGTTGTGAGAATGTGACCTCTTTGTGGGAAGACTTCTTTAACCTAGCGGTTACGTAACTGTTAAACAAAATTCCTGTTTAAAATATCTAGGTATTTAAAATTCATAATTCAAGTGTTTATTTGTTGCAAACTGATATATGTATTTCTGGGTACACGCACGTGTGGGGATCGGAGGGAACGAGACGGCCGACGAACTAGCTAAGCTTGCGGCGACCAAACTTAAGGTCTCCAAGAGCTACGATAGGTACCAAGAGGGCACCACCGCTACGGGTACTAAAATCTTCTTACCGAACGCTGTGACCAGTGACCGCGTACAGCGTGACACGTAAACTGCAGCTGTCACCAACCCTGTTGCAAGTGTTCACGGGAAATGGCAAATTTACAGAATATCTGCACCGATTTAAAACGGTCTCCAGCCCGGACTGCCTGCACGAGCACGGGGTAGCGGAAACAGTTCTGCATTTATTGGTGGATTGCCCCAAGTTTAATCGGGCGAGGTTCGTGCTGGAGCATGACATGTCCTCAATAGTAATGTTGATTCCAATCTAGTAAAACGTATATACTACTAGCATCAAGACAGTACCTATAAAGCTGAAAGCCCGATCAGAAGTAGGTACACCTCTTGAGTTTTTTCAATTAAAAATAAATTATATAGATCGGAACCTATGGAGATTGTGTGCCACCATTTCAAAGGTTAGTTATACATACCTAGGTACACTTGTCTAGGCATTGTGCATGTATAGCCTTTTAGTAAGTAAATATATTTACAATGATCTTGAGCTTCTTGGCATGAGGTTGTGTTCAGATCTCAACTTCGGTTCTTCTATCGAGTCCAAGGCCCAAACAGCGGCCAAAAAGTTGGGCATCCTAAATAGAGTGAAGCGATGCTTTACATCTGGACAGCTCCTCTCTTTATACAAGGCACAAGTCCGATCCTGCATGGAGTATTGCTGTCACCTTTGGGATGGCTCAGCAAAATACCAACTTGCTGCACTCGACTCGGTGGATCGCAGAGCTAGGAGGCTCATTGGCGATGATACACTAATAAGAACTAAGCTGCAGAGCCTGGCACATAGACGCAAAGTTGCCTGTCTGTGTGTATTCTATAAGATGTACTTCGGAGAGTGTGCTCGAGAGCTGCATGAGATCATACCGCCTTCCCCTTTCTTCTATCGGACATGCAGACGTACGGCTGGTTACCATCCTCACCTTGTCGATATCCCTCTAATTCGGACCAAGCGCTTTAAAACATCTTTTATGATGCGCACTGCTAAGGATTGGAACTCCCTGCCGGCGTCTGTATTTCCGAGCTCATATAACCCAAATCTTTTCAAGGTTCGAGTGAATAGGCATCTTCTGGGTGAGCTCGCTCCATCTTCGGCCTCATCCTTCCTACATGGATAGATGCTGGTCAAGAGCAAACCCATCTATAATAAAAATAAAAAAAAAATTTTTGGTAAAAACAGCAAAAAAGGTTCCAAAGTAACCAGGAAGAGTTAAATTTGTTGTAAAGACCAAAATAATATAATAGTAATGTAAACTAGATTAGCATTCTCTTTGCTAAATAGGACCTAAACCTCGCCAAAATTGTAGATGTACTAACAATAAATGAATCGATGTTGACACCAATAAAATTGTAGGTATCTATATCCTAAAATTCGTCATAATCAGTCAAATTTGACAGTTAAATTTGCCTTATCTTGCGTCTAAACTCGCAATAAAATTGTTTCGGCATATACTCGTAATTGGATAACTTTTATCGGCGCACGCGACAATTTAAATGATGAATGGTGATCGCCGATACCAATGGACACGTGACATAATTTTAAACCGGCGTCCAATTGCCAGTTCAATGGCTACCTACTATATGCATATCCAAGTATTCATAGAGTACTGCGCGAATATTATTTTGGTCCCGTTTATACCGCACGATACGCTCATTTGGCTTCTCTTGAGATTATGTGACCTTACTACGAAAGAGTAATAGTTATAACAAGCACTTTATTTATTTTCTGAAGAACTATTTCATTTATTCATATAACAAATAAGTTTAAACTATCTGGTCGAAAAGCGCAAAATCTGAAATACGAGACATCCATATCGGTTACATTTATTCTCTTCTGTGTCCCTGTCAACGCCAGAATGATCAAATCTATTAATTGATGATGATTTGCGTGGTACGTTCCGTTCCCTTCTCAACCATAGACCTACGATCTGTCGCCAGCGGCCTTAAAACAGCAGTCAGTCTAAATAAAACATCGCCGATCTCGATCCGCGAGATTTGAATTTATTTATCCGCTAATATTATCAGGCATTATACTTGTAATTTATCTAATTAGTCATGCTTTCCGCTCCGCGAGTGTAATCATTGAAGTGGTAAAGTGCTGAAGCTTCTGGACTCTATGCGTGGTGGATCCGTTGCAATCTTCGCCGCTAGAAGACCACGGAACTGGTAATTCACGAGATAGGTGGCAGATTTTCCTTCATTTCCCCGCCCTTTGATTACATGTACCAAAACAAAACAAAAAACACTTTTTACAATCTAAGATATTCGATATAATCATACTCGAGCGGATCCATTGCCTATTGGGACTTATTAGTTATTAGTTAAATACTTAATTTACTCTATACAAAATTATACAGGATACTGACGTGACAAAACTCTCATAGGACTACATATTGATAACACCATCGGGGTTACACTGCGAGATGGAATCAAGAATGAGGAGATTCGCAAACGAACGAAATTTACCGACATAATTTGGCGGATTAGTAAGTTGAAGTGGCAGTGACAGCTGGAGCTGGAAGGATCTCGAGTGGAGACCACGGATTGGCAAACGCAGCGTAGGACGTCCATCGTCCACGCACAAGGTGGACAGACGACCTGATAATGGCCGGTCTACCTCTGACTGGAACTTTTGGAAAATTAGGCGGGAGGTCTTTGTCCAGCAGTGGAAGTCCTGCAACTGAGATGATGACGATGATGACAACAAATTGACAAGGAAAATTCATATAGATATAAAAGAAAAGTTCGTTCACTTTACATAAATCGAGAAGAGTCGTAGGTCAATCTACAATAGTGACACTAAAGTTGACTTATTGCAAGGTGAAATTTAATTAATTGGTTATGATAATTGCGATAATCCAATGACGATGCGACTGGCATAATATCAGCGCTGTGCTTTGCCTCAGCTTATGCTGAGCCAGATACCTTTTTGCTGTCATGGCGCACACGCAATGGGATTAAAATATCTGGGAAATAGTATTAATTTTAAATTAGTTTTTAATTCTTTTTTTTTTGTTTTGTTAAACAGTTTTATTGTAATTTTTTCTTTCTCTTTGTATGTGTGTCGTGTTTGTGCAAATAAATGTTCTATCTATCTATCTAGTTACTGCCTGCCATGCCCAAGCAGCTGTAATCGTAAGATGCGGTATCATTTTCTGAGGAATCTCTATGGATTTAATGCACAAAAAAAATGTGTATAGAGCCTTCTGCAATTAAAAACAGAGTCATGTAAGCCGCATTTAAAAAATTCAAAACTTCAATGTATATATTTTAGTGTATAATGCTTATAAAAGAGAACTCTACATTCATGTTCATGGAGACAAAATGCTCGCTCGACAGCACAGACGACGCTTTGAACCCTGCCGAAGGGACCCATGTTACATTTGTCGTATAATTTGTAAAATAATTTCCATAAACAAACTACATTTAATTCTTTACAAATGACTCACACACTAAATTTGTAAATTGTGTTTTAAAATATAAAGATAAACGGTTGGATTTCTATATTCCTGATTCTGAATTACAGAAAATTTTATTAATTTTTTTTTGAGACTAGGTATCCAAAATATAAAAAATCTAGAATAGCGAAAGTTTTGATTTGTTCACATGATCACATTTACCTATCTATTCATAAAAAGATGCTGAATTACTTCTTCGCCCCTTAGTTATTAAACGTATATAATACATACATACGTGTATTTATCATTAATAATAACGCATTATCAACTTTATTATTTACTAGCTGAACTCGGCCATGCGGCGTTCGCATGGGGCGCGCGGTACTGGTAACTGCTTATATACAATACTATTTATCGTAGCGTGATGTTATACAGCCTATAGCCTTCCTCGCTAAATGAACCATTCAAAACAAAAAGAATTTTTCAATTCGAACCAGTAGTTCCTGAGATTAGCGCGTTCAAAAAACAAACTCTTCAGCTTTTATAATATTAGTATAGATTTGAAATTCATAATGAAAAAAATTTCATTACGTTAGTAAGTATAACATAATGAAACTTTTTAAAAGCTTTTTTTGATGGCTAAGCAGTTAGATTTGATTTTTTCGAATTTCATGGCCCAATTTTTGAGGAAGGTCGTGTATCACGCTACAACCCTTGGAAGCGAACCAAAAGAAATAAAGTCAGAAAGAACGCTAACAGTGGACACGCGGGTGGGCGTAGAGCTGTGATGGGTCAGTGTCCGAGTTCGGCCGCCCAACGAAAACCGAGCATTGCCGAAAGACAGAAAAGACGCGCCCGTTGGATGAGTGGTTAGGGTGCTTGCCTTAACGCTCTGTTCTAGGGTTCCTGGGTTCGATTCCCGGCAGGGTCAACTTTGAAAAATCAACTTTTCAAATTTGGCTCTCCTCTGGATTTGGAAAGTAGTGGCAGGGCACACTGCGTTTCGCAGTCATTTGGGCAGCCCGTCTGGCGGCAGTAACCACCCCCTTATAGAAGACCACCGTGAAATAACAGCACGTGTGCTGTTGTGTTTCGGTGAGTGAGTAAGGGATGCCAGAGCTCATTTCCCTATCCACTCCTAATCCCTTATCCTTAATCCTACTGCAGTCGACAGCGCACTTGCAGCAGCTTAGGCGTTGTTTGTGTTATTGGCGACGGTAGCCACCTACCATCAAATGGACCGTCAGCCTGTCTGCTGACTTTAACATAAAAAAAAGAGAGAGAAAAATCCGATTTCTTCCAAATAAAACGGCGAGTGAACCGTGAGGCACAGCTAGTGAATAATAATAATTGAATACTATGACATCAAGAGGAGCTACCATTGTTACATGTCGTTTTGTTAGTAAAATTGACACTTTTTATTTATCAACTTTATACCTCTTAGAACAGCTAGTACTACAAATTTTTACGTGCCCTCTACGATGTTCTATAGTTATAGAATATCATTCCGTGCCCTAGTTTTTTGTAATTTTACAATTTATACTCGATACAAATTCAAAAACAAAGCACAGTTTAAATATGTAATTGTTCTTCTAGTAATTTGTATGTACTGTCTAAATTGTTTTAAAATATATTACAATTTTAAATATTGAGCAATTTAAAATTATTTAAACTTAACTTGAAAAATGTTTAGAAAAATACTAAAAAAGTAAGTAAAATGTTATAAATATTAAAGAGATTGATTTCAAGTGACAAATAGAAAATAATAATAATATAACATTATACACATTATAACAAGCTAACATTATATTATATTTAAATTTAAATACTAAAAACTAAAATTATCTAATAAAAAAATAAATTAATATTAAATTGATTAAAAACTAATAATATAAAAATGGACCCTGCGGCATTGTACCAAGTACGCTGGCAGCATTTCCTCGTTGAATGGCCAAACTAATACTAATGCTACTAATTATGTAGCATCTAGATAAATTATCTTTTAAGGTGGAGACAAACGCTAAATACTAAAAATATCCATTGTTTAATGAAGATGTTACAAGAAATAGACAAGATAATTGCTTTAAAAATATTATACTTAAACACGTGAAGAACCAATTGTATTAATTAGATTTCATTATAGTAACTCCACAAAAAAGGTTAGAACACAACAAGAATTTGACTTTTATTGAAAATTCTCTCGAAAACGGCTTATTGCGCGCATTTGAATCCTGTACCTATTAATAAGTTAATGTCAGTTTAAAATTTTTTTTTGTGTATTGTCCTAATGGTAAAAACAAAAAAACACAATTTCTGGGCCTGTTGCATTGTCTCCGCCGCCAGCGAGTTCTAATGTAAATGTCATTTGCCCAAGTGAAGCCCTTAATACTGAAAGTTATCTGGACCCAGCTCGGGCATGGCTAGTTGTGTCGATTAAATGCATGCCTGATAATGTCGCCAATAAATTGTGCACAAGTTCCTCAAGGACTCAACGTCTCGAAGTCTTTTCTTATGTTAAAGTCGGCAGACAGGATGATGGTCCACTTGACAAGCAACCTATAACACAAGTGAAGTGATGGCGAAATGGGCTCTGGCATCCCTTACTCACTCACCGCAACACAACAGCGCACGTGCTGTTATTTCACGGTGGTCTTCTGTAAGGGGTTGTTAGTGGCGCCAGACGGGCTGCCCAAATGACTGCGAAACTCATTGTGTCCTGCCACTACTTTTCAGATCCAGACCAGAGCCTGCTTTGCAAAAAAGTAAGAGAAAAGTAAGAATAACCCAATAAATTAGAGACGTCAGTGTACTCACACATAATATGGGGTCCCGAATAAGAAATACATTAAATATTTTTTTCAAAAAACAATTTGTACACTTTGTGCTTATGTTACTGAGGTAAAATAATTTTTTTTTTAATTTATGTCTGTTTGTGCACGCCAACCTCTGAAACGGCTTAATCGATTTGAATGAGGTTTTCACTAATTTATTTTAGCAAGCTTCCCGTAATATTTAGTGTTTGTTTCATTCCAATCGGTTTACAAACAAAAAAGTTATGCGCTATACCGAAGTTGCGGCCTCAGTAATATATAATTGTAACAAATTTCGTATATTAAATATTTTACCTTAACGAAACGTTATCGTCGGTTGTAATGTTATTTTTATATGAAGTGTGCCAATTTTACCACGGATATTGTCGCCTGAAATACGAGCGGAATAATGTCCGATATATGAATAATGAGCTTTATTCATAGGTGCCTCTAATGAATATTAAATTATTGTAAGAATTTCAATTGTTGCAATTGTTCAACAGTAGCAAGTGAATTTACAAACCGTGACACCACTAAAATAAGGATAGGCCATAGAAAATTTAAATATACCTACTATAAACTATTATAAAACAGCTTTAAGCAAATGAAATAGTAAATATCTATTCCTAGTTCATCCATATGACTCTGTCAGTCTGTCTGTTACCTTTTCACGCCTAAACCGCTGAACTAATCATTATGAAATTTTGCATACACATTGTCAAGGATTCAGGAAAGGCTTGACATAGGGTACTTTTCATGCAGAAAAAAAGTACTGTTCCCGAGGGATCATCTAACGCCTGGCAAAGCTATAATGCAATAGAGATGTTAAGCGTTACATTGCTCTTATAATAGTCATTTATTAGTTATTTTTTATTTTTCAACGCGGGCGAAGCCGCGGACACCAGCTAGTCTTATATAAATAAACTAACTATTAAATAATAAAATATAAATATAAATAAACTAACGATTAAATAATAAAATATAAATATTAATAAACTAACGATTACATAATAAAATATAAATATAAATAAACTAACGATTAAACAATAAAATATAAATATAAATAAACTAACGATTAAATAATAAAATATAAATACAAATAAACTAACGATTAAATAATAAAATATAAATATAAATAAACTAACTATTTATTTATATAGTCAAACAATTTAATAAAATAGTTAGCATATAATAACAATGGATTTAAAACTAAGAAATTAAAAAACTACTCACTAGAAAATGCTATAAATTAAAAAAAAGTCCCATGCCATCTCCATCTGGCAGAGTACCTAGCAGGCTAAGGGCATTGCCTCGCTGGATGGTGAGGCTTATTCTTTGTGCCAAATAGTTGCCGGCTCTGGGGTCGCGGGTGGTTTCCGTTAGTTTTTTTGAAATTTCTCTAAAAAGTTTATGTGCACCCGGGCCCCATGTGCCTAAGGTTTCAACCCCAAACGGAACAAAAATGAAATCTCCGCTGAGGTTCTCGTACTTGTGCCGCTTGAGGTTCTCTGCATGGTTTGCGGCTGCTCCAGCAATATTCGAAGTGCCTTGGAGGTGGGTGGGACGGGGCAAGCGTATCGACACAAGTAGCATCCCATACGAGGGGCCGTCCCGCCTTCCAAGGGACCAGTGTCATTCCATCTGGTCTCCTGCCATCGTCGCGAGCCAGACCAGAGGGTTCCAGTATAGCTGGCACCCCGGCGGTGACAAGCGCCCGGCGAATGAGATCATTTAAAGTGTGATGTCGGGAAATGCGACCAGCGCTTCGTTGGCAGGACTTTGACTAACTATTAAATAATAAAATATAAATATAAATAAACTAACGATTAAATAATAAAATATAAATAAACTAAGCTACCGGTACTCTGCTTCGTATGGATGTAATTTTTTTTCTACAAATTATATGCACAAACCTTTCTCGTTTAACTCTTTTTCCATTAGTGGAAACCGTATCAAAATCTGTTGGGTGATTTATAAGAAGTTAGTCGAGAAATAGACAGAGACTGTATTTTCTAATATGTAGGTATCATAGACAGATGAACAAAACTCTGCAAAAATGGGGGTCTGCAAAAATAAATAAGGAGTAGGGGTTTCTCTATTTAATCATTCTAAATTCAAAGTTATATATTATTTTAGTCATTTGAATTTGCAAACTTCCATACGAAATTGTCTGTTATGACAATTACGATTTAATTGTCCTTGGCCAATGTTTAGTTACTTAGTAATTCATTAAATATATAGGAAATATTCAGAAACAGAATAGTAGTGACATGGTACCACTAGTTTCGCAATCATTTGGCAGCTCATCTGGCGGCAGTAACCACCCCCTTATAGAAGACCACCGTAAAGTAACAGCATGTGTGCTGTTGTGTTTCGGTGAATGAGTAAGGGATGCTAAAGCCCATTTTCTATACAATTCCTTATCCATAATCCTACTGTATTCGGCAGCGCACTTGCAATACTTATGGCGTTGCTTATGTTTTAGGCTACTGTAGCCACCTAACATCAAATGGACCGTCAGCCTGTCTATCGATCTTAAATAAAAATTATTATTTTTTAAATTGTTTACAACTTAGTATCTAATGTAGAGGCACACTGCAGAAGACCATTTTGAATTCACAGCACATGAGCTTTTATTCGTTGCCAAAGACCATTCTACCTTTCCTTCGTATATCCTTCTCCTTCATTCAATATAGGTAGCGAATATTTCTTAGGTTAATAAGAACGGTGGCCACCTATCACTAAAAAGATTTTCTGATTTCTGCGGATCTTTACATAAAATAGAATAAATATATATATAAAAATAATAAATACCTTAATGCCTAGTGTCAGCAGATCAATTCCCAACAGGGTCAAGTTTGGACATGAACTACATCTGACACACATTGGCCAGGGCACGCTGCGATTCAGACATTGGGCAAACCGTCTAACGATAGTAGCCATCGCCTTGTAAAAGATCGCAATTAAATAAGACGCATGTGTGCTGTTATTTGACCAAAATCGCAACCTTATGCTCACTGTGAAAAGGCGAAAAGTTTCCTACCCGGGTCATATTCTTAGACATTAGCAATACAACCTGCTTCAGCTGGTGATGATGAGCAAAGTCGCTGGAAAGAGGAAAGTTGGGCGAAGAAGAAGTCATGGCTGAAGAACATCAGGGAGTGGACCGGGATAGCTAACGCAGTAGAGCTGTTTCGACGGATAAAAGACAAGGGGGACTGTTCCAGGCTGATCGCAACCTTCATTCACTAGTTGTAGAGGCACTGCAAGAAGAAGAATGTGTACTGTTGTGCAAGAAGAAGAATGAAAAGGTAATTGATGCTAGAGCCCAATTTCCAATCCTCTCCTAATCCCATATCCTTTATTCTACTAAGGTTAAAATATTTGAAGATTACTTATTATTATTTTATTAATTGAATTCTGTCAATTAATATAATAATAACAGACTTTTAATTTTTGAATTTTTGAATAAGCACAGTAAAATTACTAAGCTTACTGATGCTCTTGCACAAGCCCTCAAACTAAAGTGGAAATGGGCGGGTCAAATTTCACGTAGTAACGACAACAGATGGACCATCCACACCACTCGATGGAAGGGACCATCAGGCAAAAGGAATGTTGGCGGACCACATATCCGGTGGGCTGATCATATTATCCAAATCGCTGGGAAAGACTGGATAACTACAGCATTAGATAGAGAATCGTGGAAAAAGATGGAGGAGGCCTTTACCCAAAAAGGGATCCATATCTCATCAACTTCTAGAAAACCTAATAAAATTCTAACAACTAGATCATAATATTAAAAAAATACTAACACTTCACTAACTTTTAATTATACACTACACTTCTGTTTTTTTTAGAGAGATTTGGCAATAAAAGGTTATATTATTATTATTATTATTACAGTAAATCCACCCAATAATCTGTGAAAGCAATTTCATCCGAACAACGGCAAGTGTGGTGGGTGCTTTACGGAATGTTTTATGAAAATAATTTGGCGGTAAAACGATGAAATTAATTTCGACGAAGCCTGACGCAATCAGTTACGCGTGGCCGAACTCAAATTGAAACGGTTAAAATGCTAATGGTGATTGAAAAAATTCGAACCCTTCGCGCGGCACTAGTCGTCGTCGAGTTCATAATAACCTTGTTACAACTTTGCTCACTTCGTTCACCTCATTTTCTTATTATATATTATAACTCTACTTACCCATTGCTGTGCTCAACTCAATTTATTTATTGCGAAAAAAATAATTAAGGTGGCGCTGTACGAGCGTGGGAACTCAGTAATAGGTATTTGTGAGAATTTGTTGTCTCAACTTACTATAATGCGAATGACCCAAGACAGAATGCGACGCAACACATTCGCGCCACTTATTCAACTCGCGAAAATAATAAAACATAAGCCAACAATTCCAATATTATAGAAAAATCTTTATAGATGGTAGCTATTGACATCCCAATTTTAAATGTACATTATAGGTAGGATGTTTCCATCGAAAAACATTTTTGGATTTTAGTCAGTAAATACAAGTATTCAACCCGCGAAAATGTCACAAATTCTGCACATTTTAGAAATTAATTATACTCGATATAAAATTAATTTCAGTTTTTTGTTGCGATGCAAACCTTTATATTATGTCCTAGAAATGTCATGTTTTTTTATGTATTGCTACGACCTATAAATAATGAGTAATCATGGAATTATGTAATATGGAATAAGTAAGCTGTTCGAGTTGGAAAGTGCCCTCTTAAAACATATATTTACAATTTTAAAGAAAATCGATTATACTTACTGTTTGTGGCGGCGCGAGAGCGTACATCATTATACTCCAAGATATCGGCTTCATAAAAAATTCAAACATAATATATGTTTCTCAAATATATAACATAAAAATATGTGCACTGTGTTACCTCCATGGAGAATGTTCTATGGTCTATAATGAATGTACGATATGAAATGTTAACGTCCTTGTCTAAAATAAAGCTGTATCATTTGTCAATGTCATGGTGGAGAGGTGTCAGGGATACTTTCAGGGTTCAGCGCTATTTAATTTGAGAGATACAGCTGATCCCCGGCATAGTTTAAAAATAAGAAAAATGTAATGAGTATATAGTTTATTCGGGTGAGATAACCCGAGTTATCATTGGCAGAAACAGCTCAACCAAACGTTTCCAACAATGCTGGCTGACAAGATTAAATAAATAAAATAGAAGAAGGCAGTCTGCGATAGCGTCCCTGCGTGTGTCCCGTCGCATTTTATCGGAAGAGGGACTAAACTTGGCGTCTGGCTCGTCATCAAGCGGCAGGCGCGTGCCCATAGCGGCCGGTTCCTATATCCAGTTCCTGGTTTTCGAGAGAGGTGTACAGGCGTACGCAGTCCCAAGATGCCGACATGTGAGGCGAAGGGGGGCGGGATGTAGCTACTCCGCCACCCCTCAGCACTTCCAGCAGGTCATGTACATTATAATATATACGTATTTATATAGGTAATGATCTAGTTTAATGTGTTTTGTATATCTTAGTGTATCTAATAATTAAAGTGTTATCATTTACCATCCCTTCGGATAGCTGGCGCCTTGGGATAGTTATGGTCTTGTGTAATCCGTCTGGACGTGTATATTTTTATGTTAAGGTCGCCAAGTCAGACAGGCTGACGAACCACTTGATGGTAGGTGGCTACCGTCTCCTATAACATAAGCAACGCCACAGCTGCAAGTGCGCTGGCAACCGTATTAGGATTAAGAATAAAGGGAGGATGGGATAGGGAAATAGGCTTTGGCATCCCTTACTTTCTCACCGAAACACAACATGCTTCTATTTCACGTTGGTCTTCTGTAAGGGGGTAGCTACCGCCGCCAAACGATACGTATCAAATCATTGGCAAGTAATCAATTTTCTACATTACTTCCTAATCCTTAGTGTACTTCCATAAATATTGACACCCTTTTAAAAAATATATTTAAAAAAACGTGACGACCTTTTGACGAGCCCATTGGATGAGTGGTTCGATTCCCGGTAGGGTCAACTTTGAAAATTGAACTTTTCAAATTTGTCTCTGGTCTGGATCTGGAAAGTAGTGACAGGGCACACTGTGTTTCGCAGTCATTTGGGCAACCCGTCTGGCGGCAGTAACCACCACCTTACAGAAGACCACCGTGAAATAACAGCACGTTTGCTGTTCTGTTTCGGTGAGTGAAGTAAGGGATACCAGGGCCCATTTCCCTATCCCTTCGCAATCCCTTATCCTTAATCCTGTTGTAGTCGACAACGCACTTGCAGCAGCTTTGGCATTGCTTGTGTTATAGGCGACGGTAGCCACCTACCATCAAGTGGACCGTCAGCCTGTCTGCCGATCTTAACATTAAAAAAAAATCTTCTTTTCTCATTATACATATAGGTTGGTCGAAATTTAAATTATTCCGAGTGAGTACAGATAGCTTAAAAATATTAATGAAAAAAAATAATATAGTCAACACTGTTAAAAATAACGTCATAGTTGCGCGGCCCTCCGATAGATGGCGCTGATAAGAATAAATAAACATGCTAAACGTTTGTTCGACGCAGAAAATATGACCTCCAAAGCTGTCTCGGCCGAAGTGTGAGTTAGGACCTAGTTTAACGCACCCTAATCGCTTTTACCCTGGCTGAACCGTTTTAGTGTCGTTTAGAAATGTGTGTATTTCCACCCTTGTTGGGATACACCGGTTAAATAGTTTAATTAGTTTTAGTCAATATGCTGACTGTAGTAGTTCTGTACACAGTCTGTTAAATCATTATAAATCTTTTTTTTCTCTTATCTCTCTACTTTCGGAACTCAAATCATCTTCCTGGTACAGTTACAGTACTTACAATTATGTGAGTGAAGTAACTCATATTATTATGTGAAAGTAACTCTGTTACCCTTTACAGGGGAGCGGACAAATTTTCAGAAAATGTTTTAAATTAATCTTCATGGATATTTATTCCCATAAAAAATACTATTTTATTTATTTATAGCCTTTTAGGTACTCAAAATCATGTTTTAATATTGTTTGTTTGAAAATGCCGCCAAAACGCCACGATAGTTCACCTGAGAGCGCGTAACGTCATTTGTGGTCATATCATAACAAAACAGCTGCATTGGCATAAGACAATGATTGCCCACAAATGACGTCACGCACTGTGATTGGTGTTTCAGTATAGATTAAAAATATCGTAAATAATAAAATTTTATTTCTTCATTTAAAAATATTTAAATGAATTATATTAAATTATTATTCGATAAATAATCGTAAAAAATTATATATTTTCTTTCTAAGTACATTTTAAATTTTAATCTAATTACTGTCCGATCCCCTAGGAATTTTATTCAATGTTAACTATTCTTGGAAGCCGTCCCATTTTCTATTAATTTGTATTTGTTTTTTTTTTTTCTTATCTTGTATTTGTGTGTGTGTGTGTGTTTTTTTTTTCTTAATTGTTCTTAAATATGTATATATGATTAATTTACTCAACTGTACCTATAAGTATTCATGAATATGTATGCTGTGGTAGCCTGTAAATGTGATTTGTACAAGCTGAACTATGTTAAAATGCATTTTGATTTGAGCTTTATATGTACATTATTACGTTGGCTATCCATAATAATTAATTAATTAATTAATTAATTAAATAAATAGTCAAACCGATCTTTATGAAACTTTGTATACACATTATCAGGGGATACAGAAAAGGAGTATAGTACCATTCATCCAGAAAAAAATACTATACTCGAGGGATCATATAAAAATAAATATCCAACGCCTGGCAAAACTGTAACAGCAATAAAGATTACGGTTTATTTTTCTTTTTTCTCATTAAAGCTTATAGCTACTTACATGAGAAATTATGATAAAAAACTTAAATAGGTAATGATACATTGAACAGATAGACAAAAAAAAACGGGACAAGTGCGAGTTGAACTCGCATGAAGAGGGTTCCGTACGATGTTACCTATCCGCACAATAGGTATTGAGTGATTTACCATGTTATTTTAATATCATGGACTTCTTATAGGTTTTCCTATAATCTATAAGTAGAAAACTAATTTCTGTATTTTTTTTCAAAATTTTAGGTTTAGTAGTTTCGGAGATAAGGGGAGGGGGATGGTCAATTTTCGTCTATTTTCTTGAAACTATTTATTTTAAAATTACAAAAAAATACATTTAAGATCTTCACAACAAAACCTTCCATTTGATATGTCACACGATGCAGTTTTCAAATATTTTTTTTAAATTTTCCACCTTCCTCCCAAAAATGACCTTCCATATACAGATTTCATCTATTCACGTCACACCTCTGCGTTTGGGTCACAGAAATTGATATGTGTACCAAACGACTGACAGACGACGGACAGACGGACACACGAGTGATCCTATAAGGGTTCCGTTTTTTTGTTCGGAGTTACGGAACCCTAAAAAGGAAAATTAAATCAAATTTGATCGCTGCTATCGAAACATGACATTCAAACACTTAACATAACATGCATCAAAAACTAAATTATTGCTCATATATTTCGTCAGGAGTTATAATTATATTTTTTTTAAAATGAGACGGGAACGAAGCGGGCACCAGCTAGTAGGCACTCTAAAAACATTGATATTTACTCATATTGCCACGTTACATTTTCTAAGAGAGAACTTTCACTTTGCCAAATGAAATTGGTCTTTGTTGTTAAGCAAATAGTGGTAAGAAAGCAACGCACAACATCGTTGACAGCGTAATCATTAATAACGGACTATCAGGCCATAACTGGAGATATTCAGTCACAAGTTGTCAATACTAGCATTAATCACTTTATCATTGTGATTTATGTCCACATAAAATAATAGTCCTCAAACACATATCCTTTGAGCGGTATTTGTCCCTAATTGTTGCACTAAATTTGTATTCAATCGTTTACTTTCGCCAATTGCTAATGAATCCCATCCTATTCCTAATAATTATAAGTATATTCGGAGATTCGGAGATATGTAATTGACTGTGACGGACGGACAGACGGACACACAAGTGATCCTATAAGGGTTCCGATTTTTATTCGGACTTACGGAACCCTAAAAACAAATGTATATTATAGAATTTATTTATTACTAGCGACCCGCCCCCGGCTTCGCCCGGCGTGCAATTTTTTATAGACATGAACATTCCCCATTTATCCCTCTTTCTATTTGTGAAAACCGAATCAAAATCGGTCTACCCGTTCACGCGTGATGCCGTAACCAAGGGAAATAGGGATTCATTTTTATATATAGAGAAGATATGTATATCTTATTCTCTTATATATAAAAATGAATCCCTATTTCCCTTGGTTACGGCATCACGCGTGAACGGGTAGACCGATTTTGATTCGGTTTTCACAAATAGAAAGAGGGATAAACGGGGAATGTTCTTATATATAAAAACTGCATCCCGAGCGAGGCCGGGGGCGAGTCGCTAGTCTATATATAAAAATGAATCCCTATTTCCTTGGTCACGGCGTCACGCGTGAACGGGTAGACCGATTTTGATTCGGTTTTCACAAATAGAAAGAGGGATAAACGGGGAATGTTCTTATATATAAAAACTGCATCCCGAGCGAAGCCGGGGGCGTATCAAAATGAATCCCCATTTCCCTTGGTCACGGCATCACGCGAGAACGGGTAGACCGATTTTGATTCGGTTTTCGCTAATGGAAAGAGGGATAAACGAGGAATGTTCATGTATATAAAAATTGTACCCCGGGCGAAGCCGGGGGCGGAACGCTAGTTACAAAATAAAATCGCTGTCCTCTTCTGTCTGTTTCTCCGCTAAAATATAAACTAAGAAGGTTTCTGTATATTATTTGTAGAAAAATAATAATATCCATGCCAAGACGGGAGCGTTGCGCTAGTATACAGTAATTGAAGTGTTTACTTACTTATGCATAATAATTTTCAAATTGTATTACGTAATGGGTTTCTCGAATATTTCGTGTACGGCCCGTTATGCCTCAATTATATAATCCTAATACTTACCAAATTAAACTTTATATAGAGCGAATTAGCGTTATCGCGAATTCAACACAGGAAATGGAACAGTTGCCGAATATTAATACAGTTGCGGTAAACATTTGAATACACATGAGGATATTGTCTATTTCGAAATGCTTTCAATTGTTACTAAAATATTAGACTAAACTGTGTTCATTTGTACAATTTGTTTACTAACAAAAATTTGTAATAGAAGTAATAGTGAGAGTGCAAGAATGCTTGCCTAACGTCTCAGTGGCCCCGGGTTCGATTCCCGGCGGGGTCAAGTTTGAAGAATTTTAATGTAATTTTCAAAATTGACTCTGGTCTGGATTTGAAAAGTAGTGGTAGGGCACACTGCGTTTCGCAGTCATTTGGGCAGCTCGCCTGGCGGCAGTGACCACCCCCTTACAGAAGACCACCGTGAAATAACAGCATATACGTGCTGTTGTGTTTCGGTGAGTGAGTAAGGGATGCCAGAGCCCATTTCCTTATCCCCCTCCTAATCCCTTATCCTTAATCCTACTGTAGTCGGCAGCGCACTTGCAGCACCTGTAGCGTTGCTTGTGTTATAGGCGACGGTAGCCACCTACCATCAAGTGGACCGTCAGCCTGTCTGTCGACATAACATAAAAAAAAAAGAATATACGGTATTTAATTTTTTAGTCTACTTGTAGTATTTTGTAGTACTCTTAGTATTTCTTGTGCTCGAGAGCTGCATGAGATCATACCGCCTTCCCCTTTCTTCTATCGGACATGCAGACGTACGGCTGGTTACCATCCTCACCTTGTTGAAATCCCTCTAATTCGGACCGAGCGCTTTAAAACATCTTTTGTGATGCGCACTGCTAAGGATTGGAACTCCCTGCCGGCGTCTGTATTTCCGAGCTCATATAACCCAAATCTTTTCAAGGTTTGAGTGAATAGGCATCTTCTGGGTGAGCTCGCTCCATCGTCGGCCTCATCCTTCCTACATGGATAGATGCTGGTCAAGAGCAAACCCATCTTTAATTAAAAAAAATATACAAAGTTTTACAATTATGTATTTACAGGTCATAATAACAGGATAAAATTAAATTAATCTATTACCGGTTTGGGATGCTATGCATCGTTTGTCAAATTATTTACATAGAACCTTTAAAAATACTTATTTTCTGGAGCCTGAAACTTGGAGCAACGAGTTTATCTTAATTTGTAAGCCTAAAGTAATTTTTCTGTACTTACATAAGAATATTGATTCGTATGTACGTATGACAAGTATGATAATGATACTGTATGCTCTGCATGCAGACAAGAGTTTTAACGCAATACAATCCAATAAGAAAAAATATTAAAGAGTAAGGGTAAAGAGTACATTCAATAGTTTCTGAGGTTAGTGGTGAAAACAAAAGAAGTTGAGGCAAAATATATTTTTTTGCCTCTTACATCGTGTGTGATACATTACTAAAATATTTTGTTACGTGCGAGGTAAAAATACCGTGTAAGACTCTTTATTATACTGTGGTGTAAGAGTGAAAGGAGTCTATTTATTCCTGTAGACCAAGATTTATTCCAAATATCACAAGACTTCTCCATTAAACATTTAAACTCGCCAATGTCGTCGCTAATTCACTGTAGCAGATGTCTTCGCAAAAACTATCAACTGTCGCTTCCGTAGCGCGTACCATAGAACACTGCCTCGAGCGCCCATGCCCGTTTTTATATTCGCGCAAAAACAGTCTGGATAATCTTAGAAAGTTCTCGAAGTTTCAAACTATGTAAACTAGCGTCGGTTATGCTATCGGTTCTAGAATAGGGCTTCGGTTCCTGGAATATGAAACCTGTGTCGTTACCGTAAAAACCAATTTCCTTTTGCACTTCTTTAAAGGGGCCGGGTCCATTATTATCTATTGGTAAACATTCCTGAATGTTCTATGCCCCCAACGCCAACTCGCATTCCTTCGAGGAGGTTCTATGGCCAACCGTAACAATATATTTATATTTTGATGACGTTTGTGCTGGGCTAAATGCTGCATCGGCGGGTACATGGAAGAATAGAAATGTTTTGTGGGAACTACTTATGTTCAGTTTTTCAGCACTCGAACAGTTTTTCAGCATTCAGGCAACTCTTAATTTTTGCTAGTAGGAATGCCAATCCATGAGGCGTTCTGAAAACATTGGTTATGTATTCAACTGCAGTCATAATATGCTCTTTCTTCCCAGTAAGTACTAAAAACTTATTGAGAAACTCTTTAAGCACGTTTTCAATAAAGTTCTACTTGTCTCTGTCTTTGACGAGCTCGTTGGATGAGTGGTTAGGATGTTTGTCTTAACGCCCTGTTCTAGATTCCAGGGTTCAATTCCCGGCAGTTTTTCAAAGTTGGCTCTGGTCTGAGTCTGGAAACTAGTGGCAGGGCATACATTGCGTTCCGCCCGTCTAGAGGCTGTAAGCACCCCCTTACGAAGACCACCGTGAAATAACAGCATGTGTGCTATTGTATTTCGGTAATTGTGTAAGGGATGCCAGAGCCCATTTCCCTAACTCTTCCCAATCCTCTAACCTTAATAGGATTAGGGTTAAGGGATTGGGCTCTTGCAGCGCACTTGCAGCACCTGTGGCGTTTCTTGTGTAATAGGCGACGGTAGCCACTTACTATCTAAATGAACTTGTCTGCCTGTCTGCCGATCTTAACATAAAAAACTTAAGCTTAAAACACATTTTTTCAACTCGCATTAAACATATCTACAATTACAGTAGGTACCATACAAATATATGTATAATACAAAACACACAAATAATTGTAATTTTTTATACATTAATTAGCACATTTTAGTAATTAGCAGAGTAATTAGTTGTAAAAATGCGCCCAAAAATACCACCATGAACATACCCTTGGTTTATCAAAAATGTAACACAGGGTAGATGAGTAAAATCTGTTTATTGAACAAGACTCGATGAATTGAACGTTTACGTGTCAACGCCATCTAGTTACCATTCATTGAGCCTTGCTCGTTGTTAAATATGCCGACTTAACATTAGTTAACCCCCCCTAGGTGGGCCATGACCTTGTCGTGGTGGGGGGCTTACCCTTGGCAATCCAGCGGGTCGCAGGGGTCGGTGCTTGTTACCCGCATCGGCCTTTGCTCGTCCCGCCGGATTGGTTTAGGGGACAAAGAAGGCCCACACGACGTGGGCTCCGAGCGGGCTCCGTTCAACGGAGCTCGTAGCGGAGCGCAGCAGACGAGAAATCAAATTACATGACATTGGCGGACAATGGCCATTTTTAAAAATGAGCCGAATCGCCATTATTTATAAAAAGAAGAAGAAGAAGAACATTAGTTAATAGCGACGTGATGTGCTATAAAAATATAAGTATTTCATCGCATAGCAAATTTATACTTTTTCCGATTTTTTACTTACTAGCGACTCGCTCTCCCAGCTTCACAAGTATGCATTTTTTTCTGCAAACCATAAACACAAACTTTACTCGATTATCGCTCTTTACACAAGTAAAAACCGTATAAAAATCGTTTGGAAGAAGTTTGCGGAAAGACACACAGAATCCTGAAGGTATAATGCTGGGTATAATGGGAAGAGAAGGATCATTCTCAAATATAGTAGTTGCCTTGTAAGCATCTAGTGAAAATTATTGATCTAGTGTTTATTTGCTTCCATTCTTTCTATACATATACGTATATCTATAGATTGTTCTATAACAATCAATGAAAATAAAAATCATTAATAAATTAACCATCAGCGTTCTAAATCCGGGCTCATTATGCAGCAAGTGTGACAAGCTAAAAAAGACATAGAAAAAAGTGTCTGTTGAATATAAATATTATATTATATTATATTATATTATATTATATTATATTATATTATATTATATTATATTATATTATATTATATTATATTATATTATATTATATTATATTATATTATATTATATTATATTATATTATATTATATTATATTATATTATATTATATTATATTATATTATATTATATTATATTATATTATATTATATTATATTATATTATATTATATTATATTATATGTAAGCCCAAAATATCCGACCACCATATTTAATCGACCACACATAATAACATATGTGAATTAAAGAAATAATATTCTCCCTGCGGAAATAATATTCGTTAAACATTAATCAATTGTGTGGATTATGTAATTGTACTTAGCGTAACACTTGAGAGAACCGGACGATTTTGGACAGTTATTCCAGTTCTTTGAGCACCAATTAACGCGTTTTCATTTTCGTCTGAGACAATCAGTTATGGTTCTTGAAACTGAAAGTATTATTTTCTTGAAACCACATTCCACAACGCAGCCGATTGACGATTACCATACAGTTAAATGTCGCAAGTGTGTACCGCACCTTATTTCCCGCACACGGCGCGCGCTCTTGCAAACTAGCTCAATCCAAAATAATTAATTACAACTTCAATTACTAAGCTTGCTCTGTTGCTTACGGGAAACGCGTGAGCAGCTTATTACTTATTAAAAATAATGTAAAGTTGAAGAATTGCGGAATACTTAATTACTAAATTGACATTAACATAATACAAGTTTCCGTTGGGAGCAGCTGTGTCCCGAAGCTCATAAAACTTCGCTTCGCTGCTGATAGATAAATTTCCTGTCTCGAATTAATACAGCTTTATCTCTTTGCAGCGCGTGCTGTCTCGAGGTTTCATAAAAAATGTTGCGTTAATATAAATTGGTCCTGGCCGCATCGAAAATTCAATAAATACAATATTCACAACTTTTTGGCGATCAATAACGTGAATTATATTATTTTTTTTCATGTTAAGATCGGCAGACAGGCTGACGGTCCACTTGATTACACTACAGTAGGATTAAGGATAAGGGATTAGGAGAGGATAGGTAAGTGGGCTCTGGCATCCCTTAATCACTCACCGAAACACAACAGCACAGGTGCTGTTATTTCACGGTGGTATTCTGTAAATGGTTGGTTACTGCCGCCAGACAGGCTGCCCAAATGACTGCGAAACGCAATATGCAAATGCCGCACTACTTTCCAGATTCAGACTAGAACAAAATTTGAAAAGTTCATTTTTCATTGTTGACACTGCCCGGAAACGAACCCAAGAACCCCAGAACAGCATTAAGGCAAGCACCCTAACCACTCATCCAACGGGCTCGTCCAACATTTTTTTAGCCTTCCTCAAAATTGCTATAAAATTGTATATTATATATATTTTTCACTTCTCATGCTCTGAAAGTGCTTATTTGTGCAGGATATGGGCTGCACAAAATCGAATTTTGTTCACAAGTGCATTAACGTATCTACTCATAAATGTATCTATTATTAAGGCAAAGAAAATGAGCCATACAGCCAAACACAATAAGAAGTTCATAGATAGAATTTGTTATTTTATAATATTTACTAAAAATTTATTTGCCTTATGTGTTTTTTAAGACATAAAAGATATTAAAATTTAAATTCAAGTACGGTAGGTCATTTAATTAATTTAAGAAAATTATTATTACAAAATTAATTTAATAGTAGGCTGTGTGTGTAGGTCTGCAGCCCAAGCCAATGTCATAAGATGTCAATGTCAGTGTCGTAATCGAAGGATTTAAAAAAAATAAAGCGGCGGGAAACAGCTCTTGTTTTTTCGTGCGTTTAAAGAAATGTTATGTTATACTACAGTTTTATTTCCTCGCAATCGAAGTGAAAATCAGAGTTTATAACTCGTCCACAAAACCATTTTTATCCTCGACATTTGTGTCGATTGTGGTTCGTTTTGTGCACTTGTTGTAAAATCTACTATTTCACACATTTATATACTTTTAAGCAATAATTTATCCTTAAAATACTAGGATTATACCTAATATTATATACTGCATAGCAAATAGCAAACTCAAATGATTGTAAGCAACACTGGGTGTGCGATTGTGTTCAAAAGTGTGTGTGTGTGTGTGTGCCATAAAAAAAGTGTGTGTGTCAGTTCCGACTCACGAATGGAGTTTACTCCTTTAAACGTAAATAATTAAATGTATAAAATTTTCCTCGTGTCAATAGATAACTGGATACCTAGTTATTTACTTTATATTTACTTACATTCTGCATACTCAAATGTCACGTGTTCCAACAAAAGTTATGTTATTCGATGTACACAGATGTCACTACGTTTTATAAGATGAAATAGTTCATTTTTTCAACGACAGATGTCACTGCGCCGATAACGCGCTATCATTTCGTTCCTCAACGCGGACTTCACATTTCATACAAGCCAAAGAATAGCCAAAGAATATAATTGGGGACCATAAATACATGCGTCAGCTGTCATAGGCGGGGAGCCGGTGACAGTAAAACTGCACTTACACGGATTTCAATATTTTTTATATAAATTAATAGCATTTAACCATAGGTACAAAATGGGATAAGTTAGCCAGGGTTTGGCCTGGCAGAAATATTTTTTATAAATTTTTACATTTCCAATAATCATAAGTACTTTGCACTTTCATGGAAATTCATTTCTTAGAGGCCATTTTATGTCTAATAATGTCTATTTTCAGGAAAGTTTGGTGTGCCAGCTCTCATCGTGGCAGAAAAGTCTGTCAGACTGATTTTTAATTCACAAAATCAATTATATTTTACCCTTATCGTTCTTATAAATTCTTATAAACCTATAAATTCTTCTTTATATTTGGCTGGAATAACCATAAATTTTCTGTAGCACGATAAATGGTAACCACTGTCACTTAAATGACTGACATCCAAATTCAAATCACTATATTTGAATTGTTTCATTTTTCTAAAGCTTAAAACACGTTGGGACTTCATTCACTGCACAAGAATTATCACAATTCTTGTGATAATTCACAAGAAGTGATAAGCACACTTAGCCCATTTTGTACCTATGGTTAAATGCTATTAATTTATATAAAAAATATTGAAATCCGTATAAGTGCAGTTTTACTGTCACCGGCTCCCGGACTATCACACAAATGTCAAAGTGACAAAACGCTTTTTGGTTAACGCTTCTTTAATTTCCATACCGGAGGTCTTATATGAAAATCGATTCATAAGGGGTAAACCCCAAAAAAATATGTGTATTTTTTATTTTTTTGTTTTTTTAGAAAATACTAATTAAATATATTTTCGTACTTGAAATTGTAAGGTAAACATTGTCTTATGTGTTTGCGACACTACTAACTTAACAGTAACCTTATTGGCACTTTTAAAGGTTAAAAAAAATAAGGACGAAAAAGGAAAAAAAGGTGTAGAAAAATAAAAGTTTCAGAAAGAATTGATTATAAAATAAATTTGGATAGATATCAAAGGAAACACCATACACAATCTACAAAATATCTTACAAGACCCTAAAATTTATTGGTTTATTTCCTACATTAATTGACTGATTCGAAAATAATTTTCATCAACTACAATGTTGCCAGAAATATATTATTATTAATTATTACGTAAATACAATTTTTTTATTTTTTGTTTATATTATTAGTTATTCATTAAATTGTTTTATTCTCATTAAATGTTACAACTTGCGTCTAAAATAAGCTTACTTGAACAATGTGACATTGAACAGAAAAAATATTCAGGACCACTTTTATAAGAACAAACCTTTCAAGAATTTGAAATGACATGCCACGACAGGTTGGCTCCAAGCTCATCTCTTCAAGCGATTTAGCTTTTATATCTCTATTAATTTATTTAATAGTTGTTTATTAATTTACAAAGTAATAATTGTCTTACATGGTTCTAACTTTTGGCAATGGCTTACTCGTCTAGTTGAGTAATTTATTTATTTATTTATTTATTTATTGATATTTGGAGAATCAACAGTTAAACAAAGACAAGATAAAAACTAAAACTAAAAAACATATAACCAATTAAAGATTCTCACCCATAGAAACAAACTATATCTAAACAAACAGTACAGCGTTCATAAAAATAAAATAAAAACAATAAAACTTTAAAAACAAAATCACAATTTGTAAAGGAAGAGTAATGCTAGGATCAGGAAGAAACAAAAACAAACTAGTCATCAAAAAATCTTCGCGCCAATAAACTCCTCGCCGACACCACGCTAGTGTTGAATAAATCAAGATTTAGTTCGCTTTCATTGCTTAACATATTGAACATGTGAACTATTTTTGTTTAAAACATTTATATACATATATAATAATCCTGTCACATATAAAAAGCATCACGTGCGAATAATAACTAGTTGTAATTCTAAAAATTGGTCTAAGAGAGTTTTTTCACCTCGAAATCGATCGTCAGACCTTGGAAATACAATGCCTAGGTACATTTGCTTGTGTACATTTTTGTGTACAGTCAGAAACACATAATTCACTGAATTAACTCAAATTAACGTAATAGGTACAGACTGTATTTCCAACTTATTTCTCAAGTAATTCAAACGAAAAATAAGTTGGAAAAGAAATAAAAGTGGAGGAAATGTTGTTTAAGTATGTTTTTATTGATGTCATTTCTTTTGCGAACGCGGGCTTTTTCCTTGATATATAAGAATAAAATGTTTTTACACCGACAGATACCCAACACCTTGGTTCCAACACTTATTATTATTATACAAGCACTTTTGTAAAATGTTCGAAATAGAGTGTAACCTCGATTTAACAGTACGAAAATCATGTTTTTCAAGATATTTTTAATTACCTACGACAAGAAACAGCGTTATTCATTTTTAAAGTGAAGTGTTGTGAAGCCGAAATCCACTGCTGTATTTAGACCTCTGCCATTTTCTAGTTACGTCTATCAGAAGCAGCCTCGATTACCCCAATTAGGTCTTCTGTCTATCCTGCAGGTGAACGTTCATTGGGCGCCTTTCCGTACTGAGCGTCCTTATCGTTGCCACAGCTTTCGGTTTTCTGTATAAGCTACCGTTGCGTATGGATGTATTATATATAGTCTTTTCGGAAACCAGCTTGTTCTGAAGACTGGAAGTCACAAAACCTGCTCTCAAGAAGTTGCACGTGCCAAACTTTTTCAAATTTGAGTATTTACTTGTTTGTTTTAACCAGGAAATAATCAGCATTTGTGCCAATTTTCACCAAACAATATCTTTATAATTAACTAGCGACCCGCCCCCGGCTTCGCCCGGCGTGCAATTTTTATATATATGAACATTCCCCGTTTATCCCTCTGTCCATTAGTGAAAACCGAATTAAAATCGGTCTACCCGTTCACGCGTGACGCCGTGACCAAGGGAAATGGGGATTCATTTTTATATATAGAGATAATATCAGAAAGCTGTCTTCTTTATATCGATCTATCATTTAGGTAGCCCGTCTTAGGGCAGTAACTATACCCTCTTATAGAAGACCACCGTGAAATAACACCGTGCTTTTGTGTTTCGGTGAGTATACCTTCCTAATCCCTTATCCTTAATCCTAATATCATCGACAGCGAACTTGCACCATCTGTTGCGTTCATTGTGTTATAGATGACGAGCCCGTTGGATGAGTGGTTAGGGTGCTTGCCTTAACGCTCTGTCCTAGGGTTCCCGGGTTCGATTCCCGGCAGGGTCAACTTCGAAAAATCATCAAATTTGGCTCTGGTCTGGATTTGGAAAGTAGTGGCAGGGCACACTGCGTTTTCGCAGTCATATGGCAGCCCGTCTGGCGGCAGTAACCACCCCCTTAGAGAAGACCACCGTGAAATAACCGCACGTGTGCTGTTGTATTTCGGTGAGTGAGTAAGGGATGCCCGAGCCCATTTTCCTATCCCCCTTCTAATCCCTTATCCTTAATCCTACTGCAGTCGGCAGCGCACTTGCAGCACCTTTGGTGTTGCTTGTGTTATAGGCGACGGTAGCCACCTACCATCAAGTGGACCGTCAGCCTGTCTGCCGACCTTAATATAAAAAAAACCATCAATTGGACGAACTTAATATAAAAAATGTATGTAAATTGCATATTTTTTAGTTATTTACTGTTTTTGAGACTACATTAAATACAAGGCACTTATGTAATAAGAATCTGCGAATGTTTCACTGATGTTTGGAGCGAGGTAAGGTTAAGTAGCCGCAATCGGGCCGCCCGCCGACGAAACCACAAGATGGACGGTCGAATCCGTGTGAATGACAGCTAAGGATTGGTGCGGTAAGGCTTCGGTGGGTGACAAATGTTAGGCTTACAACAGGTGGACAGTGGGGGGGGGGCTTTCAAAGGAGACCTACACTTTGATCACGGCGCGAGCTTGTTCGTTACATTTGACATGTTGTTGTATATAATCTTTGGTTCAATTCTAACCAATATAGTTTCGTTCCCATTCAATTCTCTTTAAGATCAAAAGGACTGGGTCGCCTGTGCCCTCTCACGATATGTAATTAATTACCTTGAAATATCATCTTATTTTAGATAGATAAGATAATACACTGTTCAGGTTCAATTTAGCTCTAATAGCATTCTGATAGCATTTGTCTGTCGGCATTAGAACCATAGATACTAACTAACGAGAATAAAAGTGAACTTTTATTGGGGTACCGTTTGTAATGAATTTAATAAGTGAGTAACTGTACTTCAGAGTTTTGTCAGTGTACAAAATTGGTGATCATCTGAGCGTACGCACGCCACACTTTGATGTGCAACGAATGGAAACTTTTCACGGCCAACAAACATATGTTGGAAAAAATATTATTCACCATATATTTGATAGTTCGTCAATATTGAATAATTAGTTACCAAATGAACATGCTACAAAATGGAATTGAATGGAAAAATTCAATAAAACATTGACATGTTTTTAGACAGAGCACAAATTGAGCACTCTCGCCGCTGAAATCCATTCCTCTATCCCCACCTTGACCCTTATTCTTTATTCTAACGAGGTTGATAGCTTAAGTTTCAAGTTTTCAAATGGTATATTTATTTATTTATTTATTATTATGGATAGCCAACGTAATAATGTACATAAAGCTCAAAACAAAAAGCATAACATAGATCAGCTTGTACACATTACATTTACAGGCTACCACAGCATACATATTCATGAATACTTATAGGTACAGTTGAGTAAATTAATCATATATACATATATTTAAGAACAATTAAGAAAAAAAAAACACACACAAATACAAGATAAGAAAAAAATAATACAAATTAATAGAAATTGGGACGGCTTCAAAGAATAGTTAAAATTGAATAAAATTCCAATACACACCATTCAATTAAAGCTGTAAGGAAAGTAACAATTTATTTGTATTTAGAAAAATATTTAAATTTCCGTAGACTATCGTTAAAATATATTTATATATTTCTATATTTTATATTTTTCTGGCATTAATAGTTAATCCTTTCTGGCATTTAATATGTGTACATCATGAACCAACACGTGGACCGATTAAACTGGCTGCTGAGCTGTATCGAAAAATAACTTTGAAGTTTTCTTAAGTGACTTTTTTTAAAACAAATTTTAAAAATACTACAGGTTGTAACCGCGAAACCTCTGCGGGGCGTTAGGGCTCCGCAGGCGTTCCAACCGTTACTCACCGACTGAAACTCAGGGGCAGACACTACACGAGACCTGTGTTACTCTCAAGGGCGCCAACTACTTGGGGTGGACTCAGACAAAGGAAAGCCAAGTTCAATCACACAACACCTTTATTAATAAAAGATTAAACTACATTAAACACCAATTAAAATTACAACTGAAATTATACACCAAAAATAAAAAAAAAACAATTTTGAAGATATTTAGTCCTGATTTTCCTCGCTGAAGGCGGGGATGCTCTTATACACTCACTTGAAAGACACCAAGTAGCTCACAGACCACGCCGAAGTGATGCCACGTGGCCTGGTGGCTCGGCGAAGGGAGATGTCGAGACACCTCTCGACACGTGGATGTCGTCGCCTCCGACTGCGACGCAGCTATAGTCCAAACCAGGGGTGGCTTGGACTGCAGGAAGGCGAGATCGACCCAGGAGCCGCAGGGTAGATCGCACGCACGTGTGCGGATGGACCGATTCCCTCTTATATATTTATCTGACGCTTGCCAGATACTTTTACTGTCGACGGTTAATACTTATATGTATCCGCGACCTAACGGCTAAAAAGCCATAAATATATTTATATACGACCGCGTGGTAAGTGGAAACACTAGACGGTTCGTTAAGTCTTAGAGAAATCGTAAAGTCCCTCGAGCTCCTCTTCTTCCAAACGCCGGGTGCCAAGAGAGCGCGTGGCCGCTGCCACCGTCCCTCCATAGCTCGGCCGGAAGTCGTGCCACTTCCTATGGCCGACATAAAAATTAACCAATCCCC
Organism: Bembecia ichneumoniformis; assembly: GCA_910589475.2. Lineage (NCBI taxonomy): Eukaryota > Metazoa > Arthropoda > Insecta > Lepidoptera > Sesiidae > Bembecia > Bembecia ichneumoniformis. The sequence continues at coordinate 1,541,878 of OU342520.1, forward strand.
TTGCTTCTTCGTTCGTGCATCGGTCTAATCCTTCCCCGTCGAGCCGACATCGACAGATGTCGCGTCATAATGGTGTGTCGGGCATTCGTGCGCCAGTCAACAACGTTTTAAGGTGGTTATACCGTCATGCGGTAGATGGCGGTTATAACCACAATCTATTATAAATTTATTACCAATTAATGTTAATTTCTCTTAATGTGGCAAAAATTTACGTTACAAGGTTTAAAATGATGATTTGACTCGATTCAAACTGCGCTTACACACATTAATTTACTAAAAAATATATATGATATACCATAAAAATAATATACCATTTGAAAACTTGAAACTTAAGCTCTCAATTAAAATCAACTCCGTAAAAAAATTTAAAGATTGACTTACGCATTAAAAGAGAGTATGAGAAAATTTGCTCTACCTTCCACCCATATAAATGCCCACGAAACCTGTTAACCTTATCAATTGCTAATCAGAAGTTGGCTGGAACATACATACTCGAGTATACAAACCTTTTTAATAGACTGGTGCCTATGGCTAAATAGTTACTCTATGGCTTTTTTATAAAAGCATGTCTTGTGACAATACATATGTATATAGAATATAGAGAATAAGGTGTGTGTGTGTGTATTGTATAAGAACCTAGAAAATGATGGAAATTTTAATCGATTAAAGCTCATATAAATAAAGTTAAATCATCTTATTATTTTTTATATAAATAATCAACTACATATTACAGCCCCACCTACTTCAGAGTGAGCCAACCGTTTCATTGGCACAAGCTCGTTGCGTAATCGTCAAATAACTGTGTGCGAAGTGCGAGTTCGCCTCGATCAAACGCATCGAACGCGTAAACGTGACTTTATATGGGATTAAAGAGTTGGCCACTAGATGGCACTGCTTCATTCCATACAAATTCACGTTGCGCGTTCGATGCGTTTGATCGAGACAAACACGCACTTCGCCTTCTGCTTTTGACATGCAGCTACAATTGATTCGTATTCGAGAGATGGCAATTTTGTCAATGGACAGTAAGAAGACGCTTGTAGGAGGCCAATCTGAGTTCAAAAAGGCCTGCGATTGACGCAATTTGACGATTGAAAGGCCCATCGCAGGCCTTTCAATCGTCAAATTGCGCTCCTAAAGTTTGCTCGAGAGCATCTCATTTATTAGGTGTCCCAATGTTGGTCGATTCTGTTCTCTGACGAGTGCAGAATGAAGAGGCTGGGTACCCAATTTGCCTAATGCTGTTTCTCTGAAACGGTTGCATACGGCAGCGTTTCGTGCACGATGTGGGCAAGGCAAAACTTAAGTTCGTTTTCAAGCCTAAGGGAGGCCGAGGAAGCGGGCTGACGGCAGATCGGTACACCACAAACATTCTTCTGGATCAAGTTATTCCAGTCCAGATTTGTCAGTGAAGTCGCTTATGTATCACTCACCAATTTCTTGAAGAAGTCAAAATACGCACAATGAACTGGCCTGCCATGAGTCCAGATTTAAATTCCGTCTAGTATTTTAGGGGACGAGCTGAAACGAAGGATCCGGGCCATAAGTCCAACGCGTTCGAGCATAGAAGAATTGAAGGCAACGTTATTAGAGGAGTGAGATGGAGAGAGTTCCTCAAAACACCATCAAAAAGTAATATCGATAAAGAATCGACTTCATGTTATGATTAGGGCTGGTGGGACTACTACTTGGTGGGAACACCAAGTACTTTTTTTTATATTTTTTGTCAACAGCTTTTGTTTAAATTGTATAAAAGGCCTTACAACAATTTCTTTTTCCAACATTTATGCTCGAAAATCATTAATTTACAAAATAATGAAGGAACATTGATAATGATGATAGTCGAAATTGCTACCTTTCAAAGAATATAATGCCTTAATAAATTCATTGTCAATTTTTAGTAAAATCAATGTATATTGAGTCGATTTACTTTTATACTAATCAGAATTCGATCTTTATCATTTCAAGAATGGAAAAACTAAAAACTATGTATGTAACTATACATCGATAACTAGTAAACAAAAAATAAGAAAGGTAGGTAGATACGTAACTCTTTTGTATTCATTTGAGCCACATTCGTTTATACATATTATAAAGTCACTGTCCGCCTCTGTCTATCTTCGTTGACTTCTTCTCGATCAACAACGGACTTTGATTCAGTTTTCACTAATAGAAAGAGCTAAAAACAAATTAAGGTTTGTTAATTGCAGAAAAAAATGCATCCTTGCGAAGCCTTTGGAGCAGGTCGCTGGTAATTATAAAAAAATTTAAGCTTTGCCAATTAGGTACATTAAAACTAATATTGTGCTAAGCCAAATAGGGCGTGAAATCTTCAATCAAAATAGTGAACATTAACATTAATCTTGTTAAGTTGCTTCGAATAACTTTGTAAGCTCATAGCTTATTCCAGAGGTAAAGCGTCCGAGATTAGTTCAAACAATGGTGTACTTAAAGGCGGATTGTTGGTTCTGTTTGCATAGCTTGGCGTACTAACAAAACAAATCAGGTCAGGCCAGGCCCGGTCTGGCCAGGGCGGCTGGTCGGCGATCGCCGAGGGCCTCCGGCTCAAGGGGGCCTCCAAAAGTCAAAAAATTCAAGTAAACAATTTTATTATAAAAAATTATTTTGTTTTACTGTTTCACAGCGACGTAATACAGCAAAAACAATTTTAAATAAACAAGATCCCAGACGAAGAATCAAACAAAGCAGAAGAAATTTTAAAAGACCGTGAACTCGATTCGGAACCTGAATCTGAAGAAGACAATTTTCGTGGTTTCTGCAATGACAGCAAAAAATGTTTCAAGTGTTTGTCATGTGCCTTCTCAGTTCTTTTTGAACTCTCTGGATCAGGATTGTTCACTAACTTATATGTAGTTTATAAATTTATCCTAACGATACCCTGTACACAGGTTACATGTGAACGGGTTTTTTCTAAGCTAAAAATAATAAAGAATCGTCTTAGGGCTAGTTTAGGCCAAGACCTTATGTCTAGCCTTATTTTTATGAACATAGAGAGAAACTTGTTTTCTGACATCGACAAAGAAGAAATCATTAATGTCGTGGCCAGTAGTAGTGACGAACTTAAAAGAAAACTGATGGGATAGGCTAGGCAATCGTTGATAAGGCTACTATCACTATGGTAGGAATTTTTGTCGTGTTTATACGGTTAACACAATTTTTTTTTAACTTCCTTATGTAATAATTATTTATGTTATACTTATACTTCTATTACACTAGGCCATAGTTTAGTATCAACGTACACTAGGGCGTTGCATTAAAGTTTTGTTTAATATAATGCAGTGTTTTTTTGCCTTGTGTTTTTATCGACACTAGGCCATATTTTAGTATCAATGTACACTAGAGTGTTGCAATAAAGTTTTGTTTAATGTAAAATGCAGCGTTTTTTTCATTGTGTTTTTATTGTCATGTTAGTAGTTGACCTTTCATATAACTATCGTTCTGTTTTAGTCAACCATTCTTAAACAGTACTGCATTTAAAATTGATTTTTGAAGTAGTAACATTTATTAATAAATTAAAATTTGGTGCTGATGTAAAGGTAAAATATTTTAATCATTTTAGCCTCTGGATTGTTGATATACGATGTCAATGTCATTTAGAGGTACAGTATTACCTAACCAAATAGCCAAATCGCTAAGATCTTCAAATTGCATTGTAAAATATTTAGCAATTATTCAATTTCAACCAAATTATTAAAAATTTAAAAGCATTTAAAACCACGTTAGCCGCATGCAGCAAACATAGGCTAACTATTGTTGCCGTGAGAGGACCCTATGGTCCTCGTTCTATTTCCGGGGGGAGGGGGGGGGGGGCCTCAAATCACCATCTAGCCGAGGGCCTCCAATGGAGCCAGACCGGGCCTGGGTCAGGCATATCTGAAATATGTCACCGCTAAAACATTGCATAATTATTATTGTTCGATAAAATCACTCGATAGGTAATACCGAAAAAAAAAGAATCACTAAAAAACGCAATTAATTAGTAAAATGTTGTTTCCAGCTATTTGTCATTTATTTTTCTTTCTGTCAAAATGAGTGAACAATATGTGACGTTTATGGACCTATTTCAGTGTCAGTAAGAGTAGCACAAAGTAATAAATAATTTTTAATTTTATATTTATTTGTTTAATTTCTTTATTTCCATTATAACACAAAACATTTTCTACATTACTCATTACATATTCCTCAAACATAAATTTTACACATTCTGACATTTCTAAAAATAACATAGACCCTCTAGACTACTGCCATAGACATGTGATGAGTGAACATTGTATTTCAACACAAAGTTGGTTTAAGCGTTTTCAATCCCGGAATTTTGATGTCAAATATGCACCTCACTCTGGTCTATTAAGGATAAAATGAACGCCATTTTTGAAAAAAAAAGGCCAAGATCGGTATCAGTAGTTACGATATAGCTGAAGAACTGGGAATTAACCACAAAATTATAGTTTTGACCCATTTGAAAAAAGCTGGGTACACAAAATAACTCGATATTTGGGTGCCACACGAGCTCAATGAAACAAACCTTATGAATCGTGTACTCATTTGTGATTCTTTATTGAGACGTACTGAAACCGAAACGTTTTTGAAGAGATTGATAACTGATGATGGAAAGTGGATCGTGGTCAAAGGTCGGTTAGGCTTCACAGACTGTGCCAAAACCCGGATTAACTCGCAATAAGGTGATGTTGTCTGTATGGTGAGAATGGTAGGTTATTGTTCATTATGAGCTTTTACCGCCGGCCAGAACCATCGGTTCGGATCTCTACTGCCAACAACTGATGAGATTAAATCAAGAAGTTGAGAGAAAGAGGCCGGAATTGATGAATAGAAAGGGTGTGGTTTTTCATCACGACACGCTAGACCACACACATCCTTAGCCACTCAGCAAAAATCAAGACAGTTTGGCTTGCAGGTATTAAATTTAATGCATCCGCCATATAGCCCTGACCTTGCACCTTCAGATTTCCACCTGTTTCGGTCTCTTCAGAATTCTTTAAGGAGTGTCAGGTTAACATCAAGAAAAGACTACCAAAACTACTTGTCGCGTTTTTTTTTTTAACAGAAATCCCAAAATTTCGCAATGGAATCATGTCACTACCTACATGATGGCAAAAAGTCATCGAACAAAATGGCACATGTATACTGTAATTAAATGTTAATAAACTTTGTTTTCATTATAAAATGCGAAGAAACCTTTTCCCAATCTATTATTATTTATCTATTATAATTATTGTTAATGAGCCTGTTGGATGAGTGATTAGGGTACTTGCCTTAACGCTCTATTCTAGGGTTCCCTGGTTCGATTCCCGACAGGGTCAACTTTGAAAATGAACTTTTCAAAGTTTACTCTGGTCTGGATCTGGAATGTAGTGGGAGTGCACACTGCGCTTCTAAGTCATTTGGGCAGCCCGTTTGGAGGCAGTAACCACTGCCTCACAGAAGACCACCGTGAGATAACAGCATGTGTGCTGTTGTGTTTCGGTGAGTGAGTAAGGGATCCCAGAGCCCATTACCCTATCAAAACACGGGTAGAATTGAAATATAATGAGATTCGTATCATAATCATAATGCTTATTCAACTAAGGTTTTTTTTATATTAAGGTCGGCAGACAGGCTGACGGTCCACTTTATGGTAGGTGGCTACTGCCGCCTATAACACAAGCAACGCCAATGCTGCTGCAAGTGCGCTGCCGACTGCAGTAGGATTAAGAATAAAGGATTAGGAGTAGATAGGGAAATGGGCTCTGGCAATGTGATGTAGTTTTATATAATCAAGATTGATTATGAATAATATGACAAGCCCGTTTGATAAGTGGTTAGGCTGTGTTTACCTTAACGCTCTGTCTCAGGGATCCCGAGTTCGATTCCCGGCAGGGTCAAGTTTGAAAATGAACAAAATTGGCTCTGATCTGGTTCTGGAAAGTAGTGGGAGAGCATCCTGCGCTTCGCAGTCATTTGGGCAGCCCGCCTGATGGCAGTAACTACTCCCTTACAAATGACCACCGTGAAATAACAGCATGTGTGCTGTTGTGTTTCAGTAAGTGAGTAAGGGATCCCAGAGCCCATTTCCCTATCCTTTCCCAATCCCTTTTCCTTAATCCTACTGTATAGTCGGCAGTGCACTTGCAGCACCTGTGGCGTTGCTTGCGTTATACGCAAGCTTGCGTTGCGTGGACCGACAGCCTGTCCGCCGATCTTAACATTAAAAAAATATATTATATTACCACATATTATATACATATTAGCAGGCAGCTAAGTTTCATGTAAGATATATTGTTACGTGCGGGGAAAGTTTAAATGCCGTGTAAGGCGAACCAAACATTTATTTTCACAAACCAATATGACTTCCAAAATCATTAAACGTCTTGTCCGATAAAACTTTAAATGATTCGTCAACGATTCCCTTAATGAGTCGCGGGTTCACTGTCACAGGTAACTTCGCAAAAGGTTCGCTATCGAATCGCTGTTACGCACAAATACCTCTCGCCCGCCGGCTCTCTTATTTATATTTGGCGCCAAACATCTCGACCCATTACGAATTCAATAGAACATAAACAAAATTTTAATTTTTTTTTTTATTCCGTAATTGTAAACATGCCCAAGTACGGAAATGCTATTTCTGTCAAATGAAAACTACGTTGTAAACATGAGGACGAATTTCCTTTGACACTAACCGGGAAGTGGCGTGACTACTATCGATAGGATGGAACCTTCGAGACTTCCGACCGGCGCGAACGCTTTTTGCAGAACGTTCCATGGGTCCAGCATATAATACTGTGCAATACAATACTGTATTCGATAATAATATCGAAAAATGAAACTTTCCCCTAAAAAATATTATAATTTTACCTGACCTACATGTTTTATTATATTTGTAACTAATCGTTACAATAACTAATCGTACAATCTACGCTAGTAGTTCCTGAGAACTATTGGTTCGAATTGAAAAATTCTTTTTGTATTGAATATCCCATTTATCGAGGAAGGCTATATAACATTACGCCAAGATATATAAGCAGTGTCCAGTACCGTGCGCCCCACGCGCACTCCACCGCCGTATGGGCCGCAGCGTAGCGTGGCCGAGTTCAGCTAGTTGTAAATATATACCCCAGTATCGCAGTGAAATAACAAGACACTTAATTATTCATAATTCTTGGATTAGATTTAGAACTAATAATACCCAGTAAACTAGTAATAAGCGGATATAGTAAACAAAAGAAATAAATTTCGTTACAATGAAGTCTTAATTTAATAAAAGAAAAGAAAACCTCTGAGAATGGTGACAGTGGTCTTCGCAGTATTTAAATTTCCTGTCACGTCTTATTTTTTTCAGCGCGGAATGTCAAATTCATGGTAATGTAAGGATGAGAGGTCCACTTGATCCCACCCGTCGTACGCGTGAGTTCATAAATTACGAACCGTAAAATATATTTATTTATTATGCACTTCGCCCGTGACACCCTTTCCTATTCTATCTTGACATAAAGAGTGGCATTGTTTTGCTTCAAGTACTGAAGTGAGTTTTGTTTGTTTTGGTTTGTGTTTTGTGTTGAAGTACTCTTCAAGTATCTGCTGGAATTTTTTATAGCTATATCGCTTGATAGCTATAAAAAGTTGAAGAGTCATTTCACCTTTACGAACAGCGATCACTTGTCCAATGGAGTAGAAATACCTATAGGATAATCGTATAGGCATGATGACAGATTTTGAAATTCCCTTCCATAATGTAGATACACGTCTACCATATCCGAAAAAAATAATATTTCAGCAAAAAAACTAAATTTCAACGCGAATTTGAATGTTTTTAAATCTATTTTGAATTACGCGCGAAAACGCTCTTAGGTGTCATGGCGTCGCGTATGATGAACCGTGACGTCACCGACATCTCATCAGATTTTTCATTCTGTCAAAGCAAAGTCAAGCAGCACGATAGCACTTACTAGGGCGTGACGTCATTCGCTCTGATTGGTGTTTCAGTTAACATGGCCGATTGCAGTTATTTATACTTCTATTTTATTGAAAATCTTATTAATGTCAATTTTAATACAAAAAATGAGTAATTTTTTAGACTCCTTTCAACATATTATATTTTTCTCCAAAACCATTTATTCTTTGATTCTTTAATACCGTCATCATGCCTATTTAAGACTTGACTTGTTCCCTTGTATCTAAAAATAATATTTTCTCACCTCAACGAAGAGTTTTTTTATTTAAATTGTTTTTTTTTTTTTGTTGCATTTCTTATTCGCTTTATTAAGAACTAGCTGATGGCCGCGACTTCTTCCGTGTTGAAAAATAATAAATATAACACCAGACAACTTAATTGCTGTTATAGCTTTGCAAGGCTTTGGATTTTTATTTTTATGTGATGCCTTGGGAACAGTACTTTTTCTGGATGAAAGGTGTCCTATGTCCTTTTCTATACATCTAACATTATGTATGCAAAATTTCATGAGTAGTTAAGGCGTGATAAGGTAACAGACAGAGTTACTTTCACATTTATAATATTAGTATGGATAATGTAATAATCTTATAATGAAATATTTCACAAGTGTGACATTGACATTTTTTCTTATAAAATTAGACCATTTAAAAGGGCTATATACAGTGTATACATCCAAAGAATAACCGATGGAAGATGGTCACAGATAGTAACTAATTGGTACCCACAAGACAGGAAAAGGAAGAAGGGTAGACCACTCAAAAGATGGAGTGATGACATCGTGGCGACCACAGGAAATTTATGGCCCAGACTGGCACAAGACAGATCTATCTGGCAAAATTTGGAGGAGGCTTATACCGGAAAAGGCGGCCCCTACAACTAACATTAACAACACTAACGTAAATACAAACACATATACTAACAAATACATGAATATTAGACAATATATACAAAGTGTTTAAAATAAAAATTGTAGAGGAAATTTGAACTAATAAATAAATAAATAAAAATATACAGTGTATCGTAATAATTATCATAACTTTCTTTTTGTTGTTATATATATTTATTTTATTTTTTGAGTCTGTGCTGTGTTGCCTATAATTTTGCTTTAATAATGCTGTGCTTTCCTGTAATTTAAATTCATAATTATAAAGTTTTTTTTTTAATGTGTTGTTGTATGTTATGTCTAAGTATGTATTTAGTTGGTAAGCCTTGTCAAATAAATAAATAAATAAATGTAAACCCTTTGTTCGTTCCAAAGTGGTCCAGGTCTACGTTGACGTGACAAAAAAGTGATGATGACAAAAAACCAATCAATTCTCACTTATTTCATTTAGAAAACTCCCATTCGTTGTTGGAACTCAGCCACAAAACAAATTTCCGTAGTTAAATCTAATCTTCACATTTTTTGTTGAGTTTTGGGAGTATGGTGAAATCTGATCCATACTAGCAAAATTACTGTTAGAGTTTTATTAGATGTTGGCGGTTCTTGTTATTAAATTAAATACAATACTACATATTTACTTGAAAGAAAACTTTATTTAAAGATACAGAGAACATTGCATAGAGCAGATGGCCACAAAGTACTGACCTTAACAGTGATATACAGTACAGTAACAATACAGTAAACGTTAAACCGTCAATTTTGTTAATAATCATTACATGCGACCCTTTTCCGGCTTCGCACGGATACAATATTTTCTGTACATTATACACACAAATCTTCCTCTTTTATCGTTCTTTCCATTAGTGAAAACCGTATCAAAATCCGTTGGTTGATTTAGAAGACAGCAACTTTGTTAGTTCTGAGCTTAAACTTTTGTTTAATAACAGAAAGAATTAGGAAGACAGTTAGAAAACTTTATTTTAATATTATAGATACGACGAATAGAATTTGTATACAAAGTTTTCTTTGTATGTGTTATGTGTAGGGGACGATATGCATGTCGTGAGACATTTCTGCAGATTAAATGATTATCAGCAACTTGAGATTGTTTCACGGAACAAATGTTCCCCCTAAATAACTCTTCTTATCTCTCGTCGCGGGAATGTTTTCTACTAGAGTGCTTTGTTAGCGGTTTTTTTTTTAACAAAGCCTCGGCGGGATTACGAACGGGGGCGTGTGTAAGAAAAGTTTTGATATAAAAAAGTATAGTTGTGCATTTCAAAATAAGAGTGCTGATGTATCAAGGAGTGCTGCTGAGGACACGGCGGCCGCAAATTTTAATCCCGTTTGCGCCTAAATGTTTCGAACTTAAAATTTAAAAATATACGTAAATGTTCTAAAGCTGAAGGGAAACATTCGAGAAAACATGACTAGCAATCATCGGACCTGCAAAGTTTTGCCACCATGGATTGGTATGGTGTACTTACATAAGCCCACAGCACAAAACTAACTACACTAAATAATACTGAGACTAATTATTTTTTCTCATAATATCTTGTCTTATCTTAGTGGCTATTTCTGTCTGCTAGAGTACCAGGGGGCCTAGCCAAGATGCAAACTATTGCAAACGCTTCCTTTGCGTACTTACGAAACGAAAGAAAGAAAGCCCGGTGATTGGTTGTTGTAACAGTTGTAACTTCAACAACCAATCACCGGGCTTTATTTCTTTCGTTTTGTAAGTACGCAAAGGAAGCGTTTGCAACAGTTTGCATCTTGGCTAGGGCCCCAGTATCTCTTCGTCCATTGCTGAAATATTGTGATCGCCACGTGAGTGTATTCTTTACTGCCACTACTGTCCAAAGATCGCTAGCTCTCGTTAGAAGATCTGTTCAACACGTGACGTCACGCGCTCTCTCCCAGGCAGTGTTCCTTGTAACGTGCGCCGACGGACGATCGCCCGCGCGGCTGCGACGTATAGGCGGCGCACATTCCTTGGGCGGCCTAGCCATAACCTTACTCGGTTTTAGTTTTGTCATAATAAGTGACACCTATTTTAGACACTTTTTCTACCATTTTTATTTTATCTTATTTAATTTATTGCCAACCAATCTTTATTTAATTCATTGCCACCAAAGTGAATACAATATTAAATTAAAATTAATTTAAAGTCATTTTACATTGGTAAAAAGTTAGATAAGTTTGATTTTTCAATTTTTTTTTCTTTTATTCCCCACATAGTGAAAGGTTTCGTTCTAAGCAAGCGATATCTTAATCAAAAATCTGCTAAATGCAAAAAGTATACTTATGTTATATTGACAAAAAACGTTTTCTTGAAAAATTTTATATGAAGGTTTACTTTTTAAAAAGTATATTATTTAAAACTTAGGGTTGTTATTAGCGATTGCAATCTACCACTATTTTCAATACATAGGGTTTTTTGCTGGATTGACTTCAATCCAGAGGGATCCCGCAATCCCGCAAAGGTTATAAACATTTTTTTTGAGTTCAAATAAAGATTCCTTGTTGTGGTATAATTAAATGTTTATTAAAAGTTTTTAAAATCTTATATTTATGTAATAAGTTTATATAGTTTATTATAGTTTTTATATCTTACTAGTTGACTAATTATTTTACTGTTTGACTGCTTATTTATTGATAAAAATAGCAAATAGCCATACTTGGTAATTTTGTAGTCTTTGTAGTACAAAGTTTGTACTCTAGTTAACTAAAAATATTACTTCTAGTCTTTATCTGAGGTAATTATAATTATCTTCTTCATTCAGAGTTTTAGAGCGATCACTTGAATTTAAGTTTAATCAACAAAAAAAAAAGTAAGAAATTTATAAATATCAAATAAAAAATTATTTCTCTTTTGGAAATATGATCTTAAAAAGCAAATATTAGCATCAATATTAGTGTTTATAACACTACGTATATTTTCTGCCTTCATACTTGTTGTTGGTTTGATAGTTAAATAGTCGTGCAAGTCAAATACTTCTCTTTTATTCCATCAGTTTCAAATGTTGCTATTTCTTCTTAAAACATTTTTTCGTATTCTTGCAAAATGCAACACAAACGGCAACAACACGCTACGAATCTAAGGCGGCAAATTTGAATGAATTTGAGCGATTTGAGGCTGTTGCGCGGGATCCCGCAGTTCCCAAAATTATGCTGGATCCCGCTGGATTGTGGGATCCCGCTTTGCTGGATTGCAATTCCTAATTTTGTACTTAAATTTGTTTATCTAAATGTAAATATATTGATATATTGATAATAGTGTAAATTTTGTACAACAAATTCTAGCCGCTGCACATAGCATATGAGGTCGTAGCTCGACAAATAATAAAATAAAATAAAATAAAACAAATCTTTATTTGCGCGAACGCATGTTTACAGGATTTTAATTTGTATACAGCAGTTACAGTACAAAGTATGTTCTACCCGCCAAGGGCCACGTAGCAAGAGTAGCAAATGCTACGGGTCCCGCGAATTTGGGGGCCCCGCGCTCCAAGGCCTGTCTGAACGTAATAAAAAAATATTAATTTAGATAGGAGCCTAAAATATCTTGCATGACTTAAATGCGGTCGCGAAGCGCTTAGCGCTTCACTTCCACTTAAAAATCTAAAACTCGATTTCGTCACATTAAATCGTAAAAATAAGTAGGTATTTTACGAACTTTTTAACGTTAATGTTCTAATGTTTAATTATAATCGATATATTTAGACTAGCATCTACTATATATTTAGACTAACAGAGGTAAGAGATTTGGGGATCATTGTTGACTCTGAAATGCGATTTATCACTCAAATAAACAACACAATAAATAAATGTTACAGAATGTTGGCATTTATTATTCGTAACACTAAGGAATTTAAATCAGTGTTGGCACTGAAGGCGTTGTATTTTGCATTGGTGTGTAGTAATGTGGACTATTTTTCTCTTGTTTGGTTCCCAAATTATCAAAATAATATTCAGCGTATTGAGCGTGTGCAAAAAAAGTTTCTAAAGACACTCTCTTTTCTTTCGGGAATTCATTATTCAGTCCATAGCTTAAATAAATTACTTTAGCATGAAATCACTACATTGGCGGAAAAAATTTCTGGGTCTGGTTATTCTTTTTAAAATCATTAACCGTTGATTGTCCGTCCCTCAAATCAATGATTAAGTTGAACACTCCCAGAATGTTTGCTCGAGCACATAATTTTAGACCGTTTTACATAAGATTTAGTAAGAGTAAATATGGCAGTAATACACCGGTCTCTTGTGCCTTGCGATTTTATAATGAAATATTTCACAAGTGTGACATCGACATTTTTTCTTATAAAATTAGACAATTTAAAAGAGCTATATACAGTGTATCGTAGTAATTATCATAACTTTTTTTTTGTTGTTATATATATTTATTTTATTTTTTGAGTCTGTGTTGTGTTGCCTATAATTTTGCTTTAATAATGCTGTGCTTTCCTGTAATTTAAATTCATACTTATAATGTTTTTTTTTTTTTAAATGTGTTGTTAAGTTTAAGTATGTATTTAGTTGGTAAGCCTTGTCAAATAAACAAATAAACAAATAAGCATCTATACCACATTTGTACCCTTCAAGCGGCCAGATTTATGGAGCATGATTTGCTTAGAGAAGTCGATAATGCTAAATTGGCTCATATTAAATCTAGAAAAGTTTATTTGTAACAGTTTTGTTTTATTTAATACTCTAAACTTGAGAACCTAAAGCAAACCAAGGGCCCCCTGACAGAGTTTGCTACAGGCCCCGCGCTGGCTTAATCCGACACTGATACCTTCCTAATAAGTATACCTATATTGTCCTTCAGCACACTTGCAGCACCTACGATGTTACTTGATATATACTGTTTATACTGTTACTTGAAGTTGGGCGCTACTTACCATCAACCTTTGTATAAAATGAAATATGTATATTCTTTAACCAAAACCGATTTTCCCTAAAGTGCTTATTAAATACACTCAAACGCTTGTTACGCTCGATTTATCCATTTGTGACAAAGCAGTTACGCTCGCGTCTATTCCGGACTTAAGGGAGGAAAAGTACAAAAGAAATGCCTCTCTTCTTATCTCTTCCTTTGTGTTCTGGCACGTTTTAAACTTCGCAAAGAGTGGAACGCCTGGTGATGGCGGTGGGACGCGATAGTAAAGTGAAAAACTCTACGCAATGCTATGAACAAAAATAGATTGTTTTTGAGAGAATTCAAACTCCATTTTACATTCAAGATAATTGAGAAACGAATCACTGATTCGTACAAATATGAATTAATGACAGCTGTCAAGCGTAATTATAATAACCACCTTTATTCAGACAACTAGCTGTGCCCGCGATTTCGTACGCGTTGGAGGAGTAGTTAGGATGCTTGTCTTGTCGCTCTTTTCCAGGGTTCCCAGGTTCGATTCCCGGCTGGGTCAACTTCGAAAATTAACTTTTCAAAGTTGGCGCTGGTCTAGATATAGAAAGTAGAGGCAGGGCACACTACGTTTCGCAGCCCGTCTGGCGGCAGTAACCACCCCCTTACAAAATACCACCGTGAAATAACCGCACGAGTGTTGCTATGTTTCAGTGAGAGTAAGGGATGCCAGGCTCATCCTCATCCTTAATCCTACTGATGTAGTCAGCAGCGCACTTGCAGCACCTGTAGCGTTGCGACATCGAGCGGCTCTTCGGTGCCTGATTGGGGCAGCCTGGGGGTGCGTCGGTGTTCCTCCCAGACCTCCCTGCGACTCAGGGCAGGCTTTTCCTCTGGCGTCCGAGTAAGGCAGCCAGGGGTCCTCCTCGCAGGACCCTGACGACAGCGGGCAGGGACAAACCGAAGAATAGCCCTCTGCTGTTATGTGCTTTGTTAGTTCCCCGACAACAACCAAATGAATGCCATCGACCCCAGCAACCGCCCGGATTACTGAAGGTTAAGCCCCCCAACTCCTCCTCAACTTCAACTGCCATAGCTTGATCTCAACTATCCAGCTTTATTAAGGTCTGCTCTCCTTTCCTTTCCATTCCTTGAATGTTGTAAGCACATTTTTTATTTTATTTTTATTTATTTATTTTCATTTAGACTTTTTTTCTAGTGATTAAAACTGTACGATTTAATCCAACCGGAACCGTTCCACTTGCGGACCACTAGACGTGGGCAGGGGTTTCATCCCTTCGTGGTCGATGTACCTCGATCGCGAACAAAGCGTTTCAGTTCCACCTTCCTTGTTCGAACTGCTAAGGAGTGGAACTCATTGCCTGCGTCTGTGTTCCCACAGAACTACAACCTCGGGGTCTTCAAAACTAAGGTAAATGGGCATTTACTAGGTAAGCGTGGTCCACCTTCGGCCACATCTGCACCTCACATCAGGTGAGATAGTGGTCAAGCGCTACCTCGATTTCATAAAAAAAAAAAAAAAAAAAAAGATTAGGGAATGTGTGTGTCATTGACGAAATAAGTAGATGCCTTTTTTTATTTCAATCAAAGTTATTTTTTATTTCAATCAAACAAAAACAAAAGCATTTAAAAAACAAACTAAATTTTTGATAGTATCCGTCTTCTTAAAGACGAACGAAATAAGAGCAGGCATTGAGGAAAACCCTACTCTAGTATTTATTGCTCCGAAAATCCGCCATCTTAAATAGTCTCCGAATGATTTATGGTTAACGATAATATTATTTATATGATACGTACGTGTGGTCAACCGCATAACTTGCAGGACATCGAAGGTAAAATATGTTATTTTTTTTTATAAGGAACTAGTTTTGCCTCGCGTCTTCAACTCTTCACCCGTTCTGAAATTTGAAAAAGTAAAAACTTTCTACACATTCGTACATGTAAAATATCTCTCTTATACACCTACATGTCTTACTTACTTGTCAACTTTCATAGTTATCGGACAAACTTTAAATTAAAAGTTAGATAAAACTTATCTCAATTCATAAAAAACTGTTTAAATCTTTTCAAATTTCAAACATATACAGACAGAAAGAGAAAAGGGGGAGTTCATACTGTGTATAGTATTTTATAACCTTCATTCTGTATTATAAAATTTGACACTTATTAATAATGCTCTCTTAATATTAATACTAAATAATAGCTGAGCAAACACTAAATCTTACGAGAAGCTTGCTTCAATACATCAGTGAAAACCACATTCAAATCGATTAAGCCGCTTTTTGAGATTAGCGTGCACAAATGCACAAACACACAAAAATTCTAAAAACTATTTTTTTGACCTCGGTAACATTTTTGACGGCCCGTTGGATGAGTGGCAAGAGTGCTTGCCTTACGTCTCAGGGGCCCCGGGTTCGATTCCCGGCGGGGTCGACTTTGGAAATTTTAATGTTATTTTCAAAATTGACTCTGGTCTGGATTTGAAATGAGTGGTAGGGCACCACTGCGTTTCGCAGTCATTTGGGCAGCCCGCCTGGCGGCAGTAACCACCTCCTTACAGAATACCGCCGTGAAATAACAGCATAATATGTTGTGTTTCGGTGAGTGAGTAAGGAATGCCAGAGCCCATTTCCTTATCCCCTCCTAATCCCTTATCCAATCCTACTGTAGTCGGCAGCGCACTTGCAGCCGCTGTGGCGTTGCTTGTGTTATAGGCGACGATAGCCAACTACCATCAAGTGGACCGTCAGCCTGTCTGTCGACCTAAACATTAAAAAAAATATAGTACAAGGTGTATAAATGGTTTTTTTTTTTAATAATCTACCGACACGACTCGTTTACGATTTTATTATACGTATAATTAATTAATTTGTTATATGTATAGAAAACTATCTAATAAAAGCAATTAATTTTTATTTAAGCAATTTTTTGTTTAATACATCATATATTTTTGAATCGCAGAAAATAAAACTTCGCTCTTTTAAATGATAAAATGCTGGCTAACATAAAAACAATAAGTTGAAAAGATTTCTGTTAATGACAGTAGAGAAATCTGATTTACGATTCACTTTTAACAAAATTCATGACGAATATTCTTAAAGCGATTTTAACGCAGACAAAGTGGACCTAACCAAGTGTTATGAATTCTTTTTTGTTGATTAATAAGCCAGAGGACATTGTGAGCGAATCGATTGAATTCCAGTCTTGAATATGTAATTAAACATAACTAATAATATTATTAATTATCCTTCGGGAACAGTATTTTTTTCTGAATAAAAGGTACTCTATGTCCTTCCCTGTGTACCTGACAAGGTGTATTTTAAATTTCATGATGATCTGTTAAGACGTTAAAGATATATATTTTTTTACATTCTATTAACGATGGCGTGCAACATTACACGTCGTTTTTCATATCTCTAGATGATCCCTCGGGAAAAATATTTCTGAATGATAGGTACTCTATGTCCTATCCCGTATTATTCTTATTCTTGTCTTTGTGGCTATTTCTGTCTGCTAGAGTACCAGTATCACTTCGTCCATTGCTGGAATATTGTGATCGCCACGTGAACTAAAGCTCTCTACCTATACCTACCTCGTTAAGAAACTGTAGTACTTTTTTGATAGAGGCATTCTTCACATCTTCACAAGCCATTGTGTGGCTTCCTAGGATGTGACTGCGCTTGTGCATCAGAGGGCCACACTCGCACAGGATATGCATTGGTGTTTCTTCTGCCTCATGGCAGAAGCGACACTCTCCCGTACTAGTGAGCCCCATTACTTCCTATCCATCTATCCCGTATACTTGACAACGTGTTTGCAAAATTTCCTTGTTTAATTGGCCGACAATTTCGTTGATGATCTGTTAAAACATGAAAGCCTAACTAACAAACTCAAGTGAGGTTGTTTGTTCGTTACGCTTTACGTATTAATAATATTAATTAGGAGTAGTTGGGATTTTTTTTTCTCACATGCAAACTACTTCCTAGAATATGAAATACTAGATTGAATTTTGAAAAATTATACGTTTCTAAAATTCATAAATTGGTAATTTTTTCTTATGTTAAGGTCGGCAGACAGGCTGACGGTCCACTTAATGGTAGGTGGCTACCGTCGCCTATAACACAAGCAACGCCAAAGCTACTGCAAGTGCGCTGCCGTCTGCAGTAGGATTAAGGATAAGGGATTAGGAGGGGGATAGGAAAATTGGCTCTGGCATCCCTTACTCTCTCACCGAAACACAACAGCACGCGTGCTGTTATTTCACGATGGTCTTCTGTAAAGGGGGTGGTTACTGCCGTTAGACGGGCTGCCCAAATGACTGCGAAAATGCCCCGCCACTACTTTCCAAATCCAGACCAGAGCCAAATTTGAAAGTTGATTTTTCAAAGTTGACCCGGCCGGGAATCGAACCCGGGAACCCTAGAACAGAGCGTTAAGGCAAGCACCCTAACCAAAAACTCAAAAACTACTGGACCGATTTTAAAAATTCATTCACCTATAGAAAGCTACAAGGGTGAGTAGCCTATTTTATCAGCGAGTAAAATAGGCTACTCACCCACCCCATCTCCCCCTTTCCCATCCTCCTCAATACAAAATTGCCGTTTTCCACGAACAATATTTTATAAAGAGATGCGGACGATGTCGCGTGCAACAACTAGTACTAAATAAATTCAAAATTACAGTTAGAATATTATTCATATTGTTATTTTATTTTTATTTTATTTTATTTTATTTTATTTAAATGAGTAACTAATTAAATTATTGCAAAATTCGCTAATTAAATGAGCAAAATTTGCTAAGTCACATTCACAAATTATATAGACACGTTTATATTTATGTACCAATTACTGGTATCGACAGCTATATCACATCATGTTGTCTCTGTTAAAAATTTGAAAAAAAATGTCATAATTAATAATACATATTTAGTTCATAATAGTTATGTTATTTCTACTCAAAGCTCAAGCATTAAAATGAAAAAAAAATGAAAAAGCGAAAAAAAAATTTTGAATTTAAAACACAATAACAAATATAAGAAGCAAAATTCGTTCAAAAATCAATTCAGTTATACAATAAAAGTATAAACATACTACAGTATAAATTCAGTATAAATTCCATCTCGTCAACAACAGTCCAATCAGTAACCGGAAACTAAATTAATAGGGGATCGGACAGTAATCAGATTAAAATCTAAAATGTACTTAGAAAGAAAATATATAATTTTTTACGATTATTTATCGAATAATAATTTAATATAATTCATTTAAATATTTTTAAATGAAGAAATAAAATTTTATTATTTACAATATTTTTAATCTATACTGAAACACCAATCACAGTGCGTGACGTCATTTGTGGGCAATCATTGTCTTATGTCAATGCAGCTGTTTTGTTATGATATGACCACAAATGACGTTACGCGCTCTCAGATGAGCTATCGTGGCGTTTTGGCGGCATTTTCAAACAAACAATATTAAAACATGATTTTGAGTACCTAAAAGGCTATAAATAAATAAAATAGTATTTTTATGGGAATAAATATCCATGAAGATTAATTTAAAACACTTTCTGAAAATTTGTTCGATCCCCTATTATGAAGTAAATTCATAACCACTTCAATCGCCCATCACTTGAGTAAAATTTTGTCGATAATGCAATCAGTCAATACTTTTGAATTTTGAAAGTTTCCTTTTAAAACGATTTAAACTGTCATGAAAAATATCCACTTCCATATTAGTCTGGAGAGAGTGGAAATTGGAAATCATACGATAAGAATAATTATAACAAAGTAGGCAATTAAGTTTACTGAAAAATTTAAATTCGGTTTCAGTAATAAAATGAAGCTTATTTGTAAAAATTAATATAAGAAATGAACGATTCTTAAATATGACGCTACGAGTTACCACAAAATTTATTTTCGTTGAATCAGACAATTAAATTTCACTTCAACCAGTTGCAACTTTTCAGTTTCTGGGAGGGGGAGACAAACGCTAAATACTAAAAATATCCATTGTTTAATGAAAATGTTACAAGGAATAGACAAGCCAATTGCTTTGAAAAAAATATATATTATACTTAAACATGTGAAGAACCAATTGTATTAATTAGAATTTACGTTAAAGTAATAGAAACTCCACAAAAAAAGTTAGAACACAAGAAGAATTTGACCTTTATTGAAAATTCTCTCGAAACCGGCTTATTGCACGCATATGAATCCTCTACCTATTAATAAGTTGATATCAGATTAAAAAATTGTATTGATAAAAAAAAAGTGTAATGTTCTAATGGTAAAAACAAAAAAACACCATTTCTAGGCCCGTTGAATTTTCCCCGCCGCCAGCGAGTTCTATAGTAAATGCCATTTGCCTCAGTGAATCTCTTAACATGATTACCGAATCGCAAATAGTAGAAATTTCACTTGCAACTCTCATTTAAACACATTACAAGCAGCATGACTTTTAAAACTTTTCATTTTATAAACCACTTTATTATACAAAATAATTGTTATATATTATAATATATATTGAGATATTAAAGGTATTGATCGTTAGCTTTTGTATACAACTTCCTCTGCGTGTGCTAAAGAATTTCTATGTATTTCTCTTATGTGCCTCTTTAGCCTTGAAAAGTTGGCCGACAAATTACTTATTCGCCTTGAGTGAATATTATCATATTATCTTATATCCTCATATAATAACCGATAATAACTGCTTTAGTACCTGAAACAGAGGTGTGATTAAATTATACTATCGCAAATACTTTTTCTAATATCCCAAATAGCTCTATAATATGTATCTTCTTTTAAAAACCTTATGAAGAAAAATAGTTTTATAAGCTTCCCACTTAGTACACGTCAGCGTTGCAGGATCTATATTATATGACTATGGTATTTCCGTGTTTGTCTTTAAACCTACGATGATTTAGCTATCTATTATTTAAAAAATAAATTGAAAAAAAAAGTGAACATTTCTTTTTTTTTTTAAAAAAAAGTCCAAACTAATTTTTAATTACCTTTAGCTTGTAGTATGCCTTACTTTTAATCTTCCGTGTGTGTTTATTCGATACAGTTGTAAGGCTCGAACTATATGCGTCCGCGCGACCAAGCGGCTGGGCCGCTCCGCTGTGAATTTGTATGAAAATGTATCTATTGCAAAGACCAAAATGTAGATTAGAACTATTTAATAGAAATGTTTATGTCATGGCAATTAAAACATACAATAAACGATCTAATAATATAAAGGAATTGCCGGATCCTAAACTCACAAGAACATTAACAAAATGGTTATTAGATTGTTGTTATTATAATGTTAAAGAATTTTATAATAAGAAACATTAATTCATTTATTAATATAGTTTACAAACAATTAAACACAAATATTTGCATGCCCTTGGCGGGTAGAACATACTTTGTACTGTAACTGCTCAAATTAAAATCCTGTAAACTAGTGTACGCGCAAATAAAGATTTATTTTATTTTATTTTTATGTCGCGCCGAGCGGCCACGCCGCTGCTCATATAATTCGACACGAACGCATATAATTCGAGCCAAGGTTTGAATTATACGCGTTCGCGCGACCAAGCGGCCGAACCGCTCCGTTGTAGAAATTGTATGAAACTGTTCGTGTCGAATTATATGAGCAGCAGCGCGGCCGCTCGGCGCAATACGTACATTTTCATACAAATTCACAGCGGAGCGACCCAGCCGCTTGGTCGAGCGGACACATACAATTCGAACCTGAGGGACCTATTTTGACGGACAAAAAAAGTACCCCGAGGACTGTTCCTCGTCTGCACATATCCCTTAAATTCACATTTCTTTTTTGTTTTTTTTTTGTCCGAAGTAAAAAAGCTCCTAAATAATGAATGAATTATAATAGAAACCAACAACAAGTTTGATCCACTGAATAACCTTGCATGTGAGCTTTAGAAGTGGCACCCTAAAACTACCCGTTCTATTCGGTGGTTCATTTACCCTTTTAAAAACCAATGGACGATACATTAACGCTTGGTGAACAATTTTAATGAATAATAACAAAATTATTTCGTTCATTTTAAATTCAAGTGCAATTTAATTTCGTGTTTACCGAGTAAAAGACTGCAAATTAGTGCAATGTGAGACAGATCCATTGGACTCATCAATCAAAGCATGTTCTATTAGAGTCTAATAGGCCTTGCTTTGATATGCTATGCCTTGCTTTCATACCGCCTTCCCCTTTCTTCTTTCTTCTATCGGACATGCAGACGTACGGCTGGTTACCATCCTCACCTCACCCTCTAATTAGGACTAAGCGCTTTTGTGATGCGCACTGCTAAGGATTGGAACTCCCTGCCGGCGTCTGTATTTCCGAGCTCATATAACCCAAATCTTTTCAAGGTTCGAGTGAATAGGCATCTTCTGGGTGAGCTCGCTCCATCTTCGGCCTCATCCTTCCTATATGGATAGATGCTGGTCAAGAGCAAACCCATCTATTGTAAAAAAAAAAAAAAAAAAAAGTCTGGTATAAGTGGATATTGAAAAGTCTGTCATTTAACAGCTATCTTATGTGCGGGAGTGGTTACTGGCGCATTAAGGCGCTACACAATTTATAACATTTCAATTTGATTTTCCACATATACATACAAGCGACCAGCTCCAGGCTTCGCACGAATCCAATTTTTTTTCTACAAATCATATACACCAAGTTTACTAATTTATCGCTCTTTCCATCAGTGAAAATCGTATCAAAAGCCGTTGGGTGGTTTAGAAATAGTTGTGTAGAAACAGACAGAAGCAGACAGGCACTTTATCTGTGGACAAAGAGAATTCAAATTCAAATACATATATATATATATATAATTTGAATTCTCAAAAAAATGTTCGAATCTCAAAAAAGTACACATAGCAGGTTATAATTTGCTAACAAAAAAAATTCAAATTTTATGAGGATATCAATTTCAAATTTACATTTTAGTAATGGCCAGCCCAAATGACGACAGCACATTGATCTTCAAAAGACCAGCACTTGTGCTGTTGCGTTTACGTGCGTGAGTAAAAAATAAAATCTGTCATCTTCCCGATCCTGTCGGGTATTAGGTCGGGGAAAAAGTCTTTTCGCATTTAGTATGTATAAACTTTTAATAAAATATCTTTGGCTGTACTTTTTGTATCTGACTGGTTTTGATGACATTAAAAAGTTACATTTCAAAGAAAGAAACTAATTGGAAAAATTTTGTTTCCATTTTTTTTTCCATTTGTTTTTCTTTCCGCCATATAGCATCCGCCATATATAGCGCTCACCTTGTACCTTCAGATTTCCACCTGTTTCGGTCTCTTCAGAATTCTTTGGGCAGTGTCAGGTTAACATCAAGATGCCAACCGTTTATTGCCCATGTACAGGCAAATAAATGGTTTGAATTTGAATTTGAATTTGAATTTGAAGAGAAGACTGCCAAAACAAACAAATTTTTTTTATCAAAAGTCCAAAATTTTTTACAGCAATGGAATCATGTCACTATGTGCAAGATGGCAAAAAGTCATCGAATAAAATTGAGAATCAAACGAACTTATGTGAAGTTTGATTTCTAATTATCCGAGTATCTCGAACGAAGATGATTACTGTTTACGTGCAGCATTACGCAGTATAATGCCATCCTTATCACACTTTAGATATAACTGTCAAAATCAAGAAGCCTCACACCTCCCGTCCCGCTCCGGCGTGGCCTCCACCAGTCTCTCGCATTCGGCGCCATTATTTTTAGAGATCTTGAATTTTTTGAAAGGTGATGGGTAAGTATATATATATTTTATGGTAGGGTGGGAGGTAATCATCTTCGTTCGAGATACTCGGATAATTAGAAATCAAACTTCACATACAAGGTAAGTTCGTTTGATTCTCAATTATTCTTCGTATCTCTCTCGAAGATGATTACTGTTTACGTGCAGATGTTTAAAGCTTCAAGAAATTCAGGATGCGGCAAGTATATTATTTAGATTCATTTAATTTACATATTCGATTAACATTATTTTTGATAGATAATTATAGTCACTTTTGCGAAATCAACAAGTAGTTTAATTCAGTGTAACTTATACGTAATATACTAATTTACAATAAGTATTATTTACTCAATCTTAGAGTAACAAAAATATAATCAGATAATTATAACAAAAACTAATTTTCCATATTAAACAATGCAGTGACGAAATCATTTTCATTATTTCCTATAATGTCTCTTTTATAGTATTTTAGGAAGGTATTGGACGATCGACTCCAGCCTGCAGCCCTATGAGCGGTAGATGTGGACGCGTGTCGTGTGCTATGCGCCCCAAATACATATATTTATGTCAATACCGCTCTTTTCTAAACTCTCTTTAACCCAGTGTGCTAAAGTTTGTGAGCACACTTTTTTATGTGGTTTCCTATGACTGATAAATGGGTGGATCGATAGATTTGTGTTTTTTCTATACATGTTTTAAAAGATAATGCAGGACATATATTTGGATTTTCGTTAATATAAGGCAATCTTATTAGCGGTTGTTTGGCTCCTGGTCTAGAAGTCTTAACAAGCTCATGAATTTTAATTATTATATCATTCTCATTAAAAATTATGTTTTTTATTTTAATCAAACTTAACGTCTGCCTGCATTCTTTGAGCAGACGCCAGAGAAAGTATTGTATGACTAAGTTATGGTCCCGAGTGATGTCACATTTGGCTTTAGGAGGTCGAAGTCTGAATACTCCCTTTATGAAACGAATCGTTCATAAAGGTTCAGAACAAACATCTCACGATTGCGTTCAATCGTGAGATGTAAGTTCTGAACCGATTCTTAAGGAGAGTGCGGACTTTGTACTATTCAAGGTACTGTAACTCGAGCCTTCTTCATATCTTTTGGTCAAGAAGGAAATAAATTCATTAAGATTTGTTTTAAACGGATCATAATTATTATGTTGGCAAATAACCACCAGGATTTTAGGGCTGAATTATATTGAGTAAGTGTATTTTCTGCTAAGGAGGCTAATGCTATATCTAAGGATACGGTAGGCATACCACGGGTAATTAAGGCTTGCCGGATAATTTCGCCGCCATCAGGGTAAGGTCTATGTGAAGAGGGTGGACACATCACGGTTGTGATGGCCAATACGGTACTACTAAAATGCCCTCCGCTTCGTCACATACAATTTTTTGAAGAACTTTTGTGATTAAACAAAAGGGGGGGAATGCATAAGATTTTAAATCCTTCCAACTAATTGTGAAAGCATCTACTTCTGAATTTGGATCGAGCTTCTACGAAGCATACCTCTCACATTTGTGATTCTGTGTGCTTGCGAAGATATCAAATTCTGGATCACCAAGTGTGACAACCATTTTCTGAAATGCATGGTCTGCAAGTTCCCATTCAGTGTCAATGTTTAGATCACGTGACTCACGATCGGCAACGACATTATCCGACGATTTTATATATGACGGAAAGACAAAAATATTTCTATCTTGGCACCATTGCCATATCTGTCGCTTTATATAATTTAAATGAACGAATTGAACGCCACCCATCCTGTTTATATATGCGATAGCCGTGGTATTGCCAATCCTCATTAACAAATTACAATTCTTGAGATTATGTCCGAATATTTTAAGTCCATAGAAAGCTGCTTTCAGCTCGAGATAGTTTATGTGATAAGCTAGCTCTGATGAACTCCAATGACCATTAGCAACTTCATTGGCACATGATATACCCCAGCCTGTACGAGATGCATCGCTAAAGATTTCTGAATAATAGTCATTAGATCGAAAGGGTGAATACGATTTTTGTATGTTATCTCTCCACCATTCTAGATCTGATTTTATATGGTCGGGTAAGGTCATATTTTTATTATAATTATTTGAATGATTTAAAACTATAATTTTTTCTCTTTCGAATAATTTTGTATGAACCCATATACCGGACAGCTGGGCATGCTGATGTCAGTAGTCCTAGGAATTCTGCGAAGTTTCTTATCGTACACTTGTGAAGCCGCAGGAGTTTATTAACTTTATCTTTTATACGTAATTTTTTCGCTTCCGGTAACGACAGGGTTACCGGTTGGTGTTAAATATAAAGCCAAGAAGTTGTATTTGTGTTGTAGGTATGAGATAACTTTTTTTTTTTTTTTTTTTTTGTCGATTGCTTAGGAAACCCAATGATAACAGTAACTTTTTGGTTGCTAAGACGTTTTCTAAACAAAGCTCTCGTGTGTCACCAATACATAGGAAATCATCAAGATAACATACAGACATGAATCCGGCTAACCGTAACTTCTGTAATACTGGCTTTAGTAATTTGGTAAATACATAGGGCACTGTACAGAGACCGAACGATAATACATTAAATTCAAATAATTGTGAGGGGTACATCTGAGACTCCCATTTAAAACGTAAAAATTTTCTGTCTTTCTCGTCTATTGAAATTAAAAAATATGCATCTTTTAAATCTAAATTTGTCATGAAATCATTACGATTCAAAAGTTTTAATGCAGTATGGTAGTCTTCCATTTTAAAATAACTTAAGTCAATGAATTTATTAAGTTGTTTAAGATTCAGTATGAATCTGTGTTCTCCATTAGGCTTCGGAACAGAGAAAATGGAAGATAAAATTTGATTCCCACAAGGGGTAAAAGTAGAAATATAATTTAACTCAGATATACTTTTATCAATCACATTAATTTCTATTTTTGAATAAGTATTACTTAATTTTGAAGTGTAGTTTTGGCAAGGAGTTTCTTTGAAGGGTATTTTGTATCCCTTTTATCCATGATAGTATAACTGGATAAATGGTCAAATTTCTCCATTGGTCATGAAAGTATCGTAACCTGCCTGCAGTAACGGATGTGTATACCTGAGGATCTGATGTGATTATCTCCGGGTCCTCTGGTTGCGTTGATAATTGTTGCCCCTGTAGGTGGTCGAATCGCGCATGCGGCGGCCCGGGTGCGGCGGCGGTAGCGGCTGCGAGCGGGGCGCCGCTTGGCGCGCTCTGGGTTCTACGGCAGCGGGATTCCGCGGCGCCCCCCTCGCGTTTAAAGCACCCCGTCTATAGGTTGACGCTTGGGCTGCAACCTGCTTGGGTTTCTAAATTTGTTTTAATTCCGGACCGGATTTCGAAGATTTCAGGTGCTCTGCTAACTCTGAACTGAAAAGGGTTCGTCTATCTTCGTATTCTTGACTGTGTCTCTGGTTTCTTTATTTAGTATATTTATAATGGAATATCTCCTGGATTGAGACTCCCGGTAATGAAAATCACAGAGTAGTCTCCCTGCATCGCTAAGTGGTTTTATAATCTCGCGCACAGCGGGTTCATTGTGCATCAACACCACATTCAAAGCTTTACCCACTGCGGCCAGACAACTTGATAATTGTTTTTGTTTATTTTGACTCACCATATCCTTCTTATAGGCCATTTCAGTAAGGGCGGCCTTTATCTCCAGATTTAATTTCGGTTTTTGCATATTAGGACAATTTTCTGCAGGTAAATAAGATTTCAATAAAACAGATTTCATTTCATTAGCTAGCCCATTAAGTAAGATGTGTTTCCATCGAGTAGCGATATCTTTGTGTAACTTTTCGCCAAACAATTTTTCTGTCGTAGGTGTATGGGTAAGGAGCAAGCCCTTAACCCTACAAGTATGTTGATGTGGTTAGATCTTCCTGTGGTAGTGCTGTTAACGGTCTTCCGATGAGGAAGTGACCTGGTGTCAAATATTCCAAGTCGTCTATGTCTTCAGTCAATGGGGACAGTGGTCTGGAATTCAGACATGCTTCAATTGAGGATAACAAGGTCGAAAACTCTTCATAGGTAAGTTTTTGTGTCCCTATCACCCTTTTTAAGTGATACTTCATTGATTTGACGGCTGCCTCCCACAATCCTCCAGCTGATGGCCAACTGGGCGCGTTTAAGTGCCATTTTATCTCGTGATCATTGAAGAATTGTTGGTGGGCGACTATAGTTTGGAGTTGTTTTATTTGTTTATGTAGTTCTCTGTCAGCTCCAACGAAGTTTGTACCGTTATCGCTGTACAGATATTTGAGGCATCCTCGTCTGGCAATCATTCTTTTCAGGGCCAAGATGAAAGTAGGCGTAGACAGATCACTGACTAGCTCGAGATGAGCTGCTTTTGTGACCATGCAGACGAATATGGCAATGTATCCCTTGGATGTTCGTACACCTCTGCCCTTGTTTAGTTTTACTTCTACTGAGCCTGTGAAGTCCACCCCTGTATGGTAGAACGGCGGAGAGGGTGTTACCCGAGCGGCAGGTAAGTTACCCATGATTTGTTTTTGCGCTTGGCTTCTAAAACGACAGCACGTCACGCATGTTCTCAAATGCTTTTTCACTGTTTTGCTTCCACCAATTATCCAATAGCGTTGCCTCAGGGTAGCTAATGTTAATCTTGCTCCTGCATGCAAGCTTGTTATGTGTGCTTCGTTTATCAATAGTGATGTAAGTTTGCTTTCTTCCGGTATAATCAGCGGATGTTTCATGCTTTCTGGTAAGTATGAATGTTCCAGTCTTCCTCTCACTCGAAGAAGTCCTTGAATATCCAGATAAGGATTGAGTTTAAATATAGAACTCCTTTTTTGTACTGCTCTATTAGTTAATAAGTCGGTTATCTCTTTTTTATAATAAATATCTTGTATGTTTTTAATTACAATTGTCCGAGCGTCTCTAATTTCTTGCAGTGTCAATTGTTTTGAAGTACGGCGCCGGCGCTCGTTCAAGTCGCGTGCCTTTGTTGTGAAACGTAACACCCAAGCGATAACTCGACACACCTGGCCAATGTTACTGTATTTATTTAATAAATCTTTTATGATGTTTGGTTCCGCACAACTTTTTGTGGCAATATGAACCTTTATATCCTTATCTGTTTGCATATCTATATTTCCCGGTAGGTATGGGATTTTGTTGTTTCCCAGCCATTCTGGCCCTTCCCACCACAGCCTGAAAGAATGTAGTTGTTTAGGTAGCAAGCCTCTCGATGCGCAATCGGCGGGATTTTCGTCCGATTTTACGTATCTCCAATTGTTCGCGGGAATTGTTTTTATAATTTCCTTCACTCGGTTGGCTACGAATGAATTCCATCTGTTTATGTCTCCCTTGATCCATCCAAGGACCACCATAGAATCAGTCCAGGCTGTGATATTGGTATCAGGAATGTTCATGCATTGTTTTATTTTATTTACTAGTTGTGTAAGTAGCTTAGCACCGCACAATTCTAGTCTCGGTAATGTTTGTTGTTTTTGTAATGGGGCTACTCTTGATTTAGCCGCAACTATGGTTATAATGTTTTTGTTATCGCTGTTCGGGATAACGCTGTACACCACACATGCGTATGCCTTTTCTGAGGCGTCGCAAAATGCACAGAGTTGCATTTGTTCTTGTTTAGAATTTGTACCGAGCCACCGTTTTATCTCGAATTCTTTGAAGGTTGTTAATTCATTTCTCAGGACATTCCATTGCTTTTGGATGGTTGCTGGAACATTTTCCTTTGTGCTTGTTTGTGCAGAACTGTTAAAGACTACCCTTAGCTGTGTTGTTGTTGCATGAGGTCTGAAAATGCCATGATGTGGAAAGAAATATTCCAGTAATCGTTTGTTAGTGTTTGTTGACATTTTCATGTGACCTAGTTCTTCATATTCCTTCATGAAATTTTTGTAGCTTTGTGCAAGTCCAGAATTTCTTTCCATCCTTCGTTCGAGCATCTTGAACTGAGCTATAGCCTGAGGTTTAGATGTTCCTAGTTTTTCTTGTATGTTTTCTTTTAGCGGTAGTCGAACCTGGTACCTGCCGTCTGTTAGTCTAGTAGTAGTGGCAGTGTAAAATAATTCTGCTGGGTGTTCTTGTTGTGTATTTTGTTGAGTACTTTCGAGCTGTATGTCTTCTCTTTCCCAAAACTTGGCTATGTCCTCAAGATTGTAGATAGTCACATGGCAGTGAAACGTCTTGTATTTTCCACATATAATCCATCCTAGATGGGTTTGTTGCGCTACAATTGTTGAGTTTTTGACTTTTATTAGGCCCTCTAATAACAGTTCAGAGTACACGTCGGCACCTAATATTACATCTACAGATCCAGAAATGTTGAAATCAGGATCCGCAAGCTTGATATGCTCCAAATGTTTGAAAGTTGTTTTGTTGATGTTATTGTTTGGTAACTGGCTTGTTAACTTTTTCATAATCAGTGCTTCTGTCTGAAATGTAAAGTCACTGTATAAGGACTTGCAGGATAGCTGAATAACTCCTTTACATTTGTTTGCTGGTGATGATCCTATTCCAGATACTACAGCCTCCAGCTTGTTTCTCTTGAGACGTAATCTTTGAGCAGCGTCTTCTGTTATCATTGTTACCTGGGACCCTTGGTCCACCAAGGCTCTCAGTTTTATGTATGTTCCAGACGAGGTTCTTACTTCGACCTGAGCTGTTGCCAAGAGTACATCATTGCACGGGTCATTGCACACATGAGACGTCATTGATCGTTGACCTTGTTTTGTTGATTTTTGCTGTTCAATACCTAAGGTTTCGTGTAACAGCGTGTTATGGTTCCGATTGCACTGCTTGCATTTTTTTGTTGATTTGCAATTTTCACCATTATGACTAAATAAACAATTTCTGCATACGCCGAGGTTGTTCACTGTTGCTAATCGTTCTTGTGACGTCAATTCTAAGAATTCTTTACAGCTGTACAATCCGTGTTGTTTAGTGCATTTAGGACACTTTATTACAACGTTATAAAATGTTTTCGACGAGTTTTTGTTATAATGTTGCTGGTTATTTTGGAAGACTTTCTTGTTGTTATAAGCCGGTTTATCGCTGCTGGAAGGCTTCTCAATGTTACTGCGTCCTTGTTTTATGTTTGTTTCTAACGCCATGAATTTATATTCCAGGAATTTCAGGAACTCTTCGAGTGTAGGTATTTCTCGGGGATTTTTCAAGGACTCTATGTACGATTGTTTTGTTTCGCTGTCTAGTTTTTGTAGAAGAATATGCACCAACAGTGGATCCCAAGACTTGGTGTCAATTTTCAGGTTATCGATGGCATTTAAGTTTTCCTGTATTACATCATGCATCCTTTTAATACTCGCAGCTGATGGTTGTTGAACCGAGGGATGGTTCAGGAGCTCATTAGCATGGTATGTAAATAAGAGTCTTTCGTTATCATACCTTTGTTTTAGTATACTCCAGCATGTTTCATAGTTGTCAGCACTTATAGAAAGATGCTGCACTAAGCGCTCTGCTTCTCCCTTCAGCTTAGACTTGAGATGTTGCATCTTCTGCGATTTTGAGATAAACGTATTCTGATGCACTGTTTCTGTAAACAAATCCTTAAAAGTAGTCCACTGAGCATAATTACCCATAAATACTGGCAATTCTATCTTAGGTGCTGATGTTTCCTGGTGATTGCGCTCCCAGATTTTGTTGTTAATCATTGTTTTCGCAGTCTCGTACATTTTCTCCAGCTTATTGTATGTTTCTTCATGAGCATTCGCCTCGGTAAGTATGTTGTCAAGCTTCCAGTACAGCCTATCAATGTTTTCCCATCTTTGCGTTAAGGATTTCAATTTATCTTCCAGCTGCCACTTCTCTGAAAGTTGACTTATATCCAAGTTACGCACCGTTCTCTTGAAGGCTTTCACATTCGACTTTTGTTCATTGACCATAGAGACCGTTTTCTCGTCATATTGTGCCATATCCACCGAAAATTCTTCGTTGGCTTCCCGGAGATTTTCCACTTCTTCCTCCTCAGATTCCATTCTTGTTAGCTGTTCCCTTAACTTCATTTCTTCTTGTTTGATTTTTTCCTGCAGCTCTTGTTTTGAAAGTAAAATCATCTTCTTTGTTTCTCTGTATGTTTTCTGTAGTTTATCGAATACATGGTCTTCGTAGTAACTACCTGTCTTTTCCGTCTTCAGAAGTGAAAGACGAGTGTCGTTGAACTCGAAATTAGACCAGAAGCTATCGAGTTTCTTCAAGCGTTCGTTATGGTACTCCAGGGATTGTTTCCTCTGTGCACCATCTTTCTTAAAGTTTGTTTGTACGGCCTTGATGCTGTCCACCAATTCCGATTGTTGTTGCAGAAGATCGATGTCTGAAGTGGTAGACATTTTAAGTTGTTGTTAAATTTTCTGTTACTCACTTGTTTGTTGTTCGTTATTTTGTTATTTCGCCACTCGACGAAATTCTAGAAAATGTTATGTTTCTTCGATGGCACAGATTTCACTCACACCACGGCACTGGTTTTGTTAGTTCTCTAGTGCATTATAGGCCCTACCACGCTATTTGCACCTTCTCAATCTAGTTAGTGAGACCCGCTTCTGGGAGGCCAACTAGATCGATTTGCTAACGCAGCAGAGTTTCTAAAACACTAAAGTCAAATTCGAAGGACCAACATGCTTCATTTCTTCTTGGTTTCGTTTTAAAATGTTGTTGTGAGCCTCTACGATCGTAGTTTCGTTTTTGATTAGGTTGAGTAGGTGATCCTCGTTTGCTTGTAGAGCATTTATGTCATGGTGATATTGTTCGGCAAATCTTGAGTCTAGCACACCAAACAAGTCATTCGCGATGTATCCTATTCCGTTTATCAGACCACGAGGTATACGCCTTGATCTTGTTGGTTGTTGAGAAGAAAGAATGTAGTTGTTGTGCTCCAACTCTTCTATTTCTTGTTTCATCTCGATCACTATGCTCTGGCAGACAGTTTTGTAATCGAATTGATCGCATCTAGATTCGACATGTTGTACCAATTTTTGGATATTTTGAATTCCTTGCCAGTATGACGTCATGTTAAAGAATGATATAATCTTCCATGTGTCATGTATGTTTTGCAGTTTTCCAACATCATCAAAATAGACTGGTTTTTCATCTTTGAATTGTTGAATGTTTATGTTTTCTTGTACTGTTGGTTGGAACAATGTGACTAACATAACAAGTAAACACATTAGACTTGTTTTGGAGAACTTCGACTGCCTGGTTCGGGTTGTTTTTCTGTTAGGTTCTTGTGTTTGATTTTGTTCCTCCTTCTTTTCAGGAATATTTTCTAAAGTCCTGTCTATTGGCAGTAAGATCAGTTTGGTTATGGGTCGTTTCAAGGTTCCATGGTTTGTTTTTACTGTGACCACTCGCACCAGGTCGTCTTGACCGGGATGTGTTTCAATTACTCGGCCCAAACTCCACTTTGTGGGGGGTGAGTTGTCATCTTTTATAATGACTACATCTCCAAGTTTTAAATTTTGGTTTTGTTTGTTCCATTTACTCCTCACTTGGAGACTATGAAGGTATTCGGATGACCACTTACGCCAAAATTGTTGATACATCTGTTCTGTTAGTCGCCATCTCTGTTGAAAACTAATGTTGCTGTTGGTCGCTGGTTCATATCCGGCTCGAAGGACCAACATGTATGGGTAAGGAGCAAGCCCTTAACCCTACAAGTATGTTGATGTGGTTAGATCTTCCTGTGGTAGTGCTGTTAACGGTCTTCCGATGAGGAAGTGACCTGGTGTCAAATATTCCAAGTCGTCTATGTCTTCAGTCAATGGGGACAGTGGTCTGGAATTCAGACAGTAGGATATGTACCTAGTATTTCCAAAATTTCGGGGTTTAATTCTGAGTTGTCCTCCACGTTTTCCTCAGTAACATTTTGTGAGTCAAGTATTAACACAATAAGAGCTTCAAAAATACTGTTTGTAATTGAATGTGTATATGTTTCATACGGTATTTGCTTATTATTATTGAGTACTATAAAAACGCGTAGTGGTGGTGCGAGCGTTCAGCGAGCACAACATGATTTACATGATGCCAGCGTCCGGCGAGTTACGTAGTGTAACCGTTCGGCGAGCACAACACGATTTACGTGATGCGTATGTTCAGCGAGCACGGCACGACTTACGTGGTGTGAACGTTCGGCGAACATTACACGATTTACGTGTTGCGAGCTTTCGACGATGCACTACACGATTTACGTGGTGCGAGCGTTCGGCGAGCACTACACGATTTACGTGTTGCGAGCTTTCGACGATGCACTACACGATTTACGTGGTGCGAGCGTTCGGCGAGCACTACACGATTTACGTGTTGCGAGAATTCGGCGAGCACTACACGATTTACGTGGTGCGAGCATTCGGCGAGCACTACACGATTTACGTGGTGCGAGCATTCGGCGAGCACTACACGATTTACGTGGTGCGAGAATTTGGCGAGCGCTACACGATTTACGTGGTGCGAGCATTCGGCGAGCACTACACGATTTACGTGTTGCGAGAATTCGGCGAGCACTACACGATTTACGTGGTGCGAGCATTCGGCGAGCACTACACGATTTACGTGGTGCGAACGTTTGGCGGCGGCATAAGATTTTGTCATGTTACAAAATTTCGAAATGCCTTATACAATGTATACTATATGTTGCAACAAACACGTCAAGTAGAACGAAAATGTATATTATTATGTTATTGTATTTACAGAAAACTGTGTCACTAGTAGGTACCTATATAAAATATAATGTTCACCTGTTACTTCATTGCCAATCTCATGATTTGATGGAGTCGGAGTTCGATCAGACTCGCGCAGCAAATCCACTACTACCTCCGATGAGGACGATGAAGATGAGATTCTGCGTCGTTTTTTAACCTTTTCTTCCAATTTTCTTATTTTCTTCATTATATTTCCATATTTATCGTCTTTGGATCGCTTTCTTTTCCCCATATTGCACAAGTAAACACAGAAGAAAGAAGAAGAAAAAAAAAACTAAACGATTTTAATAAATCGTTGTACGTGTGACTCGGGTAGCACAACAAAACGTAATGGCGCCGAATGCGAGAGACTGGTGGAGGCCACGCCGGAGCGGAACGGGAGGTGTGAGGCTTCTTGATTTTGACAGTTATATCTAAAGTGTGATAAGGATGGCATTATACTGCGTAATGCTGCACGTAAACAGTAATCATCTTCGAGAGAGATACGAAGAATAATGGCACATATATACTGTAATTAAATGTAAATGAACTTTGAATAACTTCATTTTTTCATATGTAGCAATAAATGGGCCGTCAGCCTGCCTGCCCTACTTTACCTTATAAAATAAGCATATATTATAACCGGAAAAGTCTGTATATCACGGAAACAATGGCGTTAACTATATCTTTGAGTCCCTGATGAGTAACTACATAAGAATTTATTGAAACCGCATTCTCGAACTAGTAGCCAACATATTTGTTTTGCTTTGTGAATTCACAAAGGAAAGCATTAACCTTAATGACTTATTTAATTTACGATTATGCACTTGTAAAGAGTTGTAAAGTTGTGGTAAATTTATAACCTTTCACCCATTTATAACCGAGGGGAATTTGATTTTATTACTTATAAATTTTATATCTTAAAAGATATACCTACCTACCTAAAATGTCATTATTTTATCATATTTGTTGAAGTACCCTATATTAAGAGCGCATATAAATAGAAATAGCTAATCCTAGATTTTAATTATGTCTTCTAAGTACATATATAAAGTTCGAATAAGAAAATATTTACATATAGATTAATTCATTGTAAATAAAAGTGAAATGTCAACAGAATTTTTGTCGATAGAACAAAATCATCAAGTTACCTCTCATTTTTATCGTATTTTAATTTTATTTTCAAAATGACACATATTACAAAAATTATTATCAGATCACAGGTTATCTAGGCCTTTGTTTCTTAATTTTTCATTTGACGTTGTAGTTTACGAGTAATTAATATTTAATACTTACGGCACTTATACCATTTTTATTTCGCGAGATGCGCTATCCTGCATACTTCAATGTGCATTGTTTTACATAATCACTTGATCACTTGATCAGTCACAATCGCTCCACTGAGACGGGAAAACTATGTTTCTGTGCACAAGAACACAAGACTTGTTTGTGAATAGGTAATTGCAAGTGTGTTGCGTTATAGACTGTTTATAAATTGTTTCATATTATTTTAACAAGATTGTGTAAATATATGGCTAATAAAAGTAGCTCCATTGTGTTGGTATCGTGTCCATTCAATTATGGGGCCACGCGGGTGAAATTGGAAATATTTTTTGCTTTGTACGCCCCCTTAAGTTTTTTGCTTAGGACTTTTGATGGTACTTGTTGCCTATAATATTCGCGGCGGCATCTGTTACTTTTGCTTAAAGCAAATAATTTTGTGTTTGATGCCTGTATGTCATAAGGTTTAGATTGTTAATCAGTCTTTGTCTGTAGTCATTTCTTTTCCCAGTTGAGTATGGTCCAAAGAACGTTATAATATTTCGACGGGTACAAGTATATTGTCTTCGTTCTTATTCCTTTTTCCAATTTTGCTGTTAAATCCATTACGATAACGGTTTTTTACGGTTTGGCATAATTTCGTTGAGTTTGTGGCAATATTCATTTTTATCTGGGCAAACATTTGAACGATTGGCAAAATGGCAATTCTGTCTGATATTCCTCGGAACTCTATTATTTACTTTTTCAAGATTTTCTTCACTATGAACCCTATTCCGTATAACCTAACCTTTTCACATCACTTAAATCTAGTGTATCCCACTAAACGGTTTCTACTGCATATTCTAGCTCTAGAATAGATTCTTGTGACTTTATCTCGTGTTAAGGCTCCGGTCTCGCTTTGCGACTCTACCTTAGCAAACAGAACTAAGCACACTTTCACGCGTCTTTTTTGTTATGAATTACAATTATTAAAAAGTACATAAAAAATATTTTTTGTATTTTTTTTTTCATTAATTTATTAAAAAATAGGCCATTAGTAATGACCTATTTTTTAAGAGCGACCTATTTTTTAAGAGTGGTTTTAAGAGCGACTGCATTCAAAAAATTTTCAACAAAAAAATTTTTTTGCAGTGGTAAAATTCATGAAACTACAACTTTTTAAACCTCTTTAAATAAGAAAACTAAAGCGTTTATCAAAAAAGTAACCAGTTTAGATTATTGCTAACGATATGAGAATAAATGTAAACTGAATATATTTCGTGTTTTTGTTATAATTTTTACGTAGCATGTGCTTGAATGAGACCTTCAACGCGTTCAACCTAAATAGAGGCATTTTTAACGCCCAATAGAGCTATTAAAATGTGCATCAAAATAAAATTAAAAAAGTGTTTATGAAATTTCAAATCCATCACTTTCAATAAATGTAAAATATATTTCATTTATTCTTTTGTTAGTAACTGTAAAAAAACATTTATTTTCTGTAAATTATGCAAGAACACTAATTTTTAGGAGAAACGAGTCTTAAGTGTAGCTACGTTGAATTTATTCTTCTATCTTAGTTTTGTGCTTTCTAAGTTCATTGAATTTCTCTGGTGCAAGCTTTTGGGGCTGATTGAGACCTGTCAACACAGTACGGAACGAAGCAATCTTAACGTCATGTAAAAGATAAAATAAAACTGGAATCGTTACATAACCTGACGAAACTTAAGAAGATAACGTACTGTGTAAAACAATTAAAATGGAGGCGGGCAGGTCATATAGTGAGAAGTAAACAAGAAAAATTGGCCCAGAGAGGTGACCGAATGCTGTCCCAGGTAACATAAAAGAAGAAAACGGAGGCAGCGTCTTAGATGGGAAGACGATGTTTAGAAAATAGCTGGTGTCACTTGAAAGAGGGTGACTTACGATAGAAAAGAAAGGCAAGGTCTAAGGGAGGCCTTTTGGCGGAAAAGATAATCTCACTACAGGTGTCAAATAATTAATAGAAATTAGTAGTATGAATACACATGCATACAATAAGATTTTTAAATAAAGGCTATTCTTATTATTATTATTGTTAAGAGGAAAAACCAATCCTAGATTTGAATTTTAACTAAGTAAACAAGTCCAAAATAAAATATTTTTAAATAGATAAATCTTATCTATCTATATGTATTAAAAAAATGAATTTTTATTTTTTATTCCGCGAAATGCGTTATTTTCCGTCTCACGTCATGCGCACTTTAATATGCACTGTTTCGCCAAATCAGTCACAATCGCTCCACTGATACGGGGAGACTTTTTTTTTCTTTTTTTTATTAAAGATGGGTTTGCTCTTGACCAGCATCTATCCATGTAGGAAGGATGAGGCCGACGATGGAGCGAGCTCACCCAGAAGATGCCTATTCACTCGAACCTTGAAAAGATTTGGGTTATATGAGCTCGGAAATATATTTCTGTGCGCTTGTGTATCGACTGTAGCCAAATTGTTACATATTAATTTTTTTTTAAATTGTGAAAATTTGGCGCAGAAAAAAAATATTATAAAATATAGGGCGCACAGGTGAAATAAGTTATCTTTGTGTCCCTCTTAAATCAGACTTTTAAGGGAATTATAATTTAAAAATACGGTTATATATTGAGTGAGTCGATTTGGTTGCTCGCGAATGTTCGTAATGACACGATTTAATCAATCTCTCCTTGTTCCTACGCAGGAAGGCGAAAGGTACACGAAAGCGCGTCGTGATATGTATACCGAATGATTTGCTCGCTGCTTCTCAATCTCTATGAATGCAGGACGTGACGTGAATTACGCTGTCCTAATGAAAATTGATTCGTTCTACTTTGTTCTGTAAATTCTGATTATTTCTTTTTTTCATTGTAATAGCATAAATTGCAATACCTACTCCTAAAACTAGGTTGATACAAGCAGAAAACTGGTTATCCTTGTGGTCAGCTGGTCCCTCATAGTTAAGTAGGTTTAGGTTCTTTTCTTTCTGCACTCCTCATATGATGAACTTTATAAGCAATAAGAACTAGATACATAATACCCATGCACTAGCAAATAAATGAATTTGTTTGTTATTTGTTAAGAACCTGGCGCGCCCTCTATGACCGGGTCCATGCCAAAGTCTCCTCATGGTTAGAGCCCATAAATGCTTACGATATTTACATATTCCCAGAGAATTTTGAGGTATCTTTCTCTAGGAAGGTCGAATAGCTTACAGATCCATTTCGTGGTAAATGCACTACCACGGCATTTCCCGAAGTTGTATCGTTGTGCTAACTTTAGCTTGTCTACAATCTCTCTTGTCACCATTATCTTGACTCCGACGAGGCTTTTCGGGAAAACGCTTTTCGCTCCCTTATGAATGTCGTGAAGACACGAAGTCACTCACTTCTTCTTTAAAAGTGTCCTTGTTCCTGAAGCCTGAATAGCATGCTCTCGATCAAATACCTCATATTTTCAGCTGGAATATCTTCACAGGCAGTTTTTATTGCATTAATCAACTGCTGCTGGTTGTGGATCTCTTGCTCACTCTCTCTAACCTTTCGTTTTAATTGATCCCATATATGCTTTATCGGATTTAAGTCCGGACTGTTCGCTAGCCACGGTAACACTTGAATATGAGAGTCTTCCAGTACAGACTAGGCTGTTCGAGGTGTGTGTGCACGGGCAATGTCTTGCATAAGAATGAACCCAGGAACCACTCGCTATGCAAATGGCATCACATGGACGCTGATGATATCCCCTATGTAACTTTGTGTAGTTACGCTTCCTTCACTTAGAATGACGAGCTCAGTTTTTCCATGTAAGCTAATCCCACCCCAAACCAAATCATAGAGTTGGGACCACCGAAACGGTCAACCTCGTGGATTACAGTCATCTCGCCGCTCGCCAAGTCGTCTCCACACCCTAATGGGCCGATCATCACTAAGCGATTTCACTTTGCACTCGTCCGTGAAGAGCACCATGCCCCACTGGTTTATTCCCCTGTCCAATTGACGAAAGATCCTTAAACGGTTTGCATGTTGAGCTTTAGTCAAAGGAATTCGTACTACTCGTAGTCTTGATCGAATAAAAAAGCGTACATACTAAATTGATTGATAGTTAAGGGATTAACTATCAATCAAACATTATGATATCATTTGATGTAACTTCACTACCTGTGTTAATATAAGTATCTATGTATAATGTATTGGAAGTATGATCTATGATAATGTACGTTCAGCGTCAAGTGGAACAAACTTCAATATTGTAGCCACTGATCTTACTATAGATTTTTCTTTATCTTACCTTGCTATTCTTGATTATAATGAATTACTACAAGAAATCTAATTCAATATTAAAATTTGGCATACAAAAGCAATATATTTCCTTTTAAAGTCAGTAGGAGTTGAAAATATAAATGAAAAATTAAATAAAACTGAGTGTTTAGCCTGGCAGAAATCAGTGGAGTACTTCGTACTACGAGTACGTCGACAAACGCTAGGAAAATATCCTTTGATGTATGAGCTCTGAAAGTTGTTATATATAAATTTATTAACTCAGTAATTAAAATATTGAAAAGAAATATGTTCACTCTAAATTTACTAAATTCAATTCATTTTACGTAATATACTTTTTTTATGTTAAGATCGGCAGACAGGCTAACGGCCCACTTGATGGTATGTGGCTATCGTTGCCTATAACACGAGCAACGCCTAAGCTGCTGCAAGTGCGCTGCCGACTGCAGTAGGATTAAGGATAAGGGATTAGGAGGGGATAGGGAAATGGGCTCTGGAATCCCTTAATCACTCACCGAAACATAACAGCACACGTGCTGTTATTTCACGCAGGTCCTCTGTAAGGTGGTGGTTACTGCCGCCAGACGGGCTGCTCAAATGACTGCGAAACGCAGTGTGCCCTGCCACTACTACTACGTAACTATAGTAGACGCATTATCAACTGAATCGTCGAACAAAAAACGTCAATGGCGATAGGAATGTGCAATGGAATTCAGATTTCTATCGATAAGTGGTACGAAAACCGGCTATAGTGGACAGATCTAGCAAATTTTGGAAACTAATTATGTAGGTACTCGAACTTACAGCGTTCGCCTCTGGTTGTCATTCGGCCATAATCATTTCGAAGATTCGCAAAAAATTCTTATTGTTTATCTCAATAGACTAGTCAATAGAATTGTCTTTATTACCTATTTATATGTAGACGTTAAACATCACGTCACGCGAATTCAGAATCTTTTTTTTTCTGTCTCAGAGTCGATTAGTGTCAAATAAAACTTAGCCTCTTTTTGAATGATCTAGTGATTGTGATTGATTGGTACAAAGTCTAACGCCAGGTTTTCATCATTGTACTACTTCATCACTGTCCGCTATAGATTCCCTAGCGGGATGAAAACATTTCAATCCTTTCAGTCTTGTCCTGACAGCACTTCTTTGGATCATTTGTTTACAGGCTAGACAACAAATATCCCCCCCTTCCTAATCCCTTTATTGTTGATTGTGCCCTTAGGTGGGCCGCCACAATCTGTTAAAATCTGACACTTTTTGGTTGCTTGTATACTTTGTTACTATTTCATGCAAAAACTACTGAACGAATATTGA
This sequence comes from Bembecia ichneumoniformis, assembly GCA_910589475.2. Lineage (NCBI taxonomy): Eukaryota > Metazoa > Arthropoda > Insecta > Lepidoptera > Sesiidae > Bembecia > Bembecia ichneumoniformis. The sequence continues at coordinate 1,582,942 of OU342520.1, forward strand.
TGAAACTTATATCGAATAACAAATAGGCAATATGCAGACGTAGTCGTGGGTGAATGTTAGTGTTATCAATGAGAAACTTTGTGAGGATCGATATATGAAGGTGTACCTCCCTTCCGCTACATGATCTATACATAGTGAGCCCTGTCAATATGAAAATAATACATACTGTTACGGTTAGCCATAGAACCTTCTCGAAGAACACGAATTGGCGTTAGGGGCATAGAAGAAGAGTTAATGTTCACCAATACATACTGACCATGCCCCTTTAAACAAGACCAAAAGGAAATTGATCTTTATGGTTACGACATAGACTTCATATTCCAGAAACCGAAGCACCATTTTAGAACCGATAGAATAATCGACGCTCGATTAAAAGTTCGAGTACTTTTTACGACTATTCAAACTGTCTTTGCGCGAATATAAAAACGGGCATGGGCGTTCGAGGGGCAGTGTGCTACGGTACACGATACGGAACCGACAGTTGAGAGTTTTCGCGAAGACATCTGCGATAGTGAGTTAGCGACACATTGAACGAATTAACGACCACATTGGCTAATTTAACGGTTTAATCGAGACGCCTTGTGATATTTGGAATATCACAAGGTCCGCAGGAATAAATCGACTCCTTTCACCCTTATATTACATGGCATTTTTACTCACCCCGCACGTAACAATACATATAATTCTTATATTTTAAATGCGAAAGTTGTGCTGATGAATGAACTAATTTCACATCAATATATTTTATACATTAATAATTAATAAGGATTCGCTGGCAATATATATTTCATTGTATTAACGCAAAGAGTATAGTTTTTTTTATTATTACGATATTTTATTTTATAAGCACAAAAGTTACGAGTTTAGTGCTCGTTTGATAAAATTACGAATCGAACATTCTTTATCGAGACCGAACAACAAAGGAAAACTTAGCCATTATTTTCTAGATATTTGAACCTGTCAAAACGATTGTTACGTTTTAGTACCTACCTACTGAAAATTCTAAACACGAATTCCATGCGTAATCAAATTTAAAAGTTAGGAGTAAATGGAGTATGTATTTTACAGAATCGTAAACACGGTAATAAAACGCGAGACTAAAGGAAGCGAGAAAAGGCCTATTTTTTTCTTCCTTTATCATCTCTCATTGGACCGTGCCTTGAATCTTTGATGTTTAGAATTTCATCTGCACTTTGAGCCGACGATATTCAATCTCCGCAATAGAGATTATGCGAGTTTCTTGACGTCAATCAGTGTGGAAATGCAATTAGTCCGTCAATATAATTTTAACCGATCTGTCGGATTACACTTTGAGAGTAGTGAATGCAATAATGCGAGAATTTAATTTAAAATTGTCTATCGAATATTCATTAGTCGGCCACAGTATTGTTCCCTTGGGAATATTTTTTTTTTCGTATTCCTGACTACGTATATATGCAAAATTTCATGATTTTCGGTTGAGTAGTTAAGGCGTGACTTATAATATTAGTTAGGATGATAATATATGAAGTGATATCGAAAATAATAAAATGAATAATTAGTAAAGGCCATTTTCTATGATTTACAAGTTTTTGTAAAAATACGTAGTTTTGCTAGCGCCATCTGTTAATTAATATCGAACTATATTTGAGTTATAACAACGGAATTCCTTATATTGTAGGTACTTATACTTATTTATGGAAGTAAGTTAATCATAATTGTGTTCATTTAACGAAACAGACAGTATTATTAAATAAATAGTAACTACAATTTTATTTACGTTAAGGGCTTCACTTAGGCAAATGACATTTACAATGGAACTCGCTGGCGGCGGAGACAATTCAATAGGCCTAGAAATTGTGTTTTTTTGTTTCTACCATTAGAACAACACACAATAAAAAATATTTATACATTTTTTTTAACTGAAATTAACTTATTAATAAGTACAGAATTCATATGCGCACAATAAGCCGTTTTCGAGAGAATTTTCAATAAAAGTCAAATTCTTCTTGGGTTCTAACTTTTTTTTGCGAAAATTCTAATTAATACAATTGGTTCTTCACATGTTTAAGTATAATATATATATTTTTCAAAGCAATTGTGTTGTTTATTTCATGTAAAATCTTCATTAAACAATGGATTAAACAAGGATACAAAAGAGGACACAGAGTACCTTTCATACAGAAATTAAAAAAACTGTTCCCAAGGGATCATCTAGAAATATAAAAAAATCAACGCCTGGCACTAATTTATGAGAAATGAAGATTGAAAAATAAACTCGTTTAAACTGTGAAATTGTACACAAATGTCATTAGACGCTGTTTGACAAAACACGTGTTGAGACATAGTTAAGTGTTTTTTTTTTTAATAACACTGATATAGTTTGTTCAGGCGTTGATTTAAATAAAAATATTTTACAACGATTAAAAAAATGAGCGCAGACGAACGGGCGAAGTAACGGGCAAAAGCTAGTATGTAAGATTATATTGCTATCATAAAATAGTATTTTCATAGGGGAAATGTTTATTTGCGCATCTGCAAGTAAAATAAAATGAGTTAGGTGAAATTTATTTGACATTTTTATTACGTTTGCATACATATAGATAAGGTTGATTTTGTTCATTTGATTTCCATCTGATTTCGTCGACTACTCCTTCACTGAGATTCGCGACACATTCAAATCAGCCGCACGTACTTCTCGCCTTTATACATCGATCTACTATGTAATTTGGATATGACATAATGAAGAATTTCACTATTTTTATGAGCGAGTAAGCAAAAAGCAAAAAAGAAATTACACAACTAATGGTAGAATTATTTTGTCACGTGGTATGTATTATAAATGCAAAACTTTGTGAGAATGTATGGAGGTTTTTTCCTCAATAACGCAAGAACGGCTGAACGGATTTAGATTAAATTTGGCACACAGATAATTTATTACCTGGATTAACATATAGGATACTTTAATTTAAATATAAAAAATGACACCGATTTTTTTTACATTTTCAGACAAAAATGATGATTGAATAAATGTTTTATCATCTAAGAAAAAGGGGCACGGACGAAATCGCAAAAGCTAGTTTGGATCCCTTAAACAGGCTGGCTGTATTACTTCGCTGTATAGCAAGGTTATTGCTATTTATCATTAAACTAGCTGAACTCGACCAGGCTTCGCTGTGGCTCGTGCGGCGGTGGCGGTGGCATAATTAAGGCGTATTCTGTGCGAGTGTCGCACTGGCAACCGAGACACCGCCATCTGGTGGGGAGAAAAAAGGTTCGAGGACAGTGAAACAGAGGCGTTCGAGCCAAGACGTTGTCGTATGTCCGCGCATCTTATTAAGAGAAATATTATAGTTGTGAAAAATATGAGTCTGGGATTATAACATACTTGTGCACAGTGTAGAAGAGTTTCATTAATGTACCCCGAAGGAAGGCGATTCTAACAGATGGAAATAAAAGTAGTCTAAGTTACTCCTTATAATTATATATCTACCAATGAAAAATCCCGTCCGTCCGTCAAAATCGATCCAGCTATTTCGGAGATTAGCCGAAGCAAACAGACAGACAAGGAATTTATTTTAAATTTTATTTATATGTATGTATTAATAGGGCCATAACGAATAAGGTGACAATTGATGTCACATCTAAATGTTCGCAACTCGCGCCGTCCACTCTGTATGCAATGAATTCCGTTAGCGCGCGATTTTGCCTGCGTACCCACGCTGACAATCGACTGATAAGCCAGCATCGGCGGAGTCGCTACTGACACATCTCACAGTTACATACATTCTCCCATTGTACACACACAGGTGTAAACTTTTCTACGCAGGGCTTAACATGTTTCAAACCTATTTTTCACTGTACTGATTAAAAAAAAGCGTTTTAACATTGATTCCTCCTCACTTCTAGAAACTTATTCCATCAAAGTACCTACCAAAATTCAGGACAATAAGATCAAGGGACACATTTCACATTGCCATACTGTCGAACGAAATAATTCTAGAAATTCATTCCTCCATCGTTCCAAATATCACTATGCCTTTTGACACGTTTTCCAATAATTTATGGCCTCGCAAAAAGAAAGTTGGCGATATGCTCTTTTAAAATAGTTTTTTATTAATTATTATTTCAAATTCTTTTTTTTTTTTAATTTACCCTTTAAACTCTTGTCATCTTCTCCTGTGTTTGCTTTTAAACAGTTTCAATGTTATAGGTATCGATGGTTCTTTAGGCCTATCCTGGATTGTAATGAATATTTTTTTAATTAATTTAATTAGGTTTCATACAACCGTTATATTCTTATCTCTAAGCTACATATACAACGTAATTTTTTTTTTTTTTTGTAATTGCGTTGTAAACGCAAGAAAAAAAATTGGGTTATCTGTTACGGTTACTGATCACGTTTATGTAAATAATATAATTAAAAACAAAAATAAAAATATTCTCACCAAAAATAAATAATAATTGGTCATCCCGTGTCGGGGAATCCCCGTAAATGGGCCCCAATACAACAAACTACGTCCTGCGCCCTCCACCGCCGGTCGCTCGCTTGCCAGTTGTCACGGTCGGCCCTTACGATTCGCCCGTACGATTGTCACCATGGCGAGTCAATCTCGTCGTCACTCGTCATTCTCGTGAACAAACTCAAACAAATAGAAGAGCAAAACTTAGGTATTTGAAAAATCAAAGAATTATGAGAAATTATGTAAATAGTATTAATTTCTAGTTGTATGGTTTTTTTTATTTTTATTTAAGTTCCCTTGACCTTAAATGCTGCTGTTGCTAAAGAACATACTGTTGAATGTGGTTCACTGTCGACTTGAGAGGATAAGAAACAATCAAGGTGAGGGTAAAGAAAATACCACCCTTGAAAATACAACAGCACACATACTATTATCTTATTATGGTATTTTATAGGAACGTTGTTTATAAAGCCAAACTGGACACCGCGCCGCTACTAAATGTTTCAGCATTTATTTTTTCTTATTGTGTACAGGCCGACGGCTGACGGTCAACTTGATGGTAACTGGCTACAGTCGTCTATTTGCGCATACAACTACATAGGGGCTGGCAGAGCGCTGTCAACCTTGGTTGACTCTCTTCTTTATCATAAAGGAAAAGTGAGTAGGAAAAGATTGAGAAATGGGCTCTGACACCTTTTGCTCACCGAAACACAACAAAATGATGTTAGTTTACGCTGGTATTTTGTGGTTACTGCCGCCAGACGAGCTGCCCAATTTATTACTGCTAAACGCAGGGTACTAGTAGTGTTACTATAGTAGGTAGAACTACTATAGTAGCCCTACTTAGTTACTAAGTCGTGCATAGCTTTGATACAGGAGCGAAATCATTAAGATCTCACAGCCCACTGATCACCGGCAAGGTTTGTATAACTGATGGTCTACTTAATTTTTTGGTGTCAGTGTCCTGAATGTTTAAAAATGAGCTACAAACGGTCCTGCCTAAGAAACATTGTTTACATAACAAATTAGTAATCGAAAGAACTGGAATTACCGAGAATTAATCAATAAAGCTCAGTTTTTACACGTCGTTTAAAATTCCACATTACTGCATAACAGTCTTATCATTTGTTGCCATTATCGCTCGTTTATTTATTATTGTAATAAGCCGGTCTCCACATGACGAGAGATTTGGTAGTGGCATGACATACCTACTGAGTTTCTCTGTCATAAATTGGGTAGCCCGTCTGGCGACGAAAACCACCCCCTTACAGAAAACCACTGGGAAATTACAACATGTGTGCTGCTGTGTTTCGGGTAGTGAGTAAAGGATTTCGCGGCCAATTTCCTATCCATATCACGGCCTATATCAATATTGGTCTTTCAACAAAATAAAAAAAAAAAAAGTACAAAAAAAATTAAAAAAAATCTTTTAACAAAATTAAAAAACACACGTGAGAAGATGATGCTTTGGCATCAAGGATAATAAATATATATAAGACTATAATAGGGGATCGGACAGTAATCAGATTAAAATCTAAAATGTACTTAGAAAGAAAATATATAATTTTTTACGATTATTTATCGAATAATAATTTAATATAATTCATTTAAATATTTTTAAATGAAGATATAAAATTTTATTATTTACAATATTTTTAATCTATATTGAAACACCAATCACAGTACGTGACGTCATTTGTGGGCAATCATTGTCTTATGCCAATGCAGCTGTTTTGTTATGATATGACCACAAATGACGTTACGCGTTCTCAGATGAACTATCGTGGCGTTTTGGCGGCATTTTCAAACACACAATATTAAAACATGATTTTGAGTACCTAAAAGGCTATAAATAAATAAAATAGTATTTTTTATGGGAATAAAAAAAAAAATATCAATGAAGATTAATTTAAAACACTTTCTGAAAATTTGTCCAATCCCCTATTAAATTTGGCAAATTAAACTATTGTGTTGCTCTGTAATCAAAGAATTTATTTCATTATTTATAATTGAATTACAAAGTTTTACTATTAAACAAATTTCCTACCTGTAATCAAAGAAACGAGAATTAAAGTTTATTATTCACCAGTTCATTTTTAAATAATAAAAATAATTCATTACGAAATTCACGTATGAATAAAAATAAGCTTGACACATTTGATTGACACTATATTGTCACAGTATCGATTAATATAAGTAGGCAATGAACATCAAAAAGTATTTTACCTACGCGGACGCGGTAAAGTATCAAACTAAATAAATACATGTTCTTGACTTTTTTGACAAATACTTCTTAAAATTATTTGAATAACCGAATCTTTTTGGTGTTACCGGGTTCTGCAGAAAACAAACAAGTTTTTGTGATATGTGGTCAATTTTCTACAGTATGTATTTTGTCAAGCTTAATTTTTTGCATTAAATGTATATTTTTTTACATGACGGTGTTTCTTTGCTACAGTAAAATACCACTCCTAGAAAGGCACACCTTTCTGTAGAGCATACTACAAAAAAAAATACGCCGATAGAACTGCAAATAATTTTTTTATGATATTCTTTGCAGCCTTTAGTGATTACAAGAAAAAAAAGTATTAAATGATTATAACTTTTGAATCATACAAAATCGAATTAGAACTTTCGGCATAAGAATAAGTAAAAACCAAGCTTTCAGGCCTAAAATCTTCAGAATTGACCCTTCGATGCTTTTGTTCGATTTGATCCATACTTCCAGGGACACCCATAACCTAAAATGTTAATACACAAATTCAATAGTGAAAATATAAACGAACATTTTAAACTAAGACTTGCCTCGGCTCGCACGGGTAGTAGAGCATATTTATTTTCGTCCAGTATGAATTAAATTTAAATAGGAGGCGAAAGCGGGTGGCGGAGCGCGAGCGGGGGTGTGATATTAATTAAATAAAAAATGGCTATCCACTGCACACTAATTTGACCTCAAACCGAGGCGTTATCAACCTTATATAAACATAATTATATTCGCAATCACACTCAGTCCGGTGCGATGCTTCGCATATTATTGTGTTTCGTCGTTCTGGTTGCGTTTGTTACTTGTAACCCCCACTGGTCTGGAGAATGGGGTGGCCACCATCACGAATGGGGACATCCGCACAAAGATTGGGGCAACCACGGCCATCGTCACCACCATGGTTGCGGTCACACACTCGAAGATTCGGACCTATTTGATGGCTTCGCTGACGAAGTGATCAGATTTGATAGGAAAGCACAAATATTTTGCAACAGCCAATACAAAGTCAAAGAGTTGTATAACAGAGAAAACTATGAAATAGTGGTAGCATTGCAAGATTTTACAGAAAACGATATAGCCGTGAAGATTAAGCATCGTCTCCTTGAAATAAAAGTGCAAAAGGACGATATGAGTTATAAAAATCTATTAGTAGTTCCGACAATGGTCAATCCGCAACAAGCGACGTGGAATTTCAAAGACAAAGAACTCCATATCACCATGCCCTACAAGTTTGGACAGCAAAATGAAATACAAAGAGCCTGTGATAATACGATTAATGAAGAAGTGATAACTGTTGCAAAAGTTGATCCTCCACCATCGCCTATATTCGACTTTAGATCCGAAGAAAACGATCTGTCTAGTTCAAATTAACTGGTATTAAATAGAACCACAATTGCCATCATACGTAAAAGAGACGTGAGTGTCCGGCATAGTTCTCGCAGCGTGGAAAGTAAACTTCTTAAATATTGACAAACTGCGCACAGTATATTATTATAGCGTTGCTAATATTTTATTTTATTTTATTCTAAGATTTATTTAAAAAAATTTTTGTAAATGTGATCGAGTAAAATAATGTTGAAATAAAGTTAACAAACTAATAACGACAAAAATAATGTTGTGAATGATACAGATTATGTATATGGACGAAGAAATATGTATGTCTGAAATAAAATTTTATCAATATATTGTTTTATTTGATTAATTTTATAGTATAATGAGGCTTGTAATATAATAAGCTTGAATTTTTTTTTTCATAAGTTACTGTCAATGTTCGAAATTTTTGAATCTTAAGAAGCACCGGTTGACACCGACAATTACTAAAAACCCAAATTATTCCTTTAATTTGTCCTGTTCCTGGTTACTTTGTCCAACAGATGGGACTCACCTCTGTTGAGTCACTGGCTCTGTTAAATGTTAAATGTTAAATAACATATTGTTTTGTAGGTACTAACATATACCTAGTATAAATAAGGCTGTACCATACTAATGCTCAAATATGGACCTCTGGTTCGACAAATAAAGTATTATTATTTAATACTTATTTTTAAATTTAACAATCACTATTTAATTTTGCACCAAGGCGATTCTGAGAATTGTATATAAGGCGAATTAACAAATTATGTGAATGTTGACATTTTTTTATTAAATTATTTTATTGAATATTTTATTTAACTTAAACTTACACTGGTCCAAAGGACATCGTTCAAAATCGTTGCACTTTGGAGTTTTGATAATAAGTCTTTCTTATTTTCAGTAATTTCCTGTGAATATTCCAGGTTTTTGTAAATGGGGATAATATTTGAAAATTAAAAAGACACTAACATCTAGTGATTGTTCGACGATCGATCGACGACGTGTAATTAAACAGATTTTTAATTCCTTCAAACATAAATATTTCTTAAACCCCATTACCAAATTACACTATACCTACTTTCCCATTAAAATTTATCATTTCTTCTTACTTAATGGTACAAGTTTCAACCATTAAAACGAAGTTAAAAGAAAAATAGATTAATAGCCTGATCTCCATATCACAAAACTGATTATTCTCTTTTAGCATAATTCTACTCATAAAGAAGATCGAACAAGGTATAGTTTTAAAATTCCTCTACGACAATCATCATAAGAGGACTTAAAACAGAGATTCACCAGCTAGCTGGGTAGCTCAACACGTCAGTATATAACATACATTTATGTACATATATCACTATTAATAACGAATGCCAAATATGTATAAGGACCTTAAAATTAATATCCTTAAAGTCAATTAACACTATTAATGGTTTCATAAATTATGATCACTGTGTTATAAAATTTTTAATAAAATTTTAAGTTTATTAATGAATCTAACTTAATTGGTACAAATCTTAATTATTGGCGTTAATCTTTCATTTTAATATTCTAATAATTAATTTTGACATTATAATTAATTTCTGACTGGTACTTTTAAATAGAATTTAATTTAGTGAAATATATAAACTAGCTTTTGCTTGCAATTAAAAGTACTATGCAAAGTTTCATGTTGATCATGTGAGATGTTAAAGGCGTAACAAACGAACAAACAATTTTAAATTAAGTAAACAAAGTTGTATATTTCTTTCACATACAGTTATTTTCAAATAGAACTAAAATAAAAATAATAAAATCTTTCATGTTACAAACAATTTTATTTCTTTTACAACAAATGTTACAAACAGTTATATGATTTAACGAATATAGTTCAATTAACGCTCAATAATATAATTTATAATTTGCAATATCAAATAAATGAAGTGGTTTTTTTTTATCCTTCACTTTAAAGTCTATCCTTCCTGCGTAAAAGGCGTTACCATTGCAACCCCATTGTCCTGAGCTGACATATTATCATATGAGCTATGGCTTCCTATAAGTCGCGTGTTCTTTAAAAAAAAAAAATTAACCTGGTTCATTAATTTTAATGTAAACTGTTACGTCGTTATTTTTGTTAACATTTGCAACTTATATTCGCATCATCGCTCATATGAGGGAAAATAGTGCCATAAGAATCTTTAGGTACACCATTTATTTGTATTGCTACTAATATTTTAAGAAGTAACAACAATCTTTAAAACTTATTTTAAAGATTGTTGTTACTTATTTTAAAGATTTTTAAGACGTTTTAAGAATTGTTAAGGCACACTGCGTTTCGCTGTCATTAATTGGGCAGCCGTTCTAGCGTGAAATAACAACTCCCTTGCAGAACGCCACCGTGAAATAACAGCAATTGGGCTGTTATTTTTCGTTGATTGAATAAGGGATGCTAGAGCCCTATCCATATCCTTATCCCTTATCCTGTAAACTATCAAAGTTTGCAACGAACTTAAAATACTTACGACATTCACTTAGCGACCGTGTTGGTTAGTCAATAGGCTAACTTAAATATGAAAAAATTCAAATATTGGCTAAAAATTATGAATATTTTAAAGTTTTATTACAATTGAATCCTACATACAATCCTACATTTTATTGAGGTTTTCCTTAATTATTATTATTTCATTAAAAATATTATTTATGTTGTCCTTATTTTATTTTTAGTTACAAATAAATAAATGGCGAGATAAGGAATGGCTTACAGGCCAGGCGTAACCCTCGATACAGGCGTAGCCTAGTGTGAGACCGATTGGAAATATTTATGTCTTTGTCAAAACGAATTATTTAATAAATTATTTCTTTACTTTTTCTTTCTTTCTCTCGATTAATTAGCTGAAAATTAATCCAATGCAAACTAATTTGACCTTAATCTGTGGTGTTATCAACCTTATAAAACATAATGTATTGCGCTCTCGGACTCAGTCGGACGCGATGTTTCGCCCAGTATTGTGCTTAGTTGTTTTAAATGCGTTTGTTACATGTAACCCTCATTGGGGACGTCATCACCAGGATTGGGGCAAGCGCGGCCATCATCACCACCATGGTTGCGGTCACAGAATCGAAAGTTTGGACCTGTTCGATGATTTCGCAAATGAAATAATCAGATTTGATAGGAGCGCACAAACACTTTGCAACAGCCAATACAAAGTCAAGGAGGTTTATGACAGAGAGAACTATGAAATAATAGTCAAATTGCAAGATTTTACAGAAAACGATATAGCCGTGAAGATTAAGCATCGTCTTCTTGAAATAAAAGCGCAAAAGGGCGATATGAGTTATAAAAATCTCATAGTAGTTCCGTCAATGGTCAACCCGCAGCAAGCGACGTGGAATTTCACAGACAAAGAACTCCATGTCACCATACCCTACATCTTTGGACAGCAGAATGAAATACAAAGAGCCTGTGATAATACGATTAATGAAGAAGTGATAACTGTTGCAAAATTTGATCCTCAAACATTGACTATGTTCGACGTTAGATCCTATAATGAAAACGAACAGATCCTGTAAATTAATTAACTTTAAATAAACCATAAAAATGTACTGTGTTTTAATTCATTTTTTATTTATTTATTTATTTAATTCAGGCTACATACAGCCATTGTGTAAAGCTAAATTATATCTTATATACAAATAGGCCTAAAGAACCAAATTTTAGGTAACAAAGGTAACTAAATATAGGAGATGAGAAAAAATAGAATATTATGTAGTGATTAATATAAAAAAATTAAATCACAATTTTTTTTAAAGTAATTCGCCAACTTACCTTTTGTATGAGGTTAAATTATTTGAGAATATTTCGATATCATTTAGAACCTTATTATAGTGACATTTGGAACGATGGATGAAGTAATGATTAGTTCGACAGTAGGGAATATAAAATGTGTCTCTTGATCTTGTCCCGAGTTTTGGAACTTTAAGGTAGGTAAATCTTATATATAAAAATGAATCCCTATTTCCCCTGGTCACGGCATCACGCGTGAACGGGTAGACCGATTTTGATTCGGTTTTCGCTAATGGAAAGAGGGATAAACGGGGAATATTTTAGGGTATATAAAAATTGCACGCCGGGCGAAGCCGGGGGCGGGTCTCTAGTCTTATATATAAAAATGAATCCCTATTTCTCCTGTTCACGGCATCACGCGCGAACGGGTAGACCGATTTTAATTCGGTTTTCGCTAATGGAAAGAGGGATAAACGGGGAATATTTTAGGTATATAAAAATTGCACGCCGGGCGAAGCCGGGGGCGGGTCGCTAGTCTTAAATATAAAAATGAATCCCTATTTCTCCTGGTCACGGCACCACGCGCGAACGGGTAGACCGATTTTAATTCGGTTTTCGCTAACGAAAAGAGGTATAAACGGGGAATGTTTTAGGGTATATAAAAATTGCACGCCGGGCGAAGCCGGGGGCGGGCCGCTAGTAGGTAATAAAAGTGAAGAAGAATCGATGTGATTATTTATTATTTTATATAGTAAGACTGCGTCAAGATAATTGTGTCTCAAAGCGTTTGTTTTGTAATCAGTGAATACATTTCCTGTTTTATAATCTAACGACTTTAAGAACTTGCCATTAAACAATCTAATTCACTGGACATATTCAAAAAAACACTCATAACACATTTTCTGTCAAACTGAAGACGATTTTATTTGTTTAATTTTTATATGTAGGTTTATCATCTAATATTATATTTATTAATCCATCTTATTAATATTTGTGTATATTCAATGTATGTACTAGTATTTAGTTATTAGAATATAAGTTTATGATGACCACTTTTACCACCCACATTGTTTTATTTTTCATATTGTAGGAGCGGTTGTCCTACTTCAAACCTATTTATTTATTGACTCCAAATACACAAAAGATTAATCACTATTTATTTGTCTATAAATATAAAATAACAATCGACGCCCATAAATATAAAGAAAAATTTCACCATATAAAACCAAAAATATTTACACTAAACACAACACTATACACTTTTTATATATTTGAAAAACACTGCCACTGCGATGTTTCTCTTGGTCTCTTCTATATAACTTTTTGCTCATCAACGTGAAATAAAAGATCTTGATTCTTCTATTTGCTCCTTTGATCTTCGCAGTCTCCACTCTGAATGCTTTTTGTGTCATCGTGCTCGTTCCATTTTAAATGTTCAAAAACAGATTCACGGAGGATGCATCACATGAACCTCTATAATATAATTGTCCTTACCCTAATCGCTTTGTAGCGATTTCTTCCAGGCAATTCTTCGATTTTGTACTCTTTCTTTTTTTTATTCTTTTTTATGTGTTTATAGTACAAATAAAGAGTTTAATAATGTCTGGGATGTGTGTTACACAATCTTTGGCGATTCTGTGATTTTTTTTTTTTATACAGCATTTTACAAATTATTATTATTATTATACATTTATTTATTTCTTTTCTTAATTTTAAATTTTTTTATTATTAAATTTAAATTTTATTATTATTATTATTATAATGATAGATCAAGCATTTGACCGCAATCTCACCTGATGGTAAGTGATGACGCGATCTACTTGAAAAGTCCAGGGTTGTAGGTTTGCGGAAACAATTACAAATTACAATACTACAAATTAATACTACAAATTACAAATATATTCAAGTGTATATTCATAATAATGCGATAAAGTAATATGTTGTTGTTTTTTTTTTTATTAATAAAAACTATTTGTTAGTAAAAAAATCATATAATAATATTTATGATTCTTTTATTGAATGATTTTTAACTGAACACTGACCCAAACTTCCGCTGATATGTTCTTTTTTTTGGCTAAATTGTCATCATAATTCAACTTGCAATTATAAGGTTCATCGGTGATGACGGGATCGTCATCAAAATGTTTTTAAACAGACGGCTAGCTTGATTTCAAATATGATAGACAACTGTTATGTGACCATTAGCACAAGATCTATTAATTAATTAGTTTTAAGTCCATTATCTTATTGAACCCTAAAGTGATTAAGAAATGTAGGCCAAGCGTCATTCCGTTCGAAATGTTTTCTGCAAATCATTGATATAGCAATTATGCTGTTTTCCTATTTCTAGTAGGTACATATTTAACTCAGACCGACAAAACTAATATTTAATTTCTTATTTTCTTAATATTCTAACTTAAATTTAAATTTGTAACATTTCTTTCAATGTATCAAATAAATCAGTTTTAAAAAATCGTTTAAGTATCGCACCACGTAACACAACTTACATAATAAGTAATGAAGGTGCCATATTATAATTAACATTAATCTTAATTCAAATTAAGATTAATGTTAATTATAAGATATATATGTATTTAAATTAAGATTATATGTATTTAATTAAGATTATATGTATAGCTGACATCGGCCGCGATGAAAAATAAAAAAATAACGCCTGACTAAATATATCAGCAATGTAACGCCGAACATCTTTATCGCAGTTATAGCTTTGTCAGGCATTAGATGATCCCTTTTTTTTTTTTTGACGAGGAGTAATCCGCTTACAGATCTCCTGCTGCTGGCTAGACGGCAGGAGTATGTGGGGGTCGCCCAGCGCCTGATCATAGCGGCACTGAGAATACCCACTAAAACTCCCCGGTGTCTCCTTGCCCTTTGAGCGGGGTGGACCGGGCTCTGCCGAGGCAACAACACCGATCCACCCCAGGGCAGCCTAGCCATTGCTGACTAGGCTAACTCCAATGGGGGATTGCCCGGAGACACCAAGGCAATCCCCAGACGGGGGGACCTTGTGCAAGCACACATAGTTAGCCAACCATGTGCGCAGGTCCCCTAAGAACATTAGATGATCCCTAGGGAACGGTATTTTTTTCTGGATGATGGGTACCCTATGTTCTTTCCTGCATCCCTGACAACGTTTATGCAAAGATTCATGATGATCGGTTCCGCGGTTTTGGCGTGAAAAGGTAACAGACAGACAGACGTTGTCACTGAGTTTATTTATATATAAATAATAGTCCCGTATTGATATATAAATAAACTCAAAGTAGTATTAAAGATTTTAATTATTATTCCTCAAAAAAATTTCACACAAGATATTTTTTTCACACTGACATTTCTAATTAAAAACACAAACTTTACTCATTGATACTGCCATAGACATTATATTGTGAACATTGTATTTCAACAGTATCTTCCATCCGATTTTTTTATTTTTATTTATTAGTTTAAAATAAGTTCAACAAGAAGTTCGTTATTTCACAACAAGCATAAAGGAACCGCTCATATAAAGGAAAACTGTATGCCAAAAAAATTACACCTTCTATTTGTCATCACTCATTTTATAGCACTGACTTAAGAAAAGTAAGTAAGGGATGCCAGGGCTCATGTCTCCATCTCCTATAGTGGCGTTACTTGTGTTACTAGGCAACGGTTACCACCTACCATCAAGTGGACCGTCATCCTGTCTGCCGACTTTAACATTAAAAAAAAGACTTCGAGAGAGGAGTACTCATACTTGAGGAGCTTGTGCTCATTTTATTGGCGACATTAGCAAGCATGCATTTAATCGACACAACTAACAATGCCAGAGCTATAACTTTTTTTAGATCCAAATAACTTTCAGTATTAAAAGATAATGTATCTAGCTAGATGCTACATAATTTGTCACTTAGAATCAATCTCTTTAACATAAGTATTTATGAAATTTTAATTACTTTTTAGTATTTTTCTAAATATATTTCAAGTTAAGTTTAGATAATTTTAAAGTGCTTAAAACAATTATTTAGAAAATTATTTAAATGTCAGTGTGAATTTTGACGGTATATACAAATATACAAATATATATATTTGTACACAAATATACGATAAGAACAATTATAATTTGTTTTTGAATTTGTACCTGAACCGTACATCGAGATCTTTAAATTTACATTTGAAGAAAGGATAAACTCGTCTATTACGCTAGCACTCTTTATTATACTGTGATTAAGGAGAAAGATTCTTATCAACATTAAAA
Organism: Bembecia ichneumoniformis; assembly: GCA_910589475.2. NCBI lineage: Eukaryota > Metazoa > Arthropoda > Insecta > Lepidoptera > Sesiidae > Bembecia > Bembecia ichneumoniformis. Next base: position 1,599,015 of record OU342520.1, read on the forward strand.
TGTGTACATTTTGAGTAAGTGATCAAGTAACTTAAAGTATATTAATTTGAGGGCAATATTTGGACAAAAAATTAAAAAAAATATACAATCCAATTCAAAACCGAGATAAAAATATTTGTAAAAATTTATAACCTCTAACCCAGCAGTCTTCGATTTTAGTAAATTTTCTAGAATACATTGTTAACATCATCGAATTTCTGTGACATTCCTTTGTCTACTAATTCGTTCTCCCAGAGTAACTACAAAGCATATATCTAAATTAACCCCTTTTATATCTAAATTAAGATTTTTAAAATACCTAACTAAAGATGGTATTAATGAGTGATGTGGAATGACTACTTGGGGAAATACAAAGTATAAAATATACAAAAAGATTTAAATAGGACGCAATTATTTGCGCTCATTCCGAGAAAGAAGAAACAAACACACATTATAATTAAGTCTCGAATGTACTTTGACATTCTGATAAACTTTAACTTTACACAACCAATATATTGATAACCACTTTAGTCATTCGCCAGTTGATCGAGAACAGTGAACGAGTAACAAAGGAATTGGAGAAATGATCGTCGTACTACTTGCACTACTGGCTTGCGCCAGCGCAGCACCTCAATATTACCATCATCATCATCATGCCCCGCCGCCCTTCGGTCACAATCAGCACCACCACCATAGAGAAGATTTCACAGCACCAGATTACTTTGAAGACAATGTTTTCGATACCAGAAGATTCTGGGACGAACTCTCTATTGAGATGAAGAAATTCGATGATATGCTTAAAGATTTCTACCAGCATTTCCCAACAACAGCAGCCACCGAAGGCATAGAAGGAAACGAATTCAAAATCACCCTCCCACTGAGCGGTTTTAACGATAAAGAAATTACTGTCAAAGCGCGAGAGGGGCTGCTTATGGTGCAAGCCGTTCACAAGCTTGGAGAAGACAGCCAGAGGAGTTATTTGGATCTTCGCACGTTGCCAGCCAATGTGGACCCTGAAGGCACTTGGTCTTACGCCGACGGTATCCTAAAGATATCATTCCGTATCAACACTGAAAGTACAACTGCTGCCGCAGTGACTGAAGCAGTAGAGAATCGCAGCAGAGAGGAAATGGAGCCACATGGTGGCGATACAAACAAAGATGTAGATCTTGACGTAAGAGATGTTCTTGACACCGACGACAAGAGAACCGAACTGCTTACAAATGAAATACCCAGAAGAAGTTCCGTAGAAGCCACCACATATCCCGTCGATTTGAAAGGAGAATATGAATTTGTTCCCGTATCGTACTGAGTGTTGAACTTTTTTACGCGAACAAGTGAATTTCAAAAGATCCGCTCTGAATTTATTTAAAATTTGTTTATGTTTATTAATAATTTATTTATAGCACCATCTGAGCCGAGTTAATTAATTATCCTGTTTTAACAAATTGTTTAAATAAATTTTTTAATACATATACAATTGTGTTATTTGTATATGTTTAGGATTAAAAATAAGTATGAGATAAGCGAAATTATAATAAGTACACTGTTAGAAATTGTAACAAAATGACTCTGTTGTCCATGCTGCGACGCAAAAGGCACCAGTGCTGTTATGGTATTTCATAATAGTATTTTACAAATATAACCCTCACCTTCCACATAACATATAATACATAACTTTAACTTATGTGGTTACTTTAAGATAACCAACATTCTGGAAAACAATGGAAGCTGTTCAAATCGTTCACTGACATTTTTACGCCAATAAATAATACCAATTAAGGGGGAGACAAACGCTAAATACTAAAAATATCCATTGTTTAATGAAAATGTTACAAGAAATAGACAAGACAATTGGTTGGAATAAAATATATACATATTATACTTAAACATGTGAAGAACCAATTGTATTAATTAGAATTTTCGTTAAAGTAATAGAAACTCCACAAAAAAAGTTAGAACACAAGAAGAATTTGACCTTTATTGAAAATTCTCTCGAAAACGGCTTATTGCACGCATATGAATCCTGTACCTATTAATAAGTTGATATCAGATTAAAAAATTGTATTGATAAAAAATTTTTTTTGTGTATAGTTCTAATGTTAAAAACAAAAAAAAAACGCCATTTCTAGGCCCGTTGAATTGTCTCCGCCACCAGCGAGTTCTATAGTAAATGTCATTTGCCTCAGTGAATCCCTTAAGTTATCATTCCTTTAATACTGTTAACAGTCCGGTCATTTCACAAATGTTTTTGATATTTTTGGTTTTGTTTTATCATAACCTTTTTTTTTACCTTTTACCATTTCACAGTTACGTTTTTTTTTTCTTAGATTAATGTAGCTATAAAAAACTGTTTTTATATATTTCAGTGTTTCCCATGTTACCCACGCTTTTACAAATAGCTTAATTACGGTGCTATTAAAAGTAGCTTATATTCTTTTCTATAGTATTTCATATTTCTTACAAAATTTCAACTCGATTCTGCTTTGTTCGAGGCATGAAATTGAACAAAGCAAGTTAACAGGGAAAGCCCTGTTCAGCTTATGTTACCCTGCAAAATAGTAATAATGCATGCATAAGAATGCCCCAGGACGACACTGTTAGATACCTCGGCATCCATCTTAATAGGCAAAAACATATAAAAACCAATAGAAATGAACTAAACATCTGGTTCAAAAAGATATATTGGCTGATGGCTCGCAAGTCAGTGCTATCCATTGATAATAAGCTGCTGATATATAACACAACCAGTATGGACATTAACATACTACTTAATAATAAGAAACATTGCCAAGGTGCCTTGGATCGTCACCAACGCGGAGAGTTGCAATACTGTCAGGAAGGAAATAAGCTTCGTGACAGAAAAATACAGGAATCGTCTGGTGAGGTATACGAACGATTTGGCAAACTAGCTGACTACCGTCAGCTACCATAAGTGACTTAAGAGATGCGACGTGCAAGGGCTGAAGGTCAGGTTTTAAAATGAGTGACCGCTCCTGCTGGGAGAGCTTCCTCGACACGACAAACGCACACACAAAAATCCACTTATAGTCAGAAGCTCGACTGATTGCTGATGAATTCACAGACAAAAATACATAATATAGGTACATAAAATTAACTACTAAACTATATTTAAACATTGGATAAGTAAGTATATGTTTTGATTCCAGGGAATTTCCCGAGAAATTCACTAAGACAAAGTGTCACTTTGAGGTCACGATAAACAGGTCGCAAAACTTTAATGAAAATAAGTATCTACTTATATTATATATTTTTTTTTAAAGTTTCAAATTAATCAATTATTTGTGACACACTATTGGAAATTTTATTAAACGATTTTTTTTAATCCGATAATAAAATATTTTATAATACACATAATTCTACATATTAAAGTAAAAATAAGCACAAAAAGTTTGTATATATTTGTTAATAGCTGAGCCCACAATTTCGCACGCCAGGTAATCGGTATATCTAGGTAATTTTTTTTGTTTATAAACTGATTGGGATGAAACAAACACTAAATGTTACTTGCTACAATACGTGGCACATATATATATGACACATAGACGCAAAGTTGCCTGTCTGTGTGTATTCTATAAGATGTACTTCGGAGAGTGTGCTCGAGAGCTGCATGAGATCACACCGCCTTCCCCTTTCTTCTATCGGACATGCAGACGTACGGCTGGTTACCATCCTCACCTTGTCGAAATCCCTCTAATTCGGATCAAGCGCTTTAAAACATCTTTTGTGATGCGCACTGCTAAGGATTGGAACTCCCTGCCGGCGTCTGTATATCCGAGCTCATATAACCCAAATCTTTTCAAGGTTCGAGTGAATAGGCATCTTCTGGGTGAGCTCGCTCCATCTTCGGCCTCATCCTTCCTACATGGATAGATACTGGTCAAGAGCAAACCCATCTATAGTAAAAAAAAAACTGGAAACCGCATTCAAATCGGTTAATCCGTTTCTGAGATTACCGTGCACGAACGCACGGACAGACTTGTCTGCTTATATGTAGGTATAGATTTGAATAATAAATAATATGATTCTTCAAAAAATTCTTAATTTTTAATAAAGTTTTGGGACACTCAAGGTTGGATTTTATTTCGTGAATAATAATGAAAATTAAAAATATAAAAAGAAAAATTGTAGTCCATACATATTCCAAGACAATAATAGTCTTAATGAGCACAAAATAAGGTTGCTTTTATTACGACAAGATTTCACGAAGGTTTGACATGAATTATTTATCCCAGAAATAAGTCTCATCAATATGCCTTCGCTCGAGCTGTTTATTAATGTTTGTACATGTCAAAAATATAATCAATTTAACGTCAATTGACGTCGAAGATTGAAATTAATTATTGATATTCTCAAATGTGAAGCCATCATTTATTTAGCTTCAACGTCATCTATTATCAAGTCTTTTACTGCTGTGTCATTTTTGTAAACCGATCGGAATGAAACAGGCAATAAATGTTGTGGGAAACTTATTACAATACATCAGCGAAAACCGCATTCAAATCGATTAAGCCGTTTCCGACATTAGCGTGCACAAACGCACAGACCTACAGACAAAAAATATAAAAACTATTTTTTTGACCTCGATAACCTACAACATGTGCAAATTTATTTATTTATTTATTTATTTTATTAGGAAGCCAACGCAGTATACAATAATCCTTATACATAAACACATTCAAAAATTAATTTACAATATCGTATACTCCACTTATAGGCTAACTTGGCATGCACTAAGACGAAAACAACAAAAAAAAATTAAAATTAAAAAAATAAACCAATAATAAAGGAATAAAAAAAACAAAAACTCATAAAACAACAAACCATTATGCAGTACGTGATAAAAGAATTGTATTATTTATTTTTTATTTTTTTAATCTTTAATGTACAGACAATGCTCGTTTACTTACGATTTTATTATCGTATATATAGAATACTAGCGACCCGCCCCCGGCTTCGCCCTATAAACCTTTGTACGTATACATTTTTTCGTCACGTATTAACAATTCATCTTCAAAGGATCCTCTTTCTAATTCATTGCAGAAAACCAAACCTTTCCAAATATTTTAAATTATATTATAATGCCATCTAGCGTTGAAGTGTAAAACTTTTATTTACCAAAATGACATAATATTAAGATAGTACTTACTAAAATTTACAGATGGCGGTGTTCGTTCAATCTATCCGTCAACAGAGTGAACTAGTGTTGCCTACTCACTACTGTGCACTTGCAGTATTAGCACAGTTTGTATTAGCGTACCTATAGGTAGCACTGTCTACACCAATGTTATAGAAAGATTAGATTGTTTTTTTATTTGTATGTCTGTTAGTAACAGATAACCTTAAAAACTACTTAACCGATTTTGAAAATTCTTTCGTCAATAGAAAGCTACATTTTCAGCGATCTCTAATTTTATTGAAAATAATATTATTTTCACAAAAAATTCGAGATCCCCTACAAAAATAATAGTTAAGTCGCAATAACTGTTTTTTTTATCAAATTAGTCAATCAAAACACGAGTAGGACTAATAGACGGTGATACTTATTCTTATCATGCAAAGTACACCTATCATGCAACTTTAACTGCAGTAGGTATCTATACTTGTATACTAAGGTGTTTCCATCTAGCTACAATATGGGCTTCTTCAAGCGAGCAGTAAACAAATTCCTGCAAGGTCGGCAGCGCACATGTAACCCCCCTGGTGTTGCTCGTGTCCTTAGGCGACGGTAGCCACCTACCATCAAGTGGTCCGTCAGCCTGTCTGCCACCTTTAATAATATAAAAAATATATATATATAAAAAAATAAAAAAAAACTAATATTATAAAGAGAAAAGATTTGTATGTATGTATGTATTTTTGTATGTTTGTAATGAATAAACTCAAAAACAACTGGACCGATTTAAAAAAATTCTTTCACCTATAGGAAGCTACATTATCAACGAGTAACATAAGCTAGTAGGTGACTCCGCCTTTACCCCCACTCTATACAAAATACAAAATTGCCATTTTCCAGGAATAAATTCAAAAATGTTTAAAAAGTAAATGTCCACTCGTGCGAAGCTGGGACGGGACGCTAGTATTAACTATAAATCCTTACCTATCCATGTCTGATATTAATCGTTATGAAACTATAGTTTCATAATCAAGGTAACATGTAAATTTCTCTTTAAATTATTCGAATTTGACCTTTCGTTTAGATGTTGCGAGGGGTAAGTATAAAAATAAATTACCGCGGTACGAGCGAACAGCTGCGCTTAGTTTATTAACTAGTTTTGTTTAGTTTATATAATAATATAAAATAATTATTAAAAAATAAAATATTCATATCTTATCCATACTAATATTATAAATGTGAAAGTAACTCTGTGTCTGTCTGTCTGTTACCTTTTCACGCCTAAACCGCTGACCCCATGAAATTATGAATACATGTTGTCAGGGATGCAGGAAAGGACAGAGGATGTCAGGGATGCAGGACAAGACAAAAAAAATACTGCTCCCGAGGGATCATCTAACGCCTTGCAAAGCTATATTATATTTTATATTATAGTTTAGTCAGGCGTAATTTATTATTTAACAACGCGAACAGCTAGTCAACGATATGATGTTACGAACAAACTAGAAATGGAAGTTCGATGAGATATTTCGTTCGTACATGCATCATTCTTGTCCTAATGTTATAATAGTAAACGTGAGAACTCGTCGATCGAATTTAAATCAAGAATATTTAAATACATATATATGTTTAAAATGATTCGTTCATACGATCATTGATTTTTTTATAATTTTATCCTTCTTCTATTAATACGGATTATTTGTTTGGCATCACGTGTCAAGTAAGTAGGCAGCGATCCAATTATTAAGATTTTTTTAATGAGAAAGGGCAGCAAACGGGCTGACGGATCACATAGAACACAAGAAACAAGAGGGTGTAATACGCTTCCGACCTTGATAGGTAGAAAGGTGTAACTTACACGCTCATCGAGACGTAACAGCACATGTGCTATTATTCTTGTGTAAGGGGGTGATTTACTGCTACTGCTAGTTTATTTGTAAACCATTAACTTCAAAATCAAAAACATTTTCACGTCGAAAACGTTGATCCAACTTTTATGAATCTTCGTATGATCAAAATTAGTTGACCACTTTATTAAAAAAAAAAAAAAAACTTAAATACGATTTAGTTAAAACGAGGCAGTTTTTAGGGTTCCGAACGTCCGAAAAAGAAAAACGCTTATAGGATCACTTGTGTGTACGTCTGTCCGACGCTTTCAATCAATTATCACCGAATCTGCTAGACCGATTAAGTTGAAATTTGGCACACATATCAATTTCTGTGACCCAAACGCAGAGGTGTGACGTGAATAGATGAAATCTGTATATGGGAGGTCATTTTTGGGGGGAAGGTGGAAAATAAAAAAAATAATTTATTAAAAACTTTATTTAAAAACTGTGGTATACTTTTATTTATCACAATATTTACATCTAACAACAATATGTGATGTTTAAAGAAAATGTCTTTTATACGGTTATAAGAAACTCACGATAAGTATACACACGAGTTTTTTATTTTACATATTATGTAGTAAGTGTCTATTTATAAGTTTTTTAAATATTTTTATTACACACACTATCGGCACAGTTTTTCACAACAAAACGGTCACACTGAACCCACTACACTTGTCTGCGCCGGCGCATAGTTTATTCAATCGCCGTTCACCAATCAGCGCGCGTATCTTCGTTCGCGTCACTGCTTTGGTGTATGGCCCAAGTTCATACAGGCGAACGTATTGTAGGGTGGTGGTACAAGTTAGACACCACATATTCCCCCCGGCCAGACCATGACTATGGTCGATAATAGTCCGGAAATCTAATTCGACGACCACTGCGCGACCTCTTCTCCTCAGGAACAACGTTAGGACTTGAAGATGGTTCATCGGGCAGCTCATATCTATCTTGTCTGTTTTCGTCAAGGAGTGTTGCTTCCCTCACAAGAAACGCCGGCTTTAGCCTGTCAACGGAGATATTCTGGGTCTTGCCGCGGACATCAACAGTAAAGAACTTAGGCTGTCTCTTGACTACTTTATAGGGTCCAGCGTATGGCGGTACGAGAGAACTTCGAACAAGGTCTTGTCGAATGAAGACGTGTGTGCATGTGTGTAGGTCTCGAGGCATGTAGAAAGGCGAATGACTGTGCCACGTGGTAGGTTGTGGAGTCAGGCTCGCCATGTAGGAGCGGAGCCGGTTGGCGTACTCGGTAACATCTCTAACGTTGCAGTCGTTACTAGGTGAGAAGAATTGGCCCGGTAGGCGTAGGGGCTCGCCATAAACAAGTTCAGCTGGAGACGATTTCAGATCTTCTTTCCAGGAACTGCGCATTCCCAGAAGCACCAACGGCAAAGATTCAACCCAGCTGGATGTGTTATGGCACATAATAGCGGACTTGAGTTGGCGATGCATCCTCTCGACGATCCCATTTGCTGCAGGATGGTATGCGGTGGTGCGAAAATGGCGCGCACCAATCAAGGCAGTGAGAGCCTTGAAAAGACTGCTCTCGAACTGTCGACCGCGATCCGTAGTCACCCGAGCAGGACAACCGAATCTGGCTATCCAACCAGAGACGAGGGCAGTTGCACAGGACTCGGCTGTTATCTCCTTCAAGGGAAAGGCCTCAGGCCAACGAGTAAATCTGTCGATGACTGTAAGGCAATATCTGAAATCATAAGACAGAGGTAAGGGTCCTATGATGTCGAGGTGTATGTGTGAGAACCTCGAGGAAGGAGTTTGGAAGCAGGAAAGAGGTGATTTGGTGTGGCGGGAAATCTTGCTTTTTTGGCAGTGTAAGCATGCTCTTGTCCATTCTCTGCAGTCTTTTTTTACTCCTGGCCATACAAATCTCTGTGTGACCAGTCGTATTGTAGCAGATGCTCCAGGATGGTGCAGACCATGAAGCATGTCGAAAACTTGTCTACGTAATTGAGGAGTAATATATGGTCGAGGAGGTTGCACCGAAGTATCACAGTAGACAGGTAAGGTATTTTCCATATATTTCCTTTTCTTTAGTTTAAGAGCTGAACCGTTTAGCAGGAGGTCTTGCAGTTCAGGGTCTGATTCCTGATATTTTACAAGTTCCTCGTAATCAATGGCAGCTGCAATCTCTTCCACTCGCGACAAGGCATCAGCGACGATGTTGTCTTTTCCAGGTAAGTACCTAATTTCGGTTGTAAATTGAGCAATAAAGTCAAGGTACCTGAATTGTCGTGGAGTACAAGTGCTTTTGTTCATGGAAAACGCAAAAGTCAGCGGTTTGTGGTCAGTGAACACGACGAACGTTCTTGCCTCCACCATATATCGGAAGTACTTGACTGCTTCATAAATTGCCAATAGTTCTCGATCATAAGGACTATATTTCTTTTGCGAAGTGGAAAGTTTGCGCGAGAAGAAGGCCAAAGGTTTCCAGTCTTGATGGGATTCGCAACGTTGTTGAAGTACAGCACCTATGGCAGCGTCTGAAGCGTCCGTGATCAACGCTAATTCTGCAGACGGGTCCGGATGGTTGAGAAGGGTAGCTTCTGACAACGAAACTTTACAGTTCTCGAATTCACGTATCAACTGTGGAGTCATTTCGATTGGCTGTGAACCTTTGACTTTGGATCCGACAAGCAAGGCATTAAGTGGAGCTTGAATCTGTGCAGCGTTTGGTACAAACCGGCGATAAAAATTAAGCATCCCTAAAAAACGGCGAAGTTCCTTTACAGTTTTAGGTATGGCGTACTCCTGTATAGCCTGAACTTTGGTGTTCAGAGGCTTAATACCAGCTGCTGACACTAAATATCCGAGGAAAGTCGCTTCTGATAGACCGAATTTGCACTTGGCTGTGTTGATCAGAATGCCGTATTTTTTAAGTCTCTCGAATAATTGACGCAGATGTTCCTTGTGCTTCTCTGGAGACGGTGAAAACACCAAAATGTCATCAATATACCCGTAACAGAACTCGAGACCACCCAAGACTTCGTCGATGAACCTCTGAAAGGTTTGGGCAGCGTTCCTAAGTCCGAAAGTCATATAAGGGAATTCGAACAATCCGAATGGCGTCGTGATTGCGGTCTTGGGTATATCCTCAGTATTGACGGGAATTTGGTTATATGCCTTCACAAGGTCCACTGTGGAGAATACTGTAGCCCCAGCAAGTTCATAGGTAAAGTCCTGTATGTGTCGAATGGGATACCGGTCAGGAATTGTCCTGGAGTTTAGTGCTCGATAGTCACCACAGGGTCTCCAACCGTCTTCCTTCTTCTTGACCATGTGCAATGCTGAAGACCATTGGCTTTCTGAACGTCTAGCAGTTCCACTTTCGAGCATGTCTTCAAACTCTTTCTTTGCTGCTTGGAATCGAACTGGATCGAGACGTCTTGGCTTGCAAGAAACTGGAGGACCTCGCGTTGTGCGGATATGATGAACGGTGTTGTGTTTCACTGTAGACTGCAAACCTGCCGGTTTCGTAATTTCGGGAAAATCACGCAAAATATCGTGAAACTCTGTTTCTCCGGAAACTACTTTGACGGAGGAGATACCATCTGAAGATTTGGAGAGACGGGCATTTGCAGTTAGTGATGTAATACTGTCGATAAGGCGTTGGTATCTACAGTCCACTAACAGTCCGTAATAACCCAAGAGATCTACTCCAATGATGGGTTTGGAAACATCGGCGATTATAAAGTTCCAAACAAAGTCTCTTCTTAGTCCTAAATCTAAATGAAGCCGAATTGGTCCATAGGTGTGTATCACTGTACCATTAGCAGCAACCAACTCGTACGAAGTTTTTGTACAGGGCGTCTTGACTGCTGCTCGCGGAAAAACACACAAGTCTGAACCAGTGTCCACCAGGAACTGCATTTTTGAGGCGCGATCAGTCACATATAGACGGCCTGTAGTGGATGATGGGCAGTCGCTGGCCGCTACTTCCGACTGCCCTTCGAGTTTACCGACTGGAAGCTGCATGGTTGCTTGCACTTCCTAGCCTTGTCAGCAAATGTGTAGTGGTAGTAACAGTGTGGATGATTCGGTGGTGGTTGACGTGGTCGGGAACGACTTCGTGAGCGAGTGCGGCGCATATTCCTATTCCGACGGTATGTGGCGTGATTCTGGTCTCTTTCGTTCAGCCTGGCAGTAAGAGCTGATACTTGCTTTGTGAGCTCTGCGACCTGTGCTGCTAGATCAGTTTGGGCAGGTTGTGTAGGCTTAGATGTACTTGCCACCTGCAGACACGGAGGAACGATCTCATGAATCCTGTCGGCTAGTTCTGCGATTTTTTCTAGGCTTAAATCCGACTGCGAAGCTACAACGGTCTGAATGTTGGTCGGTAAGCGGCTGGACCAAATAGTGGAGAGAAAATCTTTTGGGACCGACGGACCAGCCAAATCTTGTAAGTGACGTAAGAATTGTGACGGCTTACGGTCTCCGAGCTCTTCGTGCATCAACAACTGCTTAACTCTTTTTTCTTGCGATGCTGAAAGACGTTTAATAAGCTCGGTTTTTAGCCTTAAATACTTGTCGGTCTCCGGCGGGTTAATTATTATATCTTTCACTTCCGCAACATAGCGATGCTCAAGTTGTCCGACAACATAACAGAATTTCGTTTCGTCAGATGTTATTCTGGAGAGCAGGAATTGGCTTTCTATCTGAGCAAACCATAAAGCAGGTTCTTCTGGCCAGAACGGAGGCACTCTAGCGTTTACTCTGACGATTTCTTGTCTTTCGTCGTCTGCTGAAGCCATCTTTTATTTTTGAGTCCAAAAACGCTCCGCTTATAGTTGTACCACACCCCAAGTTTTTTTAGTATGCAGTGGGTACATATGAATTTATTTATTTATTTATTTTTTTTTTTTTGTGCGTATTAATTATCCAACATCATTCAGGGCTCCCACTGCACAGTCCAGGAACTCACCAACCAATAACTTTTCGACTGTCGGAGGTCACCAGTTGTGGTATACTTTTATTTATCACAATATTTACATCTAACAACAATATGTGATGTTTAAAGAAAATGTCTTTTATACGGTTATAAGAAACTCACGATAAGTATACACACGAGTTTTTTATTTTACATATTATGTAGTAAGTGTCTATTTATAAGTTTTTTAAATATTTTTATTACACACACTATCGGCACAGTTTTTCACAACAAAACGGTCACACTGAACCCACTACACTTGTCTGCGCCGGCGCATAGTTTATTCAATCGCCGTTCACCAATCAGCGCGCGTATCTTCGTTCGCGTCACTGCTTTGGTGTATGGCCCAAGTTCATACAGGCGAACGTATTGTAGGGTGGTGGTACAAGTTAGACACCACAAAACTATAAAATTTATAAGAATTTATTAGAAGGTTTTAATTTTAACTGTTTTTAGGGTTCCGTACGTCGGAATAAAAAACGGAACCCTTATAGGATCACTCGTGTGTCCGTCTGTCCGTCTGCGTCTGTCTCTCGGAATCTACTAGACCGATAAGTTGAAATTTGGTACACATATCAATTTCTGTGACCCAAACGCAGAGGTGTGACGTGAATAGATGAAATCTGTATATGGGAGGTCATTTTTGGGGGGAAGGTGGAAAATAAAAAAAATAATTTATTAAAAACTTTATTTAAAAACTATAAAATTTATAAGAATTTATTAGAAGGTTTTAATTTTAACTGTTTTTAGGGTTCCGTACGTCGGAATAAAAAACGGAACCCTTATAGGATCACTCGTGTGTCCGTCTGTCCGTCTGCGTCTGTCTCTCGGAATCTACTAGACCGATAAGTTGAAATTTGGTACACATATCAATTTCTGTGACCCAAACGCAGAGGTGTGACGTGAATAGATGAAATCTGTATATGGGAGGTCATTTTTGGGGGGAAGGTGGAAAATAAAAAAAATAATTTATTAAAAACTTTATTTAAAAACTATAAAATTTATAAGAATTTATTAGAAGGTTTTAATTTTAACTGTTTTTAGGGTTCCGTACGTCGGAATAAAAAACGGAACCCTTATAGGATCACTCGTGTGTCCGTCTGTCCGTCTGCGTCTGTCTCTCGGAATCTACTAGACCGATAAGTTGAAATTTGGTACACATATCAATTTCTGTGACCCAAACGCAGAGGTGTGACGTGAATAGATGAAATCTGTATATGGGAGGTCATTTTTGGGGGGAAGGTGGAAAATAAAAAAAATAATTTATTAAAAACTTTATTTAAAAACTATAAAATTTATAAGAATTTATTAGAAGGTTTTAATTTTAACTGTTTTTAGGGTTCCGTACGTCGGAATAAAAAACGGAACCCTTATAGGATCACTCGTGTGTCCGTCTGTCCGTCTGCGTCTGTCTCTCGGAATCTACTAGACCGATAAGTTGAAATTTGGTACACATATCAATTTTTGTGATCAAAACGCAGAGGTGTGACGTGAATAGATGAAATCTGTATACATCATGTCATTTTTGGGTGGAAAATTAAAAAAATTTTTTTTAAAACTGCATCGTGCGACATATCAAATGGAAGGTCTTGTTGTGAAGATCTTAAATATATTTTTGTAATTTTAAAATAAATGGTTTCCAAGTTATTCAAGAAAATAGACGAAAATTGACCATCCCCCCCCCCCCCTTATCTCCGAAACTACTGAACCTAAAATTTCGAACAAAATACAGAAATTAGTTTTCTACTTATAGATTATAGGAAAACCTATAAGAAGTCCATGATATGAAAATAACATGGTAAATCACTCAACATCGTTCGGAACCCTCTTCACGCGAGTTCAACTCGCATATGTCGCGTTTTTTGTAATAAAAATCTATCAACTTATTTTGATGATATACCTAGGTAATATATTTATAGGCTTATTAACGATTAGAATAAAGATAATTTGCCAAAATTAGTGGCCAAAATTAAATATTAATAAAAATTTATAAGTAACTAGCAACCCACCTGCTGATGCAATTTTCTGGGCATTTTTTTCCAATTTTTCTCTCAATTGGAACCTTCGTTAGATTTCAACGAATATTAAACAAAATTCAATTTGACAATTTAGCGTTTAGCAATTTTTAATTATATAAATAAGATATCCTTGTATAAGATATGGATATACGAGAAAGTAATACACTTACAGAGACCAAGCAAAAGTCTCGACATTACACTAAAATACTTAAAAAATTAAAAACATTTAAAAAACAAAGAAAACACAACGAAAAAAAAAACTTTTTTTTTAGTATTAATGGGGAGTTTTTTCTGCAAACTGTACCTAATTAAAAATTTTAAAAGGCTTGTAATTTTTTTTATTTATTTATTTATTTAAATTAATTTCCAAACAGTTAAATTACAATACCATAAGCTATCGTTGACCCCCACACTAAGCTGTGCTTGTATCGTGGGAGTCTACTACAAATACATGAACTCTGCATATGCTTATTTAATCTAAAATACCTAATATACAATAATACAAAACAAAAATTTATAGAATACTCAATAATAAATAGAGAGTAACATATTTTTATTTTATAAGATTTTGTGTTACCCTGACATTTTGTTAAGGTAATAATTTGTTCTCACTATTAGCTATAATTGCAATAATAACAACGGATTGTACTCGGCTAATACCTAGTCAATGTGTAATCTCCGAAAATAGATTTTAAAGAGTCAATGTAAGCAGAATATAGGTATTTACTATTTATAGTCTTAAAGAAATAGTGTGTTACTATGTTGTCACAGATACCTATGTATACCTATGTTGTCACAGATTTTCATTCGCAAACATCAATGTTTATTTAACCTTGGCAGTAAACTTCAACGGTCTCGTTCATGACATGAAAATAAATATATAAATCATTTGATGTTCAGTGTTTTCGTCATCCCTGGCTTGCTGGCTTGTTTTCTTTTGCTAGTAGCAACTCTAACATAATTATGACAAAACGTTGTTGTCCCTAACGAAATTTCTTTTGCGAGCCTAAAGAATCTATCAGGTCTTATGTTCTGAACTGGTTGACAAGCACGTATACAGAGGGGGGGATAGTTGGGATTTATCCCCCCCCCCCGAAATCTGACTGAAAAAAAAACGATAGATGTCATTCATTCAGAAAGTAAGAAAAAAAGAGTGGTCGGCATGTGTGACACTAGATTTATAGAACGTCACGACTCTATAAATGTATTTTGTGAGTTACTCAAACCTATTGTCATTACATTGAGAGAAGTATCCTGCACAAACAGAACTGTTGCCCAAACTGCGTCTACATTCATAGCTGCGATGGAAAAGAGTAGTTTCTTGATTTCTCTAAAAACCTGTGAAAGATTTTTCAGAAAAATTAGAGTAAAGTACAGTGATTACAGCGATTTTTACACAGTTCACATGGTTGTTTCGATGTTTGTTCCCCCCCGAACTAAAGGTCTGGATACGTGCCTGCTGGTTGATGAGGTCAACCGTTGCTTCAATATCTCTGTATATCGGAAGCAATCTATTCCAGTCACATTTAGTCATTGATGCATTTAGCTAAATATTCAGCATGCACGATTAACCTCCGAGTATAAACATTTTTCACTAATATCGTTGGATTAAACATTAAAGTGTGTGAAAATTTAGTAGTAATAATTAAATTTAATTTAAAACATTAAAATTTTTAATTGAAGATTATATTTTGTAGTGGCAGGCAGGGCACACTGCGTTTCGCAGTCATTTGAGCAGCCCGTCTGGCGGCCGTAACCACCCCCTTACAAAAGACCACCGTGAAATAACAGCACATGTGCTGTTGGGAGTAAGGAATGCCAGAGCACATTTCCCTATCCCCTTCCAATCCCGTATCCTTAATCCTCTTGTAGTCGGCAGCGCACTTGCAGCAGCTTTGGCGTTGCTTGCGGTATAGGCGACGGTAGCTATCTACCATACCTACCATCGCCGTGGACCGTCAGCCTGTCTGCCGATCTTAACATAAAAAAAATACAAAGAAAAATGTTTACTTGATGTTTGACATTAGATTAATAAATATAAACTAATATTAATCTTTTTTCACTAAAATAGAAAGGGCGATAAACGAGGCAGGTTTGTTTATTAATTTGCAAAAAAAATGCAAAGCCGCTGCAAAGGACAGGGACGCTAATCTAAAATCGTTTGTCTATCAACGCACAGCCAAAACTACTAAGTCTAGAAAGCTCAAATTTTGAACTTAGGTTTATTTTATAACTTAAGCATCTGCTAAGAAGGATTTTATAAAATTGAATCGGTCATTTCAAAAACCTCACATGTCTCTTAATTAGAATTTTTCAGAAATCAATAAAAACTGTTTCATACACAAACAAATGAGTTTTAAAGGACTTTTTTAGTTACAATTTAGTATTTGAGTGGTAAAAAATTAAAATAGCCAATAACCTTTACAGCTTATTAATAGAAATAATGAAAAAAACCTGAAAAACTGTTCTTGACTTATGTTGTTTTAGGGAGAAATAGGGTTAGTGGTATATAATTTAACGAAAACAATAGTAGTAATCATATTTTTTATTGCTTATAATTGAGAATTACACTTAAAAATATAATCTTATTATCATTTTACATGTATTAATTTGTCATGTTTTAATATCTTTATGGGTACAATATGGTCATATTACTCCATCATTCACTCTTTGTTGTCATCTAAAAATGTTGTTTTAAATAGTATATATGCTCTTCCAGAATGCTATCTTGATACGCGTCTCTCTTTAAGAAACCATTTTCAGCAAAAAAAGCATGTTGGAAAAAAATGTGACTTACGAGGTTTTTGAAATGACCGATTCAATTCAATTCCGTGCGAAATTTTATATCTTCCTGTCCGGTCCGGAATCCGGAAGAAATTCCGGTCGCTATGTGGCGTTCGTCTTTTTAATGTTTTGGCAACAACACACAAAACGACAGGCTGCGACGTAAGTGGGTAATAAAATAAGTAGAAATAGACAGAGATTGCAATTGATGTTTTTGCCATTTGAGACGGAATGGAACGGAATCCAGTTTGATTCATTTTTATCATACATTATCTAATAACAACAATACCTCAAGATACCTACAGATAAAAACGCGTTTTTGGTTATTCTGTATTTTGTTTGTAAAAGTTGGTAGGTATATATAAATACCTACCTATGTATAAACCAGGGGCCTTAGACAAAGTAGCATTCGCTCCGTAGCGATGCGATATCGAAGTTCGTTATCGTCTCAGAGACAAAGGAACGACACTGTAACACGTGATAAACACGTGATACCTTGTCATGATTTCTTTGTCTCTGAGACGATAACGAACTTCGATATCGCATCGCTACGGAGCGAATGCTACTTTGTCTAAGGCCCCTGATCTGTTATGTAAAAATGATCCTAGACATCAATTTCATGTGTATATAATATACAGTATACACTCATCTGACATCTCATATGATGAATAAGGCATCTGAATATCATAAATGCGAAAGAACTCTGTCTATACGTCCATGATCTCAACCGATCTGCCTCCTTTTGACATAGATAATTGGGATTAGGCTACTTTTACTAACGAAAACTGAAGGCAGTGAAATAGAGGATGAATTATTTATATGGGGAACCAATCAATTATTTATTATAAAAAAAACTTTGGCTACTCGAAGTAAATGATGCCTACTAAATTCTACGCAGACGAATTGGCGGGCAACAGATTAAAATATCCCAAAACTAATTAGATAACAAATTGAGTTATTAGATTATTAGAAAGAGTTATTGGAATGTAAAAGGTTGTCTCCTATTATATTTTTATTTAACTTGTAACGGAGAGGTCACAAATGAAATAAGTCAAAAATAAATAGTTTTATTATTAACTAGCTAAACCCGCAACTTCGTACGCGTGGTTGTTGGGTGAAGCGGGTAACCCTTTTGTTTGTAAACTGATTAGAATGAAACAAACACTAATGTTACAGGAAGCTTGCTGAATGAAAACCGCATTCAAATCGGTTAAGCCGTTTCTGAGATTAGCGAACACAAACGCAGATAAAAATTTAAAAAAACTGTTTTTTTGACCTCGGTAACATAAATATAACGGCACAAATTGCTTTTTTTTTTTAATAAATATTTAATGTAAAGAAAGACACGACACGTTTACGATTTTATTATACACGTATAGATTATTTTGTTATTGTTGTGGTATAATGTATAGATATTATTACAGTATTTAGAAATTGCAACAGTTTCCTAAAATAGATCAACACGATTGAAGGTGTCGATTCAGATGATGTATACTAACTGAAACCAGCTATTTATAAATTGTTCCTATTTTGAATTTCTGGCAACAAATCACATTAGGTACTGCGATGTTCACACAAATAAAACACGACTGACTACCATATGCACATAAAGATTTATTTATAGAATAAACCTTAATCGTAAAATAATAATCTAAAACGAAACATTACACAAATTTTCAAATTCAGTCTTTAGAAATAAAATGGCTTTTAATAGGAACTACTCCACATCTTTTGAGGAATTGTAGCCAATCTTCTTCACGGGGCCGGTGTGAGTTATTGGAATGATTTTTTCACCGCGCGAGGGTAATGCTAAAACTTTAGGAGCCGTCACAGTGAGGACGCCGTCCGAAGAAAGATTAGATTGCACCGTGTCCGGTAGACATCCTTCAGGAAGAGTATATTTCCTCACGAACTGCCTGGATATGTAACCGTGTGGATCCCGTTTTTCTTCGTGTTTGCCTTCGATCATCACTTCGCGATTGACGACCCTCACGCTTATTTCTTCTGGTGAGAAATGCTGAACGTCCACGTTCACTTGGAACTTTTCATTATCGGAAATAATGTTTGTCGACACGTCTCTCACAGCCAGCTGGTTCATAGCGTTCGTCAAACGGTCCACCGGCTTCATGAAATCATCGAAAGGTATAAACATATTGTCCCAAGGTCTGTTGAAAAATCCTGGTGGATTGTAGAATCCGCGAGGCATCATCCGGTTGAAGGACGAATCGAAGTCGTTCGCCCTGAAGAACTCACGTTCCATCATCCGAAAAGGACGCTCGAAGTCGTAGAAGAGCGGCATTAGTGACATTTTGCTGTATTTTTGCGTTTTTGTTTAGCGATCGACCAACAAAGTACTGCGCGTTATAAAATAACAAATACTGCACGATTCTGCGCCCTGTTCACTATTTATACCTTGGCGGCGCCATCTAGCAACTACCACGGGAAAAGAATGGACATTTCGGGAACTTTCACCTTCTAGAAACGACTATGTACCGATTTCAATGATACATGTAAACAATGCAAGACTATCTAGAATAGTTACTTCAAAATTTGGTCACATAATAGTCCTTTATAGTGGCGCCATCTATTATTGAGTAGCGGAATTCTTTCGACGTTAATGTTAAAAAGTGACAATTTAATATTTATCGTACAAATAATGTCTTATAACAATGATCACTATTTATAGTTTGAACGCGCCATATATTTAGCATCTATTTGGGAAAAAGAATGGATATTTCGGCAACTTTCACATTCTAGAAACGACTACCGATTTCTATCACACGTACAAAGTATTAAAGACTATCTAGAAAAGTTACTTTAAAATTTAGTCGTATAATAATGGTTTATAGTGGCGCCATCTATGATTTAGTAGCAAAATTCTTATCTCTGCTACTGTTAATGTTAACAAAATGACAATATAGTGCTTATCGCCCAAATTATAACAATGTTTCGTCTATAGTACGGTCATTCTATGAATGCATTTTTGACATTTCTTTATGTCCATTGCATAAACTTCATTTCCGAATAAACGATACAGAAAATGTATGGAATTGACACCTGTCAGAACAGCACTCTTATAATGGCCGGAGTATAATAACAATGATCGCGATTTACAGTTTGACTGCGCCATTTAGAGTTAGGACGAAAAGCATTAAATTGTGATATTTTTTTTAACATTATCTCAGGGAAATGAATGGACATTACGAGAACTTTCATATTCTAGAAACGACTACCGATTTCAATCATAAGTAGAAATCATTGAAGACTATCTAGAAAGTTTACTTTAATATTTAGTCGCATAGCAGTGTTTCATAGTGGCGCTATCTATTATTGACTTGCAGAACTCTTTCGTATGTTGCGATTAATGTTAACAAAATGACACCATACTATGATTAAATTTAAAAATATTACGGTCTAATTTTCCTAGATATTTCGAAATTAAGTTAAAAATATTATAGTTTGAAAAGTACCTAAGTATATATCAAACTTTGTATAACGCTTATGAGACCGAACACAATTTTTATTTAAATGAACACAAGCTAATAAAATAACTGATGTATTAAGGAAGGTTTTTCTTATATTTCGGGTAAAATATGAAAAAAGAAATAAAAGTGGCCGATTAAAACTTTGCTACAGAACTTAATTAATGAACTTAAAAAATAATGTTGTCACTGAAAATTTTTAATAGGTTTTTATTGTGACGAGAAAGCTTTTTTTGGGGATTAATTTACTATTTTTTTTTCTCAGAAAATATAATTTTAAACATAGTCTATTGTGCTCTATATTTTTATCTAAGTTTTAATTTTATTCTAACAAGTCAAATTAGGCGAAGAAAATAACGCTTTTCTGCTAAGTCCTCGCCTTAATTATTTTTTATGTAAAGGCACTAATCTAAACTATACTAGGCACTGATCTCTCAATATACTTATATAGTCTCATGTAAAGGTTGTCAGACAAGCTGACGATCTACTTGATGGTAGGTGGCTACCGACGCCACAGGAGCTGCCGATTAAGGGTAAGGAATTAGGAAGGGTTAGGGAAATGAGCTCTCTGAGACAACAGCACACATACTGTTATATCACGATGGTCTTCTGAGTGGTGGTCACTGCCGCCAGACGGGCTGCTCAAATGACAGCGAAATGTAGTGTGGCCTGTCACTAATTGAAATTAACTTATTAGTAACTTATAAACTAAGCACTATGTGAATTACACCAGTTAATATTATTAGCCATTTCAACAATGTCGCCCATATAAAATAAAGATATTTGAATACCTATACCAAAAAATCCCAGACAGAACTCTTTCTGATTTAAGATTACCCGATGGTGAGTTACAGTAAATAATTATGAAAATACCTACGGATTTGTATATAATGTCTTTGGTATATACAAGACATATTACTGAGGTTATAATAATATGTGCTAATGTAGGTACACGAAAGCAGCACGAAAGAAATTTTTTTTTTAGTCAATACAAAGCGTTTCAGTTCCACCTTCCTTGTTCGAACTGCTAAGGAGTGGAACTCATTGCCTGCGTCTGTGTTCCCACAGAACTACAACCTCGGGGTCTTCAAAACTAGGGTAAATGGGCATTTACTAGGTAAGCGTGGTCCACCTTCGGCCACATCTGCACCTCACATCAGGTGAGATGACCAAAGCGCTTGACCAAAGCGCTACCTCGATTTCATAAAAAAAAAAAACATATAATAAAATCATAAACGTGTCTGTACATTATATTATATTTTTTCAAAAAAAAAAACAATTTCTACATGAACTACTTATGTTACCGAGGTCAAAAAAAATAGTTTTTAAAATTTTTGTCTGTTTGTTTGTCCATGCGTTTGTGCACGCTAATCTCAAAAACGGCTTAACCGATTTGAATGCAGTTTTCACTGATGTATTATAACAGCATTTAGCACTTGTTTTATTCCAATCAGTTAACAAACAAAAAAGTTTGTTACGAACACGCATACGAAGTTGCAGGTTCAGCTAGTATATGAATAAAAAAGGCGTAGGGAGGAATTAAGATAAGGTGAGGATAATGCCTTATCCTCATATGGTGGATTGTTTGGATTTTCGTATTATTGGATTTATTTGCTTTGATATTCTAATAAGTAGTAGGTACAGATTTTTTATGTTAGTCGGTAGGTACATACTTTACATACCTACGTTAGTACATATAATAATTATTATACCTCAATGTCTTGTATACACAAATCTGTAGGTATATTCATAATTATTCACGCGAAATTAAAGAATTATAGTACGGTCATTCTATGAATGCGTTTTTGACGTTTCTTTATGTCCATTGCATAAAGTTCATTAAACGATACAGAAAATGTATGGAATTGACACCTGTCAGAACAGCACTCTTATAATGGCCGGAGTATAATAGCGTATATAAAAATAAACTAGGCTTCGAGTTAGACTGTATAAACTCATATAATTAAATTAAATATTTATCTAAAAACTAGCAGAAAAAAAGAAAGGGGCACGTATAATAATGTGCGCCCGCGTCTGTCGCGATGCAAACGTTTAGTAGTTAATGAAATTATCGCTATATTTATTTTAAACATTATAATTAAATGCGGATGTCAAAGGGCTATCTATCATCAAGTGCCATTGTACAGAAGTATCTCGCGGCAGACGGACCGAAACATCGTTCATTATGTTGGAACATAAAAGTATCATTTTTAGTGTGGGCTGTTTGTGGTTGACGTGAGTACCTAATTAAGTGGTATTATTGTTCTGTTTTTAGTGGCATTTGTACTGCAATAATTAAATTAAATATTGTCGTAGGCACATAAAAAAAAACACATCTTAATTTTGTTATGTATAAAAGTTGGTTAATTTTGAACTGAATGAAAGTGTGCATCGTAATAAAATTATTTTATAGTTTAATCGATAATCTAATTATTAATTCAATTATTAAATAATTATTAAAATGTATAAAAAAAACATTGAAACTTTTTTGATAGTAGATAGATAATTACTCAAAATTAACTGAGTGTATCTGGACAGACGTGGAGAACTGATATAACAAAAAAACGAGATGAACTCAATCACAAGCACAACTCAATAGTAATTCATAAATAGATCCAACTCTCATAAATAAAAGAACCGAGACCACAGAATACAATAATAGTACAAGTACCGAGACCGAAGACCGAAAGAATTAATCAATAACCTGAAGTGGAAATGTGCTAAGCAAAGACATTTAATATATATATACTATTATATATATATTAAATGTCTTTGGTGCTAAGCATATCTGTCCGAAGCGGAGGGTGGTGCGCTCAAATGAAAAGGCATATTTCCAAGTTTTTTTTTTTTTTGAAAGTACTGGTGTGCCCTACCACTACTTTTCAAATCCAGACCAGAGTCAATTTTGAAAATTAGATTAAAATTTCCAAAGTTGACCCCGCCGGGAATCGAACCCGGGGCCCCTGAGACGTTAGGCAAGCACCCTTGCCACCAACGGGTCGTCAAGTGAAGAGTGAACCCTTGTGGAATGTGGGCTAATGGTCCATAAAATGTACCTACTTCATATTTTATGATGCATCTAGAATCTAGAACATATTTTAATTTTGGACATTACAGATTTACCAGCGCCAGTCCCAGTAGCTCCGATTTATGCTTCCCGGAGCTTTTCTTATTCGGTGTGGCTACGGCTGCATATCAAATTGAGGGAGCTTGGAATGTATCGGGTGAAATAAACACGTTTACACTTACTGTTATCTATACTAATATCATAAAGCTGAAGAGTCTGTTTATTCGAAGGCTGTACTTTAGAACTGCCAGTCGGATTTAAAAATATTGTGCATTTGATAGTCCAATTCTTGTGGAAGGTTATAGGCTATTTATCATTACTCTATGTCCCTTAGGATCCGACCTATGACTCTATGACCCTTAGGATCCAGGCTGTTTTTGACCGGTCCTTTTGTAAAATTAGGGAGAGGATTATAAAATTAGCAGTGGACGTGCTCCGGTCGAGATAATGAATCATCATCAGATAAAATTAAATAAATGTGGATCGAGTTCAATATTTTTTAAATCAGAATATTCTTAACTTCAATATCATTGATGTCCGATCCGATAGATTAGAGTTATTAAAGTAGTCGCGGGCAATTAACTCGCGCGAGCCCGCGAGTGAAGATGTTTCTAGGGAAGAAATCTGCAAGAACCCTTCATACTCGATATTAAAAAAATATATTTATTATACTTGATTGAAAAATTAAATATTTGGATCAATTATCTATCCCAAAACAAAACTTCACTTATAGGTACTCCATTTTTCACAACTGTCTTTTGACCTTTTTATATCTACATATTATGTAACCAAAAAATTTTTAAAGTGAGCTAACACATAATAACTTAAAGTCTCAAAATACATAATCCTTTAACCAATGCTTAAACCTTTAAGGTTAAGCCCTTTAATCGAAATAATTGAATTTGTTGCAATTAATATGTAAGTAAACAGAATATTATTTCAATACAAAGCCATATCAAAATTCTTAACAATTTATCTTTGTAGCATAAAATGGATGCTCACTTTCTGAACGTTGCTTATACTATTTTGCATCGTTTGTATATTTAGAAAACTCAATTTATCTTGGATGTTCACTTTATTTACCGGATTCCTAATTATCCTAAATTATGCATTAGCGACCCGCTCTCGGCTTCGCCCGGATGCAATTTTTTCTGAAAATTATATATACATAAACCTTCTTTGTTTATCGATCGCTCTTTCCATTAGTGAAAACCGAATCAAAAGAAGTTAGTGTTTTAGCGGAGAAACAGTCAGAAGCGGACCGAGACTTTATTTTATAATATGTATAGAAGAAAAAACTGCCGACCCCAACAACCAGTGCTAGGCTCGTAAAAGAAATTTCATCAGAGACAACCACTATGTCATACATAGTTCGAGTTATTTACCGCCTGGCAAAACAGACAACTCTGGGATTAGATGACTAAACGTACCGAACACCAAATGTATTTATTTTTACGCCGTGAACGAGACCGGTGAAGTTTACTGCCAAGGTTAATGTATGGATATAGATTAGGAAATTGCAACCTTTAGAACACGAGCTAAGAAATGTTTGATATCTTCGATTAGGTACATCAATTTTACAATCCCCCCCCCCCCCCCCCCCCCCCCATCAGACAAGATATTCAACATGAAAAACGTTTCACATGAGTAACTTATTGCGATCATCGATAACCGTAGGAAATAAATTACAGGCAAAGGTGAGAGCATCTGGGATCGTTATACTCACGAACATCCCGAACGCATCTTCGACCACAAAAACGGTGATGTGGCGACCGATTCCTACCACCAGTTCAAAGAAGACGCGAGATTGTTGAAAGAGATTGGAATCCAGTTCTACCGTTTCTCCATATCCTGGCCTAGGATATTACCTACAGGACTCAGCAAGTAAGTTGAATTTAGGGGATGCTCTCATAATTTACATGCGGGGTGAGTAAAAATTCCGTGAAAGGGTGAAAGGTGTCGATTTATTCCCGCAGAAAAAGAATTATTCCAGATATCACAAGGCTTCTCGATTAAACCGTAAAAGTCGCACATGTCGTCGCTAATCGTTCAATGTGTCGCTAACTCACTAACGCAGATGTATTTGCAAAAACTTTCAACTGTCACTTCCGTATCGCGTAGGTACCGTAGCAGAGTGCCCCTCAAGCGCCCATGCCCATTTTTATATTCGCGCAGACAGTCTGGATAGTCGTAGAAACTACTCGAACTTTTAAATAAGTAAACATCGAGGGTCGATTATTCTATCTGTTCTAGAAAAGTGCTTCGGTCCCTGAAATATAAACCCTATGTCGTAACCGTAAAGACCGATATCCTTTTGCACTTCTTTAAAGGGGCATGGTCACTATGTATTGGTAAACATTACCTCTTCTACCTGAATGTTCTATGCTCCTAACGCCAACTCGCGTTCCTTCGAGAAGGTTCTATGGCCAACCGTTACAATATACTTATAATTATATTAAGTATATTGTTATAATTATAATTATAGCTTATTTTATTGATTGATTTTTTCTTCTCAGTCGCATAGTACAAATACAAGCTTAATTTTAGTTTAGTTTAAAATTATAGTTTAGTTTGTCGGTTAATTTACAGTGAGATCAACGAAGACGGCATCAGGTATTATAACGATCTCATAAATGAGTTAATTCGCCAAAACATCTTTCCCTTGGTCACCATATACCACTGGGATCTCCCGCAAGCTCTACAAGACCTTGGAGGGTGGACGAATCCAATTATTGCCGATTATTTCACCGATTACGCCAAGGTTAGTCTTTGTGTTATTGCTATCTTGAATGCACTTCGTAAACAACTGATTCCTCCTCAAATTGCCAGTTTCAGAGATAAATAATATATCAACAACAGTAATTAACCATACCTCCTGTGACTGTATTCCGAAGTTTAAAATAGAATCTTTATGTCTGGCATATCAATTTAGCCCTTTTTATGCTCGGTCAGTTCCATTTATACCTACTGATTGCTAAACAATTATAACGAAATGTAGTCAATATGTTGTAATAAAGAAAATAAACAAATAAATATGAAAAATTAAAATCTTTATTAGTGTTAGAAGAGTTGTTTACAAAGTTTACGTGATTAACGACAAAATAATAAGTCAAGATAGAAACCGATATATGTAGTAAAAAGATGGCGGAAACAAAATGGTTTATAATGAATGAGAAAAGCGAATATGATGAACCCTACACAATATTAAATAACCCGCTAAATCACAATCTATGTAGTAAATAATTTTTATAAAAACTTAGCAATAACTGAATATATTTGCAATGAATTCCTATCATCTAACTATAACATGCAACGAGCTTTGAAGACGGTTATTCTCGGGGTTACTCAGAGAGATTGAAATGAGATCCGTTAGCAAACGAAAGTTACCGACCTGGCGGATCAGAATAGTGACAGTGGCAGAATATTTCCGCAGCGTAGCACGTCCACCCACAATATGGACAGAAGATATAAAGGCCGCGGATCGATGGTGCATTCAGGCTGCTTGTCATCGATCCTGTTGGAAAATTATAGGAGGCCTGAGTGTCCAGCAGCCAGCAGTGGACATCCTGCAGCTGAGATAATCAATCAATCAATCAATTTCAATTTATTTATAACTTATAAAACATACATTTAACAGACACAGAGAAAAAAGAAATAACAGTAACAGCAAGAAAGAAAGTTACAAAAAGGTCCCTACTCAGCATTTTGCTGACATAGGCCAGCACTGATCTTCCGTAGGAACCCTTAGTTAATACACAAACACGGTCACACACCATGCATGTACCCGCTAACAAATGAAATAAAAAATATTTATTTAAATTTATTTGTTGTCAAGAAACACAACTGCTTGCACGAATATTGAAAACATTTCTCCATTTCCCTGCCGCACATAAGTAAATATTAATGCTATTATTAGATGATATTTAAAAAGCTCAAAAATAAATAAATAAATAATAAAAACAATAATAATACCTAACAATAACAATAATGAAATCATTTTAATTTTTTGGCTGAGTGCAAGGAGGTTGGTCCTGGAATTTATAAAAAACTACTCTCTATTCTTAAATTCTCCTCTTTTTTCTGACTGTTAATTAAAATGATATGATGATGATGATGATGATGATGAGAACATACCTATAAATATAATATAGAGAACACTCTCCAAGTTGGCTCCTTATTCAAAATGCAAATCGAATGTTTTAAAAATTTTGTAACCTTGTTTTTTTATTATAGTGCAGACTGCGGGATATCATTTCATTCTTCAGCCGTAGACTGGGCCATAACTATGACCTTCTAAAATAACACCCTTCTATCCCTAAACTAATAGCATCTCAGCTATTAGTTGATTATTATTAGCTATTCGTTATTATTAGCTCTCAAACTCAGCTATTAGTTTCAATCCATTTCAATCTCTCTGTCTTAGGTCCTGTTCGACAACTTTGGGGACCGTGTTCACGGTTGGTTGACGTTTAACGAGCCTCTGTCGTTCTGTCACGACGGCTATGGCGGTAATGACGCTCCTGGAAGCCAGTCCAGCGGGTTCGAGGACTACTTGTGCGGCCACAACATGCTCCGCGCACACGGAATGGTCTACAAACTGTACAATGAGAACTACAAGCAGAGACAGAGTGGTATGTTCACCGACGACAGTCTAACACCTTTATGCAAAAAGCTTCATGAAGCTTTTTGCTTGCTTCATGTGCTTTGTTGTTCCTGTGCCTATATTAATAAAAATAACCCTTCCACTCGTTTATATGCAGAATTATCAAACGCTTTTTAAATAGTAGGCTCAGACCGACAGAAACTATAGACGGAACAATACACACTCTTAAGTGAGGCAGCTAATAGGAAGACGATTCTGCATTAGGGTGACGGACGCTCTATAGTCTCACGCGAATAGTTGATATACCCAACTATATTTTTTGTTTAATAAATATTATAATAATTAATTGGGATAAAAGCTGCTAGTGGATAACATTTTTAACTGCATACATAAACGCATGGCCACTATACGACAAGTAGTCAGCGAACCGGCTTCATGTTTTAAGACGTTTTTGTTCGTAAGGGCTCTGCATAGAAGTAGGAATAATATTTATTCCTACTTCTATGGGGCTCTGTCTATAGTTTTTTTTTTGTCTGAGATAGTAGGTAGAAGTTACACAAAAAATACAAAGGGCTACATCAACTTTCTATATTTATAAAATCGCTTGTTACTACTATTAACTCACAGGCAAAACACCTAAGTCTAAGCTGAAATTTGAAATATACCTTTATTTTATAACGTAAGCACCAGCTAAGAAAGGATAAGTTCAACTCCGTGCGAAGCCGGAGGCCGGTCGCTATAATAGTAATGAATATAAAAAGAAAAACTAAACAGTCAGAGACGGACTGCAACTTTATTTTATAACATATATTTTTTTGTAAATTAAGGTTTTGTTGGTATCTCTATAAACTTCGAGTGGATGGAACCGCTTACAACGTCGGAGGAAGATCAGAAAGCCGCTGAGACAGCGAGACAGTTTAAGGTAATCGTATTACTGAAAAATATAATCAATATCATCAATGTTATCAGTCTGTCAGGCATCAGACCACAGGCTTTTTAGTAAATCAAACTAGAGGGCTTTACATTTCTTCGAAGTCTTCTAGGAAACACGAGTTTCCTCAATAATGTTTTTCTTTATTGTTAGACCAAGTAGTCACGGAATCGTTGCAAGCCCGACAGGCGTTAAAACCTACATTGACTATTTCTGCAGTTGATCGTTCGAGCCGCTGGGATATTATTGCTTTATAGAAAAAAAATAACTATCCCATATAATTTTAGAATATGGGAGGTGTTAATTCCATTTTTTTTATACTTAGGTAGTTGATTTATGGTAAGCAGCTCTAGGTACACAAGTAACTCCATAAGATTTGCACTTGTGATTTCAGATCTGATTGGATTTAGGGTGAGATGCAAAGTGCGGCTGACAGTCCCAGTTGATGGTAGGTGGCTAACGTCACCTATAAACACAAACAACGTCAGATGTTGCAAGTGCGTTGCCTACCTTAGTAAGATTAGGGATAAGGAATTAGATAGGGATAGGTAAATGGGCTCTGTCATCCCAAACCGACAAACCGAAACACTAACAGCGTTATTCATTCATAATTATTTCATGAATTTGTATAACTACAGCGAAACCGAGTACCCATTGATTACAGAGTAAGTTAAAGTTTTGACAAATTAATTTAACCAGAAGAGATCACCAAATACATAATCCATCCTCCATCATTTCTAGTCTGTTCTTGTAAGCTCGACAAAGATAACGACAAAGGAAGCTCTGTCTTTCCTCAGGACTGAACTACTGCAGCACTTTTATTATAATTTGTTATAAAGACAGCTTAAACCCTGCGGAAGGTAAAGGATACTTTTAAAATTTCATACGGGCGAAGCCGCCAATAAGAGCTAGTTCTAAAGGATTTTGTATTACAGTTCGGTTGGTTCGCACATCCAATCTTCTCCAAGGAAGGCGACTATCCACCTATCATGCGAAAACGTGTCGACGAAATCTCTAAAAGACAAAATTACCCTCGGTCACGTCTACCCGTCTTTACCGAGGAGGAAGTCGAAAACATCCGTGGTTCCTTCGATATATTGGGTTTAAATCATTACACCACATATTTGGCGGCACATAGCAAAAAAAGAGCCAAGGCACAGCCGTCCTTTGAAGAAGATATTGGCGCAGATATCAGCCAGAAGCACGATTGGCCCAAATCAAATTCTACTTGGTTGAGGGTGAGTAATTATCTCATTGGTATATTTAGGATTTTTTTTTTATAGAAAATTGTAATTTTTTTCGGCTATTCGGGCTAGAGATTTTTTTTATTTTAGTCTTCTAATTGCTGAATATTGAGTTTTTAAAATATGGCAACTTTCTTAACCACAAGGTTTGAGAAGCACTACATGGACACGACACTTTTGTGTTAAATTGAGGCAGGCAACCTGACGGTTCACATGATAATAAATGGATTTCTTCGCCAATAATAGACCAGCGCTGAAGCCTTTGAAAATGCTAAAAGTGAAAAAAATATAATAACTATTATTTTTTTTGGCTTCAAAAATTATCGACCCTGCTCTATAAACACAAGAATCCCTGGAGGCAGGCTCGCTGTCTCATTATCATCATCGGCCTGTGTCACTACACACGGACCTTCGAAGCCTTTCAAGTCGTTTGCCCAACACAACGTGGGGCGTTCCACCCTGCGTCTTCCAAATTGTGGCCTGCACGAATAAAGCTCGTCTACCCCGATAAAATAAAGGATGAGGGAATGGGATGCTGCCATCATAATTGCCGTTATTTTACTGTGGTCATCTCTAAAAGAATGAACTGGTGCCCAAAAATTGCGTTGCCCATTGTATGATTTGAGTGTCCTGTTCTCGAGCACTCGAGCATAAAAATTTTTAAACCACATAGTATTTTTTTATATGTTAAGGTCGTCAGACATGCAGACGGTTCACTTGATGGTAGGTGTCTATTGATGGTAGGTGCGCTGTCGACCATAGTATAATAAGGAAATAGACACACACCTTACTCACACACCAAAACACAACAGCACACATATTTTTATTTATGGTATTATGTAAGGGGTTCGTTACTACCACAAGAAGGCTGTTCAAATGACTGCAAAATGCAGTTTGCCCTTCTACGACTTGCCAACTACGACTCCAGTAGAAAACAGTGGATAAGGACCTATGTCCGATCAAAAAATTGTGATTTCAATTTCAACCAATTCCAGGTAGTACCGTGGGGTTTCAGGAAGGCCCTCAACTGGATAAAACATAACTACAACAATCCACCAGTAGTTGTGACAGAAAACGGTGTCTCCCTAGAACCCGGACTGAAAGACAAACGACGCATCAATTACATTGACGGCTACTTGAGAGCATTGCATTCAGCCATCTACAAGGACAAGTGCAATATACTGGGATACTCTTATTGGAGTCTCCTCGACAATTTCGAGTGGACTAGAGGATTCTCGTGAGTCTATTTTGATTTGTGTAAATAAGCAAATAGAAACAGATTCGTTCTTATTTTGAAGTGGAATTAGTTTTCTCCAATGTTTGATTGACATCTAACTTCTAATAAATAATATAATAAATGGCAACTGACAACAAATATAAAACTGGCACTTAAAAAATCAAGTGCCAGTTGTTTTAACGATATACTTTGTAATTTTAAAAAATAAAGTAAGTAATTAATTTTACAAATATAAAAATGAAGAATGATCCTGTTCTATGGACGAAAAAAATCATATTCAACCTCTTTGTCAACGACCTCTAACGATTCGAAAATGTTATCAGGACTAGAACCATGTACGAGGATAGGTTTTAGCAAGTAAGAATCTCACATAACCCTATGTGGATAATGAGCATAAGCTTCATCATCCTCAGTTTTAGTGTTGGATTCATAGATGCGTAGGTATTATTTTAAAAAATCAAACCGTTTAAACTAAATTTCATTGTAATATTAGAGTTTGTTTGATATAGCTCTGTTAAATGGAATTAATTGTGTTCCATTTAACACAATTAATTGTGTTGTAACATATAGATGTGTATTAAAATCTGTAGTGTGTGCTTGACCTCTCCGCGGTCTCAATAAAGTGAGCATCGATTTATGCAATCCTTATCACTCGTGAGTCATAAATATTTGAGTAAACAGTAAGAAATCGTGATCTCATGCCACGGCCACCGTAAATACCTATTTTTTATTTAAATCTATCGACTCACAACTACTTTATACGAGAGCATATAAATCAGAGGGGGCGTTAGAATTTTAAAACTTAGATACATTGGGTTATTTTCGTTTTGTCGAAAGAATCTATTACAATAGTAGATTTTATACGCAACTTCGTCGGCATAAATTTATAAATTATATCCATGGATAACTTCTATGAATTTTATCAATAAACGTCCCCGAAATAAGCAATAAAAGTAACTTTTTTTCTTACAGGGAACGCTTCGGCCTTTACGAAGTAGACTACAACTCTCCTCAACGTAAACGCACTAGACGACTCTCGGCCAAGTATTACACAAAACTTGCAACAACAAAATGCATACCAAACGATTTCGATCTTTAGAATTTAAAATAAGTTACAATTGTGTACCTAATCAATCCTTCGCATGTATTTCATTAAACGACTGAAAAAGACGAATATATTCGTAATTTATAAACACTTTAAATTTCCTTAATACCTATTTTAACATATATATTTAACACTTATCGATTATTTGCATCCGTAACAAATTAACAATAGGGGATCGGACAAATTTTCAGAAAGTGTTTTAAATTAATCTTCATGGATATTTATTCCTATAAAAAATACTATTTTATTTATTTATAGCTTATAGCCTTTTAGGTACTCAAAATCATGTTTTAATATTGTTTGTTTGAAAATGCCGCCAAAACGCCACGATAGTTCATCTGAGAGCGCGTAACGTCATTTGTGGTCATATCATAACAAAACAGCTGCATTGGCATAAGACAATGATTGCCCACAAATGACGTGATTGATGTTTTATTTCTTCATTTAAAAATGTTTAAATGAATTATATTAAAATAATATTCGATAAATAATCGTAAAAAAAAATATATTTTCTTTCTAACTACATTTTAGATTTTAATCTGATTACTGTCCGATCCCCTATTATATAATTTTATGAATTTGCAAGGCTTTCTTTAGCAACCTTTCTTATAATAAAATGAACTTAAAACTTATAAGGCGAAAATTCAATTTCTAATGGATTGAACATATTAAGCTGCTTATCCATTATGTTTACGCTCCAATCATGCTCACCGTATCTGCAACTACTTAAGTGAAGGGACCGGTCGCGATGAAATTCGTTCTGAGAGGGAGGCAATGGTTGAGCGAATTAATTCAATCTTAAATCTTTCAATGGGGAGACAAGAATCTGGTAAGTTTTAACGCCACCAAAACACAAGCGTCTTTGTTCTCTGCAAAAAGGACTTTTTACAGAGAACTCTGCAAAAAGTCCTTTTTGTGACTCTGAATTTTTCTTTTTACTTGGCTTCTATGGCATGATGATAAATATAACCTTCTTTAAGAATTGCAAATTTTAAATTCGATTAGTAATTCCAGAGTTCAGCACGTTCCTACAAACCAACTTTTCAAACTCTTCACCTTCATCACATTAGTATAGACACTTTTAAGGCCGTATTCAGTGCTCTCCTGACCGACGTCAGTCGTCAGTCCTGACGTCAGTCAGACCGACGTCAGCCCTGACCGTCAAGAGAGCACTGAATACGGCCTTTAAAGATGTAAAGTAAGGATCAAAGAGAAATTTCATAAGAACGAAAACACAAAAATGAATGAACAATTTCAAAAAATATATTTCTGCGACAAAATACAATTATCATTTAATATTTATAGTAATATGGAAGACATTGGTCTTTCTGAAGGCACTTATAGTAATAAATTAAATTACATCTAAGCTTAATCATAAACATTAATAAATTACAAATGGGATGTAACGATGTCTTTTTCTAACAAACTTGAAGCTACTTTAGTTAAGACGAAAAGGAACAACTGCTATTATATGAACAATTAAAAAACAAATTAAAATAAGTACCCATACTATTTTAAAAGGATTTTTTTATATAATTTTACTACTACTTTAACACTTTCACGTTTTACCTTAAATCTGTACAGTGTACATACAATAGTTATACAACAATTATACAATAATAAATTCGGATTAGACAGACAGATTAAATTATCATATTAAAATTATAATATACACATTTTCAATTAAAAAGTATTTATATAATTTTAATTGATATTATTTATTTTTTAATGCTATTTTAGAAGATTTATCAACAATTTTTACAGGTAAATTTTAAAACACTACCCAATCTTTTGTACTGTAATCTTTAATTATACAATATAATAAATATT
The DNA here is from genome assembly GCA_910589475.2 of Bembecia ichneumoniformis. Taxonomy (NCBI): domain Eukaryota; kingdom Metazoa; phylum Arthropoda; class Insecta; order Lepidoptera; family Sesiidae; genus Bembecia; species Bembecia ichneumoniformis. Next base: position 1,633,269 of record OU342520.1, read on the forward strand.
GTATATTTTTTTCATTAATAGCATTCACTACTAAAATGAAATTTAAAAAAATGTGAGAAAAAAATTTAAAAATATCATTCGTAAACTTAACTTTTGGTAGAGCTACCAAAAGTTAAGTTTACGAATGATATTTTTAAATTTTTTTCTCACATTTTTGTTAAGACAAAAATGTTAAGCTCTATGTTAAGACCTAGAAACTTTAGGTAGTTCTTAGGTTTTCTGGGTTATAATTAATCCGAAAAAAGCGGATAGTAACTACGAATTCATGCTATATTCCAAGTTTAAGTTTAAAAATTAAAATTCTGTTTTTATTTCCAGAATAAAAAGCAGCCTAGGAGTTGGATACATTCTCTTAATCCCAGCTTTATTCGAACTAGTCCATGAATAAGCCTCAAACTTTTTTGGGTAGTAGAAATACATGCAAATTACGATAAAAATTAATGAAACACTTGTAATAGTAATGAAGAGTCTGATTATAATAAAATATCAACTTACAATGTGTACATGACTTGTAAAATTTAGAGCAGCCGTTTCATAGAGTAAAATTTTCACCGCACACTGAATGGCTGGGATCACCCTATTTAAAGTTCACCTTACACACCCTGCTCCACTAAATTATCCACTAAGTCTGGCCCGATGCAATATTAGGTGTCCTGTGAAAAAAAAATCGTCATTTTAACCAAATAACAATGTTTTTACCAAATTACTTAATAATTCTATAGTATACGCATTATCAACTGAGTCGTCGGCTAATAAATAATTTTTATCTGTCTTGGATTATCTCGCTCGATTGTTATTTTTATCACGCTCGCAAGTACAGGTCTTGGAGTGCGTAAGAGAGGTTGCTTTGACGTTTATTGCTCGACGACGACGCAGATGATAACGCATCTGCTATAGTGATAGGTTTTCTTCTTATTTCTAATTTGCACAAAAGATTTACAACTATACAGTAGTACCCAACTGATATGGCTTACCGATGTACCTGCGCAGAAGACGAATTTTTAAAGCGTTGGAAATGCTATCGACCAATCGGCACGCTCCACACGCTGCGCGCCTTTTTCCAGTACCGCTATTGGTCGCCAGCTGCCGCCATGTGAGCGTGCGCCGCTTGGCATTAGTCAGCCGGAGGGACAGAATGAACTCGTGCGAGTGCGACGGAACTAACAGCTGCATTGCATTATGAACCTTATTGATATTGCATCTAAGGTTAATTGTAAGTTTAGCTTTCTTTCGTTAATCGTCGGAGCCGTACTTTCTTTTCTGTGCGAACGAAGATTCACGACGTGCCATATCAATTGTGTACTCAACACATTTTTTTTTGTAAAATTTCTTATCATGTTTTTATATTTATGTGAACCGGTCTAGTTTAGATCCGTATGTTAAATACCATTTTCATTTCTTAAAATTAAGTCGCAAACATTTAAAAAAAAACTGGCGTCCCAACTTTGAATTAAGTTTTACTTTTTGCTTTCTAACACGTGAACAGCGCCATCTACTTTTTCCTTTAGTAACTAAACTATAAAAATTGAATCCTAACTTTCTTCTATTACATTACGTAATAGAAGAAGTTGTATACATGTATACAAACAATCTTACAGCTTTCGAATGTTGCAATAAAAGGCTGACGCTCGACAGAGTATGATAATTTGATACAACTTTTCTTTCAGACATCGATTTTAATGAATAACCTAAAATGTTGCTTCAGACCAAAATTAATCTGTCTATGGAAAACCGCATTAAAATCGGTTCAATAATTTCAAAGAATAGCACGAACTAATTCTTTAGACTGATTAGACTGTTTTTTTTTTTGTTACTCTTATTTTATCGCTACCTCCATTTCTACTTATATTCAATGTAACCTACATGTCTATTCTTATTTCAAATTAGCTTCGTTGAAAAATAAAAAATATAACGCCTGTCAAAATATACGAGCAATATAACGCCTAACTAACATCTGAAAGGTACCCTATGTCCTTTTTTTATGTATCCCTGACAACGTGTATGCAAAATTTCATGATTTATTTATTCATTCATTTATTTACACACCAACAGCTTATAATAACTATAATTTCATAATTAACTTTAAAGTACTATTAATGTAAGCCAATTACAGACGTGAACAGCATTTAGAGATTAAAGTTACATACACAATTTACACATATAGATCGGTTGAGTAATTAAGGCGTGGGAAAAGGTAACCGAGTTACTTTAACATTTATAATATTCCTGAACATTGAAAGAGCTGACATTATTGTTGAAAAGAGTACAGAAAACACGAGGGACTATAGCAGTTTGGTTGAAGGATCATATATGTGGTTGATTATGGGATATAATCAACCACATATAAGCAGAGCCTGGCACATAGACGTAAAGTTGCCTGTCTGTGTGTATTCTATAAGATGTACTTCGGAGAGTGTGCTCGAGAGCTGCATGAGATCATACCGCCTTTCCCTTTCTTCTATCGGACATGCAGACGTACGGCTGGTTACCATCGTCACCTTGTCGAAATCCCTCTAATTCGGACCGAGCGCTTTAAAACATCTTTTGTGATGCGCACTGCTAAGGATTGGAACTCCCTGCCGGCGTTTGTATATCCGAGCTCATATAACCCAAATCTTTTCAAGATTCGAGTGAATAGGCATCTTCTGGGTGAGCTCGCTCCATCGTCGGCCTCATCCTTCCTACATGGATAGATGCTGGTCAAGAGCAAACCCATCTTTAATAAAAAAAAAAATAGGATACCTGGCTACGCTTGCGGCATCTTGCACTGGTTGCAGGCCTCCATGCCGTCGCTGAACTCCTCGATTTGTAGAGTCATCTCGAAGAAATTGTACTTGTCGTGAACCATCCGAGTGGCTTGCTCCAAAACCTTCTGGGGACTCACGCCGTTACCTGAAATTATTTCATATATTTCATAGGCAAACAGTGCACATATTGGGATGCCGCCTATACATCTGAGTAACTTACTAAGGTCGCGGAAAAAATGTGATTTTCTAAGAGCATATTCCGTAAAATAATCTTGCGAACATGGTGGGTGACATGCGAATACATGGTAAGTCTGTGTAACGTAAGTAACGAACACGAGCAGGAGTTATCCGAGAGTTCCGACACCTCCGACTCTGCGGTAGGTTGGGCCGCAGAGACGGATTATAGGGTGCTTCAGGAGTCAACCCCCTTAAAAACTGTCTGCTGCGAGAGGTGATTATGTGCGGCTTATGCCGTCCACGCAACACCGGGCAGCTAATGAAGACTTGCTGTGTTTTCGGCGCGTCTCTCTACGGTGCAGAGTTTATACTCCGCGGCTAATCGAGGTGGTGCCCGCATCGCGTCTGGCGGAGGAAAGGAATTGCGTGTCTCAACGATCCCTGACCCATAACAACATAAGGGAAACGTCTATGTGTTTTATGTGTTAACATAAAACACCATAAACCCACGTATAACACATAAAACACATAGACGACGTGAGGAAACACTGTGGGTTTTCGGTGAGTAGAAACCCGACATAAACCACCGATCTCCTCATGGTCGGTGGCGATCAGTTACGCTGTTTGTCCCACTTAAAAAAAAAGGTCAGACTAGAAGAGCCTAATTATTTAAACTCATATTATAAGAACATAGTTTATGCATCAGAATAAAACATTGTATTGTGAAGAAACACGGACGAAGTCGAGTGCAAAAGCTTACATAAATAATTAAAATAAACAAGGAATATATGATATACCTTGATACTTCCAAAATCAATATGAGAACATTCACGTCTGCCATTTACATAATTAAGAAGCGGTACTGAGACAGTATCCATCAGCAATTTGCTGTCGAATGTATCGGCTACCGGCTAGAAGAGATCTCCAAAGATACAGTTACAGCATTTAGAAGCACTCACGTATAGCCAGATGCGCTGCCAAAGCGGTTTTGTCGAGGGAAAGAGCCCACATGCGTAGGTTGTGAACTCGCACCACTCCAGGCAGAGCCAGGAACGTGTTAGCCACCTCCTGGAAATCGACTCCTCGAGGCGACCCTTCCATCAGCACCAGCAGCGTGTCCTTTATAATGTTGAAAGTCGTGATCAACACCAGCACCGAGAACAGGAAGGTGCAGATCGGATCCACCAAGTCCCACGACGGCTGAAACAAAACAATATTAATTTGATATGTAACCAGCAAACAAATTAAACAGGAGAAAACTGCAATTATGGAGCAAATGAACAAAGGGAAAAATCCTCATAGCGAATGAAATGTCAGTTGTTTATGGTGATCATTGTCTTGACATGATTTACAAATGGCAAGGTCTCTTCAAACGTGGCAGAGACCATTCAAGATGACCCTCTCCCAGGACGACCCATCGAGGTCACCTCAAGCGGTATCACCGAGAAGGTTGAAAAACTAATAAAATCCAGAAAAACTTACTGGATTAATTTGCGTATCAGATTTATAATTTTGAGAATCTTGCACGTGCGTCTTGGCATGTCAAAAGTGAGCGAGATTGTCGCCTCAAAAGCAACAGCGTGTTGAAACGTAACGGCACTTTTAGGGAGATGTGTGGTGAAGATATCACTCCGATTTTGGAGCGGATTGTAACTGGAGATGAAACTTGGATTCGTCAAGATCTGAGTCCAAACAAGAGTCAATACAAAAGAATTAAAGTGACGGAGACAGCTGGAAAATCATAGCTACAATCTTTTAGTATTATGAGGGTATTTTGTTGATCGCAAATACTAGAGAATATTACGAAATAATATTGGAGAGATTAAAAGAGCCATTAGAGATAAAAGGCGCGAAAAATTTATAACAAGTGTATTGCTTCTGCATGTCAAAATGCCGGTTCACAAGAGTCGGACTTGGCCTCGAGCAATATAATTATTTGTTAACGAATTTGAAAAAGTTGAAAGTGAACCCCAAAAAATTCTCTCTCTCCGCACCGCGTCCTCCTACCCGCCCCGCGCACCCACAAACACACACGGCTACAATTCATAATGCAGTTTTGTCGGGCCAGCAGGGACTGGGAAGCTTGCCTATACCTATTTTACAAAAAGAATATTTCTGTTAGTTAAGTTGATAATTAAGAGACTTCGTTTTGATGATTACCTTGAAGTATATGATGACGGCTGCAACGAGAACCCCGAAGCTCTGCAAGAAATCACCCAGGACGTGTATGAAGGCAGCGCGGACGTTGATATTCTCCGCATGATGTTCGTGGTCGTGCTGGTTCGACGTGGAGCTCTCCACGTCCGAATCCGACGCAGGTTCCTTCTGGAAAATTCACCATCAAATGAGCCAATTTCAATGCCATGCCGATATTGCTTGCACTCGCGACACTTAAATTACATAATATGTGGGTGGATACATATTATAAGAATAATTTGCTTCTTTGAGCAAGTCAAATCGTGTCAGACCGCAGAGAGAGTGGGACACATTATGTCATACGTATGAACAATATGAGCAAATATACCAAGTACCTGCGGATGTAAGATTTTTTTTACTTACATTTAGTTACAGAAGTAGCATTAAGTTAGTTTCGAATGAGAGAAACGTTTAGTTATATTGTAATGTACATTTATTATTTTTCTGTTAAATTGTGTACCAAGATTTAAAATTACATGTCGGTTTCATTTTTTAATTGACACTAAACATGTACACATAACGTGCACACAGTGTCTCACGGTCCACTTGCTCGTAAGTGGACACTGTAGCCCAACACATACAAAGCCACATCAAGATGAGATGTCGACCTTGATAGTACACAGGATAAAAGAGATAAGAAGGAAATGGCGTAATGGGCTCTGGCCGAAACACAAAAACGCACACGATATTATTTCACGATGGTCTTTTGCCGCCAGACTGGTCTTGCCTTATCGCTCTGTTATAGGGTTTCCGGGTTCGATACCCGGCAGGGTCAAACTTAAAAATGAACTTTTCGATGTTGGCTCTGGTCTGGATGTGGCAGGATAGGTACACTGCGTTTCGCAGTCATTTGGGCAGCCCGTCTGGCAGCAGTAACCACCCCCTTACAGAAGATCACCGTGAATAACAGCATAAGTGCTGTTGTGTTTCGGCGAGTGAGTAAGGGATGCCAGAGCCCATTTCCCTAACCCTTTCCAATCCCTTATCCTTAATCCTACTGTAGTCGGCAGCTCTATTGCAGCACCTGTGGTGTTTCTTGTGTTATAGCCTTATAGGCGACAGTAGCCACCTAGCATCAAGTGGACCGCCAGCCTGTCTGCCGACCTTAACATTTAAAAAAAACTATATATTTTCCCACTTTTTTTTAGAATTTTCAACAAAGTTTTAAAAAAGGTTGCAATAGCATTCTCAAAAAAGATATTATTTGAGGTGAAAATTCATACAGGAAAATTTTTATAGCTACATTGGTTCTTCGTGCCCTGGTCAAGGGTTAAAACCGTATTTAAGTTTAATAGAGAGTAATGTTTTATTACTTTGTTATTCAATACAGGATTACTTCCGCCGTGCGAATGCCCGTGTCCACCGCCGCCGTGACTGTGCCCATGTTGGTGAAGAGTCAAGCCCATTCTGTCAAACATAACACGAGTCTTAATAAGTTTAGACATGGATATTAAAGTGCCAGTTGGCACTTAAACATACACTTCTAAAATAAGGTCCCAAGTGATATTCAAAGCCTTACCATTATACAAATTGAAAAGAGTAGTAAAACAGGAAATATGTACAATATTTCTCGTATTGTACAAGATTGAACTTAAATCCTAGGCAATAAAGACTTTTTTATCTTACACAAGGTTAACAGCAACCCCGACAGCGGACGTGATGAGCATAACTGTTGCGTCAATCTCGAACTCCCTGTATATCACCCTCTGCACAGCCATGTAAACCAGTATACCGGTGACCACCCAAATGAGGAGAACCGACGTGAGGGCACCTATGACTTCGGCTCGATACCAGCCGAAAGGCATTCTGAAAAAAAAAAACTCTCAGTATTTCTATGTTCATATCAACAGATATTTGAATATTCGTAATTACTAGGTAAGCAATAATTTATAATAATAATAAATTACCGAATCAATAATTTAGGTAAAACACTAATATTTTAAACATATATGGAAATCTGAGAAGTTTGTGAATTCATTTAAGGGCTCGTTCAAACACACGGGAACCGTGCGAGTGCAAATCGTGTGGAACCGCAAAATTTTGTTATGTATTCAGACAGGAAACGGTTAGTAAGCGCAAGTCTATGCACGGAAAACGTCATTTTGGAAATGGAAGTCGACGAAGAAATACTATGCTTATAAAGAAAAGATTAAAAGAAAAGACAGCATTGGGTGCATCCAGTATTAAGTGACCAACTCGTGCATGGCCAATTCGTAACATTATATCCGAAATAAAGAATGTTTGAGGCAAAATTATTTGAATTTTTCACTATTTTTATATTTGACGGACCCGTTGGATGAGTGGTTAGGGTGCTTGCCTTAACGCTCTGTTCTAGGGTTCCCGGGTTCGATTCCCGGCGGGGTCAACTTTGAAAAAAAAAAAAAAAAATTAACTTTTCAAACTTGGCTCTGGTCTGGAGCTGGAAAGTAGTGGCAGGGCACACTGCGATTCGCAGTCATTCGGCAGCCCGTCTGGCGGCAGTAACCACCCCCTTACACAAGACCACCGTGAAATAACAGCACGTGTGCGTGTTTCGGTGAGTGAGTAAGGGATGCGACAACCCAATTGAAAGCCTAGGCTTTCAATTGGGCGCTGCACGGTTTTATTTTCTAGCGGTTGAGTGGCGGTAACCGCGCGTTTACGTGTGAACAATAACGAAAATAATTATTTAAATAAATAAGAACCGGTGCTGCACTGTTCCCACGCGATTCTGAAACCGCGCGGTTCCCGCCGTGTCTGAACGCAGGCTAAAAGATGGTGCGACCAAAGCCAACAAATATGTAGTACATAATAATTATAGTTGCATATTTATTGCCACAATATAAATTTTATTTACATACTCGTAAGTACGAGTGTGTAGTGGATTGTTGAATAAATGATCAAGAGATTGATTAAGATTGGACTTTAAGGCAGTTTGAGAAAAAGGGTCTCCTTTGTAAGTGAAGTCATGCCTTACATTTATTACTTTTTTTTAATTGCATGTAACAAGCATAGTGTGTTAATTAAAAGACATGTACAGAAGACTACGCCATCTCACCTCCTTGTCGCCGGTCTGCTTGCAACCCACAGAGAGAAGAGCGAAATCATAAAGCTGGCGAAATCGGTCAACAAATGGGCAGCGTCTGTCGCTATAGCCAGGCTATTGGAGATGTAACCACCTGAACATTAACATTTTATCAATCAGAAGTATACGTACTAAAGCTTAATTTGTCCCTTTTAGAAAATACTCACCAACGATTTCACCAATCATAAATACGACACATAATATACTGGCTATGATGAGTTTCCTTCGAGCCCTCTTATCTATTTCTACTTTTCTCGACTTGTGACAATGCCCTGAAACAATTCAAATCAATTATTTAGTAATGAAGCTTATACTCAATGGAGAGAACAAAAAATTCATCTAAATTCACTTTTCGGTTATTTAAAGCTACGCGTTTTGTAAATTCTAAGACCACTACTCGCTCTTATTCAAACTAAATAATTAGACACAATTTTTAGGCATTCTTTTGGTTAGATCTGGACTTTATATTTTTTGTATGATTCTCACGGTTTTTATTCAGTATTAACAATTGTTTATTTATTTCATTTATTACGTCTGTGTGTGTTAAACTAAGGGTTTCTAGAGAAGACCAGTGCTGGCCCGTGCCAGCAAAATGCTGAGTAGGGACCTTTTTGTATTTGTTTTTACTGTTTTAATTTCGTTTTTATCGTATGTTTTAAGGTTACAAATAAGGGCCTATGCACACAAAGTCTTTTAAACGAGCTCGTGTTGAATGCGATCAGAGCGCTGAACAAACACAAGGCAGTTGGCAAGTTGTGACCTTTGCACACGATCCTCGCGTTTGTATCGCTACACCCCTTTCTCCACTTTCAGCTGTTTGAAACGCGTTTCACTTGCTTTTGTAGCTATACAAACGCATACAATCTATACTAATATTATAAAGCTGAAGAGTTTGTTTGTTTGTTTGTTTGAACGCACTAATCTCAGGAAGCACTGGTTCGAATTGAAAAATTCTTTTTGTGTTGGATAGCCCATTTGTCGAGGATGGCTATAGGCTATATAAAATCACGCTACGACCAATAGGAACGGAGCTTCAATGAAAAATGTTTCAACGCGGACGATATGCGCTGACTACACGCAGTCGTCAGCTCGTTTAAAAAACATCGTGTGTATGAGCCCTAAATATTGATAGATTGAAATTACTTACTTTGAACCTCTGTAATACTGCCATTGCGTCTCTCTGGCTCGTCTCCATCGGCAGTTGTCTCTATGACAGCACAGCATCCAGTCGAAGGGTTCCCGTGCACGCAGAATATGACCCGCCGGCCCCGAGGACTGTCTGTACCGTAAGCCGCTTTGCCATCTTTGAATCTGTAATGAGAAATGGACATTTTTCACGTCTTTGTAGTCACCAAAATATTTGATATACATTGCATATACGGGGGTGAATCAAATATAAACGAGCCTTTATTGGATGAGCGTTGGAATAGGTATTTATATATGTGTTTGGGCAGTTGAAGTTGCTAGTAGGGCTAACCACACTAGCCAGTTTATTTAGTAGCTTTCACGATGAGTGAGAGGAGTACACCCGTCTCTATTGAACAACGCATCATTATAAATAAAGTTCCTTGTCTGTGAAAACGTAAAACCAGCCGAAATTTACCTCAGACTCTCTATCATGGCCAAGAGTGAAGGTTTGATGCAACGAATCGAAGCAAGGCTGAGAACGCGTTGCGAATCAAGCTCATCCCCGTCGTCCTCGCACCAATACGACTAATGAAAACATTGAACGTGTTGGTCACGGTTTCTTGCGACTGATGGATTTCTTACACGGATGTCTCACCATCAACGCAACCTTCTAATGCGGCCTCTTCGATCAAGTTAGGCTTCAGTATCGACACAAAAGACGATTATTTAATCCCAATCCTCGATGTCTTGATGGTCCACGAAAACGCCAAGCTCCACACAGCAGGTTTAACATGGCAGAAACTAAAGGAAATGCTTGATCAACCACCTTAAAGCCCAGACTTATCGCCATGCGATTTTAACATGCTCGGACACCTTAAAGAAGCACTCGAAGGCAAGCGATTTGAGATCAATGATTAAGTGGAAACATTCGTGCGCAATTGGTTAGATAGTCCTGTCCAACTTCATTCTACGAGAGCGGAATGAAAAAAATAGCAGAAAGTTACGAAAAATGTAAGGAGAAAAATAATTTAAAGAAATGTTGTTCATATAAAATGAATTTAGGTTGAACAAATGTCTCGTTTATGTTTGATTCACATAGTACATTACGTATTTTGCCTTACATTACGTGCTTAACTTTAATAATTAAAATAAAAATTACTGCTAAGGTCTCACAGATGCTCTTTATACCGAAAGTTTTTAATGTTAAAATCGACAGAAAGGCAACGGTCTTCTTAATGGTAGGCAGCTACCGTCGTCTATTAACACAAACTACATCATAGGTTTTGTCGGTGGCGGTCGGTGCAGACCATTACAGGACAAAGAATATGTATTAAACATATGAAATAAGGATGGGATAAGAAACATGCTTTGGCATCCTTAAACTTGTCTTCTGTGAGGAATTGGTTACTGCCGCCAGACGAGCTTGCTCAGTTTATGGGTACGGAATGCAGTGTGCCGTGCCATATGCCACCATAAAGTTACCATCAAGTTACAAGATTTTATTGGTTGTTGAATTTTTCATACTTATACAATACTAGCTGTGCCCGCGACTTCGTTTGTCCTGAAATTTGACTACATAAAAACCTTCTCCATGGAAAAGTAGGTACTGTACATAAATGTCCGTGACAAGTTTCGTGTTGTTATAAATATAAAAACGCTTGAAAAATAATTAAAAACAAAAAAAGGGTAAAAACAAACAAATAAACTAATAACATTTAGCAGCCAAAGATTTTCAAATGTAATAGATCAGGCAAGACGAAAGAATCCGTGATGTGACATTTAGAACCACGTGGTACAAAATCGCTCAGTTTACAAGGCTATGCTACGCCATGGCCATCCTGATTACGGCGATCAGGATCAATATTTTTGTAGGAAATTTTTCCCAATGCCCTCTCTATATATCTATATATATGAAAATGAATCCCTATTTCCCTTGGTCACGGCCATCACGGCATCACGCGTGAAAGGGTAGACCGATTTTAATGCGGTTTTCACTAATGGAAAGAGGGATAAACGGGGAATGTTCATATATATAAAAATTGCACCACGGGCGAAGCCGGGGGCGGGCCGCTAGTTCTATAGGTATATTTAATCTTTTTGTGTAGAGCAAATTACAGGTGAACAGGTACCGACAAAAACCGAAACTTTACTATCACTTTACTAGCTAAATGCACATATTTTATGCTCTAACTAAACAACTAAACATTACCTACACTACACCTGTTTAGTAACGCATCATAGAAAATTGTTTGATAGTGTCGTTTACGGTGTAATTGTAACCTTGAACTGTGTTCATTTTTTCCACAATCCTATTCAGAGCGGATCGTGTTCAACTATTTTATGTACATATTTCTTTTACCTGAATCAAGGGTCTTTTTTTATTTTCTTTTAGAAAATAATCAAAATAAAAATTATAAGCGGATATAACGTTTAATTAAAATGTCACTCGACTCATATAAGTTGTTGTATTTTGTCGTAGAAAATACAGAGGATAAAATGTGCGGCGATTAAACGGGAACAATATCTAGTCCTGGCTTATTCCAGTTTTACCAAATTCAATTTTCAAATATCTTACACAATAATTATATTGTATTTACCTGTACAGAACATAAAATATAACAATCTATACATATTATAAAACTAGCTGAGCCCGCAACTTCGTACGCGCGGTATTCGGTATAGCGCGTAACTTTTTTATTTGTAAACCGATTGGAATGAAACAAACACTAAATGTTACGGGAAGCTTGCTACAGTACACCACTGAAAACCGCATTCAAATCGGTTAAGCCGTTTCGTAGATTAGCGTGCACAAACGCACAGGCAAAAAATTGTAAAAACTATTTTTTGACCTCGGTATGTATGGATAAAGGCTTTGTGCGCTTCTGTCTGTCTCTCCGCCAACTTCTTCTAAATCACCCAAAGGATTTTAATACGATTTTTCACCAATAAACGAGGAAGGTTGTGCATAATAAATTGCAGAAAAAAAATTGTATCCGTTCGAAGCAGGTGAATTATAACTAAATCAGTGTCTATAAATGACTGTATGTACTAATGTTGGTAATAGACCTTTTTTTAATTATTTCTCTTCTCTCTTTAATCCACATATGAGAAGTCTTAAGACAGCCAAGAGTTTTACCCAATGAGCTATATCTTCTATCGGGTCTCCGGTAGGTGAGACGGTGAATCCGGACCAATTACTAGCCGCTATAATTACATACCAAACTAATTGAGTGCACAACGTAAACATATAAAGGAGCTGTATTTCCATTGTCTGTATTTCCGAGCTCATATAACCCAAATCTTTTCAAGGTTCGAGTGAATAGGCATCTTCTGGGTGAGCTCGCTCCATCGTCGGCCTCATCCTTCCTACATGGATAGATGCTGGTCAAGAGCAAACCCATCTTTAATAATAAAAAAAAACAGTCATATATTGAATAAATTTAATACACGTGTTATCGCTATCATAGCATGTGTAAGTAGCAACGCAAATGTAAACAGCCTTGGAGCTAAGTGCGGCTGTCGGGTGTACTAAGCTAATAGTAGTAAGAAAGCGAACAACTTAGACAATGGCGGGCAAATTGCTGCCTAGTTCCAAACATCCGCGCCAAACGACGCAATGGGTATCGGTGCAGAACTACCTAAATGTGGAATCCTAATTGATTAATCATTAATTAACTAATCGACACACTGTTAGCAAATTTTAACAAATACAGTGTTAAAAATTTTTAAAACCAAATGGCGCCCAGCATAACTAGATTAAGAAATCATTTTTTTTAATGTTAAGGTCGACAGACAGGCTGACGGTCCACTTGATGGTAGGTGACTACCGTCGCCTATAACACAAGCAACGCCACAGCTGCTGCAAGCACTAATACATTATAACGAGATAATAACTAATTATAGGAGGAATTATCGTGGGACAAATTTTAAAATATTCATCATTGCAAGGAAAATATTCAAGGAATTTTGAATGAATTCAAAAGAAATAAAGAGGGGCCGATAAAGGGATGAGAAGATCATTTGTCGAAAACATAGATAAGGAAAGCTGCCGACAATTATTTGGATCTAGAGGAGGCCAATCTAGGTCTGTCGGAAGACAGCTTAATCTATGAGTATATGTACAAGTATATATAAAAATCTCGTGTCACGGTGTTTGTGGTCGCACTCTTCCGAAAAGGCTAAACCGATTTTTATAATTTTTTTTTTTTGGTAGGAATGAGAATAGGTCGTAAAGTATTTTTCACCCTCTTACCCCATCGAAATAATTTAACCGTTGTTCAATGACGTGAAGTGTCGCGTCACTTTGACATTTGGTTTGAAAATTAAATTGGACCCCATAGGTGGCGTCACGATCAGGTTACAGAATTATTTTCGGCTTCGGGCAGGACGTCTGCTGGGTCAGCTAATAGTACATAGTAAAGTACGGATGCTGAAGATAAACGATGCAATAATTACGAAATGCTGCAGAAATTAAAGGCTATTTTTTATTTATTTATTTATTTGTTATAAATATATGGAAAACTGATTTTGTAAAACCTGGGAAGTCTAATAAAAATGTTCAACGAGCGACGTAACACAACAATAGAGGGTAATAAATTTCATAAGCTATGTGACATAAAAATCGTTGACAAACACAATATTCTTGCTAAAGTTGTTACAATATAATTTATATAATAGTTTAGATTGAAACCGAACAGTCTCGAGCCACCATGCCGATCATACAAGTGGATACAATAGTCAAAAAGTGTGACAAGGTTGCAATCAATTTCAACGCATCAATACAAAAATTTTATACAACAATTTCTGGGAATATTCTTTTTTTATCACAAGGGAGGCATGCAGACTGACGTTTCACTTGATGGTAAGATGGTTACCACCGCTTAAGAACACAGAAAGGAGGGTTTGTTTTGGAATTTATTTACGGCTCGCTTGAAAAAGCTTGAATTTTGTTTTTTGTACTCAGCTTGAAGCTTGAAAAAAAAAATAAAAAAAAAAAATAGGAAACACCTCTGAAGTTTCTACTCAACTTGACTATGCGCGGACCAATTACATAAATTTACAAAAATATATAACTTATTATAACTTATTCCTATAAAGGAGAACACCCGTTTTGGGCTACGAATGTACAAACCAAAATTAAATAATAGGCAACGAAAATTTCCTTTTTTTTTTAGGTTAGCTCAGCTAAAACTTGGCCAAATGGCCAAATGCAAATGGCCAAACCAATGGCCAAATGCAAAAAGTACGTGATTTTGTTTTTCCATAAACACACCTTCCTACTACTCTGTGTCATGCCTTTATAAAGTTGTTAAAAATTTACTGAATTTACTAAAACAATGCAATTTAGTCAAAGCAAGCGTTTTCTTAATCGAAATGACGACGAATTAAATACTTTTAAACAAATAATCAATTATAAATTGATTGAAATTCAATTGATGCATAGCGAGCGCCAGCATTGTTCCCAGGCGCCACATATTTTATCAGCACATTTCGATATCATATCAATGAGACCCATAATCTTTTAACATTAAAAATATATTACAGAAGCGTGATAGATTTGGTCGTCAATGTTTGTAAGTTTATCGACCTTATTTTCGATATTTTTTATCTAGGATAAGACTTCCGGCGAGCAAGTCTTCGTCAAACATTTAGAGCATTGAATTTTTACGCCTACTTTACGCCTACTTTATACGATATAAAAATTGTGATAGTATATAAATTAACTTGAAATAAAGTCGTAAATACATTTTCATGTTGATTATTAATGATTGTAAATGGTCACCGTCGCTCATAAACACAAGCAACACCGAGGGGAACGGAAGTGCCCTGTGTTTACTGAAAACATTACTCAATTTATTTTGGTTCAGAATTCCGTGCATATTCTATGAGGAACAACCGGAAAGTATCATATTTGCTCTTTCCATAATCAATCTTATATATAAAAATGAATCCCTACTTCTCCTGGTCACGGCATCACGCGTGAACGGGTAGACCGATTTTAATTCGGTTCTCGCTAACGGAAAGAGTGATAAACGGGGAATGTTTTAGGGTATATAAAAATTGCACGCCGGGCGAAGCCGGGGGCGGGCCGCTAGTTTTCTATATAAAAGTATACAATAAGCAAATAATCAGACATCAGTCCCAAACAGCTCTATTAACTAATAATAACTCTTTTTAATTTGTATAAGTAAATAAGGACCTTATTACAGAAGTTGCCCACGACTTTTTCCACGTACCTCAGGAATAGTACTTTTTTCTAGATGGAAGGATCTGCTTTTTGTAACCCTGACAATGCGTATGTAAAAAGTCAAAGCATAACAAACAAACTCACTTTCGCATTTACATATGAGTTAATATTTTGATATTTTCGTAAGCATTTTTCGATCAGGATATTGCTCTTATTCGACTCTTCTAGTCGATCAGTATGTATCAGAACAACAGGTAAATTACTATAACTAGCCAATGAGGACGGTCACCTACGAAAGCACGCCAAGGGCGATACCACTATCGCCCTTGGCGTACGGCAAACGGTCATCGCCGGACCTTGCGTCAACCCATATCATTTGACAGCATGTCATATACAAAATTTGTATTGACTTTCCTTGTTCCGATGATTCGAATCGAATGCTGATGTAAGTAGGCATATTAGGATCACATTAGTATAACAATATGTGTACTTACATCGGTTACTAAGTCAAAAGTATACATATTGTATGTATGTGCTTGTAAAATTTATGAACGGTAGATCTATGACATTTTTAATAAAAAGAAAA
Organism: Bembecia ichneumoniformis; assembly: GCA_910589475.2. NCBI lineage: Eukaryota > Metazoa > Arthropoda > Insecta > Lepidoptera > Sesiidae > Bembecia > Bembecia ichneumoniformis. Next base: position 1,649,354 of record OU342520.1, read on the forward strand.
AATGAATTCTTTGACAACCCTCAAAAAAACAGAGCGCCGAGCGCTAAGGCCGAGCGCCACTCGATACAAAACAAAATTCGATCGTATCTCAAACAATGACTTACTTAGTCGGTGATATTTTATAAACAGGATACACAAATTATTATATTATATCAAACTTAGCGATCCGGCCCCGGCATCGCATGGGTACAATTTATTTCTGCAAATTACCTACACAAACCATCCTCGTTTATAGATAGATAGATTTACTTGCAAAACATGACACAAATATAAAGAGAAAGACAAAAATAATAATAACAACCGTTAAGAAAAAATACATTAAAAAAAAATTAGAATTCATACAAATTCCCAGATGGTAATCCCATTGAGTGTTCGCCATGACAGCAAAAAGGTATCTGGCTCAGCATAAGCTGAGGCAAAGCACAGCGCTGATATTATACCAGTCCATTACGATTCATTGCGATTTATCGCACTTTCCATCAGTGAAAACCGTATCAAAATTCGTTGAATGGTATAGAAGTCAGCGGAGAAACAGACAAGCGGACAGCGCCTTTATGTACAAGTATGTATAGATTTACGGTTTGTCGGATGTCTTCAAAAGATTGAAATATTCGGAGACCAATTAACATGTTTTCATTAATACCTACTTACACCTAATAAACTACTAAATAGAAAATTAAAACAAAAAAAAAACGAGACAAGTGCGTGTTGAACTCGCGTGAAGAGGGTTCCGTACGATGTTACCTATCCGCACAATATTGAGTGATTTACCATGTTATTTTAATATCATGGACTTCTTATAGGTTTTCCTATAATCGATAAGTAGAAAACTAATTTCCATATATTTTTTTTAAATTTTAGGTTCAGTAGTTTCGGAAAAAGGGGGGGGGGGACAGACGGACACACGAGTGATCCTATAAGGGTTCCGTTTTTTTTATTCGGACGTAGGGAACCCTAAAAAAGAAAAAAATTCTTTAAGTCGTTTACCTTTTTTAGTGTTACTAAAAAGGTGTTCTAGTGTTAGCAGACTAACACTAGAATATAAGAAGTAGTATATATAATAAGTAACATTAAGTAAAATATACTAAAAATACTTAAGCTACTAAAGCAAGGCAATGGTGACAATGCAAAGGATGTAAACATAGGGCGGTTCATAAATTCATTTTTTTTAATAAAACAGAGTTAACAGACATTCCAATCACCATCATCCGATCATCAAGAAATGGACAATTTCCGTGGAATCATCTAAAATAAAAATAAAAAAATCCAACGCCTGACAAAAATATGTGAGCAGTAAAGATTGAATAAATGATTCAAAATCTAAGAATAAGGAGCGCGGTCGAAGCAGCGGGAAAAGGGTAATACATACTTAAATAAATGGTTCGCACTTGCTTGGATTTATCGTTCAGATTTTGAACCGGAAACACGATAACTATAACCCCCGTATTTACATTAGATATACATATTGCAATAATAATACTGCCTTTACCGGGGGGAATCGCTCAAAGGCTCGTCTGTACCTCTCATTTTTTTATCGCAACAGGCACAGGTATAAATCATACCACTTGCTCTGTTAAACATGATAATAAATATTGAAATACTTGTTTCATTTGTATCAACCGGCTAATAGTCCACGAGCCAGGAACATATTTCATCAATCATTTCATTCATCGCCATCAGCATCTCAGCAGTAGGACGTCCACTCCTGGACAAAGGCCTCTCCCCTAATCGAATCAGGATCCACCCACGGCCCTTTTCAGATCGTCTGTCCACCTTGTGGGTTTATCGTCCTACGCTGCGCTTGTCGGTCCGTCGCCTCCACCCGAGAACCTTCCGGCTCCAGCGGACCAAGGCTCCCGGACTATGTGCCTGTCCACTTAATACTTATTATTTCACATAATTAGTTCCGCTTAAATCCGCTTAAAACATTCAAATAACAAAATAGTTTATTCGTTCGAATAAAACCTTCGAGTTTAATTTATTATCTTTATTTAAAGATAAGATACGGGTCATTACTTAATAATGAAGGATGTATGTACCTACTCAGTAATGGTCAACAATTCCAGTTGCTAGCGTAAACTTATCATTATCCTCAAACATTATTTTTAAATCAGTAAGAAGAAAATGATTTCGCTTTTGTGAAATGTAATAGATAATTTTACAATATTCATTCAGATTATTTATCTGAGGTATGCATTTTTATCAGTTTTATGTTTTAACTGTTCTGGTTAATATTCTTTTAAACTCAAAATGTCTTGTTTTGCGCCATCTATAACTAAAACTTGGCTTAACTTCATTAACAAGCTAAGTATTCCATTTTTTTTTTGTTTTGGAATTTTGGTATGTATTCCAACAAAGTGTGTAAAAGCATTTTTAAAAAACAAACATTTAGTAACATTGTTAAATCAAACAGATTTATTTGTACTCGATTATTTACCTGTGCGAGTACATAGATAACGCACTTCTGATAGGTACTATTAATTTGTCTCTGGACTGATAAAATTAATTAAAATGACCTTTAATTTGTAGAAACACTATTTGATTCAATACATCACAATCAGAACGACTTTGTCTATTGTTAATTATTATTTTTGGATTCCGGGTCACATGTTTTTTTAAAAGTAGATAGGTACATGAGTAGGTAACGATACCTTTATTTATTGCTAGAGACTATTATAAATATTACACTAATAAACGATAGAATAATGTATACTCTAAGATAGAATATCAAAACGACATCTTCATGGTTATTAGAGCATCAACTTACTTACTCGTATGACATTTTTGTAAACTTAAAACATTTTCTTTAATACATTTTGAATGCGAGCAATGAAAAATACATTAGAAATACATAATTAACAATTAGTTACATAAATCAAGAACAAAATACTCACAGCAACAAAGGCTTCGTGTCTTCGGTCATCTTAAATGATTCAATTTATTCACAAGCGAAATAAAATTTAACAAAATTCACCACAATTCGAATCTACCGAATCACTCTTGCATTATAAAACATGTCATTCTTAAAGGGCAATCATCACTCAGATTATCAACAGAAAAACTCTTGAATTTTCATATACCGATTGGACATAATAGTCACCGATTAGAGGATAGACAAATTCCACTAAAACTCGACAGAGCGATACACCTTTAACTGAATTACCTCACGATATAATAAAATTAGTATCGCTCGCTACCGATGTGTAATCTCTTATATAAAATGTTCTGTAATATGGCATCGGGCGCTCCCTTTCTCATTTAAAGATAACATTACGATGTACAAATAGTAATGGCGATAATGGTACGATTTACATAGGGAATTAGAGATATCCACCATTAGTGGCGAGTTTGTTTGTTCATTGCAATCCCAACGCGAGTCCTAACAAAATTTTTTTTTAATACACATCAATTTCAATAAAATTGATTTATTAAGCGTAGTAAATGTTATTAATATCACGGATATTATAAATAGGTAATTAGCTCACTGATAGAAGCTATAAGTAGGCGTGTACCTATCAGTGAGGTAAACGCAATTAAATTATCAGTTTTTAAATCTATCATACCCATAGCGTTTTAAACGCAGAAAATTTTGGGCGTCCATAATATACCTACGACGTTAACGTTAATTTTAGTGACTGCGAAAGTCACAAATTGGGCAGCCCGCCTGGCGACAGTAACCATCCCCTTACAGAAGACCGCCGTGAAATAACAGCACGTGTGCTGTTATCTTTCGGTGAGCGAGTAAGGGATGTCAGAGCACATTTCCCTACCTCTTACTGATCCCTTATCCTTAGTCACATTACGGTCGACAGCTTACTTGCAGCAACTTACTTACTAGCCACCTACCATCAAGTGGCCCGTAACCCTGTCACCTTTAGGTAAAAACCATATTTAAAAAAGCGCATTTTCCATGAATAGAATTAACTTTAATTTTGACTTTCTATGAATGTAATAGCACACATACAATATACATAGAAGATTTTTGCTTAGTTTTTATTTATTTTTGCAATTCTGTCTTTATTTTTGCAATGCCTCCCTAAAAGTATTGGAACATACCAACTGTCTTGGTATAAAATGAATGAATAAAATTCAATTAAAACTACTCGTCTACTAATTTCGTCGGGCCTCAGACGTGACTGTAATCTAATCAAATGCTTGTCAACAAATTACTTTAAAATAATAACATATAATAATATGTACACGAGCATTAAAAGTGATTACAACAGTGTATTTACATTTAATTAACCTAAATTTGACATTAAATAGTAATTTACGATCAATTGGATATTACAATTTCAGGTTATGAATTTATATACTTAAAGGGTTTTGGAGACGAGTAAAGTTAAAATTGGTTAAATACGTATAATTAGTTACGTATTCAACAATTAATAGTCGTCCCGGCGAACGGTCATAGCGAAGAGCCTCGATCAACATCTCAAGAGGCTCTCGCTAGATGGCTGGATCAAGGGACAGATACAGAAGGCGGTACTTTTTGACACGGCATTTATCGTCAAGAGGTTCCTCACTCTGCAACCCTAACCACCGGTAGCATGGGCCTTGCCCTGCTACCTGCGGAGTTCTAGAATTAGTTTTTTTAATGATATTTATTGTTTTTATTTAATAATATATATTGTAAAAAAATTAGAATTATGAATCAAAATAAATAAATGAGTATAATAATAATAATAATCTTGATTAATAATAAATTCTCTGATTCCTGCACTCTACCGCTATGCAGAACATCACATTTAAAAAAAAAATATAATATTGACCATTGGCAGTTTCTAATTTTCAGGCGTTCACATAATTGCGTTGAATAACTATTAGTTGCGATTTAAAAATATAAATTAATAATTAAGGAATGTTTTTTACGTAAGGTCGGTCGACAGGATGACATTTGATGTTATGTGGCTACCGTCGCCTGACACAAGTGGTTGCAAGTGCGCTGCCGACGAGGAATAAAGGTAAGGTAAGATATGGGACAAAATAAGGCAACTGGCTCCGGCATCCCTTCATCATTCAACGAAACACAAAAACACGCGTGCTTTATTTGACGCTGGTTACTGCAACCAGACGGCGGCGGCGGGCCACCCAATTTATGACTGCGGCACGCAGTGTACCCTGCCCCTAAAATAATAAGCTGTGTCACCATAAAAACTGAATTAATTTAAAATATTTATATAATACGGTGGATGGAAACTGCTCGAGGTTTTCATAGTAAAACATAAAGATATAGTTGAATGAATAACAAAATTGTTACGATTTATTGTTGAAATGCTTATTTATAACGTTATGGTTATCGCTCTTTGTTAAATAACTCGCATTCCCAACAAATGCTTACACATAAAATAATAAAATACTTATTTTACACCTATTATAATATTACGTCGTAAACTGTGAAAGGTAAGGTAAGGTAAACAGGCGATTGTGCATTTTTTTATATACATAGGTACCTATTCTAGGTACTTTCTTTAAGAAATTTGACATTTTTGTATATTAAATTCAAATATAAAATGTTTTATTAATTTTTTTTTGTTAAAAGCAAAACCTTATTATTTTAGAGGGTAAAGAGAGACATATAATTGAGTCTAATCTATACAAAATAAATATAATATAATCTATATATTAATACGCGAAGCGAAAACTTTGGTTCCATGTTTGGCACAAAAGTTCATAATATGGCAAAGGACTGGAGAAAGCCAATACTTTTATATACCTAAAATATACATTAAATTAATTAAAACACTATACACACGCAAAAACGTTTGACACTACGTACGTAGTACTTACCTATGCATGTAATACTCGTTTGTTTATGGTCAAAGTCTGTGGTCAAACTGAGATGAGCGAATTTCGACCAATGTGCGAGCACTATATATAATTATAGTTGTCTTAATCCTCTTATATATATATATATATATATATATATATATATATATATATATATATATATATATATATATATATATATATATATATATATAAACATATCTTTGGGCACTTTGTTGATCACGCCACGAGCCCGTACATTGTTGACTCCACCTTTTGACCCGAATAACTTTAATCTAGTTGCGTATTTCTCGGGCGAGATGGCGTCGTAGCATTCTACTATGCGATGTTGCCAAACATATTCGTCCATAGTCGATATATTCGACAAATATTTTTACAACGATTCCATGCAACAGTGGATCCGTAACGGCTAAATTTTCTATATGCACGAAGACTTTTAGGCTCCGATTATATTTCAAAAATCAATTACTTGTGTTGATCACTTTATATACTCGTACTTCCAGTAATACTTGTTTTGATCCGAATAGGTAATACGGCATCCTAGCATTCTATTATGCGATGTTGCCAAATATATTCGTCGATAGTACCTACCTATATTCGATAAATATTTTTTCAACGATTTCATGCAACGGTGGGATCCGTCAAGGCTAAATTTTCTAAATGCACGAAGACTTTTTGGCTCCGTATATATTTCAAAAATCAATTACTTATGTTGATCACTTTATATACTCGTACTTCCAGTAATACTTGTTTTGATCCGAATAGGTACCGATACTGTAACGGTCGATCAATTATGAATTTATTATACCTAATCTAGATATTGTATATTCGCAATGCTCCATACATTGTAGATCCGCCTCGGTTGTTTGAATGCGCTAGTTGAACTGTGCGCACATCGACATTATTTTAAAGTCGTCATTTGAATTTGTTTTTGAATGAAGACAAAAGTGAAGGTCAAGGTATGTGTTTTACATTTAGTACCTAGTTAAACGATTTTTTCTATCTGAAGTCCCGGCGCGAGAAGCTATAATTTTTAAAGTAGGCCAGCGGCCAGACGGTACGAGCTACGGCGACGGTCATTAGGGTGGGTTGTCATCATTTTCGGGGTTGCTTTTGATGGTCTACTCGAATGGGGGATATTCCTCTCGGTTGACACCCCTCCCATATATTTTTTTTCTTTTTTCTTCAAAGAAACTTTTCTCATAGAAAGAGAAGAGTCCATTAGATGTGCAGTTCCAGGAGTTTCCGAAGACTTGGTCTTTTTGATCTGGTAAAAAAATGGTGAGAGGATCTCGAAAACTATTACAGCTAGCAGAGTCGGGTTTTCAGCGTTTTATAGAGGGTCTCTGGTGGTCTCCACAACTTTACTAACCTTCACCCCCTACCACACATTTTTTTTACAAAACATACATCTTTTTCAATTTTTAAGCTAAAAACTTGATCTTTTTTTGTTTAATTTTAAAAAATTCTCAAAATTACGAAAAAAATATTTTCGAGTCTATTCAAAATACATCAAAATAATACTTTAAAAAAATATTGTAGTTGATAAAATAGATACAAGGGATTAAAATAAGTCGGTACTTTTATAAAATGTAATATAATAAGTATTTATAACATTAAACAATATCAATGTTGATTGAACGCATGTAGGTATATTTTTACAAAATCATGTTAATCGTTTGAAATCATTTGAACAGGTTTGAATGATTGCTAATTAGTACTTAATTAGTTGTGGAGTATTGACACAGGTGGGTATACACACTTCGAACCGAGCATCATTGTGACTCGAACAAATAATTTTTTATGATAAACGTTGACAGACAAGTTGACATTTTATTTAGTACAAAATCACAAAACCTCGCTATAGCTATTTAAAATACCTACGATCTTTAAAAACAAATAATTTCGCCGGATCAATTTTTAAAAAAATAGATTTATCAAATTAAATATACTTACTATTTATGGTAGGTATTGTATGGCCACGTTATTATACCTACGTCCATTTTTATGATAAAGAAGAGTTACAAGTGGTAGGTACAAAACAAGTTGACCGTTTAATTAAGAGATCCACATATAAGTAAAACAAATTGGAATTATTTATGGTAAACAGTAGAAAACAAATTAATTGAGCTTTAACATTTTTTTATTACATTTTTTACATTAAATACTGTAAGCTGTAGGCATCCACTTACACGTGCCGTGTTTCCTCGCCCCTGCCGCATGCGTCGCCGTCGCTCGCGCAGCGATGATGTCAGCGGGCACCTCGGCGGGCCTCAGTGAATTCCAACTACGCTTTTAGAAAAACGCGTGCGCTTCACGACCGGATTACAACACTTACGTTTTGTCGTGTCGTTGCTTATAATATACTTATTATAAAGAATCGTGGTTTTCTTAAAATACCTACGTAAGTATGGTTAGGTTAGACTGTGCTATTACTTACTACTCCTATTGCATGAGAGGCGAGGTCGTATACATCGGCCATTTTTTATGATAAAGAGTTACAGACAAGTTGAGAGTTTAATTAATATTATGTGCCTAAATTCTAAGAAAGTTATCTGAGGTTGTGAACAAAGAAATATAGACATAGCAAAAAACGTCATGCAAACTTAAAAGACACCGAGCACTAAAGACAATTTGTGCTTAGACTAATTAAATTACCTAATGAATATAATTTAATTACATATAGAAATTATCATAATAGGTGAAATTTGGTTATTTTTCTTTCTTTCCTACTTAGTTTTCTTTTTTTTTTTTTTTTTTTTTATTATAGATGGGTTTGCTCTTGACCAGCATCTATCCATGTAGGAAGGATGAGGCCGAAGATGGAGCGAGCTCACCCAGAAGATGCCTATTCACTCGAACCTTGAAAAGATTTGGGTTATATGAGCTCGGAAATACAGACGCCGGCAGGGAGTTCCAATCCTTAGCAGTGCGCATCACAAAAGATGTTTTAAAGCGCTTGGTCCGAATTAGAGGGATATCGACAAGGTGAGGATGGTAACCAGCCGTACGTCTGCATGTCCGATAGAAGAAAGGGGAAGGCGGTATGATCTCATGCAGCTCTCGAGCACACTCTCCGAAGTACATCTTATAGAATACACACAGACAGGCAACTTTGCGTCTATGTGCCAGGCTCTGCAGCTTAGTTCTTATTAGTGTATCATCGCCAATGAGCCTCCTAGCTCTGCGATCCACCGAGTCGAGTGCAGCAAGTTGGTATTTTGCTGAGCCATCCCAAAGGTGACAGCAATACTCCATGCAGGATCGGACTTGTGCCTTGTATAAAGAGAGGAGCTGTCCAGATGTAAAGTATCGCTTCACTCTATTTAGGATGCCCAACTTTTTGGCCGCTGTTTGGGCCTTGGACTCGATAGAAGAACCGAAAGAAAGATTTCTTTCTTTCTTACTAATATACTAATGATTGTACCACGATGTCTATGAAGTTTATCAAGCCACCTATTGCTTACTACTTTGCACGAGCGGTGAAGTCGCATACATAGACCGTTTTTCATGATAAAGAAAAGAGTTGCAAGAGAGTTTAATTAATCTGACGTGCTGAGAGCTAGGACAGGGGGGTTTGCGGAATGTCTTATGCCCCTGCCATTGCCACACACTCGTCGAGTGGCATGGGAAGTAGCGAGGAAAGGAGGCAGAGACGTAGTGTGGCAACGTTACTCGTCATGCCGCACGTCATGCTCTTCGTCTTGCCCACCGATCCATGCTTTGTCGGTTTTTAAGCGCGATTCAAAGAGCGGCAATATGAACGCGAGTCACCGGCCACATAATCGCGGGCAGACGCACTCCGAATCGAGCGGTCGCTATGGAAACACTTCACGCATACGCTTAATCATGCCGCCGGCCGCCGGCCGCCGCGCCGACGGCTTTTTTGAATTGTAGTAAAATTGTTCATACTGCTTCTGTAACGAATGAATAAATAAAAGTATAAAACAACTAACTATATAATTAGTATTAACTAATTATATAAATGTTTATTGCAAAAAAAAGTTTTGTCGTGCGACGCGAATTCTAAAATAAAAAGAAATTATCTTTTTTTTTTTTATGTAAAGATCGGCACACAGGCCGACGGTCCACTTGATGGTAGGTGGCTACCGTCGCCTATAACACAAGCAACGCCAATATTCTTGAAACTATTTCACAGTGGAAGAATAAATGTTTGTGCACTCACCAAAGTCAGTGAAAGTTTCGGCTATAGTTATTGAATTGTTCGTTTATAATTGTTATTTATTAATAATTATAAATATTAGAAGAAGTCTAAATAGTTAGTTATAATTTATTTGGTTAACACGTATTATTTATTTATTTACACAACACTAATACTTTTTTATATTTTTTTATTTTTCACTCTCTAACAACACCATAGCAACTGACACTTATTTTTTCCTTTTTTATTTTATATATTATATTGTCTATTGAAAGTGAAGTAGTATGTCAGTAATCAACCTACTTTAACAAATAATGTGCCAAGGAGATAGAGAAATGGGCTCTGGGATCCCTTACTCACTCACCGAAACACAACAGCACACGTGCTGTTGTTTCACGGTGGTCTTCTGTAAGGGGGTGGTTACTGCCGCCAGACGGGTTGCCCAAATGACTGCGAAAAACGCAGTGTGCCCTGCCACTACTTTCCAAATCCAGACAAGAGCTAAATTTGAAAAGTTCATTTTTCAAAGTTGACCCTGCCGAGAATCGAACCCGGGAACCGTAGAACAGAGCGTTAAGGCAAGCACTAATATATAAAATTCTAATATTATAAATAAGTAAAGTTTGTATGTATGAGGTAATCTTCGAAACTATATCCGATTTAAAAAATCTTTCGCCAATATTGATATATTGACCGCGCCGTGTAACTACAGAGGCAGTGCAAGATCAAGACACATACGCTACCACCGAGAAACAATCTGGATTCCACGCAGGCGTAGCCGCGGGCACAGCTAGTTAACAATAAAAGCGTAGCGTAGCGTGTCTTGATGTTGCACTGCATCTGTGGTACCCGGCGCAGTCGTGCTTTACAATTATATCGTAATATCTTTAACGATAAATGCAAAACAAATGCAGTAAAAATCACACGTATAAATACTTATGACGATAAACTTGCTGATTTTGATAAGGATTCATAATTTTGTTGATAATAAAATGTAATAATTTGTCGAGGACGACGACGACGACGTATATTTCTATAACATTTATAAAATTAGCTAAAAATGCATAGCGCGCACGCTCTCTCAATTTCCACGTCCATTCTGTTGCAAAAGCAAATGACCTAGTGCGGCGCGTCGCGATTAATCGCGCGAGTAGAGAAGCGTGTGGACAGAAGGGCAACATCGCGGCAGCGCGAGGAGCAGAGCGATGAGCAGCGCGAGGAGCATAGTGTGGCAGAGGGGTTAGAGGACCATCGGGGGTTACCAAATCGCGCCCCTCCCCACATACATGTTTTTTACACTCCCATACAACCGTCCAGGATCTTTGAAAGCTCGTAGCTCCTCAACGGTGACAGCTATCGCTGCGGTCACTTTGTCGGATAACCATCGCCCACCGAGATCCGTCGTCCGGTACCGTCTCCCTCCTCCCACCCAAGAGAGGAATTCGCAACCCCGGCTTCGCAAGCCGGGTTACGGCACGGGGTCTGCCGGAGCGATGAAAAGCGAAAATTTTGCCACCCCCCCTCGAACCACCTCAGTCGTTACTCGGCAATGACGCGGCGCCAATTTTTTATCGGTAATATCTCAACAACGGCGCGTCGCAGACCCCCCGTGTTGGTACTCATTTAAGAGGTCTCGGGGAGACCAATTTTTCTGTTACGACGAAATTTGAAAATTGACATTTTTGAAAATATCTCGGAAGCGGTGCGTCGCATACCCCCGTGTCGGAACTCATTTAAGGGGTCTCGGGGAGACGAATTTTTTGCAATAGACCAAATATCAAAATTTTTCAGTACTCAGTAGACCGTGGGTAACCGTAGCAGGTAGGGTTTAGGTCCCATTCGCCCGCAAGATTCACCCGAATTATTATTTTTCCCAACTGTCCCGGAAAAGTATGTCCCATTCACCCGAAAATTAAATTGATGACTAATTTTCCCGACTCACCCGAATTAATAGGTCCCACTCACCCGCGTATATATTTTAATAGCGATAGCAGAAACATCGTACGTATTTAAGCTTAATTTGAATATTAATGGTTGAGGAATTCAGACCTTTTTTTTTTTTTTTTGTCGAGGAGAAATCCATTTACGGATGCCCTACCGCTGGCTAGGCGATAGGGGTATGTGGGACTCACCCAGTCCTAAAGGGACTGGTCCTACCCACTAAAACTCCCCGGTGACCCCTTGAAGCCCTTGTGTGAGTTGGACCGGGCTCTGGCGAACCAACTACTCCGATCCAACTCCGGACAGCTCAGCCTGTTAGCCAAGCTGACGCCAAGGGGGAGATTGCCCGGGGCACCGAGACAATCCCCAGACGAGAGGACCTTTGGACGCGCGCACAGCGGCCAGGCCATGCGCGCAGGTCCTGGGCATTTGAAGGAGGGCGTCACACGCCCGTCTTCGCCTGCCCACTCATCTGCGTTAGGAGCGGCTGGAGCTTCCTCCGCCCGCTCCCTCTAATCTGAGATTATTGGCCCTGGGCCAAGTCCATGGGCTCCTCCCTTGCTGCCGGTGGAGCCCGTATGCATTCGGCTGGTGCGGCCGCGATGAGCCGACCTCTTACCGATGGGGGTTTGCAGCTTAACCCCCCCATTCTGTGGGTTGCTGGAAGGACTGCGTCACTACAGATGGCACACTTAAAAGTAGCCTCACATCTGCTGGCTTTATGCCCGTCCATTCCGCAGCGGTGGCACAATCCACTGCGGTCCTTGGTGGACGGACATCGGACCGCTGGATGCCCGAGCCCCATACACTTGAAGCAGCGCATGGGGCGCTGTTCCATTATCTGGATGGAGGCAAGGCTCCATCCTACTGCTATCCGACCAGCGCTCGCCAGCTTCCTAGCCGCCTCCACCGGACAGGACGTAAACGCCGAGTTTGGTTTGTTGGGACTCACTTGGACGGCACTAACCTTGATTTGTTCGGGAGTGCAGCCCGAACTTGATGCCAACTTGGCTCTGAGCTCCTCAGCCGACACCCTGTCATAGAGCCCGTTGACTCGGATGTCGGCTGATTTTGCAGGTCGGGTGACCTTTGCGGTATCACCTAGGACGGTACCAATTCCTGCCGCTAAACTGTCTGCTTGCGCGGCAGTGGTGTCCTTTGGCAACTCCATTATACGGGCTCCCGTGATGCCCACGCGGAATCTGGGTGGCCCTATGCCAAGGGCGTCCAGGGATACCAAGGCTTTAGCCCTAGTGATCGCCTCCCCGTAGGTGGCGCCCTTGGCAACCGCCTCAGGTTTTAAGGACACCACCACCGCAAGTGACTTTGGCTCTTTAGGGAGCTTGGTTTTCTTGGTATTTGGCGCCGCTACAGTGATGGGCCGCTTCTTTCTGCCCCGCACCACCTCCGACCACATTTCAGTAGTGCCGGAGGGGCCATCCTCAGTCTCCCTAGCAGGGTTCGTTGCTCTGGGCTCGGTCTTCCTGGCCACTTTGGCCGCTCTCACCGCCTTGGGCAAGTTAGCCGGCGGAGCGAGTGTCGTATTTTGGGAGGTTTGTGCCTTCTCCATGGTAGTGCCGCTGTGCGTCGTCATCTCATTTGATGGCCGTCGCTCCGGAAGGGGTCTCACTTCAGACTCCTGATTCGCGGAGCGGGAGATCAGGATGCTGTCTATGTGAGAGACCAGCTCTTCCTGCAAGGACCCAAATGTCTCCAGGAACTCCGCCCTGGTTAACATCTGGGTAGCGGCCATGGTCGATGGTGGCTCTCCCGATTACACAACTGGGCTGGGCCTTTCAATAAGTGCTCGTTTGAGTGACGATATTTCTGCTTCAAGCTTTTCTATCTGACCGCGGAGGCGCCCATTTTCCTCCCGCAGCCGTTTATAGCCTTCGGACCGGTCCTTCTGGCTTGACTCCGATTCTCCGTCAAAATCAAACTTGGACAGGATTCTATCGGTGAGTCCCTTGTACGATTGAGAATCGTCCGAGAGGGCTCCCATGTCCGACAGGTTCGAGTCGGACTCGTACTTGTCGTACTCCCTTAGTTCGCGTTTAGCACGCGAAAGGCCAACATCATGACTGAACGGTTTACCACAGCCGGTCTTGGCTTTTGTCACCTTCAGAGGGACCGGCTCCTCGACTATATTCGCCGCTTCCGCGCCCATTTTACCGGACCGCTTCCGCGCCCATTTTGGGCTCCACAGTGCCCTTGTCGCTTGATCCACTCGCCTCACCTAGCCTCCGCGGTACTGGCCTCGTCACAGCCGAGGAGTAAGAGAGCTTACGCCCCCCCCTCCCCGATGGACGGGTCTCGCCAGCCCCTGATTCCTCAGACATTGACCAGTAGACAGCCCTGCCGACCACTGAGTCAGTCGGAGAATCCAGCTCTGGTTGGGTTACAACAATAATAAATAACAAAGAAAACAATCAACAACAATAACAATTAATAACGACAGTTTAACAAAGGAAACAACAAGAGGCAGCAGTAAGGAGTGCTCCGCAGTGGCCCTGAGAAGGGCCCTTTCAAACTGGAAGCAAATCCACAACGAAAAACCAAACGAAAAACTCCAATCCAAAAATTCCAAAAAACACATTAAAATCTACAACTCCCAAACTGATGGTGAAAACCATACTGTTCGACCTATCAAAATGTAGGTCTCGGCGAGACGCAACTTTCCCCCATAGACACCGAAGCAATCCAAGAGAAAAGTTGCAACAACAACAACCACCCTGAGGAATTCAGACCTAACACTAAGTAAAACAAAAACAAAAAAAATGCTAGCAAAAGTATGTTTGTGTTTCTTTTTGTAAACACTCATTTTTCAAAATATTTATTTATCAGTAGGTAAATATAATATAGTAACAATCGACTTAAGCAAGTAATTTCGCAGGTTAAAATGCTGTGACACATATTATAATTAAATATATTCTTAGAAAAAATAAAACGTGAAATAAGTATTTTCAAATATTTTATTAATTTGGACATTTTTCTTTATTTACAAACCTACGTAAATAGTAAAAAACAAACAAATATACGGTTCACTGTAGGTACACCATATAAGGAAAAATGAAAAATTATCGACAATGTTGCATAATTTTAAAGTAGGTATAAAACCAAATGTATGCAATTTGCAAATACTGAACGTTCACTGCATAGTGAACTGGAATTGAAAATCCAAATACACACTTGTCAAGTTAGATGTCCAAACAACTTCCAATTTCAATTGTCCATACATTCAAAAATCCAAAGTGTAACGCGCCGTCTTGGTCATACTGCGACACGCGCGCCCCAGGGCTCCGAAACGACGAGCGGCAAAACTAACCGATCACGCGGATATACGTTGATATATGGCATTGGAAAGTAACGGATTTCCCCGCGCGCCTATCGCCGCGCGCATTTCAGTCGTCTCCGCGTCGCCAATGCGAAAATACGTTGGACTATTATCTAAGTCTCGTCCTTCAGTGTCCCGCGCTTTTCATAGTAACGGACGTAACGGTCGTGTCCACCAAGGTTGTTTTCTCTTCTTTTCTGTAAAGGGATCTGTAGAAGTGACCTCCTTTTATAAAAGTAATAAAATCCTTAAACTATATTCTGAGTATGACGTTTTAACTGTTAGACAACTTTTCAATAAAGATACCATATTGCCTCAACATATAAAACTTCCCTATGACAATAACCTAACATTAAAGAGGCGTAAAGATAGGGTCTGTCCAGTTACTGTGTTTATTCTATTAATAAATTCCAACGTTATACATGCCCCTTATGCTTTATAACAAACTAAATAAAATTCTAGGATTATACCCATGTAACAAACCCGATGTTAAAAAAATAATTGTTGCGTGGCTGAAAAATAAAGCAAATGAAGAAATCGTAAACCTAATGACGACAATAATAATAAGATTTAATCAGATGTTTTATGTACATGTCCGCAGTTGCTTACACCTACCATCTATAAGACTACAACTTGACATATTTTTTAATAATATAATTACTAATGATTACATTTAGTCTTTTATTTCGAAATTATTCTAACTATCAAAAATGTAAATGAAAAATTACAAGAAAATTTAAAAAAAAAAACTAATCTTAAGTTCAAATGAAATGAACAACTGAAGATAAAAAACTGTAACGTTGGGGTGGAGCTAAAACTACGAACACTTTTAAATTTTAAATTACCTATTTTTTATTTGCGTTGTTAAGGTGTAATCATGTTAAAGCAAGCATAATATCCAAATATTAAAATATTATGTCATCGGATGTGGCTTACATTTACAGGCTCAGCCTAGTTTATATGTAAGGATAGATAGATTTTGAAATAACAAGATTTAAAATTTAAGATCTTAGACTTAATATTTACTCCCTGTAATTTGCCGGAACAAATAAATATTACAATAATTATTATTATTATAGGTAACATCTAGTCAAATTACAATTTTTTTCCAAGCAATAAGCATCTATATCGAAAGTGAATTGTATACCTATCTATTTAATTTTTGTAACTTGCATTTGTATTTCATAAACACAACATATAAAATATGTCGAAATACCCAAAAACAAACAAATCAATTTAAAAGCACAATAGCACGCAAGAACATTCGAGTAGTCCCAAACGTGCCAATGAGGAAGCCCAATGGCAAATGCTGCGCCCTGATTGGCCCATTTGAATTGGATCTACAACTGTTTATACGCCAAAAAGGTAGATTTGTATAAAAAACCCTTAATTATTATTATTGCTCATCGTGACACTTGTGGCTCCGAACGGAGCTACATATTTATGGTCAGCTGGCACTGGATCAAGAAAAGGCGCCCGGATCAAAAAGTGAAAATGGATCAAAGAATAACTACCTATACGGCACGTCTGAGCCACAAAGTGCCCAAAGATATATTTATATATATATATATATATATATATATATATATATATATATATATATATATATATATATATATATATATATATATATATATATATATATATATATATATATGAAAATCTCGTGTCAAGATGTATGTTCGCGATAAACTCTGAAACTATTGAATCGACTTTGATCAAACTTCGTAAGCGTCTGTTATTTGGTCCACTTAAAAGATAGGATAGTTTTTATCTCAATTATTGACATCAATATTTGTTATTGCAAATTAAATGTTTATTATACAACGGTAGTGTCTATTTATAGGTTAGTTCGATAAATTTTTAATAGATGGCTCTGCCTTGCTACCGTGAACAGCATCCGAAGGTTACCCTCTGTGTCCCACTTGCAACTTCTTACATAAGTAAGATAGAGAGAGAAAACTTCGAATGACATTCATGGTAGGCCTGCTGTAGATTAATTTATCGATACAACATTCGGATACAGTAAAATAGAAATAATTTCTTTTTTTGTTTGTATAGTAAGATAAGATCATATAAGATTAACGATGTACTCATTCATATCATCATTAATTCCTGTGATTGGACGAAAACTGAACGTCCCACTATTAAATTGAACATGGCAATATTATTTTGTATATTTGGTAGGTATGAGAATAGGTCTTCACTTTAACATATGTTTTGAAAATAAAATTGGACCCGATAGGTGACGCCACAATCGGTTTACGGAATTATTTTCGGGTTCTGGCAGGACAACGTCTGCTGGGTCAGCTAGTATTATAATAATTATTTGTATGTTTGGATGTTTGTTCCTCAATAAAATAAAAACGGCTGAACGGATTTGAATGAAATTTGGCACACATATAGTTTATTACCTGGATTAACGCATAGGATAATTTTTTTTGTGGAAAAATGTTAATAAAAATAGACAGCCATAAAGATGTCAGGCAATGTGATTTGTATATTTTCATTTTTCAACGCGTACGAAGTCGCGAACATGGCTAGTAAATGAATAAATAATTTGAAGCCGTTTAGTTTAACGACTGAAGCATGCACGATTGCTCTGTGACGTAATTCGACTGTGACCAAGCGCGCCAAATCGAGGAATTGAAAAAAAGGGCACGAAACATGACATCCCAGTAACTTTGGCAATATTGCACCAATTTAGATGAAACAAAAAGCATTTGTTGACATAATTTTAACAGTCAGTGAGACTCATTATGTCAATTTCGAGGGTGCATATCTTGATTTAAAAAGATTTCATTTTTATAGATATACTCATTAAAAATTTGTTTGAAGTTGATATATTTATTAATTTCTTGCTTTTCCATTGCTGGTGTTACATCTGCATTTGAACTGTTAGGTGTCCATCTAACTTGTTTAAAGTCTCTGCTGATGTGAGCTTTCTGGGGAGCCTGTTTCATGACATAACCATTCTATTAGAGAGAAAATAGTGGAATGGGTTCAAATTCGACTCCCCCTTTTAAGGACTTTAGTCATGTCTGGGTGATTTGTTGTTTCTATTTATTTTCAATAGAGTCCAATTTAGGAACATTAAAGTGAGGTTTTAGAATTTTAAGTGTTTCAATTTCAAATGTTCAATGTATTTTATAAAAAGAGAATACAAACAGTGGTCTTACAAATTATTATGGTTTTCTAAGTGTTATATAATTTGATAGTAAATTTTCATAGCTATCATACTTTATGACCTAACATTTTAATTTTATTCTTTCATTATATGCATACTCCTTGTCTTTGGCATTCTCATTGTATCATATGATCTCGGCCAATTTCATCTGTGAAAATTTATTAACTGATTTTTGTATCGAATGCAAAGTTGGATTAGAATAAAAATATTAATAAAACCTTTAATATTAGAATCCAGAAAAAAAACCTCAGACTAAGTAAACCATAATTGCACTGTTAGAAACAAATGAAACAAGCCATCAGTTGTGGCATATAAGGTTCATTTTCCTTAATTTATAAGTATGAACAATTTTACAATTCTTAATTCTAATTAATTTCTTTAATTCTATTTCCATACTTTTGTAACCATTATTTAAATATTTACATATTCTTACAGTATCTCATATCTATAGCTTTTTTTGTAAAGTATTTGTTTATTAAAGGCGCCATGACAATACACACACAAAATGTAATTCTATAATACACAAAGGCAAAATTAAGATAACAATAATGAACATGGCAACTTTGTTACCATAAAGAACTCAAAATAAAGCAGTAATAGTATTTTTTAAAATAAATAGTAAACTCAAAATAAATAGTATTTTTTATTTTTTTATTTCTGGCATACAAATAAATCAAAGAATTGAAATTTTATGCCTAAATTATTAAAACTATAAAAGATGTTTCACTTAAATAAAGAATAAAATATTGCAAAAAAAAAAAAACAAGTTTGCTTTATATATACTTGTTTAAATCTTATTATGAGTCTTATTAATTAAAGATGTGCATAACATGAACTTTTCTTGGTCATTACAAACTTTATAAATGGCTATTCAAAAATAATTTTAAATGATTTCTTATTACTAATTGTTATAGTATAACTATATTATACCATATTACACATAAATAATTCCATATAATTATTATATTGAAATGCAATAAAAATCTGAATTTATTTAAATACTAGCTGAGCCCGCAACTTCGTACTTGTGACGGTATTATTTTAATTAACTTTCTTGTTTGTACTTAAACCGATTGGAATGAAACAAACACTAAATGTTACTGGAAGCTTGCTACAATATATCAGTGAAAACTGCACAGAGATTAGCGTGCACAAAATTAAATGCACAGACAAATAGACAAAAAGAAACAGTCAAAAATTCTAAAAACTATTTTTTTACTTCTGTAACATAAGTACATGTACAATTATTTTTTTCACAAACGCACAAACAGACAAATAGACAAACTAACAAACAATCGAAAGTTCTAAAAACTATTTTTTTTTTTGTACTTAGGTAACATAAGTCAACAATAACATTTTTTTTTTAAATATTTAATGTAAAGACAGTGCTTGTTTACGATTTTATTACAATGTTTCAGGTGATACTGTCAAAAACTTAACTTAATGTTATTTTAATAACATTGTCCACTCAGATCAGATTCATAAACAAGTCAGTGCAATAGCTGTAAAACAAATATTGTCCAAATGAAAGATAAATTCTCAAGTGCTTGTCGAACATAAATAATCATGACAATTTCTTTTAATAATATAACAAGAGGTAACTTTGCCTATTTTTTCCATTGAGCAATAATAATTACCCGGCCAAGCCTGTACTGGACAATGTGTACAAATCATTCAATAACTTTGTTTTATATTAAGTATACTAAAGTACCCCAGCTTTGCCCGGGTGGAATTCAAGGATTTATCAAATCAAATCAAATCAAATCAAATACTTTATATGAAATAATAAGTCCATCTGGAATAATGTATGCTTTTAAAAAGTTAAACCGACAGGTAAGACAATATGTATATAAAATGTTATAAATAAAATGCTTGTCAAATAAACTAACTTACAAAATCTGCTCCTTCTTTTTATAATATTGGGATATGTTTTATTCTGAATACAAGTTATTATGTTAAAAAAATGCATTTTTTTTTCACTTCCGGTAGGTAGTTATGTTTCAATTTTATTTCAAATACATTTAATTTCTAATCAAAAAAGTTAAGAGACAAAAATTGGCAGTTTATTTTTTATAATAATTGCTTTATGGATTAATTATTTTCAGATTAATTAGTTAAATTAAATTAAATTCTGATTAGTATGCCATAGATGATTTGTTTAGCAAAATAACTCCATTTTCATAATAAAAACCACAATAGTTATTATATGATATTTTGTAGGTGAGACAACAAATTTGAAGAGTAAATAAATCTAATCAGTGTAAAACTGTCAACATGGATGCAAGGTTTACTTTATTTGTTATTAAATTATTTATATTAATTTATATTGAGTATTAAGTGATTGCACTTTTTTTCACTCACATTATGCACACTATTCTGACATATTTTTAATAAAATAACATTTTATAAAATATATTACGCGATTGTTAGAAAGAAAATTTGATTTCTCTCAAATCATTAAGGAATAATAAGATTTTTTATGACTTATTTGGTGTAAAAATTAAAGTGGTCAATGCAGAAGGTAGTTTATAGGTTAGAAAAATAGTTTGAAAATATAATAAATGTATATCCATCACGTACCCGTTAACAATTTTTTCAGCGCCTTGGTCCATTATCTTGCCTTGTACCAAGCACCCCGGCGTTTCTGCTCTTTCCGAGATATGATGAGCTTCTACATCCGTCAAAATAGCTGCACGATCTGCATTAATATCGTTCAACTTATCACTAGATAAACTCTTCGATCTGTAACGGCCATTCACATTAGCCAATCCCTTATCACAAAAAGCACCATTTAAACCGTTTAATTTGGGTTCATTCGAGTATTTATCGTTGATTAGATTAGATGACATATCGCACCAAACAAATATCGCGCGTCAGTATTTACTGGTTTGTTTGGCCTGTCAATCTCAGCTGCGACGCGGGCAACTGCACAACACAACTGACGTTTCTCGCGGAATCGAAATAGTTTTGCTCGCGGTTCGACCGCAGAACAAAACATTACAATCGAACTAATTTAAAATGTCACTAATCCTCTTTTGTGTTTAAACAATAACATAGAATTTCAAACTGGTCGAGTAATACCCGCGTGATGTTAAATCGGAAAAGTCTGATGAATTATTTGAAATTTCAATGTCGCAAGGGAAGACGAAGTAAAAAGCAGCATTGTGTAGCCAGCCCATGTAAGAAACAATATTATTTTGAACAATTACTTGAAAATGATTGAAAAAAAAATGGTGAGGAAGTAGGTAACTAAAAAATAGGAAGCTTTTCTATTCCGATCGTTTATATTCCGGTCTACATCTAATACAAGAAAAAAGATTCTTTCGTTAACATAAACCAGTTTTTTTTTTTTAATTTACCTATTTAAATGGGTAAAATAAAATACTATTCATATAAATAAAACTTGTTAATATGGTAACCCTGACCTTATACCTAGACCTTACAGATAGCTTAGAAAACACAATAATTCCCATCACATTGATTTCAAATTATGTGCTTATCCCCCTGGCTTCGCACGTTATAAAATAAGCCTATGTTTCAAGTAATCTATAAGTAGTAGGTAATCTATAAGGCAAAAAGTACATCACTTTGAGTAATGATCTCTTAGCCCTCTTCAATTCTATAAGTTTAATTTTTGTGGCCCAGCCCCATATTGGTATACAATAACATAAAAATGATTGAGCTAAGGCTGTATAGATCTTATTTAAAAGTTCTTTGTTTGCAACATGCCGAAGTATTTTAAAAATCCTATTGTATTCCAAATATTTGGTATTCCTGTATTTGGACCATCTATATATCATTATACATATTATATTACATATTATTGGATGAGTGGTTAGGGTGCTTGCCTTAACGCTCTGTTCTAGGGTTCCCGGGTTCGATTCCCGGCAGGGTCAACTTTGAAAAATCAACTTTTTAAATTTGGCTCTGGTTTAGATTTGGAAAGTCTGGATCTGGATTTGGAAGTTTCGCAGTCATTTGGGCAGCCCGTCTAGCGGCAGTAACCACCCCCTTACAGGAGACTACCATGAAATAACAGCACGTGTGCTGTTGTGTTTCGGTGAGTGAGTAAGGGATGCCAGAGCCCATTTCCCTATCCACTCCTAATCCCTTATCCTTAATCCTACTGGAGTCGGCAGCGCACTTGCAGCAGCTTAGGCGTTGCTTGTGTTATAATCGACGGTAGCCACCTACCATCAAGTGGACCGTCAGCCTGTCTGCCGACCTTAACATAAAAATAAAAAGTTATAAAATAAAGTCTGTTGCTGTTCGGCTAACTTCTTCTAAACCGCCCAGCGAATTTTGATACGATATTCACTAATGGATAGAGCAATAAAGGTTTGTGTACATAATTTGCAAAATAATGCATCCTTGGGAAACCGGGGCGAGTCTCTAGTTTCAATTATAAATTTAAATATGATTCTAATAACAAATCATGTTGGACTTCATTCCAAATTAGTCTAAAAATCGCAAGTACTCGTAAATGTATACCTTATAATATGTGCTACTCTTTTTAAAATTACCTTCTAATAAAAGTGAAATTATCGCCTATGTTTCTCTCTCATGTATAAATAGGTAACAAAAATTTGTTATATAATTTTGATCTTTTTTAAAGAGTCAACATTTTTTTGTGATATCTTAAATTTGTAGTCTCGTAGGTATCAATTTATAATAATGTTTATGTCAATGGAGCAAGGCAAACAAACCTTATCATGGCTTTTTATCACACCCTGGCAAAATATTATGGTAAACCACAAAAAAACAAATTGTCTGCCCACTCATGATTGGGTGTCACATGAGAAATATATTAATAAACTCCTTTAGATACCACTGACATTTGAGTAATTTGTCCATAGCAGTGGCTAAGGCACAGCGTGTTTCGCAGTAGGTAATCAATTGGGCAGCCCGTCTGAGAGCAGTTACAGAAAGAGACACAGTGAAATAACAGCATGTGTGCTGTTGGATTTCGGTGACTTCATCCTTTATTCTACTAGACAACAACGCACTTTGAGCACTTATGGCGTGGCTTGTATTATAAGCGACGGTAGCCACCTACCATCAAGTGGATCGTCAGCCTGTCTGTCTGAAGACGTTCACTAAAATTTGTACAAGCAATAGGTATAAATTATTATCTCTAAATTGCATCCGTTACCCCATACTAAGCCTAAAATCGCTATTGGCAGTAGGTAAACCCAATTTACTTAAATACATGTCTTCGTTTCGTTTTACATCAATAAAGTTAGATTAGAATTGATTTTAGAATTTTCGTCTGTTTGTCTGTGCGTTTGTGTACGCTAATCTCATAAACGGCTTAACCGATTTGAATGCGGTTTTCACTGGTGTATTGTAACAAGCTTCCCGTAACATTTAGTGTTTGTTTCATTCCAATTGGTTTTCAAACAAAAAAGTTACGCGCTATACCGAATACCACGCGTAAACTAAGTTGCGAGCTCAGCTAGTAGTCAACGGTTTAAACTTAGTCTTCATAAAAACAAATTTCAGGAAAACGCTTGGTTTAGACTGGCTATATTATATACTTTGCTTTTAGTAAAATTAAGTAAAATTGCTTTAAGTAGGTATTTAAAAAGATAGAGTGTTATTACAAAAAAGATAAACATACATTGAACATGTGTCTAAAAAAATGTTTATTACAAAAGCGTGTTTAAGCAGTTAGAGTTAGGCACGGTTTAAATAATACTTTTCACATTTAAATACATGTCAATACTTGTCGAAGACTCAAAGTTAGTCTACTGCTTTGTCTCTAATTTTCGCAAGTTGTATTTAGTGGTGTGGTTATGATTATGATGAAATATCCGGGTTGTTTTACCTTTTATTCTTGAACCCAATTTTCTTCACGTTCGCGAATTTTTATTTTAATATTGCAATTGTCCATTTTTTTCCATAATTTTTATTTATATTATACTCATTTGACAATGAGTAATGACGATTGACAAGTCTCGATAAACACATTCCATTCTTTCGACCGATCACTGTTCAATGTGTATAATGTACTCATTATATACGTAAGTTTTGGTTCCAAAACATACTTATGGCGGTGTATTTGGAGCAATAATTAATTTATAATCACACACGTCACTGTTTTATTTATATATAGATAATTTTAAAATATTTTCTGCGTAGGATATTCTATTAGCACATAACAAATTTGCATAGAAAGGAACGTTTCGGATTGAAGCAAATGAAGTTGAACGTATGTTTTGTAATGTTGCTATTTTATTGTTACTATTTGCTATTTTATAATTTTAAAATAGCAACATTTGGTTGCCTATAGGTTGCCTAGCGATGTTTTGGTAAGTCAAAGGACAAACACTATTTTGTAATAGCGAAGGTTAAACATTATTTGAGGCAGGGTTTAAACTGTGAAATTGTATACAAATGTCATTAGACGCTGTTTGACAAAACACGTGTTGAGACATAGTTTAGTATTTTTTTTTGTAATAACACTGATAGTATTTTAATAAAACATTGTTAAAAAACTTTATAAACCTATTTTTGTCGCCATTCCTTATTATTATATAATAATTATATAATTCAAAATAGATAAATAAGAGAGCCGGCGGGCGGGAGACAGTTGTGTGCGTAACAGCCATTCGAAGGCAACTCTTTGGAGCTTTTGTGAAGTTACCTGCGACAGTGAACCGGTTACTCATTAAGGGATTCATTGACGACTTTTGGCAAGTTTAACGGTTTTATCGGACAAGTTTAGCCCTTTTGGAAATCATCTTGTGGAAATATCATATAAAAATAAGTATTTTAGAAAAAAAAATTATAAAATTAACAAAAAAGGCTAGTAGAAATAGTGTTACACTGAGTATACCTACGTTATCAAAGGACAAAAATTTCTTAAAAGTTACTTACGACTTAAACATTCTTCAAAGATCGTCGCTATAGTGAACTTATTTTTGTTGGTGACTAAACATACATGTACATTGTACACACATATACATAAAATTACTTCTTATTGCCTAAAAAATTAGGATCAATTTACAAATTCAATCTCTACAAAAGGTGCAATTCTAAAACGAATTATTTTCAATGTAACGAGTAATTTATTTAGTAAAGTATAATGATAAAATACGTCAAATGGAAAGTTTGCATTACATAATGTTATGCGACATTCCAGCTTGATTATTATGCTGCTGAACACGCTGCACCACGCAGGTACAGTGTTTAGGTACCTAATTAGAATACTCGACTGATTCACAATTAAAAATGGAGGTCACTTAGATGACCTACAAACTCGTTGTATTTACTCGTACCATATGTACATTGCGCAACAGTTAAATATTTAGCAACAATGATTGATTGTCCTATATTATGTTAGATTTAGGTGTAAAGTCCCTAATGCCCTCAAAGTCAAAGCATACCACACGACCTTGTATGTATCTTCACTCGTACCTTGTAAATTGGGGTCCTATCAAAATAGGCTCCAATTGTTACTGGTCCCTCGATGCCTCATAGTGGTATTCATTTAAGGCGAGTACTTAGAGTTAAATTAAAACTTAAATAAAAATATAGCGCATAGCATTTTACAAAAAAATATTCTATTTAGTAAAATTACCTTTCGTGTCACAGTAATAAGCATTCAGTGACAATTACATTTGTTTTTAAGCTTATTAATCAACTAAAGTTCTGTACTAAAGTTTTAATGGCCTACTTTTATTTAGTTTTTAATATTTTACACAATATTTAAGAAAAACCTACCAATTTTAAAATGTGTTCGGTTATTTCCGAGAAACTGCAAAAATTTGAGGTGTAATATTGCACCTTAATTCGTAGGTTGTTAGTCCTTGTTTTAAGTATAAAATTCAGTGAAATCTTCTGATTTTACTAAAAACCGAGTAATAATATGACTAACTAGCTGTATTCCGCGGTTTCACCCGCCTTGGCTTCTAAAGGTCATAGTGTGAAGATAAATTGCCTATAACCTTCTAATGCAAAACATTTTTTGAAAGCCTGAAAGACTGGTAATTCAAGAATGAGACAAACAAACAACTAATTATATCTATTAGCATAATTTATATAAATTCTCGTTGATCTAATCTGAAATTTGAACAGACAAGATATTAAACTATTTCCACACCGTGGCTTTGCCTGTCTTAAAATTGGAACAGTGTGTACTGTCACAATCTAGGCGCCTGTATTGTTTTCAGTACAATAACGGCACAAGTGACGGAGCTCTTTTGGTGACTTGATTAAATGTGGTAGGAAGTAGTAGTGACGGCCCATGCAATGGTAGATGCAAGTACGCTGCATCTCCTAGGTATACCAAAGATAAATGGGTAGGTTGGCATTGAGGAACGGGTTCTGGTAGGTATCCCTATACTCAAAACAGAAGATCACATTGCTGTAACTTCATGGTGGTCTTCTTTAAGGAGGTGGTTATTTCTGCAAGATGAACTGCTCAGTTTTTGTTGCTAATATTTTAATTTGGAATTACAAACATACTTTATTCGTATAAAAATGTAGCATAATTTTCTTTCTTCATAAGAACCTTCCTCGGACTTTGGATGAATGGATGAGTGGTTAGGGTGCTTGCCTTAACGCTTTGTTCTAGGGTTCCCGGGTTCAATTGCCGGCAGGGTCAACTTTGAAAAATGAACTTTTCAAATTTGGCTCTAGTCTGGATCTGGAAAGTAGTGACAGGGGGAACACTGCGTTTCGCAGTCTTTGGGCAGCCCGTCTAGCGGCAGTCAACACCCCCTTACAGAAGAAATACAACAGCACGTGTGCTGTTGTATTTCGGTGAGTGAGTAAGGGATGCCAGAGCCCATTTCCCTATCCCCTACCAATCCCTTATCCTTAATCCTACTGTAGTCGGCAGCGCACTTGCAGCAGCTTTGGCGTTGCTTGTGTTATAGGCGACGGTAGCCACCTACCATCAAGTGCACCATCAGCCTGTCTGCCGATCATAACATAAAAAAAGAGATTAGCAGACGACAACAAAATAGCCGAATCGATCCAGCCGTTTTCGAGTTTTGCGATAAGCGATTTAGGGATTCATTTTTAATTTCGATGTGACCCGCCGATATCACAGGGCGCCTATTAGGTACTTCTAATAAGGTACTTAGATGAGATAAGAAATCACCTAATAGTAATTTCAATAATTTCTGAAACAATGTTTGAATCCGTTGGAGCGGAATAAATTGTAAACAAAGGCATTTCCTCTTCCGCACATTGGCCATTATTAGGTACCTACCTGTTGCCAATTTTTTGTCCGCTTCATCTAATCTTCCGCTTTTTAGAGGCTGGATAATTGTTGAAAAAGTAAGGCTTTCGCAAAAAGTACGAGTGGCCGACTATTAATTTAATTAAAAAAATATTATTTAAGTAATTTATAGAAAAACTCTGTAACAGTAGATAGTGACAGGACCACTAAGTTCTGTATCCCAGCTAATATCCCGCTGAATATCGCTAGCATCCCCGTCCCGGTTTGGCAAGGAAGCAATTTTTTTCTGCAAACCATAACATTAAACCTTCCTCGTTTATAGGTCTATCCATTAGTTCAAACCGTATCAAAATCCATGTGGTTGTTTATAAATAATTACCGGAATGAGAAACTGTATACAGGACATGTCTTGTGTGGCTTTCCTCCAGAAAAAAGACTGATCTAGAGAGATCATCCCAAATTATAAATAAAAATTCAACGCCTGACAAAAATAATGATTAAACTCGGACGAAGCAGCGGGTAAAAGCTAGTGATGAATGCAGAGCATCGAGTAGGTACGTATTTAGGTTTTATTGGTACATACTCGTATGAGTGTAACTCGCACTAAACGGGAGAATCAAATAATATAAGTACCTAGATAAAATATGTATAGATAGATAAAGATTAACAAAAACTTACATCAGTATTAATTTGTACAAAAAATGCAATGCAATCCTACAGAAAAAACACAAAACTCTCACACGTATTAAATAGTATTACCTATAATTTTCAAGTTTCCCTTAAAAGGGAAGTTTTCTTTTCTTTTAAACTTAACAAAGTTATCTTTAAGTAATAACGTATTAGTAATTATAATATATATTCGATAAAATTATAATAAATATTCAATGAAATAAAAACTAATGTACTAATTTAATCCATTGTTATAAAGATTTTACCTAAATAAATTTAATTGTATTAACATCAAAAGTTATTTTTATGTACTAATTATTTATGTTATAAATTTTAAGTGGATAAAATTTGTTGGCTTATTCCCAGCTCCTCCAAATCTATTGTTCTCCAAAACTAAAAATTTCATACATTGATTCCCATGCGCTCCGCAAAAAATCGCATTTCATATTTACCTATAAAAAATATTTCCCATCGGCTGGTGTTTGGTGGGCTTATTCCCCTCCGCTCCAAATCTATTGTTCTTTAAAACTAATTTTTCCATACATTTATTCCCAGCTGAAGTATTTGATACGTTTTTGGAGTCCGTGGGAACAATTTAATATTTTTTTTGTTGATTGTTGATATTCAGTTTTACTCTTGGTGCTGCTGGGAACGAAATCGTGGAGCAGGTGGGAACAAGCCATTTTGATATTCTGCAGTGCCTACTTAATAATTAGTGTTTGCATACTAATGCACTAAAAAATAAGTGAGCTAACATAGCCGCCTGTGGTTTTTCGAAAACAGCTTTATATTAATGAAAATCGAACAACAGGGCATAATATTTCGTTAGTTTCGATTTTATCGAACTTATTATGAAAAAACAAAACTATACCTACATAAGTACCTATCTAATCATAATTTGCTATACTAATCAATAGCGGAAAAAACTATGCTACCTATCAATATTTATCAGTGACGTAATACAGAGTAGATCTACACACCTATTTACACATTGGATTGCGTTTTGTACAGATTACTAATCAAAGTAATCAAGCTGCCAATCGGGATAATCAATTTATTAACGCCTGACCAATTATTTACAACTGAATTGTAAATTAGCAATTCATTGCTATCCCAATACGAGTAGGCGTCTCTATTCCTTATAAAATTAATTTTATTTGAAAGTTGGTTTAAACACTTGCTTATATACTTAAAAGTCAATTTTAATCTGCATTAAAGTTATTAAATGTGCATGTTTAATTTAGTAGTAGTGCAAACTGCGTTTTGCAGTCAAAAAAGAACAGTCTGAAATAGCGGAACTTTTGTTGAGTGTTGACTTGATCTTTATTCCTATAATTCTCTCTATTCCTTGCATCCCTCGTGCAAGTATGCAACCCCCTTGTATTATGTATAGGCGACTGCGGTCATAGACCGTCAATCTGCCTGCCACATTTTAACATTAAGTATTTTGTTTAGGTACCAATTTCAATGCTAGAGTTGCCAGATGTCCCGTATTTAAGCGTACAGTCCGGTATGTCCGGTAAAAAATAAATGGTCATACCGGACAGAACAATATCCGGTATTTTGAGGAAGGTCGGTACTACTGATCACAAATCTTCTCAAATTGGTCCAACATGTATGCAGCATTCCCGTATCGAACACCTTCGTCGAACGCATTTTCAGTGTGATGGGGAATATATGGAGCAATGAACGAAACCGCCTTGGTCTAGAGACTGTGAAAAAAAACTATGTGTTTTTTTCAACATAAATTGCACTGATTTTAAAGAATTTTAAGATTTTTTAAGAATATTGAAAGCGGTTACGTCAAATGCAAAATATGTTAAAAAGAAGTAAGTAGGTACTACCTGAAAGTACCTAGGTACAGTACAACATCCATAAATTAGTTTTAGAAGAATGATTTAACTTTATTATTTGTTCATTGGAAGTTCTTACCTTTATTTTGTTAAGTAACTAGTAGATTATAATATTCATACCATTGTTTAATAAAGCCTTTCTCAAAGTTAGCATAGTCTTGGCGACCACAATTTTACGACTGCATTATATTTTGTTACTAATTTAGTTGATTTATGTGATGTAGATTATTAAATTAAAACTATTAGTATAAAAAAACCTGTATTTTTTTGCGACCTAGCTTAATCCCCTCCCCCCCTAGTTTGGGGTTGTCCGGTATTTTTTCGCGACTCACCTGGCAACCCTTTTTTTTTTTTTGACGAGGAGTAATCCGCTTACAGATCTCCTGCTGCTGGCTAGACGGCAGGAGTATGTGGGGGTCGCCCAGCGCCTGATCATAGCGGCACTGAGAATACCCACTAAAACTCCCCGGTGTCTCCTTGCCCTTTGAGCGGGGTGGACCGGGCTCTGCCGAGGCAACAACTCCGATCCATCACCTGGCAACCCTAGGGAGGACGCATAGTACGGAATGTTCTCTAGTGGAAGCCACGGACCGGCAAGCGCGCAGCGTTAGACGTCTACCCACAAGGTGGACACATAGGATCTGATAAGGGCCACGGGTTGACGGTGGATCCAGGCTGCTTCTGATCGGTCCTTTGAAAAAAAACTAGTGGAGAGGCCTTTGGTCAGCAATGGACGTATCAGTGACTGCTGAGATGATGATGATGAGACTCGAATAGTTTTTTTATTAGATTTGTAAACGGCGTTACTGCTTAGGGCTTAGGGGTTTATGTAGGAAAGGAAAATACAGACACTATCGTACACACGTGTAATGCAACATGGCATTTATCCCACGTGGCGAACACAAAGGAGGCTCAGAGCGCGTACACGACATTCACTATGGGCGAACGGACCAACACTGACTCAAAAACTACATTCAAATAATTTTAGCACGGTAGCACTAACCGTCGCATTCCGTCCCCATGTACCTGAGATCCTTTGTGTTTACCAATGGTTGGTGGACTGTAATACATTTATACAAAACTTATAACTAAAATCTACATTACATTACCTATATTAGCATTAACATTCTACATTAGCTATAACACTATGATTCTGCCGTTAACACTCCACCCCCTTGTTGGAGAAGTTACTTTTCTCCAACACACACGTCGGTAGGCAGAACAATAACTTTTGCAGCTGGTCGTTTCAACACTCCTCTTGTCGTGCGGACATCAACGACACGTACTTGACCATCGACGCTCGGGTATACTTTATCAATTATACCTCGGGGCCACGTATTTCTAGGGAGCTGATGGCGGGTTAAAATGCCATTGAAATCCTCTCGCCGTCGCATCATCGCGAAGAGAACTGAATGCTGCCTTCATTTCTGTCACGGCCCCTACAAAATTAGTACCGCAGTCGCTATACATGGCTACCGGTTGTCCTCGGCGTGCAATGAGCCGTCTCAACGCCATAATAGTAGAGTCGGCATTCAGTGAAGCGGCGACTTCCAGGTGAATCGCACGTGTCGTTAAAGTACGCGTGCAGTAACGCGCAGAGCTCTTGTCCAAGTGGAGAATCGCGTCGTATCGATGAGACGCGTTACACTCTGGTTCTCTACGGTGACATGAGCTCGCTGCACTCGTCGTTCGTCATCTTCTAAGTCATCGCCTGTGCCGCTAGGTTGCTCTCGTCCTGGCCACTCCAACTCCGGTCTGGAAAGAAACACAGGACCCGAAAACCATCTGCTGCTGATTTGGGACCAGCCCATTCTGGTCGCCTCATCAGCAGGATTAAATGAGGAGGGAAGCCAGCGCCAGTCACTTACATTAGTGAGTCTATCAACTTCCGCTAAGCGGTGTGACACAAAAGGTTTGTAATCACGTGGGTCTGACTTAATCCACTGTAATACTGTCCTGCTGTCAGTCCACATGATTCTCCTAATAATATGAACATCGTGTTCGCTTGCTACCGTTCGTGCTAATCTACTTGCTAAGACGGCAGCCTGTAATTCTAATCGCGGTATAGAAATTATTTTCATGGGAGCTACACGCGCCTTACCCGCCACTAAAGCAATGACCGAAGAACCATCCTGACCTTTTCCCACTAAATATGCTACTGCGGCATAAGCCTGCTCACTCGCATCGCCGAACACATGTAATTCATATTCAGAGTTGACTACGCCATACCATCTTGGCACCGTCAATTTGCACCGAGCGGAGTAAGTCTAACCATGTCTGCCACCTATCGAAATCTGGTTCAGTTAGTTTTTCGTCCCACCCGATGCCTGACTTCCACACATCTCTCATTATTATTCTAGAATTGATAATTATGGGTGTCAACAAACCTAAGGGGTCAAACACACTCATAATTACCCTTAAAAATTCTCTCTTGGTAGGAACTACCTCACCGCTAATGACACCAGCGGACGATCTCTTAAAAGATAAATCAAAGGTGAGACGATCTTCCGCTGGAGTCCAGATCATACCTAGAGTTCTTTCGTTGTCCCCACCCCCAAGTTTTTTCATATCTACCTTGTCTGGTGTAGTAGTAGAAAGCAACTGATTTAAACGCGGAGAGCTCGTTATCCAGCCCCTAATCTTAAAGTTACCTTGTTGATGGACATGTATTATATCATTTATAAGCTTGATGCCTTCATTTACGTTTTCAATACTATGGACATAATCGTCTACATAATGATTACGACGAATAGCTTCTACTGCTTCAGGGTGGCTATGTATAAATCGTTCTGCATTTTTATTAAGAATATAGATGGCCGATGTTGGAGACGAAGCGGCTCCAAATATCATTGAATCCATCATATATGTATCAGGCTCTCGGTCCCTATTCTTTCCCCGCCATAAAAACAACTGAGCGCCTCTATCTTGTTCCCTAATTCTTACTCTTAAAAACATGTCTGCTATGTCTGCCGTCACCCCAATTCTTTTGCTTCTAAACCTAAAAAGTATTCCTAACAATGAATTTAACATGTCGGGTCCGCTTAGTAAGAAATCGTTCATACACACGCCTTTATATCTAGCCGCTGCATCAAAAACCAATCTTAATTTCTGAGGCTTATTGGGATTGGTTACACCAAAATGTGGTAAATACCAAACGGGCGATGAACTAACAGAGCCACCTATCACCTTATGTGCATACCCATTCTCAATCAATCTGTCAACCTGTGCACAATAGGCGTCAGAGTATGTTGACTCCCTATCCATCCTTTTCTCTACGCCATGAAGCCTTTTCTTAACATAGTTGTAGTTGTCAGGAATATTCTCCTGATTACCACGCCACAGCAACCCTACTTCCCAGCCATCAACTGTGTATTGAGATGTACTATTCAAAATTTCAAGTGCACGGTCATTATCTCTATGTTTCCGCGTTTGTTCTACTATCCCCAGCGACTCTAATTCCAATTGGGATCTTATAAGATTATGCATCTCAATACAACAGTTTACGGTTTCTGGGCCATCACGGGACATGTCAACAGGACCATGTATTACCCAACCCAAATCTGTTAATGAAGCGACTGGACGGCCGGACTTACCCTGTCTCACATCCCGACCGACGATCAGCTCCCAGTTGTCCTGTCCCAGCAACAGCAGTGGTCTCGCGTCCCGCATCTCTTCGCAGCCCAGATCAGCAAGGTGGTGGTGAGCCCTTATGACGTCGGCACTCAAACTTTGTGTTGGTAGCGCCAAATCCTTCACAGTTCGAACTCGCACGCTGTGAATGTTATTATTTGGACCCCGAATATTGATATTTACACATCGAGATCCATTGTCTTTAATAATATGACCTTTTGCCATTGCAAATGTAAGAGGTTGGATCGGTCCCCTCACATCAGTAGCGATAGTTTCATCTATTAGTGAGACCGTCGCACCATCGTCCAATAACGCATAAGTTTTAATTACACCATAATTAGTCACTATGTCTACGGGTAACACTATCAATAAAGT
Organism: Bembecia ichneumoniformis; assembly: GCA_910589475.2. Lineage (NCBI taxonomy): Eukaryota > Metazoa > Arthropoda > Insecta > Lepidoptera > Sesiidae > Bembecia > Bembecia ichneumoniformis. The sequence goes on from OU342520.1 coordinate 1,683,485, forward strand.
CTTTGATACGTCTATACCTACACTTATATTTAACACAGTCTCATCTTTGTCCACGTGGAGAAGCGAGTGGTGTCCATAATTACATTTTTTACACCTTTCACTTCTACAAAATCTACGAGAATGCTTCTCGCCAAAACATTTAAAACATAATTTCTTATTCCTAATAAAGTCCCAACGCTTACTTATGTCCATATTTAAAAAATTACTACACGTGTTCAGTGAGTGTTAGTTATTGTTACATAAACAACAGGCTTGTCTTTCTATGTTCTTTGTTTGGTCAACCTCTGCGTGCACGTGCACTCTGTGCGCGGGGCGCGGCGGGAGCGCTCGGGGAGCAGGTAGCGGAAGTGGGCGCCACGAGGCCAATGGTCGAGCACGTGTTGTCGAAGACAACACCCCGCGTGTTGGCGAGCTTTCGACCGGCATTATATATGTCGCCGCTCTTGTTAGTCTTTCTAAGAATTCTACAACAATGTTCAGGTCCGGCACTATACACAAATTTAAATTGCGTTCTTTATCAATGTTCATTAAATACTCACTGTACTGAGCGCGTTGTAATGTTGTAAACTTAGAAACTATTTCCTCAATCACTTGGGGGTTGTTAACGTAGCACTCGGCACCCAAAGTCTTGAGAACTGAAACACAGTTCCTAACAACATTATAGAATTTACATATATCACTAACACTATTGTCATTCAGTTTATTAAGTTTTCTTACTTTGTCCAACGCACTTTTTAATATCACCGTCGGATGTCCAAATTGTCTTTCTAGAGCACTAACTATAACTACTGGATCTGTACAACTTACTAGTAAATCTTCAACTGCTAATTTTGCTTCCCCTTGTAACGCGGATTGCAATCGCGTAATATTTTCACTTGCCGTGTAACCTCCGCTGGCAGTTGTGTCGTCGTATTTCTTCTTAAACAATAACCATTCCTCTGGCCGTCCACTAAAGCTAGGTAATTCATAGAATTGCCTAGGCATAGGCCGAGGTCGAGCTATGTTCTGCAACGCTTCGGTCAGGCAAGTAATAAGTCTTCCGTCGGAGCACTGTTCATCTCTTAGTCGCAACGGTGTTGGTGGTGATATCGCCCGTTCATCCACGTGGCGCTCGCCCATTGTGTTTTCGAACAATGGAGGTGGCACCAAATCCGCACGTGGTTGTAGGCGCGTGGTCGCTGATGCGTCTTCCACCCATCGTTTCACTCGACTTCTGCTGGAAACGCTGTGATTAAAATTCCTGTCTTCCTCTTCTGCTTCCATTTCGGCCATAATAATAGCGTTCTTTTTCGCTATTAAGTTCTTCTTCAACTTGACTATCTCGGCTTCAGCCTCGTACTCCAGACGAAGCTGTGCTGCCTTTCTGCTCAGTCGACTCACCACAGATGTGCGACTGCTCCTGCTGTCTCCATTCCGACAGGCTCCCTGTCCCTCGTCTGTAGCAGGTCGTCGCGGTCTCGACTGATCTTCTGTCCCTCTTCTTGGCAGCATTGTTGGTGAGTGCGGGGCCCGTGGTGCTGATTGGAGCCCTGAGTCCGTTGCTTGTTCTTGCACGCTTTCCCCCAACGTCGATGTTCTACTCCTGGTACGATAGCTAGTCATTTTCCTGCTCAAAATCACTACACAAATCCGGCTCGAAGGACCAGTGTAAACGGCGTTACTGCTTAGGGCTTAGGGGTTTATGTAGGAAAGGAAAATACAGACACTATCGTACACACGTGTAATGCAACATGGCATTTATCCCACGTGGCGAACACAAAGGAGGCTCAGAGCGCGTACACGACATTCACTATGGGCGAACGGACCAACACTGACTCAAAAACTACATTCAAATAATTTTAGCACGGTAGCACTAACCGTCGCATTCCGTCCCCATGTACCTGAGATCCTTTGTGTTTACCAATGGTTGGTGGACTGTAATACATTTATACAAAACTTATAACTAAAATCTACATTACATTACCTATATTAGCATTAACATTCTACATTAGCTATAACACTATGATTCTGCCGTTAACAAGATTATACAGAATTTTAACAGAAATAGAAACAAAAAAATTCCGTAATGTTCATTAATATTCATAAAAAATAAAATACAGAAACGTCAATGTACGTGGAAATGTGTAAGGCCATCCACCATAGTTTACAACTCATCCATAAGTAACTATACAATGTCGTATCATTGATTCAATTGTAAGGGCGTTAATTATTTCATATTTTTCCCTATCGGATTGTTTATTTGTATGTCCTCCTTTGTAAGATGCCTTTGTCGGGCTTAACCGTGTATTACACATAACAATGCATATTCAAAGGACAATAAGAGATTAGTTGACTATCCCTTTCAAAAAGACCAGCTAATAGTTATTGAGTGAGTGGTTAAGATGCTTTCCTCGGTTCTCGCTCTATCCAGGGGTCCCAATTTCGACTCCCGACAGGACAAACTCTTGAAACTCTGAGGTGAACTTTTTTACGTTGAGTTCAGAGTTTCTGTTCTGGAAGTTCATTAATTCGCCCCTATGGCTAACTCGTAACATAAGCCTATAAGCGCTTTTTTTTGTTTTTTTTTTTTTTACTCGTATTTATTATTGATAAATTAAAAGTAGGTCTTTTTTATCATCATCATCATCACCTATCATTAGTTTTTTTTTAAACTAACTTCTCCTTGTACTTCATCCGCATATATATATTGCAGCCTATGTGTTATTCTGATATTATAAACTATATTTACTGTAGTTTCATCTAAGTTTCATGTAAATCAGTATTTTTTGCGTTATAGACTCACAAGTGTCTCTAATACATTCGATCTTTGCCTAATACTACAAGTAGGATTAATGCATGAATCAGGCACGTATCCAGACTTTTGGTTCGGGGGGGGGGACAAACATTGAAACAACCATGTGAACTGTGTAAAAATCGCTGTAATCGCTGTACAATAATTTTTAATATAAATATTTTATGTAAGTATTATATAAGTATTTTTCTGTTTCCGCTGGCAGCCATTACGTCTAGTACCATATCAGGTTTTTTTTTTTTTTTTATGTCAGGTCGGCAGACTGGCTGACGGTCCACTTGATGGTAGGTGGCTACCGTCGCCTATAACACAAGCAAAGCCAAAGCTGCTGCAAGTGCGCTGCCAACTGCAGTAGGATTCAGGATAGGGGATTAGGAGTGGATAGGGAAATGGGCCCTGGCATCCCTCACTCACTCACCGAAACACAACAGCACACGTGCTGTTATTTCACGGTGGTCTTCTGTAAGGGGGTGGTTACTGCCGCCAGACGGGCTGCCCAAATGATTGCGAAACGCAGTGTGCCCTGCCACTACTTTCCAAATCCAGACAATAAAGCGAAACCAGTAAGCCTCTCGGCCGCCATTCTATTCCTTAGGAAGGATTTTATTCTCTTTAGGCATGAAAATGACCGCTCCAGAAAATTTTGTCACACGTGTCTAAAATTTCCATAATTTCGACTGGTTTCTTATCTGTGTTTTTCCACTTGGCACACCACATACTATGTACTCTGCTTTTATTAGTGATTCTCCAATACTTTCTTCCCAATAAATTTTCATGAAAGAACACGCAAACGAATAAACAGACGGCTAAAAACTATCCCCCCCTCTGTATACGTGCTTGTGCATGATTAATGAGATTACAGCATGATGCATGATTAATGCCTGCTCATGTTGATATAGCAAATAATTGTATATTTACGTTCCTAAAATAAATGCAAGTAATTTATCAGGCGTCGATCGTTTATAAGATGAAACAAATAAAATATTGCCAATGATTTTTACCTAATCATATCAATCAAATGAAAATGCCTAATTATTTATAAATGAAATCATTGGAGTTAGCTTTCATAAATAAAATTAACACAAAAAATACTATTTTAATTAAACGAACAACCGTTCTGTTTAAAACCATTTCAAATAAACACAAGGTTAGATTTGTGATATATTCGATCTATGTATTTCGTCTATAAGATCTCAAGATATGTAAACCAAAGTAAATTGCTGCTGAAAAAAATGCTACACGAATACTATTCATATAATTAACGTAGCTCCACAGCCTTGTTATTGGATTGGCAGGAACAATATTGGTCCATCTGACAAGACTTAGATCGTCAAAGGTCACCGCCTGAGGCCTCAAATAATTCAACAGTCGTAGATAAGTTGTGTGACCAGCTTCTAAAGCACCAGCCACATCACCCTCGCCGAAAACATCCAAAGTTCCCCACTGCATACCAAACCTTGAACTAGTTATCCACCCTTTATAAGCCACATAGTCGCCACAACACGGCACAAATATATCTGAAATAATCGACTCTTTATAACTAATAGGATTCGCTGCTTCTTCTCCAAACAGTTTCACAAGCTGCTCGATAACTTCATCTTTCGAATTATCAATGTCCTCCCTTACAACTAAATATCCAATTAGCGCTGAATACCTCTCAGAACCAGTATTGGATACTTTAGGTTTTTCCATAGCCCACAATATTGGACCGCGTATGCTGAGAATATCGCCACTAAATCCATTATTCCTCCAAAAACTGTCATCATACTGAATAAGAAACTTTTTGGCTACTCCGGGTCTCATATCATCTGAGATTTTTGTCTCTCTCTTTGTGAGCAACTGGGCTTCAACTTGTATGCTAGATAGCTCATCGGGCCTAACAGCCATAGCTAGTAAACTACAAATGTATTTTGTCTCTCCCATCATTGTTTCCAAGATTAACTGCTCATTGGAATAAGTGCGGATTTCTTTAATAGGTTTAGAGGTCATTGTTATGTCCGCGATACTTTGCTCCAATTTCATGGACAGCTTCTTTCTGCAGTATCCTATAAGTTTCTCACGAAACCTCGTATTATCTCCATCTAAATGGTTCCTGGAACTATCAGTTCTATGACATTGATGAAGATAGAAAAGCACAGACACTTTTGAGGCGTTCACTCCACATACGAGACGAACTGTTGTGCGCATTATTTCTCTGGACGTTGAGAAAAATAGAGAATTACAAATGTGATTTTCCATAGTAGTCTGATCGTAGTATAAGAGTTTTTTCCTATTGGCATCGCTATCAGTCGATTGAAACAACTCCCTCATACTTTGATCTAACGCTGCCTGGTATTGATCCAACTCAAACTTCTCCAATACACTGAGATAGTCGAAATCATTATAGTCTTTCGTACATTGAACAGTTTTTCCATTTCGGTGTTGAAACAATTTGTGTAACGGTAATCGCACACTTTCCGGATCAATTATGTCGTCGGGTATAGGTATGTTAAACTCACTGGTGTATTTAGTTAAATAGCGTCTTGTTGTTTTATCTGAGGGCCTCGTGTTGTGGGATCTTATAATGACTGTTTCATCCTCATTAAAAACTGGTTCTTGTTCAAAAGCGACGTTACATTTTGAAGTTATCTTGGTGGGTCCTTTTAAGTCCAACACCACTATGTCCATTGTATCACCGAATGTTTTCTTCAGTTTATGAGCGGTCACAATTCCGGGAAGACTGCATCCCAATATAATTATGTCGGCCTTAATTTTTTCGTCTCTATCACTAATGTCGTTATTCTTTTTGTATTGCTTAACCATTGATGTGAATTGTAAAAAAATATAAATGCAAAGGGCAATAATAAAAAAAGGTGGCTGGTGAATCAGATCATTACAAAAGTTGATGTTGTTAATTGATGACAGTTGATGTCAGTTTTGTTTGTATACATTTTTAAAATGATGTTTATACAAGAAGGTATCAAAGGTCACATTACTGTCTTATGCAAAAGGTTTTGTTAGATTTCAGTGGTGATTAATCTTTGTAGAAATTTCGATAAAACGTATTCTTCGCTTTTATTCAAAGTAATAATTGTAGAATTTTTGGGCACACGGTAAAGTTTTTTTTTTTTTTTTATGAAATCGAGGTAGCGCTTGACCACTATCTCACCTGATGTGAGGTGCAGATGTGGCCGAAGGTGGACCACGCTTACCTAGTAAATGCCCATTTACCCTAGTTTTGAAGACCCCGAGGTTGTAGTTACATGTGACACTAATAGAATAAATTATTAGTACATTAGTTACATGCGGTAGTAGTAGAACTAAGTTCCGGTTCCGGTTTTGATACCGTTTTCACTAGTGGAAAGAGCGATAAATGAGGAAGGTTTTCGTATAAATAATCCCAAAAAAACTCACTAGCAGGTCCATCAGTGGATATAAAATTATTCAATACTGCGACTTCCGCGTGGAATGTAAGGTATGTACTTTTCTGTAATCATGAAAAGGGTTGATTGTATTACGTTCATCGTACGCCCGCTGAAATTCATAATAATTTCGAAGGCTAATTTCATAAGGCTGTTTTCACTAAAATTCAAAAAAGCGGTTCACAAACAAACAAAAATTTGTAAAAATGCCGACTTCGCTTGGGCTTCGGACGGTAGCAACTTTTATTTGCAAATTGTATACACAATCCTTTCTTTTTCCGATAGTGAAAACCATAGTAATCTATACACTAATATTATAAAGGTGAAGAGTTTGTTTGTTTGAACGCGCTAATCTCAGAAACTACTGGTTCGAATTGAAAAATTATTTTTGTTTTGAATGGTTCATTTATCGAGGAAGGCTATAGGCTATATAACATCACGCTACGATAAATAGTATTATATATGTCGCAGTCATCTGGTTGAATCTGCTATTTGATTGAATGACTAGCGCGTTCATTGAATGACGACATTTAATTGAATGACTAAAGGACAACTCGTCAAGTCGTTGAATGTAACGTTCAACGTCTTGACTGAACGTCATTTAGCGAAGTCGTTGAATGGGATATAGCCGACTTTGTAATGTTTGGTTAAGGTGCCCATGAGTTCGCAACTAACCTTACTTTAAATAAAAATAAATGAATTATAAAATGTTTCGTTAAATCAAATTGTAATATTTGATTAGGGTGAATTTTGGGACAATTAAAAAATTACTGATTTATAAACTGCTGAGTTTAAAATAATAAAAGATTGCAAAGCATGATTTGCAAAGCTTTACTTAATCTCATATTTTTGCTTAGTATAAAAAAGTAAAAAACCTAAAAAAAATTATCATATTACTTCAAAAGTAATTTATTAAAATATGCGCTATCAACACAGTGCTATCTGTGAGAGCTGTTTGATGCCATATTTGTTTTGGTGACTACTAGCTCCGCAGTGGGAAAAAAATGAACTAAATTTGAATTACCTGACTGATTTCATGTCCGCTATGTTCAAAGGGCTATGTTACAATCCGCTAACTAGTTGGACGTTTAGTGACGCTTGTTCAATCAACGTTCGGCCTAGCCATTCAATTAAATGTCGTCATTCAATGAACGCGCTAGTCATTCAATCAAATAGCAGATTTAACCAGATGACTGCGACATATATATAAGCAGTGTACAGTACCGCGCGCCCCATGCGCACGCCGCCACCGGTATGGGCCGCAGCGAAACGCGGCCGAGTTCAGCTAGTATAATATATAAGTAGATAAACATATGATAAACATATTATATGTAGCCTATAAAATACTGCTGCCAATTTTATATCATTAATATTTTAACTAATTGCCATCTGAATTGCCGCTTTGCTTTTTAGTTCTAAATTTACATTAAAATCTACCCACACAGAGTAATTAATTTATGAAACTACATAAAATTGCATCACATTTACAGCGAGTCATTAAAGCGGAAATCAAATATGATGATTATCCTTGTAATCGAAACGTACGTGCCTACGTCGACGGCACAGTCATCCTCTCGGCCATTGCCATGCCCCTGAGCGGATGACGGAGGTCATTACCGCAAGGCCATTGCCACGCCAGACATGTTACGCTACCAATTTGACTCACGAGACAACCAAACGATACCTTTGAGGAGGAGAAAAAGTTATCACTGAGAGGAAGTCAAGGCAATTTTTATTTACATTCAACATAGTTGCGATGAATTTGCTTCATTCAATGAATGTTTAGCAATGGCAGGGCACACTTTTCGCAGCTCGTCTGGTTACAGAAGGTTAAATTAAAGTGATGCCAAAGGCCATTTTCCTGTCCCCTCCTAATCCCTTATCCTTTAAAGGTCGGCAGCGCACTTGCACCCATTCAAGTGGACTATCAGCTTATTTGGAAATCTTTAGTGAAATAAAGAATAAAAAACAACGAGCGTTATAAATGCACGAAAGTCCCAAGACTAATCTAAATGAAAGAAAAGGAAATACCTATATGTACATACTCAAATTTAAATGATTTAATTTAGATTTTATACGTTTTCAGAACACTACATACATACAACGTACATGTACAGTACAGTAAACATTCATTAGCATAATTATCTTAAAAGCACGTATTTTTTATAAACGTACTTCGCCAAAATAACCGTGAAATAAAAGCATGTGTGCTATTTTGTTTTGGTGAGTGAGTAAGGGATGTCGAAGACCATTTCCCTATCACTCCCTAATCCTTCGCTTAAGGATAAGCCTACTATTAGTCGATAACGCATTTGCAGCGCCTTCGGCGCTACTCTTGAGTTATAGGCGACAATAGCCATCACCTACAATCAAGTGGACCATCAGCCTGTCTGAAGATCTTCAAATAAAAAAAAACCTTAATAGGTATCTAAATAGTAGAATTTGTAAAATTAAGTCTATTAAAAATATTGTGCAAATGAATTTGTCAATTTATCATCGCAAAATCTGGTAGGTGATTATCAACTGGTAATCAAGCTACCGGCAAACAAACAATTACAATTCAAATTATATGCACGTGTTGCAGATTAAAAATATTATGACAATTCGAGGCCTTATCTTCAAAATATCGATGACAGTGGTAGTAATATAATGGCACCACTCTGAACAAAACTTCAAAAGGACATAACTGTGGCTCTAGCATGAGTTCTAGCGAGAGCGTAAAAAATTTATATGGAAAATTGACAATTTGACATTGACAGTTCACGATTTTCCATACAAAAGTTTTACATTCTCGCTAGCGAGTGTAGTATCGTAAACTCATACTAGAGCCTCTGAAATTAAAGAGAATAATAGTTCAGCCAAGCTCGGAAAAATTACGATTTGTTTTTTTTTTTTTCAGCAAACAATTTTCATTTATATAAATAGATAGATTCTCCATTCGAAGATACGTTTAGAAAACTTGACACATCAATTCTCGAAGATACGTTTAATAACACATGAAGTTTTTGGAATTAATTTAGTAATTTACAGTGTAACCCCATCAAAATCTGTCTCGCAATTATGACAAAATAAGAGCAGTAATCACATTTAAAGAAAGGGCAGTAAACAGACCAGCAGCTCAATTTATGGTCCAGGATGTAGGATGAGGGGTAAAATGAGGATAGAGGAATGGACTCCAATATCCTTTACCCATAAAACGAAACACAAGAGCACAACTTTTACTGCGGTTGACTGGCTTTATTAGACTGACCGTGCGTACAAAGGCACACTGTGTTCCCGAATCAATTGTCATCTTCAACTTCACTGCTGGGCAGCCAGTAAAATGCTCTTAAAGCTTGCAGCTGCGTATTGTAGTCATGAATTGGGCAGCCAGCCCGTCTGGTGGAAGTAACTACCCTTTTACAGAAGACCGCCGTGCAATGACAGCATCTCTTGCAATAACATTAACGCTGACTTTAACACGCAATTTTAAGTAGGTATGTCATCTAAATCTGCTCAAGACTTTGTAGAAACGACCTCTCGGTTATCCATTGGCTTAAATATTACTACTTATAAGTCAATGGGTTATCCTAAATTGTTACTTTGTTACATGTAATGTGATGATTGATACTCTTGATTACACAATACATGAACGAATGCATAGCAACCGGCATCAATATAAACGCAATCAAGCAATAAGCTTAGAAGTGAGAAGGAGATAAGCGCCTTAATAAATTCGCAGCCGGGAAGTTTAGATCGGCGTAACGTGGCGAGAGACGTGCGCCGGCGCACGTACGCCACCCTTCGACCTGTTTTCACTTTCGTATGACACGATAACGAAATTTTCTATTGTACAACACAATATATAATATGTCGCTCAGCGAGCTATGGAGCGGCACCCGACCGTGAACGTCAGTAGTGTCACATGTAGTAAAACTATTGCAAATTGCATAACCGCCACTAATAAAATAGCAATATAGGTATGTAACAATAATATACAGGGTGACCCCGCATCGACGGATCAAATGGGTAGTGGTGGTAGGGGGGCCCAATACCTATCCAATGGACCCCCATGTATGTTCAGAGATTATTATTTGATTTCGAGTTATTCAGCTTTTTGTGCCGCTTTTATGTAACTCCGTATTCGTAAACAATTTCTTTTATTGTGAGTAATACATTATTACTAAAGCTATAATTTATTTTTATTCTTATAGCCTGATACTATAGCTATCACATGAAAACCTAATTTACGTGATGCTATTGAACTACACTGAATAAAAAAATTTTGTTCTCAAAAATTTTCTAAAAGCGAGTATAACAACTTCACTTTCTAAGGTTATAACTCAGAAAAATTACTGAAAAAAGAAATTAAAAACTATCTTAAAAACTTCTTTAATATTCTGTCAATACGTCACAGAAATTTTATTTAAATATCTTTAAGACTTTTGACCAAAATCTACTTTACAAATTAAGAAAGTGAAAATATCACTTTAATACCACGTGCCTTTTTTTTTTCAAATTCCAAGAAAGTTGTTTCGTTTAACTCGTTACCATTGTAGTTTTGACTTATTCTATCAATTCAAAGACAAAGACAAAGCTAGCAATGCAGTTCACCAGTTTAATTATAACTTGATACAAAAATTTAACTATTCTAAAGGGCTCAGGCGTCGTAATATTCCTCCGCTCCGCTATCAGCTTTAGGTAACGTGCCCAGAAGGCTGGCGGCATTGCCACGTTGGATGGCAATGCTTATTCTTTGTGCAAAGTAAAAGCCAGCCCTCTGGTCGCGTGAAGTGCCGATCAGTCGTTTGGAGATTTCTTTAAAAAGGGAATGGGCACTCGGGCCCCATGGCCCTAGTGTCTCTACCCCAAACGGCTGAAATATGTAGTCACCAATAAGTTTACTGTATTTGCGTCGTTTGAGTGTTTCCGCGGATGCAGCAGCGGTCCCGGCGCAGCCTGCTGTGCTTGGGAGATGTGATGGCGCGAGGGTGTCGACACATGTAGCATCCCACACCAAGGGTCTACCCATCTTCCAAGGCAGTAATGACATGCCATCCGGTCTCTTCCCATCATCTCGTGACAAGCCATTTGGTTCGAGTAAGGCACGTACACCGGCGGCAACAAGAGCACGGCGGATAATGTCGTTGAGATGCGCGTGTCGCGGAATGCGGCCTGCACTTCTGCTGCATGATAGGCCATGATGCCCGCCGCACTATTCTAAATGTTTCAAAATAATATGTATAAAACAACAGAATAATAACAACGATTTATTTTTTCATAACAAATGTTCGAAATGTCCACCAACAGCTGTCTGCCGACTTTTACAAAATGAAGTAAATATATATATATATATATTTGCTTTCAATAATATCGAATAAATTAACTTATTAATTATTATAACTCAGGCATCTCTTCCCATCCGACACGGTGGCTTAGGGATCCGTAAAATTTCCAACGTTGCTTTACCAGCTTTTTTATCATCAGCTCATGCCTCTCTGAATCTCGTAGGTAAAATCCTATGTTCAAACTGCGAAATTCAGGACCTGGACGATGCTAATAGAGCTGGCTAAATGCTTGCCCCGGTCAAAATTCAGTGCAACTTCCAAATTCTCAACGTAGCTGGGACGATATAGCCTGCAAATTGACATTAGATTCCCTGCTCAGCCAGTGCTGCACTACGGGAAGAGCCAGACTCCTCGCTGCTAATACCAAAGAAGCAGGATTCTGGCTCCAAGCACATCCATCAGCAAGCACTGGTACTTTTTTAGATCCCACAACCTTTAGAATTTCCATTTGTCTCCGCCTAAGGGTCCCGGTCTGCGCCCAGCATCAATGTCCCTGTAGCAGTATAGTCGACCGTCTTGGTCACCACAGACTGTCTTGCCAGAAAAGTGCTGGCCACTTTTCAAGGCATGCTGCTTTAAACGACATCCTCTGCCGGTCTCTTGCGACAGCCAATGTACCAGCTATATTAGAGCCTGCAGGCATCTCGAGAAACGATGGCAGGAGACCGGATGGGATGACCCTGATTCCCTGGAGATTGGGAAGAGTGCTGGTGTGGGATGCTACCTGTGTAGACACACTAGCCCCTTCGCATCTCCCTGGAACATCCACTAAGGCAGCAGCCGCAGCAGAGGCGGCGGAAAAAAATTAAATTTCTAAATATAGTGGCCTCGGCGCCGAATATAGTTTTGTACCATTCGGAGTCGAGACACTCGGTCCGTGGGGCCCTGTAGCAATGAGCCTCTTCAAAGACATCTCGAAGATGCGACGGGAGACCGAAGAGCTGGCACTTTCCTCGGCCAACGTATTAGTATGGCCATTCAACGAGGAAATGCTGCCAGCGTACTTGGTACAATGCCGCAGGGTCCATTTTTATATTATTAGTTTTAATCAATTTAGTATTAATTTATTTTTAGATTAGGTAATTTTAGTTTTTATTTTAATTTAAGTCTTAATATTAAAAAATACTTGTCCGCCTATTAAAAAGACTCTTTAGAGTTCCAATGTAAAAGTGCATAAATTCACTTAGTAAGTTCTTAACTGCCAATTCAATTGAAAGTAGTCTTTTCACCTTGACCCAGCTCTTCCGTATCGTATCGTCGTGGAGAACGGAAACGCGTATTTATCTCGCATAGTGTGCGAAATGAGTTCGTTCCCATTTAACGGACAGCTCCACGCCACGCGGCATCAAAGTATCACTAGGTTGCATTTTACGTCTCTTTCTTCGGAATGCACGTTCATTAAAAAGGAATACGAAGAATACACATGCAAGTAATTGAAGCTGTTGTCCATTACTGAACAATCATTTGAGAAAATAATGACCTACCCATGTGATATGAATCATGTGTTTCAATTTTCTTAACGTTTTTAATAACTAACTAGCTGTTACTCTTTGATAATGGAGCTTTCTATAGGTGAATCAATTTTTAAAATCGGTCCAGTAGTCTTTATGTTTATACATTATAAACATACATTTGTATGGAGGGGGTAAAAGGGGAGATGGGGGAGAAAGTGAGTAGCCTATATTACTCGCTGATAGTGTAGCTTTCTATAGGTGAAAGAATTTTTAAAATCGGTCCAGTAGTTTTTGAGTTTGTTCATTACAAAAATACAAAAATATTTTCTCTTTAGAATAAGTATTAGAATAGATTACATATTAATTGCTGCAGTTTTATTGAAATTTCTATTTTTTCGATTAACGTATAAATATTTTAATACTTTTTCTTATTATTTAAATGTGGTAGATGATGGTGTTCAAATGTTGATTGCATTTTTTCACTATCGTCGTGTAAGTTTTTACTTGCTGACCCAAAACTTCAATTCGGGGTATTCCCATATTGCCAAAAGAAAATTGGGCTTTATCTTTACCCATAGCGAACCAAATAGCTTAGAAATTCTGCGAACTAAGTATGGATGTGTGTATGTGTATGAATTTTCTACATTGCACTTTGTTCTTCGAAGAATTTTGTTACATTGAGAAACACCGTGCATTTAAGGCGACGCCAGCCCCTAATAATAAAAAAATCCACTTATTTGTAACCGTTTTCCTTTTAGCTTATCATAATAATTATAATTTATAAATACTCAAATCATCTGCAGGATATATGAAAGGGGATCATCATAGTTATTTTTTAAATTATATTTAATTACATATAATGAAAAAATTACTAATTTGCGGTCTAATATCGATGTTGTAACCGTGCGATTTGCTTAATAATCAATATTTTAAATAGCTAATTCTTAAGATAAATTTTAAGATCTACTATCTGAAGGCTCATCAAAAGAAAAATTTGAATTATACTTTATTTAATTTTTAAATAGATATTTCCGAGATTTGCAAGTAGCGACTCCCCCTCAGCAGTCCCGTCAATTCAGTGCGGGACGAGTTTTGCGGCTGGAGTCGCCTTAAGAATCTCTTTCAACAACTCGCTAATGACCGAATCATTTCGTAACATTTGTTTCCATATACAATGCTATGTTATTATAATTTCATTCATTTGATAATATTATAATGTTCTAATTCTAAAATGTTGCATTAATTTAAATTGACTTTAGGTTATCAAGGAATATTAATTAATTATATTGCTCTCACAATAAACCTTACATTATAATACAAATTATGTAAGTAAGATATGAACCTTGTACTTATTTCGATTATTTGTTACATCAAAACCGAACTGAAAATGTATTCACACTAACTGAGTGCGCAAATTTGAACTCGCGTAACTTTTTTGTTTGTTAACCGATTCGAATGAAACAAACATGAAATGTTACGGGAAGCTTGCTGCAATATATAGGTGAAAACCGCATTCAAATCGGTTGAGCGGTTTTAGAGATTAGCGTGCACAAACGTACAGAGAAACAGACAAAAATTCTAAAAACTATTTTTTTGACCTCGGTAACATAAGTACAACGTGTACAATTTTTTTTTTTTTAATATTTAATGTACAGGTACAGACATGGCTCGTTTACGATTTTATTATATGTATACTGTATAGATGCAGCTGTCCGCTAACTTAACGATAAGCAAAGAAGGTTCGTGCATACAAATCATTTGCAAAAAATTGTATCTATGCAAGACGTCAAGTCGCGTAGATCCGCGAATTTATTGCCCGCGAGTTGACGTATAACTCAGACGGAGCAGGGTCGAGTCTATACTTATAGACTCGACCCTGCTAATCTATACTTATAAAATCGTTTAACTCAACGCACAACCAATCGTTTAGCTGAAATTTGAGACATAGGTTTATATTATAACAGAAAGGATTTTTGAAAATATCAACTCCGTGGAAGCGTCCGAGGGTCGCGAGTATTTATTTATTTATTTATTTATTTATTTATTTATTTATTTATTCGGAGAATTAACAGACACAAGTTTATGTTATAGTTACATGCGTAGAGTCTAATACATAAGTACAAAAAAAAAACTTATATCCTCCAACATTCTCACTGAGACATATTAAATTGCAAAAGGTTTTTATATACATATAAAACGAGCGAAATGAGATTTTTTTTGTGACTTGTTGTTAAAAATAATTCAAACATTCCTAATTACTGATATGAAATAAAACGTTATTTTAAAACAATGAAACAAAAAAAACTGTTTTATTATTAAATAATTTATAGAGTGATTAATATTTGAGTAGATGCAGGGAAACCCACAGTCGCTTTTGGAGTGTTTCCAAGAAGTCGTTTCTCTTTAGACTGCTGCGTAAACGGGAAATAACCCGTGGGAAGGGAGATTAATACTCCAATGTCTCCTGCACATTTAACTCTTAAAAATAGAATAGGTATTTTATATTCAAGATATTATTTTAAAGAGTATATTGAGAACGAATTCGCAATAAAATCAATTGGGTGGTTTAGAACGTGGTCAAAGAAAACAAGGTCCTATAGCGCTTCGCTTGCAGAGACATGGTTATTAGGTACCATGTCTCTGTTCGCTTGTGATGCAAGCTTACGTCACCGTCGAATTGCCACTATATTGAAAGAAAAATATTTGCCAACACTCACACAAAAGATGAAATTTATGGGATGCTTTATGTTAGCAAATAAAATAGATAATTTTATATATTAATTAAAATAATTACATAGTAAAACACTTTAACATTTTTATCTTTAATACATGTACCTATTATAAATGGGACTCGGGTATATTGAAAGCACATAAACTGGCAACACAACGGAGATGACGCTGCTTGTATCGAGCTGTCTCTCGGAGTGTCATACCTGCAGCAGTAATATTATTATACCATGGTTTAGAAGAAGTTAGCAAAGAAACAGACAGGGGCGGATGGCGACTCTATTTTATATGAAAACATTTTTTTTTAATGTTAAGATCGGCAGACAGGCTGACAGTCCACTTGATGGTAGGTGGCTACTGGCTACCGTCAATAACACAAGCAACGCCAAAGTTGCTGCAAGTGCACTGCCGACTACAGTAGGATTAAGGATATGGGATTGGGAGAGGATAGGTGAAATGGGCTCAGGCATCACTTACTCACTCACCGAAACACAACAGCACACGTGCTGTCATTTCACTGTGGTCTTCTGTAAGGGGGTGGTTACTGCCGCTAGACGGGCTGCCCAAATGACTGCGAAACTTCCAAATCCAGATCCAGACTTTCCAAATCCTACTTTCCAAATCAGAGCCAAATTTAAAAAGTTGATTTTTCAAAGTTGACCCTGCCGGGAATCGAATCCGGGAACCCTAGAACAGAGCGTTAAGGCAAGCACCCTAACCACTCATCCAATAATATGTAATAATATGTACTAATAATATGTAATATAATAAGGATATGGGATTGGGAGAGGATAGGTGAAATGGGCTCTGGCATCCCTTACTCACTCACCGAAACACAACAGCACACGTGCTGTCATTTCACGGTGGTCTTCTGTAAGTGGGTGGTTACTGCCGCCAGACGGGCTGCCCAAATGACTTCGAAACACAGCCCTGCCACTACTTTCCAAATCCAGACCAGAGCCAAATTTGAAAAGTAAATTTTTCAAAGTTGACCCTGCCGGGATTCGAACCCGGGAACCATAGAACAGAGCGTTTCGGACTTCATATTGTAGGTATTTGTAGGTATGTATATTACGTCTGGCTGTTGGAAACAGACTTCTCCTTAATGTGAGGAAGCATGAGTCCACCATTAAATTCAGCTATTTTTATTTCAGGTCAATTCTATATAAAATTCTATAGATACTTATTAAAATTTCTATAACATATAAAAATATTTTTCTATATAAAAATTATGTCTACAAGAGGTGACAGATACGAAAGAAAGAAAGAAGTACAAGCAGTTTCTATCAAAACGATCATTTTATTGATAGCGGACATTCAGTAACAATTATTAAACTCATATAAAAATGGCAAGTGTGACAGCTCAAACGCCTGACGAAACTTTGGACTAGGAAAAGTAATGCCCAGCTTATCGCTTACATTGGTTCAATCATAGTCGTATTTATTGTTTGCTCTCGTCCACTGATAAAATGTTTGCAGTTTTATATAATTTCGTGTATATCACACAAAATACAAGCTAACCAGAAGAATAACCCCATTTTTTTTTAATTTTATTTAAAAGTAAATCTTTTACTTTATTTTTTTATACATGCATAACGGTCCACTTAATGGTATGTGGCTACACAGGCAGCTGTAGCACAATTAAAAAAGTCATTAGTGATCAGCATCAGCAAATTAGTCTAGCTAATCAGCTAACCATTTTTGTAAACCGATTGGAATGAAACAAACACTAAATGTTATGGGAATTTCTACGTGGCGATCACAATATTTCAGCAATGGCGAAGTGATACTGGTACCTTAGCAGACAGAAGTAGCCACTAATAAGATAAAAAAAAAGTTATGGGAAGCTTGTTACATTACATCAGTGAAAACCGCAATCGGTGAAGCCGTTTCTGAGATTAGCGTGTACAACAAACGCACAGACATACAGATAAACAGACAAAAATTCTAAAAACTACTTTTTTGATCTCTGTAACATAAGTGCAACTTGTGAAAATTTTGGTTTTTTTTTTTAAATAATATATATTTCATGTACAGCACGGCTCGTTTACGATTTTATGATATGTATATATAAAATCTATAATATAAAAAAGTTGTATAATATAAAAAAATATCCTACCTTAAACATAATATTCTAATTCGTAAGTTTAACATACTATAGTATAGTATAGGATTAAATAGAGAATACATGTATTATTTAACTTTCGCAAGAAATAAAAGGCTTTTTTATTTTTATTTTATTTATATAGGTTAACAAATAATTTGACGACATATCAATTCAAATTTTTATGTCCGCAGTAATAATAAAGTTCCGCAATCATAAGCTCCGGCGCATCACCCTCCTCCTGCTAAAAGAATTAATGATGCCACAAATCATCCCTATTTGCTCCTTATGCCTTGTCCTTTATTTTAACAAGAACACTTGCAATCTCTTTGTGCTTGGCCAGATTGACAGAGCGGTTTGGCGTTACTCTACTGTCAATTTACCCCCAAACTTTTGCAGTAATAAATTTATTATTATTATTAAGATCATTATCAAGTTTTCAATCCTTATCTTTTGTCAAGATTCAGTGTAGCCTAGTTTTTTAGTCTACCTCACATCAGCAATTATAGATATGATATATTATGTACAATACATGAAGAAACTGCATACTTTTAAAATTCAATATATTTATTGAATTACTATGCATCTATTATGTTTAGAATTATAGGCACATAATGTATTGAATGAGTGTAATTTAATCTAAGATTGCATGTTGCATTAAATTAATTTTGTGACCATTCATGTGTGCAGCTAGTTAGAGTTATGTACCTTAAGATCATTAAAAATTAAAGTTGGTACTTTTTATCGCTTATTAATCTAAAATAAATTACCAATATTAGATTTAATGTTTTTCAAACAAAATATAAATAGTAGATAAAACAAAAATATAATTAATTGATACACATGCGCAGAGTATGACGTCCATCCAGTACGTCTCGCTCGAAAGGTACATTACGATAATAAAACGCGTGCGACTGTGACAGGACTGCTCGTGATTGGCCACTTCCGCACGCAAAATATTTACACCGAATTCAATTTAAACACTTACCATAACATTTCTACTTAGTAATTGACTTCGAAATTAAAACTAAGTAATGGAAGCTTGTCACTTTTGTCTAAGTCTCTAAGGTGAAAAGAGAACGCTTCATTTTTCAAAATTTACTCCATCAAATTTAAGAAATGTCTTAGTTTCACTATAAAACACTATAAACTATATGTAGTTTATATGTATAAATACTAAATTTTGATTACGTATTATCTTTAAAAATGATATATCTTTAAAATTAAAGTGTTATTCCGATGTATAATTAATTACACTTTAAGGCTTCATAAAAATTGGGTGAGTAATTTTTTTCCAAAAGAGTACCAAAACATACATCCTCACACTATTTCAAATTTATAAAATTAGTAGGGTGGCAACCAGTAATACTCTAACTTCTAATATGAAGTTCTGTAGTGTCAGGGCATATTGCGTTTCGCAGTCATTTGGGCAGCCCGTCTGACGGCAGTAAGCAGTAACCAACTCCTTACAGAAGACCACCGTGAAATAATAGCACGTGTGATGTTATGTTACACTGAATGGGTAAAGATGCCAGAGCCCATTTCCCTATCCCTTCCCAATAATCCCTTATCCTTAATCGTTGCTTGTATTATAGGCGACGGTAGCCACCTACCATCAATTGGGCCGTTCAGCCTGTCTGCCGACCTTAACATACATACACGCTAGGTGCGTAGCTTGTAAATATAATAAAATGACATTATTCATTAATAAGTACCCATAAATGAAACAATTGAAATACATTGAAAATTAAAGGTAGTTTAAGGGGGAAAATGAAAATTAATGACATATGAAAATTATATGACATATACACATAGAATAAATGATGTCAAGTTGGTCTAAGATCTGAGGAGAGGTCGTCTTTCAACCAATAGTAATAGGGTATAACACCCATTTTTAAAAAGTGTCTCAATTAGATTCTGTAGTGCTAATGAACCACTAAAAAAAACACCAAATTTTTATTCAATCGATAAGTTTAATAAAAATGCATTTAAAATTTACATTTTCAAATTTCGCGCGTAATATGACGAAAACGCTGGAAACCATTTTGCTCTGTGGTCATGACGTCAGTTGGCTGCGTAAACAAATGCGCCGGTAATTGACATGCATGACACTGACTGACACTTTTTTGTTTACACAACCGTATGACGTAAACATGGCGGCTACTATTTCGTTGTGTTTAAAAACAGACTAAAAATTCTGAAAACTTTGAATTTACATAATTTTAAAATTTATTTTGTTATTTTACGAACTAAAACTAACATTTTCCGTCTGCTTTTTGCCTAAGCTATCTCAATAATATACTTTTAGATTTTTTTTTCATATATTCATGAACGGATTTTATAATTTAAATAAATAATTTTAATGTCAACTAGATAATTTTGTAATACAAGATTCATAACAAAAAAAAAACATTATCGAAAAAATGTTTGACACAGTTTATACCACAGACGTCATCCTCAAAGACGTCATGCAATAAAAATCTAAACGGTTTTTTGCGCGGCCATATTAGTCAATATTTATACAGAGTTGTACTGCATACCGTCTATTTTATTGTCAACGTCATTTTAAACGGAGGACAGATTTCGTTACATAATTTCATTCCATATCAGTAACGGAGCCTATTCCTTTGTAAATGTAAATTCCTATTACATTTACAAAGGAAATACAAGGAAATACGATATGGTCACTTTCTGTCATGTGGACTTAATGCTTAACCATTTACTATAAAAATTGTGTTTTTAATTTCAGGAAACTTCTATTATTAAGTATTTTCCCTTCTTTATTTACCTTCTGTGAGTCTATACTCAATAGGTTCATGTCATGGGTAAATCATGGTCAATTACTGAATTAACTTTCAGCAATTTATAAAAATACAAAAAATGTTATATCACACTAAAAAGAATTATTACTATGAAAGCAAAATATATTGTTCTACAAATCTACAGCCACTAAAACGTTTTTATTTACGACTAGCGACCCGCCCCCGGCTTCGCCCGGGGTGCGATTTTTATATATAAGAACATTCCCCGTTTATCTCTCTTTCCATTAGTGAAAACCGAATTAAAATCGGTGTACCCGTTCACGCGTGATGTCGTAACTAAGGGAAATGGGGATTCATTTTTATATATAAGATTATAAGATCAAATGACAAGCAGGGCCCAAAGCGGGAAGGCACAAATTGCAAACGAATCCGGAATTCCAGGCGCTGAAACATTACATATCAACTAGTGCCTCTGTGAATTATTGTCCTTATTATAGTAACGCTAAGATTCAGTTTGCATTGTGCAGGTTCAGTAGTTGTGCTATTCAATTCAGAGTTTAGTTTTGATATTTGCAACAAGTGCAGCGACCTGAGTCCCAGCAGCGATCACGTAGGCACATCTCTAGGACTAATTTAGGTTAGTCATGTGACAATCATCACAAATCCGATTAGGTATACAATCCGCCTTTTTGTTTTGTTATTAAAGTTATAATAAATATATGTTCAAAAGTTGTTGCAGATGACCAAAAATTTGGACAAATTTAAGTATCTTCCCTGTTTTCGGTCTTACAATTTATAGACCCTTAATAGTAAAAATGACCTATTTGGTAGAAGCAGATTCGAATCTTCCATCGGGACTTCTAAGAGCTTTTATTTTTGTCTGAGACGACTAGCTATAAAAGCAAACACAGTGGCTAATAAGACTTTAAATTAGATAGGTTATGCCTATTCTTGAATGTACCAAGACATAATGCGCTCGATTTTAGTATAGCTGCAGTAATACAACCCTAAAGGTTTTCAAATACTTAATAGAGGTGGCATCACTGTTGCGATTTGCTCTAAATAAATTTACCCATGGTCCTTTCTTAACATTCTCCAATACCAAAATGCCTTGTCCTAAGACATCATAATTCCGATATAAGTTCTTAATTTTTTATTAATAATTTTAACAATTCTACATGACCTTTTTCCGTACATTGTAAAAAAGTAAAGTTTGTAAGTCCATAAAAGGACATTTATATCCTCCGAAACCACCAAACGAATCATTAAAAAAAATAGTTCGGAGTCAGGTTGAAGGCCAGGCAAGGGCGCAGGTTTATTTTTAAAACTTCACGTGGGAACGGAGACAGACAAAAGCTTGTCATACACAAAAAGAAGAAAGCATTAAAAGGAAACTTTTCAAAAAATGATAAACACACACAGCTTGCAGACAATTTCAAGTTCGAATACGTAATTTGGCGTTTCCACTTTGTCGATCGCAATTAGCAAGACGCTCTTTTTAAAAATCCAAACCGGTCCCGAGCACGTCAAATTACGCAACTGGAATTGCCGGGCAATGTTACCCTGTTACAAGTTATGAATTAAACAACCTTAACATACATAAACTCTCCTAGGTGCTTATTTTTAAAACAAAAAACTTTATATTCAATCTATACTAATAGATTGAAGAGTTTGTTTGTTTGTTTGTTTGAACCCGCTAATCTCAGGAACTACTGGTTCGAATTGAAAATTCTTTTTGTTTTGAATAGTCCATTTATCGAGGAAGGCTATAGGCTATATAACATCACGCTACGTATTATATATAAGCAGTGTCCAGTACCGCGCGCCCCATGCGCATGCCGCCGCCGCCGCCGTATGGGCCGCAGCGAAGCGTGGCCGAGTTCAGCTAGTGTATAGATCAAGCCATTCTTTGACAATTTAATAGTTGATAACAATGTTTGATGATGAAAAGATTTTATAGACATCAAATAGAACTTGGACTGGTAGTGGAACCGGAGTGCCTGTTTGCCGGCAATATATGAGATAAACAGAAGACCACTACGAAATAAAAGCACATGTGCTAGTTCAATCTGTTCCGTGAGAAAGGAATTCCCTTTATTCTCTCGTCTCTCGTCGTATCCTTGACACCTTATTTCATTAGGATCACAATTCTGCGTTATAGCCTGACATTTAAGGAAAAAATTCATTCCCCAGTTTAGGAGCATGACGATTGATTTTGTGGATCATTCCTAAACCTCGAACGACAATATAATGTTCATGTATACAGTACCTACAGGGTATCGTTTGATAAAAATTACACAATAAATAAAAGAAACGTATTTCTTCGAAAATGTAATCTGATGATTAAAAGTCTACTAATGTCAATGTTTCTTGTTTATTTTCATTGTGGCTACATGACCGCGTGACGTAGTCAGTCATATGACTGGATTCTCAGACAGTTCATCAAACATTGGAACAAATGTTACAAGTGTGGGGAAAATATTTGGCAAAAACACTGATGTTTTAATGATGGGAATCGATTCTTCGAAAAGTTCTAAGCAAAAGGGTTGAATAGTCAGTTTTTTCATATCGGAGATACGTCTGGGGCCTAAACTTCTTATTCATTTTACTGCTACGTCAAAGGTAGGTGAAACGCGACATGATAGATACAAGCTTTTGCAACAACGTCTTGGATTAAAAACCTTCGTCAAAGGTTCGGGATGAGCATACGACCGTTGTTCGAAGTTGTTGAGGACTACTTTGAAATGAAGATCGCCAATCTGCAGTAGGAGATGGCATTGTAAGAAAAAAAAATGTAGGTTGAGTGGTCGAAAATAAATTTCGCAGTATCAATAAAGATCTACGCGTTGGAGTAATCTTCTGTACTTTCGGATTTTATGTCACACTAAACGTTTATCATTATCTCGAAAGGATTCCCGTTGGTTTGAGTATCTAGATGAGCAAACGGGATATCAAGAAGATGCCATGCACGCACTAGATCTCAATTCTAGGGTATTTTTGTGCTGATTGATGAGTCTTGAATTCGTTTTTATTTTTTGAAATGAAGCCATATTAATTGAATTTTTAATTGCTTTTTAGTGTTGAAATGTTGTTAGAAATTTCTTTCTTACTTTCAGTTAACAACAACTTTCTTTTTATTTCTACACAATATGGAAATTAAATTTTAAAGAGTAAAAGTATATATCAATTACTAAATTAGCAGCCACTGATGTAGATGTGTCCTAGGATTTTAGATAGCATTGTTTTCTTGATATTACTTAAAATTACAAAACTAATTAAATTGGTTAGTAGAAATAAAATGTAAAAAAAATCAGCAGCTTACAGGCATAGCCACTACACGATTATTTTATTTTATTTCTTACATATATAGGTAACGTGTTTGAATGCTATTAAGTTGATTATTAAGGTTTAAAAGAAGACAAAAAATATTTCATCTCTTTTTTAAATAATTATTATTTGAGTAAAATAACTACTTAGGATTGATTACTGTTGCCTAGGTAACGTGCAATGCGTTAGCGTTGGCAAAGCCAAGATCTCTGGTTAGAATCCCATTGGAATATACATTTTCTAACTAAATTTATAATGAAAAGTGATTCAGAGTCCTAACCATATAATGCCATAATATTATAACCGTCATACCATAGAAATCTGTCCACATGCATTTTCTGTGGATACACCTCTTCATTTGATTGATCTTATAGCGTAAATCTGCTGATCGTTCACATTCCTACCAGTGTTGCATTTCTTGAGTGTCGACATCCACATGTCATCTTCCGCAGCCACATGATTCCTCATCAAAATATCTCTGAAAACATATAATATTAGTGACGTATAATACATATTAGTGAACAATGTGATTGAAGATTTCACACAAGAGGAAACACCTCGCCTCGAGCCCAAACATGTTCCGTGTTGGAGATTAGGTAAAGAAATAACTTCTAAGGAATTATAAGTTGATATAAAAAAAAAACAATAACGTTACATTTAAATAAAGTACCTGAGCGATCGAGCTGCGCTCGGTATGTTTTTATCATCCCTCGACAACAATACAAGTACCACATTTATGAAATGGTTATAAAAAAAGTGTGATTTTACAAGTCTAAATACATAATTTCATCCAAATCTTTTGAGCCGTTTCCCAGATAAGCGAAATAAGTATATGTCGGCGCTTTTGATTAACGAGAGTAAACAGCAATGACAACTGTCAGTTGTCAACTGGACAGCGGGAGCGGAATGTCATTGTCGTGGACTCTGACACAACACCGAGCGCTAGCGCAGAGACGCAGAGACATCGTGGCCGAGTATTACCTTACGAGAAGGCAATCGGTTTACATCAAGTGAATTGTGCTACGTGTTTGGTGGAGTGTTATCTGATTTGGTGTGATTGGCTGGTGGACAATGCGATCGAGGACTTATTTTGTGCCGATTATAGCGTTTGGTTTAGAATTACAACGCATGACCTAATGTTGAATTATATTCTCCGCGTCGGACTATTCGCGCCTATATGTCGTCATCAAATAATATGGAGACCAATGGTAAAGAGGACTCTAATAATGTCCCTTCATTGCGGAGGACCCTAATAGAATCCCTTCATCAGAAGTGGGATTACCTCACGAACACTGCTATAAGGATTGAAGTTACGCAATCATGTGGCGCAGTGTCATGGAAAATCGTCAGTTTTATCGAAGCCATAGAGGATCCGGTTACGACGAGTGAATTTGAAGTTATCAGACTTCAACAATGAAGCTACCGACGTCGATTCGTGAGCTTGGTGCAGCACCCATGACCTGTGCCTCCCAGAAAGACTATTACAAGGAGTTGCAGATAGCTGAGCAAGAAATATGAAGATGTTACAGCAGCGGCCCATCCTGGACAAGTCAAACGGGATCTGCTCTCGGTGCGGGTCAACGGATTATCGCGGAGCAACCGCGACTCAGAATGGAGGTGCTGTGGGACTCCTGTTGGCGGCCTATCGGGTTCGAGCGCAATAACGACTTCGAGAAATCATCGCTTTTATTTCGATGGCATTAACCTATGCAGTGAGGTTGACCCTAGTGAATAATAACGGTGAGTCGTTTTCATTTTGTTTTGTCTCTAGGGTAGAGAGCGCAGCCGATAAGTTAAACGAAAATCGACATTGTGATGTAACGTTAGCTGACCTTGCTAATCACGCAGTTTTACTATACCTACCTACAACACTAAAAAAAAATCATCGGTTGTTTAGATGAGAGTTATTTAATTGAGGTTTTCTTTCATGTTGATCTGTTGTTACTAATAATTCGATCTACCCACCCAGTTATTGTTATGCGAGAATAATTATCTTAAAATTTTAATGTGAAGCTGGACATAGACCGTGTCGTTTTGTTTCTAGATAGACTTAACTTAAAGTGCTAGAATGTGAGTTATCACACCCAAACGAACCCAAAAGCATGATTAGACTTGAACAGATTAGTAGTCCTGTAAGAGTAATTGTTAGTTGCACGAGGTCAAATATCACAATGTGTATATCAGGGAAGTTGCGAGGCCGTCCGGTCCATGTCGTCATATGAGATGACGAGCTTGGTCGAAGGGACACCTCGAGCGAGTTCCATTTGCATGACTGCGAGGCCGTCCGGTCCATGTCGTCATATGAGATGACGAGCTTGGTCGAAGGGACACCTCGAGCTAGTTTCATTTGCATGACTGCGAGGCCGTCCGGTTCATACCGTCATATGAGATGACGAGTTTTGGTCGAAGGGACACCTCGAGTTAATTTCATTTGCATGAGGCCAAATGAAGGGTAAATGTGCTTGCATGAGTGCGTATGTGTGAAATTATATCTAGTAGGTCAGGATAGGACGAGCATAATGAATGTGGTGAGCCAGATAGTTTTTCTTTCTGTGCAGATTAATCGAACATGGATCGAAGCGGAGGGGAGAAGCGCACGAGGACGTGCGCATGTCAGTCTGGCCGTGTCGGCGCTTTTGATTAACGAGAGTAAACAGCAATGACAACTGTCAGTTGTCAACTGGACAGCGGGAGCGGAATGTCATTGTCGTGGACTCTGACACAACACCGAGCGCTAGCGCAGAGACGCAGAGACATCGTGGCCGAGTATTACCTTACGAGAAGGCAATCGGTTTACATCAAGTGAATTGTGCTACGTGTTTGGTGGAGTGTTATCTGATTTGGTGTGATTGGCTGGTGGACAATGCGATCGAGGACTTATTTTGTGCCGATTATAGCGTTTGGTTTAGAATTACAACGCATGACCTAATGTTGAATTATATTCTCCGCGTCGGACTATTCGCGCCTATATGTCGTCATCAAATAATATGGAGACCAATGGTAAAGAGGACTCTAATAATGTCCCTTCATTGCGGAGGACCCTAATAGAATCCCTTCATATACTTATATACACATGAGTATAGATAATGCCATTACGAACATGGGATCTTATAAACATTGTTATTTTGTAATATCAAGTGGTGAAAAATTCCTATGATTAATATGGAAGTACCAATCAATTTCTGTGACCAAACATAATACTTACTTTATTTTAAGTTTATTAAAAGTTCACATGAATAATAATAAAAATAAAATAGTTTAAACAATTATTATTCATCGTCTAAGATATTTTCATAAACAAAATTTCTCTAACAGGAAAACTAATGACGCGTTCTGTTAAAAAGTCACGTTTTCATTCGAATAGGGAAGAGTTGAGATAACAAAATAACAAGAGCAAAACGCTGGCGCCAAGGCCCCAAATGACTTGTCTATCAGCCTACGTGCTTGGACGAGTGTAATCCGTAATCCCTAACTCAGTATGACGATATACGAACCACTCTCTCTGTCGGGCCTGCTCAATTATAGACATAGTTTTTCCTGGTAAATCTTCACATCAAAAACTGTCCATGAAAATTATTTATTAAAATACAATTAAAATTAAATTTACCATATAAATGTATAGCTCCTATAATGAGTGGTTAGGGTGCTTGACTTAACGCTTTGTGCTAGGGTTCCCGGGTTCGATTCCTGGCAGGGTCAATTTGAAAATGAACGTTTCAAATTTGGCTCTGGTCTGGATTTGGAAAGTAGTGGCAGGGCACACTTTCGCAGTCATTTGTGCAGCCCGTCTGGCGGCAGTAACCACCTCCTCACAGAAGATTACTGTGAAATAACAGCACGTATGCTTGTTGTATGTCGGTGAGTGAGTAAGGGGTGCCAGAGCCCATTTCCCTAACCCTTCTCGATGCCTTATCCTTAATCCTATGTAGTCGGCAGCGCACTTAGGGCACCTGTGACGTTGTTTTTCTGCAGAGCCTGGCACATAGACGCAAAGTTACCTGTCTTATAGAATACATCTGTGTATTCTATAAGATGTACTTCGGAGTGTGTGCTCGAGAGCTGCATGAGATCATACCGCCTTCCCCTTTCTTCTATCGGACATGCAGACGTACGGCTGGTTACCATCCTCACCTTGTCAAAAAACCCGCTAATTCGGACCAAGCGCTTTAAAATATCTTCTGTGATGCGCACTGCTAAGGATTGGAACTCCCTGTCGGCGTCTGTATATCCGAGCTCATATAACCCAAATCTTTTCAAGGTTCGAGTGAATAGGCATCTTCTGGGTGAGCTCGCTCCATCGTCGGCCTCATCCTTCCTACATGGATGATACCGGTCAAGAGAAAAGCTATCTTCAATAAAAAAAAAAATGGCGTGAATACATAACTAAAACCGATCGAATTTTTGGTCAATCAAACATTCAGATTAATAATATTCAGAAAGATGCTGTGAAGAAGGGCGCTGAAGTTATTGAATGAAGTTTAAAAAATGAAATAGGCCTTATTGAGTATCTCATATCTATTGGTGTATCGCTTGACTTGAATTTGGATTAATAAACAGATAACCGATTCTCTCTTTGGACCGTGAACCACTATTTGGACCCGGTGCAACTGAGCATGATCCGAATGGATTTTGACCTTGCTCAAACTCTGGAGTTACTTCCTGCTTAGTTGTTTTCACATCGTGGGGTCTTCAACAGAGTAAATAAATGTTTGCAGGTTTGGTATTTGCAGCTTGTTTTTATAGACACAACAAACAAAAACAACATAATATATTGGAGTTTAAGCAGTGACATGTTGTTTGATTATTTGAATATCTAACAATAATAAATTTTGTATTTTATATCAATCTTAGGCAGCAAGTAACATCAAAGTGACCGAAACAAACACTATCATGAACATGAAAATATTTAAAAGGTTTAAAGCCTCTTATATGGTGCAATTAAATATGATAATAATATTTATTTAGTGCGTATTTGCGTATTGTTTAAGAAAACATTTTATATTTGATACTATTTGGTTAATGTTATTACCAGAATGTTAAGTTAATGTCAGAAGAGCACCTGGAAATATACGTAGGTAATAGAATAGGTGAGCGGGTAAGGGTTCAAAGAACCCATTTCCCTATGCCCTCTTAATCCCTTATGGCGTTGCTTGAGTTGGGCGACAATAAACTACCTAACTTCAAGTGGAACATCAGCCTGTCTGACGACCTGAATTTTCATTTGATTTTTTTTCTGCGATTTGGTCTACGTCTATATTTTAAAAGATAATTATCAAAAACAAAAACATGTAACAGGTAGTGTTAGTACGACTATATGTAGTACGTAGTATATGTTCTAAAAAGTCTTACAACATTACCAAAAATTGTACACGGTATGCTAAATTAAATGCGCAAAGGCAAAGGCTCAGAGCACCGGTGTATTTTATGTAGACTGTATTTTGTGGACTGTATTTTCTCGCGGTAGGGCTAGTAAGAAATAGGTTACACGGTTGGCCATTACCAATGGAGTCAATAGCTTAATGTACAGAATTAGATAATCACAGACTCAAGAAATTGTAGTACGCAAAACTAATAGGTTTGAGATTTTGATTTTTGAGTGACATAGTGTCCATAGATTTTGTAGCCATAGTTTTGTCCTGATGCGATGAGTAAGTAAGCTAGGAGTGTTCCAGTAAATCAGTGCGAGAAGATTTATCATTTTTTTATAATTTTACATGAATCATCAATTTTTATGAATCAGATATATTTATTGATATTTCGATATCTATCTGAGCACATAATTGTGCATGTACAATCAATGATGACAAAGCATTTGTAAGACAGGGACATTCACTTATGGCGAACAAACTAAAAATATGTAGCACGTTTTTATTGTAATGTGTGGCAGACAAGCTGACGATCTACTCGATGAAAGCTAACTAAAACAACCACAGGGGGTAAACAATAAGTAATGAATTTATTGTAATGAAGACAATGCAGTGGTCTTTTGCAAGGGGATAGAGATCGCAAAATGCACACCAAATAAAATTAAATAAATAAATAAGAAAAATGAGAGTTATGAAATGAAATAAGTAAGTAATTTATTGATAAAGGAGAAAACGTTATGATCAGAGATTTAAATTTGTGGTTATAATGAAGAAATTGCTGTCTCGCTGAATGGGATATATATATATATATATATATATATATATATATATATATATATATATAATGAACTACTAGCGACCTGCAATCTAACAGTCGGAAACACAGGCAGCAAGCCAACGTTTATAAGAGGCAATTCCGAGTCGATCCTCGATATCACCCTTGCCGACGAACTGGCAATAAAATCGATTACAAGATGGAAAGTCCTCGAAGTGGAAACACTAAGTGACCACCGCTACATAACCTTCTGTATCGGTCACGAAGAAGAGGCTACTAGAAAAGTAAAGACCGGGTGGATCGCTAGGAAATTTGAGAGAGACACCTTTACGTCCTGTGTTGAGCTCACCGACTGGGACCCTGTACCGGAAAACCCGGACCTCTACGTGCACAATGTTACAACTTTGCTAACAAAATGCTGTGATGTTGCCATGCCCAAGAAGTCGGACCAAGAGAGCCGCAAAGAAGTTTACTGGTGGTCGCCAAACATTGCCAATCTTAGGAAAAAATGTGTCAGAGCACGGAGAGCCCTTAAAAGGACAACCTCTAAGGATAGACGCAAGCGCGCAGAAGAACTTGCCATTGCACGCTCGGGTCTTGGGAACGCCATCCAAAAAGCTAAATGCAATGCCTGGAAGGAGACCCTAGAACAGCTAGACAAAGATCCATGGGGAAGAGGGTATCAGATTGTTACCAAACGACTAAGAACGCCACCGTCGACTGATTCTCTCGACCCCCAAAAGGTATGGCAAATCGTAAATGTGCTTTTTCCAGGGGACGAGAAACTTAATGGTGTGGAGCTACCAGCAATTGGGGAAATACCACCAAACTGGACTCAGAAGGAGCTAGAGTTTGCTCTCTCTCGGCTTAAGACGGGTAAGGCACCTGGGTTGGACAATATCCCGGCTGTGGCGGTAAAGGCTTTTGGCGAAACGTTCCCAGAGGGAATGCTGGGCCTCATGAACACATGTCTCGCACATGGATATTTTCCAAAGATATGGAAGCGTGCCAAACTGGTACTTTTAAAAAAGCCGGGAAAAGAACACTTGAGCAGTCCAAATTCTTATCGCCCGATTTGCCTGCTCAGCCACATGGGAAAGATGCTTGAACGTCTTATTGCAGAAAGGCTGATCGTAGACCTCCAAAGGAAGGGGGATCTTGCGGACTCTCAGTACGGTTTTCGGAGAGCGCGATCCACCGTCGATGCTCTGATGGCTATCTGCACGGCGATCGATCGCGCCCGGAGTGGAACCTGGCGCACGCGTAAATTCTGTGCTGTCATCACTCTGGACGTGAAGAACGCTTTCAATTCTGCAAGGTGGGCATACATTTTGGCAGAACTGCTGGACAGGAAAATTGAACCATACCTGGTCCGTCTCATAGCCTCTTACCTGGCAGATAGGTACATCGAATTCGAGCACAGACAAGGGACCGAATCTGCTGAGATCAGACGCGGTGTACCACAGGGATCCGTGTTGGCCTCACTGCTATGGAATGTTATGTACGACGGAGTCTTAAGATTAAAACTTCCTCTGGGCACGAGTCTCATCGGCTTTGCAGATGATTTAACACTGATCGTGTCAGCAAAACACGAAGAGGGGGTTATGGCTAGAGGAAACTCAGCAGTGAGACTGATCGGAGAGTGGATGGCTGAACGAGGGCTAATGCTCGTACCCGAAAAAACCGAGGCGGTGGTGGTGACAGGACGAAGAAAACACATACCGATGCACTTCACAGTACAGGGCCAGAGGATAAACCCTGCGAGCACAGTGAGGTGCTTGGGGGTGCTCTTAGACAAGTCTATGACCTTCATACCACATATCCGGGCAATAACGAACAAGGCAGCATCTCGATGCCAAGCGATAGGGCGACTTATGCCACGCATCGATGGACCGAAAACTGTCAAAAGGAAGTTGCTGGCAGGGGTAGTAAAATCCACCTTGTGCTACGCTTCGCCAGTGTGGAGCCGGGGGTTAAAGTTTGCCAAAGCAAGAGCGCAGCTGGAAAGCTGCTACAGGCTCGCTGCGGTGCGTGTCGCTTGCCTATACAAAACGGTCTCATATGACGCCTCTATGGCCATCTCGGGTATAATACCTATAGAGATGGTCATTAAAGAGTTAGATCGCATATTTAGTGCTACGAGACGCACCAGCGAAATAAAAACGAAGGCTAAGCAACAAACCCTTGCAGAATGGCAAGACAAATGGAGCAAACCTGGAAAGGGAAACTGGACCAGGACAGTTCTGCCCGACGTAAAGATCTGGCACCAAAGAAAATTTGGATCTTTAAATTATTACTTGTCGCAATGTCTCTCAGGCCACGGTGTTTTTAATTCCTTCCGGAAAAGGATCGGTAAATCACTTACGGATACGTGTTGGTTTTGCTCAGATATAGATACCGCAGAGCACACGCTATTTGTTTGCCCTAGATTCTCATCGGAGAGGGCCGAAATGGAGAGGGACCTAAAAGTACACATTAGCAAACGGAACATGGTCGAAGTCATGCTACAGAGCGAAGAATGCTGGAATCGCATTGCAGCGTACATAACTTCGATAATGAAAGTGAAAGAGAAATATGAGCGCAGTATGGAAACGGAAGAACGAGCGATGATGTAAAGGGATGCTCCGCTGTTGTCCGAAGAAGTAATATATAGTCCCGGACGGCCGCGCCAGGAGCGGAACTGGAGGAGGGGTTTTTAGTCCGTGAGAGTCGGGCATACGTCCATAATGGATTTTCCCCTCCTCACGTAAAAAAAAAAAAAAAAAAAAAAAAAAAAAAAGCATCTATCCATGTAGGAAGGATGAGGCCGACGATGGAGCGAGCTCACCCAGAAGATGCCTATTCACTCGAGTGCGCATTATAAAAGATGTTTTAAAGCGCTTGGTGCGAATTAGAGCGATTTCGACAAGGTGAGGATGGTAACCAGCCGCACGTCTGCATGTTCGATAGAAGAAAGGGGAAGGCGGTATGATCTCATGCAGCTCTCGAGCACACTCTCCATGTGTGCTCGTAGAGAGCGTTTGTGTTAAAGGATTATGTTGAGTGGATAATAGAAATAGTGAGGAAGAATTCGAATGCGTGACGCACAATGCTGTTATGAAAAAATACCCAGGCAGGCAAATTTTTTAGCATTTCGATGAAACTTCCACACTAAAACGTCCACAAACGCGAAAAATCTATTAAGTTATATCATAACTAGCGGCCCGTCCCGGCTTCGCACGAGTGGACATTTATTTTTTAAACATTTTTGAATTTATTCGATTTTGTATGGAAGGGGGGAGGCTAAAGGGCTCAGCTCGGGGAGGATGAGTAGCCTATGTTATAATAACATAGTATAACATGTAATAACATAGGCTACTAACATAGCTTTCTATAGGTGAAAGAATTTTTAAAATCGGTCCAGTAGTTTTTGAGTTTACAAAAAATACAAAAATACATACATACAAATCTTTTTATAATATTAGTATAAATCATGGGGAAAGCTCGAACCCTTTTGAAATGACCCAAGATTCCAGGAATGCCACACTTAACACATTCTCCAAAGGATAAAATGTGGGAATCGAGTAATGTTTTCCT
The DNA here is from genome assembly GCA_910589475.2 of Bembecia ichneumoniformis. Lineage (NCBI taxonomy): Eukaryota > Metazoa > Arthropoda > Insecta > Lepidoptera > Sesiidae > Bembecia > Bembecia ichneumoniformis. The sequence continues at coordinate 1,717,095 of OU342520.1, forward strand.
ATGTAAGTACTTTGAACGTATGCGTATCTTGCTAAGTTGGGTAGACAGCCAATTTTCTAAAGATCCTGAAAGCATATTAGAGTGTACCTTTGAAACCCACTTAATTAATAAATTACTGTTTTAATGTTTATAATATTTTTGTAAACTTTTCCGTCCTAGAGAGAATGTTTCCAGCATTTCTCATTTATTGATTTAGCAACCATCCAACCACCAGCGCCATGTAAGGGTCAACGAAGGTGGCCATAAAAATATCTGTGTTAAGTAATGATTTTATATCTGTAAGTAGTTTATGGCTGAGTTCGTTTCAAACGCAGGTAAGCACAGTCATTAAGCTGATAAAAAGGACTTTAGAAGCGCGTTAAGTGCGTTGAGGTTACAGAGCCGGTTTAGGCTCTGCAGTTATACTTATTATAGTGACTGGATCGATAGGAACTATACCATTATATCCAAATACAAGAGAAGAAACGGGTAAGGTAGACCCCACCCCTCTATCCCCTACTTATTTTATCAACGTATCATCTATCCTTATAGGTACTTTACTTGCGGTGTCTCTCCAACTAGTGAAGGTTGCCGATCAGCCAGGAACAGTCCTCTCTGTTTCTTGTTCGTCGGTAAACTGATGTTCTTCAGCCACGACTTCCTTCTTCGCCCAACTTTTCTCTTTCCAGCTACTTTGCCCGTCATCACTGTCAATGTATTTTGAACTTAAATATTGGCTGATTTAAAAAGGTTTGATATTCAAACATGGAAAAAGAAAAAGAAGTAAATATATATTTTGACGTGAAAAGAAAATAGTGTGTTTTTGTACATCTGATGAAATGTTTATGAAATATACCTATAATGAATGTTATATAAGTTATTTTGAATATTTTAATGTGCTGTAAAAAATAAACTGGATGTGTGCACCATCATGATGAGTTATTTTAGAGGTTTTATTGAATAATATCCCAATGAGAGTATTAAAATTAAAGTAATCCGAAGATAACCACAAGATTCACCAGCTGAAGCAGGTCGCATCGCTCATGTTTAAGAATAACCCCAATCCTTTACGCCTTTTCACGGAGAGCATAAGGTGTGTTTTAGGCCAATCAGTTGCAGGACTTTTAGACACCTTTTGAGTTCAGCTAAAGGACATTGCTGGACCACAAAGAGCCTTATAACGTTATAAAAAATTGTTTATAAACGTATAGTGCTTTAAAATCAACAATGAAAAAAATAAAGATATACTCGTTGTTCCCAGATTAAGGTTTCATAAAATAAGTAATCTTTTAAAAGTCAATGCATAACGATATTAAATTAAGTTACCAAATGATGCAAGTCTATAACTAAGTTTCAAACATTTATGAAAAAAAAAATTGTGAATACTTACCTATAATGTAGCAAACTCTCTCGCTGACAAAAAGGCGAATTCACATTCAAATAATGTTATGTACCTATTTATGATTCGATGATTCTTGTTAATGAAAGATAAATTAATTGAAAAAAGCAAGTTACGCTGGTTTCCTGCCGGATTCCTCTTTCTGGAACCGGTGGTAGATTATTTTTATTTTTACTGTGTAGCGATCTTACGAGTATATAAATACTTGTAACGGTTTTATATAGATAAATTAATCATATCAATACAAATAGGCTGATGATGATTCGCGAAAAAAGCAATTATATTTTTTTTTAATTGCGCAACGTTACCAAAAAATTCGTTAAAAATAGTCGTTTATCTATAAGTTTGTATCTATAACGAGATTATGTGCTTAATCTTTGAAACGAGGTAGCAACGGGCGCCAGCACTAGTGCCGTCCGTTTGCATCAGCAACGAGGTGGTGGGGAGGCGATTCACTCGACTTATATTTGTGAACGAAGCGCGACTTGCACTAAACGGCATCTGACCGCGCGTGCGTGCCCAACTTTAAAAAAAGACCGACTGAACAAACCGAAATGTGTAACGTATGCACACGTGATATCGCGAACTCCGCACCGCCTGCGGAGCTTGTAGCCGAGCATAGAGCGAACAAGACTTTGGAAAGGCTGAAGAGGAAGCACAACATCGTCACGGACCCCAACGACGAGCAGAAGCAGAAGGAGGTCGAGTATCAACCCGACCTCCTTGCTCTTTCAACGCAGTACACCAAACTCTGCTATGACGTTTTCAAACATGTCACCGCAAGGTTTCAGGAAACGAAGGCGTACGCGTGAGTGCTTGTTCTTTTTTTAAATTTGCAAACTTCGAACTATTTAGACTCGGATTGTCGAGTCGCAAAACCAATCCAATCGCGATATCAATAAGGTTCAAAATTGCTAGCGCAGAGCGCGTGATATAAGTGAATTCAAATTGAACGGAAAACTTTCTTCCCTAACAAACATGTAGTAGTTACGTACAAACTGATAACGACGTTCTTCGTGATTTATGACGTATGGCCACTGAACAAATAGAGATTTTTTTATCGATTTTTATAGTACTTATTAACCATACATTTTTAATATTATATTGACTCGAATAAAAAGATTTAAAGATTAAAAAAATCGTTAAAGTGATTGCTAAGAAGTTAGAGTTATTGATGTACTTAATAACTACAAAACCTTCTTATAATTCACTAACGATCCGCCGCTGCTTCGTACGTATTTTATAAAGAAATGATAAAGCCTAACTCACTCATAAAATACACAAGAAAGATACACACACGCGCGCCATTTTTATGAAGTCTAATAACAGTAAACTTTCTTTTTAATTTTCTTTTTTAATATATTTATTTATTTATTTATTAATACAATATATGATATATCTATATCTATACATTTAATAAATTCGTAAACGAGCCATGTCTCGTTCTTTAAAAAAAAAAAAAAAAACAATTTGTACACCTTGTACTTATGTTACCGCGAGGTCATAAAAATAGTTTTTAGATTTTTTGTCTATTTCTGTTTGTCCGTGCGTTTGTGCACGCTAATCTCAGAAACGGCTTAACCGATTCGAATTCAATTTTCGCTTATGTATTGCAGCAAGCTCGTAACATTTAGGGTTTGTTTCATTTTTCAAACGGTTAACAAAAAATAAAGTTAAGTATACAGAATACCACGCGTACGAAGTTGCGGGCTCGGCTAGTCTTAAATATGTTCTAAAGTTATTTCGTTATAAAAAGTTATATTCATTTTAAATTACATAAAATAATATGTGACTGGCAATATGTAACATTATATTATTGTAATATACCTACTAATTGCCTTAGCTAATAGTGCTGTATTTTTTAAACAAAAATAAATCGCTAATTGTTGCTAAGCGCAAAACAAAACGGCTGGACCAATTCTACTGTTTATTTTGTTTTATTTTTCTCAAATATTCGTCCGAGGAAGGTTCTTATGAAGAAAAAAATTGCTCCGAAAACTGCATACATACGTGCAAAGCCGGAGACGGGACACTAGTAATGAATAAATCGATCTGTTTCAAATATAAAATGATCTAGGCATTATCGATAGGTATTAATCTAAAGCCAAATCGAATGGATTCGAGGCCGACTATCTGTCACGGATATTGCAGTTTCACCTCGGGCTGTGCAATGGTAAAAGTTTTTAACGCCAATTTTAATTTTTGATTGTGTAAATAAAATAAATTAATACCGCACATACATACATCTAGTCTAGATTATCTATCTAGATAATACCGGTAGAAAAAAATCTAGAAAAAAATCAATGGACTTGGACAAAGTTGAATTTAATGTAAATTAGTTGATCACCATTTATGTAAATTTGTAAATTGTACTAGACTACCGTGCACTGCTTCCATTTCGTTCAACTTTACGGATGCACTGTTAAATTAGTTTACACGTGTTTTGCATTAAAATAAACTCATATGCGACACCATTTTTTGAATTTAATAAAATTGGTCATCCCTATTATTTTTATTTTATTAGTAAATATTAATGAAAAATCAAATACGCTTTGTTTATAGTGTAATATTATCCAAAAATATATTGAGTATCTACCTATCTCTCAAGTTACTGACTTTTTTATGTTAAGTTCGGCAGACTGGCTGACGGTCCACTTGATGTTAGGTTACTACCGTCGCCTATAACACAAGCAACGCCAAAGCCGCTGCAAGTGCGCTGCCGACTACAGTAGGATTAAGGATAAAGGATTAGGAGGGGATAGGGAAATGGGCTCTAGCATCCCTTACTCACCCCCCGAAAAACAACAGCACGTGCTGTTATTTCGCGGTGGTCTTCTGTAAGGGGGTGGTTACTGCCGCCAGACGGGCTGCCCAAATGACTGCGAAACGCAGTGTGCCCTGCCACTACTTTCAAAATCCAGACCGATTGACCCTGCCGGGAATCGAACCCGAGAACCCTAGAACAAAGCGTTAAGGCAAGCACCCTAAACACTCATCCAACGGGCTCGTCAAATTTCAGAATCTGACTGAACAGATTTCGTAATTTTTTCCAAAAATTAATATTCTTGGTTTAATATAGGGTGTAATTTATTGTGACTGGCTATACCCTTGATCCTCTAGCTAGATGATAAAGTGGCTACCACTGCCTGTTATTCGGTCACTACCTATTATAGCACAGATTTGGAATTTTCGCGAAGACTTCTTAGCGGTACTTCTTATATTAATACATTCTATAGTTTGATCAATTAGAAAGAGTCATAATAAATACTATGAAGAAAAAAATATATAATTTCAGTAACGTATTCTTATAATAAACTAGCGATCCGCCTACGGCTTCGCCCGGCGTGCAATTTTTATATATATGAACATTCCCCGTTGATCCCTCTTTCCATTAGTGAAAACCGAATTAAAATCGGTTTACCCGTTCCAATTGGGCCGTGACCAAGGGAAATGGGGATTCATTTTTATATATAGAGATAAGATGTATCTGTCCCCTACCTAGTCTATTTAATCTTTTTTTTTATTCGAAATTCAAACTGGTCATGTGCGTTTTTCAATAAAATGGAATACGTGTTCTGCTGCACGTTTGAAGCAATGTAATCAGGGAGTTTTACAATGCAAATCGATTATCGATTGTTTCCTTGTGAAAAGGTACTCGTTACGTTTGACGTTTTCAAACGACGGACTCAACGCGATAACGAGAAAATTGTTTCAGAGTTTTCCGATGCTCCCTTTGAGATAAATTTTGATATTTTATTTTCAACAAAAATCTTACGGCATACAATTGAGACAGCATTTTACTAATTATATTGGGTTTCATTAAGATATTAAATTTAAAAAATAAAATTAATTAAATAAAGGGAGAGGATTTGTGTAAGGAGTTAGCATATAATATTATGTATTTTTATATAATATTATATAATATATTTTATATGTAATAATAAATAAATAAATAATAAGTATATAATTAATTTTTATTATTTCTGCATTTACAAATTTACAACGGACATATTGTATCCGCACAAAGTAAGTACTTACCTTGAATAAGTCTTATAACAATAAAAGTAAAGAATAAAAGAAGCCGAATGGTGATTTATCAATGACAAGAATGTCGACAATAGATTGTGATAAGCGAAGACAGAAAGACAAACATGTTTGTTTCAATATCTCTCTATTATTCTATTTAAAAAAGATATCTAATTCAACATTACGCAAATCATTGGCTTCGTTGTGATAGAGCTTTTCCCTTAGTGACAAAAGGGAATTCAATTTGCGTATTTACTTAAACTGAAAACCATCTCTATAAAGCTACAGACGAAATAAATTAAGACAGCGACAATCCAGTGACTCGTACCCTCGACTGCGGAAACGAAAGATGCAAGTTCGATTCCTGGCCACAGATACTCCACTAAATAATCTTAGATGTGTAAGAAGATCAGTTAGATTCAAAATAATTATGTACTCATTAATAAACACCCCATTAATCGGTATTCCAAAATCGATACAATATTTTATCTGAAGCAAAAGTCTGACTGAAAAACCAGAATCTTAAATATTTTTAATATTAATTTAAATTAATATTAAGAATGTCCTTTAATAGCAAACGCCTGGAACTTCCTGAAGCTAATTTCTGGCTTGAAAGGCCGTTAGACTATGTTATTACATCATTATTACATAATTAACACCCAAAACAATATTTAATGACTATACGTAACAACTGACATTCCCCTGAACAAGCCCCTGAGACGTACATTTTGTTGTTATCAGCGCAAATACAATCAATGTTTATCCTAATACATGTCAGCTTGTCAGCCATCAATGATAACATCAAAGAATATTGTTCTGTGACACGAGATATTAAAAAATCGCAAATTCTAACGATGAAACTAATATTTCAAGTCTGAAGAAAACAATCGTTAAGTAGCCGTTAACTTTAACTTACTTACTAACTACCTAGTTAGTTAATATATTTAGTTATATTATTAATTATATTTATAAACCTACTTATTATTTATAGAAATTTACACAATGCTCTGCCAAAAAATATAATTTAATATGCTTTTTGTATACGAAAATACCTGCTAAATTCGTGTTATAAATTTAAAAGTGTGCCAAAATGCATTCATGCCAGAACCGTCTCAATTGCAAACAATTCTTGACTTCTACTTGCCACGCATCTCATAATAAATACATTTTAAATTTTGAAAAAATTAATTCACGTTCTCTACTACGCGAATGGCCTTCGGCAACTGGGCGCAACTGGGCTCTCTACACCCGGCCCCAGGTACTCAAAAATATCAAAAAAGCTTTGTTTTTCTAAAACTATTGTATTAAATGAAAAACTGTTTTGTAATATGTACTGTAGTCGGTAGCGCACTTGCAGCAGCTGTGGCGTTGCTTGTGTTATAGGCGACGGTAGCCACCTACCATTGGACAGTCAGCCTGTTTGCCGATCTTAATATATAAAAAAGCTACATGTATTACATTTTTTTTCAAATTGCAGCTGAGATTATAACACAAACATACTTTACTCATACCTACTAAGTTTAAACCAAAAAATAAAGTTAAATTCGTATTATTCAAAAAACAAGGAATACTGATAGTCCGGTCGCGGGACAATAAAAAATAGTAATAAGTTTGGAAGTGTCGGATGTTGTTGATTTTTGGTAAGTCGATAGATAATGAATATTTATGCTTAAAACAAAAAGATTAGAAATTTTGAACCGTTGCGTTCAGAATAATATATGATTTTCAGTTTTTTTGAAAAATAACCGTGACTATTGAATAGTGGTGTAAAATTCTTTCAGTATACTATTACGTAATATGCTGTTTTGTAGTTTTTGCGTTTTTGGACAGATCGCGAGTATGGGTTATTTCAAAACTGAACTTCAAACATTGGTATTGTACCTAATTAGGAACATATTATATAAATGTTTTTGCGCACATGTTATTTATTTCTAACATTTTGTGAACCCCTCAAAGGCTTTTGATAAGATTTTCACTAATGGAAAGAGCAATAAACAAGGAACGTTTATGTATAGGTATAATTAACAGAAAAAAAATTGCATCCTTGAAGCCGGAGGCGTGTCGCTAATTAACACCCAAAACAATATTTCATGATTAAGGTTTTAAGGTTAAAATTTAATTTTTAAGGTTCTAAAAATATTGGTAACCTTTGGCGTGTCTATCCAAAATTAGCATTTTTCTCAATATTGATTCAACAAAGCGTAAGGATGTCAAACCTAAATACATAATTGATACAAGACACGGTCTCAAGTGCTTAGTAGTAGTAAATTACAAGCCCACACACCGGCATTGTTGGCACGACAACTTCACTAATACTCGGGTGCGTTTGCTATATATAATTTGCTATGTACACAGCATACAATGTACCTATTTGCATATTTGCAAATTTGCAAAACTGCAAATCTCCGAAAGTACTTTATCAATCATTTGAAATTCTGTGTCGTACCCCTACACAAAGAGTTCTCGAGAGATCGCTTGAAAAAATATAAATGATAAAGATTGATTAAATGTTTCAGCCTATGCCCTATATATAATTATACATGTCCTGATTTTAATGTTTTTTTTCTGCTAATATAAATATATGATCTTAAACGAAGTAGTATATTTGTCGAGCCCGTTGGATGAGTGGTTATAGGGTGCTTGCCTAGGGTTCCCGGGATCGATTCCCGACGGAGTCATCTTTGAAAATGAACTTTTCAAAGTTGGCTCTGGTCTGGATCTGGAAAGTAGTGGCAAAGCACACTGCGTTACGCAGTAATTTGGGCAGCCTGTCTGGCGGCAGTGCCTCCTTACAGAAGACTACCGTGAAATAACTGCACGTGTGTTGTGTTTCGGTGAGTGAGGAATCTTTAATCCTACTGTAGTTGGCAGCGCATTTGTAGCAGCTTTGGCGTTGCTTGTAGGCGACGGTAGCCACCAGCTATCATCAAGTGGACCGTCAGCCTGTCTGTCGACCTTATCATAAAAAAATGCTTGGACAATTAATTATACATTTATATTAAAGAGATAATGGATTCGTGAAATTTTGTACGCAATCATACAATTGCGGCATGGTTACGGCGATTTTAAGAAATTTAAAAAAAAAAAAAGAGATTTGACGTGACTCGGACTGTACAACTTTTAAAACAAATACCTCACTTCGTTTAACAAACACGAAGTGACAATACACGTGCGGTCTCAGTTGTGTGTTACGCAATTTTATTGCTAAACAGTGTAACCAGAAGGAAACGCAAAAATGTATGATATTTTTTTCTCAGAACGCTTTCCAATTTCCAATATGCTTTAAGTTTTCTCGAACACTTTCGAAGTCCCTGGAAGATCTTGTAATAAGATTTCGTAACAAATTTCTTTTCGTAACAAATTGTATTGTATTCCGTTCAATTTAACTGTATAAAAATAAAGATAAACAAACAAACAACTTATTTGTGTAACAAACACTTATAGATATTTGTATGAGCATTGAGAAAACCTTAATAAATCATTTATAACTCGTATTTTTTTGTATTTTCGTATTTTTTTTATGTATTTTTCACCAATGTATAGTAATATTTTACCGAAAGTTAAATGTGTACTAATAGAATCAATATTGTATTGAAATATCCAAATAATAGAGAAAAGTACGTAACCGTGAACAATCTTTTCTGCGTCAAAATGAAAATAATTTTTGTATTGCTCTTATCTAGTGTCAGTCTGTCAGTATTATCTACTAACAGTGGCACAAAATTGGTATCCAGAGAAATTATTGGTATTTGAATTACTTACTAATAAGACTGTAAGTTTTTCGATACATTTTATAAGTATTTATAGATCTTATTTTATAAATTACTAGCGACCCGCCCCCGGTTTCGCCCAGGATGCAATTTTTATATATAAGAACATTCCCCGTTTATCCCTCTTTCCATTAGCGAAAACCGAATTAAAATCGGTCTACCCGTTCAGGCGTGATGCCGTGACCAAGGGAAATAGGGATTCATTTTTATATATATAAGATAAGATTTTATAGATCTTGGTGCAAAAAAAATTGAGGATTTCCCTATTCCTCGTAAATGTGAATCATAACTATTTACCAATTTCCGGTTAAAATTAAATATACGTACACACGACGAAACAGGTTGCTGGCCACTTATAAATTAACTCCGTTATTTTTAGCTGGAACTCAATTTCTCAGCCATTCCCAACACCATATTTGTGCGTCTTTAAATGTCGTCATTACCATTGCAGTAATATTATTTCTTAAACATCTGTACTGTCCGTGAGATCTACTGATAAAACGACCTACATCATTTTTATTTATTGTATTATTTACCTATAGTCATTGCAACATTTACTCGAGATTTATTGTACCCATATAATGAGACAAAGTTCCTTTAATTATTTTAAGATGATTAATTGAAAATACGAGTAAAACATTCCTAATTACTATCTATTATTTTTCAAATGCTGTATTACCTCAAATTATACATTATTAAGGCGACGCCAGCCCCTAATGATAAAAAAAAATCCACTTATTTGTAACCGTTTTCCTTTTAAATTATCATAATAATTATAATTTAAAAAATACTCAAATCATCTGCAAGATATATGAAAGGGGGATCATCATAATTATTTTCAAATATATATATTATAAATTACTAATTTGCGGTCTAATATCGATGTTGTAACCGTGCGATTTGCTTAATAATCAATATTTTAAATAGCTAATTCTTAAGATAAATTTTAAGATCCACTATCTGAAGGCTCATCAAAAGAAAAATTTGATTTATACTTTATTTAATTTTTAAATAGATATTTCCGAGATTTGGAAGTAGCGACTCCCCCTCAGCAGTCCCGTGAATTCAGTACAGGACGAATTTTGCGTCTGGAGTAAAGAGTGAGCCAAAGATTTTAAACTTTTTGGAGTGAGCTAAAAGCTAAATATATCGTCGTTCACATCTCATCACGCGGGTCAAGTAACTGTCATTGTCAGCTGACTCGTGTTACGTCATTCGACCTTGTCATGTGACGTTTATCATGGACGCGTGTGCTTCTGCTTACAGCTGTTTGAATTTAGAATCGTATATTGTAGCTCAAACATTTTCAACTGTATAGTATAGAAATCGGGCAAAACGAAAGAATCCGTAATGTGACATTTAGAACCTTGTGGTACAAAATCGCTCAGTCTATCGCCAACTTTGCGAGGCTATTTAGCTATGCCATGGCCATCCTGATTACGGCATATTTTTGTAGGAAAAATTTCCCAATGCCCTCTCTACATATATTCTATATATTCAAAAAACAATTTGTACACGTTATATATTAACGAGGTCAAAAAAATAGTTTTTAGCATGTTTGTCTGTTTGTCAGTGCGTTTGTGCACGTTAATCTTAGAAACGGCTTAACACATTTGAAGTTTTCACTTATGTATTGCAGCATGCTTCCCGTAACATTTAGTGTTTGTTTCGTTCCAATTTAAAAACAAACAACTTATAAACGCGCTCCAAATACCACGCGTACAAAGTTGCGGGCTCAGCTAGTAAAACAATAAATTCTCTCATTATTTAACGTTATACTTACCTTTCGGTTTCGTTCATGAATGAACGAAAGAAACCGTTCAGAATTTATTATAATTCCTATAAATATTGGACTTATAAATTATAATATAATCAGCGGCGATTCCTGGTCAGTCTAGGATTTGTTCCAGGTTAAGGTTACATTTTTAGAAATTCTTAATGACTATGTATATACTTACCTATTAAAAAAAATTAAAATGAGTGTAACTAAATAATTTACTACTATAATGGTATGATTATTTGTTTAGCATGTAAACATTATTTAATACTAGCTCTTGCACGCGACTTTTTCCGCGTCTCTTTATAAAATCTTATATATAAAAATGAATCCCTATTTCTCCTGGTCACGGCATCACGCGTGAACGGGTAGATCGATTTAAATTCGGTTTTCGCTAATGGAAAGAGGGATAAACGGGGAATGTTTTAGGGTAAGTATATAAAAATTGCACGGGCGGAACGCTAGTATATTATATTGTTATGACTCACCAGGGAACATTCTAGTCATGACTCACTATGGAACGTTCTAGAAAAACGACTTCGCCTGTCTACAATTTCTGGAAAGTTATTGTCAAAGGAAATTGATCCTTATGCACACAACATAGAGTTCACGTTCAACAGAAATAGCGTTACCGAATTTTCAATGACTTGTTTACAATACGTGTTTACAAAAGTTGTTTACTTCTAATTGTTTGTTGTTTGTTTGTGCTAAATTCGAGAAAGATCTAGACGATTGGCAGCGGGTATAAATAGGCGAAGTGGCGAGCTAGCGAGACAGTTCGACTCTGCGATTCGAAAGCGATAATACTCGGAACTTACCTGCGACTCATTACGGAATTACGGACGACTTTTGGCAAGTTTAACGGATTTAAAGAAGAAGTTTAGCCCTATTGGAAGTCATCTTGGTTTGTGGCAATAAATAGTTGATTTTCGCCCTTACACGGCAATTTGACTCACCCCACACTTAACAATATTTTTAAAATTGGTTCAGTAGTTTCTGAGTTAATTCATTACAAACATACATACATACAAATATTTCCTCTTTATATTATTAGTATAGATATGGATAAAGTAATTTAATTATTTTATTCATGTCGCCAACTTAGAGGAATAGTCACTGAATACAATACTGCCACACTTGACGCTGTCTCCCAATGTTTGTCTCTTTCCAACATTATATAATATTGTGTGTTTTTCTTTGACAATCGTTTTGCAATATTGCAAGGTGCTGTGAATGCTCAAATGACGTCAATCAGCGATGTTTTAATTACCTTTTATTTTTATATTCAAGCAGTTGTTAACACAAGTGTCTACTCATGTCTATAGTTTCTTTTCTACTTACAAAATTTCTTCTAAGCTACCTCACGGATTTCGATACGGTTTTCACTAATGGAAAGAGCGATAAACGAGGAAGTTTTGTGTAAGTATATAATTTTCAAAAAAAAAAATAATATAATCAGAGTGAATTTGTAATAACGTAATAGTAGCTGTCCATTGAATACAAAAAATAGTTAATCTATAGTGAAAAGAAATAATATTTACACATACTTACTATCTATAGTAAGTATTCTATAGTATTTGTTTTTTTTAAAAACACTCATTTTTAATACTGTTAAAATATTAAATCAAAATTGTCATTGGTGAAGGTTATTGATTAATATTTTTTGTATATGATTGTACCGACCTTATACCGACTTTAATAAAGTTTAATTTTCAATAAGCTTTACATTTCTAATCTAAACCTAAACTTTTTAAGTTCTTTACTACCACCGATAACGGATCCACTGAAGATAGTCGTGCCTATTTAAATAAAACACTACAATTACATACGTGTCCTTCTGTTGCGGTTTGAAACAAGCGCCATTTAATGAACTAGCCCTTGACCGCAAAAATGCGCAAGCGTCTGTAAAATTAAACCTTGTGTTATTTGTTTTAAAACACAGTAGATAAATCTGAATTATATTAGGAAAAAAATAATTTACTACTATTTAACAAAATAATTTACTACTATTTAACAAAATAATTTACTACTATTTCTAAAATTTCCATTTTAGAAAATATTATTCCCGTTCGCGTCTCTTTATAAAATATTACTCGCTGATAAAAGCTTTCTATAGTTGAAATAATTTTTAAAATTGGTCCAGTGGTTTTTGAGTTTTTTCATTACAAACATACATACATACAAATCTTTTCTCTTTATAATATTAAATAGACTAGTAATATTTAGATAGATCATTGTATTATTTTTACTTTCTTTGTGCGCTCGTGTATCTACATTTTTAGGGTTCCGTACGTCCGAATAAAAAAACGGAACCCTTATAGCATCACTCGTGTGTATGTCTGTCCGTCCGTCACAGGCAATTATCTCGGAATCTACTTGACCGGTTAAGTTGAAATTTGATACACATATCAATTTCTGTGACCCAAACGCACAGGTGTGACGTGAATAAATGAAATCTGTATATGGGAGAACATTTTTGGGGGAAGGTGGAAAATTAAAAAAAAAAATTGAAAACTATAGATTAGCTATAGTGAAATATTATATCTATTAGTGTTTTTTGTATTCAATGTAGCAGTTTGGACAGTTATTATTAGGTTTTACAAATTCACCCTGATTATATTATTTTTTCTGAAAATTATATACTTACACAAAACTTCCCATCAGTGACATATCAAATGGAAGGTCTTGATGTGAAGATCTTAAATGTTTTTTGTAATTTTAAAATAAATAGATTCCAAGTTATTAAAGAAAATAGACGAAAATTGACCCCCCCCCCCCCTATCTCCGAAACTACTGAACCTAAAATTTTGAAAAAAAATACAGAAATTCGTTTTCTACTTATAAGAAGTCCATGATATTAAAATAACATGGTAAATCACTTAGTATTGTGCGGATAGGTAACATCGTACGGAACCTTCTTCACGCGAGTTCAGCTCGCTCTTGATGTTTTTTTTTTTTAATTAAAAATGCACGTGTCTCCGGATCTGTCTCAAAATCAGCGCCACCCTGTCTTAGAGACTTGGCTTTCATGCTGTTGCAGGAATTCACAGTGCACGCGAACCTACCTTCTGCATGTTTTGTGTTCCAAGCACTCATGTATTATCTGTTATCATTCTGATTGTGATTGATGTTATTATTGTATTTCTTTATGTATCTATGTGTGTGAAGACAAGGCAGTAAATCATTCGTCAAAAATGTACCGATTGCATAATATCCAATTGCAAAATGACGTATTTAATCGTCACTTTGCATTTTCCCCTTTTCAACTAATGATCATAACCAGTATTCAAGTCGAATATATTGCGATTATATTTTGTTACCACCAAATAATGCTATAAGACAGACATGCCTTATCTTGTTCAGTTTTTTCCTCACTTATATTCATCAATCATCGTTCAGACGGTCATTAACCCAACATTGAATTCTTTCATGTTTTTCGATTATAGAAGTTATTGCAATGGGCATTAGTTTTCTTTTTCGAAATACTCGGTATGAAAGTTTTAATGACTAATATTGATTTGCCATCTTAGCCTTCGTATTTTGAATCGAAACTATGCCATAGTAGCCCAGTCAGATTAGGGGTTTCATCTCGGATTGAGGTGATTACCTCGCAAGATTAATTAAAAATGTAAATTATTCATATTTTTAATTATTATATACTTACGTTAGTACATAATAGCTCAGACAGACAGACAGACAAACTCTTTATTACTCACACAACATAAATAAAAATAACAAATAAATACTACAAATAAGTGAGTACAGGCGGCCTTATCGCTAAGAGCGATCTCTTCGAGACAACCTTGTGGCAGAGGAGAAAACAAGAAAGAGAGAAAGAGGTAGAGTGCTAAAGAAACAAAATATAATCAATAATCTATATACTAAATTTTCAAATATAACAGAGAAGAAAATATGAGTTGTGGGTTTCCGGGATGATGGCCCAGGTCTGTTGGAAATTCTTCCAAACGTTTCGTCAACAACTGCGGTTGACATCCTCAGTGGTGTAGTCCAAGTTAGAAGAAAAAGTACATCACATCACTGGATATCGGTCCACTTGATGGTGGTGGCTACCGTCGCCTCTAACACAGTAACAGCCAACAATAGTTAAATAGGGGATTAGGAAGGGGTAAACCAATAGGCTCTGGCATCCTTAACTCACTCACCAATACACAACAGCACACATGCTGTTATTTCACGGTGTAAGGGGCAGACGAGCTGCCCAAATGACTACGAAACGCAGTGTGCCCTGCCACTACTATATTAGGTATTACAGCTGCTCGCTAGCATTCTCAATCCTAATATTATAAATGCGATAATGAGCTTATTTATTACGCTGATTCCTCGAAAACAGTACTTTTTCTGGATGAAAGGTACCCTATGTCCTTTCCTGCATCCCTGACAACGTGTATGCAAAATTTCGTGATGATTGGTTCAGCGGTTTAGGCGTGAAAAGATAATGGACAGACAGACAGTATGGATTCACATTTATAATATTAGTATGGATTTAGAGAAAAAAAACAACTACATTTAATCTAACAACGTGACAATAATTAACATCTATGTATCTAACATCAATACCGATAAAGATTGAATAAATGTTTTAACAGTTAAGAAAAAATAGCCAGTTAGCCTTAAAAAATAATAAATAATACACTTCGAAGGGGTCTAATAAATAAATACCATTGATGAATTTACCAATACAAACATACTTATGCTCACAGTCAATTGAGTTGGTCGACAAGGTTCACGTCCATTGACACGGCCTGAATATCTTTTATTGGACGAATTTTTAAACAATTGAAATGTATTCTTTTCGGTTCTACAGAATTAACTCTGCAAAAAACTCATATAAATATGTAATTCCACTCCTAAATGGTTTCTGCAAAACTAATGAATTATTCAAACACATTTGTTCCTTTTGCCTCATATCGGACACAATGTTTATTCATTACAAACTTTTTTGGTTCAATTTTTTAAATTAATGCTTTATCTTGCTAGGATCAAAAATCAAAAAGTTATTTTATATCCCACTAACGACAAGTCTCCCGGTTCATCTCTTTATACATTACATACTAGCTGGTGCCCCAACTTCGTCCGAAAAATAAAAAAATATAATGCCCGACATCTTTTCTGCTGTGACACTTCATTTTTTTAAATATTTTTAGATGATCCCTCGGGAACAGTACTTTCATTCTGGATGAAAGGTATCCTATGTCCTTTCCTGTATCGTTGTTAAACGCTGTTTAGCGTGTTTGCAAAATTTCATGATGATCGATTGGGTAGTTAAGACGTGATAATATTTAAAACAAACAGACAGACAGACAAAGATTTTAAATGGTTTTTTTCTAATTTGCAGAAAAAAAACTGCGTCCTTACGCGACCGGAATGTGTTGCTATTTGTAAATAATAGAAATAAGTGTTTCTATCGAGGAAATTACAAACGATATAACACTTTTAAATAGGTCAATAGGTAATGAATGTTTCTTATCAAACTTCATAGATGAGTGCAATTGACAAGCAGATATCGTAATTTGTAACACGTAATAGATTTGATAGGTACAATAAGTAGGTATATTATTATGTTCGTTAAATCAACTTAACTTTTTTTTTATATTAAGATCGGCAGACAGGCTGACGGCCCACTTGATGGTAGGTGGCTACCGTCGCCTATGACACAAGCAGCGCCAAAGCTGCTGCATGTGCGCTGCCGACTACACTAGGATTAGGGATAAGGGATTAGGAGGGGATAGGGAAATGGGCTCTGGCATCCCTTATTCACTCACCGAAACACAACAGCACACGTGCTGTTATTTCACGGTGGTCTTCTGTAAGGGGGTGGTTAACTGCCGCCAGACGGGCTGCCCAAATAACTGCGAAACGCAGGGTGCCCTGCCACTACTTTCAAGATCCAGACCAGAGCCAAATTTGTTAAATACTTTCATTTTTTTAACATGACTTCTCGTGCCTTCTTCATTAATCTCGTCTGCAGAAAGAAACGCGCGATCTTTCTAATACTAAGTTGTGGTTATTCGTTCTTCTTCTTGCGGTGCCTCTCCAACTAGTGAAGGTTGGAGATCAGCCGGAACAGTCCTCCTTGTCTTTTATTCGTCGGAGCAGCTCTACTGCGTTAGCTATCCCGGTCCACTCCTTCTTCCTTCGCCCAACTTTCCACTTTCCAGCGACTTTGCTCATCATCACCAGCTGAAGCAGGTTGTATCGCTCATGTCTAAGAATATCGCCCAGGTAGGAAATTTTTCGCCTTTTCACCGTGAGCGTAGGTTGCGTTCTTGGCCAATCATTCGCAGGACTTTAGCATTGGTCACCTTTTGAGTCCAGCTAATGGGCAGCATGCGATTATTCGTTATTAACACTTTATTAACAATTTTACTTATTAACAAGTTTATCGTGACATACAAATCCTTGTTTTGCTGTAGCAATAACTTCGTGAATGTTTATGGGCCGATTTCCGAATAACCGATGGGATATTTAGTGGCGTGGTTATTTTTAATTTTATATAAACTTAATTAAAAAAGTTATATAATTTCATTGTTCATTATATAAGTCACCTATTATTTACATATTTAGAAAATAACTATAACACAACAATATGACAAAATATTAAATTATTTTATAA
Organism: Bembecia ichneumoniformis; assembly: GCA_910589475.2. Taxonomy (NCBI): domain Eukaryota; kingdom Metazoa; phylum Arthropoda; class Insecta; order Lepidoptera; family Sesiidae; genus Bembecia; species Bembecia ichneumoniformis. The sequence continues at coordinate 1,734,680 of OU342520.1, forward strand.
ATAGCTGAGTCCGCAACTACGTACGCGTGGTATTTGGTATAGCGCGTAACTTTTTTGTTTGTAAACCGATTGGAATGAAACAAAAACTAAATATTACGGGAAGCTTACTAAAATATATCCGTGAAAACTGCATTCAAATCGGTTAAGCTGTTTCTGTAATTAGCGTGCACAAACAAACATTCTAAAAACTATTTTCTGACCTCTGTTATATGTATATAAGTACGTGACGATTTTTTTTAATATATTTAAGGTACAGAAACGGCTCCTTTACGATATGTATTTAATATATGTATAGATTAATAAGATTTTGGACTATATCTGAAATAAAATTATTTTAATTTGAATTATTAATACCAGAATGGTTCTATTATTATTAGCAAAGTGTTCTTCTTTTAATTTTTATGGCACTGTATCCAAGTAATCTCTTTTTTATTTTGCAGTATAGCAACACGGACAAGCCAGCCATTTCACGTGGCATTGGCTGCGTTAGTGCTGATCGCTTGGCTGAGTGGTTCAAACGAGAATGCCAACATTCGTGGCTGGAGGGCATTGTACATCGGCGCCGTAGCCACACATCTCGGTGCGCAAATTTGGATGACACTTGTCTCTGGTAAGTTTTTTGTTCGTTTATCACAGACTGCCTTATCTTTTCATCCCATACTATCCTAACGAGAAACCGTAATGTCGAAACGCATACTTATTTATTTCAAATTACTAATTAATTATAAGTAAATGATAAATAAAATAGTTTTATAAAAAATGTCATTACAATATGTGTCATGTAATATTTTTTTATGTTAAAATTGGCAGACAGGCTAACGGTCCACTTGATGATTGGCTACCGTCGCCTAACACAAACAACGCCACCGCTGCTGCAAGTGCGCTGCTGACTACAGTAGGATTAAGGATAAGGGATTGGATAGGAAAATGGTATCTGGCACCCCTTACTCACCGAAACACAACAGCATACGTGCTGTTATTTCACAGTGGTATTCTGTAAGGTGGTGCGAAACGCGGTGTGCCCTGTCACTACTTTCCATATCCACACCAGAGCCAAATTTGAAAAGTTTACTTTCAAAGTTGACCCTGCCGGGAATCGAACCCGGGACCCCTTTTTTTTTTTTTTTTTTTTTTTTTTTTTTGCGTGGGAAAATCTGCGAGCCAGATCCCCACCGACCATGGGGACATCGGTGGGGTATGTGGGACTTCTACCCACTAAAAACCCACGGTGCTTCCTCGCGCCGTCTATGGGCGGGGGGGTAAGGGATCGTGGAAAACATGCATCTGCCTCCCCCGCCAGACGAGGCCCGCGCACTTGCGGGCTCCACCTCGATTAGGCGCGGAGTTTGATCTCCGCGCCGTGGAGAGACGTGCCGGAAACACACAGCACGTCTTCCATCGTTGCCCGGTGTTGTGATGACGGCGGACAACCCCATGTCCACCGCCCCCGGGCGAAGCGGCACGAGCCGCCCATTCTCACCTCTCGCAGCGGGCAGTCAGCGAGGGGCTTCACCTCTGAAGCACCCCATTACCTCTTCTCTGCGGCACAACCTACCACAGAGTCGGAGGCCGCTTTCACCTGAAACTCTCGGATAACCCCTGCTCATGTGGCCGCTCATCTCTACGGCATTAAGGGTGGGCGGCCCAAAGGGGGTTTCCATCTGACATTTCCACAGCAATCGCGGCAGCTCGAGAGACGGACTCCACCTCGTGTTGTCGTCGCGGAAGAGTTACTAGGCCGGGTGACGAGGCCGGGTGTTCACTCTTCCGGACGACTGCGAAGGGCGGTTACTAGGCCGGTGGCCCTAACCGGGTCTTCACCACCCCCCACAAGGCCACGATTGCGGTACTCTGCCAGCCGTAAAGCTCCCTGCCGTAAAGCTCCGTCTTCACGTGCGTTGCCCGACTACCACTGAGCGACAGAGCCATCCGAGAGAATCCGCCCGCTGCGACCCGCGCCGGTCCTCATGCGCAAAACCGAGACCCATACCTCGGTCCGACGAACAAGGACCGGGGGTGCCGTCTCTCACCGGCCCACACCCGCATGAGCCGAGTACGGATCCTCGGCCCAGCGAGCGGTGACCGGCGAAGCTCCAACTGACCGTTGGAGCCTCCCAGCAAACGCTCCGCCACGAGCTCCGATGTTCGGAGTTCGCTCGGAGCCCTCACGGGTGTGCTTTCTTAGTTCCCCAGCGACAATCCGGTCAGCCAAGCGAAGGCCGGTGACCCCACCGACCCCTGCAACCGTCCGGATTGGCGAGGGTTAAGCCCCCCCACCGCGACAAGGTCCCAGCACACCTAGGGGGGGAACCCGGGACCCCTAGAACAGAGAGTTAAGGCAGGCACATTAACCACTCATCTAACGCGGGCTCGCCATGTAATTCCTTCTAATCCATTTACCTACTGAGAAATGTTTACGTTTTTTTAGCATAAATTGTATTTTGTAAACAACGTGCGACCCGCCCCCGGCATCGCAAGAATGCAATTTTTTTCTGTAAATCACAAAGCTTCCTTGTATATCGCTCTTTCATTAGTGACAACCGCATCAAATTCTATTGGGTGGTTGTTTCTTTCTCTTTTGTTATGATTTATTAATCGCTTCACATGGCAACCTCCTCACTAGGCTACTAAAGAGTGTTGCCAGCAGAGACATTGCAAGGGCTGAGCGTTCGCTCGTCGAAAGGTCGGTGACGTTTTTAAAGGTCTAAGGACCAAAAGCAGAAGACAAAGCGAGGAGGGTTTTAGTGAGGTAAAAGTCCCACATACCACGAGTATGTATAAGCAGCTCAATTCTGTGCCTCCCCACATGGGTATCTTTTAAGATTTTCCTTCTCGCAAAAAAAAAACTCCTACATAAAATATTAATCCGTCTTATTTCTTTTCAAATCTATGGCATTTTTACTCATCGAAACGACACGATAAGACGGTATAATTTTAAAAAAATACGCGCTTTGTCCACAGAGTAAAAACCCGCTACTATAAGAAAAGTTTCCTTTGCTTCAATTCTATGCCAACTCTTTCTGATACGATCAATACTTTGCAGTGTCACTATAGTATGACTCAAAAATAAATAACAAGAATATAATTTTATTATACTATTTAACAGCTCCATCCTGCTTTACGGTTTTATTTCCAATCCAAGGCAACACACACTCATCACGCAGTAAACTCGAGACTAATCCATTTTGATATTTTGCAATAAAACACTTTATATGAACGCAGTTTAATTACAGATTTAATTAACTACAAAAGCTAAAGTTGAATCTTAATGATATATCTTAAGGATATCAAATACTTATACACAATTTCTTTAATGTGCCTTGGCCAATTGCGCTCTCTAAACCCGGCCCTTGCTATACTCGAAAATATAAAAAACATTAGTTTTTCTGAAACTATTGAATTAAATTAAAAACTGTTCTTGTCATTTAAGGTGTAATCGATACTCTATCCTTTGAATTTGCATGTGTTTGAATTAAATAGATCAATCTCAGGTTAAAGTAATATCTCTCCTTTATTTTAAATATATACATGAAATCTCAAAAACAAACTTGTTAAAACTCCAAAAAAAGTCATTTTGGAAACATTATTGGTGTCATATCAATGAGATTGGAACGAATTTTGTTCCGATAATTTTTGTTAATTGGATTAGTGAACTGATATTAGGACTCGTATTTAAAAATCATAATTGAGGATCTGTATTTACGGTGAGCAAATTGAGCAAGTCCCATCTATATTTATTCCATATCTATCTTATATTATTATAAAATAAAGTCGCTGTCCACCTCTGTTTCTCTGCTAACTTCTTTTAAACCACCCAACAGCTTTTGATACGGTTTTCACTAATGGAAAGAGCGATAAACGATGAACGTTTGTGTATGTAATTTGCATAAAAAATGCATCCATGCGAAGCCGCGGGCGGGTCGCTAATAAATTTATATAATTTTCAAAGTTTATTCAACGTCCAGAGCATTCGTCCCAAATTTTTCTTCCTGAGCCAATAATATAGCCTGATAACTTAATCCCTATCGCATACATGCTATGTGCAACTGCAAACAATCAATTGCAAAAGATTAACGCAATCTGATGAACGATATTGCAACTCGTAAAATACGAACAAATTGATTTTTACATATAAAGATTGCGATGCCTGCACACTGATGGGGCTCAATAATAGCAAATTAATAGTGTTTTACAATGCCATCGAGCCGAAAGAGGGGAGATATATACGTGTAAAATTAGTTTGACCTTTGGTTCATCTGACTTCTATTTATTCATACGAGCAACATATTATTACTCGTATTGTTGAATAATTATTTTAAAAGTGATAAAACGAAAACTTAGAATCTCTAATAATCGCCACAAGACAACAAGGGGCTATCTAAAAAATTTTAGAAAATGGCGATATTATTAGACAATAGTCTATGGAAGTATTAAATTAACGGGGTCTATCTGTCTTCTTCTTCTTCTAAATATTTAACAGAAATATATAACAGAATAGTGAAACAAAGTTCTACATGGAATTTTTTTTTTGTTTGTACAACATTGTCCTTAGTGACCTTGTATGAGAAATAGAACATTGTTGCACTTTATGGTATGTGACATTACTTTGTCAAAAAAGTCGGTTGCCAGTATTTAGTACATATAAGATGGCTGCCGTAAGATGTAACATGAATACCATAGCCTTAAATAAGAAACAAGTTCAGGGGGATGTAATTGCGCAGATCTGAAGAGATATAAGAATAGGATAGAGGATTATTTATTTATGTAATGGCAACACAAAGACAAAAACAGATACCTAGCTAAAAAAATACTAATCTATAAATATAATAAAATCATAAACGAGCCGTAATAATCAATCATAAACATTGAATAGTTTAAAAAAAAAAACAATTTGTACACGTTATACTAGTGTTATCGAGGTCAAAAAATAGTTTTTTAGAATTTTTGTCTGTGCGTTTGTACACGCTAATCTTAGAAACGACTTAAGGACGCGTTTGCGAATTGAATAGGTATCTAATAGCAACAATAGTTTTGATACTATTTAGGTTTTGATACTTTTTAGGTATTTTTTAAATATTTTTTTATGTTCCTATGGAGACAAATATTACAATTGTTTTATGTTGTCTGACCTTTGCGGTTTCCACTGATGTATTGTAGCAAGCTTCCTGTAACATTTAGAGCGTTATTACAAAAAAGATAAACAGACATTGAATATGTGTCTAAAAAAATTTTATTACAAAAGCGTGTTTAAGCAGTTAGAGTTAGGCACGGTTTAAATAATACTTTCATATTTAAATACATGTCAATACTTGTCGAAGCCTCAAAGTTAGTCTAAACTGCTTTGTCTCTAATTTTCGCAAGTTGTATTTAGTGGTGTGGTTATGATTATGATGAAATATCGGGTTGTTTTACCTTTTATTCTTGAACCCAATTTTCTTCACGTTCGCGAATTTTTATTTTAATATTGCAATTGTCCATTTTTTTCCATATTACTTGAAATAATTTTTATTTATATTATACTCATTTGACAATGAGTAATGACGATTGACAAGTCTTGATAAACACATTCCATTCTTTCAACCGATCACTGTTCTATGTGTACAATGTACTCATTATATACGTAAGTTTTGGTTCCAAAACATACTTATGGCGGTGTATTTAGAGCAATAATTAATTTATAATCACACACGGCACTGTTTTATTTATATATAGATAATTTTAAAATATTTTTCTGCGTAGGGATATTCTATTAGCACATAACAAATTTGCATAGAAAGGAACGTTTCGGATTGAACCAAATGAAGTTGAACGAACGTTATGTAATGTTTCTATTTTATTGTTACTATTTGCTATTTTATAATTTTAAAATAGCAACATTTGGTTGCCTATAGGTTGCCTAGCGATGTTTTGGTTAGTCAAAGGACAAACACTATTTTGTAATAGCGAAGGTTAAACATTATTTGAGGCAGGGTTTAAACTGTGACTTTGTACACAAATGTCATTAGACGCTGTTTGACAAAACACGTGTTGAGACATAGTTTAGTATTATTATTTTTTTGTAATAACACTGTTAGTGTTTACAAACAAAGAAAGTTATGCGCTGTACCGAATACCACGCGTACGAAGTGGCGGGCTCAGCTAAGTAGTATAAAATAACAAAGAATGCCGGAAAAAAAATGACAGAACAAGACACAAAAAACTTAACAATGTAAAACACTACATATACCTACCATAATAAAGAGTAGGTAAATCATCAGGATATCACCTCCTGTGAAAAGGTTTTTAAAAATAGTTTTGTAAATGTGGCAGTAATATAAAAATTATGTTGCCATAAATAATAACCGAAAATGTATTGTTTGTTTACAGGAATAGTGTTGTATTTTTCCCTCCCTCGTCACGAGTTTGGACGCGTGCAAACTGTCCTGTTTCCTGTGTACTACGCGTTCAACGCCACCGTCAGTCTCGTGGCCATCGCTGCGTATTTCAGGACGCAGGTCTTGACTAAATTCGAAAACACATCCTGGATACAGGTGCGTAATCCGTAACAGTATTTTCTTTATTGGTATCAACAACTATGGACATTATCTATATATACTGTAAACCGTTATGGAGGTCGAACTTCGAAAGCTCAATTAAAATAAAATTAAAAATCAATCAAGTCAGTTTAAAGATAAAAAATTTCAGTGATTAATGGATTTTTGTAGGTTTGTATTACGATTAACACCAATAACACCTCACTAGTCCTTCTCAAAGAGAATGTCCGTAACATTGTTTACAATGTTTACAAAGAGATTTAAATAAGGTCGCTATCCACAGGGCCGGATTAACAATTTCATGGCCCCTAGGCAATCGTCTCAGGGTTACTTATTCGTTAAAATCGTCGCGGTAAATATTTATATAATAACTTAAATTCATGACTTGAAATATACGAATCATGCATGACGGAATAGATTCAAAAACAAGTCAATAATATTGTTTTAAAGAATAAAGGATGATTTATATTACACCGGGCCGGGCGCTCACCGGGTTTTTCTCAACGTGCCCCGGCCGGGTTTGCTATTTGTCACCGTGCCGCCGACGGGCCGCCACCGGGCGTTGCCCGTGCCTTGTCATTTCCAAGTACTATTATACTATTTTGTATTAATATTACTATACTAGCTATGCCCGCGACTTCGTATGCGTGGTATTCGGAAAAACGTGTAACTTTTTTGTTTTTAAACAGATTTTTTTTTGTTTTTCAACGAAAATGTGAATTTCGAAATTTCGTCGTGAACGAAAAATTCGTCTCCCTGAGACCTCTTAAATGAGTACCAACACGGGGGGTCTGCGACGCACCGCTCCCGAGATAATTTTGAAAAAGTCCAAAAATGCGAATTTCGAAATTTCGTCTTCACCGAAAAATTCCTCTCCCCGAGACCTCTTAAATGAGTACCAACACGGGGGGTCTGCGACGCACCGCTCCCGAGATAATTTTGAAAAAGTCCAAAAATGCGAATTTCGAAATTTCGTCTTCACCGAAAAATTCCTCTCCCCGAGACCTGTTAAATGAGTACCAACACGGGGGGTCTGCGACGCACCGCTCCCGAGATAATTTTGAAAAAGTCCAAAAATGCGAATTTCGAAATTTCGTCTTCACCGAAAAATTCCTCTCCCCGAGACCTCTTAAATGAGTACCAACACGGGGGGGTCTGCGACGCACCGCTCCCGAGATAATTTTGAAAAAGTCCAAAAATGCGAATTTCGAAATTTCGTCTTCACCGAAAAATTCCTCTCCCCGAGACCTGTTAAATGAGTACCAACACGGGGGGTCTGCGACGCACCGCTCCCGAGATAATTTTGAAAAAGTCCAAAAATGCGAATTTCGAAATTTCGTCTTCACCGAAAAATTCCTCTCCCCGAGACCTCTTAAATGAGTACCAACACGGGGGGGTCTGCGACGCACCGCTCCCGAGATAATTTTGAAAAAGTCCAAAAATGCGAATTTCGAAATTTCGTCTTCACCGAAAAATTCCTCTCCCCGAGACCTCTTAAATGAGTACCAACACGGGGGGTCTGCGACGCACCGCTCCCGAGATAATTTTGAAAAAGTCCAAAAATGCGAATTTCGAAATTTCGTCTTCACCGAAAAATTCCTCTCCCCGAGACCTCTTAAATGAGTACCAACACGGGGGGTCTGCGACGCACCGCTCCCGAGATAATTTTGAAAAAGTCCAAAAATGCGAATTTCGAAATTTCGTCTTCACCGAAAAATTCCTCTCCCGAGACCTCTTAAATGAGTACCAACACGGAGGGTCTGCATCGCACCGCTCCCGAGATATTTTTGAAATTCTTTTTTTTGAAAAAATATTTAAGCAGAAATATATTATACCTACCAGAAATATATTAACATATATTATTTAAAAAATATTATACTTCGAGGCAGTCAGCCTCGGGTTAATTAATTAATTAATTTATTTATAATTTTAATAATTTAAAAAAGAAACTAAATATACATTAAATGATACCACTAAAAAAACTAATAGGTACTATACCCCAAGCGGGCCTCGCGAAGCTGTCTCCGAGCGCACTGTGAAAACAAACATTTTATGAAATTTCGAGATTGGAGCGCTCCGGCCGTGCCCCGGCCGTGCTCCGGCCGGGGCACGGACACGGCCCGGTGTAATATGAATTGATCCATACAAAAGCATACTAACAATATCTTCACCGGGCTCCGGCCGGGGCACGGACGGGGCACGGCCCGGTGTAATATAAATCATCCTTTACCTATAAATATTCTAATTTAACTAGTTTTTCTATTATTTTTTTTAATGAGCTCGGGGTGCCCTAGCCGATGTGGGCCCCTAGGCAGTTGCCTACACCGCTTAATGGATAAACCGAGCCTGGCTGTCCACGCTTAAGAACAAACAAAAATTGACAGTAAGACTAATTAGTTTTTAGTTTAGTGACATTTGGTAATGTCACCGAAAACATGAGTTTAGTTGAACTAATAAATAATCGATTAACCACACTAAAACTATCGATGCGTGTAATTCACTTTTAACGCCCCTCACTAACTGAAAAAAGGATTTTTTTTTAAGATCACTACAAGGTTTTCTAGGAGCAGTCGCGATAATCAATTCAAATTGAGTAGTCGCGTACCTACTGTAAAGATTGTTTACGAATTGATGTATTATGTATTTATATATTTGGCAACACTTAATAACCGCATTTTAATAGCCTTAGTTACAATGTTACATAGACTAAAACGTTACCGCAATAATTTTATTTACACACTGTGAACCCGGTCACGCTTCGCTGTGGGCAGGCATGCGCATGAGGTGCGCGCGATACTGAACACTGCTTATACCCGAATAATAATAAAAATATTTTTCTAAAATAAAAGTAGCCAAGTTACTCCTTATAATATCGACTATTCGCCAATGAAAGTCCCGTCAAAGTCGGTCCAGCCGTTTCGGAACAAACAGACAGACAAAAATTTTAAAACTTGTTTATTTGTTTACTAACTGAGCCCGCAACTTCCAACGCCCAATTGGAATGAAACAAAACTGATTGTTACAGGAAGCTTACTACAATAATTCAGTGAAAAGCGCATTCAAATCGGTTAAGCCGTTTCAGAGATTAACAAACGCAGACACACAGACAAACATACAAAAAATCTACAAACAAATTTTTTAACTTTCGTAACATAAGTACAACGTATACAAATTGTTTTTTTGAAAAAATATTTAATGTAGGTACAGTCACGGCTCGTTTACAATTTTATTATATGTACCTATATGTTATTTATGTTATTATGTTATGTTTATTTTTATTTTATTTGTTGCAGTTATCACTATTGGTAGCCGTTTTCAGTATAGAGATGTACATACGTTTGTTCCTTGTTCGGCCGATGCTTCGCGCCAAACACATCAAGACCCAAATGGAGGAGGCGGCTGGCGGTGGACAAGAAGTAAGCTTCTTTTCGCTAAGCATATTTGCAATATTCTAGTAATTTGTCCACGACCTTCAAAAGTAAATAGGGCAGATACATTTTCCATGTAAAACTATTTTAAACTGCACACATTAGCAAAAGTGCCAATATTTTTTTTAAATACAGACTCGACTGAAACGCGAGTAACATTGAGTCACAGTACTAGTCGTTATGCAAAAACATTACGCAATTACAACCTGACATTACTGTCAGGTGACTATGAGAAAAATGTAGGTCTTGTTGACGTTTTTTATATAATTCTTCTAAAACTCATATTTGGATTACAAGTGATTATGAATAATAAATTCATGTATGTTAAGATTTGAGAATAACTTGTACGTAAACGCGATCGCACATAAATCGGAAACTACAAAAACTAATCTCTGTAATGGTATTTTGTCTACTTGCTAGAAAGTAATTATTTTGCGAATTATTTAGTATACCTACATTATTTACTAGCTGAGCCCGTAACTTCGTACGCATGGTATTCGGTATAGCGCGTATCTAACTTTTTTGTTTGTAAACTGATTAAAAGAAACAGAACTAAATGTTACGGGAAGCTTGTTACAATACATCAGTGAAAACCGCATTCAAATCGGTTAAGCAGTTTCTGAGATTAACGTGCACAAACACACAAAAAATCTAAAAACTATTTTTTTGACCTCTGCAACTTAACTACAACGTGTACAAATTGTACGCATTTATTATATGTATAGATATATGTATTATGCCGTCTTGTATCGTTCCGACAAGACTTGTGATGGGTTTTATTATTTATTATTTATTATTTATTATTACATGGCCTCCAACGAGGCAGGCACCGAACAAAAACACACAGCAAGCCACAGAAAAAAAATAAAATAGCAGATGCCGCCGCAATTAAAGGAGGCACAGCCTACGCCAATAAAAGTCAAGTAGCATCCCGGCAATAAAATTAGAAAAAAAATTATCGAAAAAATTATCAAAAAAATTATCAAATTTGGAATAAATGTCAAAAATAAACTAGTTTTAATTATCTGAACCACGGACAAAGATGAGTCTTTTAATTTTGGAAAATGCGTCGTTAAAAAGGTCAACATCGTGACTCGTGAGTTGGCAACATCCATAATACGATTTAATGGGGAAAAACGGCCCAAGTTGGTTCTAAAATAATTTAGTCGAAATGGTGTCTATCTGCCCGGTCTGGGCGCTCGACTAGGAACCCCAAAGTTTATACGCGACAAAGAGCTCGGGCGAATGAACTTCCGCCTCTCAGCAGCAGCACGTTTTAATTATCATAATTGACCAAACTAATATTATCAATCAGAAAGTGAATTTGTTGGTTGTTTGTTGCGCTTTCACACATTAAGGGGATACTGCACAAAATTTTGGAAATTTACTCATTTTTAAGTGACTAGTACTATGCGCTGAATTAGTTAAATACATTAAAGTAACTTTTGTAGGTTAGCCTGATCCTTGCACAAGGTCACCGCCTTGTTGAAATTTGAAACAAATACATTTAAAATTAATAAAAAATACATAAACGGAACGACTTCTAAAAATTTATTTCTTCGAATACTTCTTAAATTTTACGCATGAAGCACTAATTCTCACATGAAAATGTTTGTATTGATATTCCGCAGATCCCCCCCTTCTTAATATTCATTATAAAATTATAAATATGAAAATATTAAGACTTTTCAATATTTAACCCAAACGCCTGATGGTTTTCCAAACAAAAAACATTGCTCTAATAAAATCACTAGGCGCACTTATTTGTCGTATGACATGACGTCATGAGGTCAATGTCAAGTCAGCTGTTTATAAATTTTGTATTTACATTTTACACATGTTTAAGTGTTTTTTGGAAGTGAAGGATGGGTAACCAGAAAAAGAATCATTATCTAAGTGACTAAATAAAAAATTTATCCTAAGAATGCTGCTATAATGTGGTAAGTAGACTTCTATTTGGAAGTATTTTTATCGGAGAACGCAATTGTCTGTTTTTTTTTTCTAATTTGCATACTTAAATATGGCTAAATTAATCATGTCATTGGTTTCACTTTCAGGCAAATAAGAACATCTGGACATGCAAAATAAAATATTGCAGTTGAGTCGAATTCCGTACAGAGTAGTGCGAACGCAGAACATTCAAATGCATACAGGTAAATACCTACCTATCTATTTAATGTCTCAAACAGAGGTGTATACAACAGGCTTGTTTCCACTGAGAATAAATCGGATGGCTTAGAGTTTTTAATGATTAACCATAATAATTAGTAAACAAAAAACAACTTTTCTATTAAAATAATAAAAGATTAATAATATTTTTGGAAAATAAAATCGACAAAATGAGGCGTTTAATTATGTGACATTAAACACCAATCAGAGAAGCGCATGGAAGCGTGACGTCACACCTCGCGAAACACCACGTTGTGGCTGTCATTTTCGTATAAAGTGAACAGGTTATTTCGAGTTTTCAGCAATTATTGTTAAATTAATACAGTTCGTTTTAAGTTTAATCTTGAAAGACAGGTATAATTCGCCATGGAATCAGGATTTAACAAAACAAACAGCAGTATATTGCCCAAAATTGACGCCGTTATGCTTGGACAATTTTTTGCAGTGAACACCGACTATTGTTCATCGGAATTCCGCAATGGTAAAACTTCTATCTAAGTATTATGTGAAGAACAAACAAAGTCTTACTTAATTAGCAGTTACCGGCAGGGAGTTCCAATCCTTAGCAGTGCGCATCACAAAAGATGTTTTAAAGCGCTTGGTCCGAATTAGAGGGATTTCGACAAGGTGAGGATGGTAACCAGCCGTACGTCTGTATGTCCGATAGAAGAAAGGGGAAGGCAGTATGATCTCATGCAGCTCTCGAGCACACTCTTCGAAGTACATCTTATAGAATACACAGGCAACTTTGCGTCTATGTGCTAGGCTCTGCAGCTTAGTTCTTATTAGTGTATCATCGCCAATGGGCCTCCTAGCTCTGCGATCCACCGAGTCGAGTGCGGCAAGTTGGTATTTTGATGGGCCATCCCAAAGGTGACAGCAATACTCCATGCAAGATCGGACTTGTGCCTTGTATAAAGAGAGGAGCTGTCCAAGTGTGAAGCATCGCTTCACTCTATTTGGGATGCCCAACTTTTTGGCCGCTGTTTGGGCTTTGGACTCGATACAATTACCGAAGTTGAGATTTGAGCACAACTTCATACCAAGAAGCTCAAGATCATTGGCCACAGGTACGGATGCACCTCGGAAAGTTAGAGCCAAGTCGAAAGGGCTCCTTTTTGCAGAGACCAAATACGCTTGCGTTTTAGTGGCGTTAAAATCAGCCAGATTCTTGTCACCCCATTGGCATACAAGATTTAAGGTTCAGTTAATTCGCTCAACCATTGCCTCCCTCTCAGAACGAATCCTGGACAAATATCTCTCTATGACCGTATTGTCATCTGCGTATACAACTACTCCTGGAAGAAGTAAGTCATTAATATGAAGCAGGAAAAGAGTTGCAGAGAGAACAGATCCCTGAGGAATACCGGCATCAATTGCCATGAGGTCCTAGGAGCAGCCATCAATGACTACTCGAATTGACCGTTCATTCAGGAAATCAGAAATCCAGCTACAAAGAGACCGGAGGGGATGCCGTATGTAGGAAGCTTGCCAAGTAAACGTGCATGCCAAACCCTCTCAAAGACCTTCGATATGTCGAGTGACACAGCGAGAGCCTCGCCATGTTTCTCGATGGCTTCACTCCAGTATTGCGTGACATATACAAGAAGACCTCCGGTTGAACGTCCCTGGCGAAATCCATATTGGCGATCACTGAGCAGGTCGTTAACTTCAAGATATGTCAGCAGCTTACTATTCAGTACTCTCTCCATAACCTTACAGAGTACAGAAGTGATGGCGATTGGTCGATAATTACAGGGGTTGGCACGGTTACCCTTTTTAGGCACTGGTTGAACATTGGCAAGCTTCCAAAATGCCGGCACGTTATTCGTCCTGAGAGAGAGATGGTGCAAGCGTGTAAGTACAGGAGACAATTCAGGACCACATTCCTTCAGGACCCTTGCAGGTATGCCATCAGGTCCACTAGCTTTGTTCACGTCAAGACTCCGTAGTGCTCTTCGAATCTCTTTGTTGTGAATCTAGATCTCTGGCATTGAAAATTCACAACGAGGTATTGATAGTGGCTGTTGAGAGCTGTAATAACCTTAACTTCATCAATTTGTTATTGTTTATTGTTTGGAACGTATATGAATAATTTGTTTGGCGTTTTTATCGTTGAACTTTTATATTGGGGCACTATACAGTATTTATAATACGAGGAATTCATTATTTATTAAAAAACACAATTGACTGTCATAAACAAACACGGCTGTTTCGCGAGGTGTGACGTCATTCAAGACGCCATGACAGTCTTGGCCTTTTTCGCGGTCAATTTCAAGTTCATTTCTAAAAACTCAAAATACTAATGTAAAAGACCTATTTTTCTTAAAATAATATATTTTTGGGGTGAAATAGATGCTAAGCCATAGTTTTAAACTAATTTCCAAATTTTGTCAATTAGGCTATTATCCGGTAACATTGCATATGTTAGTTTGTAATAGGAATATATATTTTTTCTGCAAAATATTTATTTGGTCAGCAACTTTTTTTGGTTGACCTAGTCTAGTACTTGGTCACCAAATAGGTTTCTTAGCTAATCAAACATTTATTGGTTAGGTTAGATTAGGTTTTTTGCTTTTGATAACAGCCGTTTATAACGAAACTGTAAACTGAAACCGCGCAGTAAATTTGTAAAACTGTTCATTGATAGGCCCAAGTACTGAACAGTGCATGTTCGTAGACAATTTCGGAACGGAGAGGTTATAAACTATAAACTTTTAAGCGTTTTATTTTAAATTCAATGTTCCTTTCATAATATTCGTCAGTTATGTTTATTATAAACTAACGGTGTTTACAATTTGCTCTCTGTCGTTTTTAGTGTTTAATTTTATTTCAGGCTACCAATAGCAGAAATTCAAACATCCTCGGATAATCAAGACAGTGGAAAAATTCAATACGTAAATATTTCATACGAAAAAAAACTGGATAGAAAAATGGCAATTAAGGAGCCTGATTATATATTGAAAGCACTCGAAAGATAAGGTCAAAAATAACGATAATACCACGACAACCAAACATCACAAATTTAATAATAAAAACTTTTTATTATTTTTTGCAGTTTTTCATTTCTTCTTTCATACTTTATTTATTCTTTTCCAGATATGCAGGTAAGTATACATAGGTAAAATTATGTATAAGAAATGAACAAAACATAGTGATCAGCTGAATATTACGTTATATTATAATAATAACTAATTATTATTTACATATATTACATTTTATTATCATTTATTACATTAATTTTTCCTAAAGAAAAATTAGTAAAAATATGTTTTACTCTGTGTTCAGCCTAATCTGTAAAGTTATTTTTGTGTGCGTTCCGTCACCGCTACTCCAACTCGAAGATTTTCGATCGCGCTGCACGCTCCGAACATCGTGAAATATTAATTATTAATACACGTTCTCAGAAAAAGACATAGGGTACCTTTCATCTAGATCTAGAAAGAATGTCCTGTTCCCAAGAGACGCAGACGTAGTCGTGGGCGAAAGCTAGTGACGCATAAATGCTGCTGCATTATCTAACTATATGCTCGTCAGCAGAAAAATTAAATATGATATTTGTCGTTGTTGCAGGTCGGCCGCTTAGTCCTGGGAGAATTGGCGCATTGTCCTCGATACATTCGCGTTCTGAAGAGCTTCCGTGCGTACCATTCGTCCATAGCCATGGGCACGATGATCGCCCTCGGCTGCTCCATTTATTCCACCATGGTCATAGTGGACTCTGTGTGCATTTAAGCAGCACGGGCGAAACTAGTTAAGATTTAATAGGTTCACTCGTTTGAGAGAATTGATGTTAGAATTGAATGAATACTCGTCAACTGCTCTGTATAAGAGAAAAGTCAAGTTGACGACGAAGCTAAAAAAAAATTGTGACAACAAAATTAATATTATGAGACTTTAAAATGTAAACATAATCTTATTGTCTATAAACGCAATAAGTTGGTTACGTCTTACGTATTACGCCTAATAAAATAGTTATATAATTGTAATCCCATTAATAATTCATTGGGATAAAATGAAGAAGTGAAATTGAAAATACGAATGTGTCGGAATCCCGCATGCAATATGCGGGACTAATCTTGCTCAGAATTGTAAGGAATCCCATGGAGATTGAAAAAAAAAAAGATCTTCCGACAACTAATTTAATATTGAAAATTTGATATGTAACGAATCCTTCAAAATAAGTTAAGTTTGAGTAAAAGCTCTATAAAAGTGTTACTGGTTTAGAATTAATTTACGAAATTCCTTAAAGAAACACTGCGGGATTCAGAGCTAAAACAGTTGTATTCTGCGGGATTAAATATGTCCGGTCCCTTAAAAATCTTAATTAAAAAATCTTACGGAATTGAATTCTATAAATACAAGCAAATGAACCTGCAAATTTTGCATTTGAGTTAGTACTTGCGTATAAAATAGTTTTCTAGTTCCGCCTCAAGATTATATTAGATTATTTAAAATATTATTTATTTTCGATGTTTGAGACACATTTTAAAAGGCGCTGGTCGCGAAAGTATTCATTCGAATGGAAGTTTATATTAAAATTGTAGTCATGTAAATTATATCAATTAGAGATTATATAAAAGTGTCAGCCTCTATAAGTTGGCAAAGTAGATCGGGTGATCAAAATGTTTGTCATTAGTGAAATTATTATGGTATTTTTATTATAGGTTAGAAATGACATAAATCGTGCCACAAATAAGTAAAATATTAATAAACTAGGTATTCGCTGTCAATATTCAATTTCATTAGACATGAAACTATTCACTGTCAAAGGAGAACCCTCGTTTTGGGCTATGAATGAATAGCTAAGAACAAGCCAAATATATATACAAAAAATCTCCCTTTTTTTTAGATTAGCCCAGCTATAGATAGACCGTTTAAATGAGTCCTCGCCCGCGCGGTACAGGGGCGCGGGAGTAGATATAAATATTTCTATAGATAGACCGTTTAAAGGCCCGCCTCCCGCACCTCTCTCGGTCCCCTTTTGTGGTCATACTCCCGCGCCCCTGTACCGCGCGGGCTAGGACTCATTTAAATGGTTTATTTATAAAATTTGCCTCATTAACAATGACCAAATGCAAAAAGTACGAATATTTATTTTTCCACAAACATACCTTGTTAGTACTCTGTGTCTTCGTGTATTCTATACTCTTTAGAGTGTTTGAACATGGGAATTCATGGGATTCCAAAGAATCTACTCAATGTTGTTTCTATAAAAAATACTTGTTAGTTGGCATAAACAGTATATCGATAAACGAGACGTAAATCAATCATAATAGTTATGAAGATATTTATCAACTTAATGTGTTAGCTAAAAATATCTACTTTTTTATATTCTGTGTCTGCATTGAGTTTAAATTGGTCCCAGGATTTGTATTCTAATATGCTACGCTACGACTACGACTATTTTTGTATAATAAGTGGCATATAATGTAATCATATGACGTAAAATGTCACAACATGATATTTATGACATACCATTGCATAAATTATGATTTCCATCGTATCAGAAAACGTAACACGCATCCTCATATGTGCATAGGGTTGCCAGGCGTCCGGTTTTAGCCGGACATGTCCGGCTTTTCACAGTCGTGTCCGGCCAAATATATACAATTCCGGCCCGTCCGGTTTTTGTTAGGCTTTTGGTCAACCCCTCAGCGGCCAGAGTCAAGCGGACACGCATGATTCGCGATCTTACAAATTACTTTAAGAAAACAATATAATATGATACATAATAAAGAGTAGAGCAAGTCTTAAAGTAATAAATGCACAAATATAAAAGAAAAAACTATTTTTTTTAGAACCAGTGTGACAGGCTTTTATGGCAAAATGTCCGGCTAAATATGAGTCTGTGTCCGGATTTTCGATTTTGAGGCCTGGCAACCCTATATGTGCATATTGTACCATCTATTTACAAACTTGGGGCATTGCTGGTAATAGGGGATCGGACAAATTTTCAGAAAGTGTTTTAAATTAATCTTCATGGATATTTATTCCCATAAAAAATACTATTTTATTTATTTTTAGCCTTTTAAGTACTCAAAGTCATGTTTTAATATTGTTTGTTTGAAAATGCCGCCAAAACGCCACGATAGTTCATCAGAGAGCGCGTAACGTCATTTGTGGTCATATCATAACAAAACAGCTGCATTGGCATAAGACAATGATTGCCCACAAATGACGTCACGCACTGTGATTGGTGTTTCAGTATAGATTAAAAATATTGTAAATAATAAAATTTTATTTCTTCATTTAAAAACATTTAAATGAATTATATTAAATTATTATTCGATAAATAATCGTAAAAAATTATATATTTTCTTTCTAAGTACATTTTAGATTTTAATCTGATTACTGTCCGATCCCCTATTGTGAAGATTAAGTCCTAATTACAGGCCAATTTCCAGTCCTGTATAGTCATAGCCCAGGCTTGTATGGGAAACGGTGTTTCTCCTTTCATTAGACATTAATTCTACATATTAATTGATTATTTATGAATAAATAATCCAACTGTACTATATTATAATCAGAGGCATATGAAACTTTACTGCCATAATTTATTAGTAAAACTTATGTTGTAGCTACGAATAAATAATACTCTATTTATTCGTAGTGTTGTAGTATATTTTTATTATAAAAAGGTTTCTTTAACAATATTTAAATTGGTTGTCTCCATAATTATTTTATAAAAATGGATCTTTTCTTTTTTTTTTCTTTATATGGTTTCTTCAAATTATATTGAAGGTCTGAAAAGATTTTCATATTTTTTTGTGACTATAAATTCACCTACTTTAGTGCTCTTTTAACTAATTAACGCATTCCACAACGATCAGCAAACACAAACTTTTTATGTCTTTCATAACTTGAAGTAATTATTTTAAAAAAAACGTCTAAGGCTGTAAGTATTATACATTTAAGATGCATTTTTGTTTTGAAGCAGTTGCATTGTAAAATTTATATTTATTGAAATGTATTTAAGGTTGCGTTTAGTTTGGTGTGATGTGGTAAATTCATTCCTTGTGATTGAACTATCTAGTCATCCGTATTCGTAACGCAACAGTGCAATAAAATGAGATTAAAGCAACTTTGTGGCGATATGAATCTGGAATGATCTTTTTTTAAATTAGTCATACCTAGTTTATTTCGTTTGACTGTTTGTTAAGGGGGTACCTATTCGATACCTTTACCAGACAAGATGTTAATCTAGTCTGCGCAAAATTAAATCTGCACAAAAGTAACTACACTAACCAAAACAACTTCATACAAACTGTCACTTGATTCGTACCTACGTATGGGTTTCATAGTTGACATTGTGGAAAGTTGATTGAGAAAACTGGAGAGCAAAAAACAACTTCATTTAACCGCAAATTGCTAATGAGCCTGGCCGCCATTTTGGTGACGTAATCTAGTAACACACTCATTATTGTCAGCTTTGTTATCTGTATTTTTTAGATGCGAATGACGTCATATAAGTCGTGGAGATGAACGATTTTGTACAGATTTATATTTTGTCTTTGTAGTTATAATATAAAAAACAATTCTACATAACTTTAATATTTCTAAGGTTGTATCGCCAATAATGCTACATTTTTACGTTACAAATAATAAACAATATTACCTATTATAATCTATTTGATATTTTTTTTTAATTTATGAGTTTTCTAACTCTTACTTATCTAAGTAGTATTATTTTGTAAATTCAGTAATGATCTGACTTTCATTTAAAAGTATGATTTAAGAAAAAATACTAGTAAAAGAAATTACAAAATAAAAATTAATTTGATCCATTTTGACGTGTTCTTTATTTGATCCTATATATAACAGGTACATATTCACAATTTAAAAAATTAAAATTATATGTTAAATGGCTTGATCAGCTTGATGGTACCCAAAATTCAAGTGTACTTACCAATTTTCAAAAAAATAAAACCAGAATGTTTCTATAATTTAATTTCAATGCTCCAAGTTTCACGAGATAACCATAGACAATCTGCCTCGTATAGAATGTAAAAAAGAAATGTAAGAAAGGAATCAACGCCTTTTGTACGAGGAAATCCTCTCACTGTCGTCAACTAAATTTGAGAAGACACTTCACGATCAAAAGACTGGGGTTCCCGTGATACTATACTCCGGCCATTGTATGGTTGCCTATTTAACAGGTGTCAATATTCATACATTTTCTGTATCGATTAATCGGAAGTGAATTTTATGCAATGGACATAAAGAAATGTCAAAAACGCATTCATATAATGAACGTACTTTAATAATCGCTTATTATCTTATTCCTATCTTATTCACTCGCATAAACGCATAAACTCGCATAACGATTCAGCACGACCTGCTGTAGCCTTCAATCATGTATGCAGTTATAATACAACGTGGAGTAACAACGGTCACCTTGATGGTAGGTGGTTATCGTCGCATACCTATATAAGTAAATACAATTTACATCCCAAAGATGTGAAAGTGTGCAATTTGGGTTAAGGAAGGGTCTCAGAATAAATATATCGAGCAGGATCGTCGCAATGTTATTCATTTTTTTAATGTTAAGGTCGACAGACAGGGTGACTGTCCACTTGATGGTCGGTGACTACCGTTGCCTATAAAACAAGCAACGACACAGGTGCTGCGAGTGCGCTGCCGACCATAGAGGAATTGAGGATAAAGGATTGGGATAGGGAAATGGACTCTGCCATCCCTTACTCACTTATTTAAAGGGGTGTTTACTGCCGCCGGACGGGCTGCTCAAAAGACTGCGAAACCAGTGTGCCCTGCCATTACCTTTCAGATGCAGACTAAAGCCAACTTTGAAAAGTTCATTTCCCAAGTTGACCCTGCCCATGTTGATCGGAATCGAACCCGGAACCCATGGAACAGAGCGTTAAGGCAAGCACCCTAACCACTGATCCATCGGGCTCGTCATTCATTCTGATACATTTATTCCTTTAAAATAAGTACTACGGCTTGATGATTTTCAAAACAGTAACTATGTACTGAGAGTTGAGATTTAGTTACATAAGTAATAAAGGGTTGACTTTTCAATAGTGACGCTCGAACTTTGACAGCGATAGCGTTCATCTTAGTAAAACTATAGGTGTCAAACATGTCAAATTTGACAAGAATAGTTAAATAAGTCTTAAATAATAAGAATACTTAATAGTCTTGACATTTCACAATGGAATGTACACAGTCAACAACGAGCTGAAATTGTTAAAATTCACGTTTACGCGTTCGATGCGTTTGATCGAGGCAAACTCGCATTACGCCACAGAACACTATTACTCCTAGCGGAGCATTACGCACTCAGAGCTAGCCCAACTGTCACATACAAACAAAACACGTGTCTGGTAATCTAAGGTTGCCAACTCAAGAATACGTTTCCAATATTTAAGATGAAATTGTGTTTAATGTTCTTTAAAACAGCTTACAATCTTATATTCAAATTAAAGTAAGTATTCAAACATACATAGATGTAAGAGTTATCATCAAGCATTTAAAGCATGGTTAATAAGGATTAAGTATTGCTTTCGATGCATTAAAAATTTTTGATCGATATAAATAATCAAAATCTTGTATTTAAATTAAATAACACCAAAAAGATTAAATATAGAATATATAGAGAGGGCATTGGGAAAAATTTTCTACAAAAATATTGATGCTGATCGCCGTAATGAACATAGCCATGGCGTAGCTAAATAGCCTTGTAAAGTTGGCGATGGACTGAGCGATTTTGTACCACGTGGTTCCAAATGTCACATTACGGGTTCTTTTGTCTTGCCTAATAGATACAGTTGAAAATCTTTGAATAACACACGAATCCGAGGGTGTGACGAATTTAGACTATTTGAATGAAATACATAATAATTACATATTTCTAGCTGACCCCTAAGACTATATAAGTATATTGAGGCTGACCCAGCAGACGTTGTCCTGCCCGAACCAGAAAATAATTATTCTCTAACTCGATTGTGGCGCCATCTATCGGGTACAATTTTATTTTCAAACCATAATATGTCAAAGTGACGCGACACTTCACGTCAATCAACGACGGTAAATTTTTTTTATATAGTACTTATTACTTCCATGGCTATTGTTCATACAAAAATACTATAATCATAATCGCGATTAAAAAATGAGGGGTGGGGGACGGGGGTATGAGGGTGAAAAATACTTTACGACCTATTCTCATACCCACTAAATATACATACAAAATTTCATAAGAATCGATTAAGCCGTTTCAGAGGAGTTTTGTTACAAACACGATGACACCAGAATTTTATATATTAGAAGTAGCAATTTTTAAATATTCTAGTTGGCAATCCTGCTAAGTCATCATATGTCAAAATTCATATGTTGTCACTGTCAAAATTAAAACGAAAAAGACTCAAAAAAGAAAAAGACATTAAAATTCATATAAAAATCATAGATAAATATAATATACTAGCGTAAATAAAAATATAAAATGATTAAAAAGTGACATTGCGTTGTTGCGTTGCGACCAGTTGCGACATAATAGAATGGATTTACGTGTTTTTTTGTTATTAGCGTTTGGTAATATTTTAGCAGTAAACGATGCAATCTAAATTATCTTGTGCCAGCGTTACAGGTTCGTCCCCTTTCGGGATAAAACGTTTCAAACAAAGTAAGCATGTTGTTCCTAGGTAGTTCTCATCAAGCAGACAAAATGAAGAGTTGCGATTGTAAATTAACCAAAATGTTGTTAGATAGATCCAAAACTGTTTTGTTATTATCCAGTGTTGTGTGTACAATTGCCGTAGTTTTGTCTCTGCATAAGATATTAAGCACAGATATAAAATTCACTAAGCCATTCTTCCCAATACCTGCCAACCTTTATGGCAACTACTTAGAAACAGTTGGCGATAATATTCGTATTCCCGCGGTTCCGAAAAGAGACGCCGTTCGCGATGCAGAGGCTGTGGTTTCTTTAAATGCAGCTTTAGAAATGAAGAAAGTAGGTAAAGCAGACAAGGCGCTCAAACTATTTCAACACGCTTTTGCCTTGTCACCGAAACATGCCGATATACTGAATCATTATGGAGAGTTTCTGGAAGATACAAAGAAAGATGTGGTCAAAGCTGATCAGCTGTATACACTAGCACTGACTAATTATCCAGAGCATACTGGTGCTTTGATGAATAGACAAAGGACTGCGTCTATTGTAGAGAATTTAGATAGAGAAATGTTACGGAAAATAGATGACAAGAGAGATGCATTGTCATCTATACCGGAAAATAACTCTGCTTTACGAAGAGCAAAGAAAGAAGCCTATTTTCAGCATATATACCATACTGTAGGAATTGAGGGCAACACGATGACATTACAGCAAACGAGGAGTATTTTGGAAACAAGGATAGCAGTTTCAGGAAAAAGTATAGATGAACATAATGAAATTTTAGGCTTAGATTCTGCAATGAAGTATATAAATTCTACTCTACTCTTCCGGATAAGAGACATTACAATAGGCGATATTCTAGAAATACATAAACGAGTGCTCGGTCATGTGGACCCCATAGAAGGTGGTCAGTTCAGGAGGACACAGGTATATGTTGGAGGCCATATTCCCCCTGGACCATCAGAGATCCAACAGCTTATTAGACAGTTCTTAGACTGGTTGAATTCTGAGGATGCCTTGGACCTACATCCAGTAAGGTAAGAAATATATAATTGAGAATGGATTATTTCATTCTCAATTATACATGCTTTGCTAGAATTGAGATTTTTATCATTGACCTTATAGATTTTCTTCACATTTATAGACATTTGATTACACAACTTATTTAGGTTTATTAATCATTGTACAGGCAATCCAAATATGGGATTAATGAAATAAAAATAATTGTTTGAATTTAATAAATAGGTATTTGAGCATGGCCTGTTCTCCAGCTTCTCCATCAAATCCAGGTTTTGGTTCTATCTGCTACTTAATGAATCACATGCTAAAACAACTCTGTAAATAGTACAGAGATCGGCGATGATACTGAATGAATGAATGTTTGGTTGGCACGCAATGTGATAGGACCTGCTGATGGAGAAGCTGCACACATTGCCCGCAACAAAACAGTGCGAACATAACAAATTAATTAATTCTCATTATTAAGAAATTATATAATGTTTAAACTTAGGTGAGAATTCAAAAAATTGTTAATAGGCAGATCAGTTTAGGCAACCATTTTGAATTTATTGGTAATGCAAATACATTTCTGATAACTCATTAAATTCCACTTTTTTTTTATTTAAGTTTTTTTTTATATATGTATATGAACTGTTGAATATTTTGCTCAATTAAGAACTGTTCAAATAGCCCTCCACTCTGTTTTTAAATAACTTATGGGTTCTGCACATAAACCCATAAGAAGCTAGACTATTTATTTGTTTTAGTCAAAAAGACAATCTCTAACATCATAGCCAATAAATTCTAAGGGGTTCATACTTGTACAATAATGCTGCTTAATTATCAATTTTTTGCAAATGTAACTCTGCAAACACAAGTTTTATGTTCAAAAGTAATATGAAGTATTATAATTTATTACCTAATAAATGCTAATGTTTCAGATACGCAGCTCTTGCCCATTACAAGTTAGTTCATATACACCCTTTTGTGGATGGGAATGGACGGACGTCTCGTTTGTTGATGAATCTCCTCCTGATGCAGGCAGGGTATCCACCAGTCATTATTCCCAAGCAGCACAGACACTTGTACTATCAACATTTGCAAACAGCAAACGAGGGAGATGTTAGACCATTTGTTAGGTATGTTTGTCTGCTAGCATTATATATACTTTCTTTCTTATCAATGACTTCTTATGGCTTATACTATGACTTATTCTTATGGTCCTTTGGGGCATTAACTTTCTTCACCGAGGTTAATTAACCCATTCAACGCGAGGACAAGAATCACAATTATAAATTTGTGTGTGAGGCCATTTTTACGCTACCTGCCAATTAGCGTCAGTCGCACCTAGATAGGAAATTGAAAAAGGCGCCGATCGGCGTCTGTCGCACTGAATGGGTTAAGTATATTAATTAGTAAATTCACCTACTTAATTAAATTAATTAATTACTTAGGTGAAACTACTTCTTTTTATCTCACATGGTAGACTTTTGTGAACCCTTAGTTATTTCAGGGTAATTGTGTATACTAATGTAACTTGAAGCATTCTGTTACACAGTATTGATGGCACACATAAATAAGGCAACTAATTTCAATATGTGAGATTTCTTATCTATTCTCACTTTCCTTTATCGCATTAGGGTTGATGATACACTTACATGCCCCTTGTGTTGCTTGGTTACTCGTATAGGCTACAGTTAGTCACCTACCATCAAGATTACCATTTCCTGATGATGTCTTCCTTATAATTCTGTATATGTGTATGTCAGTGAAGATCAAACTAAATGGCTTGATCGATTTTGATGAAATCTTTTCTCTTTGAGTGTGTACCTCAATGCTTGCACAGTTGGACCTAGCAGGTGGCGCTACGAATGGGTTAGATACGTATGCTGAACCCACTAACAGCAGGCAAGCCAATGTTTGAGCAGAACTCTTCCGGGTCCAATATTTAATATTATCATATCATTAATAATCTGTAAATATGAGTAGCTTAGAAATAAACTATGTATTGACATTAGCATTACATGGCCACGTCTAATAGTCAAGTCTCATTCAACTCCTAGTGAGCTTAATTTTGTGGAATTTTGTAAAAATATAAGCTTAACTTTTACAAGTTAAGTTGTAAAAGTTAAGCTTATATTTTTACAACTTGTAAAATATAAAGAGAATAAGATATTCAGCATCCCAGTGATGGCAAATTAAAAGAACTTTTAATTAGTGGCATGAATTGATTGCTTTCTTTGTAGATAGTGGCACCAAAATATTCAGTGTTCATTTAAACCATTCTTATCCGTTTTGTAATCCCGAAGGCTTAGTTCTCTCAAAAAATCACAAAATGTCTTACCTTTCAGATTCATAGCTCAATGTACAGAACGAACATTAAACTTGTACCTTTGGGCGACGAGTGAATATTCACACATGGTGCCGGCCATTGGGGACCCCCACATTCTCACGGGGGAGGACTTCGATGACGACTCACTTTGACTAGAGCTTTAAACATGAACTCGACCAGATTTCAAATGTTAGGAAAAATGTGTATGTTGTGGAAAATAAGCTCAAACAAAAAAAAACCTAATAACGTACAAATGAAGACACATTTTCTAACAACTTCTAAAGTATTAATGCAACGTATTGTAGAGCTCCCTTATATACAAACTATGTAAAAATGTATATACAATTTTTATAGATTTCCAACCAAAGAGGAGAATATTTTATTAGACTAATTTGATTTGTATTGTATTAAGTTTTAATTGTACCCTATTTATTGGATGATATCCCAGTGAACATTAATATGTTTTTAAAGTAGGTATTTATTTAAAAATTCTTTAAAGAAGTTAATTTTTACTCTTACATTGCTCCTAGTTTTAAAATTCCATTGTCTTTCATGAATAAAAAATTGTTATTGTTCAGATTTTTTTGTTTACTTGCTGTAAATATATTACTATATGAATGGTTTCACTGCATTATAAATATATCTTGACAAAGTGAGATTTCTGTGATATGAGTTCTGTTATTAATTTGTTTTTAACTTTTAAAAAGTATTGTATGGTGCTAAAATTGCGCCTAATTTCAATTTTTACAAACATTGTGCGTTTACTAAATACATCACTTATTGGTAATTAAACACTGCTGGTCTATCCCCTTGGTACTCCGGGTCTTTTAAACAAGGTTAAACAGATTTAAACAAACATAAACAATAGTCGATATCCTCAAGTTCTGAAAAGTGCAGTCTTCCATCTGTTCTATGATGCATTTCCATTAAAGCTGCGAACACTGAACACTATTAGTACAAATTAGCCTGTATACTTACTATGAAATATAGCTCTTTGTGAATTGAAATGTGTATTTTTTTCGCAACCAATACAAACCCAGGCTCACTTCCCACTGACGCAGAGTCGAAGCGACGAGCAAAGTATGAGTGTTACGCAGGAAAGTCGTGTTTTTATCGTGAATACGATCATGACGCGTGTGGAATCTGACCAGTCGCTGCGTTCGAGTGACGGAATTCGACTCCGACAGGCGTTTTTATTTATTTGTTAGTTAATATAGTATATGTCGCGACGCTTCGCTTCGACTCTTGCTCCACTGGTAGTTAAGCCTTAGTCCGATGAGAATTTCCTATTAATGGAAGTGCAATCAGGCCCCTCTTTTCCATTGGGCAAGTGCCCAGGGACCCGTCCTCGATGGGGCCCCTAGTTCCCGCCTAAGGAGGAACGCTCCTTCAAAATGAAAATTAATTGAGAAGTTCAATACTTCAAGAAAGATTGGCCAGTTTGTCGCTGATATTCATAGAATGTGATGAGACATAGACAAGAGAAGTGATTACGCATCTTTAATTTTGAAGGGTACCTCTTCAAACAACATATTTTAAGCACTAACCTGCATATAGTGAATGTTGAAAGAGATCTGGATTATGTCAACTTTTCATTTAATGTAAATATAAAGAAATTTTAAAAAAATGTAGAAACATTTTGCCTATTTTAACAAGATAACCCTTTGTCATTGTGATAGGGACCCACATTATTCTAAAGGCCCAGGACCTCCACTAGGTTAAAAGTGAGTGCAATGTTCCTTGGCCAAAGAACATCGCCCTAAAGCTCATCACTAAAATTTTCTTTCCGGTACTGTCCTACTATAGAAGCAGTGTATAGCACTACATCAACATCTCAGCCATAGGACGTCTACTGCTGGACAAAGGCCTCCCCCCTAATTTTCCAAAAGGACCGGACAGAAACAGCCTGGATCCACAGTGGACCCGCGGCCTTTATAAGATCGTCTGTCCTGTGGGTGTACTTACGTCCTACGCTGCGCTTGCCGGTCCGTGGTCTCTTCTCGAGAACCTTACGGCTCTTCGTACTTGTCATTGCCCACTGCCACTTCAACTTACTAATCCGCCGATGTCGGTAACTTTCATTCGTCTACGGATCTCCTCATTTCCGATTCGATCTCGCGGTTTAACCCCGAACATAGCCCTCTCTATATCTCGTTGAGCGACGTTCAGCTTTCTTATGAGGCCCATAGTTAGAGACCATGTTTCAGCACCAAATTGGTCGAAATTTTTGTTTTAAGGCACTCCGTTTTTTGAACACAGGCACACACTGTTTTTGAAACATAAGATTTCTCTTAATAGTTCAATCACAAAAAAGGGGTACACCGAAAGCCCATAAACATTCCCATTTAAACAAAATTACCTTCAGATCCACAATATCGATACCTTATGCTAAATCCCATCAAGCTACCTTTTTTTGTCTTGCATATCGTCTACCTACTTCATGAAATGTTGAATTTCCAATATTCACGTAATGTTTGCCCTTCTCCCTTGGAAATTATTGGAGTGATTATACGCGCATCGGTCATGGTCAGTGAGTAATTGAGAAATCGTGGCTCGGGTCTGAAGCAGCTCAAGTGGGAACCCAGCTTAAAGAGTTAACATTTTGGAAAAATATAATTCTAGATCCTGGTAATTCAACATTATGGGAATATATTTTTTAGAAATTCCTACATTATAGGAAATCGACATAGTGCACATGAAGCCCGATTACGCCATAGCTTACCCACATAGATGGCATCTTCAGTTTCTAGTTTTTTTTTTTTATGTTAAGATCGACAGACATGCTGACGGCCCACTTGACGGTAGGTGGCTACCGTCGCCTATAATACAGACAACGCCACAGCTGCTGCAAGTGCGCTGCCGACTATAGTAGAATTAAGAATAAGGAATTGGATAGGAAAATGGGTTCTGGCATCCCTTACTCACTAACCGAAACACAACAGCACTTGTACCATTATTTCACGGTGGTCTTCTGTAAGGTGGTGGTTACTGCCGCCAGACGGGCTGCCCAAATGACTGCGAAACCACTACTTTCAGATCAAGACCAGAGCCAATTTGAAAAGTTTATTTTTTTTAAAGTTGACCCTGCCGGGAGTCAAACCCTAGAACAGAGCGTTAAAGCAAGCACCCTAACCACTAATCCAACGGGCTCGTCAAAGTTTTTTCTTAGTAAATAAAAATATGGTAACATTTAGAGTTGTGAATGTAATATTACATTTCGATCTAAGGGGTACCTGCCTTCAAAATAAAAGAACACATAAATTTCGATTAATTGTATTATAATGTGCGATGTTAAAATATGTTTTTTTTTTGTTTTATATTATAAAGCATTTGAAATAAGACCACCGAGTGGGAGCTGCGCATACGCACACACACTTGTTCATTTCGACGGAGCACTTGTAAAGGCAGAGTTACAATCTCGACAATAAAAACAACAATACAGAGAGAGATTTCGTCTTGGTGTCCGAGTCGGGCGGTCCGACGGGGCCACTCTGATACAGAGTCGCAGTTCATTTATTACATAAACAAATCCTATCTAATATTGTTTGTAAGCCACGCTTCGCATACAAATCTACTCGCATTTATCTCTTCAATACCAAATACTTATTCAATTGTTGCTACATTTTCAACACTGCAAAAAATCGTTTTCTTTAAAGACACTAAAGTTTGCACTTAAAAAAAATGACGAAGTAAACAAGTTATCGTTGTAGACGACGCCTCAATAAGCCTTCGCTTTCTTTTAAATCTTGGCATGCAGATTTTGTTTTACTAACGGTTTTCATTGTTACGACATACTTAAAAATAAGTAATGTTTATAGATACAATACTTAAAATAAGAATTAATGTATGGCATTATCTACGTCATTAAAAATATTTCCGATTTTCTTCGATTCGGGGAGAAAAAAATATAAATTTAATGACGCATTTATGAAAATCGTCATTGTAATTATTTCCTTTAAAAAAAATGTGATACTATCAATTTTTAATTTTATTTATAAATAATATAACGTAAACATAATAGCAATATTCGGATTTATTAGTATATATGGAACTCAAATGTTACAGCAGCCCCAAATTTCTCATACAAAAAATGCTACCAAACACATGCGATTGTAAATGTTTTTTACAGCGTTAACTATATTTACTTTAAATTAATTGTTTCTCGTATTGCAAGCACCGAGGCCGATTTGTGCGAGTAACTTCTTAAGAAAAATTTGTTTCGTAAGAGAAGTGTACGAAGTGAAAGAGACTATGTCGAAAATGTTAGCAACAAAATTGTTGACATGTTAAATTCAAAAGCGAAACCACTAAACGCCTAGCACCGGACGCGAGCCTAGCATAATAACCGCAGAGTGAGTTCATTTTTAGTTAATTTTTAAACGTAAATTTAACAAAATAACCGAAACGCCCACAGTAAGGCGACCGGCGAACAAACAATATATCACAACATAATAATAAATAAGTATACAAAAATGAGAAAAAAAAAATGACTTTAAAAACTTACATTTACTTTATTATTAAGTAGTTTACTTTTTTTTATTTTCAAGATAAATACGTTACACGTTTTTCGATTTTTATAAGACGACATTAATAAATGTTTAATTTTTAATTAGCGACACAATTTAAAATATAAACACGATTCTGGCATTTAGAAACATTTCGTGGCGACCAATAGGGGTCTCCGGGTGAGCTGCGACTTAATACAATCAAATGGCGTCTGCGAATATTCCAATTTTAAAATATCGTCCGCTGATTCATCACCTCGCGTCGTCTTTACAATAAAGTGAGCGCAAAAATGTAGCACGCTTCAAGCCTCAATTCAAATAGCAACATTTCATTTCTATCGTTAAAACAAAATGCAGTGAAGTTATTCTAATCAACTCTCAGATCAATATCATAACAATACCACAAGTTTCTAATTAGTTTAATCTCAACAAGCAATAGAGCCAAAAATATTCAGTTAAAAGTTTGTCTTTTTTTTTTCTCTCGATACGAACAAGCTTCTTTCGGCCTGGGTATTACGTATTTAAGCCATGTCGTAAACGCGTTACCAGATAATGTGAATATTAAAATTTTGACTCTTAAACTTGTAATTCAAATATTATTGTATAATTACATTAATAACAAGCGCAGATAAAAAACACGAAAATGAATAAACATATTCAAGACTCAAATATTTTTCTATGGAAATGTTAGCAAATTAATACTTAAAAAATATTAATTAATATAGTAGGAAGTTAATTATGAAACTTAGAAAACGTATAGAGTAACAAACCCGGAAGTGTAACTGGTTCTATAAAAAATGAAGAAACCCATGCATAATTTATTCACTAAGGGTACAACGCAAAAAATATTTGAGCCGTACACACCACAATTTACAGTAAACCTATGACAAAACATTTCGTCACAACATCACGAGTATTCAATTTTTATATTTTAAATAAAATACTTAATGCGCAACCGAAATTATCAATAATCTGAACCGTCTTTGTACTCTCACCATTCGAGTTTTAATACAAAAAGAAATATCTACAAATTTTACGAGTAGGCCAGCAATTAAATGCAACACAAAACAGGTTCCATTGCACAATTTGTGTATCGACTCCCATTTTAATTATTTTCACCATTTTTAAAACGAATATTCAATTTTTAACTGGCAACACTGGTGCAAAATAAACGGACAGCGCTCACGTCTAGCTATTGACCACCGTGGACGTTAAGGTAATATATAAAATTCAATGTGTCGCTTAATGAAAGCGTCTTTAAAGCTCGTCCGGCTTAAAAGAGACGTAACCGCCCCGTTTATTTCATTAAAAGCGTAGACGGGACAGAGATCGTTGCGCCCGCTTCGATGTACAGACAGACGGGTGTTTTGTGCTTACAAGGCGCCTACGTTAAACAGTCTATCGTCAATTGTACGTACTACGCTCGGGTCGAGGTTTCGTCGATGAGATCCAACGCGTAGCACTCACGGCAACACTCGCTCTCTGGACAACAAATTCATACATTACTAATCAGCACTTGAATTTTTAAGGCAGCTAAAATCCTGCCAATCTGCCAATAGTGTGTATTTATAACAAATATCTCACAATAGGCATGTTGCTCACTTTTTTTATGTTAAGGTCGACAGAGAGGCTGACGGTCCACTTGATGGTAGGTGGCTACCGTCGCCTATGACACAAGCAACGCCACAGATGCTGCAAGTGCGCCGCCGACTATAGTAGGATTGGATAAGGAAATCAGAGGGGATAAGGAAATGGGCTCTGGCATCCCTTACTCACTCACCGAAGCACAACAGCATGTATATGCTATTATTTCACAGTGATATCCTGTAAGGTGGTGGTTACTGCCGCCAGGCGGGCTGCCATGCTCACTTCATGGTAAGAGGTTACCGTCGCCTAAAAATGTTAATAATTATTGCTATTGTATATTAGTAACAACCTAAACATCTTGAAATTATCAGTATCGATGTTTTTGTGTTCAGCACGTGACACTGAAGCTCAATCTCTCGTCTCTTATCTTTTACATTCCCCTTAATGGGGATGTAAAAGAGACAATCCTTTGCTGGATAACGATAACCAGATCAGTGACCATATAAAAATGACAAGGGCATAAATTAATTAAACCATAGTCATGTCAAATAGATGTGTGATGAATACAAAGCTGGTTCTACTTTAGTATATTTGGAACTTAGTAAATCCTTTATGCTCTTTCTTTTATTTAAGGCTACGGTCTCCTATTAAATGCTAATGTTTCTCTCGACGTCTGAACGCCAGGCACAGCATCAGCGGTCAATACTTATCTCAGTAGCGAACGACGCGACGCGACGCGACGTCTCGATTACAACGGTTGTCGACAAACAGTGATTGCCTGTGGTTATATATGATTTAGTACTGACGCTAGACACCGCCTACGACGGCTAAACGCCGACATCAGCGTATGGAAGAGACCGCAATATTACATTTCTACAGCGAGTATTGAGATGCGGCGTGCGACGTGCCGCTATGAACGGCCGATGGCGTTTATAGGAGACCATAGACCACAGCCCATTACATGCATTCAGCCCAATACATGGTATTATTATACCAACCAACTATTATTACGTGTTCAAGAAAGTTTATTCAAAGTTGACACTTTGACAAGATAAAGGTAATGTTTCTTGAGACAAGTACCTACTATAAAACATACACACATCTACTTAGCGACAGTTTGTATAGAGACCGAAGAAAGCGAATAAAGTGGTAGTCCAGCATAAATAACTGTCGACATTACCGTGAAGGCTAATGGTGTCTCGGCGGCTGCATGCGCCTCGAGATATGCTCTTCCTGCTGCATCTTGTTGCGAAACTCCGCAACCAAATCCCGCGACTGCGCCAACACAGCCAACTGTTCGTTTAGCAGCTCCTCCCACTGCGACGCGTATGCTGCAAGTTATCAATTGGTACTGTATAATAAAATTATTAAATCTGGTAATACTTCCTAACACGCTCTTGTATTATATATTAAAATATGGTTCAACATTATTTAAAAACAATATAGAATACTTAAAAACACTTAAAAGATTTAATGAATTGGTATTATAAAATATTAACTAAATTTTAAAACGAAAGATGAATGCAATTTTCCCAATAACGGCATGTCCGAGGGCAAGGTGAAAAGTTCTCAGCCTGACAATGAAATACTGCGATAAATGAATATACGTATTTTGCTACATAATCTCCCTTGACTTCAACGCACTTGGTCCAGCGTTTCTCCAACATCAGTATTCCATCAGCTGTGAAAATATTTCATCTACTGTCCTCTCAACTTGACTTGAACATTGGATGTGAAGCGCTTCCCATAAACAAAATTTTTCAAGTGTGGGAACAGATAGAAGTCTGAGGGTGCCAAATCAGGAGAATAGGGTGGGATGGCCGAGCAAATCGTACTTGTTGAAGAATTTTATGACTGCACGATATTCCATTTTAACGAAAAACACGTGTTATCAAAAATTCGTGTTATCAAACTTACATTGCTCAACGAACTATGCTTCTCGCAACGAAACTATGATTTGATTTGAGGTTTCCTTTGTTTAAATTTATTTTAAGCAAACGGGTCATTTTATATACTACCTCTAAATTGGCTCTCTACCCAACTTAGCAGATACACATACGTTCAAAGTACATAGAAACATTACTAGATTCCTCAAATTTCGTCATTTAGAAAATAAATTATGTATGGGGGGCCTTGGGATCTTACTCTGTTGTAATTCACCAAGGAATAAACACCCAACATAGTCGTAGATTTAGTAGATGATACTGATACCCTTAAGCCATGTTAATATATACAATAGTACAGAAAGTAAAATGATTTTAGATGAACATTTTCCAGATTAATGGAATTGGACTGTACAGTCCTATAAAAAGGTCTATCGATTTTCTTACAAAGGCCTCTTAAGGCTCGAGTTAATGAATCCAGATAAACGTGTTAATGAATACAGATTTTATTAAATTTGATTCACTTCTGCCGTGTAATTTTTTTGTGATTGTATCAAATGTAAAAAAATAATCGATCCAAAATTTTTTTTTGTAAAAAAAAATCATTCAAGATCAGATGATTCCCTGTTGAAAAAAAATTTCGTGTCTATTGAAAATATCTGCAATTTTAGTACGTTTTCTAAGCTGTTTACAAAACTGTCAGACCCAGAACAATGTCTAAGCTATACAGAGTAAGGGAAACACTGTTTTTTTGTAAATTGATTTTCTCGTTTTCTTGGTATAAAAAAAAGTATCATACAGACATTTTTAAAGGTTTTCTTTTGTTTGTTCTGAAAAATTGCTTTTCATTTACTAGTTAACTAAAAGTTTAATCTTATCAAGGTTAGATATTATTATAAAATTCAATTAAATTTCATGTAAAATAATTTTAATATATTTGTTCATAAATTGTTTGCAACTTGTAATGTGAGGAACTATAGATAGTTTTTTATAGAAATATTATATTGGAAATATGCTAAGTCATGAGTAAATAGCTCCCGGATGAGTGAGCAATGGCGTCGGCGTTAGCGGCAGAAAGCGATGCGTTATTGTGATATTTGCGAAGTGACATTGACGTGATTCGGGGATCGAACCTATGGTCCTGTGCGCGGCGCCAACGCCATTGGTCAGGGGGCCGCGACGTCGCTTCATGCGTATGCGCCGCCCTTTTCCGGAATCAACAAACACAATATTTACAAAAACCTTATCTACTCGATATGGACGGTGTAGAGCCCTCGATATCAAATATACATTTAGCAAATTCAATCTATCCTCTACCAAACCTTTGTGTCATAATCTAATCGAACGTCAAGTTATTTTAT
Source organism: Bembecia ichneumoniformis (assembly GCA_910589475.2). NCBI lineage: Eukaryota > Metazoa > Arthropoda > Insecta > Lepidoptera > Sesiidae > Bembecia > Bembecia ichneumoniformis. The sequence continues at coordinate 1,770,110 of OU342520.1, forward strand.
CCGCAAAATTCGTTTTAATGGCACAAAATAATTAACATTAAACACTTTTTGAAAAATAGGCAAATAACCTATTGTCTTAAGACATATGATTTAAAACTCACCGTCCTGGTCGTAGTCGACGTCCCTGGTGAGCGAGAGCAGCTGCGCGCAGCGCTGCAGCGCGTGCTGTAGGTAGTCAGTGACCGCCTTGTGGTTGTCCAGCACCTCCTCCTCGGCGCGCTGCAACTCCGACACCGCCTCGTGGAACGTGTACATCTCGGCCGACATGTCGCCCTCGTTCAGCGACCGCAGCTGCGCCAGGTCGTCGCGCGCCGGCGCCATCTCCACATCCGCGTCCGCCTCCGCCTCCGCGTCGCGCGCGCGCGGCCCGTCAGCGCCCAGCTCCTTCACGCGGTCCGCGTAGCGCAGGGTGTTAAGCGAGTGCTCGCATGACGCTAGCGCCGGCGAGATCATGGCGATCATGCACGTGCGCGACTTGTCTCCTATGAAGCTGTCGCGCAGCACCTGCGTCAGCTTGGATGCGCGGAACGGCAGGTGAGCACCCTTCATGCCGAGCGCTCGGATGCACTCCTTGAGCGCCAGCAGCGACTTGTTGATTTCGGCGCCCTCCATGCGCGTCTGCCGGTTTGCCGACGACGTGTCGGCGCCGCGCTCGTTTCCCGCGAGGTCGATCAGCGAGAACTTGCCGTGCACCCGATGCATGCCCGGCGAGCGCACCACTATCTGGAACACGGCGTGCGAGCGCGACGAATTCGAGTTGGCTGACGTCTGGCCCGAAGTGCGCGCGGCGTTCCCGTGCTGGATCAGTTTCAGCACTTCCTCCACGTTCTCCACCACCTTCTCGGTGAGCCCCACTATCTGAACTTGCTGCTTGCCGTCTTCCAGCACTCGCAGCTTAGCCTTGTCGGCCAGCAGGTCGAACACCTTGCCGGAATAGATCTCGAAGAAGGACGCCGACACGATGAGGTTGAGCGGTTTGTACTTGGGCGACCGCAGGTATGTGAACACGTCGCGCGCCGCCATCGCGTATATGCCCTTTTTGCAGTCCTGCGTCTTGCCCTGGAAGTCCCCGCCCATCGTATGAGTCTTGCCGGAACCCGTCTGCCCGTAGGCGAAGCACGTCGCCATGCCGCCCTCGAATATCGTCTGCACGAGCGGCTTGGCCGTATACCTGTACGTAATCATAGTTCACTGTAAACTAGTCGACGCGCGAGTCGAGCGACTACGAGATTAAAATACCGACTTGTAAACGATTTCGTTGGTGCACGAGTCGTCGAAGGCGTAGTCGAAGCGAAACTTCTGGTTCTCGAGGTACTTGGTGAGGTCCACCTTATTCTTGGGTTCGTGTACGATCATCTGGTCCTTAGTCGGCACGGTGATCACGTCTACCTGTAAGGGCATTTATAACATTCTTTTCGTCAAAACTTTTCATTAGGTACATAAAATCACATATACACGTTTTAAGATGCTGAGGACATGTGCAATAATATTGCTTTCAGTTTTTGTGATTGTGAAAAAAGAAATCTTTAATATCATATTAGATCCTATTTGAACATTCTTCGAGAATAAAAAATAGAAGATCAACGTGTTAAAACAAATTACACAACACAAAAGAACAATTAAAATCTTTATTTAAATTTATATAACATTAAGCCACGCGCAAAGAACCACAATGTAGCTAAAAAAAGTTTCCCTTATGGATTTTCACCTCTACAAATGTTTTATTTGAGAATGTATGATTATAAAACTTTTTTGAAAAACGTAAACAATGTGGGAAAAGGATGTTCCATTGCCTGTCTAGGTACAGTAAAAAGATGTACATATATAATTTGGGTTATATAATAAAAATAATATTAAATAGATAACCAGATTTCATTAGAAATCTCAGGCAACACCTGTCTTTGGTTCTCCATAATTCAATAATATCTTCGCAAATTATCAAAAACACTATAGTTACTGGTGAATCGTTTTGAGTTACTGGTTGAGGACCAGTGTTGTATTATGTGGTCAAATAGATTAATCTATTAAAAATGTTTCTTGCAGTTTATGTGTATGTCTGAGCTGAAGCCTAACTAGGATTATGTGGGACGTACATAGCCTTAGCCTGGTTAATGATTAAAAATTAAGGCCACGCTCACTTCAGACACGTTTACGTATGAATTTAACTAGTGGGGAAATTTAACTCACTACGAAGTACTATGGGATTTTCAATACACTATCGTGCATTGAACATTTAAAAAATTGGATGTGGAACAGTTTATTAACTTGGTTTATAACGTTTTTTCCGTATACCTGTAAAAGATCTATTCCCTGTAAAGGATGAGATTACCTCCTTCTTGTTGAGCTCTTTCTTGTTTAGCGGCCGTTTCCTGACGCAAACCGTGATTTGGTGGTCCTCCACAGGCTCGTTGCCGGTAAGCGGCCGGAAATCGATGCTGTTCTGGTACTCCCGAATCATCGCCAGAAACTCCCAATTAGGATTACCGGGGTCCAGGTTCATCAGGGCTTCCTGTAAAGAGTTTTCACAGCATACTGTATTCCCTATCTAATATTATAAATGCAAAAATAAGGTTGATTGTTACGCATTCACGCATTAAGGTTGAACTAGTCGGCGGCTCGAACTCATCGGTGCGCGTGGCTAAAATGCTTTCTGTCTCACACAGCAAACTGAGCGAAAGGGAAAGACTCATAGAAGAGCAGTTAGAACATAGCGCGCACACATTAGTTAGACCGTATTGTCAGGCCTCTTTCACTTCATGTACTTGCGCGCGCTAAGTGCCTACGCGCCGCTGTACTTTCCAAGGTACACATTCACGCGGTTGCCACCGACGCGAGCGCGCGCATTCACATTTATTTTTTTCTTCTTTGATCTCCGCCAGGAGTAATTGTGTTCCGTGTCTTTGATTTACATTTCAGAAAGAATAATAGGTATTATGCCTCGTAATACGTGCGCAGTGGAAGGATGTAAATCCGTGAAAACTAAAAAATATAATACGGAGAATTTAAATTCTCCGTATTATATTTTTTTAATACTTTAACTTTAAAATCCATTGAATGACATGCACCTACCTAAATATTCTTTGTATTTAATAATTAATAGGTATGTATTTAATTATAATACTTGAACTTGTGAAATCCGTACCTACCTATCTACCTACGTATCTTTTCGGGTCATGTGCATTGTTCATGTGGTTGTACAATAAATAAATTTCACAACTTACGAAATGGAACTTTTAAAGTTACTAGTGCAAACGAAATTTTAATAAAACAATGTTTAGTAAAAATAAACTCAAGTAGGTAATAAGTATTATTAGCATTCGCACGGCAACGCGCTGCACCGGCCGCCGCCGCCGCGTTGCCAAGTGGCGTTGCTATGCGGTCTGGCAACAAGGCACGCGCACGCTGTCCGCTACATAGTTTGAGAGCTGACTAACAAAATTTATCACCTAGTTACCTTTAAACGAAATTATTTATCTGTAAAAAAAATTTGTACCTATTAAAGATAGATTAAAAATAAAGAGTGTATTACACTTATTTATGCATTGTTTTTTTAATATGATTTAAATCTGTAAAAACAGTTTTATTTAGTAACATAACAAATACTTACTTTACTCAATACTTACATACTTTACATAAATACTCTCCGCCGTTGTTCAAATTTTTTTCACTATAGAACAATAATGTATCGCCAAATAATTTTATGTCGAGAACAATTTAGCAGCGAGCTCTCCGACTATTTCATCAAAACTCGATGTTTGGTCGACTTTGTGTTGTGTGGATTTGTGGACTAATGATATACACAATTTAAGCTTTTTTATTTGGTCTCGTCAGTGGAAATAGGAATAAGTACCTACCAATATGAAAACCTTTAGGTACCTACAAGGTTTTTTATCATTGCTCGTTACCTACTAGTACTTATTTACATCTTAAAAATCATGTTATTCTGATCAACTTGAAATGAGAAGTTGTAAGCTTATAGTTACTAGTTAATTACTTAATAAATAGTTACTAGCGGCTTAATTAGCTTTGTATTTTGGGACGGCCTAGAAAAACTCAGTAGTAGTAGCCCTGACTTTATTACTATTATTTCAATGTCACGCGGGCGCGTGCGGCTGCAGAGCAATAACAACTCAACGTTTGAACTATAAGGTATATTTTTCCGCTAAGCAGTTGGCGAGGCAAAACAGTAGGCATTCATAAAAGTTGTGATGGTCTTTTTGTTAGGGAGTGATTTATCTGTTACGGTAGTAACTACTTATTAATCTGTGGTATTGTAACGACTTAGGCAACGCAAACATGCGAGGTCTCGTCGAACGCGGACGTTGCGACTGCTGCGAGGCTTGTTACAATGTACATCTCTAATTATTGTAGTAGGGTTAAAAAATTGGGATAGGATTTGATTTTCTTGATTAGGAAGTAAAATAAAATAAAAAAATTCTATTCATGTTTATTTATTTTACTAACATTGGTATAACATAAAAATTATACAAACATAAAAAGTCTGAATTAGCACAAATAGAGTTATTACGACTTTACCGGGATAAAAAATATTCCTTGCGCTATCCTAAGATATAATAATTATTATACTGTATTGATTTGACGTGATTGAGTAACAAAAACCTATACAAACATCATCACAAACTTTCGCGTTTACAATTACTATGATATGCGTGTTATTGGTGCTAAATTGACAGGACTAAAACATTGTTGGCATCTTTGTCTCAGGCGTGGAATCGACAAAATGGAAGGGTGGAACGGGGTGAAAATATTATATTATATCTAAAGTGGTATTTCACGGTTTTTCGCGATTTACAACGAAAGTTGACCTCCTATCGAAAAAAGTGGACAAGCAAAGTTGTTGATAATAATAAGATCTAGGTACAACTTTTATAAGTAACATTTTTTCACAAATTCAAGTTTTCCGGGAAATTCGGAAAAACCGATATTTTTTTCTCGTTTAATATATTATTATTTTTTACGAAATTTGGTGAAAACATAACTTATTCTGTTTCAAGTAAGCTGTAATTTTTTTGTAGCGAAATACAGATTTTTCCTTATTTGTTGTCAAATTCCGAAAAAACGACATCATTTTCAACTGAAAAGTTTCATCTGTAAAATTTGTCTTTTCAATCTTGCCAGCCGCCACTTTTTCCGTTGAATCGTCTACTTTTAGATTATGTAATAAAAGAGTAGCACGTACTACTATGGAAAGGTCATTGGGCACCTAGTATGAAAACTATACCCACGGCGTACAGACATACAATATAGCAATATGTATAGATAATATTTACGATACTATAAGATTATTACTGTAGATCAAGGGAAACATAAAAAAAATGTATGTTTTATTTTTTTAATACGTGTATTCACCCAATTAAAAGGCATATTAATAAGAAAGAAACACAAAAATAAAACAGTTATTATTTTTTTAAGTTTTATTCGACTTCATCAATGTATGGGTACAGTAATATCACAGTCTAACCATACACGTCATACAGTCAGGCAACGAATGTAATTGCGTAGAGCAACGTTCGGCGAACTCGCTTCAGTTTGCAGGCTCGAACATTGAGCGTTGCTCGACTGTATGACGTAAGTATGTATGGTTAGACTGTGGTAATATCATCCAAAAAAGCCCCAAGTGCATCTGTTTGCTCCTGATGTCTTGCACAGGATAAAAAATAAACATGTGCACAGCTTCCAACGGTGCGTCGACCATGGATGTAGGAGCAATAGTATCCTTCGACACCTTCTCTGCCATGTACGAGTATTGTAGGGTTGACCAATATATAGGTATAATATAATATTTTCTAATCGTGATTGAATTTTACCTCTGATTTATATTTTATTATCAATTAATTCTTGATGGCGATATAATTCCAAGATGTACAAACCATTCCAGTCATGACAGTATGATCGCGCAATTTTTAAATGATTTGTCGCCCTCTCTTGTTTGGTGTGTCATAGATACATGTACATATTATATTTTTCTTGCCATTTAAAAACTGTTTTAGGTAGAGAAAAACCCAACCTTCATTAACCTATAACTATATAATCCCATGAATTTTCAATGAAATGTAAATATAAAATGATAGGTGGCTTTACAATTTAAAAATAATTTAGTTTCTGTACACAAACTTTCATAAACCGGGTCAGATTCTGCCCAATGACCTTTTCTCCAGAAAACGCGAAAAAATGAAAAAACTGATTTTCAAAAATCTATTTTAAAATTTTTCTTCTAAACTCAAATTTATTTATTAAAATTATTGAAATTTAAAGTTGAAACCTTTCGAGAATATTAATTTCATGTTACCTTAATAGATACAAAGAATAAACAAGGACATTAATAAGGATTTGATTATATTAAAAAGGCGAAGTGAGGTGCACTTTTGGGGGTAAAAATGGATTCTCATGATTTGCGGCGAAAATTAACCTACTACAAAAAAAGTTCTAAAATGAAAGAGAAAAGTTGTAAAATGAGTTTAGAAAAAAAATTAAAAAATTGATTTTTGACAATCTGTGTTTTCATTTTTTCGCGATTTCTGGAAAAATATTCCATAGCAGAGCTACTCTTTTATTACATAATCTAAAAGTAGACGATTCAACGGAAAAAAAAAATGGCGATGAAAAGACGAATTTTACCGGTGAAACTTTTCAGTTGAAAATGAGGTTGTTTTTTCGGAATTTGTTGAAAAAAAAGGAAGAATCTGTATTTCGCTACAAAAAAATTACAGCTTACTTGAAACATAATAAGTTATATTTCCACCAAATTTCGTAAAAAAAAAAAAAAAATTTTGCGTGAGAAAAAAAAATAAAAACGAAATTTGAGGTTATGTGGAAAAATGTTACATACAAAAGTTGTGGATCTTTTTATTATGAACAGATTTGCCATTTGACTTTTTTCGATAGGAGGTCAACTTTCGTTGCAAATCGCGAAAAACCGTGAAATACCACTTTCAACTCCTAAAAGTTCACCCCGTTTCACCCTTCTCCATTTTGTCGACTTCAAATTATTTTTCTCGTCATTCAAACAATATTTTGCTCCTCTTCCAAGGTCTCATGTGGTTAATTTTTTTTTCATAAAAATGCATCAGCATGTTACCCGCAGATAGCAAGAGTAATTGTACAATTATTATATAATAATATCTATATAATAATTGTTAATTCTAACAATATTATAAATACGAAATTTTGTGTGTGTGGGAGAGTATTTTTGATACTAGCTGCGCCCCACGGTGTTACCCGCAGACAACAATAGTAATTGTACAATTATTATATAATAATATCTATATAATAATTGTTAATTCTAACAATATTATAAATACGAAAGTTTGTGTGTGTGAGAGTATTTTTGATACTAGCTGCGCCCCACGGTGTTACCCGCAGATAACAAAAGTAATTGTACAATTATTATATAGTCTACATAATAATTGTTAATTCTAATTCTAACAATATTATAAACTAGTAGGTTGCTCGATGTTGCGGGCTGCTAGCAGCCCGCGGAGGGTTATCGCAAGCAAGACGGATAATGCCATCCATTTCGTCAAAAGTAGCGATTTTTTAAGGAAGGGGGTCAATGGGGGAGGTGGTGTAAGGATAGTGGTCCCAACCGATGGACCTCGGGGAGAAATGGTTATGCGCCAAAGACACGATATCACTATTCCCTATGGTTGTGGAGCTACGGGGATTGGAAATTTCAAAAAAGTTGTATGGAGTGTAAAAAACATGTATGGGCGGGGTGGGGATGGGTCACGATTTGGTAACCCCCGATGACCCTCTGTGAAATTCCGTAAACCCCGCCCCTCTGTCGCTCATAGTTTCCGAGATCCCTTCGCCGACTTTTCACCAGGTCGAGGTAGCGAGGTCTCCGATTTAATTTGTCGATAAACTGTAGCTTGCGAGGAAACCGTGGATCTATTAGCTCCGGTAGAAGATATTCCATATAAATTTCAATGCAGTTTGGTGTCCAGACAACAAAATAGCAAAATTTTTATTTGGTTATTTTTAGTTGGCCTTGTACTTGGAAATAATAATTATGCGTTTTTTAGTCTAACTATCGAAAGTTTGGATGCAATTTTTTTATTTTATTATTATTGTTAGCGCAATAAAGTCTACCTACATTGAAGTATAATGTACTACCTAACGCACAATGACTCTAGTCTAGCGCAATATACCTACGCAGTACACAGCACGCGCAACGTAACTAAATATCATTGAGTTGAGACTGACTGTCTCGCTGAGCTCAAGCCAAGCCACAAGCTCAAGTGAGCTCCCCGGCCACCGCCGCCGCTCCCGCGTATGTGCCTCCCCTCCGCTACCCGCGGGGGAAGATCATTTGAGTGAAATGCACAATGATTCGTACCAAAAATGAGCACGGAAAAAAATATAAACCGACCCTTAGGAAAAAGATTTTGTTGACAAAACTACTGCATGTATCTTTTTAGTGTAAAGTTATTTTAACTCTTGAATAACTGAGCAATGTCGGTGCGAAAAGTATTTTGGAGTTTTTTTACTACTAGAGTGACTTATTAACCCTCAAAGTTGCGTGAAAATTTGTGTTAAAATGTGGATTTTTCAAGGATTCTATCTATTAAATTAATGCTTTTTTAACTAGTTTGTTGAGCATTGAACCTAGTTTACGACAAGATAAATCGATATCATGCTTACTTTTGTAAATTAAACATAAAACAGAGGAGTAGTAAACTTCCTACGTTTGTATGGAGGAAAAGCCGACTAGTTCAACCTTAATTTACTCAACCGAAATTTTGCTAGGGATAGAGAAGGACCTAGGGTAACCTTTCATCCAGAAAAAAGTACTGTTCCCCAGGGATCAAAAATAAAAATAAAAAATCCAACATCTGGGCAGGCAAAAGCTAGTCTAATAATATTTTGAATGCGAAAGTTGGTTAACACGTGTTTTTCTCGTTATTCATATTGAGCTCGATTTGTCATTGAGGTAATTAGTCCTTTGGTACCTTTTCCTCCTTGAGCTCGGCCTGGCGTTGGCGGCGCTTCTCGCGATTCTCCTTGAGGCGCTCCACCTCCTTCACGACGTTGGAACGCCGCACGGCGCCCGACGCCACCGCGTGCGGCACCGACACCGTGCTGGAGGCCGCGGCCGGCCGCGACGAGCCCCCGCTCAGGTTGTTCAGCTGCACGCTCTGTGTCAACACAATCCATGCCAAAACCTAAACTCGAGCAGTTTTATTTTATTCTTACTTTCAATTCACATTACGCGTCCTGGGCCTTAGTCAAAGTAACATAACGATAACGATAACGAAGTTCGCAAGAATAAAATGTATGGGATGTATCACGTGATTTAGCGACGGCTTATGTCAATCCCATACATTTTATTGTTTTCGAACTTCGTTATCGTTATCGTTATGTTACTTTGACTAAGGCCCCTGTCCATAAAAGCCAAGACGTTGCTGTGTTCAATATAACGTCTTTGCTTGAGTTGCTGTACATCTCGCTAACTTACTACTAATCTTATGTACATACGCACTAGGCGGCCGAGATTGTACAAAAGTCGCTTCGATGGTTATATATGTATATACCGGCAGATTGGTGTATAAACCGAGCATTATCAAGAGCGAAACGAGAAGGAAATTCCAATTTCCTTTAAATTAAATGGCGGCTGAAATCGTGAGACATACATTTAAACCAATAATCCTTTTAGAATAAAAATACCACAAATCTTTAAAAAGTATTTATAGAATGTAGGATAAACCTCTTTATTAGACTTATTGTGCACTCTTCGCTGATAAGGCATAGCGTGTTGGACGCCTTGAGGCACGGAGGCCGCGCTCGGTGTAGACCCGGCACGGGATCGACCTGACATCGGTTGCTGCAAAGAGTTGGGACGAGAAGGGTAAAGGATGGAGACACAGAGAAGGGTGGATGTGTGTGGGCTTCAAAAATACGAGGATACCTCTCGTACCTGTTGCGTGAGCCTCGTATTAGTGGGTGGTGGCTGAGGCGGTGGAACATTCTCGGCCCCTCGTCGTCCCGTGGTATCACCTCCATGCCCGTTGGTGTAAGCGCCGCCCACATTCGACATCCGCATCTGGTTGTTGCGGGTGACACGAGAGGGCACTGCAATTGAGAATGAATCCAATAAAGTGACATAAGAAACGCAGCGAAACAAAAATGTCATATTAAAAGTCCATGAATCATTACACGTACGTACGACTCGAATAAAAAAAAACTAAAACGCCGAAGTAAAGGCAAACTCAACGATGGTGCAGAAGCGAATCTAAAAAGGACAACTAACCCTACACAAAGCGTGGTGCGGTAAAAGCAGAGCGCCTTACGTGACTTCGGCTCTGGTTCCTCCCGCTTTGCCTCTTCGGCGGGCAATTCATCAGTCTTATCGAACGCCTCAATCGGATCGTCGCATTCGGCCGAATCGGCCACGCGTCTCCGACATCTCAACCACGAGCAACACATATTTGGCAATATCAGTCTGAGACCTTATTGTACGGGGTACGGTGGCAGTATGGAAGAATTCCTTCGCCATTCGTCGCAATTCAACTTCGAAGACGGTCAACCTGTTTGTTGAATTTTCGAGCGGATCAATCCTCAAATGTAATGTACTCTCGTGACAGTCGAATTATTCCAAATGGCTGCGATCTGCGTTGGCGCAAGGCAATCTTGCGCCTGCGCCGACCGCCATATTAGGATGTGTTTCCGTACTCAAGGCAATGAACCGTGACGCATGCGAGCCAAGCACGGTTACGTACGAAGGTGAAATTGCAATCAACCTCATTTATTAAAACACAATTCGCACACCGTTTAACCTTTTTGAAACGTAAGACACCGTCACGACCGACTATGTACTATCGTTAGAAACCATTACTGGCGGAGAGCCGTTGCCAAATTGCTAAGACTGAATAAAAGTCTTCTCGGCGAGGCTACGACACAAAACGCACTGCCGTTATTAGCCAAATAACTCTTCAGACTGGGCGGGTTCAATTACGAGAATTGCTCGGTGGGCGAGCGGGTGAAATCGAAAAATAATAGGCGGCCATTCAGTGACATTAGAATCGACTTTTGTCCTTCGAGCCGATGAAAAATTCACCACGTGACGTCACGCTTTGAAGCGAGCCCCAATCGATAAAACAAATTATAAGCAAGCGCTGAAGTCCTAGCTCTTTCTTGAACTTGGCTAACAATCGAAAGGATTGAATCGACAGTTAATCGATAATATTCATTGCGCAGTCAATTAAAGAACAAGACAGATTGTCGAGTCAAGCAAAAAGCCGCGAGAACAGAAATAGACACAGACAATACTGTCTGTATATGCGTGTCGATTTCTCGTGTCTACTGTGACCATATTAGGGTAATAAAACTAGGGACAAATATAGAAACAAGGTGAGGAGTTATTCTCCTGATTACCCATTTACATTAATTAGGTACATATGGGTAATTAAGAATTAGTACGTGAGTTTAAAATAAACAGTTTCACTTTCCTTTAATAAAGTGATAAAATTCAAGTTAGGCATTGAAAATGATTTTGTTACTTTTCGCGCATAACAATCTCTTTGACTACAGTTGCTATGGATACCGGAAAGTCTGTTACCGATTTGCAATTACAGACTGCGGTTGACTCTGAGCTTTTGTGCAACGTCATCAGCCCGCAGCCTAGCGCTACGGCACTATGCAAAAAAGGACACTTTGTTATAAGTCTTTTGGACGAGTGCTTGCCTTAACGCTCTGTTCTAGGGTACCCGGGTTCGATTCCCGGCTGGGTTAACTTTGAAAGTAGTGGCACTGCGTTTCGCAGTCATTCGGCCAGCTCACACGCAGTGTGGCACGGTCACTACTAAACGATCTTCGCAATTCATACACTTTTGCCTGGTAATGGTAATATACCCATGCTACTTTTATAAAAATATAAATTTACTACACATTATAAATTTTTTTTTATGTTTTATGGTCCCAAAACATAAGTGTAGAGTATTTGTTTTATATTATAAAGGGTGGCAAGAGATGGCTACCATCGTCCAAGGATACAAGCAACACCAGGCAGGATATGTTTACAATGTATATATTGTATAATATACAAATACATGTAATAGCAAGAATTAAGAATTATAGTTAGGTAGGTTTGTTTATTTATTAAGTGCGAATTTGTTTCATATATTACTAACAATTAGTTTTTTTAAATGTAACTTAAAATAGCCATGAGATACTTTTTTAAACAATTTATTACTTTTGAAGGATCAATATTGTTTTATCTCTCATTCTTGGACAGAATACCCTACAAAAATGCTATAGTGTTATAATGACGTTACTGAGCTCAAATTGTAATGTACGAATTTTTAAAATAATTAAAAAAAAAACACAGGAAAAAATATTTTTTATTAAAAATGTAAGGTTTATAGAAGAATAAATAAAACATTCATCTACACACAATAAAATCGATTTCAATGCGGTTTTCACTGATGTATTGTAGCATGGTTCTCGTAATACATACATGTATATAATGTTTGATTCATTCTAATGGGTTTACATACAAAAAAGTTACGCACTATACCGAATACCACGCGTACGAAGTTGCGGGCTCAGCTAGTTCATAATATAAGCCAAATGATTAGAATTTAAAGCTTTCCGCACTACTGCTAAAACTATAGTTATACGTAGACTAAAGAGACTAAAGGTTAAACAACGGCTCGTACAATACACGTATTCCGGTGCGATGAAGATAGCTTTTGTATTTGAGAGAATTGAGAGCTTTTAGCGCAAACCGCTCGAAGGCGTGAACCCTCGGCAGGTACCTACAGCAAAATTTATAGACATGCCTGCTCTGAACTTCAGTTTATTGCAAAACTATTTAATACAACCAACTGACTGTACGACACCATCTTCTAATCCAAATTGATACAAAGGAAATTCGAATAACATCCATAACTAACGACTATGAACGTAGATAATTCCTGCCCACTCACACTTGACCCCCCGATATTGAGACAGGCCGTGACCAAATGTTCATTAAATGACTGACTAAAGGATTTATAATGGGCATATAAAAAATATCATACCGTGATATTTGACAAATATAAATTATGTTATTGTATAACAACATAATTTATTTTATATTTGTATTTATAAGAAGGAAATTGCTTTACAAACAAATGACTGAAAATTACTGAACTGATTTGTTTTTGTCAAGATATATGTCATCAAGATATATATATGTGTTAAACAGATATTATTTAATTTTTACTAGGATATATACCTATGTACATTAAATATTAAACATTACGATTGGATATGGACCGAGATTTTATTCTGATTACTATTTTTTATAAAGTAATTCAATTCCCTAATAATTATTTGTGTGATATAAATATATAAATCATAACTACGGTGACGAGTACATTTAACAAATTACAGTTCAACGATTTAAGGTTGGATTTATGCAATTTTTAGTTTTTCTTTTCATTCTGTATGATTTTGGCTATATTTTACTACGTTGGACCGTTGAAAAGCAGCCTGGATCAAGAGTCCACTCGATGGTAAAGGGAAGCGTAGCTTATATCAGAGGGTTTTATTTGCAAGGGTTCGCGTTGGATTAAAGAGTTCCAGTATGAATGCTAAACAGTTTTTTTTTTAACAAAACAATCAGACATTTTATGTTCTGATGCTTTTAGGGATTCACATGCAGGTCGACTTCTAGCTCGACATTCGCTTCGGGTCGTTACTCGGCACCCACGCATACTTTTGACTCATTTTCCTGACGACAGACACCAAATTTTGTACAATATTGTTGCGCAGTATTGTTTCCATGAAGAACTAGTTATGTAGCAAGCAAAACCTCACCTTTATTCATTTTAATCAAACATCAATATAGCTAGGTTAAAGTAAAATTACGTTATTCAATTTTTTAACAGCCAACACAAAGTTTATCTTCCCAAAACACATACTCTGTCAGAATCTTTTATATAATAAAAATGAATCCCCATTACCCTTGGTCACGCATCACGCGTGAACACGGGTAGACCGATTTTAATTCGGTTTTCACTAATGAAAAGAGGGATAAACGGGGAATGTTCTTATATATAAAAATTGCACTCCGGGCGAAGCCGGGGGCGGGTCGCTAGTCTTTTATATAATTAATTATATAATGACAGCAGCTTGGAACAACTACAAATCAAAGCTTCTATAAAACAAAGGGTAATTTAAATTCAAATTATATTAAAGACAAAATTGAAAAATATATACCTAAAATAAAGTTCAAAAGTAATTATATCCACTTTAAAAGGTTCAGTAAAATTAATCAACTTGACATTAAATTTTTGAAGGTATCCACCAAAATGGCCTTCAAAGGGCAGAGAATGACACTAACAACGCGTTTTTATGTCTTTCACAAGAAGAAAGCAAAATCACATTAGGAAAGGACTTTTTTATGAATTTTCAAAAGTAGAAATCTGGAGAACTCTCTTCGGCTGAAGACAGTCTAATCCTAAAGTTAGTGCAGCAATAATAATTTCCCTCGATCCGTCGAAACTTACGGCCTACACGCTTAGTATGGGGCCGAGGCGACTGCAATTGCTGCTGAGCGCATTTCTCATAGAGAACTGGCATTGTGAAAATCCAATTTATTATAGAAAGCACGAATTCACAACACTATTATTGTTTATATTCCATTTGATTGACACTGTGACGTACAGTGTTTCGACACACGGCCGGCCGAACACTGTCCGTGCGCGCCACCGTCTTCCCGTACTTATAGCGATGAACTAACGGGGCTCTCGCTGACCGCCCCAATGTAATATTCACACTGAAACAACCCCGAAATAATATAACTGAACAATGAACAACGCGGACTGACCTAATCCTCACACGCCACCGCGATGCGCTCACACGAGGATGAGTGACGATCAAAATAAAGACTGTAAAAGGCTAACTTTTAAGCTTAAATAATTCTAACTTAATATTCTGTGTTCTAACTATATTGGTTGGTGTTGTATTATAATAATATAGAGTACAGTCATGCCCCTGGATTTCTATACCAAAGAGATTCTAGTCAATTTTCACAAATCAAATGTATATTAAGAAAAAAAAATACGAAAATCCCATATTATTCTCTAATTTTCCCACAACTTGGGTCTAATTAAAAAAAAACCTTGAGGTGGCTTTAAAATACTTAAAAGCTATTGATTGATATTGATAGCTATTACATACCTATAATAAAATCGTAAACGACCCGTGTCCTGTATATTGTTTTTTCAAAAAAAAAAAAAAAAAAAAAAAAAAAAAAAAAAAAAAAAAAAAAACAATTTGTACACGTACTATGTTAATGAGGTAAAAAAATAGTTTTTAGAATTTCCGTCTGTTTATTTGTGCGTTTGTGCACGCTAATCTCAGAAACGGCTTAACCGATTCGAATGCGGTTTTCACTGATGTAATGATTAATTTCAAGCTTCCCGTGACATTTAGTAGTAGTTTCAAAAAAGTTATGGGCTGTACCGAATATCACGCGTACGATACGTGCGGGCTCAGCTAGTACTTGATATAATTGATAAAATTCCTCAGAATTCCTATTCCTATGCAATTTAAGCTGCATAGGAAATGTCTTCATCTTTATGTACATTGTTAACATCAAAACATCTAGCTAACAGAGGTAATATTTTATTCGTAGTTAGAAACAACTTTTTCTTCTGCAGCGCGTTGCATGATCGTGGTTAATTTGCGCACGTCACTACAACTACAACAATGTTTAGTAACTGACATGCATTTATTGTAAAGAAACATTTTTCTTTTTTAATAAACACGCAAATACAACTTAAATTAAGCAAGCCGTACAAATAAAGTACATTGCACTCTCTTCTCGACATAACGAATAAATCAAATACGTATATTTATATAGAGAAAGGCATTTTATTTATAATATTTTAAAGAAAATTACAAAAACATCAGTAACTGGCTGATAATGATCGTATCCCTTTACAGTAACGACCGTTAAATAATAGCTAGTGTGATTTTTTTAATGTGTGCTGCGAAGCAAGGTATGCCAATTTTTATATTCACTTTAAATCACGATCTACAACGCGAACCCGTGCAAATCCCTCTGATGTAAGCTTACGCGATGGTAGTCCCCATCAAGTAGACTATCAACCTGCCCGTCGCCCTTTACCGTGAAATAAAACTACAAGTTATTTTAATACTACAAAGAATCTTAACCCTACTATGGTCGGCAGCGCACTTGCAGCGCCTGTGGCGTCGTTGCTTGTGTTATAGGACGGTAGCAATCTACCATTGAGTAGACCGTCAGCCTGTCTACCGATCTTAACATAAAATAAATAATAAATCATCCACTCTTGATCCAGGCTACTTCTGAACGGTTCAAGTGGAAAAAAGTTATGGGAAGACCTATGCCCAGCAGTGGCATTATACGTACAGTTGAGAGAATAGAAATCATCATTGAACTTTGTAAAAATGTAATTACATAATACCCTAATATCAACTTTTCGTATAGAAAAATATAGTCAAAATCATACTAAATGAAAAGAAAAATTATAAATTGCATAAATCCAACTTCAAATCGTTTAACTGTAAGATGTTAATTGTGTGAATGCAGCCACCCGTCACTGCAGCTACTGATTTAATAATTATTAGGGAATTGAATTACTTCATAAAAAATAGTCTTACTTTTATAGATGACACTCAAATTGGGTTCAGTACACCTAAATTACATAACGGTCACCTATTTAAATTATTCACGCAGAGTAGTTAATATAAAATATACTCCACAAATAGTCCAATGTCAAGACAAAATTAACATTCCTGCGGCAACGTCACGCAGACCTTGACCTTATACACACCGAGAAAAGTTACAAGTTCAAGTGTTTAGTCATTTTAAATTAATCGAACAAACGCTGTCATTTTTATTGACTAATGAGGTACCTAGGATTTATCGCTAATTGCGATCCTACTGAGTTACAAACACATGATATGCCCAGCACGTAAAATAAGTCGATTCAATTATGCTCGCTGTCAATTCATAGTGCTTTCGCGAAGACTACGATTCCTGATAGAAACAACTTTGAAACGATTTTTCTTTTCTTTGAAGATGGACTTGATCTGTCTGTAGTAGATACTGAATTTTGCCAGGATTTTAAATGTGTGGTAAAGGATACGAATGACGAATTACTAATAGAATAGAAAAGAAATAATAAAAAAAGTGTGGTTAAGTTATTTGTATTGGAGATTTTTTTTTGTGTAAATGTCACTATTAAAAAAATCTCAATCGGTAAATCTATAATATAATAAAATCGTAAACAACTTATGTCTGTACATTTAATATTTATCAAAAAGAAATTATACACTTTGTACGTATGTTACCGAAGTCAAAAAAATTGTATTTAGAATTTTTGTCTGTTTGTCTGTGCCGCTAATTTCAGAAACGGCTTAACCGATTTGAATACTATAGTATAGTATAGTAATGAAGTATCTTATAGTAATGAAGTATTTTTTTAATCTACTCAGTTACAAGAGGTTACGATACTATAGCAATGTTCATTTGATTTATTCAATCAAAGGTGACAGGTTGCAAGTGCGCTCCTAACCTTGCCATTGTAAATGGTAAGGGATAACGAGGCGATTGGGGAATATACTCTGGCGTCCCACACTCACCTAATCAGCATACGTGCTGTTATAGTCTGGCGGAAAAATCTCAAAAAGGGCCTGCTTTCAACAGTTAACGGCAAACAGTGAAACTTTTTGCCACCGGGTCTTTTTAGACTAATTCGACCCTGCTGAACACGATTCTGCCCGGTGTCATCCCCTCCCCCGCTCCCTTCCTCCCCTTTCTGCCCCAAATGTGTCCCAATCTGCGGTTTTTTCAATTTTTTTCGGAATCTATTAGAGATAAAAGAAAACTGTCTATGACAAAATTAATCTGCATTAAATTCTCTACAAAACTCGTGTATAAATGATTTAATAGACATAATAACTTAAGAAATAATGTGTGTCCAAACTATGTAAATTTTTATTTTTTTCAACATTTTTGTATTTGCAGTTAATTTATCGAAAAACAAACGAAGCTGTTATAAAGTAGTCAAGGAGTGAATTATTCTTTATACATTTACCTACAAAACAAGACCTTACTTATCCTCGTACGAGTATTCGTTCACGATTTATTAGGTCGTAGCATAGAAGCCCCGCCGCCCGCCGCGCGTCACGAAGATACATAATATGAAAGACTATACTTAAATATCATAAAATTTATTATATAAATTATAATTCATTAATAATTTAGTGCTTCAGTGTTTATAATTGAGTGTTTTACATATTGATCCATTATTGAGTTATGTAGCAATGTTTCATATTAAACGCACCATTAAAATTAAGCTATGCTCGAAACACGCATGTACTTATTTAAAATAACTAGGCACTGTTTATAAACATTTCCTCATCATAATAATATCAGCCAAATGGTCTCCACTGCTGGGCTTAAAATTTTATATAAGAAAAAAATTAAATTTTATATAAACATCTGTGGATGATGGCAGGAACCAGTGCTGAGAAAAAGTATATCCCTATCCACGAGATTGCAAACAATGTTAGCAAACAGGAAAAAGAAAATTTCCCAGTCCTGCACGCTTTGACAGGGGCTGACATAACGTCTTATATAAGCCGAATGAGCAAATCAGAGGCTCTAAAGGTTTTTTTCTCACTAGGTCAGCTCCTCAAGGATCAAGGAGCCTTGCGCACCTGGCTGCTATTGTAAAGGGATTTGTGCCAACAAAAGACAAGAAATAAATTAATTTCACTTGATTTTAGTTATATTTCATGCAGAGTTATCATTCAGTCAAAAAAATTACCGCGAATTGATTATTTAAAAAGCCTACTTAAAGGAATTGTCGAATTTTAATTTGGATAAATAATCCATATTTTGTGTTTTATTGACCGATTCCCGGTACTTTCTTAACATAGTAGTTAATTATGCAGACTGTATTGAAAAACTTATCTAATTAACGTATTTAATTACCTATAAAATTCCAGAAAACCTTAGTTGCTCGAAATCTGTTAATCTTATATAGAAGTTTGATATATAGACATTCGGTTTATATAAGACGTTATGTCAGCCCCTGTCAAAGCGTGCAGGACTGGGAAATTTTCTTTTTCCTGTTTGCTAACATTGTTTGCAATCTCGTGGATAGGGATATACTTTTTCTCAGCACTGGTTCCTGCCATCATCCACAGATGTTTATATAAAATTTAATTTTTTTCTTATATAAAATTTTAAGCCCAGCAGTGGAGACCATTTGGCTGATATTATTATGATGAGGAAATGTTTATAAACAGTGCCTAGTTATTTTAAATAAGTACATGCGTGTTTCGAGCATAGCTTAATTTTAATGGTGCGTTTAATATGAAACATTGCTACATAACTCAATAATGGATCAATATGTAAAACACTCAATTATAAACACTGAAGCACTAAATTATTAATGAATTATAATTTATATAATAAATTTTATGATATTTAAGTATAGTCTTTCATATTATGTATCTTCGTGACGCGCGGCGGGCGGCGGGGCTTCTATGCTACGACCTAATAAATCGTGAACGAATACTCGTACGAGGATAAGTAAGGTCTTGTTTTGTAGGTAAATGTATAAAGAATAATTCACTCCTTGACTACTTTATAACAGCTTCGTTTGTTTTTCGATAAATTAACTGCAAATACAAAAATGTTGAAAAAAATAAAAATTTACATAGTTTGGACACACATTATTTTTTAAGTTATTATGTCTATCAAATCATTTATAGACGAATTTTGTAGAGAATTTAATGCAAATTAATTTTGTAATAGACAGTTTTCTTTTATCTCTAATAGATTCCGAAAAAAATTGAAAAAACCGCAGATTGGGACACATTTGGGGCAGAAAGGGGAGGAAGGGAGCGGGGGAGGGGGTGACACCGGGCAGAATCGTGTTCAGCAGGGTCGAATTAGTCTAAAAAGACCCGGTGGCAAAAAGTTTCACTAAATGCCGTTACCGTGGTTTTTTTAAAAATTTCCACCGGACTATTATATCACGATGACTGCACGTGCAGTTACTTTTTTGGTGAATTAAATTATAACAAAAAGTTTTTGTTTTTAATTTACAAACAAAAAAATTACACGCTATACCGAATACCACACGTACGAAGTTGCAGGCTCAGCTAGTTTTGAATAAAAATGTAAAATTTCGCATAATAGCTCAAGGGCGCACATTAATATTCTTTCAAACGGTTCCGCCAAAAAGCATCCGCAAATTATGTGAAAATTTACCATAAAAAACGTATAACGTTACCTTAAGTAACCCCTTCATATAATTTCTCGTGCTCTCGGATGAAGGAATTGTGGATCCAATCTTTGGAAAAGAACACATCCTATCGACTGTTAATTTCAAAGTTATCCCGGCAGAGGAATTTGGTATGTTTACAGTGCACAGTACACTCTAATGGGGCGTAACAATGCGCACTTGCCAAACGTTAATTATGCAACGCCATTATAATGGGGACAATCGTGGAATGTTTGCTGGCAAACAACGTGAAAGAGCTTATTTATCCTAGATAAATAAACACATTATTTATCCTAGCATTTATAAAGAGTATAAAATGGTAGGTTTACTTATAAGATTATTCAAAAGTATTTAAAAATATAATATAACATATTAATAATCTTACTTGAAAAAAGATATCTTTGAGATTGCTAAAAACGAAACATTTTTTCCAGTCTGTTCTTAAAACAATTCACTAATGGCGCCATGAAAACACTTTCAGGAAGTCTGTTCCAGACCATCTCCACTCTGTTAGGCAAAAAGTGCTTCCTAGGTATTTTCTTACTTGGATTTTGGCATAGTTCTCTGTCGACGCTGTTCGAGTGAGGTAAGTAAGGCCAAGGATTTTGAGCCGTTTCTCATAAGGCTTATTACGTAGCGTGCTAATCATTTTTGTAGCTCTTCTCTGTACATTGTCAAGTATCATAATGTCCCTTTTAAAATATGGGTCCCATATTACGTAGGCATACTCTAAAAGTGGCTTAACTGGAAAAATGTTTTAGCTGTAAGACACTTGAACGCTTTTCGAATGACATAGAGTATGGAATTTGATTTCTTGACAATATTTATTTATATGCGTGTTTCAGATCAGATGTTATTGTGACGCCTGGGTCTTTTTGGGACTCGACATGCATCAGCTGCTGGGGTCCAAGGTGATAGTTTTTACGGGGGTTGTTCTTTCCAATGTGTAGCACTGTGCATTTGTCGACATTAAGTGTTAACAACCATTCTTGGGTCCAGTTATATATAGCGTTTAAATCGTTTTGGATATTGTGATACTGGCTACAAGGGTTTCCAAAGAATTTTGTATCATCAGCGAATAAGGAGAAGGGCTGTACAAGAACGCTTTTCAGGTCTGTCAAGTATAAAATGAAGAGTATTGGTCCAAGAACAGATCCCTGAGGGACGCCCTGAGGATGTGTATGTATTGGTTTGTAAGTATAAAATAAATATTTCATACTATTTATGTTATTATGAATTTATATTTAATTCTAAATATTTATTACTAAATTAATGACATTTTGTCTCTATAGCTTAGTAGCTCCGTGGGTGGTGTAGTACGCTAGTACTATTATTTATTCTGTGGTAGAACCTAGAGGAGAAGACAGAAGCGGACAGCGACTTAATAATAATAATAATTGTTTTATTTATATATGTATATATACTTCGTATATATAAAATTTATAAGGACAGTTAAGGCAATTTTTTTTAATTAATACAGTCACATAGCACTTAATATCGAAAAATAAAATACAAGTGGATATGTATGCTTTAAATCTTAATGCCAATAACGGACTTCCTATTTATGTTAAAAATAGATATGAACACGATAATTAAAAACATTGAATAAAATATTAAAAAGAGACGTATGTGTAGTGTGTATAATGCATGCGTGTAAGGTGTGTAGGTGAGGAATACAGTATTATGGTTTATAGAATGATTATATACATTGACCTTCGGATTTTCATTGTTGATAAGTTTTATTAGCTCATTCTTAAATACTGCCTTTTTAGAGTCAAATATAATTTAGAGTCAAATAAATTTAAAGCTGCATGTCTTTTATTAGTACGTGACGTAGGGACATAGAATAAATGAGTGTCTTGTTCTAACAATGCTGAAGGTTTTAAAAAACATGACATACAGATAAAATACTTATTATTTTCGTTTAAAAACTGAAAATTTTGCACGACCATAAACAATACATTTCTTCGTTGTAAGTCGCTGTGTCTACTTTACAGGTGAAGTACAGACGATACACAATTGCATGCAGCATTTGCAACTTTTGACGATTTCTCCCCTCGTAAAAAAAAACGTATTTATTTCATTTACTTATTCATAATTTCAGACGATCGACCTCTTAACATTGCCGTATCACCAGAATTCACACAAACAAGGTTTTTAATGTTAAAAGAATAGTGTTAAAAGAATGTTAAAAGAAATCCACAAAAAGCAGGTACCATCATGACAGCTACCCAGCATATTAAGACGTTCTTAGCTTTCCCCTTTTGTGGTTTTATCAACTGAGGAATGTAAATATCCCTCTACACCTGCATCGCACTGTTGTATTCTAGCATTATTGGTCTGTGGTCGTAGAACTTGCTCTACTCTGTATTAACATTGCGCCTGAGACAGAATCAGAAATCAGAAATATACGAGAGTCACCGAGTCCAGGATTTTTATTTAAATCTTCCCATGTTTAACAACGAACCCTAATAAAGAACATGGTGTCATATGGGATTTAAAAACAGAACGACGGGAGACAAGGCAACACAACACTACTTACTCAAACAAAGGTATGGCCGAAAATAATTTTTTCATGAGCACTACGCTGCGTCCATTAAGCATAGATGGCAATGCAACGGAAAAGTGGAAGTCTTGGTTACAGAAATTCGAAATATTCTGCGATGCAAACGAAATTAAAAAGGAAGTTGAAAGTAAAAAAGTCGCAATTTTTCTGAATGCAATAGGCGACACAGGATTAGAAATATTCAATTCATTCAATGTCGATCGCACGACAATAACCTTGACAGAGGTCATAAAACTTTATGATGAAAAATTTAATCCACAAAGCAATTTGACTGTAGAACGATATAATTTCTTCACGCGGATGCAGAAATCTGAGGAATCTTTAGATAATTACGTTACTATACTGAATAATTTAGCTTCATCATGTGATTTTGGTGAATTGAAAAAGTCGTTAGTAAAGGACATGTTCGTTATTGGCATAAAAAACTCACACATACGTGAACGTTTACTACAACAAGACAAACTAACTATTGAGGATGCACTAAAAATTGCCAAAAGTATGGAACTTTCCCAAGAACGGTCGTCACGAATATCCAATAACAACCATCACCCTATTGAGACCATACAAAAGGTAAGGATGAGCCGATCCAAATCACGAAATAGAGGTGAAAGAAGAAATTACAACTCAAGAAGTAACACTCCAAAACGTAGTAACAGTCGGAACGGGAAGAAGAACAGTAAATGTACAAGGTGTGGTCAGATACATAAATACAAGTGTCCAGCGGAAGGAAAAACATGTGTCATATGCAAGAAGAGGAATCATTTTGCGGATTATTGCTTTTTTAATAAAAACAAAGGTCATGTGGGTAGTGTAACTAGTGTAAGTCAAACAAATAATAATCAGGGTATAGAAAAAACAAAAAATTTAGCTCGAGGCACAGTGTTTTGGCCTAACATAAATCAAGACATAGAAAATAAAATAAAACAATGTGAATCTTGCAGTTTATATAGTTCAAATAAATGTAAAGAACCTCTCATGTCACATGAAAAATCTATTTTTCCTTGGCAAAAACTTGCAACTGACATATTTGAGTATAAAAATAAAAAATATCTATTAGTTGTTGATTATTATTCCAACTACATAGAAAGTACTAGTTCATCAATAATTTTACATTTGAAGTCGATCTTTGCGCGGCATGGCATCCCGTTGCAATTGGTCAGTGACGGTGGACCACCGTATAATTCAAAAGAATTAAAGAATTTTCTCATTGAATGGGACATAGAACACATTTTGACAAGTCCATACTTACCTAGATCTAACGGTTTAGCTGAAATATCAGTCAAAATAGTCAAAAATATACTCAGAAAATGTGAACAAGCAGGAACAGATCCACACATTGGATTACTGCAATACAGAACTACTCCAAGGGGTAATATGCCATCTCCTTCACAATTATTAATGTCAAGACAACTCAGAACAAAATTACCTACCAAAATAAAAGAATTAAGACCTAAAACTGTAAAATTTTCAAATTATTCAAAAACTAAAGATTTAAACTTACAAAAGACTAAAACTTACTATAACAAACATTCTAAAACATATCAGGAATTTAAGATTCACGATAAAGTCTATTTCAAGAAAAGTCCTAAGGATATAATTTGGACAAGAGGCACAATTATATCTGATACAAAATATCCAAGATCTTTCATAGTAAAAGATTCTTTTGGTTCAACATACAGGCGAAGTACACAACATATTCGACCTGATCATAGTCAAAATAATTCTTGTAAAAATAATAAATTAAACTCCAAGAGGTCATGTGTGACATTTGAAGATAAACATAGTCATAGTCAAACAACAAAACAACACTCTAACTTGAGAAATAAGTCTGAAAGTACCATTTTTCAGGATAAGGGGGATGATAACTTATTTATTATTTCCTACAAAAAGTCGAAAACTGTATCAAGTCCTATAAAGGAGCAAATAAATACAAACATTTGAAATGGAAGTCTTAGTGAGTCTGAATCATTCAAATCAATCGAGTCTGAACCAAATGTTTTGTCTAGTCAGTCAGTTAAGTCACCAGAATTTGTAAATGTAAATGAAAGCCTTTCTGATCAAAGCTTACAAGACTACAATGAATACGAAGAAGACATAACTTTATGCCCTCCAGAGCAATTATTGCAAAGTTTGCCTGGTATTGTAATTTCACCTGACGAAAACATTAATGTACCACAAATTGACATTCCCAATGATGAAAATAGATATAGCTCTAAAGGTAGATTGTTAAAAAAACCACAAAGACTAGATTTATAATAATTTATTATAGCAGTAAGCATGACAAATATTTAAAATATAATAATGTTCAATGTAAGTATTATGAATGTTTATAGGACAATTTCAGTGCACTGTTAAACTTGTAAAACTTATATTTTTGTATTGTGTAATTATTAATGTCTTTCAATCCATAATTGTAGTTTGTATTTTTGCAGGCTATTTATTGTAATAGTTCATGTAAGTCTAAATTTTTATTGCATTGTTTAAATTTTAATTTGTAAACAATTTCATAACCTCAATGTTATGTCAAATTTAAATCCTTTGTCAATGTCATTTTTTCTTTTTTATAAAAAGAAAGGGGCATGTTGTATTCTAGCATTATTGGTCTGTGGTCGTAGAACTTGCTCTACTCTGTATTAACATTGCGCCTGAGACAGAATCAGAAATCAGAAATATACGAGAGTCACCGAGTCCAGGATTTTTATTTAAATCTTCCCATGTTTAACAACGAACCCTAATAAAGAACATAAAGAACACGCACAAACCAGACATTCCTTCGGAGGTCGGACAGTTCCGCTATTAATTCGCACCGGCTTTGTTTACCAAACAACTGACCCGAGACCGTTGACCTAACGTCCAATTACTGCGTTCGGAGCAAACAATCCGCTCGCGCGGCTCGCTACCTCTCATTTTAATGTCACCCAAATAACAGAGAAAAGAAATTATGACGTAGACAACGTACAAATATAACACATTAGTCATTAAAAAAAGTAGAAGCACAGTGTAGAAAGGAAACAATACTGTATTGAATATCTATACATATAATAAAATCGAAAACGAGCCGTGTCTCTACGTTAAATATTTTTACAAAAAAACACTTAACACTTAAAACTGCTTAACCGATTTAAATGCGGTTTTCACTGATGTATTGTAGCAAGCTTCCCGTAGGTAACATTTAGTGTTCGTGTCAATTGAATCGCTTTACAAACAAAAAAGTTACGCGCTATACGGAATATCACGCGTACGAAGTTGCGGACTCAGCTAGTTTTGAATATTTATCTATTTTAGATAAATTAAACAAAATTAAAAATGCAAAAAGAAACATTCTTATTTATAGGAAAAATATGAAAAAATAAAAGAATTATACAATATTAGCTAGGTCACTATATAATAATCATTTATGATAAAAAAAGTATTATATTTTACTATGCTTCTAGCTAGCAGTTAGTCTATAGCAGTAATAGTTCTGTATTTGTATAGACTGTTGTTGGCTATTAGCTATTTATCGGAATTTCGTTCATTCTTTTAATGTATATTTTAAAATTAGATTATTATTATTATTTTTATTCAATTTCTTTATTAAAATAATCTCATTAATTAATTCTATGAAAAAATAATTCTTTGATCTTTAGTAAAAAAATAAACGATATTTAAACTTCGCTATATTACGTACTTTTATAAAAGTTATTTTTAATAATGCAACTTTAGTAGATTTACCATCAAATATGGTCCATTATTGTATAAAAGTAAGGAGTACGAGGGGCACACTGAAATGATCGGGAATAGAATATTTCGGATTGAGTTACAATAAAACCTTTTTTAGAATTTGAATACTGGCCTATTAGAATCTTAATGACATTCAAACAATTAACAATTTCAGTGTGCCCCTTGTAAAATTAGTTATTATTATAATATTTAGGGCCTATCTATACTAATATTATAAAGTGGTAAAGTTGTATGTTTGTAGGAGGTAATTCATCCGATTTAAAAAAAAAATCAAATGTTAGAACACAATTTCAGGGTGGACACAGGCTATAAATTCAACGCCTGGCAAATTTATAACAGCAATAAAGATGTCAAGCGTTATATTGCTTTACACAATTATTCAGGCGTTAAATGCATTGTTTTTCAAAGCAGACAAAGCGGAGGGCATCAGCTAGTTTAAAATATATAGTATTTAATTCTACCTGTTGTACAATTACGAATACAGTTGTTAAAAAATCTATTTATCATGCATTGTCGATAATATAATCTTATTTAAAATATCAATTACCTCAATATAAAACTACAACAGCCCCTAAAGAAACTTATCAACCATGCCCAAATACACAGAATCACAGATATATTCAATCACAGGAAATCGATTTCGCATGTAGGGTAAGGGGAGGTATATTGGTGATGTAGGTTTGGTGATATTTTTTAAACAGACTACCATAGAATTCCCTATGCAAGTACGTTCGTGAAACAACGCTAGCGAGTTGTTACAAGTGTGAAGAGGATAGATACATATCACGCGCTCCACTGGGTCGCTGCTGCGTTCCGTGAATAAACTTTTTTGACAATTGCGCATCAGTGGCGCCATTGTTTACTGTATGCTGGTTGCGTTTAAGTATTTTGATAAAATTTAATTATAATAATTGCAGTTTTTGTATAAAAACTTTCTAAAACCCTTTAATAAACTTACGGTATTTAAAATAAAGTTGTAGTGAAGTCGTGGTTCAGTCAAGGTAAGTTTTTATTCCTTAATTTTCAACCGTTGTTTCTTAGTGTTTTGACAACATTTTTCGTTGCCTTTTTTAGAGGTTAACTTCAGGCCTAATTTGCTCTTGTATTCAAAATAAACTAAGGAAGTCTCATATAGTATTTGAAAGATATTATTTTGAGGAATTCGTCAGTGCATTTTATTTTGAAATTAATTAACTTTTTTTTTATCACCAAATTACCTGCACATTATTTTTCTATATCACAAAATAACCTATATTGCTTTTACCCGTAGGTTGCCAATGGAAACAAAAAGTAAATACAGAAAATACAATCAGCAGCAACTTCAAAAAGCTGTCAGTTTAGTAAGAAATGAAGGTAAGACTGTATATAAAGCTGCTAAGGCAGCAGACGTTCCATGGAGCACTCTGAAGCGTTACCTGGAGAATGAAGAGGATTCTGTAAGAAAAATGGGGAGACCTTTTGCACTGTCTTCTGATTTAGAGTTGAGGCTTTACAATTATATTATAGAAATGCAGGAATTGGGATTTGGACTAACCGTTTACCAGATTAGAAAATATGCTTTTGATCTTGCTGAATTGGCTGGTCGTGAGAATTTCTTGCCATCAGCTAACCGTGTTGCAAGCAAGTGGTGGTGGAATAGCTTTAAGAGTAGGTACAATTTGTGCCTTCGTGTACCAGAAAATCTTTCGGCCTACAGAGCTTCTATGGCTAATGAAGTGATGATCAAAGATTTCTTTTCGAAACTAGATCATCTTCTCACAAAACTAAATATAACAAACAAACCCAATTTAATTTGGAATTGCGATGAGACTGGATTATCATATGTGGTGAAACCATCTAAAGTTGTTACGGGCATTGGTAAAAAGTATGTTTATAAAAGATCCTACGCTGAACGAGGTCAAACTCAAACAATGTTAGCGTGCATTTGTGCAGATGGCACATGGATTCCTCCTATGATAATATTTAAAGGTGTTAGGTGGAACGACACACTTAAAAATGATGCTCTTCCCAACGCATTAACTAAACTATCTCCTAAGGGATGGATCAATTCGGAATTATTTTTGGAATGGTTTAATTTTTTTATAACTGCCATACCGCCTGAACGTCCTGTGATCCTGCTGATGGACTCACATTCTGCACATATTGGAGCAGATGTTCTTAAAGTTGCGAAAGATAATCAAGTTTATCTATTTACTTTCCCAGCTCACTGTACGCATCTATTGCAGCCACTTGACGTAGGACTATTTAAGCCACTTAAGAGTTACTAGCGCGACAGCATGAATCGGTACATGAGCAATAACCCTAGAGATGCTCCAAATCGTAGCAACTTTCATTCCATAATGAATCCAGCATTCATAAGCGCGTTTACTAAAAAGAACATTGAGAATGCTTTTAAAAAAACAGGCATATGCCCTTTAGACAGAAATGCTATTTCAGAAGAAGCACTACGACCTTCAGCTTTAACTGACACTGTTCCTGTTTCTTCAGCTTCAGCTTCAACAAATGCAGCATCTGGAAGTTGTACTTCAGATCTTCAACTCACAGTAGACGACATTTTAAAAACACCCAAAGCTTTAGGACGTCCAGAAAGGCCAAGAAAAAGAGATTCTAGCGCGAAATGCTTAACACCGACAAATGAAAATGTAATACAAGAAACTCTTCAGCCTCAGCCTTCAACTTCGGGTAAATCTGCTCAAAAAGCAAAAAAAAGTAAAAAAGAAGATGATTGGGAGTGCGGATTATGTGAAGTTTTATACTCAACTGACGTTAAAAAAAAGAATGGAGCCAAATGGATCCAGTGCTCATATTGTTTGACGCCATACCATGAGATTTGCGCATCTATCGAAGATACTGACCCCGAGGAACAGTTGTACTATAGATGTGATCGATGTATGGATTAATATTTCTTAATATCTGTTAATATCTATAAATTCCAAAATATCACCATATTTCCTATCTACCATCACCAATCTACCAACCTGTGTCACCAACTTACCTAAGATTACATATAAGTTAATTTGCCATTTAGTATCAAAATTATAAGATTTTTATTAAGTTAAGTATTCTTGATAGTTACCTCAAACAATAAATATTGTAATAAAATGAAAATTACTTTTTTATTTGTTGTTAAATACCTATAAAATCTTCATGTTTCATTTTTATCACCAATATACCTTTCCTTACCCTATACACGCGAAACATTTGTAAATGATTCATGGACTTATAAACTGGTGTGGAAGGAATTTAATCAGAAAATGTATGTGAAAACTTAATTGTCTCTTGTAAATTTAATGAATTACCAATACCAAGCTTTAATTAAAATGAGCAAATTAATTTAGAGTTACTTTTAGAATGATAAATTACTAATCATTCTAATTATATAATTATATAAAATAAAAACTATTCTAAGCAAGTTAACGATTTTTTTTATCATTTTACCTATTACTAATAATTATAATTTTGAATACAACTTTTTGTGAAAAAAAATTCAAGAATCGAATCCACTCACCTTTCGTGGCCACAGGAATCGATTGACGCGTCATATCCTAAAAAAAATAAGAATAAAATTAAATGAAGATACAATTATTTACAAAACAAGTAAAAACTGGAACAATTTATTCACTCGGTAGGAAGGAGGAGAGTCGACAGAACGTGTATTTACAAAAGAAATCAAAGCCAGCAAAATAGGTAGAGTAGACAATAAACGAATTAAAAGCCTACGAGATTCACAACATCGAACTATGTACATACTAACTTTTCTCAAACACTTTAAAAATATATTTTGAAACATCGAACACTGCACACGCATCAACTAATGTAATTGATAGTGGAGTGATACAATTTGAGGATAACAAAGTAGTTTTGTGTGAAATAAGGCCCGCATTTTGTGCACACGGGATTTCGTAAGAAGCTACTTTCGACATATGCTATTATATGTGGGTACTAAACGGTAATGATTTCTTTTGGATTTAGATTCAATTACAAATAAACTATATAGCTATATGCAAAAAAAAAATATTTGATTCAGTATCCTTTTATATCAACATTTATGAATAAAATTATGAATTTTAAATCTTAATTATTATTTTAAAGTGCAGATTTTCAGGTCAACTATTCTTTTATTATTATTATTGAATAAATTCGCATTTTTAATGTATCCTAAAATACAGAAAACGTCAGCACGCATAAAAAAACCGTTGTCCAAAGTGGCTTCAACTTGAACCACTTTGGAGGCGGGTGTTACTTAATGTATGTTTTCTTAAATTTTAAGATTTTAAGACCTTAGAAGAAATGGAATTTTGTTTATTTATGGAAACTTTCAGTTCTAGTAACAAAATAACAAAAAAAATATAAATGGACAGTCTCACGATAGCCTAATCGGTGACTCCACAAATTAAACACACCTACGTAGACCTTAATTCAAAAGCGCATGCAGAATAAGTAAATATTCCATACATCCAATAATATAATATTTATAAATAAATTCCAACTAGACAAGTACCTACATCACATATTTATAAATCCCGTTAACGACTACAAAACATGCATTACCTACTTAATATTCAAATTAATATTGAAAACAATAATGTGGCTTTATTATGTAAGAAGTCCATATAGTTTGCATGTGGACGTAGTAATTAAGGAGTAAGCAAATTAATATTGCTGCATTTATGCTAATAAAAAAATTTGAAAAATGCCACATTAAGAAAGGTTATAGCATGTAAATGGCCTTACTCTTAAAAAGCAAGCTATGTGATTAATAGTAGGTATTTCTTTTTATGTAAATGCAGGCCGGCCAGGCTGACGGTCCATGTCGCCTATTGACACAAGCAACACCACAGTTGCTGCAACTGAGCTGCTGGTTATAGTAGGATAAAGGATGAGATTCAGAGGGGAAAGGGATTCCTTATTCACTCACGAAACACAACAGCACTTTATGCTCTTCTGCAAGGGCGTGAGTTACCAAGTGCCAGATGGGCTGCGAAACGCAGTGTGCTCTGTACCTATTAAGGTCTTAATTGAGTACTTTTATTGTTATTAGGTCTTAACGGACAGTAGGTTTCTAAATTCAATACCGACGATTTTGTTAATTTTTTCTTTTTCAAGTTAGCCTATTATGTATCGCTTCCAGTATGTCGTTGTACGGCTTCCATGGTGATTAATTTAGGATTACTTACAAAACTACGTGTCGTCACATATTTTATCAGTTTAACAACTGAATTATCAAATAAATTATAACTTTATCAAATATATTATAATATAAATAAATATTTACTCCTTGGTTTGAATCATACAAATTCATCGGTGTTAAATACAAATAAATTACTACGAGAAACAGCCACAATTTTCTATGCAATTTCCAAATGAATTGAAATCGAAAGGGAAATTGTTCACCGCCAAGCCTATAACGCTTTACCTTGCACGGAGGAACTTGTCATCTAGTCAAGTAGACATATACTTATTTACTATCTCTGAAGTCATCGGCGCTTCTGAGATAGCATCTATTGTTTTATGGAAGTCTGCATTGTCTAGTGTCGATAGTATGACACTTTCTTCACCTCACTAGTGCTATGTACAAACTTAAATATGTATAAAAGTCACATGTCACAATGTTCGTTCACGGTAATCTCCATAAAAGCTCAACCGATTTCAATAAAATTTCGTCCATGGGTACGGTTGCTTTCCACTTAAAAGATGGGATATAATTTAAAATTGGCGGACGAACTCGCAAGCAAAACCTAATAAATGCAAAAATTTCGAGCGAGTACTATTTATTACGAGTTGCTTTCTTTACATCTATAAAATTCAAAATATCGATATCTGTAAATCAAATGTACTAAAAGTGAGCACACAACGTAACATCACGTGAACGGGAATACAGTTTAGGGAGTACAGTGTGTTGTTCAACACAATAGTATATTTCATTACAAGTGCGGAAAGGCTGTCATTGCAAAGAGTTCCGACAAATGTCTACCCGAGCCGAGGCGCAGCCGAGGCGCAGCCGAAGGCGAGGGATGACAGTCGGAACAAGTTGCAATGACGGTTCCGCACGTGTACTGAACGACTATTTTTAATACAGTTGCGAAAAAATGAAGCAATTTAATAAAACAAACAACTAAACTCGCAAAGAAAATTTCTGGAAAATGGCGCCAACCGTAGAATATAAGCAGAGATTTTTTTTCTTCAACCATTCTGGTAGGCAAAGGAAACTATGCCCATACAGCCAAGTCTTCAGTAGAATTTTTTTATTGATTTGAAATGAAAATGAAATTTAATGAGATGAAATGAAATGAAACCTAACCTAACTCATTAAATCAAATCATAAAATCTGATATTGAAACAAATTCGTAGCTTCTTTTTAGAAATATACGTATTTGCATGAATCATAAAAACTTTTTAGTAAAAAATTCATGGTTGGTTTTTCTTTTTAATAGACATTATTTTGACAGTTGGGAAAGAGAACGCACGAGTGCGGGAAAGGTAAAAAAAAAGCACGAGTGTGTAATAGCCCACATCCCGAACGCTATACGTCCCTGCAATACGCCACTTTTTGAGCAACTGTATTAAAAAATATTTTTTGGAAAATTTATTATTTTTATACTGAATAGTTATTACAATAATACTTAAAAGTTAGATAGTTAAAGAGATTCACCCTCTATAATTGTCTTCTTGAAGTTTCAACATTATTTTTACTCTGAAACGGTGTCAAGTTTAAATTTTTAAAACAATTATATTTAAGAGAAATTTACTCCATCCTTATTTACAATCCTTATTCCCTTATCCTATCGTGTGCATTTTTTTTTAAATATCAAGTGCAACCCAACCAAGATTTAGACGAAGCTAGGGTTTTAGACTGAATAACAAAGAGTGCTTTTACACTAACAGTGCATATAAGACAACTTCCGTCGCACGCTGAATCACTCGGCGATAA
Source organism: Bembecia ichneumoniformis (assembly GCA_910589475.2). NCBI lineage: Eukaryota > Metazoa > Arthropoda > Insecta > Lepidoptera > Sesiidae > Bembecia > Bembecia ichneumoniformis. The sequence continues at coordinate 1,803,624 of OU342520.1, forward strand.
AATGATGTCATTATACAGCATTTATTTCAATCGAAATTGATCGTAGCCAAGAAACGTTTTTAAAAGTGAAACGAGTTCATTGGAACCGATACCGAAATAAGTGTAGCAGATACAAAACACATACAACATTGTGTAGTTAGTAGAAGAGCAAATCGATTGGATCGGGCTTTCGTTACGCCCGCTCTGTGGGCAGCCGGGCAAAACGAATTGTCGAAATATAGGCGGGCGTGACTAAAACACAGTCCATATTTACAGTAAACTGAAAACACCCATAACAAGCCGATCGTGTGCAAATCATAGAACGTGAAGCAAACGTTATTCTAAGGGCCTGCGGAGACGACGGGTTTTATGTCCGCAGCACAGAAATGTCCGCGAAAACTTTGGCCGCCGACTCAACGGACATCACGGGGCGGACAAACATGGATATTAAGTAATTAGCAGACGTTGCAGAGAGCCCAAGAAATATGTGACTAAATATAGTAATAATTGGGCACCCATGTTGTGCCTATTTTGCGTTTCTAAAACACAACGGACAGCCATATTTCTTATCTGCGGATTGTTCGTCTTCTGTGTGCGTTATTGCATATTATTATCTCCATACCGTCTATTCTCGCGGACATAAAGCCCGACGTCTGCAGGGTCCCTAAAGGTGGATATTTGAAATAAAAACGTGTAGGAGTGTCGGGACGCGTGCGCTCACGGCGCCGCCTGTCGTGCGAATGGTTGACTGTACCGATCGTGAGTTGCGCACGGGCAGCGTGTGTCCCGATCCCGAGTCGGCGCCGTCGCCCTCGGCGCCCTCCCGCAGGAACCCGCCGTCGTCCGACGAGGAGCCGGACGGATCCTTGGCGGCACACCATGTCAAACAATCACGTGCCAATCATACACGACAAAACACTGTGCATAATAAAACTTACTGTACGGCCCATCGTCTCGTTATCGGCCTCCCTCATTCTCTATTCAACCTTTAACGAGCGTCCCGCAATGCTCTCGTTCGAGCGGAGAGTGAAACTGCTGTGGCTAACACGATTCAATGTGGAAAATCGATGCGACCCCACCGGACACCTCCGGCATGCGTCAGACGGAGCCGCACCACTTGGAAGGTCGTCCGATATCAATCATCGTTAGATCGAACGCAGGACGTCGTCTATCACGCAACCACTGTCCGACAACCTTATAAACAATAACGTATCGATTGGTTTACGTCTAGTCCAGCAGAGATGTCTTCGTACAGGTCTCATGAGCGAAACGTGAACGTGAAATTTCAGCAAAACGTGTACAGTGTTAAAAGGAGCGTGAATAATTTATTGCGTTGCGTTAAATAACGGTGCAGTTTATAATAATATATAAAAAAATACATATCATTCAATGAAGCCTCGATCGCGACTACGTACTACTTGCAAACGATCACCTGCCAGCTGATGATGTATGGGAACATTTCTACATTTTCCCATGCGCTTGTGCTGCAACCGCGACACAATGTGGGGTTCCGTTCATTGACTGCACGTTTTAAAATTTATCGGTATCACTCAGACTTCGCGAATACTCTTCATGTTTGCTTCCTAAACTTTTTAAGATACTATTTTGCTAAATAATAATTGTGGGCATAGTTGATATATTTGTAAGAGGTGTTTATGAGTTTAAAGCACATTCGTCTAATGTCGATGTGTCTGTTGAACTGTGCGGCGCTAAGTGTGGCATCGTCGATTAGCAACGTGCTTCGCGGTCCAAACAATGAGAGTGATCGCGGCTTGGTACGCGGTTCAAGCGCCCCTCAGAAATCGATAAAACCAAAGTGGAACTCCCATAGCCAATGCTTCGAATCCGAGTCGACTAGTACGACTACTGGCGAAAGCATATCCGCGACTGTAGACTTTCGCGTAAAATCGCGACGAATTGACCTTAGCAATTGTATCACGGGCGGAGAGACTTACCGCTTTAGGAATTTTGTTGCAATTATTTATAACGGAGCTTACGCAAATACCATTTTAATGAAGCAAGGTTAAATTTACAAGTAACATTGATATTAATTAGTTTTAAAAAGTACACGTGGGGTAATTAGTGTTACGTTAGTTTGTTTAGCAGGGGACTATGCGCGACCGTAACTGTATTAGTAATTTGAATCATCGCTCGCTAGGAAGTTGTCCCACTGTTTTGCCGTTATAATGGGAAAATTGTTCAGCGAGTACAGGCCGGCGTAGTTACGCACAGTATTCACGTTCTGTGACACTAAACAAGCTCGAATTACACTACGCTATGATAATTTGTGTGACCTTTGTGCCATCGTTGTCTTTGCCAGGAGGACCTGGGACTAATTTTGTTTAAACGACCAAAATGTTCAAGTGATTCCTTAAAAGTAGGAGCTTCTGGAACACAAAAGCCCACCTTAAAAGAGTATCCGATTTGATAGAACAGAAAAATCCAAAAGCAGCAAATACATAATGGATATATTTACATTGATATTTAAGATTTAATCATGTATTGTATGACGAACACCAATATTTTTTCTTTAAAATCAGTAATCTTTTTAATACCATTAAGGCTGCCAGGCAGGCAGACGGTCCATTCGATGGTAGGTGGCTGCCATCGCCTTAAGACACAAGCAAACCCAGGAGGATGCAGGATCGCTGCCAGCCTTTATAGCTCGCTCGAAGAAGCCCATATTGCAGCTAGGCGGAAACACTTCAGAAATGTAATTTTAAAAACTTTTATTTAAAAATCTACTTCAAAAATGAAATCAGGAAACTAGTTTTTCTGCTTATAGATTTTTGCATGTATCGCCTTAAGGTTGAGTTAAGGTGGGCCTTAGTTTTTGAAAAATCTTTTAATTTACAAGGATCACTTGAATTTTTGGTCGCCACTTTGGGCTTTAAGAACAAGTGAGCACAAAAAAGTCACAAATTCCCATGTCAATACGTGCACTTGTCTTACCCTGGCCAGTTTGTTGGGCATCGGCTGAAGATGCGGCGTGTGATGTCGGACCGTACCGACTGCCAACTCCGGGTTGAGAGCTAGGATCGCGTCCATCTCCACCTCCTTGCCCTTGGTCTCGCCGCGCTCGAACCATTCCACCGTGACCGACCGGGTGTCGTGGTTGACCCCGGAAACGATCGCGGAGTGAATGCGTCCTGAAATTCAAATTACATTATCTATTAATTACAAAAATCCAATCTCTATGTATATACTCTATGTAGGTAACATTGTTTTATTCATAATCGACTTTCCACTAGAAACTATATTGCATTGAGATACTCAAAGAGGCAACAATATTAGACTTATAAGGTTCTTGTGCCCCATCCTTATCAGGTATACGTCCTGATATGATATATAGGTATAGGTAACCCTAAATGGTTAATCTATATAAGTATTAATATACGTACAGGGAAAATTTTGGAAAATTTCGGAACGTTTGATCTTGTAAGTAAACATACATATTAATAATGCCTATTGTTTAATCTAAAAAAATATTTTCTGCAGTAGGACAAATTTATTTTTATTTTTTTATGTATGTATGTTATCGGCAGCGTGTTCTTAGAGCAGAATGCCAAAGGATATTATATGATAAACTGTAAATTTGAATATATAAATGAATGATAGAAAATACAAAAAAAAATCCATTATAAGAGTTTTAGTAAATTTGCTAGAACTTTGATATATTTATTCATACATATAGCTAAGTATGCAAAGTAAATAAAGAATAACGTTCACCATGTACACACAAGTGTTCTTCTAAAGTCGCAATATGTAAGTATTAAACACAATTGAAATCGCAACACTTAGCACGATGGCGAAATATTCTTGTTAATTTCCACATATTATACACTAATACCCACCGCTTGTCCAAATTGAAACTGTTTGAAATTGAAATACATAAATGTTCTTTAAAGCTTGCAATTTGTTTTTTAATCAGTTTGAAAATTTGCAGCAGATTATCTATGCTAATATTATAGAGGAGCGAATTTTGTTTGTAGTTCACCATTTGAATTAGCCTATGATTGGGCTTCTAGTTTTTAAATCAATTGACAGGTGGATTGTGCGTTTGACGTGTTTAAAAATCAAATAATTATGTCAAACAAATATTAATATAAATGCTTCATGTTAAGAACTTGAGATAAGCTCGAATAAAAGAAGTAATACCACAGAATAAATAATAGTACTAGCGTACAGAAGTTGCACTCCTTGCACATTCAATGTGAGCGATGGTAGGCAATTATATCACGGCACACACGGAGTGACAGAGGCCTGGTAATACTTAGTAGCGGTAATGAAAGCGAATACAAAATCGTCAAATAAAATTCTACCTACTATGTATATCTATAATACTATTTTATAATTTATTTCGTCAAAAAGGAACCGTGCAGTTATCGTGATATAACAGCACGTGTGCTGTTGTGTTAAAGTGGGTAAGGGACGCCAGGTTATATTCCCCAATAACCTCGTTATCCCTTACCATTTTCAATGACAAGGTTGGCAGCACACTTGCAACCTACCTTTGAATAAAATAAATCATATCAACATTGATTGATATCGTAATCTCTCGTAACTGAATAGATGGAAGTTTGCTACATCAGTGAAAACCGCATTCAAATCGATAAGCCAATTATGAGATTAGCGTGCACAAACGCACAGACAGACAAAAATTCTAAAAAATATTTTTTTGACCTCGGTAACATTAGGTAGGTATAACGTGTACAAATTGTTTGTATGTATATATGTATGTATATTAGCGAATGCCGTCCATTTCGAATACTGATAAAAGAAATTTGCAATCTAATGAGCAGTTTCGGAGATTCCATTCAGAAACTTTACGTCTTTATAACATTACTGTAGATTCAATTAACCGTTGCCTAAAAGGTAAATGCTTGTAAGATGTTTGGCTGCATTCCAGAAACATAGGGGCCCATATGGGCTAGGAAACAAGTGGGAAGGACCAGACGCATTAATAAACTTAATGAGCTTCAAATGCTCCTCTCTAAAGGCGACGACGACACTTAAATTTTCACATAATTTTCAGCTGTGTCTACAATATGTATTATGTTCACCCAATACAAAGCGTACAGAGCAGTATTCATTTACACAACAAACGCAAAACATTTATCTTTATTCTCCTGTTTATATAGTTTTTAATACAACTGGTGGCTGAATTTATCCTAAAAAAAAAATAAGATTTTCGAAAAATTAAAAAAAACAAAAATTGACCCCAATTCCCTTCTTTTATGTTAAGGTCGGCAGACAAGCTGACGGTCCACTTGATGGTAGGTGGCTACCGTTGCCTATCACAAGTAATGCCACAGGTGCGACTACATCAGTAGGATTAAGGATAAGCGATTGGGAAGATATACGGAAATGGGCTCTGGCATCCCTACTCACTCCAGACCAGCGCCAAATTTAAAAAGTTAATTCCCAAAGATGAACCTGCCGGGAATCGAACCCGGAACCCTAGAACAGAGCGTTAAAGCAAGCACCCTAACTCGTCGTCCCTTAATTCTATTACAGCGTGGCGTTGCTTGTGTTATTATATAGGCGACAGTAGCGACCGACTGCTAAGTGAACCGTCAGCCTGTCTGACGACCTCAACATAATAAATTACACACCAACAGATCCTCATATTTTAGGACGGAAAAACACTACTAACCCAAACAAGTATAGTTGAAAATATCTTATACCACACCTTAGTGAAACTAGTGTTCATACATTACGGTGTGAAATGCATCTGGATTCTAATTACAGTCCGCCTTGACAAGGTCACTGGCCTCTCCCAATCCCTGACCTGCCCATCGCTCCCTGCATTGTAAAAGTTGCTAGTGGCACTGGCTGAGTTTTGTTCAATTTTATAAGAAAGAATGTATTCTGACACGACGCGTATTATAACAGCCTTGGATTCCCCGCGATGTTGCTTGTTGCTATCGTCGAATAGATGATCTAGCCTATCTAAATTGTGCTTTTCTTACAATTAATAAAATTATTTCTCTCGTTAAACAATTATGAGTCACCTACGTCTAACGAAAGGCCAATTTCTTTAAAAATTACACATCATTTTTATATTCTATAGACAACAATAACCTCGATATTTACTGAATAGTATAAAATTAATCTTCTTCGGCTCACTATTGTACCGTGTTTATTGACAGTTCTGAAAACACTCCCAAGTCTGAAGTCGAGTCAAAGTTGAACTGAGGTCGGTGCACCCTTAAATTATGTGTGTATGAAATTTTAAATTGAACAGACACAAACTATAACCGATTATTTCCTTTATATTATTCCAAGAATTTATATATATCATTTTTTGTCAAAATTTATTCAGTGATCAGACTTAATCAGGGCCACGGGTCGACGCGGATCGGCTATTTGAAAGTTATTGGGGAAATCTATGTCTAGCAATACGGTTGAAATGATGATTCAGTGTTTCTATATAGTTACTTTGATTTTTGAATACAAACTTCAAATGATTTAACCATGTTACAAAAATTCACACTTTTTTTTTCTTGTTTCTTTGACCAGATTTAACGAAGAAAAACTCAGGGTCTTAGAATAAAACCTACTAAAAATGAATTTCTTTACCAACTTTCCAGCGATTCCTTGAGTTTTGCAAAAAAATAAGATAGGTCGTTGGGTTATCGAACACGCATCCGTAGTCATGGTTACGTTGCGCGACGGTATCAACGAAAGTGGAACAAACCGCCCGTCACCGTCGCTGCCGAAAAGCACCGCTACTCTATTCTCTGTACTACGAAAACCATTCACGCCTTCGAGCCGTTCGCACTATCAAAACGAGTGCAAATATAACAAGCTATTAACATAAAACAGATAATCTATTATTATATCTGTAATCTACACATATAACTAGCGACCCCCGGCTTCGCCCGAGTTGCAATTTTTATATATTCATACATTCCCCGTTTATCCCTCTTTCCATTATTGGAAACCGAATCAAAATCGGTCTACCCGTTCACGCGTGATGCCGTGACCAAGGGAAATGGAGATTCATTTTCATATATAGAGATAAAATCGTAAACGGGCCGTGTCAAAACAATTTGTACGCGTTGTACTTATGTTACTGAGGGTACTGAGGTCAAAAAAATAGTTTTTAAAATTTTTATCTGTTTATCTGTTTGCACGCTAATCTCAGCTAATCCCAAAAAGGGGAATCACAGAATTTAAAAATTAATATCTATAAATATAAATAGGTAAAGACTAAGCAGTTTCTCCAATCTTGGAAATGATTATGGTTGAATTTCGATCAGTGAGCAAAGACTAGTATGACATAGAGACAGTGTGATAAGACTCAAATTTCCAATTTTAATAAAAGTTGAATAGAATAAAAATAATTTTATAGCTTTAAACAAAATTCATTATCTAGTAAGAAAATTACTTATGTGACAAAAAAAACTCGCAAAAGGCGATGTTATTTTGGAAACATATTATATACAAAGAAAAGAAATGAGCATTTTTAATAATACTAGCTATGTCCCGTAGTTTCAATGGTCGTTTAAATTAAATTGGCATTTTAATTGCATAGGCATGCACATTTTGGCACTTTTCGGTAATGCTCGGTTGTCGTAGGTTAAATATTAAATAGGGCATAACCCTCTTCTCAAGAATTCAACTAAAAAATAATTTGTCAAATCCGACTGGTAGCTGTAAGAGATTGGTGCGTTCAAACAAAGAATTTATAAAACCTTCAGATATATTATTAGTAAATAGAAATGTAAGCAACATAAAAAGAATTGGTCAATTTTAATGTCAATAATAAACAATGAAATAGAATGGAAACTTTTAAAGTTGTTAGCGACTTCAAAGAACTTGCAACATAAAATATACACCGCTAAGAAATCCGAGAACTAAACTATCTGGAAACGTTCCAAATAGAATTTTCGTTTACAAACCATTTCAAGCAGTATATTTTTTTATTAGTCAATTCAATACTACTTTACTTAGTTAATATTTACACAAATCGACCAATCTGAAAATGTAGGAGACTATATACATTATACTATACTATACCTACATATATAAATATTAATAAGAACAGTATCAAAAATAAAAAAGGCAAAAAATACACCCACGCCGACCGGTACAGACTACAGCAACAAAACCTGATGACAAGTCTGCTATATGGAGCAACAACTTTCGAATAAGCAAGAGTAATCACCGCCTTTAATGAGATCTAAAATATAGCTCTAACAGCCAATGACAGATCAATTTTTAGTAATAGTAATAAGAAAAATGAAGTCATTTTATTTGATTAACATCTATTGACATATAGAATTCTTCACTTATTAAACGACTTAGTTATCTATGGCTTCGGCCGAGTGAATCTACATTTCTTTCCATAATCCTATACGCGACCAAAATGCCATTTCCAGTGTTTCTTGATTATGATAATTCTAAAATAGTGGCATAATTATTATTTTTTTCTGTAGCACAACTACTGATATCAGCTAAACTTATCGTACAACTGCATAAGTTTACTGTATACCAAAATAGTGGCAGTTAATAGTGGCAGTTGGGAATTGAATTTTAATCTTTATTTTTTTCGTAGCAGTGTGGAAGAACAGATAAAAGGAGACAGCGGGAGTAATTTTTTGGCAGATAAGCACAAATCGAAAGCAATCTTTTCTATACGTATGTTGCTATCATCGAAATATAACGATGTTGCTATCATCGAAATATAACGAAATATAACGTCTGTTCGCGATAATCAATTTCATCCATCAACTTTTCATGCAATTTTCATCCATCAACAGGTGATCTCTGATAAACGTTTAGGTGTATTCGTAAGGTTTTGTGTAAATCGATAGAAATATGAAGATATCGAAAAAAACCAAGCCGTCTAGAGCTTTCATCGAAAACGCTGCCTAATCCGTTATAACAAAACAAGTTATGGTGGTATGGTCTACAAAAAAGTCCAGGATGGGCATATTATGTCTAACTTTTAAGGATAGACCCATTCTAACTTCTAAAAAAATGATCACATATAATATAATATTGTAGGTTAAAAAGCTATTTAGACGGATACAGTATTTAATCGTTATCAAATTGAATACTTTAGTTACCTTATTATTATTATTAAAACTCTTTATTTGTACTATAATACATAAAGCGGCCTTATCGCTTTATAGCGATTTCTTCCAGGCAACCTTATGGTAAGGAAAATTAAATATGAAAAATAAAGCAATGTGGGTGGTAAAAATCATCATAAACTTACTTTCTAAGTAAATACTAGTACATTGAATAAACAAATATTAATAACACAGATTAATAACATACACATTATGATAGCCTTTTACTACGCTAGTACTATTATTTATTCTGTGCTTTTACTTACACCATACGATTTAAATGAATATTTCAGGAGTTATCGTAAATTAAAAACTACCGCGAGAAAATAAATTCAAGCGCTCTCGCACCAACGCGACGCGACGAACGGACAAACTACAAAACTGTAAACTACTATTACAATAGGCATTTCTATCTTCAAATATCTCTACATGCAAAACTTATTCAATTTAATCTTATTATTTATTATTCTTAAAAACAATATAATAAATCCCTAACATAGGTACATCGCTTACATTACATCTTAAGGCATTTCCCGAATATGTAAAATAAGGACTTGAAAAGTTCAAACCGTCTCCATATTAAATTCGTTCTAGTGATTTATTAGTGATAAAGAAATAGAGTTACAATAGAAATAAAAAATAAGTATGATTTCCCAACAACTCGTAGGTACATTTTAATCATCATTTCAATGCTATCATCGTTGACATTATATCTCGTAGATTGTCCAAGTTCGCTGCCGACCGGATATGGTCTTTCTGCAAGAGGGTGGTCAGTGCCGCAGTCAGACTGTTCACTTTAAAAGGTGGTTTAAAAAGTTGCTGGAAACTAACTTGCTGCAATCACATTTGAATTAAGCGCTCGCAATAAAAACTCACAAAGAACAAAACAACAAAAAAGGCCTAAAAAGGATAGAAGAGCAGAACAGACTATTACACCCATAAATCTAGCCAATATTGAACGCTGAAGCGAAACGAATCTGTTGAAAAAAAAGTCGCAAATAATATGGAGTATTGCCAACACGAATAACAAATAACCAAAATGACAAGACCCGTGAAACGATACTTGTATTTTATTTTTTCTGTATCCAAACAGTCTGGTCTACGCGAAGTGAAGAAGTTGGAGTTTTATTCGGTCGCGTGTGCACGTGTCATTGACCTGTTAACGCATCGCTCGGAGTTAATTATAAATCGGTTACATTTCCTTATGCGTTCTTACGATCATTTCTGCAAAATGCAACTTATACGGAGACAGACATGCCGTCTATCATAGAGCATACCCCTATCTCAAATATCTCATTTACTTAATTTAACAAAAGTAACTGTACCTACTCTCATTCAAATTAAGTACAGACCGAGATCTGTATTTTGTATTTACCTTTATTTTTAGGATTCCGTACGTGCGAATAAAAAAACGGAATAGGATCACTGGTGTGTCCGTCTGTCCGACCATTCCCCCCCCCCCCCTTATCTCCGAAACTACTGAAACTAAAATTTAAAAAAAAATACAGAAATTAGTTTTCTACTTGAAAACCTATAAGAAGTCCATGATATTAAAATAACATGGTGAATCACTCAATATTGTGCGGATAGGTAACATCGTACGGAACCCTCTTCACGCGAGTTCAACTCGCACTTATCCCGTTTTTTTTATTCTATATTACGAACTAGTTTTAGCTAAGCGGGACTCTTTTCCGCTTCCCTTTTTATTAAATGTTATTATTCAATCTTTTTTTGCTCGTATATTTTTATCGAGCCTTGAATTATATAATTTTTTTTTGTTTTTACTTGAACAGTAACAACTTTATTTTTTGGGAAAAACGGGTACCCGTTTTTTCCGTATCCCTGCCATTGTGTACCTATGGAAAAAATTCATAATGATTGATTTAATAAGTGTAAAAAATAAACAAACTCCCTTTCGCATTTATGATGTTAGTTACTATCGCAGTAAACTGTTAAATGCAAAATCTATGCTAATATTATAGAGGCATAGTTGGTATGTTTGTTTGTATGTATGGAGGAGAATCTTCGAAACTACTAAACCGATTAAAAAAATTTTCACCAAAATTTCGAATAGAGTTTCAGGATGGACATAGGCTGGATATTCCACGCGGGCACCAGCTATCTAAAAATATATTGCTTCACATATTTTGTCAGGCGTTTTATCTTTTTCAACGCGGGCGAAGTCGTGGGCACCAGTTAGTAATTTATATAATATAGTCAGCCTCGGTGTATAACTTTAATATAATTACTTATTTTAATATAAAAAAAATTATTTAAACCCCCCCCCCCCCCTCACTTACTCTGTGAGAGCTGAGAGAAGATCTAGTAGATCTTGATATCTTCCAAATATTATTGTGTGTTTGTGATTGTGTTAGTTCTTTTATGGAAATTTTAGTGACAGCGAATACAAGTATTATAAACCATTAAATAAATAATTAGTATTTCATTTTAATAAAAAATATTTTAATTAAAACAAGCGACAACAATTTTGGATTATTAAATTATTCAAAACGGTTAAAAATTAAATATTGTAAGAATGATGTATTAACATTATTGCTCTGGTATAAATAAACCAGATATTAAAATATCTTTTGATAAATATATTATATTTTATAACACAACTTCACCCTATCGTCTTAATTATGTGCTAAAAATTCAGCTCATTATTGGATTTTCAAAAATCCAAATTGCAAAAGTAAGACATATCTTCTTAGTGGGATCCCGGGGATCAAGTGCTACTAGCATTAACTATATTAGTAAATACATTACTTCTGTTATGAGACTGAAATATTTCGCATTAGATAGGACTACAAACCTGGAGGACATCATTAAAAAAAATAAGGATATATTATAATTTAAATTGAATAAAGACCACTGAAATGTCTATTTTATAAATGTATTTAATTAGAACGGTGGGTAAGAAAGTTCAAAAGAAGCTGTTAGAGAGTTCCCACGGTCAAGTTTATATATATATATATATATATATATATATATATATACACCCTGGTAGACTTCTTGCGTCCACCCCTAAAAAATCCCATAGTAATACTGCGTCCACCGACTTACTGCGTCCGATATACGGACGCAACATTATTTTCGCCCGAAATTAACACTATTCCATAGCTTTAGCTATTACGAACCTATAGTACAAAAATCGGTTGGATGCAATTTTGCCTCCAGAGCGTCTGGGCGAGTATAATGTTGTTCGCCGTTTGGCCGCTAGAGGTGCTGCACCGCCGGTTATTTTTTTGGTGTATATTTTTGTACATTTTGCCGATAGTCATGCTTCCACTGGCCACACCGCTTTATTGATGGCAACGTTGCCATTTCGTGTATCTTGAGGGTTTTTGAAGAAAAAGCAACGTTGCCACACGAGCGCTTTGCTTTGTTAGTGATCGTTTTATAATCTTCATTCTGCGCGTGGATTTTGGGGACGCCGCAGTACCCATACGAATGGAAGCAACAATACCTAGTTGCATATTGTATATCGTCGATACTTGTTATCTACTGACACGATGAAACGGAACTTAAGGACTAGACGTATTATGAATTTGGCGATACTTAAAGGTAAGTACCTCCTCTCATTTATCCACATCATCTTAACTTACTTATCACGTTAAAAAACAGCCCCACACTATTTCTTGCATTTTCGTTTCAAACCGTTGTTGTTCGCGCTAATTCTAATAGGTTACGACTTATTTTTATTTTTTATTGCATATACCTATACCTTGATATTACTTTGTAGCACTTCCTAGGTTCGTATAATTTGCAGCAATTCTTGTGTGTGTTTTTATTTAAGTGGTTTCTCGACATGCGCTAAACAATGCATTTAGAAGTAATTTGACATACCTACCTAGAATCACATTTCGTACCGAGTGATACCACCATTAAACCATTGGCGACTCTAAAGATCACACTTAGGTAAGTACAATGATATGTGTGATGTTTGGAGTAACCAGGATGACGAGTGCGTCATCTTTTTGAAACAATGTGGTTGAGCCTTGTTCTGTCGTTACTGTTGACTTCCAGTTCAATAAATTTCAAGATATTTGGATTTAAGTTAGTGACGCCGAATTTATGGCCCCCAAGTGTAGGTATATCAAATTCATATCCTGTCCTATGTAGTCCTAGTAATCATATTCCTAATTAACTTAATTAATATTATTGGGCTTTCACGGTTAAACCTTTAACCCGATTTTGATGAAAGTCACCATTCATGTATAAGGTCGCTAGCGTCAGTTGTCAGGATTCAAGCCTACGCCATGCCAAATATCATCAAAATCGATTTAGTGATTTAGGTATAAGGTCCAACGGACAAAGTTACTTACGCATTTATAATATTAACTAGCTTTTGCCCGCGGCTCGGAAACAGTACTTTTTTTTAGATAAAAGGTATCCTATGTCTTTTTCTGCACCCCTGACAACGTGTCCTATATACATAGGTACCTATTATGCAAAATTTCATGATGATCGGTTGAGTAGTTAACGCGTGAAAGCGTAACAGATTAAACAAACTAACTCACTTTCGGATTTATTTAGTTAGGTCTAGGAAGTAATGATCTAAGATTTATACAAGTCATATTTCGTATGTAGGATTAACGTTCAATTAATAAAGTTTTCTTATATACCTTTGTTTATCGGCAGCAGATGAAGAACGTCAAGAAAATGTAGGAGAGTTCGAAGTAGAAAGTCATTCTTTCCTGAACAAGGTATGATCTTCATTTAATTCTACTTATGGTCCTATTATCTATTCTTGGGAAAACTAATCAATCAAAAACTAATCAAGTGCCCTAATTTATTGACCTAAAAAGTGTGTAATAGATATATGTAAATAAATTACATCTGTTTATTCATTACCTATTTAGGTTTTGTTGCATATCATTACCCATTACCATGGTCAGCACATGAGTGTTATATAAATATTGAGGTTTCGTATACTTCAAAAGGTATCATTATAGAAAAACCTATTGGGTTCTGCCGATTGACCTAAAATCATGAAATTAGGTAAAAAGCAAGGTTTTACAACACAGGTAAAGGAAAAAATCCGAAAACACAAAAATAACGATCCAGTGTGAGTGGGACTTAGTATCACGAACTTAAGCTTACTTAACCAGGCAAATAATATGTTGTCTATGGGTGTGTAATGTATCCTATAATAACAGATGGTATAATAATTTTAAATTCATATTTTTATTTTGTATAATTTTATTAGGTATCGTATAATTAGCCTTTTCGTATAATAATTAGTTTCCTATAAAACTGCGCTCGTGCGACGGGTTTACAGTCTAACCTAACCCCACTTGTTACATTTTCGTTCGTTGTTATTTCGAAAATGCCTAGCATTATTATTATTGAATTATTGACGAGCCCGTTGGATGAGTGATTAGGGTGCCTGCCTTAACGCTCTGTTCTACAGTTCCCGGGTTCGATTCCCGGCAGTGTCTACTTTGAACAATAAACTTTTCAAAATTGGTTCTGGTCTGAAACTGAAAATTAGTGACAGAACACACAGCGTTTCGCAGTCATTTGGGCAGCCCGTCTGGGCGGCAGTAACCACCCCCTTACAGAATACCACCGTGAAATAACAGCACGTGTGCTGTTGTGTTTTGGTGAGTGAATAAGTGATGCCAGACCCCATTTACCTATCCCCCTCCCAATCCCTTATCGTTAATCCTACTGTAGTCGATAGCGCACTTGTAGCAGCTTTGGTGTTGCTTGTGTTATATGCGACGGTAGCTACCTACCATTAAGTGGACCGTCAGCCTGTCTGCCGATCTTAACATAAAAAAGAATACCGTAACCTAAGACTAAGTCTGTTCTGGTTCTCTCCAGCCTATTATAGTTCTAAAGCATAAACAATTGGATTTTTACTTGGTTATTTTAATTTATATAATAAATGGTACCTAATTATTTGAAATGAAATTTATACAAAATATTGTTGTAAATAATGGACTTTATAGAAAATGCTCATTATATGAATTTACGTTAAGTATAGAAAATAAACGTTAAATAAAAATTATAGCAAGTGTTTTTATAGGATATGAAAATTATGCGACACGCACGTTATAGTATTTAAAATTATATTATAGGATGCATTACGCACCCGTTGTATAATGGTACGGAACCTCGGTTGCCTGATTTTTTCTTATTTATTTAGCTTTCCCGTCTTTGCACACAGTAACTTTATATCTACTTGTTTATGCTATTTGCTCAATATATCAAAAGAAACATTTTTACAGGAATATCCAGAAACGGACCATTTTTCGGCTTCTGGCTCATCTGATGAATATCAACCATCATCAGAAGAAGATGAAGTAAGCATAAGCTGTTCTGATGGCTCTACTTGCGACAATTCAGCTGACAAAATTTCGCCAAATACCACCAAAGATGGGCCCAATCAAACGCAGCCGAGCTACGTATCGAGAACCATCACACAAAGCGGACCTCGCCAGCTTCAACTGGGCATCGTAACATCAACCATTACACAACACAGTCCTTGTCAACCTCAAGAGGTTTGCAAGGACACATTTTCATCTTTCATAGAAAATGAACCTCATCAATTGCTTATGCCACAAAACATCAAACAACATGAGTGTCATCACATGAAAACATACCTCACGCTGCGAAACGCCACAGAGAACGAGTCACACCAACCACAAACATACATCATGCCGCAAACCAATGAGCCAGAGCCTGATCAACCAAAAATAGATATCATGCCACAGAACACCACTGAACAAGAATTTTGTCAACTGCAAACATATCTGTTGCCAGAATATACCAGAGAATTAGAGTCTCATCAACCGCAAACCTACATTATGCCGCAAAACAATACTGAACCAGAGCCTCCTCAATCACAAGTAGACATCATGGCACAGAACACCACAGAACCAGAATCCTGTCCACTGCAAACTAATCTCATGCCACACAATACCATAGAATTAGAGTCTCGCCAGCTACAAGTAAACGTTATGCCTCCAACTACAGAAGGACACCAATCTCAAGGTACAGACTATAATAATTTGGCCGGAAGAGGTCGTAACAAAGATTTTTGTTTCTATTGTGAAACACACGTTTTAAACTTTGCTAGACATATAATAAGACATCACTACCTTGAAGTTGATGTCCAAAAGATCCTAGCTTTTCCAAAAAAAAGTAAAACCAGAAGAAATCTAATAACAGATTTGAAAAAAAAAGGAAACTATATATCAAATGTAGTAAGGTGTGAAAGACCAATGAGAATGGAAAAAGGTACAAATCAAAGTGATTACTTGCCATGCCCAAACTGCTTGGGATTCTATGCACGGAAACAGTTATGGAAACATAAGAAAAAATGTAATCCTGGACATTCAAGTAAACATACGCAAGCAGAGGCACAAAATCTTATGTGTCGCAACTCATCGCACACTCCTTCGAAATCACTCGCAAAGGTGTTTTCCCGAATGCGCGCTGACAAAATTTCATTCATCGCGAAAACAGATCCCATAATTTGTGAATTTGCAGAAAATTACATGAAAACACACAGAGAAGAACACTTTATACCTGTCACTTCTAGAAAAATGAGAGAGTTGGCGAAACTATTAATGGAAACACAAAAGAAAAAAAGTGAAATAAGGACATTTTTTGATGCACTCAAGCCACAAAACTACGATGTATTGGTAGCGGCTACCAAAACTGCAGCTAAATATGATGAAAACTCTGATCGTTACTGTTCACCGACGTATGCGATGAATATAAGTACATCAATCAAACAATGTTGCAACATAGCTATCAAGAGAATTCTCAAAACAGAACCCAGTATAAAATCTGCAGAAATGCAAGCCGACTTAAGAACTCTCGTCCAATTAATTGAATCGAGCTGGAAGTTTGACGTTTCTAGCAATGCGGCTGATGATTTGAATCTCAAAAAATGGAATAAAGTCACGATTGTTCCATTAGCAAGTGATTTAAAATTACTAAAAGATCATTTGTGCTTAGCCGCTCAAAATGCAGCTGCTCAGTTAACACAAGACAAAAATTCTCAGAACACGGCGGCCTACAACGAATTATTAGAAACTGTTTTTTGTCGTGCTTTACTTCTTAACCGAAGACGGCCAGGAGAGCTACAGAGGCTCTTGTTAAGTACTTATGTAGAGAACGAACATAAGGATTACCAGTACGAAGAGTTTGATCGTACGTTGACCGCAGCCGAAAAGATTTTGGTGCAACGGTTCAAACGTATTGTGATTCGGGGTAAAAGATCAAGAGGGGTCCCAGTACTTTTCAGTACAGACGTTCAGCAAGATCTAGACCTATTGCTTTCCTTGAGAAGTAAATACATTGATGCTAACAACAAATTCCTGTTTGCAAAACCATCTGGCATGACAAGTTTATGTGGATATAAAGTCCTACTAAAACATGTGAAGTTATCCGGGGCAAAAAATCCTGAAGCTATATCTTCTACAAAATTAAGAAAGCATTTGGCTACCTTAACACAACTTTTCAATATGACTGAAAATGATATTGAACAGCTGTCCAACTTCATGGGCCACACAACAGGAGTACATAGACGAAATTACAGATTGCCCGATGATATATTCCAGACTGCGAAAATTTCAAAATTATTAATACTGATGGAAGATGGAAAAGCCGACGCATATAAGGGGAAATCTTTGGATGAGATCAATATAAACTTGGAAGAAAATCTAGAAGGGGAAGAGTTAGACAGAGAGGACATCTTAAACTTTGCTGAAAGTGTAAATACACTTCAAGAACCAGAAGTTGTTATGGCTACAGCTCAACATAATGAAAACGCTACATCTGCCTGCGGAACATTGGCGGATGTGTCCAATATAACGTCACGATCCACAAAAAGAAAAAGAGTATTGGTACCATGGACAACTGAGCAAAAAAATATTGTAATTAACCATTTCAAAACAAATATTAGGGCCAAAAAGGCTCCGAAGCGTCATGAGTGTGACACCTTAAAAGCTCTTCACCCGGAATTATTACATAACAAAGACTGGTTGAAAATAAAAGTTTTCATCCAAAATTATTATACCAAAAATTAGGATTCGAGTACTTTGATTATTTTGATACCCGGCTGCCCCACACACGTACACATCCTCTGTATAGTAGCTTAACCCTAAACCCAAGACAAGTCATAGGGTTGGCAGAGGCGGCATTGATAGAAACAAACGCACATAAATACACACTATCTCGTGCTCTACTCTACACAGATACACACCATCCTCTGCACAGTGGCTGAATCCCGATCCCAAGACTCAAGTCGTAGGGCTGGTAGAGGTGACACACGCAAACACACGAACACACACATACAAACAAACACACACACACACATATACACATACACACCCACACACATTAGCACATAAATTTTGGTAGACAGTAACTTTTAAGACAGAAATACAAATGCGAAAGCGCCTAAATTGACCTTAAAATTTATGACTGTTTATCAATATAATAAAAAAGAAATGTTGAGCGTGTTCCAAGTCAGTGATCACCGTAACTATAATTTAGTTGTTAAATGTTATCCTAATTTCTAATATTTGTACACCTTTTCTAAAAATAAAATTTTTGAAAAGTATTTTACTTGCCTTACATTTATTTTACGTTACATGCTAATCTCCGATGACATAATTATGACATTCATATTTTTTAATTCGAGACTAACGAACAGCAATTGTTTATTTTATATTACATACATATGATGCAGGATCTATACTAATGTAGTTGGTAACATGTTAAAATATATATTGTTTGGCGCCAAATTTGAATTCGAAGGATGCAGGACTTGTTCTAGATTATATTTAATAAAAAGTTGTATATTAGAGGACGCACATTTGATCTAAAGTACTAAAGACGTAAGAAATGTACCAGTATAGATTAAGTTATACAAAAAATATACACATGGACGTGAAAATGTAATTGACGCAATAAGTATGCCAGAATAAATGGAATGTGAATATTCACAATTTAACTATTTTTGAAAATATAAGTTGTGCAAGAACATTCTATTTGATACAGAAGTAAATATTTACAGAAAGATTGTTAAAAAAGCTAGTGGAAGTGATGGACGCTATAAGTCGGTTTTTCAGCATGGACGCAAGAACTATACTGGGATGTATATATATATATATATATATATATATATATATATATATATATATATATATATAACAGGGCAAACTAACTAGGAAAATTACTCGCAATTACTACCGTTCATTGCATTCTGTTACTGGAACACTTCTTCGCCATCTAAGTATCAACTTTTACCTTGACAACATAATCATACAACAGATTTCTAGTTGCATTATACATGTATGTTTTGGATTTAATCACTATGTTTCCAGTGGAGCTGAATGCATTACAGTTTTGTGTATACTGAGTGATATTTGATAATTTTATTTATTTAATGATATAAAATTTTATTAGCATTTATAGATCGCAACAATAAATAATTCTTCTACCACACCACGGTTCAGAAAGCTTCTTTTTTTCTTTTTTTTTTATAATGTTTTGAAAATAAAAAAAAGTTGTTTCACTAAAAGTAAATTCGTCATAAAAAAATTACAGCTACATATATGTTAATCTTATTAGATTTGTCTGAGGTATCAATTCTCTAAATCTTTGCCAGTGGCAAAAGGGTCAAACTCGTGAAATGGTGCTGGCTAAGGTCAAAAAGCGGCTTTCGCCACAAAGCTTTACTTCAGTGCCTAATAAGGTTCGAGCAAATGATACAACACGTAAGTCCTGTACATCCAGCCAAGAATTTAACAAAAAATTGCTACAGAGTGCAACATTGTTAGCTACAAGACCTTGAAAAATCCGACAATAAGCAATTGATTGCTAGATTTTTTTATCAATTTTATGAGTGGCCACAGTCAACACGAAGATCAAGCAAAATTAGGGAAGGATACCGGACCGGTGTGCTATTAATCCTACAGGAATATATTGAAATGATGTTTTCTTTTTAATTACTTATCTATATCTTATACATGCTTATACAATATACATGTTATACATGCTGAATTTGTAGTCAATAACCATACCCTTACAAATTTGATTAATTTAAAAGGTCAAACATTTACTTAAATTTAAACAACATTGTTTCTTCGGCAACACTCAGCGTTAAAAGGCTTTATTTCAGTAAAATATAAAATATAAGTAAAACGGGGCTTAACGGATGGCCGCTCAGGAGTCAACGACCTCGGAACGACTAGATAGATGAATTCAGATTCACAATTCTATGAATATTTCGCAAAATTTATGTAAATTTAACAATTTTTTTTCAAACTTGCTAATTGTTATTGTAGGTTTCGAGGCGATATTCAAAGCATAAAAAATTTGGTAATTGAAGTAATTCACCACCCCACTCTTGAAGAATACTAGGATATAATTGAATTCGTTTGTTGGGTATGAATAATAAAATTAAAATAAAAGTTATCGGCGCTGAGTATACCTACTTACATAGTATTTAGTTAGAAGAGAAGGTTCAAGTAAAGTAGTCGATCATGCATACAAATCACGATTTGCACATCATGCGACCACAATAATGGGAGACAATTCGTGACATATCCGCAATTGGACTCCAATATTCCGTTTTGAGTTAGAAACCGATAGAATTAGCGAATAAACCAATTTTTGAAGTAATTTTAAAATAGGTAACAAAGCAAATAGAACTGCACACTTTTCATCGCCAGTTGTCTATGTCTTCAAAAACGGTTCGGTTTCATTACGTCTCAATAAAGAATCGCAAATGAGTACACGATTTATAAGGTTTCGTTCGGTGAGCTCGTGTGGCACCCAAATATCGAGCTTTTTGTGTATCCAGCTTTTTTCAAATGGGTCAAAACAGTTTTGTGGTCAATTCCCAGTTCTTCAGCTATGTCGTAACTACTGATACGCCGATCTTGCTACAAAGTGACGTCCATTTTATCCGTAACAGGGCGACCAGAGCGAGGTGCATTTTTGACATCAAAATTCTCGGAATGAAAACGCCTAAACCAACTTTGTACTACTCTTACTGACACTGCATTAGGTCCATAAACTTCACAAAAATTTTCGGGGCTTGCATTGAATTTTTTCCTTTTTTGTAATAAAATTTTGAAATGTATCTAATTTCTTCATTAAATTCACTCATTTTGACAGAAAGAAAAACAAATGAAAAATAGCTGGAAACGACATTTTACTAATTTTTTTCTTTCTTTGAAATGTAACCTTTTTAATGTCATCAAAACCAGCCAGATACAAATAGTACAGCCAAAGATATTTATTACAAGTTCATACATACTAAATGCGTAAAGACTTTTCCACCGACAATAATGCACTAACGAAAGCGTTTTGAAAGTTCACCTCTGTTCAAACACCGCGCATTCTATACAAATCTCTCATATGCTAAGAATTTCTATGATTGAAAACTTTTATTATTTCACATTATTACATTCCTAATCGATATTTATTGATTTTGCTTTGAATTCCGTTACATTCGAGTTTTTTCGGGAATTCGAAATAGCTAAGATAAAACGTGGTCCATTGAGAATCTTAGCATGCATAACGTTTCTTCTATTTGTAATGTGCAATCCGTTTAAATCTCTACATAAAATTACTATTTTCATAATTTCTAAAATGAAGCTCACGCGACCGAAGTCACGGGCACCGACTAAAAGGCTTGCACACTTCTTAATCTCACGTTAAGTTATTTTTATTGATTAAAAATTAACAATGTATACCTATGTAATCATTAATGTGAGTTATCGTGAGTCAGCCATCCAGTTGTAACCGGCTAGACGAGCGTCGGCGCCCGCGCACCTTCCACATTTGGCTTGGCAGACTGTGTTTGGTTTGCAACTTGTATTCGTATACTCCGCAAGTCCGCACCAGCGCAGTTAGTACCATTCGTATTCGTACCAGGGTTTATCCTGATCACGCATCACTTGTCAATTTTGTCGTCTGTGCAACGGAAACTGCCTCGTTAGCAGCTCTTTTCGTTGATCTTAATGAAGTTAAAACTATTGATAGTTACGGGCTTTGTGCACAAATTTTTAACAGATGAATCAGAAATCGGCGCTGGCTCAAATGCAGAAAAAGGATTGTATAGTCATTTTGAATCTACCTTCTAAAGTAATTCAACTAATTGCAGGTGAAAACATATTTCAGGATGGGAGAAAATGTTTTGACGCGACTGCAAAATTAAATGATAAATCCAATAACAATCGCGATCAAGCGATCCCGAGGGTTATACGTCAACCCGCGGCAATTAATTCGCTGATCTACCCGACTAGACGTAATTGTATTTTACATATTTTTTACTACGTTAACTCGCGGACAATAGGGCGTACTGTACAGTTGAATATAACAGTCATATCGACACTATCAAAAGCGTTTATCCAGTTATTTCGTTATCGGATGTAATAATTCGCCATTCTATTTCATATGCGATCAATCTGGATCGCGATCTTTGATTTTGATCGCGGATCGCATCTAGATTGACTAGCTGTCTATGTGCGGCCTTAGATGGCCTTGGGTCTGCCTGTGTCCAATACTCAATACTATAAGCTCTGTAAGTCGCGACTGTTTTATATGAATATTTACCGATCTTAAAACGAAGCGATAAGTGAGTGCTGTTTGGGGAAGCCTTAAAATGGCCTTAAGCCGTGCCGTGTGCATAAAATTTATACACTCTAACCTAACAAATTAATATCGCTTGCTGCCTTCATTTGAATTCATGAATAAATTATGAGAAAACAATATTGTACCGCAAATCTCTTCATAGGAGTATGTAGGTCAATGGTGTGCAGAAAAGAAACTACTATAGTCTTCTGCCGTCGGTTTTACTCGTAGATAGATTTAGACAAAAGACTAGATTATTACTGTAATTGTTGTTTGTTTGTTGTAATTTTCACTTTAAATTTAAACTGCCTACGATTCTTATAAGGTGCAATGTTTTGAAAGGAAAGACACAAGCGTGTGCATAGGATCTATTGTTAATAATATTGTATTACAAAACCCAAAATAAAAACATTTGAAGATAAAATAAGTAGCTATGAGGAGAAACGAAATGTTAACGAGATATAACATAGTTGTAGCAGCGCCATCAATCGATGATAGTTGCAAACTCCCGAACAATTACAATTATTATTTATGTGTGTGTGTATATGTCGCAGGCAATACACGAATTTCAACACTTCAGACCGGATCTTCAGATGATCCGAAATCGGTAATGTGGTGGCAATTTGCTTCAATCGTACAATTTTTCTCATCGCTCTGACATTAATGTTATTTTGTTTGACGCAACAACGACGCAAATTCCTTTAACTGCTTATATAAGTAAATAAAAGTGTATAACGTGACTCATTTTAGGCATCGTATTATATATCGCAGTAACTACTTACATTTATATAGCGTTTGATTTATTACAATAGAATACTTCTTTCGAAAAGATAATAACTAATTATGGTATTTTTTATATACTGTTCAATTTATATTTTTTTTAAATAACAGAGAACTCCTTGCCTAAAGAACGAGTTGATAACTGAAAGCAACAAAGCAATTCACGTAATTATTCAAAATACAAATAAAAATTCATAACAAATAAAGAATTAGACGAAACAATTTTAAAATATTTTATGAGATAAATATAAAAAAGAAGGTAGGAATGCCGACAGTCACACAACCAAATGAGTATACCAGATTTTATTTACGGAGCTCTTGAAGAATTCAATTAGAAAATAATATAAAGGCAATTCTGCATTATTTTATTTTATGTAATTATGTAGCCTCTTGTGTTCAGTTACCGCCTCGCTGAGTGAGTGTGGAGTGCTCGATGTATAGCGACGACAATAAAACAATACAAAATGGAAATAGGCACGCGACGATTGTCCTCTACGGCGAAAGTTGTTTGCTTTGGCATTTTAATGACTGCACTTACGTGATAGTTACGTAAATAAACTTACTACCCAAGCACTAATTATTATGCGACATATTTTTAGTCGTTATAGGGCACAGACATAGAAGACATTACAGGGCAAATAAGGTGGGAATTAGTGATTTTTTTTTTTATGGGAGGCACAAATCGATATGTTCGATATGTTTCGATTCCTGTAACAATTAGTAAGAGGTTTATTTTATTAGCACTCAGGTAAATATTAGTTGATTTTCATTCTGCATTTAAATACAATTTAATACTGATAAAATGTTTAATTTATGACCTCGCTCGACTGAAACAAAATTTATTACGAAAGTTTGAAAACTCATTAGTTCCCAAATTAACTCATTAAATAAATTAATTATTAGTTCCAAAACTAATTCAACTCAAAGTTATACTCAATTGTGCACCTCGACCATTGCAACTGTTGTGGTGGACTAAATGCATTATAATTATATTTTATTAGTCAAATGATTTTATTCCATAGTGCGATTTCAAAGGGGGCGGTCTAAGATGTGCATAACATATAATATGTAAAATGGAACATTGTATGTAAAATGGAACAAGCAATTGTATTTTCAGGACAATGGTGTTTTTCATGGTAACGTTGGTAACCATGGACAACAAAATTGACTAGTTCCATACAATATCAGTTCGAAGGTAATGGAATTCGTTGACGTCAATGTAGTTGGTACCGATTTATGGCTCCGCGAAGGACACTATCTGAAATAGCTATTGGATGATTGATTGACGGTAAATATATAGGCAATTCATAGTAGTGATAGGGCGCACTGCATTCCGCAGTCAAAAGGCCGTGTGCTCGTCTGGCGGCAGTAACCACTCCGTACAGATATTACAGACGTCCGCCGTTGAAATAACAGATTTCGTTTCGGTAAGTAAGTAAGGCATGCCAAGGTCATTCCTCTATCCTATCCTTATCGCTTATCCTTTATCCTACAAAAGTCGGCAGTGCACTTTAAAGAAATTCGGCAATTTTAAGAAGTTCGGCAGTGCAAATTGGTTGCATGTGTTAATAGGCGATGGTAGTCACATACCACCAAGTGGACCATCAGCCTATTTATTTTGTTCTTATGCAAATTCGAAATTTTTTATTTATTTATTTATGGATTATTAAAACACATAAACGATTAAAAATTGTCATATTTGAATATTAGAAACAAATTTATTAAGATAAGTTAAAAAAAACTCAATAAAAAATGTAGGTAAAGAACAAATTTTGAGGCTTTTCTTCATTTGGTTATTCTAATAGCCCCCTTTAGGATTTCGAATGTCGAAAGAAACCGTTTCGCCAAAAAACTACAAACGTCTCGATCTGACCATAGTGTGGCATTGCGATACCGTAAGCTCTCTACTAAGAGAATAAGGTAAGAGACCATAAAAGGGGTTTATCTTTCGTAATCTCTTTCGTTTGAATCCGCGTTGACTTCATTCCTTCATTCAATTGTATCCAGATTGTATCAATCGAAATGCACTTTCTTGAAATTCCACACTTATCGGAATTTGTTGACACATTTGACGTTAAGGAATGTTTACAGTCAAATCGATTGTGAATTGAAACCTGCACGACCACCGGGCGATCTCGGATACGTATCTAATTTATCAAAATCAATTTTTATTTTTCTAAATATTTAAAAAAAGTTACCTACTTTGAACTATCATATCATCATATCATAGGGTTATCGCTTAGAACATTTTGAAAATGTTTAATGTTCTCATTTAGTAAGTTTAAGTTTGCTGTGCCTAATAATTGCTGTCAAACATTTCATTAAACATTGGTATATTATTCGCCCTATCTTCCCCAAGGCTAAGAGCATCATTTTTCAACAAGCCAATTCTTAGTTTTTCTACTTCCATTCCAATGAAACATTCCAAATGTTTCATATAAAGTAGTTAAATTCAGTCTTTGGTCCAAAATTTAGCTATTAAAGACCTCCTCGTTATTTATTGATAGTTGAAGCACTATTACACAAGTAGTTACAAAATAAACAAAACAGTGGCTAGTCCAGCAATGATGACATCAGTAGACGGAACAGCTCTCGGCCGCCCACAGAGCCTCGCCCACGACTCTAGCCTTGCAAAACCTTCCAAATGAGAGGACATGGTGTGCAAACAATTACATTATAAATCCGGCAAATTTTAATGGATACGAAACTGAAATCTAAAGAATCTTAAGAATCTTAATTCATTTTAAAACATTATGTCATAAATCGGGCATCCCATCTTACAGCAGAGTAGCGTCTGACAATAGCACGATGAGTGAGTGAGGCACGCCAGAGCCCATTTCTCTGTCTCCTCCTAATCCCTTATCTCTCATTCCTCTATGGTCAGCAGCGCACTTGCAGCACTTAAGGCGTTGTCTGTGTTAATAGGCCACGGTAGTCACCTACACCGTAAGGTTCGTTATACACATTTGTTTGCATAAAGCGTTATACATAAATCGGGCCAGCACAATTAATTCGGCAATTTTTGTTGAACGACGAAGCCGACCCAATAAACCTTCTTTCATTCGGCTTACCCGTATCCGGCTAGACCGGCTATGCCGAACCGACATCTAGAATTCTACATAATATTCAATTATGCCTATAATACAAGGTTACAGGGAAAGGCGTACGAAATATTAAAGGACGTCAGTTCTGATGATATATGTACGTATATATGATTATGTCCGAAACTTAACTGTTATGGAGATATTAAACTTTAATTTAAAAAATCCCTTTTTTATATCGATATTTTTGGGATTGGAGCTCCTAGGGTCCGAATTTTTGATGATTTTAGTTAGTAGGCATGTCAATTAATAAAAATGATGAACAAAAATTGAACCTACCTCTAACAGTTTAAAAAGACTGCAAGACAATGTTTAGAATTGAGAATTTTCACTAAGTGTTTTTAACTTTGAAGCGCTTTTTTTTAAATGTATGGTAATTATTTAAGTAATTACATAACACTTGCTATTAAATTGGCAAAATATTGACGAAATAACAGTTAAGGTAGCAGAGGGTACATTTTAGTTTGTGGTAAAAATAACGTAAATAAAACAAAAAAAAATCAGAGCGAACTTCTGTCGTGAAAAGTAATTTTTAAGAAAAATAATGAAGATAATAATTATGTGTTAGAATTACAACGGCCATGTCGAACATGAATCATAATTACAAATTTAAAGATTGCTCTGATTTTTTTGCTTTATTTCTATCAAATAAGCTAGAAATAAAAGCTTAGCCCAAATAGCAATTTAACAAGAAGTGTTTACCATTGTATGTTAATTAAAATTGGTGTGAATGGGTGCATTAATAGCGACCTGACTTTCTTTGGGTGCGACATAAAACAAAACAATACTCCTAACTCAAACTGAACATCTTTAGAATTTAAATCTGGAAGACATTATCTTTGAAGTATTTAGATGAGATTTTTTTTAAATTTTATGCTAAGAAATTGCATGATAAACCTTATGTAAAGTGATCTTTAAATCCTAACTATCCTTTTTTACACTTATAAAATCGTTTGTCCTGAATGACTTGTCTATCAAAGCACAGCCAAAACTACTAAAGTCTAGAAAGAAGAAATTTGGAACAAATTATTTTATAACGTATTATAAATGCGAAAGTGAGTTTGTTTGTTATGC
Organism: Bembecia ichneumoniformis; assembly: GCA_910589475.2. Taxonomy (NCBI): domain Eukaryota; kingdom Metazoa; phylum Arthropoda; class Insecta; order Lepidoptera; family Sesiidae; genus Bembecia; species Bembecia ichneumoniformis. The sequence goes on from OU342520.1 coordinate 1,831,252, forward strand.
TTTCACGCCTTAACTACTCAAACGATCATCATGAAATTTTGCATACATGTTGTTAGGTATCTATAAAAGGACAACAGGGTACCTTACATCCAGAAAAAAATGTACAAGGCACTGTTCCCTAGGGTTTTATTTTAATTTATTTTTAATTTTTTATCTTCTTAGTGGCTATTTCTGTCTGCTAGAGTACCAGTATCACTACGTCCATTGCTGAAATATTGTGATCGCCACGTGAACTAAAGCTCTCTACCTATACCTACCACGTTAAGAAACTGTAGTACTTTTTTGATAGAGGCATTCTTCACATCTTCACAAGCCATTGTGTGGCTCCCTAGGATGTGACTGCGTTTGTGCATCAGGATATGCATTGGTGTTTCTTCTGCCTCATGGCAGAAGCGACACTCTCCTGTACTAGTGAGCCCCATTACTTTAAGGTGCCTTTCCCGAGGTTACATACATTATTACCTACATCTAGAGTTAAAAATTCAACGCCTGACAAAAATACAGGTATGAACAATAAAGATTGAATACTTAAATCTTAAGTCGCAGGCATAAGTCAGTATAATTTATATTTAAAAAAAGTGGCTTTTGGTTATTTTCGTTAAAACAAAGACAAGGTTAACAAAGAAAACGAAAGGCGACTCCGCAGCGATAGGTCAGGATTAGACGCACGATAACCAGTGTATGTGGATTATCTAATTCACTTAGTAAAACGAAGAGGTGACATTTTAACGTCCACAACGTTCATGAATGTGGGAGGATCCTTTACCTGCCGTTAACTGATTCTGTGACCGAGTGCATAAATTATCGGTGCCGCAAACAGTTTGTGTCATAAAATGTTGCCAACAAGGCGACAAATAGTGATTCACCGGCACTAAAAACGACATAATTGAACAATTCGATAATTTGACGCGCAAACGACTCCAGCCAATTGAGGATAACGACTTATGTCGTTGACTTGTGTACTACTTACTACTTACTCCCAACTGTCCGAAATAAAATAAAGCTATGAAACTTTTGCGAATTTATTGTCTTCGCATTATAAGACTATAAGACAATAATAGAATTTCATGGTATGAAGTAAAATAATTGGTCAAGGTAAAACATTGATCTTCTATCGAAGCCAGAGTGGAGTTTATCGATAAGTGAGTCTATAGTTACTGGTCATTACGATTCAGGCTTCGGCTACTGGTCATATTGAGATCGCAAATTTTAATCATATCCTCATCATTATAAAAATTAACAACAAATGGCGTACGAGAATTGCCGTTGCATTTGCGTGTAACGGCAAATATCACGTTTTTTTTCTGCAAGTTGGGAGAAAAATGGATCTGTGTGAAAGGACTACGTTCTTAGTCTTAACCCATCCTCAATAACAATAATTGAGCTTTTTTTTTAATAAATTCAAGCACAGATGAATCAAGCACAGATTTATAGTATTTACATAAAAAAAACACATTTTAGATTTTTTTACATAACATTGGGGGGAATCATCTCACGACATGATAAGGGTCGTAAAATCGCCTTACGTAATTACTGGACGCGTTCTTATAGTTTTTGAACTATGTCAAAAAAAGACAACACACAATAAATAAATATAAAAAAACATTCTTACCAAATAACTTGGGCCATTTTAACAGATTTAAAATCAATTTAAAAACACAAACAAACACATTTTCAATGGCGTATCTTAGCACCATTATCATGGGCCAGTAGCATTATACTGTGATCTTCGATAAACGCAAGGTCGCCCGAATTACTATTGGTGTATGTGGGCGGATCAGACTTCTCTTGGTTCGTTAACTATGACAAGTACACACGATAAAGATAATTAATTTGTTCAAAACATTTTTCAAATTTACCCTAATTATAAGTACTTATCTTGTTTTCGTTCGTCTTATAGAAAAAACGGGACATTACCTATATAGGGTTATGAGAAATTTTTAAAATGTACATATTATTTTGTTTAAATACACATCGTTCCTGACTTTAAAAAGGCATTTAAAAAAAATTGTTCTACCAAACAATGAACACATTAGTAAGTAGGTATATTCTTTACAAAACGACAATTATATTATATGTTTAGACGCGGAACAGACATGAACTAGTTTTACACCCACCCTGACAATGTTAGAAGTAGGCTTTTCCGGTACATTAGCCTGAATATTTTACTGTGGTTAACTAGGTATACGCTTTGAGCTTGCACAAACATCAATGTTCAGTTACACGGTTAGCTTATCGAGGTCGATGCTTAGTTCAATCAAAACTTGGTTTAATAAAGCGCTAAAACCTTTTACTCCATTCTGTGCTCTAGTAAATTGGGCTCTGGCCATTATTACTGTGACTATTTATTTATCAATGACGAATTTTAAGGTACGACATGGGAAGTTTTCTGTTTTTAGACAAATATCTTTATCAAATGCGGAAACCTTACACTAATATTTCTAAGTAAACCTTGTTAATGGATCTAGGTTACACAAATACTGACACAAACAATTAAGTAGGTGTAAAGTAAAATAAATGTAATAAATAAATAAAATGCAGTTTAAAACTTTAATTTGAAATATTTTTATAATTTTCAAATTATATATTTTTAATGTTAAGGTCGACAGAAAGGCTGACGGTCCACTTGATGGTAGAGGGCTTCCGTCGCCTGTAACACAAGCAACGCCACAGTTGCTGCGAGTGCACTGCAGACCTCTGGCATCTCTTACTCACTCATCGAAAAACAACAGCATGCACATATGCTGTTATTTCAGTGGTCTTCTGTAAGAGGCTGGCTACTTCCCCAGACGCGCTGCCCAAATAACTGCGAAACGCAGTGTGGCCTGCCACTAGTAATAATTGCAAGTAATACCAATAATATCCTGCTTTTTTAAGCTGAACTTTTTTAGTCTTTTGTTTGAAAGCGCCAAAAAAATGTTCACATTTGATAGCCCAATTCTTGAAGAAGGCTTAGCAACACGCTACAACCCTTAGGAGCTAAGCAAAAAGAAAGTAAAAAAAAAAGCAGAAAGAACGCAAAGCTAAAACGAAGGCTGGCGTTTCGATGCGGTGAGTAAGAGATGCCAGAGCACTCGCAGCAACTGTGGCGTTGCTTGTGTTACAGGCGACGGAAGCCCTGTACGGTCGAGTTCGAAAAATCATGCTTCACCGAGTGAGAGAAGATAGAGAGAGAAGGCTCAGATTTCTTCTAAATTAAACGTTGGGTGAAACCGCGATTCGCAGCTAGTAGATGATAAGCTGAAGTATATAATCAGCCGAGACTCATCTGACATGAAGCTGGACTAGCTGTTTATGACAAGTGTTCATTGAAAAATTATCATAGAACTAAAAGAGAAAACGTAATTGGTCACCGAAACAAATTCGACCAATAAAATAAGCTTGTCTGTCGCAGAAATCATATTGAAATAGATCGTTCATAAAGTCATAACACAATCAACTCACACAAAGTCAATGACACGATCGTGTAATCGAAAGTGGCTTTTTATCTATTTTTTTTATTAACAATGCTGCTGTAGTCCTTTTATTTGGATCGGACGGTTTCTCCGCTTCGCGATTGTCCACTCATTTTGTATTTGGTCTGTCTGGATAGTTTTTTTCTTTTTTTTTTTAATTTGTGAAATATTAGAGCATTAAAGAAACATTACAAAATTACTAACAAAATTTACAAACTGGAATATACATGTACAGTCAAGATTCTTTTTCTGTTAAGGTTGACAGTTTTCGGACGGCTTCCACTTGATGATAGGAGGAGGATCGAGTGTGCTGCCGACAACAGTAGGATTAAAGATAAGGGAATAGGAAGGGATATTCAAAATGGACTCTGTATGATACTCTCAATAGGTCATGTATTAAATCGACACAAAACTTCTTCAATGATGAGTACTAGTCAATCTAAGATGATGAATTGCAATTAATCGTCTTAGATTGACGAATTAATTATTAGGTATTCATCATTAGAACTTTTACTTCTTTTTAGGGTTCCGGACGACCGAATAAAAAAACGGATCACTCGTGTGTCCGACTGTCCGTCGGTCACGGTCAATTATCTCCGAATCTACTAGACCGATTAAGTTGAAATTTGGTACACATATCAATTTCTGTGATCCAAACGCAGGGGTGTGACGTGAATACAAGAAATCTGTATATGGGAGGTCATTTTTGGGGGGGGAAGGTGGAAAATTAAAAAAAAAATTTGAAAACTGCAGCGTGTGACATATCAAATGGAAGGTCTTGTTGTGAAGATCTTAAATGTATTTTTTTGTAATTTTAAAATAAATAGTTACCAATTTATTCAAGAAAATAGATGAAAATTGACAACCCCCCCCCCCCCTTATCTCCGAAACTACTGAACCTAAAATTTCGAAAAAACAAATACAGAAATTAGTTTTCTACTTATAGATTGTAGGAAAACTATGACATAGGAAAGTCCATGATTTTAAAACAACATGATAAATCACTCAATATTATGCGTAGATTTAAAAAAATCATGATAGGAAACATCGTACGGAACCCTCTTCACGCGTGTTCAACTTGCACTTGTCCAGTTTTTTTTTTATTCTATAGTAATAATAATTCACAAATAATATTCCTATTAAAAACGGGTTGTCAAAATTTAAATAACAGATAAATATAAATTTCGTCCTTTTAGAGATATAGCGAAAGGTATTAGGTTGCTTTAAAAGAAATGTCACCGAGAGTAATATTAGGACAGAAGTAAAAAAAGTAGACATAGAATAGGTACCCACATAAAGAATTTAATACGAATATAGAAATACTGAGATATATTTTTACTACTAGCTGAGCCCGCAACTTCGCACGCTTTATTCGGTATAGCGGAAAACTTTTTTGTTTGTAAACCGATTGGAATGAAACAAACACTAAATGTTACGGGAAGCTTGTTATAATACATCAGTGAAAACCGCATTCAAATCTGTTAAACAGTTTCTGAGATTAGCGTGCACAAACGCACAGATAAACAAACAAAAATTCTAAAAATGATTTTTTTTGACCTCTGTAAATATAATATTATATCTGTAATTATTTATGACATAAATTTATACGTGTACAAATTGTATTTTTGAAAAAATATTTAATGTACATTAAATATTTACGATTTCATTATTATGACAGTTGCAGTAAGAGCTCAAACTTTTGTAAATTTAATATTTTAAATAAATACTAACATCGCTTGCAAAAAAAAAAAATCTTGAAATTTTGAAACCCACAATACAAGTCAATTTTGAAATCTTTCTATACTTTTGACAGAACATAATTATATTACTTATCCTATTTTATTGATATTTATTAAATTGCGTTTTAAGACATTTTCGTGTAAGTGTTTATATAGATTTCACTAAATACACTTAACCAAATGTAGTATGTTGAAAATATTTTAATAAATAAAACACAAAGTAGATTGCGTGTGCAGAGTTATGGAGACAGATTCGATTCAATCGCCCACGTGGCGGCAGTGACGTAAATGTATGTAACCGAAGGTGACTTGCTTGACCATGCTGATGCTGTTACGCTGTTAGATCGGCCACATAATATTTGATCACATTAGGAATTTTATTACATTTATATATACAAAACCACATTTGTTTAAACGATTTTGCTCACTATGAACACTTGATGCTACATGGATAGATGCTGATCAAGAGCAAACCCATCTTTAATATAAATAATAAAAAAAAGTTGATTTTGCTATATATATATATATTATATCGCTATATATTATATTGCTATATATATATTTTTTTTCGGCAGTAATCTATGGAAGTACATTAGAACTTAGATATTATTATTGTGATATTGTAAGTAACAATACATTAGTAGGCAACAGCGCGTACGGGTTCGTTTCCTGGATCGTGAATAGTGATATTAGTAACAGCAATACGATTTTTGTTTGGCGCCTCTCACAAAGCTCTGTCCAAGGTTACGTCATCGATCGGAGAGCCCCACTCGTCAGCTGACCGTTGTGATGATATTATTATTATATTGTAGAGATTATCAATTCTTTGTTTGATTTCTTTAAAATTACTTTTCTATAATTGTATAGGCAGTTTTATGTCATATGATTTAATTATATTTTCAAAGAATTTATATTAAATTAAAGAAATTAATACATTTTAATGTCATATTATTATTATTATATATCTATATATATATAAATAAATATGTATCGCTAAATGTGTTGCTAAGCACGGTTTTTTTCAATACATATTTCTTGAAGTCCCAGGAAGATCCTTAAGAATATGAATAGAAAAATTGGAAAAATATTTACAATGGGACGGACATCCATGCGAAGCCGGTTACGGTTTGCTAGTTATAGTTAAAATTAAAATTTGATAATTTGCATTAGATAATAACAATAAAATATAATTTATTGCAAAAATTTAATGTAGTTCACTCACAAAATTTTTATTTTTAACATATTATTTTATTTATTCGTTCTTTGTGTAAAGTTGCCACGTTGAGGGTCTAGTTGACACACAAGCAAAATCAGATGAATGCTGCCGACCTTGTTTGGATAAAGTATTAAGAACTATAGAAATGATTTTTTGTTATTTCGAGGACTTATATGACTTACGCAGGGGCGTAGAGCTACGCCGGCCGTATCAATAATATGGGCCCCCGGGCTACAGAGGCCTCGACGTGTACAGACAAAAAAAAATCGCGAGTTTAGCGTTTAAACATAGCCACGCCTAGTTTAGTTGAGTCTAATGGTTCGTTGTTTCCTTTGTTAAAAAAATCTTTTCCCTCCATTTGAACTTCGTCGCGGTCAGGTACCCCGTGACAAAATTAGATAATAGATGGCCCATCTAGGCCAAGCTATGCCACTGGACTTACATCTGGTTAAACTAAGTACTTGTAAACTATTCTTTACCTGCTGGTCGAAATCTACCTACACCTACATCATTTCAAAGGTGGAAGCAGCTTGCATTTTTTTTATCATAGCTCTTAAGCTCATCAAGATTATAAGCGACTAGCTGAACTCGGCCACGCTTCGCTGCGGCCCATACGTGCGCATGGGGCGCGCGGTACTGCTTATATATAATACTATTGATCCTAGCGTGATGTTATATAGCCTATAGCCTTCCTCGATAAATGGACTATTCAAAACAAAAAGAATTTTTCAATTCGAACCAGTAGTTCCTGAGATTAGCGCGTTCAAACAAACAAACTCTTCAGCTTTATAATATTAGCATAGAAAAAAAAAGAAAATCAAATGACAAAATTGTACTGAACTGTTTTATCTTTACATATTTATAATGCCTACATAGATAGAAACATAGATTAATATTGCCCTAAGGTTATGTAGATAAGTACAAAAATGATTCCAATACCTTGCAATGGAGCAAAACAAACGAGGCTAGCAAGTAAAAACGTGTCTTGAGATTGAGAATGAGTCATCGGCGAGCGGGTTCCCTCCGATTCTGACACACAAATATACCTATAAATAGCTATTAGTTGTTTGAATGCAATAACAGTACATAGGAAATGGTTATAATAAAAGTTTTTGCTACTGCATCAATTGGGTGTTTCAAAACCGGTATGAGAATAGGCTTTTGTGTCCGTAGAGAGCTAAAGATTGGCTAATAGCCAGCATTTCTGAGAGGATTGAGTCAAAGTGCAACTTTAAATGTGCCCAATGATTTTAGCAGAACTTCATTGTTAATAATATGTCTGGATTTTTTCCAATGATAACACTTCATTTGAATAAGTTACAGTCATAAACAGAGAAAGCTATACCATACTTGTAACACGGTCATTGGTAATTGATAGATTAGATATTAAAAAAATCATAAAATATAGATCTAAGAAAAATTTGAGTTTAATTTCATCTTTAAATTTTTAATTTAAATTATTTTAAACTAATGAGCCCGTTGGACGAGTGGTTAGGGTGCTTGCCTTAACACTCTGTTCTAGGGTTACCGGTTCAATACCCGGCAGGGTCAACTTTGAAAAATGAACTTTTCAAATTTGGCTCTGGTCAGGATCTGGAAAGTAGTGGCAGGGCACACTGCGTGTCGCACTCATTTGGGCAACCCGTCTAGCGGCAGTAACCACACCCTTACATAAGACCACTGTGAAATAACAGCAAGTGTGCTGTTGTGTTTCGGTGGAGTAAGGGATGCCAGAGCTCATTTCTCTATCCCCTCCTAATCCCTTATCCTTAATTGTACTGTAGTTGGCAGCGCACTTGCAGCAGCTTTGGCGTTGCTTGTGTTATAGGCAACGTAGCCACCTACCATCAAGTGGGCCAAAAGCCTGTTTGCCGATCTTAACATTTAAAAAAAAGTGTTACTAAGCGCAAAATTCGAGAATGGCTGGACCATTTTTTTGCAATTATTCATTGAAATTTGAGGATGGTTATTATAAAAAGAAAAATTGGAACAATTGCCCGGAGAATTTCGTCCATGCGAAGCAGAGGGTAGGTCACTAGTTCAAAATATTTTTTAAATTAATTTTAAAAAATTCAGGGATTCCACACAGTCCATTTTATCTTTAGGTTTCAAATTTTTAATTATTATGATCTGTATCAACATCAAGAAAAGTGCCAAGAAAATATTTATCACACATTTCAACTGAATTTTTAAAAAAAAAAACATTCATTTGTTTATTTATTTTTATGTTAGTGTGATTTTAACATCCATTGCTGCATAATGCATAAGGAGCTCCACATTTTATTCTTTTGATTCTTTTGGTACATTGCCATAGCCCATTCCTTATCTCTTCTATCCCCTCATTCTTTTCTAGGTATTGCTTAAGCTCATAAGCAAAATAGCCACATAGTGTAAACCTGCCTGATGATGATCAGAAAGATATCAGATTTCATTATTGGAAGTGAATTAGATTACTGCAATTACTTTCATTAATAAAGTATATTTATTGAATTTCACACATGTTCTAAACAATGTCACTTGGGCAGTACTACTACTGATACTTTTTTACATAACAGCCACCATAACCTTGACTATTTATTACCCTGCATAGCGCTTATTGAATGCTTCCTGTAATGCCAGTGACCCAATATTGGTATCAGACTTTGTATTTTCAGCATTAGACAATGATGAAAAAAAATTCAAGATAGGTAAAAGTATGATTGGTACATATATTAAATATTTTGGGGTTGCTAACTGTGTATTGATAATTAGGTGACTAGTTAGGCAACCTTGATTTTTTTTTAATGTTTGCTTGAAAACATAGAGCAGTTTGCCAGCAAAGAACGGTTGTGCCGCGTGTGGGGCGTGCCTCGTCCGCACGCCCTATATGGCGTACAAGAAGCAAGGCCAACCACCGTCAGTCTACACTTGTCTTTGATATACATGACCTGACTGATATCTTTGGATGAATTAAGCTAATGTATGCATCCATACTAATTTATAAATGCGAAAATAACTCTGGTTTAATTCTATCCACATCTTGAGACAATTAAATAAGAATAAATGAAATTGAAATGAAAGGATAAATGAAATGAATAATGAATTTAAAAAAATATAAAGGTTTATTTATATAGGTATGTACAATAAACTTTTGCTATGATTAACAAAAAAATCAAGGTTTTTGATTCATTACCCACAAAAAAAGTTCACGAGATTCTATGTCTACAGTTCCTTAAGTCACAATAATCATGGTTCATTCATATTTGTCAGTCAAAACAAGGATAGAATCAAAAGATTCATATCTAACTAAACATTCATATCCTTATCTAACTAAACAGTATCATAATCTTTATGTACATTTAAATTATTCAAATCAGACATTTCATTTAGAAAGTTAGGAGTATAAAAATGCTAAAAGTTAAAAAAAGGTCCCAGTGGAGCAAACAGCCCTAAACAGCATTTTTTGTTAACTAAACATTTAACTTTTTTGTTTAGTAAGTATATAATTAGTTTTTGTTTTTTAATTCATATTTTAAGATGAAGTCCACCCAAACAAAATCGCAGGCATCAGCTAGCAGTTAAAAACTTTCAACTACTTATAGTACACAATAGTGCATTTTGTGGAAGAGTTTTGGTAATTAATTAATGGTTAACGGTTTTCAACTGTTATGAACAATTGCAAGTGTTTAGAACAAATTTGTAACAACAGAGAGCAATGTCACAAAAGCTAATAAGTTAATAAAAAAAACTCATATATCAGATAAAAAACAATAAGTATTAAATAGGTATTACATGAAGGCCTTCTAAACGACACTGGCCAATGTCCGAGCAACACTCAGAACGCATTTTCATCATATTGTGACTGCTGACTTTTGGAAGCGATTAAGGGTTGCTAAAGGTAACACAGTTGCGGCACTATTTACAATGATAAACCATCTTCCACTTCTACTATGTCAGTCACTCATTTTGTTACAATGTTAGATTTAGAATAAATAACAAGTTAATTTACAATATTCAATAAAGGACACCAGACACCATTAAAGACTTTTATGAAACATTAATTGAATGTCATCTAATTTGTATATGTTGCTTCTAGTGGTGGTAATTATCCAGGTATTTTATTTAATATTGCTGGTATTTCATATTAAATAAATTAAAATCAAACATTTATATATATTTAAAAATTTATTTTTTAAATTAAGTAAGATATCTTAATGATATACCTGTCTATTCCTATAGAGGACTCATCTATGAATTATCTTTAATAAACTTGAATAGTTTAAATAAATAATAACCTTTGAGAAACTGTTACATTTTACTATTGCTAAAATCTATATTTTTAATAAAATAATTATTTAAAATATAGATTTCAGTTCTAAGTTGTGACAAAATAGTTCAAAAGGTTATTTTAACTGATATTTTCTTAGTTAATGATTTAACTCGTTAACATTGGAATCAATAAAGACTTCTGAAAAGGCACACACAATTAAAATCCACTCCATGGAACACTACTCAATGATAAAAAATTACAATAGTGATGTACCTTATTTCATTTTTTTTATTTCAAAGTTATGAAACAAGTGAGCAAACAAATTTTTAAATAGCTACAGTAATAAAATTCAATAACTATGGATACTTTTGTGGGAATTTAGTAACACAACTTTTCTATAGTTTGACTTACTAGTTATTCGAACATAATTTATATAAATTACCCGTTAATCATTATCATTAAAAAGTGAGTTTAATAAATAATCTGTGCAATATTTGTGTATAATTTAAGAACATTTCGCAACCTAAGCTGAATCATCCATTTTAATACACTCAAAGAAAAAGATAGTGTGATTCATGGTCATACCATTTTCTTTTCTTTTTTTTCTTTTTTGAATAAATGAAATATGTACGCTATAAGTTATTCTATGTAAACTGAATGCTTACCAATAAGTGAAATAAGATTAAACTAAATATAATCGAACTTACCATCTGTTCTTTTGATATTAATGTTGATTCCAGACTGAATATTTATGGTGCCGTCATCCATTTTTGCACAAGTCTAATCACAACGTACACTATAGAACATTATTTCGTTAAGGTCCTTGTTCAAAAATACTCTAACACATTAGAAAATTACACATAAAAACCGGTGAAAACTCCAAATAAATTTTCTACACACAGATTGACAGTTATATTGAGCTGTTAACTTCACACTTCAGACGGGAACGTTTGAATTTGTTTCAACACAACAGTCAAATCAATTACTCTACTTTCTATTTCTTTCAGCTATTGTAATTGATTTGAAAATTGTAAATTATTAATGTAAAATAAACTAAAATACCCTTACTGGCATAAAAGATTTCGGTTAGAAACCAAATTACGAAAAATCAGTCCGTGTTACACCAATGCTGTGAGAAGTTGTGTATTGCCAGTATTAAATTAAATATGAAAAATAAAAATTAATTCAAATATGTTGCGTTCAAGTTAGCAGGAAATTTAGAAATTTCATTTTAAATTAGAACAATTAAGAATTAACTTGAATGCAATTAAAGGGATATATTGCATCTTAAATTTATAAGAAATACACTAAAATAAAGTGGAAGTCAGACTAAATTATCTACAGTAACCGCTTCTGTATTTTTAGAAGTAAATATATAGAGTACAAAGAATATAAGATAACTTGAGTTATAATTATAACGAAGATAAAATTAAACAGGTTTCGAAAATAATTTCATCTTATTAAAGAGTTTTACTTTCAATGTCTTCTTATTACTGACAAATTGTTTTTTTTAATGTAAAGATCGTTAGACTAGGTTTGAATTCACTCGATAGTAGGTGCTTTAATTTAATTGTGCTACCGACCTTAGTAAGATTAAATGTAAGGACTTTGATTCAAGTTAGTTAGCCTCAGAATACAGGATTCAAGCCTTTGCATTGGATTGGAACTTTTTAGAGCCTTTTTAGAGCCCATTTCCTTATCCCCTCCTAATCCCTTATCCTTAATCCTACTGTAGTCGTCAGCGCACTTGCAGCACCTGTAGCGTTGCTTGTGTTATAGGCGACGGTAGCCACCTACCATCAAGTGGACCGTCAGCCTGTCTGTCGACATACCATAAAAAATAAAATAAAAACTTAAAACTCTCCAAAAATAATCGAAAGGTTTTATTCAGCTACTAAAGTGTCGGCCAAGTAAAAGTGTCTTAGAACATAGACTAACTAAACTACTACTAATATAGTATAGTATATATACATATAGTTCTCTACCTATCTCATGGAAGTATTATATATGGCTCTAGCATGAGTTTACGTACGATACTACACTCGCTAGCTTTTTTTTTTTTTTTTTTTTGTTTTCGAGAGAGGAAACCTTCAAAAGGTACCTGCGAAGGGATAAGACAGCACTGTGGACTGCTTATATTCTCATGGTTATGTGAGATTTTTACACACTAAAACCTCTCCCGGTTTGCTTAGCTTTTAGTCCTAGGACTTTTAAAGCGTAAACGGACCTTGCCGCGAGCGTTTAAAAACACTCAGCCCTGCAAACACAGCGATCGGGAAAATCGCGAAATAGGAAGGGGGAAGCTGACAGTTAAAGGAAGCTTAACTGTTGCTATATGGAGACCCGGGAGGGTCACGGAGGTTAACCTCTTTCTGGCACTCCGTATAGGCCTAGTTGTCGGTTGAACGACATTAACTAGGCGGTGGGGAGCGGCTTAATGGCCGTGAATGGGGACATCGGTATCCCCGCCTCATTGTATGAGGACGGGGGCTATTAGCGTTGAGAAGCGCTAACGCATGGGGCCACGGAGACGTCTGGGAGGTCTACCTCTCCTTCTGCCTCCGTGTGGACGTCTAGGTGCCGGTTGTACGGCATCATCTAGAGCATAAAGGACGGCATTTGCAGCCGTGATGTGGTCGTCGGGGTCGAGGAGGGCGTGCCTGGGCCTCCTACAGGACTGGATGTGTTTAACATCGGGATCGGGGGTGTAAGATAATGAATCCACGATTAGTGGATTGGGGTGATGAGGGACTTTATCGTAGTACTTAAGGGCGAAATCCTTAATGCACTCGACTATAGACGGGAGATCCAGGTCGTAGTGAAGATCTACGTTGCGGACATACCATGGACAGGCCACGGCATTTCGCATGAAACGGTTTTGAATCCGTTGGAGAGTATTAATGTGGGTGCGGGCAGCATGTGCGAACACAGTGCTGGCGTAAGTCATAATAGGTCTCACGCAGACCTTGTATAGTGTCACCTTATTAAGAAGGGACATTCTACTGCGCCTACCTAGGAGACAAGATAGGCGACTGAGGATAAACGCTGCCCGATCGCGGACGCGCTTGATGTGGGGTCGACACTCGCTAGCGAGAGCGTAAAACATTTATATGGAAAATTGATAATTTGACATTGATAGTTCACGATTTTCCATACAAAAGTTTTACGTTCTCGCTAGCGAGTGAAGAATTGGTGTAGTATCGTAAACTCATACTATACTATATCCACGGAAACGAGTTAGTAGAGCGCTTTCTCTGTCTGAATTTTTCATACAAATGACAAGGACAGGAAATGAACAATGGGCGTAAACAAATCCGTAGAAAAGTAAAGGCGCGTTCACAGAGCGACTTATTTTAGACTACTTTTTTTAACACAATTGCGCATTTAAAATAATTTTGCTTTTTGTATTACTCGTTTTTATACATACGTTTTTACATTGTTTTCTTTGTAAAAAATATTTATGAAGGAAATAAAAATTACAGTTTAATATCATACTTATTTATTGTAGATGCATGCATGAAATACAATTGAAACAATCAAATAAAATTACAACGTTGAAAATTTATAAATAAAAGCAAAACAATTAATAAAATTGACAGATTCAAATAAATTTAATTCAGTATTCAATTTCACTCTCCGACGAATCACTGTCACTGCTGTCATTTCCTACATTTATTACTAAACTTTCAGTCATGACTTCTACATTATGGTCCATAGCGTTCATTTTGGGCTCAACTTTTTCTGTGACGTGCCTTATGCATTTTTTCCATTTTTCAGCGTCAATATTTTGTATGGACTCATTTAATAAAACTTTTAATTCAGCCATTTTGAATGTTTTCATGTTGGCCGCTACGTAACCCTTCACTTGAGCCCAAACTAATTCTATTGGATTAAGTTCGCAGTGATAAGGCGGGAGTCTTAATACTGTTTTATTTTGTCTTTTTGCTAATTCGTCTATAACGCATGCCTCGTACCGCTGTCTATGATTTTTAACAATGTTTAATAATTCTCGTTTTAACATACCTTCCTCAAAGCTAATTCCTTTTGTTTGTAACCAACTTATAATGTCCTGTTTTTTACAATTTGCCGTTGGTATTTGCTCAACTTTTCTAGAGTGGTACGAGGCGTTATCCAAAACTATTACACAATTATCCTGGAGTTTGTTTAAAATTTCGTACGTATTTCTGCGCGATGAAACCATGCACTATACATCGGATAGCAGTCTTTGTAAAGTCATCGATCTTATCGACGATTGGCACGCGTATCTTCGACTTTTTGGGCGATTTAAGCACACCACACTCCTTCTTTTCTTTAACAATTCTATGGACCGACATCCAGTGCACACCTACTTCCAATGCAACACTTTTTAAAATTTTACCGGTCGAGGCCAAAGGGTTTTCATTCCTCTTGGAATGAAAACTATGCAATATCAGAGCTTTTTCGTTTGACGAAAAAGCTCGCCGTTTTCTTTTTTCAATAGATCCATTATCCGACAGATCCGCCATTGTCACTACGCAAAGTACGCAATCAAATGTCCGTTATACAAGTCGCCGAGTCGTCACAAAGCAATCGAGCACAAAGTCCATAAACAAGCCGAGTCACAGGTAGAGGAAATTTATTGAGCAAATATTGCAAGAAAGAACACGTCTGCACAGTACGGACAGCACGAGTAGACTAAAAAAGTTTCGCTCTGTGTACACTGCCTTAGTGTAAATCGCCGACCAATCACAGTTAAAATTTTGTGTTAAAACTCGTTTCCGTGGATATAGTATAGAGCCTCTGTCTAAAGCTAGGAGTAATAGTGTTCTGTGGTCTAAAGTGTTCTATGTTCATCAGCTGTGGTCGGCCATCACATCAGTCAATGAGACATTTTTTGTAATTTTTTATCAAATTTCGAAATTATCTACCTATCTACACTTTACGCTTGATTGTGTTGTGTGATCAAATAGGAGGAAAAACGAATTAGTTTTTATATACAACTTCTACAAAAATAATGAATAATGACTATAAATTATCTCACAAAGCCAAAAAACGCATCAAAGAAGTGAAGAGAAAAGCTCGACCCGGTTAGTAATAATACTCTTGAAAATGCATGTGTAAAACTTGTACGAAACTCATATATTTAACATTTCTCTAAAACATTAAATTACGAATACAAGTATACCAATTGACTTATTATAGTTTATTGTACTTGTGCATTTCTGAAAGGATCGTCGAAAGCGTGGCACGCCTGGCATCCATTACTGGCTGATCAAGGCATCCATTGATTGCCTTGATTGATTCCTTTCGATAATCTGCGACAGGTCAATATCATTACATTGATAGCCAAGATTTTAGCAAAATTTTAAATATTTTCAATTAGAAATAAATGTTTTCTGTGTAGAAAATATTAGTACCTACTATACCTAAAATAGTATGTCGTCATCATCACTGGACATGGAACCTCCCCCATAATTTTCAATAGGCCACTGCCTGGATCCACCCTCCAGGCTGAATGAAAGAATATTTTCTGAAATATTTTACCTTATATTCCTTATCAATATCTAATAATTAAGTGTAAAGATAATACTTGAGTCAGTTTACTTTCATGTAATTAACTTGAGTAATGACCCTTATGAGTTTCATTAAATTTCTGAATGGCATTGTTTAATAATTATTGTTTTTCACCCATAGAATTGGCTGATAAATACCAATGGACTGCACTGAAGTATGCAAGCAACTTTGAAGCCTTTCTTAAATGCAATGACAATGTAGAAAGAATAGATGAGAACAAAGTGACACCTGATGAATTTATAGATAAATTTGAGAAAATATATAAACCTGTAGTTATAACAAATGTTCAGACAAATTGGAAAGCAAATTACAAATGGACATTAGATAGACTATCCAAAAAGTATCGTAACCAAAAATTTAAATGCGGAGAAGATAATGAGGGTTATAGTGTTAAGATGAAAATGAAGTATTATGTAGAGTATATGAGGACATCGCCTGATGACAGTCCCCTTTATATTTTTGATAGTAGTTTTGGTGAGCACCCGAGGAGGAAGAAGCTCCTTGAGGATTATGAAGTACCAAAATATTTTAGAGATGATTTATTTAAATACTGTGGTGAGGAGCGAAGACCTCCATACCGATGGTTTGTTATGGGGCCTCAGCGTTCTGGAACTGGAATTCACATTGATCCTTTGGGGACTAGTGCTTGGAATGCCCTTGTGTTTGGTCACAAGAGATGGTGCTTGTTCCCAACACAAACTCCAAGGGAAATGATCAAAGTAACAGGAGTTATGGGTGGGAAACAAAGAGACGAGGCTATCACTTGGTTTAAACTTATTTATCCCAAGACTCAGTTAGACTCTTGGCCAGAGGAATACAAACCGGTAACTATTCACAACTGTTAATTGAGCTGAATAAATGTTACTCTCTAAGACATCATGTTCAAAATAACGTTGGATGATTTTTTTTTTAATTTATAATGGTTATGATTTATAATAATAATTATGAAATTTTTACAAAATGTATTGCATTAAAAACTTAATCTGAAGATATAGTTACCATTTCTCTACAGACTTAACATGTCACATCATGGTGGATCTAATCATAATTATGAACAACACCCATGTATGTATTCCTGTGTCATTAAACACAAATAAATTATAGAATAACTTTCATCCAATGATTCCCGGGATATGATTTTTAACAGAAGACATCCATCAATAGAAAATCTAATTTTAATACATCTGTACTCTGTTGTCATTGCAAGGTTTCCTATGAAATGCATTTTGATTAAAATGCAAAATAGTTTGATCCCTGTGGAATAACTTAATACTAATAATTAACTTCCCCGCACAGTTGAGGTCACAGGAAAAGCTATAAAAAAATTAATGTGTTTTTTTTTTTAATGTAATGTTCAGCAGGCAGGCTGACGGTTCACTTGATATTGGGTGGCTACAAGCCTTTGAGCTCAAGTAACATAATAGAGGATGCAAGTATGCTGCTGAACTTGATAGAAAGAAAGGTTAGGAATAAGGAGGGGGTAGAGGAATGGGCTCTGGCATCTCTTACCAAAATACCAATGCTAGGGTTGTATTACCTTTATCTATCACTATCAACTGCTTTTGTTTTTTGGTAAACCCTCACTGCTAATAAACAAAATTATTTTAATTACAGGTTGAAATCCTTCAGAAACCAGGAGAAACAGTGTTTGTGCCTGGAGGTTGGTGGCATGTAGTCCTCAACTTGGATGATACTGTGGCTGTAACTCAAAATTTCTGTAGTCGTACAAATTTCCCTGTTGTGTGGCACAAGACTGTCAGAGGACGTCCAAAACTTTCCAAAAAATGGATAAAGGTACTGGAAACAAAAGAACCTGACCTGTACAAAATTGCCAGTAACATGGACTTGAAACAAGGAACGGGGGTGGCATCGGACAGCTCATCAAACAGCAGTTCCTCTAGTAGTGACAGTGATAGCAGTTCTTCGGATAGTTCAAGCGAGGAAGACAGTGGTCAAGAAAGTATTACAGCACACAAGAAAAAGAGAAAAAGGAAAATGTGAAAACACCAAATGGCCTTATCTTACCTTGTAAACAATACCAAGTTTAGTAAATTAATAGGTATATTCTTAGTAAAATGTAAACCTGACTTTTATGTCATAGAGTGATGACTAATTTAATTGTTGTTTCCGTAATTGTGAACAAGTATTTTTATTTTTTTGTTGGCTGACTCCATATTCTTTATGAATAAAGTATTATTATCATATCATATCTACATTTTTTTATTAAGTAGACTAAGGCTCAAACTGAAGTCATAAGTATTTAAAGTACCTATCTACTATTTAGTTTGTGGCAGGTACTTTAAGTAGGCACGTTCTTAAACATATATGATGTAGGTACTAGTACCTAATATAAATAATCACTAAATAAATATAGGTAGTGATAGAATAACAGCTATTATGCCGAACGATAAATCTACCCAAAATTATCTTATCATTTTCATCCAGAAGTTACATGGCCTTCAATTATTGCATATAATTGAAAAACCGACAAATTATTAGTTAAAAATATGAGTTCCTTAATCTTTCGTTTTATTCTCTTTAGACTCTTTATTTATCGGCATTTTTACACCGCCAGATGTCGTCCATTTTGTTTTGTTTGTATTTTCTTTTGTTTACCTGAAACCATACACACACTGTATAGGTACAGACTAATACAACATCTTTGGTATAAACATTTTAAATTATTTATTTTATTTTTACATAGAGTAACGCGGTCGTCACGTGACAAGGACAGAGTAGGCAAACACTCAAAAAGTCGAACCCTTCGTGGTTATGCAGGTTATATAAAACTATTTCAGCTGGTCGATTTCTTAGTAGTGATTTCTTAGTAGATTTCTAGATTACGTACTATAACAGTGGTTCCATAAAAATGCCAAACTCTTCAGTTTTATGCTATAAAAACAAATTGAATCAATAAATTTATAAAATAAATTGTGTTACCTTCCATAAGATAAATGCTTTGTTAGTGTATTACTTAACCGTTTTTTCATATAATAAAAAAATAAACAAAAACGTTGTCACTGATACAGAACATACGTACAAAGCAAAAATACAGATAAGTTAAGTTGACACTTTACGCAAATCATTTGTTAACGTTTAACTAGCCTCTTTAAATGGGTATCATAACACTGAACTGAACCAAGTACGTAAAGGGATCAATTTTGACGTTGACCTAGATACACCCATCAAAAATAAGAACAAAGTTTGTATGTTCATCTTTTTTTGACTCAAGGTCACAATACAAAAGCGTAAGGAGCAACACTATAAATATTGATTTTTATTTTAATCAGGGTTCTATGCTTTAGTTATTTTTCTATGGTGTGAGTATAAAACCCTCTTGCCCCCGCATGAAATGGCAAATAATTTTTTATTATGGATAACTGCTATGCACCCTCCTATCATTGTCACGTGACGACCGCGTTGCTCTAAGTTGGTCAGTGACTGACTGACTGTAATGTTATGTCTGTATTGTTTTTCTTTTAAGAAAAACGCGTGAATAATTTTTGTAGTTTTATTGTTTGGAAGATCCAATATGTCCTATATAATTCAATGTACTCTTTTCGGTTCAGTCCGTCGGGCTTGTCAAAACGTTTGTATAATCTATGGTTTTCTTTTCATTGGAAGCCATTGTTGCCTTTTCCAAAGTTATCTTCAGTAAATAATTTGTTCAAGATGCTTAAATCGGCTTCTGGCACACTTGCAAATGTCCTAAAAAGGTCTTTGGTTCCTGCAGTAAGGACGACCACTATCATCACATCAAGAAAGTCGCATGGTGGACCAGTGGAAACCGATGAAGAATTTGATAACAGGTTAGCCTCCCCACTGACGCAAATTTTGACGTTATGTAATATTGAAAATCCTGGATAGATAATCTGCTATTTACAGTAAATGTTCGATTACATCTGTAATTTATTCATAAATTGGTTAGGTTTTAGACATACGGTCTTTAGGTATTCTAAGTATCTACCGTAGGTACCTATTCTGTTGAGAAGTATATGATTGTGGATAAGAAAATGCTCAAAAGTTAAAGCTTGTATTAATTTTACTCATAAAATTTTCATTTGGTCTTATATGAAGGAGTAAACTCCAACAAAGTGTACAATAATTTGGTAAAAATACCAATAATTCTACAGATATCTATACCTATAAAATCCTTGCCCTGACTAATTATTAATCTGCTAAAAGAGATATTTAAAAATTTGAACTGTGTGCGAAGTTGTGGCCGTAACACTATTACATATATGAAAGCTGATTGTATAGTTTAGACACTGTATTATATAAAAATATGTACTATATAAAAACTGCCATGCGTCACCCTGATTTTGTCACTGAATTTATCTACTGATATTGCACCAAGATCTTTATGTAACCATGGTAATTTATTTATCCTTTAAAACTACAATTAAATTTAGAGATTAATACACTTAATACTGCATTTTCTGGTAATTTCCTAATTTTTCTAATGGTCCGGATAAAAAAACAGAACCCTTATAGGATCACTCGTTTGTCCGTCTGTCCAACCATCCCCCCCCCCCCGCCCTTATCTCTGAAACTACTGAAACTAAAATTTTGAAAAAATATAGAAATTTGTTTTCTACTTATAGATTATAGGAAAACCTATAAGAAGTCCATGATATTAAAATAACATGGTAAATCACTCGATGTTGTGCGGATAGGTAATATCGTACGGAACCCTCTTTATGCGAGTTCAACTCGCACTTGTCCCGTTTTTGATAGAGGCATTCTTCACATCTTCACAAGCCATTGTGTGGCTTCCTAGGATGTACCTGCGCTTTTGCACAAAAGGCCACACTTGCATAGGTTATACATTGGTGTTTCTTCTGACAGATAACGTAACGCTTTTTAGTTAACGATTGTATTAATTTTACTCGTAAAATTTCCATACTGGGTAGCCTTATTTGAAAATCGATTCTTAAGGAGTAAACTCCAAAAACTTATGAGTTCAGTACCTACTGGACCAATTGCTGCCAATTTACCAGTGGCTTCAAAACAACCTTTTGTCATTTTTAGTAGTGGCATTGCACAGTGCATTTTGCAGACATCTGGGCAAGTCCATCTGGCAGCCACTCTCTTACAGAAGACCACAGTGAAATAACAGTATGTGTGTTGTTGTGTTTCTATGAGTGAGTAAGGAAATGCCAGAGACCACACTCAATGGCATACAGTATCTGATCACGTATTGCTGAGCTTTTTCTTTTGTTGTGGTGATGACAAAACCGTAATTTTCAACCTGTAAAGATAAATGTCTACAGGATCTGCCATCTCTTCTTGAATTATAATTATGAGAAAATATACAAATGACTGGAAATGTCCCTCAGGAATTATAATTTTTTGGTAAAACTGTTACAAAAGATCACTAATATTACATTTACATTGATGATTATTAATATTTGATTGCAGATATGAGGCTTTCTTCAATAGGAAAGATATTGATGGATGGGAAATTCGCAAGGGAATGACAGACCTCCACGGCATGGATCTGATTCCAGACCCAAAGATTATTAAGTCTGCCTTGCACGCTTGCAGAAGAGTGAACGATTATGCTCTAGCCATTAGATTCCTTGAAGCATGCAAGGTGAAATGTGGCAACAAAGTTGACGAAATTTACCCCTATATTATTCAGGAAATTAGACCTACTCTCAAAGAACTGGGCATTGAAACACCAGAGGAACTTGGTTATGACAAACCAGAATTAGCGTTACAGAATATTTATGAAATGTAGAACAGCTTGAGTTATGTTGTAGAAACAAAAATGTATAATAGTTCTGTTGTTGAACATCTTTTAATTGTGACAAGCATCTAGTATTCCTATTCTATGGCATGAAATCGACATGCTTTGATGCATAAAGCATTACGAAATTAAGATTCTTTTATTTGCCAGGTCATCCTGAACTGTCCATAATGGTATGTTCCCATTCGCCACCACCATGTTTAGGGTTCTAAGTTTGTTAAAAATGATTTTTTTTTGTTACAGTTTAATATACTTAATATTGATATCATAAATGTTCCTGATTTTTATTTGTTTCTATTTTGTATTAACCTAAGACTTAATACCCACGTTTTAAAATCTATAATAGCTGTGGAGAAAATACTTCACCAAATACTATACATTGAATCAATAAAATTTCAAAGCTAATATAGTAAAGGAAATATTCTAGTGTTATATCAAGGAAAAACAATTTTTGAAAGGCTTTCCATTCAAAAAAGCCTTTTTTGAATGAATATTAGGTACTTCTTCATTTATTCTTTTTATTTTTAGTTGCTATTATAATAGCAATGGGTTTTATAAATTATAAAAGCCCACTCAAACACTCACGCTTTTATCAGAAAGTTTTGCTTTTCTATAAAATTATAAAGTAACATTAACTTCTATGTTAATAATAAATTGAAATAAATAAATAATTCAATTTATTATTTTAGAATTGGCATCGGTTTCAATGTAATTCTCACTGGGAAAATGGTCATGTTTTCAAAATCCAAGCAGCCTGTATGCTCGAAGTGATAATTTCTCAAGTTCGTAAATATTCCTTTTTCTGAAGTTCGTAAATGGCATACCGATATAAGAGGTACCTTATGGTAGATTTTTTTTTCCATTATCAATAAGTATTGAACCCATATTTTTATTTATTTAAAAAAAATTTGGCCAGTTTTCGAATTATTCTAATACTTAAGACACTTTAGATAAGTTAACGGAAAAGTATGTAATCCGTTATTGTATATACATTTTAAGAAATCTGTAAAATTCCTAAAATAGGAAACATTATGATATATTTTTTAACATGCACTTTCTAGGAAATCAATACATTTCATTCGTATCAGTGTTGCCAGTGGCAGATAGTCAAATGTAACATGAGAGAGTTCAAAAAGTAACATTTTCCTGAGGAAAGTAACATTGCCTTATTTTATGTAGAAAACGACACAAATATAATATGGCTTTTTATTATACATAAACTAAAAAAGCGACACCATATTTGTTTATCTTTTTTAACATTCTTAAAAAAAATACAGGGATTAGCAAAGTGATCGAAGAAAACAAAATCAAATTCTAGGTCACCGGCCGATATCAGCCCACTCTAGTTTCTGTAAACAAACAAAACCAAAGTTACTATTACTAGTTAAGTAATAAATAATTTCTTAAAGCTAATGTGCAGTGCACAGTGCATAATAATATGACTTGATAGTTAGACGACAATTAATATAAATAAAATTATTTCAGTTGCATAAACGACTTTATGTTGAATTTCCTACTGATTCCTTAAATACTGTCTTGTTAAATTAAAACTACAATAATACTACGATTTATAATATAATAAATACTTACGACTTCGAAAATTAAAAGACTCATCCTTGTCCGTGATTTAATTATTGCTGATATTGTGTTTCAATTTATTATTATTTTTTCATTTTAGCCCGTCCCCTCCTCCAAAAGCCAATGAGGGGGGACGGGGACGGTGTTACCTCCGACAGAAGCATAGTCAGTCGGGGTTCAAGACGACAAAGACAGAAATTGAGTTACGATCCTGGCCGTATCGAGCAGCACCGCCTTCTGCATCTGGGTCGGGAGGGAACCGCTACGGAACCTCAACCGCTTCAGGTTACTATTGAGGCTGGTTGGGATCAAACCGTTGACGGATATAATGACTGGGATGATTTCAGTGGACGCAACAGCCCGCTTGTCAACAATCTCGTGGGCCAAGTCGAGGTATTTCCTCTTCTTTTCGGTTGCAGCTTTCACGAAACAGTCATCATGCGGGATAGTTATGTCCACTAAAACCACCCTCGATCAACACAATATCAGGTCTATTCGCTAGAATAGTCAGGATTGTAGGATGCAGGATCGTGGCTGCTTGGTTGCGCCTATGCAGATACTAATTGTTGGCAAGAGCGGAACAACCAGAAGTAACATGCCGGAGTGTCTCTCCAGGGTGGCGACAGGCTCACATATGTCCTCTGTGCCATCTTTTATGATATACTTTCGGTAATTCCGTGTCCTGACAACCTGATCTTGTATCGCACAGACAAATCCCTCGGTCTCTCCAAAGAGATCACCGAAGCGCAACCAGTGCACGGAGGCTTGAACTGACTGACGGCGCTCGCTCGCTCTTGCCTACTACTAACTACTAACAATATTCAACAGTGGTAGGTTATGAATATACGCGAGAGATGCGATACGTACGACGAAATTATAGATTTTCGGGTGGTCGTCACAGCGCCAACAAAACGAACGATGTTACAAAAGTAACATTGTAAGCCGTGTAACATGGAGGTAACACGAGAGGGTCAAAAGTAACGTAAAATGTTACAAAAGTAACATTCTGGCAACGCCTGTTCGTAAGTAATATTATCGTCAGTGAGTACAGCGGGGGGGGGGGGGGGGGGGGAATATTCACCGCCAACCGCCAAGCCATTTCAGTTCAGCGCCATTTACAAAATGTGTTATTACAAGACCTATTTGTACTGGAAACAAAGTTATGTTGAGTCCTGGAATCTTTATGAAATTAAATGCGAGCAGAGTGAGCACAACCTTAATGGTTTTGGCAAAAATACTGTCGAAATGTATGTATAAACAATTTAGGAAACATTTTATTTTCCTAATTTAAGCTCAGAAGTCAGAATCAGTTATGTATAATTGTATTGTAGCAAGAGAGTACTATGTTCCTTGAATTGTAGTCTTTGGAATCAGTGTTGCCACCTTATTCAATTCAAGGAGGAAGTAGCTAAACATAAGTAAAAAAGTAGCTAGATACTAAAAAATTAAGTCTCGCTAAAGTTGCCAAAAGTGGCTAAACAAAGAAATATACGAGATTGACTTTTAAATAATAATATAATTGAATATTTTATTATAAATATATGAGGACATCATCAATATCTATCAAATTGAAGGTTCTTTCGTATTTTTTTTTCTATTTCTTTTAATATGTTTTCTGGGATGACGTAAGTCGCAAATGTCTCAAAAAATCTAATCCTTATTGAATTTAAAGTGAGCAAGCCCATTCTGTTCTTGTCCCTGTGACGCAACATCTGTTAATCATCTGTCTCTCTCATCTACTATACGAAAAAATTGATGCAAATTTTTATATATAACCATCCCTTGAAAGTTAACTGGGAAATCAGACTAATTCAACATCTTTGGGGAAATCCGTAATTCTATCTCGCTCTAATGTCCAGAAAGAACAGGAGGAAATATCAAAATAAATTTGGAACAACTAGACAGGTACTAATTACTTCAGAACATAATATTGCTATGTGGTAAAAGTGGCAGAAACCACACTTGTGTAACAATAACTTTTTATTATGAATAATAAGCACCAATGTATTTTACCATTTTAGAATCTTCTAGGCCGACTTTGAGCGAAGTTGCGACTTAAGTACCTACTCATACATTTTTTTTTAGACCAGAGGTGATCAAACTTTGGTGTTTAAAGTGAGCCGCTGTTTTTTTATTTTTCAAAGTATTTTACTATGATAAAAAGTGGATTTAAAAAAAAAATTAAAATCAGCATAACTTAAAATGCCGCGCAAATAAAAAATAAATAAAACAGTTAGTTTGTATGGGTACTTTACCTTTGTCTACAAGTACGTACAAGATTATCCATTAATGATGGGACACTCCATATTTAGCAATAATGACGTAGTCTGAGCTCATTCTGAGCTTCTTTTTGCGACGTGACGCATCAGCATTTTAATGGTCTGTGATATAACAAGACAGCAACTAGACCTACCGTAATTCATTCAAATAGAAAACGGAAAAGTACGTTAACATTATTTTGTTTATGCATGCTATGCTATTTATAATTAATTTAAAATTATTGATAATAATCTCATCTGTGGTTTGTAATGGTGTGTGGTGTATATTAATTAAATTATGTTGTAATAATAAATACCTATGATTTTAATAACATAAATAGTTAAGATTGAATATAAATATGGCGCGTCATTTTCTTTCAAATGTTATAAATTAATTGTTTGTTAATAATTACCTAACAAGTTTTGTGTTTTCATGAAGAGAAGTCAATGGATTTTTCCTATTCCGATACGTCGTCAAACAAGTCCTATATGGTAAGTTATTGCTACAAAATTTATACAGTCAAGACCAATCCAAGGATTAGAATAAAAAAAGAGCTTGTAGGCAGAGATTTATTAAAAGAGAACTCTCTTTTAATATATGTCTGCTTGTATGGTTTGCGTGCTCTATCAGAATCATTTGCCAGTTGTATGCCAGCTACCAGAATCATTCTACAACCTAAATGTAAAAAAAAAAATATTTCAATGCAAACACATTGTTATACTCTAAAAGTAATGTTTTTTTTTAAAATGAAATTCTGGTATTGAATGCTTCATTCGTGCCAGAATTCATATTAAAAGTCAGCAATCAGTTGATAATGTACTTGGTGATAGGTTTGTTATTTATAAAGCATAGGGCCCATATAACATTGGAATTTATTAATATAAGTCGTGCTAAACATATTAACTGGACAGACCCTGTCTTTACGCCTCTTTAATGTTAGGTTATTGTCATAGGGAAGTTTTATATGTTGAGATAATACTTATGGTGTCTTTAATGAAAAGTTGTCTAATAGTCAAAACATCACACTCAGAATACAGTTTAGTAGTTGGGTATCTAAAGGGTTTAAAGGTCATTACTTTAAGCAGGGCTTTTTGTGCCCTTTCCAATTTTATAAGGTCTTGCGTGCTCCTGCCCAAGAAGTAATGCAGTAGGATAGAATGGATTGGCCAAGAGCATAGTATATTGTTTTAAGAAGGGGATAATCAGCTACATGACATAGTTTTTTTTTGAAAATACATATATCAAAAATAGAGTAGGTCCAAGTACCTGGCTCAATATGCAATAGTAATATGCGTTAACCTAGAGGCCTCCAATACATTATTCTTTAAACCATGAATTAAATTTGTTTTGTATTTTCACCACCATGACTATGTAGCTTGGAAATATTATTTTTATGCTAAACGGTTGTTAATCTTGCTAATCAAGTGATTATTTTGTAGCAAGTGCATACATTATCAAGCTGATCAAATATCTACCTTTTTTGTTTTTAGTTAATTTGATGACCAATTATTTTTCTTGCTTACTAAATATTTATATTTAATCATTTAATTAATTGTCATCATTAATTTATTATTTGCTTCCAAATAATAATTTTATCTTTATTTATTTTCAGCTGGTCAATGCTAAGGGACCTAACTTCAGTAAAAGTATTGTTATGCCTCTCGGTTACAACACTAGTTCTAAAATGAATACGCAATCAAATTTTAACAAGCAGTGGTGTCCACCTGCAAGTCAAAGATATTATTCAAGAGAAACGACTTCTATGTCCGCTAGGAGCGTAGCAGATTTTCGCACCAGAGATGTTCAGAGGTGCCCACGCGAAACACGCTGCGCTTCACCCATGTCTGTACGAAGTACAGGTAAGTTAAAAGTTTCAAATTCAAAATTAAGTATTTATTTGATAATTTAAGCAAGTTAAATTTAGAACAATATGTGGTTAGTAACCATCAATTGATGTCTAGTAAAATATTATATGCTTGATTGCATCACACATTTTAAATTTGGAATCCCGTGTCTACACCACGCATACAGCTCACATGCGCGCACATTTGTGTCGAGCCCGTTGGATGAGTGGTTAAGGTGCTTACCTTAACGCTCTGTTCGAGGGTTCCCGGGTTCGATTCCCGGCAGGGTCAACTTTGAAAAATGAACTTTTCAAATTTGGCTCTGGTCTGGATCTTGAAAGTAGTGGCAAGGCACGCTGCGTTTCGCAGTTATTTGGGCAGCCCGTCTGGCGGCAGTAACCACCCCCTTACAGAAGACCACCGTGAAATAACAGCACATGTGCTGTTGTGTTTCGGTGAGTGAGTAAGGGATGCCAGAGCCCATTTCCCTATCCTCTCCTAATCCCTTATCCCTAATCCTACTGTAGTCGGCAGCGCACTTGCAGCAACTTTGGCGCTACTTGTGTCATAGGCGACGGTAGCCACCTACCATCAAGTGGGCCGTCAGCCTGTCTGCCGATCTTAATATATAAAAAAAAGAAATATTTTTATTTCATATTGCTACCTAGAACTTTTAATTAATTGAATGAGAATGTGCAAAATCCTTTTTTTAAATAATATTAATAGGTACCAAGTTTCACATGAACCCAACCTGAAAATATGTCCTTGGTCCCTGGTACAGGGATTTAATAAAAAAATATTTGAACCACGGATTTCATTTTTTATGATCCTGTCGCTTCCCAATCCCTTAATTCTATTAGAACGACAATGCACTTGCAGCGGCTGTGGCGTTGCTTGTGTTATAGTCATCGATAGCCACCTACCATCAAGTGGACCGTCACCCTGTATGTCCTTAACATTTAAAAAAATTGTTTTGATGTTATATAATCATGAGCACGTTAAAAGAATTTCTACCCTCTTTCTTTCCTTAGAGGTTTCATGTATCAATAACATAAAATATTTGTAATTGTAGGTGAAATATAAAAAGTAACTTTAAGAATACTATTTTTGTAGCTGTTATAACTTTTCTTCTGGCTGAATTGAAAGGAAACTTATTACTTAGGCACTTTTTTATTAATAACTTTTTAATAAATTAATAAACAAATTAAAATTTTGGTCCTTATTTTGTAACTGAATTTTGTCCTTTTTTTGAAAAACAAAGTTACCGCAAATGAAACAATTTTTAAAAGTATTTTTGCAACTTTTCTAACATAAAAAATGTCATAGAGTTTTAAATTCAGTTTAATTTCAGTTCAGTTTTAATTTCAGTTTTACATCACGCCATTATATGGATGCATTTTTAGGACAGTTTATAATGAGATTTCTTACCAGCAAGTTATTAATTGCTCTCATGATACTCCCTGTATTATGTTTTTAGGCATACATTCAACTCAAAGTTTATTTCATTAGCCAATTAAATGTACCATTTACATGGCATTTAATTTAGTAGGAACAGAGCACATTGTCTTTGCAATGATTAGTTGGGTAGCAGCTCATCTGGCGGCAGCGACCACCCCTTTAAAGATGATCCCTGTGAAATAACAGTATTTGTGTGCTGTTTAGTTTTAGTGTACGAGTAAAGGATGCCGGAGCACATTTCCTTATCCTGTACACTTGGTGTAGGGAGGTCAATGAATTCGTAACGCTTTAATACAAATTTTTATTTACTCAATTTACAGCCTCTACTACATCGACTATAAGGGCATGTGCTTTAGTGGAAGCTCTGAAGTTTGGAGAATTTAACATCAGCGACGAAAGAATGATTTATAAAGAGTTTTGTAGATACTTCAAGTCGAGACGAAACAGAAAAAGTTACAGACGCCACATGAAACAGTTGAAAGCTAGACGTTTGTCGCGGGATGACACCAGTGCTGAATCCAGTGATCACAACAGTGATAGCAGTGATTGTATGTCAAATAGAACTGTGAGAACGGCAAAAAGCTTGCCTAGAAATGTTTACAAAAGCTCTAAGGAAAATATGAGGAGGACATTGAATAATGTCAGAAATGACATCAAGAATTGCAACATTTTTAGTGACCGTTCTGGCGAATTACAGTATAATAGCTTGAAAAGGGCGGTTTCCGGTAGATTGGGCAATGCATTTTTAGATACTTCTGATTCAGAACCCAATCCGGTGAGCGAGGATATGGAGAATGTTTCAAGGGTTCATTTAGTAGGCTCCAAAAATGATTTCCAACAAAATGTTGCCACAGTACCTAACAAACAGTTGGAAAAACCTATGCCAAATAATAACCACACACAAAAAAATATGTTTCAAAAGCCTAGTGCACTAAATCACACGTGGGCCACTCAAAAAGAAAGATTCGAAAATAGTTATGCCAACAGTAACAGTTTGCACTCAAGCCAGAGAAGTAGATTTGAGAATTTTCGCAAAGTTATATCTGCCCAGTCAAGCATGCACGAAACAACAAAACAAACTAACAATCTCAACATTAACAAAGAAAATACCTCATCAACAAACACTGCAAATGGTCTTTCAGCTTCTCAAGCATCCAATAAGATTGGAGGAAGCTGCGACGATCAATTAAGCAACAAAGAAAATACAATGCGAATCAAGAATGTACATAAGCAATATAATCCTCTTGTTACAGATAGTGAAGAGGAACTGTTTCCCAAAAAGAAGGGATTGCAGAACAAAACTAGTGTCGGCTCTAACATTTCAGCTACAATTAACAATGCCAGGAGTAAGGCAAGCCAGAACAAAGCAAGTTCTGTAAGAAGTATCAGCAAGAAAGATGATGCATCAAATAATGTTGACACAGACAACTTCAAAGTTCCATGTCTTCCTGCCTGGAAATCATCTACGAGGACAGGAGAGAAATTGATTTCAATGAGTTCCCAACCTTTAGAGTCTCTGATAGATATTTCACCAGAGAAAAAGCAGAATACGCAGAGTGATTTTAGCATTTGCAATACGGATAGAAGTGAGGTGTCTTCGAGGCCAAGTTTTACCAAGCGAAAGCTCTTTTCAACAAAGCTCAGTATGGTTGAGAATGCAAATATTAGTACGGGAAATTCAACAGACAGTCCGAACAATAAAATGTATAGTGTACTGTCAAATACAAAAAACAAAACAAAGAAAATAGCGAAAAACCAATCGTGTCTAACTAGAGACATAAATGAAAATGAGGACGTTATGGATTTGCTAGGCAAACTGATGCCAGGGAAGAATGTAACCGGTGCATCGAAGACAAACCAGAAAGAATTGAATGCTGAAGTTTGGGACGCAGAATCAATTTTATCACTATATAATGGCAGCGATGTAAGCGAAACTTTTAGTGATTATGAAGATAAATTCTTAGAAGACTGCAGCTATAATAAGGCAAATAGGGAAAACAATGTTTTATCATTGCCTGCAACATCCACTGTGAACTTCAGGAAATCAAACAGTGAGATATATTTTGAATTTCATATGACATAGATTTTAACAGTTTCTAATATTTTTACATCTTGTATTTTATTGTTTCAGAGTCGATTAAAAAACACATAAACGATGGTCCTCTTTCAAGTAGTAAAAACAAAACAGAGATGGAGCAAATAGTAAAAGCAAAATCTAAAAGATACTTTCAAGATAAAAGAGAAGGTAGATAATAATTTTTTTATTCAAATTTAAAACTTTAGGGAATGTGCTTGTTTCTTTTTTTTAATTTTTTTTATTGAAATTACTAAATTTATCAAAATTAACTAACAATAATATCGTCAAAAAGATGCCAGAGCCCATTTTCATCCCTTAACCTTAATCCTACTCTCGTCAGCAGCGCATTATAGTGAGTGAGTGACGCACTACAATGCAGTGAGTCATCGTTGTCCATCAGCCTTGCCACGCCCCCTAACCAATCAGGTCGCTTAAAAATTAAATTTGTTGAAAACAGACAGACCTATGAACGAAACGGTTGTATCGTTTGTGCGTTACCTTCAATTTTAAAATTAAAAAAATGAATACCTCACCCATTCGTAAGAATAAAAGTGGCGCCATAATTCATAGTGGAGAAAGACGAGTAATTTACAATGTTTTTAAATACTTTAAACAGTGTTATTTAAGTGTGAATGTGGAGAGTACAGTACTAAAAGCAGCAAATGCATGCGGTGTGTCTGAGAGAACAGGGGCCTTAGACAAAGTGGCATTCGCTCCGTAGCGATGCGATATCGAAGTTCGTTATCGTCTCAGAGACAAAGAAATCATGACAAGGTATCACGTGTTTATCACGTGTTACAGTGTCATTCCTTTGTCTCTGAGACGATAACGAACTTCGATATCGCATCGCTACGGAGCGAATGCTACTTTGTCTAAGGCCCCTGTTTAAAAAATAAATTATTAGTGAACAAAAGGAAACTTAACACATTATAACGACTACCCGACATTAAATAAAATTATGACACTTTGAGAAGCTGATGAAGATATTCCGACATTCAACGTACCACACTTCATAAAATACTGCATGAGCTAGTATTCGATTTTAATAAACGAGACAGCAGAGCATTATTATTAGAAAGGGAAGACACTATTTTAAAAACTTAATCTTTTAAAATATAATATGTTTGACTTTTAACTCCACTGTGCATACACCTTTACCCTACCGTTGCACTGATGACTCACTGCATTTTTAACGCGAATAGTCGCTCCTGTGGCGTTGCTTGTGTTATAGGCATCTCTAGCCACCTACCATCAAATAGATCGTCAGCCTGTATGCTGATCTTAACATTAAAAAAAATGGATATTACTAAAATCAAATAGAAACGACAGTATTAAAATTATACAATATAAAATCAACATTGAAATGTAGATTAAAACATTAAAATGCTGATTTTATGCCTCTATTGCTCGAAACAGACGCTTAGCGTACGTTATATTTTAAAATTTATTACGTTTACCAAAAGTAAGGTGTAATTAATAATAATGATTGGTAATTATTAATAATTTTCAGTTATTCACACTTATCGTAACATATACACTAATGTTCATTTATTACTATGGTTAGTTTTTGTTACATCCGGTAACTAATGATTGTGTAGATTTGTTGATCACCTATATACCTAACAATTAAACCGATGAGTACCTGGTGTAATGAAGAAAATACAAGTTTTTTAGTCAAATTCGATTTTATTCATCAATATAGTCTCTCTCTACAATTATAAAATCATTCCAGCGTTTCTCTAACATTTCGATACCTTTTTTGAAGAATGATTAATCTTTGGCCTCAAAACACACATCTGGACACAGTCGGTCTGGCACCCAGCGAATCCAAGTTTTGTCCATCGTTACGTAAAAGTTTATTTTAATTCGTCGAAACAGCTTCAAACAGCGTTCGTAATCATGGATTCGTTATTGTTTTTCTTTTCTAGCTTGAGTAGTTTTATATAGTTTTTTAAATATTTTATATATAGTTTTAATATTCTAATTTATATATATAAAAAATAATTTCTGTTTATTAATTAACCAATTGATATTTTTCAGGTAATACACAGACATTAAAACTGGCGAAAAACAGCAAGCAAAAGACGAACAAAGAAATTGAAAACCCTACAAAGATCCTTACAGTTAACCTCATAGATAACATTAAACCGATGAGCTTGAGATGTGTAGGAAAATCAAAACCAACTAACACAAAGACAGCCACACCCACCAGAAAATCTCCGAGAAATTTAACCACAGCGACCGCAAAGAGAACTGAGGGTAAAGATGATGCAGATATTTATAAAGAGAAATTACCCAGTCATGTGAAACAAAAGAAAGACATTTCCAAAGTTAACACAAACGGCGTCAACATTAAGTTAAACGATAATACGAAAAAGGCGAGATTAAATAAAAGTATCGATTCGACCAACTTAAATGACAGTAACGATAGCTTCACGATAATGACACGCAAGAGAACGAGAATAGAGAATGAGACTTCAATGAATGTAACGAAAAATTCCGATTCAAGCTGTGAGAGAAACGCAAAGAGGTTGAAAGATTTGAAAGACAAGAGAACTGTCAACGCCAAAAACGATTCGCGGAATAACAGTTTAAATAGCACTTTCAACATGACTCTTAGGCCAAGGAAAAATCCCTCTTCAAATTTGTCTACAATTTCGGACCCGATGTCTTCAATGAGTACCTTCAGTAGGTTTAACCGGAGTCTGAGGTCGCGACAGGCGGACATTTTGGCGTTCTTCAAGAGCTGAAGCGACTGAATTCTACTTTGTCTATTGTCAGGATGAAATCAATCCGAGATCAGTCTAACTAAACCGTGGAGAATAGAGGTAAGGAGTACTAAATTGTATGCGTAAAACTGAACAACTGACAAGCTACAACTATTATAGCACTGGGGTTTGGTATGAAAGAATCATGAAACCACCTTGAATTAAATGCTACAACAGCGCCTTCTGTTTAACGGTGGCCGTGGACACTTTGTCATCTATAGAGTTGATCCCATGATCTGAACTTACTTCCTGTGAGTAAGATGTACATAATATAATGGATTATTGTGTTTATGTAGGATTGACATAATATTAATTAAAAAAAGTATTTATATCTTCATTGCATTGTTAACCCTGTAGCTGGTTTGTGTGGTTGACTTTGATGATTATTAAATATTACTTGAGAATAAGCACAACGAACGGGTGCTTTAGAAACTTACTCTAACTTTTAACTTTTTCCAACTTAGAACTTACATTTTATTTTACAAATGTTTTTTAAACGGGCGACCGGTGTTCAGCTTCAGATAAAATCACATTATGTCATGGATAATTCAGTATAATAATTTGTACTCAACATATAATCTACATAAATAAATTAAAATTAATCTCTAAGTGCTAAACTCGAGAATTTTGCTAAACGAAACATATTCATTGGAAGTCCGAAGACTTCCTGTCTTTGAGCTTCCTACATTGCTATGCAGCATAAATTTGGTTTTATTCACGAGAGAAGACCATGTTCTTTCAAATTTTGGCCTTGCCGCCAAAGTTTGGCCTTGGAGAGCTTTACTAATAAAGCTTTTCTGAGATCTACGTGAGACTAATGGTCTTTTTGGACGCGGAACGAAGATGCCAGTCTTCAGATAGCTAGTGTTCATTGAAACCTGATAGTTTTAGACTTTTATACATAAAAATTGATTCTCAATTTAGAGGCTCGATTCAGGACTCCGTATTGTACAGAAAATGCCATAACAAAGTTATTTCCACTTTTATAATATTTCTTTTTATTACTAAGTTGATTATGTGTTCCCTTTATTGTTTGAATTTGTCAATGGAGTCTATTTTCTCCTTTTTTTTAAGAAAAGACTGATTTTTGTTCTATTCCCACTAATTTAAACATTCTGATTGACCAAACAAATGAATGTCCTCTGGTCAAATTGGATTCGAGAATTTCGTTTACTCACAGCACAGACATCACCACCAATGGGGACATTGATATATTTTTATTAAGAGATTTTATAACTTTAAGATATCTTCTGTTTTTATTTAGGTTGGAAAAATTAAGTATATTAATTGGGATTTTTTTAAGTGTCCGCCATATTATTATGAAGTAAATGTTATTATAATTGCTATTTGAAATTTTTTGTCATTCACGGCCTCACTGTTCTTATTGTGTTAATTTTAAATATACTGTATGAAATTTACTAATATTTTATTTTTATTTTTTCAACCAACCTGCTAGTTTTTTGAATGTTAAGGTCGACAGACAACAAAAGCAATGCTGCAGGTGCTGCAAGTGTGTTGTCGAAAATAGTTGAATGATGGGTAAGGGATAGGGAAATGGGCTCTGCCATCCCTTGCCGAAACAAAAATGGTGGTCTCTTGTAAGGGGTTGGGGTGGTTACTGCCGCTAAACGGGCTGCCCGAATGACTGCAAAATGCTATGTGCCCTGCCACTTCTTTTCAAATCCAGACCTTTTAAAAGTTCATTTCCAAAGTTATACGTGCCGAAAATAGAACCTGGGACCCCTGAGACGGAGCATTAAGGCATGCACCCTAACCATTCATCCAAGGGGCTCGTCGAAACCTATTTTTTCCTATTGAATAAATAAAAAGACAAAGCGTACGTAAATACTTTTAATGATTGTATTATTCACACAGTCATACAATATTTACAATCACAAAATGGTACTTAACAACATAATTGTGCTTTTATCTTTATAATTATTATTAAGAACGAAACAATTTTTTTTAATAAATAAACAAAAAAGAAAAAACTAAATAAAATATGAAAATGAAAAACAATAATACTTTTTTGTCTTTTCCGTAAACGAATAAAAATAAATATACAGTACTTTGCTTTGTACTTTCTATGTTGACTACATTACGACTAGAGCTTATACTTAAGGCTTATCTAAAACACAATACGCCGAGTCGTCAAAGGTTGTGACACGTTTGGGCCTGTGATGTCAGGTCTAATTATTCAGGAATGAACTTAGTAAATGTGAGTATACTAGGTAATGGTATTGCTGTTTTAATAGACAGAGATAGGCAAATGTATAAAAATGGTAGCGTGAATGAGATAACCATATGAGTCACTGCTACGCGTCCACACTCAACTTGCACTCTTGCAGTTGTGTTATACACACTATGAGGGCTGTATGCTGTTAATACAGTAAAATAATTTGTATGTGAAGAGACACAAATTTGATAACGAACAAATTGTCAAACAATACTTAGCGAAATTCTAAAATTACTCAAAATGTGGTTAAAGATTGTAGCTAATTGATTAATATTTGGTGTAAGTACCTATATATTTTAACGATTTGATAGCGCACAGTTTTTTGGTCAACTATTAAAGAGTTTGATGGCTACAATACCATATCATCGAGCTTTTCGGATAAGTTTATGTTAGTGTGCAAGCAGTTATCATAGAAATTACAAAGAGGTAGGAACACTAATTCGAAGCATGCTCTAAGGATGTTAGATCACTTGAATTTCAAGACATCGTTACTATTTTATACTTCCTTGACTTGAACAAAATTATTTGACTAAATAAATAAGTATGTAGTTAAAATTAAAAATCACATGCGAAATTATTTTTAAATTAAAATTACAGGAATTTGCCTAAATTACAAGATATTCCTAATATGGAATTCCTAGTAAACGACGATTTTTTTTTTCATTCCTAAATTCCCTCAGAAGAACAAGCCCTATTTATTTAGAAATTGTATCAATTTGTTTTTTTTTTTTGCTAACAAACTGTATACTTTTCTTAAAATAAAGTTTAATGTCTATACACATCGAATTAAACATTTCCTAAACATCCATAACCCTGCGAGCGTCAATAACTCATTTTTTCACACGATGAAAATGCCGAATATACAGTGAGATATAAATTAGATCTAATAATTCGTCTAAATATAATACAAAAGACAATTCTCGTTAATGTAAATGTATAAATTATGTTTCTTTAAACTTTATTATATCTAATGCTATATTTACACAACTAGACTAGAAAGTTGTTTCGACTCAAAAAAAGACTAGAACTCGTTGACATTAAGGTTAAATTATTTCTAATAAAAACATTGTAGGACCAAATTTCAAATACCCTTATTGATATAAAAAAAAAAACAATTGAAGCAATGGCGTTATTGATACAGACATGTTCTGTTACTTTGAAATGTTATTCTATTTATTTGGGCGTCATTAAAAGTTTTGTGCCATCAATCATTGGAATTGTCATTACAATTAGTATTCATCATAATTGAGAGAAGCTAGTGAGAAATTTATACAACAAAATAACATTTGACCAGAGATATATTAATATATCTCTGAATTTGACTAAGAGTTTAAACACAAAAAGAATTTAAACAACATTGTTTTGACATTCTGCCAATGATGACGTGTTTCTAAAAAGAATTAAATATTTAAATTAGTTTCTTCTGAAATATTATTCTTTTGGTTTTGACTCCATCAGATCTACGATGATTTTTGCCAAATTCAGTTGTAAAAATAGCAATATAAAAAACTCAAAATTGAAATTAAAATCAAAAGTAGCAGATCCCGAAACTAGTCAGTCAAGTACAATTTTTTTAAATTTCTGGTCCGTCAAGTCAAACCTGAACATTTGTCAATATGTTCAATTAAAAATGATGCAAAATTAGAATTGCATAAGACACTAGACATTATGTTCCCTAAATGCAGGAACATAATGTTGTTCAGTGCCATTTATTGCAAAAATGCCAGTTAAGGGAAATAATAACAATGGCATTGGTTGGTTTGTGTAGTTGGCATCACTAAACAATAAAAATATTTTAAGCAAGGGCTATTTCAATAGATTTTGGTCATATAATTTTTTTATCAGAACAGATTCAACACAGTTGCGTCTTAAAATTAAACATAACAGCTTACTTAACGAAAATAAATATAAATAAATTATTTTATTCACAAGGAATGTATAAACGCATTGAAACGATATCGTTTTGTCGTTATTTTTTTCATTTCTCTGCTGGAAAGCTCCCAACGAAATGCAGGTTTTAGATTGTTTTTGCAAATTGTGTTAAATTTTTGTTACTTTCTCGATAACTTTTCAAATAACATTGTAAAAAAAACATTATAATTTTGAACGAAAAACCGTCAATAAATTAAAAAAAGGACTTATTTTATTGTATTAGAACAAATTAATATATCTTCGTTTACATCTTCATATAAATAATAATTCATGTATTCGCGTGTTTACAGAACTCCTAAATGACAAACCGATTTTCAAGAAATTTTTTGTGTGTGTTTGAGTACCTGGGTGATTTAGATTCACAATTGAATCAATGAAACTACGATCGCAACGCCACCTAAGGGACAATCACAGATATTTTTTTTGTTTTAGTAGAACTACTGTTATATGTATAAACAAAGATATATTTTTATATTATATAATCGTAACAAGATTTTTAAAATTATATAATATAAACAATCCATTCATAATCACACTATGGGTAACTTCGTAAAATAATAAAATAAATTTGCAGTAAGTAGGTACTATTAGGTACATGTAAAAATTACATTTATAAATAAAAATAAATTATATTGCACAAACATTAACAACAGCTCGTTGATTAACATTGCTAAGGCCCACTCCCAATATTCTATCTCACTATTCCCAATAGCCTATTTTTAATTAGGTATAGTAATCGGTGTTTTTAACCTGCCCTTATTTACTCAAAATAAATTTACTGAATTATTACTGATTCATTAAAATACAACATTTTTATTTGCAATGGATCAAATAATGTACCAGAAGATACTATTAAGATATAGATAGACGGTTTAAATGAGTCCTCTTCCGCGCGGTACAGGGGCGCGGGGGTATGACAACAAAGGGGACCTAGAGAGGTGCGGGACCGCCGCCCGCCCATCTGTGCTATAGGATATTGGGAGTCGTCGTCAAATATATAAATAAACGACATAATAATAAAAATTAGACTAGATTATTTAAAACTTTTTTAACTGCAAGTTAAGAAATGATTGTACTGATATGGAGATGCAGACACAAAAAAAAATTTATCGCCATGACCTTAGATCAAAATATGAAAACAAGACAATTAAAGGTTTAGTCAGTTGGATCATTATATAAAAATAGAAAAAGACAGATATTTCAGTACTTATCTTTTTCT
The DNA here is from genome assembly GCA_910589475.2 of Bembecia ichneumoniformis. Classification (NCBI taxonomy): domain Eukaryota; kingdom Metazoa; phylum Arthropoda; class Insecta; order Lepidoptera; family Sesiidae; genus Bembecia; species Bembecia ichneumoniformis. The sequence continues at coordinate 1,870,587 of OU342520.1, forward strand.
CATTCATTTGTAACCGGTTTTAATATTATTAATGAAATATGTTGGAAAGACTTTATCCGCTTACATATATTTATAAATTATAGCCTATGTTTTGTTCTTATGTGTAAACTATATTACTGTAAAGTCTTATCAAAATTAGTTCAGTAGTTTTTACGTGAAAGAGTGACATACATCCACCCTCGCATACTTACGCGTTTATATTCAGATATAGTGTTTCATAATTATGTATAATCCTTTGCTATTGGTTTTATCTGCAGACAAATATATTTTCTGTGTGACAGATACACATTCATTTGGAACGTGAATAAGTATGAATAATTAAAAAAATATATTCACAGATTTATTATGAAGCCAAATAGCAAACAGTTATATATGTATAATACCTTGGGACTTTTTTTAAGAAATAAAAGAATCACACAACTTTTACGCGGTAACAATTTTTGGGATTTCTTTTTGGGAATGTGTATCTACCAGTACATTTGATCGGAGGTCATGGCATTGTACTTTTGGTTGAGTGTTCAGTTATTTCTTTTGAGTTAAAAACGAAACTTGAATTTAATTATCATTGTTTTAAATATATCCTATTTTATGAATTGTTCATAAGGAACAAGGAAAATAGTTCCAGCGACTATCGTATGGGTGTTTCGGTTTCGTTGGGGGTGTTACTAGGTGCGTGCGAACACCCTGGTGACGCTAGGCGTGCTCTAGGTGTTCTCCCCTAGAACTGGTAGCGGGCGAGGCGGGTGCTACTAGCGTCAGCAGCTAGGAATCCGCTACCACAGCATCGCGTTCCGCCTTCACTTGTTGCTGTAATATGACATCACCACGCTATTTTTATTACTTATTTCCAATGACAAAAAGGCAGGGATTGAACCATTGAGAAAAAGACACAGGATAAGTTACATTTATAGTTTTGTATGTACATATATAAAACTATAAATGTATACTTAGATATCTATAAATAAATAAAAATTTCGTACGAGTATGTTCAAAATCGCAACAATTCCAAAGTAGGTAGGTACCTACTTTGGGAGTATCGAGCACTATAAAATTTTCCATACACATTGTCAGGAAGGGTATATTTCTTTGATTTTTTTTTTAATGTTAAGATCGGCAGACAGACTGACGGTCCACTTGATGGTAGGTGGCTACCATCGCCTATAACACAAGCAACGCCACAGCTGTTACAAGTGCGCTGCTGATTACAGCAGGATAAGGGATTGGATAGGAAAATGGGCTCTGGCATCCCTTACTCACTCACCGAAACAGAACAGCACACGTGTTGTTATTACACGGTGGTCTTCTGTGAGAGCGTGGTTACTGCCGCCAGACTGGCTGCCCAAATGACTGCGAAACGCAGTGTGTCCTGCCACATTATAGGCGTAAGAGGTGCAAAATTAAAAATTGATCCTTGTTTTTGTCCTTATTTAAGATTTTTTTTAATGTTCAAGGAGCTTGGTTACTGAGAAATTCGCCACTTACCATCGCTTTGGTGAGAACGGTCGCGTCCTTCAGACTGAGCACTTGTAAGACCTGCGCCTCCCCTCCGCCACCCTGTAACATGACTTGTGCCACCCCTCCTCCCATAGAGATCGCTTCTAAAGCCTCACCATTCTGTTCGACCTGCAGCCAATAAGATCAAGACTCAGAAACGCAATTCCCATTATACTTTGTGAACGTATTTGCGATACTTTGCTGTAATAGCACTAATATTTTGTTGTACTTTACAAAGTTACGACTTGATATATATTCTGGCGGTAGTAACGTCCTCCTTTAGACCATTATGGAATAAAAACATGAGAGTCCGATCCTCCATCCTTATGCTATCAGGGTAACTAGCAATAGCGAGTATTGCTTGTTAATAGGCGAACACATGGGCGTATATAGGGGGGGTAGATTAGGGGATACGGACACCCTCCTTAGCATACGCTAAAAAAATGTTCTTTTGTGTTCGTCATGCATTATTCGTGCCAAATATGTAGTAACTATATGCATATCATCGCCAAAACTTAGCGCTCGGTTTTCACAGCAACGATTCGTTGAATCCACTGCTCTCAAACCTCTCTGGATAGAGAATGCTATGAAACGCCATTGTATTTGGCGCCTTTGGCGGAGAGCATGTCTCCGCCAAAGCGCTTGCGCAATTATCATGTGTAATAGCTATGTGTAGCCTGCTTTATATTTCTGCCTTTTTCTGCGTGATCTGGACAAAAAATAATTTATCTTTGTTTACAAGTATATAATTTATTTTTCGACCCAAGTAAATGTTTACAAGTATATAATTTATTTTTCGACCCATGCACTCAGCCCTACTTTTATACAAATTTGAGTGTAATAAAATAGAAATTATGTAGAACAGGCCATTACTCGTATAATGATCATTTGACTTATGGGAATTGATTATTTGTTTATTGTATAGCAAATTTAAGTTATAAATAAGCAACTATGTAGTAAGCTTTATGCCAATTCATCCCTATAGACTATGCATTTCGAAATTGTGGCAAATTTAAAAGAATCTACTGACTTTTTTCTACTGCTGCTGCCTTTAAGAATATCTTTAAAAAACAGCCGCCGTCATATAGTAAGGACTATTTAAAAGGTACAATATATACATGTGAACAAGTTAAATATCCTGAGTGCTACTTTTAGCTAATTACTGTACTTTTCTAATAGAATTTCTAAAAATGCAGTATATTTTTTGCTATTCCCATTGTCCCATTGATTCATGGCATAGTAAAACTGATATTGGGCCTACAAGAAATGTGCCTTTTTTGACGTGTAGCGTTAATTCGTTTCGAAGTTTTGTTTTGTAATTTCACTAAATCAACGGGTAATATATTTGAATTATTATCCTTTTATTTAAATAAACGCAGTGAGATAACTCATTTTGTTTGAAATAGTATTTCATTGCTATTTAAATTATCATCAATTACAAAACCATTTATGAGAAATATATTTTTTTGTCCTACGAACATACGGCACATAAAAAAGCATAAGTAATAAATAGCAACAATAACACACGCACACAATAACAGAATGGAAACAATATATACACACCTTGTTAAGCATGCTGTTGCAAAAATAAAATAGATAAGTCATATAATACTAATCGATATCCATTATGAATTCGACAAGTTGACGTCGGAATTTACAAAATTTATCATCAATTTTAAAAAAATATATGTATATGCAAATAAATTTAAAATAGACATTTTAAAATTTGCCATTTCAAGTATTTGAATATTCAGGAGCCCCACACAATCCAGAGTAACAAATTATTAATTGGAAAAAAAAAATCAATAAAACACAGGACATTCAAATGTAACATATTTTATTAAATAAAACTTTTGCAACATAAATAAACTAGCTTTTAAAAACAAAACGTATACTTTTATTCGTCGCACGAATTATACAGAAATTTATTGCTACCATCATTCGCCATGACAATAATTTTCACTGAAAAATAACAAAAATTCTTCTTCACTTCATTTTTTTCAAACTAAATATATAAAAGTATATGTTTTTGAAAACACAAAACAAACATATTTTTTGGCACTTAAGTTACTCAAGCCAACAATATATTAACTGAAGCATGCACAGTCAATGTGCAGTTAATAAAACACATACTATAATTATTAACGGGCACAAAATAAAAAATAAAATGAAGCTTTTTTTGTAAAACAGACTATGTGATGTGTGTAATAAGTAACTGTGAAAACATTTAAAAACAATCTGGGCTTTTCTGCATAATTATTGCTAATTTTAATACTCGTCTGACGGAAATAAAATATTTATTCAATGTAACAACATTGCAATTTTCAATTATGCAAAAATCTCACCCAAACAAAACAACATTCTAATAAAAAACATGCATTTTAAAACCAAAACATAGCATTTAACTTAAATAAATAAAAAAATAAAAACAACATTAAAACTCTTAACTTTAACAGCCACTATTAAAAGTACTTTATAAACACCATAAAATTTAGCAATGAATGTAAGTATTTTAGTTATACCTACATGTATTTTAGTATGTATGTAAATATAGATTGGAGCCAACATTTGTTGCAACAAACAGAACGGACTTTATATGTAGCAAAAGTACAATAAAAAAAACATTCACTATTCAATGGCAGTAATGAGCTTACAATCTAGCATTATGCTTTGGCAATATAAATATGGCATATTTCAAACAGTAAAACTAAAAATCAAGCGCACACTCTAAGCACTTTGCTGTTAATAAAAAAATATCACAATTATCTCACTGAGAATAACATTAATTTCTTAAAATAACATCTTCTTAATACTGTTTCAGTGTCGTTTTCCGTTTTTTTTTTTTTTCAAATCTATACTAATGAACTTTAAAATATTCAATCGTAGGTACAAGTTAAAAAATAAAGCACACTATTTTAATTCGACACCACCACTGAACCAAATGTATTATAATTATTTTGTTCACTGTGATAAATTTAATTTATTTCAGTCTAATCTGTTTTAGATTAAATCACATATTAAAAGAACTTAAAAAGTACATTTCATTGTATTAAAAGATATGATTTTGTATATATTATGTATTCTATGACAGTATTGGAATTAATGGTGACTTATTGCAGAGCCTTTTAAAACAGCCCCAGATAGAAATAATAAAAAAAACAGCATTATTATACACTTTGAGACTAAAAAGATACACTTAACATGTCTGCAGTTTACGGGTAGAATAAACTAGGAAGGAAATAAAAATCAAGATCACAATAAATGCTTCGTGTAAATTTGAAATAGTGAACGAATTTAATAATTCAATCATTCATTGGATATAATATACTTTATGCACATGCGTAATCATTTACAAAAAGAAAATAAATTTACAATTATTTTTTAAAAAGTAAAAAGACAAGCATGACTATTTTTTTTAATCAAAAATTTAATATCTATCATCTATCTAAAGAACCGAATAATTTTTTTTATTGATTTTTCAGTATATTGTGGTCAAATATAAATCGCGCCTCTGTATGATCAAGACAGTAAAATTTTTAGGACAATTTTGTCATGATAATTCCAATTTTTTCCAATAGTAAGAAAATATATTGTATTTTTAAATTCTTCAAGAATTACAATATAAAAGTTTGGATACTTCAATTCCGTTTATTATACCCGTATAATGATGTAGTGCAATCTAAAGTAAGGCTATGGAGACAATGCAAAGAATGTAAACAAACTTTTAGGGGTTCATAACATTTTTTTATTGAAACATAGTTAACACGTATATTTACTATAGTTTGTTTCCAGAGCAGGCGAAAAAACGGCCAAGTCATCTTGAGGTACTACGTTTTGCATCAAAAGAAAACGATACATCGCTCTCCATTCAATTTTTAGCCCATTCAACCCCTCGTATGTCCCGGCTTTTTTAGGTTAAAAAGAGTGAAATAAAAAAGGAAAATGTTTCTACAGTTCGGTCAATTCGTTCGATAAATTTTTGTACAGATTTCAACTTTATCCAGAGAGTATTAATGCTTAAAATCGAGTGCAAGTCGGTCTGGGCCAAGTTACGTTGCGCGGGCACATTCGCGGAGTTGCGCAGATACGTGCCGTGAAATTGTTTTCATACCTTTCAAATAAACAACAAATGATAATTTGCTTTCTCATAATTCGAATCTATTTATCTTCCCTTCATATAATGTTCAAATAGAAAGTCCAAATATAACCAGTAAATGGAATTAATTGGGCACTTTATAAACTAAAGCTCCTTTGAGATAATGATGTATTTAGAATCCCTGCTTTAATAAAATCTATATTATTTTATACAATTATAATGTATAACAGTAGGTATATGATATTAACCTTTGGAGTTACTTATTATAGTAATATAATAAAGGTATAAAATCTTTAATGAACATCAAGAAGAAGACCTAAGAAAGATTGCACACCCTCTGATCGGGGGTCCCTGATCGTTTTTTCGCCTGCCCCAGAAACAGACTATAGTAGTATGTATCTTATTTAATTGTGCAACCATTTATAAAAAGATGACCGAGTGTTGTCAAGATCGCTCTACTGTATCGTGAAACAGATAGCCGCTTCTCTTACATTTTTACGTGGGAGGGAAAAAGACAGACAATCACTGGATGTTGGACAACTCAGTATTAGTCGAATTTGTTTACATTGCGTTGTCACATTATTTTTACTTTACGCTACCAGCTCATCGATCTCTATCTTAACGAGGCGCGAGGGTGAGCAGCCGCTGTGGTTGCAACAGAGGTGACTCACCTGCACGATGGGCGCAACGCACACCCCGTCGTTCTGCTGCATGGACGCCACCATCGACTGGTAGACGCTCGCCGAGACGGGCACCGTGATCACGCCGGAGACGGACACGGGATAGCCGTGCCCGTCCTCCCCGGTTAGGATGATCTGGCCGTCGTGGTTGAGCGTCGCCTCGGCCACCGCGTTCAGGTCCACCGCCACGCCGTCCCCCTCCAAACCAGCCACTCCGCCTTCCCCGCTGTGGATCACTTGTGCAGTGGTGCCGTCGGGCAGAGTGATGATGGGGTTGTTGGGGTCCACCTGTATGAGCGACACGGTCCCGTCCGGGTTCGTGATCGTCTGCAGCACCGCCGGCGCGTACTGCGACATCTGCCCAACACCATAACACGTTATAATTTCCATTTTATAATCTATTCGCGTTAAGACTGCAGTGAGTCATCAGTGCAACGATAGGGTAAAGGTGTATTCATAGTGAAGTTAAAAATCAAGGAAATTATATTTTAAAAGATGTTTTTAAAACAATGTCTTCTAATAATAATGCTCTGCTGTCTCGTTTATTAAAATCGAATACTAGCTCATGCAATATTTTATGAAGTGTGGTACGTTGAATGTCGGAATATCTTCATCAGCTTCACAAAGTGTCATAATTTTATTTAATGTCGGGTAGTCCTTATAATGTGTTAAGTTTCCTTTTGTTCACTAATAATTTTTTAAACTGTTCTCTCGGTCACACCGCATGCAGTTGCTGCTTTTAGTACTGTACTCTCCACATTCACACTTAAATAACACTGTTTAAAGTATTTTAAAACATTGTAAATAACTCGTCTTTCTCCATTACGAATTATGGCGCCACTTTTATTCTTATGAATGGGTGAGGTATTCATTTTTTAAATTATAAAATTGAAAGTAACGCACAAACAACCGTTTCGTTTTTTCATAGTTGTGTAATATAATTCAAATTTCATTGTATTATGTTAACGGCAACAATCAACGTGCTGCTGCATTCTGCCGCAGCATAATACAATGAAATACTTTGCCGTGCTGTCTCCAATGTGTTCCGGTCCATAGAATTTGCAATATGTCTGTTCACTAGGAGCAGTCCCTAAGCGAGTAGCTTGGCTTTTAGCACTAAGCAAGTTTGGCCTTAGTCTAAACGGCCCACTAGTGGTAATCTGGTAATAAAAATATTGATGCATACATCGACATCGGCCAGCGTCATCTGGTCGATGCACACCTGCGAAGAGGAGAGCACCGCGGCGGCGGAGGAGGTGGCCCCTCCCCCTCCCCCACCACCGCCAGGTGACCCTCCCCCTGAACCGGCGCCAGCGGATGCCATGCACGCCGCTATCTATAGTTACCCAGTCCCGTGTCAAGCAGCATGAGGGAGCAAACGTTATATTAGTGGCTGATCACTGAGAGGGTATCGAGAGAGCTCCATTCGCGGCGACCGATATGTGCCAAAGTGCAATTTTAAATTTATACCGAAGAATTTAAAATGTGTAAAGAAAAAGGCTCGAAGTTATTATGAGTGAAAAACTGTTGGTTCTCCACTTAATAAATAAATAACTTTTTCTCATTTGTGAAATGATTTTCTTTTTTAATTAGATAGATATTAACGAGCTTTAGTGTTAACTTTAGTCAATAATGTAACTATTTTTTACCCACCTTTGTAATGATTATGGTCGAATTTCGATCAGTGAGTGATGGAACAGTATGTTTAATTTGATTAACTGGCACTGGATTTAAATATTTAATATGCTTCCGAGATTGGATCGGTCGCTGCGAGTGGAACATTATATTGGTGGTAAATGGTTACCGTCTGCGTGGGGGGTCCTTTCTCGTCGTCCTCGGTGAAGGCGGGCAGCAGATCCTCGCGACCGTGGTACTTGTAGCAGTTGATGACGATCTGGCGCAGCGCGTGCGTCCACGACATCTTCTGCTTCTCGTCCTCGGAGCGGGCGTCCATGCGCACGTTGGCCCAGGGCAGGTCCTTGGGCCACCAGGGCGGGCGGGTGGATTCGCGGCCCCAGCCCGGCTTGCCGCGCACCATGGAGTACTTGAGCATGAGCGGGATGAAGGCGCGCAACTGGGCCTGCGTCATCTTCTCGACGGGCGTGGGGATGCCGTCGATGATGAGGGGCGGCAGCTCGAAGAGCGAGGGGTCGTCCTGCGGGGGCGGCGGCGCCTGCGGGCACCCGCCCAGTCCGAACTGACGCTCGTTATTATGGTTCACATCACTTACTACCACGGAACCTATGCCTCCACTTTAGTGTAGTGGTGGGTGTATGTACACTCTCGCTAGAAACAGCGACGCACTCGCAGTTCGCGCGACACCCTTTCACAGAGAGCTACTATGCACATTCTCGCATTCAGCCTGTCTCGGCGAGAGTGTACATTCTGTTCCCCTACCCTCCATCTTACTTCTTTCAGATATTGACGGTCTGGGTGGCGACCCCACTGACGTTGCAGCGTTTACTACTAATCATTGAGACTCCAGGCAGACAGACAGACAGGCTGAGGGAACACTTGATGGCAGGTGGCTAACGTCGCCTATAACAGAAGCAACGCCACAGATGCTGCAAGTGTGCTGCCGATCATAGAAGGATTAAGGATAAGGGATTAGGAAGTGATAGGGCAATGGGCTCTGATATCCCTTACTCACTCACCGAAACACAGCAGCACATGTGCTGTCATTTCATGTGATCTTCTGTAAGGTGATGGTTACTGCCACCAGACAGGCTGCCCAAATGACTGCGAAATGCAGTGAAAAGTTCATTTCCAAAGTTGACTGCGAGACCCCTGAGACAGAAATCTTAATCACTTGTCCAATTTGCTAGTCTTCTCAAGTGCATGGACATGTAAAAAAAATTAATAAAGCTGTCGAATTTATACTTCATTTACTGAGTCTTTATTAAAAAAAAAAGAAGATTCAAATTCATCATTCAACTTTCACAAAGTTGGATAATATTTTTTTGAAAAGCTGATAGTGTATAGGTAAGTTCTTAGATCAGTAATGTATGATCTAAAGGTAAGTTTCATAATGGGCGTAAAAGTCGTTTACAAGATAAATTTCACTTGCAAGTAGGTGATTGATTTAATACATTGCCACTCAAAAGTAAATTATGGTCTGGTCCATAACTTTAAAATACCATTCACAATAGTAATTGTAAGCAGGAAAAAGCAATTTTAGACTGAATTATTTAGTTTTAACCGATTATCATGAAATTTTGCATTTTCGCGTTATATTTTTATTTTCAATGTGGACAAAGTTGCGGGCACCTGCTAGCGTCTTTTTCATGTTGGGCACTGGCTTACCTGCTGGGCGAGCGCATTCTCTAACTCCTCCATAATCATGCAGCGCAGATTCCGCACCACATCCTCCAGAGGTTTGGCCCCAAACACCCGGTAAGACGTGTTGGGTTTGCCCGGAGTGGCCACCAGCACCACCGCTTGCTGTCCAACGCGCGTCGCGAACTCTTCGATTGTTTGCTTCAAAAATGCACACACATACCATCAGGGTTACAATCTTAATATCCAAGGTTATAAAGAAGCCCTGTCAATCTCGAACTCTTGTGTTCCAGAGTATATTCTCCTACCTATTCCTTTATCTCATCAGGGTCTGCAGTAAACCTCCAATATTGCTTGTTTATCCAAATGCCACAAAATGCAATATCCACATGCCACCAAATGAACTGTCTCCCTTCCTTTCACGCCTTATCAAACGAGGTGCAAAGAAGTGATAAATTTACGAAATATTAATAGGGGTTAACAACTTACCCTCAACTTCCTGAGGAGCCTGTTTTGGTGTCGTTTCCTGACTGAAGGATTGGTCTCGAAAGAGTGAGGTCTCTTGCGCTTCTTACTGGACGCTATGGCGGCCGCAGCAGCCATTCCCACAGGACCTACCAATACGTTATATTTCACTAAAGATTAAACACTAGTAACATTTAAAACTAATGTCAACTTGTTAAAAATGTGAACTATTTTCAGGTTAAAGCAAAGCAATATTTTGCAAGTAAAAATAATTCCATAAATAAAATTAACCTTTAAAATTAGTACATATTTTTTAACAGTAATTTATTATAGATAAAGTATCTCCCATTCCAAAAAGGTTTATACTCATTAATTTGAAATCAATTGGGTCTATACTTGTAAAACGCTAGTAATAGTAAGTACCATGTGCACCATCTGTTTGATTGCTGAAACAAAATCTTGAAATAATTTATTACCGGCTGCAGCTAATTGTTTAGTGACTTCATCGCTCATTGCATTCTTGATAATATCGGCGCTGTCGTCGTAAGTGGATCCAGCAGGGGATGAGGCACATTCGTCTTCCTCATCTGAAGCACCGCTGAGTCCACACCCATCCACCTGGGACATATCCTGAACAAAACACATGTTATAAGCATTTGACAAGCCCATTGGATAAGTGGTTAATGTGCTTGCCTCAATACTCTGTCTCAGGGTCCTGGGTTAGATTTATGGCAGGGTCTATGGATTTGTCTATTTAATTTTTCAATTATCTTAATAATCTGTAGTTTTCAAGTCTGGTCTGGATTTGTAAAGTGGTGGCAGGGCACACTGTGTTTCAGTCATTTGGACAGCCCGTCTGGTGGCGGTGACCACCCCTATTACAGAAGAACACCGTGAAATAACAGCATGTATGCTGTTGTGTTTCTATGAGTGAGTGAGGGATGCCAGAACGCATTGCCCTATCCCTTGCAAATTACTTTATCCTTAATCCTACTATGGTTGGCAGCACATTTGCAGCAACTGTAGCATTGCTTGTTTTATAGATGACCATAGTCACCTACAATCAAGTGGACCATCAGCATGTGTGTCGACTTTAAAATATAATAAGACAAAATATATTGTCTGTAAAATGTTAAGGTTTTTACCTCTTCAGCCATGTCCATAGATTCAGTGCTCACTGCAGAATTCATGTTGTCAAAACTGTGGTCCTGCTGTTCTTGACCCCTCACCTCCAAAACCATTGGGTTTATGAGTCACTTGAAAACGTGTTCACACACTTCTTGTGACTAACCGCAACAGCTGGATATCAGTGCCTGCATTAAGGATTATTGAACACATTACAATATTAATATTTCAGGCACTTCAACTCATATAAATAAGATATCACTAATCTTATATATATAAAAGTGAATCCCCATTTCCCTTGGTCACGGCATTGCACGTGAACGGGTAGACCCAATTTTAATTCGGTTTTCACTAATGGAAAAAGGGATAAACGGGGGTTCTTATATATAAAAATTGCAGCCCGGGCCGCTAGTATAAAATAAAAATATTTTTATTTGATTAATTATAAAAATAACAGAATGTGTCCACAATTACAGGAAAATTGGCATGTACCTATTTTAAAAGCTCACTGTGAACCCATTCTTCTAACTATAGTTATAATTTTAAAACTATAAAAAGACAGTATCAGGTTGCTGTTATTTAAATTTATGCAAAGCATTCTTGAATGCTTCAGAAAATATAATTCACTATGCACTCTTAGCTCGAAGCAGCTTGTCAGGCTATATGTAACCACCAAAAGGTTTTACTTTTTTCAATAGAAGTCCAATTCTATAATCATAGTAATCATCTCTAAACCCTAACACAAAAGTGACATTTTATGACTTTAGATAGAATTTCCAGTTTGAAATAGCTCAAGTAGTATTTGAATATTTAAGTTAGTAGTTAGTTTGAAATCTGGAATTGTGTAATTTTTTTTATTAATTTCTGGCAAATTAATTTCTTAAAAACTTCTAGAAATAAACTAATTCCAATCTGATTATTAATTTGCCGGTAGGCATAAACTGTTATCAGGGATTTTTTATGTTTGCAAAACTTATTATAAAAATTAATGAAAATATTACATAAGTACCTACATAATAAAAATATTTCTTATTCTGTTTAAATATCTATATTTTTTAATTGATTCAGAATGGCCTTTTAAAAAATAGAAACTTTTTTATTTTATTTTAAAGGCAAGAATATAAATAATTCTATCTACAACTAAGATATTTATATTGTTTAATATAAAATCAATATGAATTTGTAAGTAGGTGTATTGCCTCCTACAATGACCTATGACATTTCAGAAAGTATTGATTTTCTTCACTTGTTTTCTCTTACTATTATAAGGAAAATTCTACATCTTTACTTCTGACAATTTATCTGCTATAAATGCAATCAAACTTTCAAGGCGAATTATTTTTTAGAATTTCTTATTTTTTATTCCTATTCTAAAAGAAATATCTTGATATTTTCTCGTTAAAGAAATGGAGAATGGGCATCATTTGCATTCGACTTTTCTGTAGCATAGTAACTAGATGGAAAAATCAATACTTAAGTATGTTATAACACAAAAACGCTCGATAGACAAAAGAAAGTGCAAATATAAATTAATTTCTTCATGAATTACAGTAATTTTTATTCAGGCGAAATTTAATAATGAAACTGGCAGCTTTCAGGTATTCCGACTAGGTGATTTGTTTTATGACGCATTTTGTATAGGTAATGTTTGTTTGGTTGGATGCAGCGAATTGCATGGTGGCTGTGGCGGGTCAATTTTGAAGACGAATGACACAAAACTCTTTTGCGGCGGCGTAAAGGATAAGCCCAAATGAATGGCCATCATGAAGGGGAGTCGCGCGTTCGAGCAGGCCCAGATAGAATAGAAAGACTACGGCTGCGTACGCACCTGCGTGATTTGAAACACATTTTCCAATCCTATTAAACTCCCGCAAACTCACTGTGATGTAACCGATCTAATACTACACTTTTTACTGCTATTGGACTTGTGCGGACACCAGAATCACAAATTACACTTGGAGCACAATAGACCCCGAAAAAACCGAGTCCTCCATTAATATCGATCGGTAAATTCGATATGTGAAAGGGATAAACTCCACATCCATGGAACGCCATTTTGTACGAGTCTGCGCGTTGAGATTTTCGCATGGAAAGGGAAATAACCCCTCTCGCAGAGGGGGGACCGGAATTTCAGGTAGATTATATAGAACCGTACAGCGCACATATATAGTAAAATACTTACTCAGCTATATTGCACCGAAATTAACAGTGTTTTTATATATAACTAACACTGGGCACCTTACATGACTATAATTTCAAAGTTTATTTTGGAAAACATTGATCTTACTTGTCATGTCATGAATAAAGCGACATCTATTGCAATCAAGAGGAACAATCTGACAATATATTTTTAACAACAAACTGACAAGTCACAAGTTTTGTAAACAAGACGCAAGTCAAGAATTTGTATTGACATTTAGTTCAGTTCAATATTCAATTTCAAGATTTCTTATTTATTTGTGTGGTTGTGTTAAAAAGATTAATGTTATTTTATACAAAAAATAATTAAAAGTGTAAGTATAGTTATAAATTATTACAGTTATAGGAAAATGTAACATTTCTTGTAGTCAGTCAGCTGATTTCAATTTTGGGGTTATGACTTATGCTTTTATTTTCTTCGATTTTAATGTAGTAATCACCGATTTTGAGTTTATAAATCGGTTTTAGTTCGTTATATACTAACTATGTCTGCATTTTTTATTTAACTTGAAAAAAATCTAAGGATTCGATAATTGTATCTGTTGGAAAATCTAACTTATAGGTAAAAAATACAATAATAAACTTCTCGTTTTCCGGTAGCAGAAGACAATCACCAAAGACTACAATATGTATTAGCGGTAAACAATCACTAAATATCAGAGTGTGAGTAGGTAAGAGGATTCGCCTATCAAAATCAAAGTAGACCATCAAGAAATTGGACCATCTGCGTGCCTGCTATACTTTACATGTTACGTAGTACCCGAGTGAGACGATTTTTAAACGATTTTTAATCATAATCCATTACATTTAGGTAAAATAAATAAATATTCAGGGTTTAGAAATAATTTGTATGAATAACGAGTAGTCTTATTATAGATTTTTATTGCATAAAATTTGATTCACATCAAAGATTTTCAATTGTATAGATCGGGCAAGACGAAATAATCCATAATGTGACATTTAGAACCACGTGGTATTAAATCGCCTACTTTACAAGGCTATTTAGCTACGCCATGGCCATCCTGATTACGACGATCAGGATCAATATTTAACAGTACTTACTTTAAAAAAAATTAAACAATTGTGAGCAGATTTTAAGTTTTTGAGTTCCCTGTCTTTCTTTAATCCACATTGTTTAGCAAAATAGGAATGTTTTGATATTATACTATTTGATATTTAACTGTTTTACAAATGTATCTAAAAATGGCACGTAATGAGGTAGTGGTGTGTCTCCAGGTTAATTCCATCCATACTAATAATATAAATGTGAAAGTAACTCTGTCTGTATGTCTGTTACCTTTTCACGCCTAAACCGCTGAACCGATCATCTTGAAATTTGGCATACATGTCGTCAGGGATGTAGGAATAGACCTAGGGTACGTTTGATCTAGAAAAAAGTACTGTTCCCGAGGGATCATCTAACGTCTGGCAAAGCTTTAATTGCAATAAAGATGTTAGGCATTACATTGCTAATATATTTAATCAGGCGTTATTTTTTATTTTTCAACGCGAGCGAAGCCGCGGGCACCAGCTAGTATGGTATACTTCCCAGGCTAGAATGCGTTTCTGTAGTACGATTATTTTGTTCTTTAGTTCCTATTTTTCGTACTAGATGCCGCCGTGTATTTCTTATTGATAGTGTGCTGTTATTAAAGTTAGTTTTATTAAATTTGAGTTGCGCTCAGCGCAATTGTGCGGCACTAAATTTTATTATTACTACCGTCTCTAGTAGGTAGCTGTGCGGCGATTCTTAGCTCTTTGCCTAATCCTGATCTAGTCTGTATACTTTGAGCGCTTACGAATGTTCGTACATTAATTTCCATTCTAGTAGAAGACGGGGGCAGTAAAAGTACATTTCCCAAAATTTATGGCAACTAAGTACTAAGGTCTAGGACAATAATTCACCGTCGACGATTCATCGCCGCCGGCCATTCTTCGCCGTTTAGTTTTTGCAATAGACCTTTTAACGTAGTAAATAAGTGCTATATTCTATTGCTAACTTAAAAAGTGCTCGCCGTGTCGCGTTCCGGAGAGAACTGACCCCAACTAGGTGCTAGTGCTAGTACAGAAACAATAACTCTTCTTTTTGTCATAATGCTCTATCATAAAATCATTTTTACTTGCTTTATAATCTTTATATAGGTATTTTTTATATTATTTTCTAATATACAATTCCATCAATATAGTCTTCCTTTGCCACTGAGGCCGTAAATAAATATTTTATATTATGACACAAAGTAGGCAAAATAAAACAAAAAATCAATGTTAAAATACATTTTATTATTTCATATTGCATAATTTCGCTTTCTCCTGTACATATAATAAATCATAAAAATAAAAATATTTCATAGTATAAAAAAGCTGAATGGCGAAAGACTTAAAATAAGTGACAGAATAAAGTGTCTGTTAAGTTCCCTAAAATACTAATTAAAAATCACATTATTTCTATACTAAGTAGTATATCGTTTGCCGATGCAACTGAATTGTTTTAAAACTATCGCGGTCTCTTAAACTCTCCGGATTCCTCGGAGGAACCTGAAATAAATTTATACATTTTTATTTTAACATATTTAATCTCAACATTGTTCTCAATTAAAGGCCTTAGGGAATAACTACATTATTCAGCTCCATTCGCGTTTCTACAGCGATGAATGACGTGAGTAGTTATTTCCTAACCATTGGACCTATGGGCTCGTCAAGGTACAACGATGGCTTGTGTTTCGAATCCGTACCGTAAGTCCTGTGGCAGAATCGGCCCCGCCAGCCGTGCTCGCAGAGGCAGAGTCCCCGGGCGTCGCAGACGCCGTGGCGACACCCCCGCGCGCACTCCCCCCCGCGTCTCCCCACCTCGCAGTGGTTGCCCCCTAGCCCGGCGGGACACCGGCATTTGTTCACCCCTTTGCATCGCCCTCCATTCAGACACGGTATCACGCATTTCGCTGGAAAAGAAACGAATTCAATTCAACATTAAAACACATTTAAACACGATTGTAGGTCGGTTAATAGGGGATCGGACAGTAATCAGATTAAAATCTAAAATGTACTGAGAAAGAAAATATATAATTTTTTACGATTATTTATCGAATAATAATTTAATATAATTAATTTAAATATTTTTAAATGAAGAAATAAAATTTTATTATTTACAATATTTTTAATCTATACTGAAACACCAATCACAGTGCGTGACGTCATTTGTGGGCAATCATTGTCTTATGCCAATGCAGCTGTTTTGTTATGATATGACCACAAATGACGTTACGCGCTGTCAGATGAACTATCGTGGCGTTTTGGCGGCATTTTCAAACAAACAATATTAAAACATGATTTTGAGTACCTAAAAGGCTATAAATAAATAAAATAGTATTTTTTATGGGAATAAATATCCATGAAGATTAATTTAAAACACTTTCTGAAAATTTGTCCGATCCCCTATTTTTGTGACTGAAAATGATACATATGTGTTCGGACATACGGTAGAAGTTGTCCTGCCGCAATACAATACTATATTAAGTACAAACTTAATATCAATAATTAATTAATATTACTAATTAATATATTAAGTACAAACTTTATACTGCTTTCTACTTTTGTATTCCAATGTCATTCTCACAGAGCAGAGAATCGCCGCGCTGCGCCCTACTAGAGACGGTATCGGTATGGTCAACTCTTTCCATACAAATGCAGCGTGTCAGGGGGCGTTACTGTCTATTCAATACCAGTACACGCACGGCTTCCAATCTCGGCTCGCATTTTTTAATAGCTAAAAATTGCATTTAATTACTTTCTTGTGATATGATACACCAGAATTTTGCTTGTTCACGTTTTTACTTCGATTATCACACGATGAGGTATTTCCATCGTTTTCTTGGATAATGTTTACTCCACATTGTGCAAATAGAAACTGGCGGCCAAATCCGCCTTGATTTGCGCTCAGCGCAATTGCGCAGCACGAATATTATTATTACTACTGTCTCGTAGGGGCCGGGCGGCGATTCTTTGCTCTGTGTTCATTTGTGCTCGGTATTACCATAAAAATATATGTAAGAGGACCTATAAATAAATAATTAAATAAACATTATGTATTTAAATTGTTTTAATTAGATGTTAATTTCAATTTTTTTATAAAATGTTAAATACATTTAAAAAATTACATCATTAATGTTTCTAAAATGTGCGCTGAAATATTACTTTTAAATGTCATAAAAAAAAATTTTTTAGGTTAAATTACTCTATTGTCAAAATTGCAAGGACTTTTTGGCTATAAATTAGCCAATATAGTCATATAGACCAATTAGCCATATAGACGTCCAATATGAATTATACTTACAAAATTCGCATCGTAAGCCATAGTATCCCTTGGGGCATTCGCAAGTATCTTTCTGTATACACTTCCCGCCGTTTAGACATTTCTGAGAACATATGCCTGAAACAAGTATCATATTTTCAGTGAGAAAACATGATGAGAGCGCCTCTACTCCAACAAGTCAGAAGAGCACACTCGGCCACGTGGAAGAAAAATCCACAGGTAAACAATGACACGCTAATCTCTTAAACGGCTTAACCGATTGGAATGCGATTTTCACTGATGTATTGTAGCAAGCTTTCCGTAACATTTAAGTTTTTGTTTCATTCCAATCGATTTAGAAACGAAAAAGTTAAGTGTTATACCGAATACCACGCGTACGAAGTTGCGGGCTCAGCTTGCAACTAATACTAATGCGTTTCGCAGTCATTTATTTGGGCAGCCCATCAGGCGGCAGTAACCACCCCCTTACAGAAAACTCGTCAAATAACAGCATACGTGCTGTTGTTTTCGGTAATTGAGTAAGGGATGCCAGAGTACATTTCGTTATTCCTTCCCAATCCCTTATCCTTAATCCTACTTTGGCCTACAACACATTTGCAGTACCTATTGCGTTGCTTGTATTATAGGCGATGGTCACCACCTACCATCGAGTACTCGTCAGCCTGTCTAACCTTAATAACATAAAAAAAGCTGGTTATGATTGTTTTGGTAATAGCTAGACAGAATAATCCGCGTGGACCACGCCGGGGAGCTGGGAGCGGATCGCATATACGCGGGGCAAATGGCCGTGCTGGGCAAGACGGCTGAGGGGCCGACTATACAGCACATGTGGGAACAGGAGCAGCGCCACAGGGAGAAATTCGAAGAGCTCATCAACAAGTACCGAGTGAGGCCAACGGCGCTTACACCCTTATGGAATGTGGCGGGCTTCGCTTTAGGAGCGGGTGTGTATGCAATTTGTAAATTCGTCATAATCACAGGCCTCTAACATTCACGATGCTGAATTTACACAGTAATGACACTAATATCAAGCAATGATATGTAACACTTCAAAACGTTAACGCAGCTGATAAATATACTTATATACTTTGTGTTTGTAAATATATACAGACCAAGACCATATTCATGCATACAAATGTTTGTCTTGAGCGGGGATCGAACCCGCGAACTCTGGCACAGCAGGCAGGGCTACTGCCGCTGAGCCAATCAAGTCATATTGATAACATTAATATATAAATATTATAAAATGTATTTATGTATATTTTTACGCAAAAACTACTGAACGGATATTGATGAAACTTTACAAAAATATAGTTTTTAACAAGAATTTTTATTTGTTTACCACTGAATCAAAAATAGGTTGACTTCTATAATACTTAGTCATATTAATGGCTTAAAGTCATAAACTGTGATTTAAAAATTTTAGAAGAATACCTTGTCGCGGGTAGAACCTACTTTGTATACTGTAAATGCTAAGGATGTGTTTGTGCAAATGTTGACTGATTTACTTATTAAACAAGTGCAAATTTTCCCAGGCACCGCCTTATTAGGAAAAGAGGCAGCTATGGCGTGCACTGTGGCAGTCGAAACGGTAATTGTGGATCACTACAACGACCAGTTGCGGACCCTATTGGAGGACCCAAATGTGGATAAGGACATCCTGGAGACCATCACCAAGTTCCGCGATGAAGAGCAAGAGCACCACGACACCGGAATCGACCATGGGGCGGAGCAAGCGCCCTTCTACAAGGCCTTGACCGAGGTCATTAAAACTGGCTGCAAAGTCGCCATAGAGATATCGAAGAGAGTTTAACTCGCCTTTTAGTGTTTAGTGGAAAATATATATTTTGAAGACTATTTTTTTTAATTCTGCTTCGCAAAGGTGTTATTAATCTTAGTCATAACACGACTGATTTTTGTAATTTTATTAGATTTTTCGATATAACTTTCTTGCTTGTGTCCGATTCTTATTAGAATCTTTGTCATTTTTTTTATTATAAAAGATTTTTAATTGCTATATATTTTTTAAATAGTCGCTCAATGTTTTGCTAACTCGAGAAAGGCTGGAACTAATACAGCATTTTTTTTTTCAAATATTCGTGAAAAATTATTTCAAATATTTTAAATGATTTTTTTCGTGAAAAAATCCCGGACTTTTCGAAGTCCGAGAAAGGTTCTTATGAAGAGAATTTTTTAAAAAAAAATTGTGCGAAGCCGGAGGCGGGTCGCTCTAGTACTTAATATATTCATCTATACTTATAAAATCGTTTGACCTAATTGAAAGAGGAAATTTGGGCGAAGGAAGAAGTCATGGCTGAAGAACATCAGGGAGTGGAGTGGGATGGCTAACGCAGTAAAGCTGTTCCGACGAACAAAGGACTAGGAGGACTGCTCCAGGCTGATCGCCAACCTTCACTAGTTGGAGAGGCACCGCAAGAAGAAGCACAGCCAAAACACTACAGTTTGTTAATGGAAATCATTTTTTTTCGTATGTATTTGAAACACGAAAAAGTCGATATTTAGAGTATTCGGTTCACATAGACTACTTAGATTGGTGAATTTCTAAAATGTAAATGGCTTTTGTAGAATGTGAATCTGAATTACTTTCAAAGCGCGACAAGAAAATGGTTCAAAAAAGCGAATCGTCTGGCTTACAAAATGAACGTAACATCAAAAAACTTCTTTGCACATAGCCACTGTTCGGAACTTGGAGCTTTTCTTGAACTTTGAATTTACATTATTTCTGATTTTAAAGCGTAAAATCAGTCCGCGTTCCGATACCATAGCGATCACTCTCTCGCATAATTACTAAATTAAGGCGCGAATTGTATTGTTAAGATAAACTGGTAATAGTCGATCTCTGCCTCTTTCAACCAAAACGGGAACGGAACTGTTACATGGTCCTTCGAGCCGGATAAATATATTTTTTTTTAGAAAAATTCATTGTTTTACACACAAAAACGGTTGTAGGACAACATAAACTGCTGAATAGACCGGCTTAAAATATAATGACGAACTTAGACATTTTTATATTCAGACAATCTGCCTACCGGGGACCGGGGACCTACATTTTAGTCACTTTGTTAACTATATCATTCGGTTATCTATACTAATGTGAATCTTACCAATATTTAATATTGAATGTTATAGAAAAAAAATGCATTTTTATGTTTACAAAAGATTAAAGTTTTAACAAATTAACCATCAAATAGCGAGGTGATATGGAATTAAATATTGAATAAATGAATAAATGAAAAAATTTGGAAGATGACTAACCTCCTTCACAGTGCCTGCCCTGATACCCTGAAGGACAGGAGCATACTCCTGGCGCTGTGCAGTTCCCACCGTTCATACACTGCGGGTAGCAGAGCGCAGTACGACAATGTTGTCCCATATATCCCTCGGGACACTGACATATTTTCTCATGGTTACACCATCCTTGATTAGCACATTTTTTATCACATTCCGGGTCTGGACCTAAGCGAAATAGTGCAACAAATAAAATTTAGTTAAAACCAAAGACAGTCAAAAAGCCTATGAAAGATAAAATACCTAATTAATTAGCTAAATTATAGTTAAAAGCGAGATGATAGTGATAGAAGCTGGCGGGAAGAAAAGCAAAGATACAACATTCACTTTTAAATGTTTTAAATTTCCCGCTTTTAATGTGCTTTTTAATCTCTGGGCTTAAGTTGATGATCTATTTGTTTTATGTTATTTTAATATTTAAAAATAAAAACTAATTAAAATTTTAAGTAATAAGTGTGAGTGAGTTTGTATTTTAACGTAAATGTACAACAATATGGAAATTTAAAAAATGTCACGAAATATGTATTTTTTAAGCAAATTATTATACACAAACCTTCGATCCTCGTTAATCGCTCTTTCCATTAGCGGAAACAGACATAATCGGATTTATTTTGTAATAGAATTCATATAGATATAAATATTACGAAAAATGTAGTAGTGATAGGAAACGCTGCGTTTCTAAGTCATAGGGCCTGTCTTCACCAAAGCGGAGATGCTATCGCCGGCTTGTAGGGCATAGTTTAGTACAAATATGACACATTTCCTCTCCACTCGCTCAACCGTCTCCACTGAAGCTGAGCGGATCGGAGATGAGTAAATAACGAAATCCTATCCTAATCTCTATCCTACTAAGTCGTCAGCGCACTTGCAGCTTCTATGACGTTGCTTGTGTTAATAAGCGTCACCTACCATCAAGTGGACCGTGAGCCTCCTTGCCGAACTCTTCATAAAAAACTAGTTTCATGTCCATTTTTGACTGAACATTTTTAGTCAAGAAATGAACCACGTTAACGACAAAATCGTAAAAGACGTCCACACGTCTGGCGGCAGTAATCTGGCAGTCCATTTATCTTGTTTACTCCATTTATTCTTTTACTTGTGTTGGTTAATACCTGTGTCACTTCCAATCAAATGGACCGCCAGGCTGCCTGCCGACTTTTACTAACAGTTACAGCAGCTAATTCCATTTCCTTACTCCTTTCTAATCCCTTACCCTTAATCCTACTACGGTCGGCAGCTCACTTGCAACACCTGTGGCGTTACTTATAACTTCCGCAAATTGCTAATGCATACCCAAGCAGCAAAAAGTGGTTTTATAATTATCCTGGAACCACCATTTTATCAGGTCTATAATGGGATAGTAAGCTCTTGTAACAACGGAAAGGGGCCCAATTTATAGGCATACCTTTCTTCTATAGGAACCTTGTCACAAATGTCATCCGCAACTGAAAAATACGGCTAACAAAACTGACAACCATGGACGTGATTAAGCTGACAGTACTGAGTGTGTCACGTCAAAAAGGATTATATCTTTGTTGAATGTTAACAAGTGTTTAACTTGTTAACATGTACACATATTTCACGAGATTAAGAACAAAGAAAGTTTGAATTTAGAACAGCGTTGGCGCAGCCATTTCAAAGTTCCGGCACAATATCAACATAGCGGGATGCAGTAGAAAATAAGAAATGTCAGTTACACCGCTCGGCATGACGCCAGCTATCAGCGTTGCAACGCCCTGCATCCCGCCTCGTTTGATGCGCGCTTAGGATTTTAAATTGAAAATTAGGTTTAATAGCGAAGCGTGTACCAACCTACAAACGAAAATTCTTTGAGCAGAGGCACCGTGAGATCAGCGAAACAGCATACTCGGCGAACCGAAAATAAAGCATAAAAGAGTTAATTTTGCCCGAATGTCTCGTGGCAGGCTTTTGTCATGAAACATTGTCAACTAAATATATTTTAATGGGGTGAACTTCGCAGCGATTGGCACTTTACGAATTAGAACAATTCATACGTAAGGTAAGCTGGTAAGCGCGCCACGTATATAGACCTAACATGGACCAACAAACAATAAATTCATTTTTGACCATTCATAGTAACTTTTTCTTATTCATTCCGGAAACTTTCAGCGCGCCCGAGTACAACTTTTTAAATATCTTTTTTTACCTTGAAGTATTGCAAGAGACCGTCCGTAATAAGAATAGTGACCCTTATTACAAACAATATCTTATTTTTAGTTTTTATAATACAGAATGGCTTCTACAACAAGAGGTAATACATGTAAGTATTTAACAAGCGTTCAAGCTTGGGACAAAAATGGAATGTACAGATGTACGAAAAAAAAAAGAGTTTTTGAAGGCATTCAATAAATACGGTGGGGAATCTCCAAAAATTCTAATAAGAGTGATTACTTATAGGTACTCAATGATAGCAAAAAAGTACTGATCGTCCTCAAAATGAAATCGATTAATGTTTCTACTGAAATTGACTTTTCTCTGAAGATCATGAATGTTGATGACTCAATCATTAAAATGTGTCTGAATTAAGTACTAATGATTAATTTATGGATGAATCCCTGTGGATTGACGAACGACAAGCATTTTCTGTTATTTTGAAGCGAATTGATCATGGTCCACATTATAGGTTCATGTTTTCCAAATACATAAAAAATACTCATTTTTGATAATTTTGATAATTTTCTATGTATTAATTATTTTTCACACAAAATAAATTTAAAACTGTTTAAAATGGGGTTTTAAAACTTTATTTGGGAAAAATCATTATAGTGGTCCATACAAGGCGCGCTAACTCTTGAGTGTGTTTCAATTGTTGTGACTATACGCTGTTGATCAATAAAATAATTCTCAATCAAAAACAATAGTATAATAAAGAGCCAATGGTTGCATTGTTCGTTTCGAATTGTGTCGCACACGCCAATAACGGTCGTATTTATTAGTACGTAGCCAAAGCATAAAACAATAAGAGTACGACTTTGAAAAAGGTGAATGCAGTGTTTAGTGCCTATGGAGTTAATACTTTTGTTCTCAATTTCATGTGTATTTTATAGGCCTCGCGTTTCTCTAAGGGCGTTGTAATAAAGCTTTCCAATATGAAATTTGATTAAATATAGTATTGCAATTATGAAAATCCAATTAATTAAAGGAAGCGGCCTGCGCCCATGTTGTTATTATCCTCGTATCGATAAAATTGGAAAAATTAAAAAATAAATTGATGAAATTAGAACAGGGATTGGTCTTCACAAAAATAATAAAAACAAAGGCGGGCAAGTGTTAAAAATGCGTTGGCGATACAATACCTGTCCTTGCTAAATACACACCTCTCTGTGCGCATTCCTTTTTTAAACTTATTCTCAATGGAGTGCCTTTTAAAGGGGTGCCTCGACCGTTTTTGAGTACTAAACCTAATTCAATTGTTGCCACTCCGCTGCTGTTGCCCATACATGGCAAAAATATACTGAACTCTGTAAAAAAATACATTGCTACTTTGGAGGCAAAATTCTTATTAATTATTATTTCAATAAATTCATAGCAAAATCCAGCTCTCAAACGCCACTTGTGAGTCAAACTTCACATTCTGGAAAACATAACGTACAAATTTTAAAACAGATTTCAAGAATTTTAGATTTCGGAAAATCTTTTGCACAAAGTTCAGACTTCAGAAAAGCTTAGTTAGCACAAACTTTTCAGAGTCCATAAAACAGTTTGCAGTTGATCCCGTAAACTTTTCTCATAAATTAGAATTCCCGAAAACAGCTTAGCGAAGCATTTCGGGAAGTAGCACATTAACTTGGATAAATAAATACACGAAGTTTCCTTGTGGTTTTTTTTCCTAGTATATTAAATAAAATTAATTTCTATATAAGTAAGATGTTTTTTTTGAAAGATTTATCAATTACCTTTATTTCTTTTAGGCACCCTTCCTTGCGTTTTAATGGATAGAAATGGCGATTTTAGTATTTTTGGATTCGATGTCGTCAACGTGTCAAAATTATAATAATACTTCTTGCAACAAGACTTCCACGTGAAATTGACGTATCCCACCTCAGACGGTATTATCGGTAATTTGAGTGAGAAGTTAGGGTCCAAGATGTACGGTGATATGTGACCATTTAGTATTGCAAATACTTGCATTGATATACCTGCAAATAAATATTCTTTGGAGTCAATATAATAATGAGTTTAGTAGTTTTCGCAGGGCACTCACAATTTTAAATTGGTCAGCTCTGTCTGGCGGTAGTGACCACCCTCTTACAGAAGAGAACCCTGACATAACAACAGTGTGTGTTGTCGTGTTCCGGTGAGTGAGTAAGTACGTATAGTCTTGTTTTTGGTAATAAGCAACGGTAGCCACCTATACCATCATTTAGATCGTCTTCCTGCCTGCCTACCTTTACGTGAAAAAAGTTCGAGCTGCAGTGCCGCAGCTCAGGCTGCTGAGCTGCATACATTTCAAGCTAACAAGCTAAATAATAAGACAATTTATTTATTTTGTACATAAATTAGTAATTTTAATTTTAATTTAATTGCGTTAAATTAATTTTAATTATTAAATTAATAATATTAATTATAATTGTGTTACGACTTTTCGTGAGATTAATCTTATGTAAGTAATATATTATAAGGAATAACAGTCATCGGTTCAATTTTTGAAAAATCAAGAGAAAATCGTAAATTTATTGTTTTAACAGATTTGTTAAAGCTATTGCTGATGTTGGTAAGGTCATAATTACGAGTAAGTCGCGGATGTCGTGTCACAACGCTGCCGCGACCCGCAAATCTACTGTCTCGCTAGAAACTCGTTGGGTTTTAGGAGTCCGGAATAAGTCCGCCCCTTACGCGGCATAATCTACTTTAGGTGGATCAAAGAACAATTTATTAAAATGAAAATTTAACCATTCTTTTCAGCACGCCTATTGAAAACAAAAAACTCAATTTTACGTGCGCAATCAGAAAAAGTACGACTGAAGGTCTGAACAAATTGTTTAGTCCTCCAGTCATACATTTTCCATTTTTCATTTTTTCCACATAAATATACTGTACTGTACTGTAAAATACTGTACTGTAGTGCCCATAATGTAAAATTGTTAATGCAGATTAGATTTAGACTATTTGTTATTGTAGATTTAATCATTAGATTTATTGAAAAGTGATAAGCCTTCCTTGACATCAGATAATGAAGATCTTCTGCTCGGTGGTCGTATTTCTACAATGTCATTTCGAAATATAGGCTTTCTGTGGTCGTTTTGCAAGATAGTCCTTATGCAAATAAGGTCATTTTGTTGATCCAGCCGTTTTGACACCAACCCCCTTAAAAATGTTTTGGGATTTTTTTATTTTCAAGATATTTATTTGCAGAAAATCTGTTGGCGTCGAATTATTCACTAAATGCCTACCTACATGTTAAAACTTCCTGCCACAATAATTTTCTCGTAACATTTACCTACACTGCTGCTAAAGTAACTTTTGCTAAACCAAACCTCACCCTAACCAAATCTGTTCTTACCACTAAACATTCGCACTTGTCGTTCATCAATCCACAGGGATATGTCTTGGGGCTGTTCTTTGGAGTCGCGTCGGCCAGCGCCGAGTGTCAATGACATCGCCAATGCCACTCCCGCGCACAACTTCGCCCCTAATGAAGCTGTCGGCCACATGCTGAAATCAAAATAAACAAAATGTTCTTCATTGCATGCGACTCAATGTCAGACTATTACTTTTTCCCGCCCGTTAGGAATGCAAATTTTATAGGAAGAACTATGAGGATAGTTGCTCTTTTCAACATCTATTTGCTTTACAGATAATCGGCCATCAGTCCCAAGCAGCTCCATGAGCTCCATCAGTCAAATAATCATACAAACTTATATTACTTACTAGTAATCAATTTGTACATAATTTCCTTATTAACTCTTTTACATGTGTACAAATAATTATTATATTTTAGAACTAGCTGCGCCCGCAACTTGGTACGCGAGGTACTCGGTATAGCGCGTAACTTTTTTGTTTGTAAACCGATTGGAATAAAACAAACACTGAATGTTACAGGAAGCTTGCCACAATACATCAGTGGAAACCGCATTCAAATCAGTTGAGTCGTTTTTGAGATTAGCGTGCACAAACGCACAGACAGATAAAATTTTTAAAAACTATTTTTTTTTTGACCTCGTTAACATTAGTACAATTGCCACTTATGAATTGAGAAACATTAACCACCAAAATTGTATGGCCCAAATGTGTCTACTGTTAGCGTTAGGCTGCGTTTACACTGTATACGTAGGTATGTCCTACACGTATGAATACCTGGATCATACGAATTGAGTGCTCACCGTGAAAACGTTTTTCTCCCAGTAATATCACTTTCGTAAAGCCCTCTTATAACCCGGGATATAAAGAGGACCTTATAACCCGAAGACTGCGGTGGCGCCGACGACGCTATCTTAGAAACGAATGGGTGCGCGAAATATTTTTACGAAAAGGTCATGTATGTGATAACTGGAATCACTTTGGTCCCACAAATATGTCCGTAAACAAAGTTAATAAACTTATCTAAATCCATTATTTAGTTCAACACACGAAACTGTTTAATAATCACAAAAAGGTCGGATTGTTTTCCGACTTCGTATAAATTAATCCACGTAATACGTCTAACTCGCACCCAAGGCGTTCCCTTATTACGAGGCAGTACCGAAATGGTTACGAATAAAAAAAAACTATTAGCAGGTTTTACCTACATAAATTATCTTTTATTGTTTTCCGAAGCATTTCCTCTTGCAATTAATGCATTTTTGCATCCTTTCAATCCATTGTAGTAGTAATTCCGTCTAAAAGACCAATTTGTAGGCTTCCAGGCGACTTCTGGGTCTTCAAACCGCTGTGGCCATTATATATTTTTTAATTCTACGTAGGTAAAAAAACATTTGGATTCAGATGAGGACTATAAGGAGGAAGGGTCTTTTGTTTGACAGGTGGTGTGGGGAGCTCGCATTAGCGTGATGTAAGATGACGCGGCGTGTCGGGTTGCCTCTGCGAAGTTCGGCCTTCATCTCCAGTAAACAAACCGAAGCGTAACAATCAGCGGTAACCGTTCTTCGTTCTTGTAAGGGAATTGTGGCAACTTGCCATTTTTTTTAAACAAACGAAGCGACCATTTCCTTGGACACGCTACGGGAACGCACGACTTTCGTTGGCTTGACTTCGTCTTTGAAGACCCAATCTACCGATTGACGCTTCTTTTAGGCTCATAAGAATAAATCCACGATTCATCACCCGAGATGATATTATACACGGCTTTTGACTTCCCTCCCTTGAAGTGTTTCAGAGTAGATCGGCACCAATCAACACGAGCCGCCTTTTGCTCTTCTGATAAATTATGGGGTACCCATCGGTAAACTAGTTTTCTGACACCCAACTCACTATGCAAAATAGTATGGATTGCAGTCATTCCAATGCCTGTGGTGGCCAGGATTTGTTTGTATGTTACATTTCTGTCATCTTTTATGATTTTTCACACAGCCGCAACTTTTCAGGTGTTCTTTTTAGTTGACCGGGGCCTAGCCAAGATGCACAAAATGCAAACGCTTCCTTTGCGTACTTACGAAACGAAAGAAATGAAGCCCGGTGATTGGTTGTTGAAGTTACAACTGTCACAACAACCAATCACCGGGTTTATTTCTTTCGTTTCGTAAGTACGCAAAGGAAGCGTTTGCATCTTGTACATCTTGGCTAGGGCCCCTGTTTTTAGTTTTGCTCAACCGACTGTTGCCGTTCGGGCGTAGCTTCGATCCTGATGATCGCATTGAACGATTGTCGGTTTGTAGTTTTCAGGGCTTTCCTGACCGGCAAATGATAACACGCTCCGTAGACCGTGTCTAAATTTGTCAAGGCTTATCGACAGCATTTCACATCATAGATATAATTATTGGTCTGCGCTTTATATTTGACATAAACAGAGATTTAACAATTTACGTAAAGTTTGAAAAGCAAATCCACCAGTTACATCTTGTCAATAAACCAAGCAATTTTGTACGATTTATTCGTCTTTGGATTTTTCCACCTTTAATGATTTCATTCTAAACCTAATTGATATTTTAAATGTGCTCAGAAGTCCCACTCGTTAAGTCTCTGTTCTGTTCAGAAGCGCTTTTACACCGTTAATTTGCAGGAATTCAAATGTTTTTCGTTAATTGTTAGTCGTATCAACGGTATTTTAATTTGTGAAATCGAAGACTTTAGGGTGCTGTTTTAAGGCGACGTCAGCCCCTAATGATAAGGCGCCTTATTTGTAACCGTTTTCCTTTTAAATTATCATAATAATTATAATTTAATTTAATACTTAAATCATCTGCAGGATATATGAAAGGGAATCATCATAATTATTTTTTAAATTATATTTAATTATATATATATAAATTACTAATTTGCGGTCTAATATCGATGTTGTAACCGTGCGATTTGCTTAATAATAATCAATATTTTAAATAGCTAATTCTTAAGATAAATTTTAAGATCCACTATCTGAAGTTTCATCAAAAGAAAAATTTGAATTATACTTTATTTAATTTTTAAATAGATACGTATATTTCCGACATTTGCAAGTAGCGACTCCCCCTTAGCAGTCCCGTCAATTCAGAGCGGGACGAGTTTTGCGGCTGGAGTCGCCTTAAATTCTAATTGCGTCTGCCGTGTCAGCAGCAAGAATTAAAGCAGAAACAGATATCTACTCTTGAAACAGATGGTTTTACCACCTTAACAACTTAACCCTTAAGCTAAATCACTTAACTAAGCTAACGCTATACACCACATACAATACAATTTTCATAATCCTAGTCGGGCTTCAACTCAGACATAACCTAAACTGTAAAAAAAAAAACGTTTAAAACATATTATTCTACATAATACAAAACTGGTCCTGAACCTTTAAGCGATTTCAAATACCAGTCTGTATTTGAAATCGCTTCACTAATAAATAGTGTTTTTTTTATCACTATAATGTGCGAAAATTTTATTGAATTATGGAGAATTGAAGACGGAACATTTCTTGAGATGTTGTTGATTTGTAATGACCATTTCATCTATTTTACTATTTATTTTTATTATATATGTCTTTACTGTGCCTAGACAAGACAATGGAGTTAGGTTTTTCAAAAAATAGAATTATACCTACATCTTCTAAAACGCAAATAAAATATTGTTACAAGTAAAAATCCATAAAGAAAACTTTTCTAACTACATAGGTTCTTCGCGTGTCTGGTTTTCATTGAAAATAAAAAAAAAAATATTAAAAAAAAAAAAGAATTTGGGACATTTCAAGCACATATGTAAAGAAAATTAACAGCCGTATAAGTGGCATATAATTTGTCCACCATACAAAATCGTTTTCAACAACAGAAACATTTTTTTTTTATCACAGTTAACATAATTGATTGGGACTCTATGGGACGTGATCCCACAAAGGAATTATCGTGAGAAACTCTGTGTGTATACATAAAAAACGGACAACTTCATTAAATATCTCCTGTCAAAAAGTAATGTCTACTAGATTTTTTTTCTCGCTCCTGCTGTCAAATTATATTTACAAAAGGTGTTAACAAAAAAGAAGATGCACCGATCGCTCTATACTCAGGGGTTTGCAACCTTTTTATCTATTTTATACGATTAAACTAAACTTAACTGATATCTATAATATAATAAAATAGTAAACGAGCCCTGTCTGTAGGTACATTAAATTATTAAAAAAGAACAATTTGTACACGTTGTACTTATGTTACCAAGGTCAAAAAAATTGGTTTTAGAATTTTTGTCTGTTTGTCTGTGCGTTTGGGCACGTTAATCTCAGAAACGGCTTTACCGATTTGAATGCGGTTTTCACTGATGTATTGTAGCAATCTTCCCGTAACATTTAGTGTTTGTTTCATTCCAATCGGTTTACAAACAAAAAATGTTAGGGCTATATCGAATACCACGCGTATAAAGTTGCGGGCTCAACTAGTAGATAATAAACGTGAAGAGTTTATTTGTTTTTTTTGAATGCGCTAAGGAAATATTTTCAATTCAAATCTGTTTAAGATAGACAAAATTTTATTATCTTATGAATTGAATTGAATAATTCATTTTTCATTTGAAATTTAATGAATTCCTTTTGAAAGAATTCGAAATTCATTTTCTGTGAGGAAAATTGACAAAGGACTTCATAGGATTTGTTGTTTTGACAACAAATAATCAGACATTACAGTGCATTGATCAAATTTTCTTTTCGCATTTGATAGCTGTGCTCGCGACTTCGAACGCGTTGAAAAATGAAAATATAAGGTTACGCCTGACATCTTCATCGCTGTGACGACGATGGCGCCGAATTTTTTATATTTTCAGAGGATCTCTCGGGAACCTAACATTTTTCCAGGATAAAAAGTATCCTATATGATAATACAGGTGATAAACTATCCGTGTGCCAAATTTCATCAAACTCCGTCCAGCCGTTTTTGCGTTATTGAGGAACCTGTTTCGGTCTCTTCAGAATTCTTTAGCCAGTGTCAGGTTAACATCAAGAGGGGGACTGCCGAAACTACTTTTTTGATCAGAAGTCCCAAAATTGCTACAGCAACGGGATCATGTGACTACCTACAAGATGGCAAAAAGTCATCGAAAAAATGGCACATATATACTGTAATTAAATGTGAATAAACTTAAAAAAAAAAAAAAAAAAAAGAATAACTTTAAATCTACGCACAATATTGAGTGATTTACCATGGTTTTTCTATAATCTACAAGTAGAAAACTAATTTCTGTATTTTTTTCAAAATTTTAGGTTCAGTAGTTTCGGAGATAAGGTAGGGAGAATGGTCAATTTTCGTCTATTTTCTTGAATAACTTGGAAAGTATTTATTTTAAAGTTACAAAAAAAATACATTTAAGATCTTCACAACAAGACCTTCCACTTGATATGTCACACGATGCAGTTTTCATTTTTTTTTTATTTTCCACCTTCCCCCAAAAATGACCTCCCATATACAGATTTCATCTATTCACGTCACACCTCTGCGTTTGGGTCACAGAAATTGATATGTGTACCAAATTTTAACTTAATCGGTCTAGTAGATTCCGAGATAATTGACTGTGAGCGACGGACAGACGGACACACGAGTGATCCTATAAGGGTTCCGTTTTTTTATTCGGACGTACGGAACCCTAAAAATGTTTCATTATAAAATCTATAATTATTCATATAGAAAAATTCAATATTCGTTTTTTCAAAACCGCGAATCCCCGAAAATACTTTATGAATCACTATGAAAATTTACATTCATGTTTTCAGGGGTACAGAAAAGGTAATAAGGTACCTTTAATTTAGAAAAAAGTTATTCTTCTCCAGGTATAATCAAATTTAAAAAATCAACCCCAGACAAATATATATAAGCATCAAAGATTGAATAAACGTTTCAATGTCTTAGAAAAGGGCACTCTCTGAGTAGCCGGTTAAAGCTAGTTTATATAAACTCGAGATTTTTTTAACGTTGAAATCCGATTTTACATTGAATCTTATTGAGAGAAACATTGGAAAAATTTGACATCGCTAGTAGAATATAAATATTTAGATTGAATATTTGTGTGTACCTAAAGCGAAGACGACGAATTAGTTTTAATCAACTGTTCATTGGCTTAATTAAAATTGCAGTTCTTAATTGGGCCGACAGATCTTCCTAATTAGTTTTCTAAATATAAACTGTCTTTAAAACTGTTGTACTTTAAGGCCTCTTTATTAAGCAATGCTATATCGGACGAAGGTCTTATTACCTTCAGTATATATAAACCAAAGATTTATACACGTAAGGTTTTATTTTAGTTTTCGTAAGATGAAATCAATTTTTATAAATAAGAAAGTAATTCTGTTTGTTTGTTTGTTACAATGTAACATGTATTTCTTATTGTAGTCACGATAATGATGGTATACTTGTGACTGCTGTATGATGTGATTTGACACATTTTTGTAAAAGGACATCAATGTCTTTCAGTCTGATCCATTAAAATTTATATTCAACTTAGCCTATACAAATTTACATTGTAGGAGCACACCTAGTAAGTGTAAGAATACTTGTATCAGGAGACCCCGCTCCTCCATCACCGTATTTAAAACTCAGACTTAGATAAATGAAACATTTGAAACAAAACTAAAGAAATGTATGTTTGACGGTCTTCGTATTAGTAAAAATCGTTTAAAAATTCGTTGAATGGTTTAGTGACTTTATTTTTATATAACTAGCTGGTGTCCCCGACTTCGTTCGCGTTGAAAAATGATTATACGAGTAATGTATAACATAATTATACGAGTAATGTAACGCCTGCGTCAGCATCAAGCGAGTCCCGTCGTCGCGTCGCGTTGGTGTGAGACCGCTTCACGGGTAGTTTTTAATTTACGATAACTCCATTTAAATTGTAATTTACTTGTTTCACTTAAATTGTAAATTATTTGTAATTTAATTGTTTCATTTAAATTGTAATAGGCATGATGACAGATTTTAAAATTCCCTTCCATAATGTAGATACACGTCTACCATATCCGAAAAAAATAATATTTGAGCAAAAAACTAAATTTCAACGCGAATTATTGAATGTTTTTAAATCTATTTTGAATTACGCGCGAAAACGCTCTTAGGTGTCATGGCGTCGCTTCTGATGAACCGTGACATCACCGACATCTCATCAGATTTTTCATTCTGTCAAAGCAAAGTCAAGCAACACGATGGCACTTACCTGGGCGTGACGTCATTCGCTCTGATTGATGTTTCAGTTAACATGGCCGATTGCAGTTATTTAATACTTCTATTTTATTGAAAATCTTATTAATCTCAATTTTAATACAAAAAATGAGTAATTTTTTAGACTCCTTTCAATATATATTTTTCTCCAAAACCATTTATTCTTTGATTCTTTAATATCGTCATCATGCCTATTATAAATTGCAAATTATTCATTTAAATTGTATATGGTGTAAATTTAAATTGATAGTGGTTAATACTGGTTAATTTAAATTGATAATGTCTTCAGGATGCTGTTGAGACTGCCACACTATTGTAGTGCTTCAGAAATGTTTGCCCAACATCATACCGTTGATTTTTATGCCATAAGAAGGAAGAGGGTGACATCCTTATGGCACAAGATGCGTGGCAGTAATAATAGCATTCTGAAAACAATTATGGATAAAGTCGATTGTCCCCTACAAATATTTTGGATGGGGCTGAATACGAAAAAGTGATTAGGTTGATAAAAAAAATAACAATATAATTAAATATTTGTACTTTTTAGTTTAGTTTCATCAAATTTAGTTGTAAGTATATATTACAGTTTTTTTTTGTAGGCGCTATTAATGTATTTTAAAATCTGAATGAAACAATATTATTAATAATAATTATTATTATTAAATACCACAACACAATGTATCTTTTGCTACGAAATTTGAAAAATTAAGTTTACGCTCTTGTGTAGAAATCTAATTATATATTTTTTTCTCTGGATGTTTCTACGGAAGAGACAAGCTCAGTAGGTATCTTAGGTATGCCTCAAACATAAACAAAGTGATTGTTATTGGCGCCAAAATCTTCATTACTCACTTATTTAAATGATTTTTGTGTTATGTTATTGAAAGCACATACTGATAACCTCAAATTAGCCCCATAATTGCGATAATAAAATGACAATTGCGTTTTTGTAACAAAAACAAAATGTTCCAAATGTTTCCTTGTTATCTTTTATTTCTTACAAATATAATAGGTCGGGGAAAAAGTCTTTTCGCATATATAGTATGTAAAAACTTGTAATAAAATCTCTTTGGCTGTACTATTTGTATCTGGCTGGTATTGATGACATTAAAAAGGTTACATTTCAAAAAATTAGTAAAATGTTGTATCCAGCTAGTTTTCATTTGTTCATCTTTCTTTCAGAATGAGTGAATCTAAAGAAGAAATTCGATACATTTTAAACATTATTATTATAAAAAAGGCAAAAATGCAACGCAAGCAGCAAAATAATTTGTGACGTTTATGGACCTAATGCAGTTTCAGTAAGAGTAACACAAAGTTGGTCGCTCTGGTCGCCCTATTACGGATAAAATGTACGCCATATTTGAAAAAGTGGAGCAAGATCGGCATATCAGTAGTTACGACATAGCTGAAGAACTGGGAATGGACCACAAAACATATATGAAATTATGGGGTAACGGTCTCATGTCTGTCTAGAGCCTAACAATGTTTGCTAATTTTAAGACGATGTTATTGAATTAATCTGTTTCTAGATATTTTATGTATATTGGTTATCAAATTAGCTTCTCGAACATGGTGGAATCTTTATTTCGGGTCAAGTAAACACTAATTAAACGAAAATGAAGACACATGTAGCTATCAGTTACCTATTTATTATATTTTTATTGAAAGACAGGCTGATGGCTGTCCGCGCCTATAACACTTAAATTCTCTCGAAAAAGGCTTATTGCACGCATATGAATCCTGTACCTATTAATGATTAATGTCAGTTTAAAAAATTGTATAAATATATTTTTTATGTGTATTGTTCTAATGGTAAAAACAAAAGAAACATAATTTCTAGGCCTGTGTCTCCGCCGCCAACGAGTTCTAATGTAAACGTCATATGCCCAAGTGAAATCCTCAAGCAACGCCACAGGTGCGCAAGTGCGCTGATTTATCCATAGTAGGATTAAGGATAAGGGATTAGGAAGAAATAGAGAATTATTTATTGTCCAGTAAATAAGAATCAGCTAAATGGACTAAAGCTAAAAGAAAAATAGAATAGTACGATCAGCAAGCGGAAGCAGATCCATGGTTTTCGAATGGTGCCCCCCGCCCCCACCAGTTGACAGACCTCTCCATCAATTATCAACACAATTACTGCAATTATTCTCTTTTGGTAAACATATGCTACGAAGCTGAATTTAACACGCCTTTTATTCATATTTGGAAATTATTTTTGGAACACTTACTCTTACTTTTATCACATACTAGCTGAACTCGGCCACGCTTCGCTGCGGCCCATACGGCGACGGCGCGGCGTGCGCATGGGGCGCGCGGTACTGGACACTGCTTAAATATGTATAATACTATTGATCGTAGGGTGATGTTATATAGCCTATAATTTTTCAATTCGAACAAGTAGTTCCTGAGATTAGCGCGTTCAAACAAACAAACAAACTCTTTAGCTTCATATATTAGTATACTAGTTTATTTTTGACATTTATTCCAAATTTCCGATTTAATTATATTTCTATGTATGATTTTCTTTTTTTTTTTTTGATAAATTTTTTGATAAATTTTCATTTTTTTTTCTTCTAACTTTATTGCCGGGATGCTACTTAGACTTTTATTGGCGTAGGCTGTGCCTCCTTTAATTGCGGCGGCATCTGCCATGTTATTTTTTTCTGTTCCTTGTGGTGTGTTTTTTTCGGTGCCTGCCTCGTTGGAGGCCATGTAATAATAAATAAATAAATAAATATGTAGATAAGTAATTCGTATTACAATTAAATGAAAATGTTTATTATTTTGTAAAGATTGTAAAGATATTATTATTTCAAATAGGTGTACATACTTATGAAATAATTAATGAAAAATTGATTAACTCATGTGTGTATTTTAGAGAGCTAGCACCAAAGATTTTCAACTGTCAACTGTATAGATCGGGCAAGACGAAAGAATCCGTAATGCGACATTTAGAACCATATGGTACAAAATTGCTCAGTCCATCGCCAACTTTACAAGGCTATTTAGCTACACCATGGCCATCCTGTTTACGGCGATCAGGATCAATATTTTTGTAGGAAAAATTTCCCAATACGCTCTCTATATATTTTATATACCTATTTAATCTTTTTGGCTAACACTAGTTTGTAATTACTAACTATTGGAATAAATATCGATTTTGATCTTGCAACAATTCTCCCATCAATTCAATTATTAGATTTATATTTTTATTGTCTTGACAATTTGGAGAAGCGTTGTCGGCACATCCTGCGATAACGGACGATGTGCGAATGACCGTACGTATTGAGGTCTAGCAAACCTTTCAAATCGATACATGTCTTTATATTATATACTTCATTTTAACTAATAAAAATGACATAACATCTACAGATTATCAATTTTTCGTAAATACTTAAATCCTGCTTATGAATTGACAAGATACGCTTAAAGTAATAAGTAATATGCCTAAGTTGTCACTTTGAGCTTGATTGCGACATATAATAAATGCCGCGTTCCAATCGTATAATCCACAGGAACATTGCAGAGAGGTGAGTGGGGTTGTCTATAACTAAATTTAAATCATTTATCAAAACATAATTGTGCGGACAATAAGACATAGTATGGTGTAGCAAACTATCTTGGTGACAAAAAATATATTTATTATTTTTGTTAATAGAGAAATTATTTAAAAAGAGCAACTACGGAAGTTTCTGGCTAGTTTATTTAACTTTTGTTGGTTTAATTTAAAAGCTTTAAAAGCTTCTATAAATAAATAAAAAATATGAAAAGGTGCGTAACCCCTGAGATGCACTTGTTAACGTAACCAGCCGTGGAGTCGATACGATACCCGTTCGGAACAGGTATAATCGAGTAAAAAGTAAAAAATCAAGTCCGGCTGCCGCTCGCCGACCGCTCCCTCTCCGGGCCGAACGAGGCCTGCCTCTCCTACGATGCACCAAAAATCAATTATACGTAGTTTACTTTTATTGTTTTAACTAATCGCGTCAGACGGAATTACCTAGATCCCGCTTAGTTTATTTGTCATTTATATAACTGGCAATAATTTGACTGAAGCTAGCATAAAGTAAATTTGAAATTTCAATTTCTTACTATGATTTTAGAGGATTTTAATAATATAGACTGATTACCTAATAAACGCCAGGGGGCTACCACAGACATCGCTGAGTCTAGGCTGTTTCTGACCGGTGCTACTGGGAGATTATGGGGAAGGCCTATGCAGAAGCGAGCTAAGGCTGAAACTGAAATAATTATGATGTTGATTGATTACCCATTTGCATTCAATTTGCTGAAGTTGTAAACGTTGTTAGGCTTCATCTATTTTCATGTGCATACCAAGCCAAAAGTAACTATGGAGAGTCATTGCTAATTATGAAATTACGAGATAAGATTGTAAGGTTTGTAATTGTCTTTAGATTATTTCAATAAAATTTTATAATAACATAATAAATATTGACATTTTGGTGATAAGACGGAATTTTATTGTATCACATATATCTTTGAAGTAAAACAATTAATAATTTCTTAGACTTGTAGTACCTAATTTTACATGCGGTTCCAACCGCATCATTACTTAAAAAAACTCATGTTCTTCATAGAGTTTCCCTTAACTGCTTCACACTAATATGAACTAATTTCTAAACAGGGGCCATCCTGTTCGGAAATAAAAAGTAAAATAAATATTTTTTTTATGCTAAGATCGGCAGACAGGCTGACAGTCAACTTGATGGTATGTGGCTACCGTCGCCTAAATCACAAGCAACGCCACAGTTGCTGCAAGTGCATTGCCGACTACAGTAGGATAAGGGATTGGATAGGAAAATGGGTTATTCCTTACTCGCTCACCGAAACACAACAGGCACACTGCGTTTCGCAGTCATTTGGGCAGCCCGACTGGCGGCAGTACCTAACCACCCCCTTACGGGAGACCACCGTCAAATAACAGCACGTATACTGTTGTTTCGGTGAGTAAGTAAGGGATGCCAGAGCCCATTTCACTATCTCCTCCTAATCCCTTATCCTTAATCCTATTTGAGTCGGCAGCGCATTTGCAGCAGCTTTGGCGTTCTATGTGTTAGATATAGGCGACGGTAGGCACCTACCATCAAGTGGACCGTCAGCCTGTCTGCCGATCTTAACATAAAATAATAAAAAATAAAAATAAACTTGAGACATTATTAGCTTATCTATTTTTTAAATAAATCTAAAGCATTAATTATAACTGTCTTAATATTTAAATCTGCTCAGCGATTTAAGGGTGTGTTAAAGACAAAGGTCCAAACTTTTTCACAAATATTCGCAATCATATAATATTTATTTCTTTATTATTACATGGCCTCCAACAAGGCAGGCACCGAACAAAAACACACAGCAAGGGACAGGAAAAAAATAACATAGCAGATGCCGCCGCAATTAAAGGAGGCACAGCCTACGCCAATAAAAGTCAAAGTATAGCATCCCGGCAATAAAATTAGAAAAAATAAATCATCAAAAAAATTATTAAAAAAAATTATGAAAAAACGTTATCAAAAAAAATTTACATTGAATAATAATTATATCGGAAATTTGGAATAAATGTCAAAAAAAACTAGTGTTAATTATCTGAACCACGGACAAGGGTGAGTCTTTTAATTTTGGAAAATGCGTCGTTAAAAAGGTCAACATCGTAACTCAAGGAGTTGGCAACATCCATAATACGATTAATCGTCGTCACCTTCATCTCAGCCGTAAAACGCCCAATGTTAGACAAAGGCCTCCCCCTAATTCTCCAAAAGATCAGTGCAACCGGTCAGAAGCAGCCTGGATCCACTGTCGACCCGCGGCCCTTAACAGATCGTCTCTCCACCTTGTGGCTGGACGTCTTACGCTGCGCTTGCCGGTCCGTGGCCTCCACTCGAGAACCTTCGGGCTACAGCAGCAGTCGGCGCATCGTACTATGTGTCCTGCCCACTGCCGCTTCAACTTACTAATCCTCCGGGTAATGCTCGTAACTTTCCTACGAATCTCCTCATTCCTGATTTGGTCT
This sequence comes from Bembecia ichneumoniformis, assembly GCA_910589475.2. Lineage (NCBI taxonomy): Eukaryota > Metazoa > Arthropoda > Insecta > Lepidoptera > Sesiidae > Bembecia > Bembecia ichneumoniformis. Next base: position 1,910,341 of record OU342520.1, read on the forward strand.
CGCAATATAACTCCGATCATAGCCATAGCTCGTTGAGCTTTCCTGGACCACGTTTCAGCGCCATAATATGTCTTCACTGGCAACACACATTCGTCAAAAACTTTTCTTTTAAGGCACCGAGGAATATTTAACGAGATGTCTCGAAGCTTCCCGATTCGGATGATATTAATAATTGAGATAAATTAATATCCAATCAGATTAATAAGTATCCTGTAGTTAGATATAAAAGTAGGTTACCTATACATAAACGAATCGTGTATGTAGGTACATTATTAAAAAAATATATTTCTTTACGTTGTAGGTACTTATGTCACCAAGGTCAAAAAAATGGTTTTTAGAATTTCTGTCTGTCTGTGCATGTTAATCTCAGAAACGGCTTAACCGATTTGAATGCGGGTTTTCACTAATGTATTGAAGCAAGCTTTTGTGTTCGTTTCATTCGAATCGGTTTACAAACAAGAAAGTTACGAGCTATACCAAGAGTTTTGTACTATATATAAGCACTTAAAATGTAAATTTGAAAGTTTTACCTAGGTACCTACTTATTGCAAAAAAGAACTTGGTTGCTTAAAATTAATTTAATATTTATTCGCACCTTCGCACCGGGGACGATAGCGGGCGGAATATTTTAATATTACTTTTAGATTTTAAGTTTGTTAATGTCAAAGTACTCCATTTTTTTTTTGTTAACCAGTTGCATTATTATTATTATTATGTTTATCTCTTAAATATACTTATTTTTAATTTAATAGAGAAATAAATATTAATAATTTAATATTTATTTGTTTGTTTTTAAACAGTTACATGCATATTTGCCGAGTATGGAAGATCTAAATTGTTTAAAAGTGATCTACGGTACTATTAATAACACGCCGTCATGTTTACGTTATGAGATTGTAAATGTTTACGTTTTCACAACCTCTACTAATCTTTTGATGTTCCCCCAGTTAACATGCTTTATTAATTTTTTTTTTCGCGTGTAATCGGGAATTTTTACTTTATTCTATTGTGATTTTAACCTACGTATTATCTCTCTAATATATAAAATTCTCACTCCATTTTAAATTGCGATTTTAGTCAAATAATTTGCGTCGTCGTTCATTGACGTGAAGTGACGCGTAACTTTAACATACGTATATTATTATGGTTTGAAAATAAAATTTGACCCGGTAGGTGGCGCGACAATCGGGTTACGGAATTATTTTCGGGTTCTGGCAGGGCAACGTCTGCTGGATCAGCTAGTTTACTACTAGCGACCATTGAATTTTGTTTTCAAATCTTATATGCTAAACTTACTCGTTTATAACTCTTTTAATTAGTGCCAAGCGGCCAGCACCGGGCTTTCTGCAATTTCTATACACAAACTATCCTAGTTGATCGCTCTTTCCATTAGTTAGAACCGTATCAAAATCTGTTGGGTGGCTTAGGAGAAGTTAGAGAAGAAATAGACAGACGCGGACAATACTTTAATTTTAGTATATAGAGATATGTATAGAAGATATTATTAATCTACAATAAACGCGTCGCATGTGTTTTTTGTTATTAATAAGTACGATAAGTCGATTTATGGAACACAAAAAAGGGAATTTATTTAGAGTTGGCGAAGAGTCAAAAATTACTTTTGTATTTTAAAAAGATGTTGCCAAACAATTCTTAACTAAGCTATCAATTTAAAAAAATAATCGTCTTAATAAAATACTTAAGTAAAATAATATATGATTTATTTATTACTTGGATTTATAGCTGAGCCTGCAACTTCGTACGCGCGGTATAATTATATTCGGTATAGCGCGTAAGTTTTTGTTTGTAAACTGATTGGAATGAAAACAAAAACGTTACGGGAAGCTTTCTACAATACTTCAGTGAAAACCGTATTCAAATCGGTTAAGCCGTTTACGGCTACGCCTGAGATTAGTGCAAAAACGCAGACAATTTTTTTAAATACTATTTAATGTACAGACACGGCTCGTTTACGATTTATTATATGTATAGATATTTAGCTTTCCTACATTATATAATACAACTAGCGACCCGCCCCCGGCTTCGCCCGGCGTGCAATTTTTATATACCCTAAAACATTCCCCGTTTATCCCTCTTTCCATTAGCGAAAACCGAATTAAAATCGGTCTACGTGTTCACGCGTGATGCCGTGACCAGGAGAAATGGGGATTCATTTTTATATATAAGATATAATAGTCAGATAATAGTACAAATTGAAGTCGCTGCCTGCGTCTGTCTGTCTGTCTCATAGAGCGTATTAAATTGGTCTGTCTATATATCCGCTAACTCCTAAACCACGGAACGTATTCTGATGAGTTTTTCACTCTCACGGAAGGTGTATATATAAAAATTGCATCCGTGCGAAGGCCGAGGCGGGCCGCTAGCAGGGGCGGATCTACTTAAGGGCCTGTTGGGCCCCGTGGATACAAAGGCCCCCCAGCCCCCACTAAAAACAATAGGTGATATCTACATCACTATCGAAAACAGTTTTTTGACAAAATGGCTATTAATTGAGTAATTTGGTAGGCCCCTAAATTGTTTCAGCCCAGGGCCCCTCAAATTCACGATTAAATATACTATTTCGATAGCATATTTCTTTAAAAATTTACACTTTTTAATCCCTAAATATGTATTTAAAGTATTTAATTAATCACTTTTCAAGTTATTGTCTATATTTCTGTATTATTTAAATTAACTAGCAAATATGAAAGATAAAATTCGAATTAATAAACAATTCAGATTAAAAGTACCGTAGGCAAAACCTACGCAAAACGCAGTCAAATCCAGTTTCATAAAAGACTAAATTTATACTCGCATCCAGTCCGGCTATTTATAGAATCTTTCTTATAAATGAAATGATCGATAATCGTCTCGATCGATTCCGATCAAACAATTTTAAGTGGGATCAACGATCTTATTTACTGGAACTAATTTTTATTCGCACTTCAACTTCAATTGACTTACCTGCATCGAATTTTCATCAGCCAGTCACAGAGGCAACAGGAACAAACATATTTATAAAACACAATTATACTACACCCAACACAAAAACGATTTTAAAATAAAAATAAAAAGATTTAAACTCTGAAGTGTGTGCTGTCCCGAGAACGGTTTAACGCAGACTGCCCTGTTTTGTGTTTCTCATACATTTCGCGACGGTAAAAGAATTACATTTGAAGGACTTTAAACCTTATACTTATCCTTTTCTAGAGCCTTCAAACAAAAGTAATTTGAAAACATGTTAAAAAAAAACTCTTTTGGCAACGTAATTTCCGATCGTGACAGCCCATTTAGCCGGAATTGAATGTGCTAAACTCGTAAACCCAAATTGCGTGTAATTTACACATTTTTTTATCCCTATCGGGTGTAAGTCGGGATAGTTTTGTTTCTTTTGTACCTGTTCCAGTTCGTTCCCGTGATGAAAGGCGGCTATTAAAAGCGTTTAACACCGGTACCTGCTCCCGATTCATTGTTCGCGATCACTTCTGTTGTTATTCTGTTTGGTTTATGGTTTAAAGTTCTTTGTTGTACTTGTACTTTCATATTTCTTTCAAGTTTTGCAAATTTGCAAATCTCGTAATCGCCCAAAAAACTACATAATATTGAAAAAAGGGATACTTACATTATTTAGACAAAATAATTTGATCCGTAGATATATAGATATTTTTCTATGATATTTTCTAGTAATTTGTCGCATTACATATCTTGATACATCGATCTTGATAGCTCGATAGACTTTGCCGACTAAACACTCTATTGCAGTAAATGGAAAACAACTCTCTCATGATTCCATTGGTCTATACACATTGTTACAATCCTACAAGATTCCTTGATTTTTCATAAGTATGGTCTTTCCCATAAATGACGACAACTCCACGTAGTTTCCGTATTCGCAAAAATCATGACAGTCAGTCATACGAAATTTACAAAAGTCAAATATTTATTTTCATGCTTTTATTTCAACGAATCTGAATTTGATAGGTGATTTACCTAACAGAAAATGATAAACATTAAACGTATAAGTAACAACCAAATTTAATTAATTAATACAAAATTTATATTTAAATTACGAATAAAAATAACTTTATTAGTGGCAGGACACTGCGTTTTGAAGTCTTCAATTGGGTAGCCCGACTGCGGCATTAATCGAAAATTTCAAAAACCCTTTCTTAGCGGATTGCTTACTTATAAAATAAACTTATGTTCCAAATTTCAGCTTATTAGACTTAGTAGTTTCGGCTGTGCGTTGAGTTAAACGATTTTATAAGTATAGATTATACAGAAGTTTACCGAAAACAGTAGGTACGATGTATTTCTTTATTATATTTCCAAAACTGTAAATCAGAATAAAATCATATAAGTTGGAGTTGAATGAAAAAGTCGGACACATGACCTGAGTATACCCTTATACAGTATAGGTTCTGGCCAGACTATTCTTTTAATATTTTCATATTACATGTTTCTCTAGAATTATAGTGTGTTAAATTTTTCACTTACTTTATCAAGTTATCAAACTTAATTTTTTGAATATGCGTAATCGAAACTGCTGCTATCACTTAATGAAAAACACATGTCACAGTGTAAAAATAAACAAACCCACCACCAACTCAAGGCCTTATCGACAGACAAGTCATACGAGTCAAATCATGTACAAATTATTTGTCGTATCCTGCGCCCATCTCGTCCCTCTCCCCTTTTTGGGCGGACAAATCGAGTGATGCGCGGGCCTCGGGCTGCTTGCTCTCTCTCCCTTTGATTTGTAGGTACTCCTCCTTCCGTGCCAGTGTTGCGCGAATTTCTGAAGCCTTGCGTAGTTCGCCGCCGTGAAGACCAGATCCAGATAGTACACGGCCCCCCGTCATCTTGCTAGATCCCATCCATCATCTCCTTACGCAGGTCGTCGTACAGAGGACATGACCACAGAACATGGTGTAGATCTTCATCCTCCCTACCGCAGAGTCTTGCCCAGAGTCGACTCTGGGTAAAGTTCACGTCCGTTTTCCTCATTCTCCCATCGCTCTTGCCATTCGTCAACCACTCTCTGCCATTCCACCCGTCTCACCTTCCGCTTCTTCGGTAGGATCAGACCACCAGACGTTCGGACGCCTCTGCTACGCGACCAGCACGGCTTTCCTCCAGGTCGTCAGCAGGCAAAACTCCGGTCAAAACCGGGAGCCACCAAAAAAGGAAATCTCAATTTACAAACTCTTTATATCATAACATTTTTTTTGTTACGCTTTCACGCCAACCAATTAATTTGAAATTTTGTATAAAATAAGTCAGAGGTACAGAAAAGGGCATAGGCTACCTTTCATTCAGAAGAAAAGTGTAGTCCAAGATCCCACCTTAATATTCTGCACCTATCTGTTGTTTGACCGAAATGTGATTTACATCAAAGGTTACACGTGGAGTCATACAACGTCGCAGGGTTGCCTAGCAAAATCGCGCCGCAAGCTTTACCATATACCTAATTATTTTCGATATCTTTTTTTATTATTAAAGATGGGTTTGCTCTTGACTAGCAGCTATCCATGTAGGAAGGATGAGGCCGACGATGGAGCGAGCTCACCCAGAAGGTGCCTATTCACTCGAACCTTGAAAAGATTTGGGTTGTCTCATACAACCCAAATCGGAAATACAGACGCCGCGGCAGGGAGTTCCAATCCTTAGCAGTGCGCATCACAAAAGATGTTTTAAAGCGCTTGGTCCGAATTAGAGGGATTTCGACAAGGTGAGGATGGTAACCAGCCGTACGTCTGCATGTCCGATAGAAGAAAGGGGAAGGGAACTTTTTTTAACAATTGCACTCATTTGTTTGGAAATTATATAACTGCTAAAATATGGCTAAAATGGTCGTACTTTGTGTTTCGCTTTGGTCGTCTCGAAATTTGTTGCCGATATTCAAGACTGCCTGTCAGATCTTTGGCTTTTGCTTCAATATCAATTATCTGAAAATGTGGATCGTATTGTTTGGATATATCCATAAAGGGCGTATTCCGTATTAAGGTCTTTATTAGAAGATTGCAGCGACGCACTAAATAGTCTCTTGAACGCGTTCTAAAATTCCAACTTTTTCATCTATGAAACTAGTCCGTAAGCTTGATTACGACATTCTGCCTTTTGATCTATATTATTGTAAATGTTATCCAAAACTTGTTTGATAGGTAATGATAAAACCCTTATGTATACTCTAAGATAAAACCATATAAAAGTACCTTCGTAGCTGACCATCGAGCATTCGACAATTTTTTCAAAATCGGAATTTTCAAAGTAAGAGCTTTCGTAAGAAGACCCAACGATATCGTACAAGCAGAAAAAATATAAAGATTTTCAATAAAATCGGAAGAAAAATACTTTTGTAAAACAGAAGTATTATAAGTATTTTTTTTTAATAAAAAAAATCAGTCTGCAGCACACTAAATTTAATGAATCTCTCTCATATTGCGAGCATTTTGATAGCTTTGTCAATTGATCTACATGCAATAAATATATCTGGAGTAGAATCCAATGACTAACGCTGAATAATACTTGGATCTCTTTTTCGCAAATAATTTGATCCAGCATGCTTAATGCACTTAATTTGATAAATTCCTCGCATGTTATTTTAGATAAATATGACGTGTTTTCCTTTATGGGCATAATTTTGAATCTGTTGGGCCATAAAAACATCAAATTCTGAAAGTAATTCTAGTAAGCCTAAGTAATTCCCATACCACGTCATGATATACTTCACTCAAAAAATTACGCTCAGGAGATGGGCCGGTTCGGATAAGCAGGGCCCACAGCAATTTTTACTCTTGCTACGTGGTTAACGCGGTACTGGTACTTAGACAGTTAGGGGTATATTATTTTCTTGTCACACCATTTTAAAGTATTTATAACATACATTAAATGAAACTGGTCACTTAAAATTCCCTTGTAGTCGGAAATGAGATTCGAAATCAAAAATGTAAATTACAAAGAAATAGTAGAATGTAGGTTTTCTCGGCCGGTATCCATACGAGATGTGGGTTTCCGGGATGATGGCCCAGGTCTGTTGGAAATTCTTCTGAGTCTCTGTCTCGCTCGAGAAGTCGAAAAGTGCAGAAGTGAAGTGCAGTGATGTGAGGTACTTTTTCTTCTAACTCGGACTACACCACTGAGGATGTCAACCGCAGTTGTTGACGAAACGTTTGGAAGAATTTCCAACAGACCTGGGCCATCATCCCGGAAACCCACAACTCGTATGTTTACAAAGAAATGTTATTGTAAGACGTCTCAGGGGTATTCAAAATTTCCCTAGACATTCTAGTTATTTTATTTTTGATATTATTGATTTCATGTTTTTTTTTTTAAGAAACGCTGGATCGACGTGTCAACTTGACCAGTCAGTCTGTTTGCCGACATTTAAAAAAATAGCAAAAATTTCAATGCCACTCCATAACTCCCACCATGGGATTCACCGACTCAGGTAAAAAGTTAACAACCAGGAGTCAACCAATAAATAAATAAATAAAACAGAGGTAATTTCTTAAAATTTATTTTCTATGCAACATAAAAAAATATCCATCGTAGTTACACAAAGTACTGTCACTTAATGCACAAACTAAACCTGACAATAGTTTTCGTTAACAAACTTCGTACGAGTGCGTCCAACATGTTTTACTCGATAATCAATATTGTTTATAACGCCAATAAAAACATTTATATTATAAATGCAACCCATTTGTTAATTTTAACAAAATTTTACAATTCTAAAAAAGCTCGCTTAGCATCATATTTCTTTAATTATGTTAACAGTTTACCACATCAATTAAGAAGCAATTTGCGACAAGTGTGAAAACTTTAAAATAAATCGACATTTTGGATCTATACAAAGTTTACATGGGAATTTACGTTATTAAAAATTGGCATTGACGACGTCACGACAATGTCATGTCACATACGTCACTCTAATTGCAATGGGACTTTGTCGCGTCGTCAAACAACTATTACCTTTCAACTTTTCATAAGCAGTATGTAGCGATGTTTTTTTATTAATTTCTTACTAATTTATGCATCTACTTTTGAACAGGAATTAAATACAATTTCGGCAAATACGACCGAAATTTTTAATACATAACTACATATTATATCAAATCGTTTGTACAATGGCTACCTACCGAGAACTTTACACGGAAATCATTCGTTTCGATCTCTTAGTAAGAATATTTTAAAACTGACAATAGCGTTTGTGTGATGAATACTGTGTAATATAAATGCGTAATAATTGTGCTCGCTGATACGGGATTATAAGTCTTACTTATCTTTTATTAAAAGTTTATAATCGAACGATAGATTCGGTTGCATAAGGCAAGTCGTTATGCGACTGCACGAAAGGGTCGCCGCAAACTTAACACCGGCCATAGCCACTGGTTTCAGCAATAAGCTGCTTACGCACTTGGATTTGTGGATACTCGCTAAAGCAGTGTTTGTGACATGTCATTTGTAACCGATTATATACAATACGTAATTAGCAGCAATGCGATCATACATTCCGTCTCAAATCCTGCACTGCAGAGTGTTATAATGGTTTCTACCACCAAATTCCAGTGGCTATGTGGCCAGTATCCGCCGAGCCTAAAGGTACAATTTAAAATGAACACATTTTTAATAATATTCTATGCTTCAATGAGATTAAAACAGTGTTAAATTTCACCGCGAATTTGGTGGGTACTTTGAAAAAATTCAAAGTTACTATAATTTTAAGGCATCAACCATTTAACAGGGTGGGTGTGAGAAGCGATAAAAACAGACGCGAATCGAACAAGGCTCCCTCTACTATTAATTAATTAATATTAAATATATATATATTAAATTCTTACTAGACAATAGACACGATAAAGACTCGTTAACAAACAACTTAAAGAGGGGGTTACATACAATAACAGTGCGATCAAATGTAAAAATACCGCGTAATAGGTACCCACGGTTACAGAGTAAGCTCTCAAATGAGAAATATCTTCTTCGCATTCGGACATCACCGTGTATCGATAAATAAATAAAAGCAACTAAATAAAAGAAAATATATTAACCTCGTTTCCGAACTGCGGTGTTGAGTTTTAAAAACATTCGATTTTATCTGACCGCCATCTTGGATGGAAACCGTGCTATAAATAAAATTAAAAAGAAATAATTAAAAAAATGGTTAGACCGCGTGGAATGTATTACTTATGACCCGACACCTTTCAGGCGAAAGAAAAATTACATATAGATAAAGAGTAAAAGTAAAATATATAATTATGTATATACACTGACGGAAAGAATGTTTAGCTGTTTGTCCGACAGCGTAGCTAACGAAACGGCAATTTGCAAAGTATATTAATTTTCTATACAAATAGCTGCAATAAGCGAACGCGTTGACGCCTAACATTAGTTAACACGAGAATCTAGCCTTAACCATCTAAACACGAAATACAATCGACATAGTCGCGAGGACGGGGGGGAGACGGTTGCTTCTAGCGAATTACTGGGTGGTCGCACGCAAAAAGAGACAAAATTTATGTTATGGCAACACTGAGATTAAAATAGTAACGCACTCGTCTCTGCCCCGTGACAGTCCATGATTGAGAAAAACGTCGAATGAATGGTGGCGCTCAAACCGCAACTTTAAATATATGGAACGTGTTAATACGACATGTCTTACACTAAGAAGAGAGTCATTTTGTGACGAAAACCGTCACAATTAAAAATGTTAGTCACTTAGTCGACGTCACACAAATTGTTCAAACATATCAATAATTTTTGAAGATTGTATATAGAGAAAAATGAACTTTGTTAACGCAATGAGATTCATTTTAATATCAATCATTCTCGCTTATTTTTCTTCCAAATTCACGCACTCGATCTGACTTGTGACATTTTTATATTGAAAATGAAATCTACAAATTCTAAAAAATATTACAATAACTGAAGATCCTCGCAAATTTAAGAATGTGGAGAGAGCATAATGGGGAAGTCTTTTTATTGCATAATCTTGCAACTACACAACTTTAGCTATGGTAATAAAAAAATGTCACAAGTAAATTCGCACGCCACTCACTGTGCGGAGCCGTGTTCTAAATTCAATATCCGCCGCCACCTGGCGTGCGCCAAGTGAACGAATCTGTCAAAAACCGTACAACACTGAACAACACTACGATAGATAACGTTTAAATACAACCCCGCCATTACTCCGCAAAGCACCAACGTCGACCGGTGTTCGTACTGCTTCGTAATACAAAAATATTCATGTGTCGTTTTTAAATTAGCTACCTATGAGTACTATAAATAATTAATTGGCTTCGTTTGTTGGTAAATAGGTAAAAAAGATAAAATTCATCTTTTTTTACGCTAGCGAAGAGTTTAAATACTTCAATTTTTAATATATAAAATAACTATCTCCTTCGTGGTCCACAGAGCGAAATTTGTAAGATAGCTTTAAGAATATAAGATATGCTTTTGATACAAAAATAAAATTCAGGATTACGGCTTTCTGTGTTCCTCTATAAAAAAAAAAGAATAATTCAGTTAAGTCGTCTTTTTTTATGCAACACGAAATGTCACTGTCAAAAGTCAATTATCTCAATCGTGACGTTTAGTGCACTCTTTGTGTGTAAATTCACAATGCAGTATCGAGCACAGACAACTTTCATACTTCTGTATTGCCATTCTTAATAGAATTGATAGACAAAACAGAAAAACAGGAGAGATAGCAGTCCGAACACCGGCATTCAGAGCTAATTTTTCAATTTCATATCCTATTTTCTGTGACAAAAATAGCTTCTCTTATAATTCAATCCGTCCCACTAACGTATTCTTAATTTTTAATATTAATTGATATCTGCGCCAAAACATCGCCTATACGGGAAAACAGACGGTACATAATATTGTGGTTTAATTTACTTAAAATCAGTCTCATGAAGAAACAAATGAGTTTTTTTTCATTACTTATAACAGAGGTCTCACAAGCTACCTGTAGAGGAAAATCGTCAAAGACAAACAAGTGGACGAATAGTCTACCTCAGAGGAAATAGACTACGGAAGTGCCTGTTGTCTTTGCGCAATATAAAAAAATCTACTTTTTTAAAGTTTGTTTCTACCGACATTACTACGTTTAGGGCCAAATGAAACGTCTCGATATTTTCAGCTTAACACTAAATTGGCCCTACACATGTAACTAATAAATTTCAACTAAATATGAGAAATAAGTAATAACATTGACATTTTATTAGGACTGTATACATACAAAATATGTTAAATGTTTATTAAAATAATAAGTTAATAATAATCATTGGAATTAGTTCAAAAATTACATTGTCGTTTAATTTTATGCTATATAAGAAATACATATAAGGTTTGCTTTAGAATGTGACATTTTTATAAAAAAATTTTTTGCATACAGTCACAAGAATAAAATATCAACGTGAGAATAAAATTTTAGATTTGTTTAGTGGCAGTAAGTAATGCTTCACAAACAACAATCGCTGCGTACTATTATCACTGCGTCACCATTAGGCTGCGATTTCAACTCAATAGTTCCGCGCGTCGCTTACACTCGATATTGATCCTTAACCGAAGGACATACGATTAACAATCGTAGCTCCGTCGTGTATTTATTTAATTGATATCACTATTACAATACTAACATATTGTTACCCCAATACATTATATTAAGCGAACAGTCAGTCAGGGAAACTTTAAACTGGAGCCAATCTTGAACATGTAATTTAAAAAAAAAAAGACATTTTTTAAAAGTGAAAATCAACTTAATTGAGAACTCACAGCTTAAATATATCATCCGTGACTGACTGGATTTACATCGACGATACATTACAAAAACTTATAACAGAAATCAATTTTCGTAGAGAGCGTTAAGAATTTTTTTTTAATGATAACATTGGTAATGATCTTATACAATTTATTTTGGCCTTAATTACAAAAGATATGCGTTGACTTACAATGTTTGTTATTTCAATGCGTCAATCTCACAATTCAGCAATCGCAATCACAGTGGCCATCAAGTTACAATGTTTTTTATTGACGAATGACAATGGTCAAACAAATTAAGCATCACTTTTGAGCTTATACGAATACAGTCTCTTAAATTTATATGATATGCAACTATTAGTTTGACATTTTCTTGCAATACACAATTTCAAGAAAATGTCACCCCATGTTGCAATAAGATCGCTTGATCGCTTAAGGTATGAATTATAAATTACAACATGCATTGAAATCAAATAGATTATGTTCTTGACGCGTTAAAACAATAATACTCAAAGGCTTTAAAAAAAACTAGAGCTGCCCAAACAAATAAGTTACCTACTTACTTGCCAGAAACCGTTTCTGAAAAATGGGTCACATACTTATTTTTCAGAAACGTTTGAGTGTTCAAGAGTAAACGTGGTTAATGTAATGTATGCCGCGAGTAAGGACGATGACAGCAGGTCATTGTGGGTTACTAGACGTAAGTGGGGGGGTTACCGGCGGCCGAGGGGGAGGGCGAGAGGGGCGGCGGTGGCGTGGCGGCGGCGGTCGCGGAGGGGGGAGGCGGCGGGGGCAGCACTCTTGCGCCGGGCACGTACTGTCCTATGAACGAACCGTCCTCCGTGAAGCGACCTGGAATCAACAAAGTTTAAGCTAGTACAAAATACGAATACACATTGCAACCAGACCGCGGTTGCGCGTTACGATTACTCGCTTAACGCTTAATTGTAGCAAGATTCCCGTAACATTGTTTGTTTCATTCCAATCGGTTTACAAACAAAAAAGTTACGCGCTATACCGAATACCAAGCGTACGAAGTTACGGGCTCGGGTAGCAAGTAATATTAATGCGTTTCGCAATCATTTATTTGGGCAGCCCGTTTGGCGGCAGTAACCACCCCCTTACAGAAAACTCGTGAAATAACAGCATACGTGCTGTTGTGTTTCGGAGAGGGAGTAAAGGTTGTCAGAGCCTATTACCCTATTGTTTCCTTATCCTCAATCCTACAATAGTTGACAGTCCACTGTAATATTATTATTATTACTGAAGTGACTATTACGAGCATAAGCAAAATTGCTCTTCAGTGCAATGTCAAACAGATCATATTATAATAAAATATGCATAATCTCTTTATAATTATAGCACAAATCAATTTGTCATTAATAATGCATGCCTATTGCGATTATGTAACAGCCATTTTAGAAAAAGTTAGTTACCAAGTCTAAAAACAATATTCAAAATGTTATTTAGACGGACATGACCAGATATTGACATGACAGATATGACCAACTCCGTATAATATGTGAAATAGCTCAGTTACGCAAATACAATTCTTCGCGACTAAAACAAGAAACAAAATGACATTATTTCAAGTAATGTAAATAAAAATTGGAGAAAAAACTCTCATCAACTTAACGGATAAGCAAATCAATATAAAATATAAATTAACGTAAAATCATACCTTCGTAAGTTAAAAATATAGATTGTCGTGCACAGGCAGAGAGGAGAAAAAAAAAGGAGTCAGGACGGAAAAAGGAACACTAACACGCTAAACTCAAAAAAGATAAAACACAAAATCACTCAAGAATGTATAAAAAAATAGTAATAATATGTAAAATAAGTAGGGCAAACAAAATCACTAAATCAATTGCATTATCATACTTTATACAACCTATTTCATTATTTATAACTAAAGTGTACTTATTGACTAATATAAATTGCAGAATATGGATCGTCACAGATGCTACTGCGCTTGTATCGGACGACATTAGCTTAGAGATTCTGTGCAATTTGTAAATTCGACGCTGGGACATGTGAAACGAGGCTTCGTTACAGCTATTTTCCAAATAGCACAACAAAGGCCTCAAACGCCCGATACATATCTAAAAAGATTGGCAGTAAAAGAGATTCTTATTCAAGTAAACAATTAAACACTATATGGAGAAATTTGGAGGGGCGGAGTCACCGTCAGCGTGCGGACCAATCGAAACGAAGATTGACGATGAATACTCGGGCGATCGGTTAGGAAATCAGTTCTATATTCGAACGGGATGAAATAGCCACTACGTTCTAAGGTACGAGGGCCATACAGCATGGGTCAGTGTAAAGGTATAGAGCGTTGTGAGGTATTTAAGGGAGGGGATTGAGAAAGAGGCTAGACGAGCGTGGCGAACGCTTGCGAGGCTGAGTCAGGCTGACCGGAAGTGGGCGGCCTCCGTTTGCGTCCGTACTGGCCGATGAACGAACCGTCCTCGTTCATGCCCGCTGCAAGTAACCATGCATTCAGCCACACGAGACAACACAGAACATGCTTTTAAGTAATTAAATCGCAAACTCAAATCAAAACTGATTCAACTCAAAAAATCTTACCTCCCTTTACACATGAATAAAACTGCAGTCAAAGTTAGCATAGTTAAGATGTAACTCAAATGTGTAACATTTAGCGAAGCAGCGATTTCAGTGAAAAAAAAAAAGAAATAACTCAAAATTATTATAGTTGATGCAGTTTTGATTAAAGTTACAGAAAATATTGATATTTTTTAAGTTGAATCAGTTTTTAATAAGGAGATGATATATTAAAATTAGCTCATTTCAAATTACTCAAAATAATAAATCCAATGAGTAAATTATGAATTTATTACTACTCCATGAACTTAATTACATGACTGTTCTCATTCTAAAAAGACAAGGCGAAGTAAGCAAATTTAAAAATGAACTGCACGCTCTCGCTGAAGGCACGGCGGTAGTTAAGATTAAAATAACAAGAAAGATGTAGTACCAGTCTCTCCTTCGCCGTACTCGGCCATGGAGTCGGTGTCGCTCTCGGGCCCGGGCTTGACGCTCCCGAGGGAGTGGCGGGATTTGGAGTCGAGCGGATGCGAGTACTCGTGGAAGCCGCCGTCGGGGAAGTCCCGACGTCCGTGGGCCAACTCGCGGTCGTGCACGTCGTATTTGCCGCCGCGGTTACGTCGCACCACGCACACCGCCACCAGCACCAGCAGCAGGAAGGCCAGCGCCAGCATCACCCCGATGAACCAACCCGCCGTCGCCATCTTGTCGTCGCGCATTATCACCGGCCCATCTGTAATCATCACTTTTAATTTATGAACTGCTCTACGAATCACTGCAGTCGACTATTTGTAGGGGAGCGAATTGTGTGGAAAATTTATATGATGGTTGGCCCCCAAACTATGGCCCCCATCAATCTAAACAATCATAAAGCCATTAAGCGTTATGTCCACTGTAACAAAACGTCCATTATATTTTAAAACAAATAGGTAATAATACTATTATACCATAAAAAGAAAACTATTCTATGAGTGCAAGGAACATACATACTGAAGCATTATTTTCGTTTGGTATGTTAATTCTAATGTTCAGTATTATCAGTTTACAGCCTAAAAATGTCGAATTAAAACAGTGGACATTTATGTTACTAAACTGGAGATCAAAGGACTCACCAATAGTTGTGTCGACATCCTGAACCTCACTGGAACTGAAGTACTCGCCGTCGTGAGCGGTGATCTTCACCTCGTACACTTGGCCTGGCTCCAGACCAGTAAGGATCACGTAGTCGTCTTCCGTCACTTCGTTTGTGCGCAACCAGTCTGGGTGCCCTTTCAGCTTGTACCAGGCGACAAAGTGCGTGCCGGGGTGCCCGTCCAGCGATGGAAGCCACCTCACCAGAACATGGGCCGTACCCTCTTTGGCGGGAAGAGTGCTCGTTTTAAACATAGGAATGTCTGGCTTCGCATTTACCACTGACCTGGTCGATTGCTCCACGAAATACTTTTCGCCTTCACCGGCTTTCGTCTTCGCTCTGATTTCGATTCTATATTTAGTATTCGATTCTAATCCCGCCAACTTCGCTCGGTCGAATTTTGGATCAATCTCCTTCTTTCTCTCCTGAAGTGGTCCCAGATTAGTTCCGGTCACTTTCTGGTAATAAATTTTGTAGCCTGTGAGTATTCCGTTTTCGTCCATCGGCTTGTCCCACTTCAGGAGCATAGCAGATGATCCAATCGGGTAAGCTTCAAACGACTTCACCGAACCGGGTTTACCTTCCGGAGTAACAAAGCTGAGAGTGTCACTAGGAGGTCCGTTAAACCTGCCGTTGTACACGAGAATTCTAGCGTTATTCTTCTTGAACGGTTTAAATTTGGACACCAAAGCGCTCGACGCGTCTGCTTTGATCAAAACTTCTCTAACTTTATCTTCCTCGCCATCTACCCATGTTTGTATTTTGTATCCTTTGAAATGGCCCTGAACCGTCTCCGGGGGCACTGGGTTCCAACTGAGTAGGGCAGTGGTGCCCGTCGTCACCTGGACGAGAGTGAAGTTGTATGGGGCCTGTGTTGGTTGATCTTCACCAGACCACCCTATCACTTCTACGGGTGCTATGTCTGATGTTCCAATCGAATTCACTGCAATAACCTAAGAAAACAAAAATATACATTAATCTAAAAATCCTACTAACATTATAAATGCAAAAGATTTTGAGGATATTTGTTGCTCTTTCAAGCAAAAAGAACTGAACCGCTTTTGATAAAAATTCACTGTAAAACTTTTAAAACTTTAAAATTAATTTATCATTGACATCTGACACCGATAACAGTGTCTTGGACTGCATCTTATGGACGCAAGGGCGGATCCAGTTTTCATGGCAGTGAGTCATATAGTCGAGGTGTATCATACAATAATCGATCTGATGCATCATATAATCATAATAATAGCATATTATGCGTGTCATTCGTGTATGTAATTGTCATCATACAAAGCATTAATTTTGTTAAATTGGTTAGAAAAAATATCACTAGTCGACCTAGACCCAGCTCAGTTAGATACGGACCCAAACCCTCGCCCTTGTTGGACGATAGCATTTACAGGTATAAAAGAACTATGTTATGTATTATCAAGCACCAGCCAATTAAGTTACAAAATATATCTACACACAAAAATGGTTTGAATTAGTCATAAATAGATAGATACCTTGATCTTGTAGGGCTGGAAGGTGGGCGTGTTGGTGACGACGTATTCGGTCTGCTGCCAATCGCGCACGTTAGCGTCCGTCCACTGCTGCCCAGAGATGTTGCGTCTCCACGACACCAGATAGTAGAAGCCGGGGCCGTTGTGGTCGATTTGCGCCATTTTCTGAAGGGGGAACAATTAACACTTTAACCCTTCTTCCACAATTAGTCTTTCTAATTGTCTGCACCTTTTCAGTCACCGTTTCATAAAGGAAATTTATTCCTAATAACTATAATATGAAAGGTGACTTGGCGCAGTGGACATGCCACTTAGGGGCTAAGTAGACAGGAAGTCGTCCAGTTTACAGTCTGCTATTCCTTTTTGCGCAAACATATCAAGCGTGTGGCCACAAAAAAGGGCGAGAGAGACAGTGACATGCATGGGAGATGGCGTAGCGATTGCCAGTTGCGATTTGATGAAACCCGCTACTTGAGTCATCACAAACAGTCATCTTTGTTGTAAGTTGTGGAAACTAGGGCTTAAAGTTGGCGAGGCGAAGTTGGCACGCCCCTTGAACTTGAAAGACTTATCGCGGGTAATGCACTGTTTCATATTAAATTTATATGAAACAAGTTAAATATATATAGCCAATAAGTTTCTTCAATAATTGGGCAATAAAATGTAAAAAATCCAACTAGTAATTAACGCTAAACGCGTTCAACCAAATAAGCAACAAACTCTTCAGCTTTTTTATGCAGAATTATAGTTGAATTGCAAAGTATGTGTCAACTTCCATATATGGTGTCAAATAATTAAGTGTGTAAGCATGTAAATGATAAACAGTTCAGGGGCCTTAGTCAAAGTAACATAACGATAACGATAACGAAGTTCGCAAGAATAAAATGTATGGGATTGACATATGCCGTCGCTAAATCACGTGATACATCCCATATATTTGATTCTTGCGAACTTCGTTATCGTTATCGTTATGTTACTTTGACTAAGGCCCCTGTAGAGGTAGTTTGTTTTGTTTTTTAAGTCAAATAAATGATCGACAGTCGAAGTTAAATGATATGCAGAGAGGGCTCCAGGCGCTACTGGCAATGACAGATCAATCGAATTGACAATATCGAATGCAGGTTCGCCAAACAGCCTAGTTTAAATCTGCCACATTTTTATTTACTACTAGTGAACCCCGCCTCCGGCTTTGTACGAGTGCCCAATTTTTTTCTTCATAAGAACCTTCCTCAGGCTTCAACGAATATTGGAGAAAAAATTGCTGCATTGATCCGGCCGTTCTCCAGATTTAAGCTTAGCAACATATTTAGTGAATCATTTTTATTGATGATTTATGATTCATTCGTTGACATTAGCTGAGTACTCACCGACCACGAGATGACCATGTTGTGCGGATCGCGACCCTTGCCCTCCACATTGTCCGGATTCTTGTGAGGTACCTCCGGCTGAGTGGTGCAAACGCCAGAGTGCGGCGACGGGTCGGACGGTCCGATCTTGTTCCAGGCGATCACGCGAAACGTGTAATTCGCCCAAGGGGTGAGGGGCGCGGTCCAAGCGAAGTCCATCGCCGGGACGTTGTCGGCGATCGTGTCCCACGTGTACGGTGTGAACGTGGTGTTGTACTGTATGGAGTATCGCAAGATCGGGGCTCGGTTGTCTCCCTTAGGGTACCAGCGGATCTTGGCCAACTTGTGTCCGCACTCGATGTCCGTGAGCGATGGGGCGTTGGGCCTGTCCTGCACTACGAGGTACGCCTGGGCGCGCGCCTCGTCGATGGGCGTGCGCGCTATGCAAGTGTACTCGCCCGAGTCGAGCTCCGTGGTGTCGGAGATGAGGAGCGAGTAGTCGTTGGTTACGCGGAAGCGCGGCTAAACAGTGAAACAGTTATTTATAATAATTACAATACACAAATCACAGTTATATATAATACTAAACATAGTATGAGCTCAGAAACGTTTAAATCCAGGCTTCATTATAGTTGAATAATCAGCGATGTTATAATTTGAACAGTTTGATTTTGATTACACTTTAAAATATATTTATAGGTAAAAGGCTCTGATTAACTTGGGAAGTTTATTGTAAAACAGTATACACTGACCTGGTTCTCGAAGTCGATGGGCTGGCCGTCGTTGAGCCAGATGATCTCTAGCTTGAGCGAGTCGTCCGCGTTGGCGTTGCAGCGGAAGGTGGCCGAGGAGCCGGCCGCCACTTCGTAGTGCTCGGGCTTGTCCGTGATCACGGTTCGCTTCTTGACCACCAGCGACCCGTAAGCGGACTTCTCGCCGAACTTATTCTTGGCGTAGCACTGGTACGTGCCCACGTCCGAGTAAGTCACGTCGCGAATCACCAAGTCGCCTTCGGCCGTTATGTTGTATCTGCAATATATTAATGTCGCTAAACAATCTTCGTTGGGATTATATTTATTTAATTAATTTTATAAAATGATAGATAAGAACTATCGTTATGATATTTTGAAATTATGACTAATTATAATAAATAAAATATTTTTCACCTCTCCAGCACGAAAAGGGTGCTTTTGGTGCCTAAAAACTCGCAGGAAAATCGACTTTTGCTGCGAGCGTGAGGAAAAGTGATTCAAATTTCGAACACGCGATTTAACTCACAGAAATAACATTATTAGGATTTTATTAGTGTGTCCAGCCATAGCCGACTAGATTCGGCCGACCATAGCCAACTAGAGTTGGCCCAGCTGTGATAATAGTTTTACAGCTGTGAAGATACCAGTGGTGATGGCCTAACTCGCTGTTGAGGTGAAAAGTTGTATGTTTAACACGAGAGCAAATTTTTTTATGTCTCGTGCCTTTAAATCACTCACTTCGCTCAGTAGTCTATATTAGAATCACTCGCTACGCTCGTGATTCAATTCTATAGACTACTTCGCTAGTTCGTGATTTAAAGACGGCACTCGCAGGAAAAAACAATTTTGCTCTCTAGTTGAACAAATAACTATTGCATAGGGACCATATTTCAGTCTTTTACAATTGTGAATTCTTTTCCATTTATCATCAGTTTGGAATATACATATATTCTGGCAAAAAAAACTCATAGTTTCTCTTTTTAACATCAATTTGTGGTACAAGTGTACAATAACAATCTGCCAACACACCTAAGCAACTCATACAATTAATTTTCTGGGGGCATGAATATCACTTTATTATAGTTTTATCATATTCATTTTCAATTCAATGTGAGCTTAGTATATAATCTAAAACAAATACTTGAACTTGAACGAACCCAGTTCAACCTTTACATGATTAGCTACATCACATTTCCTCTCATTTGTGAAATCGATAAAGCGTAGGTAAAGGATTCGAATATTAATAGAATGGCATTTAGGAGTGAAGCGCGACTGCTAATGTCGCCTAATATTATAAAATGTAGGTACCTCCCGCCGGTTAGTTCCACATCGTCTCGGATCCACTTGACTATTGGCCTCGGAGCACCGAACACTCGGCATTTCATCGTCACCTCGGAGCCGTCCACTTTGGTCAAATTCTCCGGTCCCTCCTTGATTTCAGGTGGTATAGCTGAAATTTAATCACACCAACATGGATGCGGTTAATCAAAGAACCGTTTGTTACTAGTTAAAGATACCCAGTCTTTTTAGACGCGCAGATTTTCCCACGTAAATTTTCTTAAGATAAATCCATACTGGTTGTTCCGAAGACAACAGAACGCTCTATGCAATGGGCTATCACTATTAACTTAGGTAAGTCAACATCTTGGCTTAACTTTTCAATTGTTTATAGCTTAGCTTCATCAGTAAAAATATAGAAATTCAAACACATTTATACATGTCGGTAAAACAGTGAGTCGGCGACGAGAAAAACGAAGGTAAAATCTGGGGTTAATAAATAAGCAAATGAATAATTGCTTACGTCATTGGATCACGCAACGCCCGTAGTACGCTACGGGCGTTGCCGAGGTTCAAATCTTGTCAGCTAAACTGACATATAACAAAAAAAAGGGTTTATTTTTAATGTTTCTCAAACCAAATGTCTTTAAAGATGCACAAGAGAATATAATCAAATGGATATAAAATAAAATTGAACTCTGTTCCAGCTGTGGTGTCTCTTAGATTTGTAAGACTAATATTAAAATATATTTTTTAAAGTCGCGTCAGACAGGCTGACAATGACGTTTATAGTTCAAAAATACTTTTTATTTTTCTTCATTGCATTCTTTTTATTCACTGCGTTTAATTAAATTCATTACTGTTTGTATAATAATAATAATAATAAAAACATAGAATAACGTGTGCGTATTCCCGCTGACAACACGAGCGGACCGTAGATAATTAAAACTTCTGTTTTATGGCGTGAAATACGCCCATATAGCTACGCAACACATTAATCCATGGGGGATTACGGTCGCCATGGTATTTGATTTACTTGTTATTTAATTAATGTCACCGTTGTTATTATTTCATTGAAACAATTTAATAACAATCCCCGTAAATGTATTTCTAAGTAATCGCAAATTCTAAGTAATTAAAAAACATTTTCATTGAAGCAAGTTTGACTTTGGTTTCGTGTATATAAAGTAAGCATTTTATCGGCAGTAGTAGATATAATCTATACTAATACTAGCGGCCCGCCCCCGGCTTCGCCCGGCGTGCAATTTTTGTATACCCTAAAACATTCCCCGTTTATCCCTCTTCCCATTGGTGAAAACCAAATTAAAATCGGTCTACCCGTTCACGCGTGATGCCGTGACCAAGGGAAATGGGGATTCATTTTTATATATAAGAGAAGATAGAAGATTATAAAGAAAAAAGATTTGTATTTATGCATTTTTGTATGTTTGTAATGAATAAACTCAAAAACTACTGGACCGATTTTATAAATACTTTCACAGAAAGTTACATTATCAGCGAGTAACATAGGCTACTCACTCCCCCCTCTCTCACCCCTTTACCCTCCCTACAAACAAAATTGCCGTTTTCCACGAATAATATTTTATAAAGAGACGCGGACGAAGCCGCGGGCAACAGCTAGTGATTGAATAAAGACCATTTTTTTAAAGGAATTGAACCATGAAGTGAGGATTTCTTTTATGATTTTATAACTAACGACGCGCACAGGCTTGAAATGGGTGCAATTATCACTTCAAATTTTTCAATAGCGAAAACCGTATCGGAATCCGTTGCGAGGTTTAGAAACAAGTAAGGGGAAAAACAGACGAGCGAGCAGCGAATTTGTTTTAAATATTTTTAAAATATTTAAAATAAGTTAGAATATTTTCATAGGGTATCCCCAGCGACTCCCAATGAACTGCAAATTATATACACAAACCTTCCTCGTTTAATCTCTGTGGTTAAGTCAAACCCTTATCAAAATCGGTTAGGTGTTTTGGAAGAAGTTAGCAGAGAAGCAGACAGATGCGAACAGCGACTCTATTTTATTAATATGTATATGTAGATATAGATAGATTAGATCTAGGCTTACATCTAGGCTTAGATGCTTTGTATCTATACACATAATAAAATCGTAAACGAGCCGTGTCTGTGCCTTACATTAAATTTTTTTTTTTTTTCAAAAAAAAAAAAAAAAAAAACTTGTAACACGTTGACTTGTACTCAAAAAATAGTTTTTAGAATTTTTGTCTATTTGTCTGTGCGTTTGTGCACGCTAACCTCTGAAACTGCTTAACCGATTTGAAAGCGGTTTTCATTGATGTATTATAACATTTAGTGTTTGTTTCATTCCAATCGGTTTACAAACAAAAAAGTTACGCGCTATACCGAATACCGCGCGTAAGAAGTTGCGGGCTCAGCTAGTATTTTCATATAACAACAATAAACAGTCTGGAGCAAGTTTATTGAATTTGACGTTGCATGCTAAGGAACAATTATACAATTGAAGGGAAGTTAGTTGGCGATGTTACCTTTCATTTATACAACCCCATTCCACATTCTCATAACAAGAAAACATGTAGGGTACGATGATATTAAAAATAATGAGCAAGAGTTTTTCTTTCAGAGACAAAGAAATAATAGGAAACGAGGTTATTATCAGCTCTTGTGATGAATAAAGAATTGATAACGTGTTAATTATTTATCCATGTCTGTACAAATTTAAAAATAAATTCGTCTGTATAAAATCCCATTGGGCCCAGAAACAGACTGCATACAATTTTATACAATTTTCACTAATGGAAGGAGCGAAAACTGAGGCAGGTATGTGCAAATTATGCAATTTGCAGAAAAAAAAATCCTAGCGAAGCGGGTCGCTATTTTTTCATAATTCAAAATCATTATACTTTCATAAATAATATCACACTGCGTTTCACAATTTGTGTGTTCAAAAACAATAAATTCAAACAGCATAATGTGGTGTTGTTTCGGTGCTGTGTGTTTTTGTGTTTTTTTTTTGCGAGTCATAGACGCCAGAGCCTATTTCCATATCCAATCCTTATCATTTATCTATTAAGGCCGGCAGCGCACTTGCACTTATGGCGTTTCTTGTATTAACCACCCCCTTACAGAATAACAGCACGTGTGCTGTTGTGTTTCGGTGAGTGAGTAAGGGATGCCAGAGCCCATTTCCCTATCTACTCCTAATCCCTTATCCTTAATCCTACTGCAGTCGGCAGCGCACTTGCAGCAGCTTTGGCGTTGCTTGTGTTATAGGCGAAGGTAGCCACCTACCATCAAGTGGACCGTCAGCCTGTTTGTCGACCTTAACATAAAAAAATATAATAATAATACGAGACGGATCGTCAGCCAGTTTGCCGATCTATACATAAAATAAATCATTACTTTTCTACCAAAATATTCATTGAATCTGAGGTCATCTCGTGAAGCCCTTTGAATGGACAGATCTCCGGGTGACCTCTTTACAAACAAAATAGTACAATCGCGTAGACAAATCACAAGTGGAGCGCAAGTAATGATATCCGCTCAACATTCGGAGTAGATTGGGGTGTAGGCGTGTGAATTCACCACTGGAGAGGATGTCCCCAATATCTACGGTGTCACTGACATTTACCGTCACTCATGTGAAAGGGCATAATTGTTTCTGTACAAGTATTTTGTGCCATGAAGACAAATGTCTTGTGCCACCGTTACCAAAGCGATTTCATGACTCATCAACGAGTGAACCTGATATACATTACAAAATGTTGTCTCTTAAATAGTATAATACATTACAAAATTGCTATTTGTGTCTCTTTGTTAGTCTGGTTAAGGCGGAATATTCAAGTTTCTTTTAAAAAAAAAACTTGAAAATATTTAAAAATGTTGGTATTTGTTCAAAAAAGTGGAGTATTTAACCGTTTGGTCTTCTAAAAAAACTACGGAGATTTTTATGTGATTTTCAGTAAGTATTTAAAGAATTCGGAAAGATAAAATGTGTAAATACTTTCTAATAAAATATGTATATTGATACGAAATAAAATTCGGACCTTTGTAATTAAGGCGGTATCAAATATAACAATACACAAATAGCTTACCTAAAGGTGTAGTAGGTATACCTTGTGCATCTAATATAGACTAAAATTCCCTATCCCCCCATCCTTAATCTTACTGTAGTCGGCAGTGCACTTGTAACAGCTTTGGCGTTGCTTGTGTTATAGGCGACGGTAGCCACCAACCATCAAGTGGGCCGTCAGCCTATCTGCCGATCTTAAGATAAAAAAAAAATAAAAAAATATGGTTCAAATGTGAAATAATTCCGTTAACTCAGTTGGAAAAGTATTTGAGTGTGGCTCGTTTAAGGCCAATATAGGTTCTCTCCCTCGATGACAGTGTAACGAATTCATTGATCTTTTCATACGGTAAGGGAAAGGTTATAATTCTCCATAATCCACTTTAGTTTGGGGTGGGATCATCCTATTAACTCTCCCTTCGATCGTACGCAAGGGTGACCAATATGGTCGACATTTAATCACATTATTATAACAGCGCATTAAAACGATTTAACATAACAAATGTTCCTTTAACAAAAGGCTTTTTTGTCTGGTAAAAATTTACAGACGAAAACTATACTTGTCAATTTAAAATTACCAGAGTTCGGTCAAGTTTTGTCTAGTTTATAATTTTAGATTTCGTTTCTAAAATTATAAGTTAATATATTAAGTCGCGTGCAATAGCAAGTTTTAGGTATAGATATGGAGAAATCCAAATTTTCTTTGCATTCGAGCGATACGCGGTGCTCCCTAAGTAAAGAGAGGCGACGATGACTTTGGGGTAATCCCGGAAAAGGTCGCCGACCTCCCAAAAAAAAAAGGTTCGAAAGTAAAATATGCCATTCACACCCTCAATCACGCGCGACGCCGCCGCGCCTATTGGACTATCTCAGGTGAAGTGACGTCACACACGACACGTTTGTCGTTTATATTACAGACTCTTCTTCTCAATTATCCTTTGGCCGAGAAAATCGACAAGTATAAAGTTATGCGGCAGAACATACACTACCGGCGAACAGTATGAAGCCACCCGAGTAAAGTTGATATATTAAATTTAACTAAAAAATTTGAGGGTGTATTAAGGAAAATATTTAATCATAATTCAACATAAGGCGGTTGGGTCTCTCTGTGTACCTAGTGTTGTAGACTAATGTTAGACTTGAGATTTTGCAAGTGTAAAACATTTTTATACCTGTACCGATTTTGTCGCCGGTGTATCTGTTTAAATAAATAAACAATTAAGGCTCCGGTCTCGCTTTGCGACTCTACCTTAAACTGAACTAAGCGCACTTTCACGCGTCTTTTTTGTTATGAATTGCAATTATTAAAAAGTACATTAAAAAAAAAAAATTTGTATTTTTTTTTTCATTAATTTATTAAAAAATAGGTCATTACTAAGTGGTTTTAAGAGCGACTGCATTAAAAAAATTTTTCAACAGAAAAATATATGTATTTGCAGTGGTAAAATTCATGAAACTACAACTTTTTAAACCTCTTTAAATAAGAAAACTAAAGCGTTTATCAAAAAAGTAACCAGTTTAGATTATTGCTAACGATATGAGAATAAATGTAAACTGAATATATTTCGTGTTTTTGTTATAATTTTTACGTAGCATGTGCTTGAATGAGACCTTCAACGCGTTAAACCTAAATAGAGGCATTTTTAACGCCCAATAGAGCTATTAAAATGTGCATCAAAATAAAATTAAAAAAGTGTTTTTGAAATTTCAAATCCATCACTTTCAATAAATGTAAAATATATTTCATTCATTCTTTTGTTAGTAACTGTAAAAAAGCATTTATTTTCTGTAAATTATGCAAGAACACTAATTTTTAGGAGACTCGAGCCTTAAGCCATTTTGACGTTTACATACAATACGTGTTTATTGTTCGTCATTGCTTTCAATGACTTTTTTATATGGTATGTATTCCTAAGGTGTGCGAAAACTTTTCTTAATGTCGTTCAATTTAATACCTTAGGTTTTCACAAGTGGTCACAATTTTTGGAAAGACAGCGAACATTACAAAATACTCGCACTATGATAGTACAAAGTATAGGCAAAGAGATCTAAACAATGTTGAATGAAGAACTTTCGAAAGGCAAATAGCTCCATGTTTCGGATGAGCGCCAAACTATAATGGCATAGAAATTTCCAACTATTTTCTACCGGATTTATTAAAACACTTTTACACGAAAATTAAGCAAGCCTATTACGTCATTTAAGTGGTTTTTTTTAAATTAACTTTTGACTATGTTAAATTTTTTTTTTTCAATCAATTTCACTGCGTCACTGTCCAATAGTGGTGGCAATTGGTAATAGTTTAAGTTACAAGACTTTATAATAATAAGACTTCATACAAACTATTATAATCAAGTAAAATGTTATTTGTCATAAGTGAAGAGAGAGCTTCTCTAAACACGATGATACCCCATTGGAAGAATGTTCTGCGGCCGCCATGATGGACACGGTTTCAAATCACGGTCGAATTTACTCTTATTTGCTCTAACGGCGAAGGAAACTGCGTTCTAGAAGACTCTTTGGAAACATATGATTACATGTCAATCCGTCGTGGATTTTAGCTCATATCTCCTCGAAGAGAGAAAATGATTTTGTCCAGTCGTGGGATACTCGTATAATGTAGATGCTGATTCATTGCTCTCTTCCGTGGGGTCAGAAGCCATTTGGACAAAGAAAAGAAGAAAAAAAGTACTCACATTGGACATTGATGTAAACATCTTTGTAGACGTAACCGAGCGAATTGGTAGCGTTGCAGCCATAATTTCCAGTGTCCTTCTTCTCCAAGTCAGTGATGATGATCGAATCCGGATTGATTTGGCGACGCGGGTTAAAAGGTGCCTTTTCGATCGGCTCTCCGTTGTGCACCCATTTGATCTGAGGTTCCGGAGTACCGCCGGCGCTGCACCTGATGACGGCTGTTTCACCTTCGGCCAGATTCTGTAACTGCGGCTCCTCAATGAAGAATGGTGTTGCTGAAAAAATATCATATGTTAATAAAAAAATAATTAAAAAAAAACACTATTACAACCTCTGTTTATCTAAAACCGTTAACCGTTTAAAACTTAAAACTTTCAAAATAATGTTTCAATTTTGCTTAAATAAAACATAGGCCGCACTGAAAGTTTTTAAAACTAGCCAGAAAGTAAAAATTTATATAAATCTCGAATTAAAACTCTTTAGGAAGGTTCATTCAGTTGACATTTGTTTTTAGAAATTTGTGTTCATTTAAAAAGCGTATGTCGTGCGAAAAAATGAATTTGACGAGAGATCATTTTCGCTTTGATTTATGATGACTTTCGTTGCGGTCAAAGTTATGATAGACTTCAATTGGCATTTCATGACGAAGTCCCATCCCGTACCACTGTTTACAACTAGTTCAGTGAGTTTAAACGTGGTCGCAGCAATTTCGCTGATGATTTTCGTAAAGAACGTCGTCTACGGCGGCAAATGAAAATTGTTGTAAGTAAACAACGTTGATTGTCCGTCCCTCACATCAATGATTAAGTTGAACACTCCCGGAATGTTTGCTCGAGCACAAAACTTTAGACCGTTTTACATAAGATTTAGTAAAAATAAATATGGTAGCAATACACCGGTTTCTTGTGCTTTGCGATTTTATAATGAAATATTTCACAAAAGTGACATTGACATTTTTTCTGATAAAATTGGACCATTTAAAAGGGTCAGTGTACTTTTTTCTATGAGTCACTTCTTTTCATTATCTTGTTCAAATTTTGTTATAATTTTGATAATGGGTATATTTTTCTTATTGATAAAATTTTGAATTCCATTATTGAATTGTTTCTTTCTGTTTATTGACTTATAGCATGGAAATGCTATAAGTCAATGAGCATATGATATATGCTCATTAACATTTGTTGATTCATTCATTTAACTAATTTCTAATAATGCTGTGCTTTCCTATAATTTAAATTTATACTTGTAATGTTTCTTTCTGTGAGGTTGTATATTATGTTTAAGTATGTCTTTAGTTGGTAAGCCTTTTGAAATAAATAAATAAACATGTATAAATTTATAAGTGAAAATCTACTGTAGCAAAAAAACAAAAAAGACAGTTGAGATAGTTCATTTTTTGATGTTTTTATTAAGTAAAATTTAAAACGGTGGGAGAGCGTAACAATTTGCACATGGTAAGCCTGTCCTATCGCACTTTCTTATAGAAAAAAATCTAAAGTAATTATTGAAATAATGATCGACGATGATGTAATAAAGCTCCAATTTCGTACAAGTCCGTTTCGACAATTTGTTACTTACTGGAAGGAGACTCTGATCAAATAGAGAATTGACATTGTATTAACTTCGTATATCTAGAGTTAAAGTTCGCGTGTTGTGAACAATTACGGGAGTGGATTAGAGACGCGTAAACAATTCCGTTACTTTGCGTATACGCACTTATGTTTGACGAGAAACAATCGAATTAAATTTATATTGAGTCGTTGCTTAGACAATTTCTTTACTCGCGATGAAGAGTAGCCATCAAATTTATTATTTCGTAGAAAATTCTTTTGGTACAAGATAAAATAACAAGCTTTTAAATCAAACAAAAGCTTTCATGTTATTGAAAAATTCAAAACAATCCCGAGTCCCAAATTTTTACACCAGGTTAACAAAATTAACCTAAATTTACAAAACAGTTATCGCAACTGAATTTTATAGAAAATTTTTCGTCAGCGCCCTTTTTTCTTAGGCGTTGAAACATTTATTCAATACTATCTACGACTTCGTACGCGTAGTATTCGGAATATCGCATAACTCTGTTGTTTGTAAACCGATTGCAATGAAACAAACACTAAATGTTGCGGGAAGTTTGCTACATAAAGTGAAAACCGCCTAATCGGTTAAGCTGTTTCTGAGATTAGCGTGCACAAACGTGCAGAAAAACAGACAAAAATTCTAAAAACTATTTTTTTTGTATAAGTGCAACGTGTACAAATTGTTTTTTTTTTTTTTTTTTTTCGAAAAAATATTTAATGTATAATACAGACACGGCTCGTTTGCGATTTTATTATATGTATAGAATAGATTTATTGCTCACATATTGTTGAGTTGTCAGTCCTTTTTTCAGGATGAAAGGCACCCCTAACGTCCTTTTATGTAACACGTGACAACGTGTATGCAAAATTTCATGGTGATCGATAAGGTACTTTTGGAATTTTGCGGTTTTGAACAAACGAACATTATTTTTTTATATTTATATACAGAATTTCTCCGTGCACATTGAATATTTTTTGTGCTACCAAACGTCAACTAATTAGCAGATTGCATGCATGGCACCAGTCGCGAAAAGTTAAAAGTTACAAACGATAAAGGGAGACGTGGGGTATTATATTTATAGATTGTGAGCGAACGATACCCAAAAAGACAACTTCAGAAACCACAGCACCCTAAACTTATAATGACATGCTTACTGGATATTTTCCCACCTGTACGCAGCGTAGAGCTCACTCAAGAACACATAGTGATCCTCTCACCCTCTTTTATCTACTAAAAAATTGATACAATTTCATTTCTATTTCTATTAAATTACTGTTATCTTGTTTAATTATTGATTTTTGTTTGCAAAATAATACCCTATAACCTATAAGTGGCAATATGCCGTGGTAGGGTCTTTATTAGAAATAAATAAAAAAATAACATCTTAGAATTTCTTCTTTGGCGTATGCGGGTTTTCTTCAACGTTTGAGAGCGCAGTCATTTGGACAGCTCGTCTGGCGGCAGTAACCACCCCCTTACAGAAGACCACCGTGAAATAACAGCACGTGTGCTGTTGTGTTTCGGTGAGTGAGTAAGGGCCCATTTTCCTATCCAATCCCTTATCTTAATCCTACTGTAGTCGGCAGCGCACTTGCAGCAGCTGTGCGTTGCTTGTATAGGCAACAGTAGCCACATACCATCAAGTGGACCGTCAGCCCGTCTGCCGATCTTAACATTAAAAAATATATAGAAAAAGCTTATTGGTACATGCCATGACCGGGGATCGAGCTCGGACCTCTCGACATGATAGGTCGCATCTAAGCCCACTGCGCCACCGACGCTCAAGATACAAGTGATACAACATAGACAGGGATAACAATCTCTGCTAACTTTTTCTAAGCAAACCAACTGATTTTGATACCCAAGTTTGGAGTGGGTCGTTAAAGTGACACACAACAAAACAGCTAAGTGCTTCTTAATAATCGTACAAAATCAGAATACCGTTTCACGCGAGAGTGACGTTTAAAAATCCTGCCTACGCTACATTGATAGAGGACAAACAAATTCAATTAGTCCACGAAGTCAGTCTAAAAATACAATTCGACGTGAGCCCCGCCGTTGAAGGTGACTCCGGCTAGGTCTCATTTATGTCGTGTACTTGCAACACTTTTAAAAGGACCGTGCGCCATAACTTGGTCGCGTCATCTATACATTCATACATATAAAAAAAATTAAAATTTGTACACGTTTTTGCACACGTTGTAAATAAAAGCAATTTGTACACGTTGTACAGTGGGAGCAGAAATACCTTCGTCAGTTTTCAAATTTATTCTTTTATTAAGTGGTAGACTTAATAAAAGAATTAATTTGAAAACTTACTTTTCAATGAAAAGTAAGTTTTCAAATTGAATATGAAAGTAAACTTACTTGATATAATCACAAGGATCAATATGGTTTACAACTCTGACCGATAAATAGTTTCATATCAACATCAAACCTTTTTTAATGTCTGTCATTACGAAGTTCATGTCAAATAAGGTAAAGGGCCCCTGGTTCGTGCTAGTACGTTATTTCGTTAGTTTTGTTTGTGGCGCAAAAAATAAGCAATTTAAACATTATTTATTTAAATTATTGATTAGTACCAAATCTCTATCATTTAAACTGTCTAAAAAATCAAGTACCAACATTTTGGCGACTAAACTGAGAACAATACGACGCTTGAAACTCTCAATCGGCGACTAACAGCTGTGCGGCGTGCGTATATACCTTGTCACCATAAGGTTAGCGCTCTTATTTGTTAAGCTTACGGACAGGCAAAGGTAAGAGCATTTGACTAGAACTTTTAATTGTGTTTTTTTGTGTTCCTTAACAATCGATTAGACTTTGAAAAAAGTTATAGCAAGCATAGAATTCCTTTAAAATTGCAATAAATCGACTCACGAAATAGCGGTCAATTTATTTTTCGTGTGTCCCTTAGTTCGTGTCACTACCGAATCAGAGATATTCTAGATACATTTTTGTTGCTTGTGCATTTATATAATAATTAAGATAATTTAAACGTAAATTTAAAAAAAAATAATGTATTTAATTAAGTTTCTTATGAGCTAAATTCGGTATATGTTTTATTTACTAGAATTCTTATAATACGGGTTTGAAGTTGACCTGAATTTACATTTTTAAGGTAAATTCGCATAGCTACTACTGGCATGATTTTGTTTTTTATTCTGTTTATTTTATTTATTTTATATATTTTTAATTATAAATCGGATAAATAATTTTTAAATTACATAATTTAAAAAAGATCTACAAATTTGAGTGCGAGAATTCCAAAAATCAATAACACGAAACAAGGAACTCGATTCTGTTACTTTTCCTCAAGTTCGTGACATCGATACACTCATTTCTCTGTGTTTATTAAGTGGGTATGTATCTTTTTTACTAGAAAACAAAGAAAAAAATCAATAAGTCATCGATTCCAATCGATGGATTACCAGCAACGCTTATGTTTTGTCTATAAAAGAGTTTTTTTTTAATGATTATTCTTCAAAGTTCAATCATTTAAATTTATTTAAGTTTATTTGAAATTATTTAAATATTTAAGTATTTAGATTTATTAAAATTCATTTAAGTTTATTTTTATTATTAAGTTCATAATTTTGTTTCTTAATCAAGCAAAGAGATAGCAGTAATGTAATATATATATACATTACTGTAATGTATGTACCTACATACCTAATATTAATGTGTATACTTTAGCAAACCAAAGGTTTAAACGAAAAACACATTGAGTTTTGTTTTAAATTTTAATTTGTAAGTAATTTATTTATTGGTATTAAGCTGAATCTCACGCTCACACCTTTTTTATTTAAAAAAAGTCTATCCTGTTTTTAACTATTAAACCCTTTAAATATTAATGTTTTTTATTAATAAATTATCATTACTGACTGTAAAAAATCTTTATCACGAAACAGGGGCCACGAGCTCACGAACTTAGAAGCAGAGCCAAATTTTATCACGAAATAGGGTTCAAACAAGAGGCTCACAAATAAATTAATATAAATAACAATTCATATTAAAACTACATAATTCTAGGGTGAAATTATCGGCAAAGTACCAACATTCATCACACAAAACTTTCAAACTGGTATCATGTTTAGTAATATATTTAAAAAATCTTAAAATCTTAAGAGCCTTAACATGCCGAAATAGGGGACATTTACCTTATGTTCTATTTAATTGTCATTGTGTGTCAGTGTCATATAATTAATTCTTGTATTTCTTGCGATAAATATTAAACGTCAATTCGATATTTTGTTTTGTTTTGACAATTGCCCTTATGCAAGCAAATGTCGACTTTAAGATGACGAACCTATTATTACCGTGACTTTACCTACTTAAGTTACCGAGGTCAAAAAATAGTTTTTAGAATTTTCATCTGTGCGTTTGTGCACGCTAATCTCAGAAAACCGACTTGAATGTGGTTTTCAGTGATGCACTGTAGCAAGTTTCCCTTAGTGTTTCATTCCAATTGGTTTACAAAAGTTACGCGCTATACCGAATACCACGCGTACGAAGTTGCGAACTCAGCTAGTTTCAAATATTCTCAAACCTATGTGAGGCGGTTATGTTAGATACTTTTTTAAAATTTACCAACGATCCCCCCCGGCTTCCTCATTAATTGCTCTTTCAGTTAGTGAAAACCGTATCAAAATCGATAGTTCAGAAGTATTAAACGGTGAAACAGACAGAGGCAGACAGACACCAACATCATATTTTAACTTGACTATTTTTACCTAACTTCCTAAATTATAAGTGCGAAAGAGAGTTTGTTTATTTGTAATGCTTTCACGCCATAACTACTCGGCCGATTATCATGAAATTTTGGATACACGTTGTCATAGGTATAGAAACGGATATGGTACCTTGCATTTAAAAAAAGAACTGGAAAACGGAAGATAGATTATTAGTGGACCCAGCAAACGTTGTCCTGCCAGACAATGTAATCCGATTGCAATCCGAGGGGTCCAATTGTGAATCTAAACCATCCATAGACCAACTCAAACATTTGGAAAAAAAATCATCCAAATCGGTCCAGCGCCTTTAGGAGTCACATCAAATCAAGTGACATACACACGATCGGAATAATTTTAAATATATAGAGAAAGTTACATAATAAAAATGTGTATAGCATTTGCTCTATTTTTTAAATTATCATGAAGTTTTAGGGCAATACGATAACAAGAAACTTAAAAACCAAGCTATGTAATATGCAAATTAAGACTAATTTTTAAAATATTCCATTTTTCATTCTTTCTAAGCATCGAACCTGGAACCCTCGAAGCCGAGTTTGAGCACTAACCACTTGTGTAAAACTAGAAATGAACATAGAAAAACTAAGATGTATTTGATGTACGATATGTATATATGTAATGTGGTTTTCTGTTACCTCTTACAAAATCTCGAAAAGTGTGACAAGGACGTTCGATTCGTCGAGTCGCCATCGTCAGCTCTATTAATATTACTTGAGGTGCATTAAACTTTGCGGCATGTTAACAATGGGCACAACACACACACACACACACACACACACACACACACACGAGAGCATTCAATCAATAGAACATTAATTACGACATTGAACTTATAAAATGTTATAAGATCAAAGATAGAATTCTCCTTATATACGAACAATATTTGAAATTGCATCAAATGTGCGAGTATTGATCGCACGGCGTCACACAAATTTCTGGAAGAGGAACATATCTGACGAAAAATATTTGTACTCAAATCCTATATCAAGCTATATTATACGTAGTTATTTTTTATGTGAAGTTCGGCGGGCAGGCAAGTTGTCTTGAGCAGTCAAAGTCAAATCAAATCAAAATATTTATTTATCAATTAGGTTTCTCCAAGAAACTCTTATGATCATCATTTAAATTTACCAGGGTTTCGGAAAAAAGCCAAGATGACGATCCTGAGAAGAAACCCCGAAAGAAACTCAGGATACTATTCTTTTTGTCGAAGGAAACAACCTTACTAATATTACCTATAAAATCAGATATTTAGAGGTTTACTCAATCACGCGTAGATCACTGAACAGATTTGAATGAAACTTGCCTCACAAATAGTCCATGAGCTAAATTAAAAGATAGGATACTTTTAATTCAGTAATAAGTCCTTGTGAAGTATTATCGCACACAATTAGATTACGCAAGGCACGGTCGGTGTGGGAGAGTTCTGAAAAAGCCTGATAAAGGACACAACCTACCTTTTAACAAGCCTCCCATATGATAGGCTACCAGAAGTAGTTATTTCTGATGACTGGATCGTTCAACAACTCTAATGAATATTTCGTGAGGTTTGGTTAATTGTATAATTATTTTTTTTTTTTTCAATGTTAGCCTTTAAGACTTCAGAGGGTGGTAGCAAGCGGCGACTGCCGGGGAGCGAGCTTTCTTAAATTATGGCTTCCGGTCAGTTTATGCGTTTAAAACTTCCATTGCAGCGGATATTACGAAACATTATAAATGCTCGCAACTCTTACATAACCTATAGGTTTCTTTTAGAAGCAAAGCAATCAATATCAAAGGACAGACTTTAAATCCTTTTTAATTAGCTATCATTGAAATCTGCTAAATATTGAGTTTTTGGTTAACTGTAAAATACAAGTGTGATTAGTTCTTGTAATTTGCGAGAAATATTAGCCAAAAAATATATAAAACAACTTCTATATTCTATAGGTATAGAAAATATTCGTTAATTCACAATGGAATTGACAGTGTAAATAAAACAAAATGGCGGTCGTCTTCTTTGAATTTATTATAGCTAGTAAATATTATTTATAATCTAACCATTAATTGCATCTACAAACTTGCTGCGATAAGTAATTCTTTTCTGTTAGGTCTATTTTTATTTTGCAAATGCATACAATATCAAGCTGACCAGTATTGAGTTTCTTTTTTTTACAAACCGATGTCATACTATGATTTCAAAATTACGTTTTAGCTAATTTTTCTTGTTAACCAAATATTTATATGGTGATTCATTTAATTACTTGTCAATACCAAATAGTTACTTTATTGTCAAAATATACATTAGAGGCACTATTAATATCTGCGAATGATTTGCCAGAAGTCAGAATTCAACCATAGAACGTGAAAAGTTAGTCGCCTGTATAATAAGCAGAAGAGGCGAATCAAATCAATAAACAATATTGTATTTATATTGTATTTGTTTGTATCGAGGTAGAAAATATATTGTTTGATATGTACTCTGAACACTTACAAAACAGTTACAATTATAAAACAAAAACGATGTTTAAATCTACTTTGAAGAATTCGCAAATCCTTTCAAGAATTGCACAACCAGATTTGATTCGCAATCAATCTACCAATTTGGTAGACTTTTTATTTTTTAAATTGTTTAAAAGTATTTGTCAAATATGAAACGGAATTTCCAAAATCATTACATCCCGTCATTAACAAAATTTACTATATAAAAATCTTATTTAGCCATAACACGTCTTTATAATTTATATATATATATCATGCAATCGTGTGTGGAGTTTAAAAATGCCTAAAACATGTCTTTAATTATAAATTATATATTTGACTTTTAACATTGATTTCAATTATCTTAATTACCTTATTATTTTAACTATCTTAAAAACGGAATAATTTTTTTTAAAGTATATCGCTTTTAGAATGATACCAACAGTGACCTCTAAATTCAAAAATAAATGATAGCAGTCCACCTTTATTATTACTACCGATAGCATTCTATAAAATAATTAAAATTACTGTTAATTGCTACTTTATATACTTACATAAAATATTATCTTATATTAATATTAAACATGTAGCAGTAGAGATAGGATTTTTATTGCCTGTAACTGGACCTACGAAACTCTAGATACCAAAATAAGTAAATATTGTACACAAGTCTACAACAAAACCTCAAGAAATTTTTAAGAATTTTCATATTAAATTAAAAATAGTGCTGACACAAAATTAAAAATAGCTATAAAACTATATACATATATAATTGAGCAGTTATATAGGAACACTTTATAATTGAAAAATAACGACCTCCTTACAGAGAGCCACTGGGAAGTAATAGCACAAGTGCTGTGGTATTTCGGTGAATCGTTAAGGGTAGCCAGAATCCACATAAAGACTCACTTGAATCAACTCTTGGAGTTGCTTGTGTTTATAAGGTATTTTCGCCCGTGACTTCGTCCGCGCCCTTTTTCTCGTATTTGTCAGGCGTTGAATTTTTTATTTTCATTTTTAGATGATCCCTCGGGAACAGTACTTTTTTCTGGATGAAAGGACAACGTGTATGCAAGATTTCATGATGATTGGTTGAGTAGTTAAAGCGTAAAAAACAAACAAACAAAAGAACTCACTTTCCAATTTATAATTACTAGTTATGTATTAAGTGACCGACTTTTACATAAGAAATTATTTACTTCATAAAATACAAGACTAATTTTACCTTTGCGATTGTAAGCCACCAAAATTTGGCCAAACTAATATAATAATAATAATAATTTATTTGCGATGACCATAGGTAATTGATACCAGAGATGACATTCAGTCTTCTCATGACCAACCGGTATACGGTGTGCAAATCTTGACATTTAAGACCGGCCCTTGGCTCCGTGCGGAGTAGAAATTTTCAAAAATCCTTTCTTAGGGGATGCTTACATTATAAATAAACTTATGTTCAAAATTTTCAGCTTTCTAGTCAATAGTTAAAACTGTGCTTTAATAGATACAATTTTATAAGTATAGGTGAGATTTACTCCTAGGTTCGTGTGATTGAACACGTAATAAGGTTAACCTTCGCCCGTGTGCGCCTTAAAAAGGGCCGACGTACTGCCGATCATTTGTGGCCAGGAAGTGCGCGCCAAAACACAGCCACACTGCCCTTATACGCGACTACTACATTTGGTATCCCCACGTACGAGGAGTGTTCGTCTCACTCATTAGTCTCATTATTACTTTACTTTCCCAAACGAATTGCTCGGACGACGATTGTTTACTTTCCATCGTATCCCATTGAAAGTTTATCTTGGACAGAACAATAACAGATTCAAAAATAAATATTTTTGCGGCCTTCTAACAGCAATAAAGATAAAACTCATCGTACGCGCATACAGGTCCACAGGAAACAGAGATTACTTTTGTATATTCTTTATTGGATGGATACATCGATAGATGGATATGACTAAATTGCAGTCTCTTACAACAGTCAATTCTTTTGCTTTTAACACCAGCTCGGAATACATATTCTATGGGGAAGAACTGGCAAGCAACCTCATTAGTTGCTCTTTGCAATATCAATACATTAACAAATATTCAGTCCCAAGCTCCTTTGGTCCAACTTAAAAGATAGGATAGTTTTTATCTTAATTATTGACATCAATATTTGTTATTGCAAAAATGTTTATTATACAACAGTAGTGTCTATTTATAGGTTAGTTCGATGAATTATTAATAGAGGGCTCTGCCTTGCTACCATGAACGGCATCCGAAGTTTATCCTCTGTGTCCCACTTGCAACTTCTTACATAAGTACGATAGAGAGAGAAAACTGGTGAGAAGAGAGAGAAATAGAAATATATATTTTTTGTATAGTAAGATAAGATTAACGATGTACTCATTCATATCATCATTAATTCCTGTGATTGAACGAAAACTGAACGTCCCACTATTACATTGAACATGGCAATATTATTTCACAAAGTGACATCGATTTTTACCATTTTTTTTTTGTATATTTGGTAGGTATGAGAATAGGTCTTCACTTTAACATATGTTTTGAAAATAAAATTGGACCCGATAGGTGACGCCACAATCGGTTTACGGAATTATTTTCGGGTTCTGGCAGGACAACGTCTGCTGGGTCAGCTAGTAAATGTTGTGTTATAAATGTTTGTTTGTTATACTTTCACGCCTTAACTACTCAACCGAACACCATTAAGTTTTGCATACATGTTTTCAAGCAAATATATGAGCAAATAATGTTTGTTAACAAGTAAAAAAATTGTTATGTTAACATCTAAAAAAAGGAGCGTGGATGAAGTCGCGGAGAAAAACTAGTCCTTTACAAAGCAACGTAATTTCTGTTTTATTACTTTTAAAATTTGTATAAGGGCAGGGCTGAATATGACTTGCATACCTTACTATAAAGTGTACGACATATTAGGTCGGGGAAAAGTCTTTTCGCAATAGTATGCAAAACTTGTAATTAAAATCTCTTTGGCTGTACTATTGTATCTGGCTGGTTTTGATGACCTTAAAAAGGTTACATTTCAAAAAAAGAAACAAATTAGTAAAATGTTGTTTCCAATTATTTTTCATTTGTTTTTCTTTCTGTCAACATGAGTGAATCTAATGAAGAAATTCGATACATTTTAAAATTTTATTACAAAAAAGGAAAAATTCAATGCAAGCCGCGAAAAAAATTTGCGACGTTTATGGACCTAATGCGAAATTCTTCTTTTAGTTTAGTCCAAAATAAATCCATTTGATTTTCCATTTTGATTAGGTACTATAATGTGGGAAAGCGAGTTTTATTGTGGTATTGCTGATTAATAAAATTTCTTTTGACATTTTGCAACTATAATTAAACTAAAATAATTTTGGGAACAATAAAAATATTTATTTTTGTAATTCCCAAAATTTCCCAAATTGGATATTTCTTGTGGGACATATTGGGAATAGACCAAAATGGCTTACTTATAAAATGTCGCTACCTATAAATGTCACGTATAAATGTCATGTCACTACCTATAAAATGGCAAAAAGTCATCGAACAAAACGGCACATATACTGTAATTAAAAGTAAATAAATGAGTTTTCATATAAATGCGAGAAACTTTTCCCCGACCCCCAAGATTTTTTGATTTTTCTAAGCCATGTTCGATCTACAACTAAAGTGTGTTTACGTTTAATCCACAAATAGAATAGACGCTGAACCTATCTTAGAATAGCCCGACTCGTCAAATTGTTACGTTTCGCACAATTTAAGGCTTTCTAAACGCTATCTCAGGGGCATTTCGTCATTGAAACAACTTACCCTGTATCTGCAAACTGATGGAGTACGTCTGAGCAGTTCCGACGCCGTTGCTGACCTCGCATGTGTACGTGCCTTTATCCTCGTATCCCGCGCGTTTGATCACCAACGTCTTTCCGTAGTTGTCCTGCGTTATACGTTGCGATGACAGGATCGTGGCGCCGTCCTTCTTCCAAACTATCTCCGGCAGTGGCCTGCAAATCATCACGCATATTCAAATACGTTCCTAATCTAATTACGAGTAAGTATGTAGTCAGCAAAAATTCAACTGGCTAGAACGTTAAGCATAGTTTTTCACAAGATGCTATGTCGTAGCCAGGTTTGTAGTTGGCTTTATGGAAATAAAAACTGCTAAAAATCGGCATCAGTTGCTTAAAGAGGAAGTAAATATATATTTTTTTTAATTAAAACCGAGCGAATAGGCAAGAAAATTTTCACTTAAAACTCAATAACTGCATATTATGAAACTATGAAAGAAGGAGGACGCCAACTTCCTTATATCTCCCCCTTTTAGAACAAGGACATATCAAATTGCGAAGGAAAATCCAATCAATGAAAGATACGCGGGGCTACGTTTGCGTCTTTTGTGCGCAGTATTAGGGACATTTTCTTTTTGTCAACAATTTCTTCATTATAAAATTTGGTTTTTACTTTTATCATCTCACACGTTTGATTTTTAAATTCAAATCGATCTATGAATAAAAAACACACAAACACAAATGGTTTTAAAATCGATTGTAATGACCTAGTTTTTAATAGCGTGTTAGGTCGAGTCCCATAATTCCATTCCCATGAAATCGTCAGTGATGTCATAACGTCCATTTTAATAAGTGTCAACACATACGAGTATAAGTATACATGAGGTTACGGACATATGCAATCATAAATGGCTGTCCTTTTTTTGTTTCATAGAAAAATTGTGGTAGAGAGATTGACGGTTAGACTGTTGGAACCAGTAGGTAATGGACACATATGTGCTTATGAAAACATTCAGTTGCACTTTTTGTGGAAGCGGGATAAAAATGTTCAATCTATACATAACGTATGCCTTTGAAACTTCCTAAAGTCTGGCTAATAAAAGACTGAGACTATTTTCTTTTTAATCATATTAAAATGGCACAGTTGCTTGTCATTGATTGCCAAAAACTGTAATTTCCGTTACAATTTTGTAAACATTACAAAAACAGCTTAAAGAGATCCACGAGGAGAAGTCATCTTTAAATGAAAACAAAAGTATTTACAATAAGTATCCGATCTCACTGGTTTGTGAGATAACCACAAGACAAGGAATACTTTTGTTCGAATATTTTCAAGAAATGGCGGCAGTAACCGCATATACGTGCTGTTGTGTTTCGGTGAGTGAGTAAGGGATGCCAGAGCCCATTTCCTTATCCCCTCCTAATCCCTTATCCTAGTCGGCAGCGCACTTGCAGCAGCTGTGGCGTTGCTTGTGATATAGGCGACGGTAGCCACCTACCATCAAGTCAACCGTCAGTCTGTCTGTTGACCTTAACATAATTTTTTTTTTAAAATGTATCAAAATATATTTTATCTTACTGCAATCAGTGTTTTTTAATTTTTACTGGGCATTTTCAGTCTTACCTTTCACTTAAACCAAACTATACTCGTAGTGTTCTAGAATCTAAAACTGGATTGGCACTCTATACAAAATGTGTGTCTCATATACATAAAATAGGGAGTGTGGGTAATACTCACGTGCCGCCATAAATGCAATACAGTTCGACCTTCTTCCCTCTCAGGGCGATCTCGTTTCGCCTCGTCGTATATTGCTTCACGGGTGGCTTCTTGTTGAGAGCCGCGGTCACCCCTGTCGTTTGCACTTCCAGATACACTTTATTGCCGAGCTTGTATTCGTTCCTGAACACGGACTTCGCCGCGCAGGTGTAAGCGTAGTCCACGCTGGCGTCCTCGCGGGTCACGTTCGTGAACCACAAATTCCCTTCCGGATCGAGGGTCATGCGAGAGTTGTTGATCGTCTTCAGCTGACCCTGGTCACCTTGGAGCATCCAGTACACGTTCGGCTTCGGCCAGCCGTCGGGCGGTTGGCACGTGAGCTTGTAAGGTTCTCCCTCCTGGGCGGATTGAGTTATTTGTATTCCATCGGCGTCTTTGAAAGAGTTCAGTTCGGCTTTCCTGACGAAGACCGAGTTTGAGGTGGCCGTGCCCCACTCGTTGTACGCGAAGCATTGGTACTGGCCCATGTCTTCGTTCTCAGGCTTGCTTACGACGAGCGTACCGCGGCCGGGTTGCTGCGAGATGCGATTGTCATAGCTCGTGTATTCGAACGGTTTCCCGTTCTTGATCCATCTGTACCTGTGTCAAGAAAAAAATCAAGTATTTACAAACTAGTTCCATAATATTAACTTGTAGAGTTACTGGACGAGTAGTGTTCGAGAGTCTTTAGTCATAGCGACCACTACTAAACCTTAGCGAAAAATTAATTTGGCTATATTATAAAAATAATTGATTATATTATATACATATATTTACTACTGGCCGAACCGCGTCGGCTCCGCACGGATGCAACGCACGGTTTCTCGTTTATCGCTCTTTTCAATAGTGAAAACCATATTGAAATCGTTTGGGTGGTTTAGAAGAAGTTAGCGGAGAGGCGGACAGTGCCTTTATTTAATAATATTTAAAGAAAATTACGTTTTAATCAAACAGGCGAATATTAACTGTAACAAGGACTGGCGGATTTTTTTTTTTTTTATATTATTAAAGGTGGCAGACAGGCTGACGGACCACTTGATGGTAGGTGGCTACCGTCGCCTAAGGACACAAGCAGCACCAGGGGGGGTACATGTGCGCTGCCGACCTTGCAGGAATTTGTTTACTGCTCGCTTGAAGAAGCCCATATTGTAGCTAGATGGGAAGACCTTAGAAGGGAGACTGTTCCAAAGATCGCGCGTCCGTGGAATAAAGCTTCTACTCATCCGAACTGTGCGCAGCGGCACTTTATCCAGGTAATGCGGATGAACTTCGCATCTATGGCACGCAGTGCGGTGGTAAAAGACCTGCCGAATCTACATTGACATAACTTTAGAGACGGGACTCATCAAAAATTTAATGCCAATTAGAGTTGCTAAAATGTTTTTTTTTTTCACTGGCAATTAAAATGGCAGTTTTACACGTACACACTGTCGTAAAACCTCTTCAAAAGGACTCATTAAACATGAGAAACTCTTGAACAATGTTTGCGCATTTAAACGAATTTCAAATGAACTGTTTTTTAAGTTTTCAAGATTAGTTTAATTAAAATATATTTTGCTCTACTAACTTGGTTGTAATCAAAAAAGTTTCAATGTCACAATTTCGAGTGTGCTTCTTGAGCTGCATAAATTTGTAAGAGGTATAAAATATAGATCCCTGAAACATTGATAACCCTTATATTCACATACTTATTATTACTATACGTTTAATGGGATACTTTTATTTAAATGAACAAAAAAAAGTTTGGGTTGGGAAATAAGATTAAAGCATTTTATTGAAATCCGATTACAAGAAATGTCGAGACTAAAATATCCTTAAATCTCGACTAAAATAAAAAAGATTTGTTAATCAATATTTGAGGTATGAACTATGATATCACATTTCCGAGTTGAGCTGTAGGCGCCTACAGAGTCTGCAATCGTACAAGGTTGATTCATCAATATTTATGACACATCGCGTAGCATCATTGTAATTATAAATTAAATAATAAGTATTAATATTAAACTATATAAATATTAGCGTGTATTACGCTGTGAGCAATAACGATAGCTACTCGTAAACAATGTGCAACAACACATTCATAAGAGGAATTACTAATTAATTATGAAGAATTACCTATTAAATTCAGTCAATTCATGAACTCGAAAATAATCTCAGTTGCATGTGACGCATGCAAACATACGCCGACGTATTATAATTATGTTAATTGAGTGTTAGTCCATAGATCGAAATTCGATCATATTAATAATTTAGAAAGTGAGGAAAATAAGACTTGCTTTTATTGATATCATTAAAGTCAAGAAAAAAAAAAGACAAACAAATTGAAAAAGATATTATACAGGTTCGTGTCAATTATGTTATAGAGGAAATTTTAATATTATTATAGAGGA
Organism: Bembecia ichneumoniformis; assembly: GCA_910589475.2. NCBI lineage: Eukaryota > Metazoa > Arthropoda > Insecta > Lepidoptera > Sesiidae > Bembecia > Bembecia ichneumoniformis. The sequence continues at coordinate 1,954,180 of OU342520.1, forward strand.
ACATCAGTAACCAATAATGTCCCCTTGCCTTTACGAAAATCGCGACATTTTCTTCAACACCGACACGTCGGCTTTGGCATGTTGTTTGATCGATGTTGGAAGATTAAAAAGATACGTTGGCTAAAAGCTGCCCATCTCGTTGTATTAAGAAAAGAAAAACTTTTCTTTTATATAAAATACACTTTAAATTTAAATGAATGAATAAGTGTTTATTTTGCAACAGAGATGACCGAAAGAAATTTGACGTCAGATCCGGTACAAATTGCATCCCTGCGAAGCCGCGAGCGGTACGTATAGTATGACGTAAAAAAGGAATCCATTTCGGGCACAAAACACGACAAAATATAGCTTGACATAAGACATTACATTCTAAAAAAAGTTTGAAGAAATGAAATGCATATTAAAATTTTGGTCATTTTCACCCATGAGAATTCGAGGCCTCCTGCTATAGTTTATTTTAAGAAAAAAATGTGTGTGTCAATAGATAACTGGATGCCTAATTAGATACTTTATATTGTTTAGTTACATTCTGCATACTCAGATGTCACGTGTTTAGTTACGTTCGGTATACACAGATATCACTACATTTTATAAGGTTAAATAGTTCATTTTTTTCGACGACAGATGTCGCTGCGCCGGCAGTTTATAACGCGCTATTGTTTCGTTCCTCAGCGCGGACTACACTTTTCATACAAAATTTCGACGGTTGCTTTTAAAGCCCAGAGAATAGAATTAGGGAACCTAAATACATGCGTTAGCTGTCGCACTGATGTCAAAGTGACAGATAACGTAACGTTTTTCACTTAACGCTTGTATTAATTTTACTCCTCATAAAATTACCGGGGGGCCTTACATGAAAATCGATTCTTAAGGAGTAAACTTCAATAAAATTAAACGAGAATAAATATTTCTAAAAATCGTTGTAAAGCGGCATAAAATAATTTTCAACGGATTAGACCATTAGGAATTTTAAACGAAATAGTTATTTTTTTTAAAGCGGTTAAAGAAATACACGGTATGATGGTACTTAACCAGTTATTGGTATTATATCATAGTTATTTTTAAAAGGCAACACTATCAATGTTTTTGACCTTTACGGGCTTGAACAACTTTGTCACAATACGATTGACCCACATCTTGTGTTTATTTTTTCATAGAAGTACATGCGTAAAAAAAAACATAGTATTTGTGCATTCACAGTTCACACTACACAGTGCACAACAATAAATAATTCATAATTATTATTTTTAAAGTGTGACTCAACAAGTGTACAATGATTTTACGAATCGTACAGAAAACAAGAATTATACGTGACATCATTTCGCATAAATTTGTATCATTTTGTATTTCTAATGAAATATTCCCTGCAAATATTACTAGTAATAATTAAATTGATCAAAGTGTTCAAGGCAATCTTAACGGTTGTTCTATGATGTGTGACCAATGACCAACTACAAAAAGACCTGAAAATGCCTACTGTTAGCGAAGAAATTGGTTAGGTATACAACAGAATACAGGAAAAGGATGGCTAACCATCCAAATGTACTGGCTCAGAAGTTAATGGATGCTAGATGGGATGCGACACAGGTCGCACTCCTGAACATGTCCACGTCGCTTGCCAAGCATACTGTTGAATGTCCGATCAAAGAGACAGATTGCAGTAAATAAAAGAAAAAAAAATTACATACAACATAAAGAAAAGTTGGTCATATTGCGTAAAACGGAAAGAGTTACTGGTGTCGATGACGTTATCGATTGTTTCCGAATAAGATTCGGTAAAATCGACGAATATACTCTGTGGCGCTCGATACGTAAACGCTCTTCCTAACCCCAAATATCAACATAGCGTCAAACCTTCTTGTTTGTTTTCTGCGGGGACAACCTCAATACGAGTACTCCGTGTACATCTACAAAACGTCATCTTGATAGTGAAACGGATCAAATATGTTATTTAGGGTTCATAGTTGGCAACGTTATACCCATCTACCTCCAATTTAAATCAATGAATCATGTAGCAGTGACATAACAAGGTAACAATGACAAAAAAAAATCAAGATCGGTCACTGGACTTCTTACAATACGAAAAGATTACACAAAAAGATGTATGTATGAATGTTTTAATTGATTTTTTATCAGATATACTAATTAATTAAAAAAAATAAATAGATAGCATTGTGAGCAGTCAGTCTGACGCTGTAACCACAGCCTTACAGAGGAACACTTATAAGCTGTTATCAAATAACAGCTAGCATGCAGTTTTATTTCGGTGAGTAAAGGATGCCAAGCCTAATCCTCTATACCCTATAAATATTATTTATCCTTTAATTCTACTAAGGTCGGCATCGTACTTGTAACCATCAAGTAGGCGCCGTCAGCTTGCCTGCTTATGGAAGGCATAATCCTGGATATTATATTGTATGTATAATCAGGATTTCGTTCAGTTGGACTAATGGACGGACGAACACTATAAATGATCCTATTGTCCTTTTGGAGAGTAGTACGAACCTGAATAGTGAATATGCACATTTTTTTATATATTTTCATACGATGTGTTATAGCGTTATATAACCGTAAAAAAAATATTCAGCGCCAAAAAACAGAAATTTAGTAACAAAAAAAAAAATGTTAAAATTACCTATGGGCATTTAAATACCCGCCCTTTTGGCGCGCTTGTCGTGACGTCACAGTCTACAATACAATCAAATGTTAAAAATCACAAAAATTCCATAGACTATGACGTCACACTCGAACTGACCGTTTCAAGTACCTATTTTGAATCTCCCAGAATTTTTCTGCACTTTTTAATAATTATTTTCTCAACGAAAAAGAAATAATATTAAAAAATATTTACATAATCATAATCAGATTAAAATCTAAAATGTACTTAGAAAGAAAATATATAATTTTTTACGATTATTTATCGAATAATAATTTAATATAATTCATTTCAATATTTTTAAATGAAGAAATAAAATTTTATTATTTAAAATATTTTTAATCTATACTGAAACACCAATCACAGTGCGTGACGTCATTTGTGAGCAATCATTGTCTTATGCCAATGCAGCTGTTTTGTTATGATATGACCACAAATGACGTTACGCGCTCTCAGGTGAACTATCGTGGCGTTTTGGCGGCATTTTCAAACAAACAATATTAAAACATGATTTTGAGTACCTAAAAGGCTATAAATAAATAAAATAGTATTTTTTATGGGAATAAATATCCATGAAGATTAATTTAAAACACTTTATGAAAATTTGTCCGATCCCCTATTATAAAGCAAAAATGTTGATTAAAAACATTTAAGCCTTTTTGAATTAGACGCATATTCCCTATTGTTTTAGTAATCAAATAAAGCAATTTAAAATGCTGAAATTTCTATCATTGATAGACTGACGACTTAATAAGGACCGCGCTGGATCCAGGCTGCTGCTGACCAGTCTTATTGGAAAATTATGGGGATGGCCTATCTGCAGTCCAGTGGTGGACGTCCTTAGGCTGAGATGACGATGAAGATGAACTTCTATCGTTCGAAATGAAAGCGGATTGAAACAGCTCCAAATTACAAGCACACGCTGTGCCACGCCCTCATGTTCTGTGGAAAACGTTGATCGCCTACTCCATTCATTGATACGATAAGTTATTACGATGATTTTTTTGTTGACTAACCACCACTAATGTATCATTGACTTGCCAAGGTCGACCGGTTTAGCGACAAGTCAATATAGAACACTAACGAAAAACACATATAATGTTATGCCGACTGCTTTCAATGCAGAGATACTTGCATCAACTTTCAAATGCAACTCGTCTCGTGTAAGAGATTTTATTGAACTCAACCTTCAATAACATATTGATTATATAAGAAGCGCTTACGCATATTTAAAAATAGCATCGCTTCAACGTTTCGTTGGTTCATTATTTGACACATAATTTTTTTATTTTGTTTCTTCAACTACTTAAACTTAAAACTAATAAAATCCTAGTTATCTCTATATATAAAAATGAATCCCCATCTCCCTAGGTCACGGCATCACGCGTGAACGGGTAGACCGATTTTAATTCGGTTTTCACTAATGGAAAGAGGGATAAACGGGGAATGTTTTAGTATATAAAAATTGCACCACGGGCGAAGCCGGGGGCGGGCCGCTAGTAACTAATAAATACAAAAATGAGTTTTTAACGATACAAAAAAGGATATAGAAACCTTTCATCTAAAAAAAAGTTTCATGGACGTTGAAGAAAAACTAAACTTTAATAAATATAAAATACAGGTATACTTATGGGGGAGACCTATATCCGGCAATGGATATAGGGTCTCCTGATTAATAATGGATTATGTTTTATCCTACTAAGGGCGGCAGGGCACTCGCAGCGCCCATGTGGCGTTGCTTGTGCTAACAGGCGATGACAGCAACCTACCATCAAGTGTCCCGTCAGCCTGCCTTAGATGAAAAAGAGGCATATTGAAAATGTCAGAAGAATTGATGTATTAATAGGACTACTACTTTTTTAAATCTACTACTACTTTTTTAACCTAATACTACTTTTTAAATCAATAGAACACATTAGTGACCGTGTGACTCTTAGACAGTAAAAGTGCAATCGATTCTAGGTCATATAGTGAGATAAAGTTTTGGAAGATACGACACGAACGTAGTGCAGGGTGAGTCAAATGACCGACTTGGCACCGGCAGCCAACTAGTAATTCTTTAGCAACTTCGTTGATTTTTAAACTATTTGCTTTTGCGTGCGACCATATTCCATCATTATTGCTCATAAATTCTTGTCAGGCGTTGAATTTTTCATTTTTATTTTTAGATCTCTCGGACAGTGCAACAGTACAATTTGTCTGGATGAAAGGTTTCGATTATTTTCTATGAGAAAAATAGAACAATAGTATGAGAAAAGATATTTGCACTAGTGCCAAAACCCTCGGAAAAAATAGTGAACCAGGTTTATATGGGCAAAACAAAATGGCCGTCGCTTTCCTCTTAATGACTCCCGGTGGAATGTGTCCGTCTGATCCGCCGTCGAGGACAATTTCCGTTCGTTTTCGGTGAGATAAATGGAAAGCCTCCTAGTTATTTCTACGGACATATGCGAGACATTTAACAGACAAATTTCAGCAACAGATAAATTGCTTTTTATTGATGACTAGCGACCCGCCCCCGGCTTCGCCAGGCGTGCAATTCTTATATGTATGAACAATCCCCGTTTATCTCTCTTTCTTAGTGAAAACCGAATTAAAATCGGTCTACCGGTTCACGCGTGATGCCGTGACCAAGGGAAATGGGGATTCATTTTTTATTTATAGAGAAGATTTAATTGAAAGAAGTTATGGCTAAACTAATTTCCGATTCAAATAGCTTCGGTTTGCGACTTTTTTCGCCTCCCTTTTTCTAAGGCGTTAAAACATTTATTTGAACTTTTTTGCTCATTTACTTTGTCTGGCATTGAAATTTTTATTCTCGGGAACAGTAGATACTTTTTTCTGGATGAAAGATACCTTATGATACCCCTGACAACTAAATTCATGAACGACTGAGTAGTTAAGGCGTGGATACGTAACAAACTCACTTTCGCATTTATAAAGAATTAATCTGCAAAGTTTAAAAAAATTACAGCAAAGTACGTGGAAATAAATAATCCCGCACATCCGTAATGCGGAAATTGGACGATAAATACAGACGAACACTGTGACATATGAGCGGAAACATGCGAGATATGCAAGCGCATCCAATCTTACAGCCATTAATATATAATGAGCCACTTGGCTCCCTTTCAGCCTGATTGATGTACAAACTAGGGGAGGATGGGGAGATGGGGGTGCGCTCCTAGTCTCGTACCCTACTGAGCTGTTGCGTTTACAGACCCCTTAGTTGCGAAACTTCAGGAAACTATAATATGAAAAATATTATTATACTTAAATGGTATTAAATTTAAATAAAAAAATTCAATGCAGACGATGTCACGGGCAAAAGTTAGTAGATTATATTTGAGATTTCAAATTGAAGAGCACTGACCGGTGAGCGTTTATTTATTTATACGATTGAGATGTAAGTTTCTCTACTTTCCGGATTATCAAAGTCTATTTATGTTTTCTACTTTTATCGTAGAGAGGAAACAAAATCCGTGAGAAGTTAAAACAGGTTTTGAGTTATATTAATAATCCTCTACATATAGAACTCACGATTTTTCTCTTTAATTTTGACGAGCCCGTTGGATGAGTGGTTAGGCTCTGTTCTAGGGTCCCCGGGTTCGATTAACTTTTCAAATTTGGCTCTGGTCTGGATCTGGAAAGTAGTGACAGTGACACTGCGTTTCGCAGTCATTTGGGCAGCCCGTCTGGCGGCAGTAACCACCCCCTTACAGAAGACCACCGTGAAATAACAGCACATATGCTGTTGTGTTTCGGTGAGTGAGTAAAGGGATGCTAGAGCCCATTTCCCTATCCCCTCTCCTAAATGAAAGTTCTTAATGAACTTTAAGATGAAAGCACGTCGTAGAGACGTGCTTTCATCTTAAAGTAAGTTTTTATAAAATACAGCTAAGCTTGTCTTTGGATGAAAGCGCGTCTCTCTTCTGTTATTTCAATTTTAACACTGTTTAATTTGGACGTGCTGTGTGCACATGTTTTGGGTTGCTGTCTAGTACATCTCTATGAATAATTCTTTCTACAATTAATCTTCAACGACAGCATCCTGTTTTGTGTACCTCATATATAAATAAATAAATAAATAAATAATCCCTTATCCTTAATCCTACTGTAGTCGGCAGCGCACTTGCAGCAGCTTTGGCGTTGCTTGTGTTATAGGCGACGGTAGCCACCTACCATCAAGTGGACCGTCAGCCTGTCTGCCGATCTTAACATAAAAAAAAAGTGAAAGACATAAACATAAGTGATAAATATAAAATGCGACTCCACAAGATAAGTAATTCTTTTATGGGTCAGTGTATACGAAACTTCCTGATAATAAGAGCCTTACATATAAATAAATTTAAAAGTGTAATCAAAACTAAACTCTGTTCAAAAGGTTATTATTATAACATCTCTGATTATTTAAGCGATAATGTAAGCCTGGATTTAAACAATTCTGAGCTCATACTATATGTAATTTGTGTATAATTATTGTTAATTCCTATAGGATATTTCTTTTAAAGATGACAAAAAGAACGAGTTTCTTTCGGGGTTTCTTCTCAAGATCTTCATCAACTTGACTATTATTTTCCGAAACCCTGGTTAAAATATATAATTTACTTCAAAAAAGTGATCTAGTTATCCTATTTTTGAGAAATAAACGATTTGATTTGAGTGTTCAAAAAGAGAATTTTCCTCATTACTCAATTAAATGATTCCCTACATTAAAAAAATCCATGTTAATGTTCCCGTGGTTGTATGCAGACGGAGGGAAAACTATTCAATTTCCACATAACGCTAAGAGGCTCGGTCTCAAGTTACCGCGGTGCCTAGACGGAATTAATAACGCGAGGATTGTCGGCAAGTGAAAGCTTTCGGAATAGTTATTGCTTTTGAAAGTATATTTTCAAAGTAAACGCGTATCAAAGTCGATTTAAACCATTTGTACCAACTGCCATTTATATCTTTAAAACGCACGCTTGCCATGTTTTATAATAGCATAAAAATTTAAATAGCGAAATGAATAAATGATTCAATAAAGCTTTCAGAAGTGCTGATAGAAGGTACCTATCGAATGCTTAAATAATAATATAAAATTACTTACTAATACATTTGCCTGCGACTTAGTTCGCGTATCTTTATAAAATATTCTTAAAATCGGTCCAGTAATTTTTGGAACATGCAAAAATACATACATACATAATAATCTTTTCTCTTTATAATATTAGTAAGTATTGTTTTTTGCCCGTGATTTCGTCTGCGTCCTTTTCTCTTAGATGTAAGCATTTGTTCAATCTTTAAATTCCTCGTAAATTTTTGTCAGACGTTGAATTTTTTTTATTTCCTGACGGGTACAGTTCTTTTTTTCTGGACAATGAAAATTTCAAGACGATCGGTCGAGTAGTTAAGGCGTGAATGCGTTACAAACAAACAAACTCACTTTCGCATTTATAATGTTAGTTTGAATAACCTTTGAATAACTTAAAAACTGTATACTGTAAAACATACACACATCGCCATTTATTTAGAAACAATTTAATTATTGAGAAAAAAAAATCAATGAATCTCTGAAAATAAAAATGAATTTCTCTTCACAGGTAACTTATGTACATCAAAAATTTATAAAATTTTTATATATATAAAATATCCCCGTTTATCCATCTTTTCATTAGTGAAAACCGAATTAAAATCGGTCTACCCGTTCACGCGTGATGCCGTGACCAAGGAAAATGGGGATTCATTTTTATATATAGAAAGAAAATTAATATGAAATTCGAAAAATTTTAAAAAACCTTTTTTCGATGAGTTAAAATCGTAACTCAAGACTTTAGTATTTTTTGTTAATGGAAGATTTAATTATAAAGAACAACTGCTCTCCGAAGTGATGGTAGATTAATTTAATGTTATTGTGTTCGACGATCTATAAATACTTATAATAAGTATATATATATAAATTATTACATAGATAAATAAATAAATTTCTTGAAACAAGCTCAAAGCTTTAAAACGAGTACTACTTATACAATAATAAATGATATGATTTCAAAGTCGGCGCCAGGTCGACGACCTTGCGTCCGTATGCATAAGCATTGAAAAGTGGATAACGTTGGTGTTTAAAAACTGTTAACTGTTGACTATTATAAACCTAATAACAAATACGTTGCATATCATGGGTTCTATTGCATTCTACGGATAATTCGATAACTGCAAATTTTCCCAAAGGATATCCGAAACTACTTAAACGATCTTTTAATGAACTTTTGCAAACTTGAAAGATAAGATAGTTTTTATCTCGATTAGTGACCTCTTTTTTATGGGACAAAGTGTTATCTATACATATAATAAAATCGTAAATGTGCAGTGTCTGTACATTAAATATTAAAAAAAAAAAACAATTGGTTCACGTTGTACTTATGTTATCGAGGTAAAAAAATTGTTTTTAGAATTTTTGTATGTTTTTCTGTGCGTTTGTGCACGCCAATCTCAGAAACGGCTTAACCAATTAGAATACGGTTTTCACTAATGTAGCAAGCATTTAGTGTTTGTTTCATTACAATCGGTTTACAAACAAAAAATTTACACGCTATACCGAATATCACGCGTACGAAGCTGCGGGCTCAGCTAGTAGGTAAGTTAATAAGTTTCTAAAAGATATCCATGTAAGTTATTCTATTGACACAACACTTTGGACATCTTTTGTTATCTATGTTGTGTAAGCATCGAAAAATGGCGTCGCGTTTCAATATCAAATATGTAATTATAATATTTTTTGCATTATTTTATGCATGGAAACTATCCTCTGTATGTGTGTCACTGAATTTCTAAACCACTGGACGATTTTGATAAAAAAATTGCATAAACGGCATTTTCTTTGTAACGGAATTTATGGACATACTAGTTATATCGTGAGAACTAATCAAGAAAAGCCGGTTTTTCCGAGTCTCATAAAAAGTCCAAGGAATCCACTAACATCTTTCATGGCGAAATAAAAGTTGCACGTAATGACCACTTCCAAGGAAATAAAGCAAAATTTTTCTTTGGTCCAATATTGTATGGAGGCTAAATTTGTATGAATCTCCTTTTAAATAGGAGACACCAGATCAAAACCCATTTCTTTACTCTTGGACGGTAAAATTGACTCAAAAATTTTACTTGTACACTTTTATGAATAATGTTAAATATATATATAAAACAACTTTTTGTTGGCGAGCAAATGAAAGCAATTGCGCAAATGAGTGCAATTGCTTTCATGCAAATAATATATTTTAGAAAAAAAAAGACAAAGCAATACGACATAATATAAATGGGTACACCCACTGGTTTTTAAAATACGATAACAATAATCTTTCAATGGCTATTAAACCAAAAAAAGAAATGGGTTTCACAGAGGAGCAAAAGATACTGAAAGTTTTTTGCTTTTAACTATTAATTTTTAACCTCCAGATGCTCTCAACGTGAAGATGTGTTATAATAAGTTTAACCTGTTTTTAAAAGCTCACGCAATTAAGATAGTTCTTAGGTATAATTTACGAAGATCTGTTCAGGTGTTTGAAGATAACAAGCTCATTTCCTAGTTGATTAAGAGATCTCACCAACTTCCACAGGTTCGAGTGATTTGAAATTTGGGTACTGTTACTTCAATGGTATTTCCGTGACATGGTAACCTTGAGCTGATACTGTATCGTGAAAGCATCATACCCATACTCTTCAGCAAATTACAGCAGATATAAGTGCTTTTTAATTTATATTTCTCTCTTTTTTTTCTTTCTTTGTGAAAAACACAAGGGCATGAAATGCTTTAATTAACTTGATAATATTATAGGTATGTAATTTTGAATGAAAATAGATTTTGTATACCAAATTAAAAAAATAGTATGTTGTAATTACGACAGAGTGTGCATAGGACTATAGTTTAGTTGTTGTTTGGCACGATTTTATTACATACGAAATGTGCGAAACGCCAACTTTAAATATAAATATATTTTCAGTAGTCATTTCACACATAGATTATTTCTTTTCCTATGAAACGACACACCTTCATAAAATCGTAGTATAGTAAAATCGTAGGTTTTATAGCAGAAAAAAAAAAGAACGAAATCTTTTGGGATCTTTGTACTTACGCAAATAAAATTACTAATTATTATATTATTATTATCTGCCACTAGTGGTGGTGGAGCTGTAGTGGAAATATGTTGATGACAATGATATTTATTAAATTTAAATTGCATTTAAGTTAAAGAATTTGTAATTACAAAAAAATAAATAAAATGCAACTTACTTTGGTGCCGGCTCTCCTTCAGCTTCACATTCGATGATGAATGGCTTGTCAGCTTCTCCGGCTTGTGCAACTTGAAACAGGAGTTCCTCCACCATTGGCTGCTTCACAATTCGAGGTGGAGATGTCACTGTATTAAAGAGATAAACCACATCAACATAACGAGAGGAATAGATATGCTTATTGCCACTAATACCAAAGCAACAACTGGCAGCCCCATCTTTTATGAAATAATATTTTGAAATTATCACTTTAGAACTTCGTAACTAATGATATAATTACTCCATATATTTTTCTATAAGATAACTAAACAGGAAGTTTTGTATATAATATCATTGTGATTATACAAACTGAATGTTTATCCATGTTTGCCAATTACTTTTTCACCGAAGAATAATGGCAAGTTTATTAAACCTTTATTAAGGGACAGTACATAATTTATATAATAGAATAAGAAGCACATAGCAACAGTTGCATTACTGTTTATATGTACGTACATGATGCCATTTTTTTTGTTTGTAAAAAGGCTGTGATGTAATTTGGTAAATTATGCTAAACATCATTAATTCATGGTAAATTTAATTAATGGTAAATTAAGCTTTAATTAATGGTAAATTAAGCTTGTAAAAATTCTCTACATAGAGATTATTATAGTGGCTCTATGTTTTCCCAGCTTAATTATTTTATTTTAGTATTTACATAGATAATCAGAAATGACTGTTCAAGGTATAAACTAAGCTACAGACAGTAATAAATTTTAAGACATTATCATATGCAATAAAGTTAATTTTCACTCTTCTAGCAACAAAAACCTCCCTCTTACATAAGATCAGCTTGAAAGAACAGCTTGTTTGGTATAAGTGAGAGAGTATGAGATGCCATAGCCCATTGCCTTAATTCTACTAGAGTTGGCAGTGCACTTGCAGCACCTGTGGCGTTGCTAGTGTTATAGGTAATGGTAGCCGTCTACCACCAAGTGGCCGTCAGACTGTCTGTTGAGCTTAACATAAAATAAAACATAACTATAAGGTTTTTAATGGTGGCTTGGGATTTCAATATAAAAGCTATGCATTGACATTGAAAAGATTTAGCAATATGTAACTTAGATTTGATTTACTTAGAATAGGGGCAAAAACAGTCCACATGCTGTTATTTCACTGTGGCCTTTTGTATGGGGGTGGTTACTGCCGCCAGAGGGGTTGCCCAAATGACTGCGAAATGCAGTTTACCATATTCAGACCAGAGCCAATTTTGAAAAGATTATTTCCAAAGTTGACCCATTTGATTCTAAGTGGGGAATCGAACCCGGGACCCTTGAATAGCATTAAAGTTGAGCACCTAACCACTCGTCCAATGGGCTCATTGAAATTAAAACTTTTATTTTGTTTTAAATTGACTGATAAATCTTACATTTAGTTTAGACTAGCAGAGCCCGCAACTTCATATGCGTGGACATTCGGTATAGCACGTAACTTTTTTGTTTCTAAACCGATTGGAATGAAACAAACACTAAATGGAGCTTGCTACAATACATAAGTGAAAATCGTATTCAAATCGGTTAAGCCTTTCTGAAAATAGCGTGCACAAACGCACAGACAAACAGACGGGAATTCTAAAAACTATTTTTTGAACTCTGTAATATAAGTATGTGTACAAATTGTTTTTGAAAAAAGTATTTGTACAGACACAGCTCGTTTAACTATTTAGTTTAGATTATTAACTAATAGTAAGTTTTATTGAAAACTGAAGTGAATTACAAATTTGTGTCCAATGGAAATGTCTCTTACAATTTTTGTTGTGTTCTTAAACAGTTATAAAAATAAAGGATATTTTGATTTCACTTACAAATTTCAGGTAAACATGATTTATATGAATTAAGCAACTTAAATGCAGGAATGAAGTTCAGAAACTGAATCCTTAGAGAGGGATAAATTAAAACTAGTTCTTATTAGTCTAATATGAAATAGTTATGTTATAATACTTACATAGTGCCACCGCTTGTGACACCAATGCCACCAAGCATATTATTCTACCACTACCCATTATTGAATGTCTTCTGCTTCGTAGATCTATTATGAAAACAAAACAATTCTATTTTAGCGATCTAACCAACACAATTTCCCCGGCACACATGTTCACGACACTGGATGACCTAATCCGAATAAAGCTTGGCCAAAATGACAACACCCACTATAAATAGTTACAAAAGAAATTAAGAAACCTCTTCAGTATCACTATTTTATAACATAAAAATAAAACTTTATGAATAACTAAGATGTTTTTAAAATAAAGCTAACAATTACACTTTTGAAAAACACGACAAAATACTTTTGGAAATCGCTATAAGAGTGCTAGAAAGTAAATCAATAATTACATTTTAATGTATTAAATTAAAAATTACTGTCACAATAACTTATAACATCTAAATAGAAATGAAAAAAATTACCTAATTCCCTATTTTATTATATCATTGCTATAAAACTAAATAAATTCTAATTAAACAGAATAGGCGGGGCCTCTGAGATTACGTTCGTTCGTTCTGCAAACCTGCAAACATCACAGACCCAGACTACTAGGAAACATTCTGACTCTATAGAGTACTATAGACGACATAGACCATTTAAAAACTATTTTAACCAAAGACTATAAAGGTGAGCGCGACACCTATCTGCGCCGAAAATGGAATTTTAGAATTCTTTGTATGAAATCCTATAACAACTCGCTCAGCTATCCCCGCCGAATCAGGCGATTCGTCAGAAAAATACGGAAGGATCCCAATTCTTAAAATAATTCGTATGACGTCATCAGATTCGGCTCAGAGAGTGCAGACGATTCGCATGAAGTGACCACACTTTGCCAGTTGCGTTCAGTGTTGCTAATTTAGCTCTATTAGAGCTAAATCTAGCTTTTGTGGGGTTTTGCCAATTAAATGTAATAAAAACTAATCTGAACAATAATAACGAATTCAATTTCAGGACTTTTTGTTTAAAGAACATTATAACAGCACCTAATAATATATTTTTTTCTTTTAATTAGTAAGTAAAATGTTAGTTTAATTGTTTTAAATAAATTAGTTCAGCAGATTATTTTTATACATGTAATACAGCTCCTAAACTCTCAAATATTACTTAAGCTATTTTTTAGCTCTACTTTTAAGATACACCGGCTCTTGAGGTGTACACCATTGAGTAACTTATTATATACGTGTAATAAGTTAAGACCGATTGAAATAAAATTCCATGGAGTAGCCCGTTTAATAACAATCAAAACCAATCTCATCAGATTATTATAAAGATAATATTTGATTTATCAAGAACATTCGAAAGTTCGCATATAATATGACATCTGCTATTATATCTCGAATTTTTTTTTTAAAGTATTTAGCTTTTACCTGCGTTTTCTTAACAGGATTAACTTCGGGCAAAAAACTTTAAATAAACAGAATTATTTTCTGTTTGTTTGGATAATGCTGCCTGAAGGTACTAAATGGGCTTATTTCGCATATATGCGATAAATCGAAGATATTTCGATTTATCGCGAGATGTAATTTTGGTTGCTGGGTTATGCGCGCGCAGGTAGAAATCGGGACACTTACGAACCCGCCAGATATGAAAATAAATATTTAAAAAAGTGTCCAACATGCCTAAAGAAGTTTTCACTTCAAAAATAGTGCTTGATTAACTAAAGTTAATTTGTTAATATAATAAATAATGTTATAATATAAAATGATAATTTAAAATTAACTCAGTTTATTTACTAGCAATACTTAGTTCATTATTTTTAAGAAAACAAAACATTTGGAAAACAAGTGTGTAGATGTAAATATGTAACACATTTGATTACATTGAATATGTAATTTTTACAGCTAAGTAAAAAGTGCGTTTTATATGCTGCATTACAATAATGCTATAAGATGCTGCATTAAGTGACACTTTATGAGCGATTAGACATGATCACCCCAGTTAATCATATTATATGCAGTGGATTCGAAGTATACCCTTAAGGCGACGTCAGCCCCTAATGATAAAAAATCCACTTATTTGTAACCATTTTCCTTTTAAATTATAATAATAATTATAATTTAAAAAAATACTCAAATCATCTGGAGGACATATGAAAGGGGATCATCATAATTATTTTTTAAATTATATTTAATTATATATATAAAAAAATTACTAATTTGCGGTCTAATATCGATGTTGTAAGCTGCGATTTGCTTAATAATCAATATTTTAAATAACTAATTCTTAAGATAAATTTTAAGATCCATTATCTGAAGGCTCATCAAAAGAAAAATTTAAATTATACTTTATTTAATTTTTAAATAGATATTTCCGAGATTTGCAAGTAACGACTCCCCCTCAGCAGTCCCGTCAATTCAGTACAAGACGAGTTTTGCGGCTGGAGTCGCCTTAAACAATTTACAAAATCTGCTTTCTCTTTTTATAATTTTTTTTTTTTTTATGGAAAGGTCGTCAGACAGGCTGAAGGTCCACTTGGCTACTGTTGTCGCTGAGTCAAATTCATATCTGTTAAAGTGTAAATTAAATGGAGGGTAGTTGTGCATAATTTGCATAAAGTAAAATATAAATACCTCCTCAATTCATTCTGGAGAGTGCCGCCGGACCAGACAGTGTTATATTTATACAGTGAGTTTTCGACTACATTTGGTGAGTGACTACATTACTTCCAACGCGTTGGTAAACAGTTTCGGGGATATCACATCTCGAACTCCTCTTCGCAGTTGGATCGGTTTCGTCTGCTGGCCCTGTACCACGGTCATCGTCGCGGCTTTCTTTGTACAAATGCTTCAACACCTCCACATAACGACTGTCTTCTTCAAATCAGTTGCAAGGATTCCAGAACGGCCCAGGTTTCGTTTGAGTCAAAGGCTTTCTCGTAGTCCACAAAGGTTACGCACAGAGGCCGATTATATTCGTGATTTTATTGTATAATTTGTCTCAGCGTGTGTATGATCAGAAACAAAAAAAAACAGCGTATTTGTTATAAGACCTGGTTGAAAACAGTTTTATCAACAATAAAAAAGATAGCATTTATGTCATTTCCTATATTTCATTAGTTTTCATTATTTTTTTTCTAGAGAGTATACGTCTTATGTAAATTTTTGATGTATTTACAAATTAATTTAAACGATAAGGTCTGCCTACAGTAATTCTGTTGTTTATTTAGCTGTTGTTTAGTGCGATAACTATTTTCTTAGATTTGTTTGAATTTATCATATTATAGTTAAAGTAATCTATAAGTTATAATAATTCCAATATTTTTTTCAGTGTAGAATTTAACAAACATCATGAGTACGTGTAAGTAGCATAATTATTTACTAAGTAAATAACAAAAATATTGCATAGGTAACCTAGTAATAAATGATGTATTTATGTTTGTCACTCTTTCACGCAAAAACTACTGAACGCTTTTTGAAAAAACTTTACAGTAGTATGCGTAGTTTATACATTATAATAAATATTAGCAAATAAGAAGAATGATATATTAGGTAATTTATGCAGACCATAATTTCTAGACACGTGAACGGATTTAGATGAAATTTGACAAAGATAGTTTTTCACCTGGATTAACATATAGGATATCTGAAAAAAATGTAGGGTCCCCGAGGGATCGTTTAAAAATATATTAAAATTCAGCGCCACCGTCGTTATTGCTATAAGGTTGTCATATGTCGTTGCTAAAGGTCACCGAAAAACTATTCATATGTGTAAACTATCTGTAAACTTTAAAATAAATAAATAAATATATTCATTTTTCGTCGAAGTTGCGGGCTCGGCTAATAATAAATAATTTGTTCATCAATAACCCAAAAATGGCTGTACGAATTTGGATGAAATTTGGCACACACATAGCTTATTACCTGAATTAACATATATAGGATACTAGAAAAATGTTAGGTTCTCGAGGGATTGTTTAAAAATATAACAAATTTGTGCAAATTTGTTGTCAACAGTGGCGGCGCCACCATCGTCACAGGATAAATACCTATGTTAGGCGTTATATGTCGCACATTTTAATTTTCCAACGCGTACGAAGTCGTAAGTACCGTTAGTAATATGATACGTATAAGTTTGAAAGATTGCTTTTCAACCGTGGACGTGAAATGTATTTTGAATAATACTTATTTTAGGTTGACATATGGGATTCCTTTTTATACCTGAGGATGTTATCTTTTATTGCCCAGTTAGTAAATTCGGTACGCAGTGAGCCTGCCATGGGCTATCATTGCTTTTGGTTTCCATGCATCCAAGGAAACTCTCACTTCATCTAGTAAATTCTTTAGCTTCTCTCTAAATTACAAAAATAATAAAATATGTTCTTTTGTCTCGCTTTTAGACGAAATTCCAAACGAAAAAAGTATGTTGAAAATTTGCCACAGTGCTTACGAAGGTCAGTGTCCCGAGGTTTTCTCACAATCTGCCTGGAAATCGGATATAATATTAACATCGAACAGAGAGAATATACATGGCAAACAGCAACCATTAAGTTCTATGGGATCTTCGGAATACTATAAGAGATTAGATTATGACGCAATGGCTAAAGATATTATTACAGACTCGTCTTCAGAGAGGATGGTTATCAGGAAAAAGGTGTGCCTGACAAATTCAGATTTGGATAAATTGGAAGAGAAATTGTATAAAAACATATCAGTAGAAGTGATTGTTAACGACGGTTCTTTCAGTAGTCTCGATTCCAATATCAAATACTTGAGGACGACAATCCAACGGGTCTTTGATAGTTTTCATAAAAACATGAAAGACTTTGAACTTTATAAACAAAAATTTAACGAAATCATCGCTAAGAATCGCGAAGACACTGTGGCTGAAATGGAAGATTTCATAACAGATATGATTCAACACATAATGTATTCAGAAAGCGATCTCAAGAATGGAGGCAATGGATCGAAGACAACGATAGATGAAAAAGAAATAAATCTTTCCAATTCTGAAAGAGATACGAATCTTAAGGCAGCCAATTCGAATTGTATCCTCGAATCTTGTAAGAGCGATAACAATCTGACTTGTACTATGCCCGCAGAAGATGCAAAAGTACAACAAAATGACATCGATAGTATATTAAATGTCTTTCTTCTAAGCAATCAGTCTTATGGCGAAGTAAAAACGATCAATCGAAATCTATTTTCCGAAATAAACATTGCGGACACGTCTGAACGCGAAGATATGAAAGCTGAAGCAGCCTCTGCAGAGAATCTGAAAAAAGTAGCGGAGAAAAAACTCGAACTAGAAAACTACGAGCGAAGCAGGCACAACTGTAGGAATAATGGTATCCAAAGAAATATTCCTGTTAAAGAATCACGTGCAAAACAGAACATATATATAAATGAAGACTTCGTTCACGATGAAGACAAGGGCGATTTTAAATCTTTTATTTCAAAGATTTGCAATTATTTATGTAAAAAAATTCGCAAGAACACCTTCGGATGATTCAAACTGTGACGGCTCATATTTTATTTCAAATTTCAGTTCACTTTAAAATTTTAGTGTAGGTACACACCTGTGAAAATGTAGACACGTCTGTTTGTTTCATTTTACACTAATAAAGAGAGTTGCATTATTCATAAAAACTTTTAATCAAGACTAGAGATTGCAGGAACAATAATTATATCAGGTTTCACAATTATTATCAAAATTGTCCATATAATACCACCTAATATTCATGATGTGCTTGCATAGTAGGGATGCAAACTCCTTCTTCAAATGCAAAAAGTCCGTAATGATGGGCATGTCGAGCATTACAAACGCTTGCCCATCTATTTCTTCCTGCCTCATCTTGTCTGCGATCAACTTGCAGTCTTCAGTGTTGCTCAGATAGTCGTGCACATCATCCACCGACCACTCTAATGGGTTCTTGTTCAATTTTAACTTTCCCTTGTGCCAAAACATTGCTGTATTTTTTTCAAACATCTTGTTGTCCGTTGGCAAAGGATCGTACGAGGTGAACTTAAGTTTCTTCAATTCTGGCTCCTCAGAGTCAGATACATCTGAAATCTGTTTAGCGTCTCTGGAGTTAGTGCTGCTTGCGTTAGTCTCGTTTTCTGTGTCACTTTCGTGCGAGCTCTGCTTCTTGGTAACGCACGTGTTATTATATATCGTCTCTACATCTTTTTTGTTCCAATGGGCTTCCTTCATTTGAAGTGCGAAATTTGGCAGCTTCGCACCGCGTGTTTTCATCTCCAATTTTGGATAGTTGTTTTTGGGCTCTCTTTTTCTTCTGGCACACCTTTTGTCGTCGGTTAGACTGTCGGGCGAATTAGGACGAGTGCCGCCCTCCGATGGAGGGGAGGATCCGTTGCTGTGCTCACTCTCCACCGACTCGCCATCTTTCATCTCAGACTCCTGGGATGGTTGGGGCTCTTTTTTCTCTGGAATGATCTTTCGCTTTTTCTTTCGGCCGTTGACGCTGCCTTTCGGCCTACCGCGACGCTCCGTTCCGTTATCTGCAAGCATAATTTTATCTGATACACTATTTTATGGATAAAAATATAGCCAATTAAAAACCCTGGCATAATTTAGTGTTTTTGTGTTGAGTAATAGATTTGTATAAAACTAGAAACTACATACTGAATTGCATGGACTAGTCTTCATACTGAAGGCAGATATTTCAATATTTTGCTACACTATAGGTAATCTTAAAGTCAAAAAAAAATATATTAAAATAATATCTAAATTTTGTTTAAGTTTAAAACCAGCAGATTCTCTTTTTGAATAAAATATTTATTTTTGATATAAATTTTCCTCGAATCAGCCTAATGTTATTCCACATATTATTATGATGCAACTTTTATAATCATAATCATTTCAACCATAGGACGTCCACAGTTGGACAAGTCCTCACCCCACAATTTTCCAATAGGACCAAGTAGCCTGGATCCACTGTCGATCCACATCCCTTATAATAAATATTGTACATTAGATAAAAAATATTTTTACAACACATTTTAACAGAAAGATGAATATCATTTTAAATAAAATAAAAAAATACCTAACTTAAATATCTAATTTTCTCAATTATTCAATTGTGTTTCAGATGTGTTTGAGTGTTGTTTGATCACACACTACAAATGTAATCTAAACCTTAAAAATATCTTTTTAGTATCTCAAATATAGATCCACAGAAAGAGAATAAGTAGAGAAAAGTATAATTACGGAAGCTGGACTTCTCCTGGGCCTGGCAGTGATGTGGGCAACGATCGGGGTAGTCTCCGGGCCCGAAAAGGCTTGGACAGGCCTGCAGGCGCACGCAGGCCGATCGGCAGAAAGCCTCCAGCTGATCTCGTCGGGTCGCTATAGGAACATACGCGTGGTACGTGCTTGTCTTTAACCTGCAGACATGGGGCACGAACGAAAAAATAAATATGAAGCAAATAAAAATATATATAAGATAATGCATTTCTAAGGTGTTTTGCAGGACTAAGTAAATATTCATAAAAAGTTTTTACCACGGTACTGCGCGCCAAAGATGCGGAGCTGCGCAAGCGCACAGTCCCGATGAGTAGAAACTTTATCCTGCGGACGCACGAAATTTGGAACAATTTGCTTTCTGATATGTTTCTGATTAGCTACAATGTAGGCTTTTTATAATAATTAGAAGATTACTCTTTTATAGTAGAATGTAGGTTTTCTCGGCCGGTATCCATATGAGTTGTGGGTTTCCGGGATGATGGCCCAGGTCTGTTGGAAATTCTTCCAAACGTTTCGTCAACAACTGCGGTTGACATCCTCAGTGGTGTAGTCCGTGTTAGAAGAAAAAGTGCATCACATCACTGCACTTCACTTCTGCACTTTTCGACTTCTCGAGCGAGACTGATTTGTCGACTGGAATGTGTCTATATTTATATCCTATTTGTGGGGTGTGGTCACTAGGAGAGGGGTTATAATGCCCTCTCTTTCTTTCATTATTATTATTCTTGCGTAGTGCCGGATACCAAATGTTGTGTAGCCTTAGGTTTTCCTCCTTCCTGTTGAAATTATTTGGATGCTTGAAAATTTCAATGGCTTCCCGATTAAGGCGTGAGTGGTAGTGTACCTCGGATGACAGAACTAATGTGTTTTTGAAAAGGATTTTATGATTGCCTTCAGAAAAGGCGTGTTCAGCTACTGCCGATTTTTCGGTCTCTCCTCTGCGACAGTTACCCTTGTGTTCTTTAATGGAAGAATTTCCAACAGACCTGGGCCATCATCCCGGAAACCCACAACTCATTACTCTTTTATATTTAAATTTTAGTCAACTATGTAGGTGGTCAAGTTTAGTTGGCAGAAATGGAAAAACCGAATTTAACCGTCATAATTATGTAGAATTCTAAGGCAAGAAGAATATTGCAAAAAATCGCATAACACCGGTAATAAATAGTAATTTGTATCACATATTAATAATAATATTTGATACAAATTACTAACAGTATGATCAATCAAATAATAACACAAAAAGTTTATAGAAGCGCCTTTTAAATAATTTATTTTTCACATCTAATTTGAATTATTTTGGTATAATAGTTTAAAAATTGTTGGTGATTATTTTGTGTAGAGGTCAGTAGATCCATTCACCAGCATCACGATCGATCTAGTTAGTTTTCTCAAGTCTATCTAAGGCTTTGAAAGTTGGGTATATTGAGCATTTTCTTTCTTACTGGATCCATGGCATCAATTCTGTAAAAATATTGTTACCAAAAACACTGGCTCCCTACAAACTTCATGAGACAAAATCTCAAAAGACCTTAAGCAATTCTTACAATTCTGATTTGGTACAATTAATAGATGAATTTCCTTATTTAGTAAATTATTTATCAATAATTTGTGCAAATCCTTTTATCGACGAAAAAGGTCAAAACTTATGAACATTAAAAAAAATCTTACTAACATTACAAGTGTGAAAGTTTGTGAGGATGTTTGTAACTCATTCATGCAAAAACTCTGACCGGATTTTGATGAGACTTTACAGTAATAACGTTAATAATGCATCACAATAGCATATTAGGCTGTCAATTATAATATAGTTGCAAGGCCAACAGTGACGACCAAAAACTAGTATCTTCAAATAATTGATTCTTTATAACGGAACTGATACGATAATAGTATTTTGCAAATTATTTAACCTTAAGGGGACTCTGGCAGAATATACAAGATTTAATAGTAAAAGAACTACTGTTCTTTATAATAAAATGAATTATGATTAATTATAGCTACCTCACTGACCCATTGCTCACTTGCATTATGATTTATAATATCGTAGCAATATAATAGTGTATAAATTATACATTGTAGAAAATTCTAGAGAGAACAAAGACAAGCTTTGTCTGTGTCAAAATTCGAAAAAAAAACCAGTAAATTTAATTGTACTGTACAAAGCAAATACACATCTGGGAGAATTATAGAGCGCCGAAAAATCCCATGAACTAAATAATGAAAGGGTGAAAATTTTACAAAGATTTGTTTGCGAAGTTTCGAAGCAAACAACAATCATATCCACGTGTTTTTAGATATGGGTAGTCAGTTTTCTATTCGGAAGAGTTACAATGCGATTTAAGAAACTTAACTGAAACATCCTAGTTAGCTACCGTAGCCTATAACACAAGAAACACTACATTTGTTGCAAGTTCGCTGCTGACCAAAGTAGTTTTAAGGATAAGGGATGGTCTTTGTAAGGGGTTGGTTACTGCTGCCAGATGGGTTGCTTAAAATGACTGAGAAACGCAGTGTGCCCTGCTCTAATATCTATGTGTAAAAACAATACAAAATTACGTCATAGTATAAATTATTTGAAACTCACTTAGCTCTCAGCATTTCCAGTCTCATTCCCTCTTCTGGAGGTCCTTCGGATTCCCAGTCTTTGAGCAACTTGGCCGGTTTGTATGAAGCGGAGATTATTTTATTCAAAACCTCCTTCAAGACCAAAGTGAGAGGGCCCGGACCCACGTGTTTCGGCAGTTGAGACAATTTGTTCCTACTTATCGACGGACCTGCGTAACACTTGTAATTGAAGAAAATTCTATCGCACCATTCCTCCGTTGTCTTTTTTATTTCGTCCTCTATATTCCTTTTCATCTCCGCGGGCTTTGTTGGACTTACATCGTTCACAGGACTCAAGTCCGGTATGTGCAGTTCGTAATTGTTGCTATCACACCACCCGACCGGGAAAAGCAAATCGCTGTCCTGAGAGTACCAAAACTTTTCACCAATCGGTAGTAATTCAACACAAACCATGTGTTCCACTATGGCGTCTACTGAGGCCACATGGACCTCTTCCTGGTTCAGGGGATTCACCGCCTCCAATTTCATGTTAACTTTGATACCTTTCAGAGGCTCCTTGTTACCAAAGCAATAGTCGGGTGCCGGAGCTGAATTTGTCAAAGTCAAATATTCATTCCAATCGAAGGGTCCGTCCTTCCACGCCTTCGGTACTTTGAAGGGAAGATTATGGCGTTTCGACCACCCGATGGGGTAAATATATGGATTCATCGAATCACAGAGCCATGCCATTTTGGTCTCCTCGTAGTCATCTATATGATCATCAATGGTGACCAAAAAGTATAAGTTGTTAAAAATCTTGATAACGGTGGCAGGACGAAAGTTCTTCATGTCTTGAGGGTCCAGCGCTTCTAACTTCATACCGATGGAAAAATCGTGGGATTGTATATTTAAGTTGGGCTGTAACAAATATTTAAAAAATCATTTTTTTATTTTTAAGAGAAAGGTTTGTAGGCAGGCTGACGGTTTACATGATATGAGTGAATACCGTTAGATGGAAAAAGAAGCAACAAGATGTATGGATAGGGGAAAGGCCTCATTCATCACTCACTCATACTTCGAAACACAAGAGCAATTTTACATTTATTACCTACTAGCAACCATTACGAAGACACGGAAGACATAGATTAGAAGGGAAACAGTGTCGAAACATATATACACAGAGTGGACACTTAGTAAATATAATTTGTATATAGTTCTAGCATAACAACATAATTTTTTCCAAATATTTTATCTATACTAATATTATAAAGCTTGAAGAGTTTGTTTGGTTGAACGCGCTAATTTCAGAAACTGCTGGTTCGGATTAAAAAATTCTTTTTGTTTTGAATAGTCCATTTATCGAGGAAGGCTTATGGGCTATATAACATGACGCTACGATAAATAGTATTATATATAAGCAGTGTCCAGTACCGCGCGCCCCATGCGCACGCCGCTGCCGTATGGGCCGTAGGGAAGCGTGGCCGGCCAGAAAATATTCTCATAGTTGCTCATGAAATAAATATTTCATTAATGATAATATATTAAATAATAAATACACATTGAATGTCAAGACAGTAACATTTTGAACAAAAACAATTCATTTTAGTAAGCGATATTATTTGTTACCCTATAGTAAAAGCATTAGGAAAAAATGTTAGCAACACCGACCTTAAACAGATCAGCCGGTGTGGGTTCTTTAATGGATTCCTCGGCGCTCTGTCGCAGCTGTGTCGACAGTTTATTCTTACAGGAGAACTTGTTCACTTTTCCAGGATATTTGAACTGCCACGGTGAGCCCTAGAAAATTGTAGTTAATTGTTAGTTAGGCATCGGTGTAACCTAGGTTTCAAACAAGTTCTTCAGTGGGTGAACTGACATTTTTTTGTGTAATAATCATCATACAGGCTGCAATACACCTGATAGTAGGTGGCTACCGTCGCCTATAACACATGCAACACCACAGGTGCAGCAAAGAATCAAGAATAAGGTATTATGAAGGGATAAAGAGATGGGCTTTGGCATCCTAAAATGAAGATGCAAGGTGCATCCAGCTCTAGCTACGCCATGTCGACCGCCGAGAAAGTAGACGATAGCTTGAATCCCGATTGGATGTGTTGTGCACACAAATCATTCTATTTTTTCATATTATGTATAGTTCGATAGGCTAGCTGATAGTTCAGCTATTATGATAGTCATGGTAGATGATTCAGTCGTATATTAACACGATCAACGCCATAGGGGTAGAGATGTGAAAAATAGTTTATTAATAAAAGTATTTAAATTCAAAATGCACATGCGCGATTATGGTTGCTTGGTTTTTGTCTCAGAAACCATCCTTTAAATTTTGACACAGTATGAAAATACTTTTAGTCGCATTTTTTACATCTTTTACCTGCTGTCAGCTGACGCTTACTTCGATGATAATTGAATATTAATAAAAATGCAATGTTACCTTCAGTACTATACGAGGGAATAACCGCTTTCGCTTAGATGTAGTGTGGATGCGTAGCAGTGACTCATAATATGCGTAGCTCATAGCATAGCAGTCATCTCATTCACTCTACCATTTCAATATGTTTGTCGACTCTCTCTCTCTCTCTCTATTATTACACCTACTAGATATTGGAATTTTAGTTGTGGTGTAGAGAATTTACGCATATAGTTTTATGATGCCCATTTTTCGATTTCGTAATGTAAGATAATATAGATACCGTATATAGATATAGATATTTATTCCATCAACGGTTTAAATAATTAAATTTCATATGTGGATTATAAAATATTTATTAGGTATTTGCACAACGGTGAAGAATCTAAAGTAACTACACGTGTCTGAATATACAATAATTTTCCATTAAACTGCAACGAATGGCGGATGCATGTGCATTTACTTAAATAGTATGGGCGAGACATCTGTATGATGACGACAAATAGACAAATTGTCAAGTGTACCTTATTAGTAACAAAGCCGAAAACGCAGAGTCGTGGGTTGGTGCAAAAGATCCAAAATTGCTGCAAGTCATCATCTGCACCATCATACCGTAGCAGCAGCCTACCACCAACATTTTCACACACCTAAAAAGAATACGTATCTAATTTAAATTAATCCACAGACTATACGACTCAGAAACAGGGCACAGAAAAATCAATAATTATTGATCTTGAGGAATGTCGTAACAAGAACATCAAAGAATCAAAGAATAAATGTTTTGGAGAAAAATATATGTTGAAAGGAGTCTAAAAAATTACTCATTTTTTGTATTAAAATTGAGATTAATAAGATTTTCAATAAAATAGAAGTATAAATAACTGCAATCGGCCATGTTAACTAAAACACCAATCAGAAGGAATGACGTCACGCCCAGGTATGTGCTATCGTGTTGCTTGACTTTGCTTTGACAGAATGAAAAATCTGATGAGATGTCGGTGACGTCACGGTTCATCAGACGCGACGCCATGGCACCTAAGAGCGTTTTCATTCAATAATTCGCGTTGAAATTTACTTTTTTGCTGAAATATTGTTTTTTTTCGGATATGGTAGACGTGTATCTACATTATGGAAGGGAATTTCAAAATCTGTCATCATGCCTATTCCAAAAAATTACAGAATCTTGTAGACAATGGCCCGTTAGCCGATGGTCCAGGGGGGGTGGCATGCTGATATACCCAATATGTAAATAATTTATTTTATTTCTTTAGGTTAATACATTAAAAAAAAATTGCGGGAAACTGACTGACCACAATCAAACTTAAATTAATACAAAATTTTACACAAAAAAGTGAATTTAATTTTTTAATAAAAATAATAATTCAATTATAAAAAAAAATGAATTCTCGCTGATTGAGCATAGTAGAAAAACTAATCCAAGTAAGTATATTCTGTAATAAAATATCTTAGTTACCGTTGCGATCCAGTATCTGTAAGGATCAATTATATTCTGCACCTCTACTTTCATTCCAGTCTTGATTCTATCTATTGGTGAAAGACCTTTATTGTTAAGGTCTTCTAAGGACGCCGACTGACCACCGGCAAGGGCCGATTTCATTATTTCAATTATTGTATCACCATATTTATTATTAATTTCTTCTGGAGGCTCAATATTTTCCTCGTGTTTTCCGCACCAACCAAGTGGGTGAACTTTCGTGTTCGACATGTCACACCAGAAGTCAGATTCGGCACCTGTAAATTAAAAAATATATATCAGAAATCCATTTGTTGATGTTTTCCAATTGATTCCTATTGTTAAAAAACCTAAATCTCACATCAGATTAGACTTGCAAGCCATAACGAAATAAGTAATACACTAACGTAATGAATCAGTTTAATATAAATAATCTCCTTCTTAATTATAACAAAACTAAACTTGTTAAATTCAGTACCCCCAATGTTTAAAGTTATTGAAAAAAATGTGATTTTGGATAGGAAATACTGTAAATTCGAAATTACAATGGGTTCTCATATTGAAAAACTAAGTAAAACACTTAGATCTGCGGCTTGTGCCGTTAAACAGATTAGACGCCTACCAGATGTCGATACAGCTAGAATAGTCTATTTCAATTAGTTTCACAGTATAATGTCTTATGGGTTTCTTCTTTAGGTTAACGCTGCAGATGTAAATACTATCTTCATTTTACAAAAAAAAATGGCTATTAGAGCCATCTGGTACCAACTAGGTCCACCAGTTTTCCTTCTGAGAAAAATAAAACAAATAAAGATTTTAACTGTTATTGTGTCAGTATATTTATGAAAATTATAATTTTATGTATTTATATATGTAATTATAATTTATATTAGTTAATTTAATAAAAAAATTATATTCACAATTTCAATGCATAAAACGCGACTCCAAAAGATAATCTTTTTATGGGTGAATGTATAGGATTTTATAATAAACTTCCCGAGGCAATCAGAGCCTTACCTATAAATAAATTTAAAAGTGTCCAAAACCAAACTCTGTTCAAAATTTTATTATAAAATGTCTGATTATTTAAGCGTTAATGAAGGCTGGATTGTAACGTTTAGTATTGTATATACTGTGATTTGTGTATAAATGTAATACATGTTTTATTTCAAAGATAATAAAAAGAATAGTATCCCGAGTTTCTTTCGGGGTTTCTTTTCAAAATCGTCATCATTTAGGCTATTTTTTTTTTCGAAACCCTGGTAAAAAATACTAGTCAAAAAACGAAACAGGGGCCACTAAGTATTTTTGATGTATCATAAAAACAATACAATAAATAAGAATTTTTATTTAGGAAACAGTAAATTATATTCATTTAAAAAAATATTAAACTTAGACAAAAAATTTAATTTTCTATGAAAAACAAACAATGGAATCTGCATTAAAAAATCTGCACTTATCATAACTTTTAATAATGGATAATCCTTTCTTAACTATGCACTCCCGAAGCCTTGATTGCATGCTCTCGATCAAGTATTGCATTAATCTGCTGCTGCTGTTTGTGGATCTTTTGCTCCTCTCGTTCAATTAATGCCACATATCCTCTATCAGATTTAAGTCGGGACTGTTCGCTGGCCACGGTAATACTTGAATATCAGATACAGATAAGATCAATCCAATACAGACTGGGTTGCTCGAGCTGTGTGTGCACGGGCAATGTCTTGCATTAGAATGAACCCAGAACCCACTCGCTGTGCAAATGGTTTCGCATGGGGTCTGATGACATATTCGATGTAACACTGTGCAGTTACGCTTCCTTCATTCAGAACGGCGAGCTCAGTTTTACCGTGTAAGCCAACCTCACCCGAAATCATTATTTTGTTGGGACCACCGTAAATCGCTCACCAGGTCGTCTCCACACGCCGATAGTCTCTAAGCAATTTCACTCTGAAGAGCACCATGCCCCACTAGTTTATTCCCCAGTCCAAATGTTGACCAGAGAATCTTAAACGGCGAGCTCAGTTTTACCGTGTAAGCCAATCTCACCCGAAATCATTATTTTGTTGGAACCACCGTAAATCGCTCACCAGGTCGTCTCCACACGCCGATAGTCCCTAAGCAATTTCACTCTGAAGAGCACCATGCCCCACTAGTTTATTCCCCAGTCCAAATGTTGACGAGAGAATCTTAAACGGTTTACACGTTGAGTCCTGGTCAAAGAAATTCGAACTACTCGTCATCTTGTTCTTTGCTGATCTTCGTGCAACCGATTTCGAATCGTTTAGTCACTGACACGAGTCAGGTACCCGTTATCAGCGGAAAACGAGTTTGTAATTTCCGAGCCGTCATTGTTCAAGTTCAACGGATATTCAAGCGATGTAAGTATCGGTCCTCGGAAGCAGTTGTAGCCCGAAGTCTACCCGAAGCAGGTCTTCTAGCAACAATGCCTGTCTTTTGGAAACGATTTCAAGCTTTTCGGATAACTCTGCGAGAAAAACCCAGCTGCACCGTGCTAAAATTTCAATTTTTTATTAACAATCATATACGGCGAAGATTGTAAGAAAACTAAAATCTGTACCACCTGGAAATTATTTCTGCCGGCGCCCATGGCTGCACCCGACAGAACGCTGCGAATGTCCTTCTTGAATTAATGTAACGGCTCTGGTTGCAGTAATCGTGTTCAAATACTTTCGTACTCTTAGCATTGTTCACTTGAAAAGAAAACTATTCTTTGCTGAAAATCAATGCTAAAATGATCCCGAGCTAAACTTTAAATTTGAATTTGAATAAACACCACAAGCAAAGAGTTCGTAACATCAATCTTTTGCAACTTATCAATTAATTTTGTTAAATAAAATATGTATAATTTGTAAGTTAACTAGTGGCCCCTATTTTATAATTAATGACCATTAAAAGTGTTTTAAGTGACCATTAAAACATATTTAATGAATAAATAACCGATGTTACACTATATAAATCGAAGAAAAAGAAATAGTTTGCTAGTGAATTTAATATTAAGTTACCTATAAACTTAATTCTAAGAAGATGTCCGCAAACCATTGTGATTTCGGCTATCCAATATAAGTCTGGATTGCTCGTATGGCATACTTCCAGTAGCATCCCTTGTTTTATTCCATTAAAAAGACTTGCTTCCACCTGAAAATAATTTATGTTTTGACGTTCAATATAAAGCCTTAATTATAAATCTTTAAATCCACATTACCATATAGGTCCGTCGGTACGACTGCAAAAATCGCTGGTTTTTTTTTAATTCTCGACTTTTAACGCCATTCGATTATTTAATTCAATACGAATACACCCTAAGAAATTAAATTGTAAAAGTACAAGCGACCCGCTCCCGGCTTCGTACGGATGCAATTATAGGTATAGACAAAAGTTCCTCGTTGATCGTTCTTTCCATTAGTCATACCGTATTAAATTTTTTGGTTGGTTTAGAAGTATTTAGCGGTGAAACAGACAGATGCGGAGAGCGACTTCAATTTACAATTAATTACCTTCATGTTAGTACTTAAAACAGGTTCTGCGTTACCAAAAAGAAAAAATGTGAAAACACATCTTAGCGATTTTGCACGCAAACCATCGTTATTTTACTTCCTTGATACAATCTAGAAACTTAAAATTAAAATAAAAAAAAAAAATCAGAATCGCAACAGAAAAACACCTGAAAATCTTGATTCTGTAAATCCTGAACAACTTCTGTCTCCGCTGAATAAATTACTTATTCCCACAATTACTATTATTTACTAACTGGTGCCCGCGACTACGTCCACGTTGAAAAATAAAAGATATAACGCCTGACGAAATATGTAAAGGGAAACGCTTGACATTTTTATTTCTGTTATACATTTTCCAAGCGTTGAATCTTTATTTTTAGATAGCTGGCTTCGTCCGCGTCCTTCCTTAAATTCTTTTTCTAACAATTGGTGAAACATTTTTTTAAATCGGATGAGTAATTTCGAAGATTACCTCTTACATACATACAAACAAACAAACTTTACCTATTTATGATATTAGTATAGATTTAAGGCGCAAAACACACTGAGCGGTAAGCGGCCCTTTAGCGGATATGCGGGAGACGAATGTTTTTCGGTGCGGTTCACACAGAATACCGAGCTTGTTCCGGGGTGTGCACTCATCCAATGGGGCTCGTTATATCATTGTTAGATGTGTAATTAATTTTTTTTTATTTTTATTTTTAAGATCGGCAGACAGGCTTATGATCCAGTTGATGGTAGGTTGCTACCTTCGCCTATAACACAAGCAACGCCAAAGCTGCTGCAGGTGCGCTGCAGACTAAGGATTAAGGATAAGGGATTGGGAAGGGTTAGGGAAATGGGTTATCCCATTTAGGATAGGGAAATGGCCCCCAGTATAATAGGCCTGGATTCAAAATGGTGTTACTTTATTCAAATAAAAATCAAAAGGATCATACAAAATTAGTAAATTGAGTTTCATGTATAGCAAATAGCAAAAGCAGTGAACTTGTACTGTATTTTGAGAGGAAGTAATGTTAGTTTCCAAAACATTTATCCCAAGACCCGGCCAGGTTTTATTAATTTTCTTTGTTTTACAGGGTCCAACGGCAACATATGCTTAAATTGCATACTATATCATTGAGAAACTATACCATTTAGGCATCCACAACATAACTATAGATACAGATATGCATGCATGTAAAATAGGGGATCGGATAAATTTTCAGAAAGTGTTTTAAATTAATCTTCATGGATATTTATTCCCATAAAAAATACTATTTTATTTATTTATGGCCTTTTAGATAATTAAAATCATGTTTTAATATTGTTTGTTTGAAAATGCCGCCAAAACGCCACGATAGTTCATCTGAGAGCGCGTAACGTCATTTGTGGTCATATCATAACAAAACAGCTGCATTGGCATGAGACAATGATTGCCCACAAATGACGTCACGCACTGTGATTGGTGTTTCAGTATAGATTAAATTGTAAATAATAAAATTTTATTTCTTCATTTAAAAATATTTAAATGAATTATATTAAATTATTATTCGATAAATAATCGTAAAAAATTATATATTTTCTTTCTAAGTACATTTTAGATTTTAATCTGATTACTGTCTGATCCCCTATTAAATTAAAAAATTAGCTATAATAATATGACCATATGTAGATACCAACCTATAACTTATTATATATGAGTTCGCACAAACTAAAAATGTAGCAAAAATTTAAAATACAAGCAATTTTGTCTTTTGGGAGTGTCACCAAAAATGTCCAACTGCTCCACAAAGCTGTTAAATTAATTATAACAATTGGGGAAACACAAGTTTCGTTCTGTTATTCAAGTGGTTTAAAAACCTTTTTGTAGAACTTTGGACATTTTTTAATATACATATAAGCCTTATACCATACTTAAAGGCAATACTAGGAACAGATATCATTAAACTTTTAATAGGAAGCAGTTTAGGAATATGAACAAAAATAAAATCCTTTAACATGCTGGCCCCAGGTGTTACATATATTAACATACTTAATATATTGATATTTACATTTACTAATATATTTAATATACGTATTTACACAAGAACTGTCATTTGTTTGTTAAGATGGGTTGCCCTGCCTATTCCTTGTATAATGATTATTTAACTGATGCAGACTGATGGCTGATGGATTTATTTATTGTATTGATGTTGCAAAGAGCAACTATGAGGTTTCTTATCAGTTCTTCCTTATATAATATGCATTCCAAACTAGTTGTACAAATATGAAAGAATTGACTTTATTATACATTTATGAGAATATTTTTATTTATTTATTAATTAATATATATATTATTTATTAATTAATATACATATTAACAAATATGTCTATATAATGTAATTCACTCTTTTTTTAATGTTAAGCTCAACAAAAAGGCTGATGGTCCACTCTGTGGTATGTGGCCGCCATCACCTATAACACAAGTAATGCCACAGGTGCTGCAAGTGCGCTGCTGACCATAGCAGGATTAAAGATAGGTAATAGGAAGGGATAGGGAAATTGGCCTTCAGGATGCCAAAACCTCTGCTGTCTACTGATTAGTGAGTATATTTTACACCTATTAGTATGTCATCGAAAATGCTAAATGTTCTCCTAAAGCACCAAGTTTTCATGTAATGTACAAATTCAAATTACAAATGAAATTATATAGAGTAACATTTAAAAACTTTGAAAATTTTGAGTATGTTGTTTTTGAAATTATTTTGTCTTTGAAAAAAAAATTCAAGAGAATTTTATTGATGTATAAAGGGAATTATTTAATTCATAGTTTTTCATTGTTATAACAAAAGACAGCAATCTTACCATACCTATACTATCTTTAATTCCTTATTATTTATTATAAAGTTGGTAAAGATTACTACTTCCTTTTCTTAAGGCAGTCTCCTCCAATATTTAACTCAATTTTTTTATTGTCATCAGACAGTGCAGCAGACTGGTCTGCAATCCTCTTGATGGTAAGTGGCTAACATAAAGGGAATGTAATGTACGAGATGCGATAAGGGTATGGGGAACGAGCTCTGGCATCCCTAACTCACACCAAAAAGCCATTGGACACATGCTTTGTTTTTACAGTAGCCTTTTATGCTCTGCCACTGCACACTATATAATCATAATTATATTTCTTTGGATTTGAAATAAGTGTAAATTTTCCAAAAATCATTTTAAAATATTTTAAATGTTATTATTTCTTCCTGAGAAAATTCAGGTCATTCATAATAAAAAGGAAATATTTTTATGAAACTATTTTTTATTTATAATTTTGTAGAGAATCATTAAAATATTCTGAAAAATGTAATCATAGCACCTCATTACATAATGTTATTTATTTTTCAATAATAAGCTAATTAAATTCAAATAGAAGCTAATTATTTCCAGTTAAAAAAATATTAGATAACATCATATGTAAAAAATAAAAGGAATCGTAAAATCTGCTGACCCATATGTTAAACAAATAATAATGATAAATTAGGCATGCTAGTTTAACTAACAAATAAATAAATTTAACACAATTGCAAAATAAGCCATAATTTATTTAGGAAAACTTTAAAATAATGTGCGCAAGTTTGGTGGTAAAAATAGCAGTAAGTATTGCTGGCATTACGTATACGTATCGAAATTATTGGAAGTAAAATTTGTCAATACAAATTAAAAATAAGTGCCAAACCGATAGCTGTAAACTTCGCCGTAGAAGTGTTTTCATGGGGCAATATTACAGTAATTTAAAAACAAATTAAAAAATACAGTGGAATTCATTAAATTTACTTACTTTCAAAATAACAAAAGATAAAAAGAAACACAACTTTACTTACATGAGAAAACAATTCTTCAGGAATCGCGGAGCTTTTATTAGTTTCTAAGTAATTATTCCAATCAAATTCAGCCATGTTTAAGAATATAATAGAATACAAATACAGTCATATGGTAATTAAAACTATTTTAATTTCATTATCTCCACAAGAAATACTATTGCGAACGGCCGAAATTGATATGAATTTCATAGAATTTCAAATTGAATAGCAATGACAGAGTGAGACAGACTGATAGACCAGATGTCTATTTGTCTGTTCTCCTTCAATACACGATTAAAGTCTCTTCACACTTGCGAATGATACACTTGCGAATGATAAACTGCCCAATGTAAAATATTCTGTGGTTCAGATCAGTTGAGTCCTACCACAAGTGACCCTTAAAACAGACAGGAATAGGGGATCGGACAGTAGTCAGATTAAAATCTAAAATGTACTTAGAAAAAAAATATATAATTTTTACCATTATTTTTACGATTTATTGAATAATAATTTAATATAATTTATTTAAATATTTTTAAATGAAGAAATAAAATTTTATTATTTACAATATTTTTAATCTATACTGAAACACCAATCACAGTGCGTGTCGTCATTTGTGGGCAATCATTGTCTTTGCCAATGCGCCTGTTTTGATATGATATGACCACAAATGACGTTACGCGCTCTCAGATGAACTGTCGTTGCGTTTTGGCGGCATTTTCAAACAAACAATATTAAAACATGATTTTGAGTACCTAAAAGGCTATAAATAAATAAAATAGTATTTTTTATGGGAATAAATATCCATGAAGATTAATTTAAAACACTTTGTGAAAATTTGCCCGATCCCCTATTCTTTTTTAGTAATAGTATTTTAGCTATTTAGCTTCAACTGACATGAGAATTTAATTTAATACTTCGTCAATTACTTCAAGAAATTTTATGCGTATGAATTAACATTTCTCATTGTATTTATATTGGACTGCGGTACATTTTGATGTTATAATTATTATTACACTAAGCTTTCTAATTTATGAACTAATTTATATCTTATAGCAGTATAGCAGCCATTACATGGTCAATCTAGATTGTGATCCGAGCAAGGTCGCGAATCGCAGGTAGATTGATGAAGCTTGAATGATTGATGGAGACATTAGACGTTCAATCACTAGTTACATGAGCTGAGCGCATAGATTGTGTGGAAGTTGTGAAATCAAGTAATTTATTATTTACATTAAAACAAGAATATATATGATATATTTTTTTTACTATATTTTTGTACACTTCTTAAAATCAAACAATTTACAATGACTAAGATTCTTTTTAAATGTTTTAAATTTAGTTTTACCAATGAGGTACATATTATAATAGAAAGGAGTTAAGTATTTACTCCAACACAATCCAGATCATGTCATGATGTCAGTCCACTGTTCGTAACCAATAGATGAATACGCGTTCTCTTCTCTGATGGCTTCGATTTGAGATGTCTTCATGTTTTCCAATAAATAAAAAAGTATAAACACATAGGTAATAGATCTAAATAAGAAAAAAGGTTGTGCAACAATAATTATTGCTTGTTCTCTGAAGAAACGCGTTAAGAGGAAACGTTAGGTTAAGCCATGGTTACTGAAAAGGAACATCTACACATCTCTGAACTTGTTAGATGAAATTGATAGTACTAAAGAGAAGGAGGATTATGCAAATTACTACAGGATGAAGGAGGCGTGCTTTGATCATCTGTTGGAGTTGGTTACACAACACTTGTTAAAACAAGACACCTGTATGCGAAAGAGCATAACTCCTAAAGAAAAATTGACTGAATCATATACACTGAAATTTATCATATACAGTGTGTTTCATCTGATTGTCATTTGTTTTTAAATTGTGGCCTCATTTAAAAAATTGCGTGTTTACATCACCATAAATTTAACTGGTGAATATTTTCGTAGTATGATATTCTACAATTTTAAATGTATTTTGACAGCTCAGCAAAGCTTCACTCAGCAAGCATCAAATTACTTTTGGCGATGAAGCACCATGCAAGACGACTATTTTGAATTTTTGAAGCTGAAAAAGGTAAAACTAAGGAGTCGTCCTGCATACAGTCCCGACCGGACACCTTGCGACTTTTTTTGTTCCAAAAAATTAAGAACTACATACACGCGGTCAACAATATTTGTCACCAGAAGAGGCTGTCGAAGAAAAGCCACGGAGGAGTGGCAATAAATGTTTACAAAATTGTTTTCTTCGTATGAAAAAGTGCATTTACGCTAACGGAGAATATTTTTTAGAAATAATAAATTCATTTTGGCCATTCGTAGTACTTCCTTATACATTCCGGAAACTTTTAGTGCGTATTAATTTTTCTATGTCTGATTAAGTCATTTTTTCTATATAGTCTGTGTTTGTATTCAGTTTCTTCTAGAGTTTCTTGGATAGATTGATTTGATTCTGTGATTCATTCTATCTATCTAATAATCACAGATCTGTTTTTATTTTAATCATAATATCATTGCATACGTACATAATAAAGCACTATCTATCTGCTGCTGCTGCTGCGGTATATAACAAAAATAAATTCTAGAATCCAGATGGTGGTGCATATTTCGCTATATGTGCGCGATTAACTATTGAAAAGTGTCACGAGTTCATGAAAACAGAGTTTTTAAACGAAATTCTCAGTATGTGAACACTTTCTCTTTGTTTATATAAACGTTTATCTATTGTGTATCAATTTGTGAACACTGCGAACACAAAATGAGTCGGTGGATAAACACATTTGCATATACTTATGCGGCAAATAATTCCAATGGCACTGACGATGAAGGATGTATGTTGGTGAATACTTCCCAGAGCGTGATAATAACGGGAGCTTACAATGGTATACCGCAGACTTTGATCCTTAACTTGATATCATGGTCATTTCTCATTGTGTTATTTTCGATATTACGACGGACTGCGTGGAATTATGGACGAATGGCCCTTGTACAACGTTCGAAAAGTCGATGGACGAACTTATTCTATCGTGGTCGCGACAACGACTCACTTGTGGAAAGAAGAAGAAGTACTGAGGAATCACCTAGTATTGATGAAGGTTTCTTTACGTGGCTCCCAGCCATATTTCGAGTAACACGAGAGCATGTCCTCGCAAAGTGTGGTCCGGATGCAGTTCACTATCTCTCCTTCCAGAGACACGCAATTACTCTTATGTTTATGGTAACCGTAATATCTATTGGAGTAATATTGCCTATCAACTTCCAAGGAAACAATTTAAACGTTGATGCAAGTACATTCAGTAGAACAACACTGTCTAATTTATTTGGAAGATCAAATTGGCTTTGGTTTCATACAATTATAAGTATATTATTTTTGCCACTTTCCGTTCTGATAATGAGGAGGTGTACTGGCCGAAAACCTGTGCCGACATCCTTAACTGGTACCATAATGATTACTAATATATCTAGAGCCGACAGAAGTGTGTCTACAATAAGAGCTTATTTCGCTCACAACTTCCCTCACATACAAATTGTTGATCTGAGACTTGCTTATAACATCAACAAGTTGAATGAGGTTCTAGAGAAAAAGGATATGGTAACTCAAGCTCTTATTTATACTGATACTTATTTAAAGAAGACGGGTAAGAGGATTACTGTGCGACCGACGCTATGTGGACCAGAAATCGACGCTTTGGAATACTATACACAAGAAGAAAAGAGACTGAAGGATGAAGCAAAGAGATGTCGGGCCATTGTTCTCAACGATCCATTAGGTATTGCCTTTTTAACATTGCCTTCCTATCAGTTAGCTGAGCATGTCATAAATCAATTTAGCGTTCACAGAGGCTGGGTTTTGTCCCACGCTACAAATCCTAATGATATAATCTGGGAAAATTTGAGTGTACAACAAGGCGTTTGGTACATAAAAGCTATTGCAGTTAATTTCTGTCTGTTCATAGTACTTTTCTTTTTAACCACTCCTGCAATTATTGTTAATTTATTTAACACCAGGGTAGTGAAGCCCGATAGTCTTAGCAAAGTTAGCAGTATCATCTTTGAATTTCTTCCAACTCTCTTGCTTTGGACCATGGCAGCTGTTATGCCGGCTATCGTAGCCTTTTCTGATAAGTTCCTTTCTCATTGGACAAAATCACAACAGAACTATTCCATAATGGCTAAAACTGTGTCTTACCTTCTTCTCATGACCTTGATTCTACCATCATTAGGTCTTGCCAGTGCAGAGGCATTAATTACTTGGACACTGAATCATGAAAATGACACAATGCGATGGGATTGTGTATTTTTACCTGATAAGGGTGCTTTCTTTGTCAATTATGTAATCACTTCTGGATTTATCGGTACCGCTTTGGAGCTTATACGATTTCCAGAACTATTTCTTTATGTGTGGTATTTACTGCAGTCAAAATCTAAAGCTGAAAAAAGTTATGTGAAAAAAGCTATATTATATGAATTTCCGTTTGGAGTCCATTACGCCTGGAGCATTGCTATAATATCAATAACAATGGTTTATAGTCTGGCGTGTCCTTTGATTGCACCTTTTGGCTTAATCTATCTCCTACTTAAACATGTAGGTGATAAGCATAATTTGTATTTTGCCTATGGTCCTAGTAACATGAGCGGAGTAGGGGGAGGACGTATTCACGCAACAGCTGTGAGACTAATTCGCATTTCAGTACTTCTCTTATTGATCAATATGGCAGCGTGGGCTGGCCTAAGGGCTGGATTTGAATCTAGAACTATCATTTTAATAATGGCGTCAATCGTTGCTTTTGGGACATTCCTTCTTCTAAGTCCGTTTCCAAGTTGTACACCGCCTGCTCCCCTACAAGAGGAGTCAACCATGAGGTTCCCAGAATATGTTGCTCCGGCGTTAAATCGACCAATTGATTCGAACCCAAGCACAGCCTCTACTACCCCAGACTATGGTGCATCATCGCCCGCCACCAACCATGCCTTTAGTCCAGATCCGATAAATATTTAATTGCTAGTAAAAAAAAAATTGTAGGTTTTATTATAGGTTTGTCAATGTAATTATCGCTATCATTATCACTCATTGATAAAACATACAAAAATAATCGATAAAATTGAAAATTCAAGATTAGCTTGCAAAAATATGTGTAAACATTCTGATCTATTATAATATATTGATATTTTATGATTATGCGGTTTGGCCACTGTTGCTTACACATAAGTTGATTTACGGTAATACCATCTATAATTACAACATGATAAGGAAGGTGCACTCTTCCATTAGATTTCATCACCGCTTTATGCATAGCTTTAGTATTGTGATTTAACAACTAACCAATAAGTTCATATATTAGCTATAACTTATTTATAAATGAAATTATTTCAAAATGAAACTTGTCAGGTCAGGTTATTTATTTTTTGGCAAATAAAAACTTTAAATAATTCTATAGACAAGTGTATATCATATTAATTGCTGAAGAACACAAATAGTGTAAATTGTTTATGATTTTCATTGAACTTGTATAATGGAAGTGATAGAATTGTAGAAAAATCAGTCTTTGAGTATATGTGCATTGCATTAGCAGCCTAACCATAGGTTATTTCTAAGAAAGGAGTTACAGCTTCTACTGCACTACCAAAACTGAAAAAAAATTTGTTTTACTCTCATACTTAAGCCTACACCGCACCCACTTATCAGCATTTTGTGAAATTAGGTCTTCCAATAGATAAAATAGGCACTTAAATTAAAATGTCAAATATATTTTCAATTATGTACACTAATAATATAGTGGCTGTGTCCTGCAGTTTCGTCAACTTAAAATTTTACAGTGTTAAATGTTTTTAGTCCACTGCTTTTGGGTCGCAATATGGGCTGTCCTCCTTTCATACCGCCGCTAAGTATTTTGAGGCGCTTGCAAGCGTTACTAATGATTCACGATTAAACTATAACAACTCACAGTGAATGGTTAATTTTATCTTCGTTTAACACTCGTGATGATGGACTTAAGAATTAAGAATTTTAAGAAATGATATACTTACATATTGCTAATTATTTTAACTAACCTTTTTATTGATCTCTTTGAAGCCGACGTTTTTGTGATTCATTATTTAACATTAATTATCAAACCGTTTCGTCAGCGAATGCCAATGAAGTAACTCCTGGCTAATATCGTATTGAAAACCAATATTTATCACAATAAAATATAGCCTATAGTACTCATAGAATTAGCTTTCCATTAGTGAAAGAACTTTGTAAATCGGATGATTAGTTTTGGAGTTTACATCATCCTAGAATAAAATTTTAACCTCTTTAAAATATGGTAGATTCCAAAAATTTGTTCTTTTTAAAACTTTTTGATGCCTGCCGGTAGTAGGATCGAGTCTTATGGGATTTTTTTGTGCGGAGTCATGTGTTCGATTTTTTTAAATATTCCCCGTGTACCAATTCTATCCATCACGCAAATATTACCACCCTCGTAAAACTACTTTTAGGGATTTAAATACGTTTTTCATAATAATAGTGTCGAAATATGAATTTTAAGTAAATTGGACAAGTTCTGTCACCTCCCTTCTTCCCTTTTTCCCTCCGGACCCCTACGAGATGAGTACTTATATGAGATCAACGAGACCAAATTTAAATTATCTATCTGATGGCGATGATTAAACATTTGTAACTTTTCCCTATAGTAGATACGTTGGGATAAAAGCGATGACGTAACATTCTTTATGGTACCTACGTTTTGTTTTACTTTTATAATGCTGATGTTTTTTCTTCTGACTTTATTTGCAAGTGCCTATTCAAGAATTGAAAATACGTACAAAATAAATTATAGATAGAAAGAGAAGCGAAATATGTGTAGCTCTGTTACCTAAATACTATGCTGGCTATGTTGTTCAAGGAACAGTTTAATTTCTTTAGAATCACCGTAGTTTCAGTAATACTCCTACAACAAGTGTATTGTTCACACAACTGTTAGAACTTCTCTGTTTAAGAAGAGATGTAGCCTCTCTCGGTTTCTTCTACTGGCTGTACATACAAATCCTTGATATTATTCAATAGATTGACATGACTCACAAAAGTGAAAGGTCTACAGATATTTATAGGGTCAAAAATTTATTCTTGTTTTGATGCTTCAGGCAGTAGCATAGTAATTTACTAACAGCTAATTAGCTAACAGTTTATTGATTAATTAGCCATTGCGTGTGAATATATCGTTTGTATCATGTGCATTAGGCCCTGTCCTTCCTTTTCTTTGTGAACTATCACAACACTTGTTCACAATACACTCTTTTCAGGGTTTTTTTTTAAAGTAGGTACACAGTCAATTAAAATCGACCTGAAGACTCATACTCCCATTTGCCTTTCTAATTTCATGTTTGGTTATAGGGCTTCACTAACTCTGAAGTGTATGTAATCTTCATCATACAGTAAAAATAAAATGGATATTATGTAATGGCTACTTTTGTGTTAACAGTCAGATTTTTTTTTGTCTTATAAGTTTCGAAATTTAGTACCGTATACTCCGTTTTTTATACTTTCGTTATAGTTAACAATTTTAAATATGTCTGTTAAAAAAAAATATTTATAAAAATATGTATAAACGGTCGAAAATTAAACTTGTTTGTGTTAAATGATTTTTACTACTGGAAATTATCGATTTTATGTCAATTTTATTATTAAATTAGCGACTTTGTTTGTTCTGGCGTCCGCGACTTTGTTCGCGTGAACTTTGTCATAAGATGTGAAAATGAGTTTTTTTTTTTAATATTATTAAAGGTGGCAGACAGGCTGACGGCCCACTTGATGGTAGGTGGCTACCGTCGCCTAAGGACACAAGCAACACCTTACGTGCGCGCTGCCGACCTTCAGGAATTTGTTTACTGCTCGCTTGAAGAAGCCCATATTGTAGCTAGATGGAAACACCTTAGAAGGGAGACTGTTTCCAAAGATCGTGCGTCCGTGGGATAAAGTTTCTACTCATCCGAACTGTGCGCAGCACCACTTTATCCAAATAATGCGGATGAACTTCGCATCTTTGATTGCAAAGAAACGTTATAAGAGCAGAGATTTTGAAGAGCTCCCGAAGAAACTGAATATAGCAGGATTCATTCTATTACTAATTTTATTAAAAAGACATATTTAAGATTGTTGACAAAATAAGACAAATTAAAAATTTACTGTGTGGCTGTGTAGGTAAGCTCTAAACGATTTTGTCTATGACGCTATTGGTTATGCCTAAAATTCTTGCTAATTTGAAAACCAAGCACTAAACTAAAAATCTCGGAAAAAACCATTTACTAACCTATGTATTCTATTTACATGTAATCATTATTAATAATGGAATTCTCCAACAGTTTGCACGTATAATATTTATTGTAATTGGGTGTAAATCCGTGTCCCATTTACTCCTATCAGTCAGTGAATGTTTACCGAATTCGTTTTTCGATTTTATTATCGACGCCATTATAGGGCCTTTGACGCATACCAGCTTGTAGAGATTTCCCATGGACTCAAATTTGGAAAAAAAATTTTGGAATTGACTTTTGATAACTGGGTATACTAATAAATATCGATATCATCTCTCCACCACTGTAATATGGTACCTATTGATAGTGCACTGTTTTATGTTTTAAAAGCACATTTATGCCACCTGCCGAGCGAGAAGTGTTTTATCAAAATAGTAATAAGCTTGAAGCGAATCGCTTATTTCGTGATTATTTTAAATATTTAAAAGTTTATTTTTATATAAACAGAATATTTTTATAAAATGAAGAATGTACGGTAAAGTATTATTATCAATTAGTACATAAATCCTATAAATTGTATAATTTTAAAATATATTATATTAATTAAGTTTTTATTGGAATTATTTGTTGGGATTTGTTCGAAGAAGCATACATTTCGAACTAAGTAAAGATCCATCTAAGCTAAAAATGCTCGCCCCATCACTTTTTTGTTCGAATTTTTTTGGGTTATCTCTCCGAAACCGCTGCACCTGTTTAAAAGTTATTCCAGATGGACATGTATTATATATGACTACTGTGTCCGCGGATTCGTTCGCGTGGAATTCAGATTGTTTTTCGGTTTCGGTAAAAATCATTTACATATAGCAGTCGTAGCGTACGCGCCTTGACTTTGGACTGCCTCTGGTTTCACGGCGCGGCCGCGCTTTACATATATCGTATTATCTCTTTAACCATACATCCAAAATATATGCAGTAAAAAGCATAAATCACGTGTATTAAATACTTGTGACGATAAACTTGTTGATTTTAACAAAATTCATAATTTTGTTGATAATATGACCTAAATCATGAACCTATTTTGTTATTTAAATATAAAAAGTAGTTTTTGTGTCTTAAATATTAAAGATAGACGTAAAGTTGTCGCTGACTTTTTTATAGGCATCAATCAAACTCTATAAATTTTCTATAGAAATCAATTGTATAACTGTCACCGTTAAACAGCGTATAGTATTTTAGTTAAATATTAGTTCATTTTAGTAGGGTTGATGCTTAGACGATTTCTTACTCAGTAAGCAGTACATCTAGGAATTTACTAATATTTTTCGTATGTATTACACGCTATTATTATATTATTTAATGTGTGAAAAATCAGTTCATATTCGCGCTTATTTAGTATTTGTTATGGAAGTACATATTTATTATCTATTTAGGTTTTCTTAAAATCACTGTTGTTTTTTTTTTAATTTATTACAATTTTAAAAAATATAGTAATGTAGAAATATACTCTGGTTTTTATTTTACGTTAGATTTCTTTTGGATTTAGATTAGGGAATTTGTTTTTTCGATATATGTATGAAATTTAGCTTGCTTTAATGAATTAAATATTTTATTTTTATATCACAGCCTATCACAGCTCCTAGACCATCTGTTTTATAGATGAATGCACATTATTAAAAAAAAGTTTAACATCACTATTTATCACCACCCGTGTATCCAATATTCAAATAATCGCGATTTGCAAATAATTTCTAAATCCTTGCGTAGTAGATTTTACAATAAAAATGAGTTTTTTTTAGCAAAAAAAATATCCCAGTTCTTTTGTGAGTTGAAAACATGAGTACTCCAATACTAGTCCAAAGTAATGAGACCCATAATTTTTTAGTAGTTAACTTGTCGATTATGCATATTTTTAAAGTTTCTTCAATTCAGTGAAATTCAAAATGTACAAGTGTCCTCCACAATTTAAATGGAGTGTATTTTTTGCATGGTCTAATATTTTGTTATTTGACTAATATATCTATTGTTATTTGACGCATCGCAACTTTAAAACTCGCTATTACTGCACCAAAAATATTGTGTTATTAATTTTACGTAATACTTTATATAATATACACTAATGTTTTCAATAAAAATCATTGTTTCGTAAATTATTGTTTTTATTTTGCCCTAAATTGATGAAACTTCTTTGGAAAGTCATCTTCCTAATCCACCCAACTTCCCAAGATTATGAGTTTGCTTGAATCATTGGAACAAGAATTAGACAGACATTTTGCTATCATTGAGACACATGTTTTGTATTGTGTAGCAATGATATTGGACCTAAGACATCCTGAGAACAAAGGGGCTTTTCTGATCAGAGGCGTTTTGAATGGGCTTCATAGGAACAAATGTATGTACCTTCCGTTGCTGCTCATACACTTTGTCTGTGATAAGTTTAAATCAATACTATGTTATTTTTGTTGGTAATATAACAAAAAAGTTTTTGAATATTTTGATATCCGCTCGGATGGGCAGCGTTCAGGAATCTCCGAAGCATCTTGACCAAAATAGCTCAGTTGTCTTAAAAGTTTTCGACAAATG
The DNA here is from genome assembly GCA_910589475.2 of Bembecia ichneumoniformis. Taxonomy (NCBI): domain Eukaryota; kingdom Metazoa; phylum Arthropoda; class Insecta; order Lepidoptera; family Sesiidae; genus Bembecia; species Bembecia ichneumoniformis. The sequence continues at coordinate 1,998,913 of OU342520.1, forward strand.
TGTGTTGCCAGTGATTACATACGGCGTTGAAACGTAGTTTCTAACTATTAGGCGAGCGGCAAAATCCAAAAAAGTGTTAGTTTTCGAGATAACTCTTTGGCAACCGAGCTTTAGTATCAAAATGTTGTATCATTCCACACAAGATTCCTTAAAAAATTCGTTCTGAGTTTGGGGACATATAAGTAAATAAACAATAAAAATGGCTTAAAATTTGATATTTTTTTTTATTTCAACTCGCTATATCTCCGCCCGGTTTGAATATTTTAATTTGAAATTTTAATACAATATACTAAAAGTGAGTGATTCTGTGAAAAACGAGATGTGAAGATCTCATAACAAATAAAATTGCGAATTTTATTTAAAAAAATGTACCTAATCCGTTAAGTTTTTTTAATTTTTTTCAAATTAAAAAGTTGTGTAATGAATTTTTAAATCCCAATTTTTATCAGCACTACGTTCAATATCTAAAGAAGTTATGTGATTTTTATTGGCAAACGACTAAAAGGTTATACCTACTTAATTATTTATGCGACCCGTGAAAGCTCAATAAGCTATGAGAAGGGGTATGCTTGGGATTATAAACCCCGCAAATTGCTAATGCGCCTGGCCGACATTTTGGTGACGTCTCGTGATAAATTCGTTGTGACTTTTTTAGCTGTAATTTTGGTTGCGGATGACGACACGTAGGTGTGAAGAAAGTATTATAAACTGCGAGATCAAATCAGAAATGATCAATTCATAGACAAAGGAAAGCCTTCGACATAACCAGAGGGATTATAAGTTGAAGTGGCAATGGGCAGGACACAGCACTGAACCGCTGGCCGCTAAATTCTTGATTGGAAACCAAGGACCGGCAAGCACAGTGTAAGTCACCCCCCTAAATGATGGGTAGATGACATTTTAAGGGCTGCGAGTCGACGCCGGATTCAGCCTGCTTTTGACTAGTCCTTCTGGAACATTACTGGGGAGGCCTAAGTCCAGATGATCCTAAGAGATGGTCATGATTATTTTGAGGATTCCAAATTCCATGTTTTGCTGGATTGTATTTTTTTTTAATATAAAGGTAGGCAGGCAGGCTGATGGTCCACTCAAAAGTAAGTGACTACCGTCGCCTAACTGAATGTACTGAATGACCTTTCAAGGGCAGCCATGGAATAAGGCATACAAAATTTCTAGGGCTGTTTTCACTTTCGGATAAAAAGGTTCTGCTTGTTAGATTAATTCTGTTACCTCCAAATCTTCGAAGTCCTCTCCTTATTTATCCCAAAGATGCGTCATAGTTCAGCTTCAGATGTGATTCCTTCTAATTCATAAAATTTGGATAATTCGTCTAATACAGTTTTTTAAATTTCAAAGCTGTAATTTTTATTATTTGAGCAGGGTGTAACAATGAAAGAGCAAACGCTGGTGATTGGTCTATACCGAATCTCATCTCTAATAAGGATGACAATGAATCCAAATATAGGGCATGTAAAGTGAGCGCGAAAATACTTGCTGGATGATTTGCCATATGTTGTTGGCGGCTTGTTGATTGCTGTCCTTGGAAGACGCAGCTCAAGATTCAAAGAGTTAGCAATTTCATTAGCTAATTTTAATAAATCTTCACTCCGTTCTTCGGCAAAACGCCTGTGTTCTGCAACTGCTGTTGTTATGGTTTGAATGTGCTCTACACACTTAATTACGTCCAAGGTTTTAGACTGCAATGTATTTGCTACGGGTTGCAGCAGCGAATTGTATTTGTCTATAATACATAAAGCTAATATGAACGTGCTTTGTCCAACATTGGATAACAACTGGAAAGCTACTTTTCTTGTCCCAGAATTACCTTCCTGAAAAAGCTTTTCCAAACCGTTCACATTTTCGACAAAAGCTTCTTAAACATCGAAATACCTTTCTATTTATGAGAACACATTGTTTCACACAGCAATGGATTTTCGGTGCATATTTTTAAGGCAAAACTGATTCCCTGAAAATATTTATCGTATCTTTTACAATTCCTATGCAGTCGCGGACCATTATTTAAGTTGTTTATTACTACAAGGTTTAATTTGTGGCAGACGCAGTGAAAATATAATCCCTTTTTAAGTAGGTATATGTTTCTCTCAATACTTTTTGGACACTGCCCTCTTTTTCCGCCATCGTAGCACATCCGTCGTAGCCCTGTCCCATGCATTTGTTAGCATCAATATTTAATGAATTGATGAACCCATTAATTTCAGCAACTATTGTTTGGGAATCCATTTTTTGTAACTCGATAAAACCCATATATTCTTCCTTAACATTTTTTATAGTTGTTCCTTTCCTGCAATATCAGCTGATTCATCAGCCAGCATTTTGGCTGTGGGCACTTATCGACCTTTGGCACTTCTCCAATTAGAACTCCACATATATTTAAAATCTCATTTTCTGTTTTTGGGGACGTATATTAAGCATTTTTATATCCTTTTTCTAAGCGTTTTCCCAAAATTTCGAGCAAAATTCATCCGAGCTAGATTTAGCTCGGATGAATTTTGCTCGAAATTTCGACGATTGATCTTCTTGAAGTTGGCTCTACCTAATTGGACTGTTTGTCCCAAGTAGATGAATTTCCAACTATTACTGGGGCGGGCACAACATGAACATTAACTTTCGCCTTGTCCATATTCATCTTAAGGCCCACCCTTTGGGAAACTCGGTTGAAAGTTAAACTTCTATAATTTAGCATTTGACGAATATGGTAAATTCAAATCTATGTTTCTATTTCTACATGCTTATATACTATGTACATTTTATTTTTTCAAATATAAATTAATTACAATCGCTTACTTATTATTGTCAATTAAATAATATATAGCTTTTAAATGTTTGAATTGCAGAGAATCCCTTCTCATCTAATGTTATGTTATGTTTTAAATTAGACAACAAAAAAATTTGACTTTTTTATAAATATTTTTATTTTTCACAGTATAAATTAATAACAATTTAATTTTATTGAGAATTTATCAATGCTCATGTTGTATTTAAAGCGATTGAAATGTATTTGTAAAACTTTTTTTTTATAAAATATTTTGATGAACTTATCTTGGTGTTTAACTAATTAACAAAAAGGGACATTAAAACTATTTACTGTATACACAACATCAGCATTGGTAGATAAGTCTAACTAAAAACTAATGATTCTTTTTAGTCTTTGAAAATTTCTCGTATTTGCTTTTTGAGCTGTACCAGAGACCAAATGGTATAGCGAGAGATGGAAGAGTCATAACTGCGAACGCTGCCCAGTCCAGGACGTGAGATGAGAACTTGCGATCATAATCTTTAAAAGCTACAATAGCGCCTTCGCCCGGGGAGCTGCTGATGGAGTATTGGACCTGAAAAAATTAATTACACATTATTAATACTATTTTTTTTTATTTAATACTAGATGGTGCTTTTGAAAATATGGGATTAACTATTTTAATTTTCAATTTAAAAATAGATACTATTTTGGCGTGTTTCATTGTTGCTATACAATATATCTAAACGCCGTAGTGGATGTTTTGCCTGTAGACATAGGATTCGCGAGGGACCTTGCCATTTAGTCCTCGTAACTGATCTGTCGTTATATAGATCTGTCGTCGATAAGTCTTTATATCCAGTTTCTATTGTATTTGTACAGATCAGAAATATGAATGTTTCTTTATGTATATTATGTACTAGCTGAGCTTGCAACTTTGTACACGTGGTATTTGGAATAACGCATAACTTTTTTGTATGTAAACAGATTGGAATGAAATATACTACATATTACCTGAAGCTTGCTACAATACATCAGTGGAAACCACATGAAAATCGGTTAAGCCGTTTCTGTGATTAGCGAGAAAAAACGCACAGACAAACAGACGAAACTTCAAAAAACTATTTTTGACCTCGGTTGCATAAGTATATAATTATAATATTGTACAAATTGTTTTTTTTTTTTTAAATCTTTAATGTACAGACACGGTCCGTTTACGATTTTATTATATGTATAGATTATGTACAATATACATAAATACTCTGTAGTTACGAGGAAAGTAAATCAAAAGACGAATTTCTAATTACTTTCCAAGTTTTTATATTGTACTCTTTGATACATAAATGTTTCTTAAATAACACTTACTACAAAAATAGACAAATTTTCGTTTACATTGTCAACCATGATTATGAAACTATGTAGTTGGATAAAGATTAATATCTTGATACAAATAATAGAATCTTTCGATACTACTAGTGTTTGTTTGACTAATTTGAACAATATATAGATTTGTGGGTAATAATGAGTACTATAAATATGTATGCATGCCAAATAACTTTTATAATCAAAGTTTTGATACCTTGGGTTACTTTATTAGGTACTAATTTTTGTAGGAATTTAGGAGACCACCCATGGATGGTCTCTGCATGTGAACAAGAAATCTTTGCCCGCCGGCACTTAATGGGTTAAAGCAATAATTAAACTGCATTTCTCAGTCATAATTTGGACAGCCCATCTGGCTGCAGTAACCACCCCTGTATAGAATACTATTATGAAATAACAGCATGTGTATTGTAGCATAGTTGAGTATGAGATTCCAGAGTCCATTTCCCTATCCCTTCCTTTATCCTACTAAGGTCAGCAGCACATATGGCGTTGCTTGCGTTAATAGGAAATGGTAGCCACTTACCATAAGTAGATTTTCAGTCTAGTTTACTATCTTTACATTCAATGCAAAATGGAAACCGCAGAGATTACCGGACTGACTGGGATTCAAACCTGTGTCAGCGTAGCGTTTAAAAGTTATCATGGGAAAAGTATATGATTTTGTGTTTTTTCTAAAACTCACCTCGCTGGCATCTTCACTAGCCTTGTAAGTGACTTCGGCTGCTGTGAAGTTGAAATAACCGAATCTGTTAGATCTCACTGTGACAACGTGAGACACATTAGTCTGCGGGGGTATTCTATCAATGTGTGCAGTGAGTTGACCACCAACTATGGTGAAGACTTCGGGGTGAAATCCATTGTCGACCAGCTTCACATCTACCGCCGGAGCGGTACCAACGTTGTAAAGTGTGTATTTAACAAGTATATCCAAATTCTCCACCAGGTATTTATTAAGCACTTGTTTTGAAACCAGTAGTCTTGCAACCGACGGTTCTTCATCGGCCACCACTGCAGTAGCGACGATGAAAATGAAACATAACAATTTCGCCGTCATTTTGTCTGAAATAACACAAAATTGAAACATGAGAAATTTTACGGCTCACCCGAAGTTAAAATTGATCAAATTATAAATGAAAATCTCAATTGTGTTAATTATACATGTATTTTAATGCAGATTTAGGCAATTAAAATTAAAAAAAATAATGCACTTATACCTTAAAAATATTCTTAAAACTTAAAACCGTAATATACCCAAGCGAGTGAAAGCTTTTGAAATTCTATCAATGACGAATGACAGTTGTTCGTACGTGGCTGACGTTTCACTCCACGAATCCAAAATTATTAGTTTAGTCTGCGTTCAAATTATAACTTTATTAGGTATGTATTTAAATTTTTTTGTGAATAAGTATATTAAATTGATTGATTGATATAATACAAATTAATTTCATTTATTGTCATTAAAAATAAAATTTCCCTAACTGAAGAGAATGGAAGAAATATATCATTTATTGCCAGTAATGTTTTATTTATTTTTAAGGAAAATTACGAAGTCTACTATTTTAAAAATTTTCAATACACGTCAGACAAATAAATCCGCCTTTTCCTATCGACATCGGTTCATTTGCATGGCAAGAAATTGACAACTCCATCGGAGAAGGATAACGGTTTTAGTTATTTTTCTGATAACGGTGTTGTATTATGTGTGTATTCTCCTTCTAAACTAATAAACTTACCAAATACTACTCAAAAAGCGGTTGTCATTGGTTCACTTAGTTGATAGAAACCTTTGGTAGAAACTCTATCATCTACTATCACTATGCTATCAGTATCATTCACTGTGGTCGGTTGTCAAGTTAACATTATTGTCAAAGGTGGTGTTTGTTTTTTCGATAAAATTTCAATATTTTTAGCCCGTCAATAAGAGTTCTTATTTTAAAAACTATTTCAAATATGAATCTGTTTTATTAAAACATCGGGTCCTTGGCAGGGTTAATAGGTGGTGTTTTAATTTAAACTATGTCAGAGAAAGAAGAAGTTACCAAAAAACCCGACAATGAACCATTAGACGATGAAGCTTTAGAAAAGTATGTTCGATGATAACACCAGTTTAATCTCTTGTGCTAAATCGCTCCTTCTTTCTTACAAAATAAGTATATTTTTTGTAATTTCAGGTTAGCCGTAGAAGAACTCATGCGAGAAGCCGTTCAGGGTGCCGCGCGTGCAGAAATAGTAGGTCCTTCAGGTTGGATTAAATCAAAGCAAGCGAAAACGAATAAGAATTTTCTTGTCAATACTATAAGAAATGCAGTAGCATCGAACAAATATCGTACGTCACGAAACTCTCACGACAACAACAAATCTAATAAATCCTCACGGGATAGATACCCAGAACCAACTATAAAAAAAGACAAATCGAAAAGGAGAAATTAAAATGGAATCAGTAAATGATACTTTAAGGACAATTTTTGACAGTAAAGATTCCAAATGGAAACCATCTGACAAAATTCCGTTACTCGCTAAAGAAATAGAGATAACAAAGTCTAATTTAAAACAGTTTTTGGACAACAGTGATTATGATATTACAGCTGTTTTGCAGGAAAGCAATGAACTGCTCGACGAGGCTAAAGCATTAACTCGTGACTTGGAGTTATGTCAGGAAGAAATAGAGCAAGTTACAATGGCAGAGGTGCTTCAGTCCATAGAAAATCATAACCATATTGCTAAAGAAATCCAATCTTACACTTACGCTTTAAACATTGTTAAAGACGTTATACAGAGTTCTAAACATGTGAAGAAGTTTAGTGCTGGCCGAGCGGCGAGGAGTTACTCAGTGGTGACGGAAGCCATTCACAGTCTTCTTTCACTCATAGAGAACTCTTCTGAAGGTTTTCGAGAGTTAGAATATTGTCAAAACCTAAAACAGGATGTTCCGACAATACTTGCTAGCACACTTCATGAAATGCATTCTGAATGGAGGCGTATGGTGCAGTGGCAGGTCACGCCGGATCCGAGTAAAACCATAGTCACATTGAAAATTAGTTTGAAACCTATAGATATTGCCATTGACATACTGAGCACGCTGGACACATGTGAATCCAAGTTACAGGAGCTAGTACGTGAATTGGGAACTTTAATATTAGAAGAAATCTTGGTACCTATTATACACAAGGAATGCACAGTTTATTCGGAAACAGAAATGGATGAACTCGTGACTGTAACGATATTTCATATTGATAACTTCAAGCCCACATATGACGCTGTGATTGCAAATCTTAGATTGTTTTTTCACTATCTCAATAACAGATTGAATATAGAGTTTAAGAAAAACACTAATATTATGAAAATTCTTGGCAAAGAAATATACGAAGAATTCAGTGAAATTTTAGTCAGAGATTGTTTCGTCAATACTATACCAAACAACATAACAGATCTTCAGATCTACGGAAGAATTACTTCGGAAATACAATGCTTTCAAGACTTTTTAGTATCCATGAAGTTTTTCCCTGATGAAAATTTTTCCATATTGCAGTATGTGGAAAATATAGATACTTTATTTGCTGATAAATCCAGTGAACATTTCCTAAATGAGGCTAGACTCATAATGTTTCAAGATTTGAGTGCAACTATGTCCATTGGTGTAGAGAACATACCAGAGGAAAATAATGACAATGTTAAAGATGTAATAGAAGTGGATGAACAAACAGAAGAAGCATTAAAAGTTCTTGATACAACAATACCAAAGAGCCTCTTCTACTTCCCAAGATGCATGATATCTAAATCCACTCAGGAGTTATTGGACTTGGTCTACGGTATAATGGAGCAGGCAGTGCAGTGTTCAGATGTTGTAAGCAAAAAGTTGTATAACACAACTAGGCTAGTCTTTGAGCTATATGATGCTGTGGTACCTTATCACCATGAGAACTACTTGCAGACCATTCCTCACTATGTTGGTATGTGATGATTCCCTTTTTAATAATTGCTCCTTTACAATTGAAATTACCTAGTTGACACAGTCACCGTGACTTTTATCACACGTTCTTGTCGTACGTGATCAATTTGACTTTTATCACACGTTCTTGTCGTACGTGATCAATTTATCATGACCAGTTATCAATCTCTTCAAGAACGGTTCGGTTTCATTACGTCCCAATAAGATTTGCAAATGACTACACAATTCATAAGGCCACACCACCAAATATCGAGCTTTTTTGTATACCCAGCTTTTTTCAAATGGGTGAAATCCAGCTGTTTTGTGGTCAATTCTCAGTTCTTTAGCTATGCTAGATTTATTTCTTTTTTGAAACCTTTTTAATGTTATCAAAACCAGCCAGATAAGTATACCTTTCATCCAGAAAAGAGTACTGTTCCCTAGGGAGCGTTTAAAAATGAAGAAAACAACGCTTGACAAAAATATTTGAGCAATAAGAATTGAATAACTCTTTTAACACCTAAGAAAAAGGGTCGCGGAAGAAGTGGTGAGCAAAAGCTAGTATTGTATGTCTATAGAATTATTTGCCATTTTACCAGATAGTGTTTAATAAAAGTTTTAACTCATATTTCACCAGATAATTTACATTTGCAAGCTGAATGTTCGGTTGTCGGACAATAACGGAGTGTCAGCTGGTATTTACGTATACCATATCATGGTCATGGCAACTATCATAATTATTATTATTACAAAAATGGTAGGGAGTAAATAGGTTAAAAAATAAGGGATAATATAAGAATAGGCTCTATATTATCTGACACTTTATATTTCTTCTAAAATATTTGTTCTAATCTAAAATACCTGCATTTTCAATTGAATTCTTCTTTTTCAGCTCTCTTCCACAACAACTGTATGTATCTTGCTCATAATCTACAGACATTTGGGGATAAGTGGCTGATATTAATGGAGGGGCGTGAACTTGATTATCCAATAAGTTTTCTAGATCTAGTACCTAAATTAAGAGACCTAGGATACAAACACTTGATGATACATATGCAGCAACAAAGGAAACAAATCCTAGATAACATTAGATCGTCAGGTAAAATTTGTTTAAAAAAAATCTTTTTTTCACACACCTATTTAGGTATTTTTTCACATATTAATCTGTCTACAGTTAAATAAAATCTATTTGAATTTAAGATTTTCTTATGGTAAGATCAACAGACAAGCAGACAGAAGGTCACTTGATGGTAGGTGGCTACCGTCACTTAATACAAGCAACGCCACAGGTGCTGCAAGTGTGCTGCCGAGTATAATAGGATCGGTAATTCTGTTTCAAAAAATATTTTTTAATAAGAATTGATAATGGAGTAATGCAATTTCGTTTGAAAACTTAAAATGAAATGATTGGGGAAAAAGTTTCTTCATATTTTATATGAAAACTCAAGACTTTTTTTTTCAAAGTTTACTTACATTTAATTACAGTATATAATATACATATGTGCCATTTTGTTCTATGATTTTTTTGCCATCTTGTAGGTAGTGACATGATCCCGTTGCTGTAGAAAATTTGGGACTTCTGATCAAAAAAGTAGTTTTGGCAGTCCCCTCTTGATGTTAACCTGACACTGCCTAAAGAATTCTGAAGAGACAGAAACAGGTGAAAATCTGAAGGTGCAAGGTCAGAGCTATATGGTGGATGCATTAACATCACCCAGCCAAACTATCTTAATTTTTGCTGAGTGGCTAAAGATGTGTGTGGTCTCTCAATTTGTTGCTTTAGTCTCATCAGTTGTTAGCAGAAGAGATCCGAATCGATGGTTCTGCCCGGCGGTAAAATCTCATAATGAACAATGTCCTTCCCATGCTACCACACACACAGCATCACCTTATTGCGAGTTAACCCGGGTTTTGGCACAATCTGTGAAGCCTGACTGACCCTTGGCCACGACTTTTTGAGCACATTTTGGTCGTACGTGATTCACTTTTCATCACCAATTATCAATCCCTTCAAAAACAGTTCATTCGTTACGTCTCAATAGGGTGATTGTGACAAAAAAATTTTTGTAATTCCTGACTCTCTGCCAGTCTGGAGGTATTGGATTAGTTGCGTCTAGCGCCTTGTCTAATGATTAATTAATGGCGACTGACTTCGATTTCTCGTAAATATGTTAGGATGGCAAACCTGTTGTATAAAGCGTTTTTGAGTTGTGTGTCCAGTAGCAAGAATCAACATAAGAGTCCTATGTATCCACCCTATTTTTGTCTACGGTATCATATTTCTCGGTTAAGGTCTACGGTTATTTTAAGCGCCGCGGTCTAGCAGGGAATATCGTAAATCGCTTTCGTTCACATTTGACATTTCCATAGTTGCAGGGCTTTCCCCTGTTCCTACCTCCAGTCTTTTTAGTTCCTTAAGATTTCTGATAGCCTGGTTATGGGTTAATTACCGCCGCCCAATGCTCGGCGTTGACGAATTTTACAGCTGTCTAAACATGTGAATCTTAGTACACAGCCAACCCTCATCTGGGCTTGGGACCAGCAAAGGCAGACTTAATTTTATTAATTATTCATAATTTTTTTTAGATCTTAACTGCATTGTAGTGAAAGACCTGTTGGGCGATAATGCAGAAGCTGCTGTTAGACAATGCCTAAGACAATTACAACTGCTGAAGAATGTATGGATTGGTGTGTTTCCCAGTAACGTTTTTCTGAGGTATGTTTATTATTATTATTATTTTTATAAGCAATATTCCGTCTTACTACAAAAGATTAAATAAGCACTGTCTAAACACGTGCTTACGTAGACAATGTATAACTATTTAAACATTGTTAGGCGAGCGCTTAAAATATCCTTACCACAAAACCTTGTTTAGCGCTTGTTTTTGTAGATAGTGTTAAAGTACGAGAATGATATTGCATTATGGCAACCCTGACAAACATTCATTCAGTCACTCGCCCTGAATTCATGTCGTTTTCATTTTACGCAGATTTTGGTTTTCACAAGCTATTATTACGGACTATAGTAACGATATAAGTAAATTATCAAATTGGAATAAGGCACAAATTACAACAAATACGTTAGATTGTTTATAAAATTTTGTTATATCAAAAAACATTGCGCTTAATGGAACGTAACTGACACGGGCGTAATTGTCAAATGTCAAGTTGGATTTGTTAATTTAATATTCTTATTTTCATAAATTCCAATTATTATTATTAACATGGATAAAAAACGTGAGCGCGGCGTTGCGTCATCGTAATATTCGAATGGATTAATTCGCTCGCGATGTATTCTATCTCACAAAATTATATATCCTTATAAATAATTCATATCCTCCATACGTAATCAATTAAATTTAAAATATCCATAGTCATTTCAAAAATCAAAAGAAATCTTTAATATTACGCAAAACGATTACAAATTTGACAGCACGTCCAAGGAGAAGCCGCTAACTAGATAGACACTTGTTAATCAAGCATCTGGCGGTATTTAAATTTAAATAATGCTCAAGCATTGTCTAACCCTAAACAATGCCTAGACACTCTTTTGTAGTAAAGTTTTATTTAACCACGTGTACAAAGCCTGTTTAAAGTATGTTTAATGTTTTTGTAGTAAGACGGATTATGTTTAATTATTTAGTTTATGTCTAGCAAATGTCTAATGTTTTTCAGATTGATGGCTACCTTGGTGAATATGTTTGTAGATGAACTTATTCACAGAGTGTGTACAGTGGAAGATATATCAATGGAAATGGCGTCACAGCTTTCCGAAATGTATTCCCTTGTTGTACAAAAAGCTCCACAACTATTTCAGGTAGGATATTTTTATATGTACACATGGTATTTTTAGATGCACCCTTGAACCGACAAAATTGACCAAGAAATGAGACTGCTTATTACTGATTCCTAATAAGCTGGTTTTCATGTCATGCATTCGGGATTACGGAATTTATTTATAACTTAAACCTAAATGAATTTGTAAAATACGAATCAATTGGCCAAGTTTTAAATATTAAAGAAATTACGAATTAATACCATTTATTGGTAAATTACAAATCATTCAGAAGATAATGGCAATACTGTCTGATCTCTGTATAGTTTGTGCCATTTATAACGGTAGGTATATAACATGACATATAATATAATATATTCATAACAATGACATTACATTGTTATTGAAAATAATATAGTTTGTTTGAAGACTGAAATCCTGAACTAAGTATGTATACATATAGTGCTGAGCTCTTACTCCTCCAAAATAATTCCTGCCAGTCAATTTTGGATACCTACTGTAACTGATGCTTGCGTGAAAAAATCTTTATTACAATTTACAAAAAAAAAAAAAAAAAAAATGTGTCTGGGTCGTGGACTGTTATCTGTCTACAGTTAAATGAAATATATTCGATTTAACTGTAAAGGTCAACAGAAAGGCAGACAGAAGGTTACTTGATGGTAGGTGGGTATTGTCACCTATAACACAAGCAACGCCACGGGTGCTGCAAGTGCGTGCTTACCGTAGTAGGATTAAGGATAAGGGATTAGGAAGGGATAGCGAAATGGCCTCTGGCAACCATTACTTATTCACCGAAACACAACAGCACACATGCTGTTATTTCAGGGTGGTCCAATCTTAATTTTATAAACAGTAAAAGTTATTATTTATTACAGTCTCCGGATGCAATTGAAACACACGTCAAGTCTTGGGAGAAGCTACAACAATTAATCTTTGTCCTCGGGGGCTCACTAAGAGACATAGAGAATCATTGGAATGATGGAAAGGGCCCGCTCGCTGTTCACTTCAAAACTGAAGAGTTACGAAGTCTTATCAAGGCGTTATTCCAAAATACACAATTTCGTTCTAATTTGCTTTCGAAAATTAAGCAATAAATGTTATCAAAATATTTGTCAGTCATTATAAATGAGTTCTTTTAAGTTTGTATTAAGTACATGTTTACGAATTAAAAGAATTAGTTTTATTTATTATGCACTGTGCCCCACGGTCACACACCGTTTTATTTAAAAAATTCGAATTATCCAACTAATGTCTACAATGCGGGCGGCTTGGAAGGTGTAAACAAAGAGTAAAGAGGATGACAGCTTAGGCCGGGGTGCTCAGAGTTGAACTGCTGGTTATCTGCATCAAATAATCTTCCAGCGATTGGCGATACAAGTCACGAAGCAAAATCGGAGCTTGCAGTTCGAACAAAAAAGTATTTTTTTATATGTTCTTTTAAAAAATTTAATTAGTTTTTCTCAATTTGGTTAGTACACCCTAATTCAAATAATATTGAGATATCTGCATGTATTAGCTCTAAAGAAAGGGCAATAATGTAACAGTAGGTGTAGCATGGTTTTAAGCTGTGGTTTTAAGACTGTTTGAATCAAAGATATTGTATTAGTCATTATCTTTGGTTTGAATCAAAGATGTTGTATTAGTCATTATCTTTGGTTTGAATAGCTAATGCTATTCAATAGAACAGAAACAAGGAACCGTAGACAACGCTATAGCCATAGACAACGATCTATGGTTGTAGCGTTGTCTATGGCTGCTTATATTTCTGTACATATTTAATTATTTCTTGGAAACAACGTTGTTACAAACGTTTTTATCAATATATTCGGAATTCACAAACGATTACCCAGAAGCCTATATTAAACGAAATTTTAACATTTTGTGGCTAATCCGTATGCCTTAATTAACAATTAAATTTCTAATTAACTACGTAGTCACAAACGAAATGAAAGGCGTCACAAACGTTCACAAACGATTGATCAAAGCAAAATTTTAAAATTTGAATTTTTTGGGGCTAATCCGTAGGAGATACTCCAGCCTTAGTTATTTTTGTATGCTCAGTCAGCCCATCCACCGTAGATTCTTTCTTAGCAAAGTTTCTTAGTCTATGCCATCCAGCCTCTGTGTTGCTGTGTTGTGACTGTTGTTGTGTAATGAAAAGATAAACATACATTGAACATGTGTCTAAAAAAATGTTTATTACAAAAGCGTGTTTAAACAGTTACCGTCTTACTACAAAAGATTAAATAAGCACTGTCTAAACACGTGCTTACGTAGACAATGTATAACTATTTAAACATTGTTAGGCGAGCGCTTAAAATGTCCTTACCACAAAACCTTGTTTAGCGCTTGTTTTTGTAGATAGTGTTAAAGTACGAGAATGATATTGCATTATGGCAACCCTGACAAACATTCATTCAGTCACTCGCCCTGAATTCATGTCGTTTTCATTTTACGCAGATTTTGGTTTTCACAAGCTATTATTACGGACTATAGTAACGATATAAGTAAATTATCAAATTGGAATAAGGCACAAATTACAACAAATACGTTAGATTGTTTATAAAATTTTGTTATATCAAAAAACATTGCGCTTAATGGAACGTAACTGACACGGGCGTAATTGTCAAATGTCAAGTTGGATTTGTTAATTTAATATTCTTATTTTCTTAAATTCCAATTATTATTATTAACATGGATAAAAAACGTGAGCGCGGCGTTGCGTCATCGTAATATTCGAATGGATTAATTCGCTCGCGATGTATCCTATCTCACAAAATTATATATCCTTATAAATAATTCATATCCTCCATACGTAATCAATTAAATTTAAAATATCCATAGTCATTTCAAAAATCAAAAGAAATCTTTAATATTACGCAAAACGATTACAAATTTGACAGCACGTCCAAGGAGAAGCCGCTAACTAGATAGACACTTGTTAATCAAGCATCTGGCGGTATTTAAATTTAAATAATGCTCAAGCATTGTCTAACCCTAAACAATGCCTAGACACTCTTTTGTAGTAAAGTTTTATTTAACCACGTGTACAAAGCCTGTTTAAAGTATGTTTAATGTTTTTGTAGTAAGACGGTTAGAGTTAGGCACGGTTTAAATAATACTTTTCATATTTATAACATGTCAATACTTGTCGAAGACTCAAAGTTAGTCTACTGCTTTGTCTCTAATTTTCGTAAGTTGTATTTAGTGGTGTGGTTATGATTATGATGAAATATCGGGTTGTTTTACCTTTTATTCTTGAACCCAATTTTCTTCACGTTCACGAATTTTTATTTTAATATTGCAATTGTCCATTTTTTTCCATAATTTTTATTTATATTATACTCATTTGACAATGAGTAATGACGATTGACAAGTCTTGATAAACACATTCCATTCTTTCAACCGATCACTGTTCTATGTGTACAATGTACTCATTATATACGTAAGTTTTGGTTCCAAAACATACTTATGGCGGTGTATTTAGAGCAATATTTAATTTATAATCACACACGTCACTGTTTTATTTATATATAGATAACTTTAAAATATTTTCTGCGTAGGATATTCTATTAGCACATAACAAATTTGCATAGAAAGGAACGTTTCGGATTGAACCAAATGAAGTTGAACGAACGTTTTGTAATGTTGCTATTTTATTGTTACTATTTGCTATTTTATAATTTTAAAATAGCAACATTTGGTTGCCTATAGGTTGCCCAGCGATGTTTTGGTAAGTCAAAGGACAAACACTATTTTGTAATAGCGAAGGTTAAACATTATTTGAGGCAAGGTTTAAACTGTGAAATTGTATACAAATGTCATTAGACGCTGTTTGACAAAACACGTGTTGAGACATAGTTTAGTATTTTTTTTTGTAATAACACTGGAAATGTTTTATCTTATTATACACAAAAAATGAATTAAACAATATGATGAATACATTAAAATTGACATTATATATCAGAAAGAATTATATGGGCATCGGCCTAATCCGCACTTATGCCTCTGCTAAAAAGAAGATTCTAGAATCAGAGGAAAAATTACCAAGTAAGTAAATTACTTTGAACATTTTATTATGTGAATAATGTATCAATACGTTATACTAGTTATTATGAATTCTCTTTGGGGTTAATATTATTTAGGAATGTAGCTCTGTTGATTAATTTTGTATTGTAGTATTTCAGTATCCCATTAGTAAGTCGAATGACAGACGGGTTTACGTATGGGGTTTAGCAGAGACTGGTGCTCTGGGTATTCATTTGCCTAGAGGGAAGAAGGGCAGAAAATCCTATAAAAATGATTTTGCACTGGCTTGGCATCCTATGAGGTCTTCTTTTGCAGAAAGGTTTGATGTAAGTACACATAAACAAAGTTTTACCTCATCAATTAAAGCATGTCATATGCTTAAAAATTGTTTTTCTGTATCAGTTTTTAGTTATAAACTTGCACACATTTTGAATCCATGTAAATTCATTGTTACCGTGCCTCAACATGTCAAAACAAGAACTAGAGAAAAAATAATTTTCTAAAAATATATCTGTTGTTTCTCAGATCATTTTCTGTATTGTGGCAAGCTCTGGAAGTGGAGGCCATTATTTTCCTTAAATTTGTAAATATTTTTATGAAAGTACATTAGGTTTTCATAGGTTAGAATTACCTTTTTTTTTTTAATTATCTGAAATAAATATAAACATGGAATTGCATTCCAACCTTATGTTGTTTTCAATATATTTTTTTCATTTGGTTAATTAAAATATTTTTGCTAATTACTCAATCCCTGATCAGTATTATAATTATATTATTCAATTGGCCAGTTTTTAGCAGTTGCCATCATTAACTCTAAAATCTCCAAGCTTTTATTCAGTTAAAGCTTTTAAGATTAACATTGTCACTATGTGCTAATACTTGTATTTTATTGTCCACGTCAGTGACATGTCATTTCTGGATACAGAATGAAAACAGTTTAGAATACAAAATTCTACAGACAGCACACTTTCAATATAGAGTTTTACATTCTTAGGCAAACGTAACCACCTACCATCAAGTAGATTGTCAGCTAATCGAGTAGATGCCACTTAACAAAAAGAAAACAGAAAAATTGTTGATGATTATTCTAAGCCCTAACTTAATTTGCTGAGTTGCAATTTTTTATGTTTCCAGGTGACTCATATAGCGTGTGGCTATGGGTTTACTGTCGCCTCAATAAATACTAAAGAACAGCATAAAGTTTTTGGCACTGGCATCAACACAGATTCACAGATTGGTTACCATGCACCTCGTATGGGACATCCACTAGAAATATTACTCAGTCCCGCACCTATTTATATACCATATAAATCATTGGAAACTAAGGTGAGTTAAATTAAAAAATCATATAGGGCATGTATTTTAAGTTTATTTACATCTATTTTTTTTTTTGTATTTTGTGTGTTACAATGCTTGCCAAACATGGATATTATCTAATAAAGTAAAAAAATAAAGTTAAAACCTGCCAATTGGCCATCGAGAGAAGTATGCTAAAATTAAGAAAAATGAACTAACTAAAATTATGAAAAGTGTTTTGTATGAAAACAACAATAGGTCATAAAAATACTGTTTCATTTATGATATTGATATGTCATAAAAAAGACTTATTATATCAAAGTAAAATCTTCATATCTCTTTTGTTTTTTATGTGTGCTAATTAATAATATTTTTTTAATGTGTAGATCATGGCCGTATCCGCTGGCAGGGCTCACACAGTCATCCTGACAGACACAGAAGGGGTTTACACTCTCGGCAACAATGCATATGGCCAATGCGGTAGACCGATAAAACCCAACGAGGAGTATAGGGGCAGTATGGCATCGCATCATATCAACAAATTAAGACAAGAGAAAATCGTTGATGTGTGCTGCGGACAGGATCATACGTAAGTTTGTTTATGGTGCCCTAAAAGAGACTATCGTCAAATAACAGTTTGACTGTGTGCTGTTGTGTTTCGGTGATTGAGTAAGGGATGCCAGAGCCCATTACCATATCCTTTCCCATTTTTTATTATAAGCTTTATTTTCTACACATCTTTTACAATTTTATAAAATAGTTTTAATACACTGTACACTGTGTAACAGTGTAACAGATTAAAACTGTTTTCCCCTGTGGGTAAAAGCTTCCTTCCCATTTTTTATTAAAGCTTTATTTTCTACACATCTTTTACAATTTTATAAAATAGTTTTAATACACTGTACACTGTGTAACAGTGTAACAGATTAAAACTGTTTTCCCCTGTGGGTAAAAGCTTCCTTCCCATTTTTTATTAAAGCTTTATTTTCTACACATCTTTTACAATTTTATAAAATAGTTTTAATACACTGTACACTGTGTAACAGTGTAACAGATTAAAACTGTTTTCCCCTGTGGGTAAAAGCTTCCTTCCCATTTTTTATTAAAGCTTTATTTTCTACACATCTTTTACAATTTTATAAAATAGTTTTAATACACTGTACACTGTGTAACAGTGTAACAGATTAAAACTGTTTTCCCCTGTGGGTAAAAGCTTCCTTCATCTCTTTCCATTTTTGTTTATTTAATGCAATACTCATCCAGTTTTTTCCTACTATGTTCTTAATATCATCAGCCCATCTTTTCTTTTGTCTTCCCACACGCCTTTTATTCCTTGGTCCTTGCCATATAGTTGTCTGATGTGTCCACCTTTTGTTTTTGAACCTTGCTACATGTCCTTCCCATTTCCATTTTTGTTGTAAGCTACATACCTTTGTTTTTCTGCGAATTTCAATGTTTCTTGTTTTTAGGGTTCTATACGTCCGAATAAAAAAACGGAACCCTTATAGGATCACTCGTGTGTATGTCTGTCTGTCCCTCACAGTCAATTATCTCCGAATCTACTAAACCGATTAAGTTGAAATTTGGTACACATATCAATTTCTGTGACCCAAACGTAGAGGTGTGACGTGAATAGATGAAATTTGTATATGGGAGGTCATTTTTGGGGGGAAGGTGGAAAATAAAAAATTTTTTTTTAAACTGCAACGTTCCAAGTTATTCAAGAAAATAGACGAAAATTGACCATTCCCCGCCCCTTATCTCTGAAAGAAGTCCGTGATATTAAAATAACATGGTAAATCACTCAATATTGTACGGATAAGTAACATCGTGCGGAACCCTCTTCACGCGAGTTCAACTCTCACTTGAAGTTTTTTTTTGTATTCTTCTTAGTTTCAAGATACTTCTTTCCATTGCATGTTGGTAAGACACTATTTTGTTCCTTATTTTTTCAGTGTACACCCATGTTTGGCTTGCGTAAGTTAGAGTTGGAAGGATGCAGGAATCCATTATTATCCTTGCTTTTTTGCTTAAGTTGCCTTTAAGGGTCTCTTTATGTAACCAATATTTTTTCCATGCTATGTTAAATCTTCTTTCCCATTACTTTATCCTTAATTCTACTATGATTGGTAGCGCACTTGCAGCAGTGGTGGCGATGATTGTGTTATAGGCGACAGTAGCCACTTATCATCAATTGGACCTTCAGCCTGTCTATCAACCTTAACATAAAATACATTGTTAGAGTTATTAGTGTTGCTTAGTGTGTATAATATTAGTGATGATTGGGTTGCAGGTGAAGGTAACCACCTACCATCAAGTACCAATTGGACTGTTGCTTGCCTGCCACCCTTATATACATTTTGTTGGATTTACTTGTCCCAACTAAGTTGCATTATTCTCCAGAGCATTTAAAGGAATATTTTAATATTTGCAGTTTATTTATAACAGAGAGTGGTAAAGTGTTTGCATGTGGTTGGGGCGCAGACGGTCAGACGGGTATTGGTACATTTAATAACCAAGGTGTCCCGGCTCCTGTCAAGGGAGACATCACCAGCGAGAAAATTGTCAAAGTTGCGTGCACTGGTGATTGCGTGCTGGCATTGAGTGGTAAGTCGTCTCACGTTCTTGTATCATGATGTGTAGTATTAAGAGAGTGATAGTTGTTATTTTAATACAAGAAATTAGCTATATGCTGAAATAGGCATACTACAATCAGTATGTATGTATGTATGCTTAAAACATTATATATTTTGAACAGCTGAGAGTTTTTTGAATAATTCGAATTTGAATTTTTTTCAATATTTTAAACTAGATTCTAGGAAGCTTGTTTCGTTAGACTGTTTTTCTTCAATGTTAGAACAAATGTTAATAATTGTTTCTAATTTACAAAGCCTCTGAATGCCTGAGCTAATTCCCCTGTCCACTTCTCTTATCCCTTGTCTTTTATAATAAGGTTGGTAGTGCAATTGCAAGCCTTGTGACATTGCTTGTATTAATAGACGACTGTAGCTACCCACCCTTAAAAGGACAATCAGGTTTTCTGTCGATATTAAAAAATACTGAAGAAAAGGGAAGATGAGCACAAGATCTTAACATTTTTTATGTTAAGGTCGACAGACCGGCTAACTGTTCACTTGAAGGTAGGTGAATTGAATACCGTCGCCTATAATACAAGCAACGCCACAGGTGCTGCAAGTGCGCTGCCGACCATAATCGGTTTGCGGATTAGGAAGGGATAAGGCTATAAATATATCAAAAAGTATATAATAATATATTTTCATATATAATTTTCCTTATCCTAAGGTTGCCTGGAAGAAATTGCTATAAAGCGAATAAGGCCGCCTTTTGTACTATTACTTGTTGTTTCTCTCTTTCTCTTTATTCTATGTTTATAATACAAATAAAGTGTTTTAATAATAAATAATATATTGTAACAATTCAATCAGATAATTCTTTATTGCAGAATCTATTGAATAAAATACTTAGGCTTCATTTACTCTGATTGCCATTTTACTGAGCCATTTTTCTCTGTATTCTTTCAGACAAAGGGGAGTTGTTTGGCTGGGGCAACTCCGAATACGGTCAAGTGCCGATGGTCTCGAAGCAACAGCAAGTCAACATGTCATATGCACTCCTCAACTTCACCAGAGGCTTGGGGAAGATTGTGGACATCGCTTCGGGCGGTTCCTTTTGTCTAATTGCGAACGGTAAATGCCAGGAATTGTACTATTTCATTTTGTTTTAATATGATGTCGAGTTGAATGTCTCTTTGATATAGATTTGATAATAATAGCTTTAAATGTCACATATGGTGACAGTATAATAATTATTTATAAAGCATCTTGTGAAAGAAATTATTTTGTAATAAAATTAGTTATTTGCATCTATGTCAAATTGCAAATGTCAATTCTGGGTCACATTCCTTTTCCTAGTCAACAACTTAACCTAGTACAGACGTACGGTTTGACAGGCCCCGGCAGGCACTTGACTTGCTAGTTTACCCCTTTCCCTTTGCTATACCGATCCCCGCTTTTAAGTAGCTGCAAGGACAGTGCTCACATTGACATTGGAGCAGGAAATGAACTCGTCACGTGCGCATTTGGTGATTAATTACGATTTGAAATTTCGACGTGGCCTCTCAGGCCTCACGTCGGTATTTACGTAAAATTTTGGTGTGTGTAAAAAACAGAAAACTATTATTTTTATAGATATTGTGAACTATGGATGTACCGGGGACTTCAGGTAGTAAAAGAAATAGTTTTGCGACTCTTTGAATACGTTTTACAGCATTCAGAGAGATCTCGGATATGTATAAATGTATCGTATCGAATCCAAATTTAGTGGACAGCTGGATCGCAGTTGAACTTTCCAGCTCTTCTAAGGTTGACGACGTTGGCTAACACTATTGTCCGGAGCACTGTGACCATGATACGGATACTAGCACTAATATTTCTGATACTGAAGAAACTCAATCTGAGCACCTAGACCACGGAGCATATACAAAGAGGAGATGTTGTTATTGAATTTTTCTATAGAGCGGCGCGTGAGTACTGCGCGGGGCAAGGAGGAAGTTAGACCCCGCCCAATTATCTTAAATTGCCAATGAAAATTGACTGTAGTCTACAACAAACAAGCGCCGCCACTCCGTGACCAGTGCCGACAGCAGACTGACCAAAACCACGCCCACAAAAAATGACGTCAGGACCTAGTTTGAAATCAGTGCACAGTTGTTTAGGCCATCTCCTCTTTGTATATGCTCCGTGACCTAGACCCACCGTCCTAGTCATCAGATGACGATGTTCCGCTTTCAAGTTTGGATTGTTTTAGAGGAAAGAATAAATATAAGTGGTCTAAACCAACTCCAAACAAATGAAATTAGCTCGGCAGTAGGTATTAGAGTACATGAAGCAAAGATTTTGTAACCTAAGGTTGCCCCGTGAACTTAGAATGAGTTTGGCAAGATACTTGGTTCTGATAAGCCAGGACATCTGAAGAAGTTAAGACACGTAACTTGTCTTTCATGTCAACCTAAACTCAAAAGAAAATAGATGTTATTCGTGCAAAAAGAATGTTTATTTGCAGTGCGCGCAACCAGTGTGCACATACTGACCTTAGAATTAAGTGCACATTTCAACTGTGGACATTTTTTTTCACGGAAGGTTTATGTACCTACTATTTTTTTTTCCTTGAAGTTATATTAGTCTTAAGTAAGAAATACTTGTTATTCTGAGAGGAGTATTCTTTGAGTTTTGATTTTTTAAGCCTAATAGTCGGACTTTTCCCCAAATGTCAAGCCAAATATTATTATAATCTTAAATTGAAAAATATATTAAAATTGATTTTCTTTCTATACTTATTTTTTTTTTGAAACCCTTTATTTTTCATCGTAATGCAATGACAGATATTTAAATCATCACTTTCTTAAAAAAACACAATATAATGTTCGCGGCCTCTCAGGCCTCACGTCGGTACTAACGTTACAAAAAATGCACGTCGGTACTTAAAGGTTAATACAGCAATCGCCACTCAAACTGTTTAATATTAGTGGAGTTTGTATAAAATAGATTAACAAAAAATTGACGAGTCCCCTGGTCAAGTAGTTGCTTGCTTTAACTCTCGGTCTCAGCAGTCCGGGTTCGATTCTCGGCAAAGCCAATTTTAGAAATGAACTTTTCATAGTTTGCTGAAGAGTAGTGGCAGGCCACACTGCGTTTCGCAGTCATTGGGGTAGCCCGTCTGGCGGCAGTAACCACCCTCTTACAGAAGACCACCGTGAAATAAAAGCATGTATGTTGTGTTTTAGTGAGTGAGTAAGTTATGTCAGAGCCCATTGCCTATCCCTCATCCTTAAATACTATGGTTCGCAACACACTTATTAGCGCCCATGGCATTACTTGTGTTATAAATGACGGTGGCCATTTACTATCAAGTGGTCCGTCAACCTGTCTGACAATCATTGTATATAAACAAAAAAAAAACATTAGAATTTAATTCAGTCAAATTTTGTCAAATAATCGGCTACAGATTGCTATGTAACGTAATAAATGGATTAAAATGAACCATAATTAGCTTGAATAAGGGTTATAATCGTAATGCACTTATGCTAAGTGTTAAAATTAATATGCCGTTATTTGATGTCCAAAAAATTGCATATAGTGGCCAACATTAAAACTACAAAATGTTGCTTATCAGTTGTAATTTACAGATCAAGGTGACGCGTTTGTGTGGGGCTTTGGTCTTCTAGGACTCGGTCCAAACGTGCAACACGCGAACAAACCAAAACAGATACCCGCACCGCTATTTGGACGGAACGAGTTCAACCCTGAATGCGTGGTGGAAAAAGTGGCCTGCGGCATAGGACATTTGGCGGCGATCACGAATAACGGCGACCTTTATATGTGGGGAAGAAACAGACATGGATGTCTGGGTTTAGGGCACGAAAAAGATCAGCATTTTCCCTTAAAAGTGTCCGTTGGAGCTCATGTTTTGGAAGCGCAATGTGGTGTTGACCATACCTTAGCTCTGTGTAAACCGTTTATGTAATCTATTTTAATTGTTTCAATTAAAGACTGTTAAATAAAAACAATATGTTCTAAATATTATAAGCTTTTATTTTACCTTAACTTCAAATTTTAACAATTTTTGTAGATATTCATAATACCAGTCTGCTAGACCATCTATCTACATTAAATGAACAATACTACATATTATGTTACTATTATTTATTATTCTTGTCTCCAACGAAAAATTTGTTTTTTATTGTCTTCACTGATTAAAAGATATTTTTCTTTATGTTAAGGTCGACAGACAGGCTGACGGTCCACTCGATGGTAGGTGGCTACCGTCGCCTATAACACAAGCAACAGGGTTAACATTAATTATTTAACAAGGTTTCCTTTAAAATTTAGCCAGACATATTCTTATCAAGAAAGTCAACCACCTTATAGTCCTGACCTAGCCTGCATTGACTATTATTTATTTTCAACTGACTTAGGGGACAATGAAGTAGCCGCTGCAGTTTTTTCTCGCTTGGAAGACAGTACTTCTGAATATTTTTATAAAGGGATAGCAAGTGTATAGAGGTCGACGGAGACTATATAGAAAAATAAATATAACTACAATATCTTTTTTCTTTGCCGGGCTGAAATCTTTTGGACTCTCCTACATACATTTTATTAAGGCATGTGAATTAATCAAAATCTCAAGTGTATATTATAAATTTATATAGATTTATAAACAAATCTCTTGCCCTAGTGATGAATGAAACATTGTAAGGAGACCTACTTGTTTAAGAAGACTAACAATCTTTGAAGATAAGTAATGTCCTGTCAATCTGACAGGAACCTACCATAACTATAGTACTTATTGTATAATAAGCTGATATGTATATAAAAAATTGGCCATCACCTAAATCCACTACTTAAATGTAAATGTTGCCACATTCCCGAACATTACATGTTGCCCAAGTGAGGCAACTCCAATCTAACATACATTAGTAAAAATAACATTTTATGTGACAAAGGTACGCCTAAGGTAAAAGTTAGCACCACCAACACAACTAAAATCAGTGAAGTATTCAAGAAATAAAAAAATAAAAAAACCAAAAGTGATTGATGAATTGATGGGTGCTAATTCATTTCAAGGCATCAGCTTATTTTAATTAAAAAAGTCAACTTATTTAAACAAATTTTTTGCTAAAACATTAAATATTTTAATGTTTTAGATAGATAGACAGCCAACATTAATTAGTAAAATAGTTACATCAGCTTCAGTTAGCTTCATGTATTGATTAGAATGAGAAGGATTTGCTTTGGAATTTTCACAAAGAATACATTACTTACACGAAGAAGTGATCACAAGATGTTTTTTTTATTAAATATCTATATTTCACATAATATAGATATTTAACAAAAAAAAACATTTAGTTCCCGTTTAAAAAATAATAATACAATTTTAAATATACTTTCTGAAGATATAACTGTATTGATTTTATCTTCTTAATTACACCTTTTATTAATTAGATAATCTTTTCTAATCTTCTTGTATTGCAAAGTTTAAGGGCATTAGTGGTGTCTATACACATACTTGTAAATACACCAATGTAAAAAAAATATGGCATATAATTATCTCTTAGAAAGTAATAAGAAATTAATAGTACATTTCATTAATTTTCATTTATTTAATTTAAACTTTTTAAAATTAATCTTATTACTTTTCTATTTGGGGCATGTCACCTTTTCAACTCTGTTACTATTTCAAACTTTGAAATATTATTTACTACTACACACCTAATCTTCATCTAATCTAGACAAAGGCATAAGCACTAACAAAAATTTGCCTTTTCCAATCAATTAGCCATATTTAGAGAACATTATAGGACACCATTATACAATTTATATATGTCACATTAATATAGTTTCATGTTAATGTCAATCCTTAACAAACTACATTTGGAACTTTGGTGTATTGAATGGGAAACATCAGACAAAACAGTTCATAATCCCATTCAATACCACATGGACTATTGTTTGCACTCATCGTGGAATGGTTCCAAGGTGCGGAAGTCGCGCCATGCGGGCGGCAGCAACGAAGTGTGATGGAGATGGCAACCACAGCGCTTGCATGGGTCAACAAACAAATTCACATAGCTATGTAACCACGTCATGAAGGATCTAACAGCCAATTCAGGTAAGGTGGGCGAGTAGAAATGCAACATGGCCGCATGAGCGTTCTCCGTGACTTTTCTGAAGATATGATGCCGTGACTCTGTCCATAAATCTAACGACTCACCGTAGCCCTTGACCATAACCCATTCCATAAGTAATCCTTTAAAAGCTACAACAGCCTTCAGAACGTGGCTCAAATTTATCTGTACAACCGCATTGCTGGCGAAAGGGCGAGATATAGAGATCTTCATATCGCTATAGGATCGATCTATATTATTGATAACGGAATCGACTTGCATAGGAGCGACATTATGGTTCGATTGTAGTTTGCCTCGACGTTTTGTGCTTCCAGAGTTAATGTATGAGCGTTTGAGAGAATTCTGGCTAAGCAATGTGTGCGCAAAAGAACTGTATTCGTGTATTTTGTCAGTCCACTTATAACTGTTTACTAACTGTGTGTACAGTGCCTGCCGGTCCTGTGTTGTTTCTTGACTTAAAAAAGTGGTGTTTCCTAGGTTAAACGGTGCTTGAGGTATCGGCAGTCCGTTCACAGTTTGCTCCAAGTCTCTCAAATTAATATTGACATTGTTAAGAAGCTCCTGTAATTCTAGAAGGAACTTGTCTTTCCCGTCTTCGCCGTGATCGGCGCGCAATCCATTAGAAAGTGTCTCGAAAACATGGCTAACGCTTGAACGCAATGTTCTCAGTGAAGTAAGAGCAGAGTTCAGTTGATCTACGTTTGTTTGATTCATTTTTTCACCTCCGAATATACAACACTTTTGTACACAACGATTAGTACATACTTCGACTTGTCAAACTTTGGAATTGTTTTACAATTACTTTGCAAGCATAAATCACGCACAAAACTAACTATATATAAATTCACAAGAAAACAAAAGATCACAAAACAAAGAAACACGGAAAAACAGAGATTATTTATTTGTCTGGAATTATTTATTTCAGTCAGAAGCAAATCAAACAAAAGCAAACTTTAAAATTTTATTCATTCATATTTCATATGCTGACAGAGACAGACAGAATTGGACAGAATTGAAGTCGCTCAGTGCTGCCAGATCCAAAAACTCATTGAGCGCTAGGACGACACAAAAAGTGCTAGATTTCGTGATTTCGCTTGAATAAAGCGCTAAATCAACGATTTATATATTTTGGAATCATATTAAAATACTCAAATAAAGATCAACAATAATAATAATAAAAAAAACAAAAAGTACTTAATCCTAAATTACTCAACCACTGCTGAACTACGACCAGCGTCATCAATGTTTTTTTTTCTGGCAATATTTTTCGGATGTCCCAATCCTTTTCAAGGCATCGGCTGGAAGCTCATAATTATAACAGTTACTTTCAACAGCATTCCTTGTATTGTGGTAACTTTTCCCACTCACTTTTGTATCTTTGTTTATAGACAGATTGCTTACGTAATGGGACTTCCATTTTGTTGATAAATCTATGCACAAAGTGTCAAATCTTACTATACTACACACCTTAAAATTATATTTTAACTTTGAAGCTATTTCACCACTTCACCGACGAAAATATGATCACGGATGAATGAAAACAAATCCTTTAAACCATAAACTAAAGAGGATTCCCCCGCCCATAGACCATCAGAAATATAGACTACAGTGTTACCATGACAAGAAAAAAGTTTTCGTAGTATCCTATTTCCATGGAAAAAAAAGCTAGATTATCCGCTAGGCACTAAATTTCTGAAATGTGCGCTAAAATTTTGCGTTCCGATACGTGCATGATTTAAAAATAGTACGCATTTTGACTAAGTACTTCAAGCTAAGGCCCCGTTTCTACGGGCATATTTTTTACGCGAAAATGCGTGCTAATGTCAAAATATTGTTATCCCATTGATTGCTTTTGACACTAAATAGGTAGGTATAGGTCACGTCACGTAAAAAGAACGCTGGAAGAAAGTGTGTTTGCGCATGGGTACACTCGCGCACGAAAGTACTACGCCTATTGTGTTATTTTTAAACTAGCCTTTCGCTTGCGGTTTCGTTTATTGGTCTTTGGTAGGTACATTGAAAAATATATTAGATAGAATAAAATTAAATAGAATTAAAAACTTGTTTCATTCAGTGTAGAATGTTCAATCTAATTTAAAAAAAAAATAAAGTAAAAGTGAAACTCTTTCCATTAAGTCGTCGTGGGTGACGTGAAAACCAGATGAGGACGCGGTACTAGAGCTGGTGTTCGATAGCTCACTTTATATTGATCTCGATTGATCTAAGGGGATACTGTTATAGGTAAATGAATTACTTATAACGTATCCTGATCTATGTATTTGGACTAAAAGCCTTGACAGAACAAGACCTGAACTGAACAATGAACTTGACACAAAACCTTCGACAAAGACACCTTTTAATTTCAATAAAGACCCCCCTTCATATCTTTCATTGCCGGCCTATACACAGAAACGCAGACCAACCTTCATACCACGAACATTCCTTGCAATAGCGACATCTAGGCGTGGATATGTCGCGAACATACCGCCCACCAAGGACATTTATTGCAAATGTCCTTCGAACCTGCGTTACCGCCCACCATAACCAACAGTGCAAATAGTTTTAGTGTTTCATCGATCCAGTACAGTCCACTGATTTGGATTTGGCATTTATTAAGGCGGTGGGCAATAGAACTTGCCTCGACTTTCGAATTGTCGAGAAAAATGAAACTATTGGAGTACCATTTGCTGAGCTTGATTCTTCATAAGAACCCCTTTTTTCATTATTTTGATCTTGATACTCTTGACGTGAACAGCGTGAACTCGGATGCAAGAGCGAATGATGACGCTTATTACAAAGCCGGCAATTTGTCGAAATTTTACAGTTATACACAGTATGATTGCCTCCCAAACAGTTAAAGCACATATTGTTCTTCCTGACAAATTCTTGTCTCATTTCGTAACACTGATTAGCGAACTTTTTGCAAAAACACAATTTATGCCCTTCCGAACAATATTCGCAACGTATTTGCGACAAGTTTGTAGCCAATAGGACCTTTTGAGAGTGCGAGACAACAGTATGTTTTACCCTTTTTGGTTCCAAACATTCTAATGCTCTAAACCGATTTTCTATAAAAATTTTAAATTGTTCAAATGTAGGTAAGCTGTTAGAATTGTTATTGGAGACGCTCAATTCCCACTGTTTACGGGTCTCGTTGTCGAGTTTGTATGTAACGAGGTGTATGATAATGATGTCCCAAGAACTCACATCAATTTCCAAATTCTTTAACGCACTCAAACATTCCATAGTTGTATCTAATAACTCTTTTAACGCCGACGCAGACTCAATACTAATACATTGTTGACCAAACAAACGCTTCAAAATACGATTTATTAAATATTTTTTATTGTTATATCGGTTTTCTAACAGTGTCCAACAGTGACCATAATTCTCTTCAGTAATAGGTGTGTATCTAATCAACTGTTCGGCTTCTCCTACTAGATGGCTCTTCAAATAATGTAATCTTTGAACATTATCGAGCGACTTGTTATTATGAACTAACGAAATAAACAAATTACGAAAGGTTGTCCATTCGGAATACTTCCCCGAAAATATTGGAATAGAAATTTTTGGTAGCTTGACAAATGAACCACCAGTAGACGAATTATTGTCGATAGGTTGAACTTTAGAACATAACGTTAATTCTTTTAAAACACGTTTCATATGCGACTTATAAGAGATGTAAGCGTCCTCCGTGTCATCATACATATTTGAAGTCTCATATAAGGCCGCTTTTAAGTCATCGGGTTTAAATGTCTCAAGCAACCACAAGTGATTCCTTCGAAAATCCGACCAATATTCCTCAAGACTTTCAAGCCGTGTCTCGGTGTATTCCGAAGTTAATCTTTCCTTTGGACTTTTTTTAAAATTACCGTATGCTCTGTTTATAGAATATTGAATATCCCTTTGTACATTAATACGCCCTTCCATTTTGGATGTAATAAATTAATTTAATAATTTTGTTAAGAACTCCTAAACTAAATCAAGCAACAAGTTGAATAAATACGAACCAACTGAATTTGAAATAAATATAATAAAGATTTAACTGAATATTTCGAAATACCTTTAAATTTTTAAACCTGTTCGGAACTTGTAATGAAATTTAACATATTCTTTCCGTTCCGTCGTTTTAACATTTATACAAAATTTCACAAGTCCAAAGTTATGTAGGTAATAATACAATTTCTCTAAGTACAAATATTATTCTTAAGTTTTTTTTTTTTTTTATAATTTTCTAACTTGAATAAACAAAACCCACAATTAGCAAACCAATAAATTTCCTTTACCAATCAATGAGGTGGCGCCCTCTGTGAGCGTAATACATAAACTACACCAAAAAACTTGGTATCCGACTCGTATGGACCAAATGTTCGATAGCTCACTTTATATTGATCTCGATTGATCTAAGGGGATACTGTTATAGGCAAATGAATTACTTATAACGTATCCTGATCTATGTATTTGGACTAAAAGCCTTGACAGAACAAGACCTGAACTGAACAATGAACTTGACACAAAACCTTCGACAAAGACACCTTTTAATTTCAATAAAGACCCCCCTTCATATCTTTCATTGCCGGCCTATACACAGAAACGCAGACCAACCTTCATACCACGAACATTCCTTGCAATAGCGACATCTAGGCGTGGATATGTCGCGAACAGCTGGTCATTTCATCGTCGTCGCTGTCGTCACTTGAGCTTTCATTATCATTTGAGACAGAATCATCATCCCCAACGCGAATAATAAAAGTTTCTGTCATCATGTCGACCACATGATCGCTTTTACAATAATCGGCCTCTATTTCCTTTACCTCGGTGCATAATTTCTCCCATTCTATTGCTCCATGTCACACCCAGAGGCTCTAGTATGAGTTTACGATACTACACCAATTCTACACTCGCTAGCGAGAACGTAAAACTTTTGTATGGGAAATCGTGAACTGTCAATGTCAAATTATCAATTTTCCATATAAATGTTTTACGCTCTCGCTAGCGAGTGTAGTATCGTAAACTCATGCTAGAGCCACTGGTCAAAACTGTCAATGTCTGTTATTGGTTTTTGTTTGATTCTTTTATTTTTTCCGGGAGTTATAGAAGCAGTAAAAAATTCCGAATTTTTTGAACCTCTTACAATTCGTCTCACTGTAGACTCGAAACATTTTGTTGCCTCTGCGGTCCGTTTCATGCACTGTTTTAAATTGTCAACTGCATTATTATCAGCCTCTCTCTTCATAAAACAATATATGTATGTACGTCATAAATAATTTTTCTCACTTTTCTATGTAAAACCATTTCGCAATTAAAAACTTTTGTACGCGATGATATTTTGAGAACGAACGCAACGTGGACACAGCGCGGAAAGCAAAGTTCGACTGACGAACCAATAGCGCACCGGCAAACATGAGGCGACTGACCCGCCCGCACCTCATACCACCAAATAGTCTGATATATCCCCTAATCTGGACCGCCAGCGTTCTTTTTACGTGACGGGACTTATACTAAAACTAAAATTACACACGTTTTCATGGAAACGCGGTGTTCGCGAATTAACGAAAAGTGCGAATTCTTTGTAACGAGGTTTGGTACTGGATGTCGCTACTAAAATTCAACAAATACAAAAATTTCAATGCCACTAAAGATATCCCTGAACATTAAAGCCCCTAAAAAATCCTATCCCACGTATTAACCAACTAAATTTAGGGGGGAACCCCTTAGGTTGTGAACCTTGTTCTTATCTTACACAGGAGGCCGAGATTAATTGGAAACGTTCGCTAAAATAAATTTTAATCATAGTCACATTACGTTGTTACAGAGGTTACTCTAAACTCTAAATGATGGTTCGTTAGACTGGCTCGTTTTCTTTACGACACTATTTTCCACTATAAGCCTCGTTTAACAAGGATTTGCATATAAATTTGTTAATTTGCACGGCCACCATCTTGTAAATTGAGCGTTAAATTTTTAGCTTAAAGCTTCCATGACTATTGTTTCTTATCTCCACTAATATATTAAAAATAAAAGATTTGTTTTTTGTATGTTGGTTTGTAATGGATAAATTAAAAAAAATGACTAAAATTCTTTCACCTATAGAAAACTACATATCGGCGTGCAACATGGGCTGTATTTTATTTTCAAAAAATTTAGAGATCTCTACGAAAATTACAATATTGTACCCAAACTAAGGTATCAAAAATTTATAAATAAAAGTCATAATTTTATACAGATAATTTCGTCGATATTGAATATGTTTTCATACTCGTAGCATCTAGATAATGTTCACAGACTTTGGTTCCTTCCACGAAACTTCAGAAGCCATACCTTGGAAGCTGGGAAGCTGTATCGCTACGAGTAACTCAGTAGAAAATATATTCCAGGAAATAGAAAATTATATTATATTATCTTGTAATTGTTTTTTCATTGTTTTTTAAAATCATTGAATTAAAAGTAACTTTTATTTAATATAAGTTCGCCAGGCAGGTTGAGGGGTCCACTTGATGGCAAATGGCCACCGGCGCCTATTAAAATAAGCAACGCCAACGCCATAAGTTCTCCATGTGCGAGGCCGACCTTATAAGAAGGTGGTTAATGCTGTAATAAAATCTTGTGATAGTTTATAACAATTACTTGCTTTCATTTGTCAAATACTCAATATAGTTAATATAGTTTTTATCTATTATATACAAATACATATATAAATTCTATTAATATAGTTTTAATCTAGATCTGTCCCCAATTTCTTTTGTAACAAAAAGTTACAAAATGTTTCTAACAGATGGCGGTGTAAGCTAGTTCACGTCAACATCTTTTGTTATCTAGCTTTAATAAGCATTCAATAGATGTCGCCGGGTTTCGATTTCAAATATAATTGTAACAATTTTTGTTTACATTACAGTAACAGCATAGATAAGTATGTGTATATGGTATACAGGGAAACTATCTTCTGTACGTGTGTATGTCACTGAACTCCTCCTAAACCGTTGGACCGATTTTTTTTGTGTATATTTGAGTGGGTCCATGGATGGCTCAGATTCACAATTGGACCCGAAAGGTTCGGGCAAGATAACAACTGCTGGGACCGCTGTAAAGGTCCGCTAATCTATAAAGATACGCTTAAATTACTCTACTCTGAAAAGGGATATGTGGAACACATATAATGGTTTTACACAGAACGTTTCTGTTTTGTAAAATTATAACAAAATAACTAAAAAGAGTGTCTTTTGTAATTTTATAGTTATGAAATTATCAGCGTTACATCAAATAATAAAAATACTTTAACAATATGATTAGGTACCCATAAGTACTTGTTTACATTTCCTTTTTTTTTGTAAATAAATATGTAATCATAAATAAATAAATTATTGAAATAATTTTAGCTACTG
The DNA here is from genome assembly GCA_910589475.2 of Bembecia ichneumoniformis. NCBI lineage: Eukaryota > Metazoa > Arthropoda > Insecta > Lepidoptera > Sesiidae > Bembecia > Bembecia ichneumoniformis. The sequence continues at coordinate 2,032,189 of OU342520.1, forward strand.
TAATCTATTATAGTGATGGAATTTCAAAACCAAATATGATCTTTAAATAAACACAATGTGTAGGTAGATTTACGTAATATGATAGTTCGTCATCTGCTTTGTCTATGCGTTGGAATTCATGACAGCACAGTAAGTATGGTCCGTCACGCAGTTATTGTTTGTGAATGTATTTCTCACTACTCCATGCGATTGGTCACGCTATGAGACCTCATGGATTGTTTGCGAATATTCACAAGAAATTCTAAGTAACGCAATGATAACTTATTTATTTATTTATTTACATATTTACCATACACCAACAGCATACATGTTGCACATTCTCTATACAATGAGTCACAGAGTATCTCGGCGGACACGTACACAATATTAACAATTAAATGATGATAATGATAACTAAATATAAAAAAAATCTTGGGATTTTATGATCTTATGATTAACATCTTATGATACACCTACGTATATATTAAAATTATAATCAAAGATGCAGGTGTTACCATTTTCTTCCTCTTGAGTATAGGCGTAACATTAGTGATATTTGTTATTTGATGAGAATTGCAAAGGGTAAAATTGATTCACCTGAATCATTATCTAAATTATGTCTAAATATTCCGCATACTAATTTAAGGAATCGCACTTTACTGCATGTAGCTCATGGCAAAAAAAATTACAGGAAAAATTCATTCATGCCTCGTTCATGCAGGCTTTATAATGAAATGTTGTTAGATACAGATGTCGACCTGTTCCACAGCTCTATAGTTAAAACTAGAAATATTTTAACCGAGAAATTCTTTCAGTAAATTATAATCCATTATTTTAGTGTATCTTGCCCACTATGAATGCTAGTTGTAATTGTATTTACTCTTTCATGCTGTAAGTGGAAATTTTTTATTTGGTGTATGTTTCTATTCAATTATTACTATGTAATATTAGTACGTGTAAATTTCCCAAAAATAATTTTTTTTTTTTTTTTTTATGTTAAGGTCGGCAGACAGGCTGACGGTCCACTTGATGGTAGGTGGCTACCGTCGCCTATAACACAAACAACGCCTAAAGCTGCTGCAAGTGCGCTGCCGACTACAGTAGGATTGGATAAGGGATTAGAAGGGGGGATAAGGAAATGGGCTCTGGCATCCCTTACTCACTCACCGAAACACAACAGCACGTATTAGCTGTTATTTCACGGCGGTATTCTGTAAGGTGGTGGTTACTGCCGCCAGGCGGGCTGCCCAAATGCCTCGTTGTAACATCTGGTCGTCATTCGTCCATAATCAATTTGCAGATGAGCAAAAAAAATCATTTCAAATTTTGTTTATGAATCATCATTTCAACCGTAGGATGTCCACTGTTGAACATAGGGCCTCGTCCATAATTTTTCAATAGGACCGGTCAGAAGTGGATTCACCGTCGACCCTCCGCCCTTAACAGGTCGTCTGTCCACCTTATGGATGGATGTCCCACGCTGCAATTATCTGTGCATGACCTCCCCGCCGATATCGGCAACTTTCATTCGTCTACAGATCTCCTCGTTACTGATTCGATTTCGCAGTGTAATACCGAGCATAGCCCTCTCCATAACTCGCTGAGCGATGAGCTTTCTCACGTGGTCCATAGTTGAAGACCATTTTTCAGCGCCATATGTCACTTCTCGAACCTGGCTTTACCATTGCCATTGGACTGTTTGCCCCAAGTAGATGTATTCGGCAACAACTTTGAGAGTTGAATTCTCAATTGTTACTGGGGCGGTGTTTATGATAACAGTAAAGCTCAATAGCTATTAAACAAAAAAAAAGAAAGAGAATTGGTTAACAAAAATTTGAGATAAAAGTACCAAACTATTGTTTTTACCATTTATATGGTGTCCTGTAAAAAAAAAAACAGATTTCATAATTGAAAAGATTGAGTAATATATTAACGACTAGCCGAAGCCGGTGACTTCGTTCGCATGGACCTCATCTTAAGATATGAATCTATAATTTTATAAAAATTATTTTATAAAATTTTTATAATTTTATAAAAAATATTTTATAAAAATTTTATAAAAATTATAGATTCATAAATTAAAATTATAGATTATAGATTCATCCGATTCGAAAAATTTTAAAAGGAATTTACATATAAGTACAGTCGGGGTACGAAAACCTTCGTCAGTTTTCAAATTAATTCCTTTATCAAGTCGTGAACTCTTAGTACCTTTTGAAACTAAAGCACTAAGCAGACAACTGACAAACGTTTTAAATGAAATTTTGGCATGACTGATAAATAATTGTCCTGGTGCAAGCAAATGTCGACTTTCAAATGACGAACCTTTCCTTACCCTGACTTTACATAATCCAACCTAGATTATTGTTATGTACTGTTTAGTTATTTATTTATTACTAGCTGGAATTCGCGACTTCGTCCGCGTTAAAGAATTAAAAATATAACGACTGACAAAATATATGCAATAAAATGCCTGTCTTACAGGAACAGTACTTTTTTTCTGGTTGAAATGTATGTCGTTTTCTGTATCGCTAAATATTTGTATGCAAAATTTCACGATAATCGGTCGAGTAGTTAAGGCATGAAAAAGTAACAGACAGACAGACAGAGCATATTTCACATTTACATTAGTACTAGTTGGTGCTCGCGGTTTCGCCCGGGTTGAAAATTAAAAATATAAGCTGACTATGAGCCTAACATCTTTATTACAGTTATAGCTTTGCCAGGCGTTAGATGATCCCTCGGGAACAGTACTTTTTTCTGGATTTTTATGTTATGCCTTTTCCTGCATCCTTGACAATGTTTATGAAAAATTTCATGATGATCAGTTCAGTGGTTTAGGCTTGTAAAGTTAACAAACAGACAAATAGAGTTACTGGTACATTTATATGTACATTTATAATATTAGCATATATATGGATTTTTACTATTATTTACAACTAGCTGACTTCGTACGCGCCCATTTTTCTTAGCTGTTAAAACATTTATTTTTATAAAACACTAGCGGCCCGCCCCCGGCTTCGCCCGGCGTGCAATTTTTATATACCCTAAAACATTCCCCGTTCATCCCTCTTTCCATTAGCGAAAACCGAATTAAAATCGGTCTACTCGTTCACGCGTGATGCCGTGACCAGGAGAAATAGGGATTCATTTTTATATATAAGACTAGCGGCCCGTCCCCGGCTTCGCCCGGCGTGCAATTTTTATATACCCTAAAACATTCCCCGTTCATCCCTCTTTCCATTAGCGAAAACCGAATTAAAATCGGTCAACCCGTTCACGCGTGATGCCGTGACCAGGGGAAATGGGGATTCATTTTTATATATAAGATTTTCTAAAATAAAATTAAATAAAATATATAGAAAAAATATATTGTTTATCCGTTAGCCAAAGCTTTTTTCGGCGCCATCATAATTTCTCTTATAATATTAGTGTAGATGCCTCTACCACAGCCTCTACGCTCCGTAGCGACTAAAAACGTAGCGGGTCTACGTACGCACTACGCTGTACCTCACCTAATGCTCGGGCTACAGGTTTTAGTACGATTCTTAGAGGAATCATATTTTTTTAAACTTAACTAAATCTTAGTAATCGGTGATTCAATTTAGATTATTTTAATTTTAAAGGTTGTACAATTTTTATGAGAGCGTGGCGTATCGAGTAAGAGATTGCCTTAAATATTTGATAATATTAAACGAAGCGTACGTCTTGTTGAAAGGGCTGGCAAGGGCGCATAAAGATTAGAACAACTCGCTGAGAGCATCCCGCGACTCCCGGCCTAGGGCTGCACCGACCTTGAGCTCCGTGGCCTACTTACCCGGCCGAAATGTTTACAAGCCCCTTGATTTGCTATCACTCATACATTATTATTGGAAGTCTATATTTCGCCATGTGATAATTGTCCTCTTAAGTCTGGAAAACTAATAAGGTTTTGACATGAGCCTTTTTAAAACTAATTTAGAATAGAATAGAATACATTTTATTTGCGACAAAGGACAATTTGAGTATACTATAAGTTTGAAAGCATCAGAAAAAACACAGAAATCACACAAACGTGTGTTCTGCCACGAACAGGCTCCAACTCAGCATAAAGCAACGCTTGTCTTCAGTTAGAGCCGATAGTGAGGTCATGCACTTATTAAAAATCAAAAACTTTCTCTAAAAATTAATAAAATTAAAATAAAATGAATAATGAAGGAATTAAAAAACAAATCAATTAGTTAATTACATGTTGTTTCGCAATTTAATGAATGAGGAAGCCATTTTAAAACAAAGTAAACCTACTCATTCGTCATGCCACAAATGGAATCTGTGCTTAAAGGTTTATCACGCAATGACACGTTACGGCAATACGAAGCTGGGTAGGGCTCCGGGAGCACAGACCATCCGGGACGTGAAGTGTCGCGCACCTGAAGACTGCGCAGCGGGGTAGGGGCAGGTTTGGTGGAGGGGAGGGGTGTTTGAGGGTAGGCGGGAGAGACGCGCCCAGTCCCGCGCCGAGCGCCGCTCGGGCCGGCCACTGCTTGTGTGTAAGCAGGCCGCATGAGCGCGCCGGCGTGCTAGCGCAGCGTGCGCGGGTGTGGTATGCCCGCGCCTCGCCGCCATGGCCCCTATACTGGCGGCCTTGGCGCTGCTCACTCTGCTACCCGGTGAGTCGACGACTCGTGTTAATACCTACACGCAACAGGCGTCCGACGCGCCCCCGCGTTTGTTTATCTATTTAAATCGATCAGCGTTACCGTGAGAGCTCTGAGCTGAGGTGTTGTGAGTGAAGGCCCAAGGGGTCTTAGGATGCTAGCGGACAGGTAGACTCGGCCAGAGTCCAAGGTGTTCAGCCGCTTGGAAAGCGGCCGGTGGTCAGGTAAAATTCAATGTAAAACTTCGAGAGGGTAGTTCACAAAGCGGGATAATACATGTCGCTTTTGTCCGCAGAGATTAGTTGGAAACAACAAGTTCAAAAACACAATGTCTTTAGGATTTCCATTTCGTCTCCTCTTTGTGATGGAGCGTCGTTTGCGGCAGAATAAAACCAAACAAGAATGTTTTACGAGAGAATCTTCTCGCGCGAACACCATTTATATATCAACACTTTTATGGCACCGATGTGTTCACAGTTAAAAGGTTTTTCTGTTAAATCCATTATCGTTTTGTACCGGAGTCGTTGTAATAACGTGGCGAGAGAAATTATGAGCTTCACATGGAATTAAAGTTTTTCAAAACGAGAGTCCCTCGAGAGAGTTGGGCACGTTGTCGTAATCACTTCTTCGATAATTGAATTGAAGACAGTTTAAGACTTTAAATGGATTTATGGACTATTTAATTTACATTTGTAAATTGGATTCGAATATTGTTTTTATAATGAAATTTTTCATTCAATAATATATTTATCATTTAACTCATTTCTAAACAGCTTGACATTAACTCATCGACTATTCTTTGTTCTCAAATGTGATAAGTATATTGACGCGATATTTTTAACTTGGCTACTTAAAATTAAAGTAAATATTTCAACGGTCTCTTGTAGGGTCTTTTGAACTAGGAAGTTTTCACAAGGTTTCAAACTTCGTTTTGATTTCTAATAAATAGATAAAAAAAAGCCTTTAATTACTCTATTTTCTAATCTTCGGTATCCGTGCTTTCGGGGATAGGCTTTCTTCCGACATAGGTCTCCTCTAGATCACTAAATTTAGTGATCACTAAATCACTAGCCAGGTTTTTTTTTAAAAAAAAAAAGACAATGCAGACAGACCCCATATCACCAATGTTATACCTAATTGACAAAACTGTTTAACTGTCTATATATATTTTCATGTATATAAAAAACTAGCTGTGTCCGGTGGTTTCACCCGTCGTTATTTGATTTTTTTTTTAAATTTTTCTCTTCACAAGAACCTCCCTCAGATTACAAGGAATAGTTAAAAAAAAATTTGATGAATTGGTCTAGCCGTTCTCTAGTTTAGCGGTTAGCAACACATTTAGCGATTTATTTTTATATGGGTGTTTCCACAAAATTAAGTTTTGGAAGTAGTTTGTCTAGACGCTGTTGGATTTTCTCTTCGCGTATAATTATTACGTCACATCTAAAAGGGCAAGTCACTTTATGTAATGCTTTAGGAAAAATTTAGAGTTTTGCGAATTTAGGTGACTAGCGACTAATGGGTCAATTAGAGAGTGTTGAAAAACGTATATATTCAGCATCATATCTATCTGTTAAGGTACTTAGTAATATTTGTTTGAAAATTTAAATATTTACACAATATATCAGCGATAATACTTCAATTGGTTTTTGATAATATTTAATCGAGTTATTGCACAACTTGTTGCAATGAATTCAATGCAATGGTTCAATTGAAATTTTTATATATTTTTGCTATTTGATAATCAATTACATGGATTCTTACCCTTTTTTTATATAAATGCTATTTATCAATGCAAATACCGTTTTCCTATTTTCACCTTATCATTTGTCCTAGAAAGGATAAGGGACATAAGTTGTAGTGGTAGGGCACACTTCGTTCCATAGTCATAAAATTAGAAAGTCCGTCTAACGTTAGTTAATCATAGTGCAAACTAACAGCACATGTGCTGTTGCGTTTCGTTGCGTAAGGAATGCCGGATCCTATCTCTTTACCCCGTGCTTATTCTTTATTCTATATCGTATCAAGATCGACAGCGCATTTAACACACACATGGTAGTACCTTCAATCTCAGTGACATTTATAATTGGCGACTACAACTAATAAAACAAAACTGTATAATCAAAATAAAACAAACTGAAACTGAAGTTGAATCAAAACTGCATAAATAATGGAAAACCTTAACAATTTTTTATTAAAAAAATATTTTTAATGATGTCATGCAAATTGTAAATAATCTCATCACCCCTATGAAACTAGAATTGGCTATTACCACCGTAGGTAAAGATCTCCTATGGCACCAGGAATGTATTAACATCTAATACCAAATTTAGTGAACGGACTAGACCCTAAATTAAGAAATTCAATCAAACAAAGTAATTTTACTGAGGTCAAAAATATAGTTTTTAGTATTTTTATTTGTTTGTCCATGCGTTTGTGCATGCTAATCTATGAGAGGGCTTAACCGATTTGAATGCGGTTCCACAGCAAGCTTCCCGTAACATTCCAATCGGCTTACAAACAAAAAAGTTATGCGCTATAAAAATTAATATTTTAAAAGTATATATTATGACATTTCTTACAGACCTTAAAAGTTAATGTGACCACGTAACGAGAATAACATTATACTATACTCCGGCCATTATAAGAGTGCTGTTCTGACAGGTGTCAATTCCATACATTTTCTGTATCGTTTATTCGGAAATGAACTTTATGCAATGGACATAAAAAATGTCAAAAACGCATTCATAGAATGACCGTACTATAACTATATTAGAAGTGCGAAAGTGACTTTGTTTGTTTATTACGATTTCGCGCCTTAATTAATGAACAGATTAGCATGAAATTGTCCACAAACAATGTCAGGAACATAGAAATGGACATAGAGTACCTTTCAGACAGAAAAAAGTACTGTTCCCGAGGGATCGTCTAAATCAATACATATAATAAAATCGTAAACGAGCCGTGTCTGTGCATTAAATACTTTTTCAAAAAACAATTTGTACGCGTTGTACTTACGTTACTGAGGTCAAAAATATAGCTTTTAGAATTTTTGTCTGTTTGTCCATGCGTTTGTGCATGCTAATCTATGAAAGGGCTCAACCGATTTGAATGCGGTTTTCACTGATTTATTACTGATGTATGTAGCAAACTTCCCATTTAGTGTTTGTTTCATTCCAATCGGTTTACAAACAAAAAAGTTATGCGCTACTACGCGTGGTATTCGGTATAGAGGTATAGCTTATATATTCGGTAATTTAATATAAATGTTTTAACGCCTAAGAAATAGAGGTGCGAATAATTTCGCTAGTTGTGTATAATTCAAAAGCTAGTTGTTTATTTATTTATTTATTTATTATTACATGGCCTCCAAGCACCGAAAAAAACACACAACAAGGAACAGGAAAAAATAACATGGCAGATGCCGTCGCAATTAAAGGAGGCACAGCCTACGCCAATAAAAGTCGAAGTAGCATCCCGGCAATAAAGTTAGAAAAAAAAAAATTAGAAAAAAAAAATTTAAAAGGACGAAATCGCGGGTTGTAAAAATATATACTACGGCAAAGAAAACAGTTCACGTTGGTGTGTGGTTTTATTAAACATACTGTATTGTTACTACTTGATCCATTTGAAGATTTGCGATTACCAGTAAATGGATTTATCCTGTTACTTACGGAGCGACATTCTGATTAACCCTTTGTTAAAATTTCTGATTCCGGATTAGGTATTGCTTCATTTCTAAATTTGTTTGAATCGCGACGAAATTTAACTTTGGACTTTGCTCCGAGGAGGTCGTGATTCGATTTAACAAATCTGGGCTCGGTGGGCTCAATTTATTACATCTTCCCTGATCGTGATCGCTGCAACTTTTTAATTAACTTATCGTCCGTAATGAAATTTAAAAAAAAACATCCACAAACAATAAAAACAAAACGGTTTAAGGTTAATTCAAATTCAAATCATTTATTTGCCTGTACATGGGTGTATAACCAGATCTTACAATAATAACCTCCCAGCATGTACTACCACATATGGTGTGCAAAATATAAATCATAAGTACTTATATAATAAAAAAGTCAATTATAATTAAAATAATCTACGGTCAATTAATAATAGCAACAATAATAATAATAATAATAATAATAATAATAATAATAATAATAATAATAATAATAATAATAAGCTAACATATAATAGTCAGAGAATATAAAAGTTACTTGTAATTTAGGTAATCATTCACATTATGAAAACATTTATCAAACAAAAACATTTTAAATTTATATAAAATTAATGTTTTAACATCCTTAGGTAATTTATTATAAAGTTTACTGCCATAGAATAAGCATTGTTGTCACACAATCGTCACAAAAAGGTTTAAGCAATTCGCACTTTAAATTAACATACGATTATCCGATTATTAAAATGAATTAATTTTAATTAATTTTCACATTTGTAATAATAATTAACAAGACATTTCAACACGTTTCCGCCTTCGAAGATTACAGTTTAGAAAAAGTTAGCGAAGAAAGAAACGGAGGTAGACAGCGACTGTATTTTATAATAATGTAAAAAGATGATTTACAATTGCGCGTGTAAGGCACTAAATGATGCTAAAACCACACAAAAAAAAAACTCAAGTGATTTTAAATTTGGTGACGAACATGGACGGACCTCTGTTTATTTTCTAATTGTTGGCACATATGCCAAACAACCAACAACTAACAATACCGGGTTCAAATCATGTAAGGCGACATCTAAAATCTAAAATTTAAAAGTTTCACTTTTGACAGACAAATAGACACATATTCTTTTTGAAATTTTAGCCATTATATTCTTTCTATCTTTCAAAGAGAATATTTTCTAAAGCACTTTCTGTTGGAAGGTCGTGATGCTGTCCATGTGTGTCTATGTCATTTATTTTGAATTTGTTTAAAAAGAAATAATAACAATTCCAACTGATTTGATTTACGGTGTCATAAAGGATTGTATTCTATTTCCTCAAATACAAATAAAAACACAATGTTTACATTCTTACGTTTTAATTAAACTAAAGCCGCCAATTCCACCCTACCACTTTCCTGACAGTAGGCAAATGTTTTTGAGCCTACTCAAACCAATTCAGTTACTTTTTTTTCATTTATGGTAACTCCGGAATATCGATTTGAACGAGAACGATCAATTTTAATTTTAATTTTTCACATCGGTAACTCTGTTTGAGTTTCGAATGTGTTAATAAAATGTTTTAAATATTCTTTACCAAGCAACCAGGCTTAGCACGGATGTAATTTTCTCTGCAAATTATATACACAAATCCTCCCTCTTTTATCGCTCTTTCCAACGAGTAAAAACTGTAACAAAATTCGTTAGAATTAGAAGTTAGCGAAGAAAGAGACAGAGGCATACAGCGACTTCATTCTATAATATGTAATGTGGATGTTACTTCCATTTGAGATGTGTGGTTCATTTGGCGTAGGCAACATAAGCAGATGTCACTTAGGTAAATGTACTTCTCATGTGAGATATCTGAAACTACAAACCGGTCGGGTCTGCCTTTCTGAAGTGTTTCTCGAATTCATGTACATGTTTACTTGCTTTAATTAATTATGAATTGAAATATCGAGAGAAATCTGTATGTTCTAGAAGTCTAGCAATCCTTCAATCGAGTTGGCGTAGTGGCCGATTCTTCGTCATAATGATGATGATTTTGTTCTCTGCAAAAAGGAGCCCTTTCGACTTGGCTCCAACTTTCCGAGGTGCATCCGTACCTGTGGCCAATGATCTTGAGCTTCTTGGCATGAGGTTGTGTTCAAATCTCAACTTCTGTTCTTCTATCGAGTCCAAGGCCCAAACAGCGGCCAAAAAGTTGGGCATCCTAAATAGAGTGAAGCGATGCTTTACATCTGGACAGCTCCTCTCTTTATACAAGGCACAAGTCCGATCCTGCATGGAGTATTGCTGTCACCTTTGGGATGGCTCAGCAAAATACCAACTTGCTGCACTCGACTCGGTGGATCGCAGAGCTAGGAGGCTCATTGGCGATGATACACTAATAAGAACTAAGCTGCAGAGCCTGGCACATAGACGCAAAGTTGCCTGTCTCTGTGTATTCTATAAGATGTACTTCGGAGAGTGTGCTCGAGAGCTGCATGAGATCATACCGCCTTCCCCTTTCTTCTATCGGACATGCAGACGTACGGCTGGTTACCATCCTCACCTTGTCGATATCCTTCTAATTCGGACCAAGCGCTTTAAAACATCTTTTGTGATGCGCACTGCTAAGGATTGGAACTCCCTGCCGGCGTCTGTATTTCCGAGCTCATATAACCCAAATCTTTTCAAGGTTCGAGTGAATAGGCATCTTCTGGGTGAGCTCGCTCCATCTTCGGTCTCATCCTTCCTACATGGATAGATGCTGGTCAAGAGCAAACCCATCTATAATAAAAAAAAAAAAAAAAAAATGAAAGATTTGTGGTCCTCTTCTTTGTTGCTGATACAATGTGTGTTTGGGTTACAATGAAGGATTATTAACTAAATAACTTTGAGAAAATCGACTAAGGCAATTATTTAAAACTATTAAAGTTACGCGGATTTGTTTATCTAATTTTTCACCATATACCATTCAAATATAGACATTGAATAAATGAACAGTTTTATATAAATTATGAAAGATCTTTTAAGGAAAACCTTTTTATTTCATACTTATCATCCCATCCGGATCGGTAGTGTAATTTGCACTTCACTGATATTGCCTTTATTTAGTAGAAGACCTTAACAACCGATTAGCAAATTAAGGGCAGCCTGTCTGGCGCCCTTTTTTATAAAAAATATTATGTAATTTTTTTCTTTAATATTTAAAAAACTAATGATTATTATCTATATCTTTATCTATATCTAAAATATAAATATAATATCTATAATATATATCTCCAAATAAAGTCGCTGTCTGCTTCTCCGCTAATATCTTCTAAACCACCCAACAGATTTTGATACGGTTTTCACTAATGGAAATAGCGATAAACGAGGAAGGTTTTGTGTATATAATTTGCATAAAAAAATGTACATATTAAACTATTTTTAACTTTGTATTCTTTGGAATTTTTGCAACAAAACGTTGATTCATTGAATGCACTCATACACACACATCTAACTGATTAATTAGGAATCGAGTGTTCACAATTACACGTTACAGAGGCTTTGTGGTCATTTGACATCGCTATCGTTGTGTTCCAATTGAAACGCGCTTTCAAATTGGCTGCTTCTGTCGAACGCCTCAACACTGAAGGGATTATTTCATATTCCCTTTAGTGTTGAGTTGCTCCATCCATTAAATGATATAGAATTTCATTATATAATATTAACGATCATTAACAGATATTAAAATGTATACAAAACTTTAACAAATAACGCAAAATATAAAAAAAGAAACACTGAGTGAACGCCGAGTTCATTCCTTGCCCAAAGGACACCGCCAATCTCTCATACATCGCGGGGCCCTGACCCGTAAGTTTCAAATTAGTACCATTTGGTAGGTTCTGACATAAAAATATCAGATTTTTGCTACCTTAGTTTCAATTTGATTGTCAGTTGCATAATCAAGATATATGGGCTCAAATTTATGGTTAGGTTATGGTGGAGATTGCAATTATCATTATAGTATTGTTTAGAGGACTAAATATCTTAAACTCTAGGTTCCATTAGATTTCCATTAGATTATAATGTCTTTATAATTGCATAAAACCACTAAACTAGACGTAAACAATAAACTTATTATTTAAAGCTTATTTCATGACGGCCCGAGTACAGAACACTATATACTTACTCACAAGATCTCTACACAAAACACAACATTTTTAGTTTAATAAAAAATAAAGGATTTTTTCCGCCATTTTCCGACATGGTTCGTTTTATTATATGTATAGATGTGAACTAGCGTCTGGCTAACGACTTTTTCTGCAAATTACATATATACACACCTACCTAGTATATATTATTATTTCACATTAGGAGAGGACGTAGTAATAGCTTTCCGATTCGGTAGCAAATTTTATTCAATTTGATTGTGTTTGACGATCCAAAAATATTTGTTAAAGTTTATGTAGGTACATAAATAATATCAGATGTTAAAATTTGCAGCGCAGGCTCGAGCAAACTTTCAAGAAGCTTTACGAGCGTTCTGTCATCGTCTCTAAGAATACTTGTATTAGGTATTAGGTATTATGTACGCATTAAGATTTATAGTCTAGATTTCTTGTCGCACTGTTGATTTCAGCGATCTATCATTTTCGTGCCATTAGCGTCGAAATAGCATATACGAGTGGTAGGACTCCCCTCACGTTACCGGAATGTTCTATTCGTCAAACGATCTCAGTCGTTTATCATTTTCGTTCGCGTTTATTTGGTGACATGGGTAAATAGTAGCTGAGTATACTGTAATGGTATACTTAGTATAACGCCAAGTCTTAAGTGTCCTTTTGCATAGAAAAGAACTCTCATCTAAAATTTTACTTTTATAATTAGTCTATCCCGATTTTATTTATTTAGTTATTAAAAAAGATTAAAAACTTAAAATCGTAAAACATTTTTCATTGATTAAAATCTAACTTAGTCCCATAAAACTGCACAACAGTTTGACTGTGGGATCAAATGATCTCGCATGACATATAAATACATATAATCTTATTCTAAGCTTGCATGTCATCCGAGAATCTAAGTAATCTAAATGTCATCGTCCAAGTCATAATCCATTCATTATTCATTAAAATCTAACTTAGTCCCATAAAACAGTACAACAGTTTGACTGTGGGATTAAATGATCTCGCATGATATATTACATGTAACCTTATTATAAGCTTGCATGTCATCCGAGAATCTAAGTAATCTAAATGTCATCATCCAAGTCATAATTCATTCATTATTAAATTATTCATTATTCATTAAAATCTAACTTAGTGCCATAAAACTGCACAACAGTTTGACTGTGGGATCAAATGATCTCGCATGACATATAGATATATATAATTTTATTCTAAGCTTGCATGTCATCCGAGAATCTAAGTAATCTAAGTAATCTAAATGTCATCATCCAAGTCATTATTAATTAATTATTAAATTATTCATTATTCATTGAAATCTAACTTAGTCCCATAAAACTGCACAACAGTTATCTCGCATAATATATAAATGCATATAACCTTTATTATAAGCTTGCTTATTATCCGAGAATCTAAGTAATCTAAATATCATCATCCAAGTCATAATCCATTCAATTTCATTGATCTAAGCAATTCAAGCAATACTTCATCAATATCTTTTTGAACACATTTCCCTCTTCGCTTGACAATGTTTTCAGGTAAGTTATTAAGAAAGTACTATGTGCATATATCACCTCAACTCGTTATATTAAAATATTCTCAACAAAGAAACTTATATCGGTGAATAATAAACGAATTATAAATATATAAAAAGAAAGTAACATATATTTATTGTAATTTTTAATGCCACTGCTTGGCTGTGTCGATGTTCACCCCATGAAATTTATTATGTGTCAAAACATTTATTCAATCTTTATTGCTCATAGATTTTTGTCAGGCGTTGAATTTTTTATTTCTATTTTTAAATGATCGGGATTACTATTTCTGGATGAATGGTACTATATGTCTTTTTCTGTATCTTTGAAAGAATTTCATGCAAAATTATCACAATTTCACTATGATCGATCGAGTAGTTAAATCATGAAAGTGTAACAAATAAACAAACTCACTTTCGCATTTATTAATAACAGTTAGGTGTATTTAAAACGTCTAAACGTCCATTAGTTGGTAGCTTAAAAACTTTTACAGTCCTGTTTTATGATGAAAATGGAGCTTTTCCATTTAAGCTCGACGATATATTGTCCGGATATTGGACGGGATGTTTATTTTAGTGATATAATCCATCAATACAAATTGGTCCGAAAAGGAAATTTTAAAATTTAATTTAATACTCGTGCAGTATAAAAATCGATCGTTCTAAATATAGTGGCACATTGCTCACAAAGGGTTTCTCGGTGGCGAGATTATGAGCGTAAATCTACTTAGTCTACTTGCGTTAACTTGCCTTAACATAATTATTACTAACATTTTTAACATAAACTACATAACCTTATACATTTATTTTTAAACATTTTTTTCAAGCGTATGCTAACTGCATCGTATGAAATATTGTTTGGGAATTTAATACCGGGAAAAAAAATCATTTCACATTTAAATACCTTTAACGATCTATCTCTGTGCAAAGTTTCATTCTGATCAATTCAGTAATAAATTCAGTTAAACGTAAACATAAAAGTATTTACACAAATTTTGCCGCTGGCAACATTATTGATTATATTTATTCAACAATAAACTTTTTTTTTTAATAAGACAGGATAATGTCTATATCTTTACTATATGTCAAGTATGCTTTTGAGAAGAAAAGATTTTTGTTTAAAAATTAAAAACTAAAAAACTAAGCGGTCAGTTTAGTCAGTTTAGTTACTATTAACTAAACAAAACTAAGATGAAAGTTATCACACGAAAATTTGTATTGAGAATCTTCGATGGAGAAAAGTGGACTGTACTTTTTATGGATGGTACATGCAATCAAAGGAGTCCCCTGCCTCTTTTGATTGCACCTGAAAGATCCTTGCATCCTTTCCCTGAAAGAAGTCAGGGTGCTGTTGCCACTTACCTCTTTAATCACCAGGTCCTTGGTCTTCCTAACGACGAAGACTGTGGTCTGTGTCAACTTACACATGAATTCAGATGTGGTTCACAGGTTTCAATAGATGGATAGATGCTGGTCAAAAGCAAATTCATCTTTAATAAAAAAAAAAAATTGCACACAAGGATTGGCGCGATCACTTTGATGGATTACATAAGCACACTGCTTGATTAATGCGGATGAATAAATCAAATCTCGCGTGGTGAGATCGGCGGATTAGTCTGCGCGATGTCGTTTCTGTACGACTATTATTTTCAGGCTTGATTTTGGGGGTGAATAATTCAAATCTCGTGTGGTGGTACGATGTCCTTTTACGACTGGTTAGCCGCTAACAGATGTATAGGCAAGGCAAGTATATGGTAGGGAGTGAGACAGCACATACCATAGCAAAATTTGACGAGCCCGTTGGATGAGTGGTTAGGGTGCTTGCCTTTACGCTCTGTTCCAGGGTTTCCTGGTTCGATTCCCGGCAGGGTCAACTTTGAAAAATCAACTTTTCAAATTGGACTCTGCTCGGATTGGCAACACTGCATTTTCGCAGTCATTTGGGCAGCACGTGTGCTGTTGTGTTTCGGTGAGTGAGTAAGGGATGCCAGAGCCCATTTCCTTATCCACTCCTAATCCGTTATCCTTAATCCTACTGCAGTGCACTTGCAGCAGCTTTGGCGTTGCTTGTGTTATAGGTGACGGTAGCCACCTACCATCAAGTGGACCGTCAGCCCGTCTGCCGACCTTAACATAAAAAATAATAATAGTTAATTAAATTAATCAATCTGGCGTTAACAGGTATGATGGCATAATGACACGATGACGACCCAAAGATTGTCAGCTAAATCTAAACTTCTACTTTATTAAAATTCTAATTTAGATGTTTGTGAAGATATTTGGATGAACTATTTGCTTTAATGACTTGTAGATATCAATTTTTTAAAGTCATTTTTTTTAAAACTCATTTTAAGTGCGATGTAAAAGTAAATTTTTTAGTAAGCAAAAACTAAAAATGTAAATTTTAAATAAGCCGTTATACTATAAATTTATTACGCTCATTATGAAAAATATTAAATTTGAAGTTTTTCAAAGCTCGACCTTTTCACTGTATTTGTATCGCATAAAAAGAAGGATTAACCTCTCCTTTTCCTTAATTCGGGACCCTATTCAAATATTTACAATTCACACATTTTGAAACACTCAATCTCGAGAGCAAACTTCCCTAGAATGAAAACTTTTCCTTTTAAACTTACACAGATTGTCATCGAATGAACACTTTTTTCCACAGAAAATGGCATAATAGTCAATAATAGACCATAAAAGCGGTAAAATTTAATTAGAACATTGCTTTGTAACGGATCTTTAGCACAAATATTAAAAATTTTGACGAGCCCCTTGGTCGAGGCTGTAGGTGCTAGCTTTAACGCTTTTTCTCATGAGTCCTGAGTTCTATTCCCGGTAGGACCAACTTTGAAATTGAACTTTTCATAGTTGTCTGGCAACTGAGTTTTGATGTCACTTGGGCAGCCCGTCTGGCGGCAGTAACTACCACCTTACAGAAGACCACCGTGAAATAACAGCATGTGTACTGTTTGTTATGTTTCCGTGAGTGAGTAAAGTATGCTAGAGCCATTAATTTTTTTATCATTTCCTAATCCTATTACGATCGGCAGCGCACTTGCAGCACCTGTGTTACCTGCCATTAAGGGGACCGTCAGACTCTCTGATTTCCTATATATAAAAAAAGTTAAGAAGTTATTAAAAAAGTTAAAAAGTGTGAAGAAGTAAATGATTGCGGTGGCGTTGAAGATGGCTTAACTTTGCACCGCAACGGATCCGAGATCAACCCTGTTTAGATGAAATCTGACGCTCTCGTACAATTCCGCAAAACATGTTGAGAGTTTCTCTTTGAAAGGGCTCCCTTGCCGAGTCCGGTACGTGCCAGCCGTCGACTCCGTATGTTTATTCTCGGAAATTGGGTCGATTCACTTATTCATTAGTGAAAAAGTACATTTTATACACCGACATTTACTTTTCTTTTGAATATTGAAAGGAGCGCTTTGAAAGCGAGTGGCACACGCGGCCTGGATCACTTGCCAGTTGAGTTTCGTACAATTTACTTATCCAAAAATTTCGAGAGGCTTTACATATTTATACAATAAATTTTCGAATTTCGAAATAATTTTCGAATAATTTTCGAGTGAATAGGCATCTTCTGGGTGTGCTCGCTCCATCGTCGGCCTCATCCTTCCTACATGGATAGATGCTGATTAAGAGCAAAGCCATCTTTAATAAAAAAAATCTTTTGCCTGCTACTTCGTCCACGTATCTTTATCAATTATACTCTTTGTGTTATAAATAGTCTTTGTGTCCGTTCAGTAGATTTTTCGTGCAATAATAACAAACATCCACTAACTTACACGTTTATAACATTAGAACAAAAAAGGAGAGGAAGCCGCAATATTTTGGGCATGTGATGAGGGGCGAAAGATACTGCATTCTTCAAGGATGCAAGGAAAACAACTGGGAAAAACACATTCTGGGTGAAGAATTTAAGAGAATAGCATATGAGCACTCGCTCCCTCTTTCGTGTAGCAGCCTCGCCAACCTTCGTAGAGAAGTGGCACCATAAGAAGAAGAAAGAATACTAAATCAATTGCCACCTGTTTAAAAAGCCTTTTTATGTGAAATTTGGAATCAGGCTGACGGTCCACTTGAAGGTAGGTGGCTATCATCGCCTATAAGCACAAGCAACGTATGCAAGCATTTTGGCGACTATGACAGGACGAAGGATTAGGAATAAGGAACAGGTACAACCACTATAGTGCTGTTAATTTCATGGTGTTCTTCTATAAGAGGTGATCACTGCCGTCAGACGGCCTGCTCAGTTCCCGACTGCTGAATACAGTGTGACTTATCACTACTAAAATCTTAAAACAGAAATACATAAACGAATTCTGCCACGTCTTTTAAACGAGCGGTTTGTGGGTGACTTGTACTCAAAAGCTGTATAATGCTTTGCGTATCCAGCAATATAATGCCTCAAGATACAGTTTCAGAAATGTTTGTCCAGAATCATACCGATGATTTTTTGCGATAAGAAGAGAGAAGCACAAATATATGTTACAAGATGCATGGCAGTTCCAATAGTGTTCTGGAAACAATTATAAATGAAATCGACTGCCCCATACAAATATTTTGGATAGATCTGTACACGACAGAATAATATTTAAGAACTCATTAAAAACATTTGATAATATTGTAAATTTAGTGTAAATTTTGTAGATAATAATGTGGATATTATATCTGAAATACAAAATTATTATTGTTATAATAAATAGAAGTAATATTTTTCAATGAGCCTACTATTTTTTAGAAAAACAAAAATAAGTAAGTTATTTTCAAAAATAAACTGTATCAGTGGTACAATTTTAAGCTTCCAACAAGCAACGGTGGATAGAACACGAAAGAACACTTCCCATCGCCGTCGTAGTTCCTTTGTGAGTTCCTAGATTGCTACGAAGAACAATAGGCGCAGTTGTGAACTGTGCATCGTTGGAAAAATTTTAAATTAATTTCACAAACGATGAAATGAGGGACACTTTGCAAAGAATTCGCACTTTTTCATTTGTTTCAGTGTTAAATTGCACCGCCATGAATGCTTCGTCAGTCTTTAGTCGCGGGAACTATAGTCCACAGTTTCAAAGGATATTCAACAATTTGTTTCAATGTGCAATCGCTTGTAGGTACAATAGCGAATCACGCGCGTTTTTGTCGCCGTGTAACTTGTTTTTGTTTTGTTCGATGTGAAAATATATTTTTTTAAATTCAGTTACAATTACCACTAATTCAATTAATAAAGTTTTAGAAATATCGAAAAGGAACTGGCTATTTATTAAAAAAAATTAAGTAAGTAATCAAAGAACAAAATTAAGTAATTGATTTAAAAAAATGTTTAAGTTATTGAAAACGACCTTGTTGATTATGAACTTCAAATTTATTATGCTTCATGTCAAAATTGAAATAATAAAAAAAAAGTGCGAGTTGAACTATCCGCAATATTGAGTAATTTACCATGTTATTTTAATATCATGGACTTCTTATAGGTTTTCCTATAATCTATAAGTAGAAAACTAATTTCTGTATTTTTTTCAAAATTTTAGGTTCAGTTGTTTCGGAGAGGGGGGGGGGGGTCAATTTTCGTCTATTTTCTTGAATAACTTGGAAACTATTTATTTTAAAATTACAAAAAAATTTAACATTTAAGATCTTCACAACAAGACCTTCCATTTGATATGTCACACGATGCAATTTTCAAAAAAAATTTTTTTTAATTTTCCACCTTCCCCCCAAAAATGACCCCCTAGATTTCATCTATTTACGTAACACCTCTGCGTACTAATCGGTCTAGTAGATTCGGAGATAATTGACTGTGACGGACGGACAGACATACACACGAGTGATCCTATAAGGGTTCCGTTTTTTATTCGGACGTAAGGAACCCTAAAAACAGCTGACAATTTAGTCCTTCTAAATTTTTTTTGTAAAACCTGTTAAAAATACTCAATACAATTTTATAACATACCAGCGACCCGTCTCCGGCTTCGCACGGAGTTGAAATTTTAAAAAATCCTTTCTTAGCGAATTATTTTAAATCCGATTTTCCAAATTCCAATAAATAGTTTGTTTTTCTTTACTAATTTAAAATTTTTGTTTTCTGATATAACCTACATTATATCAGAAATTCGCAATGATTTTGGCGATGAGCCAAGTAAGGATCATGTTAATTGAAGTTATGACACAAATGCATATTAGGTACGAAGTATAGATGTAGGTGAGTGTAAGAAATTGGATTAAAAAACTAAATGTGCGTTTATTAGAGTTATCTCATACCCAAGCAGTTCAATAAGCCAATCATTATGTGAATAGTTTTCTTTTATGACTTGAATTTAGGTTCTCAATTCCCATGATTCGTATTCTGTATACCTATGTTATTTTCTCACTGAAAATGGAAAAGGTCATATATAAAAAAAGTTTAACATTTTTGCAGCTTTAATTTTTCAACGACCAAAATCATACCGTAAATAAACGGTTGGAACAAATAACAAGGAACAGCTGGAACAGCTGTAAAATACAAGGGTGCACAGTAATTACGAAACATTGGCTCGTAATAAGTATTCAAGGCGTATCTGCACAATATTTACGCTTTGTTTCCATAATACACTGTTATCTAAATATATGTTAATAAATAAAATTGAAGTGTCTATTTGCTATGTTAAATTAACTGCTTTTTACTAAATATATATCAAAGTGTATACGGTATTTATAACAAAAAACAATTTTTATAATCTCTGACTGTCTGTTTCGACTAATCACCGAAACAGCTGGATAGATTTTGATGGGACTTCCACTAGCAAATAGCTGATGTTATAAGTAGTAACTTAGACTACTTTTGTTTTAGAAAAAATATTAAAAAAAAAGGCATTATACGCACGCCACAGGGAAGCTAGCTTTAGTAAAAAAAAGTCTAATCATTCAAGAATTTTAATTTCTTACGAAATCGCTTTATTTTGAACATACTTAAATAGACTTCCGTTTATTATGTCATACTAATATTATTGTTACGTGCGGGGTGAGTTAAAATGCCGTCTAAGGGCGAAACGAACCGATAAATTTGCCAATAGTCGTCAATGATTCCCTTAATTTGTCGCCGGTTCACTGTCGCAGGTAACTTCGCAAAAGCTCCGAAGAGTCGCTTTCGAATCGCTTGATATCGCACAACTAACTGACCCGCCGCATCTTATTTATACTTGGCGCTAAACGCCTTGATGCATTCGAGTTTTCCAGAAAATCTAAACAACATCGTAAACAAGCCATTGAAATTCGGTAATGTTATTTTTGTTGAAATGTAAACTCTATGTTGTAAACATAAGGACCAATTTCCTTTGACACTAGTCGGGAAGGGGCGAGGCTACCATCGATAGGGTGGGACGATCGAGAGTTTCAGACGGCGCGAACGCATTTTCCAGAACGTTCCATAGTTATTCGTAACATTATAAAGAGGCAAGGTTTGTAAAGGAGAAACCCCGTTTCCCATACAAGCCTGGGCTATGACTGTACAGGACTGGAAATTGGCCTGTAATTAGAAAATTGAAAATTGATTACATGAGCCCAATCTTCACAATTATCAACAATGGCCAAGTTTGTAAATAAATCGTACAATATGCACATTTGTGGTTATGTCGTGGATGCGTGTTACGTTTTCTGATACTATGGGAATCATAATTGCAATGATATAATATCATAAATGTCATGTTTTATGTCATATAATTACATGATATGCCACTTGTTATACAAAAATAGTCCTAGTCATAGCTTGGTACATACATAGAATACACAAATCCTGGGACCAAATCTCAATGTAGACACAGAATATAAAAAAAGTATTTTTAGCTAAACAAAAATAAGTTTGTAAATATCTTCATAACTATTATGATTATTGCATTTTATTTACGTCCTGCTTATCGATGTACCGTTTTGCCAACTGACAAGTAATTTTGTAGAAACTGTTAATGTTTTTGAACTTAAATACTGGCTATATATTTAAATAGGTTTTGTTTTCAAACAGTAAAAAGAAAAGTTGAAATTAGAATGTTTTTAAAAAGAAATGTAGAAGTTGTCATTTTGTTAGAAAAAATTTGGGTTGAAGTTTAGAGACTAAAAGAAAATGATGTGTATTCATAGTGTTTAACTTATTTTATGTTGTATACGAATGAAAATAACATATGTGCACATAATATTGGAGCAACAGAGTGTTTTTTTTTTATTAAATTTGAGATGATTAAATCTCAAAATTTCTCTCCAAATTTCTTAAGAGAAACAACTTTAAGTAAATTATTTTGAATCCGAAGATGCATTTATAGAAAAACAAAATTCACATATTTTTTTGCATTTGGCCATTGTTATTGAGACTAAGTTTTAGTTAGGCCAATCTAGAAAAAAAATAATGGGATTTTTTGCTATATACTTATATTTGGCTTGTACCCATAAAGGTATTCTTGGAAGCATATACATTCTAAAAGTACTAATCCGTTTAAAAAAACTATTAAGGGATTCACTGAGGCAAATGACATTTACTATAGAACTCGCTGGCAGCGGAGACAATTCAACGGGCCTAGAAATGGTGTTTTTTTGTTTTTACCATTAGAACATTACACAAAAATTTTTTTTTTATTAATACAATTTTTTTATCTGATATTAACTTATTAATAGGTACAGGATTCAAATGCGTGCAATAAGCCATTTTCGAGAGAATTTTCAATAAAGGTCAAATTCTTCTTGTGTTCTAACTTTTTTTGTGGAGTTTCTATTACTTTAACGAAAATTCTAATTAATACAATTGGTTATTCACATGTTTAACTATAATATATATTTTTTTCAAAGCAATTGTCTCGTCTATTTCTTGTAACATCTTCATTAAACAATGGATATTTTTAGTATTTAGCGTTTGTCTCCCCCTTAATATTGAAAATCTACTCTATCTACGATGGCTCTACGATTTATTTCATTTTGATAAATATTGGTTTTCGATACGAACTCGCGATATTTGTAAAACAAGTCTTGAGATATATGAGCTTGTCAATTACTTTATGTCGTGCGTTGACTTGCAGCATTCTCTTCCCAACAGACGCTTATATCACTGAAGTTCGATCGGAATTTGAACTGTGGCGGAAGCCAAACGACTGTCAACTTAGCGTTCATTGATGTTAAAGCCTCTAACGGAAAGCCTTCAGTTAATATCTGAAAGAACGAAGCAACAATATCGGTGTTAGCAGATTTCAGTGAAGTGTTCTAAGAGCAAATATATGTATGTATATAGTGTAGGTGTTAGACGCGTTCGCTTTGAGGATATAATGGTGTTCTTCCTGCGAGGGCCATATGAGTGAACGCTCGTAATGAGGTATTGTTATGAAAGTGCTCACAGTACGCTCGGAATAAGAAACATTACGGTTTCCAGAATGAAAGCGTCACACAAACTGAAATCAAATCATCTTTTACCCGTGACTTCGTCCGCGCTCCCTTTTCTTTGTGAATTTTTATATTCATTTTTAGATGTTCCCTTAGGAACAGTATTTTTTTTTTCATTCAATGTAGCTCCCTTCTGACAACGCGTATGCAAAAATTCTTGGTGATAGATATTTTGGGTGTTAGCGGTTTTGAAAAAAATAACCAATTTTTATTAATAAAGAATAGCTGCTACGCGGTTTCGCTCGTTCTAAAATTTGACAGCAAAAATTGTTTTTAGCTGGTTAGTAATGTTTTCACTTGGTATTTCGAGGGGCTTTCAAGTTTTTATTTCCAACTACCGACCCGCCCCCGGCTTCGCCCGGGGTGCAATTTTTATATATATGAACATTACCCGTTTATCCCTCTTTCCATTAGTGAAAACCGAATTAAAATCGGTCTACCCGTTCACGCGTGATGCCGTGACCAAGGGAAATGGGGATTCATTTTTATATATTAAAGATTAACAAATCAAATCAAATCGTTTATTTCTCAAAAATAGAATAACAAGACCACTTTTTGAAGTTGTATTAAAAAAAAAATAGCCAAGATAATGACGATCCTGAGAAGAAACTGAAAGAAACTCTGGATACCATTCTTTTTGTCATCTTTAAAATGATATAAAATGAAATAGTATGAGCTCAGAAGCGTTTAAATCCAGGCTTTGTTATCGCTTAAATAAATCAGCGATTTTATAATAACCTTTTGAACAGAATTTGGTTTTGATTACACTTTTAAATTTATGTATAGGTAAGGCTCTGATTATCTTAGGAAGTTTATTATAAAACCGTATAACACTCGTAATAACGGAATAATTTATTTTGACAAGGATTCATATGTTCTGCTAACGTTTTCAACATTAGCAGATTTTTTCATTTTTTAAATATCAATACTATTGTAGCTTAAAGATATAAGTTGGATAATACTGTCTCAGATTTTATTAGTGGCAGTAATCACCCCCTTACAGAAGACCACCGTGAAATAACAGCACGTGTGCCGTTGTGCTTTGGTGAGTGAGTGAGGGATGCCAGAGCTCATTTTCCTATCCCTTCCCAATCCGCAACGGCATACTGTAGTCGGCACACTGTTGGCGTTGCTTGTGTTATAGGCGAACGCGACGGTAGCCACCTACCATCAAGTGGACCGTCAGCCTGTCTGCTGATATTAACATATATCTCCTTGATGGCGAGTTTATGTGATACCTACATTGTTTTCTCATATATCAAACCATTTCCTCAGCGCACCCCCATCAAGCAACTCACAAGCTCAATTTCGAATTTCGAAAATAAAGCAAAGTTTAATTTAAACACATAAAAATAAAAAAATAAATAGCAAATGAAATAGACGAAACGTGCTAATAATGTTGGATGTTAGTGAGTATATTTTTAAAATGTGGGAGCGATGTCGTGTCGTTGTGAATTTACCCTCGTTCTGAAGTAATAACATCGCTTATAAGTTCACCGAGTAATACACTTAGGTGGAGGGCCTCACAGCGCTATACGTTATGAGTTAGCAGACATATCAAAGGCAGCTTTTCAAAGCTCTCACTATTTCGCTTTAAAAATGTCAATTGTAGAAAGCTTACAAACTGTCGCTCAGGTTCATTCGTTGAGGCTGAATTGAAAATATATTTTCAATTGAACTTTATTTTTAAATTGATCTTAATTTTCCAAAAGGACCGATGAGAAGCAGCTTAGATTCACCGTCGACCCACGCCCTTTATCGAGTCGTCTGTCCACCTTCTTACGCTGCGCTTGCTGGTCCGTTGCCTCCATTGGAGAACCTTCCGGCCCCAGCGGCCGTCGGCTCTCCGTACTGTGTACCGCCGACTGCCACTTCAACTTATCTGCTGGGTTATGTCGGTAACTTTCGATGGTCTATGGATCTCTTCATTCCTGATTCGATCTTGCAGTGTAACCCCGAGCATTGTCCTCTCCATAGCTCGTTGAGTTTTCTTATGAGGCCTACAGATAGAGACCACGTTTCAGCGCCATATGTCATCACTGGTAACACAATTTGAGACGAGAATCTTCATGTATATAATTTTCAGAAAATATATAATGCTCGTTAGCATTATATATAACCCACAGTCAAATGACGCATGTGTAATGTATAACATATACCAATTGTTGACGGACCAGCGACTCTCAAATTAATTACAAGGGAATTAGAGATGCGAGCGTAGAGGTGCGTGTATTTCGCTTTTGCTAGGAGTAGGTTGACAATGATTATTTTAAATTTATTTAAAAATTAAATAAACACTTATTTCTGTCTTTTAATTTAATTTTTAATTTCTGAGTTTTTGAGATTATTAACCTTTCCTTATTATTAGAAATCATTGGCGTGTCCACCTCCTTAGTAAGGAGTTCTTACAGAAGACCACAGTGAAATGACAGCATGTATGCTGTTGTATTTCGATGAGTGAATAAGGGATGCCAGAACCCATTTCCTTATTCCCTCCCAGTCCCTTATCCTTTATACTACTTGCAACACCTGTGGCGTTGCTTGTGTTATAGGCGATGGTAACCACCTACCATCAAGTGAACCGTCTAACACTTGTCTGTCGACCCTCACATAAAAAAAGTAATTTCTTAATACTAATGAAATTTCGTAAGTAAAACTACCTTCGTGATAAGAAAGCGTTAAAAGAGTATAGTTTTATAACTAATTTTTAAATTCAATTGGTCACGGCATCACGCGTGAACGGGTAGACCGATTTTAATTCGGTTTTCACTAATGGAAAGAGGGATAAACGGGGAATGATCATATATATAAAAATTGCACCCAGGGCGAAGCCTGGGGCGGGTCGCTAGTTCATTGTAATTTTTATAACACCTATTTTTAAGGGATTTAATTATTTTGTATCGAATCATAATCATAATCATTTATTTATTTGCTGAATATAGGTAATTGCAACAATGGTTTTATAATGTATAAGGCTCACCACATCCTACCCTTTGGGGTGTGCAAATATTTTGATAATACTACATAACAATATAAGTATAATAATAATCAATCACTAGTACCCACCAAGTTATCAGACATATATCAAAATCAAATCAAATCAAAATATTTATTTATCAATTAGGTTTCTCCAAGAAACTCTTATGATCGTCATTTGGAATTACCAGTTAAATTTAAATTTACCAGGGTTTCGGAAAAAAAGCCAAGATGACGACCCCGAAAGAAACTCAGGATACTATTCTTTTTGTCATCTTTACAATATAAAAAAATTACAATAATTATAATCATACACTTAATACCTAAGGTAAATATACAATACTAAGCATAGTATGAGCTCCGAATCCAGGCTTTAATTCCATTATATTTTTTTAAATCATAGTAAAATTTATCAACTAGTAGTTTTGTAACTCTCTTCATATTATTGAACTGCTTAACATTGTTCGGAATTTTATTATATATGACTGGTGCTAGACAAAAAACACTCTTATGCATAAGGGCTGTGTGTGCTTTGCGAATACACAGCCTATTTGGATCTCCTTGAGCTCTTTTTCTGTTCTCTGAAACTCGTCTAAATAAAGTTGGATTCGATTTTACTTTTTATTCTATTTAGAAAAAAATGCAAACGGTATTGTCCTAAAATTATTCAAATACAATTGTTTGAAAATTTTAAAATAAACAAGTAAATAAAAAAGGTTATTGTGGGAGGCTCCGTTACGAGTACATTAAATTTCTTACTGAAACTCGATCCGTACAAGCTGTTTCCTTTTCCTGCTCTGACAGGTAATAAATATGTAATACAATCCGAAAACAGAATTATATGAATAAAATGAATAGTTATTAGAATACTTGTTCGTAGAGCTAAAAATGGGAACTATTTGCCGCCGAATTTTCGCGGCGTAAAATGTTTCTATTATTTGCAATAACCAACAAGAAACCATTTTCGCAATATCACCTATTTAAATGTATTTTTAAACGTATTCATTTCACTTCTCATCCTTTTATTCATTCACATAAAAAACTAGAATATCTTTTTTTTTGTGTTAAGGTCGGCAGACAAGCTGACGTACATTTGATGGTAGGTGGATACCGTCGCCTATAACACAAGTAACGGTACAGGTGCTGCAAGTGCGCTGCCGACTACATCAGTAGGATTAAGGATAAGAGATTGGGAAGGGTTAGGGAAATGGGCTCTGGCATCCCTTACTCACTCACCGAAACACAACAGCACACGTGCTGTTATTTCACGGTGGTCTTCTGTAAGAGGGTGGTTACTGCCGCCAGACGGGCTGCCCAAGTGACTGCGACACGCCTGCCCTGCTACCAGGTCCTTTCAGATCCAGACCAGCGCCAACTTTGATTAATTAATTTCCAAAGTTGACCCTGCCGGGAATCGAACCCGGGAACCCTAGACCAGAGCCTTAAGGCAAGCACCCTAACCATGCTTTTTCTTTACGAATAATTACATATGATTAATTTTTCGGTTATTTGTAAGATACCGGCTGGGCCAAAATTTGGAAACGAATTTTTTTTTTGTTATGTCGACAGACAGGCTGACGGTCCACTTGATGGTAGGTGGCTACCGTCGCCTATAACACAAGCATCGCCACAGCTGCTGCAAGTGCGCTGCCGACTACAGTAGGATTAGGATTGGATAAGGAATTAGGAGGGGGGAAATGGGCTCTGGCATCCCTTACTCACTCACCGAAACACAACAGCACGTATATGCTGTTATTTCACGGTGGTCTTCTGTAAGGGGGTGGTCACTGCCGCCAGGCGGGCTGCCCAAAAGACTGCGAAACGCAGTGTGCCCTACCACTACTTTTCAAATCCAGACCAGAGTCATTTTTTTTGAAAATTACATTAAAATTTCCAAAGTTGACCCCGCCGGGAATCGAACCCGGCGCCCCTGAGACGTTAGGCAAGCATCCTTGCCACTCATCCAACGGGCCGTCAATTTTAAATTTCTAAAACTCTGGTCTTGGTGTGCAAGGTTTCGCCCCCCAAGTACGCTGTATTGTCATCCATAATGGAGGCCATACAGTTGGTGTGTTTAATCTTGGCGATTTATTCTTATTAAGGCGCCAGCCCCTAATGATAAAAAATCCACTTATAATAATTATAATTTAAAAAATACTCAAATCATCGGATATATGAAAGAGGATCATCATTATTATTTTTTAAATTATATTTAATTATAGATTTAAAAAAATTACTAATTTGCGGTCTAATATCGATGTTGTAACCGTGCGATTTGCTTAATAATCAATATTTTAAATAGCTAATTCTTAAGATAAATTTTAAGATCCACTATCTGAAGGCTCATGATAAGAAAAATTTGAATTATCTTTTATTTTTATTTTTTAAATAGATATTTCGGAGATTTGCAAGTAGCGACTCCCCCCCCCAGCAGTCCCGTCAATTCAGTAGAGGACTAGTTTTGCGGCTGGAGTCGCCTTAACTCTTTGATATAAAATTGTTATTATTTTATTTGTAAATGCGAAACTCTCAATACAATTAAATTGTGAAAATACAAATTGTTCAAGATTAATTAAATCCATTTTAAAATATAAACGTAGTTCATGTTCTGCGTATAAATTTGGTTACCCTACAAACAATAGTAGGGTTGTACACGATCAATTATACAAGCATTTAGCTTTTACGAGTTTCAAGCCGTAATTTGTTACTCTATTTGTATTGCCGGGCATTCCTTGGTATAAGGACGCGAAGTTTATTTGTGCTGTTGCTGGCGGCTAATTGCCTCGCTACTAAGTGTGGTTAACAGCTTATATGCCAGCGTAAATCTTGTAGGTATATGTTACAATTAAATATATCTTCCCTATTTTATAAAAATACTTATGAAGTCCTTTTTTCTTTTTAATAGGACATTTGACATTTAACATTGAAATTTGACAGCCTGGTGGACTGTTTTGGAAATCTTTAGGTTCAAGGGGACCCTCAGAGGGTCTAAAATAGCGTCATTGCATTTTTCATAATGTGTACATAATATGTTTCATTTTTTATTTTATAAAATGGCAATTAGGTACAGACTAATACAACATCTTTGATTAAAACTACCACATATGAATTGCAATCATGGAAGTGTTCTTATTACTTCCATGATTGCAATAGATGAATCTTTTGACAGTTTTGTATGACAATCCGAAAAATAGTACACTTAAATGAATCGCTCTATATGTCAAATAGAAGAATTATTAGATGTTACATGGGACCTACATTTTTCGTTTAATTTTTCGGAATTTGTTGTTATTTTGAGAGAATGGCAGACTTGGGACTGTATGAAAACTTTTTGGAGTATGCACGTCTTGAGGAAGCTCGAATATATAGAAGACGTAACGCTGAGTTAAGAAATTTGGAATTGGCCTTTGAAATGCCTGACTCAGAATTCATCGGCTTACATAGATTAAATAATTTCCATGAGATCCATGGGTATCTATAATACACGACAAAGGATTGTAATTACGTGCAAAAACTACAAGAAAAGGTTTTAATTTACTTACCAATCTTACACTCAATAAAAGTTTTAAAAGACACTTGAGCAAGTATTTAAAATATATTTGAACAAAGCAAACACACAAGTTTTGAATCAAAGCCCGCCAAAAAGTCTGACGATGTGATCACTGACATTTTATTGCCATGTGTGAAATTGTATTTGAAGATTACTTAAATATGAATATTTCAAGTTTTTTATTAATAATTTTAGAAGAAACATCAAAGATTTACAAAAAAAGGATATTTGGACTTAATTTTTTTTTAATAATGAAAAAAATTGGATCAATTGAAAACCGTAAAGTTACGATTCACCACTTCACTAGAGTTTTTTGATATAGCAATATTGACATCAAATCAGGTTTCATAAATGAAATGAATCGCAGATGTTTTATAATTTAATTGCATCGTTTTAAGGTGTAAAAAGTGTTTCTCCTACAATTTACAAACGAAACATATTACCAATGTTTCATGCAATGTGGCTATTTTAGATATCCTGGTAATATAAATTACAATTCAACAGCTTCAGTTTCTGAGTGAAAATTTTAGGGGTTATTTCAAATTTGGAAATTATTTATCAACTAACCTCTGGTGTAAATAGAAATATGGTCAGCAGTGCACTTGCAGCAGTTGTGTCGTTGCTTGTGTTATAAACGACCGTACCTATCGAGCCTCTCTGACGAGATCGTTAGAGAGGCTCGATAGGTACGGTCGTTTAAATAAATAGTCGTTAAATAAAAAAGTACAAATTAGATCTAATACTCAAAATATTTTCATATGCGGAGTTTGAAAATACGATATAATAACTCCGAGTTTATCTCTGGTCGCATCAAAGGAATTTTTAACACCCACCCGCTTACAAATTGAAGAGCGCCTCTATTCAATGTGTTCAAAGTAAAAGAGTTAGCGAACGAGTGAATGGATGGCCCTCGTGAGACCGAATGGCCATCGAGAGTTTCATATTCCATGGGCGTGTTTTGATGAGGGAAACGACTCATTTTACAGTGATTAACTGGCGACGGTTCCTTACGCCGCCGTTTTTTTTTCCACTGCACTCAGCTATGTATGTATATGGCAATTTGTTTCTT
Source organism: Bembecia ichneumoniformis (assembly GCA_910589475.2). Lineage (NCBI taxonomy): Eukaryota > Metazoa > Arthropoda > Insecta > Lepidoptera > Sesiidae > Bembecia > Bembecia ichneumoniformis. The sequence continues at coordinate 2,063,156 of OU342520.1, forward strand.
GAAAAATTTATGCCACTCTTGTCCGAATTTAATTTGTACTTCGTGTCATTTGAAATTAACTTTAGTTAAGAAGTTATTGCAAGACAAATTAAATTTTACCATCAAGCTAGATATTAACTAATATTTTAATTGTGAAAGTAAGTAGGTATGTTTGTTTTCACGCCTTAACTGTTTAACTGATCATCATGAAATTGCATACACGTTGTCAGGGATGCAAAAAAGTATATAGGGTTACCTTTAATACAGAAAAAAGTAATGTTTTCGAGAAATACCGATCTAAAATGAATAATTTCAAAGCCTGACAAAAATATAGGAGGAACTAGCTGAGCTCGCAACTTCTTACGCGCGGTATTCGGTATAGCGCGTAACTTTTTTGTTTGTAAACCTATTGGAATGAAACAAACACTAAATTTTACGGGAAGCTTTCTATAATACATCAGTGAAAACCGCATTAAAATCGGTTAAGCCATTTCTGAGATTAACGCGAACAAAGCACAGACAAAAAATCTAAAAACCATTTTTTTGACTTCGGTAACATAAGTTTGTACTTATGTTAAAAAACAGTTTTATTATACTGTTTTTAAATTTATTGATAAAAAATTCTAATTGCCTTCAATTGTCAATGAATGAATTGTCATGTGGAAAATGTGTAAAATGATATAGGGATTTTTTTTTTTAAATGGAACCCATTTGAGGCAACTCACGAATGAATGTTCCGTCACTAGTACAATGCTTGTGCTGTTGTCACTCGGTCGTCGGCTGACGCTCTTTTGTTCCGCCAAGTTTGCCCCCGGTGAAAATTATTTTGAACTTTTCACTTTAGCCTCGGCAAAATTCACTTTTACCAATTGGTCGATAATTAATTTTCAAATTGCGTTTCCATGTTCATTCGAAACACTTTTTTTTAATTCGATATCTTCAACATTAGGATGAATTACAAGGTTGCTGCATTATCTTTTGTTTTTATGACATTGTTTTCACTTTTTCAATAATCAATTTTATTAATTGATATAAGTTTACTTATACATCTTAGAGAGATATTAATTTATTTATTTGACATGGCTTACCAACTATATTACATACATATACGTAAAATACAACAACACAGAAAGAAACATTACAAGTATGAATTTAAATTACAGGAAAGCACATTATTATAGCAAAATTATAAGCAACACAGCACAGACTCAAAAATATATAGGTATAAGCTTTTTAATCTTTAGAGCAAATTTTTATATCTCTTCCTAATAGTCTATTTTTAATCCTACTACGGTCGGCAGCGCACTTGAAGCACGTTAGCTCGCTTTTACAAAAAAAATCTTCATTAAATAAAAAAAAAATTAGACTGCAATAATAAAAAAATTCTTATATATTTATTTAAAAAAATTAGCTTAACAGCGTTGAACAACAAACAAACAAACTCACTTTAGCATTTATAATATTAGTTAAGATGTGTTATTGTGATATATAAGCGACTATAAGATTTGATAAAAATTCGTTCAGTAGTTCTCGCGTGAAAGAGTCAAAAATATCCATTCATATAATATGCGCTGGATTTCACTGCGATTTCAACAGACGGATTGCCCAGTTTATACACTGGTCAGCAAATAAACCGGGCCACTCGCTACCTTGGAACTTTGATTCGAATTTTTCAAAAACTATAGAACTTACAACTATCAAAGTTATACCTACAGAAAGTGCGTTTCGTGATGATTAAAATGAATGAAAATTCTTTGAGATTCATCAATTTATTAAGTGTTTTTTAAGGATTTTACCAAGAAGAGTCGTTTTCCAGCCGTGTTAATCGTTAGTAATCATAAAATAAAAAATAAAAATTAAAGCCAGAAACAAAGAAAAAATTTAAAAAAGTTTTTGGTCAGTATTCAGTATTCCCTCCCCTTGCTCGGATAAATGCCAGCATCCTCGTATTCATCGATCTCACGAGCCTGACAATGAAATCATGAAGAATTGCATTCCACTCCTCCTCAATTACGATTCACAGCTCTGGAAGCCTTGTTGGAGCAGGTACCCAGGCTTGAACCCGACGTTTCAGCTTATCCCATAAGTGTTCTATCAGATTCAAGTCCGAGCTTCGAGCTGACTAATCCATCGTACGAATGCCGACGTCGCATAGGTACTGGGTTACCACATGAGCAACATGAGGCCGTGTTTTACCATGCATCAACTGCATATCCTGCCCGATATATCCTGCGTAAAATACCACATGGTCTGCGAGGATTTCAGTAATGTAGCGATGAGAAGTCAATCCACGTATACTGCCCATCTACGCTGCAAAACTAACGCTGCATATGTGGTTAACGAGATGCCGGCCCAGATCATTACTTTTTATAAGCCTCCTCCATAAACAACAGTTTCCTCGATGCAATACACTGAGAATTAACGTTCTCCAGGGTGACGATCACTTCTCTCTCACGCTCTGACGTCGATCACTTCCATGTAGACTCACCCTGGTCTCATCAGTGAAGAGTACATTACCTCACTGTTCTAACGTCCAATCCCTAAGTTTTCTAGCAAATTTAAGTAGTGCTCGATGGTGGGATACCGCTAATACTGGGCCTATTGCGGCTCTCTTTGGAGTCAGGTTCCGTTCAGCAGGTCTCCTTCTGACGGTGACTGAACTTATGAAAACTTGGCCTTTGTTACGCAGACTTTGTTGGACTTGAAATGCGTTGAGGCGGCGATTTCGTAGAACAGTAATTTGGATATAACGACCATCTGCTGCTGATGTAGCCCTAGGTCTGCCCGTACCTGGACGGCAATCGAATACTCCAGTCTCTAGGAATCGTCTGTAAACTTGTTGCACCGAAAATCTGCTGATTCGAAGTCTTCAAACGACCTCACGTTGCCCAACGTCTGCTTGAAGTAATGCTACAGCTTGAGCTGCTTCCTCAGGTATCGTATCCATTATTGAGCGAAAAAAGTAGCAGAAATACACACGTCTGAGCAATAGATAAACAAAAATTAAAGAAATGATAAGAAATATCCGACTATCCTCATTGTAGGAACAAAGACGCTAATCGCGAACTCTATTCAAAACAGAGCAAATCGTTAGCATTGTGTTTGTTGCTTGATTAAAATTTGAGTTGACGGTACTTTGGAATAAATTTATAGTCATTTTATTCAACATGAAACTCACTTTCTCTAGGTATAACTATGATTGTGTAAGTTTTATACTTTTTGAGAAAATCGAATCAGAGTTCCAATGTGGCGGGTGGCCCGGTTTATTTGCTGTCCAGTGTAGTTTTTAGAAAATATAATAACGACCCGAACGCCTAGTATGTAATTAATATGCCTGTAAATGGGAGTTTCATCGGATTCCTAGAACAGTGTTAGATTTTTTTTTAAATAAGGCCATAAATTATAAGGTTTGAAATATGACCAAACATAGTGGCAAATAGAAGTTAATTCATAAAAGATTACAAGCCTTGTGAAATCCTCCATCGTATCTGCTATCAGCTAATTTCCTGCGGGCAACACGAGCAATTTCGTGTTTTTCTTTGTTACATTTTCTCCCGTTGGAGGTATCCAATTAATTTGCCATTAATCTTTATATACTTTTCGGTACGTAGGTATTCTCTGTTTGTTCGCAATATTAAATATCATTGTTTTTACGGAAATTTCGTATTTCGTCATTAGAAGATTTAAAGAAGGGATGCTATATTACATGTTTGGTTTATATATATTGTTACAACTAACTATGGAACGTTCTGGAAAAAGCGTTCGCGCCGGCCGAAAAAGTTGAACGTCCCACCCTATCGATGGTAGCCAAGACCCTTTCCGATTAGTGTCGAAGGAAATTGGTCCTTATGTTTACAACATAGAGTTTACATTTCAACAGAAATAGTATTCCCGAAGTTTCAATGGCTTGTTTACAATCTTGTTTACATTTTCTGGTAGATAAATAAGAGTGCAGCCGGTCAAGTTAAATAGTTGTGCGACAACCAGCGATGCGAAAGCGTCTCTTCGGAGCTTTTGGGACTTTATCTGCGACAGTGAACCGGCGACACATTAAGGGAATCATTGACGACTTTTGGCAAGTTTAACGGTTTCATCGGACAAGTTAGGCGATTTTGGCAGTCATGTTGATTTGTGAAAATAAATAATTACTTTCATCCTTACACGGCATTTTAACTCACCCTACACGTAAAAATATTATAAAATAAAGTCCACCTCTGTCTGTTTCTCCGCTAACTTCTTCGAAACCAGCCAACGAATTATGAAATAGGTTTTCAGTAGTGGAAGACAATAAACGAGGAAGATTTGTGTGAATAATTAAAAAGAATAAGTTGATTCCGTACGGAGCCGGGGTGGGTTGATAGTTATATAAATGGGCAAAGACAAGTCCAAAGTCTGTGTTTAATATAATTATAATTAATATTCTTAGGTAATTAGTCCAATACATTTGAAAGATTTATGCAAGGGAATAAATATTCGTTGCGAGTTTATTGGTTTAATGATGAGCCGCAGTAACTCGTCGAAGGGTAAATCGTTGGCGAGTGAGCGGAGCTGAAGAGGCCTTCGTTTGAGGGCCCTGAAACGCGAGATAACTTAAGTGTTCTGAGGGTTAATTCTGAGGCTAATTATGCTCGTAATTATTGTGGAAAAAAAAATTTTGTAAGCGTATTTTTTTTTAATTTGTTGAGAAAAGAGAGAGGAGAATGATGTTAATTTTACTGCCTTTCCAATGGTAATTTTTTTTCTAATATTGCGTTATAATGATGGCTATAAAAGTGTTATATAAAAATTATATTAAAACACACGATCCGTTCCGGGCTTCGTTCGGATCCATATTTTTTGTAAATTATGTAAACGAACCTTCCTGTTTATCGCTCTTTCCTGTAATCAAAACCTTAATAAAATCCGTTGAGTGGCTTAGAAGTTAGCGGAGGAACAGACAGAAGCGGACAACGACTTTATTTTACAATAGACTAGCTGATTCACGCGACTTCGTCCGCGTAATTATATAAAATATTAAGGGGGGTGGGGAAGTGGGGGAGGGTGAGTAGTCTATGTTAATCGTTGATAATGTAGCTTTCTATAGGTGAAAGAATTTTTAAAATCGGTCCAGTAGTTTCTGAGTTTATTCATTACAAACATACATACATATATACAAATCTTTTATCTTTATAATATTTTATAATCATAATAGATATAGATATAAAAATATAAATAAATGTTTGATTTTCACTATCAGAGACTCTTCTGGAAAACTCATATACAAAAATATGTGTATAATTCTGTATAAATTCTCTACAGATATTCGACGAGCCCGTTGGATGAGTGGTTAGGGTCTTTGCCTTAACGCTCTGATCTAGGCTCCCGGGTTCGATTCCCGGCAGGGTCAACTTTGAAAAATCAACTTTTCAAATTGGACTCTGGTCTGGATTTGGAAAGTAGTGGCAGGGCACACTGCATTTTCGCAGTCATTTGGGCAGCCCGTCTGGCGGCAGTAACCAACCCCTTACAGAAGACCACCATGAAATAACAGCACGTGTGCTTTTGTGTTTCGATGAGTGAGTAAGTGACGCCAGAGCCAATTTTCATATCCCCTTCCAATCCATATCCTTAATCCTACCGTAGTCAACAACGCACTTGCAATACATGTAACGTTGCTTGTGTTATAGACGACGGAAGCCACCTACCATCAAGTGGACCGTTTGCCTGTCTGCCGATCTTAATATAAAAATAAGATATTAGTGTAATATTATAGAGGTAAAATTAATTTATATGTTGTCTAATATAGGCTATATTTTATTATGACTAATTGGGCTTTATAGTTTTATCCGAGTCAACTCATACATCTAAAGAACTTTTTTTTTTATGAAATCGAGGTAGCGCTTGACCACTATCTCACCAGATGTGAGGTGCAGATGTGGCCGAAGGTGGACCACGCTTACCTAGTAAATGCCCATTTACCCTAGTTTTGAAGACCCCGAGGTTGTAGTTCTGTGGGAACACAGACGCAGGCAATGAGTTCCACTCCTTAGCAGTTCCAATTTGATTTGACTTTTTGAGTTTTAAGGATAATGTGGCGAGGATTGGTGCTCACAGCGGGAAAAATGATGCTACAAAATATAAATTGTAAACATTATAATATATTATAATATATAGTATTTATAACATTCACCCCATTATTATAAAATTAACAGTTTATATATAGGGCACAAAAAAGGGTACGGTTAGTGTGTGTGACCTTATAAACGTTAGAGCTTGTGTCGAAGCAATTTAAGGTGTCCTAAGATGCATGTTTATGTAAGTAATATTTTTAGTCTCTATAGGACTAATTTTAGAAATATATAAAGTACACACTTACCACATGCAGTTTACCAGCGTGCATACAAATGTAACCCTGTTAAAATTCAAATAAATGCATGTCCGAGAAACAGTTCTGAAAACTAGATAGATAGAGGACGCGGTCTGGATACGTTCACTAAATTAATTTACATAAAATATTCTATGGAACGGCGTGAGTTTCAAATAACATTTCGTATTCAATTAATGTGTCCGACTTAAAAGCACTCCTGAACCAATGCGACTGGGTTAATTGAAATATCGTTTCGACCAGTGATGTCACTGTCAAATTAAAATTATCGATAAATATAACATCTACAGTCATTATCGATAATATTTGAAAAATTAAATGGAGAAATATCTAATTCATGAAAAAAATAATAGAAATAAGCATTTGTAAACTATTGTTTAAATTTAACCGAATTTCTTTATAAAAATAGCTATTGTTTATTTATTATAACGCATTTAAGTATTTCAACTACTCAAAAATACTTATAGTAAAGTCATAGTAAAAATATACCTACTTCATTGACAATTGACATACTTTCGCAGTGCATCTTTTGTAGTAGGTTTTATAAGTAGGTGTAATTGTAACGGTTTTCAGATCACTTTCACATAAAAATGTATTCTAAAGCTAAATTAATAATATACAATCTAATGGTATATGTGATGTTTTTGGTTTTTGATTCAAAAAAAGGTGGCTATCACTCTGTAAAATGTCAAGTAAACATTTTTTATGATATGAGTTTTTCGATATCGGCATTTTATTTACATATATCGCAGCACTACTTGGTGACTTACGTGCATAACATCCCATAGATAACAGATAATTCCGCTGTACGGAATCGTTTCGCCCCGGCAAACAACGGATTTATGCTCGTTCAAGTGATACTACGCACCCCAGCAAATATTGATAATTAATGTTATATTCAATAAAGGCTTTTATTGTCTTGTTATAAGACTTAGACTTGCTATATAGACTTGCTACTAGCTAGTTCTATAACTAAGTTAACATAAATTTACTATATTTAAGTATTTTTTATTAGGCAGTGCAGTAATAATTTCCAGTAATTGTAAACCAATCAACATGAAATTTTGCATGGACGTTTACAGAAAAAAGGACATGGGCACCTTTCAGCAAGAAAAAAAAAGGAAAAAGTACGGAAAAAGTTTCCGAGACATCATTAAAAAAAAAAATTAATACCTAAAAAATATATGAACAATAAAGAGAAAAATAGCGCAGACGAAGTCACAGTCACAGATATCTTTCGTCATTTGAAACTAAATGTCTAATCCCGTTATAAATTAAGTACTGTTCAAGTACCACAGTTCACGATAGTCTGAAACCGTCAATTCCTTCCTATTCACTTAGTTGACGTACTAATTCCTAGAACTTGTAACGGACTATGTTAGCGGATAACCTAAATGTAACCGTACGTACACTGGAATAAGCTTAATTAATTAGTTTTGTGTCACAGTATAATGAGCCGTCGTGTGGAGTCTCTGAAAATATTTTGGCTTCTTGAGAAAGGTTTAAAAACACTAAACATTTGTTTAGTTTCTTGATTTTTGAATTTGAACCATATTTCAAAACTACATTCATCACGCTTAAATAGTCTCTGGTGGGTTTCGCAAAAAGGAATCTATTTACTCTTTGGTTATATATATAGGTAAATTCAAGATTTGGTATGTGTATTAAACTGCGTTTAACGCATGACAAGATTCGATTACTGCATTTTTTTTCTGACAAGTTCTCCTTAAATATAAACTTAAAATAACAATATTGTTTGTAAAATATACAAGAACGTAGACATCTTAAAATTGGTTGAGACGCTATACTGTTAAAGTATTTGTATTGTGACACAGTAGTTGAAAACCGCTAGTAATGATGACTGGTCTGCCTTCGCCACTCGCCGGCCCAACAACATGATTCGACTCGCTTTTTATCTTAATTAGACCTCTTTTTTAGTTCCTCCTCTGTTTAATATATTTCTTGTGGAACTTCTTATTATTATTGAGGATCCTATCGTGCAGTAAATACAGTGCCGTGATTAAGCGATGTACCTACTACAAGTTTGTGAGTTTTCATAACAAAATTAGGAGTTTTTTGGATACCTGGTTGCTTCGAAATGTGAATAATGTGTTTATTTTCTTATTTTTTATGCTAAGGTCGACACATAGGCTGACGATCCACTTGATGGTAGGTGGCTACAGTCGCCTACAACACAAGTAACGCCATAGGTGCTGCAGGCGCGCTGCTGACTATAGAAGGAATAAGGATAAGGGATTGGGAAGCATTAGGGAAATGGGCTTTGGCATCCCTTACTCACTCACCGAAACACATGTGCTGTTATTTCATGGTGGTCTCTGTAAGGGGGTGGTTACTGCCGCCAGACGTGCTACCCAAAATGACTGCGAAACGCGGCGTGCCCTGCCACTACTTTTCAGATCCAGATTAGAGCCAATTTTGAAAAGTTCATTTCCAAAGTTGACTCTGCCGGAAATCGAACCCAGGAACCCTAGAATAGAGCCTCAAAAACGGGTCGTTGGTTTTGGATATCTATCTGATTAAGAAGAGAGGCAATTAAAGAATTAGAAAATGATAAACCTCCAACAGATAACTAAAAATAAATTTAAAAGTTAAAGTAAAAGCTAAACGTATTAAAGTAAAAGTTAAATAAAAGTTATAGAAACCTGAACAAAAATTGTTTTTATGACATATCCGATTATATTGAAAAAAAAAAAAAAAAAACATGGAATTTAAGGATGCATTGGTATTATTGTCCCACTTAATTTTAGTGTGCACAAAAATATGTTTAGGTATATATAAATTTCCATTAGTTCTACTAGCTTTCATAATAACTTGTCAAGTAGTGCTTGATACATTTTTCTAATGTGACGTGTCAAAGTTGGATAAAAGTGAAAATTTTCTAAAATTGTAAGAAATAAATAAACTAAACTTATTTTTGTATTAAGTCTATCAGTCTATATACTAATCAGATATTCTGGTTTCATTTGGAAATTGCGATAAACATTAATGGTGTTTAGGTTGCTAAAAAAAATTAAAGGGATACATAAACAAATGTAATCTTAGTACCTAAAAATATTCTAGTGTCAAATTTCAAAGCATTAGCTTACCATTACTAAAAAAACTATAACTTAAAAACTGACTAGCTTATCCTCGTTCACTGCCGACTAGTCATTGGCTTGTCAGCAAGGTTGAATTTTAGTTCACCTTGTATATTGTTACGTGCGGGGTGAGTTAAAATGCCGTGTAAGGGCGAAAGGAACGATTTATTTTCACAAACCAAGATGACTAAACTTGTCCGATAAAACCGTTACTCTTGCCAAAAGTCGTCAATGATTCCCTTAATGTGTCGTCGGTTCACTGTCACAGATAACTTCGCAAAAGTTCGGAAGGGTTGCTTTCGTATCGCTGGTTGCGACACTGACTCATCTCGCCCGCCTGCTCTCTTATTTATACTTGGCGCCAAACGCCTCGATGTATTTAAAGTTCGTGTTTAAGATGTATTGTAAACAAACCCTTTGAAAGTTCGGGAATGCTATTTCTGTTTAAATGTAAACTCTATGTTGTAATCATAAGGACCAAGTTCCTTCGACACTAGTCGGGAAGGGGCGTGGCTACCATCGATAGGGTGGTACTTTCGATACTTTCGGTCGGAGCGAACGCTTTTTTCAAAATTTTCCATAGTTAGTTAATAACAATTTAAAAAAAAAAGGAAATAAAACAAAAAAGTAATAAATTCAAGTCCATGAAAAGCCGGATTTGTATTTTTGTATTCATTAAGATCTTTCTAATTTATATTCAAAACTGACCTTTATTCCAAGTATAAACACTTTAAATAAGATCTCGTAGCTTATAAGAGATACATTTTTATTTTGAAAGTTTATCACTGTATTCAAATCAGCGGCGGTCGGAAGTTTCCTTATCAGTTGCCGGACGAACCCAGTTTAAATTCAAAATTCCAAGTTGGCGAACTCTTGTGCCGGATGGTTTAAGGGTTATACAGTGAGATTATCAAGTGGGTGTTGCCAGTCTTAGCTCAGTATTACGTACGTCTGTCTTTAGAGCCATTTAGACTATATAGTTTTGAATTCATTATCATATTTCAATTATCAGACAGTCTAACTTCTCCTTATTTACCTAACTGTTTTGATACGGTTTTCACTAATGGAAAGAAGTGATAAATGAGGATGTATATAATTTGCATCAGCGTGAAGACGAGGGACGGTTGCTAGTTTAAAATATGAAATGTATCTGATAAATTTACCTACAATTAAGTAGTGATTAAAAAAAATGATAACAGACAGATAGAACCGCTTTATTGATCTCTGACAAGGTATCAATTAATTATAGAAATTAAGTTCGTAGAACGTACTGTTTTTTTAAATAAACATTGCGATTTCCTGTTATTATATTTTTCATATACACATTAGAAATAAAGATTATTATAATTTTCATATTAAAAAGTAAATTACGGTGAACTAAAAATAAATTAAATCACTAATACAGTAAAAATGTCACTAATATATGTCACAGTGTTTGTAACAAAACTCCTCCGAAACGGCTAGACCAATTTTTTTAATATTTGGCAGGTATGAGAATAGGTCGTAATGTATTTTTCACCCTTCTACCCCCACCCCCCATTTTTAAATCGCGATTTTAGTATTTTTTTAAGAAGAATATTCAAATAATTTACCGTCGTTCATTGACGTGAAACGCGTTACTATAATATATGGTTTGAAAATAAAATTTGATCTGATAGGTGGCTCCACAATCAGGTTATTGAATTATTTTCGGGTTCTGGCAGGACAACGTCTGCTGGGTCAGCTAGTAATTAATAATAATATTTTTTTAAATAATTCGTTTAGTAAACTTTCATTTGTTGCTAAGGAAACAAACTCTTATTTTTATCTTATCTTTTTTTTTTATTATAGATGGGTTTGCTCTTGACCAGCATCTGTCCATTATCAAATCAATATCATTATCATATTTTATCAAATCAATAATTAAAATAAATTAAAAATAATTAATTTAATTAAATAATTGTAACTGATCTATACGCAATTTTAGTCGATATGAAATGCTCATGGTCATTAAGATTCAACAAGTAACATAAGAGATTAGTGAACCTGAAATTCTTATTTACATAATTATATCGACAACTTCTTTAAAAATATCGATTTTTCTCTTATACTCGTACTTGCAAATGTAATTAGAATGTTTCATAAACATATGACGTTTTTTTTAATTATAATGAACATAATTTACTCTATGTAAATATTACTAAATGATTTTAGTCTGTAATTTAGTAGTATGTTTATTTTCATGCCTGCGAAGCCGGAAGCGAGACGTTAGTTCACAACTAAAATGCAAAGGTATAAAAACAGAGCAAGCAACGGGTGTCTAAGAGATCTTCTCGATTTACGATCTGTTCGCGACGTAAAATATGCAGCGGACGGATGCAGATTTGATATCTGACATTATTTATTCGAGTCTTTTTCCAGGGAAAGAAACTCTGCGGTGTGGTGTTAAATAAATAACAGCGGTCCCCGAAGAACAATGCTCAATTCTACATATGCAGGCGAGCGATTTGAAACCTTATCTCCATTGTTCAAAGAACTCTTTGGAGCGTCTCGAATAGGACATATGTACGTGTTTGGCCTGAATGAATAATTTATATGTGTGCCGTGACTGCAACTGTTTTCCTAGATTTTAAAGAATCATAAACACATTTGCATATCAAAAAGAATATATAATAAGGCTTTATCCTTTTTAAAAGCCGATTTTTTTTATATTTATGATATATGTAATTTTTATTCGGAAAAACATGATTATTTCCGGGATTTTAGTACTATATAATCTAAAACTCTAATATAAAAGGTATTATTTTTAAATAGAAAAACAATTCTAAATGCTCTTAGTCTGATTTTTTTATGTACATTATTCTTTAAGGTTATATAGAGCCTATATAAAAATACTTAATCAATTTCTCTCGGGTCCCTTATATGTAGCCTTGAGTCATCTCGGGATGCAGACGTGGTGTGGTCATAGTAGCAGCGGGAAAATGGCGTTATATATAGCAATCCTTTAAACATTATTTATTTATTACAGACCACGTGATAACATTTTCAATGGTTCTGAAATTCTAGTGAATCAATTACTATTATTATACATTTATTCATTTTAATTCTTAATTCTGAGTTTTTTACAATATGTATTTATCGATATATATGTTATTATTATTATTTAGTTTTAAAATTAATGTTATAAAAGGGAAGACTAAAATAACGAATATCATCATACATATAATTATTATACACGTCTAAATAGAAAAATACTTAATAAAGAAATACTTACACAGATTAATTTTCCAAAAAAGGGAAGTGTGCAGGGAATTAAGCTAAGAAATGCAGATAAATTGACAATGCGAGCACCAAGAACTAACTATGGAAAGAAGCGTATACTCTATGGGGGTGCGCAGCTGAACAACAGATTTCCTAAAAATATAAAAGAGGCGAAATGTACAAATATTTTCAAAGGATTTTCAAATATTTGAAAATCCTTTGAATCAAGGATGAATCTTTATTTTCAAGGATGTTTGCGTACATTTTTTATATTTTTGAATTTACTCACATTTTGCATAGATCTATTTTTATTTAATGTCTATTTGTAAAGTATTCGTGTTTTTGTTTTATAAAAATCCCATTAAGCCAACAACATGGCTCGCGATACGAACCAATGTTTATACTTAAATTTATAAGTTTCTCATTTAAATGAATTTTGTGATTCTTTTTGCGAAATAAATATGATTCTAACCTTTTTAAAAAGGAAAGTTTGTGAGATGTTGTGAGATCTTTCACGCAAAAACTATTAAACTCATTTAAATTTACAGTAATGCAGTTTATAGACATACTAGCTGAATTCGGCCACGTTTCGCTGCGGCCCGTCCGCATGGGGCGCGCGGTACTGGACACTGCTTATATATAATACGTAGCGTGATGTTATATAGCCTATAGCCTTCCTCGATAAATGGACTATTCAAAACAAAAAGAATTTTTCAATTCGAACCAGTAGTTCCTGAGATTAGCGCGTTCAAACAAACAAACTCTTCAGCTTTATAATATTAGTATAGATGTGTAAAGATACACGGTCCAAGTAGCGGGTATAGTACCCGGCAAACTTCTTGGCCATCGCGTGAGGTGGTGGGGGAAAGTTTGCGCATGGTACACTGAAGTTGTTTCATTGAAAAACGCAATTTTTTTATTACTGGGTTTTTATTGATTGAGCTAATAACGTTTTAGTTGGTGGTATAGAGAGAAAAGAGATCACGAGAGACAAAGAGACCTATTTTTCGTTTCTGCGCATTCAAGGTCGTTTGTCCAAGAAGTTTGCCGGCTACAAAAACCAATCTCTATATATAAAAATGAATCCCTATTTCCCTTGGTCACGGCATCACGCGTGAACGGGTAGACCGATTTTGATTCGGGTTTCACTAATGGAAAGAGGGATAAACGGTTCGTGAGTATATATATATATAGTATTTGTTACTCTCACCCAAAAACTATTATAGTTAACGGATTTTGTACATAATTATTTACATTAGACAAACACATAGGCTCGCAATTCCGCAACAAACTTACTTCATTACATAATTTTGAATAATTGAACAATTTTCTTATGATTTCTTGTGAAGAACGAAATTATCATCCTAAACTGAAGTTTAGTAATGGAAATAATGGAATCAAAATGTCCGAGAGAATAATTTGATAATTAAAATTGATAATTAATTTGATAATTTTCCATTTTTAATACTGTAGGTTACTGTACTGTATTGTCATGCAATTTAAAAATGTGTCAAAAAGTATAAAATTTTCCCCTTCTCAATAAATAACTAGATACCTAGTTACTTTATTTTATTTAGTTACATTCTGCACACTCAGATGTCTCGTGTTCCAACAAAAGTTATGTTAGTTACGAGTACGTTCGGTATACACAGATGTCATGTACGTTTTATAAGTACAAATAGTTAACTTTTCCCTATCCCCTCCTATCCCTATCCTCCTTGTGGCAGCTTTGGTGTTGCTTGTGTTATAGGCGAAGATAGCCACCTACCATCAAGTGGATCGTCAGCCTGTCTGCCGTTCTTAATATATAAAAGAAAACCTTATACGAAAATCGATTCTTAATGAGTAATTCCTAAAAATAAAGTACTTTGACAAGCCTAAATGATTCGAAAGGCGCCGGCTCTCTTTCTCGTGGGTCCCAGATACGATTCCTGGTTAGGTTAGGTGGACACGAATTTTTAGGCGAACGAAAAACTCTTCGTTTTTGACAATAAATATTACTTTACTTTGATATTTAATTCTCCATTCTCTCAGTTTGAATTACTCTTTGTAAAATACGTTTCGGCATGTGTCTGAAGTACAAAAGGGTTGCCGATGCGTTAATGAGGATACCGAATCCTCTCAATAGACAAAGTCTGTGAATAAAGAAATTTTAGCCGCGAATACTGGGACTGAAATTTTTAACTATCGAATAATGGAACTGCGGGAAAGGAGAAGGATAATGACGAGCTTCAATTGTTTAGTTAGTTGAATATATTAAACTTATTACCTCGAAAGAGATGGTAATCTGGTTTTAGTGACCAATCTCTTCTGAATAGTGCGAGTGCTTTGCTTTGTGAGTGAATATGGAATGCCATAGCCTATTACCATTCCATTTATTGATTTTTTATCGATATCAATACATATAATAAAATCATGAATGAGCCGTGTCTCTACATTAAATAATAAAAAAATGTATTTTTAATACAGTTGCTCAAAAAGTGGTGTATTGCAGGGACGTATAGCGTTCGGGATGTGGGCTAGCTTTTTTTTTACCTATCCCGAACTCGTGCGTTCTCTTTCCCAACTGTCAAAATAATGTCTATTAAAAAGAAAAACAAACCATGAAGTTTTTATGATTCATGCAAATACGTATATTTCTAAAAAGAAGCTACTAATTTGTTTCAATATCAGATTTAATGATTTGATTGAATGAGTTAGGTTAGGTTTCATTTCATTTCATATCAATAAAAAAATTCTACTGAAGACTTGGCTGCATGGGCATAGTTTCCTTTGCCTACCAGAATGGGTGAAGAAAAAATAAATCTCTGCTTATATTCTACGGTTGGCGCCATTTTCCAGAAATTTTCTTTGCGAGTTTAGTTGTTTGTTTTATTAAATTGCTTCATTTTTTCGCAACTGTATTAAAAATAGTCGTTCAGTACACGTGCGGAACCGTCATTGCAACTTGTTCCGACTGTCAACCCTCGCCTTCGGCTGCGCCTCGGCTCGGGTAGACATTTGTCGGAACTCTTTGCAATGACAGCCTTTCCGCACTTGTAATGAAATATACTATTATATTACCAAAGTCAAAAAACAGTTTTTAGAATTTTTGTCTGTTTGTCTGTGCGTTTGTGCACGCTAATCTCAGAAACGGATTAATCGATTTGAATGCGGTTTTCACCGATGTATTGAGCAAGCTTCCCGTAACTATAACAGAGCGTGTTTGATTTCAATCTGTTAAAAAAAAAGTTACGCGCTATTTTAATACCACGCGTACGATGTCGGGGGCACAGCTAGTTATACCTATTATTTACTATTTTCTTATTAGTACAATATTTAATTTTAGTAGTAATTAATAGTAAAAGTACTATAAAAATAAAATTGTTGGGTTGACAATGAAACCAAGCCTTAAATATAAAATAGACGAGTGTTTGATCTGTGGGCAAGCGCCCTCTAGCTCCAGAGTTGGTCGTCTACACAGTCTACAGAGTTTGTAATAATAACAGTTGGAAATAAATATAATGGTATTAAAATAAAAGACCGAATCAAAACAATAATCTTAAAATTTGCTGCATCCCATCAAAAATAATCAACTACATAGAAAGTTAGTTCCATGGTAAAGAAGCAAGATGACAATTAAAATTGTTTTTTAGAATTTCTAAGCGAACTAACTTAAGTTGGGTATGATTTTTAGAAAGTTTTATGATAAAAAAAAAATTCCGCTCAAACTGGCGACGCAACTTCATCGATCATGCGACACAATGGCTCTTTCAACGCTATAATAGCTATTAAAAGGTCTTTCAAAGGAGATGATCGCACGAAGTATTCTCTAGTACGTTCGAGATGTTCCCAAGTTTATCCACTCCGATGCTAATTTTTACGGAGTTTCACGAGGCACAGTAAAACTTGTCCCGTCTTTGAACGACCGAGTTTATTTTGTTTAACATTTTTTAATGAACTCTTTAGTCAACGACTAAAGACTAGGCACATAAATTTAACTTAATATAGCACATACGAGCACACACACACACACACACACTATATATATATATATATATATATATATATATATATATATATATATATATATATGTAGGAATATCCGAACGCAATTAGAATTGAATAGCGTTAGGCATATCCGAACGCAACCCGTGTCTGTGTATAGCTGTCTCCATAACGTAGTGATTATATTCTCTTTGGCTGTCTCGTTCTGGGACAAGCGAGGGAGTCTACGACGCATTAAGAATTGACAAAAAAGACTTGTTGTATTTATATAGAAATTAAAGAAGTGTACGAGCCAAAAGATTAGTCATTTAGACCCAATCCTACATATATATATATGCAATATTATTCCATTCTAATATTATGTTTGTAAACTCCCCCATGAATGTAAAAAGCCCCTAGAAACAGAACAGCACACCTGCTGTTATTTCACAGTGGTCTCCTATAAGCAGGTGGTTTCTGCCGCTAGACGGGCTGCCCAATTTATGATTTCGATGCAGTGTGTCCTGCGATGTTATTTTATTAGTCTAAGGTTTTTTTTTAAATAAAATTATACCCATTTTTAAGAGCGACATATGAATTGGATAGTAAGCGATAGGAGAGGTACATTACGTATGATTATTTCGCGTGCGGTGTTCGCGTGTATCTTACGACGAACGACGTCATACTGCGAAGAAAATTACACCACCCGGGCCGTGGGCTTATTGTGAAATTGAAAGAGGAATTTGAGAGCGGAAGTTTAATTTAAAATGCACTATCAACTGTAACATTTAATTGGAACAGCAAATGAATAAAGCAATCTAGGAGGCTCATTGGCGACAGTACACTAATAAGAACTAAGCTGCAGAACCTGGCACATAGACGCAAAATTGCCTGTATCTGTGTATTCTATAAGATGTAATTCGGAGAGTGTGCTCGGGAGCTATCAGACATGCAGACGTACGGCTGGTTACCATCCTCACCTTGTCAAAATCCCTTTAATTCGGACCAAGCGCTTTAAAACATCTTTTGTAATGCTCACACTGCTAAGGATTGGAACTCCCTACCGGACGTGTGTATTTCCGAACTCATACAACCCAAATCTTTTCAAGGTTCGAGTGAATAGGCATCTTCTGGGTGAGCTCGATCCATCGTCGGCTTCATCCGTCCTACATGGATAGATGCTGGTCAAGAGCAAACCCATCCTTAATTAAAAAGTTACTTTAGCCGCCTAAGCAGCAAGCAGCTAAGCTTAGCCTTACGTTAAACTAAGGGTAAGAATAACAGCGAAACTGTGGCTACTTTTTTAGGTTTCTTCAGATTTCTTAGTCTTCAGACTTCAGATCTTTCAGATGGGACTCGAAGTTTCGTGACGCCTACATTGCTTTAGTTTGTTTAGGCTTTAACTTATATGATTTTTTAAACTAAATTACGATAGATAGTATGTTATAATAATTTTAAAACGTTCCTATAGTAGGTACTTTCATAACATTATAGTAATAAAACATTAAACTAAAAAACATTAAACTACATTATTTATGCCATAACTCGATGGCATGTAGTATAAATCATGTGATATTTGTTTTAATGATTTTAATTTTTATATTTTTTGACTTTCTTTTATCTTTTATAGTCAAATTTTTGTTATTGTATTTATTTAAAACATGTCACTAATTTCGTTTCAAATCTCAAGCACATACGAATCGCATTTTCGAGTTTCATTTTCGAAATATGCCTCCAAAACGAGATCTTATGTGGTGCGTGTCCCAAGTTAACTGTAATGGCACAATTTACGCGGGAAAATTATCATTAAGAACGCCTAGGCCGTTTTGCATATTCGAGCCCTTGTTGTGAGGGCCATAAACCATTACATGTTCACATATAAATTGTTTGGGTGCTAACTAGGGCAAATATATTTGTTTGCGTGAAATATATTGTATTTGCATCATAAAATCTTTTTTATTGAATTTGTTACGTTGCCTGTACTGTTTTTCGGACAGTTCGTATAATTCCTGTGAAATAAAAAACCAATTTACAATTTTATCTGTGACATAAAAAATGCAGAGTGACACGTCCTATACATGTAAGGCTCACAATTTAAAACCACGTGCTATTTCGATGTATAAAAATTTGCTAACTAGATACCCAAATAAATGAATAAGTATACGCATTACTATTTGAAAATAGTAATACATATATACTGTTCGCGCTCGATGGCGGGAACTGCAGGGAATCTTTATCCCCAGGGATTCCTTTTGTTTCTCAGTGAAACTACAATTTCTACCATTCGAAGAAGACAACCTTTTTAATTTTCTTTTACACAGTTTCGTTACAAAATTTTTAAGATAATGACAGTATTGACAATGACAACGATAAAAATGCACAATGCAAGCATAGACACTGTAACACCACAGACCACGCAATTCACTTGTATGGCGCAGCCCGAGATGGGACTGACGCCACAGAGCACTTCACGTTCGCGTTGAGAGCGCGAACATATACTTATTTCATGTTACATCTTACCTCTACGGGGAATCATTTGGAAAAATATAGAAACTTTTTTTATACAATGTTAACGATTACTATTTTATGTTAAGGTCGAGAGACAGGCTACGGTCCACTTGATGGTAGATGACTACCGTCACCTAGAACACAAGCAACGCCACAGGTGCTGCAAGTACGCTGCCAACCATAAGAGGACTAAAGATAATGGATTAGGAAGGGCATTCCAAATGGAGTCTGGCATTCCAAAAAATCAACAGCGAACATGCTGATATTTCACGGTGGTCTTCTGTAAATGTTCCTTGGGTGACTCTGTGGTAAGCGGGCTTGAACACTTGATGATAGGTGGCTGATGATACTAAAGTTGCTGACTTTAGTAGGATAAAAGGGATTATTTGGAAGGAGTAGGAAATAAGGATAAGTGGCATCACTTATCCCTCACCTAAACACAACAGCAAATATGCTGTTATTTCACGGTGGTCTTCTGCAAGGAGGTTGGTTTCAGTTGGCGATGCCACTACAAAAAAAGTGTATCCAAATATCTAAATAACAATTTGCAATGGGATAATCTCATATGGTTTAAAACGCAAGTGGTCTATGGTAGCCCATAGTTTCGTAGTCGTTTGGGCAGCCCGTCTGGCGGCAGTAATCACCCCCTTACAGAAGACCACCGTGAAATAACAGCACGTATGCTGTTGTGTTTCGGTGAGTGAGTAAGGGATACCAGAGCCTATTTCCTTATTCCCCCTCCTAATCCCTTATCCTTAACCCTATTGTATTCGGCAGCGCACTTGCAGTAGCTTTGGCATTGCTTGTGTTATAGGCAACATCAAGTGGACTGTCAGCCTGTCTGCCGAACTTAACATAAAAAAAAACATTGTATGGGCGAAGTATGCCATGTAACATATTTTTAATGTCACATATAAAACTCGTAAATTGAATTTTTATTATTGTTAATATGGGTCCTATGGAGCCAAAAATAACAATCACACGTTAAGATAACATGACCTATATTAATTTTAAACATTTGTTAAACCACTAAAAAGCCTTCTCCTCAGATATAGTCTTTTCAAACTTTATCTGAATTGGTTCAGAAATTTAGAAATGTGAATCTCACGAAGAAAAAACCAATTTAAAATATCGTTAGCGATAAAAACATTCGAAATTTCAATAAGAAAAATGATTTCCATTTGCGAAAATAGATATCTAAATTCACAACAACCGAGGACAGATGCGAGGCGGACAACGAAAAGGTCGCGTTTCAAAGAAAACTTATATTCAATACGCAAAAATGGGAACTCGGGTAGGGGAAAAGTTGGATTTTTTCATCGACCTTATCACGCTTCCTCAAAAGCGGATGCTTCCTTCAAAAGGGTGTTATATCGCGACAACTGATCTGAGTTAGTGGGCGGCGACTCTGTGGTATTTGTAATAAGCTAACCGAGAAACTCGCTGTAGAAGAAATTGCTAGAGATTTCAACATGTGTCTAATAACAAAAAATATGTTTTTAGAGGTACATCGTGCATATAGATCGATGTTTGTTTTTAAATCTCTCCATCTGTATTTTGTCTTTAATACAGCAATTTTTTAAGAAGTATTCAAAATGTATATATATTAGTCAGACAGTTAAATTCTAACCGTGTTTTATTTATTAAAATTATTACAAACTTATTAAACTTATTTATTACAGGCATTGCTCGTAAAGTTTAATAAACTTTACTTAACTTTAATACATTCAATATTTTTTCAAGAATCAATTTTACTCTTTTTAATTAAATTTAAAAAAAAATTGTTATAGTTACATATCTATACTTAAATATAAAAAATCGTAAACGAGGCATGTCTCTACATTAGAGATTAAAAAAAAAAACAATTTGTACACGTTGTATTTATGTTACCGAGGTAAAAAATAGTTTTTAAAATTGTTGTCTGTTTGTTTTTTTTTTTTTGCGTTTTTGCACGCTAATCTCAGAAACCGCTTAACCGATTTGAGTGGTGATTTCACTGGTCATTCCAATCGGTTTACAAGCAAAAAAGTTAAAAAGTACCGTATTAAAAAGTACAAAAAAAGTACTGTTTCCTAAGGACGCGCACGAAGTCACAGGCAAAAGCTTGTCTGCTACATGTTATGTATATTGTATACTAGCTGAGCCCGCAACTTCGTACGCGTGGTATTCGGTATAGCGCGTAACTTTTTTGTTTGTAAACCGATTGGAATGAAATAAACGCTAAATGTTACGGGAAGCCTGCTAAAATACATCAGTGAAACCCACATTCAAATCAGAGATTTGCGTGCACAAACGCACAGACAAACAGACAAAGTACAACGTGTACAAATGGTTTTTTTGAAAAAATCTTTAAGGTAGAGACACGGCTCGTTTACGATTTTATTGTATGGGTAGATATGTAACTTTAAAGTTTTTTTAAAATTTAAATAAAAAGAGTATGTCTAAAATACTGTGTAAGTGGATACTATCACTTCTTTATAAAAAAGAAACACACTTTTTTCTTTTTACACTTTTTTAATTTTCCTTTTCCGCTATCACTTGTATGTCGTGTGGTTTTTCAGTCAGCCACTCAAGTCTTTATCTATTGAGACATGTTTCGCCTTTTGTCGGTTCGGATTTAAAGAATATTTCATTCTTCTTTCTGGTTTTTGTTGTGGAAATTTGGTGAATTTTATTATTTTGTGGGGAGGTGATTGTTGAGCGAAAGGACGTAACATATTGAAATACCAAATTCCCGAGACATTTATAGTATGAACCTAGTGACACGCTCCCGGGTTTGTACGAATGCAATTTTTTTTTGCAAATTATATTCGCAAACCTTTCCATTAGTAAAAACTAATGGAATTATATTATAATGGGTGTTTTAAAAGAAGCGGACATATGTTTAACTCTATGATCTAAGGGCATAAGTCATAACTATTATAGACAAATTAATTACTATACAACGTACCTTGATCTATATATTTGATCTAAAACAAGACAATAAACATGGCACGACAAAGACAAAACCTCTTTTTTTATGGCGGCAGACAGGCTGACGGTCCACTTGATGGTGAGTGGCTACCGTCGCCTATAACACAAGCAACGCCAAAGCTGTTGCAAGTGCGCTGCCGACTGCAGTAGGATTAAGGATAAGGGATTAGGAGTGGATAGGGAAATGGGCTCTGGCATCCCTTACTCACTCACCGAAACACAACAGCATTCGTGCTGTTATTTCACGGTGGTCTTCTGTAAGGGGGTGGTTACTGCCGCCAGACGGGCTGCCCAAATGACTGCGAAAACGCAGTGTGCCCTGCCACTAATTGTCATTGATCTCAGCAATGACAAAAATCAATTGATTTGAACTATCTTTAATTGCCGTCAATACAAATAAATGCAGACAAACTACCATGTACATTTTTCGTAATAGCGACATCTAGGCATCGATATGTCGTGAACACAGACAATACGACAATACGTTGGTATGTCGCTTTTTAGTGAGCTTTCTCACAAAGGTGGGAAAGTTTTATTTGATAATCTGCATTGCAGGACACACTGTGTTTTGAACTCATAAATTGGACATCCCAGATGTCAAGCATGTCGGAGCCCATATTTTATCCCCTATCCTACTAAATTCTGTAGTGAACTTTCAGCACCTGTGGCGGTGCTTGTATTAATACTCGTAGGAAGTCAACTACATAAAAAAATAACACAGAGTGCAATTATTATAAGCCGAATAACTCCAATAAAATGGATTTTAAAATTATATTTTTCTCTCTATTTTTTCATAATTCTAAGTTAGTTCTTGTTGAAATTAACCTAAAAATCACAGTTCTCGTCCACACCCAGCAAGCATGTCTGACTCAACTTTTGATTTCATAAATATCCAATTTCCATCAGTTACCAACTAACTGTGTTAGTAAACTAAATTTCGCTGGAAAGCTACGAGTATGTTTTAGTTTGCGTTGTTTCAAACTGGCTACCAAATTATGGATTCATGCTAATGCTGCTAATTTGTATGTTTGGATGTTTGTTCCTCAATAACGGCTAAACGGATTTGGATGAAATTTGACAAACAGGTAGTTTATTACCTGGATTAACATATAGGATACTTTTTATCGTGTATAAATGTTAAGCTCCCGAGGGATCGTCTAAAAAAATTAAGACACTGTCGCCGCGGCGGCGGCGCCCGCATATAAGTAAATATAGTTTATTTTATATTATGTATAAATTGATATATATATATATATATCCGAGCATGCGCCTTTAATATATAGTTTTTTTTATTAAATTAATACAATTTACATTAAATATCCGGCGCATTTACAGAAGAAGTACTTACCTAATTGTGGAAATATCATTGGAATATTTTCTCACTGATCACTAGGGATCAGTATTTTTTCTGGATGAAATTACTCTGTGTAAAGTACATAGCGAAACTTTCATTTGTATCTCTGACAACGTGTATGCAATATTTCATGATGGTTGGTTAACGAGTAGTTAATAAGGCTTTAAAGCGTATCAAACTCCCTTTCGTTTCTATAATATTAATTGGGATACTTAATCTTATCTAAGAAAGAAGCCTCTCTAACTAGTGAAGGTTTGCGATCGGCCTGGAACAGTTCTCCTTGTTTTTTGTTCGTCGGAGCAGCTCTACTGCGTTAGCTATCCCGGTTCACTCTCTGATGGGCTTCAGCCACTTCTTTCATCGCCCAACTTTTCTCTTTCCATTGACTTTACCCATCATCACCAGCTGAAGCAGGTTGTATTGCTCATGTCTAAGAATATGACCCGGAAATTTTTCGTCTTTTTACAGTGAACGTGAAATTGCGTTTTTGGCCAATCATTTGCAGGACTTTTGGTTACCTTTTAAGTCTAGCTAATGGACAGCATGCGGCTATACGTCCACATTTTCTTCGTCTTTTGAGGTCTCTTTTAACGGTCCAGGCTTCACATCTATACAACACAATGGGCCAGATATAACAATGATATAGGTAACACGAGTGCGTAAAGGGATATTGATGTTACTGCTACAGATAGTTTTTTCCATTGTTTTGATAGCAGATTTTTTCTCCAACTCACTGTTCTACTCCTCGCTTAGCCAAGTAGCCAAGTATTTGTACTTTCGAACTCTTTCTAGATTTTGGCCTGATACCGTTATGTTATTATTTATTTATTTATTATTACGTGGCCTCCAACGCGGCAGGCACCGAACAAAAACACAGAGCAAGGGACAAAAAAAAATAACATGGCAGATGCTGCCGCAATTAAAGGAGGCACAGCCTACGCCAATAAAAGTTAAAGTAGCATCCCGGCAATAAAATTAGAAAAAAAAATTAACAAAAAAAATTATCTAAAAATTATCTAAAAAAATTATAAAAAAAAATATCAAAAAAAATTATACATAGGAATATATCGGAAATTTGGAATAAATGTCAAAAATAAACTAGTGTTAATATCTGAACCACGGACAAGGATGAGTCTTTTGATTTTGGAAAATGCGTCGTTAAAAAGATCAACATCGTGACTCGAGGAGTTGGCAACATCCATAATACGATTTAATGAGGATGTTAGCAGTAACGTTGATTTCCCTACTTAAATTAGATATTTCGGACTAACAGTGAAAAGTTAAAAATATTTTATTCAAGCAAAAATTATTACAAATATTTACAAAATGCTATTAACAGGCATTTGTAGTTTACTTGTAAAACAAAAATATAACGCTACTTACTACAATAGTTAAACAATAACTGCCATGTTCTAAGTAAGTCAGCTCGCTTATGTGTAATGGGCCAAAAAACTGGTTTGCCATTTCCGATCCAAATGGTTTGCTATAAAAAAGTATTTTTATACTGAAATCTCCTTAAGCCTTTTCTATTATAAAAGGTAGCAGGCAAGCTGAAGATTATTATTATTTATTTATTTATTTATTTATTATACATGCATAATTACAAAAAATATTTACAAAGTCCCATAAAACTGGAAAGCAGTTTGTCTGTGGGATCAAGTTAATGATGTCAAACTAAACATCAAAAATAAAATAGGACTAAATTTAAAAATAAATGTAACCTAAATTAAAAACCTAAACATAAACCTAAATTTCATTAATGTTGTTGGAGATCATCCTAATCATCCAATCATCCTAAGATCTATTTGAATGTTGTTGGAAATATATTGTTTTTGTTATTTCCTGACAATAAAAGCTGAAAAAGAAGGAAGAAGGGTCCTTGGTAAAAATATAACAAAATAATATCAATTTACTTGTAATATACTTGATCTTGTTCACTCAAGGACTGTCTGCTTGTTGTCTGTCTGCTGTATATACATAGTCAACATTGTTTACCGCTCGATAACAACAACCGTATTCCGGATATGTTCGAAATGTCCCCAGACTACAATGTCTATAAATCCTGAACGGTGCTCGACATCGCGAATGTTTCTGCTAAATATTTTCTCGCCGGCCGCCATATTGTTTAGGGCCACCTCTAGGGTTGCGAAATGTCGATAGTCGATTATATACGTTACTATTTTTTGCACATTTCAAAATTCGAAATTATAAAAGTTCTGTTTATTCGGATTATAATGACAATTTTTTAATCAGATATGCCTTTTTCGTATTAGTCTTTGAAATTTTTAAATTAATTTACATGGTTTTTATGACATGAGACGATATCTATTCATTGAAACTACCTTGGACATGTTTATCTTCGTTGTAAATGGCGTTGACAAAAATATTGTCCTGCAACCTTGATTAAACCCCCAATTGGAGTGTTTAAAAGTTTTTACGATGAATAAGCCAATCGCATATCTGATTATATTGATATATCCGAATATAAAATATCATTTCAAATGTGTAAGACTACCACAGTGCAAGCGAGGTAAGATATTATTTTATTGCAAATGCGATTGAAACAATTTCTAGCATATAGACTGTGGAGTTTAGGAATCCTAAAATAACTTCTCGACAGTGATCTGTTGTCACAGCCTGTTGCATGTTCGCTTGTGTTAGGCAGTCGAAACAGAACATTCAGTTTTAGTTTCCGCTCTGAGTTACTTTCACGTTTAGTACTAAATGAAAACATTATAACGGCTCTTTAACGAAGAACGAAAGGATCATAAGGAAATCTATGTATTCATCACATTAATTACATGATTAAAAATGTAGTTTGCCATCAAACTAGTTGTATATTAGTAATTTATATATGTACTAGCTGACCCAGCAGACGTCGTCCTGCCCGATTGTAACCCGATTGTGACGCCACCTATATTCCAATTTTATTTTCAAACCATATGTCAAAGTGACGAGACACTGCACGTCAATCAGCGACGGTTAAATTATTTGGATATGGTTCAAACAAAAATACTAAAATTGCGATTAAAAAATGGGGGGTGGGGGTAGGAGCATGAAAGATACTTTACGACCTTTTCTCATACCTACCAAATATACAACAAAAAATTCATAAAAATCGGTCCAGCCGTTTCTGAGGAGCTTTGTTACAAACACTGTGACACGAGAATTTTATATATTAGATTGTATAAACTATTGGGGAGTAGGAAATTTTGAGAGATATGCCCCTGATGTTCACTGTTTTATTGATTCTGAACACTTCTGTAAATAAAATATTTCCATCTGTTAAAGCTGTGATGACAGTTTAAGTATATCTAGTCTGTGTAACAGACTAGATATACTTAAACTCTGCGGTTCGCCCACAGATCAAACCTTCGTCTAAGACATTCAGTGCTTGGTTTCATTGCCAACTCAACAAAAAAAATATTCAACAAAAACAATAAAACAATAAAAAATTATTTGAGTGCATAATAAAAGTAAGAAATAGTGTAGATACCGAAATTAACGGGGCATGATGGAAAAATAGAACAACCCCTTTTTAGAATAAAAACAGGCACTCATAACAAAACAAGCACACACACACACACATATATATATGTACACATACGACTATACACACACATTTTTATGGCATTTTACCCTTAATTTTATTACGTATATAAGCTATAAAAAATTAGGCAGTGCCTTCGAAGACACTTAAAGTACTGACAAGCAGGAGAATTGGTAGACGCGTACCCTTTTTCTCACATACATACGATCTCCTTACAGAAGACCACCGTGAAATGTGTGCTTCTGTGAGCGGGTAAGCGATGCTAGAGCCCATTGGTCTTATCCTTAATTCTTCTATGGTCGGCAGCAGACTTGCAACACCTGTGGCGTTGCTGACATTATTGCGTTACGGTAGCAACCAAAGATGTTGTATTAGTCTGGTAGCAACCTACCATCAAGTGGACCGTCAGCTTGTTTGTTCACATAAAAAAAGAAAGATAAAAGTACTCTGTCCATTTGAGGTTCAGAATATATTATAACATATGTATATAGTATCTGTAAAAGGCACAATCTCCCAATGTCCATCGATCAACGAAAATTTCCCAACTAAATATGTTTTTTTTTTCTATCGGACGCTATAATGTTGTTTTACGATCCATAAACTATACCGGCTCGTTCGGAAACTGCATGCTTTATATCTGTTTATTTACGTCTAGGTGGCTATAACGAGATCACGTTTCACGAAGTGCAAACAGGGCGAACACTATCTGCCTATGGCCTACATTATTAGGATCGTTCTTATTTATTTTATAATCTAAGTTCTGCGTCCGTTATAAAAGCAGATCCTAAGTAATATATATTGCTATAAATTACTTTTATTTATGACATGAAATATCTGATTTACACAAATATAGTAAAACTTTAATGAAAACTCTATAAAAAAAACTGAAGCGAAAAGACAGACAGATACTAATAGAGACTGTGTCACACTCGTAAACCATTTAGCTTAATTAGTTTAATTGGCTTTTATATTGTATACATGTGAAACAAAAAAAAACATCTTTAACAGTAATTAATAAAATTAATGAAATTTGAAGTTTTTATTTATCAAATCTTAAATTTGCTAAAGTATGTAACTTTATGTTTTTATAAACTAACAAAAAATATTAAGTTTGCTTGGAATTTCTAAATGAAATAAATAATAAGAACAAAACAGAAATTATGCCCACGCAGCCAGTTACAGAGCTGACTGCTGACTGCATAATTCCGTAGCCATGTTTAATTGCTAAGCGAGGTAATGCTTCCACTTTATTTCATCAGGCACTTGGAGAGCATTCATAAATAAAAAAGAAATGAATGGAATTGAGTATTGAATAATGCGATTATTCAGTTATTAAACTGGAAATGAGATCGGAAATGATTTTATTCATTGAATAGAGAGTTACAAGTCGACCCGTAATTTCAATGAAATCTCTGAAACAATTAGAGTAAATCGTGGATTACATTAAAGGTACAATTTTAAATAACGCTAATAAAATTAAAATTCAAAGGCACAGATTACACTTTTCTCAGCCTTTGAGTCGTGTTATTATTTTCCTCGTAGTGGTAATGATAGATTTAAAAAGTTATCGATGATTTTATAGGTCTTCTTATTTATTATAACATTTTTAAGAGAGAAACAGAGACAGGAAGAGAGAGCGGATTTTGTAATTTGTTTATAAATGTGGAAGTTAAACTGCGAAAGCTCTTTATAATTATATATAAAAAAATAAAGCTATATATTATGGACATAAGCTAGATGTTATTCAATAATTGCACCCTGGTGAAGCCATGCTTTAGAAAATGGGAAAATCTCTACTTTAAATTATATACTAATTTTCAAAAAATAAAAGTCTATACCTCATTTTTTTTAATTTTTCTACAACATTTCTATGAATTTATATGACACACTGCGCTACGCAGTCATTTGAGTAGCCCGTCTGGCGGTAGTAACCACTCCACCGTAAAATAACAGCATGTGTGCTGTTGTGTTTTGGCGAGTGAGTCAAGGATGCCAGAGACTATTTCCTTATCACTTCCTAATCCCCGATCCCACTATTGTCGGCAGCACACTTGCAACACCTGTGGCATTGCTTGTGTAGCCACCTATCATCAAGTGGACCGTCAGCCTGTTCGAGCCTCAACCTTTTAAGGGAAATTTCCTTTAAAACCATTATAATTATTTTTAAGATTATACATTTCATTGCTTCACAAATTTCTGACACAAAAATTTCTTTATTTTTACATTTCATCATTTCAGTCGCAGGACGTCCACTGCTGGACATAGGCCTCCCCCATAATGTTCCAATAGAACCGATCAGAAGCAACCTGGAACCACCGTCGACCCGCGGCCCTTATCAGGTCGTCAGCTTCTGGGTGGACGTCCCACGCTGCGCTTGCCGGTCCGTGGCCTCCACTCGAGAACCTTCCGGCCCCAGCAGCCGTCGGCTCTTCGTCTATGTGTCCTGCCCACTGCCACTTATCAACTTACTAATCGGCGGGGTTATGTCGGTAACTTTCGTTTGTCATTCTTATTTTGACCTCTAGCATAGCTCGTTGAGCGACATTGAGTTTTCTATTGAGACCCATAATTAGGGACCACGTTTCAGTACCATATGTCATCACTAGTAGAACTATGTATTGGCAAAACTATTACTGTAATTTGCAAAGTGTATAAATAATTCAAGCTTCTTGCTTAAACGGTTTTAAACTGTGTGCACTGAAAATGAACGTTTATATTAAACCTCCTCGCTCCCTAGTCCCGCTCCGAACGCGGCTCAAAGATTAACGAACTAAATTTATTATTAAATTTTGCGTCAATATTAGCCTATTTCGCGACATTAGGACGGAGCCAGGTGCTTCGTTTCATTACACAATGATAAATAGTGAATTTATTTATCGATAAAGGTTATGTCGACGATAATTGATATTTATTTTTGTCTTAAGTATTTTGTACAAAGTGAAAAAGAAGTATGAACAGAATTGAAGTATTTAAGTGATTTAACAAGGACTAATGTCAGACCGAACACAATTTTTACCAAAATAAGAGCAACTTAATAACCTATGAATTAAGGTGCAATATTGTACAAAAAAACAAATTTTTGTAGCTCCTCGGAGATAACCAAACATATTTAAAATTGGAAGGTTTTTCTTAAATGTTGTGTAAAATATGAAAAAAGAAATAAAAGTAGACGACTTTAGTACAGAACTTTAGTTAATTAATAAGCTTAAAATTATTTTTTATTACACTGACACGAAAACTTTTTTTGGGTAGTAATTTACTATTTTTCTAAATTTTTTTTTTGTATAATTCTGCCCGATTCAAACTTTTTAAAATATAGTCTATTATGCTCTGTTTTTTTATTTAAGTTTTAATTTTACTCTAACAAACAACAATTAGGCGACGCACATAACGCTTTTCTGCCAAGTCCTCTCTAACAATAAATAAATAAAATTAATACTATCTTGTAATTTTTGAGATTTTTTGATTAATGTGAAGTGTTCCAGCAAAAATAAAAAAGATTTAAGTTTCTTTGCGAAACGTAGGTTTCAATAACGTCAAAGTAAATTTTATATTAAAAAATATGAATATTACATATTTAATATAATATAAAAATTTTATTATAGTTCTTAGTAAAAATCGCCATTTATGTAATAGCTATATTAAAACAGATTTCCAGTTAAATTTCGATATCGATATTTTGAACATATCGAAGTCACGACTCTTATCTAAACTCATTTATCAGGCACTTGTTTCGGGGAATTAATTGCTTAATTTGTTGTTAACCGTCACTCCTGAGGAGGCCTTAAAACTTTTAAAGGGGATGCGAAATTATAAAGGTGCTCTATAAATTAATGCGAGCGTTGGCTGCGTCGCGGATGTTTCGTATAAAATTGCCCTTTGTTCTGACGATTCTGACAATTTTACGACTGTCATTCGAAATTCAACTTTGTAACGAACTGTGATGAATATTTTACGAAAACTTCGGATCTTTCAAGAAGTTCTTGATGAGGTTTAGTGTAATCAATAAAAAAAATCTCTGCGGCAAACATTTTTTTTTAATGTTAAGATCGGCAGACGGCTGACGATCCACTTGATGGTAGGTGGCTACCGTCGCCTATAACACAAGCCTCGCCACAGTTGCTGCAAGTGCGCTTCCGACTACAGTAGGATTAAGGATAAGGGATTGGATAGGAAAATGGACTCTGACATCCCTTATTCACTCACCGAAACACAACAGCACACATGCTGTTGTTTCACGGAGGTCTTCTGTAAGCGGGTGTGATTCCAGATTTTTTAGGTGTGATTTCAGATCCAGACCAAAGCCAAATTTGAAAAGATCATTTTTCAAAGTTGACCCTGCTGGGAATCGAACCCGGGAACCCTAAAACAGAACGTTAAGGCAAGCACCCTAAACGCTCTACCAACGGGCTCGTTGATTTCTTTAACAATTTAAAATACGAGTTCATAAATTTCCAGATTGTACTCTAATAGAATGTGAAAACGGCAATAATATGATTTTGGGATTTTTATGATTGGATTTAATCATAAAAATAATTCATTCGCGTTGAAAAATAAAAATATAACACTATAGATGGCGTCATCTAATTTATAATAGAATTAGGTGAAGAGGCGACATCTATAGGATTTGGGTAGAACTGCTTGATGATACACCTGTGCATAGTATGCTCTAATTTGAAAATCAGACAGGATTTGTTTTTTAATATGTATAGATAAGGATACCGTCACATATAAAACGATTTACGGTTCAAAGAAAACAATAACTTTGAAGGTGGGAAAAAATTGGTTCACAAACAAATGAGAAAGGGTCACGGAATTTTGTCTATGCTTATTTAAATATGGATATCGTCGTCCGAAAGAACTCGATTTATGATCCTAAAGTAAATAACCTCATAATAAAAGATGGTTACCTAGTATGGTTAGGTAAATTTTTGGATCCTATCCTCGTAAGGTCCTATCCTTACAATAGTATTATTGTGAGGGCGTTTGTTGCTCTTTCATCCAAAAGTACTGAACGGATTTTGATGAAAATTCACAGTCAAATAGTTTACTCATTAGATTTTGAATGCTCATCATTAGAGACCGGATTATATGCAACATAAAAAGCTTGTTATATGCATGCAAATATGCATGAAAAATGCTTGAAATATGCACGAAAACTGGCAGAATATGCGAAATTAAATCATAAATTTTAGGAACCCAAAAAAAAAGAGAAAAGTTAAGTTTTCATTCTTTTATTTCAAAATCAATATACAATAAGTAAATTGTCCTTGATAGGAGATAAATTCCTACAGGAGCATTACATGACATTAAAATTATTTCATATTTTTGACAGAAGACCACCGTGAAATAACAGCATATACGTGCTGTTGTGTTTCGGTGAGGGATGCCAGAGCCAATTTCCCCCCTCCTAATTCCTTATCCAATCCTAATCCTACTGTAGTCGGCAGCGCACTTGCAGCAGCTGTGGCGTTGCTTGTGTTATAGGCGACGGTAGCCACCTACCATCAAGTGGACCGTCAGCCTGTCTGTCGACATAACATAAAAAAAATATCAAGTATTGTTCCAAAGGTTCAGTGGAAAGATTGTGTCTTCGGTCATTTAGAATATTTTTGTAAATGGAAAAGGTTCGCTCCACATCCGCTGCGGTAACTGTGCAGAATTTGAACTTGGGTGCTATGTTAGCACTTATAGTTTCTGGCAAAAGTTCTGCCGTCCCATTAATGAAACTATCAATTTGACACAAACTTTCAAAACCTGGGTTATTGTTCAATATGTTTTCAAACTTTTCTTATGCCGCAATGCCATTGGCAACGTGGAGTTCATTTGGCGGATTTTATTCATTGTATGGATAGATTCAGTCAATGCCAAACCGCGAGTTTCAAGTTTTTTAATACTTCCATTTTATTAACGCAATTGTCAAAACAAAAGACGCGCGCAGCTACTGACCCTGCACTAGGGAAAATATTGTACGTGTACCGATAATATGCATCATAACTAGATCTTAGGTAAAATATGCTATTACCGCTGAGATTGGCTTGAATATGCAAATGCATATAATCGGGTCTCTACTCATCATCGTCTTAAGGCGACTCCAGCCGCAAAACGCGTACTGAATTGACGGGACTGCTGAGGGGGAGTTGCTACTTGCAAACCTTGGAAATATCTATTTAAAAATTAAATAAAGTATAATTTCTTTTGATGAGCCTTCAGATAATGGATCTTAATATTTATCTTAAGAATTAGCTATTTAAAATATTGATTATTAAGCAAATCGCACGGTTACAACATCGATATTAGACTGCAAATTAGTAATTTTTTTATATATATTATTAAATATAATTTAAAAAAATAATCATGATGATCCCCTTTCATATATCCTGCAGATGATTTGAGTATTTTTTCAATTATAATTATTATTATAATTTAAAAGGAAAACGGTTACAAATAAGTGGATTTTTTTTATCATTAGGGGCTGGCGTCGCCTTAAGAAGCAGCATGGATTCACCGTCGACCCGCGGCCTTATTAGATCGTGTGTCTACCTTGTGAGTGGACGTCCTACGCTGCGCTTGCCGGTCCGTGGCGTCCACTCAAGAACCTTCCCGGCACCAGCTGCCATCTGCTCTCCGTACTTTGTGTCCTGCTCACTGCCACTTCTTACTAAGCCGCCGATCTCGCAGTGTAACCCCGAGGATAGTCCTCTCCATAGTAAAAAGCTAGTAATAAATTAGCTTGGGAATATATAAATATTGACGGTACCGCTGTGAATGCATCTATGTAATCTAATATATAAAATTCTCGTGTCACAGTTTATGCAACAAAACTCCTCCGAAACGGCTTCATAGATTCTTATGAAATTTTGTGTGTATATTTAGTAGGTATGAGAATAGGTCGTAAAGTATTTTTCACCTGCATTTTTAATCGCGATTTTAGTATTTTTGTATGAACAATATCCAAAAAAAATTACCGTCGTTCATTGACGTGAAGTGTCGCGTCATTTTGACACATGGTTTGAAAATAAAATTGGACCGGATAGGTGGCGCCTCAATCGGGTTAGATAATTATTTTCTGGTTCGGGCAGGACAATGTCTGCTGGGTCAGCTAGTAGGAAATAAAATTCCTTCCGTTAAAGGTATTCGTTCATCGATAAAAAAAAAGCTTTTTTTTACTCTATATTGTTTCAACGTTGACGTCCAGACGAATGCATAATTGATTAGGACCCTCTTGGACAGAGTAGGCGGTTTTGAGTGGAGAGGAAATTGTGTTTATTGTAATAAACCGATTGTAATGAAATTAAACTAAATGTTGAGGAAGTTTGCTACAATACAACAGTGAGCAATACAACAATACAATACAATACAACTATTGAACTGTATTCAAATAGATTAAGTCATTCTTAGATTAGCGTACACAAACGCACAGACAAAAATACATACATCGAAATTCATCGAGGCGTTTGATGCCAAGTATAAATAAGAGTGCAGCCGGTCAAGAGTGTTAGATGTGCGACAACCAGCGATGCGAAAGCGACTCTTCGAAGCTTTTGCGAAGTTACCTGCGACAGTGAACGGGCGACACATTAAGGGAATCATTGGCGACTTTTGGCAAGTTTAACGGTTTCATCGGACACGTTTGGTGATTTTGGCAGTCATCTTGGTTTGTGGAAATAAATCGCCCTTTCACGGCAATTTAACTCACACCGCACGTAACAATATAAAGCCGCTGTTCGCCTCCGTCTCCGCTAACCACCCAACGAATATTGATACGATTTTCACTAATGGAAAAACGATAAGCGAGGGAAGTTTATGACTATAATTTGCCCAAAAATTTGCATCAGTGCGAAGCCGGGTTCTATATGAAAAAAAATGCGATAAAGAGATCTTTGGAATTAAATGGTTAGCTTTTAAATCGAATGCCTTGTGTGAAATAAGCATCCCGTTGACAGCCGGTGTTCGCGAGGCGGCGTCGACCGCTTGTCGCACCGATATTTAATACCTACACGATTTTTTGCAGGAACATTTTCATTCTATTCCATTTCTTATTTTCGCCGCCTGTCATTTTGATGCAGGTTTATTTTGTCGTACGTTGTGCTACGCTCGCGATAAATGAATTTCGACTCGAAGATTAAAGGGAATGTGTGCTGAAAGGGAGCTTACATCTATCCTTTACTATGTATACACGAGTATACCATTACTTATACGTTTGTTTTAAGGTATACTAATCTTTTGTATTTTTTAAAGTTATTATCACATTTCTTATATAAAACCATCATATATTAATTATTGCAAACTTTAGAGTAAGTATGCTTAAAAATTGTTAGTCATTGAAATTTTTAAACTACAATACGTATACCAAACCCACGGTATCTTTGAATAGGTAACATAAAATAAAAAAATATTTGTATAACATATTTATGTATAAACAGAGAAAAACATAAATTTTGCTGAATAATAACTTTTATTAATCGTTTTTAATTAGCTAATATTATCTAATACAATCGAATAATATAACGGGGAAATTGAAGTTTAAGTAGATTATAAGTTTAAGTAGCCTTGGCGTTGCTTGTGTTATTGGCGACGGTAGCCACTTACCATCATGTGGACCGTCAGCCTGTTTGTCGAACTTAACATTTAAAAAAAATCTGGACACTGGACAGGAAAGTGACACTGGACAATCTTTATTAATTTATGCGTTACTAGCTGAGCCCGCAACTTCGTACGCATGGTATTCGGTATAGCGCGCTTGGTTTGTAAACCGATTGGAATGAAACAAACACTAAATGTTACGGGAAACTTACTACAATACATCGGTGAAAACCATATTTAAATCGGTTAAGCCGTTTCAGAGATTAGTGTGCACAAACGTACAGACAAACAGACAAAAATTCTAAAAACTATTTTTTTGACATCGGTAACAAAAGTACAACGTGTAAAAATTGTTTTTTTTTTTTTTTTAATTTTTTTGAATCTTTAATGTACAGACATAACTCGTTCGGGATTTTGTTATAATATGTATAGATGTTAAGTAATAAAAAACTTCAATTTTGTTGTAACTTAATTTTTTTTTATTTTAACCTTTTATATAAATGCAACATAATTTATCAAATAAATCAAAAACATCTACTTGAAATTAATTTTATCTCACTTTGAATTGAATAGATGACGTGAAATAGATTTTTTGAAATAATATTTGAATTTTAAAGTAAAGTGAACCGAAATGAAATAATAAATCAAAATTAATTTTATTAATCGGGGTTTTCAATTTATGAAACATACACTGAATTTTAAGAATAATCTTAGGGAATCACATTAAATGTGTACCATTATATTTTATTAATAAGTTGATATTTTTGGATACGCCCACGCTGTCAACTAAAAATGAGGCGAAAGTTTAACAACAGAAGCTGTCACCCGAACCCTGCATGACGGGCCGACGGTGACAGCTTGAACGAAACAAACTTTTATGGAACATGTCATATTCAGTCAAGTATCATATATGTATGAATCTACATAAGACATTTTACTCAATTTGCTTTATCAGGGCGACAACAATGTGTGTAAAATTTGTAAAGTTGATTATGATCGTACGAAATTTCCCTTCATCATTGTTTGAAGCTTTTATTCTATATATATTCAATTTATAAATCTTTCAATGTATTGAGAAATGCATCTCAAAAAACGTGAAATGCAAGGCGTTTTCAGTTACAAAATAGGATTATTCATGGATATTAAACAATATCGGCGATTAGATCATGATGGTGACCTTTTTATTTTGGAACGTTCCTGAAAAAAGCGTTCGTGCCGGCCGAAATTCTCGAACGTCCCACCCTATCGATGGTAGCCACGCCCCTTCCCGACTGGTTTCAAAGGGGATTGGTCTTTGTGTTTAAAACATAGAGTTTGAATTCTACGACTAAGTATGGAACGTTCTGGAAAAGGCGTTCGCGCCAGCCGAAAGTCTTGAACGTCCCACCCTATAAATGGTAGCCACGCCCCTTCCCGACTGGTGTCAAAGGGGATTGGTCTTTGTGTTTAAAACATAGAGTTTGAATGCTACGACTAAGTATGGAACGTTCTGGAAATGGCGTTCGCGCCAGCCGAAAGTCTCGAACGTTCCACTCTATTAATGGTAGCCACGCCCCTTCCCGACTGGTGTCAAGGGGGATTGGTCCTCGTGTTTAGACTTTCTGGATGATTCGAAATGCATGGGGGCAGACTTTCTGGATGGTCAGTATGTGAAAACGACCAAAAGCAGCGACCCTTCGGAGTTATCTGTGACAGTGACACATTAAACGAATCATTGACGACTTTTGGCAAGTTTAACGGTTTTATCGGACAATAGTGATTTTGGAAGTCATCTTGGTTTGTGAAAATAAATAGTTCGTTTCGCCCTTACACGGCAGTTTAACTCACCCCGCACGTAACATAATCAAGTGGACAGCCAGTTTGCCTGCCCCTCCTTCTTTGGTGAGGGTAAAAACCACCCCAAGATACCTTCCAAACGTTGTAAAAACCGATTTATGTGAGTTTTTTGCTCTCTAAAAACTCCCTGATTGTCGTCAGCTTCGCCTAGTTGGAGTCTAAAACTCTATCCGTAAAACCCGCGGTTCCTGTAGCAAAAATCCTTCCGAACACTTCGGGTGATAACATTTATCTCAGTTGCCTGATTATCCCTAAGGGCTTTCGGTAAACTACCGCCGGAACCCCTTTTAGTCGCCTCATACGACAGGCAGGGGATACCGTGTCTATGTTCTAATTAACCCCAGATCACAGGGTATTGTAAAATTATTCAAAATACTATACTACAAAATACCTTCCCCTATACTACAAAGTGGATATTTCCTTTTCCGTCTAAGGCCAGATTGTAGGTATTTAGGAAACAGCAAAATAATTTCAAAATTATCTATTATACATATAAATAAAATTTTAAACGAGCTATGCTTGAACATTAAAAAAAAAACACTATTTGTACACGTTGTACTTATGTTACCGAGGTCAAAATGTAGTTTTTACAATTTTTATCTGTTTGTCAGTTTGGTCTGTTTGTCTGTGCACGATAATCTCTGAAACGGCTCAACCGATTTGAATACGGTTTCCACTTATGTATTGTAGCACGCTTCCCGTAATACTTAATGTTTGCTTCATTCCAATCGGTTTATAAATAAAAAAGTTACGCGCTATACCGAATACCACGCGTACGAAATTGCGGGCTCAGCTAGTTTTAAATAAAATTATTCGGTCTGAAATGACAACTGTACGAGGAAGAATACGAAAAGAAATTTAAACTAAACTATCTAAGTAAATAGTTTTTTATTTATTTATAAAGAACTAGCGACCCGCCCCCGGCTTCGCCCGGCG
This sequence comes from Bembecia ichneumoniformis, assembly GCA_910589475.2. Classification (NCBI taxonomy): domain Eukaryota; kingdom Metazoa; phylum Arthropoda; class Insecta; order Lepidoptera; family Sesiidae; genus Bembecia; species Bembecia ichneumoniformis. The sequence goes on from OU342520.1 coordinate 2,101,546, forward strand.
TGCAGTTTTTATATACCCTAAAACATTCCCCGTTTATCCCTCTTTCCACTAGCGAAAACCGAATTAAAATCGGTCTACCCGTTCACGCGTGATGCCGTGACCAGGAGAAATAGGGATTCATTTTTATATATAAAGATAAGAGTAGCTAAATTTTATTATAAACTAAAGAACCGCCTCCGGCTTCGAACGTTAAATTTTGAATTTTTTTCTCGATTTTTCTTCCAATTGGTAAAGCCGTTCTCGAGTTTTGCGTTTAACAATATATTTAGCGATTATTTATTTATAATATGTCATATTAAATCAAATATCGAATTATTATTATTCAACAACTATTTTACAAAACCTTTTTTCAAATTTAAAATAAACATATCAAAATTAATTGCTTTCCAGGTTATAATTGACAAATAGGTGGCATTAGTGTTTTATTTTGAAAATGAATGCGTCACTTCTTTTATTTTGAGGCCTTGATTTTTTTTTGCAATTTTGAATTTTGAATTCTTTTGCAATATTTTTTGGTAGCTTTATTATTACGCTTAAGGTGATACACAAAATAAAAATGAAAAAAATGTCTCCGCCCGCCGGGGCGGAGTCCAGATCGATGCGCCCCGCTCCCCTCAACACAAGACGGCATTCTGTGTGTAAAAGTAAAACAAAGAATTCATTGAGTCGCATCGCGCTTTAATATTTATTTATTTGTAGTACTTTTTATTAGGTACAGCTAAATTTGCTACGCCTTAGTAGTGTACATGTTATGCTATTATTATACAATATGTAACTCTAATAATAATAAATAATAATCCAAGTGGCAAAAAAATTAAGTGAAAAAATCTTTTTTTTTAAATTAAGTGAAAAAAATTTGAGAATGTTTGTTTTTGAACTTTTTGACTAAAATCTTATTAATATTAATTTTAATTATTAACACTATTATTACTCTTAATTATTATCAATTTTAATCACTAGCAATCTCATTCTTAGTCTGTAATTTTAACCATTTTTGTATTTCTAATCAAAATCCATTTATAAATCTGAATATATTTTGAATATAATGATTACAGTAATTTAAACAACAAATTAGAACAATATAATTGGCAGATATTAGAAATAACACACAACACAATACATTATTTTATCCAAAATATCTAAAATAGTAGGTATATAGAGTGGCTAATGTAACTTTAGAATGTTGCCCCGTCCGTGATTGAACACCAGCTTTTATTGCCAGTACTAATTATCAATCTACCCACATTTTTATTTATCACACTTCTTTGTTGGCGTTGACAATATAAGTTTGTAATGTTTACACATATATGTATTATAATTATAACATTTAATGTTTTAAATTTTCTTGTCACGCGCGTACAAGTAATTGCGCATCCGCTCGCTCCCGGCACATTCGCGCCCGCCGCCGCCGCTTTATTTTTTAGTGCAATGGAGAACACCAATGTTTTTTTTTTTCAGGATATCTACAAAATAGGTGGGTCAAAATCACCAAGGTGGCAAATCACCTTCGCCAGTAAATAAATGATTAAATTCATATATTTTTTTAATAAATTAATGTTTGTAAATATTTAAATGTGTTCACATTGACTATATATCACACAACATACTTCAAAAGTTAAACATATTCAAAATTATTTAAAGAAATAAGTACAAAAAGTCATTTCGAGAACGCGTCCTAAGTAACATTTCTTAGAAACAAACTCTGGGAATCAACATAAAATAAAATAAATTTAACGGTTTTCATTACTTATTGGCCCTCAATTTTATCTGATATCACGTTATGGTAAACATTAATAAAAAATAAAAAGAAATTGAAGAAAAAAAAGTCGAAATATTATGTCCGACAATGTAAGCATCATTTCAGTGAACGCAGTTTTAATCGACGAAAAAAAATGTATTATTGAACGCAGCCTCTAGGTGTCTATGGCACAGTTGTAGGGGAAGATGTAAACAAAGTGGCTGTTATGAGAACTATTCGCCGATAAAATTAAAAATAAGTAGTAAGTATCTTTCGATTCATTATTTACAGTGCGTACATCAATAAGTCGTCATACCGGGAATGCATTTATTACCTTGGAATATTGAAAAACACTACGTTTTATAGTGTTTAAAAGAAATTATAACCTCAAATATTTTACATTAACCAAGCCAGACATGATGTCAAAGATGGCTGCTGTAAAAATAGCCGCTTTAATTTGAAAAAAAATCATTTCGGGAACGGTCATTTCGAGAACGTTACCGGACATGACGGAGCGTTATCGCAATGATGATGACGTTTCCGAAATGACTGTTTAGTTACTAAATTGCAATCTGCTATTACTATTCATTATTAAATTTAGTGTATGTTGTGTTAAATACAGTTTTTAATTAAATGTTTAATTTTTTAGCAATATGGAGTCTCAAGAAGCTGGAAAAAGAACAAAACGTCCGAAAAAGCAACTTAACAAAAATAGTTCATCCTATTTGCGCGAAAGAGAAAAAACTAATGCCAGAAAAAGAAAATATTTAGATAAGATGACAGATGAACAGAGAGGTTAAAAGGGCTAAAGATAGAGCATATTATCAGAAAAAAAGCTGAAAAGAAAGTTAAGAACATTGCTTAGAAGACCGAGAGAGAAAAGCGAAAGCAGAGAAAAAAATGGAAAGAAGCGTAAAAAAAATACACAGAAAAGAAGAAGGAATTATCAAATATAATAATAAATACACCGCCACATTCCGATGATGATATATCTGCAACACCTTCAGTGAGGAAAACAGTAGGAAGAAAAATTGTGCGGAAAGATAGAGCTAAAGCATACCGTAAAATAAAACAACAAGAAAAAACAATCGCTAAAATTAAACGTAAATATAAAACTTTAATTAAAAGACTAAAATGAAAAGAAAAAAAGTACAGGAGAAAGCTCGAATACCTATTACTCCTAACAGCAAAGTTAACGCACTGATTAAAAACATCGACGTACCTTCTGAAGTACGCAAGAATCTATTATTTAACGAAGTTCTTATTACACAATTACAAGAAAAAGCTGATAGTTTGAAAAAAAATTCCAAAGACAGGGAAGCCTTCCAAAAATGTGTTAGTGGAGATATAGTAAGGAGTACAAGTTGCTTTATATGACCAAAAAGTTTTTGCCAAAAGAGAGGACGACCAATACGTCGATTCTAAAGTCTGATGCTAAAGTTCGTGAGATTGTTTTAGAAGCTGGTACATCTTACAGTCAAGGCAAGGAAAACCTACATCCTAATTTAATATCCACTGGAACATTTTTATTAATTAAAGTACCTACTCAAAAGAAAAATATCAATTACAGATATTATGTTGCCATCTGTCAGACAGGTGTCGATGAAGATGATGGATAAATCCTAGTAACTTTCTTGAGTTCAGCGCGTAACAGTGCCAAAAAATTTAAGTTAGTGTCAAACTATGTATCATATATTGCATTCGAGCAAATAATTAATATCATTCCTACGCCATTACTGAAAAGAGAAAGAAATCGAGAGTATTATTACTTCGATACTGATATTGAAGTTTTCGAAAATTTTTAATGTTTATCTTTTCACATATTCTTGTGTTCTATTAATGTAATTAAGAAAACTTGTTTTTGTTTAAAATGTTACTTACAATTTTACTAGAACTATTACATGTTATTAATGGTTTCATTATCACCATCAACATAAAGTTTAATGTGATTATAAAGAATTGTACTTGGCAGGGTACATCATCAAAAGACTGTAAAGAAGTGATTTAAGCTAAGTAAAGTTACATTTATGTTTAGAATAAACCTTATGCCAAATAACTAAATAACAATAACTTGTAAACATTTGATTTTATTATAATAACCCTAAAATGCATTCACATCCTCATTCAGGCAACACACGCATCATTTCGTGAACAACTCATCATTTCCGGGAACATCACTAAAATCACAGAAAATACATCAAATTTTTAGTATTTAAACAAACTCCATGGGAATATTTAAAAAAGAGAAACTTTTTATAACTTCAGCTAATTTATTTATATGCAGGTCTGCCATATTTTCATATTTACATAATTGAATACATAGAGATAGTTACATAGCTTCGTTTGTTGCGGTATTTTGCTTCAAAACGCTTTTATTTGCAACTTTATTAAAATGTTTTAATTTCATAATATTAACTACATACTTCCTTTATTGTAAAGTGTAAAAAAGAAATATTAAAGTTATTGTTGAATTTTATACAAACTTTACAAAAACGTTCTCGGAATGATTGTTTTCAACGAAAGCTTTCTTTAAAAATAATATTACAAGAAAAGTAATTAAATCTATGCTTGCCTAGCGTAAATATGGTATATACACAAGTTAACTGATGGTATAAGCTCATCATCAAAATAATAGCTGACAATTATATTTATCATAAAACAGTAATAAAATAACAGTTACCTGTAACTCGAGAAAAAATAATCTGTTTTTATTTTTTTCCTATCTTCAAAAATGACTGAGATATTAAACCTTAAAGAACGGCTTCCGCGGCAAAATCCGACAAGCGACCGCGCTAACGTATGACGTCACTCCCTGACTCTACATAACATACCTTCATACTTTAGCTCGTTGCGCTCGCAGTCTCGCTATAAATTTAATAAAAAAAAATTATATTGGATCACTAAAAAGGTTAAAAAATATTGTATTGTGCCTATGTGTACCAACTCCAGTGTAAAATCACCCCGAAAATTGTTTTTTTTTATGTACCAGGCGGTAATATTCGGAAAAAGTGGTTAAAAGTTGTGAAAAGAGCAGATCCTCTTAAAGCCTCTAGTTACGTGCATTGTTATGAAGATCATTTCGACGTACATCCAAAAGTGTTTCTTTTAAGAAATAGACACCTAACCTAAAACTGTAGTTGAATGTGCAGGGTGCAGGCCAATGTCCTCGCGAGTGGCGCGCGCGCCTCGACACGCACCTAGGGTTGAGTTGGTCTTGGAGATGACTTTTTGTTTTAAAAAAGAAACTAATGTGTATATATATAATAAATTTTATAAAAAAAAAATTTACATAAAAGATACACAATACTTTAAATGCTTAATACATCCTTTACATTGATCACACCCAAACTAAATAACATCACTCAGTTTATTTGCTATAAAGGATGAAATGAACTTTTTGGTTTTGTACCTAATAAAAAAGGCAATATTTAAAAATGAAATTAAGAAAATGTTTGTCCCCCTGCCATTTGACACTCGACAAAAACAAACAGTTGCCTTTTAATAAAACTTGATTGAAATACTAACATAAGTACATGAGAAGTTACACATTTACTTACTTATTCAGTTTTATTCCTCGCATTTCAGCGGCTACATAATCACCATTCTCAGACAAATATCGCGCAACCATAAAAATGTCGACTTTTGGTAGGTCCGACTGTCCTTTTACAAAACCCTCTTCCATCACTATGTTTATTTAATAACAATAATATTTAAAGTAATTGCTAACACAAACACTTAAAATAATAACTACAAACCACAACAATCAAATTTTATGAAAATAAACACTCAGCATTACTTGCAATCGGACAAGGACTGTAGGTGTATGACGTCATCGCGGTGGTGCGCGAATGAACGCAAATTTTAAAAAGCGGTGAAATTTTACAACGCTATAACTTTGGAAATCCTGGCCCGATTTATTGATTTATTGAATTTTTATAGTAATATTTGGATGTGTTTGTGTTCTCCATTTGATATTTTTTTAATTTTTTTCTACTTCAAATTTGTAAGTTTTTAATAAATGCCATATACATAAAAATTAAAAGGACTTTTATTTATACCTCATTTATGAATTAGTAAAACATTTCATTATAATAATATAAAAAATATAGGTATATATAAAAATTCAGTGCTACTCATAATACACAAATAATATTTAACTAAAAAATAAAGTGACAAGTAATAAGTAGGCTAATAACTCGCCGACATGCCTGAGATGAACTACTATTCTGGGTGTACTATGCTATTACTTTGTAGTATTGAATTTGAGAATTCTTTGAGCAATAGACCATATAAATGTAGTTTCAACTTTCACTGCTAAATTTTAGCCGATTGTTACTGAAATGAGTTTACACAAGTGCTTACATGGAATTACTCTTATGAAATATATCTGCAGCATTTTCTAATTCTGTCAATACTTTGTCCGATTCCTGATGAATAGGTGATTCAATGGTTCGAGTACTCGAACACGGATTACTGAAAAAAAAAAAAAAAAAGGTTAGCGTAAATCGATGGAAGTACAAATAAGAATTAATACATCAGAATTCGGCCCCTACTAGTCTATAAAAATAGAAAAAATGAAACCGGCTTCATATACAAACTAGCTTCCGCTCGTTGCCGCGGGCTGCGCAGCCCGCGGGGGGATAGCCCTTTCGGGGGTGGGGAGGGGAAGAGGGGGGAGAGGGTGTCAATGGATTGTCCTCGTTGAGACCTTTCAAACGATACCCAACACGGGGGGTCTACTCGCAACAGTTACCGACGGTCTACCGAGTAGACCGCAAATGTCAAATTGTGATATTTGGTCTATTGCAAAAAATCCGTCTCCCGGAGACCTCTTATATGAGTACCAACACGGTGGGTCTACCTGCTACTATTTCCGAGAAAGTCCAAAAATGTGAAATTTGAAATTTCGTCGTGACCAAAAAATTCCTCTCCCCGAGACCTCTTCTTACATAAGTACCAACATGGTGGGTCTACTAAGGGTCTAATAAGTATGAAAGAATTAAAAAATATACAAAATGTTATATATGCTTATTATATGTATATATTCTTATTCACATATTATATTTCGTATTTTTATTTAGTAGAAAAATTTGATATTAAAATTTCTATTTCATTAATTATTACAGCAAGAATAATAAACTAATACCTATGTTGTTGGAATGTTTTATTTTTAACTATAAATTGATACTTTTATTTTATGCATTTACATGATACTTACTAAAACTGTAACAAAATAATTCTTTTAAATCTAATATTCTTTAAACAGATTTAAATGATTAGAAAGTAGTGAGCATAATTTAAACATTCCAATTTCATTTTTATCTTTTACTTTACAATTTTTTATTCCTTACTAACTTCAGATTGACATTATTTTTTTATAATTCTTGATGGTATTGATCTTGATGGTAGGTAGCAATAGTTACTTTATAACACAAGTAACGAAACAAAATGCCTATGCTAAAAAAATCCGTCTCACCGCGACCTCTTAAATGAGTACCAACACGGGAGGTTGCGACGCACCGCTCCTGAGATATTTTCAAAAAAAGTTAAAAATGTAAATTTCGAAATTTCGTCTCCACTAAAAAATTCGTCTCCCCGAGACTTCTTCGACGACCCCAAACACACCCCTGATGCATTGCGCCGTTTCCGAGTTACGACCGGGGGGGTTCGAGGGGGGTTCAAAATTTTCACTTTTACTTTGTTCGGGCAGACCCCGTGCCGCCGCTCCGGACCACTCCGCGACGGATCGACCGCCGTCCCTTCGTCGGCGAAACAATCTCTTTGATGTGTGTTTTTTGCATAGAGGAGGTCGAGAGGGGGGAGAGCAATGGTGTCAATGGATCGTCCTCGTTGAGACCATTCAAATGATACCCAACACGGGGTGTCTGCCCGCTACGGTCACCGACGGTCTACCGAATAGACAGTGACTGTCAAATTGTGACATTTGGTCTATTGCAAAAAATCCATCTCCCCGAGACCTCTCAAATGAGCACCGACACGGGCGGTCTGCGACGCACCGCTCCAGAGATATTTACGAAAAAGTCCAAAAATGCAAATTTCGAAATTTTGTAGCGACCAAAAAGTTCGTCTCCCCGAGACGTCTCCGAAGACCCCAAACGCGACCCGGCTGCGTCGCGCCGTTTCCGAGTTACGGCAGAGGGGGTTCGAGGGGGGTGTCAAAATTTTCACTTTTCGTCGCTCCGACATACCCCTCGCCGCCACTGCGGCGGATCGACCGCCGTCTCTTTTCTATAAAAGAACGTCTTTGAAGTTTGGTTTCGTATGGAGGGGGAGGTGGAGGGGAGGTCGAGTGAGCTAAATCCAAATCCCGTCGGAGCCATCGGAATCCATTCGCCGTGCCCATTCGAAAAAGCCCAAACACGGGATGTTTCAGTCGAACCGCCTCTGAGTCCCGATCGGGGGGGCCTGAGGGGGCGGGGGAGGATCCGGAGGGCGGGGTGACGGTAACTAATTGAAAGGCTTCGTACTTTCGCAACCCTCCGATGACCTTTGCCGCCCTCCTCCAGCGGCGAAAGATCCCTAACAGAGTGCGATTTTGTACGGAGGGGGTCCGAAGGGGAGGAGGTGGGGGGAGGGCGACAGTCCCGGACGACGGACTTCCACGGGCGTTGGTCATCCGCCAAAGTAACCGCCGCCATAACTCTCACCGTTTCGGAGCTGCGGGGATTCGAAAATCCGGACGGTTGTATGGAGCGTAAAAAAAACGTATGGGGGGAGAGGGGGGGGGGGGTCGCGATGTGGTCACCCCCGATGACCCTCTATGACATTCCGCAAAACCGGGTCCTTCTCGGGTTGATAGTTTCCGAGATCCCGTCGCCGACTTTTTACCAGGTCAACATCCTCAACATCTCGGATTTTCCTGGGTGGTTTTGGGGAATCCCCTCTCCGATCCGCTACAGAGGGGAATCCCCAGGTGACTCCTTCATATCAGAACAAAAATGTCAATGATAAGTAGTGGTAATTCGGTTTTATGGTATATTAATTAATTAATTAATTAATTAATACTAAAAAAGTATTAGCTGATTGATTCAATTCAAGAAGAAAAAATATTTCGAATTGTAATACAGTTTGTCTATTCCCTTGCAATTATTATCACGGTTTACATGTTTGAATTCATCGTTATAAAATTCGGTTTACCTTTTCTATTATTATTTTCTAATGTTGGCGAAAAAGAATGAAGTTTCTCAGGTAATGGCGACTCCACTTGATTTTGTTCGCTTGAACCTTGCGCTCGTGGCATTGATATTACATATTTTATTTTCGCGTAGTAATCTGCAATGGGTAAAAAAATGTTACAAAAAAGAATAAATTATCATGTGTAAGCGCTTACTTATCTAAAGATAAACAAATAAAAATATATTATTGTTATAAGTATGTGCATTAAAAAAAAAGCTATTATATTGACATTACAAAGAGATAGTTAAATTTTATTTATTTGTTTATATTATATGTTGTTAGCAATTCGATTTCTAAATTCGGTGATAAAACCAATAAAAAAAATCATATATAAAAATCCAAGTACTTTCATGCTGCTATCTGGTGCACATATTGGGAAATGTGATTCTAATACACACAAAACAAAGATACAAATTTTGTTACTAAAAATCATAGAGCGTAATAAATTGTTAAAAATGAACGTTCTTACCTTTTCTTTTGTCTCAAATTACTTGTATTTTTTTTTAAACGTTTCAAATTCGACTTACTTTTCTTATAATTTTGGAATTCTTGTTTGTTTCCCATCTTTCAATGTTTTTAGTCACTAAATTATCCTTAAGACGAATTATAAAGTTTAATAATATTATTATAAAGTTTATTCACATATATTTCAATATTTATCTTTATTATCGGGAGCAAAGAGCGCCAAGCACAGGTCCGTCGTCGGCTATGGCCACGAGCAACTGGGCGTAACACGAAGCAGTTACAAGCGCTATTGCTTCTCCACGTGCGAAAAAGAAACAGATAGAGCGCTCTTGCGTCTCGAAACAAATAACGTAAGCGCCCGTTGTTAAAATATCAATTATAAAAAAAAGTAAATCACACAAACATATTTTAGTCTAAACAAATGATAAAGAATTGTATTTACTTTGTGTTTACTAACTTTTATCAGTCTAATATGGCACTGTTTAAATACAATTTGTGATAAATTAAAATTAAAGGGGTTACTTTAGAATTTTTTTCTGTCGAGAAAATTTTAAGCTATCGTGTTTTGGCTCTAAACAAATGTTGAATTATGTAGTCAAATAACCTATATCAGAAAATTTTAATTCTGTGCTAAGCAAATCCTGAGATAATTGCAATCAAAGAAACACTTTTTTCTTACATATCCTCTTAATCCACAGATTACATGAGAAAAACTTTTGCTACACTGTCTACAATGAACCCTTAGTTGATTTAGTCAATTAGAGAAACAAGAAAAATATTATTGTGTGAAAAAAATCTGTAAAACCTTTCCCCATTCACATGGTATCTATAAGATGAATCATTTTCCATTAATCTTCGTTAGGGCGTGAATGCGAATAAGAATGAATAATAAAGGGGAGTGCACACAAAAGGAAGCTATCGACGCGTTAAACGAGGTTGGGCAGGCGTGATGCCGCTGCCAGGAGGTCGATACGTCCAATCTTGTTCCGCTACTACATATAATCAATTTACTACGATTAAGTTGCGAAAGAAATACTTTTATTTTTATTGCTTTAATTGCATAATATATGCATTTATATGCAATTAAAGCAGTTCTTCATACATTCTACATAATAATTTTACCATTTTACCATGACATAATATGTTGTACGTCATGTAACTTTTATGTATAAAAATGAATAAGTACATTATTTTCTGAATTAATTTTCCACATTTTTTTAATGTTAACAGCGGTAGACAGGCTGACGGTCCACTTTATGGTAGGTGGCTACCGTCGCCTATAATATAAGCAACGCCACAGTACGCTACCGACTACAGTAGGATTAAGGATAAGGGATTGGGAGTGGATAGAGAAATGGGCTCTGGCATCCCTACTTACTCACCGAAACACAACAGCTCATGTGCTGTTATTTCACGGTAGTCTTCTGTAAGGAGGTTGGCTTCTACCGCCAGACAGGCTGCCCAAATGACTGCGAGACGCAGTCAGGCTGCCCAAATGCCCTGCCATTACTTTCCAGATTCAGACCAGAGCCAACTCTGAAAATTTCGTTTTCAAATTGACCCTTTTTTTTGCGTGGGAAAATCTGCGAGCGAGATCCCCACCGACCATGGGGCAGATCGTGGACTACCCATTAAAAACCCACGGTGTTTGCTCGCGCTGTCTATTTAAGGGATCGAGGAAATATACATCTGCGTCCCCCTGCCAGACGATGATCAATTGATCATGACCGAACCCGGGAATCCCAGAACAGAGCATTAAGGCAAGCACCCTAACCAATCATTCAACGGGCTCGCCATATTAAGAATAGCGAACGATAACTACACAATGATTTAATATTTGATTTAAGAATTATTATTAAAAGGTATTTTAATAATTATCTTAGTAAAATTATTATTAAATTTCAATTTTTTTCAACTGTAGCTGACTTTATTAGGTATAATACTTAAAATATCGTATCATACTTTGAGTGTAATAATTTAGTTTCACTCTTATTAAGGCTCGAGTCTCCTAAAAATTAGTGTTCTTGCATAATTTACAGAAAATAAATGTTTTTTTACAGTTACTAACAAAAGAATAAATGAAATATATTTTACATTTATTGAAAGTGATGGATTTGAAATTTCAAAAACACTTTTTTAATTTTATTTTGATGCACATTTTAATAGCTCTATTGGGCGTTAAAAATGCCTCTATTTAGGTTGAACGCGTTGAAGGTCTCATTCAAGTACATGCTACGTAAAAATTATAACAAAAATACGAAATATATTCAGTTTACATTTATTCTCATATCGTTAGCAATAATCTAAACTGGTTACTTTTTTGATAAACGCTTTAGTTTTCTTATTTAAAGAGGTTTAAAAAGTTGTAGTTTCATGAATTTTACCACTGCAAATACATATATTTTTCTGTTGAAAAATTTTTTTAATGCAGTCGCCCTTAAAACCACTTAGTGACCTATTTTTTAATAAATTAATGAAAAAAAAATACAAAAAATATTTTTTATGTACCATTTAATAATTGCAATTCATAACAAGAAAGACGCGTGAAAGTGCGCTTAGTTCTGTTCGCAAGGTAGAGTCGCAAAGCGAGACCGGAGCCTTAAGAAAATGTCTTCTAGATATATTACAAGCACACGTACATGTATTACAACTCAGGATTGAAAAAAATAAAATTCCGATGAGGCGGTGAGAAACGCCTTTAAAGAGTTCATCGATTCCCTTCCCCAGGATTTCTATAGTAGAGTCATTAATGAAGTTCAATTAAAATGGCAAAAATGTATCGACAATAATGACTAATACTTAGGTTGATCAAACAAAAATTGTTTGTTTTTTTTTTTAATATATAATACGGCAATTTGTTTCCTAATATATTTTCTTATTTTTTGACGCCGACGAAGTTGCTGGCACCAGCTAGTAAAATATAATAATAAAAGCTATCAATGAAGAATGTTTTGTAAAAAGTGAAAAAATCTTCTAAAGATTAAACTTTAATTAAATTAGACATTCATTGTAATTTTAATCGATATCTATCATCGATGATATCTATATGATATATAATATATAATATATAATATATAATATATAATATATAATATATAATATATAATATATAATATATAATATATAATATATACCTGCCTCTGCGGAAACCGCGTTCTTTCAAACGGTCGTCATGGTTTACATTGCAAAAGAAGTGCCGGTCGCTTTCCACGCCATTCAATGATAAATGACATAATAAAAAAAGCACTATCTACAGCAGGCGTCCCCGCCATTCTCGAGCCCAATCTGTCCAGGGATGACGGTAAGCGTCGAGATGGGATGACCTTAATACCCTGGTCTGAGGGAAAGGCTCTCGTCTGGGATGCTACATGCGTCGACACCCTTGCTCCCTCACATGTTGCCTTCTCTGCCAAGGAACCAGGTTCGGCGGCTGAATCAGCAGCTCGTTTAAAAACAAAAAAATATAACTTTATAAAATCTCAAAATTATAATTTCATCCCTTTCGCCGTTGAAACTTTCGGCCCTTGGTGCGAAGAATCCAAATTATTCATAAAAACACTTGGCAAACAATTAATTAAAGTATCCGGCAATAAATTTTCCTGTAATTATTTAAGGCAACGCATTAGTTTGGCTATACAGAGAGGGAACGCGGCGAGCGTTATGGGCACAATACCCGATTCAGTCACTCTGGAGGAGATATTCTACCCAAACTCCTAAGTTTGTGTAGATTCCGGAGCCTCGCCGTGTTCTCACTGAATCACCGTTGTATTTTTTATTTTTTTTATCATTAATTTAGCAATTGTTGTATTGTTATTTATATTTAATAAATAATTTTTTCATTTATATATAATATATAATATATAATATACTTACAATATACAACACATAATATATATGCTATAAAATAAAGTGGCTGTTACGGTTTTCACTAATAGAAAGAGCTATAAACGAGAAAGGTTTGTATATAAAAATTGTAGCCGTGCAAAGCCGAAGGCGTGTCGCTAGTTTTATATAAATCTGTTATATTATTGTTTCAAATAAAGATTTTATTGCGAGCGTCGACGGCTACTGTCGGCGTCGTGTCTCGTGTGCTAAGCCTTGATATATTAAGTCCCCACTTGTCACAACACGTTCCAACATCAATAAATGTGTCAATAATATGAACGATCATTGTACTTTTCACTCTTCATTTTCGCGATCGACTATCTGAGTCTTATTTTACATTACATTTTATCAACGGTTTCACCTGCGCCTTTAATTCGTTGTATTACGTGCGGGGTGAGTGTAAATGCCGTGTATGAGCGAAAGAAACGATTTATTTTACAAACCATGATGACTGCCAAAAACTGCCCAACTTGCCCAAAAGTCATCAATGATTCGCTTAACGTGTCGCCGGTTGATTGTCGCAAAAGCTCCGAAGAGTCGCTTTCGTATCGCTTGTTGTCGCACAACTAATTCCTTTGACCAGTCGCACTCTTATTTATACTTGGTGCCAAAAGCCTCGACGTATTTCGAATCTAGCAGAAAATGTAAATAAGATTTTAAACAAGCGATGGAAAGTTCGGGAATGCTATTTCTGTTGAAATGTAAACTCTGTGTTGTAAACATAAGGACCAATTTCCTTTGACACTAATCACAAAGGGGCGTGGCTACCATCGATAGGGTGGAACGTTCGAGGCTTTCGGCCGGCTTTTTCCAGAACGTCGCATTGTTGGTCGTAACAATATAAAAAGCTTATTTCCTCGTATCTTAAGCTAGATACTCGTACATACTAAATTTCATTTTAAAAAAATTAAGTAATTCAGCGGTAGACAAGTAATTATAGATTAAAATTTTGTAACATTCAATTGCGAGGAATATTATTTCAAAATTAGTTTAAATAAAAATAATAGTACCAAAAATTATAGACGCACGATGGATCAATATCTCTTACGATTGCATCGTAGAACAAGCAATACTTTATAAGCTAGTAGGCGGTGCACATAACTTTGTCCGTGTTGAAAAACTTCGCCTAATTTTTTATATTTTTAGACGAAACATTTTTCCAGCATTAAAATTATCCGATATATTAATCCAGGTAATAAGCTATCTGTGTGCCTTTCACCCAAATCCGTTGAACCGTTGCACGATTGAGTTACAATGCGAGCTGTTGGATGAGTGCTTGCCTTAATGCTCCGTTCTAGGGTTCCCGGGTTCGATTCCTGGCAGGGTTCATTTTGAAAATGAACTTTTCAAAATTGACTCTGGTCAGGATCTGAAAAGTATTGGCAGGGCACACTGCGTTTCGCAGTCATTTGGGCAGCCCATCTGGCGGCAGTAACCTGGCCTTATAGAAGACCACCGTGAAATAACGGCACGTGTGCTGTTGTGTTTCGGTGAGTGAGTAAGCAATGCCAGAGCTTCCTATCCTCTACTAATCCCTTATCCTTAATCCTACTGTAGTTGGACTGTTCTGTACTTGCAGCACCTGTGGCGTTGCTTATATTATAGGCGACGGTAGCCACCTACCATCAAGTGAAATAGCAGTCGATGATGAACAAGGTCCCTTGCCTATGCAAGGGGTTAACGCATTAATACCCCCGATTAATACGTTAACTGCTGAAGGTATAATTGCTGAAGGTATAATAGTGAAAATAATAAGTAATAAGGGTAAAAACATGAAGTGTAATAGATATAAAATGAACAGAAGTAAGAGATAATTGTGGAAATGACAATATACGGCCCACGGGGGTGGTGTATCCCCCCGGGGAAAAAAAAAAGTGGACCGTCAGCCTGTTTGCCTATCTTAACATTAAAAAAAAAACACCCAAACATCCAAACTTTCGCATTTATAATATATATTATTAGGATTAGGATAAACTCACCCAGGTAATTTCGTCCACTTAATCTTGTCAATTGGACCAAGTAAATCTGTTTCCTGTTGGATCTAATATGATTTATTCTTGTAGGCTTCTAACATATAGGTATTTATTATTATTATTTATTTTTCTGTCCCTCTGTATGCCTCCTTTCATAAAGTACTTATAATAAGTAATTTTGTTTTATTAGCATTTAATACTATGCCATTATCTGTGACGATTTCATAACAGCATTGACGTCTTACAAGATACAACGTTTCAACTAGGTTGAAACTGGCACAAAGTATACATAGGTCATCTGCGTACATGTATGCTGAACAGTTTTGCAGCGTTTTACATAGGCTGTTAACATGCATCAAATAACATACTGACCCATGAACAGATATTATGAAAGGTCAGCTGATTAGGGCTGTAAATGGTTAATGTTTCAATTTATGGTACGTTGCTACCGTCGTCCAGAGATACAAACCACACCAGATTCTGAAAGGATACAGCGCGAGGGTCAAGGTGCAGCCAGGACAATGGATTCTGGTATATATTACTTACGCCCTACACAACATCCTCATGTACTGTTTTACTGGTTGTTACTGCCGCCTGACGAGCTGTTTAGTTTAAAGGCTAAAGAAAGCAGGGTGCGCTTCCAATATTTCTTTTGTTTAAAGCTTCAGAAAACTTGTGATAAATATCAAAATCGAGAGAGGCCTTTGAGTTTTAGAAACTTCTGCCTAACTTATGGGCGAGTGTTCAGAATTGGCTTTTTTTAATGTTAAGGTCGACAGACAGGCTGACGGTCCACTTTATTGTAGGTGGCTACCGTCGCCTATAACACAATGCCACAGCTGCTGCAAGTGCGCTGCCGACTACAGTAGGATTGGAAAAGGGATTAAGAGGAGATAAGGAAATAGGCTCTGGCATCCCTTACTCACTCACCGAAACACAACAGCACGTATATGCTGTTATTTCACGGTGGTATTCTGTAAGGTGGTGGTTACTGCCGCCAGGCGGGCTGCCCAAATGACTGCGAAACGCAGTGTGCCCTACCACTACTTTTCAAATCCAGACCAGAGTCAATTTTGAAAATTACATTAAAATTTCCAAAGTTGACCCCGCCGGGAATCGAACCCGGGGCCCCTGAGACGTTAGGCAAGCACCCTTGCCACTCATCCAACGGGTCGGCTTTTTGGTGTACTTGTGTGACGATATATAAATAAATATATGTTGAAATAAATAATATTAAATGTTGACGTTATTTTTTAATTGAACGTACACATTAATTGAATATTATTAAAAACATCTGATATAAATTTAAGTATCTTTATTGGATTTTTAAAATATGTGTATCCGTTAGTTTTCTCCGAATTATGTTCAGATACATTTATCGTCATCTTTATATTATATAGTTAAAGAAAATTCAGCATCACCATATTTGCATCCACATAACTCGAAAACTAACAGCTGGATTTTTATTCCGAAGTTCCAACGGAAACGGAAAAGTCCAAACATTTTATAGTGACTTACGATTTGTAATAGTGCTATGGCGACGAGCGATTGTTACGGGGTAACTACACAGTTTAACTAATATGACACATCAAAATTTAGTAACTTATTACGTAAACTTTATTTAACCTAATTATGTATGTTAAATAATTAACAATAAAACTGAACTGGGTCAAATTTTACTTCATCATAGAGTGTGCAGCCACAAAAAATATATTACACTCTACATGTTCAAACTAAATTGGATTTTAAATCAGAGAGCCTAAAGCGCAATCTCAACTGTATCCGATTACAAAGCAACGCAACCGCGAATTTTACTACGCCACTCGTGCTACGTCGTAGTAACGCTACGGCTACGCTTACTCGTTTTTGCTACGTACCGCTTATCCGGGATAATCGCTTTATTTTTCGTGAATAGCTTTTGTAGTAACTACGTCACATAGGAAGCAACGGTGACCCGTTGATTAGTTTTCGAAAAAGCTTAGAGCTATAAATAACAAAGGGGTATATAATTTAACTTGTATGAGTATAATTGCGTCGAACCCGTTGGATGAGTGGTTAGGGTGCTTGCCTTAACCTCTGTTCTAGAGTTCCCGGGTACGATTTCCGGCAGGGTCAAATTTATGGTCTGGATCGGGTAAATAGTGGCAGTCATTTCGGCAGCCGTCTGGCGGATAAGGGATCAGGAGAGGATAGGGAAATGGATTCTGGCATCCCTTATTCACTCACTGAAACACAACAACACGTGCTGTTATTTCATGGTGGTATTCTGTAAGGGGGTGGTTATTGCAGCCAGATGGGTTGCCCAAATGATTGCGAAACGCAGTGTGCCCTGCATCTATTTTCCAGATCCAGACCAAAGCCAAATTTGAAAAGTTCATTTTTCAAAGTTGACCCTGCCGGGAATCGAACCCGGGAACCCTAGAACAGAGCGTTAAGGCAAGGACCCTAACCACTCATCCAACGGGCTGTCTGTCTATATATCCGCAACTTCCTCCTAAACCACGCAACGGATCAATATCAATTAGATAACTTTTCAGGGAAGGTTTATATCTATATATAATAAAATCTAATTGCTGCCGGACGAAGCCGGAGGCGGGCCGCTAGTGTTTGATTATTGAGGACTTAGCAACGGATCTTTGTTGCCGGTCTTAGTTTCTGCAAGTAAACGCACGAAAAAACAAGAGCTGTTTCTCGCCGCTTTTTTTTTTTAAATCTTACGACATTGACATTGACATCTTATGGCATTGGCTTGAGCTGCAGACCTATACAGCCTACTTTAAATTAATTTTGTAATTACCATCCTCACCTTGTCGAAATCCCTCTAATTCGGACCAAGCGCTTTAAAACATCTTTTGTGATGCGCACTGCTAAGGATTGGAACTCCCTGCCGGCGTCTGTATTTCCGAGCTCATATAACCCAAATCTTTTCAAGGTTCGAGTGAATAGGCATCTTCTGGGTGAGCTCGCTCCATCTTCGGCCTGATCCTTCCTACATGGACAGATGCTGGTCAAGAGCAAACCCATCTATAATAAAAAAAAATAAAAAAATTCTTAAATTAATTAAATAACCTACCGTACTTGAATTTAAATTTTAATATCTTTTATGTCTTAAAAACAAATAAGGCAAATAAATTTAAGTAAATATTATAAAATAACAAATTCTATCTATAAACTTCTCATTGTGTTTGGCTGTATGACAAAAATCGATTTTGTGCAGTCTATATCCTGCACAAATAAGCACTTTCAGAGCATGAGAAGTGAAAAATATTTTTCGTGTCAATGCAAAAATAGCCTTGACTTTGAACTTTTGAATGTTTCAACTAATACTTGAATGTTCCTAAATGTTCTCCCACTCGGCAAAATTCGATCGTAATAATTTCGAAGATGTTGCTTATTAAAATTGCTTACAAAATTTAAAAAAAAAACTCGTCATTATTCTCAGTCCTAATAAGAACTAAAGACAAAATTTTAGGGGCAACGTAGTGAAGCCGGTTTTATAAAAATAGGTGCATAGGCCAGCTAAAACCTCGATTTTTATCTATTTTCATTTAAAATAGTGTGAAAATTGATTCTATCCTGCTTTTTATATTTAAAAGACTGGTTTCACTAAGCACCCTTTCACTAAGCAATTCGCTAATTTCACTAGTAAATATCTTAATTTATTATTACCAAGCTTCACGCACTGATGTTGCTCAAATAAAGACGAGGCGTAATTTTACCGGCTTCACTCTGTCGTACACAGGGTTTTAGTTCTTGTTTATCAATATTATTTTCATGTTTATAAGTCAATATTGAAGAAAATATTTCACAAACAAATCAGAAAATGGTACTGGACCGTTGTACCTTCACGTATTTTTACATAGACACAACATAGTATTAATACTTTATCAACATATTTTATCAAAATAATATTTTAAATTTCGAACAGTTAATATTTTACATACACTAAAGTTAACGAAGTTTTATGTTAATTGTGTAGTTTTACAACAGAAAATGGGTATAAGCGAAGTAGTTAGTGGAAAAATGATTAATTGAATGCTGCGGGGCGTGTGTACTCGTTAGCGACTGTGACCACGGACTTGTTTTAATTTGAACACGTGTCTGACTCTCGCTCCGACACAACAACTTACATGGTTAACTTTCTATGGGAATTTTGTGCTCATTTTTAACAGCCAAGAAGACTTTACACGGAGATAAGGTGATGACACAAACGACTACCTTATATAGTTAGTCATATATTCTTGATATTTTTACAAACCTTATATTGGATGTCTGTTAATCGATAACGCAAAAACAGCTGACCGGATTTGGATGAAATTTGGCGCACAGATAGTTTATAACCTGTTTAACTAATAGGATACTTTTTATCCTGAAAAAAATGTTAGAGAGGGATCGTTTAAAAATATAAATAAATCGGCGCCACTTTTATGTCAAATTTCGGCTTAGGCTCATAAAACTCACTTTCCCGAAATGTGCATTTTTTCTAAAGGTTTAAAATTGTTTAGAAGGATCACTTTCTCGGAAGGTGCAAAAAGTGCACTTCCCAATAGGAACACTTTCTCAAATAGAGTACATTATCTCAGAAGGTGCATTTTTCCAAAGAGTGTACTTTTAGAAAAGTGCACATTTCGGGAAAGTGAGTTTTATGAGCCTAAGCCCAAATTTCATCCATATCTATCCGTTCAGCCGTTTTTGAGTCTTTTATAAATAAGTATACGCGAAGGTATAATCAGATACCTTCAGATGGCGAACTTCTAACAGCTCTGCCACAATTCACTTTCTTATTACTATTCTAGCAAACCAACTTCGCATGGATGCAATGTTTCACTCCAAATTATATTTTGTGTTTTCTCGTTTTTAATCTTTTCACTAGTGAAAACCGCACCAAAATCTGTTAGTTAGTTTAAAAGAAGTAAGAAACAGAGAGAAGCGGACAACGATTTTATTTTATGACAACTTCTTACACGTGGTTTTCGGTATACTGCGTAACTTTTTTTGTTTGTAACACTAAATGTTACGGGAGCTTGCACAAACGCACGGACAAATATACAAAAATTCTAAAAACTATCTTTTGACCTCGGTAACATAAGTACAACGTGTACAAATTGTTTTTTTTTTTTTTTTTTTTTTAATAGTTAGTGCACCAGGCACGGCTCGTTTACTATTTTATTATATTTATAGATATATATGCATAGATATAGATATACAGATGGGGACCGTCAGTCTGCCTGCCGACTTTTCCATGAAAGCAGTTTGTTTAGTTTTTAAACTCTTTGGAAGTGTGAGTGTAAGTTATGGATACGTTACGCACACATTCGTTCTCTCTAATACAAGTTTAAATTGCAAATGCTAAACCGGTGTACAAGTTGAAAGGCACGTTTTAATATCCCCGTACGTGACTTTTAGCGGAATATGTAGCATGGAAATGATAGTTACTCCATTAAAAATGATTTTTCTGATAGAATCCTCTCTCTAATATGACCAAACGCATTTGTATGTTACGACTTCAGCAATTGTCTTATTTTGTTGACAAAAAATTGTTTAAAATAAATAAATTGTTAGAAACAGCTTATATTTATTATTGCATTGTAGTGAACCGCCTAAATTGATGAAAGGTAAGGGATGCCAGAGCCTAATCCCATACTCTCCCCTTTTAGGTAGAAGATAGAGCACTTGCACTTGCACTTGCACTTGCACTTTGTGTTAAAATGAGTGAATCCAATGAAGAAATGCGATACATTTTAAAATTATAATACAAAAAAGGAAAAAATTCAACGTAAGCAGCGAAAAAATTTGTGACCTTTATGGACCTAATACAGTGTCACTAAGAGTAGCACAAAGTTGATTTGAGCGTTTTCAATCCGGGAATTGCAAAGATGTGAAAGATGTATGATGTCAAAGATGCCTATATAGCCCTGACCTTGCATCTTCAGATTTCCACCTGTTTCAGCCTTGGTGTATATCCAGACCTTCTGGATAATATATTAAAACAGCCGAAATAAAATTGAAAACTATTTAATTTGGCTTCTAAGAAGTAGTACGTGCCGCCATGGCCAGTGGTGAAACAAGAAGAAAAAGCATAGACAATTTTGCTTGCTCCATGGACGTTATACGGATTTTTGCAATATAAAGTTCACAGACTATGTAGATATATTCCAATATATTACAAGTCTCTTCAGAATTCTTTAGGCAGTGTCAGGTTGAGGACTGCAAAAATTACTTGTCGCGTTTTCTTTTATCAGAAGTTTCAAAATTTCTACAGCAACGGGATCATGTCACTACCTACAAGATGGCAAAAAGTCATCGAACAAAATGGCCCATATATGCTGCACTTAAATGTAAACAAACATTGAAAAAAAAAAAGCCAAGAAACTTTTTCATATTAGTATGGATTAAAAAAACTTTTACTGGTTTGTTGAGTGCTCTAAATAATCTTTTTAAAAAGGCACACTGCATAAACCGAACAGTCACTGAGGATCTATTGGCCCTTTATTTGTATCACAAAGCTTTGTTGGAATCGCGCGATATCGCCGTAACTGGGGCAAAAATTGAGGTGCTCGCTCGACCCGTTGTCGTGGCAACGCGCCCTCCCGCCCCTCAACAGTTACCGTATACACCCCCCCTCAAGGGGGGAGGCTTCCCCGCCTAAGTTGTTGCTTCAACAGATTCTCTTCTCTCTTTAATACAATATGATGTCAGGTATCTATTAATTAAAAGTTTCAGGTAGTTCTATTCCGTTACAAAGATGAAGTGATGAATTAATTCTGCTGTAAAATGTTTGTTTAGCGAATGATTAATTATTTTATATCTTTATAAGGTTAAATATAAGGTAGACGGGCTGACGGGCTATACGAGATGTGCGGATGGCGGATAGGGGGGAAACTTGTCTGACTGTTTTTATTTCATGCACTGAAACGCAACAAGCACCAGTGCTTTTATTTCACAGTGGTTGATACGGTTTTTACTAATGGAAAGAGCGATGAACGAGGGAGGTTTGTGTATATAATTTACAGAAAAAAATTACTGGTCAGCTGGGCAGCAGTGATTAATAATTTATAACAATTATAAGTAGTTTTTGAGGCGAATAAAAAGTCCTTGACTTGATAGGAAACAACAACCAAACATAGTCAACTTTTAATTTATTTATTGCAGAGAACGGACAACATGTTTTTTTCAATTACCTTCGGTACTGAGAGAGAATTCCTGCATACCCTCACTCTTAATTAACGCTGAATAATTCCATAAATGAGTAACTATACCTAATTATACAACCAAGAATTAATCTGATAAGTTTTCAAAACCGTAACGTTATATCGGTTTCTTGATGCGCTGAGGTCGCGAGAGGGAAGGCAGCTGCTGAGCTTCAGCAGTGGCTAAGGCATCGCCAAACTCGGTCGGTTGCTGGGTCTCAGTCCTAATTATGGTGCTTTCATCCTGAGCCCCTACTGATTCTGCAATACCTAATTCTGATTCATCGCCACTCTGCAGCTCCACTCCCAGTTCGGGACCCGTCACATCCCTACCAACCGACACAGAGCCTCCATCGCCGATCGCCGAGGAAAAGTAAAGTGTAAAGTACCAAATTTTTATTCTAATTACGTTATTAGAATAAAAATTTGGTATTGCAATACCTAATTCTTACAGCGAAGATATACTTAATTTCATCTAGGTATCATTATCAATCAAAATTTACAAGTATATCATCTCATATGCACAATAATATAATGAAGATTCATGGTCGTTTTGAAGAGACTAAGGGCTCGTTAATATATTTGTTTATATCATACTATGTTATAGCAATTTGAAACATATAGCCTTATCTGTTGAAAGTAAAAAGTTTTATCTCATACGCACAATAAGATAAAATTGTTTTTAGTTTGACACATATCTATTTATATTTACAATTATGAAAGGAAGTCGCTGTGCGCCACTGTCTCTTTCTTCGCTAATTTCTTTTAAATCACTCTACAAATTTCGATATGGTTTTCACTAATTAAAAGAGCGGTAAAGAAGGAAGGTTTGTGTATATAATTTGCAGAAAAAAGTTACATACGTGCAAAGCCCGGGGCTGGTCTTTTTTTTATGTTAGCCTATAACACAAGCAACGCCAAAGCTGCTGCAAGTGCGCTGCCGACTGCAGTAGGATTAATGATAAGGGATTTGGAGTGGATGGGGAAATGGCCTCTGGCATCCCTTACTCACTCACCGAAACACCACAGCACACGTGCTGTTATTTCACGGTGGTCTTAAGGGGTGTAAGGTCTGTAAGGGGGTGGTTACTGCCGCCAGACGGGCTGCCCAAATGACTGCGAAAACGCAGTGTGCCCTGCCACTACTTTCCAAATCCAGACCAGAACCAAATTTGAAAAGTTCATTTTTCAAAGTTGACCCTGCCGGGATTCGAACCCGGGACCCCTAGAACAGAGCGTTAAGGCAAACACCCTAACCACTCATCCAAAGGGCTCGTCAAGGTGGCTAGTGTATTGTAAGTTTCTTTATACAGTAGTGGTGAATTAAACTAAAATTACCACCGTTGGTTTCTAATGATTATATTGGGTTCTTAATATACTGAAAGGCACAGTGATGAATTCAGTAATGAAAATAAGTAATTGGAATCGGGGACGAACCCCGCCATTATTGATAGCGTTAGTGATAAATTGTTCGAATGTCGATTGTGTAGTACGTGTGGAATTGTGGATTCAATTAGCCCATCTCATTTAGAATTCGGTCTCCGTTTTATTTATATAGTTCGGTTCTATCTCACGACACACCCATTTGACCGTTTGAAACGATTTAACTTTAATTAAGAACCTTTGGAATGAAACTACTCGTAAATTAACTGTCTTGCATAAATAAGAACCGTATAAGAATCTTTTTCAGTGATTACATAACTGACATTTAAACAAAGAAGTCAATACTTTTTTGTATAAAAAAGTATTGTATTCTTTTTTTTTTGTTCTTTTTTTACGATATAAAGGTTTTTGTATAGGCACAGGGCATACTGCGTTTTGCTGTCTTTTGGGCAGCCAATCTGGCGACAGTAACCACCTCCTTACAAAAGACCACCGTGAAATAACACCATGTGTGCTGTTATGTTTCGATGAGTGAGTAAGGGATGCTAAAACCCATTGCCTATCCTTTACTAATCCCCTATCCTTAATCTTACTATAGTTATCGCAGTTGCAGCACATGTTTCTTTGCTTGTGTTATAGGCGACGGTAGCCACCTACCATCAAATGGACCGTCAAGCCTGTCTGTCAAACTTAACATGAAAAGAAATGAAATTTAATAGATTGCTTGGTGAGCAAGGGATTCCAGAGACTATTCTCAATATATCAGCTTCGTATAATTTCTGGGACCATAGATTTATATGGGACCATTGGGGTTGCATAGATTTTAGACAAATACCATCGAATGAGGTTCTTACCAATACATAATAAATTAATAAATATTTCACACATATTTATAAAGTCAATTTGTGGTCACAAACTCAGTGGACACATAAAAACAAAAAAGCATGCCTTCTACTAAAAATAAAAGTGTTCGAGGCCACTGAAGCATCCAAACATGAAAACCTTGTCTGTGCACGTGGTGAAATCTGTTACACAATAAACAAACTTAGCAGTAGTTCATGTATGCAAATAAATGAAATTGAAGTATCTGTTTGTAATGTCGAAATAACGGCTCTTTTTCTAAATTTATATTTTGTATGTCTGTTTGTTCCAGCTAATCTCCGAAATGGCTGTACCGATTTTGACGGGACTTTTATTAGCAGATAGCTGATGTTGTAAGAAGTAACATAGCATCCTTTTATTTTAGAAAAAAAATGTACATAAACAGTGACCAGTATCGCGCGTGCCCCACGCGCACGCCGCCGCAGAGAAGCGTGTCCCCGGCCAGTTAGTTTCAGCTAGTCTCGTATAAATTCAAGTATTCACGTCAGTTAAATAAATTAACTGTCCACATACAAACACTGCTCTCTGTACATTTTACAAGAAAACATTACATAGAGATAGTACTTATAGAGTATCATAAAGTACCATAAAATATTATAATATATAGAGACAGTTGTTATAATTTATTTCAAATATAATAATTATATTTTAAATACAAATTTTATTCTTCACTAGCTGTGCCCGCGACTTCGTCTGCGTTGAAAAATAAAAAATATAACACATGAGAAAATATGTACTATTTTCTCTATATATATTATATTATATTATATTATATTATATTATATTATATTATATTATATTATATTATATAAATATAAAATATATTTATATTTATATTTTAACTCAACATGAACTTAACATTTTTCCAGGATAAAAAGTATTCTATATGTTAATCCAGGTAATAAACTACCTGTACGCCAAATTTCATCGATATCCGTTCAGTAATTTTTACGTGAAAGAGTAACAAACTTCCAAACATATTAACTTTCGCATATTAGTAGGATTAAATTAATAAAAAGCTTCTCAAGCAGTTTACAGACTCAAATATATGAAAAAAATGAACCTAAAGTAAATTTCGTTTCTAAGTGTAAATATTACCAATATTTGGAAGACACTGCGTTCTGTAGTCATAAGCTGAATAACCGGACGGGGACAGTAACCGTTTATTTTAGAGATTCCTACGTACGTATGTAACAACAAATATTCTAATGTTTATTTACGTAAGTAAAGCATGACAGGGCTAAACTTTTCTTAACCGGCAGCTCTCTTGTATGTCCAATGATTGCAATTACTACCTGCGTTGTGTACTGTAAAGGATGATTCATATTACACCGGACCGTGCCCTAACCGAGGCACAGACAGGGTCCGGTAAAGATATTCATAGTATGCTTTTGTATGAACTAATTCATAAGTGGACATTTTGGGAACAATAAAAATATTTATTTTTGTAATTCCCAAAATGTTCCAAATTGGATATTTCTTGTGGGACATTTTGGGAATAGACCTCCGATTCTTTCCCGGCTGCAGCGCCCTCCAATTGCGACATGTCGTAACATGATTGTTTTCACCTAGCCCTCGGAGACTAGTTGACGGGCGGTCTGTAGTGAAGTGAAAAATTACTGATATGTGTGCGCAAATACCGTGTACTTTATGACATGAGTTGCTCAAAGTATTTGGATAGTAAATACAAAATAGTATAACTGGCAAAATACAAAATGAAAAAAAAAAGTATTGCTGGCACTGTTGGCACACTTGGAAATGACAAGGCTCGCGCACGGCTCGGTGACGGCACGGTGTAATATGAATCTTCCTTAAGCCTATTTATCATAAAAATACATTGAGAGGATCTCTTCTGCTATACTATACTGTGTATCTTATGCTATACCTGGTGATCCATTCATGTCGTCTCATCTACACTCCCCCGCTCCCCGCTGCGCCCTTAAACCCCCTTTCGCCCCCCTCTTCTCTCCCCTGGTTGACGCCTGCGTACGTTCATTACGAGAATTCTGGTTTTTTGTACTGAATGTACGCACGATTGTGTTCACTACAATCAATCAATAGGTATACATTTTGCTTGTTCATGCGAATCATTCTTTTCTTGGGTGTCATTTATCATTTTTTTTAAATTATTTTAAACTTGCTGGACACGGTTATGGTGCGCTACGGGGCGCGCGCGGTACTGGACACTGCTAATAATTATGTTCCTATATATTATAATATTTTATTTTTCAAAAATAAACCTAAGTCACTCCTTATAACATTGAAAGTCACGTCAAAATCGGTCCAGCCGGACCAGGAGATTAGCCGGAATAAACATTCAAACAGATTTAAAAAAAAATTTTTTTACATAACTATTGTATCTATACTTTGATATTAATTTAGTAAAAAGCAGTTATCTTGACATTACAAACGGACATTTTTTATTTATTTGTATATAGATAAATTTTAATCCAACAAATGCCAGTTAAGTTACAATATTTCGTAAATTAGGTAATTCTTGATTGGATAATAATGAACATTTTTTATGTATATTCTGAATGTTGCATTCGTCGCATTATTTTATTATTACATTTCTAAAGAAAGGTTACTTAATCGTTACAGCAATTTTTCGTAAAGATCAAAAATTATAATTATTTTGTAAAATTTATAAATCATATTCTAATTGATTAATGCCAATGGATTTTAATCAATTTGATATTGATTAAAATCGGTAAGGGATTCAATAAATTATAAAAAAAAAGCGGATAATAATTATTGATGTCTTCATTGTGCTCCGCAGTCAATTATTTCTGGCGGCATTAAAACCCAGTTACATAAGACCTCTATAACACAAAAGCAGAATAGGCATTAAAGAATCAAAGAATAAATGGTTTTGGAGAAAAATATATGTTGAAAGGAGTCTAAAACATTACTCATTTTTTGTATTAAAATTGAGATTGATAAGATTTTCAATAAAATAGAAGTATAAATAACTGCAATCGGCCATGTTAACTGAAACACCAATCAGAGCGAATGACGTCACGCCCAGGTAAGTGCCATCGTGTTGCTTGACTTTGCTTTGACAGAATGAAAAATCTGATGAGATGTCGGTGACGTCACGGTTCATCAGACGCGACGCCATGACACCTAAGAGCGTTTTCGCGCGTAATTCAAAATAGATTTAAAAACTTTCAATAATTCGCGTTGAAATTTAGTTTTTTTGCTGAAATATTGTGTTTTTTTTCGGATATGGTAGACGTGTATCTACATTATGGTAGGGAATTTTAAAATCTGTCATCATGCCTATTGTTATGTTGCAATGCCAGACCCTATTCCTTTATTTCCAACTTATCAGAGTTGCAAATCACTTAATAACCTCTGATATTTTTTTTCTTTCATAGAAAACGATAGTATCTTACTATTAAGAGGATGTTAGCCTGCCTACCACTTTTACTCATAAAAAAATTAATAACATCTTATAAAGTCTCTAATATAATAATGAATTTATGTTACACTAAACAAATTCATGCCAATTCTTATCAGGTAGCGTTCGAGAGTCAGTGAAACAATATTTATCTGACAGTGCCCCTTTTATTGTTTGCTTGCAGACCACTGAATGTTCCTGAGCACGCAGAAACAAGCCGCCGCGCGGCATGCCATTGTTCTGGCTAGAGTTTATGAAAAACGGAATGTTCGAATCTTCAATTTTAAAATTCAGCTCTGTTTAGCCAGAACGGTCAATTGCACTGTTTTTATTGATCTGGTAATCCTCTTTTGAATAGTAGTTGCGTGGGCCAATATTGGACGGCTGCTCAACACTAACATTGCCAACATAATGAGTAAATTTAATTTAGGAAAGCGCATAAATTAGCAATTTGAAGTAGAAACTCATATAAATGGTCACCGGTTTATTAAGTTAAATATTATCATCTGTTTTATTATTATTTTGCTTTTATTACAACTTTATTTCGAAATAACGACCCGTTGGATGAGTGATTAGGGTACTTGCCTTAACGCTTTGTTCTAGGGTTCCCGGGTTCGATTCCCGGCAGGGTCAACATTGAAAAATAAACTTTTCAAATATGGCTCTGGTCTGGATTTGGAAAGTAGTGGCAGGGCACATTGTGTTTTCGCAGTCATTTGGGCAGCCCGTCTGGAGGCAGTAACCACCCCCTTACAGAAGACCACCGTGAAATAACAGCACGCGTGCTGTTGTGTTTCGGTGAGTGAGTAAGGGATGCCAGAGCCAATTTTCCTACCCCCCTCCTAATTCCTTATCCTTAATCCTACTGCAGTCGGCGGCGCACTTGCAGCAGCTTTGGCGTTGCTGTGTTATAGGCGACGGTAGCCACCTAACATCAAATGGACCGTTAGCCTGTCTGCCGACCTGAACATAAAAAAAAGAAATTCCAAGTTAAATAGTGTTCACCGCAAAATGTCTTTCAAAGTGGACACATAAAATTTATAGCACTTCA
Source organism: Bembecia ichneumoniformis (assembly GCA_910589475.2). Lineage (NCBI taxonomy): Eukaryota > Metazoa > Arthropoda > Insecta > Lepidoptera > Sesiidae > Bembecia > Bembecia ichneumoniformis. The sequence continues at coordinate 2,130,713 of OU342520.1, forward strand.
ACAAACTATCAATATGGCGGCTTCTATCGTACCCCGTTATTTGCGAAATAAATCACCTATTTTTACTACCCCGAATGGTGTTTTCGAAAACATACTGCCGTCCCTTTTCCCCATTGTGCACCGGCGTATATCTGTCACATTTCTACCTCTATACATCACGTTCATAAGCCCTTAAAATGAGTGTTTATTGCTGGTCCTTCGAACCGGACTCTTGTGAATTACGGACAAGATTTTAATAGAGAATACTCTCTATTGTGTTGTGTTAAGGTTGCTTTTGTGTTTATCGTGTGATGTAGTGCAGGTGCGTGGATTATGGGTTTATCTAGTCGTTACTCTGTGAACAGATGTGGGTAGTAGTCTGGATAAACTAGGAGAATTGCCACATATCTTGCTCAACCATAAGTATTAGAAGGTCAAGCGTTCGAAACGTGATTTAATAGCTTCATTGCACCAGGAAAATGCTCTATAGAAACTAGTGGTTACACGTAATGAACATCAGATAATATCCTTTTCAATTTACCGCCAGTTTGGAATGCATATTTTATGAGAACTGGCAAGAAACCTCATATTTGCTCTATTCAATATCAATTTGCGATACTATTGTATACCTAATAAAACGAATTCAGCCGTCAGTCAATACTTAGATATTGTCAATATTATTACTCAAATAATTTTATCAAGGCGACTGTATAATATTTTTTGAATTTCCGAATAGTGAGGATATGTGAAAAAGTATCCCCACTGGCACCCTTAGTAGGGGATATAGCGAAAAAGAGTAAATGAAATCGTTAAACTCGAAATAAAAATAAATAAAAAAAACGGGACAAGTGCGAGTTGAACTCGCGTGAAGAGGGTTCCGTACGATGTTACCTATCTGCACAATATTGAGTGATTTACCATGTTATTTTAATATCATGGACTTCTTATAGGTTTTCCTGTAATCTATAAGTAGGAAACAAATTTCTGTATTTTTTTCAGTAGTTTCGGAGATAAGGGGGGGGGGGGGGTTTGAAATGGTCGGACAGACGGACACACGAGTGATCCTATAAGGGTTCGGACGTACGGAACCCTAACAATAAAAAAATATAATAAATAAGAAATAAATATCGTCGTTGTCAAACCAAAATTTGCTTATGCGCGCTATTTGTCGAACTTATGACCTCATGCTATGTGTAGCAGCTAGAATCTTTAACGTATAAAATTTTCTCTTTTCTCATTATAACAAATAAATAATTAAATTTTCTTGTTTAAAAGACCAATTAAATATATCCTAGACCATTAAATATATCCTAAGTTTCAAATAAAATACTTCAAAAGAAAAAAATATAAACAAACTTTCATGTAAAATTTTCCGACAAAAATATTTTTTGTCAATATCTCAAAAGAATACTTTTTGATTTTGGTTATAACGACGATATAGGAAATAATTTCAAACTCTTCCATCAGTGGAATATTAAAAATATTCCACTTCTTACTTAAAATTCTGAGTGAGATTCTCGTCTAATAAGAAAAAGATTTCCTTTCTCATTGGGAAAGCCAGTAGTTTGAATCAGGGGCGATTTTTTTGTGAAGTACTTAAAAAAATTTACACAACACCTCAGCTCTTCGCGACAATGGATTTATGCGGCGCAATAATGCGTATAGTAATAGTTATTTTCTTTTGTGTCAGTTTCGGAGCAAGGTCCTCACGAGAAGCGTTTACTAAACGCGCTGCTCTTGAATTACAACACCCTGGAGCGGCCCGTAGCCAATGAGAGCGAGCCGCTCGAGGTCAAGTTTGGCTTGACCCTGCAGCAAATCATCGATGTGGTGAGTGTCTTTGTACTTCATTATACTTAACAATCACGCTGAATATTTTATGTTTTCGGCAGCGCGGTTGTCGTACTACAATTTTACGTAAAATTATTTCTAAAGTGGTTGGTGCTTTAACAATACGCAAAAAACAGACATATGTTAAGCAGTCATAAACTAGGATGCTGTAACCACCCGGTCCCAGAAGACCTTTTCTTCTTCTCTCAGTGCTGTCTCCTACTGGAAGTTAGTTATAATCATGGCTATATCATTCATGGAGATTCTTAAGCCAGGAGGAAGTACGTCATCTACCCGGCTTATGTCTACCATGTATTTTTCCTTACATGATCATACTTCTCACCGCGCATTATAAGCCCAAAGTGTTCTGACTTTGATTTCACAGAAGACCACCATGAAATAAATGAAATATTTCTGCTGTATTTTCGTAACCGAGCAAAGAGTTGCAGTACTTATTCGTGTTACTAACATCCTTTATTGAATCAAAGTCTTTTGTTTAGAAGGTTGATACCGTGTGCTATTTTAAACAATCAAAACAATCACGCTGCCGTAGCAAAAATTTTGTGCTAAATAATGTATAGTTCTGCGTAGAGCATAATTTATGATATATAAATGGTACAATCAACATAAAACGTGATAAAGTTTGATGTTGATTGTATCATAAAATAATTTTTAAGATCACAAATTCAGATTTTAATTATTTTTTATATTAGATTTAGAATATGAGGGATCTCATAATAAAGTATGAGGCGATTTTTATTTTTTACTATTTTAATTTAATACATTTAACTACCTACATTTAATGGTTATGTACACGTAAATTTTATTGTTTGAATATGTAAAGTTTGAACGATAGATTTATTTGTTTAATAAATTTAATAATTTATTGTAAAATTATTGTTTTACAAATAAATCTTAATGAAAATATATTAGGTAATGTTAAGATATTTATTCAAGTTTCATCTTAAAAATTATTGAAGGAACTTACCGGGATCGTGAATGAAATTAAAATTGAAAATCGAAGCTACGATTCAGATAATCGTTCAATGGAAATGCTCCTCATTATTAAGAATACATTAGAGCCAATATTTTCAGATGCATTCAGGGTAAATTGAATTTCCAGTTTAAATGCTTGCAATACAAAATCCAATCTGAATAACCATTTGAAACGGAGAGTAATTACAAATTTATTCAATATAAATTCGAGCGAACAACTGTGCATTAAGTGTTTGCGGTTGAAAATAGTTTATGCTCGTAATTGGTTATAACCGCTTCACATACCTATTAATATATGTATATATAGATTAGGGAATCGGTAAAACGTTTTGTGATTAATTATTTATATATAAATACAGTACATTTACTACAGTTTGAAAAAATGAATAAAATGAAAAAATAAAAAAGAGTCTTTTCCATATTATCTTGTTTTGTCTACATTTAATCCGATTTGCTGAATTTATAATGTCCAAACAGTTATCAAAATTGTGGCTTTCAAACACGCAAATGAAGTGAAATATTCATTTATTAGATATTTGAAATTATTCATGAAATTAATTTCGAATACTAAATTCCCAATAAACTGTACATCGTGACATTTTGAGTTTAATAACGCTAATTCGTTAAAAAAATGCTAACTGGGGCAGTTTTGCAGTTTTAACGAGGGGGAAAATCTGCATAACGACAAGGCTACACAGGACTTGGTTCTATTACTGATGGGACTTTGAACCAATACCGGATATTGGCCGGGGCGTGACGCGCCTGGTCCTCTCACAAATAAATTTTAAATCTATTTAACTAAGAGGGATTAAATCACTATGTTGTAAGTGATGACATATGGCGTTGAAACGTGGTCTCTAATTGTGGGCCTCGTAAGTAAGCTCAACGTCGCTCAACGAGCTATGGAGAAGGTTATGTTCGGGGTTGAAGTAACCCGGAGTTGAAGTGGCAATGGACAAGCCGCATAGTACGGAGAGCCGACGGCCGCTGGCGCCGGAAGGTTTTCGTTTGTCCACCTACAACCTGATAAGGGCCGCGGGTTCCAAGCTGCTTCTGATCGATCCTTTTGGAGAATTAAGGGGGAGGCATTTGTCCAGCAGTAGACGTCCTACGACTGAGATGATGAAGAGGATTTAAATGTCCCTGGAGGGCCGTTTTATCAACTTGGGATGGACTACGGGTAGTACAACCGGTCATCTAGTAAGGTCCCTCGTGGGCGTGATACGCCGCGCATCGAAGATGAGAACCGACCAAGTACATATATATATATCTGGCCTGAGGCATTGTTTGGTGTGCCTGAGGCGCGTGTCGCGTTTTCGCTGTTGTATGTCGTTGTCTTTTCCGTGGTAAGATCATCCTAGTCTGTTAGGATGTGCTTGGGTCTTCTTCTGAAACGATGAAGAGCGTTATTTATTTATTTATTTTATTTATTTATTTACACAAAGAAAAAATACATTGGGCGGTACACAGTTTAGGTGTACTATAAACTCAATTAAGTTTCTAGAGTACACCTGAGTTGTCTTCAATGGCGTTAGCATTGTTGATTGTTGAAAAGCTATAATCATTTGTGGGTTGGGATGGTGAGGAATAGCATCATGGTATTTAATGGCAAAGTCATTCATGCAATTGACAATCGAGGGAAGATCAGATCAAAATGGAGATTGACATTACCGACGAACCATGGGGCGTTCCGCATGAATCGAGTTTGTATAATTTGTTGCACTTGCTTCTATGGTGTTGCTTTTGTCGGCGACCGTCAATTTATGTACCTATCAACCTTTACATAAAATTAAAGAAAAAAAAATAGAGAGCAAATAATTTGATGAAAGAGGCATTGTAATGAAAACCACCGAAGCAGCAACGAACTATTTAAACTTTGTGTAGTTTCCAACTCGCCTCAACAGTTAAAATAGATTCGAACCTTTCAGTAACAGATTAAAACCACGTAACAGGCTTGCTCAAACATTTGCCGTGTGGACCGATCTCACCTCGAATCAAAATTAATCCAATCTGACAATACCAATTTTGAAATTCAAATCTCAAAATTAAAATGGAAAACTATAGATAGGTACCTTATATGACGGGAAGTTTAATAAAAATAAAAAAAAATTGAAAAATCTATTTACTTTCATCCTTATTAATTCATTTAAAATGATTTTTTAAAATTCAGACATATTTTATAATTTAGGTAGGCTCGCTCGCAATCTTGTAGCATTGGTGAATCTCACCTATAGACAAACAATCCCACCAGGCCAATTATTGTATAGAGTTTAGAATTAAAAGTATTGCTCTTAAAATAAAAACACTTTTGCATTTTATTTTATTTTTTAATAAAAACGCTAGAGCAATACAGAAAACAACATACCATAGAGACAGTAATATTAATCACATTGCCACTTAGAGGATTTCATTATGTACCTAAACAGATACCACGTTAATTCTCATACACCTAAGTCTGTAGTTACTGAAATAATTGCTATTTTGAACTAAATAGGTTTACCTGTAGGATTACGATTGAAATTATAGAAACTTTGGTGGCGCTGAGAAAACCCTGAAGGGTTCGAAATCTAAATTTCTAGTAAATCTAGTAAATTAAAAAATAGTAGTAAATAGTAAGCGAACAGTTGACTGTCTGATGGACAGGATAGGCAGAGGAAGGAAATGCACGTACCTTGTAACCGGTTCTCTGGTGCGATCTCCTGCAGGATTCTCCAGAACTTCCAACTGGCAGACACTGTTCACTTGTATTTATGTTTGTTAAGCGTTAAGGCGCGGATCTTCTTTACTTCGAGCGAATCACACTTGAAGCGTAGGCGTGATCTCCTTCCACGTTCGCGGCGGTAACATGCATTATTTGGATGCGTGGGTAAAGAGGAAAAATTGAGGGCTATATTTTAATGAATAGACTGGTAACAATTAATAAGGAAAATGGACTTGACAGCCAACCTAATCGATCACGGCGCAAACAAACTTTATAATACAAATAAAAAATCTAATATCTGTAAAAGTATTTAAGTACATAATTAAATATTGTAATATCTCTATGTTAGATAACATCATCACGAGTTTTTAATCCTAATCGTAATTCTGTACCCAGGGGCCTTAGACAAAGTAGCATTCGCTCCGTAGCGATGCGATATCGAAGTTCGTTATCGTCTCAGCGACAAAGAAATCATGACAAGGTATCACGTGTTTATCACGTGTTACAGTGTCGATTCCGGAGCGAATGCTACTTTGTCTAAGGCCCCAGTACTGTCTTCAGAACAAATTTTTAATAATCATAACAAATTCGCATTTATAACCTTTTTGTAAGTGTTAAAATCAGCGACGCTGATGGGATCAGCGTTTCGGGACTGATGGATTATATGGGACCCGCAGTGTTCACTGTTCTCAGATATCTATAGGAAAGCTAATGAGCGTTGGGTTGGACAAGTCTTGGAGTGGAGATCATGGTTGTAATGCCCCATTTTACGACTAATCGCGTGTTGATCTGATAATTTTAAGAAGGCGGTTGAGGAGGGCGGAGTATTGAGTGTGGTTGCGCTCAATTAAAAAGCCTTAAGATGATCCTATATTTTTCAAATTCAAAAGTGTTTTTCAAGAATATGCCAGTGACAATTGCAAGGTACGTGAACACTGACGAATTTTTACGTCCACAAATTCAAGTTTAAGCTACTCAGCGAGATATGGAGAGAGCAATGTGAAGCTTGGAAAAAATCAGTCAGTGGGAGTGAAGATGAGGAACAAACTACCTGCCAAGATATTTCTTTACCCTGAACTGGTTCCAAATATTGCAGGGTCGGAGGGTGTTGTGTTTGTCTTTAAACGACTATAGCCACTTACCAATAAATTGACCTTCAACCTGTCTACTTCTGTTTATTATGTGGAATCACAAAAATGATTTGTCTGGCTGGCTCGAAACTGTGATTATTATGAAATCTTTAATAGAACAGAATAAATGTTTCACTCTGTTCAAAGCCGAATGAATAGTGAGTTTAAACTTGTAAAAAATGTTATCACAGACTATATAGATCAAGGGAACGAAGTGGAATGAAAAATGGAACAAAAGTTGGTTTGAAAATGGAACAGAATCCGAGACGGGCACAAGAACGAAGTGCAAGGCGCGCCCGCAGGCATTGCAGCTTGAGCCTCGCTGTGGAAAAAAATGTTTGCTCTCTTCCACATTCAAAAGGATGTGTTGAACCGGTCCGGTTATAATAAAGTTTCCATTGTTATGACTACGTTGACTTGCTACTTGATATTAAATATTCACAGGAGCAGTTATTTTAGTGAATTATTAATAGCTTACAATGAAATGTTGATTATTTACTTAATGGCCATGAATTATGTCCATGCTTTTGCGTGAAGCATACAAATTTCAATATGTCCTCGTAAATAATGTGGACAAAACATGAGCAATTTAACATTTTTCTTGATTTACAATATTAAATATTAACCGTCTACCTATCCGCCACTCATTATATAAAACAAAATGTGTACATTTTACATTGAACAAATAACATATAAAAATATTAACACAGTTTTTCGCTCGAAATTTATTTTTAATAAAACAAGAATTATTTTTATTATCAGCTTTATTGACTAATGAATTTATAGTGTATTATTAGATTTGCCTGCGGATAAGAAGTTATATTTGGACAAATAATGATTTATTTAAAAAAGGTTTCGAAGGTTCTTTAAAAAAATATAAATTCACAAAAGGACACACTTTGTTTTTGAAAATTTTATTTTGTAAGTTTTTGACAAGTAAGTACACAATTTATTTTTCATTTAAATGTGTTATTAAAAAGGTTTGTTACAACTTTTTTCTCCTTTCGAAGGTTCTATAAAAAAAAGTATATTCACAAAAGGACACATTTTGTTTTTGAAAATTTTATTTTGTATGTTTTTGACAAGTAAGTCTTGTTCACAATTTATTTTTCATTTAAATATGTTATTTTTAGTTTTATTTTTAATTAAAAAGAAGTTATTTATTATTTTTTATTATCACTCAATAGTATGAAATCTGTATTTATTTAAAAGAAATATAAAATGTACTCAAATACTTTTAGATGACGTGGACTTTAATTAAGCGAAATGAATATTCATTAGCCAATCAAGTTAATTATAAATCTAGATAATAATGAAAGTGCTTTTAATATTGCAAGCAATACTTAAAGCTGGAAAATTCATTTAATAGCATAAAAATAGAGACGGACAGATTTGCGATCTGTTGAACTTTGCGATAATTGCAGAGCGATAAAATGTTGCATTGTAGATATTTTTCATTGTGAATCATATTTATAATGAATAGGGAATATGCGTCTAATTAAAAAAAAGGCTTAAATATTTTTTTATCAACATTTTTGCTTTAGAATTATGTCTATGTAAATATTTTTTAATATTATTTCTTTTTCGTTAAGAAAATAATTATTAAAAAATACAAAAAATTATTGGGAAATTCAAAATACTTGAAACGGTCAGTTCGGATGTGACGTCAAAGTCTATGAAATGTCAACAAGCGAGTAGATGTTTGCGATTTTTAACATTTGATTGTTATTGTAGACTGTGACGTCACGACAAGCGCGCCAAAAGTGCCCGTAGCCGTTAATTAATTTTAACATATTTTTTTTGTTACTAAAATTTTTGTTTTTTGTCGCTGAATATTTTTTCACGGTTATATAACGATTTAACCTATCGTATGAAAAAATATAAAAAAAATGTGCATATTCCCTATTGTAGCTGTCGTTACGAGGAAAATAAATTCAACTTAAATGTTTTTTTTTTAAGAGTAATTTGTTTCATTTATATTTGAAACAATGTTTAATTTGTGCAAATGAGTAGGCATCATTTAAAAACTGATGCGATTTAAATCGAACATTAGACAGGATTTTGATATTCATTATTTTTTTCGTTCCTTTCTTGCGTCGCCGCTTGTTCCTTTAACAATGTAAGGACGAGAAAAATCAAATCCTGACAACAAACGTCTGGCTTAATTTGGTAAGTGGTAGGAGCCGGTTTTGGCGTCCCTGCCTCGCTCTATCGTCCACCACCGACCGGAATAACTATTTAAATCACGTTAAATTTCTATTCAACAACTACAGCACGACTAATTTAAATATTTCCTGTGGCACTTAAGCTTTTAATTGAACACTTTTTCAATGAGCACTTATTTGGAAGGTATCAGGCGGCGGGCGAGGTCAGAAGGCGCTGCGAGCGCGGCAGTTCTGTCGACAGTCGGTGTTAAAAATGTTGTAAACAAAGCGCATATCTATAGATTGTGTGTTGGGCGACGGACGAATGACAAATTAATCGCATGCGATTGTTCGCGCGTCGCCCGTTCCCATTGTACCCGTCGAATCGCCGTTGTCTAGATTATGAATACTGACTACGCCCTTTCTGTTTTTTGTTGACATCGTCTAACCCAATAGGACGAGAAGAATCAACTACTTATAACAAATATTTGGCTGTCATTGGTAAGTGTAATAAAAACCAAACCTAAATTAACCACTTGATAAAACTTCTGAAGTGTTTTTTTTAACTAATTTTACTTTAACTTTATTTTTTTTTCTATTTTATACATTCTTTTTTTTGTTTGTCTATCTCGTTGATTTCTTTTCACTATTCAACTAAGAATTTGCATAGCGTTGTGGGTTATGCGGCAGTTTTTTTGACTCTCTTTCGATTCTATTGGTATTCAGCTCATGTAGATAGATTAGATAAATTCATGCATCCCATCATAAGAGTATTCATTAGTTACATTAGTCATCGTTATTTCTTTAGTTATCAGTTAGTATAATATTTTATGGTGAGCGTTTTTTTCATATCGAGTGTTGCATATTTTGTAGCAATGCGATCGAACAGGGATGGCTCAAAATGATCTGGACTCTTGCTGTTCAATCTTATTTTTTATTTTTTTATTTTCTCAGAATGAATACATTACGTTAGACCTTTATAAACCATTGTAAACACACATATCTTATCTCGCCTAAGTTGCATATAATTATTATAAGAAATTCTGTCTTTTAGTGAAGATGCGAGGCGTTAAAGTTTAAACTTTACTGCAACGTGTATATATGTGTATGTATATATATATATATATATATATATATATATATATATATATATATATATATATATATATATATATATATATTTAGTAATTTATAAAGTAAGTTTGTATGGTGTCCAATGAGTCACATCGGTGCTGACTGAAAATCAGCGCTGTAGGTGTTTGTGTGGCACCTCAGCACAATGCTGAGCCAGTATCCGATTTTTATTCACGTTTTTTTTATTAATTTCTGCCCTGTTCTTGTACTTAATGTGTCTTTCGTGCAGTGAATAAAAATCTTTCTTTCTTTTTTCAATGAAAAAAAAAAAAAAAAATCTTTTTAAAACGTCGTCGATTCAAAAGTTTTGTGGATTATAAATTTTAAATGAGAATTTTAAACTACTCATTCGATTTGTACAAATTCAATTTTAAAATCAAATTTTACAAATTTAATCCCGTGTAATTCATGTTTTTTATTTGAAGGTAAACATATTGTATAGACTGCCGTGTAAGCCTCAATGCGATTTAACACATTTACTAATAGTTGACGTAAATGATACACTAAAACTTAATAAAGAATATAAATTGTATAGGTGTGTATTTTGTGATTGCGTTCAGAGAGTTGCATAAATTTGGGATTTTTGGGTTTAAAAAAGTGTCGTTTGTTTTGAAATCACAAACTTTGTTTAATATGTGCACTGTCACTCGGGTGTGTTTATGTCCACTAATGTAAATTGATTATGCACATCCTGGATACCCGCTCCTGTTTTTTTATTTGGCTACAAAAACGGTAGTTACATATCATAATCAGCAAGTCTGCATGGCTGTGGAATGTTTTTGGGATTTTCTAAATTGGGACTGTTTACAATTGATTGTCAAATATTTAGATTTGCCTGCGGATAAGAAGTTATATTTGGACAAATAATGATTTATTTAAAAAAAAAGGTTTGTTACAACTTTATCCTCCTTTCGAAGGTTTTTTAAAAAAATATAAATTCACACAAGGACACACTTTGTTTTTGAAAATTTTATTTTTTAAATTTATGACAAGTAAGTAAGTATACACAATTTATTTTTCATTTAAATGTTTTATTTTTAGTTTTATTTTTAATTAAAAAGAAGTTAAATTTCAACGCTTAATGTACATACTTTTGATGTTGGCTGTACATAAAACTTTTGTAATGCATTCTAAGACAGTATCCGCGAGTTTTATTGTTTTGTGAATGATGGATGAAATTCTGCCTCTTCCAGCACAAAAGGTATGTTTGTTAAGCAATGTAAATAATACTTATTTTAGCATTTACCAATACGGCAGCTTAGTTCGAACCTTGAATCGTAGCGACCCCCCTCCCTAGTCTTGCCCCCCAAAAATTAAAGATGACTAATCCATGCAAGGAATTACACATTAGTTAGACACTGTTTAAGAAAAGCAATGTAAGAAGATGTAGTTATTTACCTTCGTGTGCATGCTAGCCCTAGCACGTAATGCTTTTTGTATAGTTTAAATCTTTCACGCTGTCTTCTTTTCTATATTTTTATTTGTGTACTAGATTGTATTCTCTTTCGATATTTTATTCTCACACTAGTGTTTCGTATAATGTGGTGGCATAAATTTGTGTTGTGTTAATTTGATGTATCTACTCTTTTTCAGATGTCAAAAGTATCAATACAAACAGAATACAATCATATGGAATTTTTTTTCTCACTTGCAAGGAAAACTAATTTCATTGATTGCCTTAGTGATGTGTTGAGATAATATGAACGTATCGACAATTAACAAAATAAATGTTATTTTAACACTTTTTCTTTGAAATGTTTATTTATAAATATTTGCGTATCTATGATTTGGTTCAAGTTGGGTCATTAAATAAAAGAACGAATAAAAAACTACCAAGTAAGATGGTTAAATAAACAACATTGTTTAAATAACGCGAGCCGAGTCAACAAAATTTTGTTTAATACTTTTTTAAACATTAAATCCGTCTTTTGTAGCTGATATGAATGTATTCTGTGTGTAAAGTCAAAAAACTTTTTCAATGTACGCAGGCGGCGATAGTTTTGTAGCGACACTGAAGTCGCCGTGTGTGTTTATAGTCTTTAATAATAAAATATATACAGTTATTTGCATAATAATAATTTTTTTTTACTAGTGAACTTATTGGTTATATATAGTAATAAATAATTAGCAGTTTTCTCACGGATAAATTGACATAAAATTATGTAGTCAGTAGAAAAATGTTATTATCTTAAAATAATCTTAAAAATAACAAGTGAATCTAGTTTATTATAACGACTGGTTTTTACATAAATTAAAATTAAGTGTCAAATATGAGACATTGCCGCGCTGAAAGTAGTTGGCTTTTAGCCGATAGGAGTCCGACATACCCCGTAGCTTCCCTTACGCTGCCTGGCATCTATGATTATTTCTTAGCGTTAAAAAAGGAAGATCTGTATTCTCAAAAAAATAAAAATAAAAATACATAAATACAATACATATAAACGTCATTTAAAAGCACGCATCTTTTGCAAATGTATCTTAGGTCCCCCAAGCTAGAAACGTGTGTTTATATTTGTTTATACACATATAAACACATATTAATAAATAAAATTAGGTCCACAATTTTTTTTGTTATTATTTACAGAAATGTTTTATTGATTGAAATATTAGAAATACCTTTTTTATATTAATTAACGAGAAGCATTTTACGAAATGTAAAAAGGTTGTTTTAATTTTAAAATCAATCCTTTTTTTATATTCGAACAATTAATATTTTTTTTTTTGTAATAAAACGTTTTTAATAATAGTAAATTGTTTCGTTTCATGGAACCTTAACCTAAACACATCATAATATGTTTGAAACAGTTGAAAAAATGGAATCAAAATCAAAATCAAAATCAAAATATTTATTTATCAATTAGGTTTCTCCAAGAAACTCTTATGATCGTCATTTGGAATTACCAGTTAAATTTAAATTTACCAGGGTTTCGGAAAAAAAGGCAAGATGACGATCCTGAGAAGAAACCCCGAAAGGAACTCAGGATACTATTCTTTTTGTCATCTTTACAATATAAAAAAATTACAATAATTATAATCATACACTAAATACCTAAGGTAAATATACAATAGTATATTTACCTTTACAATAGCATAGTATGAGCTCCGAATCCAGGCTTTAATTCCAGGCTTCATTGTCACTTAAATAATCAGTAACCTTATAATAGCCTTTCGAGAGAAGTTTGGTTTTAATGACAACTTTAAATTTATTTATAGATAAGGTTCTGATCATCTCAGGCAGTTTAAAAAGAATTAAAAAGAAGCATCAAACAATTCATGAAACATTGTTCTGATAAGACGAAACACAATGTTTAATGATAGGTAATCGATATTTTCGACTGTGCGGTTGATTGGTGACCAAAAAAGCAATTAGGGATTCGGGAGAGAACAATAATTGCGACAGAGACAAAAGGATTCTCTATCTCGCTCTAAATGCAATCAAACGCCGCCGCCAATGCGACTATAAAACAGCCATCAAATCTTGACAGCTTGTTGTCAACAGTCGTAATATCAGCAGCGACATGTCGGCAAATAGATGTCGAGAAGAAAATGCGGAATTAATGGTCTTTTAGTTTTTGTTAAATGTATTAAGGAGCTATTTCCCCTATCCCATCCTTATCCTTTAAGGGTTTTGTGTTATGTATTACCAAATATCAAGTGAAACGTTCATATTTATGAAAACTCTAAAACAGTATTGATAAGACTAGCTGAGCCCGCAACTTCGTACGCGTGGTATTTAGTATAGCGTGTAACTCTTTTGTTTGTAAACCGATTGGAATGAACCAAACATTAAATGTTACGGGAAACTTGTTAAAATATATCAATGAAAACCGCATTCAAATCTGTTACGCCGTTTCAAAGATTATCGTACACATACCCACCGACAAACAGACAAAAATTCTAAAATAGTTTTTTTTTTACCTCGGTAACATAAGTATAACGTGTATAAAATGTTTTTTGAAAAAAAAAAAATATCTTTAATGTACAGCCAAGGCTCGTTTACGATTTTATTATAGATGATAGATGATTTTGCTGAAGGGTATACTTACATTTTTTACCACATGATAAAAATCATATTTTTTTTATGTTAATGTCGGCAGACAGGCTAACGGTCCACTTGGCTGCAGACGGCAGACAAACACCGACCATGGCTACCGTCGCCTATAACACAAGCAACGCCAAAGCTGCTGCAAGTGCGCTGCCGACTACAGTAGGATTAAGGATAAGGGATTAGGAGTGGATAGGGAAATGGGCTCTGGCATCCCTTACTCACTCACCGAAACACAACAGCACACGTGCTGTCATTTCACGGTGGTCTTCTGTAAGAGCGTGGTTACTACCGCCAAACGGGCTGCCCAAATGACTGCGAAAAACGCAGTGTGCCCTGCCACTATTTTCCAAATCTAGACCGAAGCCAAATTTGAAAAGATCATTTTTAAAAGTTGACCCTGCCGAGAATCGAACCCAGGAACCCTAGAACAGAGCGTTAAGGCAAGCACCCTAACCACTCATCCAACGGGCTCGTCAATACTAATATTTAGTATATTAGGTAAAATTTTACATGTTACAGTCTGTGAATTAATTCAATTATTAATTCACAAGTTCAAATATTACCTACACTCTCAAAAAGTAATCAGGAATGTTTATTTGTCCTTTATGAACTAGAATTATAATAGTAACAGATAAGAGAGAATGAGGGTTGAATTATCATTATTATATATTAGTTCACATAACTTCTGGTAACTTCTTTTGACGAGCCCGATGGATGAGCGGTTAAGGTGCTTGCCTTAACGCTCTTTTCTAGGGTTCCCGGGTTTGATTCCCGGCAGGGTCAACACTGCTTGGCTCCGGTCTGGATCTGTAAAGTAGTGGCAGGGCACACTGCGTTTCGCAGTCATTTGGGCAGCCCGTCTAGCGGCAGTAACCACCCCCTTACAGAAGACCACCGTGAAATAACAGCACATGTGCTGTTGTGTTTCGCTGAGTGAGTAAGGGATGCAAGAGCCCATTTCCCTATCCCCTCCCAATCCCCTATCCTTAATCCTACTGTAGTCGGTAGCGCACTTGCAGCACCTGTGGTGTTGCTTGTGTTATAGGCGACGGTAGCCTTCTACCATCAAGTGGACCGTCAGCCTGTCTGCCGATCTTAACATAAAAAAAAGACAATTAACTGATGTCACTCGGAATATTTTTACTTTTTATTTGGTTAATAAACTGTCATTAATTTCATTCAAATTTAAAATATTGTTACACAAATGCAGCAATTTTGCTGTACTCTGGGCTGTAGTAACAATTTTTTTACAGGAAACGACATTAATTAAAAGCACATGTGCTTTGCCTTTTGTAAAGTGAGTAAGGCATAGATGAGCTTATTCCCAGATGCCTTTATGTAAGCACATAAAGATATCCTTACCCTATTAAGTTCCTATCCTATTTCTTTAATTCATTACTTGTTTTATAGGCGACGTTAGCCACCATTTACCATCAAGTGGTCCGTCAGCTTATCTGCTAACCTTTATGTAGATGTTAAATATTAAACATTGCGCCAATTAAAGTAGTAAGTCTCACAGAATATTAAACACATTTAGATATGAGAGCAATAATATGTTAGAAACATTGATGTTTCACAATAATATAACACAATAACCTAGTTTCAAGGGACCCGGTTTCGATTTCCGGCAGGGCTAACTTTGGGAATGAACTTTTCCAAGTTGGCTCTGGTCTGGATCTGGCAAGTAGTGGCAGGCAGACTGCGGAACGCAGTCATTTGGGCAGCCCATCTGGTGGCAGTAACCATCCTCTTATAAAAGACCACCGTGAAATAATACCATTTAGTTGAGTCAGTAAAGGACGTCAGTTCCCATTTCCTTTGTCCTTTTTAAAAAACATTTACACAAAAAATATTTTATACAAAGATGTATTAATCCTGTTATAGTATGATCACAATACCTGTCTTGTGATTTGTCTGCGGATTCGTCGACTAGTCTGCATACTCGCTGCTAATGACTTCACACTGTAACTATAGGTATGCTACGAAAAACAGAGAACAATTGGTTACACGTGAATATCTATGGAATTCGTAAACGCGAGTTTAACAGCTGTTTGCTTCGTATACAGCGGAGATTGTCGCTAAGTTAGAAACTAACTTTAGTAATATCGTAGTGGGGGGAACTAAGTTGGCTGGGCTTTGTTTTACTATCAAAATAGGGGAGATCATATTATTTGCTTTTGTATTCGGTACGGCGCGGCGTGCGTTGATTGCTCTAAGGTTATATTGGGAGTGGAAATACTTTTTCTTCAATAAATCTACGGAGTTCTTGTTTGTAAGAATATAAGTACTTGTGTTTTCTACTGACTGCATAGTTTTTTTTCTATCAATTTTCCTTTATGATGACGTAACCAGAGAGAAAATATCGTAAGAAATCATCACAATAAATCATTGAAGTTTTATGACAGTGTACTAAATACTGAAAACCACGAAAAAGCATTTAAAGCTTTAATTTTGTAAATTTCTGTTTATATTTCGTTATTAAAAGGATCATTTTTAAAAAGAGTTACAATTTGTTATTCCTCTTAGAATTTCTTTCAAATTTGATTCATCTTTGTAAACTTTAAATTTAGCAATGGTTCAGAAAGCTACATTTGACTTCATTAAATTAGTACAATACTTTTTTGTGTACTTAAAACTGCTCCTTTGATAAAATTATTTATTTAATGATAATATACCAAAAAGTTATTTTGCAGTTTATTGTGACACCTTATCCCTTTCACTCCTATAATAATTGTAATGCGTGTGACAGGAATGGAATGACTACAACCTCCGGTGGAACGACACAGAGTATGGTGGTGTTAAGGATCTCCGCATCACTCCGAACAAGCTGTGGAAGCCGGATGTTCTCATGTATAATAGGTGAGATTATAGTCCAGGAGACGGCGCATAAAAGTAATTTACAGTTTCCACGGCCGGATATTGTGGAGGGGAATTTCGAGATTATATTTTTTAAGAACGTTCTCGAGCGACTTGGGAAGAACGGTGATTTGTAGTTACGACGTGGTAGTTATTATGATTTATTTTTAACTTACTTTTGTTAGAAAGTCGCGGTATTTATGAGACGATAAAAAGATTTTCAACTTAATATTCAAACGCCTGAAATATAGATGACGGATTTGAATTTAGAAAAAAAAAGAACAAAAGATTTGTTTTTTACAAACAAATACTAGTGTTCAAAAATGTTTAAATTTTGATAAAAATCTCATTAATGTTATTTATAACTAGAATAAATTTATCGATTTGATATAAAGATGATATATAACTACTTGAAATATTATATTCGCAATCTATTGTCAATTCAAAGTAATATTAGAAGCAAGAAAGAAGAAGGAAGACATTTATTCAACAATTACATTTAAAAAAAAACATATTTACAGTGGAACTCACATATATTTGGTTACGCCTATATAGTGAGATCCATTTATTATGTTACAACTAAATTAAATTATATAACATTAAAGAACAAATGAACTAAGGAAAAATTAAATAAAAAAACTATGTAAAAGTTTTCAGAAGTGTTGGACTCCAAAGTCGTGGACAGATAAATAGGTAGCAATTTATTGAAATTAATATTTGAATCTAATAATAATGAATTATTTTCATAAAATTTCAAATGAAAAAAAAAATACATAAAAAAAGAAATTTTTTAAGTTTTTTTCTGCGTTCATCTCCTGCACTAGCGGGGCACGTGAGCGCATCCGTTCTACAGGGTTCATTCAACAATTGGAGGTTGTGGCGCACGTCTGTCCACCGCTCTGCGACTATTATGTCTACTACATATTCGTACGTACACACTAGGGCAGACAAATATAATCCCTCTCTCGTTAGTAGTGGCGCCGACTGGTCTAGATACGTACTCACATACTCACCTTAAACCGGGTTTACGCCGACAGCGAGTGATTAGTATTTCTGTCCCATTTTCTGCTAACATAATATACAGAATGTATAAAAATACATTAAAAATGTATTCATTGATAAAATAAAAATACACTTATTTTTTAATTAGTAACGCTAAACACTAATATAACATTGGATATAGTGCTTGTTAATCTCAGTTCAGACTATATAATAAGATATCATATAAAACATAGTTATTATAAAACACACTTGCACGTGAGTCACATCGTCATGTGTTGGTACTCAATAACATTGTTATATATTGCACTTTTGTTTTAATGTGTATAACAATGTGAATTTGTTAAACAACAAAATTATATAATATATAACAAGTTATTTTAAATACATGAGCCCCTAGGAAAGTTTTGAGATTAAGTACCTTAACTTGATGTTTTTTCAAAATAAATTTTTAGCAATACAGTTCTCCATACGCCGAAACCAGTCATTAAAAATATGCTCTCATGTTTCTTTTGAGATTTCTGCACAAGCATTGGTCCAAGCTGCAATTAAGTCCGTGTCACTGGAAAAACGGCGTCCTTTCATAGCCTCCTTCACAATGGGCAGCAAGCCAAAGTCACAGGGCGCAAGATCAGGGCTGTACAGAGGATGTTCCAGCAGCGTCAGCCCCGACTCCTTTATAAATGTCCTTGTTATCTCTGCCCGATGTGCCGGTGCGTTGTCATGGTGCAGGCGACATGTATCCAACCGCGAATTCGGACGTAGTTTTCTAAGCTCTTCAATTAGTTGAGGTAGACAAACTGTTATGTACCATTGAGCGGTGACTGTGTTCTGTTCATCCAGGGTTTTTAGTAATACCTCTTTTATTAAAAAATACCACCACCGTTTTCTTCTTCACCAATCGTGACAGTTTTACAGTAGTTGGCATTTCTTCATTTTCAAACACCCATACTTTGTTTTTAGATTTACTCTTTATGTCGTAGTAGTACAGACAAGACTCGTCACCTGTTACATACTGTGACTTTCCGTGATCAAACAATTTAAGCATATTTTTGCACCATTTGATGCGACACACTCTTTGGGCGTCAGTCAAATCATAAGGGTACCCAAGGCATACACCGTTTCGTTACTTTGAGGTGGTCATGAAGAATATCGCCAATAGCTGGTGCATTAAGGTGCAAGATTTCCTCTATCTGCCTGTAGGTTATATGTCTATCTTCTATGATTAGTTTCTTTACAGCGGTTATGTTTTCTGGAGTGACCACCTCGCGCGGCCGATCTGACCGTGGATCATCGACCAGGTTAAAGTCCTTACGTTCGAATTGTTTGTACCATCGATACACACTGCTACTGCTTAGTGCTGTTTCATGGAATACATACTGCATCTAACTAACACATTCATCAGCAGTTAAACGGCGCTTAAAATTGTACATGATTATCACACGTAAGTCGCTCCGACATCTTGGAGTAATCTAAGATATTTAAAACAAATATAGGAAACGCACAGATGTTTCTTGTTGCCAATAAACATCTTAAGACATGCACTATAAAATGACAGAGTATATTGCAGTTCGGCTAACGCGTATGAAAAAGTCTTAAAACTTTCCTAGCGGCTTATTTGATTTATTTTGATATTGGATTGGATTTATTTAAGACTTATCAACAGATTTAAAGTTAAAAGTAAATATTTTTTATCTAATAATGTCAAATTATTCACAAATTATATATATATCATACTTAGCTTGAGTTCCTTGGGCAGAATTTCAAGCGTGTTATATTCATTACCTCGTTGACGGAGTAATAGCCAACTCTGGGATCAAGAGATCAATCGGCGTATCGACATGTGAGTACCGGCGCTGTTAGCAGCTCATCTCGCATGTTGTTACCGGTCTGCTCAAGTCGAATGGCTCGATTTTTGGGCAGTGCTCAAAAGAACGCCGTCTTTCGGAGATTCGCAAAGGGCTCCGGCTCGCACGCTCATGATACTACTTTGGCCGATCGGCTCACAGTGTTCGCGCTAGGATGTTTATACCTACGCACCTGAAGGGAATAAAATTTATGCGTACAGCTTCACCAGCTATTACAACTATTGCAAGAAGACGATATTATAGTGTCAATAACGACTCAAGTTAAATCCTATACCCATATTTTACGGAAACAGGACCATCCCATCAGGTCTCTTCAGGCCAGCATCACGTACGACACTATTTGGTTCAAGCACCGAAGGTGCATTAACGGTGACAAAAGGTTCACGTATGTGGACATTTAATTAATTAATAACAAATATTGTGCGATAAAATTGTTATAAAAGTATCGACATTATACATTCAGTATTTTTATAATGTATTTGTTTTATACAGTGAGCGACCTATGCGCGGTTAATGAAACCACAAAAGCTGATATGCGCTATTTGTATTGATGTCCACAGAGTACTGATCACAGCGAAATTTTTTTTTTTGCTACAAACATTTTATTTAAAATTTTTGTTTAATTTAGTTTTAGATGACTTTATCTTTATCTTTATCTTATCTTTATATTTATAAAGATAAAGATAAAGATTTAGATGACACTTAATGCCTAAAAATTTTTAAAGTGCCTTCAAATTCATCCTATATAGAAAAGTCTCAGAGATGTGACTCGATCGGTTTTCTAACAGTGGTGGCAGTGTTAGCAATAATTAATATCACTGCTATTAATTATTATGGAAACATTTTGCAATATGGAAAAAAATTATTTAATTTTTATAGTAGTAGGGCACTGAGCGTCCCATTCATAAATTAGAGAGTGCGCCTGATGGCTGAGAGTCTGGAAACCGCAGAGGAATAACAGCATGTATGATGTTCTGCTCCTGTAGTAGCCACTATTAAAAATATACATCTAACTAATGTTATAAATTTTAAAGTGAGTTTGTTTGTTGGTTACCTACTAAACCGATTATCGTGAAATTTTGCTCACACGTTGTCAGGGATACGTAAAAGAACATAGGCTATCTTTCATACAAAAAAGTAAGGTGTGACAAAAATAAATGAGGCTTGAAGGGGTGTGGACGATCTCGCAGCCAAAAGCAAGTAAAAAAATATGTACCATAATGTATTACGGTTTACCACAACGTTTGTGGTAACGTTAGTAATTATAAAATTGGAACTGATGTAGAATTGCCGTAGCGGTCGCGGTGCAATCACGGCTGTCATCTAATTAAGCCCATTGCAATTAGGTTGATGCGGTTTGTGCTGTTATAATTTTGCGAATATTTACCGTTTTACGTAATCAACCGGACATTGCGTTTATAGAATCATATTGAAATTGGTTTTGAATGGAATAATATGAAAATGAAGTTTTGTATTTTGCCTTATTATTATTAAATACTAGCGGCCCGCCCCCGGCTTCCCCCGGCGTGCAATTTTTATATACCCTAAAACATTCCCCGTCTATCCCTCTTTCCATTAGCGAAAACCGAATTAAAATCGGTCTACCCGTTCACGCGTGATGCCGTGACCAGGAGAAATGGGGATTCATTTTTATATATAAGAAGATTGTTCTGGCGAAAAATAGAAATTTCAAAGTTAGGCTAAATATAGGTATGTAATCCTGATAAATCTACATTTTATAAAATAAAAACGCTGTCCGCCTCTGTTTGTTTCTCCGCTAACTTTTCTGCAACGTATTTTAATAGGGTTTTCACTAATGGAAAGAGCGACAAACGAGAAAGGTTTGTGTAAGTATTGAACTTCCAGAAAAAAAAAAATGCGAGCGTGTGCGGAGTGTATTCATTCATAAATTTCTATCAAAATATGAAGCTTTCGGTTATTTTCTGGTTACAATTCCATTTAAAACAATTCCATCTGTTATTTGGGCCAATATACCGATGGAATTCCATAGGCATTCACAACATACACAATTAACGTATAAAAATGCATAAAAACTAGCTAGAAATAACATGGCCAAAATGTATTGTATATTTGCTGGAAATATTTAATTCTGAAACATTATTTTATTTTTAATATAACTAATATAATTATATTAAAAGAAGAGTACAAAGGCTTAAAACCAACCTAATAATAAAAATTATAGAATAAAATTATTTATAAATTGTTAATGCAAATAAATTTGGGTCCAGGTGGTCATCAAAGATCTCATTGGCCTAAAATCACTACATTATTTTCAATAAAAAAGTGTGTTTTCCTTTAAAGAGGAAAAAAATAAAAAAATAAAATAAAAAAAAATAAACGTGTATCGTTCCACGCTCTTAACTTATTGTAAAGTTATTACGATAAACGCATTTATTTTAGCTTAATATTTGTATATTGTATAAATAACTTAATATTTGTATATTAAGTTTAGCCTCTCTGTATTGCTAAACTTAATATCTACATATATAAAAAAATTATGTTCATTTGTTCAAAACTGAAAATTATAAATTTCAAATACACATATCACATGGGTATGTAGATACACAAACGAAGAAAATTATGGAAACTCATTTTACTATGTAACCATATTTTTTATTTTTTTTCCTTTTCTATTTGTATATAAGTTAATTGTAATATAGCAAGTGGCTTTAACTACACAAACGTAGCCTAGTGTAGGCTCCAAATTATTACAATTTTTTTTGTGAAAATGTAAATATAAAAAAATGCTCTCTTTTTCTTTCTTTCTTTCTATGTAAATAGTTACAGTTCAAAAGAAGAAAGTTATAACATTAAAATCCATTTTAAAAGTTAGGTTACTTATTTTTAAGGTTAAACTTACGAACGCAATTTAATTTAGACTTAACATTAAGTTAATTAATTACAAACTCATTCCAACAATTACAAACTCGCTAATAAATTGTATTACATGGTGAATTTAAGCTTATAACCAATAGAAACCGTTGAAGTTAATGCATCCTGTTAACCGCTAAACACTTGGGACCCGCCCACGTACGCCCGTGGGAACAGAAATTCATGTTAAGGCAAACAGGAACGCCGATTGGCACGTCGCCAGAACTTAACTGCTTATGTACACATATTTAATGCGCTTTTAGTATTTTGTTTTTAATTTTATTCTTTTCTTAATAAAAAAAAAAAAACAGTTAAAGATCTCGCGAGGTGGTCCAGAGCAAAGCAGAAACAGAATTTAAAAACAAATTTAATGTACTGCATTTTGTGTAGTAGCAGATGCTCTAACTCTAAAACATTCATGATAGAAATAGGAAAAGCCTTAATAAGGCTCAAAATAAAGCTGAAGAAAAAAAAAGTTTAATTATCGAACTACAGAATTTTAAAAGAGAGAAGTATAAAGCCAATTTTAAAAGAGAGAAGTATTAACAATTAATTAATTGTTAATCGTAAGTTTCGTAATTAACAATTATTTAATTTGTTAATTGATTTGATGTTCAATTAAAAACTAACAATTATAATTTATTATTATATATGGATGATAATAAGCAATAACGTCTTGAACAATATTTCTTTCAAAACTTATCGAAAGTATGTTTGGGTTCAGAAATATTTTTTTATGAAAAAGCATCAAAATTTTTCAAAAATATTCGTTTAGCGTATTTCTTATTAACGTCTGTATGAAAATCACAGTTGCGTCAAAATTAAAATGTAATGTAAGTTATGAATAAAATCAGTACTATTACACGCTATTTATACCAATATCAGTTCACTTAAAGTCATGTATTTTTCCATATCAAAGTAAGATAATTGTTAATTTTAATTGTCTTTTAAAACAATTTAAAAAGTTAATTGCAAGATACAATTATTCAAATAATTAATTGTAACATGCAGTTAATACTTTAATTGGAATTAATTTCAATTGCAATTAAATTAATCGCAATTGATTTTTTAATCAATTAAATAATCAATTAAAATTTTAATCGATTAATGCCCAACACTGCTGTTAGTGGATTTTCACTTAACCCGATAGCAATGAAGTTTTCAATAACTTTTTGAGCGTTAAAATAAGCGAGCACAGTTAGTTGGCTGGCCGAGTGCCAGTCTTGCAACGCGGATGCCATAAATAACAGTTATTCTTGATTTGTGAGGCGTGTTTGTTTACCTTGCTACTTTGGCACTGAAGTAACAAGTTGAAACTTGGGCAAAAAAAGCAGCGTATGCAGATTTACCGTTTGCATCCGACAAACATTTTAACATTTTTATACGGCTGTTTAGTTTTTGCATAAAAAAGCTGTAGTGTAACAATTCTGAATCACTGTTATAAGAAAACATGGAGATTTTAAGGAAACACTACACTTTAATTTCACTAGAGTCCCTGTGAACACAAAAAAACACTATAGTCCTTATATATTTATATATAGATATTTTTGTCTTCCGTTGATCACGTCTTCCGTTGGAGTAGCTTTATTCCCTTTTTCGACAGGATCACAGGTCTCTCTCTCCAGAATGCTCCCGCTAGTGAAAAAAACTGTCAATCTGCCTTTTTTCTTCTCTTCCATTCTGTTATTCCTTTTTCATTTGAAATCCCGCCGGCCAGTGTATATGTAATATAAGTAAATAAAAAGGTCACATTATAAAAAGGAAACAAAAAGGTTGATAATGAATGAGAAAAGCGAATGATGATGAACCCTACAAAGCGTTCTTTAAAGTTTTTTGTAGAACAATTCGTGACTAGCTTATGGTCACGACTTCATCCGCGTCCCTCGGGAAACAATCTTTTTTTCTGGGCCACAGGTAGGTACTGTCTTTTTATGTATCCTGATAATTTCATTATCATCAGTTGAGTAGTTACAATATGAAAGCGTCCCAAACATTACAATATAATATTAATTATATAAAACATTTATAATATTATAATTAAGTTAATAATTTCAAACTTAAATATGGATTTATTCAAGCGAAATGTACAATTGAATTTTGGTGATGTCGCTATAAAAAATTCTGTAGAATTTTTTTTTAATTGTAATTATAACAAATGCGTTCTTCGTGTCGTTCCAGTACCTAGTTTATAGAAATATAGCCTATGAAATAGAAAGTGGAGTGAGCAAGATGGAATCAGTGATTGGCAGTCAAGATATATGTATATTTGGTATAGATAATTTAAAATAAAATATACATTAATACCAAAGACCACTCAGACTAGACTAGACATACTTTTGATTTCGCTAACAATTTCGAAAAAATAATCCTCCCGCAAAAGGTTCTCTTATCGTCAGGGGTAAACTTTATCCTGACAAAGAAACGAAGAAAAAAAATGAAAGCAATACAAAACAATTCAGATAAGAAAGTGGAGGAGTTGTTACTTCTCAAAATGTTTGCTTTCTATATTGGATTTCTTTAGATGGCATCAGTTCAGTCAACATTACTAAACTAGGTCATATATATGATATTAGTCTATTTAAATTTAATATTACTGTATGCACACACACACTACACACACACACTTTGAAAGTGTCAATAATCCCCTTTCTCAAAGTTTACCCAAATTTCCTTTGGGCATTTCGTACTCGTTCTTCATGTTAAGAGGGCACTTTCCAACTCGAACAGCTTACTTATTCCATACTACGTAATTCCATGATTACTCATTAATTATAGGTCGTAGCAATATATAAAAAAACATGACATTTCTAGGACATAATATAAAGGTTTGCATCGCAACAAAAAACTGAAATTAATTTTATATCGAGTATAATTAATTTCTAAAATGTGCAGAATTTGTGACATTTTCGCGGGTTGAATACTTGTATTTACTGACTAAATTCCAAAAATGTTTTTCGATAGAAACATCCTACCTATAATGTACATTTAAAATTGGGATGTCAATAGCTACCATCTATAAAGATTTTTCTAAAATATTGGAATTGCTGGCGTATGTTTTATTATTTTCGCGAGTTGAATAAGTGGCGCGAATGTGTTGCGTCGCATTCTGTCTTGGGTTATTCGCATTATAGTAAGTTGAGACAACAAATTCTCACAAATACCTATTACTGAGTTCCCACGTTCGTACAGCGCCACCTTAAAATGCTCGAATTGGAATTTACAAATAGAAACCATCTTTCTACCGTAATGTGGCTACGCCTAGCCCACACGTTCTAGGCAAGATCGTGGGAAAGCTCCAATCAAATTGTCCCAATAGTGAAACTGTTATATTGAAACCGTCGATTGGTTTGTTAATACAGAGTTTGTGAAAATAATTCTAAACACTCAGTTTTTTTAAATCATGTTAGTTTAACGAGAAATCGAGCTTCAGGTGAAAGGAAGTCAATAGTAATTTGAAGCGATAGAAAAACATTTTTTAAATTAGAACTTTAATGTAAAAATCCTTCAAACAGTATTTAGAATTAAGATAATCTATCAGCTCAGGGGATTTGGAGATTCAATCCGATTAAAAAACAATACAAAGTGCGAATTTATAAAGACTAGGTTAGCGAATTGAAGGATTTATTTAGCAGTTGATAGATTCTTAAAATTCAAGAAGAGAGTGAATAGGTTACTAACGGGCAAGCGAACTCCATCTTCGACCTCATCTGCACTTACCATCAGGGGAAATTGAGATCAATTGCTATCCCGTATACAAATTAGAAAAAAGAAGGTTTAAATTAGCCATATGCGCACAGTCTACTACTTCTACTTTTACCTACTTGACTTCTACCGGTTGGTTGCGATAAGGAAACTTTAAGAAGATATTATTTTCCGAACCACTTGTCGCCACTATTAAAAATATAACTTTCTTTAGTACAATCATTGACAATAATGACTTCACAATTGAGTTATCAAACCTTCAATGCCGCCTGATGGGCAGTATTTATTATGAATTATATAAGTTATGTAAGTTATATGAACTTACTTCAAATACAGGTTACATTACATTTGAAATATACACAATACATACAAATATACTTACATTTGAAAATTTTCCAAAATTCAGTCGTCTGCTAAATGTAAAATAAATAAAATTAGTTAAATAAAAACATTCAACGAATAAAATTAGTTATGTATCTAAATCTTTTATACCCACATCTATACATACCATAAAATAAAGTCTCTGTCCTCCTCTGTCTGTTTCTTAGCCAACTTTTAAACCAAACCCAACTGAGTATGACACGATTTTAACTAACAGAATTGACGATAAACGAGGCAGTTTTGTGTATATAATAGAATCTGTGTAAAACCGGGAGTGGGTATAATAATTATGTTACATATAACAGTAAATAATTTTATCTCACGCTGTCAACTGCAATCACAGCAAAAAAAAAAAACAACTTGCATACAATCTACCTCGTCACTCCACCCCTAAAAAATACTTTGTGCTTCTCCATCAAGAACTAATTTGGGCATGAACCGCTTGCACGCCCGAGTTTCACGAATGTACGATACCTAGAACGCTTTTATATTTTAATGATTTGGTAAATTTGGTAAATCAGTAGTAACTTTTCTTAATGGAATTAGTCGTGTACTCACTCATAATTTCGATTCGCTAACGAATTGCTTTGTTCGTTGGCGTATCGAAATTACTAAATTTGCTTCGTGTAGATACATTTATGTTTTATATGACTTCTATTGAACGTCACCTAGAAATGGTTAGGGTACTTGCCTTTTCAAATTTGGCTTTAGTCTAGATCTGCAAAGTAGTGGCAGGGCAAACTGCGTTTCGCAGTCATTTGGGCAGCCCGTCTGGCGGCAGTAACCACCCCCTTACAAAAGACCAGAGGCTCTAGTATGAGTTTACGATACTACACCAATTCTAGCGAGAACGTAAAACTTTTGTATGGGAAATCGTGAACTGTCAATGTCAAATTATCAATTTTCCATATAAATGTTTTACGCTCTCGCTAGCGAGTGTAGTATCGTAAACTCATGCTAGAGCCACTGTGTGCTATTGTGTTTCGGTGAGTGAGTAAGGGATGCTAGAGCCCATTTCCCTATCCCCTCCTAATCCCTTATCCTCAATCCTACTGTAGTCGGCAGCGCACTTGCAGCAGCTTTAACGTTGCTTGTGTTATAGGCGACGGTAGCCACCTACCATCAAGTGGACCGTCAGCCTGTCTGCCGATTTAACATAAAAAAAAATACATAAAAATATTATAGTAGGATAATACAAGTGTTACTACACTTCTATTATTCTAACGTTTAATACATTCTCTGCTGTTGTCAATTTCTTAAAAAAATATACAAGATTATAAGTGAAATCACGAATTATGACTGTTTTTTTTATTCTACTGTGAAAGAATGGTTACATTTGAAATTTTCAGCAATAATTTGCCTGGGTAATAAAGATTTTATGTATACGTAAATGAAGTTCACTTTATTTAATTTCATATACAGTTCATTTAATTTAACTTTTTATTAGGTATGTAGGTAGATGCATAACGTTCAGAGTTGCTACCTAAATCGGGAAGAACGTACGATTGAAGTTTAACGAGTCGTGTAAATAAGATAATTATATAATCAATAATCATAAAGAATTTGAAATAAGTAATTAATATTTTGAAATAAAAGATTTAAGTGTTGTTCCTCTTTTCAGGTAAGATTTATAATTATTTTAGGTCAATATTTGTGTAATAGAAATTGTAAAATTTATTTCCTCTAATAAAAAAGATTTCCCTTTTCAGAGCAACGCAATTTGGTTCTTATTTCTACAGCGTAAAGTTACATTAAGCGTTTGCACATTATATTAGTTATATAATTTCAAAGTTTATTTTCAATCCAAGTTATTTTTTAACAAATTACAATTTTTTCGAGTTCTACGGCATCATTATCACGCCGTGTTAATATGTGATTTTTTATTCACCGTGTCAGTGTGAATAACAATTACATTTAATTCACAAGTTGGTTACCCTTTGTACAAATATTGGGGCCAACATTTGGCGCGGTTCCAAAGTAAAGGTAGTCGAACATTTGATTATGAAAGCTTTTAAGTCACTTACGGGCCTGTGTAACACTAGCGCGTTGTTTACCGTCTCCCGCGCCCGTTTCGACTTCGTCGGGTATCACCAGGTACCGTGTTACACTATATCGTAACAGAATTATCACTATTAGACTAAAAGGATAAAATTATAACATTAAAAAAAAAACATTATTTGTATACAATTTAGACAGTATCGGTGTTATTACAAAAAAGATAAACAGGCATTGAATAAGTGTCTAAAAAAATCTGTTACAAAATCGTGTTTAAGCAGTTAGAGTTAGGCACGATTTAAATAATATTTTTCATATTTAAATACATGTAAATGCTTGTCGAAGCCTCAAAGTTAGTCTAAACTGCTTTGTCTCTAATTTTCGCAAGTTGTATTTAGTGGTGTAGTGTGAAAATCAATTACAATATTATTGAAATAATCAATAATAATATCAGTAATGGAATTAAACTTTACAGATTTACAAGAATTGGATTATATGGAAAACTTTCGAGACAATCAATTGGATTTACTTACGAATTAATCCTTTTGAAGTTTTCGAAAAATGAAACAAAAACAAATTATGAAATATACTCTCTGCGGCGTGGCATGATAATTTACGATGAAATATCGGGTTGTTTTACCTTTTCTTCTTGAACCCAATTTTCTCCACGTTCACGAATTTTTATTTTAATATTGCAATTGTCTATATTTGCCATATTACTTGAAATAATTTTCATTTATATTATACGAAATGAAATTAGTACAATTTGACAATGAGTAGTGGCGATTGACAAGTCTTGATAAACACATTCCATTCTTTCAACTGATCACTGTTCTATGTGTACAATGTACACATTATATACATAAGTTTTGGTTCCGAAACATACTTATGGCGGTGTATTTAGAGCAATAATTAATTTATAATCACACACTACAATGTTTTATTTATACATAGATAAATTTAACATTTCTGCGTAGATATTCTATTAACACATAACAAATTTGCATAGAAAGGAACGTTTTGGAATGAACGTTGACTAGCGATGTTTTAGTTAGTCAAAGGACAAACACTGTTTTGTAATAGCGAAGGTTAAACATTACTTAGGCAGGGTATAAACTGTTAACACTGTTAACAAATGTCATTAGACGCAGTTTAATAAAACACGTGTTTTGACATAGTTTAGTATTTTTTTTTTGTAATAACACGGTATGTAATTTATAATACTTAGAATATATTTTTGATGTATATATTTTTGAATAAATTACTATACAAATAAAACAAATTCAGGATCAAATTGAAATTGTTACTGGAATAATAGGCGCAAATCTTCTTGGGCTCTGGCGATATCACGTGTCAAATATGCGTAATAACCGATTTTGGGACTGTTTGTGAGTTTAGCAGGGGGGAGCCACGAAATGAGCGAGACGCAATGATAACATTTGCACAAGAGAGGAAGCAGTTGCGCTGTATTGCTTAGTCGAATTTCGTAATTGTACATGCGCAAACGAAAGAGGCCTGCCTGCTCAAGGTCAGAGCCCAAGAAGATTTGCGGCGATTATACTCCATTTTTTATAGCAAGTTAAAATTATATATATTTGAGTAATTAATTTAATGGTTTTAAAAGTAATTTATTCATTAGGTGCCTAACTATTAGGATTTAAAAGTACAAATATCAATTTGTTAAGTGGAATTGGGTACATTAAATATATTTTTTCATAAATGTTACGTTACGGTGTAACAGAAGGCCACCTTAATACGGATTTGTTGGCGGGCCGCCAGCTAACGGAGTGGTTACAGTCTGCAACACGTTGGTACGTTATTCATGAATACATAGCATAGACCTATCCACAAGAATGTTTTAGTTGGTTTGAATTTAACAGTAGCCATTCGCCCGATGGTCAGTCGGTCGCGGCACATAGTGGATTCCCTCATACATTTTCTACGCCAACGAATTGCATTCTCTGACAAACGGGGACTTCGATATTTGGCTGCGATAAATTTGTTTATGTATGTTTGGGATAAGCTCAATTATTCTTATTGACAATTCTAAAAAAAATTGTTTATTTATTTTCACACAGTTGATAAAAACCATAAATTAAAAACTGATGCTGTACTTGTATCGTGAGGGTCAACTACGAGTACATAAACACTTACACTGCGATAGAATAAACAATAGCAATATAATAAGAAACATACATAAGAACATACAAAGTTGTACGGTTCAAAGTACATTGTTTTGTGTTGCTTGAAAATGCCTAGTTAACAATCTACTTGGCGAACGCCGACCTTTTGCGAAACATACCTAAATTGGTACAAACTAAAATCAGTTGCAAATGTGCGCTCATAACATTAACTTATTTCATTGTGCGGTTAGAATAAACATACATTTTAAATATTATATATCTTAATGCAAATGTGAGACCATCAACATACTTGTACCATACAAAAGTAATAGAATAAGATATATGGGTAGTTCTACAAACTAAGGAAGAATTCGAGTCTGATTTCGGCCCAACATTTTTTATACATTCTGGTGGCGGAATTCAGTCTAATAACTAGAGTACAGTGTCTTTTAGCTTATCCTAAAGGGAACAGTCAAAATATTTAATATTTTTTGATTTATGGCCATTTAAAAAAAAAAATCGAGCCACAGGAAACTGAGAGTGTCACCAGGAAGCTGAGGAAAACAACAAAAATCAATCGAGATCAATCATTTATTTCGCAAATTTTTAAAAATTTCTTTTTTCTCTTAATAGCTCCTGTGATATAATAAGAAACATACATAAGAACATACAAAGTTGTACGGTTCAAAGTACATTGTTTTGTGTTGCTTGAAAATGCCTAGTTAACAATCTACTTGGCGCCGATCTACTCCTAGGAAGAGAGTAGTGGGGCCAAATTGCAAATCAGGCATGGTGGCTAAAACTTCTGGATTTTCCAAATTTAAAGTAAGATCGCTTGCAACGCTCATATCATTTGGCTGACCTTTGGATTCCGTCTCGCTTTCGTAGACGTCTTTAAATATTTGCAGTGATCCTGCAGAGTATTCTAGTAAACCCATCCGGTAATGTTTACACATAATACCCTCATCACAAAAACAGCTGGGGGATTTCAATTGTAGCATTCATGAAAGCACTGCCCTGTACTTGATGGACTTTGAGTGTCCCCTTAAAAGGTATTAAATTCTGTTGATCTCTAGAAATCATTTTTCCATATCTTCAATTTCACTTTTAGTGACGATAAAAAGTGTCACGCCAGGGCAGCGATTTTGAATGACTCCGCAGATCTCAGTTAGGTTAGTAACATCACCTCCACATGCTACGATATCATTGGCAGTTCTTTTGCACACAGCGCCTACACCATCTGGTGCTCCTTTACCATATTCAAATATAATATTTGTAAGATCGATTAAATGTTTGTTTATTTTATACTTTTAATCCGACGTTTCGAAACAATTTAAGAATATTTTTACTTAGACCACCATCAAAACTAAATAACTGTATATAAACAAATTACGAAAGTAAATTCAATTTATTTATTAAATTATTTATTTGTAGGTTAATATTTATATGTAAAAAATACTATTATTGCATAGAAACAATATTTTTAATATGATCTGCTCAGGATCCTGGATGGTTCTTAGTATCCTGGGTACCAAATGGACAGGATCCCGAGGCCAGGTTCCTGATAATTTCTGTCTAAAAATAAAATAAGCACACCAATTTATAACTTTCAACAAAAATTTACCTAAACTAGGCCTATGCGCTAACATCGTACATATCAATACGCTAAAATTAGTCATATTCATTATTTATTTCGTAAATAAAAATCTTACCAGGATTCTGTGAACTTCACTGATTATTTCACCACTTCACTCGCCAAACGCACTGGGCTCACTAAACAACGTGCTAGGTGAGAATAGATACATGACATTCCTTGTCTCTTTCGTAGGTACTATCGACTCAGCGGAGCGGTAAAGACGCACGGCAAATAGTCTAGTGAATATTTGCTAATTCAACAGCGAACAGGATACTGATATAAAATCGTGGGGACAAAATGTAAACTAGATTTATTCAATATTTTTTAAGGAAATACTATAGTACTAGGTAGAACTAGCCAGGAAAAATAGTAAACTTATTAATTTGGGATTCTTTTAAGACCCTAATGTACAAGTAAATGTATCACGATGCACTTTGAACTAAAATTTGTACACTGCAGGATCCTGAGCATTCGGCACTTTGAACAATAATTTTGTTCAGAAAAGAATTGTGAATCTTAATTATTTTTAGTGACCATCTAGAAACAATTGTAATTAATAGTATTCCATCCAAAAAAAATTGTTTATTTTGGCTGAGCCGCCAAAAATTCCTTAGTTTGTAGAACTACCCATATAGTGAGTAGTAAGTATGAGTTGTGGGTTTCCGGGATGATTTCCAACAGACCTGGGCCATCATCCCGGAAACCCACAACTCATATGGATACCGGCCGAGAAAACCTACATTCTACTATTAGTGAGTAGTAATTTATAAATTTTAATTATGTATAGTATTATAATTTGGTAGAATAAAAAACATATGTAAATCTAGGTTATTATTGTAGTGTTATAATTCGTAGAATAAAAGTGGCCCAAAGAATCAGTCAATTGAAGGAGGAATTGGCGGGACATATCCGTTCAGAGGATGGGCGTTGGGATAGCCACCAGCAGTGTGTCAATGCGAAGGGACCGACTGACCCTTAGGGCCGAGTGTGGAGGCGTTCAATTAAAAAGACCATAACACTTGTGGGATGATGACAATGATGACCATAGTATTATAAGTAATTGGCATTGTTGTCCCGGTTCATCTTGCAATTATGAGTTTTTACGTATTGATTTTTAATTTTATCATATATATTAAATAGATATGTTGTGTCTTACAAAATGTCCATGTCACACAGGTACTGGGTCTCTTATGATTAACTTTGTACTTGTATAAAAACATTTATATATACTTATTTAATAAATTATGCTAGCATTGTTCTAGCATAATATATTTAGTTAATATATTATGATTGTAATATTTCCTTAAATATCTCCAATGAATATAAAATATAATCTATAGCTCATAACAATATATAATAAACGTGAAGAGTTTGTTTGCTTGGTTGATAGCGCAAATCTTTGGAACTAAAATCTTTTTGCATTTGATAGCTCAAGTTTTGAGCTTATCTTTGGCAATTTTAATTAAACGGCGACGGCGGCGAGTGAAACCGCGAGCCATTTTTGTGTCGTAAAAAAAATGTCGTACATGCATTGATTTGGGGCAAATCTATCTGGGTATTCTTTTTAACAAACATTTTATTTATTTATTAATACAAGTGCATTGAGTGTGGGTAACTTTAAAATTTTTACGCATTGATTGCATTGAAAAAAAACTGCCATCATAATAATTAAGTATAATCTCTCACAATAAAAAAATAGTGTGTGAATCAATAGGAATCTCGTGTGGACATCAATATAAATACGTATATATTTTTTAATATTGAAAGATGTTTATCATAAAAAAATTACAGTAGGTGCTGTAATTTTATACAGTAAATTATTTTTCACTATACCTACAATTTACAATGACATAATTATAAATTATATTGTGAATATAATTCCTGCAGACTATAGTAATATTTGGAAGTTAGCAAATTTGAATAATATGCAAATTTGCTTAAAAAAGTAGTCTATATTTTTTTACGCAATTTTTTAAAATATGTAAGACTGTAAGTTGTTGTCACCGTGTAAGTAGTTACTAGTGTAGCACGTGGTGGTGGTGGTGGCTAGTGTAGGTGACCTGATGATGGCTGGATTGTACCACTTGGTCTATCAGAAGATTTGCGTGTTCGAATGAAAAGTCCTATTTGCACTTTTTATTTATTAATCGATGTTTGCTTAATTTATATAACAAAGTGCGTATGCCGAGTGTAGAACCGAGTGTAGGGAACGACTAGCGCGCGCTGCGTTGCTGAGCAAAAACTGCCGACACACACTTTACATATGTGTGTGTTATATAACTACAAATAGATCTATCGTAAATTCAATTAAAAAGAGATTTAACGTTTATTTGTATAAATATTTTAAATTTGTTTGTCTTCTACAATTAGCCTCAGATAGGCATTAGATAAGTAGTGGCAGGGACATTGTGTTTCGCAGTCATTTGGGCAGCCCGTCTGGCGGCAGTAACCACCCCCTTACAGAAGCCCACCGTGAAATAACAGCATGTGCGCTGTTCTGTTTCGGTGAGTAAGTAAGGGATGCCAGAGCCCCATTTCCCTATCCTCTCCTAACCCCTTATCCTTAATCCTACTGTAGTCAGTAGCGCACTTGCAGCAACTTTGACGTTGTTTGTGTTATAGGCGACGGTAGCCACCTACCATCAAGTGGGCCGTCAGCCTGTCTGCTGATCTTAACATAAAAAAAAAGATAAAACATAAAAAGTCAAAATCAATTGGACCCAATAATGCGATCTTCAGAAATTAATTAAAAGGACATCTAATCGGTAAGAAGACGGTGAGTGTAAGATGTGCATGAATCCTCTGTTAATGACAAAAAACACTGAAACGTTCAAATAGAACACACCAAAACAAGTTTTTTTCACATAGCGATTGCGGACTGTCCTTTGCGGACCGGAATAATAGTAATAATCTAAAATTTGCAATTCCAGCTCTCCTACGCAGACATTCCCCAGACACCAGCCAGACAAATTACACTTCAAATGTTGCTTATTAAGTTCTTCTACTTTCAGTTCGTAGCGGGGGTCTATTTTGAAAACCATTCTAAGGGCTGTATATAATCATTTTGTTTAGCCTAATTTTGACAAATAATTAGCAAGCAGTCAGGCAACGGCATAGAATTATCAAGCAGCTATTTCATGATCACTTCGCAATGAATTCGATAAAAAAAAAATTTTTTTTTTGCGCATGGATTTTACTTAATATATTCTGATTATATAAGCATATACATTTAAAAAAAATTTGATTAGAATTTGAAAATATTTGCTTTTTAAGAACTTACAGTGATTTGACAATGTTTGATTTTCGCGTCCAATCAACGTCGGTTTTCGCGGGCTATCGATGTGGAAAGAGAGGTAAGAGGGCGTTTGAGACACGGAGCATATACAAAGAGGAGATGTTGTTATTGAATTTTTCTAGAGCGGCGCGTGACTACTGCGCGGGACAAGGAGGAAGTTACAAGAAATAACGTCTTTCATATCATCATACTGAAAAGTACAAAGAGCTGATCACTGACATGATCACGAATTTTTCCATCATGGGATGTAGAATGTCTCTAAAAATGCATATGTTACATTCTCATCTAGATAAATTTAAAGATAATATGGGAGCTTATTCGGAAGAACAAAGGGAACGCTTCCATCAATTCATAATGGAATTTGAGAGACGTTACCAAGGCCAGTATACTGAAAGCATGATGGGAGACTATATTTGGGGGTTAATAAGAGAAATTGGGGGTAATAAGAATTTTTAAATATCTTAAATCTATTTTAAAACTGTTCATTTTTGATATGTTTTAATAAATCATCTCTTTGTTAATTTTCTATGTATTTTCATTGATTTTAATTTTTCCATTTTATACTCATAAAAAGAAATTCAGAAGTATTTTTTGTTTTGATTCTAATTTCTGGGTATAAAAGCAATAAAAATAAATAATGTATAACCCGTGCGCAAAAATGCTGTGCACCGGTGTAATTAATACTGATACTAATAAAAATATCGTAAAGAATGCTGCGTGCTAGAGTTCACTAGCAATCTTCTAAAACAGTTTTTGAAGTCGAAGTAGTGAAATGTTTGTCAAAACGGCCATCATAGCTTGCCGCTAGTATAGTCCATTTAAAACGGTACGTAGGTACAATGCGAAGTGATCATCGAATTAGCTATAAGGATAGTTTCTTATGTTACAATATTTTTTCGTCAGAAAAAATATTGTGCTGTTATTTTTCTGACGAAAACGGAATTCTGTTTTTGTTCAAAAAATCGGAGGTAGGTCATATAAATTAGTAAGAATAGGTGGAATGAGTGCAATTACCGCCAAATAAGTAGTGCACAAACCCACAAAACACAGTAGGCATGAGCCCCGAATGAAAAGTATTGTTTGTATCAAAATCAAAACTAAATGTCACTGTGTTTGTGTTCCAAGATAGAATTTTAACCCCGGAAGTTGTAAAATCGTAGCAAATCTGTTCCGAATACAAGCTCAGCTGCTTCCGGTTTGGTAAATCCCGAAAATTATATCTTGTCTCTTTTGTTTCTTTTCAAAATAGATAGCAAAGCTAAAGTAGATTTACATTTATGTTTAAAATCTCTATAAAAATAAATATAATGTTTACTGAAAATTATCTATTTACTATGAAACTTTTTATTTTTCTATAAAAAGTAGCGATACCTGTCAGAGTATGTTAAACTACGCAGTGTCGAGACGACAGCAGCCGCCATTTTATTTTAAAAATGGCGGACCATTTACGACACGATGCGTCAAATGAACGAAGTATTTTTGTTGTAATCAATTTTTTTATCTAAGTTTTTGTTTTTTGTACTTTAAGTCATGCAGCAACTTTTCCTTTGCAACCCAGCATTTTGCTATTCATCCAGTGATAACTAGAATATCATCAAACGACGTAATCGCAATAGACTTTTTGACAGAGTTTAAAAATTTAAACCATAGTAATTATTTGACTATTATTTCAAGTGGCTTTATACGCCGCCAATTACATCAATACTTGCAGATCCTTAAAATATTAAAAACAGTAATTACTACAAAATGTATATAATTAATGTGAGATTTGTTATTCAGATCTACGGGAAAGACAACTTTCATTAAAAGAGCAAAAAGTAAGAGTTTAACTGGACAGTTTCGAACTACACCATAAGGCAACTGACTTCTACTCTCTGGGCCTACCTAATAAGTCTCAACACAGCTAAATTCATGAGACAGTTATAAGTTTTCACAAATCACAACTTGATAACTTAATAAAATTTCGCTGTTTTTTATTATAATAAAATAATTAAGTATTAAAAATATACTTACAACCTTTTTAAAGTGATGTGTTATCATTTTTCTTTATGTATCTCAAACGATTTGTTTAAAACTCAGAATACTGAAAAAATCAGAAGGAGCGATCCCGAATGAAATCGAGACACCATTAACTACTCTATTTAAAATAGTTTTTTAGCTGGCCAGTATAGTACGGTCATTCTATGAATGCGTTTTTGACATTTCTTTATGTCCATTGCATAAAGTTCATTTCCGAATGAACGACACAGAAAATGTATAGAATTGACACCTGTCAGAACAGCACCTTTTGTGGAAAAGGCGCGCGTTACATGGAAGGAATTTCATATATATAAATTATGTCATTTTGTGTTGTTCTGCTTAGTTTTACTATAATAGATAAACCGTCCGTTTCGTTTTGGAATGCAATAGAAACACGCACTGTGTTTCTTGATAGAACACAATAGAAATTTCGATTTAACGCTCTTTCCGGTTTGTTCTGTGTTCTGAAGATTTAAAACGAGCTTGCTGAGTGTTTTTAAATAATAAAAAAAACCCTTTTACTATAAAAAACACATTTTTTATTTTAATAATTGTGCAAGCATTATAATATCTATGTAACCCTTTCAAAGATTTTTTTTACTAAACAAAAATGTTAAACCTACAAAAGCAAGTGACAGCACAGTAGGAGATGAGCCCGAAATTGATGATTGGTACTTTTTTTTATAAAAACCTAACCTGGGCGGTGAGCGTTTAAGCCGTTTTGAAGTAACAATCGTCCGCGTGGCCAGTCCTTCTCCTACTCAGTGCTGCCATTATTAAAAATTACTCTAAATCGTACATGGCACGCTAGTCGCTGATTTGAATCACCACGATCATCGTCTCGCTTATCAAATATTGTTTTAAAATTTTAAATACAATTTCGTTATTCTATTTAAAAATTCAAATGAAATAAAGTGACGAAATTTGCGTTTGACTGAGCGAGAAGATGATTATTGAAGCTAACAATGATAATTCAATTTTAAATTAATGCGTAATATAACGTTTTATCGTTGGTAGCAAAATAAAAATGATCCCAGATGAAACCGAAGCACTAAAATGCGAAATATAAAAGCCAGCGTTCACTTTATATTTTTAAAGTACCTCCTTTTAACAGCTTTTAAACACAGCTTCTTTGTTTTCATGAAAAAAAGTGTAAATTTCATGCTAATTACAAATGCTAGTCATTTAATGAACACTTGCTTTTCTTCCATTTTATTTTTATTCACAACTTTTGTAACGTATTTATAAATATTAAATGAATTATATAACTAAATAAAGTATTTTAAAGCAATTTAATGAGTCAATTAAGGAATTAAAATGAAATTGTTTAATTGTTAGTGACAATTAAAAATTAATTATACGAAAGAATTCTCTCGCAATTACTGAAAGGTTTGTAATTTATTAGCAAATGCTTTTAAGCGGGCATTTGTTTGCCATTGAAGGGGACTTAAGGAGATTTTTTAGAATTAAATTTGTTTTCGCCTTCATTTTTCAATTTGATGGCGTATTTCGTTAGTTAAAAGCTCATTAAAATATATATTTGGACTCTTTTTCGATAATAAAAGCTCGTTTACAAACATTGCGAAAGTAGGATATATATTCATTAAATGATTGGCTGTAACTTAAAAAATATATTATTTAATTTTATGAATTCTATAACGTAATCGTTACGCTACAGTACATGGCTTAACGTTGTCTAATGATGTTATATTGATGCCAGTGCTGATGAGGGTTTTGACGGGACATACCAGACCAACGTGGTGGTCAGAAACAACGGCAGTTGTCTGTACGTGCCCCCGGGCATATTCAAGAGCACATGCAAGATAGACATCACTTGGTTCCCATTCGACGACCAACACTGTGACATGAAGTTTGGTAGCTGGACTTACGATGGCAATCAGGTACAGCTGTCGGCGATTTACAAGTCTCTATCTTTGCTAAGTGCTTCTGAGGAAGTCAAAATTCAAATTTAATCTGTTTCCTTGAGCTTTTTTAATTTAAATTTAATTTTTCTACTCCGGTTGCCTTAGAAATCTGTGCTACATAAACAGTGACGTAAAAAATATTTAAAGTTAGAAGAGTACCTAGGGTTCTAATTATACTATAAATATATTCTAATTATATCAGCAAAATACCAACTTGCCGCTCTCGACTCGGTGGATCGCAGAGCTAGGAGGCTCATTGGCGATGATACACTAATAAGAACTAAGCTGCAGAGCCTGGCACATAGACGCAAAGTTGCCTGTCTGTGTGTATTCTATAAGATGTACTTCGGAGAGTGTGCTCGAGAACTGCATGAGATCATACCGCCTTCCCCTTTCTTCTATCGGACATGCAGACGTACGGCTGCTTACCATCCTCACTTTGTCGAAATCCCTCTAATTCGGACTAAGCGCTTTAAAACATCTTTTGTGATGCGCATTGGCTAAGGATTGGAACTCCCTGCCGGCGTCTATATTTCCGAGCTCATAGAACCCAAATATTTTCAAGGTTCGAGTGAATAGGCATCTTCTGGGTGAGCTCGCTCCATCGTCGGCCTCATCCTTCCTACATGGATAGATGCTGGTCAAGAGCAAACCCATCTTTAATAAAAAAAAACTTAATAATAGAGTATAAACAGTATTTTACTCCTATCTACATATTTAATTAGTACTACACAAAGATTGTAGATTTAATTTTTCGCAATCAGTATAGTACAAATAGTTGGTTAATACCGTTCTGACCATTTTCTAAAAACCATTTTCTATTTCAGATTTTTTAACATCCCTATGTTGTTAGTTTCATAGATTTTTCAGTACAAAACTATGTCAGTGTAACATGTATAACGAAGCAATCAAATTATATAGTGATCAAGTAATTTGTCCCCATTCTTTTAAATATTTCAGTTATATATTATATTTATATTTATATTTTTGTGAAATTATGTTGGTAATAATATAACGTTTATTATTACGTAATTTTATTAAGGATTCAAATGAAAATTACTAATATTTATTTCCATTCACTTATTATTTTCTCACGGAACTGGTTATGTAGCATAGGGTATATATTGGCGTTATTCTCGAGCTTATCTGAAGAGGTTCATCTCGTCTAAAGTCAATATGTGTTTGAATTTTCTTCACCAATTTCTTGTTTTACTTTCAAATTCATTATTAAGCCTCTAAAATAATTAATATATCTAGAGTAAAGAGAAGTTTAGCTTTAATATAATGTATAATTAAGATAAAGGGAACCATGTGAAGAACCAGAAGGGCTTATGAGTCCTAAAAGTCTTTATGTACTATTTTGCATGGTGCAAAATTCTAGTAAAACTCCTTGTAAAAGAAGTTTTTTAAATCTAATAAGGAAATTGGAAAACCCGCCCTACGGATACGCTGTAGTGCGATGTGTAAATATTTATTAGTGCTTTTATTTTATTTTTTTTATTTCAAATTTTGCACTCGCTTTATTGCTCTTATAATGGTTGATTGTAGCTTAATTGCTGTGAACATTTTCAGTTTTTCACTCATATTATTAATTGATTCTCATTGGAAAACCATTTGTGATTTTCCAAATACACTCATTTTTGATGTGAAACATCTATAGGCGCGGGTGAAACTAGCGTGGCGACGCGTCACCACGCTATACGATGGTATATACAATTATACATATACAGTCTATGCGTAGTAGTGTGTACGGTATGGCGACGCGTGCCATGGTGATTGTTGTTGTTGTGTTGTGATTGTTGGTGGTTGTTGCAACTTGAAATAAATATTAAAAATTTTGTATTCAATAAAAATAAACGTTAAATAAATAAATAAACAGTCATCATTTTATTTCACTCGATGTTTCACATCTACCAGGCGTCGCGTGACGGTTCATTTTTTTTTATAAATTTCCCTATGATTTATACCTAATTTATCAACAATTTTATCCGTACGGCGGTGGTGAAATTTCTTATTATAAAACTCAGCATGTGCTTGAATTTATAGACAATATTGTTAATGTGATCACAAAATCCCGATTTTCAACTATCGTGAGATTGGTATAATAAATCCTTTTGATATAGAAAGCATGGAATTGGCACAATTGTTCTTGCATGGATTGTTCCTTTAGAAAGAGTAGGAGAATTTTTTTTTTATGATTTATTTACTACCCAATTTCACTAAACTTTACTCTGCAGTTGGATCTGGTGCTAAAAGATGAAGCAGGAGGCGATTTGTCAGACTTTATTACGAACGGGGAATGGTATTTAATAGGTGAGTGCTAATATGATCAATTAATAGCGACAAATATGTTATAGAATATCTAGGAGATATACTATGAATTTTGATTACCAGGCATGCCAGGAAAGAAGAATACGATAACGTACGCATGCTGTCCAGAACCATACGTAGACGTCACATTTACAATCAAAATTAGAAGGCGGACCTTGTATTACTTCTTCAACCTGATAGTTCCATGTGTGCTAATTTCTTCGATGGCTCTGTTAGGCTTCACACTGCCTCCCGATTCTGGAGAAAAACTTACTCTCGGTAAGTAAACTGAATATTTATCCAACATTATGTCGTTATAGATATTGCAGGTATATACAAATAATTAATGACGATAGTGGTATTATCGGAATGTATGAATAAAATAGTTTCACATTCCACCACAAGCGAAATTTTGTGAATTGTATATTATTATTTATGTGTTAGAAGAAGAAATCTTATTGGGAACTTCATCGATTTATTGAGAGCGAGGAAAAACTTCTATATCCTCATGTGTGTACTCTTCCAACTTTAAAATTTTATTTAACATATCTTAAGGAACGTCGGTACTAGAGATTTGAAAATGAATCTTGGTCTAACTATTCAAAATCAAAATCAAAATATTTATTCATCAATTAGGTTTCACCAAGAAACTCTTATGATCGTCATTTAAATTTACCAGGGTTTCGGAAAAAAGCCAAGATGTCGATGCTGAGAAGAAATCCCGAAAGAAACTCAGGATACTATTCTTTTTGTCATCATTAAAATATAGATTCTAGAATAGATTCTAGATTCTAGAAGATTCTAGAAAAGTATCGTTTTTACCTTTATGTATCCCATTCTAGTTTTTTTGCTATTTAATTACATGGATTAATTCATTGAAAAAGTTAAATTATATGTAAAGTATTCACCATCATTTTCTGAATATAGATTGTTTTTACAAATTCAGTTAATTCCATCCAGGTTTTAATAGCTTTTAATTTGATATTTTAAACTTACCTTTAACTTTTGATATTTTTTATTTTCTTTGGAGAACTGGTTTCAAATTTGACCGTTTATGAGAATTGTGTAGTAAAAAAATTAATGATGACACTAAGATTTATTAATACCACTTTTGATATACTTACCCAATCTTCTATATAAATGACATATTTCTTGATAAACGTAATAAAAAGTATAAATGACATATTCTTAACGACGTATGTTTACGAAAGTCCTATTTTTCAAGAAGCATTTGTAACAATATTGATAAATTTTTGAGAACATAACAACTTACAAATGATAAAGATACAGATACAGCAATAAATCAGTTGTAAGAAAGAGGTATCTGGTATAAGACCATCCAGCCACATCCTTTAGACGTACCTTGGTTTGCTGATGCGCCGCTTTGCAGACGAGAATTGGTAACTGCCATGAGATTACGTTCTGGGCACATTCCATTCAACAAATTTGGATATATGATGCGGAAAGTGGCGACGCCGAATTGTGCTGAATGCAACATTGTGGAGGATGTTTATCACGTGTTAAAAGAATGTGTCCGGAACGATAGGGTGCGTAGGCTGGGCTCCAGAGGCCAATTTATGTCGCAAGTGGGTGACTTGAACAGCGCCCTGGCATTCCCGTTATCCGATGATGCCAGGGAACTGTACAAGATTTACTATGAAAGAATTAATGATAAGATATAATTTAGTAAATTGTATGTATGACCTTGCCCAATGAGGCGACATGTCCTTTATGGAAAAGCCTCAAAATAAAGATTAAAAAAAAAAAAAAAAAAAAACAGTTGTAAATTGAAATTGCTGCTGGTGTCAACAGGTGTGACGATATTGTTGTCGTTGACCGTGTTTCTCAACCTGGTCGCTGAAAAGATGCCTTCCACTTCGGACGCTGTGCCTCTGATAGGTATCGCATTGTAGGCGACAACACTAATCCGAAATTGCAAGTTGCTTCCGACCTCACCACTGCATTTACTTAAATACGTTGCC
The DNA here is from genome assembly GCA_910589475.2 of Bembecia ichneumoniformis. NCBI lineage: Eukaryota > Metazoa > Arthropoda > Insecta > Lepidoptera > Sesiidae > Bembecia > Bembecia ichneumoniformis. Next base: position 2,174,658 of record OU342520.1, read on the forward strand.
AATTACTGACTTTGGAAGTATGTGTATCAAATTTTGATCTATTCCACTCTAATCAATCAATTAATGGATTACTTTCTGGGCTCGGAAGTAACGAGCATTTGGATATATTATAATTAGTGTGTCTAGGATGTGTAATGACTGTTTAGTATGAGTGTTAGCAATCCTCAGTTCCTGAAGAACAAGTAAGTACGTTGTTCTGTAGTTACAGCTGAGTGTACCTATCCGATATAGGTGGTCATGTTCATTCACAGAGACACAAACACATACGAAAGCGAGAATTGTTCAATCGACTTCGGTTGCTGAAACATCCACAGTACTAGTAGGGTTTTTAACCTTGTCTTTGATTGCAGGAGTCACTATACTTCTATCGCTGACGGTGTTCCTCAACCTGGTAGCCGAGACACTGCCGCAAGTCTCCGACGCGATTCCCCTGTTAGGTACACTACCCCACACCCCACCTTCCAACGTTTAACCACTCCCGCTATTCCAATTATTTTATCTTCCGTGTTCGAATTCTTCGATTTCGTTTGGTTTTTGCTCTTTAAACTTTTTTTCTTTACCAGCTTCTCAACTTAGAATAAAAGTAACAATAATTAAATCAACGCTATTTTAAAACATTACAAGGAGTAAATTATGTACATTAAACTTATTTCAATCATGTAAGCTTTGATGCAGTTGTTACGCTCATTGGCTGTCGTTTCATTTTAACAGATTTTATTATCTGAATTCAAAATAATATCAGAATTGAATGTGCTTTTGCTTGTGAATTCAACGTTTATATTTGTTCGCGAACTGTAATAAAAAAAATATCCAAAATATTTAGAAATCGTCACCATTCGTATTAATTTTCTTTATTCATTTTAAAGTAATCTTGGAATCGATTACGCGATTCTCGCCTCTATTTATTTTGAAAATTATAAATTATTTTGAATTTTGGCTCTATTTAATTGTAATATTTCATATTATACAGAATGAAGTCCATTCTTATCTATATTAGTACTTACAGCATGGTATGTGTTATTTTGTCTGAATATTTCGAGATTTTAATGTTGCAGATGCGTAAGGTAAGTTGTAAAATTTATAATAAATGTTTAATAATTTTGAATCAGTTGTGTTGTCAATTTAAATTTAATCTAGTGCCATACTTAATTTCAGCGCGCAATCGATTCCACGGTGACAATATGTGTTTGAATGTGTATGAGTGTTTTCCATGTATTAAATGTACACAAATAAAAGAATTAGGCGAGGTGTTAAGTTCGGTGACCGTAAACTTTCAGATACTTGGAGGGTGGTATAATTAATTTCCAAAGAAAACCCTTCGTAGACATTTATAGTTTAAAAAATAGACTAAATTCGTCATATAAAAAAATATAACATAATAAATTGATAAATTTTAAATAATACTTGCATGGACTTTATTTTGTTTTGTTCTTCACTTGAGCCCTTGATACCGACTCAGCACACAAACAGGAGATTTGTCTCGAGTGACGAGTTCTGTTTAATCTGGATGGAACGCCGAAACGGTTTCATTGTATATAGAATATTTTTTTTGCACAGTATAATATATTGATCTTTGCAGGTGTTACCATTCTTCTGTCGCAAACAGTTTTCTCCCTATTGGTGGGACACGTCATCACAAAAACTTCTGAGGCGATCCCTCTAATAGGTGAGAAGTTCCCGCGCGTTTGGAAACCAAAGAAAAAATAAATAAATAAAAAATAACTTAAAAATAACGTCAAGTCAAATAGAACTCTTCTAAATTAATAAAATGACAATGTGATTTGAGGAACATTACAAATTAAGTTTAACTAAAATTGCCATAAACTCTATGGGAGTCCTCAAATGTATGAAAATGTTCCTCGGCTCATGCTAAATTAACGAATACTTTTAAATAGATTGCAGTATTTCGCTTAAATTGTTCTAAATTTGACGGAGAGCATACATTCTTAGTCTGTTCTATTTTCAAATTGCATTTTGAGTCTCGTGGTCTCTGGGGACTAGCCTTCGCTTTCAGCGCTCTCGCCAGCTCTACACACTTCGAATAGTATTATGCACATTATTCGCGCTAATTTTATTTCCAAGAGGTACTTCTTTATACATTGGCATCATAGCTTCTTGTAATGTATTAAAATATCTATTTAAATAATTAAAAACAACTAATTAAGATTTAACAAAATTTTCTTTTCTAAACTGAGTAGAAATATTCCTGACTACGGCGGCTAGAAAATTGGCATGTGTTAAGAGCGGCCACTAAAAACAGTATTAATTTCACAACTCTCCGTATAAACTGTGTGTAAATAAGCTTTTCATTTAGTGGGTCTGGTTTGGCTTGTAGTTGTTTAAAAGCAGGAAATAAAGGTCGTAAAGTTAAACAAAGGTTTTAACAACAAAGTGGATGAGGGTAGCGTGGGTCCAGCCTCCAAGTATCTTATGAACATCGGATCTCACAACTTTGTCTGGTCTGTTTTAACCTGTAACTATTATCTGATAAAGTTCTATTGCGAAATTGACAAAGTCATCACACAAAGGCGCCACCTTTGATGAATCATTTAATTTTACTAGATGATTTTACTTTGCTAATATTTTTTTTTTCAATATTTGTCAAAACAGATGTGTTACGTTGTCAATATCGTAAGATGCTTTTAAGCAAGCTAACTTATAAATGTTGCACGGCTTTAATGTTTTTTCGTATTTTGTAACTAGCTAATGAATTCAACAATGATATTATAATTAAATTAATTATCTTAAACATGTTCATCGCTGTTGGTGTCAGAAGACCGGCGTGCTACTAGCTTTTTTCCTAGTAATTTTTTTAAATTATAACTTATGTATTATTCTGATATATGTATTAATTATATTATTGTAAATTTTTATCAATAATTTGCAGAAAAATATAGCATATGTCGGTCGGGTCGCATTATCAAATATATTTCTATGATGACATACCTATTTTTTGTATAGTATCATTTGAATTCAATAAAAAAAAATCATAGTTTAAAATTAGTTTTAGAACTATTATTGCACTCATGAAAAATACATATATGTCGCATTTTGCTCTAATATATAGATCGCATGGTTGATTTCTTAAAAAGAATACTAAATCTTTGAAAATAGTAAAGACATAAAAGGCATGTTCTTTTTAAGCCTAAGCGTTTTATAAAAAGACTTATATTGATTTCAATTTACAAAAAACAAAAATAGAGTACTTAATTTTCTCCTTAAACGTTTATTTGTTTTTAAAATCAATGTTAATAGTTACCTTTTTATGTTAAAAAACCTATTAAATTACATACTAATTCGAAAATATTTTATTATAAAATTTTACATTAATAATTAAAATTAAATATTTCTCTGAACGACAGGAACATACTTCAACTGCATTATGTTTATGGTGGCTTCCTCTGTGGTTCTCACCGTGGTAGTATTGAATTACCATCATCGAACTGCAGATATTCACGAAATGCCTCAATGGGTAAGTTGAAATTTTCTTTGCATCGTCCCTAGAATTGCTAGAAACTCGTGGGAATGTTAAACTTTACAAGTCGTATGCTGAACGCCATGTGTAGCGAGTAAATACAAAAAAAATTACGAGTATGTGTTATTATTGTCAGATAATTTTGATTTTGGGCAATTTTCCTCTAGTTTCACTAGTCGATGTTGCCTGATCGAATTCGGTACCCTTTAGACGACATGTGAACAAATAAATGAATCAACAATTTCAACAGATCAAAACCGTGTTCCTACAATGGTTGCCTTGGATTCTGAGAATGTCGAGGCCTGGGAAGAAGATCACTAGGAAAACAATTATGATGACGAACCGGATGAGGGAGTTAGAACTAAAGGAACGTTCGTCCAAGTCTTTACTGGCTAATGTGCTAGATATAGACGACGATTTTAGACATGCACCGCCGCCACCCAATAGTACGGCATCGACTGGAAATCTTGGACCAGGGTATGTCCTTTCTAATAAATAAAAAAAAAATCGTCTATATATTGATATTTAAAATAGGTTTGCATATTTAGGTGTGTTTATTCAATTTTATTTGTATCTAATTTATTTTCAATATCTGTTAAGCTCTGGTTTCCTAGGATAGCGGTGCCGTCATATACCGGCCGTAATACAGCGGTGAATGACGTCACTAGAACGTCGTCTATGTAAACAAAATGGCGCGGTTTTATAGACAGCGCTCATGGACACCGTAACATCAAAAAGCGGTGCCGCCATTTGTATGACGGCCGTCTTGTCGGTGTCAAATGGTTCGCGAACGTTTTTCTTGATAGCGGTGAAGCCATTTTTTGAAATATTGTTTTGACCAGTCGAAGTACAAAATGAGTTCCAACTCCAACTGGAGCGGCGAGGACGACGAAATTTTTATTAGATTTCGTACGTAATCACTCTCCCGGATACGTTTTTAGGTTTTTTTTTTTTTAAAAAAACGGTAGCCGATGGTGATGGAACTTTCCACATGTTGTCACCGTAAAGACGGCCGTCTTTTTGCGTCCGTTAAGTGACGGCACCGCTTTCCTAGGAAACCTTTCCTAGAGCTTCAGTTAAACTATCGGTGTATCAATAAATGAATTTAAAAAAAAAATACAGGACAATTGAAAAAGAATGTTTTGTTGCTTAAGGCGGCTTTTGACTATGGGATGTAATATAATATATATTACATCTTGAGCCATATATTACAACCCGCTATTTCACACTGCAAGATATATATTTTGGAACAGTTCAGCTTCGGTAACCACTGTGTCATCACGTTCTTTATCGAAACGGTTGAATTCTGAAATGAAGATTGTTTTACTTGATTCCTGCGATAGTTCATCAGACGACGACGATGCTTTATTAGATTTATATGCATCATTATTAATAAAGAAATACAATAATAAACGTCAATTTTGGATATCGAATCATATTAGACTAAGAGAAGATATTCTCTTAGTCTAATATGATTTCTAATATGGGGAATTTCGGCTTATGCGTAGTAAGTTTTTAATGTGTAGGTAAGGATTGCGTACTTCAAATATCTATAATTAACATCTATGGTTAACATAAAAACAAAAATTCAAAATATGTGACCAGTTGACACGTCTGCACACGAATACGTTACCATTCAAACTGAGGGCGAGGCAGGGGGAGGCGCGGTGTCCGGGGACGTGAGGTAAAAAAATATACACCTTCAAATGACCTCTAAATATCGCTCAGTCGGTCGAAAAAATATTTATATTTTGGGATGTAATATATATTATAGCACAGTGTTAACGGTCTCGTACAAAATGTATGACGAGCGATAAAATATTATATCTCAAGATGTAATATATATTATATTACATCCCGTAGTGAAAAGCCGCCTTTAGGCGACAGAGCGGTTATATCTACATATATAAAAATTATTTTAATTCGGTTTTCACTATAAATGAATATACGGGGAATGTTTTATATAATACAAGAGATTTTGTCAGTTTGTTTATATTTGAAGTCTAATCTCTGAAACTGCTATACCTATTTAAAATGTTTCTTTTGCTACTTTAGAGGTACCCTGGCGAAGTCGGGGCGCTCAGTTACTGAAGTTAGGTTTCATTGAAGTTATTTATGTCACTTGAAATTGTCGCAGGTGTTCAATATTTCGCACCGATTTCCGAAGGTCATTTGTCCGCCCCTCCACCATGGAGGATGTTGGAGGTGGATTAGGCAGCCATCACAGAGAGCTCCAACTCATTCTGAGGGAACTCCAGTTCATCACGGCCAGGATGAAGAAGGCGGATGAAGAGGCTGAACTCATCAGCGATTGGAAGTTTGCTGCGATGGTTGTTGATAGGTAAGCATGTTACCCATTAAGAGTTTAGGATGTGATTTCAGTGTTGAAGATCTAGAAATTTTAGCACATAAAATCTGAGTACATAATATATATAGTTTTGTAATTTGAATGAATGATAATAAAATAAAAATTGTGGCTCGTCATTATCTTAGATTAAAATTTAGTATAGAGGTGGCAAGTGCACTGCCAAAACAGCTGCCAAAAAGCTGGGCATCCTTTCCAAGGTTAAACGGTATTTCACTACGAGGCAGCTCCTGGACTTATACAAAGCACAGGTCCGGTCTTGCATGGAGTACTGCTGTCACCTCTGGGATGGGTCTGCCCGTTACCAACTGGCCGCACTGGACTCGATTGAAAGGCGAGCAAAGAAGCTTATTGGCAACGACACCCTTGTGGATTCCCAACTTCAAAGCCTGCAGCATCGCCGAAAAGTAGCGTGCCTATCAATTTTCTATCGTCTACACTATGGAGAGTGTGCATCTATATTGTACGATTTAATCCAACCGGAACCGTTTCACTTGCGGACCACTAGACGTGGGCAGGGGTTTCATCCCTTCCTGGTCGATGTACCTCGATCACGAACAAAGCGTTTCAGTTCCACCTTCCTTGTTCGAACTGCTAAGGAGTGGAACTCATTGCCTGCGTCTGTGTTCCCACAGAACTACAACTTCGGGGTCTTCAAAACTAGGGTAAATGGGCATTTACTAGGTAAGCGTGGTCCATCTTCGGCCACATCTGCACCTCACATCAGGTGAGATAGTGGTCAAGCGCTACCTCGGTTTCATAAAAAAAAACCTTGACAGGACAAAGAATTAGGATTAGGAGGAGATAAGGGAATGGGATTTTGGATCCGGATCCTGGATACACTCACAGGAACACATCACACACACTTCCTGTATTTGCCATATTACGGTTTTCCAACATTCTTCTGTAAGAAGGTGGTTATCAGATGGGCTGCCAAGTTTATAGCTGCAGAATAAACTACCAGTGTGATCTGTCACTTCGAAACCATGGTTTCAACTTTAGAATCTTACTTTTTAAGTTTATCAACGGGCACAGTACATTAGTCATCCCCATGTCTAGACTATCGACGTTAGATCCATTTTCTTTAATGTTCGGTCGTAATTGTGCAATAAAATTGTAACTAATGTTTTATTACTTAAATAGGGAGATTATTGCTTACCAGCAATTGTGCGGTAAGTCGGTTTGCTTGTACTTACTATAAAAAGGTTAAGTTTGTTTAAATTTAAAATATGTAAACATATTATAAAATAAGTCGATTACCGGCTGGGTCAAATATGTAAATGAACTTTTCAAGTTGACTCGCTGGTCTGGATTTGGAAAGTAGTGGCAGGGCATACTGCGTTTCGCCGTCATTTAAGACTGAAATAGTTCGCAGTTTCGCAGAAGATCACCGTGAAATAACAGCATATGTGCTGTTGTGTTTCTGTGAGTAAGGGATGTCAGAGCCCATTAGCCTATCTCTTATCCCATCCTTATCATTGTCCTTAATCTTACTATGGCCTGCAGTGCACTCGCAGTATCTGTGGCGTTGCTTGTGTTATAGGCGACCTACCATCGAGTGGCCGGTCGACCTGTTTGTTGAGCTTAATATAAAAAGAAGTCGGTTTGTGCTCGGCTTTGACGCATCCGTGTGAAGCCGAAAACGGGTCCCTAGTATCAAATAATGTGTGTGTGTGTGTGTGTGTGTGTGTGTGTGTGTGTGTCTCTCTCTCTCTCTCTCTCTCTCTCTCTCTCTCTCTCTCTGTGTGTGTGTGTGTGTGTGTGTGTGTGTGTCTGTGTCTATCTCTCTCTCTCTCTCTCTCTCTCTCTCTCTCTCTCTCTCTGTGTGTGTGTGTGTGTGTGTCTGTGTGTGTGTGTGTGTGTGTGTGTGTGTATAAGACAAAGACAAAGTAAATCTTCGCTTTCAACAATATGAAATATCACGATTTAATATTTTATTTCAACTGTAATAAAGTCTAAAAATCAAGGGATACAATAATTGGAATTCTGTCTGCGAGAGGCCTATATTGAGCAGTAGTTGTGTCGGTTTACCGTTGCAATAAAATATTAAGTTAATGTTTTGTTGCAGGTTTTGTTTGTTCGTGTTCACACTATTCACAATAATAGCAACAGTAGCCGTGCTGCTCTCTGCGCCCCATATCATCGTGCAGTGAACGTCCCGGTCCAGGGTTCGATGTCCGACCCCAATTGTACGAGAGAACTAATCTAAGAGTATGTCGAACGATGTAATTATAATTATACATAAATATATAATAACTAAATACGTGTTTGAAACGCACACGTTCATAAATAAGTCGCGAGACTTTGAATTTATAAAATTTAAAATACGTTACATTTAGCGTTGTTAAGTCCAACATATTATAAAATCGATTGTGATGTTGATTAGGATGTTATACAGACGATTATAATTTGTTAAAAATATAATTATATAATACCTAATTGATACGATTTAAAAAAAAAAGTTAATGATAAAGGTTTCGTTGAAGGGAAGCTTCTTGGCAGAATTCGCAGCAGTTCGCGGTTGAGCTTTACTGAGGTCTTCGAAGAATTTTATTTCGAATTTAAATTAGCACACACGTTTAAACAATGCACCTTTAATAAAAAATAAATAAATAAGATTCTTCAATGGCATCAGAAAGGGAGTCTATAGATCGCAATTGAACACGGGACGGTATCCTTTTAAAGTGAACGAGGGATCAGGCACATTGACATTACCATAGGGTCTTAAGTGACATGTATATAACATAATGGATCAAATAATATTAGATTCAATTTGGAATAGAGTACGGCTTTAGGCGTAAACTTCGTTCTGAAATTATAGAAAAAGTTCGGAAAAAAATTATTATTGCTTTATAAGCACGTTTCAATAATATTCAGTTTGCTTATTGGGGGTTAATATTTTATCTAAGAATACAAAATAAAAACCAAATGTTTTATTGTAAACTGGAATTGCTAATAGTGAAGGAATTGATGAATTAAAAGAACCAAACAATATTAAAAATAAACAATTTACTAATTATCTCTTAAACTAAACAATAATAAAAATGTTAAATAATGAAATCAGCATAAGTAACACTGTTAATTCGAAAGTTCAAATTTTTTTTTTATTTGACAAGCATAACTTAACGGTTTTTTTAACTATAAAGAAGACTGACCATTTTAAAACGTGAACTGTACTTTATATTTTCAGTAATGTTTATATATGTTTTTATATGTGCAGAAATAACACAACTCTTTTTTTTCTTCTCACACCAATCTGCAATCGGCTACCTAGCCATAATAAGTTCAAAAAAGACAAAGGGCTATTAGCGATGTGCCATTAAAAGTCTGCAATTAATGAGTACTGTTTTTCATGTTCTGAGGTCTATGTTTAGGATTTGTTATCTCTTAAGGCGTGTGTTTTGTGTGTTCAGAAGGCTCTTGGCCTTGTCATTGCTATGTCTGTTCAGTCCATTCTTATAACTTCTGCTACTTTTTACTATCTCTACCTTCACAGTAGGGACTTTCAAATGATTTCCCAGTTTTTCACAAACCACGTAGTCAAGTTATGCCACAAAAATAAATAAATTTGACATTAGCTGTCACTCCGACTGTCAAAACCGTAGCCGTCAACGTCACTCCGGCTTTCACTCCTTCCTACTACTATGTCATGTTTCCTACTACTATATCATGTACTCCTTTTACTATGTCATGTTTGGTCAATTTTTCCCCCTAACAATATATAAGAAATGGTTGGTCTTTTTTATAACATATTTAGAATGTGACTTCGCATAACCAACCGCGTTTGTTACAAATGAGAAATTGATAAAAAAACTATTTTAGCGTTCAATAGCAACATTAGTAATCAACTCCCATTGGTATAGGAAGAAAGGATGTATCATTTATGTTATACTATATAATACTGAAGACATACATATATCCTACGCTGAAACTAGGACTCCAATAAGCGTAGCTATACTGTCGAATATCACTGATAAATTTGTCACATAGCATTTAGTGTATTTAACGAAAATTATACCGCCATGTGTATTTTGTAAACGGATTCGCGAAAAATAGAACAAACACCCTCTACACTAACTCAAGATCTTGTCATATTTTCCCACTATAAACATCTCGTGTTTTGTGATTTAGTGGAATCATTATTTTTAATAAACTTTTGCAAAAAGTATAATATAAAACAGTCTGTTGTTTAAATCGTTTAATCTTTTTGTGTTTTGTAATATGCTTATATTATGAAATACGCGAATATAAATAAATTAACGAATTATAAAAATTTAACAGCAATGGGAAGTTTTCATATGATTCAATTTGTGGCCTCAGACCGACAAAAACTTTAGACAGGGCCCTTACGTGCAAAAACGTTTTAAAAAATGAAGCCGATTCGGTGAAGATGTGTGCGTAACACCACTTGTCGTATAGTGGCCATGCGTTTGTGTATGTTACCCACTAACAGTTTTTACCCCAATTAATTATTATAATACTTATTAAACATATTATATCAACTACTCTTATACCTCAAAAACTAATCTTTGAGGTGCTTCTCTCTCTAAACTACGCAGAGACAGAGAATTTCCTAGCTAAGTAACCCAACTATTGTCATGTCTTAAATTTAAATTTAATTTGTATAAAGTTATGTTTTAGTTTGTTTTGTTGGGGTTTTTCTTGATTCTGATTTGTAATTTCAACTGGTTCCCCGCGATACAGGCCAAGCCTAGTGCGGGGACCCCTGGTAATGATGTTTGCTGTTAAATATGGTTATGTCAAATAAACGATTATTATTATTATTATTATTATTACTCGCGTCAGACTATCGAGCGGCCGTCTTCCTATTGCAGAATCGTCTTTCTATTACCTGCCTCACTTAAGGGTGTGTATTGTTCCGTCTATAGTTTTTGTCGGTCTGAGTTTGTGGCAATTAATATTTCTATGTTGTAATCATGAAAAAATAATTATCGTTCAAATTGTTATTTCTAATCAAAGTTGAAAACTTACCTCAAGCGATTTTACAATTAAAATTCCCAAAAGAATTTGAAATTGCCTAAATAGTTTTTGCAAAAGTTTATCAAAATCCCTAGATATTTTAGACTGTCGCCCCTTTTAGCACTTACTATAGCAACTATAACATAATATAGATATTATTTAGAGCCGATTTCATTAAAACTTAATGGTTTCGTAGAGAATAACTTTTTCCAAGTAAGTCATGTCTATCGTAACTTTTAAGATGGCTTAATCCTTTTAAAAATAAAATATGAGCAAACAGAATTTGTCTATTTATATATCTATCGTTCCTAGAAGCTGGAAATTGTTTATCACCTGCCGTTCTTACGAAAGCTGAGGACAAGATTAACCAGTACCTAGATCTAGCTCACAAGATGGACCGATGATGATTCAGCGATCATTGTCGGTAGTCGTTTCGGCTGAAGCTTTTTTACACGGCACCTATTCTGAAGTCTAAAGGTTAGTTCACACCGAAACGCGATGCGACGCGATCTGATGCGACGATACTTAAAAAGGTTGTTTTGCGTATTCTTACACCGCGAGGCGCATCCTGAAGCTCTGTAAGACATTATTTTAATTCGGTTTAAGACATTTTGGGAATAGTAAACTAAATATTTATTGAATGTTGCAAAATGTCCACAATTATAATTATAAGTGGACATTTTGGGAACAATAAAAATATTTATTTTTGTAGTTCCCAAAATGTCCCAAATTGGACATTTCTTGTGAGACATTTTGGGAATAGACCATTAAAACGGTAAAGATATCAAAGAAAATAAATTGACTATTATTATTATATTAGCAATAATTTGTTTTTTTTTTTGAAATATTTTGTATCCATTTTGCTACGATGCAATCAATAGGAGTTTTTTTTTACACATGAGTTCTTTAGGTGACAATTAAGGTCAAAGCACTTACTAAGAGACGTTTATTTATTGATGAATGAAAGAGAATAGAAGAGTACGAGAGAATTGAGTTTGAAAACCTTTCACTATTTAGTAATAATAATAACTTGTTAAAATAAACAGTGACTAATAATTACTAAAAACAGAGGACAGAAGTTAAACACAGTTTTAATTGAAATGAAGAATCTTACTCATTGAAAGAAAAGTTATTTCTCTATGAAAAAGAAGGCTTTAATGAAACAGGCTCAGACGGTAAAATATATAATAATTCACTCTATCTATATCCGTTCCTCGATTTTGCTCTTATAGATGTCGTGATAGCCTAGTAAATGTCGTGTCCCCTAATTTTAAAGCACCTACTATTGAAAATGTCTAGGCTAAGAAAGCTCATACATAACATTAGTGAAATAACTAATCGTAATGTTATTAGGAATCTCGGTGTGTTTCTCTTTAAACAATTTTTTAATAAAATAAGATTTTTGTTCCATCGAATTTTCGTGAGATGTGCATTGAATATTTGGCTTTTGAAATGTATCGTTTTTTAACGCAAATATTTCTCGTTTTGTATGTAAGAATGATGTTTTTAGGATATAATATTATGTACGCTAAAAATAGTTAATCGAGAGTTGAAATTTGTTTGACTATTATTTTAATGTTAATTGATTGTAGAACAATTGTTTGTTTTTATTGATTAATAAAATCTCGTCATCCCCTTAAGGAGGATTCAGTTGTAACTAACCCTGTGGTGCTCAAATATATATCAAAGCAAATTGTTTTCATATTTAATCCATGTTCAAAACAAAATTACATTTATTGTATAAGTAAATAATTTGTTTTAACCAATTGTTTAAATATAATCAACATTTAAAAATATATTATTATATATATTGGTAAAGTTAATAATTTTAAAAAATTGAACTAAAATTAATTGATATATTTAATTAGATTTGTTAGTGCCAAATAATAGGGGGTACCTATAAATATTTAAATATAAGTTGGATATAGGTATTATAAATAAATGATAAAGTTGAGAATTTTATTGTAAAAATGTAAACGAACTAGGGTCTTTGTTAACGTGTAATTTAATGTTAAATTTGACCAACATTGGACCCAACTGGCGGGCTTTACAGCCAAATTTAATGAAGTATTTTGTTTAAAAAAAAAAAAAGAATAAATCGCGGTTGTGAAACAATTAATAAAGCTCGCCGGTTCAATTGTTCAATGTTTAAAAAGGTACCATTAAAAATTGGTAGAAAGATTTCTACTATAAAATAAAAATGGACTAACTAAATGCCTGCTCGGGACCGGGTTACTATTAAATGTACAAATTCAACACAACATTATTCGCGTGCAGTTCATATTTCATCTTATTGTGTTGCTTTATTTTAGACTTCATGTTCATATTATACATATATACAGGAGCTTATAACTTAAAAATATAAAATAATCTATTAACGAACACAAAAATAATACATACTGTGAATATCAATTCGTCTGGCCATTCTTATAAAATATTTATCACACGGAAATATATACTAAAATATAAAGCTGAAAAGTTTGTTTACGCTTATCCCAGGAACTACTGATTCGAATTGAAAAATTCTTTTTGTGTTGAATAGTCCATTTATAAAGGATATATCACGCTACATCAATAGTATTATATATAAACAGTGTCCAGTACCCCGCGCCCCAAGCGCACGCGCCGCCGCCGTATGGGCCGCAGCGAAGCGTGATCTAGTTGTGCTAGTTTTAATATAAAGATACATGCGGACGAAATCGCAGGCAAAAGCTAGTATTAAATATAAGCTGATCACGATAATCCTTGTTAAATTTATTTTGAGTGTTAAAATTGTGTTAAATTTTTAACAGTGTTTAAATTTTAAAACTTGAAATTGGTTAATTAATTCAACTGATGTTTCCATATAATTCTAGGGGAGTGGAAAAGTTAAACGTTTATCCCCTATAAATTATTACTAGCTTTGAATGATTGAAGTTTTCAACAAAAATTACTTCCGTGTGTTAAATATTTTCGAATACTCACAATTAACTTTCATAATTATTTATATCGTATATTATTATCGTCTCTCTATTTAAATACATTTAAATATAAAGTTTAATCATTTGTATGACATATGGGGATTTTATCATACTGTGTTATATATTTTGACGAGCCCGTTGGATGAGTGGTTAGAGTGCTTGCCATAACGCTCCGTTCTAGGGTTCCCGGCAGGTCTACTTTGAAAAATAAATTTTTCATATTTGGCTCTGGTCTGGAGGGCACACTGCGTTTTCGCAGTCATTTGGGCAGCCCGTCTGGCGGCAGTAACCACCCCCATACAGAAGACCACCGTGAATAAATAAATAAATATAAATAAATAAAATAAATCTTTATTTGCGCGAACGCATGTTTACAGGATTTTAATTTGTATACAGCAGTTACAACAAATAAATAAAAATAAAAAAAAATACAGCAGTTACAAGAACTAACAGCACGTGTGCTGTTGTGTTTTGGTGAGTGAGTAAGGGATGCCAAAGCCCATTTTTTTATCCAATCGCTCATCCTTAATCCTACTGTAGTAGTCAGTGTTCTTGCAGCAACTGTGGCGTTGCTTGTGTTATAGGCGATGGTAGCACTCTACTATCAAGTGGATCGTCAGCCTGTCTGCCAATCTTAACATAAAAAAGTGTTATTATATAAGAAAATCCAGTTTATCTACTATAAATAAAACATATAACAAAAGCAATTAATTATAATAAGTAAAAATCTCAATGTTTTATTAAACTTATTTAATTAATTCAATCTGTGATTATATTAAGGTCGCATAAGATAGTACTCCAACTGAGTGCTGTGATCATATTAGTTTAATCAATATTTCCCTTCGCAAATTTAAATTAACTCTAATTATGGCGGGCTTAATTACGTTACATAGAGGGATGATGAATTACAGTTAATTATCGCGAACATAATATTCATGAATATTCATATGTCATACAAACTCGATTCAGGACATTTCATAACTGGTAACCGAATGCTTTAAACTTGAAACAGGTATTTTGGACACTCATATGTACCTATACATTCTTGACTCTATTTCGGAATGTATTATCACTGGTTGGTAACACATTTATCTTGTATAATTTTACATTTTTTTTGTTATAGTTGTAAGGACGTCAACTGCCACTCTGTAATATGATGACAAGAAATCAATCTGGAGTGTAATTATTATTAGTAAACAGTATAAACTAATTCTACCAACAAATAACAGTATAAGTAAATAGATTGAAACTCGAAATAATCATGTACACTTATGAGAGGCCGCAATTTTAGTTTTTATTTAAATTTCATTTTTTTTACTATCTACAACATTATAATTCAATATAATTATGTAATTTAAAAGAACAGGTATGCTCTATTCAGTATAAAAATTAACATACATACATATATATACACACACATATATAATATATTAGACAGATTAAAGTTAAAGGCTGAATTAATTGTCATCAAGAGTAACTTTTATGTTATCAAAATATACTTGAAAATATATAATTTTATAAAAAAAAATTCGCATTGAATTTTTATGTACTAAACAAAAGACTATTTAAAAATTAAACTCCTTGATTGGTTTCAAAGTCATCGATCATGAAATGATTATTTTTAAACTGTCGACTCAATTCATACTTAATAGGGTACATTTTTAAAAACTATAACATTACACCTGGTGTGTGTACTTAGCTTACTTGTCGCTTTTCTAACTACATTTGTACACGCTAAGCATATAACTGAAAGTTTAGTTTACCATCTTTCAGTAAATTTTATAAGCATATCTGCTTATATACAATGAAGTTTTCACACTACAATAAAATTATTAATGTCAGTTAAATTATTCAACAAACTCTATGTTTTTATCTATTTTTATAGTAATATCCAACTCCAATTTTAATTAATGTCCAGCTGGACATATATTTTTTGAATTGAATTGCTCTAAATTTAAAAAAATTGCTGTTAGCAGATTTAATTGAAAATACATTTAACTACAGATGACATTTGTATACTTGCATATTTTTTAAATTTTATATTTCTGTAACTGCATATTGATGTATTTTTTTTTAAAAGATGGTAAACTATTCTAACTAATAAATTAGTTTATCGACTAATCGCCGCTTGTTCCGTAAGCTTGCATATTATTAAATCATTTTCTTCATTACTGTCCACTTTAGTCTCCACATTGTGTTCCAGGCTTATCCATAGTAATTAAAATTAATTAATAAAAATACGATAACGACTGCAGTAAGTTGATAAAATACAACCGAGTGTAATGTAGGTTTGTTTATAATGTAAAGCCCCTATGGAGGTTTTTATAATAGAACAAAATAAATGACAAAGGTAAATTTGTAAAAAAATAAATAAAAAATAAACGAGTGACGAGTAAATAAATTATTCGTTAAAAATTGACTAAAATTAAGTAGTATTCGATTTGTATAAAACTATAATAAATTAAAGCAATCTGATTTATACTATGGCTGTCGTTTTTTTTTTTTATAAAAAAATCCCTTCAATGCAGTTTTTTTTTTTAATTAAAGATGGGTTTGCTCTTGACCAGCATCTATCCATGTAGGAAGGATGAGGCCGAAGATGGAGCGAGCTCACCCAGAAGATGCCTATTCACTCGAACCTTGAAAAGATTTGGGTTATATGAGCTCGGAAATACAGACGCCGGCAGGGAGTTCTAATCCTTAGCAGTGCGCATCACAAAAGATGTTTTAAAGCGCTTGGTCCTAATTAGAGGGATTTCGACAAGGTGAGGATGGTAACCAGCCGTACGTCTGCATGTCCGATAGAAGAAAGGGGAAGGCGGTATGATCTCAAGCAGCTCCCGAGCACACTCTCCGAAGTACATCTTATAGAATACACACAGACAGGCAACTTTAAGTCTATGTGCCAGGCTCTGCAGCTTAGTTTAGTCTTTTTGTTCAACAAACAAAAAGACTGAATATTATTAAGACCGATGTACATCATATCAGATGAGTGCATAGGAGTGATACGTCACTAATTTTTCAGTAATTCTAATAGCTTCGATATTTTAATAGATGATATCATATTTGAATCATCTTTGAGACGTCATTTATATGTCTGATTAGGTATCATCGTAAAGCCATTATTGAATGATGATCGTAAGTAAGTGATATCATAGAGCGATGGTTCATGAGAATCACTCACATAAATGTATGATGGAAACAAGCCTTTATACAAGATCACTTATTAGTGAAACGCTATTTCACATATTTTATAAGCGCAACGAAAAGCGTTCATAAAATATATATGTATACGCCTTTTAAATCTTTGATGTGACAGTACTTTCATGTCCTGTGCTGCCGTGATCAGCATCAGAGGGCTTCTCTGAGCCCCTTGGGTGTACCAATACAGTTTATTGGTACATTATGCATATATCACAAACAATTTATACACGTACTTATGTTAATGAAGTAAAAAAGTAGTTTTTAGAATTTTTGTCTACTATGCCTTTGTGCACGATAATATCAGAAACGGCCTAACCGATTTTCATGTGGTTTCCACTGATGTATTCAAGCTTCCGGTAATATTTAGAGTTTGTTTCATTTCAATCGGTATACAAACAAAAAAGTTACGCTTTATTCCGAACACCACGCGTACGAAGTCGCGGGCACAGCTAGTACAAAAAAACGGGACAAGTGCGAGTTGAACTCGCGTGAAGAGGGTTCCGTACGATATTGAGGGATTTACCATGTTATTTTAATATCATGGACTTTTTGTAGGTTTTCCTATAATCTATAAGTAGAAAACTAATTTCTGTATTTTTAAAAAAAAATTAGGTTCAGTAGTTTCGGAGATAGGGGGGGGGGGGGGAATGGTTGGACGGACGGACACACGAGTGATCCTAAAGGGTTCAGTTTTTTTATTCGGACGTACGGAACCCTAATATATGTATTACAAAATTATATTTGTTTATATTTACAAAACTATTAATTGTAATATTATTATATCATAAAATTATTCTTTCGTTTAATCGTTTAAATGTTTCTCTACGATTTCCCATTTAATCTCGTCCAAAATGATGACTTAAATCGGTCTAATTTCTAAATTTAGTTTAAAAAACTCCTTTTTTAATTACACGAAATCCATACCAACATTCTCTCTGTGTTTGTTTTCACGCCTAACTGATCATCATTATATTTTGCATACACGTTATCAGGGATACAGAAAATTACAGAGGGTACCATTCATCCAGAAAAAAGGACTGTTTTCAAGGGATCATCTAAAAATATAAGTTTAACCAGGCACGTATCCAGACTTTTGGTTCGGGGGGGGGACAAACATTGAAACAACCATGTGAACTGTGTAAAAATCGCTGTAATCACTGTACTTTACTCTAATTTTTCTGAAAAATCTTTCACAGGTTTTTAGAGAAATCAAGAAACTACTCTTTTCCATCGCAGCTATGAATGTAGACGCAGTTTGGGCAACAGTTCTGTTTGTGCAGGATACTTCTCTCAATGTAATGACAATAGGTTTGAGTAACTCACAAAATACATTTATAGAGTCGTGACGTTCTATAAATCTAGTGTCACACATGCCGACCACTCTTTTTTTCTTACTTTCTGAATGAATGACATCTATGGTTTTTTTTTCAGTCAGATTTCGGGGGGGGGGATAAATCCCAACTATCCCCCCCTCTGTATACGTGCTTGAGTTTAACGCCTAATTTTCAACGCGAACTAAGTCGCGGGCACCAGTTAATAAACATTCGTTAATAAGTTAATGTATATTTGACATTAATAGCATTTTTTTATGTATTTAGTAAAGTTTTGAAGCGACAGGCGACAGGTGCGAAGATATTGGTTATCTGACAGGTGACACGGGCGACCGGGGGACGGTGCGGGGAAGAGGTAACGGTGGAGGGCGGTGCCGGCTATCGATCTCGGGGGATCCTTCAAAGCTCCCGACATTATAAAATGTATTGACATACAAATATTAAATTTGTATAGTTCTAATGGACACATGTTGAAGGGAAACCCATCAACCTACATTAGGCATTTTGAGAATGCGATTTGGAGAATTTCACGATGTTTTCGAACCATTTAAACAAAATATGATTTTGTAATATCTGTTACATAAGTATGTAAATATTTTAAGTATGAAAACTTTTTGACAAAACAATTCCTACAATTTGTTTAGTTAGATTATGAACTAGGCCTAAAATATCTTTGACGAGCCCGTTGGATGAGTGGTTTGGGTGTTTGCCTTATCGCTCTGTTCTAGGGTCCCCGGGTTCGATTCCCGGCAGGGTCAACTTTGAAAAATCAACTTTTCAAATTTGGCTCTGGTCTGGATTTGGAAAGTAGTGGCAGGGCACACTTGGCGCTTGGCGGCAGTAACCAACCATCCCCTTACAGAAGACGTGTGCTGTTGTGTTTCGGTGAGTGAGTAAGGGTTGCCACAGCCCATTTCCCTATCCACTTCTAATCCCTTATCCTTAATCCTACTGCAGTCGGCAGCGCACTTGCATAGGCTTAGGCGTTGCTTGTGTTATAGGAGATGGTAGCCACCTACCATCAAGTGGACCGTCAGCCTGTCTGCCGACCTTAACATAAAAATTTTTTTATAAAATTGCCAATATAATTATTAAAGCCTAAGATAAAGTATAATATAATATAATATAATATAATATAATATAATATAATATAATATAATATAATATAATATAATATAATATAATATAATATAATATAATATAATATAATATAATATAATATAATATAATATAATATAATATAATATAATATAATATAATATAATATAATATAATATAATATAATATGAAATGATATACATTTATGTAAATGTACGCGCTATGTTGACGCGTATAAATTAGACTGTGTAATTAGACATTTTAATCCCTGTCTAGTAGCTAAATATTAAGAAAGAAAAAAAAGATTAAATCTGCTAAAGACTCGCTAAATACAACATTAGTTACATCCACTAATTCTATACTGTTCGGTGAAATGATACGACATTTAGTCAAATGTGCTTAGAAACGGAATCGGCAGTTTTTACGACTTCAAGTGTTTCTCGGGCATTAGAGGGCCGAGAGTACTTCGGCCTTCATACCTTAATCGCCTTTTGATACAAACATTTCGTCTAGATAAACAGTATTGAATTTCCAATTGCTCATTTCATTTTACCTTCATTATATTAAATGGAAACATTTTATCAATTTATCACTATGCAAAGTTTTTTTTTTGTCTGCAGCACATCTGGTAGCAGTAACCAAATCAATTTACGGTGAAATAACAGCATTTGTACTGTTGAGTAAGGAGGCCAGAGCTTATTTTTCTCTCCCTTCCTAATTCCCTTATCTTTTGTAGTGTAATTCTGAATCACTGTTGGGGTGGCGGGTTATAAGAAAACAGGGAGATTTTAAGGAAACACTACACTTTAATTTCACTAGAGTCTCTATGAACACAAAAAACACTATAGTCCTTATATATTTATATATAGATATTTTTGTCTTCCGTTGGATCTTCCGTTGGAGTAGCTTTATTCCCTTTTTTGACAGGATCACAGGTAAAGATAGGGTATAAGCGGATCTCGTCTGCTTAATAAAAATAAGAGTTGGATTTGTTCAGTCTGGATGTGATAATCATAAAATCGTGGACTTTCTGATTCCTTTAAAAAAATATCTGAATCTCTTTTATTATATATATATTCCTTACACCTTCTCTTTTTAGAATCTCTCTTCAGAATCCTCTCTCCCGTGAAAAAACCTCTCAATTCTCCTTTTTTCTTTTCTTCAATTCTATTGTTCTTTTTCCATTTGAAATCCCGCCGCCCAGTGTATAGCGCTGTCCGCTTTTGCCAGTTTCTTCGCTAACTTTTTCTAAACTACCAATTGGATTTTTATACAGTTTTCACTAATGGATAGAGCGATAAACTAGGAGGGTTTGTGTATACAACTTGCAAGAAAAATTCATCAGTGTGAAGAGGGAGGTTGGTGGCTAGTTAAAAAATATATTAAACCTTAAAACCTGAACTATTCAGCATCGGACATTGAAGAAAATTATGATAAGGTAGGCAGCAGACTGACGGTCCACTTGATGGTAGGTTGGCTACCGTCGCCTATAACGCAAGCAACGCCACAGGTGCTGCAAGTGCGCTACCGACTACAGTTGGATTAAAGATAAAGGATTAGGAGGGGATAAGTATGTGGGCTCTGGCATCCCTTACTTATTCACCGAAACACAACAGCACACGTGGTCTTCTGTAAGGAGACGAGCTGCCCAAATGCCTGCGAAACGCAATGTGCCCTGCCACTATATTCCAGATCTAGACCAGAGCCATCTTTGAAAAGTTCTCTTCTCAAAGTTGACCCAGCCGGGAATCGAACCCGAGAACCCTAGCTAACCACTCATCCAAAGGGCTCACTGTAAAATACTCACAGTGGAAGGATTTTTTAAAAAGCGAACAGAATCCGAGCATATACAGTTTCCTAGTTTCGAATCACAATATCGATACGAGAGTTAATGAATTATATATTGCGGGGCGCAACACCGGCCGCCCTAATCTTGTAAATTGGATTTGGTCACGAATCGAAGATGAGAACGCTTTCAAAGGAAAGTTTGGTTTGCGAACTACTAGTTGGTTGGTTGCTGCATGCGGCTTGTGTTATCAAACTAAACGTACTTATATACCGCACTAGTATATATATATGGAAATAATTGTTTTGGTGATAGAAGCTATGGGATCAGTTAATTATCAAATTTTATAAATAGCTTATAACTTACCTTTATATTCGTATATGTAATATAATCTTCTATATATAAAAATGAATCCCCATTTCCAGCGTGAACGAGTAGACCGATTTTGATTCGGTTTTCATTCATGGAAAGAGGGATAAACGGGGAATGTTCTTATATATAAAAATTGCACCCCGGGCGAAGCCGGGGGCGGGTCGCTAGTTCTATAATAATTTCAAAATTATTTTAAATCTTTACTTAAATAATTTTTAAATTCTTAATTAATTTTAAAATAATTTGGTTATAAGCTCTTTATAAATAATGTTTTGGTACCTCTTTTGTTGACATACATGTCTATTAGGGGTTAAAACATTTATTATTCTTCACTTCATGCAATGCACAAAAAAGCAATTGTCATTCTGCCGTGTAAGGGCGTAATGGCCGTGTAAGGGCGAAAGGAACGATTTATTTTCACAAACCAAGATGACTGGCAAAATTACCAAACTTGTCCGATGAAGTCCTTAAATTTGCTAAAAGACGACAATTATTCCCTCAATGTGTCGACGGTTCACTGTCGCAGGTAACTTCGCATTAGCTCCGAAGAGTCGCTTTCTTCGTAGTCGCAAAAGCTCCGAAGTGTAAACAAGTTTGTAAACAAGCCATTGAAAGTTCGGGAATGCTATTTCTGTTGAAATGTAAACTCTACGTTGTAAGCATAAGGACCAATTTCCTTTGACACCAATCGGAAAGGGACGTGGCTACCATCGATAGGGTGGGACGTTCTAGACTTTCGGCTGGCGCAACGCTTTTTCCAGAACGTTCCATAGTTAGTCATAACACTATTTTACTTAATAGTCTTCGTCGAAACATAAGTGAATTTCATATGCAATTAGTATTCTTAAATGTAGTTAATAAATGCAATATAAATATTAACTGCACTACATTAATTCATACTGTGAAATAACAAGTGTGCTGTTGAGTTTCGGGGAGTGAATAAGGAATGTCAGAGCCCATCTCTTTCTCCTTCATTTAAATGTCACTCTAAGTCCTACTAAGATCAGCAACGTGCAGCACCGATGGCATTATTGTGTTACTAGGCGGCCGCTGCAGTTCGCCTATCATCAAGTGGACTGTCACCTTCATAAAAAACAAAGAAAAGAAATAGAAAGAAAGAAAAAATATATATATTTGAAATTGTTTTGACATAAAGAATTAACGAAATAGATAAAGAAATAAAGTAAATTTTACCACAACATATGTATGTTGCTTATGGGAAATGCAAATAGATTTTATCAAAGCTCGCAGTGTACCAACTCAGTTAAAATACAATAAAAGCTGTTTGCTCTGTTGCAAATAGTGAATCTGGTAAAGCTAGAATTCGAAGATCAGGAGATGTAGAAGCTGTTTTTGATGGAATTTTGACGAAACGATTCATGTTTAGCAAATTATATGCTTATTTGGGTAGTTACTTCATTAGATTATGCTGCTCCATAGAAGATTATTAATCTCCTTCATGACTGAGATGTCCTTCGACGTTATTTATGTAAAAAAACGGGATAGTACTATTCATATCTCGTTTAATAGTTTTCCATTTCCGAGTTCATAGTTCGTTTCCTTGCATACATATTAAATTTGCTAAAGGAGTTCATAGACAATGGAGATGCGAAAAATAATATCGGCCAAGTGACGTAAGAACAGTGTAGCTTCAGCGAGATACGGACGGAAATTCAAGTCAGGGGCCAACGAATATTCAGAGAACGAATGAATTGGACACACGGTGTCCACCAATCACAACAAGTATTGGGAATAAGCAATATTGTGGAATGGATAAAGTTGTGCGATCTTTTTACTCAAATTTAGCAGGAGAGTGACAACTATAATCTTTTTTCTATATATAAAAATGAATCCCTATTTCCCTTGGTCGCGGCATCACGCGTGAATGGGTAGACCGATTTTAATTCTGTTTTCGCTAATGGGAAGAGGGATAAACGGGGAATGTTTATATATATAAAAATTGCACCCCGGGTGAAGCTGGGGGCGGGTCGCTAGTATTTTATAAAGTATAAGAATTCATAATAAGAATTTATTTTAATTTACGAATACATTTACTTGGGACAAACATCGAATCCAGCTCAATTGGCAACGTTCGGGAAGCTCCGAGACATCTTTCTCAGTACCTTAAAACAATGTGTGTTGCCAGTGATGACATATGACGCTGAATCGTGGTCTCTAACTATGGGCCTCGTAAGAAAGCTCAACGAGCTATGAAGAGGGCTATGCTAGGGATTAAACTGCGAGATCTGTTAAGGGCAGCTGGTCGACGGTGGATCCAGGCTGCTTCTGATTGATCCTTTTGGAAAATTTGTGGGGAGGCCTTTGTCCAGCAGTGGACTTCCTACGGTTGAAATGATGGTGATCATGATTTATTTTAACTAGTGACAGGGCACACTGCGTTTCGCAGTCATTTAGGCAGCCCGTCTGTCGGCAGTAACCACCCCCTTACAGAATACCATCGTGAAATAAGCATGTGTTCTGTTATGATGCCACAGCCCATTTCCCTATCCCTTCCTTATCACTTATCCTTAATCCTACAAAGGTCGGCAGAGCAGTTGCAGCTCTTGTGGCGTTGCTTGTGTTATAGGTGACGGTAGCCACTTAACATCAAGTGGATAGTCAGCCTGTCTGACGACCTTCACGTAAAGAAATATTCTTCACATTACACGTATCCACACAGTTTTCACAATTACAATGTGAAAACTGTGCGGAATAGAGAATTAATTTAAAATATGTTGAAATTTATTTCAATTTGAGCTGTTTCAAAATTCAAGACATAGAATAAGTAATGTACAGTGTTTTGAGTGGAAAATATTTTTATTTTTTATTTTATTAATATTAGGGACACATACAGAAATTTAATAACAATTTAGGAAAAATAATAAAATTAACACACATTCTAGAGGCGTTACTACAGACAGATAATACATAAACGAGTTTGAGCAGAAACAAAACAAAGAAACTAACATAAAAATGACAAAATGTTAAAAACAAAACAAACAACAATCACAAAATTAATGTTAAGAGAAAAGTAACAAACGAATGCCTTAAGTAAGTAGATGAGCTACCTCAAGCTCAAACATAACATTCCTCAACTGCTCTCTAAGCTGCGTGATTGTGCAGCTGAAATGAATACTTAAATTTCAGCTGTTATAATACTAACCGACCCTGACCCTGACCCTGACCCTGACGAAAAAGTAATAAGGTTGTGGATTAGCACCTTACCCAATCATCGATATACTACAACTATTATTTCATTGTAGTAATTTATAAAATTATGATAAATTCACAGAGTGCGATGAATAGCAATATGAGAGCCAGTTTGTTTTATTTTTGAGTTGATTATTAGTACAGAAGATTTTTAACAAAAACTATGTTTTGACATTCAACTGTAAGGGCGCGTTCACACTATGTCGTGACAACAGATAGTCGTGCATATAGGAGATGTTCTCATATAGGACGACACGATTAACAGTCGTCTACGACTTTTTTTTCGTTGTGACGACAAATTATCAAGACAATGGGAACGGCTAGTACGACAGTCGTAAAACGATAAAAAATCGTGACGGCACTATATTATATCGTAGGCACGATAAAAAATATCGTCTCTTTGTTTACATGTGTTTTTCTCTCCCCCTCGCACCCTCGCACCCATACACGGCTCACGGCTCATCTTCTTTCATTGTACTTCGGAGCAACACACACCATTGATCTCCAAAAGAACGTAGAGGCGACTGATGTGCAAGCAACAACAAGGCGATTGTCGTGAACCGATAAAATGTCGTCCAGTTCAATGGGAACAACTAGATACGACAGTCGTTCAACGATAAGAAATTACGACGACCCAATGACGACAACCCTGGCGGCTGTAACCACCCCCTTACAGAAGATCACCGTGAAATAACAGCACGTGTGCGTGTTTCGGTGAGTGAAGTAAGGGATACCAGAGCCCATTTCCCTATCCCTTCCCAATCCCTTATCCTTAATCCTATTGTAGTCGGTAGCGCACTTGCAGCAGCTTTGGCGTTGCTTGTGTTATAGGCGACGGTAGCCACCTACCATCAAGTGGACCGTCAGCCTGTCTGCCGATCTTAACATACAAAAAAGACAAACAGTCGGTTATATGGAAACAGCTAGAAACGACAGTCGCCCGACGATAAATTAATCGTTACGACATAGTGGGAACGCGACCTAAGGGCCTGCGCAGACGGACAATCCTTAGGGTACTTTTTGTCCGTCAAAATTGATCGCTATCAATTGCATCGAATAACACTTAAAATAAACTAAAATAACACTAAAACTTAAAATAACACTCTTAAAATAAGGGATTTTTTTAAAAGATTTTAAAAAATTGTTTTTTTAAATAAATATTATTTAAGCACGTGGGAGTCCTCGACGATATGTGTCAAGACGTATCAACGCATATAGTGGATGACGTACCTAAGTACGACGGTGCTTGAAAACAGTGATATAATTTTAATAAACGAAATTTTCCACACAAAAGTTCCTTCGTCTCCGCAAACATACAATAACTATGCTATTAATAGTCCCCAAGTAGGTGTGTGAAGAGCATTTGTATGTGTAAAAGTGGGTCGAAATGTTTATACAGGACCTCGGATAGAAGTTAAAATAGATTTGCTTCCAAAAAACCTTCAAAATCACAGCTCACTTGCACCGAGGTTAAATTGTGTGACACGGTTCACAAATCGGGTTCATTCTGTCATTATTTAAAATTTTAATTTGTCAAACCTTTGTAAAAAAGTCAGTTTTAATCTAATATACCTACTAGCGACCCGTCCTCGGCTGCGCAAGAGTGCAATTTTTGTATGAAAATTATGTACAAACCTCGCACGTTTTTCGCTCTTAGCATTACTGAAAACCCTATCAAAATCGTTTGGGTAGTTCAGAAGATGTTACCAGAGAAACAGACTCATATACATTGTAATGGTATTAGGTTTCCTTTAAATAAAATAAATATTTAATTACTAACTGGAAAATGAAGTAAACTTTATTTCGGACCAATTCTGTTTTTTTTTTCAAAGAAAGCTTCTTCTTTCTCCTTTTTCCCTTTTAATTTACTAATCAAAGTAAAAACATATGCTTTTTTTGCTATTTTATTTATATATTTAACAATTCATTATTCGGGTTACTCAGACCCAAAGTGTTAGTAAAATTTTACAAAACTTATTGTTCGTACACATACATAACATAAACACACAGACATTATATTCATATATAAAGTTATATATAATATAATTCATATAACATCAAGCAATGGTTTATGTGAAGAGAGTCAAGCTTACCTGCTATCATAGCCAAGATTCGATTGGGGCTGGCTCTCACTCTGCAGAGCAGAGACGCGCACCGCTTGCGTATGATTGTTAAATTAATTTTATTAATATGATTGTTAATAAAATTTTAACTTACAAATAAAACTTAAAATTTTTGACTTGTTGGTATATGTCCCTATGCATTTTCATTGATTATATGAAATAAATGTTAAATTAATGGATTTGTTACTTGCACGATTTTTGTAGTCGGCTACACTTACAGGGTTGTGCGACAACCGGGTCGAGTGGCGAACTAGCGGTACTCTCTAAAATATTAAATTTAATGACCCACTTTAGTCACTCACGCCGGAGTTATTGCCTCTCTCACTCGAGAGGTTTAACTTTAATAAATAATACAATCCCTAATTTGGACTACTTAAAATTCAAAGATTTTCTTAAGATTGCTGAAAACTTTTGTGGGGAGAAAGTGGGAACTGTCTTTGTTGCAGACGGCGCTCTAGAGTTACATAGGTCTAAATATAATATATTAATATTAGGTACTAAATACATAACCAATCCATTATTATTCGCTTACAATTACCCGGAGCCCTTTAGGCTCCGGGTAATTGTCCGGGTAAGAACCATCGCTTGTCTCTGTAGCTTCCAATAAGAATTGTAATAACTATTTTTTTTTTCATATATATTAGGATCGGCAGACAGGCTGACGGTCCACTTGATGGTAGGTGGCTACCGTCGCCTATGACACAAGCAACGCCAATGCAAGTGCGCTGCCGACTACAGTAGGATTAAGGATAAGGGATTAGGAGTAGATAGGGAAATGGGCTCTAGCATCCCTTACTCATTCACCGAAACACAACAGCACACGTGCTGTTATTTCACGGTGATCTTCTGTAAGGGGGTGGTTACTGCCGCCAGACGGGCTGCCCAAATTCTGTATTTTGTATTTCTGTACATAATTAACGTCATGTGAATTTGTTTGCTGTTGTAGCGGTACCCGTTACTGTAGACAATGGATACGCGCCGACATACAAATAGTCCAGTGGAAACGCGTTTTAACAACTTATGTTGCCAGGTAACGTGTATGTGCAGGTTGATATGCGCGATCCTTCAAGAGATGAGCCGTCCAATGATGGCCACCCCATGTGCTAAAAAGAAAACCGGCATCCGCGACGCAAGAAAAAAAAAGCGACACAACGTGGCAAGGAAAATAAAAAAAAAATTTTTTTCTCTTACAACAGATTTTGGGTAAATTTCGTGTATTATTAAATAGTGAATACACAGGGGAGGCCTTCGTCAGGCCGGTTGGTGCTGATCAAGAAGGAAGGACGACCGGCGGACTCCCCATCGGCTTATCGCCCCATCGTCTTGTTGGACGAGGTGAACAAGTTGTTTGAGCGAGTTATTGCCACTCGTCTCCTTCAACACATAGAAGGAACTGGGCCTAACATCAGCACCAGCCAGTATGGATTCCGTCGTGGTAGGTCCACGATAGATGCGATAGCAAGCGTGCGAGACCTGTCGCACGATGCAGTTGCCCACGGCGAGGTTGTGATGGCGGTATCGTTGGACATTGCCAACGCCTTCAACAGCCTGCCTTGGCGCTGCATCATGACCGGACTAGAGTACCACAAAGTACCAACATACCTGCGCCGGATAGTCGCTGCGTACCTCACTGAGCGCTCAGTGAGCTACCCGACGCAGACGGGATTGAGGCACCGCCAGATTACGTGCGGAGTTCCACAGGGGTCGGTCCTCGGGCCGCTCCTGTGGAACATTGGCTATGACTCGGTGCTCAGAGGCGCTAATCTACCGGGCGTCGGCGTGACGTGTTACGCCGACGACACCCTGGTGACCGCCCGAGCACCGGATTACAGATGGGCTGCCATACTGGCTACGTCTGGCGTAGCCCACGTGGTCGGACGAATCCGGCGGTTGGGGCTCACCGTAGCCTTAAACAAGACCGAGGCCATGTGTTTTCATGGGCCTCGGAAAGCACCACCGCCGGGTTCAAATATTGTTATTGAGGGTGTCTCCGTGGGCGTGAAGCCCATGATGAAATACCTCGGCCTCGTTCTGGATAGCCGCTGGAGTTTTAAAGGACACTTTCGGCTCCTGGAGCCGAAGTTGGTGGGGGCCGCTGCTGCCCTGGGCAGGTTGCTCCCAAACCTGGGTGGGCCAAACGCCGCCAGTCGTCGCTTGTATGCGGGGGCAGTGCGGTCGATGGCACTATACGGAGCCCCAATCTGGGCGGACGACCTGAACGAGAAATGCAGGGCGCACCTGCGGCGCGCGCAACGCGTCTTAGCGCTCAGGATCGTCCGGGGTTATCGGACAGTGTCCTTCGAGGCTGCATGCGTACTGGCGGGCACGCCACCATGGGACCTTGAGGCCAAAGTGCAGGCGACCGTATATCTGGGCGTAACAGATATACGGTCTCGGGGAGCTCAGCCTCCGCAAGAGGTAGTTACGCGAATCCGATTGCGGGCGCGCGGTAACCTCCTCCGCAAATGGAGCGAGAGGTTGGTCGAGCCTAGTGCCGGCCACCGCACCGTAGAGGCCATTCGTCCAGTGTTGGAGGAATGGCTCCAGAGGAGACACGGGGCTCTCACGTTCCGTCTGGTGCAGGTGATTTCGGGGCATGGCTGCTTCGGGAGTTATCTGCACCGGGTGGCTCGTAGGGAGCCAACCCCAGAGTGTCACTCGTGTGCGTTCGCTGAGGACAGCGCACAG
Source organism: Bembecia ichneumoniformis (assembly GCA_910589475.2). NCBI lineage: Eukaryota > Metazoa > Arthropoda > Insecta > Lepidoptera > Sesiidae > Bembecia > Bembecia ichneumoniformis. The sequence continues at coordinate 2,204,250 of OU342520.1, forward strand.
CACACTCTTGCGGAGTGCCCTAGATGGTTGGCGCAGCGAACTGAGCTCGCTGCGACCATTGGATTTGACTTCTCTCTGCCGGCCGTAGTGAAAGCTATGGTCGGCAGCAGAGCCGCTTGGCAAGCGACTCAATCCTTCTGCGAAGATGTCATCTCGCAGAAGGAGGCGGCGGAAAGAGAGCGGGAGGACGACGTCCTGTCCCATCCCCTCCGTCGCCGACGAACAGGACGCAGGCGGCTGGCGCACGCCCGCCACCTGGACCCCTGACAGGACTAGGGCGGTAGATGGGGACTCTACCGCCCGCTTCATCCTGAGAGGCACGTCGCACCTTGGCAGTTCGGGTGCGCCGTCCAAATGAGCCGTGTCCGGATGCGGACCCCCGCGGTGGAGTTGCGGAAGAGTGCTCGTCCGACCTCGCAACTTCACCAATAGCGGATGAGAAGGACGCCAAGAGGTTTAGTCGGTAGGTCTACCCCACTACCATCTCGGGGCAGGAGTCCGACATAACCCACCGGTCTGTCCCCAGACGGGTGGGTATCCATGATGGATTCCTCTTGTAAAAAAAAAAAAAAAAAAAAAAAAAAGGGGAGGCCTTCGTCAAGCAGTGGACGTCCTACGGTTGGCAGTGGGCGTCTACAATAATTATTTTATAGAATTACGAAGAGATCAACATACATTTAACGTTTGATTGTTGCATAGACGCCTTATGGTGGCAATAATATGTAATCGGCAGTGGGAGAAAAAAAATTTATAATAAATTAAAGATGGGCGCCAGCTAATTACCTAATAAATAAAACGGTAATTATGCAATTTTGAAATATATATTTAACACAAATAAAAATTACAATAAAAATTAAATCAGGGTGAGTGAGTTCCATAAATGCCCTGTGCGTGAAGTTAAATTTATATATATTAAAAGCTAATTGAATCACAATTTGCACCTTATTATATTTTATGTAAGTAACTTAGTTGAAACGAGAAAATTTGGACGAGCTCGACAATAAAGTTAAAATCCGCTGGAATTGGCTTGACTTCATCCGTTGTCGTAGGAAAATCCAAACTCAAAAAAACTTGGTAGCGTCTACGTCTCCCAGAAGCACCAGGTTACAAGCTCGAATATCGTTATTCCAGGCTCGAATAATTAACAGTTACGGAAGAATCCTTATTACTCCTGAACTTGTTATTCCCGGACTTGATCCCCAAGAAATAAAATCGGGGATATATATATATAGAAATAAGATACAAAAAAAATTATAGTCGAAACGAAAACCAACGGAGACAAAATTTTGTGACAACGAAAATTTTGAATTGATTATCGAACCAGGGTATGTCAAAATTTAAAATTAAACTGATTAAAAATAAATAAATAACATGAAGGAGTAATTGAAAATGAGGTGATATATGTAATTAATACATTTATTTATAATAAATAATATAAAAGCAGTACCACTGCGGTAAATGATAGCAGAATACACGTTCATTATTCTTCTTTTAATAAAATAACCAGTTAAACAGTAAATAAGCGTTATTAATTATAACATAGTTTTACTTTCTAGGGCCCTTCATCTTCATTGAAGAGCTGACGGATTGACGACTGAATGGGGCCAATTACTTAAAAAGGTGGCCTCAATTGAAAATATTTTCAATAGAGCTCGGGTGTAATTAATATTGGGTTGTTTTATTTAATTTTGCCCTTGGGCGAAGTGTAAGGTTCATTGAATCTCGGATAATTTAATGATTCCAGACATTATTCAGTGAAATATGTTAATTTTGTTATTAAATTGTTACATAAAGGATAACTTGTCTATATTTTTGCATGTACTTATTAACATACTAGCCATTCGCGCAAACTTTTCAAATGAATGTAATTTTTTTTCACACATTATATACACCTTCCTTGTTTATCTCTGTTTCCATTAGTACAAACTGTATCAAAATCAATTCAGTAGTTTAGAAGAAGTTAGCGGAGCGACGGACAAAGGCAGATAGCGACTTTATTTCACTATATGTTTCCTACTAATTTTATAAATGCGAAATTGTGTATGTTTGGATGTTTTTGTGTTTGTAACTAAATTACGCCAAAACGGCTAAACGGATTTGAATAAAATTTAGCATACAGATAGTTTATTACCATGATTAACATATAGGATACTTTTTATCCTGGAAAAATGTTAGGTTCCCGAGGGATCGTTTAAAAACTTAAAAAATCGGCGCCACCGTCGTCACAGCAATAAAGAGGCCAGGAATTATATTACTCACTAGCGGCCCGCCCCCGGCTTCGCCCGTGGTGCAATTTTTATATAAAAAAAAATTCCCCGTTTATCCCTCTTTCCATTAGTCAAAACCGAATTAAAATCGGTCTACCCGTTCGAAAGTTATGGGCGTACATACATTTCGAAGATCCATTTTTATTTATATAAATATGTTTTCTTAGGTGTAATATTTATATTAGTTTATCAGTTATACAATAATTCCTAAATTTCGTTATTAAGGGAGGCCGCATCCATTCGAATGTTCTCTAGAACCTCTAGTATTTTCAAATTATTTCAATTGCTCTTAGTAATTTATTGACGATTGTTTCACGTCTCTGTGTAAAATAAGTCCTGTTTTATGTCGGCAATTCCGATTTTTTTAATGTTTTGATTAGCAAGCAAGCTTTCATTTCATCGTCGCATTTTTGTCTTTTAACACAAATAAAATGATGGGTTTGCAAATGTGCAGCCTTACTTGATAAGAGGGTGCGGTTACTGCCGTCAGACGGGCTGCCCATTTTATGTCTGAGAGAGGCAATGACCCCTTCTAATGCTAGACAATGAGCTGTTGCAGCGTTTAATTAAAAAATAATCAGTTTTTTTTACAATCTTTTAATGTGTAGATTTAAACAACAAAATATAAAGGTCTTTTGGGTAATCACCCTTCAGTTGCATTGGCTAATGAGGCAATTGCCAATTATGTTCATTCAACATAATAGATAGTTATGGGGGCATTATGTAAATGTGACAATTATTGTGGATCAAAACTAATTATGTTGTTTATACGTGTCAACTATTAATCAAATTGACGCAATTACATTAAAGGCAATTCAAGGCAATATCAGAAAAAAATATGGGTTTTACTTTTACGTTACACTTCTTACCCAAAGTAACTTGAATTCGTGCGTGATCGAGGTACATCGACCACGAATCTAATATACGACGCGCTTTAAAAAAACACTGTACATCTAATCTTAAGTGTAATAGAAAGTGTAATCTAATCTGTAGCAACGTTACTGAGTATCGATGTACCCGTAGATATTTTCATTGTACAGATAAAATTTTCATGTGAAAATTTGATTAATTTTATTAACAGAAATTTTCGATGATCGTTTACCTGGAACCAAGCTGGAAGAATCGTTTAGTGCCTCTCTTTAATTGTATTCTACTTTCTGTATTTTTATGAGTTTTCATAACCATATCCGTGTCACAGGTGCAACGTTCATCCTCATTACTAACTGCCGCACTCAGAGACGTTCATTAGATTAGTACTAATAGACACTTAACTAAATACAATTATATACGTTAATGAGCCGCGGCTCCCAGAGACGAAAGTTAATGGTTCATTAGTTAAATACCACTTTAAGTAAGCATAGGACTGTGCGTTCTATCGAAATGCATATCGATAACGTGCAGTGTTGTCATAAGAAAAAACTCAATGACACGATATCATTCGGCAAAGCAATTTATGTATAGAAAAAAATAAGAGTTTTTCATAAAAATCAGTTAAACATGTCTTTTCTTATTATTATCAGTTAAAATTAACAATAATAGACGTAATAGGTACAGACTAATACAACATCTTTGAGTAATATACTTTACTTTTTTTCGTAAAGTATCATCTTGTCAAGATATAATTTTAGTTTTTAAATTTAAATTTTTTTTTAAATAATTTTAGCTAACTACGTAACGACTCCACGAACAATAGATTATTATTAATAAGATTACCTCACTTTCGAAATGTCAAATTCTCCATTTAAGAAGCATAAGTAAGGGTTGAGCTGTCATTAAAGTTAAGTGTCACTTAAGACCACTAATCAACCATTAACTGTCTCTGAGAGTAAACATTTTTAAATCTTTACTAAAGAGTCGCTAAGTAATCATTAAAACGACTCTGAGTGCGGCAGTAAGAGTAATAGTGTAAGCCCATGGTCCAACTAGATAGAAACTCTATTACGCGAACGAATGAATAGTGAAACAATGTCCAAACTGTTTTCCATCTCATTAGATGGAGCTATTAAAACTGTTTAGCTTATTAAAAAAATCTAAGCGGCAAATAAACCATTGCATGGTCCGTAGTTCTCAGACTTATCGACTGTGTCTCTGGTATTGATTGTATCCGTAGGCAATGGTACCCACTAGCCATCAAGTAGACGGGCAGCCTGCATGAATAAGTTGATAATAAGATTAAAAAATATGTAATATTATTTATTGAGGGCTTATAAAAAATCGTAGAGACTATACACTATCACTATTGTATGCTGTGATCCAGTCACTACCAGGGGTATTGGCATGCCAATTAGCCAAATGTTCAATATTTTAGAGTACGTATACGCCTACATCAAGTGAATTTAATATCCATTATTAGTTAATTGGTTTTCGGTTGAAAACAATCTTCAGGTACGATGGCATATTTCGCCGGTCATTTTGTTTGCGAATTTATTCGTGGTGATGTACAAACATAAGCCGATTATTCACTTTACTCAAGCGGTATTGACTGAATGAAATTATTTTACCATAAAAATTTTTCATGACGAGATATTTTTTAATATAAATGAAACACTTTTTTTTCGGATAAATTGCTCCAATTGAAATTTAATATACATGTAATTACTTGTTTTGGCTAATAAAATAAAATAAAATAAAATAAAATAAAATAAAATAAAATAAAATAAAATAAAAATAAGATGAACCGATTCTTTTTTCCTTTTTTTTTCTACTGACACTTCTGGTTTCAAAAAAATTATGACGTAAAAATTTTCTTAATAGATATTAAGGCTTCTAAAACTGCTATTGCATCAAATTATATACTAAACTGGATATAAAACGTGAAATAACAGCATGTGTGCTGTTGTATTTCGGTGAGTGAGTAAGGAATGCTATCCCTTCCCAATCCCTTGTCCTTAATTTTACTATGGTATGCAGCGCACTTGCAGCACCTGTGGCGTTGCTTGTGTTATAAACGACGGTAGTCACCTAACATCAAGTAGACCGTCAGACTGTCTGACGATCTAAACATAAAAAAATGTGTTAATGAATAACAGAATTAAATAACTGCTTATAGGTTGTGATGGATAGGTTTTGTTATCCCGCCGACATACAAATTGTGGCATGAATTCCAGCTGAGATATATTACAAAATGAGTTTCTTCACTAGGCTGTAAATGAAGTCAGCAAGTCTCCATGCATTAGCACCCTCTTTTTGGTGCTGCTTGTATCACTAATAGAATAAACGGTTAGGCACAGTCTGCATTTCTCATGCAGAGAAATATAGCAGTGCAGATTTTGTTATTTTATTTGTGACTAAAGAATTAAATAACCTTCCAGCCCCACCGTCAGCTTTCCATACTACGTGCTGTCCACTGCCACTTCAAGTTAATGATCCTCCTGGTTATGTCCGTAACTATCGTTTGTCTAGGGATCTACTCATCACTGATTCGATCGTGCAGAGTGACCCCGAGCATTTTTTAATTTATTTATTAAAGATGGGTTTGCTCTTGACTAGCATCTGGTCAAGAGTCTGGTTCTTTATTTACTAAAGTTGTATGAGCTCGGAAATACAGACGCCGGCAGGGAGTTCCAATCCTTAGCAGTGCGCATCACAGAAGATGTTTTAAAGCGCTTGGCCCGAATTAGCGGGTTTTTTGACTAGGTGAGGATGGTAACCAGCCGTACGTCTGCATGTCCGATAGAAGAAAGGGGAAGGCGGTATGATCTCATGCAGCTCTCGAGCACACACTCCGAAGTACATCTTATAGAATACACGCAGACAGGCAACTTTGCGTCTATGTGCCAGCCCCTGCAGCTTAGTTCTTATTAGTGTATCATCACCAATGAGCTTCCCAGCTCTGCTAGCTCAGCAATACTCCATACAAGAACGGACTTATGCCTTGTACAAATCGAGGAGCTGTCCAGGTGTGAACCATCGCTTTACCCTATTTAGGATGCCCAGCTTTTTGGCCGCTGTTTGGGCTTTGGACTCGATAGAAGTACCGAAGTTGAGATTTGAGCACAACCTCATGCCAAGAAGCTCAAGATCATTGGCCACAGGTACGAATGCACCTCGGAAAGTTGAATTCGGAAGCATAGGTCGTCTCCATAGCTCTTTGAGCAACAATGAGCTTTTTTACAACGCCCTTAGATACATTTCAGCGCCATATCTCATCACTAGCAATACACATTGGTCGAAAATTTAAGCACTGAGGAATTTTAGGACAAGGAGATGTCTCGGAGCGTCCCGAACGTTACCTGTATTGAAAGTGTATTAATTTAATTCTCCAAATAAATAAATAAATTAGTTCCTAAAACTAATAAGCGTAGTTTGTAAAAATATTACAAAAAAATACTACGTTTGATAAATAGCAGAAATAAAGTATGCACTTGACTTTGTAGCGACCGTGTAGTTTGCGTAGCACTTTGGTGGAAGCTCGTAGCTCGTAGCGCTACGACGCACACCCCTCTACGTGTTCTTTGTTCCGAGAGCAATAATTGCTGAGTATATAAGCGTATGTAACTTAACTATACTATACAGCTCACAAACCCTACTGGAATATAAATGGAGCGTTGCCTAAGGACTCTCTCTCTCTCTCTTTGCGTCGAGAGAATACAATTTTATTAAATTGTTTTAAAAGATTTGAGTGCAGTGTACAGTTTCACAAAATATTGCAAAGGTCTATGCAATAAGCATTATAGTAGAAATTATTTCAATTGGGTTTCAGTTTTGGTAGAATAAAATTAGTAACGAAATAAGGAATGAATACATATAAAAATTAGGATGAATTGGATATTGTCGCCTATAAAATTGTCCCTACACTTTTTACAGCGTAAGACAATACAGCGTAAGAAAATTTTGTAATTGTTTTTTCTCAAAAATGGTTAGTGTTATGAAAAAAACTGTAAGGACAATTTTTGTAGATAATTGCATGATCTACAATTTTTGTCTGACATATTTTATCATAAATCTAACCGTTTCGCTGAAAAATTAAAAAAAAAAACATTTTTGCAACCTTTGACCGTGAATAAAAAAATTTGCAGACATGGGATCGATGGGGACTTTTCACAATTTCATAACAATGGTATCCCTAACATCTATGCAAATTTTCAGCTTTCTGGAAATTTTCACAAGGATACCCCTATTTTACGCTAAATTGACTGGACTATTAGGTGTCTAAAATATAATTAAGAAGTTAAGATCATATATGTATATCTAAAGTTGACAATCCACCGAATATCTTCCCATCCGTTAAATTTACATAAAAGTAAAAAAAATAACAAAGAAAATGTAACGTACATAATATAGAAAGACGTATATTTTGAATCCTGCTGTTACGAGTATGTCGAGTACCGTACATACAAAATGTTGCATAGAGGCAAGAACGCTTAAGTGCTCTTATGAGCGGTCATGTTTTGGTCCAGTAATGATTATATATACAGCTGTCTGTATAAATAAGAGCACTAGATGGGAACTTATTTCAACAATATCACTGGAAATGTAAACATTGCATTAGATCAGTAATTAAGGTTGGATAGAAGATTTAGACTTATCCTGGATTATCCTGGTACAAGTTCCTTGGGTTGATATCACACTTTAACTTCGATGCCAGTCATTTAAATTAATATTTTACTACTCATGTTTACTTACTATGTCCAACAATGTATGTAAATTCTCCGGGTGTTGAGGTTCCGGCCATGTTTTGAATTTCACTCCTCGTGCAAGATCACTTTTAGAACATCTATTAAAAACACAAATTTCGTGCACGTAATGCAAGGATGCAAGGACGACTACCTACCTGCAAACACTGTAATTGCTACCTGCTTGCTTCCGTCATCCACCCCTGCACCCGTGCACCTTACCCTCTCCTTGAGGAAAAAACGTTCTCTACAAATTGTTTCTCTATATATCGACAACGAGTGCATAATTCCTTGATATGTTTGAAATCTGCATTGGTTTTGTTAACGTTACTTCAAAATATTTGGAACGATTTTGTATATCGTTATTATATTAAAAATAATTTTAAATAATTGTCAATTCAATTCCTTTGGAGCGGGTGGGAAACAAATTTTGGAGCGCTTGGGAACGAAAAAATTAACTATGTATTTATTTATTATTTTTCATGGAGCGGCTGGGAATAAATGTATGGAAAAATTAGTTTTAAAGAACAATAGATTTGGAGCGGAGGGGAATAAGCCCTTAATTCACGCTTAGCTTGGAATAGTTTAATGATATTCCTGTAGAAACTTACAGGTGGGGGAAGCTCCAAGAAAAAGTTAATTGTATCTATAAGCTGATATGCTAAATTAAAAAAAAAAACAATCAATATGATAGAGTTTAAGTAGAATTCTAGTCTACAGAATAAAGCAGTTTATCGTCACACCTTCTGTATCGATATCGATATTTCATGGCCGTGTTATTTATTACAACATTAATGTCGTTTTAGGTTCAATAGCAGCAGATAAGCTGCGTGCATAAATTTTGCTTGTTTATCTCGAGCAGTATTTTGAAACTAAGATGACATGTGTCTAGATTAGTCAGATATTTAGTTTGAAAATACTATAAACTAATACTATTGGTGTATCTAGACTTGCTGTTAGCTGACAAGTATATAATACTTAAGAACTATGACGGTAATTCACAGTCATAATGTTTTGACAAACATAATTTTTGTTACAAATTTATCTACTTTTTTCTAATATTGGCAAAATAGTTTGGTTAAGGGATTCACTGAGGCAAATGATATTTACTATAGAACTCGCTGGCGGCGGAGACAATTCAACGGGCCTAGAAATGGTGTTTTTTTGTTTTTACCATTAGAACATTACAATTATACAACATTAAAATTTTTTATCAATACAATTTTTTAATCTGATATCAACTTATTAATTGGTACAGGATTCATATGCATGCAATAAGCCGTTTTCGAGAGAATTTTCAATAAAGGTCAAATTCTTCTTGTGTTCTAACTTTTTTTGTGGAGTTTCTATTACTTTAACGAAAATTCTAATTAATACAATTGGTTCTTCACATGTTTAAGTATAATATATATATTTTTCAAAGCAATTGTCTTGTCAATTTCTTGTAACATTTTCATTAAACAATGGATATTTTTAGTATTTAGCGTTTGTCTCCCCCTTAATGTATTACATATATACGTAATATAATTATTGTTCCTTCAGTAGCAACGATACTGTTACGACTAACTATGGAACGTTCTGGAAAAAGTGTTCGCGCTGGTCCAAAGTTACGAACGACCCACCCTATCGATGGTAGCTAAGCTCCTTTCCGATTAGTCAAAGGAAATTGGTCCTTATGTTTACAACATTTCAACAGAAATAGCATTTCCGAACTTTCAATGGCTTGTTAACGATCTTGTTTAGATTTTCTGGAAAATTCGAAATAGATCGAGGCGTTGGCGCCAAGTATAAATAAGAGAGCAGGCGGGCGAGATTGGTTTGTGGTGCAACAACAAGCGATACGAAAGCGACTCTTCGGAGCTTTTGCGAAGTTTTCTGCGACAGTGAACCGGCGACACATTAAGGGAACCATTGACGACTTTTGCCAAGCTTAACGGTTTCATCGGACAAGTTTAGTGATTTTGGAACTCATCTCGATTTTGCATACATGCATTGTTCGTGTAGTACACCTGGATGTGTCATATTAGGTATTTTTTTAAGGAACACCGATTTTTTTATCTCTAGTTTAATTCGGGAAAAACATTCTCTCAAATCAACATTTAAATAACCTTGTGCTGTGGATTCTTTATGTAACAATTATTTTTTATCTTTTTATATTGACTATTAAAAATTTGCTATATTTAATCGAGTAACACAAAAAAGGAGGCATACTTGTCCTCATATTGTCTGGTTAAAGAGTTCATTAAATTTTCCATTAAATAATTTATTGTTATTTTCTCTAACAAATTCAATCTTGTTTCAAGATTCAAAGATTCAAAGACAAGTAACGACGATATCTGCAAAGTAAATTTCGAAGTTACGAATTTTGGTGACGTCGTAATAATCGATTATTTATCCCGTTTATAAAGGCGGAACGATTATATATTCGCATCGCGCTCGCTCGATATTCAGAATAATTTAACGTGTACTCAGGCGCTGCTGGAATTTCACATTTAAATAATGCGACCGTATAATACGCTCGGCGTGCTATATTTAACTAAAATTATTTGATATCCAACGATATTTTCATACATGGGAATTCGATTAAAAGTGCTTTTTATTCCGAGTCACACACAGTCTTTGATGAACCTGTAAATTGGGAATTTATTAACAGATATTCCTGCTATATTTGGTCATACATTTAAATTGATTATATTGGTAATATTATCAATATTACCATTGACGGCCCGTTGGATGAGTGGCAAGGGTGCTTGCCTGGTCAATTTTGGAAATTTTAATGTAATTTTCAAAATTGACTCTGGTCTGGATTTGAAAAGTTGTGGTAGGGCACACTGCGTTTCGCAGTCATTTGGGCGGCCCGCCTGGCGGCAGTAACCACCACCTTACAGAATACCACCGTGAAATAACAGCATATACGTGCTGTTGTGTTTCGGTGAGTGAGTAAGGGATGCCAGAGCTCATTTCCTTATCCCCTCTTAATCCCTTATCCTAGTCGGCAGCGCACTTGCAGCAGCTGTGGCGTTGCTTGTGTTATAGGCGACGGTAGCCACCTACCATCAAGTGGACCGTCAGCCTGTCTGTCGACCTTAACATAAAAAAAAATAATACCAATATTTGGTAACATTTGTAAATATTTAAACAATTTGTATTTGACTCATGTATGGTACCCAAATAATAGAACGAAATAGTCGCTCTAGTACGAGTGTCCCATAAATTTTATATGAAAATGGCGGTTGAAATTTTAACCGGTTTTCAAGTGTGAGATATAAACTGAAAGTTAAAAGATGTCCCAGAAACGCGCCCTCGAGTCATTTGAAGCGTGCCCAGTAGAAGGAAAAGCGATGCTGTTAACTTTTCCCTAGCAATAAAATATAACGCGGTACAGAGGCGGTAACGCTGTGGGAATGTTTTGAGATCTCGCTTGTGTCTTGTTTATTGCGAAGCACTTAATGCACTCACTGTTACATGCGATTATTCTTTCAAAATATGTATACTAGTGACCTTCCCCCGGCTTCGCATGGATGCAATTTTTTCTGTATATCGTTATGACTCACCATGGAGCGTTCTAGAAAAGCGTTCTTCTCTGTCAACAAATCTCGAAAGTTCCACCCTAGAATAGAAGTCACGCCACTCTCCGGTTATTGTCAAGGGAAATTGGTCCTTATTTACACAACATAGTGTTCACATTCAATACGTGTTTACAATATTTGTTTATTTGTATTTGTTTATTGTTTGCTTGTATAAATTCGAGATAGATCTAGACATTGACAGCGTATATAAATAAGAGAGTGGCGAGGTGAGGGACAGTTCGACTTTGCGATTCGAAAGCGATACTTCGGAACTTACCTGCGACAGTAAACCAGCGAAATCATTGACGACTTTTGGCAAGTTTAACGGTTTTATCAGACTTTTCGTTTAGCCCTTTTGAAAGTAATCTTGGTTTGCGGAAACAAATAGTTGATTTTCGCCCTTACACGGCAGATTGACTCACCCCACACGTAACAATATTATACGCACAAATTCCCCGTTTATTATTCCTTCCATTAGAGAAAACTGTATCAAAATCCGTTGCGTGGTTTGAAAGGAGTTAGCAAAAAATAAACAGAGGCGTCTTTTTTTTATAACATATTGTATAGAAAATATAGATATAGCTATATTTTTAAATACAAAATAAAAGAAAATCCTAAAAAATGTAGATATTTATCCACCCGAACAAAGTTCAAATGAAAATTCGACTTTGAAATGTGAATTTGGAAAATTATTTTTAACTCGTTCAACAGTCGGAAACAATGGTCGTTAAAAGTTTAAACAATTGTGATTTTTTTTAATTAGTAGCTTTTTGTTCTTATTTTGCAGCTATACCGAAAGAACGGATCTATAACGGTTACAAAGAACAATCAATTATTTTCAATGACATATTTTTGTAAAAAAAAAGGTCGATACACAGGCTGATTGTAGGTGGCTAAAGTAGTAGGACCGGGAATTTTTTTTTTACAAATCTATGGAAGGTTTTCCCCCTTGTCTATATATATAAAAATGAATCCCTATTTCCCTTGGTCACGGCATCATGCGTGAACGGGTAGACCGATTTTAATTCGGTTTTCATTAATGGAAAGAGGGATAAACGGGGAATGTTCATATATATAAAAATTGCACCCTGGTTTGCAAAATTGCAAAATTGCCGCTAGTTTAATATATCAAATCAAATCAAATCAAATCAAATCAAATCAAAATATTTATTTATCAATTAGGTTTCTCCAAGAAACTCTTATGATCGTCATTTAGATTTACCACTTAAATTTAAATTTACCAGGGTTTCGGAAAAAAGCCAAGATGACGATCCTGAGAAGAAACCCCGAAAGAAACTCAGGATACTATTCCTTTTGTCATCTTTACAATATAAAAAAATTACAATAATTATAATCATACACTTAATACCTAAAGTAAATATACAATACTAAGCATAGTATGAGCTCCGAATCCAGGCTCCAGGGAATGTTCTAATATGTAAAAATTTCACGCCGGGCGAAGCCGGGGGCGGGTCTCTAGTTAATAATAAAAAAAGGCCGGGAAATAGGCTGTGGCAGTCCTTACTCGCTCAACGAAATGAAACAGAACTCTGTTATTTCATTCAACTATGTAGATCCATCATGGAACTGGTGAATGGAATGGAACTATATTATTTAGGCAAAAAATGTAAGCTGAGGTACGTTGTCCTAACTTAAAGAAAAACTTTTATATTATACCTCTAAATTAAAAAGAAAAATTTTGTCGACAACAGTGTTTGCGTTAACGGTAATGCGTCTCCCTAACACGTGGCGCGCTGTCACCAGCAGCCATCAACCCACTACTTGTTTTTTCCCCCAGTTTGTTTTGTTTTATTGCCATGCATTTTCTAAGAACAATGTACTTATATTAATTTAGAAAAATGTCAGACATGTACAGAGATAGTAATGTAGGGTTGACAAACGGTAGATTCATCCTTACTTTGACGTTTTACATAATTTTGAATGAAAGACAAGTTTCTTTTTTGTAGAAGCTAATCAGCACAGAGCAAAAAGTCGCCGCGCTGCTCTATAATAGAGACGGTATTAATAATTATATTCGTGCCGCGCAATTGCGCTGAGCGCAACTCAAGGCATTTCTATTTGCACGTTGTGGAGTAAACATTACTAGCGATATAATTCTCTCATTGTGCTGTAGTTTGGTGTAATAATCAAAGTAAAAACACGAATAATCAAAATTCTGGTGCTTCATATAACAAGCCAGTAATTAAATGCAATTTTTAGCTTTTAAAAAACGCTGGATATTTATGGAAAATGTTGAACTTTCTAGTAGAGGGCGGAGTGGGGATTTTTTGCTTTATGCTAATTAGAGTTGTTAAAAATTACGATATTTAATAAGAATAAGAATAAAAGACTTTTTTTACACTAACAAAGCTCACAATTTACACCGAAACTAAAAAGAAGTAGCCTCAAGCAACTTAGCAGAAGCAAAGCAAGTAGAGACAGGGCACACTGCGTTTCGTAGTCAAGTGGACCGTCAGCTTGTCTAACGAACTTAATATTAAAAAATATCATCTTATTTGACCTCGATTAACTATAACGCAATGTGTGAGCAAAGATTTTCAACTGTATATAGTATATATATTCTACTAGCTGAACTCGGCCACGCTTAGCTGCGGCCCATACGGCGGTACTGTACACTGCTTATATATAATACTATTTATCGTAGCGTGATATTATATAGCCTATAGCCTTCCTCGATAAATGGACTATTCAAAACAAAAAGAATTTTTCAATTCGAACCAGTAGTTCCTGAGATTAGCGCGTTCAAACAAACAAACTCTTCAGCTTTATGATATTAGTAATAGATATATTTAATCTTTTTGTGTGTGAGACAGTATCATACAATTGAGTGGTTTCTGATTATGTAATGATACTCGGAGTGCCTTAAGCTATAAAATGGATTAACTATATATTTAGATTTAAGGCACGGTCTCATGTGTCGTAGCCGGACAAAGTTGTTATCTACTGGCTTCAATGTCCAATATTCGTGAATTTTGCATTTTTACGTTGCAGCTATAACTTTTGATGGAATATTCAAGCCGGAAATCGATAACCACGGATATATGTAAGTATACAATATACATACTTATTCTTGGTTCATCGACCAGAGTTGTTAAATTATCCTTTAGATTAATGCTGAGCATTGGTCTCTCTATAAGCACAATTTTAGGAGGAGATATTTCCTCAGTGACCACTATTCAGCACACTTTATATCATCAAGACTTGAAATTTTCTGTTCATTTTGTAATATTTTTGGTATAGTACCTAGTACTTAACAAAGGACCTATTATTATTATTCTAAACTAAATAAAACATATACACTGGATTCTTTTACAACTATGTATATTATAAACAAAAAACGCAAAAAAATCGCTTAAATAAACACATGTTTACAACTTTTTTTTATGTTAAGTTCGGCAGACACTAGACAGGCTGATGGTTCACTTGATGGTAGGTGACTACCGTCGCCTATAACACAAGCAACGCCACAGCTACTGCAAGTGCTCTGCCGACTACAGTAGGATTAAGGATAAGGAATTAGGAGGGGATAGGGAAATGGCCTCTGGCATCCTTTACTCACTCACTGAAACATTTCCCTAACCCATCCCAATTCCTTATCCGTAATCCTACTGTTGTCGGCAGCGCACTTGCAGCACCTGCCGTGTTGCTTGTGTTATAGGCGACGGTAGCCACCATCAAGTAGACCGTCAGACTGTCTGCTGACCTTAACATAAAAAAAGCAAAAAATCTCGTTTTGATGTAAATACAGACCTGAGGCATCTTAAGCAAAGGACTCAATTGATTAGCATGTATTTATCGTTGGTAGATGAATTTACTATTAGCAGACCACATTGCGTAAAACAATTATAAATTAGAAAGACCTTAAGACCTTTCGCGACAGTAACATTAGAAAAACCCTGTGAAATAACAGTGTATGTACTGTTGTGTTTCGGTGAGTGAGTAAGGATGGGATTGCAAAACCTATTTCCCTATCCATCCGCTCTTTACTTCACATCCTTTACGCTATGATCGGCAGCACATTTATTGGTATATATATTTAAATTGAACCATCAGTCTGTCTACTAACGATTACATTTAAAAAATATAGCCAGATACGTGGCCACTTAGTGTTAGTGTTACTCCTGTTTGATTTTTTTAGTTCATACTTTTTTAGCGCTACTATTTTTTAGAGTGTGCTCACTCTACCGGCACTCTGTTCGGAAATATTTTGCTGTATAAAATCTTTTCGAGTCATATTACAAAAAAAAAAAAAAATGTTGGCTCACAAACAGGCAACGAAAGTTATTTGTAAGCCTTTGAAACGCAGCTGGTGTGCTTCATTTTATGACAGTTTAAAATACAGTTTCGGACACAAAATTTATTGGTGTGAAAATAATTTTTTTTTTACACGTACACGTCTGTAAATCAATTCAATAATTAAGGTACCGTCAAAGATTTTCAACTGTATAGATTGGGCAAGACGAAAGAATCCGTAATGTGACATTTAGAACCACGTGGTACAAAATTGCCCAGTCCATGTAGGAAAAATTTCCCAATGTCCTCTCTATATATTCTATGTAAATCTGATCTTGGATAGCGCATTTTTTTTAGAAACTCTATTTTCATATATATAACACAAGCAACGCCACAGCTACTGCAAGTGCGCTGCCGACTATAGTAGGATTAAGGATAAGGAATTAGGAGGGGATAGGGAAATGGGCTCTGGCATCCCTTACTTCACCACAGAAACACAACAGCACACGTGCTGTAATATATATATATATATATATATATATATATTAAAGAAAAACACAATGAAATAATAGCATGTGTGCTGTTCCTTTCTGGTAGCGGGTAACTTATTCTTTATTCTACAATGGTCGGTTGCACAATTACAGCACTCATAGGTTGAGGTTGCTTGTGTCAATTAATGTATTAATAGGCGAATGTAGCTACTTACCATCAAGTACACCGTCAAAGTTATATAAAATAAAAAAAATACATTAATTTTAGTATCAATAAATAATAAGGTTTTTAAAACGTTTAACTATTCGATACATTAACTTTATGAATAATAATAGTTTAGTTCAATTCTCATAGTCGAAATAGTCACACACGCATCCACACAAAGGTACACACAGACATACACACAACCTATCTCCTTACTTAGATCCTTTTCCCCATCGTCTAAAATCAATTTTTACTTTTCAACTTAATTTTCAACGTAATTTGGGTACCTACATAATGAAGCCCTGTAAATGGCAATGTGCTTGGTGATGCTGTCTCTTTTGAATATAATTTCTGCTGTATCGCTGTAGGGTTTTTGTTGAGAATAAAATAAAAAATGAAATTAAGATAATGAATATTGAAATGAAATGAATAAATTTGAGAATTTTATACTTGAATAGGCAATAGGGGATCGGACAAATTTTCAGAAAGTGTTTTAAATTAATCTTCATGGATATTTATTCCCATAAAAAATACTATTTTATTTATTTATAGCCTTTTAGGTACTCACAATCATGTTTTAATATTGTTTGTTTGAAAATGCCGCCAAAACGCCACGACAGTTCATCTGAGAGCGCGTAACGTCATTTGTGGTCATATCATAACAAAACAGCTGCATTGGCATAAGACAATGATTGCCCACAAATGACGTCACGCACTGTGATTGGTGTTTCAGTATAGATTAAAAATATTGTAAATAATAAAATTTTAATTCTTCATTTAAAAATATTTAAATGATGTTAAATTATTATTCGATAAATAATCGTAAAAAATTATATATTTTCTTTCTAAGTACATTTTAGATTTTAATCTGATTACTGTCCGATCCCCTATTGTAGATTCAAGCCAATCCATGCGAACTCAAGTCGTCTACAAATAAAATAAAAGGTACCGCTATCGTTTATCCAGGCGCCTGGTAACAAAGCGAGTACAGTTTGTATTCAAGCTTTTTCTTATCTAACTGATTGATGTAAGAAAATCACGCAACGTGGCTCGCGATTGCAACTTTTGCTTAATGATGCTAACGTTTTTCTTGTACGGCCTTTGAAATTCATTGTACAGGTTATTCAAATTTCAACCGTTTTTCCGATTTAACTACTGACTCTGACTGACCTAATTGTTCTCCCAGAAGGAGTCATGGGGGTTCTACCATGATTTATTAATAACGTGGATCCACGTTCCGGCATACAAAGGGTTAATAAAGTTTAGTAATAATAATTCATTTTTTTGTAATTAACAATTACACACATCGCCAGCGGGAAAGTTGCGAAGGTAAAAAAAAAATCCCATTTCTGTAGTTCTGTCGGCAGAACTACTGCCGACAGAACTACTCAACAGAACAGGTGGGAATAGAGGAATTTTTCCCCCGAATGAATCATTTTTTTTTCTCATTATTGTAAGCTGTTCATAGTAGTAAAGAATACATAAAAGTTCCTGTGAAAATACATGTGAAGTAATTTTAAAATACTATTTAAGTAAGGACTATTACTTTCAACAGAAGCCAAATTTATCGCTTCCGAGCAGTTTGCGTACCCAGTTTTATTCATGAGTGGTTGGTGTCTGAAAGTTGCTCGCTAAGCTTCTAACTTTCAACTTTACATTAACAGGAACATGGCGGTTACCATACAACGAAAGCACAACAAATTTTGGATGTGATGTTATTTTATTTCTATATGTATTCTCGAAATAATAAATTGAAATTGCAAGACAATGCACATATTGTAGGCCTCACATATCAGCACGTGTGCTGTTGTGTTCACCTATCTTCGCCTTCTCCCTTACCCTTTATCCTATTCGGATCAAAAATAACAAGTTACGGAAATAACAAAAAGGGATGCCAGAAACAATTTCCTTATCACTTCTTGATCCCTTATCCTTAATTTTACTATTATGGTCCCACATATCCCAATATAATCTGCAACGCTCTTGCAGCACTTGTGACGTTCCTTGTGTAGGCGATGATCAAGTGGAGTGGATTGTTAGCCCGTGTGTCGACCGTAACATAAAAAACAGCACTTTTAGCACATTTTTTGTATGGCAAAGCACATGCAACGTTATGCAGTCATAATCTGGACAGCACATTTAGCTGCAATTTAACCACGCTCGTCTAGATCACCGTAAAATAACAGTTGTGAAGTAAACAGCGTCAAGTTTTGATAAGTGAGTAAGAAATGCTAGACCCCATTCTCCTATTTCTATATATCCTCTTAGGGTAGACACTAGGTTGGGCCGGAGTAGTTGGTTCGCCAGAGCCCGGTCGAACTCATACAAGGGCCTTCAGGGGTCACCGGGGAGTTTTAGTGGGTATTGTCAATCCTCTTAGGACTGGGTGAGTCCCACATACCCCTATCGCCTAGCCAGCGACAGGGTATCCGTAAATGGATTTCTCCTCGAAAAAAAAGGGTAGACACTAGGCAGTGTTATTGGATTCCTCCCGGTGTTGCTAGTATACATAGGAGACGGTAGCAACATTGTTGTGAACGTTTAACATAAAATATTTTATGTTAAATGTTTATATTAGTGGCTCTTTATTGCTAAAAGTCATGCAAACATGCATGATTTTCGTTTGCTATAAATTTTATTTAGAGGTGTACTGTGTAACGGATATTTTAAGCTTTTTACTTTGGATTTTTATTGGTGTATGCTGTAATCTGCCATTTATTACATTTTCTTAAAGCCAATACTTTTATTTGATGTCTGCCTCATTGGAAGACTTGTAAAACTAAATTAATAAATATTATACCTCAGTTTTCCTTGCAAAATTATTGAAAAAACTGAACTATAAGGTGCCCGCCACATTTTCTCATCTCTATATATAAAAATGAGTCCCTATTTCCCTTGGTCACGGCATCACGCGTGAACGGGTAGACCGATTTAAATTCGATTTTCACTAATGGAAAGAGGGATAAACGGGGAATGTTCTTATATATAAAAATTGGATCCCGGGCGAAGCCGGGGGCGGAACGCTAGTAAAAAATAAAAATTTACAAAAATAACTTTTTGTAAATTTTTATTATTTCTATCCCTTAAATATACTGAACTTCTAATTGGAGATAATTAATAGAATAAACAATTTATTTATTTATTCACCTAATCATGAAAAAAAGTCTATTTCTATGAAAAAAAAAAGCTCACATTCACTTTTCCATCTTCTCACGTCACTGGCAAAGTTGTAAGTTACACATCGGCTCAAACTTGAAACTTCCGCTAATGAAAGCGCCAGATTTTACTGCTCTCAACTTTATTACTGCACACTAAAGATTATATATATTTTTATATTTAAAAAAAATATAAGATCATTTATATTTTTTTTATTACTTTTTTTACCATTCCACTAGAAGCTGGATTTCCAATTGAAAAGCACAGTAAGCTAAAATACAAAGGGTTTGGCGTTATTTGTGCTAATATAGGCAACTATAGCCTAGCCTTGCCAGCCGACAATTAAATTATTAAAGGATTTACTTACTTACATAAAAATGTGTCTTATTTGAATTTTATTTATAAAAATAAAATAAAAATATTTGAAAGTATATATTGTAAATTAACGTCAATTCACATTTAAACTATACATACTAGGAATATTCATCATTATCTGGAAAAAGATGATTGAACTCCAGCAAATCTGTTTGTGGTCGAGCGAAGCTGAAATAGAGATAATTCTTTGAGACTCGAAACGACAGCAGTTTTAATGATGGCGTTAAACGAACAACGGCCAGTTTGATGATTTCATTTTGCTGAGCAGAGGACTTCTGTGCTTGGAAAACGCTCTTTAAGCGTCTCCAACTGTGCTTCGAGCTGGAACAGAATAATAACACACAATTACGGACAGTAAAATGACAAAAAACTATAATTTAAAAAAAAAAAATTGCACAAGAGGATAAATTTTACAAGTTGTCAGTGCTTGTAATGTAAATATACTAACAACTTTTACATATAATAAGATATCTTTACTTTAAGATATTATATTCTATACCTCACAATAATGACATAAATAATAATAAATAATAAATAAAATAAATAAAATAAATGTTAAAATCGGCAGACAGGCTGACGGCCTACTGGATGGATGGCTACCGTCACCTATAACACAAGCAAGCAACGCCAAAGCTGCTGCAAGTGCGCTGCCGACTACAGTAGGATTAAGGATAAGGGATTAGGAGGGGATAGGGAAATGGGCTCTGGCATCCCTTACTCACTCACCGAAACACAACAGCACACGTGCTGTTATTTCACGGTGGTCTTCTGTAAAGGGGTGGTTACAGCCGACAGACGGGTTGCCCAAATGACTGCGAAACGCAGTGTGCCCTGCCACTACTTTCCAGATCCAGACCAAAGCCAAATTTGAAAAGTTCATTTTTCAAAGTTGACCCTGCCGGGAATTGAACCCGGAAACCCTAGATCAGAGCGTTAAGGCAAGCACCCTAACCACTCATCCAACGGGCTCGTCAAAATAATAATTGAATGCGTAAAACATGGAATAAGCACTGGTTGCTTCTAGCATTCAAGCATAATTTAAGCTATAGCTAAATATAAATTTAAAAGAGTAGTATAACAGAAATTATATATAAAAGGCTATACTCATATGATAATTATTTGACTGATAGAGCTCTGGTGATCGCTAGTGATGGTTGATTATATTTGTTTATTGTATGGAAAATTGAGGTATAAAAGAGAATTAAAATTTGATACTTCTCAGTTCCTTTCTCATAGAATAAGCAATAAAGAATATTTTCATGTATTTATTCATTAGTCAACAATATTTAAATATTAAAAATATTAATCAGGAAACATTTAATAAATACAGTTAAAAATAGGATATTAGGTATGTTCATAATTACAATATTATAATTATAATGTCATTGCGATATTATAGTAATTAAATCTATCGAATGCAATAATTAATCGAATTCAGCTCGGATGGGCAACGTTCGGGAAGCTCCGAGACATCTTCTCGGCCAACATTCTTCAGTGTCTTAAAATAAAAGTTTTCGGCCAATGTGTCTTACCAGTGAAGACATATGGCGCTGAAATGTGGCCTCTATAGGCCTCGTAAAAACGAGCTCGAAGTAAAGTGAGCTTGAAGTGGCGGTGGGCAGGACACAGAGTACGGAGAGCCGACGGCCGCTGGGGCTGGAAGGTTCTCGATTGAAGGCCATGGACCGTCAAGTGGTAGACAGGCGGCACAAGGTGGACAGGCGACCTAACAAGGGCCGCGGGTCGACGGTGGATCCAGGTAGATTCTTTTGGAAAATTAGGAGGGAAAATTAGCAGTGGACGTCCTACGTCTGAGACGATGATGACGACGAGGGAAATGGACTCTGGTATCCCTCATTCACTTAAACACAACAGCACATATGCTGTTATTTCACGGTGGTCTTGTGTAAGAAGGTGTTACTGCCGCTAGACGGGCTACCCAAATGACTATGACCTGCCACTACTATCCAGATCCAGAACAGAGCCAACTTTGAAAAGTTTATTTTAAGCCGGTATCCTACGGCTCCCTAACCCTAACCCATTTCCCTAACCCCTCCCAATTCCTTACCCTAATCCTGCTGTAGTCGGCAGCAGCGCGTAGTTGCAGCATCTGTGGCGTTGCTTGTGCTATAGGCGACGGTAGCCACCTACCATCGAGTGGACAATCAGCCTGTCTGCCGACCTTAACTTAAAAAAAATTATCTCGATGTAAGGAAAAAATAAAAGATTCATCCATCAAGAATCTGGTGAATGAATCTAATAGTACAACCATAACTTAAAGCGAAATAACAGTATACAAACAACATTTTCTTCAAATATCTTAAAATACATTAGGAGATAGAAATGCTTTTAAAGATAGCACTTGAGATAATGGGTGCATTTCATACATGCATTAGGAGTTCCTGGCTAAATTCCAAACGGCAGCTCCGAGCATCGATTAGGGAAAAATATGTTTTGGTTAAATATAGGTTAAACTGCATGTCATCAGAACGAGATAAACATTTTTTAAGACAATATCAAAAAGTGTATTTTTACTAGGAAACAATCATAGTTGAATTTGTAAAATAAACTCACAAATCATTATTATGTACAATTTTTTTTTATATGTTAAGATCGGCAGACAGGCTGACGGTCCACTTGATGGTAGGTGGCTACCGTCGCCTATAACACAAGCAACGCCAAAGCTGCTACAAGTGCACTGCCGACTACAGTAGGATTAAGGGAAAGGAGATAGGGAAATGGGCTCTGGCATCTCTTACTCACTCACCGTAACAAAACAGCACACGTTCTGTTATTTCACGGTGGTCTTCTGTAAGGGGGTGGTTACTGCCGCCAATGAACGCCATGGCTGCCCAAATGACGCCACTACTTAAAGTATCCTGCAGCAGAGCGTAAAAGATCTTCTGTAGGAACGAGACTATTTTCATGTACGCTTGAAGTCTATTCTTATGACTGATTTAATATAAGTAAAATATTGTTTGTCAGTATTAGTACGGGTTAACTAGAGCAATGTTAATAGAGAGTTTTATGTTATACTAATCAAATCTTTTCTCGGTCGTGCTTTACATATATCGTAGGTATTAATTCTTTAACCATACCTCCAAAACATATGCAGTAAAAAGCAAAAACGGGACAAATGCGAGTTAAACTCGCGTGAAGAGTGATTTACCATATTATTTTAATATCACGGACTTCTTATAGGTTTTCCTATAATCTATAAGTAGAAAACTAATTTCTGTTTTTTTTTTTTTCAAAATTTTAGGTTCAGTAGTTTCGGAGATGGGGGGGGGGGAATGATCAATTTTCGTCTATTTTCTTGAATAACTTGGAAACTATTTATTTTAAAATTACAAAAAAATACATTTAAGATCTCACAACAAGACATTTGATATGCAGTTTTCAAAAAAAAATTTTAATTTTCCACCTTCCCCCCAAAAATGGCCTCCCATATACAGATTTCATCTTTTCACGTCAGACCTCTGCGTTTGGGTCACAGAAATTGATATGTGTACCAAATTTCAACTTAATCGGTCTAGTAGATTCGGAGATAATTGACTGTGACGGACGGACAGACGGACACACGAGTGATCCTATAAGGGTTCCGTTTTTTTGTTCGGACGTACGGAACTCTAAAAATCACGTTTAACAATTCATAATTGTTAATAATATGGCTAAAAACATCACCTAACGTTTTTAATTATTTTTTTAATACAAAAAAAAATATAGTTTTTTTGGCTTAATATAAAAGTTGACATATGTTGTCGCTGACTTTTTTGTAGGCATCATCAATCTCTACAACTTTTCTATATAAATCAATATATCTCTCACCATTAAAGCAGCATTCGAAAGAAACGTTTTCGTTTGACCGTTTTTTCGTTTGCACATTCATTTACCACGAAAAGGCTTTTCATTTTATTGGACAACACATCCTAAAATTCTATTTTAACTACAGATAAAAGAATTTTTTAAATTGGATGTGTAGTTTTGAGGGTTACCCCCTACATACAAACATGGGACTACATTATTACAAACTTAATGCTTTATTTCGATTTGATATCGAGAAATAGGTACATCTCTTCACTTTTCTTATTTAATCACATCAATCACACAATGCAGCCTCTGACAATCACCATTAACTCAAAAATAAATATATGTTTTTAAAATTTCTGATCTATTGTTCAAAATTAGTTATAAATACTTGATAATATTTTCTAATTAAGATATTTTTAGTAAAATTAGGTGCACAAAAATACATACCAAACATAGAAAATATATTTTAAACTACCAAAAATTTTGACGTTCATGGTCGTATAGTCGTATATGTAAATAAAACGTAGTGATTATATACTCTTTGTATGTAACAATAAACACGCAGATTTGATAGGTATATTTTCTGACAATAGGGAATTTACTTAAAACCTCATTATTTTTAATTGATGTTACGAAATAGATTCAAAATAATTTTGGTTCCTTTTTATATTTTTTAAATAAACATAAAATTAAAGATTCATTGTTTTCCAGATTGATCTATTATTTATTGTAATTCTGTTAGGTTTCATTAATTTAGAAGTATTTATTTGAATTTTGCTACATTTTGTTATGTAAAAGTACTCTTTATTTGACATCTCCATTAAAAGATTAAATTGGCAAATTTAAAAATACCACTTCCGGTAGTGAATAGAAAAAAAAAACATGTGCTCGAGTGGAGGGCTTCATCGGAGGCAGCGGCATTCTGGTCATTTCTGGTTTTGATCTTCGTCCCGAACGGTCATGTACAATCATTAAGTGGAACAATCATTAAGTGTAAGAAATAAGTAATAAAGAATAAGGATTTTCTGCCGTTGAATGTGAGTATTATTTCTGTTATATAATTTAGATTTCCTCCCTTGTCTAGTCGTTTACAATTCTTTTTTAGAAGGGCTCCCATGTTTTCTAGTAAATATATTTTTTGGACAACATACAGCTCGTCCTACAAATAATAATGCTTACCAATAATTTAAATAATGTAAATTAAATATTAGCGAATTATTTTTATTATTTGAAGAAATAAATGATTCTCTAGTAACTGTCTAGAAACTGATCCAAATAAACAAAAATAAAATTTGAAAATTAAATATGTGAGTTATCAATTTTTAATTACTAATTTATTATTTAGTAATACAATAAATAAATAATCTATTATTATTATTATATATGGATTGTTGACTCCAATTGTCAATTTAAATTAATTAATAGTTCGCTGTGGTATGTGCTGTCTCACGCTCACCATATACCTATCCATATATCTGTCACTACCACAAGCCGTGCGACCGGCCATTTTATGATACCGCAGTCAGTCTAAGAAAAACATCGCAACAATAACACGCGTAGACTCATCCGGCGATCTCGACAGCGAGATTTGAATTTATTTCATCAGTTAATCTTATCAGGCTATTTGCTTGTAGTTTATCTCCCGCTTTGCAAGTGAAATCGTTGAAGTTGTAAAATACTGAAGCTTTTGTATGTGATGGGGCCGTTGCAATCTTCGCTGCCGGAGGAAATGGAGGAAAATCTGTCGATTTTCCTCCATTTCCTCGTCCTTTGATTACATGTACCACCAACGAATTTATTCCATTGGTTATGATTAACTGTTTTTTTTTTGTTAAGTATATTTTTATTCTGAATATGCTTAATGCGGGAATATATTTTTTATGTTAAGATCGGCAGACAGGCTGACGGTCCACTTGATGGTAGTGGCTATCGTAGCCGCCTACTAGTGCGCCGCCGACTACAATAGGATTAAGGATAAGGGATTGGGAGGGGATAGCGAAATGGGCCCTGGCATCCCTTACTCACTCACCGAAACACAACAGCACACGTGCTGTTATTTCACTGTGGTCTTCTGTAAGGGGGTGGTTATAATATATATTTTTTGTAAATTGAATTGCGCATTTCAGTTAATATTCTATATTGAAATTGGAATCAATATGAATGATCATTGTAATAACGTTTATATGTTATCTGTATAAGCTGAACTAAAATACGTAAGTTGTTTTTATTACTTACTAGCTGTGCCCATCACTTAGAACGAACTGTAGATTTTTTTTTTGAAAATCTCACAGAAACCTAACAATTTTCCAGGATAAACGGTACCCTATGTGTTAATCCAGGTAATGAACTATCCGTATTCCAAATTTTATCCAAATCCGTTCAGCAGTTTTTGCGTGATTGAGTAACGAACATCCAAACATACAAACTTTCCCATTTGTAATATTATTAGGATTAGGATATTGTCTGTACACTATTATCCTTTACGTGAGTATCCTTAACGTAAATAAATAAATATCATAATAATTTTTAATGGAATTGGTGTCCACTTCACAACTATTAATAGAAAGTTAATACGTTTCGTAGGCCCATGGGTTTTGCATTTTAAAAGCGTTTGACCTGATTCCCTTCATCAATATGCGGGACATGTTCTTGAGAAAATCGCAGGGTAAAGAATTACAGCCCCCAGAAACAAAATATTTAGTTTGGAGATTCCGGATTCGTTTTTGTTCAATACAATTTTGTGATTCAGGTCTACCTTCCAAAGGTGATTCTTTCGAAAGGTTTATTGATTCATACGACAGATTTATGAATATATATTAATATTGTTTAGTTGAATTACTTGAGTTTTAAGGTCAGTTACAATATAAAAAAAAAGAACAAAATAAACACGACGGCGGATGGTTAAAATTTATTAGACGATGAAATGTGCCAAAAGGATTATTCAATATAGGTTATTTTAGGATATCTTCAAGTATATATTCTTCCTATGTTAAGGTTGTGTATCATTCTGGAACAGTCCTCTCTGTCTTTTGCTCATCAGAACAGATCACCTGCGTTCGGTATCCCGGTCCACTTACTCTGTGAAGTCACGCCTGCGCTCAATTTTTCTCTTTCCAGGGACTTTACCCATAATTACCAGCTGAAACAGGTCGTATCACTCATGTCTAAGAGCATGAGCATATACATTATGTGTGTAAATACTCGTTTAAGTATGTATATTAACCTACTTACGTACTTACGATGACGGCAGGTGTACGAAACGTCTAATCAATGTGTTGTTCCGTTAATAACAGATACTGGGAAAGGCTGCCCGAACAGTACACGCGAAGATCAGTCGACTAACTTTTTAAATTTGCCTAGAAAAATCAGTATGACATTTGCTGAGTGAACTGATTAACTGAATTTTACGTGTCTTCAGAGGTCATCTCGAAAAGCAATCCGAAGCTTGTCTTCATCTTCAAAGCAAGTTAACACAATTTCATGTTTGGTGCATGTTTGGTGTTGTGTTTCGTTGAGTGAGTAAAGGATGCCAGATCCTTTTTCACTAGCCTTTCTTAATTTCTTATCCTTAATCCTTAAGGTCGACAGCGTACTTGCAGAACTTTATAACACAAGCAACGCCAAAACTGCTGCAAGTGCGCTGCCGACTGCAGTAGGGTTAAGGATAAGGGATTATGAGCGGATAGGGAAATGGGCTCTGACATCCTTTACTCACTCACCGAAACACAACAGCACACGTGCTGTTATTTCACGGCCATATGACGCAGTGTGCCCTGCCACTACTTTCCAAATCCAGACCAGAGCCAAACTTGAAAAGTTGATTTTTCAAAGTTAACCCTGCCGGGAATCGAACCCGGGAACCCTAGAACAGAGCGTTAAAGCAAGCACCCTAACCACTCATCCAACGGGCTCGTAAAAACCTATGGTGTTGCTTATATTCATAAGCGACGGTAGCCACCTACCACCAAGTGGACCGTCAGCCTGTCTGACAACCAGACTTGATGGTAGGTCCACTTGATGGTAGGTGACTATCGTCCTGCTAAAAAAACAAAACAAAAACAAAAGCAACGCCACAGATGCTGCGAATGAGCTGCAGACCATAAAAGGATTAATGAGAAGGGATAGGTTAATGGACTCTGACATCCTTGCTCACTCACCGAAACACAACAGCATATATGCTGTTATTTCACTTGGTCTTATGTAAGGGGGTGGTTACTGGCGACAGACGCGCTGCCCAAATGACTGCGAAACGCAGTGTGCCCTGCCACTACTAAACCTTCACAAGAAAAGTATTTGCGCATGAAATTGATAGACTCAGGGTTTCGAATCTGCGTCTGTCGGATCAGCAGTTGAGCTTTTGTTCCACTTGGATGTAACTGTATTGAGGCATGAACACACTCTTGTCACAATCTTTTACTAAACATTTTTCCTTGAATATTTCGCGAAATGAAATTTTAATAGAAGAATTGAGAAGTCGTTTACTGTACTTTTGTTTATTGTGTTCAAACGGAATGAGGGAAGGGAGATATCGATTTACGGACGATTGCATTCCCTTTTACCTGCGAATCGAGATAATTTGTGTTCGTTTGCAAATGGCGAATGTTCCTAAAATGAAACAAATATTTGTTATATGTTCACATAAAACGTGAAATGTGTCCATTTCTAAATTTAATTTTAAAGTCCGTGACTTATTGCCACTTATTACAATCAAGTTCACTTAAATGTTAGCATAAATTATTCAAAATTATAGGTTAATTTTATAGTAAACATTGAAATCGATTTAAATCTTTGCCCAAATCTTTCTCAGAGCCCCATTCTAAAAAATCCTATTTCTCGTATAGTCATCAAGCGAACTGTCAAAATGCTTGTAGTTCTTTATTATAAACTGAAGGCCTATTTTTTTTTTAATGTTATGTCGACAGACAGGCTGACGGTCCACTTGATGGTGGCTACCGTCGCCTTAACACAAGCAACGCTACAGGTGCTGCAAGTGCGCTGTCGACTACACTTGGATTAAGGATAAGGGATTAGGAGGGGGAATAAGGAGCTGGGCTCTGGCATCCCTTACTCACTCACCGAAACACAACAGCACGTATATGCTGTTATTTCACGGTGGTCTTCTGTAAGGGATGCAATTATATATGTATACTTATATATATATTATATATATTATATTATATATGTAAACCTTCAGTGAAATTTTTTACCCATTACAATGGTTCAGGAGGAGTTAGCGGATATAATATACAGAGACAGACGCGAGCAGCGACTTCAATTTATACTATTATAAGGATTATTAAAAAAAAACTTATTATGATGCATTTTTATGATGTATGAATTAAGTTCGTATTTCGGCTATTAAATAATTTTGAAATTTTCCTTTTATTAAGCTTTATGAATAACCTCTGCTAGATACTTTGTACTTCTCTCTTTTCCCAATAAAGAGACCGATTCATACACCAACAATTTTTCGATTGAAACATTCTTAAATCACCAGGCATTCTCAAAGGCTACTTGAGAAATAGAAATAGCAGCTGGATAGTTTTAGAGGTGCTGCTTCTGTTAATTTCGATCACGGTGCGTAAAGATCTGCAGATCTTTACGCGTATAGGAAAACGTGCTCTTTCTAAGGCTTCGGAATCACTCCCTCGGGCATACGTGTTACCAAAACTTTTGTAAATTCAGAGACTGCTCCAAAACATACATGTTTTAGTATGTAAGATTGAGTACTTGGAGCAGTAATGGGTAGGCGTTTAATTTTAAGCTGTGGCTTCGCCCGCATTGTAAAATAAAACAAATACGCCTGACTAAGAAATGTAAAGCCTAACATCTTTATTGCAGTTATAGCTTTGCCAGGTGTTAGACGATCCCTCGGGAACAGTACTTTTTTTCTAGATGAAAGGTAGTCTATGTCCTTTCCTGCATACCTGAAAACGTGTATGCAAAATTTATATTTCCTTTGTCTTGCCTTAAGGTAACTTATTAAATTGCCTTAAGGCCTACCTTACGCTTACCTTACAATCTAGCTTACGCCAACTTTATTCTATTATATCCTATTCCTTTCCCTAATCATATTTAGTTTTAGAGTGGCGAGCACACTAAGTTATGCGGTCATAAATTAGGCAACCCAATTAGATAATTAGATTAGTACAGAAGGTCAACGTGAAATAACAGCACGTGTTCTGTTATGTTTCCTACTACCAAGGTTGGCTACTTTATTCTACTTTACTATTTTATCCTACTAAGGTTGTATTGCACTTGCAAAACTTATGGCGTTGCTTGTATAATAGGCGACGTTAGGTCACCCACCATCTAGTGGATCTTCAGCCTGCCTGACAATTAAATTAATTTATCCCGTGCCTATCCTATCTCAATTCCATCCCTATTCCATCCATATAATTAATATTTAATCCTTGTTATATCATTATCCTATCTCTATACTTTATACTAATATATTTGCATCTCAAGACAGTCAAGTAACTTGTTGGCCATTCTTATAATATTGTTACAACTAACTATGGAACGTTCGAGAAAAAGCGTTAGCGCCGGCCGGAAGTCTCGAACGTCCCACCCTATCGATGGTAGCCTCGCCCCCTGTTTACAACATAGACTTTACATTTCAACAGAAATAGCATTACCGAACTTACAATGGCTTGTTTACGATGTTGTTTAGATTTTCTGGAAAATTCGAAATACATCGAGGCGTTAGCGCCAAGTATGAAGAAGAGAGCAGGCGGGCGAGACCAGGAGTGGTGCGACAACCAGCGATATAAAAGCGACTCTTCGGAGCTTTGTGAAGTTATTTGGACAGTAAACCGGCGACACATTTAAGGAATCATTGATGACTATTCGCAATTTAACGGTTTCATCGGACAAGTTTAGTGATTTTGGAAGTCATCTTGGTTTGTGAGATCGTGCGTTACGCCCTTACGCGGCACTTTAACTCGCCCCGCACGTAACAATGTATATGTAATTTTATTTAATTGTAAAACCCGGAATATTTAAATTTTATATGCATTTAAAACTAAATTCCAGTACTATAATAACTATTTAAAAAAGTATAAAAATCAAAAACCACAATAAGCTTTTGAAAATATAAAATCAATAATTTACAACTGAAACTCCGAAAGTTTCCGAAGAAAAAATATGAAAGGCGTTTTACTTTCGTCGCCTACCACAAAAAGAACTATAACAGTAAAGAAAAAAAATCGAGCCATCAAACTCAATGGACCTTTTAAATGGACGTTAAGGGACAAGCGTCCTCCCTATTTCAATACATATTCTTGACACAATTATGTTCTAGCCGAGTGTTATCTTTCGGGCTAATATTTGTTCATGACTTTACACACTTGAATTTGTAGGGTTATTTTTTTTATAAGTAGTATTTCGTTTTATAGTATTCTAAAAACAGTCAGAGCTCACACTTCTGTCTCTCATTCCAATATATAAGCAACGGTTAGCAGTCCATTAAGTCGACGATCAGTCTGTCTGTCGAACTTTATCATAAAAATCCTATATACCAAAGCCATTGATTAGTTATCGCAAACAATGTTCCATTATTTTTTAATGATATAGTCCGTAATTATTATAGTCTCTTGTGTCTTTTCAAAATAATTCATTCCTACATAGACTCGCCGTATCTTCTATCACTTATTAATTTTAATATAAAACCTAGAACCCGAAATCCTTTTATTAATACCTTTGCTTTACAAGTACACGTTAATAATACCTCATTTTATAACCCCCTCGTCAGGATGTGTCGACAGTACAACGATCTCCTCCCTAAGCACAGCAGTAAGGTGGATATATTCATTAATAGTTTAAGTAAATTCAAAAAGAACATCATGGCCTTAGTAACTAAGCGTGACGTTGCAGCGCAATAGCGTGTCATTAGGAAAAGAAGATGAACCATATTAAGATTTTGTGGTCATCAACATTGTCAATTAACAATTAATCTTAATTCATAATATTTCATTGCACTATGTATATTGCAATACATTTATTTTATTGTAGCCTTGTAGAGACGTGCTTTCATCTTAAAGTAACTTTTTATAAAATACAGCTAAGCTTGTCTTTGGATGAAAGCGCGTCTCTCTTCTGTTATTTTAAATTTAACACTGTTTAATTTGGACGTGCTGTGTGCACATGTTTTGGGTTGCTGTCTAGTACATCTCTATGAATAATTCTTTCTACAATTAATCTTCAACGACAGCATCCTGTTTTGTGTACCTCATATATAAATAAATAAATGAAAAATTGCTTCACACTGAGTAGTCTAAAGTGAAATCTAAAGTGACATTTCTCTGTACGCTAATATGGGAAAGTAGTGAAAGGATTTTGTTCCTATTTGCATTCACGGAAAGAGGGATCTGAGGATGGTTTAAGTATATAATTATTCATTTGAGTTATAAAGTTTTTTGTTTTCATGGCAGTCGAGAATAATTTATATTTGATAGTTATTTGTTCAACTAGAGAGCAAAATTGTTCGTTCCCCGAGTGCCGACTTTAAATCACGATCTAGCGAAGTATTTTAATATAGACTACTGAGCGAAGTGAGTGATTTAAAGGCACAAGACATAAAAATATTTATTATCGTGTTAAACATACCTTTCACCTCAACAGCGTTGCCAATTATTGAATAATTCGTACGAATGAAGACATTTTTCACGGGACTTTTCTGGAAGAAAGCTAAGTTCGGCATTTAAAACTTGTTCTTTTAATTGTTCTGGAGTTAGACCATCACAACTGGACGTACTCATTTTTATTTATATTTACCAAAACAGTACAAAAACACCAATACCTAATGCTGAACCAGTATCTGAACGGCTATGAAACTATCTTCACAGCTGGCCAACTCTAGTTTGCTATGGTCGGCCGACTCTAGTCGGCTATGGCTGGACACACTAATAAAATCTTAATGTTATTCTTGTGAGTTAAATCGCGTGTTCGAAATTTGAATCACTTTTGCTCAAGCTGGCAGCAAAAAAATTTTTCACCTCTCACGAAAAGGGTGCTTTTGGTGCCTAAAAACTCGCAGGAAAATCGATTTTTGCTGCGAGCGTGAGGAAAAGTGATTCAAATTTCGAACACGCGATTTAACTCCCTGGAATAACATTATTAGGATTTTATTAGTGTGTCCAGCCATAGCCGACTAGAGTCGGCCGGCCATAGCCGACTAGATTCGGCCGACCATAGCCAACTAGAGTTGGCCCAGCTGTGAAGATAGTTTTACAGCTGTGAAGATACCAGTGGTGATGGCCTAACTCGCTGTTGAGGTGAAAAGTTTTATGTTTAACACGAGAGCAAATTTTTTTATGTCTCGTGCCTTTAAATCACTCACTTCGCTCAGTAGTCTATATTAGAATCACTCGCTACGCTCGTGATTCAATTCTATAGACTACTTCGCTAGTTCGTGATTTAAAGTCGGCACTCGCAGGAAAAAACAATTTTGCTCTCTAGTTGAACAAATAACTATTGTGTATCGTTTGATATTTGCCTAAACAGGTTGTTATATAATATTTAGTGTATTATTAATTTTTCAGTCTTAAAATAGGTAATTAAAAGTAAAAGCCTTAAATAGTTTGGACTAGTACATTGATGGAGTGGTTAAGGTTTAAAAACCGTAACCATTCGAGCTATGACACACTTTGGAAATTAACTATCCAAAGTTGGCTCTGGTCTGTATGTTTAAGTATTGGCAGGATACACTGCGTTTCGTAGTCATAAATTGGACAGCTCATCTGGTAGCAGTACTAACTCCTTACAGAAGATCAACGTGAAATAATAGCATCTGTGCTGTTCTGTTTCGGTGAGTGAGTAAGGTATGCCAGAGTCCATTTCTCTATCCCGTCCTAATTCCTTACCCCTAATCATACTAGCGTTAACAAGCGACGGTAGCCATCTATAGCTCACGAAACG
Organism: Bembecia ichneumoniformis; assembly: GCA_910589475.2. Taxonomy (NCBI): domain Eukaryota; kingdom Metazoa; phylum Arthropoda; class Insecta; order Lepidoptera; family Sesiidae; genus Bembecia; species Bembecia ichneumoniformis. Next base: position 2,237,910 of record OU342520.1, read on the forward strand.
AAACTGTAGCGGTGACCGTTATTGTGCAGAAATATAAAAAATCGAAGAAAAAAAAAACCTAAAATTTCAAGTACAATTATATCTAAGTCAATGATTTTTCTTAGTGTCTAGTAAAGGGAAGCACTTTTTTCGTGTGTTTTAATAGCACTGTAACAATTAACGGCATTTTTTATTTAATTATTTATTATATTACTAAATTAACTCAAAAAGGTTTAGTCCTTTTTAGTCTTCTCACTAAATTTATCTTCTCGAACAGTTGGATCGCTACGACATTCACATAGGTAAAGAGGAAGTATGTGGTTGTGAGCTTCGCCAAATTCTTTTACTTTTTTATTTACGAATTTAATATGCAGGTCCCGATGGAGATAATCGTTTCTTATGTATCTTCTTATGTAACAGGGCAACACTCCCTGCAAGTCAAGCTTACATAAAGAGATAAATACATAAATAGAACTTTAAAATGGATCTACAAAGATTTTTCGGCCATAAGTCTCTCTGTGTATATGTCTGTCTATCTTCATATAAAAAAAACTGACAATAGATAATTTCATGGATAAAGTTATCATGTGGTCAAATTTCAGGGCGAGTGAAACCGCGGACTACAGCCAGCAGCTTAGGAAACATGCCTACTTCGAGAAATAGGTTAAAATACAAATATTTCATAAATCCGTGCGCCTGACAGATGCTCTCCCTCCAAAGCTGACAACACATTAACCAACCAAAAACAACGTCCCCGCCTTATTTTTTATTTAACACCGCGCGACGTGACTGGCAAGTTGTAACCGTTTCGAGTACATCAGGGTGAGGTTTCTAAAATATTTATATTTCGAACCGCACTGAATCAATCCGGAAGCAACGAAAGGTACCAGATTACGCAAGACCCCTATATTTTCCCTAATTGGGACCCCTTTTGACAGATTTCCGGGAGAACTGATTTCGCGCGTTCCCGGGTTTTTTAGTATTGACTTTTATGGAAAAATAAACAAAGGTTGCTTGCTGCTTTCCCTGCCTTTGTTACTATTTCAAAGGGCACGCGAATAAAGCATTAGAAGGAAAAACAATAATGTTACCTTTGAGAAGCACTTGATCAAAGAAACGTTCGTGTAATCTTTTGAAATCCATTTGATACCTGTAATATCTGTTAAAATATTTATACAATGCTATTCTGAAATATTACACATTTACAGTTTTTTGAGACAATGTTAGATTTTTACAATTCTGTGGTTGCAGGAGGCCTATGTCCAGCAGTGGACGTCCATCGGCTGAAACGACGACGACGAAAAATATAAAGGCTCCTACACACAGTGCCGGCACAGAATATATACTAGTACTAGACGTACAGAAGTTGCACTCCTTTGATCTCGGAGAAAGCCGCCATTTTAATAGCCTACAAAATTTCCAACGCAACTGGTGCATTCGAAATCGCACCTTACTACTACGCTCACAAGAGCGCAATTTCTTTGTGTTCAGAATTTACCTACATCACAGCTGAAGCGTCAGGGTTGTACAAGCAAAGTAAAATAAATAACAACATAATTTTAATAAGTATTTATTGTATTTAATTTATTTATTTTTTATAATAATGAATTATAAAAAATAAAACATTCTTGGAAAACATAATCAACACATATACACACACACTAAAAACGGGGAAATATAAGTACCTAAAATTTAAATAAAAGTAACTTTTTCGTAGTACATTTTACTTTTTCTTTTATCTTTCCAGACTGCTAAGAATAACAGCTACATACATTAAATTGTTTGATTAAATTGTCTAGAACTTGCTCCAAAAATATCAAATAAAATCTTTTGTCGACTAATATAAAGAATGTTTAGCTTCTTTTGTTCGCGCACGTGCATTTCTATTTGTAACATGGGACACATAAAAAAAGGTTCATTAGGTATTATTATTTATTTGATTAACATGCATCTTAATATCTTTTTAAAAAAAGGTTCGTATGATGGCATCTCATTTGTTTTTGTAGATAGTCCTACTTTTTTCCTTTCTGGTACCTTCTACTTCTTTAATTCTATATATTTATACATACAATTTCGGCCCAGTTTGCTACATACATCAACTGCATAAATAACTTTGTAATCCTATATATTTATATGGGATTACAAACTTATTTATGCAGCTGGTGTATCTAGAAAACTGGACCGAAAATGCAAAATATTTTATTGTGTTCTAAATTTGAAGCTTTTATATCTGCTAGAAGAGTTTTAAGTTTTTTCAATTACGATTTATTTCGCTAAAACGTATTAATGCGAATTATATTATGCCTTAAGAGTTAATATATTAGAAGGTAGAAATAAAATATAATTTAGCCAATAATAATTCGCGTCCGATATTTATTTATTATTGTTAAATTTATTTAACAATTTTTTGTTATTTTATAATTTGCTAAAAAAAGAATGAAGAAGAAATGAAGAAAAAGAATGAAGAGCGAAAAAAAAGAAAACTTTAAATCCTTCTGTTTATTGCGACAGCCGTCCACGCAGCAATTATTACGATTCCTCATTATAAAGAACAGTAGCGTTTATAGTACAGTAGTACTAGTATATATTCTGTGGTACAGTGCTGTTGGAGCAATAAATGATCGACGTACGCGTGTACAAACAAGCGCGGGGCGGCCTCCACTGATTTGTACCTTCCAGGTACCACGCGCTGTAGGTGCTTATCGCGGTAGGTATAGGCGAGTGACGGAGGCCTGGTGCCGGCGGGCAAGCCGCTGTGCGCCCGGCGGCTTATGAGGCCGCCGGCTTTGCCGCATAAAGGAGCCGCCGGCATGGCCGCCCGGGTATGCCGGCGTGCCGCACGGGCTTGCAAGGTCAGATCGCTCCTAACGTTCTACCAGACTGTCACAACTGAAATGATGCTCGGCGGCTTTGTGCAAGTTTCGGCGGCACGTGGCGGCGGCACAGACGCCCGGCAAAAGCCGGCGGCACGTGCCGCTCGGCACTGTGTGTAGGAGCCATTATAAACAAAAATAATAACAAAATTCATTCAAATCTGTAAGGCGTTATGACACATATTTTCTTTAAATAAATTATTATAGACAACTATATGTCTATTATATATATAGATTATTGTAATCTCTATATATAAAATTGAATCCCTATTTCCCTTGGTCACGGCATCACGCGTGAACGAGTAGACCAATTTTAATTCGGTTTTCACTAATGAAAAGAGGGATAAACGGGGAATGTTCATATATATAAAAATTGAACGCCAGGCGAAGCCGGGGGCGGGTCGCTAGTTAATATATTTCATGGACCATATTGCCCATTTGTATTTCATGTTTGACTTAAATCCGTATATGTTATTTGGATTACAAATTTTATGAAGATTTTTTGAAGATGCCTTACATGTAGTGTCAATTTTGATTAAAGATTGGTTACTATGTTGCTACTGGTATACAAACAAAAACAATCTCTCAATACTCTACTACGATTTACAGATATGTTTATACGCGAAACTTGTGTCTGTCGCTTGGATTTTAATGGGAAAACTTTAGACGAGTGCGAACGGAAGTTTACGTACCAATATTATCACATCAAAATATATTATTTAAATATAAGTATTTTGTGTTTTTCTTTATTTGTTTATTCTACTTGAAAATTGCAAAGATTTTGTAATTTGTAACAAATCTAAAATTTCAAATATTCCAAATTCAAATGGGAACGGATTTCATTCATTTACATGTAATAAAATCGTAAACGATCGTGTCTGTACATTAAATATTTATTAAAATATACAATTTTTACACGTGTTACTACAAATATCACTAATTATTATGGAAGTAAATACGGTATTTATAACTAAATAAAACTATAATTATAATAAACTAATATAAACTATAATCGAAAGTCCTAATTTTAATATAAAAACTAAAATATATTATTAAAAGGAGTCCCTTTAGGCAAGGTTCCGAAGATACTGGCAGCGTTCCCCCTTTGAATAGCTAGACTGATCCTTTGTCCGAGGTAGCTGCCAGCTCTTCGGTCTCCTGTGATCTCGACTAACCTTTTTACTATTTCCTTAAAAAGCCTTATAGCGCTAGGACCCCACGGACCAAGGGTCTCGACCCCTAATGGGACAAAATCATATATTTCAAAATTACTACAATATATTTACCCAGGTAAAAAAATGTTTTTTAGAATTTTTGTCTGTTTGTCTGTGCGTTTGAGTGTTTGTGTACGCTAATCTCAGAAACGATTTAACCCATTTGAATGCGGTTTTCACTGATGTATTGTAGCGAGCTTCCCATAACATTCAGTGTTTGTTTCATTCCAATCGGTTTACAAACAAAAAAGTTACGCGTTATATCGAATACCACGCGTGTGAAGTTGCGGGCTCAGCTAGTTTACAATATATTTTAATATGTTATTACAATTTATTTGAATTAGTTCGAAATAAAATATATATTTTATGGCAGCGATCCGCCCCCGGCCGCTAAAAATAGTAGATCATTTTACTTTTAAAATATCTTTACATAGAATAATTTATACTGATATAATAAATCTAAAGAGTTTGATTGGTTGAACGGTTTACCCTTTGGAAGTACCAGGCGGATTAAAAAAAAAAGTGAAGTGCGAGTTGAACTCGCGTGAAGAGGGTTCCGTACGATGTTACCTATCCGCACAATAATCATGTAAATAATAATTTCCTATAATCTATAAGTAGAAAACTAATTTCTGTATTTTTTTTTCAAAATGTCAGGTTCAGTAGTTTCGGAGATAAGGGGGGGGAATGGTCAATTTTCGTCTATTTTCTTGAATAACTTGGAAACTATTTATTTTAAAATTACAAAAAAAAATAACATTTAAGATCTTCACATGATATGTCACACTATGCAGTTTTCAAATTTTTTTTTTTAATTTTCCACCTTACCCCCGAAAATGACCTCTCATATACAGATTTCATCTACTCACGTCACACCTCTGTGTTTGGGTCACAGAAATTGATATGTGTACCAAATTTCAACTTAATCGGTCTAGTAGAATTGGAAATAATTGACTGTGACGGACGGACAGACATACACACGAATGATCCTATAAGGGTTCCGTTTTTTTATTCGGACGTACGGAACCCTGAAAAAGAAAAGTTAGAAAGAATGCTAAACGAAACGAAGTAATAGCGCTTGTGGGCGATTAGATGCCATGCGATGCGTAGGTTTAATGGCCTAGGGCGGCTGCTGGAGAAGAAACGAACATTAAAGAGAAAAGCCGTCATGTGATTTTTATTTTATTAAAGATAGGTTTGCTCTTACCCAGCATCTATCCGTGTAGAAAAATGAAGCCGACGATGGAGCGAGCTCACCCAGAAGATGCCTATTCACTCAAACCTCGAAAAGATTTGGGTTGTATGAACTCGGAAATACAAACGCCGGCAGGGAGTTCCAATCCTTAGTAGTGCATATTATAAAATATGTTTCAAAGCGTTTGGTTTAAATTAGAGGAATTTCGACAAGGTGAAGATGGTAATCAGCCGTACGTCTGCATGCCCGATAGAAAAAATGATCTCCCGAGCACACTCTCCGAAGTACACCTTATAGAATACACACAGATAGGCAATTTTGCATCAATGTGCCAGGTTCTGCAGCTTAGATCTTATTAGTGTACCGCAATTTCCCTATCTCTCCTCCTAAGGATAAGGGCTTAATCTTACTGCAGTCGGCGGCGCACTTGCAGCAGTTTAGGCGTTGCTTGTGTTATAGGCGACGGTAGCCACCTACCATCAAGTGGACCGTCAGCCTGTCTGCCGACTTTAACATAAAAAAAATGCAAGATCGGACTTGGCCTTGTACAAAGGGATTAGCTGTCCAGGTGTGACGCATCGCTTCACCCTATCCCGATAGAAGTACCCAAGTGAAAATTTGAGCACCACCTCATGCCAAGACTTGAGATCATTGGCCACAGGTACGGATGTAGGCTACCTCGGTAAGTTGAAGTCATGTCGAAAGTTCTCCTTTTTGCAGAGAACAAACACGCTTGCGTTTTGGTGGAGTTAAAACTAACCAGATTCTTGTCTCCCCCATTGGGATGAATGCCTTTAATCTATATTAATAATTTCGTCAAGGGGTACGGTAGACTCGATTGAAACCTTACCTGAATAATAAAACATAAAAAAATAAAGAATTCGAGTCGACAACATATATCCGCAAAATTCGAATTGTCAAGTATTTTGTTAAATTCTAATGGTGCTGACCATGTGCTGACAGACAAATCGCAGTCGCCATATTGGCCACTCTAGCGAAACGTCACTCACTGACACCTGTGACATCTTGAGTGGTTAATAAACGTTCCGTTTCATTCATACTAGCGCACACGCGCCTCGTCACTCAATACGTCGTCGCACCATTCATTTTAAAAACAAAGTGTCCATTACAAAGAACTGTGACTCATGTGACTGTGTAAAACGAAACGTCTTGCCGCAAACATTGAGCGAAATCTATGCCGCTTTTGCCTTTAATATTCTTTGAGAACCGATAACTACAGAAATATCTACCTACATTTTGTACCTACATGTGTACATATTATGAGTTACATTAGTATCTAGTATTTAAATAAAACGGCGGATGAAACCGCAGGACAAATAAAATAATTTTTGAATAGCCCCTACACGTAACGACAATATTTGGTATTTTTGGTATTTTCATAGGCAGAAATATAAGTCTGATAAATAATGCATTGGTTTCCAAACGTGGCGGAGAGAAACTGAACGCACTTCAGTCCAAGTTAATTTGAATATGGAACAGAGGTTGATTTGAATTAGGGCCGAAGAATTTTCTCCAGTGCCAGTGTGGGGTCATTTCGATTCGGTTTGTAAATTTGAGGTTTTATACAAAAATAAAATAAAACCTTTTTCAGGTTAATTCCACTTTATTATACATATTATATATCTATACACGTAATAAAATTAAGTAGCTGTCCGCTTCTATCTATTTCTCTGCTAACTTCTAAACCACCCAAAGTATTTTGATACGGTTTTCACCGAAAGATAAACGAGGAAGATTTGGCATTGCTAAGCAATTGTCCGAGTAAGATGTGTCATATAACCTATGTCCTATAACCTGCAACACAGAATAAATAATAGTACTAGCGTACAGAAGTTGCACTCCTTTCACATTCAATGTGAGCGACGGTAGGCAATTATATTACGGAGTAACAGAGGCCTGCCTGCAATCCTATTTAATTCCTAAGCCTTGTAATATATTAATTCATGAAAGACGAAAATACAGTATCTTTCACTTCTTTGAACCCATTTGCCAGTTCTGCTGATTGTAGAAGATTTTTTCAGAGTTATCTGAAGAGTATGGAGAATGGAGACATTCCAGGAGTTTGTTATACTGTTAAAAATACACCAATTACTTTTTCGTTAGACAGGCTGACAGTTTACTTGATGGTAGGTGGATACCGTCGCCTATAATATAAGCAACGCTACAGGTGCTGCAAGTGTGCTGCCGATTAAGGATAAGGGATTGGGAGTGGATAGAGAAATGGGCTCTGGTATCCCTTACTTACTCAGCGAAACACAACATGCTGTTATTTCATCGTGGTCTTCTGTAAGGATGGTTACTTAGCCTTCTCAATTGTGATGCCATTGGAACATATTTCATCTTATACTAAAATCTAGGTTTTAACTGACGTGTGTGATTATTAGATGTTCAAAATTACGAACAATTCGACGCTGTAAGGAGTTACATATTTATATCCAGGAGGATTTTTGGTAGAAGATAGCAATTTCTAATTGTTTCGCTGTTTTCTGATTCGCTCTACTCGAGTTAGATATCTTTGGTTATATTTTGGCTCAATGACCTATGAATTGATCGACCTGATTGATGGATCAGTTGGGATCCATCAATCGCAGCTCGGAAGGGACATATCATCTAACTAGCTGAGCCCGCAACTTCGTGCGCGTGGTATTCGGAATAGCGCGTAACTTTTTGTATGTAAACCGATTGCAGTAAAACAAACACTAAATGTTACTGGAAGCTTGCTACAATAAATCACTGTAAACCGAATTCAAATCGGTTAATCCGTTTCTGAGATTTGCGTGTACAAACGCACAAACAAACAGACGAAAATTCTAAAAAATATTTTTTTGACCTGAGTAACAGAAATACAACGGTGTAACTTTTTTAAAATGTTGAATTTAAAGACATGGCTTATTTACGATTTTATTATATGTATAGATATAGACAAGAGACAATTAGATACAATTATTTGTTGTAAAAATAATACAAAGTAACGATTAAAATATGACAAATTTAAGTTAAACACTTAACTAATTCATTAAAAGTAATTCCTAAATAATTGGTTTAAGGGGGAGACAAACCCTAAATACTAAAAATATCCATTGTTTAATGAAAATGTTACAAGAAATGGACAAGACAATTGCTTTGAAAAAAATATATATTATACTTAAACATGTGAAGAACCAATTGTATTAATTAGAATTTTCGTTAAAGTAATAGAAACTCCACAAAAAAAGTTAGAACACAAGAAAATTTGACTTTTATTGAAAATTCTCTTGAAAACGGCTTATTGCACGCATATGAATCCTGTATCAGATTAAAAAATTGTATTAATAAAATTTTTTATTTTGTGTATTGTTCTAATGGTAAAAACAGAAAAACACCATTTCTAGGCCTGTTGAATTAGATCCGCCGCCAGCGAGTTCTATAGTAAATGTCATTTGCCTCATTGAAGCCCTTAATAGACCACTTTGCTTTCAATAAATTAATTATGAATAATTATTAATTCAATTAATAAATTTTTTTAATTGGAATTGTTTCATTTACAATAGGTTTAAAACAAATTATCTAGTGATGAACAAGATATTATTATTATTATTTCTCTCACTGTAGACAGTTTTTGATAATAGTTTATTGGAAATTCTGTCCACTGGAATACGAAAGAACTTCAAAGTTACATTGTGTATGCCTTGAATTGATGTTACTATGTTAAATTCAATTTAGTTGTATTGCATGTTAAGATATTAAAATATATTAAATTTTTATTATTTTCATATATTTTTTTTAATAAGGAAAACTTCTTTTTTTTTTATTAAATCAAGGTAGCGCTTGACCACTATCTCACCTGATGTGAGGTGCCGATGCGGCCGAAGGTGGACCACGCTTACCCAGTAAATGAACACCCCGCGGTTGTAGTTCTGTGGGAACACAGAAAAGGTTTCTCCTGTGTTTTCTTGTGTAATTTTGCAAATAAGGAAAATAATTCTACTAACGCGACTGGTCACAGAGCACAGTTTCGAAGGCGACCGGAGTGATAGAAATACCGTGTACTTCTGCTATTACTGTGTAAAGAATGCTAAACTCATTCATCTATGCTTTCCTTATAATTTGTCCTATCAAGTTTCCCTATGGAATTACTTGTGCTAACAGACGGAGGTTACCAATCATCAAGTGGATCCGCCTGCTGGCGAAGACCTTTTTCCCGCAGGACGACCCTTCAACAGATGACTACGGACACGCAGAGGTGCGGGCCCGTGCCCAGGAATTGTATAACCGAGTGCCCCAGGGGTCGCAAGACCCGCCCTTCACAAGCCATGAACTGAGAAGGGTGGTTCGTAGTTTCAACCCCAAAAAGGCACCAGGTCTGGATGGGTTCACGGCGGACATATGTGCCGCTGCGATTGCGGAGAGCGAGGGGATATTTCTGGGCATTATTAATAAATGCTTAGAACTATCTTGCTTCCCCGCAATCTGGAAAACTGCGGCAGTGGTTGTCCTTCGTAAGCCGTCCAGGGACGACTATTGTGACCCTAGGTCCTATAGACCGATAGGACTCCTACCGGTCCTGGGTAAAATACTTGAAAAACTGCTCGTGAAGCGGATCAGCTGGCACATCCTGCCCGGAGCTAATCTCGGGCAGTTTGGCTTCGTCCCCCAGCGTTGTACGGAGGACGCCCTCTATGATCTGGTTGAGCATATTAAAAGAAATCTGGAAAAGAAAAAAATTAATATCATTGTTTCGCTAGATATAGAGGGCGCCTTCGACAACGCTTGGTGGCCGGCCATAGTGTGCCGGCTGGCCGAAAGAGGCTGCCCACATAACCTGCAAAGGTTGGTGGGACACTATCTTGCGGGCAGGTCGGTGAAGGTAGCCTATGCGGGTCGAATCGCCACCAGGACCGCAACCAAGGGATGTGTGCAGGGGTCGGTTGGAGGCCCCACCTTCTGGAATTTGCTGCTGGACCCACTGCTTTGTGAATTCGATGCTCTGGGAGTCCATGGTCAGGCGTTCGCCGATGACGTCGTCCTTGTGTTCTCCGGACACAAAATGGAGGACATACAGCCTGAAGCCAATGATGTGCTCGCCCGCGTGCATGAGTGGGGTGTTAAGAATAAACTAAAATTCTCAGTGAAAAAAACCAACCTTATGGTAGTCACAAAAAAGTTAAAATACGAAGCACCACTCGTGCAGATGGGCGGCACGCCTATTCAGGTTGTAGATAAAATTAAGATTTTAGGCTTGATAATAGATAATAAGTTAACCTTCAATTCCCATGTTCAACACATATGTAAAAAGGCTACAAATATCTATTACCAAATCGCAAGAACAGCTAAAGTGACATGGGGATTGTCTCCGGAAATCATAAGAACGATATATGTGGCAGTTGTGGAGCCTATCATGCTGTATGCGGCCAGCGTCTGGGCACCCGCAGCCAGGAAGAGGTGCGTGCAGAAACAGCTGCACGCCGTGCAGAGGGGCTTCGCGCAGAAAATCTGCAAAGCCTATCGCACTGTCTCCCTGAATGCCGCTCTGACACTGTCGGGCCTTCTGCCTCTGGAGTTGCGAATTGCAGAGGCGGCGCAATTCTACGAGGCAAAGAGGGGCAGACCGCAGTGGTACCTGAAGGGAAGGGAAGTGGAGGAGAGGGTCTCCTTTCTAAGAGCCCCTCATCCGGCCACGGACGTCGTCGTCGATTTTGAAAACATTGAGTGTGAATCGCAAGTGCCGAATATCGGCCTTGCGATCTACACTGATGGGAGCGGGATCGGCGGCGGAGTCGGGGCGGCACTTTCCTGCTGGAGGGACGGTGCGGAGATCTTTGCGAAGAAGTATGCGCTGGAGACCTTCTGTACGGTATTCCAAGCGGAACTGTACGCCCTCCTCAGGGCGATGGAAATCGCCAGGAATAGAAAAGAGATGGAAGTCGGCATACTCAGTGACTCTCGGTCTTCGCTGGAGCTGCTCAGGGGAGACCGGAACCCATACCACCCCTTGGTGCACGCGATTAAAAAAAATCTACGCTTAATGGCATCGGAGGGACGGAGGATTCGGTTCTACTGGGTACGCGCACATGTGGGGATCGGGGGGAACGAGAGGGCCGACGAACTGGCTAAGCTTGCGGCGACCAAACTTAAGGTCGCCAAGAACTACGATAGGTGCCCCTTATCTTATATTAAAGGGCACCTAAGGAGGGAGGCCATCGCCCAGTGGGGGAAAATGTACCAAGAGGGTACCACCGCTGCGGGTACCAAAATCTTCCTACCGGATGCTGTGGCCGCATACAGTGTGATACGTAAACTGCAGCTGTCACCAACCTTGGTGCAGGTGTTCACGGGACATGGCGGATTTGCAGAATACCTGCACCGATTGAAAAAGATCTCCAGCCCGGACTGCCCGTGCGGGCACGGGGTAGCGGAAACAGTTCTGCATTTATTGGTGGATTGCCCCAGGTTCGCGCGGGCGAGGTTCGTGCTGGAGCACGACATAGATGTAAATATATCAAAAGAAATTATACCGGATATTGTGAATAATAAATTTAAAAGGAACAAATTTTTAGACTTTTGTCACAATGTGGCATCGGTGTCGATTAAATCGAACAGGACTTAGATTAACAATAAAAAAACATGTATACACATATATATCATTTTATATGTCGAATACCAGTCGATGATGAACAAGGTCCCTTGCCTATGCAAGGGGTTAACGCATTAATCCCCCCGAGAATTGCTGAAGGTATAACAGTGGAAATAATAAGTATTAGGGGTAAAAACATGAAGTGTAATAGATATAGAATGAAGTAAGTAAGAGATAATTGTGGAAATGACAATATACGGTCCACGGGGGTGGTGTAACCCCCGGGGGGAAACTAAAAAAAAAAAAAAAAATCATCAAGTGGAAGTCAGCCTGCCTGCCGATTTTTACATAAAATGTCAGCAATAACGATCGGCACAACAGCCTATCTAGACCACTGAATAATTTAATGTACCCTTTATGTATTTTTTATCTACACATTGCATTAAAGGCGTGTTTAAAAAGTTTACGCCCCAATAGTAAACTTTAAGGCCAAGTGGTACAACGTTACAATGTAATCACTGTTAGAAAGTGGAGTAAAAAAGAGGAGATTTTATTGGTCATAAACAAGTGTCGAGGTCACGGGTTTGTTCCGCTTGCCGCTCCTTTGCGGATCCTAGCCTCGACAAGTTTACGACGAAATAGACCGCAAGAATTAGTTTGAACACCACAGAGGCTATTTATTTAGCTTCTGCCTTAAAGCCAATATTAGGTTAGTCACGTCATTCCTTCGAGTAATGTATGTCAAACTGTTAACTTCAGTATCTTAATTTCTATAACATGTAATTAGGTATTAATAAGATATGATAGTTGGAAAAGTATAGCTAATAGTAAGGTTTTTTTTATGTTAAGATCGGCAGACAGGCTGACGGTCCACTTGATGGTAGGTGGCTACCGTCGCCTATAAAACAAGCAACGCCAAAGCTGCTACAAGTGCGCTGCCGACTACAGTAGGATTAAGGATAAGGGTTTAGGAGGGGATAGGGAAATGGGCTCTGGCATCCCTTACTCACTCACCGAAACACAACAGCACATGTGCTGTTATTTCACGGTGATCTTCCGTAAGGGGGTGGTTACTCCCGCCAGACGGGCTGCCAAGATGACTGTGAAACGCAGTGTGCCCTGCCACTACTTTCCAGATCCAGGCCAGAGACAAATTTGAAAAGTTCATATTTTCAAAGATGACAACCACCCTTTAGAAACATTATATTCTTATGATTCATAATCTAAAACATAAAAACAGTTTAAAGTAGTCATTATAAATTTTTGACGTTATACAACCCAAACTCGATATTATTAAAAACTATACCTATTTTTAACTAAGATTTTTTAAAGCATTTGTATTCCACAAGAGGAGCTTGTAGACGGTTTATTTGCAAAATCATTAATTATATATTTTGTGTGTTATAGGTACACGCATCCTACGTGTGTAATATACTAAGTTTCGAATAGTGCGCCTGTTATGGCAGTATGCCTATCCCTGTACTGATAGGGACAGGGAATGTTTAATTCGATGTACAACCTTCGAGACCCTACAGTACCTGAAACATTACGGGAAAGCTCGTGTTACTCAGCTGAATTAAACAAGTCTGAGAAAGTTGGATTATTTTTGTGTTTTCACCTATATAAACAGTGTTACTTGAGTTCATAAATGAATTGAATTATTAAGTAAATTACTAGCGGACGCCCACGTCTTTGACTAGGTTGAAAAATAAAAGATATAAAGCCTGACAAAATATGTAAAGCAATATGACTCCTGACATTGTTTATACTTTTGCCAGGCGTTGGGTTTTATTTTTAGACAACTGGTATCTGCAGCTTCAGCCCGCATGGATTTCAGCCTATGTCCCTCCTGAAATTCTATTCTAACTATTATTACCTCCCACACAAATATATAAATTTTAACTCTTTATACTATTAGTATAGATAAGAAATTAATGCTTTAATTTTTTTTGATAATAACTGCTTCTCTAAATTATAAACAATTCATACAACTTACTAATTATGCTAAATATACAGTATGTGGGGAATAAATTGTGTAATTATGCTAAAAAAGTTATTATAATTTATACTTCTTCTAAACAAAAGTTAGCACTGTACCCAGGACGCGAAACTGTGGACACCTAGACTAGAGTCAACTTATAAAAGTACATTTCTACATATAATTTCTATTCCGGGAATCGAACCCAGGACCTCAAGGCCAAGGTAAGCACCTTAAGCACTCGACCAATGGACTCGTCTAAACCAATACTCGTATTATATTCATAGGATGACTTATTGAGCAAAATTCATCCATTTTTTTAGTTAGATACTGTTTAAGAAATAATACATCAACAGCGATTTCACGAGAAAAATGTCATTTTTTGTGTTTCATTGACGGGAACACGTGTAATGTATTAAAAATGTCAGCAGGTTATCCCGAAAGTGAGTTATGATGAATCGATACATCGTCGTCGAGGTTCAAGATGTGACAGAAAGGTCATCGATCTGGAAGCTCAGTCGGTCTCAACTAGTCTGCCCTAGAATTAATCCCCGGGCGCATTAGTTAATTGCCGTGAAATATACCTGAGCTTAAGTGCCAGCAGTTTCAACTGTTAACAGCTTTCTGGAGCGTTTACTGTGAAAGTCGTTTTTTTTTATTATATTTTTTTTATGTTAAGGTCGGCAGACAGGCTGACGGCTACCGTCGCCTATAACACAAGTAACACCAAAGCTGCTGCAAGTGCGCTGCCGACTGAAGTAGGATTAAGGATAAGGGATTAGAAGTGGATAGGGAAATGGGCTCTGGCATCCCTTACTCACTCACCGAAACACAACAGCACACGTGCTGTTATTTCACGGTGGTCTTCTGTAAGGGGGTGGTTACTGCCGCCAGACGGGCTGCCCAAACGCAGTGCACTGCGAAAACGCAGCGTGCCTTGCCACTACTTTCCAAATCCAGACCAGAGCCAAATTTGAAAAGTTAATTTTTCAAAGTTGACCCTGCCGGGAATCGAACCCGGAAACCCTAGAACAGAGCGTTAAGGCAAGCACCCTAACTACATTTTACATTCAATAGCTCGATTACCTACGATTTAAGTAGGTCTAATGCGTTACTGATTTGATTTCTAATCGATATCTATACATATCTTATATCTTAATATATAAAAATGAATCCCTATTTCCGTTGGTCACGGCATCACGCGTGAACGGGTAGACTCATTTTAATTCGGTTTTCTCTAATGGAAAGAGGGATAAACAGGGAATGTTCTTATATATAAAAATTGCACCCTCCGCGAAGCCGGGGGCGGGTCGCTAGTTATAATATAAATTCGCTGTCCGCCTCTGTCTATTTCTCCGCTAATTCTTCGTATTGAAAAACTAAGTAAAAAGCTTAGCTCTGCGGCTTATGCCGTTAACAGATTAGACACCTAACAGATATCAATGCTAGAATTGCCTATTTCAGTTACTTTCACAGAATAATGTGTTATGGGATTCTTCTTGTTAACGCTGCCGACGTAAATACTATCTTCATTCTACAAAAAAGGGAGAAAATTTCAAGGAAATAAAGATTTTAACTGTTACTTGTCGGTATATTTATGAAAATTTAATTTATATGCGTAAAATAAGTCAATTTATTAATAGAAAATGTATATTATAATGTAAATTATTAATAGAAAATCAATAGAAAATGTAATATTCACATTACAAACAGACACTTTAAATTTATTTATATGTATGGATATTGTAATAACCATTTCAATATGTTAAGTATTGAGAACTTCAACATTTTAAGAGTAGGCACTACTGTTAATGAATATATACGCAATTTTTTTTATCTAAGTTGAATTTAAAGTTGAAATTAAGTTGATTATTGCAGAGAATGTATTCGAACCCACTATAGTGGGCCCACTAGTAGAATGTAACAATAAAACGTAACTGTTTTTCGAACAAATGAATTGGAAATAAATACAGTTATGTTCTCAAGCAACTGTCAAATGTAAAAAGAAATGGTCGGATGGTATACAAACGGTATACAATAATAATTTATTATCTCATTTCTCAGGAATAGTTTATTTTCTAATTTCTAGAGGAAGGTACTGTTACGCAACGATTTTACCCTAGTGACGCATATAGACAGAGAGACTCGCTTCCGTAATTGAGTTAACGATAAAACATTCAGACGTTGAATTCAATAAAGGCGAACGCTTTACGATCCATAATTCTTACTCGTAGTACCCATTAGTAATAAAACCAAGTAGTTTGTTTAATTATAAAATACGTAGTTTTAAATGAGTTCGTCTCGAATGTCGAATGTGTGCTAACTTTGTTTGTACCGCACCTCGAGGCGAGAGAAATCGGTTTACGAGAAACGTGGGCTCCTAGCACCAGTATTAAGTGACAAGCGATTCTCATATGAACTGAGTTATAAGTACATAGTTCAACTCATATTGGCGCGCGGCGCTATTTGTGAATAAAGATTGTATGGATACAGCGAGGACGTGTGCGCAACAAGGACGACGCCTATCGGGTTAGTGTAATACAAATTAAAATCGTATATTACATCATAGTCGCCTGTCAATTGATGACCCCTAGCTTACGAATTTCCGCGTCTAAAGTTAACAACCAATAAAAACCAACTCAACCCAAACTTTAAGTATTCTTGCAGTTTCTCTAGTAAACTGTTCTTCCAAGCATTATGTCGGAAACTACGAATAGAAAAGGAGTTATTCGGCAGTTATTGAAAGATAATGAAGTAGAAGATATCATATTAATGCTCAGGCTCACGCCTTCGGGAAAGGGAAATATTTAACTATTCAACTATATCTCACCCTCATGTGAGGAAAGCGCAGCCATTTTGATGGATTTCTCGCCAGCGGTGTGCGATAGCACTGTATTCGGTGCAACCGGGTCGTGGTCGCCAAGCGACTTTCTGACTACGCCCACCGATTGCATCCCTCAGTGTTTCATATTTTCATACGAAGTGCGCTGTCGCAGGTTTGGTCACGGTCCTTAAGAAAGGAATTGCCATCATTACATAGCGCCACGAGCCAAGTTGAGTTGAACAATGTGCAACTTTATTCTTAAGAAATAATCATGTTTTATTTTTATTATTGAAAACGTCACCCACACAAACCAACCAATTTAGGTTAAATTCAAAAGACCAAAAGACCATAGATCATAAGTGTAATAAACCATAAATGTGTTAAGATAAGTTAGTGTTAGTGTGCTAATTAAATATAGCGTGAAGAAAGAAAAGATCTTTATAAATATTTCTACCTCTGCCTCCTCCCCTTCGAACCAAACGGCAAACCAGCACCACCATAGCGTGCGAACCGTTTCAGCCCATCTCTTTAGAGATTACCTTTATCGGATCGATAATCTTTGGGGTAATTTTTTATGAAGCCAAGATACCTTATGGCTGTATCCATACTAATAATTATAAACGTGAAAGTAACTCTATCTGTCTGTCTGTTACCTTTTCACGCCTAAACCGCTGAACTAATTAACATTAATAGAATACAAAGATAGATGCGGTCATCGAAGGTGGAACCTGGTGTCCTGAGACACAGATATTACCTAGTTCAGGCGCCAGTCTCCCACATACAATGTAGCACTGAATACTATAAATGTACCCACTTAAAATTTGTAAATTGTGGAGAAAATAAATAAATATTATTATTATTAAATTTTGCATACACATAGGGTACCTTTCATCCAGAAAAAAGTACTGTTCCCGAGGTATCATCTAACGCCTGGCAAAGCTATAATTGCAATAAAGATGTTAGGCGTTATATTGCTCATGTATTTAGTCGGGCGTTTTTTTATTTTTCATCGCGGGCGAAGCCGCTGGCACCAGATAGTAATAAATATGTGAGCCGCTGTATTTGCTGTGACATTTTGATTCATAATGTTCATTTAATAATCCGCTGCCGCTTGTGATTTGTAACGTCGACAAACATACGAGTCAACCGTATACTGTACGACTTACTTTCAACTTTGCATATTAGATTGTTTCGTTTGATGCTTGTTAATTAAACCGGGTTTGACACCTAGTTTCGGCAATCCCACCTATACAATAGTTTTCATCGAGAGACCTAGTTTGTTCCAAAAACATGACAATATTTAAAGGTTAATACGCTTTGTGAATTGATATAAATATACATTTTTAGCATTACTTTGTAATAAACACCTCGGATGATTCAGTTTCATTCTAAGCAAACATTTCTGAAGACACACGTAACCAAGTCGTAAAACATGTTATGAAGATTGAAATGCTTGTTCTAAAATTCAACCTTTTGTATGTGTGACATTGTTGTGCGGGTTAAAGCCATTTTGATTATATGTGGAAAGCGTTTTCCAGGCGGAAATACTAAGTAGTAATCTTGCCTCCGTACTGCTATTACTTTTTGAGATGACAAGCTTTTTCTCTAGAGCTTATTATTGAGCTAAGCTTTGCTTATTATCTAACTAAATTTTGTTGGTTTGTTATGGAGTTATAAACTTTATAATTATCACTGAGACTAGGAAATGCTGTTTTCGCTTTAAATGTAAAA
The DNA here is from genome assembly GCA_910589475.2 of Bembecia ichneumoniformis. Taxonomy (NCBI): domain Eukaryota; kingdom Metazoa; phylum Arthropoda; class Insecta; order Lepidoptera; family Sesiidae; genus Bembecia; species Bembecia ichneumoniformis. The sequence continues at coordinate 2,256,278 of OU342520.1, forward strand.
AAAAAAAAAATTACCACAAGAAATAAAAAGATATTTTTTCCAGGAACTCACTTTTTTTTAGTATAGAAATCGTGGTAGGGTGATGGTCCAACTCGGACCTGAGCGGTAGTCTTAAGAGAGATTACCGCAGTCGTGAAGTCGCTGAGATGGCCGGCATATCTCTAATTTCGGGTGCCCCTAGGCTCTTTATAATCATAAACCACACTAAAGAGGGTTGCAAGTGGTGACTCATGCGCATGGATAACAGGTAAGTTAGGATAATACGAAATTGGACGAGAGGAATATTTGTTCTGAATCTGGGGAAAAACATAGCACACGTGCAAATCATAAACATCTTACGTTATTTATTTTTTATTAAATTAAGGTAGCGCTTGACCACTATCTCACCTGAAGTGAGGTATAGATGCGGCCGAAGGTGGACCACGCTTACCTAGTAAATGCCCATTTACCCTGGTTTTGAAGACCCCGAGGTTGTAGTACTGTGGGAACACGCAGGCAATGAGTTCCACTCCTTAGCAGTCCGAACAAGGATGGTGAAACTGAAACGCTTCGTGCGTGATCGAGGTCCATCGATCACGCACGAAGCGCCATGTTCCTGCAGACCCGCCTCTGTTTTTACACGGCAAGCCGTGTAAAAAACTCCTCCTGTGGTGACCCGCTGGAACATCTGCAGGCCACCACTCTTCACTAATCGGTGTTGTACGGGCGGCGCACTTCCCCATGTCCACCGCCCCCGAGCGCAGCGGCAGAAGCCGCCCATGTTCAACTCTCTGTCGCAGCGAGCAGTCAGCGAGGGAATTCGTAATCGAATCAACCCTTTACTCTTCTCCGCGGCACAACCACCCGCGGAGTCGGAGGCCGCTTCCACTTTCTTCCCCCGGATGACCCCCGCTCGTGTGGCCGCTCATCTCATACGACATTATGGGTGGGCGGCCCATAGGGGTGTCCCCCTGACAATTCCCAACAATCGCGGCAGCCCGAGATGGGCTCCACCTCCTGTTGTCGTCGCGGAAGAGCTACTAGACCGGGTGTCGAGGCCGGGTCTTCACTCTTCCGGACGACTGCGGAGGGTGGTTACTAGGCCGGTGCCCCGGCACCGGGTGTTCGCCACCCCCACATGCCATGATGGCAGGTACTGTGCCGTATGAGCTCCGTCTTTGCGTAAGTTGCCCGACTACCATTGAGCGTCAGAGCCGTCCGAGAGAATCCACTCGCTGCGACTCATCCTCATCCGCAGTACCGAGTTCCATACCTCGGTCTGACGAACAAGGACCGGGGTGCCCTCTCTCTCACCGGCCACCAACCGCGCGGGCCGAGTACGGAATCTCGGCCCGCGCGAGCGATGACCGGTGAAGCTCCAACGGAAGGTTGGAGCCTCCAAATTGCAGCTCCGCCACATACTCCGCTGAGCGGAGCTCGCTCGGAGCCCACTTCGGTGTGGGCCTCCTTTGTCCCCAAAACCAATCCGATCTGTCGAGCAAAAGCCGATGACCCCATCGACCCCTGCAACCGCCCGGATTGCCTAGGGTAAGCCCCTCCACCACGACAAGGCCCACCTAGGGGTTGGGGGAGACGGGCTGCCCTAATGAATGTGAAACGTAGTATGCCGTGCCACTACTTGCCAGAACCCGGGAACCCTAGAACAGAACGTTAAGGCAAGCATCTTAACCACTCATCCAATGGGCTCGTTAAAAGTATTTTTTAGATAAGTAAAATGAAATAATACTCAACATTGCTACAGCTACAGCTTCGAATATTATTAACAATAACGCAGTTAACTCTTTGTGCCGGAGATTAGTCCGATACAATAGGCTATTGTAGGCATGCAACGTGGTTTGAGCTTAATTTACCTATTTAAGGGGAAAGGTTGTGGAAGAGAAATTCGCAAAATAGGTAGGTATTTAATAAATCCCCTACTGTTGCGCTGGGTCAGGCAAGCGAGTTATTATAAAACGTTGCAATGGAAAACTATACTTCTATACACAATAATAGAATCGTCTTTTATTTGCCAGATGTATTTGCAATGCATTGATATACAGGTTGTTTGTAAGGTGGATACAAAGAGTAAAGGGAATTATAGCTTAAACCATTTAAAATGTTTTAAGACATATTTGTCACAGACGAAGTCTGGTTTTTTTTTTTCCAATTTTAAGTTCAATTTAAAAAATACCCTGAAATTGGACATTTATGTCTAAAAGTAACGAAGTTAAAGGTTGTTATTTCGAAGTTTTTCGTTAGCATAATGGTACCTACCTAACAAGACAATTTACAAGCATCTATGTAATCAGAAAAATGCCTAAGTTCATTTTAACATCTTATTTAAAAAAATTATTGAAATAGGTATACTATTTTTTATGGCATTTAAAAAATAAATAAAATAGCATCAGCTGTTCAAACCATTTTAAAAACATGTTATATTATTGCCCTTTCTTTAGAGGTATCACACATGCAGCTATCTCAATCATTATTCGAATTGGATTATTATACTAACCAAGTTGAGGAAAACTCATTTTTTTTAAAAGAACACAATTTTATATAACATAACAAGAAATAATTTTAGCAAAAATGCCGAGATTAATTCTTAGAATCGAGTTACACGTGTATGAACCGTTCGAGTTATTTTATTTATCAATATCAAAATCAACTTAATTTCCAAATGTACAAAGTTGTTATTTAATTGCAAATTTATTCGACTCGCAAAATTTGTTACAAAATTTATTCAAATTATTACGGTGAGTCTTTGAACACATAATTAGTCAAGTAACATCATTCCTTGTGACTGAGTCTTTTGTATGTGATTCCTAACTTTGTGTTTCTTTCGTGTGTTAAAAGATCTGCAACCACGTAGCGAAACGAAATAGAAAAAAAAGTTAACCATCTATACCCTGAGGGAGTTCAGGGCTCAAACACACATAAAAAAAAACCATCAAATTCGGTCTAGTCGTAAATTAGTATTAATTTTAATATGTACGACTATATCTAAAATCTAAAATTCTAGACTACATAAATATATACATCTTCATTTACAGACTCTTATAAAATACAAGTGAGGTACAGTGTGAAGCAATTATTTATTTTTATGTAGATGTAGTCAGACAGGATGACAGTCGAACTTGATGGTAGGTATTTACTGTTGACACAAGCACATGTGCTACAAATCTGCTGTCGACTGTTGTAGGATTAATGGTAAGGGATTGGGAAAGGGTAGGTAAATGTGCTCTGGCATCACTAACTCATTTGCCGAAAGATAACAGCACATATGCTGTTATTTCACGGTAGTCTTCTAGGAGGGGGTGGTTACTGTCGCCAGACGGGCTGCTCAAGTGATTGTCAAAACGCATTGTGCCCTGCCACTATTAGAAATATGGAAAATAAGACTCAGACAAAACAAGAAACAGATTTCTCGAATGGTTTAAATGTTTACCTAAAGCTAGCGTACGTATTCGTACTTACCATCGTACTCGTACTTACCATCAGTGCATTTGATGGTACGTGACACTGTCCTATAAATACAAACAAAACTAAGAATTTCAAAGGCAATTTCAGAGTAGATCTATTTTTTTTACAGCATAAAGAAAAGAACGTACGGACACATATACCGGTCTTCTTTATTTACTTGACTAAAGTCCCAAGTGACAGTCACAGATCGAGTTTCCGACACCTTCAGGTATAATATTCAATTTGCGGTACATTTGTCTGGGGGTACATTCTGCAGTGCAGTCACGTACTTCCCGATCTAGGGCGACAGATGTTTGTCGCTCCAGTTCGTTGTAGAATAAGCTACTCATTGACAAATGGCAAATGGCTAAAGGTAGTGTAGATATTGCAAAAAAAAGGTAGAAGATGGTATAAAGCCTTTTAAGATATAATTATAATCATAATTTGCAGAAAAATCGGCAGGTATATAACTACAATTATATTTATGCATAAACCTTCTTTGTTAAGCGCTTTTTTCTATTGGTGGAAACCGTATGAAAATTCGTTTGGTGGTTTACAAGGAGTTAGCGGAAAAACAGAAGGAGAAGGAGAGTGACTTATATGTTTAGACTCGAAATTTTGAAAGGGAGAATGATAAAATAATTGACGTTTTTGGTAAGTAAAGTTGACGATTTTACATTTCGTTACGTCTTGACTTATATTTCAGTAGGATTAAGGATAAGGGATTAGTTGGGGATAATATATATGAATTTATTTAAGGAGTAGGTTTTGTGTTCAGGACACAGGTAGTTAATAATAATAGGAAAACTGTTTCATATTCTGTGACAGGCAGACATCCTGTCAGTATATAATTACAATTATATACTATAACTTATAGACTGACGAAGTCGATAATAAAAACTAGTCTTTCTATATAATAATGCATGTTTTTATTACATACACAGTACAATAAAATTAAATTCCAAAGGAAAATACAAATATTGCAATGAAAATACAATACAGTAAATTTCAAGGCAATATAATATTACATAATGAGACATTATTGAAAAAAAAAAAACGAATTAAAAAGCTAGTCACATCTGCTCAAAGTCGTGCAAGTCATCTAGAATATATTTGATTTGCACCAATGAACCGGAGAGGGGTATCTATCTGTTTTATGTCATTTCATAATATGGTTAGAGTAGCGAAACAGCTCTAATAAGTTATTAGACTGCATTAGTTTACTAGACTTGAACGACGTCACTTGATTTCAAAGATTATTCAGCCCAAAAAAATTAGCATAACATGCTCCGAAGAGTGTGTTTTCCTTGTGTATGAGTAAGTTCAATGTCAAATGTCAAATATGAGCAAGTTCACTGAGAAGCACAGATAGATTATTATTATTATTATTACACATTTATTCATTTTTATTCTTAATTCTTAGTTTTTTACAATATGTATATCAAGAAAATATATATTATAAAAAACTTAACATTAGTCATCCCCTGGTAGCGGATCAAGACATAAGCTACCGGTGGTTAGGGCTGCAGAGTGAGGAACCTCCTGATAATTCGTGGCGTGTCAACAAGTACCGCCTTCTGTATCTGTCCCTCGATCCAACCATCTAGCGAGAGCCTCTTGAGATGTTGGTCGAGGCTTTTCGCTATAAGACCTTTCGGCGAGACGACTATCGGGACGATAATTGTCGCATCGACGTCCCACGTGGCGGCTTTTCTTTTTTGGCTTTTACCAGGTTATCGTCATGCGATGTCAACAAACATCGTCCGGCACTGGGATCGGTCAATAACCACGATGTTAGCCTTATTAGCGACAATAGTCCTGTCCGTGGTTATGGAGCCATCCCAGTAGAGCGTAGCACGACCAGTTTCGAGAACGGGCGTAGGTACGTACTTGTGGTACGGCATCTCAGACTCGATAAGCCCGTATCGAAGGGCAAGTTGCTGATGAATGATCCTGGCTTTGGTTATGTCTATGCAAATACTCATCGTTAGAAAGATGAGCACAACCGGAAATAATGTGTCTGAATGTCTCAGGACCGGACTTCAGGATATATTTTCGGTAACTGTTCGTCTTAACAACTTCATCCGAAATTTCGGAGACAAAACCTTTAGTTTCCCCAAAGAGATCACCGAAACGTAGCCACTTCACTGACATGAGCGAGTCCACGTCAGGTCCTGTCAGGGCCTTGTAGAATCGCCCATGTAGCTCCTTGCTCTTCCATACACTCTTACGGTCTTCGGCGCTTAGAACTACTAGCTTACGCCAGTTCTCGTTTGCCAGAGATAGTGGCGTGAGGTTTTTGTCGATTGCTACAACGTCGCGATGTACCCCACTCTCGTTGTTCAGGAAATATTCTCGAAGACTGTACACCTCACGGTTATGGTGGTTAATGGCGCTTAAAAAACCTCGACCCCCCAATTTCTGAGGGCAGTCCATAATCATCAAGTTCAGTTTGAGTCCACCTTATTATTATTATTTAAGAAACCGTCTACTCTCACCGAGTCTCATACGTAGATTATAATATGTTTGTCGTATGTTTTGATGATCCCCTTCAAGTTTCCGTTCTCGTGTAGTTCTGGAGAGAGTAACTTGTTGTGAACTTGTTAATTTGCACCGGAAAGTTAGATTATCTCCTACAAAGTACAACCGCGCACAGTAGCGTACAGCTCGTGAACATCTTGTACTAACATCGAACACCTGTACCACTGTACACTTGAATGCAAAAGATTAATAATCGGCAACGAAAAGTTTAAAACAGAAATTTCGAGAAAGGCTTTATTTGTTGTTGACGAAGGCAATTAAAAACGTTCCCTTTGTGTTAAAATTTGGTAGTTGAGTGGATCTTATTTGTAATTGTTATCCTCTTTTCTTTGTTATTATATTCGGAGGAATTATATACAAAAGTTAATGATGCTTTTTTAACCATTTATTAAAAAAGTATCATTATAAAAAAAAATAAACCGTAAATACAAAATCACGCTTTGTTTTTGTTTATTTACTAGCGGCCCGCCCCGGCTTCGCCCGGCGTGCAATTTTTATATACCCTAAAACATTCCCCGTTTATCCCTTTTCCATTAGTGAAAACCGAATTAAAATCGGTCTACCCGTTCACGCGTGATGCCGTGACCAAGGGAAATGGGGATTCATTTTTATATATATAGACTAGCGGCCCGCCCCCGGCTTCGCCCGTGGTGCAATTTGTATAAACAAAAACATTTCCCGTTTATCCCTCTTTCCATTCGAGAAAACCGAATTAAAATCGGTCTACCCGTTCGAAAGTTATGGGCGTACATACATTTCGAAGATTCATTTTTATATATATATATAGATATATTGGTACCTACACAAACGAGGTTTATTACTTTTTCCATTAGTGAAAACCGTATCAATTTTGGATAGTTTAGAAGAAGTTAGCACCGAAGCGGACGGCGACTTTGTTTTATAGTATGTAAAATAATATGTTATGTTTTTATGTTATATAATAAAATAAAATCTATGAGAAGAATCAGATTGTATGTAATGTATGATTTTCAATGCTTTTCTAATTTCAATCAATCAATCAATCAATCAATCAACTTATTTGTAACTTATAAAACATACATTTAACAGACACAGAGAAAAAAGAAATAACAGTAACAGCAAGAAAGAAAGTAACAAAAAGGTCCCTACTCAGCATTTTGCTGGCATAGGCTAGCACTGATCTTCCGTAGGTGATTAATATTTCCAGGTGCAAATATTAATCAAATGGTATCCCTAAAACACAAAATAAAATTTAAAATAAGCTATAGCTTGAAAAATCTAAATATTTTTAGTTATTTAACTAGTGCCTTCTATTGGACGTTTTCAGAAACAAAGTACGCATTACTGGTATAAAAAATGCCCTATGTTTTTTCAATTCAGGAAATGGCGTATTATATTAAGATTCACTCACACTTTAAAGCAATGACTCCAAAGTTGACTCCATATTGGATCCGATTTAATTCAGTGAATTTTTTTTTTCTAAATCTATTGAGAAGTTTTAATCTTATCTTTCAGCAACTACTATTTAGAGTTAGTTGTAAGTCTGCCTCTCGGAAACTTCTCCAATTTCTACCGAACGGCTAGACGTTATTGTTAAGTACGTGGATAATCTTGCAAACATATTTTATAGGAAAAGCAATTTCCTATCCTTAATGTGTAGGAGTATTACTGGAACATGAGTGGGCTTTGAAAATTTAAATTATTTCCAGTCTTTAGACGTTTTCTCATATAAAATTTCAAATTAATCTGGGAAAACTATGATGTGTAAAATGTATTATTAAAAAAAAAAAAAAAAACAATTGATACACGTTGTACTTTGTTACCGAGGTAAAATAAAGATAGCTTTTAGAATTTTTGTCTGTTTGTCTGTGCGTTTGTACATGCTAATCTCAGAAACGGCTTAATCGATTTGAATGCGGTTTTCACTGATGTATTGTAGCAAGCTTCCCGTAATATTTGGTATTTATATATAATACCACTACCACGCTATATATAATACCACGCGTACGAAGTTGCGGGCTAAGCTAGTTTTACATAAAGAAATAAGGTAAACATTCTTCAAATTACACGAATATTAATATCATCTAAGTTATCCGTTTAAAGTTAAATATGAGTTAAAACAACTTAAAGTCTAAAAATAATACGGAATATCGCCCCCACTCTTATCAAATAAGCGCATAATTTTCTCGTCTTTGCCGCTGGATTTCCTCTCTCGGTCACTGGTCACAGCTTAGCCGATTTCATTTGGCGTCCTCAGACTCGTAATAATCTTTATGACTATAAAATAATTATACATAACGCAATAAACAATAAAACAATGAGATTTTGTTACCAACTACCAAATGACCGTGCCTTTTTGAATTTCTGTTCCGAAACACATAAAATTATTATAAAATAAATGATATATAAAATAAGTGATAAATGAACTTCGTCGTGACTTCATACGCTTGGATAAATGAAAAATTAACACATGAGAAAACAATAATATACATATTATAATAAAATCGTAAACGAGCGGTGACTGTATTAAATATTTAAAAAAAAAAAAAAAAAAAAAAAATTAGGGTGCTTGCCTTAACGCTCTGTTCCAGGGTTTCCAGGTTCGATTCCCGGCAGGGTCATCTTTGAACTTTACAAATTTGTCTCTGGCCTGGATCTGGAAAGTAGTGGCAGGGCACACTGCGTTTCACAGTTATCTAGGCAGCCCGTCCGGCGGGAGTAACCACCCCCTTACAGAAGACCACCGTGAAATAACAGCACGTGTTCTGTTGTGTTTTGGTGAGTGAAGTAAGGGATGCCAGAGCCCATTTCCCTATCCGTTCCCAATCCCTTATCCTTAATCCTATTGTAGTCGGGAGCGCACTTGCAGCAGCTTTGGCATTGCTTATGTTATAGGCGACGGTAGCCACCTATCATCAAGGCGACCGTCAGCCTGTCTGCCGATCTTAACATAAAAAAAACTTATCTTACCGAGGTCAAAAAAATAGTTTTTAGATTTTTTGTCTGTTTTTCTGTTTGTCTGCTTGTCTGTGCGTTTGTGCACGCTAATGTCAGAAACGGATTAACCGATTTGAATGCAGTTTTCACTGATGTATTGTAGCGAGCTTTCCGTAATATTTAGTGTTTGTTTTATTCCAATCGGTTTACAAACAAAAAAGTTGCGCGCTATACCGTATGTATACCATGCGTACCAAGTTGCGGGCTCAGTTAGTGAGTGCCTGATATAATGCCTGAGAAAACATATGAGTAATAGGTATAATGCCTGACATCTTTATCGTTGTGACGACGGTGGCGCCAATTTTTTTTATGTTTTTGACGATCCCTCGGGAACCTAACATTCTTCCAAGATAAAAAGTATCCTATATGTTGTAATAATCTATCTCTGTGCCAAATTTCATTCAAATTCGTTTAGTCGTTTTGGCGTGATTGACTAACAAACACACAAACATCCAAACATACGAACTTATAATATTAGTAGGATTAATCTACTAATTTCAAATTACTAATTTTTGATAAAGTCTGCGACTTCTACCGTGTATATTTATAAATCATAATCTAGTTGGTGTTCTGATTATATGAACTACTATCTGAACTCGGCCGCAGGCGGTGGAATGCACATGGGGCGCGCGGTACTGGACACTGCTTATATATAACACTATTGATCGTAGCGTAATGTTATATAGCCTATAGCCTTCCTCGATAAATGGACTATTCAATACAAAAAGAATTTTTCAATTCGAACCGGTAGTTCCTGAGATTAGCGCGTTCAAACAAACAAACGAACTCTTCAGCTTTTTATTATTAGTATAGATGTTACTGTAAAGTTTCATCAAAATTGGGTCATTATTTTCTGCGTAAAAAAAGTATGTGTACTCAAATTTTGACCAACGTACTGCGCGCCATACATATAGAGTTCATCCGCTTACTTGAATAAGATGATATTACGCATGGTCAGAATGGATAGAATTTTAACGTGGAGACAGACGCTAAATACTAAACATATCCATTGTCTAATGAAGATGTTATAATAAATAGACAACACAAGTGCTTTGAAAAAAATATATATTATACTTAAACATGTGAAGAACCAATCGTATTAATTAGAATTTTCGTTAAAGTAATTGAAACTCCACAAAAAAAGTTAGAACACAAGAAGAATTTGACTTTTATTGAAAATTCTCTCGAAAACGGCTTATAGCGCGCATATGAATCCTGTACCTATTAATAAGTTAATGTCAGTTTAAAAAATTGTATTAATTTTTTTTTTCTGTACTGTTCTAATGGTAAAAACAACAAAAAAAAACACCATTTCTAGGCCTGTCGAATTGGATCCGCCGCCAGCGAGTTCTAATGTAAATGTCATTTGCCTAAGTGAAGCCCTTAACTAGGGGCTGCACAAACTTTAGAACAATCTCACGTCTGAGGTGTTGTGACACATGTTGTTTTGTTGAGGGAAAGTTACTGTTAACAGCAAAATTTATCACTATGATATTATTGATACTTATTTAAAATACTTTGATATTGTGAATAAAAAGCTTCCATATCAATTACGATTGCAAAATGTGTTTTTATTTATACATACCTATGTAAAAAATAATTATACACATTTAAATGATTTCTATTTTCATTCGAAAATAGTTCTTTTGCCATTGTGGACGATGAGTATAAATTGAATGAAGTATCCACAGACCGGAATCCGGCAATAGATATAAAGTGTTCTTAAAATGCGATAAATCGCATATACCCACCGATAGGGACCTGTTCAATTGCTTATAAATCCCTTGAAATTGTTATTGGGTGAAAAATGGGTGAAATGGGCTGGGTTCAGGGTTTAATTGGGTCACATTCGCACAACGCTTAATAACTGTTCAGTGGATGTTGTACCGGAAATTGTGTAATAGATCCAATATCTACGGCCTGTCAGACGAATGTAATTACGCGTTTACGTATGACTAATGTTACTTTTTACTGCTGGGCAGAGACTTTAGTTTTCCAAGTTTTCTTCGAAATCAGTTCACACGTACTAAATATTATATGATTTATTATCGCTCAAACTTTCTGATCAGAGAAATAAAGAGTCCATAACACGCTATGCATAATAATAATAATGAGGGCCTTGACCAATATCTCAAGCAAGAGGCTCTCGCTAGATGGTTGGATCAAGGAACAGATACAGAAGGCGGTACTTCTTGACGCGGCACGAATTATCAGGAGGTTCCTCACTCTGCAGCCCTAACCACCGGTAGCTTGGCTGCGGAATCCTAGTTTTAAGTTTTTTTTTATTTTAAGATATTGTAAAAAAATTCAATTTTTTAATTTCTTAATTTGTAAAATTAAGAAAATAAATAAACAAGTGAATAATAATAATAATAATAATAACGATTTATTTGCGATGACTATGGGTAACTGATACCAGAGTTGACATTTAGTTTTCTTGTTCCTTCGTGACCAACCGATATTCGGTGTGCAAATGTTGACATCTTGGAACTCAAAATCTCGAATATTGAATTTTTTGACTGATTCGTTTTTTTATAATAGTCCTTTATTGACATATCGAATTTACATTATTATTGTTTTGACTTTCATAATTTCTTAAATTTTAAATCATGCAGAAGCAAAGTTCTCGCTCTTATCTGTAGTTGTTGGCTTATTGTTATAATTAATCACAATATTTTTTTAATTACCAAGTATCTTTTTAAATACTAGCAACTAAAAGTGATAAAATGTAACTAGCGTATAAATGTACATATATTTGTTTGGTTATAGCAGTGCCATTTAATGAAAAATCTATCCCCACAGGGAATTGCTTCTTTGTTCATTAAATGGGCAGCCAATCAGGCGACAGTAACACCCTTCTAGACGTGAAGTAACACCATGTACAGGCGAAAAATTTCCTTGTGTAGAGTAGAGACGAGCTTTATACTATTTTTCATTTTGTTACAAGTTAACCGAAACAGCTAAATTTTTAGGTATCCGTCTAGATAACAATTGCAATAGGGGATTGGACAAATTTTCAGAAAATGTTTTAAATTAATCTTCATGGATATTTATTCCCATAAAAAATTCTATTTTATTTATTTATAGCCTTTTAGGTACTCAAAATCATGTTTTAATATTGTTTGTTTGAAAATGCCGCCAAAACGCCACGATAGTTCGTCTGAGAGCGCGTAACGTCATTTGTGGTCATATCATAACAAAACAGCTGCATTGGCAAAGACAATGATTGCTCACAAATGACGTCACGCACTGTGATTGGTGTTTCAGTATAAATTAAAAATATTTAAATGAATTATATTAAATTATTATTCGTTAAATAATCGCAAAAAATTATATATTTTCTTTCTAAGTACATTTTAGATTTTAATGTGATTGCTGTCCGATCCCCTATTGGAAATTTGTACTAGATTGGATAGATTTGTGTATGCTTTAAAATATCTTCGTAACTCCGTTTCAGAAAATTCAGCTAGAAGTAGCTGAATTTTCTGGTATGCCGAAGGGCATACCATGGCTACATACGGATCGTATATACTTCGATACGGTATTGTCATTTGAGGTAACTCTGTCGATTTAATAAAATTATTTAGAGTGCAAAAAAAATGTGCTAGATCTTTGTGTGGTGCTTGGCTATTTGGATAGTTGTGTACCTTTAATTAAGAGAAAAGTTATTTTACCATTATAATCTTTGTATATTTATGAAATGGGTGTCTTTGTCAAAAAGAATTTAACTTTGTTTGCGGTCCATCAATCTAAATTTATCAGCCACCGTAAAAATTATGTAGCCGTACCAAGAAATTGTTTGTGTTTACCTGAAAACTTGAAACTCTTGCCTGTAACTCAATTTAAAAATGCTTTTATTCAATTATTTGATGGATAATTGCTTTTATGTTGTTAGCTACTTTTTGAACTATAAAGGCTATATTTGTTTTATCTTAACATTTTATTAAAATCCCAATTATTTTGTTCCCAGTAATTTTGAATTAATTTATTTCTAATGTGTCTTGATTGATTTTGTATTCCATAAAAAAAAAACTCAAGTGCGAGTTGAACTCGCGTGAAGAGGGTTCCGTACGATGTTACCTATCCGCACAAAATTGAATGATTTACCATGTTGTTTTAATATCATGGACTTCTTATAGGTTTTCCTATAATCTATAAGTAGAAAACTAATTTCCCTATTTATTTTTTTTCAAAATTTTAGGTTCAGTAGTTTCGGAGATAATGGTCAATTTTCGTCTATTTTCTTGAATAACTTGGAAACTATTTATTTTAAAATTACAAAGACGTTCCATTTGATATGTCACACGATGCAGTTTTCAAAAAAAAATTTTTTAATTTTCCACCTTCCCCCCAAAAATGACCTCCCATATACAGATTTCATCTATTCACGTCACAACTCTGCGTTTGGGTCACAGAAATTGATATTGTACCAAGTTTCAATTTAATCAGTCTAGTAGATTCTGAGATCCTATAAGGCTTCCGTTTTTTTATTCGGACGAACTTAATATAACATTTTAAGTAAAAAATAATATTTGACATTTGATTTTAATGATTTTTTAAAATGTTTTACACATTAGATTAAGTATATTTAACTTATGACTTTGCGCGTCAGACGTGGCAGTAAACATGAGGATACATTGGTACTCAAACCAATAAGAACTGGCCCATGTAACTTGCAAAAAAATTGAATTAGAATTAATTTGAATTTGAATACATAAATATTTTTTTTATGTAACACAAGGGCAAAGTTATGTTAACAAAAATATAGCTACATTATTATAGTCTAGGTTACAAGTGTACATTGGTGTTAATTTTTGATAATCTCCTAAAAATATGTGCGAAACCATTCTAAAAACCACCTAAAAACCACTGAAAACCATCCAAAAACCACCAACCTAAAAATTACTAAAAATCCTAAAAACCACCCAATGAATTTTGATAGGTTCTTATTAATTGAAAAAGCGATAAACGAACAAGCCTGGGTCTGGTTGCTAGTTAAAAAATAACTCATAATTGCTTTTCGTCGGAGGACCTAAAAAGCTATATCGGATATTTGAACGAGAATGCAGCGCTCAATCCTTACAAACAAAAACTTAAAACTAACTTAGTCTTAGCAACATTTACTAGAAACATCGGTGGGGTAAACTACCAGGGTAGAAGCGATCACGAGTGAAGAAGTTGCTAGAGAGTGTGATGGGACCTCGGAACAATAACTAATAGCTTTAGTTATTATTCTGAGGGTGGGACAATATTACACGTATTTTCCGATATATTAAAGTCACAACTATTCGAAACCTGTACCTTATCTTTTTTCTTTTTGCGAATTTCAAATTTTTGCAGCTAATTTTAGATTACTCTAATATTGCCAAAACATTGTACAAAATGGCCAAAGAATATAACAATGAATTCCATTTAATCTGCCCACAATCCGTCCTGAAATTCCATTCTTTTACGACTTAACTCATTCAGTTAGCGACAACAATAGACTAGTGTTTGTTTAGAGAAAAAAAAAAACCTTCAAAGGTTTTTTTTCTCCGCTGAGGGCACCTGAATTATTGTCACGGAAATTTAAACACACAGTAGTTGTATTCAAATGCTTAAAAATACCTTAAGCATGTCCAAATGCTTAAGATGCTTAATGTTAATGTTCAAATGTTTAAAATATGCATAAGGGACCCAAGTTTCAATAAAAAAATTATAGGTTTTTAAAAGGAGACAAACATTTATTACTTGGATAAAATTGGAAAAAATAATTAGGGCAAAATTAGTACGAGTTTTATTGTTATTAGTTTTTTTTATATGTAAAGGTTGTCAGATAGGCTGACACTTAATTTGGTGGTAGGTAGACTATGGTCGACTAAAACACAAGCAACGCGACATGTGCTGCAAGTGGATTAAGCATAGGGCATGTGGTTAGGGGGCTTGCCTTGACGCTTTGTTCTAGGGTTCCCGGGTTCGATTCCCGGCAGAGTCAACTTTGAAAAATGAACTTTTCAAATTTGTCTCTGGTCTGGATCTGGAAAGTAGTAGCAGGGCACACTACGTCTGGCGCCAGTAATCGCCCCCTTACCTTGTAGTTTACCCCTTACCCTTACCAGCAGCTTTGGCGTTGCTTGTGTTATAGAGGATGGTAGCCACCTACCCTCAAGTGGACTGTCAGCCTGTCTGCAGATCTTAACATAAAAAAATAGGGAAATGGGGTCTGGCATCCTTACTCACTCAGCGAAACACAACAACGATGATTGTAAGGGGATAGTGATTGTCTCCAGAAGGAGCGACCAATGTATGCTGTAAGCGGAACACATATTCTAACAGATTCTGTACTGTCCTCTGAGTTGTACTGTGGCAAGTAATACGTAATTCTATTCTATGGGAAGTGAGCAGTGAATTCGACATGTTAGGTAGGAGTTCACGAAACTTTAAAGGGGCGAATAGTTCGCGGCAACTTTCGCAACGAACGCGAGACGTTTCTCTATTGAATCGTAAATAAATAAATTTAACTCACCTTATACGGATTTTTGTTAGTTCGTACTATTTGAAACAGTTAACTGAAAATTTGTATGATGTGGATTTTATTTTATCTAGCTTATTTTATGAAGAAATATACCTACGTGCTGTTGTGTTTCGGTGAGTGAGTAAGGGATGCCAGAGCCCAATTCCTTATCCCCTCCTAATCCCTTATCCTTAATCCTACTGTAGTCGGCAGCGCACTTGCAGCACCTGTAGCGTTGCTTGTGTTATAGGCGACGGTAGCCACCTACCATCAAGTGGACCGTCAGCCTGTCTGTCGACATAACATAAAAAAAAAAACTAAATTTTAACTTTGATATTAACTTGAAACAATATGTAAATAATTTTACTTATAATATTAAAAATTGATGATTAACATAATTATGTATATACTCATAAAATCGTTTGTCCTGACTGACTATATTGCACAGCCAAAACTACTAAGTCTAGAAAGCTGAAATTGGGAAAATAGGTTTATTTACAACGTAAACATCCCCTAAGAAAGGACTATTGAAAATTTCAACCCCGTTAATAGCGGGTCGCTATTTAGTATAATATAATATTTAGTATAATATAATAATGAAAACTTGGCATCATTAGAGCTGGCCATTACTTCGGTTAGCATATTAGCCTTGCTATATGTTACTTAATGCAGCCAACATGCTTGGATCCCTGCATGGGTAAAGAATCCAAGCTAGATATTTATTACATGTAATTTTTAATAAACTAATATAAACTATAATCGAAAGTCCTAATTTTAATATAAAAACTAAAATATATTATTAAAAGGAGTCCCTTTAGGCAAGGTTCCGAAGATACTGGCAGCGTTCCCCCTTTGGATAGCTAGACTGATTCTTTGTCCGAGGTAGCTGCCAGCTCTTCGGTCTCCTGTGATCTCGACTAACCTTTTTACTATTTCCTTAAAAAGCCTTATAGCGCTAGGACCCCACGGACCAAGGGTCTCGACACCGAATGGGACAAAATCATATTCGGAGCCTAGACCCCAAATTAATTTTTAATTACTTTTTGTAAATAAAATAAAATGTTCATTTTTTAAATGAAGATAAAATTATGTCTACAGTTTAATATTGACTTGATTAATTTAATTTAATTTGATTGACTTCCAACCTCAAAGACGATGAAGATATAGAAAGAGAACGGAGAGCGTTTAGTTGTCAGTGAGAGCAAACATGTTGGCACACACATTTGCACGTTGCTTTTTTTTTAATAAATTAATTTGATAGTTAAAAAAATGTGTCTCTGTAACTTCAACTAATAAATATTATTATTAATAATTCATAACAGAATATAATAATTTATAGCGTGAAAGTATACCCGTAACATTTAGTGTTTGTTTCATTCCAATCAGTTTACAAAAAGAAAGTGACGCGCTATACCAAATACTTCTGAAAGATGCTGTATTTTCTGGCATGCTTGGATTTGATGGGTGGGACGGGCAACTTAAAAACACGTTTTCGTAGCATTTTTCCATAATCAACCGAATTAATTACAGAGCGATGTTTATGCACCATTACTTTAAACACAAACAGACCCCGAACTGTGAGAAACCACTTTCCTTATACAGCGTATTGGTTGGATACACATTGGGTCAAGCTGCTGGGCCAGCATGTTGGGCCAATATGACGAATCCTGTATACATATTGGTGTACTGATCCTTCTGCATTGGCATTTCGATAAAGATGGATGTGGAAACTCTTGCAACCGCGGCAATTTATTTATACAGTACGTTTAATTATTACGTAATTAAACGTCCTTATGTTGTTTATGCTTTGAATTCCATATTACTGATTCATTACGATATAAATTGTAAAACCTCATTGCTTGTCCACGCCATCATAACTCGGGAACGTAAATTTGGTATCTTTGCTGACGAATAACAACGTACTGATTAATACGCCAACGGGTGAACACTGTTTGCGGAGCGCCAAGAGCCTTTGATGTGTGCATCTAAAACCGACACTTATCGGTTGGCCGGCCAGCGTTGGCGCCAACTACCAACATACCGCCAAGTAGATCTCTACACGTTGGCCCAACATGCTGGCCCAACACCTTGGCCCAATGTTTTTTGCTTTTGCAGTAGGAAATTATCGATTGACCGAGAGCAGTATATATTGTTGTCATTAATTTTAGATCAGCTATCATTTGCAAATTTTTTAAATTAATTAAATTAATTTTAATTTCATTTTTTCAGACCCTGTCTGAAGTAGCATCTATGAGCCTTAATTAAAAGATAGTGCCTCATCTACAAAAAAACCAAGATATATTATTTAATTTTGGGCGATCTGGTGACGTGGCTGCAAGTGCAGGGTTGCGCAATTTTCTAAAGTTGGTTAGGTTTTTAATGTTTTATGGCAACAGAGGTATTTAGCAACTAAACTACATTTTATTTCAATAAACAAATTAGATAATAATTGTTATAAACCAAAGACTTAACATTAAGCAAAAATTAAGTATGTATTTGTAGGTACAAAGTAACCAATCTAGAAAATATACTCGATGGGTGAGGCAGTTTATATTTTTATTATTATTACGCTCGTAGTCAATGGAAATAGTGTTAGAAACTATATAAGTTACGAATAATTAAGGTGACGCTGTACGAGCGTGGGAACTCAGTAATAGGTATTTGGGAGAATTTGTTGTCTCAACTTGCTATAATGCGAATAACCGAAGACAGAATGCGACGCAATACATTCGCGCCACTTATTCAACTCGCGAAAATAATAAAACATACGCCAGCAATTCCAATAATTTAGAAAAACCTTTATAGACATCCCAATTTCAAATGTACATTATAGGTAGGATGTTTCCATCGAAAAACATTTTTAGATTTTAGTCAGTAATTACAAGAATTCAACCTGCGAAAATGTCACAAATTCTGAACATTTCAAAAATTAATTATACTAGATATAAAATTAATTTCAGTTTTTGTTGCGATGCAAACCTTTATATTATGTCCTAGAAATGTCATGTTTTTTTTATACATTGCTACGACCTATAATTAATGAGTAATCATGGAATTACGTAGTATGGAATAAGTAAGCTGTTCGAGTTGGAAAGTGCCCTCTTAACATCAGTAATTCACCTTTATTTCCTTATTTCCGTATTTTTATTTTCATCATTTTGTATATTTATTTCTTTATATTAAGATCGGCAGACAGGCTGACGGCCCACTTGATGGTAGGTGGCTACCGTCGCCTATGACACAAGCAGCGCCAAAGCTGCTGCAAGTGCGCTGCCGACTACAGTAGGATTAGGGATAAGGGATTAGAAAATAAAACGTATTTTGTTTTAATAATTACGTATAAACGGTTTTCTGCATTCGTAATGGTGCAAATAAACATGCAATTCGAAATAAAACTTATCGATTTTCATAAATAAAACATATATTATTTTAATAAACCCTTTAATAACACGAACTGAAACTCATTAAAATATCTTTTTTTAAATGTTTACGGTTTTTCGGTTCAAAGGAAATTCACTTTAAAATTTCTATTCACTTTGTAGGTTAAAAGTTTGCTTAAATACATTTAAACCGGGTAGCT
The DNA here is from genome assembly GCA_910589475.2 of Bembecia ichneumoniformis. Lineage (NCBI taxonomy): Eukaryota > Metazoa > Arthropoda > Insecta > Lepidoptera > Sesiidae > Bembecia > Bembecia ichneumoniformis. Next base: position 2,275,306 of record OU342520.1, read on the forward strand.
TTGGTATTACTTGAAGACGTTAAGTCTGAGTTTAATTCCTACTTAACAAGGTAAAGAAGTATTTAGTGTTTTTTTTTTAATTTATTTATTTTGTAGCCAACGTTGTATTATACTAATTGAATGAACAAATAATACAATGTTGGCTTTTTTAATTCAGAGGTTTAAGTTCACATTTTTCTACATTGGAAGCTTTAAACATTTTTTTTTATTCCATAGTAATATTATAATTGTGAAAGGAACTCTGTCTGTCTGTCTGTTACCATTTCACGCCTAAACCGTTGAACCGATCATCATGAAATTTTGCATACTATCAGGCATCCAGAAAAAAAGTACAGTTCCCAAGGGATCATCTGACGCCTGGCAAAGCTATAACTGCAATAAAGATGCAATAAGCCAGGCGTAGTTTTCTTTGAATGTAGGTTTTCTCGGCCGGTATCCATATGAGTTGTGGGTTTCCTGGATGATGGCCCAGGTCTGTTGGAAATTCTTCCAAACGTTTCGTCAACAACTGCGGTTGACATCCTCAGTGGCGTAGTTCGTATTAGAAGAAAAAAAAACGCAATGCAACAAACTGTGACACACTGCACTGCACTTCACTTCTGCACTTTTCGACTTTGGAAGAATTTCCAAGAATTTCCAACAGACCTGGGCCATTATCCCGGAAACCTACAACTCGTATTTTTTTATTCTTTAACGCGGGCGAAGCCGTGGGCACCGGCTAGTCTTTAATAAAATTTTCAATAATCCAAAATCTTTTATTCAGATTTCTGTATTATATACCTACAAATTAATGTTTGCAGCACGTTTTATTTTTAAGTTCGTGAATTGGAAAAAATATATAATATATATTCTAAAATATTAGCCAATTTAGTAAAGAAAAAAATCAAGAGATTAAGTTGGTAATTAAATTATATAGAATTACTTTATTGTACAACGATTTACATTTTCAAAATATGTGCAACAGATTTTTACGCAGTTAGTATAGAGACAAGACAGTGATCTGCAGTCATAAGAAGTGCTGACCAGATGGTCAGCACTTCTGATGCCACTTACCATCCCTTTACAAAATACCACCATGAAACATAGCTGTTGCGCACATGTGGTGCTGCGTTTCGGCGCAATCACCGATACATTCTAGATCAGCCTCGCCTTGCATTTCTCTTTTTGCTTGTAACGTGTTACTCAAAACTCTTCAAAAACAGATACACTTTTTTTATGTTATGTCGACAGACAGGCTGACGGTCCACTTGATGGTAGGTGGCTACCGTCGCCTATAACACAAGCAACGCTACAGGTGCTGCAAGTGCGCTGCCGACTACAGTAGGATTAAGGATAAGGGATTAGGAGGGGATAAGGAAATGGGCATAAAATAACAAAAAAAAACTGACATAAAATAAACAAAAAAAGCACTATCGGATAGTAAATTTGTGATGAATAGAAAACATTTAAAAATAAATAGATTACTTAATCAGACCAGATTCAGATTCTTGATATTACCAATAAAAAAAATTCATAATTTAAAATGAATATTTGTATAAAATATGTATCTATGTATAACTATTCATAATGTAAAATAAACTTGCTATCCACTTGTCTTTTTCTAATAACTTCTTGTAAACCACCTAACGGATTTGATACGGTTTTCACTATTGGAAAGAGCGATTAACGACAAAGGTTTGTCTTCATACAAAAAAAGTGTATACGTAAAATCCGAGGGTGGGTCGCTGGTATAATATACAATAAAATATTTTTTTCCTAGTGAGGTTACACAATATAGCAATGTTGCTAGTTCACCAATTTCAATAGGGGATCGGACAGTAATCAGATTAAAATCTAAAATGTACTTAGAAAGAAAATATATATTTTTTTACGATTATTTATCGAATAATAATTTAATATAATTCATTTAAATATTTTTAAAAGAAGAAATAAAATTTTATTATTTACAATATTTTTAATCTATACCGAAACACCAATCACAGTGCGTGACGTCATTTGTGGGCAATCATTGTCTTATGCCAATGCAGCTGTTTTGTTATGATATGACCACAAATGACGTTATGCGCTCTCAGATGAACTATCGTGGCGTTTTGGCGGCATTTTCAAGCAAACAATATTAAAACATGATTTTGAGTACCTAAAAGAGTAATAAATAAAATAGTATTTTTTATGGGTATAAATATCCATGAAGATTAATTTAAAACACTTTCTGAAAATTTGTCCGATCCCCTATTCCATGGCTCTACAAAAGTTTTGAACAAAGAGATACGTTTCGATGAGCAGTCGACTTCACAGGTGAAGTTAAAAAGCTCATGTTTCATTAAACTTTTGTCTAGTATTGTTAGTTGGCTGAAAGTGTTCGGTGAGCAGATATTATTCACTAAGTCTGACTTGTTCACAAAACTGTAAACTGGTATGAGTAATAAAAAAAAACTGGTATGAGTTTCATCATATGAATCTGATATAATTGTCGGCAATAAAAAATACGTTGCAAGTTATCAGTTAAATAAAAAACCCTAAGTTAAAGTAACCATAATAACATAAAAGTAAGTTTAACATAAGTGAATTTTCGCAACATAGAAGCAGAATTAAGATTACTTATTAAGACTAGATTTAATTAAGACTTTTAAGTGACTTTTTGGAATTTCGGGGTGATTAATCAACCTCAGTGTCTATTAAAGAAATATTTCGTATGTCCGGACGATACCATCACGGCACTCGCGACAACAAGTTGAGAGGGACCCCACAAAGAAGTAAGTATTCAATTGATACATTTACCCCCTTTGACATCAATTGAATACTCAAAGCTTTTATTTTTTAACAGTGAGGAGATTTTTCCTTTTATTCCCAAGAGTAAGGGAACCATTTCTAAATCCGGTGATTCGCTGAACCTAGGTTATTATATAGATGCCCTAGGTAACATTAGTAAGTCGACATTAATTTTTTTGTTGGTAAAAATAGAAGTTTTCTGTAAGATCTTACATCAAAAACTCCAATTCAATAAAAAGAATTCAACAAACTTACTCGTATAGGTATATACGGAAAAAAATATGCAGATGGGTCGCGCGTACCACAAGTGTGATTGTATGGTCAATGGTCATACACAGTGATCTTCAGTCAATCCCGCTTTTAGTAGTGCTCATAGTGCATTGTAGAGCGGAGCTTATAAATTGTAGAGCAAAAAGTACAGATACCGACATTTTTGTTATAACATAGGTAATCTTATTTAATATCTAATTGATTTAATATCGGATCATTAAGTGTTATTTTTCAGAAGACGCGGTCTTCTGTAAAATCGGATAAGAGTCAAATGACATATTTATATTCCAATTCCGCTAGGCTGTCTTAGCAAAAGATTATGTATTTCATGTACTTACATAAAATATACCTGCGCACATTTAGATAAGGTTCATTGATTTTTTATAAACCCACTAAAAGGGGAATGGAGCGTGTCGATTTGAAGTTTCTAAAAGGAAGCCATTTCCCTTAGATGTTGGATGGCCTCCAATTTTTTAAAAGTAAAAGTAGTTGTGTCGAAATGGATATTAGAATAACATTTTTATTATTTGTAGATTTTTATATGCTACCTAGAGTTCGCCTAGGTATCCTAGGCCTAGGTATATTCTAGTTACAATTGCGAGTTGAATTCGCGTGAAGAAGGTTCCGTACGATGTTACCTATCCGCACAATACTGAGTGATTTACCATGTTATTTTAATATCATGGACTTCATATAGGTTTTCCTATAATCTATAAGTAGAAAACTAATTTCTGTATTTTTTTTCAAAATTTTAGGTTCAGTAGTTTCGGAGATTGGGGGGGGGGGGGAATGGTCGGACAGATGGACACAGGAGTGATCCTATAAGGGTTCCGTTTTTTTATTCGGACGTACGGAACTCTACAAAGGACCAAAAAGGTTACAGAATACGTCATACCAGACAGAAAAAGGAGCCCAGAGAAGCACGACTTAACCAACAAATGCAAGACAATACACAAAGCTGGAGCATCACACACTGGGGCACTGCACAAAGTCAAAAACAAGACGGCATACTTTCTCCTGAAAACAAGCTTGAATAAAACGTTCCCTTGGCCGTCGGTAAACTCTTCGCCGCCCATCATTTGTATAGAGCATAAATCTGAATTCGTCAGAAAACATTAATCTTGCCCATCGTTTTCCCAATGTGCATGTTCGCGGGCGTAACGTATTCTTGCTAATCGATATTGCCTTACAAGTTTAGGCCCTTTGCGGGTCTATGTGGAGTCAAATTAGCTTCTTGGAGCCGCCGCCTAACAGTCCGTTCGCTTACGTGATCTCTTCAATTGCTTTCAATTTTTACTTCAATTGCCGTGAGGTGCCGATTTCGGAGCATGGTCGTAACAATAAATCGATCCTCTCGAGCCGCAGTACATCTCGTTCTGCCGGTTCCTGGTCTTCTAACGTTCTGCCCAGTTTCTCGGAAACGTTGGACGACTCTCTGCACCGTAGAGAGTGACACGCCTGTTACTGTCGCTGTACTTCTCTGACTTCTGCCTTCTTCTATCATAGTGACGATACGTGTACATTCTTCCCGTGTTAGCGACATAGAAGTATTTCAATAATGACCGTGAAAGACGACAAATACTGCCTTTTATCATTTTGATTTGACAGATTGAAAACAAAAGTGAGAAAACAAGCATAATAAAATATGCGTGATTTGAATTTATTACCGAATTCGAGGTTTCTTTCTTTTTTAAATATTTCCAATTGCGTTGTATAACATTTAAGGTTTCACATCATACGATAATAAAATTCTCTTTAATATAGAATAAGTTTCATGCATGTATCATTATTAATTTGCAAGATACAGAGAATTTTGTCATCGACCCGTTTTCTTAGTCCGCGAGTGTAATATACAAGTTGTTACCTTTGTACAGAGACCTAAAATTACTATACAATACAACATACCTACAATCTACAGTTTACTGAAATTTAAGTAATACTGTTTTGAATCCGTTAAGTAATCGCAGATTTAGATTCATAAAGTGAATAACGGAGAGAAAAATTTTTTTTGGTGATTTTAACCAAAGAATTGCTGTGCAATTGCTGTGTAAATTCTGTTCGCGTATGCATATGTCGTGGTTATTCAATTCATTAGTCAATCAATTGAAGCTTGAACTTCAAATGTCCATTGTTGTCCCTTTGTGTTATGACCATCATTAGCGAGTGCTATAATTGTGCTGCACCACAGTACGAAGAAATCACAGTAAGGAATCAGAATAAAATAACGTATATTTTGTATTCGAATTAGTCCAAAGTTACTTCTTTCATTTTTGAACCTAACATCTAAAAATAAACAAAAAAACAAGCTGTAAAGATCGGCAAGCAGACTGGTCATCAAGGTCTACTTGATGGTAGGTGGCAATGCCACTAATTTAGTAAATTTTAGTAGGATTAAGGGTAAGGGATTAAGGAGTGATAGCGAAATTCGCTCTGACATCCTTAACTCACTCGCCGAAACACAGCATCATAGGTGCTGTTGTTACGCGGTGATCTTCTGTGACCAAAACAGCAATTACTGTCACCAGATGGACACTACTTCCTCTTTAAATGTCCAAAACGACATAATGATATAAATTTGCCTAATTGAGACGAATTAGAACAAAATGAATGTTCATGACCATGAAAATTAATGTCTTTTAGTTTTTCAGCTATTCGACCTTTTAGAAAGTCTGGTTAGGCTAGTTAGTCTGAATTTTCGCAAACTTTACATAAAACAACAATGATTATTAAAATATAACAATGAAACATATTACCAGGTCAGTGGTGGCAGGTGTCAGTGGTGCAGTACCAAAACTATAATCGTCTTTTATGGGATGCGGTAAAGAGATGAGAAGCCAATATTTAATTTATGTATCGTAAAAACTACTTACTAGTACTGAAGACTGTTTGTGGCGAGCAGATTTACTTTCAATGTGTTAACATTACTACACAATTTTTCGAGATAATTCTACTAACAAGAAATCGATGGGTCGAATTGAGCAGTTAGTTAACTTGAATTTGAAATTCCATGTTGTGATATTCTTGGAGAGCGAATTGCGTTTCGTTCATCATATTTGGCTGAGCGTGGGTGCAGTGCAGGAGCTAAGATAAGAATAGACTGCAGATCACTGAGCGTGGTGATTTCTGCCTGATATTAACTAAATTGAAACCCGACATTAACAAATTGTTAAAACTCCACCAGCCTCAACCATCTCATTGATATTTATTTATGTTTCTTACTGAATTTTGATTTTTTTTTTTCATAATTGTTTTGTTGCTAATTTTGATTAATCGTCTTGTTTTTGCCTTTTTGCAGTGCCCCAGTGTGTAGTACTCCAGTTTTGTGTATTGTCTTGCATTTGTTGGTTAAGTTATGCTTCCCTGGACTCCTATGACGCATTGCGCAAATCTGCAATGCATGATTTGATTTTGACAACCCGCAAATAATTCAAGCATTGTGCTTTTGTAATAAACGACGAAACGATCGCTCCTTCTATAAGTGCGATTGAAGGTGTGCAATGTACTGGAATACATCTGGATTCATATTGTGACGTGTCCGCCGTGGTCTTCCTCGCTTGGAAGACCTAGCTAAAACTAGCCCGTAATCTACCAGGTGGGTGGCAGCATCCTGATTTCTCTTGTTTCCTCGCCCTCTTTCCTTGCACATATCAAAATTAAAAATACAGTCCACTTTTCTCCATCGCAGATCACTATTGATCCACACATGAAATTTAAATGTTCAGAGTTACAGACCCGACTTCGAATCTAAAGCTCGACTGTCACCCGAAACCTCTTCTCACTGGTCTACCATCGCAATTTATTTTGTAGTCTGTGTGAATTGTAGATTGGTGTGTGTAAACACGTGTGACGTAATTAGTGACGGTAATGAACCGGCCGCGTGTGAAATGCAAATTGGCGGGAAAACTCGTTACGCTGACTTTGGGGAAATAGAAGCGGCTCGTTCCACCAATAATTATGTTATTCATAATATAAACGAGTGGTTCACACATCAACTTAATTTAAGTACCGGTTGTCTTAAATCGCTTAAATACATAGAGAGGGATCGCAGGTCGCTGGCTATTCGCTGTAACATGCTGGTCCAAAGATTCGCACAGTAGGTAAATACATAGAGCTTTTTAAAGCATTCTGGCAATATTTTTGCACATACAGCCTTTGGGTAAATTATATTGGATGGGCATGCAACGACTTGCGTGTCTAAAATATTAATGCTTTCGTGGTTCTGTTGTGGTTTTTTCACAGTTTGAATCCCTCCCAACTTCTATTCAATAATAGTGAATATATGCGAACGATCTTTTTCTATCTATATCTATAACTAATAAACAAAATTGAAGTAATGTAATGTCAAAATAGCTATTTTGACATTACATTACAATAACTATTTTGACATACCCGACCATATACGGCCATACTTATAAAAAAATGTCTGTCTGTTTGTTCCGGCTAATCTCCGATCGACTATACCGATTTTGATGAGACTTTCACTGGTAGTTAGCAGATGTTATAGGCCACATTTAAAAAAAAAAATGCAGTATTGTAGTACCGTACACCTACCACGTGCAGGCCGCAACGAAGCGAGGCCGAGTTCAGCTAGTATTAGATGTAAATGCGCTAAATCTGTGCGGCCAAGTCTTTTGTGAAAGAATATAATGTTATTGAAAGAGAGACATCTGCTTAACAGAGTTTATTCAGACACAGGGCTTACAAAAACAAAATATATAACGAAAAAAAACAGAGGAGTTTGCTAAATTTTACTTATCTTCTTTAAAGCGTTTATTGAAGAAAAAAAATTTGATATCACAGTCTTATTTCAGCCATTTCAGCACATTGGTTAAACAAATACCTTTTTGTAAATATTTAAGGAATGCATGAAAATTTTATTAAAAAGTACATCAATAGGACACGAGAAAAGAAGTATAATCACCCGGTGCCCCTGTGTCTAATTCGTATAGCAGCAGCAGAAAACGAACTTGATGGTAAGCCATACGAAAGAAAACTGAAAGAAAAAGCAATAGATATTAAATATCCTATCTTTCAATTAACAAATTCCTTTCTTACAGGGATAAACCTTTCCTAGAAAAGCACAAAAAGCTTATTTTTCAAGGAACTACAAAAAAATAAGGTCAAAGAAAATGTTGACACCAAAAATCAAAGACAAGAGAAAGAGAAGGAGAGGGGACTACCAGCCTTTTAAGTGGTTAGTGTTTAAGATTGAATATAAGAATGTGATTTAAATAATATAGCTAAGTATCTAAGTACTATTTTCTTAAAAAACTACAGATCTAACTAAAATTTGGAATGTTCACTGATATATATCTAAAATAAAGTTTTCGAAGTGTTTTTGTAACCCTCAAAAATTCTCCCGCAACAGAGAAGCAATCTGTCACTGAATTTGAGAAAAGTATCTACACCGAGTTAAGATGTTGGCGTTTGTTAAATCTCGGATGAACAAACACAGCTTTATAACGACTTAACGACGATGTTATAAGTCAAATCCATGGAAAACTCCCGAAAAATCCATTATTCAATTTGTTACCATGTTGTCGCGTCACATCAGCTGACGTTTGGTACACGCACGCTGGACGGAAATTAGAAAATGTTCATCGCACACGACGAGACGCGGCGCGACAGCGAACGCGATCAAGCGTTATGGACGACAATTTATTTTCCTAACATACAAATATTTGTGCTGTTTGAAAAATGAACCATAAGCTTTACTTCTAAAACACCCCGCCAATTTCTAAGCTAACAAATTCAAATAGGATGAGATCAGCGGCGTGGCGTCAGCGTCTATTGTAATTATTAGATAAGTATCATTACATATATAATAGAACAGTCTTTTGTCTGTGCGTTTTGCCACGTTAATTTGAATGCGATTTTCGCTGATGCAGCAAGCTTCCCGTAACATTTAGTTTATAAACAAAAAAGTTACGCGCTATTCCGAAAAGAAAAAAACGTCTACTAAACCACAGGCACAGCTAGTAGATAATAGAATAAAAAGAGGTGGAGACAATCAGGAAAAGCTGGTCGTTGTTGACAACATCGAAGGCTTTAGATTACGTGGCCGATCGCCAACAAGATGGACGTATCAAGTAAAGGAAGCCACCTCTTCTGACACACTCTGCCAGGCAATGAGGGCGACCATGGACTGAGGCTGATGGAGGTTGATTTTGTGAGCAAAATCCTCAGTAATGAGGGACCGACTGGAGTAATGAGAGAGATAGATTACAAGTAGCTGGTCCTTACTAGTACTTTGGGGTCATCTCAGTCGTTGTGTAATCTGTAAGGACATCCTCTTCTCTTGGAATTGACTTAATTTCGAATTAAAATGCGTTTTATATAACGTGATATTAAAATTGAATATATATATATAATGCCTGACATCTTTATCGTTGTGACGACGACGGTGGCGCCGATTTTTTTTATGTTTTTAAACGATCCCTCAGGAACTTATCCTCCAGGATAAAAAGTATCCTGGTAGTAAACTATCTGTGTGACAAATTTCATTGAAATTTTGGCGTAATTGAGTAACAAACATACAAACTTTCGCATTTATAATATTAGTAGGATTATAAGAACGAATACGAGAAAAAAAGCGAAAGTTGGTCTTTGGAATTAGTAATGAAATAATCAAACCTAGCATTTGACAATTGGACAATGAATTGCAATTGCCATAATGTCATGCATTTACTAATAAAAAGTAGAATTATCTATCATTTAGCGCATTTAGTACATTAAGCGCTGGTATGCTTAATTTTTGATAAGTTTTAATTTTTCAAGGTTTTTATACGGGCAATCTGTGGGCAAATTTCCCAACGAAGACTTTTAAGACGCTCTGAGCAAACAAACAATAAAGAGAGATGCGCTGATGAGATTCCCTCCTTGGTGTAATGTCGCGGGAATGTTTGCGTTGAGAGATGAGTGGATGAGATTTTGAGTAGATGAGTAGAGTATTTTCCATAATGCTTGAAAAAGTATTTTCCATCATGGGTAGGGTAAAGATGAGTTCCTTCAGGCTTCTTGATGATGTTACGAAACATAAATGACAATTACTAGCCATATACTACATTACATTACCTACATTGTTTTTTTTTTTTTTTTCACAAATATAATATTTTAACGCTTATAGCTAAAAAATCTACCTTATTTGTATGTATACTTTCTATTTTATTTCTAGCTAGATATCTAAATATCTATATAAATAAATAAATATAAATATATAATAATAATAATAAAGCTTTATTTATTCCACAAACAATTAACAAAAAATAACAATAACATCAATTTAATAATTTAAATAAGCTAGTTGTGGGCTTGTGGATCCCTTGTTTGGGTAAAAGCCTCCTCCATTTTTTCCATTGTTTCCTGTCACGAGCAAGATTTAGCCAATCTTTCCCTGCTATTTTAACAATGTCATCTGACCACCTTTCCTTTGGACGTCCAACACTCCTTCTCCCTTCTGGTCCTTTCCATCTCGTTGCCGTTATGGTCCAACTTTTATCTGTGTTTCTAGAAATGTGACCTGCCCATTGCCACTTCAGTTTTAATGCCTGTTGGAGAGCATCTGTCAATTTAGTTTTTTGTTGTATGACTTTGTTTCTAATTATGTAAAAAATTAACGATTTTTTTAAAGATAAATTGTAAAGGTTTTAATGAAACTCAATTTTATATTATTTCATTTATTGAATATAAGTACCGACAAAATAGCAAAAAGTCATTAAGTCATACTGTTATGACCAAACGAACATATGTAACAACATATAAACAAACATTTATATGCTGTTATACTAATAACAGGTATCTGCAGCTATTACATTTTATCATTTTAATTGCTGGTATTTAAAAAATACTTTGTAATTTAAAAAAATTGTGAGTGATTACAAAAATAAGTCAACAACTACAAATGAAAGTACAGATAAGGGCGAGAAGCAAAACATGACTTAAAATTTAAGAAATTATGAAAGTCAAAATAATAATAATGAAATAATGTACCTAAATTCGATATGTCAACAAGGAATGGTATTGTATGGTATTAATACAATAATCGTCGAGATTTACAGCATCAAGATGTCAAGATTTGCACACCGAATATCGGTTGGTCATGAAGGAACAAGAAAACTAAATGTCATCTCTGGTATCAGTTACCCATGGTCATCGCAAATAAATTCTTCTTATTCTTATTCTTATTCTTCTTAAATAATATCTATGGAAATAACAATTAATTAGGAGCATAAAGGTATTATTTTCATTCAATTTAAACTTTATTTATCATATTTTAATTGAATTAAATGAATTTTACGTGCTCTGTGTTCATGATGAGTTATCTAGTTATTTTTTTTTACTTTTTACGAGGGGAGAAATCTTCAAAAGATAGCTACTTTCTATTGTTTATTGTTAAATAACATAGGTTCAGATTTAAAATTATAAAAATAAGTGAATCTGGGTTGTCTCGAAATAATTATATATTGTTAAAACTTTCATTAATAGGATAAATAAACAATAGATGTCGATCGATTTGCAACAATCTAGACCAATTAAATGAAATTTTTGTATTAAGTGTCCGAAGTAGGTATTTTAACGTTTAAAGCAAATTTTGCAAAAATGCATATTTAACTGTTCTGATGTCAAAGAATCTTTTTAAAGTCGTAAATTTTAACGATTCTGCTATCGGGGTTAGGTACTTCGTTAACGACCAGCTGTAATTCCTAATGGTCCTAATGACCTTCATTAAATGCAGGAGAAATTCGCATCTAATATTAAAATTCTTTTAATGTAACATTATTCAAAGTTTACTAAGAAATTATTCCTCAAGAGGCAAATAAAATTTACTATAGAACTCGCTGGCGGCGGAGACAATTCAACAGGCCTAGAAATGGTGTTTTTTTGTTTTTACCATTGAACATTACACAAAAAATTTTTTTTATTAATACAATTTTTTAATCTGATATTAACTTATTAATAGGTACAGGATTCATATGCGTGCAATAAGCCGTTTTTGAGAGAATTTTCAATAAAGGTCAAATTCTTCTTGTGTTCTAACTTTTTTGTGGAGTTTCTATTACTTTAACGAAAATTCTAATCAATACAATTGGTTCTTCACATGTTTAAGTATAATATATATTTTTTTCAAAGCAATTGTCTTGTCTATTTCTTGTAACATCTTCATTAAACAATGGATATTTTTAGTATTTAGCGTTTGTCTCCCCCTTAATATTATCTCTAATTTTTAAATTCTCGTGTCCCAGGGTTTGTAACAAAATCCTCCGAAACGGCTGGACCGATTTTTTATGAAATTTTTGTTGCATATTTGGTAGGTATGAGAATAGGTCCTAAAGTATTTTTCATCCTCCTACTCCCAACCCCCATTTTTTAATCGCAATTTTAGTATTTTTGTTTGAACAATTTCCAAATAATTTAACTGTAATTGATTGACGTGAAGTGTCGCGTCACTTTGACATATGGTTTGAAAATAAAATTGGACCCGATAGGTGGCGCCACAATCGGGTTACAGAATTATTTTCGGGTTCGGGCAGGACGACGTCTGCTGGGTCAACTAGTTTCTTCATATGTTTTAAAATTAGCTTTCTACTGTATAAATTATTTATCAATTCATACAATTTGCTAGTAATTGCAAAAAGTTACAGTTAAGAGTCAAATTACGCCGTAACGCGAGGCGAAGAGACGCATATGTTTTAAAATAGAAATATTATATAGAACTTATTTACTAAAAAAAAACCTAGTTCAGTGAATAAGCGAAAGTGGTGTCATTGCCTTTTTTAACATGTCGACAGACAGGTTGACGGTTCACTTGATGGTAAGTGTCTACCGTCGCCTATAACACAAGCAACGCCACAGCTGCTGCAAGTGTGCTGCCGACTACAGTAGGATTAAGGATAAGGGATTGGATAGGAAAATGGGCTCTGGCATCCCTTACCCAACCACCGAAACAGGGGGTAATTACTGCCTTCAGACGGGCCGCCCAAATGACTGCAAAACAAAGTGCCACTATTTTCCAAATCCAGACCATAGCCAAATTTGAAAATTTCATTTTCAAAGTTGACCCGTCCGGGAATCGACCCGGGGAACCTAATTATCTAATCAGTTAACCTAATCAGCTACATTAATTTGAATCCACACAGAGCGCAGACTTGTATGAATTTTTGAAGTGTAGCGTAATTGCTTTCTCAACTTGCAGCAACTTCGGCGTTGTTTGTGTTATAGGCCACCTACCATCAAGTGGACCGTCAGCCTGTCCGCCGATCTTAACATAAACATATTTAACACATTAGTTAGAAGAAAACAAAACAATAAACACACGATAGGCGATGTGTTAGCGAAACGAATGGTGCTGACAAGGTAGACGCGGCTTTTTATTCAGGCTGAGTCTGTCTTTTGTATTGTGAGGTTCCAAGGTTCAATTTTCGAACTTCAAATGTGAATTAAAAGAATAGAGTCGCTAAGAAACATGCTTATTTCAGTAGACTAGAAATTTTGAAGCTCTACGTACACTTGTAACCTCGGAAGATCGCTAGTCCCATTGCGGGGGGTTCGCTCGCTCCCGTAAGCCACTCACCGACTAGCTCCGCGGCAAGTACCACACGAGACTCAGGGATTTGTCTCAACAGGGGCGCCTTTCACCTGAAGGAAATTTACAGTCAAGGGAAACGCTTTGTCTTTGGTCACACAGCACTTTATTTATATATTAACTAAGGTTAAACAAAGGATGAGCACACACGTTAAATATTAGAAATATACACAAGAAATTACATAAGGAGAAGTACTAAATCTATTGCTTAATTAAGGCTTTATAAATAAGGTTCTACGTTAAACACCACACTGCACTGATCTTAGGGAAGTAGGGAAACACGTGGATTAACACTTCACATAACTCACGTGAGATTCTACCCGTCCAGCAGAGGTGATGCGGGGTCGGGCTACGGCAGGTGGCGTGCTCTTCGGAGTAGCTGTCAGACTGTGAGGACCCGTCGCCCCGCTGCTAAACAGCAAGCAGATCAGACCTACTTGGGTCTGAGCTGGTCAAATGAGGCGGCGGATCGTCGACGTCTCAGTACGTCCAGCTTCGGCAGATGTATGCTGCCCTTATCTTCTACGGAGACGACCTGCGTCCACGCCGATTCTAACGACTGATTGAACCTATCGGCCTATTGGCCATAAAATATACTGACTAGTCCGCGGGTTAGGCGTAGCGCTAAGCGGGCTAATCTTGGAAAGCGTATCTTGGATTCCTCGCTTAAGTTCGTGAGCTTCGGGCGCCGAAAGAGAGTCGCCGGAAGAGAGCTGCCGAAAGATAGCTGCCGAAAGAGCTTCGCGGAAAGAGGGCTGCTGAAAGAGGCCGCGTGGCCCGAGCCATTGCCTTTTATAACCTCGGGTCGCGTTGCGCACTTCCGTTCCGTTTCCGATTTCTAGAATAACCATGCGCTACTCATAACTCCGCTACTCAGCCGCAGAGGCCGCACTTGGAAAATTCAAATTGACCTATCACCGTTCTCTAACCGCGTACCCGGCGAATGGAATTCAAGCCAGGGTGACCATATTATAAATGGCGAATCTGCCACAGACTGGGCAAAAAATCTGCCAAAATCTGCCACACATAGCGCCAATAATGCCAAAAATGTGCCTTCATGGAAATGGAAAAAAATACATAACAATATTAATGACATTTCTTTAATAAACAAAAATATTTAATAATTTTCTTACGCATTATTACACCTGTACCCTACTTACTCTACGTATCCACATTTGCCTCCAAATTTTCATCATTTTCCGTGTAAATAGATTTTGACGACATCTTTTTATCATGTTTTAAGTTGGTTTAAAGGAGACGCAGTCTCCGTGTTCCTTAATCCCCTCTTTTGTTGTAATTAAAGCTGACACATGTTGATTTAAGAATCTATTCCTTATTTTTGTTTCACATGTTTAAATTCACCTGAGAAGATTCTTTTGCACGAAGCGTTGGACATCGGCAAACATAATAATGCTTTCGCGAAATTTGTAATTTTTGGATATTTTGTAGCCCTATTCGCGTCCAGAATTTTTCCAATCGCTCCCCAAAATTTGTCTACACTCAAAATCGTGCTGGTGGTGCTACTTCCACCTGATTCTAACAAGTCTCTTACACTTTTATCAAATTTAATTTTGATTAGCAAAGATCGTCTACTATGTTGGGAAAATTCTTTGCAACGTATAAAGTTAAACAGCAAAATTTAAACAGAACCGCACACGGGTTCTCTTCTCAAAAGAGAAAGAGGTAAATTCAAAAGTTGATTGGAACCAAATCAGTAAAGAAGATAAGAATATGAACACTATTCCAGTTTGATTACAGTTTATAATCATATGACGCACTTGTTTAAAAACAGAATAAGCGGGAAATCCCCATATGATTTGGCCATGAAACAGAAGTTGCCAGTTCGATAAAATCATTTGTAATCTAATTATATGTAAAACCTGATCTAACTTTTTTTAAGAAAGATGAATTCATTGAATATTCAAATTAGGTAATGTGAATTTTCTTGAAATCTTTTAAATCTGCCGAAATCTGCCATTTTTGTAAATCGTCAGCATGATCTGCCACACATAAAATTTAAGAGCGAAATCTGCCAAAATGGCAGAAATCTGCCACAAATGGTCACACTGATTCAAGCGTGCATCACTCCGCCCCCTCTGCCAGCTCCGCCGCTGTGCAACCATTGGTGCGTAATTGACAGTTCAGGAGTTAATGCGGTCACCTTCCCGTAGATGGCGCAGTTCATCAACACTGTGACTAAGCCAGAGCCACACGGAAGATGGCGCATTATGCTACTGTTTTCATTAAATGTTTGAATTTTAATTACAACTCAATTATATTTGTTAGTGTTTGTTACACACTATATGACACATACACTTGGACAAATGTTAAGACGCCAATCAATAATTATGGTTAAGACGCCTTAATTGCAATTTTGACAGGTTTGATTTCTTAAATACAACTGCAACATGCAAATTAAAGGAAACTAGCATTTAATAAGTCAGAACCTGTTCGCCGCCGTTTCTTTGAAGCAGAACTTACACTTAAAACTTTAGTTACATTCTTGTGTACGAGAGATGCTGAATTTAAAATTCAAATCAATTCTTTAAGAACCATAAAGAACTCTCCGTACTTAGTTCCGTTGTTCTTTTCATATGTAGAGAATAGAATTGAATTATCACTTAACTTTTATTTTTAAAGTTCCACATCACACATTAAAAGACTTCTTCTTTTAGTGCCACCTCCCACCGGGAGTAGGTTATCATCACGACTATAGAGGCGGCGCGGCGGCAAGAAATAGCAATCTGGTACTTCAGTCATACCGTTCACGGAGATTTTTGAGCCAAGAGTAGGTCGTCTGCCTGGCTTGCGTCAACTTTTTATTTTTCAGTACATGATTAGCTGCAGCAGTTCATAATTCTCGCCACACATGTCCAAAGTATTCCAGTTTTCTGAGCATGAGAGACAAAAATCTTAATTTTAGGACCACTTTAATCGCTTTTTGATATGTTGAAATTACTAAAAAATACCAAAATTAACATTTCATTTCCAAAAAATCTACGTTTCCAAGTGAAAGCAATAAAAATTGAGAACCTAGACTTGGTACACTAAATTCTTCACGTATGGGTATAGCGTCTGTTGAAATTATCCTAGATGTTTTCTCCGTCAACGAGCTGAAGTTCTATTGCAGCTTCCTTGCAACCCAAATGCAGAAGGCGGTGCGGCTATGATCGTCTTTAGATACATGACCCTGTTGCATGCAGTCAGGCATATCTAAAATTGCATCTCATTGCACAAATTGTAAGGAACATAAATGCCTAAAAATGTCTGTAAACAGTACGTATTGTTTTAAGACCTGTGGTGCTAAGATTTGGATCATGACGAAATATCTCGCCAACAAATTACAAGTGTGTAGTGTATGCCTTTATTTACTCTCTTCTTGACGCGGACAATACAGTCTCGTGCGCACCACGTCAGTGTAGTCAGTATTACGAGAGCGATAGGCGACAGTAGGGGCGGACGTGTTGGTCGTCCGCCCATTGAGTGCGTGTCCGAGGTCTCTCAGCAATGCTTGTCATTTCTCTGAACGATGTGATCGACATAACCCAAAGAATCAACAATTAGCTGAACAAGTCTTGGGGTAGACACTGTAGACAGGTCAAAACGCTTTATGGACCGATTTCCTGCTCGCTGGACTGATCGGCCATCATCCACTGCCAAACGGTTGGGAGTGGATGTACGTGATGAGCGCAGGACGGAGTATGGTGGAGTTCATTAAAGAAAGGCATATGTCTAGCACCGACGCTTATAGGCTGATAATGATGATGGTGCTGTGGTAACAAAAAATATTTAAATTAAAATTAAAGAATCGTCAATTGAGCGCCTAGTCGTGCAGTGCAGAGTCGAGGGCACGAGGTCACGTGGAAGGTCATCTATGAGGTGGACCGACGAAATTAAGGTTGCCATGGTCTGCTTCCTGCAAGTATCTCCTGCAAGCAGCTCAGAATGCCAAGAGTGATTCGGTTAGGAAGAAGAATAAAATAAAAAAGAAATATTCACATCAAACGAATATTATTATTTTTTTAAATTGGAGTTCGTGTGTGAACAATAGAATTGTACGTCTTTCAGCAGAAAGTGTGACATATTCACTCCAAAATTGTGTCGTAAAGGCAATAAATCAAAAGAACATTCCGAATGTCGTTCGCAATTGTGTATGTCCTGTCACGTGGGATGTTCCAAGAGAAACTCACCGGGGAGTGACGTCATTAGACATGACAGCGGGATCGGAAGTACCAATAGTTTTCGGTGACACTGTTTTGTTTCGTCCCACGGGCGTGATTACAGAGACGTATGGCGAAAGAGTAATAACAGGGAAAAAAATATACTTGTTTTTCGTTACGACTGCGGTATTCTTTATGAAAATGTCGTTGAATAGTTTTAAAATTTATTAAGCTCTCTTATATCACGATCCTTTTTCAATATCAACTGCTAGAGTGTCCCTACTTCTGCTCTGTAAAAGGATTATATTACTATTACCAAATTGACCACACAAAGAACTCGGATGGAAACGGAGAGCTTTCACACAAAAAGAAAATATTGCTAACTGTGCATCGTGGCTTCGCACATCTTGAATTTGAATTCCAATTGCTTTCTCAGGGTTCATTTAGAGAATTTAGAAAATTTTGAACTGAACCATTTCCTTATCGCCCTCCTAATCCCTTATCCAATCCTACTGTAGTCGGCAGCGCACTTGCAGCAGCTTTAGGCGTTGTTTGTGTTATAGGCGACGGTAGCCACCTACCATCAAGTGGACCGTCAGCCTGTCTGTCGACCTTAACATAAAAAAAAAAAAAAAAAAAAAAAAAAACTTTTACTAAACTAAAATATAGCATACAATCGATCCGCCCGCGGGTTCGCACAGAAACCTTCACGAATACACAAATCTTCCTCGCTTAAAGCTATTAATGACATACCGAAACAAATACCGTTTGCATGGTTAAAAAATATTTTAGCAGAGAAACAGACGGAGGCGGACGGAAAAGTTATTTCATAATCCGCTCCCAAGTTTATATATTAATTAATTTATTATTTATTTTTATTAAGTATGGTGAAAACCCCACCAAATCAGTTGTGTGGTTTATGAGGAGTTAGCGGATAAACAGCAGCGACCGTAATTTATACTATGTACGAGAAATTAAAATTTTATTTAATTTCTCGTAAACCATAATTAATACTTAAAACAAAAATGCCTCTTCAAAAATATAGACCAAGAAGTTATGTATCATATATATTTTTTGTTAGGTACATTAGCTTTATGTTTGAACGAGCTGAATCTGAGAACAAAGTAGTGATTTTTTCTTATCGATGGCGTGGAGCCTCTTAAACTCTACTGTCTAGGCAATTCAAATTCTTCACAATTCGCGATCGTTCGGTGCGCCCTCTCGTTCAAATATTCTGATGAAGATTATTTATAAATCAATATTACTGGTCACGCCAGGCAATTATAAAAGTGGATTGTATTTTTCGTAGGTGGTACATGTAAGAAAATGACGAGGAAATGAAGGAAAACCTGTCATCAACTCCTTGGTGTCCTATTGTTCTACTGTGTTGGTCCTACCTCGTGAAACATCAACTCCTTGGTGCTCCGGCGGCGAAGATTGCAAGGGGCGCGTCACACACAGAGTCCAAAAGCTCCAGCACTTCACCACTCCAATGATTACGGAGCGGAAAGCGTGACCAAATAGATAAACTATAATAATATTTCCTGATAATATTAGCGGATGAAATAAATTCAAATCTCGCGGGTCGAGATCGGCGGGATGCGTCTTTACGCTTGACTGACTGCGTTTTTAAAAATGGCCGCTTGCGCGACTTGTGTGATGACAGATATATGGATAGGTATATGGTGGAAGTGAGACAGCACATACCATAGCGAATTACTATTACACGTAATTATTTAAATTGACAATTGGCGTCAACAATTACTTACATAGTTGCAACAATCTTGTTTTTCCATAATGCGGCTGTCGCAATAATTCGTGCCATATAAACGCGCCTTAAGGATGGTTAGATATAGATGAAACTCACAGAGTGCATCATCTATTTGCGGTGAAATATTTAATTTAATTTCAAAGGTTTCAGAGATTAATGTAAAGAAACAAACAAATTTATTTATTTATTTATTATCTCATACATGATTCAATACACAATGTTTACAATGTTTGTAAACCATTATTGGTTTGTCTAGACATTTACTTCACGCCAATACAACATTACACTATAAATCATATATACAAGAAATTACAACACTTTCTTTAAATATTAGTGCAAATAATAATTATATAAGTATACAGGACGAGTCGAGTCGACAGTCGAGGGGTTAAAAGTTAGCTATCTGATCCAATGCCACTAGATTCGATTTCTAGAGTAGGTAAACTCTATCAATGTAGGTACCTTCAGGCTTATTAGGACCGCTTATCCGCTGTGAGGATCATCAGGACTTCACATATCTTCCAAAATTCTTACACATAGAGATTTATTTGTGAGATTTCCTTAAACAGAACAAGTGGTTATCATTTCATATGCAAGGCGATTCCAATTCAAATAAATGTTCATTGCACACAAATGTATTCGAATATCAAAATATCTATCAAATCAAACTCGATTCGGTTGTGATATTTGCACAAGATATTTCAACTCAACCGATGTAGAGATAGCACATAGCGGCAGATGTAGAGTAAACTCTATCTGCACGAACGACAGATAGACAAAGATTGCGATAGCAAACAAACAGACAAGTCGATATTCCACTTTCCAGTAGCATGCACTTGCTTTTAAATGGAAATGCTGAACCATTATTTGCCTCCGTTTTGACCCTTTTTGATCATCCATCATCACTTTTTGAGCTCAATTGTCCGTGGAAACCACGTCTCGTTCGTCATCTCTTATTTTATTTTTTTCACTCTTACACCTATTACATAAGACAAAAACTTAATTAAGTTCTGAAAATTTGAACAGAGATAATAAAATTATTTATTTACATTACATACCGTACTATATAAAAACTTAATGTATTTATTATTATATATTGTATTTATTATTATTATTACTATGTATTTATTATTATGTAAAGGGACCCCAAGGCCACATACTTCTCTCAACGTATCGCCCTAGCGGTACAAAGAGGTAATGCTGCCAACATAATAGGGTCGATGCCGCAAGCGGACCTGTTAGACGGGGTTTTCCTTTATCTGTATATGTATATAAATAAATAAATATATTTTTTAGATAATAAAATAATTAAAAAAAAAATTGATACAATAGAAGGTATTTTTGATTACCGCCATTATATTAATCCAAAAAAGTATATACTTCCTGAGGGATCACCAAAAATTCACCCATGGACCAAAATATGTGAGCAGTTGAGATTGAATTATTGCTGACATATTTTTACCAAGAGTTGTTTTTTTTATTTTTCAACGCTTAAAAAGAGATTTAAAAAAGGCAGATGAAGTCACGGGCAAAGGTTACTTTAAAATACTCCAAAACGTACATAATTACCTAACCTAACGTCAGTATCTACGTAGTGAATTAACCAAATGTTGTCTTATAGCAAATAATTTATTTAATCTGTAAATTAAATAAATTAATCCCATTTAAAGCCCCAAGCAGCACTTTGTCTACCTTAATTGTACATAAAATAAATATCAAAACAGAAGTTACTATACATGTGGGATATATGTATGTTTATAAAGCGAAACTTTACGGAATAGTCCATTTATCAAAAGCCGCCAACTCGCTTCGGGGGTAGACTTCGTAAACTGTACAAAGTTTGTCGTTAAACATTAATGTATCCCACAATCTTATAAAGAAATAATTATTGCTCGGCTTTCTCTTACTTTGCAACTTTATACGATATAATAATTGTAATAGTAAGTATATCACTAATCTACCATTTTCAAAATCCTAAAGGATTTTCTTTCTCTTATCCTATTCAGATCAGCAGAGACCTTATTATGGTTTATTATATGTTTATAGGTGAAGTGAGTCACATACCATTCAGTAAACCATAAAATAATTAAATAATAAAGGAGTTATTTATTTATGAAATAAAATAAAAACAGCTTATTGTGAACCTTACATTTGTTTTTTTTATGTTAAGATCGGTAGACAGGCTGACGGTCCACTTGATGGTAGGTGGCTACCGTCGTCTATAACACAAGCAACGCTAAAGCCGCTACAAGTGCGCTGCTGACTACAGTAGGATTAAGGATAAGGGATTAGGAGGGGCTAGGGAAGTGAGCTTTGGCATCCCTTACTCACTCACCGAAACACAACAACACACATGCTGTAATTTCCCAGTGGTCTTCTGTAAGGGGGTGGTTACTGCCGCCAGACGGGCTGCCCAAATGACTGCGAAACGCAGTGTGCCCAGCTCCAGAGTCTTTCCAGCTCCAGACCAGAGTCAAATTTGAAAAGATCATTTTTCAAAGTTGACCCCGCCGGGAATCGGACCCGGGACCCTAGAAAATAGCGTTAAGGCAAGCACCCTATTAACCACTCATCCGACGGGTTTTATTGTTAATTTCAATTTGTAGATTAAAAATATTTATTTATTCACAATGTTTTTTCTTAAAAAATATTGATTACTTTAAAAAATCATTACATATTAATTATGTAAAAATCAAAGAATTTTGGACAGTATTTTTAAAAATATAATATTGTCGTTTGTATTATATATATGAAATGTGTAAGTATTTTTCGTGGAGAAGACTTTCTTGTTGCCAAATTTAAAGGCGGGCGAAACCGCGGTGCATAGCGAGTAAGAAAAAGTTTCGTTTAATAGTGTGTAGGCACTGCAAATGTATACTAATATTATACAGAGGCGAAGTTTGTTTGTTTGTAAGTAAGAAGAAATCTTAAAAATAGAATAGAATTTCAGTACGGACACAGGCTAAATATTCCACGCAGACGCAGCCTTGGGTACCAGTGATCTAAAAAGTAAAGATTTAAAGGCTTCAGTAAAAGGCGTCAGTGTATGTCAGTTCAGGCATTATGTCTTTTATTTTTCAACGCAGACGAAGCCGTGGGCACCAGCTTGTGCTTGATATTACGATAATTATGACCTAAACATAGTTGTCGTAATATCAAGAAAGATTCTTGAAAGGTTGGAATTGGAGGAGGATTTAGTATCAAATTTAATGGGCCCCATTAAAAGGTATCTCAAAAAATTAATTAGAAAAAGCTAGTTATAACGAAGGTTATATATTTTTTATCCGAGTGAGATCATTACTGTAGTGCGCAGCACGAGAGTTGGGTCGTTTTCGAGTTTGAAACTCAAACGATTAAATATTTTAATTCGGTTCATTGAGCCGAAGGTCGGGCTCATACTCAATTCGACACAAACTTAATGAGAAATGTTACCGTACATTAAAATGGTCATTTAAAATAATTAAAATTACATTCGGTCAAACGTTGATTGAGTAAAACTCACTGATTAGAATTATTCTTTAATTTTGACAGAGCTAATATTGGGCGTGGTGTCAAATTGAGACAATTTTAATTAGTGGCAGGGCACACTGCGTATTTGGCGGTAGTAACCACCCCCTTACAGAAGACCACCGTGAAATAACAGCACATGTGCTGTTGTGTTTCGGTGAGTGAATAAGGAATGCCAGAGCCCATTTCCCTATTCCCTCCTATAAAAATCCCTTATCCTTAATCCTACTGTAGTCGGCAGCGCACTTGTAGCAGCTTTGGCGTTGCTTGTGTTATAGGCGACTGTAGCCAAGTGGACCATCAGCCTGTCTGCCGATCTTAACATAAAAAAAATATCCGATCTATATTATTAGATTGATTGTATATTTATTAGGTAATCTGCATTTTGCAATCATAAATTAAGCAACTCACCTGGAAACCAAATGATCACCGTCAATAACGGCATGTGTTCTTTTGTTTTTTGGTGCATGACTAAGGGTTGCCAGAGTCCATTTACTTATCCCAAATTGACCCTAACCCTTTATCTTGTGCTACGGTCAAATATTTGCTATAAAAATAAAAGAAAATGTATCTCACATTGTATGGATTCGAAAGAATATTAGTGAGAGAATATTGTTCGGGGTTCGATAGGTTAGTGAAGTAGCAAAAGAGAGAAAAATATAATTAAGGGGGAGACAAACGCTAAATACTAAAAATATCCATTGTTTAATGAAGATGTTACAAGAAATGGACAAGACAATTGCTTTGAAAAAAATATATATTATACTTAAACATGTGAAGAACCAATTGTATTAATTAGAATTTTCGTTAAAGTAATAGAAACTCCACAAAAAAAGTTAGAACACAAGAAGAATTTAACCTTTATTGAAAATTCTCTCGAAAACGGCTTATTGCAGGCATATGAATCCTGTACCTATTAATAAGTTAATATCAGATTAAAAAATTGTCTTAATAAAAAAAATTTTTTTTTGTGTAATGTTCTAATGGTAAAAACAAAAAAACACCATTTCTAGTCCTGTTGAATTGGATCCGTCGCCAGTGAGTTCTATAGTAAATGTCATTTCCTCAGATAAAGCAGTACTAGCTGTAAGGCCGCTACTCCAAAGTGTATATAGTTATATATAACCATATATGGTTATACGATATAAAATATAGTATAACCATATACCGTAACAGATCTTTTGAGGTATTAGAGTTCTTAGAGATAATTATTTTTATTCTCATGTACAGAACATATTTATACGTACATACCTACCTTAAAATCGAAAACAATCCGTGTCTGCACATTAAACATTTTTTTTAAAAACAAATTGTACACATTATGTTACTGAGGCCAAAATGATAGTTTTAGAATTTTTGTCTGTTCTCAGAAACGGCTTAACCGATTTGAATGCGGTTTTCACTGTGATGTAGCAAGATTCCCGTAACATTTAGTATTTTTTTTCATTCCAATCGGTAGACCAACAACAAAAAAAGTTACGCGCTATACCGAATACCACGCGTGCGAAGTTGCGGGCTCAGCTAGTAGTAATAAATATATATAATTATGGGAATCGTTTACTCGCTGAAACACCCCTTACTCACTCGCTGAAACAAAACAGCGCACATGCTGTTACTATCATGATGAGTTTATGGTTGATGATGGCAGAGTTTCTACAACTATAAAATGTTCGAATTTAGAAGGAAAGAAAGCCAAGTATCCTTGGCGAAAGGTTATCTGTGCTCAGGTATTTGGACAAGCGATAAACAAAGCTTCAATTGGATTACAAACAGAAACAGGCCTTGGAACCCTCGTCCCGTTCAGATAACTTAACATTTTGTTAAGTTACAGGACGTTATTTGGTTAGGCAGATCAGGTTACTTATTTCACTGATTGCAATCCGAAAATAAGATTTTTGTTGATTTTGCTTACAATAAAGACAATTTAATGTTGTACATATAATAAAATCGTAAAGAGCATAGCCTCTACAATTAATATTTTATAAAAAAAAATGTATTACATGAGGTTATCGAACTCAAAAAAATAGTTTTTAGTAATTTTGACTGTTTGTTTGTTTGTCTGTGCGTTTGTACACGCTAATCTCAGAAACGGCTTAACTGACTTGAATGCGGTTTTCACTTTTTTTAATGTTAAGATCGACAGACAGGCTGATCGATCCACTTGATGGTAGATGGTAGATTCTAATCGGTTTACAAACAAAAAACTTACGCACTATACCGAATACCATGCGTACAAAGTTGCGGGCTCAACTAATCTATATATAAAAATTTCCCTTGGTCACGGCATCACGCGTGAACGGGTAGACCGATTTTAATTCGGTTTTCACTAATGGAAAGAGGGATAAACCGGGAATGTTCATATATGTATATAAAAATTGCACGCCAGGCGAAGCCGGGGGCGGGTCGCTAGTATAGGTACAACAAAGGCCCAAATGGCCCTTAGCGAATCTTAATCACGCAACGGTTTTTTAACTCTAAGGGAATTTGTAATTACTTAGTACAGAAATGTAGTTGTCTTCTAAGCAAGCAGTAAAAAGCTCTCTTAGGAGGCTTGAATTTTAAAATTTTAAAATGCATTTATTTCAAAATTGCCCTTTACTCAATTGCTGATTGGGCAATCACAAAATATAATGTTTGTAAAATACAACAGCAGATATATCATAAACACTCTAAAGTAATTTTGTCACTGATTTGTAAAAGCACTGTACTCGATTCGAGCTAGCTTAGTGCTTTCCTAATATAACTACTAACTATTTTCTTTAAGGTCGAAACATAACCTTTCATAGACGAAGCTACGACGAAAGCTTTTTATGAAACAAAAATTGAATCTTGACTAAGTCCTTGTCCTTAATCCTACTGTAGTCGGCAGCGCACTTGCAGCAGCTTTGGCGTTGTTTGCTTGTGTTATAGGTGACGGTAGCCACCTACCATCAAGTGGACCGTCAGCCTGTCTGCCGATTTTAACATAAAAAAAAAGTTGAAGAAATAAACACCAGGGAATTAAGGGTTCAATAAAATATTTTTTGTGAAATTATAAATTTCATTATTATTAGAAAATGACAACCATTTTTGAATCCAAAATCAGGTTAAAAACCACGAATATTTTATAGTTTATTTAATGAATAATGTAAAGACTTAATGAACGTAAGAGCAAGTAAATATGTATTTACGACCTTTAGGTAGGCCTTGTGTTTTCTCCAGGGCACAGTTCAGAGAAGTCTTTTACTGGCCGGTTTCTGCTAGCTAAGCGTTTTATGGGTTGCACATAATTTAAACACAAGACCGGAGGTTGACTTGAGGATCCGATACACAATATACTAAACACAGTAGGTAAGCATATTTGTTATTGACTTCTTTACTGTTGAAGTGAAATTATGCCATGGTTTTTACATTTAACAAGCATATTCTACATCCTCTACAGTCCTTTTTTTCTCTTGAGTAACAGATTTTCTCTAATAGTGTCAAAAGAATCTTATGTTTGTCCAAATGACGTATAGAATAGGGGATCGGACAGTAATCAAATTAAAATCTAAAATGTACTTAGAAAGAAAATATATAATCTTTTACGATTATTTATCAAATAATAATTTAATATAATTTATTTAAATATTTTTAAATGAAGAAATAAAAGTTTAATTTTTTACAATATTTTTAATCTATACTGAATCACCAATCACAGTGCGTGACGTCATTTGTGGGCAATCATTGTCTTATGCCAATGCAGCTGTTTTGTTATGATATGACCACAAATGACGTTACGCGCTCTCAGATGAACTATCGTGGCGTTTTGGCGGCATTTTCAAACAAACAATATTAAAACATGATTTTGAGTACCTAAAAGGCTATAAATAAATAAAATAGTATTTTTTATGGGAATAAATATCCATGAAGATTAATTTAAAACACTTTCTGAAATTTTGTCCGATCCCCTATTACGCGAAAGAAGTACACGTCTCTATGAAATTTTTGAGCTAATTATCAACATTTTAATGAAGTTATTTATCAAAAGAGAGTTTGAACCCTGTAAATCTACATCTAATATGTAAAATTCTCGTGTCACAGTGTTTGTATCAAAACACCTCCGAAACAGCTTGATCGGTTCTTATGAAGTTTTGTGTATATATTTAGTAGCTATGAGAATAGGTCGTAAAGTATTTTTCACCTTCCTACCCCCACCCTGCATTATTTAATCGCGATTTTAGTATTTTTGTATGAACAATATCCAAAAAAAATTATCGTCGTTCACTGACGTGAAGTGTCGTCATTTTGACACATGGTTTGAAAATAAAATTGGACCAGATAGGTGGCGCCACAATCGGGTTAGAGAATTATTTTCTGGTTCGGGCAGGACAACGTCTGCTGGGTCAGCTAGTCTACATATATGTATATTTACATATCTATACTAATTATAAAATAAAGCCTCCGCTAACTGCTTCCAGATCATCAAATAGATTTTGATACGATTTTCACTAATGAAAGAGTGATAACGTTTAAGGTTTCTGTTGCAATCCGTGCGAATCCAGGAGCAGGTCGCCAGTAAATGTTATAAGGCAAGACATTTTTATATTATTCTAAAAAGAGTTTTAAGACAAATTTCTTTATTAAATTTTGACCGCTGAAAACATTGTCTGAAGAAAGCTTAGGTACTCTTATTTACCGCACCGTTGGTTCCAAAACTCTCAAGGTTGAAAATAACTTTTTGAGGACTTCCTTTAATTCCCTAAAATTATGGCAGCGATAAAAAGCAAAATTGTACAAAACTGAAAGTAGGTCAATTTAATATCTTGCGCTCACTATATAATGCTCAGATACATCTTCAGCAACAAGTAAACTCGTATCCGATTGGGCGTGATATAATGGACGATAGCCAATAGAACCCAAGATGCAGCAGACAAAATGTGCAATGTTTTCTGTTAGGGCGAAATACACTTATATTATACTAGTTTTAGCCTGGGGCTTAATATTTGGAGAACCCAAGATTAGGGGAAGATTTTCTGCTGTCGTGTTATGAGAATTAACCTATTTTGGCAATGTATCCTGCAAGGGTCCAGACTGAGTGCAGAGAATGGCACAATCATGGTAGTTTCTCCAATCCATACTAATATTATAAATGTGAAAGTAACTGTGTATGTCTGTCTGTTATATTTTCACGCCTAAACCGCTGAACCGATCATTGTGAAATTTTGCATACACGTTGTCAAGGATAAAGAAAAGGACATAGGGTACCTTTAATCCAGAAAAAAGAACTGTTCCCGAGGGATCATCTAATGCCTGGCAAAGCTATTACTGCAATAAATAAAAGATGTTAGGCCTTACGTTGCTCATATATTTAGTCAGGTGTTATTTTTTTATTTTTGAACGCAGGCGAAGCCGCAGGCACCATCTAGTTGGCTATATATTATATAACATCATTGATTAATTTTTCAACAGAATATGTTCAGAAAGCTCATCATACAAAAGCCTGGATGTGTGCTGGTGTGTTTCGATAAGTGAGTAAGGGATACCGTATCCCATTTCCCTATCCTTCCTAATCTCTTATCCTTAATCCTATTAAGCCTGCAGCAAATTAGTAGCATTGCTTGTGTCAATAAGGCGACGATAGCTACCATCCCGTCTGACGATCTTTACATATTGAAAAACCCGAGTTCCCTAAAATAGTGGAACAGTATTTTTGCCATTCCTGCACAGCCCTTTTTTTTAAGGTGGTTACTTCTATCACTGAGAGAGTACATACCTCACAGTTTATTAACTTTACAATTTTATACTATAGCTAACTTAAATTTAGTAAAATATCAACCTCTAAAACTTTTGTCGATGGTTCTGATGGACTCAGTAGTCCACTTCTAATTCCTGTGCTGCTAATCACTATGCTGTGTCACCTACGAAGGTGTATGCAACAGAATATTTCAGTAACACTTCTTAACTGTAATAATGTTTAATGCATGTACACTTTTTGTCCTATCCCTTAAACCAATAATGCCTAACAATTTAACCTTACATATTTAACTAGACGATCTCGTGTCATGAAAAGCTAATAGCAGTCAAATTGCTTGTAAAAGCTGCCCGTAAACTTGGCACGCAGCGTCCCAATTAAAACTAAAAGGAAACTACGACCCGAAAGTTTTGCCCAAGGGTATGGAATGTGGAATTCTTTAAAATGCCCGCGGCGTACGGATCGAAGCCGATATTGCTTATTGTGTGAGCGTTGGCTCTTGGCACGGTTCAAATACGTGAAACGACATTTAGCCAATCAAATAAAATATGTTGGAAACACAATTCTTATAAACAACATTGTTGTACAGGTAAATGTAAACTCTGCGATTGATTATCGACAATGTTTCGTAAGCTCTGGTAACAGTAGTCCGGTTACTAGTCCGGTAATGAGTCCCCCCTTATCTCCGAAACTACTGAACCCAAAATTTTGAAAAAAAAAAAAAAAATTACTGTTGATACACGAACTCCAATTAAAAAAAAATAATGATATAGAATTACAAATACACAGTTTTTTTTATTCGTTTGATATCAATATTTCTTTTTTAGGGTTCCGTACGTCCGAATAAAAAAACGGAACCCTTATACTGAACCCAAAATTTTGAAAAAAATAATTACAAAAATTAGTTTTCTACTTATAGATTATAGGAAAACCTATAAGAAGTCCATGATATTAAAATAACATGGTAAATCACTCAATATTGTGCGGATAGGTAACATCGTACGGAACCCTCTTCACGCGAGTTCAGCTCGCACTTGTTCTATTTTTTTACGATAGTTATGATTAATTTGTTGCCAAAACAATGTGAAATAGACAGCAAAGATCTCTATATATAAAAATGAATCCCTATTTCCCTTGGTCACGGCATCACGCGTGAACGGGTAGACCGATTTTGATTCGGTTTTCACTAATGGAAAGAGGGATAAACGGGGAATGTTTATATATATAAAAATTGCACCCCGGGCGAAGCCGGGGGCGGGTCGCTAGTATTTGATAAAATGATAAAATATAAAATTCTTACACATTAACAAATACTAAATATTCACAAATTCACTTTGATCCTTTACGAAAGTGCACGCGCCGATGTAAAAAGCCAACAAATTCTTTTAAATTCTTTTAATGAGAGTTTATTACTTATATAATTTAAATTTAAATTGATCATAATTATTTTGTTTATATTTATAAACAATTACATTACATTAACCGTTGAAAACGCTTATCAAGGTTATTAATTACAATTATCTAAGTAAGTTTATTGACGCCAAAGAAGTATAACTTCTCACATAACATATTTTGAGTTGTATAATAGACCGACATTTTAAGTATGTGATATTTTAAGTAGTGGCAGGGCACACTGCGTTTTCGCAGTCATTTGGGCAGCCCGTCTGGCGGCAGTAACCACCCCCTTACAGAAGACCGCCGTGAAATAACAGCACGTGTGCTGTTGTGTTTCGGTGAGTGAGTAAGGGATGCCAGAGCCTGTTTCCCTATCCACTCCTAATCCCTTATCCTTAATCCTACTGTAGTCGGCAGCGTACTTGCAGCAGCTTTGGCGTTGCTTGTGTTATAGACGACGGTAGCCACCTACCATCAAGTGGACCGTCAGCCTGTCTGTCGACCTTAACATAAAGAATATATTAAATTAATCATTTGAATTTAATTAAAAAATATATAAACCACAATTTTAGGGAAATCACACTAAACGACTATCACCCAATTCCCTCTGAAACAGTGTCCACATGTCACTATTTCATTTTCACCGGTTTCATTGCAATATGTATTCATGAGCTGTGGCGACAGGAAGTGACGTGCGTATGGGCGGAACATTTGTTTTTACTCCCAATTTGATCCTATTCACAATGGCGTAGAAGTCATTTTGCTTTATATACCTACAACTTGCCTATCACCGTGTTTAAAGTTGAATGAGTGGCATGCAATTTCACATGCTGTTTTAATATAGTTTCAAATAGTGTAGAGTAAGGAGAAGGATTTGCACAGCAGCTCTTGATGTTAATGCGTCAATCATTACATCTATGATAAATTTAAGGCAACAATCGCTTCCCAGGTGTTAAAGAGATCATAAAAGAGCCTTCCATTTATTCCAATGGCTGCCTTTTCGTCACATCTATACTAATATTATAAAGCTGAAGAGTTTGTTTGTTTGGTTGAACGCGCTAATCTCAGGAACTACTGGTTCGAATTGAAAAATTCTTTTTGTGTTGGATAATCCATTTGTCGAGGATGGCTATAGGCTATATAACATCACGCTACGACCAATAGGAACGGAGCTTCAATGAAAAACGTTGCAAAACAGGGAAAAATTATCCCCCTTGTAGACTTCCGTTGCGCGCGCTGCGTAAACGGTTAAAGTTACGTAAAAATGATGTATGACGGAATTGTTCCCCCTTAAAAGTTGTAAAAAAAAGTTCGGACAGCATATGTCTATCTTTTAAGGTTGACTCACTATAACCTTTTTTATGGTAATCAAATTTGTTCTAAAATAATGCATTATTAGCGAAAGTGTGGCTTTCGCCTTCAGGTGAGTGAGTGAGGGATGCCAGGGCCCATTTTCCTATCCACTCCTAATCCCCTATCCTGAATCCTACTGCAGTTGGCAACGCACTTGCAGCAGCTTTGGCGTTGCTTGTGTTATAGGCGACGGTAGCCACCTACCATCAAGTGGACCGTCAGCCTGTCTGCCGACCTGACATAAAAAAAAATGTTTTTATAAACATGATATTAATCGTTATCCAAATAAATAAGTTATTGATCAAAAGTATTTAATTTTGAGCAATATTGCCCTTGAGGTCGTTTGATTTCAATGAATATCTTAGGAAATATCTTAAATTAAAAAGTACTCGGGAGAAAATAAATTGAAGCGGTCTCGCACCAACGCGACGCGAACGACGGGACTCGCTTGATGCAGACGCAAGCGTTATGTTACACATATTTCTCATTTTTCAACGCGGACAAAGCCGCGGCCATCAGCTAGTATTAACATAAAACATAATATACTTAGCTCATAACATACCTAGCTAATAGAAGGTTAGGCTCACAAAGGACACTGTTTTGTTGGTGTTAGTATATATTTTTTAATATTTTTATTTATTTACTTATTTTTATGCAAATTATCTCTATAGAAAAGCTTTGAGATTATCGCGAACATACACACATACTCACTATTGGATGAGTGGTCAGGGTGCTTGCCTTAACGCTCTGTTCTACGGTTCCCGGGTTAGATTCCCGGCAGGGTCAACTTTTCAAATTTTGCTCTGATCTGGATGTGAAAAATAGTGGCAGGGCACACTGCGTTTGCAGTTATTTGGGCAGCTCGCATGGCGGCAGTAACCACCCCCTTACAGAAGACCACCGTGAAATAACTGCACGTGTGCTGTTGTGTTTCGGTGAGTGAGCCCATTTTCCTATCCAATTCCTTATTCTTAATCCTACTATAGTCGGCAGCGCACTTGCAGCAGCGGCGGGGGACTTTGTTTTATAATATGTGAGGATTAGCTGGGGCATGCGCGTGAGGCGCCCGCCTTCTTTGACAAAAACCCAATAACTCGGCAAAAATAAATAAGATATTCATGAATTATACACACAACACATCTTCAGAAATTACTCATTCCACCGATATAATCTATCTCTATATATATAACCGTACCATTACCGTAGACTCTAAATTACAATGGGCTCCACATATTGAGAAACTAAGTAAAAGACTTAGCTCTGTGGTTTATGCAGTTAAGCAGATTCGACGCCTAACGGATGTCGAAACTGTCGGATGCCCTAATTCTTTGGGGTGGCGCTGCGGACATAAATACTATTTTCATTTTACAAAAAAGGGCCATTAGAGCCATCTATCAACTAGATCCGCAGTCTTCCCTCAGAGAAAAGTTCAAAGAAATTAATATTTTAACTGTTACATGTCAGTATATTTATGAAAATTTAATTTACGCGCATAAAAATATTAGTCAATTTAATAAAAAATGTGATGTACACAACACAATATAGGTACTAGGTTTAAAAATAATTTAGATTTACATAAGACGCGACTCCACAAGATAAGTAATTCTTTTATGGGTCAGTCTATACGGTTTTATAATAAACTGCCTGAGATGATCAGAACCTTATCTATAAATAAATTTAAAGTTGTCATTAAAACCAAACTCCTCTCGAAAGGCTATTATAAGGTTACCGATTATTTAAGTGACAATGAAGCCTGGAATTAAAGCCTGGATTCGGAGCTCATACTATGCTTAGTATTGTATATTTACCTTAGGTATTAAGTGAATGATTATAATTATTGTAATTTTTTTATATTGTAAAGATGACAAAAAGAATAGTATCCTGAGTTTCTTTCGGGGTTTCTTCTCAGGATCGTCATCTTGGCTTTTTTTCCGAAACCCTGGTAAATTTAAATTTAACTGGTAATTCCAAATGATGATCATAAGAGTTTCCTGGAGTTTCCCATTTTCCTTAGTCACGGCATCACGCGTAAACGGGTAGACCGATTTTAATTCGGTTTTCACTAATGGAAAGAGGGATAAACGGGGAATGTTCATGTATATAAAAATTGCACCACGGGCGAAGCCGGGGACGGGCCGCTAGTCAGTAATAAAATTAGTTCACAATTTTCCGAGATTAGCGCATAGGTACATAATACAGACAGAGAAAAAAGAGTAGATACTTATTCTATGTGGGTAATGATTAATTTTTAGTGTATCAGAATGTTGATTGTTGAAGTTTCATCCTTATCAAATAAATAATAATAATAATTTATTTATTTTGGACCAACAAGGATCATATTATTTTAGTAACAACTTAAATCTATATTAATATTTACATACGTTTATTAGTCAATACATGAACCATACAACAGTGATTCAGGTACTGACAGTCAAGCCTAGCAGTAAATACACTCAGGATGCAGGTAGAGCTTGTCCAAACCCTATGCACCAGGGATGCACACCGCTTCGGGATTATCGTATAGAAACAGTCGACCCGTGACTCGGTGAACATTCCCGATGCACTACAAAATCGGGGAAGCCCCATCAGCACTCTAAACGCATCATTGTACTGAACTCGCAGAGCGCTGTACTGCCTTCGGGTATACTCCGCCCACAGGCTGCTCGTGTAGAAGGACGTACAAAATGCTCTAAAAGGAGGCACTTTGACATCCCTCGAACATCTGGCGAACCTGCGAGCAATCATATTAATCCTGACAGACAGCGCCCTACGCTCTCTCTCTATGACTGCATCGTCCTTCAAGTCAGAGGTTACCCAGTGTCCAAGATATTTAAAAATTGGTCTTAGAGTCGTACTATTTAGTTTGATGGACGCAATAGTGTCCGGACACTTACCTCTAACCCGAAAGACCAAGCATCCACTTTTCTTCGTGTTATAAACTAGTCCGTGTGTGTGGCCGTATTTTTTACAGATACTTAACAATCTCCCTAGACCATAAAGCCTCCGGTGTGGAAATTTTATGAGGAGTAAAATTAATACAATCGTTAAGGCGACGCCAGCCCCTAATGATAAAAAAATCCACTTATTTGTAACCGTTTTCCTTTTAAATTACCATAATAATTATAATTAAAAAAATACTCAAATCATCTGCAGGATATATGAAAGAGGATCATCGTAATTATTTTTTAAATTATATTTAATTATATATATATAAAAAATTACTAATTTGCGGTCTAATATCGATGTTGTAACCGTGCGATTTGCTTAATATACAATATTTTAAATAGCTGATTCTTAAGATAAATTTTAAGATTCACTATCTGAAGTCTCATCAAAAGAAAAATTTGAATTATACTTTATTTAATTTTTAAATAGATATTTCCGAGATTTGCAAGTAGCGACTCCCCCTCAGCAGTCCCGTAATTCAGTACAGAACGAGTTTTGTGGCTGGAGTCGCCTTAACTAAAAAAACGTTACCTTATCTATTGACGCGAGGAAAATTTTATACGTATAAACGAGTAAACTTCAGTCCTGCTTCGGAGCTGACACACACACACTTTTCTTTACTGTCCTTTTGTCGTGTACTCTGTCATAACAAAGTATAACAAAAGTTGTGTTTGCATCTTGATGGTTATTCCAGTTAATCGGTAATATTGTTTGTGTCAGATTGTGTGCTGTTTTTCAAATCAAATAAAGAAAAAATAATGAGTATGACGGCGCTTTTGATTAACGAGAGTAATACAACATCTTTGACGAGAGTAAACAGCAATGACAACTGTCAGTTGTCAACTGAACAGCGGGATCGGAATGTCATTGTCGTGGACTCTGACACAACACCGAGTGCTAGCGCAGAGGCATGGCAGCCGAGCAGTACCTCACGGGAAGGCAATCGGCTTACATCAAGTGAATCGTGCTACGTGTTTGGTGGAGTGTTAACTGATTTGGTGTGATTGGCTGGTGGACAATGCGATCGAGGACTTATTTTGTGCCGATTATAGCGTTTTGTTTAGAATTACAACGCATGACCTAACGTTGACTTTATCAAATGTGGAGACCAATGATACGGAGAACTCTAATCATGTCCCTACAAGACCAATGATACCAAGGACTTTAATCATGTCCCTTCAAGTAAATAAAAGTTATATTGAGCAGTTCCAGAAGATCAATTTAAAATAACAGAGCTTGTGCTATTTATTTCAGTGCTTATGTAAAGGATAGTTGAGCTCATTCCCCTATCCCCACTCTATCCCTCATCCTTTATCCTATTTGAAGTCGGCAGCTGAATTGTGTCCCCCGGTAGTTAATTTTATTTTACGCCTTTAAATAAAAACAAGCAATCGCTTGTGTTTCAAAAAATATTCAATAAAAAGAATGTTTGAATACGCACAAATTGTTTCATGTTTGGAGGAGTCATACAAAAACAATGTTTGCTGAAAACGTGAATTTTCTGCTCTATGGACGCTTTGTTTTAGAGAAAAGAAAGAGGTCGCGCTTCTGTATGTTTATGAACAAAAACTTTGTATATGACATTACTTATTATTGTTGATGCGTATCTCTTCGTTAGAGTTCACAGTTTTATGATACTTTTGTGTTTGTAAGTCAATTTAGTAAAAGAGAAAAAGCAATGACAAAATTTTGAAAAAAAAGGACAATTTTATAAACATATACAGAAAATATAAAATATGAAATTATTAACATACTAGCTATTACACGCGCCTTCTCTTTATAAAATACTATGTTACCCGTTGATAATGTAGCTTTCTATAAGTGAAAGAATTTTTAAAATCGGTCCAGTAGTTTTTAAAATCGGTCAGGGAGAGATGAGGGTAGGGTGAGTAGCTTAGAGATGAGGGTAGGGTGAGTAGCTTATGTTACTCGCTGATAATGTAGCTTTCTATAGGTGAAAGAATTTTTAAAATCGGTCCAGTAGTTTTTAAAATCGGTCAGGGGGAGATGGGGGTAGGGTGAGTAGCTTATGTTACTCGCTGATAATGTAGCTTTCTATAGGTGAAAGAATTTTTAAAATCGGTCCAGTAGTTTATAAAATCGGTCATGGGGGAGATGGGGGTAGGATGAGTAGCTTATGTTACTCGCTGATAATGTAGCTTTTTATAGGTGAAAGAATTTTTAAAATCGGTCCAGTAGTTTTTAAAATCGGCCAGGGGGGAGATGAGGGTAGGGTGAGTAGCTTATGTTACTCGCTGATAATGTAGCTTTCTATAGGTGAAAGAATTTGTAAAATCGGTCCAGTAGTTTTTAAAATTGGCCAGGGGGGAAATGAGGGTAGGGTGAGTAGCTTATGTTACTCGCTGATAATGTAGCTTTCTATAGGTGAAAGAATTTTTAAAATCGGTCCAGTAGTTTATAAAATCGGTCATGGGGGAGATGGGGGTAGGGTGAGTAGCTTATGTTACTCGCTGATAATGTAGCTTTCTATAGGTGAAAGAATTTTTAAAATCGGTCCAGTAGTTTTTGAGTTTATTCATTACAAACATATAAGTATACAAATCTTTTCTCTATATAATATTAGTATATACTAGTATAGAAAACACTAGATATGTACTTACGATGGGGAACAGAAGCGGTTACGGTTGAAAGTATAAATTTTACATACTTACATTTTGCTTTTAAGTTCTAAATAATTTTAAAACTAATTTAAGTTCTCATTTTAAGTGCTTTTAAGTTCAATAATTTATAAAAAATGACGTATGGCGTAACAGTAAAAGTAGCACCCAAAGTAAGACTGCTCGTTATTATATACATATTTACGAGACCGCGCGCACACATCCGCGTCATAGTAAGTCAACGCAAAACTATGACAACTATGTGTCTGAGATATATTTAG
Source organism: Bembecia ichneumoniformis (assembly GCA_910589475.2). Taxonomy (NCBI): domain Eukaryota; kingdom Metazoa; phylum Arthropoda; class Insecta; order Lepidoptera; family Sesiidae; genus Bembecia; species Bembecia ichneumoniformis. The sequence goes on from OU342520.1 coordinate 2,312,671, forward strand.
ACAGACATTTATTATGGTTATTATATTATATAGCCCACGACACAGTGCTGCCCCCACGTTTAACCCGTGGCAATCCCCCACGACGCTAGTCAGCGATTTGATTGAAGTACGAGTACGCCGCGCGTATTCAACACGGTCGGTCGCACGCTATGGGTTTAGCGCTCGACGTCCCATTCGCGGCTCCTGCACCTACGCCCAAAATTAGCTCGTTACTAAATTATCTCAAAGAGAATATTAATCACTTATGTTAACTTTATTGTGAAACTAGTTCTGTGTTAAATATATTAAATGTGCTCGCACGGGACTGTTTCATTCTTTTCTTCCCGTGGAGCTGGCGCTCAAAGATAACACGGCTACATCCGCCATGTTGTATTGCGGCCACATTGTCTAAACCAGAGTTTCTCAGACTTTTTTCCCATAGACCACTTTCAAAATTTAGCTGGTTCCGGTGGACCCCCTCCAGCTCTACCATATTCATAAAACTCGACAAAAAAATGTGAAGATTAGATCTAACTATGGAAATTTGCGTTGCGGCTGAGTTCCAACCACGAATGGAGAGTTTTCTAAAAGAAATAAGTGAGAATTGGTTGTTTTTTTTGTCATCCCCATTTTTTTGTCACGCCAACGTAGACCCCCGTCGAGTCTCCTGTGGATCCCTGGGAGTTCACCTGGATCACTTTGGGAACTAAGGGTCTAAACGTTAGACGTTATGCTACAATTTAGCGTCCGACCTTACAATTTGGCGCCCAAAGTTCTAAAGGACTTAAAGGGAGCCATAACGACGTTACAATAATATGTATTAAGGGCTTCAATTGTTCTAAAAAATTCATTGAATAGGATTCAAAATTCAGCCTAATTATATAAATTCTGTTTTGATTCATACTTTTATGGATATGAAAATTTTTTAAGAGAAAATCAAATTATAATTTGGCTTATAAGCCAAATTGTAGGCTATCTGATCCAGTTTTTGTATACATAAACTCGATCAGTTAGCCTAAATTATTTCACTTATTATTTCACTTTACTGGCAGAGTACACTGCTATGTAGACAAATCTAACAGCACGCGTGGCTGCAGTAACTACCACCTTCGGAAGACCACCGTGAAAGTGTGCTGGTGTTCTTTTAACTAACGGTAGCCACCTATCAGCTAGGAGGTCGTCAGCTTGCTTGCCTAATTTTACATACAAAAAGAAAAAGTTTCAAGAAAACAAAGACAATGAAATAAATTAAAGTATACTGCCATTTACCATATTTTGTTTATGACGCATCGTATCAATTTCACAAAGCAAACAATGATATTAGCCGGACGGATGTGAAGGTAGCTAGCTCACATAAAAAGGCATCCGAGCGCGAAAGGTCCCATATAAATATTACGGTGTTATAAATCTGTGGTATTTTATCTTGATGGGATAAACGTTGAGCTACTAGCCATGCCATACATAAGTACTTAAAACATTTAACCTTTTATCTCACATGAAAAACATATTTTTTTAGCAATTTTAATCAAGCTTCTGTATATCAGTTTTTTTTCCTCTTTTAATACATATTTTCATAATTACAAGCGTTTTGTTTTAAGTCAATTCAAAGCGAATCGTATTCAATTTCCACTACGTCATTGTAATCCAACCTATCCTTATAAAATATAAATTGAAGTCGCTGCCCGAGTCTGTCTGTCTGTCTATATATCCTCTACCCTATCCTAAATCACACACCGGATTTTGATGCGGCTTTCACTAAAGGAAAGAGAAATAAACGAGGAAGGTTTATATTAGGCGGGGGGAAAGTCTTTTTGCATATAATATGTATAAACTTGCAATAAAATCTTTTTGGCTGTACTATTTGTATCTGGCTGGTTTTGATGACTCTTGAGTTTCCATATCAAATGCGAAGAAACTTTTTCTCCAACCTATTATATATCTAGCTGAGCCCGCAACTTCGTACGCGTAGTATTCGGTATAGCCCGTAACTTTTTTGTTGGAGCAAACACTAAATGTTACGGGAAGCTTGCTACAATACATCAGTGAAAACCTCATTCAAATCGGTTAAGCCGTTTCTGAGATTAGCGTGCACAAGCGCACTGACATATAGACAAAAATTGTAAAGACTATTTTTTGACCTCAATAACATAAGTACAACGTGTACAAATTGTTTCAATGTAACAGACACAGCTCGTTTACGATTTTATTATATGTACAGATAAAATTTAAATGCGTCCCTACGAAGCGAGGGGCGGGCCGCTAGTCCATACTAATATTATAAACTAGCTGAACTCGGCCACGCTTCGCTACGGTCCATACGGCGGCGGCGTGCGCATGGGGCGCGCGGTACTGTACACTGCTTATATATAATACTATTTATCGTAGCGTGATCTTATAGCCTATAGGCTTCCTCGATAAATGGACTATTCAAAACAAAAAAAATATATTTCAATTTGAACCAGTAGTTCCTGAGATTAGCGCGTTCAAACAAACAAACAAACTCTTCGGCTTTATAATATTAGTATAGATGTGAAAACTCTGTCTGTCTGTTAACTTTTCACTCTTTAACTACCCAACCGATCATCATAAAATTTTACATATACGGTGTCAGGGACACAGGAAACAACATAAAATAAACGGCATACAGGACCTTTCATCTAGAAAAAAAAGAACCGTTCCCGAGGGATCGTCTAAAAATAAGAGTCCAACGTATAATAGCTATGAAAATTATTTCAGTTGTTATATTGCTTGTATATTTTTTCAGGCTTTAAATTCTTATTTTTTAACACGTAAGAAGTCGCGGGCATCAGCTAGTATAATTATAAATGTGAAAGTTATTTATAGTTAGTTTGTAACACTTTCACGTCTTATCTACGCAACTGTCATGAAATTTTGCATAGGTCACGGGTACAGAAAAGGACATGGGTACCTTTCATCCAGAAAAAAAGTATTGTTCCCGAAGGACGCGGATCCCGATAGGCAAAAGCTAGTTTCCAATAAATGTCTTATATTCCCATTAACATTTCTTATGTTCCCCAATAAGAGTCTACAGAGCACTTTAGCCCCTAGTATAGTTTGCATTGAAAATATGAAAGTAAGACAAAAAGTATTTCTTTAAAAGTAATCCAGGGCTGCAGGTCGTCTCTGAATCCAAGTTGCTCTGACCGTTCCTACTAGAAAATTATAGAGGGAAGGCAATGTCCAGCACTGATGATTTTTGAGTGTATTCTGGAACTTACTACGTTTTCTGGTAACTTCCCGTTGGATGAGTGATTAGGGTGCTCGCCTTAACGCTCTGTTCTAAGGTTCCCGGGTTCGATTCCCGACAGAGTCAATTTCGAAAAATGAACTTTTTAAATTTGGCTCTGGTCTGGATCTGAAAAGTAGTGGCAGGGCACACTGCGTTTCGCAGTCATTTGGGCAGCCCGTCTGGCGGCAGTAACCACCACCTTACAGATGACTACCGTGAAATAAAAGCACGTGTGCTGTTGTGTTTCGATGAGTGAGTAAGGGATGCCAAAGGGATTTCCCTATCCCCTCCCAATAATATCCTTAATCCTACTGTAGTCGGCATCGCACTTGCAACAGCTTTGGCGTTGCTTGTGTTATAGGCGACGTTAGCCCCTACCATCAAGTGGACCGTCAGCCTGTCTGCCGATCTTAATATAAAAAAAAACTTCCATTTACCAACCTCTTACAGAAGACCAGAGTAAAACATTAGCATTTATTTTGTTATTGATACAGAGCATGAGTACAATATGCCAAATCTTTTTATCTGGGTCGGTTCCTCTATGTTGTTTGTGTTCCCAGGCGACGATTGCCACATGCTATTAATACGTATTGTCAGCCTATTTAAAAGGCTTTTTATAACAAACAAAAAAAGGTTACACACACCAAATAAAAAATAGTGGAGAAACCACAGGAAATTCTTATTCCTTTTGATGTCGGTTATCTCGTTTTTCTTGGCACACGAAATGAAAAGTTCGTTGGAGCGAATGGCTCCCATTCGTTTCTAACCAAAAATTAAAGGCGGCGACAACTTACATAAAATTAGCAAGTTTAAGTGGCAACGGAGCGGCTTCGTTATCATATTACATATTTGAGCTGGATCGAAATTTCCTGTCGAAAAGGAAGACGTCCTAAAAAAATGGACATTTTGTGTCTCGATTGCTTATATAATTATTTTTTTTGGACGAATTTTGTAAAAATTACAGTTATAATTCAATGTCACGGGTTTTGGATTAAATTATTGTATTGTACAATATCTTTAACATTGTTTTTTATGTAAAGGTTACGATCCACTTGATGGTAGGTGGCTTATAAGTAGTTCCCATGGTCTGTTGGATTTGACGAGCCTGTTGGATGAGCGGTTAGGGTGGTTGCCTTAACGCTCTGTTCTAGGGTTCCCGGGTTCGATTCCCGGCAGGGTCAACTTTGAAAAACGAACTTTTCAAATTTGGCTCTGGTCTGGATCTGGAAAGTAGTGGCAGGGCACACTGCATTTTGCAGTCATTTGGGCAGCCCGTCTGGCGGCAGTAACCACCCCCTTACAGAAGACCACCGTGAAATAAAAGCACGTGTGCTGTTGTGTTTCGGTGAGTGAGTAAGGGATGCCAGAGCCCATTTCCCTATTCCCTTCTAGTCGGCAGCTCACTTGCAGCAGTTTTGGCGTTGCTTGTATTATAGGCGACGGTAGCCACCTATCATCAAGTGGACCGTCAGCCTGTCTGCCGATCCTAACATAAAAAAGGTAATGCAAGAGCGCTGACGGCCTTAGTGGGATTAAAAATAGGGGATAGAAAAATGGGCTCTGACATCCCTTATCAACTCACCTAATAAACACTTGCCACATTATTTGCCATTACTTGCCAGATCTAGACCAGGGCCAACTGTGTGAAAAGTTTAAGAAAATGTCACTAGGCATATGGTTTGAGATTTGCCCTCACTGACCCTTTTGGATTAATCACCCTGTATAAAACATGAAAAATAGAGATTTGAATAACACTTAGCACATTAAAAATAAACCTCGTAAAAACACCTATTGGGTCCAATTATTATAATATAAAACAATTCAAAGTCTAAATTCAAAAAACTTAGTTTAATTCCATATAGCCCTGACCTTGCACCTTTAGATTTCCACCAGTTTCGGTCTCTTCAGAATTAATTAGGCAGTGTCAGGTTAACATCTAGAGAGGACTGCCAAAACTACTTGTCGCGTTTTTTTGATCAGAAGTCCAAAAATTTCAAAAAAAAAAAAAAAAAAAAAAACTTTATTTGCGCGAACACATGTTTACAGGATTTTAATTTGTATACAGCAGTTACAGTACAAAATGTGTTCTACCCGCCAAGGGCATGCAAACATTTGTGTTTAATTGTTTGTAAACTAATATATTAATAAAGGAATTAATGTTTTCTTATTATAAAATTCTTTAACATCATAATAACAACAGCAACGGGATCATGTCACTACCTACAAGATGGCAAAATGTTATCGAACAAAATGGCACATACGAGTAAATACTGTAATTAAATGAACTTTGAAAAAAAAAAGTCTTGAATTTTAATTTAAATGCCAAGAAACTTTTTCCCTAACCTATTATTTGTGAATTATATGAGTTGCATTAAGATTATAATGAAAACATAACCGGGGTTGGCTCTATAGCCAATTTATGGCAATATTTTTAAAGTACAAATTTTATGGCTAATATTCTAAAATTAATTAACATGGTGTCCATTGTTGACTGTTTTATACCTACGAATCGGCTTTAATCTTAGAGAAGACCACCATGAAATAACACCATGTGTGCTGTTGTTTAAAATGTATTCCACAAATTAACAACAGCTTTTTGTTTGCGAGAGTCCACTTTGCTTATTTATTTCTTAATTGATTAAATCTGGTGCCCCGGAATTTTGTTTCGTCGCAAATTTTTCCCATTCTCTTTGATTCGCGACACTCTCCCGGTTTAGCCCGATGGGGATTCGGCTGTAGCCTCCTCGATTACGATGAACCGATTTGTGAAATTGACTGAACACTTGAGTGTATTTTGTTATTATTCAGAAATCAGAGATTCGTTGAATTTGTAACAAATAAATACAAATGAGCTAATTGAGATTATCTTCGTTGAGGTTTTATGTATAACAAACTAGCAGCCCGTCCCGGCTTCGGACGGGTGGACATTTATTTTTTAAACATTTTTGAGTTTATTCGTGGTAAATGGGAATTTTGTATGGAGGAGGTAAGGTGGGGGGAGTGTGAGTAGCCTATGTTACACGCTGATAATGTAGCTTTCTATAGGGGAAAGAATTTTAAAATCAGTCCAGTAGTCCTTGAGTTTATTCATTACAAACATACATTTGTATGGAGGGGGTAAAGGGGAGAGATGGGGCGAGGGTGAGTAGTCTATGTTACTCGATGATAATATAGCTTTGTATAGGTGAAAGAATTTTTAAAATCGGTCTCGCAGTTTTTGAGTTTATTCATTACAAGCATACAAAAATACATACATACCGTTACGGCTAATTATGAGACGTTCTGGAAAAAGCGTTCGCGCCGACCGAAAGTCTCGAACGTTCCACCCTAACGACGGTAGTCACGTCCCTTCCGAACTAGTGTCAAAAGGAAATTGGTCCTTACGTTTACAACACAGAGTTTACATTTACACAGAACTAGCATTCCCGAACTTTCAATGGTTTCTTTTACAATCTTGTTTACGTTTTCTAATAAATTCAAAATACATCGAAATGTTTGCCGCCAAGTATAAATAAGAGTGCGGCCGGCCAAGATTAATTAGTTGTGCCACAACCAGCGATACGAAAGCGACTCTTCGGAGCTTTTGCGAAGTCAAAATTAAGGGAATCATTGACGACTTTTGGCACGATTAACGGTTTCATCGGACAAGTTTAGAGATTTTGGCAGTCATCTTGGTTTGTGAAAATAAATCGTTCCTTGCCCTTATAGTGCATTTTAACTCACCCTGCACGTAACTATAGAAATCTTTCCTTTTTTAATATTATTGATATAGACTAGTATAGATTAGTATTAGTATATTAGTAGGATAGACGATTTTAGGTATATGTGCTTCCTTTAGGCAATCAATCTGTACGATCCATATCGTACATTAAGCAGTTTTTGGGTTAAGAGTCGGTGTTTGGGACGCGCTCGCGTAATTATTTAATTGTTTTATTAAAATCAGTTCGCATCGATCAATCAAGGCGATCGCGCGTGCTCGCACACTCGGCTCATTTCATCATACCGATAAATCAAGTATCATTAAATCAAGTTAATCAAGTAAAAGGTGTAGTCAATCAAGGACGCTACATACTTTATGGTCCTTCGAGCCGGATTTGAACCAGCGACCTATGGATAACAAGGACGCTCTGTTGCCTACGACTGAAAGTGACCTAAAATCGTGTCTGCAGCAGGAGTCAGGCACTCTATTATGCAGGAGCAGGTCACCAGTGTATTCCCTGAAGGACGACGAGAGTCTCTGCGAAAAGGAGGCGGCCTCCGGGAGATGCAGGGTCTATCAGGAGCCATGCCGATCACAGTGGCATGAGCTACATCAAGTCAACACATACTTTTACTTTTACTGTCAGGAGCAGAAAGTTAAAGTACTCTGCGACGATCAAGTTTCTGCGCTACAGCTGTTGCAAGCTGGCTTATTGACGACAAATCAAGGTTGTCAACTGAAATTCAACGACTTCACCGTGTACACTCACAAGCAGGAGATGAGTGATCTGCACATCACGGCAGATGTTACTGCCCCAAAGCTATCGCCGATCAACTATCTTTTCAACATATCAGTACCGAGCTACGACACTATTAGCGCAGGGGACGAGGACGTTAGCGAGCATTCAAGGCAGTTGACACATCTGCAGAAGCAGATAGAGGAAATGAAGCAGACTGTGCCGCTGCACGACAGCGTCAGCAGCCACGACATTCATCACTATGCGGCAACATACGTCATCGTTATCGTGGCTGCTGTTGGAGCAGGTATCTGGGGAGCGCGCAGGATCTGGCGCAGGCGGTCGGCGCGGGCGGCGACCGAGCAGGTGGCGCAGCGCGTGGGGCGGGCGGCGCCGCCCACCCCGGAGGTGGCGAGGCAGCAGCCGCCCTCCTCCTCCACGGCGGTGATTGACAATCAGTGTGTGTGCAGTGAAAGTGACAAGTGCGTTAAAAAGGTTCCGCGTCATTTGAGTTATGCTAATCTAGGTTATAGTGGTCTGTGCAACCAAGTGCAAGACTTTAAACGGGTGTCGTGTTCTAACGTACCTAAGCAAAACAAAGGCACGTCACCGATCTTTCGTTCTGTATACGTAATCGGTGACGATAGTGTTAAGTTTAATTCTTTGTAAATCATCAATTTGTACTTACTTTACTTACTAACAAGTGTAGGTTAAGGACAAAATGGTATCACCTTGTATCATCTCATCATTACTAACTTCTCTACTTTTCGGTGTGGGAGCATGTACGATCCATATCGTACATTAAGCAGTTTTTGGGTTAAGAGTCGGTGTTTGTAACAAATAAATACAAATGAGCTAATTGAGATTATCTTCGTTGAGGTTTTATGTATAACAAACTAGCAGCCCGTCCCGGCTTCGGACGGGTGGACATTTATTTTTTAAACATTTTTGAGTTTATTCGTGGTAAATGGGAATTTTGTATGGAGGAGGTAAGGTGGGGGGAGTGTGAGTAGCCTATGTTACACGCTGATAATGTAGCTTTCTATAGGGGAAAGAATTTTAAAATCAGTCCAGTAGTCCTTGAGTTTATTCATTACAAACATACATTTGTATGGAGGGGGTAAAGGGGAGAGATGGGGCGAGGGTGAGTAGTCTATGTTACTCGATGATAATATAGCTTTGTATAGGTGAAAGAATTTTTAAAATCGGTCTCGCAGTTTTTGAGTTTATTCATTACAAGCATACAAAAATACATACATACCGTTACGGCTAATTATGAGACGTTCTGGAAAAAGCGTTCGCGCCGACCGAAAGTCTCGAACGTTCCACCCTAACGACGGTAGTCACGTCCCTTCCGAACTAGTGTCAAAAGGAAATTGGTCCTTACGTTTACAACACAGAGTTTACATTTACACAGAACTAGCATTCCCGAACTTTCAATGGTTTCTTTTACAATCTTGTTTACGTTTTCTAATAAATTCAAAATACATCGAAATGTTTGCCGCCAAGTATAAATAAGAGTGCGGCCGGCCAAGATTAATTAGTTGTGCCACAACCAGCGATACGAAAGCGACTCTTCGGAGCTTTTGCGAAGTCAAAATTAAGGGAATCATTGACGACTTTTGGCACGATTAACGGTTTCATCGGACAAGTTTAGAGATTTTGGCAGTCATCTTGGTTTGTGAAAATAAATCGTTCCTTGCCCTTATAGTGCATTTTAACTCACCCTGCACGTAACTATAGAAATCTTTCCTTTTTTAATATTATTGATATAGACTAGTATAGATTAGTATTAGTATATTAGTAGGATAGACGATTTTAGGTATATGTGCTTCCTTTAGGCAATCAATCTGTACGATCCATATCGTACATTAAGCAGTTTTTGGGTTAAGAGTCGGTGTTTGGGACGCGCTCGCGTAATTATTTAATTGTTTTATTAAAATCAGTTCGCATCGATCAATCAAGGCGATCGCGCGTGCTCGCACACTCGGCTCATTTCATCATACCGATAAATCAAGTATCATTAAATCAAGTTAATCAAGTAAAAGGTGTAGTCAATCAAGGACGCTACATACTTTATGGTCCTTCGAGCCGGATTTGAACCAGCGACCTATGGATAACAAGGACGCTCTGTTGCCTACGACTGAAAGTGACCTAAAATCGTGTCTGCAGCAGGAGTCAGGCACTCTATTATGCAGGAGCAGGTCACCAGTGTATTCCCTGAAGGACGACGAGAGTCTCTGCGAAAAGGAGGCGGCCTCCGGGAGATGCAGGGTCTATCAGGAGCCATGCCGATCACAGTGGCATGAGCTACATCAAGTCAACACATACTTTTACTTTTACTGTCAGGAGCAGAAAGTTAAAGTACTCTGCGACGATCAAGTTTCTGCGCTACAGCTGTTGCAAGCTGGCTTATTGACGACAAATCAAGGTTGTCAACTGAAATTCAACGACTTCACCGTGTACACTCACAAGCAGGAGATGAGTGATCTGCACATCACGGCAGATGTTACTGCCCCAAAGCTATCGCCGATCAACTATCTTTTCAACATATCAGTACCGAGCTACGACACTATTAGCGCAGGGGACGAGGACGTTAGCGAGCATTCAAGGCAGTTGACACATCTGCAGAAGCAGATAGAGGAAATGAAGCAGACTGTGCCGCTGCACGACAGCGTCAGCAGCCACGACATTCATCACTATGCGGCAACATACGTCATCGTTATCGTGGCTGCTGTTGGAGCAGGTATCTGGGGAGCGCGCAGGATCTGGCGCAGGCGGTCGGCGCGGGCGGCGACCGAGCAGGTGGCGCAGCGCGTGGGGCGGGCGGCGCCGCCCACCCCGGAGGTGGCGAGGCAGCAGCCGCCCTCCTCCTCCACGGCGGTGATTGACAATCAGTGTGTGTGCAGTGAAAGTGACAAGTGCGTTAAAAAGGTTCCGCGTCATTTGAGTTATGCTAATCTAGGTTATAGTGGTCTGTGCAACCAAGTGCAAGACTTTAAACGGGTGTCGTGTTCTAACGTACCTAAGCAAAACAAAGGCACGTCACCGATCTTTCGTTCTGTATACGTAATCGGTGACGATAGTGTTAAGTTTAATTCTTTGTAAATCATCAATTTGTACTTACTTTACTTACTAACAAGTGTAGGTTAAGGACAAAATGGTATCACCTTGTATCATCTCATCATTACTAACTTCTCTACTTTTCGGTGTGGGAGCATGTACGATCCATATCGTACATTAAGCAGTTTTTGGGTTAAGAGTCGGTGTTTGGGACGCGCTCGCGTAATTATTTAATTGTTTTATTAAAATCAGTTCGCATCGATCAATCAAGGCGATCGCGCGTGCTCGCACACTCGGCTCATTTCATCATACCGATAAATCAAGTATCATTAAATCAAGTTAATCAAGTAAAAGGTGTAGTCAATCAAGGACGCTACACAATCAGTTCATAATTTTATCATTCTCTCGGGTCTTATGTTTATTTAGAGTTTGATTATACAATATCACCTTAATAATCAACTGATCGCGTTAATGTCGAAATAGCGACCTTCTCCCGCCTGGTACCGATGCATTTTATTTAAAAAAAATTATATATGCAAACATTTTCGTTTACTGCTTTTTGCATTATCACAATCTGTTGGGAGGTTTAGAAGAAATTAGCTTAGAAAGAGACAGAAAATAATAGCGATTTTATTTTGTAATATGTATATATATAGCAAAACTAGATATAGATTGTGTTAAATTCAAGGAGTTAACATAAACACAATATTACAAGTACCACAACAGAATGTCAAAACAAGTCCGAAAACATCTTCACTTACTAACCCTCCCCTCCTCCTTTCCCTACCCCTTTTCTTCCCAACTCCAATAAGTTTTTCCTCGCACATGGCACACAAGACGAGCACATTAGGGAGCACATTATCTACCACATTAGGAGAGTGCCATCTCGTTATACAAAACGGCGGTCATTTTGGTCTGCACCTTGTTTATTTGCTGCCCCAATAGCTGATAGTGATGGAAGTAAATACCGCTAATAAATTATACATCGTTTTTCATATTCTGTTTCTACTACAGACTCACAAAATAGGAGACGATATGTAAGATGAGATTTTGTATAAATATTAGTGCTTTTTTTCCTTTTATTGCTCTAATGGCGAAGGGAAATAGTGATGAAATCGGCTTGTGCGATCATTAATTAAACTAATATATTTTTGATACAGGAACGATATCAAAGGTAACCACCACCTTACAGAAGACCACTGTGAAATAACAGCACGTGTGCTCTTGTGTTTCGGTGAGGGATGCCCATTTCCCTATCCCCATGATGGTAGGCGACGGTAGCCACCTACCACCAAGTGGACCGTCAGCTTGTCTGCCGATCTTAACATAAAAAAAATCATTTTTTATCATTTAAGATTTCCTTCTCTCCACATGCATCATCAAGCAATGGTTCATGTGAAAAGAGTCAAGCCTACTTGCTATCATATCCAAGATTCGATTGGGGCTGGCTCTCTCTCTGCAGAGCAGAGACGTGCACCGCTTGCGTATGATGGTGAAAAAACAGTCTACTCTTGCCTCCGCGAACATTTTCGATGCACTGCAGAATCGAGGCATCCCCAACAACGCCCGTTGTATTGAATCCGTAGTGTTGTATGATTTTTGCGTATATCTTGCCCACAGAGGACAAGTATAAAACGATGTACAGTATGCTCTAAACACAGTAATTTTTGTCTCCTGTGAACACAGTGAAAAGCTATGGGCAAGCCAATTCTCCCTCACAGACAACTCTCTATGAATGACATGACTATGACTATTTATGACTGACTAAAGTATTTGGATAGTAAATACAAAATAGTACAACAATAGACTGACACGGCCAGCACATTTGGCAATGACAAGGCACAGGCACGGCCCGGTGGCGGCACGGTTGTAATATAAATCATCCTATAGTTCATTATCATCGTCGTCGTCATATACACGACCCACTGCAGGATACGAAGAGGGATGGACTTCTGGACTAATAAATAATCAAGCTAGCCTACAGCGGATTAGTAGGACTTCAAAATATATTCTTGAATGATTTTCTTCCAGGCAGCAAAGCGAGCTTCCTCAACTTTTCCTTAACTTTTAAAACAAGCGATAATTATTTATCTTACAAAGATATACTTTTTAATCTATCATTAAATCGTAGAGCAGTCAAGGTACGCCAAAAGAACCGGATTTCGATCCTATATCACTGCTTAATGTATTTAAAAAATTATTTTTAATGCGCGTAATATTGTGATGTTTTTTTTAACTGCTTACATCGAGGAGTTATTTTCAGAACATTCGCTATTAGATTATAATTATTAGATTAAATTCTCGTGTCGCAGTGTTTGTAACAAAACTCCTCCGAAACGGCTGGTCCGATTTTTATATATCCTTTTTTTTGTATTTTTCACCCTCCTACCTCTACCTCCCATTATTTAAAAGCAATTTTAGTATTTTTGTATGAAGAATGTTCAAATAATTTAACCGACGTTCATTGACGTGAAGTGACATGTCATTTTAAAATATGATTTGAAAATAAAATTTGACCCAATAGGTGGCGCCACAATCGGGTTACGGAATTATTTTCGGGTTCTGGCAGGACAACAACGTCTGCTGGGTCAGCTAGTAAGTGTATAATTATTAAGTATTAAAGTGTTGTAAACTGCCCTTTAAAAGTATCTATCTGTATTAATTACAAACTTTTTCGGAACTTTTCTGCCATTGCTACTTCAACTTACTAATCTGCCTGGTTAATATCAGTGCGTCCTCTACGTATATATATACGTATAATTATATAATTAGTGCGTTCTGGCAATAATAACGTTTGGTGCCGAAACTTGGTCTCTCACGGCAGAACTTCATAATTAAAAGATCAACGAGCTATGGGAGCGGGCTATGTTCGGCGTTTCTTTGGTGGACAGGATCAGAAATTCTGGAATTCGCTGGAGATCCAAATTTGTCGAGAGAATTGCAAGCAGGAGTAGCAATGGGTTGGTCATATTTGTTACGGATGGGGAAGACGAGTTTTCGAGTGGAGTCCAGGAATTGGAAAACGTAGCGTAGGATACCCTTTTTTTTTTTTTACGTTGGGAAATCCGTCATGGATACCCAGCAGCGAAAGGGGACGCTGTGGGTTATGCCGGACTCCTACCGGCTAAAACACAACGACTTTCTAGCGCGGCCGTAGATGGGCAGGGTCGCAGGAACGTTGTTGCACAACTTCGGCGACCCGCCACGGCTGTTCAGCGCGGGGAGGACTACACTCCCTGTCGGAACCTCGTAGTACCCGAAAGCGGAGGTACGCCGGCCATCTCGGGGACCTCATAACGGGCGGTAGTCTCCCCTTAGACTGCCGCCCTGGTCCTGGTCAAGGGGGAAGGCGGCGGATATAAACCATCCTCCTGCGCCTGAGCCTTCTCCGGCGGATCGGCTGGGAGAGGGGATCCTCTTCCCGTTGCCTCTCCGCCGCTTCCTTGCGCGACATAACGTGCTCACAAAACGTGAGCATCGCCTGCCACGCAAGGTCGCTGTCGACCATCGCTTTCACGACGGCCGGCAGCGAGAGGTCGGCGCCCACGACGAGAGACAGAGCGGCGCGCTGCTCTGCCCATTCAGGGCAGTCAGCCTAAGTGTGCTGCGCAATGTGAACTGAGCAGCCACAGTGGTGGCATTCCTCGGTTGGCTCTCTCACGGCCACTCGATGAAGGTAACGCCCGAAGCAATCGTGCCCCGAGAGTACCTGCACCAGGCGGAACGTGAGGGACTCGGGGGAGGGGGCGAATGGCCTCGATCGTCAGGTGGCCCGCACTGGGCTCCGCCAACCTGTCTTTCCTGCCGCCAGGTGGACAGACGATCTTAAATCGCAGGAAGCGGCTGGATTCGAAGCGCAGAGGACCGTGCGTGTTGGCAAGCATTGGTAAAGGCCTATATCCAACAATAGATAGACAGGCTGATGATTATAAATCCGATAGTCTATGTTGTTGACTTTCATTCGTCTACGAATCTGCCCTGTCATGATGCAATCTCGCAGAGTAATCCCGAACATAGCCTTCTCCAGAGTCGGCATTTGAGCAAGCGTTAAAAATTGTATGTGTTATCAAACTATGGGCGTTAAAATTACACATGCTCAAAAACATTTTTGATTTTGTTGCTATTCCGACCTGGATTCGACAGAAAATACATACTGGGTTAAAATGTTGTTTTATAGTTGGGAAAAGCAAATGTAATTTTCTAGTCGAAGAGGTTATGGGTAAATTTAGGCTTAGAATTACCTGCAGGCAATATTACGTCAAACGAAATACACAAAATCGGGTCGAGTACTCAATCCTCTTGAAATGTGTAGGAAATGGAGTGGTTACTAAGTTTGCTGTACACGTATGCACAAAAATATTGAGATAACTGTTGAAGTATTAATTAGGTTGTAACCTCTTCGGTTGCAGTGGGCTTTTGGGCTCGCTGCAGCTCCTAAGAGAATTACCCACCGTACTCACTCAGTCGAAATGAACAAGAGACTCTGTAGGGCGCCCGCTGTCTGAGATATTGGGTGAGCTTATCCTATTAAGGAAACACAGATTTCACTGCACACTTAAATTTATTTTACAATAAGTACAAACAAAATTATAAAGCTAAGATTAAGTTTAAAAAAGATGCACTTAGGGGCTTATTATGAAATGTGCTACTCAGCTCAAAAACCTCTTCAAGAGCAGCGGAGATGTGTCCTCGGCTCCGTCCTCACGCCTCACGCGCTCCGACGATGAAGACACGCGCTCCGGCGATGAAGACACGCGCTGATGATGATGTCCCGGGAACCAGGTAATAGTTAGCACAATAGGGTAGTGCTAACTTCCACCAGCAGCTCAAGTTTCTCCACCTGATGTAGCTATCGCGAGATACTTCCCCTCTCTCGCAAGAAGTTGACGTAGTCAAGGACGGACGGACGGAGCAGATCCTCAAGTACTTTGTCTGTACTTCGGAGTTGAGTACCAGAAAGTGAAACTTAGGGTAGTACGTTGAACTTTAGTCGTAATGCGTACACTCTAGTGAAAAATCTTCCTCGTCCTTTCGTCATGAAATTCAAATTTGCTCTCTCTTTTTTCTCTGTCGAGCGAGCGCGGCCCTCCTTATCCCCTCTTTCACCCCTACCATTTTTCTGACGACCATAGACATTTTAGCTTGGTTTCGGGTGTGGATGAAAATAGCAAGGAACATCTAAACTATTCCGGAATAGAGAATTCATGTGTGTTATTAAAAATTCTGTGCACAGACTACTCGCGGATACTTTTATTTGTCTTATTGTTAGCAAAATAAAATTATATTCGTTACAAGGTTGAGTTCCAGATTTCTTCTAGTCATCCAGATTCCTTGGGCCGCAATGTCCTTCAGGAAAATTGTAACATGAGCTTGAATGTTCTCCAATGTCAAATGTCCAACATCCATTGTTGTATAGTCTGATCATTTCATTTTGATTACATACATCATGAACAAAATTATCCTATTCATTTGTTTGTTTCATGCATTAATTAGTCAACCGTTCATCGTGAAATGTTGAATACACGTTATCAGGGATACAGATAAGGACATTTTCATCCAGAAAATAAGTACTGTTGCCGAGGATTCATCTAAAAATTAAAAATTGACGCCTGACAAAAATAAATGAGCAATAAAAATAAAGATTGAATAAATGTATTAACACCTAAGAAAAAGCGGTCCGGACGGAGTCGCGGGTAAAAGCGAGTTAAATAAAAAGGTTACCTAATGAAACTTTTTGGACCCGAAGCTGGAGAAAATGAAAATACAGAATAGTTTCCTATGAAAAAGTCCTTTTAAAAATGATATAATGAGATTGTTATTCGTCCACTCTCTAACCTTTCAAGACCTCTTCCTTCCCCGTTTCTCTCTTTGACCCATTCTGATGATGATAAAGTTATTATTACCGAGGGTAAGTCATAATATAATAGGTATATAAACGTCATATTTCATGATTATACATATTCACATGCCATTAGTTTTCCATGCCCTGAAACTATTTAGTATCTTGTTAGAGATTTGTATAATATTGTAAATCGTATTATGCATGTATCTACTTATAAGTTTTATAATATTAATATAGGTAATATAAATAAGTTGAGATTTAAGTGACAACTTAATTGGAAATCGTCATCAGTGTGAAATGATTGGCCTTGTAACATTCAGTCGCGTTGAGTTTGAACAGAGCGTCGCGCCACAAACACTCCATATTGGTTGGATACACGACCGCTTTCGCCGAGTACCCCTGGGCCAACAACCGCCCGTTCCGTTTTACGTTTAATTAAAATGTTTTCTTTGATTTAATTACACTTGTAACCGAGCGGGATTGATTTGGTACTTGTATCTCGAAGCAGACTTATTTACCTTTGAAACTGAGGTACTCGAATCTAATCAATTTTTAATTAGTTTCTCATAGATGATTATGGTGAACCAATAATGGCGACGTGAGAAGAGCCGCAAGAAGCCAACTTTCACTAGTTGGAGAAGAACCGCAAGAAGAAAATTGTATCTACTGCTGGGCGTAGACTTCTCCTCAGAGAGATTAGCAGCACTGCATACATTTTTCTTAAACCTTTTCGATGATTATTGAAGTGAAACCTTCTTTAGGCATGTTGGGCACTTTTGGGATGGGGAAAAAGCATTGAACCAGTACAGTAATCCCGACTACAATAGAATTAAGAATAAGAGACTGGATAGACAATGTTGCGGGCTCAGCAAGTTGCGCCTTCGCAACTGAATACTATGAAACTCTTTACAGTAATAAAAACAACAGTCCAGTAACTATTCTCTCAAAGTTCTTGTAAATATATAACGTGCAAAATTTTATCTTATTAGAAAATTCGCCAAAATTATAATTAGGCAACGCACAGCACCATCTCGCCTACAAATTAAGAATTGATGTTGAACAGTTCCATCTATTGCAGGGTGGGGTCAACTAATACGACGATGCGGGCGGACCCCCAAAGGAAAAGGAAGCACAGCTGCGGTCCCTCGGTACTAGAATAGCGACATCTAGCGATGTCATCGCTGCGAAGGAGCGTTTGGGCAGATGCATGGACCTTATGTACTGGTGATAGGGTCGAATTTAAACGTCGGTAAAACACCCTACAACCCCAGCGTCGGTTTCACCATCCACATAGCTTGATCTTTCACGTCGTCGCAGTTGGAAGGCAAGACAACTCCTGCCGACCCGCCACACCTCATCATTTCGGACGAGGCTTGAACGTTTGTAAAAATTGTCAAAAAATTGTCAAATACCCACTAACACCCCCCCCCCCCCCCCCCCCGGTGATGCGCGGGTCCGAGTTCACAGCGAGGCCTTATCCTCGGATCCCCACGCACCGCTACGTTCTCTTCGAACCCAGCTTAGGGCGATGGCTTCGCCTCACTTCAAATGTGGCGGCCCACTGGAATGCCGTGAGCCGCCACTAAAGTAATGTTAATCATATCATTTTCAGTGTCATCATAAACTTACACTCTAATAAGTAAATACTAGTAAATAAATTGAATATAAACAAATATTAATAACACAGATTAATAAATATAATATACTAGCGACCCTCCCCCCCCCCGGCTTCGCCCGGTGTGCAATTTATATATATATATATATATATATATATATATATATATATATATGAACATTCCCCGTTTATCCCTCTTTCCATTAGTGAAAACCTAATTAAAATCGGTCTACCCGTTCACGCGTGATGCCGTGACCACAGGAAATGGGGATTCATTTTTATATATAGAGATATACTATATGTGTGCATATGTTTGATTTCTTTTTTTTTCTAATAAAGGTGTTGTGTCCTTGAAGACTTGGGTTTCTCTGGTTTAATTCCTCCTTCAAGTAGCAGGCGCCCTTGAGATTACCTTCTACAACAGATCTCGTGTAGTGTCTACCTCTGAGTTTCAGTCGTTAAGTAGCGGTTGAGGCGCCTGTAGAGTCCCTAGGGTACGCAAAGAGCTTTAACGGTTACAAATATAGGTTCTGGCAATATGTAGTACATGTAGTTCCTTTCTATGTAGTATTCTGTAGTTCATTAGTTGCAATGCCCTTTAAACATTTGTATTATATCTTATAAATAAAAATCAACGTGTGTTTTATGTACTTCAAATTGCTCAACAAATTTTAATAAAATTTTCAGGCAGTCTTCAAATTAGCCCAGCGGGTGACCTTGTAAAGTTTAGTTGCGATCGGATAAACGGAATTTTTTCCTACAAATTAATACGAAATTTGATTTTTTTCTATTTGAAATTAAAAATGAAATATTCAATGCATGACATAGTACGTGACCAATAAAGAATGTATTAATGTTTTTTTCACCTCAGAAAAAGGGGTGCGGAGTTAGTCTGTACCTATACCTATATGTCTGTATTTTTGTATGTTTGTAATGAATAAACTCAAAAATTACTGGATCGATTTTAAAAATTCTTTCACCTATAGAAAGCTACATTATCAGCGAGTAACATAGGCTACTCAACCTCCTCCATCTCCCCACCTTTACCCCCTCTATACAAATGTATGTTTGTAATGAATAAACTCAAAGACTACTGGACCGATTTTAAAAATTTTTTCACCTATAGAAAGCTACATCATCAGCGAGTAACATAGGCTACTCAACCTCCTCCATCTCCCCCCCCCCTTTACCCCTCCTTACAAATGTAATGAATAAACTCAAAGACTCCTGGACCGATTTTAAAAATTCTTTCACCTGTAGAAAGCTACATTACCAGTAGTAACATAGGCTACTCAACCTCCTCCATCTCCCCACCTTTACCCCCTCTATACAAATGTATGTTTGTAATGAATAAACTCAAAGACTACTGGACCGATTTTAAATTTTTTTTCACCTATAGAAAGCTACATCATCAGCGAGTAACATAGGCTACTCAACCTCCTCCATCTCCTCCCCCCCTTTACCCCTCCTTACAAATGTAATGAATAAACTCAAAGACTCCTGGACCGATTTTAAAAATTCATTCACCTGTAGAAAGCTACATCATCAGCGAGTAACATAGGCTACTTGACCTCATCCATCTCCCCCCCCCCTTTACCCCTTCATACAAATGTATGTTTGTAATGAATAAACTCAAAGACTACCGGACCAATTTTAAAAATTCTTTCACCTATAGAAAGCTACATTATCAGCGAGTAACATCGGCTACCCACCCTCCCCCCCATCTCCTCCCTATATCCCCCCTCCATACAAAACTGCCGTTTTCCACGAATAATATTTAGACGCCGACGAAGTCTCGTGCAACAGCTAGTAATTCTTAAAACCTTTTTTGGTGGTTTTAATAAATATTTTTAACACGTTTCCTCGACAAGCGTTACAATAGTTCACACAATATTGTATGTTACAGTGAATCATTTCTAAAATCTATATTGTCGAGAATTGTGTAATGCTTTATCTTTGGTAGGATCTTGAAGAGGGACGTGACAGCCCCTTTCATGTACCGATATCAGCGTGTCTGAATGTTCAAGTACAGGTATTATTTACTATAAATTCCGTTTATGGAATAGTATTTACGGTATGTGTAGTATAGGAAGGGAATTGCTTAAGACGTTTCATAAGAGATATTCGGAAAATTCAATGTTTCTAAAATTCAGTTGTGAATGCAGAAAAGAGAATGGAAAATCTATACGTATTATTTAATAAAATCGTAAACGAACCGAGTGTGTATATTAATTTTTTTGTACACGTTGTAGGTAGGTACTTATGTTACCGGGGTCAAAAAAATAGTTATTAGAATTTTCATCTGATTGTCTGTGCGTTTGTGCAGGCTAATCTCAGAAACGGTTTAACCGATTTGAATGCGATTTACAGTGATGTATTGTAGCAAGCTTTCCGTAACATTTAGTGCTTGTTTTATACCAATCGGTTTACAAACAACAAAGTTACGCGCTATTCCGAATACCATGCGTACGAAGTTGCGGGCTCAGCTAGTTAGACAATATGTCCCTTCCGAACTGTTAGCGTAATACTTATATCTGTCATCCCATCTGGTGTACTGTAGCAAATCCAGTAACATTTAGCGTTTTTCATATTAATCGGTTTACAAAAAAAAGTTACGTGTTATATCGAATACCACGAATACCAGTTAGTGTTAAACTATAACTGTGGCATTCGATAAAACTAGCTTTAGTAATTTAAAATGGTCCCACGTACACATTGAACCATACTAAGTTTTCTGAAAAGTAATATTAGATCAGTTTTTTGTTATTTTATTTCCTATGTGGAGTAGTAAATAATAATAAATGCCATTGCTTAAACGGTAATAAAAAAACACCACGAGATAATCAGAATGCATTACTTATTAAAAGGTAAGTAATTGATCAAAGAACACAGCTTTTTTTTAAAGTTTTCATAGTTATCCCTTTTTTATATTAGAGAGGGTGGCAGGCAGATTGATGGTCACTTACGGGCATTAGCAACACCGGAGAGGAGGTGGCTGCTAACCCTGCAAGAATTAGTTTACAGTTCACTTGAAGAAATAGTTCAAAGTTCGAAGGAATAGGCATTTTCTGGGTGAGCTCCCTCAATTGTCGGCCTAATCTTTCCTACAAGGCTAGATGATGGCCAAGAGAAAACCCAACTAGCAATAAAAATACATGAAATATTACTGGAATCAAATGTAGCACAGATACTCTCTGAGAAAATCACTATCCGCCAATGAAAATTATGAACTTGAAAATTGATTCAGCCGGACAGAGATACTTGTAATAATTAAATAGAAAGTTGTTTGAAATTGTTAATAAGCCACACAGCACCTTTGAAGTTTTGGGAAAGGTTTTTTTATGTAAAATGGTCAGACAGGCTTACGGCTTACGGCTACGAGCTCGCATATAATAAACAGGAATAGACAGGTCTTAACATGATATATGTGCGTCATCGCATAAATGCCGAGAAATGCAGCAATATGAGACATTACGTATTGTAATTCATAGAAGTAGTTGTTACCGAATATCTGTGGGTGATAGAAAAATCTGTTTTTAGATTTGATTTTAGGGTCTCAAAATACATAAGATACACCCAAAAATTGACATGTCACAAATCCTGTGTTTATCAGTGAAACCTGTCTGCACAATTTCATGACGATCGGTTGAGCAGTTAAGTCAAGAAAACGTAACAAACACACAAATTCACTTACGCTTTAATAATATCAGGATTAAAAAAAAACATTATCTCTTCTAGGCTTATATCACTGTAATACAATGTCGAAAAATGGACTTAAATAACACTACATTGTTATTTAAGTAGATGATTGTTATTTACTGCAAACTTTTTGTATGGATTTTAAAAACTCCACATTTTTAAAATGAATAAAGAGCTCGCTCGATGCAATTAGTATTAGTTAAATATTGTAACAGTATTGACTAGTGAATAGTGATTAGGTTACTAGGGGTTGCTCAACGCCTCGACCTTGGTACGGCAAGGTCGAAGGGAGGCGGGCGACGACCGGGCTACGGTGTCTGACGGTTGCCATGGAAACTCGGGCCTGGAGAGCGGAGTTTTCCACTCAACTGTCAGCATTCGTTGTCTCTTTCGTTTGATTAAGGCGTTACTTACACGGATTTTTTTTAATTACTTTCACATCCTATCAGATTAGTTAGAAGGTGGTCCAATTTGGCTTCATCAATCATTTTAAAAGTATACTAAACACCTAATCAATTACGGAAATACTTTTTAATAAAAAAGAACACGCACATTAGGCGTTAGTATTGCAGTCTGGTTTAGTATCTGCGAAACAGGGTTTCCTGTTCTAAGTCTTTCGAAACACGTCTTTCTCGTCTTATCTCCTCTCCCTGAATTTTAAACTCAAAACTATCTCTCAGCTAAACCACAGAGCAATATACTCGGTGGCTAAACTCTGCTGGAGAGGTCTTTATAGGATATCTTATTATTTAATTGATCATGAATTTTAGATTTAAATTGTCTATGTGTACTTGTTTCATTGTTCAATTGTACTTTATTTCATTTGAGATGAATGACAAAGAATATGTCCCGAGTTACCATTAGCATTAGGGGTGCTGGTAGAAATTAATTAAATAATATTTGACACATATCAGAACCTATATTAGAATACCGTGTCACAAGGCCGGGTCTTCACTCTTCCGGACGACTGCGGAAGGTGGTTACTAGGCCGGTGCGCCCTCACCGGGTGTTCGCCACCCCCCACATGCCACGATTGAAGGTACTGTGCCAGTTGGTCCTTCCTAGTCGCATGAACTCCGTCTTCCCGTAAGTTGCCCGACTACCACTGAGCATCAGAGCCGTCCGAGACAATCCACTCGCTGCGATTCATCCGCCGATCCTCATGTGCAGTACCGAGTCCCATACCTCGGTCTGACGAACAAGGACCGGGGGTGCCATCTCTCTCACCGGCCAACAACCGCGCGGATCGAGTACGGATCCTCGACCCGCGCGAGCGGTGACCGGTGAAGCTCCAATGGAAAGTTGGAGCCTCCAAACTACCACTCCGCCAGGAGCTCCGCTAAACGGAGCCCGCTCGGAGCCCACCTCGGTGTGTGCTTTCTTTGTACCCAAAACCAATCCGATCGGTGGAGCAAAGGCCGGTGACCCCACCGACACCTGCAACCGCCCGGATTGCCTAGGATAAGCCCCCCCACCACGACAAGTTCCTGACACACTTAGGGGGGGTGACTTTACGTCGCCTAATTTAACTTCGACCCTGGCTCGACACGCTAAGCCTCATCCTCAAACCTCATCCTTGCAGTGAGCGGACGTCCATATGATTTTATAGAAAATATAAAAGATATCTCTTCTCCAGTGAGACCCATAGAGTAAAAAGCAAGGACTTTATCGTGTTATTAGTAAACTGTTTATATTATATTTCTTATGACTTAATTCCAAGCAGGTTGACAGTCCACTTGATGGTAGGGGATGCAGTCGCCAATTAAATTAAGCAGTCACAGTGTCGCAGATGCGCTGTTGATCTTGTCGAACATTGGATAATATAAGTAATCAGGAGAGGATATGGAAATGGACTGTGGCATCCCTTACTCATTCGTTAAAATGCAACAGCACACATGTTTTTATTTCACGCTTTTGTTGATCCTCTATGAGGGTGTGGTTATTGCCGCCAGACGGGCGCCCTGCCACTATTAAATTGTTGAAATATTTATTTTTACTCAAACTTTTAATATGTGATTTCATTGATTTTTCTACTGGCTGAATAATTTAAAGAGCTCAATATAGTTACAAACCACCTTTTGGGAGCTTATTCTTCTGAAGTTACCATTTCTTATGAGAACTCATAAAGAAAATTATATAATTGTGGAATTCATTACGTTTGTGGATTCGTAAAATTATATAATTGTGGATTGGATTCGTATTTTATCTCAAAAAAACTCAAGACAAATTGTTTGAAGCCTTACGGTAAATTCGTTTCGGTGAAATACACAAAAAAAAAAAAATTTCTTGGAAATATGATTTTCATTTACTATTTTACAAATTATCAGGACTTGTCTGTATTTTCGTAAGTAAATAGATATTCTTGAATAGTGGAAACTATTCGAGATGTGGACACATAGGCGTATGCTGTCCATTGGCTGGACTGAGAGGGTGACCTCTAAAACTGAATGGTCAAAAGCATAACCTCGTGCTCTCGGTGAAAAGGGGTAGAGTTTCCTACCTGGGTCATGTTCTTAGAAATGAGCTATACGAACTGCTTCAGCTGGTGACGATGGGGAAAGACGCTGGAAATGGAAAAATTGGACGAAGAAAGAAGATATGGACCGGGATAACTAATGCCGTTGAGCTGTTACGACGAGAAAAAGACAGAGAGGATACCAGGCTACACCAGGCTGATGGACAACCTTCACCAATTGAAGAGGCACCACAAGAAGAATAAGAGAGAATCTTAAAATCGTCTACTAAACTTTTTGTAATAATATTGATATGACTAACTATGGAACTTTCTAGAAAAAGCGTTCGCGCCCGCCGAAAGGCTCGAACGTCCTACCCTATCGACGGTAGTCACGCTCCTTTCCGACTAGTGTCAAAGGAAATTGGTTCTTATGTAAAGAGTAAAGAGTGAACAAAGGATTTAAAAAAAATCTTTTTTATCTAAAAGATATTTAGATAGCTACATTATTCAGTTTTGTTGCTAATTTGAGGATATTAATTAATGTAATTTGTTTAACGTATTGTACCTATTTCTGTTAGGAAATGAAATTCTGTAGGAAGGAAAAGAATAATTAAGATAAAATTTTGTATTAGTTTTTTGAAAATTCCTAAAAACCTAACATTTTCTATGATAAATCTCTATATATAAAAATGAATCCCCTTGGTCACGGCATCACGCGTGAACGGGTAGACCGATTTTAATTCGGTTTTCACTAATGGAAAGAGGGATAAACGAGGAATGTTCATATATATAAAAATTGCACGCCGGGCGAAGCCGAGGGCGGGTCGCTAGTCCTATATAATAATTAGTTCAGGCCTTTTTCCTTGATTGAAAAAGAAACATCCAAACATACAAGCTTTTGCAATTATTAATATTAGTAGAATTAGGATTAGGATAGACGATAACTAGATTGTACAGTTGATATTTTTAAATAAAATTAAGGCTCACTGTAAGTGAGTTAAAAATATTTCCGAAATAACAAGCCGAAATGATAACACACCACCTTTATCTTTTCTTATCTTTCCTCGAAATGTGATTGCCATAATAACTGGCAATATTTTCCAACAAATCTCGTTTCGCATATCTCGAGAACACATTGCCCTCGTGTTACACAGTACTTAAATTGTCATTTGAAGAGAACGCCGACAGTAAATGCGCCGATGAACGTACTTAGCGGTACCCAGAGACGTGATACACTGAATATTTAAAGGCTAAACACCGTTTGATGCGGTCGTATTCATTTTGTTACATTTTTGTTACTTTCTATGGGCCTATAGTGTAATGTATGATGGGGATAACGTGCGAAGAGATATTTAGCAGCTAGCGTAGTACAGTAGTAGCCTATAGCGTGGCTATATTGTGTGTTTGATTACATTATTATTATTAATAATGTACTTCAACACAAGGGTTTAAGTAGGCGAGAATTAACTCGTGAATTCCTCAAATAATAATAATAATAATAAAGCTTACCAAATACATTGACTTGGCTCACGAGGTGACCGCCATGTGGGACGTCGATTCGACAATTATCGTCCCGATAGTCGTCTCGGCGAACGGTCTTATAGCGAAGAGCCTCGACCAACATCTTAAGAGGCTCTCGCTAGATGGCTGGATCAAGGGACAAATACAGAAGGCGGTACTTCTTGACACGGCACGAATTGTCAGGAGGTTCCTCACTCTGCAGCCCTAACCACCGGTAGCTTGGACCCTGCCCCGCTATCTGCGGAATCCTAGTTTTAAGTTTTTTATGATATACATATTGTTTGTTTTTTAATATTTATATTGTAAAAAATTTAAAATTAAGAAAATAAATAAATATGTGAATAATAACAATAATAAATTATTATTTATTATTAATAATTCTCGCCTACTTAAACCCTTGTGTTGAAAGGGTTAAGGAGTGTTGTGTACCCATGTGTATAATTCAACACAAGGGTTTAAGTAAGCGAGAATTCACTCGGAATCCCTCAAATAATAATAATAATAAATTATTATTTATTATTATTAATTCTCGCCTACTTAAACCCTTGTGTTGAAGGGGTTAAGGTGTGTTGTGTACCCATGTGTATAATTCAACACAAGGGTTTAAGTAAGCGAGAATTCACTCGGAATCCCTCAAATAATAATAATAATAAATTATTATTTATTATGATTAATTCTCGCCTACTTAAACCCTTGTATTAACACATGTTAATAATAGTAATGCAATCAAGCACACAATATAGCCACGCTAGCTACTACTGATTGAAAAAAAAAATGTATAATTCAATTTATACAACCGTTATGTTGAAAACACTCAAATGGTTTTTGTTAAATTAGAAATTATTGCTACGTGCGGTGTGAGTTAAAATGCCGTGTAAGGGCGAAACGAACGATTCATTTTCACAAACCAAGATGACTTCCAAAATAACTAAACTTGTCAGATGAAACCGTTAAACTTGCCAAAAGTCGTCAATGATTCTCTTAATGTGTCGGCCGTTCACTGTCGCAGGTAACTTCGCAAAAGCTCCGAAGAGTCGTTTTCGTATCGCTGGTTGTCGCACCACTCAAAACAAAAACTTGGCCGGCTGCACTTTTATTTATACTTGGTGCCAAACACCTCGATATATTTCGAATTTACTAGAAAATGTATACAAGATCGTAAACAAACCATTGAAAGTTCGGCAATGCTATTTCTGTTGAAATGTAAACTCTATGTTATAACTATAAGGGCCAAGTTCCTTTGACACTAATCGGAAAGGGGCATGGGTACCATCGATAGGATGGGACGGTTGAGACTTTCGCCGGCGTGAACGCTTTTCCCATAACGTTCTATAGTTAGTCGTAATATTATGAAAAAAATTAATATTTACATAGGATAGGCTGCATTGAAAGTTTTTAGCTGGCCAGAAAGTAAACGCAGAAATCTTATATATAAAAATGAATCCCCATTTCTCCTGGTCACGGCATCACGCGTGAACGGATAGACCGATTTTAATTCGGTTTTCGCTAATGGAAAGAGGGATAAACGGGGAATGTTTTAGGGTATATAAAAATTGCACGCCGGGCGAAGCCGGGGGCGGGCCGCTAGTGAAAAATAAATACAAATTTGATGTAATTTCATTCAGTTGACATTTATTTTTACAAATTTGTGCTCTTTTAAAAAGAGCATGTCGTGCAAAAAAATTATTTCACGGGAGAAAATTTCGCTCTATGATTTATGAATTTCGTTGCGATTTTAATCATCAACAAAGTTATGATAGACTTCGTTTGGCGTTTCACGTCGAAGCCACATCCCGTGCCACTGTTTATAATAGGGGATCGGACAGTAATCAGATTAAAATCTAAAATGTACTTAGAAAGAAAATATATAATTTTTTACGATTATTTATCGAATAATAATTTAATATAATTCATTTAAATATTTTTAAATGAAGAAATAAAATTTTATTATTTACAATATTTTTAATCTATACTGAAACACCAATCACAGTGCGTGACGTCATTTGTGAGCAATCATTGTCTTATGCCAATGCAGCTGTTTTGTTATGATATGACCACAAATGACGTTACGCGCTCTCAGATGAACTATCGTGGCGTTTTGGCGGCATTTTCAAACAAACAATATTAAAACATGATTTTGAGTACCTAAAAGGCTATAAATAAATAAAATAGTATTTTTTATGGGAATAAATATCTATAAAGATTACCTAATTTAAAACACTTTCTGAAAATTTGTCCGATCCCCTATTGGTGCAATGAGTTTAAACATGGTCGTAGCAATCTCACTTATGATTTTCTTAAAGGACGTCCATCTAGGGCGACAACTAGAAAATAACTTGAGTGCTTTGCAGCTCATGATTGAAACAGATAAAAGAGTGACATACTAACAGATTGCTCTCACTTGTCGACGTCTGGAAGACATCTCGTTGATAAGCTGACCAGCAATTGTCAAATAGTGGAAGGTTGATTGTAAAGGCTACAGCTTGTTCCTATTCATCCTCGGTCTTTCAATGTACAAAATCATGTTAACAGACCGTTCTTATCAGAGCTATTCAGATTGGTCTTTTATTGGTATTTTTAAACCCTATGGCAGCTACAATAACAATCAAAGATTAAAAGTGACAATTTTTTAAAAACCCGTTAATGGCAGCAAAACTTGTAATTATTTAAGTGAATCGAATTATTGAAACGCTCAAAGCGCTTATTAAGTTTGTAAGGTGTTTGTGTATTTATTTATACCAAAAGATATTAGGGGAGACGCTGAGTGATACTTAGGTAAACCTGATGCCTATTTCTGCCGGAAACAATCAAGGAACTTAATGAAATCCCACCCTAAATCTTAATGAGTCTCAACCCTTAACATGACGCGTCTGGGCGTTTAATTTAAGGTTTTAATTCTCCAATGTCTAGGGAAATTTATATGCAGCCAAAAGTTAAACAAACTCTCTAGAAGTGAAATTTTGTGCAACAAAATGATGCTTTATGATTTTATTTCAGAAATTTATGTTACAATTTATCGCTAAGTTATTATTAAGTTATTTATTTATTTATTATTATTTATTTGCGTGGAGAGGGTACCGTACGATGTTACCTATCATGTTTTTTAAATCTACGCACAATATTGAGTGATTTACAATGTTATTTAAATATCATGGACTTCTTATAGGTTTTCCTATAATCTATAAGTAGAAAACTAATTTCTGTATTTTTTTCAAAATTTTAGGTTCAGTTGTTTCGGAGATAATAAGGAGGGGGATTTTAAAATTACAAAGAAATACATTTAAGATCTTCACAACAAGATCTTCCGTTTGATATGTCACACGATGCTGTTTTCAAAATTTTTTTTTTATTTCCACCTTCCCCCCAAAAATGACCTCCCATATACAGATTTCATCTCACGTCACACCTCTGCGTTTGGGTCACAGAAATTGATATGTGTACCAAATTTAAACTTAATCGGTCTAGTAGATTCGGAGATAATTGACTGTGACGGACGGACAGACGGATCCTATAAGGGTTCCGTTTTTTTATTCGGACTTACGGAACCCTAAAAAAGGGTTTAAAAGGCAAGGATTAAGTACTAAGCAAGGATCAGCTATTCATTATTGACTCTTTGAAACACAGCTGTGCAGTTCGTGTAATTTCATGGTGGTATTCTTTTAGGAGAGCGCTACTGTTACGAGACGGACTTTTTGTCCGTCTCGTAAAAGTAGTGTAGACTTTTTGTCCGCAAACTCATCTAAATTATATTCTGTGGTTAAACCTTAATTTGCTTGGTCAATTAACGTGACTTTTATAGTTGCTAATAAATATGCACAGTGTAAGAAAAGCGCCATTTTATCAGGTCTAACTACAGAGTCGTTTGGCGTATGCTGTGATTTATGAGTCGCTGGCTCGAAGGATACGTCTTGTAGTGTTTCGCTAACATTCATTGAGAAAACAAGTAGGGTGACGACATATTATATCATACACCGTAATTTTAATATTACTTATTAAAATTACTTATTTTAGACAAATTATTTGTTTGATGCATTATAACTTTTAAAAACTGTTATAATTATAACCTTTCATTCCTCTGCCAGATTACTAGCTTTTAAATATTGATCTATTCTATTCTGTACGAATTAATCCAACCGGAACCGTTCCACTTGCGGAACACTAGGCGTGGGCGGGGGTTTCATCCCTTCGTGGTCGATGTACCTCGATCACGCACGAAGCGTTTCAGTTCCACCTTCCTTGTTCGGACTGCTAAGGAGTGGAACTCATTGCCTACGTCTGTGTTCCCGCAGAACTACAACCTCGGGGTTTTCAAAACCAGGGTAAATGGGCATTTACTGGGTAAGCGTGGTCCACCTTCAGCCACATCTACACCTCGCATCAGGTGAGATTGTGGTCAAGCGCTACCCTGATCTAATAATAAAAAAATTAAAAAATTCAATCGGATTATTAATTATGAAGAAACTATTAACATATGCATGACATGGTTACTTAAAATTTGTCTCCAATGCATAAAATACACTGTACAATCACAGTTTTACAATACATACAGTTGTGAAACGAATGTACTTGCGTAATTTGTTGTTATTAGTTATAGACATCATTAGATACTACGTGTGTTATAAAATGTTCATATTCTTCATATAATACTATTATAGAATAAACCAGTAATAGTACTAATAATAACAAACAATTTAAAAATGAATATTCTTTTGACTAGTAGAATGACTTTTTGACAAAGTAGAATTTAAATCACGACCATTCTCATGTTTCCCTCAAACTTTTATGATAAGATTGTTCATCCTTGATAAGATTTGATCCTATGATAAGATACACTACATAGTTAAATTTAATAATAGAAACCTTAAAACATTAAAAAATAAAGTGTCACGTAAATATCTGGCAGTGCGACACTTGTAAATGTATATCTTCAGTGCATCTTTAACACTTGTAAATCACGACCATAATTAGATCATTAAATAATATAGCCAGTCTTGATCACTAAAAATTAAATCAAACTTCTCACTTTATCCACAACGAATATTTTGTATTTTGTATATTTTGTAATCTGGTGCATTATGAATAATTGCGAGCCACCTGTGTCGATGGCGCAATGTGTTACAATCCTAATATACTTGTAAATAAATGATCACATAGTAATAATCACATTAATTTTATTTTCAATTTTGTGCCAACCCTAGCATATCGGAGTGTGACAGCGTAAGTACTTGCACGGGCGGCGGCATCGCTCAACTACAAAGGCGCTTCACAACTGTATGTATTGTAAAACTGTGGTACAATAGAACATGCGTATTAAGAAAGTAGATTCCTTGTCATCTAACCTGTGAGGGTCAACAGCATTTGTAACTGTTGCAGAAAAGGTAGTAATTAACCTACTATTAAGTTTTCTATCAATCTACATACTAGCTTAAGTAATGTAAAAATAAAAAATACCCGAATGAAACAAATTTTGTTTTAAAACTTAAATTCAAAATATGAATAATATTAACATTAGAAATTTAGAATGCTAGACGAATCCAACACAGGTTCGTCTAGCAGCGTCGCTCACCTATCACTTTCACATTTTGCGAGTGTGATTACGCAAAGCCAACTAATTATGTTTTTGAAACGCGAAAGTTAAGTGGTTTATGCCTAAAAAGTTTCAAATATTTATGTTTTTATTTTATTTTTTTAATAATACCTAATACCTAAATTCCAAAGCTGTAATTTTTTTACATACGTTATCGATACCCAATACTATTTTTTGTAAAGTTCCATACATAATTTTCTGTAATTGAATCGGTCATTTGAAAAACCTCATAAGTCATTTAATTAGAATTTTTCAGAAATCAACAAAAACTGTTTCATACACAAACAAATGAGTTTTAAAGGACTTTTTTATGTTCAATTTAGTATTTGAGTGATAAAAAATTAAAATAGCGAATAACCTTTACAGCTTATTAATTGAAATAATGAAAAAAAAAACCTGAAAAACAGTTCTTGACTTATGTTGTTTTAGCGAGAAATAGAGTTAGTGGTATATAATTTAACCAAAACAATAGTAGTAATCATATTTTTTATTGCTTTTAATTGAGAATTACACTTAAAATAATCTTAATATCATTTTACATGTATTAATTTGTCATGTTTTAATATCTTTATGGGTACATAGTCATATTCTCCATCATTCTCATCTGGATTATCTTCAACATTTGCAGTTGGCCATCTGAAAATGTTGTTATAAAATGGTATACGCTCTTCCAGAATGCTATCTTGATACGCATCTCTCTTTAAGAAACCATTTTCAGCATAAAAAGCATGTTGGAAAAAAATGTGACTTGAAATGACCGATTCAATTTTGCTCTAATTTAATTTGTTTGAAATTTTGTGTTAGAGGTTACTTTAGGTTTTAATTATATCGAGTGAAATATTATAAATCGTGTATCGAAAGCTGTCTTTTTACAAATGATAACCTCAGTATTCACATGTCACACATATCCTCACACAAGTTTTCTTAGAAAAACATGATGATGAATTTTTACAGTGAGCCGCCGTCTGGCGCATGCTGTTTCAGTGCGTAAGGGACGTCAGAGCCCATTTCCCTATCCCTTCCTAATACCTTATCCTTAGTCCTACAACGTGCTTGCAGCATCTTTGCGTTGCTTGTGTTGTATACGAGGATATAAACCTACCATCAAGTGGACCGTCAGCCTGTCTGTCGAGCTTAACACTAAAAAAAACACAAACGTCTGCGCAAGTCTCTATCCTTACGTTGTTTGAACCTTTTAATCCTATCCGAGCTGGCAACGCCATTTATTGCCCCTAGCTTTACCATAAATACCATGAAGCCACTGTCAGTCTTTCCACGAGACTTGTGTCGTAAGTAACAAAAAACTTCGCAAAGTTAATTAAGAATTAATAAGTACAAAAATAGTTCTATTCTACTCTGCGCTCAACAGTTAAACATAAAAACGGTTGTATAAAGTTGGTTGGGCGTTGTTTAGTGCTGGACTTTTTGCAGTTTCGGGCGAGAGAGGGCAGTAGTAGTTCGCTTGTCGCCGTCCATTGTGGACTCGACACCACTCGCCTCACTTATAAACGATATTTTGCCTAAAACTCTTTATGAACCTAGCAACGCACTATAATCTTAAAGGAGTGTTTCATTATCGACAATAATTTGTGTTGGCGACTGGCGCCAGGCTTAATTTAAGCACTAGCAACACCAAAATAGGATGTAAATGCGTTGCCAGCCTTTCTGGGTTAAAAGATAAGGAATAACGAAGACAATCATAGTGAAATGGGTCCCGGTACGGTATCACTTACTCAAATATGAATACACATTAGCACACTTGATGTTTTTGGTGGCCTTTGAAAGGATGTGGTTACTGCCGCCAATCGGGCTACCCAGTTTTTGACTGCGGAACTCAGTGTGTTTCCCACTGTCCATATTTATTTTAATTGGTAATTCATTTTAATTCATTAATATTGTAAACTAGCGACCCGCCTCCGGCTTCGCCCGGCGTGCAATTTTTATATACCCTAAAACATTCCCCGTTTATCCCTCTTTCCATTAGCGAAAACCGAATTAAAATCGGTCTACCCGTTCACGCGTGATGCCGTGACCAAGGGAAATGGGGATTCATTTTTATAGATATACCTAGATATAGATAAAAAATATATAAGATAAGAAAAGATGTAAGTATATGTTAGTAAGTTACTAAAGTCCAATATATCAAAATTTAAGGTATTTTGAGCATTATTTTCCAAATCTTACCCTTTTGAACGGGCAAGTCGGCTGTAAAAGATAATTTGTTTAGTATGAAACTTAAAATTATAATAAAAATTTATTATGTACAAGTATTATAAAATAAAATATATAAAATAAAGGGTTGTGATACGGTTTTCACTTTAACCGTTCCACTTGCGGAACACTAGGCGTGGGCGGGGGTTTCATCCCTTCATGGTCGATGTACCTCGATCACGCACGAAGCGTTTCAGTTCCACCTTCCTTGTTCGGACTGCTAAGGAGTGGAACTCATTGCCTGCGTTTGTGTTCCCACAGAACTACAACCTCGGGGTCTTCAAAAGTAGGGTAAATGGGCATTTACTGGGTAAGCGTGGTCCACCTTCGGCCACATCTACACCTCACATCAGGTGAGATAGTGGTCAAGCGCTACCCTGATCTAATAAAAAATAAAAAAACTTAGAAAGTGCGATAAACAAGATAAAGTATTTATGTGTCTTGCAGATAAAAATTGTATCCGTGCAAAGCCGGGGCTGGGATACTAAATTATTTATTCTGTGATACTATTAAACTAAATGATATTTCGATAAAACGTTTCCTTATATTTAATCATAGACAATTTTAGTAATGAATTTTAAATGCAAACCCCAAGTAGATTTAAATTTAATCTCACCTCGTGTTAAATAACGTAACCAATTTGAATTCCAACCAAACGAGTGTCTTCATTCGTCTTGATGCTGTTATCCGGTTAGATACCAAGTTTTGTTTTTCATATAACAAAAAAGAATTTTTTTTAATGTTAAGATCGGCAGACAGGCTGACGGTCTACTTGATGCTAAGTGGCTACCGTCGCCTATAACACAAGCAACGCCAAAGCTGCTGCAAGTTCGCTGCCGACTACAATAGGATTAAGGATAAGGGATTGGGAAGGGATAGGGAAACGGGCTCTGGCATCCCTTACTCACTCACCGAAACACAACAGCACACGTGCTATTATTTCACGGTGGTCTTCTGTAAGGGGGTGGTTACTGCCGCCAGACGGGCTACACAAATGACTGCGAAACACAGTGTGCCCTGCCACTACTAAAATATAATTATATTTTATATAACGATATAATTGACGAGCCCGTTGGATGAGTGGTTAGGGTGCTTGCCTTAAAGCTCTGTTGTGAACTTACATTAAGAGTGCTGTCATAACGAGACCCGTCAACACGAATGTTACATAAGGCAATGCTTCATCGACTTCAACTATTAGGATTGTATGATGGACAGCCGTCTTAATAACGACTCTATTTATAAAATTAAACGACTCATCCTTGTCCGTGGTTCACATATTTAACATTTTTGCAATGTGTCCTATATTTTTTTTATTATCACTATGTTTATCATTGCTGGGATGTTACTTTGGACTTTTATTGTCGCATGCTGTGCTTCCTATAATTGCGGCGGCATCTGCCCTGTATATTTGTCCTTTGTGGCTTGTTTTTGCCTTTGGGCCTTGTTGGAGGCCATGTAATAAATAAATAAATATATATATATATATAAACAAGGGCTGAAGCTGATTCTGACTGATCCCACTGGAAAATTTTGTTAAGGCGTATGTACAAAAGTGGACGTCCTCGGGCTAAGAAATGTATGTAAATTATTAATTTATATTAAAAAAAAATAAACTCGATGTATCAAATGAATTATAAAGGATCAAAATCGATGTACGTAATAGTAGTGCATAATCGTCGATGTTGGTTTTCATTGAGGAATTTAATTTCCGCTGCAACACTAATGATTAAAAGTCGATTATTTTCATCAGTCGAAATATTAAATTTCGCTATTTTTGTACGAAATTGAAGTTTCAAGTAATTAATTTCAAATAATATATCGATTAATTTTAAAATTTTAATTATTTTTAAATAAACCCTTACTGAAAACTTCCTAATTGAAATTGAGAATTTAGTAAATGAAAGAAAAATGAGCGGAAACCCGTAGCGTTCTGTCTCAGGGGTCCCGTTGTGACAGTTTTTACTAGAGTGTTTAGATTAATATGTATTTAATTAAAGAATTACTGCCAACAAAATTTATAGATTTTATTAACGTGTAGCAATTTGGTCGTGAGTTACAAAAATGTCCGCAGGCCAACCTCACAAGATGATCTCATTACACAAAACCCCACTCTCCTTTAGTCTCCTAGTTCTCCTCCTTCTTCTTTCCCTCCTTTAGTCCTTTAGTTGCAAACTCCAACTTAGCTGTCCGTGGCTGGAACGTGGCAGTACAGGATCTCTTGATGTTAAATATCCCGGCCCGGGAGGTCCCTGGAAATATTTTTAATTTTGGACATGTTAATAATGTCCAGATTCATAATTATCCTGCGACATTGAATGTCGACAAGCGAGCCATTGCAATAGTCATATTATGACGGTGTTGGTAGAAATGGGGATTTGATAGCATCAAATAGTGATCCCTGATGCGGCTTTCACAAGTAAAATATATATAAAGACAATGCAATAATAACAAAACCTTAGCTAGGTGGTCTTTTTAAAATGACCTATAATTACAGTTAAACTTAGTTTTATCTTTTACAATTTTACACTTAGTTGGTAATGCTTAGATACCTAATAATTACAATTATAAAATTATGATGGGGAACAAAAATAAATAAAGGTTTGTTACACTTACCCAATGGTTATATTGGGGAATTATTTGTGAATTAGTAGTTATTCAAAAAGCAATGTATCAATCACATTTACTTGTTAAATAATTATTATAAGTAATTTGTTTTAATAAAGTAAAGTAGAAGTGAGTAAAATAAATTAGGTAGGTATTTTTGAATAATCAGTTACTTTCCGTTAAGATCTACCTCACCATTCAAAATTCATCAATTCAGTCCGTCAGACATCTGTCGTTTAATCAAGCGTGCATAGAGTAGATGCAACCAAAGGTGCACAGACTTAAATTCCAATTAAGTTTATAAAAAGAAATTGTGACACCGTGATCGATTCCCGAGCCAAATTTGGAAATGAACTTTTCAAAGTTCGCTCCGGTCTGGATCTGGCAAGTAGTGGCTGGGCACACTGCATTCAGTAGTCATTTGATATCCCGTCAGGCGGTAGTAACCACGCCCTTACAGAATACCACCGTAACATAACAGCATGTGTGCTATTTATTGTGTTTCGGTGAGTGAGTAAAGCGGTGAGTCGATTCCTAATCCTAATATAGTCGGCCGAGCACTTGTTAGCGCCCGTGCCGTTGGTCTACCATCAAAGCCTGTCTAAAGACCTTCATATAAAAAAAATGGCCGCAACCGGCAATCTATAAGGGGACAATAACAGAAATTGCTGTGGAGAGTTTTAAAACATGACAACGACTACATTTAGACATTGTCATATATTTTCAACTGACGTATACTTTCATCACTTCTATATTTAAAAACCAGATGAAAACCTGGCTTCGCTCGGGTGTAATGTGACTCATAATATGTACACATGTAGGTACAAAATGTAGGTAGATATTTCTGTAGTTATCGGTTCTCAAGAAATATTAAAGGCGAAGCGGCATAGATTTCGCTCAATGTTTGCGGAAGGACGTTTTGCGGCAAGACGATATAGATTTGTACCCGTGCGATGTGGATGTAAGGTGAACGAACATATTCATATTCATACTCGTATAGCGCCATCTCACAAAATTTTGACGTAACATATTTTGATAACAACAATACAAGCAATCGGCAACAATATAAGTACCACTTTACGTGGTGGCACTTTAATAAATAGTTATAAAAACTTTTTGTGTGTAAAAATGCTTTTTTACAAGAAATACAACTATCATCATCAACAACAGCCTATTATAAGTCCCCACTGCAAGGGCACAGGCCTACCCTCTCAACAAGGGTGTACGGGCTATATGGTCCACCACGCTGGCCCAGTGCGGATTGGACTTCACATGCGCCTTGGAATTTCTTCTTTGGCGTATACAGGTTCCAGTCAGTAAATGCATTTAAGTTTTTAGAAAAAAGTCTCATGGCCGGGGATCGAACTCGGACCTCTCGACATGATAGGCCACGTCTTTCGCACTGCGCCACCCACGCTCTTTAACTACAGCTATATAGTTAGACTTTAAAAGCAAAATATTATCTACATAGAATGTTTCCGAGATACAAAATTATTAAATTCGTTGCGGGTTGTTCTTATTTTTTATGATTTATGAGTTACTGTAAAAATAACTATCTACGCGACCGTCGGCCTCCAGCAGGAAATGCAGTGGAAGCGAAATTACTTTATCCTGGAGACCAGCGGCCACGACATAGTCCGCGTTACGCGGATCAGGGGGGAGGGTTTCGGACGCTTGGCTATCATCCTATGCCGACAGCCAAGGGTACAGGACATAATCAAGTCACTTACCCTAGTTCTTCATCAGGGTTTCTTCCGTCGTGTAGACGGCCCACGGCAAGGAAATATATATACAATATAGAACGGGAGTCAGGAAATGCAAGGTAGGAAATACCGTGTCCTTCACGCCAGATGTCGACGACAGACTGCTGGGTTCCCGACGCAAACTCCCGCCACCACAAATGTCGATTCACACTAGTCACACCACAAAAGGGATGTCCTTTCCAAGCACACATCACCAAAATTACCAAAAGAGGATTAATTAAACACTCGGGCTCAAAAACACGCCGCGCGTCCCGATGCCATATGTAATCTCTGTCTACCGACGCAATATTTTCGTGTTCCCGCACGAAATAAATAATAACGAACTCCTGTCAATACTATCGTAGCAAATGTTGGCCGGATCGATAATAATTGCATCGGTTCTAAACAAACTATTTGGACCTTAATATTAAGAAATGCAATGTAATTACTTTCTCTAGAAACCCTAAGCATATTAAATATGAGTACAAATTATTTTAAAAATGTCACATTAACGCGCGTTATAGTTACAAAAGACTTAGGTATACTACTGGATAGTGGGTTGACATTTGACGAGCATCTTAGCTACATAATCTCCAAGGCCAACCGCATGTTTGGATTTGTTCTGAGAGTCAGCAGGGATTTCAAAGCCGGTTCAACCCTCTCTCTTTATTCGACTCCTACATCAGACCACTACTCGAGTACGGGTCTATTGTTTGGAACCCGCAATATAAAACTCAAATTAAGAGGTTGGATAGAGTGTTTAACTTGTATTTGAAACATTTTCAATATAGATTTAACAAGGTACCTGCGTTCGTGCCTCTTGTTCATAGACGAGTTCAGAAGGATCAACTGTTTTTATACAAGATTATAAATAATTATATTGATTCACCGCTCTTATTAAGCAATATTGGTTTGAGTTGCCCTCGAATAAATTCGCGTCGTAAGTGTTCATTACATATTCAGTTCTGTAAAAGGAAATATACTAGCAATACATTTTTGCATCGCTCCTGCAAATTTTATAATGAACACTTACTGGCAGTGGCGTAGCTAGGCGTGGGCGAAGTGGGCCCATGCCCACGGCCTCGCACTTAAAGGGGTCCCGCGAGGCCTCTTTAAATGCCTAAAAAATATTGGGCACACTCGTCACTTTCCTGAACCTGAAATAACAACAAAACATAACTCCTAGTTTTACGCTTTAGGTATATAGAGTGGTAGCCTCGCTCTCTTATTTGAACTTGGCGCGTGTGACTTGAGTGAGTCTTATAAAAAAAGTATGAACTGGGGATTCCCCGATCTGTTTGAGTCCCGCTGTCTCGCTCACATCCACATCCATCATAATTTCATTGTAAGTACTATTGAGACTACATCATAAAACAATACATATCTTTAGTTATTTACTTTTACTACCATGTGTTAAATTGTTACTGAGTATCTATACGGATTGTTTAAAAGTTATTGAAAGTTGTGGTTTCTTTCTTTCAATCCTCTGCATTTATTTCGATTGAGGCTGGCTCAATCGAAACAGATTTAGTTGCAAAAATCAATTACAAATCCTTACCAGAGGATTTCTATAAAGCGAAAAGCCGAAAAACATTATTTTTGTAAACAATTAAATTATTCAAGTTCAATTTATATGCTTTTAAATATTTGGTAAGATAGTTTTATTGTGTAGCTCTTGGGAACGAAACAAAAGGGGCCTCGCTGATGCGACTTTGCCCACGTCTATATTAGACCACGCTACGCCACTGCTTACTAGATCTAGATATTTTCAGTTGTCCTATAGCAGCCTATAAACGAAGCCTTAAACAGGCCCTCGAAAATATATTCCTGTAGTTTTCTTTTTGTAGCGACCAGTTTATTTGTTTGTTTTTCTCTTTCTTTTCTATGTTTATTTTTGTTTGCCTTTTTACATGTTTTCTCCAAACTCCAATTTTCTGTGGTGTATTATAAATTATAATATGTTTTAGTAACTTAGTGGAAACTTTGCTGATTTATGTTTTTCTTTTATGGATGTATATAATGTGTATCAAAATATTGTATGTTTCCCTAATATAAATAAATAAATAAATAATGGATATTTTTATTAACCTATCAGGCGTGTTAATATTTCCTGAGACTGGTGAATTGGAGCTCATATCACACCCTTAGTAACGTGGTAGGTATAGGTAGAGAGCTTTAGTTCACGTGGCGATCACAATATTTCAGCAATGGACGACGTGATACTGGTACTCTAGCAGACAGAAATAGCCACTAAGACAAGATAAAGATAAAGACACCCTTAGTTAGTTAATCTAATTGTATAACTTGTAAAATGTCTTAGTGTGTTCAATATTTCCTTAAGTAATAATACTAAAATCTAATCCCAATTTTAAAAAGATCTGCTAAAATATTTTAGCGACGACTTTTTAAATTAAATATGGCGAACCCAATATCGAGTCTACGTGGTAAATTTTAATTCCGATAGGATGAAAAATGTGTTTCCGTAATATTCGTATGAAATGGAGCGTAGAAGGAAAGACAAGTTTGGTACGTTCGTCGCGCTGCACGTGACCGTAATATTAAATAATTCACAAACTAAAGTAAGGGCTGATACACAATATTGAAATGTAATGCTTCACCGCTGCCACCGCCTCCTTCCATTTTCTATTAAAACTCTCATTATTATACTAGAAAAAAAATATCAGAGCATTAATTCAATTAAAATTTTTAATAGAATAACTGAAGTTTAAGATTATTCAAATGATAATTGAAAAAATATTATTTTGGGTGGGTCAATTTACTAATTTTTGTTGGTAAATGGTGACACTAATTAATTCCAGTAATGTTTTTTTTTGTTAAGATCGGCAGACAGGCTGACGGTCCACTTGATGGTAGGTTTATACCCTCGTAGGTATACAACACAAGCAATACAAAGATGCTGCAAGCACGCTGTAGGACTAAGGATAAGGTATTAGGAAGGGATAGGGAAATGGGCTCTGACGTCCCTTACGCACTGAAACAGCATGCGCCAGACGGCGGCTCACTGTAAAAATTTGTCGGTAGATTTAGTCGGTAGGTCTACCCCACTACCATCTCGGGGCAGGAGTCCGACATAACCCACCGGTCTGTCCCCAGGCCGTTGGGTATCCATGATGGATTCCTCTTGTAAAAAAAAAGGCAGGCTGAGGGTCCACTTGTTGGTAGGTGACCTTCGTCGCCTATAAAACGAACAACGCCACAGTTGCTGCAAGTGCGCCGCTGACTACAGTAGCATTGAGGCTAAGGATTTGGTAAAGCTTAGTGAAATGGGCTCTGGCATCCTTTACTCACTCATCGAAACACAACAGCATACGTGGCGTTATTTCACTGTGGTCTTCTGTAAGGGGGTGGTTACTGCCGCCAGACGGGCTGTCCAAATGACTGCGAATCGCAGTGTGCCCTGCCATTACTTTCCAGATCCAGACCAAAGCCAAATTTGAAAAGTTAATTTTTCAGAATTGACATTGCCGGGAATCGAAACCGGGAACCCTCGAACAGAGGGTTAAGGCAAGCACCCTAACCATTCATCCAACGGGCTGTTCAGAATATAGCAACAAATTCTTACGTTTCTTTTTCTGAAGTAATATGTTTAGCGCAGCACGGTGGTAAAAACTAGACTAAAAAACTTTTTTTTTTTTTAATTGAGTAAATGTCACGTTGCTTTGTATTTCAATAGGGTATTTGACAGATTTTAGGAAAATATCTCAAATTGTTAATTATAATAATACACTTGGAATTTGATTCATTCTTCGTGAATTGCTTTATTTTCTATGAAAATTACAATCAAAGTTTAAATTATAAATAAGACCGCCAAAACGCTAAGTCACGTGATATCAATACTCGTACGTCACTTGCTTGCAAACAAATATTTAGCTGTCAAATCGTAGTACGCTCATCCCCCCCCCCTAGGTGTGCCAGGACCTTGTCGTGGTGGGGGGGCTTAACCCTCGACAATCCGGGCGGTTGCAGGGGTCGGTGGGGTCAACGCACCGGCCTTCGCTTGGCTGACCGGATTGTCGCTGGGGAACGAAGAAAGCACACAAGGGAGTGCTCCGAGCGGGCTCCGAACATCGGAGCTCGTGGCGGAGCATTCGTCAGTTTGTAATGGCTCACTACATGACACTGGCAGACAATGGCCATCTTCAAGATGAGCCGAATTGCCATTTTTATGAAAAAGATAAGATAAGATAAGATAGTACGCTCATGTACCACTGTAAACAAAGCAAATGACGCAACTCTTTGCCACCAATCGCAGTGCGTTTTTATTCACGTGGTGAAACAAGAAAATTTAATTATTTTAATAATGATTTCTTATGAAAATCGTACATATTTTTAAATACTGTGTTAGTTAATTTGGTTTAAAAAAATATTTACAGTTAGTCTAGTAACAATTTGTTTCATATTTTCATTATAGTCAAATACCGTATTGTGTGTTCCTGCCTGAATGAACTCGAACACCCGCTTGCTTCTGACGGGTGTGTATTTTTGTGAAAATTAAATACGTGCAGTTTTTCCTCTTATTTATTTAACTTGCTAAGACTTGATAGTGAGAAACTTTCGTATGGTCCATTTGGAGAGTTGAAGCAGCGTGATGTACTAGGTACTAGCAAATGCTTGGGTATAAATAACCACTGAATTCTTCATAGTCAGCCATTTTTTGTGATGAAAAACGAAAACTTTTGCTGGATAGTAAAGTTACCGCGAAAGCCCGGTTGATGTGTGTGGAGGATACGTTTCGACTTTTACTTTTTCTTTTACGTACACATGATAATGGTCCTTTGTAGGTTCATAGTTTGAAGTGTGATGCATATTTCATGGAAGTTAACATTCGTATGAAATCTTCTATATAATAATAAACAAAATATGGTTTAATATTTTCTTTGTGAGACAAGTCGACGGTTCATTTGATGGTAGATGGCAACCGTAGCCTAGGAACACATGCAACACTAAGTGGGACTGAAGTGCTCACTGTGTAAAAAAATCTAGGTAATTAGGTAGGGGAAAAGTCTTTTCGGATATAGTATGTATAAACTTGTAATTAAATCTCTTTGGCTGTACTATTTGTATCTGGCTGGTTTTGATGACACTAAAAAGGTTACATTTCAAAGAAAGAAACAAATTAATAAAATGTTGTTTCCATTTATCTAATGAAAAAATTCGACACATTTAAAAAAAAGGAAAAATGCAACGCAAGCGGCGAAATTTTTTTTGTGACGTTTGTGGATCTAATGCAGAGAAGAGTAAGAGTAGCCTAAAGTTGGTTTAAGCGTTTTCAATCCGGGAATTTTAATGTCAAAGATGCACTTCGCTATGATCAAATAGACGCCATTTTTGAAAAAGTGGAGCAAGATCGGCGTATCAGTAGTTACAACATGGCTGAAGAACTGGGAATTGACCACAAAACAGTTTGACCCATTTAAAAGCTCGATATTTGGGTGCCACGCGAACTCACTCAAAGAAACCTTATAAATCGTGTACTCATTTGCGATTCTTTATTGAGACGTAAAGTAACCGAACCGTTTTTGAAGAGATTGATAACTGGTGATGAAAAGTGGATCATGTACGACAAGAACGTGGGAAAAAAGTCGTGGTCAAAGATCGGTCAGGCTTCACAAAACCCGGGTTAACTCGCAATATGGTGATGCTGTGTGTATGGTGGTATTGGTGGGGCATTGTTCATTATGAGCTTTTACCGCCGAGCTGAACAACCGATTCGGATCTCTACTCCCACCAACTGATTTGATTAAAGCAAGAAGTTGAGAGAAAGTGGCTGGAATTGAAGCCGGAACGCTAGACCACACACATCTTTAGCCACTCAGCAAAAAATTAAGAGAGTTTGGCTAGGAGGTGTTAATGCATTCGTCATATAGCCCTGACCTTGTACCTTTAGATTTCCACCAATTTCGGTCTCTTCAGAATTCTTTAGGCAGTATCAGGTTAACATCAAGAGAGGACTGCCAAAACTACTTAAAACTACTTGTCGCGTTTTTTTGATCAGAAGTCCCAAAATTTCTACAGCAACGGGATCATGTCACTGCCTGCAAGATGGCAAAAAGTCAATGAATAAAATTGTATATATATACTGTAATTAAAAATAAATAAACTTTGAAAAAAAATGTCTTCAGTTTTCATATAAAATGCGAAGAAACTTTTTCCCCAACCTATTACTAATTTGCAAAGATTTCATAACACAACAGCACAAATGCTATTATTTCAAGATTGATTTTAAAAATTTTGAAGTTTCAGTAGTGGCACTATATTCTGGGCTCGTATAGTGTATCGGAGAATGAGTGAAGGATGCCATTGCTCATTCTACTCTGTGCCTTATTATTGTATACATTTGCAACCCCTAGGGGTTGCTTGAGTTAATAGAGTTAATAGATT
Organism: Bembecia ichneumoniformis; assembly: GCA_910589475.2. Lineage (NCBI taxonomy): Eukaryota > Metazoa > Arthropoda > Insecta > Lepidoptera > Sesiidae > Bembecia > Bembecia ichneumoniformis. Next base: position 2,357,077 of record OU342520.1, read on the forward strand.
GTCAGCCTTCCTGCCAAGTGTTAGTTTTAAAACAATCATTTTTAAACCTTTATACAAAACAATAAGTAGACATAAAAACTGTTACAAAATCTTATACCGATCTCGTCACGTTGCCTACCTAAAACTATTTTCAGTAAAGCTTAACCCCATCCCAGTACTTCAATGCGGTTTTCACGGTAATCCTGTGGCTTCCGGACGACGACGGCCCCATTCACGTTCAGGTAACCGCTAATGTCCTTTGAGTGACACCACCATAGAATCTTTTAATTGGAATACAATTAAAGTAACAGAGTACATATTATATGGAACATACTCGTATTTAACGTGCAATTAATTGTAAGCAATTGATGAACCCTCCTATCTGCGCAATCAACTCGGTTTGAGTCCATTTTAGTATGTCAAAGGAGTATGATAATGCTTATACTCCTTTAGCAATAGTATCACGCCGTCAAGCCGTTTCTGAGATGAGCGCGAACAAACGCACAGACAAACAAAAAAACAATTTTCACCTCTCCAGCACGAAAAGGGTGCTTTTGGTGCCGCTGCGAGTGTGAGGAAAAGTGATTCAAATTTCGAACACGCGATTTAACTCACAGGAATAACATTATTAGGATTTTATTAGTGTGTCCAGCCATAGCCGACCAATAGCCGACTAGAGTCGGCCGGCCATAGCCGAATAGATTCGGCCGACCATAGCCAACTAGAGTTGGCCCAGCTGTGAAGATAGTTTTACAGCTGTGAAGATACCAGTGGTGATGGCCTAACTCGCTGTTGAGGTGAAAAGTTATATGTTTAACACGAGAGCAAATTTTTTTATGTCTCGTGCCTTTAAATCACTCACTTCGCTCATAGTCTATATTAGAATCACTCGCTACGCTCGTGATTCAATTCTATAGACTACTTCGCTAGTTCCTGATTTAAAGTCGGCACTCGCAGGAAAAAACAATTTTGCTCTCTAGTTGAACAAATAACTATTTTTTGACTTCGGTAACATAAGTACAACTTGTATAAATTGGTTTTTGAAAAAATATTTAATGTACAGACACGGAATTATGAATGAATTAAATAATAATTTATTTCAGATATCACATCACATTCATCAAAATTTACAGTAAATTTACAATACACCTTGTAATAAATAAAAATTTAAGTATTACATCTTAATTACATCTTAATTTATTTTATCGTGTTCTTAACTATCTAAAATGTTTCTATGCTGTGCGATTAACTTAAAAACATTGATTTGATTACAATAAAATGAAAACTACGACTTTTAAATCATCAGGGTTATCATTTGATTAATTTAACATTTACACAGAGCGAGAGAGTATTATTATTTTAATTCAATGACAATGAGTGTTAAACACCTACCAAGTCAGAAGTCATTACATTTATTCAATGCAAATTATATAATGTATAAGATGTACATCTATTTATTTTAAGCAATAAATTCATTCTTAATACAAATTATATTACATTGAAAGTTTCCAAAGGGCCAAAAAGCCGATAATTCTAAAATACAATAAAGATTTCTCCCAAAGGTCTCAAGAAGGGCAGGATCTGAACCTTTTACGTAAAGTGTAAGTTAGCACATAAACATGATATATCGTTGACTTCGATCCTCGCATATTGAAAGCCTTGGACCGTCTACAGCAGTGACTTGTGTTGAAAAAGTTTACGGGTTTATTGATATGAGCTGAACGGATATCAGCTAGACGAGCGCGACACGCGTAAACAGCGTCCATGCTTGTGAGAATTTATTTCACAATCAAAAAGTTGGGGTGTATAAACTTATCGTTCTGGCCATATATGATTTTAAATCATAGGTGATGTATCTGTTTCCAGTAAAGGGTGGCAGAGAGTATGACTTTCCACTTGACAGTAAATGACTAACGAAAAATACAGGACATATATTTTTTTTTTATGTTAAGGTCGGCAGACAGGCAGACGGTCCACTTGATGGTAGGTGGCTACCGTCGCCTATAACACAAGCAACGCCAAAGCTGCTGCATGTGCGCTGCCGACTGCAGTAGGATTAAGGATAAGGGATTAGGAGTGGATAGGGAAATGGGCTCTGGCATCCCTTACTCACTCACCGAAACACAACAGCACACGTTATTTCACGGTGGTCTTCTGTAAGGGGGTGGTTACTGCCGCCAGACGGGCTGCTCAAAATGGCTGCGAAAACGCAGTGTGCCCTGCCACTACAAACGCAGTATACAGGAGGTATACCAGTACACTTCATCGTAGATGGCATTAAAGCTCTTTGGAGGAACTCCTTTTTGTAACATGATATTTTACAACAATTCTGTCTTCCACAATACTCATCATCATCAGCCTGTGTCTCTCCACTGCTGGATGTAGGCCTCTCCCAAGGGCCGCCACCACGTACGGTCTTCCATACACTCGCTTCAGGTCTTTCAGGTCGTCTGTTCACCTGGCCGCAGGGCGTCCTACGTTGTTTTTCCTATTCGTGGCTTTTTGACAAATCCCGCTTTATCGGGACGAATGGCAACCCATTTTTTTTCGAGGAGAAATCCATTTACAGATTTCCTACCGGTAGGGGTATGTGGGAATCACCAGTGCTCCACGCTATGCTCTAGGTCATAGCGGCACTGGCACTACCCAACTAAAACTACCCGGTGTCTCCTTGCCCTGTGAGAGGGATGGAACGGACTCTGCCGAGGCAACAACTCACCGATCCACCCCAGAGAGTTGCCGACCATCCTAACTAATATTACAAAGATGAAAATTGAGTTTGTGTGCTGTGCTGTTTGTTCTTTGTTCAGCGGCTGTTTGTTTGTTGATTGAACTGTCATATGCAAAATAGAATGTAAGCTACTAAGCTGGTGCCCACGAGTTCGTCCGCTTTGAAAAATAAAAACGCCTGACAAAAATACATGAGCAATAAAGATTTAATAAGTCAATAAGTCGCGTGCTAATGCTAGTTAAACCTTCTATATTGATCTCTCGAAAGTATTGTCTTATTAAAAATATATGATGACAGGCAAATTAATATAAAACTAATAGCTGTCAAGATTTGATGACAGTTTTACAGTCGGCTTGGCGGCGGCGGCATTTGATTGAATGTAGAGCGAGACAGAGATAAGATTCATTAAAACGTGGCCACAAAAGTATGTTAAGACTTCCAATGGCACCTTCATAATACGCCAATTAGCTACCAGCATAGTCAGCGTACTCTTCACTTATTTTCAAGATGAATATGTGTCATGCAAGACGACTCTATTATTACCATTTAATAGTAATCGAAGTACAGAATATAAATACTCTTAGAATTTAAACAGTGTATAACATAATATAAAAAAAAGAGAGATCCGAGTTCAATCCCCGATCATGCCATGTACATGTACAGTGGTTTTTTTTTTTTTTTTCTAAAAACTTAAGTACATTTACTTACTGCTCTCAAACGTTGAAGGAAAACATCGCTAAGAAACCTGCAACGCCAAAGAAGGCTAAGGCATATGTGAAGTCCACCAATCCGTACTGGGCCAACGTGGTGGACCATATAGCCCATACGCCCTTGTTGAAAGGGTAGGCCTGTGCCCATGCAGTGGGGACATATAATAAGATGTCGATGATGACATAGAAAAAGTTTAACCGAAATAGTCTATTAGAAGCACTAATTTAGATACATGTTTATAAATAGAGAAAGATGTGGGATTAGTGAGAAAGATTTAATATCTTAATAGTGTTAGCAAATGTCAGCGCTTGTACATGGAACGCGTCGTTGTTGCAAGAAAGAGATGGCGCGACTCGAAGGATACGGCGGTCGGCGCGGCGGGGAGTCGAATTGAGGCGTTTGACAAGAGCGGTTGTCGTGTGTCCACGCATCCTAATCGTAGAGTTGTGGTGTGTTTTGTATTGGTCTAGCATTAAAGTGTTTGTACGTGATGTAAAGGAGTTCTCATTAATGTACCCCAAATTAAGGAATATCTATCAATCAGAAGTGGCAACCTTCGGCTGCATCCAATAAGCGAAGTATGCATTTACTGGAGCACATAGAAACACAAATTGGTGTAACTAAGTAGCACCAACTGCTCGGTAGCGTCTAGAAAGGTATATATATGGTACAATTCTACATTTGTATCTTCAAAAGAAAAGGTATGCTTTGTTTTATTACTTAGGTATTAGTTGAGCTGGTAACTTTGTGACTATGTTGTGTACCGACACGTTTTACGAAAACAATTAATACGGTCACTTAGTTAGTATGTAGCAGTCTGGACACAATTCTGCCAAAGAATTGTTCAGTAACTATTTGTGGTCGTTGTGCTCACACGTGTCATATTTTGTTTTGTGTCAATTTTGTAACTAGTGTTCAATTGCTTTAAAATGTGTGGTATCTGTGTGGTTACTATGTTACCATAATAATGTTTTCTTTTACACAAAGTGTGTTATTTATTGTTACGACATTGTTACTAAACACTTTGTTGGGTATTTATTCAAAATATTCGCATGAATTGTCGAGTGAATATACTAAATACAAACTCGATACACAGTCTCGTACATAACAAATCCCAATAAAAGGCAGAACGCTAAACCAATGTTATATATATACCTACATCATGCACTTGCATCTATTGTTAGTCATACAAGAAATAGTATTAAAATGAACATACAGTTATTATAAAACGGAACTTAAATTGAAGTCATAAGATTCTAAAACCCATTAGGTCGAGACATAGAAACCATGGAGTTGCTTTAGTTCTTTGCATAACCATGGGTATTAACTACCAGATAGTATTTCGTTATAATTCCAATATGATAATACTAGATACGGGTATAAATTAATTAGGTTACTTAAGATGTGTAGTTCACATTGTGTAATCATTGACAATATTTTGTAATAATAACAATAATAATAAAAACAAAGTAAATTATGTAGCCTTCGGATACCTTTTATAGCACATTCCATTGAAGGCCTTAGTGAAATATTCACACCACTGTTCATTAATTTGGTGACGACACATGTATAGTAGCGGCCGATGACAATGTCTTAGTTTTTGAATCCATGAGGCAAGCAGACTTCGATGCAGTCTGCAAGTGGTCGCATGATTCAGGGCTTGTACTTAACGCTAATAAGATTTATTCATATTCACTCTAATCATAATCTCGAAGCTAGTAGAACAAATATGGGAGTGTAATGGCTCATAGTTATGATTGTCTTTATTCATCAGGATTAGTGTGTAATAATAATTTTCAAAATTGAAACCAGTTTTTGAACATCCCTGACTGGGATTAGTTATAGATAATACCTACAGGATGTTAAATGGAATTAGAGCTGTTATGACAAGTTTTACATCATGAAGGATAAAATATCCTTTCACACGTTACTTATAATGTGCAGGGCACTTCTAGAAAACGTATTTTCCTATGGTCTTAGCAGTTGCGGTCATGTGTATGATGCAAGTTTGGATCGATTGTGCGATATACAATATAGATTGCTAACCCTAGTTGTGCCACCAAAATTTGAATCCACCTCTTGACCTATTTAAGTATTGGTGTACTTCCCATTCATGGGAAGATTGAGTACAGCCCGCTTGTTGAGCAGTGCTTCCCTGATGGAGTTCGGTTTCCCAAAGGTCTTTTAACTACTACCGGAAGCATCACTTCCAAAAAAATACTCAATTAACCTAAATTTCATAATGAATACGGTAATGGAACATCCAGAGCTTGGTTCCCAATCTAATTAATGAACTTCCCATGGAATTTAAAAAAAAAATATATATAATCACAAAAAAGGACTGAATAGATATACTAGAAGCACATTTTGTAAACGGTTGAAGCTTAGGATAGTAATAACAAATCAATAATAATAATGAAAGAGAAGCAGTTTGATTCATCTTATTTTGTTAACATTTAAAAAAAAAAAGTATTATAGTATGAATTTAGAAATTGGAGCGGGTGGTGTGTGCATTCTGTTGATTACTTATTTATATATCTATAGAACTTATTGTCTACGATTTATAGTTATTAACAGTAGGTGTACGACAGTTCAGTGTATAGGCGGTTTGAGACATTTCCCACCAACTTATTGTAGTGAGGCTATTGTATATAATTAAATAAAAAAAAAAAATTAAAGATAACAAAATAAATGGTTCACCAAGGACATTAAGCCATTAAAAAAGGGATATGTGTGTAATCACTTTATGTATTGGACATATGTCACATGGGCTTCAAAACGAAAATAAATTTTAAATAATGATAACAAATATAGCCCTCAGCCAGCTTCTAAATGAATTGCCTTAATTAACTTCAATAATATCAACCATCATCTACGAAATTTTAAGATGTTTCCGACTTTATATTTTATTATCATTGTGGAATTAATATAATTAATGATAGTAGAAAATGTTACATCTTACACCACATATGTAATGATTTTTATGATGCAAGCAAAATGAAACTATACAGGAAACTGATGTGACAAAATTCCGAGGACTACACATTGATAACAAATTAACATGGAAAGTTCATATAGTTAATGTATGTAAGAAATTAAATCAGTATTCATTTGCTTTAAATGGGCTGAGAGGAGTAGCAGAGCAATCGGCAGTATTTACTGCCTACCATGGCCAAGCGGCTGCAACCATAAGATATGGTGTCATTTTCTGGGAAAATGTGATTTTAATCTGCGATTTAAAACAAAGAGAATCATGTAAAATATTTGACTGTGCCTTCATTGTATATATTTGAGTGTATAATGTTCATAAAAGAAAATTATAACATATTTGAGTTCATGGAGCGTCCATGTCATAATGATAAGCTTTTTATGGTCCCTGCCAAAACTAGAACGAAAAAAAAAAGTGTTTTTGTAGGGCACCACACTTATACAATAAAATTCCGATGAATATATAAAAAAAAAATATTGGAAAACTGGCAGTGTTCAAGAAACAATTACGTAATCATCTGATGGAAAAGGCATATTATTCCCTCAACGAATTTCTGAGTGATAAGACTATATTATAGTGCAAACGATGCAAACTATGTCTTTTAGATTTGTCTTTTATATTGGATAAATTTGTCTTTTAGATTTGCATACCGCTTGTCGGTTGAATATGTGGACATATATGTATAAAAATTTACCACTTGTGTATACCATATTCAGTAAATAAATTATTTTTAATTTGAATTTGCCCCTACAAATAGCATTGATTTTACCAAAGCTTTGATTTTAGAATATAAACAGAAAAGTGTGTTATCAGAGGCATTACATTGAAATGGATTACCTAAATCATATTTATCCACTAGATATACTCCACCACTTTCAATAGGTAACCAGTAACTGCAAAGATCCAACAAAGAGAAATACTTGGGACTAATTTTGGATAAAAGATTAACTTTCAGGGCACATATTGAATACATTCGCAATAAAATAATTCCTCTGACTGGAGCATTAAGGAACATTGCAAAGTATAATACATTGTATAGTATATTTTATAATACACTTGTCAAACCACATTTAGAATATCTAATTCAGGTTTGGGGTCAAGCTGCAAAGACCAATCTGCATTTATTAGACAATTCAAAATGAAATAATCAAGGTACCTTTTAATTACTTACAATTACTTAACATCTACAAAAGTAATTTATGATATATCTACACTTTTTAACTTAAAGAAAGTCATTTAAGTATTCCACTTGTATGTTGATCAGAAAAATAGAAAAAAAATAATATAGATTCTCAAATCACTTTTAAAAAGAAGTGACAAGTATAATACTAGAAATAGAAATAAGCTTGAATTGCCTACAGTTAGAACACTCTATGGAAAAAGAAATATATTATATGAGGGAGCATAGATATATAATGGACTACCTGATAGTATAATAAATTGAAAGAATATATATATCAAGTAATGTTAGCAGCAATTGATCTCCGATGGATAAAATAAAATGTACATAATTAGTTATATAAGTTCTCATAAAACTATATAAGCTCTCATATTCTCATATAATTTATATTCTCATATATTCTTATATAATTTAGTTATATAAGCGAACAATGTGTTCTTTTTATGAGAATAAAATTCTTTAAACAGAGATATCAATGTATAAAAGTATCAAAATAGTAGGTAATTAATAGTAAATCGGGAATAGGTTTTGAGTACCAAAGAGATATATACCAATAGATAATAACTTAAGAATAAATGAGTCAGGAGTCCCTCGAGAATATCCTTTTGTTTTGACATATATATAAATGATCCTTCCACATATAACACATCATATAACATTTCTGTACGCTGATGATACTAAAATTGCAATAAAATAAGGATAAAAACAGACAAAAGTTACAAATAAATGCATTACCTATTAGATAGGTAGGTAAAAATAACTATTATAAAAAGGACATATTTTCAAGTGACATATACAAAGGAAAAATTATAGAAAATTGAAAGTAGGTATATTATATCTAAGAGTAACGATAATTAAAAATTGTAATTGTGATAAAGTAGTCTGGTCTATGATAAAGTAGACAGATTAAAGCACCTATGCCTCTGTTGCTTAGCTGTGTCTAAGGGAGCAATAATTAGTGCTTGTTATGGTCGCGTTTCTTCGGTATTAAAACACGGCTTATTGATGTGGGGTAACTTAGTCGAGATAATGGGTTTTAGGACACAAAACAGAATGTATCAGAGCAATATGCGGCGTAGGCGGGTAATGTATCGCTACTTAAAAATTACATATTGTTATGACTCACCAGGGAACGTTCTAGTTATGACTCACTATAGAACGTTCTAGAAAAACGCCTGTCTTCAGATCTGGAAAGTTATTGTCAAGAGAAATTGATCCTTGTGCACGCAACATAGAGTTCACGTTCAACAGAAATAGCGTTCCCGAATTTTCAACGACCTTGTTTACAATACGTGTTTACAAAAGTTGTTTACTTCTAATTGTTTGTTGTTTGTTTGTACTAAATTCGAGAAAGATCTAGACGATTGGCAGCGGATATAAATAGGCGAAGTGACGAGCTAGCGAGACAGTTCGATTCTGCGATTCGAAAGCGATACTACGGAACTATACCTGCGACAGTGGACCAGCGACTCATAGGGGAATCATTGACGACTCTTGGCAAGTTTAACGGTTATATCGGACCTTTCGTTTAGCACTTTTGGAGGACATCTTGGTTTGTGGAAATAAATAGTTGATTTTCGTCCTTACACGGCAGATTGACCCACCCCACACGTAACAATATATTACCTGTTTAATATGGAGACATCGTGTATATTTGTCAGAAAACATATTTAAATTGCTTTGTCAAAGGTAGCAAAGCGGGGTCCAGGATAGCTATGCAGGGTAATTTATTGCAGATAACATAATGGAGACTGGAACTATAATTTTAAAAATATGTATTTACATAACTGCAATTAGAGCATATAATAAACTACCCAATATGAAGAAACTGCCGGATTCTATATTTAGTTTGACATAATTATTAAAAAAAAATAGGGAAATTTGCAATCAATTTAAAAAAAAGTAGATAATTACAGACATTTGCATGCCCTTGTCGGGTGGAACTTGATTGGTATTGAGCTGCTATATATGGATTGAAGTTCTGTGTACATCAAATGAAGATGTATTTATTTATTTTAATAGTAAAAGAACAGCGTTTCATTCCTCTCCGACCGGAGACCGATGAAAGCACTTATATTAATTCAAGTAACAATATGAACAATTGATATTGGGGATACTAGTGTAAGTTCGTAATTAAATAATAACTAGATACATAGAAACAGTCACAACTCTCCCATTCCTATACTTACCAAATCTAGTTGGGAATGGCTGATTGATGCAAACAGTACCCACCAGTGACGAAATGACAAAAGCGTGGAAAAGGCCGAGATCCGTTGGGGTGAGCGGTACTTAAGCGCAATATTAGCAAACGGTGAAGGAGGCCGAGATCCGTGATGAACGGATGAGCGGTACTTATATGCTACTAAAGTAAATGGTGACTAGTCAAGAAGGCTAGGATACATACGGTAATTAATTATTGGTAAGGAGGTATATGTATAATAATTTAATATTTTTGTATCAGGACCACGGAGCGAGCGTGCTGCCGATGGCCAAGAATACCAAGGCCACGGAGCGAGCGTGCTGCCGATGGCTAGCGATATCAGAACCACGGAGCGAGCGTGCTGCCGATGGCTACCGATATCAGGACCATGGAGCGAGTGTGCTGCCGATGGCTAGCGATACCAGGACCAGGAGCGAGCGTGCTGCCGATGGCTAGCGATATCAGGACCACGGAGCGAGTGTGCTGCCGATGGCCAGTGATATCAGGACCACGGAGTGAGCATGCTGCCGTTGGCCAACAATATCAGGACCACGGAGCGAGCGTGCTGCCGATGGCCAACAATACCAAGACCACGGAGCGAGCGTGCTGCCGATGGCCAACAATACCAAGACCACGGAGCGAGCGTGCTGCCGATGGCTAGCGATATCAGAACCACGGAGCGAGCGTGCTGCCGATGGCTAGCGATATCAGAACCACGGAGCGAATGTGCTGCCGATGGCTAGCGATACCAGGACCACGGAGCGAGCGTGCTGCCGATGGCCAGTGATATTAGGACCACGGAGTGAGCATGCTTCCGTTGGACAACAATACCAAGACCACGGAGCGAGCCTGCTGCCGATGGCCAGTGATATTAGGACCACGGAGTGAGCGTGCTTCCGTTGGACAACAATACCAGGACCACGGAGCGACCGTGCTGCCGATGGCCAGTGATATTAGGACCACGGAGTGAGCGTGCTTCCGTTGGACAACAATACCAAGACCACGGAGCGAGCGTGCTGCCGATGACCAGTAATATTAGGACCACGGAGTGAGCCTGTTTCCGTTGGACAACAATACCAAGACCACGGAGCGAGCGTGCTGCCGATGGCCAGTGATATTAGGACCACGGAGTGAGCGTGCTTCCGTTGGACAACAATACCAAGACCATGGAGCGAGCGTGCTGCCGATGGCTGACGATACCATGAGCAAAGAGCGAGCGAGCTGACAGTAAGTAACGATGTCAGGAACACGAGGTGACAACGTAGCCGATGGCTATCATTGATAAAATTGAAAGTACGCTATTCGGACCTTAGAGTGGAAGAACTGCTAATGGCTGATTGATGCTTGTTATAACAATGATAACTTATTTACGGATAAAGAAGTGAGCACAGTTGTCAAATGAGGTCATTCACCTTCGAGGATGGCCGAAGCTTAGCACAATAGATCTGAGCAAACATTCATGAAGGGAAGGAATAAAACATGAAAGTATGATGATGCCTGAGGTCAGACATCGGTCAGAATGGCCGAATGTTAGCAAATGTCAGCGCTTGTACATGGAACGCGTCGTTGTTGCAAGAAAGAGATGGCGCGACTCGAAGGATACGGCGGTCGGCGCGGCGGGGAGTCGAATTGAGGCGTTTGACAAGAGCGGTTGTCGTGTGTCCACGCATCCTAATCGTAGAGTTGTGGTGTGTTTTGTATTGGTCTAGCATTAAAGTGTTTGTACGTGATGTAAAGGAGTTCTCATTAATGTACCCCAAATTAAGGAATATCTATCAATAGTTTTTTCGTCATAAATTGATATTTTTTAAAGTTAAATAAAGATAAAAGTTAGATATTTCATGTTCTTCAGAAACGTATTTCAATACGTTTCGCGTGTAAAAAAAAATAGAGGCAAGTAGATCACGTGCCGCCTATAAACTTTACCAACCCATAAGATCACCGGCTGTGACTTTTTGCGGGAGAATATTGATAAGTATTATATCCATGGGGTTTTTCGCACTTTTATGAACACTATAAACATGAACAAATCTTGTCTTTTAGATCATACTCATGAACCCACTATGTACTCATGAACCCGTTTTTAGCTTATGTTTAAAAGGGTATGTAACTTTCGTTAAAAATAATATGTATGTTTTTTAGATATTTTAATCTTTTTAGATTTTTAGATAAAAATTAGACAATGGCTCGATTTAAATTGCGTCTTCATTTAAATTTTAAAATCACATTAAACAACACGTAACACTTCTACATTCTTCTTCACCATCCATCTTGTTACTCTCTCACTCCCTCCTTCACCTCATTCACTCCATTCATTTTCTATACAATACATTCCGTTTAACACAAATCAATCCCATCAGCAAAATAACTTCCCCCAATCCCACGTGTATTTATTACATTAATTTCAACTTTTATATTGAAGAATGAGTATGACATACCAAAAAATAATTATCGCGTATTAATTGTTGGAGGACAATTTAATGAAAAATTAAAAAATTATAAACTGTTACACATTCATCCTATTTTTTATTTATACTCTTTTTATTAGACTTTTTGTATTTTTTAAGATTGATTCGATTTTAAGTAAAAAACAGAGAATATAGTTGTCACTGAGCCTGGAGCTGCCTCTGGTTTTTCTCGATTTCCCGTCTTTCCCATAATTTTTAATCAGCAATTCTTCAGCTATCGATAACATAAACCTTTCGTCATTAACGTATATATTACTAGCGTAAGGAGCGGGCCAACGCAACGGCGCAGCGCGGCGAAATGACACCAGCACATTGGTCCTAAACTCTCAGTTTAGGGCCAGCTAACGCCAGTCGTCGTCCCTCGTCCATGCAAGATTGTGCTTGAGAGAAGTTATGTACTAAATTGTTATAAAAATGCCTAGTTGCGTAGTGAAAGCTGTGGTGAAAGGCCGCAAAAACTGTGATGTAAAGGTTAAACAGGAACAGAGGCTCTAGTATGAGTTTACGATACTACACCAATTCTACACTCGCTAGCGAGTATGGAAAATTTGTAATACTTTTGTATGGAAAATCGTGAACTGTCAATGTCAAATTATCAATTTTCCATATAAATGTTTTACGCTCTCGCTAGCGAGTGTAGTATCGTAAACTCATGCTAGAGCCACTGGGAATATCGTATCATCGGTAAGTAATCTTGTTACATGTTAAATAATTAATTTTAACACATTTCATTCCGAGCCAAAGTTCATAATAGCAAATTAAAATAAATCTAACCTTGTATTGATATCATTCTTTTATTTATTTATTTTTTTCTTAGAAAGGTGTAGGTTTGTGTAAAATGTTCCGTTGGGCGTATCTTTACTTCTAAAATCATTGCCTTTCGTATTGATTATTATCACCAAATAATCAAAAGAATACGTTTTGTAATTAGTCATTATTTAATAAATACATTTTAATTGCAAATTTATTGAAATCAAAGCCACTTCAAATATCGTTTTAATAGATAAAAACTAAAAAATTAAAAAAGCAATTTAACCCTTCAACATGCGATTTAAATAATTCAGCATCAGTTTTCACAAATGTTTACTAACTTAGAAAATTTGTGAAAAGTTTGAACCATTCGTTCACCGCACGAAGCTCTCTGGAAAACTAGATCAAATGCCCAATTGGGAATACCTGCTCAAATAATATAAGTTTAAGTGAAATATCGAATACTAGCGGAAATAACTATTGTGAAGCCGAATTTAGGTGACAAATTTATTTATTGTTTGTTTATCAATTACTTACTCCTTCCATTGTAGTTATACATATTGTTACGTGCGGGGTGAGTTAAAATGCCGTGTAAGGGCGAAACGAATGATTTATTTTCACAAATCAAGATGACTTCCAAAATCACTAAACTTGTTCGATGAAACCGTTAAACTTGCCAAAAGTCATCAATGATAACTTCGCAAAGGCTCCGAAGAGTCGCTTTCGTATCGCTGGTTATCGCACCACTAAAAGCCCACTTGACCCCGCCTCTTATTTATACTTGGCGCCAAACGCCTTGAAGTATTTCGAATTTACTAGAAATAATATAAACAAGATTGTAAACAAACCATTGAAAGTTCGGGAATGCTATTTCTGTTGAAATGTATAAACTCTATGTTGTAATCATAAGGACCAATTTCCTTTGACACTAATCGGTAAGGGGCGAGGCTATCATGGATAAGATGGGACGTTCGAGACTTTCCGCCGGCGCGAACGTTTTTTTTTCAAAAGTTAGTCCTAACAATATCAAGAATAATTTATTGTCTGAAATCATTTAAGAAATTTTTTTTCCTACTGTAATCGGCTCGAGGCACGTTGTCTCCAAACTTTAAGTTCCATAAAGAAAAATGGCGAACTCCCATACAAAAATATGTACAAGTATAGAGTTTTTATAACTGAACTAACTGGTCTTAGATTTATTATTGAGCAAAGTCTGGAATTAAAGTTAGTTTAAAGATTTTGTGGTTATGTAAAATAACGCCTATTATTTGGATTAAAATATATATTTAGGGTAGTTTTAGATTAAAATTAACTGTAACTATGTACTTAAAACTGAGCTCAAAATAAAATATTTTTAGTTAAATTGTGGTTAACGTGTATTACTATGCTCCTTGCTACGAGTACATATAGTGTTCTGTGGTCTTATGTAGATACTTGTTTATTTTCATCATGGAAGTATTATATAAGGAATAAGCTCTATCTGTGCATCTTGCAGCTAAAATAAAGAAAATAAAACCTTATGCTAAGGTCGTAAGAGTCTTGTTGCGCGCAAAATAAAAATGAAGCCGAGTGAGAGGGCCACCACTGAACGCTGTGTCCCGTTCTATAGAGTTGCCAGAGTTAAGTTGGTAGAAATGGTAGAAAAATATGCGATTGATGTAATGTAATGAAGTAAAAACATTTACTTCTAAAATGTTTCTAAATATAAATAATAATTTATTACCGACATGTTAAAGCAATATTATTTGTTGCTACGTGTAAAGCCTTATTAAAGCAAAAATTTTGCGATTGGCGTATAGGTTTTCTTTTATTTGTATGAAATACGGACACCTGACCTGACAACCCCACATGAAATCGCCGACTCTGACGTCAATGGCGGAATGTTTTTGATTTCGTGATATTTTTGAAGAATTTTAATTAAAATGGGGAGAATTTGTGTCGTGGAGGCTTGCGGAAGCGAATATTATCCTGATTGTGGTTTATCTTTTCACAGGTAATAGTTTTAAACATAATTTGTTAGTGAACAATTAGGGTGACCATGCATGACTATCCAATCCTAGTTCAAGAACAAATAACTTAAATACCTATGCATTTTTTATTCCTTTCTCTATTAACATAGCGGGTTCAATTTCAGATTTCCTAATGTTAGGGAAATATGGATAATATGGCTGCAGTCCAAGCCACCACTGGTTTGGACTATAGCTGCGACGCAGTCGGAGGCGACGACATCCACGTGTCGACAGGTACCCCTTCGCCGAGCCACCAGGCCACGTGGCATCACTTCGGCGTGGTCTGTGTGCTTTGTGTCTACAAGTGAGTGTTTAAGAGCATCCCCCGCCTTCTGCGAGGAAGATCAGGACCAACCTTCTAAACTAAATTGTTTTTTCTTTCATGTATAAATTTTCATTTGTTATATAGTGTGTAAATTTATTGGTATAGTAAAGTGTTGTGTGATTGAACTTGGCTTTCTTTTGTCTAAGTCCACCCCAGGTAGTTGGCGCCCTGAGAGTTAACACTGGTCTCGTGTAGTGTCTACCCCTGAGTTTCAGTCGGTGAGTAACGGTTGGAACGCCTGCGGAGCCCTAACGCCCCGCAGAGGTTTCGCGGTTACAAACTTAACTGTTTTTTTCTTACCTAATTAATTAAATATACCACAATAGGTAGCTTATCGTAATTTTATCTCAGTCCAGCTGCATGTCGTGTCCCACAAGGACCAGTAGGTAAGTACCTACCTATATGACGCGATTGTGAAAAGCAAGCAAAAACAGGAAATGTATAGTACCGCAAAGGGCAAGTTTATCATTAGCATCTTCGATTAAAATCCATCTGAAGCAATGATCTGCTGACGTCAAATCACAAATCATTTTTTATAATTATTGTCCTTAAATCATATTTCAATATATTCACCATCGCCAGAGAGGGATAAGAGGTACAGTTACTGATCTCTCTTTCGGCTTCAATTTTGCGACAACAGGTCATTCCTGTTGTATATAGTACTTATTACTTCCATGATTTTCATACCTTGTTTTTCACATTAAATTGTCATTTACTCAAGGAAAGGAAGATTTCATGTGTCAGTGTCGACAGAATGACAGGATGAATGGTTTACACAGAACACTAGATACTCACAAGGAGATTGGTTAGTCAATTGCGTTTCTTAAATAATTTAATAATTAATTTAATAATTTGAAAACCTTGAAAAACTGAATAAAAAAAATTGCAGGTAATGATCAAATTGAAGGCTACCGTTGTCTGACGTCGCTGTATGACTAGGGAACGCATAATTAGATTAGTTTATTAAAGTTTATTCTGTTAATTAAATTATATATTTTTAATATTCATAATTAATCTGTACAATTGGCTGCATTTAAAGCAAAGTTAAGCGAAACAGTTAAGTAATTAACCGTCGAAATCCGAGACGTTCGGCGTCCCTACTTATATATTTAGTAAAATAAACAGGTTACGCTTTCATGCGTAAAAGTCCTTCCACACCACGGTTTATGTATGACTAGCGTTTACGCACGGCTTTACACGCATGCAGTTTTTTTTTAAAACAAATATGTATATACAGAAAACTTCCTCGTTTATTGCTCTTTTCATTAGTGAAAACTGTATTAAAATCGGTTGAGTTGTTTAAAAGAAGTTATCGGAGAAAACGATTAATGCGAACAGCCGACTTTATTTTATAATATGTACTAGCAACTCACTCCCGACTTCGCACTGAAGTATTTTTATTTAATTTTTTTTATGTGAAGATCGGCAGACAGACTGACGGTCCACTTGATGGTAGGTGGCTACCGTTGCCTATAACACAAGCAACGCCAAAGCTGCTGCAAGTGCGCTGTCGACTACAGTAGGATTAAGGATAAGAGGGATAGAGAATGGGCTCTGGCATCCCTTACTCACTCACCGAAATACAACAGCTCACATGCTGTTATTTCACGGTGGTCTTCTGTAAGGTGGTGGTTACTGCCGCCAGACGGGCGCCCAATTCAGACCAGAGCCAAATTTGAAAAGTTCATTTTTCAAAGTTGACCCTGCCGGGAATCGAACCCGGGAATTCTAGAACAGAGCGTTAAGGCAAGCACCCTAACCACTCGTCCAACGGGCTCGTCATATGTTAGTTTATCATATTATATTTAGTTTATTGCACTTTGCATTAGTGAAAACCGTATTAAAATCCTTTTGAATAGTTTAGTAAATCCCACTAGGCAACGTACTTGCAGCACCCGTGGCGTTGCTTGTGTTATAGGCGACGGTAGCCACCTATCATCAAGTGGACCGTCAGCCTGTCTGGCGACCTTAACATATAAATATTGTTTATTAATATTTAGAACTGTCGATTTGCCGGTAATAATTTAGTGCGGATCGACCAATAAGCCTTTTGATTCTCTGCTACCTCTCTGAATGAATAGTCTACCTATTTGTCACATGTAACATAAAAATTGTAACTCCTACATCGTAAAGTATACTTTGCTCAGATTTACTATGTAAAATATTTTTTTCTTAAAAAAATCGTATTGAGTGTACAACAATAGTTGTTTAGCAGTAAAATGTTCGTCTGGAAGTCCCCAATGTGAAATCAGCGAGTAGCAGGTGTCGTCGAGATTGCGTTTACCAACGTCGGGAATTGCTCTAAGAAGGAGTATTTTGCTTTAAAATACGTGCTTTATACTGACGACCACTACTAAGAATTTATGGACTATATTTTATTTAAGAGAAGTTTTTCGGTCTAAACTTCGATACTAAAATGTGTACGCCTGCTAGCCGCCGTTGTCTTGATCCGTTCAAATTCAAATTCAAAATTGCAAGTCTAGGTATGCTATAGGACTTTTCTAAAGCACTTAAAAAACGTATTAAGAAAGAAGAAAAAGTGTTTAGAACTTAAAATATTGGGAATAAAAAAATCAATATTGATGATATTGACAAATGGATAAAAATATAATATGGATAAAATTGGATAACATTTTAGGTAGGTACATGGATAAAAATTTTACATTATAGCCTATGTCCATCCTGAAATTCGATTCTAACTATTAGTGAAAGAATTATTTAAATCGGAGGAGTACAAACCTTACTTCTTCATAATATCTTATATATAAAAATGAATCCCCATTTCTCCTGGTGTGAACGGGTAGACCGATTTTAATTCGGTTTTCGCTAATGGAAAGAGGGATAAACGGGGAATTTTTTAGGGTATATAAAAATTGCACGCCGGGCGAAGCCGGGGGCGGGCCGCTAGTTAGTATATATTTCAAACAATAAAAATATACTGGCCTCACCCACAGGGTGTCACGTCGATGTCTACCACACTGTGCTTTTATCAAGTTAATCAAAAATGAAAACTTAATTAAAATTTGACGAATCTAGACTTCATTACCGCTAATTAGACTTAATTGAATCGACACTCATATTTATTTTAATTTTTTTGTTGTTGCAAATGGTAATTCTTTAAAAGCTGTAGCGGTGGCTTCTGGAAAGAGGTTTAAACTCAATACGATTTCAAAAGATTACGTTCTCAGTCGAAATACATTCTAAATTCACTAAAGCCTTTTAAAATTCGCTAAGTATCGGATTTTAAGAGTTATTTTATTACCTTTTAGTGATGGCAGAGCTTTTCGCACTGGGCGCGGTCATAACGTTCTCGCGACAAGCTACGGAAGCGCTAGAAGCCGTTGGGTTTTGGCCAGTAGGGGGCCTAGCCAAGATGCAAACTGTTGCAAACGCTTCCTTTGCGTACTTACGAAACGAAAGAAATGAAGCCCGGTGATTGGTTGTTGATGTTACAACTGTCACAACAACCAATCACCGGGCTTTATTTCTTTCGTTTCGTAAGTACGCAAAGGAAGCGTTTGCAACAGTTTGCATCTTGGCTAGGCCCCTAGGAGTCCAGCATAACCCCGCAGCGTCCCCTACGCTGCCATGCATGACAATTTCCAACGTTAAAAAAAGGGCGTTTTGCACTCATGAAATGGGCAGCCAACCTGGCGGCAGCAAAATGGTCAATTATTTGGTTATATAATTTTTTTATTATTATAAAGCTATTAAAAATATGGAAGCAGCGATTTTCTAGCGGACTCCAATCTCGTTCATTCAAAATATTACAATCTAGGATAGAAAAACAATACGCCCGCGGCATCATAAAATTGCTTCCCGTGGTCTCTGAATGACTCCAGCTGGCGATCATTGAAGAATGTGAAAAATAATAATAAAAAAAAATATTTCTTCTTACACAAGACATTTGCTGAAATATTTTACAGATTAACTGGCAGCTGATGTTGAGTATAGAGGAAACAGTAGCTTTTTTATTGAAATATGTAATGTATATGTGCAGAGTGTTCCTTAGATTAGGATATTGCTTAGTATATCGCAGTGGCACTCTAAAATAACGAAATAGGAACCAAAATAACTAGACAAGGTAATTTATTGCAAAGACCAAAATGTAGATTAGAACTATTTAATAGAAATGTTTATGTTATGGCAATTAAAACATACAATAAACTACCTAATAATATAAAAGAATTGCCGGATCCTAAATTTACAAGAACATTAACAAAATGGTTATTAGATTGTTGTTATTATGATGTTAAAGAATTTTATAATAAGAAACATTAATATATTCCTTCATTAATATATTAGTTTACAAACAATTAAACACAAATATTTGCATGCCCTTGGCGGGTAGAACATACTTTGTACTGTAACTGCTGTATACAAATTAAAATCCTGTAAACATGTGTTCGCGCAAATAAAGATTTATTTTATTTTATTTTATTTTTTATTTTAAATGGTTTTGCCATGCATTATACAAAACCCATTCCCAGAGTGTTTTACTGTAATTGGTAGTTACAACATTTGCTGTAGTTTCACTGTGATATATTTATTTCTTTAGTCAATGTAAACTTACAAGTAGTTATAGAAATATAATAATATTGTATTAACGCCGGCGCGGCCGGTTCAGAAATCTTGAAACAAAACTTACTTTTTTACAGTATCTTTGCCACAAAAACATTAAAATTGACCTACATTGAACGTAATTCCAGCCAACTAAAACTGAGACTTGTCGACGAAAGCCGTTTAAACAATAAAACAGCAATAAACCATTGGAACTGTCCACGTCGTAAATTATATGTGGGGTGTGTTTGCGAAAGTGACGCAAGTGGGATCGTCTTCTTCTAATAAATCGGCGACTAACGAAAACAACGCTGTGCCAACACATTCATCAGATGAAATTGAAAGTTAAAAGTTTTAATGTACATCGTGCATATAAAAACAGCTGCTTTAGAACTGATAGTAAATTCAAATTCAATTCATTTATTTGCCTATACATGAGTATATAACCAGATCTTACAATATAATAACATCCCAGCATGTACTACCACATTTGGTGGCAAAATATAAATCAGAAGTTTATTTTTTTTTTATTATAGATGGGTTTGCTCTTGACCAGCATCTATCCATGTAGGAAGGATCAGGCCGAAGATGGAGCGAGCTCACCCAGAAGATGCCTATTCACTCGAACCTTGAAAAGATTTGGGTTATATGAGCTCGGAAATACAGACGCCGGCAGGGAGTTCCAATCCTTAGCAGTGCGCATCACAAAAGATGTTTTAAAGCGCTTGGTCCGAAAAAATGACATTAAAAAAATGTAAGTCATTTATGGTAAAATAATCTGCAGTCAATTGATATAGTTACAAAGAAAATAAAAACGCTTCTATATCTATTCTTTTACAGTCATATCTATTCATACATTTTTTGATAAAATGAAAGTATATCATTGACCTGCCTTAACGCTCCATTTTAGGGTTCCCGAGTTCGATTTCCGGCAGGATTAACTTTGAAAATTAACTTTTCAAAGTAAGGTCTGGTCTGGATCTGGAAAGCAGTGGCAGAGCACACTGCCTTTCGCAGTCATTTGGGCAGCTTGTCTGGCGGCAATAACCACCCCCTTACGTTCGGGAATAATACTATCGTGAAATAACAGCACGTGTGCTGTTGTATTTCAGTGAGTGAATAAGGGATGCCAGAGCCCATTTCCCTAACCCTTCTCAATCCCTCATCCTTAATCCTACTGTAATCAGCGGCGCACTTGCAGCATCTGTAGCGTTGCTTGTGTTATAGGCGACGAAGGTCACCTACCAACAAGTGGACCCTCAGCCTGCCTTTTTTTTACAAGAGGAATCCATCATGGATACCCAACGGCCTGGGGACAGACCGGTGGGTTATGTCGGACTCCTGCCCCGAGATGGTAGTGGGGTAGACCTACCGACTAAATTTCTTGGCGTCCTCCTCATCCGCCATTGGTGAAGTTGCGAGTTCGAACGAACACTCTTCCGCAGCTCCGCCACGGGGGTCCGCAACCCGACACGCAACCGGACATTTGGACGGCGCACCCAGACTGCCAAGGTGCGCCGTACCTCTCAGGATGAAGCGGGCGGTAGAGTCCCCATCTACCGCCCTAGTTCTGTCGGGGGTCCAGGTGGCGGGCGTGTGCCAGCCGCCTGCGTCCTGTTCGTCGGCGACGGAGGGGATGGGACAGGACGTCGTCCTCCCGCTCTCTCTCCGCCGCCTCTCTCTCCAAAGATGTCATCTCGCAGACAGACCACAGCTTTCACTACGGCCGGCAGAGAGAAGTCAAATCCAATGGTCGCAGCGAGCTCAGTTCGCTGCGCCGATCATCTGGGGCATCCCGCAAGGGTGTGCTGTGCACTGTCCTCAGCGCACGCACACGAGTGACACTCTGGGGTTGGCTCCCTACGAGCCACCCGGTGGAGATAACTCCCGAAGCAGCTTTGCCCCAAGAGCACCTGCACCAGAAGGAACGTGAGAGCCTCGTGTCTCCTCTGGAGCCACTCATCCAACACTGGAAGAATGGCCTCTACCGTCAGCCTGCCTGCG
Source organism: Bembecia ichneumoniformis (assembly GCA_910589475.2). NCBI lineage: Eukaryota > Metazoa > Arthropoda > Insecta > Lepidoptera > Sesiidae > Bembecia > Bembecia ichneumoniformis. The sequence goes on from OU342520.1 coordinate 2,378,983, forward strand.
ACCAAACATAAAAAGAAACCCTCAGTGACAAGTCAGCTAACTCTATTTCAATAAAATACACATTCAATAAAATATACAATAAATATTAGTGATATAATAAAAGTAGATATTATGAAGATAAAGCAGTCATTTGGGCAGCCCGTCTGGCGGCAGCAACCACCCCCTTACAGAAGACCACCGTGAAATAACAGCACGTGTGCTATTGTGTTTCGGTGAGTGAATTAAGGGATGCCAGAGCCTATTTCCCTAACCCTTCCCAATCCCTTGTCCTTAATCCTATTGTAGTCGGCAGCGCACTTGCAGCAGCTTTGGCGTTGCTTGTGTTATAGGCGACGGTAGCCACCTATCATCAAGTGGACCGTCAGCCTGTCTGCCGATATTAACATTAAAAAAAGACCCATCTGTAGATAATTTATTATTAGAACTCAACCTAACTACAGATTAGATAGGTTAAATTAACAAACGCTGGAGATTTATAACCGAGTAAGGTATCTGGTCGTACTAAAATGTCATATCATGTCTTTTGTAAAGCCACGGTTGTCTTGTTGAAAGGACAACGAATTTATTCGGGTTCATCCTTTATACCTAATGTCATTATTAGCCCAACACCGATCACTGAGGCTTAATTAAGCGCTACCACACGCATTCATCTTCTCTCCGTCTCCAGTCACTATTTTCCAATTTCCAAAAAAAATTAATTAAAACCTTAATTTTTCACCAGCCTCGAAATAATCAGGGTCGAATTACGACCCTGATTAAGTGAAAATTTAATACTCGAAATGATGTAATATTACTGTCGCAGTAAGATAGATAAAGCCGTAATATAGTTAAATCCCTAGGGATATAATTATGTACCGTAACATAGTTATACGAGGGGTTCGTTTCATTACTATCTCACTAGGAATATAGTTATAAAACCGTCGAAATAAATATATATTTATAAAAAATAAATATTTATAAAACATTAAAGCGCACGGCAGTGCGCAGGCCAAGTTGCAGCAACAGGCCGTTTCGACCCTCCTGTAGCTCAGTGCCTATTGAACGTATAGAGATAAAATTACATTCACTTATGCTAGTACTTACGTAGCATGCCAAATTTCATAAGTATAGCTTCAGTAGATCCTGAAATCAGTGAAACGCTTTCGTATAACTATGTTACGGTACATAATTATATCCCTAGGGATTTAACTATATTACGGCTTTAAAGAATATTATTATTATTAATATTTATTAATATTTATTTATTATTATAAACTTTAAAGAAGGTTATCGCAAATTATTTGTATTTTTTAAAATTTTACCCATAGAAGAAAAAACACAGTTTGTATTATTAAAGGAACTATATTTTAACGAAAATTTAAAAATTCCAAAAATAACTTACTCAACTAGATTATTTGATGAATTAAAATACAATTTACCGAAATATAACAACCTTTACGGAAAAAGACGTCTGGCTTATGTCATACCGAATTTTACAAATCAACTACCTAAAACATTAAAAAGAGACATAACTCCCAAAAACATCACATTTAAGCTTAAACAATACTATTTACAATTAACTACAGATAAATATAATTTTAACAACAATACAAAATAGTTATAAAAAAGTAATACTAATTATTATTGTAAGATATTTCAATTCAGAATATGACACAAAATAATATATTAAAGTCTTAAAGTATCTTAAAGTAATTGAGGAGTCTGAAGTGTACGTTGGGCGTCAACTGAAGGTTTATTTAAATTTTCTGTAATCGGCACATGGTGTACGGTAAAACTCTAATGAGTTTTTGCTTACACCAATGTTAAGTCAAATGAAACACTATTGTATTAATAAATAATAAATAAAAAATAAATAAAAAAAATCTATCTTACTGCGACATTACCATTGGACACCGTTTAAATCTTAACTGTATCGGTATACGAAAGTTTACCTTCATAAAGAACTTCGGTTCAATGTTTTGTTCAGCAATAAAAACAAAATCTTGTTACTGTTATCGTGAAAGTTGTAGATACGTTTTTCCGTCTTCTATTTTTACCAATTTCATTCACCGGCATCACAGTATCGGTATAAATATCGGATATAACAGATTCCTTGTGGCGCACTTGCATACCCAGAATGTACTCACGTTTACCGGATTATTTTTTATTATTATTTATAAAGGTAACAACAATTAATGAGTTAAAAAGCTATCTTGCGGCAGTAACCAACCCCTTGAAATAGACCACTGTGAAATAACAGCAAGTGTATTGTTGTATTATGGGGAACTAGTAATCCTCTCCCCTCCTTATACTTTATCCTGTCAAGGTCGGCGGCGTACTGGCCATATGGTGTTGCTTGCGTTAATTGGCGATAATAACCACTACCATCCATTGGATTATCAACCTGACTAACGAACTTTAAACAAGAAAGTCTAGACTTTTTGTCGAATCTAAAAAATTAATATTAATTTTGCTTACCTAATATACTTACCTCAAAGTATGGTGTTCTTAAACGAAGGCGAATCTCAACAAACAATCTTTCTAATCTTTTCCTGATAAAGATATTCGCTGTAATCTAGACCATATTTTCTTCCATATTTTTTATATTTTAACTTAAACATCTTTATATATTTACATAATAATATAAATAATGTTAAGTGTGGGGTGAGTCAAATTGCCGTGTAAGGGCGAAAATCAACTATTTATTGCCACAAACCAAGATGACTTCCAATAGGGTTAAACTTCTTCTTTAAATCCGTTAATCTTGCCAAAAGTCGTCCGTAATTCCATAATGAGTCGCAGGTAAGTTCCGAAGTATTATCGCTTTCGAATCGCAGAGTCGAACTGTCCCGCTAGCTCGCCACTTCGCCTATTTATATCCGCTGCCAATTGTCTAGATCTTTCTCGAATTTAGTACAAACAAGCAACAAACAATTACAAGTAAACAACTTTTGTAAACACGTATTGTAAACAAAGTCATTGAAAATTCGGGAACGCTATTTCTGTTGAATGTGAACTCTATGTTGTGTGCATAAGGATCAATTTCCCTTGACAATAATTTTTCCAGAAATTGTAGACAGGCGAAGTCGCTTTTCTAGAACGTTCCATAGTGAGTCATAACTAGAACGTTCCCTGGTGAGTCATAACAATAAGAATAGTATCCAACGACATTTTTTGGGATCTCGTTAATGAGAAACATTATTATTTGTGTGTCCTTTAATTAGCGGGACACAATTCTCAGCATTATATTTTATTTTTTCCACTATTAGCACTAAACTAATTTAAATGGCCTTTGGTGTTTATGTCGAAATTCACGGTGACAACATCTACGATGACAAATAACTACATTTGCAACCACCACACAGAACCCGAAGGACTTTTGATACATTTGCATTTTTTCCCAATAGGGAATATGCGTCTAATTCAAAAAAGGCTTAAATATATTTTTTATCAACATTTTTGCTTTAGAATTATGTCTATGTAAACATTTTTTAATATTATTTCTTTTTCGTTAAGAAAATAATTATTAAAAAGTGCATAAAAATGTGGGAAATTCAAAATACTTGAAACGGTCAGATCGAATGTGACGTCAAAGTCTATGGAATGTGACGTCAACGTCTATGAAATGTCAACAAGCGTGTAGATGTTTGTGATTTTTAACATTTGATTGTATTGTAGACTTTGACGTCACGACAAGCGCGCCAAAAGGGCGGGTGTTTAAAGTGCCCGTAGCTGTTAGTTAATTTTAACTTTTTTTTGTTACCAAATTTCTGTTTTTTGGTGCTGAATATTTTTTTACGGTTATATAACAATATAACCTAACGTATGAAAATATTAAAAAAAATGTGCATATTCCCTATTTCAATATAAGAAATTATGTACATAGTTTTTGGACAAAAAACACCATGGTCGGTTGATGAGAGAAGTTGAAAAAAAGTTGGAAAAAATTATATAAATATATATTTTACTAGCTGACCCAGCGGACGTTGTCCTGCCAGAATCCGAAAATAATTCCGTAACCCAATTGTGGCGCCACCTATCGGGTCAAATTTTATTTTCAAACCATATGTTAAAGTGACGCGTCACTCACGTCAATCAACGACGGTTAAATTATTTGAATATTCTTCATACAAAATTACTAAAATCGCGATTAAAAAATGGGGGGTGGGGGTACGAGGGTGAAAAATACTTTACGACCTATTCTCATACCTACCAAATATACAAAAAAAAATCATCAAAATCGGTCCAGCCGTTTCGGAGGAGTTTTGTTACAAACACGAGAATTTTATATATTAGATTTCCCTAAATTATTATAAAAAGAAATTATAAAAATGAATAAATGTTAAATAAAATCCATACAAGGTACTTTACCTCAAAGGTTTCCAAGTTAGAAGTGTGTAAAGTTCTGATATACATTTTAAGTGAGGTTTGCCTGAATTAAATTGCACGGATTAATTAATTAACTTAATTAATTGACTTGAGTTGATTAAGTATTTTTGATGCAGCATAAAATAAATACAATTAAAATTAATTTTTATTTAGGTAACAGTAAAACAAAATAATGTTCTTGCTTACAATTAAAGCTAATGGCTATTTAAAATAATGCTCATTTAAAAAAATATTGAGCTTAAGACAATGTTGTAAAAAAATCTGCACTTATACTTTTAGTATTGGTGCCTCCTCTCTCTCTAAGAGAAGAGCACTCTCGAAATCTGGATTGCAGGCTCTCGATCAAATACTTTTCAGCTGGGATCTCTTCCCAGGCAGTTTTTATTGCATTAATCAGCTGCTGCTGGTTGTTGATCTCTTGCTCACTCTAACTAACTATTCGTTTCAAAAATAATCCCGCATATGCTTTAAGTCTGGACTGTTCGCTAGACACGGTAACAGTTGAATATGGGCCTTAAATTTAAAGTTTACTGAAAATTATGGCCAGCATCTGGTCTCAAACACCATAAGCAAAAAGTTCAGAAATAAAGAGTTCATAAAATCAATATTTTGTAACTTATCAATTAATTTTGTTAAATAAAATACGTATAAGATGTAAATTAAATATTGGCCTCTATTTTTACTAGTATTATGCAGCTACAATTAGATAAATAATTTGCGGCAAAGAGAAACATGCGAAATTTGATTAAAAGACACTTTATGACTATGAGATATAAAAAAGACTATGAAATAGGCGCATATTTTATTTAGCTCATGCATTTCAAACAATGTTTCAATGTAATATTAAAATAACATAAACAACATTGAAATTGAAAAAATACAATCACTGTCTATAATTACGAATGAGCGAAGTCAGTTATAACGTCCAAGAGTAATATAGCTAAGTGGTGTTTGTTGACTAACATAAAATCTCTACTAGTAAACAGAACCACGGACCGACGGACATACGTCAATCAACTGTCCTCATTAAAGTCAGGCAAGTACAGTGACCAAATAAACATGCTGCCATTAATTGGGGCTAACTGCATATCGTTAGCAACATGGACAATTAATAATTCTTCAATTTGTAAATAGTCAGCTAGAATAAGCCAATTAGCAAATGTAAATTATTTTACAATTAAATTTATTCTTGTTTATATTTGTTTAATGGTCTCTTTTTCATGTTTGTATTTTGTATTTGTAATTTATGTTACTTTTAGATAATTTATTTATTTATTTAATTAATGTAAAATTGTGAATTAATTTAATTTAGATTTGACTAGACCAACTGTTTTTATTTATTATTATTTTTTTGTAATTTTTATATTAAACATTAAGACATTATGTATCTTGATAAATGGTAAAAACAACAGACAGCAGCATTGTCGCACTTAACTCGTATGACGACAGAGGATTTTGCGTTGAATCCCTCTAATCACAAACCTAAATACAACAGCATACACTGATATTTCACTATGCTCTTCGGTGACTCAAATGATTTTAATAATAAAAAAATTAGTGTACTTCTTGTATCAAAATTAGAATTTATTGTCAGTAAATATTCTATTATTCAAATTACATTTCCGTTTGGGACTGTACCGACACCCCAACATTACTCTCCCAGACAACTTTACAGCCCCGTCTCAGCGATACTCACGTTATCACAATGAATCACTTAGCATAACAAAGGTTTGCAGCCGGGAAATGTCCATTAGCCTCTAAATAGTTGGATTTTGCAAACTGAACTCCAAGATATACTACTTCGGACAGTTTCGGAAGCCACATTTTCAACTGCTCGCTTCTGACAAACGAATTTTGCGTTTCTATATGATTTAGATACAAGCGACCCGCCCCCGGATTCTTCTGTATTTTTTTTGTAAATTATACTACCTTCTTTGTTTATCGGTGTTTCCATTAGCGAAAACTATTTTAAAATCCGTTGGTTAGTTTAGAAGAAATTAGCGGAGATCAGCTAGAAGTCCTCACTCTTCAAAGAATTTATTTCATAATAATTGTATAAATATGGATGTGTTATGTATACATATAGTAGAAGATTAGCTGAGCCCGCAACTTCGTACGCGTGGTAATCGGTATAGCGTGTAACTTTTTTGTTTATAAACCGATTGGAATGAAAAAAAAAACTAAATGTTACGGGAGGCTCCCTACAATAAATCAGTGAAAATCGCTTTCAATACTATTAAGCCGTTTCTGAGATTAGCGTGCACAAATGCACAGACAAACAGACAGAAATTCTAAAAAGTACAAATTTTTTAGAATTTATTTTTTTTAATGTTAAAACTAATGGCATTCATATACGAATTTTGATTTATATCTTCTCAGATTCCACCAATTTCTTTGTTTACCTCTTAGTTCGATTGGAAGAAGACAGCAAGAAAAGTTAACCTTTTCCTCAAACTTGTGAACGATAAAGTTTTCATAAATACAATTCAAACTAAACCAGAGCACAGGAACGATTCCTTTTAAATCCGCCCAGCAAGAGATACTTGAAGTGCTTCTCAAAAGGATATAAAACTTTCAGAATACATTACAAATACTATCTCCCAATACTTAAATGTTATCTCAGAAGGTTGCGACAAGAATGCCTTTTCAATCAGGTTGAGTGCATGGGGACAGAATTTTGTCTTCGATGTGCATGCACTGGTAGACTTCAATGTCGGTCGAAACTGATAAAAATGTAAAGGTATTCAGGTATTGAAAGTGTATCGAGGAGAAATCGTTCAAGGCTTTTCTCTTCCTGACGTTCATATACATTTAAAATCGACTCTAACATTGAAGGCTACAAAAGCAAAATCGACTTAGTCAAATTCAATTCATATTGAAACAGGGATAGGGTTTATGTCCCTATGACGTACATTCACACATATCACACTGCAAAAGAAAACATTCTCATAACTCTGCTTGTTAACGTGAAGTTCTGCTAATCCTCAGTCTACTATGTCTATGCCTCCCATACTTAGTGGACCCCTATGTTCAGCCAGCATATAAAAATATACAATTTTTCTGACTTAGCCATACCTACTGATAGAGAAATATTATTTGAGTTTTATGCTTCGTTTTTGAAATGTTCCAAGTATTCAATTAATATTAGTAAGCGCATAAAAATATTAGTCAATTTAATAAAAAATGTGATGTACACAATATTGGTACTAGGTTTAAAAATAATTTAGATTTACATAAGACGCGACTCCACAAGATAAGTACTTCTTTTATGGGTCAGTGTATACGGTTTTATAATAAACTGCCTGAGATGATCAGAACCTTATCTGTAAATAAATTTAAAGTTGTCATTAAAACCAAACTCCTCTCGAAAGGCTATTATAAGGTTACTGGTTATTTAAGTGACAATGAAGCCTGGAATTAAAGCCTGGATTCGGAGCTCATACTATGCTTAGTATTGTATATTTACTTTAGGTATTAAGTGTATGATTATAATTATTGTAATTTTTTTATATTGTAAAGATGACAAAAAGAACAGTATCCTAAGTTTCTTTCGGGGTTTCTTCTCAGGATCGTCATCTTGGCTTTTTTCCGAAACCCTGGTAAATTTAAATTTAACTGATAATTCTAAATGACGATCATAAGAGTTTCTTGGAGAAACCTAATTGATAAATAAATATTTTGATTTTGATTTGATTTGATTTGATTCGTTTCAAAAGCCCAGAATCATGGACAGACAACTCTTGATATTTGTTTTATAATAATGCATTGACCCACACAGCACTTAAAACGAGATCTTTTTTTTTTGCGTTCTACAATCACCGAATTTAGCACCAAGTGACATCTGGCTATTCCATAAACTAAAAACACTACTCAATAGATACCGTTTCGACTGATCGAGGAAACAAAAGACAATTCAACAATATCATTGAAGTTTACACCAGAATAGGACTTTGCAGACTGTTTATAGAGTTGAAAGAATAAAAATAAGTTACCATAAACCAAGATAAATCAATTGCTTTGAAATAATAAATATTTTATTTTTTATTTTTTTCAAATAAATTCAGTTCCTATGTTCGTTACGACGTTGGTTATTCATATACCTATACCTATATTAGGTCGGAGAAAGTCTTTTCGCATATATGGTATGTATAATCTCAATCGCACCCGGAATACTCATTGTAGCAAAACGACTGTGCCCTTATTAGAAAATGTGTTACAAGACTTATTTGCACCGCACTTATTATTCCATTCTTTGCTCTTTTCGTACGTAAATCCATTTTTAAATAACTTAACTCCGCCTCTTGAAGTAATAAAAACTAAGCACTCTTCATTACATTCACTCATATGAGTCAATTTATTCGTACCTACCTACCTACATTGTCATAAAAATAAGTTGTGTTTACCCACATAATATTACATAGTTACTAAATCAAAACCTACTTTATTTATTTATTTATTTATTTATTACATGGCCTCCAACATTTGGTAAATAATAAATAATTAAATGAATATTACGCTAACTAAAACGTTCGCTACTTGAAAGTTGGCATTTTGAAAAGTGTTATTATAAAAAGCATAAAAAACTGTGAGGTTGGGAAATAAAACAAAAATTATAAAAAAGTTGGCAAATGATTATTCCGCGAAATAGAATTCTTGGAAACTGATAATTGTCTAGTGATAATCGGCTGAGCAATTTTCAGCGAAAAGGCAGAGAACTCCATAAAAGATACGAAAATGTGCTCTTAGGAACCAAGGCTTCGATTTTTGTAAAAATAAAAACTATATTTGAAACCGGTCAAATCTCAGTAAATATCGCAATTATTTTTATTATCGTAGTTGATAATAATTTTGCTATGGAAACTTGCATAAATAATAAACAGGAATGTCTTTAATTTAAATAATTGTTAAAATGTTACATGTAATGGTACACAAGTTCCACACTCTGACCAACATTATCAACTACAGTAATAAAAATAATTGCAATTTTTTTTTCAGAAATTTGACCAGAGTTGAACCTGGCTTAAGTTTTGATTTTTTCAAAAATCGAAGCCTAGACAATAAGAACAAATTTTCGTATATCTTATGGTTTGAGATCTTCCCTCACTGACCGATTTGGATTGATCACCCTGTATACTGTAATTAAATGTAAATAAACTTCGAGAAAAAAATGTCTCGAGTTTTCATATAAAATGCGAAGAATCTTTTTCTCCAACCTATTTATTAATAAATAGTGTGATTGTTTAATTTTTTTTAATGATCATTTATTACATTTTTTTATTTATGTGTAAATATGTAAACTTATTTTAATTAGAATTTTATAATAAATTATGGTGACAAAAATAAAACTGAACAACTGATGTTTCCTAAACACAAAACGACAAATAGACCTCACTAGCCATATGCGCAAGCATTCATTTCTAACATTTCTTTGCGTTGTTTAATAATACAGGGCGCTAGTTGAGCACAAGATTAAGTGTCGACAGACCTTGACAAATACTTGTTACATACGACGGAAAACTTGAATCATTAGTCTTAGACATTGAGGAAGTTTGCCATTACTTAACGGAGGAGGCATTGACTATTCTCTTTTATGGTTTTTGGGATATATTTTTTTATGATATATTTTTGGGAGGCAAACCAAATCAAAAACCAGATCTGGCTTAATATGGAGTATAGAACTGTCTGGCTGCTCTAACTTTTCTAGACTGGTGAACCAAAATATTTAGCTAAGTTTTTTTTTTTTTGTTAAAATCGACAGACAGGCTGACGGTCCACTTGATGGTACGTAGCTACCGTCGCCTTTAACACAAGCAACGCCACAGCTGCTGCAAGTGCGCTTCCGACTATAGTAGGATTAAGGATGAGGGATTGGATAGGAAAATGGGCTCTGGCATCCCTTACCCACTCACCGAAACAGGGGGTAGTTACTGCCGCCAGACGGGCCGCCCAAATGACTGCAAAACAAAGTGCCACTATTTTCCAAATCCAGACCACAGCCAAATTTGAAAATTTCATTTTCAAAGTTGACCCTGCCAGGAATCGAACCAGGGAACCTAATTATCTAATCAGTTAACCTAATCAGCTACATTAATTTAATTCCACACAGAACGCAGACTTGTATGAATTTATGAAGTGTAGCGTAATTGCTTTCTCCTTGATTGCTTGTATTTTTAAGCTTACTGTATATGTATCTATTTCTAACATATAAAATTCTCGTGTCACAGAGTTTGTAACAAAACTCTTCCGAAACGCCTGGACCGATTTTTATGTTTTTTTTTTGTATATTTGATACCTATTAGAATAGGTCGTAAAGTATTTTTCACCCTCCTACCCCCCACCCCCCATTTTATAATCACGATTTTAGTATTTTTGTATGAAGAATATTCAAATAATTTAACCGTCGTTCATTGACGTGTCACTGACATATGGTTTCAAAATAAAATTGGACCCGATAGGTGGCGCCACAATCGGGTTAGAAAATTATTTTCGGGTTCGGGCAGGACAACGTCTGCTGGGTCAGCTAGTATTATATAGTATACATTTTCAGTAGCTATCCGCCTCTGTCTTTTTCTCCGCTGACTTCTTCTATACCACCCAATGCATTTTGATAGGGTTTTCACAAATGGAAAGAGTGATAGATAAATCAAGGAAGGTTTGCGTAAAACATTTTTAGAAAAATTTGCATCCGTGTGAAGACGGTGGTGAGTCGCTCAAATAATATATAGTTAGGTACTTGTAGCTCAATAAGTCTCTTGTGACGAGTTTCTAGTTCACAGAATCATGTAGAAGCTGTGAAGTTCCATCATAAATTTTGTCACATGCTATTCAAAATTCGTAATGTTGTCATTACGTAGGACAGATATTAGTTCCTACATAAAATATACGTATATATTATTTGGAAATTTTACTGCATGAAATCCTCTGCGCGGCCTTAAAAAGCACCTGAATCAATAAAAAATAAAATGATATGGAATTTAGTGAACCTTATTGCATAGTAAGTATATGTTAAATCACATAAATGCGATCTGTTGTGTACCCTACAGACCGTACTAGATTTTTCAAATTCTCCTGCAAAAATGTTAACAAGATTCTATTTTAAACAGTCGCTATAGAAAGGGATGGTCCTGCAGGACACTATAGATACTTATTTCAGATCTTGTGCTGACAAAAATTATCTAGGTTATTTTTAAAATTTGTTAATTATAGAAAATAAATCATAAAGCTAGTAGATAAAAAAAAAGGTTTAGCTTAAGTGGGGATAAGAGCAAGGCAATTGTTTCCTTTGCAATTGTTTTTTTCCCTCGAAAGCCTCCTCCGACTTTTGTGAATTCACACCTAACGCCTGTTTCATTTGAAACGCGAAACCCCTCTGCATATTACGTCACCTGTTACCAGGGCTCTACTTGTTACGTCTGGAGACTTGCAGTACTTGAGATAATGTATTGCACTTGAAAATTATTGCTTTTATAAATTTTACCCAGCTTTTACATTTTTACTAATCGCACTAAACTAATATGATTAATTACACATTCTGTATCTACAAATATAATGAAATCTTTAAAAAATTTCATGACAATTGGTCAGAATTTTGTAGAAAACGTTTTGGTAAATTGAAATTTTAGATATGTTTGAATATATACAAATACTAGTTATTTATACTTTTAGACGATCCCTCGGGAACTTAACATTTTATGGGATAAAAATTATCCAACATGTTGATCCAGGTAAATAAACTATCTGTGTGGCAAATTTCATTCAAATCCGTTCAGCCTTTTTTGCTGGAATTTAACAAACATCTAAACATACAAATTTTCGCATTTCTATTAGGATACTTGAAACACGTCACAAAAGTCATTCATGATCAGGATTCAGTTCTATTTCAAAACAAAAAAAAACGTTGGAGAAATATTATAATGTTTACCAGAATAAATAAACTAGAAAGAACTATTTGAATTTATACCTAGATTAGGTTGTTTAGTGATTGTAACATGAGCATAGCACAAAGTGTAGCCTAACGACTTAGTAGTGCTTGTACCTACTCTGCCAAGGCCAAAAAAGGTATTTTTCTTCTAAGTATTTAAAATTCATCATCATCGACAGCCTTTATACCTATGAACCCACTGTAGAGGCAAAGGCCTACCCTCTCAACAAGGGCGTATGGTCTATATGGTCCACCACCTTAGAATTTCGTCTTTGGCATATGCAGGCTTCCTCACGATGTTATCCTTCACCGTTTGAGAGCAGTCAGTAAAAAACTCATTGGTACATGGCATGACTTGGGATCAAACTCGAACCTCTCGACATAACGGGCCGCGTCTTTCCCTCTGCGCCACCGACGCTCTTAAGTGTTTAAGATTGGTGAGAACAAATCTATCTATTATCTATATTATAAAAATAAATCCCCATTTCCCTTGGTCACGGCATCACGCGTGAACAGGTAGACCGATTTTAATTCGGTTTTCACTAGTGGAAAGAGGGATAAACGGGGAATGTTTATATATGTAAAAATTGCACCCCGGGCGAAGCCGGGGCGGGTCGCTAGTCTGTATATATAAAAATGAATCCCCATTTCCCTTGGTCACGGCATCACGCGTGAACAGGTAGACCGATTTTAATTCGGTTTTCACTAGTGGAAAGAAGGATAAACGGGGAATGTTTATATATGTAAAAATTGCACCCCGGGCGAAGCCGGGGCGGGTCGCTAGTCTGTATATATAAAAATGAATCCCCATTTCCCTCGGTCACGGCATCACGCGTGAACAGGTAGACCGATTTTAATTCGGTTTTCACTAATGGAAAGAGGGATAAACGAGGAATGTTTATACATGTAAAAATTGCAGGCCGGGCGAAGCCGGGGGCGGGTCGCTAGTGTTCTATAAATTCCAAACGAGAGAAGTGATCCATCCGATTCAATAAATTGTGACAGAACTTAACCCCTTCAAGGAAATAAGAGACAGTTAGAGGCGAAAGTGAAATGAAATGTATTTGTCAATGTCACTACGAAATTAAAGAAATAAAAGTAGAGCCTTTGTTCGTTTGAGATATTCATTTCGTCTTCTGATGGCTTAATCGTCATCTTCGCCTTTTCATTCCCACTGTCAAGTAATTTTATCCTCTTTTAGCAAATGAAAAATCAACATATTTTTACAGGATGAAAAAATCTTTTTTTTTTTATATTATAGATGGGTTTGCTCTTGACCAGCATCTATCCATGTAGGAAGGATGAGGCCGAAGATGGAGCGAGCTCACCCAGAAGATGCCTATTCACTCGAACTTGAAAAGATTTGGGTTAAGTATATGAGCTCGGAAATACAGACGCCGGCAGGGAGTTCCAATCCTTAGCAGTGCGCATCACAAAAGATGTTTTAAAGCGCTTGGTCCGAATTAGAGGGATTTCGACAAGGTGAGGATGGTAACCAGCCGTACGTCTGCATGTTCGATAGAAGAAAAGGGAAGGCGGTATGATCTCATGCAGCTCTCGAGCACACTCTCCGAAGTACATCTTATAGAATACACACAGACAGGCAACTTTGCGTCTATGTGCCAGACTCTGCAGCCCGGCACATAATCTAAATTAAATTAAATTAAATTAAATTAAATTAAATTAAAGATCTAAATGAAATTGAATTAAATGGAAGTATTTTCTGGAATTCGGTCGTATATCGCATTAGGGACGTGTGTGTAATCCTTACAATATACATTTAATGATTGCCGCCTTTATCACGTCGTAAAAGGTTCGGGTCGACGGAGACGAATGTTTACAAGACTTATGGAGTAATCATATAACGATACGTGTAACAAATGTTCATTTGACCATATAAATTGGAACCTTCCACCCTAGTCGTGTGGGCAGACAAATAAAAGAAACAGGCGTCATATCCTGATATAAAAAATTCGTCGTATATAAATGTATATAATATAAAAGTATACATGATGGTATGATATACGCCGATGATGGCTAGTATATATTGTGTCATTATGTGATTACCTACTGACAGAAGCTGTTCCGCATGACGAAAACCTCGTGAAAGCCGAAAAAGAAAAACTTACCAAGTACCGAACTTGGCTCACGAGGTGACCGCCATGTGGGACGTCGATTCGACAATTATCGTCCCGATAGTCGTCTCGGCGAATGGTCTTATAGCGAAGAGCCTCGACCAACATCTCAAGAGGCTCTCGCTAGATGGCTGGATCAGGGGGCAGATACAGAAGGCGGTACTTCTTGACACGGCACGCATTGTCAGCCCTAACCACCGGTAGCTTGGGCCTTACCCGCTACTAGTGGACACCTAATTTTAAGTTTTTTATAATATTTATTGTTTTCATATACATATATATTGTAAAAAATTTAAAATTAAGAAAAGAAATAAATAAATGAAAAATAATAATATATAATAGTATTATGTTTTCCTTTTATCTGTTGACAACGTAAAACTAATATAAAAAAAAAATACTGGTTCGCGCACTGGTCAAAATTAAAAAAAAAATATAAGTAATTTCGAAACCAAGTGAAAATTGCCTGCCAATCCTACACAAAATATATTCAGGGATTTGATTGAAAATAAAATATCCCACACGAACAGTCCTTTACACAGACTCGAACAAAAAGATTAATGTTGCTATCCACCACTGTATTAATCGTCTAAAAACGAGACGATCCATCAGGGTCGTCGGTTCGGAAACTTGGATTTGAATAAACGAGCCATTTTTCAATGATTTTTGAATAAAAAACATCGTGATCCTGAAGTTGTAGCCAAGCGCGAGCTTTTACCTGTTTTTATGAGGTCCGATAAATATTCCCAATCGTTTCAATAGGTATCACATTTTTCAAATAGAAAAGATAAATAAACAAATGCAAAACCCCAGACTTCATTATGCAAAGTATTTTTTTAGTCTAAACCTTGGTCTGGGAATACTAGGTTAGATTCTACCCATATGTTTGATTCTTATAATGCAACCTTAAACTCCTAAATTTGGGGTCAATAAGAAATTAAAATGGAAAGGGTATATTTTGACCATTTAAAAGGTAGAATAATGATATTAAGAATTTCAACAGTTTCAATAGTTCAACTATTCAAAAGAATTCAACTTTTTTTTAATAAATCGTATAATTCTATAGGTAATCAATAATAACAGGTATATTACGTGAAACCTAGTAGATACTCTTTGGTTCGAGTTAGTTTTCTTTAAAGACATTTTACTGGTTTTTATTAATTTGTAGGTTGAACTAAACTCTATTTATAGTAAGTGAAATTATATTGAAAGTATATAAATATTTACAATACAATACAATGTAAATTCACTTATTATTCTGTTCATATCACAGTTCTAAGCCACTTGGAATTTCTTCATTTAGGTATGGGCTTTGTAAAAATTAATCGGTGTTAAAGCCATTTGTCAATTCAAATCAATTAAGGGGGAGACAAACGCTAAATACTAAAAATATCCATTGTTTAATGAAAATGTTACAAGAAATGGACAAGACAATTGCTTTGAAAAAAATATATATTATACTTAAACATGTGAAGAACCAATTGTATTAATTAGAATTTTCGTTAAAGTAATAGAAACTCCACAAAAAAACTTAGAACACAAGAAGAATTTGACCTTTATTGAAAATTCTCTCGAAAACGGCTTATTGCACGCATATGAATCCTGTACCTATTAATAAGTTGATATCAGATTGAAAAATTGTATTGATAAAAAAAAATTTTTTGTGTAATGTTCTAATGGTAAAAACAAAAAACACCATTTCTAGGCCTGTTGAATTGTCTCCGCCGCCAGCGAGTTCTATAGTAAATGTCATTTGCCTCAGTGTATCCCTTTCGCTATGGTACGTGTTGTCTCACTCCCACCGCCCGAGCGACCATTTTTAAAAACCGCAATCAGTCTAAAGAAACATCGTAAAGATAACACGCGTACGAACTCATCCCGCCGATCTCGATCCGCTCTCCTGTTAAAAGGAGTTAAAAGGAAAAAAAAAACAATTTAGTCACAAAATGTAAGAAATAGGCTAAGAAAGTAGTTTTCTTAATGAACACAATGTTGACGCCAATTGTCAATTTTAATTGTCAATTTTAATTTAGTTCGCTGTATGGTATGTGCTGTCTCGCTCCCATTCATAGTATGTTACTACTGCAAGCTGTGCGACCGGCCATTTTATTAAACCGCGTTAATTTTGAAAAAAAAAACATCGCAACAATAACGCGCGTAGACTCATTCGCCGATCTCGTCCCGCGAGATATGAAATTATTTCATTCACTAATATTATCAGGCATTGGGCTTTTAATTCATCTAATAGGTCCCGCCTCTCGCTCCGCGAGTGTAATCATTAAAGTTGTGATGCGCTGGTGTTTCTAGACTCTGTGTGTGACGGGCCCAATCTTCGCCGCTGGAAGACGAAAGAGCAGGTAAATCAAGGGCAGATTTTCCTTTATTTCCTCGCCCTTTGATTACATGTACCACCAAGAAAAAAAATACAGTCAATTTTTTACAATCGAAGATATTCGACATTATAAGTACCAGGTTTTAATTAGTGTGTATTGACATTGGTGAAATGTCTTATCCTCTTGCAATAAACTCAGTTTTAGTTTGCAATGAACTCAACCAGCTATGGAGTGGGCCACAAGATACATTCAAAGTGGTCGACATAGAATCAGAAATGGGCAGGACACATTTGTCGCGCAACAGAGAAGCGTTTGGGTAGACGAGATTTAGAGAGATGGTCACGGCCGTAACCCCACCTATTTGCTAGATTGATGATCTCAAGAATGCGAGTTATAGTGGCTAGATACGGCGGCGGTCTGTTTTCAACACGAAACCCTTATGGTCTGATGATGACCATGATAATGGATGACCTAATGTATCTTTTGTCTGGTAAAACCTTTGTTAACATTACAGATCAAAAACATAAAATTGCTCTTATCATTCTAATATATAAGTTGCATGTGGTTCTAAATAACTTATGTTTAAGAATGTACGTGTTTTTAGCCATTCTCTTTTTGAAAGTTTGCCAACTTTTCCCGACCGAGCGTAACAGAATCTGAGCGTTTACACCATGATATCTGCGACTACCGGCTTGTTATTAGGTAATTTGTGGTACTGTTTGCAATGAAGTTGTTTCGAGTTTTATGTTTTCAGTTAAGGATTCTTTTAATAGGCGACTATAGAAGTTACGGTACTCATGGATTTCTTTTTGTCAGAGATTATTTTACACAAACCGCCATTCACATTCACATTTTTCAAATAACTGTTTCGGAGACACAGTGATGTTTGAATTTAAGATACTATTGTATAAAGATGAGCAAATTGAATGCGCCATTTAAAAACTCAGGGAGCATTACTGAGCAAATTGTCGGCATAGTCGATTCATCGCCGCCGATTCTTCTCCAAGCCATTTCAGCGCCTGCCGATTCATCGCAGGCCATTTCATCGCCGTTTGTTGTGGTCTATTGTTTATAATGCGCAGTATTGTGAGAATTATTAGTGCCATTTGAAATCACATTAATTATAATAAATGTGATTTCAGAATGAACCGAATACTGATTTTGGCAAAAAGACTATCACTAAATGTGTTAGAAAACTTATTTGTACTGAAAAAAAGTTAGGTCAGATTCTGGAATCTTTATGAAATTAAATTTGAGCGGAGCGAGTACACTTTGAATACTGGTTTTAGTAAATATACTATCTATTACAAAATGAGATACAAGACTTATTGCACTGGGAATGTGTGTAACATTAATTTTTTATAGTAATGATAATGTTGATATTTTAACTAAACGGCGATGAAATGGCAGGCGTCGAATCGGCCGGCGATGAAATAGTGGCGGTGAAAGGGCGGCGATGAATCGACGATGGTGAATTGTCCTAGACCCGCATGTTGTATGGTGTAATGGGTAGGAATAAACTACTACCATGCCTGCCTTAAGCTCGTTTTTTTTTAATATATTAAGGTCCACTTGATGGAAAGTAGCTACCATTGCCTGTTAATGCGAGCAACGCCACAAGAGCTGTAAGCACGCTGCTGCCGACCTTAGTAGGATTAAGGACCAAGGGATTAGGAGTGGATAGGAAAATGAGTTCTGGCATTACTTAATCGCTCACCGAAACATAACAGCAAACACGCTATTATTTTACGGTGGTCTTCTGTACGGTGTGGTTACTGCAGCCGAAAGGGCTGCCCAAATTACTGCGAAACGCAATGTGCCCTGTAACTGCTATAATACTAGACCAGAGCTAACTTTGAGATGTTCATTTCCAAAGTTGACCGTGCCGGAAATCGATCAATGAGCACGTCAAATCTAAAAAAAGAAATTAGTCTTTTTACGGTAAGTGTCGCTACAAGAGATTTTTCAAAGTTTTAGTTAAAAAACTCGTAAAGTAAACTGAGAAATTGAATAAAAACTTAATTTGTTATGATCACATTTGCATCGCGCTGTTTTCAATATCGTCCAATCACTTTCAGGTTTCAACGGAATTTTACAGGCTCCCAAAAAGCGAGATAAAACTGCGGCGTGCCGTTGACGGCTCCTGTGTACGTAATGATTGATCGGAGTTCATGTATTTTAGGAATTAACAAAAAGGCTGTGTTCTCGCTCATTTTTCGGGATGAATTTTTTTTTTATTTGACCGGCCTTAATGACGGTCACGGGCTTACGGACTTAATTTGCTTGTGCGACGTTCGTTTTATGATTTTACATGTGCAAACGACCACGACCGACAGCGACTCGATGCGGCTTTTGGGTCTTGAAATATTGTTTTTAAAACAATACACAATGAAAATTAAATAATACATTTAAGAGGGCACTTTCCAACTCGAACAGCTTACTTATTCCATGATTACTCATTAATTATAGGTCGTAGCAATATATAAAAAAACATGACATTTCTAGGACATAATATAAAGGTTTGCATCGCAACAAAAAACTGAAATTAATTTTATATCTAGTATAATTAATTTTTTAAATGTGCAGAATTTGTGACATTTTCGCAGGTTGAATTCTTGTAATTACTGACTAAAATCTAAAAATGTTTTTGATGGAAACATACTACCTATAATGTACATTTGAAATTGGGATGTCTATAAAGGTTTTTCTAAATTATTGGAATTGCTGGCCTATGTTTTATTATTTTCGCGAGTTGAATAAGTGGCGCGAATGTGTTGCGTCGCATTCTGTCTTCGGTTATTCGCATTATAGTAAGTTGAGACAACAAATTCTCCCAAATACCTATTACTGAGTTCCCACGCTCGTACAGCGCCACCTTAAAATAAAAAATACAGTCAGTATAATTATACTACTAGCATATAAATAGTCATAATACTATTTAATGATATAATAATATTTATAAATAACAAAAACAAAAAGATTAAATATATAGAATATCTAGAGAGGGCATTGGGAAAATTTTCCTATAAAAATATCGCCGTAATCACGATGGCCATGGCGTAACTAAATAGTGTAAAGTTGGCGATTTTGTACCACGTAGTTCTAAATGTCACATTACAGATTCTTTCGTCTTGCCCGATCTATACAGTTGAAATTTTTTTATAAATAAGAAAACAACAACGATAATTGTTTGAAAGGCGAGCAAAGAAGCTTATTGGCAACGACACCCTTGTGGATGCCCAGCATCGCCGAAAATTTCTATCTACTCTATGGATTTTCTATCGTCTACACTATGGAGAGTGTGCATATATTCTGTACGAATTAATCCAACCGGAACCGTTCCACTTGCGGACCACTAGGCGTGGGCGAGGGTCTCATCCCTTCGTGGTCGATGTTCCTCGATCACGCACGAAGCGTTTCAGTTCCACCTTCCTTGTTCGGACTGCTAAGGAGTGGAACTCATTGCCTGCGTCTGTGTTCCCACAGGACTACAAACTCGGGGTCTTCAAAACCAGGGTAAATGGGCATTTACTGGGTAAGCGTGGTCCACCTTCGGCCGCATCTGCACCTCAAAGCAGGTGAGATAGTGGTCAAGCGCTACCTTGATGCTACCTTGAAAAAAAAGTATGTGGATTTAAACATTCAAAATTGTTTTAAAAAAGGATCTCTTTTTTACTTCAAAATTTATTTATATATTTATCTTCTAGCGATCTTCTATTTTCAATTAAAAAACTAGCTGTGCCCGCGACTTCGTACGCGTGGTATTCGGAATAGAGCGTAACTTTTTTGTTTGTAAACCGATTGAAATGAAGTAAACACTAAATGTTACTAGAAGCTTGCTACAATACATCAGTGAAAACGACATTCAAATCGGTTAAGCAGTTTCTGGGATTAGCGTGCACAAACGTACAGACAAACACACATAAAAAGTACAACGTGTTCAAAAGTGTTTTTGAAGAAATATTTAATTTACTGTACCTACACGGCTCGTCTACGATTTTATTATATGTAAGTATAGATATAGATGTAGTCGCTGTCCACTTCTGTCTCTTTCTGCGCTAACTTCTTTTAAGCTATCTAACGAATTTTGATACGGTTTTCACCAATCGAAAGAGCGATAAATACGAAATAAGAAGAAGAAAGAATAACGTGGTAAAGAGGAAAAGAGAAACAAGCCATAAAGTTTGTAGGTAATCATTTGCACAAAATAATTGTTCGGACTGCTAAGGAGTGGAACTCATTGCCTGCGTCTGTGTTCCCACAGAACTACAACCTCGGGGTCTTCAAAACCAGGGTAAATGGGCATTTACTGGGTAAGCGTGGTCCACCTTCGGCCACATCTACACCTCACATCAGTGGCTCTAGCATGAGTTTACGATACTACACTCGCTAGCGAGAGCGTAAAACATTTATATGGAAAATTGATAATTTGACATTGACAGTTCACGATTTCCCATACAAAATTTTTACGTTCTCGCTAGCGAGTGTAGTATTGGTGTAGTATAGTAAACTCATACTAGAGCCTCAAGCGAGATAGTGGTCAAGCGCTACCCTGATCTAATAAAAAAAAAAATTGCATCCATGCATAGCCGGGGGCGGGCCGCTAGTTTTTAAATAAATAAGTTGAATTTTTCTATTCGAAAACTTAATTTATGTTCTGCCATAAATTTATTTCTAGAGACTTGTCATTAATGTAGAACTTTTGAAAGCGTTTAATACCTAAGTGTTGAACCTCGGGCATGGAAAGTTCGTACATAACAAATTAAAAGTAAAGAAAGAACTTGATCGAATGTTCGCGAGCACTTAAGGCCAAATTGAACTTAGGCGAACTGCAGGTTTCTTCGCTAACGTGTTGACTTGAGTGCCAATGGCAGCGGTAGTTTCAATGTTTAATGACTCAATTTGCTCTGTCAAGAACAGTCACTAACAAATGAGAAATGAGCAAACAGATTAAAACCAGTCGTTTCAATTAAATTTATAGCAAATACCTGAAAAAATAAAGCAATTTTTTTTAATTTGAATTTTTGAAGAATGATAAAAAAAAAAATTTCATGTAGTAAAAATATTACATATGTAAGTGAATAGGGGATCGGACAGTAATCAGATTAAAATCTAAAACGTACTTAGAAAGAAAATATATATTTTTTTACGATTATTTATCGAATAATAATTTAATATAATTCATTTAAATATTTTTAAATGAAGAAATAAAATTTTATTATTTACAATATTTTTGATCTATACTGAAACACCAATCACAGTGCATGACGTCATTTGCGGGCAATCATTGTCTTATGCCAATGCAGCTGTTTTGTTATGATATGACCACAAATGACGTTACGCGCTCTCAGATGAACTATCGTGGCGTTTTGGCGGCATTTTCAAACAAACAATATTAAAACATGGTTTTGAGTACCTAAAAGGCTATAAATAAATAAAATAGTATTTTTATGGGAATAAATATTCATGAAGACTAATTTAAAACACTTTCTGAAAATTTGTCCGATCCCCTGACAAAAGTTTCTCTCAAAGACGAAATAAAGTAATGTGAATTCAAAGCACATTTTACCAATCTTAATATATAAAAATGAACCCTATTTCCCTTTCTCACGCCATCACGCGTGAACGGGTAGACCGATTTTAATTCGGTTTTGACTAATGGAAAGAGGGATAAACGGGGAATGTTCATATATATATAAAAATTGCACCACGGGCGAAGCCGGGGGCGGGCCGCTAGTTATTAATAAAAAGGTATCAATAAAATTTATCAAAAAATTTCCCTTTCAAATAAATCCCGAATAAAACTCGAGTACATAAAAGTATTGTTCATAATACAGAATGTCTGAAAACACTTGATGTAAGCTCCAACATTCTCTAAGCTAGCTCTTGTAGGGGAAATTTTCTAGAAAGTCAGTTCATAATAATATCCGAGACTCAACAAAAGTGTACAACGTCGATTTTTTTCACAGTAACGAAGTTTAGGGTATTAAGTAATAATTTAAGTAAATATTTATACATCTCAGTTGGCGACTACGATATTTTCAATACTAAATACTTCACACGAATGAATTTTCAAGTTATACACACATATTTCCATTTCCATTCCATTCCATTCCATTCCATTTTCCATAGAACTATTCCATTTTCACTAGCAAACCGTATCAAAATTGGTTGGATGGTTTAGAAATTAGCGGAGAGAATGACAGACAGCGTCTTTATTTTTTAATATGTATATACAGACTGCTTTACGTTATGTGTTGAAGAATCCACGGAGCCACCCTCTAAATGGGTTTGGCGGCTTAGCGCAGCCCTTTATTCTATCCCTTCCTAATTCCTTATCCTTAATACTACCATGACCGGCAGCGCACTTTGAGAACCTGTGGCGTTAACTTATGTTATAGGTGACGGTAGCCAATTACCATCAAGTAGATCGTTAGACTGTCTTTACATAAAAAAGAAGCAAGATCTAGTTTCATACCCATCTTCCATGCATTCGAATTGGAGACTGGCTTCTTGGTGTCTTAGAGCAAAAACTCTTTTCAGCAATCTGGCCCAAGAGTCAATCGATTTACTGGAGAATAACTTACCGGAACTTAAATTATTGAATAGCAAAGCTTGACAATGTCGGTACGATGCCTTGTGCATTTATTTTGAAAAAAAAAAAGTGTGTTTGCGTCAGCTCCGACGTACGGTTGTTTTTCACTGCGGAATAGGAAGAGGGTAAATAAACGCGCCATCTATTATGATACTGAAAGTATATACTTATGTATTTTCATTCTATAGTGAAGCGGTGACATCTATCGGATTTGGGTAGAACTGCTTGGTGAACATCAAAAATATATAACATTATTCATTGCGCCATCTATTATACTGCAATAGAATTGGGGAATGGGCCTTGTACATCAAATAGTTCATCAAATAGGCCGCTGCGCCGGTAGGCTAACGCGCATGTCGCTTCGTTTCTCAAGGCGGACTACACTATTCATACAAAATTCCGTAGTTTATTTTATAAGCTGTCAGCTGTCGTACAGATTTCAAAGTGACAGTGACAGATATTGTAACGCTTTTTAGCTAAGGCATTAATTTAACTCCTCATAAAATTTCCATGCCGCGGGCCTTACATTCTTAAGGAGGTAAACTCAAAATATATGAATTTCATGTATAACGCTCAAGGCTCTGACCTTGAGCAGGCGTCTTTCGTTCGCGCATGTACATCTCCGAAATCCGAATAAATGATACGGCGCAATATAGCGCAACTGCTTTCTCTCTTGTACAATTTGTTATCATTGCGTCTCGCTCATTCCTGCGTCGCAATACCTCACAAACAGTCCCAAAATCAATTACTGCGCATATTTGACACGTGATATCGCCAGAGCCCAAGAAGATTTGCGTCGATTCTACCTACGTGTAGCGTTAACTTTAATATACATAGATTTTCACATGTTGAATCTAAATATTCTATAAAATAAAATGGCTGTCCGCCTCTGCATGTTTCTTCAAGTGGTCGTTAGCTTGACTGTCGCCGTTCTCATAAGGAATAACATGAATATGTTTTTTAATTTTTGAATGAAAGATTATTATCACTTGAGCTACTGTTTGCAATTCACAATAGTGGTATCGTTACTTTAGTTTGGTTAGAAGATAAAATCTCGCTTAGTCAGGATGATCGTATCATCTTGCATACAGACAATTTTATTGGCCATTTTACCGCTGGTTGGTCTTTAATGTGGCTTGTAATTTTATCATTATTTCTGAATTCATTTGGCGGACTGAAGAAATAGTAAGGTAATTTAAATTATTTGAGTACTCTATTCTTATCTTATCTTGTCTCAGTGGCTATTTCTGTCTGCTAGAGTACCAGTATCACTTCGTCCATTGCTGGAATATTGTGATCGCCACGTGAACTAAAGCTCTCTACCTATACTTACCACGTTAAGGAACTGTAGTACTTTTTTGATAGAGGCATTCTTCACATCTTCACAAGCCATTGTGTGGCTTCCTAGGATGTGACTGCGCTTGTGCATCAGGGGGCCACACTCGCACATGATATGCATTGGTGATTCTTCTGCCTCATGGCAGAAGCGACACTCTCCCGTACTAGTGAGCCCCATTACTTTTAGGTGCCTATTGAGGCGGCAGTGCCCCGTTAGTGCCCTAGATGGCATACACAAATTGCTCCTACTAAGCGACATAGCCTGATTTGTCACGTTTCGACTATAGGCTTTAATGAGTACTCTATTGCCTAAAAAGGTAAAATATAAAGCGAAAACTTGTAATTCTGTAATTACAAAATATACAATTACTTCGCGAACTAGATGTATAATTACGAGCTCAACATCCAAATGAAAGCTTTCATGTTATGTAATGTAATTACTCAATAAACTTCACAAGGGAAAGTACTTTCCTTGTCCAAGTTTCTAAACAAAAGGCTTTGTAACTGTCTCACTGACATTTAATTATACAATAATAACTTAGAAGTAATCAAGTTTTCTATTAATATGTACATTTATTTATTTACAAATTCTAAATTTTTTACAATACATATAAAACAATAAAATTAGTTAACCGCTGGTAGCGGGTCATTATTAATAATATATTAATAATAACTTTTTATAACTTCAGACCACCAAATTTCACAATGTATAATAAAAATATAATTAATCACACAAAATAAAAATTTAAATTAACTTATACACACATTAAATTAGATATAATGAAATTAAATAAATTTAAAGAGATCAATTTTATATCAAAATTAAAATAGAAGTAGACCGATGGGACAAGTTGATCGATTAGGAAAATAGACGGAATACTCCGGAGGGAATTTAAGTTATACTTTAAAGAGTATTTTATACAATTACAGAGAGTTGAGGGATCAGTCAAGTTCATGAGTCAAGCTTATGATTTAACTTATTAATCTAGATACATATAATAAAATTGTAAACGAGCCGTGTCTGTACATTAAATATTTTTTCAAAAAAAAAAAAAAAAACAATTATACACATCAGATCAGATCACATACAGATCCGAGTACGGATCCTCGACCCGCGCGAGCGGTGACCGGTGAAGCTCCAATGGAAAGTTGGAGCTTCCAAACTACCACTCCGCCACGAGCTCCGTTAAACGGAGCCCGCTCGGAGCCCACCTCGGTGTGTGCCTTCTTTGTCCCCAAAACCAATCCGATCGGTTGAGCAAAGGCCGGTGACCCCACCGACCCCTGCAACCGCCCGGATTGCCTAGGGTAAGCCCCCCCACCACGACAAGGTCCTGGCACACCTAGGGGGGAAGCATGACTAGGCCTACGGTGCCTGAGAGGGAACTCCCAGCCCGGGAACCATTTGTGCTGGCCGTGGCCCTGCAGAGCTATCCGGTCCCTTATAATTAAGTTCGTTTTAAGGTCTTTTTTAAGGGCCGGGCGCGTTTCGCTTCACCGACGGCTGGTGATGGTTCCTAAGTCCTTTAAGGACTAGAACCATACCCATCGAGAGAAAACAAAACTACATGTCAAGATTGAACATCTTGAGGGCTAACTGATAATTAAAAAAATATAAGGAAAATATCTTACCGACTTAAGGGCAACTTTTCCGCTAACTTCTAAATCACTCAACGGTTTTTGAAACGACTTACACTAATGGAAAAAGCGACAAACGATGAAGAACGATGGAAGTATACAAAAATTTCATTCGTGCTTAGGGAAAGCGGATTGCCGCGCCGCCGCCGGTAAGAGTAATTTTTAGCCCCTGGATGAAACAAAAACATATACAAAAGAATAAAAAATGATAGAATATTTAACATTTAGAAAATTATAGAAACAAAAACGTGTTGCATATAATTACAGTATTAATAAGGCCTATGAATAATCCAATGTATAAAATAAACTCAATCTAATTTTTATACAAATAAAGTATATTTTCTCCTCTATCGGTTTCTATGCCGATGAAATTGATTAAACTTCACTGGGTTGTTCTGCGTATTCTCAAAACGATTTCATAAAAAAAGGAAAGATGAGGAAAAAAGGCACAACTTAGATTAAGGTAAAGCTTTAAGTCAATTATATAAATTTAATATACATATGTATACTCGTTCGAAAGATACTAGATAAATCAATTCACTCCGATATTACTTTGCTTAAACAAAAAGATATTTCCAACTGCACAACCAGACGAGCAAGCCATGTGGTTTTACCAAAAGTACGAACTACATATGGCAATAAAACTCTTACTTTTGAGGGAGCACAACTTTTTAATGAATTACCCTTGGATATAAAATAGGCAAAATCTTTCGGAGAATTTAGATCCAAGCTGTTGAAGCATGTTATGTTAAGTGTTTGAATGTCATGTTTCGATAGCAGTGATCAAATTTGATTTAATTTTCCTTTATTATTATTATTATTTTGTCTCTCTGTTCAGTGTGTCGTTACCTATTTAAGTTTTTTTTATCAGAATTTCTCATGTAAGTAGCTATAAGCTTTAATTAGAATAAAGAAATATAAACCGAAAGCTTTATTTTTATAAGCTCAAAATATTTTTATTTTAAAAGGCTTCTAAGATGAGATACTATGAAGTCTCCCCTACCTTTTTTGTACTGGGCCAGGAATAGGATTAGACTAATGTGTTTCCGGCAGATTTTTGTGGAGGAGTCGGAATCCTCGGCTGTTGGTCATACCGGCTGTCTTTGTCAGGCTCCTCTAACCCGAACGTTGCGCAATATTAATTAAAAGGAACAAACAGGGGACAACAAATTGATTTATTTGATTGCACATTGAATCTATTTGCTAATGTCACCTATTTGTCATCTATACTTTTAAAATCGTTTGTCCTAAGTGACTATCAATGCACAGCCAAAATTACTAAGTCTAGAAAGTTAAAATTTAGAACCTTGGTTTATCTTATAATGTAAGCATCCGCTAAGAAAAGATTTTTAAAATTTCAACTCCATGCGAAACCGGCGGCTGGTCGTTAGTGTCTTTTAAAAATATGTCAATTTATAATTTCTGGTATAAATTTAAGCTTACATCTCAATGGGTATTTCCGTAATAATGTGTGTATCTATTTTGAATACCGAAATAGTATAACCTACAGTTCACTGATGTTAAACTAATAAAAATAAAAATAAAAGTTTTATTGAAGACGACTCCCTGAATACGAAACGACAACTTCGCGGACCAAGTCGCAGGCAAAAACTAGTATTATAAATACGAAAGTAGCTGAGGATGATTGTAGGTGGTAGGTGGCTACCGTCGCCTTTTAACACAACGTGATAGGTGCTGCCAGTGGACTGCTGACCTTAGTAGGATTAAGGATAAGGGATTGGGACAGGGAAATGGGCTCTAGAAAAGGTACAGGGACAAAAAGGGGGGCAAAATATATAAAGAAAAATGCAAAATGTATACTAATGAAAAAATGTAGCAGTTGCAAGTATAAATAAATATTTCGATAACATTATTAATGCGACAAACAGGACACCGTGGATTGCTAAAAAATCAATAAAACGATCTGTGTAGCGGAGGCCGCAGCTGCCAGATGTTACCGAAGTGGATTTATTAGGAAAATTTATGCAATGCTAAAGTCTCTGCCTCTCTTCCAATTGATTTTGTTACTTAAACGGTATTACCGTAAAGCGATAACGACGAGGGTTCTCTTTTATACTTTATTATAGGAACGATCGAATCGATGACCAAAATATTTGGAGCCTGCACTTTTCTATATATTGAATTTTTTGTATGGAATAGATATTAACATCACTTGCTCTTGTAACGGAATAAAATTCATTACATATTGATGTATTACCTTATTACCTTCAGTAAATTATTGAAAAAATACCTAAACCACATTATATTTTATTCCGTTACCTGCCATTGTTATTCTGGTTAATATCATAAGCAGGCAGTCAAAAATATTTTCAGCGCTTTTGCACTCCACAAATGCTTTACACTGTTACACAGATCTGAAGGTAGGCTATTGATAAGGCGCGGGACAATATAATGGGTGTTCCATCACTCTCTAATTGCGTTGTGGCAAATTTGATTGCAATTTTACTTACTAGACATGTACAGTGCAATTGATATATCTATTGGAAATAAATAAATAAACAAATAAATAAATAACTACCTACGATAATTAAATAGATACAATTTGAAGAAATGCAAGTAAAAATAGGAAGCTTAGCAAAACTCAGTATCATTTAATTAGTGCCTAGCATTTCGTACGTATGTTGTGTCTTAATTAAACAGAGCACTGTGTAAAATTGCTACCAAGTGGAAAGAATGCATCCCGACGGTATAACATCGGAACCGCAAAATTCAACGTTTCGCTGGCAAGGGAGAGCTATTAAAAAAATGTCAAAGGAGAAAGTAGAGTTCATTAAGCGACGTCACCACCGCGACCGCGGGACCGGACCTCTAGAACACGTGACGAGAATGTTAGAGACAGCGGTTATTCGGACCGACGAGAAAATATTGCAACGGCAAGTTTTTTAAAAGTAATTAAAGACTTGAAAGACGTACTTACAAAAATTCAAAAAAATATGCGCCACCTCATTTTCCAATTCAAATTACTTGGGCGATTGGATTTCGATGCGAAAATAGCGACGATAGTCTTATATTTTCTACAATGTCTACGATTCTTAAACAGTAAATTTTGTTCAGTACTGTATGGGGGGGGGGGATGTTTTTTTTATGTTAAGATCGGCAGACAGGCTAACGGTCCACTTGATGGTAGGTGGCTACCGTTGCCTATAAATAACACAAGCAACGCCATGCAAGTGCGCTGCCGACTATTACAGTAGGATTAAGGATAAGGGATTAAATAGGAAAATGGGCTCTGGCATCCCTTACTCACTCGTTGAAACAAAACAGCACACGTGCTGTTTTGTCAGCACGTGTGGCGGTCAGAAGACCTTAGAAGTAAGGGGTGGTTACTGCCGCTAGACGGGCTGACTAAATGACTGTGAAACGCAGTGTGCCCTGCCACTACTTTCCAGATCCAGACCAGAGCCTGAAAATGAACTTTGAAACGTTCATTTTCAAAGTTGACCCTGCCGAGAACCGAACCCGAGAACCCTAGAGAAGAGCGTTATGGCAAGCACCCTAACCACTCATCCATCCAACGGTCTCATCAAATCTCAGTAATTAATTTTACTTTAAACCAAATATGGTTTTACTGAAACATTTTCTAATTGATCACGCCAAGCTATTATAAAAGTGGACTTTATTTCGTTGTGGTACATGCACCAAGGAAAAGAAGGAAATCTGTCACACACAAAGTCCAAAACTCCAGCACTTCACCACTTTAATGATTACACTCGCGGAGCGGGAAGCGTGACCAATTAGATGGATTAAAAGCACAATT
This sequence comes from Bembecia ichneumoniformis, assembly GCA_910589475.2. NCBI lineage: Eukaryota > Metazoa > Arthropoda > Insecta > Lepidoptera > Sesiidae > Bembecia > Bembecia ichneumoniformis. Next base: position 2,409,086 of record OU342520.1, read on the forward strand.
GCCTGATAACGTAAGCGGATGAAATAAAAATTCGAATCTCGCGGGTCGAAATAGGCGGCGTGACGCGTGTTTGTTGCGACACGGCCTGTGGTGGGAGCGAGACAGCTCATACCACGGCGAACTATTATTAATTAATTTAAATTAACAATTGGCGTCCATACAAATAAAAAAGGTTAAAAATTGTAAACTTACTTTAAGGTAATGAAAACAAAATAATTAAATATTAATTTATTGCGAAGGTTGTTTTTTTTTTACATTTTTTTAAGTTTGAATCTGTTGTGAACACACTTTAAACCAAAAAGATTGGGAAAAATTTCCTTCAAAAATCTTGATCCCGATCGCCGTAATCACGAAGGCCATGGCGTAGCTAAATAGCCATACAGTGTCATTATACCAAATTTCAGCTATTGTAAGCGTGTGCCAAGGCTATTGGCACACGGGGCCATAAATCATTCAAACGCTAGGGTTGCGCATGTTCTGCACGCATTGTCGATACTTTGAGTACCTACTCATTGAGTAGGTATTGCTAATAGAGATTTTTTGTTAATCTACAATCAGTTGCTAGGATAATTGAAAATGTTGCAAATGAAATTTGTTGCAGCTGGAATCGACCGTAAACATGTTGATATTTCTTCGTTCTTAGTATATAGCGATTGTAAATATAGTAAACATGATGTTTCATATTTTAAATTGTGTATAATTTTAGTGCTGTGGATTTTGTTTAATAAATAAATCAATCAATAGAATGAATAAGATTTTATTTATTCATAACAAAACAAAAGTTTTATTTACATAATCGATAGTAACACGGCGTATCACTAGTCCTCGCCATAAGGCCAGTAAGTGCGAGAGAGCATGCGATATTGGCAATGCTGCTCCAACGTTTTATGGCCCCGTGTGCCAACAGCCTTGGCGTTCGCTATAGTTATGAAGGATTTTATGTATTTGGTCAATTTTGGTCTAATACTCCTGAGCTATACAACGTGTACAAATTATTTTTTGAAGAAATATTTAATGTCTATACATTAAATATTCCTCGTTTACCATTTTATTACATGTAAGTAGTGGCAGGGCACACTGCGTTTCGCAATCATTTGGGCAGCCCGTCTGGCGGCAGTAACCACCCCCTTACAGAAGACCACCGTGAAATAACAGCACGTGTGCTGTTGTGTTTCGGTGAGTGAGTGAGGGATGCCAGGGCCCATTTCCCTATTCACTCCTAATCCCCTATCCTTAATCCTACTGCAGTTGGCAGCGCACTTGCAGCAGCTTTGGCGTTGCTTGTGTTACAGGCGACGGTAGCCACCTACCATCAAGTGAACCGTCAGCCTGTCTGCCGACCTGACATAAAAAAAATGTATAGAATCAAATAGATTAGATATAAACCTTCTGTAAAAAATTATCCAACTGATCCCATCAACATCGCATCAAAATCCGTTGCGTTGTTTAGGAGGAGTTAGCGGATTTAACGACCGACAGACAGACGCGGGCAGCAACTTCAATTTGTAAGGATAAGGATAAGGATAAGGCATCAAACCGGACATTAATAACAATAATGATTTTACTTATTTCATTAAATATATTATTTATTTTGTTATTTTAGTTATAAATTAATAATTGTTATATTTTTCATTGTAATATATTTAATTGTCGTCCGTCTGAATAACTTATTTGGACCATCACAAAATGACAAACACGAGAAATTGGAAAACTCACATAAACCGTTTAGACATTTGTCCGCAGAACAGATTACAAGTACCTTTGATATAAAACGAAATCAACTTTGACTCTTTCATGAAAATGTGGTTCATTTGACACTGCCTCTATTTGTGTTCGGTATATGTGTGCAAGTAACTTTTAAAACCAGGGTAAATGGGCATTAACTGGGTAAGCGTGGTCCACCTTCGGCCGCATCTGCACCTCACATCCAGGAATTTATTTGTTAGTATGGAGTTAGTAGTTGTAAGTAGCTAGTAATTTTGTAAGCATATCACAAGACAATATCGAAGAACATTTCTATAGTGATACGTCTGATGACTGAGCAAATGGCTGGTAAATTTGTTGAAATAAAACCGTAGTGTATTGGCCTATGAGTTGATTTTATTAACGAATTTGAACTTAAATACTGGCTGTATTTAAATAGATTTGATTTTCAAACATGGAAAAAGGAAAATAAAAAAGAGAGTTGATTTTTAATTGTCATTAGATGAAAAAATTATGAAGTATTGAGACCGAAAAGAAAATTATGTTTGATAGTTTTAATATAGAAAATGTTATCTTCTCAATATATAAAAATGAATCCCTATTTCCCTTGGTCACGGCATCACGCGGGAACGGGTAGACCGATTTTAATTCGGTTTTCGCTAATGGAAAGAGGGATAAACGGGGAATGTTTTAGGGTATATAAAAATTGCACGCCGGGCGAAGCCGTGGGCGGGCCGCTAGTCTTGTATATAAAAATGATCCCTATTTCTCCTGGTCACGGCATCACGCGTGAACGGGTAGACCGATTTTAATTCGGTTTTCGCTAATGGAAAGAGGGATAAACGGGGAATGTTTTAGGGTATATAAAAATTGCACGCCGGGCGAAGCCGGGGGCGGGCCGCTAGTCTTATATATAAAAATGAATCCCTATTTCTCCTGGTCACGGCATCACGCGTGAACGGGTAGACCGATTTTAATTCGGTTTTCGCTAATGGAAAGAGGGATGAACGGGGATGTTTTAGGGTATATAAAAATTGCACGCCGGGCGAAGCCGGGGGCGGGCCGCTAGTTGTTATATATATATTAGTTATTGTGGATTAGTAATGTAAAGAATATATGTGTACATACATGATGGAAACATTACAGTCATGATGGAACATTTTATTGATATAGAATAATCAGATCCCAGAGGAATGACGGAAGATTTAAATTATAACGATAGTGTAAATTATCACCAATTGTAAGACATTTTACAACTCTTCAACTTTCGCACACAAGCATTTATATATTTTTTACCATTGAGGCGCAATTATACTCTCAATCGATTGCTTTACAAAATAGGACTCAGAGAAACAAGATTTTCATAAAGAATTCTCAAGACTGTAGTTTTTGACCTGTCCTTGCCGCTATTTCCTACCTCTTTAGACGTCGGTCCTCCAGTACTACATCTACTACTAACTTGAATGTTGCTTGTTGTGAGTGCCTCAATGGGCCGACCGGAGCGAGGGTTATCGTCAATAGGATATCTTCCCAAACGATTTTTTTTAATGTTAAGGTCGGCAGACATGCTGACGGTCCACTTGAAGGTAGATGGCTACTGTCGCCTATAACACAAGCTACGCCAAAGTTGCTGCAAGTGCGCTGCTGACTGCAGTAGGATTAAGGATAGGCGGGGGATAGGGAAATGGGCTCGGCATCCCTTACTTACTCACCGAAATACAACAGCACACGTGCTGTTATTTCACGATGGTCTTCTGTAAGGGGGTGGTTACTGCCTCCAGAAGGGCTGCCCAAATGACTGCGAAAACGCATTGTGCCCTGCCACTACTTTCCAAATCCAGACCAGAACCAAATTTGAAAATTGATTTTTCAAAGTGGACCCTGCCGGGAATCGAACCCGGGAATCCTAGAACAGAGCGTTAAGGCAAGTGTCCTAACCACTCATCCAATACTCATACACCCTTCATTAATACACCCTTTTGAATCCCCATCGTTGTTTAATATTGGTTGGGGTGACACCTTCCCTTTTTAAGGAATTTAATCACAGACCGCTATTCGAATTTAAACATGATAAAATATTGCCGCTTAGGAAATCTTCTTCAGAAGGCCGTAAAGGCTAAATTAATGAAAGCTATGTCTTGAAAATTATATTCGTTTAAGCAAAAAAAATATGACAATTAAAATGACATGTATTTTTTTAAATCTACATATTATACATTTTTGGCCGGAAACTTTTGGTTATTTCTAGTAAAGGTCAACATTACAAAAAAAGTTATTATATTTTAAACCTGTGTCAATTTTAATCTTGTTACAGGAAAATTTTACTACAATTATCCAATTTTATTATTAAATCCTCTTTGTTCATTAATTTGTTCAGTAATTAATTCAATTGCGATTATTTTGTGGTTATTGTACACTTTGGTCAATATGGTGAATTATTTAATTTGAGTACCATTACGAAGCAGCTAAATCAATAATAATAATAAAACATACTACTATATCTGATAAAATTTTAGTCCCTTACAATAGTCAATTATTTTAAAATGTCTATGAAAAAAAAAGTTTGGAAACCTCTGATTTAAACATTGAATTTCCTAAGCCTTTTGAACACAATTTTTGTGTAAGCCCAATCGGAAGTCATTTGTGATCACTAAAACAAAAAAAGCGTATATTATTATTATTACTTAATTTTCTTAATTTCTTTTAAGACTATGATGCGTATTCCTCTCGATAACAAGTATCACCTATCGAGACACTCGATAGCTAATGCCAGGAAGTCCAACAACTCCGGATTCAAATACACTTTTAAAGCGATTCTAAACGCTTCTAATTCTGATACCTATAGATATAATAATTATATCTGCTGTTTACCATTCCTCTCTTCCTTGAAATTTTAGCTAATAACCTATTATTTACGATGGGGTGAGAGTTACTGCCGGTCGACGGGAGATCGAATTTGTTATTGCAAAACGCAGTATGCTCTAAAATTGCCATTTGAAAAGCGTCGAAGTAAATTGATAATCAAAAATAATCGTTACTTTAATATCTATAGCGTATAAATTGCAATACATTGAAGAAACACAGTTGAGAAATCAGCTTCGCTGTTGTGTTTGGTCGGCTTTAAGTGCGGCAAGAATTTTGTCCGGTACACCGCCCACCGGATTTATATGAGTTACGATCCGCTACTACTTTATCTAACATTTTTAAAGTACTATATTTTGTAGTCATCTAGGAGTAACTGAGGAGCTGAGGAGGTAGCTGAGGAGTAACTCGTCCTACCAAGACTTCGAGAGCCGTAGTTGGTTTATAAAGTATATTCCTCTATCATCTCTAAGAATCGCCTAAGTCCGATACCTTGGAGAGAGAAGCGTCTTTAGATAAGACTAGCTGAACTCAGCCACGCTTCGCTGCGGCGACGGCGGCGCGGCGGCGTGCGCGTGGACCGCACTGGACACTGCTTATATATAATACTATTGATCGTAGTGTGATGTTATAGCCTTCCTCGATAAATGGACTATCCAACACAAAAATAATTTTTCAAATCGAATCAGTAGTTCTTGAGATTAGCGCGTTCAACCAAACAAACAAACCCTTCAGCTTTATAATATTAGTATACATTATAGATTCGAAAGCACAACGACATCAAGAGAACAGGCGGAGTAAAATGGACTCTGTTGGTAAAAATTGAACTTATGCCTCGGCTTACGCCTTGGCTTTTATTCGGAAAGTACTCGGCCTCGGCAATAATGTACTATATATCTCCAACTAGTGATTCGCCCATTTTACGTTTTTAGGGTTCCGTACGTCCAAATAAAAAAAAAACGGGAAAAAAGCCTCCCCCTTATCTCCGAAACTAGTGAAACTAAAATTTTGAAAAAAATATAGAAATTAGTTTTCTACTTATAGATTATATGAAAACATATAAGAAGTCCATGATATTAAAATAACATGGTAAATCACTCAATATTGTGCGGGTAGGTAACATCGTACGTAACCCTCTTCATGGGAGTTCAACTCGCACTTGTCCCGTTTTTTTTTCTTATAGGCAACCTTCCTCGTTAATGGCTATTAGAAGTTAACGGAGAAACAGACAGAGGCGGAAAGCGATTTATTTTAGGCGATATATACATAGGCGGAAGCGATAAAAGTCAACATGGCAAAATTAGAAAAAAAACTTAATATCCATTTTAACATAATTACCTATTTTAACTATAATTTTAAAAATAAGTGATATTGGATACATTAGTAGGGCCCGTAACATGGTTATTAAATCGAGCGTACCTTCAAAGGCAATATTGCGACTTTGTGTTGCATTTATTAAACGTTTCCCTGCACTTACGAGTGGGGATATTAAAATTATTACACTGAATTTTATGGCACTGTTTGGGATATTTTATATGGCAACATTATTGCAAGTGATTGTTTGAAATATAACGGGGCGTATTGTTAAATTAAATACTAATGTGTTGTAAATGATTCAATTGTAATTAGATTCGCCGACTACAAAGGAAATAAATTCAACATTAATATTGTAGCCGCTGGTGCTCGCGTCTTCGCCTGCGCTGAAAAATAAAAAAAAATAACACCTGACTAAATATTTGAGATCGGTGGAATGGACCGGTGGAAGCGAGGAAGAATAGTGAGGGACCACCCGCGCGCCAGATGGGCGGAAGAAGTAGTGGCAGTAGCAGACCGAGGTTTGCTAAAAACCGTCGAAGATAGAAAGAAGGGGGTCCATACAAAAATGACTTCTAATTATGACAATTGTAAATATGTAGTTTAGGCGTGAAAAGGTAACAGACAGACAATTATAATCCATATCGATCAAAGTTATCGAAAGTTTCATAATTCATGTCAAACATTTGAGACAGTTGAAATACGCGATTACGCGGGTTAAAAGTATTTGCAATACAACTAGTAAATGCATCTCAACTAGTAAAAAAATTACTTGTGATATTAACCCTAACTCCGAACTTTGTCAGAATGCCCCCCCCCCCCCCCCCCCCCAATTAAATCCTGGATCCGCCCCTGGACAGATGACTTTACTAATAGTAACTCTAGACTCAGACGACAGACTTGTACAAACCGGGACGACATTAAAACACGGTCAGGTCGTTCGGTACGTGTACCAGGACATCTTTTTGACTATGACCTTCAGTAATGATGCATAATCAATAGCCTACCGGCTTTTTCTGCGCCGGAGTATGTTACGAATGACAGTTGCCTAGGAATCGTATTATTTTTTTATTGTTTACAATTGGTCATTATTTTTTCGCTGTCAATAAGTTACATAATTTTGCCTTTCTAATTAAAATTAATTATAAGGAGAAGAATAAAATATCGAATTCTCTTCGAATCAAGTAAATTGTGTGTTATTTGCTTGTATCCATCAAACTGTGTTTCGTTATAAAGAATTGAAGAGCAACAGGCATCAGTAACATGTACTGTGTTACTTTTTGTGTTTTTATATTATTGAATAAGGGATACCAGAACCAATTACCCGGTCCTTAAAATGCTATTTGTGATTAAAGGATGATTCATATTACACCGTGCCGCCATTACACCGTGCCGCACTTTACCCTATCAAGATTGGCATTTGCATCAGCAAAGTTCTAATACTGGAAAAAATTGAACCCACGCGAAGCCGGGGGCAGGTCGCTAGTTATTTATATTATTTAGTTATTATATAGTTTATATATTATATTTATATCTTTTTTATAATTTTATAAAAAAAATTAAAGACTATTTAAAGAGTTGAGGTGTGTTTTGAGTTGAGTTGTTGTGTCTTCTTAACTATTACCTACACTGAAAAGCCAACAGCAGCCATTATAAATGAACGAGAGTAGTTGGGATTATAAGATTATATACGTACAAATTAAAATGACTTAAGGCTCCGGTCTCGCTTTGCGACTCTACCTTAGCAAACAGAACTAAGCGCACTTTCACGCGTCTTTTTTGTTATGAATTGCAATTATTAAAAAGTACATAAAAAAATATTTTTTGTATTTTTTTTTTCCATTAATTTATTAAAAAATAGGTAATTACTAAGTGGTTTTAAGAGCGACTGCATTAAAAAAAAATTTCAACAGAAAAATATATGTATTTGCAGTGGTAAAATTCATGAAACTACAACTTTTTAAACCTCTTTAAATAAGAAAACTAAAGCGTTTATCAAAAAAGTAACCAGTTTAGATTATTGCTAACGATATGAGAATAAATGTAAACTGAATATATTTCGTATTTTTGTTATAATTTTTAAGTAGCATGTGCTTGAATGAGACCTTCAACGCGTTCAACCTAAATAGAGGCATTTTTAACGCCCAATAGAGCTATTAAAATGTGCATCAAAATAGCATTAAAAAAGTGTTTTTGAAATTTCAAATCCATCACTCTCAATAAATGTAAAATATATTTCATTTATTCTTTTGTTAGTAACTGTAAAAAACATTTATTTTCTGTAAATTATGCAAGAACACTAATTTTTAGGAGACTCGAGCCTTAACAGTTAAAGTACTTACAAAAATGTAGGCGACTAGATCAGACTAGTTTGAAATTCAGTAGACTTCTTTAATGTGAATTGAATAAAGAAAACTAACATTATTGGCTTGATTGAGCGCATTCGATTATCTCGTAGAACATTTTTAATACAAAAAAAAGTAACTGCCGTCATTTAAAGGACGTATCACACGAAACAACCGACAGTTTTAACGAAATTAAACCTCTTGAAAAGTTTACTGGTCGAAGCGTTCCCACAATGGCGGGCCATAATCTCAATTAAGCAATAAAATCCCATTGCAGCAATAAAGCGCTGTAACTTGTTGCTGCTCCTGGATCGTTGCCAGGGGTTCAGATAAATCTGTCCAACGAAGCAAGGAACTCGTGGACTACGTGGTCGGCGACCGCATTCAGTTAGCGCCCTACCATTATCCGTGAAGTACGTCCAATAGATCTTATTGAATGCAGCTGAATTTCACTCGTGCGACCTGCATATTTTTAATATTCTTTCTGCAGCGGCTTAGGGGTAAAACAGAGTGTTGGTTTAAACGTCATCTATGTCACTTTTCTCACTGCATATACATTTATTATACTGTACGTATTGTTCATATTTTGTTTTATAAAACGACAAATTCTAAAAGCACAAAGGCCATAAACATACTTCATAAAAATTTATGAATAAGGTTTTTTATGGCGTCATCTCCTGATACTGGACAAAGACCTCCGTCCTAATTCTCCAAAAGGACCAGTCAGAAGCGGCCTAGATCCACCGTCGACCGGCGCCCCTAAAAATGCATGGCCGCCATCTTGGATTTCAAAACGGGTGTCATTTTCATAATCTTCATGAAACCTCAAAAAAGACATCCATATCTATATTTACCAAAAAATGCATGGCCTACATCTTGAATTTGAAGATGAATGTCATTTTCATAATCGGCACCCCATAAATAAATGGCTTCAATAAACTCTAGATTATTTAGGTTTTCAAGAGGAGTTAATAATAGGTACTTAAATGTATTAAATTAAGCTGTTTCTGATAAATAAATAAAATATAAACTCAAAACACCTCAACACATCTATTTTCGCAACCGCCATTTCGTTTACACGTTCGCACACGCAGAGCACGATACAACAAAATGCAATAAAATTAAATTGAGTAATATAAAATGTGCTTATCTTACTTCATTGTGCGGAAATTGATGAAATCTTAATTCTTTATATATGCGAAATAAAGATTTGTACGCACTCACGGTACATGCCGTGCGCAGTGCGCACCATATTAATTTAAGAAATTTAAATTTTAAAGACGCGATAGCCCTACAAAATTTGTACCGAGCTACTAAGAATGACGAAGTATGCAGCTCGGTCTCGTCCCACTCGCGTCTCACCCCTCACGCCCCGCACGATTAATATACTGTGGGAGTGCTTTGCTACCAAACTTGCTACCTTTAGAATAAGAACATTCTTATAAAAGTCTTAATTCATGGCCAATTTGGGACACCCTTTTGAATGAATATATTAATATACTAGATGAAAACCCGGCTTCGCTCGGGTGTAATGTGACTCATAACACATGTAGGTACAAAATGTAGGTAGATATATTTATTATTATAATTCCCAAAATGTCCCAAATTGGACATTTCTTGTGGAACATAATGGGAATAGACCATTTCTGTAGTTATCGGTTCTCAAGGAATATTAAAGGCAAAGCGGCATAGATTTCGCTCAATGTTTGCGGCGAGACGTTTCGTTTTACACAGTCTCATGAGTCACAGTTCTTTGTAATGGACACTTTGTTTTTAAAATGAATGGTGCGACGACGTATTGAGTGGCGAGGCGTATGTGCGCTAGTATGAATGAAACGGAACGTTTATTAACCACTCAAGATGTCACAGGTGTCAGTGAGTGGCGTTTCGCTAGAGTGGCTAATATGGCGACTGCGATTTGTCTGTCGGCATCATTAGAATTTAACAAAATACTTGACAATCCGAATTTTGCGGATATATGTTGTCGACTCGAAATCTTTATTTTTTTATGTTTTATTATTCAGGTAAGGTTTCAATCGAGTCTACCGTACCCCTTGACGAAATTATTAATATAGATCTCATCAATTATGACATCATTATATGAATATAGGTAGCATTTATATGTAGGTACCATAAAGTTAGCGAAGAAGTTTATAAATGCAGAGAGCCACTTAACATGTCCTCTTGAAAAAGTTCAAAATGAGAAGCTATTGAAGGCTGCTCGCGTGACGGGAGTTTAAACGACGCTTCAACAAATTGTTTGTGTATTCACAAACATTCACAAACATGTTTAACATTAATTCAGGCCATGTGTACTGGCTTTGTTTAAATTCAGGTAAATTATGTTCGAATCTCATATAAAAGTTAAATAACTTCTACTCAATGTTTCAGAAATTTGTATTCATGTTTTGAGAATTTTACTCTGTTATTTATTTTTTTAATCTTTTAAGTGTATAAAATTTGTAATAGGGGATCGGACAGTAATCAGATTAAAATCTAAAATGTACTTAGAAAGAAAATATATATATTTTTACGATTATTTATCGAATAATAATTTAATATAATTCATTTAAACATTTTTAAAAGAAGAAATAAAATTTTATTATTTACAATATTTTTAATCTATACTGAAACACCAATCACAGTGCGTGACGTGATTTGTGGGCAATCATTGTCTTATGCCAATGCAGCTGTTTTGTTATGATATGGTCACAAATGACGTTACGCGCTCTCAGATGAACTATCGTAGCGTTTTGGCGGCATTTTCAAACAAACAATATTAAAACATGATTTTGAGTACCTAAAAGGCTATATATCAATAAAATAGTATTTTTTATGGGAATAAATATCCATGAAGATTAATTTAAAACACTTTCTGAAAATTTGTCCGATCCCCTGCTGTTACGAGCGTGGGAACTCAGTATGTAATAGGTATTGTCCCAACTTACTATGATGCAAATAATCGAAGATAGAATGCGACGCAACACTTTCGCGCCACTTATTCAACTCGCCAAAATAATAAAACATAAGCCAGCAATTCCAATATTTTAGAAAAAGCTTTATAGATGGTAGCTCTTGACATCTCAATTTCAAATGTACTTTACCTATAGGTGGGATGTTTCCAAGAAAAACATTTTTGGATTTTAGTCAGTAATTACAAGAATTCAACCCCCAAAAATGTCACAAATTCAGCACGTTTTAGGAATTAATTGTACTAGATATAAAATTAATTTCATATTATGTCCCAGAAATGTCAAGTTTTTTTATGTATTGCTACGACTTTTAATGAGTAATCATGGAATTACGTAGTATGGAAAAAGTAAGCTGTTCGAGTTGGAAAGTGCCCTCTTAAGGGCACAATGCATTTTGCAGAGATAAATTGGGCAATCCGTCTGGAAGTGGACCTTTTAGAGAATACCATAATAAAACCTTTTTAGAGCCTTTTAGAGAATACCATAATAAAATAACAGAACGTTTACGTGGTATTTCGGGGATTGAGTGAGGGAGGCCAGAGACCATTTCCCTATTCCCTCCCAATCCTTTAACCCACTAAGGTTGGCAGTACACTTACAGCATCTATGGCGTTGCTTATGTTAATATGAGTTAGTAGCCAACTACATTTGATGGTGGACAGCCTCCCTGTGGATCTTTATCGCAATAGTCATTGGCTGCGCCAGATATATATTAATATGTTTATTTTTTCATTTATTTTTATTTATTCTTTATTTTTTTATTTAACTCCTTTTCAAATACTCACTAACTGAACGCATTTTTCATTAATTACTCATTCTGGCAACATTGTTCCTCCCTTCCTCTTCCCCGGTACCTCAACAGAAGTGAAGTGAACGCAAAATTTCGCAAAACGATTTTTTACATAAAAATTAAGAAAACCAAGTAATTAGTTGTGCCACTCATTTATCGTGTGTGTATGTGAACATCAAATTGTATTACAAGTGTTTACAACTGTCTTGGAGCTCTTGGATATCAATCTTCAGAGAAAATACGCAAAGCTGGAGATAGGCTGCTTCTGCCTGTGTACGGTAGGTCCTGCCCCTTCAGTCACCATTAGAATTTTCGTATTTTCAGTTGTACAAGTTGTCTTAAGTTGTAAAAAAACTTGAAAAGCACTTATTGTTTATTTATTTCAAAGATACTACATCAAGAACGCGAACATCCGAAACAAGATATAAGTCGTGTAGATTTGACATAAATGTCGCCTTAATTATATGTGTACACTCCAGAAGGCTACTAATCTATACATATAATAAAATCATAAACGTGCCGTGTATGTACATTAAATTAAAAAAAAAACACAATTTTTACACGTACTCATGTTACCGAGGTCAAAAAAATAGTTTTTAGAATTTTTGTCTGTTTGTGCACGCTAATCTCAGAAACGGCTTAACCGATTTAAATACGGTTTTCACTGATGTATTGTAGTAAGCTTCCGTTAACATTTAATGTTTGTTTCATTCTAATAGGTTTATAAGCAAAAAGTTCCGCGCTATACCAAATACCACGCGTACGAAGTTGCGAGCTCAGCTAGTTATAAAATACATGATAGGTATTGTAAATTTGGTCAATTTCATTATTAATAGTATAGTCTACGTTTGTTCAAGCGACAGCACCGAACAGAAATGTACAAAAGACTCGTCTAATTAATATTTCTCTGGTACAGAGTCTCCCTTTATTGGATATTGAGCTGGTATAATGAGCTACATAAGATGTGCATTCATAATTAAAAGTGATTCCGAAATCACAAGAGAACGCCTCCATTTTGAACTAAAAAGGCAAGCACAATGCTTCCTACTTAAAATGAAATAAAATGAACACTAAATTTCAATATGTTACATCTATTGAATGACTTACTGATTCTCCTCCAACTTATATAAAAACACCTAATAGATTTTAATGCGATTTTCACCAATGGAAAAAGCGATAAACAAGGAAAGTTTGTGTATACGCAATAAATACGCGAACTGATCCAATATGGTAGTTATGACGCGATGTATAGCCCCGCCCACTAGCTCACGCCTGTTGCCTAATAAGACAATAAGCGGTTAGATAATATTCGCACGCATGGAAGTATTATGGTATTGTCACAGTCTAACCATACTTATTACGTCATACAGTCGAGCAACGCTCAATGTTCGAGCCTGCAAACTGAAGCGAGTTCGCCGAACGTTGCTCTACGCAAGTTCATTCGTTGCCTGACTGTATGACGTGTACACTACGTATAATATATATATATATATATATATATATATATATATATATATACAGGGTGGTAATTTGAGATGGGTCAGTAAGGGCAGCTACCTAAACCTTTGTAGCTAGAACAAAACACTCTTAGGAGACTATCCATAATTTTAATAGTTATTCCCATCGGCATTCAAAGATTTTGAAAAAATGGTACAGTCAGCGGGAAAAAGGTCAATTTTCACGTTTTGTTTTTATAGCGCCAATCGATTCTGTTACTTATAAGGATCAATTGACCCTACGGGACCACCTGAGCTTAGAGTACTAGAAACGTCAAAAATCTCAAAAAACTACTGCCATACATTTCTTACGGAATGAGATTGAAAAATAAGTTCAAATATTGTTTTTAATTAAAAAAGGCGGCAATCACTACAATTGCCAATCTTTAAAAACAAGTAAAGATCGTAAGTAATAAATCTACGATAGTAGTTGCTCTATTTGTTTGCCGTTTGGACGGTTTCTGCAATGAGCGTGTAACCGCTGATATTTTGTTTGCGTTAACTCCATACACCGTTGTAGTGACAATTCTTGAACTGTAATGTACCTAATTTTTCTTGTAAATTCCATTTTTGAGATATCCCAAAAAAAATATCAAGAGGTCTCAACGACCACAACGACAGCATTTGTATTTGTACTTTTTCCATATCTTTAAAACTTGGTTATGGGAAATGCCTACTTCGGCAGCGACTTCAAAGCTTCTAACGACCGAGTGTTAAAATTGCAACCGCTATTTTTTATCAAGATCATTGTTGTCGTAAGGATTTCTCTTAAAGGAGCTACACTCTACAAGAATATTTAGGAGATTTTTTATAACTTTTGATATAGGGTATAGGGTATTTAATCTTATATCATTCCATGGCAGTTGATATTATTTATAAAATAAGCTTCTAATAAATCTATGCGATCTAAATGAATCAATATTTTCACAATTTAGCTGACATGCAAGAATAATAATAAATAACATTTGTTTCTAAAACAATGTTTTCCTTCCAAATTCAAATTAATTTAAAATAAACATTGCCTAGCCAGTTTCCATTGTAGTGATTGCCGCCTTTTTTAATTAAAAACAATGTTTGAACTTATTTTTCAATCTCATTCTGTAAGAAATGTATGGAAGTAGTTTTTTGAGTTTTTTGACGTTTCTAGTACTCTAACCTCAGGTGGTCCCATAGGGTCAATTGATCCTTATAAGTAACAGAATCGATTGGCATTATAAAAACAAAACGTGAAAATTGACCTTTTTCTCGCTGACTGTACCATTTTTCCAAAATCTTTGAATGCCGATGGAAATAACTATTAAAATAATGGATAGTCTCCTAAGAGTGTTTTGTTCTAGCTACAATGGTTTAGGTAGCTGCCCTTACTGACCCATCTCAAATTACCACCCTATATATATATATATATATATATACTATACGTAGTATCATATAGGTACTACATATAGTATATAATCCATGCTCGCATGACTATGAAGCTGTACACACTGTGCCTCTATCGTTTGTTTCTTTTGTGCGTATTTTAGCTTGAAGAACACGCCAAGGATGTTCCAAGACCTGGACGACCTCCAACCTCTTGTTTTGATGAAAACATTGATCGTGTGAGGTTTTTTGTCCTTACTGATCGTCAAAAATACTGTGCGAATCAGGTAAATCAACAGTGCAAACACGCTGATTGCTTCTACTAATTGAAACTGGTTGCTTCTACTCCTGTCGGAATAAATGTCTATGTCTACGAGTCGTAGAGCCCAAAATAAACAAACACACAACTATGCTATCAGATTTGTTAGGCCCAATGGACCATTAAATATGAATACTAGACTTTGTTACTAAAACAAAAGACTCACCAACATGTCTTCGCGTGCCGTCGTCTGCTACATTTCTAACCTTGAGGGCCCTCGTTGGTATTTGAAAGAGGTAGCTGCAAGAGAAGAACTATTAAGCACCATTGTTAGGTCGCCTATCAAAGGATTCAAAACTCTTTATTGCTAATATTGTTCCAAAAAACTCAAACGGCCGCCATTGACTTTTCCACATAAATCGAAAATAAAATAACCGTTTCTTTTGTCTCGCGACACGGATAAAAAACTCCATACATTAGACCGTTACAAAAGTCGCACAAAATCCATATATTATTCAATTTCAACAATAGGGGATCGGACAAATTTTCAGAAAGTGTTTTAAATTAATCTTCATGGATATTTATTCCCATTAAAAATACTGTTTTATTTATTTATAGCCTTTTAGGTACTCAAAATCATGTTTTAATATTGTTTGTTTGAAAATGCCGCCAAAACGCCACGATAGTTCATCTGAGAGCGCGTAACGTCATTTGTGGTGATATCATAACAAAACAGCTGCAATGCAGTTCATAAGTGGCATAAGTTCATGGCATAAGTTCGCAAGAAGTTTTGTCTCGTTGAGTAGATTCTTTATTTGTTATTATGGAACGAAAAAAATATCGTTGGTATTGATTCTAGAAAGTGAAATAACAGATGTAACAAGTGATAGCCGTGCACTGCAGACAAGACAATGATTGCCCACAAATGACGTCACGCACTGTGATTGGTGTTTCAGTATAGATTAAAAATATTGTAAATAATAAAATTTTATTTCTTCATTTAAAAATATTTAAACGAATTATATTAAATTATTATTCGATAAATAATCGTAAAAAAATATATATTTTCTTTCTAAGTACATTTTAGATTTTAATCTGATTACTGTCCGATCCCCTATTAAATTATTTCTATTAAAAACACACGCTTCGTGTTCAAATCAATTTCGCCATCATGGTTTTTTTACACAGACCATCATGGCCACAGACCACCGAAAGTCAACAACCGCGTTGACTCTATGTTCACCATTCAGAGACATAGAATTTATCGACGGCTAGGAGTGATAAAACCGAACACACAACTACATAAGTTTAATTTTGATCATAACAGAAAAGTTCGCCTCTCTATCTGAAATCTACACAGCAACAATCCAAATATATTTCATGGGAATTTATTCCATATTTTTTTGAAAATACTTTAAAACAGAAAAAGAATACAAATTAATGTTTTGAGGAAATTTGTTCCGACATAATGAGCCAGGTAATCTATTTCTAAACGATTACGTCAGATGCTGGCTATTAAACGTGATTAACACAATTTGAGACGAGGTTCTTTGCAAATTGCTTTTTAATAACCAAACAATTTCAAAGTTAAGAGATTTCGTCTACTGGTAAGGATTTTATTTTTATTTTAAAATATTTATGAAAAAATATTTACATAAAGATTTATATTGTCACGTGCGGGGTGAGTGTAAATGTCGTGTACGAGCGAAAGAAACGATTTATTTTCACAAACCAAGATGACTGCCAAAATTACCAAACTTGTCCGATGAAACCGTTAAACTTGCCAAAAGTCGTCAATGATTTCCATAATGTGTCACCGGTTCACTGTCGCAGATAAATCGCAAAAGCTCCGAAGAGTCACTTTCGTATCGCTTGTTGTCGTACAACTCAATACTTGACCGGCCGCACTCTTATTTATACACTTGGCGCCAAACGCCTCGATGTATTTCGAATCTACCAGAAAATGTAAACAAGATTTGTAAACAACCCATTGAAAGTTCGGGAATGCTATTTCTGTTGAAATGTAATGTTACATGTTGAATGCAATGTTATATGTTGTAAACGTAAGGACCAATTTCCTTTTGACACTAATCGGAAAGGGGCGTGGCTACCATCGATATGGCGGATCGTTCGAGGCTTTCGGCCGGCGCGAACGCTTTTTCCAGAACGTTCCATAGTTAGTCGTAACAATATGATATCAAACGTTATCATTAATATTCTTTATTAAGTCAATATTAATGAATCCAGAAATTCCTCACTAATTGTTGAAATTTCTTACATGAAATCCAGAAAGATTTGTATTAGAACAGACTCACTCTAATATCTCTGGGAGTTAGAAGATTTAGAAATTCTACTAGCCTGTACAATCTTCGCTATCCTCTTCATTAAGTCAGACTTCACAAGTTAAGATTAGTTGCCTCTCCTGACATATGGCTTCCCAACGACATTTCTCTTTTCAGTAAAAAACGCTAAATAATTATTTTTAACCCTTCCGGGAGTTGAACACTCTGCTCCTACCGTGGAAGACAAAGCGTTCTTTGAAATAAGTTTTATGGACTTCTTTAAAAGGATTTTTACATTTACATATTTATCTTAAAATCGATTTTTTTTACAAAAAAAAAAATTATTAAGAAATAATCACATGGACTTTGCAATTCAATTTAATTATGCCAACTCTTGGGACACTTTACAAAATGACGTCATACATTTTTTTTAGTTGGACGATGTTTTAATTTTGTGCGATAAAGTGATGTTTCTTTGAAACTAGGGTAATTATATGTTTTATTTTGAAATCGAAAAAATGTTTTGAAATTTAAATCATTTAGATTTGAGAATTTAGAGAATTTAGATTTGAAGTCACAGTACTTGAAACATCATCTCAGCGTGTCAGATTTTTTTTTTATCGACTCGATTTTAAGTACACCACTAATATATATTTTTATTTGTCTGATTATTGTTAACAGTTGGTCTGTCATCCACTTCTTTGATTTTCTGGGACAAGCTGTTTTGTGTGTGTGTGCGTGTGTTATGAATCCTTATTAAAAGGTAGTTAAAATTGTTTTATATCTGAATATTTAGTTGAATTTTGGCTATTAGTATTGGGTCCAACCCCATCAGCTATAAATCAACAAAATAAATTATTTTAATTAATGTTCGCCAATCATAACTGGATAGCTTATCTGATGGCAGTAACCAACCCGTTACTGAAAACGAACTTAATATAACAACACGTGAATAAGTCACCTGACTTATTCATCCAGAATTCAATCCAGAATTTACTATTCTCTTCTCTAAGTTTAGTGAACTTGTATTACTAATAGGCTTATAGGCAATAGTTGTCACTTAGGGTAGTTGACATGAGGTGAACCTCAGACTGTCTGTCGAACTTTACGTTAAAATATATCTGAATTAAAAAGTGGCATATGAAATGAATATTACCAACGACAATAACATTTTGCTGCGGAGGTGTTACAAGAATCGGCTATAACAAGGAAAGTATTTACCCGTCTGTTATTTCCGGAATACGAAATTTTGGAATTACTTTAAAAAGTTGTTACCGCAGAATTTCATTTGAGCAGAGAATGGTTGAACGTTTAGGACTTGAACAATGGAGGCCTCTAACGTCGATTTCAGGAGCAAATTCTAACTCGCTTGTTATTAAATTTGCAAAGTTTTTATCTTATAACAAACTAAAATGTTGCTACATCAAAAAATCATTTTAAATACTTGATTCTAAATGCTTATGCCATGAATATGTGGAGAGTTATTTCAACTTTCACGAAAAATTAACAAAGTTGAAATAATTGGAATATTTTTACCAATCATCTCGACTGATTGAACATCAAGTTGAATTTGTAGAATAGAGGGAGTTACTTTTTATGTTAATTCGAAATTTAAAAGTTTATTCTGCAAATAGGCCCCGGGGGCTCTTTCACATGTCTTGAGTCTTGTGCGCTTCGGAAGGACCATCATAACCAAGAAGAATGCGCCGCAAGAAACTTGACGGAAAGTCATCAAAAACAAGTTACAATTTATACATTTTTTTAATGTTAAGGTCGACAGACAGGCTGACGGTCCACTTGATGGTAGGTGGCTACCGTCGCCTATTATAACACAAGCAACGCAACAGCTGCTGCAAGTGCGCTGCCGACTACAGTAGGATTGGATAAGGGATTAGTTACTCACTCACCGAAACACAACGTATATGCTGTTGTTTCACGGTGGTATTCTGTAAGGTGGTGGTTACTGCCGCCAGGCGGGCTGCCCAAATGACTGCGAAACGCAGTGTGCCCTACCACTACTTCAGACCAGAGTCAATTTTGAAAATTACATTAAAATTTCCAAACTTGACCCCGCTGGGAATCGAACCTGGGGCCCTTGAAATGTTAGGCAAGCACCCTTGCCACTCATCCAGCGGGCCGTCAAACATTTCAAGTAATTATTAGCAGAGCAACACCAGAATTAATACTTTGCTAGGTACTGCGAGGGGATTGTATGAGATGTTATTTGGTAGGCTGACAGTCCACATGATGGACCGTCGTCTATAACACAGGCATCGCCACAGCTGCCACACACAAGGATATGGGATTAGGAAGGAAAGGGTAATGGGCTCTGACATCCGCTACTCACAACAGCACACATGCTGTTATTTTTAGGTGGTCTTCTGTCTTTTGTCCAGTTTACGACTGAGCTAGTAAAATTTTTTTGTGTGTCTTTCTTTCTTTCTTTCTAAATAACACAGCATACCTACAGACGGTCTACCTGATAGTAGATTAGTCCAGGATTAATCCAGGATTAGACAAAAAAATTAATAAAATAAATAAGTAACTTCATTTCTTAGTAATTCCGTTTCTTATAAATCACATTTATAATAAATATTTTTTAGTTCAAAATATTGATAAAAAATTCATTAGCTATCTTTTCCATATACATTATATTTTATTAACTTTTTTCAAACCATTTTAAAGAAATAAATATTCGTTATTACTTGCACGAACCCCCCAGTCGGTCGGGAAAAGCCTCCTCCAAATTTTAATAACAAATTAAAATTTTTGGAGCATTTTTGATATAAGCTTCTAAAAGATAATTTCTTACCATTTTTGTAGGTATTTTTCCATTATTATGGAAAAATACCTAACTTTTTTTTCATCCCTTCTACAGGATGTAATAAAAACAATTTTTCACTCATCGATATTTCATATCTTCTAGAAACTTTTATCAAAACTGCCCCTGAAGGATTAAAATTTTGATTTTTTAGTAAATTTTTCTGGACCAAGATGGTTACCGTCGCCCATAAATACCTTTACGCAAACGTAGTTGAATCCTCGATAATTCAACATTAGAGTGTGCTCTTGACACGTGTAAACAACCCCATATTTAATATCTCTGGTTTTATATGTAAATACTTGGAAGAAAAAAAATTTTTTTGGCTCACCTCTGGAACCCTACGTATCGGTCACATATAGCGAGGTTGGAGCGTATTCAACGCAGTTTTACAAGGTACTTGGCTCATAGAGATAATCAATGTTCCCCATCTCTGAATTACGAATCAAGATTACTACATTTTAAACTTCAGTCCTTAGAGAAACGTCGCGAGATTGCGGATGCAGTGACCTTGCATAAAATAGCCAATGGAATTATCTCGTCTCCTGACGTCTTAGGTCTCTTATCTGTGGCTGTGCCCCGTGCTGTGCCTAGATGTCCTATCACGAAGGTATTTTCATGTGACATGGTGCGTACAAACTTGGGCAGGTTCTCCCCGGTCAACCGTATGATTTCCAATTTCCACTCTCTCCAGACTGACATGGAATTGGATATTTTTCATGACAGTTTGAATTGTTTTAAAAGGAAACTTTCAAAATTCAAAAGTATTGACTGATTGCGTTATCGATGACATTTTACTCAAGTGATGGGGGATTAAATTGCTTGACTTATATAATTTTATTATTTCACTGAATCGATTTTTGAACGAATTTTGCTTCTTATATGTATACATATGTGTTCTAAGTAGAAATAACATAACTATTATTAATTATGACATTTTTTTCCAAATTTTTAACAGGGACAACATGACGTAATATAGCTGTAGATACCAGTAATTGGTACACAAATGTAAACGTGTCTACATAATTTATGAATGTGACTAGTGAGTTTTGATGTGCTGTTGGTGTCTCAGTAAAATAAAATAAAATAAAATAAAATAAAATAAAACTTATAATAATCAACATAAAATATCCACTTTTTAATTTTTTTTATTTGTTTTTTAAATTTTCAAAACTAAATGTCGCGGAAGTTGCAAATAAGAACACAATTTTCAGCTTTACATTCCATTTTTTTTTCTTCAATACAAATAATGTATTACCTAAATAGAAAGCCCTAACCTACTTACTTATGTAGTAAGTAAGTTTATTTGTAAAAATTATCCATACAATCTGTACACAATCCACAAATAAATAGTATTATATATACATATAAATTTTAATAGTAAAGGTCTGCGCTCTGCAGGAACATCAAGATGAATAAAGCTGTGTGAAAAAGCTTACTGCTTATCTTTTCCTAGAAACTAGACTCTTAATTCTGTCACCGCCCTTAACATAAAAAATACATATGAGTTGTGGGTTTCCGGGATGATGGCCCAGGTCTGTTGGAAATTCTTCCAAAGTCTCGCTCGAGAAGTTGAAAAGTGCAGAAGTGAAGTGCAGTGATGTGATGTACTTTTTCTTCTAACACGGACTACACCACTGAGGATGTCAACCGCAGTTGTTGACGAAACGTTTGGAAGAATTTCCAACAGACCTGGGCCATCATCCCGGAAACCCACAACTCATATGGATACCGGCCGAGAAAACCTACATTCTACTATAAAAAATACAATTAAAAAATGTTTCCTTTCAAGATGAGGTTATACCTCGTAATTCATTCTTGGTTAACGTCTCCGGACTACGCACTATTCTACGGTCACTATCAATCAAACTGGGATTTAATATCGGGCATGCGATTGACATGATCGGGTAAACGAGAATAAAGGCTCTTTTCGGCTTCGTCACGACCATCAGCGTGACATGTTGATTTTAGCAGTTCAGGGCACAAAATCTAAATTAGTATAAGTAAGAGAAGGTCAGACACAAGTTCTTATACTTATTCTTTTAACTTTTATATAGGAACCTGAAAATCTGATTTGACTTGTATAACGGTAAAAGTACATAAATTCTTTCAATTTGCAGGAGCTAGGGCATACTATAGCCTAACCTAGATACATGATACACAAGTGTCATATAAATAGAGAATGCGTTTATGCACTAAGTAATTTTCATAAAAAATATGTCTATAAAATCAATTCTGCTTTAATATTATTCTAGCTGTGCTCCCATTTTTTACGTGGGAAAATTTGCGAACCAGATCCCCGCCGACTATGGGGATATCGGTGGGGTATGTGGTACTTCTACCCACTAAAGGCCCACGGTGTGCTTTCTAGTGCCCCAGCGGCAATCCGATCGGCCAAGCAGAGGCCGGTGACCCCACCGACCCCTGCTACCGCCCGGATAGTCGAAGATTAAGCCCCCCACCATAACAGGGTCCTAGCGTACCTAGGGGGGAGAGTTGTGGTCCCTAGTATAACACACTTCCAAATTTGACAGCATAAAAACTTTATCCAAAAAATTACACACAGATAGAGGGACAGAGAGAACTTATAGTTGTGCCCTCAGTTTCAGCCGTCTTCAAATATGATAGCATAAAAAATTTATTCAAGAAGAAGAAATATCCCACAACGGTCCAGCTTTTATGATAAATAATCAGTCAAACATTGCCAAATTTTATTAACCACGGAAATATCAAAAACCGTTTTTAGACTGCTTCTTATTAAATGTCATACCTAATCAAAATTCAAACAACGATTTCGGCATCAATTATTTTGTACTCGCGAACTTAATCGACAGCCATTTGTGGGAGATTTCCATTAAATTAAGCAGATTAATTGAATTATACTTTTAAAAGGTAAATGAATTGGCGGTTTTCCTCATTTTTCAAGTAATTCAGGTTCGTTATTTCAGAGAGTGGAAAGTTAAATTGGCCGCGCTCGCGCCTATCAAACTTTCACGAATTTAGCTGAGTCGTTTCAGACCCAAGTACACATAATAAGTAATACAAGGACATTTTTAAATCTATTCAAGAGTGCTTTTTCTTCGAATGTCATAGGAGGGATGGCAAAAAGCTTGCCTCTACAGCTGGGGATGTCATTTCGAATCTTTGAAAAATTTTTTAATTTGTAAAACGATTTACCTCAATCTCACCTGATGGTAAGTGAAGATGAGGTCGAGGGTGGAGTTGTTGTTGCCTCTTAATAGCCTACTGACTATGTTCTTAAGGAGTCCCAAGTTGTATATTTCAGGGAACACTGAAGAAGGGAGAGAATTTTAATTCATCATTGTGCGCAAAATAAATGAAAACGCAAAGCTCTTGGTGCAATTATTTTTTTCCGAAAAAGACAGCAAGACGTGCTGACGGTCCACGCCGTTGATAATAAACACAAGTGTAATGTATGGGGGTAATTATTAAAGAACGGGTACGTGTAAAAATAACTGACAAAAATGTGCAGTCCGACATAAAGTATGTACCAGTCAAATCGAAGGTGCATTATTTACAATCCCAAAGACTAAAACACTTCAACAAGCATTTCTATAAAAATGTAACCGACTTTAAAGGAAGAAGATTCAGGCATCTTTACTTACTGAAACAGAACAGCACAAACGCTGTTATTACTGTAAATGAATGAGGACGGATCACTATACGTAATTGAATGAAAAAGAAAAAACATATATATCAAAAGTATAGACTATATACAATATTTTCATAAATATCGTTATATAACCGTAAAAAAATATTCAGCGCTAAAAAAACAGATATTAAGGGCGACTTTTACCAAAATTTATTTAAAATGACATATTTAACTATTTAACTACATACATTTAACTATTTAACTACTAACTACAAACATATTTAACTAAATCGATTTAGTTAAATATGTTTTGTCTCGAAAACATGATTACCCTAAGTATGTCTGGCACCTTATCATTTATAGTCGTATTTAACTAAACACAGATTTGTTCTGTGGTTTGTGCGTTTCATTTTACGATTTGATCATTGTTGTGACATTTTTTCATTGTCGTGTTGTAGGACGGTTTTTTTTTTTTTTGCTTAAAATGAATCGTATTGTGTCCAAAGTGTCTGTGATTGTGATTGATCTGTCTATTCTGTCACTGTCATTTCGGGAAACAAAATAGTTCACGTGGTTATTTAATATTTATTATTTATTAAAGCCGAGATTTCGTCATCATGAGTGGCACCACAGTGGCACGGTGAAAAGTAACTTTTCCAACTTTTCAACTTTCCAAAATTACAAAAATATACTCGACCAAATTCATAACTTTGTAATCAAAATTTTAAAAAAATCACAGAAATGAGTAACAACCACACAAGTAAATACCCAATACAACGAAGTTCAAATAACCTCAAACATGCCAATGCTAAATTAGTTTAGCGTGCTAAACAGCCATTTTTGGCCGTTTAATTTTGACAGTTCTTTAATCGCGTTTTACTTCTCGTGCAAGACCGCTAAACAAGTTTAGTACTTAAATAGAATAAAATATGTTTAACTGTTTGGTAAAAGCCGCCTTTAGTAAAAAAAATGTTAAAATCAACTAACGGCTACGGGCGCTTTTGGCGCGCTTGTCGTGACTTCACAGTCACAGTGATACTCAAGTGTTAAAAATCACGCTTGTTGACAAGTATTTTGAACGTTTGAAGTATTTTGAATTTCCCACAATTTTTTTGCACATTTTAGTAATTATTTTCTTAACGAAAAAGAAAACATATTTACATAGACATAATTCTAAAGCGAAAATATTGATAAAAAAACATTTAAACCTTTTTTTAATTAGATGCATATTCCCTATTCCGTCATAGTACAAAGACATTAGCGTTAAAAAATGTGTCGCAAGCACAATGTTTCGCACACATTACTTTTGTTGGTAACTGTACTTAATTTCCGCCAGCGACTACTAAATGAGACAGGATTTAAATGTCTAAATAAGTCATTTAACATAAACAACGAGTGGCGGGTGAACATAAATCCCGAATACAATAAATCTTCGCATTGAGTGACTTTGGCCGGGGATATAAAACTCGCAAGTTTGTTTTTGAGCTTACAGATGTGCTTAATCTGAAACGCGTTCAGCCCTTTTGGTTTATTTAAATGTTTATTGTTATTGTTAATCGAATGCGATTCTCCACTTTGCTGGATTGGAAACTCTTCTATAAACTCGACTAAAATTTTTCAGCACGACAAAAATTACAAGAAGCTTGTCCACCAAAGAGAATGAATATTTTTTAGACTCTTTAATGTCGAAAAACGTACTTCTACCACATAAATGTAAAACCTATACATAGGTATATAAAGCAGAAGTTACAGGAAGATCAAGTAACCATCATTTTCTGAATTAAATTCGCAGGATTAGCAGACCAGGAACACGCAAAACTGGGTATATTGGGTATAGTAGTTAGCGTACTGTCACTGGGTTATCACTGCAAAATATACCTACGACCTTCATCATCTAATTTCTACTAAAACAATTATATAAAAATTTTCAATACAGTGCCGAAACGTTTAGCCATTTTTTATTGGAACTTTATTTCGGGTTTAGGTTTTTGTTTTTAATTTTTTTATCATTTAAAAGGTGGCAAGCAAGCTGACGATTTTAGTTGTTTGTATTGATTGCTCTATTTAGTTCAATTATTTCATCTAAAGAAACTTATAAAAGTTTATATAGATACATATATTTTGATATTTGACGAACCCGTTGGATGAGTGGTTAGGGTGCCTGCCTTAGCGCTCTGTTCTAGGGTTCCCGGGTTCGATTCCCATCAGCGTCTACTTCGAAAATGAACTTTTCAAATTTGGCTCTAGTCTGAAAGTAGTGGCAGGGCACACTGCGTTTCGCGGTCATTTGGGCAGTCCGTCTGGCGGCAGTAACCACCCCCTTACAGAATACGTGAAATAACAGCACGTGTGCCGTTGTGTTTCGGTGAGTGAGTAAGGGATGCCAGAGCCCATTTCCCTATCTCCTTTCCCTTCCTACTGTAGTCGGCAGCGCACTTGCAGCAGCTTTGGCGTTGCTTATGTTATAGGCGAAAGAATTCGAAGTTCGAAAGTGGCACAACTTTTTTAGTATAAATATAACAATTGGCTCACAATGCTTCTCTATTATTTTAACAAATAAATTGAATTCATTCTAAACGGCGCCGTAGCCAGAGAACACAACTTCTGTATCAAGAATCCTGAAAGCAATTTCTCTTATTTTTATACGTTTCATTCATGTGTAGATAAAATAAACAAGTCATCAGTATGTATTTATACAATAACAATTGTTATTAACATGTGATATTATACAATACCATGGAATATAATATAAAATATTGTTATATGATTAAAAATCAGTTAGAGCCAACTATGCGCCGTTCAGTATTTGTTTGTGGTAGATACAGGAACCGGGGTAAGCAGACTGCTAACTGACGTGTTCCCGACGAACAAAGGCCGAGCATATATGTGAGGTACAGTCGCATACTCTTATATTTTTGAGCAAAATTAATGCATTTTAGAAAAAAAATGTCATATTTTAGAAAAAAAAATGAATATTAAGTAAAAAAATTCTAACGAAATAGGTTGTAACTATATGCAATTTATATGCATAAACCTCTTTTATCGCTATTTCCATTAGTGAAAACTGTATCAAAATCTGGTGGGTGTTTTAGAAGGATTTAGCAGAGAAACAGACAAGCGGACAGTGATTTTATTTCATTATATATGCATATGTATACTTAGATATATTTTTTCTCTGCTTTGGAAATTCAGGAAGTTTCAGATTTCAATAATGTAACACATTCGTAATCAGAGTTAACTAATTCAATTTAGTTAACTCTAAACACAATCTACTAGGGCGGAGTGATAAGTCTGGTAAAAATCTATTTTGGATTAAAATTATCGCAAATTGCATGTAACCTCCTTGTTCACAACTCTTTTGAAGAACTAAATTAAAATTTTCAGCCAGTACCGCCGCCGGTTAGTTTTAGGTGACAGCCATTAAAGAAAAATAATTGAACAAATTTTTGTAAAGATGGAGAAAAGTGAATTTCGTGTCTTGATTAAACATTATTTTTTGCTCAAAAGAAATTCACTTTTCGAGAAAAGTGAATTTTGTGTTTTGATTAAACATTATTTTTTGCCAAAAAAAACTATTAAGAAACGAAAAAAATTTGATAAAGTTATTATGGGGACTCTGCTCCGTCGATTAAAATGATTCATAAGTGGTTTACTGATTTTCGCTGTGGTCGTACAACCACAAGTGATGCTGTGCGTCCAGAACGCCCAGTTGAGGTCACTACTCCAGAGATGATCGCTAAAATCCACGACATAGTGTTGAAGAGTAAAAGTGAAGGAGATAGTCGAGATTGCATTTCCTTAAAACACTAAATTAAGTCTAAATATATATTTTAATTAAATAAAAATGTATTAACAATGCGTACACGACTGTACGAGGCAGAAAGAGGATAAGCGAACAAGATCTCAATTATTCGGGACTAGTTAGTAGTTTGAATACCTACTCACTTGTTAATGTGCTTGAGTGTACCTCTCATTTTATAATACGACAAGTTTCGATATACCCAAAAATTATAACGTTGATTCGCAATTCGCATAGCATTGTAAAATGTGTATGACATCATAAGAACTGGCTGGACTTATTTAAATAAAGTTTGCAATAAATTACTCTGCCAAACTAAGCTTCGAAAATAAATTACAGTGAGTCAGTTGAACGGTTCGTGTCAACTGAGAAGATATTTTCACATATTTCTCTGGAACTTTTCAGAATAATTCATTGGTACGACATTCCTTCAGCTCGTCAAAGACTATAATTGACATTTTACGTTCTTAAATTTAGACTTTTAATTAAATTTAATTATTAATTTAGACTTTTACGTTCTTAAATTTAGACTTTTAATTAAATTAAATTCTTAATTTAATCATTTTACGTTCTTAAGTTTAGAACCCATTACTCTGTCCCTTCCTAATCCCTTATCCTTAATCCTACTATAGCTGGCATCGCATTTGCAGCACCTGTGGCGTTGCTTGTGTTATAGGCGACGGTAGCCGCCTACCATCAAGTGGACCGTTAGCCTGCCTGCCGATATTAATATTTAAAAAATGCTTTTCTGTAAAAGGTTGTCATAGAGTCTATGACAACCTTTTACAGAAAAGCATTTTTTGATCACAGGTAGATCTCACAGCAGGGGCGTAGCGTCAGGGAGCGGGTGGGAACATTTGCTCCAGGGCGCCGGGGCCAGGGGGGCGCAATTTTTTTTTAATTTTTGTCAATAGCCAATCGAAAATGCCCACCTAATTATAAATATTCATTAATCACTTTTTCGGAACATTTTAGTTTCGAACAGATATCTATAAATGAAACAAATAGTCGGTAATTACATGTACCTACTCCAGAAAAGGTAGCGGCAAACGGAACTAAAATCAATTTCAAAACAAAGAAGCTTATTATGAGCTTTACTTTTAGCGCCCTGTAGCAAAATTTTCAAACCCCTCTCTCTCATATGGGCACGTGAGGAATTATACACAAACCTCGAAATGAATCATCTGGAGTTTTGTGTATGTTTTTTTTTGTTCAGTTTTAATAAATAATGATAATGAATCTGTAATCTTTCAGCATATTTTTCTTGATAATACTTTTATTAGCTATGTGCATGCAATGTTTAGTTACAAGTTCGCAAAGTAACAATGTTACAATCGATCGTTCAAAGAATGAGAGGGCGCTTGAAAAATTTTGCTCCAGAGCGCTGAAAGTGTAGCTACGCGACTGTCTCACAGGTCAAAAGTTTGGCCACCCCTGTCATAGACAATCGGTTTTATGATAAAATGAAACATGTGTCATGTATAACCATTTAATAATAATAATAATAATAATATTTATTTGTTATGACCATGGGTATGGTAAATACCAGATGACATTTTCTTCTTGCTCCAAACATGATCAACCGAAAAATCTCGGTGTACAAATATAAATTCTATGTTATTGATATAACATACTTAAAGTTAATTAAAATAAATAATAACTATGTTCTTAATACTATATACATGTAAATATAAATTAGTTAAATAAAAGAGAATTTTAAGTATTATTAAGCTTTCGGCAGACGAAAATTCGACCTCTAGTTGTCACTGTCCATACTAAGGCTTACTAGCGTAAAACTTTCGGGACAATTTTAACATAAATTCGGCGAATTAAATAGATGGTTAGCAAGTTTTACATATTAATCAAATAAACTGATATTATTGACCCATTGACCTGTCTGAAAAGTATTAAAATCTATGCGTTTCTTTGAGCTCTTTAATGCGGTAAAAAGGTAGATGGGATTGGATGAGAAATGACTTTGAAGTCTCGGTCACGAGGTCTTGCAAAACATGAATAGCATTCTCTTCGTGAACTTAGGGTCCATGGAGGTCATATTTTCTTTGTGAAAAGGGTAAATCCGAAATCATAACCGCATTAACATAACGCAGTTTTCCAATTTCTATCACATGAAATAAGAATAAGTTTGCTTTTTAAAAATACTTAAAAACGTTTAAGTGTGAGTAGCAAATTACTACGAACTACCTACGAGACCCGATGGAAACAGTGCGAGAACAGCACAAAAGAACCGTTTCGGATTCTCACTCTTTTTAACAAGTCTGCAAGGCACACTACGTATCGCAGCCACAAATTAGCATATAGAGTCCAGTGAATAGAGGGGTTTACCTTACAAACGGTCCGGTAAAATTTAAAATGAAACTTATAGGAAATTTAATTCTCTACTGTTGTAGCCAGAAAAGAGTTCTACACAATGTTTTGTGTAGAACTCTTTTCTGGCTGAAATGCACCGAAACGAAGATATAAGCGGAAATCTGAAGAAAGTGCCAATTTTTTTTTTCGGTTTTTTTTTTCAAAATGGCGGGGGTGGCGGCGGGGGGAGAATTGTGCATTTTGCATGTTAAACACTACTATTCATCCTAGACAATCAAAAATTTAGAACTACCGGACCGTTTGTAAGGTAACCCCCTCTATTCACTAGACAATAATTAGCCACCATAGTCTTACGGAAAATTCCAGAACCCTTTCTCCGTTGTCAAGGTATCAAGCATATCAACGTCATCAAAGCATTTGCGATGATGGCTCGTGTTAATAAGTTATGGCGGCCATATATATTTTTAATTTAGTTAACCAATTTTTGAAATTCAAGGGTAGGTTGTTACCTTGTAATGATAACGATTGTATCCCCGAAAACGTATGATTAGTTGTCTGTTCATGTCTTTCTGTTTCTGCCATTTTTGTTAAGTATTATTGCGTTTGGATATCTGAAATTTAGACTGAAGAGTGTACGTACGTGCTCGACGAATGGACTTTTTTCTTTTCCGATATGTAGGTAGGTGATTCCAGACTTAATTCTTGAAGAAGTTTAGTTAATATTTTGACTATTTTTCCACTTCTATGTTTATTAATAACCGCTGTCACCATGTTATAAATGATACACGATATCCTTGACCGTAAGACTGTATACTTTATTAATTAGAGACACTGTTAAAATACAAACATTTAGTAGCCGAGCCATGACGGAGGAGGAAGTGGGAGAGGTCGGTGTTGCCATAACTGATTAATATCGTTTTACCTGACACTTCCCATCAAGTGAGCCGTAAACTTGCCGTAACAGACCCCTACACAAAAAAGAAACTCTTAGCTGCATCAGTGAAATAGTAATTTATTCATTAAATAGATTAAATTTCTATTCAGTTTATTTTAAGCAGAGTTTCGGAAAAGAAATAGCCAAAATTATGACGTATATATTTTTTATATTCATATATTTTTTTAAGTAAAATAACAATGATATTATAAATTTATACAAAATTCATAGTAAGATAATATTAAATACTAGCTGAGCCCGTGACTTCGTACGCGTGATATTCGGTATAGCGCGTAACTTTTTTGTTTGTAAACCAATCGGAATGGAACAGACACTAAATGTTACGGGAAGCTTGCTACAATACATCAGTTAAAACCGCATTCAAATCGGTTAAGCAGATTAGCATGCACAAACGCACAGACAAACAGACAAAAATTATAAAAACAATTTTTTTGACCTCGGTAACATAAGTACATGCACAAATTGTTATTTTGAAAAAATATTTTTATTAGATGTATACCTAGATATAGATAATATGAGCTCAGAATCATTTAAGACCTAGGCTTCAATATCGCTTGAATAATAAGCGATTCTATAATCACTTTTCGCACAGAGTTTAGTTTTAATAAGACTATTAAATTTTTTATAGGCAATTCTCTAATTATTCCGGGATGTTTATTAAAAAATCGTATTCATTGTCCCAATTAGAATTATCTTATGGAGACGCGTTCATAATTCATTCATTAAGTTTCATTCATTCATCAGGTATTCTTCGAACAATGTAGCCTTCCGACTTGTACAAGCATGGTCCGTCAACGCAACGCGGCTTATTCTCGCTTTGTTGACAAAGGATCTTGACAGGCTGTTTAAGAATTCAGACACCACAAATCTGAGAGTACAAGGATATTCTTTTTCCAAGATTTTCCCACGTCAGTAGGTACGAGTTTTTCGAAAGATTCATCTAACACTTTTTGCGTGATCACCGATGAGATTAGATGTCTCATCTAATGAGACATTGATTTTTCGCCATACAAAAAGACCTTCAAGACCCTATCAATTTAATACGAAGCAATAAATCTATCGTTTACGATGGGCGCAACCAATAAGTAACTATGTATCACACAGACAATAACTTCTTAAATACTGGCCAGTGAGCTACAACGAAAATGTATCACATTCGCCAATAAGGGATTTAGACACACGTTGGGCCATATTTGGGACCATGTTTGAACAAGTGTAAAAAAAGGGTTGCACGTTTAATAAATAAAATTTTACAAATTGACCACAGTTTTCGTTATTATTTTTTGCATTTTTTCTATTTTTTTTAAAATCTCCGTTTCAGCCATGTCGTGACTCAAATTGACGTCAGTTAAATACACTGGCCTTCAAAACTTAGTATAGTCGCCGCAAATTTTCTTGGGCCATTTGACCTTGGGCAGGCGTCTAAATCCGAATAAGCAATACGGCACAACTGCTTCCTCTTTTGTTCAAATGTTATCATTGCGTCTCGCTCATTCCGTGGCTCCACCCCTGCTGCGTCGCAATACCTCACAAACAGTTCCAAAATCGGTTACTGTACATATTTACAGCTTCGAACCGGTTTGGCATAGGAGGTTTTGGATGTGATTTTGGGGAATATTCTCCCATTCTTCCAGGATGGCCTGTTTTAGGGCCCTGAGGGTGGTAGGAGGTGGTTTGCGACGTATAATCAGCCTTTTGAGCTGATTCTAGGCTTTTATCAGGTTGGATCAGGACTTCTTGATGGCCAAACCAGCAAGCCGATATAAACTTCCTGATTGTATCTCGTACGACGTAAGTGGCGTGTGGGCGGGCGTTGTCCTGCTTCAGCATAGATCCATCACACATATTTACTAAATATGGCCCTGCATACTCATTAAGGATGTCTTGAGCATATCTTTCCCTAGTCAGGGTGCCATTTTGTATGACCACTTGCTCTGTGCGACCTTCTGAAGAGATACCAATCCATATGTGTACAGAGCTTCCACCGGATTGGACTCATCCTGGGAAACAGGCTTGAATGTATCGCTCACAAGGTCGCCTGTAGACTCTTCACCTTCCATTGGAAGTAAATACTGAGAATCGTAACTCGTCTGTGAAAGAAACTCTTACCCATTATTCCTCACTCCACTGTATCTGCTTACGGGCGTAGCGCAGTATTGGTACTCGATGCCATCTCTCAAGTTTGAGGCCACTTACTGGCCTTTGAGGCTTCAGGTTTGCTTCAGCAAGTCTTGTTCTCACTCTACTGTCACTAATGTAGTCTCTTCGGGTCTGGAGAAACTGTCGCTGGATTTCAGCTGGAAACAATGTAGCGGTCTTTTCGGGCACTAGTGCACCTGGGTCTGCTATTACAAGATCTCCTTAGATGATTTCCAGTTTCTTGGTACCTTCGTTTCACCTGTCAGACCGTTCTTAATGTTACACCCAACATTCTTGCAGTACGACGCATACTGATGCCTAGTTCCAGAAAAGTCATGATTCTTGCACATTCTTCAGATGAAAGAAGCACGTTAGTCAACTTGGCTTTTGTATCAAAATTTATCGATCAAGAATTAAATAGTGAAATAGTGATTATATAGTTTTATTTTTTCAACTTTTCATTAAAAGATTTTTTTTAATAATTAAATTATTTTTCGAATCCTTTTTATCTCAAAACTCAAACTTATAATAGTTTAAGAGAAATTGAAATTTTAAAAGTGTGGTACACAGTTTTAAAGGCTATTTTATTTGGATCAAATGTTTGAATCGACAAATCAAACATTTTTGTGTTGGCCAAACTTTATTGATCAAATATTAGTTCGTACAAGGGATATTTCAGGCTTTGGCGAAGGATCAAACCTATAATTGCTGTATCACTTGTTTCGCTTCTCTCTTGAGAGGAGTACTTAAGTAACACACAAATATATTGGAGAGATTTATGGGTTTCGCTGTGTTTGTTATCTTTGGTTTTCGTAGCTTTTTTTCTTATTTGAAAAGATACAGTACAGTGATTTTATTTATGTACAATATATACCATGAATAGAGAATCTATTCATTTCCAGAATCTTGTAAGATTTATCGATAAATAGTATATGTTATCATCATAAACTAATTAGAATCTTGAGAGATGACTACAATGATGACATGATGACGTAAATACCTAAGTATTTTAATTTATTTATACATAATAAAATCTTTATAACAATGGATTTAAAACTAAGAAATTAAAAAAAGCTACTCACTAGAAAATGCTATAAATTAAAAAAAAGTCCCAGGCCATCTCCATCTGGCAGAGTACCTAGCAGGCTAAGGGCATTGCCTCGCTGGATAGTGAGGCTTATTCTTTGTGCCAAATAGTTGCCGGCTCTGGGGTCGCGGGTGGTTTCCGTTAGTTTTTTTGAAATTTCTCTAAAAAGTTTATGTGCACCCGGGCCCCATGTGCCTAAGGTTTCAACCCCAAACGGAACAAAAATGAAATCTCCGCTGAGGTTCTCGTACTTGTGCCGCTTGAGGTTCTCCGCATGGTTTGCGGCTGCGCCAGCAATACCTAAGTTAAATTTTAATATAAATAGTTATTAATATTTTGTTCCCCCATTCCACGTGTGCCTTGTATTTTTATTAATAGTGGAAACGATATGTACCAGTTTCATTTCCACCACTAATGGTTCAGGTCAATGATGCAAATAAACCTACGACGATATTTTTGTACTTAGATAACTTAACTTTACTACTCTTTGCGGAATACCAAGTTGTCAACATAGCCCATAGAATCAGTCATTTGATGTGATATAGATCTGACGAGCAATTAGGTAAATGAGTCTTGGAGTTGAGACACGGCCCCCCGGCCCAACTACCTCTACCTATGACTCCAAGAGATCGGATGTCAGTGGATGGATGAGCGAAAAACTTTCGGACATTCCAAACCGTAAAATGTCTTAAAATTGACATTAAACCATGGAAGTACTTATTAGTATTAAGTAATGATATTACCTACCTACTAATTATTTCATTTATGAAGAATCCAGAAAAGAACCATACTCCTGTTTTTAAAATAATAATAGGAGAATTATTATTACAAAAACGTTGTCACTCATTAAAATTTCACAATATAAGTAAGTATTCATCGCGGTTAATAAATCAATTCGAGTGGTTTTAAAAAATTCATGTTTCGCAAGCGGCCCATTCACGGATCAATCACGTTAACTATGGTGATAATGCCACAAAAGGGCCCCAAAAATACATTCTTAAATTTAGTACGAAACCTTTATGGAAAAAATATGGTTATGAGATTTACACGTGTAATCGCTGGCGAGAATAACATGTGATGGTAATACCAATTCAAAATGGGAGAAACTGCGTGAAACAGCTAGAATTAATACCAATACTAATTAATATTATAATTCATAATATATAATATACATATATAATTATATATTATATTATATATATACATTATATAATATTCCTAATATATAAATTTATAATATTACAAAGAGAAAAGATTTGTATGTATGTACGTTGCTAGTGAAACTCTGGACCGATTTTAAAAATTCTTTCACCTATAGAAAGCTACATTATCAGCGAGTAATGTAGGCTATTCAAAACTCCCCCCCCCCCTTCATCTGCTCCCCCTTAAACTCCCCCCCATATAAATGTACGTTTGTAATGAATAAACTCAAAGACTACTGGACCGATTTTAAAAATTCTTTCACCTATAAAAATCTACATTCTCAACGAGTAACATATTATTTTATAAAGAGACGCGCACAACAGCTGGCATTATATATCATTGGCGGATACGGGGGGGGGGGGGCATGAGGGCCATTCCCCCCCCCGGACTTCCATATTTTTGACTTAACTTTTCAATTCAATTCAAGTACAATTCAATTCATATATGAACTGAATATAGAATAATATAATCCATATCAATCAAAGTTATCGAAAGTTTCATAATTCATGTCAGACATTTGAGACAGTTCAAATACGCGATTATGCGGGTTAAAAGTATTTGCAATACAACCATAATGCATCTCAACTAGTAAAAAAATACACAAAAAAATTACTTGTGATATTAACCCTAACTCCGAACTTTGTCAGAATGGCCCCCCCCAAAATGAAATCCTGGATCCGCCCTTGTTATATATGTTCATATGGAACACCCAATATGGTAAACATATAGGCATTGGACTCAGAGCAAACATCCGGTATTAGCACTGGCCTCCTTAATCGCCCCACACAGCCATCTCTCTCATCAGTTTAGGTAATCAGGTTACTGAGCCACTGCTCATTTGGTAGAGAATAATTATTTGATTTAATTGATTAAAACGATACTACGGCGCCAGCTTCCGTACTCGTTAATTTCAATAACATTAGCTGATATACGCAAATAACACAATGACATACAAGCTCAATAGAGTTGTAATGCATTTAGAAAAGTCATATGCATTTAGAAAAAGATCTGCTAGATTGTAGATCTGCTACAAATTATTTTAATGAAGACTTGCTCTGCATTTTGCTATCACTGGTCCGACTCCCCTTAATACACAGTTGTGTATCCAAATACGCACTTGTCGAAACGTATCATCTGGCGACAGTAACCACCCCCTTACAGAAGACAACCGCGAAATAACAGCATGTGTTCTGTTATGTTTCGGTGAGTATGTAAGGGATGCCAGAATACATTTCCCTATGCTTTCTCAGGGGTCCTGAGTTCGATTTCCAGCAGAGCCTTGGTTCGATTTCCTTGAACTTTTCAAAGTTTGCTCTGGTTTGGATATGCAAAGTAGCGGCAGGGGAAAAGAGCACATAATTTCAGCCCATCTGGTGACAGTAACCACCCCCTTACAGAATACAACCGTGAAATAACAGCATGTGATCTGTTTTATTTCGGTGAGAGAATAAGGGATGAGAGCGCGCCAAAGACTTTAGATTTAAGACTGTTAAATGTCAACTTTTAATTAAATTAAATTACGTTACATTGAATTGAATTGAATTGAATTGAATTAAATTAAATTAAGCTGGCAACATGATATTTTCTTAATCTGTGAATGAAGTACGCCTATACATATATGGTACAGGTACTGATCGACCATAATTTCTGTTTTCTTTTTTTTTTCTTAAAGTGAGTGATAACAAGTAAAACCAAACAGGTAAAACCAAATGAAAGAAGGAACTACAAAATTGAGAGAAATGATTATGTAATTCCTTCTTTTTTCCCCTTTTTTTATTGTATTTTTTAATAATAATAATAATTATTATTATTATTTATTTCGGATAATTTACAATCCATATACAAAAAGGATTTTTTACCTTTCTCTTTTTTTTTGAGAATAAAATAATGACAGCGACTCATCTGAAACGACAAAAAAATCAACAATGGATAAAAAATTGTGTAGCGATTTTAAGGAAATTGGGAAAACATGTAATCATAATTAATCTCCGTCGATAAAATGTACTTAATTAGTTAAGTTCTAAAAGTTTAAGTTGACAATATAATGTTCCTTTTTTGGAGTATATTCATTAAACTGAAGTTATCTAAATATATTCACCAACTTTAATATGTACAATTTGAGATAAGATCTAAATGGCAACGCATTTGTAGCTACTACTAAGAGATCTTGATTTTGACAAAGCATAATGCAAATCCCTTGTTCGAAATATGAATATGACGTCCAATACTAAAGCTGCTCCATCGTCACGTTCAAATGGTGCTGGTATTTGACCCTCATCAAAATGATTGTGGGGTCAGTTAGGCCCACCTGGGACCCGTCCCAGCCGCATTGTAACGGGATTCAAGATAATCGTGTTGTGTTTTCGGTAACTAGTCACGAAATTGCTGAACATAAATTGTTCAGTTGCTGAACAACTGATTCGCTCGTTTTAAATGTGTTTCTTTAAACTAAAATCCATAATACTATTCCTAGGGACTTAGTACTATGATAAAAATCATCCGAAATATGATTGTCTGAGCTTTCGTGTTCATGAGTTTTCCCGTATGGCGCTAGTTCCCATTCCCTTATTGAAGACCGCAGTTGAAAAACAGCACATATGCTGTTGTGTTTCAGTGTGTGAGTAAGGAATAACAGAGCACATTTTACTATTCCCTCCTAAACCCTTATCTATGTTTTGATAAAGTGGAGAGCGTCCTTGAAGTACTTATGGTGTTACTTATTTTAATAGACTACTGAAGCCACTTACCATCAACTGAACCGTCAGCCTACCTTTAAAATATATTCAATAAATTCTTATTTAATTCTGACAACATCTATCTATATCTATATACTTAAAAATAAAAATTACTGGACCAATTGATATATTTTTTTTATAAAATTAATAAAGCGATAAAATTGCCCTCAATATTGCCGCTGTGTGAAGCCGGGGCGGGTCGCTAGTTAGTAATATAAATTTAATATATTCATAGTAGGTATTAGTTACCTATGTATGTGGGTACATACAAGAACGTTAACATGTGTGATGTAGGCAATCAACAATGTTAGCAAAAGCTATACGGGGTGTAATCATGGCGAACCCATGGATGGATTAACGCCGATCGGTAGGAAATGGCGGTCAACGACCCGGGTCACCATTATTCAGACCGCAACTGAGAACGTAAATTTATATGAAAATGAAATAGGATTACATCTAATAGGATACATAGATATCAATCTAGAGATATAATACTTAGGTTAGGGAAAAAGAGTCTTCGCATTTTATATGAAAACTCAAGACTTTTTTTCTATGTTGCATTTAATTACAGCATATGTGTGCCATTTTGTTCGGTGACGTGTTGCCATCTTGTAGGTAGTGATCTCGTTACTGTAGAAATTTTGGGACTGCTGATCAAAAAAACGCGACAACTAATTTTGGCAGTCCTCTCTTGATGTTAATCTGACACTACCTAAATAATTCTGAAGAGACCAAAACAGCTGAATATCTGAAGGTGCAAGGTCAGAACTATATGGCGGATGCACTAACACCTCCCAGACACACTCTCTTAATTTTGCTGAGTGGCTAAATATGTGTGTGGTCTAGCTTTGTCGTAATTAAAGACCCTTTCTATTGATCAATTCCGGCCGCTTTCTCTCAACTTTTTGCTTTAATCTCATTAGTTGTTGGCAGTAGAGATCCGAATCGATAATTCGATGGCCCGGCGGTAAAACCTCATAATGAACAATGCCCTTCCAATCCCACCATACATACAGCATCACCCTATTGCGAGTTAATCCGGGATTTAGCACAGTCTGTGAAGCCTGACCGACCTTTGACCTTTTTCGACCTTTTTCGCACGTCTTTGTCGCACGTGATCCACTTGTATGACCAGGTATCAATCTCTTCTAAAACGTCTCAATAAAGAATCGCAAATAAGTACATGATTCATAAGTTTCGTTCAGTGAGCTCGATTGGCTCCCAAATTTTTTGTGTGTCTAGCTTTTTTCAAATGGATCAAAACTGTTTTGTAGTCAATTCCCAGTTTTTCAGCTATGTCGCGTAACTACTGATATGCCGACCTTGCTTCACTTTTTCAAAAATGGCGTCCATTTTATCCGTCAAAGGGCGAGGAAATGAAGGAAACTCGGCCGCCTACCTTGTGAATCACCAGATCCTTGGTCTTCCAGCAGCGAAGATTGCAACTGGCCCGTCACACACAGAGTCCAGAAGCTCCAGCACTTCAATTATTACACTCGCGGAGCGAGAAGCGGGACCAATTAGATAAATTACAAGCACAATACCTGATAATATTAGGGGATAAATAAATCCAAATCTCGTGAATCGAAATCGGGGGGATGAGCCTGTACGCGTGTTATCGACACGATGTTTTGTTTAGACTGACTGCGGTTTTAAATGCGGTAGCGACAGATATATGGATATGTATATGGTGGGAGTGAGACAGCACATACCATTAATTTGAATTGGCAATAATTGGCGTTACACAAATTTTGTAAGCAAAATGTGAATCCTAATTTAAAGATGCATTAAAATTCTTATCATTGTGCTAATACGATGATGTGATGGTGGGTCGTCATAAAGCGCATTTAATACTTTCTTTTCTATCCTAAGTTTGGTTGAAAGTGAATACAATAACATTTACTCATAAAATATACGTCGTAGAGTTACGTGGTATGGAACGGAATTGTTATTGCGGGGGAATTATTTCGCGAGGGTAACTAACTTTCTGCTGCATGTCTGACTGCTATAATGCAGAGCGAATTTAATGGAAATTAGCCTGTATAAAACTAGATTTATATCTGACATCATTCTAACAACATAATTAAAACTATTAAAGCAAAACAATGGAAGTAGCGATTACAGCAAAAATATTATTAAACTTTCAATAGTTATTACGTGTTCAATTAATATTCAATTAAATGTAGTTAAATGAATAATTTGATTTAATTTAGTAGTGGCAGGGCACACTGCGTTTTCGCAGTCATTCGGGCAGTCCGTCTGGCGGCAGTAACCACCTCCTTACAGAACACCACCATGAAAAAAACAGTGAGTGAGTAAGGGATGCCAGAGCCCATTTCCCTATCCCCTAGTCCCTTATCCTTAATCCTACTGTAGTCGGCAGCACACTTGCAGCAGCTTTGGCGTTGCTTGTATTATAGGCGACGGTAGCCACCTACCATCAAGTGGACCGTCAGCCTGTCTGCCGATCTTAACATAAAAAAATTAATTTCTAATTAAATTGCGATTACTTGAGGTTACAAGTAGTTAACCCTAGAGTAGTGGGGGGCATTTTGCAGCCCGTGCTTAAATTTTTGTAGCTTCTCGAAGATAACCGAACAGATTTAAAATTGGAAGGTTTTTCTTAAATATTGTGTAAAATATGAAAAAAGAAATAAAAGTGGCCGATTAAAACTTTAGTACAGAACTTTAGTTAATTATGGACGCGTTTGCGAATCTGACAATAATTAGTTGCTTTTCGGTCGATTTTGTGACCAAGTGAAAACAAATCAAATAAAAGTAACAGATGGTTACACACAGTTAGATTACTTCTTTATCTGCAAATTCTCATCGCCTCTTCACACAAAATTTACGAAAAGTGGTCGTGTTTAAGATCATTTTTATGTTTTAATGTTCCTAATTTTGTTTGTTTAAAAATACTGAAGGATAGCAGACATAATCAACTCAACATTGGTAATTTTTTTTTATTAAATATAGCCTCACAAAAAAATAAAAAGTCCCGGCAAAATATTCACATTTTTTGATATTATGCATGATAAGGGTTTATTTGGTCTACACAAAACATTTCTAAAGAAATGTCAGTGATCAACTGATCGCTCCAGTGTGACCATATGTCGCAGGATCCTGCTATTTGGCAGGATTTTCCTCAGAATTTAACCCGTGATTGATAATGACTTATCGATCATCTTTCAAAACAGAAAACAATATGGAATCTTTTTTTATGTTAAGTTCATCGGACAGGCTGACGGTCCACTTGATGGTAGGTGACTATCGTCGCCTATTCAATCAATGTGCAAGTGCGCTGCCGACCTTACTAGGGTTAATGATACAAGATTGGTAAGACATAGGAAATGGACTTTCTCTTCATTTATATTCTGTTTATCTATACATATAATAAAATCGTAAACGAGCCGTGTCTGTAAATATTTTTTCAAAAAACTAATTGTACACGCTGTACTTATGTTACCGAGGTCAAATAAATAGTTTTTAGAATTTTTGTCTGTTTGTCTGTGCGTTCGTGCACGGTAATCTCAGAAACGGATTAACCAATTTGAATGCGGTTTTCACTGATGTATTGTAGCAAGCTTCGCGTAACATTTAGCGTTTGTATCATTCCAATCGGTTTACAAACAAAAAAGTTACGCGCTATACCGAATACCACGCGTCGAAGTTGCGGGCTCAGCTAGTATAAAATAAAATCCCTGTTCACCTCTGCCTGTTTCGTCACTGACTTCTTCTAAACCACTAAACGGATTTTATTATGGTTTGCAATATACGAGAAAGGTTCATGTATATGTCGGCGGTCGATCGTATAATCCGGCAGTTCGTGATATGCCTAGGCAGATCGCAGATCGTTCGAAGTATATTTTTCGACTAAATCTTCAAACGTCCTTCGATGAACAATCTGCTTGAATTTTAATTAGCCATTTCATGAATTGGCTGGGTATTAAGCGGAAAGTTCATGAAACTGCGCCATAATATAACGATCTGTCTAGGCATATCACGAACTGCCGGATTATGCCATCGGCCGCCGACATATATAATTTTAAAAAAAAGCTTTGAGCGAATAGTCAGTTAATAATATTTAGACAATTTTAGTATTGTGTACATGTATATATTTACCTTATAAAATATGATCGACGTAATATAATCAATGAGATTGCCTTTTATCTGGTATCAATCAGTAAAGAGCACTAACAAATAACTTTGCTAAATGTCTAATTTATTAATTGTAACTTATACTCATTGAATTATTATTAAAATAAAGCATTTTTATCTTCAAAAACACGTGATTCACTGTTTTTTTTTTATATTATAAGGCTGACGGTCCACATGGTGGTAGGTGGTTACCGTCGCCTAAGGTTACAAGCAACACCTCTCCAGGTGGTGTGACGTGACGTTTAAAATTTATCTTTAAATTTTTTAAATATGTAATTGGTACTGAATTGCTTACTGTCATAAACTTTCAGCTCTTTACTCACTCTAGAGATAGAGTTCTTGATAGAGTTCCAGTAGATGGAAAATTAAATAAAAATTTTAACTCAAAACCTAGTTAAAATTGTGTAATAAGTTTATGTACTCTGTTTACATTTGTAGCAGTAAGCCAGTAGGGAACTGAACATACAACTTTCCTTCGGTCTGCCCTCTAACTTCAGGTCCCATGGAACACATTTTTAGTATGGCTCCAGTGTGTTACGCTACACGAACAAAGTAAAAGCAGAAGCTTGAATAAGATCAAAATAAAGAACTTCAAATTCCACACAAACCCGTTTTTGTGGGAGAAGTTCACGAGAAGCCTTCAGAAAAAAATTCTCGCTTACTCGTATTGTGTTCTTATATGAAAACATATTTTTTAAAACCGACAAAAAAAATTTTACTTAATTGCAAAATAATAACGGTTAAACATGTAAACATGTAATTGATTGATTGATTGATTGATTGATTGATTGATTGAATAAATTATATATGAAAACTGTTTGATTTCGAGACGCAGCGATGCAGAACTAGTTAAGAGCGCGTATAAAAAGAAATAGCAAATCCTAGATTGAATACTTAGATTTGAATCTAAGTATATAAAGTCCAAATAAGAAAATATTTATACATACATTAATACAATTATAAACAAAAGTGAATTGTGGACAGAAAATATTATAAAATGAAATTTTCTCGATACAACAAATTCACCAAGTTACCTCTAAAGTTTATCGTTTTTTGTTTTATTTTCAAAATGAAACATATTACAAACCTGAAAAATTATCAGTAATCTCACCTCACAAATTATCTAGGCTTTCGTGCATTAATTTTTTATTTGACATTATAATTTACGAGTAATTAATATTTAATTATTTTGGCACTTATTACATTTTTATTCCGTGCAATGCGCTATTTTCCGTCTCATGTCACATGCTTTCATGTGCATTGTTTCACATGATCAATCACTATCGCTCCACTGAGACGGGAAGACCATGTTCAAGAACGTTTACATTTAAATTTTTATTTATGAGTAAATTGTTATAAGTGTGTATAGACTGTATAAACTGTTTCATATTATTTTAACAAGATTGTCTAAATATATGGCTAATAAAAGGAACTCT
Organism: Bembecia ichneumoniformis; assembly: GCA_910589475.2. Taxonomy (NCBI): domain Eukaryota; kingdom Metazoa; phylum Arthropoda; class Insecta; order Lepidoptera; family Sesiidae; genus Bembecia; species Bembecia ichneumoniformis. The sequence continues at coordinate 2,452,743 of OU342520.1, forward strand.
ATTGTGTCGGTCCAAGGGATACGCAACAATCGCCGCCAGCACTACATTTCGAGCGCATTTATTTTTATCGCGCACTTGGACAGCATTTCGCACCAATATTTCTATACTGGAAGAACTTAATATCAAAGAAAGATTATCGTCGACTGTGCAAATGCGAATTCTCAAATATTTTGGCCATGTAGTCCGAAATCACGACTCAATGGAGCGATTAGTTGTCCAAGGGTTAGTGGAAGGAAAAAGGCCCCGCAGTCGATCACCTGTACGTTGGACAGACTCTATAAAGACTGCTACACAAACCACCATAGTCCAGTGTCCAAAAAAATATTTAATCATGAATCACCAATTAAATTGTGAAATATTTTGTAAGTTGCTTACGTAAACTCAGTAAACATATTCCTCCTATTAAAAGTGATAATAAATCTATACTTGGAGTTCGCATCGCTTGCAATGTGGTCACACCTATATACCAAGTCACGTCTGATAAGTTGCAAACATGACTTTTTGTTGTGTGCGCGGATGTGAAACTGTCGAATGAGATATACTTACTTATTGTGCAAGTTTAAAATTGCACAAACATCTATATGTCAATGGCGAGGTCATTAATAACTTAAGATACGCTAACGAAACTGTATCTTATTGCATCAACCCAAAAGAATTGAAAAATCATCTAAAGAGTCTATGTGTGTAATAGAAAAGCTGGACTTAACATGAATGTCTACAAGACCAAGTACAACAACAACAACTTAGAGAGAGTAAATAAATACAAATACCTGGAATCGTGGATGACACAGACATGGGAAAGCGAATCGTATATCGAAATTCGCACACGTATTTAAAATGCCCGGTCTTCATTTCTTACGATGAAGAAAGTACTGTATGGTCCACAACTCTCTCTCAAACTCCATACTAGACTTTTGCAATGTTATATTTGGCCAGTCGTCCTTTACGGTTGCGAAGCCTGGCCAGTGACGGAAGACCTCCAGAAAAGAATAGAAGCCTTTGAATGTGGGCATATCGTCGTATGCTCCTCATTAATTGGACAGATAAGGTCTCAAATGAGGATGTTTTAAAACGAATGGCCAAAAAGACAGAATTGGTACGTACCATTAAACAGAGAAAAGTCGCGTACTTGGGCCATATATTGCGACATGAGATATACCGGCTGCTACATACATGAGGGATGCCGGAGCCCGGTCAAGATATTCATAGTACCTATACTTTTGTATGAACCAATTCATATTTCACCGGGCCGTGTCCGTGCCCCGGCTGTGAGAAAAACACGGCGAGCCCAACGGCCCGGTGGCGGCACGGTGTAATGTGAATCTAAAATGTCTAAAATGTCTAAAATAATCTAAAATGTCTAAAAAGCATGTGGTCAATGTATCAGAATTCTTCGAACAACACTTTCTCATGTACAGAGTTGTTCCTCCTTACCTCTACTCTCCATTGAGATTGGTCCGGGTCAATCTCAATGGATATGACCTACACTTTGTGTATAAACATTATGTTAAAATATTTGCATAAAAATATATTTATTTAGTTTTCTTAAAAATCCTGTCCATATATATAATCTTATTCTTTTGCATATATTTTACCATTTTAGAATCTACTCGATCTTTAAGTAGACAACTTTTTGAGATAGTTGACTTTTGAGATACATTATTTGAGAATAATCCTTGAGCCCATAAGGGCCAAAAGAGAATTTCTAATTTTACTGAAGTAAAAAATTCGATGAGAACAATAAACAATAATTCGATATGGAAAATCTCATTAACTTTGGGCTTCGTGGGCAATATAATCAAAAAAAGTTGGAAATTTAAAAATTTTAAGAAAAGCTCAATATCACAAAAACGGTGCGACTTGTGATAGGGACAAATAGTTATTTCTCTGATAGGCCAAAATAATTCCAATAACGACCACTATTTACCGCACAACCTGTATATACCTATTTAAAATATCTAAGGGATATTTTATGCTCAAATAAGCGAACGTCTAACTTTTTAAAGCTAAACGTAAAATATAAATGGTTAAAATAAAAACATGATAATAGGAATAATTTAATTAAGCCAACAGAAAGGATACAGATAGAGTAATCTTGGAACGTACAGTCCCTAAAATAATATGGAAATGCAGCCCTCAACGATATAAGGGTAGAATTTTCCTTTAAATTCCCCAAAAGGCACGGCAATGCAGGGTCGACCCCTCAATATAATTTAGCCATTCTAAAGATAATTTCGTCAACGAACTGTTTCTCCCTAAAGAAGGTAACCCTTTTGCATATTATATGTTCAGGCAATGTAATATATAAATTTTTATTTTATTATATAAATTTTTATTAATCCAGCTCGGATGGGCAGCGTTCGGGAAGCTCCGAGACATCTTCTCGTCCAAAATTCCTCAGGCAACACGCATTGGTCGAACAAAAGGCAACACTGGCAACACGACCAATGCGTGTTGCCAGTTATGACATATTATGACGTCGAAACGTGTTCTCTAACTATGGACCTCGTAACAAACCTCACCGTCGCTCATCGAGCTATGGAGAGGGCTTTGCTCGGGTTTACACTGCGAGATCGAATCAGGAATGAGAAAATTCGTAGACGAACGAAAGTTACCGACATAGCCGGCGAATTAGTTTTTTTTTTTTTTTTATGTTATGTCGACAGACAGGCTGACGGTCCACTTGATGGTAGGTGGCTACCGTCGCCTATAACACAAGCAACGCTACAGGTGCTGCAAGTGCGCTGCCGACTACAGTATGATTGGATAAGGGATTAGGAGGAAATGGGCTCTGGCATCCCTTACTCACTCACCGAAACACAACAGCACGTATATGCTGTTATTTCACGGTGGTCTCCTGTAAGGGGGTGGTCACTGCCGCCAGGCGGGCTGCCCAAATGACTGCGAAACGCAGTGTGCCCTACCACTACAAGTAGTAAGTTGACGTGGCAGTGGGCAGAACACACAGTGCGGAACACGAAGACCCCTGGTGCCGGAAGGTACTAGAGGCAACGGGCCGGCAAGCGCAGCGTAGGACGTCCACCCATCCCCCCCTAGGTGTGCTAGGACCTTGTCGTGGTGGGGGGGCTTAACCCTCGCCAATCCGGGCGGTTGCAGGGGTCGGTGGGGTCACCGACCTTCGCTTGGCTGACCGGATTGTCGCTGGGAAACTAAGAAAGCACACCCGTGAGGGCTCCGAGCGAACTCCGAACATCGGAGCTCGTGGCGGAGCGTTTTCTGGGAGGCTTCAACGGTCGGTTGGAGCTTCGCCGGTCACCGCTCGCTGGGCCGAGGATCCGTACTCGGCTCATGCGGGTGTGGGCCGGTGAGAGACGGCACCCCCGGTCCTTGTTCGTCGGACCGAGGTATGGGTCTCGGTTTTGCGCATGAGGACCGGCGCGGGTCGCAGCGGGCGGATTCTCTCGGATGGCTCTGTCGCTCAGTGGTAGTCGGGCAACGCACGCGAAGACGGAGCTTTACGGCAGGGAAGGACCGCCTGGCAGAGTACCGCAATCGTGGCCTTGTGGGGGGTGGTGAAGACCCGGTTAGGGCCACCGGCCTAGTAACCGCCCTTCGCAGTCGTCCGGAAGAGTGAACACCCGGCCTCGTCACCCGGCCTAGTAACTCTTCCGCGACGACAACACGAGGTGGAGTCCGTTTCTCGGGCTGCCGCGATTGCTGTGGAAATGTCAGGTGGAAACCCCCCTTTGGGCTGCCCACCCTTAATGCCGTAGAGATGAGCGGCCACATGAGCAGGGGTTATTCGAGAGTTTCAGGTGGAAGCGGCCTCCGACTCTGTGGTAGGTTGTGCCGCAGAGAAGAGGTAATGGGGTGCTTCAGAGGTGAAGCCCCTCGCTGACTGCCCGCTGCGAGAGGTGAGAATGGGCGGCTCGTGCCGCTTCGCCCGGGGGCGGTGGACATGGGGTTGTCCGCCGTCATCACAACACCGGGCAACGATGGAAGACGTGCTATGTGTTTCCGGCACGTCTCTCCACGGCGCGGAGATCAAACTCCGCGCCTAATCGAGGTGGAGCCCGCAAGTGCGTGGGCCTCGTCTGGCGGGGGAGGCAGATGCATGTTTTCCACGATCCCTTACCCCCCCCCGCCCATAGACGGCGCGAGGAAGCACCGTGGGTTTTTAGTGGGTAGAAGTCCCACATACCCCACCGATGTCCCCATGGTCGGTGGGGATCTGGCTCGCAGATTTTCCCACGCAAAAAAAAAAAAAAAAAAAAGGACGTCCACCCATAAGGTGGACAAACGACCTGATAAGGCAAGCAGGTCGACGGTGGATCCAGACTACTTCTGACGGGTTCTTTTGGAAAATTAGGCCTTTGTCGAGTAGTGGTCCTACGGCTTAGATGATGATGAAGACAGGCTAACGGTCCACTCAATAGTAGATCGCTACGCAGCGTGTACTGCCGGCCTTAGTAGGATAAAGGATAAGAGATCAGAATGAGACGGGGAAATGCTATTTTTCCATTGTTGTTTCTGGTAAAAAGTGTCTACTGCAGCCAAATGGGCTGTCCAATTTATCATTGCAAAACGCAATGTATCCTGCCATTATTTACTAAATTCTATGCTCTATTTGCTTATAGGTTCCTAATAGGTTCTTACAGTTTATACTTAAAAAGTATAGGTTATACTTATGTTGCAGATTTTAGTTATTTGTCTCAAAGCGCAAGTAAAGAACAAATTACAAATACAAAATTTGCTATTGTCCAATATGTTGTTTTTTTATGTTAAGTTCGGCAGACATGCTGACGGTCCACTTGATGGTAGGTAGGTGGGTTCCGTCGCCTATAACACAAGCAACGCTACAGGTGTTGCAAGTAGCTGCCGACTACAGTTGGATTAAGGATAAGGGATTGGGAGGGGATAGGGATCCCTTATTCATTCACCGGAACACAACAGCACACGTACTGTTGTTTCACGGTGGTCTTCTGTAAGAGGATGTAGTGACTGCCGCCAGACGGGATTCCCAAATAACTTCAAAACGCAGTATGCTCTGCCACTGCTTTTGAGATCCAGACCAGAACCAACTTTGAAAAGTTCATTTTTTTTTATTTTATAGTTAAGTTTGTTTTTAATTCTAAAAAATATACGTTTTTAAACAATTTTTTGGAAACTTCCAGAAAAATAATCTTTAGATATAAATTATGTATAAAAAATGTATGTGACTGAACTTCTCCAAAATGACTGGACCGATTTGGATGAAATTTTTACGCGTTTATGAATGGATCCCTGAATAGTTTAGATTCACAATTGGACCCGATAGGTAGCGCTGCAATCGGGTTATCCGGTTCGGGCGAGACAACGTCTGCTTGTATCGCTAGTTGGATATAAATTTCATCTTAGTATATAATAATATTCAGTATAATCCAATATAACTATGATAATCACATTTGTCTTGAAAGTTATTTAGACATTGCATATCAGCCTATCTATAACAACGATAAAATATTACTTATCGATGTGTATAATAATAAAAGTGAAGAGTTAGTTTGTTCGTTTGGTTGAGCGCGCTAATAATCTCTGGAAATACCAGTCAAATTTTAAAATTTATTTTACCCGGTTTTTGAGGAAGGTTTATATGCTATCGAGAATAGGGCATCTGCTTATTTTTAGACGGCAAAATTTGTATGTGATTTTTTTGTTTTATCAGTGTTTTGCGTTTATTATTTATGCAAAATTATAAATTTATAGTTTAAAATTGATCAATAATTAAGTTTAAACACTTTTTGAAAAATAGGCAAATACCCTATTGCCTAAAAGAGCCGACATGTGCATGACTATGGCAATTTCATTTAAATAGCAGATGAAACCTTGGGACACAGCCAGTATATTATTTTAACGTCACACTACTGAGCCCTAGTCCAACTAAATATGAATGCTAAAAATACCTAGATTATCATTTCAAGTATTTCTCAGTTATCTTAATTATCTCTAAATTTAATACATATTATTCTTTTTTATACAAATATCAATCAAGATATTTTAGCTTTTACCTCCTAGTACATAAAAGTAAAAGTAAAAAGTAAATAAGTACTATTCTTTTTAAATAATAAATTAAAATGTATTTTCTTGTTGTCTCCGAGTAAGTTTATTGCGAGTCGCTCCGCCCGCCTTCGCGCCGCGCCCTAGGGAAGTCCGCCATGATTGTTACAGCTACTTCCTGTCATAAACAACGGTCGCAGTTGTTTTTTATATTCTCCGTTGTAGGTTGTAGCCAATTACTTATTAAAATATTTTCATAAGTACGAGTGCGTATGCAGTGACCTACCCGATGAAAAGCGATTATCCAATCACATAATAATTTTCCTATATCAAAATATGTGCATAGACATATAGACGCAAAATTGCTTGTCTGTGTGTTACCTATAAAATGTACTTTGGAGAGTGTGCTCGGGAGCTGCATTAGATCATACCGCCTTCCTTCCCCTTTCTTCTGGACTGCAGACGTACGACAGTTTACCATCTTTATCTTGTCGAAATCCCTCTAATTCGGACCAAGCGCTTTAAAACATCTTTTATAATGTACACTTGGAACTTCTTGCCGGCGTCTGTATTTACGAGCTCATACAACCCAAATATTTTCAAGGTTAAAGTGAATAGGCATCTTCTGGGTGAGCTTGCTCCATCGTCGGCCTCATCCTTCCTACATGGATAGATGCTGGTCAAGAGCAAATCCATCTTTAATAAAAAAAATGGATAAGAATTCATTTTAGTAGTGCGTTATGCTGTCTGTCTGGTGGAAGTAACCATCCTCTTATATAGAGAGCTGACAACGTGTCGCTGTTGTGTTTCGGTGAATGGCTTACCATCTGGAGCTCATTTATCAAACCTTATCCATTTTTTTTTTTTTTTTGTTTGTTTATGTATCCCTTATTATTACCATATGCAACTACATAAAATGAAATGAATAATAATTGATGACATGAATGTTCAAATGACTAAATTTATAAATCATGTAAGACTATAGCTGATGCCCGCGGGTTGCTGAAAGAATTTTTTAAATCAAATGAGTAGTTTCGACGATTACCTCCTATTTACAAACTTCTAGTATTACTAGAGATAATTAAAATTAATAAATTTCAAGTATACATAATTTAGAAAAAAAATGTCTAAATTTTATGTATATATAATGTTTATTTATTTATTTATTTTAAAATTTACAGATAGTTTACACATATGAATAGTTTTTCGGTGACCTTTACACTAAGCATAGCTTGTATTGTAAAGGCCAGAATGTAATCAAATATAAAATTTTAGAATTAAAAATAGTATGTGTCTGTATGTATGTATGTGTGTGTGTGTGTGTGTGTGTGTGTGTGTGTGAGTGTGTGTGTGTGTGTGTGTGAGTGTGTGTGTGTGTGTGTGTGAGTGTGTGTGTGTGTGTGTGTGAGTGTGTGTGTGTGTGTGTGTGAGTGTGTGTGTGTGTGTGTGTGAGTGTGTGTGTGTGTGCGCCAGCAAAATCCTGTTTCAGATAGTAAGTTAGTGTTGTGACTTATTGGATGCCTTTCAGTAAAAGTTCAATATCGTCATAATGAAGTCCGAGAAGCCAATTCCGAACAATGGGTTTGATGCTCTTGGTATTTTTGTCTTTTATATCACAATGCCGGTTTGTTTTGTTGTTAATATAAATATGTGAGAAGTTAACAGAACGCCGACCAAAAGAAGTATTAATATGTGGTAGTGGAATTTGAAATGTCCGCTGCTTTAAGTATTGCTTGTATTGAGTAGAGCGGAGAGTATGTTCGTGTGCAGTCAATGTATGTATGTAGATTAAATGGCTTATTATTATATCATATTTATAACTATGCATATTCATATCTAACTATACTATCATCATTATCATAATAAACCTGTGTCTCCACCTTCGGATATAAGCCTTTCCCGAGGTCTCTGTATCGGATATACTCACCACGCACGGTCGTCTACGGTTCGGATCCAAATGCTTCCTGCGATTCCTTTCAGGTCGCTCTCCACCTGGCGGCGGGGCGTTCCACGCTACGTTTTCCATTTCGTGGCCTCCATTCGAGAACTCGTCTACCCCATCGGTTATCCGCTCTGGGACAGATGTGACCGGCTTATTGCCATTTCAGCTTGCTGATTCTCTCAGCCATGTCGGCTATGTAATTCACCGAAGAATCAACTTTGATTCAGAATTTCTGATCCTATTCATCAATGAAACTCCGAACATAGCCCGCTCCATACCTCGGTGAAAAACTTTCAACTTGTGGACCAATCCTACCGTGAGACTTCGGCACCATAATTATGTCATTTACTAAACATATCATAAAATGATATCACTGTCCTCCTCTGTCTTCTCCCCTATTTTCTAAACAACACAAAGGATTTTGATACGTATTTCAGTAATGGCCAAGAGCTATAAACGAGTAAGGTTTGTATATACAAATAATTTGAACAAAAGTTGCATACGTGAGAAGCCAGGCGCGGGTCGCTAGTAGAAAATATAATAGCGACTCCCAGTTCCCATTCCCCATAGTCCGTTGTCGCAACGCGATGAACATATTATTTTTGGTTAACAAAAGGAGACATATTGCAACTTTTAGTTTTAAACTTAAGACATAGGCATAACGATCACTGTTCTTCAAATAGAAGAAGATGAAGCTCTTTAAAGATTTTACTTTTAGAACTAACAAAGTTTTCCACACGTCAAAGCTGCTGTCTTAGATACATTATGATATAATAAAGTCATCGCAACGTATATCATCATGATGTTCATCAATAACGCTGTGCCTTCGCGTCCTGTCCGCTCAAACAACCATCAATTTATACACGCCTCGTTGACTCACGCCACGATAAATTTAACCTACACGTTCATTAGATCGGCGGCCGAATTTTAAATAGTGAATCAGTACCGAATTTCATGATGATTTCATTTAAAATCATTAGAACACCGTGAAATAACAGCATGTATGCTGTTGACATGATATTTTAATAGTAGTAGAACACATTGCGTTTGGTAGTCATAATTTGAGTGGCCTTTTACAGAAAACCAGACTATAATAACAACATGTTGTGTTTCGGTGACTGAATAAGGGATGTTAAAACAAATTTCTCTTCCTTATCGCTTATTCCTCCTAAGGTCGGGAGAGCACTTGCAGCAGTTGCAGTACCTGTGAAGTTGATTGTGTTATTACGCGGCGGTAGTCTCATACCATTAAATTGACAGTCAGTCTGTCTGACGAAGTTTACATAAAAATAAATAAAATTTCACTTTTTTATGATACTTACACTTTTTTATGATACAAATAGATAATACTGATAAGGACGAAATATATTCATAACATAACGCTAGCTTGTGATAATTAGCAATAAATTGAGGCGACTATTCATAATCACTCTTGTACTGGTTGAATATTTTGAATTAGTCAAGTTACAAATTCGTATTTTTATTACGTTGGCAGCGGCACCATTTTTTTATTTTTTCCATTCCTGCGGTACGGGACGTTTAAAACCTCGTATGAAAACTATCATAATGGCGTTACGGGACTTATTAGATCCCGTGACGTTTAAGAAACTAAAACTCTTTTTTTAGTTAAATCTAAAATAAAATATATGAATTTTTGGTATACTATTGTTAATTAACAAAAGTTGCATACAAGAAAACCAGCATTTCGGAATTCCTTTGTAGGTTAAATACGACTTATTGGTCCGCTTATACATCAAATTATTGTTGTCATAAATGCACAAAATATTAATAAAGCGTCATAATAAAAGAATTGTATTTAATTTAGTTTTGTAACACGGCACTCAGCCTCTCCCCTCGAACCTCAGTTTCCCTGCTTATTAGCCGCAAGAGTTGCATACGCGCAAGGCCGATCGCGCTATACTGACGGCCATTTTGGGAAGACAGTCGGATTCAATCACAGAGTATCTTTTGGATTCAATCACCCAAGGCAAATACACACGCCGCGCGGCCCGCATACGCGCGCGCGCCGCGGGAGCTGCGATCTTTTGCTCGTTTGGGCTTCACCGCGAAGCTACCGATGTCCGCTCGAGCTTACACTCTCACGGGCTTTCCGTTTCACGTTCTGAAAGTGTTTGTCCGCCCCGTACTATGTATAGGGCTCCGCTAATGTCCGTCTGTTTTCGAGCCTATTATATGTTATCCTCCCTTATAAGGGATTTGTTAGCCATATGTTGTCCACTTCTAGCCGAGTTGTGTAAATAAAAGACATTAACAGTTCAAGTGTCCTTCACTGCTAACTGCATCCCTTTACAATTTATTTTATGTAATAAAATTATTTGTTAAATGAAACAGATGATTTTGTTTTTATACATGGAGTAACCTCTTAAACCACTACACCTATTTTCACTCATATTCGCAGATGGAGATAGGCTATAAGTTATGAATACTAACTAGTATGTTCACCAGGGCGAAACCGAGGTGTTTCGATCTAGTCAATTTTTAAACTTTTCATAGTGTTCTCGGAGTCATTCGAAACTGTTTTACGGGATAGTTTAAGCATAGCTTTATGTGGTCTGGTGTATGAACCATTTAAGTGAAATGGACACGTAGATAGTGAAAGAATAAATCTGAAGCCTTTGTTATAGGTACTAAAGTTTTTCTATTAACTGAAACATTCAAGCTCTCACGAGTACGTCTTCTTTCTTCATCTACTACTCGGTTGAGTCGGCATTCCATTTTGGGATGCAACTCCGCATGCCTCTCCACGCTCGTCATTATAACTTGTAATCATTCCGGGATCGAAACTAGGACTTTTTAATCAAAGGACCGACTCTTTAACCATTTGACCTTGTGGCTATTCGTCACTGCAGAAAAGAACTACTATTTTACAAAAAAATTTTCCTCTTAAAATATGAAAAAGAGCTATTTGTTATGACTCTAAATCCAGTGGCGAGTGGACCGTGCAGTTTTCGCTTGACAAGTTCCACACAAAGCGATGAGACGAAACAATTTGACCATGCGTACTGCATTCCCTAAGGGCACCGGACTCTCTGTACACTTGAAATTCGACATACAATATGTATACAACTATATATATGTATATATATGATCGAATAAGTAGCATTAATTAGAATTGTATTGAAAACATAATAAATTACAAGTTGAATCTTATTAGACAATATATATATATATATGTATAAGAAAGTCATTTTTTTCCGAAACCCTGGTAAATTTAAGGGCTTCACTTGGGCAAATGACATTTACATTAGAACTCGCTAGCGGCGGAGACAATTCAACAGGCCTAGAAATTATGTTTTTTTGTTTTTACCATTAGAACAATACACAAAAAAAAATATTTATACAATTTTTTAAACTGAAATTAACTTATTAATAGGTTCAGGATTCATATGCACGCAATAAGCCGTTTTCGAGAGAATTTTTAATAAAAGTCAAATCCTTCTTGTGTTCTACCTTTTTTTGTGGAGTTTCTATTACTTTAACGAAAATCCTAATTAATACAATTGGTTCTTCACATGTTTAATTATAAATTTATTTTTTTCAAAGCAATTGCGTTGTCTATTTCTTGTAACATCCTCACTAAACAATGGATGTTTTTAGTATTTAACGTTTATCTCCACCTTAAATGACGATCATAAGGGCTTCTTGGAGAAATCTAATTGATAAATAAATATCTTGATTTTGATTACTGAAGACCCTCCGACGAGCAAATCGAGTTAATCCTTTATGTATTTGTAATCGTGATACTCATTAAATTATTCCGTTGTCGTCGCCACTTTGTTAACTCGTAGCTTTGATGCCGAACAAACTTTCATTCATGTTACAATGTTGTTCAGGGAAATTTCACAGTTTATTACCTTCCTACGGCGCAAGATTTCCCCCAGGACTGTTCTATTCATCTCCAAGTTTCGAGTGGAGTGTTTATAATATTTTATTACTGATTAAATGATAGTTTCAGCAGCACACGCTTGGCGAACCGATACGAAATTTTGTTAGTTCATTATTAAGGAACCGGAGGACGGCCACTATTGAAAATATGTGTGTCTCACCATAATCATCACATAGGGCCAGTCAACAACAGCCTGGACCCATCAAACCACGAATACTTTGAATTTTTAATAAATGTGATCAATTATTACAATAGTAATAGTATTTGTAGTGGTAGGGCACACTGCGTTCCGCAGTCATTCGGGCAGCCCGCCTGGCGGCAGTGACCACCCCCTTATAGAAGACCACCGTGAAATAACAGCATATTATACGTGCTGTTGTGTTTCGGTGAGTGAGTAAGAGATGCCAGAGCCCATTTCCTTATCCCCTCCTAATCCGTTATCCAATCCTACTGTAGTCGGCAGCGCACTTGCAGCACCTGTAGCGTTACTTGTGTTATAGGCGACGGTAGCCATCTACCATCAAGTGGACCGTCAGCCTGTCTGTCGACATAACATTAAAAAAAAATTAGCAATGATATTATCATTAAAAAATATATGCTAAAAACTGTTTCCGCTTCACAATTACAAATGACAAATTAGCCTAAATAAAATTATTTTAGGGATCAAAAAGACATATATCGCACCTTTATTCCAATACCGTCACTATCATAAAAAAGCAAATTATCCAGGAGAGCTATTTTAAGATTTATGGGAAACATTAATTGATATAAATAAGGTAATATTAACTTTTCAGGAATGATTCTTTTTTTATATCATTAATAACTATTATTCATCATATTTTTACTTATTTTTTTAATTTTACTTATTGTTAACTTGAGGATATTAATTATTTAAAAGTTTAGTGACACTTTACCATTTTATATAAATGTGTATAATCATTAAAGTGTCATTTTGCACATATAAATGTATCAACTTAAAAAAAAATTACATCATATTATTTATATTTTATCTGCAATTTTTAAGTTTTTATTAGTTTGAGAAAACAAAAGCACTGTTTCACCATCCATATTTTTCATTATGGTGTTCTAAATATTTCTCTTTCATTTCTTCTTGTTCTGACGAATTTAAGTTATTATAAATCGCACATAACTCACACATGTCCTTTTTAGGTACAAAGAAACTGATATTAAAATTTTGAATGAAAACTTTTCTATAAGTATGTTCTTCAGCTGCTTCCATTCCTCCTTCTTCACAATGACGCCATCCCCAATAATCATCGAATATCTTTTGGCACTCTTCTTCCCTTATATTTGCGAAACACTGCAAATGACACTTTGTACCACATGGAGGCTTCATCTGCCTAGCTGGCACCACTCGGTGCCTAGCTGGCACGCAGGCGCAGAATACGTTTCACTTTGCATTTTTGAAAAGTGAAACGTATTCTGCACCTGCGTTTTGAAGCCTCTTTGCCTTTGTTTTTTTTGAATTTATAACGCCCTTACTTCGTTTTCTTACCAGTGATGATACGATATTAGGTTCTTGGTAATCAGAAGTATCAGTGTCGAACGATTCCTCTACTGTTCTCCGAATTCTAGCCTCATAGTTAGGATCATTGTCGTCTGGAGAAAAATCACTTGATGGTGACGTTGTGCTTGATAAGATGACGGGTTTCAACAATTGAGTATTCAACAGGGATATTTTCAACAATTCCCAAATTCCTGGTACAAATTCTAATGGGCGATTCAGTTTGAAATCACTGACACTGGTGATAATGATGCCTGTCTTAGTAACGACGTATTGGTAATATTACAAATATCGGTTTGATTGGAAATTTGAATCGCCTAATCTTGCAAAGTATCGTATGCTACACGTGGTCCATTTCCATTTCATAGTGAAGAGCTTGAATTAGAAGTGGAAGAACTTGAGCTTGAAGAGCTTGAGCTACTCGAAGATGAATATATACTATATATTTTTTATAAATACCAGAGTAATCATTCAGCAATAACGACACATTTAATATAAAACTTATATTTTTTTGTTTCAAAAGTGACACTATATTAATAAATATTATATTGGATTAAAGTTTTCTAAATATTTTGTACACTGGGATACGCCATAACATCACTAAACAAAAAGAAACACTTATGCACTGAATTTCATCACAAAAAAAATATTGCAATTGATGGAAATGTGTCACTAAACAAATAGTGACACTCTTGAAATCTTGATATATTAATAATATTCACGTAACATTGACGAAAAACTAACTCTAAAGACAAAATGTCGTTTTGACTATTATATTAAAATGAAACTTACCGATACAATAAATTAGAAAGCTGACATTAAACTTAAAATGACGATTTTGCACTCGAATTAATATAATTTTGTCAACGACGAGACGTACTCGTTTGTTTACTGTCGTTGTAGGAATTAAGGGAGTGGGCATTTCGTTTAGTGTCGATAGGTTAACAGCGCCCTCTAGATCAATGAATAGAAATTAAAATATAGGAATCAAGGCAATAATTTTGATTAGTGCTCAGCAAATAGATGGCGTTAAAAACAAATTTTTGAAGAATTTCGTTTAGTGACGGTATTGGAATAAGGGTGCGATATATTATTTTCAACTTTGTAAATGGTGTATAAAAGATTTGACCAGTCAAAGCATTCGAAGTCCTCTTTCATATTTTGCAAGAAAAAAAAGTATTACGCGCCACTGTTCGTTCGCCTCTCAGACGATTCAAAATGTCTTTAGTGCAAATATTGTTCCACAAAAAACTCAAACGGCCGCCATTGATGTTTCCACATAAATCGAAACTAAATATTTCTTTTGTCTCGCGACACGGATACAAAACTACATCCAATATACCGTTAAAAAGTCGTTCAAAATCCGTATATGATTCAGTTTCAACAATTAATTATTATTCCCGATAAGGAAAAACACGCTTTGGTTTCAAATCAATTTCGCCATCATATTTTTTACAAGTCCCACAGACTACCGTATATAAGTCAACGGCCGCGTTAACATCTGTGAACGACATTCAGCAACACAGAACACATCGACGGCTGGCTCACATGCCAGTAACTTTAATATTATATTTTGCCTATATTTAATATTAAACGACATCCTCCGCCGGTCTCTTGCGTCAGCCAATATACCAGCTATGTTAGAGCCTGCAGGCATTTCGTGAAACGATGGTAGGAGACCGGATGGGATGTCCCTGATTTCCTGGAGATTGGGTAGAGTGCTGGTGTGGGATGCTACCTGTGTAGACACACTAGCCCCTTCGCATCTCCATGGAATATCCGCTAAGGCAGCAGCCGCAGCAGAGGCGGCGGAAAAAAATAAAATGTCTAAATATAGTGACCTCGGCGCCGAATATGGTTTTGTACCATTCGGAGTCGAGACACTCGGTCCGTGGGGCCCTGCAGCAATGAGCCTCTTCAAAGACATCTCGAAGAGGCTTATTGAAGCGACGGGAGACCGAAGAGCTGGCACTTTCCTCGGCCAACGTATTAGTTTGGCCATTCAACGAGGAAATGCCGCCAGCGTACTTGGTACAATGCCGCAGGGTCCATTTTTATATTATTAGTATTAATTTATTTTTAGATTAGGCAATTTTAGTTTTTTCTATTAATATTATATGCTTTGATATATATTTTAATATATATTTATTTGTATATTATATATATTTATAGGCTAACATTTTAGTGGCCTTCAAAGCATGGATAAAACGTTACCGCACACAGTGTTCAATAAATAATAAAGGGTCATCAATCTACGGCTCGAAGACGGATCGGAAGCTGTCTTTACAACGTATTTCCAGGAAAATGTGAAAATAACGAACTTTGTGCCAAAGTGCAGTTTAAATACCCACTTATTTTTCTATACCTAACTTATGATATTTATAAATATTGTTTCTAATTTGTTGTAGTACTGGTTAAAACGAAATCAAACATGAGTAAAATGGTGTCATCTTGAACTCATTTCCCACTTATAGTTTCTAAGTATTTTTATGTTAACGTAAGCAGGGAAGCTGACGGTCCACTTAATGGTAGGTGGCTAGCGTCATCTCTTAACATAAGCAACGCGGTAGGTGTAAATTTAAACTAAGTAGTATAGTTGAAGAATTAGGGATTAAGAGAGGATAGAGAAATGGTCTCTGGTATCCCTTACTCCCTCACCGAAACACATTTTGTTATTTTACTGTTTTAGTTTGAGTCTGCGATATTCAAATATGAATCATCAGTTCCTTGTTATTCCATATTTTCTTTTGGTCTTATTTTATTATTATCATAATGAATATGAAATTTAAACATAATAATAACAAAATAAATGATTAATATTTGTTGTCAAAGAAATTAAAGATTTTTCAAAAAACAATTGTACTTATGTCACCGAGGTCAAAAAAATAGATTTTAAAATTTTAATCTGTTTGTCTGTGCGTGTGTGCACGCTAATCTGTGAAACGGCTCAACCGCTTTGAATGCGGTTTTCACTCATGTATTCCAGCAAGCTTCCCGTAACATTTAGTGTTGATTTCATTCCAATCGGTTTGCAAAGAAAAAAGCGCTATACCGCATACCACGCGTACGCAGCTGAGGGCTCAGCTAGTATTAAGTAAATGTTTGTAAACGGAAGAAAAAAACACACCTATTTAAGTGTAATTTGAACGAACAATAACCCAAATGTAGTTTTCCATTACCAAATTCCAAATTTTGAAAAACAAGTTTTTAAATGTGAGACAATTTATTCACTGTTGAAATATTTATGAAGAGTGGAGGGGCAGGACCTACCTCGTACACAGGCAGAAGCAGCCTATCTCCAGCTTTGCGTATTACTCTGAAGATTGGTATCCAAGAGTTCCAAGACAATTTTAAACACTTGTGAAGACAGTTTGAATGTTCACATACACCACACACGATAACTGAGTTGCACAACTAATTATTTGGTTTTTATTAATTTTAATGTAAAAAATCGTTTTTCGTAATTTTGCGTTCATCTCGTAATCTCACTTCTGTTGAGGTAGCGACAAAAAAAAGGTAGGAACAATGTTGCCAGAATGAAATAATATGTGAAATGCGTTCAGTTATTGATTATTTCTCTTTTTGAAAAAGGAGTTAAATAAAAAATGAAGAATAAATAAAAATAAATGAAAAAATAATCAAATTAATATCTGGCGCAGCCAATGAGCTACTGAGTTTTACGGCCGCCGTTTGCAAGATACCAGTATATTTCTGTTTATTTTACCAAACTGTTTCTGTTTATTTCTGTTTCTTGTTTATTTTACTTAGGTACTGTTTTCTTTTAGGAACAAAACATAAATAAAACTACAATGTACACCAAAAATAACACTGCAACTAGCAACAACGTGACAGCGTAATTGGTTGATATCTTTGTACATAGACCTAAACTAAACAAAAAGCTATTTTCCACAGCAGAAAAACCGAACACGGCAAAGAGATAACAACGCGGTTTTGTGTATATTGTAAATGGAAACCACGAGGAGGCTTTCAACCGTGGCTTCAATTCTGAATGAATTATATTTATGGGTTAAAAATTTGGGATAAATTATGAAAATTACTGGACGAGCATTGTTTCGTTCATAGACAAAGAAATTTGAACAGTTTTGCCAACATTTTTGTAAGTTCTTTCTTGTAATGTAGGTATAGGGTCGTCTTTTTTATGTTAAGATCGGCAGACAGGCTAACGGCCCACTTGATGGTATGTAGCTACCGTCGCGTATAACACAAGCAACGCTACAGCTGCTGCAAGTGCGCTGCGGACTACAGTAGGATTAAGGATAGGGGATTGGATAGGAGAATGGGGTCTGGCATCACTTACTCATTCAATGAAACACAGCAGCACACGTTTTTTCACTACTGAAAGAACAATATTTCAACGAATCCTTAAAGAGAGTGATGGAACACCCTGTATGCACTAGGGCAATTTCAAAAAAGCGGTTACGTACACAGCGCGCCAATAATACGTACGGCGAATGGACTACCGCTTATATTGTCTCGCGCCTTATCAATATAAACCTTCAGATCTGTGTAACAGTATAACAATTAAAAATATTAAAGTTAAATTAAAGGAATATTTTTTAAATTGTATTTGAATATATCAACATAGTAATTAATTGTATATAGTTAGATGCTAAATCTTTTAATATTTTAATAATAATTTAAAGCATAACATGATAGCACAAGGTTAGGTGGTTTTTAGTGCTATCATTATATTTATTAGGGTAACTGATATCGATATCTTTCAGTATTCCTCCGCATGTTTTAAAAGAAGGGTTAAAAAATTCTTTTATCGCGTACTGCATAATGGTTTGTTGTTTTTTGAGTTTTTGTTTTTTATTCTTTTATTATTGGTTTATTTATTATTTTTTTAATTTTTTTTTTTTGTTTTCGTCTTAATGCATGCCAAGTTAGCCTATAAGTGGAGTATACGATATTATAAATGAATTTTTAAATGTGTTTATGTATAAGGATGATTGTATACTGCGTTGGCTTCCTAATAAAATAAAATAAAAAAATAAAAATAAAATAAATAAAATCTATATTTAGTTTTCTTTTTAAATTGTTAAAATTATAAATAAAAAAAAATAACGTGCATTTATTTCACGGTGGTCTTCTGTAAGAGAGTGGTTACTGCCGCCAAACGGGCTGCCCAAATGACTGCGAAACGTAGTGTGCCTTGCCACTACTTTCGAGATTCAGACCAGAACAAAGCACTCTAACCGCTGGTCCAACGGGTTCGTCAACGGCTGTTTGGAAGTCGATTTCATGTGTTGTTTATAAATGATTTATAATTGTAGATAACCCTGTCTGAAAAAACTAGCAAGCTTCAGTTGGTTGTAATGGACAGTATATAGAATATCCTAACCTAATAGGACGTTTTTCTGATTCTATCAGCCCTGGATTTGTCAATAGGCCATATAGGCCGCGGCCTATGGACGGCAGCGGCCTAGGAGCGGCGGTTTTAGCACGCTTTAGGAAGCCATCAAATTCTTGTGCGATAATAAATGCAATAATAATAATAATTACATGATAAAGGCCTAGGTATATACCTAGGCCACGAGGAAAAGGTGGCAAAGTGAAGGGGTCTATTCTCAAGAATAGTATAAAACCGGCCCTGGATTCTATTTTGACGGCTCGTTGGATGAGTGGCAAGGATGCTTGCCTAACGTCTCAGGGGCCCCGGGTTCGATTCCCGGCGGGGTCAACTTTGGAAATTTTAATGTAATTTTCAAAAAATGACTCTGGTCTGGATTTGAAGTAGTGGTAGGGCACACTGCGTTTCGCAGTCATTTGGGCAGCCCGCCTGGCGGCAGTGACCACCCCCTTACAGAAGACCACCGTGAAATAACAGCATATACGTGCTGTTGTGTTTCGGTGAGTGAGTAAGGGATGCCAGAGCCCATTTCCCCCCCTCCTAATTCCTTATCCAATCCTAATCCCACTGTAGTCGGCAGCGCACTTGCAGCAGCTGTGGCGTTGCTTGTGTTATAGGCGACGGTAGCCACCTACCATTAAGTGGACCGTTAGCCTGTCTGTCGACATAACATAAAAAAAAACAAATTCAGCAATTCTGAAGCAAATAAGCAAATTCAAACAATTTGACAATTCGATTCGAAATTTCCAAAAACAATTCGAAAAATGTTCTCTGTAACAATAACTGCTAATAGCGTGTGTTATATCTGTAAATTGTTGCTACAAAGTGAAGTTAAAAATTGAAATTAGCGTCGCAGTTTATGCAAAACATAGTTCCGAGTCTTAAGGCCATTATTTATTGCCGGGTGAGCCGTTTTTACGCAACTGAGACCTCTATTAACATAATTTGCGCCAGATAAATTGGACTGCGCAAAGTTTCCCGAGCTATTTATTGCTCATTCCATTTATTACGCAAGAAAAATACTTGATTCTTAAACGTTACGAGGAAGATGCTTGAGCCCGCGTGGAATTCGGATTGTTTGTCGGTATCAGTAAAAATCAATTGTAGGTAATTTTTAAAGCTGATGCAGCTCAGATGCAGCAAAGATCAAGCTTGCGTACGCGCCAGACGGGCTGCCCAAATGACTGCGAAATGCAGCGTGCCCTGCCACTATTAGATTTTTTAGGATAAAAGTACAATCATCAGCCGTAGGAGGCCCGCTGCTGGACAGAGGTCTCTCCCCTAGTTTTCCAAAAGGATCTATCAGAAGCAGCCTGGATCAGTCGTTGACCTTGTGGGTGGACATCCTACGCTCCGGTTGTCGGGTCCGTGGCCTCCACTCGAGAACCTGACACCAGCGGCCGTCGGCTCTCCGTACTATGTGTTCTGCCCACTACCTACTAATCCTCCTGGTTATGTCGGTAAATTTCGTTCGTCTACTCTCGTTGGGCGACGTTGAGCTTTTTTACGAGGCCCATAGTTAGAGGCGACTTTTCAGCGCCATATGTCAACACAAATTTTTCGAAAACATTTGTTTTAAGGGAGAGACAAACCCTAAATACTAAAAATATCCATTGTTTAATGAAAATGTTACAAGAGATGGACAAGACAATTGCTTTGAAAAAAATATATATTATACTTAAACATGTGAAGAACCAATTGTATTAATTAGAATTTTCGTTAAAGTAATAAAAACTCCACAAAAAAAGTTAGAACACAAGAAGAATTTGACTTTTATTGAAAATTCTCTCGAAAACGGCTTATTGCACGCATATGAATCCTGTACCTATTAATAAGTTAATATCAGATTAAAAAATTGTATTAATATTTTTTTTTATTTTGTGTATTGTTCTAATGGTAAAAACAGAAAAACACCATTTCTTGAATTGTCTTCGCTGCCAGCGAGTTCTATAGTAAATGTCATTTGCCTCAGTGAAGCCCTTAAGACACTGACGAATTTTGTACTAGATTTCTCGGAGCTTCCTGAATAAGTTTTTATAAAATTAAATGTACCGTGAAAATACAGTATAAATATTTTTGTCAAGGCCAAGCGCGCTGGCAATTATTAATGCCACCGCAAGTCATTCTGGATCCCTTGGGTCCAGTAACATCTCAGTCATTCTCAAAACTTTCGTCAGTATTAAGAGGCTCTACGCCATCGATAAGAAAAATCACTGCTTTGTTCTCCGATTCAGCTTTATTCAAACATAAAGCCAATCTAACAAAAAAAAAATAATGACTTGACGGCCTGCTGGATGAGTGGCAAGAGTGCTTGCCTAACGTTTCAGGGCCCCGGGTTCGATTCCCGGCGGGGTCAAGTTTAATGTAATATTCAAAATTTACTCTGGTCTGGATTTGAAAAGTAGTAGTAGGGCATACTGCGTTCATTTGGGCAGCCCGCCTGGCGGCAGTAACCACCACCTTACAGAATACCACCGTGAAATAATAGCATATACGTGCTGTTGTGTTTCGGTGAGTGAGTAAGGGATGCCAGAGCCCATTTCCTTATCCCCTCCTAATCCCTTATCCAATCCTACTGTAGTCAGCAGCGCACTTGCAGTAGCTGTGGCGTTGCTTGTGTTATAGGCGACGGAAGCCACCTACCATCAAGTGGACCGTCAGCCTGTCTGTCGACCTTAACATAAATACATAACTTCCTGGTTTATATTTCTGACGAGGAATTTTTGTTTTAAGTATTATGGTTTACGAGAAATTAAATGAAATTTTAATGTATTGCTTTGTTACAAAAATCGATTCAACTTAGTTGTTTCAAGAAGTAATGCAATGTGATTAATGAACATACATATAATCAAATGTTTCATTAACACTATAAATGACACGAACAGTTTTTCATTTAATTCAATAGTTTCAGAAAAACAAAGGTTTTTTTGATATTTTTGAGTAGCGGACGACCCTAGCGAGGGCCGGTTGTAGAGAGCCCAGTTGCCCAAGGTCATTCGCGTAGTAGAGGACGTTAAAAAAAATTCTATTCTAAAATTTTACAAAGCTTTGTATTTTTTTTTTGTATATTCCAAAAAAAAAAACGGGAACAAAAAAATTCTTTATACTTTAAATAATATATTAATATGAAGGAGGATAATTTTTTGAAAAAAAAATGCAAATTAAGAAAATCGGTAATAACTAGCTGGTGACCGCGACTTCGTTCGTGTTGATAAATGATTACACCTGGAGAAAACATAATATGAGTAATAATTATAATGCCTGAGATCTTTATCGCTGTGACGACGGTGGCGCCTTTTTTTTTAATGTTTTTAGACGATCCCTCGGGAACCTGAAATTTTTCCAGGATAAAAATTATCCTATATAATATATCCAGGATAAAAGCACTAGATATAATAATAATAAGCCTGACATCGTGATTATCGACCGATCCCAGCGCCAGACGATGCTTGTTGACATTGCTGTCCCGCATGACGGAAACCTCGTGAAAGCCGAAAAAGAAAAACTCACTAAATACATAGACCTATATCCATCCAAAATTATCCTATATATTAATCCTGGTAATAAACTATTTGTTTAACCAAATCCGTTTAGCCGTTTTGACGTGATAATAGGTAAACACACAAACATACAAACTTTCGCATTTGTAGGATATGTACCTACAATTTTTATGGAGTTCTTTATAGAAGAGTAAGTGAAAGTAGTATAGTATTTCATGATGTTCCACCATATTTGTCCGAAACTGTTTAGACCCTTGGTCTAAGAACAGTGTATATAAAAAAACTATTTTTACATTATAAATGTCTTCAAGTGTATTTAAGGGTAGTTAAAGTATTAATATGAATAAGAACAAAGAATATTTTCCAACCTGAAGCGTAATTTTCAGACTATGAACGAGAAATAAATTACGTATACGACAAACAAATAATTATTTTGTCTGTTTCATGAATACAAATGTGTCTGGCTAGAGTTCGCCCCGACACGCTCTTGGTAATAAATATTATATAACTATTCTTTTAGGGTACCTACCGAAAACAATCTCGCAATATTTTTAAAATTATTTTCGACCAGGCACCTATGCATGCGTTTATATGCATCATTTAGCAGCATTTCCCAGTAATGACACTGCGTTCTGTCATCACAATAGGCATGATATCCGAAAAAAATAATATTTCAGCAAAAAACTAAATTTCAACGCGAATTATTGAATGTTTTTAAATCTATTTTGTAAAAACGCTCTTAGGTGTCATGGCGTCGCGTCTGATGAACCGTGACGTCACTGACATGTCATCAGATTTTTCATTCTATCAAAGCAAAGTCAAGCAACACGACGGCACTTACCTGGGCATGACGTCGTTCGCTCTGATTGGTGTTTCAGTTAACATGGCCGATTGCAGTTATTTATACTTCTATTTTATTAAAAATCTTATTAATCTCAATTTTAATACAAAAAAATGAGTAATTTTTTAGACTCCTTTCAACATACATATATTTTTCTCCAAAACCATTTATTCTTTGATTCTTTAATACCGTCATCATGCCTATCATAAACTTGGCAGACCTTCTGGCAGTGGTACTTACTGTTTGACAGAATACCGAGAAATAATAGCACTGTGCTGTCGCGTTTTTTGGTGAGTGAGTAAAGAATGCCATAGCCCATTCCTCTCCACCTCTTTAATCCTTCATCCTATTACGGGATCAAATTGCAATCCATATGGGGATACAAATAACCAGAATCCTAGCTAATATCACAGTCTAACCATACTTACGTCATACAGTCAGGCAACGAATGTACTTACGTAGGGCAACGTTCGGCGAACTCGCTTCAGTTTGCAGGCTCGAACATTGAGCGTTGTCCGACTCTATGACGTAAGTACATATGGTTGGAGTTTGCTAATATTATAAATGTAAAAGTGAGTTTCTTTCTTTTGCGACTTAACTGCTACTGATCATCATGACATTTTGCATACACGATGTCAGGGTTACACAAAAAGACATGAAAAGTACCCACCATGTTCCAAGGGATCATTTGAAAATTAAAAATTCAAAGCCTGATAAATGTATACGAGCAATAAGGATTGAATAAACGTTTTAACACCTAAAAAAGGGGGGTGCGGAGGAAGTCGCGGGTAAATGCTATTGTAATATATTTTTAGAGACATATAACAATCTATGTCTATATCTTTGCATATTATTATAAAATACAATTATTATAAATATTATAATATTGCATATTATTATAAATATTGTCTGCCTCTGTCTGTTTGTCCGCTAACTTCTTCTATACCACCCTAGTAGCACACAAGAGTTATAAGAAGAGTTATAACAGCTGCTTAAGGTGTACTTTTAACGGCTTAACCTGCATAAGAAGAGCTACAATAGCGATAGAGGACTCTCTATCGCTTCTATACCCCCAAAAAGGGCCCACCTTATACAGGCTTCAGTGTTACAGTAGCGATATATAAGCGGTAGTAAAGAGTTAAAGAGATACAAAGGCGCTTAAAAGGCTATTGTAGCAGCTAAAAGAGGTACATCGGACTTTAATGTGGTTTTCAATAATACGATGAGTCTTAAACGAGGTTGTGTATATAATTTGCAGAAAAAAAATTGCGTCCTTACAAAGCCGGGGCGGGTCGCTAGTATAACATTAAATTGTAACAACGGAAGATAGCAATACTTAAGTTAAAGTAAACTGTGCAGAACCACTTAACTCTTGGAGCTCGGTTAGTTAGTGACGTACCATGCGGCTCCTCGTTTATTGCAACTGTCTCAATTTTATAAGTTTAGTATGACAACTTCGTAGTGAATTTACTTTGTTAAAGGAGACCTTCCACTTTCCGTACATTGTTTGGTTAAAAGTTTGTCCAGACACTACAATGTTGAAAGTAGTCTCAATTGGTACAGAAAAAAGTCGGTTCAGAAACATCTTCAACGAAATCCTAAATCATCAATCATAATCATAAATATACTGAATCATCAATCATAAATGTATTATCAATTTAAATATTTTTATTACTTAGTTTACGTGCAACATTACAATGGATTTTTGTCACACAAAATATTTATTCTGTTTTAACTTCTATTTTATATTAGCGACCCGCTCTCGGCTTCGCTTATTTCCTTATTCGCTTATTTTATGCTACCGTTCTCTTTTATCGCTTTCTCCATTAGTAAAAAACCTATCAAAACTCGATGTGTAGTTTAAAAGAAGTTAGCGGAGAAACGGGCTTTCATAATAAAAGATACAAAAGAGTTAAAACAATGGCGGTAGCGTAAACATGACTACTGGGATTTTCATTGATGATGTTTTTTATGATTATTATTTGCGGACAGGCTGACAGTCTACTTCTTCGTAGGTGGCTACTGGCTCTTCAAATATAAGAAACACCATGAGTAGCCTTTTTTTTTAGGAGGGGTGATGACGTTTACGCACTATCCCTTGCCGATGGGGACAGTCAACGAGGGGGAGTGTGGGACCCCCCCGGATTCCACCAGCAGCGGTGATGTGCGGGTCCGAGTTCACAACGAGGCCTTATCCTCGGATCCCCACGCACCGCTATGTTAAGGCTCACTAACCCAGCTTAAGGCAATGGCTTCGCCTCACTTTAAATGTGGCGGGTGTTTAATGTGTTAATGGGTGTTTCAGGGCGTCAGACACGTCCTCTCCTGACGCCCTGAAGTTGTCACGCGACGTGCGCCGCGGCATACGCCCGGGCACGTCGGCCGGCCCTTCGACGCCTGAGTGGATCAGCCTGGGGGTTTGCCTCGCGGGCCCGCTCATTACCATGAGTAGGCCCTGCGTTGCCAAACCTGATAGGATAGGATAATGCTGTTATGTTATTTCTACATAGTAATTATCATATAACTCCCAATCACCATAGAATAATTATTATATTATTATCCATACCTTTCACATGTTAACTTATAAACATACTCTCGAGCGATAATCCGGATAATCCGGCACTACGCAAGAATAATAATAATGAAAGAAAGAGAGGGCATTATAACCCCTCTCCTAGTGACCACACCCCACCAATTCAACCACGGGGTGGGGATATAAATTTAAATATAGACACATTCCAGTCGACAAATCAGTCTCGCTCGAGAAGTCCAAAAGTGCAGAAGTGAAGTGCAGTACTTTTTCTTCTAACACGGACTACACCACTGAAGATGTCAACCGCAGTTGTTGACGAAACGTTTGGAAGAATTTCCAACAGACCTGGGCCACCATCCCGGGAACCCACAACTCATATGTTTATATTTTATTCGTTTATATTTATTTTATGACAGATGGGCTTTTAAAAACGCTACAGACATTATTTAAGCGTTTAATATTCTTAGATGGCAATTTTAATTGCGCACGTTCAGTGTAGTTAACTTTAACAATATAAGCTAACACGTAAACCTGACGCTTAAACCTTACCTTGCACCCGACACTCCATTACCCAACCGAATTTGTGGCGGGCGTACAAGTCCTAAGCCGAACACTCGAGCCTTAATTATTTTATATCTATTGAGTATGAGGAGGCACAATCTATCTATCCATTGATGGCATAGATTGGATATGCATTATACATTACAAACGCGTCATGCCTGCCCAAAACGCAGTCATAAGCTGTGCTTTCATATCTATTTCCCTATCTACTCCTAATCCCTTATCCTTAATCCTACTGCAATCGGCAGCGCACTTGCAGCAGCTTAGGCGTTGCTTGTGTTATAGGTATCATAGGTGTTATGGTAATCACCTACCTTCAAGTGGACCGTCAGCCAAAAAAAAAATCACCCAACAAATTCTAGTAAAAAGATTTCTAATGGAATGGAGATGGATTCCATTAAGTGTGTGTATATAATTTGCAGAAAAAATACATCCATGTTCAGCCGGTCGCTATTAAAAAATAAACAACAGATTTATTTAGATAGCAAGCTGATGTCGTGATGAAGTTATTGAAGAGCGTCAGTGGCGCAGTGGGAAAGACGCGGCCTATCATGTTGAGAGCTCCGAGTTCGATCCCCGGTCATGCCAAATACCAATGGGTTTTTTTCTAAAAACTTAAGTACATTTCACTGATCGCTCTCAAACGGTGAAGGAAAACATCCCGAAGAAACCTGCATAGGCCAAAGAAGAAATTCCAAGGCGCATGTGAAGTCCACCAATCCGCACTGGGCCAGCGTGGTGGACCATATAGCCCATACGCCCCTGTTGAGAGGGTAGGCCTTTGCCCCTGCAGTGGGGACATATAACAGGCTGTTAATGAGAATGACGTCGAGATCTTATTAGCCACTTGATTGTACAGTCGAAAGCAAAAAAAGCTACATATATCATACTATATAATTACTGCCCTATCATATAATTTATCATAAGCAACACCATTTACAGGTATGCTGTCGATCTAAATATAATAAAAAATAGGGACGAGATTAGGAAAATAGAATCTGGCAGTTCGTACTCATCCACCGAAACACGGCCATACAAGCTTCCCAGTTTATGTCTACCGGAATGCATTAAATCTACTACATATACTTACCATAAACTAAAGAAGATATGCTGAACATCCTAACAGAGTCTGCGTTGGAATTCAAAGTAGATGAGCAAAATATTTGCTTGGGGAGTTTCCGTTAGTTACAGAACTTAAAATCGGAACCTATGTTTATCTTGCCAATTGATGTGTAACTCAATTGGTAATTTGACAGGGTTGTCACCGGATACTTGCTTAAGGTCACTTCACATTACGCAAGGAAAATAAACTCAGTAGGAACATTGCTATTTACTGTCGTTACGGTATCAATTTAAAAAAAAATATATTTTATTTATTTCTAAACTAGTGGCCCGCTTCATTATTAAACTGATAGTGAAAACCGCATCAAAATTCGTTGCGTGGTTTAGAAGTTAGCGGACGCAGGCAGCGACTTCAATTTGTACATTTATACATTTATACATTTATACATTTATACATTTATAAATTTATAAATTTATACATTTATACATTTATACATTTATACATCTATACATTTATACATTTATACATTCATACATTTATACATTTATACATCTAATATATATTCTATTAAAAAAATAGTAAACGAGTCATGTCTGTACATTATAGATTTAAAAAAAGAACAATTTATACACGTTGTAGGTACTTATGTAACTGAGGTAAAAAAAAAATAGTTTTTAAAATTTTTGTCTGTTTGTGCGTTTGTGCACGCTAATCTGCTTAACCGATTTGAATGCGGTTTTCACTGACGTATTGTAGCAAGCTTCCCGTAACATTCTGTTTCATAACCAATCGGTTTACGAACAAAAAAATTACGCCCAATACCGAATATCACGCGTACGAAGTTTCCGTCTCGGCTAGTTTATACTATGTAAGGACTAGATTAAAAAATGAATCGATAAATGTCTAAGCGCAAATTTTGAGAAAACGGCTGGACCAATTCGGCTTTTTTTTATCTTCGTTGAAGTCCGAATAAGGTTTCTATGTAGAGAAAAATTGGAAAAATTGTCCGGAAAATTGCATCCGTATAAAGCTGGAGGCTTGTCGCTAATTTTAAATATTTATTTTATTTAAAACAATATTAGGTTGATTTTAGGGAGTAATCCATAGAAAATAATGTAACTTTAATATTTGAACAAGACATAAAAAATAATTCTGTATTATATTATACATAAAATAATACATATAAACCTGTATAATATTATACATATTATACAGGTTGTCCCCATAAATAGTGGTCGGAATTGGTGTTATCGATAAGGCAGATCATTTCAGAGATTCTTTCAGAAAAATCACTATTTGACTTTATTTCAAGTCGCACAGTTTTTGAGTTATTGAGCTTTTTAAAAGTTCCATACTTTTTGTCAGTAATTCGCGGCATCAAGCCCAAAGTTCAGGAACATTTTGAACATTTCCATAGAAGAGGTAATATTCACACGATAGACGGTGGCCACACCCCTTTTAACAAGTGCAAAAGGAACTATATAGGATTCATATTCCAGGAACCAAAACAGCATTCTAGAAACCAATAGAAGTTACTAGTACAAAACTTCGAGTACTTTCTAAGACTATCCAGACTGTTTTTGCGTGAATATAAAAATGTGGTCCGGCGCTCGAGGCGGAGTGTGCTGCGGTACGCGATACGAAAGCGACAGTTAATTTTTTCTTTTTTTGTGAATACTTCAATAATCTGCAATAATAAATCGACTTCTTTCACCCTTGAACGGGATTTTTACTCACCCCGCACGTAACATTAATAAGAATTGTCAAATTGCCAAACATCAAAGGTTTGGCGTTGATTATTTGAAATATACCCATAGGTAAACACAAACTTTATAGAATCCGACGTTCTAGGAACCATTCTAGATAGTCCAGCAAACCGCCCGCCGGCTTGGGGACGCATTAATTTGCTTCCAACAACGAGAAAAGTAAACATTGACGACGTACGAGCGTACAGTCTGCCGAACAACAAAAGCCACGTTCCCATTAAGTTGGAATACGGCCGTGCACTACTCAATGTGTTAGGTCGTACACTAAGTTCTCCAAGTAGAACCGCACGTTATAACATCTGTTGAAGCTGTGCTTACTCCAATTCTCTTCTCTTGAGTCAAACGAAATTAGCTTGCGTTTAATTAAAGAAAGTAATTAGGGAATTAATGTTACTTTACTTACAACTTAAACAAGTCCCGTTTAATCGTTGTGATGTCGCAAATTGTTTATTTTTACGACATAATCTTACTTAACAATTATAGAAAATATTATTTGTGAAGGGGGATTCCCTTCACAAATAAAATTTTCTATAATAATAAGGAATATTATTATAAATGCAAAGCCCAAATCTTTTCAAGGTTCGAGTGAATAGGCATATTCTGGGTGAGCTCGCTCCATCGTCGACCTCATCTTTCCTACATGGATAGATGCTGGTCAAGAGCAAATTCATCTTTAACGTCTGACAAAATTATAATAAATATGAGCAATGAAGATTGAATAATGTTGAAGAGAAAGCAAGCCTCAATATTAAAAGATGTGATAAGCCCATTGATGTATATTAGGACCGGCCAACGCAACGGGCGGCGCGGCGAAATGGCACCAGCGCATTATAAAAATGCCTAGTTGCGTAGTAAAAGACACAAACGCCATTGGTCCTAAAATCTCAGTTTATGCCCAGCTAACGGCAGTCGTCGTGCCTCGTCCGCGAAAGATTGTGGTTTAGAGAATTTTTCTACTAAATTGTTATAATAATATGCCTAGTTGCGTAGTAAAAGGCTGCAAAAACTATGATACGAAGGTTAAAAAGGAACAGGGAATATCGTATCATCGGTAAGTAATCTTGTTACATGTTAAATAATTAATTTCAACACACATTTCATTCTAAAGTCATTGTTCATAATGGCGGCCATGTGCCGCACGCGAATTAATTCATGTTTTCGTCACTGTTTTATTTTCCTTTAGTGCGATACGGGAACTATTTGGCCGTAGCTATCATCCCGCATAGCGCCGAGGTGCGCTCGCGAGGGGCTTTAGTTTGGCATATTCAATTATTTTAAAAGTAAGGATACACCCAACGGAATAAATTAGTTCTTATAGGCTTACACTACACTAAATACACTTACACCAAGTTTTTAAGAAAAGGAAAAAAAAACAAATTAAAGTATGACCTCAATACAAGTTTACGTTTATTTTAATTCGCGTGAGGCATATGGTCACCATTATGAATTTTCACTTTAGAATACAGTGTGATAACATTAATTATTTAATATGTAACAAGATTACTTACCGATGATACGATATTCCCTGTCCCTTTTTAACCTTCGTATCATAGTTTTTGCAGCCTTTTACTACGCAACTAGGCATTATTATAACAATTTAGTACAAAAATTCTCTAAACCACAATCTTTCGCGGACGAGGGACGACGACTGCCGTTAGCTGGGCCTAAACTGGGATTTTAAGACCAATGGCGCTTGTGTCTTTTCGCCGCGCCGTTGGCCCGGTCCTTACGCTAGTAAAATATACGCCAATGGGCATAGTATTATGCCTATTGGCGACGACGCCGCGAATTCATCCCGCAAAAAATAAAACGATCGCAGTAAATGTTAGATTTGAATAAATCTATAAAAACTGAAAGTCATGACGCTACAGAGAATACACTATCATCCTATAGTTAACAAAGTTTGATCTCATGTGAAGATAAGCAAAAATAATAAATGTTTTCATTATTATGTAAGTATAACTAGTTGAACTCGGCCACGCTTTGCTGCGGCCCATACGGCGCGGGCGGCGGCGTGCGCATGGGGCGCGTGGTACCGGACACTGCTTATATATAATACTATTTATCGTAGCGTGATGTTATATAGCCTATAGCCTTCCTCGATAAATGGACTATTTAAAACAAAAAGAATTTTTCAATTCGAACCAGTAGTTCCTGAGATTAGCGCGTTCAAACAAACAAACAAACAAACTCTTCAGCTTTATAATATTAAGTATAGATTTATGATGGTTTGATTTCCATACAAGATATTATGTATAATCTGTCATTTTGATATTCAAAAAGTTGTTATAAATTGTTCAAGTTTACCCCTTCCCTAGCATTTGGGTATTAGTATACCTACTATTTTCCCATAAAATCGCTGATTTTCTAATTTCTAAAATGTCTAACTCTCCCAATATTACATAGATCCACAAGAGACTGTAGCTGTATATACTCAAACATATAGCCCATCGGCTAGTTCAATTTTTTTGTAAAAACGATGAGATTTCATGTCTATAAGGACCTTTGAAGTCAGGACCAGATAAGGGAAAATGGGTCACACCGCAAAATTGGCATTCTTTATACGGGAAGCACTCATAATGCAAAAAGGAACGGAAAGTTTACCCAAAGCAGGTGTCACACTGAAAATGTCAAGGAGAGTATCCTGTGACGATATAAATTTTATGAAAAACATATATGGACGATATATTATGTTTACTTCACCGAAGAATAATTGGGAAAATAAGTCAACTATTTCAAACATAACAGTAAAAGTACATCTCCAAGCATGAAGAAGAAATAAAAGCTAGCTTCATAATTAAACCGTAAGCACCAAAGTGCCATTTATTTATACCTTCTATTTGAGAACTAGCTTTTGCTCGCAACTTCATCGGCGCATCTTTTTCTTATGTGTTAAAAGATTCAATCTTTATTGCTCATATATTTTTGTCAGGAGTTTAATTATTATTATTATTTTAATTTTTAAATGACCCCTCGGGAACTGTACTTCTTTCTGGATGAAGGTATCCTTATGCCCTTTTCTGTGTTGAACGTAGGTACAGGTGTACCCCGCGGGTGTACCTATACATACGTAAATATAAGAACGGCCTTAGTTAGTATGTGTGAAATACAATAAGTGTGTGTGTGTGCGTGCGTGTGTGTGTGTTTGCGAATGTGTTATTTAAATGCAAGTATATAAAGTTTTATTGAAATATATTGACGTTTTGTAATAT
This sequence comes from Bembecia ichneumoniformis, assembly GCA_910589475.2. Classification (NCBI taxonomy): domain Eukaryota; kingdom Metazoa; phylum Arthropoda; class Insecta; order Lepidoptera; family Sesiidae; genus Bembecia; species Bembecia ichneumoniformis. Next base: position 2,484,964 of record OU342520.1, read on the forward strand.
TTTGAAATGCTATGTAATATCTTATGCCCACGAATCTTTATAAATTCTTGCTTGGTCACTGTCACTGTCACTGTCACAGTCATTGTCACTGTCAAGAGAATCAAACCTTTTTATTTCCAAGCCTCATTGAATGCAAATAATAATATTTATTTATTTTATTTATTTTCGAGATCATGGGTATTGTACCTGAGATCACATTTTTATAGTCCCGCTCCTACATGACCTTACCGACAATCATTCAGTGTGAAAAATACCAATAACTTAAAACTATTTAAACTTACTATTAGCTATCTACACACAATAATAATATCCAAAAATTACACCTTGCACAATGTATAATATTATTTTGTTTTCGAGGGAATTAAATTCAAATTCAAATTCAAATTTAAATGAATTTATTTGCTGAATATGGTATACAAGTTGTAATTTTTTATACATATATGTCCACATATTCTACCGACAAGCGATATGCAAATCAAGACAAATTTTTCTAATAATAAAGGAAAATCCAAAAGACATGATTTAAAGACATAGTTTGCATCGTTTGCACTATATAGTTTTATCACTCAAAAATTCTTTGAGGGAATAATATGCTTTTTCCACCAGAAATTTTCCGGTTTCAAATTTCAAATTTTTCAGTTTTCCAATATTTCTTATATTTATTGGAATTTTATTGTATAAGTGTGGTGCCATACAAAAGACACTTATTTTTTCATTCTAGTTTTGGCAGGGACCATGCAAATTATCTAGTTTATTTCTTATATCTAGTTACGATTATTATTTGAGATCGAAATGGTTTTATATTACTTTTATTTATTCATTTATAAGTTATTTATTTATAATAGCAACCTGTCCTCGAGGAAATCACAAATTTTATAGTAACATTTGTCTATTAGTATTATTTTTTTAAGTTTAGTTTTGAATAAATGCAAAGGTAACTCATAACCCATAAAAATTTGGTGTGGAGACTGAAACGCTTCAACTTTTTTTTTGGCTTGTCATAATTATAAACCTATCTATAATAACGCTGTCCGCCTTTCACTGTTTGTCTTCTAAACCACCCAAGGGATTTTAGGTTTTCACTAATGGAAAAAGCGTTTATATAAAATTTTATGGAAAAGCAATGAAGCGCGGCCGTGCCGTGTGTTTTATATGAATAATTAATACACGAATACGAATAAGTGTACGAGTAATATTTTCTTTGAACCCATTTCCATCCCTTGCTAATCCTTGCTATCTTTAATCCTACTATGGTCGGCAGCGCATTTGCAGCACCTGCGGCATTGCATTGCTTTATAGGCGACGGTAGCCACCTACTAGCCATGTTATGATAGTAGTACCGCGACTTCGTCTGTGTTGAAAAATGAAAAATATGAGTATCATAACACTAGATATCTTCATAGCTGTGAGGACGGCGGCGACAGTGGCGTCCAATTTTTTATAATTTTAGGGATCCCTCAGGAACACAACATTTTTTCCAGGATAAAAAGCATCCTATATGTCAATCCAGGTATTGAACTATATGTGAGCCAAATTTCATCTAAAATCGTTCAGCCGTTTTTGCGTGAAGGAGTAACAAACATCCATACATTCAAACATCTATCCTCACTAACTTTCGCCTTTACAATATTAGTAGGTTAATAATTTTATTAATTAATGTGTATATATATCATAATCAGATGTCTGGCGCCGTCTTTTAACGGCTCGGTCGCCTTCATTCTTTTACTCTGTCATATGGTGTTTTATGGCTATCACTGGATTGTATATTTTGATTTGGCTTTTCGACAAGTATAGGCCGACATTTAATTATTTATTCTAAATGTTTACTTTAACACAATATACATTGGAATAAATTGGAATAAAACAAACACTACAAGTTACAAGAAGCTTGCTACAATACATCAGTGAAAACCGCATTGAAATCGATTAAACCGTTTCTGAGATTAGCGAGCACAAACCCACAGACAAACAGATCTAAAGACAAATATTATAAAAAACTATAAAAACTATTTTTTTGACCTCGTTAACATAAGTACAACCTGTACAAATAGTTTTTTGAAAAAAAAAATAATGTACAGACACGGCTCGTTTACGATTTTATTATGTATAGAAAACTATTTCACATGAATGTTAGGTTTCATTAATTTAAAATATCTTATTTGAATTTTGCTACATTTTGTTATTGTAAAAGTACTCTTTATTTGACATCTCCATTAAAAGATTAAACTGGTAAATTTAAAATACCACTTCCGGTAGTGAATAGAAAATAAACACGTGCCCGAGTGGAGGGCTTCATCGGAGGCAGTGGCATTCTGGCTTTGACTTTCGTCCCGAACGGTCACGTACAATCATTAAGGATGAACTAGTCGCGGGCTCGAAGTCACGCGTGGGCGCGGCCAAAAAGCACGCTGTCTCACCTAGCATCGTATCCGACAGAGATTATTGAGTGAAATGCACGATAATTCAAAGTAAACCGACATCGTAAAAATAAACGAAAAGTCCTTTGAAAAATGGAGTTTTATGAAAAAACTTCTGCATAAATCACTTATAATTAAAGTTTATTGAAATCCTCAATAATTGAGTTTTGTCGGTGCCGATTTTGTTTTGGAGATTTTACACTTCTTTTATTACTTATTTACGCCCAAAGTTATGTTAAAATTAGCAAGAAAAATTAATCTTTATTGGCTCATAACTTTTTAATGGCTTTTTATTTTACTATTCTGTTTCCGTACAGACAAAAGTAAAAATGAGGCAAAACAACATCAGGTTTAAATTTTAATGTACAATGTCAAACAGTGGAGTAAAACCCCCCCGAAATTTGTATGGAAAAAGTATCGACTAGTTCAACCTAAACGGACGTTCTAACTTATCCGAGTGAAAAGTTACACTAATCGCGGTTTTACCTCATCTACCGCAAGAGATGCGTCACAGTCGTCACTATAGTTTCGATCTAATCTGTAGCTGCAGCATCAAACTGTATCCCTCGATTTTGTTATAATTAGTTTTCTGAAAGCAAATTTAATGAAAAATTATTGTCAAAATTGCATATGTGCGAAAGCGCTAGTTTTCAATATTTCGATATCCCAACAAAATGACTACAAATTACAATAACGTTGTTTGCTACCGAAATAATTTAAAATCACAAAACAGTTTTAATAGCGGTTGGCTAACAATCATTAAAATTGAAATTTAGTCCGAGTTAACCTCCAATTATTTATATTTTAAAAATTATATTGTGATATTTAAAAATTATAATGTGAACATGAGTATCATAACACGACAACTATAATGCTGACACTCAACTTTCTTACCCTGTGAAGTCATGTGGCGTAGTTTTCAACAGCGTTTCTTCCCTAAGTCATTTTCTATTTTTATATCTACTAGAAGGGTCCAACTGGTTCTGACCAGACATTTATCTTCTTCTTTTTCTTAACGCTCCGCTTCTCCACGAAGATTGGCGACCATCGTGGCTATCTTCACCTTGGAAGCTGACTACACGAAAGAGGGAGCGAGTGCTCAAACCAAACCACCCTCTCCACAGACGTAGATAGTATAGATGACGTAAGTTCATCAAACTGTATGAAAACCAATCGTGCCACATTTTTAGTGCCTGCCATGACGTCACGAGCACAATTTAGTGATGTTAAAACACAAACTAAATCGTTTCCCCTCACCCCGCAATGCAACGACGCGATGACTAGTCTATCGAATGTTCAACGCCCAACTCTATGGCGCGCCAATTTAGTATACTATCTAAGTTCGACGTGAGAGGACGACGTGGCAACGACATTTTCCAAACATTGGTTTTAATTAAATTACAGCACATATTATAAATAACAAAACTACTTACCGATTATACGAAACGTCTCCCCTCACTCGACAAACCACTTTTGACGTATTTTTACAATTAACAACAGCGCAATTAGACATTTTTTGTTTTTCGAAAGTCGACTTTCCGTGAACACAGTCGAAAGCGAACTGAGGCCGTATTTGAGCATTTCTCAAATTGCGGCCACGTTGTGACGAACGGCTTGCGGTATCTATACTATCTTCGTCTGTGACTCTCTCCTATTCTTTCTCATTCGACGCAGAACTTCAGCATTTCTTATTTTTTGCATCCATGATATGCCGAGCATACGCCTATATATCCATATTTCGGATATATAGGTGCTCCATAACGACGGACCAATCTCATGCGGAGTTGCAGAAGATGTTGCAGAAGATTCTGTTGAGACAGAATCTTCTGCAACACAGGATCTTTCCGATTTTCTTCCCATAATAAGTAAAATAAAATCGTAAACGAACCGAATCTGTACATTAAATGTTATTGTTGTATACGTTGTACATTTATGTTACCGAGATCAAAAAATAGTTTTTAAAACTTTTGTCTGGTTGTCTGCACGCTAATCTCAGAAACGGCTCAACCAATCTGAATGCGGTTTTCACTGTTGGTATATTGCAGAAAGCTTCCCGTAACATTTAGCTAGTGTTTGTTTCATTAGAATCGGTTTATTAACAAAAAAGTTTAGGTAATTAAATATGTATAGAAATGATATACCTATAGTTACATATTAAACTTCACTCGAAAAACAGTTTTATATACTGAAAAACGCCAAAAATATTTTTAACAATTATCGTCTTCGGTTTTTGTTAACTCTACTAGAAACTATACAATTCCTTACAGTATAATATAGCGGTAACCACAGTTTCCCGTTACCCTATTTATTACTATGCCAGATAAATGGACGGTATGCGGTGACCACACCGTACAATTTCAATGGTCAAACAGATCACACTGGAATATCCTGACAGCTTTAATGCCTTCTAATAAAGGCTAAATCTGAATGGCATCCTAGTCAGTTTATATATGAATGTGTGAAGTGCAAACGTATTGAAACAACCCGCTGGTTGTTTATTTAGTGAATCAAGTAACTACCTTGTCGGTTGGTTAGGGTTGCTAAAGGAAAAAACTAAATGATACCGCGAAACGTGTCCTATCAAACAATATATGTATAATATATGGGATGTGAGATGGGAGGGTGTGAGTAACATAGTAGTCTATGTTACTCGTTGATAATGTAGCTTTATATAGGTGAAAGAATTTTTAAAATTGGTTGAGTAGTTTTTGAGTGTATTCATTGTAAACGTACAACAATACATACATATATTAGTATAGATAAGTGGTATGATATGCCTATTTTAATAGATTAGCCTATTCTAATAGTCGAATGCCTATTAGAATAGGCTTACGGCTACCTAATAGGTAGTCCGTACGACTGACGAGGACTCAGTCCTGACGGTGTGGCTATGGTCATCGCAAATAAATTATTATTATTATTTCTCATTTTAACTCGTCTCCCCCTCCAAAAGCCAAAATGAGGGGGAGACGGTGCAACCCCCGACAGAAGCACAGTCGGTCGGGGTTCAGGGCGACAAGGACAGAAACCGACGTACTATCCTGGCTGTATCGAGCAGCACCGCTCTCTGCATCTGGCCCGGGAGGGAACCGCCACGGAATCCCAACCGCCCCAGGTTATCCCTGAGACTGACTGGGATCAGACCATTTACGGACAGAACAACTGGGATGATTTCAACGGATGCCACGGCCCACATGTCGACGATCTCGTGGGCCAAGTCGAGGTATTTCCTCCTCTTCTCGGTTTCAGCCTTCACGAGACCATCGTCATGGGGGATAGTGACATCCACCAAAAACACCCGCGACTGCTTCCGGTCCATCAACACGATATCAGGTCTATTATTATTATTATTATTATTATTATTATTATTATTATTTAATTAATTCTTCTCGTCTCCCCCTCCAAAAGCCAAAATGAGGGGGAGACGGTGTTACCCCCGACAGAAGCACAGTCAGTCGGGGTTCAGGACGACAAAGACAGAAACCGACGCACGATCCTGGCCGTATCGAGCAGCACCGCCTTCTGCATTTGGGCCGGGAGGGAACCGCCACGGAATCCCAACCGCTTCAGGTTACTATTGAGGCTGGTTGGGATCAAACCGTTGACGGATATAACGACTGGGATGATTTCAGTGGACGCAACAGCCCACATGTCAACAATCTCGTGAGCCAAGTCGAGGTATTTCCTCTTCTTTTCGGTTTCAGCTTTCACGAGACCGTCATCATGCGGGATAGTTACGTCCACTAAAAACACCCTCGACTGCTCCCGGTCCATCAACACAATATCAGGTCTATTCGCTAGAATAGTCCTGTCTGTGATGATAGGCCGGTCCCAGTAGAGCTTGGCACGGCTGTTCTCAAAAACTGGTTCCGGCGAGTACCTGTAATAAGGAATCCTCTCCTCAATGAAGCCGTATTTCAGAGAGAGCTCCTGGTGCAGGATCTTGGCTGCTTGGTTGTGCCTGTGCAGATACTCAGTGTTGGCAAGCGCGGAACAACCAGAAGTAATATGCCGGAGTGTCTCTCCAGGATGGCGACAGGCTCGACATATGTCCTCTGTGCCATCCTTTATGATATACCTCTGGTAATTCCGCGTCTTGACAACCCCATCTTGTATCGCACAGACAAAACCCTCGGTTTCTCCAAAGAGATCACCGAAGCGCAGCCAGTGCACGGAGGCTTTACGGTCGATATGAGGCTCGTGAAGAGCCTTGTAAAACCGTCCGTGCAGCTCTTTCTCTTTCCATACGGCCTCTCTGACAGAGGTGCTTGGTGTCACCGGATCACGCCATTGCTGATCGGCTAAGAATAATGGGGTGAGTCCGTTATCACATTCTACAACCGCCCTACGCAATACGCCACCCGAATCAGCTAGGAAGAAATTTCTAAGGTTGCATATCTCGCGGTTGTGCATGGTCTTGGCACATAATAAGCCTCGACCACCACACTTCCGCGAGACATACATCCTTTCGACCGATGATTTCGGGTGGCGCATTCTGTGGGAGATCATAGTTGTGCGGACCCTTCTATCCAGGGCGTCCAGTTCTGTCTGAGACCATCTGAGCACGCCGAAAGTATAAAGAAGAATAGGCATGACCCAGCCGTTAAAAGCTCGGACCTTGTTAACCCCCGACAAATAGCTCCTGAGAACTTTTGTAAGGCGCTCCCAAAACTCCTCGCAAACCGACTGTTTCACTACCTTCTCCATTACACCTAAAGATTCCGACATGCCCAGATATCGGTATGTTTCAGTCTCGGAGAGCGACCTCATCTGCCCCGGGCCAACTTCGACATCAGTCGAACGAATAACCCGCCCCCTCTCCACATGGAGGATCCCACACTTATCGAACCCAAATTCCATCCTTATGGAACTGCTGAAATCGGTTGTTAATTGCAGCAGTTCCTCCAGATGATGAGCATTTGGGGCGAACAATTTGAGATCATCCATGTAGAGAAGATGTGACATCCGATGGCCTCCTCTCCGAAACTGAAAGCCCAGCCTTGAATTCTCCAAGATAGTACTAAGAGGGTTCAAAGCCAGGCAGAACCAAAGTGGGCTCAGACAATCGCCCTGAAAAATGCCCCTGCTTATTCTTATCCTATCAGTTGCGTCGGTCATCCGCTGACCTGAAAGACTAAGCATAGTACTCCATTGCCCCATACATGCCCGGAGGAATTCTCTAGTCGTACCATCAACCTTGTACAACTCGAGAACCCTCAAAAGCCATGTATGGGGAACCGAGTCAAATGCCTTTTTATAATCAATCCAGGCAGCGGAGAAATTACGACGATTGCGTTTTACCAGTCTGGAAACAGCCGTGTCGATGAGCAGCAGCTCCTTGCTACCGCGACTACCGCCCCTACATCCATTCTGAGCCCCTGACATAATATTATTTTCAGCAATGTGCCGATATATCTTAGAGCTCAGAATCGATGTAAGTGTCTTATAGATCGTACAAAGACACGTTATAGGGCGGTATTTAGATGGATCCGCGGTAGCACCATCCTTTGGAGCTAAATGAGTGACCCCTGTAGTCAAGAATTCTGGGAGCGTTCCGTTTTCAAGAGCCCCTTGGAATTGACGAGCGAGTGTGGCATGGCTTCGCCAGAACCCCTTCAACCAATAGTTGTGCAGTCCGTCCGGTCCCGGACTTTTCCAGTTCGAGGCCTTACGGACCGCAGCAACTACGTCGTCTTCAATAATGGTGATGGGGTTCATCGGCCTAATTGTGGCACATGCACCCTCCACTGTCTCTATCCAAGGGCCCTCTGCATGAGTAACTGGTTGCGACCACAGGTCTCGCCAAAAGGCGACGGTTTCAGCCTGATTTGGTATTGGACCAGTTACTCTGCCGTCGGAACACTCCAAGCTTTTGTAGAATTTCTTTTATTATTATTATTATTATTTCTCATTTTAACTCACCTCCCCCTCCAAAAGCCAAAATGAGGGGGAGACGGTGTAACCCCCGACAGAAGCACAGTCGGTCGGGGTTCAGGGCGACAAGGACAGAAACCGACGTACTATTCTGGCCGTATCGAGCAGCACCGCTCTCTGCATCTGGCCCGGGAGGGAACCGCCACGGAATCCCAACCGCCTCAGGTTGTCCCTGAGGCTGATCGGGACTAAACCATTCACGGACAGAACAACTGGGATGATTTCAACGGAGGCCACAGCCCACATGTCGACGATCTCGTGGGCCAAGTCGAGGTACTTCCTCCTCTTCTCGGTTTCAGCCTTCACGAGACCATCGTCATGCGGGATAGTGACATCCACCAAAAACACCCGCGACTGCTCCCGGTCCATCAACACGATATCAGGTCTATTCGCTAGAATAGTCCTGTCCGTGATGATGGGCCGGTCCCAGTAGAGCTTGGCACGGCTGTTTTCGAGGACTGGTTCTGGCGAGTACCGGTAATAAGGTATCCTCCGCTCAAGGAAGCCGTATTTCAGAGCTATATATATGGATATATGTTGTCGACTCGAAATCTTTATTTTTTTTATGTTTTATTATTCAGTTAAGGTTTCAATCGAGTACCCCTTGACGAAATTATCAATATAGATTTGCGTTTGTTTTATTCTAAATAAAACTGTGTATTGTAAATTAATTTTTTATTATTTTTTTCACATTATACTATTTTTTTGCATTATCACGTGTTTCATTATTTCCTCACATTTATTGAGAAAAGCACTATACCAGCCTCGACCGGAATGAGGATTGCCGGACTCACCACTTCGTCCGGCAATCCTTCACTTCCTGGACTCTGCAGTAATGTACTAATGTTAAAAATAATACGTATTACGGATTAGTTAGTTGAAGTGTTTCTAGTCTAATTAATAGAGTTAAGCATTTTAAGTTGAAGGTAAAAGATCTGATTCCTATTGGAAAATTATGGGGGGAGCGTATGTCCCATAATTTTCCAATTATTGATCATCATTGTCCTCCGCTGACAATGATGATCAATAATTTGTAAAGACATCGAGAGATGTTTTTTTTTTTATTAAATCAAGGTAGCGCTTGACCACTATCTCACCTGATGTGAGGTGCAGATGCGGTCGAAGGTGGACCACGCTTACCCACAGTAAATGCCCATTTACCCTGGTTTTGAAGACCCCGAGGTTGTAGTCCTGTGGGAACACAGACGCAGGCAATGAGTTCCACTCCTTAGCAGTCCGAACAAGGAAGGTGGAACTGAAACGCTTCGTGCGTGATCGAGGAACATCGACCACGAAGGGATGTAACTCTCGCCCACTCCTAGTGGTCCGCAAGTGGAACGGTTCCGGTTGGATTAATTCGTACAATATATTGCGCTACCTTTTCGGCACCAGGGGCTAGACCTAGCCCCCTGGGACGTACCCGAATCTTCGTCGATAAAAATGAAAGATATACCGTCTTACTACAAAAACATTAAACATACTTTAAACAGGCTTTGTACACGTGGTTAAATAAAACTTTACTACAAAAGAGTGTCTAGGCATTGTTTAGGGTTAGACAATGCTTGAGCATTATTTAAATTTAAATACCGCCAGATGCTTGATTAACAAGTGTCTATCTAGTTAGCGGCTTCTCCTTGGACGTGCTGTCAAATTTGTAATCGTTTTGCGTAATATTAAAGATTTCTTTTGATTTTTGAAATGACTATGGATATTTTAAATTTAATTGATTACGTGTGGAGGATATGAATTATTTATAAGGATATATAATTTTGTGAGATAGGATACATCGCGAGCGAATTAATCCATTCGAATATTACGATGACGCAACGCCGCGCTCACGTTTTTTATCCATGTTAATAATAATAATTGGAATTTATGAAAATAAGAATATTAAATTAACAAATCCAACTTGACATTTGACAATTACGCCCGTGTCAGTTACGTTCCATTAAGCGCAATGTTTTTTGATATAACAAAATTTTATAAACAATCTAACGTATTTGTTGTAATTTGTGCCTTATTCCAATTTGATAATTTACTTATATCGTTACTATAGTCCGTAATAATAGCTTGTGAAAACCAAAATCTGCGTAAAATGAAAACGACATGAATTCAGGGCGAGTGACTGAATGAATGTTTGTCAGGGTTGCCATAATGCAATATCATTCTCGTACTTTAACACTATCTACAAAAACAAGCGCTAAACAAGGTTTTGTGGTAAGGACATTTTAAGCGCTCGCCTAACAATGTTTAAATAGTTATACATTGTCTACGTAAGCACGTGTTTAGACAGTGCTTATTTAATCTTTTGTAGTAAGACGGATATTGTTTACACCACCGTATATTAATTATTATTTTACATTATAAATCTTTGCATTCAATAAATTTCAAAATTAACTATTACATCTTTATCCTTCCAAATCTCAATACGTTCTCCCCATCTCTCTACATTTTCCAAAATCTTTAGAATTAATTTCAAAATTAGTTTTAAAAAAGTCCATCATCTGCAATAAGGTTTTATACCACATTGCAATATCTATATATCTTCCAAATATTACAATTATCCTGTATATTGTAAATTATAATTAATGCATTTTTTTGATTAAGTATGTATTTACACCCAGCCTAGTTAACTATGGGTATCTAATTACATAATTACTTCTGAATATTCAGAACTAGCGACCCGCAACCGGCTTCTCGTGCATTAAATTTTTTCTACAAGTCATTTTTTTTTTATAAAACCATTTAAAAGGGCTATAATTATACAGTGTATCGTTACAATTTTTTTTTTTTTTTTTTCTATGAGTCTGCTTTGTTTTCTTATAATAATGCTGTGACTTTCCTGTAATTTAAATTCATACTTGTAGTGTTTCTTTCTGTGTGGTTGTATATTATGTTTAAGTATGTCTCTAGTTGGTATATAAATAAATATATACAAACCTTTCTCGTTTATCGCTCCTTCCAATAGTAAAAATCGTATCAAAATCGGTCCCGTAGTTCAGAAGAAGTTAGCGGAGAAACAGAGAGAGGCGGACAGCAACTTTGTTTTAAAATATGTAGAGATATAGATAAATGACTACCATTTTGTTTCTGACAATGTATAATGAAGTAAGAACAAAGTGTGCTCCGACGCAGGACTGAAGTTTATTCCTTTAAGGGGGAGACAAACGCTAAATACTAAAAATATCCATTGTTTAATGAAGATGTTACAAGAAATAGACAACACAATTACTTTGAAAAAAATATATATTATACAAACATGTGAAGAACCAATTGTATTAATTAGAATTTTCGTTAAAGTAATAGAAACTCCACAAAATTTGACTTTTATTGAAAATTCTCTCGAAAACGGCTTATTGCGCGCATATCAATCCTGTACCTACCTATTAATAAGTTAAAGTCAGTTTAAAAAATTGTATTAATAAATTTTTTTTGCGCGTTCTAATGGTAAAAACAAAAAAAAACACCATTTCTAGGCCCGTTGAATTGTCTCCGCCGCCAGCGAGTTCTATAGTAAATGTCATTTGCCTCAGTGAAGCCCTTAAACGTATAAAATTTAATGTATATAATAGATAAATACCTAATTACTTTGTATTATTTAGTTACATTCTGCATACTCAGGTGTCACGTGTTCCAACAAAAGTTATGTTAGTTACGTTCGGTATACACAAATGTTTTATTCACAACGTTTTATAAGTTAAAAATGGCAAATTTTTCGACGACAGATGTCGCTGCGCCGGCAAGATATCTTTTCGCTATCTTTTCGTTACTCAACGCGGACTACACTTTTTATACAAGATTTCCGCGTTTATTTTTATAAGCACAGAGAAAGAAACCCTCTGGTGTTGCTTGTTATACTTCAATGGAATTAGGGAACATAAATACATGCGTCAGTTGTCGCACAGATGTCAAAGTGACAGATAACGTAACGCTTTTTAGTTAACGCTCGTATTAATTTTACTCCTAATCAAATTTCCATACCGGGGGCTTTATATAAAATTGAATAAACTCTAAAAAACATTGATTTCATATATTGTTTTATAACACATTGATTAATTTATATCCTTATTCTTTATCTTGTCAATATCGGCGAAAAATTATGGTGTGTGTTAATAAATCTTTGCTATTTTTTAACACTATTAAAAAACTTTGTTAAAACTGTTAATTTAATTACTAAATTACGTTTTCAATGTTCTTAAAAAATTTCAAAAACGCAAGCTGTAAGTCAAGCTGTTAAAAAATGACCGCAAATTGGATTTGGAATCGAATGGCAAACCTCATTCCAAGCACGGAATAATGTTTCGATTGTAGCTTGAGAGCTCGATGTCAATACTGAAAATTGAGTTTTGGAACGCATACAAATATTTTTTAAGCGTGCATAACAATCAGTTGTTGGAATACAATAATACCTACTGTTGGCCACGTTTTTTTAACAAAGGTTGTTTGATATAGCACACTATGAAAAAAAATCTAATTTTTATTAGGGCTTTTGTGTATTCTCCGATCCCTTTGTATAATTAGTAGGTACACAGACTTATAACTTAGATACTGATTTTTGCTCGCGGCTTCGTCCGTGTATAAATTATCCGATATTTATTGCTTGAACCAAATTTAAACATTCATTAAATTTCATTGTAGTTGAAATAGATAGTTATCGAAAATCGTATGCGAGTTTTAAGATTAATACTAATGAATAGATATTAAATCTATTAATTACCTTAATTCTTAATTCTAATTCTTAATTATCTTAATTCCTGGAAGTATTACAATTTAACTTCTAAAACAACATTATGCAAAGACATGTGCAAAGAAGAAAAAAATATAAGTATGAATAAGACAAATCCTCAGATATATAGTACCAGTAGTTACAAATTCACCCGATTTATACATAGCACTACTGACATTGATAGAATAAATGGTACTGGATAAGGTGAGGATAGGTGATGAGACCCTTCTCTCACAAGCACAAAAAGACAATGGTCTTCGTGCTATTGTTTCAAAGTGGTCTTCTGTAGGGGCGTGTTTACTGCAAGACTGCAACAAGTGCTCAGTTTATCGTGTCATTGTGCCTTAACAATCTATATCTCATTCAGTAGAGAAGAAATACAACAAACATTGATCTATAGTTATATGACATAAAAATATTTAACATTTGCAATTAGAGCTACAATGCTATGTAGAAGGTTGTCTATAATAGTCCCAAAGCTGTATGGGACTACATTAGTTTCCTACTGCTGGATAAAAGTTACGATAGCGACAATACGAAAAATTTTAAATAAAAAACGTTATTCACAGTAGTCCCTGTAACGGGCGATAAGGCATAGTTTATTATTGTGATAACCATTTCATATTATTGGGATAAGCAATTTCCAATTGTAAGGGTCTCACGCCATCGGCCCGCAGTCATGAGTCTTGCTATTGGTGCTCGTCGGGGCCGGTGGGTGCGTGAGACCAACGTAGTGAACGTCCTTTTACGGCGGCACATTCGTTGGTGAATTCCAGGATCCCGTTACGTCGCGCGGCCAAGAACCGCCATACTCCGGGCACCATCACACGGCCGCATTGTCGTCGTCGCCACGACCAGCTACCCGAAGCCGCCGAGTGCGGAACGCCACCTGCCTGTCGAACGCGCGGCGCCAGCAAGATACGTAGACCATACTCATTGACCCGTTGTCGATGGGGTCGGAGCCAGGACAGTTTTTAAGACTTTCAATAGCTCACGTCCCTGAACGTCACTTTAGCTAGCCTCCTTAAATTTGTAAATTATATAAAATAGAATACTTACTGTAATTAAATGAATCTTTGTCTAATATATATTTGTTCGCGCAAGAGTGTCACGGTTTCTCTTTTCATTAAACCGCGACATCCCAAAGCTGTATGGGAATACAATAGTTTTCTACTGCTGGAAAAATAGCAGCAGGGTAATCGCAGAGCAGAAGCCTAATAGTATCATCTAGGCAACTTAACGTTAGATAAGTCCCAAAGCTGTATGAGACTACAATATTTAAAAAAGAATCATAAATTTAAAAAAATGAAATCTGCAAGTCTAATTAAGTTTGTACGTAGGAACCTCCATTGCGCGTCCTACTCGCATTCTTTTGTTTTAGTAGCAAATTGTAGATTGCTCTCTCTTACATTTCATACTTTATAACAATTTTATCTTTTAAGATACTTAAATTACGGCTGTCGTAAAACAGTCGCATTTAACTGTAGCCATAAGAAACAAGACAAAAAAACTAATGGCTTTTTTAACGATGTTGAAAACTAATAAGAAGGAGCATACTAAACCATACTTTATATTAGAAGTGCGAAGATTTTGTATGTCTGTTATCAAGGCTAAACCGCTGAACTCTCTACAAGATTCAGTATGAAAATAACTTTTTATTAACTTGCACAGCCCTGCGGGTGATATGAACTTTTTATTAATTTTTCATTTGAACGAAAACTGTAGGCAAAAATTAGATGTTATTTAATGTAATATGTAATATCGTTCTGCCATAAGTTTTTTTTTGTGTTGAGATCGGCAGGCAGGCTGACGCTCCACTTGATGGTAGGTGGCTACCGCAACGCCACAGCTGCTGCAAGTGCTCTGCCGACTACAGTAGGACTAAGTATAAGGGATTGGATAGGAAAATGGGCTCTGGTATCCCTTACTCACTCAATGAAACACAAAATCACACGTGCTGTTATTTTACGTGTTATTTATTGAGATGTGGAAGTTGTTGTGTAAATTTAATCTGTTTGACGTCAATAAAATATATAATTAAAATGTTTGAATTGTCAGCTAGCAATTTTGGATGGGAAAAGGAAAATTATGGATGAAATTAAATTTTAATGAATGTAATTAGTTAATGAAGACCGATTCATCTGTGGCATCCTATGTATACTTTTGTGACCTTTGTAGCGTTAATTCTAACATTTTTTCTTCACAAGCTCTTCGACTAAATAGTAGGCATCTGTAGCTGTTCAATTCTAAACCAAATAGTCTTTAGTGAAATTACGTTTCCAATCCTACTGAAATAGGCCTTACGTAGTAATTTTTTCTAATATATACTCGTATCTTCAGACAGAACTTATTATATTATATACAAAAAATTGTAGACAAGTAATTTAAATCAACAGCAGGTGGTCTTAGAGCTCACAGGGGTTCCAGTGGGCAGCCGCAACCAACGTTAAGGCGAGAAAGCGCCAAGAGATGGGTCCGCTCACGGACACAGCGATATGAGGGATTTGAGGACATGGCCTAGCTGTAACCTCGCTCCCACACACCACCGCCGATGGTAGAACCCGGAGGGGTTTTAGTGGGTATTTCCGGAGTACCTCACCGGGTGAGTCCCACACCTGTATCATTTCATATGCTATATTTTTGGGACGTTTAAATAAGAAATTGAAGAAATGGCAGGACTTATAGATTTATTGAAAGGAGAATAAAAAACCGATCAAAAATATTTATTTTGTCGTTTATTAACGGTTTTTTACTGTCATTATTACTTTCGATGGTAATATCGAAAGTCTAATTTAAAAAAACTGGACAAGTGTGAGTAAACTCGCGTGAAGAGGGTTCCGTACGATGTTACTTATCCGCACAATATTGAGTAATTTACCATGTTATTTTAATATCATGGACTTCTTATAGGTTTTCCTATAATCTATAAGTAGAAAACTAATTTCTGTATTTTTTTTTCCAAAATTTTAGGTTCAGTAGTTTCAGAGATAGGGGGGGGGGGGGGGATGGTCGGACGACGGACACACGAGTGTCCTATTTAGTTAGTTAATGTTTAGTAAACCCTAATTATCCTATTTTTGGAAGTATTGATAACTCAACCGTAAGACTAGCAACAAATCATCGAGCTCAAGATCTCCTACTGTGTTTACAATGTTAGTGTATGTCTGCGGTCACCTCATGTGGTAGACCGCAAACACCAACATACCTTAGCAGCCTGAACTCATGGCCACACACTACGCGACACATTCCGAGGTGCAGAGATTGACACCTAGCTTGTGCCAACATGTCGCGGCTTGGCGGTCGTGCTGGAATGCTCGCCCAACTTGACGTCTTGCAACTTAGAAAAAAAAATACTATAAATTCCTTCAGATTTACTATTTGCCAAAAAGAAAGACCCGCTCCCGACTTGGCACGGTTGCTATATTTTTCTGAAAATTATATATGCAAACTTTTCTCTTTTATCGCTCTTTTTATGAGTGAAAACGTATCAAATCCGTTTTTTTTTATTTGTCCTACCGGCTAGGTGGTACAGAGTACAGTTTTTGTACAGTGGTAGTACAGGTGGTACAGTTTTTTTTCTTTCCCCCTTTTTTTTACCTGAAACGATAGAAACCGTTTTAACCAAGAAGAGGAAACAACAAAGTTTAGCATTTCTGTAAAGAAGTGCAAAACAACGATAAGAATAACGACAGTGACAACGACAAAAGACCCTACAATTTGATTTAAATGCGCAATTTATGTCAACTTTTTTATTGATTTTTTTTTTTTGCAATTACGTTTGCGCCATGTTTTATTTTTTCTTTCTTTTTCTTTTTTTCCTTTCTGTTTTTTTTTATGTTTCAGAATGTTAATTCAACGCATTTAGGATGTTAGGGCCACTATCCGGGAGAAGCAACCATATTCGATGCCTTTTTTTTATATATAATTGTACGAAACGTACATTAAATATAATACTGACGCCGCGAATCAGTCTTGGTGCTACTGGTGCTACTGCCCATAGATAAGTATGTGTATATGCTACTGCCGACCAGACCTTTCGTGCTTGCGCATGTATCATTACATCAGTATACGCCGTGCGCCGACGGGGTCTTGAACTAGATTCGGTACGAACAGCTCGCAGTGCGGACAAGGCTCTAAACTAACTAACTAACTGTCTAACTGTGGGACCAAATAAACCCTTGTAAAACTTAAGTGAACTTTCTGTGCTGTATACAACATAAACTTTCTGTGCGATACACAATATAAACGATCAACTAACTAACTGTCCCGCCGCTACCTATAATTAGATGGGGCGGCCAAGACAATAATATTAATAACACGTTGTTAATTAACAAGCAACAATATTAGTACAGTGTTTAGTACTGCTATTATTATTATTGTGTTAGTGTTAATAAAAGTATTATTTTGGATGTTTTCTGTCGACTAATGCTGCAATATTTCTAAATATATGTCACGACTCATTCTAAACGGTTGGCGTCAGTAAATAAATGAACTGTTAGCAAGACGAGGATGGAAACAGGAGGACAAATTAAATTAGTCGAAATCTCTGGGTAATTTAAAATAAGTTAGCGGAGAAATAGAAGAGGGCAGCGACTTTATCTATATGTATGTATTTGGCATTCTATGGAGGAGGCTTTTTTAAATGTTAGTCTCAAATGACTCAAAATCACTAATATTCAAAATACTAAAAAATAAATTTTATCATTATTATACTTGACTATCTGACTCTTTGACTATGTATGACTAATATTTCAATGAACGTTAACTTTGATTATTTCATTTGTAATTATTGTGATTATGTATGTATGGGATAAATAAAGCTTTATTATTTATTTATTTATTTATGTATATGTATATAAATAATGTATATCAAAGTATGTTTTATACCTGTCTATCTGTCTGTTTGTTCCGGATAATCTCCGAAACGGCTGGACCTATATAAACGAAACTTTCACTGGCAGATCGCTGATCTTATAAGATTTTCGTCAGTTATATTTTTTTATTTTTTAACGCTTGCGTAGTGGCGGACACCAGCTTGTATTTTATAAGAATCTGTTTGGAATCAGGTGTGAATTAGAAATAATGATCATGAATTTTTCCCTATGAAGGAAAATATAAGCAGGCGTCGAAACAAGACAAAGAAATTCTTAAATAGCAACACTGATTGTTGTGTCTAGGTGCATGCAAAACGCTCATTATTCTCCACGATTACTGTTAAGACTTGCGGCTGGTCGCAATACGGTCTAAACGATAAGATAGGGGAGTTTCAAAACAAGCCATTTAAAATTACTACAAATATGCCGCTTTCGCCTTTGTCTGTCTCTCCGCTAACTTAGTCTAAACCCTCAGTTCCCACATTCTTACATAAAACCACCGTGAAATAACACCGTGTATACGTTGGTAATATTTCATTAAGTGAGTAAGGGATGCTGAAACCTATTTTCCTATGCACATCTTCTTCCTTTCTCCTATCTAGTTCAGCAAGACAGTTTGCTGTTCTGCTCTTCTGTTCTCATTCATATTCTGCTTGTGTTTAACAGGACTTCAAGTTAAACAGCGCACTTAAAACGTCTATGGCATTGCTTATGTTAATGGCAATAAAATATTAGTCTATGGTAAAATAAGTATTACAAAAGGGTGTGTCGCAGAAGTGTTCTGTGCGGTGTGTTCTCTCCATCTTACCTTATGTGTAATGTGAGAAAATGTGATTGCAATGTTAAATTATCTGATAAATAAAACCTTTCTTTTAATGTTACGATCAGCAGACAGGCTGACGGTCCACTTGATGGTAGGTGGCTACCGTCGTCACCTATAACACAAGCAACGCCAAAGCTGCTGCAAGTGCGCTGCCGACTACAATATGATTAAGGATAAGGGATTGGGAAGGGATAGGGAAATGGGCTCAAGCATCCCTTACTTCACTCACCGAAACACAACAGCACACATGCTGTTATTTCACGGTGTTCTTCTGTAAGGGGGTGGTTACTGCCGCAAGCCGGGCTGCCCAAATGACTGCGAAACGCACAGTTTGCCCTGCCACTACTTTCCAAATCCAGACCAGAGACAAATTTGAAAAGCTCATTTTTCAAAGTTGACCCTAAAAAGAGTTTATGTGTATTTCTCCATTAAGTCTTAACAGCTTATGTTAATAGACGACGGTAACCATCTACCACCAGGAGAACCATCAGCCTGCTTGCTAAAAATTTATTAAAGAAATCTTAAACAATTGCTAAAGAAAATGCACTAAAATTATAGTGAATTTGAGTGATCTTCTTTTGTGAATTGAGCTTTTCTTCGTGTTTATTTTTAAATTTTAAATTTTCACACGTGAAGATAATATTCAAAGAGCAATGAATATCATCTGTCAGTGTTTTAGTGTTAAGTAATAAAAATGTACTTATTTGTATATAATCTGATACATAAAGTAATATGCCTAATTATTCATATTGTGTGCAAACAGATTTCAATATTCAAAACGCTGTTAATAAATTTATTTAATCTATGGTAATAGGAGAAATCCAAATTAAACGCGTGTATTAACTTTTATGCGACCAAGCGCTTTAAAACATATTTTATAATGCGCACTGCTAATTATTTATTTATTATTACATGGCCTCTAACGAGGCAGGCACCGAACAAAAACACACAGCAAGGGACAGAAAAAAAAATAGGAGGCACAGCCTACGCCAATAAAAGTCAAGTAGCATCCCGGCAATAAAATTAGGAAAAAAAAATCAACAAAAAAATTATCAAAAAATTATCAAAAAAATTATGAAAAAAATTATCAAAAAAATATAAATAAATAAATCATACATAGAAATATAATTATATCGGAAATTTGGAATAAATGTCAAAAATAAACTAGTGTTAATTATCTGAACCACGGACAAGGATGAGTCTTTTGATTTTGGAAAATGCGTCGTTAAAAAAGATCAACATTGTGACTCAAGGAGTTGGCAACATCCATAATACTTTAACTCCTTGAACATAATTTAACCGGCGTCTGTATTTCCGAGCTCATGCAACCCAAATCTTTTCAAGGTTCGAGTGAATAGGCATCTGCTTGGTGAGCTCGCTCCATCGTCGGCCTCATCCTTCCTACATGGATAGATGTTGGTCAAGAGAAACCCATCTTTAATAAAGAAAAATACGAATCTCTTATAAATTGCAGCATACAATAAACAATACGGAATCTTCGGGCCGTATGTTTAATCAGCATCGTTGTGTGAAGACTCCCTCAGCAATAAAGCAAGTGTTGCTTTCCCGAGAGAGAGCGTTTAAAATGTAAACACTACTTCTGCACAAAGTTAACAATTTAACACGAACGCCACTACATTATTCCCTTATTATATGAATATGAATAAAGCTTGGTATTATTTGTTTGCAAAGAGGACAACCAATGCGTTTTAATTATTAATATTACTCAAATTTCAATATTTAATCAAATTAATTTATTGTATATATGGGCCCAGCCTCTGAACCCACGCGGTAAATGTTTTCTGGGCTACTAATTTTGCTGGTGGCTATAAACAAGATTAGGATTACAGAGGAGAAACGCTTTGGAGGAGTTTTTAGTCGTGAGTACACTTCCACACATGGAAATTTTACATTAAACATGCGCTTGTACTGGAGGAACTTTGGTTATGCACTCAAGTAACTGATGAAAATGAAACCGGAAAGGACTGTCTTTGTAAAGTTTTTGAAGACAGAGGTTTTAACCGCCATTCCGCTGCCCTTTCCATTGTTCGCCATCGCCACATTTCTTGATTTAAAAACAATATTTAAATATAGTTTCTAGCAATCTACCAATGTCGCCTTCAGCCTGTAAATAGTGCATTGACTCGAATAAAGAAGATTCCTAAAGACTTCCAGTTGTTTTCACATAATTACCGTCCACGTAACCTCGTCACTATCGGAGTTTCCTTGGTGGATAGGATCAAAATTCTGAAATTGCCGAAGAACTGAAGTGGAAATGGGAAACGCAGCGTGGAACCCCCTTCTACCAGATGAACCCGACCTGAAAGACATTGCTGAAAGCGGCGGGATGCAAAGCGCAGAGGACGGTGCGTAGTGGCGAACCTTGGAAGATGCCTACATCCAGCAGCAGAAATAAATAAACTATAATTAGCTACAGATTACCGATATGGGATTGCCAGATTGGGGATGAACAGATTGCCAAATTGGGGATGAAACCAAAAATGTATAAAGCAGAACTATCTAAGTTTGCAAATTAATAAATGTTTCGTTCGTTCGTAGAATCGCACATACGGTGGTACACCAGCTGTTGGAACTAATTGCCGAAATACGCTCCAGATTAGCGCGTTTTCGGGTTAGTTCCAATTCCAGTTTTAATCCGAAGATGTTGGCAACATATGCGTTCACATAAGCCTGGCTAAAATTATTTCTTTATCTATTAACTATTAATAATGGAATATGTTAAATTATAAGAGTTCGAGTTTTTCATATATAGTGTGTATGTACTCAATTGCACATAATTGTATATTTAACTGCAATATATATCAAACTGTTATTAGTTTTATCACACACATTACTTTAAAATAAGTATGATTTTCATAATAAAATTAATATAATTTAAAAAAAATGGTGTATGTCCACTTGACTGATTTCGCAAGGGATTGTGATTTTAGCAATTTTTTTATTATTAAAAATTGTTGCAGTGCTAGATCCGGTATTAATATATACCCACATTTGTTATTTGACTTGTTATTTGTTTGTTTGTTTGTTATTTTGTTATTTGTTTTTTGTTATTTGTTTGAATGTTATATTGTAGACGAAGTCCACAAATTCGTACGGGTGGTATACGGTATAGCGCGCAACGGTTAACAAACACTAAATGTTACGAGAAACTTGCTACAATACATCAGTAAAACCGGTATTGACGGTTAACGTTAACGTTAAACAGATTTGACGGCTTAACGTTCAAATTAGCGTGCACAAACGCACAGACAAACAGACATACAGGCAAACAGACAAAAATTCTAAAAATTACTTTCTTGACCTCGGTAACATAAGTACCACGTATTTACAAATTGTTTTTTGAAAAAAATACTTATTGTACAGACACAGCTCGTTTAGGATTTTTATATGTCATTGTATAGAATAAATAATATAACTTTTTTTAATAAACTACCCTGATTTGTTATAAAAATAGAAAATAGATATATAATTAGAAATATATATAGAATCAGTATTAACTGAGAAAACTTGACATAGTAGATAATTGAAAAAATATGGGTTGCCTGCATTAGTGGAAAAAATGTGTATAGGGGATCGGACAAATTTTCAAAAAGTGTTTTAAATTAATCTTCATGGATACTTATTCCCATAAAAAATACTATTTTATTTATTTATAGCCTTTTAGGTACTCAAAATCATGTTTTAATATTGTTTGTTTGAAAATGCCGCCAAAACGCCACGATAGTTCATCTAAGAGCGCGTAACGTCATTTATGGTCATATCATAACAAAATAGCTGCATTGGCATAAGACAATGATTGCCCACAAATGACGTCACACACTGTGATTGGTGTTTCAGTATAGATTAAAAATATTGTAAATAATAAAATTTTATTTCTTCATTTAAAAATTGTTAAATGAATGAATTGTATGAAATTATTATTCGATAAATAATTGTAAAAAATTATATATTTTCTAAGTATAAATATTTTAGATTTTAATCTGATTACTGTCCGATCCCCTATTGCCGCCAGAGCGGCTGCCCAATTTATATGACTGCTTAACACATTGTGCCCGGCCACAACTAAATTAATATTAAATGTATACTAATATTATAAAGAGAAAATATTTGTATGTATGTTTGTAACGAATAAACACAAAAGTTACTGGACCGATTTTAAAAATTCTTTTTGGTTTGAATAGACTATTTAACGAGGAAGGCTATAGGCTATTTAACATCACGCTACGATCAATAGTATTATTATATAAGCAGTGTCCAGTGCCGCGCGTCCCACGCACACACCGCCGCGCCGCGCGTCCCACGCACACACCGCCGCGCCGCGCGTCGCCGCCGTATGGGCCGCAGTGAAACGTGGACGAGTTCAGCTAGTATTTAAAAAGAGACGCGGACGAAGTTGCGTGCAACAGCTTGTCTGTAATAAGTTGTTTGCCTATTATATGTCTTTGTGCATGCTAATCCCAGAAACAGCTTAACCGATTTTCATGTGGTTTCCACTGAAGTATTATAGCAAGCTTCCGGTAACATTTGGTGTATGTTTCATTCCAATCTTTTTAATTCTAAAATTTTATGTCTTATTAAATTCTGGCCTTTACAATACAAGCTATGCTTAGTGTAAAGGTCACCGAAAAACTATTCATAAGTGTAAACTATCTGTAAATTTTAAAATATATAAATAAATCTATTTACAAACAAAAAAGTTATACTGAATGCCACGCGTAGGTACGAATTGGCGGGCTCAGCTAGTGTATAAATAAAATAAACATAACATAATGCTAAATATATAAATAACTAGCGACCCGCTCCCGGCTTCGCTCGGGGTGCAATTTTTACATACTAAAACATTCCCCGTTTATCCCTCTTTCTATTTGTGAAAACCGAATTAAAATCGGTCTACCCGTTCACGCGTGATGCCGTGACCAAGGGAAATGGAGATTCATTTTTATAAATAGAGATGTATAAAATTAATTAAAACGCAGCTGAAGTTGTTTAAAATTTTTTTTTTCTGGGTCCCAGCTCGTTTTGCACTAATTCCCGGAGGTAGGTATAGATTAATTGCTTGCGCTCTGTGTTCCTTTTTAAACAGTACAATTTAATCGGCAGCTTAAAGTGCGCGAAATTCATAACAAAAACAAAAGACGAGCGAGTTGCCGCAAACTTCCGTAAATGATGGAACTTGGCCGGACGAGTTCGTAACTGGCCTGCAGCTAGTGATGTTTGCAGTCGCATAACTTGAGTCGAATCATCTGTCTAGTCGGTTTTCTATTTTATTTTTAACTAGCGACCCGCCCCCGGCTTCGCCCGGGGTGAAATTTTTATATATTTCAACATTCCCCGTTTATTCCTCTTTCCATTAGTGAAAACCGAATTAAAATCGGTCTATCCGTTCACGCGTGATGCCGTGACCAAGGGAAATGGGGATTCATTTTTATATATATTAGATTTACACTCGTTACAGAAAATGTTATCTGCTAAGTATTGGAATGGCCTAACGTAAATTTCATTTAAGAAAGTCTCTCCTCACACCAAATATGTTTCTAAAATCTTCGATGGAAAAAAATGGACTGTATTTAGAGACTTAGATGTAGACTTAGATGACTTGCCGACCAGAGACTTAGATCCTCTGGTCGGCAAAGTCTTCGGCGGGCCCGCCTGATACGTATCCAGGGGCCCAAGCCAAAATGCAAACGCTTCCTTTGCGTACTTACGAAACGAAAGAAATAAAGCCCGGTGATTGGTTGTTGTAACAGTTGTAACTTCAACAACCAATCACCGGGCTTTCTTTCTTTCGTTTCGTAAGTACGCAAAGGAAGCGTATGCATCTTGGCTAGGGCCCCAGATGTAGTTCAGCATAGTGCACACTACACGCTGATTGGCGCGATCGCTTTGGTGGATTACATAAGCACACTGCTTGTTTTGCGGGTTAATAATTCAAATCTGGCGAGATTTGGCGGTTGAGTCTTACGACGTTTCGGTACGATGTCCTTTTATGACTGGTTAGCCCTAGCGGCTATCGGCGCGGTGGCAACAGATGCATAGACAGGTATAAGCATATATTATTATTATTATTAAAACTCTTTATTTATACTATAAACATAAAAAAACAAGAAAGAAACAACAAGGAATAGTACAAAAGGCGGCCTTATCGCTTTATAGCGATTTCTTCCAGGCAACCTTAGGGAAAATTATATTTATGAAAAATAAAACAATGTGCGAGGTAAAAATCATGGTAAGGTCATCATAAACTTACAGGAATGTTATTAGTTAGTTGAATTGATCAATCTAACGTTAACAGTCTTAGGTAGCAGTTAGTCTCAGTTTTTTTATTTTTTAAAACAAGCTACCCTCTCCCAGTTTCTTTTTTTTTTTTTTTTTTCAAATTATATACACGAACTTTCCTCGTTTTTCGCTCTTTTTATTAGTGAAATCTGTATTAAAATTTGTGTTTTAGAAGAAGTTAGCTGACAGTTACTTAAATTTTTATTTAAATCAGTTTTCATACAACCATTATGTAAAAACTAAATTATATATTACTAGCTGTTGGATGTGACTTCATCCGCGTCTCTTTATAAAATATTACTCGTTGATAATGTAGCTTTCTATTACAATATTACAAATAATAATTAATTAATATTACAAAATAATTATTAATTTATAATATTAATATTAGTCTAGATATACAAATGGGCCTAAGGAACCATATTTTTATTAAGAGGATAACTAAACATGGGAGATAAGAAAAAAACAGAAAAGTAATGTCCTCAAAGAGTCAAGACTATAACTATGTGACAACATTGTTCTTTAGTTATGGCGCTTGCCGACCGAACGCCATCAATCCTTGTAACGAGCAGCATTTTTAACTCCCAAGATTTTATATTTTTTAAAAATAAATAGGTACACCCAGCTTCCACATATTTCATACAATATACGATATTTTGTCGCTGCCTTCGAGAAAACGTTGCCAATAATGAAACCTTTAAAAATACTGTTTGAACGTGCATCACACACACACGCCGCCCTGTCACACTGGTGTGATGGTTAGGAAATTATTTTACTAACCTTCACACTATTGAAATACCAGTGTGACGGTTAGGAAACTAATTTCCTAGCGTTCATACCGGTGTGGATGATGGTAAATCACTGATTAACCTTAACACCGTTGCGTTTTTGTGGGTGCAGATGGCAATGAAACGCTGTTTCATGTTCGAAATTATGTTGATGACTATCCTATATACACAATCTTAATACAATTACCCTACATTACAGTTTGATATATAAGAGGTCTGTGTCAATCATTGCGTACATAGATAATCTTCAATACATAAATGAAGTACAAATATTTTCGATATTTTATTGTCTATTATTCCAAGCCTTAAAACATATATAACGATGCTGAGTCGTAGATAGTGACGAAATGTATCGTCCATGTACATACTGGCAGTCATTCAGCGAGATGTAAAGATGGCAATTCTAGGCATTTCTCTGAAGGATGTGATTCCAAATGCGGATATCAGTTGGACAGCCAAGGTAGTCGGCGTAGACCAAATAATCAGTCAGCTGAAGTGGTAATGACGTTGAGGAACGTTGAGAAGCCCATTTCCTTATCCCCTCCTAATCCCTTATCCAATCCTACTGTAGTCGGCAACGCACTTGCAGCAGCTGTGGCGTTGCTTGTGTTAGAGGTGACGGTAGCCACCTACCATCAAGTGGACCGTCAGCCTGTCTGTCGACCTAAAAAAAAATTTAAAAAAAACGCGCGTTTTTTGTGTGACGGATACTTGATTTTTTTTATTAAGAATCCGTGTCAGTACCTCGCGATAGCTTTTTTGGAATCGAAGCAGACAGTTGAATTGAAATTAGCAGTTAAAAGGTGAAAATTTAATGTTCCGCGTCCCAGTGACTTTCCGCATATAAGATAATCCGCAAATTAAGTGAGTTACTGCAGTTTTTACACTTCGCAATTATAAGAATTTGCTAGGTACACCACATTATTACATACAAACATAACACTGCACAGAATCGTCGAAGCAGCCGTTGACGAAAAAATAAGTGGTGTGCTTAATGCGCATTCGCATTCTCGCAATCCCGCCTGGAGTCTCCTACTAGCGGCTCCACGTCTTGAAACGGAGGTCATGGTCTTAACTACCCTTGGGTCGCTTGCTAGACTTATAACCTCAGAGAGCGGTTAATAGTTATTGTGGAGGTCAGAGAGACTAGTGTATGGGCGAATTATATTAGCCTTTTCCACTGTTTGCCCAACAGTGGATACTTGTATGGTCTTGACGGTGATGATCATTTATTATATAAATTAGTGTTTTTAAAATATAATATTTACGCAAGAGCGCACTCTATCTAAATACCTATGAGCAATGAAAACTAGACAACAATTTACTTTTTTAAATTTAAAGTGGAATTATTATTTCCTGTCAAATATTAGGGAATCAAATGCATTCTAAATATGAAATTTCAAATATTGAACATCGAATGTCTACATGAACCGAATACAAATCAGGAGCTTATTATCAAAACAAGTCAAGTCCATTTTTGCTTAAACGGTTTATATTTTAAAATTAAATTTTTCATTTTATTTCACATAAATCTTTAGTTGCAAAAAGGATCAAGTCCAGATACTTTCTTCGTTATCGCTCATACAAAATTCTTCTATGTTTCAGTGTAGTTCGTAACAGTAATTTGGAATTGAAAATTACTATTTACTCAATATGTTGAAAAGTGGACTTAACGCTTTTTGATAATAAGCTCCTGAAATGTTTGATGTGAAAACATGTGATGAATGTGCCAGTAAGCGCGTAAATGAATACATATTTATATGAAAACGCGGCTCTTACTGAGGCACTTTAACAGCCAGAGTTTTTTATATTATTTTTATCAAGCAGATTTTTCGCATTTCCGAGGAAAAGGCGCCGCATATTCAACAGTGTAAATTATCTTTTCATACTCTTTCACTATATACCGTAAATCAAAATTTTAATTAAAAACTTTTCACCAATTTTTCTTCTACATTGCACTAAAATTGTGAATTTCAGTTGAATTAGGTATATACCTAGTTCAATATTGAACTAGGTAGATATCTAATTCAATTGAATTGCTTCAATCTTCAATTGATTCATTGCTTTTTATGCTTGTAGATACAAGCATGAAAAGCATTTCAATTTTATTTCTGAGAGAATTCTATGTTAAAACGTGTCTCATTATCATTAGCATCTCAGCCGTAGGACGTTCATTGCGAAACACAGACCTCTCCCATAACTGTCCAATAGGACCGGTTAGAAACAGCTTCGAACCAGCGTCGACACGCGGTCCTTATCAGATCGTCTGTCCTACGCTGCGCTTTCCGATTCGTGCCCATCGCGGTCCCAGCGGGTCCAGCGGCCGTCGGCTCTCCGTAATATGTGTCCTGCCCACTACCCCTTCAAGCTCTGAAAACAGCTCTGAAAACGGCCCGAGAAATAAGATCACAAAATAAGCACAAAATACTCTTATTTCTCAAAGTACAATTCAACCAAAGCCAACGTTCGGACGCGTTAAAATGCCACAGCGTGTGTTTGATAACTGTTAAAAAGCGTTTAGAGTTAAGGGGGAGACAAACCCTAAATACTAAAAATATCCATTGTTTAATGAAAATGTTACAAGAAATGGACAAGACAATTGCTTTGAAAAATATATATATTATACTTAAACATGTGAAGAACCAATTGTATTAATTAGAATTTTCGTTAAAGTAATAGTAACTCCACAAAAAAAGTTAGAAAACAAGAAGAATTTGACTTTTATTGAAAATTCTCTCTAAAACGGCTTATTGCACACATATGAATCCTGTACCTATTAATAAGTTAATATCAGATTAAAAAACTGTATTAATAAAAAAAAATATTTTGTGTAACGTTCTAATGGTAAAAACAAAAAAAACACCATTTCTAGGCCTGTTGAATTGGATCCGCCGCCAGCGAGTTCTATAGTAAATGTCATTTGCCTCAGTGAAGCCCTTAAGGTATATTTTAAGTTAATTTAACAGATATAAACAGATAATAGCTTTAAGAATAATCAACACGGACTGTTTTTGATTTTGTATGAGACCTTTAATCTAGGTGTATTGTTGATCGAAGGATACTTTTATTCTTATATCGGTAACTTTCATTCGCCAACGAATCTCCTTCTTGATTCGGCAGAGTAAGAAATAACTAAGTTATATTTTTTTATGTAAAGATTAGCAAGCAGGTTGATGATCCAGTGAAAGTTTCATTTACCTTAACCTACTAACATAAGCAAAGCGACAGAGGTTGCAAGTGAGCTGCTGACCGTGACAGAACCTTCCCCCAAAAATGACCTCCCATATACAGATTTCATCTATTCACGTCACTCCGCCGCCGATTGCCGGTCCCAAGCCCGGATGAGAAAGGAGGAGGGTTGGCTCGAGAAGAGACAAAACCTCGCTGTAAAACTGTCAACGCCGAACCTCGGGCGGCGGCAAATAACCCGACACTGTAGCCGGCCTAACCAGCAGGCTCAAAGGAGGTGAGGAAATGCCCTCTTTTACTACACCGTAAGCCTGTGGTCATGTCTCACAGGAACGGGGGTCTTGGCTTAACCGCCCGGACCGCGAGGTAGAAAGCCTCTATAAAAATTTACCCCAACCCTACGGTATGACGCGCGCCAAGAGGGTGAATGGCTGAGGGGTTTCTCAGTCGCTAGCGGTCAACCTCCGATACCTGGGGACCTCGGAGTGTATGTACCCTTAGTCGGTAACGGGAAGGCCGACTGGACGTTTTTATAACCCGTATCTACTCGTGGGAACAATATGGATGAATTCTTAACAACATCATTGTTTTCCGGTTTGGATCTTGATGATCCATCAGAATCAGGCTCACCTGGAGGACGCTCCGACGCCTCCAATACAGCCTCGATAAAAGAAGCTGGCATGGATGAGAGGCTAGATCATGGGCAATCAGTGGACACAAACGCCGCTGAAATGCCTATGGCAACAGACTCGGTCCGTGATAGCACCAAAGATAGTAGGAAGCCGCTTAAAAAGCTTTCAGGCGCCGCAAGGAAACGCCTGAAGAGGCTTATCGCAGCCAACTACTCAGTAGCTGAGGCCAGGGCTATTGCTACAAAGCCTTGGAATCAGCTCGATATTGAAAGACCCCCTCCGAATCCGACGATGGCGAGGGTGAGCAGCAAGGAGGGTGATATTAAAACTCCTTCAGTGCCACCCAAAGCAATCGCTTCGAAACGCCAACGCTCGGAAGAGGAGTCTCCGAATCAGCCAAAAAAGACGGCAAAAACGGAGGAAACGCGGGCTGGTCCGTCGAGGGCTAGGCCCACGTTTAGGGAGGCTTTGGGAGCTTCGCGAGTGGGTATTCGCAGTAGCGAACCCATGAGCGAAGAACAAATGAGGCTGACGCATCGCAGCATCATCCTCGCTATTACCAGGGCTGAAAAAGGTACTGGTCCTAAGTTCTTGGGATTCTCCAAAAAGCCTGGCTGGATTCTCATCACGTGTGAGAACCAGTATAGCCAGGAGTGGCTTGTGAGCAGAATACCGAGCCTTAAACCGTGGCCTGAGGCGAACCTCTCATATATACCAGAGAAGGAATTGCCTAAGCCTACGATTTGCACCACTTTTGTGCCCAGCAGTGAAGCGGAGAGCCTAGATGAAGCTCTGCTGCTGCTGAGGACGCAAAATGTAGGGCTCAACACAGAGCACTGGAAAACCATCAGCAGTAGGGCTGAGAAGGGCGGCACTGTAACGACCTTCTTCATAGACGACCCTTCTGCTGAGGTCTTAAAAGCTGCGGAGTACAGGGCCGCTATTGGCTTTAAGAAGATAATTTTTAAAGTCAAGAGCGGCAATGACAACACAGCTGAGTCCACCGAGCCAACGAAGAGCTCCAGCCGGCGCGAGGGAGAGCAGCCCGTACAGCATTCTGTACAGGCAGGTGATGCCTCTCAGGTCGCAGGCAGGAGGATTGGTACGGTGGGGCGTGGGTCGCACCGAGGTGGGGGGGTTGTCAGAGGGCAGGCTAAGTCTGCAGGTGGAACTCGACGTCCGCCAAAGATGAAAGCCGGCCCCAAGGGCCCCTCTACTAAAAAGGGCGTCTAGGAAAAAAAAAAAAAAAAAAAAAAAAAAAAAAAAAAAAAAAAGGAGAAAGATGAGGGTGATTCAAATCAACCTTCATCATGCGATGGCTGCTACAGCAGTGCTAGAGCGCCTTCTCCTGCGGGGTGAGGTTGATGTCGCCCTCATACAAGAGCCCTGGACCCAAAATGGAGCGGTACTGGGACTTCAGTCTGCAGGTAAAATACTTCATAATACCTGTGGCTCAAAGCCCAGAGCAAGCATAGTTTTCAATAAAAATATTGAATATTTGCCAGTGCCAGAGTTATGTACTGACGACATGGCGGCAGCTTTTGTCAACATCAAGGGCAGGGAGGGAACACGCATCATTGTCTGTTCTGCGTACCTACCTTATGACGGACATGACCCTACGGTGGAGCTTGCGCGATTGGTGGCGTACGCGCAACATCACAAAGCCGAGCTACTTGTTGGAGCCGATGCCAATGCCCATCACGTAACGTGGGGCAGCACCGATACAAACAATAGAGGTGAGTTACTACATGACTTTCTCTTAGTTAACTGTTTACAGGTACTCAACAGAGGGAGCAAGCCGACCTTCGTGACAACCGCAAGGCAGGAAGTTTTAGACATAACCTTCGCCACTGACAACATGGCCAAGTTTATATCAAACTGGCATGTCAGTGGAGAAAGCTCTATGTCTGATCACAGACAAATCCGTTTTGATCTAGCAACATCTACAAAAGATCAAACTGTAACATACAGGGATCCAAAAGCTACAGCCTGGGACGCTTATAACAACAAACTAAGGCAAAATCTTGAGGACTTCCCCAAAAGTATATGTACACCGGAGGAGCTAGAACATACAGTGGAGGCTATCACGTGGGCAATAAAGAGTGCCTTTGAGGAAAGCTGTCCACTTAGAACAAAGCACTCCAAAAGAAATGTACCCTGGTGGAACTCAAGGCTCAAGAAGCTTCGGGAGAAAACCAGACGTCTATTCAACAAGGCAAGAAGAACCCTTGAATGGGAAAACTACAAGAAGGCCTTGACTGAATACAATAAGGAGATAAGGAAGTCCAAGCGTGCTGCATGGAGGAAGCTCTGCGAGGAATTAACACAAATGCCTCAAGGGGCCAGAATCCATAGACTGCTCGCGAAGGACAAGCCTAGTCAATTAGGGCTGCTTAAGAGACCTGATGGCTCCTTTACGAACACTGAAGAGGAAACTCTTCAGTTGCTGATAAAAACTCACTTTCCGGGGGCTCAGAGCTTTTCGGCCGGGTCAGACAGAACGCCTTTACACCAAAGGCCTCGAAATGAGGACCGTAACAGAGCGGCTGATCTCATCCGACCCAAAGTTGTAAAATGGGCTATTAAGTCCTTTAAACCCCTGAAGTCCAGTGGTGAAGACGGACTGTTGCCCATTCTATTACAGAAAGGCATAGACGTACTCACGCCGTATCTGGTAAAGATCTACCGGGCAAGTTATGCCTGGGGATATATACCGGAACAATGGACCCGGGCTAAGGTATTATTTATACCTAAGGCAGGTCGGAGGGATTATGCTCTGCCTAAGTCCTTCAGACCAATTTGCCTTACGTCCTTTATGCTTAAAACTCTAGAAAAAATTATAGATAAATACATAAGGGACAAAGCCCTGGCCTCGAAACCCATTCATTCCACCCAGCACGCCTATCAGAAGGGAAGGTCCACAGAGACGGCCTTGATCCAACTAGCTGACAGGGCGGAAAGGGCTTTGGATGATAAACAGATAGCTCTGTGTGCATTTTTGGATATAGAAGGCGCATTTGATAATACTCCCACCGACACGTTAGTGAGGGGACTACAAAACAAAAATGTGGACCCGACTACAGTTAGGTGGGTAAAGGCCATGCTATCCAAACGTAAAGCGAAGGTCAAACTACACGATACCTCGCTCACTGTAGTAACTACAAGAGGATGCCCGCAGGGCGGTGTTCTATCGCCACTGCTTTGGACTCTTGCAGTTGATCAACTTCTGTACAGGCTGGCAGAACACAGGATCGATGCCCTAGGTTATGCTGATGACCTAGTGGTGATCATAAGAGGCTTCTGCCAAAGCACAATTTCGGCCCTGTTACAGAAAGCTTTAAACATCATTTGCGAATGGTGCACAGCAAATGAACTGTTAGTCAACGGTGATAAAACCGCTATAGTACCGTTTACCAAAAAGAGGCTACTGGACAAATTAAAGCCACCTCTAGTAAATGGTAAACGAGTTGAATTTTCCTCAGAGGTCAAATATCTGGGAGTTACTTTCGACCAGAGACTAACGTGGAATACACACATTGGAAATGTGATAAATAAGGCTAAGGCAGCCTTATTCATCAGTCGTCGAATGGTAGGGAAGAGCTGGGGCCCGTGTCCAAAGCTCACCCTCTGGCTGTACACTGCTATTGTGAGGCCGATGATCGCATACGCCTCTATAGTATGGTATAGAAAAGCCAACCAGAAAACGACCATCGACAAGCTTAATGGCTTACAGCGTTTGGCATGTCTGATGACAACAGGAGCCATGTCGAGTTCCCCCGGAGCATCTCTGGAGGCTATCCTGGGCTTACCGCCTCTAAATCTATTTTTAGAGAAGGAGGCGAGAACCAGCATGCACAGAATGATGAATCGGGGTAAACACAATTGGCTGTCCAAGGTACTCAGAGCTCTAGAAGACTCAGTACTAAGGGATCCTATCTTAGGCATGCCTACTGATACAATGGTACCACAGTACATAGAAGCAAAGTATTATACTGTGGAGCTACTCTCAAGAGAAAACTGGTCAAATAATAAGATCTCTTGGGAGGAAGGTAGCCTTTCTTGGTATACTGATGGGTCCAAATCAGGACCTGACGTAGGCTGTGGAGTGTATGGCGGTGACCAGGAATACAGGACCAGTGTAAACTTGGGACAATACGCCAGCATCTTCCAAGCAGAGGTCTTCGCCATCTTAGAATGCGCGGAAATCAACCTGCAAAGAAACTACGTCAACCGTGTAATTTACATTCACTCAGATAGTCAGGCTGCACTTCAGGCACTGGACTCAGACTCTACAGTCTCAAAGCTGGTGCGAAACTGTGTAGACTACTTAAATACCTTAGGGCGCAAGAACAAAGTGGTCCTGGCCATATGGGGATCGAAGGCAATGAACTGGCCGACGAACTGGCTCGTGTAGGCGCAAAAGGTAGGCTAATAGGTCCTGAACCTATGTGCGGACTACCAAATAGCCTAGCTCGCTGGACCATATGGAATCAGTGCTTTATTAAATCTTACAAACGCTGGACTGACTTGCCAGGTTTGAACCATTCCAAAGCGCTCATTAAAGCCTATAGTCGAAACGCAACAAATCAGGCTATGTCGCTTAGCAGGAGCAATTTGTGTATGCTATCTAGGGCGCTAACGGGGCACTGCCGCCTCAATAGGCACCTAAAAGTAATGGGGCTCACTAGTACGGGAGAGTGTCGCTTCTGCCATGAGGCAGAAGAAACACCAATGCATATCCTGTGCGAATGTGGCCCCCTGATGCACAAGCGCAGTCACATCCTAGGAAGCCACACAATGGCTTGTGAAGATGTGAAGAATGCCTCTATCAAAAAAGTACTACAGTTCCTTAACGTGGTAGGTATAGGTAGAGAGCTTTAGTTCACGTGGCGATCACAATATTTCAGCAATGGACGACGTGATACTGGTACTCTAGCAGACAGAAATAGCCACTAAGATAAGATAAAGATAAAGATAAAGATTCACGTCACACGTCTGCGTTTGGGTCACAGAAATTGATATGTGTACCAAATTTCAACTTAATCGGTCTAGTAGACTACTCTTACTCTTAAACACATGTAAAGCTTTTTGCATTTTGACACAGTTTTCACTAATGGAGAAGGTTATAAACGAGCATGGTTTGTGTGAATAGAGAAAAAATTGTATCCTCGCAAAGCCCAGGCAGATCGCTAGTAAAAAATAAAGCATAAGAACCTAAGACTATATATAAGTATACTAGCTGAACACAGCTACGCTCCCCTGCGGCCCGCGTGCGCGTGGGGCGCGTGGTACTGAACACTGCCTTTATACAATACTATTGATCGTAACGTGTTCTTATCCTTCCTCGATAAATGAACTATTCAACACAGAAAGAATTTTTCAATTCGAACCAGTAGTTCCTGAGATTAGCGCGTTCAAACAAACAAACTCTTCAGCTTTATATATTAGTAGAGATTGAGAGTAGATGGCGCTTTCAAGACGGTTCCTCAACGCCATTACCACTTCAGCTGACTGATTATTTGGTCTACGCCGACTACCTTGGCTGTCCAATTGATATCCGCATTTGGAATCACATCCTTCAGAGAAATGCCATGAATTGTCATCTTCAAATCTCGCTGAATGACTGGCAGTATGTATATAGACGATACATTTCGTCACTATCTACGACTCAGCATCGATATATATTTTTTAAGGCTTGGAATAATGGACAATAAAATATCGAAAATATTTGTACTTCATCTATGTATTGAAGATTATCTATGTACCTAATTATTGGCACAGACCTCTTATATCAATCTGTAATGTAGGGTAATTGTATTAAGGTTGTGTATATATAGGGTAGTCATCAACATAATTTCGAACATGAAACAGCGTTTCAGATATAGGCCATATGATCAGGACTTTTTTCCAGAATTGCAAACACAAACTGGTTTCAACCTCAATACATTTTTCCAACAATATAGAGCCATTTCCCACGTCACAAATGACTCATTCGCTGCTCTTCAGGATTTATTCCCTGAAAGAGTAATAAGTCGCCGAGGAGATATCAACTGCCCACCGAGGAGACCAGATTTAACGCATGCTGATTTTTTTCTCTAGGGCTTCTTAAAAAGAAAAGTTTTCAAACTAATGGCACCCCCAATTTGAATATTTTAAAGCAGACAATTACAAAGAAAATCAACGCAATTCCAAGGGCGATGCAGACGGACTGACCAAATGATCGCGGAACGCAGAGTGACCTATACCACTTGCCTAATCAAACGCCCGAGACAAAGCGCTGAGGCAATCAACTTAACCATTAGACCAAGGCTTATCATGAAACAAAGTATAATTTCTATTTCCTCATACAAAATTTACAAATCTTCAAATAAATTGTATTATTGTTTAGAAATAAATCCATCTAATAAGTAAATAATTAAATATGTATCATTGGCGATGATACACTAATAAGAACTAAGCTGCAGATCCTGGCACATAGACGCAAAGTTGCCTGTCTGTGTGTATTCTATAAGATGTACTTCGGAGAGTGTGCTCGAGAGCTGCATGAGATCATACCGCCTTCCCCTTTCTTCTATCGGACATGCAGACGTACGGCTGGTACCATCCTCACCTTGTCGAAATCCCTCTAATTCGGACCGAGCGTTTTAAAACATATTTTGTGATGCGCACTGCTAAGGATTGGAACTCCCTGCCGGCGTCTGTATTTCCGAGCTCATATAACCCAAATCTTTTCAAGGTTCGAGTGAATAGGCATCTTCTGGGTGAGCTCGCTCCATCTTCGGCCTCATCCTTCCTATATGGATAGATGCTGGTCAAGAGCAAACCCATCTATAGTAAAAAAAAAAAAAATATCATAAGGTAATGTGAAAATATGTAAAGTAATTTACAAGTAATTAAAAATTTCTTCACAAGCAAAAGTCCTGACGCATTCTCCTTGAAACCTAACTTTGACATTCCATCTTTAAATGTGTCATTCCTTCGAATATTTGAAGGAAATGAGATCGTAATGCTTTCGCATCGAGCAAACGAGACGCCATTTTAGTCGCCCGCCTCAACAAAATGGCGAGTCACTGAACAGGGCCGTTTGGAAATGTTGCCTTCGTATATTTAGATATAAAGAATAGTCAGCTTAAAATTAAAATTTGTCATATTAATTTGCCTTAATTTTTTTCTTAGAAAAATATATCCCTGATTTTAGCCATAGAAACTGCTAGTAAATGGACGGGTCTGAATATTTTAAATATTTGATTTAAAATTAACAAATGCAACTAAATAGTAGTAATAATAAAAATCCTAAAAAATATTTTTCAAAAGTTATCATTGTTTGCCTCTACTCCTGTCGGAAGTGTAAATGTCTACGATTCGTAGAGCCCAAAATAAATAAACACAAATATACTACCAGATTTGTTAGGCCAAATCGACCATTAAAGGGGCACTTTCCAACTCGAACAGCTTACTTATTTCATACTACGTAATTCCACGATTACTCATTAATTATAGGTCGTAGCAATATATAAAAAAAACAATAACATTTCTTTATTGTTTTTTGGTGTGCATCGCAAGAAAAAACTGAAATTAATTTTATATCTAGTATAATTAATTTCTAAAATGTGCAAAATTTGTGACATTTTCGCAGGTTGAATTCTTGTAATTACTGACTAAAATTCAAAAATGTTTTTCCATGGAAACATCCTACTTATAATGTACATTTGAAATTGGGATGTCAATAGCTACCATCTATAAAAGTTTTTCTAAAATATTGGAATTGCTGGCGTATGTTTTATTATTTTCGCTAGTTGAATAAGTGGCAGAATGTGTTGCGTCGCAGAAGTCTTTGGTTATTCGCATTATATTAAGTTGAGACAACAAATTCTCCTAAATACCTATAATTGAGTTCCCACGTTCGTACAGCGCCACCTTAAATATGAATACTACTGCCAAAACACTCGCTGTGGGGGACTCGCCCGGTGAAGTGACTTATCACCGAGAATAACCTCCTCCCCCCCCCCCCCCCCCCCCGATTCCACCATCAGCGGTGATGTGCGGGTTCGAGTTCACAGCGAGGCATTATCCTCGGATTGAAAGAGGTACCTGCAAGAGAAGAAGTGTTAACAACGCGCCACTGTTTGTTCGCCTCTCAGACGATTCAAAAAATCACCCTTTCTTTTGTTTCGCAACACGGATACAAAACTCCATACAGTAGACCGTTAAAAAAATCGCACAATAGTATATTTCATTACAAGTGCGGAAAGGCTGTCATTGCAAAGAGTTCCGACAAATGTCTACCCGAGTCGAGGCGCAGCCGAAGGCGAGGGTTGACAGTCGGAACAAGTTGCAATGACGGTTCCGCACGTGTACTGAACGACTATTTTTAATACAGTTGCGAAAAAATGAAGCAATTTAATAAAACAAACAACTAAACTCGCAAAGAAAATTTCTGATGGCACCAACCGTAGAATATCAACAGAGATTTTTTTTTCTTCACCCATTCTGGTAGGCAAAGAAAACTATGCCCATGCAGCCAAGTCAGTTAATGGGATATTATTCATGGCGTATTGTGTTAAATTTTAATATAAATAATACGCGTAGCGAGTTTTATTAGTAAAGTGAGCAATAGTCGAATCTTTGTTTTTTTTTTGCGATCAAATATAAAATCGTTTATCCTGAGTTACTATCAACAGTCTATCTACGAAGTCTAGAAAGCTAATATTTGGAACATAGCTTTATTTTATGCATCTGCTAAGAAAGTATTGCCTTTTTTTTACGAGGAGAAATCCATTTACGGAATCCCTACCGTTGGCAGGGACTGGTCCTACCCACTAAAACTCCCCGGTGTCTCCTTGCCCTTTGAGCGGGGTGGACCGGGTTCTGCCGAGGCAACAACTCCGATGTGAGAAAGTATTGCCTAACTTGTCTTGTTGAAAATCCATATCTATATCTATATCTATATCTATATCTATATCTATATCTATATCTATATCTATATCTATATCTATATCTATATCTATATCTATATCTATATCTATATCTATATCTATATCTATATCTATATCTATATCTATATCTATATCTATATCGTTTTGAATTTGGAAAGTTGGAACCCTCCAACTGTAAAAAAGTAGAATTTTTTTATTGATATGAAATGAAATGAAACCTAACCTAACTCATTCAATCAAATCATTAAATCTGATATTGAAACAAATTAGTAGCTTCTTTTTAGAAATATACGTATTTGCATGAATCATAAAAACTTCTATGATTTTTTTAGTAAAAACTTCATGGTTGGATTATTTTGACCAAAGATAATTGTATTACTAATACCAAAGATAATTGTATTAGGACTAATACAACATCTTTGATTTTGACAGTTATTTATTTTGACAGTTGGGAAAGAGAACGCACGAGTTCGGGAAAGGTAAAAAAAAATGCACGAGTATGTAATAGCCCACATCCCGAACGCTATACGTCCCTGCTAACTTTTTGAGCAACTGTATTAAAAAATCCGTATATTATTCACTTTTAACAATTAAAGTTCCGCGTATAAAAAAAACCCGCTTCGCGTTCATATCAATTTCGCAATCACGTTTTTTACAACTCGCCACAGACTCCCGCAAGTCAACGCAGGTCAGTGACATAGATTATATCAACGGCTAGGAGTGATAGAAATCGAACTAATCACAAAGGTTGGGTATTATAATAGTGTGTATATGTTCTATGCTGAGTCAATGACATCCTTAGGCAATAAGCACCTCAATAATCATTCTTTAAAAAACAAAAAGAGCCCACGAATCTTGTTACTGATTGAGTTCTGGCATGAACTCTTCTTTTAAAATAATACGTACCTACCTATATAACAAATACGCTTATAGTGTGCTTACCACGGCGCGTTTAATATCAAAGCATGATGTCTTATGGGCCGTAAAAATATGCGATAGAAGCCACAATTATCGAGAAGTTGCAGGCTCTTTATTGCTCTTTTTGTCCAGTGGCACAAACTACCAGTTGAGGTTTTACTACCCTCTATACTGAGTACAACAAAGAACTCTTCAAGAGAATTTATAAATTCCTTAATAGTCGGCAGCTTGCTTGCCCTACTGGTGATGGTAACGTTAGGCAAATGATTCATATTACTTCGCATTACTTGGATGAGGTGTCGCAGCGCACGCTCTTTCCTGTGGTCTTTCTGAGCAGAAACTTTGTAATGATCTTGTGGCGATTGACTCGCACCGAGTTAATTGTCCTGTGTCATGCGACACAGTTTAGTTAACAGACTGTCAGTGGTGACCTTGTAAACAGATGGTAATATATACAGAGTTTTTGGAGGAGTAAACCGTTTCAACATTGTATTTTATTTCCGTAACCATCATCACATCCACCGGGCTGCTGGATCCAGTTCAACACATTGAACTGGATACGACATCACTCCATTCCTCGTCGCCGGTAGACGTCCGACTTCGGTCACCTACACTGGTGACCGCCGACGTGATTGAACACGCAACTTTCTGTTAAGCACTACGGCGATACTTCCTGGAACTCTCGAAGCCGTCAAAATCCACGTTTGTTGTCACAATAACTACTACACGTGATAACGCTGTGCAAGTCTAAAACCGCATCCATTTCTTGAACATTTTTGTGCTGCATGAATTTTTTTTTATGAGTATGAACATATTTCGTGCATCGTGCGTTTGCATTTGCATGAAGTTTCACTAACCGAGGTACCTAATCGCTGCTTGGAAGTCTTGGAACTACGCACAAATAAGGTATTCAATATTCTAAGCACTAACAAGGCATAACAGTGGTGTGCGGGGTGTACTATCACAACTTACATACCTATAAACTTTATAAGTGTACTTACTCATTAATAACAATTGTTATTATTCGTCGATCTTATGTTGAACATTATGTACATACAGGAGATATTATACTAACATTAGCTATCTATTAGACGCCTAACATCATCAGTGTATAAAGTATTAGTAAATAACCTTAGTTTTAGTTTAACAAGTTATTTTCAATCTATGCTACCTGTTATTAATAATTTTCCAGTTAAGTAAGCACATCATATCCCTCCCAGCATTAAATTTTGTTACGAAGAATTGTGATTTCAATCCTAATAGTTGAGGGAATTTATAGACTGCTTTCAAAACACAAGCTACTAATTATTTTAATAACTCATTACCTGTTGACTATTGTTTTTTTTCTTCAATCTCAACATAATTTTGTATTGTGCTACAACTTAGAACTTCATAATAATTTATATTTCTGCTGTGTATATGTGTTGTGTAGATATATGTTTGTGTTATTTACATTTTAACTCAATGTCTTGGCATTTACTAATTTGTTTTCTACATACACATCACTTCTCACAGAGAGGGACTATTCTGTAACCTCACATTAGAAAGAGCCCTATTCTGGCATGCCTTAATATTTGGTTGTGGTTATTTTTATTTTTTGTGTGGACATTGTTCTATATTTGACGGGCCTTATTTATGTGCATGTTTTCTATTTTTTTATTTTACTAACATCATGGCAGAGGCCCAACTTAACATGCTAAAGGAGAAATTAGAACAGGCGCTGGCCGAGAAGGCCGTTTTAGAGTCCCAAATAGGAGCCACTACTAAACCTAATGAAGCCTGTAAAGTTTCAGTTAAACTCCCTCCATTTTGGCCCGACAAGCCCGCTGTTTGGTTCGCTCAGGTGGAAGCCAATTTCGAAATCGCCGGAATAGTTTCCGACTCAACAAAATATAATTATGTCGTTGGCCAGCTAGACCACAAATTAGCTGGGGAAGTTGAAGATATCATTACCCGCCCATTAGAGAAGGGCAAGTACTACCCTACTCTGAAGTCAGAATTGATAAGCAGGCTTTCTATTTCAGAATCCCAAAAAATCAGTCAATTGCTGAGTGACGAGGAACTTGGCGACAGAAAGCCGTCGCAGTTCCTCCGCCACTTGAAGTCCCTAGCTGGAACTACCTTGACTGACCAAAGCCTCTTAAGACAACTTTGGTTGAGACGCCTCCCTCAGGAAATCCAGGTGGTACTTGCTCCTTCTGCAGACCTTTCATTGGAAAAATTGGCAGAACTCGCTGATAGAGTGGTCGAGCTTACTGGGCGTTCCCTTGCTGTATGCTCTACTTCTAC
Organism: Bembecia ichneumoniformis; assembly: GCA_910589475.2. NCBI lineage: Eukaryota > Metazoa > Arthropoda > Insecta > Lepidoptera > Sesiidae > Bembecia > Bembecia ichneumoniformis. Next base: position 2,526,787 of record OU342520.1, read on the forward strand.
TAACCCTCCCGACAGTGTACAAGCACTCGCCTCGCAGGTAGCTGAGCTTACAAAAATCGTACAAGCTATGGCCGTGAAAGACCGCAGTCGCTCTAGAAGTAGATTTACTACACGCAGCCCGTCACCACGCCCTTACTCAGCAAGCAAACATTGCTGGTATCACAAACGCTTTGCCTCACGCGCCCAGAAGTGTGTATCGCCTTGCAGCTGGAACTCGGAAAATCAGAGAGGCAGTCAGTAGCGGCGGCAACTGATTGCCTACTCTCAAGCCGCCGCCTGTTCGTTACTGACCAGGTAACCAAACGTCAATTTCTCATTGACACCGGCTCTGATTTGTGCTGTTTTCCACACCGCTGGGTTCAGTCGTCGGCTCGTCGACGTGAAGACACCGACTACACACTCACGGCTGCTAATGGTAGTAACATCAGAACTTTCGGTACCATCACCTTAAATCTTAACCTAGGGCTGCGTCGCAATTTTGCATGGCAGTTTGTCGTTGCTGACGTAGAGAGGGCGATAATAGGTGCCGATTTTTTGGCATATTATCACCTGTTGCCAGATTGCCGCTATAAAAAGCTAGTTGACAATACAACCGGTTTATGCACCGTCGTTCCCACAACCAATATAAAGCAGCTGAGTGTTAAGGCCGTGGTCGCTGGAAGTTCTCCTTTCACTTCCATCCTCACCGAGTTTCCAGATTTAACTCGTCCACCCGGCTTACCAAGGGTTATTAAACATAACACTGTGCATTTTATTAAAACCACTGAAGGCCCCCCCGTGTCTTGCCGATCTCGCCGTTTAGCACCACAGAAATTAAATTCTGCTAAGAAGGAGTTTGAGGACATGGTAAGCAGTGGCACTGCGAGGCCTTCGAAAAGTGCATGGTCTTCCCCATTACATATGACTCCAAAAAAAGACAATACCTGGCGCCCCTGTGGTGATTATCGTGCCCTTAACGCCAGGACTGTACCAGACAGGTACCCAGTGCGCCATATCAACGATTTCGCGAATAATCTCACTGGTTCAAAGGTGTTCAGCACTCTGGACCTCGTAAAAGCATACCACCAGATACCCGTGTTTAAAGACGATATTTCAAAGACGGCCATCGTTACCCCGTTTGGCCTCTTCGAATTCCCATTCATGACCTTCGGTCTGCGCAATGCTGGACAAACATTCCAGCGTTTTATCGATGAGGTCACACGGGGCCTCAATTTCTGTTTTCCATATATTGACGACATTCTGGTCTTCTCGCCTAATGAGACCCTTCACAAGGAACACCTTAGAAAGCTGTTTAAGCGCCTTCAGGACTACGGTGTTATTATCAACCCGTCTAAATGCATCCTTGGCGTCAGTGAGGTTAACTTCCTAGGATATTGTATCAGCGCTGATGGTACTCGTCCTCCTCAGGAGCGTATCAAAGCCCTACTGGATTTTCCCCCTCCGGAAACCGTACAAGGCATGAGGAGATTTCTCGGCATGTTTAATTACTATCGCCGTTTCATTCCCCATGCTGCCAAATTTCAGGCCCCACTCATTCAGGCTTTGGTCGCAGCTAATAGCAAGGGACGGAAACCATACCCTTGGGTTCCCGAGCTACTGCAGCAGTTTGAAGAGTGTAAGAGGAGCCTGTCTAACGCCACCCTGCTACACCACGCTATCGCCGACGTACCGCTTGGTTTATTTACCGATGCGTCGAGTTTGCATATTGGCGCGTGCCTGCAGCAGTACATTGACGGAAGATGGTCCCCTCTTGCATTCTTCAGTAAAAAATTGACGTTGAGACAGTCTGAGTGGCCTGCTTATTACCGCGAGCTCTTGGCTGTGTACGAGGCCGTACAGCACTTTAGGTACATCCTTGAGGTGCAACACACCACCATTTACACGGACCACAAACCTTTACTGTACGCTTTCGTACAGCGCCGTGAAAAGCTTCCGCCCGCACAGCTCAACCAACTATCCTTCATCAGCCAGTTTACAACCGATATCAAATATATCAAGGGCGAAGACAACGTCGTTGCCGATGCTATGTCTCGGGTCGACGAAATTTCTCTCGAGCAGGAGTATGAGGCTCTTGTCAAGTCACAGGAAGCAGATAGGGAGTTGATCACGTTATTGTTGGAAAATTCCAGCCTTAAGTTATCCAAAGTCAGGGTCCCTGGCACTGGCATCTCACTGTACTGCGATATTTCTACCGGCAAGCCTCGACCCTATGTTCCACAGGACTTGCGACACGTTGTTTTCAACAAGCTACACGGTTTAAGCCACCCGGGCATTCAAGCCTCTACTCGCCTCTTAACTGACCGCTACGTTTGGCCGTCTATCAACAAAGACTGCAAAGAGTGGGCTCGTACTTGTGACGCGTGTCAGCGCTCCAAGGTCACGAGACACAACACCGCTCCCCTAGGTAGTTTCAGCACCCCCTCAGGGCGTTTTATGCACATCCATATTGACATCATTGGCCCTCTGCCCCTATGCAAAGATTACCGTTATTGTTTGACTGCAATAGACAGGGTTTCTAGATGGCCAGAAGTTTGGCCCATGCATACGATTACGGCTGAGGAGGTGGCTGAAACTTTAGTTAGAGAGTGGATCTCTCGCTTCGGTGTGCCTTCAATCATAACGACAGATCAAGGTACTCAATTTGAGTCCGATTTGTTTCATCGATTGATGCAGACCTTCGCCACAAAACGTATCAGAACCACTTCCTATCACCCCCAGGCCAATGGCATGATTGAACGCGTCCATCGCCAATTAAAGGCTGCCATCATGTGCCACGGTGGCGAGTGGGTGAGCGCTCTACCTATTGTACTTCTGGGAATGCGATCCGCTTTCAAACAAGATCTAAAAGCTTCTGTTGCCGAGATGCTTTATGGCGAAACTCTGCGTCTTCCTGGCGAACTATTAGTATCCTCACGCAGCTCTGAGAACATCAAAGACCCAGCTGATTTTGTCGTCTCGCTGAGCCGGCATATGTCAAATATCCGACCTGTCGCTGCATCACGACATAGGGCCTCTACTACCTTCATCTTCAAAGACCTCGCCAGGTCTTCTCACGTTTACCTTCGTGAAGACGCTGTTCGTCGACCCCTTCAACCGCCCTATTCAGGTCCTTTTAAGATTTGCAATAGGTCCCCTGACGGAAAAACTCTGACGCTCAACATCAAGAATAGAGAAGTTACAGTTAGCGTCGACAGGGTCAAGCCTGCTTTCATTGAACAAACGGACCCTGTTCGTGATGCAGATACCCCTACGCTAGCGCCTCCGCCTGTGAACCTCTCTACACCCGTCAATCAGCGAAACCCTACAGGTGCAGCTCCATCAGCTTCTAAACCTACGTCCTCGCCAACTTTCGACCCCCCTAAGACGCCTTACACCACACGCTCTGGCAGGTGCGTTAGATTTAAAATATTCTAAGACTAACTTGTCCCTCTCCGTGGGGGGGTGGTGTGGCGATTGACTCGCACCGAGTTAATTGTCCTGTGTCATGCGACACAGTTTAGTTAACAGACTGTCAGTGGTGACCTTGTAAACAGATGGTAATATATACAGAGTTTTTGGAGGAGTAAACCGTTTCAACATTGTATTTTATTTCCGTAACCATCATCACATCCACCGGGCTGCTGGATCCAGTTCAACACATTGAACTGGATACGACATCACTCCATTCCTCGTCGCCGGTAGACGTCCGACTTCGGTCACCTACAATCTCCCTTCTGAAATGTTTCAAACTAGCTAAAATATGGGCTCCTTCAAGCTTGTCGTTAACAAATTCCTATAGCATATGTATAAAATACGCTTATGTAGGCATCTCTTCTTATATATAAAAATGAATCCCTATTTCTCCTGGTCACGGCATCACGCGTGAACGGGTAGACCGATTTTAATTCGGTTTTCGCTAATGGAAAGAGGGATAAACGGGGAATGTTTTAGGGTATATAAAAATTGCACGCCGGCGAAGCCGGGGGCGGGCCGCTAGTTCATTTATACAAAATTTCAGTGTTACTGCTTTTCTGCTGCTAATATACTGCTTTTCTGCTTATTGTATTGACTGTTTCGCAATAGTTTCAATTTAATAATCTCTAAATCACGGAAAAGGGCACACTGCGTTTCTCAGTCATTTGGGCAGCCAGTTTGGCGGCACCCTTATTACGGAAGACCACGATGAAATAACAACATAAATAAATGTATGTAACCTAGAATACAAGTGGATTATAATGTAATTGAAGTCAATTATTCTAATATTGAGTTTTATTCAAAGCAACTACCCTTCTGAATTCTAATAAACATATGTGCTGTTTTGTAATTTAATGGTGATTTTATATTTATTTAATATAAAAAGAGAATTCATTTCTACCTGTTTTAAATTTTAAAATTTTGAATACAGTCATCAAAGAGTATTTTATCATGCACTAGCCCTTTTTCAATATTTACTGCCTATGTATTTTTGTTAGGCGTTCATTTTTTTAGATGATCCCTCGGGAACAAAACTTTTTCAGGACGTGATGATCGGTTGAGTATTTAAGGCGTGAGCCTAACAAACACACAAATTTACTTTCTTACTTTAAAATATTAATAATATTTAAAAATTAATTAATATTTCTGCGAATTTAAGGTATGCTGGAGCCTATTTCCTATTCTCTTCTTATTCCATATTCTAATTCCTTATTCCTTTATCCTATGAGTAGGATGAAGGAATAAGGAATTAGTAGGGAATAGGAAATAGGCCCTTAGGGACGACGGTAGCCACCTACTGTGAAGTAGATGGTCAGTTTGCTTGTCGACCTCATGGTATAGTCAAGTTTTTTAATTGTCGTCAATTAAAAAACTTGACTATACCATGACAATCCTATGTAGCATCTATTTTAATATTTTCTGAATATGGGTTTAAGTAATATGATTTTAAGTAAAATTGCAGTTGCTGATTTCAAATAAAATTACTTATGTACTTAACTATTTTATCTAGCTTGAATACAAATTGCACATTGAGCGAATCTGTGCGAAGTAAATCTAATAGAATACAGTTCCAACTCCCAAAATGGCAGCTGAAGATGTCAAATGGAACATTCGAGAAAGCTATTATTCTAACTACGTCTGGGTATTCCATTAGTTTTGTCCATTGTGCTTATAGAGAGGTCTTCGCTCTTGTTACATCAATATGTTTCCCCAACCTATATACTATACGTATACATATAGTTTTTTATACAATATAACATAATATAGTCGTTGTCAAACCAAAATCTGTATACTTTTGAGATATTGACAAAAGAAGTTTTCCTAAAAAAATTTACATGAAGGTTTATTTTAAAAAGCAGTAAGTATTTTATTAGTAACTTAGGGTTGTTATACCTACGTTAACTTATTGGTCTTTTAAAAATGTATGTTTTATAATTTATTTTTAGTTTTTATAAAAGTTACTCTTTTATAAAAATTACTCTTTTATATAAAATTTTGAACATATCAGATTCTATCTGCTGCACATAGCATATTTTGTTAAGAGGTCGCAGTTTGACAAATAGTACTCATAAGCACTTAGTAGTTTTTTTTACGATAGAAAGGCACTGAATTCACTGAGGTCAAAATGTTGAAATCGCAAAAAAGTGCATATAGCAAATTTTAATTTGACAATGACTATATACAGAACTGGCGCAAAATAGCATATAATACTAACGGATAGACAAAAGCAAATATTCACATGTTATATATGAAATACTTATATAAGGTATAAATATTTGGTATATAATATCCATTACATTTATATACATATTTGTGATAAACCCCCTCCCGACTTGGACGGATGCAGTATTTTTTTGTCAGTTATATACACCAATCTTCCTAGCTCTTTTATCGTTCCTTCCATTAGTGAAAACTATATCAAAAACGGTTGGGCGCTTAAGAAGAAGTTAGCGGATGAAAGACAGAGGCAGACAGAAATTTAAATTTTATAAAGTCTATAAATATTTCACTATGTAGTACAATACGGACGAATGCATTTTTTTTTCGCATTTATACACATAAATCTTCCTTGTTCGCTCTTTCCGCTATATAGTGAAAACCTTATGAAAATCCATTGAGTTGTTTAAGAAAGAAAGACTTTTATTCACTGCACGAAAGACACATTATGTACAAGAACAGGGAAGAAATTAATAATAATAAAAAAAACGTGTGTGTGTCCTCGCGGCAGCGAATCGGATACTGGCTCAGCATTGTGCTGAGGTGCTGACAAACACCTACAGCGCTGATTTTCAGCCAGCACCGTATGTGACTCATTGGACACCATACAAACTTACTTTATAAATTACTATATACATACACATACATACATACACACACATAAACATAAACATACACATACATATATACACATATATATACATATACACATACATACACACATACACATACATATATATATATATATACATATAAAATTACTTATTTATACATAATGCACTGCTTCTATTGAGAGAAAAGGCGCGAAAAAAAGGAAATTCTACAGTCATCAATAATATTAGTACTAAATTTTGATATTATGAATTATCATGAAGAATTATCATCCAAAATTCATGAAGGATTATGAATTTTGGAGCGCCAACAAATAACCCCTAAGCTCACGCCTAAAGGTGTACCTACTAGACGCTCCTTAGACAGGTGGAGGAAGATCATTCCAGCACTTGGACGCCGCAAACCTGAAACTTCCTCGGAAGGCCGCTGTCCTGTGAACAGGCACGATAGCCGTGGACCTTATTCTGCGCACGCGTTTGGGCCATTGGAGTTTAGAATAAGTTAGCGGAGAAACATAGGGAGTAAATATTTATATATATTACATTACAATCGTTCAACCTATAATTCAGCATCAAAAATTGTGGAAGAAAGGAATCAGGCGTGGTAATGAGTGTCGGTCGGTTCTGAGGTCGTTTTTAGGCACATAAACATATTTAGATGCCATAGAAAATGTGACCTTTTCGGACGTTAATTTAAAATTAAATATGGATTAGGTAGTTTCCGTTCACGATTGTCTGAACTCGGGGGAAATCAAAATAGTACGATAAATAAGTCACGCGGAACAGTTTGTCAGCGTTGGAAGTGAAATAGAAAAACTCAGTGAGAGGAGAGAGAAATAACGCAAATATGTACTTAAATATACATATTTTATATGAGATCATAATTTTACATTAGCAGAAAATTTCTGTGATAAAATTTTAAGTACCTACCTAACTAACAATTAGTTCAACAGTTAAAACGGATTTATAAACAACTGATTATAAAGGTAATTTCATTTTTTTATATATTGTTACGTGTGGGGTGAGTCAATCTGCCGTGTAAGGGCGAAAATCAACTATTTATTTCCACAAACCAAGATGACTTCTAAAGGGGCTAAACGAAAGGTCCGATAAAACCGTTAGACTTGCCAAGAGTCGTCAATAATTCCCTTATGAGTCGCTGGTTTACTGTGGCAGGTAAGTTCCGAAGTATCGCTTTCGAATCGTAGAATCGAACTGTGTGCTAGCTCGCCACTTCGCCTATTTATATCCGCTGCCAATCGTCTAGATCTTTCTCAAATTTAGTACAAACAACCAACAAACAAATACAAGTAGGAAAAAAAGTAAGTAAACAAGTAACACGTATTGTAAACAAGGTCATTGAAAGTTCGGGAACGCTATTTCTGTTGAATGTGAGCTCTATGTTGAGTGCATAAGGACCATTTTCCCTTGACAATAACCGGAGAGAGGGGCGACTTCTATTCTAAGGTGGAACTTTCCAGATTTGTTGACATGCGAAGACGCTTTTCTAGAACGTTCCATGGTTCCATGTATAATATCCAATATTATTGGATATTATACTAATTTTAACGTCAGATTGATCAATTCAACTAATTCGCTATGGTATGTGCTGTCTCACTCCCCACCATATCTCACCTGCCTATACATCTGTTGCCACCGTGCCGATAGCCGAACGCTAGCAGCTAATCAGTCGTAAGAAAACGTCGTACCGAGACGTCGTCGTGCGAGTCAACCGGCAAATCTCGAGATTTGAATTATTCGTCCGCAAATCAAGTCTGAAAATAATCGTCGTACCGAAACGACACCTCGCAGACTAATCCGCCGATCTCGTCACAAGAGATTTGATTAATTCGAATTGAGCTTGTAATTCTCGTGTGCAGTTAAAGTGTGCAGTGCGCTGACCATCTGAATTCGTGTGTGACGAGCCCCCAGTCTTCATCACAAGTAGACCTAGGACCAGCCGATCAATGATTCATGAAGTAAGTGGCAACAGCATCCTGACTTTTTTTTAGGGTTCCGTACGACCGAATAAAAAACGGAACCCTTATAGGATCACTCGTGTGTCCGTCTGTCCGACCATTCCCCCCCATTATCTCCGAAACTACTGAACCTATAATTTTGAAAAAATACAGAAATAAATTTATTACTTATAGATTATAGGAAAACCTATAAGAAGTCCATGATATTAAAATAACATGGATATAATGATATAAATCACTCAATATTGTGCGGATAGGTAACATCGTACGGAACCCTCTTCAAGCGATTTCAACTCGCTCTTGTCCCGTTTTTTTCTTTTACTTTCCCTTTGATTGCACGCATCACCAATAAAAAATACAGTCCAAATTGAAGATTCTCGATAATATATTTGGCGTTACTACCAAAATTTTCAAGCCTCATAAATATTTACTCATATAATAGTTACAATGAAATTATCTAATATTCTATTGTGAAAAGTGTTTGCTTAAATAGGACAAATTGAATCAAATTCGAAAACTTCGCATAAAACCAAAACATTTTCCTCTAATATTCCATTTACCCACCTATAAACACCCGGAGAGCACGTCCCGACTTTTGACAGATGTAAAACGCTACCCCGCGAAAAATAAAATAGCGATGTGAAAACATACGTCAGTACATTGCACGCATAAACGCAACGACGTTGTAAAAAAATTGAATTTGTATCTAAGTTAATTTGATTAGAATGAATTCAATTATAATAAGTATGCAATAATAATACCTGTTAAGTCAATTCGTTGAGGGTATATTTAATGAAATTATGATCAAGTCCTTTAAATACGAGTTTTTGGTAAAATAATTCAAATGTTTTTATTAAGGTGGCGCTGTACGAGCGTGGGAACTCATTAATAGGTATTTGGGAGAATTTGTTGTCTCAACTTACTATAATGGGAATAACCGAAGACAGAATGCGACGCAACACAGTCGCACCACTTATTCAACTCGCGAAAATAATAAAACATACGCCAGCAATTCCAATATTTTAGAAAAACCTTTATAGATAGTAGCTATTGACATCCCAATTTCAAATGTAAATTATAGGTAGGATGTTTCCATCGAAAAACATGTTTGGATTTTAGTCAGTAATTACAAGAATTCAACCCGCGAAAATGACACAAATTCTGTACATTTTAGAAATTAATTATACTAGATATAAAATTAATTTCACTTTTTTGTTGCGATGCAAACCTTTATATTATTTCCTAGAAATGTCATGTTTTTTTATGTATTGCTACGACCTATAATTAATGAGTAATCATGGAATTACGTAGTATGGAATAAGTAAGCTGTTCGAGTTGGAAAGTGCCCTCTTAAACCTAGCAAGTAAGTCAGAATATTTTTTTTATTAATTTCACATTTTTATTTATACTATATCATGAAATGCATTAATTTAAAAAGGCCAAAATTCTCCTGTCTTTAAAAAAACCAATTTAGTCACAAAATGTAACGAATAAGCTAGGAAAGTAGTTTTCTTAATGAAAACAATGTTGTCGCCAATAGTCAATTTAAATTAATTAATAATAGTTCGCTGTGGTATTAGCTGTCTCGCTCCAACCATATATCTATTCATAGTCAGTTACTACCGCAAGCTGTGCGACCAGCCATTTTATGAAATCGCGCCATTTCTTGAAAAAAACATCGCAACAATAACGCGCGTAGACTCATTCGCCGATCTCGTACCTCGAGATTTGAATTTATTTTATCCGCTAATGTTATCAGGCAATTGTGATTGTAGTTTAACTATTTGGTCACACTTCTCGCTCCGCAAGTGTAATCACTGAAGCGGTGAGGTGCTGAAGCTTCTGGACTCTGTATGTGACGAGCCCGATGCAGTCTTCGCCTCTGGAGGACCAAGGAAGAGGTAAGTGACAGACTTCCTTCATTTCCTCGTCCTTTGATTACATATATCGCCAATGAAAAATACAGTCCCCTTTTATAAATTGCCCCGTGTGACCACACAGTATGTCTAGATTTATCACTGGTATATCTTTATATATAGGTCACCAGGCATTTCGAAGGTCCAATTAGAAATAAGTGGCTACCGCCGCCTTTAATCCCTTTTATCTTATGATGCTGTAAAAAAATCGCAGCGATTGAAAACAATTTTTCGACCAGTATTGTTAAAACCCACGAGAAAATAAGCTTCAGGAAAATGAAACAGCCTCGAGAGTAGGGTTTTATGAATTCATAACGTCTAGATGGCGTTTTTATTCCGTTCATTATAAAGCAAACTTGGGTTCATTATTTCTTATACGTAGATTGACTTGGGATTAAACGTCTGATATGGTTTTATGGTTTTGCTTTGATGATGTGTTTCAAATTTTTCGTGCCCAACCAGTGTAATCCAAAGGGCAAACTACGAGTTTAGTTGAAAACCATATCGACAACCTTACAACCATATTTTGACGAGCTCGATGGATGAGTGGTCAGGGCGCTTGCCTCAAGCGGGATCCTTCGATGGGTCTGGTCTGGATCTGGTCTCTCAGTAACAGAAAACACCCCCTTTCAGAAGATCACCATGAAATAACAGCATATGTGCTGTTGTATCTCGGTGAGTGAGTAAGGGATGCCAGATCCCATTTCCCTATCCCTTCCCATTCCTTTAACCTCAATCTTACTATGGTCGGCAGCACAACTGCGGTACCTGTGGCGTTGCTTGTGTTATAGGCGACGTTAGCCACCTACCATCAAATGGGCCGTCAGCCTGTCTGTCGACGTTAACATATATAAAAATGAAGTTTAATCAGATTATTGTTATGAAATAGTCATTGTTAAGAATAGAGATTTTTTTCTTTTATTGTGGCACATTTACATTTCTGTACTTTAAGAAACTATTTCAATTCATAATCGAAAAATGTTTTTTATAACTCCAGAAATGTTGGACCGATTTTTATGATCTATGATTTGTTGAATTTATCTCTGTACGGGATAGCAGAAACAACTGGAATATTCACGAAAATTAAATTCATTTTGCTATAAATTTTGTATGGAACGGGTTTTTATTCTAATGTGGTACGAAGTTCGCTGGGCCTGCTAGTTATTCATAATTATTGATTAATTATTTTCTTTTATTTAAGATTTCCACATGACGGATTAGTCAAAGAAGTCCTGGTAGAGGACCCAAGTGGTAGCCGAATGTGAATTTTTGATAAAAAAAATACTGATTTTTTTAATTGGGCTTAGGTGTTTTTTTTTAGTAATTTTTCCATAATTTGTTTATTAGATAATATATCCGGTACACCAGGTTGGCTCTGGTGTACGAAGGAGTTCCTACGCAGCATATGGTCCAGCAGGTTACCTACGGAACTCAAACAATCATCGCTTCTCAGTCGAAGACCATACTCGAAGACCTAGCTAAATTAGCGGACCGCGTCCATGATGTAGTGGTCTGTTGGAGACCATAAAGTGGCGTCAACATCCACCAGAGCACTGGATTCTGTGATGAGGGAAGTTGCTGAACTGAAACAGTTGACTACTTTGACCATTGCTACCAGACCCAGACGGAAGTCAATCTGCGGCCCTCGGGAGCGTTCATCTTCGACAAGGTCACATTCCACCTACCGGAGACTTCCCTCGTCTGCTGGTACCACCACAGGTACGGAAGCCTAGCCCGCAAGTGCACGAGGCCATACGACTTCAAAGCAAACAATACGACGGGAAACGCAGCAGGCAGTCAGTAATGGCGACGGGTGGCTGCCGAAGCACGAGTTAAATAAAGCTTGAATTATTTCTTTAATAATTAAGCTCCGGGGTTCATATGGCTGGAAAATTTATCCCATTTTTTTTTTATTATTTTTTAAGGGCTAATTCCAGCACTATCAGTAAGCCCACACTTGTTGTCTGTAGCTAATAGTGGAACATATGTATGTCATTTAAAAAGGCTGACACAAATATAGCTAGTCACAAATTCCAAAATAGTTCAGTAAAAGCGAATAGAGTGTGATAATAAAGAAAGATGGGGCCGGCTCTAAGCCAGCCGCTGACCTCGATCACGCTGATATTGAGTTATAGGTCCAATAGTAGAAAAATAGTGGATTTCGAAAGCTTTACTACAGTCGACCTGTAATATAGAGGAGGTCAAGTCAGTAGCGAGGTCACAACCGCCAAATTGTCGTACACATACTAAACCACCGGACTCTTTTATTAGGCCGTCGATAGGGCGAAGCTAAATATGACAGGTTCGGGTACAAAGATCTGAGTTTATTCAATCACCTTCCGATATTTTGTTTCCTTGCGGTTATCGATTCTACGAGCAATGTGGCCAGCCCGCTGCAACTTTGGCTAATTTTATGAGCAAAATATGGTTTAGTGATATTAGTTCTCCTACGAAATGAAATCACTAAAATATATGATGAGCTCATTGCTTGCTTTAACGCTCTCTCTCAAGAGTATTTTTTTAAAGTTGACTTTGGTCTGAGTGTTTTAGTATTAGCCTGTCTGGTGGCAGTAACCACCCCTTTAACATCATGTGTTATATTGTGTTTCATTGAGTAAATAAGGGATGCCAGAGACCATTTCTCTTCCCCTTTTAAATTCCTTATGCTTAATCCTGCTAAGGTCAGCAGCACCTGTCACTCGTGTGCTGTGCGCTGAGGACAGCGCACAGCACACTCTTGCGAAGTGCCCTAGATGGTCGGCGCAGCGAACTGAGCTCGCTGCGACCATTGTATTTGACTTCTCTCTGTCGACCGAAGTGAAAGCTATGGTCTGCAGCAGAGCCGCTTGGCGAGCGACTTAATCCTTCTGCGAAGATGTCATCTCACAGGAGGCGGCGGAGAGAGAGGGGGAGCACGATGTCCTGTCCCATCCCCTCCGTCACCGACGAACAGGACGCAGGCGGTTGGCGCACGCACGCCACCTGTACCCCTGACAGGACTAGGGCGGTAGATGGGGACTCTACCGCCCGCTTCATCCTGAGAGGCACGGCGCACCTTAGTAGTTTGGGTGCGACGTCCAAATGAGCCGTGTCCGGTTGCGGAACCCCGCAGTGGAGCTGCGGAAGAGTGTTCGTCCGACCTCGCAACTTCATCAATAGCGGATGAGGAGGACGCCAAGAGGTTTAGTCGGTAGGTCTACACCACTACCATTTCGGGGCAGGAGTCCGACATATCCATGATGGATTCCTCTTGTAAAAAAAAGGTCAGCAGCACCTGTGACGTTGCTAGTGTTAATAGGCTACGGCAGCCGTCTACGATCAACTGGACTGTCAGCCTGTCTAACGACCAATTACTTAAAAAATCTTTGTTGTTTCGTAACCTCTTTACTTAGCTTTACTTCCTATAGAAATAATTCTATCAAGTGATAAATAAATCGGTATTCCATACGGTGGCCTATATTCCATACAAAAATACTAAAATTGCTATTAACAATGCGGGTGGAGGATGAAAAATACTTTACGACCTTTTCTCATACCTACCAAATATACAACAAAAATTTCATAAAAATCGATCCAGCCGTTTCGGAGGAGTTTTGTTACAAACACTGACACGAGAATTTTATATAGTAGATAATAAACATTTTCCAACTTGTCTTGTTTGTAAGTCATTAGTTTTTGTTGAACAAGTATATTTCCGGCGATTCGACGGATATCCATTTGGCCCGTGACTTTGTTTTATTCTTTGACGTGATCTCCAAACACTAAATTTTGAATATCTATTTCCAGTGAAGAAAGGTTTTCTCGTTCACTGCCTATGTCTATTTAAAATGGATTTTTAACAAAGCATTCATTTAGTCCTACATTGCAGTCACGAGCAACGAATCTGTATAGATTTTTCTTTTTATTTCTTTTTCAGCAATAGCAACACCAATTTGAAATTTGAAATTCATAGTATCGATTGACGCGCATTAAATTAGTTCACTAAAATACTTACACTAATATTTTATCATTATTTTTTATTTGTTTACGGGATAGCAACTGACCTCAATCTCATCTGAAGGCAAGTGAAGATGAGGTCGAATATGAAATTCGCTTACCCGTTAATGATATGTCATTAACGTTAATGATATGTCATATTCACTTTTTTCTTAAGAGCTCCAAATGGGGTTAAAAACTGAAAGCTAATCGTAGGTGGCGCCACTGTTGAGTGATCCTAATCGCCGCCATATTACGTTTTTGGTTCCCTGTATTTACCAACGAATTTACTTTTATTTCTACAAAAATGTATTCGACAAAAATGACAGAGTGTTAAGCAGTTAAAAGAACAGTTGAGGAAAAGAAAAGCATCTACTGCGCATAACCTCGAATATTTAGTCTACTCGCAATTTTTTCTTGGTAAAGCTTTTATCCATTGTTTACTTCTTTTGAAATCTTTAGGGAATATATTGATTCCCGTCTTTTTGCAATCCAAAGCTGAATATAAGCGTCATGTTAATTAAATAAATTCAGTTCTTTTTGTTTGTTTACAAAATTACTATGGAAAATGACAGCTACTTGTCAGATTTAGTGCTGCCATCTGAAGTGAGCAAAAGTCAGTTTTTTTACCCCATTATACGAGTATTTTTCTGAAAACACTGGATCGGATTCCGGCTCCTACCTCCATGAATGAGCTAAAGATGTCTGTGGTCGAGGAGTGGGAGAACATACCGCAGTCAGATATTCAAAACATAATGGATTCTTTTCCAAATCGACTGGAGGAGGTCATAAGAGCCAGAGGAGGCAATACTCGTTATTAAAATTTAGGTTTTTAATGGTTTTTGTTTATTAATTGTTTTTGTTAATATTAATTATAGTATATGTACATATATTAAAATTAAGGATGAAAATAAATAACTGAACATAATAACAGTGTGTATAATTTAACTTGTAAGAATGAATTTTATTTAATTAAATTATCTGACACGAGTATGTGAAGATTATCTTGCTTTCCAGCAAAGGCTCCCCATAGAGTTTTCCATAGAGTGTGGTTCTGTAGTTGTTTTTGTCAGGGATAGCTAACTATGGCAACACTGTGTTCGCTGTGCGAACCCCGACGCGGTGCCATTCAAATGTCAATCTATCAAGCATGTAAATTTATACTGATACTATACCATATAATAAAAAAGTCTACAATCAATTGTGTATCTATTATTCAATATAAGACAGTCTTCTCCAAGTGATGCCAGCTATTCTTCTAATTTCGTCCTCTCATCTGCAATGTTGACTACCTTTATTTTTATTTTTTTGTCTCCGGCACCATTCTGTATGGTATACATTTATCCTTTCTATTCTTTATCATGTGGCCCGTCCACCTCCATTTTAGTTTTTAATACAGTAAATAATAACGATGCATCCAGTTTGGGTTTCTTATAGTATCTAATTTTATCTTTTAGTTTGATGTTGAGTTGGCAGGTTTCCAGTTTTCGTACATTATGGTTAGTTAATCCAATTGATTTCCATGCCAAATTGATTCCGATATTTATTTGCTTATTTGTAAAGTCTGTTCGAGATATAATCTGTCCGAGATAAGTGTATTCTTCCACATAGTAATTCTATTATGTTAATGTTAAAGGAGTTGGGATATTTTCAAGGTTTGTTATTACTTTAGCTTTTGCGGTATTCTTTGACAGTCCCACCCTTTCATGCACTAGTTGTTCTAGCATCTTTTGTAAAATTTTTGGATGTTGAGAAATTAGTATTAGATCGTCCGTTAACATTTATCTCACTCGAAACGTCTAAATACGTATTCGAGAACTGCTGAGAAAAGTTTGGGCGACATAGAATCACCTTGCCTCGCTCCTCTTTTTATCGGAATATATTCCCCATCTTGTTTTTTTGGTATTTTTTATTTTTATTTCACTGAGGATGTTACTTTGACTCTTTATTGGCGTAGGGTGTGCCTCCTTTAATTGCGGCGGCATCTACCATGTTATCCTTTTTTTGCTTTTCTGTGTGTTTTTGTTCGGTGCCTGCCTCGTTGGAGGCTATGTAATAATAAATAAATAAATAAATCTATTTCTGTACGTATATTTGCTTTCATGTTCTTTTATATGGTATTCTTTTATTGGTAATCAGGCGTTTGTGAGCTTTCCAATTAACATAAATAACACGTATCCATGTAAACATTACAAATTAATGGACTTGCCCAATACCATACGTGTCTACTGTTTAATAATAACAACACAGAAACGTGCGCATTGGTTAAATCAATAAACGATCAGATTGGTTAAACATTGCCCGATAGAATCGATGTGATACTGCTGTTTGCACAGCAACCTAACCTCGCCTTTAAATACTTTTTGCAGATCTGATTGGATTTAACTAACTTGCAACTGGCACAAATATATTGTTACGTGTGGGGTGAGTCAATCTGCCGTGTAAGGGCGAAAATCAACTATTTATTTCCACAAACCAAGATTACTTCCAAAAGTGCTAAACGAAAGTCCGATACAACCGTTAAACTTGCCAAGAGTCGTCAATGATTCCCTTATGAGTCGCTGGTTTACTGTCGCAGGTAAGTTCCGAAGTTTCGCTTTCGAATCGCAGAATCGAACTGTGTCGCTAGCTCGCCACTTCGCCTATTTATACCCGCTGCCAATCATCTAGATCTTTCTCAAATTTAGTACAAACAAACAACAAACAAATACGAGTAGGTAAACAAGTAAGTAAACAAGTCACACGTATTGTAAACAAGGTCATTGAAAGTTCGAGAACACTATATTACTGGAACCTGAGACTTTAATCCATAATCACATTGTTAAGGCATTGATTTCCATTTTCTATGAAAAAAAATGTTTTTATTGTATAAAAGAGATAATAATAACAATAAAGCTTTATTTATCCTATACATACATAATCACAATAATTACAAATTAAATAATTAAAGTTAACGTTCATTGAAATATTAGTCATACATAGTCAAAAAGTCAGATAGTCAAATATAATAATGATAAAACTTAGTTTTTAATGCGTTTTAAATATTAGTGATTTGGTTATTAATAATGATATTCATAATTTCTCATTCATTTGAGTCGAAAATTTATACAATTTGCTATTATTTCTGTATAATAGCAAATTTACCTCTCGGTAAAAGCCTCCTCCATAGAATGCCAAACACTCTTGTCTTGCGCTCTTTAAATCCAGTCCCTGCCTGCAACTGCTTCTATTTCGTCTTGCCACCTGGGACATGGTCGACCTCTGCGTCATGTAACCATATGGCAAGGTACACAGACGAGAGATGGACTCGTGCACTAACAATATGGAACGGACCACAGGGAAAAAAAGACACGAAAGAGATACTAACACTCTATCTCTCTCTGCGTCCTTAACGATACTTTTTAAAATGCTTCTAGGTACTAAGTTCCCATTCAGTTCTATGTTTTGAATTATGACTAAATGCGAAGTGTCGGCCGCAACTCAATTTGTAAAATTCATTATAAGTTTGAATCGCATGTAATCGTTCCCATTATTCTCGGTGAAGTTTTTTATTAGTTTATTCCACATCAGAGAACGAAGCTGGAGAGTAAACGGTGCACGTAAGTGACGTAATGAACTTTGTCAGTATTTCGGAGGAAGTGCTAAATTATTGAACCAGACGCTGCTGCCATCGGCCATTGCAGCTCCATTAGTGAAGCGCCAGAATACATTTTACTGGACCTGTCAAGGGAAAACGATACCTGCAATGCTGTTGTTAAGGTATACAAATGCGCAGCAGATCCTGGTATCATAAGCGATACCAAGGAAAAGAAATCAAATTAATTTTCAAGTAAGTAACTAGCTACTTTTATTGTTTTTTATTCTTAACCAAAAACTGATTGACTTCTTTATGAGCTGCTCTGAAGAAATCAAAATCACATTATAATGCAACCTGTGGGTTAACTACACTCGGAATCAATTTAATGCTCTACGCATCCAACACAACAATGCCTTCATGCTGTTGTTGGGGCTGCCGCGCTACTCTAGTACATCGGGAATGCACGAGTTGCGGATTTTTATGCAATATCCCGGGTTCGATTCCCAGCAGGGTCAACTTCGAAAAATGAACTTTTCAAATTTGGTTCTGGTCTAGATCTGGAAAGTAGTGGCAGCGCACACTGCGTCTGGCGGCAGTAATCGCCCCCTTACCTTGTAGTTTACCCCTTACCCTTACCAGCAGCTTTGGCGTTGCTTGTGTTATAGAGGATTATTTCACGGTGGTCTTCTGTAAAGGGTGGTTACTGCCGCCAGATGGGCTGCCCAAATGACTGCGAAACGCAGTGTGCCCTGCCACTACTGCGAGTGTAATCATTGAAGTGGTGAAGTGCTGGAATACATCTGGACTCGTGTGACAGGCCCGTCGCGGTCTTCGTATCTCGAAGGGCCCAGGACTCAGCCTGGAGCACACATAATACGCGGGTAAGTGACAACACATCGATTGTTCTTCTTTACTCGCCCTTAGATTGACTTACCACCAATACAGTCCACGTTTTCCATCGAAGATTGTGATCAATATTTTATAAATTAATAACTCTAATAAGGGCAAGTGTCTGACAGTAAGGTTTTTTATTTTTATAAGTAATTTATAATCCTTTCATTTTTATAAGAAAGGAAAGACAGTTAATATTGACATCAAAGCAGGTTTAACTGTTGGAGTTATCACAAAAATGTAGCATGTGTCCATCTAAAATTTAATATACATACCTACCATTTAAATACTGATTTTTTTTTTACAAAAAAGTTCATGGATTCCGGATATTTCAGTAATCCGGAATAATTACACCTTCCGGTTTTAAAAATTCCCAAAATCTCTCTCTTCATATTAAAAATAATTCTAGATTATGTTAGCTTTTACCGCGTATCCTTATAAAGGATATCCTTTCTTTATAAATTACTAGCGACCCGCCCCCGGCTTCGCCCGTGGTGCAATTTTTATATATATGAACATTCCTCGTTTATCCCTCTTTCCATTAGCGAAAACCGAATTTAATACGGTCTACCCGTTGACGTGTGATGCCGTGACCAAGGGAAATGAGGATTCATTTTTATATATATAGAAGATAAATAGGCAGCGAATTTGATGCACCTATGGGTTGATTTGAGACGACGCATTGGAAATTTTGGTGGCAGGGATTTAGATTTTTCTCAGTAATGACAAAACATATGAAAGTAGTGTTTGGTAATATTTTTCTTCATGTTACTGACTTCATTTTGTCAGTTGGATTACACGATTGGTAAACTTTTATAACAGAGAAAAAAAAATTCAAAGAAACCTCTTTTAAAACACAGATTTACATTTTACAGGCAAACGGGATCAATTTATACATTCAAATTTTCTATGTACATTAGTATAAACATACACTTCAATTTTGCAGTTGGATTTTTTAAAATACTTTATAGTTTTTTTAATATAAATCGTTTTGTCGCATTCGACCTTACGACATAAGCAAGCGCGCTCTCGTTTTTGTATGAAATCAGAGCCGTTTTCATTGTTTATCGCTGCGTCGTCGCCTTAATGGACCGTTAGCCACCTTTCATCAAGTGGACTGACAGTCTGTCCACTAACTTTACCATAAAAAACTCGATTTTTTTTGTATTGTTTATTCAAGAGTTTCATATCCTGTACATTTTAAATCTGTGAAACCGCTTCCAGCCGATGTCCGCGCCAATTAGAACGTTGGTAACACGATAAAATAACCAAATTATATCGACTACGGGAGACAAAGTGTTCCGTGATCGGGGCCCTCGCAAAATGACAGTTCGAAAACTTCTCTTATGCAAATTTTATTGGCATCTTACTGAACCGTTTTCTGATTGAATTTGTAAAAAACGTGCTTGTATTCATTAAAAAAGTTTTTGTCAACTTGATGTCAATTTTAGTAGTGATAGGCATACGTAAATTGGGCAGCCTGCCTAGCGGTAGTAACCAGAGCTCCTTACAGAAGGCTACAGTGAATAACATCGTATGCGTTGTGTTTCGATAAGTGAGTGAGTGAGGCCAGAACATTAGTTACCTTGTGTTGCGATGGTACCTACAATCAAGTGGACCGTCAGCTTGTCGAACTAAAACCTTCAATCGAAGTCGTTCTCATAATTGCTGAAGGTTATGCCCGCTTTAAAATGCCTCGGTGATTTCGGCTACCAAATATTTCCATTCTCTCCTATCCTCAGTTGTCGTGCCTGTGAGAGATTCAACTGTGACTTCTTGCCATCCACTCTTCTAATCACCACCAGCTCCTCCAGGTTATCCTGTTAACTGCGGGCTATGTGCCTAAAGTTTTGAGAACTCTCTGATAGCAAGTGACGAATAGTTTTTCACGAATCTCAAGCTTGACATGAAATTCCCAACATCCGTCACTAGCATCTATTTACCTGAGATCCAGAGATCGAATCGCGCAAGATTTAGCGCCGTACAGAAATATCGAGAAGACTTATGTTCTTCCTATTCTCATTTTGGTATTTTTTGAGACCAAAATGACCTTTACTTCTTGGTTACATATTATATGGTCAGTGTGTCCAGATTGGAAAATTGAAATTACAGTGTGGGCTTTGTGAAATTAGAGAATTTCGATTAAAATTACAGTGTTTTATCAGGCAAAATTACAGCGTGTTTTACAGTAAATTGAAATCAAATTTTAAAATTTTTTGGCTATTAAATGTATTATTATAATTAAAATTAAAAAAATTATAATTTATTTTTTATTTTGGTTTATCACTTTCAGAAGTAGTTTTCGGCATATTTAAACTTTTTAAACAATCAATCAGTTCCTTGAATCCCACAAAACTACACTAATAAGTAAGTTCTTTGTCCAACGAATTAAATAGACAGTGACAGTGACAGTAAACACAATATAAAACATCACACACCATACCACGCTAAATGTAAAAGCCTCACATTAAAACCCATACCGAAACAAGAATCGAACAACATAATTTGACTGCGTAATAGCTCTATAAAACTTCAGGGTCAAAGATGTTGCATTAGTCTGTACCTAAATACAATTATCTTTGTTCAGGGTATTCCCCGCGCTGAATCGTAGACTGAACAAAACGTTTCGTTTTACGCATTTATATAGATATTTTTTAGGGTTACAATTACGTTTCTTTTTTCTATAGATATAAAAGGTTTTCATATAAACAAAAATTACAGTACTTTTCATACACTGTATTCACCTTAATACAGTGTACAGTAGATTTAGTAGAATTACAGTAAATCTACTGTAATTACAGTGTATCTGGAAACACTGTATATGGTAATCAGCCGCCCTGGCTACAACGACGTCGTTCTATATTCAATTCTTGTTTGAATGTCAAAATGTAGTAGTTTGTTTTTATGTTTTGTGTGCATATCATATATAATCTCTGTTTTCTTGCAACAATAATAAGTTTCTTAAATATATAATAATATACTGCTTTAATTTCACTACCTATTAAATATATAAAACATAAGTATAATGATTTTTTGAATCGATTATAACATACTATTTTCGAAAAATTAATTTCTTCTTATTTTCAAAGAACACGAGTTTCAAATAAAAGAATACATTCTGAATAGGGGCTCGGACAAATTTTCGGAAAGTGTTTTAAATTAATCTTCATGGATATTTATTCCCATAAAAAATACTATTTTATTTATTTATAGCCTTTTAGGTACTCAAAATCATGTTTTAATATTGTTTGTTTGAAAATGCCGCCAAAACGCCACGATAGTTCATCTGAGAGCGCGTAACGTCATTTGTGGTCATATCATAACAAAACAGCTGCATAAGACAATGATATGCCCACAAATGACATCACTCACTGTGATTGGTGTTTCAGTATAGATTAAAAATATTGTAAATAATAAAATTTTATTTCTTCATTTAAAAATATTTAAATGAATTATATTAAATTATTGTTCGATACTTTCTAAGCACATTTTAGATTTTAATCTGATTACTGTCCGATCCCCTATTATATTTTATTTATATAAATAAAATTGATTAATACGAATTAAATTAAATTGCAAATAAAATAAAAAGTTAAATCACTAATAATTATCCTAAATACAAAATGAAAGATAAACCAAAAAAAACTCATCTAACGGAAGTGAAAAGTGGTGGTGATCCCACTGACACACGTATTTTTTTGAAACTGTAAGCAAATAGTGGCTGCGCTGCATTTATATCAGCGCTGCCACTCCTAATGGTAAAAAATAGCAAAAACAAGGATTTATTATTAATGTTCTTTATTTCTTAATCACATTTTATTACTGTATTATAATCTGATTAAGAAATAAAGTAAGTGTTTAAATTTGTTCAACCTTGAATAAAATTATTATATTGCCTTCAAGTTTCTAATTATAAATTCCTTATCCTTTTCCATAACCATTTACGAAACAAAGAAGAAAAATTCTAATTCGTAACTGTTTTTAGTGACCAACGTACCAAAGGAAAAATCCCTTGAATTGTCCGTTCAAAATTTACCTACGTTTATTACGCAACATTCATCATTCACGTCTACTGACTCGAAACAACTTCTGAAGTAACGAAATAAAAAGAAAATATAAAAATTCAGTCAAAAGAATTTATTCACCGGGGAGTCAAACAAGTGTAATATATTGAGATCCGCTAATTTCACGCAGAGGGTAAAAGTCTATTCATGTCAGTGAAAAGAGAAAAATAAATTTCCACTTTCCATATAAATCACTTGAATTATGGGCCAATAACAAAAAAAATTTATTACATTATACCAACTTAGTTGAAGTTAGAGATTTTGATTTCGTTTTCTCGTTTTGTCATAAAGAAGTAATACCATTGTTGTACCAAGTATTTAGAACTGAAGAAACTGAACTGAATAGCAGCGATTCTCCATTGTTGTATACTGATGATATTATGATAGTATTGTATTTGTATGGTGCACACGGTTGCAGAAGAGATGATGTATGAAGCTTGTATGAGCAAAAGCAGGAGATAATAGGTAAGTAATACCTATCAATTGGCACAAATTCCAATATATCTCAAAAACAAAATATTTCAAGCGTGTACGGAAACGTAATAAAGGTTAATTTTGTAAAAAAATGTCCCCTTGACCTAATAAGGCTGCGATTACGAAACCAGCGGAGCGTTTTTTTTTACGAGAAAGGAAACCTTGAAAAGGTACTTGCGAAGGGATGAGACAGCATTCATATGTTTATGTGGGATTCTTACCGCACTAAAACCTCTCTCGGTTTGCTTAGCTTTTAGTCCTAGGACTTTCAAAGCGTAAACGGACTTGCCGCGAGCGTTTAAAAACACTCAAGCCTGCAAACACGGCGATTGGGAAAAGCGCGACATAGACAGGGAGAAGCTATCAGTTATAGGAAAGTTTAACTGTTGCTATATGGCAACACCCGGGAGCGTCACCACTCACGGAGGTTTACCTCTTTCTGGTTCTCCGTAAGTGCCTCGGTTGAACGACATCAGCTAGGCGGTGGGGATCGGCATTAATGGCCGTGAAGGGGACATCGGGGTCTCCGCCCTTTGAGGGCGGGTGCTATTAGCGTGACCCGTTGCAAACCACCAATTTTAAGTTCCATACATTTCCATGATCACGTCGCTCACCCCGCGCCGCTTATTTCGTGACCTCAGCCTCACACAAGCAACTTCACAGGCGCTGCCCCTACCATCCTGACAAGTGGATATGGCCACGACGACGTAGAGCACAAAGAATAGTCGCAATAAACATAATGCTGTCTATTCTGTCCGACTGATCGAGCGACTGGTCTATGATCTCGCCGCGGTTGTGTCGCTAATTCTGCGAAGAAACGCGGCAACTCTTGCGGCACAGTGGCGGCAAAAAACGCTACCGCCGTGGCTCTATGTAAACACTCTTACTCACTCAGCGAAACAAAACAGCAAATATGCAATTATTTAAGGTTATTCTTCTGTAAGGAGATGCCAGACGGGCTGCCCAATTTATAACTGCGAAACGCAATGTTCATTATTAAAAAGAAAAAAGAATTATTTTTTACCGATAAATTCTTTGTTGTAATGTACCTAATTTGAGTAATACAATCATTATGTTTTAATGTCAGTTTTAAAAATGTATATCACATAAATTTAATAAATATAATATTTACTACAAAATTATAATAAATACACAGCCATTTTTAACATGATGGTTTGTTTAAATGTCCGCAAAGATAATTAAAGTGGACATTTTGGGAACAATAAAAATATTTATTTTTGTAATTCCCAAAATGTCCCAAATTGGACATTTCTTCAGGAACATAATGGGAATAGACCTAAAATTTTTATAAAAGTTATTCATAGATGTTTAAAAGACTTACTGACTTTAGTAAATCAAAACCTACTTAATAATAATTTAAGGCTGACGGTACACTTGGCGGTAGGTATTAAGACCATCGAATTAGACAAAGATTAACCTCAGACCGAACACAATTTTAACCAAAATGAGCGCAACCAAATAACCTAAGGTGCAATATTGCACAAACTTTTGTAGCTTTTCGAAGATAACTGAAAAGATTTAAAATTGGAATGTTTTTCTTTCATATTGTATAAAATATGGAAAAAGAAATAAAAGTAACGCCACAGGTGCTGCAAGTTCACCGACATCCCTAGTAGTATTAAGGTCAGAGGATAAGGAAGGGATAGGGAAATGGGCTCTGGCATCCCTTCCTAAGTTATGCCTTGCAATAGTTTATTAGGGATTCTATTTTCGAATTAAACATTATTTTATTACATTCATCAATTTATAAAAATACTAGCTGACCCAGCAGACGTTGTCCTGCCCGAACCCGAAAATAATTCTGTAACCCGATTGTAGCGCCATCTATCGGTCCAATTTTATTTTCAAACCATATGTCAAAATGACGCGTCACTTCACGTCAATGAACGACGCGGTTAAATTATTTGAATATTCTTCATACAAAAATACTAAATAAAAATCGCGATTAAAAAAATGGGGTGGGGGTAGGAGGGTGAAAAATAGTTTACGACCTATTCTCATACTTACCTACCAAATATATTTAAAAAAAAATTGATAAAAATCGGTCCAGACGTTTCGGAGGAGTTTTGTTACAAATACTGTGACACGAAAATTTTATATATTAGAAGAGATAATTAAGAAAACTAAAATTTTTGAGTACTGCAACTTTTTCTTCAACTCCGGTAGGTATTCATATACCTACTATTTATATTTGAAATCATTTTTTTCTAACATTCATATCATGTCTGTCGGTGTATTATTGAAAAATTCATCCCGACAGGAAGGCGAACATTTTCCACGTTTTCCCAGTTGAAACGGTTGAGTAAATTCGACGTTGCAATAGATCTGAATTTATGCCGAATAAATCTGACCACTGGTGAGTTATCTGCGCCGCCCAACGGTTGTCAAGGAATCCTGTGGAACGCCGCTGAAACTAGGATTCTTAAAAGACAAATAGGTCAGATTCACACAACGAATGCTAGACGAATGCTATACATTGGACTAATATCTCTTCTGACATATTACGTCCCACTACTGGCAGGTATGCTTCAACTACGTTGAGGAGATAGCTGCCCCCCCGTTATTATTTATTGTTCACTAGCAACCCGCCCCGGCTTCGCCCGGGGTGCAATTTATATATATATATATATATATATATATATATATATATATATATATATATATATATATATATATATATATATATATATATATATATATATATATATATATGAACATCCCCCTTTTATCCCTCTTTCCATTAGCGAAAACCGAATTAAAATCGGTCAACCCGTTAATGCGTGATGCCGTGACCAAGGGAAATAGGGATTCATTTTTATATATATAAGACTATCGACCCTCCCCCGGCTTCGCCCGGGATGCCCCCCCTAAGTGGGCCATGACCTTGTCGTGGTGGGGGGGTTTACCCTTGGCAATCCGGGCGGTTGCAGGGGTCGGTGGGGTCACCGGCCTTTGCTCGATCGATCGGATTGGTTTTGGGGACTAAGAAGGCCCACACCGAGGTGGGCTCTGAGCGAGCTCCGCCCTGCGGAGCTCGTGGCGGAGCTGTTATTCGGAGGCTCCAACCTTCTGTTGGAGCTTCACCGGTCATCGCTCGCGCGGGCCGAGAATCCGTACTCGGCCCGCGCGATTGGTGGCCGGTGAGAGAGAGGGCACCCCGGTCCTTGTTCGTCAGACTGAGGTATGGGACTCGGTTCTGCGGATGAGGATCGGCAGGTGAGTCGCAGCGGGTGGATTCTCTCGGACGGCTCCGACGCTCAGTGGTAGTCGAGCAACTTACGCGAAGACGGAGCTCATGCGACTGGGAAGGACCAACTGGCATAGTACCTGCAATCGTGGCATGTGGGGGGTGGGGAACACCCGGTGGGTGGGCACCGGCTTAGTACTACCCCCCGCAGTCGTCCGGAAGAGTGAAGACCCGGCCTCGCCACCCGGCCTAGTAGCTCTTCCGCGACGACAACATGAGGTGGAGCCCGTCTCGGGCTGCCGCGATTGTTGGGGAAATGTCAGGGGGACACCCCTATGGGCCGCCCACCCATAATGTCGTATGAGATGAGCGGCCACCGATTCCGCGGATGGTTGTGCCGCGGAGAAGAGGTAAAGGGTTGATTCAATTACGAATCCCCTCGCTGACTGCTCGCTGCGACGGATAAGAGGATCGCTCGGGGGCGGTGGAAGTGGGGAGGTGCGCCGCCCGCACAACACCGGGCAGTGAGGTGTGGTGGCCTGCAGATGTTCCAGCGGGTCACCACAGGAGGAGATTAACACGGCTTGCCGTGGTAAAACCGACGCGGGTCCGTAAGGATATGGCGGTGCGTGGGGCCTGGGGATAAGGCCTCGCTGTGACTCCGAGTCCCATTATCACTGCCGATGGTGGAACATGGAGGTGGTTTTAGTGGAGTAGGACCGGCGGGACGATTCGTTCCGTCGGGTGAGTCCCACACACCCCCTCGTCGATCGTCCCCGTCGACGAGGGATAGTGCGTAAATGCATTTCCCCTCCTTAAAAAAAAAAGGTTCCCGAGGGATCGTGTAAAATAAAATATAAAAAATTCAGCGCCATCGTCTTGTCACAGCGATAAAGATGTCAGGCGTTATAACTCATATATTTTCATTATTCAAAGCTAATAATCTTTATAACTCTATGGTGAAATTTTGGATACACTTTCTCAGGTATGCAGAAAAAGACAATAGGGGATCGGACAGTAATCAGATTAAAATCTAAAATATACTTAGAAAGAAAATATATAATTTTTTACGATTATTTAACGAATAATAATTTAATATAATTCATTTAAATATTTTTAAATGAAGAAATAAAATTTTATTATTTACAATATTTTTAATCTATACTGAAACACCAATCACAGTGCGTGACGTCATTTGTGGGCAATCATTGTCTTATGCCAATGCAGCTGTTTTGTTATGATATGACCACAAATGACGTTACGCGCTCTCAGATGAACTATCGTGGCGTTTAGGCGGCATTTTCAAACAAACAATATTAAAACATGATTTTGAGTACCTAAAAGATTATAAATAAATAAAATAGTATTTTTTATGGGAATAAATATCCATGAAGATTTTGATTAATTTAAAACATTTTCTGAAAATTTGTCCGATCCCCTATTAGGGGATTCTGGACCTTCCGTCCAGAAAAAAGTATTGTTCCCGAGGGACGCGTACGATTATACAAGCATTAAATAAATAAAAAAATATGCCTATACTCGTATTACGTGCCGAGAATATTATAGGTATTGTTCTAATCTGCCATTACCTTTTGTGTGACAATTTGAATTTAGAAACAATATTTTAATTTCAATGGTATTAGTTGTAATAGGTATTTTTAAAAACAAAAATGTACGAAATAATTTTATCATACATCATTCGTAATGTTAAGACAAGGACTAACATCAGACCGAACACAATTTTTACCAAAATGAGCGCAACCTAATAACCTATTATTTAGATGCAATTTTGCACAACAAATTTTTGTAACTTCTCGGAAACAACCGAACAGATTTAAAATTGGAAGGTTTTTATTAAATATTGCGTTAAATATGAAAAAAGAAATAAAAGTAACCGATTAAAACTTTAGTACAGAACTTAAATTAATTAATAAGCTTAAAAATAATTTAGTTGTCGCTGAAAATTTTTATCACTGTGAAGAGAAAGTTTTTTTATGGGCAGTAATTTACTATTTCTTTTTCTCAGAAAATATAATTTATTTTATAAATCTGCTCTATTCAAACTTTTTTAAATATAGACTAGTATGCTCTGTTTTAATTTTAGTCTAACAAGTCAAATTAGGCGACGAAAATAAAGCTTTTCTGCTAAGCCCTCGCCTTAACGCAGATTATTTCCATCCATATATTCTAAAAGAAATTTCAAATACGTGCTTTTCCAAGTATAGAAAATAAACTCGTTTGACATTGGCACCCCATCGGCAGCGAATTACTGGGGCTCAGTTATGAAAGGAGATTTAAAGGTTAAAAATTGTCAGTAACAGTGAAATATTGGGGATTCTCTTTAGGTATACCATTTGTATATTTGATATACAAATATGCAAGTGGTTATTAAGATTTAATTTTATTGAACTGCATATGCTTAGTATGTCTGTTTATCTATCTATATCTATATATATTGTTACGTGCGATGTGAGTTAACGAACGAACGAGTTATTTTCACAAACCAAGATGACTTCCAAAATCACCAAACTTGTCCGATAAAACCGTTACTCTTGCCAAAAGTCGTCAATGATTCCCTTAATGTATCGCCGGTTCACTGTCGCAGATAACTTCGCAAAAGCTCCGAAGAGTCGCTTTCGTATCGTTGGTTGTCGCACCACTCCTCCTCTCGCCGCCTGCTCGATGATAGAAAAATTATGTATTTCGCCTCGATGATTTCGCCTCAAACGCCTCTATGTATTTCGAATTTTCCAGAGAGTCTAAACAAGATCGTAAACAAGCCATTGAAAGTTCGGGAATGCTATTTCTGTTGAAATGTAAACTCTATGTTGTAAACATAAGGACTAATTTCCTTTGACACTAGTCGGGAAGGGTCATGGCTACCATCGATAAGGTGGGACGTTCGAGACTTTCGGCCGCCGCGAACGCATTTTCCAGAACGTTCCATAGTTAGTCGTAAAAATATTATAAAAACTAGCTGAGCCCGCCAGTGCGCGCCGTATTCGGTATAGCGCGTAACTTTTTTGTTTGAAAACCGATTGGAATGAAACAACCCCTAAATGTTACGGGAAGCTTGCTACAATACATCCGGGACAACCGCATTCAAATCTGTTAAGCCGTTTCTGAGATTAGCGTGCACAAAGCACAGACAAACCGGTAAAAATTCTAAAAACTATTACAAGGTGAGTACAAGGTGTACAAATTGTTTTTTTTTTTTTTTAATTTAAATTACAGACGTTTATGATATTATTATATCTATGGATTATATTATATTATATTATATTATATTATATTATATTATATTATATTATATTATATTATATTATATTATATTATATTATATTATATTATATTATATTATATTATATTATATTATATTATATTATATTATATTATATTATATTATATTATATTATATTATATTATATTATATTATATTAAATATTGCAAAAGATTAAATATTGAAAATCTTTGAATATATGTTTAGACAAAATCACTGTTCGCCTCTGTTTGTTCCTCCGCGAAGTTCTTCTTAACCACTCAAATGATTTTGATGTGGTTTCACAAATGAAAGAGTTTTAAGACCTGTTGGAAACGATTTCATGAAATCGTTCTCCTTTACTGCGGCAAACGCCGAGCCCTAGCCAATTCAACTTTTTCTGATTCCTAATCGTTTTTTAAGGGTAATACCACGCTAGCGGTGTTATTTAAATGCTTTAAATCTAATGGAAATTCCATTAGATTTATGGAAATCCATTATGGAATCTTATGAAAAAGTTCAGTTGGTTGTGTATTGATCGGTACTGTAAATGCATTTTGCTAATATGCCCTTTTGATATTGGGACTTATTAGTAATATGACCTATATTGCTATAAGAAGAACTGCTTATAGGACATAGGGTGTTTTACTTAAATATCCTTCCGATACGAAAGCCAATTTATTTGTGATTTATTTTTGAAAATTACAAAGTAACATGATTACTTTTTTATGTTAAGATCGGCAGACAGGCTAACAGTCCACTTGAAGGTAGGTGGCTACCGTCGCCTACAACACAAACAACGCCAAAGCTGCTGCAAGTGCGCTGCCGACTACAGTAGGATTAAGGATAAAGGATTGGATAGAAAACGGGCTCTTGCATCCCTTATTCATTCACCGAAACACAACAGCACACGTGCTGTTATTTCACTGTGGTATTCTGTAAGGGGGTGGTTATGGCCGCCACTACATTTTTCGTAAGAACACATAAAGTACTAAAAATGATATTTTTCTTTGGTAATCTGTTGTTTAAACAATGATGCTCAACATTTAAACCTTTCCCATGTTTAAATCATTTATTAGTATAATACAGTAGCTACGTTTAGATATTCGTTTGTTTGTATAAATCATTTTGTTAATTACTTTTCAAATTAGTTAAGGATTCGTTTATGACTAGTTAATGAAAGAATTATATTTTAATAAGTAGGTACATGCCTACCTACTCTTCGGCTAGTACAGACAAATTAAAAATGCATTTGATTCTCAGACGTCGTTGTTAGTTACAACGATGTCTTATTTCCATGTCTTTTTAATATAAGTTAGTTTCACTTATTTTCAAAATCTTTTCTACTAAATAAACAATAGTTTTTAAAAAAGAATTTTTGCCTACGACAATGTAAAAAAATCACACTTTTTGACCGAATGTCAGAAACTTTTAAAAAGATAAATAAAAATGGCATTACTATATAATTTTCGACAAAATTAACGGCAAATGAGCTCTACTATATTTTGAGGAAAGGTAAGAATCGAATATTCCTCTAGGTATCCCTACCTACATACATATTATTATGTATTTTGATTTCATTTTATATTTTTCATTGTGAAAAAATTCTGTTTGAGTTGACCTTGGATTGGAGTGTGCAGCTGATGTAAATTTAATTAATGTGTTTAATGTTAATATTTTTGTTATCAAACACGTTTTTTCGAACAATTTTTCCAATTTTTCCCTTCATAAGAACCTTCCTCGGACTTCAGCGAATATTTTAAAATAAAAACTAATAGATTCGGTCCAGTCTTTCTCGAGTTTTAGGCTTAGCAACTAGGGTTGCCAACCGTACTATATTATATAAGTATTGTACTATATTTTGGTTATCTGTATTATATACAATATAGTACGCAAAAATACTATATTTTTAAAATCGTTCCAATTGGTTAAAATTGATTATCAATTTTGTTAAATAGCAACACTACATAACCAAATTATACACGCATGTGTAGTGAATCAGTCTCACTATAAATAAATAATATGTAAGTAAGTATAAATTTTTCAAAGGCTTGTTTTTATTGTTTACCTCTTATTGTCACTGGGCTGTAGTAGTGATGAGTGTTCATGATAAACAGAGTGCCAGTAAGTATAATTAAAGTATTCAAACGTATATTACACTTATTTTAAGCTTTTTATCTTAGAGTACTATATTTTTTTGAAGTGTACTATATTTTTGATGCCTTTATCTGGAAAATACTATATCCCACCAAAAAATAGTTGGCAACCCTATTAGCAAAACATTTAGGGGTCATTTTTATTTAATTGATAGATAGATATATTTGCAGTTTTTATTTTGGGTACCTACTCTTTTATGAATTGCAAAAAAACTGATTTATCTTTTGCAGTAGTACAGAGAGAAAATAACAGAGTAAATAACAGCAGAGTGGAAACATAAATAGAGATCTCGTCAGACTTTATGGCACCTCTGAAATAAGTCACAGAGCATTGCAAAAGCACACTTTTGATAACGCGTTTTCGTCTCAGGCTTAGACCGGTCATAAATTTGACGCTAAATAAAATAATGATAAAACAATTATTTACAAATTTATAGTGACCTTAATAATCATAAAATGTAACATATTCTTTCAATAGTTCACGAACAATCTTGAGATAACCTCAAAATTGAAGGGTCTTGTTTATTATTAAAATTATCTGACGCTGTATAGAGACGAGAATCTGAAAGTTTGAACGGAGGGTCCTCGGTTAAGCCAACAAGTTATTGTTTGGACAAGTTACCACTTTGTCTAAAGCGACGGGTCCCTTATTATTGAGAGTTTTGCGAGGATTGTCCAAGTTTCGAGGCGTTTTCGACGGGTTTTATGTGCCTTGTAGGACATATTAAAATGTTCCCGGAGGGACTCTAGCTCGAAACTCTGGCGAGGCAACAGTTTTAATACTGTTCTCGTATACACGCCATGCATGCCTAAATAATAATAATTAGGCACTATAAACAAATTAGGTATGTTTAATTATTATTCTCATCACGTATTAGAGAAAAGGAAAATGCTTCAAGAACTAATAAAAAGTGAAAGAGAAAATGGCTAACGCAGTCATAAAACACGACAAACTAATCATATTAAAAAATAAAACTAAACCTGAATCTACTGATAACAGGAAAAAAATCTCTCTACCTCACTACAGAATTACGAAAACAATGAGAATACTAATCCTCGTAGTACCTACTCAAGGTGCTAAAAAAATTAAACCTTTCTAATGCGTACCACGCCTCAGAGATCTTCCAGCTTTTCAGAAGGGATAATTAAACCAAATATACTAATATACCTAGTTAACAAAAATTGAATAAGTCAAGAGGAAGAAAGTAGCATTACTTAATATTGTTTAGCAACTAACAGCACCTCTCTCAGAAGATAAACATAAAAAACAAATATCAAAAATCAAAGGAAAAGATCATCCAAGCCGGCTGGTCAAGTGGTCATCGAGGGTTATTAGGACCACAACATTCCAAAAGAGACACATTTAAAATACTATAAAATAACAAAACAACAGCTCTTTTGGTAGAGGCCTTTACCTGAAAGGGGTTCCTAATTAAATAGCAAACAATGAATAATAACTACAGAGTTGCTTTTGCTACTCAGAAATGAGCAACATTGTTAATTATATTTATATTTTTTTAATTTTAAAAGAAATTTATTACGTTAAAAATTGTAAAATGTTAGGAAATAAAAGGCTTTTTTTATTTTTTATTTAATTATATTCTGATTATCATATCTAAATGTTACTAAGTATTCACGCTAACCGTTGCTGAGTTATTAATTAGTAAAATTATTAAATTATTTTCCATATAATACCTATTTAACTTAACATGGAAACGTTCTGTAACTTTTTGTTTTCTCCCAAACAAAACGTTGCTCCCCAAAAAATTACTTCGGTAAGGAAGCACCTTGAAACAAACATAAAATATTAAATAAAGTAGGTAATAACAAGACAATTAATAGAATTAGTGACGCAACTACTCCTAGTCTTAGCCCGATAGCAATCTATGGCCGTCTGTCGCGGGCGTGCCTTCAAATTCAAACAGGCGTTCCGACCTAGATGCTTCACATACCAAATATTGCACCGGCAATATGCCCGGAGGTATGGCGCCGATGCTCCTTTGTAATTGACAATTCAATTACGGCACACGCTCACCGTAGCGGACTTGTCGCTCATTATGTTGGGGTTAATTCCAAACAAGCTTTTTATCATCATTATGTAGTTAACTACATTTAAAACATAGGTAAGAGATTTTGAAGCGCTCTTATTCCGTTGCGCTCAAACAATATGGGCTAAGATTCTTACGCCTAGATGTCCTAAATTAATATGGTGCGTACGGCATGCGCTGTGAGTGCGTACAAATCTTTATCTCGCACGTTTTCATCAATTTTCGCACGATGAAGAAAGGTAAGCACATTTTATATTACTTAATTTAATTTTGAGGTGTTTTGGGTTTATATTTTATTTATCAGAAACAAACAGCTTAAACACATTTAAGTATTAAAATCTAGTGTTCATAAGTCACTTATTGATTAATAGATATGGGTGTGATCTAGGTTTCTTGGGGTGAAGATTACGAAAATGACACCCATTTTGAAATCCAAGTTGGCGGCCATGTATTTTTTGATAAAACATATTTTGATACTTCGTACCTCTATTAAAGGATGTAAGTGCTTTAATATTACAAAAAAGTCATTGTCATTCAATTTGTGACAACCCTGTGAACACCTAGACAGGTGGCGGCATCGCCCAACTTCAAAGGCGTCGGCCTACTGTTACTGTGACATAGGTAGGAGATTTTGAAGCGCTCTTATTCCGTTGCGCTCAAACAATATGTGCTAGACATTACCACAGTATATTAATTTTTACTATGATGTATTGCTAGTCTTATTACGTAACAAATTTCCATACGTAAGTACTTTATTTATAGACAAAGTACTTCAATTATTTTTTTACTAGCGACCCGCTTCGACTTGGCTTTGGCGCTGGTTTTTTAGTAGGCGGCGATAACAGAAGACCACCACGAAATAACAGCATGTGTCCAGTTGTGTTTCTGTGAGTAAGGGATGCCAGACCCTTTCCTAATTCCTATTCCATTTTCTTTCACTTCCTAATTCCTTACTCTTAATCCTAATAAAGTCGGCAGCGTTCTTGTAACACCGTAAGTCTAAGTGGACCTTCAGCCTGTCTGCTGAAATATTTACTTAAAAAATATTTACCTTGTGTTTCATGAAGTTTCAACTTCAGTTAAAACTTTCGGTAGTCAGACTTTTGAATGAGTTTTTTATTTTTATTTATTTAGATGGTTTCTACTCATTAGCATAAAAACTTTTTTCTTTTTACCTGGTTAATCACAGCGAGTTTATAATTTATTCAACGAAAGTGAGTTCGCAATGAATGAACAATATTTGACCAACAAACAAGGCCGTTACTGTAAGCAAAATGTAATCAAATGTAAGGTCTACGATAAATGGTACCTACTAAATACAAAGCCTAAAACAAAGAATTCTCTTTGTAAGATTATATGCCTATTTCTGTCTAGCCTAATTCATTTATTTACGCTCTTATTACATGACGGTGGGTTCATGCCAAATGTTCTGATGCGTTCAAACCTCATTTGACACAGTATACGACTCACGCATTTGACATTTGACATTTGACACAGTAACGATACAGTATACCTTTTTGAGTATACGATTTAGGTCCGTGGATACACGGAAAGTAATGGCAAATTTCTGATATGCGCGTTTACGAAATAAGTTACCTGAGCGCCGATTAAATTATTTTTTCACTAGTTGGTGCCCGGGACTACGTCTGCGTTGAAAAATGAAAAATATAATACCTACTTAAATAACGCCTGATGTCTAAGTATGTCGCTGTGACGAACGGTGACGTCACCACTGCAACAGTGGCATCGGTTTTTTTTTAAATATTTTTAGATGATCTTTCGGTAACCTAGTATTTTTCCAGGACAAAAAGCATCCTATATATCAATCCAGGTAATAAACTATCTGTATACGAAATTTCATCCAAATCAGTTTAGTAATTTTTACGTGAAAGAGTAACAAACATCCTTACATCCATACATCCTCACAAACTATTGCAATAGGCATGATGACAGATTTTGAAATTCCCTTCCAGATACACGTCTACCATATCCGAATAAAATAATATTTCAGCAAAAAACTAAATTTCAACGCGAATTATTGAATGTTTTTAAATCTATTTTGAATTACGCGCGAAAACGCTCTTAGGTGTCATGGCGTCGCGTCTGATAAACCGTGACGTCACCGACATCTCATCAGATTTCTTTCAAAGCAAAGTCAAGCAACACGATGGCACTACTTACCTGGTCGTGACGTCATTCGCTCTGATTGATGTTTCAGTTAACATGGCCAATTGCAGTTATTTATACTTCTGTTTTATTGAAAATCTTATTAATCTCCATTTTAATACAAAAAATGAGTAATTTTTTAGACTCCTTTCAACATACATATATTTTTCTCCAAAACCATTTATTCTTTGATTCTTTAATACCGTCATCATGCCTAATATAATATTAGTAGGATGCACCGAAGCTGCATACCTACTTTATTTAAAAATATTTTTTTGTATTTTTTTTTACCTTTCATACTATACGAACTTAACTTGTATATTTTCTCGTTTTAAATTATTTCATTGATAATATAGGTACATTTTAATAAAAATCAACCGACTTTAAAACTATATGCATTTAAAGTTTCAACGTAATAAATCCTCCTTGGTTAATAATGCAAGTTTCCAAACTATTTCATCCATAACATAAAACGTCTGCTAATCGCTTGGGAGTAATTACGGGATTGAACAGTGGTGTGGGGTGGGGGGCGTAGGGCAGCGGCTGTGTAGGTAGTTGATGCCTTTGCCTGCTTTTAAAATTAATCACTTCCGTTCTAGCAGAAGGTGGGAATTAAAACGTACTGATTATATTCTCTTTGGTAAAAATTAGTAAATCTAATGAAGAAATTCGCTACATTTTAAAAATTTATTACAGAAAAGGAAAAAAATGCAAGGCAAGCCGCAAAAAAAATTGCGACGTTTATGAACCTAATGCGGTGTCAGTAAGAGTAGCACAAAGTTGGTTTAAGCGTTTTCAATCCGGGAATTTTGATGTCAAAGATGCACCTCGTCTTGTCGCCCTATTACGGATAAAATGGACGCCATTTTTGAAAAAGTGGACCTAGATCGGCATATCAGTAGTTACGCTCTGTATTAGATGTCCCGGCTTCGATTCCCACGCCAAATTTGGAAATGAACTTTTCAAATTTGGTTCTGGTCTGGATCTGGCAAATATTGGAATACTACTTTTCTGTCATTTGGGTAGTCCGTCTGGCGGCAGTAACCACTCCCTTACAGAAGACCACCGTGAGTAAGTAGGGTAGGCCAGAGCCCATATCCCTATTCCTTCCTAATCTCTTATCCTTAATCCTACTATGGTCGGCAGCAGTGGCGTTGCTTGTGTTATTAGTGTTATAGCCGCCTACCATCAAGTGGACCGTCAGTGATTCTGACGACCTTTACTTAAAAAAGTATATTTCATGCATATAAATGTTTGTTTTGAACAATGATCGAACTCGCGAATTTCGACAAAGCAAGCAGATCTATCAATTAGATAAGTATCAATTTTAAATGATAAGGTGGGAACCCATAAAAGTAATCAAAGTTTGCAATTAGGTTTATATAAAATGAACAATATTTCACATTTATTTATGAATTGATACGTCAATCGTTGTCGGTCTGTATTTCCACCTGGAAATACCTACCTACCTCACTGCAATAATCTGCACATCGGTCGCCAATACGAAGGTAATACTGAAAGTTTTTAGAAACTCGAAAACTAAATAATGTGGGAAGCTGTTTGTATTCTTATTGTTTTGCGAAGTAGTCTCAATTCGCTTGTAAGCACCGTCGTATGCGATTGAACCACTTACTGAAGCAGTGGGCCTACTCTTCTTTAGGGATCTCTTTCACGGTGTTTTCCAACGTTTTCACTGCATCTTCAGAGCTCATAAAGCGAAATCCTCAAAGTTTATCTTTTATTTTTTGGGAATAAATAAAAATCACATGGTGCCAAGTGGGAACTATAAGGAGGATGACTCACTAATTCCACACCTTCTATAGTTAAATATTCGATTATTCGTCTGGCCTGGACCATTGTCGTGGCGAAGGAGGATCCTACTTCTTGGGCGCTTCTGTCGAACATTTTCCAAAACATCTGACAAACAATTACTAATATACCAGTCTGCAATAAAGGTCCTTTGATCCGCTAACGCAATGGTTACAAAATGTCCCGTCCGTCCAAAGAATGAGACGATCGTCTTTTTCCCTTCTTCACTTTTGTTGGTAAATACTCCACGTTTTAACTCAATGAACCAGTTATAAACGGTGGCACGGGATGGGGCTTCGTCATGAAATACCAATCGAAGTCTATCATAACAGCGAATATTTTCTCTCATCAAATTCATTTTTTCGCACGGCACAAACTTTTTAAATGAACACAAAGAACAATGGTGAACCCATACAAATTTTTGTTGACTTCATTTTTTTGCGTCTATGTATGAAATATATTGAAAAGTGTAGAGTTTTGATTCCTGAACTGATTGGTCTTTGGTTTAATACTAAATAAAGTCTGCAATTAAAGATATCCTCGTTTGAAGTTTTTGAGGTTAACGTATTTTTAGATTAAATTGGTACAGAACTAAATATTTTTACGTATATTTAACATATGACATTTAGTTGTGTGTTCGATTTTTATTATTTTAAAAGGTAAATACATTTCCAAAATAAACTAATGTTGTGAAAAAGTATTTGCTTAAAAGTTGTGAAGTTAAGCCACAGAGTGCACAAAGAAAACTAAGTCATTACAAATACTGGACTAATGACGATTTATTCATTGTTTAATTCAAATTTTCATTTCTGCTTTACTTTCTGGCCAGTTCTAAAAACTTTCAGTGCGGCCTATGTGAAAGGCTATGTCGCTAACACAATATATGTAGAAAGCCGTTTAAATTTCACACACAAAAAAGCAAACAAAATAAGATTTTTGGAATTCCAGTTTTATATTAATTTGAAAATATTGGAAATTGAAATTCAATTTTTAAATTCATATTTTTAATATCATAGATGAAAAGTACTTTCTGATAAATTTTCGAAAACAGACGGTTGAGCTTATGTTCAACATTTAGGTACCGAAAACACACAAATTAAAAATTTAATAGTTATCTTATGCTTACCTTTTAAATGGGATGGACTTACTTACCTATATAGACATTTGTAAACTGAACGTACCTAACTTACAAATATTACCTTACAAAAACAAATAAATGCAAAAGAAACTTTTGGATACTGTATACTTTTCTTCGGGCTCCTTCGGCTTGCAGAGACGTGCCGAGCCATACTGCCAATCACCTGGGCATCATATACTGACGCAACGAACAAATAATAATAGTCGATTTGGTCGATACATACATATATTCAATGTTTCGCGAAGGCCAGGCTCGTTATCTTGGGTTTAGTGGATCAAAAAGTAATTAATTCAACCAAAGAGACTACCTATCGTTTTATTGATTTTATTGCTATGCCATGTTATTTAAAATTGCATTACCTAATACAATATTATTCTAAGTACTTTCGCTTCTCAGTACGCCTCGCTAGTTCAACCCTTCATAATGGAGAATGCAAATAAATATAATTGGGTCAAGCAAATAACCGTACAAAATTAGCAGATATCAAGTTTTATTCCTGTTTCGAAGTACTGTTTCACTGATAAAATACCAATTAATTTGAAACTGTGCCCATTTTCACTTCAGCAGTTAGCTGCCATTTTCTGTAATTTGATGACAAAATAGGTACCTACCCAGGCTAGCTATTTCGTTAACATAATTTTAACTCTTTTTAATGCAGTTTTAAATATTGTGTAAACATTATGGCGTAACCTAGTCATAAATGTGATCTAGGTTAGGTACCTACTCTCCAAAAAGCCTGTCTAATAATTGAAGTCTTATCAAAGCCTGTCTGATATCACACTTAAATTTAAATTTAAAATTAATTTAAATCAAATCATTTAAGATCAGCCTGAAATACCTACGCCCTTTCAAAAAAAATGTTATTGACACAATGAAAGACTAGGTTTATAGTTTTCCTTTTTTCAAAATTAGCAATAGATTTAAGAAGAAGTCATAATGGCCACGTATGCTGATGACATAGCATGTCTTGCAAGTGACAGTGATCCCAACTGTGCATCCTTAAAACTACAAACGCAGCTTAATGTAGATGCTTGGCCACAGAAGTGGAGAATTAAACCAAATGTAAAAAAAAACAGTATAAATAACATTCACACTTCTAAAATAGATTGCCCATCCGTCATTATGGGGAAAAGGTCCCTACTACCAAGTAGTAAAGTGTGAAGTATCAGGGATTACATCTGGACAGAAGATTCACCTGGGCAAATCACATCAGAGCTAAAAGGAAAGAAGCTTCAGAACATTGCATTAAGAACTGTCACCCAGCGCGCACTGGTTTGTAAGAAATACAGAGATTCAAGAATACTTGCAATTGCCAAAACTTTAAAGAAGAAGTTAGCAAAAACAGTAAGAGATACAAAGAGAGACTAAGGGAACACTCGAATAAATTGGCCTAATGAACACAAATCAGAATGTGAAACGTCTAAATAGATGGCACATACTTAACTTGGATCAAAGATCATTGGTTCCATCATATTACTAGGGTGTCATTCATAGGAATGCTTCCTACAACTGCGAAACTTGGGAACATATCTGATGAAGGCTATATAACCGATTGCAGATTATTAAAAAAAAATTGTAGAAAAAATAGTACCCGAGCGAACCCGGGAGCGGATCGCTAGTTACTTAATGTTGTAATTTTAGGGATGCATTTTTTTAATTAATTAATTTATATTTTATTTGGGCTTTATGCTTACTTCTGAATAGCTGAAAATTAACTTAAAATAAACATTGATAAGTAATATTTTCAAAGGAAAAAGGGTTTATTGTTTTATTGTTGAAATACAATTGTGGCTGCATTTACTTTTGTGTTTGTTATTTCGTAGGTATACTTTTTTTCTAAATTTTTTCCTGTTAAAATATTTTGATTTTCTCTGGATTTTCTCTATTAATTGAGAGTAGTCTGCGATAAATTAGTATTGTGATAACATGGCATGGTGATAATCATAGTTAATAATTTGTAAGTCTGTGTTCCTATGTTATAAAGTACTCTGTGCGTGTTTCACTAGGCAACAATGAGTCATGCGCCATTGTGTGTGACTGTGGTGTTTGAACGCGTCGATTCCGATGCATAAGAATAAATAAGAACACGTTGAACGGAATCTTCTTTGTCCGAGTCCCAAAGGCCGCTATTTATATAACTACTTCGCCCTTCACGTCGTTACTCCCAGGCTTGTCGCCAGGGTTGCTTACTGTTAAATATTGTTTACGAATAAAGATAATATCGCTAAAATATAAGTTTTTCTTTACATTGAAATCATTATTTTATTCTAGTTTCATAAAATATGAGATTTATAAATACTTACCTATATTATTATATTTAATAAGTTATTATAAAACAGTACAATACCAAATGAAGCCATTTAACCCTTAAATTGACAACCGTTCCAAAAACTGGAAAAGTCTAGATTTTTTTAAATTATTTTTCTAAGGTCTCAGAAACGATAATTAAGTTTGTCTGTTAGTTATTTAAACGTTTTTTATTTTTTATGTCTTGCCAATTTAAGGGTTAAGTAAGTATTACTTAACTACAAATATAAAATAAAAACATACAGGCTCACGTAAAACTATTAAGTAAGTTTATTCGTGCGGAGACGCCGGCCGTGACAGGTGACAGCCCAAATGAGTATCCCGTTTAACGTGTAGGCTAATGTCGTGACCTGGAACGCGTCCGGAGCGGGAGTTTCCGTTCTACGTGTCCTTCATTTATTCTTATGGCCGATGTTGGCCTATGTTGGCGAATGGCCAAGATTGGCTCAATGTGTACTGAGGCCTTATATTTATTATTTATTTTTGTTCTGTAATGTTAGTGCACAGAAGAGAAGAGAATAGAAAGAAACGACGATAAACAAAACCAAAACATTTTACCACTTTACTTTGTGGGCGTTTCCACATATCAAACAGTTTATTTTATCTGATAAATCGTTAATAAACTGATAAGGCTTTTAGATTAGTGTTAGAATTAGGAGATGTTGATATTGTTGTTGAGTACATGTTGAATGAATTAAAGGGAACAATACCTTTGTGTTACACTTTATTAAAACTTACTACAGAAATACAGCGAGCAGTAACCAAATTTTTTTCTAATTAATTGTGTTTTTGTGTATAAAATATAATATAATAAACGTGCACGTTACACCTACATTTTATTTGGGTTATGTTTTAATTCATGGAAGTGATTTATCAATGCACAAAATATCTAAAACCGCTAACAACAAACATGCATACATATAAAATTTTATTAAACAGAGCGTAAAAAATTATGTAAGAATGTTTCTTAGGACTTTTTTCTCATTATTATTTTGTGTGAGTGCTAAGTGCCAGTCCAATAAGGATTTATACAATGGTCAATACAACAGTGAATACTATCCAAGACAACATGAATCATCACAAGATACTGGCACTAAATTACCCAACCCGGGTGACAGCGATTATAGAACTTACGTTTATAACAATAGAAGATACGGCACGGATCCGAGTAGATACAACCCTTACAACCCCACCATAAACCAGCCTGGTGGATTTCCATATAACCCCATTGTAACCAATCCTTTGGATGATCAGTACAAGTTCAATACCGTAAGTAAAAAGTGATTTTTTTATAACTATTAGATTCGAATATGAGTTATAAATTTAAAATTACTTAATTTTAACAGCTTCAATTTCAAAACCTTCATATACTAAAAAGAGTAGAATTTACCCAAAAAAATTAGAAACTAAATTTGTTCGTGCACAGCAGTCCTCTAATTATTATCATTATAATTCAGATACACTAGCAGCTTTAAGCTGTTGCGTGAATATTGCTTTAAATACACTTCATGTTTATCCAGTCTACCCTTGAAACAGTTCACGGACGAAGTTAGCTTGTGACACAAAGGTCTCCTCCAGTTTTTTCCAAGCCTGTCTATCCGTGCTTTTGTGGGCCACCGAGGGTCTGAGGTCATCTGACCATCTCCTTTACTGTCGTCCTTTTTGTGTTATAGTGGAGTGTTCACTATGTTGTTCAAGCCCACTATTTCCGAATGTGTGCCCTGTCCATCTCTACTTCAATGTTTTGATCCCTGTTTCCACATAGTTCCGTTTTGTAATTTTTCTCAGATCTGCAGCTCTATTTTTGTCTGACAGCTAATTAAGTATAATTATTTTAAGTGGCAGGGTAAATTATTTTCTTCTGCAGTTATAGTTGGGAGCCTTACTGGTGACAGTAACTTAATTAACATCTTGAATAACAATATGAATGATTTTGTTTCAGTTCATTTTATCACTTACTACCTTTTATATTGCATTGAATATAATCCTGAGACCACCTGATATTGGATAGGTCTTAAGGTAACTTCAAGCTTTCTGCCTGCCCCATTAGGAAAAGATTGTAATAATGTGGAATTATTTTTAAAACCTGTGCTATAGTGAAACCTGTGCTATATTGAAACATACTATAGTTTTCTATTAACTATTGCATATACAGCAAATTTGTGACTCGAAAGCACTAAAACGTTGTCTTTTCAGAACCGGGATCCAAACAATCCCGATGCCCTGTTTCCTGGTGTGCTGGGAGGTTGGAGAGAGGATTTGCAAGGCAGAGAGAGAAGGGACTCTAGACAACTAAAGAGGGATATATTTGTTAACACTAACTATGGACAAGTTCAAGGATTTAAGGTTTTGAAAAAATTTATATAATGTAAAAATTTCTAAAAAATTATTTATTAATCAAAGACTTAAGTGACATCTATAATAATATCATTTAAACATACTGCGGATGTGATGGGGACATGGGTGAGAATATGTAAAGTTCTCTAAACTTATATTATGTTATACGGACTTAAAATGGACTAGGTTTACTTGACTTATAAACGGCCAACAGTAGTTTTTTTC
This sequence comes from Bembecia ichneumoniformis, assembly GCA_910589475.2. Taxonomy (NCBI): domain Eukaryota; kingdom Metazoa; phylum Arthropoda; class Insecta; order Lepidoptera; family Sesiidae; genus Bembecia; species Bembecia ichneumoniformis. The sequence continues at coordinate 2,570,597 of OU342520.1, forward strand.
AAGTTCTCTCTAAAAATTACACTTCTTGAGATGCACATTGTTCTTGCATGTTCAGTTGCAGTAAAAAATGTTTTAATGTTGATACAGGTTTTTCTTTTAGCTGTAATTTTTTTCCACTGAGACTTTAGACACCACCATAGTAACAAATGACCACAAATTGTAAAAAGAGCTTTTAAAAGAGACACTTTCGGTTAACTTTATTGCTGGGAATTGGGCAATATATTTTTGCTCATCCTTTCTAAAAAAGTTAATTGACCCCTCTTACTATTCATTTAAAAAAAAAACTTGAGTCCTTAATGCAGTAGGTTTGCAGTGTAAATATTTTTACAAACAATATTTTTAACAGGTATACCTCTATGATGATCCTGACCCAAACTCGGGATACCGACCTTGGTTAACCCCCGTGGAAAGAATTAAGGGGGAGGTAGCAGTGTTTTTGGGAATACCTTATGCTCGACCACCAGTATTGGAAGGCAGATTTAAGGTGAGTGGAGTGGCTGTTATTTTGCTCCATAATAAATCTGTGGAGTAAGATTAAGATACTAAATAATGATATAATGAAGCAAAAACTTCATTATATCAGCTGCACCAGAAACTACTCCAATCACACTATAATACATTGTTATAAAATATACATAGTTTTGTTTAAATTTTTTTTAATGTTAAGGTAGGCAGACAAGCTGATGGTCCACTTGATGGTAGGTGGCTACCATCGCCTATACAAACCCACAGGTGCTGCAAGTGCGCTGCCAACTACAGTAGGATTAAGGATAAGAGATTGTTGAAGGGTTAGGGAAATGGACTATGGCATCCCTTACTCACCGAAACACAACAGCACATATGCCATTATTTCACGGTGGTCTTCTGTAAGGGGGTGGTTACTGTCACCAGATGGGCTGCCCAAATGACTGAAACACAGTGTACCCTGTCACTACTTTCCAGATCAAGACCAAAGCCAACTATGAACTTCGCTTTCCAAAGTTGACCCTGGCGGGAATCGAATCGAAACCGAAAACCAAATTTGGGGTGTCATATTTTATTGTTTTTTATCTTTGGGTCTTTTTGAAACTAGCATCACTTAAGCTTTATTTATTTTTTGTTTATTAATAACTTTAGCTAATGAAGCCCTTCATTATTACATCCAACTGCTGGACAAACGCCTCCTTCAGGCCTTGTAAGAGGCCTGTAGAGGCTTTAGTCTGCCAACCTGCAGTGGCATCTCTTTGAAGATTTTTAGTTTTCTTGTTCATCCAGGTTTTGTAATAAGGTTTTTTTTTTCACATATGAGCAAGGGATGTGTAATTTTTAAAACACTTCAGAGCTGCAGATTCGAACTTACCTCTGACAGCCGTGTGTTTGTCCTACTGGGATATAACCAATTTTTTACTTTTTAATTTGCTCTACCAGCCACCTCGCCAACACCCTGGCTGGCAACTCCTTCAAGCTGTAGATTGGGGTCCAGCATGTCCACAGCCAGTGAGATTTACAGGAGCCACCAAAGGCATCAGAGATATGGATGAAGATTGTCTTTACTTGAATATATTCTCGCCCAATGTAAGTATTATATTATTTTATCCCGATTCTATGACAGGACTTTTAATGATGTAGGGCGACATACAAGCTCACAGTCTAGTTAATGATAGGTAATGTATTGCCTAGAAACACGCATAGCATAATGTGGTGGTATGCTAGTCTTATTACCAGACCCTATAATTAGGACAAAGAGTATAGAGAACAAAACTTTAACAACTAAGTATTTCAGTTTATTGTAACACATATAAATAGTGTTCATATATTTTAAGACCAGATCTAATCTAGATCTTACCTAAAAGTAAGAGTCGTTTCGACGCCTATTTCGAGGTTTTAGAATTGAATTTAAAAATAAAATAAAATTAGAGAGCTTCGAAAATAATTAAAAATACCTTTCAATTTACATATTTTTTAAATGAATTTAAATGGTTTAGTATAAAAGTTAAACCAACTAAGTACCTACTTAAATTCACTTTATTTATGTACCATGGAATTATGGGACAATCTCGTAAAATCAATATTCAAATTTCTCCTAAAAATTACATAATTAAACATCTCATTATAAATGAGATGTTGTTCGTTAAAATTTCGTTTAAATTTCGTTTAAATTTCATCTCTAATTTACAAACTAATACAGTTCTGAATGCATATAGAAATGTTTACCTAATTTGTCTTCTCCTCGGTCTCATTAACAATAGAGTTTAGAGTTTATAATATTCATATTACTGATTTAGTCTTTACAAATTTAAGTAAATAAAAAAAAATATATAATAAGCGAAAAAAAAAAATGGAATCTGTGTTTCGTTTTAAAATCATACCGAAACATGTACAAACTGGACATGAAATATTCAAACGGCATGAAGTCAATCAAGCGCCCCGGGTGCTTGCAAATGGAATAACCAATTATGTAGCTAATTGTTGGGTAGACACGACAAATTTCACTGCGGAAAGCGAAACTGACCAATCTGAGCTCGGCCTCTTAAAAGCAACATTCAGTTTATGCGTAAAATAATTCAATCTCTATAAAGGGGAAAAAGGTTAAATTGGACTGAGCAGTTGATATGTAGCTGGCACAATCAGTAGGTACACACGAATGCAATAGTTGATCTATAGAATCTTCAGGCAAATTAATTGTTACTGCCCTGAAGATATAAGCAGGGAACCGTCTATAGTATTTTCATTGTATGATGATATGCGTAACAGTTCGTAACTGACAATTTTAGTGATGCAACCTAACGACATTTAATCGATTGTTTGAAAATATCGAATCAATTGTCAAAGCAAATGGAATCGAACTACCGATTTTAGATTTTCAGATTTAGAAATAAATTCTAGTAATTAGGAATAAAGGTTACGTTAAACAAATTATAGAATACAATGCAGTCTGTTTAAAATATAAATTTTTATATTCATTACTGTCAGAACTCGACAATTCGGATCAGACTCAAAACAAAATTTACTTTTGTTTTATTGTTATTATTAGTCAGCTTTGGTTTTATTATCAAAATACGATGTTTTTAAAAATATATGGAATAGAAAAATATTTCTTAAATCTCCGAATATCCAATGACAAACATAGAGTACTTTCGCTATATCGAATATAAGTGAATATCCCTAGTGTCAATCCCTATTGACACAAGTTCCGTTCCACGCGTTTGACACTTTTAAAATATATGTTTTTTATTACATTTACCTATTATAATAATAAAATAAATAATAAATTAATAATAAAAGTGATAATTCCTTTTGTGTTTTTCGAATAGATATTTTTTTTTCATACATGTTTGTTTTTTTTTTTTTGTGTCGGTTTTGTTTTTGTTGAAAACAGTATGCGTGACATGAAAAAGTGAGAACTGTCACGCATATCATCATACAGTGAAAATACTATAGAAAGAAATGTGCTAGTAAAATAATGAAACAATTGCTCAATAGTCTTTAAGTTAAGTTATTATTAAGTTATTTTTGAATACGAGTCCAGCAACGCCATCAGCAATAGAGTATATTAATATATATTTGTTATTATTTCAACTATTGTTTACATATTAAAAAATATAAATTCTGCTGGAAATGTACCGAGAATTTTCAGGGCTTTTTTCGCCGTTTTCGCGCGCCTTCAATGACGTCACAAGCTATGTTTAGCGTTTGTTTATAGTCAGTTTTCTATCAGTAGGTGTTGTTCTGTCAAAGATACGAGTCTGCTGATATAGCATCTGACGCCACATTTCGTCTCAACCAATGGCGTTCGTTTCGCAATTTTGAATTTCCCTTGCATTATTTGTACTTTTAGGATTCCGTACATCCGAAAAAAACGAAACCCTTATAGGATCACTCGTGTGTCTGTCTGTCCGACCATCCCCCCTCCCCCTATCTCCGAAACTACTGAACCTAAAATTTTGAAAAAAATATGGAAATTAGTTTTCTACTTATTTATTATAGGAAACCTATAAGAAGTCAATGATATTAAAATAATATGGTAAACCACTCAATATTGTGCAGATAGGTAACATCGTATGGAACCCTCTTCACGCGAGTTCAACTCGCACTTGTCCCGTTTTTTATTCATAAAATTGTGCAATAAAAAAGCATAGAATAAAGCATAGAATAAATCAAGCATAGAATACATTATAATATCACTATCTACTATAGTTTATATCATAGACAGTATTACATACAATACCCATTCGAGTAGGTATTCGAAGCATTCATCTAAAATTATTTTCGCGATTAATGTAAGCAATTTCTGTGAGAAATATTACTATTGTCTATTTTAATAAGATAATTGATTCATAAAAAAATAATAATAAGATAATATACATTCTCTACTAATCCTTATATTCTAATTATTCTACTGCTATACTGTGCTCTGCATCCGGTTAATTGCAACAATTAGTCTCATTTGTTCCGCTAATTAGCGAATCGCCCCACGGTTGATCTTTTGGTTGTGATTGTAATTATTATATCAAATTAAAGCTAATGTTCGCTCACGGATTTACGTGAACACTTGTTTGTTGTCACTTAGCATATTCAAACGGTCGCCATAATATATGTATAAAACAAAGAGATGACCGCCACAAATAAAATATACAATATAATCAGATTTACTGAATCCAATTCACACGGGACAAAGCTGTTGAATGCGTATGATGTTTTGAGAACATTATTTGTCAAGGTTTATGATTGTATGTTAATGTATAAGGTTTCTGCAAACATACAGGTAAAAATATAGGCTGATGGGTATTTTTACTCTGTTTCTAAACATAACTTTATTGTAAGATGGCTACAACTAAATGAAAAGTATAATACATAGAATGCACCCATTGCGCAGATTTATTTGGTTTATTTTTTAGTTAAATTTTTTTTTTATGATAAAGGTTTACAGACAGGTTGAAGGTCCATTTGATGGTAGGTGGCTACCATCACCTATAACACAAGCAACGCCATTGGTGCTGCAAGTGCGCTGCCGACTACAGTATGATTAAGGATAAGGGATTAGGAAGGGATAGGGAAATGGGCTCTGGAATCTCTTACTCACTCACCGAAACACAGCAGCACACGTGCTGTTACTTGGTGTTACACGGTGGTAAGGGGGTGATTACTGCCGCAAGACTTGGCTGTCCAATTGACTACGAAACGTAGTTTTCTACTACTTTCCAAATCCAGACCAGAGCCAACTATGAAAAATTCATTTCCAAAGTTGACCCTGCCGGGAATCGAACCCTAGAACAGAGCGTTAAGGCAAGCTACCCTAACCCCTCATCCAAGGTAGACAGTTAAGGTGAAATTCACTCGATAGTAAGTGGCCGTAACACAAACAACCTCATAAAAATTACAATACCACAGTACACTTTTATGGCGGTCTTCTGTAACATGGTGGTTACTGCCTGATGGGCTGTAAATGATATACTGCGGAACAATTTTTTTTTAATGATCCATGCAATAATTGGACAGAAGGCCATTCTTTTACCTTCACCTGTTGCACTTGCCCTCATATAAGTGTGAACCGTTAGCCTAACATCATAGTAATCTAGCAAACCGTTATCTACAGAATAAGCACTGAATACTGCTTGTCTGTAGAAAATCGTTAATCTAAATATGGGCCTCTGCGCCAAAATACCAGCTAGATATTTATAAGAAGAGATTTAGCCACTCTTTGTACTCTTTGTTCTACAGGTTTTATACTGGTGAGTGCTCTGATGAGTGATGAGTTGTTCCAATTAATACCTACCTACCACCTGTGTTTTTGCCACCCTAATACGCGCCACAGATGCGGAATTCAATGCATTTCTTGGATAAGTAGAAACTTTATCCCGCAGAAGCGCGAACTTTTTGAACGATCTCCTTTCTGGGGTGTTTCTGATTAGTTACAATTTGAACTTCTTCAAACGAGCTGTAAACATATGCAGTGTCGTCGACGCACCTGGATACCCCTGCTATTACTTGTGTTATTAGGCGACGGTAGCCACATTCCATCAAATGGACCGTCGACCTGCGTTTAAAAAAGTGTATAGTTTGCCTGAAAATATGTCACCGCCAGTGCCAACAGTAACTCCACTGTTGACTGATTGATTCCAGACGGAAGCGGGCGCAACTGCTCAAAAGTATCCAGTGATGGTATACATTCATGGTGGTCAGTTCATGTCGGGCGCGTCCAATCTGTTCCCCGCGCACATGTTGGCCGCCTTCTACAATGTCGTCGTGGTCTCGTTCAACTACAGGCTTGGTGCGTTAGGTAAGTTATTGCAATCAGAAGAGCAATTTGCCGGACTTTTGTGTATTTTCAGGAACAATATCAATTATGAACACATTTGAAAGTGCCGTTAATATATTTATGTTGACGACTGCCGGTGTTAATCCAGTAGCAATCTGACACAGAGAGGAGTGATGAGCTGTAGATCTACTACAAACTTTTTTTTTAATTGAAAAAAGTTAATTTGCTTTAAATATTTAAAATTTTATTTAAATATGCTTCTACCATCGGACAACAAGGCGCACATTTAAATGTCACCCTTATATGGTTGATATACCTAAAATCCGCACGTTGCGGTTCGGGTCAACTTTTTTGATTCGAACTGCTAGCGTGTGGAACCAACTTCCAGCACCCTTGTTTCCACAACACTACAACCCTGGACTCTTCAAGTCGCGAGTGAATCGGTTCTTAATAGACAAGCATGCTCCATCTTAGATCGCGTCATCACTTACCATCAGGTGAGACTGCGGTCAAATGCTTGATCTATCATTATAAAAAAAAAAAAAAAAAAAAAAATCTTAACATGAAACGTTGGTTATTCTAGTGAATCCGAATCATATAACTTTGCAAGTATTTGTCTATATAAACTTTTACAGGTATTCATAGGTCGTCAAACATAATAAAATAAAATAATCTACAACTGTTTCTATGGGGAAGAAACCTGAATAAGTACCTCTTTTCAAATAATTTTTAAATAACAAAAAAATTTAAATAATATAATAAATAATAAATTATTTTGTTAATAAAATCGTTTGCTACAATCAATTGTTCAGTAATGTAAATAAGTTATATACATAAAAATGCAATCAAACGCTATAACATAAAATTATATAAATATGAAATAATAAAATTATGTTAATATTATATAAATAATAATTAGCGACCCGACCCAACCTTTCCATATATGAAAACCGTATCGAAATCCGTTGCGTGGTTTTGAAGAAGTTAGCGGATAAAGAGACAGAGGCCGACAGCGACTTATATTTTATTTTATTTTATTGAGAAGCCAATGCAGTATACAACCATCATTATAAACACATTTAAAAATTCATTTATAATATCATATACTCCACTTATAGGTTAACTTGGCATGCATTAAGACGAAAACAAAAATAAGTCAAAAACAAAAGAATAATAATATAAACATAATAAACCAAAACTCAAAAAACGACAAACCATTATGCAGTACGCGATAATAGAAAATGTCTAACCCTTTCCTTTAAAACATGCGGAGGAATATTGAAAGATATCTATGCCAGTTTCTCTAATTAAATTGTTGTAGGTGACGACGATTCTGCGCAAGGCTCCACCCAGGTTAGTTTTGGCGATTCTAGACCTGAACGTTAGCCTGTTCTTAATATGCTACCTAGAATTACGCTTTGGTATATACCGCCAATCGCACCTTGCTCAGCAGATTTGGGCAATCGATCCCTCCATCTATAATATTTTTCAAGTAAAAGAGATCAGTATAGTCCCTGCGATTGGACAGTGACATATCGATAGTGTAACTAAAAATTAATTAAAATTATTAGGCTTCATTATTAGGAACACAAAGGATTTTAAAAAGCACTATTTAACTCAATGATACGAAGCAGACTTGAATACTGTTCTGTTGCATGGAGTCCATATTATCAAATACATAAGAATAGGACAGAGAGAGTGCTATATTATTAATAAATATTCGAAATAACGTGGGACCAAGATTAGAGCCTTGTGGTACTCCTGACGTAAAGTAAAGTGGTTCAATAAAGTGGTTCGATCAATTGCGTTCAGCTTAACGCCTCAATCATATTAAATGCAAACAGATTATTAAACTCTAAAAAAATACTCCATACCTAACAGACTCTGTAGGACGCAGATTTCTACTTATACCTTTTTAGGAATTTCTTTAATTTTACTAAAAAAATCTAAGAAGTCACTCCTGTCCTAGTCATTTCTAGCTAAAATTCCTCACAAGAGAACTGTTCCGCAATACGATCTGTCGTGAAGAATCAACAGGTTTTGTCTTTGTTTTTCAGGATTCTTATCGACAGCGGACGAGAATTCACCCGGAAACTATGGTATCCTCGATCAAGTGATGGCGCTCAGATGGGTTTACGACAACATAGAACCGTTCAACGGAGACCGCTCCTCCATCACCGTGTTCGGTCCTGGAGCGGGAGCTGCCTCCGCTGGTTTGCTGGCAGTGGCTCCACAAACTAGGGATATCGTCACCAGGGTCATCGCGCAGGTAACAGCGGCATATTGGCTAATCGGTTTACTTTTCATAGGGATTGCTATAAAGATAAGGTGGGAAGGGAGTAGTAGATATATTTCATTGTGGTCTTTTACAAGGGGTTCTTTTTTGCTTCCCTTTGCATCCATACTAGAAATTATACAACAGTAATTTTCCCAATAGGGGATCGGACAAATTTTCAGAAAGTGTTTTAAATTAATCTTCATGGATATTTATTCCCATAAAAAATACTATTTTATTTATTTATAGCCTTTTAGGTACTCAAAATCATGTTTTAATATTGTTTGTTTGAAAATGCCGCCAAAACGCCACGATAGTTCATCTGAGAGCGCGTAACGTCATTTGTGGTCATATCATAACAAAACAGCTGCATTGGCATAAGGCAATGCTTGCCCACAAATGCCGTCACGCACTGTGATCGGTGTTTCAGTATAGATTAAAAATATTGTAAATAATAAAATTTTATTTCTTCATTTAAAAATATTTAAATGAATTATATTAAATTATTATTCGATAAATAATTGTAAAAAATTATATATTTTCTTTCTAAGTACATTTTAGATTTTAATCTGATTACTGTCCGATCCCCTATTATAGTTTATATTTTGTATAATCAACAAACTACTCATAACACAGGTTCTTCCCATTGAAAAATCTCTCTCAGTTTACTGTTTTCATTACTACAATGTACAATTGTACATCCTCTACATCCTAGAGGAATGATGAAATCACGGGGAAAATCTGATTTATAACAAGAAAGGTGTTACACATTCATCCTATTCTTCTTAGTAGTTTTTTTATTTATACTCTTTTCATATGACTTCCATTGTCAGTCAGAATAGTTGTCACTGAACCTGATCCTGCCTCTAATTTCCTTGATTTCCCTTAATTTCAATCCGCATTCTTCAGCTATCGATGACAAAAGGAAACTTTCACATATACATTTATATCACTTGTTAATATAAAGAAGCCCTACATTTAACAGCGTATTGCTTGCACACTCGAAAATTAGACATTAGTGATGGGAACGTAGAAATAGTGATGTACCTATAATACTCATACATAAAAAATGGGTTATCGCTCTTTCCATTAGTGAAAACCATATCCAAGTTAGCGGAGAAACAGACAGAATCGATAGTAGAATGTAGGTTTTCTCGGCCAGTATCCATATGAGTTGTGGGTTTCCGGGATGATGGCCCAGGTCTGTTGGAAATTCTTCCAAACGTTTCGTCAACAACTGCGGTTGACATCCTCAGTGGTGTAGTCCAAGTTAGAAGAAAAAGTACATCACATCACTGCACTTCACTTCTGCACTTTTCGACTTCTCGAGCGAGACTGATTTTCGACTGGAATGTGTCTATATTTAAACTTAAATTTATATCCCCACCCCGTGGTTGAATTGGTGGGGTGTGGTCACTAGGAGAGGGGTTATAATGCCCTCTCTTTCTTTTATTATTATTATTATTCCTGCGTAGTGCCGGATACCAAATGTTGTGTAGCCTTAGATTTTCCTCCTTCCTGTTGAAATTATTTGGATGCTTGAAAATTTCAATGGCTTCCCGATTAAGGCGTGAGTGATAGTGTACCTCGGATGACAGAACTAATGTGTTTTTGAAAAGGATTTTATGATTGCCTTCAGAAAAGGCGTGTTCAGCTACTGCCGATTTTTCGGTCTCTCCTCTGCGACAGTTGCCCTTGTGTTCTTTAATTCGGGTGTTAATGCTGCGTTTTGTGGTGCCGATGTATACTGCGCCACATTCACAAGGTATTTTATATACCCCTGTCGAGGATAATGGATCCCTTGGGTCTTTAACTGAACCGAGCAGGTTTCTGATTTGGCTCGTGGGCTTATATATGGCCTTGATGTTTCTGCTCTGTAACATTTTTCCTATGCGATCCGTTACTCCTTTAATATATGGGAGGAATGCTCTGCCTTTATCTGGGTTTTTGTCTTCGGTATTAGTTCTGTTTCTCCTCGGTTTTATCGCTCGCTTAATTTCAGTGGGTGTGTATCCGTTGCACCGTAGAGTATGGCTTAAATGTTCCAGCTCTTTTTGTATCTGTGTTGGTTCGCAGACTCGTTTCGCTCTATCAACCAGCGTCTTAATCATAGCTCTTTTTTGTTGAGGGTGATGGTTGGAGTTTTTGTGTAAGTACCTATCTGTGTGGGTGGGCTTCCGGTAGACTTTATGTCCCAGGCTACCATCCTCGTTTTTAGAGACCAACACGTCCAGAAATGGGAGTGTGCCATTTTTCTCTGTTTCCATAGTGAATTGTATTCTTGGGTGGATGCTATTGATATGTTTAAGAAACATATTCAGTGCTTCCTGTCCGTGGCTCCATATTACAAATGTATCGTCTACGTATCGAAACCAGCATGAAGGTTTCTGAAATGCTGTTTCTAGAGCAAGTTTTTCAAACGATTCCATGTAGAAGTTGGCCACGACAGGGCTGAGCGGACTCCCCATTGCCACACCATCTACTTGTTCGTAGAATTTATTATTCACTTGGAAATAGGTGGTGTTCAGAACATGTTTGTATAATGACACTATGTCTTCCGGAAAGATTAGGCTTAGCTTTTCAACTGTCTCTTTCACCGGGACCATTGTAAAAAGGGAAACGACGTCAAAGCTCACTAGAATATCTGTTGGTTTTATCGTCATGTTTTTGATCTTTTCTACGAAATGCGCCGAGTCTCTGATATGTGATGATGTCTTCCCGACAAAAGATAGCAGTTGTTTGGACAAGTACTTGGCTAAGTTGTAGGTTGGTGCCCTAATAGCACTAACAATGGGTCGTAATGGTACTCCTGGCTTGTGTATTTTTGGTAGACCATAAAATCTTGGTGGAAGGGCTTCGCTTATTATGCATTGACGTTTGTCCTCATCAGGTATGGATGATGCTTTTATCAGTTGGTTCGTTTTTCGAACTATAACGGATGTCGGGTCTCTGGATAGTTTCTTGTATGTTGATGGATCTAAAAGGTCGTCTATTTTCTTTTGGTAATCCTTCCTGTTGAGTAACGTGGTTGCATTACCCTTGTCTGCAGGTAGAATGACTATGTCTTTGTTGTTATTTAAATTTCTTAGAGCCCTTCGCTCTCTGGCGTTGATATTGTCTTTTGGGGGTCTTGCTTTCTGGAGTATTCGTGATGCTTCCCGGCGTATCGAATTGCCGCCTCGATGTTCGCAATGATATCCTCCCGAGGTATATTGATTGGAGTAATAGCAAAGTTCCCTCCTTTCGCTAGTATCGACCTTTCGTCTTCCGTAAGTTGATGTTCCGATAGGTTCACAACTGTTTTTGTCATGTCAAGGGTTGCTGTTGCTCTTGGAGGTAAGTCTTTATAGCATTGTTCATACTTTTTCTTTTGCCGGTTGGTTGATTTCTTCTTGACAGCATCAGCTGATCCAAAAGTTATCATATCAACCTTTGTCCAGATGCGTCCCTCCAGTCTGGCGCTCAGCAATAGATGTAGATCCATGAGTTCCTTATCGTTTAGTGCCAACTCTTTTCTGGTGTAATGGATTCGCTCCCGTAGCATCGCCTTCTCCGCCCGGTCATATATCCGGTTACTCGCGGCTGTATGACACAGACGCTTTCTTTGTAGAAATTTCGGGATTACATTTGTGTCCCTGCAGCGTAGCAGAAATGTCAAAGAACACAGTAAGTGGCTTTTCTTTTTTCTTAAATTTTCCAGTCTTCTAATCAATCTCGACGTCTCCTCCCCGTAGAGGCGTCTAATAGTAGAATGTAGGTTTTCTCGGCCGGTATCCATATGAGTTGTGGGTTTCCGGGATGATGGCCCAGGTCTGTTGGAAATTCCTCCAAACGTTTCGTCATTGGAAATGTCATGCAAATGACATTTACATTAGAACTCGCTGGCGGCGGAGACAATTCAACAGGCCTAGAAATTATGTTTTTTTTTTGTTTTGTTTTTACCATTAGAACAATACACAAAAAAAAATTATTTATACAATATTTTAAACTGACATTAACTTATTATTAGGTACAGGATTCATATGCGCGCAATAAGCCGTTTTCGATAGAATTTTCAATAAAAGTCAAATTCTTCTTGTGTTTTAACTTTTTTTGTGGAGTTTATATTACTTTAACGAAAATTCTAATTAATGCAATTGGTTCTTCACATGTTTAAGTATAACATATTTTTTTTTCAGAGCAATTGTGTTGTCTATTTTTTGTAACATCTTCATTAAACAATGGATATTTTTAGTATTTAGCATTTGTCTCCTCAAGAGTACCTTAAGAATAACGAAATAACCTTAGAAAATGCTAATTTCAGAGTGGATCAGCACTATCTGACTGGGCGCTAATAGAAGACAAGTTCCGAGTCCAAAACACGTCCCTGGTATTCGGTAGATTGCTTGGATGTCCGATCGACTCCTCATGGAAGCTGGTCAACTGTCTGAGACAAGGCAGGAGCTTCTATGAACTGGGCAATGCTGAATTTCAGGTGAATAGGACTCCATAAAAAAGTGTTGTTAAGATAATTTACTTGTACCATGAAACAGTGTCTTTCTTCAGTGATCTTCTGTATGATATGGAGGTAGTTACTGCCGCCAAATAGGTACTAGTTAATAGGTTGGGGAAAAGTTTATTTACATTTAATTACAGTATATATGTGCCATTTTGTTCGAAGTTTTTTTGCCATCTTGTAGGTAGTGACATGATCCCATTGCTGTAGAATTTTATACGTATCGGAGCAACCAGAGCGAGGTGCAGCTTTGACATCATAATTCTTGGATTGAAAAGGCTTAAACCAACTTTATGCTGCTCTTACTGACACTGCATTAGGTCCATAAACGTCACAAATTTTTGTCACGGCTTGTGTTGATTTTTTTCCTTTTTTGTAGTAGAATTTTAAATTTAGGTTCGCTCACAATTTTTTGTCACGGCTTGTGTTGATTTTATTCCTTTTTTGTAGTAGAATTTTAAATTTAGGTTCGCTCATTTTGACATAAAGAAAATCAAATTAATAATAGCTGGAAACAACATTTTATTGATTTGTTCCTTTTTGAAATGTAACCTTTTTAATGTCATCAAAACCAGCCAGATACAATTTGCACAGCCAAAGAGATTTTATTACAAGTTTATATACTCCATGCGAAAAGACTTTTTCCCCGACCTAATATTTACTGTGAATTGCAGAGTGCCCTGACTTTTGAATGATTTCTTTGCAATATATTTCATCCTATAACTAATATGTATTACAGCCTCATGTAGGATTCATTCCTTGGGGCCCCGTGCTAGAGAATAACTTCACGTTCCCTGGAGACCAGTGGTACGAGGGTTGGAGGGAGAGGGATTGGCATTTCCTCAATGTGATGCCTGAAGAGCTCATCAGGCGGAGACAATTCAATCCATCGCTGCAGTACATGACCGGAGTCACCACGCAGGAGGCGGATTATGTCTTGTGTGAGTTTGTTTATGTCATTATGATGATATCCGAAACCATAGAGTCTATGCCGATACAAGTCTGATATGAAATGTTTTTGCAGCATCTATGAAGGTCAGCCTGTCAGGTGGTCAGCTGGTCAGCCTGTCAGGTGGACCGTCAGCCTGTCTGACGATTTTAACATAAGACAATGTATATTTAGCGATTTGACAATAGACTCTTGACAGATTGACAGTGCGAAAATAAGATTAGCGTTTGTATAAAAACATTTTTATACGTAAAACCCAAAAAAAACAATAGGTATATTTTTCTAACTAGCGCCATGTTCTTATAAAAAGTCTTATCTACATAGGATGTTGCGCAGGGAGCCGACCACGTGTTTGAATAGCACCGGATAGTACATCTTTGACATGGACATGTATATTTCAGTTCTTCACGCTATTGCTCGTTTTCCAAAGGGCGAACAGGCTGAAGGTCCACTTGAAGGTAAGTGGCTACCGTCGCCTATAAAATGAGCAACGCCATGTGTGCTGCAATTGTGTTGCAGACCATAATAGGATAAGAAGAAGGTATTAGGAAAGCATAGGAAATGGCCTTCGTCGTGCTGTCCCAGTTTAAAAAAAACTTGTTTATGTTTATTGAGGTGTATATTATACGCTTAGATAAGAACGAGTCGCTGGCACCCAACTACGAGATCAGCGAGGCGTGGTTCAACAATAAGGTGCGCGAATTGGTGGCGCGATACAACTACACGCTGAACCCGCGCGGCGTGTACGAAGCCGTACGCTACATGTACACTTACCATCCGGAACCTCACAACGTGAGCGCCATCAGGGATCAGTACGTGCACATGCTGTCCGATTTCCTCTATAGAGCTCCAACGGACAAGATAGTCAAGTTGCTGCTAGAGCAGAGAGTGCCCGTCTATATGTACGTCCTCAACACGACCGTCGAATCGTACAATTGGCCGGATTGGAGGAAATACGGTCACAACACCGAGCACTATTTCCTCACCGGTACACCCTTTATGGACCAAGAGTTCTTTCCAGTGAAACAGAGGATAGACCGGAAATCGTGGACGCCCAACGATAGAAACATGAGTCATTTCTTCATGAAGGCATATTCGGATTTCGCCAGATTCGGGTAAGTTTATCTTTGTAAATCTGTTTAATAGCCACAATGTCAGGATATAATGTGGAATATATAATATACACGCACACATGTCGAATATATACATATAAATATATATAATATTTCTTTCGTGAGTATTAGGGGGAGGGGAGAAGTGGACAGTTGCAATAAGTTCTCCTCGTTAGGACCTTTCAAATGAACCCAAACATGGTCTACTTGCTACCGTTACCGATGGTCTACTGAGACCACAAATGTCAAATTTATAAATTCGTCTATTGGAGAAAAATGGAAACATCCCAGAAACCTCTTAAATGAGTACCAGGGGGTCCAGTACCCCCGAGTTCTCATGTCAGTAATAAAGAAAATTTAAATACAAACAATAATTATTCACAGCACTTAATAATATAGCATGTCTCGCGGGTTTAACAGCAATTATGTGAACAGTACATCTCATGCAATAACATGCCGTCTACAGAAACTTCTGACTTAAATTCAAATGTATGATGTCTAGTAACCCCACACGTTCGCGGATATTGGGAGTGCATTTCGAGCTAGCCACGGCGGGCCAGCTGCGCTACCTGAACCTCAACACCACGTACAACTCTAGCGTGCAGCTTAACTACCGGCAGACGGAACTGGCCTTCTGGACGGTCTACCTGCCCACAGTCATCGGTAGATTGGTGCCCACTTATCCTCCCATCACTGAGGTTAGATTCCACCTTTCTTAAGACTAAACACAAGCATTTGGGCTTTTGAATGCCTCACTACGCTTGGCTTTCTAAGGGATCCTAACAACATTTATTCAGCTTCATTCGCGTTTCGCTAACAATTTTGGTTACACTTACTCAGTTCAGCTGCTATATCCGCTCAGCCGCGTATAACGCTAAACCACTGAGAATCTATGCAAGTCGAGGAGTTGAGAACGGTTCGCGTACTGAATTTGTCTGAACAGACACATTTGCCCCAAATTTCGCCTGTTTGGCGCGAAAATTGAATAAATTCGGAAAGTTGAACGGACGCGTACGCATCTCCATACAAACGAGCCGAATAAATGTAGTTACTCTCATATTTGGAATCCTGAAATATTTAATTGAATATTTGTTATAATTTTCAGTACTGGTGGGAGCCGAAGCAACCTCTGCAGATAGCTTTCTGGTCGGTGTCGAGTGCTTGTCTCGTTTTGCTTGTGTTACTTGTCGTCTGCTGCATGCTATGGAGGAACGCCAAGAGGTAATATATGATTTTTTTTTTAATCTAGCCTATTAAAAAAAAAAAAATGTAAAAATACATTAAATTCATCAATCGAAATCTATTTTTAATTTTTCCAACCAATATGATACAGTTTAGAAAAATTAAAGCACAATTGACCGTGGAAGAAATATGCTTATTGGGAATTGTACCGTAGGTTATGTAGAGACCTCAAACTTTTAGAGTTGAGAGTTTTGAGAACAATGTTTGTAAAGAATCATATGATCTGCAACTCTTTTTTTTTTCCACCTATTTTTACGATACCATCCATATATGAGAAATTCAACATAGTATACAATGTACCACAGTAATATTTTAAATTTTTGACAGGGCTATCCCTCCAAAATGGAAATTGTTGCCTGAAATGTAGGTAGTACGTAATATTTAATATGTTAGTCGTCGCATTATTTTTGCTCTGCTTAGTTGTTTTATTTTTGCTGATTCTTATCATTCTTATGTTTCGCGCAAACCAAGCACATACTTTTAATTTTTAAATAGTGTTAAATAGATTTTAAGTACTGTTAATAATAATTTTCAGTAATAGTTATAAAAAAAACGACTTGTATTAAAAGACACAAGTATTGTGTGTGTGTACATGTATGGCTGATATTCTTTTTGGCTTTTTTATTTTGAAATTTGGCTACATTGCTTTACGTACATTTTTTTTAGCAATAGCACACCACATTTGCATGTGTCTGGACATACACTACCGATACTGTAATAGTCCTCCACGTTTTCATCGATTTCGTACAAATTATACTTTGCGTCGTAAATGTTGTGCATCAAGGTTGCTTTTGCCTAATAAAACTTCTTTGGAAACAATACAAGTTTGAATCCGCAGTTATTGTTTGCCGTTTAACATTTCAATAATGTAACTCGTTTGTTGAAATTGGTTACAATGTCGGATATGTATTATATACAACGTGTCCCAAAATTCAAGCGGGCACCAAAAGGTGTACCTGCATGTGACTACTTGAAAAAAATCTTGTTTTTTTTATTACAAAAAAAATGTGAAATCCTTAGAAAATTTACACCCCTTATTATATTTTTAAGTACTTTGGTTACAATTTTACAAATATTTCAGACTTTTTTGTATCGGCTAATTAAGTAGCACTGCTATCCACCACAACTCTTAAAAATCCCAGAATGCCTGTAGTTTTTACACAAAAATTAAACGAAATTATATTTTTCGTTAAACTTATTAAAGATTTTTACTTTCAGTCCACTTTCACTCATCGTGGTGAAAAAAAAAGGACAACCACTGTAGCAAGCTTTTTAAAAAAATGACGCAACTAACTAAGATTCCAAAATGGTATAATACTCTAGGAAAAATAGCCACAAAAAAAAATGCGTAATTTCTGAAGAACTAAATTTTATAAATTGATAGTGTCACTTTTAATATGCACCCATTTTACTTTGTAACAGGTTTTTTATGTGCGTACACAATAAAATAAGTTAGAGAGAGAGAGAAAGAGGGAAATTATACGTTAGAGAGAGACAGGTAGATGTAACAATAAAAGCAAAATTAATGATGGACGATTTGTGAATGTTGTGATGTGCTTCGAAAATCAAAAGTTATGTATATTACTTGAGAGTTTTGCTTAATAAGAACAATGAATAAGCACAAATGTGAAATGTAAATTAAGTGAACGAATGACGCCTTCCGCAGAGAGACGGATCGGTACTATAGCGGAGACATCTTCATGGTGCCAGAAGTAGACCAGAGTACAGGCCCCGGCGTGGAGAATGTGACGCGATCGCGAGACAACATCTACGAGTACCGCGACCTGCCCGTCAAGCGACCGCACACCCCCACCACCATCACCAGGAGTGTGAGTACCAACATCATGATCATCATACATTTATTTTACGTTAAGGTCGACAGAAAGGCTCACGGTCCACTTGATGGTAGGTGGCTACCAACGTCTATAACACATTAGCAACGCCATAGGTGCTGTAAGTGCGCTGCCGACTACAGAAGGATTAAGGATAAGGGACTAGGAAGTGTTAGAAAAATGGGCTCTGGCATTCCTTACTCATCGGAACACCACAACAGCACACGAGCTGTTATTTCACGGTAGTCTTCTGTGGTTACTGCCGCCAGGTGAGCTGCCCAAATAATTGCGAAACGCAGTATGCTCTACCACTAGATACAGACCAGAGCCAACTTTAAAAAGTTGAACTCGTTCCACCCCTGAGACAGAGCGTTAAGGCAAGCACAACACTCATCAAATGAACTCGTTTTTTTATTTATTTATTTATTTCATTTTTATATCACGAGGCTGACGGTTCACTAGATGGCGTGGCTTCTGTCACATCTAAACACAGTCTGCACCATGGGGGCTAGGCTTGCTACTCCCTTATTGTAGTTCAATATTTCCTAGCGTGGAACTAAGTAAAATCTGAAATTCCTTAATTAAAAGCAAATATCGTAGACTATTTAAGATGTTTCGATCTTAAATATGAATAATGGATTCCGTCTTGGCTGCTTTTTAATTGTCATTCCTTTTTTTTTTAAATAATAAAATTTGTCAGGCAGACTGATGATCTGCTCGATGGCACTTGGTTCAAGTGTGGAATAGGTTCCGGCGTGAGTAAAAGAGACAATACGAAACAAAACAGCACATGTGATTTTACTGCTGCCAGACGGGCTGCTTAGTTTGGATTGCAGAATGAAGTGTGTATTGGCTCTATTTCATAAATCAGTCTGATTAATGCACTAAATTTAAATGTGTCCAAGGAGATGGAATCACTTTTTTATCGTCACTTTTCGGTGTAACAACACACCCTAACTAAAGTACGGTTTTGCCTCAGGCGAGCAACCCACACACACTTCAGTCCCGCCCTGGCTCCGAGGCTTCGACGGAGTCCGCCATCTCGCTAAAGGACGATGCAGTCCGCTGGTCACCTGCGCCTGAACCTGCACCGAGGGTACGCGAACGCACCAGACTCGTGCACGGAGTACCACAGACTACTGTATGAGCCACTCGTCCAGAAAGTGGTGAATTCTTTGCACAAGTAAATCATTAAATGACTTAAACCGGATTAAGATGATTTAAACGCTTACCATTTACCTGTTTGTATCGGGTGTAAGCTTTTCTGTATAATTTAATTTATATCTTTTATTTTTGCTTCTGAATTTAATAATTGAATTGGACTTTTGCAAAGAGGCCAGCCTCATACGGAGTATATTTATCCGAGTAGTCGGACACACATAGACGCAGAGTTGCCTGTCTGTGTGTATTCTATAAGATGTACTTCGGGAGAGTGTGCTCGAGAGCTGCTTGATGAGGTCATACCGCCTTCCCCTTTCTTCTATCGGACATGCAGACGTACGGTTGGTTACCATCCTCACCTTGTCGAAATCCCTCTAATTCGGACCAAGCGCTTTAAAACATCTTTTGTGATGCGCACTGCTAAGGATTGGAACTCCCTGCCGGCGTCTGTATTTCCGAGCTCATATAGCCCAAATCTTTTCAAGGTTCGAGTGAATAGGCGTCTTCTGGGTGAGCTCGCTTAATCGATCCATCCTTCCTACATGAATAGATGCTGGTCAAGAGCAAACCCATCTTTAATAATAAAAAAAAAACTAATTTGCTCTTGTGCTTTCCATATCGATATGTCTTGTACATAAATATCACTATTCCATTTTTAGTTACGTAGGTTACATATTCTACGTGTGTAACTGTATTCTATATTATTTAGAATTTATAAGTAATTATAATATAATGCTTATGGCTGAAAGCTTTACAATGTATTTTTTTATTTATTATGAACTTACATGTTTCCATTTTTTAAAGGAATTGTCATATTACCTTTATAATGAAATTTTGTTTCAATTCTTGTAGAGAAGATGCTTACAATTTTATTTTACGTAATCACAAAAGCAATCATGTCTCAATTAGTAGTTATATTACACAATATAATGAATTTGTTACAAATATTTGTATTCTATATGCTTTAAATAACCGCTATCGTAACCACTACTTAAGTTACTGAAATAGTGAAGTAGCACTACTTAAGTCGCTTAGCTCTGAATTAAAAAATATGCCTTTATGGGTTTCCATAATTTTTAAGTGCATTCAAGTTCTGTATCGTTCTGCATGAGATTAATTTTACCATGCAAAGATACTTTGCCAGTCTTAACCTTAAGAAAAATAATAGTGATGGTATAAATTATAAGCCTTCGGGTACCCCCGGGTTCGATTTCTTATTATTTTCTTATTATTAAATAAAATGTTGAATTTATAAATTATATTTTTTCTGAATGTGATTTTCGTTGATGCATGTTTTTTTTTTTAAATAGACGAATACTTGTTTATTCAAGCGAACACTAAAATCAAAAGCATGTCGATTTTCGCACATAAAAAATAATAATAATAAAGTCAATATTGTGAAAATTCAACATTTAAGAAATCAACGTTTACTCGTATATGTAGATTAATTTCACTTTGTAAAGATGGTTTGGCTTTCTTAGCTAAAATCATGAAGAAGTGGACACGTTTACGATAGTATTTTGTACAAATTAGAAATGACTGAAATAAGAAGTACACGATTGTAGCAGCTTTTAGTAAAATACATATACTTTTTTATGATAGGAACATTCCTTGACTTACTCAAGGGTATATTTGTAATTTTACCATAATATTTTATGTGTTCAAATAATAATTTTATTTGAAAAATCATCGTCGTTGGACTTTTTTCTTTAATTGTTGTGTATAATTGCATTTTCCAGGCAATATTTTACAATAAAAGCCAATGAATTTGAATAAATTATTAAAAAAAAAATAAGATAGGCATTGTTGTATTAAAATGCACACCGTATGTTACCATATACGAGTGATTTAACTTTACCTATAATTTAATAAGTTACAATCTGTTATGGCATATAACTGTTACAACAGACAACTGACAGAGGTGTCATTTTTATTTGACAGACGTCATTTTTGTTGTCACTTAAGAACTAGACAATTATTTACATCGACAATTTTAAGATTAGATCAAATAGTAATGTAAGTAGGCAAACAATGTTTGTGAACGTATGTCCGTCCATTTCGTGTTGTGCAATCGTTTAATTGTGCCTTAAATCTTATAGGTACTTAATCTTAAGAATTATTTATTAAATTTTATACATTATATACTATTGTATTACAAGCTGCCTTTTTAAATTAATAATTAAATAAAAGACTTACATTAATTACACGTAATAGTTGAATTTTATTTAAATTTACCCATAGATTTCAATAATTTGAAATAAAAAATGGAAAAAATTCATCTAGAATCATTTCATGTTTAATATAGAAAAAACATAATAGGGAATATGCACATTTTTTTTAATATTTTCATACGATAAGTTATTTATATCATTATACAACCGTAAGAAAATATTCAGCACCAAAAAACAGAAATTTAGTAACTAACAACTATGGGCACTTTAAAATACCCGCCCTTTTGGCGCGCTTTTCGTGACGTCACAGTCTATAATAGCAAATGTTAAAAATCACAAACATCTACACGCTTGTTGACATTTCTTAGACTTTGACGTCACATTCGAACTGACCGTTTCAAGTATTTTGAATTACCAACAATTTTTTTTTTGCACTTTTTAATAACTATTTTCTTAACGAAAAAGAAATGATATTAAAAATATTTACATAGACATAATACTAAAGCAAAAATATTGATAAAAATATATTTAGGACTTTTTTGAATTTTGACGCATATTTAACGAATATAAACGTGTCAATGCGGACAGCGACATATGTCAGGTGCGCGTCGCACAGTGTATGGAGAGCAAATGGGCCCGCAAACCGCTTGAGCCTCGTAAGATCCACGCGCCACTAACTGCCCCGGACGATTCATCAGGTCCACCACATAATTCGCGCGCAGTAGTCCCGCCGGGTAATTTTGGGGCACATTAGCATTTTCGTCCTCCTGTATACATAATTCTTTTTTATTCTCTAAACTCTGCAAGATCCACAGACTTCTTAAACAGAAAAAGCAAAACGTGAACTCCTCTCTCGTTCCCTTTAGAATACACATCATTATTTAATACTAGCTGAACCCGCAACTTCGTACGCGTGGTATGTTTTTCTTTGTAAACCGATTGGAATGAAACAAACACTAAATGTCACGGGAAGCTTGCTAAAATACTTCAATTAAAACCGCATTCAAATCGGTTAAGCTGTTTCTGAGATTAGCGTGCACAAACAGACAAAAACTCTAAAAACTATTTTTTTTTTCTGCGCCTTGTTTACGATTTTATTATATATATATATATAGATTGATAATAAATGTAAATGTGGCTGATTCTGATATTTCAAAGCGAAATGCTCTCAGACTTTCATTTTTACAGTAAAATGGAGTAATAAGAAAAAAGTTTAATTATAGAAAAATAATAATAAAAAGAAATAACAGAATCAGGTGTTATATAATAAAGTCTATACATATTATATAATAAAATCGCTATCCGCTATATATATACTCCCACTGATATGGAGTCTGTGTTACATAGTACAGTCACATAAGTAGTGAGAAACCAAATAATGTAGTACCGGATCTAGTTCGGGGACTGCGATTTCGCACCAAGCGTGCGAACTGGTGGTCCGGTACAATGCACAAGGTAGGCCGACCCGATCGGCAAGCACCTTGTACAGCAAAGCCCTCTCCAACGAACCCCCACACTTTATCCATCCGAGACCCACCACTCGACTGTTCAACTCGTGCTGCACAAACACGCCTATATTCTATCATTAGAATAAATAAGAACACGTAGAACGGAAAAACCCGCTCCGAACGCGCTCAAGGTCACGATATTAGCCTACACGTTAAACGGGATACTCAGTCGGGCTGTCACGGCCGGCGCTCCGCACGAATAAATTTACTTAATAGTTTTATTTAAGCCCGTATGTTTTTATTTTATATTTGTAGCTAAGTAATACTTACTTAAATGGCTTCATTTGGTATGGTACTGTCTTATAATAACTTATTATTTATAAGTATATTTAATGTAGGTACGTAACATAATAATGTATAGGTAAGTATTTATAAATCTCATATTTTATAAAACTTGAATTGAATAATGGTTTCAAAGTAAAGAAAAACTTATATTTTAGCCTGAGCGATAGAGGGGCGTAACGACCTGAAGGGGGAAGTAGTTATATAAATGGCGGCGTTTGGGACTCGGACAAAGAAGATTCCGTTCTACTTGTTATTATTCTTCTTATGATTCTATAATTTATAGTCGTATGTCGTAAAAAAAATTAATATATAAAAATGGCTTATTAAAAATGCTAAACATAGTGGCGTAGCTTGCCCTAGATAAACTCTGTATCAAATTTTGACAAGAAGCCCTTCTACCCGACTGTGGTTAAGGCCAAATGGAGGGTAAAGATTTTTCTTATAAAATAAACAAAAATAACGAGCGAGCCTTATAGCAGTGTGGCATGTGATGTGTAACTGACATCTCACCTTGGTAATAAGGAACATTAACATAATAATAATAAAAAAATATATATGTGAATAATAATAAGTTTTAAGCAAATCATTTATTTGCTTAAAACATGGTAGTGAAGGTGTTGCAAAAAGAACATCACGTTTCACCGTTTTACAAATTAATTTAATTAATTTGATAATTGCTAATTAGCAATTATCAAATTTAACAGCAAGCATAACAATATCTAGGATGTCATGTCAAATAATTATTTATGTCAAAAAATAAAAATAAAAACAGAACTGATTCATTTAAATTTAAGATATTCATCAATACTATTTTTTTTTATCTTTCAGCCATATCACAATTAATTAAAAAAAGCTAAATAATGATTAATACAAGTTCTCGTCACACACACATACACTCATGACAGTGTCAGTGCCAACCAACTCTCCCACCGCGCGCGCTTTCCCGGCTTCCTGTTACACACTTCCGTCCCTCTGCACGAAATCACTCCCACAGATTGCAGAAGAGCGAGAGGAAAGATGTTACACATAAAAATTCTCGTTTGTTTTAGACGCAATGCTTTTTACTATAAACTCTTAAGAGGGCACTTTCCAAGCTTTCCAGCTTACTTATTCCATACTACGTAATTCCATGATTACTCATTAATTATAGGTCGTAGCAATATATAAAAAAACATGACATTTCTAGGACATAATATAAAGGTTTGCATCGCAACAAAAAACTGAAATTAATTTTATATCTAGTATAATTAATTTTTTAAATGTGCAGAATTTGTGACATTTTCGCAGGTTGAATTCTTGTAATTACTGACTAAAATCTAAAAATGTTTTTCGATGGAAACATCCTACCTATAATGTACATTTGAAATTGGGATGTCTATAGCTAGCATCTA
This sequence comes from Bembecia ichneumoniformis, assembly GCA_910589475.2. Taxonomy (NCBI): domain Eukaryota; kingdom Metazoa; phylum Arthropoda; class Insecta; order Lepidoptera; family Sesiidae; genus Bembecia; species Bembecia ichneumoniformis. The sequence goes on from OU342520.1 coordinate 2,595,256, forward strand.
TAAAAGTTTTTCTAAATTATTGGAATTGCTGGCGTATGTTTTATTATTTTCGCGATTTGAATAAGTGGCGCGAATGTGTTGCGTCGCATTCTGTCTTCGGTTATTCGCATTATAGTAAGTTGAGACAACAAATTCTCCCAAATACCTATTACTGAGTTCCCACGCTCGTACAGCGCCACCTTAAACGCTAAACTCGTAGTTAGAGTTTAACGTGCGGCCCAAAAATTTAAGTGAGATCGTAGATTTTTGCCTGCAAACGCCGTGACACCATAATTAACAGGGAATAATATTTTACACTATATGTTATGTCGTTATACATATAACCATAAAAAAATATCCAGCACCGAAAAACTAAAATTTGTCAACAAAAAAAAAAACAATCTTAAAATTAACTAACACTTTAAATACCCGCCCTTTTGGCGCGCTCGTTGTTACGTCACATTCTACAGCAACAATCAATCACAAACCAATATAGACTTTGACGTCACTGACCAATAGCGTTTGCGTTTCAAGTATTTTGAATTTCCCACATTTTTTTTGCACTTTTTAATAATTATTTTCTTAACGAAAAAGAATTAATATTAAAAAATAATTACATAGACATAATTCTAAAGCAATAATGTGCATAAAAAAACCGTTTTTTTTTTTTTAAATTAAACGCATATTTCCCTATTGAAACGGCGGTAGCTATATATATACACCCCTGGCCAAACATTCTACTAATTCTACTTACTACTAGCTCTACGACGCTAAGAAACTAAGTGATCACCATGATATCGGTGACGTGGAGATTGATACTGGGCATGGAGCAATCCTTCTCCTGCGTGAGGCCACACATTTGTTCGGCAACGAACTCTGCCAATAGTTGCGCCCTGACTTTCAGTGATGTCGATACCTCTTCACATCTCTCTCGATATCTGACAATATATTGATAGGAAATAATCTTTTAGAATTAATATAAACCTATGTATGCCTATGTATCACTTAGAAAAAAAATTACCTGACTTCATAATGAGCATCTTCAATTTCGAAATAATGCAGCGATTTTGATCTAGAAATAATATTAAAAGAATTAATAATTTAGTTTTAGGATATCAATACACATGGAACATTAGAAATATTTACCTAGTTATTTATATATTTATACATAGGTATAGCAATCTGTGCATCCATACTAATATTATAAATATGAAAATAACTCTATCTGTGTTTGCGCCTTAATCGAATGGGTTGGTTGTCAAGTCCATTTACCTTTTCACCCGTCTATTCATTAAAATATAGCACTCAATTTTTCCTTTTACCCACACATCCATATAATGTTACCGCCGCGAACATGAGAGAGATCACGCCTACGCTTCGAGTGTTTCGCTCGAAGAAAAGAAAAACCAAATTGAACACGAAGTGTAATTATTATCCGCGCCTTAACGTTCACAAACAAAACTACGAGTGAACAGTGTCTACCAGTTGGACGTTTGGAGAATCCTGCAGGAGATCGCACCAGAGCCTATCCTGTCAATCAGACAGTCAACTGTTCGCTTACAGTCGCAGCCACATATACAGTCCACTAAAAATCCCGCCCCAACTAAATTTAGATTTCATTAAACCCTTCGTGGTTTTCTCCGCGCCTCAAATCTGTCTGTTAAACCGCTGAACCGATCGGTGCGCGTCATGAGACATCGGCAAGGGCACAACTGAAAATCACCGCTGTAACAATGTTGCAGCTTAAGCTGAGTTGTGTCCTTTTAGTGTTTATTTATAATGTTTTCGTCTTTATATAATATGTTTATCTTTTTTTTAAACGCCAATAAATGTTTCTTTCTTTCTTTCAGTTTCATTTGCACAGCTAATGATACAGGTCAATGGTGCAAAATAACCTACGACGATATGTTTGTACTTAGAGAACTTTCTTATTACTTATGCGGCGTATTCTATTTAATGACTAGCCAATTACATGGCGATAACGGCATGAAGCGATGAAATGCAAAATGTATGTGGAATGTATTATGGGTACTAACGGATCTCCAAACCATAACTTCAGCTTCAACAAATAAGATCTTAAGTTGGCGTCATCGGCTATCGTGGAAAAACGCAATCGACTGTGAGACAAAGCCATCTGCAACTCTGTTGTACCATCTGTCAAATTAGCTTTTTTATGTAAAGGTTGTCACATAGACCGACAGTGCATTTGATGGTAGGCGGCTACCGTCGCCTGTTAACTCAACCACAGATGCTGTTAGAGCGCTCTCAAAATTAGTAGAATTAGGAAGGTATAAGGAAATGGCCTATGGCATCCCTTAGGTACTCACTCACGGAATCGCAAAAGCACACATGCTGTGATTTCTCGGTGGTTTTCTGTAAGGGAGTGGTTACTGCCGTCAAACGGGCTGTCCCAATGAGTGTGAAACGCAGTGTGCCTTTCTAAATCCAGACAAACTCTGAACTTTGAAGTTGAAAGTCAACTTTGAAAGTTCATTTCCAAAGTTGACCGGGAATCGAACCCGGTACACCTGAGACACGCGTTAAGGCAAGCCCCCTAACCACTCATCCAAACGTCTCATGTAATTTTTTTTTATGACAGGCCTACTAGCGATTGACTTGTTGGTAGATGGCTACCTAGACGCCTAATATATATATATATATATATATATATATATATATATATATATATTTTTTTATGGAATCGAGGTAGCGCTTGACCACTATCTCACCTGATGTGAGGTGCAGATGTGGCCGAAGGTGGATCATGCTTACCTAGTAAATGCCCATTTACCCTAGTTTTGAAGACCCCGAGGTTGTAGTTCTGTGGGAACACAGACGCAGGCAATGAGTTCCACTCCTTAGCAGTTCGAACAAGGAAGGTGGAACTGAAACGCTTTGTTCGTGATCGAGGTACATCGACCACGAAGGGATGAAACCCCTGTCCACGTCTAGTGGTCCGCAAGTGGAACGGTTCCGGTTAATAACTAACACAAGCAACACCAAACCGCGCAAATGGCGCACACTGTCAACCTTGTCAGGTTAAAGTATAAGAAGGGGGTAGGAAAATGAGTTCTGGTATACTCGCTCATCGAAACAAATCACACATGTTGTTCAATGTTCGATTTTCTACAAAGGTGTGATGACTGTCGCCAGACAGGTTGTCCAGTTTAATATGAGTGGAGAAAAGTGTGCTAACTATAGGACAATGTTCCTTCCCATCAATTGATGTTCGATTTATATTTTCTTTTTTATGGAGATGCTTGTGTTATTGCCTGACTTCTCCAATCTGTTCGAATGCACTAAATACCTTTTAAGGAAAGAACATGTGTAGTTGTTTTGTTTGAATGAAAACTTCGTACTTCTACTAATATTTGATTTGAAATATATTTTGCTATTATTGTATGTAGGCTTTTTTATGTCAGTCTATTTAAAAATCCGGTGGTCGGCAGACAATTTTATTTATTTTTAAAAAGTTGTGCGGCTTGGTTTCGTGTGGCTTGTATTCGGGTTGGAAACTACATCGTGCATATTGTAAAATAATAGTTTCTCGGCTACCTTATCCTAAACCACTCAACGGATTTCACTGATGGAAAGAGCAATAAACGAGGAAAATTTGTGTATACAATTTGCAGAAAAAATTGCATGCGTGAGAACATAAAATTAATCACTTAAGGCCAAAGATATAATGAAATAATGCAAGAACCAACAAGGCGTCCTGATGTCGAGTCCGGAGGCTTCATCGTGCGGTGGTTGCAGAAACATAGAAACGTAAACAGCGTCGCAGTGGGGCTGCGGTGCCGTTACGATCTCTTGCATGGTGGGGAACAGATCGTGGCTTAGACGCTTCATCACGTAGAAACCTTCCTGTTCACGTAACCACTCTTGTATGACATTATACCTTCAACTGTAAAACTCCTTAAAAAAACAGGTAAATTAAACCAAGATTTTAGTGTACGACCGAAACCGAATTTCGGCAACGGTCTCAGTTTCGGCCGAAACCGAAACTTCCTTACAAAAATCATGTTTTGAGGGAAAAATAAAGAAAACGTTATTATAATCAGTCAGTTTTATTTTTTTATCTTTAAATCACATAGCTATGCAGTCTTCAACATTTTCACTTATTGATAAAATCAATATGACAACCCCATTTAATAACCCTCATTTAAAAAAAAAATATTAATTGCACCTTAAAAATACTTAAAATGGGTGAGGTTTTTATTTGAGTAGGTATATTCTTCTTTTGAATACTTATTCTTGAAGATTTTTACGCACATTGCAGTGGCAGGTCACACTGCGTGAATGCGTACCGTGAAATAACAGCACATATGCTTTTGTGCTTCAAAACAATATAGTTCAAAACTCATTTTATTTATATTTTAGTGAAACGCCCCGTAGACCTTCCACCTGCTCGCTGGATCTCGAGAAAGCGCTTGGCAGTAGATGGATGCAAAGGACAGAGGCTCAAGCGTGTTGGCGCGCAATAAAAAAAATTATATGTCTAACTGTGGACGCTTGTGTTTTCGACAACCTGTGACAATCACTAAAAACGCTAGTACGTTGGAGATCTGACAGGATCACGGACTACATAAGGATACGCGGATAAGAGAGGCCCTCTAGCATCATACTCACTCACTAAACTACAACAGCAAAAGTGCTGTTATTTCACGGTGATTGTCCGTAAGAAGGTGATGGTAACTGCCACCGGACGGGCAGCCTCGCTTATGAGTACCTACACAATTTAGTATACCTAGCCACTATCGAATGGGCCATTAGCTTACACGCCATTTTGTGACAAAAAGTAAAATTATCTGGGAAGTAGAATGCAGAAAAAATGATTTTGGCGTTATCATTCTTTATTGATGTTTATCAGGTTAGCCTAGCCATCACATGAAATTTAATCGATAGTTGAGTACCAAATAAATTCGGAATTCGACATATATCAGAAGGCAGAACGACTCCGACGGATATACTGTGTAATTGACATGTTGACGTCGTAATACCGTTCAATCCCGTCGAACATGTATCGAAGCCTTATGTTCAATTTAAGCTAATAGTTGTAATCCGGGCGATTAAGAATATTCAATCCTATAATAGTTTATCTATAGTTGACTTAATTTATATTACCTGCAATACAAAAGTGTTAAGATACCTACTTTGAAATTGGACAGTAACCTTTGTGAGATCATTTATCTCAAGCCGGCCGGTGTACGCGAACTTAGCAGACAGATTACTACGGAATATAGCCTCCAGTGCCAGCTCCCATGCGCTCACAACATAACGAGCCAAACGATTCTCGACCATACTGTTGTGGACAATACAAAGTTCAGTTTAAATGTTATATATTTTTAAATCGTTTTATGTAGGTATATTGAAAAAATAACTCAAAAAGCCAAGTCCATTGGATGAGTGGTTAGGGTGCTTGCTTTAACACTCTCTCTCGGGGGTCCCGGGCCGTTCGATTTCCAGCTCGATCAACTATGGAAATGAATTTTTCAAACTTGGCTCTGGTCTGAATTTGGAAAGTAGTTGTAGGGCATAATGCGTTTCCCAGGCTGATCCATTCAGGCGTCGAAGGGCCGGCCGACGTGCCCGGGCGTATTCCGCGGCGCACGTCGCGTGACAACCTCAGGGCGTCAGAAGGGGACGTGTCTGACGCCCTGAAACACCCAATAAGGAGGCGGCTCACGGCACTCCAGTGGGCCGCCACATTTAAAGTGAGGCGAAGCCATCGCCCTAAGCTGGGTTAGTGAGCCCTAATATAGCGGTGCGTGGGAATCCGAGGATAAGGCTTCGCTGTGAACTCGGACCCGCACATCACCGCTGATGGTGTAATCCGGGGGGGTTTCAGTGGGTATTCCCGGTGATAAGCCACTTCACCGGGCGAGTCCCACACTCCCCCTCGTTGACTGTCCCCGTCGGCGAGGGATAGTGCGTAAAGGGCATAATGCGTTTCGCAGTCATTTGGGTAGCCCGTCTGACGGCACTAACCACCCCCTTACAGAAGACTACCGTGAAATAACAGCATAAATGTTCTGTTGTGTTTCAGTGAGTGAGTAAGAGATGCAGAGTCCTTTACCCTCTCCCTTCTTTATCCCTCATCCTTAATCCTAACTATGGTCTGCAGCGCACTCGCAGCACCTGTGGCGTTGATTGTGTTAAAGGCGACGGTAGCCACCTACCATCAAGTGGACATTCAGCCTGTCTGCCTGTAAATAAAGGTACATACCTCTATGCTGTCCAAAGTGATGGACATTATTATAGACGTCGCACTGGCAACTGTTATCTTGTATAACAGTTGTGTCATCCCCAGCAATGTTTCTTTTGAAAATTAATGATCTCCCGCCCCTCGCAAGTCATTCATTATTATGCAGATGACAGAACCGAGGAAGTTGTCGCAAAGCTGAAGGAGACAGACTTGTGCTTCGATTGAGACAATACTATCAAAGGCGTTAAATTGGGGTTGCTCGATTGTTGTACAATTTAATTCGCAGGCGGGCAATTATCTTTGTTTCAGCACAAAAAGGCACGATTGTAGTGAAACCGAGATCACAGGACACTCCCTTTAAAATATCTTTTGGGATATCCTGCGTGTGAACATTTTTTTTTATGTTAAGGTCGGCAGACAGGCTGACGGTCCACTTGATGGTAGGTGGCTACCGTCGCCTATAACACAAGCAACGCCTAAATTGCTGCAAGTGCGCTGCCGACTGCAGTAGGATAAGGGATTAGGAGTGGATAGGGAAATAGGCTCTGGCATCCCTTACTCACTCACCGAAACACAACAGCACACGTGCAGTTATTTCACGGTGGTTTTCTGTAAGGGGGTGGTTACTGCCGCCGGACGGGCTGCCCAAATGACTGCGAAACGCAGTGTGCTCTGCCACTACTTTCCAAATCCAGACCAGAGCCAAATTTGAAAAGTTGATTTTTCAAAGTTGACCCTGCCGGGAATCGAACCCGGGAACCCTAGAACAGAGCGTTAAGGCCAGCACCCTAACCACTCATCCAACAAGTCGAATTTAGTTGTCATTTGGACAAGACTACACCAGTTTAAAAAAAATTGTGTGCTTTCAATAAATATCTACTTATAAATAAAAATGAAAACATTGAATAAAACCTTCGTTTATGAATACCTACACTTGGTTAACTGCTGACACGGAGCAACTAACACTGCTGATAAGTCTATTTATAAGTGTTCCAAGTATTCAGAATCGATATAAAATAAAACGTTTAAAAGCACTTTTTCATTGACTCTGTATACATAATATTACCAACATTTTAAGATATTTGATTTAAGATATTTATAGCGCCTGCGTAAATTAAAAAGGCAATTACAACAGTTAACGTGATATTGCTAATAACGAATAGATGTCGCGTAACGACACTCGGCAATTGACGCTCATTGAATACAGTCGATTTTTATATAACTATTAGTTTAATTAAAAACCATAAGATTTCCAAATTTTAAGGTACCAGCGAACAGTTAAAGGATCTATAACTCCCCAACAAAGTGTATAAAAATTTCCTAGTGTCAATAGATAACTGGATACCTAATTATACTTATAGTTACTCGTACATTCTGCACACACAGATGTAACGTTTTCCAACAAAAGTTATGTTAGTTACGTTCGGTATACACAGATGTCACTAAGTTTTATAAGTTCAAATAGTTCACTTTTCGACGACAGATGTCGCTGCGCCGGCAAGTTATAACGCGCTATCGTCTTGTTAAACTCAACGCTTTTCGACGTTTGCTTTTACAAAATCAGAGAATAGAATCAGGGAACATAAATACTTGCATCAGCTGTCGCGCAAATGTCAATGTGACAGTTAACGTAACGCTTTTTAGTTAACGCTTGTATTAATTTTACTACTCATAAAATTTCCTTATATGAAAATTGATTCTTAAGGAATAAACTCCAAAAATACAATCCATATTTAAGTAAGTACTTAATAATACACATTACAAAATAAAGTCGGTGTGCGCGTCTGTCTATTTGATTTTGATACGGTTTTCACTAATGAAAAGAGCGATAAACGAGAAATGTTTGTGTAGGTATACTTACCTACAATTTTCAAAAAATATTGCATTTGTATACGGTCGCTAGTATAGGGATAAACTTAAGCGGTCTGTGGGTAAGTGTATATACAATGAAATGAGTTACTAATGAATTGTTCCTAGGGCCAGGTATTCTTCGGCACCTTCCTCAGTAACACTGTTCATTACAAGCGAACACAACGCAGTGCGGAGACCAATGTGCTCGATTCGCAAGTTTTCTGATATCACCTACAACAAGATTATTACTATTATTATTAAGATCGTTATGAATATTTTTAACGCTAAGGAAGGATTTTATTTATTTAATAGCTGAATCCGGCCCTGCTTCGCTGCGACGTGCGCATGGGATGCGCACGGTATACTGAACACTGCTTATCTATACTTCTATATCCATATCTATACTAATATACATATAAAGCTGAAGAGTTTGTTTGTTTGTTTAATTGAACGCGCTTTAATCTCAGGAACTACTGGTTCGAATTAAAAAATTATTTTTTTTGTTGAATAGTCCATTTATCGAGGAAGGCTATATAACATCACGCTAGGATCAATAGTATTATATATAACCAGTGTCCAGTACCGCGCGCCCCACGCGCACGCCGCCCGCCGCCCGCCGCATGGGCCGCAGCGAAGCGTGTCCGAGTTCAGCTACTATGTATTTTTCTAAAATATAAATACCTAGCCTATCTGCCTGTGAAAGTCCCGTCTAAAGCGTTCCAGCTGTTTTGGAGATTAGCCGGAAAAAACAAACAGACAAAGAAAAAATTTTTTTTGTTATAAAGTGTATAATATAAGTACATTAAGTAAAAGGCAGTTATTTTGACATTACAAACAAGCACTTCAATTTTATTCGTTAGAGATAGTAGGTACCTATAGATATCGCAATAAGATATTTACACCATCTTTTTTTCACGTTCCCCAGAACCATTCCACATTACCTAAATGTGCGTCTCGCCATCTAAATCAATGATAGAAAACTAAAATGAAGATTATGAAATATTATCCCAGGGAATTTAAATAGTTTTTCATACCTGTAAGATAGACTGGCTTAAATGGATAAATTTGAAGCGGTATTAGCATTTCGACGATATTATCAAATTAAAATTACCAATAAATACGTACTTCTTCCCCCTTTTTGAGGGTAAATAGTTCTTTGGAGGGATCATCAGGCATCAATCCACACAAAACGGTGCAAGTCAATATTTTTAGACGAATATCGGGACGCTGAAAATTGAGATGAAATTACTTTAGTTATCATTGACATAATTTCAATATAAAAACTAAAAGTGGACTACCTTCAGTACTTTGTTTTATAACAGTCATATCGTCCATATATATAAAACTTGCTATATTACTATGTTTCATAGCATATTTTATTAATAGTCTGCAATCACATTAAAGGCTATCAGAGCAAATCATCATATTCCCGTCTTTTCCCTTTTCATTTATCCCTCATGGTAGGCTCACACTTAATCCCTCATGGTATTGCTTGTAATTAACACAATTCTTAAATATTAAGGAATCAAGGCCTAACCTAATGTCTTAAGGCACTATAGCCACCTACCACAAAGTAGACCATCAGCCTACTAATCTTTACCATTATGTGCTTGTTAAGTGTGCATCCCTATTTAATATGGCAACACTTTGTCTGTGGTTCTCGTGCTCTGTCTGTGGGGCTGTCTGATTTGCTTGTAATTATGTAATAGAATATATTGTGTGTAGTCGATATTAAAAGTTATATAAGTAAGATATAGAAATGTGTAAAACAAATAAATACTAATAATAATCCACCTCTATTATTTATCAGTGCTAGAGTTATTTAAATATAAACCAACCTGCAATATATTAATGAGCTCTTGTATAAATTCCGCAGTTATCATTGACTTTTTGCTGACATGGTAGTTCTGCAGGTTCAAATAACATTGCACGGCCAAACGCTGCGCCTCTATTGGGTTGTCCTTAACTTAAATATATTTATAAGTCGCTGAATTCAAACAATCACGGCATTAAGATATCAATGACATTAGTAACTTAAATAAACCATTACATTTTTTATTAATATTCCTTAACGCTGCAAATGTCTTCGGTTCTACCAAACTGTAAGCAGCTTTAGGTATAATACGACAGGTCTCAGCCAGAGCTCGGAGGGCATTCATTCTTATGTAAAACCAAACCGCTGCATCGTCGCCTAGTATTCCTGCAGGTTAATTTTTTTTAATTAGAGCAGGGCTTCCGAACCTCTTCCGACAGATTCGGATTCATTCGCAAATTCGCCGCGGAGGTCCGCAGCCGGAAACGTCACATTGGACCTTCCACCTGAACAGACCCTTCACCAACCCATGACTATCGACAGTCTAGTCATACGGGCCGAATCGTGTAATACAAATTGTTTTTTCGTTACTCTGTCCCCTGTTCTCCCCCTTCTGGGGGCGACACACACGCCACAGTTGAGTGACGCGCGGGCCTCGGGCTTCGCTCATTCTCCCTCATCTGTGGGTGCTCCTTCTCCTGTGCCATTTCTGCACGAATTTCTCAAGCCTAGGGTAGTTCGCGGCTGTGGAAACGAGATCCACCTGAACAGCCTAAGTGTGCTGTGCTTCTCAGAATGTAAAGCTATGGTATCTACCGCCCAAGGTCCTGTCAAGGTGGGAGGTGGCGGACATGCGCCAGCCGCCTATGTCCTATGCGTCTGTGGCGGAGGGGCTGGGACAGGGTATCGTCCTTTCGCTCCCTTTCCGCAAGGATTGAATCGCTCGCCAAGCGTCTCGGCTGCCGACCATAGTTTTCACTACGGCCAGTGGTCGAGTCCAATGGTCGAAAAGTCAAGTCCAATGGTCGAAGCGAGCTCAGTTCGTTACGACTTTCTAGGACACTCAGGGCGGTCCCCTATCGCAACCTAACCGTAACTCGCGGTCCCCTAAGAATAAAACAAGATGTTACATAATATTTTTATTTGCTATATTAACTTAGGTATATTTTGCTCACATTGGTGTATCTATGTTCATTAAATTTGTCATTAATAAACATTTGCCACAGTCGCCATGGCGCACCATAGTGCACCCCTTTTTTTTTTTAATTTTATTTTTACTTTATCCACGGGGGCCCCAATGGTCCGCGGACTCCAGGTTGGGAAACACTGCATTAGAGGATGAAATATTTCTATTAAATCGAATTTAATAGAAAACTTACCACACAACGCTTCAATAATATTCGTTTCAGACATCCTAACGGCAGCTGGTAATAACTTGGTCATGTTAGCGACGCCCATGGCGGCATCGGCCAACAGCTCCACATTAGAGCTGAGTAATTGATGGCAGAACACCAAATCTGTGCCCGTTTGGAATAGAGCCTGTAATATGAGTGAAAAGGTTGTTTGAATATAACAATCTGGTGACGGACATTGGGATTTTCCATTAACTGATCCAAAATTAATGGAAAATGTATTTAAAAAAAAAATACGAGTTCTTTGACGAATACCGTATTAAATATTTATAGTAGGTAAATAACTCCGAGCAAAACAATTTTAAACCGGAATAAGCAAACGCATTTCATTGCGTTTGTATACCTAACCGTCTTCGCTGGTTTGAGTTTTTATATATGGTCCCTGCCAAAACTAGAATGAAAAAAATAAGTTTCTTTTGACGGCACTTATATTTATAATGATATTCCAAAAAATATAAGGAATATCAATAATCTTCTTTTGGAATCTTCTTACGTAATCTTCTTTTGGAAAAAGCTTATTATTCCCTCGACGAGGGAATCTAAACGATGACCCCAAACAATAAAAGTAGGAAAGCTGTGTAATTTTTTTAAACATATTTACTTACTTAACATTTTTTTAACAAATTGGTGTTTTTACAATGAATGTATGCGAATAATGAGAATTAAGACTATTAAATTGTTTGGTTTTTTTTTTAAATGAACCTACGTCGCTTGTCGGTTGAATATGTTACAAGAAATAGACAAGACAATTGCTTTGAAAAAATATATATTATGCTTAAACATGTAAAGAACCAATTGTATTAATTAGAATTTTCGTCAAAGTAATAGAAACTCCACAAAAAAAGTTAGAACACAAGAAGAATTTGACCTTTATTGAAAATTCTCTCGAAAACGGCTTATTGCACGCATATGAATCCTGTACCTATTAATAAGTAAATATCAGATTAAATAAAAAAAAATTGTATTAATAAAAAAAAAAATTTGTGTAATGTTCTAATGGTAAAAACATAAAAACACCATTTCTAGGCCTGTTGAATTGGATCCGCCGCCAGCGAGTTCTATAGTAAATGTCATTTGCCTCAGTGAAGCCCTTAAGAATATAAATTAAAAATTATAGAAATAAAATAAATTAAATAGAAATCCAGAATATAAAGATAAATTATAAGATAAGAAGATAATTTTAAGAAAATAAATTATTTTGAATTTAAATTTGGTTTTTGTTTTCGCAATAACTAATTGGACAGCCCGCCTGGTATGACGGCGCGGCGAAACGACCTCCTACAAAAATGACCACCGAAAAATAACAACGCGTATGCTACTGAGTTTCGGTGTGTGAGTAAAGGATAACAGCACCTCTGGTGCTGCTTAATGGTAGCCATCTACCATCAAGCTGACCGTCAACTTGTCTACTGATATTTACATAAAAAAATTCAATTACCTCCTTATCTCATAAAAATTTTAAGAAGTATAATAATTCTTCTGTATCAAATTCTGAGAGGAAGGGATTCCAGAGTTCATTCATTTATTCTCACTTTTGTTAGGATTAAGTATAACCTTAAACCTGGTGTTGTTTGTATTTATATGCTACTGTCAAACTGTCAGCCTGTCAGTCACCGTTAAAAAAATAAGATCGTTAACGAACATCTCTTCCATTGGCCGTGTAAGACATTTTGGTGAGTACAGCTAGACAATGGGGCTTCATAGCTGGAAGAGCCATTTCCAAGTAAGCGAGCAATCTTAAAATGCAACCGGCTTGGTAGACGTGAGAGGCATTCTCTTCAGTCTCAACGTAATTGCGAAGAACTCCCAATACTTGCGTGTGGACATCGCGGAATTCGTAAGACTGTAAGTAAACAAACCAATTTAAAAATAAAACCTTTATATATACCTAATATTTTGTAATTTTGTATTAAAAGAAAGGGTATTAATTTTGTATTAAATTTTGTATTTAATTTTTTTTTTTTTATGTTATGTCGACAGACAGGCTGACGGTCCACTTGATGGTAGGTGGCTACCGTCGCCTATAACACAAGCAACGCTACAGGTGCTGCAAGTGCGCTGCCGACTACAGTAGGATTAAGGATAAGGGATTAGGAGGGGATAAGGAAATGGGCTCTGGCATCCCTTACTAACTCACCGAAACACAACAGCACGTATATGCTGTTATGTCACGGTGTTTTTAATATTTTCATATTAATATATATTAATATATATGGACTATATATATTCATATAATGTCCGGCTCCTGAAAGCATTACTAGTTCGCCAATTTTCAACAATAACAAACATATTCAACAGTAACAAACATACGAACGGACCAAGATTTTTTTTTAGTTTATAATATTAGCATTGACAAAGGTAGGACTTTTATTTGTATATAAAATTGTAAATAATATACATATGACGTAATAAAAAACATATGAAATATAGAAAGTTGTTACTTTTTTGGCATCTATAAAAAAAGTAGGCACGTAAATAAAATAACTTAATATAAAGTCTCATTTGAAATTCTTAAATCACGCGCACAATTTCCATAACATAATCAATATACACACTGATATTTTTATCCCAATGAGCTAAAATAAGAATAAAATCTTAACTTTACTTAACTTTAACTTAACGCTTACATATACATATTTAAGTTTTAAATGAACCAATTAACTTAAATGATTCAAAAAAACTGCAATTAATGTGGAAGTTACGATGGACATTTTGGTATCTATTGGGAGACAATACTGTCTCAATTCATTTTCATTGCATTTTCTATTTAATTTCTAACCGGGAAAAAGTGTAGCTAAGACTTTTTACAAATCAATAAGAAGATTCAATATACCTCTAAGATATCACACAAATCCAGTACACCAGTTGAAGCCCTAAATGTCTTCTGTACCACCAAATCTTTGTACCGACAAATGAGCTGATCTACAGTTCTTAGTGCTGCGTGCTGTATGGCCAGGAACTTGCTCTGCATCAGCGCTAGAAGGGATGGCCAGCTGAACTGCTGGTTCTTAGTCACTTCAGATGCACAAACTGGGTCATCGAGGAGATTGCTCAAGGTCTAAAAATTTAAATTGAATCGATAAATTCTCGCTAGAAAGGAACTTTTTGCAAAAATAAGCAGTTAAATCGCAATTAATAATTTTTCTGCGGGGTTTTCCGTAACAATTCAATATCAAATGTGTATTCTTAGTAGTTGCAAATATCGGCTATTTTATATACGATAACTAGCGTCCGCCTTTGGCTTCGAATAGATTAATTTTTTTCTGTAATTTATATAAACAGACCTTCCTCGTTTATCGCTTTTTCTATTAGTGAAAACTTTGTTAAAATCCCGAAAAAAGAGACCTCACCTTTCATCCTTACAATATAACTCCAGAAAATGCACACACTTCCATCTTACTTTTAGAATCGACGGAGCGCGAAATACTCTGTCATGTGAGTTGTAAACAAATTCTCTAATTGCTTCAATATTTTATATATACCTAAGTATTCGCAAGATATAATTTTATTCTGCAAATTATATACACAAACCTCCATCGTGCATCACTCTTTCCATTAGTGAAAACAGCATCAAAATCGTTCGGTGATTTAGAGAAGTTAGCGGAGAAACAGACAGAAGTGGACAGCGACTTCATTATATAATGTACTAGCGGCCCGCCCCCGGCTTCGCCCGGGGTGTAAATTTTTATATATATAAACATTCCCCGTTTATCCCTCTTTCCATTAGTGAAAACCGAATCAAAATCGGTCACGCGTGATGCCGTGACCAAGGGAAATGGGGATTCATTTTTATATATAGATATAGTGTACAATGGGAACATATTAGTAATTTAGTTTTATTTTATTTTTATTTTTTTATTATAGATGGGTTTGCTCTTGACCAGCATCTATCCATGTAGGAAGGATGAGGCCGAAGATAGAGCGAGCTCACCCAGAAGATGCCTATTCACTCGAACCTTGAAAAGATTTGGGTTATATGAGCTCGGAAATACAGACGCCGGCAGGGAGTTCCAATCCTTAGCAGTGCGCATCACAAAAGATGTTTTAAAGCGCTTGGTCCGAATTAGAGGGATTTCGACAAGGTGAGGATGGTAACCAGCCGTACGTCTGCATGTCCGATAGAAGAAAGGGGAAGGCGGTGTAATCTCATGCAGCTCTCGAGCACATATAATAGTTATATAATAACTGACTTTTACCTGCAAGCAGTTCTTCTGAACATCAGGATCGAGACTATTTTTCATTCTAGAAAATAAACTGCTCAAAATATTAGCAGAAACGAGCTGCTCACAGCCTAAAGGTTCTCTAGTCAACTCTGACAAAACAAGAGACGCAAATTCCAAAACGAAGACATCTTCCATCTGGAAAAGTCCAAATCAAAGCTACATGATTATTGAAAACATTGGAATAAATTTTATATAACACATGAAAACCTGGTTTTATATGAATAAAACCAGGCAAGCATTTTATAAATATTTATTAAAACACTTGTTGTTGTATTTGTTGACAAAATACATATTAATAGCCAGGCTTGTTAGGAAATTGTTGAGTTTCAAAAAAATTATTAAAACCAAAATAACCTTGACAAGCATAAATGCAATTTTCCGCAAATTCTGAGAATCGACCAGCACTTGCTCTGGTCCACGTGGAAGCTGACACATTTGCGCGAGAGCTTTTAGAGCGAACCTTTTGATGTTAAGTTCTGGATGTTCTATATGCGGTAATATGTAGTGAATGGCCTTTAGATTGTCCAAGACATAGCGGTTTGCCATGTCTTGGGCGGCATATTTCGTTATTGCTCGAAGGGTCTGAAAAGGAAATCAACATTATTTTGTTGTTTACGATACGATACTACTTGAAAACTGCATCTGTTAACAAGCTAAATGGCACTGGGCAGTCTTTCTATGGCCTCATACAAAAGACAACCATGGTATTACAGTACTGTTGTGTATGTATTGACTGCCCTCACTCATGCCCTCACTTATCTCCACCTTGTTCCTTACCTTTCGCCTTATTAGAGTCATTGCGTCATGGACGTTAAGTTTTACTGTTTTAGTAAAAAAATCAGAGCCGATTCCCCTATCATCACCTAGACCCTTCCTATTTATTTTATCAAGGTCGGCAGAAATAACTCTTCAGCATTCCCTCGTATCTTTTATTCCTGAATGACGGTAGCCACCTACCATAAAAGAGACTGTAACTATACTTGTCACCTTTTATCACAAAAACCAAGTCAGTCACTCAATGCAATAAATAGGTATAATTATATATGAAATTATAGAAACTGAAAAGAAAAAATAGATAAACCCAATGGTGACATTACCCATATCTGTATCTATACATATTGTATAAAAAAGCTGATGTCCGCTTCTGTATATTTCTCCGTAAACTTCTCTAAACCACCCAACGATTTTGATGCTGTTTTCACTAATGAAAAGAGTGATGCACGATGGAGGTTTGTGTAGGTATATAATTTGCAGAATAAAATAGGGGATCGGACAGTAATCAGATTAAAATCTAAAATGTACTTAGAAAGAAAATATATAATTTTTTACGTTTTTTTTTTTTTATTAGATCAGGGTAGCGCTTGACCACTATCTCACCTGATGTGAGGTGTAGATGTGGCCGAAGGTGGACCACGCTTACCCAGTAAGTGCCCATTTACCCTGGTTTTGAAGACCCCGAGGTTGTAGTTCTGTGGGAACACAGACGAATAATAATTTATCGAATAATAATTTAATATAATTCATTTAAATATTTTTAAATGAAGAAATAAAATTTTATTATTTACAATATTTTTAATCTATACTGAAACACCAATCACAGTGCGTGACGTCATTTGTGGGCAATCATTGTCTCATTCCAATGCAGCTGTTTTGTTATGATATGACCACAAATGACGTTACGCGCTCTCAGATGAACTATCGTGGCGTTTTGGCGGCATTTTCAAACAAACAATATTAAAACATGATTTTGAGTACCTAAAAGGCTATAAATACATAAAATTAGTATTTTTTATGGGAATAAATATCCATGAAGATTAATTTAAAACACTTTCTGAAAATTTGTCCGATCCCCTATTACATCCGTGCGAATAGGTATATATAAAATATATAAGCAATTAGAGAATTTGTTAACAACTCACATGACAGAGTATTTCGCGCTCCGTCGATTCTAAAAGTAAGATGGAAGTGTGTGCATTTTCTGGATTTATATTGTAAGGATGAAAGGTGAGGTCCCTTTTTTCGGCTGATCTGTTTTCCCTTTCCTTTTGCAACGGCTTCGCCATTATTTCAGTATATTAAACAATATAATATACAGCAATTATTATAAACAACCACAAATCACTAACATTGAATTATATGCGGACAAAAATAATGAAGCTGATCAATTGTCATTGGTTTTGTCAAGTTGAATTTTGACTTAAAAATCTGTTTATGAAATAGGCCTAATTTATCAAAAAAATATAAAAATACAACCAACAAAACTGAATACTTCGCTGTGTTCTGACATTTACTTAAAATAACATATACCGATCAAAATATTTTCGGTTGGTTTGTTTAGACTAACTTGTGATGTTATTTCCAAACATTTTATAAATAAATATCTTCTCCTTGCTTTTATTGTCTTTTAAGACTGTTTCACTTACTACTTATGTTTGGGAAAAATATATTTCTACGATTTGTTGGATACGTGGCGAGAAAATTTCGTGGTTTTCAAGAGGCTTGGATATTGCCTTGGTGGAAATGTGGTCGTTTAACTGAAGTTCCGTTTTGGACATTAGACGTGTTTACTTTGGTGCTCAAACTTTGTTCATCTTGTGTTATGTCGGTTATTAAAGTGTTTATTCCTCCTGTTGTGAAAAGTTTAAATGGAGAAACCGTTTTGGTAAGTAGTGACAATGCAAATTTATAAAATTTGCAAAATAATTGCAGTTATAAATTGTCTGGTTGGTGGTAGAAACGACCCTCTTTAAGAAGACCCTGGTGTGCTATTGTATTTCGTGAGGGATTAAGGCATTCCAGAGCCAATTCCTTATCTCCATCTCTTATCATATATTGATATGATAAGAGCAGACATCATGAAAGCGAAACTTGCAACGCTTGTGGCGTTGAACGACCAGTTTGTCTGACGAATTTTACATAAATTAAAATATATAATTTTATAAGATTAGCTAACTAATCTACTAATTATAATAACTATATCAGCTATACATTTGATCATCTTAGAAGTGGCAGGGCATACTGCGTTTCTCAATCATATCATATAGGGCTACCCCATCTGACGGCAGTAGGTAATCAACACCTTACAAAAGACCATCGTGAACTAACAGCAAGTGTGCTGTTGTGTTTCGGTGATTGATTAAGGGATGGCAGAGCCTATAATCCTGTATCCTACTAAGGTATAGCGCGCATACAGCACTATGGGATTGCCTGCGTAAATAGGTGATTGATACCATTGACACCCATTGAGTGGACTATATGCCTGCCTGCCGAACTTTATATTTGAAACAAATTTATTTCATAAGATTACTTCATCGTTTATATAATTTTATCTATGTCAGATTACAGGAGCTGGTCACGGAATAGGTAGGGAGCTTGCTATCCAATTGGCTGAACTTGGAGCAACCATAGTGTGTTGGGACAGCGATTCACGACGAAATGACGCCGTCGTTCAGGAAATAAGAAAAAAAGATGGCGAGGTAGGCTTTTACACTACCTACTTAATTTATATTAACTAATATTTCAGGCTTCAATTTAAAGGGTGACCATAAAATATAAATGTTATATTTTGAAATAAATTCAAAATGGCCTTCAAACGGATATTCTTGCAAAAATTAACACTATTAGAATCCATAACCATTGCTCCAACACTCAATAAACATTGGTACATACTGTACTCGTATTTAAGTCCGTATTTCTATACTAATGTTGTAGAGGTAAAGCTTGTATGTATGTATGTAAGGAGTAATCTTCGAAACGACTCATCCGATTTAAGAAAAAATCTTTCACCAATAGAATTTCAGGACATAGACTATATATCATCCCATAACATGAGACGCGTACGCGACGACAGAAAGGTGGATACCCGATACCGAGAAACAATCTGAATTCCAGGCGGGCGAAGCCGCGGGTATAGCTAGTTATTTATGAATAACTACTTAGAGTTATTGAAACATTTAATAACTAGATATCATCTATTTTTATATCACATAGTAAAAATACAAATAATCGATAGTTTAATCGATGTTATTTAGTGGAAGACAGTGCAGTGCGGTTTCATAGTCATTATTTGTCTAGCGACAGTAACCTAGATTACTTATTAGCCAAGGATTAGTTAAGTCAGAGTTTCAAAAGGTAAGCGTGTTAGAGGGTCTGAATTTGAATTCTGAAACAATTAGCAATTTGACAATTTGACGATTGTGTATCTAAATATTAAAATTCCTTTGAGCGATATTCCGAACGAGATAATAAAGATAATGAAGACGAGAAAAAAAAATAAAAAAAACTATTGACTATTGGATGATTTAGTATTTTTACGACTAACTGTGGGACGTTCTGGAAAAAGTGTTCGCGCCGGCCGAAAGTCGCGAACGTTTCAAGTTCGATGGTAGCCACGCCCCTTTCCGACTATTGTCAAAGGAAATTGGTCCTTATGTTTTTGTCCGGTTTTTTCTATATGATACATCATTTGACATCTATTGTAAAATAAAATATGAACAGTAATTTGTGTTTGATTGTACTTAATGAACATACTTTAATTTACCTAAAAATTAGACGACGCCTTACATTTACATCTGAGAATTTATTCTCCATCGTCGAACTAGATGGCGTTTTGCACGATTAGTACCTACGACAGTTCTAATTAACCCTAAGGAGAAAGACGCGGGTAATTTATTAATTTATCACGCGAGCAATGCCACTGTCTAAAGCTTTAATGTATAGTAATTGATACTCTAAGTATATCTACATAAGTACTTGCATATTTCCTTTACCAGAAATCCATTTCTCTTATCAGTGCTTTGGCTTCACAATAGACATAACTGTACGCGAACAAGTAACTAAAATGGCGTCAAGAGTGCGTCAACTGACAGATGTGTCTATGGTCATTAGCAACGCGGGGACCTTCGTCTTTGAACCATTGGTTTATCTTCAGCCCGAAGAGGTAGCTAAGCTGCTGGAGGTCAACTTGCTTGCGCATTTCTGGGTGACCACTTCTTTATTTCATATTAAAAAATAAGATTTCTTGATGGTACTTTTTTACATTTCCTAAACCATGAAGGAGAGTATATGAATTATTTCAAAATGACATAAAAGCTGGAAAATACTGATTGAGTCTACATGCCAGATTGTTTTCAGGTTTATTATGAGAAGGAGCCCATAAGGTAGGGATAGCGAAACCACAAAACGCGTGCCCTCATAAATTCTCTCACTTCCTTCTTTATCAAAATGTCTTTCATGTTTCCTTTCGTCTATAAGACACAGTTAATTCACAGTTGATTACGGTCCGGTTCTGTACCAAAAAAGGCCAAAATTTTTTTAGTGATCTCGCTAAATCGCGGAGCTTTTGAAACGTGCTCTTGTTTAGATGAGCTCCAAATAAATTCTTACAGAACTTGGGTATCCGCCACTTGTGTCCTCAGGCGACGACGGTACCAACTTACCATTAAGAAGAATAACAGTCTACCTGCTAATCTGTCTATAATAATAAACTATATTATCGCGTCAGAGCGTCATTAATATTTTCTTTTGAAAATTTACACGCAGATCTTTAAAATTCACCCTGTCTTGGGAACTGTCCCATGACCCAAAACCCCATTAAGCACCCGTGAAGTTATTTTTAAATTGGTCTTCTGTAAGGACTGCGAAATGCAGAACACTCTGTACCCAGATCACCATGACAATAGAATTAGCATTACCTCAAGATACTATTTAAAGATCCCAAGTATTGTTAAGCTTGCTTTATATTCCTCCATGCCAATAATTAGGTAAATTTCTGTTTTGCGATCATGACCATTTACAATTGAGTCTTAGTTAAGACTAAAAAAATTGTCATGACAGACAGACAGACAGACAAACTCTTTATTACTCACACAACATAAATGAAAATAACAAATAAATAAATACTACAAATAAGTGAGTACAGGCGGTCTTATCGCTAAGAGCGATCTCTTCCAGACAACCTCGTGGCAGAGGAGAAAACAAGAAAGAGAGAAAGAGGTAGAGTGCTAAAGAAACAAAATATAATCAATAATCTATATACCTACTAAATTTTCAAATATAACAGAGAAGAAAAACATACACATATACATAAATAAATAGATAAATACATAAGTAGTCATGATGAAAGTTCTATTTTGAAGGCGTATAGGTTGACATCATCGTATTTGAATAGGTATTATAAAGGTCGTTGATCAAGAATAAGTTCGTTGCAGATAATCCAAGCGTTTTTGCCGAGTATGATTGCAAGACGACGAGGTCATATAGTGGCTATTAACTCTAGCGCTGGTTTAATGCCTTGGGCAAACGCTGTGCCTTATTGCGCGGCGAAATTTGGTCTGAAGGGTATGTATTCCACTGAAATAGCTAAGGATACGAATACTTATTAATTGAACCAACTAGCGAACTGATAGAATAACCAAGGGTCGTTTTGTTTCCAGGACTAATGGATTCGTTAGCTGAAGAACTTCGTATGAGCAGTTGGACAAGGAACGTTTATATAACGTCCGTGTACCTGGCGACGGTTTCTACAGGACTTTATCCGCCCCCTACACATCGATTCACTAAGTTATACTGTGAAATTACTGCTAAGGATGCCGCCAAAATAATTATAGATGGTTAGTCTATCACAGTTGGACATCAAACCACAAAACACAACATAATAGGACCAATAAAAAGGAAATGGATGTCAATGTGGAAATGGTAGACTGCTCCTTAGTAGCCAGGTGAAATTGAAGGCACTACGCCGCAAAGTCAAATAAGTGACACGATTTGTTTGGCTTCCATTTCACGAACTATCGCAGATTGGGAGCAACCGATAATTTATGCTATTTAATAATATCCATCCAATAGACTGTATGGATGATTGTGACAAGCTTCAATCGGATCTTGAGAGACTTTCAGTGTATTGTAAATTAAACCGACTAGATTTGAATATTAAAAATAGGGAATATGCACTTTTTTAGGTTATATAGTTATATAATCGTAAAAAAAGATTTAGCCCCAAAAAACAGAAATTTAGTAGGTAACACAAAAAAAAATGAAAATTACCCAACAGCTACTTTAAACATCCGCCCTTTTGGCGCGCCTGTCGTGACGTCACAGTCTACAATAACAATCAAATGTTAAAAATCACAAACATCTACAATTCTATACGCTTGTTGACATTTCATAATCACATTCGAACTGACCGTTTCAAGCCTATTTTGAATTTCCTACTATTTTTTTTTTCACTTTTTTATTATTATTTTCTTAACGAAAAAGAAATGGTATTAAAAAATATTTACATAGACATAATTCTAAAGCAGTAATGATCATAAAAAAAATATTTACTTAACCCCTTTTTGAATTAGAGACGCATATTCCCTATTATTTATATTTTATGAGCTGCTTGTGCCCGCAACGTCGTAAGCACTGTAGTTCGTTTTTTGAAAATGCCACAGGAACCCTAACATTTTTCCAGGATAAAAAGTATCGTAGGTATATCGTGGTATTAAACTATCTGTGTGCCAATTTTCGTCTAAATCCGTTCAGCCATTTTTGCGTGATTGAGTAACATACTAATTTTTGATGTTATGGTCCCATGGAGTTCTCCTATAATTCTGCCAGTGTCAAGGTTGAAACATACAAACTTTCGCATTATATATTACCCTAAAACATTCCCCGTTTATCTCTCTTTCCATTAGCGAAAACCGAATTAAAATCGGTCTACCCGTTCACGCGTGATGCCGTGACCAGGAGAAATAGGGATTCATTTTTATATATAAGATATAGGTATATAAGATTACGATTCCCAACACTACACATCATCTGTATTGTCTGTTTTCGGGTGGATGGGAACATAAAAGAAAAAGCAGTTTAACTCCCCAATGGGATATAATGAATTTTTGTTAGTTTTTAAAGGAGTGGACTCACAATGGAATAACGAAGAAGTGCCTTCAGTAAATGTTTCAATAATTAAACCTTTTGCTAACAAAACGTGAAGAATAACTTCACATTAATCCCTTGTATGCCGGAACGCGGATCCACGTTATTAATAAATCATAGTTAGACCCCTCATGACTCCTTCTGGGAGAACAATTAGGTCAGAGTCAGTAGTTAAATCGGTAAAAACGGTTGAAATTTGAACAACCTGTATATATCATGGCAAATGGCACTTGAAATGATAAATTTAAGCGCCGCCGGCAGACAAGGGTAATTCGGCTCGCTGGCGTCCGGCATACAAGTGGTTAAACAATGAACCCCGGTCAAAATTACCTCACAGTCTAGGTTATGGACAGGTACTGTCGTCGTGATTGGTAATTAATTACTTATTTAGAGAAAAGGCGAAAAAAGAGCCCATTTCCATATCATACTATAGTCGGTAGCGTACTTGCAGCACCTGCGGCTTTGTTTGTGTTACGCATGGGCGATGGTAGCCACCTACTAAAAAAGAACCGTCAGCCTGTCCGTCGACCTTAACTTAAAAAAAATCTCAAATTAGCTTTTTAGCAGTGAAGTTTAAATAGTTTATGTAGTAACATCTCGTCGTTATTAACAGGTATCCGTAGGAATAAGAAAGACATCAGCATACCCTCATTCATGAAGTTCCTTATCCAGATGCACAACATCACGCCTCGCAGCATGCGAATCATTTTCATGGACTTTTTCAACTACAGACACAGAGCATGGTTTTACTTCTGTTAAATTAAAGCTACTGAATGCAATATTCAAAATACCATTTAGCCGAAATTGTCTGGGATGCCAGAGCCCATTTCCCTATCCACTCCTAATCCCTTATCCTTAATCCTACTGCAGTCGGCAGCGCACTTGCGGCAGCTGTAGCGTTGCTTGTGTTATAGGCGACGGTAGCCACCTACCATCAAATGGACCGTCTGCCTGTCTGCCGACCTTAACATAAAAAAAGAGAGAAAATCGATAAGCTTTTTTGTTTTTTCAAGAAATGAAGATCAAGGTGTATTATTTTTTTGTTAAATATCTACTACTTTTAAAAATATAGTTTAAAGAGCTGATAAGTATCAATTTTATATATACATAAGTTTTTGTTAATAGGTATATGTTTAGGAGTATTTTACCATTATTTATGTTCAACAAATACAAATTTTGTCATAAATAAAATAAATCATAATTCAAGAATTATATTTATTTTCACTATCACTTTTAACAGTTCATAAGTTACTAAAATACATAACATACGATAAATTTATATCTTAAATATTTCTAATTAAGGGGGAGACAAACGCTAAATACTAAAAATATCCATTGTTTAATGAAGATGTTACAAGAAATAGACAAGACAATTGCTTTGAAAAAAATATATATTATACTTAAACATGTGAAGAACCAATTGTATTAATTAAAATTTTCGTTGAAGTAATAGAAACTCCACAAAAAAAGTTAGAACACAAGAAGAATTTGACCTTTATTGAAAATTCTCTCGAAAACGGCTTATTGCACGCATATGAATCCTGTACCTATTAATAAGTTAGTATCAGATTAAAAAATTGTATTAATAAAAAATTTTTTTTGTGTAATTTTCTAATGGTAAAAACAAAAAAACACCATTTCTAGGTCTGTTGAATTGTCTCCGCCGCCAGCGAGTTCTATAGTAAATGTCATTTGCCTCAGTGAATCCCTTAAATAAAAACGTAATAATTACATTTGTAATATTGAATTTCTTGTTGATGTAGGCAACCCTGTCTACTCCTTTTCACGGAAAGGCGAGTCAAATACATAGCCCAAAAGCTAAATTGATATATTCGCCCTTTTTGGTTCTTTTAATACACTTGTTCGAACGTTGATTTTTCCTTATAATTTTAACTAAAAGCTGAATTATAATGATATAGGTATAAAAACACTAATCTGTTTTTAAAATAAATGCGTGGCCATTACTTACCTCTCTACATCAATTGGTCATTATCAAAATTAGTTTTCATAATAGTTTACCTGTGAATTGGGCATTCATCTAAAAAAAAGTCGGACCATCTTTACATAACCTCGCCAAATTACTGAATGATAATATGATAAGAATGGTAAGCAACGGTATTAAGATGGCTGGCTCTGCACAGAAATCATTCAATTTTTATGTTGTGTAGTGTACATACATATTTTCTTAAAAAACCCTTTAAATTGAATTACTATATGTAATTTCAAATTTCCTAAAACTTTAGTCCCATGACGTTGATTTCTCAGGATTTGAATTAGATTTTCAAAATATTTCGAATTCTGGACTTTTATACATCTTCAAAATGTTCATTGACCGATGTGTGTGACTGGTAGTCATAAACGAATTATTCCCTTATGAAGGAAAGGATTGTCGTTTATTCGAGTGATGTAATCAATAAATTTAGTTTCGTGTTTTACGAAAAATAAACGTAAACGACAAATATAATCAACATGTGTGTTTGCGCAGTGATCGAATGGGTTGGCTGTCAAGTCCATTTTCCTTTTTAACTGTTACCCGTATATTCATTAAAATAAAGCCCTCAATTTTTCCTCTTTACCCACGCATCCAAATAATGCATATTACCGCCGCGAACGTGGAAGGAGACCACGCCTACGCTTCAAGTGTGATTCGCTCGAAGTAAAGAAGATCCGCGCCTTACGCTTAACAAACATAAATACAAGTGAACAGTATCTGCCAGTTGGAAGTTCTGGAGAATCCTGCAGGAGATCGCACCAGAGCACCGGTTACAAGGTACGTGCATTTCCTTCCACTGCCTATCCTGTCAATCAGACAGTCAACTGTTCGCTTACAGTCGCGACCACATATACAGTCCGCTAATTCGCTGTAGGGATTCATGGCATGAACTGTCGAAATCCCGCCGTAACGAAATTTAGATTTCGTTAAACCCTTCATGGTTTTCTCCGCGCCTTCAATGTGAATAACATTAATAATTTAATACAACGTAAATTTTATTTAAGAAGTAGATGTTATACAGAATGGAGAAAAGTAAAATTCAACATTATAAAAAATCGACATAGTATTTATAATTTTAAAATTTTTTTAAAAAGAAACTAAATATACATTAAATGATAGCACTAAAAACCACCTAGGTTTTTAGTCTTGTGCTATCATGTTATGCTTTATAACTATTATTAAAATATTTAATTATACATTATACAAAAAACTAGGTAATATGTGGATATATTTAAATATAATTTAAAAAATTTTGCCTTAATTTGATTTTAATGTTTTTAATTATTATATTATACTGTTACACAGATCTGAAGGTAGGCTATTGATAAGGCGCGGGACAATATAAGCGGTAGTCCATTCGCCGTACGTATTATTGGCGCGCTGTGTAACCGCTTCTTTGAAATTGCCCTAGTGCATACAGGATCTTTCATCATTCACTTAAAAGATTCGTTAAAATATTGTTCTTTCAAGAATGAAAAAGCAAATTGAGTGTTTATTGGTAAAATGTTACAGTGCTTAAAAGGATCGTTTTCATCTATGTAACACATATTTAGAGGAGGCCAATGTTTTTAGAATTTTGACTTGTAATTTGTAAATTTTGTTCATATAAGTTTTGTAGGTGCGACCGTAACCACTAAGGCCATACTGTACATAGGGTTCTGCCAGTGCATAATAAAGCATACGTTTCACTTTAAATGGAATGCAATTTTTTTATTATTGTAATATTAGTACAACGCATCAATCATGCAATTAAATATTTATAAGACTACAAACAAAAGTGTGCATCCAGTTTACCACTTTGTACAATTTGCCCACATTTCTCACACACCGTTACGTGTTCATGTCCCAAAATATGGTCATTTGTCGCTTTAACGTCTGCAAATTGCTTGCTAGATATCCCGCACGTGAGGTGTTTTATATTTGTATGTTGCACCGAGTGGCGCATAAGAGTGGCTCTCGTTGCAAAACTACGACCGCAAGACTCACAGAGGTGTCGAGTGACTTCCTGTTTGGACAAATGATTCTTCACGTGAATGTAGACTTCATTGTGATTTGGTGATGTGTAACTGCATACTTTACATCTGAAATTCATTAGGTAATGATTTCAAGAATCAACTTTATAGACAGTTTATAATCAAATTAATGTTGATAAGATTAACATGTGCTACTAAAAGACGTAGACTTGACTTTCTATTGAATGGATTACCAACTGGTTGGAAGTAGAGGTTGACTCTACTTCACAATATTGTATTTTGATAAGGCCTTCAAAATAATATAATAATTTTCTAATAATAATATGTGGAAATGGGCTGGAACGTCATAAAAAGCATGGCGAAATGAAATAAACAAATCTCAATATGGCACCCAAGAGACAGGAAAACAAAAAGAGGTAGACCATTTAGAAAGTGGGATGATGAAATGAATCAGGGTGGCAACATTGAAGGAAGATTGGAGAAGACTGGAGGCCTTTTTCACTCACGGAAACAGAACAGCACACGTCCTGTTATTTCACAGTGCTCTTCTGTAAGGGGGTAGTTACTGCCGCCAGACGGGCTGCCCAAATGACTGCAAAAACGCAGTGTGCCCTGCTACTACTTTCCAAATCCAGACCAGAGCCAAATTTGAAAAGCTGATTTTTCAAAGTTGACCCTACTGGGAATCGAACATGGGAACCCTAGAACAGAGCGTTAAGGCAAGCACCCTAACCACTCATCCAACGGGCTCTTAATTTGATTAGGTTGGATTTGATTTTATATTCAACAAATATTGATTGTTATTAATATCTTATTCTGCCAAGAAAAAGTTATATATAGTTCCCAAACTTTAAGTTTAAAATAAAATAAAAATAATTTCTAAAACCACAAAATATAAACTAATTGTGTAATCGTAGGAATAAGATTCAACAGTCGACCCGACTGTCACAACAATCCACTTACCTGTATAAATTACTATTTATGCTACCATGTTGCTCTTGTCTATGTTTAGTTAATGCATCATTTCCATTGTATTTGTGGCCACATATGTCACAAGTTTTTTCATCGCTCTTTAAAATGTGCTGTCTAGCATGTCTATACATTTGTAATCTATCCCTGAACATTTTTCCGCATTCCTTGCATCGGTAAACACTGCCAATATTGTCTACGTGGCAAATTTTATAATGCTCCATAAGTTTCTCTTTACTGGTACACTCATACTTTGGATGATTTGCTATGAGATGCTGATTCATTTTCTTTTTTGAATCAAACAACATATTGCATTGAGGACATGTTCTTAGTGCATGATCACAAATACTTAAGTGTAGCGATAGCTTCTGAAGGCTTTGGAAATTACGCTTGCAAGCAAAACACATTTGACTCAAATTACTCTGACTTTTACTCTTCGGTTCAGTCTCTTTCATGAGAATCTCTTTAACAATATCTACATCAGAGTCCAAAACATCAATTTCCATCTGAATTTTGCAAGGTTTCATTTTGGTACAACCGTCTTTCTTTTTTGGGCTATGATTTTTTATTACTTTCACAGTATTTGTAACCTTAAATTCTGTATCTACCGAACCCTCTATGTTTTTATCCAACATACTTACAATGGAGGGTATGTCTTCTTTACCAAGGTTGGTTAAGTATTCTTCGATATTAGCTGTGTTATTTAAAAATTCAAGCAAAGAATCCGAATTGTATTCCGAATCTGGTAATGGTTGTATGGGTATTTTAACCTCTGGCTTCTTAGTCTTCTCTTGCATATAGGACTCGAGCCAATCTAATGAACATCGGGCGTTGAGTTGGAAATGATAAAATTCACTTAACTTACTTACACACGATTCGCAAATATTTTTCGGCAAATTGTCATTTGATGTAACAGACATGGCGAGACAAGATTTTATGTGTAAATTAACCATGGAGTCTCCTAATATTGGAATATGAACTGAACCAACATCTAAACATATGCGGCAACAATCTTCTATATTATCGCACATCTTGCCTCTGAAATAAAAGATTCAATTTTTTTTAAATATAAAATACAATTAAAAAGAAAGATCACTATTTTGGCGAGTAAGGGACCAAAGCCCATTGCCCATCTCTTATCCTTAATCCTACTATAATAGTTGACACACTTGCAGCACTTATGGCGTTGCTTGTGTTAAAGGAAAACGGGATTATAATTATATTCTCTGGTAGTAACCCATAATCAAGTAAACCGATTGTTGACCCTAACATAAAAAAGAGCCAACCTTTGAACTTTTGCTTATCAGGTTTACTGATTTATGTACAGAGAAAAAAATCGTGCACATTGCAAGCAAACTTACATTTTTATTTTGTAGTTTGTAGGTACTAGGTGAACTCGGCCACGCTTCGCTGCGGCGTGCGCATAGGGCGCGCGGTAGGACACTGCTTATATATAATACTATTTATCGTAACGTGATGTTATATAGCCTATAGCCTTCCTCGATAAATGGATAATTCAAAACAAAAATAAAATTCAATTCGAACCAGTTCGAATTCCTGAGATCGTTCAAACAAACAAACTCTTCAGTTTTATAATATTAGTATAGATAATAGATTTAATACAATTATAGTAGGTTAATACTAAATAATTAGTACATTTAAAGTAGTACCTAAGTTATCATTGATCATTGTAAAGTAGATACTTCATTGTAATTTTATAATTTATTACTTACTATAAATAATAATGTGTAAAAACAATCGCTGCGCTTTAAATTCAAAACATTCACATCACATCAGCTTAGTTTGTTTTGAACAGTTTTCCGTTTTCAAAGTAACTTATATTTTGACAATATCACAGCCGTAGATAGAGCATATTAATTTAATTAATGTCTAGTGATCTAGTCTATGCCGTCTATCGATAGAGCCAGGCCATAGCATAGGAATAGTTAATGTAATGACTTTGACATAATATATTGACGTTTAAACAGATTAAGGCTGGGTTGCACCATAGCAATGGTTATAGCATGGAAGCTTAGAGTAATAATTCCAACAAGTACCTACTTGTTGGAATTATTACTCTAAGCATGGAAGTATTATAACTGTGGTATTATATACTACGTATAGCTGGAAGGTTCACTAGAAAAGTAGTGACAAGCAAAAATCATCTCAATGTCAATTGCGTAAGACTACTTTTATACTAATCAAAATTATAAAAAAAAACGTGCCGAGAAACCGAATAAAACCTTCGCGTATCCCTTTCCTACAATTGCTACATTAAAAAATGTTTCTCTTTTAGTTGGTAAAATTGACCAGGTTTCTTTATTTTTTAATTTAATAAATCTAGAATTATAATATAGAAAATAAGCATGTATTACATGTGAATTACAAACTGAATTAATTACAACATGGACATCTCTTAAACATAGCGTTAATTATACCTATGTACCCATAATAGTAAAGTAAGTTGTAATAATAGTAGACTTTTACAATTCGAAACTAGCAACAAAGATAAAATATAATGGCTGGCCTGTCACCCAAAGGTTCAACCATTAAACGATTTGTATTACAGTTTCTTTAGGAGTTATTTTTTTCTAAGGTTTTTGATCATTATAATGATCATAATTATTATGCTGTGAATGGGTGCAATAAAGAATTTTATCTAGGATGTGATTTATCCTTCCACAACTAAGTTTTTTATAATTTCTATCAGTAGGGTGACCACAACTATTCCATACAGAGTTGTAACAAACACCATTATATTTTCAGATTACCTGCAAATGTAGAGACAAGAAATAAATGGATTGAGGTGATTCCTGGAAAATTGATCAAAACCTCTGTATTATTTAGCTTACATATCAAATCTGAAGATTACTTAACAGTAGCTCGGAAAAATTAAAATCTGGAACAATTTCATCAATTCATGCAATGTTAAATATTCTTGCAACCAATTGTGAAACTAGACATGGAATTGAGCTTTTAAAGTGTATTGTGCATAAACATTTAACACTAAGAATGACAACTTAGCAAAAGAATTATCACTTAAATTCTAAAGAATTCGAGAGACTACGTTATAAATTACATAAAACCATATTATTTAGTAACACAAGAGTCACCCGTAATAAAGACAATTTGTTTATGCAATTACGTAATGGCCTAGAAAATACGTATTACTTAAATTGTTGGCAGTGCAGTAACTAATCTAATCTAGCCCAGCCTATTAATCAGGAAAAGGATTTTCGCTCATGAACACAAAATTTTTAAATGTACTGTCAGACAAACAGCCTCTTGTTACACTCTTGTCTCTGCTTACGAAATTATCTGCAGAACGCACCCATAAGATCGCTAGATGTATTTATGTTAAAATGTAAATTTTAAATCCATAAGTATTTGAAATATAAACTACGAAATACATCAGCGTATATGAAATACCAATTATAAATTATATTTTTAGGAAGTAATTGAAATACAAAAACCAAAGTCAGATACTAGAGGTCGTTGGTCTACCTACCATTCCCACTTCCACGTCCCACGCTGCGTCTTCGGATTTTTGTGGCCTTCATTCAAGAACTCGTCTACCTCATCGGTTATCCGCTCTACGGCAGTTGTGACGGACTCACCGTTACCACTTCAGCTTGCCAATTCTCTCAACTATGTCGACAACTTCAACGAATTTCGGAATTTTTAATCCTATCTGAGCGATTTTGAACTTGTAGACCAGTAGTGCTGCCATGAGAGGTCACGTTTCAGTACCGTACTCAGGACGCACATACTTTCATTGTTACATATATTTGCAGTATTAATAGATAACAATACGTCTATTATCTATCTGTAACATCAGCGGTATACATATTTTACTATTGTTGGTGCCTTAATTGATAATTAAAAAATAATAATAAATCCACAATATTTTATTCAACATTGTCACCGTTCTTTAAAAGGGACACACAAAGGTTTTGTATGTCTCTTTTGGCACGCGTTTTTGGCAACGGGAACCTTCCAGCTATACGTAGTATATAATACTTCCATGGGTTATAGTAAAGGTTGACGTCAAATTTGTCACTAATAATAACGCTGACTAACAGTTGCTGCAAAACGGGTTGCATCGGTACATTCGTAAGCATAGTAAAAGTTACCAGGGTCGCCAGTATAATGAGCTGTAATTTACCTCGGAATCACTTTGGGAAATATTTTAGGATATTACAACAGAGCTGTCATTTCTATAATTTGAATTAAACCGTTATTAACATATTGTCTTGAATTTAAATTTATTTTGTGGGTTGCACGTCTCTGTTTAGTTTAATTAAAAAAATATATTTGCACTTATTTTTCAATCTCATTCTGTGACAAATGTATCGAAGTAGTTTTATGAGATTTTTGACGTTTCTAGTATTCTAACCTCAGGTGGTCCCATAGGGTCAATTTATCCTTATAAGTAACAGAATCGATTGGCGCTAGAAAAACAAAACGTGAAAATTGACCTTTTTTTCCAGCTGACTGTACCATTTTTCCAAAATCTTTGAATGCTGATGGGACTATTAAAATTATGGATAGTCTCCTAAGGATGTTTTGTTCTAGCTACAATGATTTAGGTAGCTGTCCTTACTGACTCGTCTCAAATTACCACCATAGATAGATACTTTATGCATTACAGCTAGTGAGTAATTACACTTTATTTACAGCAATTACAGCAAAAAAAATTATTGTTTAGACTGAGTGTGAACTATTTTCCAGTTCACACTCGGTGTTACGGGTTCCAGCGCAATGTCAAAAATGTCAGACATTTAGGATGGCAGCCAACTTCTTTGTTTAGGGATCGATTTCTATGAAACTCGGTTTTTATTTTGACAATAAAACATCAGCACAATATAAAAATGTCGAAAATAAAAAATTGCGGCTAACTCCTTTGTTTTTGGGCCAATTTCGATGAATCTCGGTTTGGGGGTATTTTCAGAACTCGCATTCATTCTATCTTCTTTTTCACTACGGCGAAACTTTCCTACAAACCTGCCCTGTTACTGCGACAGCAGCATGTATTGTTTTTATTCTGAATTCAATTGTTATTAATATAAACACTTTATGCACCTACTTTAAGCCCCTTAAATCTATTAAAATACGACAAAAACTAAGGCTAAAACTAACCTAAGCTCAACAATCCCAAGCCCGGTCCCAATTTCAAGCCCAGTCCTAAGCGGATCGGACGCTGTGAGTGAAATAAAAAGGATTACAAAATTATTTTTTACTATTTATACTTTTATTAATTTTATCAATAGTGCTACAATGCTTAATTAGTATAGTTTATACTTAAAATACATATTCTATTCATTTTAAAAATTATCGTAAAATCGATAATTAACTTTCCCATCTCGCCCCATCACTACAGCCAATCACACGCCCTTGATATACCCAATCACAGCTCTTTTGTCACGTCCCCCGCAATGCATGCGTTCCGCCAAATTGGATGAGCTTGAATAATCAGTACAAATCTTCAATTGCGGAATCTATAGGTTATCTGTGGCTGCGGCCCATACGGTGGCGGCGTGCGCATGGGGCGCGCGGTTCTGGACACTGCTTATATATATAATACTATTTATCGTAGCGTGATGTTATATAGCCTATAGCCTTCGTCGATAAATAGACTATTCAAAACAAAAAGAATTTTTCAATTCGAACCAGGTAGTTCCTGAGATTAGGGCGTTCAAACAAACAAATATGTTTTTTTTATAAATAAAAGTCTTAGTTATTTCTAATTATTTATTTATTCCTGTTAATAAGAAATCTACTTAGTACAAAAATTGTATCTAAATTACAGTTTTGATCACTTATCTCAAGAGAATCATTTTACCTAATTATAACAATCAGTCCCGTAGTACCTTTTTACATATGGAAATTTTCTTTTAAAATTTTGTAACAATAATAATAAAAAATAATCCACTGTAAAAACTTAAACAAATGTGAATAATTTTACCTAATATAACAATCAGTTTCAAAAGTCATAAGATAGTAATTAAAATAATCAGTCTTAAAAAAATAACTGTAGTACCTACTTATAACTAACTTTTTACATGTGAAATGTTCTTTTAAAATTTTTTAACAATAATAATTAAAAATAATCAACTGTAAAAATTTCAATAAATATAAATAATTAAGGGCCGGCTCCCGAAAATTATGCTTGTTTGCTTTAAGTTTGTAACTAAACCAAATATCTTATAAATGTAAAACTTAAATAATATGTTTTTTAAAACCTTTTTCTAGTCATTCGCCACACAGAATCACGATTGATGGAAAATGACTCGATACTTCGATTTTTTAAAACTGTGACCTTTTTTTAAGATTTTTTCGTTTTTTTCCGAAACAACTTTAGTTACATACGCAAAATAAATACTCATAGAAAAGAAATACGATTTATTAGTTAGACGCCAGAAAAAAAATTACCTAGACCGATTATTATTCCCATAATAAATTAAATTTGATTTGGGACTTACGTCCTTTAGTTCTATGCAAGAATACGGTCAAACGGATCATTCAATATTCAACCTTATTCCGACGCGCCTTGTATTTGAAAGGGAATGCATGCGAATCAGTGTTGCCGTTTTGGTGACTTTGTCACTAGATCTAGTGAGTTTTTCACGCTTTCAGTGACATTTTTTTGAGATTCAGTGACAAAAAAATATCTAGTGACTTTTAGTGACTTTTCCCAATAATCTCAGTTATCTATTATTTCTTAGCTTTCGCTTGATTAATTTATTCTTAATTAACTGACTAGAAAATATTAAAACATATGTATTATTAATTTATTGTTACTGGCAACACGAGCTTAACAAAGCGGGACTTCCCAATGAAAATTTTTATTACTTATTTCACCTTTCTAACCACAGTTCAGAACAATCAGAAACAACCATTAGTTTCTTTCTCGCACAGTCGTTGTGACAAGCTAGTTTTATTTTCTATTTTCAAATTCAAATCTAGCTGTTTTGCGTAATGGATCTGCCTTTAAAGAAGAACACATACTCTCAAAGGTACAGAACTGAGTGGGAACATGAAGTAGAATTCAAAAATTGGCGAAAACCTGTTATAAGTGATTCAAATAAAGCTTTTTGTTCGTATTGTCACAGCGAATCTAGAGTAGCCGATATAAGAAAATATGCAGAAACCAAAAAGCACAAACAAAAATGTGCAACGCTTTCAAAGTATCAACAAATAAGTTTTGCACCAGCTCCCAAAGAAAACAGGTTCACTCAAAAGGCTGAGGGTAAACTTGCTCTATTTATTACGGAACACTTGACAGATTTGTGCAAAGATGTGCAGATTCAAAATCCGCCGATTTCAAAATGCACAAAACTAAATGCACGCAAATTATTAACCAGGTATTGGCATCACACTTCAGAGAAGAACTTTTAAAAGAAGTAGGTGAACAAAAATATAGCAAATTTTTAAAAGAAACTTGTCACACTTACGTCTTACCTACGGAGGTACTTACCAAAATTACAGACTGTAAAAAACATAAAAGGGCAAACAGCTGTTTCATTCACTTCTTCAAAAGAACCGCAAGCTTCTACGTCTTCTGAGCAACAACTCACGTTGTCGGACAAAGATGAAGGGACAATTGATGACATTATTCAATTGATTGAATTTTGAACTAATTTTTTTTAACTGTTTTGTTACTTAGTATTTGTTTACGTACTTGAGATTGATTTTCATATTTGGTTTAATTAAAATCTCATTTTAAAAGTGTGAATCAGCGAACTAGAAGGTTATTTATTATTTCGATGTTCTGAATAAGTTTAGTGACTTTTAGTGACTTCTTGAAGTAAAATTTTCTCATAATCTGGTGACTTTTTAATTAGGTTTTAGTGACTTTATTTTTTCCTTAGCGGCAACACTGATGCGAATCTTTCTCAGTACCGCCATAGTCATAGTACCGCACCGTGTGCCAACAGAGAAGGACCTGTCGCGCGTTCGTAGCGACCGATACACTGTTTACGAGTGTGTTATTGTTGTCAATACGTATTGAATTTAAACAAATTATGGGAAACAAATCTAATCGAAATAAAATTAATTCAAAAAAGAACACTAAAATCAGATACAACAACCTCACAAGAAATATGAGAGAGGTGAAAGCGTAAGGTACCTACATAATAAATCTCCACTCTACCTCGGCGTAGTTCGTAGCAATTAGCTTTACCTACTATCCGTCTCTTTTGCTCTGCTAGTGGGTGATGTCAGTGGTGATGTTCGTAGTCGCTTCGCGTGGTGTGGCTCGTTGCTAGGCAACATGTTTAGACGACCAGTTAGTGCAATGCCTTTTTTTGCCGAACTATAGTCGCGGGTTCGATTCCCGTCACGGTCAACATTTGTGTTATGAGCAAATTTGTACCTAGCAACTAGTCCAGGAAAATTTATTACCAAATCAAAATCACATTTAAAAAAAATAAGACAGTAAGTATTTCTACAAGGTGGAATCAAAAATTTCCACCCATCGATATTTCATATCTTTTAGAAACTGATATATGAAAAATGCCCCTGAGCGACTCCATTATGATTTGTTAGTAATTTTTTCTTGACTAAACAACAATTTTAAAATATACACATTTTATAGCTAGATTTTTATGCTTTTATAGCTAGAAGATTTTGTAACCACTTGTTAGGTATAATGTTCCTATTTACAAAAGAAATATTGTCCATTGAAATGTTACAATTTTAGGGCCAAACTGAACATTTTTTAGAGGACGCAATTTTATTTTTGAGACATGTAGGGGGGTCAATAGAAGCCCCAAGTTTGTGGGGTTGCCGCCCTTGTCCCCCGGCCGCCATCTTGAAAAAAGGGGTGGAAACACTTTTTTCGCGATATCTCGGAAACTATGCGTCATACAAAAAATTTGTAAAAACATAATTTGTAGCAAATCGCTTTGCCTACAAAAATTACAAGCGTTTTAAATTAATGGCATTCAAAAAAATAATACATGAAAATATTCCTCAAATGACCATCTACAAGATTGGTCTGAAGTAATTTTTTTGTAAAATAAAAAGCAGAGAAGTTATAAGGCAAAAAAGAAAATTTTTGATGAAATTTTTGCACTTTTTTGCTTATAACTTCTTTAATTTTGAGTTTAGGGCAAAAAGTTACAAGAACATATTTGTAGTCAAAGCGATTTCCTACAAATCATGTCTTTCAAATTTTTCGTAGGACGCATAGTTTTCGAGATATCGCGAAAAAGGTGTTTCCACCCCTTTTTTCAAGATGGCGGCAGGGGGACAAGGGCGGCAACCCCACAAACTTGGGGTTAAGCTTCTATTGACCCCCCCTACATGTCTCAAAAATAAAATTGCGTCCTCTAAAAAATGTTCAGCTCATGTAACATTTCAATGGACTATAAGATTATTCAGTAAAACAAACCCTCCAATAAGGGCGTGTCGAAAAAAATGTCGAGACATTTAGGCTTTTTCATACTTTCTATTGGATGCTTACTTTCTATTATTGAAATGTGAGTGAGCGGTACAGGGAGTTTCCTTGCGGAACCTGCGATCACTAGTGATGGGAATAAGTGATTTTAGAGCCAAAAAAATTTGACTCACAGGAACTAGAATGAGGAATACAAACATTTCGTGATATACTATCAATTCTAACTTATTTTATCTTCACTTAGTAGTCATCTAACAACGTAACGTAACATACTTCAAGAGAGTAGATTAGGAGTAGACAAGAAGTGGAGGAAAAGTAGAGATGTAGGCGTAGAGGAGGGGTAGAGAAATAGGAGAGAATAATTAGTAGATTAGGACTAGAATAACAGTTGGAATATAGTAAGAGTAGAACAGGAATAAAAGATTTGGGGTAAAGACACAATTCTAGATTGGTACAATTGTTTACTTATTTATTCACGAGTTAAATTTAATAATATATACAATATAGGCTAATTTGTTTTCATGTCTGCTGTAAATGATAACCATTAATGAAGTAACACTTTCTGTTTTTAGAAAAAATAAGGAAAAATTACTTGAATCCGAATGTCATCCTGTGGATCCTGTGGATAAGGATAAGTAAGTACATAGCTCTACTAAACTCAAACTCCGACTGTTAGTCTGCCAATAATTGATTATGCTATGCCCAATACAATTTGAAAAATAATTGCTTTTTAGGTTAACCTCAATGGATTCTGAAGTTGAACCCACCACGATACGATGTCACAGTAGTGACAAGGAAAACATATGTGATAATTTTTCTCATAATAAAGATATACTCGCTAATTCGGTATGATTGTCAGTTTGTTACTAATCATTATGCAGTTAATATTTATTTCATATATGTTTATTTTAGATAATAATTTACTAAACTCAACTTGTTTTTTTCAGATCGAAGTCCAAAAGGCGTGTGAAGAAAAATGTTATTACGAAGTAGACAACTATATTGAAAATGTAAGTTTTAGTATAAAAAAATTGGGGTTTCTATTAAATTCTTAATTTTAAACAGAATCATATTCTTTAAAGATTTGTGGTTAAATTGTTGTGATAAATGAATTAATCATAAATAAAGAATAAACATTTTCATATATTCTTCTTTTTTCTAACTATGTTTATACATATTATAATTTCAGGAAGACACAGTGCTGAGTGGAAAACGTATCGTTGACATACAACCATTTTTTGATAAGCTCAAAATCGTTTCTGACTACAAGTCCCTCTTCAACTGCGGATTAAACGCTATTAAAATTGTATCAGAACGGTTAATTGGATTATATTCCCGTTTAAATTTGGAATGCACAATGTGTAAGAAAAAGTTTCAAATTGAAATTACAGAGAGGAATATAAATAAAGAGGCTGTATCTGGTATACTTGCAAGTGGTTGTGGGTATGCTCAAATAGCCCAATTTACAGCGGCTATTGACCTGCCCCCAATAACAGAAAAAAAATTCATCAAAATACAAAATGAAATAGCAGATGAATGGGAAGAGACAGCATTGTCTGAAATGATTAAATCTGGAAAAATAGAAAGAGAAGCCGCACTCAAAGATGGTCGTGTAAATAAAGATGGCATAGCCATGATAGACGTAATCGTAGACGGCTGTTGGAGCAGACGATCGTATCAAACCAACTATGCTGCAAGTTCCGGATGTGCAGCAATAATTGGTAGACGTACTCGTAAAGTTCTGTATATGGCAGTGAAAAACAAATACTGCTGTATTTGCCAAAAAAATGGCAAAACGAAACATTTATGTTACAAAAATTATAAAGGACCATCTACAGGCATGGAAGCTTTAATAATAGCGGAAGGTTTTAAGAAATCCATTGAAATGCATAATATAATTTACCAACGATTCATAGCGGATGGGGATAGTAGCACTTATGCCAAAATTATAGCTTCGCGTCCGTACCAGAATATAACGGTTGAAAAAATTAATTGCCGAAATCACGTATTGCGTAGATTTTGCAATAACATGCATAAGCACACTACTGATATACGTTACCCTGTAAAAGATAGAAAGCTAATTACAAAAGGCAAAATCTTGTCAGCTCGCAAATATATTTGCGACGCTATCAGACTTAACAAGGTCGATAAAAATTGTGAATACCTACACTATGACATAAAAAATTCAGTGTGTCATGCCTTTGGGAAACATTCAAAATGCAAGAAAGATATATGTTCACATACCGATGAAATGATTACGCAATTTGACGTTTCAAGTCTTTGGCAAAAAATTAGAATGCTTGCAGCCAGCGTTGCTTCTCATTCAAGAAGTCTCATTGAGGATGTAGACAGCAACGTTGTCGAACAATTTAATGGCGTTGTCGCAAAACTAGTTGGTGGTAAACGGATTAACTATTCTCAACGCCGTGGTTACCAAACTCGTTGCGCGGGTGCTGTTATATCTTTTAATAACAGTGGAAAACTACTGTCATCAGTCCTTAGAAATATACATAAACAAACACCAAAGAGAGCATTAAAGAAACATGAAAATACAATATCAAAAAAAAGAGAAAGGGATAGGCTGACAAACCGGACACGAACTATGGGGAAAATGCTGATCAACCAGACATGGATCCAGAAACTTTCAAACTAGCTAAGAAAACATTCATAACTAATTTGCAGAAGACTGAAGAAGAACGATTACGTATTAATAGACAAACAGTCCTACAAAGCGAATGTAGCGAGTGGCTTGAGCTGCTTAGCCTATATTGTATATATTATTAAATTTAACTCGTGAATAAATAAATAAACAATTGTACCAATCTAGAATAATTCTTTACCCCAAATCATTTATTCCTGTTCTACTCTTACTATATTCCAACTGTTATTCTAGTTGTTCTACTAATTATTCTCTCCTATTTCTCTACCCGTCCTCTACGCCTACATCTCTATTTTTCCTCCACTTCTTGTCTACTCCTAATCTATTCTCTTGAAGCATGTTACGTTACGTTGTTAGATGACTACTAAGTGAAGATAAAATAAGTTAGAATTGATAGTATATCACGAAAGGTCAAATGTTTGTATTCCTCATTCTAGTTCCTGTGAGTCAAATTTTTTTGGCTCTAAAATCACTTATTCCCATCACTAGTGATCGCAGGTTCCGCAAGGAAACTCCCTGTACCGCTCACTCACATTTCAATAATAGAAAGTAAGCATCCAATAGAAAGTATGAAAAAGCCTAGATGTCTCGACATTTTTTTCGACACGCCCTTTTTTTATGTTAAGGTCGACAGACAGGCTGACGGCCGACAGACGGTCCATTTGATGGTAGGTGGCTACCATCGCCTATAACACAAGCAACGCCACAGCTGCTGCAAGTGCGCTGCCGACTACAGTAGGGTTGGATAAGGGATTAGAAGGGGATAAGGAAATGGGCTCTGGCATCCCTTACTCACTCACCGAAACACAACAGCACGTATATGCTGTTATTTCACGGCGGTATTCTTTAAGGAGGTGGTTACTGCCGCCAGGCGGGCTGTCCAAATGACTGCGAAACGCAGTGTGCCCTACCACTACTTTTCAAATCCAGACCAGAGTCACTATTGAAAATTACATTTAAATTTCCAAAGTTGACCCCGCCGGGAATCGAACCCGGGGCCCCTGAGACGATAGGCAAGCACTCTTGCCACTCATCCAACGGGCCGTCAAATTGGAGGGTTTGTTTTACTGAATAATCTTAGTTATATTTCTTTTGTAAATAGGAACATTATACCTAACAAGTAGATAGAAAATCTTCTAGCTATAAAAGCATAAAAATCTAGCTATAAAATGTGTATATTTTAAAATTGTTGTTTAGTCCAGGAAAATTTATTTCAAAAAATTTGATAAAAAAGTAATTTATAAAATCGGTTAGGAAAAAAATCTTATTATACGTAGCATAATTAGGTAGTAGAAATGGTGATATTCTCATTCGCAATCATGCGATCATTACTAATGTTCACAAGTTCAACAAGTCAGAATACGAAACGAAGCGCGCGCGCGGTGTACGACATCGTCCTCGTGTCGATCGATACAGCAGGGGCAGAGGGTCGGTGGGGAGTATGGTGGGTGTGTGGGTGGAGCTAGCGTGGGAATTTTTTTTGGCAGCGTCGTCTTAAAACACATACATATATTATCTACTAACAACAGCAAATAAGCAAAATCATCTCTTTTTACAATATGTATAGGGTCGAGGCGGGAACAGTGGCTATAGCGGCAACAGTGGCGCAGTGGCCGTTGTTTAAAGTGTTAGAGATAACATTCCATCTCTCTCACTCTTCGAAGGTTTCAGAATAGGTACATGTTACGATCAAATCAAACTTCGCTTGCGTCGGTGATGTAATTGAAGTGCGTATTGAGTTTTTTTTGTTTTGTCGAGTGAAAAAGCAAATTTTAAGGTAAGATATACTTCGTATTTGTTCACAAACCTTTCGTTACATCAATGAATTGATATTTTTGCTAAGAAATAAGTTTTTGCAATATACGCACCTCGATTTACGTAAAAACGTCGCTAGTGGTATAGGTTAAATCCAAAACTGGTGGTTTTGTACACAGTGGCTCATGATCCACTGTGTACTACTGATATTAATAGATACCCAAAAATTATAATTTTCGTTGATTTTCTTTTTCAGGATGGCTCGTCCATCAAGGCCCCGTAAAATCGGCAAACATACTGCTGATAATATGAAAAATGCTTTAAAAAATATCAAAAATGGTATGAGTGTGAGAAAAGCTTCAAAATTATCAGGTATTCCATTTAGTACAATAAGACGTTATTACCTTAAGACCAGAAATTTAAATGTCGACGAGGCTTGTTTAACGCCAAATTATAGTGAACCGCAAGAAAAAAATGTTAAAAGATAAATACTGTGCATTATTATTTTACGGATTGAGTACGAAGGAATGCCGAACAGTTATCGACCAATTACCCTTTATTACAATACCCGAACTCAATGGAAATTTTCTTATCGACACCGGAGCAACAATGTCACTGATAGGAACACATATTCTTAATGACCCTAAATTCACCAACAAGATTAGAACTAGTAGTTTTAATATATCAACAGCACATGGCACAACTAACCACGATAAAATAGCCTTTATTCAATTACCGAAATTGTTTAACGATAACCGAATTCATAAATTTCTAATATTCAATTTTGATCCGAGATACCAAGGCCTGATAGGCAATGATTTGTTACAATTACTAGGATGTAAGATAGATTTAGAAAACAATAAATTAATTACGAGCAAGGCAACCATACCTTTAAACTTTCACAAAATTACAATCAATCGAACACTAAATAAAAGTAAAACCAACAGTAACTGTTTACAAGACCAGAATATAGAAAACGAACAAATAAAGAACTTATCACGTATTAGAACAGATCATCTCAATGAGGAGGAGAAACGAGAAATTCAAAAATTATGTTACAATTATAGAGACATATTTTACAGCGAAAATCTACCTTTATCGTTCACTCACACCGTAAAACACAAATTAAGACTCACTGACGATACACCAATATATACGCGAAACTATCGTAAAGCCCCATCACAATTATTAGAAATCCAAAACCAATGCGAACTATTAAAAAAAGGTATAATAAAAGAAAGTATTTCACCATGGTTTAGCCCTGTACACCTGGTCCTCAAAAAAAAAAAACGATGCTTCAGGAAAAACGAAATGGCGTATGGTCATCGATTTTCGTAAACTAAACGAACGTACAGTCGAAGATTGTCCGAAACCTAATCCAAATATTCTACTATAGAACGAGAACTATTAGCCATAATATGGGCAACTAAATACTTTAGACCCTATTTATATGGACGCCAATTCACTATATAGACAGATCACAGACCTTTAACATGGCTGATGTCATTGAAAGACCCCAACTCCAAATTAACACGATGGAGACTCAAACTCGAAGAACATGATTATAAAATAGTTTATAAAAAAGGTAAATATAATACTAACGCCGATACATTATCCCGCGTAAAAATTAACGCCTATGACATTACTGAACCATCTACATCAATCAAAAAGACAAACAACGACTTAAGTTCGACTTCTAAGTCATAGACTTCTAAGTCATAGACATTAGAACTTTATTAGATATGCCAACTACCCCAGAGACGTTAGACAACGACAATGAACCTTATAACCCCATTGACGCTAACCAGAATGAAACGTAAAATGAAATCCCAAAAAGTTTAGACGCAATTGACAAACAAACTAAACAATTTCATATAAGAAGTTACCCCGGAACGGAATATAAAGTA
Source organism: Bembecia ichneumoniformis (assembly GCA_910589475.2). Taxonomy (NCBI): domain Eukaryota; kingdom Metazoa; phylum Arthropoda; class Insecta; order Lepidoptera; family Sesiidae; genus Bembecia; species Bembecia ichneumoniformis. The sequence goes on from OU342520.1 coordinate 2,639,315, forward strand.
GTAGACCGATCAAAAGGTAATTTAACTATAAAGGATGTATTTATACCAATTAATAATACTGAAAATGAAATTATTAAATTCTTACGAGAACACACCACTGCAGATCGTAAATTCTTTTGTTATTTTAACGATGAGCAGTTATATCCCATATTTTGTAAAGTATATAAAACTTTACAGATGTATGTCACCAATCACTCGTGTTGACGATAAAAATGAACAAATCCTTATAATAAAAAAATACCATGAAGGAAAAAACCTTCATAGAGAAATTCAAGAAACTCATAAGGAAATAAAACGTAACTATTATTGGACTAATCAATTAGCCATTATTCAAAACTTTATAAATAAGTGTGTAATATGCCTAAAAAACAAATACGAGAACGAGACCCCTTTGAAACCTCCATTATCTTTAACCGAAACCCCACTAAAACCATTGGAACACCTATATATGGATTTGTATAGCTCTGATAACATAACCTTTTTAACTATTATAGATAACTTTTCTAAATACGCACAAGCCATACCCTTACAAGCCTCCAGTAGTATACATATAGCTGACGCACTTTTACAAATATTCTCAATGATAGGATTACCAAAAAAAATAACTACAGACTCTGATCATAAATTTAACAATGATATTATCAAAGAAATATGCGCTATTCACAAAATAGAGATTCATTTTACCACCCCGTACAATCCTAATTCTAATTCCCCTATAGAAAGGTTCCATTCGACAATAAGCGAACTAATTCGAATACAAAAAGCAACTGACAAAAACGATGTAGTAAATTCTATGCGATACGCATTAATAGCCTATAATAACACTATTCATTCAGCCACAAACTTTACTCCTTTCGAAGTACTTTATGGTCATACCAGCAGTCGTAACCCTTTAGAATTATATTACCCTCGTGAATTTTTTCAAGATTATGTGAATTAACACAAACTTCACACCGAACAAGTAACACTTCATCTACATAAAAATGTAGATGAAGTTAAATTTAAAATAGGCGAGAAAGTATTTAAACAAGTAGCGAAAACCGCAAGATCAAAGAAAACAGACCCAAAATATTTAGGCCCGTATACAATAAAACGAATTCACCCAAATAATATAATCGAAATAATCGGTAAACATGAAAATGCCAAGAGCATCAGAGTTCACGCTAGATTATTGAGACGTCATTCACAAATTTCAGAACAATCCACCGATGCATATACTTCACCAGCATCTGTTTAGCAGAATCAACAGCACAACCGATAGTGCAACCATTACATAATGAAGACGGATTAACTGTTATAAAGGAAGCGAAAACGCTACACCAAACGGACGTATATCACTTATTATGTAGTTATAACCTATCTAACATTTACGAAATTTTTATAGAAACTGAGAATATGTTTAATGTACTAGTTAAATTTAGTAATAATAAGGACCACTATGCAGATCAATTTGTGTACGAACGTCAGATCATGTATATGATAAATATCATTGAAAGTAAACTCTCTTATCTAATGCCTAAGTCACAACGCAACAAAAGAGGTCTAATTGACGGATTAGGAAGTGTCATAAAAGCAATTACAGGCAACCTAGACGTCAATGACGCAAAATATTTTGAAGAACAAATCAACCTGTTAAAAAGTAATCAACAAAGCTTATCAAATCAACAGAATTCGGTAATTTCTATTATGAAGTCTTATATGACAGCGTATACAAAAGATCTAGATGGGTTAAGTACTAATCAATCACTTTTAACAAAAATATTTAACCAAATAGGATCTAACCTTACTAATCTAGAAAATAGAGTAAACTTATTACCCCTCTGCCACACTATGCTCCTCGCGCTGCTCATCGCTCTGCTCCTCGCGCTGCCGCGATGTTGCCCTTCTGTCCACACGCTTCTCTACTCGCGCGATTAATCGCGACGCGCCGCACTAGGTCATTGCTTTTGCAACAGAATGGACGTTGAAATTGAGAGAGCGTGCGCGCGCATTTTTAGCTAATTTTATAAATGTTATAGAAATATACGTCGTCGTCGTCGTCCTCGCCAAATTATTACATTTTATTATCAACAAAATTATGAATCCTTATCAAAATCAGCAAGTCATAAGTATTTATCGTCATAAGTATTTATACGTGTGATTTTTACTGCATTTGTTTTGCATTTGTCGTTAAAAATATTACGATATAAGCACGACTGCGCCGGGAACCACAGATATATGTCTTGATCTTGCACTGCCTCTGTAGTTACACGGCGCGGTCAATATATCAATATTGGCGAAAGATTTTTTAAATCGGATAACAGCACGTGTGCTGTTGTGTTTCGGTGAGTGAGTAAGGGATGCCAGAGCCCATTTATCTATCTCCTTGGCACATATATTTGTTAAAGTAGGTTGATTACTGACATACTACTTCACTTTCAATAGACAATATAATATATAAAATAAAAAAGGAAAAAATAAGTGTCAGTTGCTATGGTGTTGTTAGAGAGTGAAAAATAAAAAAATATAAAAAGTATTAGTGTTGTGTAAATAAATAAATAATACGTGTTAACCAAATAAATTATAACTAACTATTTAGACTTCTTCTAATATTTATAATTATTAATAAATAACAATTATAAACGAACAATTCAATAACTATAGCCGAAACTTTCACTGACTTTGGTGAGTGCACAAACATTTATTCTTCCACTGTGAAATAGTTTCAAGAATATTGGCGTTCCTTGTGTTATAGGCGACGGTAGCCACCTACCATCAAGTGGACCGTCAGCCTGTGTGCCGATCTTTACATAAAAAAAAGAAAAGATATTTTCTTTTTATTTTAGAATTCGCGTCGCACGACAAAACTTTTTTTTGCAATAAACATTTATATAATTAGTTAATACTAATTATATAGTTAGTTGTTTTATACTTTTATTTATTCATTCGTTACAGAAGCAGTATGAACAATTTTACTACAATTTAAAAAAGCCGTCGGCGGCGGCATGATTAAGCGTACGCGTGAAGTGTTTCCATAGCGAGCGCTCGATTCGGAGTGCGTCTGCCCGCGATTATGTGGCCGGTGACTCGCGTTCATATTGCCGCTCTTTGAATCGCGCTTAAAAACCGACAAAACATGGATCGGTGGGCAAGACGAGGAGCATGACGTGCGGCATGACGAGTAACGTTGCCACACTACGTCTCTGCCTCCTTCCCTCGCTACTTCCCATGCCACTCGACGAGTGTGTGGCAGGGGCATTACATATGTACTTTCAACTTGAGAATGGTTTTTAACAATTATATGATAAAATTAGCTTCTTGGAAACGGCAAACACATTTGCAATACTTGGAAAATTACACCCCAGTATTGTAGACTCGACTTTCCTTACTGAGTTACAGGAAAAATTTACAGTAAAATTACCAATAGAACCAAATAGACAAAATATTCATTTATTAGAGAAAATAATATCTGTCAAAGCCTATAGAGTTAACATCTTAACATTTATTTTGGAAATACCCTTAGTCGACTCAATTGTATATGATTATTTACACCTGTACTCCATCCCTAATAACTACAACCTCACTATTATCCCTAAAGGACCTATTCTTATATTGAGTACAGATACGTATGCTTATCCACACGAAGCCTGCAAGGACATTTGTGCACATCTACAATTAGAACCAATTCAGGACAGTCAAGATTGCGCTACCAGATTAATAAAACATCAGAAAAATACAAATTGCACGTACATACCAATAATTGCACCAGTAGCAAAAATTCAACAGATAAAAGAAAACTCATGGATCATTATAGTCCATAACGAAGAAATACTCCAAACGCAATGTGCCGAAGGAAGTCAGTATCAAAGGATCAAAGGTTCATATCTAATTAGTACAACAGATGACTGCAGTTTCAGCCTTAACGGAAAAACTATGCGAACTCATATCAAACGCATAAATTTACCAGAAACAATACCACTACCCCACATTTCTGTGAAGAATATAAATACGAACTACACCCCTATCAAACTCGAAGATATAGACCTAGACAATTTACATACATTATCTCATCAAATGGAAAATTTAAAATCTATGAAATTACCAGATAAACCCTACATCACTTATACGACGAGTTGGACTACAATCACGCTGATTATACTACTCGTTACCTTTATACTTTATAAATTAAACAAAAAGTTTCAAATAATAGATAAATGTCGCCGACGCCTTAATCACACAGTTTAGCATCATGCAGCGGAGTTGAAACAGCTTTCAGAGCAACCCCAAGAACCGGTTGCAGCCGATCCAACCCCTCGCCGATGCTTCGCTCTTGGACGGGAGGAGTTACATCAGCTATAACATCACCAGTCAAGACAAACAAACCTATTAAATTTATATTAAGTATATGTAATCGTTAGCCAGTAAGCTCTTGTTGCATTGGGAGACAAACAAACCCATTATATTTATCTTAAGAATCTGTAATCATTTAGATTAAGACTACCTGTAGAGAAATGTATTATAATAAAGCCAGTTGCACTGAATACTCGTATGAGTAAAGACGTCTTTCTTTTTAAAAACTGCCAATCGCTCGACGTGAACGTAATTCACGTCAAATTAAAAGGAATGATCAACTTTTTCAACGCCTGCATTGCAAGAAAGGCTCAAATACGAAAAGAATACTGTAGACTAAAATAACCTGATATAATGATACAATTGCATATGCATAAATTGCCAGCTAAAGCCTTTTACAGGTTGCTGCAAGAACATAAAGAAGATTTACTGATCAGAAGAATCAGCCTAATCTGAAAGTCCCAGACCAAAGTGCTTACTACTCACGAGAATTATATGTACATAATTTAACTATTGTTGTCGGTCTTTCTAAATCAAAACTAATGAAAGAAGGAGTAAAAACGGTGTTGCTGTTAAGAGTATTTTATGATGCACGGAAGGGCGCAAAAATTTAGGCAAACCGAAGACAATGATTGGAAGGGAGATGAGTAGGCAAAGGAATTATTTTACGTGTGGGAGAAGTTCAGACAGTACTGCTTGTCAGATCAAGTTTGGCAAGAGATTTCTGAAATTCGGGTTCTCCCTTTATTCCGAGGACACACCAGGCGCTTTGGTAACTACTTCAGTAACTCCTCCTGAACCGGATCCCAAAACACCAGATAATTTGATCACATTTAATTAGGACAAGAACGATACACAGTGTACAGAGAACAGGACACTACCAGGCCGGTGACACTTATAGTTCCGTGGAATTCCGCGTTTACGTTTAGCGCTAGTGTTCCGGTCGCCATATTGTTCAAAAGAACCTAGTTTCTGACATCTGTGTTAATCCACATCCATTCTTTGATTATTTTTAATGTTTGATGGGTACAATTTATTGTGCCTGTCTTATTAAAAATACCTATTTTACCTAAGTAGCAAATAAATTGCTAAATTTTAATTTTATTTACATTAAATATTATTATTATTTATTACATTTAATCTTTTTATAGCTAAAAAAATCAAGAACCAGCAAAAATGCTTTTGTTTTCTGAAGAATATTAAAAAACAAGCATTAACAGTAAAAGATAGTTCTTTCAATGAAAGAATTAATAAAGTAGAAAGTTTGAGCTGTAATCACTTATTTTTACATGGTTTTAGTCAACTGGGCAAGCAAGCACAGAATTTCATAATGATGCAGCTAAAATCTGTAAATAAAAAGAAAAAAGGTGTGAGATTCACAAACGATGAGAAGTTGATGGCGTTATCACTCCTCAAAGAGAGCCCTAAAGGATACCGTCTCCTACAGAAAATGTTTCACCTTCCCTCCAAAAGAACTTTGAATCGTTGAAGATTTGTTTTGATGTGGGAATCAACAACAATTTATTCAAGCTGATTGCAAAAAGAGCTGAAAATTGGGACAATAAAAAGAAAATTTGCTCAGTTGTATTCGATGAGGTAGCTCTTACACCGCCTTTGACGTATGTAGAATCTAATGATGAAATTAAAGGATTCAAGGATTTAGGAAACGAGAAAAGTATGAATTACTCGGACCATGCCCTTGTATTTATGTTGAGAGGCGTATGCTCCAATTGGAAACAACCGATTGCATATTATTTTTGTGAGGGTACAACTTCTGCTGCTGAAGTAAAAAGAATATTGAAAGAGGTGTTCGCAAAGGTTACAGAATCAGGCCTTATACCAGTAGGTCTTGTTTGCGATCAGGGCGCTACATTTAGGAGTGCATTAAAAATACTACGGGAAGAAACAATACATAAAAGAAACTTGAAAGGTGAACACCATGGTGAGTATAATGATGAGGTATGGTCAAAAGCAAGTCTATTAACACTTTAGTTCCACATGATACTAATAATTGTCATCTATAATGCCAACATACTGTACATTTATAAGTGTGACATGGTACTAAAGTTTTAAACGACTTGGTTCTGACTGTACCTGAATTAGAAAATAATTAACATTGAATTTCTTTTTTCAAATATCCAATTTTTTGCTTCCAGACGGAACAATTGAAGTATCAGGACGAAATATGAGTGTGGTATTTGACCCACCACATTTATTGAAAGGCATGCGCAACAATTTTATAAACAAAAATATTGTTTTTAATGGAGAGATCGCTACGTGGGATGATATCGAAACAGTTTATAAAGCGGATTGTCAGCTGGGACATACCAGAATGAATAAAAAACTTACTGACCATCATGTGATTCCAGCCAAAATCAAGAAAATGAAAGTCAGTGTAGCTGCTCAAGTACTTAGTGAGCAAACTAGTGCTATGCTCAAGTACACATCATTATTCAGTAAGTTGGATACATGTATCAATAAAAGCCATGTTTATGTCACATTTATATAATCTTAGTTCTATGAAGGTAAAATGTCACATTTTCACTTGCTACAGTCAGATAGTCCAAAGTGATTTAAAGTGTAAATTGATTATTCAAAACTAATAAATGCAATTTATTTCTTATAGATACAACAGCAAATGGTGACAAAGTTAGTAAAACCATGAAAACTACTGGTGAAGCTGTTGAATTTATGGATAAGCTATTTGATAGTGTCAACGGCTCAAAACGCAGCTCAACAAAGGGGAAATTAAGAGGTCCCGTCAAGCCTAACTCGGAACATTTTGGTTTTTGGCGTGATGCAATTAATATGTTGAAAATGATGAAATTTGAGGACTCAACCAGTAAAAAAGTCCCTACTCTTGATAATTGGATCACAACACTGAAAAGCTTTGAGAGGATAGCCAGAATGCTATTTAATGATTACAATTTAAAATATTTTTACCCAAGATTAATAAATCAAGATCCATTGGAGAATTTTTTCGGCAGAATAAGATCGATCAATTATAGAAATAATAATAGATTTGAATACATTTGTGAATGCATTCAAATCCTTAATGATTTCAAATGTGATGGGTCCTCACAGTATATACTCTAACTGTGAAGATGATGATGGTCAAACCCTAGTGGATTTTTTTAAACTTTTAAAGGTAAAAGATTTAATAGATCACGAAAGTGATAAGGAAAATATGCCGCCTAATTACCCGCAAATTGCACAACAGCACAACGGGGAAGCTGAAGGCACCATTGACGTGATTAATTGCCGAAGAAAAAGAAAATATACACCAGTGGATCATGCATAGGGAATATAAAAAATTAAAAATAGCAATCTGGCGTATCCCTCCAAGCGTTTTTTAATGCCTTGCAGAGAGTGTACCAATTTTATACACAATGAATTAAATAAATGGGCTCACTTAAAAAGTGTTGGGCAAATTCTAAAAAACAAAATAATAAAAGAATTTGTTATGAACTGGTTAGGTTGCTCAATGCACCAAATCATAATAAAAAACTCTTTCTTAAAAATGATATTAAGAGTCCACATACACCACTGGTGCAACATAATAAATAAAATATTAAAAGGGGATGTCCAAGGCAAAGATGTCTGTAAAATGAGCCTGCCACAAAAACTGCCGTTTAAGAAATATGTTTCTAGCGTAAAAAAAAAGAAATAAAAAACTTATTTGAAATGTTCTTTTATTAATTCATTTATTACGTAAGACGATTTTTAGTCATTTTTCACTCCCTCCCCCTAAATAAGAAAGAACAATACGTATTTTTGTGATCTTATGTAAGAATTATCATCCCCTTGTAAAAAAACATGATCGACCCTCCTCCTACATCGTCTTACGTAATAAATTAATGGCCCCTAAAAAGTTTAATAATAAAAAAATTCAAATAGCTACATAATATCGACAGTATACGCCATTGGCGATTATCGATATCGCCAATCCATAATTCCATTCCACACCTCACTATAGTGTAGTTATAATCTGTGTTATACGACACTAGCGCTAAACGTCAACGAGCGAAAACTAATCGCTCAATTATAGAGTGTCCTATCTGTCTCTGACTAGTATATGGTAATCTGTGGACACTACTTACGCCCAATAGTAATCCTGAAGCAGCAGATACCATAACACCAAGATGTGTTACAGAACATCAGCAAGAACGTCACACCTAGAGATAACAGGATAGTAGCTATTTCCAATCAGAAATTCGTGCAGATAATGGCGCAGAAACAAAAACAAATAAGTCCTGCATTTTCAATTAAAAAGAGAGCTAAAGAACTTGGAAGCTAAGTTGGAGGAATTAATTACCATTAAATGGGAGGCATTGGCTACCATTAAATTAGAGACATTGGCTACCATTAAATTAGAGATATTGGCTACCATTAAATTGGAGGCAATGTCTACCATTAAATTGGAGGCATTGGCTACCATTAAATTAGAGGCATTGGCTACCATTAAATTGGAGGCATAGGCTACGATTAAATTGGAGGGATTGGCTACTATGATCTTGGAGACAATACTCAGATGACTGCGGACGCTAGTTCTGTAAACTTGGAGCTGTTTTAGTACAGATGAATATCAAATATAAGCCTAGAAAAAGTAATATTGCGGATCCTTTGTCGCGATTGCGCAAATATATAAATGTTCCCCGAAACACGCTATGTGTATCAAATAGCACAGTTTGTTAAACCAAAAGCAACATATATATGCAAGAAATAATTAGATATTCCAAGATTGGAGTATGTGAAGTTGGCCCCCCATTATCGTGATAAAAAAAAAATGACGTGAGTTCTAGTTGCCCCCCACATAGTTCTGGAGTTCTCTATACTTTATATCAATAGTTCTATTTATTTTCCAAGAAAAATTGATTATTGAACTTGATGGGGGGCCAACTTCACAAATCGAAAAGTTTGCGTAGTCATACCAACTACAGCATTCGTCGGATCGAAAAAAGTTATAAGGATAAATTGTAGAACTCTTTGGGGGGCAAACAGAACTCCGTGAAAAAACTTCAAATTTTGAAAAAAAAATTTTTTTCTTTTTTTGAAAAATTTTTTTTTTGTTCCCATAGGTATAAAACGCGAATTCGAGTTGCCTTTCATGCAGTTCTGATGTTATGCACACTTTTTATCAATAGTTCTGCTGATTTTTCACTCGAGATTTTTTTTTATTTAATGAGAGGTTAATTTTTACAAATCACAAATTTTGCGTCGTCGTACTAACCAAAGTATTGCTCCAATCAAAAAAAGTTATTAAGATAAATTATAGAACTCTTTGGGGGGCAAACAGAACTCCGTGAAAAATTTTCAAATTTTGAAAAAAGAAAAAAAATCCTTGAAATTTTTTTTATCCCATATAACGCGAATTAGATTTTCCTACGATGCAGTTCTGATTTTCTGCACACTTTTCATCAATAGTTCTGCTGATTTTTCACTCGAGATTTTTTTTTTAAATTTAATGAGAATTTAATTTTACAAATCACAAATTTTGCGTAATCGTACTGACCAAAGTATTGCTCCTATCAAAAAAAGTTATTAAGATAAATTGTAGAACTCTTCGGGGGGCAAACAGAACTCCGTGAAAAATTTTCAAATTTTGAAAAAAGAAAAAATATTCCTTGAAATTTTTTTTTATCCCATATAACGCGAATTAGATTTTCCTACGATGTAGTTCTGATTTTCTGCACACTTTTCATCAATAGTTCTGCTGATTTTTCACTCGAGATTTTTTTTTATTTAATGAGAGGTTAATTTTTACAAATCACAAACTTTGCGTCGTCGTACTAACCAAAGTATTGCTCCAATCAAAAAAAGTTATTAAGATAAATTATAGAACTCTTTGGGGGGCAAACAGAACTCCGTGAAAAATTTTCAAATTTTGAAAAAAGAAAATATATTCCTTGAAAATTTTTATTATCCCATATAACGCGAATTAGATTTTCCTACGATGCAGTTCTGATTTTCTGCACACTTTTCATCAATAGTTCTGCTGATTTTTCACTCGAGAATTTTTTTTAAATTTAATGAGAATTTAATTTTACAAATCACAAACTTTGCGTAGTCGTACTGACCAAAGTATTGCTCCTATCAAAAAAAGTTATTAAGATAAATTGTAGAACTCTTCGGGGGGCAAACAGAACTCCGTGAAAATTTTTAAAATTTTGAAAAAAGAAAAAATATTTTTTGAAATTTTTTTTATCCCATATAACGCGAATTAGATTTTCCTACGATGCAGTTCTGATTTTCTGCACACTTTTCATCAATAGTTCTGCTGATTTTTCACTCGAGAATTTTTTTTTAAATTTAATGAGAGGTTAATTTTACAAATCACAAATTTGCGTAGTCGTACTGACTAAAGTATTGCTCCTATCAAAAAAAGTTATTATGATAAATTGTAGAACTCTTCGGGGGGCAAACAGAACTCCGTGAAAAATTTTCAAATTTTGAAAAAAGAAAAAATATTCCTTGAAATTTTTTTTTATCCCATATAACGCGAATTAGATTTTCCTACGATGTAGTTCTGATTTTCTGCACACTTTTCATCAATAGTTCTGCTGATTTTTCACTCGAGATTTTTTTTTATTTAATGAGAGGTTAATTTTTACAAATCACAAACTTTGCGTCGTCGTACTAACCAAAGTATTGCTCCAATCAAAAAAAGTTATTAAGATAAATTATAGAACTCTTTGGGGGGCAAACAGAACTCCGTGAAAAATTTTCAAATTTTGAAAAAAGAAAAAATATTCCTTGAAAATTTTTATTATCCCATATAACGCGAATTAGATTTTCCTACGATGCAGTTCTGATTTTCTGCACACTTTTCATCAATAGTTCTGCTGATTTTTCGCTCGAGAATTTTTTTTAAATTTAATGAGAATTTAATTTTACAAATCACAAACTTTGCGTAGTCGTACTGACCAAAGTATTGCTCCTATCAAAAAAAGTTATTAAGATAAATTGTAGAACTCTTCAGGGGGCAAACAGAACTCCGTGAAAAATTTTAAAATTTTCAAAAAAGAAAAAATATTACTTGAAATTTTTTTTTATCACATATAACGCGAATTAGATTTTCCTACGATGAAGTTCTGATGTTCTGCTCACTTTTCATCAATAGTTCTGCTGATTTTTCACTCGAGAATTTTTTTTAAATTTAATGAGAGGTTAATTTTTACAAATCACAAACTTTGCGTCGTCGTACTAACCAAAGTATTGCTCCAATCAAAAAAATTGTATTTGTAAAATTGTAAAATTTTGCAGTTCTGATTTTCTGCACACTTTTCATCAATAGTTCTGCTGATTTTTCACTCGAGATTTTTTTTTTAAATTTAATGAGAATTTAATTTTACAAATCACAAATTTTGCGTAATCGTACTGACCAAAGTATTGCTCCTATCAAAAAAAGTTATTAAGATAAATTGTAGAACTCTTCGGGGGGCAAACAGAACTCCGTGAAAAATTTTCAAATTTTGAAAAAAGAAAAAATATTCCTTGAAATTTTTTTTTATCCCATATAACGCGAATTAGATTTTCCTACGATGTAGTTCTGATTTTCTGCACACTTTTCATCAATAGTTCTGCTGATTTTTCACTCGAGATTTTTTTTTATTTAATGAGAGGTTAATTTTTACAAATCACAAACTTTGCGTCGTCGTACTAACCAAAGTATTGCTCCAATCAAAAAAAGTTATTAAGATAAATTATAGAACTCTTTGGGGGGCAAACAGAACTCCGTGAAAAATTTTCAAATTTTGAAAAAAGAAAATATATTCCTTGAAAATTTTTATTATCCCATATAACGCGAATTAGATTTTCCTACGATGCAGTTCTGATTTTCTGCACACTTTTCATCAATAGTTCTGCTGATTTTTCACTCGAGAATTTTTTTTAAATTTAATGAGAATTTAATTTTACAAATCACAAACTTTGCGTAGTCGTACTGACCAAAGTATTGCTCCTATCAAAAAAAGTTATTAAGATAAATTGTAGAACTCTTCGGGGGGCAAACAGAACTCCGTGAAAATTTTTAAAATTTTGAAAAAAGAAAAAATATTTTTTGAAATTTTTTTTATCCCATATAACGCGAATTAGATTTTCCTACGATGCAGTTCTGATTTTCTGCACACTTTTCATCAATAGTTCTGCTGATTTTTCACTCGAGAATTTTTTTTTAAATTTAATGAGAGGTTAATTTTACAAATCACAAATTTGCGTAGTCGTACTGACTAAAGTATTGCTCCTATCAAAAAAAGTTATTATGATAAATTGTAGAACTCTTCGGGGGGCAAACAGAACTCCGTGAAAAATTTTCAAATTTTGAAAAAAGAAAAAATATTCCTTGAAATTTTTTTTTATCCCATATAACGCGAATTAGATTTTCCTACGATGTAGTTCTGATTTTCTGCACACTTTTCATCAATAGTTCTGCTGATTTTTCACTCGAGATTTTTTTTTATTTAATGAGAGGTTAATTTTTACAAATCACAAACTTTGCGTCGTCGTACTAACCAAAGTATTGCTCCAATCAAAAAAAGTTATTAAGATAAATTATAGAACTCTTTGGGGGGCAAACAGAACTCCGTGAAAAATTTTCAAATTTTGAAAAAAGAAAATATATTCCTTGAAAATTTTTATTATCCCATATAACGCGAATTAGATTTTCCTACGATGCAGTTCTGATTTTCTGCACACTTTTCATCAATAGTTCTGCTGATTTTTCACTCGAGAATTTTTTTTAAATTTAATGAGAATTTAATTTTACAAATCACAAACTTTGCGTAGTCGTACTGACCAAAGTATTGCTCCTATCAAAAAAAGTTATTAAGATAAATTGTAGAACTCTTCGGGGGGCAAACAGAACTCCGTGAAAATTTTTAAAATTTTGAAAAAAGAAAAAATATTTTTTGAAATTTTTTTTATCCCATATAACGCGAATTAGATTTTCCTACGATGCAGTTCTGATTTTCTGCACACTTTTCATCAATAGTTCTGCTGATTTTTCACTCGAGAATTTTTTTTTAAATTTAATGAGAGGTTAATTTTACAAATCACAAATTTGCGTAGTCGTACTGACTAAAGTATTGCTCCTATCAAAAAAAGTTATTATGATAAATTGTAGAACTCTTCGGGGGGCAAACAGAACTCCGTGAAAAATTTTCAAATTTTGAAAAAAGAAAAAATATTCCTTGAAATTTTTTTTTATCCCATATAACGCGAATTAGATTTTCCTACGATGTAGTTCTGATTTTCTGCACACTTTTCATCAATAGTTCTGCTGATTTTTCACTCGAGATTTTTTTTTATTTAATGAGAGGTTAATTTTTACAAATCACAAACTTTGCGTCGTCGTACTAACCAAAGTATTGCTCCAATCAAAAAAAGTTATTAAGATAAATTATAGAACTCTTTGGGGGGCAAACAGAACTCCGTGAAAAATTTTCAAATTTTGAAAAAAGAAAAAATATTCCTTGAAAATTTTTATTATCCCATATAACGCGAATTAGATTTTCCTACGATGCAGTTCTGATTTTCTGCACACTTTTCATCAATAGTTCTGCTGATTTTTCGCTCGAGAATTTTTTTTAAATTTAATGAGAATTTAATTTTACAAATCACAAACTTTGCGTAGTCGTACTGACCAAAGTATTGCTCCTATCAAAAAAAGTTATTAAGATAAATTGTAGAACTCTTCAGGGGGCAAACAGAACTCCGTGAAAAATTTTAAAATTTTGAAAAAAGAAAAAATATTACTTGAAATTTTTTTTTATCACATATAACGCGAATTAGATTTTCCTACGATGAAGTTCTGATGTTCTGCTCACTTTTCATCAATAGTTCTGCTGATTTTTCACTCGAGAATTTTTTTTAAATTTAATGAGAGGTTAATTTTTACAAATCACAAACTTTGCGTCGTCGTACTAACCAAAGTATTGCTCCAATCAAAAAAATTGTATTTGTAAAATTGTAAAATTTTGTAAGATTTGTAAAATTAAATTCTCATTAAATTTAAAAAAAATTCTCGAGTGAAAAATCAGCAGAACTATTGATGAAAAGTGTGCAGAAAATCAGAACTGCATCGTAGGAAAATCTAATTCGCGTTATATGGGATAAAAAAAAATTTCAAGGAATATTTTTTCTTTTTTCAAAATTTGAAAATTTTTCACGGAGTTCTGTTTGCCCCCCGAAGAGTTCTACAATTTATCTTAATAACTTTTTTTGATAGGAGCAATACTTTGGTCAGTACGACTACGCAAAGTTTGTGATTTGTAAAATTAAATTCTCATTAAATTTAAAAAAAATTCTCGAGTGAAAAATCAGCAGAACTGTTGATGAAAAGTGTGCAGAAAATCAGAACTGCATCGTAGGAAAATCTAATTCGCGTTATATGGGATAAAAAAAAATTTCAAGGAATATTTTTTCTTTTTTCAAAATTTGAAAAATTTTCACGGAGTTCTGTTTGCCCCCCGAAGAGTTCTACAATTTATCTTAATAACTTTTTTTGGTAGGAGCAATACTTTGGTCAGTACGACTACGCAAAGTTTGTGATTTGTAAAATTAAATTCTCATTAAATTTAAAAAAAATTCTCGAGTGAAAAATCAGCAGAACTATTGATGAAAAGTGTGCAGAAAATCAGAACTGCATCGTAGGAAAATCTAATTCGCGTTATATGGGATAAAAAAAAATTTCAAGGAATATTTTTTCTTTTTTCAAAAATTTGAAAATTTTTCACGGAGTTCTGTTTGCCCCCCGAAGAGTTCTACAATTTATCTTAATAACTTTTTTTGATAGGAGCAATACTTTGGTCAGTACGACTACGCAAAGTTTGTGATTTGTAAAATTAAATTCTCATTAAATTTAAAAAAATTTCTCGAGTGAAAAATCAGCAGAACTATTGATGAAAAGTGAGCAGAACATCAGAACTTCATCGTAGGAAAATCTAATTCGCGTTATATGGGATAAAAAAAAATTTCAAGGAATATTTTTTCTTTTTTCAAAATTTGAAAATTTTTCACGGAGTTCTGTTTGCCCCCCGAAGAGTTCTACAATTTATCTTAATAACTTTTTTTGATAGGAGCAATACTTTGGTCAGTACGACTACGCAAAGTTTGTGATTTGTAAAATTAAATTCTCATTAAATTGAAAAAAAATTCTCGAGTGAAAAATCAGCAGAACTGTTGATGAAAAGTGTGCAGAAAATCAGAACTGCATCGTAGGAAAATCTAATTCGCGTTATATGGGATAAAAAAAAATTTCAAGGAATATTTTTTCTTTTTTCAAAATTTGAAAAATTTTCACGGAGTTCTGTTTGCCCCCCGAAGAGTTCTACAATTTATCTTAATAACTTTTTTTGGTAGGAGCAATACTTTGGTCAGTACGACTACGCAAAGTTTGTGATTTGTAAAATTAAATTCTCATTAAATTTAAAAAAAATTCTCGAGTGAAAAATCAGCAGAACTATTGATGAAAAGTGTGCAGAAAATCAGAACTGCATCGTAGGAAAATCTAATTCGCGTTATATGGGATAAAAAAAAATTTCAAAGAATATTTTTTCTTTTTTCAAAATTTTAAAATTTTTCACGGAGTTCTGTTTGCCCCCCGAAGAGTTCTATAATTTATCTTAATAACTTTTTTTGATTGGAGCAATACTTTGGTTAGTACGACGACGCAAAATTTGTGATTTGTAAAAATTAACTTCTCATTAAATAAAAAAAAATCTCGAGTGAAAAATCAGCAGAACTATTGATAAAAAGTGTGCATAACATCAGAACTGCATGAAAGGCAACTCGAATTCGCGTTTTATACCTATGGGAACAAAAAAAAATTTTCAAAAAAAGAAAAAATTTTTTTTTCATAATTTGAAGTTTTTTCACGAAGTTCTGTTTGCCCCCCAAAGAGTTCTACAATTTATCCTTATAACTTTTTTCGATCCGACGAATGCTGTAGTTGGTATGACTACGCAAACTTTTCGATTTGTGAAGTTGGCCCCCCATCAAGTTCAATAATCAATTTTTCTTGGAAAATAAATAGAACTATTGATATAAAGTATAGAGAACTCCAGAACTATGTGGGGGGCAACTAGAACTCACGTCATTTTTTTTTTATCACGATAATGGGGGGCCAACTTCA
The DNA here is from genome assembly GCA_910589475.2 of Bembecia ichneumoniformis. NCBI lineage: Eukaryota > Metazoa > Arthropoda > Insecta > Lepidoptera > Sesiidae > Bembecia > Bembecia ichneumoniformis. The sequence goes on from OU342520.1 coordinate 2,655,774, forward strand.
CATACTCCCAAGATTGATCCTGAAATATCGTCTATTAGAAAAAGTCTCTATAGCAATCAATGAGAAGTCGCGCGCGAGCTCCGGTGGCGAACGCACGGAGCGCCTAGCAGGTATACCTTTACATGTAAACTTAGGGGTTATTTGTTGACGCTCCAAATAAGTAATAATATATATATGCCAAGTTAAATTCCGCATCGATCTGTGAAAACAAGAAGAAAATCGGACCATTTTTGGAGTCTACGACCTCAAAAGACTAACAAGAAAATTTTCAAAACATAAAACAAAACTATCTATGGTATTTTTTATACCATAAATATTGCCTTAGTGATAACAAACATTCCATAGGAAAATAGTATTTCGTCAGCAGATGCGTTCGCCTCGAATCCGATTGTTGTCGGTTTTTGTGGCACGCATAAAATGCGGGCACTACACCTGCGGCGTGAAAGCCGCGAAACGCGAACGTAGATGGTTTCGCGCCTTCGCGTTCACGCTTCGCGCTGATCCCCGATCGGTGTCGATTTTTTGTCCCGCGACAAAGGGTTCACGCCCCTTCGACGGCGTGCGAATGCGAACGCATCTACACTCGCGATTACCCTCAGTAGCGCGCGAGACGTAGTCACGAATAGTCGTGTTGATGTAATATTTAAACTTTTTGAAAATGAGTGCGACTACGTGGAATAATGACCTTGAGCTGAGATTGATAGAATGTTACCAAGCCGAACCAATACTTTGGCAGTCTCAACACAAGGACCACAAAAACAAAAATAAGATACACGATGCCTGGACAAGAATAAGTGAAGTTATGAATATTCCTGTGGTTGAGTTAATAGGAAGAAAGTTAAAGATTTTACACACAGTGAAATTATAAAACACACGGGTGAAATTTATAAACAAAAATATGGTTTGTTATAGACTTATAGAATTCTCTTGATTGTTCAGCTAATTCGTTCAACTGTCTTTGGCCCCGTGAAAATTGTGTTGCTGAACTTGAATTAAAACTTTATTCATTTATGGCTGAGCATAACATTTCGTTCCAAACCATGGATCGTTTAAGTGAAATAATAAAAAGTATACCTGATTCCAAAATTGCACCCGATATTAAATTGAAAAGAACAAAATGTACAGGAGCAGTAAAAAACATTATTAGGGAATGTCACAAAAGCGATTTACAAATTTTGTAAAAATCAACAAAATTCAGTGTGCTAGTGGACGAGTGGACTGACATTTCATCAGTTAAAACAATGTGCATCGTTGTGCGTCTTTATGACCCTGAAATACAAAAAATGTCGAGTCTTCTATGGGACCTTTGTTTGAGAAGGACGATTTTGACGCTGCAAATCAAGTTGCAACTTGAGACGCAATTTATAATTCGATTAACAGAACCTTTCAGGACCGAAATGTTCCTACAGATAATATAATTGGACTTGCATCAGACGGTGCTAGCGTCATGATGGGCCAGCACAATATAGTAGCTAGTCGATTTATGTCAAACAATCCTGGCATAATCATTCTTAAATGCATCTGCCACTCGTTACACATGTGTGCAAGCGAAGCGTGCAAGAAATTACCAAGGCGGTGTGAGGATCTAGCCCGAAACGTGTATGGATACTTTAAGCACAGCTCAAAACATCAACCTGAATTTGTCGAATTCCAGGTGTTCACTAATACTAAAGTGCACAAACTACTGCATCCCTCCCAGACACGATGGCTTTCCCTGTTAGCAGTTGTCAATAGCTTACTGGAACAGTGGGAATCTTTAAAACTGTTGTTTACGAAAAAGTGGCTAGGTGAGCGTATTGTGTCTGCAGAGCATACATTCAATGACTTGAATGATCCATTCATGAAGCTATATTTCATATTCTTGCAATGGGTGCTGCCTAAGTTCGTGAATCTAAACGAATATTTCCAAAAAAGCGGCGTCGCAATAACAGAACTAGATAGAAAAATGAGAGCAACTTATCAAGAGCTTCTGTTGTGTTATATTATGAAACGAGACAAATTATATGTTACAAATTATATGAGCGCTATTGACCCGACTAAAGTACATTTTTACAACCTGAAAGTACGTATTTGGGATACAACTGATGACTGAAATAGCAAACCAGAATATTCAATCAAGGCAAGACTTGATTTCAGATTTCCAAAAAAGAGCTAGAGATTTCCTTATAACCGGGTGTTGTCAAATAAGGTGGTGTAACCCCCGCGGGAAATCATTAAAAAAAACTCATGACGAGTACTATATCCCTAGGTGGTGTCCGTCCAGGGTCTGATGATGGAGCCGGAAGGTTGTTACAGGATCTCTGGTAGTCAGAAACCCAGCATTTTGGGACTCGTTAGATTTGTCTCGATGAAAACTTTCTATGAGATTAGCTCTCCGCCCGATAAAGGCTTATCGAATTACTTTTTTACCAAAACCTTATTATTAGTAGTTATGCCGGTTATTAAACATTTTGTTAACAATAAGGTGATACTTTTGTTCAAAGCTATAAACCATTTTTGCGCTCTACCAGGTTAATGAATCCGTACCGAAAATCAGTTGAATGACGCAAACAGAAAACGAAAAGGGTGATTCTAAACTTGTGGAAGCGAATAAGTTAATTACGCGATTCAAGACTGGCAGAAAAACGCGAAACTTACAACGCAAATTTTCTCGGCTCACAAAGAAGATTGCTGATTTAGAGAAAATTATTCAATCACTTCATGAAAGAATGGAAAGTGAGCATATTGCTATATTAAAAAACTAAGTACCGTAAGTATCGTGATGTTATAAGTTGTATCCCGTATATTCGCTGTAGAATTTCTTGATTATTTACAACTTGGTACCTTAATAATTTTTTTGTTTATTTTTAGGGAAAGAGTGTGCCTCTAACAAAGGACGAGAGTATGCTGTTAGTTTAACTAGTGAAAGCCAAAAAAATTGGGACCAACAAGGCTACTAACGCCACCAATAATAAATTAAAAGACGATTCATGGTCTAGCATAAAAGAACAGTTCAATGCAGCAGTTTCTAGTTGTCCACGTAACAAGTGTCAATTAAGGCCAGGCCGATTCACGAAATGTGACGAAAAGATTGATGTTTGAACTTCAAGTTTGATGAAATGATGCAGAATTGTACTACACAAAAATTAATGTAGGTCGAGATTAGAAAGAATTCGGTAAGATTATAAAAAGAAGGAAGACAAATAGTTGTGCTAATTTGGTTAAAAACATACTATATGCAGAAAATATTTCACATGTCAGTTCAGTTGCTCACGGAGTTGAGAACGAAAAGCTTGCACTTAATCAATTAGCCAGACAATTGAATTTGCAAATAGATCCATGTGGTTTATTTATTGATAATAAATATCCTTTCATCGGTGCAACGCCTGATGGTCTCGTCGGTGATGACACTATAGTGGAAATCAAATGCCCTGTAACAGCATTCAAAAAAGGGGTAGATACGGCAATTAAAGAAAATAAAGTACAAATGTACAGGTTTGATAAAAAAAGGGTAGTTACCAAATTAATGTTAAATGCAACTGGTACTACCAAGTGCAAGGCCAGTTGCATGTTACCCAGAGAAAAAAAATGTATATTTGCAATATGGAGTGGAGAAAACACAGAATTGAAGGTAGAATACATAGAACGGGACGATGCTTTTGGGAAAAGATAGAAAAAGAGTTAGTTAACTTTTACTTGCAATACATTCTCCCTGATATAGTAGACTCGAGACGCAATCGTGGTATGCCAATACGTGATGGTATTAGTTAACATCATTTGCCCGTGCACAAGTGCTACCAACTAAACTACAGAGCCCCGCACAAGTTCCAACTAAACGACAGCTAAATTTTACTGAATTTTAATTGTTGAACTGACTTTCCTGTAAATATATTTTACAAGCGGTTCGGCTCGAGAATTCCCGGGAAATCGTTGGGCTTTGTTCCCGGGAAATCAAGCTCGAGAAAAGTCGAGAACTCGAGAAATTTAGAAATTTAGAATCGAAGTACAAAGCATTGCTTTCAGTTAAGCCTACTTCAACTGAAAATGAAAGTGTTTTCAATTTCAGGAAATATTGTTAATAAAATAAGAAACCGGCTGTCTGATAAAGCTATAAATGCTTTAGTTTTTCTAAAGGCATATTTCATTAGACAGAGTAAGCAGACCTAATTGTTATGTATCTGTCTGTCTGTATGTTCAGCTCCTCAGCGTGAGATGTTCCATTGATCTTGCAAAGTTTTAATTTGTTCCAATTAACATGCGATAAATGGTGCGATGATTGTAATTTAATTATAATTTACATCTACCTGAATTTAAGATATTAACGTTTTCTTTCATGTTTTTCTTTTGTTTTATTGAAGCTATTTTTGTTTAAAAGTTTTGAGTTGATTTTTTTTCTAAATAACCAGCCAAAAATGGTGCTGTCATTATAATTATGAGTCTGAATAATATTATTTCTGTATTTTTTTAAAAAAGTTAATTAGCTTATTCATAATAAGATTAATATTTTTGAATATAATCAATAAAAGTTTTACCTATAATTAATTTGATACTTTTATTTGAGAGGAAAACCACTGAATTTGTTGACGTTATTGGAACCAAATAATATGAGAAAACGTACGTAAATGTAAATTTCTCGACAACCCGAGAAGCTTCGAGAAAGTAGCCTCGAGAATTCTCAAGACCCGATAAATTGAAAAGCTCGAGAAATCATGAACCCTAGTCCCGGTGTAATTGACCCACTTTTCAGGTTTCGTTTACGTTAGCTTATTTCTAATAAATTTATTTTAATTTCTTTTAGTCCTTATTTTTAATTACAACTATTAAAACCTTTAAAAATAATTATATGATTTTTATTATGTACTTATATACTCATACTACTTATAAATTCTTTACAACTCTTTTTGTAAGTAAAGGTCAACAGACAGGCTGACGGTCCACTTGATGGTAGGTGGCTACCGTAATCTACACAAGAACGCCAGAAAGGTTGCAAGTGCGCTGCCGACCTTGATAGAGTTGAGGATAAGGGATAGGGAAATGGTCCCTCGAATCCTTACTTACCGAAACACAACAGCACAAGTGCTGGTGGATTTCTGTAAGGAGGTGGTTGTGGCCACCAGACGGGCTGTCTAATTATTACTACGGTATTACTATGATGATGGATAAATCAATTCTATAATTATTCAATTTTATATATTTGTATTGATTACACTGATGATCCATACAAATAAATTACAAAAAAGTACTGGCAATTTGTCGTGTTTGCTGACCGTACTACAGATGTGTGTGTGTTCGCGACGCACACTAGTGAGCGCGATCTATTACAGGCGAGTGCGGGGCCCCGCGCGTCTTTTCTCTTCCTTCCCTTGCTTCACCCCCGTGAAAGAGTAGATTTCGTGAACTGACCCGGCCTTAAGATGAAAATGGCAAAAAAAATGACAAAAGCTGCACGAAAACGTTCTGCCAAAATCCAAATGAATGAGTTAAAGGTTTGGAAGCATTTGTAAATTATAAATAAATGGCTAAATTTCAAAGTATTTCAAAGTGTTTCAAAGTGTTTTGAAATAATATTTTTGCTTTATTTTCAGACTGGAGGTGGTAAACCCGACTATATCCCACCGGATGACTTCCTTGACCGAGTGGCGACTATATTAGGTGCCACTTATGATGGAAACAAAGTGCCCTTTGATGGAGATTCAAACCATGATATTGTGATAGACGAAAATGCAAAGGTCCAGCTGATTAACATGTCAGAAGTTAAGTTGGAATCGGAAGGCAGTAGTGTCATTTCTCATGTTCCCATTATCGAAGAACATTCTCAAAAGACTTATTTGAAAGATAAATTATATTTCGCCGCACCTAAAAGTAGTGGTGGTTAGTTGACAATTCAGATTTTTTTTCCTTTTCAGTTGAATCATATGTAGAACACTGATATTGCATGTAGAAACCTAGATATTGCATTCAGTGTAAACCAGATTTTTTGTTTGTGTTGGTGTTTTTTTAAACTAAACAGAGGGTTAACACGCCAATGGCTTGCCTGGTGGTAGTTGAGTACATTGCCTATAACAGAGATAAACTTGCCATAACATGGATTTAACACGTTCGCTGCGATATAAGGCTTAAATGCCCGATGCATGTACTCCCGCTCTGTGCATAGGCGAGAAACGGTGAACTTACCTTGGTGCGGCGGTTGTATAATGAGTATTTCTGTATGTACAAAAGAGACAAGCATAGGTTTGAGTTTAGGACCTTAAAGGCTACTCGATAAAGCATTAAAATCGTGCTAAGGTTTTCCGGCCTAATAACGCACTGATTGATATTTTTTTCGATTCCTTGCGGGTAACGGGCCGGAAGGCCCGTCATAGATCACAAGGTCATTACACCCCTTCCCGCCCTGTTATAGGTAATTGAATTGTTTACTTCCGATTAGTGGGAACGGACGTAAATGCGATAGTACATTATTCGAGTGTTTGTTTACGTTTTTATATGGTGTTGTTGGTGTTAAATCGTTGATCATGTCTCGGTCAAATAAACGATGTAGAAAAATGCTGGAATTATCATTTCAGCAAGCAAGAAACCGCGAAAGTGTACATTCTAATAAAGACAAATCAAAGTGGAGAATGGTGTTTGTGAAAAATGATTTAGAAAAGAATGACTCTCAACAAAATCGCTCCGAAATTATTATCATCAATCCTGGACCAAGTGAGGAGGCGAATGCTGCCGCAGAGCTACAGCGGAACCACGTGAGTAGAGGAACAGCAAGCTCAATGATTACCGCTCCTAAAAAACGGAAATATAATAATTCAGAGCATAATAACACGCCTGTTACCGGCCGACTTTCTCCATTTAATTTCGAGCCGTTGTTGCAAACTGATTTAGATGAAAGAAAGAGACTAAAATTAACGTTAGTAAATTGTAAAATAAACATTCCAGGTGATGCGGTCACCCCTGAAGATTATTACAATTTATTTGTTACGGATGACATTATTAGCAAGATGGTGGTAGAAACAAATAATAATAATTATGCCCAAAAGTACGAATGTACAAATCCAGATGAAATGAAACATTTTTTGGGTGTGATTATGGTGATGTGTTTGGTAAAACTACCACACATAAATGATTACTGGTCAAAAAAGAGTATTTACCGAAATCAGTATGTGTGTCAGCTATGAAGAGAGACCGATTTCTGCTAATTTTGAAATTAGTCCAGAGAATCCTGATGACAAAAATAAACTTGCTAAAATTAAGTATTCTATGCTGCTTCAGAGATTTCAAACTGTTTTAATACCCGCAAAGTATTCAATTATCGACGATATTTAAAATTTCGCCAGTATTTAAAAGGCAAGTTCCATAAATACGGAGTGAAGCTGTGTAAATAATATACACAGCTTCACTCTCACAATAAATAATATACACACCGGACCTGTATAAATTATATACGCCGGACGGATATACTTTCAATGTGAATGTTAATCCTGAGAAGTCCCAAGCGATCAACATTGGTAGCTCTGGGTTTATTGCAAAAAAAGTGAACCGTGAAGGACTGGCACCAATAATATTTAATAATGCTATCATACCATACTGTGACGCTGTCAGGAACCTTGGTATATACTTAGATACGCAGCTGTCTTGGTCTGTACAGATTAGGGAACTCAGTAAGAGGACATTTACAGCTATAAGCTCGTTTCGGCGACAGCGCAATGTTTGCCAATCCCAACCAAGGTGACGTTGGCACATACTCTTCTTCTCTCGATTCTTGATCATGCTGACGCATGCTATCTCAATCTAACTGAGGACCAAATAACGAGGAAAGAACGGTATCAATTACCACCCATACAGTATCAACTTGACGGTCTATCGAAACAGCGTGTGTTCTCATATCTCATATCGTTATGTCGGCATATTTTTGTATCCAGTTAGATAAGTTTTAATAATAGAAATTTTTATGCAGAAAGAGATACACCTCGGAAAGTAATGTCAAAGTGTCTGCCCGTCGTCGTGCAGATGATGCAGCTCCTGAAGCTTTGATTTCACGTAGGCGTAGGAAGAGCTCTGCCTTGGGCTCGAGGCATCACATACTGGGGGACATTTGTTTTCTTTGTGGAGAAAAAAATCTCTAAGGATTTCTTAAGGCCCAGCAAAAAATACAATTTTCTCGATTGAATGTTGTCCGTAATGTAGAAAGATTGGATTCTAGATAAAAAAAGATTGGATTCTAGAAAAAGCTGCACGTGCTGGTGAATGGGGACAACAGATCATATAGCGTCTTTCATGAATAACTGACCTGGTCGCTGCGGAGTGCAGGTACTTGAGTGCTGCCTTAAATTATTCTCAACGGCGCGATCAAGTGGAGGTGAAAGAGGGCGTCCTGAGCAAGATGAACTCCTAGAGGGTATGGAGCGTATCTATAAATACCTCGCAGACAACGGAGAGGAAAACCAATTTTCCCTGAATGATCTCATCACAGATCACTTCACTGATGACTACAAACCTTATGTCAGAACGGTCGAATCTCATCTGAAAAAGCGATATGGAGAAATGATCTGGTTTACAAAGGTTGGTCCTAATCACAACCCTATTTTAACTTTCAGAGAAGTGGGACAGAAAATTCTGGATAGTTGGTACGATGAAAGGAAGAGCGTTCCTGCTGAAGAGCGACTCAGGGTCGTGGAAGCCGCAGCACAGATAATCTTGGAAGATATTAGTTCTCAAATGTTTGACACCACTTACTATCCCCCATCAGATGACTTCTGGAAAGACGTAGATGAACGTGTACCTGATACTCTGAAACTACTTCTTGAAACGATTGTGTTTAACAACAAACGCGTCTGCCTCGGTCAATAGAAAAATAAATGTGCAGGATTCGCTCATGTTACCATGACTGCAGTGAGGCCCAAATCTTTTCTCTCATCAATTCAAATAAGCTTTGGTACCTACTTATACCGGAAGTTTGTGTCTAAGCACCTTGTGAACCTCTGTCATATGATGGGATTTTCCTGTACTTACACCGAGGCAATGCAGAGTCAACAAGAAAGTACTACAGCATCGATTTGTCTATAGGTAAGGGGAGGTATATTGGTGATGTAGGAAATTTGGTGATATTTTTTAAACAGACTACCATAGAATTCCCTATGCAAGTACGTTCGTGAAACAACGCTAGCGAGTTGTTACAAGTGTGAAGAGGATAGATATATATCACGCGCTCCACTGGGTCGCTGCTGCGTTCCGTGAATAAACTTTTTTGACAATTGCGCATCAGTGGCGCCATTGTTTACTGTATGCTGGTTGCGTTTAAGTATTTTGATAAAATTTAATTATAATAATTGCAGTTTTTGTATAAAAACTTTCTAAAACCCTTTAATAAACTTACGGTATTTAAAATAAAGTTGTAGTGAAGTCGTGGTTCAGTCAAGGTAAGTTTTTATTCCTTAATTTTCAACCGTTGTTTCTTAGTGTTTTGACAACATTTTTCGTTGCCTTTTTTAGAGGTTAACTTCAGGCCTAATTTGCTCTTGTATTCAAAATAAACTAAGGAAGTCTCATATAGTATTTGAAAGATATTATTTTGAGGAATTCGTCAGTGCATTTTATTTTGAAATTAATTAACTTTTTTTTTATCACCAAATTACCTGCACATTATTTTTCTATATCACAAAATAACCTATATTGCTTTTACCCGTAGGTTGCCAATGGAAACAAAAAGTAAATACAGAAAATACAATCAGCAGCAACTTCAAAAAGCTGTCAGTTTAGTAAGAAATGAAGGTAAGACTATATATAAAGCTGCTAAGGCAGCAGACGTTCCATGGAGCACTCTGAAGCGTTACCTGGAGAATGAAGAGGATTCTGTAAGAAAAATGGGGAGACCTTTTGCACTGTCTTCTGATTTAGAGTTGAGGCTTTACAATTATATTATAGAAATGCAGGAATTGGGATTTGGACTAACCGTTTACCAGATTAGAAAATATGCTTTTGATCTTGCTGAATTGGCTGGTCGTGAGAATTTCTTGCCATCAGCTAACCGTGTTGCAAGCAAGTGGTGGTGGAATAGCTTTAAGAGTAGGTACAATTTGTGCCTTCGTGTACCAGAAAATCTTTCGGCCTACAGAGCTTCTATTCGATTCTTTTCGAAACTAGATCATCTTCTCACAAAACTAAATATAACAAACAAACCCAATTTAATTTGGAATTGCGATGAGACTGGATTATCATATGTGGTGAAACCATCTAAAGTTGTTACCGGCATTGGTAAAAAGTATGTTTATAAAAGATCCTACGCTGAACGAGGTCAAACTCAAACAATGTTAGCGTGCATTTGTGCAGATGGCACATGGATTCCTCCTATGATAATATTTAAAGGTGTTAGGTGGAACGACACACTTAAAAATGATGCTCTTCCCAACGCATTAATTAAACTATCTCCTAAGGGATGGATCAATTCGGAATTATTTTTGGAATGGTTTAATTTTTTTATAACTGCCATACCGCCTGAACGTCCTGTGATCCTGCTGATGGACTCACATTCTGCACATATTGGAGCAGATGTTCTTAAAGTTGCGAAAGATAATCAAGTTTATCTATTTACTTTCCCAGCTCACTGTACGCATCTATTGCAGCCACTTGACGTAGGACTATTTAAGCCACTTAAGAGTTACTGGCGCGACAGCATGAATCGGTACATGAGCAATAACCCTAGAGATGCTCCAAATCGTAGCAACTTTCATTCCATAATGAATCCAGCATTCATAAGCGCGTTTACTAAAAAGAACATTAAGAATGCTTTTAAAAAAACAGGCATATGCCCTTTAGACAGAAATGCTATTTCAGAAGAAGCACTACGACCTTCAGCTTTAACTGACACTGTTCCTGTTTCTTCAGCTTCAGCTTCAACAAATGCAGCATCTGGAAGTTGTACTTCAGATCTTCAACTCACAGTAGACGACATTTTAAAAACACCCAAAGCTTTAGGACGTCCAGAAAGGCCAAGAAAAAGAGATTCTAGCGCGAAATGCTTAACACCGACAAATGAAAATGTAATACAAGAAACTCTTCAGCCTCAGCCTTCAACTTCGGGTAAATCTGCTCAAAAAGCAAAAAAAAGTAAAAAAGAAGATGATTGGGAGTGCGGATTATGTGAAGTTTTATACTCAACTGACGTTAAAAAAAAGAATGGAGCCAAATGGATCCAGTGCTCATATTGTTTGACGCCATACCATGAGATTTGCGCATCTATCGAAGATACTGACCCCGAGGAACAGTTGTACTATAGATGTGATCGATGTATGGATTAATATTTCTTAATATCTGTTAATATCTATAAATTCCAAAATATCACCATATTTCCTATCTACCATCACCAATCTACCAACCTGTGTCACCAACTTACCTAAGATTACATATAAGTTAATTTGCCATTTAGTATCAAAATTATAAGATTTTTATTAAGTTAAGTATTCTTGATAGTTACCTCAAACAATAAATATTGTAATAAAATGAAAATTACTTTTTTATTTGTTGTTAAATACCTATAAAATCTTCATGTTTCATTTTTATCACCAATATACCTTTCCTTACCTATCAGTTTGCTGAAAGTGCTATTGAGTACATTGCTGGATTTGTAGCTAGCTCATTAATAAAGCATTCGCTGATTACTTTAAATGAAGACAAAAGTAGTTTTATGGCTTATGGAGACAAGGATGGTTCGATCTGGCCATCACTAACGGTTATTAAAATTTATCGGCGTTGTGAATTAATCATTAAATCATATCTTGGAAACGTAATGAAAAGTTTACAACGCAAAGCAGAGATTTTAGTTAATAAAACGTTGAGCAGTTTTGTTGGCGAGCGGTTAAAAATTTGCTTGTTAAAAAAATCTGTGATTTCATGCAGATTGAACGCGATGCGGTGCGGATTTCTTTCCGCGCGAATATTTTGTGCAGTATAATATAAAGTAGTTATGGCTATGGCCGCAATGCGAAATAAAATTCGCGCGTTTCATTTAGATATGCAACGGCGTTATTGACAGGCGTTACCATATTGATGTGACGATATTGATGTGGAGCAATTAATCTCGCTGATGCACAGGAGACCTCCCCAGTGGGACAAATTTGATCAAAATATATCAAAATTTATTTTTTACTTGGGAACAGTGCAGTGATGTCAAAATAGATTGGACCTAGCGTCAGACAGTTCAATTTAATGGTGGAGTAAATGAAAAGGTAAGATTAAACTTAGTTTAATGGTGAACAATTGTTGAATATTCGTATAATCACAAAGTACAATAATACGAACACAAAATTCGCATTCCATGGCCAAAAAAATAAAACGTTTGCCATTGAAATGTGAACGTTTTTCAAAATTTCTAACGCTTTTAATAATATAACACGTGCTAACATACACCTTAGATGTTCACGATCTTTTAAAAATTCTAACACTGAATTGTATTTTTTTGTTACTTAACCACTTAATTTGAATAGACTTATCCCGTAGGAGTCTCGTGAGTATGAGTAGGTATTCTATGTCTAACAAACACGACCTGTCATTGTGTCGCTTCTTTTTCAAATTAACGTTGTGAGCAAGCCAGTCAGTCACCTAAAATTAATTTTGTAGAGTTTACTGAAATGCTTCACAAAATATGTTGCTCTTATTTGAAAACAAACAGGTTTTGAACAAGCTATTGTAGCAGCAACTGAATTAGCATCCGAACTTGGTATACGCAGTGATTTTTCAAACCACAAAGGAGACTAAGACGCATCAAAAGTAGACCGAGCGAAGAGGCTACTGATGAACCAAAAAAAAAAGTGATCCAAAAAAGTTTTGAAGTCGAGTTTTTTAATACTCTTTTGGATATATCTATGGAGAAAAGATTTCAACAGATGCAAGACTTTTATAACAAATGGAATTTCTTGTTTAACATAAAAAATAATCAAAATAAAGAAGAATTAATGCGTTATTGCTCTTTACTGCAAGAAATGTTAACGGTCAATTTTAAATCTGATATTGGGAGATTTTTTGTGCGATGAAATTTTAGGTTTGCAACACTATCTCGAAGACAGTCAGGCTACTCCCATCGAAACATTAAACTTTATCAAAAAACACAATCTTCAAGAGTTATAGGTATCCTAACATTTGGATATCGCTGCGTATTCTGTTAACACTACCAGTGACTGTCGCAAGTGGCAAACGAAATTTTTATAAACTAAAATTGATAAAAACTTATTTGCGGTCTACAATGTCTCAAACAATATTGACTAGTTTGGCCCCGTTATCTATTGAAAATCAAGTTGCAGAAAATCTAGATTTTGCCAGTCTTATCAGAGAATTTTCTGACAAAAAAAGTTAGAAAAAAAAGATTTTAATTTCTTTTTAATGGTTCGTGACGTAAATAGGTAAGGTGCCTTGTTTAGAGAATTAATGGTTAAAATATGTTATTATTAATAATAATAAATACAGGTGAGATGTTTGTAGTTTTCTATTAATTTAATAAAAGATGTGGTACAAATTCAAAACAAGTTTTTTTTAAATTGTAATGAAATAAATAAGTATTCCTAAAAGGGCGCCAAAGGCATGACTCGCCTGGGGCGTGAAATTAAATGAATAAATAGTAATTTATAGTAAGAACAATAATCCCACATCGTTTTGTTCTGTATTTCCATGTTATGACCACGATTCTGGAGCGATTCGGGCTCATATTTCACCAGTTTTTGAATATGCAAAACAAATAGTTCCCTCTTTAAAAGCTGTACACATGTATTCTGATGGCCCTGCCACACAATACAAACAGAAAAATAACTTTTATCTTTTTAGCAAAAATATTAAAGAGAGGACTTGGGATTATGCTTCCTGGTCCTTTTTTGAAGCATGCCATGGAAAGGGGGCAGCAGCTAGGGTGGGTGGAGCAGTAAAAAGAACTTTGCATGACTTTGCATGATCGCGGAACTGATATTCCAAATGCAACCATCGCTTTCAAGATGTTGAAGGAATCAGAAAAAAAAAGGTAAAAGATTTTTTTATATCAGAGGAAAAAATAAGAGAAATGCAAAAAAGTTCCCGATGAGTTAATTGCGTTGCCAGGTAGAATGAGAATTCATCAGATTATCACAACTTCAAAGCAAGGTTCTGTCCTATAGCGAGACTTAAGTTGCTTTTGTGGCCCAAAAAAGGGTTTTTGTGCATGTTATGAACCATAAACACATGACTTAACCGATTCATGGCGGATGATGCCTTAGGGGCATCATAAATTCAACATACCTTTTACCATTGTATTTATCGTTTTAGATGCCAAAACCTAGAAAAGCTCACGTAAAAACATTCGTGTAAAAAGACTTAACGTAGAACAGGCAAGACGGTTAGTATACATACAATGTATAATTATTATAAATACATATGTAATTAATTCATTATAAATACACGGCATCATTTCTTTACAGTATTCATCGAGATGTTCGCAATAATATAAAAACACTCGATGAGTGTCCATGAAAACATCACCTACGGAGCCGTAGATGATTTTTGATGCTAACGATATGGAAATTTCGTATGTGAGTTGTTATTCTTTAGAAAAATATGTAAACTTTTTTTTCTAAAAATAAAAATTTACAAGTATAATTCTTATTGCTTTTTAGGACACAAATAACGAAGAAACTAAACCATTCCAAGTCTTAGGAAAAAGAGTTTTAGAAATAGGTTATTTTATAATGAAACTTCAAGAAATTGAAGCCATAGTTCATTGTTTAACTGCAATATAGACACTTTTGAACTCATGAATGAGAAGATATCGCGATTGATCTCTACTTTTGATATAAAGTGCCGAATCGTCCAGTGATTCGGAAAACAAAATGGATGTGAACGAGGAAGTTGTGACAGGAATAACGACGATTGGTGACAAATCTGCCGGGCCCATTTTCGAGTTAGTATGAAAAATTGGAAGAAGAAAATCGAGCTAGATTTTTTTAAATATATTTTTTTCGAACGTTCTAGTGATTCAAAAGAAAAAGTTATCTTATTTTGCGTTTATTCATTAACACGGTTAACTATATATATCTTTATACGTATTTCCATTGTCAGGTCTAGAGCCTAAATGGCTGAATTGAATTGTATGAAATATCTAGAACTATTTTTTATAGCTTGATTATTTCAAGCCCCTGTCAACAAATAATATTTAGTAATAATATTTTTCTAAAGCATATTGTAACTTGTTGTAGATGTTGTAGATGCCAACGGGAAACCCCAGAGAAGTACGAAAGTAAAAGAAAACAACATTTACGGAAGGTGAAAGATAGACAAAAAACGGTCAAAGGTTTAACTGATGAATAAAAGAGAAAAGTGAAGAAAAATGCTACGAAAACAAAACGTGCAGACTTATTAAAACAACAACACACGAAACAAGAAGAGATGCGAAGAAATAACAGAATTACGTATGAAGAATTCAGTTCTGGAAAAAAAATTTCACTGTTAATTAAAGAAATCAAAACGCTAAAAAAGAAAGTAAATCGATACAAGTTTAAAATGAATAGGTAACCTACAAAGCCAAATTGAAGCTTACGATCATGTACGGTCATTAATAAAAAGACAAGCAAACAGAGATAGTGAATTAAAACTTGAAAATGCTGCGACGCCGCGAACCAAAGCCAGTTTATTCGTTGATAAAGCTGTGCCATCTACTTCAGATGAAGATAAAGAAAAAATAATGCAGTTTTGAATAAATCGTTATACATGACACTGGCAGACAATGGCCGTCTTCAGGATGAGCCGAATTGCCACTTATATAAGAAGATAAGATACTACTTGTTTGTTGTTTGTATTTACTATCCATCAATAAAATATTTGAAGATTCTGCGTGCGACCAAACGTTGGACTCTGTTGAGCCTGTGTTCATTATGTGTAGTGAAGTGGGTGATTTAAATATAAGAGATGCCGATGATGAACCCGGTTTATCTGTTCCATCTGTTAGCCAACCATCAACTTCTGATTATGGTCTAATAAAATAGAATTATTAGTGACATCATTTATAATATGTAGGTACACTCTTGAAAGGGCTTTTTGATATTTTATACACTGTCTTTCATGAAAATGCGAGCGAAGTAAGCACAGTATTTTAGTAATTATTGTCTTTTTTGTTCAGGCAAAAGAATCTGTATGTTGAGGAAGTACTAAAAATGTGAAATTGGTGGCGCATAATTACATTTTTGAGTACGATTCAGCAATGTAAAACATTTTCTGAGGAAAGAGGGCTTGTGTCCATGGGAAAACAGTGCAGTTACCATCGTAGTCCTATGTATCTTGATAAGTTTTCTGGTGTATTCGGAACATTCCGTTGTCGTAAAAGTAATTGTAGGAATAAGGATAAAAATTTGTCGAGATCAGTAGGAACTTGGTTCGAAAATACCAAATTAAATATAATATTGGTGTATAAGCTCACGTACTGTTTTGCACGTAATTTGTCTTATGAAGAGGTCACACTTCAGTGTGTCACTAATGATAGTAAGGAAATACTATCCACTGCTACTATTTCTGACTGGTACAATTACTGTAGGGAAACAGTATATGTATATGTTGGAAAATACTGTTAATCAATGTAAAATAGGAGGACCAGGCAAAGTAGTCCAAATTGATTAATCAAAATTTGGGAAAAGAAAGTACAATAGAGGACGTCATATTGAGGGACACTGGGTTTTAGGAATGATTGAAGATAGTAATGACGATTTAAGAATTGAAGTATGCCCTGACAATAAAAGGACTGCAGAAGTATTGGTTCCGCTCATACAAAAGCATGTCAATACAGGTTCCATAATACATACTGATTTCTGGCGGGCTTATGATTGTTTAACAGATTATGGGTACACTCACAAGAAAGTTAATCATAGTGACCCTGTCAACAAATTCGTTGCAGAAGATGGCACACACACTCAAAAAATTGAGTCTCAATGGCGTATTCTAAAGAGTAAATTTAACAAGGACAATTATAGGGGTAACTTTCCAAATTGGTTGGTTGAATATAAATGGCGTAGAAATATTGCATTAGCCTCCGTGGTATTTTTTTTTATAATAATCCAAAACCTCTCTTGCCCGATTCCACTATCAGAGCAAATCCAACTTGGAACGGTTAGGTTAGGAGCGAAGCGGAGCACCCGCCTAGCCTCCGTGGTATTTATTTTTATAATAACCCAAAGCCTCTCTTGCCCGATTCCACTATCAGAGCAAATCCGACTTGGAACGGTTAGGTTAGGAGTTGAATTTTTTTTTTTTTTCAAAATACCTAAAAGCTCCGAAAATTTTTGTCACCATATTTTATTTTGTATTCATCATAGCTATTCATAAAAAAATCGGGAGCCCTAAATTCGATTTACGATATACTAAAGTCCTTCCCAATTGGACCCGAACGCTTTCTGACACAACTGTTCACGGGGCATGGTGGGTTCTCTGAGTACTTGAACAGATTCAAGTGCAAGGAGAGCCCATCGTACATCTGTGAACCCACACAAAATGAAACAGTCCCGCACCTAATAATAGACTGCCCTCCTCGGAGGCAGATAAGTTACGATTTAGAAATCAGGTTAGGAATGAAGATCACCACTAGGGTTCATTCCCGGGAATTCTCGAGCCGAGAATTCCCGGGAAATCGTTGGGCTTTGTTCCCGGGAAATCAAGCTCGAGAAAAGTCGAGAACTCGAGAAATTTAGAATCGAAGTACAAAGCATTGCTTTCAGTTAAGCCTACTTCAACTGAAAATGAAAGAGTGTTTTCAATTTCAGGTAATATTGTTAATAAAATAAGAAACCGGCTGTCTGATAAAGCTATAAATGCTTTAGTTTTTCTAAAGGCATATTTCATTAGACAGAGTAAGCAGACCTAATTGTTATGTATCTGTCTGTCTGTAATAATAATAATAATAATAATCTTTATTTGCTGCGACCATGGGTATGGTAGATACCAGTTGACATTCTATTTTGTTCCATCATAATCGACCGAGTAATCGGTATGCAAATGTGAATTATCTAGTAAAATTTACCTATAGATTAATTAAATAATAAAAACTTTAACATCAGTCAATATCTTCTTACTTTAGTCACCATTTATGTTTTAGATATTCATTAACATAACGTATGTTCAGCTCCTCAGCGTGAGATGTTCCATTGATCTTGCAAAGTTTTAATTTGTTGCAATTAACATGCGATAAATGGTGCGATGATTGTAATTTAATTATAATTTACATCTACCTGAATTTAAGATATTAACGTTTTCTTTCATGTTTTTTTTTTGTTTTATTGAAGCTATTTTTGTTATAATAATGACACTCATTTCCCCCTGAAATAGAAAGTAGATATAAGGATAATAAGTAGTTAGTATAGGTATAGGCGGGCATCCCATCCGCAGAGTATAAAAGAGAAAGAATGAAAGAAAGATCAAGTATGAAGAATGAAAGTGCGAGCAGTAAATAAACGAGAACTGGTTTGGAAGAGTAGTAAAAACAGGCTTCAGTATAAAGCTGGATTGTCGAGAGAAAAAAAAAGCACTTGCGTGTTTGCTATTTGGTCGGGCACTGGTAAAATCAAATTTGAAACAATTGTCTCCTTACAGAATTGGTTGACCCAAGGCAAAATAGAAACATGGAGTTACGATTCATTCTTCACATGTCCACATGAATGTTCTAAAAATAAAAAATTAATAAAGTTTAATAGTGTATTTCTTGATTTTTTTATGTTGACCCAATATTCGTCCTGCCCCAAAAACATTGATATCAAAATGATGTCCAACAAACAAAATGAGCCAAAACTCGAAAGCTTTTGTAATGAAAAAGTTCCAGTAGCAGTCACCGAAGTAAACCTTCAGGTCATTTCACCAGGTGCAAAAGGTCAGACAACACAAAACAATTGAAATATTTGTCTACATAGGAACGTAAAAAAATATTTAAAAAATACCTAAAATATATCAAAACGAGGTTGTTCCCGCATATATGTGCGTATATGTGTGTGTTTTAGCTGTGACCAGTATATTGTTACTATAAGATTTTCGCAAACGCTTCCTTAAAAGCAAGCGAGCATAATGATGCTATCCGTAGAATAATGCCAAAATAATGTCATTTGATTATATAATAGATTTGATTCAAAAAGCAGATTTGAGATAACAACCATTTTTCTTTTTAGGAAATAAATCGCCACCTGGTCCATCTAATTCAAAAAATGATCCACCATCACATCACAACGAGGAAAGCCAGTAATTTTTCGCGCGGGCCATATAATGTATATAATCTAAATAGGAAAAATAATGTTCTTCTGTTTGGAGATGTTTGAAAAGAAACATATTCAAAGCGATGCTAGTTATAAATAGTGATAACACTATCAAGCAGGAGGATACACACAAATGTAAGCCTGATTTTGCGTCAAATGAGTTGGAGATGAAATTTAACGAGTGCATTGAAAAAGTGAAAACTGACTGTACTGTACCCATACCAAGTGTTTTTCGACAGACTGTAGCAGAACTAAAAGACAAAGGAATCAACCTCATCCAAAAAATACTTTAAAAATGTTAAGAAAAAGTTTTATCAAAATCGAAATAAGTCGCTGGGTATAAACTATGTTTTAACACATTGAAGCAAGTTGTGCCCGAAAGATCAAATTCTTCAATTTAATCTCAAAAATATTATAATCGACTTCGAGCAGGCGGCAATGTCAGCATGTCAATGTCGGCAATGTCAGATCAAAGATCTATTCCCAGAGACTTGCATTAGTGGGTGTTTCTTTCGTTTTTCTAGAAGCTTGTGGCGAAAAGCTGACGAAATAGGAATCACAAAATCTGCACTTGCTAGAAAACGTATAAAACGGTGTACTTACTGTTTTGGCACATTTTCCCAAAGAAGTTATTGACAGTGGTTGGTTGTACATTATGTCTCAATGTCACAACGATGAAAAAAAAATGGGACAAGTGCGAGTTGAACTCGCGTGAAGAGGGTTCCGTACGATGTTACCCCGTACGAAGTTTAGTGATTTTGGAAGTCACCCCGCACGTAACAATATGATTCATGCGGTATTAGAACGCATGTTGAAAAAACACAAAGCATCCCATAAATATCATCTTTTGTGTGAGTGATGGCAAATATTTTTCCTTCATTTTTTGTTTAATACAATAAAGTGGCAATTCGACAGTGGCGTAAGCTTGAGTCACAAGCGGAGTGCCAGACCATGTTTATATTGACCATGGCTAAGTATAGAAATTGTTAGAAAATTGTTGAAAGAAAAAAAATCAAATCATCAAATTTATGCTGTAGTTTATCTACAAAAAATCACTGCAGGAAATGTACTTCTGTAAAATAAAGTTTTTATGGCCCTGATTCGCGTATTTATTGGACACACCTCGAATAGTGAGAACTGTTTAATTTTTAAATATGTTACGTAACAAGTCAAATGTAAATTATATGAAATAAACTTGAGCAACTTATTCATAAGATAAATCAGAAAATCTAAAGAAACGTTGACTACCCCTAAAACGCCACTTTGACAAATATATTGATTTGTTTAAATTATTTTTCTGGAATTTCAAGTCAGACTATATAATAGATAATTTGCAGTAATTATTGCATCAATACTGTTGGGAAAAGTTTATTAAGAAAACTAGTAGGTTGTTTTTTAATAAACCAAGAGCTCGGAGTAGACTGTCACGATATATTATTTCAATATCAGATGGATTTTGGAATCTTTTCCTAAAATGCTTTATATTCGTTTTATTTGGGTTATTTAAGTTATTTTTACCATTGTGCATAAAAAGTAATCATCATTCCATTTTTCTTGAAATTATCGACGTTCTGTTTACACTGTACACTTTTTGCACTAGACATCTTATCTACATGATTTCTTTGGTTTATTATGAACTATTTTTTTTTTTTGAGTTCCTTCTTCACTACTAATTTGTCTACTAAAATTGCAACTAGAGGGTAGTTACAATTTTATGCAAATGTATTTGTCTATGACAATGATAAAGCTCGGGCTTTATCCACATAACTCTCATACATTATACAATTACATAAATATTAATTATAGATTGACATTCATGTGTGATTTATACTCATTAAAACCTTCCTCATATATGAGTTGAAAGCAGGAAAGCACTTTTGAACCGTCACCGGTCATTGCAAAACCTTGCAAAACCTTAAAAACTACTTAACTGAGTAAGTGGGACTAACTGTCTCCACGGACGACTTGTATCAACAGAGGGGCCACTATTGGTCTCCCAGTAAGAAGGTACCTCGCAGACGCGATGGGCTGATCGCTCCTCGAAGGTGAGAACCCGGCAGGGTCCATTTCGAGACCAGGGCATTAAATGATTGCTTAATGTGGCTGAAGGATGTGGCGTAGTGGTCGTCCTCTTCTTCGTAGATGACGCGGGTGCTTCGTCTTCTCTGGCAAGTGCTGCGTTGGCTGCAGTGATGTGGTCACTCTGATTCATCAGGATAGCTCTTGCTACCTTTCAGGCCATGATTTCTAACTGCCGCATATTAAAATCTGAAAATACAACAATCCGTAATTAAGGTAAGTACTTAATTATTTTATTAGATTTACCAAAGATTTTAGATTATACAAAATCCCGTATCCATCTAGTGTGCTGCGAAAACTTAGTATCCTTTTTTAAAATAAACTTGCGTAGATAGAAGAGTGTGAGATTTAGTACACTTAAAGACCACCTTAGTACACAACTTTAATCTATGCATAGTATTTTTACAAAAATAAAAAACCTGTTAAGGTTTCTTTTATATAAAGTTGTTAGACAGGCTGATGGTCCACATCTAGACTTTGAACACTCCTGTATATAAATTGTATATAAATATATACAATTTATATATATTCTGTATATAAATTACTTAGGTATATAATTATTATTTTATTCTGTATGTAAATTACTACGTAACAAGTCAACTTAACTACGTCTATGCAACGACTTTAAACACTTAAATACATTTAAACTCTGCGGGTTGCCCACAGATTGAGGTAAACCAACATAATTATTTACATTACTTTTGTATTCACATTACAAAAATATGGTACCTAACATGTGGTTGGTGGCATTACAAACAAATCGATACAAGTCATACATACATACAAACCATACAAACAAGTCAATACTTACTTAAGTCTATTTACGGAGATAAATTTTCACAAAAAGAGAAAATGTTTTGAATTTTCCGACATCAAAATTGTAAGTCATAACTTGTTTTTTGCCGGGCGGGTGCGGGGGTGCGTGAGCTGTTATAATATTATACATCAGGGATGTTAGACAGCTATAAAGTTATGTAAGTAATAAATATTATAAAGTTTGAATTCTCGTACTATGTTCCAAAATTCTCACATCACAGCAGATTAAAAAAAATCTCATGCCAATTTTTCTGTCAGAAATAATCCCAGTGTTGTTCCATGGTTGCAAGGATGTATTCGTCTGTACCTGTAGATGGATCACAAAATGCAGCATTATTTTATTCTTTCTAACACCTTCAAATTGTCATAAGATTGAAAGAGACATACATATATAATCTGTCGGGTCGAAGTTGAGTGAATGTATCATAGAAAAATAACTAATATATTTCTATGCTCATGAATAACGAATGCATAGATAAATGCATGGAAGTATTATATACTACGTATAACAGGAAGGTTCACTAGAAAAGTAGTGACAAGCAAAAATCATCTCGATGTCAATTGCGTAAGACTATTTTTATACTAATCAAAATTATAAAAAAAAATTGCCGAGAGAGACCGCATAACACCCATATATTTAATACTCTTATATTGCTAGTAGGGTGCACCGAACCGATGCCGACCGAACAGTGCAGACATATATATGTCTGTCTCCCTCATGAAGACTTCGAACGTTGTGCGCATGTCCGAGAACTACATTATAAGCATCTTATAGGCTGGGCCACTCCCACTACTTCCACTACTGTCGCAACTCGTCAAGTATCAACGAGTGAGAGAAAATATGTAGTTCCGTCTCGGCAACGTTTCCACTCACGGGGGCTAGTTATATAGGAGTATCAAATATAATGATAAAACCTTCGTGTGTCCCTTTCTGTCAGTAGGGTGACCACAAGCAGTGATTACATTCTCTTTGGTGACCACAACTATTTCGTAAAGAGTTTTAATAAACACCATTATATTTTCAGATTACTTGCGAATATAGGGCCAAGAAATAAATGGATTGAGGTGATTCCTGGATAATTGGATTCCTCTGTGTTATTTAACTGACATATCAATCTGAAGATTACTTGACAGTAGCTCGGAAAAAAATTAAAGTCTGGAGCAATTCCATCAATTCATGCAATGTTAAATATTCATGCAACCAATTGTAAAACTAGAAAAAGAATTTTCTCTCATGAACATAAATTTTTAAATGTACTATCAGACAAACAGCACTCTTGTTTCTGCTTGTGAAAGCTATCGAGCGCTATTTTCTGCAGAACGAACCCATTAATACGATCGCTAGATGTATTTATATGTTAAAATGTATTTTGAATCCATAAGTATTTGAAATACTTACTACGAAATACCTCAGCGTCAGGTATATGAAATACCAATAACAAATTACAATTTTAGGAAGTAATTGAAATACTAATACCAGAGACACTCGTTTCCTGCAATACCCTTCAGGTCGTCGGTCCACCTGCCATTCCTACGTCCCACGGTGCGTCTTCATGGGTTACCCGCTCTATGGCAGTTGTGACGGACTCACCGTTACCACTTCAGCTTGCCAATTCTCTCGACTATGTCGACAGCTTCAACGAATTTCGGAATTTTTAATCCTATTTGAGCGATTTTGAACTTGTGGACCAGTTTAGTGGTGCATTGAGAAGTCACGTTTCACTACCATACGCAGGACGCACTGACTATAGAAGTTGGTCTTCAGATATTGCATACAAATATTGTAATAATCTAATTTTATACTTTCATTGTTACATATTTGTATTTAGAGTATTAATAGATAATAATACATCTATTATCTATCTTCTATAACATCAACGGTATACATTTTATATTGTTAGTGCCTTAATAATAATTAAAAATAATAAATTAGTAATATGTATATAATAAATTTTAACTAAAATAATAAATCCACAATATTTTATTCAACATGGTCACCCTTCTTAGAAAGGGACACACGAAGGTTTTGAATGTCTCTTTCGGCACGCGTTATTGGCAAATGGCAATAGTGAACCTTCCAGCTATACGTAGTATATAATACTTCCATGGATAAATGATAACCACAGAACATATAATATATGCTCTCCTACTCAGAACAATATTAATATTATTGTTCTGAGTTCTCTAGCGAGAGTTGATAACATAATAATCTGTGGTTAGGGTTACAAATTTGACGTTCTGTTTTGCGCAAAAATTTAATCCTAATCCTTTAAACTTTTATTATTAGGTACACAAATATATATTAAAGCAGAGGTAGAACATTACAAAGAAAGTGTAAATTAGGGTTTTGTTTAAATTAGGGTATTTTGAAAAAAAAATTGAAACTATTATTTTTACTGTGAATTGGAAAATTACGAATGAGGTGAACATGCGTGAAATGAAAGGTGTTTCGTTTATATATAAATTTACTGCACGAAAAATATTAAATATTAAAAAACTAAAACCTTCCGCACAATTTAAAAACAACAGTTAGGTAGCCTCTGAGTGAATTTAATTGACGAAGTGTAAATTAAAGATTCCCAATTAAACGCAATAACATAATATTAATAACTTCGAACGACAAGACAAAGTTACAAAAAAAATAATAAACAATAAATTTACTTAAACTTCATTCTGTTATTTATGGGAGTAATAAACTTATATATTAATTTAATTTAATTAATTTGAAAGCAAAATGTCCAAGGAAGAAAGTGTAGCATTAGAATCACAAGAATCTTTATTATATTCTGCGAGACATGGTGAATTGTCAGTGGTTAGAGCTCTTTTAGAGGCAAGGAAAGATGGGAAATTGACTTTAGATATAAACTGCAAGGGTGAGTAGCAATTTGATTGTTCTAGTGTAATTACTTTTGTTTATTTTATTGCAGCAGCTAAGTATGTTTAAAATAATCATCTGTTGTACTTACCTATTCAAGAAAAATCATAAACTCACTTAAGTATGTCAAGAGTACCACTTATTTGTAAATGTGTATGGAACTGTAGTTTTAAGGTAATATGTTAAACATTTCACTTATTAAATGTCACTCATTTAATTATTTAATTTTCAAATAATGTAGGTACTGCTTTTTAAGCAACCTTTTATATGTTAAAATGGACAGACAAACAGACGGTCCATTTGATGGTAGGAGGCTACTGCCGCCTATACCACAAGCAACTCCACAGGTGTTGCAAGAGCACTGCTGACCATAGTAGGATAAGAGATTAAGAAGGGATAGGCAACCCTTACTCACCTAAAGACAACATCACACTACCCTGCCAGATCCAGACCAGAGCCAACTATGTAAAGTTGGTCTTGCCAGGAATCAAACCCGAGACCCTACGGCTGAGGTTGCCGTGGAGTCGGCAACCTCAGCCGTAGGGTCTCGGGAGTCGGGCGGGTTCACGGCACGCTGTCTGCCGCAGCCCTGCTTTGCCATGTTCAACACCACTAAGGTTAAGTTCCATACAGTTTGTCGCTATTGCACAGAAAATATTTTTAAACCCTATAACGCCATTAGGGAACATAAGGTAGCATAAATATAAGTTATAAATATAAGTTTGTTTTAAATATAAGTTGTTTATGTTTGCCATTTGTTCTTATTTTGATATTTTTATGGGAGCGTCGGTGGTGCAGTGAGAAAGATGGGGCCTATCATGTCGAAAGGTCTGAGTTCGATCATTACACAATTCGATCATCGATTTGATCATTACATTAATGAGTTTTTTTGTACTAAAAAAAACTTAGTGCATTTTACTGACTGCTCTCAAACGTTAAAGGAAATCATTGTGAGGAAACCTGCATATGCCATAAGAAGAAATTCTAAGGCACATGTGAAGTCCACCAACCCGCACTGGGTGAGTGTGGTGTTCCATATAGGTCATACACCCTTGTTGAGAGGGTAGGCCTTTGCCCCTGCAATGGGGACATCTAACTGTTGACATAGGTTGTTGATGGTGATGATGATTACTAAAATGACATGTTACAGGTAAGAGCAAAAGTAACTTGGGATGGACTCCTTTACATTTAGCAACATATTTTGGTCATGTGGAAGTGGTTCAAGAACTGTTGGATGCTGATGCTAATGTAGATGAAGTAAATGAGACAGGGGACACAGCCTTACACAAGGCTTCTTTTATTGGAAATGAGGTACAGTTTGCTACTAAATTGACCATCTATTATTTTATTTCACAAAAGTACATAATTTGAAAGTTTAGAACCTGCAGTTGCCACCAGTATTGGAGAAAGATATGGCCGTTTATTCCTTCATCTCTTCTGATTTCTTTTAAATTAAACAGTGAGTGAAACCAGTAGGCAAAGCTTGTTTATACTGATGTATGAGAGAGGGCAGATTTTGTATGTTTGATAAAGAAACATATACTCGTAAATGTGGAGAGTAATCTTCTCAACTACGGAATTCTTTCACTATTTGAAAGTTAAATTAATCCAAATAGACATGGGGTATATGTATATTATGTATACTCCAAATTCTTCCAGGTGAACCCGGGGCGCATAATTAGTCTAGTAATAGATAAAATAAAAAAGTTGTAGTGATTATTGCTTTTCCTGAATCTATATACTTAACAGAATAATAAATTAAAACCTTTACTTTTCAGGAGTTAGTGATTCTTCTTTTAAAATACAAAGCTGATGTAAATGTAATGAATGGTGAAGGACGGACAGCCGGGGATGTTTGTAAAACAAAAGATGTAAAGAGACTGTTGGAGGCCGCTCAAAAAGCGGAAAGAAATGAGAGGGAACGGTTACTACTCACTGCAGCCAAAGAGGGTCGAATTGAGGACATTCAAGAGTTGGTATGTTATTTAGGGAATATTAGGCTGGTCCTAGATTCTCCTAGGAAAGTCTCGCTCAGGACAATGTAGAATTTATGTACTAGGTACTTTACAAACATAAGCATAGCTTCAAATATGTGACCTACATGATTGTGTTCATAAAAAATGGATGGAATGCTCCTTTTTCCATTAACAAGGTGGAATGATCAATTAGTTTATTGGAATCAGTTTACACAACTACTTTTATATTCTCAAATATTCATTTTACAGTAATAATAATTTTCATCTTTATATTAAATTTTGTTATCAAAAAACATATAATGCATATTGCATATTTTGTTTTGAAATTTTTTAGTTTCAATTAGATTTTTACCAAAAATGGTAATGTAATTTAATCCAATAGTGTTAATTTGACAAGTTATCAAAAGTATCAATGTTTTCCAGCTGAGCAGTCAAAATCCGCCGAACATAAACTGTATGGATGCACAGGGCAACACTTGCTTACACTGTGCTGCATATAGAGGTCATGCAAGACTCGCTGTTCTTTTACTTCAAAACGGAGTAGATACCACACTGAAAAATAATAGAGGTTAGTTTTCAATGTTATGCGAATGAAAGTTTACGTGGATATTTAAATTAAGCGCTTTACAAAGAAACATTATATGTAGTTGCTTATTCTCATTAGGTTAATTTTTATCCCATTTCCTGAGAAACTCGTTCAGACCAAGTGTACGTCTATTAGGTTAGGCAAAAACTAATCTAATAGTAAATTTTAAGAAATTACTAAAAAAAAACAATTTTTTACATCTAAACAAAGCAAAATCACTCAATCCGTTTTTACCTAGCCAAGTTAATTTTCTAAATAACTAAATCACAAAGCAAAATCAATAAAATATATCGACATTCATAGAAAACAATTTAATTTTAATCATAGAAATTTGTAAAGATTGTCTATATGTTGCGCGCGGTATAGTAGTACACAATTGATAAGGCACGTCGTGAATCTTCGTTCGCGCAGAAAAGATAGTATGGCTCCGACGATTACTAAAGAAAGCTTAAAGTTACAATAAACCTTAGATACGATATCTATGAGGTTCATAATACAATGCAGCTGTTAGTTACGACGCGCTCGCACGGGTTCATTCGGTCCGTCCGGCTGACTAATGCCAAGCGGCGCACGCTCAAATGCGGCAGCTGATAACCAATAGCGGTACTGGAAAAAGGTGCGCAGTGTGTGGAGCGTGCCGATTGGTCGATAGCATTTCCAACGCTTTAAAATTCGTCTTCTACGCAGGTACATCGGTAAGCCATATCAGTTGGGTACTACTATACTTGCGTGATCATATTGTAACAAATGAACAGCGCCATCTAGTAATCTCGTCTGACATACTTAAATCAATTATTTAGTATTTTTTACAAGTTTTTTTTAGAATACAGTAAGGTGAATTCGAATACAAAGAAAGAAGTCTTAAGTCTGTAATATAGTGGGTTCTACCGAATGAACAACCTACCTTTTTTTTTTCAGTAACGAAACTTTAATAATTAAAACATTATTTTTCTTTTTAAAAATAATTTAAGTATTCTACTATTTTATTTAATGTAATAAAATTTTAGATTAAGTTTGTTTTGTAATTACTTATTAACTTTTTAAGGTCAACTGGCCATAGATATAGCGAAAGACAATGAGATGCGGGAGGTGCTGAGCGTGAGGCCCGTACAACGTCTGCAGCGCACCGCAGCCAGGTTTGAAGGACCTTTGATGAAGAAGTCCAGGTTCTTAGGCTGGAGACCTGTTTGGGTAAAATCTGATGTCTTTCTTCTTTTTTTTTCTTGAAGTGAAACTTCTTTGCGCGATGAGTGTAAAATTTCAATTTTGTCAGTACCTAAAGGTTTACAATCATCTTCCAAGTCTTCTTTAGAACTTTTCTTAGAAAGTGCATTTGGTAGGCTGTTATTCAACGAGGGGTGATGTCGTACTACGGGTCGCGTGCGGATGCGGCTCGCGAGGGGGGCCGTTGGCGAAGTAGGAAGTACTTGGACGGAGCCACTTTGACAGCGCCCGAGCACGAGAGGGCTTTGTTGCATGTGGCCTTCAGCGACGGTGACACCCATCGACTTGCCGTCGTGACTACCGACCGCGACCAAGACGTAGCGGCCACCAGACAGGTATCTCAATACCTCACATGTCTTATTATTACCTAAGTAAATTAAAATAGTTATTCTAATATTTTAATTGATTTCGATACAATAGGTGTAATACCTAGGCGACCAAGCTGCGCACGGTTACTATTGGATGTAACTGAACATAATCATATTCATATAGCACCATCTCACTAAATTTTGAACTAACAGTGAACTATCGGCAATAATACAAGTATCACAAAGATGGCGATTTATTAAATAGTTACAAAAAACTTTACAAGTTTTTACAAGAAATAGATATAATCCAATTTTTATAAGACTACCTAAGTCTTAAAAAACAAAGACAAAATTGGGTCCTTAAATATATGAGAATAAACATTGTACTGTTTCTTCTGGGACCGATTAACCTTCACACTGGAGTGTGAAACTGATTTCCTAACGTTCACATGAGTGTAGATGATAGGAAATCAATTTTTGTAATAACACCGTTGTGTAAGACTGAATATTTTACTACTTGATTTAAATACTAAACTAAGATATGAACATTGAATATATAATTTTCTGAAGAACTAATATTATAAAGTAAAAAAAAAAGTGTAGGTAACTAATCGTTGGGCTGTCTGCTCATTTTTTCGATTTTTTTTAAATATTTTTATATATTTGCATTTTTATACATGTCGTAACTTCTAAACGAATGTTCCGATTTCAATAATTTAAAGAGAAATTTACATAATCAACCTTGATTATGAAACTGTTTCGTTGGATAAGGATTAATAACATGATAGGACTGACCCACATCTTTCGATTCTTTTTAGTAAAGATTGAAGTGACTTTATTCTGTAACGGTATGAATATTCGAGCTGCATCAGTAATACAGTCGGCAGATTGGAAAAAAAGGTACAAGCCAATCCAAAAATCTAAGCCAAACCATCTCCAAGCTTGTCGTTTAAACATCTATTAAAATAATAATATGAATATCATTTGATCATGAATGGCGAGCAATAAAGAAAATTTATGTTGGCTTTCAGTCGTGGATCACATCCTTGAATGAACACATCGCTTACTCTGGACACTACTTGTGGGCGGGTGCTTCACCGGACACTGCTCGAGAGGCCACAGAAGACTTGGAAGACGATTGTAAACCTTTAGGTACTGACAAAATTGAAATTCTTTTCTCTCATTATTATACCATATCAAGACATAACTTTTTACAACATGTTAAAAAGCTCCGTAAACATTTATTGTTTTAAACGACTGGTTCTTTTCCATATTTTTTAATGTAAAGGCAGGCTGACTGTCCACTTGTAGTATTGAATATCTTAGTAGTATTGAGGGTAAGTTAGAAGGCGATAGAAAAATTTACTCTGGTATCTCTTACCGAAACACAACGTATTCGTTTTGGAAGAACATTTAAGTAAAACACGCTATAAGCAAAACGTCTTAAAAGTAAAGGTTTTCTTTATGGGTTGTTACTGCCAACAGACGGCCTGCTCAAACTTTAATTTGATTTCTAATGCATATATAACACCCCTTTTTGCGTCAAGCGTCGGGGTTTAAAAAGACATAAATGTCAAGTTATAAAAATTACATCTTTTTTTGTCTAAAAAGGCGCAAATCTTGTATTTTATTTAGTTTTTTGTTGCAAGGCTTAGCAACAAAAAAATAATCAATTTTTTATATGTAAAAGTCGGCGGACAGGCTAACTATCAATATAGGTATTAGCTTCCGTCGCTAAATGTTAACAAGGAACGCCTTACGAGTTGCATATTCGTTGCCGGCCTTGACAGGATAAAAGATATGGGACAAAAGTAAAGGTGAATGAGCTACTTTTACGACTTTAAGTAAACCGTTACTGTCAACTCGTCTGTCCTTTGAAGAAATTAAAAACTGCAGAATAAAATCTCGGGGAAAAAAGATATGTCCATTCCTGGATCGGACTGTCTTCTGAGATTAATTTATCTTGTCATGTATTATTTGTCATGTCATTTATATATTCATGTTTATCTTGTAATAAGCCATTACCACTAGTTTTTCTCGATTGTCCTCTATTTTATATGGGTTTTTTACGAGTTTACACGGTCGTCGATAGATGGTGCTTGGGTTTTTGTGCTCACAAAATATGGTCAACAAAAATAATTCAGACTTACAGAATAATGGGAATACGTATTGAAACAATTAATTTTAGTTGAAACAGTTTTAGCGTTTTTAACTTAGACGATCTCTACAAGTAGTGCCTATATTAAGTGTAGGGGCGATGCTCATGCTGAAATTATGGAGTTGGTTAAGCATTCAACGTTTGCTATCCAGGGTCGATGCAGGACGCGTTAACGGCTGCCAGCAATAGCCTGGCGCTTCTGGACTCGCAGTTACGCGAATGTGGCGCCATAGTTGCTGCTCTGGATAAGAGTGCCAATGTTGGCAACTCGCTGCACCACTCCGCATACATGGTGAGCGCTCACTATAAGTGGATTTTACTGCTTTGTCTGATTTGTTGTACGTTTACCCTCGAGAGTGCGGAACAGACCAGAAGTTGAGTACATTCATAGTTGCGTGCCGTGCTCTATGTCCAAAGTAAGATGTCCTCTGCCAAATTACTTTAATTACTTTTTAAATGTCAATTCAATAACCTCAGTCGCAAGGTCACAATACTTTCAGCCTAGCCTTATAATAAAAACTACCTTAAAGTACATAGATAGCTAGATATCATGCAGAAATGTCAGAGCCTCACGTGATCGTTACACTGACGCGTCACACAATATTCGACCTTGAAATTTACATTCATCGCGTGCTTTCAATTCCAATTTACTTCAAAAAATACGTGAAAGCTTAGGTACGGGTCTAATATACGCTGGTGTTACGCTTGACCTTGCAGCGATTTCAGCACGCGTGCGGTAGCGGTGCAGAAGCACTGTCAGCGTTGCGGCACTGTGCGGCACTAGTGGCGCAGGCTCGCGACGCCGACAGGGCAAGACTCAACAGAGAAGTATGACATCTATTTATTTACTTGCAGGGTTTAATTTGACATCATAACTACTAGTACTTAAAAAAGTAACACCCGTACCAAGCCGTGGGCGGAACGCTTTTTAAAAATAAGTTCGAACATCTCTTTCATTATATTTACAAATTTTTGTAAGTCATAAACTGGTCAGCCGGTCTGGCGATAGTAACCACATCCTTACAGAAGACTACCGCAAAAAAGTAGCACGAGTGCTGTTGTGTTTCAATGAGTAAGGAATGCCATAGAGCCCCTATTTCCTCACCAATAGCCATAGCCTTCGGTTTTGCTTGTGTTTAAAGTTATTAATTAGAGCTTGTAAACACTTATTTCTATTATAAATAAATAAATTTAAATCTATACTAATATTATAAAGAGGTAAAGTTTGTTTGTTTGATTGTTTGTATGTAGGAAGTAATCTTCGAAACTATTCATCCAGATTAATATCAATAGTTAAAATAGAATTTCAGGGTGGACAGGCTATACTAAATATAATAAATTCTCTTTCTTGGTGTTCTTGCAGTCGATCTTTGACCCAGTATTCTTTCTCCAGTCTCTGGACATGGTTCACTTCTTTTTTCCAGTCTTCAACTGAAATTGACTTTATTGCTTCTCTAGTCAACTTTTCAATAAGTCTTTCAGACTGATCTACATTTTTGTCTGCCACCCTTTGTTCCAGATGTATTCTATTGGGTTTAGATCACAGTGGTAGGGTGGCAGACGTACAACTTCGTGGCCATGCTCCCTTAACAGTTCGTCTACCACATATTTTTTTTCTGGCTTATTTACACGTATGATGTGGTATAATTCTGGCTTCGTCATCTTTTGATCAAAACTGATATTATGTTTGGTAAGCCAGCTTTGCATCTCACTTTTGAGTGATGACTGGCAAGGTATTTTTTCAGATTGCGTTGAATGGTACGGCGCGTTATCAATTACAACTATACCGTTTGGAGGCAAGTTTGGCAACAACTTTTCGTTGAGCCACTTAACAAATTTTTTTGTGTCCATCTCGTCGTGGTAATCGCCTGTCTTGCTTTTGCATTTATATAATAACTCGGCCCCAGGGATAAAACCATATTCGCCACCCGCATGAACGAGAATCCAACGTTGGCCGGGATTATTATTTTTCTTTATACTAGCGTCGCTACTATTCTGCCAGCATTTTCGTACTGTATAATGAGAATGTATCCAGGTCTCATCTAAATACGTCACCGGTTTTTTGTCCGATCCGAGGTCGTTATTTTCTTTCATTCGCCGCAGGTAGCGAGCCCTCCAGGCAGCGATATCAGGCTTTTGTATCAAAACCAATCGGGCATTTTTGCATTTCTTAAATTTATATCCCAACTGATTCTTTAAGATAAGCCGCAAAGTAGTCCTCTCACCTGTAAAAAAAGAGTATGTTTTATAATTTAAGTTCATTTACTCGTCATATTACTAAAAATATTCGATTACCAAAATTTTAGACCAAGTATTATTTATATAGTAATAAAAAGACAATAAAATCGTGAGTGGTGGCTTTATGCAAGAAAGTAGTCGAGCGAGCGAGACAGAGTGAAGCCAAAACACAATACAACACAACCCGCCGTGCCGGCTCGCAGTTTCCGCAGTGTGTTGTATAATATTTCCGAGAACTGCATAGCATAACCGAGTTAAACCGAGTCAACCGTAAAAATTCTAAAGAAAACAAATTTAAGACCACATTGAAACATAATAATATACTTTGTTACTGGCGTAGGTAGTTGTTGGATAAAAAAATAATATTAGAGAAAGACACTTACCTGGAAAATTCAAATCCGTTTTTGCAGCAGCCAATATTTTCTTCAGCGTAGGGACTTCTTTTTTGACAGTGTAGAAACTGTTGACTATGTTTCTCAGAGCGACTAAGTCGAAATTGTCAAGATTTATTTTTTTTCGTGATTTTCTCTTCTTGCCGGGTGTTGACGGTTCAGTTGATGGTCCGGGTAATTGGGCAGACGTCGAAGTACTCGGCACCGGTGTAATTGATGGTGCCACTGGTTTTATTTGCTTTTTTATTCTTAATAATGTACTTTTAGATATACCAGTAGCAGCGCAAGTTCTATTTATCGGTTGATCCACCGGAATCATAAACTTTTTATTCACTTTTTCATGCTCACCAATTTCATTAGCACTTTTGGTAGGGTCCACAGGAATCACGAATTTGCTAACTTCCTTCTCACGTTCAAAAAAAGCCAACACCTTGAGTATTAAGGCCCTTTCTTTGCTGTGTATGGTTTTTCCCATCGTATAATTTTAAACACAACAGTTAGAAGAAAACGTCCAAACGTAACGATAATAACAAAAATCCAATAACAATAAACAAATAAATCCAATAACAATAACAATAAAAACTCAACAAAAATAATTTATAACAGCAAACGAATGACTCCGAAACTCAAGAAAGATTACGTGCAACGGTAACAGCGATGCTAACGCTACTGAAGGACGAGAGCGGGGCCTCGCGCGGGGTAGCGGGAGGGGGGTCGAGTTTCGAGCCAGTAACGATAACGATAACGAAGTTCGAAAGCAATAAAATGTATGGGATTGACATAAGCCGTCGCTAAATCACGTGATACATCCCCATACATTTTATTCTTGCGAACTTCGTTATCGTTATCGTTATGTTACTTTGACTAAGGCCCCTGGTGTCAAGTTATTGCGCCCGAGTTGTATGTTCCACGCTGGCCAACCTGTGTACTCCAGCAGATGTTGTCTTTTATTTTTCAACGCGAGTGAAGTCGCGGGCTCCAGTTAGTCATTTTGTATAAAATTCTATACAGAGACCTGCTATTATGCTGGAAAATATCTTAAAAATGTGTGGAGATGAATTGTTTTGTTGACATTGTATGCACATATTTAGAGTGTAATATTTTTTGTAATCTATATTTATTTGAAAAGGACACCTAAGGTTGTTTGTTGCCGGTTTGTGTTGGAAGAACAATCTTTTCATACCGGTGCTAGGATATTTATATTTTATTGTGTCTGTTGATCTGTAAATACTCCAAGTTTATGTGGACCAATAAAAAAATTTAATATGAAGGTTATTGAGTTCGCTCTCAGTCGTCCGGTGTTTAAAAAAAATTCTGATTGATATCTTGTTACAATTGTGTCTCAAAACTTTTTGAGCGGTGCGTGCATCCACAAGAAAATGTATTTGATCGAACAAACAGTCGAAATTGCTGTCTTTAGTATGTGTGAATCGAACTATTTTATTTATTTTCTTGGAAAAAATACAGTGATTCTCTTCTTATACTAATTTTTAATAAATGAACTAATTAATTTGAACACCATGTGCATATATAATCTATAAAAAAAAACCCGTTTGTAACCGAAACAGCAATCGAATAAAACATTAACAAAACAATTCTTAACAACAACTTAATAAAGAATTTAAACAATTATAATAATCTACGGTGCAGAGCGAGAATCGTCGAACCATGATTTGGATAGTAATTCCTCTGATTTTGCATATCTTAGAATTAAACAATGTCAACCAAATTATTAAGAGAAATTGCAGATGTAGGAACGAAAGCGTTTTTCCTATAATTTGTTACGCAGTTTCTGGAACTTATATATAATATAGGTACTTTATTCCCAACAGTCCTACTGGGAAAGTGTGGGGTATATTGTTGCATGCGACTTGAAACTCTCCGTGAATGCAATAAGGACGGTTTTAATGGTGCTACAGGTGGAACGTAATCGCGTACTTGAGGAGGCGCTGGCCGCTCTCGCGCGCACTCATCACGCACTCGAAATGTCCGTCGCCGAAGAATTGACCAAGGTTTTAAAATTATTATACATATGTTATTTGTTTATTTTTTTTTACTATCAAATTTTGAGTGAATTACATCACGGGGGTAATGTTCCAATGAGTGCGTAAGGAATGTCAGAGCTAATTCTCCTTTTCTCTCTATCCTTTATCCTTCCACGGCAGCGCATTACGTCTACTTCTTAAAAGACTTACTTATTTTATAGACGACAATCCACCTACCATCAAGTGGACCATCAGCTTGCCTGTGGATATTTATATTAAAAATGTACTTATATAGTAATTGGATGAAATTGAATTATTTTTTTTAAACGGAAAATAAAATAATTCAAATGCTAAATTACATACCTCTTTCTCTCTTTCTTGTTTTCTCCTCTGCCACAAGGTTGTCTGGAAGAGATCGCTCTTAGCGATAAGGCCGCCTGTACTCACTTATTTGTAGTATTTATTTGTTATTTTTATTTATGTTGTGTGAGTAATAAAGAGTTTGTCTGTCTGTCTGTCTAATGTATATTAAATGATTTAGAGCAAACGGAAGAAGAAATCATCAAACTCATCGCACAACGAATCAAAAGAAAGCTTCTTTGATGTTTGCGAAGGTATGCTTATACTTTTTTTTACCATTTATTCGAGGTTATGCAGGCCCTGTGGTGCCGTGCATTATTGCCAAGTCATTATTGCATAGGTAATTGATTATAACAATTTATAACTAAGTTGTTGAATTGGTGCACCTATAAAATAACTGACTTGATTTTACATGAGATCTCAGCTTTTTGCTCTGGAAGAGCAGCGTTGCGAGACTTGGCGTATAAATTCGTAAACGAGCCGTGTCTGTGCATTAGATATTAAAAAAAAAAAAAAAAAATTGTACTTGTGTTTTATAATTGTATAAAATACTGTGTACTTGTGTTATCGAGGTCAAAAAAATAGTTTTTAGAATTTATGTCTGACAGACAGTGCGTTTGTGCACGCTAATATCAGAAACGGCCTAACCGATTTGAATGTTGTTTTCACTGAAGTAGCAAGATTCCAATAATTTAGTGTTGTTTAGTGTTTGTTTCATTCCAATCTTTCAGTTTCTCAGTTTTCACTGGTAATAAAGTTTGTGCTTCATCATCATAAGTTATAATATTTTTTTTATGTTATATAGAAACGGAAGACGAGGATGATACCCTGGTGACGGCGGGACTGTCGAGCCCTCTGGGTGCACTCAGTCCTTGGGGCAGCAGTCCAGACCTCACCAGGAGGACTCCCATCGGCAGCTTAGATGGTATCTATCATACATATTTTCTTTTTTTAATAATTTATCGCAAGTGACTTACAAGTAATTCGATTTTTTTTTTAATGTAAAGCAAGTGCTGCATGTGTGCTCCCGACCTTAGTAGAATAAAGGATTAGGGATTAAAAGAGTATAAGGAAATTTGCTGTCTATTAAAATATGAAAAGATTATCGCTACTACAGTGTTTTCATACGTTTATGGCTTATGGCTTTCCAAAATATGTGCTGCTGACGCTGAAACAATAATGGTTCGAGGAAAAGCATCAGCTCTGGGATCCTTACTCAGGTTCAAAAACAATACAATACAACGTGGTGTTATTGCAAGGAGGTGGTTACTTCCACCCACGGAACAGATAAGTAATGAGGGTCTACAACTATGACCGGACGGTTAGTCTTAGTCATTAGTAAGACTAATTATCATTACTAAGACCATTTGTACAATTCGACAATGATAGCTTTTGCCAGGTAAAATCCATTTTTCCCGATGAAATACTCATTTTTTCTATGTAATAACTTCTTGTAGAATAGCTTTATTTACAATTAATTTTTAGATAAACAAATTCAATGTAACACACACTGTCCGTCACTTTGAATGTACTAAACTAGTCTGCGCCGGCGCACCGTTCAATCAATCTTTGTTTACCAATCAGCACGTGTATCGTCGTCTCGCGCCACTGCACTTGATGTATGGCCCAAGTTCATACGGGCGACTGATTGGAACGTGTTTGGATAGTGGTCCAAGTTAAACCCCACATTCTAAATATAAAAATGTTCAAAATATTTTTTTAATTCAAAATAGAATTGATAGCATGATTAAAACAAAATGGCGGTCGTCTTCTTCTGACATTGTTGGCGTGCGAATAGAAAAGAATCGATTGCTGTATTCTTTTTTTAAATAATGAAGCTATTTCCGAGCAAGTGGGAGAAAAGATACATTGTTTGATGTGTACTCTTAACCATGCGTATGCCGGCTCGCAATGTATTGCGTACGTTGCTATCTCTCACTTTTAAATTCGCGTGGTAGACAGGATGTTTTCGATAGTATTGTTTACATGAGTTTGCATTAGTGTGGAAACGAATTAGCTCGAGCTATATGTTTGTGTGTGTGTGTGTGTGTGTGTGTGTGTGTGGTTTTTTGTTTGGTGGCGAAAAGTGGGTGCAGTCAATTCTATTTATCTGTTCCACCAGGACTCTAGAACGCAGTATGTCACTATTACACTATTAAATTCTATCCTATACATGATAATTTACACAAAACTATTATTAGAGGAGTAAGAAAATGTCGCATTGTAATGAGGTTTGAATTTAAGGTGACAAAACACCGACTAATGTGGAAGAGGAGCAATGCGATTGGCGGATGATATCGGAGACGTCAGGGTCGCCTCTGTCCCTCCACACCGCCCTCAGTCCAGCCAGTTCGCGGGGCACACTTGTCTCGCAAGGGGGACACGTCTACAGAAACGCCAGGCCCTACAGGAAGCCGAGCAAACCCAGGTATATGTAGGATCAATTTGTAACACTCATCAAAGTTTTAAATTATAATATGTGATGATTTTGAAACGTATTGTAAAATGTTTTTAAAAATATCGACTTCATGCTTAGCGTGCGTGCTTATTTAAGCACGCATGTTATGCACATGTGCTTACTAAATGTATCCTAAAGTTATACTAAGTAGCATATATACTTTAATATATAAAGTATACATACTAAAGTATCACATATGCTTATATGATTATGGTCCACACTTGACATACGATATTATAAAGGTCATAAATTTTTGGTTTTGAAAATTTGTCGTCTATTTTAAGTCTTATAGTGAGTTCTTTATGCGATACTAAATGTATAAAATACTTTAATTGTGAAAACAGATTCACTTGTATAACTTTCACTCCCATTTTCCGCCTTTTACTTTTTAATTTAAATTTTTGTTATTAATTTTTGTTTATTTTTCTTTTTTTCCAGCTCCAATTGGTCCATTTAATCTACGGTCAGTATAAAGGATGTTTCACGATCTTTTGTACTTATAGCGGCCGAATATTCTTAACGCTTTATACATAATGATACGAGCTTAATATAGTTACGCTAAATACCACATCGTCATTACGATCTATTGGCCTTATATTTCCTAAAGTAAGCACATTTTTCATACTTTTTTTACAATACACAGTCTATGTTCAGGTTATTTTTATTTGTCAATAATTATCCATAAAAACACAAAAAACCATACGTCCAATTGACATTATATAAATTGACTAAACTTCTATACAGCTTAAAGTCCAATGAGCACAACATCTACGTAATTTGAAGTGCATTGGGAAAAATATATGTGAAACTTACTGAAAATCTATTTACTCATGGCATAGGTAAACTTTGTGGGAACATGCTTGGACTTCATTTTGTGTGAAAATATGAATTAATCGTATTGGCATACTATATAGCTTATTATATTTAGAAGATTGCACTCTATAAATACAATATGTGCGCTTTCTCTAGACATCTTGAGCTTAATTCGATGGCTAAGAGCTTAATTCGCTGTCGTAGTTCGGAGATACAAATTACGACGTACCTGATAGCCTCAATATATGATTTGCGTGTTATTGATAAGTTAACCCAAGCTGAACCATCTTGAATGAATAAATCATGAATGTTGAAGTTGTTAATTTAATGGGGCCCACTAAGACCAATAAGGCTTACATGTGTCACAATAAGGCTTATTTGTTGAAGCTAGTCCAAGCGCGATAACAATGCATCGTTTCAAAAAAAAAAAAAACTAATTTTAGCTCATTGGACTCTAAGCTATTTTACATAGATGGGGTTATTGAGAGTTTGTGGCATATGATCGATCACGAAGAAAAAATACAGCACAATAATTAATTATATTTTAGTACGTTGTAACAGTTTTTGTAAGGATTGCACAAGTGCCTTTTGAATTTATTGCATTTAAATTTATTGCCCCAGTTGAGGGCCAAAACTTGAAATATTTTGTGATATATACACCAAAAATAATTATTAGATATATAAATTAAATAATTGCTTCGCTCAAGCGTCAGATTATGGAATCTCTAAATTTCACTCACTGAGTCATTGTTCAAATAACAAATGCCATTTTATTTAATATTTAAAGCTTTTAATATATATTATATGTTACATAATTATGGGAGATATAGAAAATAAAAAGGATATATACAAAAAAAAAAATGAAAAAAAATGAAAAATTAATTATTACTTATAAAAAATAATTTGGTAGCTTCAAAAGTTTTGCATATCATTAGTGATCGTTTTCAATGATAAATATTTTGATCACAAACAAATATTTAAAAAATATAAAGAAATTTCTTAATTTTTAAATCTTGGATATTTATTCTATTCAATAATTTTTAATACATTCCTTTTTTTAAATAATTATTACATGATAATTTATTTGCCATATTTTAAATTTACAGTTATTTATATAAAAAACTGAACTAGTGAAATGCATAATAAATCCTATGTTGTTATATTTTTTTATAAGTATTGAAGTGTACCTGAGACATTGGCCTAGTATACCTATTTATAAGTGTTTATAATGTGACATGTTTATTTTTATATTGATTGATTATAAGTATTAATTATTTTGTTTTGTTTTTCTTTCCTTTTCTTCCCTTTTCTTCCCCTTTTATCTAAATTAGTTTATATATAATTCGTTAATTTACTTTCTTTTAAAAATACATACATACATTTAAGTTGCGGGCTCAGCTAATCATTAATACGTTCAACCCATGTGTGGGTTAACACCTGTATCATTTCATATGCTATATTTTTTGGACGTTTAAATAAGAAATTGAAGAAATGGCAGGACTTATAGATTTATTGAAAGGAGAATAAAAAACCGATCAAAAATATTTATTTTGTCGTTTATTAACGGTTTTTTACTGTCATTATTACTTTCGATGGTAATATCGAAAGTCTAATTAAAAAAAAACGGGACAAGTGCGAGTTGAACTCGCATGAAGAGGGTCCCGTACGATGTTACCTATCCGCACAATATGAGTGATTTACCATGTTATTTTAATATCATGGACTTCTTATAGGTTTTCCTATAATCTAGTAAGTAGAAAACTAATTTCTGTATTTTTTTCAAAATTTTAGGTTCAGTAGTTTCGGAGATAGGGGATGGTAGACAGACGGACACACGAGTGATCCTATAAGGGTTCTGATTTTTTATTCGCCGTACGGAACCCTAAAAACGCTATAGTAAGAAATAATATATCTATTATTTTAAAAATATCAATGATTTTAATCCGCCAAAACAATTTATATAAGAACTTTCCATGGATAATTTTATTCTTTTTCCACCTTTTTAGAAGCGATTCCCTGACGTAATTTAGTTACTTGTAACAACTATTACAGCGTGCTCTTATTAGTTTGTTATTGCTTTGACGAGGAATACTTAGATTATAGGAGATGTTTGCGCAATCTTCGCGAAGTCGCGAATGATAGTCTCTTGTGGAGATAAGACGGATATTTTATCCCTTTTGTTATATTCAGTATTGATATTATGAATTAATTATATGCCAGTAGTGGCAGGGCATACTGCGTTACGTCTGTAACCACCCCCTTACAGAAGACCATCTTGAAATAACACCATGTGTGCTGTTGTGTTTCGGTGAGTGAGTAAGAGATGCCAGAGCCCATTTCGCTATCCCTTCCTTATCCTTACCTACTATGGTTTGCAGCGCATTCGCAGCGCCTGCGGCGTTGCTTGTGTTATAGGGCGACGGTAGCCACCTACCATCAAGTGGACCGTCAGCCTGTCTGTTGACCTTAGTATAGAGGTACCGTACTGTAGAGATAGGTAAGTCCGAAGGAATGCTAATTAAAAACGAAATAGTAGCGCGAATGGACGATGCGATGATGAGGGCGTCAGAGCGTTACCTAGGTAGAGAACATAATGGAGAACCCGATTTCTTTAAAAAAGCGACTATAGTATTTTCACTGTATGATGATATGCGTGACAGTTCTCACTTTTTCATGTCACGCATTCTGTTTTCAACTAAAAAAAAACTGGCACAAAAAAATAATAAACAAATGTATGAAAAAAATTATCTATTCGAAAAACACAAAAGGAATTATCATTTTTATAATTATTTTATTATTATAAAAAACTAGCGACCCGCCCGCGGCTTCGCCCGGCGTGCAATTTTTATATATAAGAACATTCCCCGTTTATCCCTCTTTCTATTAGTGAAAACCGAATTAAAATCTGTCTACCCATTCACGCGTGATGCCGTGACCAAGGGAAATATAGATTCATTTTTATATATAAGAGATAAATGTAATAAAAACATATATTTTAAAAGTGTCAAACGCGTGGAACGTAACTTGTGTCAATAGGGATTGACACTAGGGATATTCACTTATATTCGATATATCGTAAGTACTCAATGTTTGTCATAGGATATTCGGAGATTTAACATATATTTTTTCTATTCTATATATTTATAAAAACATCGCATTTTGATAATAAAACTAAAGCTTATTAACAATAAAACAAAAGTGAATTTTGTTCTGAGTCTGATTACGAGTTGTCAAGTTTCGAGTTCTGACAGTAATGAATATATAAATTATAAATTAATATTTTAAACAGACTGCATTGTATTCTATAATTTATTTTTAAGATATAAGAATTTATTTCTAAATTTAAAAATCTAAAACCGGTAGTTGGATTCCATTCGCTTTGCCAACTGATTCGATTTTTTCAAACAATCGATTAAATGTCGTTAGACTGCATCACTAAAATTGTCAGTTATGAACTGTCACGCATATCATCATTCAGTGAAAATACTATAGTGATAGTGAAACCGCGAGGCATATCTAGTTGATGTAAACACATACATATAAAACAAATTACAAAACAAGCTCTGTAATAAAAATCTGGTATGAATCACTCCATAGAGCAGCGCGTGGGGCGCAACGCAATTCGTACAGTCGAGCGCACATTACTGCTTTCATAATAATGATAATCACAATGAAATCCTTATTTGCGCTCTTTGTTGACTGTATAGGGTATAGAGGGTGGTAGGGGTTGGGGTTGGTTTGTAGGTGGCAGGCGTCGCCCAGTCTCATGTCAAGTTCCTTCTTTCCTACCTAGCCCCCGCCAGTTGAGCCGCCTCGCTAGCGGAGTGCGGACGTGTGCTATTTTTAACGGACATTTTGCTTACTCATGCCTAGCCTATATAAAGAGCTGAACTGATCGTGCGTGGTTTAATCGGTTATATAATTGTGCTATATGGTATATAGTAATAACGTCCATTTTCAATTTGAATGCTAAGTAAACAATTAAAAAGTGGATTAAAAATTTATATTTTAAGTATTTAGCTTAAACACGTTCTACAAATATTTTCAAAAACGTCATAATATAAAAGATATTGAGTAATTTAAAATAGTATCACATAGGATTTTAATAATAATTTAATTAGATTCGCATAGGTATTTAATTTTTGCCCTTATTAATATTAGGTTATATGGAAATCAATTTTTATTAAAAAGAAAGACATAGTTAACATTTTAATTAACGAGTCCAGTTAAATGAAATATTTTAATTAATGCTCGCTTCAATTAATTTGAGTCACGTAGATATGTGAACCGCAGATATGTATGTATGCTACCTAGACTAGACATAGTAGTACTCATTTGTAGGTACTAAACCAATACTAATAGAACCAATTTCATTGCATTTATTTCAGTCTTTATGA
Organism: Bembecia ichneumoniformis; assembly: GCA_910589475.2. NCBI lineage: Eukaryota > Metazoa > Arthropoda > Insecta > Lepidoptera > Sesiidae > Bembecia > Bembecia ichneumoniformis. The sequence continues at coordinate 2,699,644 of OU342520.1, forward strand.
CCGTCAGGTCTACTTCTAGTACACTTCTTAGGATGATTTAACCAAGAAAACATTTTTAGTTCAACACTCATTGATAACATGTAATTTTTTTATCAGTATGTAGAGGTCCCGTTTTTTTTTAACATTTCAATTAGCAATATTTATCTATATACAAAGTACCCAATACCTATATAATAATATTAACAAGGCTAACAAGTAAATTCGATGTGAATGAATAATCATATATTTATAATTTACTGTGATGGCGACTGTACCCTTTTGGGACGTTCCTTCGGACAACGTGGGTCATTATTTCGCGGATGGCTACATTCGCAATCAACGCTTGATTGTTGCGTAATTGAGATTATATTATACTATACACTTACTTAGTCACGGGGAATGATTTTGGTGCTAAATGTAGGTAAATAATTTCTCCCTTTGAATGTATGTAATATTTTTTTTTAAAATAACATTTATTTTGCCCATATCTTCCATGCGTTTCTGACTTTATAAGAACTGTCTATTATAGAATTTAATTGTGTTTCATTCATTGTAAGGTCCATCGGCTAATTTGTCTAAAAACTTATTCAACTTATTATAAAGTTTAAAAATAGTTTGATACAAAATCTTTGTACATTGATTTTCAAGTACTATAATCGTATTTTCCAATGCTCCAAGTGTACATAGGTAAGTCGTAGGGCCTCTACACATGGCGCTTTTGAAACGAGCTGACGACACGCTTTTTTGATTAGCGCGTAACCTGCGTGTCGTCAACGCGTATCAGATTGTTTGCTATGGTATCGTAATGGTCGGGATACACGGCGACACCGGACACTCGCTCCATAGAGCAAGTGTCGCCGTGTGTATAACGTCGAGACATCGGATGCTGAGAGAATTTCGCTCGAGATAGCTTAGTGTCGCTGTCGTGAAGTAGGTGCACACGCGTGCGGTGTCTGACACCAGTGACGCAACTTTCAGTTACTCTAACTCACAGAATATATACTCTCTAGCGAGAGATACAGACATTAGTGTCGACATTTGTGTCAGGTGTTGGTGTCGCCTTGTATCCTGAGCATAACAATCGCAAATGAAACGCGCGTTTGTATCAATACAAAAACAAGTACCGCCGAAAGCGGGGGTGTATCTGCGCGTCTGTAACGATACAAACGCGAGGATCGCGTGCAAAGGTCGTAACTTGCCGATTGCCTTGCGTTTGCTGAGCGTCCAGTGGCTCTAGCATGAGTTTACGATACTACACTCGCTAGCGAGAGCGTAAAACATTTAGGTATATGGAAAATTGATAATTTGACATTAACAGTTCACGATTTTCCATACTAAATTTTTACGTTCTCGCTAGCGAGTGTAGAATTAGTGTAGTATCGTAAACTCATACTAGAGCCTCTGATCGCGTCCAACGCGCGTCGTCAGCTCGTTTAAAAAACGTCGTGTGTATAGGGACTATGCGATTTAAGATTATTTTTTTGGTTAAACCCTTATAGGATCACTGTTATAGGATTTCTGTTGAATAATGAAGTAGGTATTCGTTAAATCGTTAAATTATTTTATATGATAGTATTTTATTGAATAGTATATTTAAATTAAAGTTATTATCAATTGGTCTATTTAATCCATTGCGATCAGTAATAATCATTTGAATGCGAATCATATAATTAATCGAAGTCGTCCAAGTTATTCATTTCATACATTATTTTTTCTATTGAATATTAAATTAGGATTTAATATTTTCATGCTAAAATATTCTTTGGATAAGTTAAATTAAACGGTTAAAGTGAATCATTAAATTAGTTTGGAAGTCCTCTATTGTTTTAGCATGTTTAAAAACGAGAATCTATTTCTCCCTTATTGAATATAATTATATAAAATAAACTATAACTCATATTTTGACATGCGCCAAATATTTCAGTGTAGTTAACGTTAAAAGAAAAACATTTTTTTTTCTAATAATAATAATGAATGAATTTAACACGCTAAAGAAATTTATGCTGGTATCAAGAATAATCTCAATTTCACAGTATCGCTGTATCTTGGAAGATTTTTTTAAGATAGGTTTGTACTGTTTAATTAAATCTCTGTAAAGGATTTTTTGTATTACTATACATTTTTTATGTTTTAGAGTGTCAGTCTTACCTTACGAACACTTGATAATGAGGGGATAGGGGAATACGCTACTTACTCAACGAACTAAATGTTGGTGTTGCTTATTTCACGGTAGTAATCTACGTGTACCTATATGGGGGTGATATCTACGTGTATACGTTTGTGCCGGTATTTGTAAATTTTTATTCCCGTTGGATCTGGGTTATTTGGGATCATAATAAAATCAAAATATTATAGATAACATTGAAGCTCGTCAACAAAAAAAAAAGTTTGAAAAACAGATGAGAAAAGGTACTGAACTCTTATGTCTTTAAATAATTATTTTATGTACCTATTGATGATATCGTATTCATTATATCCTTTAATAGGTATATCCTAAAAACTATAGGTATAATCTTTAATAGGTTCACAACTCATACATGGGCTGTGCGTCCATACATTTTGTAAAGGCTAGTAGAATCTTCCATTTCCAGAAAATTAATATAGTTATATCAGGTAGACTTGTGAGGATATGAACCGCACTAAAATCGTTACTAATATTTTATAGCAATTTATGTATAAGTATGTCAAAACTTACGAATTACTTCGAACCTCTACACCTACGAATTATTACTCCATTGAAAGAAGTTTTTACAAGTTTTTCGTTGAAAGAACTTCTAATTTGGCTAATACATGTTACTACCGTTCCCGTTCCCGCCGCTTTGGAGCCCCAGATTATACGGGGCGATGGCAAGCGCCCTGACGGGATGTCATTGATACCCTGGAGGGTGGGCCGTGCGCTGGTTTGGGACGCGACCTGCACTGACAACCTAGCGGCTTCCTACCTGCCAGCGACCACAAAACGCGCGGGTGCAGCGGCAGATGCCCGGGAGCTCCTCAAGGTCTCTAAATACAGTTGTCTCGGCGCCCAATATCAGTTCATACCGTTTGGGGTCGAGACACTGGGGCCTTGGGGTAAGGGTGCGCTCGGGCTCCACATGGACCTATGCAAACGTCTGAGGGAGGCTACAGGTGACCCTCGCGCTGGCGGCTTTCTCGCGCAAAGAATTGCAATTGCAATTCAGCGCGGGAATGCTGCCTGCGTGATGGAGACCCTCCCAAGGGGCCCCCGATTAGATTTTAATTTATAGTAGAAATGAAATTGTTATTTATATTTATATTAATTAGTGAATAAATGTTTGTTACTACCCCAACTTCATAATAATGTATATGATTTTATAGTAATGTTCGCCGGTCTATTGAATGGAACATTTTAATCTAAACCCGGGCATATAAATTACTATGTAAACATATGCAAATGTCATCCATACGACGAAACATCCTGTTGTATATTGGCTTAAATTCTGTCAGTCTGGGGAACTTTCAGCAACAACCTACTTCTATCGATCTGTCTTTACACATTTGGCGAACTGCCAAACACACAAAAGAACATTTGCGGTCAGCTGTATGCTTTAGAAAGTTCTGGAAAATTGAAGTTAAATTGTTGTTAAAATTAGCTCTATTTGAATATGACAAGGTGTAAAAAACGTCTGAAAATCACAGTAACATTCTGATAATCATAAACTTGTAACTGAAGTAACATTTTTCTATAAGAATTAATTAAGTATTAAAAAGCCGCGTTATGATACTTCAAAGCCAATGATTGGCTTGAAATATCCCGTTAAAAAACGGGACAAGTGCGAGCTGAATTAGCGTGAAGAGAGTTCCGTACGATGTTACTCGTACCTATCCGCACAATATTGATTGATTTACCATGTCATTTTAATATCATGGACTTCTTATAGGTTTTCCTATAATCTATAAGTAGAAAACTAATTTCTGTATTTTTTTCAAAATTTTAGGTTCAGTAGTTTCGGAGAAAAAAAGGGGGGGGGGGGTCAATTTTTGTAATATTTTCTTGAATAACTTGGAAACTATTTATTTTAAAATGACTATACATTTAAGATCTTCACAACAAGACCTTTCATTTGATATGTCACACGATGCAGTTTTCAATTGTTTTTTTTAATTTTCCACCTTCCCCCAAAAATGACCTCCCATATTACAGATTGCATCTATTCACGTCACACCTCTGCGTTTGGGTCACAGAAATTGATATGTGTACCAAATTTCAACTTAATCGGTCTAGTAGATTCCGAGATAATTGACTGTGAGCGACGGACAGGCGGACACACGAGTGATCCTATAAGGGTTCCGTTTTTTTATTCGGACGTACGGAACCCTAAAAATGTATTTTAGCTTTCTTAATTAAAAATTTTATGTGAAATTATGTATTTCCTTAGTTTTCAGTCCATGGACAAAAATGTTTACTTAGTTTAACTAGTTTAGTTAACTATCAAAGCAAATGTTATCTATTGTTCTGTAACATTTAACACTATTTTCTTGGTCAGATCATACACTAGAGAATTTATGGAAAATGGTCGATTTCCTTTGAAAAATTTACAATTTTCTCTCACTGCCTAAGGTATTTTACGACAACTCTTCAGATTTTTGTATTTTGTTGCAAATACCCCTCTGCCAAGTCGATAGTCTAGTTAGAAAAAAATCAGCAGAGAGTTAATTAATAATTCACTTTTTATTATTATTATTTACATTATCTTATTATTATTGATTGTATTATTTTTTTCAATACAAAAAATATATAGCTCTTATATTTTATAAGATTATACTTTATGTTAAAAAAAATTAAATTGATTCGTCACTGGTAGCGAGGCAAGGCCCTACTAGCTACCGGCAGTCAAGAACTCAAGACTGCAGAGTGAGGAACCTCCTAACAATACAGACCATGTCAAGAAGCACCGCCTTCTAAATATTATTCTTGATCTAGCCATCTAGTGAGAGCCTCTTGAGGTGTTGGTAGAGCCTCTTCGCTGTAAGACCGTTCGCAGAGACGAGTAAGGACGATGATTGTCGAATCGACATCCCACAAGGAGTCACAATGAGCCATTTCTATTGTCTATGCTCTTGCTGAGCTTGTCTTTTTTATCTTTCACGAGGTTGTACATATTATTAATAACAATAAGTAATCCATCAAGAAAGTAATGCTGTATATTGCTTTATTTCGAATCTGCATGTAAATACATCTTTTTTTAATCGTTTGAAGTCAGGAGAAACCATGGCAATAAAATAGTTCGCCAGTTCTATTAATTGCTACAAAAACTCATTAGTGACTTGTATGTGTCTATCACAAGTTAAAAGGTGTAAAAATTTAAAGTGTAAAAAATAGATAAAGTGCGAAAAAGCAGTGTAAACTGCAGTTGCTGGTGCGAGGCGTAAGATGGAAGAATATGCTGACGGGCAACTTAATAAATATAGGTGAGTGTTTCATTTATTTTTGCATAATTTTATTAATTGAGTAATTAATGTTTGCCACATCCTAAAAAATGTTATAAAATTTACCATTACTTACGTATAAAATTCCAAAACATATGATGAGCTCGAGGACAGAAATAATTAGCTAATAAAGACGAAAAAATTATTATCATAGTCACAATTTCATATAATCTTTCTATATATAAAAACGAATCCCCATTTCCTATGGTCACGGCATCACGCGTGAACGGGTAGACCTTTAATTTTAATTATCACTAATGGAAAGAGGGATAAACGGGGAATGTTTATATATATAATTACACCCCGGTTAAATAATAAATAATATTTTAAAGAGATAAGTAATTAATTACGAATTGTATGATTTTCGGAACACTGAAAGAATTATTTTTCCTATTTAATAATAATGTAATTGATAATCTTAATTATTTACAAACAGTGTATAATATTAAGCTTCGGTCTTTTAGGCAGGGTTCCAGGCATGTTGGCTGCATTACCTAGCATTAGCAAATTATTGCTGACCCAGATAGAGTCGCCAGTTATGTCGACCAAACGTTTTGAGAAAGTGTTAAAAAATTTAAGCGCGTTGGGACCCCACGGATCCTAGAGATTCGACGATACGGTACCGATATTCTGTATTTGTGTATTTTGTGCTTCTCGACCATATCTGCATCAGCAATTTTATATTAAAATATTTTAATTTTATGTAATATTAATATTAAATATTAATATCTAGCGGTGCCTACGACTTCATCCGCGTTGATAAATGAAAAATATATTAGGTCGGGGAAAAATTCTTTTCGCATACAGTATGCATAAACTCGTAACAAAATCTCTTTGGCTGTTCTATATGTATCTGGCTGGTTTTGATGACATTAAAAAGGTTATATTTCAAAAAAAAAGAAACTAATTAGTAAAAGGTTGTTTCCAGCTATTTTTCATTTGTTTTTCTTACTTATAATGCCTGATTTCTTTGTCGCTGTGACGACGGTGGCGCAGATTTTTTTAAGTTTTTAGGCGATCCTTCTACCTAACATTTTTCCAGGATAAAAAGTATCCTATATGTTAATCTGTTTGCTAAATTTCATCCAAATGCGTTTATTAATAATATTTATTTATATATTACACATGAAATAATTACACTAATATTTACATTATCCCATAAAACTGGAAAGCCGTTTGTTTATGGGATGTCAAACTAAATTTCAGAATTTAGCCGTTTTGGCGTGATTGAGTAACAAACACACAAACATTCAAACATACAACCTTTCGCATTTATGATATTAGTAGAATATATTAGTAGAATAATATTGGGTAGTATTTAATTAATTAATAAAAACTTCAACACTAATTATGTTATGCCGCACAAAACCATTTTCATGGTTTGTCTGTGAGGACAGGAACCTCTTAATATTACCTATACGCAGAGTATTGTATAGAATAGAGTCTCATCTATACTTTTACTTACTAATATTATAAAGCTGAAGAGTTTGTTTGTTTGAACTCGCTAATCTCAGGAACTACTGGTTCGAATTGAAAAATTATTTTTGTTTTGAACAGTCCATTTATCGAGGAAGGCTATAGGCTACATTACATAAATAGTATTTATTTATTTATTTTTATTTATTTATTTTCTAAAGGTACACCAACAGCACAAACAAATAAAAGTTTATAATAGGTATAAGTAACACAAGGCAATTTTAAGGCATACACAGATAAGCTACAAACTAGAAATTGAGACGATCGATAAATACACGCACAGCAACACGCAAATTCTTTACAAAAAAAAGTATTCTATGCAAAAAAAAAGTATTCTATACAAAAAAAAAGTATTCTATACAAAAAAAGTAGTATTATATATAAGTGTCCAGTACCGCGCGCCCCATGCTCACGCCGCCGCCGTATGGGCCGAGTTCAGCGAAGCGTGGCCGAGTTCAGCTAGTAGGATATAACTTTATAGGTGCAAAAATACAATGTAATTTTAACCTTAACGACATGAGTTCAATAAATTCAATAAAATCACATGATTCTAAGAAAATGTAAAACTTCGTAAAAATATTTAGTTGTTTTACATTCAATTACCACCGGAAACAGAACGAGGCAAGACCAGAATTAATGGAACACATTCGCCAAATTCCATTTTCTTGGGAAATTGCAACCGCTCGGGCGGGAAACAAAATATGTAACATTTTTAGTGTGACTGTGAGCATTTGTAAGCTTCCGTTACTTTACTTAAATCTAACTCTGTACTTAGTTGTTTTATATTTTGAAATATATATCTTCTATATGTCCTATAATATGTAATGCAAAGTTATAAAATAAAATTTCCTTTCCGCTTCTATCTATTTCTTCGCTAGCATCGTCTCAATCACTCAAAGGTTTTGATACGTGTTTCACTAATGTGAAGAGCTATAAACAAGAAAGGTTTTTGTACTAATATAATTTGTAGAAAAAAAATGGATCCATGCGAAACCGGAGCGATAGATTACTAATATCATCATCATCATCAGTCTCTCCACTGTTGGATGTCATCTGTCCGCATCCATCCGCTTCCCGCGAAGCCTTTCAGGTCCAACTGGCCGCAGGACGTCTTATTATAGGAAATTTTGCATATCTACCTCTATTTCTTCATATCTCTGGGATCTGCTTATTCTATATCAATAAAACACTGTAACGTTTCCATCATGTATGTGCACATATATTCTTTACATTACTAAACCACAATAATAACTAATATATAAAACCATAACATTTTCTATATTAAAACTAGCAAAACATAATTTTCTTTTCGGTCTAAAAACATCATTATTTTTTCATCTTCTGACAATTAAAAATTTGAAAATCAAACCTATTTAAATACAGCCAGTATTTAAGTTCAAAATCATTAACACGTCTCCCACGCTATGCTTTCCAATTCGAGAACTCTTCTATCTCATCAGTTATCCGCTCTGCAACAGATATTACCGGCCCATTACCACTTCAACTTGCTAATTCTCTTATCTTCTTCGGCAAATTTCAGAATTTCTGATCCTATCCACAAAGAAACTCTGAGAATAGCTCACAAAATAGCTCACTGAGCTACTTTGAACTTGTGGTTCAAGTCGCTCATGTGGATCAGTCATGACATGAGAGACCACGTTTCGGCATCATCACTGGCAGGATGCAATGATTAAATAACTTGGTCTTCGGACATTGCGGTAGTGGTGACAAGAACAGATGAAGCAGTTTCCCGAATGCAGAGTGGGTTTCGAGTATTTGTTTCGCCTGATTGCTTCTTCAGTACGCGGTGATCACATCGTATCTGCTTCTTGCTCGTTTTATTAAGAGTCATATCTGAAGTCGCGTCGTTTCGTGACTGTTCTCGCTTTTTCCTCACAAGATCCAGAGAGTTGTTCTGTGTGAAATACATGTTTCACAAAAAACAACAACAAAGACCATAAATAGAGCCTATAGATTTCTATTTTTTCATGTAAATGTCGACAGACGGGCTGATGGTACACTTAATAATTTAATACTTAACAACTTCCATCACATACTGACAAGCAACGCCAGTGCTTTGCTGACTCTAATTGAACAAAGAATTAGGGATAAGGAGGGGATAATGGGCTTTGGGTGGGGGAACTTTACTTAGTAATACTGCTTCAGAGGATTAACGGGGTCTCTCTCTTTGCCTTCATGAAGCTCAAATAAAATACCAACTAAATACATTTTATAACTAAGTCCCTATGTAGAAAATCTTACAAATGTAATCTGCAAATAAACAATTTTTGTTATTAAATACTTATAATACGTTTGAAGTAAATTGAATTTCACTTTTCAATTTCCGGGTACAAACTTGTTGTCATTATCTACCTATACTTATCTACTAAAGAAATATGTTTCAACTTGTATATTAAGCTATGTCATACTGCTGAAAATTAAATTAATTTATACTTATAAATAAATAAATAACCACAAAAGAGTTGTGCGCGGCTACGCTCACGTCATCTGTAAACTTTAGAAATAAAATGTTAATTAATAAAAATTTGATCTTTATAATAATCTTAACTTTTTTTTCTGTATCCATTCTTCTAATAATAATTCATATAAGTAAGATATGACCTAACCTAAAAAATGCAAAGACCTAACTTCCCAAAAGAAGTGAGACCTGCCGTGAGTTGGAACAGAAAAATCTCATACAATCGTCCAACTCTCCTACAGACCGAGCTCGTCTGCTAGCTGCTTCACGTTGGGAATCAGGTTTTTGGCTACACACACTTCCACCCGTACATCTAGGAATTTTTCTTGACAACAACACATTCCGAGTGTCCATTTCACTTCGTATAGGAGCGCCCTGTTTAGTTCCTCACCGAAGTGTTTGTGGTGAAAATGTTAATTCGATCGGTCACCATGGTTTACCCTGCAAAAAAAGTGCTGGCCGCATTGCTCGCCATAGCGCTCTGAATGTTATCATCCGTCGGGCCTTTGCAAGTGCCAACGTCGCAGCAATTTTGGAACCAAACGGCCTATCACGCGATGATGGCAAGAGGCCTGATGGTATATGACTCTCATTCCGTGGAAAATGGGACGTCCGCTTGTGTGGGACGCCACATGTGCTGACACCTTGGCGCCGTCTCATCTTTCAGAAACCTCACTGAATGCCGGTGGTGCGGCTACATATGCAAAACATCTCAAGAGGCGTAAATATTCTAATTTAGATAAAGAATATATACCTATTTATGCCGTTTGGAGTGGAGACACTTGGACCATGGGGACCGGACGCGTTAAAGATTTTCAAAGATCTGTCTGGAAGGTTAATTACGGCCACTCGTGACCAAAATGCCGGTTTCTACTTCGGAAAAAAACTTAGTATCGCCATTCAACGAGGCAATGCCGCCAGCATTTTGGACACGCTGCCTCAAATATCAGAACATTTACTTCTTACGTGATTAAACATTATTATTAATTTTATATTTTTGTAAAATAACTTATATTTACTTAATTAATTATGTTCAAAGAAATTTAAAAATAACAATAATCTTCTGACTTGTTGATAATAACTTTGATGCCCAGAAGGTCTATGTTTTTGTCTTTCTTTATTTATTTATTGCCAAAGACGCCGGGCAGAACCATCGATTTTGATCTCTACTGCCAACAACTGATGAGATTAAAGTAAAAAGTTGAGAAAAAGCGACCGGAATTGATCAATAGAAAGGGTGTGGTCTTTCATTACGACAACGCTAGATCACACACATATTTAGCCACTCAGCAAAGATTAAGAGAAGTGTTAATGCATCCGCCATATAGCCCTGAAACTGCACCTTCAGATTTCCACCTGTTTCGGTCTCTTCTGTATTCTTCATGCAGTGTCAGGTTAACATCAAGAGAGGACTGCCAAAACTACTTGTCGCGTTTTTTTGATCAGAAGTTCCAAAATTTGGCAAAAAGTCATCGAACAAAACGGCACATAAATACTTTAATTAAATGTAAATAAACTTTGAAAAAAAAAAGTACCTATTGAGTTTTCATATCAAATGCAATAAATAAAATAACATGTATTTTATTTTTTCAAATAAAAAAAAACGGCATTGGCGTCTCGCAATACATATAATATGTGCCCGCATATACCTACCTAGTGTAGTGGTATTAATTTCCATTGGATTTAAATCGGCTGGCGAAAGCTTTGATTAACTAACCGTGAAATATTGTATCGGGGATGACAGTAACACTAGAAACTCCATTTCACAAAAAATATTAATTCATACTTGATCAGCGTTCTAGTTTTTTTTAAATCTTAACACCTACCATCAAGTGGACCTGACGGTCCACTTGATGGTAGGTGGGTACCGTCGCCTATAACACAAGCAACGCCAAAGCTGCTGCAAGTGCGCTGCCGACTACTAGGATTAACGATAAGGGACTAGGAGATTGGACCACCGAAACACAACAGCATACGTGCTGTTATTTCATGGTGGTCTTCTGTTAGGGGGTGGTTACTGCAATTTAATATGTTTTTGACAAAATCGTTAGTAATTAAATTCAAGTTATAAGTATAGTTTTAAGTAGTATATAAGACAGGCTGACGGTCCACTTGATGGTAGGTGGCTCTGTCGCCTATAACGCAAGCAACACCTCAGGTGCTGCAAGTGCGCTGCCGATTACAGTAAGATTAAGGATAAGTGATTGAACCAGGTACAGGGAAATTGGCTCTGGCGTCCCTTTACTCACTCACCGAAACACATGGTGTTATTTCACGGTGGTCTTCTGGAAAGTGGTAGTACTAACTAAATAAAATAACTACAATCCATTTACTGTAATAGGACCAGACGTTATATTATATTTCGATGAATATAGGACACGTAAACAGCTCATCAAAGTGGTATAATTAGAAATTCATCAATTATTCGTCTGAATTCGGTCTACAACAATAAATGTAATATGATTGATGATACCAGCTGTGTGTTCCACTCGTATAGATATACCTATAATTAAATTTCTATTATACTCTCCGAGGCTTTAATATTTAATGCCAAGATAATGGAACGAATGTCCTTTAATATATTTATCGATTTATCCGTTTCGAAATATTGTAACTGAGGAAAGTAGTCATTGTCCTTTTCAAAGATACAATGTTTCAGTTGGGTTCTCGTAGACTTTAGCTCACAAAATACATTATACCTAATATACGAAGTTTGCAAAGTCGTATGAATAATTTATATATTCATACAATTTACATTTGTATCCAAAAAACACAGCCCGTGTTTTTTTATTGCGGAGTTCTTCAATAATGTACGACTTCCTAGTTTGAGTTTCTATTAAAGATTCTACAAAATTCAACTGTTCTACCAAGGAATCAAAGAACATTTTTTACAGTGTTCTTTTTGTTCTTACATGATTTTTAAAGAAGTAAACTTGATAATTGTATAAATATAACTAATTAGCAACGAGCCGCCAGCTTCGCAACATTGCGTTTTAACCTTCTCCGTTTTGGTCTTTCAATTAGTGAAAATCGTATCAAAATTCGTTGAGTTGTTTATAGAAGAAGTTAACAGAAAAACATACAGAGACTGACATATACTTAAATATTGATAAAATAAGCAACGATGTCGTCCGCGTTTCGGTATAAATAAAACCCTTATATGTTTGTTCTGATTTATAAACTACTAGCGACCCGCCCCCGGCTTCGCTCGGCATGCAATTTTTATATATATGAACATTCTCAGTTTATCCCTCCTTCCATTAGTGAAACCCGAATTAAAATCGGTCTACCCGTTTACGCGTGATGCCGTGACCAAGGGAAATGGGGATTCATTTTTATATATAGAGATATACCTATATTACAGTAAAATTTCATCATAATTCGTTAAGTAGTTTTATCGTGAATGAGTAACAAACTGTCATTCTCACAAATGTATAAGTATTTTAAGATTTAAGATTAGATAATGGCAACCCCGTGTTAACTTTTTGAGCTGTGTCCAGTATCTATGGTGTCTTGGATATAAATGACCGAATAAAAAAATAAAAAACGAATATAAAATAAAACTTGTAACGTAATCAATTTATTTATTTACGGTGTTTTATGTAGGCTGCTAATTATAATAAATGGCGACGAGGATGGGATACGGGAATATCTAATCATATCCAAGAAGTTAGTTATTACTTCTCTAAGATAGGTTGAATATGGGATTTGTATGTATCTCAGAATCTAAACTAGTCTGATATTGCAAACCGAGTCTACGAATTGCCTTAAATTACTTTATTAGCAAGAAGTGGTACGCAAATGGAGTTTCCTTCAGCGTGTTGAGTGAGGGCCGTGGGGTCACCCTCACACCACCGAGTCACTCGAGGGGCGAGGGTTCAACAGATGACTCAAATAATATAGTGTAGGGGAAGTTTAACGGAAACAGGCGACATTGAAACGTGTACCCACTAAAGATCTTAATTTTACATCAAAACTAGCTGGCGCCCGCGACTTCGTCCGCGTTGAAAAAGAAAAATATAAAGCCTGATAAAATATAATATATAATTAAGGCCTCTTACGCACTGACGACCAGTGCCAGAGGCCAGTGAGTTTTGGATTTTAATAAGCAATTGCTTTGAGCCCCTGCGCACTTAGCGACCAGCGACCAGCGGCCAACATTGTCCGCGGCGTCCAATAGATATAGTATTTCTCTCGCATAGTAATGGATGCACCCAAAACTGTTTTTTACGTGAAATCTTCCGTTTTCGTAGTAAATACACAAGCACAGATATGATTATCCATCTTGCCACAACCCTTGGAAGTCGACTGCAAGTTTTAGGGCGCCTTTGCACTGAGCGACCAAGCCGCGGCGGCCACGATTGCCGCTTGGTCGCGTAGTGCGTATACAGCCGCTATATGTCGAGCGGCCAAAACTTGCAGTCGACTTCCAAGGGGATTTATCTGATGATAAATCCCATAAAACTTTTCTACTTTCAATTTCGACTATGAACCTTTCTGTATCAAAATGATCAGACATTTTAAAATAATAACACTCTGTAGCTATGCACATCTGGTCGCCGCGACCGATGCGGTTGCACTGATGAATTTTAATACAGAAGTGATGATCTCGACGGCCACCGCTGGTCGCCGGTCGCGCGGCATTCTATTGGACGCCGCGGCCAATGTTGGCCGCCTGTCGCTGGCCGCTAAGTGCGCAGGGGCTCAAAGCGATTGCTTATTAAAATCCAAAACTCACTGGCCGCCACGACCTGTAGCTCTAGCATGAGTTTACGATGACCGCACTCGCTAGCGAGAGCGTAAAAAAATTATAGGGAAAATTTTTTACGCTAAATTTTCTACAGCGCCTCCAGCGGTCACTCAAAGAACTAAAATCGGTAGTATGAGTTGCACAAGTAAAAAACCTATCGAAACCGTAGTCGCTAGCGAGTAAGGTGTTGCACTTTTGCTGTACAAATTCGGTACCACGAGTCACAAACTCGACAGACGCTGTCGAGAGTTCGGCGCTCACTGTTGTTGCAGCACTCACCTATGTTTTCAACGTGAGAAAGCTAAATCTATTGCAAATATAGACGATATTCACTTTTAATATCCTCTATATTGTAGTTATTATCATTGAAGTGCTGGAAAATATTTTAATTCAACAACAACCTCAACAAAGGTATGTACTTGTAGACGTTTAAACCAACAAATTTAAAACTTCTATAATTCCTATGAGTTATATTGTATTGCGCGCTCGTTAATGTTCCGCATAATAATCAATCATCACGTCTTTGTCTTTCGTGTAACGTTAGAAAGAGACGATGAATGGGTGTGAAGTGAGCACGGATGCCATACTCTATCGAGTTGACTGTAGTGAGTATAGTTAACTACAGGGTGACTCGTGGTAGGTTAAATTAAATCCGACTATACTAATGGCGTTCGCTCGCTTACTGCATTCGTCGTGTCAGTCGAATCAACTATCGAAACTCATACTAGAGCTACTGGTCGCTGCGGCCATGGTCGCCAGTGCATAAGAGGCCTTATATTCAATGTTTATTGCTGTTGTAGTTTTGTCAGGCGTTGGATTTTTTTTAAATATGATCCCTCTGAGACGCCCTGAGAATCTGTATGCAAAATTTCATTATGATCTGTTGAGTAGATAAGGCGTGAAAAGGTAACAGACAGACAGAGTTACTTTCACATTTATAATATTACTAGCTGGCGCCCGTGGCTTCGCCTGCGTTGAAAAATAAAACATTAAATCCATATTTCCATACCATATTAAAAATGTGACAGTAACTCTGTATGTTACCTTTTCACGCCTAAACCGTTGAATCGATCATAATGAAATTTAGCATACACGTTATCAGGGATGCAGGAAAGAACATAGGGTACCTTTCATCCAGAAATAAAGTACTGTTCCCGAGGGATGATCTAACGCCTGGAAAAGCTATAACTGCAATAAAGATGTTAGACGTTACATTGCTCAAATATTTACTCAGGAGTTATTTTTTTTATTTTTCACCGCGGGCGAAGTCGCAGGCGCCAGCTAGTAGTAGATATATAAAATCGTAAAGCCCCTATGGCTTAGTTTTTCCAAACTGAGCTAGGTACCATATAATACACCCGTCAGCCATGTTTGTTTAGATTCTTGCTTAGTGCACTTCAAGTCGTGAGTTACGTGCGTGCAACACTTAAGTGCACTGACAAAATTTGCTAAATCTCTTTTTAGGGAAACGAGATTCATTTCTTCGACGTGTGTACTTGGCTTTATAACGTTGTGAGAAAGATTTTTTTCACAGAAATCGTTGATATTGTTAAAATTCAATGTGTCAACCCAAGCGAGATTTAATAAAAACGGGGTTGACTTTTATAAACTAGCGCCTTTATCGAAAAAATAAACGTTCAAAAAATACACAAGTTCATAAGTTTCGTTACTTATTCATTTGAATTTATGTTTAAACGAAGCAAACTAATACCAAAATCGTTAACGAATAAAGTAAAAGTAACGAATAAGTAACGAATAAGTTCTATATAGTTGAGAAAAATCCAAATTCACATGCAATGCAATTTGTTGCTTAAGTTTTTTTGTTAATGGAAGATTTATTTCAAAAGCTAAGGAAGTTTCTTGTCCTAGATTCAACATTTTTATTGTGTTTGACGATATATAAATTAGTCAAAGTTTACATATATCTATATCAATATACATTTAATAAAATCATAAATATTAAATATTTTTCCAAAAAAAAAAAAAAAACAATCTGTACACGTTGTACTTATGTTGCCGAGGTCAAAATAATAATTTTTGGAATTTTTGTATGTTTGTCTGTGCGTTTGTGCACGCTAATCTCTGAAACGGCTTAACCGATTTGAATGCGGTTTTCACTGATGTATTGTAGCAGGCTTCCCGTAACATCTAATTAGTGTTTTCCAATCGGTTTACAAATAAAAAAGTTACGCGCTATGCCGAATACAACGTGTACGAAGTTGCGGTCTCAGCTAGTAATTAAATAAATATCAATTGTTAGAAAGGTCTTATATTAAAAAGTGTAGGTAATGAAAAAAGATAAACGACAAAGTTTTGCAGAGATATGTGTTAATCTCAAAATACCAAAGAAAGCAGAAGACGCACTTAAAACTAGCAATAGGATCTAGACTTGTTTTGATTATCTACCTACTGATTACTTCACAGCAAGTAGTCATTCTGTGTACACGGCATACGTTAAATTATTATTTTTTTTAAATTTGTTTTATTTAAATTCCTATTTATTAAAATTTTATTTTAATCCTAAATTTGCAAGAAATATTCACTACATTTCGGATATGTGGTACAAGTAGTCTTTTGACATGCTTTTATTTACTAGTTAAACCCTATCCCTTACTATCCCATCCCATTATTTATTAATTAACCTACCACATACCTACCAACTATGCTTTGCATATAAATTGAAATAACAGATCAGAAACTTTCACTCCTCTGTTTGTCAACCGATTTTCTTATTATTTTTTATTTCGTACTAGCGGCCCGCCCCCGGCTTCGCCCGGCGTGCAATTTTTATATACCCTAAAACATTCCCCGTTTATCCCTCTTTCCATTAGCGAAAACCGAATTAAAATCGGTCTATCTGTTCACGCGTGATGCCGTGACCAAGGGAAATGGGGATTCATTTTTATATATAAGATTTAAGTAGTAACACTTTGGGCAGCCTGTCGCAGTTACCACCATGAAAGAACATCAATGTGTGTTGTTGAGCTTCGCTGAGTGATAAGAGATACCAGATCCCATTTCTATTCCTTCCTAATCTCTTATACCTATTTATTCCTACTATGTTCAGCAGCGCACTTGCAGCATTCATGGCGTTGCTTGTGTTATAGGCGACGGTGGCCACCTACCATCAAGTGGACCGTCAGTCTTTTTGATGAAAAAAAAAACGGGCCAACTTCGAGTTGAACTCGCGTGAAGAGGGTTCCGTACGATGTTACCTATCCGCACAATATTGAGTGGTTTACCATGTTATTTTAATATCATGGACTTCTTATAGGTTTTCCTATAATCTATAAGTAGAAAACTAATTTCTGTATTTTTTCAAAATTTTAGGTTCAGTAGTTTCGGAGATGGGGGTGGGAGAATGGTCGGACAGACGGACACACGAGTGATCCTATTAGGGTTCCGTTTTTTTATTCGGACGTACGGAACCCTAAAAAAATAATAAAAATTCTTTTCCACCTTTGTAATGTTTATCGACCAATGGGCGAACACTAATAATCACAGGCGTTCTTGTTTTTGGAGACAGAGACATTAGGTATATCATCCAATTACGAAAACGGGCTTCTGAGTTGTTGCTATATATCTTGTATAGAAGAATTTTCTAATTAATTGTTTTTTATTACGTTACGAGTAACTTTAATATACACATAAAAAACCAATCCATATTTACACTGGCGTCAATGGTAACGTAATACAAATAAGCAGGTTTTATCGTATGTGATCACGTGTACATAGTAGTCGTATTTTATTGATCGCTTTATTAACCTTGTCCTTAGAGTCTATAATCTAACTTCCTGTGTATATGATTCAATTATCTCAAGCTGTTCATGAACTCCCGAAGCGAGCTACTCAACATTTAAACTTCGTGGCAGTGTTGGGCATTAATCAATTAAAATTTTAATTGATTATTTAATTGATGAAAAATTCAATTGCGATTAATTTAATTACGATTGAAATTAATTGCAATTAAAGTAATAACTGCATGTTACAATTAAATTATTTGAATTAATCTATATTGATTGTATCTTGCAATTAAATTAATTGCAATTAACTTTTTAAATTGTTTTAAAAGACAATTAAAATTAACAATAAAATTATCTTACTTTGATATGGAAAAATACATGACTTTAAGTGAACTGATATTGGTATAAATAGCGTGTAATAGTACTAATTTTATTCATAACTTACATTACATTTTAATTTTGACGCAACTGTGATTTTCATGCAGACGTTGATAAGCAATACGCTAAACCAATATTTTTGGAAAATTTTGATTCATTTTCATAAAAAATATTTCTGAACCCAAACATACTTTCGATAAGTTTTGAAAGAAATATTGATCAAGACGTTATTGCTTATTTCATCCATATATAATAATAAGTTTTAATTGTTAGTTTTTAATTGAACATCAAATCAATTAACAAATTAAATAATTATTAATTACGAAACTTACGATTACCAATTACTTAATTGTTAGTTGCAAGTTTTTGGAATTACAATTAATTAATTTTTAGTTGCAGGTTTTTAAAATTACAATTAATTAATTGTTAATTGCAACAAACATGTTTAACAATTAATTAATTGTTAATTTTTAGTTGTTCAAAAATTTAATTTTGCCCAACACTGCTTCGTGATGATCCTCAATGACTGTCAGAAAAATTGTGGTCTTTATGTTACTATTGTACAGTATTTTTTATCGTTGGACTAAAAATCGTTGCTAATAAAACGTTTACAAAAAAATTGAAATAATAATTATACCTACCATTAATGAAAATAACTGATGTAACAAAATACTTAAAAAAAAACTATTTTGGCAATCGCTTACGACAATACCTTTGACAGGATTCTTTCAATATTTTGTTTTCCTGCAAGGACAAAGTGTTTTATGGCAACACTAACAGCTGAGAGTATAATGACCACAACTGTCTTTGTCGCTCTTGTGAATCTTAAGAGACACAGAATGAAACGGAGAATAATTTCTATCGTGTTTAGAAACACTATCTGACTCTTTCAAACATTTAGTACGCAGTGAGGAGTAAACGGGACAGTTATATAATACACCAGGAAAGTATTGATCCGTCTCTCGTGATGACCTTGAACGGAGGATCACTAACTCATCGGTTTGCCAACTTTTACGCCTCGGGGTTGCCAATTTCATTCAATTTCGAAAGTAATAAATTATTCCCGTCGTCTACCTTCTTTGAGAACATTCACTATTCAAAGGAGATTTGGGAAAATGTATGATAGAGGATAAGGACTCTTTTTATATACATTAAATATACAAGCTAAATAAAGATATACTGCATAAACGGATATATACATACATAAATCTTATTCATATTTTGTTATTATTTTGATTGAACTAATAATTGTATTGTGACAATGCGAATATTTTTCGTATATAAAATACGCATTATTTTACGTATAAAAGTGTGTCATTGATAATTTCGAATTCCATTATTGAATTGTTTCTTTCTTGTTTATTGACTTATAGCATGGAAATGCTATAAGCCAATGAGCATATGATATATTATGCTCATTAACATTTGTTGATTCATTCATTTAACTAATTTCTAATAACGCTGTGCTTTCTTTCTGTGATGTTTTTGTAATGTTTCTTTCTGTGAGGTAGTAGGTATATTATGTTTAAGTAAGTATGTCTTTAGTTGGTAGTTAAGCCTTATGAAATAAATAAATACGTAAACAATATTAAAAAACAAAAAATTAAATATAATAAATAATACCGAATCATACATGCATACATGAACATTAATAGCGTCTTGCGAATGGTGTGCAGGATACGCGATACAAAATTATCATCTAAGTTTGTGAGGATATATGAATACTCTTCCACGCAATACTCTTCCACGGAGTATTGCGTTCTTGAGGATAGACTCTTCCACGCAAGAACTACTGATTGGATTTTCATGAAGCTTTACAGTAATAATTGTTAGGCCATAAATAAATGATTGGTCACCGCTAGCGCCTGTGCACAAAAATATTATGGGGCAATTAATACTGTGCCGGAGTCGGCGTACTCGGCAATAGTCTCGGTGGGGACATAAAAGTTACACTTTGTTGGTGTAAAATTAAACAATTTCATTTATTGATATTAATTTCCACATTAACTTGGGTAAAAGTTATCACACTTCAACATTTTTAATTACACAAGTAAGGGTAAAAGTTATCACACTTCAACCTTTTTTACTCACACAAGTAAGTATCAGGACAAATAGAGAGAAATTAGTTGCCGCACATTTGGAACTATTTTCATAAGATCTGATTGGACCAATCATTAATCTATGACATTAGCAATAATCTTATATATAAAAATGAATCCCCATTTCTCCTGGTCACGGAATCACGCGTGAACGGGTAGACCGATTTTAATTCGATTTTCACTAATGAAAAGAGGGATGAGCGGTGAATGTTTTAGGGTATATAAAAATTGCACGCCGGGCGAAGCCGGGGGCGGGTCGCTAGTCTATATATATAAAAATGAATCCCAATCCCCTTGGTCACGGCATCACGCGTGAACGGGTAGACCGATTTTAATTCGGTTTTCACTAGTGGAAAGAGTGATAAACGGGGAATGTTCATATATATAAAAATTGCATGCCGGGAGAAGCCGGGGGCGGGTGGCTAGTATTTTTATAAAGATATTCGTACGAAGTTGCATTTAAAAGCTATCCTATAACGTGCCTGGTGCTCGTATAATTTTTTTGGAATACATTTTTTTTGCTATTGTCTTTGTTTTACCTACAAAAATATTGTCATTAGTGAATCAACACTTAATTATATTTAAATTTTAAAATACCTCCATTACATGATTATAATATTGAATCTCGCGTCACGTTTGCAAATAAGTTGTCCTAATATTGAAACCAGAATTTTCCACAAGCCGTTATTACGCGGCAGACTTTTGTGAATTAATTTGAACCTTTGTTAGATCCCAACGCGGTTGGATTGGAGGGTGAACTTATCAAGGATTCATACAAAATGGACTTCTGAACACGTCGTTTAGAAGGCTATGCTGAAAATGTATTCGATCCATTAAAGATATTTTACTAACACAAACATATAGGTACACCGTGGATAGGATGAAACTAAGTACGTAAAAACTTCAAGTTCCGAAACTCTATCTTGTGTGATGTTTACAAGAAGTTTTCCCATTATGTGAATATGTGCGAAGCGAGTCCCGAAGTAGGGCAAGTGTACAAAAGAATAACTCATGCGCGTATAATGAATGCATCGTGCCTGTACGATGCATAATGTGGCATCTTCGTAGTGCTAGGTGAGCTCAGTCGCTCTTGGCCTTGTTGTCCAGATTATTCATTCGTCATATCTTTTATGAAACTAAGTACCTAAGGTAGATATTTTACTTAGTAGGGCAGGGCACACTGTGTTTCGCATTCATAAATTGGTCAGCCCCTCTGAAAACCTTACAGAGATCGCCCTAAGGGCTCATTTTCATCACGCGTGGGCGCGGCCAAAAAGCACGCTGTCTCACCTAGCATCGCGTCCGACAGAGATTATTGAGTGAAATGCACGACAATTCAAAGTAAACCGAGAGCGTAAAAATAAACGAAAAGTCCTTTGAAAAATGGAGTTTTATGAAAAAACTTCTGCATAAATCATTTATTCCATTTTTTTAAATGAATAGAATCATTACATCCCTTCGTAATGTAATAAAAAGAGTGTATACATAAAATTGTAATAAATTTTAAATAAAATAAAGTCGAAAAAATATATTTTAAAAATTTAGAAAACGGTAAAGGGATCCCGAAATATGCATTGTCTACCGGCCCTGACATGGTTAATCCGGCTCTAGCCAGTGTTTGATAAATTTAAAGTGTGTTGTTATTAAATTTCTTCTTAGAGTCCGTCGGATGAGTGGAAGTGCGTATTACACGTATACGCACTTTCTTATGCAATGGCCAATAAATAATTTGTAATGCAATGGCTTGTTTAAAAGAATATTCTAACTACTGCTTTGTGTTGTGCTGAGGTGCTCGACAAGATTTCTGATCCCGGTTATGGCCTGTACCTCAACTTCAAAATGAGCCAGGGTTCCATTTACTCACATTATTTTCTTTAAATTTTACCGTGATTATGTTTTTAGGGTTCCGACGACGTCCGAATAAAAAAACGGAACCCTTATAGGATAACTCGTGTGTCCGTCTGTCCGACCATTCCCCCCCCCCCCCCTCCTTATCTCCGAAACTACTGAACCTAAAATTTTGAAAAAAAAAATACAGAAATTAGTTTTCTACTTATATATTATAGGAAAACCTATAAGAAGTCCATGATATTAAAGTAACATGGTAAATCACTCAATATTGTGCGGATAGGTAACATCGTACGGAACCCTCTTCACGCGAGTTCAACTCGCACTTGTCCCGTTTTTTATTATTGTCACAATTTAAGAGGTAGCTCATATGCTGTCGTTTCACGATGGTCTTCTGTAAGAGGGTGGTTACTGCTGCCAAACGTAAACGCAGTGTGTCCGGCCACTATTTCAATTTATTTCTTTTGTCGACAGGACTTCGCTCCCAGTCGCCCAGTTCAGCCGAGGCGATTTCAACCTGTGGTCCGTTCTGAAGAATTGCGTCGGTAAAGAACTTTCCAAGATCACCATGCCGGTTGTGTTCAACGAGCCCCTCTCCTTCCTTCAGCGAATGCTCGAGTACTTAGAGTATGCACACTTGCTCCGCATGGCCTCTGAACAAACGGATCCAGTGGCTAGAATGGAGTATATTGCAGGCAAGTCAAATACTTGAATATCCTAACTGATATTATAAATGCATGTTGTTGTTACGCTTTCACGCTTTAACTGCTCAACCGATTATCGTGAAATTTTACATACACGTTGTCAAGGGTATAGAAAAGGACATAGGGTACCTTTTATCCAGAATAAAGTATCATCTAGAATTCCCAAGGTATCATCTAGATTTTTTTTATGTCAAGATCGGCAAACGGGCTGACGGTCCACTTGATTTATAGGCGACGGTAGTAGGTGACTACCGTCGCCTATAACACAAGCAACGCCACAGATGCTGCATGTGCGCTGCCGACTATAGTAGGATTAAGGATGTGGGATTGGGAAGGGATAAGGAAATGGGCTCTGGCATCCCTTACTCACTCACTGAAACACAACTGAAAAAACTTCTGGAAAAAAAAGCACACATGCTGAAAAAACTTGAAAACTTGTCCGGCAGCGGTAAAGACGGTATAATATTTTTGCCTACAAAATTTTAGCAAAAGAAAACCGTTATTGGACAATTCAGTCAACAAGGGAAGCGTCTTAGAACTAACTAAATTGCATACATAATATAGTGAATCCAACTTATTCCTCTATTCGAGATATCACTTTTTTATTGTGTTCTAGGGCTGTTTCTTAGGAATCACCAGTAATATATGTCTATATCTATACACATTATAAAACTAGCTGAGCCCGTAACTTCGTGTGCGTGGTTTATGGTATAGCGCGTAACTTTTTTGTTTGTTAACCGATTGGAATGAAACAAACACTAAATGTTACAGGAAGCTTTCTACAATACACCAGTGAAAACTGCATTCAAATCGGTTAAGCCGTTTCTGAGATTAGCGTGCACAAACGCACAGACAGACAGATAACTAGATATAAATTCTAAAAACTATTATTTTGTCCTCGGTATCTAACATAAGTACAACGTGTACAAATTGTTTTTTTGAAAAAATATTTAATGTACAAACACTGCTCGTTTACGATTTTAGTTTAAATTGCTCTCTCCGTTTTTAATATATAAAAAACATAATACTTATTCCTTCACCCATATTTTCTTGATTTTTGCAGCGTTTGCAGTTAGCGCTTTAGCTTCAAATTGGGAACGTTTAGGCAAACCCTTCAACCCACTCCTGGGTGAAACTTACGAACTGGAGCGACCGGAATTCAGGGCAGTTTGCGAACAGGTATAAATCCTAATTTATTTGTTACTGATTGTAAAAAGGAAACCATTACTGGCTTGGAACAGCTTGAAAACTTTCTTTGAAACACTCAAAGTTTAAATTGAATGAAAGCACAGTAGTTGGTAAGGTATAATTCGCTTAAACTGTTCCAAGCCAAGGCTTCGAATGTTTCACAAGGAGATTACAACCCAATTAATAATGTTGCTAAAGTGCTAGGCAATTTGTAGGATAATCGTCCTCATTATTGCAGGACTTCTAATATAAATTATACCATCTGAATTTGTTACTATCCTGCCGAAATATCCGTCTGGCGAAAGAGAGCACCTCCATTAAGGGGCGTCCAGATTAAATAACATCCACAGTGTTTAACATTGCTATATAAAATTGCAACATAAAACAAGACTGCATGTACACACTAAAATAACATTGCAGTATAACAAAGTTAACTAATATCAAACGTTTATTAATGCATACAATCCACACATATAAAACATGGTATATAAATAAATAGGTTTTATAACATACGAGTATTTTGTTATATAATCTGGACTTATCTTTATACAGACGGGACGGTAAGTGTGCTTGTTATTTTGCTTACCGTAAGGCTAAGGTTGCCTGGAAGAAATCGCTATAAAGCGATAAGGCCGCCTTTTGTACCATTACTTGTTCTTTCTTTCTTTTTTAATTTTTTTTATGTTTATAGTACAAATAAAGTATATTAATAATAATAACAATGTTTAAGAAAGGGTTGCCTTGCAAGTCTTAACATTATCTCTATGAATATATATATATATATATATATATATATATATATATATATATATATATATATATATATATATATATATATATATATATATATATATATGTGTGTTATTTATTTATTGAATAGCAAACCTAACAGCATACAAAAAATTACAAATACATTTTAAAGAAAATTAAATTTTTACAAAGCCTATTACTAGGTCTGACAAATTACATTTTAAAAGTACAAATATATATATATATACACAAACATACATACATATAAATATAAATATTTATATGGGTGATTGCGTGTGTGAGGGTGAGTGATTTACTAATGTTAATGCGTGTGTTGTGTGTGTGCGCGTGCGCGCTCTGTATACATATATATAGGGTATAAATCTGAAGGAGTTCTAAAGCAGCGATTACGAAATCAGCAAAACGGGGCGGGCGATAGCGACAAACACAAATGTATGGAACTTAAAGCTCGGCGGGAAACAGCGTGCCTCGAGGTTGTCTCGCTCCGCACCATTCCGCCCGTTTCGAAATCTCAGCCTCCTAAATTATCTGTTTAAAGCAATAATGTACACTTTTCTTCAGGTATCTCACCACCCTCCAGTCTCGGCGTTTCACGCGGACAGCCCTCACTTCGTGTTCCACGGCTCTGTCCATCCAAAACTGAAATTCTGCGGGAAGAGTGTAGAGATCCAACCGAAGGGACATGTCACTGTAGAGTTACCCAGGTGAGTTCTCTTACTGTTTTGACCTGTATCACAGCCTTTACATATTACATATATTACGTTCTATTGCTTATATTGGGATTTAAGCTCAAAATACATTATATTCCAATATAATGTATATGTATATTGAGTCCAATAAAAGCTGATGATTACATCATTCAAACCCACGGCGGATATTTTTTTTATGTTAAGGTCGGCAGACAGGCTGACGGTCCACTTGATGGTAGGTGGCTACCGTCGCCTATAACACAAGCAACGCCTAAGCTGCCGCAAGTGCGCTGCCGACTGCAGTAGGATTAAGGATAAGGGATTAGGAATGGATAGGGAAATGGGCTCCGGCATCCCTTACTCACTCACCGAAACACAACAGCACACGTGCTGTTATTTCACGGTGGTCTTCTGTAATGGGGTGGTTACTGCCGCCAGACGGGCTGCCCAAATGACTGCGAACATGCCCCATGCAGTGTGCCCTGCCACTACTCTCCAAATCCAGACTAGAGCCAAATTTGAAAATTGACTTATTGATTGATTAAACTCTTTGTAATACAATAATCATTGCTATTAACTCACAAAAATACCGAAATCCTTTTACTATTCTCCCTATTCTCACGGGATTCCATTAAAACAATTCGTGCGTTGGATTAAATATTTTGAAATGTAAAATGTTTGAATTAGTAAGCGTTTAAATGTATTCAATATTCATCGCTTTAAATCTACTGATGTTGTGTAGATGGGGCGAAGCATACACATGGAGCAACGTGAACTGTTGCGTCCACAACGTGATAGTGGGCAAGCTGTGGATAGAGCAGTATGGACCAATGGAGGTGGTCTGTCACGGTGGGGCTGGTCTTAAGGCGAACCTTGTCTTCAAGCCGGCAGGCTTCAACAACAGGGACCTGCATAGAGTTGATGGATTCATTGTCGACTCTAAGTAAGTACTTCTTATGTATGAGTGCATCAACTTGTTTCAACTTATCGGCGTGCTGGATTGAATATGACCCGTGAATTCCTAGTAGTTATATATGTATATATAAATTAGTATGAAGTCCGTTGGCGACTGGTTTTATAAAAAACAAGTATTTTTTGTACCGTTGCAAAATCCTGCTGTAGTTAAGAACAGCGGTAGCTTTAAACGTGATATACTGCCCCTCATCTATTAGGTTTAGTAAATGGCGTCTAGAAGGGTGCTGACTAGAAAGGCATTTCCTTTGTCGTAGTATAGAACTACCACGTCGTAGTATAGTATAAAACAACTACGGGGACGTGTTACTATTTTCATTACTATTTCCACAACTTAAATCTAATCATCTACTGATCTATAACCATAAAAGTACCTGTTGTATATGAATTTTCAGTAAAAAGCGTGTCCGTTTCCTGTACGGCAAATGGACGGAGTACATAAAGTGTTGCAGTGCGGCCGCCCACGAGCAATGGGCGCGGGACCGCGGCGAAGAGGCGACTCCTGCGCACACGCCGAAGAAAGTGCTAGCCAAACTCAACAGCTTCAAAGTGGGCGCCCTGCGCTCCATGTCCATTCAAGACGTGAGCATCCTACTGCCTCTTATGCTTCATCATATTTATTTATCAATTATCGCTTTTAATGATATCGATATTTAAACAAGTTCCAATAATTTGTTGTTGTTTTCGTTTGTTCTGAATATTGTTAGTTATCAAAATAAAATAAATTGTGTTTCTCCGCGCATGATTATATCATTAAATACTAATACATTAAAACACAATACTGTGTGCGGTTTCAGTAGAAATAAGTTTTCCTTAATTTCCAGCCAGAGGACGGAGACAACTCTGACGACGTTCCCAAACCGGACGAGTCGTACAACATTGAAATACCGGACTCCGTTACGTTGTGGGAGGCTCGGCAGCGACCCTCAAATAGTGCACAGGTAGTTGAAATCCACATTTTAACTTACTTCATCTAATACTCTAATGTATCTCAAAGTAAAAAGTTCCTCTCCGAAAATTTGGAAATGATATCCTTTTAAACTTGCCGAGTCCAAGAATTCCGATTATTTAGCGCCACTGGGATATTAGGTACGAACTTTTCAAACACACAAGGCTACCTTAGTCGGTATAAAATTTATGTGTTATTTTCTTATTTACCTATTTAAATTTCGACATTAAACACAAACCAAGAAAGGATACAAGTGCGCTGATGACCTTGATAGGTTAAGAATTGGGACTAACAGACTGTGACCTCTCGTTACACAATAGTATAAAATGTGTTATTTGACAGTGGTAGTAAAGCCAGGCTAAAGAAAATGAAAGGCACAAATTATAGGATAAAATGATACATCACCTAACATCACATGTAAGCTTTCTCAATAAACGATAAGTAAAATTAACTTCAATATTACACAAAATTTTTAAAGGAAGTATATATATCTAGTAATTGTTTGTAAAATGCATAGCCCACTTTTTGTGTTAAGGCTGACAGGCTGAAGGTTCACTTGATGCTAGGGTGCTACCGTCTCCTATTAACACAAGCACAGGATACGGAAATGAGCTATGGCATCCCTGACTTACTCACCGAAACACAACAGCACACATGCTGTTATTTCATGGTTGCCTTCTGTAAGCCGGGTTGGTTACTGCTGCCAGAAGGGCTGCCCAGTGCAAAACGTAGTGTGCCTTGCTGCTACTATTGAATTTGTTTAAGAATTAATTAATGAAATAATTAAGATTTTATGTTGATGACAAAAATAATTGTAGATTAAAATTGCAAGTTCAAAACAGACTACTTAATTTAAAAAAATATCGAAATTTTTTATATTTGAATCTTTATCAGTACTAGTGTTCGCCTACTGGTTGACATCAATAATTATTTCTATCCATATCTAGTAGTTAATTGTCTGTAATAGCCCATTTTATGTACCTATTGGCATTGTATTGACTGTTAAATTCCTGTTCGCATGTAGTACTACCAGTTCACGGAGTTCGCGATGTCTCTGAACGAGCTGGAAGCCGACATGAAAGGTCAGCTGTGCCCAACTGACAGCCGACTGAGACCCGACGTACGACTGCTAGAGGCAGGGGACATAGACGCTGCCGCCGCTGAGAAGACTCGCCTTGAAGAGAAGCAGCGAACCGCTCGGAAAGCGCTGAAGAAGGCCTCGGGTCCGTGGCAACCGCGCTGGTTCAGTCAAGGCACGAACCCTTACACCAAGCAGGAGGACTGGCTGTACAGCGGCGGCTACTGGGACCGCAACTACCAGCACCTCAAGGACGTCGACATTTTCTAATGGACGTTTAAACTTTTAGCTTTTGCAGCTCTTCCAACTTATATTCCTTTAGGCAAAGAATCGTGGTTAATGAATATCTCGAAGCATATGCAGTTTTGATTTTGCAAACTTCTTTCGCAAAACAATAATCTATAATATTTCTTACTATGCATCTTCTGTTCTCCAGACGATGTCAGTTTTAGTACGAGTTACTAAGCTGAATCAAGACTTGTTCAAGTTTCTTTTGTTGACAATCTCCATTTATATACAAATTTCCCACAGAATTTCTGATTTCCACGGCTTTTCCCATTTTCTCTGTAACTTTTACAAAAGTTATTTTGAAAATATATTTGCCAAATCGCTGAATCTATTATCGATTTATTAGTCGCTCAACGAGTAGGTAGCACTTTTTTTATTTATATAATTAAATCGTTTTTTTTTTCTTGATAATTTTCAAAACTAATGAAAACCTGAGTTGCAATCCGTACGTCATTCATTTCGTGGAGGCCAATGAGTTTTGAAAGAGAAATTAAAGTTATTCGTCTCACTTAAGTGTTGCAATACAAACTCTTATATATAAATGGGTAAGCGTAGTTTTGATGCTAAATGTTGTCCTCAGCTTGTTTTGAATTACAAATGGATAAATTGTGAAATAGGGAATGGCTCTCATGACACAGTGTGGGAGCCATTGGAAATGTTTACACATTCAACACAAATTATTTAAATTAATATTTTCTTTCTTTCTTTCTAAATATTATATAATAATAAATTATATTAGACATATATAAAAGTTGCTTAAAACGGTTATACGTGGCGTAACTAACGCTGTTTATAAATGAGAGCTATGTGGTAGATGAATATTAGCTCCTACTATTGTGTAAACAAACTATAGATACATATTTTCAGTAAACAAGACCAATTAACTATACTATATTATAAGTATAGTGTATATTATAGTATAAACTATACTTATACTAAATTACTGGTAATATGTATGTATTATATCTATTACTGCTGGTAATGTACGTATATTAAAGAGAGGCGCTACGATACATAAGTCATGGGAAAACTGATAGTTTTGGCGATCTGTCCGTAGTATGGTTATCCTATAACACATATACTTTGTTGTTATTATTATTATTATGTTTGATGTTATTTATTTATTATTATGTCTTCATTGATTTTTTTTTTGCTATGTAAGACATTGGCATACAAAATAATTAATGATTTTATAGAAACGCGCTTTATGTACGAGCTAGTCCTTATACAGATAAGGTTCTGTCCAGTCGTTATAATACCGACCCCAACTGAGTATACTTTAATATGATTTTTAAATCTATGAGAATTTTTATTTATATTGTCCAATATTTTTTGTATTTAATTTAAGTTATCAAAGTAAAATGATGCATAAAAGTAAAAGAAATTTTGAGAACTAGTACCAAGTCAATCGAAATGGAATCTATATAAGTTATTGAGTGTTGAATTATTACAATTTTAAAAAGTAGGTAATGCTCTTATTGTTCCACTAGATTCTGATAACCTTCCATTAATTTAAATTATCTCTTTCATAAAAAAAAACCTCTGTTTTTCCTTATAAAATGGAGCTCAAAATGTTTTCTCAAAGACTCTTGTTATTAAAGTTGTGTTCATTTAGATACGTAGGTATTACATATGTATACACATTTACACATCATTATTTACAAAGGTATACACATCACTATGGTACATTATTTAATTTTTTTTTAAATAAAAGGGCATTTTGATTTTGATTTTGCAACAAAAATGTTTACGAACGCCACTATAACAGATATATGTATATGTATAAATGCCATGAAACTTCATTCAGGAGTAATCTTAAAATATAAAATTCTCGTGTCACGGTGTTTGTAAAAAAACTCCTCCGAAATGGCTGGACCGATTTTTATGATTTTTTTATATACTAGCGACCCGCCCCCGGCTTCGCCCGGCGTGCAATTTTATATATATGAACATTCCCCGTTTATCCCTCTTTCCATTAGTGAAAACCGAATTAAAATCGGTCTACCCGTTCACGCGTGATGCCGTGACCAAGGGAAATGGGGATTCATTTTTATATATAGAAGATTTGTTAGGTATGAGAATAGGTCGTAAAGTATTTTTCACCCTACCCCCATCCCCCATTTTTTAATCACAATTTTAATATTTTTGTATGAAAAATATTGAAATAATTGTATGAACCGTCGTTGATTGACGCGAAGTGTCGCGTCACTTTGACATATGGTTTGAAAATAAAATTGGACCCGATAGGTGGCGCCACAATCGGTTTACAGAATTATTTTCAGGTTCGGACAGGACAACGTCTGCTGGGTCAGCTAGTAATGTATATTATTAATCACAACTATAATCTTATAAATACGAAACTATTAAACCTTTTGTGAGACTTTCACGCCTACATTTTGTTCGTTTGTGACGCTTTCACCCTTTAACTATTAAACCGATCATTATGAAATTTTGGATACACGTTTTCGGGGACACTGAAAAGGACGTGGAGTACCTTTCATTCAGAAAAAAAGTAAGGTTCCCGAAGGATCTTTTGAAAATTAAATTCCAGACGAAAATATATGAGCAATTGAGCACCTAAGAATTTGAATAAATATAGAAAGTCTCGGGTAAAAGCTAGTATAGAATCCGTTTCAGCAAACAAGTCCTGCAGGCGCGACGAGACGCTGTGATCGCATAGCAAAATATTGTTTTCTAGCCAATTCTAGTTGTGCCAATTTTAGTTTATGTTTAAGCTGCGGGACTCGTTTGGTGGCTCCAAGCTGTACTAAAATATTTTAAAATACTTTAGCTTATTTGCTGCTTATAGCAAAAATTTGTTCAGAAATATTACTTACTTTCAAAATGAAATGACATTTTAAAATAAATTTTTTTTTTCTTTAAAATAAAAGACAACACCGATTTTTTGGACAGCAATTTATTTAAATGTTTTGCTTCAATGCGATGGTAACGTACAAATCTACACCTACATTCCTTTACAATAATGGCTGTAAATTATGACACGCTTGGAGCTAAAACTATAGCTAAAATTATAGGGTTATGCAAATAAATTAGAATTACTAAATTAAATTCAAGTCAATTATCATTAAAGTAGATATTGGTTACATTTAATTCCAGATGGACAAATTCCTTATTTCATATTATGGTTAAAATAAAAAAATAAAAAATTGCATAAATGTCAGAAAGTTTAAAGTTCAAGTTTTTTTTTCGAATCGCAATTGGTGTGTTTTTTTTAATATTTTTTGTAAAATTTTGTCCACTTGATAATGTAAGGTAACTACTGTGTGTCGCTTTTAATTTAATGTAGATAGCTTTTTTGTAATATGTAAAGGTAAATTCAGACTATATAACAAAATTATAAAACAAAAATATTATAAAAAAAAAGTAATATAACATTTGCGCGTGAGACATGATAATTCCCAAAATGTCCCAAATAGGACATTTCTTGTGGGACATAATGGGAATAGACCAACATTCTTATATTGAACTGTAATTTAATTGTGTACAGTCTTGTTTTATGTTGCAATGTTACATAATGTGATTTACAACAAAGTTATATAAAACATATTATATTTGGACGGACCTTTAAGTTAATTAGAGGATATTAACTAAAAAAAACTTTAATTTACATTATATTAAACGTTTAACATGTATATTGAATATTAAGTAAAATATTAGTGAGATTGTGCGGTGTTAAAAATGAATAAGTAGTACCAAATATACTCAACAGATGTACCTAATAGTAACGCCATCTTGTGACGTCTGTTTAAGCTTTAATTTGTAATAGCTTAATGCGTTTAATGTTTATTAATTGTTTGCAATAATTATATTCCAATATTAAGTATATTATGATAAGTGATCATTGTATAATTCTGTACATTTTTCAATATTGGAGGAATCATTGATCTCATTTAGTTAAGTAATAAATAAATAGCTTAAGAATGTGCTTTGCATTACGGTGTAAATATTTAATCGTAGCAGTAAGAATTTTTTTTAATTAATTTTTTTTTTTAATTTTTAAAAATAATATGTTGAGCAAATAATTATTGGTTGCGTCATCTCCACCAAATAGATTAAAATGATAACCTTGAAATGATAATAATTTCCCACAAAAAATTTAACACTTAATTAAGTGAGAGCCTTAGCTTAATAACCTCAGCAGTGGCTAGACCTAGGTTCAAAATCTGGACGATTGCTACCTGATCAGTTGCTTAAAATATATTTATTTATTAATGTTCATTTAATCCTTTGGTGAAGAATCAAATCGTCATTAGGAAGCATCTTAGTTTTCGTTTCACTTGTATAGAAGTTGACAAACCGATAGTAAATTTTATTTGATGAATTTGGCAGCGCCATCTATCGAAGTATTTACAAAGTAGGTAGTCATTATTATATAATCGTATTTAATGCGTATGTAGGCTATTGTACCTGAAAATAGGTAGATAAGTAATAGGTAGATCACTCATTTCCATTTTTCCTATCTTTTGCGTCTTCCTTAAGCAAGATAGGTAAGTACTTCGGATTATATTGTATAATTATTATTATTTCTCTAAAAAATGGGTTTTTAAAAATGTAATGCAGTCAATGTTGATATAATTGTTTCTTTATCTTCATATTTTATTAACAATATTAATATTTGAAATGCTTAGTTCCTATTCTGGCTTAAAAATGTCAGAAAACAATGACACAACTCATGTTTTCGTAACGCAATGAATTTACAACAGCGAGCGACTAGTACAAAAAGTTCTTCATTTAAAACATTTCATTTCATTTCATTTAGAACACATAAAGAGTTCTACCGGCTGTACAATGATGAGTGCTCCGATGAGATGTCTCAATTAATGTCTACCCCGATTTTTCACCATACCGTAGTGTGCGCCATAGATATTCCGCATAGATCTTCCGCATGACTTGAAGAAGGTACTGCTAGTTCACGTTCCGGATGTAACATTGTAACAAGATTCAACATCTCAGCCGTAGGACGTCTACTGCGGCTAAAAGGACCGATCAGAAGCACCTTGTGGGTGGATGTCCTACCCTGCGTTTGCCTATCCGGGACTTCTACTGGAGAACCTTCCGACCCCAGCGGTCGTCGTCGGCTCTCTGTACTACGTGTCATTGTCCTGCTTACCACTTCAACTTACTGTTCCGCCGGGTAATATCGGCAACCTTCATTCCTCATTCCTGATTCGTTCTCTCAGTGTAACCCCGAGCATAACCCTCTCCATAGCTTGTCCATTGTGTGATTTCTTGTGGAATTAAGCCAAAGTAAGTTCTTAAATTAGGTTTGTCTAATGTGGTAGTAACATGGACAACTCCTCTGTGTAGAAAGTATAAAATCAATTAAATTCGCAATTGTATAACACGAAATAAATTGTTGAATAGCTGCAAAAAATTGTTTTATTTCAACAACAACAACATTTTTATTACAGCGTTGGTGTGATAAAAAATTGATAAAAGTTATTATTGCTTATATTATTGTTATTATTGTTGTCTATTTTATAGCAAATTCAAATACTCTGAAAGCGGAGTGACATTACTCATTATTCCATCTTTATCGTGGCGTTTAAATTTTCATATGTCATATTTTATATATACATAAAAAGAATGTTTGCGCCAAAAACAAATTAGTTTGCACCTCCTTGTGAGGTTATATATTCTGTGACATACCTACAAATACATTATATGGCTGGCACTCTCAATATTACCATAGCTTAAAAATAAATATTAGGTAATGAGCAAATAACATTAATCAGAACTTTGAATTAAAAAACTTCTAATTTAAAAAATAAATGAGCGTGTAATTAAAAATTTTAAAACTTAAAAACACGTTTACTTAAATGTTTGAACCGTATGACTCTGCCGAATAACTTAAATAAATATAATGACTAATCAATAGATAATAGACGGCGTTATTTCGTTGAGTTAAAACAAAAAATTGAGTTTATGAAGAAAGTTTATAGATATAACTAGCGACCCGCCCCCGGCTTCGCCCGTGGTGCAATTTTTATACATATGAACATTCCCCGTTTATCCCTCTTTCCATTAGTGAAAACCGAATTAAAATCGGTCTACCCGTTCACGCGTGATGCCGTGATGTTTTATGTATTAAGATATGTATATGTATATACCATTGTCGAATTGCAAAACTATTCCAAAAAATACTTATTAAATATTTGTAGGTTACATACAAATGCAATATTTGAAATAAAGTACAGTTAATTTCAATTAATTTATAGTGTTACAAATAAACGGAACCAATGCCGTTAAATGCCTAAAAATGTCCCAAAATGCTTATTTTTTTATCTCTTTATCGATCAACGGGCTCGTTGTGTCATGATTCGAATCAAAATCTTTTACTTATAATCATTTATGATAGTTTATCATTTAAAAAAAATACATAAAGCACATGAGCTACTGCGAATAAAGAAAAACACATTTAGGTATTTCAAATTTTTATTATACATTTCATATAATAACCCTACCTTTAGTTACACAAAAGCAATCACATTTATTCCTATTTCATAAAAATAAAAACAAACTTCTAAAACAAATATTAGTGATGTTCTATAATAGACGTACCTATATTACCGTCATTTCTGACCTAGGCGTCTTGATTAGACTTTTACAAATCAAGAAATGCTTACATTAGGCATAAGGAAATTAAGTTTAATTTATGTTATTACCTATTATTTTGTTGTTAAAAAATAACATATAACACAAAAAAAAATTACTGTGACATTATCTTAGGTAATTATTTATCTATACTTCACAGAACAACTAAAACTAACTCACAAATTACTAAAAAGTTAACCACCGATTTAATTTCGTTTAAAAGACCTTTATTCAGACAAGCTGTAACTTCTTGTGTAGATTCTGGTAACAGTTTCCAAGATATTTAACAGTAGTTGCGAGACATCAGATACATTCAGCCACTGAATTAGCTTACATTAATTTATTTTTTACATTAAAAATATTACAGAAATCATCATTCCTTCTGAGGGAATGGAAATCGAAATAATATCGCGCCAGAATAGGTTTATTTACATTTTTTTTTTAAACCATTATTTGCTTCACAATATATTCATTTCATAATTATTAGTAACTTTTATAAAATTACTAGCGAAATATATGAACATTCCCCGTTTATCCCTCTTTCCATTAATGAAAACCGAATTAAAATCGGTCTACCCGTTCACGCGTGATGCTGTGACCAAGGGAAATGGGGATTCATTTTTATATATAGAAAAGATTAATAAGAATACAATTCATTGTTGTTGATACGAATGCCGTGTATGAGCCAAGACTTAAATTTTAGACGAGGCATACGCACCAAATCTTGAATCGTTCAAACAGAGCTAATTTACACAGTTGCACTCAGTGTTCTCTAGAGCGCTGTGAGTAACAGTCGCATACGAAACTGCGAAGAAGTGTCATTTCAAGAGTAATAAAACGAATTACGGCTGCATTATTATCACCTAAAGTCTTTAAAGGTACCATAAGTGTACAGAATTAATGCGTATTTTCATAGGTTTGTTTCATATAATGTTGTATCAGTCTGTACTAGCGAAGGTTTGTTTCCGTATTGTTTCTGGTCGTGAAATTTTGACTGCATTCGGTCGTACATATAAGGTCAATGTTTCAAAGCCCGCTTTTCAAATTTTATTTGGTAGCGTACACAACGTCTACCTCAGTTATAATAAAAGTTTTTGGTATGAGTAGGTTTTATGTTTAATTAAATTTTTTTAATAATTTAATAGAAATATCATTAGTTTAAAATTTAAAAATTTAAGGCATCATAAGGAGCACCATTCTTTTTTGTTAAGGTCGGCAGACAGGCTGACTGTCCACTTGATGGTAGGTGGCTACCGTCGCCTATAATACAAGCAACGCCTAAGCTGCTGCAAGTGCACTGCCGACTGCAGTAGGATTAAGGATAAGGGATTAGGAGGGGATAGGGAAATGAGCTCTGGCATCCCTTTCCCTTACTCACTCATCGAAACACAACAGCACACATGCTGTTATTTCACGGTGGTCTTCTGTAAGGGAGTGGTTACTGCTGCCAGACGGGCTGCCCAAATGACTGCGAAACGCAGTGTGCCCTGCCATTACATATATTAAGGAACATTTAAGGAAACATTTTCACTTATCTTCACATTCAATTTGTTTTCTCACTAAATACTTTTTTTATTCCAAATATGAATTTATCTCATTCTTTACTGTCATATATATGATATATATTTGACGTTATATATATATTTTTATACTATCATCAATTGTTTTATTTACACCCTTTTTTATATTTGATCATTTTTCATTACAAATTCTTATACAGATAATATTTAATGATCACATGCACTTTGCATTCAAAGGACTTCACATACATACATACACACACACACACACTCATGCAACATATACACTCACGCATGCATTATTTGGATTGTATTTATTCTTTTCACAAATGTAATACTAATTAAATAGTAAAAAATTAAATTTTTCGCTGCAACAGTCGTTAAGACGGTTCCAGACCGGAATCCAGGAAGTCCTTCAGGTGTAACGGAACTGTTCGTGGCAATGTTCGTAGGTACTGTAAGAAAAATATAAATATGAATAGACATATGATTCAATAAGGTACTATTAACGGTAACTTCGAATTTAACTTGTCCGTGTGACTTTCTGTTCATTAAATTAGTGGCTGTGTTCCGCGGTTTCACGCGCCATTTAATTTAAATTAACAGAGGCATGAAAAACTCGGATATTTTCGACAATTCCGTCAAACGGACACACTTGGTCACTGGACCACTTTTTTACTAAGAGTCGTAGCGTGATGCTAAACATACTAAAACCTTCCACCATAATTGGATTATAAAATGCATAATTTTTCAAATCCAGAAAAAAAAAACAAACAAAAAAAACATTTATGCTTGCAGATAGCAGATTTTATACAATACCTATTAACAATCTCTATAAAGGATTATACTACACAGTTGACAGGAAAATACAGGAATTTTTTATTATTTTATGGCATTTTCAACAGGGGTCGCTGCGGGGCTGTCTATTTTATGCTTCCTATTATGCATTTATTATATTCTTATTATTATCTATTATGCGGGGCCGTGGTTTTCTGTAAACGGCATGGTTTGCTATTATGTGGTGGGTAGGGTAAGAAAATCTCACCGTGTTGACGTAGTACAGCGAGCCGGGTATGGTGATCTCGTGGTAGTTCCTGCGAACTGCGTCCACGATCTTGTCCGCGGCCTCCTCCTTCTGGACTATCTTCATTAGCGTCGGAAACTTAATCTTTGGGTTCTTGCAGAGCCCCGTATCCACGATATAGGGGCAGATTACTGTGAACTTTATCTGTATAAAACATCAATTGCATTTGCTTTTACGGTAAATGGTGATTTAGTTATTATGACTATGACAGTCCCATTGAATCTATCGATATGTATACAAAAATGGAGTGACGAAGACCTTTCAATTTACTAAACGAGTAAGGCTCCTATTTTTATCATATAATCACATAGTTTTGTCATAATAATTATACAGATAGGTATACTTATAGCACTGTATATTAATTTTCATACAGTAGGCCGACGCCTTTGAAGTTGGGCGATGCCGCCACGTGTGATGGTATTCACAGGGTTGTCACAAATTGAATGACAATGACTTTTTTTGTAATATTAAAGCACTTATCCTTTAATAGGGGTAAGAAGTATCAAAATATTATGTTTATCTGTATTTATCAAAAAATGCATGGCCGCCATCTTGGATTCCAAAATGAGTGTCATTTTCATAATCTTCATCCCAAGAAACCTCAAAAATAACATCCGTATCTATATTTACCAAAAAATGCATGACCGCCATCTTGGATTTGAAGATGAATGTCATTCATAATCGGCACCCCAAGAAACCTTGATCACAATATATGTATTTATCAATAAATGGCTTATGAACACTAGATTTTAATACTTAAATGTATTAAATTAAGCTGTTTTCTGATAAATAAAGTATAAACCTAAAACATTCTCCAAAATGATCAAATACACGCGTATTTTTACAACCGCCATGTTGTTTACACTTTCCCAGACTCAGAGCACATGCCGTACGCACCATATTAATTTAAGAAATTTAAAATTTAAAGACGCGATAGCCCTAGAAAAGTTGTACCGAGCTACTAAGAACGACGAAGTATGCAGCTCGGTCTCGTCCCACTTGCGTCTCACCCTTCACACCCCGCACGATTGCCCTGTCTAGACGTCTCCGTCGGCCTACTGTATGAAAAAATTAATATACTGCGT
Source organism: Bembecia ichneumoniformis (assembly GCA_910589475.2). NCBI lineage: Eukaryota > Metazoa > Arthropoda > Insecta > Lepidoptera > Sesiidae > Bembecia > Bembecia ichneumoniformis. The sequence continues at coordinate 2,738,790 of OU342520.1, forward strand.
ATATTATTATAGTATGGTTTAGTTTAATTAAAATTAATATACTGCGTATATTAATATACTGCGCAAATTGATACACTATAGTATGGTATTTTTTTTAAGACTTTTTATTTAAAGTCACAGACAAGGTTTGCAAATGCGCTGTTGACTTTGATGGACTACAGAATAAAAGATAAGATGAGTTGAGGCCATGGACCCGCAAACGCAGAGTAAGGCGTCCACCCACAATGTGGACAGATGATCTGTTAAGGGTCGTGGGTCAACAGTGGAATCAGGCTACCCTACTTCTGACCGGTCCTTTTGGAAAATAATATAGACGTCCCTCACCTTAGATGATGATGATGACCAATATACAATGCAATAAAAAGTATTTCTCACCCCACTGAAATCCCTCGGGTCCTCCCTTAACTCTTCGTGCAGGGCCTCCATGATGCCTCGGACTGCGAACTTGCTCGCACAGTAAGGCACCAGGTTCCGCTGTCCGACCACGCCGGCCACTGACGACATAGCCACTATATGACCATGGTTGCGCTCCATCATCGATGGCAACACACTCTGAAGAAGCTGTGGACGTTATCATTCCCGATTTGTATGAGTTCAACTATGATGACGCATTTAGTAACAATTTTGCTCAAATAACTTAAATATAAGGAAATTTATAACTAAATTTCAAATATGATAATTTAGTCAGATATATCGACGTAATATCCAAGTAGATGGCTAATACCTATTTATTCACAATGCAAACTTTTCTGGCAACTAACTGAGGTGCGCGGGCGCGGAGTACTGAACGCCAATTGGTCCGTTCAAGGTCACGAGTCACGACGAAATTCTACTGGTCGTTACTGCCCGAACATTACCGGGCGTGGAATTATATAATATCTATTTCTCTAACGTGTTGTCTGAATGTGATCGCCCTGTACTAGAAGTCTAGTTGGATAATACGTCGATGGTCAGATAACATAAGTTATGTAGTTAAAAAGTTGTTTAAAAGAGTCACAAAAGAGCAGCTCCGAAGATATTTTGATGCTGCCTTCAAAAAGCGACTTCAATTTAATGGCCATTCAAAAATCTACATTTTGTTATTGATCTTCAACAATAAATTTATGAAATATTAGCTGAGCCCGCAACTTCGTACGCGTGATATTCGGTATAGCGCGTAACTTTTTTGTTTGTAAATCGATTGGAATGAAACAAACATTAAATATTACGGGAAGCTTGCTACAGTACTAGAGTGAAAACCGCATTCGAATCGGTTAAGCCGTTTCTGAGATTAGCGTGCACAAACGCACAGACAAACAGAAAAAAATCTAAAAACTATTTTTTTGACCTCGGTAACATAAGTGCGACCTATACAATTTTTTTTTTAATATTTAATGGCTGTGACACAAATACTCACCCACAAATTGGCCGTGACATTGACATCGAGGACGGCTCTGATTTCCTTCTCGCTGTGCTGCAGTAGAGGCTTGCACGGCATAATCCCGGCGTTGTTCACGAGGATCGTGACGTCACCGACATCCTTACGCACCTTCTCCACCATCGCGATTACGGCCTCTCGATCTGTGACGTCACACCTGTGTTACATAGCGTAATATATGTAAAACAATCAACATTTTCATACAAAACATCGAGATATACTTATTCCGGTATGAGGCGCCAGACGGCCAACGCCATTGAAGACTCCAAACTCCTTAATATATAGGATACTATAAAAAAATAAAAAAATCGATGCCACCGTCGTCGTCACAGTGTTAAAGATGTCAGGCGTTGTAACTTATGCAGAAGGAGGCGGCGGAGAGAGAGCGGGAGGACGACGTCCTGTCCCATCCCCTCCGTCGCCGACGAACAGGACGCAGGCAGCTGGCGCACACCCGCCACCTGGACCCCTGACAGGACTAGGGCGGTAGATGGTGACTCTACCGCCCGCTTCATCCTGAGAGGCACGGCGCACCTTGACAGTTCGGGTGGGCCGTCCAAATGAGCCGTGTCCGGTTGCGGACCCCCGCGGTGGAGCTGCGGAAGAGTGTTAGTCCAACCTCGCAACTTCACCAATAGCGGATGAGGAGGACGCCAAGAGGTTTAGTCGGTAGGTCTACCCCACTACCATTTCGGGGCAGGAGTCCGACATAACCCACTGGTCTTTCCTCTTGTAAAAAAAAGGCGTTGTAACTTATATATATTTAAGATGAAGTTCAACCGAACGAAGGCGCGGGCATCGGCTAGTATAGAATAAAAGACACTGTAAGTGCAAGATCTAGATATGTACATGTTTTTTTATTTTATTTGTTTTAATAATATACCTAAGCTGGAAAGAAGCGGCAAAATTAATTACGAAAAGAACCTTTTTATAGATGGCCTCTCTTTAGTTGAACTGGACAGCTTTATCTCCAAACAAAAAATGGTTCAGTCATTTAAATCCAGTTCTATGGTTATGGCAATAACCATCTACTATATATAATTTCTACTATATAATATTAAAAATGCGAAAGTTTGTGAGGATGTATGGATGTTTGTTACTCTTTCACGTAAGAACTACTGAACGGATTTGGATGAAATTTGGCACACAGATAGTCTATTATCTGGATTAAAATAATTATAGGATATTTTTTATTCTGAAAAAATGTTAGGTTCCCCAAGATCGTCTAAAAATCGGCGCCACTGTCGCAGTAGCGGCGCCACCGTCGTCGTCACGGCGATATAGATGTCAGTAGTTGTTTGGGCATGATATTTTTCGTTCGTCTCGCTTTTCGTCAAATGGTATTACACATAACCACATTAATATCTATAAATATAGGTAATAAAATCGTAAATGAGCGTGTCTGTACATAAAATATGTTAAAAAAAAAACAATTTGTAGGTACTCGTTGCACTTATATTACCGAGGTAAAATTTTTTTTAGAATTTTGTCTGTTTGTATGTTTGTGCACGCTAATCTCAGAAACTGTTTAACCGATTTTAATTCTGTTTTCACTGTTATATTGTAGCAAGCTTCCCATAACATTTAGTGTTGATTTCATTCCAATCGGTTTACAAACAAAATAGTTACTCGCTATACCGAACACCACGCGTACGAAGTTACGAGCTCAGCTAGTAAAAAATAAAAATTGAGATAAAAATTAAATATTATCTGCATTCTATTTAAGTTAATCAATCTTTAAAGGTTAACAATATTTTATCCTAATTATTATTTTAGCAATTGGTACCTACGTGCTAACTTTATTCTAACTTACATCAGATATGCTTTATGTTATCTCAAACACAAAACTTAAATAATCTTGTTTAATTCTACTGACGACTCACGTTTGACCTCCTCTCTGTTTGTCGTTTATTTAAATGTCGTGTTTGAGCAAATTCTATTAAATTGTTTGCATTTATTGTGTTACGTTTGGCACCGCTTAGGTGTGATTCTGTCATTTTACATGGAAATTGACATTTCTGAGTCAATTTTTATAATGATGTTTTTAGTTTGTAGTACATACCTTTTGTTAATAAATATTGTTCTTTGCATTTTCCTGTATTAAATATTATGATCTTAAATTACTGCTTGTATACCTACAAAGGTGTGCCCTTGTCATGGTGGGGGGTTTAACCCTCGACAATCCGGGCGATTGCAGGAGTCGGTGGGGTCACCGGCCTTCGCTTGGCTGATCGGATTGTCGCTGAGGAACTAAGAAAGCACAAACGGCACCGAGCGGCAACGTTAGCGGAGCAAACGTTGGGAGGCCCCAACCGTCAGTTGGAGCTTCGCCGGTCACTGCTCGCTGGCCCGAGGACTCAGCTCGTGCGGGTGTTGGCCGGTGAGAGACGGCACTCCCGGTCCTTGTGCGTCGGACCGAGGTATGGGTCTCGGTTTTGCGGGTCGCAGTGGGCGGAATCTCTCGGATGGCTCTGTCGCTCAGTGGAAGTTGGGCTACGCACGCGAAGACGGATCTCTACGGCAGGGAAGGACCGTCTGGCAGAGTACCGCAATCGTGACTTTGTGGGGAGTGGTGAAGACTCGGTTGCAGGGCACCGGCCTAGTAACCACCCTCTGCAGTCGTCCGGAAGAGTGAACAACACCGGGCCTAGTAACTCTTCCGCGACAACGACTCGTAGATTTTTCCCACGCAAAAAAACATATATTTGATTTATGTGTATTCTGTTTTTCTTTTATTATTTTCAGTTATACAAATAATTATCATTATTTATTGAAGCTAGTAAATAATTTAATTTGACACTGACTAATTCAATGTCAAATTTAAAGTGAACATAGAAATTCGACTATTCTTTTAATGTATTCATAAATATTCAAGCAAGATGAAAAAAACATCTTTAGGTATTTAGGTTGTCTTTAATATTAAAAATTAAATAAAAATATACTTTATATTGCATATGACCAAAAAAGCGACTTAATATTTTATTATTACCACCGGTTCAGAATGCAAATTCCACGAGGAAGAATCTGGTAAGTGAAAAGAGGTAAGCACCTATTTTCAACTATAATATATATTTTGACTAGCTATCCGTCTCCGATTTCGCACAGGTGCTTTTTTGCAAATTTACACAAAAATCCATCTCATTTATAAATCTTTTTCATTAGAGAAAACCGCATCAAAATTCGTTGTGTGGTTTAAGAATTTAGCGGAGAAGCAAATTAAGGCCGAGAGCAACTTATAATAAACAACTTATAACGTATGTAGATGTAGATATATAAGCAAATAAGCAATAATCTATAGGTACATAATTATATTAAAAAACGTACAGCGTTTGTACATTAAATATTTTTTCTAAAAAAAACAATTTGAACACGTTGTGCTTATGTTACCGAGGTCAAAAAAATAGTTTTTAAATTTTTTGCCTGTTTGTACACTTGTGCACGCTAATCTCAGAAACGGCTTAACGGATTTGAATGAAATTTTGAACACAGAACGTTTATTACCTGGATTAACATATATGATCTGGAAACATGTTAGGTTCCTGTGCGATTTTCAAAAACGAACAACACCATGTACGAAGTCCGCTGACACAGCAAGTATAATAAACAAGCAACTCCGTAAATAAATTCTATAATTTTATGAAAACAGAGAGCGGATTTCGTATGTTTGTTTATTATGTATGTGGAGGGTAATCTCCGGAATACCAGAATCCGTATGGACACCCATTTGGAAATACGCTTTCGCTGCCTTTGCATTTGCCTTTGTATTGTTTACCGCTACTGTCAATCAATCCTTGTGGGGCCTGCAGCTCATTGCGTGTCCCTTGGTGTTCACTAGGCATCATCCCAGACCCTTTTTTTTTTCGAAGAGTAATCCGCTTACATATTCCCTACCGCTTGGCGGGCGATAGGGGTATGTGGGGGTCGCCCAGCACCTGATCATGGCGGCACTGGGAATACCCACTAAAACTCCTCGGTGTCCCCTTGCCTTTTGCGAAGTGAATCGGGTTCTGCCGAGGCAACAACTACGATCCATCATCCCAGACCTTAGGTCCTCTCTTTACAACATAATAAAAAAATAACTACTCACTCGTATCTGTGTGCCTTTCCTTTCTGCTCCTTAATCATGTCGACTGTCTCCTGGTTGCCTTTTGGGTTGATGTCCACACATATTAAGGTAGCCCCAAGTTTAGCGAAACGCAACGCCACTTCTCGTCCCATGCCGTGGCCGGTGCCTGTTATCTGTGAATTACCACAATCATCTGTCTAATTTAATCATGAACATTTGTAATCATTAAAAATACAGATATCGTAACACCTTTGCGATATCCACTTAACAAGTCATTTTTATCCCTTTATAACATAATTTTGTTTACTCTTTTATAATTTTTTGTGTCGAAATACAGACATTCATTTTAAACAAACACTAGTTTAAACAGCCAACTTAGAGAAGGAGGTCAATCGGCGAATCCAGCTCGGATGAGCAGCATTTCGGAAACTGCGAGACGTCTTCTCGTCGAAAGTTCTTCGGTGCCTCAAAACAGACGTTTTTGACCAATGAGTGTTGCCAGTAATGACATATGGCGCTGAAATGTAGCTAACTAACTGTGAGTCTCGTAAGAAAACTCAACGTTGCTCAACGTTGAAGAGGGCTATGCTCGGGGTTACACTGCGAAATCGAATCAGGAATGAGGAGATCTGTGGGCGAACGAAAGCTACCGACATAATCCAGCGGATTAGTAAGTTGAAGTAGCAGTGGGCAGGGCAAGGCGAGCCTTGGGTCGCTGGGGGCGGAAGGTTTTCGAGTGGAAGTCATGGACCAACAAGCGCAGCGTAGGACGTCCACCCATACGGTGGACAGACGATCTAATAAGAGCCGCGGGTTTGCGGTAGATCCAGGTTGCAGAATTATGGACGTCTTACGGCTGAATGAAAAAGCACGCAGGCTGAATAAGAGGGAGACAGAGTACACAAAAGGATGGTCTTCTACAAGGTAGTGCCTTGTAAAAGACCATCCTTTTGTGCCAAGTTTATGACTGCCAAAAACAATGTGCTTCGCCACTTCTAAATATTTAATTTTATTTTTGTTAATCGTTTTTAACAACTGTCTATAAGTACTTTATTCGTGTTTTATTATACATATATAAAAATTATAATGTATTTTATTCCAATCTGCTTTATTTGTGTAAAGGAATATTTGCGTAAGAACTCACTAGTACGATTTCTCCATTGACACTCTTCGGTTCCATCGGAACAAAGAACTGGTATATGGCGTACACCCAGGAGACGAACATCCTTATGAAGAGTACCATAACTTCAACAGTTAACATCACACCTTCGTATATTTTCACTCCAATACCTCGCTCGTCCGTCCTGTAATAGAAAATGGGAATCAATTATTTTATTTCTTTCCAAAATCTTTGAAAAGAATGCAGTTAAGACCAGCTGTTATATGCTGTATATGTTATTAGGAAATTTTCTAGTTTTATCTATATTTAAAATGAAAACACTAACACTAAATGTGTTGCGAACACTAAATGGCTGGACTGGACCAATTCTGCTATTTTTCTTTTTCAAATATTCGTTGAAGTCCGAAAAGTTCTTATGAAGAGAAAAGGCAAGGGCAGTTCGCTAGTCCTAATTATAAATGCGAATGTGAGTCTGTTTGTTTATTTGTTACGCTTTGCCTTTACTGCTCAATCGATCATCATGAAATTTTAAATACACGTTATCAGCGATACAGAGAAGGATATTATCTTTCATCAAGAAAAAGGTAGGTACTGTTCCCGAGGGATCATCTAATAATATAAAATAAAAAAATCAAATGCCTGGTAAAAATATATGAGCAATATAGATTGGATAAATGTTTTAACACCTAAGAAAAAGAAACGCGGACGAAGTCAAGGGCAAAATCAACATGTCTTTCAATGTTGTTTTCGTAATTTTTCTCGCTATCTGAAAAAATCAACATTCATACGAAAATATTCCTAGGTCACAGTTCAAGGTTGCCAACATTAGTAATATTCAACCGAGTAAATAGTCATTATACATATTTCGCAACTACAATACATTATGGTTAAACTTGACCTTGCTATTATACGTATATTACGTGAGAGCTGCTGAATCACACTGACTACGCACTGACTATACAAAACGCTGCGTTTAAAAATCGTTAGATTTCAAGAATAACCTTTATTTCACACTGGATAAGGGACTATAGGTGTGAACGTTATATAGTATGGGAGGGTGGATTGAAAAGTACTCGACCTAACCAAAAAAATAAACTCATATAAAACTAATTCTATTTAACTTGATGGTTGTAGTGTATGCGGTTATTTACTGTCTTCCTCACACGTGCATCACTGACTCGTACGCACCACGTCAGTAGACGCCGAGACATGGGCGAGAAGACGTGTCGGTAGCTCGTCCGAGAGTGCGTGTTCGAGCCTGTGATTCATCCCACGACTGGGGGCTGCTACAATGGTGATTCTACATAATCACCACCAAGTTCAATGCACTTCGGTCACCTCCATTTCAAAGCATTTAGACCGTTGATAAAAAAATACGCGTCTACTTCTACTTTGACCTCGTCGTTTATCGAAAATTTCTGGTCTCCCATGTGGTTTTTTAGGTTAGGGAACAAAAAGAAATCGGATGGTATCAGATCAGGTAAATAAGGCAGATACGGTAACAGTTCAAAGCCAAAGTTGTGAATTTCAGTCACTGATTGCACATATGAGTGAAAGGTCCTGTTTTGTGTTCACTCATATGTGAACACGAAAGAGGACTTTTCTTCTTAGCATTACTGCACGTTTTTCTTTTATTTCCTCGCGTAAACGACGTAGTAAAGTGCAGTAGTAATCGGAGTTTATGGTCTGACCTTTTCCAAGATAATCAACCATCACACCTTTCGAGTCCCAGAATACTGAAGCTATCATCTTATTTGGCGAAAAAATCGTGTTAACATTTTTAGGGGTTGGTGAACCGGTTTTTCTCCACTGTTTTGATTGATATTTTGTTTCATCTGGATTAGCTTCAAATAACTCTAAAAAAAACAATCCCGGGAAATAGTCAATCGCGTCCTTTTTGATTTATTTATATACAGACGTATAAAAATAATAACGTAAGCAAAGCCTAGAGAAAAACTATTCGGTGTTAGATGACTACTATCGTCACATATAACTTTTTATACAAAATTATTGATCAGAGCGAATCAATGATAGGTTATTAGGGAAACAGAAAGGAGAATTTGATGTTTTTACATATATTTTTTTTGTACAAAAAATTTTTCTTTCTAAAATTCGTAGGCAGTTTGTATCAATAGTGCGTTATAAAAAACATGAGTCAACTATAATGCAGTTAATTCACGTTGTCACAACGCGTTATAATGCTAACGCTAACTAGGCGATTACGAGCCCCGGGAGCCGTAGTGAAGCGATTTCTTAGAACGTTAATCACGATGAAGCGGTCATCTCTTTCAGAAGTGTACCTCATACGACCTTTTGCCGGTCTTCTGGTATAAGATCCAGTTTCTTTGTATCGTCGGATGGCATCACGTATCGTGGTTCGAGGATATCCCAGCATTTTACTGAGTAAAAAGCAACTGACAAACTCTAAGAACCAAGAAATGTGTTTAAAAACTTCACAGGTTATGTACGTGCAAAACAATCAGTTCGAAAGTCAATATTCGATTTAACTCAATAAAAGAGACCCACACTTGAGGGTATCTTTAAAAAAAAGTCAATGAATTATCTTAATTTAGCTATCATAAACTACCCACTTAACAATTTGTGATTCAACATTATAAACGTTTAGTTATTGTAAACAAAGTTATGCTACTTTAGCCGGGTGGCCGCTTAATTGTGTCTTTGAATATATTAATGTTAAGGCTTTTTTTAACTTGATGGTAGGCTACCGTCGCTTATAAAACAAGCTACGCCACAAGTGCACTTGCTGCAAGTGCGCCGCCGACCATAGTAGGATTAAAGATAAGGAAAGAAGGGTTTGGGAAAGTGTTAGAGAAATGTTTAATATTCTAAGAGCCAATATTGTCAGAATTATATTACGTAAGCAACATATTCCAACATTAACATATTATAACGTATGTATACAAACAGAAGAATTTGGAAATCTAACTCCGTAAAAATGCGTAAATATTTAGTAGAGGCTATACCGTAAATTGGGCAGGGTGTTCGGAGGCAATTACTACCTCCTAACAGAAGACGACCGTCAAGTGCACCGTCAGCTTGCCTGCCAGACTTTAAAGCCGTTTGATTGAAAATATAGATATACTTAGATTATTTTGTTCTTCAGTTACTTCGATTAAGCTTTAAAGTATGTCCAGTTGAAGTTCCTAAATAAATCAAAATAAATTGTCTTGTTAAGTAAAACAATTAACAGATTAAGACAAAAGTATTTTAAGAAACTTCCGAGGAAAAATATAGCATATTATGTACTTTGTTAACGTCTTATTACATCTTAAGATGATTGTCACAAGTTTAAAGCAAATTTAAACTTGTGACAATCATCATAAGATGTAAATATGGCAAAATTTGATTTATAATTTAAGATGTGCCTTATGGATAAAAATTTATATCCATACATATTTGGGAATTGTGTATAGATGTGATGTTTTAGACAAACATAATGCAATAGGCATAAAACCATGTCAATGCTAAGGAGAGGCACACTACCCGTGCTAGTGTCGCAAAAATATTGCCCAAACCAACCTTTTGAAATATGCTTACCAAATGACATCATTTATGAATTATAGTCCTTATAATTAAAATATAAACGGTTTGCATTTCGAATGACACAGTTACTTTTTTTATTTATAACTAGCGACCCGCCCCCGGCTTCGCCCGGGTTGCAATTTTTATAATAAGAACATTCCCCGTTTATCCCTCTTTCCATTAGTGAAAACCGAATTAAAATCGGTCTACCCGTTCACGCGTGATGCCGTGACCAAGGGAAATGGGGATTCATTTTTATATATAAAAAAAAGATATCGGCAGACATCTGACGGTCTGCTTTTTATTACATTTGACTGTTAAGTAGGTTTTTTGAAGTTAAGACCTTCAAAAAAACAGGCTGACGGTCCATTTGATGGTAGGTTGTGTGTGCAATGTGCTTCACCTACCATCAAATGGACCGTCATTGCCGTAGGTGTGATGGCCGTAAGGTGCTTGTGTCCATTGAACACAAGCAACGCCACAAGTGCTGCAAGTCTGCCGTCCATAGCAGGATTAAGGATGAGGGATTAGGAAGGGACAGGGAAATGGGCTCTGTCATGTTGCTGTTGTTGTAATTTCACGGTGGTCTTCTGTAAGGGAATGGTTACTGCCGCCAGATGAGCTGCCCAAATGACTGCGAAATGCAGTGTACCCTGTCACTACTTGCCAGAGCCAGACTAGAGCCAACTATGAAAAGTACATTTTCAAAGTTGACCTTGGCGGGAATAGAATTCGGGACTTCTGAAACAGAACGTTATAGCAAGCACCTTAACCACTCGACCAAGAGGCTAGACAAAAGGGCAACTTACTGTTGAAACTGGCGATGAGTACGAAAAAATGAATTTCACTAGAAAAAAATTTCTATGATTTGTTTCCATTTTCTATGAAAAAAAAACTATGATTTATTATGACTTGCTCTGAAAGACAAAGCCCCACCTCGTGTCACTGTTTATAGCCACAGCCTCATCACAGGTTCGGTGAGTTTAATGTGGTCGTAGCAATTTTGCTGATGATTTTCGTAAAGGACGTCCATCTACGGCGACGAATGAAAATAACTTGAGTGCTGTGTGTAGTGAGTATTAGTGAGTCTTCCTTCTTATAGTCCCGATTTGCACCATGTGATTCCTATATATATTCCCAAAAATAAAAGATAAACTTAGAGGAATTCGTTTTATGAGCCCTGAAGATGCAGTTAACGCGTCCGAAAACGCCCTGAAAGAGAACCCTAAAGAAGAGTGGGTCCACTGCTTCAGTAAGTGGTCCCATTGCATAAGAAAACAATAAAAATACAAATAGCTTCCTCAATTATTCACATAGTTTTCGAGTTTCTAAAAACTTTCAGTGATACCCTCGTAAAGTGTTAATATTAACGTTATTTGTTATTTGAGTTATTAAGATATTCATTAATTTCACACCATCTGGTCGTCCAAAATTAGCGTGGATTAAATAACACTGTGAATTAATCAACACCGTGAAATAACAACAGCATGTACCTATGCTATTGTGTTTAGGTGAGTGTGTAAGGGATGCTGGAACCCACTTCCCTGCGCCTTCGTAATCCCTTATACTTAACCATTGGTCACTGTATGTGTAAGATACATAGTAGTTTTTTTTTTTAATAATAGTACCACTATATCTACCCACCCAACGGTCGCATCAGATCAGAATCAGTTTAAAGTACGAGCCCTAGCAACATCAAATTCTCATATAATGACTGTTTACCGTCACGAAAAATGTCAAAGGTGCTATAACATTAAATAGAATCGTAAACATTAAGTTAAATCATAGAAACAAATATGTTCATAGTAGGTTAATCTCGTCAGAGACAAGAAAAACAAACAAAATTAAAAGTGCTAATTTTCACATGTAAGCTCTTTTTGATAACTCGTAAAAACTATTTGACTGAAGTAGCTACTTGGGACAGATGGCTAATTATTTGTTTGTTATATATAGACTAGCCGATGCCCGCGACTTCGATCGCGTGGAGTTCATATTAAGGGGGAGACAAACTCTAAATACTAAAAATATCCATTGTTTAATGAAAATGTTAAAAGAAATAGACAAGACAATTGCTTTGAAAAAAATATATATTATACTTAAACATGTGAAGAACCAATTGTATTAATTAGAATTTTCGTTAAAGTAATAGAAACCCCACAAAAAAAGTTAGAACATAAGAAGAATTTGACTTTTATTGAAAATTCTCTCGAAAACGGCTTATTGCACGCATATGAATCCTGTACCTATTAATAAGTTAATATCAGATTAAAAAATTGTATTAATAAAAAAATTTATTTTGTGTAACAATACAATGGTAAAAACAAAAAAACAGTCGTAAAGTATTTTTCACCCTCCTACCCCCACCCCCCGTTTTTAATGCGATTTTAATATTTTTGTATGAAGAATATTCAAATAATTTAACCGTTCGTTCATTGACGTGAAGTCGTGAAGTGACGCGTCGCTTTAACATTATGGTTTGAAATTAAAATTTGACACGGATGCACACCGATATTTCTTTTTGAAAAAAAAATAAAATACGAAGGTACTTATATTAAAATGGAACCATATTTTTACACGATGAAAAATCACAATTATCATGTCCGCCTATGTCCGCCTATGTCCGCCCTATTTTATACATTTCCAATAAATAAATAATGTCTTGTTTTATGTATATAGAAAGAAGATATCACCCGCCCCCAGATGAAAATTTGACATCGCTCTCTCCATGACTCTCCTAATGAGTCCTACTAATATTACAAATGCGAAAGTTTGTGAGAATGTATGAATGTTTGTTCCTCAATAATGCAATAAAGACTTAACGGATTTCGATGAAATTTGGCAGACAGATAGTTTATTACCTGGATTAACACTATACATATATAACATATTTTTATTTCTTAGAAGACCCCTCGGGAACCTAACATCTTTCCAGGATAAAAAGTATCCGATTAGTATAAGAAAATTTACTAACAAATCAAAATTGGAGTCACTTTTTGATATAAGCTTCTAGAAGATATGAGATATCGATAGGTGAAAGAAATTTTCGATTCCACCCTGTAGAAGTAAGAAAAATAAAAATAGTTGTTTTTACCCAATTATACAAAAAAACAATTTTTTTTATTTTAGCAAAAAAATTAATGTGAACTTTTTTATGTAAAATTAAATTCTCTACAACATTTAGTCTGAAACATTTTTTTAAATCTTGCCATTTTTGCATAATTCGGAAAAGAACACCTATTTTTTTTCTACCCCTTCAACAGGTTAGATACAAAATTTTCTTTCAACCAATCGATATTTATCTTAAAGAAGCTTACATAAAAATGCCCCTGAGAGACTCAAATTTTGATTTGATATTAAATTTTCCTGGACTATATTTATGTAATTTGAACGCATCGAAATAATATAACGTTCTAGTAGAACGATATTTGCCTATTGTTGTATTAGCACAGCAGACTCACAAACGGCAGTGTAAACTATGTTAGCAAACATTAGCGTTCGTGTCAATCTTCAATTATTAGTAAGTAATGGGTTTTATCAACTCTTAGTTTATTTTTACTAACCTGTGTGAAATCATCATTGACGATAATTATAAAATATACAAAACTCAGCTGTCATTCAAAACACAACACTATTCGCATAGTACCCTCATCAATATAGTTTCATTTAATTTTATGTTTAAAAAGGTTGTGTAGTAATTTTTTTTATGTAAGACAGGCTGACGATCCACTTGATGATAGGAGGCTACCGTCGCCAATTAACACAAGCAACGCCATACCCTTAGTGAATCTTAGTAGAATAAAGGAGAAGAAATTTGGAAGGGATAGGGAAATGTGATGTACTCTGGCATCCTTTAATAACCGTAACCCAGCAGCACAGTTGCTATTATTTAATTAAGGTCTTCTGTAACTGGCTCGTTATGGCAGTTACAGAAGACAGTACAGTCATAAAATGGGCAGTCGCCAGACGGACTGCCCATTTTATGTCTGTGAAATGCAGTGCGCCTTGCGACTACTTAATTTTCAAATATAAATGTTAATACTAGCTGAGCCCGCAACTTCTTAAGCGTGGTATTTTGGTATATTTTCTTAAGCGCGTAACTTTTTTTGTTTTTAAACGGGAAGAATGTTACAATACATCAGTGAAAACCGCATTCAAATCTGTTAAGTCGATTCAGAGATTAGCGTGCACAAACGCACAAACAGACAAAAATTCTAAAAACTATTTTTTTGACCTCGGCAACATAAGTACAACGTGTACAATTTGATATTTTTTTAATATTAAAGGTACAACAGACACGGCTCGTTTATGATTTTACATTTGTAAAAATCCTAATAACCTAATACTACTAAAATGCCAAAGTTTGTATATTTACTCTTCAATAACACAAAAACGGCTAAACTTATTTGGATAAAATTTGACATACATACATATAGCTTATTACGAGGATTAACATATAGGATATACTTTTTCAACACAGCGCTAAAGATGTCAGGTGTTAAAAACAAAATAAGAAACTATCTTAATCCACTTATTCATCAGATGCTCAAACGTAATCAGTGATTATAATAGTTAAAATTAACGTTTATTTTTTAATTTCAACAACTTTTATTTATTTGGCTATATAGTGTAATGTAAAATCCTCTTTAAATTATTCGAATCGGGCATTCGTTTAAGATTTACGCTGTTTATAAAAATGCTAAAATTAAAAATAATGCCGCAGTGGAAGTGAACATTTTTTTATTAAGATTATTATAATATAGTGTTTGTTTATAAAATTATATATAGTTATATTCATATCTTAAGATGAAGTTCACTTGAACGAAGTCGCCGTCGTCGGCTAGTAATCAATATTGCATATTGTATTTCCAGATTATTGATACTTGTTGAAGTTAACACACATATTATACTCAAACACACATATAACATATGTAACATAAGTAATACTTAGTGTCATTGTATAGTCCGACACATGTATAAATAATTTGTAACGATAATCTATACTAATACTAGCGACCCGCCCACGGCTTCGCCCAGCGTTTATCCCTCTTCCATTAGCGAAAACCGAATTAAAATCGGTCAACCCGTTCACGCGTGATGCCGTGACCAAGGGAAATGGGGATTCATTTTTATACATATAGAAGATTATAAAGAGGTAAGTAAGATTTGTATGCTTGTTTGTTTGTATGTAGGAGGTAATCATCGAAACTACTCATCCGATTTAAAAAAAATTTCACCAATAGAATTTCAAGATGGACATGGACTAAATTTTCCACCAGATATCTAAAAATAAAGATAGCTTAGCAAAAGTTAATGTCGTGGGCGCCTACTAGTCAGAAATAAAATTAAAGAGTAAATAAAAGATAATACATACATCATTTTTTGAAATGTTTTGTTTATGTGTTATGTATACATATATATGTATGTGTACGGTGTACCATAAATGTAAAATTCACACACAAAATAGGTTCTAACTTAAATGAATCTTTGTTGTTTTTTTATGTAAACTGATAGTTGATTTCTGTGCTTGGTATTAAGTTGATGATCGCATATTATTTCCTGATAATAAAACCTAACGAATTTTGTGTAAGAAAAATTTTGATAAACATACAAATTTATATTATCAAATTGTTTGTTACGTTCATCTATAAAAATTTATTAAAAAAAAAAACGAGCGAACACCACCTTCGACCTCATCTTCGCTTACCATCAGGTGAAATTGAGGACAATCGCTTTTCGTATACCTACAATAAAAAAATGGATTTTCTACTTACTCCAAAAACAAAACATCCCTCTTATTGTTACGAGTGACGACGAAGGATCTGTTGAACCACATCGTATGTTTATAGTTTATTTTATTCAGTTCTACGAAACGAAGACTAGACTTTTGAAACGCGAGTGTGGAATGCATTGATCAACAATAGAAAAGGTTACGTCCAAAGATGCGTTGCACCCGGGAGTTGGACTTTCACTAAGCAAGCTAATGTGCCGGCGCAGTTGCATTGCAGCAACCAATTGCACAATTAGCGGAAATGTGCGCGGTTGTGTATTTCTAAAACCCGTCCTGTTCAGTTAAGGCTAAACAACGTTCACTGTCTCTTTTCTTGTATACATAGTGTATGAAATTCAGCGGATTTTTCTTGTTTTTAACAAATTTAACATTATTTTTGCTTTTTTGTCAAAAAATTGTCGTTATTGAGTGGAGAGAACTTCATTTGTTAAGTTTAGGTAATAATGCTGGATGTTAGCGTTGCTCCAGGTGTCTAAAGCTGTAATTAACTCAAACTGTAATTTTAGTTACAATAAAGTGGCTCAAAACATTTTTCGAAATGTTAAACTTTTTTTTAATGTTAAGGTAGGCAGACAGGCTGATGGTCCACTTGATGATAGGTGGTTACCGTCACCTATAACACAAGCAACGCCACAGGTGCTGTAAGTGCGCTGCCGACTACTGTAGGGTTAAGGATAAGGGATTGGTAATGGTTTGAAAATGGGCTCTGGATTTCCTTACTCACTCACCGAAACACAACAGCACACGTCCTTCTATTTCACGGTGGTCTTCTGTGAGGGGGTGGTTGCTGCCGCCAGACGAGCTGCCCAAATGACTGCGAAACACAGAGTGCCCTGCCACTACTTTCCAGATCCAGACCAGAGCCAACTTTGAAAATTTTGAAAGTTGACCCTGCCGGGAATCGAACCAGGGAACCCTAGAACAGAGCGTAAGAAAAGCACTCTAACCATTCATCCCGGCAGTCTGGGGAGCATACCAGACTTAAAAGACAAGACAAAGAGTAACAACTGGATCCAGCTTTGCTCGTTCGCACCTAAATTAGGATTTTGACGCTTGGGGAAAAGGACTCTTTACTGATAAGTCCAGATTCAAGTCAGATGACGGAAGGGCCAAAAGTATGGAGACGACCCGGAGAAAGATACGCTCGGTGTAACATTGTTGGAAGAGAGCCTTATGGTGGAGGGTCAGTAATGGTACGGGCGGTATTTGCTTAAGAGTGTTCTAATAACTTTTCCTTACTCACTGTTAGACTTGAGAACATAAGGTTGATGTGAAGGTCGAGATTTTCTTCTAAATCAGTGAGAGTGCCTGCAGGGAGTTCTAGAGTCTGGAAGTATATTTAATTTATTACAAGACCATCCTGGAGCCCGCTCGACAAACCTTGCGACAAAGAGCACGTACACATCGTAGAAAACGGATCCTTAACTGCAGCAAGATACGTAACAGACATTTTAGAGCAGATTGTGATGCCTTGTGCCACATTTCCTGATCAGGTAATAATTTCTGTGAGAAGAGTAGTTGAGATTTTCTCAGCCAATCTTAGAACAATTGATTACGATTGTATTGTAACCTCTGTCGCGACAAGCAAAAAAACTTGGTATTTTATAATGAAATCGTAAACAACCCGTGTCTGTATATTATTAATTTTTTTTTTCAAATAAAAAAAAAAAACAATTTGTACACGTTGTACTTATGTTACCGACGTTAGAAAAATAGTTTTTAGAATTTTTGTCCGTTTGTGCACGCTAATCTCAAAAACAGCTTAACTAGCTTTTTTAAATATCTTTTAATAGTGGAAAAGCACATTTACCAGATTGGCGACAGAATGATACCCTTACAGAAGACCACCGTGAAATAGCAGCTGGTGTACTATTGTGTTTCGGTGAGTGATGGTAAAATTATAGAAGTTGAAAGTAAAAAATATCTAAGAAATCTCATATCAGCCTAGTCTGTGATGAAATATAGACAGTGATTGAATGTGTCTAAAGACGCATCAATCAGTGCTTGTTATAGTCCAGTCAATGCGTCGTAAAAAAGAACGAAATCTATGTACATGAGATAGCGTTATTTTCGTAGTCAAAGATGTTATATTAGTTCGTAGTAGTCTGATTTGTTAAAGGTGTGTATTCTGAATGGCGGATTTGAGGGGTTGTTAAAATATGGTTAAAATCACGTTAAAATATGGAGATCTTTTCTTCTGTAATTTAAATTTTCTAACTTTTTTATTCGAAACTTTTTTTTCTAACGTCCGACACTTCCACCTCTCTTAAATAGATGTACATTAGTCAGACATAACCATCTGAATACCCAAAAAAATGAGTCTTAAATGATGTTGCTCGACGGCCGCGGAGCCGGTTTAGCGGCGCGGCGCGGCGGCATGGCGACAATTTTTTTTATAGTAACATGTCACACTTGTTTAAAGTCACCCTTTCAACGACTATTATTTGAGCCGGATGTCCCTTTTAAACAATTGCATACCCGTGTAATAACAAAACATTCCGCTGTATGACAATAAATAAATAATTAATATTTTGCTACAATAAAATTGGATGTGTTTGAGTCAACAATGCCTTCCTTTTGCACATAGGTAAGTTACTTTTATGTAATCATTTTAAAATTTTTTTTTTTTTTGTTAAAAATAAAAAATTTTGTTAACCAAATTGAATTCAACACGTCTCATTTGATTTGTCTCGCCAACTCCTGTTCATTAAAAGCCGATAGAGTAGAAAAGTTTTTTACAATCACGTTAAAATAATGGAGATCTTTTCTTCTGTAATTTAAATTTCCTAACTTTTTTATTCAAAACTTTTTTTCTAACGTCAGTATTTTCGCCATTTATCTTCCGACACTTCCACCTCAGACAGAATATTTTTCAGACAGACAGACCACCGACAGAAAAACTGAAAATCATCTGTTATTTCACATAAATATTTTTTAATGCTATAATGACTAGATGTTGGTGTTTGGATTAAAACGCTTTCTAATACCCCTACAGCATTTTCCAAGTATTCGTTTTCGTCCCGGAACAAGTCCCGGACTTACATTATGCTAATATGACCAGACTATTATGGAAGCTACGAATGAGTTACGGTTTTGTAATAGATTTATAAATAGAAAATCTGCAAAATCCTGCAAATGTATTTAAATATATTTAATTTAAATTTAGTTGCGAAACTAGTGAACAAAACGACAAAACTGAGCATGATTTTCAAGGAATGGATTTCTTATTTTTAATCTACATGTATACATAAAAAATCTAGAAAATCCTATTTAGTTTTAAAAAAGTCAATGTCATGTGAGGCTTGGCACGTATAAAGGTCAACTGTCAGCTCGTGGTCGTTATGCGCGCGCGCGTCTTGTGTAACCGCACATGCGCGGGCGTCTAAATTGCCGCTAAAGGAGAGGACATAACCAATTACCTACTGACTTTTGTTAGATATCCTTCCTTTGAGGCTGTTGTGTAAATTGCATTTTATTTTGCTTATATTTCTTTAAGAAGTAACGCAGTTGGTTTTTTAAAGTACCATAATATTTATTATCAAACCAATATTATAAATATCAAAGTTTCTGAGGATGGATGTGTGGAATAACACATATTTTTAGAGTTTATTTGTTTGTTATGCCATTCACGCCTTAACTACTCAACTAATCATCGTGAAAATTTGCATACACTTTGTAAGTGGTACAGAAAAGTACGTAGGGTAATTTTCACCCCGAAAAAATACTGTTCCCATGGGAAGCAGACTAGGTTGTGGCCAAAAGCTAGTAGTGTATCCTAACCACCGTGAAATAACAGCACGTGTGCTGTTGTATTGCGGTGAGTGAGTAAGGGATGCCAGAGTCCATTTCCCTATCCACTCCTAATCCCTTATCCTTAATCCTACTGCAGTCGGCAGCGCACTTGCAGCAGCTTTGGCGTTGCTTGTGTTATAGGCGACGGTAGCCACCTATCATCAAGTGGACCGTCAGCCTGTCTGCCGACCTTAACATTAAAAAAAACTAATATTGTAAATGCGAAAGTAAGTTTGTTTCTAGTGCTTTCACGCCTTAACTCTGAACCGATCATCGTGAAAATTTGCGTACACTTTGTCACTGGTACAGGAAAAGACATAGGGTACTTTCATTCAGAAAAAATACTGTTTCCAAGCAAAGTGGACGAGATCGCTGGCAAAATCTAGTAGGGTATAATTTATAGATATAAGCCACCATGTCAACACAGTAAAACGTAGTAAAAATACATGATTAATCGAATTAACAATTATCGTCCCGATAGTCGTTGCCGCGGACGGTTTTAAAGCGATGAGCCTCGACCTCAAGAGGCTCTCGCTAGATGGAGGGACAGATACAGAAGGCGGCACTTCTTGACATGGTACGTATCGTCAGGAGGTTCCTCAGTCTACAGCCCTAACCACCGGTAGCTTGGCCCTTTCCCTGCTACTTGCGGTCTTCTAGTTTTAAGTTTTTTATAATATTTATTGTTTTTATTTATTTAAATTGTAAAAAAAATTAATCTAAGATCACTTAATAAGATGTGGGAATATTACATTTTTAATACTAATTTAATTAGTACTGTCAACTAAGTTTCATTCAACGAGGAAATGCTGCCAGCGTACTTGGTACAATGCCGCAGGGTCCATTTTTATATTATTAGTTTTTAATCAATTTAATATTTATTTATTTTTAGATTAGATAATTTTAGTTTTTATGTTAAATGATATTGGGATAATAATAAGTATTTCTCTTAGTTATTTAAAATTATATAGTTCTTGTTAGACTGCGTGCTTTAAATATTAGTTATCAGATATCTATAATCTTTGAAATTACAGTAGTAACATTTCCCAATAAGTAATTGTTTAATTTTCTTCTTAAATGCATATATTAATATTAAGTTGATTAATGTTGTTCGGAATCTTGTTATTATACCTGGCGCTAGACAACAAACACTTTTATGCATCAGGCCTGCATGCGCTTTGCGAATTCATAATCTATTTGGATCTCTTTGAGCTCTTTTATTGTTATCGGAAACACGTTTAAAAAAGCCAGGGTTTCCTTTTACATATACAATAACCTCGGATATAAAAAGTGATGTGAAGTAAAGCATCAGTATTTTGTGTTTTTCTGTTATTTTTAATTTTTTTAATTTTATGCCTCTTTTGTGCCAAAATTTCAGTCGAGTTCCCCAGAACAGAAATCCTTACCTTAACACAGTTTCCACAAGTCCTTAATATGTTAACAAGAGTCCGTCAATCCTTACGCCTTACAGTTCTTCCTTAGAGTTCTTCTGACAACATCAATATGAGATTTCCAATTAAATTTATTGACAATTTCTAAGACAATTCTATGTAAATTTCTTTTATAGTTTGATATTCGTAATAAATGTCCAGATGTGCTTTAGCGCGTACCCTTAACTAAAATGCATGACATTTGTTTTAAGAGAAGTAATTTTTAAATTATAGTAATTTAACCAATATATAATATTTTTCTCAAAGCAATGTTAAATTCATTATTATAGGTATCTTTGTCATTGCATTTTATTGTCATAGTGCAAAAAGACACATAGGATGATTCACAGCTCTTGGTAGATCATTAATGTATGCTTTAAATAGTAATGGTCCTAAAGGACTTTCTTGTGGGACACTATCTTAGATAAAAAAAATCGTTATTATCGCTATTTATTTGAGTAATTTCAATAATTTCTTTCCTGTTGTTTAGGTATGATTTTATCATACTTGGTATAATTCCATAACCTTCGAGTCTTTCAAATAGAATTATATGGTCTACGTGATCAAATGCTTTCGTCATATCCATGTATACAGCACATAGTGGAGATTTAGTGTCTTCGTTGGTCACAATTATATCCAAGAATTTGAAAAGTGTCTCATTTATTGCTTTATTTTTTTCTGTATCCGAATTGCTAAAATAATGTAATTTTCCATATAATTAAGTACTTATTTCTTTATAAATGTATTATTCAAATATTTTCGAGAAAATTGATATCCGCGCTATGGATCTATAGTTTATTAAAAGATCTTTGTCTCCTTTATTTTTATAAATTGGTGTTATAATAGCTTGCTTTAATTTTTCTGGATATAGCACCTCACTAATACAAAGATTAATATTATGACTAAGACTTTTGTAACAATTCTATCACAACCAACACTATTTGTATTATTTAATGTATTGACTATAATATTAATTACGTCTATTGTTGTCTACGAATAAATAATACTATTGTTGTACAAGGACTTAAAAACATTGAGTCACTTCTTATAATTATGTTGGAATTTACTAGATTAATATTTGACAAGGATTTTGTTTTATCTATAAAATAATCATTGAAAATGTTAGACATAGTTGCAGGATCTGATACATTGTTACGGTTGGCCATAGAATCTTCTCGAAGGAACGCGAGTTGGCGACGGGGGCATGGAATATTCAGGTAGAAGAGGTAATGGAATATTCAGGTAGATCGGCGCTCGTGGGGCAGTCTGCTACGGTACGCGATCAAACGCGATACGGAAGCTACAGTTGATAGTTTTTGTGAAGCCATCTGCGACAATGAGTTAACGACACATTGAACGAATTAGCGACGATATTAACGGTTTATTTTAGAAGTCTTGTGATATTTGTGGTAATCTTTGTCTGCGAGAATACATGGATTCCTCTCACCTTTATACGGCATTTTTACTCACTCCGCACGTAAACGCTAGACGCTATTGATGTGTGTATATGAAAGGAACCCTTTGTCCTCGTTATCCTTGATAACGTGTATGCAAAATTTCATAATGCGATTGGTTGAGTAGTTAATGCATGAAAGCGTAACAAACAAATTCATGTACTTATACGTTAAAATGAATCCTTTTTTTTATTAACATAAAAAAGAAAGTAAGCGGAGGAACAGACTGGGGCAGACTTAGTTTTATAATATTTATTGATGATGATAAATAATTCTTCTGTGCGTGTAGGTAAAATTCACTGAACTCCTTGCAAACGGCTGGACATATTTTGATAATATTTTGTGTGTGTTCGAGTGTTTTACTGTACCAAATTCTTACATTTACAAAGGTGGTGCTTCAATTTGGTTAGTTGAACTCACTTATAGTATACAAGCCAACATTCGAACAGTACAACGTCATCCAGATCTGTAGTGCCAAACAAGGCACGTATATTTTTTATTTATTTTATTTATTTATCTATTACACATGAAATAATTACACTAATATTTACATTGTCCCATAAAACTGGAAAGCAGTTTGTCTATGGGATCAAGTTATCAAAAATAAAATAGAACTGAAAATAAATGTAACCTAAATTAAAAACCTAAATCTACACCTAAATTTCATTAATTAAATTATTGAAAGTAGATAATAATTCATTAATTTCTTTTTAAATATAATTTTATTTTTCTCTTGGACAATTATATATTTTTATATAATAATTGACAAGTTTTATATTTCCTTGGAGTGAGTATGTTCAGTGGCGTAACAAAGGGTGACATAACAGGCAAAATACCATGGGCCTCGAGACCGAGGGGGCCTCCGGCTCGTGAACCCGTGAATACAGTAGGACCCCAACAATTAATACAAAATTTAAAATAACATTAATTCTGTATTTAATCAATTTAATTTTGTACCTATTACTACGTAGACATAATTTGATTGATATGAAAATTAGTTGTTTGCGACATTGTTTATCGTTAAATATAGTGTTAACTTTCATTTTATCGGACTAACTTTACTTGTGATTTATAAAAATGAAGAGAGGGCCACGTCCGATGAATTTGCCAGTATAATTATTAAACTGTATATATGTTCTACCAAATTTAAAAACGTTTAAATTTAATTTAAACATTACATTTAAAATGACTTGCGCCTGAAGGACGCACCTCTGAATGTTTTTCATTATTGTAATTAACGATGACACGAGGCTATCGAGTAAGTACACCGAGTGTACTACCAGTTGGACTTCCGGTTGAACATGGAACGTCGAGACTTCCGGTGTTTATTAAAATTGGGAATCAAGTTTTCGCAGATGGCACCTACTTGCTTTCTCTATCTGGTTTTGATGGATTTCAATATTAGGAACATTCAAGAATTTTGTTGGTATTTGTTAAATATTAGGCTTCAGAATGCATAGAAGCGATTTTTTATGAATAGTTATTCTGTTCCCATTAATTTTTGTTTAAATTTTATGAAAAAATATAACTCATTTGGAGAGATAAATAATTTGTGAATCTCATTCTTTGAAAGACTTACCATGGTGCTTTGGTTATTAAATTTGGAGTTTGTCCATTTTTGTTCACCTCATTTGACGCCATTGTTTGTTCTGAAAAAAAAAAAGTAGAAATTAGCAGTATACTACCAACACCATATTTAAGAAATGTCTTTCACTCTTAAGTACAATATTAAATGGGGAAACATATTAAAATACTAGCTGACCCAGCAGACGTTGTCCTACCAGAACTCGAAAATAATTCTCTAACCCGATTGTGGTGCCACCTATCAGGTCGAATTTTATTTTCAAACAATATGTCAAGGTGACGCGACACTTCACGTCAGTGAACGTCAGTTAAATTATTTGAATATTGTTCATACAAAAATACTACAATCCCGATTAATAAATGGGGGTGGGGGTAGGAGGATGAAAAATAGTTTACGTCCTATTCTCAGATCTACTAAATTTCATAAGAATCGGTCAAGACGTTTCGGAGGAGTTTTGTTACAAACACTGTGACACGAGAATTTTATATATTAGATTATTTTTGCATAAGATGAATGTCAGTTACTTTAAATCCTTTTAAAGAAACCTAATTTTATGCTCTAAAAGTCGGCAGGCAAGCTGACTACTTTTTGGTCTAATTGATGTTAAGTGACTAAATTTAACGTTAGCTATTAAGACAATCAACACCATAGAGGTTGCGAGTGCGATTGCGCACAGAATAATATTAACTTCTTGTAAATTTTTTAAAATAAACATTTATTATAAAGAGTAAGCAGATAGGTCGACGTGGCGGTCCATTTAATGGTTAACGGATTTTCGCTTCAGTATCCGCATCTGCAATAATCAATGCGAATCTTTTGCAGAACTTGTCCTAAATCACGCAGATTTCCCCAGGATGAACTATTAAATTGTTTCAGTTCTTTTTTTTTTTTTTTTCAATTTTCTACTTAAAGTTTGATTACTCAATAAAAAAACATTTCAATGATCATTACTTCTGCACTTAAAAATTAAATCGTTTAAAAATCTAGAATTTTTAACATCTGTAACCCCGGATGTTAAAAATTCAGCATCCGCAACAACCCTGGTAAGAATCCCATACACCTGTTCCTGAGGAAACAGTTCAGAAGGGAGATTGTTCCAAAGTTTGCGTACATCCGAAGCATAAAAGGACACATTTTTGGCATACCTATTCACTAAGGTAAGGCTTGATAGTTAGTAGAGTTATTTGATTTTTGATATAAAGTTTTTAAATTAAATTTTTATCATTATTATTCAAATCAATCTGTTTATGTCTCAAAAATAGGATAGCAAGATCACTTTTTTGAGGTGAAAACACTATTACCGTTTCGAAAACAAAATGGCGTTCTGGAAGAGAAACGGCGAAAGTAACTCTCCTATTTTTTTAAATTCAAAACCAACCTACGAGTAATTTTATGTAGACAGTCTACAATTTTTGTCTTTTTTTTATCACACTTATTTTTTGTAACACTCGAATTTGTCACTTATCTAACACGAGTTATCCAATTATCCACTCTTAACCGTTGCTGAACATTAGCGAAATTTCATTAAACGCATTAGCGCTTTACTGACGCTTTTATGAGCAATAAAAAGTGGTTGTTGATTGATGGCGGCATTTATCATCATTATGTCACACCATCAAGTGTCAGTACACTTCAAGAGTCTAACGATTTCATTTTCCCATTGTTCGATTCAGCTTCTAGATAAAACAAATTTGGTTAGACGATATAGACGAGGACAAAATCTTTTATTATAAATCTTTTTTCTATATATAAAAATGAATCCCTATTTCTCTTGGTCACGGCATCACGCGTGAACTGGTAGACCGATTTTAATTCGGTTTTCACTAATGGAAAGAGGGTTAAACGGGGAATGTTCTTACATATAAAAATTGCACCCCGGGCGAAGCCGGGGGCGGGTCGCTAGTAAATTTATATAAATCCGTTCGGAATAAAAAGTAGCTATATGAAAACACTTTTCTGTTTAAATGCAATGTTGTGTAAAAATTTCAAGTCAATCCATTAATTGGCTACTTTCGAGTTTTGTGAAAACAAACATATGGAAGCTGAATTGTTATTTATATAGATTACCATAATTTATAATAAAGTGTGTAGTGTTTTTATTATATGATTTTTTTTGACGATTATTTATATTTTATTGTGTTATCGTCGTACATAAGCTGCTATCTTGATAGTGGTTTTGATTAATGAACTTAAATGTCTGAAACAAATGGATTTGATTTGATTTAGTGACAGTTTGATGTAGTGAAGTTAGTACTATACTTATACACAAAAGTGTCTCCCCTTTAACAGAGACAATAAGCATCGTGTTTTAAAGGACGTATTGTTCGTTAGGTATTGAATCAATTTAGTACGTATACTTTAGGCAAAATTAAAATTGCAATGCCAATAGCGTTGTCACTTAGAAGGCTTGTGTTCGCCTTTTCCGTTTTAATTCGAAACCATAGGGAAAAGGGAAAAATTATAAAAACAGGAACCTCGGATTTCATTTTGACGAAAATGACATGATTATAATCCATAAAATTATAAAACATTATAATCATGCTTTATATTATATCCATCCATTTATAATTATAAAACAATTAATTTTCGTGGTCAAGAATCGAATACATTGGTTTAAGAAAAAAACATGTATAGGTACTGTATTCGTTTTTTTATTTAAATGTCGACAGGTGGAGCTACGGTCACGCTATATAGGTGTAGCGAGTGCGTTGCGACCTTAGTAATGTAATGTAATACCTGGCATGTATACATGCTATTGATAATGTCAGTAAAAAGAATCCGATTTAAAAAAGTAGTGACATACGGATAAAAAAGAAAAAGAAAAGACTTGATGATGTCACCACCATCATGTTGTAAATTGTGATTTAGGTAATCGGCGAGCTTTCTGAGGACATGGCCTAGCTGTAACTTCGGTTCCACACCACCGCCGATGGTGGAACCCGGAGGGGTTTTAATGGGTATTTCCGTTGACTCTCACCGGGTGAGTCCCACACTATTCCTCGTCGAGACGTCCCCTCGACGAATAGTGCGTAAATGCACGTAAATGCATTTTTTTCATGTTAAGATCGGCAGACAGGCTAACGGTCCACTTGATAGGTGGCTACCGTCGCCTTAACACAAGCATCGCCACAGCTGCTGCAAGTGGATTAAGGATAAGGGATTAGGAAGGGATAGGTAAATGGGCTCTGGCATCCCTTCCTTACTCACTCACCGAAACACAAGAGCACAATTGCTGTTATTTTGCGGTGGTCTTCTGTAAGGGGGTGGTTACTGCCGTCAGACGGGCTGCCCAAATGACTGGGTAAAGCAGTGAGCCCTGCCACTACTTTCCAGATCCAGACCAGAGCCAAATTTGAAACGTTCAACTTTCAAAGTTGATTCTGCCGGGAAACGAACCTGGGAACACTAGAGCAGAGCGTTAAGGCAAACACCCTAACCACTCATCCAACGGGTTCGTCAATGTATGTTTTTTTTAATTAAAAAAAACTAACAAGTTCAATTCTCAACTAAGAAAGCTAAACTCTGAAGCTATAAGTGGAAGTTTCCATAGTAAATAGATTTGGAAAATGCTCATTTCATTGTTATGAATTCGGATGTATTAGATAATTTTCGACATTGTCACCAATTTTATTGTCCTTGATGTCTACACTACAAAGTCTTCAAGGACAAAGGTCTACAAAAAGGCTACAAAAGTATCAAAAGTCCTCGAGGAACAAAAAAGTGATTTGCTACCATCTGTAGACGAGTCGTGTCCTTTAAAGGCCAATGACTTCTTTCGTGAATTATCAAAGGGCATGACTTTATACAGATGCGATTGCGAACGGAAGTTAATAACTATACATGAAAAATAATATTATCAATTTATGTTTATTCTTGTGATAGCATTAATATGACAGAAACATTAGGTATGATTCGCTTGCTTTTTTATTGTACTCAGTGTTTACTATAAGTAAATATTCTGTTAATCCATAAACGCGAAGGTTTGTGAGGATGGAAGTAAGGATGTATGTTTGTTATTTTTTCACGAAAAAACAGATTTGGATGAAAATTGGCAGAGAGATAGTTTATTAATGGGATACTTTTACTTTTTATCCTGGGAAAATGTTAGGTTCCCGTGGGATCGTTTAAAAACATAAATAATAGGGCGTCACCGTCGTCACAGCGATTAAGATTGTTTTTTTTTACGAGAGGAAAAATCTTTAAAAGAGACCCTATGAACGAATGCCGTATATATTGCAAATGCGCGTAGGGTTGTATGGGACTTTTATCGCACTGAAACACCCTTCGAGATGGGTGTGGTTCTAGTCCATAGAGGACATTCTAAGACTTTCCAAGATGTCGGGCGTTCGAAATACCATATAATATTTACTCAGGCGTTTTACTTTTGATTTTTCAACGCGCACCAAGTCGCAGGCAGGAGCTAGGAAATCATAAAGATAATATAGCATTCTCGTTTAATTGATTATTTATAAAACCTATTATTTAGCTAGCTATTATATAGTTTATTTACTATAATTATATCTATTGAAAATGAGGGAAAAAATATATTCAAAAGAGTATTATTGTCAATAACAGAGTTAAAAATATGATTGTACTTTATTTTAATTTAATTATTTCATACTCGTAATAATGATCCCTAACAATGGAGTGGAAAATCCCACAGCTGGACATAAGCCTTCACCAAAACCTCTGCATTCATTGTTTTCTCTCGACTCTAAATAATGAATTTTATAAACATTTTATTTTATAACATTTTTATTTAGTAATACATACAATATTAAATTATACTTGTCTAATGTATCTCTTATATTTTAGTCAGTTCAATAATATGTCATTTTTTGGAAAAGTTTAAATTACCGTGAAATAATAGCACATATGCTTAAGGTTATGGTGTATAAGTTGATGCCCCATATTGTCCCTTGAACTTTATCCAATTTGTATTATGTCGACAAGGCACTTGCCTTATCCCCCGGACCGTTCAGACTATTCGTCTTTTACGTAAAGATGTTTGTATAGCTGTTCGCCTACGTGAGAAGCTGTCTTTCAAAAACATCACTTGTCAGGACCATTTCTGGTCTACACTAGTCACGATGCATTCGGTTATGGGAGCTGTCGTCCTAAAGAGTTTAGTAAATAACTGGTATTAAAATTCTTTGATACTTTTCAAACATTCGTTAATAATTATAAAAGAAAGATGGTGGTTCTTCATATAAATCTATATTAATATTATAAAGCTGAATAGTTTGTTTGAACGCGCTAATCTCAGGAACCACTGGTTTGAATTCCAAAATTCTTTTTGTTTTGAATAGTCCATTTATCGAGGAAGGCTATAGGCAATATAACATCACGCTACGATAAATAGTATTATATATAAGCAGTGTCCAGTACCGCGCGCCCCATGTGCACGCCGCCGCCGCCGCCGTATGGGCCGCAGCGAAGCGTGGCCGAGTTCAGCTAGTAAATTAATAAAATAGAATCTTCATTTGCGCGAACACATATTTACAGGATTTTAATTTACTTATTTAATTCGTACGCGTTTACTTATTTACTCGTGTTCGGTATAGCGCGTAACTTTTTTGTTTGTAAACCAATTGGAATGAAACAAACACTAAATGTTACGGGAAGCTTGCTACAATACATCAGTGAAAACTTCATTCAAGCCGTTCCTGAGATTAACGCGCACAAACGCACAAACAAAATTTGTAAAAACTAACTCCTGGGTAACATAAGTACAACGTGTACAAATTGTGTTTTCTTTTTTTATATTTAATGTACAGATAAGACAGTTAAAGCACGAAGTAAGTTCTACCCGACAGCGATTAAAATTTAAAGGAAAACATTTAAAGGAATATCCCTGTAATATAACTATATCTAAACATGTTAAAAAATAATGTTACTGTCTTTCTGTTTCTCCCCTAACCTATTTTAAGCCACCCAATGGATCTAAAATAAGTTAAGGTAAACGGTTTTCACTGTTGGAAGAGCAGGAAGGTATTGCGCATAATTTACAGGAAAAATTATATCCGTGCGAAGCCGCTTATACGACATTTATTAAATAATTTAATATCAATAACTGCATTAATAAACAAATGTTTCCATTTAAACATATTTAAAAGACAAATTCATAAGTAATTTTATTTTCAATTAGATAACGATTAACTTATCAATTTATACTCAATTGTCTGACTAATAATGTTTCAAACACGTTATCTATATAGAGCATTCAAAACATGCTCTAAGCAATTTAGCTTCTCCTTACTGACTGATAGATAAAATTATTGTTCTATTTCCTTAGGTGCCAATTGATTGAAGTATATGTATGGAATTTGAAACATAAAACTTTTCAAAATGTATCACTTACTTGTTGTTTAAATTTAACTAGCAATCGCTCACAAAAACAACTGTCAAAAAACCCGGCAATTTATCTCTTTGAACAATTTGAACGACTTGAAGCCGACCGAACCCCAGCGAATGGAGCGACAGACTGGACTGCACACCACTCAACCAACACCAGCACCACGCGCACGATACGAAACGGCTAGGTTCAATTGGGTCAAAGTAAATAAAACATAAACATGGTAGCCGGTAGCTGTTATCTGTTTATCAAGAGCGCTATTATAAAAAAATAACTGATTTAGATTTTGATATTGCTAAACAAAGGTTAATATTTGTCACAGTGTCATTAAAATATTAGAAATGTTATTCGTTTAATAGAGGTACCTTTAAAAAGAATTAAAACGAATAATAAATAATTGTAAATTAACTTTGAATGGGGGAAGGTCTGTTCAAAAGGGATTAGGATATGGAGCCAATTTCACCTGTCGCTTCCACTTACCATCAAGTTGACCGTCAGCCTGTCTGAGGAGCTTTATAGAAAAAAATTTTTTTTTTTGTTTTTAAAGAAAAAACGAGAACTTTTTTTACTAAGGTAGCAAGATTTAATAATAGATAATTTGTTTCTTTATGTAAAAGTGTACAGACAGACTGATGGTCCACTTGATGCTCCATTTAACACCTCACGCAGAACTTCAAGCATGCTGCCTTCCTCAGTAGGATAGAGGATAAGAGAGGTAAGCGAAATGAGCTCTTATGATTCCTTTACTGACTCGCTGCCCAAGACATGATTTCGGAATGCATTGGGCCCAGACATTATTAATTCAGGCATTTTGATCGTTATAGTTTTTAGTTTCGCATCAAAAATGTTAGCACTCAAAAAAAATTTTTTTTTTGTTTACTAATTGGAAATTACAAATAGGTAGATCGAAAGGCTCCTCCACACTGATTGATATTTCTATAGCTAAAATTATGTATTGTTGTTCACATCGTTCACTACTATGTACTTGGTACTAGCTAGGGCATTAGGGTTGGCTTGTGTTAGTATAATATCTAGTTCTGTTTAAAAATGAAAACGTAGTTATCTGAAAGATATTTGTGTAGTATTTCGAATATTGCAAAACAATCCTTTTAAAAATCTGTTGCAAATAAACAGATTTGGTAACAAGCTATCATTCGGTTTAGTCTGCAGCTTAAAGAGCACTGACCAGCTTACTGTTAATAATAACTGAATCCTATAATGCGCTTTTTAGTATTGGCATCATACGTTTCCATTTGGGAAAATGAATAGCTACATTATTGTAACTCATATCAAAAAGTTATACCTAAAGTCTGGAGATAATATTATTTAAATATTCATTTATATAATTGTATCACATAATTCCTAACAGTAACACCATTTCGACTAAATTATTTCAAAACCAACTTAGGCCGTTTTTCCCCATTAAATCGTATTATGGATGTTGCCAACTCCCTGAGTCACGATGTTGACCTGTTTAACGACGCATTTTCCAAAATTAAAAGACTCTAATTAACACTAGTTTATTTTTGACATTTATTCCAAATTTCCGATTTAATTATATTTCTATGTATCATTTTTTTTTTGATAAATTTTTTGATAAATTTTCATAATTTTTTTGATAATATTTTTTTTTTAATTTTTTCTAATTTTATTGCCGGGATGCTACTTTGACTTTTATTGGCGTAGGCTGTGCCTCCTTAAATTGCGGCGGCATCTGCCATGTTATTTTTTCCTGTTCCTTGTTGTGTGTTTTTTTCGGTGCCTGCCTCGTTGGAGGCCATGTAATAATAAATAAATAAATAAACAGTAAGGCGCCGAACCCACCCCCCACGGTCTGCGTGCTGCGGTCCGCGGTCATACTTGCACACATAATGGTCTAGAAATCTGGAGTTCAGTAATCTTTAAGTAGTGGCACGGCACA
Organism: Bembecia ichneumoniformis; assembly: GCA_910589475.2. Classification (NCBI taxonomy): domain Eukaryota; kingdom Metazoa; phylum Arthropoda; class Insecta; order Lepidoptera; family Sesiidae; genus Bembecia; species Bembecia ichneumoniformis. The sequence continues at coordinate 2,771,261 of OU342520.1, forward strand.
CTGCGTTTCGCAGTCATTTGGGCAGCCCGACTGGCGGCAATAACCACCCCCTTACAGAAGACCACTGTGAAATAACAGCACGTGTGCTGTTGTGTTTCGGTGAGTGAGTAAGGGATGCCAGAGCCCATTTCCCTATCCCCTTCTAATCCCTTATCCTTAATCCTATTGTAGTCGGCAGCGCACTTGCAGTAGCTTTGGCGTTGTTTGTGTTATAGGCGACGGTAGCCACCTACCATCAAATGGACCGTCACTGTCTAGTCCTACTGTGAATCTTTCAGCAATAAAATGCTGTTGGTGCTAGCTCGTGTCCTCTCTAGCAACGACCCGTCAGTTTTTGCTTCGGCAAGCATTTATATTATCAACTGAGTTAAGGTTTTGTGTAAACTGATTAAAATGTGATGATGTATGTTGAAGATAAAGTTAAAAATCAAGCCGGCTGAGAGCTTTTATCGCATCCGTTTGAGATATAACAAAACATTTTATGATGGGATTGTTTCTCTTTTATAAGTTTACAAAAAAGTCCGCGATGGCATATATCTAACTAACTAAAAAAATATCACATACTTACATATAATGTGGAATTTAAAAAGCTATTTAAACGGACACAGTATTTAATCTATTATATTATTAATTTCATACATATTAACATAAATAATGTATGAAATTAAAAGAAAATTCGTGCCACAACATATTTACAGCACTATATTGTACCTTGTACGGCCTTGGACTAGAAAGCCATGAGTTCGTTTCGTTCGACACCGTCTTATAGATGACACACTTTTGGCGATCGTATACATTCTCCGTGAAGGTCACCAGTTAAAAAGTTATTGTCTATGGAAGCTACAACATCCAAACAATGCTTAGATTTCATGGCTACATGACTGTTGTTTTTATGACTTTAAACAATTGTATAGTAAAACACGTTCATCTTCATCGTCTTTTCTCCGATAACTTTAATAGTAGGACCAGTCAGAGCCAGCCTGAATCCAGTGTCGTCCCGCAGCCTTTATTACGTCGTTAGTCCATCTCTACTCGAGAATTTTCCGGCCTTAGCGGCATTTGAATCTTCTTCGTAGGTACTATGTGTATTGCCCGCTGTCACTTCAACTTACTAAACCGCCCGCCGCCGGGTTACGTCGGCAAGTTTCGTTTCTCTACGGATCTTTTCATTCCTAATGCGATCTCGCAGAGTCACTCTGAGTGATAACTCGTTGATGCGTTGATCTTTCTAATAAGGCCCTTTTCTTCTTATGACGTTGTGAAAAATCATTTGTTTTAAGGCATATTAATTCATGTTAATTTGAGACATGTTAAATCAATAAAATATATTTAATTATTAGATATGTTATTATTTTTAGGGTTCCGTACGTCCGAATAAAAAAAACGGAACCCTTATAGGATCACTCGTGTGTCCGTCTGTCCAACCATTCCCCCCCCCCTTATCTACGAAACTACTGAACCTAAAATTTTGAAAAAAAAATAATAATACGGAAATTAGTTTTCTACTTATAGATTATAGGAAAACCTATAAGAAGTCCATGATATTAAATTAACATGGTAAATCACTCAATATTGTGCGCATAGGTAACATCGTACGGAACCCTCTTCACGCGAATTCAACTCGCACTTGTCCCGCTTTTTTGTTTCTTTACTGATAGGTATATTCATTTTTCCTTAATGACTGCTATAAAATTCAATCTAACAGCAATCAAAAATTGATTTTCTTACCTAATATAGTTACAATCAACGTTCCTATTCCTACCTATGAGAGTAAGTCAGATAAAAGTCTCAAAGTATTAGACTATCATGGTTTGGTCAGGGGTGAAATGAAATGTATATACAATAGATATTTCCAATAACGCAGATGACCTGACATAAGGTGCTAAAAAGAATAAATAACGGTTTGGCGACGATAATCAATGCTTGGAGCAGTGACAGGCCAATGGTCGAAGGCTCTGCTGTTGCAGGTTCGCACCAATTCAGGCATGCACTTCTAAGTTCGTTCGATTTCATTTGTAATTAGAAATAATGTACACTTGCTTCTAATGAACGACGAAGGAAAATATTTTGAGGAAACCTGTGTCTTAGAAGATCATCAATCTTCTGACTATAGCCCATACTTCCTAACACAGAGGAGAGACCCAGTAGTGGGATATAATTATCCTTGTGTCAGCTGCTGTGTAAGAACTGTACATTACCTTGTAATCCGGCCACGATCTAAGAAGTAATCAAGGAAATTTATAAGCAATTTAATCCCTAATCAGATTTTCATTTCATGCATTTATGAAAACATAAAAAGCCTAACTTTCTTTGTTTAGTCACAAATATTCCCTTTCGGGTGATAAAGAGTGGCTGACAAGCTGACCGTGCATTTGAGACTAGATGGTACCGTAGCCTAAAAATACAAGAACCACGGGGAAGATGTAAGCTGGTTACCGACCCGATAGGATAGGATAAAGAATAAGATCATCCTTTACTTACGCGCCGAATTATTATTACTTTATTATATTTCGATTAATAAATAATAGCATTAATATTTTAAAAAAAAATGTGTCACAATGTTAGTTCATGCTAAATTGCTAATCTCCAAAATCGCTCAACTGACTTCAATAAAATTTTGTGAATGTGTATGGTTGGTTTCAATAGTACTCGTTGGTTCAAAAGCTAGTTATTTTATAAGTTTTATATATTATTTAAAACGTATATTATTTTTATATATTGAAAGTTTGTTAAAAAGACAAAACTATATAACATAGTTTATACATATGTATGTATAAACTATGTTTAATTATTTTGAAATAAAAAACCATAGTACCTAGTATTTTTGAAATTATCGTTTGCAAACAATGTAAAAGATTATTGGCCGACATGCACGGCGACATTTCTTTGCCTTGGGAGTAGATTTTAAATGTTTATTTTGCTCAATAAACAAGTATTTTTGTAGCGATGTAGGTAACGGAATGCACCCGAAATACTATGTGGACACCGAGGCGGTTGCGTTGACGACCTTGTGTCAAAATCATTTCACACCACTTTATAAAATTCCATGTCGTGCCTGAGAAAGCCTGATTGAACCTTAACAACAAGTACCTAAAAACGGGCGGATCTTCTCTTCGATATTTTTTTTAATTTCTTACAAATAGACAATTTTATTTATTAGTATAGATTTTGTGAAAAAAAAATTTTTTTTTTGTTAAAAATAAAATAGAATTTTAAATGTACATATTTTAAAATAATTAAGAATCTTCAAAGTTTTTCATCCGTGTGCCATGCTGGGGCTTGTACTGTTATAATATTTATTCTGTGGTTGGGGAGGTGGGGGCGTGACAGGATCTAATTGGACAAAAAAATTTAATTTCCAACGCAATACGTTGTTAATTTTAGTATATGTACTGCCGAAGCAAATATATATATTATGTGTCCCCCCCGCCTGCGAGGGACCTCCCGGCCCGGGGACTACTTATGCCGGCCGCGACTAACGCCGTTGCTGTACAACTGCCCCCAGCAGGCTAGATAAGCATTAGTTAAATTTTTCCTTGTAAGGCCTTGTATAAGAATCTTCCTCGGACCGTACCTATCGAATATTTGAAAAAAAAAAAAAAAAAACCCAATTGGTCCTGCCATTCTCGAATCTTACGCTTAGCAACACATTTGGCGATTCATTTTTATTTATAAAGATTACCCAGACAGAAGGTAAAATTAATAAATTATTTACTTTTACCGGTTATTATTTTTAATAACCGGTACCTTACTTTTGGCACTACAAATTTACAATAAGTAATCATTTGTAATTAAAGTAGTATTCCGTTCCGGGTTTTCTTATACGAGAACCTAACTTAACCTACTTTTTAATCAAAATGAATCTTTTCCGATATAAAAGCAATATTTTTATCCAAGCAGGCAAGTCTCCTAAGTTAACTCTCCTAAGTTTATTTGCACGCAAGTAATATTTTAAATTTTATGATTGTATACTTTTAATTATCCAGTAATGATTATTTAGCACATAATCATCGATAATCATCGATAACACACAATCATTGAAAACAGTAGTGAAATTACAACAATCGGCAAGTTATAAATTTCACGGTTTTCATCACATTTACCAAATCACGAGATAACTAGGTAACTATGAATAGTGGCTAAGTAGTTATTATTAATATTTACTTATCACATTCACATTTACCGTAACATATATATCAATCTGGGCCTTGATTCTGTATGGCAATTATGATTTCACGCTTTTGTAATGGAATTTATATTATATTATAAGAGAATTTGAGGATATGACGTGGTTTCGAAGTAAGGAATCGCGTGGAATCGCTAGTAGTAGTAGTAGTAGTAGTAGTAATAGCGGCGTTAATAAATTAGGGCCCTGGAGAGATATTGTAATAACTTTTATTATAGAGAGAATTTAGAACTTAAACTATTTCTTGGAGTTGTAAACGATATCCACAGCAAAGAGTGGTCATAAAAATGTTTACAACTGAGAGCAATCAAGAATTAATTACATAACTCGATTTCATAGCTGCAGTACAAGGCAATCAACAGCAGCAAACGACATAATTTACATACAGCTTCTTTGAATATTTAAAAGACCGTAATATTTAAAAATAAAAACTTTTAAATGGGTTTAGCTACCTACCACGGCTTCGGATAGAAACCTACTCTCTATGCACATACCTTCCTCGTTTATCGCTCTTTTCTTTAGTGAAAACCGTATCAAAATATGTTGGATGGTTTAGAAGAAATTAGCAAAGAAACAGAGAGAAGCAGACAGCGATTTTATTTTATAATACCTAGGTATTTATAATTACGTATCTGTTTATCTGTTATAATATTACGTATCCTGTTTATATCGTGTAATATTATCAAGGTGTTATTCCGTTTGTTATCAAACTACTATTTTTATTTTATTTTTATTTTATATATTTAATTTTAGGGATTTTTACCTTATGAAGGCATATCAGACCCATCACCTCCTGAGCTAAGTTAAAACATATGGTAAAAAGCTCCATTGATCATAATATTTATCATATATATACAAGCACAGTATAACTAAACAAAAAAATTCATACCTACATACATGAATGTTTTTAATGTTTGCCTAGTGTTAAAAATAACAATGTAGGTATGAATTTACATTGACTCGTTAAATTTACTTATAAACAAGTCGATAACGCAAATTAGGTATCTACGTAATCATTAAGAAAATATTTTTTACCACAATATTTAGTTCATACTACCTGACAAAAAAGTGGCAATTAACACCCTTACAATTATTGCGTCGTTTTCATTTTATATAAGCTACTAGCGACCCGTCCCCGGATTCGCCCGGGGTGCAATTTTTATATATATGAATATTTCCCGTTTATCCCTCTTTCCATTAGTGAAAACCGAATTAAAATCGGTCTACCCGTTCACGCGTGATGCCGTAACCAAGGGAAATGGGGATTCATTTTTATATAGGCATAGAGATTTGTCCTACCAAATTTCCTCAAAAACGGTTGAGTAGTAACTAATAAAACTTCAAAGATATACCTACAGGCAAATCTTATTTATAATATAAAGTCTTTTGGCATATATATAGTATGTATAAACTTGCAATAAAATCTCTTTGGATGTACTATTTGTGTCTGGCTGATTTTGATGACATTAAAAAGGTTACATTTCAAAAAAGAAACAAATTAGTAAAATGTTGTTTCCAGCTATTTTTCATTGGTTTTTCTTTCTGTCAAATTTTTTTTTAATGTTAAAGTCGGCAGACAGGCTGACGATCCACTTGATGATAGGTGGCTACCGTCGCCTATAACACAAGCAACGCCTAAGCTGCTGCAAGTGTGCTGCCACTGCAGTAGGATTAAGGAGTGGATAGGGAAATGGGCTCTGGCATCCTTTAACTCACTCACCGAAACACAACAGCACACGTGCTGTTATTTTACGGTGGTCTTCTGTAAGGGGGTGGTTACTGCCGTCAGACGGGCTACCCGAATGACTGCGAAACGCAGTATGCCCTGCCACTACTTTCCAAATCCAGACCAGAGTCAAATTTGAAAAGTTGATTTTTCAAAGTTGACCCTGCCGGGAATCGAACCCGGGAACCCTAGAACAGAGCGTTAAGGCAAGCACCCTAACCACTCATCCAACGGGCTCGTTCTAAAATTCTAAATTCGTTCTAAATTCGATACATTCTAAAATTTTATTACAAAAAGGAAAAAAAATGCAACGCAAGCCGCGAAAAAATATTGTGACGTGCATTAGGTCCGTAAAATTGGAATCAAATAAGCACTAAATATTACAGGAAGCTCGCTACGATACATCGCTGAAAACTGAATTCAAATCGGTTGGGTCGTTTCTTAGATTAGCGTACACAAACGTACAAACAAAAAAACAGACAAAAATTCTAAAAACTATTTTTTCACCTCTAACATAAGTAAAAGGTGTAAAAATTGTTTTTTTTTATAACATTAAATGTACAGACACGGTTCGTTTACGATTTTATTATGTATGTATGTGTATTATATATTATGTATATACAGAAGTATGTATAAAGTATGTAATTTTTTACTGAAAAACTGAAAAAGAAATGAGGGTGGTTGTGGGGAGGTGGTTTGTCTTAGAAAAATAGAATAATGTAGGTAATAGAAAAAAAATGGTAGGTAAAAACTGCACAAATCTGACTTTAAACAAATAATTTAATATATATATATTACAAATTAACCACAACAAAAAATATTATTAAGAAAATTAAACACGTTACGACAGTCTCGTGTATTTAGGCCTTAATATATCTAATAATTTTACCTTTTCATTTTAATTGAATCTCTGTTAATCTACCGTTCGTTTTACCTTATTAAAATTATAAATAATGTCAATACCGTTAAAGTATTACACATATTACATTCAATAAGATCAAATACACAATTAAATTAAGGCCCAAACGTTTGAATTAATATAATCATTTTTGGTAAAATCTTAAAAAAAAAATATTAAAGAAAGTGAAAGTATAAATCAGAATATGTAGAAAAAATAATTCTTATGAAATTATTTAAGACGCTCTTTTGTTTGTATTTAAATTGACTTATTCTAGTGACATTGTGACATTTAAAAGACTGATTTAAGCCTGGCTATTATTAATGGTAGCTCCACATGGTATGATGTTCTTGCTCTCGGAGTACGGTTGTGACTGCGGAGACGTAGCATACGTCTGGACTTCTTGGTGACCGTGGCTGTAGTTCTGTTGACCCGGCTTTGGATTTTGACCTTGGAATCCGCGGCCCTGATAGCCGAAAGGGCGCATACGACGGAAACCACCGCGGCCAGGCGGACCGCCGCGACGGCCTCCGCGGAAATTCCTGAAGAAAATACGCTGTGGTGGCGCTGCTCGGACCTCATCCCCCTGTGCGTTCCACTGATTTGGCGGAACCCCTCGACGACCCGGGCCACCCACGCGTGGAGCTCCATCCCTTGGATTACCGCCATCCTGTCGAGAGTAATTTTGGTACATGGAACTACGACGCTTGTCTGCTGCATAGGGCGATCCCTTCACCGGTTCTCCGCCAGGACCGGTGACTCCGGCCGCTTCAAAGCCTTTCTCGCCAGCAACCACATCGAACTCCACAGTTTCTCCGTCCCCGACCGAGCGCACAGCCTTGCGTGGATTATTTCGGGCTATGGCAGTTTGATGAACAAACACATCTTCCTTAGTATCATCCCTATTAATGAAACCGTATCCGCTCTTCACGTTAAACCACTTCACAGTACCCGAAACCTTTTCAGCGATAAGCAGTTTCTGTTCCGGCCTTGATTGTTGGACCTTGGACGTTTCTTCTGCTGGTTCTTGTTGCTTTTGCAACAGATTCGCCTGTTCAGTATCAGCCATGGTGTAGTTGGCGAAGCGATGGTGGACAGATGGTAAATTCGTGCACAACCTCTTCTCCCTGTTAACGCTCTCGATTGTGTGACGTTTTTAACTTGAATTTGTAGACGTCAAAATTTTGTTAGTGTCACTTGACAATTTACACCGTTAAATAATCAATGAAAAACATGTATTTTTTAAATTCATCCTGCCAATTTATAATATAAAACAGCGTGTATTCCTTTCTAAACCTTCTTCAATAAAATTATGACTATTTAGTACCTAAAATAAGACGTAATAAAGAAACCATTAATCTATTCCACGCAATCTTGGGGTAGAAGTGAATTTCTCGCTACCGACACAAGCGCGTATTTGAAACGAGTGCCACAGACTAACGAACTTGAGTATTGACACCATTGAATTAATTGACACTTTTTAACTTTACGTAGACTACAAATTGACACTTTTTAACTTTACGTAGACTACATATTGCCATTTTCAGCCATTCTGCAAAGTGGTCATTTAAACTTTTAGACAACCTACAATTTAGTCATTTTACATTTGCGGCACACTGCAAATAAGTCATTTTACTTTTTAAACATTTTGCTTCATAGACAAATTGAAATTTAGACATCCTGATCATTATTTTTGAAAAAAAAATCTGCTAGGTAGTCTCAGTTCGCTTTAAATATTCTTTTTGACGAAATATTGTTACAAAAATAATTAATCGCCTGAAATTTACCTAGCTTGAAATAATTTTAATTCAAGGCTTTATTCGTTTAATACTATTAAATTTAATATGGCAGGGTTGTTCATAACGAATTTTAATTCACCTAAAAAAACTTAAAGACATGGCAAGACATGGCTGAAGATTCTTCAGCCATGTCTTGAATTTTGAAACTTCTTCTAGATCACCCAACGGATTTTAATACTGTTTTCACAAATGGAAAGAGCTATGAACGTGAAAGGTTTGTGAATATAATTTGCAGAAAATGCCAAAGCCCATTTCCCTGTCCCCTCCTAATCCCTTAACCTTAATCCTATTGTAGTCGGCAGTGCACTTGCAGCAGCTTTGGCGTTGTTTGTGTTAAAGGCGACGGTAGCCACCTACCATGAAGTGGACCGTCAGCCTGTCTGCCGATCTTACCATAAAAAAAAAGAAAAACATAGCGACAACCCGTGAAAAGTTGAGTAATTTTTTTTTTGAGTAATTTAAGTTGAGTATTTATTGAGTAATTTTTATTTAATTTTTTTTTTGTAGTAATTAATTGTTTGATAGGCTGTCTATGTGAAGCTTATTGTTACCAAACGCGTAGACCTGTCAAAAATCGACCTACCGTAATTCTCGATAATCTGTTATGTTGACAATAATTTTTTAAAGCTCAATCTTATGATAAGGTTTTGATGATTTTGTATATCAAACAATTAACCCACAGTACAAAGATAAGACAGTTTCATTCCAAAGATAAAACATAGAACAGGTGTAGTGTACAGTTTGCCTTTTAAACCATTTCGCTATATGCCTTCGTGCAGAGTAATTTGTTCAAATCCGGATCTACCGTAAAAATGTAAGTTTTTTTTAACAAGCGGGGAATTTGAAAAGTCTCTTTGTTAAACGTGACTTTGGTTTGGGAAAGTTGTTGTGTCTGTGATTGGCTCTGTTTAAATTTTTAAAAATATATTGAAAATGTATTATTTGGGAAGGTAAAATTAATTAAATTTTAAAATATTCATTCAACTAATTTATTACGGCAATAATTTATATAAGAAATAATGTAAACGGGATTTTGGTACATATTTCTTTACATATTTTGGTACATATTTTTTAAAATTATTTTTATATAATTTAAAAATGTACGTGTGGTATTCGGTATAGCGCGTAACTTTTTTGTTTGTAAACCGATTGAAATCAAACAAAGTTACTACAATACATCAGTGAAAACCGCATTTAAATCGGTAAGACGTTTTTGAGATTAGCGTCCACAAACGCACAGACAAATAGACAAACAGACAAAAAATCGAAAAAACTATTTTTTGACCTCTGTAACGTAATTACAATATGTACAATTTTTTTTTTTTTTAATATATTTAATGTACAGACACGGTTCGTTTACATTTTTATTATATTTATAGATTAAAAAACATTACGAAAAGTATAGGCAGTCTACTTTTTGATTTAAAACTTAACTAGAATTTCATGTAATTGTTTATAATAATAAGCATTTATCTATATACCTACCAATATACTCGTATATCATATTTCATGATAGACATCTCTGTCTGATACGGTCTAATGAGTAATGAGGCTTATAATATTAAATAAAATAATGATTATAACAAGTACAACATACTCGTATTTTATTAAAATATATCTATGTTTAATATTATAAAGTTAAAAGATTTGTATGTATGTATGTATTTTTGTAATAAATAAACTAAAAAACTACTGGCCCGATTTTAAAAATTCTTTCACCTATAGAAAGCTACATTATCAACGAGTAATATTTTATAAAGAAAAAGAATATCGTAATTTTTTTATTTACTATTTTTTAACAGTCAGTAAGAAATTATGGGACACTTTTAAAACAGAGATCAAACATTTTTATGATCTACGATCTCATGTTTATAGTGTCTTAAAGCCATAAGAAAAAAAGCCCAATATTTTTTCCAAATACTTTGTTGCTAAGAATAATTACGCCCCTCGATTTCTACTATGTTTTTGAATCCCAATACTGAGCCAGCGCCTTTTTATAAGTAACGAAGAATATTTGAAGATACGTATATGTGTAGGTATTCACTGTTTTCCACAGAGTATTGAACTTTTTCATGTCTAAACCAATTTGGATGAAATTTGGCATTACTTTTTAAGATTATTATTATTATTATCTCTTTATTTGTACTATAAACATATAGAAAAGAATAAGTCAAAAAATAAAATAAAGTAACACAAGCAATAGTACAAAAGGCGGCCTTATCGCTTTATAGCGATTTCTTCCAGGCAACCTTAGGGTAAGGAAAATTATATGAAAAATAAAACAATGTGAGTGGTAAAAGTGGTCATCATAAACATATCTATATTAATAATTTCGTCAAGGGTACGGTAGACTCGAATGAAACCTTACCTGAATAATAAAACATAAATAAATAAAGATTTCGAGTCGACAACATATATCCGCAAAATTCGGATTGTCAAGTATTTTGTTAAATTCTAATGGTGCTGACAGACAAATCGTAGTCGCCATATTGGCCACTCTAGCGAAACGTCACTCACTGACACCTGTGACATCTTGAGTGGTTAATAAACGTTCCGTTTCATTCATACTAGCGCACATATGCCTCGCCACTCAATACGTCATCGCACCATTCATTTTAAAAACAAAGTGTCCATTACAAAGAACTGTGACTCATGTGACTGTGTAAAACGAAACGTCTTGCCGCAAACATTGAGCGAAATCTGTGCCGCTTTGCCTTTAATATTTCTTGAGAACCGATAACTACAGAAATATCTACCTACATTTTGTACCTACATGTGTACATATTACACCCGAGCGAAGCCCGGTTTTCATCTAGTATTCTAATAAAATTAAGATGTCACGCGGGCATAGCATTTTCCGTATGTAATCATCGCTCAATATCAACCACTGCCTTCAACTTAACCATTTAACTTACCCTCAACATAGGCGGCACCATCGATTAGAATTTCTCGGCTATATCTCGGCGCTGTGATGTCTTTACAAAGTTATTTTCGAGTCCATAAGGAAAACGTAGTACGGGTATAAATTCGCAAAAAACTTTAAATGGATGGTAATTTTTTCCGTCAGCCGTAGGATGTTCACTGGTGGACACAAGCTTTCCCCACAATTTTCCAGCAGGACCACTCAGAAGCAATCTGGATCCAGGGAAATCTGCGGCCCATAATAGGTCGTCTGTCCACCTTGTGGATGGGCGTCCTACGCTGCACATGCCGGTTCGTGGTCTCCACTCGAGAACTTTCTATCCTTGCGCCGTGAATAATAAACACATATTAAGAAGTTTGTTGGATCAATCACACAAAAACGTTGAACGGATTTGGATAAAATTTGGCCCACAGATGGTTTAATATCTGGATTAATTTTTATCTTACTGATATACTTTTGATATTCTGATATACTTTTTTATCTTGAAAAAATGTTACCAAAGAATCTTCTAAAAATATAAAAAAAAGGTGGTGGCACCTTTTTTCATAGGAAGAAAGTTCAGGCTTTACAACCCATATGTTTTCATTTTTCAACGCGTACGAATTGGCGCGAACCGAACACCTCTAGTGAAATTATAATAAAAACGTAAACGAGCCTTGTCTGTACATTAAATATTAAAAAAAAAAACACAATTTGTACACATTTTACTTATGTTACCGAGGTAAAAAAAAGTTTTTAGAATTTTTGTCTGTTTATTTGTTTGTCTGTGCGTTTGTTCACGCTAATCGGCTTAGCCGATTTATATGCGGTTTTCACTGATTTATTGTAGCAAGCTTGCCGTAACATTTAGTGTTTATTTTATTCCAATCGGTTTGGGGCTCAGCTAGTGTATAGATAACATATAACATAACTTATACAGACAAGGACTAATGTCAAAAACTGGCTTCTACTTGATTTATACTTAATGATTTAATTTTAATGTTCTTGATTTGCTTTTGAGATAGAATTAGATGTATAATTCATTTTTGTTAATGCCTACATTTTTTGCATGTCTGATGGGCATTCCCGTTAAAAGTTATTAAATGTTGAGATTTTAGGTCTCTTATGTTATTAAGTTGGGTAAAGTAAAAAGGTATGATCATGAATGTAGGAGACGTTTATATTGTTTTTCATTTTTTCGTTGACATAACCCATGGTAAATTATATCTAATTGTTAGCAATTCTTAATGGTATTAAGTGATATAGTGATTAATAAACACCTTTATATTTTCAGGATACGCGAGCCCTTAATTGTCCGTATAATAAGAATATTCCTAGAAGTTGTATGGGGGCTTTTGAAGGTCATTTTCTACACAATTTTCTCAGTGTACAGACTTTTTGTACCTCCTAATTCCAAAGACGTTCAAGGTGAAACGGTTTTGGTAAGTGCTTTCTTGAATCAGAGTGCAAGGCAGACTCATTTTTCAGTCATCAATTGGCATATAATAGGCGACAGCAGCAACTTGCCCTCCAAAGGACTGTTCGGCTTGGCTGCAACCTTTTGTAATATACTAGCGGCCTGCATCCGGCTTCGGTTTTCTTACATTAGGTTTTCTTAAACATATGAACCTTCCGTAAAAAATTATCAAATTGTTGAGGAAAACCGCATCCAAATCCCAAATCCTTGCGTGGTTTAAGAAGAGTTAGGGGGTATACAGATAGAGAAACAGATAGACCCGGGCAGCGACATCAATTTAAACAATTGACAAAGATAAGGATAAAAATACTAGGAAGTAATTTGTCACATAGTAGTAATCGATGTTACGAATCTTGTTATATAGATTTTATTTTTTAAATTAATAGTAGTTTATTATTTATTACCAAATTAATTTCTTTTTTCTTGCAAATTAATTATTATAACTTATTATGTAAATTAAAACTTCCTTTTAATTTACATTTGTTTTTATTTAAGAAAAGTGCAAGATATATCAATATATATATATATATATATATATATGTGTGTGTGTGTGTGTGTGTGTGTGTTCGGGCGCTTGAGTGTGTAGAAATACATAAAAATTCTAAATTTAAAAAAATTTAGAATTTTTTCATCGAAGTAAAAACATATCTTAATTTCATGGAATCTTTTCTAATCTTTCATTTAAAAAATTTGCTTATACTTGTAATTTTGAATAAAAACTATTGTAGATTACCGGCGCGGGACATGGCATCGGTAGAGAGGTGGCGCTCCTTTTCGGGAGACTTGGTGCTACTGTTGTGTGTGTAGACATTAATTCGGAAACAAACAATAAAACTGTCGAAATGATAAATGAAGAAAACGGAGTCGCTGTGGGGTACAGGTATCTAATTTTTTTATTATACTAGCGACCCGCCCCCGGCTTCGCCCGGGGTGCAATTTTATATATTTAAACATTCCCCGTTTATCCCTCTTTCCATTAGTGAAAACCGAATTAAAATCGGTCTACCCGTTCACGCGCGATGCCGTGAGCAAGGGAAATAGGGATATAATAGATATATAAATTTAATGTTCTTTTGTTCACAAGCGCAAATCTCCGAAAGTATTTAACGATCCCCATGAATTTTTCACAAACACGTTGTCAGTGGTACCGATGTCATACTGATTTCATTTAAAAAAAAGTTCCTACTGTTACCGAGGGATTTTAATTTAAAAATGAAAATATCAACCCCTGACAAAAATATAAAAACAATAATGATTCAATAAACAAAAAAGCTCAAGAAGAGGGACAAAAGCAAAAGCTAGTTATTTTATAATAAATATTAACCTTGTGGTTTTTTAACAATCTCATCAATAAGCTAGGTTGATATCATGTTATTGTTCAGGGGTATCACGTGTAGGTATCACATGGTGGTGTACTGGTCCCACTACTAATGGGCCACTTAGTGTTAAAATGATGGGACAATGTTCTCTGAGGCATTTTGGATCACCACACTTGATATCGTTCAGACAATAATATCTGTTCAAGAGCAGTCTACACGCGCCTCTGCAAACATAATTATGCAGGATCGAGGCTACTCCAACATTACCCTAATTGTACTTACTCTAAGAGGGTTCTAACTTTATGTGTAATACTCGCCCGCAAGCTGCATGTACAAAAAGAAGAATAAAATGACCTGAACAGCTCCGCTTTAAAAAGTCCCTTGAGAATCACACATATTCAATCCTGAATATAGATCTAAGATAAAATTGTTTTCTATGAGGAAGTAAACGTTTCAGATGCGATGTAACGCGCCGTGGAGCAGTTTTTGAGCTCTTCAGAGATGTCATTGAAGAAGTCGGTAAAGTCACCATTTTGATTAACAACGCTGGAGTTATGCCTTGCAAACCGATATCAAGATATAACGAGGCCGAAATAATTCACATGATGGACGTTAATGTTAATGCCAATATTTGGGTAAGATTTTATTTTAAATCATAATTATGCCGACGACAAACTAAGTGCACGTATTATTTTGTCTTAAAATATTACGAATTTGAATTTTTCAAAATTGGCACTGGTCTCAATTTAGAAAGTAGTGGTAAGGCAAGCTGCATTTCGCGGGCATTTGGGTAGCCCGTCTGGAGGGAGTAACCACCCCTTACAGAAGTCCATCGTTTAATAATAGCATATGTGCTTTTTTGTTTCGTTGAGTGAGTAAGGGATGCCAGAGCCAATTTTTCTATCCCTTCCTGATCACTATCCTTAATTCTACTATGTACGGCAGCTCATTTGCAGCACCTGTGGCATTGCTTGTATTATAGGCGACGGTTAGCCATCTGCCATCAAGTGGACCATCAGCCTGTCGAGCTTAAGCGAATTGGAAATCTGTACATAGGTATATAAAATAATTTATATCTACATATAAAGGGTGTCTCAGAATGTTTTTGTTTTTAGATGTTAAATAAAAAACAACAATATACTTAAGTAGAACTTTATAAGTATATCTTTATTTATAATTTTATTATCTTCAAACTGCAAGATTACATAGGGAAAACATCTGATGCAGTTATTTGTCCTTAGCCATTAGGCCATTAGGCCATTATCTCTAATAATCTACCTATCAAATCAAATAAGAAAAGATTTTTTCAAAAAAGTGTGTTGCTTCCAAAGGTTACTTTCCACTAATGAAATCAGTTTTCTCTCTTTTTAATATTAGTAAGTATGTTTATATTTCCACAAATCTTATTAATCACTCTGTATAATGAACTTTGTCGAAGTAAGAATATAACGAATTACTGGATAGAAATGTCCCGCCTGTAATTTCAGATGATTCAAGCGTTCCTGCCTTCCATGATAGAGATGAATCACGGTCACATAGTCGCAATGTCATCAATGGCTGGAATAGTTGGTGTGCGGAACCTCGTCCCTTATTGCGGATCCAAACATGCCGTTCGAGGAATTATGACAGCACTTGCTGTAGAACTAAAAGATGATAGGAGGGCTACAAACGGGGTATGTCATATTTCTTATTTACAACAAGCAATAAGCAATTATAAATTTTAAACTTTTTTTCTGAATATTCGGCTTTTCTCGCGAAATGATTTGCTGACATAACACATAAATGACAATGCATAAGGCTAATTGTATCCCACGACGATCTCGCAAACGACTCTAATGATTTTGATGAAAATATATGGCTAAGGGTTTTTTGGGTCTAGAAATCAATCTTTCAGGGATTCTTATCTTCGGAAAAATTCGTTTTAGGTACCTAATTTTTTTAAGCAATGCCGCTTGTTCGTTTTATAATACAGCTAACGCCATCTAGCGCCGCTCGACGAACATAACACTTTCTTGCTACCAATTGCTACTTAATAACACTACTCAATAACAGATGGCGCCGGGGCCGGATACTCCATCCGAGATCTCTGTCAATCATGCTGTTATACTTTCCAGGCAAGTTTGGTTAAAGTAATCAATGAGTAATTAATTTTTTCTTATACCAATAAGTCAATATGCTCAGAGGACGATCACGAAAAAGAATTTGCAGACTCATCTGAGATGATAGAAAATATAATAGTTTCACGAGAACATAATCGAGTGCGAAGACTGAAAGTTGCGAAAAAAGAGCGCAAAATTGGAGAGATTGCGACATCACAGCGTATAGCCAGTGAATCTAACGAACAACGAGAGCAACAACTAGAAGAACAAAGACGTCGTGATGCCAGACGCTATAGAGCTTTAAATGGAAACGTTCTAACATATAAATGTGCCGTTAGAGCAGACGTGCTGTATCAAACCTTGTTCGAAGTTTCATGGCTTTAGATTTTCCAAAGGAACGCGTTAATAATCGTGTAATTCTTTTGGTCACTGTTGTTTGCATGGACGAATCAAACTAAATCCACCATTGTTTCCCAGTAACTAAGGGTAAAAACATGCCGAAGATGCCGAATTGCGGTCGCGGTCGCAGTTTCTATGTAGATGGCGGTGCCAATATATCGAGGCAGTCGCACCCTGGATGCTGAACTCAATCGTGTACTCGTTTCTATACTGTATTTCCGAGCTCATACAACCCAAATCTTTTTAAGGTTCGAGTGAATACGCTTCTTCTGAGTGAGCTCGCTCCATCGTCGGCCTCATCTTTCCTACATAGATAGATGCTGGTCAAGAGCAAACCCATCTTTAATAAAAAAACACTACTTTCAGAAATATATGTTTGTCTAATAATGTTATTGATAATGGTGATGAATTTATTCCAGCCAGCGCCAACTTGTAATTTATAGACTAGACAAGTAGACATTCCCTTTCCTTAGCATTAATAAAAGGTAGCATGGTTTTTGAGTGCCTTCTTAGTAAATGTAAGCCATATTTTTTCATTACACTGTATTAACTACTTATAATATATTTTTTGTTTCTTTTAGATAAAGTTGACAACGATTTACCCTCATATGGTAGACACTGGTCTCTGCAAAAGACCGCGAGTAAGATTCCCTTCACTCTTCCACCTCGTGAGCGTTGAGGAAGCGGCTGATAAAATTGTTGACGCAATTCGAAGAGAATATTTAGAAATTACTATCCCTTATTTTTTGCATTATTTTGTTAGGGTGAGTTTCTTATGTTACTTACTAAATATTTTTGATAAACTATGAACTGTGATCTAGCGACATAAAACAGTTAGATTTCGTTAGGCCTAACGCTGCAAACGCACTTGCTATTATTTCACGGTCGCCTTCTGTAAAAGAGTGACTGCTGCTGCCAAAACTGCACCCTAATTTGTGAATGCGGAATGCAAAGCACCCTGTCATTACTTATAGAGTATGTTCTAACACACCTGGACACAAATTTTCTTGCATTCTTTATTCAACAGATTTTTTTAAAGTTTTTTGGCAACTTAAAAAACAACAAATATTTTAAAGTTTTTGAAACATTGAAAAAAATTTAAAAGCTCATATGAAAATGTTTCCTAAATGACTAATTACTTCACTTTTAAAAGTCCCTTCAACTCGTGTTTATGGTGACGTCAGAAAAATTTATTGATTGTGACTACTGACTGTGCCACTGATCGCGGCTCTTAGAGGAGACAACAATTTAAGTTGTCAATAATTTCGAAGAAAAAGTGTAGGTATTTTATAAATAAAAAGTAAAATATGAGATTATATTAAAACCATAGGTTACACATGGAAATATATAAAATAAAATACTTTATTTACATGTAAAATAAAATATAAAAAGAGTTGATAATATAATCTAAGGGTTAATTTTACAGTATTTTCTTTTTTTAACAAAAATTACCCATCATATTGTATCCTGGATGACATATTATATTATACAAATCTGTCTTTAGTTATATTATAACTTTCCCCAAAACATAGATTTCAAATATGCTATCTTAAAAACGGAATCTAAATTCTCTTTCTTTTGCTGCTTTTTGGGGACATCTCTATAAGAATTTGACATTGGATGTACCTCTAGACTGCATTATTAAGTAAAAATAGTTGGGCTTCCATGGAGATTAACATACCATAGAGGGAACAGTAAATTATACCTATTTAAAATTTAGATTACATAGGGATTTATATAATATGTGTATTCACGCTCCATAAATTTTCTAATCTGCACATTAATTTAATGATTAGTTGTAATATAAATATTTCTTAATTTTTTTTTATTTATGTTAAGGTCGACAGACAGGCTAACGGTCCACTTGATGGTAGGTGACTACCGTCGCCTATAACACAAGCAACGCCACAGCTGCTGCAAGTGCGCTGCCGACCACAGTCGGATTGGATAAGGGATTAGGAGGAGGATAAGGAAATGGGCTCTGGCATCCCTTACTCACTCACCGAAACACAACAGCACATATATGCTGTTATTTCACGGTGGTATTCTGTAAGGTAATAATAATTTGTTGTTTCTGAATTACAGTACTGCACGAATTTAATACCGTTCTCCGCTGCGAAAGTTTTGGACGATTTCTTGAACACAGGCGTCAACGCCCACGATACTGATGACTAAATAAATATTAATATTTTTAATTAAAAACTAAAACCATTAACGATTTTTCTTAATAATTAATTTAAAATAAATAAATAATCTATATACATTGTTATTGTTATACTTATTTTAAGTGAACTGAAGACAATCGGTGCCTAAATTAACAATATTTTTGTAAACATCAAAAAAGTTAAATTTTAATCACTTTTTCATTAAAATTATTTGAATATATGCCTGGTGATAGAAACTACCAAAATATAGGCTATTATGCAACCCTATGTTTCAGATCAAGATATACTTACACTCATTTGCAAAAAAGTTAAGATTTTTTCCCGTTCGAAAAAAAAAATACAATACAAAAAAGGTTTCAATCATTTGAGCATGTTACTGAACAACATTTTTTGACGCTTATTCTCGAAATTTAATATCAACTCTAAATAACTTTCAGACAATTATTACAGGTACACTATTTGCACTTTGAACTTTAATATTACCCTATTTTAGGATACTTGTAGGGTAAGAATACTCTTAAATTATCAAAGAAACTAATAGTAACAATAAATAATAAAAATGTTTCTTTGCTCAGGTGCCCATTATTGCAAATGAGTACAATTATTTTCCTTACACTTAGGAGAAGCCTATATTTGAGACGTTATATGTATATGCGTCTAAACTCTAAAAGAAAGAGCGATATTTTCTTAGAAAAACAAATTCTTACATGTTTCTTATTAAATTTCATTTCATATAGCATTACCTTGGAGACCACTAGGCACCAAATTACAAAATGAACAGTTTGATACAGCTATAGTGAGCCAATTATAACTCCTTACTGAAGCGATACAACAAAACAAGAAACTTCAAGTACATAATTTAAATTATTAACTAAATGCAATGCTATCACTTATATTAGCTATAAGAATTTTGTACAGAAAAAAAATTGTCATAGGGCAAGTAGGCTGACGTTTCTCTTAGTGATATGTTTCCCTAGGAATACAGAAAACACCGAGGACATGCTAGCGATCCTGACAGAACAAAGGCTGAACCGATGTAATTTTTTTTTTATAAAATATAAAAAAGTTATTTGGCATATTTAAAAAAATATTTAGGCACTCTAATAACTTAATAAAAACTCAAGTAACATCTAGAGTTAAAAAATACCTGTATATTGTATATCATTCGTATATCGGTTGTAT
Organism: Bembecia ichneumoniformis; assembly: GCA_910589475.2. NCBI lineage: Eukaryota > Metazoa > Arthropoda > Insecta > Lepidoptera > Sesiidae > Bembecia > Bembecia ichneumoniformis. The sequence continues at coordinate 2,791,413 of OU342520.1, forward strand.
TCGAGTATAAATACTGTGTTACAGCATGCTCTAACACACTTATAACCACAAAAAGAGCCACCCCTGTTAGCCAGCTAAAGGTTTAACCTTAAGCTAAGCCTTTATAGCAGTGGTATAAAGGTCAAGAGTGTTTATTCATTCTCAGCTACCACTTTAACCATTGTTACTGTGGTTATAGATGGATTGGTTAACACTATAGGTCATAGGAAAACGTCGGCTAAGAATGATTTTATTATTAGACCTGTTAAAACTAGCTGTTTGACACTTTGACGCTTAGTAGTTATCTTAAATAGTCTCAAGTGAGCATCCTGAGTACATTATTTAACCAGCTTAATCTGATTAAGCAATTAAGCAATTATTTAAGACTATTATAAGACATTTCACGGCAACAACTATACAACAATAAGCGTTACGAGAGTCAGCGAGCACTGTTGTAACTCTAAAAGCTGTCTAACATCGTTTATTAACTAGAACCATTGTTGGAGCTAAAATATCGTTTTTAGTAAGAACTGAGATATTTATTACTTAATTAAACAGATTATATTAGAACCTGTAAATGACACCAAGTGTTCCTCGGGAAGCGTTAAAATTATATAAGATATTCGAAAAGGAATTCACACTAGAAAAATCTTATGAGCCTTCGCGTATTTTTCAACTTAGTCAAAGGAGCATCCAAATCGTAAAATCCAGTCAAAATGAGTCAGCCATTGGGTTGGGGAAATGATTATTTCGCAATGAGACTCTTCATAAACTCTGCTGCCTGTCTTCTCGAAGGTAAACATTCTCCAAACGCTTCTAGCAACAATGGCTCCCGTCTTACTGCTTCCCTGTAATTAACGAAACTTGTTGTCTTAATATAATCTGTGTCTCTATTTTCCTATGTATATTTACATAGGTTTCTCCTTAATGTGAAGAGTTGTTGATTATATCCACCACGCTGGTCTTCTGTGAATTGAAAGCCTATAGTAGACTGAAGTGTGAGCGAACAGCCCTATGGTTAGTCTATTAGTTACTTACAAATTTTATTTTTTATCTTAAGATTAGTCCACGCGAACGAAGTCGCAGAGCTAGTTAAGAATAAAGAGTAGGCATAATGAACATGCCTGTAATCGTCCAACGATACCCTGCCATCTTTGTCTACGTCTAATTTTCTCAAAACCAATTCCACTAGGTCTCTGACTCCCTCGTCAGGATCTTCGTCTCCAGGTTGTTTCAGAAGCGAATTTCTGCAAATTGTATTTTAAAATTTTACACCAGATTATTACCATAGATAAAATACTACTTAACCAGTACTGGTTAATTACTGGTTAAGTAGTATTTTATCTATGTTATTACTTACTTCATAGATAAAATACTACTTAACCAGTTAAGTAGTATTTTATCTATGCTTACTTATAATATATTTTATCTATGCTTACTTATAATAAATATAGGCACACTCCCAGTAATGTAATAAAATTTATTTCTTTTGTCAATATCTCAAAAGTATACTTTAGCACATAGCAGATTTTTTTAATCAAATTAAAAATCACTTACTTCAATAGTATAAACATTTCATCTCTTGTGATATATCCATCTGCATTTAGGTCATAGACTCTGAAGCAAAAGGTTTGCCTTTCTTCATTGGTGCCTTTCAGCAGAACACTTAGACCCTTCGCCCAAGCCTCGAATTTCAAAGCACCTAAAATAAATTAGACAAACCAAATTACCGAACCAAATTTTACAGACAAAGCAACCGACAGAGCACACTGTCACTATATTTTAAAAAGGTATTCGGTATAGCGCGTACCTAACTTTTTTGTTTGTAAACCGATTGGAATGAAACAAACACTAAATGTTACGGGAGGTTTGCTACAATACATCAGTGAAAATCGCATTCAAATAGGTTAAGTCGTTTCTGAGATTAGCATGCACAAACGCATAGACAAACAGATAAATAGAAACAGACAAAAATTCTAAAAATTATTTTTTTGACCTCGGCACATAAGAGCAGCCTGTATAAATTGTTTTTTTGGAAAAAAATATTTTATGTACAGACACGGCTCGTTTACGATATTGAAATGTATTGAAACTTTAACAGTGTTTAGAAATGGGTACAGTCGGAACACAATTGGTTGGTAGTACAAATGGTTAAACAAAAACTATAACTATCTTACTGGTACAGTTAAGTGTATAGAAAAATTATATATTGACCAAGTGGTTGAAAGACCTAAGTTTTTTCGATTTAAATTGGAGATGTCCAACCATTTATTGCAGGATAATAACGGAGAATGAAGAATAATGAAGACAGCACCTTCACCGCCATTAGCTCCCCTTTCCCAGGTAACCCAAAGTCGTTCTAAAATAGCCTCTTCGGTTACGAGGTGGAAACTGTTATGCATCACATCGCGGAACGTGTTCTGATCAATGCCCTAGAAAAGAAAAACCAGAATAAAAGAAAAGAAAGAAATATATTAGAAAGCATATATAAGAATACCTATTCCTATATTATATGCTTTTACGTGGAATAACGTAATGAATCTCCTTTTCCTCTTATAGAGTAAGATCCCAAGCATGCCAGATACCTATAAATTATTTTCTAAATGACAATATATGGGAAAGCGAGTAGTGTTCCTATGTACTTTGAACGTTGTGTATCTGCTAGGTTGGGTAGACGACCAATTTAGAGCCAAATCAGGTCAGAAAGGTAAGTAAAAATAGTACTAACTTATTTTCTAAAGGCTGATTTTTATATATATGTCTCTGCCAGACACTTCCCGTGGACCATAACTTTTGCCAGACGCTTTATAGACCCCTTTTATTTCGCAGCGTATGTAATTGTAACCAATTATGAAAAGAACCAGTTTCTATAGTATGTAAGTATAATGTGGCGATTTAATCTATAGATATAGATAATTAAAAGAAAATTATCTTTATTCGATTAAGTAAACATGTAAACGGAGAGTCCCTCTCAAGCTAAAGTGCGTTTAAAATACAAAAATACAATACTGTCCGCCTCAGTCTGTTTCTCCGCTAATTTCTTCTAAATCACATGACGGATTTTGATACAGTTTTCACTAATGGAAAGAGCGACAAGCGAGAAAAGGTTTGTGTGTAAAATATGAATATATGTGTATATATGTCGAAATCCCTCTAATTCGAACCAAGCTCTTTAAAACATCTTTTGTAATGCGCACTGCTAAGGATTGGAACTCCCTGTCGGCATCTTTTCCGAGCTCATACAACCCAAATCTTTTCAAGGTTCGAGTGAATAGGCATCTTCTTGGTGAGCTCGCTCCATCGTCGGCTTCATCCTTCCTACTGCTGCCAAGAGATAGACGCTGGTCAAGAGAAAAACCATCTTTAATATTTAAAAAAATGCAGGAAAAAATTACATATGTGCGAAACCGGGAAATAGTGCAAATTATACCTATACATAAGCCTTTTTCGTTTAACACTATTTCTGTTAGTGAAAACTACATCAAAATCCATTGGATGGTTCAGAAGTTAGACGCGGAGAACGACTTCATTTTGTAATATGTATAGAATTAGATAAAGATTACGCGGGTGAAACAGCCCACCGTTTTTAAATTGATAGATTTTTGAAAAATATTTTTGTAATAATACCTCGGACTCTAACAGTAACTTGTCAACTTGTGGTTAATAGTGATTTAAAACTTATTAGCTATAAAGAAAGCATGGCTTTTTATTTTTTAATCTATGAAACGACTTCGCGACTCTATCGTAGACAGAACTTTATTTCATGTCTGATCTAACTGTTGTTTGATGAAAGGTAATTTTAGTTTCGAAAATAGAATTGGTACCAAATTCAAGAGTTACGTAACATAATTAATTTGAGGTAAGGTTATTTTTTAATTTAGTTTTTTAAATTTATTTTGTAATTTCACCCTCGGACACAAACACAACACACACACAACAGGCAGATGACCCATTAGATAGGATGTTCGATCCCAACTAAAATTATAAATGCGAACGTGAGTTTGTTTGTTTGTAGGCTTTCACGCCTTTACTTCTCAACCGATCATCATGAAATTTTGCATATACGAGTACGTTGTCCGGGAAAAGGATGAAGGGTACACACCGAAAGACTGACACAGAGCTCACACAGAGTTAAAAAGGGCACTTAAAAACAAGACTATTGCCAGTAAAAATATTACCTCTATTTTCGTGGGTGGTTGTCCAACAGGCGAAGGCGGTGCCGCTAATTGAGCAGCAGCAACTAACTTCCTGTACATTGTATACAGGTCTTCTAATTCATTCCTGTTTCCATGAAAATGTTTTTATATACTTAAACTAATTTACAAGATTTTTCATAATCAATTTTCAACTTCAATTTTTAAAGAAATTTTCACTAATACATTGTTACAAATAGATATAAAAATATGGATAAATAATTTGATTAATACTCCACTATAAAAAAATCCTTGAGTAACATAGTTTGTTTTAATACAATTATGTTTTCGACTGAAAATTTCAATATCTATTTGTTAAGTCGAAAGGAAAATCGCTGAGAAAGCGCCTCTGAATAGCTTTTATATCACTGTTGCTTATTAAAAGAAAAAGTTTTATTTTTTTATTTATCTATATAAATTATAGTACTTGTATTCAATTAGTGACCGCTGTTATTGGATAGAACAATAATAGAATAAATAATAGCTATTCTTGGGATAATAGAAATTATTTTAAATTACTTAAGTGCTCAATTATTCTAAGAATTAATTTCATAGTTGATGAAATATTTTGTAATTGTTTGTTTTCCAAAATAAAATAATACAAATAAATAGTTACTTTTCTCACACTTGCCTGGAAAACGACGTTATTTAAAAAAAAAAAAAAAAACAAGAATACGTCAATCGAGTCTTTTCTGTCCGCACGCCAACAATGTCCTACAGGACAATATATTGCTGGACCAGCTTTAAAGAGTGACCAATTAGGGATTATCGAGCCTACATCAGATTTTGATTTTGATTTACTCATATTGTCAATTCTATTCTGAATTAATGATTTTTTTCAACATTTTTACATTTTGAAGTTGTTATATAATAAAAATTACTACTTATGACTTTTTTAAATATTGATTGGAAAGTAAATTAATTAATTATCTAATTAACACTTTCTCTGGTACAATGGAGTAGCTGCGTCATTGAATAAAGCTGTTAAAGTTAATTTATGAAGTCTGTGAAGATTCACATGACCTTAATGACCTATTGAGTAAATTTAACATCGAAAATAATTTAGGAATATTTTACTGTGATTTTAACACAAGAAATAATAACAAATTTGATATAAACTGAACAGAGAATTACAAAATTCAGTATATATTTTAATTCAGATTGATAAATAAGACGGTTTGAATTTTTTAACTACATATGTACAATTCTGTATTATGCTGATAATTCGTATTGCAAACAAATATAAAAGAAAATGAGTTTTTTTTTGTTATTATCTCTCAATGGAAAGTGAGGATGTAAATAGAAAAGTATATTCTTTTAAAATAACAATCTAATCGTAAGACTAATGAGCATTTTTTATCGATTACTGACTAATAATATGTCCATAATTTAAAAAAATCTTGTTGCCTGAGCTACTTGGTTTTTTAATGTTAATGGCAAAAAAGTACAGAAATAACAGGCAAACTAAAGGTCAATTTTATGGTAGATGACGCAATTTAATGGTGTTTGTAATGATTATGATTACAATATGTAAAAATTGTAGGCGTTATTTCTGATCAGTGATCACTTCACTTTATTTCTCGTACTTATTTCTTTATTACAAATTTTACCACGTGGAGAAATCCCAAACCTAGGTTAGCTCTTTCTGTAGAAATTTTGGGTATTCCTAAGATTTTTCATCAGGCCCACGATTTTATAGTCATAAATTTATCTTTGTATCATAAATCCCTTCAGACAAGAAAACATTTGACTGTTTAACGCTCTTAAATCGTTAAATGAAAAATGAGTGATCTTAACACTGCATATTTATAGCGAACATGCGATTCTGTTGGACAATAAAAATACCTTAATAATTTCTTAAAAACAAATATTATTCTTATAGAAAGAAAGATAATAATAAAAAAAATACCAAAAAATTTTGGTCAAATGTTACATGTTTATATTAATATTTATTTGCTATGGATCTAGGTAAAATAAATATATTTAAAAAACTATAGCCTCTGCAAAAAAAGTTATGACATAATAAAATTAAATATTTAATATGTGTGTTAATTAAAATGAAGAAACAATTTAGAATTTAAAAAAAAAATAGACACGAAAATATAAAAAATATAACTTACTTACTTACAACAAATTGTTTGAAGTTAACTGTTGTTGAAAAATATGAAACTCACTTGTTAAAATGCGTGCTCCTACACAATGATTCTAAAGGTTTTTCCGTTAGTTTTCTATACGGCATGACTAGGCATCACGAGGCGATCGTCCGCCTCGAAGCGTATGCTAACTTTGTAGGGCGGACGAACGACAAACTCCAACGGATTCATAATATGCTTTCCTGCGTGTAGGGCTGTGCAAATGTGACATAATATACTTTACAGAAGTTTATGACTAACTACAGCTAGGGTTGTCCGCTAAAAAATACAGTGAATTTTAGCAAAGTGGGTGGAAAGCAAAAAGCAGTAGAAAAATTAGTTTTTTGTATATATATTCATATTAAAAAATAACGTGGGTTGTATGAAAATTTTAAATTTGTTATATAACATATGTACTTATAATATGCAGATGGTATATTGTTAATTTCTAAAATATTTATAAATTATTTATATCTTTATAATCGTAAATATATTTAAATTGTAATTACAAATAATAAATTTCTAGTCATAAAAAAAATTCTAAAATTCTATTTAAAATAAAATTATCAATATCAAATATATAACAATATATAAGGTAAAATATAGATTTCTCGTCTGTTTGTGAGAAGAAACAAATCGAGAGCAGCCGATTACGGTTTTATAAGTCTTTGCAGTATGTAAAGATGTATTTTTTAAATTCATAAAAACCATTTTTATGAATTAAGCGTGGCTGGCTAATGGCTTAAAATTTATTTGCCGCTTCTTGGGAAAGAATAATACATAATATAATTAAAAATAATTCATTCATTCCATTTTTCCTTGTCTTTCTTGCGTGTCCGCACTATTTTCAGTGTCAAAAATTGGCTTCTACCAACTTTTTACAAAATGATTTCATTATTTTATTTTTTTCATTTTGACATACAATTATATGCGGTTGATGGCCGTTCCCCTTTGCATTTCTTATAACAATTTAGTTTGTAAGACCTGACATTTGGATCTAAACTAGACCGAGACTCTATCATTTCTTATCCAGAATGTAAATAATATTGCTAAGTTTACTTCTAATATTATAAATAATTTGTGTGTTTGATTGGTTGTTCCCTAATAACGCAAAAATTGCTGATCGAATTTAGGATGAAATTTGTCACACAGATAGTTTATTACCTGGATTAACATATAGGATACTTTTTATCCTGGAATAATGTTAGTCACTACCGATGTCAACAGTGGCGGCGCCACCGAAGTCACTGCGATAAGGAAGTTACGCGTTTACGAAGTCACGTCAATTTACGATATAAGCCGTAAAATGATAAAGTTAGAATAAGAGGTCTTGACAAGATCTAGTAATTTTATTAATTTGGCATGCACATACAAAGCGTATTTTTAGTAACTTATTGGTCTATTCTATCCTGTAATAAACGGGAATAATTTAAAAATAGCTTCTCAAAGTGAATGGTAATAAAATTTACAGGGACGATAAAAATTAGACTAAGATACTCACTTGTTAAACCTTGTAACTTTAATGAGATTTTCTATAAGTCTGTGAATGATTTTTTTATTTTTCGATTTTGGCTTCTTCTCTTTTTGTTTCGGCGGTGAGGCGCGACGTTGAGCAGCTGCTTTCCCCTTCTTCAAGAAGAGACGTACCCCTTTCAGTGCCATGATGCTAGCTGCCATACTGATTTGCTGTTGTTTGCTGCCAGATGCCATTAGCTAGAAAAAAATTAAAACTATCAAAGATAGAAATAACAACGAAAAAATTAAAACGACACTTAATTATTATCATGTTTAAATCAAAATATTTCCTATGATATCGCGTTGTCCTCGTTTACAGATTGTAAAAAGTGAGCGCTTACCTTAGTTTGATTAAAAGTTTTCTACATTGGCGAGATCCCTATACAAACTTCTTTATATTTCTTGTAATATTATAAGCAATGTTATAACGACTTATGAAAAAAAAAGAATTCAAAAAAGTACAAAAAAGTAAATTTCAAAAAGTACGAGACGTAAAAAATATTACCAGGCTTAATTAATTTTGTGGTTTGTGTATGATTTAATGTTCACAGGCAAAAGAATTTTGAATATATTAGAACCAGTAAGAAATGTTAGTACATATCAGGTTTTTTTTGTTCTGGGTGTGAGCTCATCTAAATTACTAGCTGAACCAGGACACGCTTCGCTACTCGGCGCGGCGGCATAAGGCGCGCGCAGTACTGGACACTGCATAGATATCATCATCAACAGCCTATTATATGTCTCCACTGCAGGGGCACAAGCCTACCCTCTCAACGAGGACGTATGGTTCACCACGCTGGCCCAATGCTTGGTTGGTAGACTTCACATGCGCCTTAGAATTTCTTCTTTAGCGTATGCAGGTTTCCTCGCGATGTTTTTCTTCGCCGTTTGAGAGTAATCAGTAAAATGCATTTAAGTTTTTAGAAAAAAATCCCATTGCTACATGGCATGACCGGGAATCGACATCTCAACTTGATAGGCCGCGTCCTTCCCACTGCGCCAAAGTGACTCCTTAGAACATCAGATAATATATGCCAGTGAAAGTCCCGTTAAAATCTGTTGGAGGTTGTATATTTGATAATGGCCTATAATAATCTGACGCACGTATCAATCACTAGATTCTAATATAGAATTATAAATTGATTGATGTGATGTCTAAATGTGAAAACAGTAATAAAAGCATTGTAGTGAATTGTATTGAAAATTTTATTATTTGGACACTACAAAAGTCTTCCATGTAGCATTATAGCCCTCGTATTTCCATTAGGTTACGGGCCCAGAAGAGGTAGTGTTGAAAAAATAGTGAAATTTTGATAAGTTGGTTTACGGGCGATCTTTTATAATGATGGATGATGAACACAACTCATCGTCAATCTGCGGAATAAAGAAGCTGAATGGTGCTTCAGGCTTTCAGATTTGGAAGTTTCAGGTAAAAAATTACCTTGAATGTAAAAATTGGTGGACTGCCGTAGAAGCGAAAGAGGTTAGTGAAACACTTAAAGAAGCTGATCGAAAAGCCCGTACCACAATATGCCTTCTCCTTGAATCATCATGCTTTGCCCATGTGTATAATGCTAAGACAGCACATGAAGTATGGCACAATCTGTGCGCAGCATATGAGGATAAAGGCTGGGGAAGGCGGATATCACTACAGCGTCAATTATGGTCGTGTAAATTAGAAAACTTTCCGTGTATGGAGAAATATATCTCGGAAGTAATATCCATAGCGCAGCAATTAGCTGCAATAGACGCGAAAGTTTCAGACGACTGGATTATTTCCATTTTACTTGCCGGATTAACAAAAGAGTACAACCCAATGATAATGGCAGTAGATAACAGTGGAAAGGAAATTAGTTTAGAGCAAATAAAAACTAAATTGTTGCAAGAAGCTAATAGACAATCTGATACAGGCATAACTGAAGGTGAGCAAGTTTTTTCCACAGTAAAACAAAAGGCATCAAAAAATTACATTCGAAAACCAGTGTACAAATGCTTTAAGTGTCACAAGACAGGACATAAAGCATCTGAATGTAAGAAGTTGAACGCTGCAGTGTGCATGAGCACGGGGGATGAAAATACCACACATAAAACAGGTTGGTATGTAGACAGCGGTTGCTCCAATCACATGACTTATGATGCGACAAAGTTATTTAACTACCAAAAGAGTCAAACTAACTTGAAAATTAAAGTGGCCAACGGAGAAGAGATACCAGTGGAAGGTAGAGGTATTGCTGTTCCAAAAGTCAGCGAAAGTACGAATTTCACACTCGAAAACGTTTTACATGTTCCTCAACTATCAATGAATTTAATATCGGTGAACAATCTTGTAAAGAAAAATTATTCTGTTAATTTTGAAAAAAGAGGTTGCACTATAAAGAAAAACAATCAAATAGTTGCGACTTGCAATGAAGTTGATGGAATTTTCAAATTAAAAGAAAATGTTAACTGCGTCAACTTAACGTCATTGTCAAACGAACCTCTACCAAATTTATGGCATAGAAGATTGGCACATTTGAGTAAACAATATTTACTGATATTAAAGGATATAGTTACTGGTATGAAACCCGAAAATAAACAAAATGTTGAGCCATGTATTCCATGCATCAAAGGTAAGACATGTAAAAGTCCTTTTAAAAATAAAGGTACACGAGCAAAATGTGTTCTTGAAATTATTCACACGGATATTTGTGGTCCTATGGAAGAAGCATCATTTGCTGGTTCCAAATACATGCTATTATTTATCGATGACTACACGCGTAAGACGCATGTTTATTTTTTAAAAAATAAAAATGAATGTTTCCATAAATTTCGTGAATATAAAGCGGAAGTGGAGAAAGAGACTGGTAAGTCAATTAAATGCCTCAGATCTGATAATGGTACAGAATTTTGTAACCATGCCTTCGATAATTTTTTCAAGTCAACTGGTATAAAACACCAAAAGACGGTTCCGTATACACCAGAACAAAATGGCGTAGCTGAAAGGGCGAACAGATCGATAATTGAAAAAGCAAGAACGTTGCTTTATGAGGCGAACCTGAGCAAGAAGTTTTGGGCTGAAGCAGTGCTTACCGTGGTCTATCTAAAGAATCGTAGCCCGACAAAGGCTGTCACTAATAAAGTACCTGAAGAACTTTGGTCTGGTAAGAAAGTAGACTTGAGTCATTTAAAAATCTTCGGATGTTTAGCCTATGCTTTGAAACCAAAGCAGAAAAGACAGAAGCTGGATGCTAAGACTGAAGCCTTGATTTTTATTGGCTATTCTGATTTAACAAAAGGTTACCGACTAATGAACCCACAGACTGGAAAAGTATCAGTTGCAAGGGATGTGAAGTTCCTGGAAAACATTTTTCCCGGTGACGGTATGAAAGTGACGAAGAACGCAGTCGTTCCTTTGTCCCTTGAAGAGGAACGAATTGAACCTGCGAATTTGGATATGACTCCTGATATTGACTGCGATAGTGAAGATAATTTTCAGGATACAACGGAATGTGCTACAAATCTAGAAGGAAGTAACGAAAGTAAGAGTAGATGTGCTGAGTCGAGTACAGCCGCAGAGCCAAGTGTTGAATCACGATACAATTTACGTCCTCGAAGAACAGTTGACTATACATCTGCTTGCACCAATGCGCTCGCAGCTATTGACGGTGATCCTGTGACAGTTGAGGAGGCCTTGAGTAGGCCTGATCATGAGTTATGGCAGAAGGCCATTAACGACGAACTGAAATCATTAAAGGAAAACCAGACGTGGACACTAGTTAACTTACCACGTGATAAAAAACCGATCCAATGCAAATGGGTTTTCAAGATAAAGCGAGATAGTGATGGTAAGGTCTCTAAATACAAAGCTAGGTTAGTAGCACGAGGATTTACCCAGGTACGTGGTGTAGACTATAACGAAACTTATTCTCCTGTTGTAAGAAGCTCGACTTTGCGACTTTTATTCTCATTAGCTGTAGAATATGATTGGCTCATTGACCAGTGGGACGTGACAACAGCTTTCCTATATGGAAAACTGAAGGAGGACATTTATATGCTCCAACCGAAAGGTGCAATCGTCAAAGGTCAAGAGACCAAGGTGTGTAAGTTACAAAGGTCGTTATATGGACTTAAACAGGCATCTAATGCGTGGTTCCATGAGCTCGATAAAGAGATGTTAAATTTAGGTTTCGAACAATCTAAAACAGAGCCTTGCCTATACCAAAAATTGATAGATGATAAAGATAGGATAGTTGTAGTTATTCACGTTGACGATATTTTTGTTTTTTATAGCCGAAAACACGAAACGGAAAAAGAAAAATTAAAAACCGGTTTATTGAAAAAGTTTAAGATCAAGGACTTAGGTCACGCTAGGCATGTGTTAGGCATGCGACTTAGGAGGGATAATGACACTATTTACCTTGATCAGGAACAATATGTCAATAAAGTTTTAGATGAATTTGAAATGACGGACTGTAAGCCTGTCATAACCCCAATGGAAGCTGGTCTGCGATTAGAAAAAGCTTCAGATAGCAGTTGTAGGTTGCCATATCAAAATCTAGTGGGGTGTCTAAACTACTTAGCTCAAAACAGTAGACCAGACATCGCGCACGCCGTTAGCGTTTTATCACAGTTTAATTCATGTTATGGTGATATTCACTATAAATGTGCTAAACGGGTGCTTAGATATGTAAAAGGGACATCAGATTTTGCGCTTACCTTTCGAAAGTCAGGCAATTTAAATCTACTTGGCTACGTTGACGCCGATTGGGGTGGGTCTTACGATAGGAAATCGTTTACCGGCTTAATGTTTAAATTAGGCGATAGTTTGATTGCGTGGGAGAGTCGCAAACAAAGATGTGTAGCTCTGTCCTCAACTGAGGCAGAGTACATAGGTCTTAGCCAAGCTTCTAAAGAAGCAATTTATTTAAAGACTTTGTTAAAAAGCCTAACAAATAATATTTGTGACAAACCCGTAGTCATTTATAATGACAATCAATCTGCACATCACATTGCGAAAAACAAGATGAACCACAATAGAACGAAACATATCGATATTAGGTTCCACTTTGTTCGCGAAGCGATATCGAATGAGGCGGTAGAGGTGCGTTATGTGCCTTCACAAGAGATGTTGGCAGATATGTTGACAAAGTCTCTGTCAGGCCCCAAGATAAAATTAGCTTTAGCGAGATTACCCATTAAGAGGGCGGGGATCATAAATGGCTAAATAAGTTTTTGATATGTTGCACGTTTTTATTATCCTGTAGATTTTTGTAATGGTTTATCTCTTGTTTAGTTTATTTTAGATATATGTTTTCGCAATGTATTACATAATAGTATAATATAAACTTAGTCAAGTGCAATGTGTAGGTATTCACTTGTTCATAAGGGAGCATACACACTTGTATAATATTTTTATGTGTATGGGTAGGAATTACAGAAGTGTGATGCTGTGATGCCTACTTGATAGACTTAAGGGTGTGTATACGTGCGGCAGATTAAGGGTGTGTGTTGGAGGTTGTATATTTGATAATGGCCTATAATAATCTGACGCACGTATCAATCACTAGATTCTAATATAGAATTATAAATTGATTGATGTGATGTCTAAATGTGAAAACAGTAATAAAAGCATTGTAGTGAATTGTATTGAAAATTTTATTATTTGGACACTACAAAAGTCTTCCATGTAGCATTATAGCCCTCGTATTTCCATTAAAATCGGTATAGCCATTTCGGAGATTAGCCGGAACTGTCAGAGAGACAAATTTTTTTTATTTTTTTTATTTTAAATAATAATAATATTTATTGGTTCAAGTTACATAATTTTATTGACTCTTTGTTTTTAATTATTAAATTAATTTATATTTGGATTTAAAAATCTTTAACATTTTAAAAATAGGTATTAGACCGAAATAGTTACACAATATTTTGATATTTTTAAAAATTCTTGTGTAACCACGTACTTAATCATTAATGTATCACCATTGCATGTCGCTTTGTTTGAAACAAGAATCAAGAACAAAATTTTCATATTGTTTTCAAAGCGATTAAGTAAAACTTAGCGGCTGCTTGATCAGTTTTCAAACTTCCTACCTATTTTGTGTACGGGTAAAGTTAGCAATTAATGTAGATACATTATAGGATAGGCGGTGTAGTGGCGGCGATAGGTACGGGTACGGACATCACAAAACTTGTGTGAAGAAAAAACAAGGGAATGTTACGTAATTTCTTTTACATTTGACAAGACACATTAAAGTTTGCAATTTCCGAAGCTTTTTTTAACTTTTTTGTTTGTAATCTGGGCCTTGATTCTGTATGGCAATGATGATTTCACGCTTTTGTCTTACTTTATCAAAACAGATAATGTCTTGTCATGGCATTTATATATATGTCATTGTAAGAGAATGACTTTTTAGCAGTTATCGTAACAATTTGATGTTGACGTGGTTTCGAAGTAAGAAATCGCTAAGTGGCGTTAGTGAATTAGGACCCTGATTGGAATGAAACAAATTTAATGGACGCTTGTTACAATACATCAGAGAAAATCGCATTCAAGTCGGTTAAGCCGTTTCTGAAATTAACGTGCACAAATGCACAGACAGACAACCAGAAAATAATCTAAAAACTATTTCCCCCCTCGGTAACATAAACAATAGTTGAATACAACTTGAACAAATAGTTTTATTTTTAAGTATTTAATGTACAGACAGGACACGGCTAGTTTACCATTTTATTTATTGTATTGATTTATTGATTTCTGTTGCAGTTTCTCCAAATATTAAAAAAATGCAGTACCTAGATATAGAAAAGTTACACCACCAAGAAGCGTGAAATAACAGCACGTGTGCTGTTGTGTTTCCGTGAGTGAGTAAGGGATGCCAGAGCCCATTTCCCTATCCCCTCCTAATCCCTTATCCTTAATCTTACTGTAGTCGGTAGCACACTTGCAGCAGCTTTGGCGTTGCTTGTGTTATAGGCGACGGTAGCCACCTACCAGTGGGCCGTCAGCCTGTCTGCCGATCTTAACATAAAAAATTTAAAAAAAGTTAAAATGTAGCTCACACAATTTAAACAATTTCCAAACGAAATTTCATCAAAATTGGTTGAGCATTTGAGCCGTAAAAACGTAACAAACAGATCTAATTATACTGTTGTTTTTCTAATTTTGATTTTTATAATATCCAATTCATAATTCGTAAAAAGAATCCGTAAAGCCATCTGTCAGCTAAAAATCTATAAATAGAAGAACTTTTGCTAAATGTGTTTTGAATTGACTATAATTGGAAGTATTATTTTGCCAATTATAGCAATATATGGTTTTATGATATGCCACATATTACATGAAAAATATTATACTGATTTATATGAGCCTAAGACTGTGCCTAAATGTTTGTCTTTAAAAATGCCGCGTCACCTCAAGAATCTCGAGTGTCATATTTTCTTACTAAAATTAAAAATACAGTTCAAGTTCTTTTTGTTGTTCACATAGGTTTTTTATATTAAGATCGGCAGACAGGCTGACGGTCCACTTGATGGTAGGTGGCTACCGTCGCCTATAACACAACACAAGCAACGCCAAAGCTGCTGCAAGTGCGCTGCCGACTACAGTAGGATTAAGGATAGGATTGGGGGGGGGGGGGATAGGTTAGGGATAGGTTCTGGCATCCCTTACTCACTCACCCTAACACAACAGCAGACGGTTACTGCCGCCAGACGGGCTGTAAGGGGCGGGTGTTTTGTTTTAGATGGAAATATTTTAAAGTAATTGTATTTTATTTGTTTATTTAAATATAATAGACACTTTTTGTATTACTTTTTTTTTATGTTAAGGTCGGCAGACAGGCAGACGGTCCACTTGATGGTAGGTGGCTACCGTCGCCTATAACACAAGCAACGCCTAAGCTGCTGCAAGTGCGCTGCCGACTGCAGTAGGATTAAGGATAAGGGATTAGGAGTGGATAGGGAAATGGGCTCTGGCATTCCTTACTCACTTACCAAAACACAACAACATACGTGCTGTTATTTCACGGTGGTCTTCTGTAAGGGGGTGGTTACTGCCGCCAGACGGGCTGCCCAAATGACTGCGAAACGCAGTGTGCCCTGCCACTACACTTTATACTACAATTTATACTGCATACATTTTTTATAGAATTCCATTTTTATTATACTAATACTATTTTTCGCTTAATTTTTCGATTGTTTTCCTATTCATTTCTGTCCCTTTCTATTCTTTGACGATTCTTATTTTTAATAAATGTTTTCATTAGATACTATAGGATAATATTGGTTGATTGATTACGACAAAGTACATTTGTAAAAACCATTTCGATGTAAGTGTATAAATATATATCTAATAAAAAAATGTTATGTTTCTCTTGAATTTAAGATATGTTTAATTTTTGTTTAATTCCTCTAATTCGAACCAAGCGCTTTAAAACATCTTTTATGATGCGCACTGCTATCCTTAGAACTCCCTACCGGCTTCTGTATTTCCGAGCTCATACAACCCAAATCTTTTCAAGGTTCGAGTGAATAGGCTTCTTCTGGGTGAGCTCGCTCCATCGTCGGCCTCATCCTTCCTACATGGATAGATGCTGGTCAAGAGCAAACCCATCTTTAATAATAAAAAAAGAGTAATCTCAATTAGTCAGCAGGGTAGTACAACGTAGGCATTATTTGAATTTCATAACTGACTAAATATTATTACATATTTTTGTGAAAATGGTATCAAAGCATCAACCCCAGGTATACCAATATACGATTATTTAGAAAGGGGTAAGTAAGGCCTATTCTTAAAAAATATCACGTTGCACAATTAAGAACAGTCTTTCAGCAAAACTCATTATAGGGTCATACATAAAGCACGATCTATATAAGCGTGGTTGGAAAGGAACGTCGTTTCTAACTTCATCACAACTGAACCTATGATCATGTTGAGACCCTTAAATATTACACTGAATTTTCCCAAAGGAAAACTGCGCATTTCAATTAGTAATTGGCGTTAACTTTTTAAAGTATTTCATTTAAAGCCAAGCCAATAAACTTTAAAACTCACTATAATCAACGGCTACAATAAAAATTAATAGCAGAATTTAAGGTCATAAAGTACATACGTATAAAATATAATATGCGAATGTAACTTCAAGACAACATTATATAGAATTAGAAAAAGGACAGGGGTATTATATAAACTCACCCCGTGTGTGATTTATGCCTGCACGTGCCCCCCTCTCCACATATATGTATAAGTAGTTAGTACAAACTATGATTTATTGACTCACGATGCGTAAAAAGACTTTGATCGAGTGATACGCCGCGACACGGTTGCCTGGATACAAATATTCGGTATTGAACTTTGCCGTGTCACCCACCAGGGACGCTTTTATGTTAACTTACACATTTCCTTTTACCATCCTCCTAACACAGTCAAAGAAAACCGACTTTAACACACGAAGAAAACACAATTTCATCTCCAAAGTAAAAAATTAAAACTTCATCTCATTTCATCTCCACTCTAAAAAAAAAGGTGATGAAAAACTTTGTAGGTACAACCTATTAAAGTCTCTACCGAAACCAAGTATTGACCACACATTTTTCTTTTTTTTTTTTTACAACTTGTTTAATGTGTAAAACTAAAACTTAAAACTTAGGATCTCAATACAAAGTATATTTTTAGAATACCACGCACAACAATTTAAATTCGGCCTAAATAATCGATGTTGAATATATTCCTAACTAATATAACATTATTAAATGCGAATGTGAGTTTATGTGTTAGGTAGATACGCTCTCATTCCTTTAACCGATATGATCATAAAATTTTGCATAAAACGTTTAAAGTTTTTTGCATTGGCCTTGATTCTGTATGGTAATTATGATGTCACGCTTTTGTCTTACCTTATCAAAAACACGAATGTTTATATATGCATTTATATATATGCAAGAGAATGACTTTTTAGCAGATATCTCAACCGTTTGTGAGGATATTACGTGCTTTCGAAGTAAGAAATCGCTAATATGACGTGGTATCGAAGTAAGGAATCGCGTGGAATCGCTAAGTGGCGTTAGTGAATTAGGGCAGAGAAATAGATTATAAGCAAGAAAATCGAGTGTAAAACGTTATATTATTGTTTTTTTAAAGTATATACCTAACGACACGTCAGACCGATCACAATTTTTACCAAAATGAGAGCAACCTATGAATTAAAGTGAAATATTGCACAACAAATTTTTGTAGCTTCGCGGACATAAATGAACACATACTTAAATATTGTATAAAATGTGATAAAAAGAAATAAAATAACAAATTAAAACTGTAGTAGAGAACTTAATTAATAAGCTTAATGTAGTTGTCGCTGAATTTTTTTTCTATGACAAGAAAACTCTTCTTTGGCAGTAATTTACTATATTTTTTCTCAGAAAATATTACATTATAAATCTGCCCGATTCAAACATTTTTAAACATACTAGCGACCCGCCCCCGGCTTCACCCGGCGTGCAATTTTTATATATGAACATTCCCCGTTTATCCTTATTCCATTAGTGAAAACCGAATTAAAATCGGTATACCCGTTCATGCGTGATGCCGTGACCAAAGGAAATGGGGATTTATTTTTATATATAGAAGATTATGCTCTGTATTTTTTATCTAATTTTTAATTTTACTCTAAGAAGTCAAATTAGGCGACGAAAATAACACTTCTCTGCTAAGTCCTCGCCTTAAGTATAAACGCTTTAAACCTGAAGAAATAAGAATATTTCTATTATAGTTTAAAAATTTGTTTTGTGTAACGGACTGTACACTAGGTGCGACAGTTAGAGCTAACGAAATAAGAGGTAAAAAAACAAACGTCACAAGTTGTCACGCTTGTTTTTTACGTGCTCACGCGAGTAGTCTAATAACTCAGTACCTATCAAAAGTAAGTACTATTCCTGAGGGAAAATAATCCAAAAATTAAAATCTTGACAAATTTATAGCTTATGCTACTAGGTACTAGAATAGTGGCGTTAAAACAAAAATATAAACATTCAATCAGTATTAGAACTCGGGACCTTAGACATACGTAAATGTGAAATTTCCTGAAACTCCAAATTTGAAAATAGTAGGTATCACCTATATAGATCGTAACCTTGAATATAAATCGCTGGAATTTAATTTAACTTATTGTGTCGCTCTGTATTGGGGGCCGTGACCGTAAGTACGTCCGTCCATGGACATCATTGGGCTCATTCTCATTGCGATTTGCGACTATTATAAATGCCTTGAGTCTCAATGTTGTCTCAATCCACAAATAATAAATCTTCCAGGATAAGGAATTAGTGTTTAACTTTGACATGGGTTTAAATCACAAACTAAATACCTAGTACATATTATAGATTATACTAACGCATAATGTGTTCAAATAAAAGTGATAGGCGGGGTCGGTTTATTATTTAATATATTTTAAAGCGCCACCTAGACGAATCTATAAGAACCATGAAAGTATTATATACTCACTTCCATGATAAGAACTGAACAGCAAAATCAGCGAATGCTGGTTGCAAGTTATGAAAAAATATTTATTATGGCAACAATCTTGTGCAGATTAAAAAAAGTAATAATTATATACCTATAATTTTTTAACTCATAAAAAAACGAAACGGTTTATAAAATTACACCGTTTTACGACGCATGAATATACGTATACATTTGTTGTTCCATAATATACTTCCTTAAATGATTAGTCTTCAAGTAGGATTTTAAATCGAAATCTGACGATTTTATTTCGAGATACAACTCGATGCCTGTCAAAACTAGAATAAGATCTCTGTGTAAACATTACCTTATAACGTTTCAAACCATTACCACAGTTTAACAATTATTAACAATACTTAAGTATGGTTAAACTGTGCTATTACTATGTTTAAAATAGCTTACTTTTAGTTTTGTCGTACATGGGCGTACCAGCTTCTGTTAATTACGCTCCAATATAATTACGATGCAACATTTTAGATTAGTTTTTGGTTCAAATTCAATCAATAATAATCAATCAATTTACGATCAATAATAGTCATAGTCGTGTAAAATACAGAGTTTAAGTGTTCTCTATTAACGATTATCGGACTAACTCGATTAAAACGTGATTAAAACCATAACAAAACTTCACATTACTTCCGCAGCTCTAATGCCAGATATCTGTCACTGTCATATTGTCTGCCAATGTCATTGACAAAATTTGAAATAGTGACAGAGACGACGAGACGAGACGGAGACGAACTCGTCTACTAGTCGTCTCGATCCGAACTGACGTACTGACGAACGAAACAAAAGCTTATGTTTTGGTTGTGCTCCAGTTTGTTGCCGATTGCCGATGTGCGAAATTAAAAACGATTATTCGGTTTGTTTGCAGTGTTCTGTGTTGGTAATTGAAAATGTATAATAAATAACTTATATATTTTTCTATAAAAGACCTATGTACTAAAAACAGTGGATTCGTATTCGTTTGGTACTAATAACAGCAGTGGTATCATTTTCTTTATATTAGTGAGTATATTTCTTATATTTTCAAACTTTTGTGTCTAATTTTAATCCGTCACAGTGTTATCGCCAATGTAAGTATTCAAAATTTAGTAACGAGTGTTTGTTATCAATTGCTTCTGTTATGTTTTTGATTCCAAATACATTTTTGTTACCCTTAGCTTAGCTTATCAACAAGACTCATGACTTAAGAGCTCATATGCAGGTCCTTACTGATCCTTTTATCATCTTTTTTGCACTTAATAGTTATATTAGGTACTTAACTGCATTTTAAAAAAAGATATGTAACAGATTAACACTTAGCTAGAGCTGACAACTCCAAGTCTAGTTTTAAAATAAAAATATATGAAAAATCAGTTTGTTTTTCTATGGAATCATGAATTTCGCTTGAATAAATCAAATATGAATAATCAAATAAGCAGTGGGATACTCGCATTTGATTTATATATCATATTAAATTGTACTGTATAATTAAATATTAATCCATAAATAAATCTTTAGTTGCTATATATAAGCTTAGATATCCTAATTCAAATGCAGCAGCTACAGTAAAAAGTATATACTACTAGACAAAGGCATCCAAATATTTGTATTTAATTATTTTAACTTACTTATTGTAAATTTTCTTAATTTTCTAATAACTAAAAAATATGTTTTATTGTACTAATGAAATGAATATTAAAGCAACAGTCTAATAACCATTCTGTCAAAGGTCTAGTAAATTTAGGATCTGGCAATTCCTTTATGTGTTACGTTGGGGAACAAGTCTTTTCGCATTTAGTATTTATAAACTTGTAATAAAATCTCTTTGGCTGTACTATTTGTATCTGGCTGGTTTTGATGACATTAAAAAGGTTACATTTCAAAAAAGAAATAAATTAGTAAAATGTTGTCTCCAGCTATTTTTCATTTGTTTTTCTTTCTGTCAAAATGAGTGAATCCAATGAAGAAATTCTATACATTTTAAAATTTTATTACAAAAAGGAAGAAATGCAACGCAAGCCACAAAAAATTGTGACGTTTATTGACCTAATGCAGTGTTGGGTAAGAGTAGCACAAAGTTAGTTTAAGCATTTTCAATTTGGGAGTGTTGATGTCAAAGATGCACTTCTCTCTGGTCGCCCTGTTACGGATAAAATGGACACCATTCTTGAAAAGGTGGAGCAAGATTGGCATATCAGTGATTACGACATAACTGAAGAACTGGAAATTGACCACAAAACAATTTTAACCCATTTGAAAAAAGCTGGGTACACAAAAAAGCTCCATATTTGGGTGCCACACGAGCTTATTGAAAGAAACCTTATGAATCGCATACTCATTTGCGATTCTTTATTGAGAAATAATGAAACCGAATCTTTTTGAAGAAATTGATAACTGGTGATGAAAAGTGGATCATGTATGATAAGAATGTGTGAAAAATCTCGTGATCAAAGGTCGGTCAGGTTTCACAGACTGTGCCAAAACACGGGTTAACTCGCAATAAGGTGATGCTGTGTGTATGTTGGGAACCATTGATTCATATCTCTACTGGCAACAACTGATGAGATTTAAATAAGATTTCATCTTTCGTCACGACATGACCACACACATCTTTAGCCACTCAGCAAAAATTAAGAGAGTTTGGCTGGGAGGTGTTAATGCATCCGCCATATGGCCCTGACCTTGCACCTTCAGATTTTCATCTGTTTCGGTCTCTTTAGAATTCTTTAGGCAGTGTCAGGTTAACATCAAGAGAGGACTGCCAAAACCACTTGTCACGTTTTTTTGGTCAGAAGTTCCAAAATTTCACAGCTACGAAATCATGTCACTACCTACATGATGGCAAGAAGTCATTGAATAAAAAGGCACATAATATATACTGTAATTAAATGTAAATAATAAACTTTGAAAAAAAAAAGGAAGTTCTTGAGTTTGTAGTGTAACAACTCTAATTCACTGTAAGGGGTGGCGGGATGGAAAGAAAGATAGAGACTGGAGGAAACACCACACTTTAATTCCACTAAGGTCCCTATATGTACACCACAGTCACCGCAGTCCTTATTAATTTTCGTAAATATATATATACAATTGTCCTTCGATGAGCACGTCTTTTGAGCTAACAGTATATGAGGATGATGCTGTGCACAGCGTTGGAACAGGATCTTCGGTAAAAATAAGAGGTTTATGCAGAACTCGTCGACTTGACGAAATAAGTTTCGGATTGGTTTATTCCGATTTCTTTGAAGAATATCTAAATCTCAGTTGTAACCAGTAAACCTTCTCCTTTGAAAAAAATCTCCAGAATGCCTTTTTCTCCCGTCCGAAAAAAACCTGTCAATCTCCTTCCTCCCAAATCTTTTTCGCTGCTCCTTTTTTTTGCTATTCTGTTCTGTTCAAAATCCCGCCGGCCAGTGTACATGTAATTGTAAGTAAATAAAAAAAAGGTTACATTAAAATAAAGAAATAAAAAAGGTTTATAATGGATGAGAAGCGAATGATGATGAACCCTACAAGTTTTCATATAAAATGTGAAGAAACTTTTTCCCCAACCTATTATTATTGGGTAATTTATTGTGTGTTTTAATTGCCATAACATAAACACTTCTATTATATAATTCTAATCTACATTTTAATCTATGAAACAAATTACTTTGCCTATTTATTTTGAACCTTGTTTCGCTATTTTTGACAAAATAATTTGGATATTTTCTAACAAATATACACAAATTCTAATAAATACAAACCAGTTTAGGGAATTATGTGTAACTTTTTAAATAGCTGTACACAACTCTCCATCAACCCCACGCCACATATTGCTCCGATGCATTTTTAGTCTAACTAAAAAAAAATTATAACTATCTATACATACCTAATAAAATCGTAATACAGCCGTCTGTACATAAAATATTTTTTCAAAAAAACAATTTGTACACGTTGTGCTTATGTTACCGAGGTTTTTTTGGTTTATTTAGTTTTTAGAAATTTTGTCTGTATGTCTGAAACGGCTTAACCGATTTGAAGGCCGTTTTCACTGATGTATTTTAGCAATCTTCCCATAACATTTAGTTTTGTTTCATTCCAATCGGTTTACAAACAAAAAAGTTAGGCGCTATACCGAATACCGCGCATACTAAATATTTTAAATGTGAGTAGGTAGTAAGGTCATACCTACTAATATAACATCTAGTGTTTATTTATTCCTGGTAGTAAAACTACAAAAGTCATTAGTGCTAGACTAATGGATGTTAAAGTAGTGTAATATTTTAAACAAATTTTTTGTAGTTCACTAATTTTTTAGGGTTCCGTACGTCCGTATAAAAAAACGGAACCCTTATAGGATCACTCGTGTGTCCGTCTGTCCCCCGTCCTCCCCCTATCTCCGAAACTACTGAACCTAAAATTTTGAAAAAAAAAATACAGAAATTAGTTTTCTACTTATAGATTATAGGAAAACCTATAAGAAGTCCATGATATTAAAGTAACATGGTAAATCACTCAATATTGTGCGGAAAGGTAACATCGTACGGAACCCTCTTCACGCGAGTCCAACTCGCACTTGTCCCGTTTTTTTAAATATAAAATGGATTTTTGTTCTTTCATTCATTTATTTTCTGATTTGGAACAGATGGACGAAATTCGCGTGAAATATAATGATCTGCAGTTTCTTAAAATTAGAAATATAATTCTAGGTAAGTTTTTGAGTAATTTATGTTTCACATTTTGATACAGACTGAGTTAGGTATCAAAATTCTATTTTTAAAATAATGTATAAATTTTCGAGCAAGTGGGAGAAAATATTACATTTTGCTATATATATATTAAATATATTGGTACCGTAAAATCTGAGCTTAAAATTGTATATTATCTAGCTAGGTAGTAGCGACAGCCAGTCGAGAACAATTTGAAGTGTGTTTGATCTGACTAAACTATAGTATAGTAGATGCTTATAGAATATAGAACAGAGTATACGAGGCTTAGTACTAGCTTGAGGCCGCTTGCGGTCCTTGAACTCAAACCAGTCCACAACCTCAGAATTCCACAAGGAACCTATAATTTCATCTTGCGCAAGCCTTCGATTGCGGCCTGGTCCAGTTTGATACATTGTTCTACGGTTACATTCCTCGGTTATATTGGTATTATCTGGGTGATATGCTTCCGTTCTTAGATGGCTCTTAATTGTCATCGTAAATGATAACAGCCGATCACTCACCATTAGCTATTCGTAATTAATTCGAATAAGAAAAATAGACCAGACTATTAAATTGGTTTTTTCATTTTTATGGATATTTTCCGACATTCACATATTATATAAATGTCTCTTGTTTTATATGTCTGTTGCCGCTACATTTTAAATCATATCATTTTTTTACGTAATAAAATGTATGACAATGATTAATTTGTCATTTAACCTCTTTACTCCTTAATTTAATTTGTCTTACTATTATGATACACTAGCTTCTGTCTGCGACTTCGTCCGTGCCACTTTTTCTTAGATGTTAAAACATTTGTTCAATCTTTATTGCTCATATATTTTTCTTAGGAGTTGAATATGTTATTTTTAGAAGATGAACAGTTTTTTTTTTCTTTTCTATATCTCAGACAAAGTGTATGCGAGATTTCATGGTGATCGGTGAAGTAGTTAACGCGTGAAACTCTTTTGCACTTATAATATGAGGATAAATTCAAACGTTTTTAAGGATATTTCGAGGCATAAATTTTTAAACCTATTTGACGGAAATTTTCTTTTATCCCGGTTATAAGTTTTAATGTCATTAACTAAGTACACCCTTACGGAAAACCACCTTAAAATAACAGTATGTGTACTTGTTGTGTTCCGGTGAATGAGAATGAAAATAGTGCAATTAGAGCCATCTATCAACTAGATCCGCAGTCTTCCCTCAGAGAAAAATTAAAAGAAATTAAGATTTTAACTGTTACATGTCAGTATATTTATGAAAATTTAATTTACGCGCATAAAAATATTAGTCAATTTAATAAAAAATGTGATGTACACATGTGTAGATATACATACACCTACTAGGTTTAAAAATGATTTAGATTTACATAAGACGCGACTCCACTAATTCTTTTATGGGTCAGTGTATACATACGGTTTTATAATAAACTGCCTGAGATGATCAGAGCCTTATCTAAAAATAAATTTAAAGATGTCATTAAAACCAAACTCCTCTCGAAATTATAAGGTCACTGATTATTTAAGCGACAATGAAGGCTGGAATTAAAGCCTGGATTCGGAGCTCATACTATGTTTAGTATTGTATATGTAATTTGATTTAAGTATTAGTGTGTCTAGTTGTTGTAATTTTATATTTTAAAGATGACAAAAATAATAGTATCCCGAGTTTATTTCGGGGTTTCTTGGAGAAATCTAATTGATAAATAAATATTTTGATTTGATTTGATAAACCCACCAACGACTAAAGTGGTGCACTACGCTGCCCTTTAACGGCTGTGGCAAATGTTTATTAATGGTAAAAATGAATCCCCATTTCCCTTGGTCACGGCATCACGCGTGAACGGGTAGACCGATTTTAATTCGGTTTTCACTAATGGAAAGAGGGATAAACGGGGAATGTTCATATATATAAAAATTGCAACCCGGGCAAAGCCGGGGGCGGGTCGCTAGTATATAAATAAAACCAGTCTTTCTTGTTTTAGCCAGGTTGAAAAACCCTACTTAGTCTTTTTCCGAATTTATTCTACTAAAGGTTGGCAGCGCACTTGCAGCACAAATAATAAAAATATAAAAGTAGTTTATAGCGAATCCTTAGATAATCCTGCAGTCATTATTCCAACGGAAATCGTTAAAAAGGTAAAATCTCTTTATGTAATCAAGCCAAAAAAAAATCAGCCAATTAAAGATCTGCATTTAATTTATGAATTTTATAATGCTGAACCATTTGACCTAGTTGCAGTCTGGGTAGTTGCGGATCCAACGCGGTCACGGCCACACTGCACTCTCGGTTTTAGACTCCTGCCTTTTGTCCCTGATCTACTACCTAACAAGCTTTTGCTTTTGTTGCTTTGCTTAGGCTTCATTGAATTGCGGTAACTCTTCGAATCTCGTTTGGCTTTTAATATATAACATTTTAATTAATGTTACATAATTAATTGTTATTTAAATGCGTTTTTCTCTTGTCACTTTTGTCACAAAATAATGCATGATGTTTTTTTTTACTACTCATTCTTAGGGTTTATCTATGAATATAACATTAAGTGCATTATACAAGCTTTTAGAATCATTAACATGTTTACAAACGGTAAATTTCGCTATTTGGCTTGGCTAAACCGATGGGCTAAACAGGTTTAACATTAACAGATAAATGTAACTAAATAATTACTATTGGATAAATGTAATAATGTAACAGATAATTACTATTGGCTAAATACATTTAACAAATAAATTTAGGGGAGAGATTTCGCCTCCTGCAGGCAGGCGTATCTGAGGTCCGGCTTGCAAACGTACGAAATGTTTCAGAAATGACACACGCTAGAGCGTTAAAAAGCGATTATTTAGTAACCAAGTTGACAAGACTATGTAGATTTTACATCAATATTCATAAACGTCACATTAGGGTACATTATAGTTGTGTTGTTTATGAAATAATGTCCGCAATCGATATCATCTCTGTTAAAACTACGATTTTTCTTTTCGTGTGGTTTCAATATAATATATTAATTCGGGTACTACTTCGCGACTACTTGAGGTGATGTAGAAAATGATTACGAAACGCGAACGAGGCCTTTGTTTGACAGACAGCTCATTGGAGACGCTGTCTCTTGGTTAAATTCTTCTAACAGATATTTTCAATCATTTTTTTCGGTTTCAATTTCAACATAATAAACCACTTAACTGAAAAGTTCTACATTTATTTTTTGTGTGACACATAGACACATCGCATTTGTGGACCTTTTTTGAGTTTTAACTTTTACAATTGTAAAAAAATCATCTTTCCTATGTGTGTCTGGATGTTATTTAATTAAAATTTGACTTCTGTTTGTACTTACCGCAAAGGATGTTCCAAAAAGGATAGTAACAAAAACTGCTACAATGTCTAATCGCATTCCCGCTGCGAGACGTGACCGTGGAATGGCCAAACATTTTGAATTTTATATTATTATAACTTTATAAACATTTTAGCAAGCATCATAAAAAATTCCTTATTTTGAATTTGCCTCTACAATATGCTTGTCTATTAAAAAAAAAGGTTATTTTTCGACGTGTATAAATTACGATAATACTATGCTTCATAAATAATCTATACATATGTATAATAATATCGTAAGCGAGCCGTGTCTGTACATTAAAGATTTTTTCAAAAAAATATATTAGTTTTTAAAATTTTTGTCTGTTTATCTGTTTCTCTGTGCGTTTGTGCACGCTAATCTCAGAAACCGTTTAAGGGGGAGACAAACGCTAAATTCTAAAAATATCTATTGTTTAATGAAGATGTTACAAGAAATAGACAAGACAATTGCTTTGAAAAAAAAATATTATACTTAAACATGTGAAGAAGTATTAATTAGAATTTTCGTTAAAGTAATAGAAACTCCACAAAAAAAGTTAGAACACAAGAAGAATTTGACTTTTATTGAAAATTCTCTCGAAAACGGCTAATTGTACGCATATGAATCCTGTACCTATTAATAAGTTACTATCAGATTAAAAAATTGTATTAATAATTTTTTTTTGTGTAATGTTCTAATGGTAAAAACAAAAAAACACCATTTCTAGGCCTGTTGAATTGTCTCCGCCGCCAGCGAGTTCTATAGTAAATGTCATTTGCCGAAGTGAAGCCCCCGATTTGTTCATTCCAATCGGTTTACAAACAAAAAAGTTACGCTCTATACCGAAAACCTATACACCTATACACCTATAGTACCTATACACAATACGAACGTAATTTTCACCTAATTCGGATATTTTTTGTTCGTGAATTTTGCCTTTCATTTTCTTGTCCTTTAAAATATTTCACCAGTAATTAACATAATTATTACTAAGAAATACATTTTTGTCAAAATAATTAATTCTGTATATTATAGCAAAATTGTGCAAGTTGTAAGTAATTTCTTATGGAATCCACTGTTGATAAAATTTTGTAAAAATGTTTAATACTTATTGTTTATAACTTACAATTACATTGACTCTAAAACTCTTGAAAGCAGGATTTATTTGGTTCTTTTTTAAAAGGTACAAAGAGTAAGTCACTTACCTACCTAAAAGTTTGAATGCGGACTTACTGAATCGGATCGGGGCTATAAATTTCTTTCTTTAAAGAAACCAAGTCGTAGTGGAAATAACTCGAAATGCATATCTGTAAACTATTGCATTGAAACTTTTCGTACACAATAAGTCCCAGTGTGGGGCTGTCGGAGGCCGTTATTGATAATATCACATTCACACGACTGTAAAAATATGCGAAAATAAAGCTTGAAAATGAAAAAGCCATGAACTTATTTACGACTTCAATGCAAAATTTCAACTTTTTTTTATGTTAAGGTCGGCAGACAGGCCGACGACGGTCCACTTGATGGTAGGTGGCTACCGTCGCCTATAATAACACAAGCAACGCCAAAGCTGCTGCAAGTGCGCTGCCGACTGCAGTAGGATTAAGGATAAGGAATTAGGAGTAGATAGGGAAATGGGCTCTGGCATCCCTTACTCACTCACCGAAACACAACAGCACACGTGCGTTTATTTCACGGTGATCTTCTGTAAGGGGATGGTTACTGCCGCCAGACGGGCTGCCCAAATGACTGCGAAACGCAGTGTGCCCTGCCACTACTTTCCAAATCCAGACCAGAGCCAAATTTGAAAAGTTGATTTTTCAAAGTTGACCCTGCCGGGAGTCGAACCCGGGAACCCTAGAACAGAGCGTTAAGGCAAGCATCCTAACCACTCATCCAACGGGCTCGTCAAACTATTATTTTTTCATTATTTCGTCAACTATTATTTTTTCATCATTAACAGATGGTATAATACATTCTTATCGTCCACAAAAGAGCAGATTTTTTTTTCGTGTTGAGGTCGGGAGACAGACTGACGGTCCACTTGGTGGTAAGAGGTTACCGTGTTGCAAGAGCTGTCGACCTTACTAGAATGAAGGGTAACGAATTTTGAGGGATAGGGAAATGGTATCTGGCTTGCCTTAGGTACTCACTCACCGAGAGTACAACAGCTCGAATGCTGTTATTTCACAGTGGTTTATAGGGGGGTGGTTACAACGATCTACGAACAATATCGTGAATAACCCCCTTACAGAAGACCACAGTGATTCGATATTCCTTCGTAATCTGTTATTTAAAAAAAAAAACGTGTTTTTGTTACAGAGATGTCAAAAAATAGATCAACTTATATTAATTAATGCAAATTTTAATGTTTAGAAACTGAAAAAAATCATGCAAACGTAAACAAAATAATGTTTTTTAAAAAATGCCTGCCGAAGATAAAATGTATAAATTATAGTTCTAAAATCTACAAAATGAAATAATTTGAAATATATGTAATTTGAATTTGAATTTGAATATTGTATTTGGCAATTTGAATATTGTAATTTGAATATAGGTACATACATAATTCAGGATGTATATCACAATTTTCAATATGTGAGTAACGGTCACGTCCTTGTAGTGATGATAAACATTACGTACTACGTGACAAGAATATATATGTACTGTTTTGTATTTATTCAATTTTTTTCTCTTCACTATCAAAAGGCGTTTTTTATTTATTTATTTTATAAACCTTATTGACCATTCCACCGCACATTTTATAAGGACGGTTTTATTTGCTATTAATTCAATGGTGTTCTTTTTTTTTCCAACTTGGACTCATTTATGTAATCAGAGAACATAATGTGCGTGTGACTTGACGTAACTTGTGTAAGTGTGAAACACTGGCAACTCTTATAAAAATGATGAGAAAACCATAGGCACGTGTTTATTGTTCAAACATTCTCACGTATATTATATGTTAGGCTTCCTTCCTACTGTGCATTTACAAAAATCTGGTACAGATTTTTTTTAATATCTATTATTTATTCAAAACAAGTCGTTTGAAAGAGCATAAAAATATCCTTAAGACGAAAGAAAGTGTGCGAAATCGAAAAAGCTTGTTTTTCTAATGATTTTGGTAACACTCGTAGCTCAAAATTTTGTCTTTTTACAATAATTGTAAACACTTAATAATTTTACACTTAATTGCTGAGGACAACTATAATATTCGCAAATTGCTAATGCGCAGCAGGATCCTCTCACATTAACATGCACGTGACGTCATACGCAACTAAAACTTACAGCTAACAAAACTGACGGTTATGAACTGACGCAAATTGCCAATGGCCAAGCCCATTGGCAATTTGCGGGGCATATATTTTTAAAAATTATATTTTTATCTAAAAAAGATGAAATTTGCTGTTGCCTAATTGGCAAGATTTTTTTCATATACATATACCTACACTCTTCCCTTAGTCTTAGCAGCAAAATTAATTTCCGATTTTTTTTCTTAAGTAAGTTATCGCCTTAAGTGGGTATTGTCTGAACAAAGGAAATGTAATATTCGGGTAGCAAGAAGCATTCTTTAATTAATTTTCTTGAGTTATTACGGTTTGATCATTAAAATTGAAATCTGACCAGAACGGATTCTTGTATTTTAATAAATATTGTTTCTTTGCCATTACATATTCTTTTTTAAACGATTATACATATGTGTAAATTAGGCAGTAACCACTCTCCAGATACCATTCCCCTATCCCAACATAATTAGTCCCTTATCCTTTGCTGTCAGCGCTTTTGAATCCCTCCTGACGTTGCTGGATATATCAAATGGACCGTCAGATTACCTGTCGATCTAACATAAAAATAAAAAATAAAAATTGTCTTTTGATGTGAACTCGTTTACGTCAAACGTTTCACTGTTCACTTTATAATATAATACATTTAATACTAGATCAATGTTTATTGGCCGTTCTCTTTGCCGGTGTTCAATCGGGTCGGTGCCTAATCATGCCTCATTCGTGTCGCTAATGTCATAATTGTCTCTAATTATTGAAACCTACTTTGTTGTTGTTTCACGTAACACTTTATTACTTTGAGCCCCTGTTTCTGTGCTATTTGGCAGTAACTAAGTGGAAAGTTTCAAAATGGATTCAGTGGGATATAAGATTCTAAACTTAACACAAGTTGAGCAGTTGACTTTTGCCCGTCGTTCGCGTCCTTCTGGAACAGATTTCTGGATGAACGGTATCCCATGTCTTTTTCTGTGTCCCTGATAATGTGTATGCATAATTTTATGATTATCGGTTGAACAGTTAAGTGAGGTGTGAAAGCGTGACAAACAAACAAATTCACTTTAGTTTTTTAAATATTAGTATGTTAGGAATATGTGAGTTTGGTCCCTACTGCCTATCGGCACATCTTTCTAACATTAGCTGTGAGGTCTAAGGCATAAAGTAAATACAGTCTATGTGATTATTTGAAACGAAATGAAAAAATATATTTGGATATACATCAGCCAATCACCTCTAAACACGAAGTCAGGATGCTGCAATGTACTGCCGACCTCAGTAGGATTAAGGATCAGAGATTAAATCTGGGATCTGGTATCCCTTACTCACCGAAATACAACAGCACACATGCTGACTATTTCATGGTGGTTTTCCTTCTTTAAGGAGGTGATGGTTACGGCTGCCAGACAAGCTGCACAATTTATGACTGCGAAACGCAGTGAGCCCTACACCTCTACTTTCTAGTTCTAGTTAATGGTCACCACTTTTGTCACAATACATTTCCTGTTACAGTTTAAAATGTGTAACAAGAAACACACAGCCCTATTAAAAATAGACCCGTTATTTCTCGGCGAGCTCACAAATGTGGATCAACTCCTCATTAGTGTTGTAAGAGATAACAAAGGCCATTGTCCCACAGATGGCACAAAAGCGAAGCGTGGCAAAAGCGAAACATTTATATAGTAATTCAATACGTCACAGCTTCGGTTTCTGTGTTTCAACGCGTTTCAGACATAACAGTGTCTTCAATAAGGTCTTCAACAATCGTTTATGGACCTAATGCAGTGTCAGTAAGAGAAGCACAAAGTTGGTTTAAGCGTTTTCAATCCGGGAATTTTGATGCCAAAAATGCACCTCGCTCTGGTCGGATAAAATGGACGCCATTTTTGAAAAAGTGGAGGAAGATCGGCATATCAGTAGTTAGACATAGCTGAAGAACTGGGAATTAACCACAAAACAGTTTTGACCCATTTGAAAAGCTCAAAAAAACTTGATATTTGGATGCCACACGAGCTCACTGATAGAAACCTTATGAATCGTGTACTCATTTGCGATTCTTTATTGAGACGTAATGAAACCGAGCCGTTTTTGAAGAGATTGATAACTAGTGATAAAAGTGGATCACGTAAACCAAGAACGTGCGAAAAAGGTCGTGGTCAAAGGTTGGCCGGGCTTCACAGACTGTGCCCGGGTTTTCCGGTTAACTCGCAATAAAGTGATGCTGCTCTATGTATCTATGATGGAGGGCATTGTTCATTTTGAGCTTTTACCGCCGGCCAGAACCATAGATTCGGACCTGTACTCCCAACAACTGATGAAATTAAAGCAAGAAGTTGAGAGAAATGTTCAATAGAAAGGATGTGGTTTTTTATCACGACAACGTTAGACCATACACATCTTTAGTCACTCAGCAAAAATTAAGATAGTTTGGCTGGGAGGTGCTAATGCATCCGCCATATAGCCCTGGCCTTGCACCTTCAGATTTCCACCTGTTTCGGTCTCTTCAGAATTCTTTATGCAGTGTCAGGTTAACATCAAGAGAGGACTGCCAAAACTACTTGTCGCGTTTTTTATCAGAAGTCCGAAAATTTCTACAACAACGGGATCATGTCACTTCCTACAAGATGACAAAAAGTCATCGTACAAGTGTACTTATTTTATGAAATATTGTAGTAATAAAAAACCTAGTAGTTACACACAATTTTTTTTACACAGTGATACTAAGCAATAAATTAAAATAAGTTATAAACAAGATTACTGACTCTAGTCGAGATAATAATATAATGCCTTAATTGTTTTTGGAGACCGCTGTCGAAATATTAGTTGAGATACTATCGTCTAATCTCCAAAAGCAATTATCCCTATTAAGTTAGTGACGCTAGTCCCTGAATATTAATGTAGCCCTTTATTCTATTATGAATTTAGTTTACGCGTTGGTTTTGTAATGGGTTCAGTACTTAGATACATGTATAAATTTACTGCTATAAAGTTCAATTCTGTGCAGTGTTTCTTTTTTTAAATAATGTTTCATTATTATGACAAACTACTTCGCACTGGTGCTATTTTTTTCCTGCAAATTATATATAAAGATCTTCCTCGTTTAACGCTCCGTTAGGGAAAACCGCATCAAAATCCGTTGCGTGGTTTACGCTGGCATCGCTTCAATTTATACTTACGTAAGGATACGCTTTATCGATTTGTCTTCAGATTGATTTTTTTTGGAGTTTACTTCTTAAGAATCGATTTTCAAATAAGCCCCCCGAAATGGAAATTTTAAGAGGAGTACAATTAATACAAGCGTTACGTTATCTGTAGCGTTGACAGATAACTTTGACATTTTTGCGACAGCTGACAAATGTATTTATGTTGTCTAATTCTATTCTCTGGGCTTATAAAAGCAAACGTCGAAATCTTGTATGAGAATTGTAGTCCGCTTTGAAAAAAAATGAACTATTTGAATATGTGTATATCGAACGAAACTAACGTAACTTTTGTTGGGTGTGCAGTATGTAACTAAATAATATTTATTTATTTACACACACAAACTTACATTCTACCATTACAGGTTTTCACCCAATGCGGTAGTGTAGCAACAAATATGTAAAATAGCAACAATTATATACAAATGCAAACTAATTCCTAATATTCATAATTAATTACATATAGTGCTATTTTTGTGAATTCATTCAGAGTACACCAAAAAACATCCAATCTACTATATATACGTTGAGGATATGAAGCGCGCGCGTAATTAGGTAATCAGTAATCTACACAATCAGTAATCTAAGTATGACAGGAGGAAAATTTTGTACATTTAAAGAAGTAAAATCTAGTCGTGCGTCGCAACTGACACACACACTTTTTTTGTCGTACAATGGAATACAGTTTAGTAGTAAGTAGCAGGACATACACACACATCTGTCGGCAGTAACCACCCCCTTACAGACCACTGTGAAATAACAGCACGTGAGCTCTTGTACTTTCGGTGAGTGAGTAAGGGAAGCCAGATACCATTTCCTTATCCCTGAAAATTCCTTATCCTTTATCCTAGTAAGGTCGACAGCGCTCTTGCAACACGGTAACCTCTTACCATCAAGTGGACCGTCAGTCTGCTTCCCGACCTCAACATCAAAAATAAAAAATCTGCTCTTGTGTGGACTATAAGAAGGTATTATCCCAACAGTGGGCGTCTGTTAATCTGTTAATGATGAAGAAATAATAGTTGAAGTTTTGTATTGAATTTGTACTTAAATAATTCATGGCTTACACTGTCTCGTATAATTATTTATGGCCATATACTTATTTCTTTCAACATTTCATTCTTGCGAAGTGTAGTGGCTTTATGATAGTTATTTATATGTGTATTGTGTGTTATCTCTTCTATATCTTCTTATATATAAAAATGAATCCCCATTTCCCTTGGTCATGGCATCACGCGTGAACGGGTAAACCGATTTTAATTCGGTTTTCACCAATGGAAAGAGGGATAAACGGGGAATGTTTTAGGGTATATAAAAATTGCACGCCGGGCGAAGCCGGGGGCGGGCCGCTAGTTTTACAATAATTTTAAAAACAGAATAGTACACACCCTTAAGAGTCAAATATCATTGAATATAATTTAACTTGGTAAATGTAGGTCCGCGTTCGATGCTCGCCCTTGACTCGGTGACTGATCAGCCGTGCGCGGAACACAGCAACGACTAATTACCAACCATTGGTCACGGCTTGCCACATTTTGGTGACGTCTGTGTGTGACAAAAAGTATCTATCGGCAAAAGTTATAGGAATCGAAGCGTTATCGTGTTAGGATTAAGTCAGAGTGCATTACAACTCTGTCCATAACTGCGGAAAAGATCCATGCCTTTTTATATAATACTAGCGATTATATAATTTTAGTATCTCGTCAACATTATTGCATTAATTAATTGGGCTTTATATAATTTCACAACAATTTGGATAATTAAAATGATAACAGACGAGTCAACCTTCCGTTTGAATTATGTTAATTGAAAGAACCTTCAGGCATTGCACGCACACATCAACTTCAATATCAAAATTATTGTCACTTCAAACTGAGTTCAAATTTTATTTATATTTTTCAGTTGTTTTGCACCTTCGAAAAATGATTGTTCGAATTTTTTTATTAAAGATGGGTTTAGTCTTGGCCAGCATCTATCCATGTAGGAAAGATGAGGCCAACGATGAAGCGAGCTCACCCAGAAGATGCCTATTCACTCGAATCTTGAAAAGATTTGGGTTGCATGAGCTCGGAAATACAGTTATGTGAGTTCCAATCCTTAGCAGTGCGCATTATAAAAGATGTTTTAAAGCGCTTGGTCCGAATTAGAGGGATCTCGACAAGGTGAGGATGGTAACCAGCCGTATGTCTATGTCCTATAGAATTTGTTCCCTTTGTCTTCAGAATGGCAACATCCTACTAATATTATAAAGGCGAAATTAGTTCGTTCGTTTGTTACGCTTTCACGCCTTAACTACTCAACCGATCACCATTAAATTTTGCACACACATTTGTCAGGGGTATTGCAATGTGGTGTAAATCCTTATTGCAGATGATTTACTTTTTTGAAAGGAATATTGAAATGAATTCTTAAAAAAAGACAGATGTTCGAAAAAAGGAGAAAGATGGGAGAACGTTTTGAGATGTGGAAGGATAAAGATGTAATAGTTGGTTTTCAAATATATTGAATTTAAATACTTATAATGTGAATTAATATATATGGTGGTGTAAACAATATTATCTCTTTCATTTTTATTAACGAAGATTCGGGTACGTCCCAGGGGGCTAGATCTGGCCCCTGATGCCGAAAAGGCATCGCAGTATAGAATAGGACACAGGCTACCATCTTTCATCTAGAAAAGAGTGTTGTTCCCAAGCTAATCATCTTAAAATTATTATAAAAGCATTCGATGGCTTATAGAAACATAAATGAGCAATAAACGTTGAAAATAGCGACGTGGACGAAGTCGTGGCCACAAGTTAGTCTTTCATAATAATATATAATTTCATTGAAATCGATTATAAGAGAGTTGCTTAAATAAAATCAGAATTCTCTTGCTTGAGTTTTCTTTTTTTTTACATTTTGAAAATAGTATATCAAATAAATGCTTCTGCTTCGGTTCTAAGCTCTCCGCCGGTTCTAAGATCTCCGCTGATCCCCGTTCTCAATATTTAGAATTGCAAATTGCCAAGGTCACTGGTAACTTTGAGTCAATATATTTTGTCAAGTTAAACATCTAAAAAAATATTAAATATTGACAATGTAAGCAGAAACCCTGTCGGTGAAGCTTCGTGTAGAGCTTTGACATCGGCTAATGCCCGAAGGCTTTTTCTATCGTGTCCACTATAAAAAGAAACGTCTTCAGTGTTCTTTTAGGTTATTTGGGAGAAGGAGCGAGGTAGATCAAGTATTATTGGTCACATTTTCAGTCGAATATCCGTTCGAAGTCCGTCAGCTTTACGGTTTCTATTTATTTGGCGTTATCAGATTTGTAAGCTGAGGAGTACTTAGGTACTAAGTAATTTCCAAAGGTCGTTCGCTTTAAAGCACACTCGTATTTTCCACAACAGCAACTATAATCACTTTTTCGCATTATGATTTGTCTGTAGTTATGATTTTGTATACGAAATTGTTAAAATAAAAGTTTTCTTTTGTAAAGGTCGTCAGACAGCTTGACGGTCCACTAGTTGCTAATAGGTAGCTACCATCGCTTATAACGCAAGCAAAGCCGCAGGTGATGCAAGTGCGCTGCCAACCATAGTAGGATTAAGGATGCGGAATTAGGAAGGTATAGTAGGGACCTATATAATATGTTAGGACTACCCAAATATAATATCTGTTGGAAACCGTTACCTATGAATTTGGGTTATAGAAGTATATTTCTTGTTTTTTGTTGCAGCATGCATGAAAAGTATTGGTACAAGCTACAGTTAAAAATTATAAAAGTACCCCCAACCATTCTATGAGCCCAAATACGCTATATCAAGTTGTTGAGGAGTTTGGTATTCCGCAGACTACTTGATGCTGCAGCATCAGGTCAAGGTTACCATGTCATGAACCACCGAAGTAACAGTACACCAAATTTCAAATCAATCGAAACTGTTGAAGTTAGTGAGATCCCTTCGTCAACTAGGAAATGAGCTGATGAAACGTCAAACGTCTGAATTCATAAATTATAGCTAAGAACCATCTCTATCACGTCAGCTTTCAAACAAAAAGAAATCAGATCTCAATCAGTCTACCCTTTAGGGAGCTACAATGCCACAGACAGACACACAGATACACAGCACAGGTCAAACTTATAACACTCTTCTTTAAAAATGAGATACAATGAAACCAAATTTACTGGAACAGATGCACTGTTACTGCTCAAAAATTGGCACCGTAGGAACAAAGCATAAATCGACAAAATGCCTTGTTTTGCTCTCATTCGCGAAATGACTGCGCAGGATATTACGTTCACTAAGTAAGAGTTTATGTTTTTTAATGTTCAAGTTGACAGACACGCTGACGGTCCACTTGGCTGCCGTTGCTTATAACACAAGCAACGACACAGGTGCTGCAAGTGCGTTGCCGACCCTAATAGGATTAAGGATAATTATTAAGAAGGGATAGGGAAATGGGCTCTGTAGTCCCTTTACATAGTTTTTCTGAAAATATCTAAGTTCTGGAAAAACTTGTTTTTAATTGTTTTTTTTTTTTTTTTAAATAATGTTACAAATAAGTTAACATTGGGTTTCACAGTCATTAAACGATGCAGCCCGTCTGGCGGTAGTAACGACCCACATGTAGTAGACCACAGTGATATAAAACCGCGTGTAATGTTTTCGGTGCCTGGGTAAAAGCCATTCCTATTGTCCACCTGTAAGCTATCGGAATCAGCAGCGCACGTATCCCTCTCGGTGTTGCTTATGTGATTGTAGAGGGTTGCCATTTACCATCAAGTGGGCCGTCAGCGTGCTTGCCACTTTTTAGCAAAGAATTGGGGCACATGACTTGTCGAGGCCAGTCAAAAGTGTTGACATTAATGGGATAAGGAAGGATTTGAATTCTATCTAGCATCTCTTCAAGTGAAAGCACACGTGCTTTCACGGTGGACTTCTGTGAGGTAGTGTTCAAAGTGATTGTAGCGCCTTTTTATTAACTGAAGCGACCTTATTAACTTTATTAAGTTAATAATTTATTTTGCAGTTGAGTTTATTGCATTTTTATTATTTAATATTTTATGATTGTTGGTAACATTATGTAATTTATTCTTATCTGTATTTATATTACTACTTGTTTTTGTATAAATTGACGATTTGTTTGAAAAGATCGTGAAAGAAAAAATCTTATTTCGTAATTCTGCTGTGAGAAAGTCGCTATAGTTGTCTGTAATTGGAGATTGCGCCTTAGAACACGACACAAAAGTCGTGAATTCGTGACACTTAGTATGAATAATACACCTCTAAAAGCCGAAGTGTATTCGTTCTTAAAGACTTCAGTAAAATTGAGATGTTATATTGCACCTACTAGTTGCTGCTCGCGGTTTCGTTCGTAAGAGCTCCTATGTACTTGTACCTTCATAACGCCAGGACACTTCTTCCGTGTAAAACTTAAATTCGCTTCTGATGATGGGACGATTCAACATCATGTAAATAGGAGTTTGTTGCAAGAGTCACTAGATGTCGCTACGTATTAAACGGTTTGTTTGACTGAAAATTGTCAGGTGTATTGTTACAATAATTTTATTTCTATATCTTGTAAGAAAAAATAAAAGTGTGTTTATTTTTGCGTTTTATTAATTAATCATTTCCTTACAAACTTTTACCCGTATTGATATACAAACAGATTCAATGTTTTAGCTTTGAAGACATCACAGATTTAAAATACTCTTACAATGAAAATTAATTTGCTATAATTATGCAATTAATATGCGTAATTTGACAAAGTAGATATTTAAGAAACTTCAAGTTTATGTAAAGGTTCAAGCTACCGTTAATTTGATAGTTGGTAACTACTGTCGACTGTTACAACAAGCACCGCCTTAGGGATTTCAAGTTGCACTGGAGACCAATATAGGAATAAAGATTGAGATTTATAAGGATAAGAGAATGGGCATCTCATTCTTTCTCACCAACAGTAGTTCTCACCAACAGTAGAAACACAAACAGTAGTTTTCTGTAAAGGGGTGGTTACTGCCACCAGACGGGATGCGGATGACCACCGTGAAATAATAGCATATGTGCGGTTGTGTTTCGATGAGTGAGTATGGTGAGAGCATTGAGCCCATTTCCCTATTTCTTCCTAATCTCATATACTTTATTCAATTAAGGTCGCCAGAACTATGGTGTTGCTTGTGTTGATAGGTGACGGTAAGTCACCTACCATCAATGGGGTTGTAAAAAATAGCCCATGTTACCAGAGTTCGAGTCCACTAAGGGTCAGCTCACACCGGAAAGCGGAATGGAGCGCACTTTTTAAGATAGCAACAGAATATAGAACATAATTCTATATTCTTCGCGTCGCGTTGCGCCGCGCCACTTCATTTGAATCACATAGGCGACTCCAGCCGCAAAACTTGTCCTGCACTGAATTGACGCTA
Organism: Bembecia ichneumoniformis; assembly: GCA_910589475.2. Lineage (NCBI taxonomy): Eukaryota > Metazoa > Arthropoda > Insecta > Lepidoptera > Sesiidae > Bembecia > Bembecia ichneumoniformis. The sequence continues at coordinate 2,831,620 of OU342520.1, forward strand.
CTTGCAAATCTCGGGAATATCTAATTAAAAATTAAATAAAGTATAATTCAAATTTTTCTTTTGATGAGCCTTCAGATAGTGGATCTTAAAATTTATCTTAAGAATTAGCTATTTAAAATATTGATTATTAAGCAAATCGCACGGTTACAACATCGATTTTTTTAAATATATAATTAAATATAATTTAAAAAATAATTATGATGATCCCCTTTCATATATCCTATCCTGCAGATGATTTGAGTATTTTTAAAATTATAATTATTATGATAATTTAAAAGGAAAACGGTTACAAATAAGTGGATTTTTTATCATTAGGGGCTGGCGTCGATTTATCATGTAGTGAATAAGTTCTATATTCTCTATTGCTATCTTAAAAAGTTCGCGCCACGCCGCTTTCCGGTATGAACTGACTATTTTTATTCTTATGCGTGTTTTTTTATTCTTTATGTAACTTCTGATTCATTTTATTTATAAAAATAAATCTGTTTTGTTACAGAATCTCGGAGACGATGACGATTCAGTAAGTAGCTATATAAAATTTTATCACCCATTCAAGAAATATGGCTTTTATGAGGAACCAATCTAAGCTTATCCTTCGGTTGTATAATGTATGATAATTACTTTTTCTTTTAGTAATATTTTTAACATGTGTAGAAGTTACTCCTAAAAGTTCTTTACCCACAATTATACAATTAACTGCAACCGTGGACTTTAATAGAGATTTCTACTTGAAAAAAAAAAATTATAAAATATATAGTATTTTCTTTGTTAAACGAAAGCAGGTATAATTATATACCACTACTACCTTTCCCCTGTTTGAGGATGGAATCTATTCTCACTTGTCGCTCTTCTTAGTATCAGTCAGCGGCGTACTTACATTATTTTTTGCTTTTGCTATTTCAAGTGATCCATCTGTCTGTCTCCCTTTAAAATAAAATAAAAAAAACAGTGTTGAGTTTCTTGATTCCATTTTATTGTCAGAAAATTGATTATTTCATCTTTATGAGGTCCATATTATTATGTGATTTTGATTTGGAACCCATTCTATAAACACCATGTACTAGAACACCGTATCTATACATATAAAATCATAAACGAGCCGTGTCCTGTACATTCAAGATTTAAAAAAAAATTGAAAAAAAATTACACGTTGTACTTTTGTTACCCAGATCAATAAAATTGTTTTTAGAATTTTTGTCTGTCTGGACGTTTGTGCACGTTAATCTCTGGAACAGCTTAACCGATTTTAATGCGGTTTTCACTGATGCAATGTAGCAAGCTTACATTTAGTGTTTGTTTCATTCCAATCGGTTTACAAATAGAAAAGCGCTATACCGACTACCACGCATACGAAGTTGGGGACTCAGCTAGTAAGTAATATGTTATTAGAACACTAATTAAATATAATTTTAACTAGAAAAATTTAAAATTAAATATAATGAAAAAAAAAAAATTACGTAGCACTTACATGGTTATAGATTTTATGTATGTAAAGCATTATGTAGGGTGCGTGACCGCGTGATGCAATTTCTTTCTGTAAGTTATATTTACAAACTTTTCTCGTTTATTAATCTTTCCATTACTGGAAACCGTATCAAAATGCGTTGGGTGTTTTAGAAGTGGTTAGCGGAGAAACAGTCAGAGACGGACAGTGACTTTATTTAATGATAAATGTATTGGATAGATGCATTTTCATTTAGACACTCCTTGTTACTTTTAAAAATCAATTTATTTTATGTTTATTCACTGTCTCTGTGGTGAGTGTTTGATTCCAAAATATATAAAAGATAAACTCTCCGTATCTAAATGCAATTTAAAAGTATTATTAACACTCTCGATTGCGTTTTTAATTTTCTCTACGGCAATTAATAGAACATTAAAAGGAGAAATTGTAGATATTCACACGTGAACGATGAAAGTGCGATAGCGTTTCAGGGTGAATGTTACTTTTACTCGTACTTTTGCAATAGTACATTTATTTGGCAGCACAGTTTGATTGTTATCAGCTGACTGTTTATTTTAAGGAAATGTAAATTAGATCCTTAGTGATATATAGGAAGGCGACAATAGTAGCTTTGGCGAACGAAAGGATTATATTTCATAAACTGCTTTTTTTTTACTTGATATCAAAATTTATGCTGCTATAAAAATTCCTTGAGTATAAGCTGGGTAAAAACTTGATAAAGACTTGACAAGAATTCGGTCGGGCAGCATTCGGTAAACTTCGTCATTGTCCTTAAAACGAAGGTCTAACTGATAGTGGGTAATGTCAGTTTTAACATACCGTGTTGGCTGAGGTGTGGACATTGAGGAATTGTCTCGTCCACAGCAAGACATTGTGGAGAAGGCAATGCTTCATATTTCTCGGAAGGATAAATTTGAAATATAGAGATCTCTCGAAGAACCACAGCAGTCGACATGGTCCAAAGAATGAAAGATGAGCGGGAAATATCTGTCGTGTGCAGCAAATAGATAGGTGTTGGTGGATGTTGGAGTAGAGAAGTCTTGGAATGGTGACCATAGTCGAAACGCTGGACCAAGAGAGCGGGTGGCACTGCCAGTGCATCGAGGCGGGCAACCGAGTGTGGTGATTTTACGGAAGGCTTATGTCCTACAATGGAAGCTTGTAGTCTGATGATGAATTACAGTCATAATCTCTCTCTCAACTGATTTCAAGCTGTTAATATATTAGTATTTAAAATATGTATGTTCATATTTTAAATATGCTTCAGTAGATTCGAAGGAAGGCAATACCACAGGCAATACTGAGAAATAAAATTAAATGAATGTTTCGCTGAGTGAGAGGTTGTTGATAAAATAAAGATAAAAGTAATTTAAAACTGTGTCAAAGTGTCGAACGTTATGCAAAACGAATCAGGAAATGAACACAATATGAGTATGTGTTATAGTATTAACAGTGAAAAAAATTTGCTATTCATTACGCAATACTGTCGTATAGTTGATATCCTACATCCGATGAAAGCTCTGAATAACATTTTTTTTTATGTAATCAGTAACGCAACAATCTTAATTATCTGTTTATTTACTAAGCAACCCGAACCTGGCTTGCCCGGGATGCATTTTTTCCTGCAAACGATATAGGTACACAATACATCATGCGTTTATCGCACTTTCCATTAGTGAAAACCGTATCAAAATCCTTTGTGTAGTTTAAAAGACGTCAGCGGAAAGACAGACAAACGTGAACAGCAACAATAATAAAATTGTAGACATAAATTTCGGTTTTACTAAAGTACATAATTGTGATTGCCCATCCTTTCAAATTTACTTTGTTTCATAGAAATATTATTGAAATAATAGAATTTATTAGAATAATTGTTGGTTTTTTTATAATAAATAAATTGTTGCCTTGGTTTTGTATAAAATTGGTCCAATATTTTGGACGGAAGCCATTATTGCATCGGTATTAGAATACAGTTTAATCAGTTTCGTTTTACTCTCGTTTAGCAACCGCCCGTTAAATTGAAGTATATTTTTTGCTTACTCCGTCAGTTTACCGGTTACATTATCTTTTGACAGATTTTAAGGTTGCATCGTTTTATTTCTAATATGTCGTTAATAATTTTATTGTAGATTACTGTTGGATATCACCTCTATGCTTTAGTTAATACCTAAAGCATTCTTCTACTGCAACCCACAACCCCTACAATTACTGTTTCTTACTTTCGTAAAATGCTACTGTTTTTATTCTTATAATACAGTATCCGAAACGTATTATAAGAATAAAAACAAAAATAATATCTGCAGCAGCCCCCCAGTCGTGGGATGGATCACAGGCTCGAAATACGCACTCTCCGGACGGGCTGCCGACACGTCTAATCTCAGCCATGTCTCGGCGTCAACTAACGTGCTGCGTAACGAGTCAGTGTTTGCCCGTGTGAGGAAGAGAGTAAATATAACCGCATACACTACAATATCTTTACAAAATTATAAACAGATAAGGGTGGATTTTGTGAATTTGTTTTATACGTATATGTAACATTTATTTTTAAGTGCTATATTATCTCTTCTCAGTTTCACCACAGACTTTGACCATAAAAAAGAGTGGCAGCACTTAATACATAATTCTTATTGCTTCCAATAGAAGTCCAACTTCGATGCGTGCAGTGTTTACAATGAAACCGGTCAACCATTATTACATTACCGCTATCATGCGGTCTGTAACGTTACTATTTATATCGAATATCTGTATACCAACTGTTACACTAATGAAGTTATGGAAAAGTGGCCTAGAAAGTAAATAAAAAAAATGACAGCGCTCAATATCGCACCGCGCTTGACTAATCTTGTTCTCACATCGCCATGCTCGTTTGCAACATCATCGTGAGTCTCGATTGTTTTTAATCGATTATTACAAATATTTTCTTAGACGATATAGATTTCATCTTTTCCTTGCGTAAACGATCTAATTTAGTAGTCTATTATTATGTTCACCTTATTTACCTACTTTTATCAATATCGTTGTTGTTCCGGGCTCCTTAAAATTAAAAATTCTTTTAAAGTGTCATTTTATACGATACTAAAATAAGTTACCAAACTATGTACAATTAATTAAATAATTTCAAACCTTCTATCAAATTATAAATAGGCTTGGTGATTTGCTCCCCGTGGAAACAGCATTCCTAACGGATGGTCGATTGGTTTACTTTCATTGTCTTTCATTTTTAAATACTTTTAAAGTTTATGTAAATATAGATAAAGAAGTAAAAGAAATGTGATATTTCAGCTAAATAGACGAGCTAAATAGTCAAATAAATGATTTGACGAGCCCGTTGAAATTGGTTTGAATCTGGAAAGTAGTGGCAGGGCCACTGTGTTTCGCAGTCATTTGGACAGCCCTTCTGTCGACAGTAACCACCCTCTTACAGAAGACCACCGTGAAATAACAGCACGTGTGCTATTGTGTTTCGGTGAGTGAGTAAGGGATGCCAGAGCCCATTTGCCTAACCTTTTCCAATCATTTATTCTTTAATCCTACAGTAGTCGGAAGCGCACTTGCAGCATCTGTGGCGTTGCTTGTGTTATAGGCGACGGTAGCTACCTACCATCTAGTGGACCGTCAGCCTGTCTGCCGATCTTAACATTTTAAAAAATAGATCTATTTGCAAACAAACATAAACCGTCATTCCACCATTTGACCATAAATTTACAAGTGTGCTGAAAGTTTCTTTTATACTATCTCTTACTTGATCTACATGAGGTGTATTTATCAATTGAGTCAATTTGTTCTAATGTCATAAAAGGTTTTGCAATCGGTTACATAGCCTCACTTCGTTAAACAATAATACAAAATGATTGTAGTTTCAATTGACACTACTTCATTTGTTGTCTCAGCACGCGACTCAAATGTAATCATAATCAATTCAACATCGTCGGACATACGATGCTCTTGATTTGCCTAATTCATGAGTTAAAGCGATTTATATAATTATTTTTAAATATTCTTATTTATTTAGTACGAACCTATATTTGTTAGTATGTATTAAGTAAATTGTCAGTTTTATGCCTATATACTTCACCTTTGAGAGGCGATCATCTATAGTTTGAAAAAGGTGCGAGCATACAATATCTACACTTATCTCTTAGCTTAGGACATAAAAAGTTAACTTTATCTCCTAATAATATATAATATTAAGTAAGTTTTGGATGTAGGAGATATTATCTGAAATTACTCATTCGATTTCAAAAATTATTTTAATTATACATATTTGAAATGGCGAAGTTTAAATGATTGTGTCCGACCGACCAATCACTCTTCCTGTGTTTATGCACAATCTTTGACATATCTAAATGACACTCTAACTAAAAGGATGTATAGTTAGATAAGTTTAGACCAGGTAATGTGTTTCAGAGTTTTAAACAACCTTCAAGTAAACGTATTTAAATTTTGTGTATATAATTTTTACAAAAAAATAATAATAATGCATCCGTGTTCACTAGTTAATAATAACAAGAAGTGTCTTTATTCGCCTGTCGCTTATGCCATACGTCTCAACAAATTTTGTATACATTTATGCGGATACAAATTCGCTCCTCTATAAGAACCGTTACACTTGGAGCCTACTGTTGCGAATAGTGTTACATATTGATATATTTCGGTCATTAAAATAAATTATGTAGTTTTTATCACATTAGATATGATACAGTTAATTTAAGCTTAAAATCAGCTATAAAGAATTTGACACTATAAAGAAATGTTACCTGTTAAAATAAATGGCTAAGCTAATTTTATATTTTGACTTAAATATAGGGGGAATGATTAACTCGATACTAAATAAAATATAATTTAGCAATATGTATTCAACACTAAGCTAACGGTAAAATGCAATAATTAAATCAAAAACAAGCATTTTAACGACAAAAAATGACTAATATTGTCTAATGACTTGGAACGTTCTACTTATAGTAAACATTCACCTACTACAATCAAGGGAAATGTGTGCAGAAGTATAATTAACTTTCGACACCAATTGTGCCGCGTAATAACTGGGCGGTGTTGTACTTTTACGTTGAGTTTTGGTACACACAAGTTTCGGTTCAAATTAAAGGGGGTAATTAAAAAGGCAAAAAAGATGTAGGCCTTTTCAAAATTAGTTAATAATAAATCTGAAAAGAGTAGCGAAAAAATCTCGCTTTTAAGGACGTCCGCAAAACAGTTACGCAAAACAACTACATACGCGCTTTAATGATCATCCCAATTATACTGAACCAGCAGGAAGGTGTAAAAAGCGTCATAACTTTCTCTGAGTCTGGTACGTATAACGCTTAGCAGTATTAGGATGCGGTGAAGCGGAGAGGAACCGTTAATTGGCACTGGTTCAATATAAAGTTCTAGGAATTAATTTTTAATGAACTTACTAGTATCCCTATGGAAATACTCATGGCAATTGTTCAAAACGAATCAGTACATCCTTTTTTTGATTTATCTTAAACGATTTTTTTATAATGACTCCGGTTACAGTAACAAGCAACACCACAGGATGTCTAAGTGCACTGCCAACCCTATCTGGATAGGAAAGTGACAAGATCGGGATAAGGGAATGATGTTTGTCGTCCGTTTCTCACGCGCCAAAAAAAACAGCAAATGTGCTATTTTTCACAGCGTCATTCTGAAAGTGGGTAATGGTTACTGCCACCAGATGAGCTGCACAGATAGGAGTGTTGCTCTCTATGTGCTCTGTCATTACAATCATACAAAGAAACTATAAAAATGCGATTACATCCATTATTGTGGCGAAGCCAATGGCCTACTGTTCTTTCTTTGGTGAGGAAAAATTTGTACATACATATCTATTTAGTCTTCATGAATGTCTCAAGATTATCCTGAAACCCTGACGTCAACAACATTCATATTATGTAAAAATCAGAATATATTACGACTCAAATCCCTATGTTGAGGTAGTACATAATTTAATTTAAATGTCTTTAATAATATGATTCTTTACGATTAAGGACACTTGCATTGCAAGGTAGGTAAATGTTTCATTAATCTGTTTGTCTGTTCCCGAGGGATCATCTAACGCCTGGCAAAGCTATAATTGCAATAAACATGTTAGGCGTTACAATGCTCATATATTTAGTCAAACGTTATTTTCTTATTTTTCAACGCGACCGAAGCCGCGGGCACCAGCTAGTAATCATATAACCTCGTTAATTCGGTGCGTATTATTATTATTATTTTATGTTATGTCGACAGACAGGCTGACGGTCCACTTGATGGTAGGTGGCTACCGTCGCCTATAACACAAGCAACGCTACAGGTGCTGCAAGTGCGCTGCCGACTACAGTAGGATTAAGGATAAGGGATTAGGAGGGGATAAGGAAATGGGCTCTGGCATCCCTCACTCACTCACCGAAACACAACAGCACGTATATGCTGTTATTTCACGGTGTTCTTCTGTAAGGGGGTGGTCACTGCCGCCAGGCGGGCTGCCCAAATGACTGCGAAACGCAGTGTGCCCTACCACTACTTTTCAAATCCAGACCAGAGTCAATTTTGAAAATTACATTAAAATTTCCAAACTTGACCCCGCCGGGAATCAAACCCGGGGCCCCTGAGACGTTAGGCAAGCATTCTTGCTACTCATCCAACGGGCCGTCAAATTATGATACCTTTATTCTTTTAACGAGTCAAAACATAATATATATTCGTACTTACAAAATCGTTTGTCCTTACTGAACTACTAACTATTAACGCACAGCTAAAACTACTAAATTTATTTTATAAGACGAAAGTTGAATAATTTATTTTATAACGCAAGCAACTACCGGTTTTTGGGTCTTTTTGGGTCTAACAAACTAATGGATTTTGTGTCGCTAGTGTTACACAATGCGTCACCAAATTCTACTGATAATGTATATCCATAATTTCTTTACAGACTCAAAGTGTTTCAACGCCACCCATTGTCGTGTTGCTAACTTAGCTGAACTTACAAAGTGATTAGTGATGCTTAAATTTCCCGCTTAATTAATTTAAGAACAGTTTGTGAAGTAAGGAATATTTTAAGACTTAAGTATAGTCCTTCAAAGTTTGTATGTAAACGGTGGCGTGTTTCTTCTTAAACTCGTTGTTCGTTCAATATAAATTACAATATATTTGCGCCATAGATGTTATGATCGGCAGAAAGGTTGACGGTCCACTTGATGGTAGCTGGCTACCGTCGCCTATAACACAAGCAACGCCAGAAGTGCTGCAAATGCGCTGCCGACTACAGTAGGATTAAGGATAAGGGATTGGGAAGGATGGGTAAATGGGCTCTGGCATCCCTTACTCACTCACGGATACACAACAGCGCACGTGCAGTTATTTCACGGTGGTCTTCTGTAAGGGGGTGGTTACAGATCCAGATCCAGATCCAGACAAGAGCCAAATTTGAAAAGTTCGTTTTTCAAATTTGACCCTGCCTGGAATCGAACCCGGGAACTCTAGAACAGAACGTTAAGGCAACAAGTTTAGTAACAATACAATGTTACTGTATTGTTTCGTGTCTTTCCATTATAGTCCTCTATCCTTGGTAAATTTTTTTTCTAATGCATAAATCACTCTTACGCAACAACTGATCGTAAAATTACTTCTTAGATTATATTAAATCGGCACTAAATCCCTGCCCAGTCGTTTATATCATGATCGCGTGTTTCCTGCTGCGACCATTAAAATGTTTGCCAATCAACAGCTAATTAAACATAATTTCGCTTTCGGTCGCAAATCGAAACTAAGTCTTACTTTTAGTTTTCGAAACCACCGTTTGGTCTGTATGAATGTATTATATTGTAAACGTTTGTTACGCGGCATTGGATAACTGTGGACATTGCAGGGATAAAGGTGCCGTAAACCCGGTCTGGTCTCTCGCTCTCTGTCTGTCGAGTCAGTCAGCGGATGAGCAGCGGAATTTAGTCAGTAGCGGCTTGCCGCGCAATTCTGACAGTCGTGCGTGTACTTTTATTACTACCAAATAAACAATTATCCGTGTTTACATATTAAAAAGACAATTTAGTGAGTGTATGTGTGAAAAAATAAACCTTCAATAGTGTATCTGGTGGGTGATTTTATATGAGGATTTAAGACATTAACTTAAAGCAATCGCTTCATGTAATTATTTCAACTTCGTTTTCAAGTTTAAAGGTAAATGCGTGTTTTAAAGGCTTCTGTTTACACTTCGTAACCTTCGATGCTTATTTCGTTGTGACTTGTGTTTGTACTTTTTGCTGGTTTTGAAGTTTTTAAATTAAATTTGGATGAGATTGTTGAGTTATGGATTTCCTGATGAGTAATATTGTCTATTCCGTGAAACCTGCTATGCTCAAACGTATTATATGACACATCTTCTCTAATTTCCTCTATTCGTTAGAATTGCTTTTTCAATTAATAATTATGCTAACAAAAATCTATGTTTGAAAAAAAAAGATCTATGTAAGATTGACTCCACTTAACGATTAATATTTAGATTTAGGTGTTCCTTGGTGGTTTTAAATATAGTCCTGATAATATATAAGGTAACTATATGATAATACGTCATCATCAACATCAACGGCCTATTATATGTCCCCACTGCAAAGGCCTACCCTGTCAAAAAGGGCGTATGGGCTATATGGTCCACCGCGCTGGCCCAGTGCGGGTGTGTAGACTTCAGAAGCACCTTGAAATTTTTTTTTTTCCTGACCACGACCAGGGATCTAACTCGGACCTCTCGCCATGATAGGCCGCGTCTTTCCCACTGCGCTACCGACGCTCTCAGACGCCACCGACGACGCTCGATAATATGTAAATCTATATTATTAAAAATTACTGTGTACTCAGGAATTCAGATCAGCGTGAAAACTAAAAGCGTAGGCGTTAGGAGATCCCTACATCGTACGTTTTAATTAAAAAAATAATAACGTTTTAATTAATTTTTGGGAAAATTTATCATTCACGCCATATCGTCTTTATTTTTTCATAGTATGTCATGTCGAGGCCGGTAGAAATATTCTGCATTATGACTACAATTGACCAATGTCAGTCAGTATCCGAAGAGAAATATTAGCGTGTACCAAAACCTAACGTAAAACTATCGTATATCCATTTTAAATGATTTGAACTTTTTTCGAAGACGTTTAATGACTTCATCACAGGCGTGTGTCGTTTGACATACAGGAAAATTGTGGGTTCATATTTTGAGAGAGGAATATGGACGGGGAATGGAAGGAAAATGCTCCCGTATCGCTCTGGTATCATTGGGCACCCAACAACTGCCAAGATCCGGGTACTAATCTATAAAAAATCGTAGCAAGAGTATTCTTTCTAAATATAATTTGATATAAGAGTAATACATCAAATACTCTTTTAAAAGAGTATTACTCTTTTAAAAGAGATATAAACACATTATATATCAGCTGTCCGGGTATTTGTAAATATATTTTACATTGACGTCAATCAGCACGAGTATGAAATTTTTTTAACTTTTTGAAAATATTTTAGAACTCTTGGCTTAATTAAACATTTATCATTTATCTACAACTGCTCCCCATTATTATCAAGGCCAGAAAGAAAATGGTACAAATAAATATAGACCGCGTTTGAAGTTTCCGTTTCAATATAAGATTCATTAATTATAATTATTTTTCAAGTTTCTCTGAATTGTTCCTTGTCAAATCTCGACATTTTCTTGAATAAACAAAATGTTGTTACTTTTAAGAGTCCCCATATTGAAGCGAATATTTGAGAAGCAGAACGAATAAAACTTCGAAGAGGCCTCGGCTGTTGAGAAAATTTATGTTAAGCTCACCTAAATACATTTGCAAAGGATCCTGAATATATTATAGTGTTAGGATCTTTCAAATTTTAATGCCTTGTTACTTTGTATTGCGAGGGTTTTTATAGCCTCAGCGGAACAGAATATTGGATTATCACCACAACACACCTCTGTTATTCTTTTTATATATTGTTATTAGGTACCTATTTTATTTCCCAATTTCATCCTTTTTTTTTGAAGTTTTCAATTCAATTTCCAAGATAGGTCCTAAAATATTTTTCTTCGCATTTCCTAGACGCTCCTGAAATTCATTGTCGAGGCGGGAATTGTCAGAACATTCGCTTTTTCGGACGTTATTAATGTCATTCCCTAAAAATTATGCTTTTTTTATTTCGTGCTAACTTTGAAACATGTTTGATGATACTTTTCGGGAACATTTTCGGAGTGTGTTCGTGGGATCTGGAACTTCCATGCTTTCTATGTGTATAATTCATTCTATAATATTATATTATTATTATTATTATATGCTATATTAAAAGAACTATTCATATCAATGTTATGATAATTAATTATTAATTGGTATCCAAATTAATAATTAATTTCTCATTAACTGAGAAAACTACTCGACTTTAAATAAATAAATAATCAGGTTATCAAATGTAATCTTCTATATAGGTATATAAAAATGAATCCCTATTTCCCTTGGTCACGGCATCACGCGTGAACGGGTAGACCGATTTTAATTCGGTTTTCACTAATGGAAAGAGGGATAAACGGGGAATGTTTTAGTATATAAAAATTGCACCACGGGCGAAGCCGGGGGCGGGCCGCTAGTAATTTCATGATATTTGAGTGATATGATATTAAGAAATGACGAAATAACTTCATTTTTGAAAAAATAATCTTCGTTCAAATTCGACCAGTTCGCTGGTTCTAAATGAACCAGCTAACAAAAAAGAGGTTCAAACTAAATGAATAATTTACGCCGGTGGAGCCAGGTTTACATTGGCGTATGTATTTTCCCTACTCCTTGGGCAACAGTAGAACCGGACTTCTATTTGTTTCGACCAGTATCAGTGTCAAACTGAATAATTTAGTACTCGTATTTGACTTTTGAGTTGTAATAATTATAATTTTAAGTAAGTAATAAATATTTCAATTTCAATTCATTTAAATTACGGAGTTTTGTCCATCGAATCTCAAGTTAACTAAGATAACTCACATACAGACAAATTCTGCTAATAGTTAACCATATTTATTATTATTTTTATTTTAAGAAATGAATATATATGTTAATGGGATAGCGATTTTACCGCATAATTTGAGAAATTTTTTTCAGGGGCTTTAATATAGTTGTATGTCTATTATAAAAAAAAATTGTTTAGAGATATTTACAAACAATTTTGGAACGATTTATAAATGATTTAAGTTAATTTTTAAATGGTAGAACCAGTTTTGTTATCTACATAATACCTATTCAGGACATAGTCTTATGTTGTTTTGCTATACTATGTCCTGTTTATAGACTGGTCTGTTTATATATTATCCTTATAGGTTCATATCCACTTATGTAGGCACGAAATAAGAAAGAAAGTGAAATGTCCACAAGACCATTTAATTTCTTATATTCGTGGCATGAAGCCATACAATAAGGACTGCTATAAGTGAAACATTATACCCATTATGACAGCAACGCCGTATGTAACCCTTGTCATAATACGTATAAAAGGAAGTCACACATAGTGACTCGCTATAGTAGTCTATGATAAGTCACTACATTTTGTACTGAAGACTTTGTCTATATTTTTAATACCTGTCTAAATACAAAATGTGTTGTAGTGTAATACTATGTGTTAATTCCAGTCAATTTCCAGCTGGGTATTATTTACAATTTTTTTGTTATTAGATCTTTAAAAAACTAGTTTTTTTATTCATATATGTTCTGGACCAAGTGATCAATCTGAGAGCTATTTGTAATGCCCGGCCAATATTCAAATCGAGGTACATAATTGATACTTAATTATAATATTAAAAGCCGTGCTGGGGAATAGGTAGATATACTGTTCTTTCTGCCACAAAATGTGTCATATATCCTAAGCGCTAATACAAGCCGTAACTTAACTTATCCTAAAGCACTATTAACGTCTTGCAAAGTGTCTGGAAATTTAAAGTAATAATGACCTATTAATGACTTGGTCTATAACATCCATACATGTAATTTTAAAATAATATATCCATGATTTCCATACATATAATCCTACTATTCTACTAATATTATGAATTCGAAAGTTTGGTTGTTTGAATGTTTGTTACTCAATAACGGCTAAACGGGTTTGGGTGAAATTAGCACACAGATATTTTATTACCAGGTTTAACATATAGGACACCTACTTTTTATCCTGGAAAAATGTTCCCGAGGGATCGTCTAAAAACATAAAAAAATCGGCGCCACTGCACCGTCGTCAAAGCGATAAAGATGTCAGGTATTACTGTTTTCTCAGGTGTTGTATATTTCATTTATCAACACGGACGAAGTCGTGGACACCAGCTAGTGTTAATATAATATAATCCATATATATAATGTGAACTGGGTCCGTATATACAGGTTGACCCGGAAATTGATCGTATTCCTCTCGGAAGACGAATCTCTAACTATAATGGAGTAAATTTAACCCCAAAAACAACTAGTAAAATAGACTCATACCATTTAATAGCTAACTGAATAAGTAACTTATTAAAATTCAAATTTATTACATATTTGTATTTTATTTTCATCTTTTGTTAATTTCAAAATAAGTTACTACTGGTAACATAAGTTACTAATTTTTTTTTTTTTTTATCTTCACGCAAATGTGATTATCTTGGAATAAATGTATGAAACATGTCGTAAAAAACATATAGACAACTTCCTTGTGTTCTCAGTTATCGAATAAGGTAAAATAATAAAGCAAAACTGCAACAATTGGCACATCCAGGAACGATAATATACAAAAGGCTGAGCGTTTCGGAGAAATGTGAGACATATTTTGATAACCATCTAGAAAATGTATGAAACTTGTTTGAAAACCATTCAAATCACTCAATAGAATTGTGTTAATTATGCAATAATTGAAAGTAATTTAAAAAAGTATTTTTTTTTAAATGATTCGACTAAGGGAGAACTCGATAATATGAAACACCACAGAAACAGGAAAATAAAAAAATAAAAAAATGCCTTATATTAACAGATTGTTAATTTTTCGATGTAAAGTAGGTAAGAAATTAAGAGTTCAAAATACAACACCCTACACACGCGCCAATTGCTTGACGGGCTTTTTTGATTTAGTTCTTTTAACTACACTCGCTCCAGCCCAATGCTCATCCTCTCCACGACAAGTATTATGTCCTGTCCGTTTCCTGTCCAATTAGCTGATTCTTTTCGCTATAACGCACATATCCTCCGGGGAAGTGCCCGAGCAATTGCCATTGACATGGAATTTATCGACGAGACATTTCGTTAATTGTATGTCAAGACCGACAAATACGCGCTGATTGTACACCTTCGTCTTAAGGCGACGCGACGAGCCATAGTGCTTTGCTCTAAATAACAAATTAGTCTGTCATTGGAACATTTATTTTTTCTTTTGAAGAGACAGTGCAATGGCACACTGTGTTCTGGCAACATGTAGAGCGTGTCATAGTCCTGTTGTGTTGTTGTTCACTTCAATTTGAACATTATTCTATTCTCTGTGCAATTGCTAAATGCTAAGTTGTAAGGTTTTGTTCGGATATAAGAATGGACACACACCTATCACTAAAAACGGAAAGATTTTTCTCTTTAAAATATGTGTTATATTTATAACTAGACGTTTGGATTTAAATTCTTAGTCTAAACCACTAAAACATAAGGCTTAGCAGATAAGCGTTATTTTCGTCGCCTAATTTGACTTAATTAGAGTAATTGACGAGAAGCTACAAAACTTGTTGTGCAATATTGCACCTTAATTCATGCGCTCATATAGGTAAAACTTGTATTGGGTCTGAGGTTAGACTACTTAAGACCCTTAAGACCCTTAAGACTACTTATACACAACCTATTTCACTAAAATTTTAAGTTGAAGAATATCTAAAATAAATTTTAATGTAATATTTTTAATTTTGTATTTATTAATTTAAAATTTAATTCTCATAAAAATTGTTTTAAAGCAAACCTAGTATGGACAATGGACATACTAGATGAATGCGAACAATATAAAAAATAAATAAACGTAATTTAAGAAACGAAAAATATAATTCCTGAAAAAAAAAAAAAAACCTGAACACGAAAACTGACCTATCAATAGGTAATCCCTAAGGTTATTCTTTTTTATTTTTGGATTTATTTTTTATTTTATCTTAGAAAATTTGCAATTTAGAAAATATTAAATACCTAAATAAGTAATTAATGTAAAAATTTTATAAAAAAATTATAAAATTTTATTCATGAAATTTTCATAAAATAAAATTAAAACAAGGTTTTTTTTGAGGTGTTATAATATGTTAAAAAATGTAAATATAATAATAAATTTATTTACTAAGGCATTGAAACACAATTTTATATGTAGTAAAATATGGAAGAAGGTAATAATGTTAACCTCATTGTTAAATAATAAGATATTATAGAGATGTTGTAATAGTTCAATAATACAATCACGTGGCATTTCTGAAGGATCGAAAACAAACAACTTTGTACCTTAATACTACTCCGCATAGAGCACTTTGTGGGTGT
Source organism: Bembecia ichneumoniformis (assembly GCA_910589475.2). NCBI lineage: Eukaryota > Metazoa > Arthropoda > Insecta > Lepidoptera > Sesiidae > Bembecia > Bembecia ichneumoniformis. Next base: position 2,847,619 of record OU342520.1, read on the forward strand.
TGGGACATGATGTGAATGAGAGATTAAATTTGTGCAGATGCTACGGGAAATGTTGAAATGACTGAATGTTGTAATGCAGTCTATTTGTTCGCTACAAAGCTTCAGTACTTGTATGGAAATGAATCTTTCGTCGATGAATTTTATTGGCATTCTTTTAATTTTTGTATTTCGTTAACATAAACAGATAAACGGAGGTTTTATGTTATCTGAATAGACATAAAAATATGTGTTTTTTCATAATAATTCTTACATTTTTGTTCCTTTAAAGATCTGTTCGATATAAGAGTTGAAGAAAATCAAGCGTTCAACCTGTAAGAATAATCGCGCGATTTTAAAATCTGTGCCCCGCCGCTATGAAATAATTGCAACGATTTACCTTATTCTCCACTGTTCTAAATAAAAAATGAACATTTTAAACAATTTCTCGACTGTGGCGAATATTTGTTATTCTTTGGCGAATATGTTGTACGGTTAGGTGAAAAGTTTTTATGCGGTTCTGCCATGCTGTTCGGATGATCGGTCTAAACTGTGTTGGCATAGGAGTTTATTTATTTATTTATTATTACATGGCCTCCTCAAAGAAAAACACACAACAAAGGACAAGGATAAACAACACATGGCAGATGCCGCCGCAATTTTAGGAGGCACAGCTTGCACCAATAAAAGTAAAAAAAAAATTAGATTGAACAAATGAAAAAAAATCTATAATACAATTAATAATGTCATTTTACTGATCTTTTAGCATCGGAATAGGTACAATGTCAGCAATAAATAAATCTCAACTATGTGAACCAAAGATTACAAAATAAATCTTATATATAAAAATGAATCCCTATTTCTCCTGGTCACGGCATGACGCGTGAACGGGTAGACCGATTTTAATTCGGTTTTCGCTAATGGAAAGAGGGATAAACGAGGGATAATGGAAAGAGGGCACGCCGGGCGAAGCCGGGGGCGGGCCGCTAGTTCTATATAAAAAGCTGTATATGTCTGTGTTTGGTCCTGTGGCGGGCGTCAGTCTCAGTCGCCGAAGAGTACTCCCGCCATAGTGACATTTGACAGCGGCCGTCATTAGATGTGACGTTTTGTAGGCCGAGTCGTTAGAGATAGCTTTTGAAAAACGGTTCGGTAAGCGCAAGCACTGGTGCTAAAATTGTATTTGAGTGACATTAAGTTACACTCGATTGAAGAATCGGCTGACGGTAGCCCTTGTACGGGATAATTGGTTTGAAAGAGACTAAATAGAATCTGTGAGTGTGTATTGAAGCGGTCAAGGACGGGTATTCTTCGGTAGCCGGAACTCGGCGATATTCCCTTATTCCTATTTCCCGCCTCACCCCATATCTATATATCTCCCTATCGCCTGAGGCGACTTCCAGGCAGATCCGGGGTAAGTGGTTAGATTAAGTTTCTAGCTCATCGCGGCGTATCGCCGTTTCGGTTGGTCTTGACCAAAGGTCAACGCCGCCGCACTGGTGCTTATGGCACAGCCACGGGTGCTGTAAGCAACAATCTCTGGTAGCAGAGCGTGGTTACCTTGTATTTGTAATAAAAGAGGCCCAGCACATTTGAATTTGTATATTTGAAATTTGTACAATTTGTAATTGGTAGGTAGATTGGGGTATTCAAATTCTTGGTTACCTACATACCAAAAGGGAAAGGGCTTGTTTGAAGGGCAAAGATTCCCAAGCAATTTTCTTTAATTTGATTTTGTAAAATACCTGAAATTTTTTATTATTTTATTTTTATTTTATTAGTTTGATTTTGTTCTTATTGTTAAGTTGGATGCTTAGTGAATGTTGAATCTCATTAATTAAAGGGCTAGTTAACATTATATTAGGCCACCTATGTAGTATAATTTGTTTGGATAATTGTTTAATTGGTTTGTTTGTTTTGTTAATATTTATAAGTTGATGGATAATTTTATACTTTTATTGTTATAGGTGGCTTCATATTTGTTATCTTATCATTACGGTTTAGAAATCAAGGTTTAAGATTTAATTAGAATTAAGTTTAAATTAGGGTTCACTATAGTCATAGTAAATTGTTTGGGGTTCATCTAGTTATTGCATATTTATTTTAGTTACTCTTGGAATTCTATAGGCCGATTTATTTTAGTACTTGTAAGTAAACCTGGGTTGTTGCCTATATTATAACCTTAGTTGCACTATTGTATATCTTGTACATTTACTCAGAGAGAATATTGTAATATTGTGTTGTGATTTCCTGAATAATTATGTCGGGGGCACCGAAGGCCGTTATTAGAGCAGAGTTACGGTGGCTTACCTCTGCTGCTGCTTTGGTGGACAGGCCAGATCGGGCAGAGGCCTTCCTGAATAGGTATACGGAAGTTCCCAAAAGATTAGAGAGGGTCCAGGCCAACTATGAAAGGTTGCTAATGGTGCTTGATGGCAAACAAGATGAGGAGAGTTCTAAGGAATTAATGGAATGCACAGCTGATGTGGATCAGTGCCAGGAGTTGGGGGACACTATTGTCCAACGGGCACGGTGTCTTATGGATCGACAGACGACTTCTGTGAGCGATTCAAATACGGTGAGGCCTCGGCCGGACTTAACTGCACGGTTGCCAACAATTCAAATACCTGTCTTCAGTGGCTCTCTGGAAGAGTGGACAAGTTTCATAGACTTGTTCACCAGCCTGGTTGCTTCCAGGGAGGACCTGACTCCGGCTTTGAAGTTGGCCCAGTTGATGTCGGTGTTGAGCAAGGAGCCTCGACAGATGCTATCTCATCTGTCGATAACAGATGAGAATTTTGAACCTGCACTGGACCTTCTGAACTCCAGGTATAACAATGTTCGCCGGTTAGCGGAGTCCCTCATGAATAAGGTGTGGGCCATCCCTCAGGTGTCCCAGCCGGGTGACATTAGAAATTTAATTTTGAACCCTGTGTTAACGGCGACAAGGGCCTTGGCAAAGTTGGGAATGCCGGTCGACCAATGGTCCTTCCCACTTTTAACATATGTACTCCCACGGTTACCACTGGAGGTACAATCCAGATTTGAAATTCAGTATGGGGGCAACTCAGCACAACATATCCCGAAGTTTATGGAACTCACGGAATTTTTGGAAGCGGAATGCAGGCGAGTCGATCTGCCTGCGACAGTGCCAGCTGCACAAAGGCCTCTGACAACCCCAAGGAGGAAAGGGGAATCTCCACTAGGTACCCAAGGGGGAGCCGGCCACATTCGGGGTCCTAGAAATTATAATATTGCTGTGGCTGGACCCACCGGCTGCCTTTATTGTAAAGAGCATTCCCACTATTTGCCAACTTGTAAACGGTTTCTGGCACATCGGGTGCCAGGTCGACGGGAATTGGTGAAGCAGCGCAAGTGGTGTTTTATTTGTTTGGGCCAGCATTTTGCACGGGACTGTGCCCACCCACGACCGTGTAAGAGTTGTGGTGGCAAGCATCATCTGATCCTGTGCATGAACCGCAGCGGTGAATCCGGCACTCCGCCGGCACAGGATTATAGGATGGATGGAGGTAGGTCCCCAACAGGGAACCCCGCCCACGGTGCGACCGGTACGCGCACGCCCTCCCCTCGCGGGAGTGGGCTTGATAGAGGGGCCACATCGGTGGCCCCCCAACGGTATTATAATAGGACCCCATCAGGGGGCCCTCGGGATTTTGCCGCCAATTATACGACAACGATGGACGCATACTCGCCCCAATATGGGAGCTCGCTTCGAGGGGCTCCGACGGGGGGCCCCCAAGGATCGAACGATGGGGCGGGTCCACTCACACCCCCCGATCAATCGGGCGCTACGGGCGGGTGCTCGGGTCGGGTCCCCCCGGCGCCGGAGGTACGTTTCTCGCCCCCCCTGGCGGAACGTCCCCGATTGGAGCGACGGAACCCGACATACGGACGGTCTATTGGGCAATACCACACGCCTCTCGCAGCGTATGCCCACCGGTGGGCTTACGATCCGGGTTACCATCCTCTTATGTATCACCGGATGGCGGAGCCTGTTCCTCCGCAACACTCTCCCCGTTAGGGAATCGCTGCCCACTCAACAGCCCACGCCACCCAACCAGTGACCGTGCTCTTGCCCACGGCCTCTGTTTGTGTTTGGGGTTTTGGAGGCGACGCAGTCCATGCTAGGGCACTCTTGGATTCAGGCGCTCAAGGGTGCATGGTATCTGCACGGCTGGTGAGACGGTTGGGCATTGAGATCAGACCGTACAACGAAACTGTACGGGGAATTGGGAACCTAGCAGTTTCAAATTTGTTAGGGCAAGTTCAATTCACGTTTAGTGCGAGCGACACCTCCGGGCCGACGTTTACGACGACGGCATTGGTTTTGGAGGAGGTGGTAGGTCGTCTCCCCTCTGTGCGGTTGCAACCTCACATCCGGGGATTGACGAATAATTTGATGTTGGCGGATGCTCGGTTCGATACCCCTGGTCCGGTTGACGTACTGCTCGGAGCAGACGTCCTAGGGGGATTGTTATCCGCCCACAAACGGATACTACAGCCTGGGGGCCTCGTAGCTTTGGACACATTGTTAGGATATGTGGTATTAGGTCCGGTGGCACCATCTACCACCCCCTCAGCCGAGGATGGCTGCTTGGTAGGGACTGCCCTCTCAGACGCGGTCCAACGCTTCTGGGAGATCGAGGAACCCCCTGCTGCATCACGGATGGATCCCGAGCAAGAAGAGTGTGAGTTGTATTACCAGAATAACACTGGTCGCCTTAGCTCGGGCCGTTTTGTCACTCGACTTCCCTTTCTCGCCCAGCGCCCCCCATTGGGCGAGTCTATGATGCTGGCGGAGAAACGGCTGTTGTCTATGGAACGCCGCATGACGCGAGACCGGACGTTCAGACAAAAATATGTAGAATTTATGCGGGAGTACGAGGCCTTGGGACACATGTCGGTGTCCAGCATTGAGTGGCGTTCGGTGGAGCACTACTTTCTCCCCCACCATGCTGTCTTGAAGACGCCGGATTCGAAAATCCGTGTTGTATTTGATGGCTCGGCTCCCACCTCGAACGGAGTCTCTCTCAACCATTGCCTACATGCAGGCCCGAAGCTGCAGAGGAACATATCGGACATCATCACAAGTTTTAGGCGACACCAGATTGTCTTTGTTACCGACATCAGGATGATGTTTCGGCAGACGGTGATACACCGGGATGATCGGCGGTATCAGTTGATTTTGTGGCGCGAGAGCCCTACTGAAACGATGAAGGTGTATGAGTTGAACACGAACACCTACGGACTAAAATCGAGTCCATTTATCGCGATCAGATCGCTGTTGGAATTAGCGGAACGGGAACGCCTGCGCTTTCCCCGGGCGTCTGCCGTTTTGGAGAGAGATTTATATGTGGACGATGTATGCACCGGGTCTAACTCCGTCGCGAACGCGATGATATTACGGGATGAGTTGATTGAACTGTTGAAGAGTGGCGGATATGAACTGCGGAAATGGATGTCCAACTCGCCAGATCTCTTGGCCGGCCTACCAGAGGATCACCAGCAAGACCCGCACGTCTTTGAAAACGCCGATAACCCCCACATGCTCTCCATTCTCGGTGTCCAATATCGCCCAGTCCAGGATGTATTTACCTATCGGGTGGCCCTAGAGAACCCGAAGGTCTGGACTAAACGACTTGTACTGTCCACGGTGGCCAGAATATTTGATCCGAACGGTTGGATCACACCGGTGGTCTTCCTGGCGAAGTCGTTCATGCAACGACTTTGGACCGTACAATTGGGTTGGGATGAACCATTGTCCGACGAGTTGTTGAGCGACTGGTTCTCCTTTATGACCTCGCTCCCGGACATTAATCGAGTTTCGCTGCCGCGTAAGTTGCTTCCTTCGGAAGACTGTCGAGCAACTCTACATGGATTCTGCGATGCCTCCGAGCGCGGGTATGCCGCTGCGGTGTATCTACGCACCGTCAGCCCCAACGGAGCCATCGCTGTGTCGCTGGTATTGGCAAAGAGCAAAGTAGCGCCTCTTCGGACTCGGTTGACGATACCGAAATTGGAACTGTCAGGAGCTGCTCTCCTCGTGCGTTTGTTGAACCATGTCGTCTCGACATTGCGGAGCCATGTTACCATGGATGAAGAAGTCTACGCGTGGACTGACAGCCAAATTGTTTTGTGTTGGCTGAAGGCTTCGGTCCACACTCTTGAAGTTTTCGTGGCCAACCGTGTCTCGCAGATCCAGAAATCGGAGACTGCGTTGATCTGGAGACACGTTCCTGGAGAACTAAACCCCTCTGATGTCGGCTCCAGGGGATGTACGGCTCGAGACCTTGTCTCGCATTCCCTGTGGTGGAAGCCAGACTGGTTGACACGACCGGAACGTGACTGGCCGGTTAATCCCGTTAGAACGGTAGCCCCTACGGTGGGCCTACGGGTACACGTTATGGAACGCCGACCTGCTTCGAGTCCTGCTTGGATACTGGACAAGTATAGCTCTCTCGACAAATTGATTGGAGTGACCGCTTGGATCAAGCGCTTCGGGAACAATTGTCGTCACCCGGGTAACAGGATGACTGGCGGCGTACTAACACCGGACGAACGGAAAACCGCCTTACACCACTGGGTACGTGTGGTCCAACAGGACACCTTTGGAACGGAGATTGATGCCCTTCGGAAGGGCCTCCCCAAATTGAAAGGCGCCCTACTACGACTCAACCCGTTTGTTGATGACACCGGATTGCTCCGGGTTGGAGGTCGACTTCGGAATGCTGCCATGCCATACGCGGCCCGTCACCCTTTGTTACTTCCCAAGAAGGGACACTTTGTGGAATTGTTGGTGCGTGATCGCCATGTGAAGAATGCGCACGCTGGTTGCAATGCTCTCCTAGCTCTTCTGCAGCGGGAGTTTTGGATTCTGTCTGCTAGGCGGACTGTACGGAGCATAGTGTTTCGTTGCTTGCCTTGCTACCGGCTCAAGGCTACCACTATGCAACCCATGATGGGGGACTTACCCCCGGATAGGGTACGGGAGGCTCGGCCCTTCTCTGGTGTGGGCACGGACTTTGCGGGACCGTTCCTGGTCAAAACGTCACGCCTGCGTAACCCACGCGTTGTTAAGGCGTATTTGTGTGTTTTTGTCTGCCTGTCTACCAAAGCAGTACATTTGGAACTTGTTGCTGACCTCACCACTGAGGCGTTTGTAGCTACCCTTGATAGGTTCGTGTCGCGACGGGGACTGCCGTCTTTGATTCGATCGGATTGTGGAACTAATTTCAAGGGGGCCGACCGGTATATTCAGGAGGTTACAAAATTTTTAGTTGATAAGGAAATCGATATAGGGACCAGTCTCTCCCGTCGGGGCATCACTTGGGCTTTTGACCCTGCGGCATGCCCCCACTGGGGTGGTATCTTTGAAGCCGTCGTGAAAAGCGCAAAGACGCATATGAAGCGGGTAATAGGAGAGACTCTCCTAACCTTCGAAGAGCTGGCCACGGTATTTTGTAGGATTGAGGCGGTCTTGAATTCCCGTCCGTTGTGTCCGCTCAGTGCGGACCCAAATGACCTGGAGGTACTGACTCCAGGCCATTTTTTGATTGGTCAGCCACTTAACGCCTTGCCCGAGTTCCCGTTTGAGGAAATTGCCTCATCGAGATTGACGCGTTATCAACTGATACAACAGATGACGCAGAACTTTTGGAAACGATGGTCGCTTGAATATTTGCACGGTTTGCAGCAACGCCTTAAGTGGACTGACCGAACCGAACCCCCCCAGATTGGTGATCTCGTTTTGGTTAAGGATGCCAACCTACCGCCACTGCGATGGCGCCGGGGGCGCATTGTTAACCTTTACCCCGGTAAGGACGGAAGCCCGAGGTTGGCCGAGGTCCTGGTTGGGGATTCGGTTCTCAAACGAGCCGTGGCAACATTGTCTCGACTCCCATTAGACTAGCGGACAGGTAGGGACCTGTCCGGGGCGGGTGTTTGTTTGGTCCTGTGGCGGGCGTCAGTCTCAGTCGCCGAAGAGTACTCCCGCCATAGTGACATTTGACAGCGGCCGTCATTAGATGTGACGTTTTGTAGGCCGAGTCGTTAGAGATAGCTTTTGAAAAACGGTTCGGTAAGCGCAAGCACTGGTGCTAAAATTGTATTTGAGTGACATTAAGTTACACTCGATTGAAGAATCGGCTGACGGTAGCCCTTGTACGGGATAATTGGTTTGAAAGAGACTAAATAGAATCTGTGAGTGTGTATTGAAGCGGTCAAGGACGGGTATTCTTCGGTAGCCGGAACTCGGCGATATTCCCTTATTCCTATTTCCCGCCTCACCCCATATCTATATATCTCCCTATCGCCTGAGGCGACTTCCAGGCAGATCCGGGGTAAGTGGTTAGATTAAGTTTCTAGCTCATCGCGGCGTATCGCCGTTTCGGTTGGTCTTGACCAAAGGTCAACGCCGCCGCACTGGTGCTTATGGCACAGCCACGGGTGCTGTAAGCAACAGTCTGCGTACATACAAAAATTATTATATACATATACAAATATCAATTTGAGAATAATATCTTAACTCCAACATGATCCCATTAAATCATTTTAAGCGAAAATTTATTAAAAAAAAAGTAATTATGTGTTACTATTTCACACCTTGAGATGTAATGTGTTAATATTTCTAAGAAATAGTCGATACAAGTTAAGATTGCGTAGTTAGGACTAATTTCGTTACACACAAAAACAATGGTTTTGCCGTGTACCTTTGAGCCACACGAAATGTAGCGTGTTTGAAAAGATTTTGCGTGATTCCGCTTGCAGCGCGCCAAAGCTCTAACGAATCTCTACCCACTGACACAATTACATTACCGTGTCTACGCAGTCGCATAAAAGATTATAGCAATGTAACGTCGGAAGCATGTTGGTGGAAAACGTCTGTTGCTGTGCCCAGTAATTGCTGAAATGTGTAACGTTTTATGTAGCTTTCCCAGCGTCGTACCTATAAGTTTATTTCTGAAGATATTGTATTCCGGTGAGTGAGTAAGGAATGCCAGAGCCCATTTCCATAAAGCTTCATGATTCATTATCCTTAATCCTAATTATTATTATTTATTATTTATTTATTATCTCATATATGATTCAATACACAATGTTTACAATGTCTGTAAACCATTATTGGTTTGTCTAGACATTTACTTCACGCCAATACACATTACACTATAAATCATATATACTATCATATTGTAAGAGTTATTAAATTAATGTAACAAATAAGATGAATGTTATAATGTATTAATATTTTAATGTAATGTATTAATTATAAATAACGGAAATTATGTGTAACTTTAAAAAAAAAGATGAGGCTAAAACTATACGCCGAGCGAGACTCGGTGGGGTGGTGGCAGCGCGCGCCATTCTTTGCACGGAGCGCGAGCGAACGGTTGTATTTTGTTGGAATAACTGTAATTTATTCGGTGGTAATAAATAGATTCTATTCGTTGATAGTAACTGTATCTCACCTCAAGTAATCGAATAAAGAGGAAACCTGTCTTCATTGGTGGTTTTATTACAATTCAGAAGTGGTAAGTACCTTTGAACATTTTATTCGATCCTACCGTACGTTAACATAGTGAATATATATAAAAAAAAAAAAAAAAAAAAAAAAAAAAAAAATAGTGATTCGCGTTTGAAACCTTTGGTGTTATAATCTATGTAGTTACTTTTACACATTAATATAGTGGTTAGCATGATAATTTTACTATACTGTTATAGTACTGTTTAAAATATGGGATAGTTAAATCCTAATAAATCAGAGTTATCATTGAGATTTAAGCCTCAAATTCATGTGGATTATCCCTTTTAATTCGAATACTCACTCGCAGTGACTATATTTTTGTGTTTAATAAAAATATCATGATAATTTTACTAGTGTTTAAAATGTGGGGTAGTTAAATCCTAATAAATCAGAGCTATCATTGAGATTTAAGCCTCAAATTCATGTGGATTATCCCTTTTAATTCGAATACTCAATCGCAGTTATTATATTTTTGCGTTACGACTTTGTTTGGGTACCGCCCAAATGAAAACATGAACGGTCAGCTTCAAAATCAATCAATGTTATAATATGCGCTGGCATGTGTACGGTAGTCTACAGGGGGACAGATTTTCGTTATTTCTCGTCTAGGATGCCTAGTTTCGAGATATGTTACAAAATTACAATTTGACCCAGTGTTGATACCCCAAACTTAGTTTGTTAATAATTTGAACAAATACATGGTTGGTATTGCTTTGAGTTTCAGAACAATGGAGAGATCGCGTTCGCGACACCTGGAGACCCCTCCAGGTGACACGGCTTTGCGAGGGCGTGACTATGAAGGAGCCAGGCGAAGTCGCAGCCGCATCCGTCGTGACAGCCCGCCGGAGTACCGTCGGAGCCGTCCGAACGAGAGTCGGAGTTCGCGCGACGACGACAGACTTCGCGCACTGGAAAGAGAAATGGATCGTGAACGCAGAAGACTTCGTGATCTGCAAGACAACCTGGACAAGGAGCGAACTCGACTGCGGAAAACTGTGAGTAATCAACGAGAACTCAACCAGCCCCATGTGCGTCCCACGGAACATGAGCATGCCACGGATCAGGATGTAAATCGTTCCCGTGGACGATCGCGCAGTCCGAGTAAAAGCAACGAAGGCCCTGAACCTCGCAGAACCCAGAACGAGCGACCTTCCCCTCGGTTAAATAGATCAGTGAGCCCTACGTTTACTACTAAAGATATTATAGGTATTCTTAGTTCCCTTAAAAGTTTACCGCCCCAGCCGTCGGCTACGCCCGTTACGTATACTTCAAATAATCATAAAAACATTTTACCTGATTTTGATCCGTCAGCGAGAAGCCAACGTGTAGATATTTGGCTAAACAAGGTGAACGAATGTGCTACCGTTTACGGCTGGGACGAGAAAACCACAATCCATTTCGCAATGCAGAAGCTCCAGGGTTTGGCCCAAACCTGGTACGAAAGTTTACCGTCTATATTGTATAGCTGGTCTGAGTGGCAAATTAAATTAACTAATGCGTTCCCTTACGAACAAAATTATGGCCAAATCCTGGAGGATATGCTGAAAAGGAAAAGTAGAATAAACGAACCGATTGAAGTGTATTTTTACGAAAAATTAGCATTATTGAACCAATGCAACATCGAAGGAAAGCGTGCTGTTGATTGTATTATTCACGGGCTAACGGAAAGGACAATGAAATCTAGTGCTATCACTTTGCGTTGCTCCCATCCGGAGCAACTGCTACAATTCTTAATGAGCAACAAAGACACGTCTCAATCTCACCCCTTTTATGGAACGCCTTACAAGATTAGGTCCAGAACCGACAACAGTCACTCAAGCAACAACAGTATCTCGGCTAGGGTAGCTAGAATACCACCCCCAAATAATAATATCTTTTGTTACAACTGCAAGGAAAGAGGACATCCATTTTTGAAGTGCCCTAAACCCATTACAAAGTGTGCGAATTGCAACAAAGTGGGTCACAAGACTGAAAATTGTTTTAGCAATAATTCCAAAGATAGTAAAACTGACACCGTTCAAAAGACACTGTGCATTTCAAACACAACCCCAAACTCAAAGTTTTTTAAGGAAATAACCGTGAATAATGTTCCTACAAAATGCTTTATCGATTTTGGCAGCGAAGTAACCTTGGTTAGGCAGTCTCACGTGTCACGTTTAGACTTGACGTGTAGCAATGAAACAACTGCTTTGAAGGGTTTTGGTAACGACATAGTGCGCACTCTTGGTACCGTTAGTGTAAACGTGGTTATTGACGGAGTTGCCGCTAATGTAGTTTGTCATGTTGTTAATGACAAATATTTAGAGCACCCTATGTTAATAGGTCAGTCGTTCACTGAGCAATCTCATGTTGCTGTTTATAAGACCACCGATAAGCTTAGTTTTCTTGACTTAGGCAATGAAATGCCCTTCTCGCAAACGGAAATCTATTATGATGCTACCGTTAAGCTATTTTCAGTCTCGGACGTAAACGTTTGTGGTCTAGCTAGTGTAAAAACATTTGTGGAACCCCAGGTGAATGGCGAAATATTAATAACCAGTAAGATTGTTGGCAAGCCTTCTCAGCAATTCGCAGTTTTAGGAGGCGTTTACTCAGTAGATAACGGAGCGGTCAATGTATTAGTATCTCCTGTGTCATCATCCATTTTAATCAGAGGGGGAACAATTTTGAGTCGCGGTACAGAGGTTAGAGTAGTGAATCGTGTAATCGCGTCTATTGACCAGCAGCCGGAACAGCACATAATTGATAAAGCGCAGATACGTATAGGAACTTCAATTAAAGAACCTCACCGCGAAAAGCTTTTAGCACTACTAGATAAATATCGACATTGCTTTGCATCAACTTTAAAGCAATTAGGATGTACTAACACAACGGAAATGACTATTGAGCTGGATAACAAAAAACCAATTGTTTATCGGCCGTATAGGCTCTCACATAAGGAGCGGGAAAATGTTCGCGCAATGATAGATGAAATGCTGGAAGCGGGGATAGTGAGGGAGAGTGTGTCGGAGTATGCTAGTCCTATCATTTTAGTTCGAAAGAAGGATGGTAAAATACGAATGTGCGTTGACTACCGAATGCTAAACTCTGTCACAATTAAGGAACGTTATCCTATGCCTAACATAGAGGACGAAATTTCACGTTTGTCAGGACAAGCATACTTCGTCACACTTGATTTAACATCCGGCTACTACCAAGTGCCAATATCCGAGGATTCGCGGCCTTTAACATCGTTTGTCACCCCGGATGGCCAGTACGAGTTTAATCGTATGCCATTCGGGTTGGCTAACGCACCTGCAGTCTTTCAAAGGATGATGCACAAGATACTGGGTCCTGTCCGTTATGATGGTGCTACATCAAACATAGATGACGTGTTGGTGTACGGCCGAAATATTGACGAGTGCCTGATTAGGCTAGAAAAGGTCTTGCAATTACTGGAGGGTGCCAACCTCACACTTAATTTGGCAAAATGTGAGTTTCTAATGGAGAAGATCGATTACTTAGGGTATGAGATAAGTGTTACAGGAATAAGACCAGGCGATAAAAAAATTCAGTGCGTAGTGAATTTTCCGTGCCCTATCGACCAACATACGGTCCGACAGTTCCTCGGTCTTGTAGGGTACTTTCGAAAATTCATTCACAATTTCGCCACCTTGGCATATCCTCTGACAAAACTACTTACCAAAGATGCGGTCTGGACCTGGTCACACGAGCAGGAGACAGCCTTCAAAACACTTAAGGACAAGCTAGTAACTAGACCTATTCTGGCAATTTTCAACCCCGACTATCAAACGGAGCTGCATACTGACGCCAGTAAATTGGGAGTTAGTGGCGTTATGTTGCAGAAATCACCCGAAGAAGATGAAATTAGACCGGTAGCGTATTACAGCCGCAAAACTTCTCCGGAGGAGAGAAACTTTCACGCTTACGAACTCGAGACGTTAGCGGTGATATGTTCTCTGAAGAAGTTTCGGGTATATTTGCTGGGGCAAAATTTTAAAATTGTAACCGATTGTAGTGCCCTCCGGTCTACCTTCTCAAAACGAGATATTCTCCCAAGGGTTGCGAGATGGTGGCTTCTTATGCAAGAGTTCCAATGCACCGTTGAATATCGTCCAGGTGCAAAAATGGCCCACGTCGATGCGCTTTCACGCAACCCTATACCGGACGAAGAGACTGCGCAAGTTTCAGAACATTACCCGTCCGTCATGAGTATCAGTAACGAGGATTGGTTGCATACTTTACAGTTAGGTGACACGGAGTTGTGTAGGATCCGTAACGTTATAGAATCAGGTTTGGATGAAAATGGACTTAAATATATAACAGACAATTACATTATCAAAGACAATAAATTATACCGGTATTTAGACGGAGATAAAAACAATATTCGTTGGGTCGTACCAAAGGGGGCAAGGTGGCAACTGTGCCGTATCAATCATGATGAAATTGGCCATTTTGGAGTAGAGAAAACTTTGGAACGTATAAAAAAATCGTATTGGTTTTCCAAAATGTCAAGGTTCGTTAAGAAGTACGTCAATGCCTGTATAGAGTGTGCCTATGCTAAAAGAAAGAACTCTGCTAAGGAAGGACACCTATACCCGATACCTAAAATTGAAGTCCCGTTTCACACGCTGCACATTGACCACCTTGGACCCTTTGTCAAATCAAAAAGAGGGAACACCCACCTTTTGGTCATTGTGGACGGTTTCACCAAATTCGTATTTTCCAAACCCGTTCGTAATACAAAGACCCAAAGTGCTATCAAGGTGTTAGAAGACATATTTTATACATTCCGTGTACGAGATCGCATTGTCAGTGACAGAGGAACGTGTTTCACATCTCATGCGTTTAAAAGATTTTGCCTAGACAAAGGTGTGAAACACATTCTTAACGCTGTTGCCAGTCCTCGCTCTAACGGCCAGGTAGAAAGGTACAACCGTACCATTCTTAGTTCTCTAACTGCTCAAAATTTAAACCGGGACGAAAAGGAATGGGATGATATGGTTGGAAAGGTGCAGTGGGGACTGAACAACACAAACCATAAGACTTTAGGTAGAACGCCGTCCGAGATGATGTTTGGTACGTGTATGGACTCGGAAATAAATCCTAGACTTAATGAGGTCCGTAATGAGACGCGTGAAACTTGTGATCTAACCGTTATTAGAGAAGAAGCTAAAAAAACGATAGATAATGAACAGGAAAAACAGAGACAGAGATATGATAGAGATAGGAGACCTGCAAGGGTCTACGCCGAAGGTGAACTTGTTAAAATCACAAAGACCGCTTTTGCTAATGACGGTAAAAGTAAGAAGTTACACCCCGTTTATGTAGGGCCGTATCGCGTCGTTTCAATACTGGGAAATGATAGATATAGGTTATCTCACATCCCCGGTTTAACAGGGACAAAGAACAAACGGCATACTACGGTTGCTGCTGATAGAATGTTGCCTTGGGTCAATATTGCTGCGTTGAAAGTAAATGAATTAGATGTATCTGATAACGATGAAAGTGAAACCGATAAAAGTGATAATAATGATTAAGAACATATGTACTTACATAATTATATTAACTTAAATTCAGTTGACTATTATAACTATGGCTTGTATGTATCGTGTGCCATATAATAATGCAATTTGATTAAAATGGTGTACGTCATTAGAAGAGACAAATATTTTGACAATCCAAGTTTTATGTACGATTTTATTTATTATGTTTGACTGATCTAGTGTAAGACGGAACAGTGAGAATGGAATGGGTTCACTGTACTGTTGAATATGGATAAGTTTGATCACGAGAATGGATGGGTTCGTGATCAATTAAGGTGGCTATACCTCTGCTCGCAAGAATGGATGGGTTTGCGAGGAGAGGTATTGTGTACTTTATGATGGTGGCCATATCTCTGTTCGCAAGAATGGATGGGTTTGCGAGGAGAGGTATGGTGCACTTTATTACGGATAAGTTGGTCACGAGAATGGATGGGTTCGTGATCAATTAAGGTGGCAATACCTCTGCTCGCAAGAATGGATGGGTTTGTGGGGAGAGGTATTGTGTACTTTATTACGGTGGCCATATCTCTGTTCGCAAGAATGGATGGGTTTGCGAGGAGAGGTATGGTGCACTTTATTACGGATAAGTTGGTCACGAGAATGCATGGGTTCGTGACCAATTAGGGTGGCTACATTTCTGTTCGCAAGAATGGATGGGTTTGCGAGCAGAAGTATAGTGTACTTTATTACTATGTGAGTTTGTAAGAATGAATGGGTTGCAAAGATCACATAGTTGGTGTAATTTGTGCTCTTTCGGGAATGGATGGGTCCGAAGGGTACATAGTCGATTGGAAATGGTTATCGCTGATAATAATTGTACTAGTAAATATTATTTAACTTTCTATTTGATTCTATGATTAAGTTAATTTAATTCTATACTATAGCGGGAATGCTGTCACGAATGTATCAAGGAATCGAGGCATTTATAAACAATATCCTGATAAGTTTTTTTTTGCTCTCACTCTGTGTGTGTTTGTATATTTTGTATATTTCGCGTTATAGTGTCAACATTCCTTAGTGCATGAGGACATGCACCATGTCAGGATGGGCGAATGTAAGAGTTATTAAATTAATGTAACAAATAAGATGAATGTTATAATGTATTAATATTTTAATGTAATGTATTAATTATAAATAACGGAAATTATGTGTAACTTTAAAAAAAAAGATGAGGCTAAAACTATACGCCGAGCGAGACTCGGTGGGGTGGTGGCAGCGCGCGCCATTCTTTGCACGGAGCGCGAGCGAACGGTTGTATTTTGTTGGAATAACTGTAATTTATTCGGTGGTAATAAATAGATTCTATTCGTTGATAGTAACTGTATCTCACCTCAAGTAATCGAATAAAGAGGAAACCTGTCTTCATTGGTGGTTTTATTACAATATATACTATCATATATATATATATCATATATACTTTATATATATAAATCATATATATAAAGTCAGCATCTTCGGTATGCCGAGATTTGAAACTATACCTACGCTAAATACTCATTATTTCGACAATCTGTCATAAAAGTAGTGGCAAAGCGTCTGAGTTTCGCACTCATAAATTTGGCAGCCCAACTGCCGGCAGTAACCACCCGCTTACGAAAGATCACCGTAAAATAATTAAATGTGTGCTGTTGTGTTTCGCCTCCTCCTTTTTCCTTTATCTCATTAAGGTCGGCAGCACACTTGCAGCAACTATGGTGATACTTGTGTTAATAGATAGCCGCCAGTTCCTTATATAAATAACATTTAAAATTTCGTTTTCCAAAAGTACCTACAGCCTTATTGAGGCAGGCATTTTGATATTTTACATGATGGTGCGCTCCCAACCATGGCATGAAAATACATGCGAGTTAGGTTGAGTTAAAGGCTTTTTATACTCATGCCCCGAAACATAACAGCACAAGTCTTGTTTATCGATGATAGTCTTTACTTATGAAGGTGGTCGTTTTATTATACGACAATAAAACGCTCTTTTTCGCGACGCCGCGCCGCAACGCAAACCGCCGATTTTAGCGTTGCGGCGGCGTCGCAACGCGGTTATGTATTTCAGCCCTTACTGCTTGGCCATGTAGGGTTTATTTAATTCTTAACAATACAAGTATCGCCTTTGTTATTCATTTCTAAAGCAAAATATTGAGAAATTCAATTGATTTATATTTATTTAAATGTTACCAAACTGTACATCCAATTTGTTCTCTTTGATCAAGTATTTACAAACATAGTTTTTTTTTTATACATAATTCTAAACAATATTAAAAAATTGAATGTTTGTTTGAATGCGTTAATCTCTAAACTAACAATCCATTTTGAAAAAGCTTTTACGTTTGATATTCACAGTGGTATTATCGTGGTAGGCATTCACATCATAGGCTTATGCAACAGTGGTATAATCGGCGCAAATCTTCTTGGGCTCTGGCTATATCACTTTTCAAAATGTGCGCAGTAACCGATTTTGGGACTGTTTGTGAGGTATTGCGACGCATGCGGGGAGCCACAGAATGAGCGAGACGCAATGATAACATTTGTACAAGATGAAGCAGTTGCGCCATTTTGCACCGTATTACTTATTCGGATTTCGCAATTGCACATACGCACAATGATATAACGCAAACGAAAGACGCCTGCTCAAGGTGAGAGCTCAAAAAGATTTGCGGCGATTATATCTTTCATTTTGGTTCATTTTGTTTGATACTATCAGTGCAGCCGCGGCTTAAGTACTACATCAAGATACATATTGGTGTTTGTTTCATTTAAAAATATACCATTATTCGCATTTGAAGGTCAGAGCCAGATTATGGTTCGTACCTTAACAGGAATTATTTGTGAAAAATACTTTTCATATTCAATTGGCGTTCCGTTTTGGCGTTCTAGCTGCCGGTGGACCACGTGTAAGAGTTAGCAGTCATTCACACTACGGAATGTGTATGAATGAAAGTGCGATGACCCGGTGCCAAAAAATATTTTTAGTTATTCAAAGATCAAATTTAATGCTTTTAACTAGCATAAATAGATACCTACATGCATGTTATGTATCCGGCTTTTGCTTTTGTTTAAAATAGGCGACGGTGACCACCCACCGTCATCTGGACCATGATTGAATGTAGGTATGCTTACCGAAAATAAAATATTGTTAAAGCTAGTTTTTATGTCAAAGTCTATTTAAAAAAGTCTATAGTAAGTAAGTCGCTATCATCACTTAACTCAAATTCTTCCATCTATATGTCTTCTAAAGCTATTTTACCGATTAAAGAATGTCTCATAATAAGCTTCGACTGCAGCTTCCACTACTTAGATTGATGAAAATTTCTGTATTTTTTTTTTATAATTGGGGAAAGAGGTTGAAGTCCGATGGTGCCAGATAAGGCGAAGAAGGAGGTGTGGAACCAATTCAAACCACAACTATGGAATTCAGTCATCGTTCCACAGCAACGTGAAGGACGTGAACGAAGTCTTTAGAAAAGAAAAAAAAATAGGGAACATAAAAAATAGGCTTTTCCTTAATTTCATCACGCAACCGCAATCTCATAATTATATCTCTTATTTTTAACTAGCCAAACCTGGTCACGCTTCCTTGCGGCGTGTGCGTGGGATGCCCGCCTTCTTTGACAAAAACCGTGATAACTGGACTAATAAGATATTCATAAATTATACACATAAACTTCCTATTATATTCCTCTTCGCTAATCTTGGAAGTTCCTCTTTCCAAGATTAGCGCATACATATAGACAGAGAGAGAAAAAGAGGACTTTGTATGTGCTATTATTTTTTTAATGTTTTCTTCAGCAGTCAAAGTCAATGGCCGTCCAGTGCGTGAGTCAACTTCGATACTCTGCCGACTACTTGTTAACGCAGATTCTCCTAAAATTTGCACCATAAATTATCTTCGTGAATCTGTTTCAACGTTAGATACTTGTAAAATCCATTGGTAAACTATTTATTTGCAACTAATTATTATATTTGATGTAATAATTTATTTATTGGTATTGGTCTGTATACACACTGCACTAAATACAGACTGTTATAATTTAGTGAGATACAGAAGCTAAGCACAACACCCCTATAAGATACGAAATGAAATTTATTGTGGGATAGGGGCAGCCGTAATTATTGAACACATTTCTTACATCACAGTAAGTAGATAAATTACTTTAGTAAAGCCATTTATCTGTTTTAAATTACTACGACACAAAAATAAACGATATACGACACAGAAGACGTCGTTGAGAGCACAGATAGTTTACAAAATATTTCAAAGCGCATCATTAATTTTGCCAGTCAAGTATTGGTAGGTACTCAGATGCACACATTGCAAACGTAATACCAACTTTATGTATCTTGTTACCAAGCGGAATAATACATCGCCGAGTGCATTTCGCAATGCAATTAAAATGTGACATAAAACAGGAAAGATCTTGAAATAAAATTAATTGTTGCGATGAAAGTCGGCACGTAACAATGTTATTGTAGGTACTTAGAGTAATGGAGGGCATATTATTATTATTATGTGTGGCCATTTGTTATAATATTAACTGTACAATTAGTACATGAATTAAAGATTTTATGACATTTTTGAAATAGAATATAGTGTGGTGTAGTTGACCTTTTTGTGATGAGAAATCCACTTTTTTTTTCATATTTTGCATAACAAGCCTTCATCTTGTTTGCATAACACAAAGAGATCTTAAACATAGATGAATAATTTTACATAAATATTAAATTAATTCCATATAATAATTAGTTAAAGGAACAACAGCGTTACGCTTCCTCGATTCAACAAAAAACATATTTGTTTCCAAAGCTATTTAAACGCAATGATTAAGAATTTTTTGTGGCTTTTAAAGTTACTTTTTACCGACAAGATACTTTGTAATGTTATCTGTAGCTAAGGCTGTTTGTAAGGCTTCCAATTTGCTCACTAGGGTTGTAAGAGCATCGTAAATCATTCTCATAATAACGATGTTTTGATAACTTTCCTCTGAGAAATGTTTTAATATGTAAAATTCAAGTATCACATCACGATAATCTCCGATATCGCTCAAACGTTTTCCGTGAAAATTTGTGAATATGTATCCTTGGTTCCAGTTTGAAGATAGGATATAATACGTATATATAAAGATTCATGTGGTTTCCACGGATGCATTGTAGCAAGCTTCCGGTAATATGTAGTGTATATATTTCATTCCACTCTGTTTACAAACAAAAAAGTTGCCCCTTATTCCGAATACCACGCCTAGGAAGTCGCGGTCACAGCTAGTCCTAACTATAAATATAACCCTAACTACGTGGAATATTACATATAGCTACCTAACATTTTGACTCGCACTGCCTACCTAACTGGAGATACAAAATATGGTAACATTTTGATTGTAACCTAATGTCACCCCACCTTTGTTTTTTCCACGTTTATATCTAAAGTTCGCTAGACAGGCTGACGGCCTACTTGGTGGTAAGGTGGCTACCATCGCTTGTAAGCGATGCTGACTGTAACATAAAAGCCGCTTCAGGTAGTGCGTTCCGATAAATCACTTTTTAATATTCGTAGGTACTAAAAAAGTGTTTGCAGCATGACAGAGACGTAGGTCAAGAGCATGACATAGAGACTCCCTATTCTTTGTGAACGTTGCGATTCTAGCATATGCAGTTGTTAACATTTGTACTAGCCAACAATGCTTACCCAGTGAAATGGTCCGAGAGATACTTTAAAATGTGTCAATGGCTCCCACTTGACGGCCTTTGTTCTTATTCATTTGTTTTCTTTTTCTCTTAATTTTTTTTTCTTTTTTTTCAATTTAGTGCTTGCGTTTCGTTCTTCCCAGATTGAACAATTTATGTATACCTACTAAGGATAATTAGTTTTAAATCACTCTTACCTGTTACTATGCATAATGTAAAAGAAATGATAATGAAAATTTGGTACCCGAATAAAGGATTAACTTTCGCAATTAATTCTGCATTTCGTATTCTTAAATTGGGCAACCCGTCTGGGTAAAATTTTAACTAGTCGAGCCTGCAACTTCGTACGCGTGGTATTCGGTATGATGCGTAACTTTTTTATTTGTAAACTGATTGGAATGAAACAAACACTAAACGTTATGAGAAGCTTGCTACAATACTCCAGTGAAAACCGCATTCAAATCGGTTAAACCTTTTCTGAGATGAGCGTGCACAAACGCACAGAAAAACAGACAAAAAATCTAAAAGCTATTTTTTTTTACCCCTGTAACATTAGTACAACGTGTACAATTTTTTTTTAAATGTTTAATGTAACAGACATGGCTCTTTTACGATTTTATTATATATATGTATAGATATGATATGCCGTACCACGTGGATAATCTGCGTGTGTCGTCCGATTGCATATCCGCCGGCTACACCTAGTTTGAAATAGTGTGTGATAGGTGCGTTGTAGTTATCTGTTACTCGTTGCTAAATATAGGTAGGGTGTGTGTTAAATTTTTTTAAATACATATATTGTAAACAATGAATAAGCCCGTTAACGTTTCAAGGGTGTAACAAACGCACAATTTCCTAACGATAATTATGTCGCCACTTTTTTGCTTGTTCAATGTCAATCATTGTATAAATTTGGTAAAAGTCTACGCAGCCTTGAATTTGTTTGAGAATTTAATGTAAAAAAGGACAGGGCAAAAGGCTTGCCCTTTTTTTTTTTTTTTTTTTAAGGAACGAATCGCCCCGCCGGTCCTACTCCACTAAAACCACCTCCATGTTCCACCATCGGCAGTGATAATGGGACCCGGAGTCACAGCGAGGCCTTATCCCCGGGCCCCACGCACCGCCATGTCCTTACGGACCCGCGTCGGTTTTAACACGGCAAGCCGTGTTAAAAAATCTCCTCCTGTGGTGACCCGCTGGAACATCTGCAGGCCACCACACCTCACTGCCCGGTGTTGTGCGGGCGGCGCACCTCCCCACGTCCACCGCCCCCGAGCGAAGCGGCACCAGCCGCCCGTGATCCTCTTATCCGTCGCAGCGAGCAGTCAGCGAGGGGATTCGTAACCGAATCAACCCTTTACCTCTTCTCCGCGGCACAACCATCCGCGGAGTCGGAGGCCGCTTCCACCTTCATCCCCCGAACGACCCCCGCTCGTGTGGCCGCTCATCTCATACGACATTATGGGTGGGCGGCCCATAGGGGTGTCCCCCTGACATTTCCCCAACAATCGCGGCAGCCCGAGACGGGCTCCACCTCATGTTGTCGTCGCGGAAGAGCTACTAGGCCGGGTGGCGAGGCCGGGTCTTCACTCTTCCGGACGACTGCGGGGGGTAGTACTAAGCCGGTGCCCACCCACCGGGTGTTCCACACCCCCCACATGCCACGATTGCAGGTACTATGCCAGTTGGTCCTTCCCAGTCGCATGAGCTCCGTCTTCGCGTAAGTTGCCCGACTACCACTGAGCGTCGGAGCCGTCCGAGAGAATCCACCCGCTGCGACTCACCTGCCGATCCTCATCCGCAGTACCGAGTCCCATACCTCAGTCTGACGAACAAGGACCGGGGTGCCCTCTCTCTCACCGGCCACCAATCGCGCGGGCCGAGTACGGATTCTCGGCCCGCGCGAGCGATGACCGGTGAAGCTCCAACAGAAGGTTGAAGCCTCCAAATAACAGCTCCGCCACGAGCTCCGCTGGGCGGAGCTCGCTCGGAGCCCACCTCGGTGTGGGCCTTCTTAGTCCCCAAAACCAATCCGATCGATCGAGCAAAGGCCGGTGACCCCACCGACCCCTGCAACCGCCCGGATTGCCAAGGGTAAGCCCCCCCACCACGACAAGGTCATGGCCCACCTAGGGGGGGGCAAAAGGCTTGCCCTGCGTACGTAATAGTACGTTAATAATGCCCTTGACAAATTTTGCTTTAGCCTCAACCTTCGGCTCGATGAAAAGGAAATTGTCATAAAATATGCGATGTTATGACAGACACGTATAACTGTCATGTAGGAAAGTGTATCTACTATATTAATATTTTTTATTTTATTTTTTATTTTTTATGTTATGTCGACAGACAGGCTGACAGTCCACTTGATGGTAGGTGGCTACCGTCGCCTATAACACAAGCAACGCTACAGGTGCTGCAAGCGCGCTGCCGACCACACTAGGATTAAGGATAAGGGATTAGGAGGGGATAAGGAAATGGGCTCTGGCATCCCTTACTCACTCACCGAAACACAACAGCACGTATATGCTGTTATTTCACGGTGGTCTTCTGTAAGGGGGTGGTCACTGCCGCCAGGCGGGCTGCCCAAATGACTGCGAAACGCAGTGTGCCCTACCACTACTTTTCAAATCCAGACCAGAGTCAATTTTGAAAATTACATTAAAATTTCCAAACTTGATCCCGCCGGGAATCGAACCCGGGGCCCCTTAGACGTTAGGCAAGCATCCTTGCCACTCATCCAACGAATATTTTGGTGAATTGAATGTGTTTGTTTTATGTATTGGTGTTTATGATTATTACAAAGTACCTACTTTGCATTGGCCTCTGTATTACATGAATATTAATTGTGTTCCAGCTTAAGTTTTCATTTACAAATCAAATACTTACAGAAATAAATTAAAAAATAAATAAACAAAGAATCGTAAAAAGAACAGAAACATCGATGAAATGTTTAAATTCCTATTATGTTAAAATTGGGGTCTGAACAGTCATGTTTAGATCCCAATTTTTTTAAACGATCAGAGTTTAGTTGTGTAACATTTGACAACAAACAGGCTGAGTGTTCACTTGTGGGCTGTTTGATGTAACTTCAATGTGGTCTTTGGTAAGAGGTTTGGTACTGTCGTTGAATGAGCTATCCGGTTCATGACTGCAGAACGCAGTGTGTTCTTCTGTTTTAAACCTCTATTTTATATGCTATCTTTTCCACGCGCCCTTTTTACTTAGGTGTTGAAACATTTTTATTCAGTTTGCATTGCACATACATTATTATCAGTCTTTGAATTTTTTATATATATTTTTATAAGACATCTCGGCGACATTATTTCTTACAGACAAGCGTGTATGAAAAATTTTATATTATTCGGTTGAGTAATGTGAAAATGTAACAAACAAACAAACTTACATTGACATTTATGATATTAGTTAAGATGTGTAAGACCGGAACGCCCGCCGCCGCCGCCGGCCGCAATAATATTCCAATTAGATTATTTTATTCGTCAAAGTTTTGGTTAAGTTAAAACTTATCTACAACAGTTTCAATGAAATCATCATAATAATCCATGCGTTGTCTGATTTTTGATAAAATTTTAAACCTTTTTTTTACGAAATAAACGGCTGCAACTGTAATAATTTCCTAAAATAATCAGTGTCTTGCATCTGAAATGTGCCTTACACATTTTAGTCGACAAAATCCAGAATAAAATCCCGATATTATCTTACCAATTAGTTTTCTAGGCTTGTGGTGAATATTATATTAATAATTATTTTAAAACGTCAGAATATATTGTACACTAGCTGAGACTGCGACTTCGTACTTTTGGAATAACGCGTAACTTTTTTGTTTGTGAACAGATTGGAATGAAATATACACTAAATATTACCGGAAGCTTGCCACAATACATCAGTGGAAACCACATGAAAATCGGTTAAGCCGTTTCTGAGATTAGCGTGCACATATGCACAGATAAGTAGACAATATTTCTAAAAAATATTTTTTTGACCTCTATAACAATTGTAATGTATAGCGTGTACAAATTGTTTTTTTTTTATTATTATTATTATTTTTATAATATTTAATGTACAGACACGGCTCGTTTACGATTTTGTTATATATGTATAGATTTGAATTGTACATTACCTACCTGTGCCTATTTCGAGTCGCAAATGAACTCATTAGGGAAGAATAACATTAGCGCGATGTGTTACTCAAATAACGTTCGACGATCGTTAACGTAACTGCATACGATTTAGGCATCCTGTCACATTATGAACGCTTTTAAACTTTAATGACGCTTTTGTCCTTCAGCCAGTAACTGCTACATAATTATTATAATCTGGCTCCAGCGAACGATTATTTTGAACGACACATAGCCACAGATTAAATAATAGTACTTAGCTGTTTCTTTATGGAATACTAATCCATTCATAATGGTCGGATTTGAAACATCTCCCTTTTTTTATTCGCTTAAAGATTTGGATCATTCGCCATCACATTGAAGCGTGTCGCAATCATAAATTGGGCATCCCGTTTGGCGGCAGTAACCACTACCTTACAGAAGGCCACTGTGATATTAACAGAATGTTTGCCGTTGAGTTTCTTGTTCGATGAGAATATTTTCTTTGACCTTTGACATTCCTTGTGTTAATAGGTGACAGTATATATAGCCTCTACCTGTCGTACTTACATAAAAAAGACATTCGTCATCCGACACCCAGATGTAAAGGGAAATAAATATGTGTAATTTGTCATTGCTCCATTTTGTTTTAAAAAAATTTGTGAAAAATTTATGGCACCGATATAATATAATTTCATAGTATGAATTAAACATTTTAAAGTACGTATAAATTTATTAGTGAAAATTTACCGAATAAACTTGTTAAAAATGCTAATTTTCTTTGTACTAATTTTAATTGCCGCAATTTCGTGTCACGCGCATAAGAGCGGTAGTTACTTGCTTAACTCTCTCTCTCTCTCTCTCTCTCTCACTCACACACACACACACATTTATTTTATTTGTTAATAAAGGTATACACGCAAAATTTTCTATCTTAGGAGCTAAAAATCAAGCAACATTTACGAGCCCGTTGGATGAGCACGAGCCCGTGGGATGAGTGGTTAGGGTGCTTGCCTTAACGCTCTGTTCTAGGGTAACCGGGTTCGAGTCCCGGCAGGGTCAACTTTGAAAAATCAACTTTTCAAATTTGGCTCTTGTTTGGATTTGGAAAGGAGTGGCAGGTCACACTGCGTGTCGCAGCCATTTGGGCAGCCCCTCTGGCGGTAGTAACCACCCCCTTACAGAAGACCACCGTGAAATAACAGAACGTGTGCTGTTGTGTTTCGGTGAGTGAGTAAGGGATGCCAGAGCCCATTTCCCTATCCACTCCTAATCCCTTATCCTTAATCCTACTGCAGTCGGCAGCGCACTTGCAGCAGCTTAGGCGTTGCTTGTGTCACCTACCATCAAGTGGACCGTCAGCCTGTCTGCCGATCTTAATATAAAAAAAACATACCAATTTGTGTATGTCGCGTATGTGAATGTGTGCTCGCCACTGCGTGTGCAAGAGTGCCACCAAAATTCTATTTCGTTATATTGAAATGCAAGAAGTCCGTTTCTAATTATATACTCGTAAACATGTTTTAAATTGGTAGGTAATGTCGACTTTGAAAGCAATATGATGTGAATATTTTTATTTTCTTTTAAAATAAGGCAATTTTTTTTCGGTACTAGCTTTTGCCCGCTTTGCAACTTTGTCCGCGTACGGTCCGCGTCGCTTTTTTTCTATGCACTAAAAGATTTATTCAGTGTTTATTGCCTATCTGCTTTATTAAGATATCAAATTGCTTTTTGCTGATGACGGGAAAAATACTTTTGTTTCTGGATAAAAGATAATGTCTTTATATATGATGTTGCAAAATTTGATGGTGATCGGTTGAGTAGCTTAACAAACAAACTCACTGAACCTTAAAGACATGGTTAATTTTTGTGTAACTGTAACCAAACCAAGCTGAAGTAAAAAAGGTAGCCAAGTATTGTGTTAGACCAATGATTGTGTAAAGAGTGACGTTGCATTGCATCATATAGATAGAATCATCGTCGACCCAAAGAGCCTCTGGTGGGTGTGGGCGTATTTAAACATACTTTACTATTCTCTCCATAATTGGTAACCAGTTCAATCAAATTGGGTATTATAATATCAGTTTCTTCTTCAAATTGCTAAGTTGGAAGCATCTTCGTCAGGCTATGTTTATTGTTTATAGTTCAGAGATGTTTCATATGTTTGAATGCATGGAAATCCTTGAATATTTTATACGAAGCTTAACAATCTCTAACGAGAATCATGTAAATTGTTTGACTTCAATGGTAATGTCAAATATATTATTACGTGCGGGGTGAGTTACAAATTGTAACTTGCGTCTAAAATGCCGACTTGCGTCTAAACTTGTAACTTACAATGCCGTGTAAGGACGAAATGAACTATTTATTTTCAAAAACCAAGATGGCTTCCAAAAGGGCTATACTTGTCCGAGAAAACCGTTAAACTTGCCAAAAGTCGTCAATGATTCCCTTAATGAGTCGCCGGTCCACTGTCGCAGGTAATTCACAAAAGCTTCGAAGAGTCGCTTTCGAATCGCTGTTTCGCACACAACTGTCCGTCCCACCGGCCGGCTCTCTTATTTATATTTTGCGCCAAACGTCTCGATCTATTTCGAATTTACTAGAAATATAAACAAAATTGTAAACACGGATTTTTTTTCTAATCCGTGATTGTAAAAAAGTCCATTGAAAGTTCGGAAATGCTATTTCTGTTGAATGTGAACTCTATGTTGTAAACATAAGCACCAATTTCCTTTGACACTAACCGGGAAGTTCGAGAGACCTTCGAGACTTTCGGCCGGCGCGAACTCTTTTTCTAGAAAGTTCCATGGTTAGTCGTAACAATATGATAATAACGTAAGTATCGAAATATAAGGTCAACGTCGAGCATCTCTTAACCTTTCTATTGTTGAAGAAATAAAAGGTTTCCCAAAAAGCATTAGGGATGAAAGCAACAAAAGGTCTTTTGTACAAAAGAGGTGGAGCACAAAGAGCCGAAGAGACTTGTATCGGGTAATCTCAACGGTTAGCCATAAATAAAGAGGATCCAATAAATCTAGTGAGCTAATAAAGCGCGACTAGCCCAATGATACTTACTCATTAAGTGGAGAGTCTGGTTAGGTAAAGAAGAAATCAATTCAATATGGTTCCTTAAATATTATTTTGTATTTTTTTTTCT
Organism: Bembecia ichneumoniformis; assembly: GCA_910589475.2. Taxonomy (NCBI): domain Eukaryota; kingdom Metazoa; phylum Arthropoda; class Insecta; order Lepidoptera; family Sesiidae; genus Bembecia; species Bembecia ichneumoniformis. Next base: position 2,875,627 of record OU342520.1, read on the forward strand.
TTTTATTGGGTCATCCCTAAAAATCATATGTATAGATTTTGAATTTTATAATACGATATTTAAATGTATTATACATTATAATATCGGATGTGTCGGAACATCCGTAAATTTATTAAAAACTAGCTGAGCCCACAACTTCGTACGCGTGGTATTCGGTATACTTTGCTCGTAACTTTTTTGTTTGTGAACCGATTGGAATGAAACAAACACTAAATGTTACGAGAAGCTTGCCACAATACATCTGGTAAAACCGCATTTAAATCGGTTAAGCCGTTTCTGAGATTAGCGTGCAAAAACGCACAGACGAACAGACAAAAATTCTTATTATTTTTTTTACCTCGGTAACATAAGTACCTACAGCGTAAACAAATTGTTTTTTTGAAAAAATATTTAATGTACAGACACGGCTCGTTTACGATTTTATTGTAATGTGTAGATTTCTTCGTATGAAGCTTACGTCATCTTTTCATGAGTCATTTTATCTCATACATACACGTTTTAAACTTTTGCTTAAGTAGTGACTAAGCGACATTTTTTACAGTATTTTGTTACTTAAAGGCAAGATAATCACATCGTAATTGTTTGTTTCTTACGTTTTTGCGTCTTATCTATGTACTTACTTAACCGAAATTTTGCATGACTCGTTGTCAGAAAAGGACCTAGGTTACCTTTCCGATAAAGGCACTGTCCCCGAGAGACACGAGCGAAGTCGCCGGCAAAAGTTATAATACCTACTGTTTTATTTTTGTTTATTTCCATTATTCTTTTAGACTTAGTTTTGTCTTTCTGTTCACTTCTATTACATTTTTTCTACCTGTGGATACGCCTTTGGAATATTCTTTATTACTTATATTTTTTTATAACAATGTAATGTTATTTTTATTCGTATTCCAAAAATAAATAAAAAATCAGCTCAACCTATTTTTTGTTAAATCTTAATTAATTATGTGGCAATAATTGTTATTTAATATTTAGGTAGGTATAAAAATTTGTAACAAAATGGTTATGATTAAAAATATCTCAATTTAAAAAATGATCGTAAAAAAACATAAAATCATGGCATTAAAAAGATCATAGCATAGTCACAGGTTTTACTGTTATTTGGAAGAATGATAAGATTTATTCACTGGTAACTGGTAGCTGTTAGTTGTTAAATGATGACGACGTGATAATAAATGCCGGCAGCGGTCATAGCTCACGATATTATCACTATTAACGGAATGAATCATATTAACACGTTATTAATTGTAGGTATTTGTTCTTTATTGCCGTACTTATTGCCTGTTTAACATGCCACCGGCAAACGCGCCTCCTATTTGAGAACTATCTGACGTCTTCGTACTTGCCTTGTTACTTATACGAAGTAACAAGGCAAGTACAAGGTAGTTGTCTTTGGAGGGTCCACATTTCTATAAACTACTATACAATTTTTAGTGAACACTCAAGCAAAGATATAGGTCAATTCAATTTTTGACCTTATTGTTTACTAGCTTTTGACCGTAATAGCCTATGTTTTACTCATTTATTTATTTTATTTTGAACAAAAAACCTACAGCAATACAGAAAATAACAATACAGTTGAGACAGTATTACAAATTACATTGCCACTTACAGGTTTTCATGTGAACAGATATTCATTAAGGCGACTCCAGCCGTAAAACTCGTCCTGTACGGTATTGACGAGACTGCTGAGGGGGAGTCGTAGCAGTCTCGGAAATATCTATTTAAAAATTAAATAAAGTATAATTCAAATTTTTCTTTTGATGAGAGCCTTCAGATAATGGATCTTAAAATTTATCTTAAGAATTGGCTATTTAAAATATTGATTATTAAGCAAATCGCGCGGTTACAACATTGATATTAGACCGCAAATTAGTAATTTTTTTATATATATAATTAAATATAATTTTAAAAGTAATTAAAAGATGATTTGAGTATTTTTTAAATTATAATTATTATGATAAAAGGAAAACGGTTACAAATAAGTGGATTTTTTATCATTAGGGGCTGGCGTCGCCTTAACTTTAAGAAATAAAAACAATTCTAAATAATAGGGGGTGAGGTTCTGTGTAAGGAGTTAGGTTATATGTATATGTGTGTGCGTGCAATGCGTGTGTATTAGAGTATACATATGGCTCAGCCTAGTACACACACACAAGAATATCCTAGAATTAATCACATGCGATCTTGAAACTGTATTGATACTTATTCAGCCCCACATTGATTTATTATATGACATTAGTGTGTCGTTTTACACATAATTATCCTAGTTATGACGAATGGTTATATCCTCTAATATTGCATCAGTTGTTGCCCGCAGTGTTCATTAGTTGACATAGTTCAATAAATTTATGTGTGGCAAGGACAACTACCAACTAATTGAAAACTGCCGTTAAAATGTCTACCTTTAATTTTTTTTTTTTTTTTTTTAATTTAAATAGTGAGGCTTTGTGTATTGTTTAAAAACTTGTGAATACACTTAACAGTGTTCCGCTGGTACTACATTATCGACTCAGTTTTCAAGGACGAGTACCGGATATCCAATCAGGGGTGAAGCATGAGCGTCTCTCAGCTTCAGACGATTGGCGAAACTGTGTCTAATTGAATCGTTCGAGTGCGCAAAACGCTTACAGAGAGCATTAGCAATCACTAGGCTACCGCGGTGATGTAATTGAAAAAGTTTCCAAGGACTTAGCGTTGTCAGGTGTAGACACGTTTAACAGGCGATCAGTAAAGAGTGAAACCTTTTTCGCTCTTTGTAATTAAAAAGTAAATCCACATATTTATTCTAAGCTAAACGAGTGGGTTTTTCATGTTCGGATTAATCCTGGATTGGGCCACCCATTAATTGAGGAATTTACTCAAAGTAATATTACATTTAGCAGTGGCTGATGCGTACTGTCGTAAACTGAGCAATAACCATCCTCTTGCAGGAGACCACCGTAAAAAAACAGCATGAAACTTGTTAATAGACAACGGTAACCACCTACCATCAAGTGGATCGTCAGCTTTGATCCCATATAATAAAGAAGTTCACGCACATTCTATGCGAGTTGTAAGCGAATAGTATGTCATTCGATCTGTTCGAAAGTGTCGATAAAGCGGAGAAAAGTGTATATTTTCACTGGGTTTCCATGTATATGTACTTCCTTCCCATCCCTGAACTGTCCCTGCCTATGATATTGATTGCATACCTTCTGGTTTTACTGTCCCGTAAACTTTCAATGTTTCTCAAACATAATGATTTTATACTTTTTTTTCAGATTTAGAATGATGCGAAGAAAGTAAATCGATGACTGGACGGTGAACGAGCAAGTTTATTTTTTCGGTAAGTATGTAACTATAACATTTTTTTGCTTGTATCTAAGTAATGTGTTTATTGTTTTATTTTAAATTTTAGTTTACACACGTTTATAGCATCGCACCGGTGTTTATTCTAATAAATCTAAATAGGAATTAATTACAAAACACTTAGGATATTACTATTTGCTACAACTATATGTTTATTTTTGCTTTTTCTCTAAATACTGCAATCAAATTGTCTCTGTTACCCCCTGGTTTAATCAATCGCTTGTGAGCCTCGCGACAACACGCCTACGTACGTCCCAACAGTATTTGTACTAACTAAAATAAACCCACCCACGCTCTTGATAGCGATGGTGTATAACTTCAATTAAGCTTCGTATATACATTTACTAGAATTATACAAATAGTATTTTATATTACAACATTGTTATAATAACACATCAATAAGAAAATTAATATTATGTATATTTAATATAACAATTTTTTGTAGTAACCGGCAATTAACAATCATTACATTAAAAGAGAAAAATTGTTATCCATAAATAACAATTAATTACTACAAATATTTTCAGCAGTGGACTTTTACGATTTAACATAATTATTTTAATAATTGTGTGTGTGTTCCCACAGAACTACAACCTCGGGGTCTTCAAAACTAGGGTAAATGGGCATTTACTATAGGTAAGCGTCAGGTGACATAGTGGTCAAGCGCTACCTGATTTAATAAAAAAAAAATGTTTATGACAAACATAAATTTGAGGGGACATATGCCAATCCGCCACTGTCCAGTTTTTTATTTCTTAAAATTTTTCACTGTATCTGAAAAACATACTCTCGATAGCTTAAATAAACAATCTAGTAAGAAATATTGGAAACATTATCCTACTAATATTTTATAAATGCGAAAGTTTGTATGTTGTGTGTTTGTTACTCAATCACGCCAAAAAGGCTGAACGGATTTGGATGAGAATTGGCACACAGATAGTTTATTATCAGGATTAACATATAGGATAACTTTTTATCCTGAAAAAAAGATTAGGCTCCCGAGGGATCCTTTAAAAATATAAAAAATCTGGGCCATCGTCGTCACAGCGATAAATATGTCGGGCGTTATATTACTCTAATGTTTTCTCAGGTGTTATATTTTTCATTTATCAACACGGACGAAGTCGCAGGCACCAACTAGTTACAAAATTATACAGCCGAAATACCACTCACTGACTCACTGATCTAGTGACATTTCTAACCGGGAAGGAGCCGTGGGGGGGTTTGCCTCTCTAGCCGGTCGTGGAGTACGAATAAAGTTGTCGAGAAATTAATTCAAAGACCTCGCTACCTCGACCTGGTAAAAAGTCGGCGACGGGATCTCGGAAACTATGAACCCGAGAGGGACCCGGTTTGCGGAATGTCATAGAGGGTCACCGGGGGTTACCACACCGCGACACTCCGCGGACGAAGTCGCGGGCGAAAACTAGTTATAAATATATTATTGCAATAACACTAGTATAAAAATATTTTTTACTACTTTTATTACTTCAGCTATACAGAGTATGTTTTTCAACTACCATGAAAAAAACTGGTCAGTGGCAAATTTGCATTGAGACTCACTTATAGAGTAAAAAATCCATTCATTAAATGATTATATTCGTTTTGGACATAAATATTTAAAAATAGACAGACGTTTTCAGAAAATTTATATAGTACTAGCGACCCGCCTCCGGCTTCACCCGGGGTGTAATTTTTTATATATAAACATTCCCCGTTTATCCCTTTTTCAATTAACGAAAACCGAACTAAAATCGGTCTACCCGTTCACGCGTGATGCCGTGATCAAGGGAAATAGGGATTCATTTTTATATATAGAGAAGATTGAATAAAATCTTGCAGAATTCCAACTGATCTCAATATGTCGGGTATTTAACTAACCAAGCGCGGTTCCGCAGCTCGCTGTCTCGTCTCACACCACTGGTTGCATATACAAACACCTATCCTAGAACACAATTTTAAACTCAAACACCTTAGAAATAGAGTCCTGATCTGACAAAATTCCATTTTCTCAATTAATACTGTCGACGTCTATTTAGGAATCACCAAAAGCAACTTCGCTGTTTGTAATTGGAATTTATTCAAAAACAATTGACAAAACTAGTTCGTTGCCGAGAGCAGTTTCTTATTAACGCCGAGTATGGAGTCTGGCTTCAGTCCAAGTTGAAGATGGCAACGGACTATCAGCTTCATTTGCTTAAGCCTCTCATAACGTATTGAACCAGGTTAAATCGCTATCTGTTCACGCATTAGTGTCATGCAGTCATACTTTTAAAAATTGTAAAAAAATGTTCAATATTCCATCCCATTTGTTGCGCCTGCTCTGCTTACTAAAGATTTTTCTAAGTATATATTATACACAAATATAAAGTCAAAACTGTTTGAGATATTATTTTTGCATTTTAACTTTTTCATTATTTTATTTCAGGATTTATTGCAAATATAAATCCTGAAATACAAAAATGCAAAAGTTCTCGCCTTTCTTGAAAGGTCTTTCGACTCTCTCGAAATCACTTCCTTCCTTAAAAATCCAACGGCCATTTGTAATTTATTTCATGAAATGTAAGCGTACTATTTCTTTTTATTTATGTTTCAAACGGTGAATTGGATTTATAAAAGAAATCTGCTTTTGAAATTTTAATGACGCCGACCTAAATATTTATTTTTGATTCAGTTTTTCCCAGACAAATATTTTTACTAACGCGAATATCGGCAACCTAGTTTTCGTTAATTTTATTATTAACTAGCGGCCCGCCCCCGGCTTCGCCCGGCTTGCAATTTTTATATACCCTAAAACATTCCCCGTTTATCCCTCTTTCCATCAGTGAAAACCGAATTAAAATCGGCCTACTCGATGACCAAGGGAAATGGGGATTCATTTTTATATATAAGAAGATGAGTTGAATTTCAATGAAGACTGGATTGTCTATTTTTCATACCCTTTAGTCTTGTTTTAAGTATAATGTAGGATCATATTTTTTCCAGCTGAGGTTCTCATCATAGATCTCTACTCGATACTACATTACCTAACTTAAAAAAAAACTGCCTCAATTAACGAGAATCTGTAGTACAATTAATATTTACGTTTGCATGCGTCTGTTAACCATGTAACAACCATGTAATTTTGCTTGTCTGCTTGTCAATAAGGAAATGTGACATTTTATGTTCAGATGAAAAAAAAACATTGAGATATTTGACTTAAGTAGTTATAGTATAAATAAGGTTTGACAACTTTCAGTAAATTCTCAAAATATCTACTCAAAGGGCTAGGTAAGGTTTCATCTTTTAACTATTAATAAATAAGCATAAAATATATACCTTATCAAATACTGTTGGGCCTTCTACTGAGTGACGAATACTTCTATTGAGTATTGAGTTTAGTGCACTGCGCTGTATCAATGCAAACAAAATGTCTTCGAAGATGCTAGTCATCTTTGACAAGTTCGTTTCTTCATGACAATTTTCTCCACTGTTAAAGGAAATTACCATTATTTCTAATCCACATTATGAACTAGAATTAGAGCCAGCCTGCGTTTGCTGTTGTGGTAGCTTTAGCTTTTCTTCGTCTCCAATTTTAATTTTGCTACTTCATTAAACGTACCTATTGTTTATTACCAAGATATACTTTTATAGTATTAAACTCTGAAAGAAACCTTTAAGCCTGCTGCATTGATGGTTAGCGCTACACCATTAACCCTACGTTAAGGAATCAATATTAAAAAAAAACTACAATATAATACATCTTACTTCGTAACGTAATTACCAGCATTAGTAGACGCGAAGTGAATTCCATTGTTCCATCTTAGACACATAAAATGTGTTTCAGCCGTCTGTTTACATATGCGCAAATAGATGGAATCTTATGTACGTAGTTAATCCAGTTAGTTGAGCGTAAGGTTTGTAAGTTTGCATACCATGGAAGCACACGCCGTCTCATGTGAATCGAACCGAGGCAGTCCGCTCCCAAAAAATTTATAATGGCGTCACGGCATTGTTGGTTACAATGTTAATTTATTTACTGCAAAACAAATATAACTACCTATTATATATGTAAATCTCAGTCGGATTTGATGGTAGGTGAGTACCGCGTCACCTTAATAATTAAACGCTGTCAACCGTCACGGTTGCCAACTTTGGAAACGTACTTTTCAAAATTGGCTCTGGTCTGAATCAGACAAGTAGTGGCAGGATCCAACTGCGTTTCGCGATCATTTGGGCAACCAGTCCATCTGACGGCAGTAGCCACCCCCTTACTGATGACCACCGTGAAATGACAGTATGTGTGCTGTTGTGTTTCGGCGAGTTACTCAGGCTCAGGGGTACCAGAGCCCGTTGCCCTATCCCTTATCTTTAATCCTTACTGGCGTTGCTTGTGTTAACGGTTTTAAGCAACGATAGCCACCTACCATCAAGTGGCCGTTGGATAAGAGTGCTTGTCTTAACGCTCTGTTCTAGGGTTCCTGGGTTCGATTTCCGGCAGGGCCAATTTTGGAAATGATTTTGTTTTTAATTGGCTCTGGTCTGGATTGCCAAAGTAGTGGCAGTGCACCACTGCGTTTCGCAGTTACTTTGGCAGCTCGTCTGGCGGCAGTAACCACCCCCTTACAGAAGACCACCGTGAAATAACAGCTCGTGTGCTGTTGCGTTTCTGTGAATGAGTGTGGGATGCCAGAGGCCATTTTCCTATCCAATCCTTTATAATCCTACTGTAATCGGCAGCACACATGCAGCACCTATGGCGTTGCTTGTGTTATAGGCGACGGTAGTCACCTACCATCGAGTGGACCGTCAGTTTATCTGACGATCTTTTATGTGAAACAATCGTAGTGAAAATATTCTTTCGATTATGTTTAGGGGGATTGTGATTTTATTTTGATGATTTAAAAAACACCTTAATAAATATTTTGATTATATAATTTTGTAAAAGCAATAAACCCAAGTAATCATTAAAGAGATTAACGTTTATAATATTGAAATCTTTCAAAACCAACCTTGATGGATCAGAGGAGATTAACCTTGGAGACGAAAATAGCAAAAAATATTCTTTAAACACCAATAAATATACAACAGATACGCACAACATTGCTTCGATCATTTTTTACATTTATAGTTCCTTCAAAGTTTGTTTACCCAACGTAATGTTCAAATGTGTTTACAGGTTCAGAAATATGTATGTCGTAACAATTTAACTGTGAAACGATATTTATTATTTCTTTTTAAATTGTCCCTACAGCGTTTTGGTTTCCTTTGCACCGTCGAAATAAATCAGGAAAAATAGAATGAAAATATTGCTGACAAAAGAGTTAACTTTTCGCATTTCATCCGTAATTTTCCGGTTCTTACTCTTAAATTGACGCGAGTTCCTCCGACATTTGCGAGCACCAATTGCTGCAGGGTAAGTGAGCACAAAATGACAGTATTTGTCCAAATGTTTGCGAGACCTCTCTGTGGAAGGTTGTAGACATTTGTCACTTTTGACCTGGGGCCTTAGACAAAGTAGCATTCGCTCCGTAGCGATGCGATATCGAAGTTCGTTATCGTCTCAGAGACAAAGGAATCGACACTGTAACACGTGATAAACACGTGATACCTTGTCATGATTTCTTTGCGATCATCGCTACGGAGCGAATGCTACTTTGTCTAAGGCCCCTGATCAACTACTTATGAGTCAGTTTAAATTTCACTCGCAAAAGAGCTACCAAAAGTCCAATTTTATCTAATAGTAATATTTATACTACTTCTATCTTAAAAATACTTCTTCTTTCATGGGCTGGTTTCTGCTATTATTGTCACTATATTTTTTTTTTGCTCTTTTTGCCTGATTACGAGGTCAATCAAGTCATCACAGCTCTTCCTGAATTCCATATAGCATTTGCTGAGTAAAGATAGTATTTTTAGCCGTTTTTCCAGTGTGGTTAACTGTTCTAGCATTCCTGGGCGCTGCTGTTTCCTCGATTGTCATACAGCCTCTACATAGGGGTTTGCCTGTTGCAGCTAGAATAAAGAGTTGTTTGTTTAATGGACAGTACAGTGTCCGGTAATAATATCGTATTTTGATTATATCCAATTCAAGCCAAGCAACGGTGCATTAGTATACAATCACTGATTTATCTTTTTCTTTAATATATCAATCTAATTTTTCCTTTAAAAATTAGATAGTATTTTCAATCAAAAATTTAAAACCTAGCCAAATTACAAATTATTAAAAACAAAAATTATTAAAATGCTATTTCATTATCCCTACTAACAAAATTTATAAAGAATTCATGTTTTTAACTCAATTACATAAATTTAATACACGAATACCTACTCGTCCGAAAGATATTAGATAAATCAATTCATCCCGATATTTGCTTAAACAAAAAAGATCTTTACAACGGCACAACCAGACGAGCAAGTCATGTGGTTTTACCAAGATACGAACTACATATGGCAAAAAATGGTTACTTTTGAGGCAACACAACTTTAAAAAAACCTTTGGATAAAGCTGGCGAAATCTTAAGTGTTTGAATGTCTATTTTGATGACAGTGATCCAGAACAATATTGTTTAATTTTAATTTCTCTTTCTGTCTGTTCAGTGTTTCATTACCTAATAATTAAGTTATAGGTTCTCATGTAAGTAACGTAAGTAATCATTAAGCTATAAGATTTAAATAATAGAATTATAAATCTAAATAAATTTAATTTGTGCTCTTGAAATACGTTTCAATAGAAACATCGAAATTATTTGTGAAAGGGTATTTGTACCTCGTTTTTCGTTTTGCGTGGGTTTAAGCGGTGGTTGTATTATGTGGACTAAACCTTGTAAGTCTGCGAAATTAATGTTAATGCTGTCTTCACTTGGAGAATTGTTTCCGAATGATTTATTTTATTTATTTATTTAGAGTAGATACACCAGCGACAATATCAGTATATAGTTACAGAAATATTATAACACTTGTAAAATGAATACATGAATTATTAAAAAGTAGCACTAAGTGGAATTTTAAATTTAAATGGTTTAAAAACATAAAACAAAAAGAAAAGAAATGTAGAATACATTTTTTTATGTCAGGTCGGCAGACAGGCTGACGGTCCACTTGATGGTAGGTGGCTACCGTCGCCTATAACACAAACAACGCCAAAGCTGCTGCAAGTTCGCTGCCAACTGCAGTAAGATTAAGGATAGGGGATTAGGAGTGGATAGGGAAATGGGCCCTGGCATCCCCTTACTCACTCACCGAAACACAACAGCACACGTGCTGTTATTTCACGGTGGTCTTCTGTAAGGGGGTGGTTAATGCCGCCAGACGGGCTGCCCAAATGATTGCGAAACGCAGTGTGCCCTGCCACTACTTTCCAAATCCAGACCAGAGCCAAATTTGAAAAGTTGATTTTTCAAAGTTGACCCTGCCGGGAATCGAACCCGGGAACCCAAGAACAGAGCGTTAAGGCACGCACCCTAACCACTCGTCCAACGGGCTCGTCGAAAAGTCTTCATCACAAAGACAATCACAAAGTCTTAAAATGATAACAAACAATAAAAATAACACGAAATGCATTCATACCTTAAGCACAAAGAGCGCCAACCGCCACCGCACACTTCTTAAAAATACTTTCAGAATCGTGAAAGATGTCAATGTCGGGGTTGATCAATTCGTTATAAAATAATCTCAACGTATTTATAAATAAAAATAGACATAAATTTGTAAATAGAATAGAAAAGTCCATGTTCTGTAATAGTTGTAAAGCTTTTTAGTCAATAATTTCTGTACTCACCCGGGGCGCACCACTTTTAATATGTACATAAATTATATAAAGGTGTATACGTTATTAGTATACGTTACTTGGTAGAGTTGAATACCTAAGAATAGCATCAGTGAGAGAGACACTTAATTAAGTTTTACTTGTGTGAAGCAGATGAAGTTACGTTACCAAGATACCAAGTGCTTACTTGAAATTGGAACAAGTTACAAACGAGGAGCATGAGAGCATTAAGCTTTCGCTTACCCCGCTCAATATTCGTTCTGTGCTTACAGAACTGGATCAAACATTACTTTAAAGCGTAGATTGTTTTGTCTTTTGTTTACTACATATTATGAATGTTGTACACTCTTTGACAATTCGCAATGAAAGCTTGAATATTTGAAACTAGAAAATGTTAGATTTTTACAGTTGTTACTCAGTATTTATGAGATACACGTGCGTCATGTTTAACTTATATATTGTGTTGGACATTTCGTTCACTGGTCGAACATATATATTGAGTATGTTTTGATTTCTATCAATTCATACTTTCCTTGTACCGTAAAAGGAAAACATGTATGGTACCTATACAATTCAAAGGCTTTCTAAGGCACTTGAATCGCGGCTTATATACCTATTAGGCAAATTGAGCATTAAAAGCAGAACAAATTATTTAGACGGATTTTTTATTATAATTGTTAAAATTTCTCCTCGACGTAATGACATTCGTCGTTAAAATTATATGTAGTTAAAATTAAATAATGGCTAACAATTTCGAAAGAGTGATATTTGACTCGGTAATAAATGTTTGCGTTTATTACAAACTTCAGTAAAGTACCTCCTGTGGATTTGAGTGCACAAGAGATTTTTTATAAAATTTTCTCTAATAAGTGTTATTTTTTTAATGTTAAGATCGGCAGACAGGCTGACGGTCCATTTGGTGGTAGGTGGCTACCGTCGCCTATAACACAAGCATCGCCACAGCTGCTGCAAGTGCGCTGCCAACTACAGTAGGATTAAGGATAAGGGATTGGATAGGAAAGTGGACTCTGGCATCCATTACTCGCTCACAGGAACACAACAGCACGCGTGCTGTTATTTCACGGTGTCTTCTGTAAGGAGGTGGTTACTGCCGCCAGACGGGCTGCCCAGATGACTGCGAAACGCAATGTGTCCTGCCACTACCTACTAATATCTAAAGAACAATTTATTTTTTTCTGGATGAAAGGTGCCGTACGTCCTTTTCTAAATAAAATATTTTATTTTATTTAGAAAACAACGAACAATGTTACCTTTTTTTTAAAGAATACGACGCCCTTTCAGTATCGTTTTTCTGAAACAAAGAGAAGTTGGTTACAATGATAATGTTGTTTCTTTTACAGGCCAGCGTCGGTAACCTCGTAAGCTGTCGTCATGACACTGCATTGGTGGATGCACTGGTTCTGGGTGACGATGCTGTTGATCTTTACTGGTTAGTACGAGTATTTGCTAGAGCTGTTTAAATCTTTGCACCGAATGCAAGACTTGCATCTAATGAAATTGAAAATACATTTACTTACTTACCTATTTGATCATACACATTAGACAATCTTACGGCTTATGATATACCTAATAGTATCTATATACATAAGTTGTATATTATATTATATAGATCATGCATTCGTCGTTTGCCAACAGCATATAATCCTGTTATTTTACTACAGACTTTGATTACAGAATTCAGTACTTTTGTGTGTTCTGAAGTACTGATTCTGAATAATAATATTTCAATCAAAATAATTTTGTTTTTACTTTTTGTGATTAGCAGTTACGGTTTATTGTTGACACCTCATTTGAGTAGGTACATTTCCTCATTAGCGTATATTAGAGTAGTTAGCAAAGTCCTTGTAGTTGCATGAGTCTAAATTATCAGTCAGATGTTAATTCGTTTACATCGCACGTACTTAGTGAACTGGTGATAAGTCCCTATTGTTATAACCCTTTCCGACTGTCAGTCGATTTTTACATCTAATAATTTCTTTATTCGAGTGGTGAAGGTTTTAAATTTTAGTCTCGGCTTAAAAACAGAGGCATAAGAATTTAACTAATATTATAAATACAAAAGTTTGTGAGGATGGATAAATGTTAGTCATTCACATTGAAACTACTGAATGAATTTTGATTACAGTAATATGTTTATACATCACAATAGGCTATAATTTGATGATTGATTAGCTCACAGGAAGCAGTTCTGGTTGCTGTGTAGGAGGTCTCAGGTCGATTCTCGTTTAAGACAACCATTTTATACGCATGAACTATGCCCGTTTGTCTTGGACTGTTTTCTATGTAGTCTATGTAGATAGTATATATTTGCAAAAAGGTAATGATCACAGATAGTACAAAATAAAAATTCTGCTTAGACTGGGGCTAGATGTCTCAACATATGAAGATACGCGGACGAAGTCGCGAATAAAATCTTATGACTATTATTATAAAATAATATAATTATTTTATATTTTACTATATGCTTAGTGTAAAGGTCACCGAAAAACTATTCATATGTGTAAACTATCTGTAAATTTTAAAATAAATAAATAAAATAATATAATAAATAAAAATAATAATAATAAAATAATATAAAATAATAAATAAAATAATTACGCACCTTAGAGTGCAGTTGAGGAATCTTATATTTGAGCTTGAGGACTTAGTTAATGCATTCGTTTTTTATTTTTCTTTGATATTGATTTTGTTTTTAACATTTTGTTATTTCTATCTTAGTTTCTTAAGTTTTGTTTCTGCTCAATCTCGTTCATGTATGTACCTATTACCTGTCGCCTCTGAAATGTGTGTTAATTTTATTATTTTCCTATATTGTTATTTAGTGTCTGTATGTGTCCCGAATATTTATAAAATAAACTATGGAATTGAACATTGCCGAGTAGACTTAGACTTAGACTTTACTGACTTTAGTCCGCTGTTTGGTTCCTATATACGTTTAATAATGGTCTATATTGGTTTCTCTTTTCTTATCTTGTCCGAGTTTCGGATGTCTATTGAGACATAAAATACCACAAAAATTTTCACTTTACGAAGTAATACGAAAAACGCGATTACAAAATTCCCATTTAATAGTGTAAGTACTAGAATTTGCATAGTTATCAAGTAACAACGTCGCAAGCAGGTCGCGGATTGTCAACACGGGCTTTCCAGTACCTACCTAACTTAAGTTATGTGACATTTGAAACCCTTCCATTCGCAAAGATTCTATGAAATGCATAGATGTGATCAAACAGCAGCTTCAGTATTGAATTTTAACTTCTTTAAGAATAAATTAAATACTCTGTCACTGCTTTTACCACATTATAAACTTATTACTACTTAACAGAACCACTACTCCCATAGATAACGAAATCCATTATTATTAACCACCCCGTTTATAAAATGAAAATACGTATCTATTTAAACACCTGCTTTATTTCCACTGTTGATCATAAAAGCAAAAATGTGCCTAAGTGTTCGTTCAAACGTTTGATTTAATTTGTGCGGAACGCCCTGCTTATACTTAAACTATATAAACTATAATTATTTAAATTGAAGATTAAGAACCTCTTGGGTGGTAATTATAGTATCAATTTCTCCTGAATTTGTTTATTTACTTGTGGGATTTTACATAAACATTTTGATCTTGTTATTGTAGTGACCTTCGATGAGTTAAGGCTTCTTTAACTGTGCTTCTAATACGTGTGTCGCCTTCCTAATTGGATTGAATGACACACTTTTAGTAAGTTGCATCCACTTTGCATATCACAATTTAAATTAGGTAAGTTATCTATTCTTGGCAAGGTCAAACATAGAAACGAATGTTTCAGTTTTCTTTGGTTTGAGGTAGGTAATTACTGAATTTTGCCCCCAGTTCGATTTATTGTTCCTAACATTACAATTCTAACTTTATTTGATAGATGTTACCTATAAGATAGACCAGACCTATCTTGGCAATTCCAACTACGAGAAATTAAATTTGGGAAATTACCCAGCATTTTTAAGTTATAAGTTGCAGTTTTTTAAGTTATAAATTATAAGTTATTTTTTAAGTTATAAGTTCTAGACATTTTAAACTTGCCCCTACTGTCATAAAAAAGGCTCAAGGTTTTTCAGTGTGATATAGAAAGCATTATATGCTGAGTTTCTCTAAGAGACCAAGTCCTTAGTGGAACTTATATCACCAATAAAGCTTATAGGATTAACAAGCTTAAGGTGCAATGAGCAGGCCAAATATTCATTAGTACCACGTGTCGTAATAAAAAAGTCGCTGGAAAAGAGTGTGTGCGGGATGTGGCTAGTCTGTCCATTGTCATACAATTTGTCCAGGAGTGAGAATCTGTGGACTGTTAGATGTTCAATTATTTTTATTACTTAAAAGATTACATGTGACAAAGTTGTGTGAATACAGTTATTACGTCCCCACCTCTTGGTACAGGCGTCTCTTTTGTTAGAGAATTTGGACTTATAGTCCATCACGCTAGCCCTCGGAGGATGAGTAGCTCTTGGCATATTCATTCGAAGTTTGATAGTCTCTCGAACTCGCAACGTTTTCGTTCACCGTTAGAGCAATCGCTCTTCTCACAAGATACTCGAAAGATTGAATTGTAATAGGTGTAGATACAAAAAGTCTATATCACGAGCACCGAAGAGGGCATCGACCGATCACAAACAATACAATTATTACATTACCTAACCTAACCTTCATTTCAGTCCGCTATTGTTCTTAACAGTTTAAATAACAATCTGACCTAGAACTTTGTAATGAATGATAAGGTTGTATTTCAATAAAATCTAATTGGAAAATTCAAAACACTTTATATGAATATTAAAATTCTTACAGAAATAGACGTTTAATTGAGTATTTGTGAATGCAGATAGTTTCGATGTCAAAAATGCAGATTCAAATCCCAGTGCGCCTCTGTTTTTTTTTTTATTTCTTCTGTGGTCTAAAAGATAAAAAGTCTCTTTTTTTAAAGGATAAAGAAAAACATCGCGACGAAAACTGCCTGTCCTAGCAATTTAGCAAATAGCAGTGGACTGGTAACGGGCAAATCGCAGTGAACTGTATATACATCTTTACACTGATGAGGTGTTGACTGCGCTCAGCGTTGATTCGTTTGAAATAAATGAAATAATGTTTCATAAATAACAATTATAATAGGCCCTACATAATTAGTCGTTAATTTGTGTAATAGCATTTGAATTATTCGTGATAACCGGCTCATTATAGGACTAGTTAGATAGACAGAAGTAAGTACGTTTATTCCTCCAACACCATACAAAAAGTCAACCCAAGCAACTAAAACGTAGATAAAATAATTATAATCAAAAATTATACGGAAATGATAAAAATGTGTGTGAAAAGTGTAAAACCTCTACCCCTTTTCTGTTCAGCGCTAAAAAATAAATGTTGAAAGATAATTTAATATTTATAACTATAATTCAATATATTTAAATAAAAGTCCTATTTGCCTAGTGTATGTACAGTACACAGTACACACAACCCATTTTCCAATTTACAAGCGCTCCTAGGGTTCCTAAAACAATTAGGAACCCTCACAACAGCGGCGAAAGGTCTGTGCTTAGTTTACCGTAAAGATAATTCGGTTGACCCTGGCGTGTTATATTATTTTAAATACAGAAATTGTTCGCTTTTGTTCTTCGCTTAAACCTTCAGTAAATTAACCTTCTGCTTACCATTTATCGAAAACTAATATATAAATCTTTTTTGAACTTATTTTTTCTTATTGCTGTGGTTGAAAACTGGTAATTGACTTTCAATGGACGAATATTTTTTGGAAAATTGAATATTTGTCAAATAAGTCTAAATAAAACTTGCCTGAAATATTAACCTTCGTTACTCGTTAAATTTTATTTAACAATTTAAATTTAATTGAGGTACAGCTATAACCGTTTCGTTACACGCCCTCTTAATTTCAGTTTTATTCATGTTTAATTTTAATGGCAATAGACGTCGCTTTCTATACTCATTGTGCATATACTCGTACTAGGTATCCAGTCTGGCGACAGTAACCACTCTCTTGCAGAAGACCACTATGCAATAACACCTTAACCTTGCCGTGTCTTTATCATAACTAGTTTTGCCTAAGTCAACTGTCTAATAAATTATTTAATTGAGCATCTAGCTAGTAGATTATTATTTGTCTGTACATCATAAATTCACATTTAAAAAAAATACGATTCGTCATTTTTTAAAATGATTTAAATCTCAGGTCATGCTATTTGTTGCTCATCCTTATCTATGGTTTTTGTTTATTAATTTATCATTTTAATGACCTACTTACAATAAATAACCCAAAAGAACCCTTGAAAGTTTTCCCTCTTGAAGATTGGTGGTCATAGAGCAACACGATAATCTACTTTGAACGCCCCGCGCTAACATCGGAGTTTGCAACAAGGACAAATTACTTTCGCAAATTCAATTCCATGATTTTACCTCATAGGGCTGAGAGGTATTGTATACTATAACGGATCACGCAGAATAAAAAAAGATATTTTTCTAGAAGTAATGAAAATTTTACTTCGTGATACTGATAAATGATCCACGCTGTTACTGAAAGTTAGTGATGGTCTCTTTCAAATACTTTTGTTATTAAAAATTTACGCAAAAATGTGAATGTTTTGTGCTAAAAGCAAATTTAAATCGTCGTCTATTAAAATGGTTTTTGTATTAGACAGAGCTGGGAATTATGTATTCGAAATACATTTTATGTAAAATGCATACATTTTTTATTTTCCATATAAAATACTTTTTTTTAATGTAGTTTCTTCTTTATTTGAAGTAATTTATATAAATATTTGACATCTGTAAATTGTTTCTTTTTTAACTTGTTCAATTTATGTTTCAAATTTTTCATTCTTCAATTCAAAATTACTCCTTAAATATACATACTTACTTACCGAGTTGTGTATCTGTTGAACGACTGTTTTCGTTTGGTGCAATAATAATTATTATTATTATGACGTCACAAATCAGTGAAATAATGGATTGTATTTGAAAAAGATATTTTGAAAAGACGTATTTACATTTTGTATTTAAGAAATTATTTTTTCATCATTATGTGATAATGTCTCGAAAATTTAAATTTTAATGTTTTCTTCCTTCTCGTTATACGATATTATTATACGATAATATATAGTTTGATGGTTGGTTGCATTAATAATAAAAAAAATTGTTTTTATCATTACCGATTGACCCTAATGAAATAA
This sequence comes from Bembecia ichneumoniformis, assembly GCA_910589475.2. Taxonomy (NCBI): domain Eukaryota; kingdom Metazoa; phylum Arthropoda; class Insecta; order Lepidoptera; family Sesiidae; genus Bembecia; species Bembecia ichneumoniformis. The sequence goes on from OU342520.1 coordinate 2,893,958, forward strand.
GCTACAAGTAAGCGATCCTATAATATTGTGGGTATAACTAAGAAAATGACTATAAATAATTTCCAAGAAGCCTTAATGTACCCCCTCATGAAATAAGGATATCCGATCGGATCGAATGCACATTCGATATGGTTGAAATGTGCAACAAACGTTATGCATGTTACTGCATCGCGTGTGGCACGTTTACACTCATTGTTATGCGAGTAAACATTGACTTCCTACAATGTTCGACACTTAATACCAGATTCAACCTGTTACGTTTGACAAAACATTAAAAACTACCTTTTGCCGCGTCTTCGTCGGCGCCCCTTTTTTTCAGGTGTTAAAACATGCATTCAGTATTGAATATTTCATTTTTAAATAGAAAAAAATCTAATTTTGTTTTAATTTGCAATGAAAACATGATCTAAAATTATCAAAAAAAGCAAAAAAAAAAAAAAGTGGTCTGTTTATCCAATCGCTACTAAACTTCACAGGATCATCCGCTGGGATGTTCTGAGTATTGCTCAAACTTCATTAAAATAGTTTGTGCTGTTTTGGAGTCCATAGGGAACATAGATACATCGATTTATATGAGAAAACTTTGTGTGGGTAGAGCTACCATTTCACATATACACCCTCGCGGCAGCAGTAAATTTTAATATCTCGCTCCTTCCACCAACAGAGCTTCAATCGTTTCCTCTTTTATTAGAATTCCTCGAAAACTACTCCCGTCACCATTGAATGTGTATGCCGAGATTATTCGAAAATGTTTCTGCGAAATCCTGAAGGCTGGCTGAACGGTGAATAAAGATTGAATACATACCTACTCGACATGCTTGCACTTATAAACATCGATATAAGAAAATAATTGTTAGGAACTGCCTATATCAATAGGTTCTTTTGCATAAATTAAAATATAAAGTACCTATACAACTCAAATAGACTTGGACTGTGTAACTTTTGATAACTTGGCATTATTGGTATGAAACACTGTTATTTCTCATTTGTTATAAATACCGGGAATTATGCTCGCAAATGTATTTGTGTGTATGTACTTCTTAGATAGTTTAGAAATTGATTTCTTAAACCTTAAACCTAAACTAATTTCCTGAGCTCATAAATCAGATTTCCAATGATTTTGGATCAGCCTGTCTGTCGTCATAACATTAAATGATCCGATTCCTGATTATTTTTCCAGAAAATCAGGTGGGAAATTAGATATCAAATCAACATTTTTATTTGTATCAGCTGAATAACGAATAAGTTTAAATAAGTTCTTATAACACAGTAGCGACCCGCCCCCGGCTTCATAAGGAGTTTAAATTTTCAAAAATCCTTTTTTATTGCATGCTCACCTTATAAAATAAACCTATGTTCCAAATTTCAGCTTTCTAGTAGTTTTGGCTGTGCATTGATAGTCATTGTATTGCAGCCGAAACAAACGATTTTTCAATGAGTAGTGATTTGCAATGACTGAACAGTGTATGTCTGATGTAATATTCTCGAATTAAACCCGTTGAAGTTTTAGATGTTATCTCATAAACACGGACACTTTAAATTCTCAAATGTTTTTTTTTTCTATTCCAGCACGCAGCGGCATTAGTATGCCTTTACCTCAATCAGAAGAACTTAAACGAATGACCACCGATACCGAAGGACTGCACCGACTCACCGACCGACAAGGAAGAGCCATGTACTACACGAAAACCTCGTTAGCTCCTACCACAAAAATACAAACAACACCGGTTATAATCAACAACGCCACAGACTTAAACACGACTATTAAAGAGACGAGCGATGTGAACTTGAATAGTACAAGTGAAAATGTAACGGAAATAGTTCATCCGTCATTACATTGGACACCGGTGAACGCGACAGAAGTGAATTCTACACTGGATCTGACTAAAAATGTAACTAACAACGTAACAACGGAAATTGCTTATACTAATCTCACTGAGGCACAAAATACAACGAAGAAACGAAATCTAACGAGACCGGATTTCGTTAAAGGAGACACTCTGGAGGGTGCATCGGAGAGCAGAATCGTCACTGAAAAGCCACTGTCGTTGGAGACGACGTTTCTTCAAACGCGGATACCGCCCAATATAGAGTCTTCTAGAAGAGTGATAGACCAAAATAGCCAAGGTGGCATGGACACGGGCGCTATTGCGGGAATTTCGTTCGCAGCACTAGTGTTGGCGGCATTGGCGGGAAGTACCGCTTTCGTTCTCTACAGAAGAAGATATCTGAACAAGCCTCAGACTTTGAATGACAAGTGCTCAAATCCAGATTCAAGCGGATACCTGGATGATAGTACTATTAGGGTTAGTGTGTTTTTAATGGCTTAAAAATTATCTAAGTACTTCCACAGGGTCAAACTGTCTCGGTACCGAATTTTATCCAGATCGGTTTGACATGAAATGGTAACAAAATTTTATATGCGTGATTGATGATAGATAAATCCGATAGATGGGTCAAAACTGTTTTGTGGTCAATACTGTCAAAACAGTTCTTCAGCTATGCCGATCTTGCTCCACTTTTTCAAAAATGGCGACCATTTTATCCATAACAGGGCGACCAGAGCGAGGTGCACTTTTGACATCGAATCAATCAAAATTGAAAACGCTTAAACCAACTTTGTGCTACTCTTAGGTCTGCACTGCATTAGGTCCATAAACGTCACAAATATGTTCACCTTGCATTTTTTTCCTTTTTTGTAATAAAATTTTAAATTGTATGGAATTTCTTCATTAGTTAGATTCACTCATTTTGACAGAAGGAAAAACAAATGAAAAATAGCTGGAAACAACATTTTACTGATTTGTTTCTTTTTTTGATATGTAACCTTTTTAATGTCATCAAAACCAGCCAAATACAAATAGTACACCCAAAGATATTTTATTACAAGTTTATATATACTAAATACGAAAAGACTTTTTCCCTGAACAAAATAGTATAATAGGTGGCACCATCAGTAGTGTTATATTTTTTTAAATTGCGGGCTCGTTAGTAGGTACTTACATATATAGTAAATTACTAAACAATGCATATCAGCTAAATTCAAATAATCTCAAAAGAAAATTGTATACTATACCGTGGCAAACCATCTTGCTCATATTGTATGTATGTTTACTAATCATTATTTTTTTATTAATAGAACATTTCTTTTAACTTATCGGGTTTTTTGTCGATTACTTCCGTGTAGAACCAAAAGGGTTTATGAACCACTCGTAGATTAGCATCCCTAACTCGCACAAAACACAAGTAACACCACATGGTTATGTACTATTATTGTATTCTGTGACATGGTGCTATTTCACGATAATCTTCTGTGGTGGTGTCGACTGTCGTTATGCATCCAGATTGGCTGCCCAGACTATGTCTGCGAAACGCACTCACATCCTGCCACTATTTAATGCCAACAAAAAAAAAGAAATGTACTATACACTATATATTAACTATATATAACTATAACTATATATTTTTAAACAATTTAATTAATAAATTTTTGTTCAATTTCAGGATAATTCCGAGGAGATGTACAGTTTGGACAACGATTCGTTCCTGAACTCTCTAGAAGCCATGACCATACAGAACTATTGGACTGACACAGTGAAACATACCAAATTATAAACATACTACTTTATGTTTAATTTAAAATTTATTAATTTCCTTTAACGGGGTGTGTTACATCGCTAGAAGTAACGAAAATTCTGACAAAGCCCCCCATAGGAATTGAATAAATAATTAGGTATGCATTCCCAAATCGGATATTAATTTTGTGATTTGAAATTGTGAAAATTTCCTACATTAAATTTGTGGTTTTTTTTTGTAGTTTTTGTATTAAAAAAATGAATATTTCTAATACTGTACGACAAAGTTGTATTTTTCCAAATCTATAAATACTGCCCCAGTAAACAGACAAACATAACTTCTGTATCTACTTTTCTCAGGTCTTACTGTAATTATCATTTTATATGAAAATGATAATTACAAAATGAAAAATATGAATTTTTGCCAACAAATAAATGCAAAGACAAATCAAAGCTTTTCCTAACATGACATTGATTATTTATGTATAAGAATTACAATCATTTTTTTATTTGTAATTATTAATTATTGTGGTAACACGTTTAAAATTGTATATAGGTATATTTAATTTAATTTTGTATTTAGTAATTCACCTCAGAAGTGAGTTCTTAATACAAATAGATGGAGTGAGAAAAAGTACTTAGCCCATTTGGGGTTTTTTAGAGTAGAAAATGAATAATAATTAATTGTAATTAAATTTTTAATTAAAATGTTGAATAACTTATTTTATGTCCATGATTAAAATTTAAAAAAATCTATGAAATATATTATGAACATCTATATTAAATGATTATACATTTTAATGTGATAATTAATTTCTATAATATTTTTATTGTTATTTTAGCTGGTGTATTATATGACGTTGCAGGTTTTTATAGTTCACACGAATACAATACTTAGGACAACACAATATTGCACTATAAATAAAATAATTCGGGCTATTTTAAAGAACACAATGTCACGAAATTGTGTTGTCTCTTTGTATTTTATTTGTGTACGTTGTTTAATTTGTTCCTTTCAAACATTCAATTTCTTCGTTTTGTTTACAATTTAATAGTTTTAAATGCCATTTATAATACAGGCTGATTTAATTTATTTGTACCCTGTGAACTGTTCAATTTTTATAAGCATTATCTTTATCACCAAAAGTACCGATGTGAATACAGGTTGTATTTGTAATCTACTATCAAAATTTTTACAATGCGAACTTTTACACTCGCACTTTAGGGAATAGACACTAATGGCTAAAATTTGGATAGTGACTACAAATTCAGCCTGTATATACATACACATAGTTATAGATGTTTATATTTTTGCAACAATCCTAGATGGAAACGAATGCGTAACATATAATTCTGTATTATATGTCGCGAATTTGCGATTGTTTTTATGCAAATTTTCGTTAATTTGGTTTGCATTAGGACAATCCTCAAAAAGTTAATTAGTTAAAATATTAGTTTAACATAATTATATATTCTAATAATTACTATGTTAGTGAAATCTTAATTTAGTTATAAGAATGTGATCTCAGTATGTCGGTTTTGATGTAACCAGCCGCTAAAAATGTGCTAGCTTTAATAAAAAAAAAACATTTACATTTATTTATGATGACCGTTAATTTTGCCTTTATTTTTGGAGCTGTTTTGATTATCAATGAAATCGATTTTGAAAACAAAACTTCATCCATTATTTGATGCTTTGTTTCATCTTTGATCTTTATATGAACGAAAAAGAAAGTAGCTTTACTGAAAGGCCTCGAAACGCAATTGTGTGTTCCAGTATTTTCTAATCTTTTTGTCAAGCTGTATTTATGTCTGCTACAGAATTACATATATTTAAAAAAAAACGCATGTTCTTTTGATTTCTTCTTCAGCATGACTGCAAGATATTTATTTATGTTACTAACATAATTCAACTACAAAAAAACATTCATTTATAACGTCGTTCGTACATACGAGTATATTAATAAAAGCATGGTACATACATATTTTAAACTATTCATACAAATTGTATTGACAAAAAAAAACTAATTGGGAAAAATTTAACGGACTTCACAAATGAAAAACACATACTATTGGACATTGAGCACATTGTCGTGTACATTTTTAATATCGGCACAAAGGAAATAATGCATAATATATGAAAAGTTTTACTTTTATTTTATTTATGGTGTAAAAATATTGATTTCAGTGATTTTCCACATCCGTCCACTATTGTTTCAAATTTCTCTTTGTTGCATTTAAAAAAAATCTTTTCTTTTTTTAATTGGCTTCGCAATCGCTACATTTTAAAAAAGAAAATTATTACAGTGTTGGCCGGTGAAAGATTGTTCATTTGTTATTTAATTTTTTTTTAATTGTATTAAATATATTGTTCTAATTAATTATACTATGAATACTAAATTTTCGGCTGAATATTAAATTTATGGTTGATATTTTCGGCTGGTCCACTTACCATGCCAAGGTGAGGACTTAGATAACCTCGTTAGGGACTAGCTAGACTAGATGGGATAAATATATTTTTTCCCCAGAATATTTTTCGTGTGTAAATCACTCCCCATTAAATGTATAACAAACGGGTCCTTCTTTCTGATATTCCGATAAAGTTGTATTGAACATATTTCCTATCTAATCAAATTCACTTTGATATAATATTATTCTTACTTTTACTTTAAATGAAAAAGCAGGCTGGAAAAATTTATTCCAATTGTTTTTGTCTGTGATCAACGATATTATATAACACAAATTATATATGTGTGAACTACAAACTTCATAAACATTAGCAGACGCAACGTCATTTCTCAAGCAACATTATTCGTGCCGCGCATCTCCTGACAGACCACATGTAAAAGCAAGAGAGAGAGAGATGGCAATATGCGTTTTAATTATGATAGAATGGGATGGAATATGTACTGTGTTGCGTCTGCTATTTATTAAGAAGACTGTTGTGTAAACAGAACTTTAAATATTTAATTTTATATCGTAGCCGAACGCACCTTGACGGCCACATTTCTTACAACATATCTTAAGTCGAATGTATTTATTTTTAATAATACCTTACATTGCAAGTGTGTTTAACATTACATAATTGTCATATCAGAGTTACTTACATTGTAAGAGTTATAATAATAAATGTATAATTCCAAAGTATATTTTGTGTGAAGATAGACTATTGTATTTCATTTAAATTATCCCTTCAACATTTGTGATCAGCTGTGATCATTCTTAGCATAAATCAAAATAAATGTAGACAAAGAAATACGAAATGTGTGTGTAAAATAAATTAATTAATTAATGAAAATGTTTACTTGCGCGAACACAGTCATGTTTACAGGATTTTAATTTATAAACAACTTACTTGTACAAAACATGTTCTACCCGACAGGGGCATGCAAATATTTGTATTTGTTTTAATTTATTATAACTTTTCGTTTTCTTTTTAATAACACATGTTTCAATGTAATGAATTAATTATTTTATTATAATTAAAATCATAAAAACAACAGTCTAATAACCATAGTGTCAAGTGTCCAGTAAATTTAAAATCTGGCAATTCCTTTACATATTTTTTAATTGCCATGACATAAAAACTTCTACTACACAGTTCTAATACATTTTGGTCTTTGAAATAAATTACTTTGACTAGTTAGTTTAGTCGCTATTTTCTAGCAAATAAACACAATGTACATGAAGACATACTCTTAAAGGAAATTATGATGGACTGTCTGTATGCAAGATGGCTCATAAGTTCTACTAGACTCCTAGACCGTGAGCCTGCAACAGATTTTCATGACCAAGTTCCTCTCAGGCGATAACTCATAAAATGCTTCAAAGAGTTATATCATGAAACCTTATTATAAGTAAACTCCAGTTGCTTCTCCGTGAAACTTTATAAGTAAACCGCTCAACGGTTTTTCCTCCATCAATATAATCTGTACACTGCACCCACAAGAAGTGGCTTTCAGTATTTTGTAGTTCTCTTTTTCTTGATATAATTCTTAAGAGATTTCACTAAATGAATTATTGTGCTTTAGAAATCTTTGATCCTACTTTAAAATCCCTCTACGTGTTCCCTTCGCAAGTTTCATCGGTCGTCGGGGAGGCGAGATGCGTCCGACCCTTACAAAAAGAAAAACAAACTATTTAAATACCTACTCAAAACCAGGCCCGCGGGCCACACTATGGCCCCCGAAAGAATTTTAAATGGCCCGCGCAAGTAAGTTTTAAAATACCCACCAAACCGAAAAATCCCTCCAAATTATCTGCAGCGAAGGAACGTAGTACTCTACGCGGGCGGCCGCCCCGCCCGCGTTACGATACAGTCTCATTTTCGAGAAACAATTGAATGCGCACGTGTTATAGTTTAACTGTGTGAAGTTTTTAATTTATATTTTTGTTGATGAGTAATTGGCCCATATATTTTGTCAATTTTGTATTTACATTGGCTGTCAAAGGTATGTTATTAATTAAGTATTCAGAACAAAAAACAAAATGCAGAAATTTTTATAAATCCTTTCATAATAAGTTTGGGTAAAATAATTAGTTATCCTGCCAATATTCAGTTGGAACTCGTTGAACTGCAAAATCATGATACGTTAAAAACCTTTTTGCTAACAAATTGTCTTCGAAAGCACAAAATTCTTCCGAAGATTTTGCAGATTTCTGGAAATTGCTACCAAAAGCAGAATTTCCAGCTATAACTGACCTGGCGTTACAGTTTCTAAGTAGATTTGGATCAACATATGTCTGTGAAAAAGTTTTTTCAGACCTATTTTATTTCTTAACATTGGGTTTTTATGTCCTGAGAGTAACTGAAATAGAAATTGTCAGTGGCCCGTCGTGAACGTCTGAATACACCATTTGGCCCGACTGTTAAAAAGGTTGAGCAGCCTTGGGCTAGACCTACTTGCAACCACGGCGGGGTAAGCCACTGCAGGTACAAGTGGTCCCCGGGCTGGAGGTCCCTCGCAGGCGTTGTATCTTGGTTGCGCCTCGAATGTGAAAAGCGGCGCGACGGTCTTCCTTCTCAGTGGCGAGGCAGCTGTGCATCATGGTCATCATCAGCAAACGCCGCGTTTGCTGCTGTGATGGGGTCATCCTGGTCCAATAGGATGTGTAGAGGTCTGACTGTCGTGTGATTCAGGTGCAGTCGCACGTCTAATAACAATCGACTGACTATCGCAAAAAAAATAGGTAGTTCGATAAATTGTTACAATCGAATAATTCGATTTGTTGAGAATATCTGTGTTTGTTATTTGTGAAATGCATAGAAATATAACTAAAGTTTTAGTTATATTTCTATGGTGAAATGTCTATTTATTCTAGTGATGGGTAGCTATAGCTGTAACTAGCCAAATAGCAGCTATAGAGGCAATAACTGTGGCTATGGTATTTGTGTCATTATACCTGGCTACTGCGGCTAGCCGGTTAGCGCTACTCCACAGTGCACACAGAACATTACGCTACTCTATGACTACGGTAACTAACTGTTAGTTTTAGTTATGAATAGCCGAGTCGATAGACGACAGATGTAGCTACGTATGCCCGTCGCGTCGCCTACGCGCTTACTGTTCCTTGAATATTTATACATTTAACATTTACGCTCTTTGATATGTTTTGTTTTATTAAAACTTTCTTGAACAATCTTTAATAGAAAATAAAAGATTACTGTCTCGAGTTCATGTATATTCAACATCGACATCAACAGAGTGAACGATGTAAAATTATAAAAATGTGACCCAGGTACATAGAGGCTCCGTCAGGGTAATACAAAAAATTTAAAAAATGCATAAAAATAAAGTGAAATAAAGTCGTTAGAGACCATAGATAAAATTAAATATGCGAGACAACTACGCTACGGGCATATAATACTCGGCTATGCTAGTTAAATAATATCCCTTACGAGGAGGAGGTATAAAGTAGCCAATAGCTGAATAGCTGGTATTATAGCCGCTATTCAACAACGAGTAGCCGGTTAGTTATGCTATTGCAAATTCGGCTAGTTACCCAAGACTAATTTATTCTTAGTCTATGTGAAATGTCAATGAGTTAGGATACTCTGTGATCTTAGCTCTGTGTTATAGATATACTCTATACCTGGTTAATATACCATAGAATATTATTTTATGATTATACCATACCATAGTAGAGGAGAATAGACGGTAAGTTACTCTATGATAGACGGATTATACAGCCCTACAGATTACCCACAAAATATTAAAATTTCGTTTAAGATAGGCTTCCGGGTAGTCAATCGATCGGAAATAGTTTGTGAATTCCGAATTTGTAATATTTTGTGGCTAATCCGTATGCCTTAATTAACAATTAAATTTCTAATTAACTACGTAAAGTCTGTTCATTCTTACTTGAGAGAAAAGGTAAACAAACCTTATACGATCACAAATCACGTCATTACGGAAGAATCTCATAATACAAGTTATCACAATAAACCGTAGTTACTGGTTCAAACATTAACGCATTGATTTTGTCTAAAAACCGCTTTAAATTCACTTGAAAAATACAATTATATTATTCATCAAATATCGGAATTTCTGACTATTGACAACTTGTCAGAGAGACATTTTATGTAGGGATGGGACTAAGTGTACGAAAGAACGATTGGGAACGGTTGTGATATTCATTGTTATTTACTCTATGTTTTAGATGTATACATAATCTGTTGTGGTTTCATATGACAATACTTGACATTAATCATTCGTCCTGACGCGTAATAGGGTTAGGTACGAGTGCTCACTTACGTTTTTTTGCGATTTGGACTGGTTTATTTATCTTACTATATATATCTTATACTGATGACCTATAGGCTACTCTTCTAGGACATTGATTTTGCACACGATTGGAGTTTTTTAATTTACCGATTTTTAAAAGTTACGTCTTTTTATTTATTTTCATCATTATTTTAGTACTATGTATTTAAATAAATAAAAACTATATCAATATGAACGATATATCGTATCCAGAACAAGACTAAAATTCGAAGAAAGAGCCCGCCCTTCACTGTGAGCTAACAAAAGGTACTTAATAAAAATTTGCGTGATTTTAAAATGGCGTTGTGATATAATATATTAGTACAAATTAAAAAAAATAATTTGCACTATCATATTGTTTTGTTTTAATCAATTTTTATCATTCACCGAATGAAGTTCATTCAATGACTCCCCATCACTAAATTGTGTGGGTACGCCATATTTGTTTACCTTTTTTATCAAGTAAGAATGAACAGACTTTAGTCACAAACGAAATGAAAGGCGTCACAAACGTTTACAAACAATTGATCAAAGCAAAATTTTAATATTTGAATTTTTTGGGGCTAATCCGTAGGGGCTGGATTATACCCTAGCTAGAATAGGGTGTATTCGTCAAGTAATTTGTGAAATCGTGATCGTGAGCAGAGGGAGTAATAAATAAGTAATAGTGTTCTGTGTGACTGAGTGCCTAATCCAAAAAATATACTACTCTACTCTCTAGCCTAGCGAGAGTTCTAATGAGATGAGTGGCTGACTGGGAGTTTACGAAATTTTAATTGTACGTTTTATTTTAATTTTAAACATCTAAAATGGTTCAAGCTTGGTACATGGACGATAAAACATCAGATCAACGTTTAGAACATCATAAGAATCCACCGCACCACATTTCTTTGGAGGAATTGTATAAGAAAACTGGAGTTGAGTATTTTAAAGTACGTAAGTGATTATTGCCCTTTGTGACATTGTTTTGATAAAGTATTTTCCACGCTTCCAAAATAATTGATAACATTTTAATTAATACCTAATGTCAAGATATAACGCATATAAATCCCTTGTTTCTTTAAAAGTGTTACGTTTATTGACTGGTTTTACCTACCTATTTAATTATTGAATATTTAATCTTTATGTTCAGCTTACTGTCAATACATATGCTGTGGATGGAGTTCTGGATAAAATTAAAAAAGATAGAGGTTATACATATGAAGATGAGATGACATGTTCCAAAGATTGTCTGCCCAACTATGAGGAGAAACTCAAATCTTTCTTCACAGAACATCTACATACCGATGAAGAAATCAGGTAATTATTATTAAAAACTAGCTGACCTGACAGCCATTGCCCTGTCAATTTCATATAAAATATAAGAATTATGAACACAAAAAAGCAAACAACAAAATTGGTTATGCCGTTTTCCTGAGTTAACATGTATAAGTTTTGTCAGTTATTGTCTCGTCAATCAAAAGTTTTTGGCTCAGCAAAGAAAAAAGGCAGTTTAGTAGGTGCATAAGGTTGTAATTATTTTTCATTATAGTCTCCATTGACCTCTATACACTTTTTGGATCATTTAATTAACATTTTTGCCTTTTATAAAAATATTCAGAAATTGTGTCTTCAAAATGAGCAATAACTGCAGTGGCCACTTAATTGTTACTAGAAACTCTTCTACCCCCTTAAGTCAGACTTCAGCTCCTAAAATAAATAATAGTCACTGGGTACTAGGTCTGGACTATGAGGTAGATGAGGTAGAATTTCTATGAAGCCACATCTTAAAACAGCAGCCTTCGCTACTGCGGTGGTGTGGACAGGCGTATTGTTATGAAGAATCTTGAAAATTAAGACAATTAAAATGACATGTCTATTACGTCGCGAAAAAAGTCTTTTCGCATATAGTATGGATAAACTTGTAATAAAATAAAATAAATGTAACTTTTGAACCTTCTTAGTATATCTATCATTTATCATAGTATAATATTATAGTATACTATAATTATTAAGTATAGTATATTTACATAATTATAATTGTTTTTATCAATGTTATTAAAATTATAGGTAAGATATTAAAATTTCGTTTTTTTTATTGTACTCATTAAACATAGGCACCCTGAAAGCTTAAATAATCAAACTAGTAAGAAATATTCTAAATTTCGTTATAAATATATTGCTAGTTACTGCAAATAATTTGATGTCTTCAAAGATACTTCTGTGTTCCATCATTTGGGGGTAGCAGGTGAATAGGTGGCTACTGTCGCCTAAAACTCAAGCAACACCACAGGTGCTTCAAGTGCGCAGCCTACCATAGTAGGATTAAGAATAAGGAATCTTCTGTGAAGTGACTTAGAGACCTACTATAGGCCCATATTACAATGCTTAATCTGATGCTAGAACTGCTTTTTGCTTTGTTAGTTCTACCATTTGAAGCTATACTAAAAATGTGTGCCAGAATGTTTGTTGAAGTGCCTGTCAAAGCTGAAGCGACATCCACATTTGGTGTGCAGCCAAAAATACATTTTTTTATTCAGGTTTGTTCTCGATGGATCTGGGTATTTTGATGTGCGAGATGGTGACGACCAATGGATCAGGATCGCTGTGTCTGCTGGTGACATGATTATCATACCAAGTGGCATTTACCACCGGTTCACTCTCGATACTAATGTGAGTATACTATTATTTAATAAATTAGTTGAATTATCGCTTATAGTCTAAATATAAATATTAATAGGAATAACTATTGACATAAAACACACAGATAGTTTATTATCTGCATACTATAGGATACTTTTTATCAATGTTAGATTCTTAAGGGATCCTCTAAAAATATAAAAAATTCGGCGCTACTGTCGTCAACAGTGACGGCGCCACCGTTGTCACAGCGATAAATATGTCAGGCGTTATAACTCATATATTTTCATTTTTCAACGCATACGAAGTCGCGGGCACAGCTAGTGTAATAATAATGCAAAAAATATTACAATGATACACAACGCCATCTATCGGATGCTTTGTTTACACAGCCTAGAAAACAAAAGATGTTGAAGTATCAATAAACTAAACTTACACCACTATCTGTTAAAAACCCTTCCTTTATTCTATAAAGACATTTAATTTCCAATAAAGACAATTTGAAGTCATTAATCGCGATAAAAACCATCCTATCTCTTGGTTAAGTAGTTTCGGAGTTTACCGCGGACAAACACCGAAACACGGGATTTTTATAATATATAAGAATATCCAAAGGTCAGCAGGCAGACTGATCCCATTCAATCAATGTTACTGTTGGTTACTGGCAAATAGATATAAGCATCACTTACGAGTGGATTCAAGTGCGCTATACTTCGATAGGATAAAGAGGGAATAGCAAATGAGCCTTAGCATCCCTTACAGTAACACTACACGCTTGCACGTCTTTTGCAAGTAGCGATCACTGTCCAGACGTCTTTTGCAAGTAGACATGTACTACAATACAATTCCTTGATGTATTTAAAATGTTTATTTCAGAACTACATAAAAGCAAAACGTTTTTTCATCGGTGAACCAGTTTGGCTGCCTCACAACCGTCCCGCAGATGAAATGCAGTGCCGGAAAGAGTACATCGAAAAGCTGCAAAAAGGTTTCACACCTACCGCTTGTTAATTAGGTTTTTACTGTTACTGTATTCAGAGATTGTTTTATATTTTTCCAGTTCCAACCATTCATGTAATAATAAATTTCTGTCAATTTAATGATGTGAGGGTAAAAAGCATCCCAAGGTTCTATGTAACCACAGATCATATTATAATGAAATATTTTTCGCTTGAATTAATTAATTCCCAATATATATTTGTTACAGGCGAATAGATTTTCGTAATAAAAAATTAATATATATTACAGAGCGTTTTGACCTATAGTATGTGCATTATCATCTGAGTCGTCCAGTAATAATCATTTTTATCCGTCTATCTCGCTCGCACTTACAGGTCTTATAGAGTGGTATAGTGCTGTGCGTAAGAGAGGTGCATTCGGTTGCTATCGCCATTGACGTTAATTGCTCGACGAGTCAGATGATAATGCGTCTACTATAGCTAGATAATACACTAATAGATTTTTTCTAAATGAGCTGTCAAAAACAAGTTTGCTTAGACAGTAATTAGATTGTCTTAAGGAAATAAAATATCCATAAATTCACGTTCCATGCATAATAAAATTATATCATTCATTTAGTGTATTTATTTGGTATCATTTATACCAAATAAATACACTAAATGAATTTATTTATTTGAAACCAGCGACCCGCCTCCGGCTTTGCATGGTTGCAACTTTTTTCTGGCAATCTTTCACATTTATCGCTCTTTGCATTAGTGAAAACCATATCAAGAACCGTTGAATTTTATTCTTAAAATATCTAACAGTGTATTATCTAATCGTAAAAAATATATATATGATAATGTCAAATTTTGAAATTGGACAGTTTGATATAATATTTATCCGATTTCCATAATCACACACAGTTAGCTGTCGTCTTGGTAGATATATAACTTAGGAGTTATTAAATTTTATGTTACATTAAAATTATTATTTTTTAAACAATTATACATACCTATATTTGTCAATATTCTATATTGTACGATTATATGTTTCTTATTGGATAAAAGATAAGTTAAAAGTTTTTTGCTTGAGAAATTAAGTTTTTTCTTAGTCTTCCAAATACCATTTTCTATTTTTGTTAAAAAAAAAAATAAACTAAGAATGTATAAAACATACAAATGTATCTAATGTGTAATACACACTTGGAAAATGTAGTTTGCTCAACTTCAGATACTCATATGATACATTCTATTTTGAAAATGTAAATAGAGATATTTTGTTACCGTTTTATATCTGGAGTGTAATGTCAAAGATATATTTTAAATAAATTTTACTTGTTTTATAACACTTGCTTATTTGTACGTCATTGAAAAGATTTGTAGCATTTTACTTTTAAGCTTTTTTAACTGTTACTGAATATTATTGCATACTAACTGTTGCAAAGGATTGTTAATAATAAAGCGCCGTCTAATACCAAGGTACTGACATTAAAGTATAAAATATCCCAATGAGACTTAAAACAGCTATCTATAGGCTTCTAACGTTTTAATCCAGAACTAATGGTACATCTGTATGCCATGTTTCGACCAAATCCATTCAAAGTTTTACGAGTGGTAACAAACTTGTGATTTTTCTTACAAATTATATACACAAACCTTTCTCGTTTTATTTAGTAAAACGTATCAAAATCCATTGGGTGGTTTAGAAAAAGTTAGTGGAGAAATAAACAGAAGCAGACAACAACTTTGTTTTATAATATGTATAGATATAGAATATTCATATAGATATAGACTGTTAAGCAACCTTTTCTGTGTTGTACGTTGTACAGGGTCGAGGCATCTGGCATGGACACTTACCAGACGCTTACAAGCTTTTGAAATGATATAGCCGCATGTTACGGATTCTGAACAGATCGCATAAAGAACTTTTTTTTTTTTTTTTTTTTTAGGAGGGGAAATGCATTTACGCACTATTCGTCGAGGGGACGTCTCGACGAGGAA
Organism: Bembecia ichneumoniformis; assembly: GCA_910589475.2. Taxonomy (NCBI): domain Eukaryota; kingdom Metazoa; phylum Arthropoda; class Insecta; order Lepidoptera; family Sesiidae; genus Bembecia; species Bembecia ichneumoniformis. Next base: position 2,909,858 of record OU342520.1, read on the forward strand.
TAGTGTGGGACTCACCCGGTGAGAGTCAACGGAAATACCCACTAAAACCCCTCCGGGTTCCACCATCGGCGGTGGTGTGGAACCGAGGTTACAGCTAGGCCATGTCCTCAGATCCCACAAACCGCTATGTCCGAGAGCGGACTCATCACTTGGCGCTTTTTTGCGCCGTCGCGCTGGTTGCGGCAGCCCACTGGAACCCCTGTGAGCAGCCGCGCATCAGTTTTGGTATTTTCAGGACGCCAGATGTCCCGTTCTGGCGCCCTAAAATTATTACCCGACGGTCACCGCGGCATATGCGCGGCGACGTCGGCCGACTCTTCGGCGCCTGAGTGGGTCCGCCTGGGGGTCCTCCTCTCGGGACCGCTCCCTGGCCTCTTTGCCACTCATGGCCGCTTCACAGAATGTCTTGACGGCATTCCAGCCGTCAAGGCTGTCAATCATTGCTCTGACGACAGCTGGTAGGGATAAATCCCGTCCCACGACTGCCGTCAGAGCTGCTCTCTCTTGGGCCCACTCTGGGCACTCCTCCAACACATGTTGGGCCGTATCATTTTATCGCGTAAAGAACCTGGGTATAATGAACAATAAGGCTGAAATATTGAAAACAATAAAAGGCAGAAAACTGGAATACTTTGAACATGTGATGCGCGGCGAGAAGTATGATTTGCTGCAGCTAATCATGTAGGGAAAATACAAGGTAGACTCAAAGCGGGTAGACGACGCACTTCGTGCCTCAAAAATCTCCGTTAATGGTATGGTTGGAGTACCAGATCGCTAGTTCCGCCGCCTCAAAGGGTCAGGTAGTCATGATGACATGTGGATCCAAGATGCTAAGTTGGAATTGAAATCTCGTTTGCCAAAAGAAAGTTAAAGCACAATTTATGTCTGCTTTTTTATTATTTAATCATTCCTAAATAATAATACTTGGCAGCCTACTCTGTGAGATTTTTATAAAAAGTATATGCAAATTTTTTACTTCTCTATTTTTTTTATGTTGAGGTCGATAAGACAGGCTGACAGTCCACTTGATGGTAGGAGGCGACAGTCTCCTATAACAAGCGCAGGTGCTGCAATGTTCTGCAGACTACAGTAGGATTAAGGATAAGGGGTTGGGAATGGTTAGGGAAATGGGCTCTGGCATCCCTTACTCACTCACCGAAACAACAACACACGTGATCTATAAGTGGTTACTGCCGCCAAACGAAACGCAGTGTGTCCTGCCACTATTAAAAATACCTCTATGTGCTTTAGCCGACTTTAAGCATTATTTCGTTGTGTGAAGGCCTCTAAACAGTTAGATACCTATCATACAAATAACGATTTCTTAAAAGTGAAAGTGTAAAAGACTTAATTAAATTTGTACATGGAAATTATATCCACAAACCTTCCTCATGTAGCGCTCTTTCCATTGGTGAAATCCTTTGGGAGTTTTAGAAGAAGTTAGCAGAGAAACAGATTTCGCTAACAAAACCGAGAAACAGCCCTTAAGGTTGTGAACAATTCCACGCAGTAATTTCATAAGCGACGAGACAGATGGCGCTACAACACCTAAATTGCTAAAAATTAAAACCTAAGTTCCAATTGACTAATAAATATTCCAAAGAGTATTTAATAAGCGTTAATCTGGAAATATTTAGAAAAAGTACCACCATGACCACGTAGAGCTTCGAATGTAAACTTGTGATCGAGTGTCATATTATTAATACATCCTACTTACTGTGATATTTTCATTGTAGTGTTTTATGAGAGCTTACAAAGTTTATTCTTGGGCGAGAATACACGAAATAGGGAGAAACATGTTCAATATCTGGTAACGTTTTAAGTTTTTAAGAGAAAGAGAGCAATTCGTTTTTAAAACACCATAGAACAGTGGTGTTCAAACTTGAACTGCTTTCGATAGACTTGTTTGACTAGAAGCGATCGAGTCGATAGGTGCCGCAAGAATGTGTGATACTTAAGTAATGTAGGTGGGTAGGGTGTAGGTAGGTCATAGGTGTAAGATCACCGGCCAGAAGTTTCCAAAAGAATCTACAGGAATCAGACGTTGCGCGCCGCGGTTTTTCTCTGACACCGTGCGTTCCTTTAATAAAGCTACCATTCCCCTTTACTTTTTTTATTCCTGCATAAAAATGAGGGACTTAACGAGATTATTCTGGCTGAAATGTCGTCATGAAACAAAAATTGTGAATTGACCGTTTGAGCACCACTGCCATAGAATAAGAACGCTATAGTTTATACTCTGATTATCGCATACACACGTACTTAGTAAAAAATGAAATTTACCTAATACCTGGTAGGTAAATCTCCCAAATGGAGTTGGGGGTGTCTCGTCACTGCCGAGATATAGAAAGAAAGAAAGCAACATTTATTCCTCTAATACAAACAGTAGGTATGTGAACAAATAATAATTACGAACAAATATATAAACAAGTAACAAAAGGAAAAGGAACCCTGGCTCAGTGTACAGTTGTGGTGCAGACCACAACTCTGATATTCTGCCAGGGACAAGATATTGTAAATACGCAATAGCACACGAGAATGTACAACAAATGGACCGACCGTCCCCAAATAGCCTTTAAAATTATGCATGGGACATTTTGGGAATAGTAAACTAAATATTTATTGAAAGTTGCAAAATGTCCACAATTATAATTATAAGTGGACATTTTGGGAACAGTAAAAATATTTATTTTTGTAATTCCCAAAATGTCCCAAATTGGACATTTCTTGTGGGACATTTTGGGAATAGACCCCCATAAATTGCTGTCACCACCCGTCCCCGTGAATCAAAGACCTAAGCGCTCCTCTGCAGATCCGTTAGTGATGAGCGAAGTCGTTTCTTAAAACATCCCAGTGATGTAAGACCGATAAGCGAGGGCGGAGGATTTACATATTTAGTAGATACTAACGACTTGCCCCTACAACTTTTTTCTGAAAAATCACATACAAAAACCTTCCTCGTTTATTGCTCCTTCCATCAGTGAAGATCATATCAAAATCCGTTGGGTGGTTTGGAAGAAGTTAATGGAGAAACGGACATAGGTGGATAGCGAGTTCGTATATGTAATATATAAATAACGTAGGTACTATCTAAAACTCTATTCTATGTGGGTAAGAAATTTTATATTCAAAAAAATATGGCAAATATTTTATTTTTATCTATAGGAAGCTATATAAAGCATGTATAGTATGTTTTTTTGTTTGTATGTAGGCGGCAATCTTCGAAACTACTCATCGGATTTTAAAAATTTCTTCACCAATAGTTAGAATACAATTTCAGGATGGACATTGGCTATAAATTTCATGCTGCCAAAGCCGCGGACACCCAGTAATCTAAAAATAAAGATTCAGCGTCTGGCAAATGCAGCAACAAAGAGGTGTCAGGCATTATATTGCTTTACACATTTCGTCAGGAGTTATATCCTTTATTTTTCAACGCGGACGAATTATATTTAATCTTTTTGTACTTCACCGTAATATACTTCCAACATAAATGTTGGAAAAATGTGCATTTTAGTTAAAATCTCAAATACAATAGAGAATGGGGTTGGTAGGATACGATATCCAATCTGGCAAATTGAACCACGTCGTGGCGTTCGGGAAATAACAATGCATCTTTCCATCTAATGTATATTAGTCCCTTAAATCTAAAATCTTAAACATTATGTTGGTAATGAGACATAAGGCATCTAACTGTTGGTCTGTTGAGGAGGCTTGAGGTTACCCAACTTGCTTCCCTACGCGACAGTCTTATGAAGAAATTCGTAGGAAAAATAAAGTCTCCGACATTGCTCATACACTTATGTAGCACGCTAAAGTGACAGCGAGCAAATCACATACATATCTCGTAGAAACCCTCAGAACAATAATGTTAATGTTCTGAGTAGAAACCAGAAAGAGTTCAAATATAACAGTTGAATATCTTTGGTAGAAACCATAGATAATGGAATGGAAACCATTATTAGTGAAAGAAACTAAAATCTTTATGCTGGTTACATAGATGAGGATATTCTGTAAACAATTTTAACATGTCATTAAGTAGTGGCATGGCACACTGTTCGCAGTCATTTGGGCAGCCCGTCTGGCGGCAGTAACCATCCCCTTACAGGAGACCATCGTGAAATAAGCACATGTGCTGTTGTGTTTCGGTGAGTGCGTAAGGGGTATGCTAATCCCTTATCCTTAATCCTCATCGATGTTAATCCTACTGTAGTCGGCAGCGCACTTCCAGCAGCTTTGGCGTTGCTTGTGTTGTAGGCGACGGTAGCCACCTACTATCAAGTGGACCGTCAGCCTGTTGCCGATCTTAACATTATAAAAAAATTTAATATCCAACACACTGTGAAAGTGTTTACAAAATAACATACAACAGCATAGAAATACAAATTGTGTTTCTATACGTAGAAATACAAACTGTGTTTCTATACGTAGAAATACAAACTGTGTTTCTATACGTAGAAATACAAACTGTGTTTCTATACGTATTCCACACATGTACACGGCATAATGACAATAGCACATGACTAAGTAATTACAACTACCTTCTAATATCATGTGACATTGCGGCCGCGTCGGCCACATCGGCGCCGGATAATTCATTCAAATCGCTCCACAACGACATACAATACGTACATTTATTTTGTTATTTTCTTTTAATAATAACACTAACTTTATTCCGCGACTTCGTCGCCCTTAACCGATTCATGGTGGATGATGCCTCAGGGGCATCATAAATATTTTTTCCATATGGCGGATGATGCCCCAGGGGCATCATATTTAGTTTTGTTGAATCTTTTGTCCCTTGAAAGGTTAAAACTAAGTAAAATTACTAGTATTTTTCCGAGAAATCATGTCTATAGTCTTCGTTTGTGAATTTATCGTTTATTTATTTAAAATAAGTATCTATTTATTATAAAAGTAACCTTGTAAAAAAGTTTTAAACCACTGAAATCTTAGAAAAATCCATAATAAGGTTACTTTTATAATAAATAGATACTTATTTTAAATAAATAAACGATAAAATAAACGATTATTATAAATAAACGAAAATTATACGTTGATGGCTGATGATGCCCGAGAGGCATCACTATCGTCTATGGCGAATGATGCCCCTCCGGCATCATGAAAAATTTGTTGGCCACCACGAGCGTAAGTTTGTATAAAAGGCCGCCGCATTGAATCGGTTAAATTTGGCCTGAAATTGTGCCTTCAGTCTGGCCTCGACAGAATCCTACACAAGTCAATTATATGTTAGCATTTGAAGCCATGCTAATTATTGCTAATATTGAGCATATACCTAATATGTAATAAATATGTATTTGATAATTTATTTGTTCATTCATAGCCAAGTTCGCGGCGATTTCACAGTCTTAGAAAGTATTTTATTGGCGTAGGTTTTGAAAACATTTAAATAAAAGTAATTTTTGTCACTGGCAAAATGTTACGCGACGCTTTCAAGAAGAAAAAGAATAAGACATTCACTTGACAGTAATTGTCGCATTCCTCTCTCAGTAAAGATGTAATTATAATGTCAAAAATGAATTTCCACAAAATAAAACCAATATTTCGATTAACACCGTTCAAAATCTAAAGAGAATATGGCGTCTTTTATAAGAAACAGGTCTATTATAAAGTACAGTGTGTCTGGACAGAATAAAATATATAATAATGTAAATAATTATTATTAACAAAATTTTCTTCTATTTTTATATTCTTCTGTAAACTATTACCTAGGTACTTAAGGTGATGCGTATTCTACATCTAACTACGCTTCATATATATAGGTATATTCTATATACAATAATTTTTTTATTGAATAATAGACATTGTTATTCAATAAAAAAAATTATAAAATAATATTATTGTTTTATTTTTTTCAGAATAAAGTCATATCTCCAACAATAGCATGGTGGAAACAAGCGGAATAATTATCTTCACATTGTGGTATTTAGGCATTGCTTATTGCTACTACATGTAAGTACTTAAACACCTTTAATGTCCTAACATCACAATGAGATGTTTTTATTTGAATGTTGGAAGGCAGGTTGATGTACCACTTGATGGTAAATGGTCACCGCCGTCCTTTAACACATTTAATGGTAGCTGTCAAGCTTGACACGATAAGGGATAAGGGATCTGCTATTCCTTACTTATTCACTGAGACACAACAGCCCGTTCATGTAGGTCGCCTGTCGAATTTTACTTAAACAAATAATAATACACTTTTTATTACGTTCGTTATGTGCGTTTCTTATAATAATATAAGGAATCTCATAAATTATTATTATTAACTTAATTATTTTAAAGAAAGAAAGAAAAGACATTTTAAATGCACACAATACAAAGTTTCCAATAAATTTTTAATGCCAATGATATCGTAGTTTCCAGGGCATGCATCCAGTGCCTCGGCTCAAATGGGCATTCAACTCAGCACATTGTGCTGTGTGCGCTAAAAGTCACAGAGCCAATGACTGATTTTTCTTTGGGGACCTCATTTTGACGTAACGGACGTCCGCCCAAGGTCATAATAAATAGATACATATAACAAATGTAATCTATACAAATAATAAAATCGTAAACGAGCCGTGTCTGGACATTGGATTTAACAAAAACAATTTGTACACCTTGTATCTACTTATGTTACCGAGGTCAAAAAAATAGTTTATAGAATTTTTGTCTATTTGTCTCTGCGTTTGTGCACGCTAATCTCAGAAACGGCTTAACCTATTTGAATGCGGTTTTCGCTGATGCATTGTAGCAAGCTTCCCGTAACATTTAGCGTTTGTTTCATTGCAATCGGCGCGCTATACCAAATGCGACCCGTACGAAATTGCGGGCGAAGTTTTTAAATATAAATATTAGATTGTTTGAGATGCTAGAAGCTATAACCGAGGTTTTAATTTACTTTTAATTTTTTAAATTGTATATTTTCTCTATTTTCAAATAGATAATTCGTAAGGGAAAACAATTTATATATTTAAAAAAACATTCATTTTAATATGTTACTTTAGTTACTATATCACATTACTAAGTATTTTTATAGGCACATAGATACATTGTAAGAATGTATGTAAATTATAGTTACATGCATATCAATATATTATCTGTAAAGTGTCATCATTTTATGCCAATGTTAAAAGTCCAACGCTTCAAAAAGAATATTTTTAGTGAATCTCTTGCAACACTAAAATGTAAGAGCTTCTTTTTTTTCATCTATACAATTTCCTACCTCTGCTAGTTAGGCCATATTTTAAACTAGGCCATGCGCGCAGTTTGGGGGGGAGGGGTTGGATATTCACCCACCCTTTTAATGGAGGCAACTACGATTAACGTCAGATGTTGAAACTTCGTAATTTTCGCATGGAAGTGTTTTTTTTTATCGAAGGACAATTCATTATAATACAAACAAACCACAAAGTAAATTGATTCTTGACACGTTTTTGTCATGCGGGAATAATATTCGTATTTTTTTTTTCTTTTTTAAAGAACTTATGTTGATTTAAGAAAAAACAAGCAATGTATATTGTGTTCCGTGTTCGATTCAGAGAGGCTACAATCGCTTTATTTATGACGAGCTGGTACCCGCGAATTCGTCTGCCTTGAAAAATGAAATAATGCCTGACATCTTACGACGGTGACGCCGCGCCGCCACGGCGACAGCGGCGCCCAATTCCTGGCAAGGCCAAATTTGAAAGTTCATTTTCAAAATTGGCCTGCCCGAGAATCGAACCCGGGACCCCTGAGACAGTGTGTTAGGCAACATGCCTTATAATCCACCTCCATAACGGGATTCTCACATACGCAGATAAGTCTTCTTGTGCTGTTTTCCTTTATCGACCCAAAAGACTCGTATTCAAAACTGTGTCGGCCGTTTCAGCAACTGAGCTTTCGCTCCAACTTTTATACAAATTTCTATAAAGCTATGCGTAATTTCAAAGCATGAATGAAATAAAATATGAATGAACGTATCCAATAGCAGCCCAGTTCCTTGGCAGTTATGCAATACTATGTCGTTGGAGCTCGATCGATAAGGCCTTACTCAACACCCTTATAACTATAGATACGTATACCTACGGGTGTGTCGACTTTTACGTAATACTGCGGACATTTTAAACAGATAACGGCACCCAGGGGACTAGGATTCCAGCACTGAGTTATATTCTTTATTGGCTTTTAAACGAAATAAAAGATAGGAAGTATTTGCGTAATCATTTGATTATTGCAAGCCTAAACGAAGTCACCTCTGTTAATCATTCGTTAATTTAAAGACAATCGATTTCTCTGACGTCTGTAATGCTTGAACTATTACTTTGTTTTACTTTGTTTTCGTTTTTTTTATGTTAATATCGGTCAACTTGATGGTAGGTGGCTACCATCGCCTATAACTCGCAAAGCTACAGGTGCTGCAAGTGCGCTGCCGACTACAGTAGGAAAGGGTATTGGGAAGGGATAGGTATATGGGCTCTGGCATCCCTTACTCACTCACCGAAACACAACAGCACACGTGCTGTTATTTCGCGGTGGTTTTCTGTGAGGGGGTGGTTACTGCCGCCAGACGGGCTGCCCAAATGACTGCGAAACGCATTGTGCCCTGCTACTACTTTCCAGATTCAGACCAGAGCCAAATTTGAAAAGTTCGTTTTTTAAAGTTGACCCTGCCGGGAATCGAACCCGGGAACTCTAGAACAGAGCGTTAATGGCAAGCACCCTAACCACACATCCAACGGGCTCGTCAAATGTATTATGCAATATAATGTCTTTATATAAATTAATGTAATAATTAAATCGATAGGTACTAATGGACCTTTTATTGCTTGCCATAGATTTTATCAAGTTTATATTTATGTAAAAATATCTAATAGTGCAACTGTAGCCCACTGCCCAGTGTTGTTTTCATGAAAGTGTATGCTCTTAAAAATAAAACTATATTATGCAATGAGATAATCATTGTATCTATTGGATCGAATCCAATAACTAGGCTGAAGTTCCGTGGGCAAATGTTTAACATAACTCCCGAATCGCTAACAGTGAGAAACGCACGAGCTCAAAATATTACGTTTGTTGTATGGCCCAAGGTATAGGAGACAAGGCCTCTTTTTTAATCTATATAACTTTTTCAGATTGATTCTTTTTGCCTATGTTTTATATATATACTAGCGACCCGCCCCCGACTTCACCCGGGGTTTAATTTTTATATATATGTATTTAAACATTCCCCGTTTATCCCTCTTTGCATTAGTGAAAACCGAATTAAAATAGGTCTACCCGTTCACGCGTGATGCCGTGACCGAGGGAAATAGGGATTCATTTTTATATATAGAGATATAATATATCGTTGAGTGTCATAGGTAAAAATGAAATAATGGCATCAAACCGTTTAAAACTTACACATAAATAAAATACTTTATTTTTTATTAAAAAAAAAGTTTATTTTTTAGTTTTCTTATCTATATCTATACACATATTTGTTTCTTTATTTTATACATAGTCGCTGTCCGCCTCTGTATTTCCCCGCTAACTTCTTCAAAATCACCCAACAGATTTTGATACGGTTTTGGAAAAACGATAAACAAAGAGCGTTTGCGTATAAAATTTGCAGAAAAAAATTGCATCTGCATCCAAGAAAAAATATTAGTCTTCCAACTTATGACTTGGACTGAAATACGAAAATATCTCTTTTAGTAAATAAATAAAGATGATAATTGGTATTTCTCGAGATCCACTAAACTCATCTCGACCTCTGTTTTATTTAATTGACTCTGTTGATACTTTTAGTGTTTTTATTTTGTATTTAATTAGTTTTTATATCAGTCTAATTGAACATGACATATAAAATTATATTCTTTTTCAAATTAAGTTATTTCTTCCAACCACACACTAAAATTCTCTTAGAGTTATTGTGGTCAGGAAAACCAAGTCAATTATTTCTCTATGTTTTATTAATTTATTTCTCGGACGTTCGATTACAAAAATAAATTTACAATAAGTTTATGGTTCGATCACACTGGAACTAGCAGCCGGATTTAAAAAAATCTATTGTCGAAAAGGGCTTTTTGGCACGCCTTTGACAATTTATTATTTAAACGGCGAGTTAAACCGCGGATAAATAAACCTATTTAAACTTATTATAGTAACTATGGTATGTCAATATTATAATTGAATTCATTTGAACCGGATTCATCAATATTAACTGATCACGGGGCACCTTCACTCTTCATTTGTTAATTAATTAACTTCCCACAAAAACGTTTCCGTCTCTTAACCTTCTTTTGTACCTAATTAACGTTACACGCTTCATTATGTACAAAAACTTCAATTGCATTAATTTCTAGAATTGTTTTCTGGGTGCATCCTAGGTACATCCGAGAACAAACCTTAGATTGCTTGATTACCTACTTAGATTGCTTATACTATATTTTTTTATGATTGACGTTTAGAATTTATAGTAGATATGGCATTTTATATTATTACTTTGACTTTTGTAATAACCATTTAAATCTCATCTGTATCTACTTTTGATTTGCAATTATTTTTTAAAATTTATTGCAATATTAATCGACGGTTAGGTGTGTATGTTAATAATTAATTTATACCACAAAAGTTATTTTGTGGTTAATTCCCAGTTCTTCAGCTAATATGTCGTAACTACTGATATGCCGATCTTGCTCCACTTTTTCAAAAATGGCGTCCATTTTATCCGTAACAGGGCGACCAGGGCGAGGTGCATATTTGACATCAAAATTCCCTGATTGGAAACGCTCAAATTTTTTGTAATAAAATTTTAAATGTATCGAATTTCTTCATTAGATTCACTCATTTTGACAGAAAGAAGAGCAAATGAAAAATAGCTGGAAGCATCATTTTACTAATTTGTTTCTTTTTTTGAAATGTAACCTTTTTAATGTCATCAAAACCAGCCAGATACAAATAGTACAGCCACAGAGATTTTAATACAAGTTTATACATACTATCTGTATATGCGAAAAGACTTTTCTCCAACCTAATATGTAACAGCATGCAAATGTAAAAATTGCTTTTTTTTCCTTTCTTTGTGTGACTTAAATGGTTTTCTGTAACTGTTAATATTTGAAATGAATAAACAAATAAACAAACAATAACGGTCCTGTACCTACTTTATCTACCACCATAACGTAATTCCTCAGTGTAGCTAATATTCTCAGAATTTCTTTATCTGTGAACTTACATCTGTCATCTGTGACTTAAGTAGGTAAGTGTTTACAGTAAGTGTCAATATAATAGCGTTTGTGTTTCACATTTCTTGTTCCGTTTGATAACCTTTATGTTTATGTGTGATGGACAGGCAGACGGTGTTTCCGAATTGCCACATACTCTTATTGAGCCCACTAATGAAAAAATAACTATTAATGATTGAAATTGGTTTTATTGTTTTTCAACCTACTCTCCATGATGATCGATACACTTTAATATTATAAAGCTGAAGAGTTTGTTTGTTTGTTTGAACGCGCTAATCTTAGGAACTACTGGTTCGAATTGAAAAATTCTTTTTGTGTTGAATAGTCCATTTATCTAGGAAGGCTATAGGCTACGTAACATTATGCTACGATCAATAGTAATATGTATAAGCAGTGTCCAGTACCGCGCGCCCCACGCTCACTCCACCGCCGTATGGGCCGCAGGGAAGCATGGCCGAGTTCAGCTAGTTATAAAATAAAGTCGCTCTCCGTTTCTGTCTTTTCTCCGCTAACTACTTCTAAACTACCCAACGGGTTTTGATAGGGTTTTTTTACTAATAGAAAGAACGATAAACGAGGAATGCTTGTGCATATAATTTGGAGAAAAAAGTTGCTTCCTTGCGAAGGCGAGGGCGGGTCGCTAGTTATTATTAAAACCATTACAATATAATGATATACACATCTATGGTTGATGGCATTGATGGCAACAACGCACGCTGCCAAAGCTCTTAGATATCTGTTTTATTGCTTATGCATCTCCATTATACAATGTACAATTTTTTATTGCATTTTATATATTTTCACAATCGGAATTTATATGGCTCAACAGGCAGGTAGTTCTTAAAGGTGGACAGTTACCATCACCTATTATAACAATAATAGTATTAGATCGGGGAAAAAAAATCTTTTCTTTTCGCATAGGTAAAAACTTCTAATAAAATCTCTTTATCTGGCTGGTTTTGATGACATTAAAAAGGTTAGATTTCAAAAAAAGAAACAAATTAGTAAAATGTGGTTTCCAGCTACTTTTCATTTGTTTTTCTTTCTGTCGAAATGAGTGAATCTAATGAAGAAATTCGATACATTTTAAAATTGTATTACAAAGTAGGAAAAATGCAACGCAAGCCGCGATAAAAATTTGTTACGTTTAAGGACCTAATCTAGTGTCAGTAAGAGTAGCACAAAGTTGGTTTAAACGTTTTCAATCCGGGAATATTGATGTCAAAGGTGCACTTCGCTCTGGTCGCCCTATTACGGATAAAATGGACGCCATTTTTTAAAAAGTGGAGCAAGATCGGCATATCGGTAGTTACGACATACGGACTGGAAATTGACCACAAAACAGTTTTGACCCGTTTGAAAAAGCTGAGTACACAAAAAAGCTCGATATTTGTGTGCCACACAAGTTCGCTGAAAGAAACCTTATGAATCGTGTACTCATTTGCGATTCTTTATTGAGACGCCATGAAACCGAACCATTTTTGAAGAGATTGGTAACTGGTGATGAAAAGTGAATCACGTACGTCAAGAACGTGCGAAAAAGGTCGTGGTCAAAAGTCGGTCAGGCTTCAAGAACTGTGCCAAAACCCGGATTAACTCGCAATAAGGTGATGCTTTGTGTATGGTGGGATTGGAAGAGCATTGTTCATTATGAGCTTTTACCGCCGGGCAGAACTGTCGATTCGGATCTCTACTGCCAACAACTGATGAGATTAAAGCAAGAAGTTGAGAGAAAGCGGCCGGAATTGATCAATAGAAAGGGTGTGGTCTTTTGTCACAACCTTCAGATTTCACCTGTTTCGGTCTCTTCAGAATTCCTTAGGCAGTGTTAACATCAAGAGAGAACTGCCAAAACTACTTGTCGCGTTTTTTTCATCAGAAGTCCCAAAATTTCTACAGGAACAGGATCATGTCACTACTTACAAGATTGCAAAAAGTTATCGAACAAAATGGCACATATATACTGTAATTAAATGTAAATAAACTTTAAAAAATGTCTTGAGTTTTCATATAAAATGCGAAGAAACTTGTTCCCCAACTTATTATCATCACAACTTTCAGGATATAACTGCCTAATCTAACTAGATTAAATTAATTCATTGTTCCTTATGCACAGTCAAAGAAGAGTTTTATTTTAAAGAAAAATCCTTTTATCAATAAGTCCTCTTTAACGAATTTTATTAATTTGGTCCAATAATTGAAAGACTAATAACAAATTGTTTACCGTAACGTTACTAACAATGGAAATAATTTTCTTTTATTATTAAAACGTTTTGGATCGCATCATAACAACGAAAGATTTATTACCAACCTCGCTATACGTTCAACCAATGTTAATAACATGGATACCTAACTTGTTAATTATATCTATAATCTCTTTAAAACACGAGTATATATCCCTCAGGAATAAATGAAAATTGGAATACTTAGGTTATGAAATCCGAAATTTCATAACCTAAGTAGGTATATCTGTAATAAAACACTCGACGCTGTTTGTCGTAAAACAAGTTTAAATGTTATTTTTTAAAATTAATTGACTTTAAAAATTATAGCCTATAACCTAAAAATTATAGCACTGTCAATTTTCATCAAAACTGTTCAGTAGTTTTTTCCCTAAAAGAGTAACAACAGCTAAGACTATATAAGTAGGTATATTGCGAGTAAACAGCCTTACAACGGCTTACTCAGTTATTATATATTTTACTATAGAGGGAGCTATGAAAGCAATGTAACAATTATGAGTGCACACGAACATACTCTCCGCTCTACTCAATACAAACAATATTTAAAGCAGCGGACATTTCAAATTCCACTACCACATATTAATACTTCTTTTGGTCGGCGTTCTGTTAACTTCTCACATATTTATATTTACAACAAAACAAACCGGCATTGTGATATAAAAGACAAAAATACCAAGAGCATCAAACCCATTGTTCGGAATTGGCTTCTCGGACTTCATTATGACGATATTGAACTTTTACTGAAAGGCATCCAATAAATCACAACACTAACTTACTATCTGAAACAGGATTTTGCTGGCGCACACACTCACACACTCACACACACACACACACACACACACACACGCAGACACATAGACAGACACCCAAATCTCCTTTTCTTTTAATGACTATTTTTAATTCTAAAATTTTATATCTTATTAAATTCTGGCCTTTACAATACAAGCTATGCTTAGTGTAAAGGTCACCGAAAACTATTCATATGTGTAAACTATTTGTAAATTTTAAAATAAATAAATAAATAAATAAATAAATAAATTATGATATCCAATACATAGGTAAAATATCAAGCAAACCAAGATTAACTAGGTACGTGAAAACTATACAATGCGGGTTTGAATTATAATTAACCAGTGACCCTATTCCGAATTCACACGCATGCCATTTTTTTTGCTTCAAATTATATGTATACGCAAACCATCCTCGTTTATCGCAATTTCCATTGGTGAAAACCTTATTTAAAATACGTTGGGTGGTTTAGAAGACTTTATTTTATAACTGTCTCTGCCCGCGGCTGCGCCCACGTGGGATTCAGATTGTTTCTCGATATCGGGTATCTTATCTTGCAGTAGGATAGCGTTCGCGTCTTGACCTATTTACACTGCCTCAATGGCATTACGCGCTTCATATACTCGTATATCGTATTATCTCTTTAATCATACGTCCAAAATATATGCAGCAAAAAGCAAATATTTTGATAAGGATTCGTAATTATTGATAACTAGCGACCCGCCCCCGGCTTCGCCCGGCGTGCAATTTTTATATATATGAACATTCCCCGTTTATCCCTCTTTCCATTAGTGAAAACCGAATTAAAATCGGTCTACCCGTTCACGCGTGATGCCGTGACTAAGGGAAATGGGGATTCATTTTTATATATAGAAGATAAATTTTGCATTCTTCACAAAACAAAATTCTATGGTCATTTACTGTATGCCGTGCCATTAAATCTAAATCGCTGGATATATTCAAAAAAGCACTTAAGACACATTTTCTGTCAAACTGAAGACGACTTTATTTGTTTAATTTTCATATGTAGGTTTGTCTTCTAATCTTCTTATATATAAAAATGAATCCCTATTTCCCCTGGTCACGGCATCACGCGTGAACGGGTAGACCGATTTTAATTCGGTTTTCACCAATGGAAAGAGGGATAAACGGGGAATGTTTTAGGGTATATAAAAATTGCACGCCGAGCGAAACCGGTGGCGGAACGCTAGTATATTATTAATCTGTGTTATTAATATTTGTTTATATTCAATTTATGTACTAGTATTTACTTATTTATGATGACCTTACTATGATATTTACCACCCACATTGTTTTATTTTTCATATTTAATTTTCCTTACCCTAAGGTTGCCTGGAAGAAATCGCTATAAAACGATAAGGCCGCCTTTTGTACTATTACGTGTTGTTTCTTTCTTTTTTTTTATTCTTTTTTATGGTTATAGTACAAATAAAGAGTTTTAATAATAATATTGCCCCACGTCCTTTTCTGCGCCCTTGCCAACGTGTGATCGATACACTACTTTCGCAGATTTGCTGTTTTGAACACACGACCATTACATTTATATATGTATATAAATTTTTATGGGAAATTTATTTGAAAAGAGCAACTACGGAGCAATTACTACCGATACCGAACTACGGAGCAATCCCCGTTGATGAATGTACGTTAATTATCTTTGACTGTCTTTAAACACTTGTAAAGTTTTTATAATAGAAATTTTTATTTTTATTTATTTATTTATTTATAATAGGTACACCAACAGAAAACACAACAATCATATAATAATAAACTTCACATTCGGTCATAGTCTGATGTGAGTTCCAATTATAGGTATACACAGCATTTACAAATTTATTATCGACCCTTAAGGCTTATAGAATAAAATATAAGAGTACTTATACTAATATCTAAAGTTATAATTAAAATAGTTGCAGATTCAAAGCAGACAACGGAATCTGCAATCAGACACAATTTAAGATACATAAATGGTATATAATATTAAATAGACTATATATAATCATTAAGTAAATCATTCAACATTCCTGAAAGATGGTATGCATTTCCGTACCTTTTTTTTTTACTATAGATGGGTTTGCTCTTGACCAGCATCTATCCATGTAGGAAGAATGAGGCCGAAGATGGAGCGAGCTCACCCAGAAGATGCCTATTCACTCGAACCTTGAAAAGATTTGGGTTATATGACCTCGGAAATACAGACGTCGGCAAGGAGTTCCAATCCTTAGCAGTGCGCATCACAAAAGATGTTTTTAAGCGCTTGGTCCGAATTAGAGGGATTTCGACAAGGTGAGGATGGTAACCAGCCGTACGTCTGCATGTCCGATAGAAGAAAGGGGAAGGCGGTATGATCTCATGCAGCTCTCGACAGACAGGCAACTTTGCGTCTACGACACGACGAAAGACTGCCAAATTGTCATGGTTTATGTCAATCTGAAAATAAATATATTATTTTTATACTTCCACCGATTTCTTCGACAGTAATCTTATGAATTTCACATAGAAACGAAACACGTTAGGAGTCTTTATCAGTAACTGACTTGCCCGTGATTTGGAATAATTTTCATAATCAGACTGGTAATTCCAGAGCTTAAAGCATTCAACCAACCAAACTGACAAACTCTTCAGCTTTATTATATTAGTAAAGTATATATTACCAAATGATATGTGTGAAGTACATCTGTCTGTCTGTTGATTCTGAAACTTATGGACAACACAACTACAAACAAACAACATTAGAAACAACAAGCAACATTAGGAAGATGTTATTTACAGAATTATTCTATACGAGTTTCATGTTGATGCAATGGGGTTAAAAACTGAAAGCTAATTGTAGGTGGCGCCACTGTTGAGTGATCCTAATTCGCCCCCATATTGCGTTTTTGGTTCCCTGTATTTACCAGCAAATTTGCCTTTATTTCTACAAAAATGTATTTGAGATAGAGTGTTAATCAGTTAAAAGAACAGTTGAGGAAAAGAAAAGCATCTACTGCACATAACTTCGAATATTTAGTCTTCTCCCAATTTTTTCTTCGTAAAGCTTTTATCTATTGTTTTCTTCTTTTGAAATCTTTAGGGAATATGTGGATTCCCGTCTTTTTGCAGTCCAAAGCTGAACATAAGCGTCATGTTAATTAAATAAATTCAGTTATTTTTGTTTGTTTACAAAATTACTATAGAAAATGACAGTTACTTGTTAAATTTAGGGAACACACAACAGTGCTGCCATCTGAAGTGAGCAAAAGTCAGTTTTTTACCCCATTCAGCATCAACAGGAAGTTGGTTCCACAGTTCAAAACTATGTTTAGGTACCTACGAGACTGGTTTTTGAAATGCGTTTTCAATACGTTATATTTGTGTTTTTCTTGCAATTCATTCATTCATAACGTAACAACCTTGTGACCCCGTCTGCGAACAACAAAACGGAAGCCGTACACATTACACTCATGACCGTGCTCCATGACTCACACGCCGGACGCACTTTAAGAAGTAATAACTGGTTCAGCGTCTAATGCCTTTCCCCTTATAGTAATACACTGAAATTCAACTTTCATAGACATTCTTATATGTGTAATCTTAATAAGTTATGTTATTAACACACATAAGTTTATGTGTATAATCCCGAAAGAGATTAGCATCAAATAAAGACTTTTATCGATTGTGCACGTGGGGATTTATAAGATGTTTGGACATACGAGTATCATCCGCAACGAGAGCTCCTTGGAGTGACTAGTGATCAGGAATGAGTGGACGGGCAGCGATCTCGCAGCCAATCAAAGACAAATTGCTCTCTGACTGAGTTTACTAGTATTGTTAGTAATAGAGACAGATGGCGAAGACTCGCGGGAGCTGCGGCTAAATTGTCAGATTCAGACATTCCATAACCGACTGCTCCGTCATATAGAATCTTACTTTCTTCACTTTCCACTACTCATATGATGCCTTGAACTTGTCCTCTACTAATTTTATCAGGATCTACAGCACATTTATGTTGCTACTTACCATCAAATGAATCGTATCCCCCAATTTACTGATTATTTTTTTCCTCATTATAACGCTATTTATATATCCCAATAACAAGTGTTGCAAGTGTAGTGCCGACCTTAGTAGGATTAAGGATAAGGGATTAGGCAGGGGTAAGGATAAGGGCTCTTGCATTCTTTACTCACACACCGAAACACAAGAGCACACATACTGTTATTTCACTATGATTACTGCTGCCAGATGGGCTGCCCAACTTATGTTTGCAAAAGCAAAAATGTATACATTGGCTATGGTAACAATCTCCTTACAAAATACCACCATGTAGTAACCGTTGTAATGTAACAGATAAGCAATGAGTAGCGGAGTGGGCCTTGGCATCTCTTACCCAGTCATCGAAACATTACTTCATGGTCTTCTGTAAGGTGGTCTGGTCTGCCATGTTTATTATTCCCTGTCACTACTAAAAAAATTCATTCGCTTTCAAACCAGCTAAAAGACAATTTTAACTTAAGCGATAAGTTACAACTGAGCTAAGTAATAGAAATAATTTAATAAGTGACGCCATCCAATAAAATGGGTCCCCAAATTATCCGAGTTTAAAGTTAATTCAATGATTATAAATGACATTTGTGCCGGGTCAAAATTTGAGACAGCGATTCATTTATTGAACCCTCTTTTAATTTTTAGTCTTGCCAACTTAATTGAATTAAGCAATTGTATCAATTGAACGCGACCCACAACTCTTATTATCTCTGGTATTATAATTTTTTTCCTTGAGATCAACGGCCATGTTGATTCATATAATTTCTAACCTTAACTTTATTTAATTGTGTCTGAAAAATGGTGTTGAACTGTCAAGCTACAACCATTAAATACTGGTAATGAACCAATTGGCCAGAATGGCGCTTGTCATATGTGTTTGCTATGAAGTGGCGCAGTTCATTAAACCACAGTAAACAAAATCCTATTACAGCGCCTCTTATTTAATGGTGTCCGACGGACACATTCTCATGTATAGAGTTCGTCCTCCTTACCTTTATTCTACATGGTCGCTTACCATTAAAAGGATTTTGCTAATAAATCGAAATAAAATTAAGTGGAAACTCCCTGGTGTTGCTCTTGTATCAGTAGCCACCACTCGTCAAGTTTACCGTTAACCTGTCTACCTATCTTTCTTTAAAAAATATATTAAAGTAGTTAGTATTCGGTCGCACCAATACTCACAGTCATCAATGAATAACAATTAAAGCATAAGATGCGGGATCATTTTGAGTTTTAATTACACCGAACTAATTAATTTTAATGAACTGCAAATAAACTAGTAGTTGAACTTTTTTAACCCAACGGTTACTTAAAGAAATCGTTTTAATAAGTGCTCACATTATTAGTGCTGGACATATGAAATCATTTGGTTTTCATTAAGATAGTTAAATATGTATTCTTTCTGAAATTTTAGTTTTATTAGTCGTTGGAGAACAAAAAAATGTTTTTTGTTTCTTGGAAATATTGTCTTACTCTTCTTGATGATCATCTATTTTTTACAAATCAGCATGTTCGTTGTAGGTACATGCTGCTGTATTTCGGTGAATGAGTAACTTATCTAGAGTCCATTCCCCTTTCTTATCCTTTATCCTGTTAAGGTCAGCAGCGAGTTTGCAGCATATATTGTTGCGTTTAATAGATGACGGTAGCCACCTACCGTCAAGTGAAGGCTTTTTTTTTATTAAATCAGGGTAGCGCTTGACCACTATCTCACCTGATGTGAGGTGCAGATGCGGCCGAAGGTGGACCACGCTTACCCAGTAAATGCCCATTTACCCTGGTTTTGAAGAGTCCGAGGTTGTAGTTCTGTGGGAACGCAGACGCAGGCAATGAGTTCCACTCTTTAGCAGTCCGAACAAGGAAGGTGGAACGAAAAGGTTCGTGCGTGATCGAGGAACATCGACCACGAAGGGATGAAACCCCCGCCCACGCTTCGCAAGTGTAGTGTTCCGCAAGTAGAACGGTTCCGGTTGGATTAATTCGTACAGAATAGATGCACACTCTCCATAGTGTAGACGATAGAAAATCGATAGGCAAGCTACTTTTCGGCGATGCTGCAGGCTTTGAAGTTTGAAATCTACAAGGGAATCTACAAGGCTACTAGAAAATAATTTTTGTGGTTTCCAATTCTATAACCAATGTTTTTTTTTTTTGTAAGTATGCTGTCTATATGTGTGTCATCTTTGAAATTCCACGTTCCCAAACGATCAACATTAGGTGGTTGTTAAATTAATTATATGTGATATTGGAGCGTAAACTCGTGTTGCCCTTGTAACAAAAAAGACCGCTTAAAAAATTCACGTATCAGTTATTCTGTTACAATTGTTACGTTCGCACACAACCTTGAGTGCAAAAGGTATTTTTCCACAAAGCACGTCATTCAGTTGTCACTGCATGGGACTCGGGCCACATGTGACGGCTATTTTCGTACGAACCGATTGAAACATCGCTGTCTAATTTCTCGTAATTTTATACGAATAGCTTTCTGTGGCTTGGAAATATATGCGAAGTAAGTATCAAACCCGCTGGAACATCTGCAGGCCACCACTCTTCACTACCCGGTGTTGTGCGGGCGGCGCGAACTTCCCCATGTCCACCGCCCCCGCCGCCCATGTTCAACTCTCTGTCGCAGCGAGCAGTCAGCGAAGGGATTCGTGATCATCGAATCAACCCTTTACCTCTTCTCCGCGGCACAACCATCCGCGGAGTCGGAGGCCGCTTCCACCGTCATCCCCCGGATGACCCCCGCTCGTGTGGCCGCTCATCTCATACGACATTATGGGTGGACGGCTCATAGGGGTGTCCCCCTGACATTTCCCAACAATCGCGGCAGCCCGAGATGGGCTCCACCTCCTGTTGTCCGTGGAAGAACTACTAGGCCGGGTGGCGAGGCCGGGTCTTCACTCTTCCGGACGACTGCGGAGGGTGGTTACTAGGCCGGTGCCCCGACATCGGGTGTTCGCCACCCCCCACATGCCACGATTGCAGGTACTGTGCAAGTTGGTCCTTCCCAGCCGCATGAGCTCCGTCTTCGCGTAAGTTGCCCGACTACCACTGAGCGTCAGAGCCGTCCGAGAGAATCCACTCGCTGCGACTCTCATCTGCAGTACCGAGTCCCATACCTCGGTCTGACGAACAAGGACCGGGGTGCCCTCTCTCTCACTAACCACCAACCGTGCGGGCCGAGTACGAATTCTCGGCCCGTGCGAGCGATGACCGGTGAAGCTCCAACGGAAGGTTGTTGCCTCCAAATTGCAGCTCCGCCACGAGCTCCGCTGGGCGGAGCACGCTCGGAGCCCACCTCGATGTGGGCCTTCTTTGTCCCCAAAACCAATCCGATCGGTCGAGCAAAGGCCGGTGACCCTACCGACCCCTGCAACCGTCCGGATTGCCTAGGGTAAGCCCCCCCACCACGACAAGGTCATGGCCCACCTAGGGGGGGTGGGTGGACATCCTATACGCTGGGCTTGCCGGTCCGAGGCCTCCATTTAAGAATCTTCCGGCCCCAGCCACGGCGGTTCTCCGTACTATGTGTCCTGTCCACTGCCACCTTAACTTACTAATCCGCCGGGTTATGTCGGTAATTTTCGTTGGTCTACGGATCTTCTCATTCCTGATTCGATTTCGCAGTGTAACCCCGAGCATAGCCTTCTCCATAGCTCGTTGAGCAACAATGAAAATATGACTGTTTGGAAAATGTAATGTATTACCCGTACAGGAAAAAGTTAAATATTTATTAGCCTTTAACATTTCAGATTATAAAATAAATAAAACATACAGTCACAGTTTGAGAAAAAATGTGCGAAATAAATATGAAGTACCTAGGGCCACTAACTACTATGGAAAAAGGACAAGAAAATATGTAATTCCTAAAATATTTAATAATATAAAATGTGAAGAAGAAAACTGTAGTAAGGATGTATTTAAAGCAAAGTTAAAATTAGAATTGTTAAGTGAATATAGCGATAATTAGGTAACGTTATATACCTACTGTTTGGTTGTAAATTGTACCTCATTAAAGTGTGCTAGTTGCCTACACAAGTACCTATTGCGCAGCTGTTTTGGAAGATAAGAGTGCATATAATTCGTCAACAAACTTCATGTAAGTTGACGATTTATTTAGTTTTAAGGTTTTTGCTATGTATTTTGAATTAAATAAAAAAAAAACAAAAAAAAATTAAGATGCCCATAGTTAGAGACCAGGTTTCAGCGCCATATGTCATCACTGAGAACACAAATATAAAAGGTGTTGGTCTGTAAATATGACTAACCTCAGATTAATACAACATTTGTTTTTTTATTGCATACCTTTATTTACTTTTTTGTTTTTTAATGTAAGAGTCAGTAGACAGGCTGACAATCCGCTTGGTATGTTTAGTAGCCTATTAACGAAAATGCGTTATCGAAGTTGATGGGATAAATAAATGAACCCCTAACGATAAGGGATGCCTATAGGGATGGTAATAGGGGAATCGGCTCTGGCATCCCTTAACCATTCACCGAAACACAATAGCTCACTTGCTTACGTAGGGGTTTCACGGTGGTCTTATGTTAGGGGGTGATTACTGCCTCCAGGCGGACTGTTTAGTTTGTGAATGCCAAAAGCAATTTGCTACTACACATGTTTATTAATTGCTAATAAAATTCTTTTTATTTTTAAATAACTTTTGAACTAGACACTCTAGACAGTTAAAATGTCACTAAAAATATACTTATATGATCTTACCTGTGCACAAGAGACATTGTAACCATAACATCCCATGTGTATAGGACCTTTATTTATTTTGTTCTCATATTTTACGGAAATATATGTCTTTCTTTCTTTCTGTTACAAGCAAATATACTCTTCACACAATATTAATTAATGTTCACACCAAACATTTAATTACAATCTAAAGGTGAGTCGATACTAGATAAGATATCCTAATCCTAATAATATTTGGGTGTTTATTACTCAATCACGCAAAAACGGCTGAACAGATTTGGATGAAATTTGCTACACATATAGTTTATTACTTGGATTAACATACATATAGGATAATTGTTATCAAATTTTAGGTTTCTGTGGAATTTCAAAAAACGAACTACAACGCGGGCGACAAGCGATTTAAAAAATCTTTTATAATGCGCACTGCTAAGAATTGAAACTCCTTGCCGGCGTATTTATTTCCGAGCTCATACAACCCAAATCTTTTCAAGGTTCGAGTGAATAGGCATCTTCTGGGTGAGCTAACTCCATCGTCGGCCTCATTTTTCCTACATGGATAGATGCTGGTCAAGAGCAAACTCATCTTTAATAAATAAAAAAATGAAATCGCAGGCACACCTACGACTTCCTATATATTATGTTTATAAAACAAATTTGCGCCTGAGTCACCTCATCACGTGTCATCATAAAGCAAAGCAACTGAGACAATTAATAGGGGATCGGACAAATTTTCAGAAAGTGTTTTAAATTAATCTTCATGGATATTTATTCCCATTAAAAATACTGTTTTATTTATTTATAGCCTTTTAGGTACTCAAAATCATGTTTTAATATTGTTTGTTTGAAAATGCCGCCAAAACGCCACGGTAGTTCATCTGAGAGCGCGTAACGCCATTTGTGGTCATATCATAACAAAACAGCTGCATTGGCATAAGAAAATGATTGCCCACAAATGACGTCACGCACTGTGATTGGTGTTTCAGTATAGATTAAAAAAATATTGTAAATAATAAAATTTTATTTCTTCATTTAAAAATATTTAAATGAATTATATTAAATTATTATTCGATAAATAATCGTAAAAAATTATATATTTTCTTTCTAAGTACAGTTTAGATTTTAATCTAATTACTGTCCGATCCCCTATTGTAGACATGTTAGATAACATAACATAGTTATTTAATTGTTGTTATTTAATTTGGATGCACCTTAAGGAATTTTACACTTTTCCTTAAGTTTTGGAGTAATGGGGTTATAAAATCTAATTTGTCAATGGATATATTTTTAGAGAACGACAATTTATCTGTATGTTTGTACTCGGTTTTTATTCAGTCGGGAGATTTCACAACATGATTTCCGATAATAATTAGTTATCTGTGTCAAATTTTAAATAAATCTGGAGTTAAAAAACACGTTAATTATTACGTGCGTATACCCATTGAAGATAAACGCCAGTTATTACCACAAAAACTGCCCCCATATTAACAAGAGACATTTAAAATGCAATTGAACGTGTCGGCAGTGTAAAGTAATGAATTAATTACATCCCATCTGGTCCCTCGTGTAATACGACCCGTTGACAATCTCTCTTAGCAACAGCGAACAGACGCGGCAGTTTCGAGTTCGTTTTCAGACGAGAGCGGTTTGTTCTAAATTTGAAAGTTGCAGCGGCGTCGAGCATCTTTCACGCGTTATTTTCATTACTTGCAAGTTAACTGTTAGGGCTGTCACTCGGAGAAAGTGATTGACAGTATCTATTAAGTAGGCCTCAAACTTTAGATGATTCTTTGAGTAAATCTGTTTTATTCGCCCGTTCCACATTATTAGGGATACAGTAGTAGGGATACCTATTAATTTATCGGCACTGGAAGGGATAAACAATTTTTTTTTTCATCTATCACTACCATGGCAATGCATGGAAATTATTTGACCATCTATCCCTGCTGTATAAATATACAATCAGAATGAAAACACATCCGTCTTTATAATGATTACAAGTTGTATAATAAACCAGAAAGAAATTACTTGAAAAAAATGAAAACTATAAACACTTTGGTTAGGTATAAGAACAAAAACAAACCACTTGAAATTTAGTCACTTTGTAATTTTTATCCTATAAAGAAATAGAACCTAATTGTTCTAATATTGCTTCATTTCTTTAGGAATATTGGTATTTTATCGGGAAACACAGGTATATGCAATTGGAATCAGGTTACCTTAATATCTCATCGGTTAACCTTCCTCGTTATCGCTCTTTCCATTAGTGAAAACCGTATCAAAACCCGTTTGCTGGTTTAGAAAAAGTTAGCAGAGAAAAAAACAGTAACGGACAACTATTTTACTTTAAAATATATATATACTACTCAAAACAAAATAAGGGCCACTAAGATTTTTTGTTGTACCATGAAAACAATAAAGACATTAAATTGTTTAACTTATGTAACTACAAAATAATGTTATTGGTTATAATATAGGCTAATAATTGTTTAAAATAATGATCATGAACTGTTTTTTTTAAGTTCATAATGAAATTGGCCATTTTGAATGAAAAACATGAACAAAAGAAATCACCGGAAAAAAACAAAATACTGTTCTTGTCACTTTTGTTTCTTCTTTTTAGTAACGAGTATGTCCTCCTCTCTTAGCAATACACTCCTGAAGCCTCGTATGCATATTCTGGATCAAATTCCTCACGTTTTCATCTGGAATCTCCTCCCAGGCACGTTTTAAAGCGTCAATCAGCTGCTGTTGGTTGTAGACCCCTTGCTCATTCTCTCTAACCCTTCGTTTCTATTGGTCCCACAATTGCTCGATTGGATTTAAATCCGGACTGTTAGCTGGCCATGGTAATACCTCAATATGAGACCCTTCTAGGACAGTTTGTGTCGATCGAGCTGTGTGTGCACGGGCATTGTCTTGCACCACGATGAATCCAGGCCCCACTCGCTGTGCAAATGGGATCACTTGAGGCCTGATGACGTCTTCGATGTAACGTTTTGCAGTTACGGTACCCGCATTTAAAATGGTGAGCTCGATTTTACCGTGTAAACTAATCCCACCCCAAACCATTACGTTGGTACCACCGAAACGGTCAACTTCGTGGATGCAGGACTCCGAAAAACGCTCGCCGCGTCGTCTCTACACCCTAACACGCCGATCATCATTAAAAAAAATTACTTTGCACTCGTCTGTAAAAAGCACCTTGCCCCACTGATTAATCCCCCAGTTCAAATACTGACGGCAGAATCTTAAACGGTTTGCACGTTGAACCCTAGTCAGAGGAATTCGAACAACTCGACGTCTTGACATTTGCTGGTCTTCGTACAATCGATTACGTATAGTTTGATCACTGACACAGGTACCCGTTGTCAGCCGTAGGTGGTGTTGTAACTTACGGGCCGTTGCTGTACGATCACGACGAGCACTTAGTTGGACGTACCGATCCTCGTACGCCGTTGTTACACGAACTCTACCTGAACCGGGTCTCCTGGCAACACTGCCGGTCTCTTGGAAGCGATTCCATACATTTTGGACAGCTCTTCGAGAAAACCCAACTGCAAACCCACGTAACGCTGAGAACGTCCTTCTTGAATCATAGTTATGGCTCTAGTTGCTGTAATTGTATCCATGTGCCTTCGTACTGGTGGCATGATTAACGCGAGATGAGAAATGAATCAATTAAAATTGAAAAAGTAAAACTTTTTTCCTAAAATAACCGAAACAAGTTAAGAAGACAATCGGAGAAAAACATAAGAATGACTTCCAATTATTATTTTTCTTAAAACGATGGCCAATATTTTTCAAATTAGGAAGCATAAAAGAGATCAAAAACCAAAGAGTTCGTAATATCAATATAATGCTACTTATCAGTTACTTTCAGTTTACTAAAGTGCACTTAAATGTAAATAAACCAGTGGCCCTTATTTTGTTTTGAGTAGTATATATACATTATTAGTATATTATTAATATCTACCTACATTTCTCCTCGTGTTCCTGTCAGCCCTACAAAAATGCATTAACTATTCCTGGATCTGGCGATCTCCCAGATCGCTCCTTAAATGGCCACAACTGCGGAGGCAGATTTTGGTGTCCGTTTTATATCATAGTCTGATATACTGACTACTTAAATAATACGACTATTTTATCTACTAGATATCACCTATCCACTCACCCTTGAAATTATTAAATTGGGATTTGTGGACTCCAGATTTGTGTTAATGCTAACGTTCTTGAAGTAGGGTGTAATTATTATCTATGAATAGGTTAAGATTAAATACAAAAAAAAAAAAATAATGATATTTAAAATAATTTTATCTATTTAATAAATCAAAAATAAATATATATATTATATGTTATCTACATAAATAAAAATGAATCGCTAAATGTTTTGAAAAGCGCAAAACTCGAGAGTGGCTGGACGGCTTTTTTTTTTTTTCAATTATCCATTCATTCATTGGGCGGTTCGCTAGTTATAAAATAAATTAAAATCGCTGTCCGTTCCTGTTCATTTCTTTTCCGCTAATTTCTTCTAAGCTATGTATTTTGATACGGTTTTCGCTAGTGGAAAGAGAGATAATCGTGGAAAAATTGTGCGAAGCCGGGTACGGGTCTCTAGAAAGTTGTAATTTGATAAAGTTTAACCTGACTGAACAAAACTTTATTTGTTTGTTATTTTAAGATAACAACAGTACTAACACTGTAGAAAACAGTGTCTTATGTGTATACACATACTTACAATAGTGCCTTTATGTGTATAACATTGATGAACAGTACACTATAAAATAGTCACGATTATTGTTCATGACCGATCAGAATTAGTTACCAACTTGTTTTACCAATGTTATTTCAATAGGACAATATTTGTAAATATTTTTTTAACACTCAGCCCTTAAATCTATAATTTTCACTGAGCCTTTTTCCAGTAAAAGGGAAAAAATCCAAAGGAAGGCTTTCGCTAAAGGAACAATGGATGTCGGGGAATACAGGCCTACAATTTTCTCCTGAAATTTCTTAAATAAGATTTACCTAATCTTATTTAAAAGCGTTGCACTTCATAAAGCGTTTGCACTAATGTGTAAATGCTTTATGTAAATTTTAAGATTTACAAACCAAATTTAAAAACCAAATTAAAAACCAAATTGCGTTGGTTTTTAAAATTAAGATTTAAAAACCAAATTGCGTTGCTCTGAAAAGAGAAACAACATTTAAGCTTTTATTTCACAATTACTTATTTCAAACGCTTTAGGATTATTGATAAAATATTATCTTATTCACACGACTCGTTAAACTTCAATTTATCGTACGTTTTCTTTCCGATTTAGGTAGCAACTCTTAACGTTATGCATCTACCTACTTACCTAATAAAAAGTTAAAAAGCGGCAAGTTTAAACTAAATGAAGTGAATATGTATTCTATTCCGTATTTTATTTCAAAATAAATCAAAGCAAAAAGGTATCGATCAATTTTGCCTATTACAGCCCTCTTTGCTTAATAACATGTTTCTAATAAGTCCCTTCTTACCCCAACTGGCGTGACCCTCGTTTCACTGTATAATGTGTCTAGGTTTTATAATTATATGTTATTATATAGTAAATAATTACTTATATTTATAATTATTTATTACGTTTATTCATTTACTTTTCTAATTCTAAATTTTTTACAATATAAATGTAAAAAACTAAATTAATGATTTTTTGCGCTAGTAGCGGAGACCAATCATAAAATCTATATAAAAAAATCATAAAAAACCTAAAACTAGTTTTGCCGCAGGTAGCGGGGAAGTACCGCCTTCTGTATCCAGCCATCTAGCGAGAGCTTCTTGAGGTGTTGGTCGAGGCACTTCGCTATAAGACCGTTCGCCGAGACGACTATCGGGACGATATATTGTTGAATTGACATGTCACCTAGTGAGCCAAGTCTATGTACTTGTCTTTTTCGGTTCTTCAAAATCACTCGACGAATTTTGATGCGGTTTTAACTTTTGAAAAAGCGATATAAACGAGAACCATTCGTATATATAATTTCCAGAAGAAAAAATGCATCTGTGCGAAGGCTACGGCTGTTGCGATTCGCTAGTGTGTATTAAACCGTAATTATTATTTTATTTCCCTATTTCTGATCTTGAGTGCGGACTATAAAAATTTAATCACTCTTACTGACAATCAGTACTATGTGAGTTCTGATAGAGATATCAGAGATTGTCTCGAATGTTACGAAATTTCCACATATCTATCGCGCGGTTTCATTATCCTCCTCAAGTGGTGGTCATATGTGTGCTGCGGTTTTTTCCAAGTTCATGTTTTTACTTTATCTATTCGCCTTCTTATCAAGCGAAAAATTTACCTTGGTACCGTTTCTGACTTTTATTAGAATGTTTATTAGAAAAATGAAAGAATATAACACCTGAGATTAATATACGAGTATAATGCTCCACATCTTTATCGCCGCGACGACGGTGGCGCCCCGCCACGGCGATAATGGCGCCCAATTTAGGCAATCCCTCGGGAACCTAACATTTTTCCGTGATAAAAAGTATCCTATATGTATATTAATGTTAATCAGTATATTTAAAACTATCTGTGTGTCAAATTTTATCTAAATCCGTTGAGCCGTTTTTGCGTGAAAGAGTAACAAAGATCAATCTATATCCTCACAAACTTTCGCATTCATAATATTAGTAGGATACTTCCATGGATACTTTATATTACGAATGGAGTTTTTATTATAAAAGAACTAGCAACCCGCCCCGGCTTCGCACGCCGTTTTTTTTTCTGCAAATTATATGCACAGACCTTCCTTGTTTATTGCTCTTTCTATTAGTGAAAATCGTTTCAAGATCCGTTGTATTTAGCGGAAAAACAGACAAATTAAGGACAGTGACTTAATTTTATATTTATATTTTATATTATCTATCTATAATATTACATATTATTTAGGAAATAATATCACAAACAAATTAAATAAACAGGAAAGTTATTGGTAATGGGAATCAAATGAAAGATTTAATTAGTAGTAAATGATATTATTTAATTAGTCAGGATTTAGTTTAGCAGAAAGGTGTGTTCGTATTTACTACTAAGGGGCGCAGGACTGATGCCAAAACCCAAAGTCAAATATATGAAGCTCTTGTATGAAATAAAAAGCTATTGTAATAAACTTAATGTTTATATTAAGTATGTGTGAAGGAGAAAGACTCTCAAACTATTTGTTAAAGTGAGACAGATTTATTTCGATATATTCCAACAAAAGTAAATAAAATATTCTGTAAGAATTATGATCCAGTCTTAGTGCAGAGTTTTAAAATAGATTACTAATTCTTCGCTCGTTCTTCATAACTCGTCTTTCGCTGCGACACATTTTGCTATTTTTTTTTTTTTGTTTATGGCAAAATTAATATACATTCACATAACTATAAATATTGATCTCTGAGTATGTACAAAATAGCTGTGAACGCTTGGGGGATTCAATTACCTAGAATTCACGACCAATTTCGTTCCAATTCAGCGAGGAAATCCATTAATAGCTTATTATTTTCCTTTCGTGCACACTAATCCATCGTCACGGTGGATTATGAGAGATATGTGCTGTTATTTCTGACTAGCTTTTGCTCACGACTTGTCCGCGGATCTTTTTACATTATAACCTTTTTTTTATCGAGGAGAAATCCGTTTACAGATTTCCTACCGCTAGTTAGACGGTAGGGGTATGTGGGGGTCGCCCAGCACCTGATCATGGCGGCACCCACTAAAACTCCCCGGTGTCTCCTTGCCCTTTGAGCGGAGTGGGCCGGGCTCTGCCGAGGCAACAACTCTGATCCACCCCAAGGGTTTTACATTATAACCTACTAGAGACCGGCCCCGGCTTCGCACAGAAGCAATTATTTTTGCAAATTATATACACAAATATTCATCGTTTATCGTTCTTTCTAATAGTGAAAACCTTATCAAAATCCATTGGGTGGTTTAGAAAAGACAACGGCGAAAAACTACTTTATTTCACATTGTGTATGTAGATATATAATATGTTACAAACTATATTCTTGTAAGATTTCATCAAAATGTAACAGTTGTTTTTGCATGAAATATTAACAAACATCCATACATCCATCCTCACAAAATCACAACTTATAATCAATTACTATGATTGTGAGTACAAGAGATAATGTATGTATATGGTTAAACAGGGCAGTGGTTAAAAAGAAAACGAGCACGTTTGTACTGTTCGGTTGACTTTATGAGAATGGATCGAGTGAGGGATAATAAATAAACAATCAAATATTATTTATGTTTTAAGTACGTATTTTCGTACAATTCCAACAGTATATCACTTACAATATAAATCAATCTACGCAAGGTGTGCGGTAAAATTCAAATATTCTAATTACCTACTAGCTGACCCGATAGACGTCGTTCTGATAAAAAGGGAAATAGAAAAATGCGTTACGTTTTTCCACGTATTTTTCCAATTTTTCTTTTCATATGAACCTTCCTCCGGTTTAAGGTATGTTTGAAAAAAAACCGTTCTCGAGTATTGCTGAGTATTGCATTTTTATTTATATAGATTGAAATAATAATAAATATATTTGAGATAACATAATATGTAGGTACAATCGAATGCAAAAAAACAGTTTCCTGTAATATTACTGCTTGCCTTTTTATGTCTGATAGAGGAACAAATTCACCGTATCCCGGCCGCTCGATTATATTTCATTTACAAAGATATAATGACGAACAGGGTTATTCTTCAGCTAAATCTGTTTATCTTATAATCCACGTGTTTTTGAATACAGAATTGAAACATTACTATAACTAATGCAACTGTAAAATACGAAATTTAATAACAAACAAAAATTGAGATTCTGATCACTGCTAAAAAGATGAGCCGGAAAAAATCAGAATTAAAGCAGTCTATGCAACGTTGAATTCTTTGAAAATTTTCTTCGATATCTTCTAAAATTATGAAGAAAAAGTTTTAAAATTCAGAATGTGCAATGTATTAAGTGGGCGGATGTCGTTGCAAAGCAATAACCTGTAAATGCAATACCCCAGGCGACCAAAGCGGAACCCTGATTTACTGAACGCCTGGAGTGGGCAGTGTGGGCGGAATACGGACAATCTACAAAGACATTCATCAGCCACTTAGACCTGTCTAACCTGTTGACTGGCTACTTATATAGCGTATTCGTCTTACAAAGTAATAAACCAGATTTTATTTTATAACATAAGGAGTTTGATAGATATTTTTTAAGTTTTGCTCCAGGTGTGAGCTGTTTGTGCCATCTAAAAAAAAATCAGGTCCATTCATTTGGTCATTTGATCCAATGTGGCCAAATTTAAAATTTAAAAGAATCAATATACTTACTGTATTTTTACGGTATATATACGATATATATATATACGTATATACACGACCCGCACCGGCTGCACACGAGTGTAATTTTATATACGCAAACCTTTCTCGTCTATCACTCTTTTCATTAGTGAAAACCGTAACAAAATTAGCGGTTTTTTGGAAGCAATTAGCGGAGAAACAGACTAAGGCGGACAGAGACTTTTAAATACATAGATTTTCTTTATATTTACATTTTCAGATTTACTATTTAGATATATTAGAGTAGATTTACAAGCAAATACCTGTGAAGAAATAAATTGAAAACGTGTACGATGCATAATTCAGTTAGTAATGTTTGACCAGTACAGCATTGGTCATGATGTCAATCGATACACATGCTCGAGTAGTGAGCTGTCGTGTTCCCCATCGGATTGTTGGCTTGACGCTGCACAACACGAGAGCTAGTACAGTCCAATAGTACACTTGTAGTAAATGTGTCTAGTGTCACGGATGCGGAGGTCGATGCACCGGGGGGCTGGTAGTCGCGCACGCAAATAGGCCGTTGCCGAGTGCGCTCGCTCATCTGAACATTGGGACCGGCCCGGGAACTACGATTAAAGTCTGATTTGGATATGATAAAATTATACACCATTGTGATTCCCTAAATATTACCTATACGGAAGAGATTATTTAAACAGATGACATCTTTATATTTAAGTACCTATAAATAAAAGCATAAATATTTTCTCCTTCTTCAAATCTCGAGGAACTGTGATGTAAATGTAAAATGTTTAAACTTTCCCTTGTTGTGAAAACAATCACAGAGATCTGACATTGTATCTATATCTAAATATATAAAATTCTCGTGTCACAGTGTTTGTAAGTGTAACAAAACTCCTCCGAAACGGCTGGACCGATTTTTATGATATTTTTTTTTTGTATATTTGGTAGGTATTAGAATAGGTCATTAAGTATTTTTTACCCTCCTACCCCCAGCCCCTATTTTACAATCGCGATTATAGCATTTTTGTATGAAGAATATTCAAATAATTTAACCGTCGTTCATTGACGTGAAGTGACGCGTCACTTGGTTTGAAAATAAAATTGGACCCGATAGGTGTCGCCACAATCGGGTTACGGAATTATTTTCGGGTTCTGGCAGGACAACGTCTGCTGGGTCCCTTCATAATTATATTATGAAGGGAGACAAGATAATAAATGTAAAATCTGACATGGAATATATTACTTATTTTAAATTTGATTTTATTACTTAAAAATCAAAATTACACAGTAACATCAAGATTAAACAAAAAAATTGATACATACATGGGCATAATATTAAAAATATGAATAAAACGTGTCTCTATGTAAATGTAAAGAAATAATAATTAATGTTTAGATCTGTTGGGAGCGTAGATCTCGCGATCTCGATTTTAGATCTGGACATCAAACGAAGTTACGCTAGAAACTGGCAGCGGTCCAAAAAACGCACAAAATTACCAGACAAACATTGACAGAATATTTTCTTTTCGAAATACAACAATAATTAGGAGCTATATGTACTTAGGTGAGTTTCAAAATGTTTACTATGTTTACTATCGATCTATCACTCATGCATTAAGCAAATTTAAAGCGGCGATCTGAGATAAGTATAGTCACATTAAATTGCATCCAAGATAAGTATCGTAAATCATTCACGAGAGTAGGTGTTAGTTGGAGAATAAAGTCTAGACTTAACAGACGTAGGAACGGACCTAGACCGTAATCTGTCCGCATGCCGAACCTACGCTACCTTGGAGGAAATATGCAGATGGGGATTTTAAGTACCGATAAAGACGAAGTTTAAATATTATAACAAATTAAAAATAATTGATTTAATAATAATTTTTATAGACGATAGAAAAATAAAAGTTGCCTGCTGTTGTTGGGTGCCATTGTTGTTTTGAGGAGCCCTTAAATTTGGATGAGTGGTTGGAATGCTTGATTTTTTTAAATGTCTAATATAGTCTCATAGAACTATACACATCAGTTTGACTGTGGGATCAAATTATCAAATCAAATGAAGACTTGATAGAAAATAACAATTAAACATCGTCAACTTATAATATACGTACGTTTATTGAAGAGAACGGACAACATGTTTTTTAGAATTTTTAGAACCTTGCATGCTGACGTAGGACGTTCATGCACAAGGTGGAAGTTGATAGGGCTGTGTGTCGACGGTGGATCCAGGCTGCTTCTGACCGGTCCTTTCTGCAGCAGCAGCAGAGCAGTGGACGTCCTACGGCTGAGATGATGATGATGATGAAGTAAAATTGTTAATTTGTCTCACTTAATTAAAATATTAAGTG
Source organism: Bembecia ichneumoniformis (assembly GCA_910589475.2). Taxonomy (NCBI): domain Eukaryota; kingdom Metazoa; phylum Arthropoda; class Insecta; order Lepidoptera; family Sesiidae; genus Bembecia; species Bembecia ichneumoniformis. The sequence continues at coordinate 2,944,536 of OU342520.1, forward strand.
ATTTGATTAATTTTTTAATTAATTTAAGCTATAATGAAAAATAAAAATACCTAACTTGTAATTTTCAATTCAATTAAATAGTGCAGGGGTCACCAATTAGTTTCGCTCGGGGTCCGTTTTAAGAACTGAAATGACCATCGCGATTCGCACAACATTTTATAGAAAACAATTTTTTATTAAATTAGTCCGCACAAAATGGGTCGGCGGTCCGCCATTTGGCGACCCCTGAAATAGAGGATACAAAGTTTGTACCAACAGAATATTCTTTGAATTAACAAGAATATTCTTTGAATATGATTACAGTTTTGTTTAGTTATAATTTCGTATCCTTTGTCTGTCTATATATTAATTTGTGTGAAGCAGCGATAAAACTAGGTACTAAAATAATTTTATTTATCACGCCCTTGTAATAAATTGGATTATTTTCGTTATCGCCCCCGGGTCAGCGATGATTTCGCACGGGTGCATTTTTATTTGCAAATTCTATATGCAAACCTTTCTCGTTTTTCGGTCATTCCATTAGTGAATTATAATACGTATGTGGATGCTGTATCTACAAATATATGTATCTATAACAGGTGTATTGTATAAATAGATTACTATTACTTATATGCACAATATATCTTATTTGAACAAATATTTATTGAACGTTATCTGGACTAAACCCAATTAACCGACATTAAAATCTAATGGTTATTGTTACCAAGCCAATTGCCACCTATTGACCATGAATCCATAATAATATACCATTTTTTAAGCCAATGCCGTGGCCATTTGCCATCGAATAAAATAAACTTACCGTTTCACGGAGTAAACAAGATATTTTTATAATTTCAATATTGAAACCGTTTGTAAGAGAAATTCGATTCGGTGAATCTGAATGTTGTATATAACTAGCGACTCAGTCACCGCTTCGCACGAATGCAATTTTTTCGCACCTTGCTCGCTCTTTACATTAGTGAAAACCCTCTCAAAATATCCGTTGGGTGGTTTAGAATAAGTTAGCGGAGAAACAGACACAATATTTATACATAAAGATATAAAAGGAATGTTTTCACATTTCATACAAGTGTAACAAGGTTGTATATAATTCCATATTTTTTTCCATTACTAGCGTTCCGCCCCCAGCTTCGTCCGGCGTGCAATTTTTACATATTAGAACATTCCCCGTTTATCCCTCTTTCCATTAGTGAAAACCGAATTAAAATCGGTCTACCCGTTCATGCGTGATGCCGTGACCAAGGAAAATGGGGATTAATTTTTATATATAGAGATTTTATTACCTATATGTATTATGTGTATGTAAATACATTATTATATGTATTTACATAGATCGCAAGTTTTATTACGCAAACAGCCGTGCCTCCATTTTAGATCTACAAGCACCTACAAAGTTCTTTCAGTCTCTTTCATCTCGGTTTTATCGGTATGTTTATTTTTATTGTTTTTGAAATTTACTTTTAATTTGTTTATTTTCGTCATTATTTGCGTTAATTAATGTAAGTACTATTTTTTCTCACAAAATAAAGTAGTATCTTGTTTTCAGAGATAACTTTTGGAACAAGGACGATGTAAGTGAAGCATCAGAAGCATCGGAAGCTGATGTCCATTGTGAAGACCATCCAATTCAACCTCTTGTGTCCAATATGGTTCCTCTAGCAGACAATATTGAAGACTTGACCGATGAAATTTGTACAGAAGATGTCGAACATGAATCGAAACATTCGTTTTCCGCGTCTTCTGATTAGCCGAAGACGGTTGAGATTAGCAAAAAAAATGCCACTCCAATGAATATTAAAAAATATTAAAATTTAAAAAAATATCTTACTTCTTAAAAAAAACTTTAAAATCCGTACTAGTTTGTTATTGTTGCTTTAACCCGAGATGGCTAACATAGCATGCCTTGAAAATTAAATATTATGAAAAAAAAATAGTTTTTATTTATTCTTTTAACCGTGGATGGCTAAAATTGGCATAAGGTATTAAAACTCATATAAATATTGATAAATAAAAAAATGTTCCTAATTATTGTTTTAGCCGAAAGGCTTAAAATCCTTATTATTTCGTAATTGATATTCAGCCAATTATTTTATAGATAATCTTTTCTGGTCGGTGGCCCCGTTTTAAGTATTGTGAAACTAAGTGCAGTTTTTCTTTAAAAGTTATTGTGAAACTAGGAGTAATTTTCCATTTCAACGCATTTATAAAAATAGACGATGCGCGCTGTCTCCTGCGACGAGCCGATGACATTAGAGCAAAAATGCGCCAACGGTGTTTTATTTTTGTGACTAAAACATTGACATGAAAGATTTTACTTAGAATTAAATAGATTTTAAAATTTTGTAGTGGAAGAGTACAAACAGAATCTGACGAATGTGTCCTAAATCCGTATGTGTTCTGTAGTTACAACCCAAACTTTATAGTCTGGGCATATTAGGATAATGTAAAATTGTTCTGGGACGAAAACTAATAATTGGTAAGGTTAGAAATTGTAGTATTAGAAAACCATAGGGGAATGTCCACAAAGAATTAATATTTTACAACAGAAAAAATTTGGGTGTGTTTGGGTCAACACACAACAGTACCTTCCTTTTGCACATACCTTTATGAAAAATTCATTTTAAAATTGGGGAGAAATAATTATTTAAAAATGGGCAATTTTTTAAAGGTTTCTTGTTAAGGGCTTCACTTAGGCAAATGACATTTACAATAAAACTCGCTGGCGGCGGAGACAATTCAACAGGCCTAGAAATAGTGTTTTTTTTTTGTTTTACCATTAGAACAATAAGCAAAAAAAAAATTATTAATACAATTTTTTAAACTGACATTAACTTATTAATAGGTACAGGATTCATATGCGCCCAATAAGCCGTTTTCGAGAGAATTTTCAATAAAAGTCAAATTCTTCTTGTGTTCTAACTTTTTTTGTGGAGTTTCTATTACTTTAACGAAAATTCTAATTAATACAATTGGTTCTTCACATGTTTAAGTATTATATTTTTTTTTTCAAAGCAATTGTCTTGTCTATTTCTTATAACATCTTCATTAAACAATGGATATTTTTAGTATTTAGCGTTTGTCTCCACCTTAATAACAACAGTATTGTTTTTAACCAAATTGAACTTAAGAGGAAAGAATAGCTTTGCGATTCTAACGAAATAGGTATTTAGGAAAACACATGCTATCGCTCGTGCGCTCATGTCCCCGGGAATCGCGCACAACACATACAAATAGCCTCACGCACACATCGACGGACGCTGTTAGTTGACGAGCAATTACGGCGGAAGGCGAACTCTTTTATTTATTTAGTTATTTGTTGTGGCGTGCCCGAAACTCCGATATAAAGAAATTGAAGATTATAGTGATAATTTCAAGTAAGTAAGTATTTTATTTATTTATGTAATTAGTAACGATTATTTAATATTATTTATTATTTATTTATTTATTTATGTAATTAGCCAGTTTCCCTATCCCCTCCTTATCCTTAATCCTAATCCTTACCCTATCCTTAATCCTTACCCTTATCCTTAATCCTACTGTAGTCGGCAGCGCACTTGTAGCAGCTTTGGTGTTGCTTGTGTTATAGGCGACGGTAGCCACCTACCATCAAGTGGTCCGTCAGCCTGTCTGCCGATCTTAACATAAAAAAAACGAGTGTAAGCTAATTTGATTTTTGATAAATCGGCTTTTTGCCTAAATGACTGACATTTTGTGTTTTAAGTATGTATCTATATGATATTTACGAAACAAAAGATTTTTGACTTTGTTATTGTGTACGAAACTGCTGCATGTGCTACTATAATAATTATAACTATAATGTTTTCGTGAAATGCTAGATATTCGGTTTTGTCAAAATCAAAGTCAAAAAGTCGGTTTTAGGTCGGCTCAGGTTTCAACCACGTTTCAGCTAGGTAACTAAACAATTTTTAGGTACCTTGGTAGGTAGATGTAAATAAAATTATTTTTTAATTCCTGTAGATATAATAGTCACACGATAATGGAAGCATATTATAGAAGGGGCAAAAAGAAACGAATACGCTTTAAGTATTTTCTTAAATTCTAATGGTGCTGACAGACAAATCGCAGTCGCCATACTGACCACTCTAGCGAAACGTCACTCACTGACACCTGTGACATCTTGAGTGGTTAATAAACGTTCCATTTCATTCATACTAGCGCACATACGACTCGCCATTCAATACGTCGTCGCACCATTCATTTTGAAAACAAAGTGTCCATTACCAAGAACTGTGACGCATGTGACTGTGTAAAACGAAACGTCTTGCCGCAAACATTGAGCGAAATCTTTGCCGCTTTTGCCTTTAATATTCCTTGAGAACATGTGTACATATTATGAGTCACATTACACCCGAGCGAAGCCGGGTTTTCATCTAGTAGCATTATAATCTCGTGAATATTTTGCGTTCACTTGACATTTACAGCGTTTTAGCTCCTAAACTATAAATTCTACAGGAAAAAGTTTCGAATGAAATTTATAGGAAATTTTATGCTCTACAAATTCAGTTATTACCATTTTTCATTTATCATGAACCGTTAACTATATATTTAGCAAAAACCATATTGTAAAAAGTTTGAAGCGCTACAAATAAAAAACTATGCATTTTATAGAAAAAAGTTTTAAATAAAAAAGATGGCAAATATTATTATCTACAAAAATTATCTCCACTATTTTTGTCGTACGATGCGCGATTCGTGAGATATTCAATAAAATGTGTTTTTCAAGATGGCGGCTGACGCTCAGATTTGCAATCAGGGGACACCCCTGAACATATTCGAAAAAAAAAATAGCCGGTCCCGTACATTTCAAAAAAAACCCTCTGGCGCTTGGACTATACGTTGAAAGATAAATAATACTAATTTAGTTAATTTTACTCCTTGTTTAATTTTACCAGACTTATCAATCCGCCGAACTTACTCCCAACATTTTTGAAACAGATAGATATCGATAACGCGGGTGGGGATCCCATCTCTACTATCGACTTTTCCATTGACATCCCTATAATACGTGATGCTTTGCTTCCCCCCCCCGACCCCCAATCGTGCGATAGAGAGCGTTGCAACTCGCGACTGATAATAGGTACTTTTTTTGATGAAATTTCCATTTCGGGAGAAAACGGTTTCCACTAACTAAATCTTAACAAATCACTTTGATTTTGATATCGATCGTTTCAGCACGATATATTCTAGGTTTATAGGTTTCGTTTTTTTAAAAAAATTACACTGTTTTTATAAAATAAACGACTTAATTCGACAAAGTTTTAATCACAAAAATTAAGTTATTTGAGGTGCCTATAAGTTTGAATTTATTGCAAATTTTGAAAAAAGGAAAACCTATAAACCTAGCCTTTCATTGTGTCAATAACATATTAAAAAATCATGGAGATTGGAAAATATTTAGAAGTGGAAAAACATTTTCTCTTTTTGTATGGACGAATACGTACTATTCTTTCCTCTTAATACGTCTCATTTCATTAGTCTCGCCAATACCTACAACTTATCTCTGCATTGAAATCTGATAAAATAAATAGGTTTTTACAATTTAAAAAAAGCCATTTTTTTTTTCACACAAATCAATTGTTTTAAAAATGCTATAATTATTAGATGTTGATGTTTGATTAAAAAGCTTTCTAATACCCCTACGGACCTTTTCTAATTATATTAATTTTCGTCCCGGAACAAGTTTACAAAACAAACCTCTAGGCAAAACAACCTCTAGTGCTCTGCCGACTACAGTAGCATTAAGGATAAGGGAATAGGAGCGAAACACAACCGAAACACAACAGCTCACGTGCTGTTATTTCACGGTGGTCTTCTGTAAGGGGGTGGTTATTGCCGCCAGACGGGCTGCCCAAATGACTGCGAAACACAGTGTGCCCTGCCACTACTTTCCAGATCCAGACCAGAGCCAAATTTGAAAATTTCATTTTTCAAAGTTGATCCTGCCGGAAATCGAACCCGGGAACCTTAGAACACAGCGTTAAGGTAAGCACCCTAACCACTCATCAAATAGCTCAATTTAATATCAAATTCCGTATTACTGAGTATAATCTCAGGATACAGGCCTCCCTCATAATTTTCCAATGAGACCGGTCAGAAGCAACCTATTATATAGGTCGTCTGTCCTTTTTGGTGGGTGGAAGTCCTTCGATGCGCTTGTGGTCCCTGAATTTTCTTGCCCTTGCGGCCGGAAATAAGTATGATACTCACAAAAAAATAACTTCTAATTATTACTAAGAACCACTCCGCTGCCAAATCCCGGTCATATTTGAACCTCTGAAGTATTTATAAATTTCATGTGACCGTGTATATCTCATATTTAACACAATCACAAACCTTTTTTTAATCGATTAAGTACACCTAATAGAACCCAGAGGTTAATTTTAAAATATTAGCATCCAAGAAATGTTACCAATAAAATAATGACACTTTGATTGAGTGAGCCTATGGCATGCGAGAGAGGGCACAGTACTGTAGAATTAGAAACTGTTTGTGTCTCATTCCTACTTCTATGGGCAGCACACCTGTGACCTATTTAAACCTTTTTAGCCCGCAAAAATTAACCGAATAATTCGGCCGAATATTGGCTGAAATTATATTCGCTTCGCTTGAAATTATATTCGGCGTATCTCTAATCTATATCCATCATAAAATAAAGATTGCATGTGTCTGATTCTTCGCTAATTTCTTCTAAACCACCCAAACGGATTTTGATACGGTTTTACTAATGAAAGCGATAAACGAGAGAGGTTCGCTAGTTAAAAATAATAATCACATTTAGTATCGGCAAAGGAAAACTTCGCAAGGAAATCTACTTACCCCCGGGCTTAGTTCGCTAAAAGGAGGAAATTGTTCCAATGAAAAGATATAAAATGATACCGTAGTCTGTTACATTCACTTGACATCATAAATATAGGTAGAAGCTGCATACGTGAACACATGTTTGCACGTCTATTAACGCGTCTGCAGATACCAAGGTCTGCGGGATGTGATAATTCACTTAATATGTTACGGATCGGAGCGACCTTCGCGCCGTATTAACGTGTTTATCGGTCAAGTTCAATGACGACATGTTTTTGCTATCGTTTTATTTAGGACTGTTGCGAAGTACGAAAGAAAGGGAAAAAAGGATTCCAAAAAATACTCTAGCTTAAAAAAAATTGGCGTGTTGAACAGAACAAAGTAGTATTTCATAGAAGCAGCGCCTTATCTATCGTAAACGAGCCTGTCTGTACATTAAATATTTTTTTCAAAAAATACAATTTGTACACGTTGTACTTATAGTTTTTAAAATTTTTGTCTGTTTGTCTGTATGTCTGTTTGTTTGTCTGTGCATTTGTGCATAATAATCTCTGAAACGGCTTAACCAATGTATTGTAGCAAGCTTTCCGTAAAAATTTTGTTTCATTCCAATCGGTTTACAAACAAAAAAGTTACGTGCTCTAGCTGAGCCCCATATAAAGGCTCAGCTAGTCCTTTATATGGGCCCAAATTAGACCCCACATAGAGAACTGCTCTGGGCACCTCTGGGCTGGCGCGCCCAAGTACCAGCCAGATCCATTTGACACTTTGTAGCGACAAATTGTTCGAATTGTTGACTATCCAATGCTCCTACAGCAACGATTAGAACCACTTAGTTTAAGAAGAGATGTAGCCTCTCCTTGTGTGTTCTACCGGCTGTACAATGGCGAGTGTCGGTTAATGCCTACCTCAAACTTTTACCACCGCACTGCGCCCCATAGATGCGAAGTTCATCTGCATTACTTGGATAAGGTCTACAGACGGGCAAACTTTGAAACAATCTTTCTTCTAAGGTGTTTTCCATCTAGCTACAATATGGGCTTCTTTAAGCAAGCAGTAAATAAATTCCTGCAGGATCGGCAGCGCACTTGTACCCCCTTGGTGTTGTTTGTGTCCTTAGACGACGGTAGCCGTCAAACTGCCTGCCACCCTTAATAATATATTTAAAAAAAAATATTTTGAAAAAAAAATTACAGTTGATCCCACACCATATTTCACCTGTATCACGATATGATATAGGCCCATACGATACGACATATCAGGGGTCTAATATCAAATACGGCAAAGTTCACAATTTTTTAATTTAAACATTATTATACCAAAACATAGGGCAATATGAAGGCTCTTTGCAATATGAACTATTTATTTTGTAACAAAAACAGCATAGTCACGTCCATTTCAATGTGTTTTATAATCTATTGTTATCAAAAACGATCTATTGCTATCAATTACAATAAATCGTACATCGTGGACTTTGCCATATTTGATAATAGACCCCTGATATATAGTCATAGCATAACACAAAATTTATGTGCCTACATAAATTTATATTTATTTATTTATTAAATATAAATCATATAAATATAAATACTAAACATAAATCAATTAAATTTGATACATAATCCAATTTTAATACAATCTTGCTTGATCATTGAATTTCTTTGAAGTTTGCTAGACACGTAGGAATCTTCAGGACGTTCTCTTTTGCTTTTAAATCAAGAGAATTCACAGATTAAGTACTTCTAAGAGACTCAGAAGTTGCCGCCTAACGAGGATCGGAAACTAAAATTAATGCGTTTGCAGTTGGGCGGTTATCCACAGGATTATCTCTGCTTTCATTATTTGTCTTCAGGGGTATGCTGCCAGCACAAGATGCGTCTTCGGAATCAGCAGCACCTGGAAGTGCAGGAGCGTCATCAACACCCGGACCTCCATTGCCACTAGCACGTGACTAACTCAATTTGTTGACCTTACCGATATAAAAACTCGATTTAATAATGCAGGCCGTTTGCTTATAAGTGGGGATTTATTTCCCACGTGATCTAAAGAACTGTGTGAATTATAAACATACTACTTAAACAAATTTTGGCTTTAGTCGTTCAGAACTTATTAAGTGCTTGAGCGGGCTTGATAGAAATTTATATATAGTTTTTGACTTACTTTGCATATATAAATTTATCAAAGGATATGAAAATGACCAGCCCGTTGAATGAGCGATTAGCGTGCTTGCCAGGATTCGAATCCCGGCAGGGTCAACTTTGAAAAGTTTATTTTTAAAATTGACTCTGGTTTGGATCTGGAAAGTAGTGGCAGGGACACTGAGTTTCGCAGTCATTTGGGCAGCCCGTCCGGCGGCCGAAGACCCTTACAGAGAAGACCACCGTGAAATAACTGCATGTGTGCTGTTCTGTTTCGGTGAGTAAGTAAGTGGTGCCAGAGTCCATTTCCCTATCCCCTCCTAATCATTTATCTTTAATCCTACCGTTGTAGTCGGTAGCACACTTGCAGCAACTGTGGCGTTGCTTGTGTTATTGGCGACGGTAGCCACCTACCATCCAGTGGACAGTTAGCCTGTCTGCCGATTTTAATATAAAAAAGTGATTTATTTTAAAACCGTATAGTGAGCCAGAGTTTATCTGACAGCAAAAAGAGTCAACACTATGTCTAAAGTGTAACTCATTTTATTAGATGCTATATGATAATTTTGTTTGAATACTTATAAAGCCTGCGCAAGACTTGTTTTTTAATTCAATTAAAAAGTGTTTTTAAAGTTAAGAACAGTTTGTTAAAAATAAATTGTCATTGTTGCAGATCCGCCAACCAATTCGTGAAGATAGGCCATATAATATGATTACCTAACGACGAGTTAGCTTTGATATTCAGGTAATAATAGTAAGTTTATTTGTGTACTAAAGTTTTCTTGTATTGCTCCTCAGAATACTGTAAACTGTGGTTTCAGAAAGTAAGTAGATTATAATATCTTGTGTTTTATTACTCAGGGCCGTAGCTACCGCCGTATAAGAGGTATCAATATGGGGGTCCCGGCATACAGGGGCCCCAACATGTGTAAGCGAAAATTCGCAGTGTTGTCCACAATCTCATCAAATTGTAAAGTTAATAACATTACCTTCCATTTATACGCTTTGGTACAGTCAGGTAGAAACCCCTCGACAAAATTTGATATAAAGGCCCATCTAGGGAAAGCTACGCCACTGGTGTTACTACGCTTCGAAGAAATAGGATAGGAGTACATTTCACTTATAACTATTTAGTTTAATGACATGTCTGTTTATTTACGAAATTATTTTTTTACCTAACACTGATAAAATTGTTAGGTATCGTAAAAAATTAAGTATCTATCTTTTTTAGACATTCGTATAGGTAGTGCAATGCATACCATTTTGACTGAACAGCTTCTTCTCATCTCTTTTATCCTGAGCACTACACCCGCATTTGAGCTCTTGAGCAATTAAGTAATGTTGAGTATGAAAAATATTTTCTTTTAGTCTCAAAATTCTGATTCATATATACAGATTTTTTAGAAACTTATGTGGTGCGTAATTATGATAGTTTATGGAAATGCTTTTCAACATTTTAACAATTGAATCGCTGAACAAACCCTTTCATTTTAGATTCATTAAACGCTGAATCGATGAATTCTGAAACTCGACGCCCTAAAAGTAGATAAACGTGAAATAACAACATATGTGATGTTATGTTTCAGTATAAATAATAAAGGATATCATCTATGTGCTCCTTATTCTTTATCCAATAAAAGAAGGCAGCTAAATCGCAACTCCTTTGGTTGTGTAGGGCGATGGTAGCCGGCTACCATCAAGTGAACCATCAGCCTACTTGCCGACTTTTACATAAAAAAAAATTGAAAAAGGAATACACCAGCTTAAAGAGTACTTTATTTTTACTCTTAACGAAACAGCGAGCAAAATTTGTAAATAATTTATGAATAATTTTAAGGAACTTAATTATGATCCAATTTCAACTTATGTATAATTTAGAAAATGTAAATAGTATAATATTAATATTTTTAAATATCCTGCAACTATAGTATTTTCACTGTATGATGATATGCGTGATAGTTCTCACTTTTTCATGTCACGCATACTGTTTTCAACTAAAAAAAAACCGGCACAAAAAAATAACAATTAAACATGTATGAAAAAAAATATTATCTATTCGAAAAACACAAAAGGAATTATCAGTTTTATTATTAATTTATTATTACAATAGGTAAATGTAATAAAAAATATATATTTTAAAAGTGTCAAACGCGTGGAACGGAACTTGTGTCAATAGGGATTGACACTAGGGATATTCACTTATATTCGATATATCGAAAGTACTCTATGTTTGTCATTGGATATTCGGAGATTCAACAAATATTTATCTATTCCATATATTTTTAAAAACATCGTATTTTAATAATAAAACTAAAGCTGACTAATAATAACAATACAACAAAAAATTTGTTCCGAGTCTGATAGTTGTCAAGTTTCGAGTTCTGACAGCAATGAATATATAAATTAATATTTTAAAAAGACTGCATTGTATTCCATAATTTATTTAACGTAACCTTTATTCCTAATTACTAGAATTTATTTCTAAATCTGAAAATTTAAAATCGGTAGTTCGATTCCATTTGCTTTGACAACTGATTCGATATTTTCAAACAATCGATTAAATGTCGTTAGGTTGCATCACTAAAATTGTCAGTTACGCACTGTCACGCATATCATCATACAATGAAAATACTATAGTGCAATTTTTAATTAGTAATATATTAATTATTGCTTTGCTATTCACAGAACTTCTAGAAGAATTCTTATTTGGTGTTGCAGCTTGATTATTTGAAAATTCAGTAAGAGAAATATTGAATTATACTCGTTAGTCTGAATTATTCCCTAAGTTTATGTGGTTTAAATATTTTTAGAGCAAAGATAGAAGTCGAAGGACACATTTAATACGTCATCAATGTGTCTGCCTTGCATAGCAAGGAGGTTAGTCACAGCAGAAGTAATTAGAAGCGGAAGTCCACATAAAAGGAATGCCTTTATATACGATAGTGATGCCTAAATGTTAAGAAGCAAATATTTAAAGCATCGAATTATTTTTTGTTGTGTTTTATGGATCCAATAATAAATATTGATAATAATTCTGAGTTTCCTTTGATTTTTCCTATTTTACTATATGGGTTCGGTCGTAAAAAAATGTACAGTTACATTCATGACATTGTAACAAACGTTACATACGTGACTCAAAGTTACATTCATGACCAGTATAAAGCTTAGGACACATAATTATAAATTTATGATTCACAATAAACTTTTTTTATGAAACAATTATATTTAGCTTGTTGAACGTTCTTTATTTCACAATCCTCTTAAACTAAAAATAAATAATTGAAGCTTCATCATCCGTCGTAATAAAATACGACGGATCTTTTTATTGTGAGCATATGTACCTACATAATGCCTGATTAGGTGTAGTCTCAGCCTTACACTCGGTCATGACTGTAACGTTACACATTTCGTTACATATGTTACAATCATGACAGAAAAAAAACGGCGACATAACCTCAAATCAAAATATCACTGTATTGCGAATAATTACAGCCTAAGCAGTAGTTTCATTGTTTTATGTAATGTCAAACCTGTATTAACACGTATAATAGTTCGCCAGAATATGTCCAATACTTACCCTGCAATCCAACACAAGAAAAACAATTTTTTGCGACAACTCTCGCGACACACACAAGATTGATAATCACTCCAAAAAAACATGGCTGATTTTGTTTTCTGAATGTTGGCGTCTTGTTCTATGGTGTTGCCAATAAATAAAAGACAAAAGCAGCCAACTTACTTAAAGCGTATGGCAACAATTAAGCATTATAAGTCGTTATGTTCATGACGTTACACACGCAATTAAAAATTAGACACTTTTTAGAAGTTAAATAATTGTATTGAAATGATAGCAAAATCGTATCCTTTTCTAAACACATGTTGGAAAAGTAACTCGGAACTGAAATCTACCTTAAAAACGCGGTTATACTACAAAATTTTGGGGTACAATTTTTTTTAGATAATGGGGTAGTAGTTGGACAAACCTGTTTTTGTATGGAGTAAAATTAGTGCCAATCAGAAAAATACTAAACATATAAAAATTTGTAAGGTTAGCTATGATTTAATGATATTAACAAAAAAACAGAGAGGTATCTTTTAGAGTAATATACAAAATATTCTCTTAAATAAAATAGGCCTGATGGTATGACAAGAATAAAATCGAGACAAGCAAAAAAAACCTGTTGTACATTTTTTTACGACCGAACCCATATACGAAATTCCATTTGATGAATTTTGAAATTGTTAGAATTACAAAATTACTGGACTTTAAAATCAGCTTAACATTTACATGGACTCTATTTTTTAGTAGTGAGTCAGTAAATCGTAAGTCTTGTATATAAAAATTTTAGACACACCAAGATATATTTTTTAAATAATACGAAAGACGAAAAAGAGTAGTAGGTACATTCGGGGTACGAAAACGGGGTCTCGTAGTTCGTTCGCTTTCGTAAGAATAGACCCTATCAGACCATCGTTATGGAATGTTTACGCTTGATGCTATTAAAATCATATTATGGATCTAGCATAGAACTTAAAATGACATACCAATTTGTTATACAGAAATCTGGATAGCGAATAATAAAACAATTATTTAATAATTTTACGTTTTACAGAATAACTGTTTTTATTTGTGTCATCTGCCGTTTTAAATTAGTTTACACTTTTTTAGATGTGGCAATTTTTAGGCAGGAAATTTACATTAGGAGACAATAACGAGATTCTTCCGAGTAAAACCTAAAAGCTTGAAGTACTAAATGAACTTGATAACCGATTTTATATGTTTTCAATGTCGTTCAGTACTTTGATAAAAATAGTAATCAGCCATCACTTGTTGTATCTGTCTCTCACGCCCACTGACTATATCTTACAAAATGTGATGGACGCTATCATAAAAATATCTTAACAACATTCAGTTATTTTTTTATCAAATTATGATGTTTAGTAAAAACAGCTTGGATTGAGATAAAGTGTAGGGCATTCATTTGCTCAAAGCCACTCGGCTTCAAATATTTACAGATTTTGTTTTTTTTTTATGTTAAGGTGGGCAGACAAGCTGACGGTCCACTTGATTTGATGGTAGGTGGCTACCGTCGCCTATAACATAAGCAACGCCAAAGCTGCTGCAAGTGCGCTGCCGACTGCAGTAGGATTAAGGATAGGGATTAGGAGGGGGTTAGGAAAATGGGCTCTGGCATCCCTTACTCACTCACCGAAACACAACAGCACGCGTGCTGTTATTTCACGGTGGTCTTCTGTAAGGGGGTGGTTACTGCCGCCAGACGGGCTGCCTAAATGACTGCCGAAAACGCAGTGTGCCCTGCCACTACTTTCCAAATCCAGACCAGAGCCAAATTTGAAAAGTTGATTTTTCAAAGTTCACCCTGCCGGGAATCGAACTCGGGAACCCTAGAACAGAGCGTTAAGGCAAGAACCCTAACCACTCATCCAATGGGCTCGTCAAGTGTATTCAGTTTGATCACAAAATCTGTACATTGTTAATATTAAACACACCAATCATATGCAGTTTGCGAGCAAACATGATCAAATCATCATCAAACCAAAATCTGCTATAGCAAAAGGTATACTTTTGAGATAGTGACAAAAAAGTTTGAAGATATAAGATATATCTTATAAGATGTCCTTTTATCTTATAAGATATATATCTTATAAGATATATCTTATAAGATTTATAAGTCATTATTTGTGCTATCAGGATTGATAACTCACTGGTTCTCTTGGTGTTTTAATCGACGATTACCATCTACCATCAAGTAAAATGTGTTTTAAGAAGAAACACTCGATAAACAACAATTAAACCTACCTGTAGTGAGTCAAGTAGGTATCTAAGTCAAGCTCTTCAAAATTATTAAACTCGTTTAAAAGTAATAAAGATTTTTCTTAGAAAAAAATACCTACCACTTGTTGCATGTTGTGGATCCAAAGAAATGGAACAATAGTACACAAGATGTGTTGTGTAATTGTATTAGAATTCATGTGTTTGCGCAGAATCTCTGACGCACGGAGACTGGATCGGTACCAATAGAGGCGCGGCACCTCTGTTGCTATGAAAACATGAAAATAATGTATGATTTATTTTGAATTCTCGCTGAAAACACGTCATTGTTGATGATTTTAAATTAAAATTCCACTTAAAAATTAATTACTTTTATGTAAGTACTTTTAAACATAAATCGATTACATTTCTGTAATCGATTACATTTTTGATAAAATTCTAAAGAACTGTCGTATCGGAATATAAATTAATATTTGTCCTTATAATAATTAAAATAATTAAGGGGGTACTGCACAAAATTTTGGAAATTTACTCATTTTTAAGTGACTAGTACTATGCGCTGAATTAGTTAAATACATTAAAGTAACTTTTGTAGGTTAGCCTGATCCTTGCACAAGGTCACCGCCTTGTTGAAATTTGAAACAAATACATTTAAAATTAATAAAAAATACATAAACGGAACGACTTCTAAAAATTTATTTCTTCGAATACTTCTTAAATTTTACGCATGAAGCACTAATTCTCACATGAAAATGGTTGTATTGATATTCCGCAGATCACCCCCTTCTTAATATTCATTATAAAATTATAAATATGAAAATATTAAGACTTTTCAATATTTAACCCAAACGCCTGATGGTTTTCCAAACAAAAAACATTGCTCTAATAAAATCACTAGGCGCACTTATTTGTCGTATGACATGACGTCATGAGGTCAATGTCAAGTCAGCTGTGTTATAAATTTTATATTTACATTTTACACATGTTTAAGTGTTTTTTGGAAGTGAAGGATGGGTAACCAGAAAAAGAATCATTATCTAAGTGACTAAATAAAAAATTTATCCTAAGAATGCTGCTATAATGTGGTAAGTAGACTTCTATTTTTAAGTATTTTTATCGGAGAACGCAATTGTCTGTTTTTTTTTCTAATTTGCATACTTAAATATGGCTAAATTAATCATGTCATTGGTTTCACTTTCAGGCAAATAAGAAAATCTGGACATGCAAAATAAAATATTGCAGTTGAGTCGAATTCCGTACAGAGTAGTGCGAACGCAGAACATGCAAATGCATACAGGTAAACACCTACCTATCTATTTAATGTCTCAAACAGAGGTGTATACAACAGGCTTGTTTCCACTGAGAATAAATCGGATGGCTTAGAGTTTCTAATGATTAACCATAATAATTAGTAAACAAAAAACAACTTTTCTATTAAAATAATAAAAGATTAATAATATTTTTGGAAAATAAAATCGACAAAATGAGGCGTTTAATTATGTGACATTAAACACCAATCAGAGAAGCGCATGGAAGCGTGACGTCACACCTCGCGAAACACCACGTTGTGGCTGTCATTTTCGTATAAAGTGAACAGGTTATTTCGAGTTTTCAGCAATTATTGTTAAATTAATACAGTTCGTTTTTAGTTTAATCTTGAAAGACAGGTATAATTCGCCATGGAATCAGGATTTAACAAAACAAACAGCAGTATATTGCCCAAAATTGACGCCGTTATGCTTGGACAATTTTTTGCAGTGAACACCGACTATTGTTCATCGGAATTCCGCAATGGTAAAACTTCTATCTAAGTATTATGTGAAGAACAAACAAAGTCTTACTTAATTAGCAGTTACCAGTCAGAGAGTGGCATTTACCTACTGTGGAAATGCCACTCTCTGACTGGCATTTCCAGAAAAGCAAATGCAGAAAAGTATTTTCAATATAAAATATGTTGAAATATTGGGCTGAGAAGCCAAGAAAATGTAAAAAAATTGTTTGTTTATATCTGTATATATTCAACTTCACCTGTTAAATTTGTTTCAAGCTTAAATTTTTGGTAAATTGTTGGTAAATTTCAAGCTATTTTACCAAATCACACGATGAATTTCTTTTGCCACTGATATCAGGACAATAAATATATAAAAATACAATTAATACGATAGTAAAAACTTAACTTGACAATATTAATAAATGGTGATTACGTTTATTTCCTAATTTGACATTGACTCAAAACCGCTGACTTTGAGGTAAGCGAATACAAAGTTTTATTTTTTTTATTTTTTTTATTAAAGATGAGTTTGCTCTTGACCAGCATCTATCCATGTAGGAAGGATGAGGCCGACGATGGAGCGAGCTCACCCAGAAGATGCCCATTCACTCGAACCTTGAAAAGATTTGGGTTATATGAGCTCGGAAATACAGACGCCGGCAGGGAGTTCCAATCCTTAGCAGTGCGCATCACAAAAGATGTTTTAAAGCGCTTGGTCCGAATTAGAGGGATTTCGACAAGGTTAGGATGGTAACCAGCCGTACGTCTGTATGTCCGATAGAAGAAAGGGGAAGGCAGTATGATCTCATGCAGCTCTCGAGCACACTCTTCGAAGTACATCTTATAGAATACACAGGCAACTTTGCGTCTATGTGCTAGGCTCTGCAGCTTAGTTCTTATTAGTGTATCATCGCCAATGGGCCTCCTAGCTCTGCGATCCACCGAGTCGAGTGCGGCAAGTTGGTATTTTGATGGGCCATCCCAAAGATGACAGCAATACTCCATGCAAATCGGACTTGTGCCTTGTATAAAGAGAGGAGCTGTCCAAGTGTGAAGCATCGCTTCACTCTATTTGGGATGCCCAACTTTTTGGCCGCTGTTTGGGCTTTGGACTCGATAGAATTACCGAAGTTGAGATTTGAGCACAACTTCATACCAAGAAGCTCAAGATCATTGGCCACAGGTACGGATGCACCTCGGAAAGTTAGAGCCAAGTCGAAAGGGCTCCTTTTTGCAGAGACCAAATACGCTTGCGTTTTGGTGGCGTTAAAATCAGCCAGATTCTTGTCACCCCATTGGCATACAAGATTTAAGGTTCAGTTAATTCGCTCAACCATTGCCTCCCTCTCAGAACGAATCCTGGACAAATATCTCTCTATGACCGTATTGTCATCTGCGTATACAACTACTCCTGGAAGAAGTAAGTCATTAATATGAAGCAGGAAAAGAGTTGCAGAGAGAACAGATCCCTGAGGAATACCGGCATCAATTGCCATGAGGTCCTAGGAGCAGCCATCAATGACTACTCGAATTGACCGTTCATTCAGGAAATCAGAAATCCAGCTACAGAGAGACCGGAGGGGATGCCGTATGTAGGAAGCTTGCCAAGTAAACGTGCATGCCAAACCCTCTCAAAGACCTTCGATATGTCGAGTGACACAGCGAGAGCCTCGCCATGTTTCTCGATGGCTTCACTCCAGTATTGCGTGACATATACAAGAAGACCTCCGGTTGAACGTCCCTGGCGAAATCCATATTGGCGATCACTGAGCAGGTCGTTAACTTCAAGATATGTCAGCAGCTTACTATTCAGTACTCTCTCCATAACCTTACAGAGTACAGAAGTGATGGCGATTGGTCGATAATTACAGGGGTTGGCACGGTTACCCTTTTTAGGCACTGGTTGAACATTGGCAAGCTTCCAAAATGCCGGCACGGTATTCGTCCTGAGAGAGAGATGGTGCAAGCGTGTAAGTACAGGAGACAATTCAGGACCACATTCCTTCAGGACCCTTGCAGGTATGCCATCAGGTCCACTAGCTTTGTTCACGTCAAGACTCCGTAGTGCTCTTCGAATCTCTTTGTTGTGAATCTAGATCTCTGGCATTGAAGATTCACAACGAGGTATTGATAGTGGCTGTTGAGAGCTGTAATAACCTTAACTTCATCAATTTGTTATTGTTTATTGTTTGGAACGTATATGAATAATTTGTTTGGCGTTTTTATCGTTGAACTTTTATATTGGGGCACTATACAGTATTTATAATACGAGGAATTCATTATTTATTAAAAAACACAATTGACTGTCATAAACAAACACGGCTGTTTCGCGAGGTGTGACGTCATTCAAGACGCCATGACAGTCTTGGCCTTTTTCGCGGTCAATTTCAAGTTCATTTCTAAAAACTCAAAATACTAATGTAAAAGACCTATTTTTCTTAAAATAATATATTTTTGGGGTGAAATAGATGCTAAGCCATAGTTTTAAACTAATTTCCAAATTTTGTCAATTAGGCTATTATCCGGTAACATTGCATATGTTAGTTTGTAATAGGAATATATATTTTTTCAGCAAAATATTTATTTGGTCAGCAACTTTTTTTGGTTGACCTAGTCTAGTACTTGGTCACCAAATAGGTTTCTTAGCTAATCAAACATTTATTGGTTAGGTTAGATTAGGTTTTTTGCTTTTGATAACAGCCGTTTATAACGAAACTGTAAACTGAAACCGCGCAGTAAATTTGTAAAACTGTTCATTGATAGGCCCAAGTACTGAACAGTGCATGTTCGTAGACAATTTGGGAACGGAGAGGTTATAAACTATCAACTTTTAAGCGTTTTATTTTAAATTCAATGTTCCTTTCATAATATTCGTCAGTTATGTTTATTATAAACTAACGGTGTTTACAATTTGCTCTCTGTCGTTTTTAGTGTTTAATTTTATTTCAGGCTACCAATAACAGAAATTCAAACATTCTCGGATAATCAAGACAAAGGAAAAATTGAATACGTAAATATTTCATACGAAAAAAGACTGGATAGAAAAATGGCAATTAAGGAGCCTGATTATATATTGAAAGCACTCGAAAGATAAGGTCAAAAATAAACGACAATTAACAAATAACGATAATACCACGACAACCAAACATCACAAATTTAATAATAAAAACTTTTTATTATTTTTTGCAGTTTTTCATTTCTTCTTTCATACTTTATTTATTCTTTTCCAGATATGCAGGTAAGTATACATAGGTAAAATTATGTATAAGAAATGAACAAAACATAGTGATCAGCTGAATATTACGTTATATTATAATAATAACTAATTATTATTTACATATATTACATTCTATTATCATTTATTACATTAATTTTTCCTAAAGAAAAATTAGTAAAAATATGTTTTACTCTGTGTTCAGCCTAATCTGTAAAGTTATTTTTGTGTGCGTTCCGTCACCGCTACTCCAACTCGAAGATTTTCGATCGCGCGGCACGCTCTTAAGCCTTTTTATTAATATAATATCTATGTAACTAATAAAAAAATAATATTTGAATAACTCGAATTCCAGGGATGTATCAATTTTAACCGACGTTTTATAATTATAGATAAAATTATTTCAAAACATAAAAACTACAAAAGATTTAACTTACTTTTAAAAATTGATTAGTTACTAAAATCAATCTTATTACTAAAGACCTACTTACTTCAGAATATAATCGAGTCTATTGTTGCATGAAAGTTAGAAACTTTTCCGCGAGTAAAATTAATTGAAAATATATAAAAAGCCGCTTTTGAGTTGAGAAACTAGGCACTTTCACTTCGGCGGTTTAGAATGTGGTTTGCGAGAAATAAAATAGCGCTTGCATCTTATACATTACCAAGACTGTGAGACAAATTGTTTTATAATAGAATGGATTGAAGTAGGCCGCCGCCTATTCGATATTTATTTCGTCTGGTGAAATATTAACGGGAAAATCGAAACGCACCATTTGTGTCAACCAGCTCGACGCAGACGAATGCGGTGGCCATCTTGAATGCACCGGGGTCGCCGACCGCAATGGCGCGCATAAATGACTCACCATCGCCAAACACAAAACGGTTATTATAAAGTAACTATGGAAGTGAGACGGTGATTTGATAATGCAAATTCTTAAACTCCTTTAAAATCAAAATGAAAATCAAAATATTTATTTATCAATTAGGTTTCTCCAAGAAACTCTTATGCTCATCATTTAAATTTACCAGGGTTTCGAAAAAAAGCCAAGATGCCGATCCTGAAAAGAAACCCCGAAAGACACTCAGAACACTATTCTTCATAAATTTATATCAACTAATATAAATTTATTTCGTTGTGATAGTCCCTATACTGTAGTAGTCTGTAAAGTCAAAATGAAAAGTTTGTATGAGATTTGCAGAACAGCAAGCTATGGCGTCATAACGATACTAAAATCAGCAGAGTTAATTTTATTGAGTATTAGTCTGAATAGTGTGTAAGCAAAGTATAGCATACTTTAAACCTCTCATGCAGAATCCCTTTCCCGTTTTTTTTACAAGTTTTAATTCTGAAGGCACTATTCGCACGATTAACGACGATGTCAATATTCTTGTCATTTAGAATTACAATATTTTATAAGTGGTCAGATTACGTCGTATGATAAATAGGTACTTACTTCTAACCACTAAGTCTTATGCCTTACCTATAGTAGGTACAGATCTTTAATATTACGCGACAGAGTTTTAGCGGGAATCTTCATTTCTCGCAATAAGTTTTTTTGTTTCCTTATGGAGTTTCGGCAAATTCTGACTTTAACAGCATTAACAGCCTTTGTAGTTCTAACAGCAAGCGGCCGCCCCGATCTTGATACAGGAAGTGTTAGTATATCTGTCGATAGTACGATATACGAACATACGGCAGATACCAAGCTTTTGAATATGACCGATGGCTTCATACCCACTCTCTGTAAGGCAATCACTGCAATCCTGTTTTCTTTAACACCCCATTCCATATTGTAATTTGATAATAAACACGAAAAAAATACGTGAAATGGCGAGAAATCAAAAGAAGTTTTCGACTTATGTCTTTCCAAATTAAAGCTTCCAAACTTAAGCGCTTTCCAAATTCAAAATGAATAAAGAGTTGAAAAAGGAAAAAGTTTTTATGTAACAGTATTTATGGCCACACTAGTTACATTCGATCGACGTATGTAACACAATAATTTATGTGGAAATTTTTATTTTATATTAAACAATTTTGTTTCAACAACTATAATTTAAAATAAAATAAAATGAAATAAACCGTTAATAAATAGCTCATTAACACAAATGTTTACTAACATGTAAATGTGTACTTAGTTGAATCGTTTTCGAAGTCGTTTCGTTAAGAGGATACTGCACAAAATTCTGGAAATTTACTCATTTTTAAGTGACTAGTACTATGCGCTGAATTAGTTAAATACATTAAAGTAACTTTTGTAGGTTAGCCTGATCCTTGCACAAGGTCACCGCCTTGTTGAAATTTGAAACAAATACATTTAAAATTAATAAAAAATACTTAAACGGAACGACTTCTAAAAATTTATTTCTTCGAATACTTCTTAAATTTTACGCATGAAGCACTAATTCTCACATGAAAATGTTTGTATTGATATTCCGCAAATCCCCCCCTTCTTAATATTCATTATAAAATTATAAATATGAAAATATTAAGACTTTTCAATATTTAACCCAAACGCCTGATGGTTTTCCAAACAAAAAAAATTGCTCTAATAAAATCACTAGGCGCACTTATTTGTCGTATGACATGACGCCATGAGGTCAATGTCAAGTCAGCTGTGTTATAAATTTTGTATTTACATTTTACACATGTTTAAGTGTTTTTTGAAAGTGAAGGATGGGTAAACAGAAAAATAATCATTATCTAAGTGACTAAATAAAAAATTTATCCTAAGAATGCTGCTATAATGTGGTAAGTAGACTTCTATTTGGAAGTATTTTTATCGGAGAACGTAATTGTCTGTTTTTTTTTTTCTAATTTGCATACTTAATAAAATTAATCATGTCATTGGTTACACTTTCAGGCAAATAAGAAAATCTGGACATGCAAAATAAAATATTGCAGTTGAGTCGAATTCCGTACAGAGTAGTGCGAACGCAGAACATGCAAATGCATACAGGCTTGTTTCCACTGAGAATAAATCGGATGGCTTAGAATTTCTAATGATTAACCATGATAATTAGTAAACAAAAAACAACTTTTCTATTAAAATAATAAAAGATTAATAATATTTTTGGAAAATAAAATCGACAAAATGAGGCGTTTAATTATGTGACATTAAACACCAATCAGAGAAGCGCATGGAAGCGTGATGTCACACCTCGCGAAACGTTGTGGCTGTCATTTTCGTATAAAGTGAACAGGTTATTTCGAGTTTTCAGCAATTATTTTTAAATTAATACAGTTCGTTTTTAGTTTAATCTTGAAAGACAGGTATAATTCGCCATGGAATCAGGATTTAACAAAACAAACAGCAGTATATTGCCCAAAATTGACGCCGTTATGCTTGGACAATTTTTTGCAGTGAACACCGACTATTGTTCATCGGAATTCCGCAATGGTAAAACTTCTATCTAAGTATTATGTGAAGAACAAACAAAGTCTTACTTAATTAGCAGTTACCAGTCAGAGAGTGGCATTTGCCTACTGTGGAATCAGCCGTCTCAAGATCGCCGGTTTTTCTTGCCCTTGACCAAAACTGGACAGAATTTTCATTTAACCATATACTAGGTACAACTGATATGAACTGAGCCAAACCCTCATTGATGAGCGCCATGGAAAATGGTATTTTATATAAAAATTTGAGAACCGGTGGAAACAAAAAATGTGTTCCACCATGTTGTTAAATACACGTCGACACTTGTCGACACAATCTTATAACTTTTGTGACTAGAATGCTTTTACAACCTAAAATTTTTAAAACATTTAAAGATTTACTTTTTGAAAGTATTCTTACTTTAAAGTTTGTTCTAAATAAAAAAAAAGTATTTTCAATATAAAATATGTAAAAGAATTGTTTGTTTATATCTGTATATATTCAACTTCACCTGTTAAATTACAATTAAATGGTGGCGCGTCTGTAAATTTCAAGCTATTTTACCAAATCACACGATGAATTTCTTTTGCCACTGATATCAGGACAATAAATATATAAAAATACAATTAATACGATAGTAAAAACTTAACTTGACAATATTAATAAATGGTGATTACGTTTATTTTCTAATTTGACATTGACTCAAAACCGCTGACTTTGAGGTAAGCGAATACAAAGTCTTATTTATTTTTATTTTTTTATTAAAGATTTTTTTTTTTTTTTTTTTTTTATTTACACAAAAAAAAAAGTACAATGGGTGGTACACAGTTTAGGTGTACTATAAACTCAATTAAGTTTCTAGCGTACACCTGAGTTGTCTTCAATGGCAGAAATATAAACAGCATTTTTGTTACAAACAAATACAGACAAAAGTAATAAGCAAATATTTGTAGGTAGATACAACTTTAACACACTAAAATACAACAAACCTGCTCGTCCCACTCTAACATGCAGCTAACATATAAGTGCATCCTTGTTGACAACAAGAATGCACTGCACACTTTCTACAGGTTGTTTTTAATTTTGTTAATCTTTATTTTAATAAAATAAACAATTTATAACAATGAGGTATTACATTTTGAGTTCTTAGTTTTAGTTATAATTCTTATTATTAGTTATATTCATATACAAATATACATACATATATATGTACATAATACACATATATACACAACACACAAATGCGTACAATGCTACTTATTAGGGATAAAATATTGTTTTAATTTATGTTTAATATTTTTTGTATTTAAATTATTTTTTAAATCTGTAGGCAGATTATTAATATGGTATGGTACCAAATAAGTCAATCTACGTTTTCCATATAAGTTATTATATTTTGGCAGTTCTAGTTTTTGCTCTTGACCAGCATCTATCCATGTAGGAAGGATGAGGCCGACGATGGCGCGAGCTCACCCAGAAGATGCCCATTCACTCGAACCTTGAAAAGATTTGGGTTATATGAGCTCGGAAATACAGACGCCGGCAGGGAGTTCCAATCCTTAGCAGTGCGCATCACAAAAGATGTTTTAAAGCGCTTGGTCCGAATTAGAGGGATTTCGACAAGGTGAGGATGGTAACCAGCCGTACGTCTGTACGTCCGATAGAAGAAAGGGATGTGCTAGGCTCTGCAGCTTAGTTCTTATTAGTGTATCATCGCCAATGGGCCTCCTAGCTCTGCGATCCACCGAGTCGAGTGCGGCAAGTTGGTATTTTGATGGGCCATCCCAAAGGTGACAGCAATACTCCATGCAAGATCGGACTTGTGCCTTGTATAAAGAGAGGAGCTGTCCAAGTGTGAAGCATCGCTTCACTCTATTTGGGATGCTCAACTTTTTGGCCGCTGTTTGGGCTTTGGACTCGATAGAATTACCGAAGTTGAGATTTGAGCACAACTTCATACCAAGAAGCTCAAGATCATTGGCCACAGGTACGGATGCACATCGGAAAGTTGGAGCCAAGTCGAAAGGGCTCCTTTTTGCAGAGACCAAATACGCTTGGGTTTTGGTGGCGTTAAAATCAGCCAGATTCTTGTCACCCCATTGGCATACAAGATTTAAGGTTCAGTTAATTCGCTCAACCATTGCCCCCCAACGAATCCTGGACAAATATCTCTCTATGACCGTATTGTCATCTGCGTATACAACTACTCCTGGAAGAAGTAAGTCATTAATATGAAGCAGGAAAAGAGTTGCAGAGAGAACAGATCCCTGAGGAATACCGGCATCAATTGCCATGAGGTCCTAGGAGCAGCCATCAATGACTACTCGAATTGACCGTTCATTTAGGAAATCAGAAATCCAGCTACAAAGAGACCGGAGGGGATGCCGTATGTAGGAAGCTTGCCAAGTAAACGTGCATGCTAAACCCTCTCAAAGACCTTCGATATGTCGAGTGACACAGCGAGAGCCTCGCCATGTTTCTCGATGGCGTCACTCCAGTATTGCGTGACATATACCAGAAGACCTCCGGTTGAACGTCCCTGGCGAAATCCATATTGGCGATCACTGAGCAGGTCGTTAACTTCAAGATATGTCAGCAGCTTACTATTCAGTACTCTCTCTATAACCTTACAGAGTACAGAAGTGATGGCGATTGGTCGATAATTACAGGGGTTGGCACGGTTACCCTTTTTAGGCACTGGTTGAACATTGGCAAGCTTCCAAAATGCCGGCACGGTATTCGTCCTGAGAGAGAGATAGTACAAGCGTGTAAGTACAGGAGACAATTCAGGACCACATTCCTTCAGGACCCTTGCAGGTATGCCATCAGGTCCACTAGCTTTGTTCACGTCAAGACTCCGTAGTGCTCTTCGAATCTCTTTGTTGTGAATCTAGATCTCTGGCATTGAAGATTCACAACGAGGTATTGATAGTGGCTGTTGAGAGCTGTAATAACCTTAACTTCATCAATTTGTTATTGTTTATTGTTTGGAACGTATATGAATAATTTGTTTGGCGTTTTTATCGTTGAACTTTTATATTGGGGCACTATACAGTATTTATAATACGAGGAATTCATTATTTATTAAAAAACACAATTGACTGTCATAAACAAACACGGCTGTTTCGCGAGGTGTGACGTCATTCAAGACGCCATGACAGTCTTGGCCTTTTTCGCTGTCAATTTCAAGTTCATTTCTAAAAACTCAAAATACTAATGTAAAAGACCTATTTTTTTAAAATAATATATTTTTGGGGTGAAATAGATGCTAAGCCATAGTTTCAAACTAATTTCCAAATTTTGTCAATTAGGCTATTATCCGGTAACATTGCATATGTTAGTTTGTAATAGGAATATATATTTTTTCAGCAAAATATTTATTTGGTCAGCAACTTTTTTTGGTTGACTTAGTCTAGTACTTGGTCACCAAATAGGCTTCTTAGCTAATCAAACATTTATTGGTTAGGTTAGATTAGGTTTTTTGCTTTTGATAACAGCCGTTTATAACGAAACTGTAAACTGAAACCGCGCATTAAATTTGTAAAACTGTTCATTGATAGACCCAAGTACTGAACAGTGCATGTTCGTAGACAATTTCGGAACGGAGGGGTTATAAACTATCAACTTTTAAGCGTTTTATTTTAAATTCAATGTTCCTTTCATAATATTCGTCAGTTATGTTTATTATAAACTAACGGTGTTTACAATTTGCTCTCTGTCGTTTTTAGTGTTAAATTTTATTTCAGGCTACCAATAGCAGAAATTCAAACATCCTCGGATAATCAAGACAGTGGAAAAATTCAATACGTAAATATTTCATACGAAAAAAGACTGGATAGAAAAATGGCAATTAAGGAGCCTGATTATATATTGAAAGCACTCGAAAGATAAGGTCAAAAATAAACGACAATTAACAAAATAACGATAATACCACGACAACCAAACATCACAAATTTAATATTAAAAACTTTTTATTATTTTTTGCAGTTTTTCATTTCTTCTTTCATACTTTATTTATTCTTTTCCAGATAGTATACATAGGTAAAATTATTTATAAGAAATGAACAAAACACAGTGATCAGCTGAATATTACGTTATATTATAATAATAACTAATTATTATTTACATATATTACATTCTATTATCATTTATTACATTAATTTTTCCCAAAAGAAAAATTAGTAAAAATATGTTTTACTCTGTGTTGAGCCTAATCTGTAAAGTTATTTTTGTGTGCGTTCCGTCACCGCTACTCCAATTCGAAGATTTTCGATCGCGCTGCACGCTCTTAAATGGCTATTAAACGATTCGCGTCTCGGCGCGCTCGTATTATAAGAAGCAAATCGAGTTGATCGGTTCGGAAATTGCTTCTATAAATATACAGAGCAAATATTATGAAGGACAGCTACTCAGTAGACGTCTGGAGATAATGGGATATTTACTGATTTGCGGTGAGGGAGTAAAAGATGCCTGGGCCTACTTTGCTATCCCCTTATAATTCATTATCCTATTAAGCACAGGCGTTGCTTGTCTTAATAGGGGATGGTGGCCAGCCAGTAGACAGACTGATGATCCACTTGATGGTAGGTGTTATAGGCGAACCTTCGCCTATAACACAAGCAACGTCACAGGTGCTGCAAGTGCGCTGCCTGCCCTAACAGGATTAAGGACAAGGATTTTATTATTATTTTTTATTACAAATAGGTTTGCTCTTGGCCAGCATCTATCCATGTAGGAAAGATGAGGCCGACGATGGAGCGAGCTCACCCAGAAGATGCCTATTCACTAGAACCTTGAAAAGATTTGAGTTGTATGGGCTCGGAAGACACCGGCAGGGAGTTCAATCCTTAGCAGTGCGAAATTTGGGAAGGATTAGGGAAATGGGCTCTGGCATCCCTTACTCACTCACCGGAACACAACAGCACAAGTGCTGTTATTTCATGGGATTCTTCTGAAAGGTGTGAACGCAGTCAAATGCCCTACTTCCACTACTATCCAGACCAGAGCCAATTTTGAAAAGTTCATTTCCATAGTTGATCCTGCTGGGAATCGAACCCAGGAACCCCAGAACAGAGCGATAAGGCAAGCACTCCAACCACTCATCCAACGGGGTCTTGAAATTCGGAGGTAATGCTATTTTTCGATGGTTTGAATAATTTATATATCCGGAAAATCCGGAATTCCGGATAAGAACGAGGAGACAGAATACATGCTCCGTAAAACATTATTGTAAGTCCTTTTGATAATTTGAATTAATTAAAAAATAGATTTAGTAGCTGTTTTTTTTTAATTATTTTAGTTATACTTGTTTTGGCGCGTTAAGGTAAAAAATCAAAATGTAGGTATTTTTAGTAATTAAATTACAGAAGTTGCGCGCGCCGATGTAAGACGATGAAGTTAGTTTGGAATGAGTGTTCATTATGTAAGTACCTACATAAATGATACTTAACACTGTTACTAATATGTTTATTATATTTATATAAATATTTAGCAATATTGTACATATATATTGCAGTATAAATTTAAATTATTACTGTTAAAACTGTGTTTCAAGATTTGAGGTTATGTTTATGGAAGCATTTTTTGACGCCAAAAAGTATGACTATATATGTACCTACATACAATGTATTTTTTTAATAATGTTCGATTAAAATACACTATTTTTTACCTTGTCGTAGAAAAAATACAGTGATACCTAGATACCTACATCTTAATATTATAGGTTAACCGGTTACTACCGGGTTATCATTGTATTGAACTCATGCGAGTTGCACAGAATGCACAGGAGGGGCAACAATCACGAACAACTACAATTTCCGGCCTCGCCCGAGCTCCACCTCCGTGTGATGATCTGATCATGTTTGCTCGCAAATTGCATATGATTGGTGTGTTTAATATTAACAATATATAGATTGATTGACTGAATCACTTAACGAGCCCATTGGTTGAGTGGTTAGGGTTCTTGCCTTAACGCTCTGTTCTAGGGTTACCCGGTTCGATTCCCGGCAGGGTCAACTTTGAAAAATGAACTTTCAAATTTGTCCTGGTGTGGATCTGGAAAGTAGTGGCAGGGCACACTGCGTTTCGCAGTCATTTGGGCAGCCCGTCTGGCGGCAGTAACCATCCCCTTACAGAAGGCCACTGTGAAATAACAGCACGTGTGCCGTTGTGTTTCGCACTATTGAAATGGGTAATAAAATCTTTGATTTGCCACTTGGCAACCCACTTGGGCAGCACGTCTTTCAGAAGACCGTCAATTGTATTGTTGTGTTTCGGGGTCTAAGTTAGCGATGCATGCTGTCTGCCTATCTTAACATAATAAAATAAAATAAAAACTACAGTAAAATATGTTTTTGTTTCACTAAACGAAAACAGTTGTTCGTGGTGACGTTGAATCAATTTGTTACGTCTACCTGCAAATTTGACGAGCCCGTTGGATGAGTGGTTAGGGTTCTTGCCTTAACGCTCTATTCTAGGGTTCCCCGGTTCGATTCCCGGCAGGGTCAACTTTGAAAAATGAACTTTTCAAATTTGTTCTGGTCTGGATCTGGAAAGTAGTGGCAGAACACACTGCGTTTCGCAGTCATTTGGACAGCCCGTCTGGCGGCAGTAACCACCCCCTTACAGAAGACCACCGTGAAAAAACAGCACGTGTGCCGTTGTGTTTCGCGCTATTGAAATGGGTAATAAAATCTATCAAAATCTTTATTTGCCACTTAGCATATACCCACTTGGGCAGCACGTCTTTCAGAAGACCGTCAATTGTATTGTTGTGTTTCGGGGTCTAACTTAGCGATGCATGCTGTCTGCCTATCTTAACATAATAAAATAAAATAAAAACTACAGTATAATATGTTTTTCTTCCACTAAACGAAAACAGTTGTTCTTTGTGACGTTGAATCAATTTGTTACGTCTACCTGCAAACTCGGCAGAATTATATTAACAGTTATTTAATCATACGTTTTTAATAATTTACAATACAATGTCAATTTGTGTATTACAAATGTGCAATTTTTTCTTTTATATTGAATTGTTTGCAAAAGTGACACTTTTCCACTTTACCTAATCTGTAGCAAGATTAGGAGAATATTTTTTATCGTATATCGATACCAGTTATCATTACTTTTGACGTCTGTTTAGTAACAGGTTTCTGAAATGATTTTATCAACGCTGAAATTGTTTATCAAAAATTGGCTGAGAGTGTACCTAGTTTTGTGTGTCATTATATTCGTGTATCTCTTTTCGAGATTGGAACACGAGCAGTAAGTATTTTGCGTGGATTTTTAAATTTTGTGGAATGACACACTGCTGCCTCTATTCCACAATGTGCAATGTTAAATAATGTTGGCGTGTTTATCAGATAATAACCTATAACATGGCTTATTTAAAATAAGCATAAAATAACATATGTAATCATGGTATATATCTGGTACTAGCTGAAGCACGCGACTTCGTCCGCGATAAAAAATGATATATATATACCTAACTCCGAATTTTTTATATTTTTACACGATCCCTCGGGAGCCTAACATTTTTTTCAGGATAAAAAGTATCCTATATGTTAATTCAGGTAATAAACTATCTGTGTACCAAATTTAATCGAAATTCGTTCAGCCGTTTTTTCGTGATTGAGTAACAAACATTCTCTAATATTATTAGGATTAGGATTGATTGATTCGCGATTTTTTTTAACAATATTTGAGGCTAAGTAAAACAAACTTAAGAACGATACAAATACATGTATTTTTTAATGTTAAGATCAGCAGACAGGCTGACGGTCACTTGATGGTAGGTTATACCGTCGCCTATAACACAAGTAAAGGTAGATGTTGTTAGGTAATCTGCATGCCCAACAAAACAGAACCTTCCAAGACCTGTTAAGCCCTACCAAGTGGTGGAATATAGACTATTTCCAGTTACACCAGGGCAGGGAGTTTTTTGCAAACAGTTCAACATTCGAGGTTGAATACGTAGTAAATTTCAATCGCTGACATAGAAGACTTAATACAAAACGACACGGTGCAACATGTTATGCAATGCACATTGTCACATGTGACATTTTATGCAGTATCGTTAAAACCAACGCCGTTAACAATGCAGTAACATTTGAAATTACACTGACGCTTTGCTTAGTCATGTGGCAATTCTCATCATCGTCTCATTGTTGGTTCTGACTTCTGGATGAAGACCTATTCAAAAAGCAAAACTGCATGTAGCGGCATTAATGAGAGGACTTAGCTGAAAACCGTTATTTTCGTTGCCTAATTTGACTTGTTAGAGTAAAATTAAAACTTAGATAAAAACACAAAAAATTATAATTTTTTGAGAAAAAAATAGGAAATTATTGTCCAAAAAGGCTTTCTCCTCGCAGCAATTTTCAGCGACAACTATATTTTTTAAGCTTAAGTTCTGTACTAAATTTATAATCAGCTACTTTTATTTCTTTTTTCATATTTTATCCAATATTCAAGGATTTTCAGCTGTACCTATAGATCGGGTACGACGAAAGAATCCGTAATGTGACGTGGTACAAAATCGCCAACGCCATGGCCATTGTGATTACAGCGATCAGGATCCATATTTTTGTAGGAAAAAATTCCCAATGACCTATATTCTATATATTCTATATATTTAATCTTTTTGCCAATATTTAAGAAAAACCTTCCAATTTTAAATCTCCAATTTTAACTCCGAGAAGTTACAAAAATTTGTTGTGCAACATTGCACCTTAATTTATAGGTTAATTTTTATGCTCATTTTGGTAAAAATTGTGTTCGGTCTGAGGTTAATCCCCGTCTTAAGTAAGATATGTGTACTTTGTGGATTCATATTTTAATGCTACGTTTTCCTTCTTGCAATGGGTCTACTTATCTGTGTCTTTCTTCGATCCAGATACTTAATGGGAGGTCTATAGATTTAATTAAATTACCTAATTTGTTATTAGTTTAACCTAATTCGATCCTTACTCTACTCTAGTGTTGCCCAAAAGTCTTGCAAGTCTTGCAGTCTTGGTCTTGTTCTTGCATTTTTGCAAGACCAAGACCAAGACCAAGACTGCCTAATTGTAGCAAGACCAAGACCAAGACTGACCCTGCAAGATTTAAGCAAGAACAAGACTAAGCCTGCAAGACTCTTGCGTCTTGCAATTTAAATCAAACCACTGAGACCACGCGAGCAGAACCGCGGACACAGCTAGTTCATTATACATCATAGGTATTGTTTTACTATATTTACATCCGGTAAATTGCTAGGATGTATTTATTTATTTGGGGTGTTATATTGATTTATTTTTTATTATAATTTACGTAAATATCTAGTAGAATTTTGCTCCGCCCCTTTATTTAAACATTTTTTCATTAAATTTATAAACTGAACTGTTATTGGTAACGAATTGTATTATTTGATAACCGAAAAAATAAAATGTAACTACTGTACTGGTGACAAAATAACAAATAAAAAGAAGTCATAATCTGGCGACGATACGATAATTGATATATTTGCTGACAGATGCTACTATTTTGTTTTGAGTACGGAGCTATTATTTAAGGGACAAATCTATTATTTTCACAACAAAGTTTTATTTATAGGACAAACTACGATTTTTTGATAATACATTTATTATTTTAGATATATATTGACATTAATTTGTAAATTCATACCTGGCGACCCATTTATTTAATTGACAATGAAAATATTTCGTGCCGACAGATCTATTAATTAGATGATAGGTACAAGTTGATGACAAAATATAAATTTTGATGACGGAAAATATAGTTCCCAAAAAAAATTTAGGTACCGTCAATGTAGGTAACTTTGCCTGGTCAACAAACTTTGCCTATTGAGGTGACTTGTTGGAGGAAACTCAAACAATAAAAAGGAAATAAATATTAAAATATTTATCCATAAATTGTAAAGCCATAGATCTGACATTGTAATCTAACCAATAGAATAGACTACTGCATTTGAAAAAAGAATAATTAAGTAAATCAAAAGTAAATACATAAACATAAGTAATATTTCATGTACATAGATGATTTCATTACATTTAAAAATTTAATATTAAGAAGACATCAAGAATAGGTAGTAAAAACAACTTTTGACTCTATTTGATTTTCGCCGCAATTGCGTAGTTGTATCGATATGTGTAACCAAATTCAGCTCTTAAAAGTATGAGCACTTAAGTTAATTTTCAACAAACATACGCGCGGTGAAAATTCCAGTTCAAAGTGAATTTAGACATGCCTGCCTCGCAGCTTCCTTGTGTAGCTAATGATGCCCTAAATCTCTACGGTTTAAAGTCTAAATTAGTTTGCACTGTCATAAAGCGGCAACTTTTGTCGGTTCTCTTTCTAGATTCTACACAAAATTGACTTAACTTTTAACGTGTTTATGAATTTATTTAAAAAAGAATTTAGCAAGTTACAATCTATTTTAACATGGTTTTAACCAAATCAATTGCATACTTGATTGTGTTATTTATTTAGTTTATTTAGTGCCCGCAACTTTGTCCGCGTGGAAAAATCATGGGAAAATAAAAAGTTTTTTATTAGAAGACCCCTTCGGAACAGTACTTTTTCTGGGTGAAAAGTACCTATCCTTTCTTGTATCCCTGACAACGTGTGTGCAAAATTTCATGATGATCGGTTGAGTAGTTAGGGCGTGAAAAGGTAACAGACAGACAGAGTTACTTTCACATTTATGATATTAAAGTATGGATTACGTTTTGCCCGCGTCTTTGTTCACGTAAAGTTCGATTGGTATAGGTAATGATTATACTTATATTAGGTAGGTATAATTATTACTTAATGAAAATTTATCTGCAAGTAAACGAACAGCCAGCCTCGTGATCATGACCCTCATGTTGTGGATGTGTCCGGTCCGCGTAGATACTGGATAGGTAGGTACTTACCCACCTACTTACATCATAGGTATCTGATTAAATTATAGACTAGCTTTTGAACGCAACTTCGTCTGCGTCTGCCGTCTGGATAAAAGATAAAAATGTGTCTTTTTCTGTACACTATCTCTTTGAAACAATGATACCTATTTCAATTTTATTTTCATACCTACATACGAAGTTCATACCTACCTACGCTCTTGTTCATGCTCTTGTTTAATTAACTTTAACTTATATAACATTGGTACTTGGTAGGTACTTACCTAATTAATTAATGAATTTTAATGCATTTGAAAGAAATTTTGTAGGTAGGGTAGAAGGTACAGTGGGGTACGAAAACTAAAGCGAAAACTTTCGTAAATTCATTCCTTTATCAAGTCGTTGACTCTTAATACCTTTTGAAACTAAAGCACTAAGACAGCTCAAAGACGTTTGATTGAAATGAAATGAAATTTTGGCATGACTGATAATTGCCCTGGTGCATCGATGTTTAGTAGGTTAGTGATAAAAATTGTACCTAACCAATAAAATTATACAAACATTATGTAGGTACTTATCAAGTTTATATTAGTCCTGAACCTGATATACTTATATTGTCTTAGGTTTTATTCTATTCAGCAAAATTTTAAACTCATCGAGTCGAGTATAGCAAGTTAGCAACAGTTTTTGCGCCAGTCAATTTGGTGGTTAATCTCTTTTACTTTACGCGATATAAACCATTGGTCGGTCGGCGGTATTTATGATTACTTATTTCATAATCATTGATGGTTCTATGGGCCTTTTCCATAGAAAATAACACTGGCAAAATAATCCGCAAAATTACGCGTGTACTTGGTTTCATTTTGTTCGTAACGGCAGTGGTGTCCGCTTACACCAAGCTAGAACAGAACAAGGGATCCGTGGAGTGGATGCAGATATTTATAACTGTGTCTGTATAATAGTAATGTCTGAGCGGGTGTTACTTATGAAAATTAATAAAAGTGGATTATACCAAATATAATATATAAAAAAATTAAAATTATGAAAATGAAATACTTACTAAAATTACATGTTTGTTAAATTAACAAGTCAAAGTCAAGTTAAAATAATTTGTTCATTTGAAACTTTTACATGTACTTACTTAATTACTCATTAACGTCAAAACAATAGAAAATTAAAAATGAAGTTTTTGATGGTTATAACGGTTTTTATTTTATTTGTTAAAAATAATATTTATATATAATATTTTTATAATATTGTTATAAAAATATTATATATAAATATTATTTTTATCAAATTCAATAAGTAGCAAACAAAAACATTAAATTACTATAGTTAGCAACCGACTCTACTAATTTCGTTAATCTCGCCGAGCAACACGACCAACCAATGAGTCACTACTTACGTACCTGCAAAATTTTTATTAAAAGACTGCGACACAGCATTTGACACTGTTTGATCGCCGCCGCTCGCACATTGCCGATATTCCAAAGAATAAAATAAATTTACTGGTGCTCAGAACGAATACTAATACAGATTTTGTTGTCCTCGCAAGAAATATTATAGTCGTAAAAATAGGTACATATTAGATAATTTATTGTAGTGATATTATTGTAGTAATATTATGTTATATTGGACTGTAGGAGTGTAGGTATATCAAATTCTATCATACTCTAGTAGCTAGTAAGTATATAAATACAGCAGGCAACATACCTAGGCAAGTTTGATTTAATTAATGTTAATTCCATCGAAAGAAGAACATAATACACAATATTATTTACACAGCTATTTTATTGTTAAGTAGGCATACAATAACTGGTCACTTCTGTATTTTTTAATCTTCCAAAGAATCATTGTTTTATCAAAGAATGCCGACTTTCCTTTATCGGTGTTTTGGCGTGTGCTTATAAATAGGAGTTATTATTTCAATTTCATTTATTCCCAATTGAGCTTCCCTTCGAGTATAGTGCATTAATTGTTTCTTCCCCATAAACCTGCTCTAATCTATGTTGACATGAGTGAGAGTGACGAAGATTCAAATAGTTCTAGTCGGAGTAGTGAGAGTTGGAGAATTAGATCTAAAAGACCTAAAAGCAAATTCGATGAGTTTTTCGAAATAATTCATGCGTCCCAAATTGCAAGGTGTAAATTGTGCCAACATAAAAAGGTTGAGATTAAAATGAAAAATAGAAACACTTCAGGCTTAAGGAAGCATCTACTATCTTTTCACGCGAAGGAATCGCAAATATTTCTTCCTTTGAAAAAACCCACATTAAGTGGAGATATATCAAGATTTTTAATAACCGCTGGAAAAAGTAGACAGGTAAGAAAAAATATATTACATAAATACCTACTTAATTAATTACAGTAATTTACCTAAATAAAGTCGCTGTTGTTCGCCGAACAAAACAATTTTTTTTTACTTCTACCAACGGGTATTTATTTGTTTACCTTTGTATGTATCGTATATACCTATATTTTTTTATGTCAAGGTCGGCAGACAGGCTGACGGTCCACTTGATGGTAGGTGATTACCGTAGCCCATAAATAACACAAGCAACGGCACAAGTGCTGGAGTGCGCTGCCGACTACAGTAGGATTAAGGATAAGGGATTGGGAAGGAATAGGGAAAATGGGCTCTGGCATTCCTTACTCTCTCATCGAAACACAAGAGCAGTCAGCATACGTGCTGTTATTTCAAGGTGGTCTTCTGTAAGGGGGTGGTTACTGCCGTCAGGCGGGCTGCCCAAATGACTGCGAAACGCAGTGTGTCCTGCCTCTACTTTCCAGATCCAGACCAGAGACAACTTTGAAAAGTTCATTTCCAAAATTGACCCTGCCAGGAATTGAACCCGGGAACCCTAGAACAGAGCGTTAAGGCAAGCACCCTAACCACTTATCCAACGGGCTCGTCAATTAATATGATTGTTTTTGTTATGTTAAGGTCGACAGACAGGCTGACGGTCCATTTGATGGTAGGTGACTACCGTCGCCTATAACACCAGCAACGCCACAGGTGCTGCAAGTACGCAGCCGACCACAGTAGGATTAAGGATAAGGGATTGGAAAGGGATAGGGAAATGGGATATGTAATTTAATAATATTATTAAGTTATATGTTTTATTATTTTATTTCAGTCAGTATCTGAAAACCGCAGTGACAACTTTATGACAGCTACTGTTGATTGGATTGTAAAAAAATATCTTCCCTTCTCATTTTTCGATGACGAAGATACACAAGAATATTTTCGATTGATTTGTCCGAATACAGTATTTCCTAAAAGGTCGACACTTAGAAGGAAGGTCAAAGAGCGATTTGAAGAACTACAATCGCATGTTAAAAATCGACTACAACAATACTCATGTAAAATGTCATTTACCATTGATGGATGGACGTCCATTGCTGGTAGGAGTTACTACGGGGTCACTATTCATTATATAGACAACGAATGGAAGTATCGATCTGTAGTCCTTGATTTTATACCATCGCGCGGTGGACATACTGGGGTAGATATTGCAACGATTTTCCACAAATGTTTATTGGAATATGACATTATTAATAAAATACAGGGTATCACAGTCGACAACGCAACTGCAAATACAAAATTTATGTGTGAACTTGGCAAACTGCTACATTTTGATTCAGACAATCAACATTTCCGGTGCTTTGCTCACATTTTGAACCTTGGTGTGCAAGATTTATTGAAGACCTTAGCATTAGACAGTGAAACTGACAATGAAGAACAGGAACAGTATGAAGACTACCAAGACAAAACTGAGGAAGATGAAGAATATGCGCCAAATATTGCAGACTCACGTACAGCTATTACAAAATTACGCAGTATTTCCAGTAAAATAAAAAGAAGTGAGATACTTAAGAGGAAGTTCCAGTCTGCTTGTGAAGCAGCTGGCGTGCCAACAAATCTGAATCCCATACTCGACTGTCCAACGAGATGGAATTCCACACATGATATGATTGGATTTGGTTTAAAAGTTAGAACTGGCATTAACATATTGTGCACTTCTGTCGTCGAATTGAATGTTTTTCAAATCACAGAAATTGAATGGCAAATACTCGAAAAAATATATAAGTTTCTAATAAATTTTAAACTTTTATCAACGAAACTTGGTGGAGAAAAATATGTTACATTACCACTTGTCATTGTATCATTCAATCTCTTGCTCGACAAAATTGAATCCATGGTAAAACAATTAGATGAGAAACCTAATCGAACCCAAGTGGATGAAAGGCTTGTTCTGGGTTTCCAAGCAGCCCGAGATAAAATGCTAAAGCATTATAAAAAGAGCAACTGGATTTACTGTACCACTTTAATTTTAGACCCAAGGCACAAAGCTCAGACTTTTGATATGACATTATGGGGGAAGCAAATTAAAACAGAAAGCCTGTGCAAATTTAATGAACTTTATAAAGAGTATAAAAATCTACA
Source organism: Bembecia ichneumoniformis (assembly GCA_910589475.2). Lineage (NCBI taxonomy): Eukaryota > Metazoa > Arthropoda > Insecta > Lepidoptera > Sesiidae > Bembecia > Bembecia ichneumoniformis. Next base: position 2,982,973 of record OU342520.1, read on the forward strand.
CTCGGTGTATAAGTCTCCACCAAGAAATAAAGTATGTGAATATAATGAAGATGAAGATATAATAGACTTTGAGAAACTGTATGCACGTCCCTCTACGTCATCTCGATCTGGATCTGGTCTTCAAGGCTTAGTCATTGACGAGTTGGAGGAGTACTTAAGTAAACCAAGAGCCGCCAGCTCGGAAGACATTTTAGAGTGGTGGAGGACGCACGAGACGGAATATCCGATTTTATCCAAGATGGCTCGTGATTTTCTTTCTATACCTGCAACTTCAGTACCTGCTGAGAGATTATTTTCTGAAGCATCGTTAGTAATTAGAAAACATAGAAATAGGTTAAGTGATGAGTCAGCCAGATGGTTACTCTGTATTAATTCTTGGTCAAAAGAATTAATATAAAGTTAATATAAGTTGCATCATGTCAAAGCTATTACTAATTTGTGTTTTGTTTTTTATTTAAATAAATTGTAAATTGCATAGATTGTTTTTATTCTACAACTCTTCTATTCCATATAAGGTGAGGGCCTATCACTTGACAGACAGTCTTTAAAATATTGTCTAGTTAATTTTATTAATTTGGTTGGTCTTTATTTAAGCCCAAAATGTACCTACTGTTACCTTGTTCTAAGATGTAAACTAACGTGTTTAATAAATGGCAATAGGCTAATAGGTGATTGCAAGACTTGCGAGACTCTTGCTGCAAGACCAAGACCAAGACCAAGACTGTGAGCGCAATACCAAGACCAAGACCAAGACCAGGTATATTGACGCAAGACCAAGACCAAGACTGGCTAAGTCTCGTCTTGGTCTTGCATTTGGGCAACACTACTCTACTCTTAATTTCCTATTTTATTTTTTAAATTTAGTAACACGAAAAGCTTACGTGATATAATTATGCATGACAATGCAAACAGGTGTCAAAAAGTATTTAAAGGCGAACATGACATATGGGAAGGGTTATGAAAATACATATTTCTCATAACTTCGGCGAAGCCCTGTAGTTAACATAATAGTAAATTTTGTGCAATAGTGCAAAAAAGGCAATGAAAACAGGCACATGCATAACAAATAACAACGAAAAAATGGAAAAAAAACATTCAAATTATAAATAAAAACGGGACAAGTGCGAGTTGAACTCGCGTGAAGAGGGTTCCGTACGATGTTACCTATCCGCACAATATTGAGTGATTTACCATGTTATTTTAATATCATGGACTTCTTATAGGTTTTCCTATAATCTATAAGTAGAAAACTAATTTCTGTATTTTTTTCAAAATTTTAGGTTCAGTAGTTTCGGAGATAGGGGGAGGGGGGGGGGATGGTCGGACAGACGGACACACGAGTGATCCTAAACAATTACTGATTAACTAGGAATGATGATATAAATTTAACATATTTTTTGTAGAAAAAAGAACCTGTAATTAATGATTTATTGTTTAGAAATAATATTTTTACTTCTTTTCTCAAAGATGTTCTTTGGTCATGTAAAGAAAAAAGGCGGTCTATGAATTTATTATGTTGTGAAGCTGACTTTCTTTGTTTGACAATATTACATCTTTACATAAAAGATGGCAGGCACGCTGGCAGCCCACTTGGTGATAGCTAAGATAGCCTATATCACAAACAACGCCAGGAGGAATATAAATGCGTTGCAATATCTTAGATATTACAACGAAAATTTATTGAAACGGAATTCCATTTCAATAAATTTTTCAGGAGACACTTAAAACGTTATAATATTTTTGGATTACCAAAAATAACAGCAAACAATACTACATATCTTTGATTGTGATTTTAGGTCTCTTATTGATAGTAGGTGGTTTCACCCAACAAAACTAAACTGAATATGCGTGCTGCTATTTCACGCTGGACTTATTTAAAACCAGACTTACAGCTGCCCACTTAATGACTGGTGAACCTAGTGCAAAAAAATCACTAAAAAATATTAAATTCCATAAAAAAACCTATGTATATATTTCAATAACCAATGCGACGATTAAAGTTTTAATAATTTCTATAAGGCATAGGTTGTAGTCTACTTGTATGTACTCTGGGGGCTGTTATCTAAGATAAATACATATAATAAAATCGTAAACGAGCCGTATCTGTACATTGAAGATTTTTTCAAAAAAACATTTTGCACACGTTGTATTTATATTACCGAGGTAAAAAAAATTGTTTTTAGAATTTATGTATGTTTATCTGTTTGTCTATGCGTTTGTGCACGCTAATCTCTGAAACGGCTTAACCGATTTTAATTCGGTTTTCACTGATGTATTGTAGCAAGTTTCTTATTCCAATCGGTTTAAAGACAAAAAAGTTTTGCGCTAAAAAAGTTATTAATATTATGGCAGATATTAATATAAAAAATTAACCTCATAACAATAATAAACTTTTTTTACGAGGGGGTAATCTTCAAAAAGTTGCATTACATATGCCGCATGGAATGCGAATATGCATACGGCTATGTAGGATTCTAAATCACTAAAACCAACCTCCGAATGGGTTTGGTTCTAGTCCTGAGGTCCTGAGGGAACTTTGGACTCGTCGCCGGTTCTGAGGGGAGCGATCAACGGCAGCGCTAACTACAAGTTTAATTAAAGGTGAGAAAGGGCGCGGCGGTCTTCCTCTTCATATTCGATGGCGGGGTAGCTGAAAGACGTGGTCATCACCACAAAGCGCCGCTTAAAGACATCCTGGTCCGTCATGATGTGTAGGGGTCTTCTTTTGCAACGAGAAACCTCTAACCACTAGAAAGTTAGGATGGTGAGGAAGCTTCTCATATAGAACCTACTTCAGGGCGTCTGTATTTCCGAGCTCATATAACCCAAATCTTTTCAAGGTTCGAGTGAATAGACATCTTCTGGGTGAGCTCGCTCCATCTTCGGCCTCATCCTTCCTACATGGATAGATGCTGGTCAAGAGCAAACCCATCTATAATAAAAAATAAAAAAAAAGTCGTTCATGCACTTAACAATTAAAATCTCAATTGATATGGATGATATTTTTGTATTCATATAAATAAAATACTATTATGATAAACAAAAATTGATGAATCGGTCATTTATGAATCGGAAAAGATTCTATTGTGAAGCTGAAATGAAACGAGCTATTTATAGATATCGTATATAAAAAATCGTTGCGTGCGTGACTTTGATCGTCCTCCAAATGTTTTTTATGTGTAAGCTCGGCCAAGGTTTGAGCTTCGGCAGTGACATTGCCCGCGTCATGACCGAACACAAATAGGGCAAGGTCGCCGGGATATTACGAAATTAACGGATACCTTCAATTAACTACCTTTTTATCGGCTATTGGAACCTGGAAACTAGCTAATAAACAACATATTAGCGTTAAGCCACCGAACACAATAATAGTACAAGTAGTTAAGCTAAAGATATATAAAGAACTAGCTGAACTCGGCCACGCTTCGCTGCGGTCCATACGGCGGCGGCGTGCGCATGGGAAGCGCGGTACTGGACACTGCTTATATATAATAATATTTATCATAGCGTGATGTTATATAGCCTATAGCCTTCCTCGATAAATGGACTATTCAAAACAAAAAGAATTTTTCAATTCGGACCAGTACTTCTTGAGATTAGCGCGTTCAAACAAACAAACAAACTCTTCAGCTTTATAATATTAGTATAGATTTTGACGGTAAATTATCAAAAAATTAAAACCAAAGAATTAAAAGATGGATACATGGTTAAGAATCTGTTGCCGAACGAAAAAAAATTCTTAGTCTGATGTCTGATGATACTGTCAAAGACAAATGTCAATGTCAATGAGGTATCGTAACAAGTTTAGAATACAAGAAATAATAATTAGATTAAAATTAAAATCTTATCATTAAAATAACTAAAATAACAATTTTTATTACCTATTTTTTTATGTAAAGGTTGTCAGACAGGCTGCATGACGATCCAGTGATAGTGAGTGGCTACCATCGCCTATAACACGCAACGCAACGCAACGCCGCAACCATAGTGGAATTGAGATGAGGGATTGGGAAGCGACAGGGAAATTGTCTCTGACATCTCTTACTCACTCAAAACTACAACAGCACATATGCTGTTATTTCACGGTGTTTACGGCTTACAGACGGGCTGCCCAAATGACTGTAAAACGCAGTATGCCCTACCATTACTTGAATATCTTAATTTATCTATCTTTTTTTATCTTTTGTAAAATATTTTCCAAATATTAAATATATGAATATACTACTCCCTAAGAGTTGGGGGGTTATTAATTTAAATAAACAGGAAAACCGCATGAAATTATTTTTTAAATTACAAAAAATTGCAGCAATTTCAAGTCACATGAACAATGCAAAATTTGCACAAACGAGAGTAGTATTAATACATATATAACAAACTATAAAATAAACAGCACTTGTGCTGTTTATTTATTTACTGTTTACCCGGTATAACATCCTAAAGTTTTTTTAATCTATGTAGGTAATTGCATTTGATGTATATGTAAAAAACATCGTATGGTGGCCTCATCAGAATATGCAGATTCTATTTTTTTGGAGCAATCTTAATGACAAGGTCGTGCCACCGTCAGCAAAGTCAAGAGCTTGAAGTACCTACTGTAGCCGCACGGCTTCTGTCAAGAGATTCTGTCAAGAGGGTAGTCTCGAAATAGAAGTCTCAATTCAACTAGGAGTAAATTAGAATAAAAGGTTATACCTACCACTTTATTTTAAATAATTAAAAATGTATTAAACAGTTGCATTTTTAAATCCAATAAATTTACTGAAGATTCTCTAAGTTCTAATTATTGATACTCTGTTATGAAATTGATACATATTCCAATATTGATTTACGAATACACCGTGAACCCAAAACAAGTTTAAATCTAAACCAAGCCCTAATTTTGAAAACAACCCCCTTTTCAACTTTCATTATGTTATTGTTAGTGTTATTGTTATTTTTTAATTATAACTGGCTATTAGTTTTCGGCTTCACACGGATGCAATTTTTAAACAATGCCTTCCACGATCAAAACCATATCAATATGTTGGGTGGTTTAAAAAATAAGTTAAAGACAGAGGCGGACAGCGACTTTATTTTATAATAAGTACAGATATAATACTTACTTATAGATCCTTTTGGAAAATTAGGGGGGAGGCCTTTGTCCACCAGTGGACTTCCTACGGCTGAGATGATGATAGACATGGATATAACTTACATTGAAAAAGGAAGTAGAATAGGCTTTTTATCTAATTATTATATAGGCTAGTAGTGGGTATGTACCATTATTCAAGTAAAAAAACTTCAAGTGCGAGTTGAACTCGCGTGAATAGGGTTCCGTACGATGTTACCTATCCGCACAATATTGAGTGATTTACCATGTTATTTTAATATCATAGACTTCTTATAGGTTTTCCTATAATCTATAAGGAGAAAACTAATTTCTGTATTTTTTTCACAATTTTAGGCTCAGTAGTTTCGGAGATAGGGAAGGGGGGGGGGGGGGATTGCCAATTTTCGTCTATTTTCTTGAATAACTTGGAAACGTTTAATTTTAAAATTACAAAAAAATACATTTAAGATCTTCACAACAAGACCTTCCATTTGATATGTCACACGATGCTGTTTTCAAAAAAAATGTTTTTTTTTATTTTCCACCTTCCCCCCAAAAATGACCTCCCATATACAGATTTCATCTATTCACGTCACACCTCTGCGTTTGGCTCACAGAAATTGATATGTGTACCAATTAAATTTCAACTTAATCGGTCTAGTAGATTCGGAGATAATTGACTGTGAAGGACGGACAGACATACACACGAGTGATCCTACTTATAAGGGTTCCGTTTTTTTATTCGGAGGTACGGAACCCTAAAAAGGAACAACAGAGTTTTGTATGCAATTATGAGAATCTATTTTAAACAGATAAATATTCCTTTATGATCTTATAATTCCATTGATATCATGTAAGGAGTACTTAACTGTATGCAATAAAAAGTTTAATTGAAATTTTTGTAAAATTTTTGAAGCTTGTATCAGTCCAAAATCTAAAATAACGTTTCATTATATACGTACAATTAATAAAATTTTACATTTATTTTAATATTATTTTGCTTAATATAAAAACCAGGAGGTAGTTTTTCATTATTCATTAATTTTTTTAATGAATACCTACTACCTAAATTGCAGTGTGATGTGAGCAGGCTTCAAATAGAATAATTATCTTTTCAATGTAGTACGAATCACATGTTGCGAGTACTTTTATGGTTTCGGACGTACCTCCCGACGAACATATTGTTGTATGGGGTCAAGGTTTAAACCTTTCCAGGACGCAATGGAGACCATTGCGTAACCAAGTTCAAGGAAAGTGTAAAGAACTTTTATTACTATGCCATTTGTTTACAGCATAAGAATTTTTTTTTTAATAGAAGACTCAAGAAATTAAAATATGAGGTCGTACTTAGCATAAAAGCGAATGTAACACGCTAAAAAATATAATAGATTTTAAAAATACTTTTTGCCTTTGCTTTTTGAGTTTCTAGAGCGATTAAAATTTCCTATGCTAATCTAGTAATGTTTATTAAATGCTAATTCGATAAACGGGCTTATTAATTTTATTAATGTTAATTTAATAACTTTTCGCCCGTTGCAGCTATATTATCCAAAAATTAACTATGAGATTCCATAAAAATGACTAGGTTTGTACTACGTTTTTTGCTTTCCCCAATCGATAGCTACAGCTCTAGAAAGAACTTGTATCATCTTCATTTGTTGTCGCAAAGATGACATTATATTCTGTCATCTTCGCATTTTATCTTTTAGTTTATCTCCAACTAGTGATCACCCCGCCTCGCACTGATGCAATTTTGTTCTGAAAATTATGTAGGGAAGCTTCCTCTTTTCATTAGTGAAAATCGTATCAAAATCTGTTGGGTAGTTTAGAAAAAGTTAGAGGAGAAATAGACAGAGGCTGACAGCGACTTTATTTTATTAAATAAAATATACAATGTAGGTACATATGTATATTTTTAAATATAAATGGATATAGAAGACTGTTATCTAATACATAGTTAATTTTATTAATTTATGACTTGGGTTGAACGTTTTCTTGTAATAAAAGCACACTTTTAAAAAAGTGTGTGTAACAAAGTGAAAAAATTCATTAGGTATCAAGCCAGCAGAGATTAATGAAATATATTTGAAAGATGAAAAAAAAATCGCATTTTGCATTTCCAATAGGTAACCAAATAAAAATTTGTGTTGTGATTAAAAAATATCAAGAAGAGGGCTATCGAAGCGTCAAAACAACGAAAGTGAAATATAACAAACTTGACATTGGCATCCGGTTCGTTTCAATACACGTAGGCTTGGATCTCATCCAGGAGGCCACGAGAAAGAACTAGCAACGTTCTAATTTTGAATTTGCTTTTAAAAAAATTGTTGACATAGTGCTTGAGGTAAACCTAAGTTTTTAAGTATCGTGTCAATCAGTCGATCGATTACGATTTACATTAATCGGCAAAAATTACATGCGCATTGAACATTTATCAATATCATTACTTAATGGGTACTTTGTGCCCAATTGTTATGATATAAAATATTAACGACCGCTCTTTATAAAATATTACTTTTTAAAATACTTAAACCTGTCTTTCAAAATTCAGCTTTTGGCTATGCGTTGATAGTCAATCAGAACAATTTTATAAGTATGTCCCTCTATAGATTAATTTTAATTATGATAACATTACAATTATGTGATAAATTCATAAAATACCTGTGAAAAAAAGACATAATTTTCTACTATTTTTACTATTCCTTTTTTCCTTCCTTCTTTGACTGATAAGACTAAAAAAACTGATTTGACGCACAAGGAACTCATTATAACGATAACGGTGACTAATGAAGATGTATTCGGAATTGTTTTTTTATTGCTCGTACTGTTGGACGAAGCGATCGGAGCTGCAAGCAGCCAGGCCAGGCACCGCAGCAAGGCCAAGGTTGGTGTAGGAAGGGCTGCGGTGGGGGCGCGGGGAGTCACGAGCTATACGCTCCGCGCGCTCCCGCACCAGACCATTCTGCACCTCGCAGTCGACTTTAACGGTTGTACAAGCGCAAGGTAAGCGGTGGCCACTACTTACATTAATCTACTGTCGCATCCGTAATCCGTCCGCTCCGCCCGCCGCCGTCTTTCGTGATTCATTCGTACATTTTATCAAAATCGGTGTGACAACAGTTTTAAGATGTGTAAAGATAACGTCGAGTGCAGTAAAATGTTATCGCACGGCGAGTCTTTGAGGCTGCGCCATTTGAATACAACTCGCGAAAGTAATAAGTACGGCGCGCTTTTTGGCGGGGGAAAGTTTTTGTCGCTTTGGCAAAAGTTTCGAAGAGGTTCCCGAAGGGCGGGAAGTGTAAGGCCGCGTGCGTGGTGCGTACCGCGTGTCGCGCATCGATCGAGCCACCCCTTGTCCTGAGTCGTCCTCGCTAGCGCCATTCCCGGCTCCGGCATTATATTTTAGGCAAAATATCATTCCATTATTGCATTTAGTATCCTTCGTTCCTTTTATTTTTCGCTATAGTTTTTTTGTGATATTAGTGCATGTATTAGCGGCTAGTTTTAATCTATATTACCGTGAAAATGGGTGGCTGTGCAACAAAAGACAACAAGGAAAACAAACCGGCGGATGAAGCCGACGGGTGCGTATATCCGACCGGCAATCGCCTGCTTTGAAACGACCAATTTGTTCTCGCAATTGACTGACTCATATTAGTTTAATCGTTTGCCATTACAGGTTTTAAAGTTATGATTCATTTATAGCAAAATTGTTCTCGTGCGTTATATATATTTCATAAATTATTTGATCCAAATATCGGAATTTATCAGTATCATAAATTTATTTTAAAACCAATAAGTTTCTTATTTGATTAAGTTTTTTTTTTACATTTTGAAAATTTTATCTTTAAATTGATTTTCAATTGCGTTTTGTAAATGTTGTTATTTTAATAATAATGATTTCATGTGAGTGAGTTAATTAATTTCAAGTGTTCCAAATATGCGTATTCATATAAATAATTATATTAAACGGTTCCTATATTCTGAGAATTGCATTAGTATGCATTGTAGGTAACCTTAATTCGGTAATTAATAATTACGCGAAAAGAAATTTGAAGCCATGGAGGTAACAAGAAACTTTAGATAACAAACTCGTTCGCGTTTTTGCGAGTGGGAGTCTCGGTTGACGGCTGCGCGCGGCAAGCAAAATCGTCGCCCGGTGCGCAGTGCTGTGCTGACACATCCGCGAGACTTGCGCGTCTCGGTCAAGGCGACCTCTGAACAAATTACGTAATTCAACATAAAATCAAGTGAATTCTTGGGTGTGTTCGTGAAGAAAATATTCATTATCCGACAGACCGCGGTGCACCTCCCTTACCTTTACTTAATATTTTCCCAACCCTAACGTAGCTTTTTTTTTATAATCCGTAATAATGAATTATAAACTTAAAGTCACTATTCCTGTAGTTGTTTGCGGTGGCGCTGTTCTTGCGTATTACCTCATCAGGCGGTTCGTATTTCGTATTATAAAAACTTATTCAAATATATACCTACCAATACATTGAATAATATAATAAATATTAGCGCATAACATACTAAATATTAGCGTAAACCAATATTTTTTGTGTGTTTTGTCTAAATTATTAATTTGTCTATATATTTCTCTATATGTAAGCGAGACCGACCGCTACACAAACAACGATACAGTAAACATTACAAATTTTTATAGGTTTCATCTTCAACAGTTCAATTCAAGAATTAGTGGGTACGTCCCTAATTTCATTTTAAAATAAACTACTCTTTGTTTTTGGGTCACGATTCATAACAATAATTGACAATCGATCAAAGTCAAACTTCAATTGTGCAGTTGAAAATTTAAAAGTTCGTTTTCGCAAAATCTAATCGGTATTGAATAAATCCAAAATGTGCAGCCGAGCAACATGTGCAGCTTTAAAAGCGTTAGACATTTTGAAAACAACCAAATGTCCTCACTAATGTAAAAATGTGAAATACATAAAGACTTATTTTTTGCAGAAAAGCCGCAGCAATGGTAGACGCCGCAACCCTCGAGAAATTGGAGGCTGGCTTCAGCAAGCTCGCCGCCTCTGACTCCAAGTCACTGCTGAAGAAATACCTGACCAGGGAAGTGTTCGATGCCCTCAAAAACAAGAAAACTTCCTTTGGATCGACACTTTTGGATTGCATTCAGTCTGGTAAGTAATTAGAAACATGAACTATAATGTGGACTTTGTAATTTTATGTAAGATTTATTCATCTATACTAATAAAGAGAGAGGGTGGATTTTGTATTTTTTTTATATGTGGAGAGAAATCTCCGGAAGAAATTATTCAAGATGGACATAAGGTATATATTACCTACGAGTATATATACTAATACCCCAATCGCTCACGGGTGGAGCCAGGGATCAGTCTAATAATCTATAAAATGCATTCATACAAAAATAGTAGGTATAAATAGTTGCTTAAAAATTAATTAATTATTGGCTAAAAAAACTACATTAGTTAACTAAATTTCATCATATTTTCTTTAATCTCTGTTAGATTAGTACAATACTTACTGATAAATAAATTGATAAGTAGCTGCAAGATAGCTGTGTTTAATGCATTAGTTTATCATTACAAATAGCTTAGGAATAATTGTTAGGAATAATTTTTATAGAACTTATTACAAAGAGATTTTTATACAACTTTTCCAGGTATCGAAAACTTGGATTCTGGTGTTGGAATCTACGCCCCTGACGCTGAGGCGTACGTAGTATTTGCTGACTTATTTGACCCCATTATTGAGGATTACCACAATGGCTTCAAGAAAACCGACAAGCACCCTCCCAAGAACTGGGGTGATGTTGAGACCCTCGGCAACTTGGACCCGGCTGGCGAGTTTGTAGTATCCACCCGCGTCCGCTGCGGCCGCTCAATGGAGGGCTACCCCTTCAATCCCTGCTTAACTGAAGCCCAATACAAAGAGATGGAAGAGAAAGTGTCGTCTACTCTCTCCGGTCTTGAAGGTGAACTTAAGGGTACTTTCTACCCCCTCACTGGCATGTCCAAGGAGACTCAACAGCAACTCATCGACGACCACTTCCTCTTCAAGGAGGGTGACCGTTTCCTGCAGGCTGCCAATGCTTGCCGCTTCTGGCCTACCGGCCGTGGTATCTACCACAATGAAAACAAGACCTTCCTGGTCTGGTGCAACGAAGAGGACCATCTCCGCCTTATCTCTATGCAAATGGGTGGTGACCTTAAACAAGTGTACAAAAGGTTGGTGACGGCCGTCAACGATATTGAAAAGAGGATTCCTTTCTCGCACAACGACCGCCTCGGCTTCCTGACATTCTGCCCCACCAACTTGGGAACTACGGTGCGTGCCTCCGTCCACATTAAGGTGCCTAAGCTAGCCGCTGATAAGGCCAAGCTCGAGGAAGTGGCTTCCAAGTACCACCTTCAAGTCCGTGGCACCCGCGGCGAGCACACAGAGGCCGAAGGTGGAGTCTACGACATCTCCAACAAGAGGCGCATGGGCTTGACTGAATACGAAGCCGTCAAGGAGATGTACGACGGCATCGCTGAACTGATCAAGGTCGAGAAATCCCTGTAAGAAGTTCCGATCTCTCTATAACAGTATTTCTTTTGTATTATTTATCGTTTTCATAAGTATTGGATGTTGAAAGTTGCGGGCTACTCTAGTCAGCGGTGCCCCGTGCGGGCATCCGGGCGCGCGGGCGGCCCGGTATAGGTAACTGGCACTACCGGCTATTACCGAGTACTGTTTTTTCGTAAATATATTTTCTATAAGGAAATGGAAAATAAAGACAGCTAGCATTAAGACCATATCTGTTTTTTATTTCGTAATCACAAAATTATAATACTTATTACTTGCAAATGCAATACCTTTTTTCTTGGACTAGAAATTTTAAAAGTTATGCATTTAATCCAGGAGAATTTATTAATAAATCAAATCAAAATTTGAGCCTCTTAGTGACATTTTCTAGAAGATATTAAATATTGATAGGTGAAAGAAATCTTCGATTACACCCTGTTGAAGTATAAAAGGAAATAGGTGTTTTTTCTACCCCTGCTACAGGTAGAAAGAAAAATTCACCCATCGATATTATACATCTTCTAGAAGCTTATATCAAAAATGCCAGAATGCCACTGAGGGAATCAAATAACTATTTTTTTTCCTAAGTTACCGTACTACTTCTCACTAATATTATAAATGCGAGGATGGATGTATCTCTGGATGTTTGTTACTCTTTCACGCAAAAACGGATTTGAATAAAATTTGGCAAACAGATAGTTTATTACCTGGAATATCTATAGGATACTTTTTATCCTGGAAAAATGTTAGGTTCCTGCAAGATCGCCTAAGAATATAAAAAATTGGGCGTCACTGTCGCCGTGGTGACACTAATTATATTTATCTATGGACACTACCGACCACACAACATATTTTCTCAGGTGTTTTTTTTTTCAACCAAGTCGCGGGCACCAGCTAGTTAATATATTTTATATTTAATACTATCGGCGACAGTAGGTACTTTGTTTCGGCAGGCCTATGGCTTTACTTTGTTTGACTTGCCATCGTCGATGATATGTATTGTAGTTAGTTATATTTTTAAGTTATGTTTAATATTTTAATTTAACCATATGACTGTATATTTTTCAATTGTAGTTGAACGGAAGATTAAAGGAAAACAGTTTCACGTGGCGTTTACTTGTCGATTAATTAAATTACGTATATGCAGCATTTACAGATAATTGTTACGTGCCGGGGAGGCTCGAGTTTCATCCGCCTTGGGCATTCACATTTCCTTCGGACTTCGACATTGCTCCCGCCCACCCGGATTGTTCTCACGGTGCTGTCCACGAATCATACCATTATTTTTCCAGTCCAACAGTCCGGCAAATAGGGACCCGCAAAAAGGCTTCGCAATAGCCTTAACAATTGAACACAGCAAAAATATCAAGCAAATCGTTATGGTACACGAGCCAGGTGAAAAAGATTCTAAGAGTTCTATCATAAAGCCTTGTGAACTTCAGCTGCTGCTCCGTGGGTAGGTTGAGCAGCGGTACCCTCCCATACATGTAGAAAAAAATATTTTTAGTCATGTCCTCCCGACTGAAAATTTATCAAATTATATTGGTTAATCTAATATCTTCTTTAAGTGCACGGAGTGAAAAGTGAAATAACTTTAGAATTACGTCATTTCCTTTGGGATAAAAAATTAGTAAGCGGATTTTTAATATGAAACTGTAAGTAATAAAAATACTAGCTAACAGTATTCATTTTAATGGAATTTTTTTTTTGAAAACTAACTAACAAATTAATTTTTTTTTTTTTTTTTTTTTGTGCCTGTGTCAGCCGCAGCCTGTGTCTACTGTTCTCTTTCATACTAGTTCTCGCATTAATTCTTCTCGCACTTCCATTCAGCATACTTTTTTCTTTCTATCATTCGTCCACATTCATACTATAACGGGTGGGATTCCCGTCTACTCTACTCAATCTATCTAATTAGTTTGTACTTGTTATCTTTTATCTATGGGATTTGGGAGCAGGTTTTATTTTTATTTACATTTTTGTCTTCTATTTCTCTTGATCTTGTCTACTTTTAAATTTTTTACCTTAAATACTATTACATTATTCAATTTAAACATATGAATACCAGATACATTATTAATTTTTAAAACAAATTAATTTAAGTACATTGTTTTCGCATATAAAGTCTACATATACAGGTTGACCCAGCATCGACGGATCAAATGGGGTGTGGTGGTAGAGGGGCCCAATACCTATCCAATGGACCCCCAATGTTCAGCGATTATTATTAGATTTCGAGTTATTCAACTTTTTGTACTGCTTTTATGTAACTCCGAATTCGGAAACAATTTCTTTTATTGTGAGTAATCCATTGTTACTAAGCTATAATTTATTTTTATTCTTATAGCCTGATACTATAGCTATAACATGAAAACATAATTTAATTGATGCTATTGAACTACACTGAATAAAAAAATATTGTTCTCAAATTTTTTCTAAAAGCGAGCATAACAACTTAACTTTCTAAGGTTATAACTCAAAAAAATTACTAAAAAAAATTTAAAAACCATCTTAAAAACTTCTTTAATATTCTGTCATTACGTCACACAAATTTCATTTGAATATCTATAAGACTTCTGACCAAAATTTACTTTACAAATTAGGAAAGTGAAAATATCCCTTTAATACCACGTGCCTTTTGTTTTCAAATTCCAAGAAACTCGTTACCATTGTAGTTTTGACTTATTCTATCAATTCAAAGACAAATTGAAAAGTCTGGTCTGGATTTGAAAAGTAGTGGTAGGGCACACTGCGTTTCGCAGTCATTTGGGCAGCCCGCCTGGCGGCAGTGACCACTCCCTTACAGAAGACCACCGTGAAATAACAGCATATACGTGCTGTTGTGTTTCGGTGAGTGAGTAAGGGATGCCAGAGCCCATTTCCCTATTCACTCCTAATCCCTTATCCTTAATCCTACTGTAGTCGGCAGCGCACTTGCAGCACCTGTAGCGTTGCTTGTGTTGTAGGCGACGGTAGCCACCTACCATCAAGTGGACCGTCAGCCTGTCTGTAAGACAAAGCTAGCAATGCAGTTCACCAGTTTAGTTATAACTTGATACAAAAAATTTGACCGTTCTAAATGTTTCAAAATAATATGTATAAAACAACAGAATAATAAAGATTTAAGAACAGAATAATAAGAATAACAAATGTTCGAAATGTCCCCCAACAGCTTCAATGCACATGCGACATCTCCTTAAAAAAATAAGTTTAGATTTATTTATTTTTGTTAAAAATAAGGGGACTCGACAATGTTTTGTGCAATTTTCATTACAATAGATATTGTCTGTGAAGAAACGCCTTTCTTAAAGAGAAGAATGTGCTGCCTACGGCATCTTTTTTTTAGTTTTTATTAAAGATAGGTTTGCTCTTGGCCAGCATCTATCCGTGGAGGAAAGATGAGGCCGAAGATGGAGCGAGCTCACTCAGAAGATGCTTATTCACTCGAACCTTGAAAGGATTTGAGTTGTATGAGCTCGGAAATACAGACGCCAATTCTTAGCAGTGCTCATTATAAAATGCGATTAGAGGGATTTCGACAAGGTGAGAACGTAACCAGCCGTAGGTCTGTATGTCCGATAGAAGATCTAGTCTCATAATCATCGTCATGACACCTAAATTTGAACTCTGAAAATCTCAAAAAAAAATTCTGTAATTTCTGTTCTATGAATATAAATATCATATCATATTAGGGTTTCCTTACCTGTGAACAATACTCGAGGATGCTGCGCACCAAGGAGCAATACAAAATTTTAATGACTTTAATATCGCTAAACTGATTGCTCACCCTCTTTAAAAATCCCATAATTCTATAAGATCTGTCCACAATATTATCCACGTGTTTCTCGTAAGTAATCTCGGATCTCTTCCATGCGTTGGAGCTCTTTCCGCTTATGAAGTATTTGTAAGACTTTTAGCTTTACGAGTAAATGTTATATTAATTATGATAGAATTTATCTACATTTAAATCTAATTTATTTGTAACACAATATTCGTCGAACGAATTTATATCACTTTGCAGCAGAGACGAATCATCGACGCTGTTAATATATATTTGTATATTTTCATATCGTCCGCGTGTAACAAAAAATTAGAGCGACAGAAAGAAGAACCTACGTCATTAATAAAAATGTTAAAAAGTAAGTGTCCGAGCAATGAACCTTGCGGGACTTCGGAGGGAACGACGCTCCAAAAAGACGAGTAGCCATTGATAACAACAGATTAAGTGCGATTATTGATATAAGAGGTGAACGGGGTGAACCGTCTAAATAGATCTCCGTGAATACCAGCACGAAAAAGCTTTTGCAACAGAATTTGATGATCGATTCGGTCAAATGCTTTACAATAGGTAATCCATAAAGATGGCATTAACCTGACAATCAGAATCCGACATGACGAAATCGACAAAAGTTAACAAATTCGACTTGGTGGGTCGCCTTTTTAAAAAAACTGTGTTGTTCCAGAATAAGTAAATATGATTGAGTATGAATTAATTATACACCTATGTAATATGTATAGAATATCCGTTCAAAACACTTTACAAAAATGCAAAATTTAGAAATTGGTCTGTAATTTTTACGTGATTTTTGGATTGGGAAAATGAATGCACATTTCTATAGTTTTGGTGTAATGCCTTCAGTGATTGAGCGTTGAAATAAGATAGAAAGAGGAACAGATAGACAGTCGGCACAGTTAATGATATACAAAGTGAAACTCCATCAGGACCTGACTCCTTAGTTGGATCGAGGTTTTTGAGTAGCCTCAACAAAGTGTCAATTCTCATTTCAACGCTGCGGATAGTGTTAAGGGAGTCAAAGCTATCAGTGGGAATCTATCCCAGGCAGATTTTCGCTCCATGCAAGAAAGTTTTAGCGATTACCTACAGCGAACATAAAAAATCAGGCAACCGCTTAAATAAAAAAATAATATTTATTTATTTACATCAGCAACAGCTTAGCACACTTAACGTTTATTAACATTAATAGTCCAGTATATCAATCTTTTGGTAATACATATGTTAACAATTCCTAAAAATAAAGAAATTTGAACAAAAATAATTATTACAAATAATAATAGGCCACGATACACAATTTCTATGGTCAATATACACAATTATAGGTGCAGAGAAGATTTGTTGTGAAATAATAAGTTTCAAACGCTTGAATATGTAAATAAAAATCAACATGGAATATGTGTGATATAAGCCCAAGTTATGTTTTGAAAATATGTTCACCATAAGTAGGTAATGTAAAAAAAAGTTGGCTTAGTATACAAATACATAAACTCGCTAAACAAACAATTAAACGTAAATAACATGAGAAATCTAGCATTATATCGAAACATTAGGAAAAATCAATTAAGAATGCTTATAAAAGAGGTAAGTTTCGTTGTAATTCTAGTACATATCATGGAGAATAAAAGGTGGGGAGTGGGCAACTATATACATAAGAAAAAGTACGTCGGCAGCCATTAAATAAGAGTAGTGGCTCTGTGAGTATTTTACGCACTACGCATTTTGTTGGCGGTGGTTTCATGAACTATGCAGCCCATAGAAAATTAGTTATTTTTCTATTTAGACGCAGCCAACCAATCATACCAAACCCCAATGCTACACAAGCGCCATTCTGGCCAATTTATGAAACAATATTTAATGGTTATTCACGTCGATATTAACTCTATTCTCCATGAAATTTATTACAAAGCAGGGCCATTAGCGTTTTGTTTATTCAATTCCTCGTAATTCCATTAGTACATTAATTTATAGAAAAACCCACAAATATTTAATTTAAAAAATTGTAGTGCTAAACTTGTACGAGTAAATCTGACTTTATATTTGATTACCCACTTTTCTACTTTTTTGTATCTTCTCCATTTTGTTTTGCTTAACAAAAACAAAATTGGTCTCTCTGTCATGGATTTAATATACTATGTATTGTTCTCACTTAGATACGCCAAGTGAGTCAATTGAGATATTATGTAGCTGCCATTATGCTGATTTCTATTATGAATTTCCAGAAATAATGTATGGGAACATTGTTAGCACAGTATTTAACAAACCTTAAATAGCACAACAATTTTGATAAATTGGGAACTTATTGGTTCTAAATCAATATTTATAAACAAATTAAATTTAATGACTTTATTTGTAACTTATTGTATAATTAAACCAAAACATTAATATGGAACAAGGAATTATAAATTCCCTCTACTTAGCATCTCACTAGCATAAGCCTGGTCTTCTGTAAAAGATTTGTAAGGAATAGAACATTCAGCTATAGTTATAGCTATGTAATATATAAAATACCTGGGTACTTAGAATTGTAGCAAAAAACGAAACTAAAACGTGTTTCTACCTGCAATTGCTAGAATAGCATTTTTTAGTGCTAGCTGCTTTATGTATGTTAAAATTCGAGAGTTACAATAATGAAAATAGGGTTAAGTCTGGCATTGAAACTACTAAGCTGGCAACATTGATCTTACATCTAATAATCTGTGCTGGTTAGTTATACGTCCGTGTCTGTGCTACATCATTGACACTTGACAATACTTGACATTGACAGTCGGTCCACAGATCACCACACAACCACACAAACAGTGTTGCCACCTTAGCCCTTTTGGGGCTAGATCTAGCACTTTTTACTGTAGGTGAACTCGTTGTTTAATGATTTAGCCCGAAAAGGGCTATCTAGCCCTTTTCATTTACTTAAAAATATTGTACGAAAATCTGAAATTTGCGCCATGCTAACATCGCGATAAAATCGAACTTTCGCAATTTTTTTCATATATATTGTATTTTTTTTGGTAGATTTAATCAAAACCAAAATGAGAAACAGGATGGGGTTGAAAACAATGACTGCAATTTTAAACATAAGATGGGGATTGAAACGACTCAAACAGTCTTGCTTTTCTCACAAGTTTCCTAAGGACATATTTCAAAAATGTGGGAGTAATTTAAAATACACTTTCAAATTATCGAAAAATACCACAGATTTAAATGAGCCATCTACTTCTTCTGCTCCGCCAAATGAGATTTTGGAGGATTCAGATGAAGACTTTGACTTTTGATTATTTTTTGGTATTTTCTGTTAAATTTTGTTAATTTTTTCAGTTGATAGCAAGGTAAATAATTATGTTTTAAATTTTAAATCTGTTTAATTTTGATTTGTTTTGGTTAATAGCTAAATGATTCTTTTAAAATTTTTAAACGGAAAATTTTGTTAATTTTAGTTTGTAAAATAACTAATATTTTTAATTTTTAAACCTAATTTTGAAAAAAAAAATATTGTGATTAAAACTAAAATATAAATACATAATTGAAATCATTATTACAGGTGTTTTTTTAGCCTTTTTTATATTAAGTCTTTTTGTGCTCCATTTAGCCCGATCTAGCCCTTTTTAGCTTCCTCAATTGCCCCAATTACTAAAACTAAGGTGGCAACACTGCACACAAATACACAAATATCGAACGAAACAAACAAAACAAAACCGCCTAAAATATTCTATTCTATCTATTCATCTTTTGTTAACCATATCAAACTCATTAGGAAATTATAAAGATTTATAGACAATCTTAATTGTATTAAAATGACTACACCTAAAGCTGAAAAAGAATTACATTTGCCATTATCCAGAGTGAAAACTATAATGAAAAGTTCGCCTGATGTCGACGCAGTTGGACCGGAACCGCTCTATTTAGTTACAAAAGTTACAGTTAGTATTGTACATTATTTTATTTATCAAAATAATGGAATTTAATATTTCATCGGTGACAAAAGAGTGCAGCATGACTTCTCTAACTAACAAATCTGAGTTCCTCTATACAATATAAAGAATAAATTAAATAGAGAACCTCAAAATATTTATACAATAAAAACTTGACAGAAATATACTCAGATAGTTTAACGTATTAATAAGACGTCTTCGTATTTTGGAGAAGCTTTTTAACTTTTTTAACGCAAAATACTTATATTGCAATAAATATGACCAGGATAATAAAAACATATCTAGAACTAGAATAATTATGCAATTAAAGCATACAATCAACTACCAATAACTATAATGGAATTGCCGGATGCTAAATTTACAAGAACTTTGACAGAATGGTTGTTAGGCTCAAATTATATGGTCGAGCATACACATATATAAGCCTTAGTATTGCTATTAAGACTAAAGAATTTTGTGATAAAACATATTTATTTATCAAAATACGAAAAGGTATGATAAATTAAAACGATTAAATATAAATATTTGCATGTCCTTGTCAGGTTTGCAAATTCTATTTTGTGTGTTTCTAAATTTAAATTGGTTCATCTCTGATTACAGATGATTTATTAACAAATATGGTGATTACTACTAGACTATATCCACCATGATAGCCCTGCAATTGTAGAGTTGCTGCTAAAAGTCTTCAAAGATTGCTAGTTTTCAAAGTTTTCAGTTTTAGTTTTCAATGTTCCATTTCTCTGTTAGAGCAAGTGATCCATATTTTCAATCCAACTAAACTTATATCTAAGTCTATAAAGCACTGATTGGGCTATTACTATTAACTTGTTATCTTTTTTCTAATGCCAGCTATACACAATCAAGCCTTAACTATTATCATAGATAAAATACTACTTAACCAGTATAGATGGTCACTCACGTACATTGAATCCGTACCCTATCCAATTTCGCTTATATCTAGATGCCGCCTGTGTAGTTTGTCGCTTATTTGTTGTCATTAAAAATCCGCTAGAGTCGCTGCAGTCGACCATTCAGTCAATTCTCATGTACAAGAGATGGCACTACTAAAATTTATTTAAAATATAAAAGAAGTGGGCACAAACAACGATAAAAGGGCCGTATGAACGGTATAGGTTCTGTTCTAAAAAATAGGGCAATAAGGAACTAAAACGTTAATTACTGACCGATTATATCCTATAATAGAAAAACGTCTTGTCAATCGATAAAATATTATTAATTATGTTTTTTGTTATTTGTATTCATAATCTTTACATACTTCGATATAATTTTGCTTAGGTACGTATGTTTGTGTTCAGAAAGCTGAAAAACTGGGTGATGGATTAACTTAATTTTTTTGCAAAACGATGCATTTTATC
The DNA here is from genome assembly GCA_910589475.2 of Bembecia ichneumoniformis. Taxonomy (NCBI): domain Eukaryota; kingdom Metazoa; phylum Arthropoda; class Insecta; order Lepidoptera; family Sesiidae; genus Bembecia; species Bembecia ichneumoniformis. Next base: position 3,003,721 of record OU342520.1, read on the forward strand.
ACAAGAGTGTTTATATATACTTTCTATTTCGAAGATTCAGCGGAAACGAAAATAAAAATGAGCTTACAGCAAAGCGTGGCCAGGTTCAGTTAGTTATAACATAGATAAAAATTAACCAGTTTTTGTCGATTGTGTTACGAAGAAAAAAATGATAACTCACACATTTTAATTTGTTATTTTTGTATATTTTTTTAATTTATTATAATTGTAAAATAAATTAATAACATAATGTTTTCTGATATAATAATATTAAATATCTAAATAAAATCTAAATAAATCTAATCTAAATAAATCATTTTCATTAAAATATGCATGAAATGGAACAATATCATACATAAAAGTACTCCCAGCAACGTCGCCCTCTAGTTATTACAACGATAATAAGGAACTATAACTGCGTGATTGAATTTGTTGGTTATAATTTTTAACAAAATACACATTAATGTTAAAATCGAGACTATTAGTGACATCTAGGGAGTGAAAATCCCAATATGAAATTGGCTTCAGATTGTTATATGGAGGTTGACCATCTATACTGGTTAAGTAGTATTTTATCTATGCTATTATCAAATCATTGGATGGTGAATGGATGTCATTTGGCATGACAGCCATCACTATTGACTTTAACCTGTATGGCTGGCATAATAGATTGTATTATTATGTTAGTGGCTTAAAAGAAAATGTTCCATGTTCTTAATTTAAACATTTTCTCTCAAATTTTTCAGGAAATGTTTGTTATTGATCTAGCAAAACGAGCATTTAAAAACAGTAAAAAGAATACCTTGGAATATAAGGACATTGCAGAAATTGTACAGGAAGATGATACATTAGATTTTTTACGAGAAATCATTCCTCGTAAGATTACTGTTAGACAGTTTAAGGAACTTATGGCAAAAAAGGCCTTAAAAGCTAACCGCTCAGATGACGAATCAAGTGAGGAGTCAAGCGAAGAGGAAAGCAGCGAAGAAAGCTCCAGTAGCAAAGAACAAGACTGATAAGAATAAAAATAGATTTAGTCTTATCTTCAATTTTCTCAATATATTTACCTTTATCTAATAATCAGTTTCTAGATTAAATTACCTACTCGTACAAATTATAACAACAGCTTCTGCAAGCTAATGGTGGGAAAACTATTTTAACTTATTTTTATATGTCAATGGAATTGCATAATTTGTTTATTAATGTGTATAAAGCTCTCATTGAAATAATTGTTTAAGTGTCAACTGTATAAATGAATATACATGAGCTCGTGTGACCGTTTTATTTTTGTTCAAATATTAATAACAAATGATAGGAATGACTAAATTTAATATATAGCGTCATCTATCGATGTTCAGACAAACGTCAGTAAATGTCCTAGCAGTCCTAAAAAAAAAGCTGTATTAATGCACAGATGTCGGCACCAGAAATATTAATCATAGTATAATATGATTCCCACAGTGTCTAAGCATATTTTATTTTATCTCGGAGATTAATATATAGAGCGACTATTGCGAAAATATTCTTAAAAAAAAATTATGCTCGCCGTGACGCTACCTACCATGTGCTCGTCATGTAGCTAAACCACAAGATGTTTGAGCTACTGCACGATAGATGTCACTAAATGATGTTTTCAACGGCTATTTAGTCATCGATAAAAGTTAATAAGGTTATCGATAAGAGCTACGATTTTTTTTATGTGAATACGTTTTTTAGTATAAGTTTTAACTCGGAGAAGCTATGTAGAACGTTTGCTTCCGTTTCTTTAGCTCTCGTCGAGATCTATTCATATTTTTTTTCGATTGTGAAATAGTTATTGCAAATAAAATATAGGTACGCTCAAAGAAAATATTACCTGGTTAAGTAGTATTTTATCTATGGTACCATAGATAAAATACTACTTTACTGGTTAAGTAGTATTTTATCTATGTATGTACACATTTTCACGGCCGTGTCCATGGCAGCCACACACCATTTTTTTAAATTCAATTTCAAATTTAGAAAGAATTGCAATTTTAAATTATTTTTACCAGAGACTGCGCTCCGGCTTTGAGCCATTATCCGCCGACCCTTATTCTTGAGGTAACCGAGAAGAACCAACATGTGCATGCCTTTGTCAGCTAGTACAATATAAGATTCATTGATCTAGATGTAGACCTACTTGTTGTGTAGTTACTTTATTCACAGATCTCATTACAATTGTACATGTATATTTTTTAAACGTTTTCATTAATAGGTTGGGGAAAAAGTTTCTTCATATTTTATATGAAAACTCGACATTTTTTTAAAAGTTTATTTACATCTAATTACGGTATTGATGTATTTGAACATAAATACTGGCAATATATATTTATATAGGTTTGAGTTTAAAATAAGAATGTTTTAAAAATATATGTAAGATGTCATTGTGAGAAAAATTAGTTAGAATGTGTTGAAGTTTAGAAACGATATGTAAAGGATAGAATTTTATAGTGTTATTTATTTTAAGGTATATAAGAAATGGATTAATATATGTGCATGTATATAATAAAATAAATGAGTTTAATTTAAAGAAAGAAGACTGGATCCCACAACAAAAAGAAATAGAGTGTAGGCACGCAAAAGTGTTTAAACAAAACAAAAATTTTAACAGGTCATGGACCCAGGCACGCTTCCACTGCGTAAAGTAAATTATAGAGAAGAAAATTAAAATTATAGAGAAAATGTTATGGAGAGAAAATGTTTTTAAATGAAGAAAGTATTGAAAATTATATATGATGAAAAGGAGATTAAAAGATGGCTACGAAAATTGAAAATTTATTGATTTGACAATTGATGACATTTTTGTGAAAAAATTTACAAAATTGATTTTGAAAAGAATAAATGATTAAGTAGAAATTTTAATATGTAGGAAAATGGAATATATATTTTGAAAGATTTGATGGAGATAAAAATTATTTACGAAAGGATTCAGGAAATTTAGTTTGATGACTGATGGCTGTATTGAAGGAGACTATTAGAAAGCAATATCGAGAGTTGGTGAGAAGAGAGAAATATAGAAAGGATTATAGATTCGAGGGGGAAAATGTTAAAATAAGAGATGGCTTGAAGTTTAAAGATAGAGGAGTTTTATATAGTGAAGTAATTGAAGGTGGAGATGTTGTTGATGATGATCTTCATATAAGATGAAGATGAAGTTCGAGGAGAACATAAGTGTTTTATATGATGAGTTAGTGTTTTTATATTTGAAGGTGATGTTTTTATATTTAGGGGGTTAGTATGTTGTAGGAATTAGTGTTGTGTTTGGGTTAATGTATTTGAAGATAGGTATGGAGTAATGTATGTGATGGATAGATATTAAAGGTGAATAGATAGTACAGTCAGTCAGATTATTTTGGTGTAGTACAGTCAGTTGGGGTTCTTAGAAAAGTTTAATATAGTCAAATTCAGAGGGGTTGTTAGATGAGTATTTTATTTTAATGAAGATGTTATAGTTTCATGAGTTATGAAGTAGATTTAGTATTTAAAGTTGGTGTAGTATAGTGAGCCAGTATTTAAGATTCAGAGGGGATGTTGATGTATTTGAACATAAATACTGGCAATATATATTTATATAGGTTTGAGTTTAAAATAAGAATGTTTTAAAAATATATGTAAGATGTCATTGTGAGAAAAATTAGTTAGAATGTGTTGAAGTTTAGAAACGATATGTAAAGGATAGAATTTTATAGTGTTATTTATTTTAAGGTATATAAGAAATGGATTAATATATGTGCATGTATATAATAAAATAAATGAGTTTAATTTAAAGAAAGAAGACTGGATCCCACAACAAAAAGAAATAGAGTGTAGGCACGCAAAAGTGTTTAAAACAAACCAAAAATTTTAACAATATGTGCCATTTTGTTCGATGACTTTTTGCCATCTTGTAGGTAGTGACATGATCCCGTTGCCGTAGAAATTTTGAGACTTCTGATCAAAAAAACGCGACAAGTAGTTTTGGCAGTCCTCTCTTGATGTTAGCCTGACACTGCCTAAAGAATTCTGAAGAGACCGAAACAGGTGGAAAACTGAAGGTGCAAGGTCAGAGCTATATGATGGATGCATTAACACCTCCCAGGCAAACTTAATTTTTGCTGAGTGGGCAAATATGTGTGTGGTTTTTTCAAATGGGTCAAAACTGTTTTGTGGTCAATTCCCAGTTCTTCAGCTATGTCGTAAACTGATATGCCGATCTTGCTCCACTTTTTCAAAAAATGGCGTCCATTTTATCCGTAACAGGGCGACCAGAGCGAGATGCATCTTTGACATTAAAATCGCTGAAAACAACTTTGTGCTACTCTTAGACATTGCATACTCAGATGTCACTACATTTTATAGTTCAAATAGTTCATTTTTTCGACGACAGATGTCGCTGCGCCGCCCGGCAGGTTATAACGCGCTATATCGGTTCGTTAACGCGGATTACATTTTTCATACAAGATTTCGACGTTTGTTTTTAGGGTTTTAAGTCGAGAGATTGGGAATGAGAATTAGAAATTAGGAACATAAATGCATGCGTCAGCTGTCGTATAAATGTCAAAGTGACAGATAACGTAACGCTTTTTAGTTAATTTTTACTCATAAAATTTTCATACTGGGGGTTTTATATGAAAATCGATTCTTGATGAGTAAACTTCAAAAATTGCACCCGTGAGAAGCCGGGAGCGGGTCGCTAGTACCTTATAGTGATATAAAGAAATACAAGAACATTTCAAATAACACCAATATTATAATTTGCGTTACTAATACTATAATCGTCACAAGCAACAGTTGAAGCGTGTCTACATAACTGCGTAACAACTCAGAAGTACCTATGCTTACACAGGTATGTAAGTATTAAGTTGCGACCACGCATGACACTTGGTCAAGGTGCTCACCTAGTATGTAACATTAACTATATGTAAGCACCTACTTCTTAGTTTTTTTTTAAACACTTGATAATTAGGTCTGAGGATTAAGAGGGCTATTACGGAAAAACGTGTAGTTTTTAGTTTTTAACGCTAAAACCGTATACCTACCTACCCTTCGCTGGTTGCTATAAATAACAATTACTATGTGAAAATATAGTTATGTGATTTTTGTATAACTTTTTTATTAATTAAGTAATAATGAATCTGCCGCAGCATGTTTAGATAAAAAGTAAACACTCATACAGACCTCATTTCGGATGTTTAATTCACAGACTTGGTCGCACGTGTTCCACAAAAAAAAATCCTATACTTTAATGATAGTTTAATACATTTTCTACATATAGCTTAAATTTGGAGTAAAAAAATCTAAACTTGATTAAATTTTCTAACGAAAATACTAGGATACAAGTCAGAATATCTCCGAAGTTTTACATCATTATCACGGGATGTATGTCACTACCTAAAAGATGGCAAGAAGTCATCGAACAAAATGGCACATATATACTGTAATTAAATATAAATAAACTTTAAAAAAATGACTTGAATTTTCAAATAAAATGCGAAGAAACTTTTGCCCCGACCTATTATAATATTGTTAAATGAAAATTTACATAAATTCCGTCTTCGTCATCGTAATACAGGTTTTTCTAATGAGATTTATAAAATTCTGAGTCAGTTTTGAATATTAATTCAAAGGAGATTAAGTATTTATAAGTGGTAAATATTTTCGAAGGTCCGTCATCCGAGGTCCTACATAGGTTTTGAGATTTGTTGTGTCAATATTAAACATCCGAACAAACCGAAGTGTTTACACATTTGCACGATGCAATACCTACATGTTAAACATGTTAAACTTTTAAGAAGTCTCAAATTTACTAAAATACTATTTGCAAATAAAACGTCTTACATAATAAACGTCTAAAGTAAATTACCGCAATTGGTACTGTTGATGAGACCACTTTCTAGACAACGTCGTACTACTTAATTTAGTATTTCTTACTAATACTTATTATAAATGCGAAAGTTAACGAGGATAATTTCAAAAAACGTTTGGCTAATAAGTTTCCAATAAGTAATATTTTAATCTCCGAATCAGGCTATATTTTAATACAAAAACGGACTATTTAGTTGTCGATAGTAATTTTCTCGCTTGGAGCATATACCTATATAAATATTAAATATTTTTCCTAAAAAAAATCTAATTTATTTTGTATTTATCTAACAAAGTCTGTGTTTTAATAAGTCACTTACATATAAGACTATGTTTTTTTTTTTATTACAGTAAAGCCTCGCTAAACCGGACAGACAAAAAATCGCCCCTTGGCGGATTGTCGTCTGCAAAATTTAGTTGAAGTTTATATGTATGTACATAAATATCTATAACCAATTATTAAATGAAAGACTAATTTATGTCTTTAGTTATTATTTAGTAAATATATGTAAATGTAGTAAAAAAATTATTTACTACTACATAGTAGTAAAGCGCCGGTGCGGGCGCCGCGGCGCGATGTTAAATGCCTCCCGCTTCCCCCGCAAATAGACCCGCTGCCTGTGTCCGGATTACCGCGATCACCGAATTAGTGGGGGTCCGAGTCCGGATTAGCGAGGCTCTACTGTATTTATTAATACAATAATGTTTCATTTGACTTAACATTCGTGTAAACAAAAACTCATTTAGAATTTTAACATACACCATGTGCCGATTACAGAAAATTTAAATAAACCTTCAGTTAACGCCCACGTTAATATCTTATTTCGTGTCATATTCTGAATTGAAATATCTTACAATAATAATTAATTATACTTGTTTATAAATATTTTTGTATTGTTATTAAATTTATATTTATCTGTAGTTAATTGTAGTATAGGTATTGTTTTAGCTTATACGTAATGTTTTTGGGTGTTATGTCGCTTTTTAATGTTTTAGGTAGTTCCCATTGCATAATATACCGGTACTAAGTTTGTAATTATGAAATGCCTATTTATATTGAAAAATTGAAATATAATGAAAATAAAATAAGTCGTAGTTCGCCTCTATTATTTTGCTAACTTCTTCGAACCCACACAACGTATTTTGATTCAGTATATAATATTGTATGAAAAAATTGCACCGTGCCAAGCCGATGGCGGATTGCTAGTGTATAATAAAACGGCCCTTTAAAACTTATATTTGAACTTTCTTGACAAAACCATGTATAACTCGGCAAATATAAAAAATAAAAATAAATTTAAGAATTATACATCTTAATAAGTACTAATAGCTGTTGATGTTTGGTTTTGCTGTTGATGCCCATTTCAATATAGCTCGTTTTCAAATGAATGAAGCAAAAACAAAGGCACACTAGTTACCACAGACCTGATTAGCGGATATTTAAAGATTTTTATTAATCGTCCTTTATGTAAGCTTAATGAAGACATTAAATCACAACGTGTAATTATAATATATATCATTAGAAACTTTCATGTAACGAGTTATGACAACTACTTTAAAAGGTGGATTTTAAAACGCATTTTCTGCATCCATTCTAAGTGCGCCGAGTGTAACGTATAATTTATTTAGCTACGTACAACACTAAAGATACATATCTACAATTCTGGAAACTAATTATTAAGATGATTGCCCTGTAGTGTTTTTCATCATCGTCATCAGCTCGTGTCTCTCCACTGCTCTCTCTCTCCCAAGGTTCGCTACCACGCACGGTCCCTTTGCATCCAGCCGCTTCCCGTGAAGCCTTGGCCGGTCTGGCCCTGCCGCAGGGCGTCCCACGCTGCATTTTTCAATTTGTGGCCTCCATTCGAGAACTCATCGGATATCGACAGATGTGGCCGACGTCTGTCTGTATGTCGACAACTTTGGTTCTTCGGCGAATTTCAGAATTTCTGACCTTATCCGCCAAAGAAACTTTGAGTATAGCTCTCTAAGCGACTTTAAATTTGTGGGTCAGTCCTGCCGTGATAGGATTTTAGTGCGATTAGAGTTGGACCCGCATTTACAAAGCTATAGCGATGCTAAGTAATCCATCTCTTGATTAAATTTATTATCGTTTGTCTTAATTAATCTTTAATTTACGATATGAAATTTTACTTATCACAAATTATTATTGTTATCTTTTTATATGAAAAGTTGGTCAGACGGCTTACGGTCCACTTGATGATATGTGGCTAAAAATAGCCAAGATGATGACAATCCTGAGAAGAAACCCCGAAAGAAACTCAGGATAGCATTTTTATCATCTTTAAAATAATAACGCAAGCGACGACAGGTGCTGCAAGTCCGCTGCTGGCCTTAATATGATTGAGGATAAAGAATTAGGAAGGGATAGGAAAATGAGCCCTGGCATCCCTTACTCAGCACAACAGCACACACGGTCTTATTTCGCTGTTACTGTCGCCAGATTGGTTGCCAAATGACCGCAAAACACCTCTTGACCAATGAGCTCGTGCAAGACTTTTTTTGTGTTAGTGAACGTTGCACGGCAAAAAATTAGGATAGATTGCGCCTTCTAGGTAAGAAAACAACTATATAAACTCGACGTTAAGAAACTTGTCGGTAGTTTCTTTACCCATTTTTGTCTAACTCTTACCGTTTATTTACAACATGCGACCGATAAATGAAAAAGAAATTAGATAAATGGAAGGTTAAAAGTTTTTTGTGAGAAACTTAACGTTAACTAACAAGTACCAATATAAGTATCAAGTTACCTATGTTAAACAGTTAAAATTATTTTAAAAAGCTAATCAACATTTATAATTAATTATAATATAAATGGCATATAATAATAACGTAAATAATTTATTTTTACTATAATTAATATATGTACTTACTATAAATAATATAATATTACAATCTATGCCCCGTAACTTCGACTGTTATGAAAACTAATGCAAAATTATGAAAATATCTATTCAAAATTTTATATTTTAATAATAATAAAGTAGATACTGTACATCCAGGGCGAATATCAACATTCTCTTTAACAACTATTAGGTATAATAAAAATCGATCAGTCCTCGAAAATGGTCATGCCACGTTCTACTGGATCAATAATCGCGGACAGGACTATTGTCGCCAATAAGCCTTGTTGATATCGCTGTCCCGCATGACGAAAACCTCATGAAAACCGAAAAAGAAAAGCTCGACAATTATCATCTCCACGAACGGTCTTATGGCGAAGAGCCTTGAACAACATCTCAAGAGGCTCTCGCTAAATGGCTGGATCAAGGGACAGATACAGAAGGCGGTACTTTTTGACACGGCACGAATTGTCAGGAGGTTCCTCACTTTGCAGCCCTTACCACCGGTAGCTTGGGCCTGCTACTAGCGGATATCTAATTTTAAGTTTTTTATAATATTTATTGTTTATATATGTATATTATATTGTAAAAAATTTAGAATTAAGAATAAAAATAAATAAATGAATAATGATAACAAGCACATATTTTTATGTTGAAAAACTAAGTTAATATCTATATTTATAATTTAACTTTTAAAATAGTAGCTTTTTGGTATAGTATTTTATTAGGTATGTATTTTGTTTTATTAATTTTTTTACAAAAAAAAAAATTCTTGAACCAAATCGTGGATCTCTAATTAGTGATTCTAAAAACAACCAACAGATGTCGCTGATCGGCGAGCTTATATCACGCTATGAAGATTCGCGCCGGTTTCAAAGGGGTGCCCACGATAGCTACAATAGTGTTACTCTGGTTTCCCTTCAAAGCGAATAAATCTTTCGCCTTTTACTAAAGATTTCCGTGGAGGGGAACACTCAAATGAGTCTAACTGAATTTTTTGAGGCCTTACCTTTGGTGAGGTTATAAATAAATCCTGACTGAATATCATCATATATCATCTATCTATGCAAATAATGCATTATGTTTATAATAAAATCGTAAACGAGAACCTCAGTCAGCCGTGTCCTGCTGTCTGTCTGTGACTCTGTGTGTTTTGTACTTTGTACATTAATTAAATACAAAAAAAAAAAACAATTTTGTGTGTTATCGCTGCGGTTATCGTATATCGAGTTCAAAAAAATAGTTTTTTTATTAATTTTAGAATTTGTGCACGCTAATCTCTGAACTGAAACCTCTTAACCGATTTGAATGCGGTTTTAACTGATGTATTTCTAGTAAGCTTCCCGTAACATTAGTGTTTGTTTCATTCCAATCGGTTTACAAACAAAAAAGTTACGCGCTATACTATACCGAATACCCCGCGTACGAATCTTAACTTTCATTTCAGTGCTGCTGTTTGTTTTCGGTGCCGTACTTTCTTAGCTTAGTTTTATTTAAGTAGTTATATATTATAATATTTGTCATTGTATTGAATGCATTAATCTAATATTAATGTTTTAATTTAGATGAGAGAAAAATCTTTCACATAAGTTGTATTTTATTTTTTCTACAACCTACCACAAGACAAGGCCCGTCAGTAAAAGGAACGACTAACAAAGCGTTCGTTCGCTGAATGGTAAGATCATTCAGAGTCATGAACTTACTTCATTTATTTATTTATGTATACAAACTTTTACAAGTATTTATATTTAGTGAAACACCATTAAAGTAAATGAATGTACCCTACCCTACCATACCGGTTCGAAAAGTTGTTTCAACGGGGAAGAAAATGCATGGCTATTGTATGAGAGACAGCGAATTTTGTAAGTTTATTTTTGTAGGGGATCACAGGAACCCTGTATGTACCTATTTGAAGAATTCACTAATTATGTATATAACAAAAATTATTTATTTATATCTTTATAACACCTACTTATACCATTTTTTTTATCCGTGTGTATGTGACTGAACTTCTCCCAAACGGCTGAACCGATTTTGATGATTTGTTTTGTGAATGAATCGGAATTCGGGTTCTATATATAAATCGGGGCATATATAAATAATCGTCATTTAATGCGGTTCTCCCATCAATTACATTAACCAATTTAAAATAAACTGTTGAAAATTAGTAAAACGGAAATAAGTTTTAAGAAAGATTTAATTTTAAAAAAGTGCAAGTGCTCCGACGCACGTTTTGAGTTTACCTTACCCTGTCTGTCTGTCTGTTACTTTTTCACGCCTAAACCGCTGAACCGATTATCATAAAATTTTGCATACACGTTGTCAGGGATGCAGGAAAAGAGATAGGGTACCTTTCATCCAGGAAAAAGTGCTGTTTCCGAAGGTATCATCTAACGCCTGGCAAAGCTATAACTGCAATAAAAATGTTAGGCGTTACGTTGCTCATATATTTATTCAGGCGTTATTTTTTTATTTTTCAACGCGAACCAAGCTGCGCGCACCAACTAGTATTATAAATAAGTGTTCGAAGTAATTACCTTCGTCCTCTCTAGTGCACATCCAAGTTTACGTTATGAATACGCACTCGGAGTTCCTCTATTGACAGTATCGATTTCTTGCACACCTTTTCCTTTAAATATTAGGGATATTCAAGGGAAAAATCCAAGGGATTCAAATCTGCGGACCGTAGAGACTAAATAATTGTACCAATCCTGTTGAACTTGTGTACATTATTCGGCAAAAATGTAGAAATACATACCTACATTTTAATAATGTATAATGCTTGTGATTGCTCTAATGAGCTGGGACCTATCCTCCCGCATTAAATGAGGATTTTCCATTTGCCAACTGTGCATATTTTCTCTTCGGCATGTTCAATCATGAGACTTTATTTTCGGTTTATTATAATAGCGGGCAAAATTAACAACAAATTAAGTTGCTGGATTTTAAAAAAAAAAAATTTTAATATTTAGTACCTATAGATGAAGACGAAGTGAATATTTGTAATTAAAAAATATTGGAACAGAAACAATAATTGATAAAGATTTACATGCTGACGTTAACGTAACAAGAATTCATATAAAGTGAGTCAACTATTGAAACGAGTTGCTCCAAGGTGGTTAAACTGGTCGCTTTAATACAACCCTTTATATAATACCCGCAGTTAGTCTTCCTGTATGTGTTTCTAAGCGTCCAATCGTTATTATCAATGTTGTAACGTTAAGTCTTCAATAGAATTCGAATATACTTGAACCGAAATTAATATGTATAGCTTCATGTATTACAATTTATTTTTAATGCGTATGGTCCCATAAAAACTTATCTATTGGTCAAATCTTTAAGATTCTTCAAATTAGGACCCTCCCGTATCAATACACTTGTGTTGACGTGTCTTGCACGCCTAAAAGTCATCTTTGAATCGAAGTCCTTGGCCGGAATGTCCTCTAGGAACCTTGTAACAAGAGCTTGAATTTTCTCCACGGACTTCTAGTGTTTTTATTCAGCGAGGAAATAAAAAGAAGTTTTACATGGAGCCACGTCGGCAATAAATAAAATAATTCTCACACCGAGGTAGCAAATTATTAAAGAAGAAAATGGGTCTTTTTAATTAGTGTTTGTACGTAACGTTATTAATGTGTAATTTCCAAATCTTTTATTGTAATCTGCTTTTTAAGTTTTAATTTTGATTTAGTTTTTACTACATTTTTGCTATCCTAATAATCTATTGTCTTTAATCCTACGAAGGTCGGTGGAGCACTTGCAGCAGCTGTGGCATTGTTTGTGTAAAAAGGCGACGGCAACATCTACCATCAAGTTGACCGTCAGCATGTCTCTCGGCCTTTACCTACATTTAAAAAAGGTACGAATAAACTACTTAGAAATAAAATTTAATGTCATACCATTTCTTCGTAAGTCTGGGGGTAAGTTTTAATCATCGTAGCAACACGTCTTGTTCTTGTGTTATAAATTTAAAGAAAATATCGCGCACAGAGTATAGATAGAGTATACATTGGTGTGTAGTGCTTACTCCCTATTTTACAAACATCTAATAAGTGTACTTTTTTTATTCAGTTTTATTTGTGATTGCTCTTTCTTTTGTAAGCAGTACTTGCGACCCACCCCAGGGTTATTTTCTGCAAATTATAGTACACACAGACCTTCCTCATTTATCGCTCTTTCACAAGTGGAAACCATTCATTTGACGAGCCCGTTGGACGAGTGGTTAGGGTGCTTGCCTTAACGCTCTGTTCTAGGGTTCCCGGGTTCGATTCCCGGCAGGGTCAACTTTGAAAAATCAACTTTTCAAATTTGGCTTTGGTCTGGATTTGGAAAGTAGTGGCAGGGCACACTGCGTTTTCGCAGTCATTTGGGCAGCCTGTCTAGCGGCAGTAACCACCGCCTTACAGAAGACCACCTTGAAATAACAGCACGTGTGCTGTTGTGTTTCGGTGAGTGGGTGAGGCATGTCAGAGCCATTTTGCCCTCTATCCACTCCTAATCCCTTATCCTTAATCCTACTGCAGTCGGCAGCGCACTTGCAACAGTTTTGGCGTTGCTTGTGTTATAGGCGACAGTAGCCACCTACCATCAAGTGGACCGTCAGCCTGTCTGCCGATCTTAACATAAAAAAAGAAAATCCTTTGGGTGATTTAGAAGTTAGCGAGAAACAGACAGACGCGGTCAGCGACTTTGTCTAAACTTATATAAAATTGTTTGTTATGGCTGATTTATCAACGCTCAGCAAAAACTACTAAGTAGGTATAGAATGAAATTTGCTTGCGTCATAGTACGCTAATACTATTATTTATTCTGTGGTTATAGGAAAGGATTCGGGTGGTTATTTTAAATATAAATGTTACCTATATTATGTTAGTCGGGCTGTTGTCAACGTGTGACTCATAATATATAATATTATTATATGAACTTTTTAACAAAAGTGAAGGTTGGCATCGTGTATCTAGCAACGAACAGAGATCTCTATATTATAATGCAACGCTTATTCGTTTCAACATAATATTACTTAATAAATGTAAGTGGTCTACTTAGATACCGAAGCGAATGTCCGATGGGATTTATTTTTCTTTGGTTCGCGTAACTCGTTTCGCGCCAATGGAAACAGTGTCCGCATTTGCTATCCAACCGCGTTTCTGAACGTACTACAAACAAACGCGGTCGACAGTTGACTTTGAATTTCGAATCGGCGGCACGCAACCGTTTCGATCGTACTGTTGACCAAATATTAATTAAAAATGACTATTTACAGTAAAATCGTACAAATTATACTTGTTAGCGTATGACTTTGTATGAGTAAGACAAAAATTGCTAAATGTGCAATAGGAAAAATGTTACAGTGATGTTATATTTTAAAAAAACTGTGATACCCAATAATAAGTGTTCGTCGATCTATTTGACGTTACTGCTCGTAAATTAGGTAAGAAAAATAAAATTTTTAATTAACTGTTTATGGAATACTACGCGCGCTTGATAAATATTTCGAAATAATAACCTATAACAGTTTTCATAGAGACAATGCCGTCCTGCTACGCAAACGACAATTTTAAACACAAATACAGATTTTTTTAATAAAGATAGGAGATAAAATATTTAAAATTAACATAATATTTGCCAGGTGCCTACTGAATATGAATTTATTATTATTATATTATATTTATTATGTTTGTGAGACAGATAATATAGTTATAATGCCCGTAGAAAGTGAGTACCTAAATTAGGTTTTTTTAAATATAATAATTTAATTTATAATTTACAAATCCGACAGCAGGATTTATTTATCTGTTAATTTTAATTTTAATGTACTCTGTTAAATAAATTACTGGCCATTGACAAGGTTTAGCTTGTCAATGGCCTGCAAAAATATTTTTTTAACCACATTTAATATAGAGACCGTACCTAAGATACATCCGTCCAATTCAATAATTTATAGTATGTATTTAGACGAGTTTCGGAGAACACTAACAGAGCTCAAAGAGATCCAAATAGGCTGTGTATTCGCAAAGCACACACAGCCCTTATGCATAAGAGTGTTTTTTGTCTAGCACCAGTCATATATAATAAAATTCCGAACAATATTAAGCAGTTCAATATTAGTATATTTAAGAGGAGAGTTAAAAAACTACTGGTTGATAAATGTTACTATGATTTAAAAGATTATATGTCTGATAACTTGGTGGATACTAGTGATTGATTATTATACTTTGATTATTATACTAGTGATTATTATATTGTTATGTAGCATCAAAATTTCAAAATATTTGCACACCCCAAAGGGTAGAATGTAGCGAGCCTTATACATTATAAAACCATTGTTGTAATCACCTATGTTCAGCAAATAAATAAATTATTATTATTATTATTATTATACACATTTCCATAGCCACCTACCATTAAGTGGACCGCCAGCTTGTCTGCCGACCTTAACATTAAAAAATGTATACACTACACTAATAACTATGTTTTTAAATAACTATTTATTTATTATATGAAAAATTCACTATTTATAGGTACTAGGTAATATGTAAACACAGTTCTGTAGGTACCTAATATAATATATTTTCGGTTATTACTGTATGTCATGTGTTTTTTTATTTATTCAAATGAAAAAAATAAGGCATGAATACATAATTATGTGATGAATGTTCAATAGTTTAATTTTGATTTTTAAGTAAACTGATTAGAATGACAGCATAAAAGGTAAAAAAAACCATAACTACTTGTGTAGGTTGGCCATTAAGATGACACGTTCTCTATACAAAAAAAGCATTCGAGATGCTGTGTAGTAATGAAATAATAATAATTAATGTACACTTTGTGCGAAACCACCATTTTGCATATTCAAAGTCAAAAGCATATGACATCATTATAGAACAAAGGCATCCTGTTACCCGCAATTATGTATTTCATATGATACACAAATAAACAAGTTTATCTTGTTTTCTGAAAAGGTATTAGAGTTATTAGACAAAAAATACTATTAGAGTAAAAATTAGAGGATAGAGTGAAATGAGATAAATAAGACAATTTTAGTTTACGTAAAACGGTAAGATATTTAAAAAATATTACATACATTACCTATATGTTTATTTAAATTAATGGCAGCACACTGCGTTTCGTGGTCTTTTAGGCAGCCCGTCTGGCGGGAGTAACCACCTCCTTACAGAAGACCACCCGTGAAATTACAGCATATGTGCTGTTTGTATTCGGTGAGTGAGTAAGGCTGCGTCTCCGGCACGGTGTCTCCCGTCGTCCCGCTTCGCCGTGTTCGAAATGAGCATCCCTTAGGCTGCGATTACGAAACGAGCGGAGCGGATAGGGGCAGGCTCGTGACACACTCTCCGGCACGGTGTCTCCCGTCGTACCGCTTCGCCGTGTTCGAAATGAGCATCCCTTAGGCTGCGATTACGAAATGAGCGGAGCGGATTGGGGCAGGCTCGTGACACACTCTCCGACACGATGTCTCCCGTCGTCTCGCTTCGCCGTGTTCGAAATGAGCATCCCTTAGGCTGCGATTGCGATTACGAAATGAGCGGAGCGGATTGGGGCAGGCTCGTGACACACTCTCCGGCACGGTGTCTCCAAGCCTGTTCGAAACCACCAAGCCTATACCCCGGCTATTATATGATTGCAGTTTTGACGGGTGTCAATCTCCATATATTTTTTATTTCGTTTAATAGGAAATGAATTTTGTCAAAAACGCATTCATAGAATGACCGTATTATAAGTTCCATATACCTATTAAATACAGTTCATAAATCTACGGACTACTAGCACGAAAGCATGCTATATAGTAATGAGTTAATGCTACTATGTAGCGTGTGTGTCACAACGTTTTATACAATAACACAGATTTATACAATAAAAATATTTTCTGAGAAAAAAAAACATTAATTTATTGCCCAAAAAAAGCTTTCGTGTCACAGTAATAAAAATTTTCGGCAACAACTACATTATATTTTATTGTAAGCTTATTAATTAATTTAAGTTCCGTACTAAAGTTTTAATTAGCTGCTTGTATTTATTTTTTCATATTTCACACCATATTTAAGAAAAACCTTCCATTTTTAAATCTGTTCGGTTATCTCCGAGAAGCTACAAAAAATTGTTGTACAATATTTAGGCTATTTTTGGTTATTTTAGGTTGTGCTCATTTTTGAAAAAACTTGTGATCGGTCTGAGGTTGGTCCTTGTCTTAAAACAATAAAATTTATAAAATAATTTTTTAAAATAACACATTTTATTGATCAGTCTCTCACAATCGTAAATATGGTAAAACGCTTACTAATTCAAATCCCCTCCTAATAACTTATCCTTTTTTTACTAATGCCGGCAGCTTACTTGCAGCGCCTAATACGGCATTGCTTGTGTCAAGGCCAACGGCAGGCCACCTACCATCAAGCACCGTCAGCCTGCCTGCCGAACTTTACGTAAAAAAAGTAAAAAAAGTAATGGACTAGTATAGGTATCTTATACAAAGACTGAATTACATAATTTATTTAAGTATATAACATACACATTTGAGTGTATTGTAAAATACACAGGCCAAAATATTGTAAAAAATTATAGTAAAAGCGTTAACTATGGTAACACTATATAAAATTCCGCATTTTTCCGTTTTTTCCGCACGTCATGCAGACGAGATCGTTGTCGTAATCATGTATCGTTACGGAGTCGTTCATATTGTCAAATGTCAAGGTCTGCAGCCTTACGATAATTATCCTCTGGTAAATACTGCAATTTCCCGGTATTTCTCGTTTTTTTTGTCTTTAATGTTGCCGTAATAATTTGACTTTTCTTATTATTTTCAAGACAACTGCAGCGTGATTCATGTCAAGAAATCAAGTAAATATTTAGGTTCTTAAAGCTGACAACATAATATTCTTATTTATTCTTATGGTAATGTTTTTATTCAAAACTAGCGACTCGCCCCCGGCTTCGCATATATACATATTTTTTTCTGAAAATCATGCTTTCTAGTGCACAAACCTTCTTGGTTTATCGCTCTTTCCATTAGTGAAAACCGTATCGAAATCCGTTGAGTGGTTCAGAAGAAATTAGCGGAGAAACAGAGGCGGAAGGCAATTTTTTATAATATTTTTGATTAGATAAGATTGTAAGACAAAATAATTTAAAACAATTTTGAAATGACAGACATTTAAAACAGTAGGACATTTATGTGAATCTATTTACTACCCGCGACTGTTTTCAAATACATATTTACTGAACCAAAGTTTTTTACACCACGTCTTTTACCTTTTATCATTATCGTTATAAAAATTATTCTCGTATCTCCGAGACATCTGTCTGCCTCCACCAACTCGGCCGGCTCTGCTGCTCTCAGCGCTGAAAATTTAAAAAAGAGCAAGTACTGAGGCCTCGCCGACCACTTTGAATTTCTAGCGTTCGCGGTAGAAACGCTCGGCGTGTGGTCGCCCGAAGCACAAATTTTCGGTAAAAAGTTGGGGAAACTCCTGATCGAAAAATCGGGCGACCGGCGCGCTGGGTCTTTCTTCATGCAACGCATTGCGCTGGAAATTCAAAAGGGAAATACGGCGAGCGTCCTGGGCATTTTATAAAATTATTGAAATATTGTAAAGATTTAGATAAAAATTAATTAAATGTACTTTATTATTTATAATTTATATTATTAAAATTTATTATTTAAAATAAACAAAATTATTCTGTGTTCTTATTCTGAACATGGTCTATCTGTGTATCTGCGTTGCTTCCAAATACAGTCAGTGGTTTACGCGTTATTGAGTCACAAACATCCAAATGTCTAAATATTTTTAATATTTATTAAGATATGGTGTGTCTAAATTTTAAGTGTCTAACTTTTGATAAATTTGATACCTCTGTAACTTTTGATACCTCTGATAGACTCATCTCGGATTGAAATCTTTTTGAATTATTTATTTCAAATTATCTTCGCAAAAACATGAATTTTTCGTCCATTACCTAATTCATTGATATCAACTTTTCGTTATTTGTTGGTATAAAACGTTCATTTCGAAGTAAACACCTGTTTGACTCGAGGCGGACCGGTGGTGCCTTATTTTATAAAAGGTCGTCTATAAGTACTACCTCGACTCTGAGTATCTGTTTCACGGACATAACCAGTTACAAAATGAATTAACCGCTCTATACTTTCTATACAATTCTTACATTATAATTTTGAGGAACTCGTTATTTGTATGATAGGTTTTAAATGTACCTAACCGTTTAGAGAACAATCTTCCTTAGCATAATGTGATAAGGCTTAAAGCCGGCTAAACTATAGAGATAAGTTAAAAATTTGCATATATTTTTAATAAAAATCTCGTAGAGTAATCTGCCACGATTCCTACACTTCGTAGTAAGATTTATGTTGTGTCGGTTTTTAAGTTGCTTAAAGTATTTTTTGTTAAAACGTGATTTCAATATAACTCGAGAATATATTAAGGCCATCTATCTAAATAAGTCAGTATTTGGATTTGTATCTATTCTTATAGTAACATATTAAAAAAGGACATAAAGTAACGGTTTAATTAACAATAGGAATTATAAAGGGAGCTAGAATACAGACCCGCAAATTAATATAGGTATATTGTGTTTGTCATAAAATTGCTCTGTGACAATTCTTTTGTAATGGCTGCTGCGTGATAATACCTACATGATGAGTAATTTACAATGAATATGTATTATTTCATAATTTTTGTTATTCATTCGAATCACCTATTTCCAAACCGGTCCTAGATTGATTTATTTTTATTGTATTTAACGATCAATAAGGGACCATTCGTTTATTACGTAAGACAATTTAGGGGTGGACCATGACTTATTTTTTCTTACAAGGGGAGTCTTGATAGTTCTTACGAAAGATTACAAAATCCATTCTTATTTTTTCTTCCTTAGGGAGGGAGTCTCATGTAATAAATGAATACTTGTAAAAGATACTTGTAAAAGCTAATCTACCCCCTTTTTAATTTTCTCGCCTTTCTATTTTCATAATTCATGCATTAAACACTTGTTAAATTATTTTATATATATAAAATAAGTCGCTGTATTATAAACCACCCAAAGGATTTTGTTACGGTTTTCACTAATGGTAAGAGCGATAAACGAAGAATTTTTCTGTATACCAATGCACTTTGTTATTAAAATGGATTATTATTAAATTATTTAAAATAGACACTAAGTAATTATTATTTATTAAAGTAATTATTATCACAGTAAATAGTTATATTAATGACCCTCATCCTTCAAAAGTAGGCTTTTTTGAAACAGAAACGTGTTTAACTTTTATAACGCCACCTTTCCATTATCGCTCTAAAATAATTGCAAAACGCGAGAGATTTCGTTACAAATGCGTAACGCTGCGCCTCGCCTCTCGCCTTCGTGGGTTGCCATTATTATTTTCGGCTAAGTCTTGCAAAATGATCATTATATTTAATTACACTACAAGTTAAATTTTATCAGATTATTTTTAACAGCAGTAAATTCGCTAATAATGAGTGTTTTTCATTTATTTATATATACATATATATAAAGGTCATTTGGTGGTAATTGGCTACCGTTCGCCTGTTACACAAGTAAAGCCATAGGTGCTACAAGTAGGGCTGCCAACCATATACGTTATTTGACTCTGCAATACTTGTTCAATAAGGTATTCAAAATACTGTTTTCATCGTAACTTGTATCCAATAACAGCCTCTTTAAAAATAAAAACAATTTTAATGATTCAATGTGGGCTCAATTCAGAAAAATTCCTTCAAAATTGAACTTTATTTTAATTCTGAATTTAAAATGCGTAGAGGATTACGAAGCTTTTGAAATGCTAGCACATTGATAAATCGTGCAAAAAGAAAGGATAAAAACATGTGAACAAATCTTTTAAAAAATAAAATACTGTTCATTTTTCTTCTCTGGCCTTATTATACTTTATTCCTGATAAACAAATATTTGGCAACCCTAGCTGCAAGTTAGTAAGGTTAAGGATAAGGGATTCGCTGTGAATAGGGAATTTACTGTGGCTCACTCACCGGAAACACTATGATGTTATTTCACGGTGGTTGCTTACTGTCGCCAGACCATTTATGTAATTTAAATTTAATTTATTTTTAACTAGCTGAGCCCGCAACTTCGTACGCGTAGCGGTATAACGCGTAACTTTTTTGTTTGTAAACCGATTGGAATGAAACAAACATTAAATTTAACGGGAAGTTTGCTACAATACATAGTGAAAACCGCATTCAAATCGGTTAAGCCGTTTCTGAGAGTAGCATGCTCAAACGCACAGATAAACAAACAAAAATTCTAAAAACTATTTTATGAGCCTCGCTAACATAAATACAACGTGTACGATAGCTAGTGCCCGCGGTTTCGCCCGCGTGGAATATAAGCATATTACCGTCCTCAAATTCTATTCTATTGGTAAAAGATTTTTTTAAACCGGATCAGTAGTTTCGAAGATTACCTCCTACATACAAATAAACATACAAACTTTGCCTCTTTATATTTTTCTTATGTTAAGGGACGGTCCACTTTATGGTAGGTGGCTACCGTCACCACCTGTGGCAAAACGCCACAGTTGTTGCAAGTGCGCTGCCGACTACGTCAGCTGGATTAAGGATAAGGGATTGGGAATGGTTAGGGAAATGGGCTCTGGCATCCCTTACTCACTCACCGAAACACAACAGCACACGATCTGTTATTTCACGGTGGCCTTCTGTAAGGAGGTGGTTACTGCCGCCAGACGGACTGCTGAAATGACTGTGAAACGCAGCGTGCCGTGCCACTACTTTCCAGATCCAGACCAGAGCCAACTTTAAAAAGTTAATATCGAAAGTTGACCCTGCCCGGAATCGAGCCCGGGAATCCTAGAACAGAGCGGTAAGGCAAGCACCCTAATATCCCTAAAATATTAGTATAGAGTCTTACAAAATTTGGGAATGTATTCTATGGCACATTGCGTCAATTATAAACTAGGCAGCCCGTCTGGCAGTGACCATCCCCTTACATAAGACCATCGTGATGTTTCAGCAATTGTGCTGTTTTGTTTCAGTGCCAATGAGTAATCCTGTCTCCTATCCTCATCCTCTATTACTTGCCTGAAGCGTACTCGCCTCACCCTTGATGGTGGAAGTGTCTAAGAGACTCCATGGTTGTCCGTACAACCACGTAGTTCCATGTTGCCCGACTGCCCATATATTCATCTTCACACATATTCCACAAAATAAAATAAAAACATATGATAACATTACCAAGTAATGATTAATGCACTTACTAGTAAGTACCTCTACTTATAGAATATTTCTTGACAAGTCGATGATTAAACCTGGTTTGTTTCAACACTTAAAATTACATTTTCCTCGTGTCATTATCTCGAAGACATCAACGTGTTGTAGAGCTACAATTTATGTTTTATTTGAGACAAGATTACGCAAAAAATGTTGTCACCAAGCCACTGGCTGTGACAATGGGCTTATTACGCCATATACGACCAAATGTTAAAAAACAAAAATAACGCAAAAATTTGCAATTTTTCTTATAAACGTTATTTACCTACGTAAAAAAGACAATCTCCAAGGACATCGCAGAAATTATTTTAGGCGGATGGGCAAGACAGAGGATGTACGAAAGTACTGCCGACAACAAACACATTGAACTTTATAAAAATGTTCAATATATCCTTTAAGGATTAAATAGAACCAACCAGTAGGCTAAACGAACACAATTTCCTTGATGATGATAGCTCTACCTCAAGTGGACTACGGCTTGGTTGACGTCCAAAATTAAAATTATATAAGATTCTAAGGCCTTTTTAAAATTTCCTGTTTTAGTTGGGGGGCGTCAATTAATTACGTGAGGCGTTTTTGCGATTTTTGGAGATATAGTGAGATGTTGTGAGATTTGGCACAACCCCCATAGTATATTATTCATATATACTATGGGAACCGACTCTTAAGCCCTCAACTTGTGGTGCCACCTCAGGAGTCTCCGACATACATATAATTATAAAATAATAATAGGTATGTATGTCGGAGATTCCTGAGAAGCTGTCCGCTTCTCTGTTTCTCCTAAATCACCTAACCGATTTGGAAACGGTTTTCACTAATGTAAAGAGCGATAAACGAGAAAGGTTTGCGTATGTAATTTATATAAAAAAATTGCATCCGTTCGAACTCGGGCTCGGATCGCTAGTTTTTTTACAGTTTAAAATATATTCAGGGATAATAGGTACGACAGAACTATCACTAGTAACAAAGCGATTGTATTACTTAGCATGTTTGTAGACAATTACAAAGACTATATAACCAACGTTTTAACAATTATGGGAATTCCCTTTCATTGTCCAGCGAGCGCAACTGTTGCAAAGACACCATAAACTTGCTATTGTGCTTATTAAGTTCAGTAAGGATTGCCTCATACTTATCGACCTTACCTATGTGTTACAAAAACGTGTGACACATAATTTCGAAGGTGTTAAATTGACCATGCTTTGGTGGAGGGAATTCCATGTTGAGCAACTGTAATATTAATTAGAGACGCGGAGAGAAAAGTAAAAAAAAGGTTTTATTTATATTCGTGTCACGTATTTTGTTTAAATTTTTTTTGTTGAAGTTACTAGTGGACATCAATCGAATTAACACTTTTTTTTACAATAATTTTAAATAATTTTCCTTCACAGTATTATTACAATGTTAAGTAATACAAATACATGTACAGAGACGGGTCAGTAAGGGCAGCTACCTAAACCATTGTAGCTAGAAGATTTTTGTTCTCAAAATATTAGTACCCATTTGTCCTATCCCTTCCTAATGCTATCCTTAATTTAAATTTAGAAACGAAAAATTTAAAACAGAAATATATCTTAAATATAATATTATAAATGAGAACGTTTGGGAGGATGGATGTACTATAAAAAATACTGAACGGATTTGGATGAAATTTAGAATACAGATAATTTATTACCTGGAGTAATATATACCATTTTCCTGGAAAAATGTTAGGTTCTTGAGGGATATAACAAATTCAGCGCGACTGTGTCAATTGTTATTTAGGTATTATATTTTTCATTTTTCAACGCAGACGAAGTCGTGGGCACCAGCGAGTTATTTTATATTATATTATTTATTTTATATTATATTGTATGTGCAAATATGAATATTTAATTTTGTTTGACATGTACCTATATTTTTATTTTTGAGCGCATGGAAACTTCTCACTATAATTTAAATGAACAGTTTTTCAAAATAACAGTTTAAACAAACGTAGAAAAGAGAGCGAATGTATGTTGGTTGTTGAGGAATGGACTGTATGAAATGAAATTATAATGATTACTAATAATATAATAGCTGAGAGCCATACTGGGAAAATTCTCTGTAATAAAAAACAAAACACCCTACAAATTACTTCTATTACTTTATAAATCATTGGTGGAGCCAATCGTATGCTATGGACTATCTAGCTACGGAAGAACTTTTAAAAGCCATTTGGACAAAATATTCTCACTTCAATTGCGTATTCTAAAAGAAATTATTCCTAAAAACTTAAAAGAAAACTTTAAAGAAAATTATCGCAAATTATTTGTATTTTGTAAAATTCTACCCACAGAAGGAAAAACACAGTTTATATTATTAAAGGAACTATATTTTAACGAAAATTTAAAAATTCCAAAATTAACTTACTCAACCAGATTATTTGATGAATCAAATTATAATTTACCCAAATATAACAACCTTTACGGAAAAAGACGTCTGGCTTATGTCATACCGAATTTAATAAATCAACTACCTAAAACATTAAAAAACGACATAACACCCAAAAACATCACTTATAAGCCAAAAAAATACTATTTACAATTAACTACACCAACTTTTTGTTTACACCAATGTTAAGTGAAATGAAACGTTATTGTATTAATAAATAATAAAAATAATAGGTACAGACTAATACAACATCTTTGATAATAATATATTTAAATTATACAATATATCTGGTAATACAACTGACACGCAACTCTTCTTTTTTACAACTGACATATATATATCTCTTTTTTATTATTACTATTTGTGGCCACTAATCAACCAATTGCCGACATTGGTATGTGAGTTAAAACAATAGGTAATATGTACGATATATATTCAAGGTGTTCAATCTGATTAAAGCTGTAGATCTTGCTAGAGTGATATCTTAATAAATAATTTAATATATACATATATTAAAGACATCAGTGCTTAGGCGTTGAAACATTAATTCAATCTTCACCGTCTTACTACAAAAAAATAAATAAGCATTGTTTAAACACTTGCTTACTCAGACAATGTATAATTATTTAAAAATTGTTTAGCGAGCGTTTAAAATGTCCCTACCACAAAACCTTGTTTTGCGCTTGTTTTTGTAGATAGTGTTAAAGTACGAGAATGATATTGCATTATGGCAACCCTGGCAAACATTCATTCAGTCACTCGCCCTGAATACATGTCGTTTTCATTTTACGCAGATTTTGGTTTTCACAAGCTATTATTACGGACTATAGTAATGATATAAGTAAATTATCAAATTGAAATAAGGCATAAATTACAACAAGTACGTTAGATTGTTTATAAAATTTTGTTATATCAAAAAACATTGCACTTAATGGAACGTAACTGACACGGGCGTAATTGTCAAATGTCACGTTGGATTTGTTATTCCTATTTTCGTATTCTTATTTTCATAAATTCCAATTATTATTATTATTATGGATAAAAAAAGTGAGCGCGGCGTTGCGTCATCGTAATATTCGAATGGATTAATTCGCTCGCGATGTATCCTATCTCGAAAATTAGGTATCCTTATAAATAATCCATATCCTCCATGTCGACGTAATCAATTAAATTTAAAATATCCATAGTCATTTCAAAAATCAAAAGAAATCTTTAATATTACGCAAAAAGATTACAAATTTGACAGCACGTCCAAGGAGAAGCCGCTAACTAGATAGACACTCGTTAATCAAGCATCTGGAGGTATTTAAATTTAAATAATGCTCAAGCATTGTCTAACCCTAAACAATGCCTAGACACTCTTTTGTAGTAAAGTTTTATTTAACCATGTGTACAAAGCCTGTTTAAAGTGTGTTTAATGTTTTTGTAGTAAGACGGTTATTTCAATCTCTCGGGAACAGTAGGTACCTACGTGCAAGAGCTAGTAGAGATAAAGTACTTTCGAAAATTTACTCCTTTAAACAAACTGACATTGATATTATTTATAGATAGATAAAGTATTTTCGAAAATTTACTCCTTTAAACAAACTGACATTGATATTATTTATAGATAGATAAAGTATTTTCGAAAATTTACTCCTTTAAACAAACTGACATTGATATTATTTATAGATAGATAAAGTATTTTCGAAAATTTACTCCTTCAAACAAACTTACAAGAATATTTTTTATATTAGAACGCTAGGACTTCTAGGTGCACAATTTACTCGTATGTAAATATTATTTTGCGTGAATTTGTTTAACGGATGTGTAAGGTCGACTTGGTTATTTTTTGTCATTAAAGGTCATATTCGGTTGAACATCAATGTAGGTTATAATATAAGTAAACACATACATTATACAAAGTGAAGGTTATTACACTTTAATCTTTAAGGTTATTTTAGAGCATCACGAATTCTTCACATTATTATATCTATGTGGTTTTCTCAGTGGCAGTCACCTCTACAAGGTTCATAGGAACAACATATCAACTGCAAAGGCGGTAACAGGGCGACCA
Source organism: Bembecia ichneumoniformis (assembly GCA_910589475.2). Lineage (NCBI taxonomy): Eukaryota > Metazoa > Arthropoda > Insecta > Lepidoptera > Sesiidae > Bembecia > Bembecia ichneumoniformis. Next base: position 3,030,186 of record OU342520.1, read on the forward strand.
GAGTGAGGTGCATCTTTGACATCAAAATTCTAGAATTCAAAACGCTTAACCCAACTTTGTGTTACTCTTACTGAAACTGCATTACATAAAAAATTCTCGCGGCTTGCGTTGCATTTTTTTCCTTTTTTCATTAGATTAGTATTCTTCATTAGATCCACTCATTTTGACAGAAAGAAAAACAAATGAAAAATAGCTGGAAACAACATTTTACTAATTTGTTTCTTTTTTTTAAATGTAACCTTTTTAATGTCATCAAAACCAGCCAGATAGAAAAAGTACAACTAAAAAGGTTTTATTACAAGTTTATACGTACTACATGCGAAAAGACTTTTTCCCGACCCAATAATATGAATATTATAAATTTATAAACCCTTTCTTAATCAATATGCCGTAAATTACAAATAGATATAACACCGGAAGTGCTATTTTTATGTTTTCTTAATAAGTAATTAATTATTGAATATGTGTTCATTGTAATGCACCTTCTATTGTGAAGGTCTGCAGGTTTCCGATTGGCGTGTACCTACTCTGAGCGCCGTATCAATTAAAAGCAAGGTGGTTGCACTGTATTCGAGTCAAGGGCATTCACGAATCTACGGTCTTTACAAAAATGAATCTTACATTATCTAGCACAACTTACGCTATGTTATCAAAATCTTACATTCATCTATTAAATAATAATGCTGAAACCGAGAAGAGAAGGAAGTACCTCGACTTGGCCCACGAGATCGTCGATATTTTGGCTGTGGCCTACCCTGAAACCATCCCAGTTGTTCTGTCCGTAAATGGTTTGATCCCGACGGTTGGGGTTCCGTGGCGTTTCCCTCCCGGGCCAGATGCAGAAAGCGGTGCTGCTCGATACGGCCAGGATAGTGGCCGTATGGCCGTCGGTTTCTGTCCTTGTCGCTCTAAACCCCGACCGATTGGCTTCTGTCGGAGGTCTCCCTCCCACTTTGGCTTTTTGAGGGGGAGACGAGTTAGTAGTGAAATAATAATAATACATAATCAAGTTCGTGGTTATTGACCGATTCTAGCGCCGAACGACACTTGTTAACATCGCTGTCCCGCATGATGAAAACCTCGTGAAAACCGAAAAAGAAAAGCTTACCAAGTACATTGACTTAGCTCAAGAGGTGACCGCCATGTGGGACGTCGATTCAACAATTATCATCCCGATAGTCGTTTTGGCGAACGGTCTTATAATGAAGAGCCTCTACCAACATCTCAAGAGGCTCTCGCTAGATGGCTGGATCAAGGGACAGATGCAGAAGGTGGTCTTGACACGCCACGAATTGTCAGGAGGTTCCTCACTCTGCTGCCTTAACCACCGGTAGCTTGGGCCTTGCCCCCGCTACCTGCGGAATTCTAGTTTTAGGTTTTTTATGATATTTATTGTTTATTGTTTTTATAATTTTAAACTAAGAGTAATAAATAAAATATGTGAGATAATATTGTCAAAGAAACAATACTCGTACTACAATAATAGATTCAAATGTCTAATGAGTATACAATTTTGGCTACTTATGAGAGAAACGTGAATGTATCATAGATTATTAGTCATTTTAGTCACACCTTAGTGTAAGTTCTTAGTCACCTTAAATAATTCTTTGACTCGTATTTTTTCGATTCTTTAATTCATCGGTCTGAGAATATTATATTTGTACATTGATTGTTTTTTGCTCTTTTGTAATTTGTAAATATTACGAGGGTTTAACAGTTTCAACACTGCGCGCGTCGTTTTACACGAATTTCTGAACATGATTGTGATTCACTTAAGAATAAGACAAACAAAACAAAAATGGAACTGGTTAGCTCTATTCTATATCTATTTTTTGCTGCAATTAAAAATTATTGTTTATGTATGTGAAATCCTGTTTTTAGCGACTCGTTTTTTCCTAAATTTAACTATCGAGTCACTTTTGGTCATCTATTTACCTTAGAATTTTTTTAGAAATGTGTTTTTAAAAATATTTCAATTACAATAAATATTCTCTTCTTTTATTTTAATCCAACAATAGCGTTAAAAAATAATGAAATAGTGGGATTTGTGCTTTATGTTTTGTGCTATTTCTACAAATTCAGACCGTTCGTTGAAAAAAAAACATGTGTACATGAAATTTCAATGTACTGCTACTGCTGCTACGGTCATTTTACGCGCGCAGCGCTCACGAATATTTTGACTTGCGCTTTCATCCATAAAATTTGATTTATAATTACGGGTTCCTTTAATTAGATGATATATGTCTTAATAGGCGATGGTCTTTCTTGGAGCGCCCGTGGCGCAGTGAGAAAGACGCGGCCTATCATGTCGAGAGGTCGGAGTTCAATTCCCGATCATGCCATGTATCAGTGGGTTTTTTCTAAATTGCATTTTATCACTGCATTTTACTAATTGCTCTCAAACGGCGAAGGAAAATATCGTGAGGAAACCTGTATACGCCAAAGGAAAAGTTCTAAGACGCGCATGTGAAGTCTACCAACCCGCACTGGGCCAGCGTGGTGGACCATATACCCTGCAGTGGGATCATATAGTCTGTTAATGAGGCGATGGTACTACTTCACCTCAAGGGAACCGTCATATTGCCTAAAAGGATTTTTTTTTAAATATATCAACAAGTCTCTAAATGGCTCTGCAGTTCAGTGGAATACGATATTGGCTGTGTTGGAAGAAAAAAGCTATATAGGCATTTTCTTTAAAAAAAAACTTCATTAAAATGTTATAATATCGACTTGAAGAAAGCGCACTTCATGGAAGAAATAATGCAATCCGTTTCACTTGGCTAGTCATGCTTCAAATACAGTCTCTACTCATACTGTGTATAATTACCACTCGTAATTGACAAATGCGATGTTGCCAACATCGCATCAGTAAGTTTAGGACTGTCATCGCTTAATTGAATTCTTTCGTCGTAATTTAGTACGTCAGATTCGTTAGAGTTTGAATTCTTTAATAGATCGATCTTGGCGAGCGTCCAGAAGCTCCAAGCCTATCTCTCCATCATTGCCCTCTTCCTCGCTATGTCCTTAACGTTAGACATAGAGTGACTCATTTTAATGCCTAGGTACTATACCGCTAAGCGACACCAGACCAGAGATACTTGTGCTATATGTTTGGTTACCAGCCTTAAAAACTAGCCTTTAACTATTAGAAGAGTTTTACCTGAACCCATGGGTTTCAGCTTGTCTTCATCGAAACCGGATAGTGAAGCTACGTAATCGGTTAAAGATAAAATATTTGATAATAGCTTTCATTTTCAGGGATTACCTATTACAAATGAGCAAACAAACAAACAACAAAACAATATCTATACTGATAATTTCGAGTTTGTATCTTAAGTTTGTATATTGGAGGTAATCTTCGAAACTACATTTTTTTAAAAATCTTTCACCAATAGTTACAATAGAATTTCACTATGGACATAGGCATATATTCCACGCGTAGAAGCCGCGGACACAAGCTATCTAAAAAAATATTCAACGCCTGGCAAAACAGCTATAATAGCGATAAAAATGTTATATTGCTTTACACATTTCGTCAGGCCTAATTTTTAAAGCGGACGAAGTCGCAGGCACCATCTAGTTATACATATTAGTGTGAATGATTAGAAAGTATCGGACTTCTCAAGCTGGCAGTGATGTAAATTTAATTTTACTAGCGAAAACAAAATTTATACTGACGTTTTTATGAGTAAAGAATATCAACGCGTATCATGAATTCGAGTTGTTATTAAATACACAACGTGATAGCACGTGATAGTATCTTTTTTTTACAAGAGGAATCCATCATGGATACCCACCGGCCTGGGGACAGACCAGTGGGTTATGTCGGACTCCTGCCCCGAGAAATAATCTTGCAAGGAACCTCACAGGTGCTCTTTTCAACGACAATTAAAAGTGCTAAATAATTACATCTCTGTACCTACATTGAAAATAATAGTATTATAAAACTAGCTGAACTCGCAATTTCGTACGCGTGGTATATAGCGCGAAACTTTTTTTTGTAAACCGATTGAAATGAAACAAACCCTAAATGTTACGGGAAGCTTGCTACAATACATCAGTGAAAACCGCATTCAAATCGGTTAAACCGTTTCTGAGATTAGCGTGCACAAATGTATAGACAAACAGAATGATAAACAGACAAAAATTCTAAAAACTTCGCTAGTACATATTACTTAGAAAGTCACTGTCCGCCTCTGTCTTTTCTCCGTTAAATTCTTCTAAACCACCTAATGGATTTTGATACAGTTTTCACTAATAGAAAGAGTGATAAACGCAGAAGGTTTGTGTATATAATTTACAGAAAAAATCACTCGGGTCGCTAGTGGTAGATAATACCGTATTAAATTTATATAAAATGATACGCCATCGTAGAAGGGTATTTGTACTGTTGTTGTATTCTGTGATAATACACTCTTTTGTCATGATATTTCACTTAATAACAACGTGATTTCAATCTAGTGTGATCCCGTCTATTAGATGGAACCTGGCACAGCATAGATCAAGTTCTGAATTACCTTCTATTCCGATAATGCATTCTCGTAATCAATAGTTCAGCTGTATATGTATATACGTCAACACACCAAATTCTGAACTTACTAAAAGATTCACGAAAGGAGTGGAGCTGGGGGAATAACTTTTATTAAATTATAAATAGCAATTCATTTACTAATATTATTACATACGTTTTCACGGTAATGGTCGTTACACTAAATCCCTATTCATAGTGAAGCCAACATTTTATAAGGAATGCACATAAATTTTGCGGTCCGTTGCACCGCAAAGCCACGACACTCCATTTGTAGATATCTCGCTGCATTCATTTATTGATGCATTTATTTCGTTGCACCTCAACTTTCTCCATTGTAAACCTATACATATAATAATAAATTATACTATTCTACACAATGACATGACGGCTGTAAAGCTAGATATCTTAATACATGCTCCATAAGTGTCATGTTAAAACTAAGCTAATTAGCAAACCTGAGCTCAGTATTGCGTTGCCTCCCGTCATCGGCGGATTCCTTCGGAATTTCTTGACACTATCTATATATATTATCTATATAGTGTCTGTACACTGACTGCGAGCATCAGTCAGTGTAAATCAAATCAGTGTAGTGCATTAGCAATAGTAATATTCCCATAGTTTTGTCATATTTAAATCTACATAGTTTTCTGTTTATATGTTACACACTTTATATGTAACATATAAACAGAAAACTATATATATATATATATGTATAACTTATAACCCTTTATAACTCATTTTATTCTTTTATAAAATCCATATGACTTTGTTCCCCAATATAATAATATAGTTGTGCAACCAATACAATGAATACAGTTTTATTGAGCACTTGGCCTTTTTTGATGACACCTTAAACCTTAATTTTGTCTTAAAAGTTTTAAGACAAAATTGTATGTGTTATGGACAAGTGGATGACAAATTACTTGTAATTTGCAATATTTTTTTTTTCTTAATTTATCTAAGGAACTTTTTTAACTTGTAATTTAATAGTATGTAATTTAAATATAAGTAATAGACATAATAATATGCTGCAGGCGTCTGTAAAACAAAAATAATTAATTTTTTTTTTTTATTATAGTAGGTATATGAATAATATGACCGAGCAAGCTGAAGTCTATATGTAAACTCGGAGTAACGGCAATGGCATTGTTAAAGCTATATAAACCTAAATAGGTTTAATGTAAGTAGGTATGTAGATAGTGTGTATGTGTGTGTAAATATTATTCTTTATTTAAATATAGAACTAAGTACTTGTACGAATAATTGATTGTGTCTTGGTTGTCCATCTGCTTGAAAACATGTAGTCTTGTGTATTTTTTTTAGTAAATATTTATTTACAAATTATTTTATTTCACTTTATTTAAAGATCCATTTCCAATAGGAATTTTATGGTTTAAATTAGAATTTTTTTTTTTTTTTTTTTTTTTTATTTTTTTATCTTGTTATAGAAACTATTATTTTTTATAGAAAGCTAGCGACCGGGCCCAGGCTTCACTTGCATTTTCCGGGCAATTTTTCGAATGTTTTTCTTTATAAGAACCTTCCTCGGACTTCAATGAATATTTAAAAAATCGACCTGTGCGCTTATGAACACATTTAGCGATGTACTTTTATTTACATAGATAGATTGTAATACCTAAACATATTTTTTTTCAATAATCAATAAATGGCTTAATAAACGACCGTTTTGTAAATATTGCGTTATAGTTTTTTTACGTTATAACTCGTAGCGTTATAAAGTTGAATATTACGTAAAAGCACCACATAATATCCTCTGTGAAGGCAGAGTCGCTTCGCAAGGCGCAAGGTCACTTTAAAAAGTTTCTTTTGTGCGTGACCTCCCACCGTACCGGTTTATTTACACAAATCCGTCCGTAGCGGTTACTTTTTTTAAAATAATACTCTTCTTCTTTGGGACATGTAAAGTATTATTCTTGTATATGCTATTCCTATAGATATTAATAAGCAACACGGAGCAGCGCGCAATATAATATACCTACTATGGAAGTATTTAGCGTGTTGGAAATCAGTCACATTATGTCTCTTGTCACTCTACTGATTTTCATACCAATCAGTGAATATATATTAATATATTACTAGCCCCCGGCTTCATATCTTCATATCTTCATATCTTCAGGGACTTTTGCTCTTCAACGTGAAGATGAGAAAACCTGGATCCTCTGTCTGCTCTCTCGATCCTCGCAGTCTCCGTCTGAATGCCCGTCGTCGTCTCTCTGCACTTGTTTCTTTTCATTTCGTGTCAACTTCTCGTTCGATTTTAAATATTCAAAACAGATTCGAAATTATGCCAGTACATCACGGAGGATGCAATACATGAACCTCTATAGTGAAAACCGAATTAAAATCGGTCTACCCGTTCACACGTGATGCCGTGTGACGTTAGTCGTATGACGTTATTGTAAATTATAACTGTTAGGTAATAGGCCAAGCTACAGAGATTTCGAGTGAGCATTTTGTGCAAAAAATTTTAGAAGAAAACCAACTGCGCTATTGTTTGGAGAATAGTTTCATATGATATAGTGAGATGTTTTTCACTCGACTTTATTATTTATAACTTTAGTATTAACAGTTTTATGCAAAAAGTGGTTTTTTGCATAAACAATTAAAACTATCAGGGTAATCGTGATGGTGTCAAGAGAAAAACTATCCATCGGACATTGCCTCCTTTTTGCACATATAGTTTATATGAATGACTAATAGTAGCCGGAGGATCTACGCTTCAACTTAAATAAAAACTTAACAAGTACGAGTTGAACTCGCGTGAAGAGGGTTCCGTACGATGTTACCTATCCGCACAATATTGCCATGTTAATTTACCATGTTACTTTAATATCATGGACTTCTTATAGGTTTTCCTATAATCTATAAGTAGAAAATTAATTTCTGTATTTTTTTTTCAACATTTTAGGTTCAGTAGTTTCGGAGATAAGGGGGGGGATAGTCGGACACACGAGTGATCCTATAAGGGTCCCGTTTTTTTATTCGGACGTACGGAACCCTAAAAATAACCGAGTTATGAATTAAAAAAAAACTGCACTATGGCCGGTTTTTCTCGATTTTCTCCTAAACTGGCGGTCCGATCGAGTCGTTCGATCTCTTATTTTCTTCGTGTTTTCATTCTCTACAATTTCACTCTTGACACCATTAAGATTACCCCGTGTTCGATAGCTCACTTTGTATTTATCTCGGTTGATCTAAGGGGATATATATACTATTATAGGTAAATGAATTACTTATAATAACTTATCCTGATCTATGTTTTTGAACTAAAAGCCTTTTGATTTTAACAAAGGCAAAAATTAATTATTTAATGTCTTTCATTGCCGTCTATACAAAGAGACGCAGACCAACTTCCATACCATGCACATTCTTTGTAATAGCGACATCTAGGTGTGGAAATGTCGTAAACCCCCTGATAGCTTTAATTTTATAAGCAAAAAAAAAATGGGAAAAAAACAGCGTATTTTTGTATAAAATCGTAAATACCAAAGTTATAAATAATAAAGTCGAGTGAAAAGCAGCTCACTATATCATATGAAACTATTCTCCAAACAACGGCGCAGCCTAAGATGTTTATGTGTTCTATAAGTTTTTATATTTTTATGCTTTTTAAGAGCCACTCACACCATCTATTGTTCGTTTTCAGAACTAAAGTTGCACAATATACCTCCCACAGGATAGCATGTCCGTATAAAAATATTCTACATTGTTTATGTTTGTCCCAAAATTATTAACTTTAATGGGAAATGAGTTTTATATTCAACTTTCGTTTTTTAACTTAGAATTACAAAAGTAAAACGTTATTATTTATTGAATGTGTGGTTAGGGTATTTGCCTTAATGCTCTGTTCTAGGGTTCCCGGGTTCGATTCCCGGTAGGGTCAACTTTGAAAATGAACTTTTTAAATTTGGCTCTGGTTTGGATCTGGAAAGTTGTGGCAGGGCACACTGCGTTTTGCAGTAATTTGGGCGGCCCGTCTGGCGGCAGTAACCACCCCCTTACAGAAGAACACCTTAAAATAACAGCATTTGTGCTGTTGTGTTTTTTTGAGTCCATTTCGCTATCCCTTATCCTTAATCCTATTTATGGTCTATAGCGCAGTTGCAGCACCTGTGGCGTTGCTTGTTTTATAGGCGACGATAGCCACCAAGACGGTAACCACCAAGTGGACCGTCAGCTTTAATATAAAAAAAAAAATACAAAGAATGTATAAGAGAAAAGCTTATAAGAAAAGAGAAGAGAATTGCTCCTAAAGTTAGTGTAAATTAAGAGAGATCAAGATTACTTCGTCTCTATTTTATGCGAGTATAAATTACTTAAATATACGCTATTCCTTCACATATGTATAAGTGTCTTAAAAAACAATTCCGTATCATCAAATGGACTACACCCTATTGGAGTTCTTTTATCCCAAGAAATTATTGATTTCGAAAGCGGTCGGAGAAGATTCAACTACGTACGAGCAGAGCAAAGATGTTCTCTATAAATCGGTACTTATTTACCTACTCGACGATAGTTTTAAGTTTAATATCGCATTTTACGTCTAATTTATCACCAACAGTTGAACCACTGCTTAACTGTTTTAAACATAAATTTGTAGTTATTTGCCAGATAGATCGATTTATGAGTTACCTACGGTTAATAAATTTCAGTTTTATAACTCGTTTAATTTTATTTTTTGTTTTGAGACATTCATGTTTATATTTTAACGAGGTACCGAGAGCAAGTAAATAATTTAAATTGCCAATGATTACTCCATTTAATTGTCATGAGATTATAATACCTGTTTATAATAAATTTTAAAAATGTTAGTAATCTATACTGATGTAGGCTAAAATCGTGACCTTGAGCGCGTCCGGAGCGGGAGTTTCCATTCTACTTGGTTCTTATTTATTCTTATGCCCGGGTCGCCCCTGAACAAGAGTTCTAAGGCGAGCCACCTCAACCACTTGACTTTAGATAAATTAGTCCATTTGAAGAGTAGGTATTTTTTTTAAATTTAATTAACTTAATTAAGAAAACATTTTCTTTTCAGTATTTTCTTAACGAACTCTACACGTTGGAAATTTGCCCAGTTGAAAATTTGTAATTTCTACGGAGGCATGTATTTAGAATTTTTTCTACTTGTCAATAAGTTTTCACTCACAATTGATTCACAGAAATGGTAGAAATTGATACTTAGTAGGTATAATTTATCTTATTATCCTAAATAACAAAAAATATTTTTTGTTACAGTAACAATGAGCGAAATGGTGGAAGGAGGCGCGTCCTTAGCGTGGCGATTGTTAGCTACTCTCGAAGGTGGATCATTAATACTGGCTACATCGGCCCTCCTCATTTATACAATTCGGAAGAATTTAACCAGAAAGAATGAGTTTCACAGAAGAAAAGTACATACAGTTGCTGTAAGTAAGACCGACGCATCTCAGAAACGATTTTTTTAACTCATAAGATGAAATTAAAATAAAGATTTGCATGTTGAGTTACTGCAGTTATTGGTCGGATCGGGGTCATCCTTTTGGTTCTCTCGACCACGTTTAAATTCACGAAACCAATAAGTGACTGTTGCTAACCCAGGAGCAGACTTCCCAAAGGCAGCTTGTAAATTTTTTTGGGATTTCTTGAAGGTTAACCCGCGTTTATAATCATAGAAAATCGTACCACGAAAAGCTTCCCGCGAGACGTCCATCAAACGTAAAACGTAGTGATTATATACTCATTGACGTCCATTGTTGCAAACAAAGAACGATAGATAATTTTTAAAAATATTAAAAAAAAAACATTTATAGCTAGCCAATGATTTTTACCAAGGAGGTTTGTATTAAAAGGAGGTTTGCATTTAAAATAGTTTCAGGAAAAAAGAAGTAATATTTACTCTGTGGCTAACAATTTTTGGAACAGCCCTCGTAGACCTACCTTGAATGTATTACTAACTGGTGTCATCGACTTCGTCAGCGTTGAATTTTTATTTTAATGTTAAGATCGGCAGACAGTAACGCCTAACGTATACTTCGCCATAAATACAGTAAACGTGTAAATAAAGTATATAAATACAACGTCAGGCGTTATACTAAATATAGTATGCTTTCGTTATGCTTTCGCTAGCCGCTGAATTTTATTTTTATTTTTACGATCCCTCTATAATAGTACCTACTTTTTCTGAAAGGTATCCTATGGTCTTTTCTGTGTTCCTAGCAATATGGTACGCAAAATTTCACGAGGATCGTTTGAGTAGTTAAAGCGTGATAAGGTAACAGACAGACAGCATTTATTTTCGCATTTATACTATAAGTAAGGGGATATAGGGTGATCCAGAAGCAGATTAAATTTGATTAATTTGATTGAATTGATTAAATATATGTTTTTTTAGATCACAAATGCAAATAATCAACTAGGAAAAGAACTGAAGAGATTGTTAACAGCACGAGGGTGTGTTGTGATTGATGCCGCTAGTCATGAACGAACAGACAAGGTAGACGCTTTGGTCATTGTCGGCGCTGAACAGGAATCGAACTCTCTAGATGGAATAGCTTCCTTGGTGTCCAGCGATGTATACGAAAATATAAAGGTAAGATAATTAGCGATTCTTTGTATCCACAAAAAAAAATCAATTATTGATAATTAAGAAATTTAATTTAAAAACAAAAAACAAGAAGAAAGGGTCTTCGACCAATGTAGATAGATAGATAGATAGTATTTGCGTAAACATAACACACATATAAAGATAAAGAAAAGATAATAATAGAACTCTTAAAAAAAGATATAAATACCCCATTGAGAGAGTTTAATCCCATTGAGCGTGCGCCATGGCAGCAAAAAGATATCTGGCTCAGCAAAAGCTGAGGCAAAGCACAGCGCTGATATTATGCCAGACCTAGTGTACAGATTCACGTCGGCAGGATAAGCATCGTCATTGGATTATCGTTATCTTAACCAATTAGAATTTACCTTGTCAGGAGTCAACTTCAGAGTCATAGCTCCGTTTGGGGTGCAATACAGAGTAGACGTTTCATAATTGATCAATAATTCTTAAAATAACACTACACCACCTCTGATCAAATTTCGTTCAATGCTCAAGATACTTGGCTCAACTCAATGTGTGTTGCCATTGCCAATGATGATATATGGCCCTGAACCGTGGTCTACTCTATTTATGCGCCTCGTAAGCAGTGGTGTAGCTAAGGCTGGGGCGGCCCGCACCGGGTGTCACCCGACCGTGAACGTCAGTAGTACTTACTACATTTAAAAATTCGTAAAACTGTGGCAGATTGCATAACCGTCACTAATATGTAAAATAATAATATATGTAACAATAATATATAGGTGCCTAGTAAGTTTGTGTACACACTGTCTGTCGATGGGGAATTCCCCCAAAATGTTATTGTTTTTATCTTTAGTAAAAAAGTAAAAGTCAAAGAAGTATTCCTAGGATTTTATCCTTTACACGAAAAAAAAGCAGCTGATATAAGCGTTGAAATACTTAAAAAATTTGAAAACGATGTCGTTCTCAAGGTTATGATAATGCAGCAGTTAGGAGTGGCATACACGGGGTAGTGCAAGCTATTATAAAAGAAAAAAACAATAAAGCAATTTTTGTTGGTGGTATAGATCATGCAATTAATTTATGTTGCCAGCATTCGTTCGCACAAAATGTGACTTGTGTTACATTTTTCGGGAGCAGTAGAAGCAATATTCAAATTTTTTTCTGCTTCCACAAGCCGCTGGGAATTGCGCCTCAAACACAGCACAGCATCTGTTAAAAGACTGTCGACAACGCGCTCATTATGCTGCAATAAAAGTATTGGCTGTAAATTTTGATGAGATATTTTCTGCAATTGAGGAACTATGTGACCAACAAGCAAATTTAGACACCAGAGGAGCTGCACAAAACCTATGCCAGCTGTGTACAATTTCTCATTTCTTTGCTATCTTTTCTTTTGGAATGAAGTGCTAATAGAAGTGAACAATGCTCAGATTGCATTATAAAGTAAAGGCTTAAGTCTTGATCAAATAGCCATAAAACTAGAAGCACTTCGTATTTTCATTGAAGAGAAGAGGCAATGCATCTTGCAGAAGAGGCAATAGATTTTACTGTACAAAAATCGGAAGAATACAACATTCCAATGGAACGACGAATTCGTTTTAAGAAACGCATGCCCGGTGGGTTAGCATCGTCCACCGATGCAGGACTTACACTTAGAGCGCACCTTCAAAAAGACATGTTAGAATGTCTTGACAGATTTAATATTGAACTCCAAACAAGATCAAAATCCATTCAAGATGTAGCTTCATTGTTTGAGGTTGTGCAGTCAAATACTTTGCTTTTGGCAAACATTGAAGAATTAAAATTTGCTATATCAAAATTACTGGCCTTTACGATGAGGTATCAGGAACAGAACTCCTCTTAGAGATACCAAGACTGAGAAGACAATTAAAAGCGGCCAATGTTACAGTTGCTAATTGGTGACTCTGGACTATTTGAAATTTATTGTGCAATGAGATTTTACAGAATCTCTTCCCAATCTAAGTAATGGTCGCACTAAAATTATTTATAACACTAAAATTATTTATATTTTTATTACTTGCGGGCTACAATGACTGAAACCAGATTAAACAATCTTGCTATTTTAACGAAGCTAGAAGGAAGAAATTTTAATTTTATTTATATCAAAGAACAAGGGTCATAATAACAAGAATAACAACATTTTAACTTTTCAGTGTTTGACAAAAGCAAAGTATTTGACTCCCCCAACGGAGGGGGCACCGAAGTGCGGGAGAGGGGCTCTACGTTTATCCCAAAATGTTAAAAAATAAATGTCCAAACAAATAAAGCCCTGACGAGCTGCTAATTTATAATATTTTAATAAAACATAAATTATTATTACATTTTTTTAATTTTAATAGTTGATTGATTTTTGGGATGACACCTACAAAATCCGCACCGGGTGCCACCCATGCTAGCAACGCCATGTGAATTTCGCACAAAATTTGTGTACCTATTGTGAATGTCAGCTTTGTAAATAAACATATAAATCTGCAATGTTACCATTCGTAAATAAAATAAAATTAATAACAATATTTGTAATTTTCTCCGAAATATTGCAATGATTTTGATGGCGTATTCAGCTGTTTACAAGAGTTATTGATGTCTTTCTATATTTAAAATTCAAGCTTCCTTTTTCAGAGTCTTGAGTGTCTATCAGATATGGTGAAAATGGGTGGAAGCATAGCATGGGCGTGCGCGGGTGCGACTAGCGGAGCATTCAGCGGTGCAATCTCCGCGTTTGACAATCTACTCGAGACTACACTACAAAATATAGCCCATAAGTAATTATTTTTATTCATTTACTCTCCCGTGTTTACGATGAGTAGGTATATCAAACCGAATACGGTAGATACTGTACCCAACCCAACAATTCTGTACCTACCGTAGTGTGCCTAAAACATGTAGTATGTACATAAGTAGTAGACTATATTTTCAATTAATATTAAAATGAAATATCTGTTTGTACCTACAATGAATTTTTAATATGTAATGTCAGTTTAAAACAAATTTAAATACTATTTCATTTATGGCGAGCATGTTGCTACTAAAAAAGTCGCCATTTTGTTAATTTATTTCTTCTTTAAAGGTTAAAATTTTGAATTTTAACTTCCAATCCGTTCTTTGGGGAACGCGCGCTCCGCGTCGACAATCGTGTGATCGCGTGTCAGTCGTACGTATAATAACAATCGACGGACTATCGAATAATAAGATTGTTATTCGATTACAATCGAATGAAATAAAACATCGAATACTTCGATTGTTTTTAGTCGCTACTACATAGGTAAATACATTATTGAAAATTGCAAAGGTTCTTACTAGTTATGTCCATAGTTTGCACAGCTAAACATACAAATATTCACAAAATGTACAGTTCATGGTGTGGTTTTCATGTGGCAATTTACAATTAATAATCTGGTCTGTTTGTATTTATTATGAATATTACGTAATATAATCATAATTATCAGCACAATGTCGATGGAGATATGTCCATAACATGGCGGACAAATCATTGCAGCTTGTACCACATATGTATCTCGTGATAAAGAAATGTATTTTTTTTTGCTAAATAAAAAAATGTCTACTTATAGATCTCATTGCGAACCGATATGGGTTGGAAGATGTGACAGCGTTGCATACGCCGCTAAACGCGTTGTTCAAGAGCTTCTACCTTGTACCACACCACATGATGACACACGATGGTAATATTAGTACAAAGTTTTTGTTCTTTTTTAAATAAGTTTACTCATAATATCTACCTCGAGTTACTCATAATACGAACTCTCCTGCTTAAATTTTTTCATACATTCAACTTGAACCTTTTATTTAAACCCTCAGGGTCCATAATGACGCATACTGACTGCTACAGTACAGGATACATTTGCATTGTCTTTCGTAGGTGATACTTTTAGGTGAAGAGAAGTTGGACTGCAATGCAAGAAAAAGTTTAGACTAAAAATTCACTTGTACGAGTCATTACGAGTGTATAAACTAACTAGTTTCCGCCCGCGACTTCGTCCGCGTTTTCTTGATCGCGTTGTGGTAACCCCCCGATGACCCTCTACGACATGACCCAAACCCCACCCTCCTGGCCCTCATGGTTTCCGAGTTCCGTCGCCGACTTTTTACCAGGTAACTTCAAGTCTTGGGATTTTTCCGGTGCTCATTAGGGTACCCTCTCCACGACCGGCTATAAAGGGGAACCCACAGCGTACTCCTTCTGGGAGAACAATTATGTCAATGATGTGTCAGTCAGTAGTAATAATACAAGAATTTGATCATTTAATAACAATAAAAATATTTACAAAAAAATTAAGTAAACTTTTTTTTTCAGGAATGCTGCCAAAAGATTGAGCGAATACCTTTACAGACGTTTAAAAATAGTGTGATGTATTTTAGTAGATATTTTCTCTTTATTACCTTTTAATTTTTTTTATAATAAATTATATATGTAAGTATACCTACTATAATTGTGACGTGGCTACCTACGTGGCTAATTTCTAAAATACTTATTGCAAATAGAGATGTAACTTAATAAATGTTTACACAAAATATACCTATTGTTTTTTTTATTACTGTTAATAGGAAATACTATAAATAGAAAGAAAGAAAGAATAAAGTGGAATGCTTTTTACAAAGAAGATAAAATTAAAGTACAGGCAGTGCCAGGTGATGGTGCACTTATCCGCAGTAAATCAAACGAATCGCGGGAGGAATTCGAAAGGTAACCACAGATTAATTCAGATGACGTCATCAGATTTTCCGCGGACAATGCTCTCACTAATATCTAATATCATATCACACAAATATCGATCTTTCAGCGAGGTCACTTCTTTCAGGGCGCCCAAATATGAGATAACCTTTAAAGAAGTGTATAACTTCAGAAATAATTCTCTTTTGGAATGGAATGGCACCAAAGCCAACAAAACGTATATCTATATGTATACCATAGAGTAAGGTAATATATACATATATATGTATACTTATCGTCGGTGGGCGTGCAAAATTCGCTGTGTTTTTTGACTACTTTTCAGTAGCGCAGAAACACCATATTATTTTAAACCTGTATTGAGAACATGAAAGTAATTAATTACTTAAAAAGAAATCATGCAGTATATTTTCATAATTTAATTAAGCAAAGCAAAAAACCAAAAAGGTGTTAAAAGTAGAAAACCGAAATAAACAGCGGATTTTTCATTTTACACGCGCACCGACGATCATGTAATATGTAGCTGACCTACAGAGTACTAATATGAGCCATCCTATTCCGAAACACGTCAGTGATTTGTCACTTACATACACAGGGTTGTCATACGTAGGTACGAGAAATCTTGTACCGTTACGAGATTTACAGTTTCTGTACGAGATACGATAATAATAAAAATCTCGTACACTTTTGTACGAGATTTTACCAATGTTCACTGGCTGCGCCATACATCCTAGCTAAAAATATATCAATAAAATATGTATGTCCACGCCACAAACGATCGACTCTGCAAGTCTGCACATTAGAGATGCGCATATCGTGTCCTCTATTGGATGGAACCTGGAACGGTTCATTTGCGTTCCGGAACTAGTTCCTTTATCATGTCCGCGGAACGATATAGTTCCGTCGGTGCACATGTTCGCCGCGACATATCCAAGCAGTTCATAAGAATCATCTTGAAATCATGTCCTGTAGTAGACCAAACTCCACTAATTTTTTATGTTTCACTATGAATCTATACATTAATAAAATAATTATTTGACATTTTACTTAATCTAACATGTTCTAAATATTCAATCCAAACTAGAAATATGCAATACTAAATTAAATTTCACAAACTTAAAGCAAAATTGTGCTTTTTGTTTTCACGTGTTTCTTTCTTTTTTCTTATTTTAATTATTTTTTAATATACCGTCCATATTTCATTTGTAATTATTATTTATGAACAGTACTTTCGATAATATACAAAATGTTCGCTTTTGTTTAGATTTAAAAATAAAAATTGCCTTAAAAAATTCTTTGCAGTTGTGGATGTTAAGAGATAGAAAACATGTAATTATCGACATCAATACGTAGAACAAGCGTAGAACAGAAGGCACATTACCTAATAGAAGAACAAATAGCCTACAACTCTCTCGCTCACACCACCGCACCGACTCAATACTTGGCGTTCGGCCAAGTCCGGTCGGCCTTCGCTCGGTCGGTCCGGAGACGGAACCACAGGAACTATGAACCTATTTAGACAGATCGTTCGGATTGGAACGATTAATAGTTCCGACTGCGGACATAGTTACTGTCACATGTCTACTGCACATCACTAGATTCATTACCACATCATTAAGGAACCTTAGTCTTCCATTAGTTTTTGAGCAGGGAATCCTCACTTTAAGTAACTCACTCATAAGTAAATTATTATAATCGATAAAATATCACTATTTTAGTAATCACTTTTATCACTCAGTTCTACAATAATTAAACGTCGAAATCGATAATAATATTTGATGTCCAACTCTAATGTGACGTTGCCATTTAACAATCGGAGTAGGGATAGGACGAAATTGTTTTCGAACTAAATGAAGGACGTTTCGTTTTTATAGGTTAGCTACTTCGTAGACCGGCCACATACAGTATACGTTTTCTGGATCCATTTTCTTAATGCGAAATCCCCAAAAGCACGGTTATTTTTTTAAATTCAGTATTTACACACACATGACAGCATAGCCTTGTGGATGCACGACAATGGAGAACGACAACTTAATTGCATTACTTTTGTCAATTTAGTAGAAAAAGAAACTTTGTGTGCATCCATTAAATACTCAGAGAATCAACGAATGTCCATTATCGTGATGAAACGATAATTCTCAAATTATAATAAACAACCAAACACGTCCACTACATCACATGGCTTTGGATAGTTCCCAACGGACATTTATTTTGAAACTCATCCATTGTCGCCGCCGTTAAATTATATTATTGGTAAGTCATACACTACAGAAAACCAACCTACTATTATCATCGCTAATTTAATTATTTGGTAATTTATATTATTTCCCGGCGATTTAAAATTAATTTTTAGATTATTGAATTTTATATTGAAGATAATTATTGACTTTATAATTAATATTATGTTTCTGATGCACAATTTGATACTGTTTGGTGTTTCTATTCTGGTATTAGTTTGAATTATTTTTTTATTAACTTTCCTATTATTTTGAAAACACATTTCATTAATTTGATCAAACTATATATGTAGGTATGTACTATGTAGTTTAATTTGTGATATTTAAAATCACACCTTCATCGAAATGGATAGAAGTATAAAAAGCAAAGCTAAACAGTACAATAATATTTTACCTAGAGATTTCGGTCATGATTATCATTTTTGCAAATCCATAGATTAATTACTGGTGCTCTCTGCTAGAGCTCCAACAACGCGCACAAACATTAAGCGGCTATATCCATAGAAAAATAACTAAAGCATAGAAACCCTACTAAAATAGCGACAAAGTTACATCAGTTCATACTGTATTCACTTATGGCAATGAAAAGGTGTTAGAAAGAGATGCATATGCAGCAGTATATTCGTAATGTAGAAGGTTGTCACTAGTTTTCATAATGCTAGTGATGTAACTGTGTCGATTGATAAAAGGCTTACAAGGCTTAAAAGGCTTTATTCTGAGATAAACTGGCGCTTAGCAGGAAGGAATATTGGGAGACGTTTCAAAATCAAATCATTTTATATGAACACACTTGGTAATTTATAAAAGAAATATTTTTTGACGTGGATACGTCTATGTTTTCATTTTGCAGGGGGTTATTTTGTGAACAGGAGTGTCTAATACTAATAACATCAATAAATTTGTGCTGACTAAATTCGCAAATCTGAATAAATATAAAAAAAAATTGACTTTACCTACCACCTCAGTGTGTTATAGCTTAGACGAAAGAAAAACGTATATAAATAATCGTGTTACCCTTACCCTTGATAGTTTGAATTCAAAACGAGTACCTAGTCTTTTTTGCTGTTTACCGATATACATTCAATACGACATATTACATCAATGTCAAAGTTCATTGTAGACATAGACATAGACCTTACTCAGTGGGCGCCACCACATTCGGTGCTCTGCGTTTCATAATTCATTTTTATTTAATTGTAATTTTTGGTATGCATACATGTCTAGTCCAGTCATAAGTTCTGTTACAAATGATAATGGATTTATTTTTATGTCTTAATAAAATTATTTATACATATAATATTTATTGAAGTCTCAGCAAAAGTATAAAAAATAATTATATTCAAAATGGCCATCTTTAGCTTTAATACAGGCCTTTAATTTGTTTTGACCACGAATTTATGGATTTACGCCCTTTTCCATGGGATGTTTAGCCACTGCCTACTCCAGAGATTTCTTATATATATATGAGACATTAACTGTAATTTTTGTAAGTATTACAAAGTAATAATTACAAAAATGTTGGTAGTTTTTTTATTTTTAGTACTTGTGGCAGCCCTACCGATTGACCACTAAGCAGCGGGACGACGAATAACATACACTAACGTGTGGCGTCAAGGCACAATTTAGATGGCGAGCGGTCGGGTTCGCCAAGTTTAGTTATTTAAAATGTCGGTTTTCTTCAAGATCCAAAGAGTGCAACTTCTGTATACTGTTATTTATTCTGTGCTACTACTATCTAAATGGTCTTAAAAAAGGTTATGATTGATCACTTTAAATCAAAGACTCAACTTACATTTGCAAATTAATACTACATACAAATTGGTTATTTGACATTTTTTATCGATATTTTGTGGACGATAATATCGAAATATCGATATTAAGCTATCGATGTCAATATCGATTCCGATATTAAGCTATCGATGTCAATATCGATTCCGATATTTCATCAATATCGCTCATCCCTACTGACGAGAGCAGTGAGACATAACAAAAAGTATCAGTCATTATAATGCGACCAAGTTATGTAGTGACGCAACGACACCAGCAACGGAACAACAACAAAATATTTAATTTGGTTGTATTAAAATACATCCAATTACATCCGTTTGACATTTGTCTAGTGACAACCTTCTACATTACGAATATACTACTGCATATGTATCTCTTTCTAACACATTTTCAATGCCATAAGTGAATACAGTATGAACTGATGTAACTTTGTTGCTTTTTTAGTAGGGTTTCTATGCTTTAGTTATTTTTCTATGTATATCACAGAATACTCTACACTCGCAAGGAGAATCCCTCAGAGTAAATATATTTATTTAGTCATTGGAGAATCCTCTTGCCTCACAGATTTGTTTGTTGGTTTGACTTTGACATTGACCATAGACATTGACAGTTGAATTGAAACATGTGCACTGCTTCTGTGATTGTGTCACATTTTTTGTTAAATTGTTAATTTAATTTATCGCAATGATGGATGATGATGGGGTACGAGTAGGATTTTAGTTTTCATATTATCATCATTACACAACCTCTTTAGTTACTTGTGATGCTTTCAGCACTTTAATATTGGTGTCGTTAATAGTTTCGATTATGTTTAATTTGTGTAAACTTTCATTTCACCTAAATTTTCCCTATAAATATGGATGGCGAGGTAAGTACATCGTGTCATTGTTTGACAACTACTGTACACGCTTGTATCCTATTGCACGATAGTTTTAATTTCACAATAACTTTTCTTTAAGGATTTAATCGACCACGAGTTGGAGGAGGGATTGTACGCTAAGCTATGTTATAATGTCGAGACGCAACCACAGCTTAGTTCGAATATTGTTCAGGATAAAAATTTCTCAATTTTGAACAGTACAGAGAATGCACCGAAGAGCTCTTTGCGCCGCTATTGGCACACCAATACAAACAATCCTTCTCAAGATGTAAACTTGTCCAAGCAAACAGTAAATAAAACAAACAACAATGATATAACTTTAACCAAAAATGATGTTAACGACATCGACACACGGAAAAGTAATTCGAATAGTGATGGTATCCCTAAGGTTACAGAATCGCGTTCTTCAACAGTTTCACAGTCTGCACCAACAAAAAATCCAAAAGGAAAGATAAATGATCAAATTGAAGTTGTCGAACTGCTTTCGAGTGATGAAGATGAAGTAATTGAAATAACATTACCACCAAAACCCACCATCACTATTGAAAGTTCTGAAGAGGAGGAATTGCCAACACTTCAAGTTGCCCCTACCAAGAAGTGTAATTCCAAAGAAAGTATCTTTCGAAACACTGAAAGAGATTCTGCCAGTCCCGTTCCATCTGTCGTTTCTTCTGTATCCGATGAATTTATCCGAGGCGACTGTATAGCTTTAAACATTTCTTCAAAACGGCCTGATGATCACAGCTTCGATTTCAGCCTTCACGGCAATGATTTACTTGGAAAAAATACACCATCTAAAAAAAGGAAAAAGAAGAAAAATAAGGATCGCACATCTACACCAGTCTCAAATAAAACGTCAGAGAGCACTGGAAAGGCCACGGATGAATGTTTCGCTACTCCCAGGAATAAAAGTAAGAAACAGAAAACGACGTCTTACGTTGCATCAGCTATACCTAATGCAGATGTATATGATTCTGATAGCAACCAGTCCACCAAAGACACAAATAATGACCCCAAATGTTCTGAATCCCAAATAGAAACAACAAGTGCAAATGTGTATGAATTAGACTCAAATAATTCTACAATTGTTGAAGAAAACATTACATCTGCACAGAAGTCAGTTGAAATTAACAGCTCGGGTAGTGTTTTGTCTCTGGAAGCCAGTACTATCAATGAGAAGACCATAGACTTGTCTCTGGCCACAATAGATTTGACAGAATATTCTGAAAATTCATTCAATTTTGTGGAGTCTGTAGAGGAAAATATTGTGATGGCTAATGTGTCAGGTATTACAGAATCTAAAGAAAGTGATGATAATAAAATATTGAAAGCCGATGTGAGTGTCAATTTGCAAAATGATGTTAAATATGGCTCAACAAAAGTACCGTCTATCTTGTGTGAAGATATGGATTTCGATAACCTTAAAAGTAAAAAGGTTTGGAGACAACGTCGTTACTCTCTGACAACTCTCAGGGCTGAAATGGAGAAATTCTACAATGAGAGTTGGGGTGGAGAGAACTTCAATCACAAGGAGATTCAAAAAAATATGTCACGTAAGTACTTTATTGTTAAGTAATTATTTAGACAGAAAAGATGGGACGATATATTTAAGAAAAAGATAGGAGCGACATGGAGAAGGCTAGCAAGGAACAGAAAGAAGTGTTAAAGATGTGGGAGGCAAACTAGCCAAGTAAATAAACTAGGCATGAGGCCTGAATTTTGGAAATAGGCTTATTGGTCCAGCCGTGCTTGAGTTTTGTGCTTGAGTTTTATTTAGCAATTCATTTTTATTTAAACAGACTAGATTTATCTGTGACTTCGTCCACACACATTCTCCTTAGGCATTGAAACATTTTATTCAATCTTTATTGCTCATAATTTTTATTTTTAAATTATTTATTTTTTGATATGTCCTTTTCTGTATCCTTGACAATGCATAATTTCATAGTGATTGATAAAAGAACTTTTGAAAATTTGTAGTTTTGAATAAATATATTTTGAATCTCAGTTGTGATGTCGAATTCCAAGTCTTGATGTCGTGGTTGGTCCTTTGGGATAAAGGCCTCATCGAGCTCAGAAATAGCTGAAAATACGATATAGATACTTGTAGTACACGATCGTATAGTCTGATAATAATTAAAGTTACAATGTAAATGTGGACAATTAACCTGCTGCAAATGGATTTAGCTGCAAATTGGTGTTTCGCCGCGGCACTACCACAATACGTCTTCTCTTTGAGTGCTCTCTCTAGAATCTGCTCGTCCATGACCCTTTCTCTCTTATTGATTCAATGGCGCCTCTCTTATTTGCAACCTCTAACCCATCATGGCTGCAATGGCGTTGTATGCAAATAGGGAATATGCGTCTAATTCAAAAAAGGCTTAAATATATTTTTTTATCAACATTTTTGTTTTAGAATTATGTCTATGTAAATATTTTTTAATATTATTTCTTTTTCGTTAGTAAAATAATTATTAAAAAGTGCATAAAAATGTGGGAAATTCAAAATACTTGAAACGGTCAGATCGAATGTGACGTCAACGTCTAGCGTGTAGATGTTTGTGATTTTTAACATTTGATTGTATTGTAGACTTTGACGTCACGACAAGCGCGTCAAAAGGGCGGGTGTTTAAAGTGCCCATAGCTGTTAGTTAATTTTACCTTTTTTTTTTGTTACCAAATTTCTGTTTTTTGGCCCTGAATATTTTTTTACGGTTATATAACGATATAACCTATCGTATGAAAATATAAAAAAATGTGCATATAGGGAATATGCACATTTTTTTAAAAATAATAATAATAAAAAATTTGGAAACAATTCTTAAACACTCCGCTTGTGGCACCGCTTCAGCAGTCTCCGACATATATATGTTTTTATATCAGACTGAACAGTTTGGTCACAGTGTCTACTTTCCTGTGTCTTGTTACTTAACAAAAAAAAAGAGAGGCCATGAGATGGAATGTCACCCGTTGATCTGCACAATTCCAAAGGCCCCAAACAACATTGTTGTTCACACAAATTGGTCTATAATTTAGCTATGTCTAACCCAAATGCTTATTTTATTTATTATGTTAGAATATTTTATGATGTAATTTAAGCTTATTAGGAGCCAACTTGGAAGGTGTTGGAAGTGTTGATTTGAATAAAGACCCTGTAAGCATAAAACTTCTAGCATAACTAACAAAATTATTTCCTAATTTCAGGTGATAAGAGTTTGTGGGCGATTGATCCTGAGGATAAAAGACCGAGACCATTCGGGAGAAAAGTGACGTAAGTCATAAATTACAATTCATTTTTTATTACAATATGATAAGTCTAAAGTTCTAAACTTAAAAGATTTTGAAAAAATTATTATTATCCAGCCTTAGCCTGGGTTTAAACCATTGTGGCAAAGATGGCATATCTTTCGGTTCGTTAGAGGTTCCGGATACTGTTCCATCCATCAAACTAAATGGTACGGCTCAAAGACATTTTTTTAAATATCTTGGACACTGGGTAACCTTTGACTTGAGGGACAATGCAAAAATAGAGAGAGAGCGCAGTGCACTGTCTGTCAGGGCTAATCTGATTGCTCGCAGGTTCACCAGATGTTCGAGGGATGTCAAAGTCTTTTTAGAGCGTTTTGTACTTCTACATGAGCAGCCTGTGGATGGACTATACCCGAAGGCAGTACAGCGCTCTGCAAGTTGATGCGTTTAGGGTGCTGATGGGGCTTCCACGATTTTGTAGTGCATCTGGAATGTTCGCTGAGTTGCGGGTTGACTGTTTCTATATGATAATCTGGAAGCGGTGTGCATCCCTGGTGTATAGGGTCCGGGCCAGCTCTAACTGCATCCTGAGCGCATTTGCTGCTAGGCTTGACTGTCAGCACCTGAACCAACCGTTCTATGGTTCATGTACTCACTAAATAATAATACTAACATAGATTTAAATTGTTACTAACTTTAAAATTATTACTACTAATTTAATAATATGATCCTTGTTGGTTCAAAATAAATAAATTATTATTATTATAAAGGACATAGTCAAACGTGTAATATGGTGATGGTGACTTTTTCACAATGAATTTTAAATTTAGTGGCAATAGAGATTGTTTTACTCCGATATTTATTTGTCCATTCTGTTAGTTTAAATCGCTCATTGTAAAAACCAAGCCCACAACAGCCTGCAGTAAGAAAGGTTCTAACCAAATAAAAAAGGACAGGTTCTAACAGCTGCAAGTAGCATTTTTAGCTTAATGAATTTAATATTATTAAGCCGAAACTTTCAAAATCAAAGTTATTCCAGAATAGATTTACCTTGGGTAAAGCATTCAGCTGGGTAAAAACAACTTCAATAAACGGACAATAAATGTGAACAGAAGAATACAGTCGGGTTGGGTAGCTTTTGGTAAACTTTGTTGCAACTTTTCATCCCTATCCCATGGTGTCTTAAAACGAATGCTTATTGCCATATGTTACGAAAACTCAGACTGTAATATTTTATTTATTTTATTTTATTTTATTTATATTTGGGAAACATACAATATTTTGATACACATTATATACATACATACAAGAAAAACATAAATCAGCAAAGTTTCCACTAAGTTACTAAAACATATTATAATTTACAATACACTACAGAACATCGGAGTTAGGAGAAAACATGTAAAAAAGCAAGCAAAAATAAACATACAAAAGAAAGAGAAAAACAAAAAATAAAAATAAAAAGATAAACTGGTCGCCACTAAAAGAAAACTACACGAATATACTTTCGAGGGCCTGTTTAAGGCTTCGTTTATAGGCTCCTATAGGACAACTGAAAATATCCAGATCCAGTAAGTGTTCATTATAAAATTTGCAGGAGCGATGCAAAAATGTATTGCTAGTATATTTCTTTTTACAGAACTGAATATGTAATGAACACTTACGGCGCGAATTTATTCGAGGGCAACTCAAACCAATATTACTTAGTAATATTGGTTTGAGTACCAATATTACTTAGTAGTAGTAACCAATATTACTCAAACCAATATGCACTTCAATCAAGTGAAATTACACATAAAAATTGTAATCTTTAAAAGTGTTATGTTTTAAATTTCAGTTGTCAATATTGCAACCGTCATGGCCACCGCAAAAACACATGTCATGACAAACCGTTGGTTTGTTATATGTGTGGCACAGCCGGCCACTGCGATTTTTACTGTCCAAGGAAAATATGTTGCAACGTAAGTGATGTAACTATTGTTTATTTACGTTATCACAGCTGAGAATAGAAATGGATAATAAAGTTGGTTATTAAGATTGCCTAACAATAGTGTTTTTAAATCAAGCAGTAACGCAAATGGGCGCAAAGTTATGGTGGATTTCTTATTTCCTTATTGTTTGTAATCAAATGATAAATTAGAAATCTTTTCCAAATTTATTGCTATTTCCATGCCCCAACTTTTCTGTCATACTTTTCACAGGCTGGAGAACTAAATAAAATAACTAAAATATTTTCATTTTATTTTTTAATATCATTAAATATGTGACTCATAATACTGAGGTATTATTGCCAGATATGGCATAAATGTTAGATAATTGTAACTTCGATTAGTGATGGGAATTTTGTTCAAATTTACTATTTTTTTTTTTTGTAAAGGTCAGCAGGCAGGCTGACAGTCCACTTGGTGGCTGCCGTCGCCTATTAACCCAAAAAACGCCACAGGTGCTGCAATTGCGCTGCCAACCTTAGTAGGATTAAGTATAAGGGATTATTTCAAGTTGATCTGTGATTTATTGCCCTTATTGAATATTATGATTAGTAAATACAAAATTATTTATGATTCGTAAAGAAATTAATATACTGACTTTTTAATTGTATATTTTTTTACGTTTCTTTATTTCAGTGTGGGGCACCAAGCGAATATTATAGGACAACTTGCGAAAACTGTTCCTCTTGGTATAACATTTATTGCAATGAGTGCGGTCAGCGCGGACATCCTTCCAGCCATTGTCCTGACGTCTGGCGTCGTTATCATAACACGGTGGGGAATTTAAATTGTATCTTAGGCGCAGATAAATTTTATTTATCTAGTTAAACTAATAATATTATTTAAAAATAAATTATATATAGCCCACGGTTGGTCATGATGTGAAGTTTAGTAGCAATCGGATAAACAGATTTTTTTATTTCCCCTAAAAATTATTAACAAAGATTAAATATTTATTATTGACTGCCTGAAAAAAATATATGAGCAATAAAGATTGAATAAATGTTTTAACAAAAAGGGGTGTAGACGAATTCGCGGGCAAAAGCTAGCGTAAGATAAAAATTGTCTCAGATTTTTTTTTACTCAAATGTACCAAACTTGGTCAAGCGTGAATCTTTAAAGTTAATTATTTTATATCCATAATCTTTTGGGGCTAATTAAAAGTTAAGTATGAAATATCATTTTGGCAATCAGCAACCAATCTTTTGTCCTTTTAAAGTTTCCAAAAAAATCTAGATACAGTCTTGAAAATTAATTTTCTTTTTTTTTTTTTTTTTCAATATAATACAAAATACAATTTCTTGGATTTTTAAATTTCAACAATATTTGGTTCGGATGTTTAAACAATTACACTAGGCCGGCATAGAGCGACTTCGTATCCAATACAACAATGTCTTCAGGGTTCTCTTGGGTTTGTCCAGGCGTTGTAATACATCGTGTATCATTTTAATAACGCTAAATTCTTTTCAGATTGACGATAACTCAGCGTTGGTAGAAAATAATGAAGCGAAGAAACACTGGAATCAGTACTGCAGTGGCTGTGCCCGTCGTGGTCATCTTGTGCATACTTGTCGTTCCATACGTTTCTCGAATTATTTCATTAACTCTCCGTTTGTCAGGAAATATAGACCCATATACTATCAGCAACAAACTAATAAAACTTATGATTCAAATCAAAGGAACATGCACAATAAAACCTTCCCACAGGACTCTAATACTACTAAAAGATGCAACAACAAACGACAATCCAAATCGCCCACTGCTCACGAAAGTCATGTCAGCAAGAAAAGAATGTTGTCCGACTCGATGAATGAACAGCAAAATAAAACTCAAGTTAACGAAAATAACGCTCCGAGCAAAGAAACGAGTGAGGATACTGCTAAAGTGAATAAAGAGAAACATAGGCACAGCCTTCCAATCGTGCACGATCCGAGTAGAGCTCCAGATTATATTCCGATCAATTCGAGCAACCACAATGAAAAGGGCCAAATTATTCAGGACAATGAAGTGTCAGACACAAGTTATGTCATATCTTCGTCTAGGGTTTACGTAACTAACGTTGTGATGGACAAGTTGGGGACGAAGGAAGGTGAGGACTGGCTGAAGACGACATCGGACGATTGCAATGTAACTGTGGAGTTTGCCGAATCAAAGTTATTTTTCAACATTAAGGGTAAGATTCAAAATCAGGAAATCTTCCAGAAGAGGCTCAGAGAATGGACCAATAGTGAAGTAAACGCGGAAACCGCTAAATCGGAATCGCCGATCGAAGCTGAAGGCGACTCCAAACGCATTAATCGCATTCTCATGACCGGAAACCTAAATCATGTGATACAGATTATTAAAAAAAAATTTGCAAGGTTGAATCAAAATTTAGGTGACCCCAGTGCCCTTTACAACAGGCTGGTATTACTTCAAAACAATCGTCAAAATCTTAATGCAGACCCTAGTTTTGTGACAGTTGAACGCAATTTGCAATCCATACGGGAGATACGCAGTAATCTGAACATGGTACTCCTCGGTCAAGCTGGATTAGCAGATGGGTTTAAACATTTAACTGAATTACAATCTATATATCGGAACTTATTGAACAACAGATGTGAATTATCGATTCCTCTACGTAAGCAAATAAGGAAGAATTATTGTTACATTTTCTCGCCGTTCCCGAGAAGTGATTATGTCGATTTGCTCGAAAAATATTATCTACTAGAGAGAGCTGCAATAGTAAACGATAGGAGAATCAATGGGAACAAAATGGTGGTAGTGCAAGGTGATTCTGGTAATTTGCCTTCGAAGAATATGGATCATGTTAAGAGACATAAGCAAAGCAAAGCAGTGAAAACTTACACCGAGCACAGTAAAAAAACAATCCTTGCGGCACATACATTACTTATGTACAAAAAGAAATTACTGTGCGTTCAACCAACCGATTCGTATCGCAAGAAAGTGAAACTCGCGATTATGAAGAAACTCAAAAACCAAATCAGATGTGTTGGCAACAGTTCTAATATACCCCTGAAAATTTACAAGAAGGTGAGGAAAATTCAAGAGCAAGCAGAGTTGTTCTTGTCTAGTGTGTAAGAGCTTCAATCGGCTCTTGAATCGTTTTTCTTTTTACTTTGGATTGTAGCATAAGCGTACCCAAAAATGTGTACCAGATAATGTGAAAAACCAAAATGGGTTTGAGGA
Organism: Bembecia ichneumoniformis; assembly: GCA_910589475.2. Taxonomy (NCBI): domain Eukaryota; kingdom Metazoa; phylum Arthropoda; class Insecta; order Lepidoptera; family Sesiidae; genus Bembecia; species Bembecia ichneumoniformis. The sequence continues at coordinate 3,059,321 of OU342520.1, forward strand.
TCCATTATGTTCGCTCAGAACAATGTCACATTAAAGTAATTGTGTATTAAACATTTCTTAGTTTAAATCCAGTAATTAATTTTATTTCTAGACCTCATTATATATTTTATACATCGACGGTGAACTGCCAATACCGCCTATTGACTTTTTTTCAATGATTTGGTGAAACCACAGATCTAATATATATATTACTAGCTGAACTCGGCCACGCTACGCTGCGGCCCATACGGCGGCAGCCGGCGCGCGGTACTGGACACTGCTTATATATAATACTATTTATCGTAGCGTGATGTTATATAGCCTATAGCCTTCCTCGATAAATGGACTATTCAAAACAAAAAGAATTTGTCAATTCGAACCAGTAGTTCCTGAGATTAGTAAGTTCAAACAAACAAACAAACTCTTCAGCTTTATAATATTGGTAGAGATTAACTGCAACTTCCGTCTTATACTTACTATACTAAAATGGTAATTAAACTAAATCGTTTATTTTTTTAATTTTGTATAAAATTTTGTTTATGTTAGGAAGTTATTGGCATTTCTGTCGATTTTAAATAGGTAACTAAATTTTTAGTAGCAGATCACACTGTATTACGCAGTTGTAAACTGGGTAGCTTAGACCGTCTGGCGACAGTAACTTTAATGTTGTGTTTCAGTGAGTGAACCTAGGTGATGCCAGTGCCCAATCCTCATCTTCAAAGGACATCTTATCCTTTATCCTATGAAAATTGGTAGCGCACCTGCATCTACCTGGTGTTAATTGTGTTTTACAATGATATGGCAATGTAATTGCCACTTATCTGTCAACTTGACTTCTGCTCGACCAATCGTTACTTAGTATAAATTGAAGTCTCTGTCTGTATGTTCTCTAATTCCTAGACCGCGCAACAGATTTTGATGCGGTTTTCACTAATGGAAAGAGCGTTAAACGAGGAACGGTTTTGTATGTAATTGCAGAAAAAATTGCATCAGTGTGAAGCCGGGAGCGGGTCGCTAGTAAATAAAAAACTTTTATCTAGAAAATTTCTTGATCCTGTATAAGAGCAACATTAATGTTTTTGCACAATTTTTTGGACGTGACTTCAATATGTTCACATGGTGATTACAACCACACAATGCAGCCATCGCAAAGGTACTCCTTCAATTTGACGCTGCAACAGCTTTACTGATAATATCGTTAAGCTATAAAAAAGCATGAATGTTATTTCCAATGCAAACGATAGAAATTTTATCAACTTTGGAAAAATCTTCCTCTAGGTATTCAATAACAAATTCTTATAGAGTTGGCAGTGCAGCTGCTAAATACGTGAAGTTGCTTGTGCCCTTAGGAGACGGTAGCCACCTACCTTCAAATAGAACGTTGGCCTGTTTAACAAATATAAAAAAGAGATTAGCTTAAATATGTAGATTGCAATAATACAATACAATAATAATTTATTTGCGTTGCCCATGAGTGACTGATTACCAAAGATTATACGTTCCTTCATGACCAACCGATAAATATTTGGTGTGCAAATCTATGGCATGTGGCACTAATATTACATAGCTCTAGGCGGATATAGGCTAAATCCTAAATTGTACACAAAAAAGATGCAATACCTCTAGACTCTAAACCGTTAGGGGAAAACCAAAGGAAGCTCGTAATTGGATGGAGTCGAATTATCTTAGAAAATTATTTGCTGCTTAAGAATAAGGAACATAAAAATTAAAATAATAACTTGCGAAAAACTTTAGGAGATATTCCAAACCGTTTCAGTGTTTGTGGTGGTTAGAATGCATACCTATTTAACTTCCAGTAATACTACGCGATAATATAAATGCGAAAGTGGTTTCGCATAATGAAGTCACTGTATCATCCAAAAAATTGGTATAGGGATAGTTTGAACCCTGAGTTAAGACATTGCCTGATACCTCTCACATTTCGCTAACTGCACCTAGTCAGAGACCACGGTAAATCCATCCGTATATAACGCCGCGATTCTTGTAGCAACATTCTCTCCGAATACATCGTGTGCAAGTTTCTCCAGGTACCTGTTATCTCCAAGAGCTTTCAGTAAGCCATCTAGCTGGTGATATTGATGGCACCATCTATTATACTGCAAAAAAATTAGGTGAAGCGGCGACATCTATCGCATTTCAGTAGAACTGCTTGGTATCATCAAGCACCTGTATATTATGCTCTAATTTGCAAACCTAAATTGCAAATTGATAGATGAAATCCGTCCAGTCGTTTTTGAGATTATCGCAAATATACATACAAACAAACGCAGCGGGGGGACTTTGTTTTATAATATGACGTAAAGATAGGTAGTATCTTCTATAATAATACCGCCGATGATATCGGAAACGTGAGTGAGATTGTAACAGATAAGTGTTCGCATTCCAACAAGGTTATATTGACCAAGTGTTGCTGGGCATAATCCTCTCCTCATTGTGCGGAAGTACGGACTACACGCTACCAGCAAACAAATGATAGCCATATAGTAACATATCACCTATAATAATTCAGGTATTGGGTTGTCCTCCCATCCAATACTGATTCGAGGTTAATCCCCCAATAAACGATACCAGTTTGTGCGTCATAGTAATGTTACCATCGTGCATCGCTTCAAATTGATAAGCGGACAGAAATACCAAATCGTCATTTTGAAATGTGATTTACCTACTTTCAATAAAAAATGATAATTAAAATGTGTGTAATTTTATTTTAAGCGTATTACGTCATCTGTAATTTTATATCTGGTGAGCAGCGGTGAGCTGATAATGTTTATAAATCACTCAACACGGAGAGATATGCCATATGTCCGTAGAGGTAGAAATATTAATATGTAAATGGCTACATCGCCTCAATCTCAAACACTGCGGTATTTTATTTATTTGAAATAGATTTTAAAGGTGATTCACACATGTCTTTGTACAACTATATTTTTTATTTCTGAAACTTTGAATTGACGTGTGATTTGAAATTGCTAGTTATAATAGCAAAAATTGGTGTATTTTGGTGCCGCAGCCGCGATATTGAGTTAATTCGGTGTGTAAGTACCAATGTGTTATACCCCTATAATACGTACCTATAGTTATTACAATAGTAGAATTTCTGTAAAATTAAACATTTCTAATTTTAGCCATAACCTTTTAAATAGGTACATCTTGTACAATGACTTAGTATAAACTTCTTTATAAAACACTTTTAAAATATTATTTTCAATATTATATGTAATTTTTATAAGTTTAAATAATCTGTACACTATTACAATAGCATTTAGCCAACCAAGCAGACGGAGTGCTAAATTTTATGCCCACTTTGTGAGTCTAAGTGATAAATATGGTCTTCAAGTAGTGCCTGACAAGTTTCATTAGGAAGAAAGGGTAATATCTAACTACTATATCTCTGGGGAGCCCAGAAATTTTCGGTTGTTGATAATGTCAAAGTAAGCAGTGAAATCTGTTTAAATTAATAATATTTTTTTCAGACAATTAAGTACCAAACATTTAATTGTAAAAATGGCAAGGGAAACGAAATTAATAGACCAGTGTCTCAGCGAGATTTTCAAAAATTTTATAGCTCTTAAAGACGACGATTTAAAAAGGTCGCAAGAAGTGTTCAAGGGTGTTTTCGACAAAGTAAAGAAGGCGATGGAGAACCAGTGCAATTACTTTAAAAAATATAGCAGGCAGGTTGGTGTGCTAAATGTTATACTTAACTTATTGAGATGTTATTTCTATACTTTATATTTTAGTTTTATTTGTAAAACTAAAATATAAAGTTGAGTTGTTTAATTACCTAAACAACACGAAAATGATAGAGGAAAAGGGCGGCAAAATTTAAAAAATATTACTGCTACAATACAAAATATTGTAAATTAGAAAAACAAATCGAGCTTAATGTCATAACAAATTTTTTTTTATCAAAACAACATAATTATGTTTTTCTACGTTTGTGTGTAAGTAATTAATTATTTTTTCAAAAAAAAAAAAAAAATTGTACACTTTTTACTAACGTTACCGAGGTCAAAAAAATAGTTTTTAGAATTTTTGTCTGAGCGTTTGTGCACGCAAATCGGTGAACGGCTTAACCGATATGAATGTGGTTTTCACTGATGTATGGTCGGTTCACAAACAAAAAAGTTACGCACTGTACGTAATACCACACGTACGAAGTTGCGGGCTCAGCTAGTTTTAAATAAAAATTGTAATTCATTTAATATTTATATTAAGTTTTCTAAAGTTTTTTGACTTTATTATTTTTTAAAATTAATAGTGATTATACAATAATAACACTCATTAATTTATATATTCGTGCGCTGACCAAATCGTTGATTATACTTACACTTTAAAAATGATTACAAAAATTTTAGCTATTTACATATCTATAGTTACTTTTCCCTATAGAAAATATACCTATAGTTAACTTTTCCCAAAAATAAATTAGAAAGTTATTTATTTTTTAGGTTCTTTATGCAGGTAGTGTATATGACGGTTTGAAGGTATCTAAACTGGACGAGTTTGATATGGACATCGTAATACGCCTGCCGATCAGCTACGCTGACAATGAAAATGGTATCATAATTGAAAACGATGAACCTGGATTCGTGAAGCTTATAATTACTAAAGGTTTTGATGATCTTGTTAAGGTGGGTACTTAATCAGTTACTATATTTCTGTTTTCATGACAAGGGTGACTTTGATCAGTCAAACTTTTTTTTTAATGTTAAGGTCGGCAGACAGACTGACGGTTCACTTGATGGTAGGTGTCTACCGCCACTTATAACACAAGAAACGCCACAGGCGCTGCCGACTACAGTAGGTAAGGATAAGCGATTGGGAAGGGTTAGCGAAATTGGCTCTGGCATCCTCACTCACTCAAGTGTGGTTGTTTCAAGGTGGTCTTTTGTAAAAGGGTGGTTACAGCCGCCAGAAAGGCTGCCCAAAATGACTGCAAAACGCAGTGTGCCCTGCCACTACAGTCCAGATCCAGACCAGAACCAACTTTGAAACTATCATTTAGAAACCTAAACCCTAGAACAGAGCGTTAAAACAAGCACCCTTAGCCACTCATCAACGGGCTCGTCAGATAAAATACAGATTAGATATAATACACGATTCAGTGCGTCACTAATCCAAGCCCGGTTAATGTCGAGTGGAACCGAGTAAACCCGATTCAGCGTCACCAACCCGAGCGTGACGATCCACTTACGTTTACTCCTCAGCAACAAATGCACCTAAAGAAGTTTTCAGTTCAATAAACGTGAGGTACGTATTGATACAGTTAGATCGTCCGGGTCCCGTGTTAAATATGAAAATTAATACCCTTCAGTGCCGCAGATATTCGTAGAAGGAAAAATAGGAAGACACAGTACCTTTTTACATTGCGAAAGCGACAAATGGACTACATACATTGCGTAAATAGTCACCCCCCACAGCTACAATTACAATATGAAGACGAGTAATAATAGAGAAACATGCAAATGTATTTAAACGGTAGCGTGAATGAGACAACTACACGAGTCACTGCTTATTCCCCAAAGCCATTATTCCCCGTTTATTGAATGAAACTGAGACCACTGGACTCAGTTTATAGGAACCACGTTATAGGAACTCAAGTTTGGCGACAGTAACCGGCACTTCTCTACAGAAAACCACTGTAAAATTTCGGTGAGTGAGTAAAGGATGCCAGAGCGCAAACGCCTACTATTTCCTTATCTCTAATAATATCGTGGTCGGCAGCGTTTTTTTTTTTTCTTCTTTTTTTTACGTTGGAAATTCCATCATGGATACCCGGTAGCGAAGGGGACGCTGCGAGTTATGCCGGACTCCTACCGGCTTAAACCCAACGACTTTCTAGCTCGGTCGTAGATGGGCGGAGTCGCAGGAACGTTGTTGCACAACTTCGGAGACCCGCCACGACTGTCCAGCGCGGAGAGAACTACGCTCCCTGTCGGCCTCGGCGTACCCGAAAAGAGCTACGCTGCCTTCATCAAGGGAACTGTAATCCGGCCTGCCGAGCTAAAAAAGGAGAATAAAATAGTATTAGGACTTTACTATTAAAATGGACTATTTTTGTACGTACCAATAAGTTTTCTTTGTGAATAATGCTACTAACATTGTTATATTTTAGTCCTCCGATTGGCATAGATGTCAAGAAGTAACGGCGTCATGGCGAGATAAAGACAAAATATATTTCTTGCAATCAAAGTTTCGCTTTTGGATGAAATCGGTATTCATAAAAGCCTTGAATCAATTAAACAACGAAGTTGTTGTGAATGGGGTCCGATACCTTTTGAAATATCAAGAATCTGGTCCAGCCTTCACTTTGAACGTTTCTAACGATGTTAATAATGAAGAGTTTAAATTGGACGTGGATTTAGTTCCAGCAATAAAATTTAATTTACCGCGTTGGCCGAAGGGGTACAAGTAAGTCACATTTGTTTTATTATAATTAATTATCCCAATTACTTCAACAATTGCTTAAACATGTGGCTCCATCTCTATTTAAATTTCTGTAAGTATATCTGGGTACACTGGATATTCGAGCGCAGTCGTCGATGGAATATACAAACAGATTACAGTATATTTCATCGAAGAGCGCAGTAAGCATGATGGTAGGTGCACTTGATGGTAGGTGGCTACCGTCGCCAAAGCTGCTGCAAGTGCGCTGCCGAATACAGTACGAAGGGAAAGGAGATAGGGAAATGGGCTCTTGCATCCCTTACTCACTCACCGAAACACAACAGCACGCGTGCTGTTATTTCACGGTGGTCTTCTGTAAGGGGGTGGTTGCTGCCGCCAGACGGGCTGCCCAAATCCAGACTTGATCCAGACAAATTTGAAAAGTTCATTTTTCAAAGTTGACCCTGCCGGGAATCGAACCCGGGAACCCTAGAACAGAGCGTTAAGGCAAGCACCCTAACCACTCATCCAACGGGCTCGTCTAAGATAGCTCATTGGCTTGCAAAACCATTTTCAATAACCGCAGCGAAAGCGACCGGCGGCGGCGGTCTACTGAAGCAAACTGAGTGAGAAGAGCGCACTTGGTGTTGTGACATAAAATAAAAGTGGACATAAAATATTCTTCCAAACATCATTACGTATTTTTTGAAATTTTTTCGTAACAGTGTGATATGTTAATTACGACTCGAAAATCGATCAAAATTTCCTTATTTTCGAAATAATTTATTATCGGATGATGTTATAAATATCGTGTTATGAACCGTAAAATCATCAAGAATGTTTATTAAACTGTAACATATATTTTTTGAAGAGCAAAATCAAGAATTTTTAAATGTTTACGACTGAATCAAAAATTGGTTGACTCCGAATATTCTAGCCTTATGATTAATTTCGATACTTACATCAGGCTATTGTTGTTAAGTGTTGGAACGAGCGTGAAAACTTAATAATACTCCCAATTACATTTGTTATATAAGTCAATCAGTCCTGGCAATATCTGTTTGAGTTAGCACCTATCGTAACCACACTAGTTAATAGTTACCAAAATCGTTGCCAGTTAACATTTGGGGGCAGAAGTGAATATAAAGTTATTTATTTATTTACCTCACTTACGATTACGACTCTCACAGGCAAATTGAAGACGCTCGTGTGACAGATTGGCTTGTAGTGCCAAAACCACGGAAAGCAATTCATGATCCAGATTTAAGAGACAGATGCTGGAGATTATCGTTTCAAGAGTTCGAACGAGAGATGCTAAAAGATTGTCAAAATGTTAAAATTTGTATCAGATTGGTAAGATTTTTTACGTTTGTATCAAATTACAAGTTTGTTTATTTGTTTATTTGACAAGGCTTACCAACTAAATACATACTTAGACATAACATACAACAACACATTTAAAAAAAAACATTATAAATATGAATTTAAATTACAGGAAAGCACAGCATTATTAAAGCAAAATTATAGGCAACACAGCACAACAGACTCAAAAAATAAAATAAATATATATAACAACAAAAAGAAAGTTATGATAATTATTACGATACACTGTATATAGCCCCTTTAAGTTATTCATTTATTAAACGATAAAAGGTCTATACACACCTAAGCTCCCAACCACACATGAACTTACGCAACCCGAAAGTCAATCGGTGGATTAGACGATCGACGCCTTCGCGTATCTTCCTAATTGAAACTTCTTTAACAAATTAGTGGTTGCTGCGTGTAGAGATGAATCGTGTGATTTATTTCTAATAAATCAGTCAACATTTACCTAAACATGGATACTGACAATGAATTATTAACGCTGGGTTTCTCCAGAGAAAACGACAACCCAAAAACTATAGCAAGACACTCGAATATCAATTGGGCGCGTACGCAAGTCGCAGATATGTCACCGACATTATTCTTGTGAAATTTTGTCGCCGTGTGTGTTGAGACCTTTGGGGATTCAGTGCTAAATGGATGTGTGCGACAATCTGGTTATAACCCTACATAATGGTATTATGTGCGATATTGTTTTAAAATCCCACTTCTAATTTAAAGAGAGTTTAAAGCAAGTCAACAAAAATCCATTAAAATCGATTTTTTTTTTATAGCCAGATTATAGGTAACTCGTCCGGTCCGTTATACACCTATCTCTATCTATATACATAGTTCCTATAATGCTAGAGACACACTTACCGCACCGCGCCCGCGCCGTGTGATGGCCGTGTGTTGGCCGACTGTCAGTAACAATGAGGCGCGACCACATTTGTCCACAGCGTGACCGTGTATTAGCCATGGAATTTACGTGCAATTTTTTTTCAGGCCCTATCTTTGTGGTCTATCTATGTTTCTATATTTCTCATTTGCCTGATAAGTATAGGAAAGTTTCTAATTTATTCAATACGTTTTTCTTCATTCATTTTAAATGCTATATTGAACAAAATGATAATGAAACAATAATAAAACAATACAACAAATGATAGAAAACGAATTCGCAAACCGATACCCACCGTACCGTCATATAGGTAAATATTGTTGGAAATGTATCCATTAAATTAAAAAGAAGAATAAATTTGAGGCGTAGTCTATTGACATAGCATCTGACGTCACATTTCGTCTCAACCAATGGCGTTCGAATTGCAATTTTGAATTTCCTTTGCATAATTTGCACTTTTTATTTATAAAATTATGCAATAAAAAAGGAATTAAATAAGTAAATAATGGTTTAGATATAATGTCCAGTCGAAACATGTTCGGAAAAAATATTTGAACGGAATTTAAACTGCACCCATATTCCCTATTTTGTTGGGATTACTTAGTCTATCGCCGTATGACTACCAACACTCGACCGTCACACGGAGCGGACAACTACAATTAACTACAGCACGGGCAGGAAAAATGATCCGCTCATATGTTATTATATATTTGTCTAACTTGATATTATTCAAACAGGTAAAGAAGCTTCGTGATATACTCGGCATGAAAAGTATTGCCAGTTACTACATTAAAACCGTGTTTCTTTGGAAAATACATACCGTTTCTGAGAAGAAATATTGGAAAAACAAATTGAGTTTCCTCTACCCGATTATGGTTAAAGAGGTATACGAAGCTATTAAGAAGAAGAACATACCTTACTTTTGGTATGCTGACTACAATCTATTGGAGAGTGTCAAACCACATCTACTTCCAAAATACGAAGAACAGCTGAAGAATGTTCTAGACAATATAACTAATGTGAAATGTATAATCACATCGTTGCTCACTTCAAAAGAGATAGAGATTTTTAAAGGAATGCATATTTATGTGAAGATATTAAATAATACTAATGGAAATATTGAATCGAGTACGTTCAATATACCAAGTAATGCAGAAAGTAACGATTCAAAAGAAGTAGGTGACGAAATTGTCACGGTTTACAATGTTTTGGATAAAAAAATTGAAGAGTTAACTGAAAGACTGGATCAACTTGAAAAAAAATTTGAGGAAAAAATAAACGGAAAGTTAAAGTAATATTAGTACCTTGAACTGAAACTGTAATTTCGATCAATAAAGTTTTATATTAAAATTTAATAATTCTTTCACTAAGTAAAATATATTTAATACCCTAGGTCCTAGATTTTGACTAATATGATTCCTAGCAAATAAAGATTATTATTATTATTATTATTATTATTATTATTATTATTATTAATGTGTCCTACACATTATTTAAAAGTTATAATTAATTTCCCTATAAAAGAAAATTCAAAAAATGTATTATTCCGCCAAATTTATTTTTCAATAGTCGTAACTGTAACCTCCATAGTGAACTGTGAATCACACTTAAGATGTGATACAAATATGGTATTCCATTATATTATACACATTATATTATACATCTGACATTCTATGATCGTAGAAAGTAATGATTTAAAATTTTCCATCAAAAATATATGAAGCAATAAGTTTCAACGCCTAAGAAAAAGGAGCACGAACGTAGGAAACATTAATATATTAAAAGAAAGAAGTAAAGATATATAGGAGATAAACTCCTAGGTAACTTATCCGATTTCAAACATTCTTGCACCAATTTTTAACATCGCCTTTAGCATGAACATGGCTATATACGAGTATTCAGACTAACATTGAACGTTGAGTGTATTTTCAAATCCACATGATACGACGAGGTCGTATCGTCGTTAGGGTGCTTGCCTTAACGCTCTGTCAGTTCCCCGGTTCGATTGCCGTGAGGGTCAACTTTACAGAAGGCGACCGTGAAATAACTGCATTTGTGCTGTTGTGTTTCGATGAGTTAGTAAATGCCAGAAGCCCATTGCCCTATTCCTTCCTAATCCCTTATCCTACTACTACCTACTATGGTCGGCAGCACACTTGCAGCACCTGCATTACTTGTGTTATAGGCGTCGGTAATCATCTACCATCTAGTGGACCGTCAGCCTTAACATAAATAAAAAGTATAAACGATACGAATTAACATTTTTTAGATATGAACACACTTCCATAAAATGCAATGCCCAACAGATAACTATCTACATGACATCACTTTTATCGCAGACAGACTACTATTAAGTTTTATCACTTTTTGTCAATGTCAGTTTTAATTTTAACTGTACTATAACTGATAATGATACTTGTTGATTAGCCAAAATCAACAAATCAATATTATAAAAACATACATTATTATTTTAATCTTGTAAAAATAGTGTATAACGTGGACTTTACCATAAACCTCCTAACGGCCACTAAAATGTTAATAACAGTAAATAATTTTGTGCCATATGTGTTCGTGATCTTCGTTGCGTTTTTATCTATTTTAAGCGGTATTTGTGGAATAAGAGTAAGCTGTAACACTTTTATTACTTACTTAGAATTAATTGTCTTTTTATGTGTGATTTTAAAAAGTATTTATTAAATTTACAGTTCGCCGAAGAACAATATTATCCCGGTGGTTATTATGATAATCAGCAAGCACAATATGCCAAAATAAATGCGGCTCTCGAAAAATTAGAACATGGTCAGTACCTATTAAACATTATAAAATAAAACAAAAATAAGTGTCAATTGAAGTTACTATTCAGCTATTTAGCTATTATGAATATAACTGGTAATAGAATGCAATATCTTTCACACTGAAACGCAACAGCATAAGTACTAATATTTCGTAGTGTTCTGCCACCAAAAAGACTGCTCTATGACTATGGTTAAAATTGTGTTATATTAAAAATCTAAATGGTATAACTAGTTTCGAAAAAAGATAACTTGAAAAGTTCAATTATATTAGAAACTAGCTGAGCCTGCAACTTCGTACGCTTGATATTGGGTATAGCGCCTAACTTTTTTATTTGTAAACCAATTGGAATGAAACAAACACTTAATGTTATAGGAAGCTTGCTACAATATATCAGTGAAACCACATTCAAATCGGTTAAGCCGTTTCTGAGATTAAAGTGTACAAACACACAGACAAACCAACAAACAATTTTTTTGACCTTGGTAACATAAGTACAATGTGTACAAATTGTTTTTTAGAAAAAAAATATGTACAAAAATACAATGTACAAACACTGATCATTTATGATTTTATTATATGTATTGATATTAACTTAAACTCAATTATTTGATTAAAATTATTTATTTTAACTATCCACAGCACCACAACTGGTCGCTGATTGGCCAGACCCAACCGTTAAAATGGGTCAAGTGTCAGCAGTGGCCCTCGACAAGGCTGGAAGAGTGTTGGTTTTTCATAGAGGGTCACATACATGGGAGGCCAACACTTTTTCAGACAGAAATGTGTACCAGGCTATTGGTGAAAAACCGATACCACAATCCACTATTCTTGTCTTCAATGAAACAGGAGAACTAGTTGACAAATGGGGTCAGAATTTGTGAGTACTGATTTTTATTTTACCCCAAAGTATAAGACCTGTGATGTATTAGATGTTAGAAAAACTTTTTATTTTAATAACATTCAGAATACAAGCATTTCTATCCTGCTACAAAGTAGCCTCTTTAAGGAAGCTGCAAATAATTTTTCGCAGGGTCAACAACATATCTGCATCACTCTTGGTATTCCTTTTGACCCTCCATAATGTTGCTTGTTTCTGAAACAATACAGCACAAATTATATTTTTTTATATTAAGGTTGATAGACAGACAGGCTGAAGATCCACTAGATTGTAGGTGGCTAACATCACCTAACGCCACAAGTGACTTGTGGTAGTAGGATTAAGAATAAGAGATTGGGAAGAGATAGGGAATGGCATTCCTTACTCACTCAACGAAACACAACAGCACACATGCTGTTATTTCAAGGTTGTCTTCTGTAAGAGTGTGGTTACTGCTGCCAGACGGGCTGCCCGAATGACTGTCAAACGCAGCGATCTGCCACTACTTTCAGAGCCAACTTCTGAAAAATTCATTATCAAAGTTGACCCGGCTGAGAATCAAACCTTGGACCCCAGAGACAGCATTAAGGCGAGCAAGCTAATCATTCATCCAATAGGTTGTCAATGTTATTTGTCTTAATTGTTTCGACTAAACAGGCTGCTTTAGTTTATGACAGTGGATCTTTGTATGCTAGAGACTTTAAATAATTGTGTAATGTATACCAATAAACCTGTATCTTCTATGTACAAATAAAATTATGACATTACCTTTCACAGATTCCACATGCCACATGGTATCACAGTGGATAATAAAGGCAATGTGTGGACGACAGATGTTGCCATGCATCAGGTGTTCAAATTTACACCAGATAACAGACAGAAGCCTGCAATGGTGTTAGGAGAGAAGTGAGTAACCTTTTTAATACCTTTATACCTTTTAAGACATCATATGTATGCACAACTTTAATATTATAAGGGTATTTTGTATGGGTTATTTTGTAGTTTGACAATTCAATATCTTTAAATCCACTCAAAAAAATGTTCCATTGCCGGTATGGGACAAACACATAGGATATTTTTTCACAGCAAGCCTTACATACTTACTTGGTGATTTAATCACACAAGTAGATGACATTTTAGGCGGAGGAAGTCTACGGACGGCCCACAACTAGTTTAAAATCCTTAATTTAATTTAAATTGACAAAGGCATGTCGGCTCTTCTCAGCAATGTTAGTTTCTCGTCGGGCAGACTTCAGCCATTAACCCTAGGCGTCATACTTATCTCATTGCCTGCACACGCTATTACTTCGTTTTTGTTTAGGTAGGCTATAATATCATCACTCTATTATCCTTAGAAGCTGAGCAAAAGGAAAAAAAAACACTCTAAGGCTACGGTCACACTACAAAGAGCTCGTTACTCGCTTAGTGACACCTTCACAGTCATACGAGAACTGACCGCTCATTAACTAATTTATTTTTGGTATTAAATTTATTGACTAGCATTAAAAAGTAAGTTCTTTGTCATTTAAAAGTATCCATACATTTGTTTGATCGATGTCGCCCGCCCTGCTCCGCTGGTTTGTAATTGCAGCCTCAGTGTAACGTACAGCAACTTTTCAAATACAATTTACATTCTATTCACATCACGTAACAATCGCGTCATCTAGTTTACAAATAGATTATGATGGCTAAACTGTTCTACACTTACTAAATAAACAGAAACATCCGTTCAATGTTAACATCATTTTGTGAGAGTAAATTATAAATACTTACAGGTTTATACCGGGCGATGATGATTTCCACTTCTGCAAACCAAGCGCTGTGGCGGTCCTCGACGATGGAGACTTCTTCGTTGCAGACGGCTACTGCAACACCAGGATCATCAAGTTCTCGCCCGATGGCAGAATGATTTTGCAGTGGGGCAAACGTGAGTTTGTGTGGCTATATGTTTGGCCGCACTTACATTTGAATTTGCGACGTGCGAACATATTATACAAAGTCGGCGTACAGAGTGTGGTCCGCCTTCATTTGACGTGTGGTAGAATTCGACAGGAAGGAAGCCAAAAAGTTTTACATTCTATATTTTTATACACAAAAAATAGGAACTTAGAATTAAAACCTCAGTACATAATCAAATACAAACACTGCAACGCATCGTGGTTATCATGCATCGTCATGAATCCAACAAATCACAATTAAAAACAAATAATCCTTTCGTTATCTATTCTGCTTGAATAGACAGGAGATACACTCACAAGCAGGGGTACTCTGCCGTCCGCTGTCCCTTTCTAGACCGAATAACTACTCTGCAATGTGAATAACGTGACCTATAGCTTGGCTCGCACTCCCTCGTCATCTCATTCAAAACAAATAAGGTCCCGTTCTAGATCTAACAAGTACTCTGTGATGTGAGTAACGTGACATGTAGCTTGACTCATTCTCCCTCGTCATTTGTAGATACCAATTGTCTTTTATACCAATCAACCATTGATATGAACTCACGGAAGTATATGGGACCCCCCTCTTTCTTGGCAGATACCATCAATCATCTTGCTTCACAGGTCTTACACAAGACACTAACTTCGCACAATTTCATAATGAACAGTCGTTTCCTTAAACATCCGTGACCAGTGAGGATTTGCGAGACTTTATAGTTTGATTGTGACGAGCTGCACTGTTCTTTTCCCGGCAGTGTCAACTGTGGAAATGAACTTTTCAAAGTTGGTTCCGGTCTGGATCTGGAAAGTAGTGGCAGGGTACACTGCATTTCGGAGTCATTTGGGCAGTTCGTTTGTACTGGAACCACCCCCTTACAGAAGTTCACCGTGAAATAACACTTGCTATTGTGTTTCATTGAGTGAATAACGGATGCCAGAGCCCATTTTCCTAACCCTTATCCTTAATCTTATGTAGTCGGCAGCGCACTTGCAGTACCTAGTGTGGCGTTGATTGTGTTATAGGCGACAGTAGCCACCTACCTTCAAGTGGACAGTCAGCCTCTCTGCTGACCTTAACATTAAAAAAAAACTGTAGTATGTATGATTCGACTCAATAAGTTGCTCGGTTACATCCCTTCCCTAATTGTTCCACCGCTTTTAGCAATCGGCCTCTGTAAAAAGGAAAATATAATATGTGATTATGACGTGACAGGGTATGGGGAATCCCCGTTCGCACTGCGAGTGCCGCACGCGCTGACGTTGGCGGGTTCGCAGGTGTGCGCTGCGGACCGCGAACGAGGCCGCGTGGCGTGCTTCGCCTCGTCCAACGGCACCTTCGTCGCCTCCTACGCCAGCTGGCTCATCGGTGCGAGGCTCTTCAGTGTCGCCTACGCACCCATCAATGGTATATCACCTTCACAGAACCATTTTCACACAGTTCCTTAGACAGTTGTTGAGAGTAATATAAATAGATGTCCAAACTGACGAATTAGGCCATTGAACCTATTTTCATGCCATCAGGTATGGAGATAGCTTAAACCTTGGGGACTGGAGCTCCAGTTTAAACATATTAAAATAATCAAAATTTTAAATAACTATAAGCTTGTAGACTTTCTTCAATGCTACCATAGACTGGTATGTCAGGTAGGAGACTGCTTTTTTCTTGTATCTAAAACTAAATAGAGACCAAAAGAAAAATGTATACACAGACCAAAATACTTTGGAAGCAAATGTGCGTCGTTTTTCTTCTCTAGTTTACTATTAGCATAGATAAAATACTACTTAACCAGTATAGATGGTCACTCACGTACATTGAATCCGTACCCTATCCAATTTCGCTTATATCTAGATGCCGCCTGTGTAGTTTGTCGCTTATTTGTTGTCATTAAAAATCCGCTAGAGTCGCTGCAGTCGACCATTCAGTCAATTCTCATGTACAAGAGATGGCACTACTAAAATTTATTTAAAATATAAAAGAAGTGGGCACGAACAACGATAAAAGGGCCGTATGAACGGTATAGGTTCTGTTCTAAAAAATAGGGCAATAAGGAACTAAAACGTTAATTACTGACCGATTATATCCTATAATAGAAAAACGTCTTGTCAATCGATAAAATATTATTAATTATGTTTTTTGTTATTTGTATTCATAATCTTTACATACTTCGATATAATTTTGCTTAGGTACGTATGTTTGTGTTCAGAAAGCTGAAAAACTGGGTGATGGATTAACTTAATTGTTTTGCAAAACGATGCATTTTATCACAAGAGTGTTTATATATACTTTCTATTCCGAAGATTCAGCGGAAACGAAAATAAAAATGAGCTTACAGCAAAGCGTGGCCAGGTTCAGTTAGTTATAACATAGATAAAAATTAACCAGTTTTTGTCGATTGTCTTACGAAGAAAAAAATGATAACTCACACATTTTAATTTGTTATTTTTGTACTATGGTCATTATGCATTATAATTGTAAAACAAATTAATAACATAATATCTAAATAAATTTTTTCTATCATTTTCATTAAAATATGCACGAAATGGAACAATATCATACATAAAAGTAGGTACTCCCAGCAACGTCGCCCTCTAGTTATTACCACGATAATAAGGAACTATAACTGCGTGATTGAATTTGTTTGTTATAATTTTTAACAAAATACACATTAATGTTAAATTCGAGACTATTAGTGACATCTAGGGAGTGGAAATCCCAATATGAAATTGGCTTCAGATCGTTATATGGAGGTTGACCATCTATACTGGTTAAGTAGTATTTTATCTATGCTATAAGCAAGCTAACAGTCAAATTTGCAAGAAAAAATGTGTTTTATACTACCAAAACGCTGCATTCGTCCGCACAACATTTTAATCTATCTATACTTATAAAATGGTTTGTCATAACTTACTATCAAAGCAAAGCGAAAACTACTTAATTTAGGCAGCTGAAATTAGAACATAGGTTTATTTTATTATGTATGCATCGGCTGAGAAAGGATTTTTGAAAATTTTAACTCCTTGCGAAGCCAGGGCGGGTCCTTATTCTTAAATAAGGGTTAAACATAAAAATTAACAAGCTTTTTGTATCTCTCTCTATTCTGTATCTATATTTATACATATAAAATAAAGTTGCTGTCTGCCTCTGTCCACTAACTTCTTTTAAACCACACAATGGATTTTGTTACGGGTTTAACCAATGGAAAAACCCATTGGTTTTAACCAAAGGGTCGAACACTCTTCAACCACGGTTTGGTCTGTCTGCACCTGTATAAGAAAAGAAGACTATGAAATACTTGTTCTAACAGTGAATCTCGTGACTCACAAAGGAAAATAACGTGTTGAACAAGACTAGAAATCTTCGTAATTTTGCTAATTCCTGCTATTATTCAGCGGGCTATTGTAACTTAAATAACCTATATTTTCTCAAACATAGGAGAGACAACGTGGAGGAGTGCCAGGACACGCTGTGTTACAAAGTCATAAATAACTGTCGCCATGTGGCGACAGTTATCACCCCCTTAGAGAAGACGATCGTATGTTTTTGTGCGAGTTAAATTATGTCATAGTTGATTCCTTATCCATTATCCAAAAAGGACCAAGGTCGATAGCGCACTTGCTTCCCCTACGGTATAACTTGTGTTTGTAGCACCTACCATCGATTCATCTCCCTGTCGAAATTGATAAAATTTTACATTAAATAAACAAAATAAATGAAATATACATAAATGTGTAACAAATATTTTTTTTATTGAAAATTAACTGATGGATCAAGTTTTAAAATGTTTCAGGTGGTAGATTGTACGTTGTGAACGGCCCCGGAGGCGGCGTAAGGGTTAGGGGGTACGTGATAGATTTCACCAGCGGGAGACTGGTCCAGACCTTCGCCCCGGAAGACGACTTCCACAACCCGCACGACGTGGCTGTCAGCCCTGACGGCTCCAGGGTGTACGTGGCAGAGCTCAACCCCTTCAGAGTGTACAAGTTCGTGGACGACTCGCTCAAGAACGAATCCAAAACGGAGTACAACCTCACTCGTGTCAAACCCACAGCCACTGTCGGTAAGTAGGTTTGTATTTTTTTTTCTTGTCTAGTTGTCACAGCGTAAACTTGACCTGAAATGGCGGAGTACACTCGTATTCAAAAGAGCTGCTGACTTTGATAAGACCACCATAACACAACAATACAAGTGCTGTTAATTCACAATGGTCTTACGTAAGGGTGCGATTCCTTGTAATTGTTATATATTATATTTTAAAGATGACAAAAAGAATGGTATCCTAAGTTTCTTTCGGGATTTCTCAGGGTCTTATTGTTTTTTATCTTGGCTATATTTTTTTTCCGAAACCCTGGTACCAACGAGATCAAAAAAATTATCTTGTTATCATATTTTTTGAGAAATAAACGATTTGATTAGATTTGACTGCCGCAAACCAGTCTGATGGCATTAATAGCATTAATCTGGTTTAATTAATAGCGTCAATATTAACTAATTCAAACATGAATTAGTTAATATTGACGTCAGTTGAAACGACAAGTAGGGCTACTGATACGATTCCAGATTTTTTTTAAAATATTTTTTAATAAATTTTCGCCCGCTAGTCGAAATTCGACCATAATAATTTTGAAGTTGGAAAACTGTTCCGATTTTTTTTTATAACAGTAAAGCTAATCAATAACCACTAAACAAAAAAATCTGTTCACATATGAGAGAAAACTGTACTGAATGTTTTATTTTTACCTATTTTTAAATAGATTAAATATTCATTAAAGTAGTTCTACAATGATTTGGCCTGAGTGACACCATCATTACATTTTATCGTATTGATGCTTATAATTTATGTAGAAGTATGACCAAATAAGGAATTATGGGAATAAATGAACTTCGACATCTTTACTCACTGGCCAAACACGAAAGTGCTCATGGTGGTGGTATTTCATAATTTCACGGTACTATTCTGTAGGGGTGGTTATTGCCTCCAAAGAGGCTGCCCAGTTCATAACCGAGTTGCGAGTACTGAAAACACAGGCGTTAAAACAATTCAATAATCCGAATTACTGTAATGAAAAAGACCCGCGTAGTACATAGTGATACTAGCTGGTGCCCGCGCCCCTTTTAAAAAATACAACACCTGATAAAATATATGAACAATAACTTATTCAATCTTTATTGCTGTTATAATTTCGCCAGGCGTTGGATTTTTATTTTTCCCTTTGGAACAATTATTTTTTCTGAATGAAAAATTTCACGATGATCAGTTGAGTAGTGAAGAATTGAAAAGGTAACAGACAGACAGACAGTCACTTTCACATTTATAATATTAGTATGGATGATGTACAGAGGTGGCGAGTGGGGCGACAGTGAGCGGAGAGAGTGGCGTGTGGGAGTGGGGCCGCGGAGCGGCGGGGGGCGCTGCCGGGGCGCTCGGAGCAGCACTTCTGCTGGTGGCGGCGTTAGCGCTGCGCAGCGCCCGGAACAGGGGTAAGGGGGCAGACACCGAACCGCTTGTGCACTAGCACTGCTCACATCTACTTTTTGCATTTCACGAGCGTACCTAAAGGCCGTCCGTCACTCGTGTTTTTATGTACTCTCTAAGGGAGTAACCACTTACAGACGAAGATAATTCGTAGAAAATTAATAATATGATAAAAATAAATTGTATATGTACAATTGTACAGAGTGAATTATGTACCTCATTATTACCACGGACAAACAAACAAATAAGTCCTTTTTAATAATATTCATAGTATATAAAAGTTTTTAAATGATCACAATGCCATATTGTCTTTTCAAAAGAACTCTATAAATCACGGAAATGTATCTTTATTTCTGTGAGCATTTAATTCTTTAAAAATTTACCTCCTACGGACAAGATGGAAACTTTTTGTTCGTGAAATGCAAGACCTATTATTCCACGTGAACACTTCTCTAGTCAAATATTGGCTCTTCGAACCGTTTACTTCCTCATGTGTAGATCTGATTTGAACTATTCCAGTGATTTTTGCATTTTTTTGTCATATATTAATTTGTGCGATACTTATTATTATTTGTTTATACACATGCCATTTTCTTTTATTTGCAACGTTTCCTGGTAAATAAATTGATATATAATTAGGTAACAGTATATGAAATGATACAAGGGTAATTGCGTCTGTTAGTCTAGTTAGTGGAGTTTCCAATCTTGTATCACAACTTATGGCTTACATTATTTTATATATAAAAACTAAATATCAAATGTCATATTTGGTTGCAATAAGTATATTTTCATAAAACTGAGAGTATTTAAGTTGGTGAATTATCTTGTTATGGTCCAACACACCTATCGACGAGAAATCCGGTTCTTGGGTGGATGGTTGTTAATATATATTTTACAGACTTTGTTCTGTAGTAAAACAGGATTAAAGTTAAAACATATTGATTTTAAATTGATAGCTTTTACACTCAATCTTAAAAAAAATCTTTATAGTACCCATTTCATAATTCTCTTTGAAATTGTATTGTTGTGTTACATAAATATTGAAGCTAGAAGAAAAGCAGGCGCAATTGCCCTACTAGCTAGAGTTACAATTAATCATATATTTATTGTGTAGTCTATAGTAAGTATAGGTGATTAGAAGCATATAAATTGTTATAATTGTATAAATCGCATACGTATTTTTATAATACGGATGATAAAGAGTTGTCTCAGAATACGGAACAAACCAGAAAGCTGCAAGTTATACAATCGAGAAAAAAATATACTACTTTTTCTTGAGAAGTTTTACTTGCTTGCCAATAGTCATGCTGTGGTAAATACAAAACATGACGGGCGTTACTCGAACGAATTTAATTTGAATTATAACAATTTGTGACATTCCGAAATGTAAAAATGACAGAAAGGTACAGAATAAAAATGCGAAGAAATAGAATTTTCATGTATGCTTGGGAGTCTATTCAATATCTATAATTTAGAAAAAAAATCTTGCCTAATGTATAATTGTGGTTAAATGTGCCTTCTAGGTTGTTCTGTATTCTGAGAGTGTAGTACTTATATACTGTTACAATATTGTTAGAAAACAACGAAAACAGAGTTTTATCTCGTGGGTTCTATCTTAAATTTTTTTGATCTCTTTGATTATTTATTTTAAAATCTGAAATTTATTTCGTATTAGGGCACTGTTGTAAGTTATGTGATTTCTATTTTATGTAAAATTTATTTAAAATTCGCTAAAATTAAATAAAAATAATTGTAAAAGAAGGCCAAACAAACATGTTTTTTACAAACCCTTTGAATCATTAAAGGTTTTTCATTGTAATAAGTAATTAATATTTTTGTTATGACGAATGGAAAATGAAATCATAATTTGATATAAATTAATAATGATTAAATCGACATGTAAGCAGATATATCAGTGGTTATGTATTATGTAGGTGCAGAGGAATCCCATAAAATCCATTTAAGGCTTGGTCAATCAGAAATCTGGCGCCGAAATAAAGACGCAACAAATATCGTTTCGCAATAACGTCCTGTTGGACGTCACACAAGAGTTTGACGCGACACTCTACAACGCGAAGGTCGAACTAGACCGCTAGCGGCCCTTGACGAGATAGATTGTGTTTGTTCTTGTGTTGTTCGTTAAAATGTCAAGTGATATTCAGACGACGAAGAATTATTGCTTCTATGCTCACACTGTCACGTTCGCAGAGAAATATTTTTTGTTTTTATTTTATTAACACAATATACACACATGCGATTTAGTAGCTCCGTAATCTAAAAAAAATGAATTTTAATTTATATAAGAAATTGTAAACTAACTTAATTTTCATAAGACAAAAAGTCCCACCCTGGTGAATTCATTCAATGTGCGATGGAATGAGTCAATTAGTTGCTCCATTTTATTATGATTGTGCAGCGTTCACGTTATAGCCACCTTGCGTACCTTATGGTCAACAGTTGAATTTTCTGTCTCCTCCACACAAATCTGCCAGGAAATACATAGTCAATATTTCGCTATTATGTGCTCTCCGTCTCGGCAATTTAAAAATGTATATTGGCGAGTGCGAGGTCACCTCTCACTCTATGAGTGCATGTTATAAATAAAAAAATAAGAGAATGCCATAGATTATGTCGGTAGCTTTCCTCGTATGAAGATGGTTGGTTCGCTAAATCACAAAATTAATAAATGTACAACTCGCGTTGCCATCCGATTTCCTGTTTGTTGTCATTACGTCTTTAATAGACGTTTTGTTCTTTTCAAGTACATGCAAATGTATTTTCTAACAGATTCTATTAATTATTCCGTCATTTTGTTCAAATATCGTCGCGTACTAATAACGCCCACGCTGCGTTTGACTGTCTATTATTAAGTCGTATGTTATAGCGCGGCGTTAGTACGCTACTCTTTAACGCGTTGTGTGTGACCAAGCCTTTATGTATTCATAGTTTTAATCGTTCAATGTGTACCAGTGCTTTTTTATCTTGTAATGGCCACTGAAACTGACTAATGGTTGGTCTTCTTTCGTAATGCATATAATTATAATTCTATTGATTTTATTAAGTAATTAGATCTGAAATTAATTCTTTATTAAGGTCTTGTTTAAAACACTCGAAACCATGCCAAAAGACAATTTAATCATCACAATTTCCTAGTATTGTTTTTTTATATTTTGCTTTTGTTGTAAGTAGTGTTAGTGGATTGATTATTTATTGAAATATATTTATTGGAAGCAGCTTCTTGTGTTTTTATTTTCACCGCACACTGCCATTATGCATGATTTGTGTTTGTCTTAACACCTTCTATGCTATCGTGTTGCACAAAAAAAGTTTTTATTAGCTAGATGAAGAGGAAGTAAATATTTTAGTTAGATTTATAAGACAATTTATACTATATTAATATTGAAAAAAAATTCGAGGAATATTAATAACTAACGTTTGTGTAGTTTTTGCATGAAAGAGTAATAAATATCAATCCTCAAAATTTTAATATTAGTAGGATATTTTTTATCTGAGCAGTTAACGAAATATTAAAATTGTATTGTGATTACAAGCTACGCCATAGGTGTGTAGGTCTATGCCTACACTAAGACGCCGCCAGCCTTAGTAGCATAAAGGATTAGGAGATAGGGAAATGGCTTTGGCATCCCTTACCACTTAACGAAACACACAACACAATATCAAAACCCTTTAATATTAGGAGTGTTGATCCGTGTATATGAGAGAAACGATGACATTTTCTCGATACTGAAATATATAAAAGAAAAAAACAAAATTTACCACACTGTCGAAGTAGTCCTAAGAATAGCTACCACACTTGAGACAGGTCTATTGAGGTTAAAAATGATTAAAACCTATATGAAGAATTCGATGACACAAATATCGCCAATCATCTGTTCTTCTTTCAATTGAAAATCGTCAATTCTTTAGATTTTGATCTTAGTACATAAATTTTTAATCGCTATGTAGCTAAGTTTATCATCAGTAGGTAATACTTAATGTTTTGTTCCTGTTAACTTTTAAGTGTAGGTATCCAACGTAAACTTTTAAAACTCAAATATCATTTATCTTGTCAATCTTTATCAAAAAAAATCAAAATCTACTAGAGGTTCCACCTTCAATGAGATCAGTCAAAAGCAGCGTGGATCCAGCGTCGACTCGAGGCTCTCATTAGGTTGTTACTTGCCGGACCTACTTCCACTCGAGAACCTTCCGGCCCCAGCGGCCCTCGACTCTCCGTATTATATGTCCTGCACACTGCCACTTCAACGAAAAGTATTATATTTATATAAAAAGGATATATTTTTATTAATTAACGGAATGTGTAAGTAAATAGGATAATGTGAGTACTACTTGAAAATGTATTGTAACTTGCGGCAATTCGCTTGCTCGCGTGTCTGTAACTTGCAAAAAGTTACAAACTAAAGTTACGATTACCAATTTCCTGTAAATTTTCTAGTTTTTGCATCAAGTTTATTATGGAAAGCGTTCAAGGTGAATTAAATAGTGTCATAATGTTACTAACAGTGGTAGGTATGATTTAAATTAATGATACAAAGAACGAACAGAAGAAAAAGATAGATTTGAATAGAGGGGTTGTTAGGAAATCTTGCTTTTGGCAAAGGCTACTGGTATATATGTAGCTGTCGCGTACGTTGGCGAAAATATACATGCCTATGAGTATATTTTATACATGGCAGGCTGCACTCTTTGCAATATCCAAATTCGTGTCAAAAAGTAGCTACCAGCACGTTCAAAAATACCTGGTTTGTAAGTGCGCATGTATATTCTCTGCTCATATTTTTGCATTTTTATTTTGGACTAGCGTTCCGCCCCCGACTACGCCCGGCGTGCAATTTTTATATACCCTAAAACATTCCCCGTTTATCCCTCTTTCCATTGGTGAAAACCGAATTAAAATCGGTCTATCCGTTCACGCGTGATGCCGTGACCAGGGGAAATAGGGATTCATTTTTATATATAAGATAGATTTGAGTAAATAGTGTAACGAGTGTGTCATTCATTACAAAAGGTCGTAAGTCCGTGACGCGGCGTCGCTGGGAATACGGCCATGGTGAATTCAAGTTACGGCGGCTTTTGGAGCGGCGGAGGTTCACTCGGGTGCATTCGGACGACTCTGACGACGAGCCCGCGCCCATGTTGTCGCCGCAGCCGCCGGCCAACGCGTGATGCTATCATCTGCACATTTGAATTTCGAACAACCTACACACCTACAACTCGTTCACATTTTCTCTGCAACTCGCTGAAATGCGATGCCCCTGCTGCTACCCTCTCCACCGCCCCACGCGTCATATGGTTGGCCAGTATCAGCTCAAGCCGAAATGACATCATCGACACCAGGTGTAGAGATAATGTGACCGGGTTATACTACAATAGCTAAACACACGGACGGTGATTGTGGCACAGAGAATGAATGAATTTTCCTTGCAATTATACATATGTATGATAATGCGTCATTCATTATCACACTTAGAAGTATTGTAATAATAATAATATTAATTATAATAATTACAATTATCGTCCCGATAGTTGTAACGGTGAACGGTCTTATAGCGAAGAGTCTCTCACTAGATGGCTGGATCAACAGACACAGAAGACGGTACTTCTTGACACGTATTGTCAGGAGGTTCCACACTCTGTATGAATTAAAATATTTAATTAATTAATTATTAATATAATTGTTCATTAAAATTATATTTCTTTATTGTGTCGTAACATAACGAGTCTATTAAGTCCAGTGCATTCGTAACTGGCACCAATCTCTTTATCTTTGTTGGGTGCCAATCACGAGCCACGTTTGCCTGAGCTGAGGCCAAAAAGTAGTTTGACCTTATATTTGTCAAATATGCATGATGTCTTTATTCATGTGAAATATTTGTTGAGCGTCCTACATACCTATGTTAAACCGTGAACTTGTAAACATTTCGTTTCCGCCATGCTTGTACATAAACAAGCAGAAACGAGACGGAATGCGCATAATAAAGAGAATAGGATACAAAAACTGTTATTACTTTGAACAGAACCTCCGTACCACGCCTTATTTGGCGGGAGTTTTTTTTTATGTTAAGATCGGTAGACAGGCTGACGGTCCACTTGATGGTAGGTGACTACCGTCGCCTATAACACAAGCAACGCCAAAGTACGCTGCCGACTACAGTAGGATTAAGGATAAGGGATTAGGAGGGAATAGGGAAATGGGCTCTGGCATCCCTTACTCACTCACCGAAACACAACAGCACATGTGCTGTTATTTCACGGTGGTCTTCTTTAAGGGGGTGGTTACTGTCGCCAGACGGGCTGTCGCAGAAATCGTGAAATGTTTTGTCCATACCTAAACATTAACTAGGTACCTGATTAAAGCTAACAAAAACTAAATTAGTATTACATTTATTATTAATTTCAGCAAATATGTTGCCCTTTTGCGTCTATATTCGCCGTCACGAGAAGCTGTAAACGACGTGAACAAACAAACTTGCCACACAGGCAAATTATTAACGTATCTGTATAGCACATACTTCGACGCTCGCAAGCAATTTAATTTGACTATAAAGAATCATAAGAAGTCATACTCATACGTCATTCGAATGGGATGGATGCGCATGGGGTTGCTTGTTGTTTTTGCGGATTAGGTTATATTATATTGGTTTTTATTTAATTTTATTTTTACTACTTAGAAATTAATGTATTGATTAATTGTTGTGTTACATAATTATATTTCTTATTAGAACCAAATGTTGTGAACCCCTGAATGTTTATTTACATAATTTACAGCTTCTCGTAACGGCGACTTTGTATTTATTTTTAACCAAGTCTTCGCTATTTGAATATTTTCATAATGACGAAATAACATCAATTTAGCATTGTAAGCTATTATATTGGTATTCATTGTATTTTACAGTTTTAAATGAGCAAATAAGAAGGAAAGAGAAATTCCCCTAAGGCCGGCCAAATACATACGTTTTCCGAATTCGTTTTCCGCGTTCGGAGACCCGAATGCATCAAATCGATAGAAAATACATTGACTGCAGCACACATTCGTGTTTTTTCCGTACGGAATACATTCAGTACGTACGTTTCGAATGTGGGTCCGTGCGTTCGGAAACCCCTTACGGAAAAAACCTAATGACGTCATGCGGAACGCAGCGCCTGCATACATTTTGTTTGTTTCGGCGCACACGTTCGGAACCGTGAATTGTTTGTTTTGTGTTGTGTGTTTTTCACGTCCATCACGAGTGCATCAATACAATGTGTGAAGCAGAAGCTTAAGTTTAGCTGTTGAAAAACATCCCTGCTTATTGAATATAGACGACAACATAGATAAAGCTCACTTTAGATAATGCAATCGCAATTAAATCGTTGTTCTCCATGGTCGTGCGTTCACAAAGCCACCACTGAACGTACTAGCAGTATAATATTCCGAATGCAAATTCCAAACGTCTGCGCTAGGCACACGGAATTCCGAATACGGAAAACGTATGTATGAGCCCAGGCTAAAACACATTTTTTTCAGTCAGTAACACCGACAGGTGTTTTTAATTATTAATTTTATTATTTATTACAATGTAATTTTTTTAAATTTGACATGCAACTCTTTCAAGTAAGTATGTGAATGTATTTATTGTTGAATGTTTTTTACATTGTTAACACATATTATTTTAATATTTTGTGCAAGTTTGTTTAGTTATAAATATAAAGTACTGACGTGGAGAAATCTTCCAATCTTTTAAAGAAAATGAATATACGAGTTTTAGATAATACAGTAGGCGCGATAAGTTCTCATGCCCTTCGGGGCCCGAGCGAAGCGCGGGGGCGGCTTCCCCCGCTTTGACTCATTCCACCAAATTCGTCTGCTGTGTCTAGTGTTGTGTATGACATATGACGCACGCTTGTCGAAACCGAATATTAGTCCCTATTGAGTTGTTTTTTTTATAAACCATGAATTTTGCCTTCTATTAATCTAATTTAATGAGAAAAGGTAGAGAAATGAAAAATTTATTGTCGACTAATTATCGATATCATGCATATTACCATAATTGATTAGGTTACATACAACACATCCTCAGAATAGATATGAACTCGCGCGCCTACAGTATACAAGTAATAAGTAATTTTCTATTATTCGTTTTTGAATGAATTTGTCCATGAATGTGAGCATAAATGTAAAAAGTATTGTTGTAAATAATGCCTTTATTGACCTATTTACATGTAATAATGTTATTATTTGTGTATGCATCATTTTCTTGCAACCCTATTACTTACCTAATTCATTTAAAAAATGCTCAAAAAATTAAAACACGTTTTTATAAAATTCCCCTTTATTTTTTCAGTAGGTAATAATTTTACATTCTCGTGGCGATTATAATATGGTTTCTCGGAGATATTTTGGGGTCGAATACTGGCTGAATATCGCACGAAAAACCTTTAAAAAAAAACAAACAATTTATATAAGTACATCTATCTCCCATCAATCAAAACAACACTGCCATTGTGAACAGTCTTTAATAAGTCAACATTTCTTATAATATGAACACCATAATTACATAGTGTTAGGCATTAACTTATCACACATCAAAGAATTTACGTGTAATAACATAAAAACAATATTAATCTGAGTAAATTTAATAAGCAGTGATAGTCAACTCTACCTTTTATGATCTCATATTATGACATTAAGTGATGAAAAACAAAGAAAAAGCCCGTCATGTTACGCGATTATTTAAGAAAATAGTCCTTTAAAAATATGTGTTTCACTGTGGATTATAGATAGGATACGGTAACAATTAACATGGTGTCAAATTTCAAATTTGATGCATTTGAGAAAGGTGGTTTTTTGCAAAATCCTTGATATTTGCAAACAAGCACAAAACTTTTCGATGTGTCTAGTTAATTTAGGATTTTTCAAAAATATAATTATCTGAGTTATATAACACCAAGTATTATTAAGACAAGTTTCTATAAAACCGAAGTGAATATGCGAACGAATAAATATTGTGATAACTTCTAATATTTCTACAATATTTGCGATATTGTTAGGACACAGCATTATTTTATAACGAGATGAACGAAATCTCCTTCCGGGCAAAAGACACCTGGTTTCAAAATAAATAGTATCAAATTGGTCAATTAATGTTATTAAATTTCTCAGGCACTTTTTTAATATAAATTTACGGTACATAATGGAGTACATAAGAATACAACAGTCATACTTGTGTGCACAAGTATGAAAGACTGCGTCAGCTATGCTATTGGGTTTCATTATGTAAACAGATATTTACTATTATCATCAAAAACTAAGACCAAATAGGTCTTAGTTTTTGGAAAGATCTTGAAAACAACCAAGATGTTTGGATTTTTTTATAGTTTGCAAATATGTCGTTGTTGCAAACCTTTGCAATAATTGTGCAAGAATATTAGCAAAAAATTACCGAATTTTTCAAAAATTCTACTTCACATATATTACGCAATGTAGCCTTAATTTTAATATACTGTAAAGGCAAGTTATCAAGTTAATCTTATTTTACTATCAATATAGTTATTATTTTTATGTAAATAAAACGAATTTGCATTTCA
Organism: Bembecia ichneumoniformis; assembly: GCA_910589475.2. Taxonomy (NCBI): domain Eukaryota; kingdom Metazoa; phylum Arthropoda; class Insecta; order Lepidoptera; family Sesiidae; genus Bembecia; species Bembecia ichneumoniformis. The sequence continues at coordinate 3,088,646 of OU342520.1, forward strand.
AGTTCATGGAAATCCTGATAGTAATCATTTATTGCATTATTGAAGTTTGTACTTTTTTTGTACATGCGACGACATGTACAAAAAATAAGCCCTCACCAAGCTTACACAATGTAAGTTACTCATTAAGTACACAAAGTCCGCTCTGGCCACGTGGTCCGACTGGCTTTGTCCTACCGATCGGACAACATGAACATTTTTTTCCTGTTGGTTCGATTAATCGGACTACAAGGAATTGTAATTCCGTTTCGTCCCACCGATCGGACGACATGAACTTTTGTTTCCTGTTGGTTCGATTAATCGGACTACAAGGAATTGTAATTCCGCTTTGTCCGACTGATCGGACAACATAAACTTTTTTTCCTGTAACCTCAAGTAGTTATGTAGTACATTTTCACACTGATATAAACTTATAACTTTTTAAAAGTAAGAATGACTGTCCAATTTTAATGTCATTTGACTACTATTTTTTGACATATTGACCAAATGTTTCCTCTACAACCACATAAAACAAAGTATTGAACGTCAAGCATTGAATATTACAACAAAAAAGAATTAGTCTAATAGGTGCGATCTTTCTCAAGTTATGCCCGAACATACACATTTGGTAATTCATTTTTATTTATAAGAAAGAAGAGAAGATATAACAGACCACACAGTTGAACATATAACCTCCTCCTTTTTTAAAATTTGTAAGTTGTAATTGTAAAAATCTACTTATGGTCTCCTCTATTCCACTAAGTTTATCTTAAAGTTTAACTAGGTGAACTAATAAAATCTATGTATGATGTTCATTAATTTTATTATTACCGGCCCATGACGCTGGTTATGTACAAAGAAAAATGTACAAATACAAGCTTCGCTTAGTGCAAGGGCCGCTGGTAACTGTGAATTGGATAGTTTTAAGATAAAAAACTTTTGTATTTATAAATATTGTTAAATTGTTTGGCAATAAAGATTTATTAAGATTTATTTATTAAAAAAAAGTAGTAGGTATAACAAAACTTAAATTTTAATAAAATTTCACCACTTGAAATTAATAAGGGTCTCAACTCCACAAAATAATTCAAACTCAAATGTACATAGGTATACATATAATCGTAAACGAGTCGTCTCTGTACATTAATTATTTTTTCAAAAAAACATTATAGGCATACTTATGTTACTGAAGTCAAAAAAATAGTTTTTAGAATTTTTGTCTGTTTGTCTGTGCGTTTGTGCACGCTAATTTCAGAAAGAACTTAACCGATTTTTCACTGATGTATAACATTTGACATTGTCTTTATATTATTTCCTAGGAAGGTTACCTAATACGCAGTATGCAAGTCGCGTTACTTATGTTTAGAACGCGTGGTCCGATCGGTGGGACAACGTGGTCTAAGAAAAAGCTAGTTTCTATAGTTCGATTGTTAATCTAACTAACCGGAAATGAAAAGTTCACGTCGTCCGATCGGTAGGACCACGTGGTCTAAGAAAACGATAGTTTCAATAGTCCGATTAGTTAATCGAACCAACAGGAAAAAAATGTTCATGTCGTCCGATCGGTAGGACAAAGACAGTCGGACCACGTGGCCAGAGCGACAAAGTCACAGTGCCAAATTAAATTAAGTATAGATAAAACTAAATAAAAGTATCATGCAAGCAAATCTCTAACTTTATATAAAGCAAGTTATATAAAATAATTTCTTTTATTTATTTATTTTCTAAATGAGTCATTGCAAAAATATCATGAATGTGAGCTTTAAAAATGCTATATACGTATGAGTTCGTTGCCAAAGTCATACAATCACAACTAATCCATACAATCACTGCTACAATCCATACAAATGTATTATGTGTAAATTAATTAGTGTTAATAGATGTATTTATTTTTGTCTCGTAATATTAAATTAAATAGATTTATGAAATGCTAAAACTATTTTTCATTTTTTATTTTTATTTTTTTAATTAAAAACTCTAACCTCCGTTTTGCTGACGACATAATAGTCATTCTGGCACAGTTATGGATGTTGGACTCAACGTCGCCTCTCGGCGCGTAGGACTTGGGATGAATTTGTACAAGACAAAAGTCACGTTCAACGAAACTATTTTCCCAGGACCTGTTACAGTAGAGTGTGACTCTTGAAGTTGTGCAGGATTACGTTTATTTGGGGCAAACGATCCAGTTAGGCGGGACTTGACAAAAACGTTGACAGCTTTGACAGGTATAACCGATGGGGTAGAAAGGGTCTGTAATGGAGGCCACGAATTGGGGAACACAGCGTGAGACGCCCTGCAGTCAGGTGAACAGACAATCTGAAAGGCTTCGCGGCAAGTGGCTAGATGTGAAGAACAGAGGACCGTGCGTGGTGGCGAACCTTGGGAGAAGCCTACATCTAGCAGTGGAGTGACACAGGCTGATGATAATAAATATCTGTTTACATAATGAAACCCAATAGGATCTGACGCAGTTTTTCATAATTGTGCACACAAGTATGAAAAACTGCGTCAACTATGAAAGCTAAGCTTAAAATAAGTTATCTTATCTTTCGGTAAGCATCCAGCCTAAGTCTTGGTTTCATGTCACTTACCATGTTCAATAACATAGAGCAGTCTATCCAAAAGCAGCACAGTCTCTACAAGCGGCGCAAGAGCAAGACGGAGAGTGTACAAGATGACCACGTGGCGCCATCTAGCGACGTCCTTTTCACCCCTTGACCATATTTCCGGCGAGGACGGCAGAACTATACCGAGCTTATCAACTGCTTGAGTGCAGTATCTGAAAACAAAAAAGTACTTGTAATATGGAGGGAGTTGTTATCTACATTATTATTTCCAACTTTATGCAAATGACTTCAAAGCAACACATACCATGTTAGCAATTGGCATGTGTGTTTTCAAAAATATTTTTAAAATAAAAAAATACAATTAAAATTTTGTCTTGGCAGAGCCTTAGGGTTGTCTTTTTATACTACTTTATAAAAATTATATTAATTATTTACTAAAGCGAGGCCAGCTCTTGCTGTCTTGCTTTTGCGTTGTCTTGAAAGCAACCATGGTAAATAAACTTTCACGTGTACATAAAATCCTTTTCCTATTAATGTCGGCAGCGCACATAAAAAGAGTTATTAAAACACATAAAACATAAAATATTTTTACTTGTTTAGACGACAGTAACCACCTACCATCATGTGGATCGTCAGTCGGCCTGCCGACTTTTTCATAAAAAAGACAAAAATCTAAAAAAAAAAATTAAAAAAAAGGACAAAAAATACAGAAAACAGATAATGCAACATACAGTGAAATACAATACAAGCTGACCAGGGGCGACTAAAAGCAGAGCCTTTAAAATGTCAAGGCGCTCTGCACCCTCCAACCAAATTACCTACCTAAATACTATAATCGTTTACCTATGAAAAGTCATTGTGTCAGAATGTTTGATGCTTCTAACTTGTGTGTGCTTTAGTTTGGGGTCACATTCCACTAGCATTCTTTCAAGGGCTGCCCTGTAAGCATGAACCTGAAATCAATTGAATCAATTTCAGTACCAAACCTGAAGTTTGCAAACATTGAAATAAATTCTGAGGATTTATTAAATTTGCCTTCAAATTCAGCTGCCGTTTAAATAAATTTGACATAGGCATGCACATTTCGGCTATTCTCGGCAATACTCAACGGGCGACTATCCTCGCCCAATGATCCATCGCATCGCATTTCCCGCCCTAACCTTTTATTCGCTTAGATTGGTTTCTTTTTCGTTAAGAAAATAATTATTAAAAAGTGCAAAAATCTAGTGGGAAATTCAAAATACTTGAAACAGTCAGGTCGAATGTGACGTCAAAGTCTATAATTACAGTTCCAACAAGCGCATAGATGTTTCATTTTTTACATTTGTTATTGTGGACTGTGACGTCACGTCAAGCGCGCCAAAAGGGCGGGTGTTTTAAAGTGCCAGTAACTGTTAATTAAAAAAAAAAAATTTTTGTTTTTTGGTGCTGAATATTTTTTTTGCGGTTATTTAACGATAAAACCCATCATACAAAAATATTTTAAAAAATTGTGCATACTCCTTGGCAGCATTTACCTTTAAATTTTCATAATTTCCATTTGTCAATCTATCAATATAAACTTCGATGGCATGACATGCAATCTCTTTACTGGCATAAGACAATGTATTGTCTAAACTCCTCACAAATTGACTCATCGGATACCCATCACTCGTCAGTTTCATGTAGCAGCAGCCAACAATGCAGATGAATTTCACATTTTTACAATTAGCAAAGTGCTTCAACAACAAAGGTCCTAAATCACCACAGGGATGGAGGCCTATCAGGCCATACTCTCCTATCTTAGTACTTAAACTGTTTAATTGATCATCTGAGGTCAATTTCAAGTTTATATGCTCGGGTCTTCGTAGTTGTGTTATCTGTTCTTTGGACAGGTGTTTACTAGCAGTATATTCAAGCTCCAAATCAAGTTTTCTATAAAAGAAATGTTACATAATTTAGGTGGAAGCAAATTAAAAATTGGAACTGTCATCAACTATTATTATTAATAACTGTATTGAATATTATTATTATTAATAATAATAGAAGTCTATTGAACTGCCAATGGCTCACAGAAAAAGCTCATGGTGACACTATTTTTAGTAGTGGCAGGCATACTGCGTTTTGCAGTCATTTGGGCAGCCCTTCCTTGTCCCTTATCCTTAATCCTACCGCTGTTGCCACCTATAGGTTATAGGTGACCATAGTCACCCGCCATCAAATAGACAGTCAGCCCGTCTGTCGACCTTAACATATAAAAAAATATACTAGCGACCCATCTCAAGCTTCGCACGGTTGCAACTTTTGTCTGCAAATTAATGACACAAGCCTTTCTCATTCATCATTCTTTCCAGTAGCGAAAAACTGTATCAAAATTATTTGGGTGGTTTAGAAGTTACCAAGAAACAGACAGTGACTTTATTTTAATAAATAGCCTTTTCCGGTGACTACGTCCACATATCTAATAGTATGATGATATATAGCCCGTTACCTTCCTCAAGAACTAGGCTATCAATGCAAAAATGGTAATCCCATAGTTTAACATATGCAACCAAACAAACAAAGTTATTAAAATTATTAGTTATTATTATTAGTAAAGTTATTAAAACTACAAATGCTATAATGATTTTATTAAATCTATGCATGAACAGACTAACAACCTACAAATCTTATATTCATAAGTACTATTTATCAGCCATCAGCTTCGAAATCTATAATTGATGTTGAATTAAATTTATACAAAATGGTTGAATTATCCTGCGAGCAGAATCTCAAGATTCATTTATTTTATCAACCTTTCGTATTGGAACCCAAATATATTAAAAATATCAACAAAAAAAATTTTGTAAGTAATTTTTTTTAAAAGTTAATTCTTTACCTACCAAAGGTACACACCTAGCATCCATCGTTAAAGAGGATTGACACTCAATTCCACATGCATACATGTTATGTTTATAAGCTAATATGCGCACTAAGTGTCCCAAGCCTGAACCAAAGTCCACGACTGCATCGCAACCAGATTTCCCAGCTGTCCTCCTAACTACAAGAGACATTAAACTGATTTCATGCCTCTTTTTTAACTTTACATGTTTGAGAAAGAGATTTTTTAATTGTAGATTTGTGTTACTCTTGACAAGCTCCTCGCTTACCACTTCACAAATTTGCATTTTTCTTGGTATGCTTAAAACATCTATTGTTTTTAAAAAAGCAAGGAGAGACAGAGGAAAAACTTTATTTACTGGTTTCCCACTTAGTATGTCACCAATAATATCAGGTTCCACATCTTGAAAACTTTCTCGCCACTTGTCAGGCAACTTTGCCCAATGGTCATCCACAAAAAAATCCTATAACAGAAAATATTTGTTTACTTATTATAAAATATTAGCTTTCGCCAGTGACTTTTCTTAGGTGTTAAAACATTTATTCAGTCTTTATTCCTCATATGTTTTTGTAGGCCATTGAGTTATTCTTCCATTTTTAAATAGAAAAAAATATATATTTAATTTTGTATTAATTTGTAGGGAAAACATCACAAAATTACCAAAAAAACAAAAAAGAGATTTTGCTTATCCAATCGCTGCTAAACTTCTCAACACAGACGGATTTTTTTTTTTTTTATAATGATTTAACAACACTAAACATTAATACCTAATTTACTTACCAACACATATAAATTTAAAAGCCATTCAAACATTTTTACAACTTTATATGCTAACTTTATTGTTATTTCTAAATCAGATTTTTGTGACTGTGGCATTGTAAAGTCCACTAATAGTGTATAACGATTAGTGATGTACTGGTTTCCAACAATTATTAAGTATTTGACAATTATTTGGAAATTATTATCTCAATGTTTGGAAATAATATTTAATATTTTTGGTTACGTACACTTACGTTTTGGATTTTGAATAAAGTGAGCGTCAAAAAGGGTGATAAGCTGAGAGCAAAGAGTATATAATCACCAAAGACTACAATATGTATTAGCGGTGAATAATCACTAAAACGAAACGTAGTGATTATTTATATACTCTTTGATAATCACTACGTTTGCTGAGAGGGTCAAAGATGTTGTATTAGTCTGTGAGGGTGATAGGCTTAGAGCAAGGAACATAGTACTCTCTAGGCTGAGAGTGGTTGAGAGGGTGAGAGACTGAGCACAGACAGACTAAAGTACAGAGTACTAGAGTAGAGAGCACAATGACTAGAGCACGCATATGGAAAATCGTGAACTGTCAATGTCAAATTATTCCATTACGCTCTCGCTAGCGAGATGGACACAATATGATGGACATGTGAGTAGTATCGTAAACTCACGTAAACTCATGCTAAAGCCACAGAACATATATACTCTCTATAGAGAGAGACTGAGAGCACTGTGGCTCTAGATAAGTTTACGATACTACACCAATTCTACACTCGCTAGCGAGAACGTAAAACTTTTGTATGGAAAATCGTGAACTGTCAATGTCAAATTATCAATTTTCCATATAAATGTTTTACGCTCTCGATAGCGAGTGTACTGTGTAGTATCGTAAACTCATGCTAGAGCCACTGATCGCCTAAATTTTTTTTCGTTACTTACCTGTATGAAAAACAAAACATTTAATTATTTGATCACTACGTCTATTGGATATAAAGCGCTGCTTATTCCAAGTTATTTCAAAACTAAATTTGCTTTTTACGAGTAGAAAATAACAATTCTCTTCATTAGTTATATGGCAATATTTCATTTAATGCTATTATTATAGACATAAGAGCGATGCTTATTCAGTTATTTTAAAATTGTTTTATCATTAACTGTATGAAAACTTTCGAAACATTTCATTCTTTTCTTTTATGCTATTGAATATATATATAGCCCTGAGACCGATTAAAAACTAGATCGGTTTTTGTCGGATTGAGATAGAGCCGCTACTTATTAAAAAAAAGGTAAAAATTTATTTAAGATAAAATAAAACACCGATATTTGAATAAAAATTCGTTTATTTTTGTGTATAAGTACAAGTCAAATGGGCCTAATCACACTTACAGTATTTGGTTTCTATATGGCCAATGATTTATAAACCAATGAGTTCATATTAAAGCTACCTATACCTTACAAATAAAACGTATTAAAAATATAAACGTACATTACCAAAAAAAAGGTAACTTACATTCCGTATTACACTTAGAACCTAGTACCTAATAACATTACAGGCAAATAATAAATAAAAAATGTCATTTAATTTGTTCTATGTAAAACTTATATTAAGTAAAATATGCCTAATAAATGAGCTGGATTAAAAAACACAACCTAAGATTAAAAATATCTTATAAGAGTATAAATCTCAATTCAGAAAAACCTAAAACAAAATTACAATAAATGAGCAAAAAAAAATTAAAGTTATCTTAAATATAATTTAAAGCCAATAACAATTGTAAAAATAGGTTTTTATAATTAGTATTATTTTAGCAGATCTATCTTCAGAGTACTTATTTACCTAATACATTTTTTCTTAAAGGCATATCACCGCGATTAAACATTGTATTTCAGGCAGAATTTTAATTATATGTTCTTACATAAATCTAAAAGAAATTATAACTTGGGACTGCAAATATGGGTGGTACCTGATATAAAATCTGAAATAAGCCTTATCGTGACTATGTTTCAGGGATACTCCTTTGTTAATTCCAATAAAGAAAATTGAACTGGGTAACTCACTAATAAAAATAACTAATTTACTTTTTTGCAACTCACAACTAGTCTTTGTTAATTGCTTCTTAATTAATTAATTATTCTAAATTAATATATTTTCAAAATTGTATAGATATGAGTGTGCCTTTGTCAATTATAATAAATTAAGTATTTAATTACATATTATTAATAATAAATTAATAAAGTACATAAACTTTTTCTTTTGTAATCATATAATTAGTTCAATTTTCTTTATATGCCAGTCACACTGAAATTTGGAAAATCACAATATGGGATGTATTGCGATATTCCAAATTACTTTTCTATATGATTTCTATAAGACAAAAATAGCATAGCAAATAGCAAAAGATAGTGAATAAAAGCCCTAGGACAAACATTAGTGTAATGGAATGTAATAAAAATGTATCAAAACTAATATTGACAATTACTTAAGAGTGACAGTGTTTTTAACTCTATAAATTCTAAGGCAAAATTTTTGGAAATAGCATGAGATTCTCTGTATCAAACTCAGATTTAAAGCGTGAGATTCGTTTCTAAGCGACAATGCATTCTCCACACAAAACTGGTCATGTGGCGTCGGAAACTTCGGTAAAGCTTCTGTACAAAAATGCGGGTAGTAAGAGAATTCTTCAAATAAGCCTAAATAGTAATACCTTTTGGCTTCCTTCCGTATATTTTCATCTAAACTACAAGGGGAAGCCAAATAAAACCTGTACGGTTTCTTATATCTCTTCATAATAGATTCCGAATTAGTAATCAAGTCATCAACTGTCTCAAACAACTTGTTCATAGGAATAGAACCGTATTTATGTATGAACGTAGATTTCTCTAACATATATTTCTGACCAGTCTTTCTGTTTGTCCAAATTTTTGTTGTACTCTCCAATTGAAGTAAAAACGTTGGTATACTGTAACTATGTGTGGTCATCACGTGAATGTTTACACCATAATTATTCTGTATTTCCCTATGAATGTCCGACGTTAAGGGTACAATGCCGCCTTGGTGCACAAAACCATAGAACAAGGTTAATAGTACATTCAAAGTGTACCAAGTGTAGAGAGAGAATTTTTTAAATCTACCCACACTCTGTCCGTCACATTCATTTACATATAATTGATTACCAAAAAGGTAGACAAGAGGTGTAAGAACTGGAATGATAAACCTAGCTTCCTGATGAGGAAAGAGGGACAGTAGAGCCACTGGTATAATCATCGAGAGTAGCATTAATCCTGTAATGCTTTGTATTCTTGGTAGTTTGCTGTAATGGCCACATATGAATCTGCAAAAAAAAAGTAGAAATTAGTGTTTAAATATGTACGAAATTTTTCCCAGACAACGATCTTATTTTATTTTACTAATGTTATAAATAAAAAAGTTTTAAAAGTCATTTCTTCTTTTTTAGCGTAGCTTGGCTATCTGAACCATTTGTTCCGAACCTATGAATGTACGTAACTTCATCATAAACCTCTCAATAGATTATGATGAAACATGGCTGACACATGATTATTTTTTCTGAGCACACACAGTTATTATGAAGATAACTGATCCTTTTTCCATTTCACTTCGCTATTCTACTTTCTTTAGATTTGATTAATCAATACTAGTAATTTAAGGAGACAGAGAGGTGATTTTATAAGTTTGTTTTATATATGTTTTAAGCATAATCTCTGACACCACAACTGGAGCTATCGTTTTGAAATGAGGAAATTTTTTTTTCACATTTTAAAGTGCAAGTGAAAAATTTGTATCAGAGCAAGACCACGGAGTGATGGTCTTGTTTCTTATATATTACGCTTTTTTTCTATAAATGACAGTCTTTGCCTTGTTTGTCTTCGTTATGATAGCACAAAAAGAAATAGAGTAGACTTGCCAGAAAATATTAACTTAATAAAAGGTGTTCGCCATCTGTTATGAATAGGAAACAATATCACCTTCTGGTAGATTGAGTAATTTTTTTTATTTTATTTTACACTAACTTTGCCTATGGGCTAAAGGATGGCACGGCAGAGTATTTAAATTTTTTCATTTAATTTTTAACCTTAAAGGCTTTTAATATAATTCAAATTTTATTGTGTTATGCTATTGCGGAATGCCTCAGCGCGACGATTGTTGCCCTAGCATAATACAATGCAATTTAAATTATATTGGAAGCACTTAATGTACAAAATTCTGTAAAAAATAATAATTGAATTCTTTGCCATGCTGCCCTCCAATTTGCGCAAGCCCTATAACGTTTTTTAGAAGTGGTTACATACAAGATTCAATTTACGCGTATCGCCATACCGAATAATTATTATCAAAATCTATTCAGTGGTTTAACCGTAAAAACTTCTTTCGCAATTATAGTAATTCATAAGAACTTTTATAATATTAATAACGGCCACCACTACACGAGCCCATTGGATGAGTGGTTAGGGTGCTTGCCTTAACACTCTGTTCTAGGGTACCCGAGCTTTGAAAACCTTCAAAGGGTCAACTTTGAAAAATGAACTTTTCAAATTTGTCTCTGGCCTGGATCTGGAAAGTAGTGGCAGGGCACACTGCGTTTCGCAGTCTTTTGTGCAGCCCGTCTGGCGGCAGTAACCACCCCCTTACAGAAGACCACCGTGAAATAACAGCATATGTTTTGTTTCGCTGAATGAAGTAAGGGATGCCAGAGCCCATTTCTCTATAGGCGACGGTAGCCATCTACCATCAAGTGAATCGTCATACTGCCTGCCGATCTTAACATTAAAAAAAAACTAGTAAATAAATTAGAAATTACTACAATAATTACCTGTATGTATTAACAGATATGGTGATAAAGGCGAAAACAACGAGCACATTGAAAAGCAATGGCAAATTAACAGCAACATGAAGCCAACGCGGATGTAGTCCGTGCTGCGTTAGATTCTTTGTATTCGAATTGTATCTCAGGAAATTCAATGGAGTTACGACCCAATTGTCCCATGAAATCTTCAATGACTCTATTTCGGCAAGCGTAAGGTAGCCATAATAGAAAGAGTCCACCAATATTAGTAAAATAACAGCAGGTATACAACATAACATGAGGACAAAGAATCTGTAATTGAAGTCTTTGAAACTTACAACCGTTGAGCCTAGCCCCCGATTCAACCAAAAGAATATAGGTGGTATGGCAAAGCCAACAAAAGTCGGCCTATTAAAAACACCCACAACTACTAAGGTAGCTATAACGAACACATGATTCAAGGAATGTTCAGGCAAAAGCAATTTTAGTTTGAACAATTTGACTTTTTCTACCGGAGTTGTCGCTTTGCTGTATTTTTCTTTTATAAATTCATCGTGATATATTACTCGATCAGATTTACACATACACTTAGACACTAGGAGAAGTAGCATAGAGAAAAATATCATCTCAAATGCATTAGAAAATGATCTACAACAATAGACAAGGATGACATATGAACTGGCAAATATTTTTAATCTGTTTCTGAAATTTTGTCCGTATAAAAGACATATTTTATATAGGCAATAGTCGTTTATGAAAGACAATAAACAAATAAAAAGTCTTGGTATAACAAGTAAAAAGTATGGCGTTTTCAAATCGGTATTTAAATAATACTTTGCATAAGGATTTGTGACACGGATAAAGTGTAGAGGTGGGCCTAATACCATTTTTGGTATAAATATGTTTCTGATGGGAAACTGTGGATTAAACTCCCAAGTTCTGGACACATCCACATTAAGGATATCACCTGAAACAAATAAGGAGGACTTTAATGTCATACAGATATCAATTTTTATTTACTAGCTGACCCGATATACATTATTGTTTCAAAAGCTATTGGACTGGCAGCTGATGTATAATGGGATTTTAAAAGAGTATAATAATATGTCAGCCTCCTCTAAGTAAAATAATTTGGATTAAAAACTTTTTTATATTAATTTACATATATTAACATGAAGTTATGTAATTTTATGATTCCTAGAAATAAAAAACGCACTGTAAATAAAGTAAAAAAGGGAACGAATTAATCAAATGACCTGAACCCACCTGACCTGAAATCAGGAAATTGTTACTGTATACTAGTTACTGGATAAATTAATAAAAAATATTGAGAAATTGGAAGGGACATAAATTTAAGATCTCAGACCAACAAAAACTAAAGACAGAGCCCTTACGAAGACAAACTTTTAGAAAATGAAGCGGGTTCGGTGAAGATGTGTATGTAACTTACGTGTTGTATAGTGTCTATGTGTTTGTGTCTGCAATTATTGCCCACTAACAACTTTTATCCCAATTCATTATATTTTATAATACTTATTGGACAAAAAATATAGTTCTTCTTCTTTATTATTATTTTAGTTATGGCTCCATCAGATCTTCCAGTGGCACTGGTTAAAAATATAAAAAACTCAAAATTCAAATTAGCTGATCCCGAAACTAGTCATTCATGTCAAGTACAATTTTTTTTCTTTAAATTTTCCAACAGGGTCCATCAAGTCGAAAGCAGTCATGTCCAAAAAATATAGTTAGATATATCAACTACTTGCATCAGTCTTTCAAGCAGTCGTTTCTTTTTTTATGTTAAAGTCGACAGACGGACTGACGGTCCACTTGATGGTAGGTGGCTACCGTCGCCTATAACACAAACAACGCCTAAAGCTGCTGCAAGTGCGTTGCCGACTACAGTAGGATTGGATAAGGGATTAGGAGGGGGATAAGGAAATGGGCTCTGGCATCCCTTACTCACTCACCGAAACACAACAGCACATATATGCTGTTATTTCACGGCGGTATTCTGTAAGGAGGTGGTTACTGCCGCCAGGCGGGCTGCCCAAATGACTGCAAAACGCAGTGTGCCCTACCACTACTTTTCAAATCCAGACCAGTCAATTTTGAAAATTACATTAAAATTTCCAAAGTTAACCACGCCAGGAATCGAACCCGGAGCCCCTGAGACGTTAGGCAAGCACTCTTGCCACTCAAGACTCAAGTTATTCTATTGTAGAATCGTCTTCCTATTACCTGCCTCACTTTAGGGTTAGTATTGTTCTGTCTATAGTTTTTGTTGGTCTGAGTAGATAACTAAAATATTATTTATTGTAAAATGTAGTACAAACTATCTTGTTTCAATGTACGACGTGCAAATTTGATTTAACGCTCTTAGAACTGAAACTGATTGAAAAAAAAAAGCAAAATCTTTTAAAATTAAGTATACCTGCAACAATTTCAATATTTTGAAAGAATTCATCTGGATGTATATACCCTCGCTGTGGTAAAACTGTTAATAAGAATCGCAACCCCACAAGCAACCAATACGAGAGCGGTAATTTTACTTGGTTATTGAATGAAATTGCCTTCAATATTTCACTTTTTAAAAACATTATCTTACCGCTTTTGCGGAGGATTAACTATATTTGATTGGTGTACTGATAAGGATTAACTAGGTTTGATTGGTGTTCTGTTATCAATCAATAACTCAGTGATGCCATATGATATGCCATCGTGCAGTTTACATACGATAATTTTAATTTTATTTGAAAACAAGCATAAAATAATACAAATTTGCCGAAAAAGAAGAAACCGTAAAATTAAATTGACATTGACAGTGACAGCACTATGACTGCAACAGAACAAGTAAGTTATTATAAAACAAACGTGCGAAGGATTTTGTTAGTAAAACAGGATGTTTTTATATGTTAACTACATGAGGTTTGATATGATACTTGCTTCAGATTGGTTAAATAAAGACAAGCCCAACATCCTGACACGTCCCTAGTACTATCCTTAGGTTAATACTTTCGTCCAAGTAAGCGCGAAAACCCTCCCAGTGAGTCCTGGAGTTATACAGTTTTTGAATGCTCACGAAGGATGTGAGTTTGTGGGTGATATTAAGATGATATATAAGCTTACCAATACTTATTAAGTACTGTATACCTGTATGCAGAATGTCTGTATACATGGGGAACTATACTGTACACAGGTTTCTCGAATTTTACAAAACGGTCCACGCCATTTGTTGAACCTTTAGTGCCTCTTGTCTCGCAAGTTCGTTACTATTGTTCAGCGCCATCCTGGGGTAGTACGTCAGGAGCGGTTGTTCAGGGCAACAAAAAAAACCAAATGTGAAATTTTTTTTCTTTTATAAAATAAAATTGTAACAGCGGTTAAATGCTTACAAATTATAGTACAATGATTTTTAAAAAATCATGTAAATTTAGAAAAAAAAGATAATATTAATTCAAAAATACAAGTAATTTTGTAATACACTTGAGAAAAAAAGTATAAAATTATTGTCTTAAAACTTTTGAAGGCATATCCATGATAGTGATATCTCGCAGCAATTTATCACGTGAATTTCTAATCCTGTGCATGTTTTTTTGCCTCGCCTCATGTTTTTCATTTTAGAGGTAAGCTTACAATTGAAAAACCTTGTTATACATCTGAGGTATCTTGAACTTTAAAATGGTACAGCCCATTTCCCTATTTCTTCCTAATCCCTTGTCCTTAATCCTGCTATGTTCGGGCAGCACTTGCGGCGTTGCTTATGTTATAATTTGCTCTTTGCATTACCGGGCTCATTGTAGCTGTATCATTGACGTTTAAGTGTAACTATTTCAGGGCTAAGTTCGTAAACTTCACTAGCATCTTATTCAGGCTCATTAGTATTCCAAAGGTTGGACGTATACATTATTTTACCAGGATAATCTAAATGCCGATTTGAGTAAAAATATGTTATTTTTAGGTAGGTACTCAATTTCTAACTTAATTTTTCCTACTTTGTCCGTAATTACCAAATCCAGAAAATAAATAAAACAAAATATTTAGGTAAATGTTATTATTTGACTAATATTAAACGGTTTACAATGGTTAATAATTGGCTATGTCAGTAAAATAAAATAATCTCATTAGGATTTCTTATAGAATTGTTTACAGAACATGTGCACGTGAAATCGTGGAATAATATGAATAAATGAATACCGTGCGTTTTCATGGAGCCAAACTGAGCGTTGTCAACGTGTAGTAAAGTCTTTAAACATTAAATTGAATATTTTTAACAGCAATTATCAGTGATTTTAAAACAAGATTTTTCAATGTTAACTTCTGAAACTATCAATTCAATAACTCACAATATTAATTTTCTAGTTATTTTTTATTAGATATATTTATCTACTCACACATTGGACTATAAAATTTTGTACGATACTCAGTTGCAAGCAGGTAACAAAAGTTCAGGTCGATTTAAACATAGTTATGACCCATTTACCACACTTTATGTTATTTTTTAGATAACGAGTGCATCTTATATTTTTTTCAGTTACCTCTATAATTTATAGTTATAAAATATTTTAAAGGGAATGACCAAGCGAGAGACTATAACATATTTTATTTAAACACAATAAACATATATTTTTTTAAACTACTGAGTTATATTTAGTTGCCGTAAGTTAGTAACTATATTATGTTTCGCAAAGTACAAATTATTTGTTAATAACTAATAATTTTATAGAGGTAAACAATTTCACACATTTTAAAAAAGAAAACATTATTTGATTTATCAAAGGAAAGTTGAGTCTGAAAAATAATGGGAAATTTTAAGAAATTTTACTCTGGTGTAAAAAAAATTAAAAACTACTAAAAAAGGTCAATTAGTTATACCTATCTCTAGTGATATTAGGAGTTCTTAAAATTGTCCCTCATTTATATTCTAAATTAAAACGACTATATTAATTAATGTAATGTTAATTTCAGATGAATAATTAAGATTTGGTATTAAATAATCTTTTAAATTCTATTATTTTTTTAAATGTACTGTAATGGCTATGACAGCAGATGTACGTCAAATCAAATAATGTTCTAATACACCTTTACAAAACACACATGAAAACAATATATAAAATAATAAATTCGTAAAATAACACATTTTATTGATCAGTCTCTCACAATCGTAAAAGTGGTAAAAGTCAACGATTTCCATATGTTCTGCTAGATGTGGTTGTAACTCAAATAATTAGAGTTACAGCCCTTTAGCCTAGGGGGTAATTGTAATGAAAATCTAAATAAAAAAAATGGTTGTCTGTAAAGTCGGTTTATGGACGATAGTTTAACGTGACAATACGTCATAACAAAACATTGATGAAATGATTGCATACTTTTATGATGAGTGGAAGAGAGATATGTAGATGCGGTGCAAGCCGAACGCTCAAGCCGATCGTGCCTTTCGCTCGCTCTCCGATCGTGCATCGGCTCGAATGTAACGGGACAATGAGTCATCATTTTTCGTGCGTGCAGCCGGCGTTCATCGATTTATTAGACGTTGTCACGTTAAAAAGAAAATAGCCGAATAAACCATAATTTAAAAGAGTTATAGATTTAAATACAACAGGGATGTCACTATTTTTGGGAAAGTGTATAATATCATGTATAACCTAATATAGCCCGAAATATTTTATATATATACATATATTTTATACAACTAAATTCCGATCCAAATTTTGCTCCAAAACGCTAACAGTTGTGACGTCACTTGTTCCCAACACATGTAAACTGTGAAGGCGATAAAAAGTACAACAGCGGTGATGTTTGAGAATAAGTGACGTCATGCACTTTGATTGGTATTCGTTTTCACTTGACTTGAGAGTATTTTAATTACATTTTGATTAGTAAAAATAAAGCAAAATATTGTTATTAGGTATTCTATTATGGAAACTACCGTTTCGCGGCAAAATTATATTTTTATTTGAATACAGTCAACACCCCTAACTTGTCCATAACTTTTTATGAAAAAAAAAAAAAAAACTTTACACGTATACTTGTCTAAAAGAATATATGGAAGTCACTGCATTGGGATTCGAACAAGTCTTTCTCTAGTAGAAAGAAACAAAAAAAAACTATGCACACAATAGGAAGTTCGTATAGTAAAGTTACGTCATGGCGTCAGTTTGTTACGCCAAATGAAGACCTTTTACATTATAAATGAATACACAAATTAAAAAAAAACAATAAATAATATTACTAATAATAACAATAAAAAGTAGAGGAAAAGTAAATTTAAGTAAAATACTTTACAAAAAAATTGCCATTGACACAGTAACTGACGACTTGAAGTGTGGTGGATAACATGAAACCTACCATAGACTGTAGAGTTAGTTTTTAGGATTTATCAAGACAAATTAATAGTACACAATGAATTCTGTCTGATTTTGTGATTAGTTTCACAATTTTTAAATGAGTTTTACATGAGTATTCTTAACAGCATTAATTACTTAACATTACAAAAACCAAAATTAAGTAAAACTAAGGATTTCATGAAAAATCAGCCAACAAACTGTTTTGCAGTTTGGCGGATTTTGTACACTGAATGAAGTTTATAGAAATTAAAGTAAAAAAATAAATAATTTACAAATAATAGTAAATTTGTAGAAACTAATAGATAAATAAAACAAACTTATTTACTCTGTTATGGCAGCGATTGTAAAACCCGTTTTCGTAGAGTTTACGGATTTTTTACGGGCTGGTTTAGAGTGCTCTGTATTTACGAGAGACGATTAGGGTCTGGGCCAGACCATCTGGCGCAAATTGGAGGACAGCACCGCAAAATATTTCAATTTTTTCTTAGAATTTTGTACCTTATTTTTCTTTTAACATAATTCAAATTTCATTGAATTATTCTAGGGTAACAATCTGCGTGCTGCGACATTCCACAGTAGTATAACACAATTAAATTTGAATTATTTTAAAAGATTTTAAGGTTCTAAAATTCCATGGAAAAATTTAAATGCATTGCCTTTCCGTCCTCCATTGCGCGGGTTGCCAGGTTTGCCAGATATGCGATTAATTGCCTACTGTTGCCGATCCATTAATCGGGCGAAACATAAAAACAAAACCACATGTCTCTAAAAAAAAATTCTGTGACCTATTAAATCATTTTTTATTAAATTCTGAAGTAATAGTTTAAATAATCCTATACTCCATCGCACTACATAGACATAGTTAAAACTTTTGCGATCCCTTCTAAAATACAATGAATAATATCATTTTTATCAACGTTTGACATCGTTTAATTTACTCATCACATTTTGCATAATAATGCACCTTTTGAAAAAATCAAAATAGACTGCCGTATTAAATTATTTTCAACGACTCCAAGAGTCTATTATTTTATTTTTTATATGGAAATTATATAATTTACTTACATTTGTTTTTAAATTAAAAATATTAAGATAAAAGGAGATTTCGTTCATAGGTCTTATTTATCTGAACTAGTTACTGAAAGTTGGGAAACGATGTTATATTTCCCTTTGCTAAAATTAAATGTCACTCTTTTCAATGGCGCAATAATGTATTTAAAGTTATACCGATTTTTTTTATCTAATTAGTTTAAAATTATCACTAATAAAAATAGACCTTTAGTAAAAAAATCTACAAATTTATTAATTAATTGCACGTCGTGAGTACGAGCGATGCCTCCCACAGCCATCTTGAGCGCATTAAGTGCCGGAAGAAAGAATTCAACTTGTTCAAACACAGAAGAAATGCCGTCAAATTTAACATAAATATCTCACGAGTTTAAGAAACTCCAGATTTTTTTATAGTATTTTTTTTAAACGGTTCGTTTTATTCCGAAACTTTTTTATATTTTTTTCCAAATTGAATTTAATTAATAACTTTTAATTTGGTAACACAGTTAAAAAACATTTTTTTTGTTGCAACTAACACATATCTTGTGTGTGCTCACGACTATAAACTAATTGCTCACAAATATTTGCATGCCCTTGGCGGGTAGAACATACTTTGTACTGTAACTGCTGTACACAAATTAAAATCCTGTAAACATGTGTTCGCGCAAATAAAGATTTATTTTATTATATTTTTTAATATCTAGTTTTACATTCGACATCTCCATTTCTTATTTGTTCTATCATGTAGACCTAGGCCTACCCGTTGAATAGGTTGTAATCGACCTGTTCTACAAAACAACTGTTATCACTGTTAAAAATTTAATGTTCCGTTTGTTCAAAACCGTATATAAAACAAAGTACTTTATCGATTAAGATGAAATTTTCCATTAGGATTATGACTAATGTTTCTTTGTTTCAGAAAAATGATTCTGAAGGAACTTTCGTAAAAAAAGTCGTTTTTCTAAATTTTTTTTTTTAATAAATTGTTAGGGCACAGAAAAGGGAAAAATGAAAACATACGAGCAATAAAGATTGAATAAATTTTTCAACGCCTAAGAAAAACGTCGTGGACATAACGCTGATTGAATCACCTTTTACGTGTACCTGGAGAAGCAATGCTTATGATTTATGAAAGTGTTTTTTGAGAAATCCGATTTTTACAATTTATAGACCACTTTGAACTTATTTTATTGTTTTTTTTTAAGTTATTATTATTTGTTTATAATTTAGTTATTAAAGATCAATATTTACAATTACTAATTGAAATTATACTTTAAAAAACTTTCACTCACAAGAAATGAATTCAAAACAACAATTAGGATTACTGATATAACAATTAATGCTATATAATGAAGAAAATGTTGAATCAAACACTTGATTTTAACATAAACTAGCGACCCGCCCCCGGCTTCGCCCGGGGTGCAATTTTTTTATATAAGAACATTCCCCGTTTATCCCTCTTTCCATTAGTGAAAACCGAATTAAAAGCGGTCTACCCGCACGCGTGATCCGTGACCAGGGTAAATGGGTATTCATTTTTATATATATAAGATTTACATTTGAAAATCTGAATCTTAATACTGATATTGATTATTGATTTTTAAACTAATTGTTAGTTTAACAACCTAGCCGTTCTTAGTTTTTTTATACCTTTTCACATTCTATTAGATGTGGTTAAATATAAAGATGTTAATTGAAAAAATATTAGAAAAAAGTAGAATGGCTGAAATATTAGGTGCTCCCATGATGAAGACTAGTTAATTAATATATGTACATTTGTCAAACTTAGTCGTTTTAGTTTCTTAGAAGAGACATAGAATTTATTGTCAATTTTTCTAAATCACATGTTAATTAGACGTAGCTACAAGGTCTTTGAGCCTTAGTGTACAAGAGGTCCGTTTTGAGAGTAAATTCGTATCAATCGTGCATTGACGTTTATGTATGTCCGTCATGAACTCCGAAGCCATATGATCTATTGGGCTTAAATTAAATTAATTCAAGTTTCATTTATTTAAGTTTCTTTTATGGTATATTTTTTCCATATTATATGTATATTGAAGATTATATATAAAAAAAATATATAATATAATGTTTCGTCCCCGGTCTTTTATAATTTAATTACAGCTTAAAAACTCACTCATAATATTTGCTTAGGATAAATTATATAACAATTTTTTAGATTATAAAGTTAGTAATAGCATCATGAAATTAATCGCAGTTATTTTGACAATTCTAATCAAATAAGAGACATTTCACTCATGTTCGGGCTAATTGTCGATGCCTAATATAAATTGGGCTGTCAAAACGAACCTCTTAAATACAATTAGCTAATTATTTAGATCATGTGGACAGTGTTTGGATCCGACCGGTAACACCACGGCATATCCTCGCCGAATTTGCAACGGTGTGCGTTGTTCTTGGCGTCGTAAAGGAGAGCGTTGTCGACGTATGCGTCGCATATGTTACACCACACGGAGAGGTCCAGTAGGGAAAGTGCTAGTGTGTGAGAACTGGACGAGAAGTGTTGCTGCATGTGACCGTTTATACTGCGTCCGCACGCCGTCTGAATATATAAAAAAAGTTCATTAAACATAAACTATAAAGTACGTAACTGTTAGTTTCGTAACTAGTTGTGAAATTTATGTTTTGAGGATTTTTTTTTATTCTAAGTTTCAGTTATGTAACTTAAACATAGTGCATAAGACAACATAACAAAATAATT
This sequence comes from Bembecia ichneumoniformis, assembly GCA_910589475.2. NCBI lineage: Eukaryota > Metazoa > Arthropoda > Insecta > Lepidoptera > Sesiidae > Bembecia > Bembecia ichneumoniformis. The sequence continues at coordinate 3,109,732 of OU342520.1, forward strand.
ATACTTTAATAATTTTAATACTAAGTCTCCAGCTTCACACAGAGTCGGAATTTCCAAAAATCCTTAGCGCTTATAAGAGTTGTAGGTTTCCGGGATGATGGCCCAGGTCTGTTGGAAATTCTTCCAAACGTTTCGTCAACAACGGCGGTTGACATCCTCAGTGGTGTAGTCCGTATTAGAAGAAAAAATACATCACATCACTGCACCGCAATGCAACAAACTGTGATACACTGCACTGCACTTCACTTCTGCACTTTTCGACTTCTCGAGCGAGACTGATTCGTCGACTGGAATGTTTCTATATTTATATCCCCACCCTGTGGTTGAATTAGTGGGGTGTGGATACCAAATGTTGTGTAGCCTTAGATTTTCCTTCTTCCTGTTGAAATTATTTGGATGCTTGAAAATTTCAATGGCTTCCCGATTAAGGCGTGAGTGATAGTGTGCCCCGGATGACAGGACCAAAGTGTTTTTGAAAAGGATTTTATGGTTGCCTTCAGAAAAGGCGTGTTCAGCTACGGCCGATTTTTCAGTCTCTCCTCTGCGACAGTTAACCTTGTGTTCTTTAATTCGGGTGTTAATGCTGCGTTTTGTGGTGCCGATATATACTGCGCCACATTCACAAGGTATTTTATATACACCTGTCGAGGATGGCCCAGGTCGAACAGACCTGGGCCATCATCCCGGAAACCTACAACTCATATGGATACCGGCCGAGAAAACCTACATTCTACCTTAGCGCTTATGTTATAAAATAAACTTACATTCCAAATTTCAGCATTTCTAGACATAACAGTTTTGGCAGTGGACAAGCGATTTTATAAGTATACTAGCGACCGGCACCAGCTTGGCATGGGGTTGAAATTTTAAAAAAATTGGTAACAGTGACAGGACAAGAACAACAGCACAGAAGATCATCGTGAAATTTGAGCACTAAGTACTGTTTTGCTTTGGTGGGCGAGTAAGTTATGCCATTACCCCTATAATCAACCTGTCCTTTACCCTAACAGAGTTGGCAGCGTACTTACATCCCTCCAGAATAACGGAATTTGTACTATTGTGTTTCCGTGAGTGAGTAAGGGATGCCAGAGTCAATTTTCCCTATTCCCTACCTAATCCCTTATCCTTAATCCTACTATGGTCGGCAGCGCACTTGTAGCACCTGTGGCGTTGCTTGTGTTATAGATAGCCATCATCATCACCGTGGACCGTCGGTCTATCTGGAGACCTTAATAGAAAAAAAAAGATATTTTTCCCTTTGCACGTGCAAATAAAATAAAAATAAAACTCCCACATCACATTGTCACTCCAACAAATGTAATTTAAGAAGCATAAAAGAAAATAAATGAAAGAAAAAATAATACTCGCCACATAACAGTGAAGGCACACCCAATTCTCAACAGATTCATCGCAACTCACACATTTAGTCCCTTGTTCAAACTTTAATTCAGCCGGAATAGGGCATAGAGAGTCGAGATGCGGACACCACGGCAACGGAACTATTGCAAACATATCGCCATTCACCAAGGCTTGCATGGAATCCGCCAAATATTCCGCCAATGACGTCACTCTTTGCGAATTCCCGCTACTCGGCCCGGGTTCGGAATTTAAAACGTTTCCTTCGCTTTTTGCTCCAGAATTCCTTGCTTCACTTTTAAATTTATCCGATTTGGAACCCTCAGCTTCATCGTCCGTACCACAGTGTACACCATTCTCGCATTTCTTTTTATCTATTGTTAGATTTGCCATATCCGTTTCTAATGAAGTATTTTGACTTGACGCACTGGACTTTGGCGATTCGTTCGTCGTAGACAATGACAGTTTGCTGAGCTCTATCTCCTCGGTGTCAGCGAGCATCAATCCTCGGCTCGGCGCTGGTTCTTCTAGAACATTCTCTATTGGCAATGCCAGTTGAAATTTGAGACTCTTCCAGTATTTTTTGTGAGTAGTGATGACATCATTTATGGATTCCACGGCTGACCAGTGGCAGGTCGCTTTTGGATCATAATGATGGACTATGGGATCCCCTAGGAGGGCTTTCGTGCATAAAGTCATGGCGTAAGAGATGCTCGTAACGTTGTAGCCCCCTTCTAGGCACAATATAACACGACCTCCGGCTAACCCGCGCAGCATTTGCGTCATTCTGGCGAAGCATTCCGGAGTCACTTTGCAACCTGGAAATATAATCAAAAATCACTCAAGTAGTAAAATAGAAATTATATACAAGATGATATTTGTGTAATGATTATTTCACTGGTGAGGTCGCTTGAGACTGATGGCTAAATTTTTTTTCGTATACTTGTATCGCAAGTTGATTGATGTTGAATAGAGCAACTACTAGGTTGTTCGCCTATTCTTTTTTGCCAATTTAGAGCACAACTGCGTTCTGCAGTTATATTCTGTGCAGCCCGTCAGGCGGCAGTAATTACAACTTAAAGATCACCATGTAATAACAGCTATAGTGTGCTATTGTGTTTCTGCGAGTGAGTAAGCGATGCCAATGTGCATTTCCGTAGCCCCCTTTAATCATTGTATTATAAAAGCGACCCGTCCGCGACTTCGTCAGCGCTGTAAGGTACCTTATGTCCTTTTGTGAAACCGTGACAAGCTACAACCTTTTGATATTTTATGCAAAATTTCACTGTGATCGGATGAGGGGTTTTGGAGTCCATAGGGAACCTTGAAATTGCTTTTGTTAAATGACGAGAGTACCCACTTACCACCCAGTGAACCAAGTTATTGCTTTTACAAAATGTTCGGTAAAAGCTTTTTAAGATGACGCTTTGATAGCTGGTTATCTTGTTATGTAAATTTCATATTTATTTTGGATTACACCTTGTTAGTTAACCCCCATTATGCACATTTATTTATATTCTGTGCGCCGTATGATTGAAACAGACAGGCACGTGACCTACCATGAGATTCGGGCATCCTTAGGTTAGGCATGAGTCAAATAAAACCAATCTTGCACAAACATTTGGCTGTGAAAAAGCTGTATTCTTGTTGACACAATTTGTAATACAAGTAATTAATACTCGCGATTTTTGCCTTTTACTGCATATGTTTTGGACGTATGGTTAGAGATAATATGATATATGTGAAGTACGACTGTGCTGTGAAGCCACAGAGGCAGTGTAAGTAGCGTGTATGCTATGACTGTGACGTAGGTACCAGATACCGAGAAATCATCTGAATTCCACGCGGCCGAAGCGGCGGGAACAGCTAGTATAGAAATAAAAGCATTTAAAATTCGTAATTTGTAGAAATTCGTTTAAAAAATGAGCGAAATCTGCGTCTGCGTTAATAAGGATCAAATTTGTGATTATGCAGAGGACGTCCACTGCTGAACAATAGGATCGGTCAGAAGTTGCTTGGATCCAGCGTCGATCCGTCTTGCGGGACGTCCTAGGCCGAGATGGACGGATCGAGGTTTGTAATTAAAAACTTTAGACTCCAGCCGGAAAAAAGATAAGGTAATGGGAAATTATAATAAAAAAAAAGGCTTACTGACCTCCAAGCGGGTCGCCGACACAGGCATCGAACCCGGCCGAGACAATCACGAGCTGTGGCCGGTACTCGGTTGCGATCGGCAGCACCACTTGCGTCATCGCAGCCATATACTCGGTGTCACCAAATCCACGCTACCGATATAGTGATAAATAAAAGTGTTGAAAAAGCTACCTAGACCAATATTGTTGGAGTATAACAAGCACGCACTCATCTCTTATGTATTCTGTTGTCGTTATCACTTTGTGATTGGGCTTTGGGGCTTATTGAGTATCGCATAATATTTTTGTTTTAATTTTATTGTTAACTAGCTATCAATCCCGGCTTCGCACGGATTCAAATTTATCACTCTTCCCATTTATGACAACCGTATCAAAATCTCTTGCGTGATTTACATTTAATCAGAGTTTTCAGATGTTTTTTTAACATGGCTTTAATCATTCCTACTTCTTATTAGATCAATAAACTCGATGTGACCAACGGTTCGTATGTCGGGGAGTAATTATATAACCATCTGTGAAAACCAGATTTACTACTTCAACGCGCCTTGGATTAGAGGGGCTAGTGGCAGATAGTATTAAAAGCAGCAGGACATACTTTGTTCCAAGGAATGTTGACGTTGAAGCCCTCGGCCGGGCCTTCGCCTACCACGTTGTGGTCACCGTCGGGCGAGCTCGGGAAGAATGCGCCGCGGTCGTAGCGATGCAGAGACACGTACAGCACTCGAGGGTCGCGGAAGGTGAGCGCCTGAGTGCCGTTGCCGTGATGCACGTCCCAATCGAGCAGCAGCACGCGGCCCAAGCCGTGTGCGCGCAGAGCGTGCGTGGCCGCGGCCGTCGCGTTATTTAGCAAACAGAAGCCGGCCGGCGTGGCCGCGGCCGCGTGGTGTCCCGGCGGCCGCACTACGCACACCCCTGCTCCGCACTCCCCACTTACCACCGCATCCACCGCCTGCGACAACGAAGCACATTACATTGCGTTCCTCCGATGAGCCCAACCACTCAATAGATCCTTGGGCAAATACCGCTAAATATCCCTTGGGTTATGCAAAATTATAGAGACACAATTTCTACAAATTTTTCAGGAGACACTTAAAATATTTTAATACTTTTTTCTCCCACCTGTTCAGAAATGGCTTCATTATTCTAAAAACAGGATACAGGATCGATTATTATCTGATCGCACGCCAGCAATTTCCAAGAGGAGATAATAGAGATTGCTGGACAGTTTTAAAGCACGACTAATTAGATTACCCAGGCCCGACCAATCAAATCAGAAGAAGACGACCGCCATTTTGTTTTATTCATACTGTCAATTCTATTCTGAATTAACATATTTTTTGAACATTGTTACATTTACAAGTTATTACATTAAAAAAAGAGTATTTCAACGGAAATCTAGGCCGAATTATCAATTAACGGCCTCGTTAGTTTAAAAGGGCCTCGGCTTACGCCTCGGCCTTTTTAAATTCACTTGGTAAGTACTCTGCTTCGCCTCGTACTTTCAATACTATTCGGCCGACAATTGCTCTCTTTTCGGCCTCGGCACTATTATATATCACTAATAATTACGATGAAATCTAAAGTTGCTATTATTTTTGATAATTTACAATTTTATATTAGATAGCCCATAAAAAATACTATAACGTTTTAAATGTCCCCTGAAAAATATATAGTGATAAATTATCTTCCTGAAAATCCATTTGTGATGCTTGTGTGTATCACAAATTGATTAACTAAAAAAAGCCATTCCCTATTATACATAATGTGCATATTCCCTGTTATGCACTTACCTCGTTTATAGCTTTTTCTATTAGTGAAACCATACCGTTTAGCACAAAAAGTTCATTTTTATTTTAGTTTGACTAAAAATTACTTTTATTTCATTTGAATTTTCGGAAGATATTTTATTTAGTTCATGGTTTAAGTAACAAAAGAATACAAACTGAGAAGTATTGATTTTATTTTATAGTTTATTGTGTTGCTTCTAATCAATACTTTATTGTTATAATTTGGTAAACTATGTCTGAGTTACCATATAATTTTAAGATAATTCTAATACGTTTTCATTTTAAGCATAAATTACTTGAATTATAATTCAAAATCAATTCAGCGTAGGCCATTACTAATTAAGCCTAAAGTATTTAGGCAAACTAGATAATTTGTGGTAAGTAATAATTAGACAATAAAAATTATCAAAAATAGAAATCAAATTAGTATCATAATTCCCCAAGCCATATTTAGTGTGTAATGGAATCGATTCATAGTGTTTAATCTCAGCAATTAAATTATTAGCACAGCCTGCGTCATACCTGTATCACACAACCGACGGCCATCGAAGCGCTCTCCAGCGAATCGGGGTGGAAGTACACAGAGTCGTATTCGTCTTTCTGGTTATGAAGATTCCGCAACTTTGTCGTTGCCAATTCTTTTAGTCTGTAATTTTAAAAAATACATGTAGCGACCGTTTAAAAATGTTTCTCTATCTGATATCAGAGATGTCTAATCGGATACATAATTTGGAATGAAAATATGTCTTGAAACTTTACTTTTGGTATAAATAAAAGTTATTCGATTATACATAGATTATAGGTATTGTTATGAGCACGAGGTTGGTAATCTAATGCAGAAAGAATTTGTAGATATTTCATTACAGCTTTTGATGAGTTGACATTTTTAACAGTGGACAGCTTTTGATGATTTGAAGTCGCCTCTAGATGTCGCTATGTCCGCTATCTCAAGAAAATTTACATTTATATGACAATTTTCCGTTTCGTTTTTATGATATAAATAGAAAAACATTTTTCTCGTATTTCCAATTTTATTCTGAGGAATTATTTTTGGGCTTTGCTGACTACGCCGCACGTATTCCAAGCGTTGTTTAGATGTTAAGGATTCAAACAACAGGTCCAACGAATTTTGTATGATATCAGTGCTAAAGTTAATTAGCACAGTTAATTAGCAAGTTAATTAGTTAATAATGGACCTTTTTACGAGATGAGTTTAGATGGCATAAGAGCAATTGTTTCTATATGTGTGAAAGGAAAACCCAAAAATGGACTTCGCTGATACTTTCTAGATATATTTCTATAGAAAATGGACACTCTATAAATGTAGACATACAAAAGTTAACTTGTGCGTCTTTTTTAAATTTTATAATTGTGAAAAATACATATCAATGTCGCACACTTGCAATTTGAACTTGTAAAGAGAGAGCGGTGAACATTAATCCCTGCGAAAAATTATCCTAAAAAGTAGAAAAATCTGCTAGTAAAATTGGTACTAAACTTTGAAAAGGTCAGCAATCGTTCAAACATAATGACCATGTCGTAAAAAAGGATTTACCCTACCTGTTAAAGTACTCCTGGGTGTGCACAGCAAGTATCTGCTGTTCAGTTGCCGTTTTGGGCGGCAGGAGATGCAAGCGGTCCAGCAGACCGAAATCTCGATGCCGCTCGTGAATTCGCAGCAGTCGCTCGGGGCTCTCCACATGGTCTCTGACCACATATCATCACACTGATTACCATTCTTCAAAACGAGTTCAGTAAATGGTGGCCAACATAAAAATTGTGGATGAGTTATCCATACAAAACACCAGTTTTATAAGGAGATGCGTACGCGTCAGTTCAGCTTTTCGAGTTTATTCAGTGTTTTATCATTCGCATGCTGACAGAGCTGTTCAGTGCTGTATTCGGACCGTTCTTAACTCCTCGTCGACAAGTGCTATAGAAACGTATGCTGTTATTTCACGGAGTTATCTGTAAAAGGGTGGTTACTGCCGCCCGACGGGCTACTCAATTTATGATAAAAAATATTAGCTTTTCAATAATAAAAATAGGTAACATGTGAAATTACTTTTCTTAATAATCGAAATGTTATGACTAAAATTAATACAAGCGTTATGTTCTTCTAAGCAGTTCTACCTAAATCCGATAGATGTGGCCGTTTCACCTAATTCTATTACAGTGTAATAGATGGCACCATCAATAGTGTTATATTTTTGGAGTTCACCAAGCTATTCTACCCAAATCCGATAGATGTCGCCGCTTCAACTAATTCTATGAATAAACTCCAGTCGTGCGTCGAAGCTGACACACACACTTTTTTTGAAGCTACGGTTCGCGTAGGTACTCACTGTGTACTACACAGTGACCGTTTTAACTCGAAAACTATGCAATTTCGCTAGTAGTGTTATGCTATATGCTATGAACTACGCTATTCACAATTCCAATAATGGACACCATTTACTGGACATTTTTTATTTTTTTACATTTTATGCAGACATTTTGCTGCTGACTGTTAAAGCCGTTAAATATATGTCATTTGAATAGTGCAGAGGCTCAATTACTTTCATTTGACAGAAAAATTATTTGATTTATTTTTTAATGTAATTAAAATTAGCCTGAAACTCATAAAATACATATGGCATATAGTCACCCAGTTACTTTTGAATACGAAAGGGCATAATCTAGGATAATTATAATTCGGAAGGCTCGATTAGCGGCAGTAACCGCCCCTTACAGTGTGATATAGCAACATGGGTGCTGCTGTGCTTTGGTGCTTAAGTGAGAGGCGTTAGAGGACATATTCCCAGTCTTATCCCTTATTTTTTATCCAATTCTGTCGGCAGCGCACCTGCATCAATTGATAACACTCATTTGTAAATAACTATTTACAAATAAGTACTGTATTTACACTACTTTTTTATGTTAAGGTCGAGCGACAGACAGTCTGACGGTCCACTTGATGGTAGGTGGCTACCGTTACCTAGAACACTCATGATGCCGCTTGGTTCAAACACCGAACCTTGAAATTGGATCGGTCAATTGTGTACCAGGCGGGACTATTTTAGTTTATATTAGGAAGTAGGTCTACATAAGAATACTTACGGTTCAACGACGTTACTGTGTTTCAACATGGCTTGGTCGTAGACATAGCTTACTTGATGCTTAGGTGTACTCAAGTCTGTCACTGCGATAAATACATCATACACAAAATTATCTTAACATGACCATAACCATTTCGAATATGTGAAAAAAAGACTTAACATGAGTTTCCAATTTTTTTTATTGATTATGCTAAAGCTTCTCAAGTCACTAAAAAATTAAAATCTTTCGTCTACCAACAAAAAAGTACTGGACAGTTTTATCTTTACTTATTTATTTATATACATTTTTTTAATAAAAAGTAGGGAATATTATAACAGCACAACTTGAAAGAAGTGTGTGAAAGGTGCAATTGCAGTAATGGAACCAATATGTATGGGTGAATTAATACTCAAGCTTTTCATGATATTTACAAATTTCGTTGCCTCATTCTCTAATAAAAAGTTTAATATTTTAAGCAATACTTCCGGTTAAGTAGTCACTAAATATTTCCGGCGACGTAGAATCTTAATACGCAGCTTATTAGGTTAGTTACTTAGAGGTAATGTACTAAAGAAATAATGTAAAATTGTTGATAAAAATAAGCAATTTAATGAATGAAATAATAAAATTATTGTTATATTTTAACATATGAATTTTTTACTTGACCTTTAAAAATTTTAAATTATCAAAACTCTTTGTTAATAAAAGCTTATTGTAAAAAGCAGTAGGTTATAAAACTACAATAAGATCCACTTATTTATTTATGTAATCATCGGTAGACCAGGCTGATAGTCCACTTGATAAACATAGAAACTATAATAGTTAAGGGATAAGGAATGAGCTTTGATATCGCTCACTCACTCGTCAAAACGCAAAAACTAACGTTCTATTATTTCACAGTGGTGTTCTGAATAATGTGTTGAAAAGAAAAACTAACCTTTCTTTAAGTGATGAAGTCTGTCCGCAATTCGTTTCTTAGTAGCGTTATCCTGTACAGGGTAGCAGTCCCTTGTGGCGAAAGTGTGCGGTCTCGTTTCGTCCCCCTCCCACCGCACGGAGACCGTGTGTTTCTGTCTCTGTCCCTCGCACACATTCGGCACCGACGTGTCCGTACTGTACGCCGGCTGGTAGTTGTAGCAGCGCCAGTATTTCTTGTGCGCGTATATACAGTTCAATATTGTGTCGCGTATCCTGTCATCAACAAACACATTTCAAAATGCGCATAATGAACTTTAAGAACGTATCACTGATTATTGTAACGATCAAAAAATATACTTCAATAATGAAAAAGGGTCAAGCCGAGCACTCGCAATCAGAATCTTTTTAAATTTTTTTTAATAATACAAAATTGTAGCAGAAATTTGAAGCAAATGCCGACGCTTATAAGATAAAGAGTAGAAGACAACTATGGCTTCGTCAAACAAAAAGCGTACTTAGCGCGCGTCAAGGCGCTAAAGCGTCCCGGACTAGCGTCGCGCTATAGCGCTGAGTTGTGTTCTACTAAACATGTCTCAACTAAACTATTAAGCCATTTCGTGACTACCGCCTTGCATCTAGCAAGAGGAAGAAGATATATTAATGGGATGGAATTTATCTTATTGTAAAGGTATTTGTCAAGAAAGCAGTAGAACCTATATGAGATTCCCAAGTTGAATTGTCTGGAGAGGCAAATAAGTCGCCCTCTATACCTATCCCTCTCTAGAACGGGGCTGTACGGTAAATGAGAATATTGTGTGAGAACAGTATGAAGTATAAAAGATTGACTAACAGTTAGAACGTACTTCCCAATTCCTGTACAATCCGACCGTGGGAAAAAGGCAGGCAGACATAATATCTTTACAATGATTGACCTGTACAAATGACGAAAGAGATAGCAATCTAATTATGTTTCTTGAATTTTTAAGGATAGGACCACTGAAATGAATTGATTGTATTGATAAGCCCCATGAAGCTCCATCCTTTACCGCACGAGAAATTGAAAATAATGTAATACCACCTGGTGCTCGCGACTTCGTCTGCATTGAAAATAAAAAATATAACGCCTGACAACTTTATTGCTTTTGCTTTTGCCAGGCGGGAAAAATATAACAGCAATAAATCCCTCAGGACCAGTACTTTTTTTCTGAATGAACGGTAACCCTATTCTGTTATGGCCTTTTTGTATCCCTGACAATGTATATGCAAAATTGCATAATGATCGGTTGAGTAGTTAAGGGGTTAAAAATTAACAGACAGAATTACTTTCAGATATATAATAAATGAATTGCTATATGGAATTTCAAGTTATGTAGACGAAAAAAAGAGACATGGATAAAAGAAGTTTCGATTATGAAAGAATAATAAATTTTACTCACGAATCACTAGGTTCTGTGATGTCCTCGATGTAAGGCGGTGGATGGCCGAGCAGAGTGCGCAATGTGAGGGCAGCACCCTCTGCCAGCGAATCGAGACAGTATCCACCTTCCAGCACCACGTACACAGATGGCGTCACGCACATCAGTAGGTGCGTCAGTGTGGCATAGCACGCCGGTGTCACTTCCATCTCACCCTTGAGGGTAACAAGACTCAATGTTAAATTCAAATATATTTTATTTACAGTGAAGAAGCAAATGGCTATCAACCAACACTTTGAAAGGCTTCGCACGCTTAAATTTGATATCCCATCATGCGTCTAGACAGCTTCGAGCTCACAGAAAATGTAACTGACTAGTAACTTATAGAAAAAAAATTCAATAATCGGTCTAGTAATTTCGGACATATAAAACATATAAAACACACACCATATAAACACATATAAAACATCCTACATATAAAACACAAACCAACAAAACTTAACTTTTTATTATTTGAGTAATAGGCTCTAAATAACAATAATGTACTAAGTCGGCTTAAGACCAGTAGTGACGGTCTGTCGGCTGAGAAATATGATGTTGATATGCAAAATTTATACTTTTGTAGGAATCGTTTTCATTTAACGACAATAGTTAAAACTGTTCCTTTATTCGTGTTATATAGTGGATGTGCTAGATTTGGGAGTTCATTTAGTTGAAATGTTTTCTATAATACAAGACCAGTGTTACTATGACTTAATTTGGGGTCGTATGAAACGAGCTTGTGCGATTCTTGTGTTTTTAAACAGCTAAGTATATAATATACTCCCAGATAAAACCAGGCAGCACAGGAAATCTCTGTTATTAATGTAGGCAGAGCTATTAAATACATAATTTAATATGCAGTTGGTAGGATGTAGCTGAATTATAGTAGCGAGATGATACTGTCAAAATGAAATGCTTATATGGCGTATTAAGAAAAATAATAATAAAAGACCTTTTCATCGCCTAATGCAGCATCGTAGCCGGCCGATATGATAATCAGTTCCGGCGAGAACTGTAAGAGAGACACAAAGAAAGAGTTGATGAGAGATAGAGAAGCGCATTTACCTCTGGGCATCCAACGGCTGCGTCGTATCCGGCCGACACTATGACTAATTCTGGTTGGTACTATAAGTTCATGGAGAGAGAAAATATTATTTTAGTAACAGCACAATAGTTAAAATTGAAAAAAATCATATGATGGATATTAATTCTGTTAACCATAATTGTATACGAGCTACAACAACCAATTACCATTTCGGGGTTTTTAGAATAAGCGTGAACAAACGTTAAAAACTGCATTTTTATGTTGTAACTTTTTTTAAACTTTCCTGTAATTTGGCCTTTTCAATCGCTCGGTTTCGGTGAACTCTGCTTAACAATGCCTAGATATACATTTAAATTCACTTATCGACATATATAGTTCTGTACCGTGGCTCCGTCCGTGTACACCACGTAGTTCATGCATTGGCATCATGACGTTTGATTATATATATTCACAAACATAAATAGGGCAACATAATAAACCTCATAGTGTACACGGATTTAAAGGAACCGCTCTATATGTACCTAATATATGAGGTGCACTGAACTTCCTTACCATGTTGAGAAATAACTATATTTCCACAACGTGTTGAGGAATAATTAAATTTCCTAACGTGTGGAGGCAATAGGGTATTTGACAGATTTTAGGAAAATATCTCAAATTGTTAATTATACTATAATACACTTGCAATTTGATTCATTCTTTGTGAATTGCTTTACTTTCTATGAAAATTACAATCAAAGTTTAAATTATAAATAAGACCGCCAAAAAGCTAAGTCACGTGATATTACTTGTTTGCAAGCAAGTGACGTCACTTGCTTGCAAACAAATATTTAGCTGTCAAATCGTAGTACGCTCATGTACTGTACTAATACCACGCATTGATTGTAAACAAAGCAAATGACGCAACTTTATATGCCACCAATCGCGTGCGTTTTTAATCACGTGGTCAAACATGAATATTTAATTATTTTAATAATGATTTCTTATGAAAATCGTACATATTTTTAAATACTGTGATGTTAATTTGGTTTAAAAAATATTTACAGTTACTCTAGTAACAATTTGTTTCATATTTTTATTATAGTTTCTCAGTGGGAAAGGAATAACTACATTTTCTGGCATAAACTTAATTACAAGGCTAAAGCGTCAGAATTAAACTAAAATAGAGTTTTTGATGAATTATCTAGACTTCACTTTGTTGTTTTGCAAAAAGATAAATCGAGTTTACGCTTCATAAGGTTTCAAACATTATGAATTTACGTAATTAAAATACTCTAATAGATAATCACCTCTAAGGCCATTGGCAATAGCAACTGGTGCCAAATGGCTAAGTAGTCTCCGTCCTTCATGCCGGTCTTGTTGAGCGGTACATTAAAATTGTAGCCCTTCCCTGGTCCACTGCCGATGTAGTGGAAATCTGACTGACGGAGATTCGGCCAAAATGAACCGTGCTCGTAGCGGTGGATCGAGAAATATACCACTCTGGAAATCGAAACACTGTAGTTTAGATTTATTAATTATTTATAATATATATTTTTGGCCTATGCGTCGAATTGTTTGAATTGTCGATAATCCATTTGTTCACTCGACAGCGGCTAGAATACTAATAGTGTAACAAGAGATATAGCTCTCTTTGTGTCTTCTACCGGTTGTACGGTTGAGTAGTTCCAATATTTCCAAGCAACCAGTCGCGATTATCTCTTTTCACATAGTTCCTATGGCATGGTTATCAAAGGAGCAGACAAATGGTAAGAGGCTGAACTACACTTCGTCACTTGTTAATACTAGTAATTTTCGCCTTTGTATTTATTAATAAATCAATATTAAAATTCACCTGGAGCTTGCTAACATTATTATAAACTGATAAATTTTTGTTTCCAAGCAAAAATATTCGTCAGTATGTGTTTGCCATTTTACGATGGATATAAATTTTTAAAACCATTTTCAACATCAGACATATTTACATTTTTAAATGAAAATTGTATCCTAAATTGATTAAACAGACCACCCATTACAAAGGATCGCCAAGAAATAATAGCTTCCTATGCAGTGTTATTTTGATTCCAAAGCGAAGGACAATAGTCATTTCCTATATCTCCGTCCTGTTACTTATCCTTAATTCTATCAAGTAGCCATCTTAAATTACGTGGACTGGTCAGCCTGCCTGTTTCACTTTGACTCTAAAGAAGCTATCTAACGAAGTTACGAAGTTTACGTTAACAAAACAATTGTTTGTAAATAATAATAAAAAAAAACAAATAGCATGTGATATTTTCATAACATAAAACTGTCCCACCGTTTAAATAATTAAGTAAGCATTTCTCCATATTTAAAAGCAAAAATTTTTAACAAATTAAAAAGTCGCCAATGTCTCGCAAATTGCGATTTTTACTTGGCTAAATTGATTTATCTGATACAAGGGGCACACTGAAATGATCGGGAATAGAATATTTCGGATTGAGTTACAATAAAACATTTCTTAGAATCTTAATGACATTCAAACAATTAATTTTTTTTATTAAAAACAAAAACTATGTTGGTTTAAAGTTGACACGTCGTTAACAGAAATGGAGCTCACGCGTGAACATTTCCGTGCCATAATGTATCACAATTTTCGTCGCGGCTTATCTCAAGATAAATGTCTCAGCGAACTTGTTTTGATTTATGTGTTGAAGCACCGAGTCAAACGACAATATACCGCTGGTATGCCGAGTTCCGACGCGGTCGTGTGTCGCTCAGCACTGTTTCTTCTGCAGGTCGACCAAGAACAGCGGTCACGCCTGAAAACTATTATATTAGATGACCGTCATGTGACATACGAGCAGATTCGGGCTGTTATCAGTATCGGAATGACTGCAATTCAGTCGATATTACATAATGAGCTGTGTGTAAAAAAGCTAGTTTCCCGCTGGGTTCCCCACAATTTGTCCGAAGAGCAAAAGGCGGCTCGTGTAGATTGGTGCCGGAATACTCTGCAACGCTTCAACGGAGGGAAGTCAAATGCCGTTTATAATATCGTCTCAGGTGACGAATCATGGATTTATTCATACGAACCTGAAAGAAAACATCAGTCAGCAGTTTGGGTCTTCGAAGACGAGGTCGAGCCAACGAAAGTGGTTCGCTCCCGCAGCGTGTCAAAGAAAATGGTCGCTACGTTTGTCTAGAAAAAGGGGCATGTTGCTACAATTCCTTTACAGGAACGCAGAACGGTTACCGCCGAGTGGTACATCACGGTTTGTTTGTCAGAAATGATAGCCGAACTCCGAAAAAATAACCCGAAATGTCGCATCATCTTAAATCACGATATTGCGAGCTACCATACGGCTCGGAAGACAAATGATTTTTTGAAGCAGGAAAACGTTGAGCTGATGAGCCATTCTCCGTACAGTCCTGACCTGAGCCCAAACGATTTCTCTACATTCCCTAGAATGAAAGATTTATTACGCGGTCAACGGTTTGAAGACCCCGAAGCAGCTGTGGAAGCGTACAAATCAGCCATTTTGTCAACATCAACTTCAGACTGGCATTACTGTTTTAATGATTGGTTTGAACGAATGGAAAAGTGCATTAAGTTGAACGGAGAATACTTCGAAAAACAATAAAATACAATTTAGCTATACCGTGCATGTGGTTTTTCTTATTCCCGATCATTTCAGTGTGCCCCTCGTAGATTGACCATTATCTACTGGTTTTGAGCGTATATATTTTATGAAAATATATCGCGCATATATATGCGCGATCGGCTGTCGAGTCGCAAGAACACAAGAGCATGAACTATTGACTCATTGAAAATATAACCCACGATCACTCTTAGTTGTCAATATCAATGCTGTAAGATCGTAAACAAACATCAACGAAGCCTGTTCTCAACAGATGGCGTTAGCAGTACCTTATTTCCATGTATATTTTAATATTATATAATTAGATGCGAAATATGCACACGAGCTGAGCTAACCTCGGGTCGTTATAGAACATCTGCTGCGTGGCCTGTCCGTGGTGCACATCCCAGTCGACGATCAGTATCCTGCTGAGGCCCTTGCGAAGCGCGGCGGAGGCGGCTAACGCCACGTTGTTGTAGAAGCAGTAGCCGCAGGGCTCAGCACGCATCGCATGGTGGCCCGGGGGCCGCACCAAGGCAGCCCCGTTTTGAATCTCGCCTGACACTATGCGCTCCACCAAGTCTACGGTGGAGCCGGCCGCCAGCAACGCCAGCTCGTGAGTACTCTGTTCATTGAACAGAACCACACAATACTTCAAAAGTAGCTTCATTAGGCCACACATGGAGAACAGAGTTAAGAGGGACCAACTCTCTATGAGAAAGTGTCGATTGGCTTAGGGTGTGGCGCTGTAGTAGCATTTTATTTACGGTGGTTTCATGAACTACGCAACTTTATACTTTCATACCAAACTGTAATGCTACACAAGCACCATTCTGGCTGATTTATAAATCATTCAAGTAAGTTAGTCCTTCTTACCTCTATGATCCATAGGCCAACGCTTAGAAATCACACACACTTTAAGCTTAGTTTGTAATCGATAGGTAAATAAATAGTAGATCTATAAATAATAGAAACGAACGCAGCATATCCTACTAATGAGAAAATTTGTGAGGATGGATGGATGGATATTTGTTACCACTGAACGGATTTGTATGAAATTTGCCACACACACATAGTTTATTACCTGGAATAACATATAGGATACTTTTTATCCAGGAAAAATACTCCGTCCCAAAATATGTCAGATATTTTCTTAGTTGTTTTATTTTTCATTTTTCAACGCGGACGAAATCGCGAGCACCAGTTAGTTTTTTTAATATTTTTATTTCAAAGTCGGTAAACAGGCCATTTCTATATATATTCTATTAAATTAAATGACGGGTGAAACTGGGAGGCACAACTAAGATATGTGTGTATGTGTATATCATGTGTATATTTGTAACACACATAACGTGTGTACGCTTCTCTTCCTCTGTGTTGGGAAGTATAGCGTAAAGTGCAGTACGCTATCCCACTGAAGATTAATATGACATTACATTACAATTTTATTTGCTAGGGCAATTAGGTATCTCTCACTATATTTCCTCATCATAAGAGTAATCTAAAAGAGGTCTGACTTCCATAACAGCAGGTCTGTCTGATATTCAGTGCTAACGTATCGCATAAGTGTTCCTATGACTTACTTTATTCTTTAAAAAGCATTCTAGTGAGTGTGTATATGACTTATTAGAAAAATACAGAATTATATATGAAAACATTGCATTGTAAACTCACAGGGTGTATATATATGGAATCAAATTTCGAGGACACATCTTCAAGACAGTCCAAGTTTTCGTTCTGGTGGGTAGATTCCAACAATTCGTAAACGGATGGCGAGTGTAAGGTGCACAGTTCCTCCTTGGTGGCCATTTTTGATTCATATATTTTGCATTGCTCAATCAAATTTAACTCCTTGCACCTTGAAAAAAAGTTAATAATAAATACACAAAGAAATATTAATGACAGCTGAAAATATGTGCATTTAATATTTATTTAACCTGCAAACAATTATAACAATTAGACATATTTTAAATGGTTATATAATGGATAATAATAATTATTATTTTGAGTAAAGGTCTGCAGGCAGGCTGATGGTCCCTTTAATGGTAGGTAGCCTGCCTTTGCCTATAACACAAGCAACGCCACAGGTGCTCTAAAAACGCTACTGTTTTTTTTTAATGCTAATATCGGCACACAGGCTGACGGTTCACTTGGTGGTAGGTGGTTATGTCGCCTATAACACAAGGAATGCCACAAGTGCTGCAAGTGTGCTGCCGACTACACTAGGATTAAGGATCTGGTATCGGCAAGGATTAGGGAAATGGACTCTGGCATCACTTACTCACACACCGAAACACAACAGCACCCATGCTGTTATTTCACAGTGGTCTTCTATATGGGGGTGGTTACTGCTGCCAGACGGGCTGTCCAAAAGAGTGCGAAACGCAGTGTACCCTGGATCCAGAGCAGACCATTTCCAAAGTTGCCAAATTTATGAGAGTGGAACGCAGTGTTTCTTACTACTACTAACCTAATGTCTAATATTAGAACTGACGTGTGTAATATGTATAAAAAGAATCACATGTGTTTATCCAGGATATAGACTATTGCTAGATAAACTATAGAACACATTAGGATTACATAGTAATAAAAGTAAGTTATTGATAAAATTACAAACCTTTCAATAACACTAATCAATCTCTCCGGACATTCAGGATAGTTGTCATCCCACAAACATTTGTGTTCCGCCATGCGGGGCTCCGTCACAAGTCCTGTGGCACCTTTCACCTTGTTTTTACAATCCATTGCCTGCAAACATTGACAGAATTTCTACAATAATGTGTAAAGTTCAATGTATAGTATAGCTTACTACGTCACCTAATGTTAACGATTCCTGAAAAGAGTACCTACTTAATTAACTCATCAAAAAATCGCAAATATCTCTCATGGATTAAACACTATTATTAAAATATTACAAAGGCAGAATTCAATACAATTTACAGTTTTCTATAAGAAGGAATAAAGAAGATACAACGAATGAGAAACGTGGAACATTAAACTAAATAAATAACAAAAATAAATAAATAAGAAAACATGTAAAGAAAACATATCTGTAAAATATACATAAGTATTTTTTCTTTTTTTTTATGTTAAGGTCGGCAGACAGGCTGACGGTCAACTTGATGGTAACTACTTTATCTGAACCACAGCCCATTGTATCTGCTGATTTACGGATTATATTACTTAATACTTAAAACCTAAGGAGATAAAAGTTAAATTGGTCTAGATACCCAGAAGTAACCATTATATTGTATAAGTATTTTTCAAAAAAAAAAAAACATATGCTCTTCAATTACCTTAAGTACCAAGGTTCCTTAGATTAGGTAGGCATGAAGTTAAAGCCATAGAATGGACATCATAAAATATTACTGACTCTCTTTAAATTCCATACATACAAACACATACGATTTACATACACACCCCTATCCAATACACAAACAAAAACATACTGAAATGAATTTTATCAAAGTTAAATCAAAATATTTAAAAGTAGGTCAAATAAACTTATAACAAATATCATTCTAGCTGATCAGAGTGAATAATTATTTTCTCCTTTAAATCAAAAATAATTACGGCATAGGATTAACGACGTGGACATAGGAAAACTGGTGAAGATATATTTATTCATAAAAACTGACTATAATTTTTACTTGACTCTATTAAACATTAAACATGTACAAAGTTTAAAAAGATATTAAATTCAAATAGTTCATAATCGTAATGAAAAACTTACAATTTGATAATA
The DNA here is from genome assembly GCA_910589475.2 of Bembecia ichneumoniformis. Taxonomy (NCBI): domain Eukaryota; kingdom Metazoa; phylum Arthropoda; class Insecta; order Lepidoptera; family Sesiidae; genus Bembecia; species Bembecia ichneumoniformis. Next base: position 3,128,870 of record OU342520.1, read on the forward strand.
GTCTCGAAGGCCAGAATCAAATGATTGTTTCTTCTTTTGGTGAGCCTTCTTTTTGGCAGCCAGTACAGACGCTGATGGCTGAAACAATAGATAATCTTAAATAATTAAAATATTAAGTATATTATCTTTTATATGCTTCTCAGATACAGACTAAGTTGTCTCAGATACAGACTAAGCCGCTATATTAATTAACAACATAAGATAAGACTTAATATTGAACACATTTTGTTATCTCTTCAAATGCCATTAAACCTACAATTAACATTGTGTCAACAGAAATATAATAAAGTGAGAAAATACACATACCTAACTTTTAGTTTTATTGGTATTGTTGATAATTTTTAAAAAAATATTCCTCTTTATTCCTCAGGTATTTCTACTACCCCATTCTGGCCTATTCTTGTGTCCTGTGTCTTGGTTCAGTACTTCATTATCTACGTTAATATCACAAGGAGAGAAGATATGATTTTTGTTTATACTGGATAACCACAAAAACTACTCAATTGATATAAAAATGTTTTAAATTTATTTTCAATAGAGATCTCTACGAATATTACAATAATGTAAACCAAGGTGTGAATAATTTACCTATAAGTCATTATTTGGTGTGTACTGGGAAACCAATAAATATAAAAACAAAAAATAGTGTACCTACTACATGTTTATACCTATAAACAATATACTATAAGTTATACTATATTGTTTATAGGTATAAAGTTAGTACCTATCATTACCTACAAAAAAGTTAGTTGTCAATATCACTGAGTATATAATTGCTGAATCATGTTATTTGTAGATCTAAGTGCATACTTTTATAACTTGTATCATCCTCCAATTGCACTTTTGGAAAAAAAAGTTAATCTTAAAAATGTAGTGACATCTGTGTATACCGAAAATAACTAACATAACTTTTGTTGGAACACATGACATTTGCGAATGCAGAATGTTAAATGTAACTATAATAAATAATTTAAAGTAATTAGGTATGTATTTCAAACTACATTAAGTGACTATTTAGATTTGTAACAAGATAATATTTAAATTAAATACAATTCACCATAGTTTTATTTTTAAACCAAAATTACATTCATAGACACCTACTTCATGCCAGTATTTATAAAATATTGGGCTTGTAACCTTTCATCAAACATTTATATAATAAAAATTACACAAGTAACTGCAAAATTAAACATAATTTTGGATCTACATAAACATAGTCTGCATTTTTAAACAACTTACTTTAGCACCTGCAGACATAGCCCGAGTTTGGATCTTAGCTTTACGAGCCCCATTTCTAGTTACAATGGTACTTGTTGGTGGTGTAACATTTTTCTTTGCGCCCTCCGCTGAACGACGAGGCTGTGGTGTTGGTGATGTGGACTAAAACATTCCGATTTTACAATATTAATTATTGACTCAGTAATAAAATAATCGGTGAGAGCATTCATTTTTGAAGCCCGCCAATAACACGGAAATTCATCTTTTATTAGCGTACCATTCTGTTTAGGTATACGAATTCATTTACTTTTTAAGGATATATTTAATATTAACGACATAACAACTACTAAAATCTAATTTTAAAGCATGAACATCGAAATTTGTAAACACAAGCAATTAAGCATTTCAATTCTTCCCACCACAGAGTAACCAAAACCAAACAAAAATAAATTATTATAATGTCATGTTTTGATTCATAACGATGAGATCACGATTCACGATAATCGCAGAACACTTTATGATTTCGATACCATAGCCGCTACATTGCGACTTTCTTGAAAATAATATCTTTATTATATTTAAAATAAAATAGGAAGACAAATAAAACCGTACAATATCTTGACGAAAAGTGCCCCAGCATTTTGGTGAATCTGCAAAATATGCTGTTCACATATTAAATAATGTGATAATTAAAATTAAAAGAAATTAATTAATTAATTGAAAATTAGAAAAACACTATAGCATAAAATCACAAGGAGATTAGAAAACTCGTTCGAGGACACAGTCATACTGTCAATGTCGTCTGTAAAATCTATACTAATATTATAAAGCTGAAGAGTTTGTTTGTTTGGTTGGTTGGTTGAAAGCGCTAATCTCAGGAACTACTGGTTCGAATTGAAAAATTCTTTTTGTGTTGGATAGTCTATTTATCGAGTATGGCTATAGGCATAAGAATAAATACTAACCAAGTAGAATGGAAACTCCCGCTCCGGTCGCGCTCAAGGTCACGATTTTAGCCTACATGTTAAACGAAATACTCAGTCGGGCTGTCACAGCCGGCGCGCGGCGTCTCCGCACGCGCGTTTGCCTGTTTGTACGTAATGTACGATCTTGGAAACAAATTACAATGGCATCAAATTATTGTGGTGTGTTTGGTTGTACAAACAATCCCCCCCTAGGTGGGCCATGACCTTGTCGTGGTGGGGGGGCTTACCCTTGGCAATCCGGGCGGTTGCAGGGGTCGGTGGGGTCACCGGCCTTTGCTCGATCGATCGGATTGGTTTTGGGGACTAAGAAGGCCCACACCGAGGTGGGCTCCGAGCGAGCTCCGCTCAGCGGAGCTCGTGGCGGAGCTGTTATTTGGAGGCTCCAACCTTCTGTTGGAGCTTCACTGGTCATCGCTCGCGCGGGCCGAGAATCCGTACTCGGCCCGCGCGATTGGTGGCCGGTGAGAGAGAGGTCACCCCGGTCCTTGTTCGTCAGACTGAGGTATGGGACTCGGTACTGCGGATGAGGATCGGCAGGTGAGTCGCAGCGGGTGGATTCTCTCGGACGGCTCCGACGCTCAGTGGTAGTCGGGCAACTTACGCGAAGACGGAGCTCATGCGACTGGGAAGGACCAACTGGCATAGTACCTGCAATCGTGGCATGTGGGGGGTGGGGAACACCCGGTGGGTGGGCACCGGCTTAGTACTACCCCCCGCAGTCGTCCGGAAGAGTGAAGACCCGGCCTCGCCACCCGGCTTAGTAGCTCTTCCGCGACGACAACATGAGGTGGAGCCCGTCTCGGGCTGCCGCGATTGTTGAGGAAATGTCAGGGGGACACCCCTATGGGCCGCCCACCCATAATGTCGTATGAGATGAGCGGCCACACGAGCGGGGGTCGTTCGGGGGATGAAGGTGGAAGCGGCCTCCGACTCCGCGGATGGTTGTGCCGCGGAGAAGAGGTAAAGGGTTGATTCAATTACGAATCCCCTCGCTGACTGCTCGCTGCGACGGATAAGATGATCACGGGCGGCTGGTGCCGCTTCGCTCGGGGGCGGTGGACGTGGGGAGGTGCGCCGCCCGCACAACACCGGGCAGTGAGGTGTGGTGGCCTGCAGATGTTCCAGCGGGTCACCACAGGAGGAGTTACACGGCATGCCGTGATGGATGCGGGTCCGCAAGGACATGGCGGTGCGTGGGGCCCGGGGATAAGGCCTCGCTGTGACTCCGGGTCTCACGATCACTGCCGATGGTGGAACATGGAGGCGGTTTTAGTGGAGTAGGACCGGCGGGGCGATACGTTCCGTCGGGTGAGTCCCACACACCCCCTCGTCGACCGTCCCCGTCGACGAGGGATAGTGCGTAAATGCATTTCCCCTCCTAAAAAAAAAAAAAAAAAAAAAAAAAAATGGTTGTACAAACAATTCAAAAACGATGTCACACTTAAGTTTTTTTAGTTTGCCCAAAGATGATGAGAGGTGAGTAATATTTTCTAATTATTATTTTGTTTTCGTACCTACTTAATCAAAAGGACATGAACAGTTCTTTTTGTGTAGACAATTGTTTCACCCAAAGGTAAAATTTAGTTAAAATTATAATTTAAAGTAGGTACCTATAGATTTTTTTAATTGTGGTCAAGTCAAGGCTATTGAAGAACAATAGCCCCTAAGTACATACACTACCTAAGTACCTATACCTATGTAGGTACACTAGAGCAGGCCTTAGGGTATTTACCGGACACGGCATAATATTTCAATGAAATTGTTTTGTTAGCAAATTTAGTCTGAGAGCCCGTTGCAATTTTGAGTTTTAGGTTATAGATAAGACTTTGTGGCTACCGTGTCACGGCCGGCGCTGTTGTTTTCAAAGAGGAGATGTTGCCTCCACGGCGTCGACGGGCAAAAGGGTTGCTTTTTTTTTTTTTTTTTTTTTTTCCGAGGAGAGAAATCTTCAAAAGATACCTTATGCTCAAATGCCGCATGCAATGCAAATGCCCATAGAAGTTATGTGGGACTCTTACCGCACTAAAACTCACCTCGAAATGGGTGTGGTTCTAGTCCGTAGGGGACTTTGGAACCGTCACCGGGCGTCGGGGGGGCGAGAAGCGCCCGGCCCTTACAAATAAAAACTTATCTAAAGCTTAAGCTATGAGGGACCGGCTAGCCCTGTAGGGCCATTTGCGACGACCACGGCGTTGGCCGTGGCCGGTACAAGTGGTCCCCGGGCCGGGAGGTCCCTCGCAGGCGCCGTGTCCTGGTCGCGCCTCGGAGGTGAGAAGCGGCGCGGCGGTCTTCCTCTTCTTTCACGATGTCGGGGCAGCTGCACGTCGTTGTCATCACCAGCAAACGCCGCGTTTGCTGCTGTGATGGGGTCATCCTGGTCCAGTAGGATGTGTCGAGGTCGTCTTCTGAAACGAGAAAGAGTATCGCTAGTGTCAGGAGTGTAAATGAGAGAACTGACCACTAGCGGATTAGGATGGCGAGGGAGTTTGTCGTAGTACTTCAAGGCGAAGTCCTTGATGCACTTGACAATGGAGGGAAGGTTAAGGTCGTGGTGGAGGTCGACGTTGCGGATGTACCATGGGGCGCCCACAGCTCTCCGCAGGAATCGGTTCTGAATGACTTGAAGGGATTGGATATGGGTGGGAGCAGCGTGCGCAAAGACAACGCTAGCGTACGTCATGATCGGTCTGACGCAGACTTTGTACAATGTCACCTTATCTCTAAGGGCCATTGTACTCCGCCTGCCTATGAGGCACGTCAGGCGACCCAGGACGAACGCTGCCCTGTCCCTGACACGCTTTATGTGAGGACCGAAGGTAAGTCTTCGGTCGAGGGTAACACCGAGGTATTTGGTCTGATGGGCGATTTCTTAGGGTTAAAATTTAGTCTGAGAGCCCGTTGCAATTTTGAGTTTTAGGTTATAGATAAGACTTTGTGGCTACCGTGTCACGGCCGGCGCTGTTGTTTTCAAAGAGGACATGTTGCCTCCACGGCGTCGACGGGCAAAAGGGTTGCATACCTACGCGGCCCATATTTATATCATCGCGCTGTTTCAAAATATGTGCGCGCGAACGCAATATGCATTGGCACGCGCCAATCAGAATTGACTTCGTTAATTATTATTATTCCGGTATAATAATAATATTCTATCGGTACGCCACTGTAAATATACTATATAAGTAGTGCTGTAAATAAAGATCAAGAGACATTCGTGTAAGATTCCTGCACCTATGGAGTATTATTGCACCTTCATCACAAGCAGCGCGAAAACTTCTTTTATGATGCATTCTTATGTGCTCACATTTAACAAGTAATTTAAGTAATTTAGTAAGTAATTTGACGAGCCGTTGGATGAGTGGTTAGGCCTTAACGCTCTGTTCTAGGGTTCTCGGGGTTCGATTCCCGGCAGGGTCAACTTTGAAAAATCTACATTTCAAATTTTGCTCTGGTCTGGATTTGGAAAGTAGTGGCAGGGCACATTGCGTTTTCGCAGTCATTTGGGCAGCCCATCTGGCGGCAGTAACCACCCCTTTACAGAAGACCACCGTGAAATAACAGCACGTGTGCTGTTGTGTTTCGGTGAGTGAGTAAGGGATGCCAGCCCTATCCACTCTTAATCCCTTATCCTTAATCCTACTGTAGTCGGCAGCGCACTTGCAGCAGCTTTGGCGTTGCTTGTGTTATAGGCGACGGTATAACACAACCATCAAGTGAACAGTCAGCCTGTCTGCCGACCTTAACATTAAAAAAAATTAAAACTTACGTTTACTTTTGTGACTAGTGAACATCTTTTTCTGATAATAAGTATTAGCCATGATATGTTTATTTCATTTTATTCTACTAGCTTTTACCCGCCACTTCGTCTGCGGAAACTATTTAATTTTCTCTAGATATCCATTATGGTTTTTAGCTCTCGGACTATATTGCGGTGGTGAACCCTTAGTCTCCCAAGACCCTGACCGCTATGCCGTACTCCAAGACCATTATGGGATTTAGCTCTCAGACAGGTAAAGCTCACACAATGCTGAAAAAACTTACTTAATAGTTTTACGTGAGCCTCTTTGTTTTTTATTTAATATTTGTAGGTAAATAACACCATAGATAAAATACTACTTAACCAGTATAGATGGTCACTCACGTACATTGAATCCGTACCCTATCAAATTTCGCTTATATCTAGATGCCGCCTGTGTAGTTTGTCGCTTATTTGTTGTCATTAAAAATCCGCTAGAGTCGCTGCAGTCGACCATTCAGTCAATTCTCATGTACAAGAGATGGCACTACTAAAATTTATTTAAAATATAAAAAAAGTGGGCACGAACAACGATAAAAGGGCTGTATGAACGGTATAGGTTCTGTTCTAAAAAATAGGGCAATAATATCATACATAAAAGTCACAGATTAATGATAAAAGTACCTCTCAGCAACGTCGCCCTCTAGTTATTACCACGATAATAAGGTACTATAACTGCGTGATTGAATTTGTTGGTTATAATTTTTAACAAAATACACATTAATGTTAAATTCGAGACTCTTAGTGACATCTAGGGAGTGGAAATCCCAATATGAAATTGGCTTCAGATCGTTATATGGAAGTTGACCATCTATACTGGTTAAGTAGTATTTTATCTATGATAACACTTATTTAATATGGCTTCGTTTTGTATGGTACTGTCTTATAATAACTTATTATGTATTTATAAATCACATATTTTAAAAAACTAGAATAAAATAATGGTTTCAAAGTAAAGAAAAACTTATATTTTAGCGATATTATCTTTATTCGTAAGCAATATTTAACAGTAAGCAACCCTAGCAACAAGCCTGGGCGACAGAAGGGCGTAACGACGTGAAGGGGTAAGTAGTTATATAAATGGCGGCGTTTGGGACTCGGATAAAGAAGATGCAGTTCTACTTGGTTACTATTTATTCTTATGCTATAGGCTATATAAATAACATCACGCTACGACCAATAGTGAAATTATATAATAAAACATAAAATAGGCTGGTGAATGGGGTAGTCCATAATTGTGTGAGTTAATTAATCTGTGAGTGTGATATGATTTGATTAAGAAGACAATATAGGTTAAAATGTAGGTGTACTTACTCACGTACGAAACGTGTATTTTTGAAAAAGTTAAGATTCGAAAGAATCCTAAACTTTAATAATGTTGTTTTCTATATAAAATAAAGACTTGGCTTAAAGGTCTAGCTAACAGGCCATAAATTTACAAAAAAAAAAAAAATTAAGAAGACATATCCGATGACATGACACATGACATTTAGCTTTTTTTTTAGTAGAAGACTATAGATAAGTATGTGTATATTAGTAGAAGACGAGGAAGAAACGATGTATGATTAGAATATGTTGTTTTGTTTCTTATCGAAAAAAATTGTTATTTTGAGAATATAATTTACTGCGGTGTATTCTAATATTTGAAGATTCGTGTTATTGTATATTCATACTTTTATTTCGTATTGTTTCATTTTTCGTCAACTGACAGTTTTCATCATCAGTAAGTGTCCTTTCTTTTTACGTAAGAAATTACTTCTTTCATTTTACTTGTCTTTTGATATGTAATCCATAAAGTTAACAAAATAACAGATCGAAAGTTATAATAAATTATAAATGTTTACGAATTCCTTTCTACGTTATAACCTTTTCACAATATTCGATTTTGATTTATATGTAATAACTTCTGTATTATTCTAAATAACTTCTGTAAAGTGTTTTCGCCATATAAATTGGACATATTTCTGTGAAACTTTGTTGTTTAATATTAAACATTTTTAATATGTAGTTGATTTAATATACAGAAACACTTTGGATATACCTCTTTTATAACGTCTTACCGTTTTTAACGACGAAAGCACGAACACGAACGAATCATTTCCGTATATTACGACTCCGGTTTAGGCGACCATCAACCAAACTCTTATAGCGACCTATTCTATTTTTACAAAACATTGTCCTATTAGAGTGACACTCGGTGTTTTGTTTCAGTTTTGTTTACAATATCTACACACAAATATTACCTCACAGTTCTGCGTGTGCTTCCTGCTCCTTGCTTTCTCCCCTCTATTTTGAATACCTAGTGCGCAAATCAAAGTTAATTATTCTGACAAGGTTAAGGTCTCCTTACTTGTGTAAAATGAGTTCTGTAAAGAGAAAGTGTTTTTCGATTGAGGAAAAAATTGCTATTTTGCACCGTTTAGAAGCTGGTGAATCAAATGTAACCCTTGCGAAGGAATTCGGTGTGTCTCATTCTACAATATCCACAATAAAGAAAAATAAACATAAGATAGATACCCTGTTTAATGCCAACATTTTGAAATCAAAACGTATGAGGGCACCCACTCACGAAAAGGTCGATCGAGCACTATTACATTGGTTTAAGCTTCAGCGTAACCGGGGAATACCAGTAAAAGGACCTCTGCTTCAAGAAAAAGCCAACTTTTTTGCTCGAGAGTTGAATATTCCTAACTTCAATTGCTCAATGAGTTGGATAAGCCGTTTTAAAGTAAGATACAACATCGTAGCCGGTAAAAATGCTGATAAGTGTTTGTCAGTTAAACAGAGCAATGTCAGTGAGAGCAACGTTGCCACATGGGAAGAGCAGTCAGATCAAAGCATTGTACAAAATATCATTGGCAAGGAAGATGCTAATAACCAAGGTAGTGAAGGTGATGATGACGAACCACAGGACAGTTATTCCACTATAAATGCAGCTGAAGCACTGAAGGCTGCAGAAACGCTCACTGCGTTTATTCAAATTAACTTTGATGATGATATTATAAAAGATTTAATGTCACATGTTCACAATGCTGTACGAAGTTTTTGTTATGAAAACTATAATGCATAGAATTTAGGTACATACATACAAATATATTATGTAAAGTGTAATATTTAAGTTAGTTTTTGTTAATTTTAATATGTTTTTATTTAAATAAAAATTAATCTAACTTTATAATGTTCATATCAACGTTTAACATGCAATAACTTATAAGTTATTTCTCTCTAAAGCTGTTCAAAGTAATGGTTGGAACTTTACAGTAATTTAGATTTTTTTTAAATAATTTATTGTATGACAAATAGTGAGTAATGAAGTTGGGGTCAGCTGTTACTGGAAAGTTGCCCAATGCGCCTTTTTTAAGATAGCAATAGAGCAGGGCTTCACTCTGCTTAACTTCATATGAATCATTGAACTGTGTGTGGTACCTTTTAGCGTGGTAAATAAGTTCTATTTTCTCTATTGCTAGACTTTTAAAGCTCTTGATTATAGGGATACTATCAAGGCAATAAAATGTATCGAAAGAAACTTGTTTAGTTTTTAGTGTTATGTGACTTTGGTTAAGTAAGTATATATGTTATGTACAGTCGGGATAGGAAATCCTTCGTCAGTTTTCTAATTAATTCCTTTATCAAGTCGTAGACTCTTAGTACCTTTTAAAACTAAAGCACAAGCAGACAACAGATGGACATTTGAAATGAAATTTTGGCATGATTAATAATTGTCTTGGTGCAAGCAAATGTCAACTTTCAGGTGACAAACCTTTTTTTACCCTGATTTTACATAATATAAATACCTCACAAGCTAAATACTTTGAATGAATAACAGTGTAATATTATTAAAATTTGTGAAGTTGTGTTTGTAAAAGAATCCTAAATAGTTGTGTATAAAGTGAGATTCATAGTGGTAGTGTTCCTAGGAACACAGAAATAAACAGAGAAAAGTTTAAATAAATAGACACAATGACAGAGACAACAATAGAAAATTGAGATAAAAAATGTGTCATTTTTATTACTATTTTGGGTGGCCGTGCCACACTTGTTCCTCATTGGCTTGCAGTTATGTGCGTCTGGCACGGTCGCCACTAGTTATTAAGTGAATTCGTTGTACATATATATATATATAGGCCACTTTTGTGTGCAAAATTGCCTTTGGTTACGTCCAATAAAGACTACATACAAGCACCTTGTGTTTGGACTTACTCTCTTCGGCCACCCACCGCATCTGTAGACATTTGGCCTTTAGACTCTTTAGCCAGCACTGCTCCACTGCATACACAGCCAAACCTTCCAACTGTATGGGTGCATACATGCTCGTATAGGGTATAGCGTAAGATTATAGGGTAATTTTAGTAGAAAAATTACGAATTACGAAATAATACATTTTTTATTATTCGGTTATTAATTAACATTAATTATTTTAAGGCGAGCTGTCTTAAAAATGGTGCAGTGTCTCCAGGCAAGGCAAATTTTTAACTTGTTTCTAAACATTCAGGGCCAATCATTCATTGCCATTACAATCATAACAAAAAAATTGCCATCATTATTATTTTGGATGCACTTTCTGTCAGTGACACAGGCAGGTTCTGCTTTCTTTTTGCCAGGCTTAATAGATGGTTATCTGTAAAGGTTAAAAACTTGAAAAACAACCTTTGCTTCTTATGGGTTTTTATGAGCTTCTCTCCTTAATGTGCCATTACATACTCACTTGGTAGATGTATTTCACAGTTTTTAAATGTGCGTTCAATTGTGTATGACCCACTTCTAGATATTTCTGCTAAATACTAATATTGTTTTTCACTGCAGATTACTGATACTGATATCAGATTGCTGATAGACCATACGTCCTCCTAATATTTCTATTCTGATATTGTACATACATCTATCTGAGTAAATAATCACTATGTTTTTTTTTCAACACAATATTCACATGTGGTAAGCTGCTATACCACTCCTTAGGAATACGGAGTCAGGCGGGAGAAATGGAGGAAAGAGCTTGAGAGCGATTATCATATCTCTGCCCTTTTTACACCTTGAACTCCGAAAACAATCAATTTAAGATTTTCTTTTCATTCAAAAAAGAGTGGAATATGGTTTCGAATTTGAATGTCAGCCCAGACTAACGATATCGCACGACCCATCTCTGAATAACTGTATCTTGTGCGAGTGGTGGAGCGGAGAGGTCCGCTCTTCATCCTCGCCTCGTCGCACACATACCTAAAGAGTGACATAGCAGTGCTGGTTAAAATAAAAGTTGAGGCTGTCAAATCGGTATCACATTCAGTGAACCAATAAAGTTTACTACATGTGAGATATGGTGGCATTTTTAAGGCTTGCAAAGAGGCAGATGGTGTGTCTAAAGACATACTAGACACACCTTTCTTATAACAACGTGAAGTGTCTTTTTTACATTATAACTTAATTACAAAAAAATTTCGTTCTTTCCAACATGGACGCTTTCCAATCAAGTTCATTCCAAAAGTGGTTGGTTGAATATATTTCTTCTTCTTAAATGTACATTAAAATTTCACATAGGACTTCTTTTACGAGCCTTTGATCCAATGTTTTGTAGGATTTTTCCATTTTCCTTTGAAAATCCTTCATAACTCATTCTTTTCCGGCCTGAAAAAAAAAACATTGATTGCGCTAGGTTAAATCTTAATTTTTAGCAATGATACTTTCTCCTGTGTCAGGTGTGTTTGATTAGATTCTCTAAGATTCTCACATGTTCTGTATTCAGAACTTCAATATTGCAAGATTTTGAAAAACAGTTATTTGTGAATTTATTACAATCTTGCACACTAAATAGTCGCTTAATTTCTAAAATATAGGCAAAAATTATTATTGAAAGTACGTTATAAATCAATCTATGCACTGCTAAGGATTTGAACTCCCTGCCGGTGTCTGTATTTCCGACCTCATATAACCTAAATCTTTTCAAGGTTCGAGTGAATAGGCATCTTCTGGGTAAGCTCGCTCCATCGTCGGCCTCATCCTTCCTACATGGATAGATGCTGGCCAAGAGCAAACCCATCTTTAATTTAAAAAAAAAAGTACCATAAGTGCAGCCTCGCCTACGACTTGGACCAATAAGCCCCATGCATTGCAATATATAAGAAAAATTTTTTTGGAATTACATATATTTTTTACAACATGTATATTCCATTATTTTAGGTGTACTTAGAAATGAAACTGTTAAAACCTCTGTGGGTTCTTCGACATGGAAAAAAGAAAAGGCCTGGACGCTCAGTCACTACATGGTCCCCATTGGCCACTGCATTCAATACAAGACCCAGCTCCCAACCTTTATTCGACTCAATCAGAGGACGGACTGTAAGAATTAAAAAATATTTTTTTCTTATTATATTTAGTACTTTAAATGCACCAGTTTTAAATCCACGAATTGAAAGCTGTAGGAAAAGCTACAAGGACAATCTCTTCTCATATCCAAGTTGTGTGAATAACTTTATTAAATTTGATAATAGTTTTGCTACTGGTGGCAAATTAACAAAGAAAAAACTATATCATAATACCTACAACTGAAATAAAAATGAGAAAGTAGGAAATTAACACTAATATTTTTAATATTTGACTTATTGTTCTTTGAAATTTGCAGGGTCTCTTCAACAAGCCGGAGCTAACTAGCTTTGAAGGCTTCTACACTCTTAAAGAGCAAGCTATATCAGCTACAGATCGGCTCATAGAAGAGGCAACAACGAATCCCACTCGACCCATGGTGGAAATTTTTGATGAGTTATCCGACACTCTATGCAAGGTGGCAGATTTAGCAGAGTTCGTTAGGATTGCCCACCCGCAGTCACATTTCGCTAGTGCTGCGGAGGAAGCCTGCATAAGTGTTAGCGGTGTTGTTGAGAAGTAAGTAGTTCGTAAGTTTTGTTTACAAATAACTATGATCATTTTCAAATTTTACTTTAGTCAGTATCGTAAAGAAAAGAACAGTGATAATAATAAACCCTATTTAAGGAGCCATCAGCTCAAATATATGCTGTGTCAAAACATTATTGGCCCTGTCTGAAGTGGGCTTTACAGATTTGTATTTGCCTCCATTGTACAACTGTTGGCAATATATGTCAAGGCAACTGTGGTTGGAGCAAATTATTTAATTTCTGTTTATAAAATCAATTCTTTATTTCTTGCCAGAAGCTTAAATTGAATTTTCATATCTTGAGATGATGGATTCCCCTATTCAGTTGATTTAGATAAAACATAGTCAATGTTCTCAAGATGCCATCTATTTCCTTGCCAAATTTTATCGAAAACTGTTCAATAATTTAGATGAGTTTTTTTTTTTCAATTATAATACTGAAATGACAAATAGTCCCGTCAAATTAGCCAGAAAAATAGTGGTCAAATTGCAAAAGTTCCCACAGAGCTGAATTTTGGTAGAGATCTTGGGTACACGATTACAAATAAAATACAAGTCCCCATCAATCCCATGTCCGCTAAAAAAGTTATTCAAGGAAATTTTCGGTTTTGTGAATTTTTCTCGTAAATGGTTTGTTTTATCAAAAAAATAATTCAATAAAAATTGTGTATACCATAAAATTATACTTCACTATTTCTGAGATATCGCGATTCTAAAAGTTGAAGAAATTACATATGCACACATTTCCACACCACCCTTTTTTGCAATTGCAAAAGTGAAACATGAGTATTTATATAAAAAAAAGTATTTATGAAGACAGGCTAAAAATGCTGAAATTACGAGACTAGCGTGTATGGGAACCCAATTAAGAAGATCCAAACTTTCTAAAACAAAACATCAAATATTGTTTCTGAACTGGACTCTATATTCCAGCTGATAAAAAATAACCACAAATCACGAACACATGACAGCTTTTGAGAAGAAGGTGAATTCAAAAAGACTGCCTCTCTAACAGGGTAGTTATGTCATGAATCAGGTTTCCAAGAGACGTAATATCAGTATATACTTTGAACCAGTTCAAAAACTCGTTCAAAGTATATACTGTTCAAAAACTGGTTCAAAGTAATATCAGTATAATTATACTTGAATCAGTTGGATAGTTACTCGAACCTGAATTAGATGCATCAGCGCAAGCTGCAAGTCTATCTAAGAAATAATAAAATATTAGTTAAATATCTACCTCTTTTTGACAATTTCCATAGTATTTGTTTAATCTTATGTGTCATTTCCAGATTGAACACACACAAGGGCTTGTATGAAGCACTGAGAGATTCAGTGAAACATGGTACATCGGGAGATCAGCATCTAGCTGAACTGTTTCTGTTTGATTTTGAACAAAGTGGAATACAACTGGATGATGGACCCAGAAAAACAGTGGTAGCTTTAAATGACCTCATACTGCAGACTGGACAGAGATTCATGTCCGGTGCTGCAAAGCCCAGGAGAGTCCCCAGAGAAGTGGTCCCACAGAATGTTAGACAATTGTAAGATCATTTTATATTAATTGTAATTGTCTCTCGTCATTGTTAATATTCTACCGACTGTGCAATGATGACTTGTTTCAATTAATGCCTACTACAATTTTTTATCATCGTACTGTATGCCATAGATCTTCATCCGCATTACTTGGATAAGGTGCCGTTGTGCAAAGTACGGATGAAGAAACTTTATCCCGCGGACGCGCGAACTTTGGAACAATCACCCATCTGAGATGTTTCCATGGGCTTCTTCAAGCGAGCCGTAAACAAATTCCTGCAGCGTCGCGCACTTGTACCCTTGGTACCCTGGTATTGCTTGTGTCCTTAGGCGACGGTAGTCACTTACCATCAAGTGGACCGTCAGTCAGCCTGCCTGCCACCCTTAATAATATAAAAAGAATTCGTCATTCTGTATGTTTGGATTGTTTGTATGAAATAAAGTAATATGCTTTCCACAGTATTTCGACACCTGAAGATATTTTACTATCCTCTGATTAAATAAGTATTACATCACACAATACGTTTGACAATTCGTAAAATTAACTACCCAATCCATATTTTTCAGCTTTTAATCAACAAGCAATATAGCACTTAAATAAGACTTAAGGATGTTGTGAAAGATGCTTTTAGTGATGTCTTTTCTTATAGTTTCAGCACGGAAGGCGAAGACATAATAGTGAGCGGCGTATACGCGGAGTGCGGTGAAGCGGCAGCCCGAGAGGCCGCTTATAGGCTCTACTTGACGCCTGACCCGCAGCAGGACTCGCTGCTCGACACCACGCTCCACGCCCGAAGCGAGATGGCCTCTCTTTGCGGCTTCCAGAGCTATGCTGACAGGTATACTTGCTTTTGACCACAGGCTATCTCTTATATTTGAGAAAGCGTGGGTTTTCTTTTTTGTGCATATTTAGTTTTTTTTTTAATGTAAAGCACGCTGATGACGATGCACATGATGGTAGGTGGCTATCGTTGTCTATTAACACAAGCAATACCATAGCTGCTGCAAGTGCACTGCCGACATTTTCTTGGAATAAAAAATAAGTTAATAGGAGGGGTTAGGGAAATGAGCCCTGACATCTCTTACTCACTCATACAAACACAACAGCACGCATGTTATTTCACGATGGTGCCCTGAAATTCGTGCAAATTTCCAGAGTTACACAAGTTTAAAAATTATGTCGTTATGTGTGTGGCTACCATAAGTGTATTTGCCGGGCACGAAACAAATACTCAAACCGCTCGCTCGCAGTCCAGACAGATATATCAAGACATGCGCGGCGGATTCCTGCGTTTGCGGAGATGTGCACTAAGGTGATGGTTATTGCCGCTAATCGTTTTAATTTCATTATTCTTATTACAGGGCAATAAAGGCGAGCACAATGGAAACGTCCGCAAATGTTCGCCAATTCCTTGACATACTGTCCGATAACCTTTACGATCGTGCGAAGATAGATTTCGACACTATGCTCAAAATGAAGAAAACAGAGACCCCTTATTTGAATGAGCTGATGTGTTGGGACACCCCGTACTTCACTCATAAAGCAAAAATGCAGTTGCTCAACGTTGCCAATACAGACTTCAGTCCTTATTTTTCACTAGGCGGATGTATGGAGGGGCTCAATATGTTGTGTCAAGAATTGTACGGAATTAGTTTAAAGTCTGAAGAAATGTTGCCCGGTGAGTAAAAGATTCTATTTTAAAACTGATTTTAAGGCATAGTTTTTTTTTTCTTCTAATATTATCAAATTTAACGTAATCCTTGAAATAAGTAGCATAGAAAAGCGTTTAGTGTATGCAAGTAACGGCAGTCATAACTGGGCTGCTCTTCTGACGGTAGAGAAGATCATAGTAAACTGTTGAGTGAGGGATACCAGAGCCCAATATATAGAATACTTTTTAACCTGGATTATAAATGTTAGGTTATATTATATTAATCCATATATTGTTAATCCAGGTAATAAAATATCTGTGTGCCGAATTTCATCCAAATCCATTCAGTAGTTTTTACGTGAAAGAGTAACAAACATCCATACATCCATCCTCCCAAACTTTCTCATTTATAATATTAATAGGATAAGTTATATAGTTATAAGTTAGTATTTTATAAAGTCGCTTGAGCTGCTTGTGATCTTACGCAAAACTGCATACAACAGTAGGTCGAGTTGCGGCGAATGATATTGCGGTTTCTGTTAAATAATTTAAGTAGAGCTATACTGCAACAATGTCACTATTAGTTACAATAGGTCTGCCTGTGAAATATATTCGATATTATCACTCAATATTTTAGTTCGCTAATTCGGGGCCGCTTGATGATTCTTTCGACATGAGCGATTAATATTTCAAATATTGAACAACTAACCGCAACAAAGTAGCGATATTTTAGTGAGTAAGTAAAGGATGTCAAGTTCATTTCCCTATACCCATCTTCTTTATCCCTTATACGTTATCTTATCACTTGCAATCGTTTTTCTTTTCTTGCGAGAACAGGCGACAATTAGCCATCTACTATCGAGCATATCATTACATTAAAATTATAAATGTTATGAAAAGGCGAATCGTGGTCTCCGGACGTCTACAAGCTGGCCGTGATTCACGAGTCGGAAGGCCTCCTGGGCCACATATATTGCGACCTGTACGAGAGGCCCGGAAAGCCTCATCAGGACTGCCACTTCACCATACAGGGTGGAAAGCTATTGCCAGATGGCTCCTACCAGAATCCTATAGTGGTGGTGATGCTTTCGCTGAGCGGCGGACACCGATCGGGTCCGGCGCTGCTGTCTCCGGGGGCCGTAGACAATTTGTTCCACGAAGCGGGTCACGCACTGCATTCGATGCTCGGCCGCGCCCGACACCAGCACGTGGCCGGCACCCGCTGTGCCACAGATCTCGCCGAAGTGCCGTCAGTGCTGATGGAGTGCTTCGCCGGCAGCCCCGAAGTGGTGCGGCGGTTCGCGACTCACTTCCAGACGGGCGAGCCGATGCCCGAGCCTATGCTGCAACGCCTTTGCGCGTCCAAGCATCTGTTCGGCGCCAGCGAGATGCAGTTGCAGGTGATTGTTATCCGTTTTTGTATATTTGCTTGTTCTAGGATTGTCAATAAGTATAAGGGCCGGCGCAAATTAGAGGATGCCATCACAAATTGTATTATGATTGTATTATGTTATGGTAACAATAGGCATGCTGCACGGTCACATTATCGCTGCACCATCCTAATGTTAAAATCTACTTCTTATCGTACAGGTGTTCTACTCCGCCCTCGACCAAGAGTATCACGGCCGCAACACAGCAATCGGTGGTCACACCACTGAAACCTTGAGACGAGTACAAAAACAATACTATGGGCTGCCCTACGTGGAGAACACTGTGAGTGTTTATATTATTAGCACACTGCATTTCGCAATCATACACTTGGCTCACCTTCTGACGGAAGTCCTTATTAACTTCTCAGCTGTAGTGCGTCCAGTGATGGACATGGACCTACTCCGTATTTTTCTAGTAGATATCTTCAGAAGCAGATTTACCAACGTGAAATAGCGGTGAGCGAATAAGATACGTCCCACAGCCCATTCTCACTTACTCATGGCACGAAAAGGAGAGAGCTTCATTGATGTATAATTATAACATACTAGCTCCTGGCTTCGCTCGGATGAAATTTTTTGCACCAAATTATATACACAAATAATTGTATACCGCAAATTATATACGCTCTTCCATTAGTGAAAACCGGATCAATCGATATAAAAGTTTTTTTTTTTTTTTTTTTTTTTTTTTTTAACCCATCTGCAATCAGCCTCCAGGGCTATAATCAGATTTGATAGCCATTATCATGTTTAATTTCTTGGGAGACCACACATCCTGTGATGAGGTATCTCATGTGACTCATCCAAGCATCATCAAATCGAGGCCAGTCGTTGTCTTTTTAGGCGGTATATGCTCTTTTCGGTATTTGTCAACGCAACAGCTAGTTCGTTTCTATGATATTTTAGTCTTCGCTTGTAAGCTGCGCATACATCATCAATTTCTTCCTTAACAGTTGGGACCGAGAGGTATTCATGTACCTCTGAATTCCTTACAAACCACGGCGCATTACAGATGACCTTTAAGATGTTATTTTGAAACCGCTGCAAGATCTCAATATTTGAGTGGCTAGCCGATCCCCAGAGCTGCACACCATAAGTCCACACAGGTTTAATGATGCTTCTGTAGATGAGAAGTTTATTCTCGAGGCTTAGTGAGGACTGCCTGCCTACCAGCCAGTACATATCCCTCAGTTTCCCATTAGCTTGATCTCTTTTTGCCTTTATGTGATCCCTCCAAGTCAACCGTCTATCCAAGTGCATTCCAAGATATTTCACTGTTTGATGCGGTAAAGTGGTTCCATCAAGTTCGACTTGCGGGCAGTTTCCACGCTTTAAAGAGAATGTTATATGCACTGACTTGGCAGCACTGGCTCTAATTCTCCATTTTTTAAGCCAGGAATTAATAGCATTCAGATGTTCCTGAAGTTTTTTAGAGGCCAACTCAGCGTTTTTATTGAGTGCTAGCACTGCCGTATCGTCAGCATATGTCGCGGTCATAACCTCTTTCGACGTGGGAATATCAGCAGTATATACTGTATACAAAACAGGACCCAGTACGGAACCCTGGGGTACCCCAGCACTTATCTGTCGGAAAGATGATAAGCCATCCCCACACTTCACTTGAAACATCCTGTGTTCCAAGTAGGATCTTAAAATCATGTAAGCCGGACTTGGCAAACACAGCTTGAGTTTATACAAAAGTCCTTTGTGCCATACACGATCGAAGGCCTGTTGAATGTCCAGGAAAACAGCCGAACAATATTCACCCCTCTCCAGCGCTTGCCTGATTGTGTGTGCAACTCGGTGTATTTGCTCACTTGTTCCATGATGCCTGCGAAAGCCAAATTGATGATCTGGTATTATCTTTTGTGCTTCAAATACCGGAAGCACACGGACAAGAATCAGTTTTTCAAAGAGTTTAGATAAGACGGGAAGAAGACTTATCGGCCTGTAGGACTCGACTTCTGTGGGTGGCTTGCCAGGTTTCACAACCATATTGATGACGGAGACTTTCCAAAGAAGGGGAAAATACTGTAATCTCAGCATTGCATTAAACAGCATTGTTATCAATATCACTCCTCTTCTTGGTAATTGTTTCAAAACCTCTGCCGTTATCAAATCGAAACCGGGCGCCTTTTTTGCCTTGAGGTTTTTGATTTCCAACCAGATTTGCGCTGGTGATACTGGTCGCAATGGCAGTGCCATTTGTTGGTCACTGTTGACTACTCTGTCCATTTCGTCCTCTTGATGTGTGATGTCGGCATCATTCGGTTTGAAGACTTGTTCAAGGAACTGGGCAAACAATTCCGCCTTATCCTTTGAGCCTCTTGTCCAGCCACCGTCTATCTTTCTCAATGGCGGCATATGCTGTTTTGGCCTTTTAAGTGACTTGGTAACTTTCCATAAGGAGTAGTCGTCCGTTCTATATGGAGACAGTGTCATCAGTTTATCCTGGAGAGTCCTATTTTCATTTTCCTTCAGCATGGTCTTCAATTCTTTTTGAGCTTTGTTGAGTGCTCTTTTGTCATGTCCATTTCTGCTTGTGTGCCACTGTCGTCTAAGTCTTCTTTTTTCTGATAACTTAGATTTGATTGCAGTGGTGTAATTCCGGTTTCGAGACATGGATTCCAAATATGGAGTACTCAGCCATGCAGCCCTCTGTATAAGGTCGGTTACATACCAAGAAAAGTCCTCAACTTCTTCCCTTGTTTTTAATGAGGTTCGTAACTCTGCATTTTCATTAATATAGTCTCGAAAGGATTCCCAATCAGTGTTCTTATTGTATAATGTTTCTCGAGGTGGCACATTGATAATTCCGGTGCTTACAGTACATATGACAGGCGTGTGGTCAGATGAACCATCTAAGCACGACTCTATGTTTGTGTATATTTCTGACATTCCTTTCATAACGAAGAAATCTATGAGGTCAGGTGTTTTATTGGAATCTGATGGCCAGTGAGTTGGTTCTCCTGTCGAGAGTACAGCAAGCGAATTGTTATCAATTACCTTTTTCAGCTCTCTTCCTCGAGTTGTTGTCAACCTTGAACCCCAGAAAGTATTTTTACAGTTCCAGTCTCCGCCAGCGATATATCTGTTTCCGAGAGTGATGAAGAAATCGCGGAACATTTTTTCATCAATGCGATGTTTCGGAGGGCAGTAAACGGCTGCAACACTCAGCTTTCCCTGCCAGTCATCCACAGACACAACAGCTGCTTGGAGGTAGGCGTGTTTGAATTTAGGAAGTTCATGTTGTTTTATATTTTCTTTAATTATTATAGCAGCCCCCGCGTGAGATGTGCCATCCGGATGATTTGAATAATAAATATTGAATCCTTTCATACGCACCACTCTTTCATCAGTCATGTGCGTTTCCGAAATAAGAAGGATATCTAGTTTATTATGATTGATGAATACTTCTACCTCTTGCTTATTCGGAGATAAGCCATTTACATTCCATGCGGCAATCCGCAGGAATTTCATTTATTATATTTGGCTATTAATGTTGTTAGAAGTCCCATGAGGGTACTCATTTGTTGTATTAGACTATCTAATTTGTCTGATTGCTTTATTAGGATTTGCTCCAGCAAATTTGTTGACTGAACTTGAATGTTCTCCATTTTTTTATTCCAGGCTCCATTACTTGTATAATTTGGAATATTCTGTTTTTCAGGTTTGTTATTTTCTTCATTATTTGTTGAGTATTGTCTGGTATGTCTATTTGGTTTAAGTGGAGGAAAAATCTGTATATCTGATGGCGAGGGAGATTTTGTAACAGGATTGTTCTTACGACTTAATGCTGCTGTCCTATTACTTGATTGTGTTGTTTTTCTTGCTCGGATTTCCTTATAGACCAGGCATCCCTTGTAATTGGCAGGATGATTTCCTTGGCAAAGTGCACAAGTGGCAGGCGAGTTTCTGTCCTTTTTTGGGCAATCTATAGTTCTATGTCCTTGGGCACATTTGACACATCTAAAGGGGCGCATGCAATTATTTTTTGTATGCCCATATTGTTGACACCTGGAACATTGTGGTACTTCATTTGTTTTCCTAGGGTCTTCAATTCTGACTCTTGTATGATATATGAATTCTATAGCCTTAACCTTTGCATTGTTAGGGCTCGGTTCAAGATTAACAAAAAACATATTCAGTGGCATTTTATTTTTTCTTGAAAGTGCACAGATAATTTCTCCTCTTACTTGGTTACCAGATTTTTCAATTTCCTCCTTAATCGCTTCTTTTGGTGTGGTATGATGTAGGTTTTTAATCACTATTCTGTAGCACTTGTTCTCCTTTTGGGTAAATGTGTGGCCAATTAGAGCATTTTTTCGCATAATTTCGATGATACTCTTGTATGTTTCTGCAGTATATGTCGTTATTCTGAGTTGTTGTCTATTAATTATTTTGTAAGTGTAGCTATCAGCGGATATGGTCTGGTTTAGCAAATCTGTTAGTTTAGTTAGATCCTGTATACCGTAGAGGATAATTGGTGGAGGTTTATTAGGTTTTTTAGTATGCTCACCAGTTGTATTCTCTTTCTGATCCACTGATAGTACACTAAATCTATTGGAGGTCACAATTTCACCTCGGGATGTGCTCTGTAATGGGCTACTTGAGAGCTTCTTTCGTTTTCTATTGTGTTCGTTGGTAGGTATTGTTTGCCACGGGGGAGGGCAATTTCCTTTTTCACCACTCATCTCATCCTCATCACTGATAGTGTCTGGAGTGGTAGCTACATCCATTGCGAGGTTCAATTTTCCATGGATGCTTCCAAGTGATGAAGATCTTGTACGGGCAACAAACAGTCCAGGATGAAACGCTTGTTGAATATACTTCTTGCTGCTGCCAGTAGCATTTACCGAAACGGGGGCCTGGTCGCCCACTCCCGTGCGGTCTTCGGTAACAGATTTCACACTTACAGGCCCGGAAACCTGCAAGCGCCGGGGGTTAGCCGGATCGCATGACATCACATTCTCATTATCATTGTACATTTCCATTTTACGAAGTTGGGACATACTCATGACACTTTCCCAAGGCACCATGGTCACAGTTTTGGAAGGGATTTAGTTCTTCCTGGCCTGTGATGGCACAAGTTACAGGTTAATTGACCGCCGCCTGTTGCTCGGCGTTGTTGCTCGTTTAGCGCCACCCGGGGGGCACGTATAGGGTTAACTTAAAGGCTAAAACCTATGGACGCGAACAACATCACCCCCCTAAAAGTTAATGTATATGTATGTTCCCTATGGACTTTAAAACCGCTCAACCGATTTTGATGGAAATTTAGATTTTCTAGCTACAAGATAACTTAGCTCAGGAGATCATGAGTTAACATGCCTCTGTAAGGCAAAAGTCCCCAAAATTAAAAAGATTATAAAAAATGTTATCATTTAATATATCAAAGTCGGCAATGCACTTGTAACTACAGTGTTGTGTTAACCACGACCTTTAGAAAATAAGTTACATGTTTAGTAAAAAACGATCTATTTCTTTCTCTATGGGATTCCCAGACTAACTGTTCATTTAGTTGAAAGATAGGTTGTAATAAGTTTGATAAGTTCCAAAACAATGTCATTATCCAAATAAATATAAAGTTGAAGTGTCTGTTTGTGACGTCAAAATACCTGCCTTTTACTATAAATGTAAATCAAAGTATATACGCAACAACAAAAAAAACTGCTTTTAAATTTTTTTAGTCTGTTCCGGCTAATCTCCAAAACGGTTGAACCGATTTTGACGGGACTTTTGCTGGCAGATAGTTGATGTAATAGGAGTAAATTAGGTTACTTTTATTTTAGAAAAAAAAAACATAAGCAGAGTGTCCAGTGCCGAGCGCTTCCCACACGCAAGCTCCAGCGAAGCGTGGCCGGGTTCAGCTAGTCTATAGTATTAATGAGTAAGAAATAATACATGTCATCTCTTGTACTATAATTCGGTTTGTCGGTGACAGGCGTGGCAGCACCGGTTCAGCCACCTAATTGGGTACGGCGCGAAGTATTATTCGTACTTGATATCACGGGCTGTCGCGTGGAGCGCTTGGAATAAGTATTTCCGCACACAACCTCTCTCGCGGGCAGCCGGCGAGAGACTGCGACACGGACTGCTGAGACACGGCGGCGCGTTGCCCCCGCAGGTAACAATTCCTTACCATCCACAGACTTTATGATAGCAGACAATGACACAGCGTGTGTCCTTGTCTGCTATTTATCCTCGTTTTATCTAAAATATGTGCTTTAAAATGCACATTTTTAGATAAAATTAAACTCTTCTGTGGTTTTTCTTATTATATGTAAATAAAAGGATAGTTAAATGTCATACTAAACCTAATGGTAAATGTCATAATATTATATAGTTACAAGGATATAGAAAAGGAGTGTGAGTTCGCCCCAATCTCAATGCAATAATTATTTTTTTATTTTTATTAAAATTAAGAGTTTCACTGTGTAATTTCTATCAACACAACAGATACGATTCATGCTGGTTTATTTATACGAGGACTTCTGTTTAGAGTGTGTCATCTGTTCTATCAACATGAGCAAGTAGAAGAAACTGAAAAAAAAAAATCCCGTTTGTACTGCTAATAGAACAAAATTGTAGTGCAAATAGAAATACTCCGGCATTTTATAGTCTTCAAACCGTCAATGTGAATCGTTTTGTTTCTGACGATTATTATTTTTCCGAAATGGCTGACGATTGGTCTTTTTCCGCCATATTTTACTACCTACGAAATGAGTAGAAAAATAAGAAATCAATCATGTAATCGACCGATTCGAAAATCTAACGATGCATTTTGCACGAATTTAGATAAAAGTTCAGATAGTATATTTTCACAAGCAAATAAGTGATATTACAATCATCTCTTTTTTTGTCATTGCATTTCTTAGTCATGGCCCTTATATGTTTATTAAATGCAGGTTTTATTAAGAGACTACTTGGACACCGAAATAACGCCAAACACTCTAGCGATGGCGTTAGCGGAAGAGCTCGATTACCACAAGGATCACATCGACAGGGTCTTCAGGGTTATAGATAAGTGAACTTTATTGTTTTAGTCTTAAAAGCGAATTTGACTCGCATTTATTGCAAAATTGTCTGCGACAATGGATTATTGATCTTTATTACTTGTAAATATAGATTGAATCGTATTGTTATAGCTGCACGGGAGTTCATAGTTTAATAGGAAACTACGCAGTATTATAGACATGTCAATGTCAACTTGTCATTATTTGAAACGTCTCCTGAGATAATAAAAAATTGTAAGATTTTCTCCCTTTTTAGTTTAGGAAATATTTGCAGCATTGGCTTTAGAAAAGAATTTACCATAAAAATCCTATCCATCCCAGAATTTTAACTTTTGTAAGATATACTCTGGGTCGTGTTTTATGATTTATTCAGATATTTATTTTTTGGTGCGTAAAATACGTAGAAGCAATTTCTATTGATATTGAAACATAAAAGCTTCTAAATTACAAGCGGCGGCACAACAGTAAGTCACAACAGTAAGTCGGCAACAACCCTTCATCCGATAATTGGATACATATTTATTTGAGGCGCAAGATAAAAACTTATTTTTTGCAAGTATCATGTGATGCCACATCTCATGAAGCTAAGAAATAAGCCAAAACTGTTGTCTTAATGATACTTGATTCTGTTTACTTTTGTTTCTTTTAAAAATCAACTGTGAATTCTAAGGATTTTAGCTTATCAATAAAATAAATATTTCCGAAGCTACAAAGGGATAGATATTTAATTTTGGCACTAGTGATGTAAATAATTTATTAAAAATGTATTGGCATTTAAAAGGGTACATCTCACTACTTGCGGTAATTCTCATACAAACTTTGTTGGGTTCATTTTCAAGAAATATGAGTTGTTTACTATTTGACTAAGATGTATGTTTTAATTTAGCAGTTTTCGTTTAAAATGTGCAATATCACTTATAACATAAATAAATATAAAAGCTAGTGTTTGCCCACTGGTTGAAATCTGACCATAATCATTTTTTAGGCATGGAAAAAACTAGCCGTTTACAATGGCTACAAAAAAATTTGCTTTGCTGAATCGGTTTCCCTCTAGAGCCAACACTCGCTCAATCTAGGCAATTCCAGTCAACTTCCGGATGTTTCACAAACACGACTTCCTCCTTCGCCCAGCGCCATACCCATCATGATTAATTGAAGCAGACATCTGTTGTGTCTAAACACGTGGCCAAGATATTCAAACTTGCTTTTTTTTACTTGCATTTTGACACGTTGGAGAATGGTTTCGTTTTCGACCTACATATTTATAGATTTTATGTAATATATCATATATAATTACATTATTTCATACTAATTTCTCTAATTATTCATCTAATTATTTTTACGTATTGAAACAATAAAGGGTTCATAATTGACGAAAATGAACCCAAATGTAACTGCGATATACCTATGAACTATTTATTTCTTGTATTACTAAGAATTAAATGTTCATAAATATAAATAAAACAACAATAGAAAATTATAAATAGACTTTTAATTAGCGAACCCTCCTGAAGCCTTCACATAAGTATTATACATACATATTATATAAAAGAACACAAATATTTTCAATAATTTGCGTTTATTTTCAGTAGTTCCTTTCAAGGTAGTAAGACGTATTCGATATTGTAATTCCTTTACAATGAAACGAGACACTAGAGCTAAAGATGTAATTTTTGGGGTTTATATTATCCATTTCAGTCTGAAAATATTGGTTCGGGCAGATCTACAACAGTATATCTGTCTCTTTTTGGCATATATGTTAATTGTATTTTACTACAGTTCATTTTACACTGAATATAGTCACTACGGGCTCGTTCAACTTGTAAAGGAATTACAAGAAAACAACGCTTCAACATTAGAAGCCGTTTTCTCCTACTATAGAGAAAAAATATTCACTTAAGATTTCATAAAAATAAATAGATAATATTCAGAAGGGTAGATTTGACGATTGTCTAATATCACACATTACCTAGGGTGTAATTAATTAATTATTTAAACATTAGTTATAGCGGTAGTTATCGTATGGGAGGCTTCTTAGTCGTCATGTGATAAAACTTTTCATGCATGAGCAAATTGGGGGGAAAATAAATGAAAATTTTCAATTTTAAAAAGTAACTTTAAAAACTAGGGCACATACTATGTACACTGTAGTGAAACGAATCAAAAAACAAGATATTTTCATGTATCATTGGACTTTAATGTTCTATAATGCACAAAAACACCGACTTTTTAAATCCTCTTAGTATCAATTTTCTTTGCTTTGCCATATCATTTGCCACAAAATAAATAAGTTAGGGGATAAGTTAATACTTGATTTTCAGCTTTATTTTTTGGTGTTCGGATTCAAAGACTCGAAGACTTGCAACAAACCAAATATCAATAAAAATATTAATAGCACCTTTACACTAGCTACATATTTTGTCGCGATTTTATTGATAAAAACATTTTTTTGTTGTGTCTAAAACTTCTTACATACTTAAACAGAAAATATAAATTTCCATAATCATTTGGCTTAATTCAAGACTTCAAGAAGTTAGTTCTTTTTAACGTTCTCTAATACGCGAATGAACTTGGGCAACTGGGTTCTCTACACCCGGGCCCCCCGCTACTCGAAAATATAAAAAAAAAAATTATATAGTGTCATTTATAGTGTAAATGAAACTCTATACACATTACAATAATTCTTGAACAAAACAGATTTTTGTAAGAAAGCAAGAAGTTCAAATTTTATTTATTTTCTCATAAACCATTATACTTAAAACATAACAAATTCGTCAGAAATATAGACCAAGAAGTCATACATCACATATATATTTTTTTGTTAATTGGCTTTACGTTTGAACGAGCTGAATAGGAAAACAAAGCAGTGAATTTGTCTTATCAAAGGCGTGGAGCCTCTTAAGATTTTGTGATTAATGAATTAGTGAGTTAGTAGTATTTCGATCGCGCCTATCTGACATAATATGGGACAAGTGTTGTAATGACACACAAATGTCATTTATCTCTAATATTTTTATTGATATCCACCTGGAACTATTTGTAAATGCAAAATGTGCTTAGTTGGTAATGATCCTAATTAAGCATATTGCACATCAACTCTAAAACGAAAACTTATAACTTTATTGGACAGTTAAGATTTCGCTGAAGAGCTGAGAATGTTATTTTTTGGCAAATGATATTTGAAAGGTCTTTTATCAGCCTGTAATATGGAACGTGTAAGCTCATAATACATCCCCAACCAAGTATTATGAGCCATGAGGATGTCGAACGTCTTTTTCTATAAGTATATCTGAACTGCATGGCCCGGAATCGTGCTGGAACTAGTTAACGATACGCCCTCCGCCAGTGTGTGCGAACGAGAGGCGACTATGCGACGTAGTTGTACTGGCTCGTGTTGTTCTTCTCCCTCTCCATGTAATCGCGGTCTATGAGCGACTCGATCCGCTTCTTGAGGTCCGCCGGCTTCACCGGGAACTTGAGTTGTTTATACAGCTCCGATATGAGCAGGTTGTGCGACAGAGCCTTGCGCATCTTCATCACTCGCACTATGGCCGCGTCTATTTGGTACTGACGATCTTGGTACACTCGTTCCTCGGTGGCCTTCTGTTCCTCGCTGCTCTCCTTCATCTGGATCTGGTTGATTTTGATGCGGAACAGTTTGTTCGTGAAGTCCGCGTTGAACGCGAACTGATCGCCGTCGGCCACCTCGCGGCCTCTGGGCGCTTTGGTCACGACGCGCGCTTTTCCGCACGCCAGGGATTGCAAAGTGCGTCGCAGCTCGCCTTCCTGCAATCGATTGAATTGCATTCAATTATCTACCCAATTCCCAAGACAGTAAAGCACTTTTCAAATTCCCCAACAAGATCCCAACTTTTAAATTACAAAAAATATATTTTTTTAATGAGGTAAAATTCCTTTATTCACGGTTCTGTTATTTGCGTTTTCATTAAAAAAATTGCGATGCAGTCTGTGTATTCTCGTCTAAATTTCTTTATTCCTGGATCCGGTCGGTACATTAAGAGGATTCGGTATCCTTTATTAACGCATCAGCAACCTTTTTTTTACATGAGTAATTAAAACTAACCGAAAACAAAACTTTTTAATACAGTTGCTCAGGGACGTATAGCGTTCGAGATGTGGGCTATTACATACTCGTGCTTTTTCTTTACCTTTGCCGAACTCGTGTGTTCTCTTTCCCAACTGTCAAAATAATGTCTATTAAAAAGAAAAACCAACCATGAAGTTTTTACTAAAAAAAATTCATAGAAGTTTTTATGATTCATGCAAATACGTATAGTCGTAAATTTCTAAAAAGAAGCTACTAATTTGTTTCAATATCAGATTTAATGATTTAATTGAATGAGTTAGGTTAGGTTTCATTTCATTTCATCTCATTAAATTTCATTTTCATTTCATATCAATACAAAAATTCTACTGAAGACTTGGCTGTATGGGCATAGTTTCATATCAATACAAAAATTCTACTGAAGACTTGGCTGTATGGGCATAGTTTCCTTTGCCTACCAGAATGGGTGAAGAAAAAAAAAATCTCTGCTTATATTCTACGCTTGGCGCCATTTTCCAGAAATTTTCTTTGCGAGTTTAGTTGTTTGTTTTATTAAATTGCTTCATTTTTTCGCAACTGTATTAAAAATAGTCGTTCAGTACACGTGCGGAACCGTCATTGCAACTTGTTCCGACTGTCAACCCTCCCTTCGGCTGCGCCTCGGCTCGGGTAGACATTTGTCGGAACTCTTTGCAATGACAGCCTTTCTGCACTTGTAATGAAATATACTATATTGTCACTCAGCGTAAAAGCTTTCAACGCCGCGTTAAGGACATTAGTGTTAAGGCGTGTCAGATAGTGATAATCAGGAAAACAATGAGACATGGAACAAAATTTGACAGCTATTTAGCATTTGTCGGTAGGTCTGCGCTGCACAGAACGGTGTTCTATTCACACCACTCGGAAAGTTCCCTCCATCTCTTCCATTCATACACAATGTATCAGAGAATATTATTTTATCTGGTACACCGAATATCTGTAGATATACGTATGAACAGACCACACGTGTCGCTATGCCCTTTGAGAAATGCTGCCTCCTCAAGATCAGTGTTTTATTGTTTTAACTTCTCAATATTTAACACGACAAAATTACTAGGTTCTTTAAACCCTTGCTTATACTGGGCAATAATAATAATAGAACCTTGGAACATATATCTCCTATATACCCTAATACAATCTGTTTCTGTATTCGCGGAATATTTACGTGAAAAGGGAGATTTTACTTGTTTAAGTTTAAAGTTGTCAAGTGTTTTAAGTTGTTTACTTTCTACCTACATAATCCGATACAATATAATAAAACCTCTTACATGTATATGGGTACTCTATTACGAGTTAAATATTATTGAGAAGTTCGCTCGGAAACATAAGGCTGGAGCGAGGTGTATTAACTTCAATACACTTTAGCAACACGTCCAGACATTAGATTGTAATGTGAATCCGACTTTAGATTGACGTTTCTAACCATAAAATTAAGTGTAACCTTCTAAAATTTAGTATACGAATTTCTGTACATTAAAGATAAAAAAAAAAATGCACACGTGTTTATGTTACAGAGATAAAAAAAAGTTTTTAGAATTTTTGTCTGTTTATTTGTGCGTTTATGTACGATAATCTCTAAAAAGGCTTAACAGATTTGAATGTGGTTTTCTCTGGTGGATTGTAGCAAGCTTCCCGTAACATTTAGTGTTTGTTTCACTCCAATCGGTAAACAAACAAAGTTACGAATACCACACGTACGAAGTTGCGGGCTCAGCTAGTAGTAGTAAAATAAATAGCCTTTTTTAATACTTTAAAAAAAAGTGCAATCTATATTATACCATATTAGAAAAATAAAGGCAAGCTAAAAATACCAATTTTTTTTATCTATTTTATAGAAACATTTAAGTGACATAAAAACATTATTTTATTCGCTACTGAATAACACGTAGCTATTGTCAGTAGTTTCCACTTATCATATATTTAATACTTCTATATTGCTAGTAGGGTGCACTGAACTGATGCCGACCGAACGGTGCAGACATAAATATGTCTATCTCCCGCATGAAGACTTCGAACGTTGTGCGCATGTCCGAGAACTACATTACAAGCATCTTATTGGCTGGGCTTCTTTCACTACTCCCAGTACTGTCGCAACGCATGCGCATAACTCGTTAAATATCAACGAGTGAGAGAAAATATGTAGTTCCGTCTCGGCAACGCTGCAACTTACGGGGACTAGCAATATAGGAGTATTAAATATATGCCACTTATGTCATCATTGATATACAACATAAAGTTGATGACATAAGTGTTGTCTGGATTTTTCATTTTCGATTACTCTATGTAATGAAAGTAATAAAAACGCACCTCTATATTAGTAGAAGCCTTGATCTCTTCAAAGGTGAGATTGTCTCCGTCGTTGAACAGCAGAAGTACTAGTGCTTGAAACAACGACACTTGCAGCTCTTTTTTACCCTAAAACAATGATACACTGTTATAAAATATATAAATTCTTCTGAAAACAACAGCAATATCTATTTCGATATCTTTCTCCTTATGGCTAATGAGTTATATGCTTATGGCTGATGAGTTGTATTGTGTTGTAAAATCAAACTGCAACTGAACCACACAGAGGCGGCTTTAAGGAGTTTGGGACAATGGAGCAGAGAAAAGATTCTCATACATTAAAAAACTCATTTGCACACGCTTAATTCTCGGGGGATTCACTGTGATTTTGTTACACATCTCTTCTCACCTTAAGCTAATTTTAATAGTATCTGTATGATTGTATGCTATTAAAATTATCTTTCAGTAAATCAATATCAACTTTACTATATGAATCCACCTGCAACCTATAACCTCAAGACGACTGGCAGTGGATCGATGCGGAGGGTGGAGGAGCGTTTGTTGTAGCGCTCAATTAAAAAGGCCTACGTCCAAAAGTTCCACTTATGTGATTATGATACTAAAATAACGGTGCTTATAGTGGATTTTAACAATCCAATTAAAAAAGTTTATAATTCAGGAAAAGTGGCTCCTTAAAATCTGCTCAGTGGCAAGGTTGTTGCTGGTTCCACATGTATAAAAAGTTAAAACATGACGCATTTGTAACCGACCGTGTTTAGTATTATTTTATTTTGAAAGACTTGGATTGGGCTTGATGCTGAGCAACATCAGTGCAGTACACTGTCAAACTCAATAAGATAATAGAGATTAGCCACAGGCATTAGTATTCCCTTCTCACAAACCGAAAACAACAGCATATAAGACGTTTTTTCCACAAGTCTTTTTTAAGAGGGTGATTTACTACTTCCAGATGGACTCCCGTGAATGTGGAGTAGATCAAATTCGGTACTACTTCCATAAAGATAGCTCAATTTGTCTGCTATCGTGTAAAGCATGCTCGTTTACATTTGACCCACGGAATGAAATGAGTGAACGCAATTGTGTCAGTTTGTAGGACGAGGTGACTGAATTTAACTTTTATGCACAACTCAGCCTCTATGAGAGTTATGTCTAACACACCTGTTCAAAATGCGCGCGGAGTACGCAGTGGCCGAGGGTCGGCTGCCACTGCAGCTTACGGCCCGAGTGCTTGGCGAGGTAGAACTTCGCGAAGTGATCTTGGTGACGCGTCAGAGAGACGGGCAAGCGCACTTCCACCGGCGCGTACGTCGGCCAAAACCCCTGCGTCAGGACGTGTACGGACAGCTCCAAGCCGGCCGCTCCGGCCGTCTGCTTGTACGTCACGTTGATGTCCTTCGACAGCTCCATATCCTTGAACATGCCTTCGAGCTTGCAAGTGAACCCTCCTCCGCACTCCTGCTTAAGCTTGCTCAGCATAGATTTCTCCGCGTCCACCGAAGCCGACTTGCCAACCAGCAGCCGCTTCGCCAAATCCTTCTTGTAAAACGCCTCAAAGACGTCCTTGCCGTGAATATACCGGAACAGAACCATTATCTTGTCCAGCAACCGCTCGAGCTCCTCCTCCGTCGCCTCCTTGTTGCCCGCGCGCAGCTTCACGTCGACAAACTTGGCTGTCAAAGTTACGAGACACGGTTAATGCTGACCTCAACAAACTTCTTTCAATTCCTAAATAGAAACTTTCCTTTGGTGAGAGGAGTCTAATCAGTGTATTGATTTGATATCTCCCGATTGCAATTGTTTATACAACTATGGTACTTCAGGTTTTTGTCAAACCAATTTTTAATCAAACCAATGTATCATGCTAGAATGCACGACACGACAGTTTTAATAAACTAAGGAAGCTTGAGCCTAAACAAAATTTGCTTACAGTTATATGAACTCATCTTTAGAAATGCCAGGGCCTTTTCTATATAATAAATGGTTAAAACCTCATCCTTTATCCCTCCTCCTCTTCGCATTATCATTGATTCAATTCAACCCTCTTGATCAGGTCTATATTAGATCCAAATTTTTTTTGTCATAATTTTATTTTTAATTACCAAGAAATCCAATTCTACAAAAATTTTGTCAAGGCTGAATAGCTAATTACAAATAAAATAAATGTATATAGATAGATTCGTTGATATCTACCGATGAGTTCGGCTGGTTTGTTTTGCCTCTGATTGATGAAGTACTCGAAAGCCTCCCGCATGGAGTACAAGAATTTGTTGTTCCTCTGGAAGCAGGTGTTGACCACGTTGTCCAGCTGCTCCTTGAATTCCAACAGATCTGCTACCATCGTTTTGTCTCGTTCTGGCTCTATTACTATCGTGCGACCTTTTTTCTGTAAAATATGTTATAAATTATATAACTTTATTTAATTTATGTAATAAAGAATTTAAAAGTTTTCTGTTTAAGAAACTTATCTGAATATTAATAAAGAAGAAATTACGTAAAGTACCTAGTTCATTTTTTATTTGTCTAAATACTTTTTAATGTAGTATTTTCTTTTTGAACAATTGTAAATTTCATAAATCACGTTTTAGAGTATATTGTATAAATTATTGTAGGCACAAACTGGAGAGTTTTCATGTGTGGCACGATTCTGTCGAGTTATAGAAATGTGATGAGTGAGATTTGAGTGAAAAAAGTAAACGGCACCTGACCTTGATGTAGGCGTTGAAGTGCGTGCACAGCTCGTTGAGGCCGTCCTTGACGCGTGCGAAGAGGCTGTAGAGAAGCGTGAGGTCGGCCAGACGAGGCCCGTCCATCAGCGCCTCCAACCCCTTGCTCAGAATCCCCGTCAGGTGGCAGCTTAGCAGCTGCCGCTCCGTAGTGTGTATCAGTTGCCACCTGCACACACACAGTCAAACACCTCTTACAGCAGAATACAATAACGCCACCAGACAGTCAACAGAGCACACAGGCTTCAGTGCGCCCCACTTACCTACTGCATAATTGATTGGCATGAGTTTATATTATATCTTCAAAGATAACTAATTTTATGCCACAACAATGTAAACTCATGATGCCTTCCATCAACACTAAAGTTTGAAATCAAAAAGACTTTAGAGTGTATTCCGACGATCTACGACACCACACGACGAACAAGCAACCCGTCGTTTGTACGCTCTCCCACGAATGACACTGCAGTGCAGCAGTCGTGTTTCAACGGACGCAAGTTCGGCCCATTAAACTATGATCATTATGTTCCGCCTACGAAACCAGTTCCCTGAATACTTTGCGAGTCCGGCAAGTTCTTTGCCATGGCAAATAAATAAAATCAAAATTTGATACAATTAATAAAACAATTACTCATTTATTGGCTTTTTCGACTTTGTTCACGTAACATACTATAGCACCAATAATTGGTTCTTGCTATTTTGTCTTTAAATGGTTTTTTAGCCTTATCCCATGGGCATATTTTGCTTTCCACTGTTTCTATGAACGTCATTTTTAAATTTCTTTTCCATTCTTAAGAAAAATTAACAAAACATTCTCAAAAAACAAATAGCATCTGTGGCGCAGTGGAAAGACACGGCCTATCATTTCGAGAGGTCCGAGTTCGATTCCCAGTCAATGAAGGAAAACATCGTGAGGAAAACCTGCATACGCTAAAAAAGAAATTCTAAAGGGCATATTAAGTCCACCAACGCCGCACTGAGCCAGCGTGGTGGACCAGAGCGCCCATACGCCCTTGTTGAGAGGGTAAGCCTCAAATGGGGACATGTAAGACTGTTGATGATGATGAAAAAAGAGAATAACAAAAAGAACAATACAAAAAAAGTAAAATTACATGACAAATATTGCTTTAATGTAAATAATAAAACACAAAATAAATAAACACTAAACAACAGTGAAGTTTCAAAATAGGTTCATTGTTAATAATACCTTCCACATAAGAATTCTGTTTGTAAACAGTTAGAAAGCAACTATTAAAGATAAATTTATACACACTTCACCATCTTGGGCAAGAGAGATTAACAAAATGTAGACTCACTTGGTTGATGGATCGAGATAGTGGATGAGACGTTCATTCTCTTCCTTGAGCCGTTTCTCGACGTGTGCAAGGTATTGAGGCACGGTTAACTCCTGCATCAACCGTTGACCTTCCTCGGCGTATAGTCTCTCTGTTGCTTGTAAAAATCTGTAATTATATGCTTAAAATTAATTACTTCATAATATTATTCATAAAGTTTTAAGTGAATGACACATGATGAAGTTATTCATTGTATTCAATCCCTTCCTAATCCTACCACACTTGCAGTAGCTGTAACGTTGCTAGTGTTATAGGCGACGGTAGCCACCTACCATCAAGTGGACCCTCAAACTCTTTCATTACCTTAACATAAAAAAAAGTTCTAAGATACGTACACGGGATGATAAGTAACTAGCCACTGCTATTTAAAAAGTTAAAATAAAAAAAAAAATATATGTCATTTTTAAATTCGTATCTCTGGCAACCTGTGTTCTAAATTTGAATTTAGTGGCGTGAAAATTTCATTAATTTTTTGTCATTTGAAAATAACTGTTTTCAAAATGGATAAAATTGAACAAAGAGCGGTGATAAAGTTTCTTCATATGAAGGGAATGAAGGGGAAAGATATCTATGACGAGTTAAAGAATGTTTTGGGTGAATGTGCTCTTTCTTATGCCACAGTAAAAAACTGGATGGCTGAGTTTAAACGCGGTCGTACATGTGTCCAAGATGAAGCCCGCCCCGGACGTCCAAAAAGCGTCACGACTCCAGAAATGGTCGTGAAAGTACATGATATGGTTTTAGCAGATCGACGATTGAAGTTATCTGAAATAGCTGACACTACAGGTATCTCAAAAGAATGGGTACATCATATCCTAAGTGAAGAATTAAATACGAAAAAGTTATCGGCCCGTTGGGTGCCGCGATTGCTTACGCACGATCAAAAAAGGATTCGGGTGCAAAACTCAAAAGAATGTCTGGAACGTTTTCAGAGTAATAAGGCCGATTTTTTACGTCGATTTGTAACAACAGATGAAACATGGGTTCATCATTACACGCCAGAATCAAAAATTCAATCAAAACAGTGGACTCAATCGGGATGCCCGGCTCCAAAAAAAGCCAAGGCTGTAAAGTCGGCTGGAAAAGTGATGGCTTCCGTCTTTTGGGATGCAGATGAGATCTTGATGATAGATTACCTTCCTAAAGGTCAAACAATTAATGGAGAATACTACGCTAATCTTCTAGATAAGCTTCATCAATGTATTTAGCAAAAACGACCAGGTTTGGCGAAAAAAGAAAAAACATCTTCCACCAAGACAACGCTAGGGTTCACACATGTGTTAAAGCTATGACAAAAATTAACGAATTGAAGTATGATTTGCTGCCCCACCCACCTTATTCGCCTGATCTAGCGCCATCAGACTTCCACTTATTCCCTAAGCTCAAAATATTTTTGGCGGACAGAAATTTGCCACAAATGATCAAGTCATAGCCGCTGTAGAGGAGTATTTTGCAGGCCTCGAAAGAAATCATTTTATGGAAGGCATTACTGCTTTAGAACGAAGATGGAATAAGTGCGTAGAGGTTCACGGAGACTATGTCGAAAAATAAAAATAATTTTATCAAGGAAAGTTAAGTGTTTATTAGGCTTTATTTGTTATTAGGAAAGTTCTTATTAGGCTAGTTACTTATCATTCCGCCCTCGTAGAAAAGTTCAAAATAAAAAAAAGATTATAATAATCGTTAAATTATTATGATCTGCAGTGTTAAAAAAGTTTATTTATTATTAAAATGAAAGTTATTAAAATAAAAGGATTTATTCAAGCTAAATAAAAACCTGTATGGTCATCCCACTAATATTATAAATATGAAAGTTTGTGAGAATGGAGCCGCAAAAATTGCTGAACAGATTTGGATGAAATTTGACACATAAATAGTTTATTACCTAATGTTAATAGGATATTTTTTATCCTGGAAAATATTAGGATCCAGGAAGATCGCCTAAAATATATAAAATTTGGCGTCACTGTCGCCGTGGCGATGGCGGTGCCACCGTCGTCACAGCAGTAACGATGTCGGGCGTTATAATACTCATATTTCACAGGTGTTACATTTTTCATTTTTCAACGCGGACGAATTCGCGGGCAATGGCTAGTAGAGAAAAAAAAAATAACATCACTCACTTCTGTTCGAATGCCTCCATGTATATCTGTAAATCTGAAAGCATCCGCAGCAAACTCTTTAACAATGATATATCTACAGAGTCGCCTCCGCGTTCCCTCTCTATCAACAACAACAGTCCGTCGACAGTACGAGTCTGTACTAATGTGTTCATTGCTATGTGATGTCGAAATAAATCCAGTCCCATGTCCCTGGAAGCAAACGCCAATACTAAATATTTAGCAAAGATTATATCAAAGGCTTATATTATTCTAAAATAATTACAGAAACATCCCACTGAAAAACAGTATTGGAACATTGAAGTCAGATGAACCCATTTTCCAAGTAAAAAAAAATACAGGTATCCTTTAATTCTAAGGTAAAACTTTAGGAAGTACATGAAATATTTTAGTGAAAGATTTAAAACAACACAGTACAAAAACTACTAAATTAATAAATAAAAATTATTTGTTAACACCAGATTACAAAAGGAGAGCTTAAATTTTGACCCCTACACTAAGCAGTTTTTTTAAATTTTAGATGGGTTTGCTCTTGGTGGGCATCTAGCCGTACACAACAAAGACCAGGACGATGATGGAGCGAGCTCACACAGAAGATGCCTATTCACTCGAACTTTAAACAGGTTTAGGTTGCAAGAGCTTGGAAACATAGACGCCGCCGGCACGGAGTTCCAATCCTTAGCAGTGTTCAGTTTTAAAGCGCTTGGTCCAAAAAAGAGGAATTCCAACCAGGTGAGGATGGTAACCAGTCATACGTCTGAATATCCGATAGAAGAAAAGGGAAGGCGTTGTGACCTCAAGCTCCTGAGCACACCCTCTGAAGTACATCTTATAAGAAGACACCCAGACAGACGATTTAGTGTCTATGTTCCAGGCTCTACAGCTTACATAGTTCTTACTAGCGTACCGCCGTCAATGAGTCTTCTAGCTCTGCGATCCACTGAGTCGAATACAGCACTTAGTATTGTGCTGTATTATAGCCCAAAAGTGGCTGCAATACTCCATGCAATCGGACTAGCGCCTTGTGTTAATTGAGCTGAGAGAGGAGCTGTCCAGGTGTGAAGTATTGGGCTTTTAAATCAACAGAAATGCCGAAGTTGAGGTTCGAGTACAATGTCCTGCCAAAAAGCTCGAGATCATTGGCCACAGGTTGGAATGGCTCGGAAAGTTGGAGCCAGTTAAAAAGAGTTCCTTTAAGCAGAGAACTGACACACATGCATTTTGGTGGAATGGAGTCAATGGAGTGACAAAACTCAACTTTAGTCTTGTCACTCCATTGAGAAACAAGACTAAGGTTGAGTTACTTCACTCTACCAATGCTTCTCACTCAGAAAGAATTACATCGTGTCTGGGTATTATATACAGTTATAATACAATTATAGGTCAATTAAATCTAACAAGTCTTTTTTTTGCTTGCTTATTGTGTTATTTGAATTTGTATAGTTTTTTCAAAATACTATTATCAATTTTAAAATGTAGCCTGCACAAATTGGTGGTAATGTGGCACCAATAGGTCCAACTCTCATATTATATATTTTTATGGTACCAACTAAAATGACAAATTCATATAGACTATGGATGCAGTAATTCATTAAGAATCACACATGGGCACACTGCATTTCGTAGTCATTTGGGCAGCCCGTCATTTAACCACCCCCTTACAGAAGACCACCGTGAAATAACAGCACGTGTGCTGTTGTATTTCAGTGAGTGAGTAAGGCATGCCAGAGCCCATTTTCCCTATCCCCTCCTAATCCCTTATCCTTAATCCTACACTGTAGTTGGCAGCGCACTTGCAGCAACTTTGGCATTGCTTGTGTTATAGGCGATGGTAGCCACCTACCATCAATTGGACCGCCAGCCTGTCTGCCGATCTTAACATAAAAAAAACATGTCATACACAATACCACAGTACACTTAACTTACCATATTGAATGTATGCTAGGATTCTGTAGTACATATGTTCTGTCCAGATAAAGGAAAATACTTCTGATCATAATCATTTGTCTGCAGTGGGCACGCCAGCAATCATCCATCTTTTTAAGAAAGACTTGCCGATCCATGCTCTCGGACAGAAACTGATCTATATTCGCCTTCACATTCGCTTCCACTAAGTTTGTTAAATTCACATACAACTGTGACGCCATCTGGAAACCAATCCACACAATATGAAATTTTGCTTTATCAGGGATACAGAAAAGGACATAGGACATAACCCAATGTTTGGCAAAACTATATTAAGATTGAATAAAATATTGCTCATATATTTTTATTTATCAATGCGGATGAAAGCGGGGCTCCAGTTAGCTCGAAGTAGCTTTTTTTAAGGAGACTATAACTGGAAAAGCCAGTGGTTGTGAATTGTTTCAGAAAGGCTGGTAAATTGATATTATGTAGTATTTAGATTGCAGAGTTTGGGATATTTCGACAGTTGCTAAGTCCGAGGAATTTAACAGTCTATTCCATGCAGTTCGACAAATTTTGTTCAACCATAGAACTAAACCATATTTTTTTTCCCACATAGTTCTATTGATTTAACTAACGCTTTAAATATACTGACGGACTCATAAACTGCATCAAAGTTCAGGATTACTTTGAAATGATTTTTTTTAATAAGTATGCAAACTTTTTAGATTAAATTATATAAATATGGAGAGACTGGCTCTTAATCTTAAAAAAAAGCAAAATTTAAAAATAGAACTGCAGTAAAACAAACGAATATAGCCGGGAAAAGAAAATTTACTCGTAGTATCAGATTTGCGTGTTATTTAAAGCAAAGTTTTAAATTGATTCGCATTGATTTTTTATTCTTTTGTCAATTGAATTATTGTTACCAGCAGAATTGTTGGGTTAGTTTTTTAACTCATCGAGAGTTTTTGAACCATAATATGGATACTTCGTCCGAACAAGCGGCTCAAATTGTAGCACTGGTGCGGGAGGGCTTGGATCAACGAACGATTGGTAGAAATTTAAATTTAAACCAGTCTACGGTTTCTAGAATATACAGAAGGTTTGTGGAGACAGGTTCTTACAGAAGGAGACGTGGTACAGGCAGGACTCGAGCAACCACCGGTCGTGATGACCGATTTATTGTTACAACTTCCCTGCGAAATCGTTTCCTCACGTCAGTTAACATCAAAACAGAGCTTAATGAAGTGCGTGGAGTAAATGTGAGTGCACGAACAATAAGAAGAAGGTTAAAGGAAGCGGATATCACCCCTTTTAGACCAGCAAATGGTCCAAAGTTGTCTGTAGCTCACAGACAAGCTCGCTTAAGATTTGCGCGTGATCACCTAAATTGGACAGAAGAGCAATGGGCCTCCGTATTGTTCACGGACGAGTGTAGGACATGTTTATATGGTGCAGATGGTCGCAGAAGAGTCTATCGTCGACGTGGGGAGCGATATGCTCAAAGTTGCATTAAGGAGCGTGTTCCTTTTGGAGGCGGTTCGTGTATGGTCTGGGGTGGCATATCGATGAACGGGCGAACAGAACTTGTGTTCATAGACATGGTCCGTCAAAAAGGTAATAGAGGGGGTTTGACTGCACATCGCTACATAACAGAGATCTTAGAAGATCACGTGGTGCCTTACATGGGATTCATAGGCGAAAATTTTACTTTAATGCAGGATAATGCTCGGCCGCACGCTGCTGCACAAGTTCGACAATATTGCGAAGAGGTTGGGATACGTACAATGAATTGGCCAGC
Organism: Bembecia ichneumoniformis; assembly: GCA_910589475.2. NCBI lineage: Eukaryota > Metazoa > Arthropoda > Insecta > Lepidoptera > Sesiidae > Bembecia > Bembecia ichneumoniformis. The sequence continues at coordinate 3,169,703 of OU342520.1, forward strand.
ACGCAGCCCGGATCTTAATCCCATTGAGCATGTTTGGGACAATTTAAAAAGAGCTGTATATGCGAGAAATCCTGTGCCCACGACAGTGGCAGCACTAAGAACAGCACTTTCAGAAGAATGGGACAATATTCCGCAAGATCTTTTAATAACCCTAATAAAATCTATGCGGAACCGATTAGAATCCGTAATAAGGGCACGTGGGGTAATACACCCTATTAAAACATAAATAAACCCTTGCATAAAGTTTGTGTCTATTGTTAAAACCAATTTTTTTATTAAACCAATTTTCCTTAAATTTCTGTTTTTTCTTCAAAAAAGTGTTAAGGTCCTTTCCAGTACACAAACTTAAACTTAAGGATACGCTGTTTTAAAGTTCACGAACCAATCTAGAGGTTTCAATTTAAATCTGTATAGAAAGTTTGCATACTTGGTTAAAATATTTATTTCAAAGTCGTCTATTACTTTGATGCAGTTTATGAGTCCGTCAGTGTATATTCCATATAGTTCTACTAATTGCTCTATGTATTATAATGTATCATATGGGTACAAATATATTAAAAACAGTCATTACGTAAATGGTAGGCTCACATAAAAATTATAACTGTGTTTGTGCACTCACAAAACCCATGGTCAAAATCCATAGACATCCCAGGACTTGAATTTTTGGTAAGATATATTAAAAAAAGTTGTTTTATTAAAATTTATCAGCTAGCTCTAGTGAGCTAGCTACATAACTCATCGCAATAAATTATAAGCACCTAAAATGCCACTATATCCATGATTTGGATGCTAGGTGGTGAAAACCAAGTGATATCTCTTATTGGGAAAAATCCCAAACATATGGAAAGAGCACACAACGGATTTTCTTATAGTTTGGGATTGATTATGTACATATAAAAAATTAGTACCAATTTTTTTAACATAACATTAAATCATAACATTAATAACGTTATTTATGGTTTGAAAAATTTAATTCTTTTAAACCTAGATTCAGTTTTTGGAAGTAAAATCTAATAATATTCTAATGATAATTAATATCTAATATTTATCATTGGTCATAAATTCTTATAAGAATTACAGATTCATTTATTTCATACTAAAAAGTTCTAAATATAAAACAGACTCAGAATTTGGATTCATACACACATACTAAATCATTAATAATCATCACCTAGTCTTTAATCCTTATTCATGTAAATAATATTTGAAAATCACATAATTATAATACAATTTTAACAACAGTGTCTTGAGTCTCGACCCAAAAGTCTCAGGACCCGAGACAATAAAATTTACAAAAAGACCCGAAACTTTGAGACACTAGGAATGTCCCAGAACCTAATAGTGTAACAAATGTTTGTCAATCAGTCTGTTTTCTAAATTTGTCAATTTGAGTTAGTCTATCTACCCAATTTTCTAAGTTGTGTGAGAATTTTTATGTACTACTAGGGTTGTGTATTTTTCTGCAAATTATAGACACAAACCTTTCGCGTTTATCACTCTTTCCATTAGTAAAAACCATTATAAATTAGAAATTACAGTGTGAACTCTTTACAATTAATCTCAAGGGACCAAGCATTTCATTATAAAGAGTTTTCCTTATATGAAGGGAAGAAAAAAAAGATCCAAATTTTACCAATTATTTTAATTTTTAATTATCTTTTCTCTTACTGGCCATCTTGACAGTTTCAGAGTTGGTTTAAGACTGATGTACAATAGGTGCCCTAGCATGTTTAGTAACTGAGACCAAAATTCCATAAGCACCTACATAATAGCACACATGTTCGAGCAAGGCATAAGCAAAAGCAAGGTATTCAGTATCTCTATTGTTAGCTGATTATGAGAACAATAGGGGATCGGACAGTAATCCGATTAAAATCTAAAATGTACTTAGAAAGAAAATATATAATTTTTTACGATTATTTATCGAATAATAATTTAATATAATTCATTTAAATATTTTTAAATGAAGAAATAAAATTTAATTATTTACAATATTTTTAATCTATACTAAAACAGCAATCACAGTGTGTGACGTCATTTGTGGGCAATCATTGTCTTATGCTAATGCAGCTGTTTTGTTATGATATGACCACAAATGACGTTACGCGCTCTCAGATGAACTATCGTGGCGTTCTGGCGGCATTTTCAAACAAACAATATTAAAACATGATTTTGACTACCTAAAAGGCTATAAATAAATAAAATAGTATTTTTTATGGGAATAAATATCCATGAAGATTGATTTCAAAACACTTTCTGAAAATTTGTCCAATCCCCTATTACATACACCATTAAATATGTCTGTAAATATTTGCAGTCATCTAAATATGAGCATATTTCTCCATAATAGTGAATGTCTGTTCATAGAGTGTACTAATGTATGGGTTTTGAAGTAAATCAACCAAATTGTACTATTTTCTATGTTATAGTGAATTTTATAACGAATGAAGTTATTACGAGTTTACACTGTATGTTCAGATGGTATAGATTTTAGAAGAAGTTAGTGGAAAAACACTGACTTTATTTTATAAATAAGGGGAAAATAATATTCAATAAAAAGCCTAAAACATTCTAATAGGATATAAATAAACATACATGACTTTGCAGTTTTGATTGAATATAAATGTTGTTTATCTAAACCAATCAATTTGTCAGGAAGATTAGACTGAAATAATAGAATGTTTTGTCTAAAACTTAAAATATTTTAAGGGGCAATTTCATAACGAGTGAGTTTGTTTATCTTTACTGTAAATTATTGTTTGTTTTGTTAAGTCATGTCCATAGTTTGGTTGAACAAATTTATTCTATTTAGATATTGTATGTACCCTATCAATTATAGTAGACACTATAGCAAATGTTATTCTTATATTAATCTTACATGTCCGTAATTTATTTCATTGTAATGAGGCAATAGCAATTTGGTAATGTTAGCATATTTAAAATAATATATATTTGCCTCTTAGATCTTTAGGTAATTGTACCTAGTGCTATTTTAGTCAAGGTTTATAAGAATATTAATGCCAAAACTAATTTAAATGCAACAGTAAGATGTGTTTGTGCGTTTATTTAAATAAAAAAATACCTTATGACTACACATGTTTTCCACAGCCTGATACAGCTCCTCTAAGGAATATGCTATCGCCTTCGAAGTCTGTATAGCTATAACAGCTTCCTTTAGTTTGCTCCATGTTGTTTCCTGATAATTCTCTGGAAGATTCGGTTTACCTGGAACGAACCGCTGATCATTAGCAGAGTATCATCTAGGTTATGAAACAACAATTGAAGTAAACATACTTTTAAAGTTTTTTATAACCAGTTTCTTTGTAGTCGCCCCGGGTTTCATGGGCGAAGAAATCATTTTAAGTGATCCATTTGAATTTGTATTTAATAAGGAGAAATTGGATTTCTTCTCGTTGGCACTCATATCTTCAGTTTTTATTCTTTTACTGCACTGGTCGTCGATTGGTAGTGAACGTTTTTTACACTGGTTTTTTCCACCCTCCTCGAGCAAAACCGTGGTTTTAGCTGTACCCGACATAAGCAAGCATGATATGGCCGCAGCCACTAAACTAATTAATATGATTAATGAGGTCTTACAATAAAATAATAACAAATAAGGAATTAATCAGTCAATCGTTTAAAGAAACACCAACCAGAAATACCACCATATTACACACAGACTAGCTTGTCCACACAGATTACTTTTTTAATATATCTAGAAAATACGAAAAAGGTTATATTATAGCACTTCACATTTTACTGAAACGAAATGGTTCTTTAATTACATATAAAATAAGCAATAAGCCATCAGTTATTAATTTTGTGTAATCTGCTTTGTGAATAAATGTAATCTGTTTATAAACGATTTGCACACAGATGTAATTTCAAAATACCACAGACACGGTGCACCACAGATTACCCTAGTAGAGTAGAGTACTATTCATTCTCCCTCTACGCTAGTAGTGTAGTAGTAGTAGTATTGTAGTGGAAGCTCAACAAATAATAATAAGTGCAGTGAATTATGAAAGAAAGTACCTATGTCTGGATAACAAATGAAGTGACCTTTCGAGAACATTCCAAGTTAAAGAAATATTAGTTAAAATATTGTTTTTTTTTTATTTGACGGGACATTGACATTTAGCGATGCTGGGTACCACATGACACAATATTTCAAAGTGATTAACCGACTTAAAAAAAACATTTTAAATTACAGATTTATTTATTTATTTATTAAAATAAAAATATATATAAAATAGTTAAATATGGAAGGTTATAATTCTACACTTTAAATAATTAAAATATCAATCAGATTATATTCTGATTTATTCTATGTGTAACAATGTTGTTAGTAATAATAATAGTTTCCGATATCTATAGTTGTTGTAACCTCAAACCAAATAAGAACTAAAGACAGAATTTTGCGAACAACACACTAACGCCGATTTTATAAAAATACATCTTTGATAAAAATGTATACGTAGGTCGGTGTTGCCTTAATAAATAATTCATAGCGCCCCGAAAAGATTAAATATTATAGTATAGGGCATTGGGAATATTATCCAACAATAATATTGATCCTGATCGCCATAATCAGGATGACCATGGCATAGCTATATAGCTTTATAAAGTTGACGATGGACTGAGTGATTTTGTACCACATGTTTTTAAATGTCACATTACGGATTCTTTCGTCTTTCCCGATCTATACAGTTGGAAATCTTTGTAGCACTCCAATATTGGTCGATCAAATAAAATTACTCGGTAATATTTTTTTGTGTATTTATTAATGCCTTTTACTTTAATAATGACAATACTATATTGAGTTTTGTTTTCCAAGCTATAGCCTCAATTTTTATATATTTTTAATGAAAATATTGGTTCTTTACTTGTGAAATGTGATTCAGTCCTGCTTTTCATTTTCTGAAGACTGGTTTTTACACATTTCACTAAATATTTTAATTTATTATTACGTCAAGCTCCACGCGCTGATGTTGCTTGACTAATTAGGCATAGTTTGGTTGCATTTGTGTGCATGTAACCGTGTATGTATACACGGCTAGGTATAATTTTACCGGCTTCACTCTGTCGTCGACAGGGCTCTCTCTATCTATAATTCTTATTTTATCTGAGGTTGTAACAATTTTATAAAATACGGTAAAGATATTTTAATAGAAATTGTATTGTCATTTTTAAATCACGTAATATTCGACCTCTTTACTTATGTTAAAAAAAAGGAAACTCAACTTGACACTTACACTATTTCGGTTTTTAAAATAATAAAGAATGTATCAGTTAAAGTTAAAATGTCATTGGCTAAAATAATCATTCCATTTTTGCGTCTATCGTCGGCTACTTTGGCATCATCTTGAGCCTTGCTCTCTCTTATTTTAACCGCACCTCAAGCCAGAATCACCGATATCACTAAAGGTTAATCTTGGCTCATGCATTTCTTTCTCGACCTAGGCCAAGAATGTTGTATGAAAATTCATTCCTGGCCGCTGCTCAGCCTGATGAAACCCGAAGTTTCATGAGTCTTCACGAACGCGCCCGCCGCTGTCACAGGCGTAGTAGGCGGGGGCGAGCGCACGCTCTTTTCATGACTGGGCTGTATGACTGTTTCCTTTGCACTCATTGATAATTTTTCGGCATTATCACGTGTTTCATTATTTCCTCACATTTATTGAGAAAAGCATTATACCAGCCTCAACCGGAATGAGGATTGCCGGACCGGATCTTTATCAAGGCCTCGCTAAAGCTCGGCCTTGAAACCACTTCGTCCGGCAATCTTTCACTTCCTGGACTCTGCAGCAATGTACTATTTACTCATAGTAACTTAGTGGCAGTGGCCACTTTGCAAAACTTTACCTAAGTGACACCGATTTTATTGGAAAAAGCTTTACAGTTTGTTGATACAACGCCATCTATCAACTATCTTTGGAAATGTCAAGCAAGAAGCTTGGGTGCGGTTCACGCTCAACTAAACCAGCAATACGTCAGTCTCTACTATTTAGTTTGTGATGCTAACTATCTGACGAGTTTCAAGTCTTAGTATAAAGTTCGCGGAGTAGTAGATGGAGTCTTTCCATCGCTGTAGGTTCATTTGCACCATTAATGGTGCAAATGAATCGACTGTAGGAAAAGGGCCATGCATGAACATTCTGAGTAAAGCCAGTGAACACACGCAGGCATAGAGTAAAGTAATATATACACACAGGTCGAGCTATAGTACCACAGCGAATACACGGCTTTTTCCTCGTGGTCAAACTAATTTGACAAACTGGTTTGGCTACCAGGAATTAAATTTCCTAGTGGTCAAACTGTAAATGATTTTATATATTTTAAATAAATTTCCACACTCTATATCCAACGTTGAATACAGAACCAACGCTTCAAGCTCATTTGGACAAAGTACAATCGAAATAAAAATATGTATTTAATATAAGCAAATTTTTATAATTAATACAACTAAGCTACACGAGTCTAACCTTAGACCAAATAAAAAACTTCAAAATAAGCTAAACAAAATGTGTATCAGTTATAGTGAATTTTAAAACTTTTTAAAAGATGAAACTGACATTACACCATGTTTCCAGTTAAATCCATTTACGTCTGTTTAATTCGTTCATATTTAAATTGTAACATTGATTATTATTGCAATATACAATGTTGTACTACAAGTATGAAGTCTTATTTCGTCTTCTCGGCTATGCCTGGAACTGATGATACATGTACCCCAGAGAGAGACCCGAGATCAGAGGTGAGATAACCCCAAGAACACTGCACTAAAAATTAAAATGATGCAATCATGAGGGTATTGTGCTGCAGTTTCAAAATCGGCAAGTCATCAATCCTACTTAAGCTACCGATGCAGAACCGCAAGCTTGGTGCATCACCGTGGACCCTAGCCTCTAAGAAGGACCATTACAAGGAAGTAAATTGATCATGACGTTAAGTGCAGCAATCAACCATTGTGGGCAGTGCGTTTGTGGCCAATGGTTCGCTCGGGCAACGGATGTCATAATACAATGGCGTGTACTCATTTGCGATTCTTTATTGAGATGTAATGAAACCGAACCGTTTTTGAAGATTGATGGGATTGGAAGGGTATTGTGATGTAGTTGCTCTAGTACCATTGGACTGTACCATTTACAGACTAATACAAGATCTTTGGTACCATTAATAGTATTAGTGATACTACTTGGTGTCGCTAGTACAACTAATGGTACTTAGTGATACGACGTTATGAGCTTTTACCGCCGGGCAGAACCATCGATTCGGATCTCTACTGCCAACGACTGATGAGATTAAAGCAAGAAGTTGAGAGAAAGAGGTTGGAATTGATCAATAGAAATATTGTGGTCTTTCATCACAACGCGTCAACGCTCGCTATACCATACACACACATTTAGCCATTAAGCAAAAATTAAGAGTTTGGCTGGGAGGTGTTAATGCAACCGCCATATAGCCCTGACCTTGCACTTTCAGACTTCCGCCTATTTCGGTCTTTTCAGAATTCTTTAGGCAGTGTCAGGTTTACATCAAGAGAGGATTGCCGAAACTTCTTGTTTTTTTGATCAGAAGCCCCAAAATTTCGCGCCCGACCCAAATTTCTACAGCAACGGGATCATGCCACTCACTACCTACAAGATGGCAAAAAGTCATCGAACAAAATGGAACATATATACCTACTGTAATTAAATGTAAATAAACTTTGAAAAAAATATCTCGAGTTTTAATATAAAATGCGAAGAAACTGTTTCCCCATCCTATTAAAACTGAGAATTTTCTTGAGGCAGATAAATATATATATATATATAAGTAAAAAAAAAATACGACATACCGGCCGTTTGCCAGGATAGGTTTCGTCAAATAAATATTCTAAGTATGATTAGCTAAAATCTTTATTTTTTAAAAAACAAATGTAAATGAAATAATAATTCCTTACATAGTATAAATAATTGAAGTCGCTGCCCTCGGCTGTCTGTCTGTATATCAAATAACTCCTCCCAAACTACGCAACTGACTTAGATGCGGTTTTTTTTTACTATCAGATAATTTTTCACGGAAGGTTTATTATACAATAAAACCTTATTGCATCCGTGCGTAGCCGGAGGTGGACCGCTAGTGCTCAATAAGTAAAAAGAAAATAATAAGAATGGTCTTAATTGGGGAGTTGATTTTATTTTGATAAAACTGTCTTAAAATAATAATTTTAATATTTCACAACAATATAGGTAGTATTCGATTCTGCTATTTTATTTATTATCGACTTTTTACTTATCGAGGATTATCCATAGAAAGAATACAAACATCTTTTATTTTTTCGTAATAATATTTTTAAAATGTTTTAGGTAATTCACTCCGCGGCTTCACCACAAAATATTTATTATTATAATCATATTTGTCATTGTTATTATTTATCGATTGCGAACAACCTATGACGACACACGCGAATATACACGGTATATTATTGAATATTATGACAGATATCTACAGACAAATTTGTAATAGATACACGTACCTACCCATACCCAAGTTCTAATATTATTATACAATTTCCCCAATAGATTATTTTTTACCCACATAGAGATTACCTAACTGCTGTAATTAGTTGACTCTTCATAGTTTGCTTTTCTCACTTTTTATCATATTCTTCAGTACACGTCTGAGGATCTTGCCGCTTGGGTTCTTTGGTATTTCTTTACAAAAACGCACACCTCCGCGTAAATGTTTCGGATCCGAAAGCTGAAAAAAATACGTTAATATGAAGAGAAAAAGAATTTTTCTAACACAACCTTAGTTACCTAAGGTCTCTGACCTTAGATAAACTAATAATAATATGGACCAGCTCTTTACCTTACTTAACCAACATTCTCTGAGAACAATGACGTCGCAGCCTAGTTCTATTTGAGACATCAAAGAGTACAGAGACCATCAAAGTTCTTATTGACACTATGTATGTTCATGTGAAGATTTAAATTGAATGCTATCACTAAAAAATCGTCAGGCTCACAAGGCTGGGAAACATACTGACATCAAAGTCGTCAATTTCCAAACTTATTATAGAGTTGGTGATAGAAGCCACTGGTAGAACATAAAAGGTCAGAGAAATTGAGTTCCATATATGCATTAAAATATTCTTCTTAAGGAGAATTTAGAAATTGTATCCCGAGCATAGCCCACTCCATAGGCGAAGGTTCTCGAGTGGTGGCCACGGACCGGCATAATTATGAGGGCGGCCGAATGGACGTCCTACGGCTGAGATGATGATGATGATAATCCATTAACCCTATCTCATCCCAATCCCTTATTAATATCATACTAAGATCGCGAGAGCATTTGCAGTACCTAGCTTTTTTTTTCTATTTCTTCAAAAGAAAATTATTATTATTTTTATTAAACAATGTTCTGTTCCCGCAGGGTTTACAGACCTGTGGCGTTGTCTGTGTTAATAAGCGTCGGTGACCCTATTACTTTAAAAAAAGCGTCGATACATTTCCAAAATCGAATGTAAAAAATTAAATCTAACGTAAAATTTGCAAAACTTAGGGTAGGTACCTATTAGTTTGTAATCTGTTACTCGGAGAAGTAGGTCCAACGACTCGATTAATTGGATATGAAGTAAATTGCAGAATCCAACATAGAACTGTTCTGCAACTAATAAAATACTAACGAGCCACCCCGGCTTCGTACGGATGCAATCTTTTCTGCAAATTATATACACACATACTTTACTCGTTTATCGCTCTTTCCATTAATGAAAACCGTATCAAAATCTGTTGGGTGGTTTAGAAGTTAGCGGAGAGTCGGACGGCGATTTTATTTTATAATATGTAGGCATAGGTATAGATATACATATAGCTTTATAGTGATAACGGTTGTGTCTCGATTTATACAGTAGTTTTGTAACACCCTTAAGTCTTACCCTCTCAGCCACGAAATCTTTCAATTCTTGCTCTGTGACACTCTTCCCTGGCTGCAAAACAACAAAAGCAACCGGCACTTCGCCGCTAGTCTTATGCTTTATTCCCACCACTCCAACGTCTCTTACGCTCTCATGCAACAAGAGAACTGCTTCTATCTCTGCCGGAGCTACCTGATTAGAAGGAAAAGTGTTTAAAAGTGAAATTAAATATTTGTTTACAACAATTTTATTCGTAATGGTACTTGTAGGGTTCATCATCATTCGCTTTTCTTATTCATTATAAACCTTTTTGTTTCTTTTATATAATGTGACTTTTTTTATCTGTATTACATATACACTGGCCGGCGGGATTTTAAAAGAAAAAAACAACAGAATTGAACGAAAAAGAAAAACAAAACTTTCTTTCTTATCTACCAATGTTTTAATCTATTCAAAGATCAACCTCTATACTATACTGAGTCAACCTCGATTTGTATTTAACCAGAAGTCGCCTTCAAATATATTGCTTTATTTTGAAACTGATTGGTCTATCCATGGCGCTCAACACAAACAATTTTCAACAAACACAAAAACAACAATAGAAACTTTAATTGAAAAGAACAAATACCTGAAACCCTTTATATTTTATAAGCTCCTTCAATCTATCAACTATGAAGAAGTATTTATCTTCATCGTAATAACCAATGTCTCCTGTTTTGTAGAAGCCTTCTTCATCGAAATCATCTTTTTTATCTTTACCGATGTAGCCTTTCATGATTAAACCACCCTTTATACAAATTTCTCCTGGTTGATTAGGACCTAGGGGTTTTCGGGATTCTAGGTCAACAATCTGTAAAAAAATAAAATAATTCCAACAAAGCATACCATGAAGTTGGTTGAATTTGATAATATATAAAATTTAATAAAATTGGGCCGCCCACCCTTAATGCCGTAGAGATGAGCGGGTGTTATCCTAGAGTTTCAGGTGGAAGCGGCGCCTCCGACTGTGCGGTAGGTTGTGCCGCAGAGAAGAGGTTATGGGGTGCATCAGAGATGAAGACAGTCCTCACCGACTGTCTGCTGCGAGATGTGAGTATAGGCGGCTCGTGCTGCTTCGCCCGGGGGCGGCGGACATGGGGTCGTCCGCCTTCATCATAACACCGGGCAACGAGGGGAGACGTGCTGTGTGTTTCCGGCACGTCTCTCCACGGCGCGGAGGTTAAACAAACTCCGCGCCTAATCGAGGTGACCTGGTGGGTAGAAGTTCCATATACCCCAACGTTCTCCCCATGGTCGGTGGGGATTTCACTCGCAGATTTTCCCAAGTAAAAAAAAGTCTGATACAAAATAAATCTGCGTCGTCACCTAATTCCTGGACTCTCAAGAAATTTTTTATATTACTGTAAAATCAGTACTAACAAAGGAGTAGCTATGTTAATATAATTTATGCTAAGCCTCTAAGGTCTGTGTTGCCATATCAAAAGTGTCGTAGGTAGCCAAAAGCTGCCTGAAATGGCGGCTGCAATACTCATAGTACAGGACGGATACTTAGTTCGGGTGTACACAAGGGCATGCATACAAAAATTTAAATATTGATTAAGTACTAAAAATATAATATAATTATTTTTTGTTCTAAAAGACTTACCTAGTAGTTTAGTTTTTTTTTATGTGGGGATTTCCCTATATAAAATAAACTAGCGTTTTGATGGTCTTGAGATATTTGCCATAAGAGATATATTAGTATCAGCAAATTCAAATTAAAATTAATATACATAGACGTCTATAAACATGATTCTCAGGCGGGCTATTAACTTCTGATAATATCTGCAATTACTAATTACAAGTATGTATAGGTTACTAAGTCACAGTGTTAGTTGTTACCTTTATAATTACTCCAGGGACAATAAATCCAACGCCTCCCGGCTTTGAAATAGCCTCGTCACCCAAGTCTCTAATTACAGCTAGGGTTGATTCTGTCATACCATATCCTTGGTAAACATTCTTAACGTTTGGGAAACTGAAAAACAGTCTGGATATTGGACCTCGATCATGTTGGAGACCAAATGTATCGGCAGACAGGCTGACGGTCCACTTGATGGTAGGTGGCCACCGTCGCCACAAATTCACAAATTTTACTTCCACAAATTCATTGTTATTTAGATGTTACGTTTCATGAATACAAATCACTATTCGTAGAATATTTTGTATCAAATGAACATTCTTCAAAACAAAACATTTTGAAACGTTAAATTCATGGTGGCACCCAATTTTTAAAAAGATGCCACAATTTAAAAGCAAGTGACAATCAGATGAAACAAACTGTATTCTACAACCAAAGAGTTCCATACTTTTAAAATATTTTTTTGTAAGTAGCCAATTCCAGAAAATATAGTGTGCCCTATGTAAGAGGTATTATTGCAATATTGAAATTAATTAGCCAGCATTACTTATCTGTTTTAGTATAATGAAACAATTATCTATTTAAAAAATGAAACTCAAATTAATAATACTTTCGTCTTAAGGTTTCAAAAGAATTAATTTGAAAATTGTAGAGCGTCGGTGGCGCAGTGGGAAAGACGCGGCCTATCATGTCGAGAGGTCCGAGTTTGATCCCCGGTCATGCCATGTACCAATGGCTTTTTTTTCTAAAAACTTAAGTGACTGCTCTCAAACGGTGAAGGAAAAAATGGCAAGGAACCGCCAATCCGCACTGGGCCATCTTGGTGAACCAACACACGCCTTTGTTGAGATGGCAGGCCTGTACTACTGCCATTGGGGACATATAATAGGCTGTCGATGGTCATGATCATGATGATGAATTTGAAAATCAATCAGATCTACTTACACGTTTTTGACATCGCTTAAGGTGTCTTTGTATAAAGGAGCTGCTCCACAAAATAATTCTGTAAGTGAATTTAAGTTGTATTTGTTTTTAGATTTGCACAGAGCAATTAAAACTGGAGGCACTACTGATGCGGACTTAATCTGAAAATGAAATAATGAAACATTGGTCCCATACGTTTATTCGTTAACCGTCCTGAATAATTAGAAGAAGAGATATCAAATTATAAAAATCTTAGATGTAAAAAAACTCACCATATTTATTTTTATAGTCAAATACTTGTCCTCAGAGAACAAATTAATATTATAATTTTTAGAAATAACTAAACCGAGGGGGATTTAATATACTTTAGGTAGAGATCCAATTTTTTTCAGCACATTATATATACAAACCTTCATCGTTTAAGTATAGCTTTTTCCATTCCATCTGTGAACCGTATATAAATCCGTTGGGTGGCTTAGAATAAGTTACCGGAGAAGACGAAGGCGGACTGCGACTTTATTTCAAGTGCTTGTAATGTTTAGATTTAGACTAGACCGACTGATTTGAGACTGATTTAATTGATGATTGGAGCCCTGGGGTAGTTAGTATACATCATAACACATAGCCTATGTTCATATGAAACAATGCAGTTTTCAAATAGTGAAAGAATTATCAAATAGGTACAATTGTTCCGAAGTATACCTACTTACTACTCTCGGTAATACTATACTATCGCCGGTTTAATATTAATAAACCGGCGAGTTCCCGCTTTTTTGAAATGGAATTGGGTGAGAGAATACTTACATAAAATATAGTATACGTCCATCTGTAACAATGTAGTGAAAGATAAAACAGATTGAACATAATATATATATTATTTATTTTTATTTACAATGAATATCTATACCTACATATTAAAAAGTTGGCATTGGCTTCCATCTGTTTCTCGGCTAACTTCTAAACCACCCAACGGTTTTAATACGATTTTCACTAATGGAAAGAGCGATAACCGGGAATGTTTGTTTACAAAATTTGCAACCGTTCGAAGCCGGGGGAGGTTTGCTAGTAATAGGGTTTAATAAGCAAGGATTTATTTTATAAATTAATATTTACCTGAAATTCTTCAATAGTTCTCAGATAAAGGTCCACCTCGAATTTGGGCAGGTATACAAAAAACTTGCGTCTAAATAAACATCCTAGTGACGTCATCAGACCCATGGTATGGAACCATGGAGTAATAGTTAACAATTCATTCTTAACGTCCTCTGGTTGAGGGGTGACCCTGTAATTATGTAAATTATTTTTTTATTCCTTGCAACATTGGAAGGAAATTAGAAACTGACAGCACTTATATTTTCGGTATTTATTTATCTATATAAACTTTTACATATTTATAGATCATCAAACACATTGAAGTTAAATTAATCTGCCACCGGTTCGCAACGCTGTTTCTATGGGAAATCGTAGAAAGGAGGCGTATTTTGCTCTTTTCAAACAAATTCCATTAAATCTATACTAATAAATAATTAGAATCAATAAATAAATATGTACCTACTTATATCAATAACACAATTTAAAAAAAAATTGTCTGTTTGATCCGGCTAATCTCCGAAACGGCTGGACTTTTTTTTATGTTAGGGTCGGCAGACAGGCTGACGGCCCACTTGATGATTGGTGGCTACCATCGCCTATAACACAAGCAACGCCACAGCTACTGCAAGTGCGCTGCCGACTGCAGTAGGATTAAGAATAAGGGATTAGGAGTGGATAAGGAAATGGGCTCTGGCATCCCTTACTCACTCACCGCAACACAACAGCACACGTGCTGTTATTTCACGGTGGTCTACTGTAAGGGGGTGGTTACTGCCGCCAGACGGGCTTCCGAAATGACTGCGAATACGCAGTGTGTCCTGCCACTACTTTCCAAATTGAAAAGCCAAATTTGAAAAGTTCATTTTTCAAAGTTGACCCTGTTATACTAGCTGTTGATACTATCTGTTAAAAATACTATCTGTTGACTGCGACTTAGTCCGCGTTGAAAAATTAAAAACTATTGATAGCGCCATCTATTATACTACAATCGAATTAGATGAAGCTGGGACATTTATCGGATTTGGGTAGAATTGCTTCGTGATACATCTGTGCATAGTTGCACCAATTTGTAAACCCTCGGGAACCTAACGAATTATACAACTATTAGATTCCTCAGGGATCACTCTGTTGATGACGAAAATTCGTTCAGCAGTTTTGGGACTATCGCGAACATACAGGCAGATGCGGCGGGGGACTTTGCTTTATAATATGTAAGGATATAAAAGTAATCTTACCTAACACACGCTAGTATTACATTCAAATGTGTCAACATCACACCCTTCGAAAGTCCAGTGGTTCCCGAGGAATATAAAACGAACAACACATCTTCTTGTCCTTTCACATCGGCTACTTGGAATTCGTCAATATTGATGTTTTCTTTCAAAAATTGATTATTGTTATTAGGAACGACCAAATCGTTATAGAGTATCGTGTTGCTGAATCTCTCGTTGCCGAATACGATTATTTTTTTAACGAAATCGTGAGACCGCAAGTTTCTCTCATGATTTTTGTAGAATTGTGGCGAACAAACGACGTATTTAGGTTTCGATATGCTAAAAACGTGTTTTAGTTCACCTGAAAATACAAATTTTTATTTCGGTGAGATTCACACTATTATAGTCGATTAATCTAACAGGCTGGATTAATTGCACCTGGAGGGGAAAGTAGGCTAAATACTGGAGGTAGTAAATATTGCTTAACCAAAAGAAATATTCCTTTATTTTTTAAAAGAAACAAAACTGCATTCAAACATTTTCGAAAATACCCTTGCCACATCCGGGAATCAAACCGGTTAAAAATATCATATTAATGGTTGACAAACAAATATGTTCTTTTGCAGAGGGGGCTCTATGAGTTTTAAACATTTGCATATTATATACCTATTCCGACAGGAGTAGACGCAACAAAGACTTCTTATTGCTCTAATTTTATTAAACTTTGTGAATTTCTGGTAAAGTCTTCTAAAACTTTTGCAGAAGACCCAACAAGCTCGAAGCGAATTGCTAGAACATAACATTAAAATTAAGGTACCTTTAGTGTAATTCGGATTCACCGTTGTTACAGTCGCACTAGTACAAACAACTCCAAGAACCGCACTGAAGTATTCAGTTCGATTCTCTGAACAGATTGCCACCATTTCACCCTTTCGCACGCCCATGTGATAGAGCGAGACGGCTACATTGACAGTCTGTTGTGCTAATTGTTCGTAGGTTAGACTCTCTTTTGTTACTCCATTTATCTATAAGTGGAATTGTTTTATAATGTTAGAATCACTTACATTTATGTTATAATGTTGCACCAAATTGGTCCTACTTGGTATTTGTTTGAAATAAAATGTGCTTTCTGTCTATGTTTCTTCTTATAAATGTATACTTTGATAGCAAAAGAAAACAAATGAATGTTCTTTCTTGAGGTTCAGAATTTGAATCCAAAACCATTATTTGGTTTCAGTGTTTATTGGTGTGATGTCAGCTACCAAAGAGAGGCTGACCTATTTTCCGAGAAAAAAGGCATAAAGTGATTCTTTAGTAGATATTAAAGCAATTAACAATAATATGTTTCATAATCAAGAATGATCCTTGGTCCTTGCAGCAATACTGGTCAAATAACAAGATCTCTTGGGAGGAAGGTAGCCTTTCTTGGTATACTGATGGGTCCAAATCAGGACCTGGCGTAGGCTGTGGAGGGTATGGCGGTGACCAGGATTACAGGACCAGTGTAAACTTGGGACAATACGCCAGCGTCTTCTAAGCAGAGGTATTCGCCATCTTAGAATGCGCGGATTTCAACCTGCAAAGAAACTACGTCAACCGTGTAATTTATATTCATTCAGATAGGCTGCACTTCAAGCACTGGACTCAGACTCTACAGTTTCAAAGCTGGCGCGAAACTGTGTAGACTATTTAAATACCTTAGGGCGCAAGAACAAAGTGGTCCTAAGATGGTCCTAACCTGGCCATATGGGGATCGAAGGCAATGAACCTGCCGACGAATAGGCTCGTGTAGGCGCAAAAGGTAGGGTAATAGGTCCTGAACCTATGTGCGGACTACCAAATAGCCTAGCTCGCTGGACCATATGGAACCAGTGCTTTATTAAATCTTACAAACGCTGGACTAACTTGCCAGGGTTGAACCATTTCAAAGCCTATAGTCGAAACGTGACAAATCAGGCTATGTCGCTTAGTAGGAGCAATTTGTGTATGCTATCTAGGGCACTAACGGAGCACTGCCGCCTCAATAGGCACCTAAAAGTAATGAGGTTTACTAGTACGGGAGAGTGTCGCTTCTGCCATGAGGCAGAGGAAACACCAATGCATATCCTGTGCGAGTGTGGCCCCCTGATGCACAAGCGCAGTCACATCCTAGGAAGCCACACAATGGGTTGTGAAGATGTGAAGAATGCCTCTATCAAAAAAGTACTACATTTTCTTAACGTGGTAGGTAGAGGTAGAGAGCTTTAGTTCACGTGGCGATCACAATATTTCAGCAATGGACGAAGTGATACTGGTACTCTTTCAGACAGGAATAGCCACTAAGACAAGACAAGATAAGATTGCAGCAATACCTATCACCAAGTCATAGAACTCGATCCACTCAAGCATGCTTGAAAAGGACAGTTTCTGAATTCCTCAGGGCTGAAACTAAAAGTCGTCTAGTTCGTGCCTATCTCCTCGGTTATAATTTATACGGACGGGTTTATACTGAAAGCTATATACACAAACTTTCTTCGTTTATCACTTTTTTCATCAGTGAAAACTGTAACAAAATTTGTTGGATGGTTTAGAAGTTAATAGGAGAGAAAGAGGTAGAGCACAATAGTGCTCCCGCCAACACAAGCATAGTCGTACCACCTTTTCGCGAAGCGACTACGGCACTTTTGACTGCAAAAAGTTTCAACGCTGGTCTAACTTGCCAGGGTTGAACCATTTCAAAGCGCTCATTAAAGCCTATAGTCGAAACGTGACAAATCAGGCTATGTCGCTTAGTAGGAGCAGTTTGTGTATGCTATCTAGGGCACTGCAAACTTCGTTGTGGATAATGCAAAAAGTTTGATTGACTTTTTAGTGATCCAGAGGACTATAACTGGCTATATTGCCAAATATCTAATAATTAGACCTTATAGTTTACGAATTATCGCTAGTCAAAGTTTCTTAATTTCGTCACTGACACATTCACCGATCATCAAAATTCTAAGGTACTTCTAGCAGTCTCACAAACTTCAAAGTTTAAATTTTAGTTAGCCTATAAAGGATGGAAAATCCCGAAATTTCAATATTCATTAAATGAAAAATAATGCTTATTAATAATTACGTTCAAATAACGCATATTGTGCTTGCCATTGGGTATACTTACGGTTGGAGTTCTTTCACTACAAAAAGTTGTGAGATTTCATGTAAAACCAAGTCAGTTATTTTATAGGTGCTTCCATAGAACTTTTTTATAAATTGTTATAGAATCAATTACCTATCAACATTTATAGTGACCGTGTCAACATTAGACATTTTTATTTCTATAATAATTATATGACTTGGCAATTGCGCGGAATCATATTCTATTAATTAAAATAATTTATTAGATTCATTCAGTAATCGAAATAGTAAATTATTCTTTCATTAATGAAGACCTTATATACAAAAAAAATAGATCTGCCCAAGGCAAGTGCACACTGCGTGTGGCAGTTATTTGAGCAGTCCGTCTGGCGGCAGTAACCAACTCCTTAAAGAGATCATCGTGAAATGACAGCATGTGAGTAAGAGATGCCAAAGCCCATTTCCCCATCCCTCCCTAAACCTTCATCCTCAATCCGTTTAGTTGTAGCGTTGCTTGTGTTATAGGCGACGGTAATAAAGTAGACCGTGAGCCTGTCTGACGACTTTTACTTATAAAAACGTGCGTTGCCAATCCCCATAGGATAGAAGATTAGCAACATGGTAAATGGATTAAGGGAATCGACTCTAGCATCCTTTACTCCTTCACCGAAGCACAGTAGTACCTATATGATGCTGTTATTACACAGTGATCTTCTGTAAAGAGTAGTAACTGCTGTTTTTCACCGCGGAACCCAGTCACTAAAAGATAAGTAGTTATATCAGTGGCTCTAGCATGAGTTTACGATACTACACTCGCTAGCGAGAGCGTAAAACATTTATATGGAAAATTGATAATTTGACATTGACAGTTTAAGATTTCCCATACAAAAGTTTTACATTCTCGCTAGCGAGTGTAGTATTGGTGTAGTATCGTAAACTTATGCTAGAGCCACAGTGAGCTATTATGTACTAACTAATAGCTCACTGAGTTATATTGCAAACTCACCGCAAACCAACCTGGATCAATTTTTTTCCTGTCTTTCGGTTGACATGTTACAGCTCTTTGTTGCAGTTCAATACACAAACCATTGTTTATTTTCAAATTTCCCTCTCAATTTTACAAAAAGAATTAGATTTATTTGTAACACTGGCAGAATATTACTTCTTCAGTAAGTTTGTGATTATTCACTATTAAATTGTTCTGTTTCTTTAAAATACTTATGTTACGTAAAAACTACTATTAAAAAAAAACATAGGTAACAAACTAATTTTAAATACTTAGGTACGTAACAACGACTATCAAATCAATGGAACTAAGTAAGTACAGAAATTTTATGTCGTGGCACTACAATTTAATATTTACCTTCCTCTAATCATCAAGAACATAATGTCTACTTACTTTTATCACAAAGATAAGTGAGATAAAAAGTTTTTTTTTTAATACCAGTAAACAAAGATTAATACTTACAAAAGCAACTTTGTCCCTTCTACCCTTTAAGATCTCTTCAAGTATATATTCGCCAAAATTCAAGTTTCCATGCACATAAAACTGCGATTCGCCGTATACGTAATTTGGATTTCGAAGCATTTTATTTATTTACAGGTTATGTTACTATTAAAACGCGTATCTCTGCCGTCGCTTTCTATCAGACTGTTTGTTGCACGGCTGCACGCACTGTGTCACTGTGTGTGTGTTCATGTGTTGTATGTGTTTATACTTCTATTTGTTTTTGTACTACCACAGAATAAATAATAGTAAAAGTACAGAAGGCGCACTCTTTTGATCTTGACGAAAGCCGCCTTGTTATATACCTACGTAATTATATCAGCGCACTAACCAAGCTAGAACAAGCAACATCGAACATTATTGCTGGCGCAATTATTATTCCGCACGTACGCCTCGGCCTATGAAAATTACTGCTGTGGGCAAATGTCGTTATTATAGAGCAAGAGCCCGTGAGGGCCAGGCCTTAGTTAAATAATAAAATGTAAAAGTTTCTCTGTGTATGCCCACTATACAGGTAAGAACGATCCCAGGCTATGAAACTTGGGTCGCGGTGGCTTTGGCAGGTAACAGGTAGTAAAGGTGTGTAAAATTGTGTCTCAAAGTTAGTTAGTATAGTATAAAGCTTAGTTTTCATATATTTTATTAGTGATAATCTTAGAAATCGTCTCGTCCACAGCCAGACACTTAGTACAGTTGCAACCCCCTGCCAGGCACCCTTAAAGTAAGGTTAATTTTATTATAGTATAAAAGCTGAACTTTATATATGTTACTTGGAGAACTATAAAATGATGTTTCCTCAGTAGCCAGACAGTTTCGATAGTTCCTCCATACTGCCAGACACATTAACCTTTCCTCTGTCCCCATACAGATCCTGTGTAATTAACATATAGTTCAATGATGTAAGTAAACATGAAATAAAAATGCAAAATAAAATAAAAAAATTATGATATACTTACTTATGGGCCGTTCGCAAGGATAGGTTTCGTCAAATAAATATTCTAAGGATGATTAGCTAAAAATCTTTATTTCTTTAAAAACAAATGTAAATGAAATAATTCTTCCTTACATAGTATAAGTAATTGAAGTTGCTGCCCGCGGCTGTCTGTCTGTCTGTATATCACATAACTCCTCCCAAACTACGCAACTGACTTAGATGCGGTTTTTTTTTGCTATCAGTTAGATAATTTTTCACGGAAGGTTTATTATACAATAAAACCTTATTGCATCCGTGCGCAGCCGGAGGTGGGCCGCTAGTGCTCAATAAGTAAAAAGAAAATAATAAGAATAGTCTTAATTGGGGAGTTGATTTTATTTTGATAAAACTGTCTTAAAATAATAATTTTAAAATATGTCACAATATAGGTATCGTTTCTGCTATTTTATTTATTATCGACTTTTTACTTATCGAGGATTATCCATAGAAAGAATACAAACATCTTTTAATTTTTCGTAATAATATTTATAAAATGTTTTAGGTAATTCACTCCGCGGCTTCACCGCAAAGTATTTATTATTATTGTCATCGTTATTATTTATCGATTGTTACGGTTACAGACTAGCCAATAACCTATAACACGACACGACACAGGCAAATATACACGGTATATTATTGAATATTATGATAGATATCTACAGACAAATTCGTAATAGATACACGTAACCATACCCAAGTTCTAATATGATTATACACCATTGTTTTTACCCACATAGAGATAACTGCTGTAATTAGTTGACTCTTCATAATTGGCTTTTCTCACTTTCGACCATATTCCTCAGTACACGTCTGATGATCTTGCCGCTTGGGTTCTTTGGTATTTCTTTACAAAAACGCACACCTCCGCGTAAATGTTTTGGATTCGAAAGCTGAAAAAAATATATTAATATGAAGAGGAGAAGAATTTTTCTAAAGCAAAGAGGTCTTTAACTAATCTCTAACTTTAAGGTTGGTCTCTGATCTTAGGTAAGCTAATAATAATATGGACTAGCTCTGTATCTTACTTAACCAACATTCTCTGAGAACAATGACTTCGCAGCTTAGTTCTATTTGAGACATCAAAGAATACAGAGACCATTAAAGTTTTTACTGACACTATGACCCTATGATTGTTCATGTAGGTAGAGAATTCAAATTGAATTCTATCACTAAAAAATAAATAGTGAACACTTTTTATTAACTTTTTATTAAAAATATCAATACAAAGTGAAACAAAGTCGTCAATTTCAAGCTTTTATAGAGTTAATAGAAGCCATTATGTAGTAGAATATAAAAGGTCAGAAAAATTAAATATCCATATATGCATTTAAATATATGTAGTGAAATATGAAAAATATTTCGTAAGGGGAATTTAGAAGTTGTATATTCAGAATTTGTAAACTAATTAAACATTAACGGTAGAATGCAAGCCAATTTAAATGACCTGCTACGACACATTGACTCCAACGTTCTTCTAAATATTTTCACATTTCATAATTTCATATTCCAAGGCTTCTAAATAGTCGACAATAATTATTCGATCACAAATACAAAATAATAAGAACATGTTATTTGACACCTGTATGCTGTAATCGTCACACTGCTGGCTCAGAACTCTCCTCTGTGTCAGTATAATATGCTATATCCACTAAGCTAGATCTCAGCAAATGGACTTCTCATATCTTTAAAGATTGTGGCAGTAACCGCCACTTTATAGAAGACCACCGTAATTAAAGCGTTTTAATTTAAATTAACAGTTGCTTTCATTTGTCAACGGATCTCCTCGTTCCTGATTCGATCACGCAGTGTAATCCCGAGCATAGCCCTCTCCATAGCTTGTTGAGCTACATTGAGCTTTCTCACGAGGCCCATAGTTAGAGCCGACGACCACTGGTGGCCGAGTGGTGGCCACGGACCGGCATAATTATGAGGGCGGCCGATGTCCAGTGATGGACGTTCTACGGCTGAGATGATGATGGTGATAATCCATTACCCTATCTCATCCCAATTCCTTATTAATATCATACTAAGCTTACGAATGCACTTGCAGTACCTATCTTTTTTTATATTTATTACAATAAAGCGTCGGTAGCCCTATTACTAAAAAAAAAGCGTTGGTACATTTAGTTTGAAAAAAAAAATCGAAAGTGAAAAATTAAATCTGACGTAAAATTAGCTAAACTGAGAGTATTAGTTTATGATCTGTTACTCTGAAAAGTCGGACCAACGACTCAACTAATTGGATATGAAATAAATTGCAAAATCCAACATTGAATTGTTGTGCATCTAATAAAATAGTAACGAACCACCCCGGCTTCGTACGGAAGCAATTTTTTTTCTGCAAATTATATACACATACCTTGCTCGTTTATCGCTCTTTCCATTAGTGGAAACCGTATCAAAATGAGTTGGGTGGTTTAGAAAAAGTCAGAGGAAAAACAGACAGAGTCGGACAGCGACTTTATTTTATAATATGTAGGCATAGGTATAGATATACATATAGCTTTATAGTGATAACGGTTGTGTCTCGATTTATACAGTAGTTTGGTAACACCCTTAAGTCTTACCCTCTCAGCCACGAAATCTTTCAATTCTTGCTCTGTGACACTCTTCCCTGGCTGCAAAACAACAAAAGCAACCGGCACTTCCCCACTAGTCTTATGCTTTATTCCCACCACTCCAACGTCTCTTACGCTCTCATGCAACAAGAGAACTGCTTCTATCTCTGCCGGAGGCACCTGATTAGAAGGAAAGTGAAATTTAATATCTGTTTACAGCATTTTTATTCGTAATAGTACTTTATTTTTTCTTTTCTACGTGCCGCTTCCCTGCGACCATCATGGCTATCATAACCTTGAAAGCTGCTGCTCGAAAGAGAGAGCGAGTGCTCATGCCAAACCACTATCTTAAATTCTTCAACCAGGAGGCAAATGTAGCAGAGGCAGGAAAAATACTTTCCTGCCTCTGCTACATTTGCCCTGTAATTTTCCTTGCATCACTAGTTGAAGGATACAGTATCTTTCGCCCCTCATATCTTACTTTTTTTTTTTTTTTTTTTTTTTTTACGTTGGGAAATCCATCATGGATACCCAGCAGCGAAAGGGGGACGCTGTGGGTTATGCCGGACTCCTACCGGCTAAAACCCAACGACTTTCTAGCGCGGCCGTAGATGGGCGGGGTCGCAGGAACGTTGTTGCACAACTTCGGCGACTTCCTCATCACTCCTAGCACTTCCATTCTCTTTCTCAATCGAAGCAAAACTTCAACACTTTGCTATCCTCTGCATCTGTGATATGGCATTTATTATTTATGAAATAATAGACGGTGCTCTCTTTAACATTTCTAAAATTTCTACACACACACACAATTTTATGTGTGTATATACATACATCACGAAATAATTTTAATAGTTCTCCAAATTATTGTTAATTTTTGTCGCCTTCAAATATAGTGCTTTATTTTGTGAAACTGACTGGCCTTTCCATGGCGCCCAACACAAACAATTTTCAACATACACAAAAACAACAATAGAAACTTTAATTGAAAAGAACAAATACCTGAAACCCTTTATATTTTATAAGCTCCTTCAATCTATCAACTATGAAGAAGTATTTATCTTCATCGTAATAACCAATGTCTCCTGTTTTGTAGAAGCCTTCTTCATCGAAATCATCTTTTTTATCTTTGCCGATGTAGCCTTTCATGATTAAACCACCCTTTATACAAATTTCTCCTGGTTGATTGGGACCTAGGGGCTTTCGGGATTCTATGTCAACAATCTGTAAAGAAAATAAAATAATCCCAACAATGCCAAAAAGAAATGTATAAACATTGGAAAGTCTAAATTTTTATGAGCAAAAAGAAAAAACACCTTTGTTTCAATTACTTACTTGAAGTTTGATACCATGAAGTTGGTTGAAGTTGATTGATAATATATAAAATTTAATTTTAATTCATTAACTACATTAAGTAAAATTATTTCTTAGCCGTTGCTTTAGTAAAAGACGTTTATTAAAATACTAAGCTTGGTATATTAAAAATGAGAATTTTCGATGTAAGGCCCTGATTGCTTATTTACAGGTCTGCTGACACAAGATAAATCTGTATAGTCAAGTCATTTAATTCCTTGATTCACAACAGAATTTTTTTATTCCTGTAATCAGTACTAACTAGAATCTAAAGGAGTAGCGATGTTAATATAATATGCTAAGCCTCTAAAGTCAGTGTTGCCATATCACTAGCGTCCTAGGTAGCTAAAAGCTGCCTGAAATGACGGCTGCAGTACCTACTCGAAGTGCAGTGAAGGTGGATACTTACTTCGAGTGTATACAAGGGCATGCATATAAAAAATTAAACATTGATTGAAAAAATCAAACATTGTGGGGATTAAATAAATTAGCGTTGATGGTACTTGAGATATTTGCCACAAGTGAACTATATTAGTATCAGCCAATTCAAATTAAAATTAATATACATAGACGTCTATAAACATGATTTTCAGGCGAGCTATTAACTTCTGATAATATCTGTTATTATAAATTTCAAAATTATAGTTAGATTACTAAGTCACTGAGTGTTATTTGTTACCTTTATAATTATTCCGGGGACAATAATTCCAACGCCTCCCGGCTTTGAAATACCCACATCACCCAGGTCTCTAGTTACAGCTAGGGTTGATTCTGTCATACCATATCCTTGGTAAACATTCTTAATGCTTGGGAAACTGAAAAACAGTCTGGATATTAGACCTCGACCATCTTGGAGACCAAATTGAATCTCCATATCTATAAACTGAACTATTGACCCAACAATTGGCATTCTCATACAAAAGATTCCCCATTTCTCTATCCCCTCCTAATCCCTTATCCTTAATCCTACTGTTGTAGGCAGCGCACTTGCAGCAGCTTTGGCGTTGTTTGTGTTATAGGCGACGGTAGCCACCTACCATCAAGTGGACCGTCAGCCTGTCTGCCGATTTTAACATAAAAAAAGACCGCAGTGTAATTAGTGATGTTGGGTTTCAGTGACACGATGAATAATGAAAACAAAATTTCAGGCTTCATAATCTATTCATGATATTTTTATTCCAAAATTTCATAGTTATTTAGATACGTTGCATAAATACAAATAACTATTCGTAGATATTTTGTATCAAATGAAATTTCTTAAAATAGTTCAAAACGCATTTATTTTTTTAAGAAGTAAGGTAATCTTAATAAAACTTGTATATACATATTTATTGAAGTCTCAGTAAAAAAATGAAAAATAATTCTATTCAAAATGGCCACCTTTAGCTTTGGTACTGGCCTTTAATCTGTTTGACCACGAATCTATGGATTTATGTACTGTTTCCATGGGAAATTTAGCCACTGCTTGCTTCAAAGATTTCTTAAGAGACTCAATGTCGGCGTGTCGTCTAGAGCAGGTCATCTCCTCTAAAACTGGCCAGTCTTCAGCTCTTATAAAGTCCAGAATGTTGGTTTCGAGCCAGGCTTGGGTAGTTCGTGCCCCCACAAAACCATAACTGCCGCAGGATGATGATCACGTTGTACCTTTCCTACCACTAGGGCAGCTTCTTTAGATTTTAGAACTGTGAGCGTACACTTTTTCATTTTACTTGTTGTAGTGCTCTTGAATCGTGAAATTTTTTTCATCAGTAAAGAGGATATTTCTGTCCCTTTCATCGGGTAGAAGTATCGGGTCTGAAGTAGTTTTGATCCATGATTCACTCTATCTGTGGGGATTGATTTAGGGCATGTCCTATATATTGACGATATATATAGGACATGCCCTAAATCAATCCCGTGCTTCAGGTCTTGTTTTATTATACGTGACAGAGTCCTAACTAACGGGAATCTTCATTTCTCGCGATAAGATTTTTTGATTCCTTATAGGGCGGCG
The DNA here is from genome assembly GCA_910589475.2 of Bembecia ichneumoniformis. Lineage (NCBI taxonomy): Eukaryota > Metazoa > Arthropoda > Insecta > Lepidoptera > Sesiidae > Bembecia > Bembecia ichneumoniformis. Next base: position 3,196,214 of record OU342520.1, read on the forward strand.
AATTCTGGCTTTAGCAGCATTAACAGCCTTTGTAGTTCTAACACCACGCGGCCGCCCCGATCTTTTATGGTCATCGACAGAGCAAATGTTTGTATATCTGTCGATAGTACGACATACGAACATACGGCTGATATCAAGCTTTTGAAGTGTCTTGAATATGACCGACGGCTCCATACCGGCGTTGCCAGACGTCCCGATTTTGGCGGGACATCCCGATTTTGAAATCAAAATGAATGTCCCGCGCTGGACATGCTCAGTTTCGCTTTTCGGGGATTACTCGACGGTAACCCAACATCAAACTATTTTCCCCGAACGCGTTTTTCCCCAAATCAATTTAAAATGGTCGAATGCCAGAAATAAATGCTCCGTAAATTTAATGAAAGCAGAATTATTCATCCAGTTCAATCTAGAGCTAACCTGTGCAGAGGTCTTCATCTATATTTAAAAAAAAAGGAAACTTTAAAATAAGCTAAATCTTCACTATGATTAAGTAATTCTTATAAATAATTCTTACTTAGTTATATTATATAAAATGGTTATTCTCCTGAAAACTCAACTGCCTAACCATAGGGTAAATCAGACATTGTTAAAGTAACGTATTTTCGTTAAAATACATTTTCCACAGATATTTTTTGCTAACTATTGTCATCTAAACATAATTTAAAACTCAAATGAAAAGATAAGTATTTAAAAACTACTGTTTATATTCGTTTTTTACTATGTCCCGCTTTCGACGAAAAAATCCCACTTTTTTTACTCAAACAGCTTCAAAATTCCGCTCGGCCAAAAAAAAAATCTGGCAACGCTGCTCCATAGCCACTCTGTGTAAAGCAATCACTGCAATCCTATTTTCTTTAACACCCCATTCCATATTGTAATTTGATAATAAACACGAAAAATATATGTGAAATGGCGAGAAATCAAAAGAATTTTTTGACATAATAAGCGCTTTTCAAATTCAATATGAATAAAGTTAAAAAAAGTAGTTAATGTAGACCCAATTAAATTTTGTATATGTAATTTTGTAGAAAGGTAGATCAATTCTATATTATAGACCCATTTTTAAAATTAGGTGCTTCTGAAATTAGGTGCACTAGATATTAGGTGCTTCTGAAACGATACAAATAGTTGCAAGACGAAAACTAAATGCTACGCTAAGTAGTAGGTACCTAGTGGCAGTCCACACTGATAATATAAGTACAGAAGACCGCTCCACTAATATAATTAGTATTGTACTTAGCCCATATGTAAAGAAAATATCTTGTATTTTAACCCATTTCTTTATTAGCTAAAATAATAATGATTTGTCTTTAGAAATAACTTACAACTAATGTTATTAAATGGTACATGTCTGAACAGTACCTGTTTGATATATTTTATCATATTGTTCAGAGCGATCATCTGCTTAAGAGAGGCACTTTGCACGCGCGCTACTTTGGTTGGTTTCGGCTCATCTTGAAGGACCCATACGCTCGATTACTGCTTTGTTTGTCCCACACCTGTTATTATGTCCCACACCAAATTTGACGCCCCGTCGTTGAATCTGATAAGCATGGCATTGCACCAAGTGACGCGGTCCGTTTTTTGAGCCTCGGTCAAATTGTGTGGGATCCACCGAGAGTACAGCTTTATCACATCCAAGTGTTTGTATTTCATTCAAGCCTTTGCCTAAGGATGCCCGAATCTCATAGTAAGTCACGTGCATCAATGTTTTTGTTGTACACATGGTTTTTGTTGTTGTGACCATAATGATATTCATCACTGAGATTGACACGACCTACAAATCAGCTATAAATAGACGTCTTGCATGCTGACGAAGCAGGTTGAAGCCGAACGAAACTCTGCTGAGCTGTCATAAATTACACTTAAAATCGTACTACGAAAATTTTCACGAGTTGAAATGGGTCGGTATCAAAACGACTGGATCTACAAAATGACCTTATCTGCATAAGGACTAGCTCGCAAAACGACCACAGCTGCAGAAAGCCTATATCTCGAAATGACATTGTAGTAACACGACCATCGAGCAGAAGGTCTTCGTCTCAGAATGGCTTAATATCAAAACGACTAGATCGCAAAACGGCCACCTCGTGGAATGCCTATATCTCCGAATGGCTTAGCAGTAAAACGACTAGACCGCGAAAGGACTTCATCTCAGAATGGCTCAGTAGCAAAAAGACTGGTTATTGAAATGGCATGAAACAATGTTCATGCCACTAACTCATCATCATCATCCTCTTAGCGTTTTGATGATTGTGTCCTAAAGGAGCCCGGGGTCCGCTATGGAACCTAATCCCAAATCCCAAGATATAAGTCGCCATTAGTTTTGCGAAAGCGACTGCCATTTGACCTTCCAACCCAGAGATTTCCTCACGATGTAGTTCAAATGTTTTTTTTTTAAACCGGCCTCTAGATTCAAAATCGCATGCCTTATCGCTCGACTGGGGTACAATGGCTTCATGGAATACAAGCCAACACTTATTCTTTTTCTGGATACACTAAAAAAGGAAGCCGAGTACCAAAGTCTAAAGTTACTTAAAACTATGATGAATTCTACAAAACGCAAAAAAAAAGACATAATGTTTGACCGAAAATATAAAAGGGAGCTTAAATCACTTAATGAAGGAAACATTAGCTCTTTTGAGTTTCTTAATAGTATTACTGAGATTAAATACAGTTTGAAAATGTGTAAATGATTTAAACAATGATTGATAGTTTTCACGATCAACAAGTACAATTTAAGTTTTAATTGGTATGTAAATATGCCTCTTATGTTTGAATAAAGTTGTTTTAATTGTATGTATACCTCTGTATTATTGTTCATAGTTTTAAAAAGCAAGTAAACCTTTCACAAAGGACAATTTGTTCTAAAAAAAACACACACACACACACTGTATAATGTTGTCTAATGATACGACTTTACCATTTTTTGATAGCTGACCAGAGGCTGTGGCTTTGAGATCTTGTTATTTCATGATTCTCTATGGATATTGTAGCTATTTTGATAACTAGTCGTTTTGCTACCATGAAATGTAGACCTTTCACCAGAAAGTCATTTTGCGGTCTAGTCGTTTTACTGCTAAGCCATTCGGAGATATAGGCATTCCACGAAGTGGCCGTTTTGCGATCTAGTCGTTTTGATATTAAGCCATTCTGAGACGAAGACCTTCTGCTTGATGGCCGTGTTACTACAATGTCATTTCGAGATATATGCTTTCTGCAGCTATGGTCGTTTTGTGAGCTAGTCCTTATGCAGATATAGTCATTTTGGAGATCCAGTCGTTTTGATACCGACCCGTTGAAATCATGGGGACGTAAACACGCAATTTTTAAAGACACAATTTAAAAACAAGAATCAGTCGTCAAATGAAACAAACTGTATTCTACAATACAACAAAAGAGTTCCATTTTCAAATGTTGTAAATGCTTTTTAAATATTTTTTTGTAAGTGGCCAGTTCCAGAAACATATAGTATGCCCTATGTATGAGGTATTATTACAATATTGAAATTAATTAGCCAGCATTATTTATCTGTTTTATTATTCAAATAAATTATACATTTAAAAAATAAAACTCATTACTTTCGTCTTAAGGTTTTAAAAGAATTACCTAATTTGAAAATTTGATTTAAATTGAAAATTATAGAGCGTCGGTGGCGCAATGGGAAAGACGCGGCCTATCATGTTAAAAGGTCCGAGCTCGATCCCCGGTCATGCCATGTATACGTAATTGGGTTTTTTCTAAAAACTTTAAGCATTTTGCTGACTGCTCTCAAACGGCGAAGGAAAATATCGCGAGGAAACTTGTAAAGGAAGCTCATGTGAAATCCCCCAATCCGCACTGGGCCAACATGGTAGACCATAGCCCATACGCCTTTTTGAGAGGGTAGGCCTGTACTCCTGCAGTGGGGACATATAATAAGCAGTTAATGGTGATGGTGATGAACTGATGATGAAAATCAATCAGATCTACTTACATCTTTTTGACATCGTTGAAGATATCTTTGTGTAAAGGAGCTGCTCCACTATGTAATTCTGTAAGTGACTTTAAGTTGTATTTGTTTTTACATTTGCACAGAGCAATTAAAACTGGAGGCACTACTGATGCGAACTTAATCTGAAAATGAAATAATGAAACATTGGTCCCATACGTTTATTCGTTAATCGTCCTGAAAAATTAGAAGAAGAGCTATCAAATTTAAATTAGTCCTTAGATGTAAAAAAAACTTCAATTTCACCATATTTATTTCTATAGTCAAATAGGTACTTTAGTAAGGTCCTCAGAGAACAAACGAATAGAATCATTTTTAGAAATAACTAAACCGAGGGGGACTTAAATTTTGGTGTAAGTATATAGGTTAGCAGCGAACCGCTCGCGGCTTCGCAGAGCGCTCGGTTCGGGCTGCGTCCGCGCGATATTGTGCCCGGCTACTCGCGCTCATGTTGCCGGTCCTTTGACTTGCGCCAAAAAACCGACAAAACAGGGAGCGGTGAGCATGACGAGGAGCATGGCATGAGAAGTAGTGTTGCCACACTATGTCTCTGCCATCTTTCCTCGCTACTTCCCATGCCACTCGACGAGTGTGTGGCAGGGTCATAAGCGTGGCCGCCGACACCACTCGCGAATCACTGAACTGTGTACCTTCGGGTGTAGTAAATAAGTGTTATATTCTATTGCTATCTTAAAGTGCGCGCGCCGCGCCGCTTTCCGGTTGGAGACCGTTAGGTGCCGTTAGTGTAGCAAGGTTGTTTAGATTTGTTGGAACACGATTGTTGGAACACGAACTTAAAAATGTTTGGAACACTCAGAGCGCGATTCCTTATACACTAAGCATAAATTTTGAAATAATAACCACTTACCTTCATTTTTAGTAACGAGTAAGAAAATTTTTAGTTTATAAAATTTCCACTGTCGTACTTGAATATATATAAACACTTACATATTAAAAAGTTGGCTTCCATCTGTTTCTCGACTAACTTCTAAACCACCCAACGGTTTTAATACGATTTTCACTATGGAAAGAGCGATAAACCAGGAATGTTTGTTTACAAAATTTGCAGAAAAAATTGCAACCGTTCGAAGCCGGGGGAGGTTTGCTAGTATATTTTATAAGCAAGGATTTATTCTATAAATTAATATGTTTACCTGAAATTCTTCAATAGTTCTCAGATAAAGGTCCACCTCGAATTTGGGCAGGAATACAAAAAACTTGCGTCTAAATAAACATGCTAGTGTCGTTATCAGACCCATGGTATGGAACCATGGAGTAATAGTTAACATTTCATTCTTAACGTCCTCTGGTTGAGGGGTGACCCTGTAATTATGTAAATTATTTTTTAGTCCTTGCAACATTGAAAAGAAATTAAAAACTGACACCACTTATATTTTCGTTTATTTATTTATCTATATAAACTTTTACAAGTATTTATAGATCACCAAACACATTGAAGTTAAATTAATCTGTCACCGGTTCGGAACGCTGTTTCTATGGGGAACAAACCGTAGAGAGACCTCGGTAGTTTGCTCTTTACTCTATACATACTAATAAATAAAACAAAATAAACAATTTTTACTAAATGTACATCAAAGTATATACGGTACTTATATCAAAAACACAATTTAAAAAAAAAACTGTTTGTTCCGGCTAATCTCCGAAACGGCTGGACCGATTTTGACTTTAATTGACTTTCAGGTTTCACTGACAGATAGCTGATGTTTTAAGGAGTAACTTAGGCTACTTTTATTTTAGAAATATAAATAAAATATATAATATTTTCTCTCATGGAGTATACTATCTTATTCGTTTTACAACAAACATTTTACATTTACATTAATTCAATCTTTATTGCTCATATATTTTTGTCAGGCGTTGAATTTTTTATTTTTATTTTTGGCTTATCTCTCGGAAACAGTATTTTATTCTTAATGAAAGGTACTCGCTATGTATTTTTCTGTACCCCTGATAACATGTATGGTAATCAATATCAATACATATACATATAATTATAATAAAATCGTAAACGAGCCGTGTCTACATCAAATATTATTTCAAGAAACAATTTGTACACGTTGTACTTATGTTACCGAGGTCAAAAAAAATAGTTTTTAGAATATTTGTTGTCTGTTTGTCTGTTTGTTTATGCGTTTGTGCACGCTAATTTGAATAACGGTTTAACCGATTTGAATGCAATTTTCATTGATGTATTGTAGCAAGCATTTAGTGTTTGTTTCATTCCAATCGGTTTACAAAAAAGAAAGTTTCGCACTATACCGAATACTACGCGTACGAAGTTGCGGGCTCAGCTATTCGATAATATTTTCAGAGTTGCGGTTTTGAACAAACGAACATTAAACTTTTATGTAGGTAAGTGCTTACCCATATAGATTGTTAACTCAAATGAGATTTCTGAATATAATACAAGGCCAAACATTAAATGTATGCAATTTCTATTATTAATTTATTAATTTATTCATTCATTATTCATTCAAATTTACAGATATAATTATTCGGTGACCTTTACACTGAGCATCGCTTGAATCGCAAAAGCCTAAATTTAACAATAGACAAGACATGTAATTTTAATTTAAACAGTGAAATTATTACAAGGAAAAAAGATATTTGTGTGTATCGTGTGTGTGTGTGTGTGTGTGTGCGTGTGTGTGTTCGCGCCAGCAAAATCCTGGGTAAGATAGTAAGTCAGTGTTGTGACTTATTGGATGCCTTTCAATAAAAGAAGTCCAAGAACCGAATATCGAACAATAATTTTGATGCTCTTGGTATTTTTGTCTTTCGTGTCATAATATTGGTTTTTTTGTTGTAAATATACTATATGTATATGTTAGTAATTAATAGAACGTCTACCAAAAGAGGTTCGTTGTGCGTCATTACCGCTTTGTGGACGTATAATTTGGAGGTTAGCTTCAGGTTTTTTTCTCTATTCTTAGTTTCAGTTAACAGGCACAATAAAAGAAATAATTTGACAACATTTAGTTGTAATTTAGAGGTTTTGCTTAATTTATTTATGTTTATATAAAAATACTAGCTGGTGCCGCGACTTTGTCCGCGTTGAAAATAAAAAAATATAACACTATTGATGGCGCCTATATCTTCAATCGAAATAGGCGAAGCGGCGACATCTACTGGATTTGGGTAGAACTGCTTGGTGACACACCTGTGCATAGTATGCTTCAATTTGCAAACCCTCGAAGAGTAAAACCATAACGAATTATACACCTATACATTCCTTATGGATGACTTTTGATAGACGAAAATCCGTTCAGTAGTTTTTGAGATTATCGCGAACATACATACAAACAGATGCGGCGGGGGACTGTGTTTTATAATATGTAAGGATATAAAAGAAATCTTACCTAACACACGCCAGTATTACATTCAAATGCGTCAACATCACACCCTTCGAAAGCCCAGTGGTTCCCGAGGAATATAAAACGAACAACACATCTTCTTGTCCTTTCACATCGGCTACTTGGAATTCATCAATATTGATGTTTTCTTTCAAAAATTGATTATTGTTATTAGGCACGACCAAATCGTTATAGAGTATCGTGTTGTTGAACCTCTCGTTGCCGAATACGATTATTTTTTTAACGAAATCGTGAGACCGTAAGTTTCTCTCGTGATTTTTGTAGAATTGTGGCGAACAAACGACGTATTCAGGTTTCGATATGTTAAAAACGTGTTTTACTTCACCTGAAAATACAAATTTTTATAGTAAACAGGCTGGATTAATCGCACCAGGAGGGGAAAGTAGGCTAAATACTGGAGGTAGTAAATATTGCTTAAACAAAAGAAATATTCCTTTATTTATTAAAAGAAACAAAACTGCAATCAAAGATTTTCCAAAATACGTTTGCCACATCCGGGAATGAACCCTATCGACAGAGAAGAAATTTTGATGAATCTTTTTTTTAGTAGCAGTCATATTAATGATTGATTTGGCCTAAGAAATCTGGTAGCAGAGTTGTGTGTTTGTTTATTTTGGGTTCTACGAATCGTAGAAATTTGCATTTATTTCGACAGGAGTAGACGCAACGATGTCTTCTTATCGCTCTAATGTTGTTACACATTGTGTAACAACACATAAAGTTTTGTAAAACTTTTGCAGGAGACCCGACAAGCTCAAAGCGAATTGCTAGTTCACAACATTAAAATTAAGGTACCTTCAGTATAATTCGGATTCACCGTTGTTACAGTCGCACCAGTACATGCAGCTCCAAGAACAGCACTCCAGTATTCAGTTCGATTCTCTGAACAGATTGCCACCATTTGACCCTTTCGCACGCCCATGTGATAGAGCGAGACGGCTACGTTGACAGTCTGTTGTGCTAATTGTTCGTAGGTTAGACTCTCTTTTGTTACTCCATTTATCTATAAGTGGAAATGTTTTACAATGTTAGAATCACTTATTTTATGTTATAAGATTCCACCAAAGTGGTCCTACTTGGTGTTTGTTTAAAATAAAATGTTTTTTCTCTCTATCTTTCTAACAACCCCGACACACGCGGTTGAAGGTAATTGCTGGGAACATGGACTGCCCAATAATAAAACATTGGGTGATGTCACATACTACCCTCAATAGAAAATGATAAGTGGCGTCAGTTGATATTTATTATTAGCTTATATTTTAATTTAATTTTCTTTCTAATGTTTGTGTAAATGTTAATGTATATACTATGTACAGTATTTGTATCATTTTAAAAACATATGGACACATGTCTGAAATAAAGTTATTAGTATTATTATAAATGCATGATAATAAAAGAAAGCAAATGAATATTCATTTCTTGAGATCCAGAATCTGAATCCAGAACCATTATTTGGTTTCAATGTTAGTTTGGTGTGATGTCATGTAGTTAGCTGACCGATTTTTCGAGAAAAAAGGCCAAGATGCAACATAAAGTGATTCTTTAGAAGATATTAAAGCAATTAACAATAATATGTTTCATAATAATCAAGAATGATCCTTGGTCCTTTCAGCAATATCCATCACCAAGTTATAAAACTCAAACCACTCAAGCATGCTTGAAAAGGATAGTTTCTGAATTCCTCAGAGCTGAAAATAAAAGTCATCTAGTTCATCCCTATCTGCTCGATTAGAATTTTCGATTATAATTTATACGCACGGGTTTTTACTGAAAGCTATACACACAAACTTTCCTCGTTTATCGCTTTAAAGTCACCCAGTGACTTACCTATCTAGCTTATTTATTAACATAATAGTTTTAATTAAATGAACTGTTCCTAGCCTTAAATTGACAGGCCGTTGGATCCGTTGGATGGTTTAGAAGTTAATAGGAGAGAAAGAGGTAGAGACGAAGAGCGACTTTATTTTATAATATGTAAAAGATATAATATATCTACCAGGATATTACTATCCTGATAGATAAATGCGAAAGTTTGTAGGTTTTATCTATGCCCGCACCAAATCGAGCACAGCAAGCAATGCTCCCACCAACACAAGCACATAGCCGTACCACCTTTTCCCACGGCACTTTTGACTGTAACTTCGTTGTGGATAAAGCAAGAAGTTAATTTTTTCGTGATCGAGAGGACTACAACTGGCTTATTGCCAAATGTCTAATAATTAGACCTTATAGTTTACGAATTATCGCTAGTCAAAGTTCTTTAAAATTTCGTCACTGAGACACTCATCGATGATCAAAATTCTAAGGTATTTCTAGCAGTCTCACAAACTTCAAAGTTTGAATTTTAGTTAGCGTTCAGGATGGAAAATCCCGAAATTTTAATATTCATTAAATGAAAAATAATGATTATTAACAATTACGTTCAAATCAATTAATACATCGTGCATGTACTCATGCTTGCCATTGGGTATACTTACGGTTGGAGTTCTTTTACGAATAAGTGAGATAAAAAGTTGTTTTTAACACTAGTAAACAAACATTAAGTAATACTTACAAAAGCAACTTTGTCCCTTCTGCCCTTTAAAATCTCTTCAAGCATATATTCGCCAAAATTCAAGTTTCCATGCACATGCAACTGCCTTTCGCCGTAAACGTAATTTGGATTTCGAAGCATTTTTTTTATTTACTATTAGAACGCGTATCTTTGCCGTCGCTTTCTACCAGACTGTTTATTGCACTGTGTGTGTTCATGTGTTGGCTTGTTTTGTACGTGTTTATACTTTTATTTGTTTTTGTATTACCACAGAATAAATAATAGTACAAGTACGGAAGGCGCACTCTTTTGAACTTGACGAAAGCCGCCTTGTTATATACCTACGTAATTATATCAGCGCACTAACCAAGCTCGAACAAGCAACATCGAACATTATTGCTGGCGCAAAGGTCATTATTATTCCGCATGTACGCCTCGGCCTATGAAAATAGGGCGGAACAGGCTTGTCAACAAATAAAAAACGAAAATAAATTATTGTTCAATGTCTATATCTTTTTTTAAAGTAAAAAAAACATTTCAACAGTACTATGAAACGAAATTATAAGGTTGGGTGATTTTCTATCCATTTTTCCTGAATACCATAGTCATAACGTTTGTCCCCACAAACGGTTTTGATATTTTAAAATATGTTTGACAGAATATTTGGTATATGAACACGTAGAACGGAAACGCGCTCAAGGTCACGATATGAGTCTACACGTTAAACGGGATACTCAGTCGGGCTGTCACGGCCGGCGTCTTCCCATGCGCCTTTGCCTGTTTGTGCGTTTCTGTTTTCTGACAGTAACGCAAAACATGTTTTTCTGACAATAAGTATTAGCCATGATAATGTTTATTTCATTTTATTCTACTAGCTTTTACCCGCGACTTCGACCGCGGAAACTATTTCATTTTCTCTAGATATCCATTATGGTTTTTAGCTCTCGGACTATACTGCGGTGGTGACCCCTTAGTTTCCCAAGGCCCTGACCGCTGTGTCGTACTCCAAGACCATTATGGGATTTAGCTCTCAGATTATACCATAGCTCACCCAACGCTGAATAAACTTACTTAATAGTTTTACGTGAGCCTGTATGTTATTATTTTATATTTGTAGGTAAGTAATACTTACTTAAATGGCTTCATTTGTATGGTATGGGTATGGTAATGTCTTATTTATAAGTATGTTTAATGTAAGTGCGTAACATAATAATTTAGGTAAGTATTAATCATATTTTATAAAACTAGAATAAAATAATGGTTTCAAAGAAAAGAAAAACTTATATTTTAGCGATATTATACGTATCTTTATTCGTAAGCAATATTTAACAGTAAGCAACCCTGAGCGACAGAGGGGCGTAACGATGTGAAGGGTGTAGTAGTTATACATATAAATGGCGGCGTTTGTGACTCAGACAAAGAAGATTCCGTTCTACTTGTTATTATGTTTTCTTATGTATTTGGTTTAGCCATTTAGAAGAAAAAAGCGAATCTCAAAATAACATAATAATTAATACAGCAGATAATGAAAATCCATAAATTTCCAATGATGAAGTTGAATAGATTTTTATTTATAGATGTGCGAAATCTAGGAAATATTTAAAAGTAGTATTTGAAGCAGGGTCTTGTTCTCTTTACTTTTAAAATGTTACAAACTACACTATTTGTATTTCATTGCGTCATTTTTTTAATTTTTAATATTTTCAGTTTTTTAAAACAATGAAATATATTTTTCAAATCTTAAAGTACCTACTTAATAATAAACTAATTTATATTATACTTATTTTGTAATTATGACAAGATTATGACCAAGCTGGTTTTATTTTAATGTAAGTATTTTTATCCGCTTTACGTCTAAAATATCAAAAACAGTCAAAAAAAGTATAATGTTATAGAGGTTCTATCGTAAGTTACGATATGATGTATTTGTCTTCGCAATGTATTTGTCTTACAAATTACATTTGTCTTACAGCATTAGATAACATTCGAAACTTTAAAATTTGAATACTGGTGAAAGAAACGAATCGACTGAATAAAAGTGTAGACGACGACAACGAGCGTTGAGAGAGGGCATCTGGGCATTGGAGGAATGGAGTTTATTTTGGACAGATATGGTGGAACGAAGACTTGAAGAAACAACGTGCTAATTAACAAATTATTTTATATGGTTCGGGGATAGTGACATGTACATAGAGTGACGGTGTAATACCCTATACATAGAGATAATCTTATCTATATCTCTATATATAAAAATGAATCCGCATTTCCCTTGTTCACGGCATCAAGCGTGAACGGGTAGACCGATTTTAATTCGGTTTTCTCTAATGGAAAGAGGGAAAAACGGGGAATGTTCTTATATATAAAAATTGCATCCCGGGCGAAGCCGGGGGCGGGTCGCTAGTATTAAATATTTTGTGTTGAGTGATTTGTGTAAATAGTTCTTTTTTCCAAGTTGATTTATTTTATAATTACTGGAATGTGTTTGTTTATTCGTTTTTATATTTGAAGTTGAACAGACAATAATCATTGATTTTCTTTTTGTCTATAATTGGAGTCAAGGAAATAAATAATAGTAGAAGAACAACAGCTCCTACAATGTAAAATAAGTAATGTGCGCAGCCAGTTCGAACGCGCGCGACACCACTTGAAATGTTATCTAGCAAATCTGAAAAGTTACTGTTGAGCTACAGCTTCTTGGGGTAACTTTATTATGACAAAAGAATGAATAAAAGTGCAAAAATGAGTAAAGAATAAGGGCCAGCTAACGGCAGTCGTCCCTTACCTATCCACGCAAGATTGTGGTTGAGAGAAGTTTTGTACTAAATTGTTATATAAAAGGCTGCAAAAGCTATGATACGAAGGTTAAAATCTTATTACATGTTTAATAATTAATTTTAACACATTTCATTTTAATGCCAAAGTCCATAATGGCGGCCACGTGCCGCACGGAAAATAAAATAAATGTAACCTTGTATTGACGTCATTCTTTTATTTGTTTTCTTTTTTTCGTCTTAGAAATTTGACAATTAAGATGCAAAAAATATTTAAATTACAGATTTCCTCGTGACCCAGTGCGTAAAGAGGTTTGGAGTCGCATTATTCGGAAATTCGGAAACAGTGAAAAGAGGCTTATTTTATTCCTCGGGAAAACACAAGTTCTGCTCATTTTTGTGACAACGACCTTGATATTTCAAAAACTTGACTACGGAGGCTAAAAGAATCGGCTATACCGCAATTTGAGAATGAGGTATGCTAATGACGTTTTAAAATTATCTATACTATTTATACACGTTTATTTATTTTATTTATTTTATTTATTTATAGGCTTTATTTGTACATACAATGATTTAAATTTTGTAATAAATATTCTATTTTTAAATATTGTATCGTTTTTTGACGTACTTAATCTATATTTGTCTGTAATTAACAGTGTGAAAGAATAACACGGGCCTACAACGCCAGCACAAAATTCAAAAGTAGAAGAAATTGATGTTGACATTAGCGATCTTAATTCAATTTTCGGCACTCCAAGGAAAGTGCACCTAGATTGGATTTCCAAGATTGGCGAAGCGATGAAGTGTCGCAACCAAGAAGAAAAAAAAAACTACAGAAGCAGAACACTAAACTAAAAAAAAAAACGGGACAAGTGCGAGTTGAACTCGCGAGAAACAACATGGTGAAGAGGGTTCACCATGTTGTTTTAATATCATGGACTTCTTATAGGTTTTCCTATAATCTATAAATAGAAAACTAATTTCTGTATATATTTTTTTTCAAAATTTTAGGTTCAGTAGTTTCGGCGATAAGGAAGGGGGCGATAAGGGGAAACGGTCGAACAGACGGACACACGAGTGATAAGGATTCCATTTTTTTTATTCGCACGTACGGAACTCTAAAAATTAAAGAAAATCACTGCAAATTATATCACTGAGGAAATTGAGTCTGCGATAGCTTTACAGACTACAAGCACAGTCGGGCAACGCTCAATGTTCGAGCCTGCAAATGTAAGTATGGTTAGACTGTGCTGCTAGCGTTGAAAAATAAATACAATAGAAACAAGAACAAGTCTACATAAACAAAACAACCATCATATCCACCCGCTCTTCGAAAGTTTGCTATGACTTTGAAGTTTTAATCTCCATCAGCCTACAAATTTGTACGACGAAAATTTGATTGTTGCCTTCCTCATCCAAGAACTCTAACCAAATGGTAAGTTTAGCTCCATTAACGCCGAGCCTGGACTCACACAGGAATCATTTGAAATGCTCAAACTCAAGAGGGACATTATGTCGGAAAATATTGATAAAAATCGGAAAATATTATATAAATAATAATTTCTTTAAAATTTCATATAAAGGTCGCGTTGAAAAATGAAAAATATAAATGTGTAATAACGCTTGCGTCTGCATCAAGCGAGTCCCGTTGTTCGCGTCGCGTTGGTGCGAGACCGCTTGAATTTATTTTCTCCCGCGTACTTTTTAATTTAAGATATCTCCTAAAATATTCATTGAAATCAAATGATGTCAAGGGCAATATTATTCAAAATTAAATAATTTTGATGAATAACGTATTTATTTGGATAAGGATTAATATCATGTTTATAAAAACACCTTCGCTAATATTCCATTATTTTAGAACAAATTTGATTACCATAAAAAAGGTTATAGTGAGTCAACCTTAAAAGATAGACATATGCTGTCGCCGACGTTTTTTTAGTACTTTTAAAGGGTAACAATTCCATCATACATCATTTTTACGTAACTTTAACCGTTTACTCAGCGCACGCAACGGAAGGTCTCAAAAGGGATAAATTTTCCCGATTCTGCAACATTTTTCATTGAAGCTCCGCTCCTATTGGTCGTAGCGTGATGTTATATAGCCTATAGCCATCCTCGATAAATGGACTATTCAACACAAAAAGAATTTTTTTAATTCGAACCAGTAGTTCCTGAGATTAGCGCGTTCAACCAAACAAACAAACTCTTCGGCTTTATAATATTAGTGTAGATTAATAGCACGCGTCTTCCACTTTGTAATTCGATTTGAGCATCAATGGAATTGTAAACCAATTTGTAGTTACCGGTTGGGCGTTGTGTTTAGTGCTGGTCACCTCGCAGTTTCGGGCGAGGGAGGGCAGCAGTAATTCGCTTATCGCCGTCTATTACGTCCGCGACCCTGGTCGCCTCGCTTATAAACAATAATTTGCTTAAATCGCTTTGTGAACCTAGCAACGCACTACAATCTTAAAGAAGTGGACAATAATTTGTGTTGGTGAAGTTTCTCATCTGGAGGACACCTGGACCTGGACGCATCCGCACTCGATCGCTCTTAATTTTGTGTGAAACGCCAGCCAATCCACAGGAGTCAGGATGGTGGTTATTTACACACCGCCATACCAGTTACCTTTTTTCCCTACATAATGCTCCTTTCTGGGAGAACTTGTATCAGTACCTACATTAGATTATAGCTTTATAAATATGCACCTATAAAATAGTAATGGTAATCATTATAAATAAATAAAAATATCAGATCCTCTGGTGATTCGTACGAGTTATAATAGATGGCGCTACTTTTATCAGTAAAAAGAAAGAAGAAAGAAAGACTTTTATTCACTGCACGAAAGACACTGACATTATATACAAAACAGGTCAGAAATGAATAAAAAACGTGTGTGTGTCCTCGCGGCAGCGAATCGGATACTGGTTCAGCTCAGCATTGTGCTGAGGTGCTTGACAAACACTCTACAGCGCTGATTTTCAGCCAGCACCGTATGTGACTAATTGAACACCATACAAACTTACTTATATACATATACACATACATACACACATATACATATATACAGGTAGATACATCGAAAAATACATACATAGGTAAGAAATAATATAACAAGTTATAACAAAAAAATTACACAAAATGCTATACAATCTATACACAAAAACACTGATTCAATGAAAAATGTTCAAGTTTGTGTAAAATGTTCCGTTGGGGGTATACTTACTTTCAAAATCATTGGTAAAGACTAACTAAATACAAAACAAAGTAGGTACAGTACGACAACGCTCAGAGATACCATCGTAAACCGAACTTTGCCGAAAGAATTGTGATTATAAATTTGCTTATGTTATTCTTAGCAGTAAATAAAAACTCTAACCCTATTTATAAACTATTTAGATTAGACTCACAATCGGCCATAGTTAAGAAGGCCCGTAGTTCGTTCGCAGTTACAGAGGCAACTGACGCGCTCAAAAAAGCAACGAATAAGCAAATGAGTATGGATATAACGTTATTTCTATTGGTCGAGTAATCGTTGGGACCTCTGGAGTGCTCTGGAGTTGGCCTTACTGTAACCATTTTTTAATAGCAAAATAACATTTCTGGATATGATATCAATGTTTTCATAGCAATGATTGGTTTGTACGACAGTAATTGTTATTATGATTTTGTCAGGCGTTCAGCTGAAGATTCCACAGAGTTTTATTATTTCTTGTAAGTATTATGAACATGAACTGAGGTGTGTGTTCCAGCACTCCTTCGGCCGAGGCTAATTTTGATCAAACACCTCATTCGAGCATGACTCTGCACAAGATTTGATCATACCCGTTCCGGGCGACCTGTCAGAGCTAATTATGCTCTGCCTGTCGGAAGGAGTATGATCAAATGACAGTAGAGCAACATTAGCCTTGGCCGAAGGAGTGCTGGAACACACCCCAGAACTACAGAAGGATCCCGAGGGATGGTTTAAAAATATAAAAAAATCGGCGCCAACGACGTCTCAGCGATTAAGATGTCAGGCGTTAAACTCATATACCCGTTATTACATATTTTATACTTGTTAGGTACACACTTAATTTCTTGTTTAATTTATAATATTAGTTTTTGTTTATAAAATTATACATTTACCCACTTTTTCACATCCTATTTTTTATAAAGTTACGCGGACGTAGTTGCGAGCAACAGCTAGTATAGTAAATACAGTATAAATGTCAACTACTAGTATGTCACTTTGTTTTTTATTATTACTTCTTAGAGATACTTAGGACTTCAGAACTCAGAGATACTCAGAAAACAGAAAAACGGTATAGTTATACTTTTTATCGTATTATAATTATTACCTATACTTATAAAAATTGTAAAAAAATATATTTAGAAATGTTAAAGTTTGTTACATCCTAATTAATAAGGCGACCTATGGCCTACATATCGTACACACATTTCGTTTAAAACTATAAATTTGGGTTTACAGTTGAATTACTTAGGGCTTGCTAAAAACCTGTGGGTGAGGGTGTAACAAGTGTCATACATGAGATTGAGAAACATGACCGGTCGCCCCCCATCCACCCATCCATTCCATTCACCCCCGTTCATTCACTTAGCTCCTCGTTCCAATATTTCACTCCGAGATCGAACGCGGTTACGTGCGGGCGTCTCGACTGCCAGCACTTTGCCGCGAATTTCGCACGCGCGCAATTCGAAATTCAAACAGAAAATGCCCATAAAATAGTTTTTTTTTTAATAATCAAAATGGGCGAACAAACGTTCAACGTTTCGGACGAGAATTTGGAGCAACATATTATTACTTTGTTTGAAAAATTAGAGTGTTTACGTAAAGATGCCAGTGCTAGTGGTGATGTGGGACTCGCCGGTAGGGTCCCGGCTAGATTGGAGTTAAGGACTTTGTCGTTGTGGAAGGCTGTGTTGGCGGAATGTGCCGCGTCGTTTCTTTACGTGTTCATCGTGTGCGGAGCGGCTAGCGGAGCGGGCGTCGGTGCGTCCGCCTCAGCTGTTCTGCTATCAACGGCGCTCGCTTCTGGCTGTGCCATTGCGACGCTTACGCTGTGCTTCGCCAACATATCCGGTGAGGATTTACATAGAAATCTAGTGACAAGGTGCATTAGCTCTAAGGGACAAATAAATGTGCCCAAAAAATGAAAATACATATAAACAAAATGTATACCGGCTTCGCACAGAATCCATTTTTTTTTCTGCTAATTGTATACGCAAATCTTCGTCGTTTATCATTTTTTCCATTAGTGAAAATCGTATCAAAATCCACTGTATGGTTTGGAAGAAGTTAGCAAAGAAACAAAGAAGCTGACAGCGACTTTATTTTCTAAACATAATTATAATAAAATTGTAAACGAACCGATTTTGTGCATTTATATACGTAGTACCGAGGTCAAAAAAATAGTTTTTATAACTTTTGTCTGTTTGTCTGTACAGGATAGGCGTGTACGGGCTCAGCTAGTTTAATATTAATATTTATGTTTATGTAGAGATATACTAGAAATTTACATAGATGACATTAATTTAAAATAGGCTTGCTTCTTCAAATTCTTGTATAAGTAGATGACCCAGACAATTTTGTGTTCCTAAACATTTTCATCCACTTAAAAATACATTATTTTAAGTAGTCCAAAGAAACAAACTGACAGGCTTCATTATCACGGACTGGACCATGAAGCAAAAGGTCAACAAACATTCAAAATGAGCTCAGTGCTTTCGTTAAAATAAATGAAAAATGAGCTTCGGGTAAGCGCCTAAGTAATAAAAACTAATTACACGGACACGTGACTTTTTACGTGGTTGATGGACTTTAGGTCCATCAACCACGTAACCTTATTGCGGTCGGGAAATGGTGGGAGAAAAGCCTGTTTTAAAACTGTAAAATTGTCGGTTTCTTCTTTTTAAAGGTATGAAAGAAAGAATATCAATATTATAAACACAAAAATATAAAGTTGGTAAGAAATCTGACAATCCACTTGATGGCAAATCGCTAAATTTGCCTTTAAACTAAATAATGTTTTAGGGTTGACCGAGCCCACTGGATGAGTGATTAGGGCTATCTCAGGGGTTCCGGGTTCAGGGAACCGGTAGTGTTGAGTCAGCATCAACATGGATTCTGACGAAGAAACATTGCTGTTTGCGTCACCTATTTGCCATCGACTGAGAAGACGAAAAAAATGCTGGGTGTCACCAACAGTTGCATCAAGTCAAGACTGACAACCGGTCAGTTCAATACACTTTACCAAGAAATGTAAAGTGATTCTAAACGATTCAAAAATTACTTCAGAATGTCTTTGAGCACTTTTGATGAATTGATAAATATATTAAAATCAGGATTAGTATATTGAAATAAAAGCTCGCGCTTATACGAGCTTATAAGCGCGTCAAGGCTCGTACTAGTTGCGCGTGTTGCAAAAGGCCTTATACGCCTATGGTCTGGATGCATAGATAAAGAAATTGAAAAGTCAAAAGTGTGCGTGGGTGTCAACGAAAGGTTTACTTAATAACTCTGTTTCGGCACTTGCGGTAAAATACTAATGAGTTTGTGTTTACACCAATGTTAACTTAAAATGACATATTTATTGTATTAATAAATAATAAAAAAAGCCTTAATTGCTTACTGAAAAAACTGGATATTCAAGTAATTTTTTCATGATTCTTAAAGAAATTCTTTCCTCTTGTAATTGTACTAAGTTCTAATAAAAAAACTCACTCATATCAAATTCATAATAATACATTATACGGAGTATTATTTGTCTACGTTTCAACCAAGTCCACGGTTTAGTAATGGCAGGGTATACTGCATTTCGCAGTTATTTGGGCAGCCCATCTGGGGCGGCAGTTACCACCCCCTTACAGGACACCACCGTCAAATAACAGCATATGTGTTGTTGTGTTTCGGTGAGCGATTAAGGGATGCTACAGCCTTATCCCTTTCTTATCCTTAATCCTACCACGGTCTGCAGCAGTGCCTGTGGTAACCCCCTACCACCTAGTGGACAGTCAGTCTGTCTGTCGACCTTAACATAATACAAAAATATGGTAGAAGTGGTAATATCAACAAATGACATTTTAATACAATAAATTATTGAATAAATGTAAAAAGTAAGTATACTTCTATATAATATACAAGTTTTAAGACATGTTGTATTTCGGTGAGTGAGTAAAGGACGCCAGAGCCCACTATCCAATCCCTTATCCTTAATCCTACTGTAGTCGGCAGCGCAATTGCAGCACCTGTGGCGTTTCTTGTGTTATACGCGACGGTAGCCACCTACCATCAAGTGGACCGTCAGCCTGTCTGCCGACATTAAGATAAAAAAAGAGTTAAAACTCAATGTAAGAAGACATATAATAGATCGCAATACAATTTTAGACAAGAACATAATAATGTAGGTACCTATATATCTATTCGTCCGCCTCTGTCTATTTCTCAGCTAAATTCTTCTAAATCACAATACTGATTTTGATAAGGTTTTCACTAATAGAGAGAGCAATAAACGAGGAAGATTTTTGTATATAATATTCATAAAAAATGCTTTCGTGCGAAGGCGGGCGTGTTGTTAGTACATAAATAAAGGTTTTAAATGTAATCATTTAACGTCTAATCTTTTGTTGGTAGTAATCAGTGTCATGGAAGTCAAACCATACATACATTTGTAAGATCTTATTTTTTTGTATAAAATCGTTGTTGAATGCAAGGTGCAACAGTACACACGTGTGATATTTTTACCTGGCTGTCTGTTTCTGCATGTAGCTAGCCAATTAAATTGGTTGTAGGAGGCGGTTGGTCGCGTTCCGAACCGGGTATATATAGTTAACTCGGCTCGTAACGTGCAGATGTTCACAATTATCCCTTTTTTTAACAAGGGTTAGCGGCACCGAGCGAAAGTCAGCTTTTTTCAACGCGTCTACAATATTTTTTGTCGAGATTCGAATTTTAAATCTGTCTCGTAGCAGGCATAACGTGTTTTTAGTACTTGGATTCGAAATTTTATACCGTGTTTTTTTTTTAAAGATATTTTTCTTTGTTAAACTGAACTGAAAAGCCACACAAGATAAATAAATGACAGAAACAGAGTAATTAAAATATCATAACCACCCGTGAAATAACAACGTAAAATGCTGCTGTGTTTCGGGTGGTTTCGGCGAGTAAGTAAGGGATGTCAGAGATACTAAGGTCGGGAGCATACTTGCAGCACCTATGGCGTTGCTTCGTAGGCGACGGTAATCACCTACCATCAAGTGGACCGTCAGCCACCCTGACGACATTTATATTAAAAAAATCATCATATCATTAAAAATTTAAATTTTTGCTCTGATTTGATAATCTTTTACCTAATCTATTATCCACATAGTCCACTAGCGACTAAGTTATTTCATGTAGGTACTTAATATATAAAATAACTGCAAAATTCAGCTGAATTTTATTTCATAATAGTGGCGTGGCATTGTTCTATTTTTCAAAGTATTATTTCACAAAACATTTTGGGTTTTTAACCGTTATTAGTTAGCATTTAGGGTTATCCGGGACATGACGATAAAAATTTGGGTAATAATTAGTTGTCAGAAAAGGTCAAAGAATAATCAACGTATTTTACGTCTAAAATGTCAAGCATTTTTCAGGAATTTGAATTCATAATTCAGAACGGTTAATTCTAAGTAACTTCAAATATGAACCCCTTAAACCTCCTCCTTATTGTATGGCTCCTCGAAATTTTAAATTTAATGTTCGTTTATTTTAAACCGCAAATCTCCGTAACTATGTACTTTAAAGGACATAGGATATCATAAGAATCCTTATTCTTATGTAGGATATCTTTCATTCAAAGAAGTAGTAGGTATACATATATATACATATACATATTATGAAATAAAGTCTCTGTCGCCTCTGTTTGTTTCTTCTAAGGAAAAAAAAAATTGTTTTCCACGTGGCAACGGAGCGTGAGCCTTCTAAACCATTCAACGGTTTAGAATACTATCTGTATTCTGCAAGAGCGATAAGCGAGGCAGGTTTGTTGTAGAAAAAAAACATCCGTGCCAAATAATGCGTTACCTATATTTAAGTACACGGATTTCAGCATTGCTTTGATCAGTCCTTCGAGTTTTGATGTGAAACTGATTGATAGCGTGGCGACGCAGTCCGTGGCGACGCGTCACCACGCTATACAATGGTATATACAATTATACATACATATACAGTCTATGCGTTAGCACAGTTAGTAGTGTGTACGGTGTGGGGACGAGTACCGTGGTAATTGTTGTTGTTGTTGTGGTTGTTGGTGGTTGTTGCAACTTGAAATAAATATTTGTAGAAACACGATTAGAGTCCCCGGCATCATCGGTCCCGAAAGGACACGACCAGGATTCTTCGTATCATTGGTCTCCACACTTGATCACAGATAGGCGCGAATATTTGATCCATATTTGATCACGTTAGGTCACGCGCTGCAATTCCAAACAAAACGCCACAATCGGCACAAAATAAGTCCTCGATCGCATTGTCCACCAGCCAATCACACCAAATCAGATAACACTCCACCAAACACGTAGCACCAGTCCCTTGATGTCAACCGATTGCCTTCCCGTGAGGTACTCCCCGGCCGACGTGCCTCTGCGCTAGCGCTCGGTGTTGTGTCCGAGTCAACGACAATGACATTCCGATCCGGCTGTCCAGTTGACAAATGACAGTTGTCAGTGCTGTTCACTCCCGCAAATCAAAAGCGCCGACATATTTAAATTTTTGTAGATATTCAATAAAAATAAACTTTAAATAAATAAATAAACAGTCATCATTTTATTTCACTCGATGTTTCACATCTACCAGGCGTCCCGCGACCGCTCATTTTTTTAAAATAAATGTTAATTAATATTTTAAAATAGATAACTTATTTTTAAATATTTTTTTTAGTAAAAACATTGAGGGTATGTATGTACCTACGTTTGATCTTCCTATATAACATTATACGCTCTAGCTAGAACAAGTGTCACAAAACCCATATCTCCTTCAAATGCGACACGTGTTTCGCCCTTCACCCTTTCTCCCCTATTTATAAATTTATAGCGGCTATCGCTTCGAACAATGACGTTTTAAATTATATCATATTACTTTGACGTCGGTTGTCGTTCGCTCATGGTTCGCTCACACAATCATCGGCTAATTCTCAACTAGATATTAATGTCTGCGCGTTGGCCGTGATAAATTTTTAGAATATGTCTCGCCGCCCTAATTTACACTAATGGATGACCCTAATTTTGGGACTTAATGTGTTATCTGGCTGATGCAAAGAAAAATCAACTAACTATTGACAATTGACATTCAACAAGACCGGACGTTGATGTAATAAGCCAGAGCTATATATTAAATTATAAAGTTTTCAAGCCCCGCTGCATACCGAAAAAGTGCCGTAATAACTACCTTAAGTGGCGATTCACATGTGGTTTTATGGGCAGATCTACGCATGCTTGTCTGGCCGAATAAAATTTCATTCTTTCTATGCCATAAGTGTCAAGTTACCAAGTGAAGTTACCAATAGCCATGATGTTTTTGATTTGCGGTTGTAACCATGGATACTCGACCGTATCCAAGACGACGTCGGCGGTTACCACAACAATTTGACATCATCAAGACACACCGCCGTTCGCTTTCTTGGGAGTCTACGTGCGCGCGCAGATTCCATTTTTACACTGACTTTTTTCCAGTTCTATTCTATTTATTTTTCTATTACTGTTTTCCCTGTGATTGTATGTTAATTTTAGTAAGTATTTTTTAGTACTAATGTTAAGCAGGAGCCAAGATGCAGGGACCTCTACCGATAATGCGACCGTGTCCTCGGAAAATCTAGTACAGTGTTTACAATGCCCTCAAATCCGTTATTTTAAAAGTGAGAGGGGCTTACGCATTCACATTGGCAAATGTCATAAGCAGCGCTCCGTCCAAACTGCTATATTAACTCCACCACACAACTCCACTCCGCATCAACAACCCTTTTGGCAAGAAATTTCCACTTTAAAACATTCCATACCCATACTCAAGCGGATTCCTAAAGGTGCAAGGGTAGCTGTAGCTCACAACCTTGCCCAGGCAGTACACAATACCGTGCGTGACAACTCGAGGCAGGCTTGGGAGAAACTGCTTTCTTTTCCATACCGCATTCTACACATTACGAGGGATCCTCATAATAGTGCCTCTCTCACATCACGTGTTAAAAAAAACTGTAATTCCAATAATGATCTCAATCAATATTTTTCTTTTTCTTCTTCACCAAAATATAACCTTTTCAAAAGTGTCGAAAATAAAATAAGCGAGGGAGACATTAAGGGCGCAGCTCGTCTCCTTTTTTCCAACGACACGATCGCTTCCAACTGCTCAGAGACTCTCACCGCCTTGCAAAACAAACACCCCAGATTTCAGTCTTCTAAATTTCAATTACCACCTAACTTTTTTCAAGCGAACGATGACGTAATAACGCCACCTTTACAAACCTCTGCAGAGAAAGTACGTGGAGCTATCATCTCTTTTCCTCCGGGTTCGGCCGGTGGCCTCGACGGTCTCACCCCGCAACATCTGAAAGATCTCACCAGCGGCTGCTGCGGAGAAGCTGGCGAGACTCTCCTACAAGAACTCACGAGCCTATGCAACCTGATGCTGCGCGGCGAGGTTACATCAGACATCGTTGATGTATTGTACGGAGCCAACCTCTGCGCTTTGAGGAAGAGAGATGGTGGCATTCGCCCGATTGCTGTTGGGTCGACATACCGGCGCCTCACGGCTAAAATAGCATGTAAATCTGTTAATTTTCTCTCCTCATACTTTCAGCCAAAACAGCTAGGCTTCGCCTGCAAAGGGGGTTGTGAGGCAGCCGTGCACTCTTTCCGATCCGCTATATTAAATCAAGGCGGTGATGTGTTTCTAAAAGTCGACGTTAAAAACGCTTTTAATTCCGTTAACCGAGTCGCCATGTTGGCTCAAATAAAATCAAAAGCTCCTGCAATTTTGCCTTTCATGATCCAATGCTATAACGACCCCACTAAACTTTTATATAAGAACCACCTCATCTCATCTGAGGTTGGATGCCAACAGGGCGACCCGCTGGGTCCAGCAATTTTTAGTCTTGCCATACACCCGGTCATCGAACTTCTAAATTCCAAATTTAACGTTTGGTATTTAGATGATGGGACTCTGGGAGGCGATGCATCCATTGTACTGTCCGACTTTCGTACTTTAATTCTTGAGTTCCAAAAAATCGGTTTAGATTTGAATTTTGCGAAGTGTGAACTTTTTGTGACAGATAATTGTGTGGACAGAGACGCCGTTATATCAAGCTTCAAAGAAATAGCGCCACAATTATCTGTCATTGATAAAAAGTCGTTACATCTTTTAGGCTCTCCGATTTTAGACGAATCTCTACCAGATTTTATAAATTCTAAATTACAAAACTTCAGTGAGATATTAGATCGCCTTTTGAAAATTAATTCTCACATGGCTTTTTCTTTAATACGTTATTGTCTGTTTGTCCCGAAATTTACGTATGTCTTGCGGTGTTGTCAACTGTGGAAGTTCCCCCAGCTCCTTTCATGCCTAGATAACACTATAAGACATACGCTTTCTTCCATTTTGAACATCAGATTTGATCACCGCTCTTGGACTCAAGCCACGCTTCCAATAAGGTTCGGTGGCCTGGGCATACGAAAAACATCCGATGTGTCCTTACCGGCGTTCTTGTCCTCGACTCATGCAAATCATGCACTAATCTACCAAATATTGGGGCGCTCATCGTGTTCAGTACCAGTTCCATATACGGATGAGGCCAAGGATGCCTGGAGAATTGCGTGTGCAAATAGTGACATACCTGTAAATACCTCTTCTCAGAGGCTTTGGGATGAGCCTCTCTGCAGACTGTTGCAAAATAATCTTATTAACACGTCTTCTAGTCCTGCAGAGCATGCTCGTCTTTTGGCCGTTGAGAAGTGGGAATCAGGCCTTTGGTTAAAGGCACTACCATCACCGAATACAGGCACTTTGCTGGACCCCACTACTTTCCGTTTAGCAACTGCCCTTCATCTTGGTGCCCCCCACGTCATCCCCCATCGATGTGTTTGTGGCACAAATGTAGACAGCCTCGGACACCACGGGCTGTCCTGCCAACGAAGCGCTGGTCGCATTTCCCGACATCACACTTTAAATGATCTCATTCGCCGGGCGCTTGTCACCGCCGGGGTGCCAGCTATACTGGAACCCTCTGGTCTGGCTCGCGACGATGGCAGGAGACCAGATGGAATGACACTGGTCCCTTGGAAGGCGGGACGGCCCCTCGTATGGGATGCTACTTGTGTCGATACGCTTGCCCCGTCCCACCTCCAAGGCACTTCGAATATTGCTGGTGCAGCCGCAAACCATGCAGAGAACCTCAAGCGGCACAAGTACGAGAACCTCAGCGGAGATTTCATTTTTGTTCCGTTTGGGGTTGAAACCTTAGGCACATGGGGCCCGGGTGCACATAAACTTTTTAGAGAAATTTCAAAAAAACTAACGGAAACCACCCGCGACCCCAGAGCCGGCAACTATTTGGCACAAAGAATAAGCCTCACTATCCAGCGAGGCAATGCCCTTAGCCTGCTAGGTACTCTGCCAGATGGAGATGGCCTGGGACTTTTTTTTAATTTATAACCTTTTCTAGTGAGTAGTTTTTTAATTTCTTAGTTTTAAATCCATTGTTATTATATGCTAACTATTTTATTAAAAGGAATTTATTAAAAAAAAAAACTAACTATTAATATAATGTGAATTTTTTATAGAGTTTATTATATAAAATACAGTCTACGTCCATTAGCCTACTTAAAGAAGAATCAAGGTGATCTTTGTGAAACAATTTCCATAGGCATTATCAAAGTTACAAATTTTTGACGAGCCAATGAGGGTTTTCGATATTTTTTCTGCCACCAGGCGGCGCTTCGTAGGCGTCAGGTCTTAAACAGCTGTCAGATACTAAACATTGAAATTCTATTGAGTTGGTTTAATAATTAATAGTGGTAAAAATTGCCTTGGCGTTCTGACTCGGGGATCCCTGGGTCGATTCTCGGCATGGCCAACTTTTCATAAATTGGCTCTGGTATCGCTGTCATATAAATTCGGCAGCTCCTTTGGCGGCAGTGCACACCCTTATAGAAGACCACCGTGAACTAACAGCTGTTGTGTTTCGGTGAGTGAGTAAAGAATGCCAGAACCTATCCCTTCCTAATCACTTTTTCAAGTTGGTCCGGATCTGGCAAGTAGTGGCAGAGCACCACTGCGTTTCGCTGTCATAGAAATTTGGCAACCCTTTTGGCGGCAGTAACCATCCCCAAACAGGAAGACCAACGTGAAATAACAGCATGTGGGCTGTAGTATTTCGGTGAGTGAGTAAGGGATGTCAGAGCCCATTTGGCTATCCCTTCGTAATCCTTAATCTTTCTAAGACCGGCAGCGCATCTGTGTGATGTTGCTTGTGTTAGAGGTTCCAGTAGCGACCTACCATCAAGTGGATCGTCAGCCTGTTTGACGACCATTATTCACTAAACTTATGTTTTTCTGACCGATAACATTTAGCCTTTTTTTCTATATACAGGGCCATTTTATTGGTAAAATAATTTCCTAAAATAGGTTTGGTACTTTTAAAAAGAGATAATAAAAGTCTACAAGACTTAGATTAAGTTCGGTTTCGCTGCTGTGTTTTTTACAATCAAAAGTTTCGCGTTTAAACGAAATTAAAAATAAAACTTCTCGTCGTCCCCGAGTGTATTTAGATTGAAGAACTCTCCATACGTAAACTTAACTTTGTCATACGTTTTAATCAAGCGCGCGGTTTTTTTATTCCGGTGTGTTTTATTAGCGACTATTTTTCAATGCTCATCACGAATGAATTTTCATAGGCTATGAGTGTAAAGCTTATGAGAAGAGAAGATGGGCTAATAAATCATTTCACAAAAAGAAGAGGCGGCAGTTAACGTTATTAATATTGTTTGCATATAGATAGATATAGTACTTATTACTTCCATGATCTACCTACAAACTTGAAATGAGAAATTATGGCCAAATCGATACTGTATACCTAATTTAAGTGTTTGATATCCCAAGTAGCACAAAACACCATTATAACAAACATATAATAACACAAGTTCATGCGCAAAGCATTATAAGCAAATCTTATATCAGCTGTATTTCTTTTGTACGACTCTTTTAGGTAAAATTTGGGCCCCCCCTTTAGACAGCGTTGAGCTTTATAAAGGCTGTTTAATAGCATTACAACTATTGTATTACAACATTAATAAAGTCAGTAAAAAGCATATCGATATACTAACGGCATTTTTTGCGACTTTTACACAATTAATATGTAGCTTTAAAAATTACAACTTATTAATGTAATCTTTTACAATGCTTATGCTTTTATTTCCTTTGTAAAAAAAACCGCAATGATTTTAAAAATACGTATGATGCTGTATTATGATCAAAGTGTTTATTTGTAACTTGACTTGGAGATTAATATTTGAAGGATTAATATTGAAGTTTATACCACTTTATTTTTGTCTTTTATGGGTGAAATGACATGCGCGCATCAGTTTGTCGGATAAAATATGCATGTTTTTGGTAAAGAATAGACGCGCCCTCCCAAATGTGCTTTATTATTAAAACATTTTAAGGCATCTTAAAGCGGTTAGGTCAAAACCTAACCTAGTATCAATATGTGTTTTAGGATTTCAGCATAGTTTTAATAAACATAGTTGCTTTTATAGACATCCTTGCACAAAGCAAATGATCACTAGGCTTTTTAATCAGATTTAGGTGACTTTAATTATTTTTGTAAGAAAAGAAAACGGAATGCAAAATGTCGGCAAGTGAATTAAAGTTTTAGGCATTCAACAATGGCGTAATAGTGCTTTTAATTTTAATATAGCCAGACACAAAAATTAGAGCTTGTATTGTTACTATATAAGACACTTACATATTATGTTCAGCCATAGTGACTGATTGTTATCATGTTTAGTAGGGCACAGCTATCATATGGTAAAAACCATGTAAAAATGTAATTATCCGAGATTTTTCTTATTAAGGGATTTTCAATTCGACTCGTATGTATCTAAACCGTAAACCCTAAAGTATCTAAATTGTTTCTAAGCGAGTAGGTAATAATAAATTTTATAATATATAAATTAATATATAATATACCTACGGCGCCGTTTTTTAGTAGGTACTAATTTTTTAGTTTTGTTTCCAATTCTTTTTGTCCATTAATTGCTATGCGTATAAATTCACGTCAATAATAAATGACCATTTGCAAACTCAAATTACGACATATTTATTACTTGAAGTTCTAACAATACTTTTATTTGGATCAGAATATAGCTTTAGATATTATTAGAGAATTGGATTATGAAGAAAACGGACCTATGGCTTTTACTTGTATTTAGTCAATGTTAATATAGGATCAGCATTAAATTAACACAACCATAGACCATAAGAAAGTTTTTATTCTTAAAAATATCAAAATAGGGCTAAGTTCACTTTACAATAATTTCGTAATGCTTATTTAATGCGTAACGTTTTTCAAATTACCGTTATAAGAGAACAGTCTTAGTGTAAGTGTAAAAGCTGTTTAAGAAGCTGTACATTAGTATTATCCGATGTTTAATTACGAGTTTTGACATTGTAACAAATTTTGACTAACTGTAATATAGCATTAAGCATTATTAGGTGAAAAAAAAGCCTCTATACAGATTTCAAACTTGTCTAGTGCCGATTAACAGTGTTATTATGGCTTTAGAACGTAAATATATATATATTTTAGTTAATATACAAGTTTTGTGTTACTTGGGATGTCGTGAAAACGGTTTAGATATAAACTTTTCATGTAAAAAACGGTTTTTATATACAGCAAAGCATAGTTTTTTTTATGTTAAGGTCGGCAGACAGGTTGACGGTCCACTTGATGGTAGGTGGCTACCGTCGCCTATAACACAAGCAATGCCAAAGCTCCTGCAAGTGCGCTGCCGACTGCAGTAGGATTAAGGATAAGGTATTAGGAGTGGGCTCTGGTATCCCTTACTCACTCACCGAAACACAACAGCACACGTGCTGTTATTTCACGGTGGTCTTCTGTAAGGGGGTGGTTACTGCCGCCAGACGGGCTGCCCAAATGACTGCAAAAACGCAGTGTGCTCTGCCACTACTTTCCACATCCAGACCAGAACCAAATTTGAAAAGTTGATTTTTCAAAGTTGACCCTGCCGGGAATCGAACTCGGGAACCCTAGAACAGAGCGTTAAGGCAATAACCACTTATCATTATACAAGCAATATCAGAAAGATGCAAGGGCGCTTATCAGATAAAGGATAATGTATAAGAACGGCATAGGGGAGTGGGATCTGGTATAACTTAATCACGCACCAAAAAGCAACATTACTGTGTGATACTTTTTTTAAATTATTTTTATGGTTATTCATTGTACGTATGTATGTGCCAATGCCCCAATTGAACCCTGGCAAATGCGAATCGAGTTACTCTGGTAATAAATACCTAATAATTATTTTAGCTGTGATGACACTTGTTTTTTAAGCTCCTTTTTATCCCAGTTTGTATTTCCCGTGTGTATTAAAAAACATATTTTCCAAATATTTTGTCCTAACCCGTATGCCGTCAGCTTGATTATTTCCAAATATAGATAATATTATATGAATATTGATTTTATTAAGAGTTTACGTAAAAAAATTATCATTTAGATAAATGTTCTTTACTTTTAATGTACAGCTATGCGTTTTAATATACCATACTGTGTGATAAAGATTTTATTTATTTAAATAGCAATATTTATTTTATTACGATTATAATTTAGAGAATTTTGTTGAAATTAAGAAAAAAAGTTAGTTCAAAATGACAATAGTTGATGAAGTGATAATATAATAAAAGCGTCTCACAAATTTGTAGCAGAAACATGTCTCAATTAACCCAATCATTAGTATAAAGGCAAAGAGACTTAGAGGTAAAACGTAAATAATAAAGCGTCATGAAAAAACAAACAAACAAATAAACGTCATGAAACGTAAATTTAATATGGAACGTGTGTGAATAAGTCATCCACTTATTGCGTAGACCTGCAAAGGATTTTTTTTGCTAGATTTTCCCCCTCGTCAAAAAATTTTAGTGTTAGATAAATAGTGGCACAATTGGCACCCTTTGATGTGCGGTTGGTCCTCCACAAAGTTTGAAATCCTTCATGCAAATTCGTTTGTGACCTCTACGAAGCGTTGGTAATAATATATTTATTTGTTGAATCGACATAGTATTTCATTCTAGTCACGATATCTACCTTCAAGTATCGAATCGAATACTGAAGTAGATGGAATTAATTTCCCAACCGTTTGCCATTCGGATCACCTCTCACCTGGCCCTTCATTATCGTACCAGCTACCTGATTTTCTACAAAAAAGTCCGTTGACGGATCCGGAATTAAAGCCATTAACTTCCTTTTCTTGTGGCTTCCTTTGATGTTGAATGATTTCTTTTTTAAATCCTAACTAATCTGTGCTAATACTATAAATTCGAATGTGAGTTTTTTCATGCCTTAACTACTCAACCGATCATTATGAAATTTTGCATACATGTTATCAGGGATACATATTTCATCCAGAAAAAAGTACTGTTCCCCAGGGATCATCTAAAAATAAAAATAAAAATAAAAATAAAATTGAAACTATTTTTTTTAATGCTTAAATTAAAACACAAATTTATTTTATCGTTTAATTATAATCTGTGGTCTTTTCTGTATTTATGCATTTCATACATAGAAATACAAACTTTCTGAAACAAAAATCTCTAAATAACAGCGAAAACTGCATAAAAAATTGTCACGTTTGGAAGACATAATTGTTTTGTACACATTAACAATGCACTACAACATGTAACATTTTGTATTAACACAACATCTACACTGATATAATAAAGCTGAAGAGTTAATTGCCATTTTTTTTTTGAAGGCGTTAATCTTTGAACTAGCTGTCATAATCGAAAAAATCTTTTCTCAAACATGCTCGGAAATGTAGGCATTCTTGTACTAAAAACAAGCCACGAAGTTTGTAATTCTTGGCTCATGCATTTCTTTCTTGGCCTAGGCCAAGAATGTTGTATGAAAATTCATTCCTGGCCGCTGCTCAGCCCGATGAAACCCGAAGTTTCACGAGTCTTCACGAAGCGCCGCTGTCACAGGCGTAGTAGGCGGGGGCGTTTCCTTTGCACTCATTGATATTTTTTTTGCATTATCACGTGTTTCATTATTTCCTCACATTTATTGAGAAAAGCACTATACCAGCCTCAACCGGAATGAGGATTGCCGGACTCAGATCTTTATCAAGGCCTCGCTAAAGCGCGGCCTTGAAACCACTTCGTCCGGCAATCCTTCACTTCCTGGGTCTCTGCAGTAATGTACTATTTTGTATTTGCTAATTCAATTCGTAAGGTAGATTATAGGCGTACTTGAATTTACACTACGATCCTTCAGGTGAGTCCAGACTATATAACAAATTATATTATAAAACATTATATTATTTAACAAATTATATTATGTGTTATAAACAAAGAGATATGTATTATGCGTGCGTGTTACGTCATCACGTGTTGTACTCATAATGCCATTAATTGTAGATATGTTAGATAATGTTATACAGCAATGTTAACCTAATGTGGACGTGTTATACAACAAAGTTATATAACATATTATTTAATTTGGACGCACCTTTAGGAGTGAAGTAAATACAGAAAAAAAAATTAAGAAAGGACACTAAATGAAAAAAGAACTGTTTTATTTGTACAATGTCAATAAATGGATATTATTTTATTATGCAGGTGCTCATATAAATCCAACGGTTTCGGCAGCGCTTTGCGTCCGAAGGCAGGTGTCGCCGATGCGCGCCGCGTTGTACGTGGCCGCTCAATGCGGAGGAGCCATCGCTGGTGCAGCAGCCATTTACGGGTAAGTTCTTAGCAACTATCGTAATTTTGACACATGAATTGTTTAATAGAAGGGACTTATCCTGGGATATAAAGAAACTGGGCCTCGCTTGGTGAATCACCCAACAATCGACGCCCGCCTCGGCAGCATCTCAGTATTGTCTGCATAAAACAAACGTTGGTTTTTGTTATTGTCTCCGTAGTAGACGTGAGGCGGGTATTACGAATTGTTTGTGCACCAATTTCGGCAGTGCAAAACTATTTTATTTTATTCTTAACAAGCGACCCAGTCCTGGCTTCTCGGGGATGCAATTTTATTTTGAAAATTATTTACAAAAACCACACACGTTTATCGCTCTTTCCATTAGTGAAAACCTTATCAAAATTCGTTGGGTATTTTAGAAGTTAGCGGAGTAACCGACAGCGACCGTAATGACTATCAACGTACAACCAAAACTATTAAATCCAGAAAGCTGAAATTTGGAACATAGCTTTATTAATCGCAACCGCTAATAAAGGATTTTTTAAACTTCAACTCCGCGCGAAGCTAGTTTTATAATATAGATAAAAAGTACGACTAGAGATATCCACACATGGTGTAATTTTTAAAGGCGCGCAATACTTTACATGGATTACTTAGTTATTTAGTAAAGTAACGTTCATTAATTGCGCTAGTAATAACTAATGTATTCTCACTAGCTGAACTCGACCACGCTTCGCTGCGGCCCATACAGCGGCGGCGCGGCGGCGGCGGCGTGCGCATGGGGCGCGCGGTACTGGAAACTGCTTATAGAAATATAATACTATTTATCGTAGCGTGATGTTATTTAGCCTATAGCCTTCCTCGATAAATGGACTATTCAAAACAAAAATAATTTTTCAATTCGAACCAGTAGTTCCTGAGAATTAGCGCGTTCAAACAAACAAACAAACTCTTCAGCTTTTTAATATTATAGTATAGATTAAAGTTTAGACCTACTTATATGAGTCTTTATATCAAATAATAAAAACTAAATGGATTTATACCAAAAAGAATATATTTATGCGTTGTGCCGTTCGATGGTTGTGCCTCAATAGTTTCGACCTAAGTAAGTATATAAATTGGTTACCTAATAAGCACATCAAATTATATCTCCCTAAATATTCAAAAGGTAAATAAATAGTGGGTTTCGGTCGACTCTCGTACGACGACGACGCGACGGTCTACTTATGAGAAAATGCTGGAGGTCGAATGTATACATCGCAAATAAAACACATCGTTTATATTTGACCAAGGCTCGATATATGTATGTAGGTTCGATAAAGTTATTTACACAGTCTGGAATAGTCCAGTTGAGGTTGTATTAGATAATTGTATAAATAAAACGATAATCACGTGAAAAAGTTTCAAAAAAGAATTCCCAGAGTTTTATCGAGTAACAAAATGTTATATTTAATTTAACTATACATTTTTATCTATATATTTTATTGTACATATATTATTATATGTATATTTATTTTTATGTTCTTATTATAAAATGGAGTCGTTGTTCACCTCTGTTATTATTGTCGCTAATAAACAATAAACGTGGAAGGTTGTGTAGTGTGTAGGTATATAATTTTCAGAATAATTTGTATCCATGCGAAACTGGGGACGGGTAGCTATTATCCGGTTACAATCGGCACAGGAATACTATATAAAAAACAAAAAAATTAAAACGTATCTCTCTTTTTTGCATTACAAAAATGTCCTTTTAAAGTATTTAATTTCGTGTGACGCGCCATGCATCGTGCGTTGTGCAACGACAAAAGACACGTTTCACACAAAAGTGTCCCAAATTGTTCCACCCTTGTTGTTGAATACATTTTTATACCTGCGTCGATTTTGTGAGTGATTATGTGAGTTGTAGGTATCAATTTTCCCTAACGACTCTATGGTTTTGTGTTTTGTGATATAAGTTTGTACCATTTAGTAATAATTTTACTTTGTATTTACTCGGTCTGTGGTACGTACTTACTGAGAGATCTCTCTGGTATTATAACTGTTGAAAATTGCAAAACGTTTAAATCAGTTTCAGGAAGCGGGTCTTTCAGAACTTCGTAAAGTTGTTAGGGAAGGAGTATCAGCAATTTCTTATTTAGTTTGTCGAGTTGCGATCTGTAGGTACTTTCTTTTAAACTTTAACTTCTGAATTTGCTTACTTAGGTACTTACTTCTCTGCTTTGCGTAAAATATTAATTGCTCGACACGGGAAAAAGCTCGTAATGTTCGTGTGTACATAAATTAAGCTCGATTAATTGTTCAATTATAACTCCATTAACTTTGTGGCTCGGTTACGCCTTCGCTTTTCTGTCGCGGAGTTCTTAACTTTGGAGAGCGAACGAAGCTTATTTACTTTCAGTGCTTTTTAAAAATAGAATAATAAACATTTCAAATAGCGACAGCAGAGCGAGACATTTATAAAGAAACACAATAATCTTGGCAATAAAATAAATTCAAAACATATTAGAAGCAAAACAAATATTTTTTTTCATTCTTAATGTATTTTAGCGGTTATTTTAGAGTTTAAAAATAGAAGTTCACGCCATCATTTAAGTATCTGTCCAAGAAAGAGTTAACCCCGAAACAGATCCATGAAGATGTCCCATCATAATAATGATTATACAACAGTTAAAAAGTGTATCGGATTCTCGCTCGTAGTTTTAGAGACTTTTGGAACTATAGTGATGTGTGTAACTGTGAACGCTTCGACCTACCTGCCCGTCTATCTACCTGCGCGTGCGTCTCATCGACATCTGCCGCACAAACGAAACAGTTGTTGCACATCTTTGCTTGCTTAATTATGACCTAAAATTTTGTCATCTCCAATGACAATGCCTTCTCTTCGAGACGACGTCAATTGCAAATTTATGTACGTTCAGTTGAAAGCAGAAAAAACTATACCATAGAGAAATAAAGCTACAAACAATATACTCGTAGTTGTTGGTAATTGATAATGATGCCTTTAAAACGTGGCTACTGTCGCTAAAACTTTTCGGTACAGCCAAGGGACATTATGGTCTCTTTTTTTTTCTTTTCAACGCCTAAGAATTTGATAGGCCTATAGGGACGCAGTGCAGTGAACCTTTGTCATTGTCGACAGATGTTGGTTAGATGCACATTGCATCCTTCGCTACACGTGCAACGAGTGACGCACATCACGTGTTCAACTGATAACCTCTTTTAATCTATTTCAACCGTACGCCGTTGTCACAGAGATTAATTTCCAACGTAAACATGTGAAGTGACAATAATGTTAAAAAAATACTTAATATGTCCGGAAGAGGTTGATTATTTTTAATTTTCGACACTTTCTTCCACGCAGAGGAAAAGGAATTTTTAATACAGTTGCTCAAAAAGTGGCGTATTGCAGGGACGTATAGCGTTCGGAAAGTGGGCTATTACACACTCGTGCTTTTTTTTTACCTTTCCCGCACTCGTGCATTCTCTTTCCCAACTGTCAAAATAATATCTATTAAAAAGAAAAACCAACCATGAAGTTTTTACTAAAAAGTTTTTATGATTCATGCAAATACGTATATTTCTAAAAAGAAGCTACGAATTTGTTTCAATATCAGATTTAATGATTTGATTTAATGAGTTAGGTTAGGTTTCATTTCATTTCATCTCATTAAATTTCATTTTCATTTCAAATCAACAAAAAAATTCTACTGAAGACTTGGCTGTATGGGCACATAGTTTCCTTTGCCTACCGGAATGCGTGAAGAAAAAAAATGTCTCTGCTTATATTGTACGGTTGGCGCCATTTTCCAGAAATTCTCTTTGCGAGTTTAGTTGTTTGTTTTATTAAATCGCTTCATTTTTTCGCAACTGTATTAAAAATAGTCGTTCAGTACACGTGCGGAACCGTCATTGCAACTTGTTCCGACTGTCAACCCTCGCCTTCGGCTCGGGTAGACATTTGTCGGAACTCTTTGCAATGACAGCCTTTCCGCACTTGTAATGAAATATACTATTTTTCACTTCTTGAAAAGAATTTTTTATGCCATTTTATTTTTATTTTATATGCCGACAAGAAATGCCATTTTGTATTTCATGAGACTGAAGCATGTGCCCTTGAATTATCTCATTTAATTATATGTATATGACTGTGTAGAGGTCGCACAAACAAAATAAGAGCCTCGTTCGATAGCTAAAGATTTTGGCAATAAATTCTAACCAAATATTTCAATAACAGACCAACAACAATTGTAGAGAAAAAATATGTAAAAAAACTGATTATTTTAGTTCTACATATAGTCTTTTAGAAAAATCTAAGTCATTAAACTGTTATATTTTTAGGCCGGGCACATATATACGTTTTCCGAATTCGATTTCCGAATTCGTTTTCCGTATTCGAAATTCCGTGTGCCTAGCGCAGACGTTCGGAATTTGCATTCGGAATATTATACTGCCAGTACGTTCAGTGGTGGCTTTGTGAACGCACGACCATGGAGAACAACGATTTAATTGCGATTGCATTATCTAAAGTGAGCTTTATCTATGTTGTCGTCTATATTCAATAAGCAGGGATGTTTTTCAACAGCTAAACTTAAGCTTCTGCTTCACACATTGTATTGATGCACTCGTGATGTGTGAAAAACACACAAAACAAAACAAACAACTCGCGATTCCGAACGCTAATTTTCGAACGTGTGCGCCGAAACAAACAAAATGTATGCAAGCGCTGCGTTCCGCATGACGCCATTAGGTTTTTTCCGTAAGGGGATTCCGAACGCACGGGCCCACATTCGAAACGTACGTACGGAATATATTCCGTACGGAAAAAAACGAATGTGTGCGGCAGTCAATGCATTTTCTATCGATTTGATGCATTCGGGTCTCCGAACGCGGAAAACGAATTCGGAAAACGTATGTATGTGGCCGGCCTTAGATAGCACTGGATATTTTCTAAAACCAGACATCAATATTTTAGCTCAAATTGTTCAGGAGTTATAATAGTTTCAACTATTTTAAAAGGGTCTTGTATATTTAAAATCGTTTTTAATTTCAAACATTAACCTTTTGCAAACCCAAGCTTTAGTTTTTCCTTTAAAGCCTGAACTCATAGACAATTTTAATTGTAATCAATCTTAAATTTATCTGTACTAAAAACCTAGATAAATGGTAACTAAGGTGACGTCGGTAGATTGATATACATATATTTTTATGAATGATGTTTTGTTTTCGGTAAAAAGGCTTTCGGTACCTCGCATTGTTAAAGGCAGGGTAAATTATCCTAAAGTCCATTTAAAAGCGTTTTAAAACGCATTTAAATTACAAAACCATAAGGTTTAATTTATAGTGATAATAGGATATAGTGATAATATATTAACGTTCTCGACAGCCAAACTTTTAATGTATGACCATAACTCAGAGTATCGTCGGTACCTTGTTTTAGTACACAGACACTTCGTTAATCGGTCATAAAAGCAGCTGCCCTTTTATGACCGTGAATTTAGTATTCGGAATTTAGTAGTGGCAAGTGGTGGCAAGGCATATTGCGTATTGTAGTCGTAAACTGTATTTTAGTCGTAACAATTCCTCTGACATCAGTGGTGACCACCCTCTAAGAGAAGAACGCCCTGAAAAAACCGCCATGTTCGGTTGTGTTAGGCGCGTGAGTAAATGATGCCAGGTTCATTCTTCTAGCCTTATCCTTTACCCTACCCCGATGTATCTGGCAACCTTCCTGGGTTTAATTCTGATGGTAAATACAGCAGCCACTTACACCATCAAATGGTCTGCCCGTCAATATTTGTCGTAAAAATATTAATTTTATATATACAATATGCATTATCATAACTTGAGCAATTATTGGGTCCTAGAATCCTTGCTGTAATGAAATCTGAATAAAACAGTCTGAAATAAACGTCATACTGACGACATCGCAGACTCAACCGCCGATTTTGTCACGCAAGATTTCTCAACCGCAATAATCAAGCAATGTGCTTTTATAATTAACACAAATGATCGTGCCAATTCGCGAGTGCAATTTAAAGGTGTGCTGGAACATCTAGACTCATGTGTGGCGGGCCCCGCCGCTGTCTTCGCCGCTGGAAGACCTGTGACCTTTCAGTGTCTACGAGGTAGGTGGCAGCATTCCTGATTTCTCTCGCTTCCCCGCCCACTTTGATTGTACGTGCTATCAATAAAAGATATAGTCCACTTTTCTCCATCGAAGAATGCGTGATCAGGAACAACAGATGGAAGTCTGAGGGACCAACATCTGGAGAATAGGAGGGATGGCCGAGCAAATTGTACCGTATATATAAATACGTATATTAAATGAAATAGTTGGTACCTACCTTAAATTTTTATCTGCCTCTACACAACTCCTTTTTTTTGTTGGTGTCCGCATTGTCAATAAAAAATATATTAAAAATAAAAACTGTCAAATCGGACAAGCGTCCGAATATTTTGTGTCCGAATCAGTAAGCCCTTTTTTTTTCGATAAATGATGACTGGCAGTCCAAAAGAATATAAACATATAAATATTTATAGTTATATGCAGTACCGTCTCATTTTACAGAGCAGTGGGCGATGCCATTTGCATACTAATATAACTTTGATGGCAAGAGTTATTAACAGGTTATAGTTACTCATAGATACACCTACGTCATAGTGAAAATAATCTTTAATCTCAATTTATTATCGTTCAAATAGAAACGTATATTTTTAAATTTACTCCCGTAGCAACATAGCGAAATTTTATTATAATTTCCGGAATAATCTTCGACCATTTCACAGCCGCCAATGAAAGGGCGGTGAACCGTAGCGTGGATATCGAACCTCGCTACAAATACACAGTAATAGGTGTTGGTATCCCTACTTTTATTTGCATTTTTATTGAAAAAGTTTTTTTTTAATGTTAAGATCGGCAGACAAGCTGACGGTCCACTTGATGGTAGGTGGCTACCGTCGCCTATAACACAAACTATGCCAAAGCAACTACAAGTGCGCTGCCGACTACAATAGGATTAAGGATAAGGGATTAGGATAGGGAAATGGGCTCTGGCATCCTTTACTCACTTCTGTAAGGGGGTGGTTACTGACGGCAGATGGACTGCACAAATGACTGCGAAACGCAGTGTACCCTGCCACTACTTTCCAGATCCAGACCAGAGCCAAATTTGAAAAGTTCATTTATCAAAGTTGACCCTGCCGGGAATCGAACCCGGGTATCTTAGAAAAGAGTGTTAAGGCAAGCACCCTAACCACTCATCCAATGGGCCCGTCAAATTTCATATTCGAGTACTTTTTATTCAAAGGAAACAGCACTGCGGTTTCAAATTGATTGATTCATCAAATAAATATTCAATCATTCACTGATAATTGAAATATCAAACAATTTACTGATTCATAAATAATTAATTTAGAAAAAGATTAAATATTGGTTCAAAATTGTATTGTTCTTATATTAATTTTAATAGTATTAATATTTGTTGTTTAATACAATGTGAGTTTAATACTTGCTGTGATAATTCTTTTAAAAATGCATGATAATATGATTAATCTTAACAGTAATTAATATTTTTTAAATAAAATACGGGTTTTTTTTACTAGCTAAACCCCGTGTGCTCATTTAATACGGAATAACTCATCTGTTAAAACACAATGTTGTGTATAACTTTCAAGTCAAATCCATTGGCTAGTTTTCGAGTTTTGTGGATATAAACATACGAAAGCTGAATTTTTATATTACAAAGAAGATGTTATAAAATAAAGTTTATGTCCGCTTCTGTTTATTCATCGCCAACTTGTTCTAAATCACTCAACGTATTTTGATACGGTTTTCATTAATGGAAATAGATAATTTGCAGAAAGAAATTGCATCCGCGCGAAGCCGGGGGCGGGTCGCTAGTATGAGTTAGCATTTTTTAATATTTGAGAATAATTTATTTTATCGTTTAATTTTTTTTACGTGTTTAACTTTGTAATATCTGTGTGATTTTTGTTAGGCATTTCTGCTCGAACTAAATATAGTGTTTTATGCGGGGGTGGGACACTAGATCAATACGCCTCTGCCCCTTTACGAGCATCAATTCAAATTTCAATCATTTACAATGCCTTTGTTTGCGTTTCATTGTATCGTCTGCGGAGTCTATATAGCCTTCCTTTCGCTAATTGCAATTTCGGATACCTGCAATCTATGGGGGCTGTGGACGACAAAGAAAAAACAATTTCTTTAGCATTAATTTCATCCCTTCTTTAACTTTATTGAATAATCTTTTATTTATAAAAGATCTTTTATCTCCTTTTAAGGAGATCAATCAGTTTTGTATGGAGATCGGACCATCAGTGTATGATATTTTCGTTTTAACGGTTAAAACTTGTACCATTATAGATAAAAGGGAATTATAGATTTTACTGAGAAAATATCTTGTAATTTGGTATTGGGGTTTCACAGATATTTAAGTTTGAAAGTATTAAAAAAATCCAATTATTCTAATTAAGTATTAAGTTTTTTAATTCCACTTACAAATTATTTTTGTTACCAAAATTTCCAAAATGTAATTTAAAAAAAAAAAACGGGACAAGTGCGAGTTGAACTCGCGTGAAGAGGGTTCCGTACGATGTTACCTATCCGCACAATATTAAGTGATTTACCATGTTATTTTAATATCATGGACTTCTTATAGGTTTTCCTATTTATTTTTTTCAAAATTTTAGGTTCACTGTTTCGGAGATAAGGGGAGGGGGAATGGTCGGACAGACGGACACACGAGTGATCCTATAAGGGTTCCGTTTTTTATTCGGACGTACGAAACCCTAAAAATGGCTGAGTTTTGAACGATGTCCTTTACATCATCTGTTCTAAATCTAAATTATTTACAGAAATTCCTCGTGTCAAAGGGGAATTCTTTGTAGGTTATATTCTTGAATTATATTAGTTTGCCACGTGGCAGCAAAGCATAAGCCAGTTATGCTCAAATTATACATCAAAACAAGCTTGTCATCATCATCATAAAGGCTCGCCACCATGAAAGTCTTCTGTCCCTCGCATCCAGCCGCTTCCCGCAAACTCTTTCAGGTCGTCTGTCCACCTGGCCGCAGGGCGCTCTACGCTGTGCTTCCCGATTCGTGGCCTCAATTTGAGAACTGTTCTACTCCATCATCGGTTCTCCGCTCTGCGCTGTGACATTACGTGCTCTGTCGCTTTCTGTAAAGCGACAGAGCACGTAAACAACAACTATAAATAGACAAGTCCACTGGAACCCATTGTGAGATTCCCGTAAGAATTACAAATGTTACAATTTTTGCAAATTTTTCTGTGGAATTTTTAAGGGAAAACTTATACCTATGTATGGAAAAAATTGAACCCTCTCTGAAAACGTACTACTACTTCGTAACTTTTCGCGCGAAAAAAATAAGCAGGATCTGGTGTTAGAAATAAACCTACTTATTTGTAACACCAGATTTCTTTTAACTCGATTCCCTTAGAATAAATCAAATATTAAGGTTGATAAATTGACTAATTTCCTTTGATTCATTACCGAATTTGTTAACTTTCTCGTCTGACTTATATATATATATATATTATTACATAAGATTTATATATAATTACACTAACAACATAAAAACTTAAAAACTAACCTAATAATTAAAGAATATGCAATAAAATGAAATTACCATTCATAAATATTAAATTTACTTTGTATCATTAATTCAAGTCCGCCATTCTGTATACAAACTATTACATTTGAATTTATATTTGTATTTAAACAGTTAAAATCTGCAACATGAATAAATAATATAGTATTGGAACTCAATACAGAATACCTACATGTTTATTTTGTCAGTTCAGTTGGATTCATTATCATTGGTTTGCAAATGAAATTGCACGAAACAAAAAAAAAACTATCTCTATATATAAAAATGAATCCCTATTTGCCTTGGTCACGGCATCACGCGTGAACAGGTAGACCGATTTTGATTCGGTTTTCACTAATGGAAAGAGTGATAAACGGGGAATGTTCATATATATAAAAATTTCACCCCGGGCGAAGCCGGGGGCGGAACGCTAGACATTAATAATACACGATATGTTATTGACAGAATCCTCGTTTCAATCTAAATGACCGTGGATATGTTACGGTAAGTGTGAATAATTTAAAATTATGTTTATATTCAATTTATGAACTAGTATTTACTTATTACAATGTAAGTTTATGATGATTTTTACCACTATGATTTTTACCACCCACATTGTTTTATTTTTCATATTTGATTTTCCTTACCCTAAGGAGGTTGCCTGGAAGA
The DNA here is from genome assembly GCA_910589475.2 of Bembecia ichneumoniformis. Lineage (NCBI taxonomy): Eukaryota > Metazoa > Arthropoda > Insecta > Lepidoptera > Sesiidae > Bembecia > Bembecia ichneumoniformis. Next base: position 3,239,180 of record OU342520.1, read on the forward strand.
AATCGCTATAAAGCCCTTTCTTTTTTTATTCTTTTTATGTATTATAGTACAAATTCCACGACAGCAAATGTCCATCTTTTAAGGTTTACTCACTATAACCTTTTTTATGGTAGGTAATCAAATAGCGAAGGTGTTTTTATAAACGTGATATTAATCCTTTTCCAAATAAATACGTTATTCATCACAAGTATTTAATTTTGAACAATATTGCCCTTGACATTTGATTTCAATGCATATCTTTGAGGCACTCATCCAACGGGCCCTAATATTTATTTAACACATTATTTTCTTTTAGTTACCAATAAATACTTTGGTATCATTCTTAAAATCACTAATTAAGTACTGACGAAAAAGATCGTTTCTTGTTTATTTTATTCGTTTTACCGAAGACAGTAGTGAATAGGGTATTACACTCATTTTTAAAAAGTGTGTCAATTAGATTATTTAGTGCTAATGAACCACAAAAAAAACACCAAATTTTTATTCAATCGATAAGTTTAATAAAAATGCTTTTAAAATTTACATTTTCAAATTTCGGGCGTAATTTGACGAAAACGCTGGAAACCATTTTGCTCTGTGGTCATGACGTCAGTTGGCTGTGTAAACAAATGCGCCGGTAATTGACATGACACTGACTGACACTTTTTTGTTTACACAACCGTATGACGTAAACATGGCGGCTACTATTTCATTTTGTTTAAGAACGGATTAAAAATTCTGAAAACTTTGAATTTAATTTTAAAATTTATTTTGTTATTTTACGAACTAAAACTAACATTTTCCGGCTGCTTTTTGCCTAAGCTATCTCAATAATATACTTTTAATTTTTTTTTTTCATATAGACTAAAATGCCCTATTATTAATAATAACCAGTAAAAATGATAAATTTCACAGTTTTCCTCGCATTTACCAAATCATGAGGAAACTATTTATTGACCGGTTATTATTAATACTAACCGCACTAATTACGCTTACCGTAACAGATATATAAACTACTAGCTTGGTGCTCGCGACTTCAACCAGTTTATAGACAGGTTATTTTATTTAATATTTGTTTCTCATTTTTTTTTATTTTTTTAGGGGGATTTTTTTTGGGGATAACCTAGGGAATAAGATTTTTTCTGGATGAAAGTTAACCTATGTCCATTTCTGTACTCCTGACAACGTGTATACGAAATTTGCGCGATAGCGTAACAGTCACTTTTCCGTTTCAATATTAATTCTTACTTTACTGTCTTAGAACGCCCATTAACTAAATTCCCTAACGTCGAAACGAGAAGTGCTTATTTATTTGAATTCTAAAAACTATTTTTTTGACAAAATCTTTAAGGTACAGACGCGATTCGTTTACGATTTTTACGATTTTATTATATGTATAGATTATGTAGTTTGCTGTTTTAAAAAATTCCTACTTAACTGAACATCTTTTTTTTAAACAACTTAAATAATTGCTATCTAAAAATGATAATACGCGAAAATTTACATTTTTTTTTAAATTTTTCATGGCAAAATGTAAGTTGTGAACCCGTGTAACAATATTTATGTTGGTAAACGTGTTAACAGTGTTATAAAAGTTGGCCGCACTGCAGTTGCAGTGCACGTTGTACGGTCGATTGGTTTATGCGAGCAACTACTGCAAGTACCGAGTTCCCACGCTACACGGGAATGGTGAGCCCGAGTTAAACAAATATTAATAAACTCGCCCATTACTAAGTGTTTGTTTACATATTCTACACAAATATACAGAAAACTCGACACCACGGAGTAACTAACTCTATACACGACCACAGAGCAATTTATTTTGAATGTTATTCGTTAAATGCGCGTTCGATTGTTTTCCATTTTCAAAAAATACATAATAAACATTTTGTATTTTGATGGGTTATCAAATGTCTGCAGCCATTTTGTTTTCAACAGAAACTATTAAAATTAATCATCCTAATCACCGTAGGTAATATGATATATTGTTATTGTTTCACGTTCAAGTAAATATCAGTAGAAAGTTTATATACTGTTTTAATTAAATCTGTTTCGTCTCAATTAACCGCGTCCAACGTTGCACGAGGATAGACGAAAAACACCCTTTTAATTAAGAATGATTTTTAAAGTAGGGCAATGAAAACGGATTCGTGATGTTGAATCTAAAATATAATATTTTTGGTCAGCGTGTTTCTGTAAAACAAAAAAAATAAAATTTATAAATATGCAAATAGCAATACTATAAACAGGACAACCTTATGAAAAGTATAACTGGCCTCCAAACCTGTATGACTGCAAATGCTAGTCTCCATTAAATAAAAAAAGAATAAAAAAATATTTATTTTCTGTTTATAGTTTGAGATATAACAATACAATGTATAGTGGGATTGTTTCTCTTTTAAACGGTCTACAATAAAGTCCGCGTATCTTTTAAAGATAATGATAATAATTTAATGTGATATTTAAAAAGTTATTTAGACGGATGCAGTTCATACACATAATAAGCGCCATACAATTTAAATATATTATATCTTAGGAGTTATCATAAATTAAAAACTACACGCGAAAAAATAAATTGAAGCGGTCTCGCACCAACGCAACGCGATGACGGGACTCGCTTGATGCAGACGCAGCCGTTATTTTACTCATATACATATTTTGTCATTGTTCAACACGGACGAAGTCGCAGGCTAGTCAACAATAAATGTTGGGAAAATCCCACACACAAGAACATGGCGAGCAATACCTAATATACTCTTGTCTTTGGCTCCAGCCTGACACCAGCTAGTTTCAAATAAAAACCTGAAATTCCAATTTCAATTCAAACTTCGTTATCTGAATCCGAGGGATGTACGGTATTGGTATTTTTAACTGCAGGCACTTGGTGAACGCTATCAAGTTAATCACTATTATTATAAGCTACATAAGCTAAATAATTCGCTATTATTATAGGCTATATAAGCTAAATACTATTATAAGCTAAATCAATGAAGGTCAGAACTGTGAGCTCGCGGAAACTATTCTTAACTTGAGCCAATTCTTTAACTAACTTAGCCAATTCGCCAATCGTTTTAAAATGTTTTAGTATTTTCTCTGTTAATAATGCCAGTTCTTAGGCGCTATAACCGAACTATGTTATGCACAACGATGTTACCAATGTTACCTTGCTATACAACGAAATAATGCAGCCAGCATGCTTATATATCTGAATTTGATTGATCCATGCAAGATTTGATTTGTAAATTTCTGTAAATAATGTAGATTGTTAGTTAATTTTTTTTTAATTGTAAAGTTAAATGTAATTTTATGTTTATTTCATAAATATAAAATTTTATATTATAAATATATTTATATTATATAAATTAAATAATATTAATATCTTGCCCTATATAAAATAGGGCAAGATATTAATAAATTATAAATAAATTCTATCAATGTCTCACAGAGTCTAGTAGTGTTGTAAATTTATAGTTGTGTGTGAAGTCCTCAAAACTCTAAGGCCCTAGCAGCGAAATTTGTGTAGGCTGAATTTGTTTTCTTCTCGGTGAACAACCGTGAGAAGAGGTACACAATGTCCACCCACGCGATTTCACGGGACCGAAAGCAAACTTGCCTAACCTTGCTTTAACGGGTGACACTTTAAACTCTCTTTAAAGACTCCTTTACAAAAAAATGCAAAGTGAAAAGAATACGAAGAATTTTTTAATTATAATTGACTTTATAAATTTTTGTATCTATATATAAATAAAAATGAATCATTAAGCGCAACCAAAACGGTTGGACAATGGGGCTTTTTTTTTCAAATGGGACATACATCCTAACAAAGTCTGGGTCAGTTAGGTATAGTAATAAAATAAAATTGCTGTCGGCTTCTGTCTGTTTCTCAAGTGTTTGATATGAAGCCATTAATGAATTTTTAGTTAAAGACTGTAGGTAAGTAATTAGCGTTATTAATTACAGTGGAGCCGTAAACGGTTTGATGAATTTTTGATATCACGCGAGAACTGAGAGCAAGTTTCACCCCACACCCCTCGCCGTGTGTGTAGATGAGTTTAACTTAAAAATTAACGCGATTTAATTATAACATGCTTTGCAAATCCCCTAGAATTTAATTAGATTTTTGTGCAATTTTTAATGTGCAAACAGTAACACCGTCGTTTTGGTTAAAGCCTCTTACATTTTTTTAATGTTATGATCGGCAGACAGGTTGACGGTCCACTTGATGGTAGGTGGCTACCGTCGCCTATAACACTAGCAACGCCAAAGCTGCTGCAAGTGCGCTGCCGACTACAATAGGAATAAGAATAAGAGATGGGTATAGGCAAATGGGCTCTGGCATCCCTTACTCACTCACCAGTCTGGAATCAGCGCCGACCAGCGGCCCTTATTAAATCGTTAGTCCATCTTGTGGATGGATGTCCTGACGTCTTCCGGTCCATGCTCCACTCTCTGTATCTTCCATCGCCACTGCAACTTATAAATCCGCCGTGTTTGTTATATTGGTGACTTTCGTTCTGATGCTATCACCTCGATTTTTGATTTGACCTTGAAGAGTAACCCAGAGCATAGCCCTCTCCATAGCTCGTTGAGCGACGTTGAGCTTTCTCACGAGGCCCATAATTAGATAATATATTTCAGCGTAGTATGAGAATCTAATTAGTATGAGAACCTTCTGATTTAGAAAATACTGAAGGTTTCAGAGATTACTGAAGGTATCTGAAGTAATCTGTACAGAAGGTAGGGTAGACGGGCCCTAATATTTATTTAACACATTACTTTTAACTTTGTGATCGATCGCAAAACATCATTACAATTGGATTACGAATTCAATCAGAAATATTTTAAACTAACTTTTCCGCGCTTCATTTGCGTCCTTGGGAACACTTCTTTTATTCTGGATGAGAGTGCCTTATGTTCTTTTGTGTAACCCGGACGACATGTATGGAAAAAAAAAATTATAATGATCTCACATATCGAAACGTAAAAAATAAACTCACATTAGAATTAGGATTATACATATGGCATGTAACTAAAAAAAATGCCTTGAGAATCTTTAAAGAAGAAATAATCCAAGAAGAAAAAAAACTTTATTTTATTTGACGAATTAGTAGAATTTGCTATTTCCGAGAGAGTCACACCCTTCGTATATAATTCAGGTTAAGTGACTTGTGAGGACTGAAGGGGAATTAAATCTTATTAAATATTCATCGATAAACTTAAACCTTAGGAAAGGCATTCTCTTTCTTTGTTCTCTTTCTTTGACATTTTTTTTTCTTTACGTCTCTACAAGCCTTGACATTGTATACGGAGAGTAACCACAAGTTCTACTAGTCCTGGACTGCTCCCTTTAATTCATAACCTTCAAACTTCCTCGTACTGATGGCAGTCATCATGGGCTGGATGTTTACATTGATACTTTAATCATTTTTTGCCACTCCAAACCATGACTTCACACAGAAGCAATTAACTAAAGCCAGCATAGATTAATATGTAAATATATTTTTTTTAAAGTAAAGGTCAGCAGACAGGCTGACGAGCCACTTGATGGGAGGTGGGTACCGTCGCCTATTAACACAAGAAACGTCACAGGTGCTGCAAGTGAGCTTCCGACCTTAGTATTATTAAGGATAAGGAATTAAGAAGGCATGGGCTCTGTCAAGCTTTACTCACTCCTCGAAACAGCACATAGCTCTTATTTCACGGTAACACAAAATAGTAAAAAAGTGTGTCGTGCCACTACAAAATATTGTCGGAAATTCTCTACAGAGTACATCGATTTTTTGTAATGTTTAAAATTTTAATTCTTCTTTTCATTACATAATTCAACCTATGAGTGTATCCGTAGTTTGGAAAACAATGAGGTGAAAAACTCGTATTGGTTCTAAAGTATTTAGCAATTTGCAAACAACTCACACAAAATAAACCTTTTTTGTTGTAATCTATATAATAAAGCACAGTTCTCCGCAACAGCAAAAGCCATTAGAAGTGGGATCGGTTTGAAACATCTATTAAATTTTCCTTCCAAGCCGTAAATAAAGGTGCTATTAAAAAAGTTTCTGTTCGGAGAACCCATTTATGAAATGTATAAGTTTCGCCGGACGGCGAGCCGAGTTGGTTAATTATTTTTTCAGAGCACATGCATCACACGCGGTGGATGGAACCCACGCATTAACTGTTGTATAAAATTCATAACAAACCGTAATGAGTGATCCTCGGTACAGATTTACATTAAAATTTAATTGGATAGAAATACTTATCTAAATTCGTCTGAACCGCTCACTTAATTTATTATTCTCTCGTGATTTGAAAAAACACGAGGTTCTCTAAAGTACAATATTTCATTCGCGGTCGATGAATACAAAAGGTTATCGAAATATTGACTTTTATCAGTCTAACAATATATACACTTGGCTGCACAGGAACAATGTACAGTTAGAGAAGAAAAGACGAGTCAAACAATGAAAGTACATAATATAATTGATTAATAATGGAGTATGTTTCAGTCGTGTTTCTTTTTTCCACATTATATTCGAAATGAAAAAGATCTCCAAACTATTCGCATGTAAAATAACAATAATCACTATCTCTTAAAGAGCTAAGAGTTGGTCTCAAGAGGCTCTCGCTAGATGGCTGGATCAAGGGACAGATTAAAGGATGATTCATATTACACCGTGCCGCCACCGGGCCGTGCGCTCGCCGTGTTTTTCTCAAATTCCGGGGCACGGCCGGGGCACGGACACGGCCCGGTGAAATATGAATTGGTTCATACAAAAGCATACTATGAATATCTTGACCGGGCCCCGGCCGAGGCACGGCCCGGTGTAATATAAATCCACCTTAAGGCGCTACTTCTTGTCACGGCGTGTATTGTCAGGAAACCTCCTGACAAAATGATCAATAATCATGATTATTTTTTGAAATAATAGTTCAAATATTTTTAAATTTTATCAAAATAATTCTAAAGTTTTATTGATTAACGAGATTTACATTCATAACGAGATTTTCAGTAGATCAATTAATTGATCAATTGATCAATAGATCAAATGTAATAGAAATCCTTTGGTGTTGTTATAACAATTACTCCAAACATATCATTATTGAATCTATATATATTGTAGATGTTGATGGATCACTCTTAGGCCTTCATTAGGAGCAGCCATAGCCCAATGAGACGTTCGCTCATCTGACGTAAAAGCAGGAGGATTATATATTTGTATCCCTCTTAGGTATGAACCTCTGAATCTATCCTAATGGCAATGGGTGATCTTTAGCTTTAACTTAAAGTCCTACCACAGAATAGATAATAGTACAAATACGAACCAATCAAGACTGTAAAATGAGGATAATGTCATTAGAAAAGATGAAATAGGCCTTCTTTGATGGTGACTGTGTGAGTAAATCATAATATTGTTCGCAACAATAAACTTTCGTATTCGACGAAATACATTGTTTTGTTATTGTTAAAGGCCAATTGAGTTTCATATTGAGCTTATGTTATTATTTGCTTAGTAGGCAGGCGAGCGGATGTTTCAATTAATTATAGTTGCAGCTAACGCAAGCTGTGTACAGACGAAAAGTTGTATACCTTCAAATATAAAAATACCTACGTATATAAGATATAAACATATCACAAAGTATTACTTTTTAAAATATTAACCTACAAAATAACTCTGTAAGACGATTCTTTTATGTATAAGGGTGCACTTGATGGTGGGCGGCTACCGTCACATGCAATCCTAACGGCGTTTCCTATTAATACGAGTAACGCCATTAGGGTTACAGTGGGCTGCCGATCTCAATTGCATAAATAACAGAAGGTGATGATGGGCAGGTGGCTACCATCCCCTATTAAGACATGAAACGCTACACAGATGCTGTAAGTGCGCTTCCGACCTCAGATTCCGACCCAGAACTATGTCAGGACCCCTGAGACAAAGCACCAAAGCAAGCACCTAACCAATAAGCCAATGGGTTATTTTTTTTTTATTTTAGACTAGCGACTCGCCCCCGGCTTCGCCCGGCGTGCAATTTTTATATATATATGAACATTCCCCGTTTATCCCTCTTTCCAATAGTGAAAACCGAATTAAAATCGGTCTACCCGTTCACGCGTGATGCCGTGACCAGGAGAAATGGGGATTCATTTTTATATATTACACTAGCGACCCGCCCCGGCTTCGCCCGGCGTGCAATTTTTATATAGCCTAAAACATTCCCCGTTTATCCGTCTTTCCATTAGCGAAAACCGAATTAAAATCGGTCTGCCCGTTCACGCGTGATGCCGTGACCAGGAGAAATGGGGATTCATTTTTATATATAAGAGAAGAAGAAGAAGATAGATTTAAATAAACAAATATGAATCTTATTGAAAACACCATGAACTAACAGGACGTGTGCTGTTGTGTTTTGGTGAGTGAATTATATTCCTTATCTTGTATGCGTTGCCCTTCGTCATAGGGTAGCTGATAAACGCCCATTAAGTAGACCGTCATCCTGCCTGCTGATTTTTACATAAAAAATAAATCACATTTCATAATTTATACTGGCGTCCGTGTTCTTTTAGATAAAAGGTACATACTTAGCAAGGGGACTCAGAGCAGGGAAATAAGTTTTAGGTCACTGATACCTGATACGTTTACTAAAAGGGCCAGTTGAAGTTGCGAGGAAGCCTCATAAGGGAACAATCTTTGTTTATGGTTAGCACTAAAACTTATTACTGCAGTCTTAATAGTAATATATTTAAGTCAATGGAATATACCTTTGAATGCCCGTTCTTCATGTGTTGTAACCATAGCACCCTCGTTGCAAAAACATATCAAACCCAGACAAGACGAAGAATGTCACGGCTAAGAAGCTTTCTGCGTCAGATTTTAACAATGACTCGAGTTTTAAAGTGATAGAAAATTCCTGCAAAGCCGCCAACTTAATTACAATAGAATGGAATGTTGCCAGTCAACCTAGTTATCTACATCTTCTATTGTCATCTTTCTTCTTCTAATTTTGATAAATTCTTATTCCAAGTCATTTTCATTTGTTCAAACCTGGAACTATGTTAAACGACAATTTCAGTAAATGGAGGAGGTCTTTCAAATTTCTTCCTGTTGAACTGTAAAACATTTTTATGGCCTAATTGCTTTAATGTACTTTGGAAACATAAATACGTAATATCATTTAACAATACGTTTGTATGGAGATGGCAATGTTGCTACGTATACGTATTCCTCCTCCACACAAAGTAACTGAAAGTGAGCCTGCAGGGCTTCAGCCACAAAAGGATTTTCTGACAACAGCGGTCTAACTATGCGAGAAGTGGGCGATGTGGAGTAATAGCTGGGAGCAGAGGATCTGCAGTGTAACTGCAATTCGAAAATTCGTTAAACTTTTTCGATTTAACTGCTAATAAATAAGAAAAGTTCAAAGTGTTCTGGGAACATCTAAATAAGCGATAACCAAGAAATTGTATGTAATATATTGTTTAATATTGGTTGCTTTATTAAACTTAAAATTCATTGAAATTTTAAATTTAATATTATAGCTGCTGCTAGATACAGTGTTCTCATTTAGTGGCGCAAGAGATAGCAGATAGCAGATAGCTGACTCTTTCTCTGCCTAGTCTTAGTACCCAAGGTATAAGGTAGTTTATGAGGCTCCCTCAACCTTACTGTATATATTCGCATTTTCGAATACTGTTTTCGATGAAAACCCTCATAATAGGTACCTGTTTTGAAACAATATTATAAAGGATAAGTTAGAATTGAAAACTATTTTATATCATCAGCTAGCAGGAGTACTATTGAAACATTGAGATTCCTGTTACAAAATCGGGATTATGCAGAAAAATTTATTTTAGGTAGGTAATTCGATTGCTTTAATCAGTGTAAACACACTCTCATACACGCATACACACATGAAATTCTGACTCCTGCAGTACGGGGTATCCTAGTACAGGGGTAATCAAATGTAAGATGAATAAGACAATAAAAAATTTATTATGATTATTGATTATTCATAGAAGTATCGATTACGATTACATCAGTATGTATGTAGAGATAATTATTACGGATCTCAAGCTGGTAGAAACTGTAGCAATGTGTTGAAGATTTTATAACAGATGCACGAATGCACGTGTGCAAGTACCGCTCGTTGGGAGGGGTAGCCCGAATCGAAGTCCGACCGGTTCCGAGATATGATTATAATGCTAATGGAATGTTTTACACCTGTCGCGCACAAAAATAGCCCGCAGTCTCCTTTTATCTATATTAATTTACTCAGAGGTAATTTCTCCTTTTTCTTATAACATGTCAAGTTTTCATCCTAAGATCCCACCTCGACATGGCCTCGGGCGAGGAGTTAATTGAATACAGAGTGTTTTGTTTACTGCGAAACGGAATAAAATGAGCGAATTTATAAATTTATACAGCCGGGGCTTTGCGATGCAATATAAATGCTTCCAAATATGAACTCGCCATAATATGTTTAATTGTTGAAAAATGTATGCACATTTTAATAAGATCGAAAATGTGGGGCAACAATTTTCACTATTGTGTAAACAATCTATGTACAAGTATATGCAAGCCGGGAACGAGTCGCTAGTAGGCATCGAAATATAATATAACGTTCCTAGTACTTTTAAGTTATAATTTATAAAGAAAAGACAAAGTCAAGATGAAAAGGTATTAATATAAAAATGAATCCCCATTTCCCTTGGTCACAGAATCACGCGTGGACGGGTAGACCGATTTTAATTCGGTTTTCACTAATGGAAAAAGGGATAAACGGGAAACCGGGGGCGGGTCGCTAGTAATACATATAAATACTAATACTAGCATTATCTCTGTGTTAAAAACCTAACCTGTGTTATAAACTCACTACACTGGTAATGGCAAATGCTCCTCTCTAATGCGTGGTGAATTTCTCCTAATGCGTGGTGAATTTTACCATGACAGATGTTTACTATAACAGATGTTAAAGTTTCTTGAGTGGTTAGACACGCCTCAGTCTATTTCCTAGAAGTTTGAATGCTCTTAATCTTCTTTTCTGTTATATTTGTGTCAGATTTCAGTATCAAACGATATTGACGATAAACTAATTTGGATCGTTCCCGCGATACTGCGCTATTTTGTGGGTCACTCGGTTGGAGAAAATGGGATTATAGATTTGATTGCCGGATAAAAAGTAAACACGTATGTTATACTCGTAGACTGTGTTTGTTTCATATAAAGTGAACATGGCGAGAATTAGGTAAACAAAACCTTGTTCTTTTCTATACATATAATAAAATCGTAAACGAGCCGTGATATTGTAAAAAATAACCGTTTGTACACGTTGTATGTACGTTACCGAGGTAAAAAAAAGTAGTTACTAGAATGATTGTTTATTTGTCTGTGTGTTGTGCACGCTAATCTCAGCGACAACGGCTTAACTGATTTGAATGCTGTTTTCACTGCCGTTTAGTGTTTGTTTCATTCTAATCGGATTACAAACAAAAAAGTTACGCGTTATACCATATACCACGCGTGCGAAGTCGCGAGCTCAGCTAGTATCTAATATTTTATGTATCTTTATATATAATATATATTTTTATATATAATTTTATATATAAATGTAATACGCGTTTTCATCCGCTTTTTAATTCAAATTGACAAAGGCATGCACAATGCACATGTCGGCTCGTTAGGCCACCCTCGGTCATTGTCGATTTATTTTTATATGATTTGAAAATAATAATTACTAACAAACATTTTTTATGAAAATTGTTCTATTTATTTTCCTTCAATACATTTCTCGCTAAACGACAAAATATTTTAGCCTTGGATATAGTTGGATAGATGTTAATCAACCTATTCTCTTACGACCGTCAAAGCGATTAATAGAAAAAAAACGTTTAAATGAAGTTATTTACAAACATCGAATCGTTCAAAATTACAATTGCCCCAATTCGAACCAAGCTGCATATTCAGTTATTAGATTTCCAGTTGCTCTATAATTGACTTGAAATGAAATCTGAAATGCGGGTCGTTGATTCCTATCCGCTTTGTACTAACACAGTAAAGGAAATTATTTGCTTACAATTTGTTTGAATATTTGTTGATAAAATTCGATTTTTATTCGTATTCGGCATTCTCATCATCTCAGGCGTAGAACGTCCACTGCTTGACAAAGGCTTTCCCCGTAATTTTCCAAGAGGACCGATGTCCACCTTGTAGGTTGACGTCCTACGCTTCGCTTGTCGGTCCGTGTCCTCCACTCGAGAACCTTCCGACCCCAGCGGGCGTCGGCTCTCCACACTATGTGCCCTGCTCACTGCCCAATGGACTAATGGCCTTCATGATCAGCTCGTTTAGCTAGGAAAAAATGGTATCAGATGCAAAGGTAAGCCTAGTTTCAGACCATAGGTCATTAAAAACAAAAAAAATGCAATCTCTTCAACTTCATTATATTAGTATAGTGAAAATTCTTGCAATTTATGACATTGTTAATGTTTATAGAGAGCTAGAACTTTGAACTTTCTGCCAATTGAAATACGTGCGAAATTGTAAAGTATGTCAATGCTTAAATAGGGAAGTAGGGTAGGACGTACGCGCCCTGTACGGGAGCAGCGTCCTTTCAAACTTCCGCTCCATTCACAGTATTTCTATTCACTTGACACTTGGCATCCAACACTTTCAACAAACAATTCAATCAATGAAAATTTACATTTTAACTACACTAAGTTACTTGGGAGGCGTAGTACGCGTAATAAGTTCCACTCCAGCACTGGCACTGGAATAATGTAAACATGTTTCGATCCAGTACAGCTTCCAATAGGCTTATTCAGTTATCCACAAAGATTTTTGTCAAAATTTTTAGTCGCCTCCTCTATTCAAAACGCGAAACATTAATTTTTTGTGCGAATGTGTAGTCATCTCGACAAAGTAGGAATGACTACTGGATAAAAATTGATAGATAGACCGTTTAAATGAGTCCTCGCCCGCACGGTACAAATTCCTCGGCCGCGGGGAATGACGACAAGACTGAGAGAGGTGCGGGCGGCCCCCTTTGTCGTCATACCCCCCTTGTACCTCGCGGGCGAAGACACATTTAAACGGCCTATATCTTTATAAATTATAGCTTATGTGTTATTCCTTTACTAGCGACACTTCGCACTTCGCACGGATGCCATTTTTTTCCTGCAAATTATTTAAACAAACTTTCCTTGAGCAAATTATTTTAACAAATCCGTTGAGTGATATAAGAAGAAGTTAGCGGATAAACTTATAGCGACCATATTTTATAAATGTATTAGATTCTATTGAGGTTGGCCCCCTGCATCCAGTAGACTGTCATGTCGGCCTCTTACATAAAAAAAATTACAGAATGTTTAAAATCTAAAATTAGTTGGAGGAATCTCGAAAAAAGTTATCAGCTGCACACTAACGGTTAAAAAAACAAAAAGGAAGATGCTCCATTAGTACCCAATTAAGGCGAATGGTGTTTTAGAGGCAATTTTATGACTTAGATCTATAAATACATAAATATTATTATATAAAAATAAAGTCTTATTATGTAGGTATACATAATAGTGTATTTCTATTAATACATAAATACGTAATAAATTGGTAATATGTTTTTTATACATGCTAACAATTATCGTAAATATGTAATTTGAAAACTGGGTTTTCATTGTCTTTTTTTGATTAGAACTTCATGAGCCAGGAATCTCCTTTTAAATTAATGTCTGCATTAGGAGAAGTACGCTCCTTCGTTCATCATTTGAATACAACCAAGGATTCTATATTTATCCATATTGAAAATATAAATATGTCCATATTGAAGATAATTATAAGAAAAATGAATATATAAATATAATATTATAAATGTGAAAGTAACTCTGTCTGTTTGTTACCTTTTCACGCCTAAACTGCTGAACGGATCATATAAAATTTTGTATAGGTACACATTGTCAGGGATGTAAGAACGGACATATGTTTCATCCAGAAAAAAAGTACTGTTCCCGAGGGATCATCTAACTCCTGGCAAAGCTATAACTGCAATAAAGATGTAAGGCGTTACATTGCTCATATATACTCGTATACTAATTTTATTTTTCAACGCGAGCGAAGCCGAGGGCACCAGTTAGTATAAAATAAAGTCACACTGTTTTTTTTTCCACCTTCCCCCAAAAATGACCTCCCATATACAGATTTCATCCATTCACGTCAAACCTCTGCGTTTGTGTCACAGAAATAGATATGTGTACCTTTCAACTTAATCGGTCTAGTAGATTCCGAGATAATTGACTGTGATCGACGGACAGACGGACACACGAGTGATCCTATAAAGGTTCCGTTTTTTATTCGGACGTACGGAACCAACAAAGCAAATACAGAAATCCAATCCAAAAACCACAATGCAACCAAATAATAATAATTGTTAATCGAAATGAGTAGGTACTTGAAGTCTGTATGCTCCGTCGCTAGCAAAAATAAAATAAATCTTTTTAAGGCATACATCGAAAGAGGTTGAATGTCGTAAGTTGTGAACAAATTTAATGTATCTATTCTATATCTGTCAATGTCAACGAAGGTCTAAGTAAGATTTATCATTGCAAGCAGCTGTTACTCAATTCATTTGAATGAGTGAATGAATGAAATATGAACTATTACTCAATAAAATGAAGAATCAAAACTGCTTAAATACTACAAAACCTTACCTATCCATTTAAAAGCTGTCCACTGTTTATTAAAAACGTTTTTTAATTATGCCATCCATACAAACTGTAAATGATCACACTTATGTAACTAGAATTAGGTTGAAAAATAAATTAGTTGTTACCACGGTTAAGGATTTATTCCATCTACCCATTGCACCAGGATTTATTCACATCTAATACTAAATGTGGTGAATGAACGTCACGATTTTGAATAGTAATTAACCCATTTAGAAATAAATTATAATAAAAAAAAATATATAATATATTTAGGGTAATTAACATTTAACAGGAGTAATTGTAAATAGTCATCAAAAAGAATGGAATCATCAAAAACCCTCTCCTAGTGACCACACCCCACCAATTCAACCACGGGGTGGGGATATAAATTTAAATATAGATACATTTCAGCAGTGCTGCCATTTTAGCGCTTTCGCCGCCAGATCTAGCGGAATTTTAGGGTAATCAACTCCCAATATTGGCAGTTGACTCCTAGCGGAAAATCTAGCGCTTTATCGAAATGATTGTTATATTATACCATACTTATTATTCATAATCATTTCAAAACGAACTTTATTTCCACCGAATGCTTTTAGACTTATTCGGGGTAATTGAAAATGTATTTATGGCACACGATGCAACTTTTAAACTTGTTGCGGGGTTTCCGGAGCGGTTTCGCATTAACAGGTTGAAACTTAAATACCGTCTCATATTTATAAACTATTATTAAACAATTGCTCTTATTCATTCATTGTGTGTGATCGTACTCTTCTAACGTGCCGTTGTTTATTTATCGTGTTTTTAAAGTTATATTTAAGTTTTTCAAGTTTGGTAGAATACACATCGATGTGATTGACATCATAGACGAGCCATTAAAAAGAAAACATCTTACAAACAACACTATAAAACTGAATGGGAATGTAATCCCAATTTCCAAGAAATTTTTGTTCAGAACGAAAACGATAGGTACTTGAAAAGAAAAATCTATACCTACAAGCACATTTTTTTTTGTCAATCAAACAATATGGTTGTTATCTGGAACGCATCTATTTAACTCCCTAATTTAAAAATAACATTAAGATTTAGCGCTTTTTTTAATCACGCTTGTTTAGCGGAATCTAGCGATTTTTTTTAACTGATTTGGCGCCCAACACTCAAATGGACCTGCCAGTCGACAAATCAATCAGTCTCGCTCGAGAAGTCGAAAAGTGCAGAAGTGAAGTGCAGTGATGTGGGGTACTTTTTCTTCTAACACGGACTACACCACTGAGGATGTCAACCGCAGTTGTTGACGAAACGTTTGGAAGAATTTCCAACAGACCTGGGCCATCATCCCGGAAACCCACAACTCATATGGATACCGGCCGAGAAAACCTACATTCTACTACTGCCTAAAGAATTATGAAGAGACCGAAACAGGTGGAAATCTGAAGGTTTAAGTAAGGTCTGCCCGGCGATAAAAGCTCATAATGAAAAATGCCCTTCCAACCCCATCATACACAAAGCATGACCTTATTGCGAGTTAACCCGGGTTATGGCACAGTCTGTGAAGCCTGACTGACCTTTGACCCCGACCTTTTTCGCACGTTCTTATCGTACGTGATCTAGTTTTTATCACCAGTTATCAATCTTGTTTTAATCTCATCAGTTGTTGGCAGTAGAGATCCGAATCGATGGTTTAAATAGTACGTCCATAGAGATTTTATTATATTACAAGTTTATATGTACATACTATATGAGAAAAGATTTTTTCCCCGACCTAATATATAAATATTATAAATACAAACAACTTTTTTTATTGATAAATTAAGAAACAAAATTGTCTATATTTTTGTTTGTATCGTATTTAGATCCACGAAGCATTCGTGGCCTTCGAAATACTGTATTATTATTTCTTACAATAATGTTTATTATGATAGTAATAAATAAATTTGTGGCAGTCACTCATCTCTTTTTATTCCTACTAATATTCAGATGCCAACAAAATATGCTCGGAACCAGCATATTTTGTAGCTCCGAAATATAGTAATTTGTATAGCAAATGAAATTTCAAAAACTTCGCGTAACTAAGTTGCTTCAGTAAATTTGGTTAATATTCAACGTGCTTACAATTCGCTATTAAGCCTATATTAATTATTAAGTTTGAAGCACAAACACAGGCGATAAGAAAGTTAAGCTGCAGCAAGCTGGTGGCCTAAATAATAGTTACCATGCGGCTCTATAATTTCACTCCAAAACTAAGTAAATTCGAAACTTGGTTTTCATGTAACAAAAGTTATCGTGCTTAATATGATTTCAGCTTAGATTTTAAGCACGTCGACTTGAGATTTCATACACATATGTATATGTGTGTGCACAGATTTGTAGATATCAAAACTTTTATATTGTAATGTTTAACAATATTCAATACAAATTCTCAGTATAATAAACATAAAAGACAAATATAGTTATAATAGTTATATAGCCGTCGCTAAATCACGTGATACATGTCCATTTCTGTATCACTGAAAACGTGTATGCAAAATTTCATGCCGATCGATAAAATACTTTCGGAGATAACCTATTTTGAACAAAAGAGCATAATATTTTTTATAGTTAATATCGGCGACAGTTTTCAATTTATTTTGGTCAAGCCATTCTATGGTTGACTTGATTGTTTTGTTGATGTCAGATTCATGATTCAATTCATTATCTTTAGTGTCAGTGCTTACAACAATAGATATATCGTCAGCAAAAAGAATACTTTCAAATTTAGTTATATTAGGTATGTCATTAACATAAATTAGAAATAATAATGGCCCCAGAATACTTCCCTGTGGCACACCAACCTTATTGACTCTGTGTTCGGAAAAAAATGAAACAAATTCTCTATTTTTGTTGAGTCTTTTCAGTTCAACTTGTTGTTTACGGTTAGTTAAATATGATGTTATCCAAGTAAGATTACTCATTATCATTACAATATTATTTCATTACGGAAATTTGATTTTTTTTTTTTTTTTTTATGTAAAGACTGTATTTAATTTTGGTAATAATATTTACAAACTCATCCCATATGTATGCTTTATTGCATTTTTTATAACTGGAATTAATTTATAGATGCAAAAATATAGGATTGCAAGCGTTTTTTACTGGGAATCAGATAAAAACGGAAAAAATAAATAGGATCTCCAATATTCCTCCAATAGGAACCAGCCTAGATCCACCTCGACCCTCGGCAAATCTATGCACGATATTTACGATGTATTTTTATAGATTTAAAACTAAATGTTCACGTTTTCTTAAATTGATATAATGATAATCTAGATTTAGATTTGAATATTTTTATAATTACATAGAATTAAATAATTTAATTAAACCAATCCAATAAATAATTTATAATATTAATAATTGATGGCATCCTCTTTTGAACCTCCATTGTTTTCACGATACTACAGTAAACAACAAGCAAAATTTGTTATTATAAAAATATTGTAATGGTTTGTTTACGGAATTTTATACCTTTGGGACGAGTTTTCATGGGACGAGTACGGAACAACCCGTAGGTATCAAATTAAATACAAATAAGAAAAAAATCCGTTTGTATTTTTACGATCTTTCAGCCCAAACACTCCAAGTACGTAAGTACACTTTGTAATGTCATCCATCAATGTCACTTTTTCACCATAATATAGAGAGTGAAATCCTGTGTAAGCATAAGAAAACGAGAAATGTTAAAATTCTCATTTTTACATAGACACGATTTTAACTAGATTTTGTCCGCGACTTTTCTTAAGTGTTTAAAACATTTATTCAATCTTTATTGCTCCTATATTTTCATCGGGGGTTGAATCTTTATTTAAAATTTCAGATGATCCTTCGGGAACAGTACTTACTTATTCTGGATGAAAGGTACCTAACCTATGTGCTGTCCTACATCCCTACCGAATGATCTGTTGTGTAATTAAGACATGAAAGCGTAACAAACAAACAAACTTTCGCATTAATAATATTAGTTAGATTTAAATTTTAAATTTTCAAATTGCATTTTTTTTTAATGTTAAGATCGGCAGACATGCTGACGGTCCACTTGATGGTAGGTGGCTACCGTCGCCTATAACACAAGCAACGCCAAGCCTGCTGCAAGTGCGCTGCCGCCTACAGTAGGATTAAGGATAAGGGATTAGGAGGGAATAAGGAAATGGGCTCTGGCATCCCTTACTCACTCGCCGAAACACAACAGCACACGTGCTGTTATTTCAAGATGGTCTAATTAATTATCACTGTGTATGTCTTAATTAATATCATAAATACGAAAGTTTCTATGTTTGTTTGTTGTTACAGTAGCTAATAAAAAAAGTTAAAAAAATAAGGAAGAATGTCCCTGACAAGTGTATAATATGCATGATTTTAATACAATAAACAAAATAATATATAAATAAAAATGAATACTTGGACAATTTCATAGTAGTCTAAGCAAAGTAATAAATAGACGAAATGCCTTCACGTTTATTTCTCACGTACGCGTTTTCCATTCGATTGGAAACTAATTAAATTCCTTCTTCTTAGGTGCTGGCAATAAATCTTTAATAACGACTTTATGGATCACGAAAAAATCACGAAGATCTCATGCATAAAATTAATTAGCTCCCTTCTTTTTCACGTACTTTTGAATCGGCCAAGGAACGAAGCAATCTTTTCGCGTACGTTCCATAATTTGAATTAAACTTTTTTCTTAAGAAATAGCTCCAATGAGAATTTGCCTTTCTGTGAGAGAATGAGAAACCCTTTTTTATATACGCTTGGCATGGATGCATTTTTTTTACCTGCAAATTATACACACAATCCTTCCTCGTTTATCAACCTTTCCATTGGTGAAAATCGCATCAAAGTCCGTTGGGTGGTTTCGCATTAGAAGAAAAACAGACAGAAGCGAACAGTAACTTGATTTTTTTATAATATGAATAATATAATATTATGTATCCTACTAATATAAAACTTCTGAATGGATTAGGATGAAATTTGGCGAACAGATAGTTTATTACCTGGATTAGCATATAGGACACTTTTTATCCTGGAAAAATGTTAGATTCCCGAGGGATTGTCTAAAAATATTAAAAAATCTCAGCCACCGTCATCGTCACAGTGATAAAGATGTCAGCCGTTATTTAGCTGTTATATTTTTCATTTTTCATAAAAAATAGAATTTCAGACGAAGTTGCGGGTGGTCCTAGGATGTAATCTCCGAAATAGATCACCATGAAATGTTTCATAAACGTTGTCAGATGTATAGAATAGGACATAGGGTAGGTACCTTTCATCCAGATAAAAAGTATTGTTCCCTAGGGATCATCTGATAAAAATATAAGAACAAAAAAGATTGAATAAATGTTTCGACGTCTAAGAAAAAGCGGCGCAGACGTACATAAGAAATAAATGTGGCGTTTGGTCACACAAATACATTTTTACATATTTAATTCCGCTCAAAATTGTCACTCTGCAAACATAAAGCTTCTTTATTTATTTTTTGTTTAAATGGACTTCTTTATAAAAAGGTAAGTGATTTGTTGTCCCAGTTCGCCTGAAACCCGCATGGGAATATAACTTTGGAATGATTATAATTGATATTTCCTGTTAACGTCCAAAGGGATTATTATTAATTTAAAAGATGATTTATTAATTTGCTTGACTTGCCCCTCAATTGATTTGATTGTCAATGTACATTATTAATAATTATGCTCATTAATAATTACCGAATATTACACAGATTGAAAACACTTTTTTTTATTCAATCAAATTTGAGAGTGGATATTTTTTGGAAAATATCAATTTAAATAAAATGTTGTTTATTTTACTTTGAAATTTATATCTATAGGTACAAATTATAAAGTAAATTTCTCCGCTAACTTCCTTTAACTAAGTAAACCAACTAAAGGATTTTGCTTTCGCTAATGGAAAAAGGATAAACGAGTAAGGATTGACGGTAATTTTTTTGTGCGAAAAACTGAACACAGTGCCTCCATCTGTATAGGAAGCTCCGTCTTGCCCGTCTAAACTAATTACTTAATTGACATCATATAATTAATTTTTATTTTATTTCGTTTAACTGATTCTTTTTTGTATTTTTGTATTGCTTACTTGCTTTATGTAATCCATTTTTATATTTTGTGGATTACTACTAATTAATTTTAATATTCGTATAATTGACTTAATTATAATCTCTATATATAAAAATGAATCCCCATTTCTCTTGGTCACGGCATCACGCGTGAACGGGTAAACCGATTTTAATTCGGTTTTAACTAATGGAAAGAGGGATACACGGGGAATGTTCTTATATATAAAAATCGCATCCCGGGTAAACCGGGGTCGGGTCGCTAGTTGAAAATATTTCATTATCTGATCTTCATATTTATTATCAGAATGTAAGGGGACTACGGACAAAGGTGTCGCGTTTCTTAAGTAATTTGGATTATACAATCTAAATTACGAAATAGCACGATTCTGCAAATTGGAACTTTTTCAATTTTTAACAAAATATTTCAAGAATAAATTGGTTGGAACCCTTATCGTTGGTATTAATGTGGGTCGCGAACTATTTCTGATCTATCCAATTTCGTACACCCGAATTTCAGGAAAATCTGTTCGATTTTCTATTCAGCGACATCGTTCAAAACCAGGCCATTGTTTCATTTTAACTTACACTTTGTAGAATTTGGTAATTAAAGTCTTTCTTAATTTTAGTAATTTCTTGTGATTCGAAAATTAAAAAACTTAATCCCTTTCAAACCTAAAATATCTATGAAACCAAATTACAAGATTAAAAGATTTTGAAACAGGCAAACATCAAAACTTTCGCATTTTCCTATCCACTCCTAATCCCTTATCCTTAATCCTACTGCAATCGGCAGCGCATTTGCAGCAGCTTTGGCGTTGCTTGTTATAGGCGACGGTAGCCACCTACCATCAAGTGGACCGTCTGCCTGTCTGCTGACCTTAACATAAAAAAAATATATTATAATATTAGTAGGATTATATATGTGCATCCATCCATCCAACACAGCTACGAGAAACCTGTCATTGTGATTTAAAATACTTAACTCGAAATCATAAAATGGTTTTACAGACTGTTTTACATTCACTAACATTATAAACTAACAAGGGTCTAATAAATCTCTATTCCAGTTAAGTGAAAATTAAATGGCAACTCATATGTAGTATTGCTTTTTATTTTATGTTGTATTTTGTTTATTTGCCTAATTAAAATATATAGGAAACGAAATGAATGATTGGAAATTTCATTTTTATTTTAATCATTAAAATACAGTGTTTTAATGACAGTGACATTGTTTTGAATGGACTAACTGGCCTGTTTTCGACAAAAAAAATATATCAAAAGAATACATAAATATGTAAGTACTAGGAAGTAAACAAATCATAATACACGAAGCTAATAGGCCTAATGATTATCGTAATCTCATTAAGAGTTGGCAATATTTCATTAAGAGTTGACCTTAAACTTAATAGATATCTATTTTTATAATGTTTTCGATAAAACCTCATGTAAAAGTTTTACTCTGAGCAAGTATTACATCACACATAAAAAGTAAAAAATAAAATAATAAACTGTATGCATTAAAAATACATACATTCACTAATCATTAAATGGAATTATTTCATTTACAGAATTGGTTTACAATTCACGCCGTAATACCATCATAACTTCCAATTCAGGCAACAACAGAGTAAAACTAATATATGGATAAACTTCATAATTTGTGGAGTTCCTCGAGCGATTATTGGGCCTGGAATCCTTCCTGCACATTGTCCTCTTTTGTTGAGAAGGGATACTCTTGCTACGCTATTTAGCGTCAGAGAATATTACTATATGGTAATGTTTTCGTGTCGTGTCAAATTACATAAAACACTAGCTGTTCCCCGAGGCTTGGCTTGTCTTAAAATTTGACAGCATAAAAATGTTATCTATGGAAAAATACTCGTGCATATTTCGTGCAAACTTTCATAGTGATCACATACCTAAACCATGTTTATTTATTTTATTTATTTAATTAGGTTTCATACAGTCTTGTGTCCTATACTATACAAATAGACCTAACGAATTATATTTTATTCTATTGTAACAATCAATCTGCAAAAAACCAAACACAAGAGAAGAAATTAATGGTTTGTGTTAAGGGTTAATTCACCGACATTTTAAAGGCAGTATAGTTGTGTAATATATAGCCTTTTTGCTGTCTGTTTTTATTTTAAATTGCTTATCTTTTTTATAAAAAAAAATTCCTTGTCAATCAATCATTCCGATTTTGTCAATCAATCAAAAAATTCATTGTCAATCATCAACCAGGTTCGTTCCGCTTTCTTCAGAGGCTGTTTTCGTTACCGTGCCTCGAAATGTTAATCATAATCATAATCATTTATTTGCTGAATATAGGTTACAATGATTTTACAATAGATTTTTCTCGCTACATGCAAATGTTGGAATAATCTTCCGCTCCCGCTACGCGATCTTACATCTCTGGGATGTTTTAAGAAACGACTTCGCTCATCACTAATGGATCTGCAGAGAAACGCTTAAGTCTTTGATTCACGGGGACGGGTGGTGACAGTTTATGGGGGTGGCCGGTCCATTTGTTGTACATTCTCGTGTGCTATTGCATATTTACAGTGACGTTGCCATATAGATAACTAGCGGGTGAAATCCTTCAATAGTTTTTAAGAAAATTTGCAATAATTTCAGCCATTGATAATCGTGTTCTGAATTGTCCCGCGTATAAATGTTTTTTTGTTTTTGTTTTCTTTTTCTTCGAATATCTGGTCCCTGGCAGAATATCAGTGTTTAGGTACCACAAGTGTATACTAAGCCAGGGTTCCTTTTCCTCTTGTTACTTGTTTATATATTTGTTTGTTTGTAATTATTATTTGTTCATATATGTATATTGTGTGTATTAGAGGAATAAAAGATGCTTTCTTTCATTGTTTCGGTTTTTGTTTCATTTGTGCGATTAAAAAAATGTTTTAAATATTGCTAAAATAGTCTTTTTCCGTCTTCCACCATTTTCAGTTTTACAGTTTGGTTTAAAAAACCAAACAGCTATTTAATGGTATTAAAAATATATATTTGCATTTTTTTTATATAATATATCCATTTTTAGGGTTCCGTACGTCCGAATAAAAAACGGAACCCTTATAGGATCACTCGTGTGTCCGTCTGTCCGACCATTCCCCCCCCCCCCCTTATCTCCGAAACGTCTGAACCTAAAATTTTGAAAAAATACAGAAATTAGTTTTATACTTATAGATTATTATAGGAAAACCTATATAATGGTAAATCACTCAATATTGTGCGGATAGGTAACATCGTACGGAACCCTCTTCACGCGAGTTCAACTCGCACTTGTCCCGTTTTTATAAATAAACTAGCTTTTGACCGCGACTTCGTCCGCACGGTTATAAGGAATGTCCTTTTCTGAACCCTGACAATCTGTAAGCAAAATTCCACGTGATCGGTTGAACGGTTTTGGAGTCCATCTACTTACATACACACATTGATTTTTATTTGTTCTAAATTAATTCTCTGATGATATATACAAAAATACACTAATTGCTCCAATAAAATAAATAACAGAGACTCTAAATTGTATTATTATTTTTTGCAAGGCAAATGAGTCTAGTCCATGAGCAGCTCTTCCCTAATGTTAGTTCAACAAAGTCGGTCAACAGGAATGGTCTCACTACTTATTTCAAATGAGCTCATTTTTGTAGGAAGTTAAGAAAATAGACTTGTACAAGCTGACGGCTAAAAGGAGAAAGAAATACTAATAAATCGCGACGATTTGGTCGTGCCAATAAAAAGCATAATTTTTATAATTTTGGATTTGTTTCTGATATTTCTGTCCCGCTCTAGCTATTTGTGTCTCTCTCTTAACACTATACACTTTTTTTTTAATTATTAAAAAATAATCTACAGCACTATTGATTTGGAAAAATCATATAAATATTGTTACGTGCGGGGTGAGTCAAACTGCCGTGTAAGGACGAAATGAACTATTTATTTCCACAAACCAATGTGACTTCCAAAAGGGCTAAACTTGTCCGATAAAACCGTTAAACTTGCCAAAAGTCGTCAATGATTCCCTTAATGA
Organism: Bembecia ichneumoniformis; assembly: GCA_910589475.2. Lineage (NCBI taxonomy): Eukaryota > Metazoa > Arthropoda > Insecta > Lepidoptera > Sesiidae > Bembecia > Bembecia ichneumoniformis. Next base: position 3,263,987 of record OU342520.1, read on the forward strand.
GTCGCTGGTTTACTGTCATAGGTAACTTCACAAAAGCTCCGAAGAGTCGCTTTCGAATCGCTGTTACGCAGCGATTCGAAAAGTCCCGCCCGCCGGCTCTCTTATTTATATTTGGCGTCAAACGTCTCGATCTATTTCGATATTACTAGAAATATAAACGAAATTGTAAACACGGAATTTTTTCTATTCTGTGATAATAAACACGTCCATTGAAAGTCCGGGAATGCTATTTCTGTTGAATGTGAACTCTATGTTGTAAACATAAGGACCAATTTCCTTTGACACTAACGGGGAAGTGGCGTGACTACTATCGATAGGGTGGGACCTTCGAGGCTTTCGGCCGCGGCGCGAACGCTTTTTTCAGAAGGTTCCATGGTTAGTCGTAACAATATAATGGCGCTCCCGTTGTCCGTTACAGTTATTTTTGTAATTTACCATAACTTAGAACTTTAGATTAGAATTTTTAGAATTACATATGTATTTGACTTATAGTTTTATTCTAGGTGAATTGCACTGTATTGTGTCGCAACAAGAGTCGCTATTTATTTGAAAGACTTCGCGTAGTGAATCTTCTGTACTAGTACTATTATGTTTTCTAAATGTTACGGGAAACTTCTTACAATACATCAGTGAAAACCGATTAAGCCGATTTCAAATCGATTAAGCCGTGCACAAACGCACAAACGTACACACAAAAATTCTAACTATTTTTTTGAACTCACTTACTGTACAACGTGTACAAATTGTTTATTTATTTATTTTTTTGAAAAAATATTTAATGTACAGATACGTTTCTGAGATTAACGTGTACAAATACACACAGACAAAAATTGTAAAAACTATTTTTTTTACCTCGATAACATAAGTACAACGTGAACAATTTGATTTTTTAAAATATTTAATGTAATACGCCTCGTATACGATTTTATTATATGTATGTATATACATAGAATAAAAGAATAGGTATAAATTAGGAATATTTAGTGGAAATGAAATACCTATGTATTGATCCTAACAGTATCCAATATTTATTATATGTTTATATCATAGATATCTGAAATCACTATAATCTCTGTGGTTTGTATATTTATTTTAAAATTGTACTCGGGGGACACTTCTCTTTTATCGTTCGTCATTTGAGTGATGATACGGCACTAATTTCGATGGCTCATACTTTATTGTGTCGTATGTGTGAGAACAATATTCATTCATAAAGGGTTAAACTGCTCTCTGTCAAAAATTAACAGAAAATACATTGTGCTTTTTAGATAGGCACTTGAGTTGCAAGTGCTATCTTTATCTATTCTATACAAATAATAAAATCGTAAACATTAAATATTTTTTCAAAAAATAAAAAAAATAAAAAACAATTGTATTAATGTTACCGAGATAAAAAAAAATGTTTTTAGAATTTGTGTCTGTTTGTCTGTGGGTTCAGAAACGCTTAACCGATTTCAATGCGGTTTTCACTGATGTAGCTAATGTAGCAAGCTTTAGTGTTTGTTACATTCCAATCAAGAAAGTTACGCGCTATACCGAATACCACGCGTACGAAGCTGCCGGCTCAGCTAGTAACTCATATATGTATTTTCTAATTTTTCAACGCAGACGAACTCGCCGGCACCATCTAGTCATTAATAAAAAAAAACTCAAAAAATAACTTTTCTTCGCATTCTTTGGTAAAAGCGGAAACCGTATATAGTACATATAACTAAAGATTGTGTTCGACATATGTAGGCTGATTTTGTAGTTTTTTTAAAATAAAGGTCTTGATATCGTTGCTTATAAACATAAGCAGGGCCATAGGTGCAAGTGCGCAGTCGACCTTAGTGAGATAAAGGATAAGGGGTTAGGAGAATATAGAGAAATCGGCTCTGGAAGCCACAAGACAGACGTAGGATGAGTGATTAGGGTGCTTGCTTCTAGGGTTCCCGGGTTCGATTCCCAGCAGGGTCAACTTTGAAAAATGAGCCTTGTTCTGGATCTGGAAAGTAGTGGCAGGGCACACTGCATCTGGCCGCAGAAACCACTCCCTTACAATAGACCACCGTGAAATAATGGCACTTGTATTGTTGTGTTGTGAGTGAGTAAGTGATGCCAGATCCCATTTCGCTATCTCCTCCTAATCCCTTATCCTTAATCCTACTGTAGTCGGCAGCGCACTTGCATAACTTTGGCGTTGCTTTTGTTATAGGTGACGGTAGCTACCTACCATCAAGTAGACCGTCAGCCTTGATGATCTTAACATTAAAAAAAAACCATAAAATAGCGGGGATAGATTACGTTAACAGAAATGTGCATCAAACTTATATATTGCAGTCTCAAATATTGTAAAATATGCATGTTTAAATTGAGTAAAATTCAGTACTAAAATAAAAAGTTATTACGTAACGAGATTGTCCTAAAAATATCGACTTCATGCTCAACTGGCCTCACGGGCTATCGCCCGGCTTTCATCAGCTTTCGCTGATCGCTCCGGAATGGTCTCGGAGATGGCTATGTTAGGCGACTTTAGTTTGAATGGCGCTTGTAATTTGAGGGTCCATTTTCTTTCATTATTAAAATACGAGCTTTACAAGCAACTTTTTCTGCAAATTGTGTACACAAATCTTTCTGGACTATCGCTCTTCCTATTAGTAAAAATTGTATTAAAATCCGTTCGTGTTATATTATAGATTACAGAGGCGTGTTATTTAGGCAATATTTAATGCTTGAAAATATTTTCCACTAGAATTACAACTTATTGTGAATTTGTAATTGTGTTTCGATACAATTCTTTATTCTTATATAAGAAATAACTTAAGACATTAATATTTTAGCTGATTTATTTAAAAATTTTGCTCTAACGACATCAACTAAAGTCAATGATGAAATCAAGTAAGCTTTGCTCCCCCGGCCTGTGTCTGTATTTCCGAACTCATACAACCCAAATCTTTTCAAGATCTTATAACATAAAACATAGTTATAACAGTCTGGACTCACCTTTAGAGTTATATTTTGCGTAATATAAATAGCGTCCTAACTTTAATAAATTATTGATTAAACGTTTAATATTAGAATTTGTAGTACCCAATAACGGTGAAGTCAATTTATTTTTAAGTAGGCTCAGTCCGGGTGGAACGAATTCTACCTTAATATATTATACCTAAGCGTGATCTTTACGGTGCCCTTTTTAGCATTAAGGTTAATAAATGTGGTTCAAAAATGGCATATGAAAAACGTACACGTTTTTAATTTTGCTATTTCCCGCAGCTCCTCTTGTGCCATACCTATATATAGTTATCTATCTGTATACTAACATTATAAAGAGAAAAGATTTGTATGTATGTATTTTTGTATGTTTGTAATGAATAAACTCAAAGACTACTAGACAGATTTTAAAAATTCTTTCACCTGTAGAAAGCCACATTATCAACGAGTAACATAGGCTACTTACCTTCCCCCATCTCACCCCTTTACCCCCCTCCATACAAAATTGCCGTTTTTCACGAATAATATTTTATAAAGAGACGCGGACGAAGTCGCGTGCAACAGCTAGTAGTAAATATGTTATTACTACATTAGTAGTTTATTATTATAATATTCACTATAATAATAAAATCCCTCGTTAATCTCTGGAACTAGCAGTCGCAGTATGGAAAAATTCTCTAGAACCTTCCTCAAGAATTATGCTACGACCCTTAAGAGCCGGGTAAAAAGAAAAAAAATGTGAGAAATTACGCTAAGAGAAAACAAAATACGTTGCGTTGCGTTGGTACAATACGACCGACGAAAACCGAGTATTAACGAGAGAGAGGAAAGAGAGAGATATCTTTTTCTTTTAATTTAAGTAGCGGATGAAACCGCGAGGCGCAGAATACTATGTAGAAAAATTACAGAAGTCTATTCGAGTATCAATCTACATAGTAATGTTATGGAAATCATTTGGATGTTAATAATTAAATTGATTTTTATGAATTGAATTGACGAAGCACGCATATACTTAGATCATACAATATCATCATCATATAAATAAAGTTGAAGAGTTTGTTTGTTTGGTTGAACGAGCTGATCCTTTTTGCATTTGATAGCCCATTTAAGGAAGGCTATAGAGAAGAATTGACATGTGAATATTAATTAAATGTCAATTTATCTCGGTAAATTCGGTTACGGTGGCGTAGTGAGGAAGACGCGGCCCATCATACCGAGAGGTCCGAGTTCAATCACCGGTTATGCCATGTACCAATGGTTTATTTCTAATATAAAAATTTAAGTGTATTTACTGACTGCTCTCAAACAATTAAAGAAAACATCGCGAGGAAACCTGCATACGCCTAAGAAGAGTTTCTAAGGTGCATGTGAAGTCCACCGACCCGCACTGGGCCAGCGTGGTAAACCATTCACAAGGATCAAGGACGTATGGGCTATATGCTCCATTTAGCCCATACGTCCTTGATGAGAGAGTAGGCTTGTGCCCCTGCAGGGGGGACATATAATAGGTTGTTAATGCTGATGGTAATTATCACGGTAATGTAGCTCACGTTAAGAATACTTTAGTTTTGGAATACATAGATTTGATAGTTAAATTGCTGAATTTAACCAAGAAATTACATTTATAGATATTTTATTACTATGGAACTTGGAACACAATCACAATTGAAATCTGCTCTATTTTTAAACAATATATTGTACCTAAATTGCATTATCATACATATTCTATCTATTCTCTATTCTGTGTAACCGAAGACAGTTCGTATTTAACCACAATGCCAACATAAACGACTAGCAAGGTAACATTGTCAATGATTGGCCATCCGCCCGGGAGTTCCAAGCATTTGGGGAATTAGTCTCGTCTCGTGTGTCCTTCCACCTCATTAGGCTCCATTTCTCCCCACTCCCCTCACATACATCTGACCTCTTTGTGTAAATACGTGTCCCTATACAAATTAATTATTTTGCATACTCGTATTTCTTTTCACTTTCATTCTATTTTGTTAATAATAAGTTCAGTTATCTGTGTTTATCTATGCATATTATCATAGATAAAATAATACTTAACCAGTAAGTATTTTATCTATGATATTATAAAATAAAGTCGCATTCGCCTGTCTGTTTCTCCGCTAACTTCTAAACTTCCCAACGAATAGTGATACGTTTTTCACGAATGGAAAGAGCGGTAAACGGGAAAGGTTTGTGAATATATTTCGCAGAAAAAATGCTTCCAGGCGAAGCCGAGAGCGAGTCGCTAGTATTGCAATATACATAAGCCGTACTTAGGCGAGAATATAAAATTTCAAATATAAAAAATCATATTAAAGTGGAGAAACCACTTAAAAACATATATATATATATTTAAAACTAGCTGAGCCCGCAACTTCGTACGCGTGGTATTCGGTATAACGGGTAGCTTTTTTGTTTTTTAACCGATTGAAATGAAACAAACACTAAATGTTACGGGACGCTTGGTACAATATATCAGTGAAAACCGCATTCAAATATCAATCGCAAAGAGATTAGCGCGAACAAACGCACAGACAAACAGACAAAAATTCAACGCTTGGCAAAAGGCGTTATATGTTTTATTTTTCAAAGCGAAAAAAGTCGCGAGCACCAGCTAGTATATAATAAAATAAGCAAATTTTGCTTTATTCTATACGTGCCAAAACAATGATATTCCTAGCTTTTAACTTAAGGATGAAATAAAGAATATTTTAATTTACTCTTTTTTTATAGTAATATGTGATGGTTAGGATGACAACTATGTCGTTATAAAATAGGTCTGTTATTAAAAAAATATCTATTTTTAAACAGTTTTTTGTATGGTTAAAAGCAGACGAACTGCCCAGTTTACAATAACCAAACTTGGGATAGAAATGACATTTTCTATTAGCTTTAACAACACGTAATAGTGCAATTGTAATCTTGTGATAGAATTCGTTATAAATGGTTAAAGTTGGTACTGAATTATCACTATAGTTCCAGACTGTTCAGGTGAACAATTTCATTTAAGTATGTTCTCGACAGAATGCAATTCTTGTAGTTAAATACTTTAAAACTCCGCTCTTTTTAGAAACTCTTATATAAATTAAACAAAAATCGATTAATCTCTTGTTAAGTCTTACGATACACAATCCTGTCTTACATATCTATTTGCCGTGCCCCCTTTTCTAAGCTGTTGAAACATTTATTCAATATTTATTGCTCACATATTTATTTTTATGTGATCCCTCAGGAATAATACTTTTCTCTATCTCTGACAACGTTTTTGCAAAAGATCATAGTGATCGAAAAAGTGTTTTCGAAGATATGTGGTTTTGAACAAATGAACATAAAGTTTTAAAGATAATATGTAAAAAGGCAGTTACAATAATCATCGGATTATTTACTCAATACGTAGATGTAGTGAGTGAGTGTAACAATATTTTTAAGTATAGTTTTTTTATTTTATAAATACTAAATATTCATATAGGTACTACAATAGTTAAAACACTGTACATGGGGAAAAACTGTTTTATGTGTGATTTTTTAAAACATTTTTTTTGTCTTTACCTATTTTTTAAAATTTTAACGATTGCATTTTCCTGCAATCGGTTTTAAGTTAAGGTTAAAAAAACAACAAAAATAACAATTTCTCCAAAGATATTTCAAGATTCTCCGAAGATAAATTAATTTTTGGATACTTAAAACACCTACTACCTACTTCTGCAACTATAGTCTACTTCTGAGCTTATCAAGCGAGAATACCGCGGACTAGTTACTCAAGCATTGAGTCGTCAAATAAATAGACTCAACATTCGTATAGGAGGTGTATAATCCGCATCTCGTTCAAACCCACACGAATAAAACCGCATTCGCAAAACAACACCATATGTGGCACATCCTAGCCTAACAATCCGACTAATGCGCGCACAGATATTCGCAATAAAAACTAAACAATAGGCCACAAAACATACTCGAGTCTATTCCATCTACGAAAATTATTGCGTATTGTGCCTTATGGCAGACAGACGGAGTCGGGAGGATAAGCAGAGCGTCCCCAATTATTTTTGCGGTTCGCGGTTTCGCACTAGAGCGGGTGTGAGGACATGTGTCGCGAAGGGTTAACGACGGGTTAAAAACACTGTTGTTTTCTTTATGGTTTCGCTAAACAAAGGGCAAAGGGCAACAAGTACGCGCCCGCTGCGACACAGTTGCCCTTTTTGTCCAAAAAAATAAAAGGATTAATGTCCTAAAACCGCTTGATGTCTTTATTCTCATCGGAAAATACGGATAATGCGTTAAGGGGACGAATGAGATATGAATGTATATAATGTTATTGAATATAATTTATATTTAATTGTTTTAAACATAGTTGCTCCAAATTTTCATGAAATACGTATTATTTTATGTTATATTGTATAATCTATATGTACATAAACAAAAGTAAATCGCTAGATCTGTTGCTAATCAAAAAACTCGAGAACGGCTAGACCATTTTTTTTTAAATATTATTGAAGTCCAAAGGTTGAGTAGTATTTTATTTAAAGTAGGTAAGACAAAAAAACTAAAAACTAAAATTGAATATTATATTGAATGTAAATATAATTGAATATTATATTTATCATTAAAATATTGTACAAGCTAATTAAATATCTATAATATACACATATTATAAAATAAAGTCTCTGTTACCTCTGTTTGTTTCTCGGCGAACTCCTTCTAGACCACCTAAAGGATTTTGATTTGAGGGAAGGCTTAAAAAATATTTTTTAATGGAAATCGTACTTTTCTTCTTAAAACAACTTATATACAATAATGTATCACTTGTCTTATTTTATTAAATACAAGCGACCCGGCTTCGCACGGATGCAATTTATTCTGGAAATCTCTATATATAAAAATGAATCCCTATTTCCCTTGGTTATTTAAAAAAAAAAAAAAACAATTTATACATGTTATACTTATGATACCGAAGTCAAAAAAGTAGTTTTTAGAATTTTTGTCTGTTTGTCTTCCGCGCTAATCTCAGAAACCGCTTAACCGATTTGAATGCGGTTTTTACTGATGTATTACAGCTAGTTTCCCTTAACATTTAGTGTTTGTTTTATTCCAATCGGTTTACAAACAAAAAAGTTACGCGTTATTCCGAATACCACGCGTACGAAGTACGCGTACACTAGCACAGCTAGTTTTATAATATGTATTATTATGTATTGCGTGTATACCCACATATGTATATATAGATCAACATTTTAATTAGACATGTTATTAGTTATATTACTATTATTACTAATAAATAATTATTGTAAAATAATTAGATCAAAAGTCTGTAATGTAAAGGTATTACATTAATTAACATTATATACATATGTATACTTAAATAAACATACAAAAACGAAAATTTAAAAAATATATTAACCAAATATATTTTTCCCGTAATAGTCCTTAATTCCTATAATTTAAAACCTCATTATTATCTTTACCTTTATTGCAATAGTACTTCCTTTATTATGTACCTATTCCTCTTTCTATTATTTAATATGCTTACTAAGAAGTTCAACATAGTGGCTAAGAAAACTATTTTTCTAATCACTCTATATTATTTGCTTTTAAATAAATGAGTCAATATAATTTTGTTACTACTTCTTCATTTGAATGCTTAATTTTATAAGCGAAATTATATTGAATTTCAATGTAAAAATTTATATTTTCAATATCAAGTCTATTTCTTCGTCAGACAGGGTGACGTTTCACTTGATGGTAAGTGGCTACCGTCGCCTATAACGCTAAAGGTGTTGCAAGTGCGCTGCCGACCTTAGTAGAGAATAAAAGGGAATAGGGAAATTTGGCATCCTTTACTCACTCACAATAACACAATACAACACATGCTGCTATTTGACGATGATCTTCTGTAAGGGGGTGGCTACTGCTGCCAGACGACCTGCCCAATTTATGACCGCGAAACGCAGTGTGCCATGTCACTACTTGCCAGATCCAGACCACAGTTCATTTACAAAGTTGACAATGGCTCATCTAAAATGCGCCTGCTATTAGTTTAGCGTAAAATTAAGTTTATGTATTTAATAAATGTTGCAATTGAAAACGTCCGTTACAATAGGTAATAATATAAATTACATAATAACTCATTGATTTTGAATGGTTTATCAAATGGTAATATATCGCCCGCACTTGTACGTTACACGCTCCGCCTCAATGGTTACTCTTTACAATTTACACTGCCCATCTCCATTTTAAATTGCTTTCTAAATAGTCCTAAACTCTATCAGCTTATAGTTCAAATTCGAACTGCACTTCTATGAATATCATCATAACACTCTGTAACAACAAGTGGCACTTCTGCACAATTGAATTTTTGATACCCTCTCAAAAATATTTTTTAACAAATGTCGCGGCGGATTTAGCGTAATACAAAAAAGATAGAGGATTAATATCAATCGCGGGGAGGGGTGGCCATATCGGTACACTTTAAAAAACGCATCCGTAAATTAAATGTAATTGTTCGCTTGTTAGCTGAACCGAGGGGGGAGATGTTAATGTATTTTTTCCCAACATAATTGGTGTTTATGGTATAATTGATTAGCAAATATTATCTTTTTATTTAGTTTCAATTTCTTTAATTTAATTAAGTTCTACAGTCACATGCTAGACTAGCTGTGCCCGCGTTTACATATATCGTATTATCTCTTTAAAACATACGTCCGCATGCGTCCAAAACATATGCAGTAAAAATCACGTGTATTAAATATTTGTGACAACAAACTTGCTGATTTTGATAATTAATTTACTACTAAAAAGCTTTATCATTTTACGACATAATATATGGCCTATAGTCTATACCCATCCTGAAATTCTATTCTAACTATTGTTGAAAGAAACATACAAACTTTACTTTACAAACTTTTTATTTTTTATAATATTAGTATAGACATATGTTATATAATGTGTATTACATATAATTATTCCGGATTTTTTTTGCGATAGCATTCCTAATGCATGCAACGTAATAGGTATTCATAAGAGTTCATATATTTGTGTAGTTTGATACAAGCAAAGATTTTTATTAACAAAATAAAATTAACCGGTGGTTGGGCTGCAGATCAGGAGGTGAGGTACCTCCTGACAATTCGTGCCAAGAAGTACCACCTTCTGTATCTGTACCTTGATCCATCCATCTAGTGAGAGCCTCTTGAGATGTTGGTCGAAGCTCTTCGCTATAAGACTGTTCGCCGAGATTATTATTATTATAATTAGTTACCATAAAGACAACATACGTTGTAAAAAAAGTCCTCAAAAAGATTACATATAAATCGTGACAAAAAGGTACGTGCTAATACGTTTATTGTTCGACGCAGTGATAAGCAAATAAAGTGACAATAGACGGAATATGCGTGTGAGGTCCAGTCATAGTGGCATAAGGTGTGAATGTTCGCCAATTTACTGGCCATTGAGAGACGCGCCTATAAAAAATATCCCCATTTTTGTATTGCGTCCATTTAAGCCCACTTGACCCGACCGCGTGCATAAATTATGCATGATCATCTGCCGATGCCTAAAAAGATTTTATTCCGACGAGGGTCTTCATACATTAAGTCGCTCTTTGTAATTGCTTATTATATATTTTTATGTGGGTGTATATTATATCTGAATATTATATTTTGAGAACATTTTCGTCTGTTTTATAATTAAAATTATTATTTTACGACACCATACCAAGCGTCGATTTGACCTTTGAATTCGTCGGTTTACATATTATAATATCATTGTTTGAATTGATCTAAACTCACTTTTGGAACAATAACATCTTTTCGTCAATAGTGTATTGAATCTATAACAAAATCGTTTTTCAATAGTTTTAAAGAGTGCAAAAAAGAAAATTCATTTTATTGCAAACCATCAACCTGGTTTTCAACCTATCTTTTTGGTCAAACGGGCAGATGGGATGCCCAATTTCGTGACCGTGGAACATAGTGTACTCTGTTAAAGCTACAGCTTGATTTTAGAGCAAGACAGGTGCAGTTGCTGTCTATTTTCGCGCACCAGCTCGCACTTGCGTGACCGGACAGAGCGAGTCGAGCTACTGTCATGCGAGGACACAAGTACAACTACTGACTACTGTCACGTCAGCAGCTTGCATTGTGTAACCTCTCCCTTATGTATATTGGCTTTTGGAGGAGGAGACGAGTATAGTTAAATAACAATAATATTCACCCAAACTTTTAAAAACTATATAATAATATATAAATTATATTTTTAAAACAGTTTTTATATAGATTTTTTACATTGTTATTGAGAACACTTAATAACATTTTACAACTAACAATATGGACTTTCTGATATACATATATAACACATGACCTGAAAAGTCCCGGACGTAACAAAGAAAACACGGTTTTTTTCTTGTTTAAAATTAACTTTATTCATCAACGTAATCTCCATCAAGAGCAACGCAATCATTCCAGTGCCGTTCTAACATTTCTATACCACTTTTGTAGGACAATTTATCTTTTACTTCAAAATAGGCCTCAGTTTCAACGATAACCCATGTACATATGAATCTTCCATGGTGCGAAATTTCTTACCGGGGAGCATTTTTTTGAGGTCTGCGAACAGCCAGTAGTCGCTGGGAGTCAAATCTGCCGAATTCGGTGGATGCAGGGGCAATTCGAAGTTCAATTCATGTAGTTTTGCCATTGTTTTTATTGACTTGTGACACGGTGCGTTTGTCTTGATGCAACAAGTTTCTTTGCAATTTCGGCCTTCAAACGCTCCAATAACGCTATATAATATTTACTATTGATGGTATTTTCCTTCTCAAGATAGTCGATGAATGTTACACCACGCACATCCCAAAATACTGAGGCCATAACCTTTCCAGCCAAAGCGCTTTCGGGCGCTTTGGACGAGGTTCACCAGTCGCTGTCCACTCAGATGACGATCGTTTTGATTCCGGAGTGAAGTGATGGATCCATGTTTCATCCATTGTCACATATCGACGCAAAAATTCCGTTTGTTACGTTTAAACATGGCCAAACACTGCTCAGAATCATCAAAACGTTCTTGTTTTTGGTCAACAGTGAGCAAACGCGGCACCCACTTTGAACAGAGCTTTCTCATAGTCAAATGCTCATGCCATTAAAGCGAACACGTTCTTTTGATATGTCAGCTAATGTCAGATACGATGTCAGCTAACTCGCGCAACTTTTCGATCATTCAAAACGATTTTGTGGATTTTTTTGATGTTTTCTGGTGTTACCGTCTCATTTGGACGTCCACTGCGTTCTGCATCATGGGTGTCTCTAGCACCTTTGAAGGCAGCAAACCAACGTTTTATGGTTATTTCTGATGGAGCGGAGTCCCCATAATACTTTTCAAGCCGATGCTTCGCTTGAACGGTATATTTTCCCATCAAGAAGCTGTGTAAAATTAAAACATGAAATTGTTTTTGATCCATTGTTATGAAAATAACAAAAGTAGCGTCACTCTTAGCTCAATAACTCACAAACTAATGAATAGGATATCATGAAATTTTAACAGCTGTCTTTTATTTATTTATTTATTAATATATTTATTTATATATTTATTTACTTTGAAGGTTAATACTAACTGAAACTAACTGAATAAAACTGGTGAAAGCAAGAAAGCAGTTAGGCCCGAGACTTTTCAGCCTATGTAATAATTACATTATTTATATATCATTATTATCATTATTTATAAATAATATTTCATTTATAATTCATATTAGGTATACATATATTCCATTTAAATTCATATATGTTAAGCTACTTAAACACAATAAATTCTGCAAACACAAACGCACCCTCGTTATTAGGTAACACAAAGCGTTTTCTAACAACTCCGAACACACAAATCTCATGTTTTGCCCAAAATTTATAAAACTCAATACATGTACACATTTCCTCTGTTTATCTTTGTAAACTGTTTTGTAAAAAACATGATAAAAGCTAATTCGTGCTTAGGGGGTCCTTATCACAAAAGCGTTAGAAAGGATGTTAGATGTTTGAATTTGTTTGTGAATACACAAATTAGATCGTATCGTGCACAGGTGCAGACATTTGCATGTGTTACAAATAAAAATGAACGTTAAATGGTTCTCTATAATAGATATTTTGTTAGAAATATCTCTTAAATAATCAAACGTGTGTATAAAGACGTGTATAAAGACGTATATATATATATGAATATTCATATTTATATTGTCTCTATTCACTGAATAAATAAATAAGCTTTGTCCCTCATACACTTTGGACTGTATTTTGTATTGCAAAGTACGAATATATACCTAAATAACCTTTGTAAACAGTTATTTTTTATTTTTGTTAGACATTTAGTGAAAACCGGGATTCAAAGTCGAAAGGAAATAGTATTTACATATTTCATTTAAGTATAGCTGTACTGAACTCAACTATTTCGCTTCATTTAGTGTTTACGTCAGGGTCAATTTTGAAAATTAAAGTTGGCCCTGGTCTGGATCTGGGAAGTAGTGCCAAGGTACACTGTGTTCCGCAGTCATTTGGGTAGCCCGTCTGGCGGCAGAAACCCCCTTACAGAAGACTACCTTGAAATAACAGCATGTGTGCTATTGTGCTTCGGTGAGTAAGGGATGCCAGAGCCCATTTTCTATATCCCCTCTCAATTCTTTATCCATCGTAAGATTTGTAAGCGCACTTGCAGAACTTGTGGTCTTGCTTGTGTTATATAGCCGACGGTAGCCACCTACCATTAAGTGAACCGTCTCGTCAGCCTGTTTGTCCACCTTAACATATAAAAAATTAGTTAATATTAATAAAGAAGAAAATCACTCTACATTTTCCAAATAGAATAAAATAAATAAATATGTCATATACCTATGTACACAGCATATGTTCTATCAACTCTTCACGAAATCATCTCATTTTGGAGACATAACCTTACCATCCAGAAAATTGAATATTAGGCAAGGGATCGGTTTGACGCAAAATGGAAAGGTTCAAATAAGCAATTTCGTCAGCCTCATAAAACCCAATACTGCTTACTTAACGTAAAGTTTTTTTATGATAAAATGAGTCAGCCATGCTTACTGTTAACAAGGAAAACGGCAAGGGTATCGGAAAGGCTTTAAGGTTCTGTCATCATCACACAGCCGTTCACATTCGATTCTCCGCTCTCCATCCAATGCCAGCCGCTCTCTTGTAGTCATCGGTCCAGCAAACGGGTGACCGGCCCACGGAGCGTACGACTCCAAGACCTCATTTAAAGACTCGTAGACAACTACCTCAACGCCTAAGGAACGTGAATAGCACATATTATGCGGGTAATTTACAATTTCACTACTATTGTTAAGTATATGTCGAATGATAATCATAAGAAATGATAAGCCAGTTGGTCTAAAGCTCGGCTTCCATAACCGCGGACTCAAATACGAACCCCCCTCGGGCCTATTTATATCTTTTTATATCTTATGGATTTTTCGTATTCATTGTTTAGAAATAATAGTAACATGTGATGAAAACTGCATTGTCTTAGGACCTTAGCAATCTGCGAAAACATAGCCATACTGTCTTATGTATTAGTCTGATAAACTAGTCCCGCCTAAACCTTAGTCTATCCATAAATTCTAATATAATAAAAATAGACAAGATAACAAATGAATTGGGAATTTTCATTATCTGTTCTCATTTTAATTTGAGATGTTAAATAAATTTCGATATTACTGGACTGTGATAACATTACACAAAGTAAGTATGGAGACAAAAGCAATCTGCAAAGCAATATTAGTGAATATTTGTGTACAGACATGATTATTGGCAAGTACAATGGAACTCTACTCGTATATGTATTTGTAACAGGAAGTAATTAGATCGTCCAAATTGGTACTTCATCAGAGTTGAAGATTGGCTTGGTCACCATCTTCATGGTGTCTTAAAGAGGTCATAAAATTATAAACGCGGCACATTCTCTGATAATATTCAGAGTAGCAATGGCGAATATTCCCATGGAGAAAGTGTGTAGCTAGCTAGAATTTATATTAGGTTTATATTAGTCCAATGGAGGACTTAACAAGATTGCACAAAATATTTCATTTTGCACACTGCTACGCTGTTCATATTGCTTCGCATATATTATATAGAATCCTTCATAACGCCGAGTGACTCAAAGCATCAAAAAGTCTAAAAAGTCCGCCTCATTTCCTCGTGGGCATTTCGTTTCATAACAACAAGGGCTCTGTCGCCATCCGCGTCGTCTCGCGCCATTCATTAAATTCATCGGTAGAAAATTTAATTAAGGAACCGTAAATTGTGAACCGAATCACGTTCTATTCTTTTCTTTCCTCCCAACACCAACAATAACTGGTCTCTCGCAATTTAACTAGCACTTTAACCTTTATTTGGCCTTTAACTTATTCATTGCCTGAACGAAGGCAAATGGGATACAATTTAAACGTTACAATTTAATCTCAATAGCTCCAGAAATAAATATATAATAGTCTCACTTTGTGTACAAATTGTATTCTTGGGATATAACTTCATTTATTTTTTAAAGAATTTTATGGAGATGAAGAGAGTAATAGTGCAATGAGTTTTCGATTACAGAGCGAGGAACTTAGGATTGGCCAACGAGCTTTATAATGGCTATATAATGGCTTTATAATGGCTATAGCTATATATATAGAAGCATACAATAATGGAAAAATCGAAAAAGGAGAAGAGTTTGTATCACAATATCACAGAGCAAAGAATCGCCGTCGTCGGCACGGCGATAATTTGTTCTGTCTACCTACAATATATGTAATTGAAGAATTTTCTGATGCACGTTCGTAATCAATTTATAGTTACGTATGAAATTTTATTTTATAAATTTTCGCGTAACACAATCAGCATGTTTTTGAAGTTTTCATATCGGGAATACTTAATTGCAACTTTAAAAAAAAAGCTAAACCGTGATACTGCTTGACTTTTGAAATGTATGATATTTGTATGAAATGGTTGGCAATTGTATAATTTTAAACTTTTAACATAAATAATATGCAACATATACAGCTACCTGTAATTGGCAAGTAAATGTAAATGTGTCTATACATTTGTTTGTGTGACTTGATGAACTTTTGCTGTGCTGTTGGTATTTCTATCAAATAAAAAATAAAAATAAAAAATAAATATTTCCGAAGCCAAACCAATTGGACTTACAAATAAACAAACTTACAAAAAGAGTTATTATAATATTTGTATAAAAATAATAAAATGCATGTAAAAACACGAAATAAAAATAAACGATTTCGCTCGTTATCTCCTCGTTTATCGCTGTTTTTTCATTAGTAAAATTGTATCAAAATTCGTTGGGTAGATTAGAAAAAGTTAGCGGAGAAACAGATAGAGCCAGACAAGGCTCAATTTACAGTTACAGTTACAATAATTACAGTGACTTAATTTTAATAGATATTTGTAATAAAAATATAAATGATATTGTGATAGAAACACCGAGTCGCCGTGCCAGACTAAAGCTAAACTAAAGTGAAGTGAAGCCGTTTTTGAACGCGAAATACCTTTACGAGGGCACACAGTAAAGAGCTCTACAACAATACAATGCACCATTGAAACGTTATCAGTGTCAACTTGAATGGCTATTGTCACCGGCGCACAGCGGTGGCAGGTGGAGGCGGTCGAACCTCTTCCAATTCTGAACTATGCTCGACATCGCTTTAGATGGACCTACTGATAGCTAAAACTTGGTGAGACATTTTTAACGCCCGACGCAAAAGAGGGAAGTTTGACCTGTCTATGGGATCATAAGCTCCCAAAGGGATGGACCGCTTTTGAGCGATTTTTTTTTTCTTGAAAGCTGACGCGATCGAGTTGGTCCTTACCTATAATTTATAAACATCTGTTCGGGCGTTTGAAGATGATCAACTCATTTCTTAGTAGACGAAGGTATCTCAATAACTTCCACGGTTCGATTGATTCGAAATTTGGTTTACTGTTACTTCGGTGTTATTTTCGTGACATGGTAACCTTGACCTTGATGCTGCAGCATCAAGTAGTCTGCAGCATAACCAACTCCTCAGCAACTTACAGAATTAGAATGGTCTCATTAGAATGTCGGGGGTTAGTTTATAATTTTTAATTATAGCTTGTTTTATATATCAACAGCTCTTAGGGTAAACGAAACTTATTTTTCTCAATCAAATGATTGTCTCGAGTGATTTCTAATTATTGTTTGACTGATGGAACTGCTCGTATGCAAAATTGATGTTGAAAAAGCAGCTATGAGATGTTTCCTGGCAGTTACTACTCATAGAGTTGACTGAAGAAGAATCATAAAAGACTGAAGCTTGGTTCAGTGTCTTATTTTCAGCAAAGTATATTTTAATGTTTATTTTATCTTAATTACATACCAAGCAAACAAGTTAAACTTAAAATTTCTATTTTTTTGTAGAAATATAGAAATTTTAAGTTTATAGAAATTCTAGATATAATTTTTATATTAATATTATTATTCTAAAATTCTAACGACAAACATTCTAAAACCTATTTTTTGACATCGGTAACGTGTACCTACCTACAAATGTTTTTTTTTGCTTATTTTAATAATGCTACCAATTAGAATTAATCATCTTATATAGGGAACAGTAATTGATGTTTGTTTAATAGGTATTATGTATGTAGCGTGCTTAATTAATGTCACTGCCACAGTTTGAGCAGATGTTGGTCTTGCGGGTTTGACCTCGCTTGACATCACCACCGGCATTAACAAGAACAGCTGATTTGTCCTAAGTAGAAGTTATATACATTCATAAGTTTATACACATGAATTCAGGGAATGTTTTAAGCACTTCTCAGTAAACCAAATTAGATGTTGTAGGTATAAAAAATAAATATTACTTGAGGAGTATCGTTAATACTGTAAATTTTGACTTTCTTATCAATACTTACTTGTATAATAATTATAGGGATCCTACATACCTTGCCTTAGAACGGGTGCAATATTTTTCTTCAAATTGTATACACAAACTTTTTTCGTTTATCGCTCTAGGGATTCACTGAGGCAAATGACATTTACTATAGAACTTGCTGGCGGCGGAGACAATTCAACAGGCCTAGAAATTGTGTTTTTTTGTTTTTACCATTAGAACATTACACAAAAACTTTTTTTTTTATTAATACAATTTTTTAATCTGATATTAACTTATTAATAGGTACAGGATTCATATGCGTGCAATAAGCCGTTTTCAAGAGAATTTTCAATAAAGGTCAAATTCTTCTTGTGTTCTAACTTTTTTTGTAGAGTTTCTATTACTTTAACGAAAATTCTAATTAATAAAATTGGTTCTTCACATGTTTAAGTATAATATTATATTTTTTTCAAAGCAATTGTCTTGTCTATTTCTTGTAACATCTTCATTAAACAATGGATATTTTTAGTATTTAGCGTTTGTCTCCCCCTTAAGCGAAAACTGTATCAAAATTCGTTTGGTGGTTTAAATGAAGTAAGCGACTTTATTGTTTATACTGTATACTATTGTTTAATCTTTATATCTCTATATGAAATATAAAGCTGAAGAGTTTGTTTGTTTGTTTAGTTAGTTGAACGCGCTAATCTCAGGAACCACTGGTTCGAATTGAAAAATTATTTTTATGTTGGACAGCCCATTTATCGAGGACGGCTATAGGCTATATAACATCACGTTACGATCAATAGTATTATATATAAGCAGTGTCCAGTACCGCGCGCCCCACGCGCACTCCACCGCCGTATGGGCCGCAGCGAAGCGTGGCCGAGTTCAGCTAGTATGTAATAATAAGAAATACAGAAGCTGCAGTTTGTTTTCCTTTCTTTTTCGTTTGAACGCGCGAATCTCTGTAATTGCCAGTTAGATTTGAAAAATTCCTTTTATATTTGATGGACCAATTTTTGGAGAAGGTTATAGACTATTAACATCACGCTACAACCCTTAAAAGCCGAGTAAAAAGAAAAATTCAGAAAGAACGCTAAGCTTAAACGAAGTAATAGAGGGACGTTGCGATGCGAAGGGTCGCTCGGGGGGAGGGATGTCGCATATCTTCTGAATTTCTGCGTTTCCCTTAGTCAGTTCTTTACACAATGAAGCCGTCTTGACTTTTCTTTGCATTAGAAACATTTGCATATTTTATCAGTGATACGAGGGTTGCTACTTATGTATTGAGCCTACTATGAAAAAACCATGATGATCGATATACACTTTTGCTTGCGTTGGAACCAATTTTCTAAGCACTTTTTCCACTCCAATTGAGGTACCTGCTGTAAAACGTGGTTTTTTAACGTTTCAACAGCTTCTTCTGTTGATGAAAATCGTTACCCACGCATTTTGTTCTTGATGATTGAGAACAAAAAGAAGTCGGGGCTGTACGGAGCATGACCCATCAATTCGATGTTTTGGCCGTACAAAAATTTGTTTGTTTGATCCGATGTGTGAGGGCTCGCATGATGAAGAATGATTCGTTCTTCGAAGACTTATGGCAGACAAAGGGTGGTCGTGTACCGTTCAGAATTAACCATCCTACGATTCTCCAATGGCACTGTCCCCACCTGACTGGTAATTCCGAAGAAACAGGCAATCATTTGCTTCGATGTGCTTTTAGCGCGAAGAACTTTATTGTTTTGTTTCAGACTCATATGCATAGATCCATGATTCGCCACCTGTGTAGATATTATACACAGCTTTTGATGCACCTCGATTATATTTTTTCAACGTTTCCTTGCACCAATCGACGCAAGCCTTTTTTACCAACAAATGTTCATGAAATATCTTATTGATGCTAGTCATACTAATGCCTAGAGTTGCTTCTATCTCATGGCATGTCACATATCGGTCTTGCATTAGCAATTCACCCACAGCGACGAATAAGAGACGAATAAAGAAAGAACGCCTAAACACAACAGTAGTTGTCTGTTGTTTCATGATAATCTTCCGTAGGTCCATAAAAAAAGTCATAACAATGCTTTCTAGTTAGTACTTACAACAGAACTTTTATACCAAACTGAGTATGTACTTTGAATTCTTTAAGTAATGAAACTTTATAGAAAAACGAAATAGTAATTTCTCAAATAAATGTTTGAAAATATCTTGAAAATCGGACGGTTATCCATTCGTCTGCTGCGGTGAACATGATTCATATCTATCTACATGTACTATGTGAGGTTGTACCGGGAATGGAGCTTAACAGGAGATATATCGATATGCATAATACCTTAAAAGTGAACACACAAGTATTCGTATCGAAATATTTCATGTTCGAACATGTCCGAACGATTTAATCTTTTCGCATTGCAAAATATAAAATGTAAATTCTGAATTTTAACCGCAGATAAAATTATAATAAAGGCACGAGGCTCCTACCGTAAAATATTAATTGAACTTGATTTTGTGCGCGACTTTACTTGCGCGACTTTTAAACATTGTTATTGTTAAAGGCCAATTGAGTTTCATATTGAGTTAATGTTATTATTTGCTTAGTAGGCAGGCGAGCGGATGTTTCAATTAATTATAGTTGCAGCCATGTTGCAGCTAACGCAAGCTGTGTACAGACGAAAAGTTGTATACCTTCAAATAGAGATATAAACATATCCCACAGTATTATTACTTCTTAAAATATTAACCTATGATTTTTGTATGTAAGGGTCTTCAGACAGGCTAACGGTGCACTTGATGGTGGGCGGCTACCGTCACATGCAATCCTAATGGCGTTTCCTATTAACACAAGCAACGCCATTAGGATTGCCGATCTCAATTGCATAAATAATAGAGGAGAAATGGGCACTGGCATATATGTTTCTCTCTAATCTTGAGATGATTTAATTCACAATCTGAATATATTGACGAGCCCGTTAGATGAGTTGTTGGGTACTTCCTTCAACGCTCTGTTCTGGGGTTCCCGGGTTCCAATCCCGGCAGGATCAACTTTGAAAAATGCACTGTTCAAATTTGGTTCTGGTCTGGATCTGGAAAGTAGTGGCAATGCACACTGCGTTTTGCAGTCATTTGGGCAGCCCGTCTGGCGGCAATAACCACCCCCGTACAGAAGACCACCGTGAAATAACAGCACGTGTGCTGTTGTGTTTTGGTGAGTGAGTAAGGGATGCCAGAGCCCATTTGCCTAACCCTTCCCAATCCTTAATCCTACGTAGTCGGCAGCGCACTTGCAGCACCTGTGGCGTTGCTTGTGTTATAGGCGACGGTAGCCACCTACCATCAAGTGGACCGTCAGCCTGTCTGCTGATCTTAACATAAAAAAAAACTTGATCTAATAGATATACAAACAAACAAAAGTCTCTGTCCGCCTCTATCTGTTTCATCCCTAATTTCTTCTAAACCACCCAACAGATTTTGTTACGGTATTCTTTAATCTAAAAAGCGATAAACGAGCAAGGTTTGTATTTATATAATAATTTGCAGAAAAATAATTGTTATTATCGTGCTGCTGGTCCTTTTAAAGGTAAAGGTTCATAGGATTGTTGTATGAAGTAATAATGTTGACATTTTGTTAGGCTAAATATAGTATTAGGTGGTATTAGTCAAGTGAGCCCTTTCCGTTGTATCTAATAATGGCTGGATTATAGGTTTAGTTCAAGGACAAGAGAGGCTCATCGGATCGGGCATGTGAATTGACAGCAATGAAGTAACATTTTTTTTAAATTGCTTTTTATTATTTTAAATATTAAACCATTTTTAAGATATAATCTAAATATAACAACTTTTATTTATTCAAAAAATTTAACTGTTCTAGTAATAATCACGTAAGAAGTAAATGTTCTGAAATTTGAGGCAGCGTGCCCAAAATGCTGGCGGCATTGCCTCGTTGAATGGCGATGCTAAGTTTTTGCCCGAAATAGAAACCAGCATTTTTAAGATTATATTTTCCTAATAAGTCTTTATTTTAGCTATTGACTATTAAACATTTCTATTATGTATGTCTCAGATAAAATAAAAACTAAAACTAAAACTAGCAATAGACTATGTTGTCCGTAACATTCTTGTCTTTAGTTCTTATTAGTATGTCAAAGATTAGTCTGCCACAATAAACTACATATTACGAGAGAAACTCGAGAAGTGGATAGAAAAATGGAATTTTGTGTAGTCTTGAACTTCTCTTTAAATTTATTTATGACGTAAAAAGAGTTTATTTTTTATAGGTATAAGTACCTAAAAGGAAAGCGAATCTTAACGAATCTCATATAATTCATTAAAATTACTCTTTCAACCTTAGAATGTGCCTGATTTTTTGCATTGCGAATAATCACATTTCATTGCAACTTTATTAGACTTTATATTACGTACTTACCATACCATTACCTTAGTCTGAAATTATTATAACTTTATTATTATCTTGTATAATGACGAATATATTTTCGACAAGCTTGGTCGTGTAGTTACTTGCCTTAATGCATTATCCCTGGTTCGCTTCCCGCCAGGGGCAATTTTCGAAATAAATTTTCAAAGTTGGCTCTGGCAAATAGCAAGAAGCCACACTGCGTTTCGCAGTAATTTGAACAGCCGACGAGAAAGCCGACGGCTTACTATTTATCTTACTAAAGCTTGAAAAGCTTTATCCAAATATGTCCAATTGTCTATGTAGTATACGTTACAAAAATATTCAAAAATCCTCACATTAATCATACACATATTACTTGATTATGAATAAAATCTGTGCAATATTTTAGCAGAAACAGCCAGACAAATTATAACCTTCGTTTATTACTCTAGCCTGCTATGCATGCCTCTGTCACTCCCTGTGTGCCTTGATACAATTGCCTAAGGTCGCTCACATTGAATGTGAAAGGAATGCAA
The DNA here is from genome assembly GCA_910589475.2 of Bembecia ichneumoniformis. Classification (NCBI taxonomy): domain Eukaryota; kingdom Metazoa; phylum Arthropoda; class Insecta; order Lepidoptera; family Sesiidae; genus Bembecia; species Bembecia ichneumoniformis. The sequence continues at coordinate 3,286,785 of OU342520.1, forward strand.
CTTCTGTACGCTAGTACTATTATTTATTCTGTGCTTTCAATCGATTCACGAGATTCAAACGGTTTGATCAAGCAGAGTATCCGTATATAGTAACAAAGGGAGTTTCAACTTTCATTCAGCCCTACATTCAATAAATAGGACACAGAACAATCCAGATGGCATTAGATCAAGTACGCTTCAGGTAGAAGAGGAAACGACTTATCATTGTATGTTACTACAGTTTACAAGCGCACATTTTATCCATCAAGTCTACCGTCAACATGCCTGCCACCCCGCTTTCTGATGGAGGGATTCTAAAATAGTTGCATATCTACATAGATAAAATACTACTTACTGGTTAAGTAGTATTTTATCTATGATATCTATGAATAAAAAAAGGGACAAGTGCGAGATGAACTCGCGTGAAGAGAGTTCCGTACGTTACCTATCCGCACAATATTGAGTGATTTACCTTGTTATTTTAATATCATGGACTTCTTATAGTTTTTCCTATAAACTGTAAGTAGAAAACTAATTTCTGTATTTTTTTTTTCAAAATTTTAGGTTCAGTAGTTTCCGAGATACGGGGGGGGGGGGGGGGGGGAGAATGGTCGGACAGACAGACACACGAGTGATCTTATTCGGACGTACATCTTTTCTAAAAAAAATTGTATGACGGAGAATGACACGACCGATTTTGCTGATTTTTTTTATGAAAGAACATTTTTTGAAAAATCCACAGGAAACGTCAGAAATTTGGATAACATTTCTATATGAAATTTTTATATGAAAACAGGGCAACGGTAGTCAGTCGGATAACCTAACATGTCGTTTTTTGTTACAGTGTGGCCGTCCCCGGATACACAGGCAGCTTATCGTCTTCGTTGCCAGTGGGAGGAGGAGCAGCGTGGGAGCGGCTTGGCTCCGAGCTGGTGCTGTCTGGACTCGTAGCCGCTGCGTACTTCGCCGCAATGGACAGAAGATGGACAGGGGCCGCTCCAGCATTACTGGGAGCCGCGTATTGTGCGGCCAGCTTTGTCTCCGTTAGTATTGAATGCTTTATTTTTTTTTAATTTGAACATGTAGTTTGAAGAGTTTTAGTTAAAATCTGAAATTTTATTAATATTGAAAACAAGTTACCTTTATTGTGTATCTGAATGACAAATGATTGCTAATTTATTTTCTTATCGTCCCGTGTTTTTCTTGAACCTTTGAACCTCAAAAAAACGCTGTAAAATCTTAAAATCTACTAGCGACCTCCTCTCTTCTTCCTTTATCGCTCTTTTCATTATAAAACTACATTGGGTGGTTTAGAAGAAATTAACGGAGATTAACGGAGAAGCAGACATAAGCGATTAGCGACTTTATCTATACATATAATAAAATCGTAAACAAGCTGTTTGTAAAATAAATATATAAAAAAAAACTTTTAAACGTTGTACTTATGTTACCGAGGTTAAAAAAATATTTTTTAGAATTTTTGTCTGTATATCTGTGTGTTTGTGCACGCTAATCTCAGAAACGGCTTAACTCATTTGAATGAAGTTTTCACTGATGTATCGTAGCAAGCTTCCCGTAACGTTTAGTGTTTATTTCATTCCAATCGAAAAAGTTAAAAGTACAAAGAAAAAGTATTCGTATATGTAGATATAGTAACCACACGTACGAAGTTGCGGGCTCTGCTAGTTTGAAAATGATGTAGACAATTTTTTCTCATAAGTTTTTTGCAATACATTTAGAACAGCAGTCCTTACTTAAAGTTACATTTCTTCAAGTTATAGTTTGTATTATCATACTTAATCGTAAATGTATCAGTTTAGTAATTTCGTTATAAGCAACTAGACCGATTGTTATATACAAGCGACAGACCGAGCGTACAAAACATTCCTTGTTTAGACATTGCTTCATTGCTGTGCTATTATGATCTGAATGTGGAAATTTTAACCAAATGATTACCGGTAAATTCACCATTTACCGGTAAAAGCTAACATTTGTTAACACAAAATAAATAATATTGCCACATACAGGGATTTTACTTCTATATCTAGGTATACCTGTAAATTTATACATAGGTATTATAAAAGAAAGTCGAATAGAATAGAATAACGAGGAATAATTTGTATATATAATTTGCAGAAAAAAATTGCATTCGTACGAACGCGGGGCCGGTTATATAAATATTAAATAGCTTCTTCAATAGAAATTGTTGAAAAATCATTACTTGAGTTTGCTAGATTTTGTACGCGGCTCGGCTCCATTATTTATATAGGAAATAAGTAGGCATGAACTCTTCTTAAATAAGGGAATCTGTATTCTAAATTTAATTAAAATTCAGTGTACTTAGGTCAGGAGAATGTAATGAATATGCTTATTAAAGATACTTATGTATAGCACAATCTCTTGTTATAAGTAATCGTCTTATATTTTACAATAGCACATATAAACATTGAGCTGTTATTACTAGTACTAGTAGTAATAACACTAGTACTAGTACTACGTTAATACATTATACTTCAATGCATATAAAACCTTATCAATTATATCAATTGTAGGTATATATTATCAATTGCAGAAGAAATTGCATACTTGTGAAACCCGTTGCTGTTTGAACAAAATTAAAAGATTTTCATTGACAGGAAATTAGTTTATAAAAAACTCAAAAGACGCCTTGTTGTTGATATAAACCGTATGAGTCTTTCTAGTATAAAATATTATATTAAGAAACTGTTTGTGTGTCTAGCAGTGAATACTATCAATAATGCTACTGTTTAAGATGAACTTTATACGTGGAATAAAACATCCTAGAAATAAAATATCGTTCTCAGAGAGAAAAATGAATGCGTGGGACAAAAACGTTTCAAAAGTAGTCGTTGAATGCAGTAGAGAATTGTAAATCTACGAACAGTCTTCTGAATGATCGTCCGGAGGTCCTGTCTTTGTCCTCATTCACACACACGTATGTAGTAGGTGTATACAATAAAATATGTTCCATAGACAGTGAGGTACGTACGCTACCTGCCTTTTGTGCGATGAGTCCTTATCCGACAGCCAGCTGCCGCTTTTTATATCCATCTGTCAAAAAGAACAAAAGTGATCCCAAAAGTATAAGAGAAGTGTATAGTAAGAATTTATTAGTTTCTTTCAATACAATGTTAACCTTACTGGAACTTTGCGTATTTCCTTCGATTTATTGAAATTATATAGTGGGCAGTTTTTTTTTAAACCGCATATCTTATCAACGGATAATGAAACTGTTTTCACTAAAGGAAAGAGCAATAAACGATGATCCTATATGTTAATCCAGGTAATAAACTATCTGTGTGCCAAATTTCATCAAAATCCGTTCAGTAGTTTTTAAGTGAAAGAGTAACACACATCCTTCCATACGTCCATCCTTCCTCTTAGTAGGATTAATTATAAAATTAATAAATCATATAATAATAAAATGATTATATTACTAGTCCGATAATTTAAAACTTTTAATTATCTATGTGACCAATTTGTAGGTGGACGAAAACTGACGACCAACAACAATTGTAGTCTATCAATTTGTATTTATTCTGCGGGAGAGAGAGAGAGAGAGAGAACGGATTTACACATATCTTTAAATACAGAGCAACAGAGACACCTAAAATGAAATCTGATTATTTACTCTTATTTCATTAGGAAACGTAAAAGAGCAAGGCAGATACGTTGATGAGGATTATATAAGGAAGGTCGCAGAAGTCGCAGGAAATGCAGTGGAAAAACTCAGAGGAGGTCTGAGTCAGTGTTCAAGCTAGAAAGACAATAAAAGTTCAAAATTTTTTTATAATAATCACATGAGATTACGTGATTCTGATTCCTAAAAATAAAGGTTGTCTTTAAGTTAAATGTGGTAAATAGAGATAAATACACAATGAAGCATATTGAAATTTTAAAAGCACGCAGTAGCATGAAAGCTGTCCATTTTTAAATTTATTCTCGCAAATGGATATACTAACCGTGTGTTACTATGTACCATTGTCGAGAAAATATTGCGGTTTTTGAAGTAAAAATTCGGACTAATACTTGTGGTTTGCTCCAAAAGTGGTTTCGACGTTGGTGCAGACTACTTAATTGTACCTATTGGAGTAATTTTGAAGCAAAGTGTATAAGTGTTGTTCGTTTACGATGGAGTGATTATAGGGCCAATTCAAAGATTGTTACCATCGTAACACATTATGTGTGGCAAGGTGCTTTCACTTAGACAGCCCGTCTGGCGGCAGTAACCAACAGCATAAGGCATAACAGCTTGTACATATTACCTGTGATATTACTGTTGTGTTTCGGTGAATGAGTAAGGGATGCCTGAGCCCATTTTCCTATCTTTTCCTGGTAGCAATTACCACCTCCTTAGGTTAATTAAGGTGCTTTTAGCCATCGATTTCTTTGTTTAATGCAATTTAAATTAGCGTTTTTAATATTTTTAAATTTAGATACATAGGCAATAATACATATCGCAATAAGATATAATAGCGTCTATCTATCGTGTTACAGAAAGTTGGTACTTTCTCTAACTCTTTTAACTAACTCATTGGATGGATTTTTTACATTCGCTCTCAAATAAAAATAATATCCCGAACGAACTACAAACAGCTTTGTAGTTAAAGTTAAAAGTTGGTTGCACTGTGTGTTTCTTTATAGAATTAGTAATTAATTTTAGTGAATTAATAATTAACCATTAATACAGAATATAAAATTAATAATGTAAATATTAATTTTATATTTAATTTTATATTTTATATTAATTTTATAAAGAATTAATAATGTAAATATATTAATACAGATATACAGATGTTATAGATATATTATTATGTTATAATGTCTTGGATCATATTCTAAGATCAATGTAAGAAATAAATATCTAACACAAATTACTAAGTCTAGAAAGCTGAAATTTGGAACATGGCTTTATTTTATAGCGTGAATAACCGCTAAGTAAGGATTTAATAAAATTTCAACTCTATACGAAGTCGCTAGTTACCTAATAAGATAGCTAGTTACCTAATAATTTAGCACATAAGTTCCCTAATTAGGCGATTTCTCGTCTCCACCTGGGGACGAAATGTCGGGGACTAAGTGGAATGATCCGAAGTTAATTAAATCGACGTGTTTATTAAGGTATTCCCAAAGTTCCCAAGGCGATCTCTAAGACAAAACACATCCCATAGTATAGGTGTAATGTGACTACCGTAATCAACATTACCATTTTATTGGGAGACCTTTTAATATTGTGGAATAGGTGGTATTATATTACATACTGGCGACCCGTATGCAATTATATACACAAACTTTCATAGTTTATCGGTCTTTCCATTAGTGAAAATTGTATCAAAATCGGTTGCGTCGTTTAGTTGAAATTAGCGGAGAGAGAAATAGGCAGCAACTTTATTTTATAAATTAGCTAAGCCCGCAACATCATACGTGTGGTATTCGGTATAGCGCGTAACTTTTTTGTTTGTACACCGATTGGAATGAAACAAACACTAAATGTTACGGGAAGCTTGTTACAATACACCAGTGAAAATCGCATTCAAAGCGGTTAAGCCGTTTCTTAGATTAGCGTGCACAAACGCACGGACAAACCGACAGTCTAAACCTCTGTGACATAAGTATAGCGTGTACAAATTGTTTTTTTTTTTGAAAAAATATTTAATTAAAAAACTATTTAAATAGCATTTTTCCTTTAAATAGAAAGTAATTAGCTATGTCCTACATATATTAATATAATACATAATAAAGAACAAGCTTAAATTGTTCGGTCCTTTTGTGCGTTGTCCAGTTAGTACAACTAAAAGTTTTGCCGGTCCCTTGAGGGTCGTAATATTCGGATTCTACTTTATTTATATTACATACCTACATCAGAAGAGTAATTTGGCGAATTATATTTATAATAAATTATTTTATTGATTGGAACATTTCAGATTGGAATAATAGATCATTCTTTATTCTTTACAATCATGTTATTACAAAATTTACAGAACACCTACTGGAGGTGCAGGCATGATTACCAACCGGAACGTACCTTGTAAGAATTGAAACAAAAAACGTAAAAAGATTCCCCTCCAAAGTCGCGATAAGGGTATCTCAAACAAATTAATTTTTGCCACTTGTCTCTACGGGATTATTTTTGTTATGACAAGGGACTAGCTTGTAAAGATAAATCATAATTTTAAAAAAGCCATGTAAAAAGACTATAAATAAAATGTTTTTACGAATTTTCAAGTAAAAATATAAAATTTATATTTTTTTAATAGTAGGTACTCGTACAACTCGTTTTTGTCAAAAACCTTTACAAGCGATTATTGTTTATAAGATATAAACTAAAAGTACAATTAAACAAGTTGACTCATTGGTGCACTAATCAAAACATCAAACTTAGACAAGAACTTAATTTTAGGATGATCGAGAGTGGACAAACCTAAATTTGCTCTATTGAATTTAATATAGGCCTATATTATATATAATTAAATATATTTAAAAAAAATGTAAACATTTTGCAGATGCCATCTCTGAATCCAGCCCGCTCGCTCGGTCCTTCGTTCGTCCTCTCAAAATGGGACAGCCATTGGGTGTGTTGGGTCGGCGGTATCGGCGGAGGCATAGCCAGTGCTCTCCTCCACGAGTGGGGCATGAGACGGCCTCGTGCGAACTCCAACTCCAGAGCCTCATCGCCGAGGGATCTCGACGAGCTGGACAAGCCGACGTTCCCGTCGCACCACCACTACAGACACGCGCCGACTTACTGCGCTGCATCAGCACCGAAACCAGACAACTCGGAACCCTTGTACTCTGGCACCAAGTCCATGTACTGCAGATCACCGCCTCCGACGAGGCACACATTGCATAGGTAATGTTTTATTTGTACTTGTATTGTATTTCAAATACCTCTTTTATCTGTCTGTCTCAGCACCAAAGCATTTTATCAGTTACGGTTATTACGCAATCTTAAGAAATAGCGAAGGAAAGAACCGAATTCAAACCTTTTTCAAAAATATAATTATAAAATTGGATTATTATGCTCTTGACTTATAACTAGTTATGAAAGAACGATAACGAATACGAATTACTTTTCATAGCTGGTTATGAAACAGTGAAGAAAATGTCTTATTCGTTAGATGATTGTGAAAAATTATAATAATTATATAATTATTATATTAATATAGTTAATAAGTGTATTAACATTTATATCACGACTGTATTTTAGGTTTGAAATAATGTTGACATAATTATAATGTCATAATGTCAGTTATAACCACACTTACCATTCCACGCATGATGATATAAAGTGAGACGACATAATATGAACATAAAATTCCAGGTCCCAGTCAGTGTACAGTAAGGGTAGTTCAGCGACAGGGGTGGGTGGTGCAAGCACCGTGTCAGCTGGCGGCGGCGGGGCGCTGGTGTCCGCTCAGTCGCTGCTGCTCAGGCCACCGACACACACCCACACTCACACGCTCACACACAACCAGAACACACACAACGCACAGCGGGAACCCACTTACGGAACCGCCAACGGCATCAGACCTGGACCAGCTGGTAAGGTTTTTTTTAATGTTAAGGTCCGTAGACAGGCTGACGGTCCACTTGATGGTAGGTGGCTACCCAAGCAGCAAAAAGTGGTTTTATAATTATCCTGGAACCACCATTTTATCAGGACTATAACGGGATAGTAAGCTCTTGTAACAACGGAAAAGGGCCCAAATTATAGGCATACTCTTTCTTCTAAGACACCCATAGTAGACTCGGTGACTACCACTTGGACCAATAGTATCCTTATAGTTGGACTACAAAGAATTAACTGCTCCCCGCGAAGCCAACTATAATCGCCTAACAGAACCATACACGACTCTAACGTACTCCGTGTTTCTGTTACAAGTTTTTTCAAAAACAGCTGTGAATTTGTTAATGGCGTTGCTGCTGATATTTATAAAAAATACAAAATATTTGATAAAAACTTAAGTCATCTTAATTAATTTTCTTTAAAAATGTATTATCTACAGTGTTACATAGGTATAATAAGATGCGTTCGCATGGCAAACCTATATTTTTGGTGAAGTATATTATGTTTTAAAACAAAATTTTTACTCGCCTCTTGAAATTAGTGTATTTAATAAGTTGCATTTGAAAATAATATTGGTATTAATAAGGCATACAATGAAAAGTCGCCATTTTTTATAGCTAGCTTTCCCAAGTTCATTACAGAACCGTTACGGAAGTACTTGGTTCCAAAATGGTTTGCATCGGAACCACAGCATCGCCATATTGTTAGGAATTAGGGTTCCACAATTATTCTAATAACTTGACTACCATTCACGCTGTCGAATTTTTAAGGAAGTAGATACCAATTAACAGTGTCTTACATACTATTTAGGTATAAGTGAAAAGCGAGAAACATCAATATTAACATTTTGTGTAAAGATTATAACAGCGTTCGACAAATCCACAATAAAACCAAGTACACTTACTCTTGGAATAAGCCGTTATAGAACTAATTGACTTATTAGTGATCCACATTGTGAACTTATAAAACCTTATAAATTCAAGTAATAAGTGCAAATGGTTTCTAGTTCGTTTGGTTTTATTTGATACTCTTATAAGCATACTTTACTTATAATGGATTTATAGTGATTCTTGTAGGCAATTTTAAGTATAGCTTACCAGAGCACGTATTCCCAAGCGTGTTTACACCTGTGCAATACTTTTATAGGACATCTCAGCTTATAGTGTGCTGTTAATTTAATTCTATAGACGATAATAAGTTAACATATAAGAACAGATATACTACAAGGCCAATCAGTCTCCGTGCATGCTACTATAAGCGTGGTAGCAAATTCTAGAACCACTAAGAGACCATTATTAGTGCTGCAGGACTATAAAGCGTGCACTATAGGATAATTTTGTTGCTTGGGTACCGTCGCATATAACACAAGCAACTCCTAAGCTGCTGCAATTGCGCTGCCAACTGCAGTGGGATTAAGGGATTAGGAGTGGATAGGGAAATGGGCTCTGGCATCCCTTACTCACTCACCGAAACACAACAGCACACATGCTGTTATTCACGGGTGGTTACTGCCGCCAGACGGGCTGCCCAAATGACTGCGAAACGCAGTGTGCCCTGCCACTACTTTCCAAATCCAGACCAGAGCCAAATTTGGAAAGTTGATTTTTCAAAGCGTTAAGGCAAGCACCCTAACCATTCATCCAACTGACACCTCTATGCACTTGAACATATTTCGTTGATTAACACAATTAATGGGTATGATTAAAAATTACCTGCTAGAACATTGTTGCTTAAGAATTTCTCTGTCCGTTCGCCTTTTTTATAACTCGTTAAACCAACTATGCTTTTTTGCATAAACTATCTATGTGTTGCCATTTAAGAATAGAAGTACCAATAAGCATTTCACAATACGCCTTCAAATTAGACCCCTGAAAGAGCGCTGCTGTGGCTCCAATATGACGTGTTATACGTACTTGCGGCAATGCTAGCAATTTTAGTGATAGGGCCTATAGTTAAGTCATGGATTTTGACAAGGAACATTGGTCTCTTATTAATTTTTATATTACACAGAAAGAAACGGTTAGAAAATATATCGAAATCTATGGAAACCATTCATTGCCTTTATACTGTTAATATTTCAAGATTAATATATTCAAGCCTCACAAGATAGACTGACGACGCTGAATCCAGGCTGCTTCTGACCGTCCTACTGGAAAATTGGGGGCAGGGCTATATCTAGTAGTATACTTCCTACGGCAGAAGATGATGATTTCAAGATTCGGTGATTGAATGTTGTGAAACCTTTTTATAAAGTTATCAACTTTGGTACTGCGGTACTGAAACACCTATTACGCTTCTAACATTTGTACCTAGTCTTTTTTGAAGGTGGCCCTTACTTCCCAGAATAAAAAAATATATCAATATGTTTTCTTTTTCAGTGTGATTTTTGTAAAAGTAGCTTGTACTGAGTGAAGGTCTAACGTTTTCCGTCCATTTAAGGCGCTGCGATGACCGAGCGGCGCGAGTCGGTGTACAGTGCAGGCGCTCGAAGAGGACCTCTCTCGTCGGAGGACAGCGCGTACGGCAGCTACACGCGCACCTATCGCCCACCACACCCTCACACCTCTCACCCCCTGACCCACCACGCGACTCCTCCCGATCACTACTAGCGACGACCCTCGCAGCACAACATCGCGCTGCTTTTTGACGTTTAATTCGTATAACGTGCCAGTGACATTTCAAATTTCGAAAGAAGGCACGCTGCACACAGTGACATTATAATCTACAAAACATACTCTGACTTTTAACTCGTATTTGTGCCAATACAGTGATAATTCAATTTCGCAGGAAGACACACCTGCACACAATGACATGATCTACAAAACCTGCTTTTTGTGGTTTAACTTGTACTGTCAGTACAGTACTATTTCATTCAATTCCGAAAGAAGGTACACGCTGCAAATAGCAACATTATAATCCACGAAACTTGCTCTGTGACATTTAACTAGTATACTGTGTCAGTACAGAGTGAGACATGTCATATTATTCAAAACTTGTGTATACATATTTAATCACTTACAAAACACTCAAGCCTTCTAGTTCTCATACAAAAATAATTTTATTTTGAAATGAAACTTTGTAAATAAAGTTGGTTTAATATATTCTATGTTTATAAATGAGTGTTGGCATAATAAAAAACGGATTACTATAAAATTAAAGCACTTCAAATATTACTAAGTCAATTTCAATTTATTTTGCTGATTATTGTTTAATTTTTTTCACAGCTCAACTTCAAACTGAATATAACTCAACTAACAATAATGTGAATATAATATTTTCAAAGAGCTTTACGTTTGTACAATTACTAAGTTCAGTCGTCGGTCGTTTGGAGACTCTAATGAGATCTTGTTACGATCAAATGAAATACAAATACATAGATTATACTTGAGTAAATCTCAACAAATACATGTTCGGCTGTCCACAAATTTGCAACCCATCAATCGTCAGATATAGTGTACAATTGTTAGACGACGACTATTAATATACATATAGAACTATTGTTAATGTATCACAAAAATATAAGTTATAATAAATACATAATCGTGAGTAGATAACCTTTGAAAGCATTCGGATTGAAAATGACATGGCAATTTTTGTGGTCCACTAAACTCGCATATTTCAAAATTGTATTACCTATAAAATGAGTAAGAAAAATTATAATTTTTCAAAAAATATTGCTTAAGTCTTAGATGTAAAAATGTATCCTTTACTATCCGTATCGAAGGACCAAAATCATAAACGCTCAGCTATTTTTAGATCTATAAGAATTATGTCGTTGTTTATATTTATTTCAATTCCAAATAAATCATTCATTGTAATTATGCTCAAATTTTCATGCTTTAATCTTATTATTGTTTTTAAAATAGGTAGGAAATGTAACAAATACATTGCTTGTGCCATATGTAAACAATACTTCCAGTAAAAACCTTTTAGGCGCATAAAAATAATGTAATATCTTGTAAGTTTTATTTTAAGTTAATCTAAACAATTAGCAGTACATGCCATATTTAGTTAATAATTTTAAATGCAACATTACGCACAGTTGCATGGTATAATAACATTACTTCGACAGCCCGACACAATCTTACGTCATCGCTGCTGTGTTACCAGTTTATGTGCATTCAATCTACCCGAGCCCCATTTATTACATGTATAATTAAGATAAAGCTGTAAGTGTTTTACTATGTGATTACTTTAATTAATGTGTAAAATGACCTATTTTATTTACTAACACAAAGCATATAATCTTTTGTGTGAGTGATGGCAAATATTTTTCCTCCCTCGTGTTACGATGTAAATAAAAAGTACTCTCGGTTTCCGTTGGGAATTGTGTTCAAAGACTAATTAAAGTTAAGAATTACTGTTATTAAATTTCATATGTTATTGTAACTTCAGCAATGTAATATTTTGAAGATATAATCGCATAATATGTATTTAATTAATTTAAAGATGGATTTATTCTAAGACTTAGAGCACTGGTGTAATCCGATCTTATTGTGTAGAATCTCTTAAAGAAATAGTGTAATTATTTTGTATGTCTAGATCAGTGGTTCCCAGACTTTTTTTCTCATAGCCCACTTTCAAAATTTAGCTGGTTCCGGTGGACCCCCGGCATATACTTTTCTGTCATATTCCCAAAACTCGACAAAAAACGTTAAGATTAAATCTAACTATGGGAATTTGTATTGCGGCTGAGTTCTAACCACGAATGGGGAGTTTTCTAAACGAATTGATTGGTTTTTTTTGTCATGCCAACGTGTCTACCGTGGACCGCTGGGGGACCATGGACCGCGCGCTTGACCACTTTGGGAATTAAGGGTCTAGATCATACAAATGTATAAGTAGATTCAATTGTTTGTATTTTATTTGTTTTTCCAAAGAACTGATTGTAGTAGTTTCATAATGCTGACTGTTTAAAACTAAACCTAATAACTTAGGTACCTATAATTATTATTATGAGAAATATCAGTATTAGATAAATGAAAATATGTAAATAAATATTATTAAAATATTAAAATTATATAATTAAATGACAACGAATCAATACAAGAAAGTTTTAATAACTTATTTAGGATAAAAAATATGGTGCATCGCACCTTCGCAAATTGCACGTATAATATAAAATACCTAAATTGGTAAACGTTTATAATATTTTAAACAAATTTTTCAACTGTTAAATTCCTACAAATACCTAAAATTAGATTTTAATACCATTTTGTAAATAGTTTTGAAATAAACTTTATTAACTACTTAGCAATGCGTTTTTTATTTACTTTTCGGGTTTCTATATTTCATCAAACTGTTTAATGCTCTTCAATATTTTTTTACTTACTTTTTCATACATAGCCTTATAATTTTTACTTTTACTTTGTATATTGGTATTTTAGTAACACTAATTTAATCATTCTAAACTCCGACTTGGTTTTACGTGAGTTCAGTTGTTTCACTTACCATCTATTTTATATTTCAAAAACGGCTTAGGTATATACCTATTCCTACCCAATATAAAATTGTAATAAAATTAATATCAATATAAATATGTAATAAAATTGTAACGAGCCGTGTCTGTATATTAAATATTTTTTCAAGAAAACAATTTGTACGCCTTGTACTTTGTTACAGAGGTCGAAAAATAGTTTTTAGCATTTTTGTCTGTTTGTCTGTACCTTTGTGCACGCTAATCTCAAAAACGGCTTAACCGTTTTGAATGCGATTTTCACTGGTGTATTGTAGCAAACTTCTCGTAACATTTAGTGTTTGTTTTGAAACAAACAAAAAAGTTACGCGCTATACCGAATACTAGGCGTACGAAGTTGTGGGCTCAGCTAGTAGATGATAAAAATATTTAAATGTTGTCAACAGATTGACACCGCCATCTGTTAGAAAATTGTGGAACTTACAGCCCTTCTATGAAAACATTTTATTTGGAATAAAAAATAAACTATCTTTGGACCAAATACAGACTATATCTACATTCACATGATAAACTGGCAACAAACCATTACTGAACCGCCGATCTTGAAACACTTCAATGATCAAGAAATTCAGCAAAATTGTGCAATCTGGTGGTGAGGGTGAACTTTTGTTTTTACGTCTCCCATGTCATACCCAGGCTGTTGAGCGAGCTGTCAAGGTGACGACAGAAGCGGTCATTTCTCAATGTAAGGATTCATCACGATTAGGGGCCATAAAAGCTAAATTAGAATCCCGTAAGAAATTGCCAAAAATTGAGACGAAGAGGGATTTTATGGCAAATTTACAATTTATTTTATAAAACATGTGATTGAATTTTGTTTTACTTTTTTGTTAAATTAGATAACAAGTATTCTAATTATATTATTGAGTATCATTTGCAATCTCTAGTTAACTCTTATATATTATTTATGTTAGCCCAAACATACTAAAAATTTTCAGTAAAATATTAAACTTTGAGGCCCCAGCGGAGGCAGAAGATGCTATTCGATTGAGCTGAAAAAAGAAATGAAAATTGACTTTAAACATAAGGCATAAATCCCGCACTATTAGAATTTAAAATATTTAAAAAAAAATTTTTTCATACAACCGCGCTCCACCCTACTATATGGTTAATTAGCTTCGGAGTTCACAAAAATAGTGACACAAAATTTTTATATATACTTATAAGACAATATGCCAACGAACTTTTATCAAACACACCACTGATAAATTCGCTTATGACACCTGTTTAATAGCAGCCGACGAGGATATCTTTGTCGCTGAATCCAGTAGGTAGGTATACCTACAAGCAGATTTCGATGCAATCTGCCAATGGTCACATAATTCAGGGCTAGTACTTCATTCATAATAAAACAATATTTATTCATATTCACTCTGGTCATAATCTCAAAACGAGTAAAAGAAATAATAGCCCAACCGCACGATAGTCTTCATTTATCAAATATATCTACAGTGTAATAATAAATAGAATCCAAAAATAATTAATTATAAGTTTTTGAACATATAGTGTTATAGAGAATTAGCTGGTGCCTGCGACTTCGTCCGCGTTGAACAATATAAATTATAACGCCTGACATCTTTATAACAAAGTTGTTATAACTTTGCCAGGGGTTTAATTTTTATTTTTAGATGATCCCTCGGGAACAGTACTTCGTTTCTGAATGAAAGGTACCCTATGTCATTTTCTGCATTCCTTAAAAGGTGTAAGCAAAATTTCATTATTATCGGTCGAGTAGTTAAAGCGTGAAAAGGTAACAGACAGACAGAGTTACTTTCACATTTATAATATTAATTATGAGGAGGTAGGTTTAAATGGGGAAACCAGATAAACAAAATTTATGTAATAAAATTAGAGCCATTATGGCAAAATTCTACATTATAAATGCACTCCTAATAATGTACAAGGTACTTGTAGAGAGCTATTGTACAAGACACTAGCAAACACACCTACAGATCAAATAGATAACATGAATTAATTGTCCCACCAAAAATAAAATCCAAATAGGTACGCTGATGCCCCTTCTGAAGCGCAATTACAGCACTTGTGGCGTTGCTTGTGTTATAGGTGACGGTAGCCATCTACCGTCAAATGGACCGTCAGACTCTTTGTCGACCTGAAAATAAAAAAAAACTGGAATAATCTAACCACTGAAATCCTAGTCTAGTCAGTCCTAGTCACCATTGAATTCATCAACTGACCACAAAAACAAAAATGTTGCACTTACTTTAAAAAAACAAACATTTGTGTAGATAAAACGCTTTTATTGGAACTTTATGCTGAGTCAACATTACAAAATTTGCACGATGTTAAGCTAAGCTTGCAAAAAATATTTCAAAATTTTTTACAATGCTAGTTCCGATCAATTATTATTCAAAATCATATAAACAAACTGGCTCACTATTTCTTGAAGATAAATCTAACAAATAATATGTGCAAATAATTTTAAACAACCATATTGGCATTTCATATTATTAGAATTTTAGCTAAAGTATTCTGTGGTTAAACGGTCAATTTAACGGTCAAACGGATAATTTAAAATTATTTCAATTGACTTGCGTGCATTTCAAAAATAATTATAAACAGTTTACGTTTTTTTCATTTCAGTAAATATAATTTGCACTTTTAAAAGCTTTTCTTACATAAGTTAACGTTTAACTGAGTAACTACCATCGATTTCAAGATCTGTCTCGGAGGACCAAATATTAAGAAGCCGTTGTAGAAATTCTGACAAGAGGGCCCAATAATAAAACTAATTTCTGCGGTTGCGTATTGTAAACTTAAAGTAATTATTCATACACATATAAAATTATTTCTCAGTTACCAATACCATTCTTGATTCTCTTATAAAAAGTAACGTAGGTACATATATACTTAATAAATTAATGTATATTTATGCTACTTTATTCTTATGAAAGGGGGAAATTTAACAGATTGCTTGCTTATTATTGCTTGGGTTCGCATGGGAAAGCACTAATTTGGCGACTGTTATAGATTTTTCAATACCGTGCGCAAGAAAAACATTTGACGATGCCAATTAAACATGACAGTTCGAAGTATGAGACTTTTTCATTCATATGCGTATTATTCCAAATTCAAATCAGTATTTCTTAAAAACAGCCGTCATTGACAGTGCAGTGAGAGCGAGATAAGCAAGTCCTTACAGTTGGAAGCTTAAACATTAACTCAAATAAATGTATTGCTATAGTTGATTTTTTAATTAAAGGATTCCTTTGTGATACACAATTTTATAGTTGAAATACCTGTATTTCGAACAGGCGTAGGCGGTAAGAGTACGTACGTACGTAAGGGTACTAGGCGGCCAAGCGCGACGGGCAATGAGATTTTTCTAGTTCGTAGATTTTAAAATAGCGTACAATCTTGGCCGCCGCGATCTAGCAGCCTAGTGCGTATGTACGCTAGTTTTTTTTTTTTTAAATTAGACGTCTTGTGAGAAATCTCGTTCAAGGAAATAAAGAATATTTTATTTATATCTTAAATTTTGAAGTCGATTTTAGTTTTTTTATTTTTTATTTATTGTATAATGTTGATTAAAGCTCTCTAACTAAATATTACACTAATCAGTAATGAATTTGAGTTATATGTATAATCATAAGGTTATTAAGCATTAGCACCAAATTGCTTCAACAAATTCAGTTTGAGCTCGTCTCCTTAATTGTGAGATAATATGTTCCACTCGTTATTTATCGGCAATAACTGCATGTCAAAGATGTTATCTCCATAACTTTCTTAACTAATTTAAAAGTAGCACAATAATCACTTCAACGCGAAACTATACCCTCGAGGTAGAAAAATACACATCTTTAATATATAGTTAGCGATTGTTGGAATTTGCAACTGATATTGTTTAAATAACAAACAGTTTGAAACAATACGTTCTTGTTGAGATCCATTTTGTGAGATCAGTCGTAACTGTATATGATAGTAAAAATTATAGAATATTTAATTGTGCGTTGACTGTTAAGGCCACCTCCACCGTGCGAGTATATCGTTGCAATACGAGTGGCTATTAAATGTACTCTTAATCAGCTTACTCGCTGCACTTGCGGCTGACGTATTTGCCTCGATACTTGACTGACACGATTCGTATTCGCCTTCTGAAGCACTCGCCTCGTCTCCTCTCCAGACGAACTCTCCTCACCTTATAACGTAGTATGTCACGAGGGTGTTGGTGTTGCGACTTGCTACTTCTTACCCCGTATTTAAATCCTTTACATTTTATTTAAGATTCTCCGACGACATGATCCTCGGATTGTTGCCGTGATGCACTCGCTCGTGAAGGTGGCGCCACAGATAATAGTCAGAGATAAGTTTTTTGGCATACTGTGGGTATATCTAGCACATTACAAAAATTATGTTAGAAAAACAAAGATGTCATCTTAAAAAAATACATAACTTTTGTAAATTGTAGCTTCATATTTCACAATGTACTTAAAAAATTTAAGCAATGCATAACAACAACAGGGGGGGGCAAGTTGATATGGAAAATATGAGAAAAGTTTGAATTGTAGGTAAAGTCGAGAGCACATGAAGCTTTTCACTTTAATACGAGCCATACATCTGCAGCGATTGTAATAACAACAACGGTACAAGGCTTAAGACTTTACATTTGGCAACTTTTTTTAGAATCTCGGGGGGGGGGGGGGGGGGGCAGCTGCCCCTCCCTGTTATGCTGCGACGTCCCTGCATAACAACCATACCATATTAATATTATATCAAAATCACGCTTGCAAATCACGTTGATAGTGTGTTTGCCATTAAACTGCGAAATGCGTTAAGATTGATTCCGACAGAAAAACTTTTCCTAGGCTTTATAATGTAAACCTCATGTAAATTCACATTTTTATATAGGTACTATATGTTTTTAAATACATCATTAGTCGACTCTTCAATTAGATGTCAATTTTTTTTGTAATAATAAAATTAAAACATTAGTTACATTCTCGGAGCCCTCTACTCTTCGCCTTTCCTGCGTTACCTTAAGAGAAAACGACTGAGAATCGGCTGAAATAAAAACTTCAATTACTTCTTTGTTCGACCCTATTACTTCTTTGTTATTAGCTACATGAAAAAGCACAGTACCAGCGCAACATTTTTATAACCATTGACTAATGAAACAAATACTTATAGTACGGTCATTCTATGAATGCATATTTGACATTTCTTTATGTCCATTGCATAAAGTTCATTTCCGAAAAAACGATACAGAAAATGTATGGAATTGACACCTGTCAGAACAGCACTCTTATAATGGCCGGAGTATAAGCGTATATCCTTACAAAAAGAAAATATCTACGTATTATTTTAATAAGAATATTCCTAAAAACTTTTTATTCTAAGATGATCATCTGTAAAGGTTATACTAGGTTTATTGTTAAATTAGAATAATATATCTGGCATGACTAAGTATGACAAATAATAAAAACAAAAACATTGGTTTTTTTTAAAGGTTTTTAAGAATCCCTCTATTTCCAAAATAAAAATGAATAGGTATCTAATTTTAATTCTAAGTAGTAAACAAATAAATAATATGCTAATTGAAGTGGAGCTATAACTTTAGCCTATCATTTTTTGAATCACGTAAGTAAAAGATAAATTCTTTGCTTTTATTGGGCGTTTCTTCATTGGTCGACCCGGTCCGGCGTCGGCAGAGCACAGAGCAGAGAACATACGCGACAATTCTTTGCTCTGTGATCCCACTGGTGTCTCATTATTAATTTGGCGCGTGCGAAATTACTAAATTATTTTCATTATGACCTTTAAATATGATATCGTCGTGCTAATTGGAAGAGTCGAATCAAAACCCAGATAAAACTGCAAAGGAGAGTAAAAATAAAATTTTAAAATAATAAAAGAGATAAATGTTGGGTTGAAGTCTGTGAAGTTTTACAAGATAGATTTAAAGAAATGAACGTCAGTCTTGTCAACGTCAGGCTTTTGACTGGAGTTATAAAAGCCGTCGTTATAAGCGCGTCTGTGTCGGTCTCGGTCAAATGAAAAATGTAGTACCGTTGTTGGGTCGTCGAGTACTATCGGTGCCGGTGCCGGGTCGGCCAATGAAGAAACGCCCATAGGCAGTGTATGGTATTGTACGATCAACCACAGAATTCTAAGAAATAATTTATAAAAAAAAATACAATAAATTTTATTAACATATTCTGTGTTTTGACATGACAAAAAGGAAGAGAACTCTAAAGAAGATTTCTTTATCCATTATAGCAAATATTCAAGTCGATTAGATATCACTATTTTTTATTACAAAATAAAAAAATCTTGACTTCAAAAATTGGCTTTTATTTTAATATTTTTACAAAACGCAATGTCGCCTGAAGTCGAAAATTTTATAAATACTTCGTATCCTTAATTCATATAAAGCAACGTACACAATATTGTAAAACAAATATTATGAAGTTACACATATTTTTTATTTAATTACATCTATTATTAAATAATGACTTGATCATAATAATTCTATTTTTAGCAGCTTATTTGAAAACTAAACCGCCTGTATTTTCTAAATTACTTTACTGATAACCAATCAGTTAATCTGTTTTCATTTAAGATAAATATTTTACCAGTTAGTACTAATGAATACTGATTTATTAATAATTACATTGTTAATGAAAAGCGAACTGCTTCTAGTTATAAGTTCAGTTCAACTATATCCAATGAGGCGTAAGTCTTGTCTACATTTACCCAAAACTTCGAAACATCCGTCGAATTGTTTGGTTCCTTTAAAAAAATGTATAAAAACGGTGACATTTCGCTACGTACGTAAGCCTCCGTGTGCGCGAGTGTACCGGAGCGGGGAGTGACGGGGTGTGGGGATCGCGGACTGCGGAGTGGGGGGAGAGGTGGAGTGTTCAGCACACGCAACCGCTTTCGTTGCCCTCTTGCTCCGAGCCCATTGGTGACTGAGTCTGCAGGTCCACAGCTGGATGAAGGTCAGAGTTAAGGGTTATTGTCAGTGATCCATACATATAAATAAAATTTGTTTCGTTGTGATATCAAAATAACTGCTTTTTACTAAATGTATATCAAAGTATACAAATGTAGGTACGGTACTTGTAACCAAAAATCAATTTTTAAAATTTTTGTCCTGTCTTATTTTTTCCGGCTAATCTCCGAAACAGCTGGGCCGATTTAGACGGGACTTTCACTGGCAGAATACTAATGTTATAAGGGGTAACTTGGGCTACGTTTATTTTATAAAAATAAAAAAATATTATTATATATACTTCTTCTATCTATAATATATAAAGCTGAAGAGTTTGTTTGTTTAAACGCGCTAATCCCAGGAACTACTGGTACGAAATGAAAAATTCTTTTTGTGTAGAATAGTCCATTTATCAAGGAAGGCTATATAACATTACGCTACGATCAATAGTATTATATATAAGCAGTGTCCAGTACCGCGCGCGCTAACAGTACAGTACCGCCGCCGTACGAGCCACTGCGAAGCGTGGCTTCAGCGTGGCTTATAAAAATCATAAAGATCGTAGAGGATCATATAATAACTATAGAACCTTCATAGTAATTGGCGTTCAAAATCTAGTGAAGCTGTTGGCTGACATCCATGTTTTGTATACTTCAAGCACTTATCAGACACTATTTGCCCAATTAACTGAAGGATGATTGAAAGATATTCCAATGTTGACATATCATTGGTGTATATGTTTATCATATCACATTATCGGTTTATGTGGAATTTTCATGAATTTAATTGGCTTCAGCGCACGCGCATGTACGGTGTGTTGTGTGTGGTATGGAAAATCCACATTTCAATAATACGTAAAAACGTAAACAGATGATACATTTGTCATTAAATTAACTGATTTAAAAAACAGGAAACCTTCTGTGTTCTGAAAAGACGGGTTCATTAGTTGCCAAACTAATATATAAACTAATATAGAGGCTCTCTCAAAGATACGGAGCGATAATATAGAGCCGGGCATCATCGCAGTATCGCAACTCACAGTACTAAGAAATAGTAAGTTTGCAACTCTATCTACCGTGTGTTGGTTCGATATTATATAAGAAGTTCGATAAAATCGAATTAACAATTAAAGTTAAATTGAATGGCTTGAAACCAGTGATGAATTTTAATATAATGAAACAAAATTTAGCTTTAGAAATTTTATTTAAAACGTTTTCAGCGTGACGTGAGAATATTTACAAAATACACGAATACGAAAATCTTCTGTATATTACATATAATTGTCTCCAACATGTTTCTTACCACTAAGGAGTGCGTTTTAATATGGCTTCAGAGACAACTCATCATTAATATAGAGAAGTGTACACGTGCTATACATTGAGGAAAGCTGTCGTGTAGAAACGCTCACTAATAAACAAGAAAGCGGACCGACACTTGCATTTTTTTGCAATTAGTGACTCCATAAACAAATCAACGATTGATATAAAAACCCTTCACGACAGCCTCACTAACAGCAAGTTTTGTATTTTAAACATACAATCTCGGTAATAGGTACGTCACAAACGTCTTTATGTATATAATACCCACAAATTGATAATGCGCAAGAACCTTGCTGCATTAACATCCACGTGACGTCATCTTCGATACGCGTCCTCGCCGGCCAGCGTTGCTGACGGCACTAAGTGTGTTACGAGATTACATCATCAAAATGGTGGCCAGGCGCATCAGCATTTTGCGGGGCTTATACTGACTAAACCGCGTACTATAAAAAGGCAATTTATATTAGAAACCCTATACAGGGTTCCGTAGAGAAATTAAATTGGAATCTGATTGATTTTTTTAAATAAAATTTTACTTATCATACAAAAATATACAAGCGTATAATTAATAATTTTAATTATAAAACGTGGCCGAATAGTGTTATTGAAGCCAGTTGGAATGAAAGAATATTTTTTTAATGTTGTCTGTAAATGTCAACAGTGAAAAATAATCACCCGTTAAAATATAACTAAACACATTACATTATTAAAGTATGTCATAAGAGTTTATACTTAGGGGCTAAAAAAATAAATAATACTAATTTACAGGGATCGCGACGCCCGCGTTCTTTTTCAAATCTTAAAAAAAATGGGAGACTCAACTCTTGGAGGCATCTCTCTGTACGACAATTAGACTGAACGCTTTATTGCAAATTTCTAAAACTACCCTCAACCGCCAGTGAGCTTTAGAAAAAAAATTGAGTTTATACATCAACTAGTGTACAAATATAAAAAAAAAAACAGTAAAAAAAGTGAAAAAAATAAACAAATGAAGTGATCTGTTGATATCATAAGACATAAATGCAAAAAGATATAAAAAAACCTAGCCATCCTTATATTGTTATTATGAAACTAGCCAACGTACGCAATGAGAATTAAGACATTACTAGCTGTGGACGCTGAACTATCAAAATGGGCGTCGCAATCACGTGCTATATACAATTTATTACAGTCTCACTACAAACTTCGCTGCATCTCTGCCCTTTGCGCGAACGAGAACTGTTTACGGATATACGAGATCGTATTTTGAAAATCAAACATTTTTACTATCATCGGAAAGAATTACAAAAAACCTTTTGAAATAAAATCAAGTTAATTACAATAAAAGCTCGCCATAGAACGAAACCACATTATTTTACATTAGCTGGTGCCAGCGGCTTCGTCTGGATGAAAAATAAAAAATATAACGCCCGACTATAATATGAGCAATGTAACGCCTAACATCTTTACTGCAGTTATAGCTTTGCCAGGTGTTAAGATGATCCCTCGAGAACAGTATACCCTATGTCCTATGACATAGTACCCTATGACCTTTCCTGCATTCCTGACAACGTGTATGCAAAATTTCATAATGATCGGTTCAGCGGTTTAGGCGTGAAAAGGTAACGGACAGACAAACAGAGTTACTTTCACATTTATAACATTAGCATGGATTATAATCCTACTAATATTAAAAATGCGAATGTTTTTGAGGATCGATGTTTGTTACTCTTTTTTTTACAACAATTACATCAACAAAACTTAGGCTGATCAGTGTACTTACTTTCTGTATTTGACATAACGAGTATTAGAGAAACGCTCCCGAAAACGAAAGCAGACGATGTCTTTGTAGATGGATAAAAAAAAACGATTCAGATGAAAAATATGTCACATATCCCTGTCCTGACCTTGACATATTATATTAAGTTAATAAACCATGAATATTGACATCAGTCTACTTTAATTATCGATTTTTTTAAATCTAGTTTTTCTTTATAGTTGGTAAATGCTGTCATGTCTGTAATTGGCTTACAAAACCAATGTATGTATCTATTATTTTAATGTATCTAAATCAATTATTGTTAATTAATTTAGATTAAATATTCTAAATTAATTACTTTTGTAAGGCTGTTGATGTGTTAAACAAATAAATAGGCTATCATTTATAAAGATACACGGAGTAACAGACGAGAGCTAAGAATTTAAATAAAGTAAACTCAACTAACTTCTAATTAGATATTTTTATAATTAATATTACAAGCTGTCATTTCAAATCACAGCTAAATGAATACCAAACCCATCTGCTATTGGAATATTTTGTATGTCTAATATACATGCATATTATCTTTATTTATATAATTGGAGTAATCCATTTTCACGATGGTAGTAGAAAACGGATGTGGATCCGATAGCAATATCGTGGAGACCAATAAAAAATGCTGCAATTGTCCAAATATCTGTTTACCAATATATAATATAATATCTCATTACTAACGGATCAAAGCAACACCAGGCCTCTTGTCACTCCGTGTGTGTCGTGATATAATTGCCTAAGGTCGCTCGCACACAATGTGAAAGGAGTGCAACTTCTGTACACTAGTACATTAGTACTATAATGCAAACTTAAAATGGGATAAACTGATCTCGTTCGCATACAGGGCTCAATCGTTCCGAAACTCAGTAATAAAACAGGCCAATAAACATTAATAAAATAAAATGTAAACACACATACCCTCGCTCAAAATGAATCAGTGAACTCTGAAACACTCTTCACAGTGAGAAAAGAGATTTTTTCAGTTAAACATATACATTATTATTATTTTTTAGTAAGTATTACAAACGGTTATCAATTAAGTATATTTTATCGTTCAAAAATGCCAGTGCTAGCAAATATGCGTACTCTAACCTCCATTTTTAAACTACATTACCTAATATCACTGTAAAGACACAAAAGCACATAAGATAAGTCGTTGTACTTTGTCATATTCTCTAAGTGGCCTTGAGAGTTAAGTGTGTTCTTCTTCTTCTTCTATGAGGACAGTTGAGAATCAATATTTCTCAAGGAGTAAAGACAAAGTACACAGACAGCGGCTGGCATCGCGTGGAGCAGACACATACCTCTCAACAATAGAAGACGCGACACAAAGAATAGACATTTTTGCATCCCATTCGACTATGTTTCAAATGCATATTGCTTTGCGCCCTCGCTTAAAATACTCGTGACGCCAGGACGAGAGTGACGTGTCATTTGTTGCGTTCAATAATAGTTAAGATATGTAAGCGACATTTCATTCACAATGCAAAACATGATGCTTATGCTTTTATAATATGATACACATGATGTCCTCTAGTGGCGAGAAATAAGGCCATCCTCTTCAAAACGAACAGCATAAGACATTTACAAGTTTTACAAGTTTTTTTATTTTTATTTGTTTATTGTGTGCGTAACAGTCACGATCTCACTGGCCTCGTGTTTCGTCTGTTATTGTGTGTCTGTGGGCGCAGATGTTCCAGGTGTTGACGAGGAGTGGCACTAACATGCGCAGCCTCCGTCCGGCTCCTTGCTGTCTCCAGGCGCCTGTCGCAATATTACCTCTTGCACTGGACACACACATTAAGGAAAATAAAAAAAATAAAAAACTCAAACACAATTTCACTAACGACATGATGTTGAAGCCGATATAATTATCTCAAAACTTACTATGACCAAATCTTTAAGTCGAGGACTTCCTATTTAAGGGCCTTTACTACATTACATTACATACATACAACTTGTAAATATAAAAAATATTATATAGGTTTCAAAGTTGCCATATGTTGTTAAAAATATGAATGCTGTTAGCATAAACATATTATTTGCTTTGAGTATTATAACTATAAGATCAATCAAAAACAAACCCGTTTATCACCGATATAATAATAAATTTGATTAAAAAAATATTTAAAATAACAAAAATTTGGTAGAAGTAATTTGAAATTTTAGTTGAGATTTCTAATAATGAAACCAAACATATAATATATTTAAAGCATCACTAGCTGTGTCCCGCGGTTCCACTCGCTTTAACTTCTAAGGGTCCTAGAGTGATGACAAATAGCCTAAAAACCTTCCCTCAGGAGTTGGGCTAGGAGTTGGCTGAAATAGTATATTTCATTACAAGTGCGGAAAGGCTGTCATTGCAAAGAGTTCCGACAAATGTCTACCCGAGCCGAGGCGCAGCCGAAGGCGAGGGTTGACAGTCGGAACGAGTTGCAATGACGGTTCCGCACGTGTACTGAACGACTATTTTTAATACAGTTGCGAAAAAATGAAGCGATTTAATAAAACAAACAACTAAACTCGCAAAGAAATTTTCTGGAAAATGGCGCCAACCGTAGAATATAAGCAGATTTTTTTTTTCTTCACCCATTCTGGTAGGCAAAGGAAACTATGGCCATACAGCCAAGCCTTCAGTAGAATTTTTTTATTGATATGAAATGAAACCTAACCTAACTCATTCAATCAAATCATTAAATCTGATATTGAAAAAATTAGTAGCTTCTTTTTAGAAATATACGTATTTGCGTGAATCATAAAAACTTTTAGAAATATACGTATTTGCATGAAATATACTATTTTTTAATTAAAATTCCAGAGTTTAACGCATTCAACCGTTCTATTTTGATTTTCAAAATAAATAAATAAAAAAAATAGAAAATAGAAATTGGCCACAATTGAAAAGTAAAAAACAAGGCCTTATAACCCAAACACAAGTTTTATAAATATTAACCTTTTGTTATAAAGAATCAAGTTACATTTTAAAAATTCATATTAAATTCTATAAATAATTTTGTATTTTTTTTATCAATTTAATCTTGCTTGTACAACAATATTGTTGTTTGAAGTATTGTTTGAACAATTTCGTTTTATGTTCAATTACCGCGAGCACTGTTAACCTCTCTCAACACCAAAACAAATATTTTTAACCAAATATGACAGGGCACCAGAGTTACCTTTTGGGCAGCCCGTCTGGGGGCAGTAATCATCCCCTTACGAAGACCACCGCGAAATAACGACACGTGTGCAGTTCTATTTCTGTGAGTGAATAACAGAGCTCGCATCTTAATACCTCTTAATCAATTATCCTTAAACCTACTGAGGTCGGCACCTAATATGTGCTGCTAGTTTTATTAGCGACGACGGTAGCCACCCACTATCAAGTGGACCGTCAGCCTGCCTGACGATCATTAAAAAAAATAA
The DNA here is from genome assembly GCA_910589475.2 of Bembecia ichneumoniformis. Classification (NCBI taxonomy): domain Eukaryota; kingdom Metazoa; phylum Arthropoda; class Insecta; order Lepidoptera; family Sesiidae; genus Bembecia; species Bembecia ichneumoniformis. The sequence continues at coordinate 3,313,317 of OU342520.1, forward strand.
AAATAACCTTCATACATCCACTCGAACTTTCATATTTGCTTTAATTAAATAAACCTTTGTTTTTAATTATCTGCATGCCTTAATTCATAAACGGATTTTGTATTTAAATAGTTTATAAATTGTTTTGCGTTCCAATTATTAAAGCCCCATAATTAGTTAAATGAACATACCCAAACACAACACAATATAAGTATAAAGCGATAAAATATGAAGCAAGACAGTAAGTATAATAATATAAACAAGCAAATACTAAGTCGGGTCATAAGAATTGTCACAATCAATTTTGAATTTTGAATGTAGAATGCTGGCCACAAAATATTTATTGAATTCTAATTTCGAATCTTATGAAAATAAAACTTTATAGAATTTCATTTATTTTTAAACATGGAGTGGACTCTTAGAAGACTGTAACCAAAGGATTCGCTTATCGCTCCATCAAACGATATAATGAAGTTTCAAGTGTAGAAGACATAAAAAGAATTGGTCTTTCTCGCAATCGCAATGTTAGGACTTCAGCAGTGATAAAATTTATGTGGCACAAATCCAAAGAAATCCCATGTGTAAGCAGAATAATGGGGTCAAGCAGAAAGATGGTGAAAAGGGTTTTCAATGAAGACTTAGAGCTTTGAGCTTCTCGAACAAAAACAGGACTTTTAATGGACCTGAGACTGATGAGATCTCGCGTTTTGTTGAAGGGGTACGCGAGCAAAATGATAAGGTGTACGCCCACCACAGTGACGAAGTGAGCAGCCGCATTTCGCGTGTCCAGCGAGGCCATTTTCCATCGTCATTCACGATTTGTTCATATTCGAGTTTGACTGAGGTATTTTTGGGAGAAAGGCGTAGAAACGAATGCAGTTGTATATCAAAATACAGTCCTTACAAACCTTATGGAACCTCTTTAACAGACTCCAGCAAGAATCTGCGCCAGCTCATAGAGCGAAAACTGGCTGGAGGCGCGTCACATTGACTTCATCCGGTAGCAGAAGTGGTCCTCCTCCAGTTCAAACTTAAATCCGTTGGATTGTAAAATATGGCAACACTTGGAGGAAAAGGTCTGCTTTAGCCTCATCCTGATTTGAAGTCACTCAAAGAATCCTTGATCAAAACAGGCCCTGCTATTTAAATTGACCCCGTTCATGCTGCTATAGACGACTGGCCAGGCGTGTTGAATGTTTGTATTTAAAATCGCGAGGGTCATTTTGAATAAGCTTCGTTAGCATAAGAATCTATGTTTTAGAAGGTTCCTTTTGGTATATATTGTTACTATAAAAACAATCATGTCTCAATTATTTCACAATAAACATGTGACAGAACTTATGATCCGACTAGGTAGAAGCGATATTAAAATGATAAAGCAATTCCGCTAAAAAAATAGTCCTTAAGGACAATTAAAAATTTTCATTTATAATTTAATGGTAGTTATTTTTGTACACCAATAAGACTGGAGAAATTTGGTACACCAATATGAATTAAAACTTTTTTTTTTTAAAGCAAGAGTTAACTTTGATCTATCTTCTTCTCTCACACAGTATAATTGGAAGATGTTAACTTTGACTATGTCTCGTCAGGGCGTACCTACACATATTAAGTTCCGCTTCTATCAGCCTCGTAGTGCTGAATGATTGAGAATCTATGCATCAGCCCCGAACACAGCAGAACAGCTCTATATTAACTGTCGTGCGCACTGTGTAGCATGCAAATGATAAAACACACCTGTCCTCAGCTTCGCCCGTTTGGCACGAACCTGAATAGACTTGGAAAGCTGAACGGAGACGTACGCATTTTCATACAAAACTGATAAAAGCCGAAAAGAGCTGAATAAATGTAATTACTCCCCAATGTAGCGAGACAATGCGGTCTGACAATCCAAGATATTAATGACTTTTGACTCACAAATAAACAATTTTTTGGCAGAATTACATTTCAACGGTTGACAAATAATAACACATAAAATTAGTAATAGTTATGTTTACTTACAACACAGATGTTAGATGTAAACCATCACCGACACAAACACGCCCGCGTCACATCACTAGTCTGAACGGGAGCGACACAACGACACGTGCGAAATTAGCTACTATGCGAACAGCAATAAGAGTCACTTTCAAACTACCCACAGGTGAAGCCAATCTGTTTTTTTTTTTTCACTTATATTAAAACTTTTTTCACGTTGAAATTCATATTTTTGTATGTTATTATAAAAATTGTTTAATATCGTAAAAGCATCTATACTTTTCACTATAATAAACTTTAGTATTATCACACAATCCACAAATTTAGTTTATTTGTAGCTAATTTCACACTTGAAAAAAATAACGTTCCAATAACGCGTTTACGTTCCGTTATTCCGTCAAATTATTATTCATAAACCGACACAACAATATGCATTATTCTAGCAACACGCCACATTTTTTATAATTCCAATACTTATATATATATATTTGTGTGGATAATAGTGCGTGTATGAACGAGCGTGAGTTCTTGTGTAAAACGTAAAGAAATGTTCATGTTAAAACATTTGATTGTCAAATTGTGTATTTGATGTAAAAAAGGATACTGTCTTCGGGAGGCTTGCTCTCGGCCGAGTCCATGCCCGGTAGCGCCGCTGCCACCCGTCGGAATAACTGAAAATCATTTTATATAAATTGAGCAACAAAGACCACCTTTCGATAAGCTAACAGCTTCATAATCTCAACCATAATATGTCTGTTGCTGGACATAGGCCTCTCCCATAATTTCCTAGAAAGTCCGGTCAGAAGCAACCTGTAACCAGTGATGGCCCAGGTCTGTGTCGAGATGCCAACGTGCACTACTGTCAAATTGCTATTTCGTAACTTTTTTGTTTGTAAACCAATTGAAATGAAACAAACTCTAAATGTTACGGGAAGCTTGCTACAATACATCAGTGGAAACCGCATTCAAATCGGTTCTGAGATTAGCGTGCACAAACGCACAGACAAACAGACAAAAATTCTAAAACCAATTTTTTTGACCTCGGTAACATAAGTACGTGTACATTTTTTTAAATATATTTAATGTACAGACACGGCTTCGTTTACGATTTTATTATACGTATAGATGATCCCTCGGAAACATTACTTTTTTGCATGAAAGGTACCCTATGTCCTTTCCTGTATCCCTGAAAACGTGTAGTTAAGCCGTGAAAAGGTAACAGACAGACAGAGTTACTTTCACATTTATAATATTAGTTTGGATATTACAGCAATGTAATGGTACCACACACTGTGAAAGATGCTAAAATATATATGTAGCTAGCATTCACAACACTGACAACTGTTCTATCTTAATATTCCGTATACCATTAGGTACATATTTCAGTATAAGTCGTGACATGATAAAAATATATAATTTATAGCAGTATTTTTTGATAAGATAATATGTATGTTTAGATCACAAATGGTCACTCAAAAAATATATCATAATATGCATTGAAAATAGAAAATATATCATAATATGCATTGCTAAAACACATATTGACATATATTATAGCTATAATACACGGGGCGTCCCATAACTTTGCCACATGGAGGGAAAGTACCTTAAATACTGTAGATAGAAAATTTTACTGAAAGAAGACTCATTTTTATTTAAAACACAGTACGAACTGCATTCAAAACTGCTTGTCTGTACTGGGAATTCTCTTCCATTGACTTCTCCCACATATCTTTATAAATTATAGCCAATTTGTAATTTATAATTATAGCCAAACTATATTAAATTTTTATCAAAATCTGTTCAATGGTTTCTGGGTAAAGGAGTAACAAACATCACTACATCCATCCTGACAAAATAGTATTTATAATTTTATTAGGATAGTAGAATTTTAAAAAAATAAATAAAAATATAAAGAGCTCTGTGTTAAGTGCAACGCCGCATTGAGACGACGACGTGGAAATTTAAACCCTCCTCTGGTTGTCAGTATGGAATGTGAGAGTTCAGATTAGGTGGCTACCGTCGCCAATAACACAAGCAATGACAATGGTGGTGCAAATGCGCTGCCTACCATAGTGGGATTAAGGATAAGGGATTATGAAGGAATAGGGAAATGGGGATTCTACGAAGCAACTTCGAGTGTAATATAGCAGCACATACCTGTTTAACATTATATCCTGCTTTAGCACTAGTTTCAATGAACATAACGTTGAGCTCCTTCGCCTTGCGATCTCCTTCCTCGGTGGACACCTGCCTCTTGTCGGACAAGTCGGTTTTGTTGCCGACCAGCATGATGATGACGTCAGAGCCGCGCTCCGTGCGCACGTCGTCGATCCACTTCGACGTTTGATGGAATGAGTTTGCGTCTAGAATTGAAAAAAAATCAAATTCATCATTTTAATTAAAAGGCCAATAGTCCCGCTAGGCTGGATTCGAACGAGTCGCATTCAGAAAACTAAACATTTCACCCAAATGGTTGTATTTGGTTGTATTTAAAAGGTAACATGGTAGTCTCGCTACTCATGATATCCTCCCAATACTGAGTGAAAAGGACAACTACACCTTAGACCGATTATATATTTAAATATATTTATTATGTTAAATAAAAAGAATCAGCAACTCTATGAGAATTTAATAATATGTCGTTTTATTTATGAACTGAAAGTCTTTTAAGGGCGCTTAAGGTTTTTTAAGGCAAGGACTAACATCAGACCGAACACAATTTTTACCGAAATGAGCGCAACCTAATAACCTACGGATTAAGGTGCAATATTGCAAAACGAATTTTTGTAACTTCTCGGAGATGACCAAACACATTTAAAATTGGAAGGTTTTTCTTAAATATTGTGTAAAATATGAAAAATGAAATAAAAGTAGCCGATTAAAACTTTAGTATAGAACTTTAGTTAATTAATAAGCTTAAAAAATAATGTAGTTGTCGCTGAAAATTTTCAGTACTGTGACGAGTAAGCTTTTTTTTTGCACAGTAATTTACTATTATTTTTTCTCAGAAAATATAATTTTTTGTATAAATCTGTCCGATTTAACCTTTATTAAATATAGTCTATTATGCTCTGTATTTTTATCTAAGTTTCAATTTTACTCTAACAAGTCAAATTAGGCGACGAAAATAAAGCTTTTCTACTAAGTCCTCGCCTTAAGACGACTAAACTAGTCAGTTTTAAGAAATTGATTATCCCACCTAATAAGTATAAGTAATATATTATATTATAAAGTATAAGAAATAAAACAGAGAAATATAGTATTGCAAAACTAACATCTAGGTTATACATTATTAAAAAACATCTGTCGCCCGCTCTCCTCTAGGGCGATGATTGTGGGAGCTAATCTTGTATAGGTATTTGACATTTATTACTTTCAACATTTATCGCCCCTTGTTACTTTTATGACGCTTATATTTTAGATATGGCAACAACTTAATTAAATTTCATTCTGTACATTTGAACCACATTATATACCTTAGAATTTTACAAATTTAAACCAACAGTGAAACAGAAATTATGCATGTAAAAACAACATTTAACCATCTGAAAAGTATGCACGAAATGGTAATGGACTGGATCCATTTCATTGACCTACAATATAACTTAGGTCTGTAATAAATAAATACATTGTTGTTAAAAAAAATCTTCAATTTTTTGAATAGGTACATCTTCAGATCCACAAATATACGTATGTAAACATGTACGCAGAAGTATACCAAATTTTTCGCATGTCCGTAAATGGAGGTTAGCCATTTTTATCGATTTACAATATTGTTTACGGCGATGTCAATAATCCGCTTTTATCGCGTTATCTGATATCTGCAATAAGAATTATTGCCATTATTAAAGTATAATTATTTCGCATTATTTTTCAATAATTGAAAATTTCATATGTGATCCGATTACATATTAAATTCTCATCCATGTGAACCTATAGACGGTGCTGCCAGAAAAGAAATTCGAATCTCTCTGGTTCCTTCGTGTAGGTATTTTTTCCATCTAATCTAGTCAATAGTTTAATGTCAACTGAGTATCGATATACCTTTAAAAACTATTTTTTTAAATTGCCCCTCCTAATCCCATATTATCCTTTGCCTACTAAGGTTGGCAGCGAACTTGCAATACATTCGGCGTTGCTTGTGTTATTAATAGATCATGGTAGCCATTACAATCAAATGGACCGCCAGCCTGATCGCCGATTTTACATAGAAAAAGAAGTATTTATACCTAGACGATAATCTCCGAAACCACTGCTCCCATTTGAAGATTCTTTCACTATTTTTTAAGTTAACGTCACCAGACAAGCTGACGTTCCACTTGATGGTAGGTAACACAAGCAAAGCAACAGGTGCTACAAGTGCGCTGCCGACCGTAGCAGGGTTGAGGATAAAGGATTAGGAAGAAATTGCGAAAATCGGCTCTTCAAAAGTACATTAACAACGATGGATTCAGACAATATTTTATGTATACTAAGTCCCCCAAATGCACCCGGATGAAGGCGAGGTGCGTCGGTCTAGTCCCTTATAAATGTTTCTATCAAGTTTTATGTCTTAGAAAGCCTTCAAGGGACGTAAATTCCTAAATTAAGCCCTTTGTTCGAATGAGAACGGACCGTCAAATTAGACAGTATTGATTTGTGTACAGTTTTTCTCTTATTCATTTGGCATTCGTATCATGGGATCATGAAAACTAAATCCAACGCGAGTATTAACAGGATCTATTTTTCCATTCATCATACACGAGATTTTTTATGGTCAATCGTCAAACGGGCTAACGGTCCACTATAGTGGGTTGGCTAACGTCGCCTATTACCACAAACAAAACTACAGATGCTACAAGTGCTCTACCAACCTAGTTGGATTATGGTTAAAGGATTAGGAAGGGAAAGGAAAATGTGCTCTGGCATAGCTTACTTTTACTCATCGAAATAACAGCACACATGTTATTATTTTCGATGGTTTTCTGTAAGTGGATTATAACTGCCGTCAGGACAGTGGGTCTAGCATGAGTTTACGATACTACACTCGCTAGCGAGAGCGTAAAACATTTATATGGAAAATTGATAATTTGACAGTGACAGTTCACGATTTCCCATACAAAAGTTTTACGTTCTCGCTAGCGAGTGTAGTATTGGTGTAGTATCGTAAACTCATACTAGAGCCTCTGCACAATTTATGACACACACCTTCCCCACCCCCCACCCCCTCCCGGTACTAAGACACCGAGACTAGGACCAACTTTGATAAGTATTTTTTGCCCCCGTCGGGAATCGAACCCGGGGTTCCTGAGTCGGCGTAATAAGGCAAGCACTATAACTACACTGACCAATAGGCTCATCAAAAGGTTCGAGGTGTAAATTTCAAGAAACGACAAATGAGTCAGATACAGTTGAATTTCGAAAAGGTGTTTCAATGTTTAACTAAGAGGAAGGTTTCAAGCTGACATAGTGGTGGTCGGTGGTTTGCGCAGAGCATCAAATATTTGCCAAACGTCGGGACATTGAAGGCCATGCAATATATAGTGTATCTAATGTACACGAACAATTCACGTTCTATTTAAACACGTCTGCCGCAAGACATAAGGCCGATTTTCCTTTAAATAACACGAAACAATACAGTAAATTTGATTAAACAATTGTAGAACAGATTTCTTTACACGTATGTTCGAAAACGATACGAAATTAACTAACCGATTTGAAATGGTTATAAAGCGTTTCAATGCTATTTTTAAGCATTTCAAGCAACTCTTACATAGGCACGAATTTAACAGTCAAAGAATAGGTATGAAAGTGGCGAAGTCGACGACCTAATTCCAGCTGTTTTCAAGAGTCATTTCATGCAGTTATGCTGTAATCATTTCGAATTACTTTCCCGATCTACGTGAATAAATTCTATTCTTTGGCTGATGTAATAAGAAACGCAAAAACTGTCTAGACTAGACACTGTTACAATATTTGGCAACCTGTTTGCGATTTGGGATCAAATCGTAGTGATTAATATTATTGGCAGTAAATACTATGATTTATAGACAGTTGCAGACACGTCGGACAAGTCAAAATAGAAAATAGGGGTGACCAGGATCCGAACACACATAATCCATTTACCTATACTCTACCTACATACATCCATACCAATTATTATAAATGTGAAAGTAACTCTGTCTTACTATCTGTCCGTTACCTTTTTACGCCTAAACCGCTGAACCTGAACCGCTGAACCGCTGAAATTTTGCATACACGTTGACAGGGATGCAGGAAAGAACATAGGGTACCTTTCATCCAGAAAAAAGTACTGTTCCCGAGGGATATCTAACGCGTGGTAAAGCTATAACTGCAATAAGATAGGCGTTATATTGCCCATATATTTAGTCAGGCGTTATTTTTTTAAAGAAGCGGGCACCAGCTAGTATTTCATAAAATAAAGCGCTGTCCGCTTGCCTCTGTCTGTTTCTCCGCCAACTTTTAAATCAACGGATACTTTATACGGTTTTCACTAGCGGAACAATTTTGCGTATATAATTTTCAGAATGTGGGAAGCCGAGTTAATCTATACATATAATAAAATCGTAAATGAGCCGTGGCTGTACATTAAATATTTTTTCAAAAAAACAATCTCAACACGTTATACCTACTTATGTTACGGTGGTAAAAAAAAATAGTTTTTAGAATTTTTATGTTTGTCTGTGCCTTTGTGCACGCTAATCTCAGAAACGGCTTAACCGATTTGAATGTGGTTTTCACTGATGTATTGTAGCAAGCTTCCCGTAACGTTTAGTGTTTGTTTCATTCCAATGGGTTTACAAACAAAAATGTTACGTGCCATACGGAATACCATGCGTATTGCGTACAAAGTTACGAGCTCAGTTAGATAATAAATAAATATATCCACTATACACTTGGTAAGTAAATATTTATCAATTTTTAAGTTCATCACTCTAGAAGCCCTTCTTTAAATTGTAAATAATCTTAGCAAAACAAAAATGTAACGGGGTTTAGTGCAAGAGGTCCTGCGTTCAAAACACGAAACGTAATCAGTACGCCATTGAATAATTTGCTAGATCGTTAAACCTTTTATGACTAAGTCCAGGGAGACTTGTTTTAAATTATTCTAATGAGGATGAGGGTCGAAACGTCGAGACAGAGTTAGAAATACCGACATAAAAATGAAAACCAAATTAACCGATATCCTACTACGAATTGTCCAACAAAAGAGGAGATAGACCGGATATATTATGATGCGTGACAAGCAAGAAAAATGGTGCAAGACAGTATCAGAGTGGTACCCAAGAAATGGGAAAAGAAGCCGCGGAAGATAGTGTCTAAGATGGGAGGATGACATCAAAATGACTGCTGGCCCAAGGTGGATACGAGTAACTCAGGATAGACCACAGTGGAATCTGTTAGAGGAGGCCTATGCCATGAGGCACACTGAGATTAGAGACGTCTTATGATATTAATGTGCATGTTATCTCTAATTCCAGAATAAAGGGTTTTATTGTTATTATTATTATTTATTTTCTTAATTTAAAATTTTTTACAATATAAATATTAAAAAACAAACTAGGATTTTAATATTTATATTTACAATATAAATTTAATATTATATTTACAATATAAATATTAAAACTAGGATTCCGCAGATAGCGGGGCAAGGCCCAAGCTACCGGGGGTTAGGGCTGCAGATTGAGGAAACTCCTGACAATTCGTGCCGTATCAAGAAGTGCCGCCTTTCTGTCCCTTGATCCAGCCATCTAGTGAGAGCCTCTTGAGATGTTGGTCGAGGCTCTTCACTATAAGACCGTTCGCCGAGACGACTATTAGGGACAATAATTATTGTCGAATCGACGTCCCACATGGCGGTCACCTCGTGAGCCAAGTCAATGTATTTGGCAACCTTTTCTTTTCTTTTTTAATTCTTATTATTTTTATAATGGAGATGGAGATTGTTATATGAAAATTTTTCGAATCGTTCATGTCAGTCCAATACCTATAACACAAATATAAAAAACTGTAAACAAGCTGCATAATTAAGCTCACCAGCAGCCGGTCGACTGTTGACCTATTTGAAAGCGATGTAAAAGGAACACACCTAAAAGCAACCTGGAAAATGTTTTAGCATAAAAACAACTGAAAATGGTTTTGTTTACGTGCGTTTTAGTGGAAGCCATTTCGTTCAGCTGTTAAGTGGAATGTATTCTAAAAAGGAACCAAAATTCATTCCGCAAAACAAAACTACAGAGCAAGGAATCGCCGTAACTATAGACGACAGTAATAATAATCGTGGTGCGCAATTGCGCTGAGCGCAACTGAGGGCGCCAGTTTCGATTTACACGTTGTGGACTAAATGTTATCGAAAAGAGCGATAGAAATCCCTCTTTGTGCTGTGATTTGATGTATATAATCAAAGTAAAAACGTAAATTTAAGCCAAATTCTGGTGTATTACTTGGAACACAAAACCTAAACAATGCGTAATCCGATGCGTAAAATACAGTGAATAAACACGCCCCCTAAACACGCTGGATTTGTGTGGAAAGTGTTGACCATGCCGTCTCTTGTGCTCAAAACATTTTTGACCAGTTTTTGACCTGTTTCTAATGTTTTACATTTTTTTGATCTTAATTTAAACTCAAATTCATTCGACAAAACCGATCGATGTGAATGGGACAATGGGAAAGTAACATAGTTCTTATGTGTGCTTTTTACTCGCCACCTTCTCTTGAGGTAGGAAAATCAGTATGTATTTACACACCGATAGACGAATGAAAGCAATTTTTACATGTTTTACGCTATTGATAATTAGATATAAAAAAAATATTAAAAGGGACTTTTAAGAACGGTTCGAAACGTTTTAAATAAAATAAAGGAGCAAAATTGCCGCTGATATAAAAAAATTAAAATGTTCTAAATTCAAATTTAAAACGCTTAAGTATATAAAATGTTTCTATATACACCTACATAAAGACAACATCAGCAAATAGTAAGTTTTTAGTACGTAACTGAGGTACCTGCAGTTACGAGGAAAATAAAAAGGGCTATCTCCTTTTTCAGCTTAATAGCACTTACGAATTTCGACAATATGAACCAGTAGTTTTACGCGTTTTTGAAGTTTATATTGCAGTGCACTTGCAACATCTGTGACGTTGCTTGTGGTATAGGCGAGGGTAGCCTAAAATCGTCTGCAGTCAGCCTGTCTGACGACCTTAACACAAAAAAAAAGCCAATTCTTGAAGAAGTTTATTAGGCTATTTAACATCACGCTATGACTCTTGGGAGCCGAGTAAAGAGAAAAAAAGTAAGAAAGAAGGATAAGCGAAAATGGAGGATGTAAAAGCGCGAGCGAGTGTTGCTATGCAGAGGGTCATGACGAAAACCAACCATTTCCGGTGAACCCCGAGTCATATCTAATTCCTAATAAGTCTAATAAGCAACAAATTAAATATTCATATTTTAATTAATCCTTAACGTACAAAATTCAAATGTTTTGGGCTACGAAGGACTATGTAAACTTGTATTAAATATTTGCCATACAAATCAGAGAGCAAAATTTCCTAATTTTTTTTTTATTCCAATTCAAGTTATCTGATAACTTTGGACAATTTATACAACGATACACTATCGTATATTGTTTACAAGGCAGATCGGATTTCTGAAAACGATTCGCGGTTGTCTGACGTGTCTATACGGCTTATTCCCCTCCGCTCCAAATCTATTGTTCTTTACAAGTGTTTGGTTGGTCGCAACCAACCAAACACTTGTATAGTGGGAACATATTTATAAAGAACAATAATAATATCAGCCATTTACAAACACTAAGCACTAAGTTTAAAACACTAAGCGAGCATCTCTTTTTTTTAAGTTATAATAATTCTTTTAAACGACTTTGAAATTTTATCACCTATACTATGACTACAAATTCGTAAATATGACTGTTACTAGCTTTTGCATGCGGCTTCGTCCGCGCCTAATTTCTTAAGTGTTAAATAGTTATTTTGTTCAACAAGTGAGCAAAGTTGTTTTTTTCTGCGAGTGCCGACTTTTAAATCACGAACTAAGCGAAGTATTCTAGAATTGAATCACGAGCGTAGCGAGTGATTTAAAAGCACGAGACATAAAAAATTTGCTCTCGTATGAACCATACAACTTTTCACCTCTACCAGCGAGAAAGGTGTTAATAGGTCATCTTTAAGGACGTATTCACAAATATCAATGGTTTTTCGGTACCATTTATATATCCAGGAAGCACAACTGTAGACATACCATGGTATAAAATAAAAGGTAATGTATTCATCTCTAAAGATTACTAATAAAAACTAGGCAGCCCAATACAAAATTTTCACATAAATACATTTTTACCATCGCAAGAATCGCTAAAAATATCGAAAAATGGTGTCTGGATAGGTACATAAATAGCTAAATCCGCTGCATATTTTAACATGAAAATAATAAGAAATTGTAGCTTATACAGTCTTCTATATTACTTTTTCATTTCTGAGAAAGAATAGACACTAAAAAACGCACTATATTTTCTCCATACATTTTTCTAAGGGATCGCACTGCGACCTCTTTCGCCGTAGGTTTCGTTCGCCATTTCCCGCTCAGACGCGGTCATAAAAGCATGGGTGTATCGCCTTTTTATCTAAATAATTAGAACGACAAAGTTCCAAAGTACACCGTGCGGCTTCAATGTGCGTGTGGGCACTTTGCTGTAGTGTGCTGACGCAGTTAGCTGAATTCGAGCGCGTCAAAAATGTAATGTAATACGATATTTTTCACGCTACTTTTCTGGTAAAAAGCTAAATTCAGCATTAGAAACTTGTTCTCTTAACTTTTGAAGTTACGACTGTTGGACAACTATATTCATCGCTGGACACACTCATTTTTCTTTATAATAGATTGGGAAAAAGTTTCTTCGCATGCTTGAGTTTTATATGAAAACTAAGACATTTTTTTTAAGTTTTACATTACATTAATTAATATATAATAATTAATTAATTTACATTTAATTTATGTATATAATATGTGCCATTTTGTTCGATGACTTTTTGCCATATTGTAGGTAATGACATGATCCTGTTCATAACATTACCAAACAAAACGAGAACGTTTGTACACAAAAATAAAATTGAGTTCATTTTATTCTTGCAATTTTAGAAAATTTTAAATTGTAAACCACTTTGACACTTCACGGTATGAAAAAAAAATACCTCCCACGGCCCTCGCCAGGCAGACCTCGCCACGGTGTGAGAAAAATATAAATAAAAACAATCGCGAGGTGTAGGCATTCGAACCGTTGTTGGTTCGCTAGGAATACAACTAACTATATTACTAGTACTTTAATACGAAAGTCTATTTCGTCACACATGACTGTGCTAAAACCAAACGTATTTTTTTGCCACTTGTTGTACCCCAAGTTCAGTGACCCGTGTGAAACCGGTTTATAATAAATTGTATTAGGCATTGACTCCGTATACCGTTATGTTCATGTAACGCAAATAACAGTGATTAACATATTTTACATTTACTTTTAATTTCAAAAATTGCAACAATGAAAAATTATTTATTATTATTAACAATATATATAAATACTAATTTTGATTATAGAATTATACTAATATTAATAAAAATACGCGGCTGACAGAAGTGCAACTGTATATGTGTGTTTACAAATCGTCCAGCGAAACGCGAATGGCACCTCCATAAGTGTAGTTACTCCCTTACTAAACTTACACGTTACTCAGGTACTTGCTTACAAAGTACCGACAGTTAAAGGCAGGCGTCATTGTTGTCAAATTGCTAGATTGCCATCCTATATATGGAATAAAGGTTACTTGGCATCCTTTACTCATGACTTTCATAAAGGGATGGCTACGCTAGACTTTTATATCAATAATATTGCATTGTATATGTATTGATTATAATAGGAAAATTATTTTTTATTGATGTGTACATCAGTCTTAGAAAAATATAGAAGAGCAAAAGAAAATGTAAAGCTGCACAAAGTATTGCTTATACAGTTCCTGTGTCATGTGTAGCTGTCTGTGCCTATGACAAAATAAAATAAGATTACAACAAGAAACAACTAAAAAATTTAGACTAAGAAGCCGTAACTATTCAGCCGATCCTTTACGAAATTTGGCATAGACAAATTGTTAAAGATGCAGAAAAAGACATAGGTTATGTTTCATCAAGAAAAAAGTATTGTTCCTAGAGGGATCAAAAAATAAAATTTTCAGTGCCTGACAAAAATACATATATGAGCAATAAAGATTTAATAAATTTTTATGTTAAATCTATACATATAATAAAATCGTAAACGAGCCGTATATTTTTTCAAAAAAACAATTTGTACAATTCATACCGAGGTAAAAAAAAATAGTTTTTAGAATTTTTGTCTGTGCGTTTGTGCACGCTAATACGGCTTAACCGATTTGAATGCGTTTTTCACTTATGTATTATATTATAGCAAGTTTCTCGTAACATTTAGTGTATTTTTTTTTTCATTCCAATCGTTTTACAAATATAAAGTTACGCGCTACACCGAATACCACGCGTACGAAGTTGAGGGCTCTAGTGTTAAATAAATGTTAATACTAAGAAAAAGAAGCGCGGACAAAGTTATAGACAAAAGATAGTGCTAGCCGCTTCACATCTATTCCTACCTTCACGAGTGTTATCGATACCATCGATATTATTAAGAAAAACCTTATAGAAAAATTTCATGATTACTTAATTTCGATAACATGCCTGCACTAGGTCTTTACGTCAACATTACAAGTTTCCTCGGAGCTCGCGCGCGGACTATATATGGCAAGAAAATGTGGGTGATAAGAAACTGCAATGTTTATTTGAATGATTTACATTAAGTTGGATAAAAATTCTTAAGTTCGACTTCGTGTTCCAGCCGATGACTTAGTATTTCGATTTTATAGTTAATTTGTTAAAGTATGGTTTCATTTTCATTAAAATAATTGTACAAATGTTTATCTAGTATACAAAACAGATGTTTTATCATTATAGGTATTGACAATATGCCGTGTATATTACTTATACTTACAGTTATATATTATATATTACAATAAAATAATAAATTGTAAAAGAGAATACTTACTAGTAATGTCATAAACAACCACAGCAACTGTGGAGTCCCTGATGTAAGAAGGTATGAGTGAGCGGAACCTCTCTTGCCCAGCTGTGTCCCACAGCTGCAGCCTCACAGTACGGTCTTCAAGATACATTGTCTTCGATAGGAAATCTATACCGATTGTAGCCTGCATCACATAAAACACATTGTTATGTCTATAAAAGAAATAAATCTTTTAAGATACTATTTTTGGTTCTATTCAAATATTATTACATTATTTTTAAAATACTTTTGTAATATTTTGATTAAGTACATTTTGTAATACAAAATCACAGTGACGAGCTTGGATGAGAGGTTGGGATGTCTACCCTAATGCTTTCAAGGGTTCAGGGTTAAATTCCCAGAGGGTCTGGATCTGGGAAGTAGTAACAGGGCATACTGCTTTACAGAAGACCGTCTTAAAATGACAGTATGTGTGCTATTGTGTTTCTATGTGTGAGTAAAGGAGACCAGTGCCCACTGCCCTATCCCTTATCCTTAATCCTACTTTTTCAGCGCACTTGCAACACCTGTAGTGTTCCTTGTGTTATAGGTGACGATAGCCACCTACCATCAAGTGGTCCATCAGCCTGTCTGTCAACCTTAACATTAAAAAAACACCGAAAATTGATTACTTCATATTTGAAGACAAAGCTTTTCTATATATTCTCTATATACAAGTCGACTATAGGTTTATTTTTACAAATTAAAAATGACAATTAGTTATATGACATTAACTGGTAGCCATTTCAAAGAAATTATTTTCTGAAATAATCATTCTGTTACATAAGATTTAACTTATGTAACACACAATTTTAATTACAATAAAATTATGACTAAATTTAAATTATGTATTTAGTTACATAAATAATTACAAAGTAGACCATTTACAAGGAGGTCATATTAAATGTAGAACCTGTAAAGTGTCATAAAATGTAATATAAAGAATACTGATATTTTGTAATAATCCACGCCAATATTAAATTATATGAAACTAGCTGTTGCATCCCTTTATAAAATATTATTCGTGGAAAATGGCAATTTCGTATGGAGGGGGGGGAGGGGTAAAGGGGGGATGGGGTGAGGGTGAGTAGCCTATGTTACTCCCTGATAGAATGGCTTTCTATAGGTGAAAGAATTTTTAAAATTGGTCCAGTAGTTTTTGAGTTTATACATTACAAACATACATACACACAAATATTTTCTCTTCATAATATTAGTATAGATTATGTTGTGGAGAAAGGCTTTTTCAACTTTTTTATTTATACATCTTAAAGTGTAAAAGGTAAGTACCTATGTTGTTGTAGTTTTTGAAGACAGAAATATAAAAAATTGTATTGGTTCTCAAGATAAAAATAAATAAACGAATACAGGTACAGCTAGTAAAAAACAAAAAAGAAAAATTTGCTTGTACTGGTTAATTAACTACTGTCTAAGAGGCTTGTTATACAATTGTGCAAAAAAAAAAAGATAAAATTTTGGAAAGTATTTTTATTTAGCTTTTTTATTGGCACATAACCATGTAGGCTGAGAAAATGTATTTAAATTTATCTTTATATATCTTTTAGCATAAGTTATATTATCAAGGCTTACATTTTTAAATTTGATTGAAGGGTTTGCTTGCTATCAGACAAACAAAACCAAACTAAACATAAGAAAAGGAATTATGAAAAATATATTTTACTGAATTTTGTTTTAGCGGATGCTGCAAGTGCTCTGCCGGTCATAGTAGTATTAAGAAATTGAGAAGGGACAGGGAAATGGGCTCTGGCATCCCTTACTCATTCACCACATGCACATGCACAACAGCACACATGCTTTTATTCACAATCGTCTACTGTAAGGGGGTGGTTACTGCTGCCAGATGGGCAGCCCAAATGACTGTGTGACAGTGTGCGAAACACACTTCTTTCCAAATCCAGACCAGAGCCAATTACGAAAAGTCCATATCCAAAGTAGGCCCTGCTTGGAATTGAACCCGGGACCCCTGAGACAGAGTGTTAAGGCAAACATCTTAAGCACTCGCCCAATAAACTCGTGAAAAGGTCAATGTTTACATTCTTAGAGATGTTGACAAGTATTCAAATGAATTAATTTCTAAAATGTCAAGCATATGTCGTCATACAATTTGTAAATGACTCATACACTAGCAAAGTTATGTGGAATTGACAATTTTAATTTTAAATAAATTATTAAAACTTTTAAAGCTCACGAACAAACCGCTCACCTGATAAGTGTTGTCAAAGCTATCATACATGAACCTAGTGATGAGCGACGTCTTTCCAACTGAAAATAGAGAAATTCCTTTTCAATTTATTAGGAATAGGTAATTAGGTACACTGATAGTAGATTATAATCAAAACACCGTGACAGATAACGGAATACGGGTATCGAACTGCGTGAGAACACTATGAAACGGTTCAGCGCTCTCACTGTACTTCAAGAGAGCGTAACCTACATCTGGAACAATACACTTCGGGTCCATTTCGGGTCAGATAATTTCTGCGACTCTTAAAGTAAAAGCCGCTATTGATCATCAATAAAACTACATTTTATAGTTCTCTCACCACTATGTAGGTCACTAATTCGATAAAGTCTAGACGAGCCCACACTTACGTGTCGTAAAACGAAACACTATATTAAAAATGTACAGAGAACGAAAAATTGTCGGAACTCACCGCTCTGTTCTCCCAAGAAAACAAGCTTAAACTTGCGTAAAGGATTACCGAATTCACCCGACGCGGACATCGTAAATGTGTAAATTAATTCGCTAAACTATAATTTCTTTCACAGTAATTCTTATCACAGAAAACTAGAACTACACGAACACTTTACATGAACAAATTGTACAATGAAAGTCTGTCAGTAGGTAGATAGATATGAGTATGACAGTTCAAGTGTGAGCCACTCCTGCCACAGAAGAAAAAAGTCCGCAATATCCAAATAATCTGTGGAAACACTCATTTATAAACAAAGAAAAACCAAACCAGCCGCTGCTTTCCACCATAGATAACTTTCCACCACCCGCCACGCTTATCTGCCTCCTCCTTGTGCCTTTGCCTTCCAGTCCAGCCACGTTAACCGATAGATTGTTGTTGTGCTTGTGTGTTGTGTCCAAATCCAAAGATTTGGTTGTATTATAAGCGCTCATGGAAGTATTATATACTACGTATAGCAGGAAGGTTCAATAGAAGCAAAAATCATCTCAATGTCAATAGGGGATCGGACAGTAATCAGATTAAAATCTAAAATGTACTTAGAAAGAAAATATATATTTTTTTACGATTATTTGTCGAATAATAATTTAATACATTTAAATATTTTTAAATGAAGAAATAAAATTTTATTATTTACAATATTTTTAATCATACTGAAACACCAATCACAGTGCGTGACGTCATTTGTGGGCAATCATTGTCTTATGCCAATGCAGCTGTTTTGTTATGATATGACCACAAATGACGTTACGCGCTCTAAGATGAACTATCGTGGCGTTTTGGCGGCATTTTCAAACAAACAATATTAAAACATGATTTTGAGTACCTAAAAGAAAAGGCTATAAATAAATAAAATGGTATTTTTTATGGGAATAAATATCCATGAAGATTAATTTAAAACACTTTCTGAAAATTTGTCCGATCCACTATTGCGTAAGACTACTTTTATACTAATCAAAATTATAAAAAAAACGTACCGAGAGAGACCGCATAAAACCTTCGTGTGTCCCTTTCTATCAGTAGGGTGACCACAATTATCCGTAAAGAGTTTTAACAAACACCATTATATTTTCAGATTACTTGTGAATATAGGGCCAAGAAATAAATGGATTGAGGTGATTCCTGGAAAATTGATTAAAACCTCTGTGTTATTTAGCTTACATATTAAATCTGAAGATTACTTGACAGTAGCTCGGAGAAAATTAAAATCTAGAGCAATTCCATCAATTCATGCAATGTTAAATATTCATGCAACCAATTGTAAAACTAGAAATCAAATTGAGCTTTTGAAGTGTATTGTGCATAAACATTTAACAATAAGAATGACAACTAACGCAAAAGACACTTAAATTCAAAAGATTTCGCGAGATTTTACGTTATAAATAACATAAAACCATATTACTCAGTAACGCTTAACATAATTAAAGAATGCGCAATGTGACATATAGAACCACGTGGTCGATCAGTTCACGTCATCAAAATCGATCAGTCCATCGCCAACTTTACTAGGCTATTTAACTAAGTCATGGCCATCCTGATTACGGCGATCAGGGTCAATATTTTTATAGGAAAAAAAATCCCAATGCCCTGTATATATTCAATCTTTTTGAACATAAATAATTAAATAAATATTACGTTTCCATAACTTGCGTAATATTTGATATATATTTTTAGGTTTCTCTGTTAAGCATAAATTTACATATCATCGTCATCGTCCAGAGCTGGGCAAAATACAAGTTTCGCTTTAATTAAAATATAAATTACAAAATACAGTCAGTGTTACATAATGTAAATAGAGTAGAACTAATCTAGCCTAGCCTATTAATCAGGAAAAGGATTTTCTCTCATGAACACTAAATTGTAAATGTACTGTCAGACAAACAGCCTCTTGTTACACTCTTGTCTTTGCTTACGAAAACTTCGAGCGCTATTATCTGCAGAACGCACCCATTGATAAGATCGCTAGATGTATTTATGTTAAAATGTATTGTGAATCCATAAGTATTTTTGAAATATAAACTACGAAATACCAATTACAAATTACCTTTTTAGGAAGTAATTGAAATACAAATACCAAAGTCAGACACTAGAAGTTTTCGGTCCACTGGCATTCCCACTTCCTACGTCCCACGCTGCGTCTTCGAATTGTTGTGGCCTTCATTCGAGAACTCATCTACCTCATCGGTTATTCGTTCTACAGCAGTTGTGACGGACTCACCGTTACCACTTCAGCTTGCCAATTCTCTCGACTATGTCGACAACTTCAACGAATTTCGGAATTTTTAATCCTATCTGAGCGATTTTGAACCTCTGGACCAGTAGTACAGCCGTGAGAGGTCACGTTTCAGTAACATACGCAGGACGCACTGACTATAGAGTTGGTCTTCAGACATTGTATACATATTATAATTTAATACTTTCATTGTTACATATATTTGCAGTATTAATAGATAACAATATGTCTATTATCTATCTATAACATCAACGGTATACATACTATTTTACTACATTTGGTGCCTTAATTGAGGATTAAAAAATAATAATAAATCCACAATATTTTATTCAACATGGTCACCCTTCTTAGAAAGGGACACACAAAGGTTTTTTATGTCTCTTTCGGCAAGCTTTTTGGCAATAGTAAACCTTCCAGCTATACGTCGTATATAATACTTCCATATAAGCTCTTGATGACGTGCGGTTAATAGTTGTCGTACATAGAGTAAGAAAACATTCCGAGTAGGCATACCCACAGTAAAAGATCGTCATAAGCTTGTCATAAGTACAAACCATGGAAGTATTATATACTACGTATAGCTGGAAGGTTCACTATTGCCAAAAACGCGTGCCGAAAGAGACATACAAAACCTTCGTGTGTCCCTTTCTAAGAAGGGTGACCATGTTGAATAAAATATTGTGCATTTATTATTATTTTTTAATTCTCAATTAAGGCACCAAAAGTAGTAAAATATGTATACCG
This sequence comes from Bembecia ichneumoniformis, assembly GCA_910589475.2. Taxonomy (NCBI): domain Eukaryota; kingdom Metazoa; phylum Arthropoda; class Insecta; order Lepidoptera; family Sesiidae; genus Bembecia; species Bembecia ichneumoniformis. Next base: position 3,334,091 of record OU342520.1, read on the forward strand.
TTGATGTTATACATAGATAATATAATTGTTATCTATTAATACTGCAAATATAATTATATGTAACAATGAAAGTATTAAATTAAAATATGTATACAATGTCTGAAGACCAACTTCTATAGTCAGTGCGTCCTGCGTATGGTACTGAAACGTGACCTCTCACGGCAGCACTACTGATCCAGAAGTTCAAAATCGCTCAGATAGGATTAAGAATTCCGAAATTCGTAGAAGTTGTCGACATAGTCGAGAGAATTGGCAAGCTGTAGTGGTAACGGTGTGACGGTCCTACGGCAGTTGTGTCTCACAACTGCCGTAGAGCGGATAACCGATGAGGTAGACGAGTTCTCGAATGAAGGCCATTCGAGAACTCGAAGACGCAGCGTGGGACGTGGGAAGGTGGACCGAAGACCTCTAGTGTCTCGCTTTGGTGTTTGTATTTCAATTAGTTCCTAAAAATGTAATTGTAATTGGTATTTTATATACCTGACGCTGAGGCATTCTGTAGATAATAGCGCTCGAAGCTTTCGTAAGCAGAGACAAGAATGTAACAAGAGGCTGTTTGTCTGACAGTATACATTTAAAAATTTAGTGTTCATGAGAGAAAATACTTTTCCTGATTAATAGGCTGGGCTAGATTAGTTCTACTCTATTTACATTAGGTAACACTGACTGTAATTTGTAATTTGTATTTTAATGAAATCAAAACTTGTATTTTGCCCAACTCTGGACGATGATTGTAAACTTATGCTTAACAGAGAAATTTAAAAATATATATCAAATATTACACAAGTTATGGAAACGTAATATTTATTTAATTTTTTATGTCCAAAAAATTGAATATATAGAGAGGGCATTGGGATTTTTTTCCTACAAAAATATCGATCCTGATCGTCGTAATCAGGATGTCCATGGCGTAGTTAAATAGCCTAGTAAAGTTGGCGATGGACTGATCGATTGTGTACCACGTGGTTCTAAATGTCACATTACGGATTCTTTTATTATGTTAAACATTACTAAATAATATGGTTTTATGTAATTTATATTTAATAACGTAAAGTCGCTCGAATTCTTTAGAATTTAAGTGATAATTCTTTTGCCGAGTTGTCATTCTTATTGTTAAATGTTTATGCACATTACACTTTAAAAGCTCAATTTCATGTCTAGTTTCACAATTGGTTGCACGAATATTTGATATGTCTTCTGTTGGCGTGTTGGGGTTCGAGTTCTTGAATTAAAGTCGTATTCTTCTTTTGACTTCGTTTATTATTTCAATTACACAGGCAGACATGACATTGCTAGACCAAAGACAATACTGACCTAGACAAATCACAGACTACAACATGCCCCTTTTTTATTAGACTGACATGATTGACATTTGACAGGGTACAATACAATGTTTGCGTGACACTGACAATAGACATTTTAAAATATAAACATTACAACTTTATTTACAGTACTACACATTATAATGAAGAATAATTATTTACAAATGTACACACAAAAATAATATAAATTCAGTCAAAATGCAATACAATATTTATTATAATCATTCCTATTTTAAGTATGTCAATTTATTTTGTCAAGGTTAAATTACAATTTGTTAATTATTTACTTATTTATGTCAATTGTTACATTTTATTTCAAATAAATATTTACAAGTCTAGTTTATGTGTTTTCTTTAATAATCTACCTCGTGAACTATACCTTTCACTTGAATTTTCATTATTACCTTGGTCTGTATTAGGTAAGTTTACATTACCTTCAATGTTATCTAAAGACTTATTAATTTGAGACATAGGATTTTGTTCCATGTATTCATTATAGTCATGAATACTTTCAGGTGACGTTACATCCTCTATATCGACAAATATTGGAGACTTAGTTATATCTCGTGACTCGCTTAAACTATTCGACTCTGACTCTATTTCAAAGAATGAATTAGAACTTTCATTACTTTCCTGACTTTTTTGTTTTGGACTTGAATCTTGAGTGAAAATGAATATACAACTATCATCCTCCTCATTGACCCTTTTTGACTTTTTCAAATTTGACCTGAATTGATGTGTTTTTTGATCAGTATTTACAAAACTACTATAAGTTCTTTGACCAGGACATGGTTCATTGAATTTTACTTTTTTATCTTTAGACTTATGACTGTGACTTTGACTTTTGGTATTAAACTTGTAATCATGACGAATATGTCGACTATTTCTCCTATATGTGTTGTTATTACAGTCTTTGACAATAAATGATCTAGGATAATTTGCTTTTCCTATGATAGTGCCTTTAGTCCATATAATATCTTTTGGATTTTTCTTAAAATATACATGGTCATTTATGTAAAAATCAGGGTAATTTTTAGAATTTTTATTGTAATATAATCTAGTTTTTTCATTATTACTTTGTTTCTTTTGATAATGCTCTGAATGCTTGACAATTTTAGGTCTCAAGTTACTTATCTTATTAGGTAATTTTGTACGTAAATTTCTAGACATTAGCAGTTGTGCAGGTGAATTTAAATTTCCTCTAGGGGTATTTCTATATTGTAATAATCCGATGCAAAGATCTGATCCTGATTGATCACATTTCCTAAATATGTTTTTTATTATTCTTACAGAGACTTCGGCTAACCCGTTGGACTGTGGATAGTGTGGACTTGAAACAATATGTTCAATATCCCATTCACGTAAAAAACTTTTGAATTCTGAAGAATTGTACGGAGGACCTCCATCACTGACTAGTTGTAAAGGAATTCCGTGACGAGCAAAAATAGATTTCAAGTGTGATATAACATTAGAAGTTCTACTATCATTGTTGAGATTTGCAATTTCTATATAATTAGAATAAAAATCGACGACCAATAAGTATTTTTTTCCTTTGTAATCAAATAAATCTGTTGCCAGCTTTTGCCAAGGAAATAAAGGTTGCTCATGTGATAACATTGGTTGTTTACTTTTGTTGGAAGAGTAAATGGCACATGATTCACATTGTCTTATTTTATTTTCTATGTCGTGTTTAATATTAGGCCAATAAACTACTCCTCTCGCTAAACTCTTTGTTTTCTCTATACCCTGGTGACCCTCATGTAAAATATTTAAAATTTCAGCTCTCAATGACTTAGGTATAATGACAGCGTTATTTTTGAAAATTATGTCATTTATAACATGAATTTCCTCTTTGACATTCCAATAAGGTAATACTATTTTATCACATTTTTCTTTACAATTTGGCCATCCTTTCTTAAAATATTCTTTTAATTTTTGCAAAGTTAAGTCTTGTGCAGTGTGACTTAAAATTTTTTCTAGTTTTTCTGGCGATATGGCTAAGTTAGATGTCAATAAGTTAATATGAATTTCTATGTCAGAATCTAGTTCTTCTAAACTAACTAATTCCTGATTTAAATTAGTGTCCTTGATGGGAGCACGTGACAAAGCATCTGAAATATACATTTCTGAGCCTTTTGTATAAGAGACAATTAATTGGTACGCTTGCAACATTATCATCATACGTTGCAGTCGTGTAGGGACTTCTGACAAAGGTTTTTTAAATAGTGTTACTAATGGCTGATGATCAGTTTCGACATAAATAGGTGTACCATATATGTATTGATGAAATTTCTTACATCCAAATACTATGGCATAAAGTTCTTTTTCAATTTGAGCATAATTTGTTTGACTTTTACTCAATGACTTCGAAGCATAGGCTATTGGATGCTTTTCATGTAATATCACAGCGCCTACAGCATTCTGTGATGCATCCACTGACAATCTTATAGGCTTTTTCCTGTCATAATGAACAAGGACTGGAGACTGACACAATAATGATTTTAATTTATTAAATTGTTGCTCATGTTGATCCAACCATTGCCAAGAATTTCTCTTTTTTTAATAATTCCCTTAAAATAGCAGTTTCTTCTGCCAGATTTTTTATGTAAGAGCCTAAATAGTTAATCATGCCAAGAAATCTTTGCAATTCCTTAACATTTGTAGGACTAGACATTTTTAAAATTGCTTCAATTTTGGACTGGTCAGGTGAGACACCTCTTTTATTGAAAATATGACCGACATAACATATTTCAGACATACCAAATTGGCATTTAGACTTATTAAATTTTAAATTAACTTCAACGGCACGTTTGAAAAGATTTTCTAATCTTTCATTGTGTTCCGCGACTGTGGACCCATAGACAAGTATATCGTCGACAAAACTTATTATACCTGGTAGATCACCAAACAATTCGTTCATAGCTCTGTGAAAAATTTCACCACTAGAATTAATTCCGTAGGGTAATCTTAGAAATTTGTACCTACCATAAGGTGTATTGAACGTACATAGGTCACTGCTTTCTGAGTCTAAGCAAATGGTCCAATAACCAGAACTGGCGTCCAATTTAGAGAATATAGAAGCTCCTGTCACTTTCGATCTTAAATCATCAAATGTAGGAAATGGATAATGAGGTCTTTTTATAGCCTTGTTTAAATTTCTAGGATCTAGACAAATCCTTAAACTTCCATTGGGTTTTTCAACCAAGACAATAGAATTGACCCATTTTGTCGGCTTTTCCACCTTTTCAATGACTTTAAGTTGTTCCATATTTTTTAATTCTGCTTTAAGACGGTCTTGTAATGAATAAGGTATTCTACGGACTGGACATACTTTTGGTGGCACATTACTGTCAATGTCTAGATGAGCTTTATATGGTAAACATCCTAAACCTTCAAATGTATTAGAATATTTCGAAACAATGTTTTGTACTGACCTTTCATTCCACTTGTCTTGCACTCCGAACACTCTTTTGACTATACCCAATTTTTCACATGACACATGACCAATTATTGTTATACAATCACATTTAACAACAGTAAAATACAATTCCGTAGACAGGCCATTTTCAAATTTACAGTTTAATATACAACTACCTATATTTGGCACTAGTTCTCCTGAAAATGAAAAGATTTTATTATTTGTTCTTATAATATTGACATTAGAACCTGTATTTCTAATTATTTTATCTAGTGTTTGTTTACTAATTACATTTATTTCAGCACCTGTGTCGATCTGACATTTTAATTTATAATTTTGAATATATATATCAATTTGCCAATCTAAATTTTTACAATTGTTAATAGAATTTATTACAAAATTATTTCTACAATCTTTCAATGCTTGTTGTATGTTGCTTACCCGATGAGTTTTTTCTTTATTTTTGAAGAAGCAATATTGTGCAAAGTGGTTTTTCCCTTTACAGTTGTTGCAGATTTTTCCTTCAGCTGGACATTTGAATATGTGGATTTGGCCACATCTGGTGCATTTTCTTTTTACTGGTGACTTGCTTTTTGATCGACGAGAGTCTACCTCTTCCCTGTAATTTTTTCTTCCAATAGGTCTGCTTCTTGATTGTGTTCTGTTTTGATACTTCGGTTTGCTCTCCGTAATAGCTTGTACAGTATTATTCCTTGAGTCATGCTGAACTAATTTGTTTGACCTTTCCTGAGACAATTCCAGGCTTCTAGCTATTTTCATGGCATTTTCCGTTGTCAAATTTTCCTCTTGTAATAGTCTTTCCTTAATGTGGGTATTTGTCATTCCAATGACTAGCATGTCTTTAATTAGTGATTCTTTAAGATCTTTGAATTCACATGTCGTGGCTAAATTATTTAGTATTGTCAAGTATTCGTCCAATGATTCGTCCTTTTTCTGTATTCTTGTAAAGAAATTGTATCTTTCGACTGTGATATTTGTGTGTGGACTAAATTTTTCATCAAATTTTTTTAAAATTTCTTCTACCGTGGTTTTATTTCTGTCAATGTTGAAACTATTAAAAATTTCAATTCCTTCGTCCCCAATTGCATTTAAAAGAATTGCTGTTTGTTTTGACTGTGGAAATTTGGTAAGTTCGTTAGCGTCACTGAAGATCTCAAATCTTAACTTCCAATTTTTCCATTTTTCAGCGGCATTGTCGCCATTTTGGACAAGCAGCGGCTTCATTTGAACAATGAATATTTTTTCAGACATTGTTTTATTTTTCAGATCCAGACAACAGTTTTTGATTATTCTTCTTTTGAATCACAGCTTCCAACACCAACTTCTGACACCATCTTCTGTTGGCGTGTTGGGGTTCGAGTTCTTGAATTAAAGTCGTATTCTTCTTTTGACTTCGTTTATTATTTCAATTACACAGGCAGACATGACATTGCTAGACCAAAGACAATACTGACCTAGACAAATCACAGACTACAACAATATGTAAGCTAAATAACACAGAGGTTTTGATCAATTTTCCAGGAATCACCTCAATCCATTTATTTATTGTCTCTACATTTGCAGGTAATCTGAAAATATAATGGTGTTTGTTAAAACACTTTATGGATAGTTGTGGTCACCCTACTGACAGAAATTATAATAAATTTAGCTGTGGTAGGATAAATCACATCCTAGATAAAATTCTTTATTGCACTCACAATACAATAATTATTAATCATTATAATGATCAAAAACCTTAGAAAAAAAAATCTCCTAAAGAAACTGTAATACAAATCGTTTAATAGTTCAACCAAGTTCAACCTTCGGGTGACAGGCCAGCCATTATATTTTATCAATGTTGCTAGTTTCGAATTATAAAAGTCTACTATAGTTACAACTTATTTTACTATTATGGGTACATGGGTATGATTAACGCTATGTTTAAGAGATGTCCATGTTGTAATTAATTCAGTTTGTAACTGTGCCCGCAACTTAGCAAGCGTAGTATTCGGAATAACGTGTAACTTTTTTGTTTGTAAACAGATTGGAATCAAACAAACACTTAAATGTTACGGGAAGCTTGCTACAATACATAAGCGAAAACCGCATTCAAATCGGTTAAGCACTTTCTGAGATTAGCGCGAACAAACGCACAAACAGACAAAAATTCTAAAAACTGCTTTTTTGACTTCGGTAACAAAAACATGTATAATTTTTTTTTAATATTTAATGTACAGACACGGCTCGCTTACGATTTTATTATATCTATAGATAACTTTGTCAACATAAAAACATTCATCTGATTTTAGTATTTAATTTAACAGTTTATTGAGCCACCTTTTTATAAATGCAGAGGATGTAAAAATGGATCAAGTTTGTTTGTGTTTACATTTATATCAATTCGTTACTGTTATTGCACAGTCTTAGCTTAGTATAATGATACAATTAAATTTTCCCAACAATTTTAAATGTTGGCAATACCATTTGCCGCGTAGATAGAGGTGATAAGCCAAGCAAGTAATATCTTGAAATCAATAAAACAAGTAGCTACTTTTAATAACATATATTTATGTTAGAGGGCGCATTTTCTATGCGAAAACCAAACTATTAAAAATAGCTCTCAATTGAGTGATCACTTTTCACACTAATGTACACTGTATAAACTATATTAGGAAAAATTGTTATGATGTTTAGATGTTGAATACTTTCTCCAGCCTAAACTGTTGAACATATTCATATAAAACTTGCCACTCACATAGACAGAATTACTTTTTAATCGTGAGATAATTTAATTCTAAAATTCACAGATGGCGCAAGTATAGCTACAAACTTATAACTCGACGGTCTCGTTAGCGATCCTCTGTCTTTCGCGACGAGAGGATAGGCCGATAACTGAAGAAGTTGCCCAAGAAAGATATTGTTCACTACTAGCACCATGGAAATGATACTGGACCTCTTGGCTCGACGAGTTCCTGGAGGATAGTCGTCAACTTCCACACACCTTACTCATAAGACAAAAAAAGAATATGCCACTGAGCAGAGATTAACATATTTTAATTCTAAACTAATTAAATATAGGGAGCAACAACTATTTTAATTAAATTTTTTGCAACTACTTGAGTAGGTAAATAAATTTATAACATTTTCCTTTCACATTTTAAAAAATAACTGGGATCTAAATTTCATTGTTGACTCCTGACTTAGAATAAACCACAGTGCTATGAATAGTGGGTACACAAATCAGCTATGAATTTCAGTGTTATGTGGAGTAGTCCATGAAGTTTGACACCATTTTTAGACATTAAATCTTATAGGTAATACATTTTTTTTTCGAAACAGGATATTATTCACACCTTCTATTCAAAACCTTTTACATTGAAAAATTCAGAGTAAATTAAATTTTCTGACACTAAACACTGAATAATACATCGTTGATATCTTTAAATACTGAAGATGACATTTATAACAATTCAGACACAAAAAGAAATACTAACTTACTACATATGAACCTGTAAACAGTTTAATTTTAACATACTTAACATTTAACATAGTTTCTTTGTAATAACATCTCACAATTAGATTAATAATGTAATATCACTTTTATTATTCACATTAAAGACAATTTCCCATAAATACTGAACATTTCTTGAGCGAAAGTTTGAATTGCAATATTAAAAGAAATGGCGTTTGTAATGGTAAATTACAAACAGTTGAAAATTGTCTTTTTAATTTTAAATAATTCCAACTGGCCTCTAATGCTTTTTAACAATCACACAGCGCTGTGAATGTGTGACTTGTTTCTAAGGCGCGTGCCTTCTCGGCGGATACATGTTTTCTTCCACTACAATAACACTGCACAGTAAGTCATAGCCGGTTCGGTTATGACGGAACACAAATAATACAACGCACAGGGGAAAGAGTAGAGAAATCAGGAAGTTTTTCATCATTGATCGGACCAAAGCCACAAAGAAGGATAACGGCTTCCCTGGGTAGAGGAGAACAGTTTCCCGTGGTCTTCCTTCCACGGGGACGACAGCCGATGCTGTGACCACTCGCAGACCTAGTATAGCTTTACCGGGTGTCGCTCCTCCCGTACGACCAATGTTGTTGCAAAGACAGCAAGCCTGAAAAATAATATTTTTGCATCACAATCTAGTAAATCATAGAATTTAATCATTATCATCATCATCCTCATCATCAGCCTGCATCTCTCCACTGCTGGATATAGGCCTCTACAAAGGATCACCACCATGCACAATCCTATGTGTTTTGCATCCAGAAGCTTCCTGGTATGCCTTTCAGGTTGTATGTCCACCTGGCCACAGGGCTTTCCACACTGTATTTTCTAATTCTTGTGATAATATAAAGAATAATATGGATTTAATAATAACATTTAAAAAAATTATCTATATTGTTTTTAATTACATTTTTTTTAGTTTGATGTACATTTTTAGTATTAACTAGCTAATAAATTAGCAAGTCTACTTGATGGTATTTGACACCTTACCTATTGACAACAACAATGGCATGTTGTTTCAATAAGCAAGTGAGGGATGCCAGAACTCACTCCCTTATCACCTTATGCCTTGTCCTTTATCTACCACACATTTGCAATCACTATAGTGTATTGTGCCACCTACCATCAAGTGGAATGTCAACCTGCCTGCAGACCTTAACAGAAAAATAATATTTAATACTAATAGGTTGATAAAAAAGTTTCTTTGGATTTTATATGAAAATTCAAGACTTTTTTTTAAGTTTATTTATATTTAATTACAGTATATATGTGCCATTTTGTTCAATGACTTTTTGCCATTTTGTAGGTGGTGACATGATCCCGTTGATGTAGAAATTTTGGGACTTCTGATAAAAAAAAACACGAAAAGTAGTTTTGGCAGTCCTCTGTTGATGTTAACTTGACACTGCCTAAAGAATTCTAAAGACACCGAAATAGGTGGAAATCTGAAAGTGCAAGGTAAGGGCTATATGGCGGATGCATTAACATCTCCCAACCAAACTCTCTTAATTTTTGCTGAGTGGCTAAAGATGTGTGTGGTCTAGCATTGTTGTGATGAAAAACCACAACCTTTCTATTGATCAATTCCGGCTGCTTTCTCTCAACTTCTTACTTTAATCTCAACAGTTTTTGGCAGTAGATATCCGAATTGATGGTTCTGCCCGGCGGTAAAAGCTCATAATGAACAATGCCCTTCCAATCCCACCAAAGACACAGTTATTGCGACTTAACCCAGATTTTGGCACAGTTTGTGAAGCCTGACTGAACTTTGACCGCGACCATTCTTGTCGTACGTGATCCACTTTTCATCACCAATTATCAATCTCTTCAAAAACGGTTCAGTCTCAATAAAGAATCGCAAGTGAGTACACAATTCATAAGGTTCCTTTCAGTAGCTCATGTGGCACCCAAATATCGAGCTTTTTAGAGTGCCTAGCTTTTTCAAATGGGTCAAAACTGTTTTGTGGTCTATTCCTAGTTCTTCAGCTATGTCATAACTACTGATATGGCTATCTTGCTCCACATTTTCAAAAATGGTGTCCATTTTATCCATAACAGGGCAACCAGACCAAACGAGTTCCCGGATTGCATACGCTTAAACCAACTTTGTACTACTCTTACTAACACTGAATTATGTCCATAAACCACAAACTTTTTCGCCACAAATTTTAAAATGTTTTGAATTTCTTTATTAGATTCACTCATTTTGACAGAAAGAAAAACCATTGAAAAATAGCTGGAAACATTTTACTAATTTGTTTCTTTTTTTGAAATATAACCTTTTTAATTTCATCAAAACTAGCCAGATACAAAAAGTACAGCCAAAGATATTTTATTACAAGTTTATACATACTAAATGTGAAAAGACTTTTTTCCCGACCTAATATATAATTACCTCATATATGCACACCAGAATTCTGTAAACAATTTCTAAGATAAGTATCTCTGATGTCAGCTCCATTGCATATTTATAGTCATCATAATGTTCACTGAATTTGTATAGATCAAACTTTTCTAGATCTCTGCAAAGAAAATAAAGAGCTTATTTTTTTAAGTATCTTAGAATTATGGCAAAACCATTCAGTAAAATTTTATACCTTGTATAAAAATTTAAAACTAACTTACATAATTTCAAACATATCCACAGCTATGAAAGTTACAATGAGTTTAACTATGAAAAGAAGCATGAAGTCAATGAACTCTGCAGTCAAACGTTTGTATAAGGGTGGTATTACATATTCATATCCTCCATGTCTGGCAATAACTGAAATTAGTAGACAATATTAAAATTATCTACTACAATATGGCAATGACTGAAATCTATAGACAATATTAAAATTATATTTTAAAATAATGTATTTTATCTCTTTATATATTAAGCTTTTTTTTTTGCTAGCTGACTGAATTGTTGCATATTAGAGATGTAACAGACATCCAGTAACTATCCAGTATTAGCCGAAATTTACTATCTTGAATACTGGATATGTGATTTTAAAAATAAACGAAATGTCAAATTTAGATAATTATTGGTTAATAAAATTATCAAATTAGGTACTTTCTTTAATACACACAATAAATATATTTCCCGTAATTTTATTTAACAACAAAAAAACAACTTAGTACTAGTACTGTACTCTCTAGTAGAGTACTAGAGAGTAGAGTACTAAGTGTGTATGAATCCTCTGAAAATTGTGGTGACAAACGGTTTTGTCTCATATTTTTTCACATTAAGAGGCAACAAACAGTTTCGCTCCTCTCCATAGATGAGGCTAGCCTCAGAAAAAATCTTTCATTGTTTCTATACCTGAAGTTACAATCTTTGTTAACTTCAGGTACTGTACTATTACCAAATTTTTGGATCACGATTGCAATCAATTCAAACAATTTTCAAATAAACATCAATCTCACATGCAATCACGTTTTTATCTTGATGTTGTTCTACTGTTGTTTTCATTTGCTGCCTTGTTAAAGCAATTCCAGAATGTGTTATGAGCAAAATAGAGCTGACTCTATCTCTTCTTTGAAACATAGCTGCTGCCAGAGGACTCATCACAAGACTTTTTTATAAATCCCAATAGAATCTTCTGGCAAGTTTGCGACTTTCGGCAATGTGTGGTTGAATAGGCAGCCGGATATCCGAATTCAAGGTTGGCCGAAAATTCGGTATCCGGTTAAAAAGCTATCTGTTACATCTCTATTGCGTTATTATAAAAAAATATGTACTGCAAAAATATGTTGAAGCTGGTAACATCCTGAAGTTCATAATAAGATCTTGAAATTGAATTGAAATAAACAGCTTGTTATAAAGCTTGTTGATATAAAAAAGCTACCTTCAGTAGGAGTCATAGAATCTTGTTGTGCTTGATTATCCTGTGCATTACGAGGTGGATTTGGCACCTGAAATGGCAACTGTTGTCCTTGAAATTGATAGTTATTATTCAGTAGAGGTACGTTCGTCAGATTATTTTGTAGCCCTTGAAATGTCATCATGTAATAGGGAAAACAATTTGATAGGTTCTGATACATTTGTGCCTGTTGAATCCACAACCGCAGTGCATGAAAATAGGCTTCCCTTTCAGAAACTTGAGGAGGGTCACTTCTTTCTCTGCTAGCATTATTGCTATTTTCTGAATCCCCTGCATTATCTAATAATGGTTCGGTTGCCATATTTACAATAAATGAATTTGAAATAGCAATTTGAAATGAAATAAGCTTTGTAAGCAAAACGTTTTACATAATCAATTTATCACTACCAAACACACTACAGCTTGTATCGAATATTAAGTATTTATTTGATACCACTTGCTATTTGCACTAATGTTTTTGATTCTATAAAATTTAGAATGATAAAATAATTACAATTGTTATGAAAAAATAATATGACACTGACAGTAACGATTGTAACGAACGAACACGTCAGTTTACAAAGAGTATATAATCACTACGTTTTATCAGTTTGTTTTGTTGGGATATAAATAGACTACGCTTAAGGTGGGTATGATCATGTTCTGTGACCTACCTAACTACCAGTGATTTAACGGTAATTCCACAAAAGTGTTTATATAATTAAGACAAGATCTTATGCAATGATAATTTCATATCCATTATTTTTTCACACAAATAATACTGTTTATTTCAATTCAATTTCAAGATCTTATTATGAAGTTCAGGATGTTACCAGCTTCAACATTTTACCAGCTCAACATTGCTGCAATTTTTTTAAGTAGTGGCATGGCATACCGCGTTTCGCATTCATTTCGGCAGCCCATCTGGCGTTCCCTTACACCGTGAAGTAACAGCAATACAACATGTGTGCTGTTGTGTTTCGGTGAGTGAGTAAGGGACTAAGGGATATGGTAAGGAATGTCAAAGCCCTTATCGGCAGCGTACTAGCAGCACCTGTGGTATTGCATGTGTTATAAGTTATAGTAGTCACCTACCATCAAGTGAGCCTGTCCGTCAAAAAAAAGAATTATAATTAAAAACATATAGATCGAAGAGCACGTACATACGTAATGCAAGAGGTTAAAATTGAGGTTATATTAAGTTTTTGATGTGTAGTTTAAATAAAGAATTAGCAAGTAAAAGCTTATATTATTTTAGATTAAGTAATAATAACAACAACATTATAGAGGAAATGTAATTGAATACATTATTAACAAACAGCATAATCAACACTATCCTAATCGCCTAGCAACATGAAGCCATAGACACATAGGCAAACATCCTCTTCACAGTTTATTTAGAAATATTTTAAAAACTAAAAAACTTTTAAAGAAGAAGTTAAAAACTTCTTTCATTAATTTAAAAAAAGGATCAAATAATTTCTTATCAGTATAGGTGACAGTATACAACCACATGTATTTTACTTACACTATATTGACAAAAAAAAAATCAAGTTATACAAAGCAATCAACAATCAAACTCATTGAAAAAGTATCAATAAATCCGATGCTTCAAAATTTCATTAAAGTGTTGGCCTAAATAAGGGTCATTCATTAATTACATAAGGGTCTCGAGGAGAAGGCGGGACCCAAAATCTCTACATGCCCATATTTCGGGGGAAGGGGTTAAGGCCATTCTCACGGTATATTTTATAAGTCGAAATGTGCGATTTCTTACTTAGACTGATGGATATTTGAGAGCTAAGCTTTGGAAAAATAAAAATGAGATCTATTTTTTTTTCTTTTTTAATTGTACAATTTTATTTATACATATTTTTATTTTGAGAATCGTAATCTAAATTTATCAATAATGTATAATCTAAATTATCTTTTAAAAATAAAAATTATCGAAAAATGGGAGAGGGAGATTCCGAGAAATCTTATGTCAAAATCGTCATTACGGTCATACTTTAATTTTTTTAATTTGCTAAGTTGAGATAAAACAAATATTAGTCTATATCTTGTAGGCTATTTAAAAGAAAATAGCCTACAAGATATAGACCGAATTTTAAAAGAAAAATCCTACTAATGTCCAAAAACAACGCGACGATACAATAGTACGAACATTTAAAAAAAGAACATAGGCAAAGTCAAGTCCAACTACATGGCAACATTTGAGTTGTCAGCTGTCAGAAGGAAAGGAAATGTCAGGAGACCGACAAAAAAAAACCAGACTCAACTCAAACTGTGCCGGATGGATGCGCAATAATGGTGGTGTGTAGTGTAGTTGTAATGTAAATTAGGGTGGAATGAGATGATAGAATAGTTTTTAAAGTTGACTTATTTGTGACTTTATTACTTGTTTTTTTGGCGTGCCATTAATTAGTTTTTATTTTCTAATATTATATCGTGAAATAACTTACTTGTTGCGAATGTTACGTTTTAGTTGCCGCAGTAAATCACATTTTCATTTACTGCATCATTGTGTTTTAATGGTGGACTTTCAGTGGTAAATAAACGGGGTATAGCGGAGCCTCAACAGTACCTGTTAATAAACGTAAGTAAAAAAAATCTACCTGGTATATTTAACGAAAATGATATCAAAGATTTTTGTATGTACTATCTAATCTATTTTCGTAGTTTTTTTCTCCGAGTAGTAAACAAAGAGGTGGTTTAGCCTTTTATAAATTATTAACAAGTTTAGCCGTCTACCTTGTTGCTTTAAATGCCAAAAAGTTTTTTTATTTTTTCAAATATTAAGATAATTTTTATTGTGTTTATGAATGAGAAAAATATGGACACAACTATATTTTATATCATAGCTTCGATAAAATTTTAATAGCATGGTTATCGTTTCCTCAATTTTTTTTTTCTGTAATGTAAATACATACTTATTTATATATAAACTCCCTACACTTTAAAAAGTACCTCCAGGTTAAAAAAGCAAGTCTTTTTTTATTGGATGTAAAAAAGAGCAATTGTTTCCAATGGAACTAGATTTTAGGTGAATTCTTATTTCTATTTATCTACTTCCTGCATACTTAAATAAAAAAAAATAAACATAATCTACAAGTTAAAAAAATGAGTCTACTTGCACAAACAGTTGTTTAATGTAAGTAGGTTTTAGGTGAATTATTATTTCTAATTTTCTTCTTATCATAATAGTTACTTAATAATTTTAGTTAATAGTACTAAAATATATTTACAGTTAAAGTACTATATGAGGTAGTATATAATAAACTAGGACCTTTTTTGCACATTCTTGCTATGTGATCCACTTTTCATCACCAGTTATCAACCTCTTCAAAAACGGTTCGTTTCCATTACGTCTCAACAAAGAATCACAAATGAGTACGCGATTCATAAAGTTTCTTTCAGTGAACTCATGTGGTACCCAAATATCAAGCTTTTTCGTGTACCGAGCTTTTTTCAAATGGGGCAAAACTGAAATCTGAAAATTTCTTTCTTTCTTTATTACTGAAGTATTGAAGTACATTTTTTTTAAATAAATATAAATTATGCTTAAATTTAGTTATTATTTTTCAAAAGTATGTTTATTTATCCTAAGAACCTATTTATTGAAACCTGCTATCAATTTTGTTTCTTTAAACTTAAAAAAAATTATCAAGGTACACATTAGTTGATAATTGATACATTAATACAGGACAAATAAGTATATATTTCAATGAAGGTAAGAACTGAAAATTATAGTTGGAGTAAAGTTATAAACTATAGTTTATGGTTTAGTAAGAATTGGTCTAATTTTAAACATTTTTGTAAATTTGTTACTGTAAGTTTAATGAATGGATAGTTTTATATCAATTCTTAAGGTCCATTTATATCTTCAGACAATGAACGTATCAGACATGTAACGTCTCAGACACCATCAGACACAGTTTATTTACATCTACATGCCAGAAATTTGCCATATCAGACAAAAACAGACAAGTGCATAGTTCCGATCCTGGAGCACAGGACCTCAGATACATTCAGGCTCAGATAGGGTGGTGTAACCCGCGGGGGAAAAATATAAAAAAAAAAAAAAAAAAAAAAAAAAGCTGAGCTGGCGTCTGAGCGGACACACTAGAAATTAATTAGTTCTCACATATCATATGAAATAATATTATTTTGTCTGACCCTCTACGTGTCTGATATGTTCGTTGTCTGAACATATAAATCGACCTTAAATTTATTGTAAACTCATGTGTTTATTAAGAAGGGTGGCAGACAGGCTGGCGATCCACTTGATGGTAGGCGGTTACCGTTATCTAAAGACACAAGCAAAACCAGGGGGTGCAGTAAGGTGGTAAAAACTTTAGGTTAGCATTAGAACAATTCATCAGAGCACTCACCAGAGCATGTTATGGGTTTGCCCATGTAGTGTGTATATGATGCCAGTATCGCTACTGCTATTTGCAATTTGAAATTTTTACAGCCATTAGAAATTGCTAGCTAACTAACTTTTAACTGGTTTAACTTTATTTGGTTTCCTGTTAGTCTGTATCACTTGAATAGATTAAAGAAGGATTTTCTTTTGAGAATTGAATTTTTAAAAAAAATTATTTATACTGATAAAATAATAACTCTTGTGCACTTTATCATAAATATTTCATGTTATCAGTGTACTGTTGGTGGATACTCTGTTTGCTTATTTATAAAATAATCATAATATCTAAGATTTCATTGATAAGACATTGTTTATACCGATTTAGTGAACAGTATAGAAGTAGGCAAGGAAAATAAAGAATGGGGAAAATACTTGGAAACTCTATGACTAAAGATATTAATTTGTTCAAATTTTTTTCTTATTGCCATTAGTATAAAATAAATAAGTTGAATCACCATAAATGAATTAAAGTATGTTATGAAACTTTGGAAAAACTGTTTAACATTTTACTACAACTATTTCTACTTTTAAGCTAAAAACCTGTTAAGTATATGATTTTTCGGTCAAAATAGACGAATTTATTTACTACTAGCTGAGCCTGCAACTTTGTACGTATGGTATTCGGTATAGCGCGTAACTTTTTTGTTTGTAAACTGATTGGAATGAAACAAACACTGAATGATATGAGAAGCTAGCTACAATACGTAAGTGAAAACTGCATTCTAATTGGTTTGCCGGTTCTGAGATTAGCGTGCACAAACGCACAGATAAACAGACAAAAATTCTAAAAACCATATATATATATATATATATATATATATATATATATATATATATATATATATATATATATATATATATTTCATGTACAGACACGGCTCGTGTACGATTTTATTATAAACTAGTGACCCGCCCCCGGCTTCGCCCGGCGTGCAATTTATATATATATGAACATTCCCCGTTTATCCCTCTTTCCACTAGTGAAAACCGAATTAAAATCGGTCTACCCGTTCACGCGTGATGCCGTGACCAAGGGAAATGGGGATTCATTTTTATATATAGAGAAGAGAAGATGTACATAGATGATTGGGAGATTTGTAATTGACGTTATATTAACTATTTCTAAAGATTTTAATATATTACATTATATAATATTATATGTACATGTATACATGTCATTAATTAATTGTATTCGTTCCATGTTGATTTGCTTGGCGCCATCGACATTTATTGAACCTAATTAATATTTATTTTTGCCCACACGCACGCAGCTTGTAAGGTTTACAATTAGGGTTGCCAGGCCTCAAAATCGAAAATCCGGACACAGACTCACATTTAGCCAGACATTTTGCCACAAAAGCCTGACACACGGGTTTTTAAAAGAAGTAGTTCTTTTTATTTGTGCATTTATTACTTTAAGACTTGCTCTACTATTTATTATGTTATCACATATTGTTTTCTTAAAGTTATTTGTAAGATCGCGAATCATGCATGTCCGTATGATTCTAGCCGCTGCGGAGTTGACCTAATCCTAACAATTTTCTATCGAATTTGCCCACAGAACTACAACCTCGGGGTCTTCAAAACCAGGGTAAATGGGCATTTACTGGGTAAGCGTGGTCCACCTTCGGCCACATCTACACCTCAAATCAGGTGAGATAGTGGTCAAGCGCTACCCTGATCTAAATAAAAAAAAAAGCCGGACGGGCCGGACTCGTATATATTTGGCCGGACACGACTGTAAAAAGCCGGACATGTCCGGCTAAAGCCGGACACCTGGCAACCCTGTTTACAATATAATTTAACAGCAATGGACTTATTTGCCTTCTTAATAGAATTTAAGTTAGGGTGTAGTGAACTGTGTGCGCGTAATTTGAATGGGTAGTTTGAATCCTTTTTGTCACTGACTTGTGTCAATGTGTGTTATCTCTTTATTATGCAAAATATATCACACATTAAAGCCGACTGAAAATAACATCGTCATTAAACTATTATGATATTCACCAGTGAATGAATTATTTGATCTACAACGTAATATTTATGTTAGTTACTTATTACATTGTTCATATTTTGTGATATTTCGTTATTGTCCAATGAAACCCTCCAGCACCCAAAGGACCTTCGAACGTTATTAGAAGTTTTCGCGAAGATTTTATGCTTTTTTCGGAGTTTATTACTTATCTCTTTTAATATAATCTCTGTTTTTTATATCCCTAGAATTTTGTTTTTGCTTTTGTCCCTTTATAACTCTCCTCCTTCTCAGGCTTGACAGTACTTCAAGAGTGCCAATGATGTGGGCTCACATTGCTTCATTTCACAGAACCATCTCCAGTCAAGATTTGGGAGGTTTGGAAAAGTGGTACAACTTGTGGAGTTTTAATTGATGTGGCCTGCAGTCCATTCTTATAAAAAAGATTAAAATTATGTGATACTAGTTGGTGCCCGGGACTTCATCCGCTTTGAAAAATGAAAAGGCGCCGCTACGGCAACAATGGCGCCCAAATTCTCACGCAAAAAATAAAAAAATGTTGGTTCCCGAGGGCTCGACTAAAACTATCTAAACTAAAAACCATCTGTGTGCTAAATTTCATCCAAATCTGTTAAGCAGTTTTGCGTTATTGAGGAATACATCCATACATCCTCACAAACTTTCGCATTGGTAGGATAGAAAATTTCGTACACTTTCGTGTATTACTTTGTCACTAGTTATTTTGAATTTGTAAAGCTCCTATGCTCAAAGTGTTGGTATTTATTGCTGATATTGAAACTGTAAACTAAAGTGATCTCTCTCACGTATACAGAGGAACGGCATTACAGGATAGGTTGGGTTGCCATACGTCCCGTAAATACGGGACTGTCACCGTATTTGACCATTCCGTCCCGTATTTCAACAAAATTATACGGAAAGAGTGAGTAGCGGCCCACCTAAAGAGGTGAGGCCAGTGGACGGTATGGTGGCTTTTGATAGCCACTACGCTTGAAATCAGAGTATCTGTTAGAATAAAACACATAGGTTGTCTCTCACTATGTATAAATGCGTGCTATGTATGGTGTAGGTAGTTGTTGAATGTCGGCCACATGTCGGCGTTGTGTATGAGTTTTGGGCATCGGAAGAGAAAACGTCCCGTATTGGTTCCTAGAAGCTATGGCAACCCTAAGGATAGGTCCTTTTTTTTGTTTTCGAGGAGAAATCGCATTACGTTTTGGAACATAAACACGTCTAAATTGTGGCTAACTAGTATCTGAACATTACAGCACAGAGCACAGAACATGTTCAACAGAACAGCACAGAACACAGAACAAATAACTTGATAATTTATTTTGCGGTTTTATTGTAAATAAAGTACGTACCTAGGTGATTTTTGCATTATAATAATTCCACCACGTTAATATTATATTTCGATGAATTCTACTCACTAATATTCTATTACTTGATTTTTTTCTTCTGTAATATATCAAAGCGAAATACTAATAACCTATTTTTGCCTATTTTTCCTATGTTTCTAACACAGGAATGCTCAGACTCTACCTCAAAATTGTTAGACTACAAGCGATCAACTCTGAATGCCGCAAGAATGTGTGGTAGTGTAGGTAGGTAGGGTGTATCATAAGGTAGATCACAGGTGTAGGTCACCGCTAGAATTTTCCAAAAGAATCTACGAGAATGAAAGATATCGCGTGCCGCGGCTTTTCTATGACAAATACCGCGCGATCCTTTGACACTGCCGCCTTGCCCCACTAGCAGGGGATTATTCCGATATAAAAAATCTAAATTCCATCACTTCAACGTATATTTACAAGGACTATATTTAGTAGGATAAGAACACAACTCACAACCTTTCGGCTTAGAGTATCAGCTCGAACTGTCCGGCTGGAGCAAAGTTCTCGGCTCTCGCGCCCTTACCCGAAAATAAAGTTATTACATTATTACATGGAATCATTTCTAAGTACACTACACGAGGAATACGACACTTCCGTGCGTCGTCGCTAGGTCACGCTCGCTGTAGGTGCACGCTTAAATTTGCCAACATTCATCATATCGACGGTGGTTCCAGGCTGCTTCTGATCGGTCCTTTTGCAGAATTAGGGGGGAGGCCTTTGACCAGCAGTGGACGTCCAACTGCTGAGATGATGATTCACTCCTCTGGACATTCTTAAATAGTCTCTAGAAAGCTTCTTAATTACTACCATTACTGCATTAGTCAATAAGGCAACAAAATCGCCTGATAAATTTCTTACGGGGTGCTTTCTGTCATAGCAAAAATAACCTTGCGAGTGGATGATCCAAGAACCGTTTGATAATGGCGTCCTCGGTCGTCAAGTGCTCTGACATTCCAACCGCGTGATTCATACACGCATTTATAGTCATGGGATGGGGGCTTTGCGTTCGTAATGATATTCTTGAGATATCGTAACGACATACGTAGTTTTTTCTAATGTAACAATATTATTTGTGATCCACAACTTTTGTTAGCTCTCGTCCCCATATTGTTTTGGTGCATACTGTTTTTGATCTAGCTCTTTAATCTTATCTTTAATACACTCACCGGCACGGAATCTTGGCCACTTTTTAATCTCGCGATAACAAAATCTTGTAAGTGTTTGTTATTAATATTTTTATTAATAATAGGGTTGGATGGGAAAGCATTAGCTATATATAATTCAAGTGGGTAATTCATTAAGTTTGAGAAACTTGTGACATTTCTTTTAAGTTTTAGTCGAAAAGTGCCATTTGAGAGAACATGTTGATGGTTTAAAGTGTTTGTGAAAAGTGTAACGTTCAATTCCATGATTTTTTTGACCTTTTTGGTAATTACAATGCAAGTAATAAAATTAGTCACAAACAACACGAACGAACGGTTTGTTTCGTGCACCTCGGGTTATACTTGTCTATCGCCAAAACAGAACTAAAATAATTTAAATCCACTTACAATATCCAATAAAGTATAACATTTTACAGTTTTCTTTTAAGTGAAGTGTTAATTGTGTGCAGAATATCGTATCTATCTTTGGAAACAATTTTAGATTATACGGTCATCAGCTCAGCCCGTCACAATTAAGTTAAGACGGTAATTACTTTTACTTGTTTTAGTTGAAACATCAAAGAGTGGTTAAAGATTTAGTGTGATTCATAACAACCAGGTATCTTATTTGTGACTCACATCTCACATATTTTATATCTTTCATAGAAAAATCATTAGTCAGAATTGTTTGCAGAATCGAAGTTAACAGTCCACTGTTATAGGATATAAAATAATGTTTTATGATTATCATGAGTGCTAAGCAACTTGAAACCATGGCTAAAAAATGGTAAGCAAAATAGAATTAAGCGAGACGCCCAGTATTATTTCTTTATTACTGATTGGTCTTTATTATCTCAGTCATAGGGGGTCCACTGCGGGAAATAGGCCTTCCTCATGTATCATGGAGGATTTCCCAATAATCGCCAATTACCCAATTATTCCAATTCAGATTCCCAATTTTCAATGTGGTAAGTACTTTAGTACTTACCCTTGAACTGATGAATGTGAACATATCCTCACTATTTTCTTAACGCGGATAGACTTATGGGTATCTGGCACTTTTTTTTAACCCCGACGCCCGACGCCAAAGAAAAGCTATAATTTATATCTATTCACGCGTTTGAAGCTCATCGGTCCATTTTCTAGTTGACGAAGGGATTTCACTAACTTCCACAGGTTCGATTTATTTGGAATTTTCTATACTGTTACTTCGGTGGTATTTTTTTTGACCTGATGCTGCAGCATCAATTAGTCTGCGGGACACCCAACTCCTCAGGAACTTACAGCAGATATAGAGTGTTTGGCTCAATAGAAAGTCGGGGGTTATTTTATAATTTTAATTATAGCTTGTTATCATTATGGTTTATTGATTAATGTATGTAAAATGCTCGGTTTTTAAGATAAAAGGTTCCCATTGGTAATATCCCACAACAAATATAATTTTTTCGTTTGATTATTGACCTGCCACCGGCCACCATTTCCTAAACCTCTAGTAAATTGAGATGAAAATTGATTACTTGTTTTTCATATTCGTTGTTCGAATCCCTAAAATGAACAATTGTTACAAAATTCACAAATACTCGTGTTTTTTTTTTATTGGTAGGTATCAGAATATAATTAGGGTATTTCATAATAATATCACAAGAATCGAACAGCGACGACATCAAATATCAATAAATTCCTATTTTCCTTACAATGAATAAAGCTTTCTCGCAGATACGAAAGTAAGTGAAAGCTTATAATATTTATTACTTAAAGGGCTTCCCTGTAAGTAATATCGGAATTAATTGCTTGTTAATTTCAAATACAGCTCAATTTCACGTAATTGCCTTACCCATTGTATATTAAAGATCTTAAGATAATTTGCAATTCTTTGTAAACGGAGCCTTTGTTACTTTTTATTGAGTAGTTCCAGTTTGGTTTTGCTTGTGCTCAGCTTTTATTTTTCTTGACATTAATTTTCCACATTTTTATTGATGAATGAATGTTTTCACTTATATCGATTAATATATAGAATCATACTTCTAACCACATGAAAATGGACAAAATATAATATACTAATATTATAAAGTTAGTCTGTTTGGTACGTGTGTTTATATTATATCCGTAAATCTACGCAAAAACTTAACCTATTTGAAAAATCCTTTCACTGTTTGAAAGGCTATATTTATAGTAAACTTAGTTACAAGTTCATTTAAAATCAAGTTATGTATATTAAATTTATAATGAAATTTAATAAATAAAATAATTCATATTTACTTTATTAATTTAACAATACCAAGTTACAAATAGTTTTCTTCTATTAAAAGAGTTGTGAAAAAGATAAACTAAATATAATGCTAATGAGTATAGATTACTTTTGCTTAGTAACCCGGCGGATTAGTAAGTTGAAGTGGCAGTGGGCAGGCAGGATACATAGTACGGAGAGCCGACGGCCGCTGGGATCGGAAGGTTCTCGAATAGAGTCCACGGACCGCGCAGTCCGCGCAGCGTTGGTCGCCGAAGTTGTGTAACAACGTTCCTGCGACCTCGCCCATCTACGACCGCGCAAGAAAGTCGTTGGGTTTTAGCCGGTAGGAGTCCGGCATAACCCTCAGCGGGTATCCATGATGGATTTCCCAAAGTAAAATAAAGGACGTCCACCCACAAGGTGGACAGACGACGTGATAAGGCTGCTTCTGGCCGGTCCTTTTTAAAAATTAAAGGGCAGGCCTACGCCTGAGATGATGATAATGATTCAAATTCAAATTCAAATGAATTTATTTGCTGAATATGGTATACAAGTTGTAATTTTTTATACATATATGTCCACATATTCTACCAACAAGCGATATGCAAATCAGACAAATTTTTCTAATAATAAAGGAAAATCCAAAAGACATGATTTAAAGACATAGTTTGCATCGTTTGCACTATATATAGTTTTATCACTCAAAAATTCTTTGAAGGAATAATATGCTTTTTCCACCAGAAAATTATGTAACTGTTTCTTGAACACTGTCAGTTTTCCAATATTTCTTATATTTATTGGAATTTTATTGTATAAGTGTGGTGCCATACAAAAGACACTTATTTTTTTCATTCTAGTTTTGGCAGGCACCATGCAAAGTTTATCATTATGACGTGGACGCTCCATGAATTTAAATAAGTTAGAATTTTCTTTTATGAACATTATACACTCAAATATAAACAATGAAGGCAGAATCAAAATTTTTAACTTTTTGAAATATATTTTGCATGATTCTCTTTGTTTTAGATCGCAGATGGCTCTAATACACTTTTTTTGAGCTTTAAATACTCTTTGATTATCAGTAGAGTTTCCCCAGAAAATAACACCATATCTTATGATTGCAGCCGCTAGGCCATGGTAGGCAGTAACTACTGCAGATTGTTCTATAATTTTTCTCAACTTATTTAAAGCAAATGAATACTGATTTAATTTCTTACATACATTATCTATGTGAACTTTCCATGTTAATTTGTTATCGATGTGTAGTCCTAAGAATTTTGTCACATCAGTTTCCTGTATAGTTTCATTTAAGTAATTAACATTAATTTTTGTTTGCATCTTGTTTCTAAGCTTAAAATTCATTATTTTCGTTTTTTCAATATTTATTTTTAGATTATTATTTTGGAGCCATTTTATAATGGACTTTAGAGAATCATTAATATCTAGCTCTAAATTTGTATCCTCATTCTTTTTGGTAAACAAAATCGTACTGTCATCAGCAAACAGTGTCATGTAATGCTTTGTAGCCGTCGGGAAGTCATTTATGTATATTAAAAACAGTAACGGGCCTAATACGCTTCCTTGCGGGACTCCTTTATTTATTATTATAAATTTGGACTTATATATTACCTCTTGTTTTGTTTTTGGACATATTTTTTCAATTTGTGTAGCCTGTAATCTATTGATGATTCTATTACCATTGCTTTTTTGCGAGAAAAATATTACGGACACATCAAGAAAGTCTATGAATGAAATGCTACGCAGTAGTTACACACGTTGGTAGAAAAAAATCTATTTGTCACACCATGAATCAAATTTAAAGGTTCTCCAAACTGATGCAGACTTGTTACCATTTTAGTACTTACGTAGGAGGAGTTAACAATGCATCGTATCGCGAGCAAAATCTTACGGTATATCAAGTCTTACGAGGGCATTGCAACAGCTGTGGACTGTTGAATGAATCATTGTGGATTATCTGTAAATGCTTTAAAGGCCCGAGAAATCATTAATTTTGATACGTGTTCGATTATTTAAAAACGCAGTGTGGCTCGCGTTGACCTTTTCTGTTAGTTATTCTTATTCCACATGTGGATATGTATAATTGAAACTTGTTGTGGTCAAGCTAGAGCCATTTCGCCTCTGGTATCATAATTATTTTTAGCAAAAACACATTTTAATGCATAAATAAACGATACGCAGGTAAACGTTTCGCGCGTTTTGCTGTGTGCTTCAGGCGCGGCGCCTCGAGTCTACATAATTATTATTTTGTTTCTTATTATTTTAAAATATGTGGCTTAAAGGTGTGTTTTAGTTTTTGCATATCTTTGATTTTCAATCACTGAAATAAAAAATAATACTAGAAATTTCATTTAAAACTTCCAACAATGCTGCACAGTTAGAGAAGATGTACAAGACAGAATGAGGCGATGTGGGTTTTCGCAAAAATAATCCACGTCTTACCTACGTGTAGAAACAGAAAAGTCACAATATTCACTAATTAAGTTAGACTAAGAGGAATTAAGTGGTAGGCCTGGCCTAATTTCTAATTAATTCAGTTTTGGAAATTGATTTGATGAATATCTTAACAGGTTATATTTTAGATTTATATTGAGATTGTCACAGTCAAATATTATTTTAGATTTTAAGCGATTGATACTATAATTTTTTAAATAATTAAAATGTTCGCTAGCAATTCGTTAGTTGGGATATTTGTAGATATTTCATATTTGAAATTGAGATTTTCCTTACGTCAAGTCACTAGCCCTGTAAAAATTGTGCTTTTTCTCAAAATCCACAAACACATTTCTCCACACCCAAGTTGTTTTCAATTCGGAAGGGTTATAATTAACGTTTGAACGATCAGCCTCGGTCACATTTACGACACGTGACCGTGTTGTCGGAGACCTTCCACACCCTAACGTCCTTAAAGTATGCATTGAGGATCGGTATACCCCACCGATTAGTCGCGCGTAGGTATGCCAACCATATTGTCGTTAACTGACCAAATTGGTTTTCCTTTTTAAATACGTAAATGAATGGCTTAATTATTGTGTAATTTCCTCATATCCATGGAAGTCCATTCATCAATAATATGATTTGTTAAATTAAAAATACTCTAGTTCGTTTTTATGTTATTTTATTATACTAGTTTTGTAAATCAATACCTATAAATAATCCTTACTATGTTATTAAATTCACTGGTCGAGTGGTTAAGGTGCTTGCTTTAACCCTCTCTCTCTGGGGTCCCGGGCTCGATCTGGCTAATAGTGACAGGGCAAATTGAGTTTCGCATTTCGCATTCATTTGAGCAGCCCGTCTGGCGGCAGTAACCACCCCCTTACATAAGACAACGGTAAAATAACGGCATGTGTGTTTCGGTGAGGGAGTAAGGGGTCTCAGAGCCCAGTTCTTTATACTTTGCTAATCCCTTATCCTTAATCCTGCTATAGTATAGTACCTACCATCAAGTATCGATGCTATAGTATCGATGGTGTGGTCACCTACCATCAAGTGGACAGTCAGCCTGTCTGACGACCTTAACATAAAAAAGAAAGTGTGTTTATTACGCTTTAATTATTCTAGTTATTAATCATCGCGAAAATTTGCATAGGTACACATTGTCAGAGGTACAGGCTTTCATCGAGAAAGAAAGTACTGTTCCCGAAGGGCGCGGGTGAAGTCGTGGGCAAAAGCTAGTTTATTTTTACTTATTACAATGTTGGTCGCTGGACTACATAAGAAAAATTGTATCATACTACCTACTAAGGAAAACTTTCACATGTCGCTGATAAGTTTTTGATAAATTTTCTTTTCCTGTTTGACTCCGCATGATAAAACCCTGCACAGACGTGACTATTAATATGGCAAAATATAAATATATGTACCACATACGATGTTAGATTCTAAAATATTATGTACTAACTGAGTCCGCAACTTCGTACACGTGGTATTCAGTATAGCGAGTAACTTTTTTGTTTATAAATCGATTGGAATGAAACAAACACTGATTATTACGGGAATTTTGCTACAATACAGCAGTGAAAACCGCATCGGTTAAGCCGTTTTTAAGATTAGCATGCACAAACGCACGAGCAAACAGAAAGTATATATATAACTGTAAATTTCAGCCTAGGCCGTGATGCAATAAAATATATATTTATAGGTGCGTGTGTTGTCTCTCAAATGGTACTATAGAAAATAATTATATCGTAAGTAAGTAATATGCGTTGCTATAATTGTTATAGCTACGAACCCGCTAGGCTTAAAGCCATCGTTGATGCATTAAACTACACATTACATATATGTATCTTATCTACGTATAATGTATAGAATGTAGAGGAGTGTGAAGAATGCGCTACCAACTGAAAACAGATAAACGTCCCGCCCGACCCATCTATATACACATGTGATGTGACGTCAATGGCCCACTACGATTACATTATTCAAGAGGCATAAAGGCCAAATATTTGCCGCGTGATCAAATCTTGCACTAAATCCTAAAACACACGTGTGATATCCAACAGTTTGGACTAACATTATCCACTTACAGTGGATAATACCTCTGTGGATAAGACCTGGTTCACGTTTTGTTCAACACACCTGGGTAATATCTATTTAAAAAGGTGCAATTTATAGTTTGCATTGCCGCACTTGCAAGCCCCCTGGCGCTGTGCTTTAAGTGGACTTGAAGTCTACGTGCCGTCTTTTATAAAAAAAATATATATACACAATAATAATAAAGTTATCAATTGAGTAAATTAATAACTTTTATCATGTTTAAAAACTAACTAAAGCTCTTGTGTCGTTTTGGAGAAATTATTTTAACTGTCACATTTTTTTTTAATATTTTGACAAAATTACAAAGGAGATCGATCAGTTTTATATGAGGATCGGGCCATCAGTGTATGGTATTTTCGATTTAACGGTTGAAACTTGTAACCATTAGGTAAGAAGATATTATAGATTTTACTGGAAAATATCTTGTAATTTAGAAATGGGGTTTCATACATAATTAACTTTGAAAATATAAAAAAATCCAATTGCTCCAATTAAGCAATAAGTTTTTTAATTTTCGAAATATTCACAGGAAATTACTGAAATTAAGAAAGACTTTTATTAACAAAATATCTAAAGTGTACGTTTTGAACGATGTCCTTTAATCAATTAGAACGTAGATAGAACAAAAGAATGTTTCAGAATCTCATAATTATCATTGTCATCAGCACACAAACGTCATAGGCACTTTTAATTAATCGCCATCAGTTCCACCAGAGTCGCCTATTGCCAGTCGCTCTTGATTCATCGGTCTACGTGGTGTTTCGACCGTGGCCTCGGCTGAACATCCCAAGCTGACTGATTCTTTGGGCTATCGTTCTAGATTTTTTTTTTTTGCTATAAACGAATCTTTATCTGTCATACTATATTTTTCTTTACTCGTATATCAGTTGATCTATTTTAATGCCTAAAGTAATGAAACAGTCTAACTCAATAGCGATTGATTCCATCCACGTGAAGCAGTGTTGAAGCTGAACATACAGTGAAATAAATAAAAAAAACCAGTTGAAATGAGCTACTAAAGTTTTTTTAGGACACTAATGAAATCGCTCCGCTGTTCAATCTTTCCAATGTAAACAGTTGCGAGAAACGTGAAGTATTTGTGGAAATTGATTGATGGAATTTTGGAATTAATTTTTGTATGCTGTTGTTTTACGAAATGGATGAGATCCTTTTCTCTTTACATCACCTACAAAAAATAGACAACAGTGACGCCTATTTAGATGCTGTAGCTAATAAATTTGATTTATTTCCCTATAATGAACTTATTGTAAGAGGTACTTATAATTTCTTCTATCTTTGGATAGATCCGATGTGGCCAAACGGGTCCTCTAACATTTAAACCAATTTTTTCCTTGCGACGTTGGTATGTAAAACCTTCGACAAGTCGATATCGTCATTTCTAGAGTTATATGTATTAAAATTATAGGAACCTATGGATCAGATATATATATGTCAAACCGTTACCGTCTGATTACAGTTATACTTCGTTGCTGCATCCGTAGAGATTTAATACACCATGTAGTAGTACGTTCTACGTCGTATTGCATCATCACACGATTTTTAGACCAATTTTATCAAAAAACAATACAAAATCAAAGAGTCTATTGATTTCCGTCCCCCTTCTCCCACCGATCGCTAGAGGGCGCGGCAGCGCCGCCGTCTGTCATTCGTTTTCCGTGTGTTGCATCGTTCACGAGCTATTTACGTTTAAAAAGTGTTTTACATTTTTGTGTTAGTTTTTTGTGGTGTGTGATAGTGAAAATGGGTAAACGTTCAAAAGGAAAAATCGGACGACGAAATAAGAAAAAAGATTCGACGCTTGGAAAGGAGCTACGCTATCGACGAATACCGAGCGGTAAGGTTTTTATTACGAAGTTAATCTATTCGCCGCTTACTTATTGTTCTGTTCTTGTTTCCATATAATTACAAAATTATTTCCTAAGTGGTGACACGAGATGTTATCCGGAAATAATATACTTACTTTCTTAATGTGGTAGCACGTGATGTTATCCAGAAAGTACCTATACTTACCCACCTAATAATAATCATAACATCTACCTATTTCCTGAGTAATGCCACGAGATGTCATTCGGAAATAGCCTTATATACACAGTCTAATATAATAATTACCTTCTGTAATGTGGTAGCATGTAATGTTATCCAGAAAGTAATATTTTCAGTAAGTTTTTACGATTACTTAGGTATGTACCTACCTACATCTATTTCTTTAGTAATGCCACGAGATGTCATTCGGAAATAGCCTCGTATACACAGTCTAATATAATAATTACCTTCTGTAACGTGGTAGCATTTAATGTTATCCAGAAAGTAATATTTTCAGTAAGTTTTTACGATTACTTAGGTATGTACCTACCTACATCTATTTCCTTAGTAATGCCACGAGATGTCATTCGGAAATAGCCTTATATACACAGTCTAATATAATAATTACCTTCTGTAATGTGGTAGCATGTAATGTTATCCAGAAAGTAATATTTTCAGTAAGTTTTTACGATTACTTAGGTATGTACCTACCTACATCTATTTCCTTAGTAATGCCACGAGATGTCATTCGGAAATAGCCTCGTATACACAGTCTAATATAATAATTACCTTCTGTAACGTGGTAGCATTTAATGTTATCCAGAAAGTAATATTTTCAGTAAGTTTTTACGATTACTTAGGTATGTACCTACCTACATCTATTTCCTTAGTAATGCCACGAGATGTCATTCGGAAATAGCCTTATATACACAGTCTAATATAATAAATACCTTCTGTAACGTGGTAGCATGTAATGTTATCCAGAAAGTAATATTTTCAGTGAGTTTTTACGATTACTTAGGTATGTAGCTACCTACATCTATTTCCTTAGTAATGCCACGAGATGTCATTCGGAAATAGTTTACTTTCTAAAAATGGTGATACGAGATAGCACCTAGAAAGTAACTGTGGAATTAGAACCTAACTTAGATTTTTTAGTTAATAAGATCGCGAAAATCATACCTACTATGACTGCCATACTCGGCACCAGTGAAGTCGCCGAGTGTGCGTCACCGCCCGACCGCGGGCTGTCGCGTGAGTTGTCGTTTGAGCGCGAGCCGTCGTTGGAGACGCCGCTCGATCCTGATCCAGCCGTGCAAACTGACACGCCATTATTATATGTACACCGGACAATGATACTCAGGAAGCTGTGGATAAACGAGTTAAATCGGTAGTGGTGGAAGCCCCTCCCAGTTCTACACCCGCTGAGGCGGAATATGTGATTCCCATAGAAATTCTTGAGGCATTGGGGGTGCCAAAGCAGTCAGAAGAACCCTTAGGGAAGGAAATCCCATTAGAAATCTCTGAACGATTGGGGAAGATCCTAGTTGAAGGTCTGGCCCTGCTTACTAAACTACTTATTCCAAAAAACTTTCAACTGGAAAAAGGAGCCCTTTCAACTTGGCTCCAACTTTCCGAGGTGCATCCGTACCTGTGGCCAATCATATTGTGCTTCTTGGCATGAGTCCGTTGCCTGTCTGCGTGTATTCTATAAGATGTACTTCAGAGAGTGTGCTCGAGAGCTGCATGAGATCATACCGCTTTCCCCCTTTCTTCTATCGGACATGCAGACGTACGGCTGGTTACCATGCTCACCTTGTCGAAATCCTTCTAATTCGGACCAAGCGCTTTAAAACATCTTTTGTGATGCGCACTGCTAAGGATTGGAACCTCCTGCCGGCGGCTGCATTTCCGAGCTCATATAACCCAAATCTTTTCAAGGTTCAAGTGAATAGGCATCTTCTGAGTGAGCTCACTCCATCGTCGGCCTCATCCTTCCTACATGGATAGATGCTGGCCAAGAGCAAACCCATCTTTAATAAAAAAAGCGCCAAAGTTAAACGCTGAAGTTACCTCAATACTGGCCGATTCTCCTGAGAACAGAGATAAGCGCTTAGAAAATATGCAGAACCAGCTGGGTTGTGGTATCGCTGGATTAGGTAACCTCACATCGGAGCTGGTCAATAATGACCTTGGCAAAATTGAAATTATTAAAAGAATCTCAGAGGTTAACCAGATTCTTGTAGACCTTCATTATGAAGAGACAATGAACCGCGAAGACTTATCATACCACTGTTAGACAAAAGTTTCATAAAAATTATACAAGGCGTTAAAAGGGACAAATTTCTTTTTGGAAAAAATCTGGGAGACAATATTAAAACAACGAAGTCCTTAGAAAAGTCAAGTCTTCAAATTAAAAAAGCTATAAAAAAAACAGTCACCGGCCAGCAGCTGCAGAAAAACGGCCCGCGCGCGCTCCCCCCGCGCAGCCCCGCTACTACCCCCCGGCCGCGCCGGCCACCGCCGCAGCCGCTCTTGTCGAGCCGAGTCTACAACCGCAACACTCGCCGCTAGAGGTACCTCACGCTTGCCGTATTCTGTATTTTGCACGTAAGTGGTCGCTTATATCAAAAGACCCTTTAATATTAGAGATAGTCACGGGATATAAATTAGAGTTCCAGACCATGCCTATGCAATTGGTCGAACCTACAAATCCACCTTGTTCGAGGTCGGATATGTTAGATTCTATTCAAAATCTTTTACATTTAGGTGCGATCGTACCATGTACTGAATGTGAAGATCAATTTATCTCTCCTATTTTTCAAATACCGAAAAGCAATGATACATTGAGATTTATTCTTAATCTGAAAGCACTAAACAAATTTATAGTTCAACGACAGCTCAAAATGAAAGATATTCGC
Organism: Bembecia ichneumoniformis; assembly: GCA_910589475.2. Taxonomy (NCBI): domain Eukaryota; kingdom Metazoa; phylum Arthropoda; class Insecta; order Lepidoptera; family Sesiidae; genus Bembecia; species Bembecia ichneumoniformis. The sequence goes on from OU342520.1 coordinate 3,366,674, forward strand.
ACGGCATCAAAATTTATAACTCATACATGACAACAGGGGACCTAAAAGACGCTTATTTTCTAGTACCTATTTATGAAGCTTGTAGAAAATACTTACGATTTCGTTTTGATAACAATTTGTATGAGTTTACATGCTTACCGTTCAGTTTATGTTCAGCTCCATATGTTTTCACAAAGCTAATGAAGCCTGTAGTTACCTATTTACGTAGTAATGGTCACAGACTAGTAGGTTATCTAGATGACATTTGGTGTGTAAATGAAAATTATTCCTCTTGTCTTAATACAGTTCAAAGTGTTGTCAATACGTTACAGAATTTAGGGTTGTGCTAAATAACAAAAAGAGTAATTTAATACCGAGTAAAATATGTAAATTTCTAGGGTTTAACCTTAATTCCCAGAATATGAGCTTAGAATTACCAATTGAGAAACGTCAAAAAATATTTGATCTAACTCAAAAAATGTCAAGCAATCTTCGGTTAAGATAAGAGAGTTAGCTCACTTTGTAGGAACGTTGACAGCTTCTTGCCCAGCTGTGTCTTATGGCTGGTTGTACACAAAACGATTTGAGAGAGAAAAACATCTGGCTTTATTTAAATGTCAAACCTGTGACGCAAAGATGAAAATAAACCCTTCACTTTGTGAGGACGTTTTTGTGGTGGAAAAATATTATTTTTCATATAGGCAACCCTATTCGCTCAGGCCACTTCCAACTATAGAAGCTTTTACAGACTCTTCGCTTTCAGGGTGGGTGCATTTTGTGATGGGGAAGTAGTTAATGGATATTGGTCACAAGAAGAAAGTAAAAACCATATTAACTATTTAGAATTGCTAGCTACCTTCATGGAATTAAAATGTTTTTGCAAAGATTTAACTAACTCAGAAATTCTATTGCGTATCGATAATTACCTCAGTCATTTCTTATATTAATATAATGGCTGGCGTACAATAACTATTTCCATAGATGAATTTACCAAAACGTCGGCGCCTAAGAGAAATAAGCAAAAATTAGTTATTCCGTTTTTTAATGAAAAACCTAACATATACCCAGCAAATGCCCTCTCTTCTTACATGAACAGGACTAGCAATTTAAGATCAGAACCAAATACGCAGAGACTCTTTTTAACTGTTAAAAGTCCTATCCATAATGCAACTTCTGTCACTAAGTCGCTGGATTAAACAAGTGCTTAAGGATAGCGGCATTGATGTCAGCGTGTACTCGGCACACAGCACGCGCCACGCGTCGTCGTCGGGGCGGCGCAGCGCGCTGGCGTCTCAATAGATGTAATCAAACGCGCAGCCGGGTGGACTGGCTCGTCTCTTTGCTTTGATAAGTTTTACAGTTAACCCTTGGATACTTCTAATCAAGACAGAGCTTTTGCTGGGGCAGTATTCAATGTAAATGAATAATTTGTTTTCCTTTGTTGATGATTATTTACTTACAAACTGGTATACTTATTGTATTGATAATAAGTAAATATTCCTGGAGAATTATAAAGTCTTTGTTTTTACAGTGGCAATCATTCTGCAAAGATGCGCTAAACATCTACATGGTGTATTAAATCTCATAGGATGCAGCAACGAAGTATAATTAATGGTTGATTGAACTTACCTTAAGTGAACTTCAACCATAATTATGCGAGTTGCTGCATCCGTAGAGATTTAAGATCCCACCCTGCCCGTTACATAGGTACCCTAGGTACCCTAGTAAAGCCCAAACATAATTGCAGAATGATTAATTTGATAGGTACTCTAAAAGGAATGACAGATGGCGGCGCTGCCGCGCCCTCTAGCGATCGGTGGGAGAAGGGGGACGGAAATCAATAGACTCTTTGATTTTGTATTGTTTTTTGATAAAATTGGTCTAAAAATCGTGTGATGATGCAATACGACGTAGAACGTACTACTACATGGTGTATTAAATCTCTACGGATGCAGCAACTCGCATAATTATGGTTGAAGTTCACTTAAGGTAAGTTCAATCAACCATTAATTAATGGGGACACGACATGCAACGATTTGGTCCAATTTGAACGCATGTGTGGAGACGGCGCTGTGTGACAGTAATTTTCAATTACCCTGCCTTATTGAACTTTTTATCATTTCTAAAATTGTTTTGCGATTTGAGTTGTTTATGAGTAACTGTTTTTGCAAAATATGTATTATTATTGTGATTTTAAGTTATTCGTTACCCATAAGTATTGTGTTGGTTACGTAAAAAGCATGCCAAGTCAATGGTCATGCGTCATTGTGTTCGTCGCTCGATTTCCAACCCGTACTTGGATGAAATTTTAAATGAATAAAACATGAATATTCAAATACTTGTACATTATGTATGGCTACAGGTAGTAAGGCTGTATGTAGCTTAGAAGTTATTGCATGCATTTTGATAAATAGTGAATTAAATGAAACAATCAACTAGCATGAATTTGGTACAATGTGATACAAAAATTTATAAATGATTTACCTTTTTTTTGTCTTTACATAGAGGGCTGAATATCTACTTGCCAATATAACTAAATATTTAGCATCTTTTAGATTGATAAGAAGAAATCTTTGTCGTTTTCAAAGCATAACTCCCTAATGCTTTGTCCTATTCTTGAAGTAAGATTAAACTTATCTAAACATTTAGATAAAATACTAGTAACGTTTTCTCGGCCCTGAACAAATGTTAATTCTCAACAAATAGTTTGAAAACAGCTAAAAAAACTTTACGTGAAAGGAATCGAGAATCCCGTTTCTTGGGAAATCACGTAGGTAATATTTTAGGAATAGAAAAAAATGTGTGAACTATCCATAAGGGAATGAATTCACGAAGACTCGTGCCCCAGCACTGATTCGAACAAACTGGAGAACTTCAATGATAACATATTATGTTGTTTGAAGTGATTTGCTACGTAATGTGCTTACCTACATTGAAATTGTTGCTATGTAGGTAAATGTATGACGATTGACGAGTAGATCCATTACACGTTCCCGATGTTATCTATCGAGCTTTTAAAGGTTGCGGTCGGGCGTGTGCTGTGCACGTCATTGCCACTCGTGACTAGCCATGGTTGATAAATAACATAAATACGAATGTAGAGTGCTTTTTAAAGGCTTGCCTCTGTATTGAAAATTATGCTTGTGTTTCATCCGTTTTTCATTTATATACTTTCTTTTATTTCTTTTTACACTTTCCACTTAGGAACGATCGATTCATCATGAGGGGTAAAATCGTTTTTGTGTCAGTCCTTTATGGAATCTTTTCAGATACCTGCAATGTTGATTTCTTTCATACTTATAAATGAATATTATTATGTACGATAAGGATTTATTCTAAAGTTTGCAAAGACGAAACTTAGCCATGCCAATCTTTAACCTTGTCTTCGTTAGTTACATTTGGGCAGTTACTTTCTTATTTTGTTTTAAAATTATAAAATTGTCTTCGAAAGTGTCTACATTTACACCGATCGATACTTATCGTCTCATAAGTGTTGACCAATTGGTCTTGGGAGATACCCAAGAGCACAGACCAGAATCGGTACATAATTATGAACCATCGCCATCGCTCTCTCAGATTCGCATTATGTTATGAAATATTCTTGAGAAAACGTGTCTTGTTTCCCCAGAATTACAAAATTCAGGTCACACATGTGTTCCCTAAAGTTGTTTAAGTTAGTTTTGTGAAATTTATGTTTCTGTAGAAGAGTTTATATGAATTAATAATGAAAAGTTTTATCAAAATCAAATCACGCATACACTTTTGGTGTGATAGTTTTGATAAATGTGAAAGGTGTCATAGGGAGGACCCGTTTTCTGGTACATTTAATTTTGTTACCGCTTCATGAATTTTAATGTGTGTGACGCTACAGAGCGGAAGAATCTTTTGACGTCTCGTCAATCTCGTCTTTCACATTTCCTCACCTCCAGGCCCCAGGCAATATCATTGTACATACGCCCTTTTAGATGATAATACGAGACATGCGAATGAAATTCGTGAACATATATCTGAAATATATTCATATTTTGTTTATTATTCTTTTCCCTTACTCCTGTGCGAATATATTTACTTTATTTAATAACTAAATAAATAGTAATAAATGACTGAAATCTTAGAAATGTACTCTTATTGATTACAAATCTGACTGTTTACAAAAAACGTTAATGATTTGGGAGAAGAAAATAAAGAATCTCGTTATTAAAATCTGAATAAAGATTTGGAAAAATTATATGTTTGCGTATAGGACACCAAATAATAGCTGACGAAGGAATATTTCTAGCTTTGTAATTCCGTAAAACAATTATCACTGGGATTGCTTCTCTCAAAGTTATATATATCTTGGTAGATTATGGGTCTCGAAGTTGGATTTGCCAATCTAAAGTTCTAAAGTGTTCAAGTTAAATAGTATGTGTTGTCATTGATGACTTATGGCATGCCGATAGCTTTGTTTGTGGCAGCCGCGGCTTTCGCGGCTGTTCAATGTCGGCGGAAGTTCGCTTTCGGCATCGACTTTTAAGCGCTATTGTTGTTTTGTGTGAAGAGAGAATATTATTAACTTTAACAAAATGATTGGTATGATAGTACCATAGAATAGGGGATCGGACAGTAATCAGATTAAAATGTAAAATGTACTTAAAAAGAAAATATATAATTTTTTACGATTATTTATTGAATAATAATTTAATATAATTCATTTAAATATTTTTAAATGAAGAAATAAAATTTTATTATTTACAATATTCTCAAGATTTTGAAAAATCTTGAGCTTTCTAATCAGACAACAGTCACGTCTGCGACACAATAGGGGATCGGACAGTAATCAGATTAAAATCTAAAATGTACTTAGAAAGAAAATATATAATTTTTTACGATTATTTATCGAATAATAATTTAATATAATTCATTTCAATATTTTTAAATGAAGAAATAAAATTTTATTATTTACAATATTTTTAATCTATACTGAAACACCAATCACAGTGCGTGACGTCATTTGTGGGCAATCATTGTCTTATGCCAATGCAGCTGTTTTGTTATGATAGGACCACAAATGACGTTACGTGCTCTCAGATGAACTATCGTGGCGTTTTGGCGGCATTTTCAAACAAACAATATTAAAACATGATTTTGAGTACCTAAAAGCTATAAATAAATAAAATAGTATTTTTTATGGGAATAAATATCCATGAAGATTAATTTAAAACACTTTCTGAAAATTTGTCCGATCCCCTATTATTAATCGTCAAACGTATCCACTCCTACTTATACTAGTAACTTCGGCAACTGCGGTAAGCCGGCATTACAGCTGCCAGCATTTGTGTAGATGCGCCATTACGGATGACACAAATGTGGCCTGAAGAACCACAAATAGGCAATGGTTTGGTACTCCCATCTATACGAGTACGTTGGTTCGTGGACATAGAAAAAGTCTCGCAAACACAGTTGATACGGTGATTAAAATCATGTGATTATTACTTTTTTACCTTTTGATTTCGAATAGTTTTGTGGAGCAACATGTGGTTATCTTTGTTAATTTACGTTCGACATATTATGGAAACAGTTCCAACCCCAACATTGCGTAATTCCTTTAATCCGTGCGGCCAGGTCTGATCGTTAGCATGATAAGAGTAAGTGTCAAACTAACCTCATTTTTTAAATTAAATCAATATGAAACAAAATTACTAACCAGATGAGTTTTGGAGTGGTGACTACGGTCGAACATCCCGTGGGCCGATTAAGGGCCGGCGCTGACTGACGAAATGGCACGTCATGGCAAAGCAAAGTTTTTTTTTAACCTTATTCCAATTATTTTGGCACTCACACTCGGTATTTAGCAGTATTTCAGTTCAGTATTTAGCAACTGTAAAATAAAATTATTTTTTGTGATTTTAGTTTAATAAGAAATAAAGGATTTTTTCCGCCATTTACTTTCTCTATAACAGGTTGGGCCCAAAAGTTGGCAATCCCCTTTGTTATGGTGAAGAAAATAATAGCTGCACTCGTTTGTAAATATCCGTCATTTTTGTATCGAGATAATTAGAGCTCGTCCTTATCTTTTGTACGAGACGTTTCAGTTGTTCAGGCCTTATGTCGCCGTAATGTTGTGTGTTGAAAATTAATATTTTTGTACTACAATGTTGTAGCCGCAAAGGAAACGTAAGTCTCGTAATAAAATGTAAAAGCATGTATTCAATTATTCTTTATTCAGAAAAATATTATGGTATGCGAATCTTCACATCGTGAATAATCGCGAAGCTCCAAATTTATTATTCATGAATTCACGATCAATTCACTTCAATACACACGGATCTTTAAAGCGTATTACAAATTTTACACACCTGTCTTCGTGGGGTAATCGCAATCTGGGATGAAATACAAAATGATTAAAAAAACATTAACATTTTTCGTATTCTTCATTCCCCGAACCTCTCAGCACTCAATAAAATTAATTTTATCCTTTATTAACGTTATAAATTTCTTAATTAAAGCTGTTGTAATCAGTTTTACAACTCTCATTTGTATTCAGAAACGTTCTGTTGTTATATCGATCCCACTTATTCTGTACCTTGTTACCCACCCTTGTTTTCGGTTAAGTGACGTCGAACAGAGAGGAAATACTTATTTTAAATATTACCCAATTAAGTAAATAATGTCATAATAGATACTAATTCCACGGTTTAGAAGTATTTGCAGAATTCTAAGAGCTGTTCGTTTGTGTTTCGTATCAATTTGATGGACGAACTGTTGCGCAGATTGGCTTCGTTTCCTGGATCAAATTGGCTCCATTCGTTCGGTTCACTGAACCCCATTTCCTACCTTAACAAATAAATAATAACCCTCCAACGAAAGTACACCAGTTACCTTCCTCTGTAGGAGCCTTTTAATGAATCGAATACAAACGTTTCGCCGAGATTTTGTCGTGTTTTATACTATTGTTAGTATGCGTAAATAAGATTTTGCAAAGGAGAATAAGAAATTTTTAAAAATGGTTTTTAATGAATCGTCTTCCTGTTGCATAACTATGTACCTACTCAATTTGATAGTTCAATTCGTGTAAATGATCTCAATTTTTTTCTTTTTAAAGCCCTACGCATAAATGAGGTGTTAATTGTTAGTTTGACGTGTGTATGTATGTGTGTACCAGTGCGTGTCTGTGGAGTGGTAACTCCTAAACGGATGGCCCGATTTTGATCCGTTTTTTTCGTTTAAAAGCTGACGTGATCGAGATGGTTCTTATAGTTTATGAAGATCTGTTCAGGCGTTTGAAGAGTATAGATTTTATTTAACGAAGAGATTTCACTAACTTCTTCAGGTTCGATTGATGTGAAAATTGGCATACTGTTATTATCATTATTATCTTCTTAGTAAGCTATTTCTGTCTACTAGAGTACCAGTACCTGGTATACTGTTACTGTTACTTCGGTGGTATTTCCATGACATGGTAGGTAACCTTGATCTCAAGTAGTCTGCGGGACACCTCAGCAATTTCCAGTAGATATATAGACCGTCTTAATACAAAAACATTAAACACACTTTAAACTGGCTTTGAACACGTGTTTAAATAAAATTTTATTACAAATGAGTGTCTAGGCATTGTTTAGGGTTAGACCAATGCTCATTATTTAAATTTAAACACCGCCAGATGCTTGTTTAACGAGTGTCTATCTACTTAGCGGCTTCTCTTCCTTGGACGTGGTGTCAAATTTGTAATCGTTTTGCGTAATATTAAAGATTTCTTTTGATATTTGAAATGACTATGGATATTTTAAATTTAATTGATGACGTCGACATGGAGGATATGGATTATATGGATACCTAATTTTCGAGATAGATACATCGTGAGCAAATTAATCCATTCGTATATTACGATAACGCAACGCCGCGCTCACGTTTTTTATCCACGTTAATAATGATAATTGGAGCTAATGAAAATAAGAATATTAAATTAACAAATCAATCTTGACATTTGACATTTACGCCAGTGTCAGTTACGTTCCATTAAGCGCAATGTTTTTTGATATAACAAAATTTTATAAATAATATTATTTGTTGTAATTTGTGCCCTATTCCAATTTTATAATTTGCTTATATCATTACTATAGTCCGTAATGATAGCTTGTGAAAACCAAAATTCATCATTATACGCCTGATCTGCGTAAAATGAAACCGACATGAATGCAGGGCGAGTGACTGAATGAATGTTTGCCAGGGTTGGCATAATTCAATACCATTCACGTACTTTAACACTGTCTACAAAAACAAGCCCTAAGCAAGGTTTTAGCAAATTAGGGCCATTTTATACGCTCGCTAAACAATGTTTAAATAGTTATACATTGTCTAAGTAAGTACGTGTTTAAACAGTGCTTATTTATTCTTTTGTAGAGTAAGTCGGAGAGTGTTTGGGCTCAATAGAAAGTCGTGGGTTATTAATTACAGCTTATTATGTATTTAATCACTTACGTAATATAATAATGGTTATATAAATAGGGTTCCAATATGTTTAAAATAAAAAAGTGAAAAAAAAAAGCCGTCAACTTTGAAAGTATAGGATATAAGAGACACTGTGGAGATGGAGGAATGGGGTCTTACACACTGAAACACAACGGCTTGATTATTAATAGTATGCTTGATACACTTTAGTGTGACTAAACCTTAGTGTTGGTTTATAATAATTCTTATTTTATGATATAGCTACCGTGGAAGGGGATAACTTTTGTTATTATGAACAGTTTACTGTTTCGCACTAAATATACTGATAATTATTTTATACAGTAGTTTGAATGAAACTGTTGTTGTTTATTGGCTATCAGCGAGCGAACTCGCATTTTCTATGAGTAAATAGGTTTATTATGCAATAGGTCACTTTGTTTAAAGATAATTTGATAAATTAATTTATCATCATAAATTTATACTTCCGAATATTTTCTCTTGAAGTATTGTCCGCGTGTATTGTTTATCAATTATTTTTAAATAAAATATTTATATTTCTCAGAGTGAGACATATGGGTACTTAGTTTTATATTTAAAAAAAATTTTGACTCCAAAGACTCTCATCATTGTTAGTTGGTTTAATAGTTTTAATTTCAGAATGCAAAAATTTAATTGCAAGCCATTTTTAGCACCTTATTAACACAAGCAGAATAGTTTTATAATGGCAGCACTTTATAAGGAACGAAAATTGAAATTGACTGCTCGTAATAGCTGAGTAATTATCACATGCCGTTAACAACATTTTCCGTAAATGGGGAGGCCTTGACAGGGGTGCTGCGCAGGCGCACCTGCCGCACGTTCGCGACAGGGCGACATCTGCCGCATTCGAATGTCTTTAAGCAAAAAATGACTTCAAAGCTCGCAAGTTTATAGTCAATTCCTATTTACATACCTCCTTTTAGGTTAGGCGTGGTGACTGCAAATGACCACCGTTGTCTATAAACACAAACAATACAAAGGTCACAAGTATTCTGACGATCTGATAGGAAATAAAGTGTCGATAGTGAAATGGGCTCACACATCCCTTACCTTTAGCTCTAGCATGAGTTTACGATACTACACTCGCTAGCGAGAGCGTAAAACATTTATATGGAAAATTGATAATTTGACATTGAGAGTTCACGATTTTCCATACAAAAGTTTTACGTTCTCGCTAGCGAGTGTAGTATCGTAAACTCATACTAGAGCCTCTGTTCACGCACATAAACGCAACATAACACTTGTAGTTACTTCGCGTCTTAACTAAAACGTAATACTACCCAACAATTTTTCTATCCTGATCCCTTATGCTTAACCTACTGTGATTGGCAGCGCACTTCCAGCACCTTATGTGTTTAGCCGGCGGTAGCCATTTACTATCATGTGACCTTTACATAAAAACAAAATTTATGCGCTATTAATTTACTTACCGTAAATTATTATAAATTTATTATAAAGTTTGGAGTAGTCGTAGGTCAGTTATTTCAGAAAAATAAAATTACGAAAAAGCGAAGAATGTAAATATTTGAAATAGCAGCTTTGAATAAATAATACAATTAATTGGTACTTCTTACTCTGTATTCTCCTTTTTAAATTTTCATGTTTCTAAACAACCTTACAGTCTTTCGAAATGTTTTGTTATTATTCTGGCAATTCAGTTCCACAATTAAGGAGTTGAGTTGAAGTCCTATCTCTTCTTTTTATAATTATTATATGTCCAATGATTTTTGTTTGTCAACCGTGATACTACGAAAATTACAGTTAAAGATAGGTATTGTAAAAGGATGGCCCTTTGCACACTTTTTGAATGAAAACAAAAACTAAAATGATATTTTATTATCAATGCTTCATTAAGGTCCCATAGGAACGTAATGATAACATAACATAAAAAGGAAACATTAATTAGAACAACTCATCAGAGCACTCGCCATTGTACAGCCGGCAGGACACACAAAGGCTGCATTAAAAGTGTTCTAACCGCCCGCGCCGTTGTGTGACCAATAGATCGTCGATGATTCTTTCAATTCGACGCTGCAAGGTGTTATTATCTTTTAGTTTTAATAACCTTATTTAAATCTCCAATGAAGAAAGAGGGTGGCATAGTTTGTAAGAAGAAACTTTCGAATCTACGCTCTCACAATGGGCCAAACCACAACCAAAGTCGATGAGCCTTTGGGTACAGTAAATTTTTTTTAAGAATGTACTCCGCCCTGTGTATTTAACATACCTAATATAGTGTTCTCCGTACGTGTATTGTGTAGTATCAGAATCAGAATTTTCAAAATATTGGTTCAAAATATTAATTGAATTTTGTAACCGAATACGCAACCATAGTCCTTGTTTGTCATTCGTACATCAAACATATCATCGACGCATGCGATAAGAGATTATGAATATGCGCGTTGTTATGAGGGCGACGGCTATGTAACGAAGGGGGCCTCGCGACACTTGGCGTTTTTCTCATATACCTACGTTACATGAGAAAACAGGGTGACTGCTGTCGCAATCAATTTGCTTTAGTTTCTGTGATTATTTTTCTCGCTTAGAAGTTGATATGACACTTAAAAGAAATTGTTTATTTGGTGTGTTAATTTCTTTAAACTCATCTATATAATTAAAAATGGATCACTGCTGGTTAAGCGCTTGTGCTAAGCGCACGTGTTGCTAAGCACAAAACTCGAGTACGGCTGGACCAATACGGCTTTTTTTTAGTCTGAGGAAGGTTCTTTCTTATGAAGCGAAAAATTGGAAATTTATCCATGCGAAGCCCGTGGCGGGTCGCTATTAAGGAATAAATCTAAATAAATAAATATTTGTTAATTACTATCTGTAATAGCTTTTTAAATTTTTAATAAGCTCCTTTATTACATTCGAGCGTTTTGTAATTAGCCTACTTATTAGAGATTTCTTTGGCGTTTTAAAAAATGCACTTAAATAATTTCTTTAATTTTACATTCATGTAATGAAGACTTAAATTATTTTTCCAATAATTGTAAAACTTTTGTCCGCATGTGACTTGCGACTCGTGTATAGTATTCCACAGAAGAAACTCATCGATTTATCGAAAGTTTATCCTCCAATTATTTGTTGTAAGAAAGTGTGAATTTTCGGTAGGTAGACGTGTTAACTTTTCGCCTGAACTCATAACGCTTTCTCACTAAAGTTCCAACGTCTTTTAAAGTTTCAACTTTATCACAAATCTTTGATATATTACTTCGACACTTCGACTTTTCTTCAGCCTCATTGGCAAATGTCAACTTGATCTGTTTTTATCTATAATAGAAATGTGTATCCACAGATTTGTATCGTGCATTTAAAATTGCTAATAGCTTTTATCTTAGTCTACTTAATTTAAATGATCAAAAGCCGTAAAATTACTTATTTTTGAAGTACTAAAAAACTTACGCCATGTCACCTCTGTACAAAAACTTACGCCAGGTCTCCAGCGCTCTTGTTTATTTTATCAAACAAAATGGTTTGATATATTAGTTTTACCAGATTTATGAGCAGGATATCGGCTAAAATCATATAACAAGGGAACTGTTTTATTCAGATAGTATTTTCATCATTCATGCCATTCATGATAAACTGTTCGAAAATGAAATCTTTGTACTAGGTAATCATTAACATCAGTAAATTATCTAGTTCACCTTATTACCTAAGTGTTCAACACTTTCGAAAAAAGAAGTTAATTATTACGAAACTTTTTCTTATTACGAAATTATGCTTAACATACGATGTATGTTTACTTACTTAATTTTTTTTTTATTAAAGAAAAGGAACGCATAACATCGACAAACATGACGCAGTTTGTTATGAAAAATCAACATTAAAAAACAAGTCTAAACCTAACATTAATCAACGAAATAGAGTTTTTTTTTTAATGTCAAGATCGTCAGCAGGCTGAGGGTCCACTTGATGGTGCTGTGCAGTGCAAGTGTGCTGTCGTCTTATTAAGATAAAGGATTAGGAAGGGATAAGGCAATGGGCTCTAGCATCCCTTAACTCATTTATGCTGCACAACAGCACATATGCTGTAATGGTTACTGTCGCGAGAAGGGCGGCCCAAAATTTTGCAAAACGTATAACTAGTGTTTTTATCGTCTATTATATTTTTTAGATTCAGACCAGAGCCAACTTTGAAAGGTCATTTCCAATCGAACCCGAGACCCCTGAGACAGAGCAAGCAAACACCTTAACCCCTCCTCCAAGAAGTCGACAAATGTTAATTCCGATTTATAGTCTTCCCCTCTCAATATCGACTACTCAAACCCATTTCAGACCTCATAAAAACTTAATTTTCGTCGTCTTATCACCATAATTGACGTCGCTTACTCTTAAATGCTGTCAGGTCAAGGCCGATGTAAATACTTCCCTTGGTAACGATCTCTTTAAGTCTATTTACTGCGTAAACTGTCACAACGCCCCGAGTGGTGGAGTATCGAGTTATTTTTAATTTAATGATAAATTTATGTGATCAAGTAATGTTACAACAATAATATATCATAATTATGTGTGTAACTTCTAAGGAAGCGTCAACTGATTAAGATCTTTTTTAGAAAATTTGCTGATTTGATTTAAAAAATTTAAAATTTAAAATAATAATTAAAAGATAAATAAAAATTTTGATCAGGGGAAGGGCAAAATTCGGAGATTATTATTTCGAAAATCATAATTATTTAGAACAGAGGTTCCCAGCCTTTTTTTTCTCATAGACCATTTTCAAAATTTAGTTCCGGTGCAGCTACATTTCTCCCATATTCCCCAAAACTTGACAAAAAATATGAAGATCTAACTATGGAAAATTGCATTGCGGCTGAGTTCCAAACACGAATGGTGGGAGTTTTCTAAATGAAATAAGTGAGAATTGATTTTTTTGTCACGCCAACGTAGATCCCCGTCGAGTTTCCCGTGGACCCCTAGGGGTCCACCTGGACCACTTTGGGATCTAAGGACTTAGAAGATGAGGGAAAAGAAGAATTTGAAAGTTTTTTGTTCATACTAAAACTCGTAAATAGCAAATAAACAAAACAAATAAACAAACAAAGGAGAAAAAGACACTGAACTGTTTTGTATTTTCCTATTCATTTATAAGCTTCTTTTATGTGGATCCAGGCTGCTTGTGATTGGTCCTTTTGGAGCCTTTGTCCAGCAGTGGAAGTCCTACCCCTGAGATGATGATAATATTGATGATAGGTCATTTGTAATTACTTCTTATGTTAAAGTTTATTATTGTGTGGAGGAGGTTTTCGGGAGGCACATCATTTAATATTGAAATATTTTATAATAAATAAATAATAAATTCAAAAACAAGTTTTTGCCTACGACCACGTAACACAATGCGTTTTTATAAAATACATATGCTACATCTTTATGGAATTATGTTTTTGCGATAATAACTATGTCTCTGACACGAAAACCATAATTTTTTACTCATAACTGTTTTAAAACGTTACGCACTCGTGTCTATGATTGTCTCTATGTGCTTCGTTTTGCATTTGTAACAGGAAAATATTTTAAAATGTATTTTGCATTTACACATAATAGACAAATTTCTGTTTACAAATTAAAAGTATTGTTCGATTATTCCTTTGTTAGAAGACATAATGTTTCTGAAAAACAAATTTACCTATGAATTTTTGTTGACTTTTTATAAGATAGCCATTGTATTATAGAGAGATATGTTTCATCCAATAGGTAGGTATAACTGGTTGATTTTAATGTTCACGGAAATTTTGTCATTTGAATGTTAAAACATCGTAGTATCCGATTCTCATAACAAAGTTTGTTCGCCAGTTTCGAATAAATTATACCTTGTTTTGAATCGTTCGTTGTTTAAACACGTCAATCGCATAATCTGATTTGTACAACCAAAATTTGTATTGTATTGATTGACAAGTTATGAAATGAGTTTTTCTTTATTTTATTTTTTTTAATTTGCACCAAACTGTGAAGGCAGTGGTAGTATTTGCATCCTTCTTTCCTTAAGAACTGAACTGCTATCTGGTTCTGGACGTGTAAGAACAAGATACTTACTAGAAAATTGATTCCAAATGTATATTCCATCTATATTGTGTGCATTTGTTATGTCTACTAAATAAGACTCTTCTATACATCCTCCTTTTTTCAATAGATAAGAAATGTAAAGATTCGTTTGTCCTTTTTATACCAACAACGAATGACATAAAAGACAATAGACAAAAAATCATATAGCGAGCCTTCAAGACTAATTGCTTAATACTCTCGGTCGGCAGCATTCACTTGGTTGTAAGTAGCAAATGCGTTGCCGATATTGATAAAATAAGGGATAAGAAGAGGATAACATTCATTTCGCGATGGTCTTCTGTATTGGCGTGGTTACTGAAGCCCGTAGAAGTGGGATTAAGAAAATAGAACACGGCCTACGCTTACGGCCCTACACGCTAAGTGTTTATGACGCGTTCACGCTAAGTTAGTCGACTTAAGTCAACAGCGCCACTAGGAACTCCGAATCTCAGTAGTAAAGTAACAGTTCTGATTCTATGCTGAAGACAGACGGACTGCACAGTTTTTGATAGTGGAAAAAGTGTGCCCTGCCACTACTAAATGCTTCTCAAAACAAATAAGCTACATCACAATTTAGGGTGACTTATATGTTGGAAAGAGGAAAATTGTAAAGAACAGTAAGTAAGTCCTTATAAAATTGTATTGAGTTATATTGTTTAAACATGTAACGGACGCTGAAGACATTGCAAGTACTGGATATATAAGAGACAAGTTCTGTGGTTAGGTCGCTAGTGACACACGGCTCGAAAACTGAATTGAGTCCGCATCACAAGTGATGAGGGTATATTTTACATCTACACACAGTCGTTTACGTCTCATTGCAGTTAACAAAGAGATAAATAAATAATATATAACAGTGTGACCAGCGATGCGCTAGTCTGAATCTTAACGTGTGGCATAAATTTACATTAAGCGAGTTTATACTTGCCGGCTTTGGATTGTAAAAATGTGTCAGACTCGGCGCAGCATGAACAATTCAACGTATCAGAAAGCATCACAATGCATTTGTTGAGTAAGTGTGATTAATAATAGTTGAATTAGATGTGCTTTGCGGCTTTGTCCGTTTTAAATTTGCCGTCAACCTACCATCACCTTCACACCAGTAGTTATGTATTACTGATGTGTACACTAGTGCAACTGTGCTAGTGCACTGCGTTCCGGAATCACATACGGGGCAGCCCGTCAGGCGACAGTAACCACTCTCTTACAGAAGACCCCCATGAAATAACAGTACTTGTTCTCTTGAGTTTGCGTTGCGTCTATTGCGCCTGCGTGAGTATTATCCCCATTTAGTCTCTTTTATACTTCTAATTAAAAGGCCGACGCCTTTTTAAACCAAGGAGGCCGTTAATTGCTATACTTCGGCCGAGACTTGTACAGTACTTTTCTGTAAGTTGCACGGAAATAATACATTTTATGCAAAAGAATTTGCCATTTTTTTCGTTCTCCATTTGACGAAATCTTCGTACGCCTTTTCATATTTTTCTCTAGATTTTTGTGGTAATAAATTTTCAGATAATATTTTGGCCTCTTCAATTATGCTTGGTGGCGTAACGATCCATTTTGTTTTGATTGAATACTAAAAAATTTTTTATGTTGTTACATAAAAAAAATGATGTAAAAATGTTCTAAATTCTAAATGTAAGAATGTTCAAAATATTTGTTAATTCAGAATAGAATTGACAGTGAATAAAACAAAATGGCAGTCGTCTTCTTATCATTTAGTTGGTTGCGTCTGGGTAAACTAGTTGGTCGCGCTTTAAAACTGTCCAGCAATCTCTATTATTGTCCTTTTGGACACTGCCGGCGCGCGAACAGAAAAGCATTGATAGGTATGTTCTTCTTTTAAAATAATGAAGCCATTGCGGAGTCAAGCCATTTTTTAGGAAAATAACATATTTTTGTTCAAATATAAAACCTGGCACATTTTACCTCGTTATAATGTAATAATGTAAACAGATAGAGTAACTTGTCCATCGATACCTATTTAAAACTATTGATAATTTTATTCTGGAAAAGACCATAACAATATTGACATAAAGTAGGATTAACAGAGGCAGAAACTTGATAAACAATCTATGTCCTTTCCGTTCGATCACGGTCGTGTCACTGCAAACTAGAAAACAAACAAGTAATTAAGTCAGTTGTCAATTATTACCGCCTAATAGCATTGTGTGATAAAAAGATCCTCACTCATCTCATGGAGGCTTTCAGGTCGGGCCTATCATTTCACCCTGAGAAGACACAGGCTCGCCTTAGCTTGTCGAGTTCGTATTTGTGTTTAAATACCTAAAGGTATCCTCAATGATCGTTGTTTTTTCGACCAATGAATGTTGCCGGTAACATATGACGCTGAAACGTGATCTATAACTATGGACTTCGTAAGACAATGTTGCTCAACGAGCTATGGAGATGGCTACGCACAGTAATCGCTGCAAGCTCAAATGAGCAATAAGGAGATTCGTAGGAAAACGAGGGTCATGGTTTGAAGCTGGATCCAGGTTGGTTCTGAAAGTTATGTGAGAGATCTATGTCCAGTAGTGGAGATCCTACCGCAGATGATGATGATGATCGAAGTTAGAAGGTGTGGATAAAAGAAACCTATAAGAAAGTGTGTATTTTTTCATGTTAAAGTCGGCCAACATGCAGGCTCACTGGTCCACTTAATAGTTTATGGCTACCATCCCTTATGTCAGAAGCAACGCCAGAAAAGATTCTCTATCCCTTCGCATTAACACACAACGACATAGAGGCTTGTCGGTAGTCTTCTGTACCGGGCTGCCAAGTTTATTAGTTCCTAATGTATTGTGTATTGCGACTACTACTGCGCTTATTTCTAATATTAAAACAGCTTATTTTTTGATAAAAACGAAAGCTTTACTATAATAAAAAGTAAATGAAATCAAACTTTTTGTGATCCTTCGAAAGTTTGTAATCTCTAAGGCTTTAAAGAGCGACTACTACTGCACTTATTTCTAATATTAAAACAACTTATTTTTTTAATAAAAACGAAAGCTTTGCTATAGTAAAAAGTAAACGAAATCAAACTTTTCAAGATCCTTCGAAAGTTCGTAATCTCTAAGGCTTTAAAGGTTTTCGTCCCGAACATTTCGGTCCCTACAAACAATATATAATTATGTAACTAAAAATATTCAGTCACTCATAGATTCTGGACCATTTAAAATAATATAATATAAATATTTTTTTGTAAATAATGTCAGTATAATAATTATTAATTATCGGTATCAGTTTTCGCACTTTACGCACGGATGCAATATAGTCCATTTAAATAGTTTCAACCTCGGACTGAAAACTATTAAGCTATAATTATAATTTATTATTATTTTTATCTACTATACTTATATTAGAAATAGGCAAAGTTTGTATGTTTGTTTTTATATATGTACTTCGAAACTGCTCATCCGATTTAAAAAAAAACTTTCAGCAATAGTTAGAACGGAATTTCTGGATGGACATAGGCTATTATACCATGAATATTATACCATGAAATGAAAAGGCTTTTTCGTGGTAATAGAATTTGCAAAGTAAGTTGACGGAAAAGGGTCGAACGAAAACGTTTCTTTCGAACACTGCTTTAACGGTGAGATATATGATTGACTAGCTAAACCCGCATCTTCCTATGCGTGATATTCGGTATAGTGCGTAACTTTTTTGTTTGTAAACCGATGGGAATGAAACAAACACTGAATGTTACGGTAGGCTTGCTACTATACATTAGTGAAAATCGCATTCAAATCGGTTAAGCCGTTTCTGAGATTAGCGTGCACAAACGCACAGATAAACCGACAAAAATTCTAAAAACTATTTTTTGACCTCGGTAACATAATTTTTTTTTTAATGTACAGACACGGTTCTTTTACCATTTTATTATAGATTTCTATAGAAAAGTTGTAGAGTTTGATTAGCCTACAAAAAAGTCGTCATAGATTGTCGTCAAAGATCGAGTTGCAACTTGGTCTTCAAAACCAGGGTAAATGGGCATTTACTAGGTAAGCGTAGTCCACCTTCGGTCGCATCTGCACCTCACATCAGGTGAGATAATAGTCAAGCGCTACCTTGATTTAATAAAAAAAAACTTTTTGTCATAAATTGGTTGCTTTGCTGTAAATTACATTTAATATTATAGAGAGGTAAAGTTTGTAAGTTTGTTTATTGGTTTGTATGTATAGGAGATAATCTTCGAAACTACTCGTACGATTTAAAAAATCTTTCACCAATAGTTAGAATAGAATACAAGGACAAAAGTATAATGTCAGATGTTAAATCTTTTGTTTTTTATGCGGATAAAATTTTATAAAATCGACTGTTCTTGATACGCAGCGTCCAGGGGAATGAGAGCTTATGTTCGTTTTAATAAGTAGTACTTAGTTATTTTGCTACGTACTTATCAACTTTGATAATAAGTCTTTTGAGGTAGTACATATTATGTACTTTGTATCTACATTGTCATTTTGATATTTACTTGTAGACCGTATAATACTTATAATAAGTTATATAGGTAAATATATATTCGCTTGAAATTACACTTGAAATTCTCTTCTGTTAATTAATTAACTACTCCACTTTCAACATTAATTTTTGGTCAGATAACAGTATTATCTAAAGACAATGGAATTACAGAAGTAAGTAGTTGTTGTTAACGTATATCTGTCAATTGAATATTTGTAAAAGGTTTAACTTGGCACGTGAACATCTTTAACAATACAATTTTATTTTTATTATAATTACAACAGCTAGCTTCCCGACCCTAGCTTAGCACCGATGCGAAAAATATTTAATGTACAGTCACGGCTTGTTTACGATTTTATTATATGCATAGATTTATTATAATAATGGATAATAAGAAATTTAATTGTAACATTTGTTTCTGAGAACGCTATTCTTAGATACCTGAAATTGTATCTAAGAATAGCGTTCAGTCACCTTTTTAGTATCTGCAATGGGAAAACACTTTGTCCGTGTTTCGTCTTTTAGTACTATCAAAAATTACGGCAAGGAGTGTAAATTCGTCAGATGTCGACAACGTATAATGACTTGTCATTTATTCGTAACTATTCTCATATATTATTTCTTTTGTATAATCTCATCGATCACAGAGTAATCACCACTGATGACATGGAATCACCATTTTTTTTTTTGCTTTCCACTATGCACAGATTACACAACAATATAACAAATCACAGGTTTAATCACTATAAAATAATATCTTCATATTCAAAATTATAACTAAACAAGCTATTATTCAAAATTATAAACTAAGCCCCGACATTCTATTGAGCCCAAACAGCCCAAACACTCTGTGCTATATGTTGTTGAGGAGTTGGGTGTCCCGCAGACAGTTGATGCTACAGCATCAGTCAAGGTTACCATGTAGTGGAAATGCCACCGAAGTAACAGTACACCAAATATCAAATCAATCGAACATGTGGAAGTTAGTGAGATCGCTTCGTCAACTAGGAAATGAGCTGATTATGTTCAAACGTCTGAACAAATCTTCTTAAACCATATCGATCACGTTAGCTTTCAAACAAAAAATTTAAAAAAAAAAACGATCTAACCCAAATCTAATCTGTACTTTTGGGAGGTACGATGCCACAGACAGACACACAGATACACAGACTCACAGGTCAAACTTATAACACCCCTCTTTTGCGTTGGGCGTTGTTGGGGTTTAATAAAAGATTATCATTTATTTTTGTGGCTCCTGCTATAAAACAACCAGTTTTGAAAGTAAAAATTAAATTTTTTAAACTGACTACAATCATATTATGTTGAATTTCTGTTTATCTATTTACTGTTATTCTTTATTTCTAGTAACGCAAATAAATTGATCAGTTAAATTTGTTTCTTTGACCAATGTTTTACACACATGTATATTTTTGAGTTTTATTTAAACAATAAAATAAAAAGTGATTTCTCGTAAAACCTTTAGAGCACGCGTCACTTTTTCATACTTTTCACACTAGCTCGATTAAAAAGTTATTATATTCTCGCTGGACATCACCGGTGGCCTTTGATTGTGAGGTGATAAACCAATACAATGTTTAGCTTGACTTATCAAGTACAGTCGTTATAAATATTATCATAATATATTATGCACGTGCCTTTACTGTTATTAACGATATTTTTATGAGTTTTGAACACTCAACTGATAGTAACGTAAGTACTAACAGAATTAGCGTTATCTGTATTTTTTTTAGTTTAATTTAAAGGAGTTTCTAACTTAGCGTTTTGGAGTAGGTATTTAAATTTTCTTTTTGCAATTTTCAATTACTGGTACGATTGATAGCGGCGACGGGAAAAAATCGCGAAAATATAGTACACTAGCTGAACTCGGCCACGCTTCGCTGCGCCCCATGCGGCGGCGGCCGGGCGGCGTGCGCATGGGGCGCGCGGTACTGAACACTGCTTATTTATATTTATCGTAGCGTGATATCATATAGACTATAGCGCTGTCTGTCAGGGCTAATATGATTGCTCGCAGGTTCGCCAGATGTTCGAGGGATGTCAAAGTGACTCTTTTTAGAGCATTTTGTATGTCTTTCTACACGAGCAGCCTGTGGGCGGAGTATACCCGAAGGCAGTACAGCGCTCTGCGAGTTCAGTACAATGATGCGTTTAGGGTGCTGATGGGGCTTCCACGATTTTGTAGTGCATCGGGGATGTTCGCCGTGTCGCGGGTCGACTGTTTCTATACGATAATCCGGAAGCGGTGTGCATCCCTGGTGGATAGGGTTCGGGCCAGCTCCAGCTGCATCCTGAGCGCATTTTCTGCTAGGCTTGACTGTCAGTACCTGAACCACGGTTGTATGGTTCATGTACTGACTAATAAACATATGTAATACTAACATAGATTTTAAGTTGTTACTAACATAATATGATCCTTGTTGGTCCAAATAAATAAATTATTATTATTATAGCCTTGCTCGATAAATGGACTATTCAAAACAAAAAGAATTTTTCAATTCGAACAGTAGTTCCTGAGATTAGTGAGTTCAAACAAACAAACTCTTCAGGTTTTTAATATTAAGTATAGATTTGCATACCAATAAGAAGCGAGGCCCAAAAGTACTCTGTAGCTCTTACCAATAGGAACGTATGTACACGATGTACACAGGTCGGAAGACAATTGAACCAATAAAGGCGCATTATATCTACTCCGTCCCGCTCCCTTGGAATCCCGAATAGAATTAAATAACACATTGCACGGATTATCTTTATGGCCGATTTTCATCCTTCATTACATTCCATGCTGCCTTTCGTCCTTTTCAATAGAATGGCTTTGTCTACATGAAATGTACTTATAAGTACTTATTTACATATTTTTTCTTTTTGTTGCATCCCATGTTAAAGAAAACTTAAAAGTTTAAGTTTGCCTCTGTTGTATTCGCAAGTAATTAGTTTATGGACCTATTTCACCATCTATAAGTAAAGTGTTGGTAAGTTAGTTTTAAAATAATACTAATTGGCAAATAAAGCTCACGAGTATCTTCTGTCAATTTCACAAACGAAATCAAAGCTTCGAGTAACAACTTACGCATTAAATAAAGGTCGTAGCAAATTGATCTTAATTCGTTCGGTATTACGTCAAATGTCACGTGTGAAACTCGAAACGTGTCGCAGACTCGGAGTTGTCTGTCTTTTCAGTATTATTTATTTACGTAGGTACGTGTTGCGGTGATTCAGAATATATTAAATTATAATGGATAAAGTTAAAAGGGAAAAAGGATAAAGTTTATCTTGCAGGAGAAGGATATTTTTTTATCACTGTTACAAAAATATCAAACTGTTCTGGGAAATAAGATGCTTCTACATGGAAGAAGGAACAAGGAATGGTTCCGTTTGGGGAACCATTCAAAACGAGTTTAATGCTCGATCTGGAGGAACATTCGGGTAAGTTAAAATATTGAGAGCAAATCCGCTGGGTAATGTAGAGAAACAAATTAAGGCCTTAGAAAGTGTCTACGACTCAAATATACATATTACAGATTAATAAAAAATATAAATATGTCTGATCAGGAACAGATCCTGGTCATCTCGCTACAATAATCTAACCAACTTGCTTAATAGAGAAATGAGACTTCCTGTTTTTTGTTTTTAGTTGAGTCGCCCACAAATGAAAGGTATTAAATATTATAATGTTATTATTTTCTTCGGATATATTTACTATACGGATATATAGCTGGTGACTTAATTGCAATATGATTATAATTAATTTGGTATGTTGCAATTTGATAAAAACCATCTTGTCATATACTTGTGTTTTTAGGAGGATATTTTGATAATTGGGTTTAGTTGTGCAACGAAGAATTTCCTTTTTCATCTTTTATTAATTTTATTAATTTTATAATTTATATATTTTATTAATTTCTTTTAAAATAAATTGTTGATAATGCACAAATGACAACTGCGATTGGCAAGTAAGTTACGGGGCTAGTTGATGAAATTCGTACGTTTTGTTACAAATGGAAAGAGCGATAAACGAGGAAGATTTAGGTATTTAATTTGCAGAAAAAATTGCATTCATTTGTAGCTGTGGGCAGATCACTAGTAAAAGTATAATTTAATTTAAATTTGTAATAAGTATATATAGGAAAAGAAAAAAGTTTAACTACCCTTTTCTCGTTTGTTTGTGAAACGAGTTTTAATGTTGTTTTACATCTTGGAAATGATTATATAGTCGAATTTCGACATGTCTTTAATAATATCAAAAAGTTAGGTTATGGACTGGCTGGAATTAAGACCTTGCATTATACACCCAACAGTAACTGCCAGTAGGTACATTGGATCTGTGTGAATGTATAAATTTATTTATTCTCGTCACAAATTGTTGAGTAGTCCTCGCGCATCGCAAATCGCACAATGCAGCGCTCACTGTAAAACCCGCTCGTAGGGATTTGCGTCATTGAAGCGAGGCCGTTCTAATGCATCCGATGCGCGTGTGCTAGGACCTATTTATAATATTAGAGCAGTTGCTAAGGGCGATTCTTTCCACTCCTTATTCCCCCATGAGCAGCGACGTGGTGTACGAGTATTTATTTTATTTTTGTCATGGCAAATGTGGCTCCATATATGGTGATATCACAAAAGGTTGCTGAATAAAATTTTTGAATATTCAAAATAAGAACGAAGAAGCCATAAAGATAAAAACACGAATGTCTCCCAGGGAGACACGCTTAGCTCTATTGTCCTAGCAGTTAGAAAAATCTTTCCTTCTTTTTACTGCGTCCATCACAATTTTAAGAATTTAGTAGCAAGGCACACTGCGTTCACAATCATAAATGAGTAGCTCGTCTGGCTGCAGTAATCACCCCCATACAGACTGTCACCGTGAAATATCAGCACATGTGATGTTGTGTTTCGGTGAGTGAGTAAAGGATGCCAGAGCTCACTTCCCTATCCATCCCTAATCCCTACTAACTTAAACCGACTAACGTCGGCAGACTAATTCCGACACCTGTAGCGTTGGTCGTGTTAATAGGCGACGGTAGCTAACACGGAGCATATACAAAGAGGAGATGTTGTTATTGAATTTTTCTATAGAGCGGCGCGTGACTACTGCGCGGGGCAAGGAGGAAGTTAGACCCCGCCCAATTATCTTAAATTGCCAATGAAAATTGACTGTAGTCTACAACAAACAAGCGCCGCCACTGATGACCTTTACATAAATAAGTTAAGAGTTCTTAATTAAAGTGTTTTGAACAAATTGAACAGTAAATATACGTACTGTTGAGAGGTGTTACTCCGCCTTATAAGCAAAAGTTGTAGTAGGTTTACATATTGGTTATTGGTTTTTCTACGCTGAGATTTCCAAGCTTCCTTTATCTTGGGATAACCTTATTACTACCCTCGAAGGCAAATGCGGTACTGGCGCGTAATGTCTTTATATTGCCACTGTAACATATTCTATCGTGAAAGGAGTTTGGAAAACATTGTTCGTCTCTACTTTTATTTTATCGTTATTATATATTAGACAAGTTTGTTGTCGCCGTCAAAAGTTTATATTAATTCAGTCATCTGCTAAAGTTTGAAGATTTCTTTTAACCGTTATTGTTTATTGCCTCAAAATTGATCAATATGATTAAATATACTTCTTGAAATTTCTAAATTGACTACATATTGTTAGAAAAAGGAAATATTTTGTCCATTTTTTTAACTAACTACATTTCCTCAAATTTGCTGGAATTGGATAGATTTTAACCTCTTTTGGGAGAATTTAAAGAACATATATATCAAAGAGTTCTAGATGGGCGTCAACGTGTATATTGAAGATATCGGAATGAGAGGTTTTCTCCTTGTGCTATGGTTGATACTGGCGGTTATCAGTGGTGCACAATTATGGTTTAGGATGGTATCATCAACGAGACTCAGATCGAACTCGTCTTCGAAAACGGCCAGCAAGAAGTCTTAATCTCAACCCCTTTGAATGTCACATTTGGAACAAACTAAAGAGAAGGGTTCAGTCTTGCGTACTCAAAGTGCGAACTCAAAGTCTTAGAGGAGTGGCGTAATATCCTTCAATCGGACATCAAAGACATCATGGATGGCCTTCCAAACAGGCCTAAAGAAGTTATCAGAGCTCGAGGGAGTAAAACTATTGAAATTAAACTGCAGCATCGCCGAAAAGTAGCGTGCCTATCGATTTTCTATCGTCTACACTATAGAGAATGTGCATCTATTTTGTAAGAACTAATCCAACCGGAACCGTTTCACTTGCACACCACGAAGCGTGGACGGGGGTTTCATTCCTTCGTGGTCGATGTTCCTCGATTGCGCACGAAGCGTTTAAGTTCTACCATCCTTTTTCGGACTGCTAAGGAGTGGAACATTGCCTGCATCTGTGTTCCCACAAGACTACAACCTCGGGGTCCTCAAAAGGGTATTTACTAGGTAAGCGTGGTCCCGTGATATTGCAGAACGAGGCAGCTAAGAGGGAGCGAGAGGAAGAGGCCGGTTTCGCATCTCTCAGACGTAGGCGGTTGGGCAGGAGAAGGCGGGCATACGAAGCCCGTCTTCAAATGCTTGAGATATATGAGATAGTGGTCAAGCGCTACCTCGGTTTAATAAAAAAAAATATTAAAAAAAAAATCTAAGTAGTAGGTAACTGTGTCTATTTAAAAAAACAAGTGCGAGTTGAACTCGCGTGAAGAGGGTTCCGTACGATGTTACCTATCCGCACAATATTGAGTCATTTACCATGTTATTTTAATATGGACTTCTTATAGGTTTTCCTATAAACTATAAGTAGAAAACTAATATCTGTATTTTTTCAAAATTTTAGGTTCAGTATTTTTGGAATATTTTTTTGTCAATTTTTTTTTTTTGTGATAAATATCGCCCGTTCCACCTATCCCTGCTAAGGTAGATATCCCGACTGGTAGGGATAAGTGGATTTTTTTGCCGCTTATCCTTATAGATGGCAATTCTTCTTCCATCTATCCCTATTACGTAAATGCATTATTAAGATGAAAAGCTTTCTATATATTATTGGTAGAACACTTTAATAACATTTTAATTTTAATATAATGGGAATAGAAAAAAGGGAGATTGGTTCTCCAGGGCATATAATAGGGTTCGATCAGAAAGGGGAAAAAGAGGGATACCTACAACTATATATTTACGACGAATCTCCAGGTTTATTATACTCTACCGCAGTATCCAGTCTTGCCGCAGTAACCATTCTCTTACTGTGTTCTATGCCAGTGCCCTCATGTTATCTTCTCCTTTATCCTATCAAGTTCGGCAGTGCACTTGAAGTGACGTTGCTTGTGTTAAAGGCGACGGCGACCTAAAATGCGACGGCAGTCATCTACAGTCAGGTGGAACGTCAGCCTGTCTGTCGACTTTTTTTCATAATAGTTAATTATACCAATTTTATACGTATGTTTATTTTCTATTAGTAATTACAAATTAAAAATTAATTCTCTCTCTCTCTCTCTCTCTCTCTCTCTCTCTCTCTCTCATCGTGCTCCTCGTGGTCGTGGCAGGGGGTCGTTACCGACAGTCTTTAACCGAATGAATTATTTTATACTTAATGCTTATTTAAATCTTTAATGTTTATTTACGCTATTTAAGATAAACATTTTGCCAGAGATATACCTACACACTCGATATGCAGCTAGTAAAACCGTCTATTATTCGTCTGCTCCATCATCTAACAAAGAAAGGGCCATAGGACGTCTTATTAATAGACAATTTTGAAGCAACGTCCATGTTACAAAATGAATTTTCATAAATTGTGATCTCTCTTCGAACATTAAATCATATTGCCGACATAGCAAATTTCATTACGAATTCTCTGTCAACAACACTCGTATTAAGCGATTGTGTTGCGGTCGGGTAGAGTGATTGGTTTAATTTGCTTGAACTTCTAGAACTTCTGTAAGCTTTTGCGCGTAATCTATTAGATTTGAGATCATAATTTTGATATCATACAATATCTAGGAACTATATCAGCAAAAAGTATTTCGAACTTAATAGACCCAATATAATTGAAAAACAGAACCCTTACAGAGGTTTCGTATAGTTTTAATGGTATGAAACCAAATAGGTTACATAACAAAAGAAACATTAAAAATGTTATTTGTGTAGATATGAGTTCAAATATTTTTAAACCCTCAAAAATTTTAAGTCAGTATACATATATAAACTGTTATGATTATAGATCTAACGACACAATATGATAAATTAATCTACCACAGGTTCTAAAAGCACCGAGAACAATCTTCTATTGGTAACTGATTTTAATTTACTTATTGATAGTTGCTAGATAATTAGGTTATTTTACGCAGCCTGAAACTAAGAACAAGTTTACCTTTATTTTCCAATTTAAAATTGTGGAAGTCACTATTTTGTTTAATTTTTTTATATTCTTATGAAAATACATTTATTAATTTTCATAAATGTGCTGGGAAAATATGTAGTTAAGTATATTAGTTTCTGAACGACTACTTTTATTATTCATTTGCTACTGGTACGGTACCGAACACCGCGTCGTCAAAATTCAAAGTGTCATGTTTTCAACGGAATCGTATTGTACCAAACGCGTCACATGATTACCACTAACTCGCATTTTTTCGTTTTTTCAGATTAATGCAGGTGTTCATTAAAGTTTGCGGATTAGTCCTGCCATCTAGCCGCCTTTGAATACGTAAGTCTCACTCAATTATATTAGTCATGATAATTTTTTTATTCAGACTGTACGGGCCTGTAAGCTCCCGTACATTGGTTTACGGTACGGCTGTGTACCGTGCTAGTGGGCAACGCTCCCGTTAAGAAGCGTCGCTGATCTAGCCGATCGGTGGGTCAGACCGAGGAGAGTTTGTGAGGTTCCAAGACAAAGTCCGTACTAGTCACATAGGTCAATGCGGTGAAGCGAAGACAATTTATTCAGAAAAAAGGTCGATTTATAATACAATTATTTACATCCAACTAGCGACAATCGTGCCCTGCGCCGAGACAAATGCGCCAATAACAAATGGGTGATGACACGATTGCGCAAGTTGTGCAATATTATGAAATAATATTAAATGTTGTGCAATAACACTATTTACAGTATTTTCTGTCCCTATCACTTTCTATTGTTGTCTTTGTTTGTTCATACGTATATATGGGCCAACATTTCACTACGTTGGCCCATTTCTATGCGAACACTGTACGTATGAACACTGCACAATCACTAATTGTTTACACAAACTGTAGGCTGTCCCGAACATTCTCCCGCCGATGCGCCGTCGTCAGGTCGACGCATCTTCTGTGTGCTGGAGGGCAGCCGGCTCCGTTGGCAGGATGACCAGCTTCTTAGCCGGTCGGCGAAGAGTCCCCGCCGCGGTAGCGACGTCGACTGTCCTCACAGCGCCGTCGGGTCCAGGATAAGCCGCGATGACCCTTCCTCGCGGCCATGTGTTGCGAGGAAGGGTGTTGTCCACGATGAGCACAACGTCTCCGATGGTGACTTGCCGCCCTCTTCCTTGGGGCTCCCGCCGGTGCTGAAGCTCAGGAAGGTATTCCCTGAGCCAGCGTTGCCAAAACAAGTCGGCGAGACGTTGTGAGGCGCGCCAGTGCGTGCGCCCGATGGTGTCTTCCTCGTTGAAGACGCCGAGGTGTTGATCACGGCCCGATCCCATCAGCAGGAAGTGGTTAGGCGTGAGCGCCTCGGGATCGTCCGGATCAACCGAGACGTGTGTGAGCGGCCGGCTGTTGACGGTGTACTCGACCTCGGCGATCAATGTGCCGAGTACTTCTTCTGTGGGGCGCCGCTCATGTAGCACGTTGTTAAGGGATGTCTTGACGCTGCGAACGAGGCGCTCCCAGGCCCCACCCATGAAAGGGGCACCGGGAGGGATGAAGCGCCAATTGATCCTCTTCTTATTTGCCTCTTCTTGAAGAAGCCGATCTGTTTGTTGCCGAAGTTCTCGTTCGGCGCCGTGTAGGTTGGTGCCGTTGTCCGACCATATTTCTATGGGACACCCGCGACGCGCTATCATGCGTCGCAACGCCATCACGGCCGAGTCTGTGGTTAGCGAAGCTGCGATTTCGAGGTGTACGGCGCGTGTCGTTAAACACGTGAACAACGCGACGTATCTCTTCTGTGTTGTGCGTCCCACCGTCACTGCGAGCGGCCCGAAGTAGTCGAGCCCGGTGTAGGTGAACGCACGTCGATGGTGTGCTAGCCGGCACGGTGGTAGGTCCCCTGTAGGTGGCACTGGTGGCAGCGATCTTCGAATCCTACAGTGGAGACATCTGTGAACGATCATACGCGTTACCGGACGTAGCCGAAGGATCCAGTAGTACTGTCGACATTCGTTTATTGTGGTTTCGACGCCTGCATGATGCAACTGCCTATGGACGTACTCTATGTAGAGCCTGCACACGTACTCGTTCCCATCGAGTACTGCAGGGCTCTTCTGTCGATCGGTGACGTCACATGCAGCGCCGATACGTGGTACCAACTGGATTATGCCATTTTCGATCTTCACAGCTAGGAGGCGCAGTCGGCTCTGCGCTGCTATTTTTCTGTTGTTTCGGAGATCACGTAAATCTTCTGAGAAAGTCTTTTGTTGGCTGTTTCTAATGAGGAGTAATTCTGCTTCGTGCAGAAGGTCTGTGGGGATTGGTAAGTAGTTCTTCTCAGACTGTTGGGGTTGTGTGATTTTCGGATGTGTCGGTTTCTGTTTGATTTTATGTTCCCGCCACAATGGGTCTTTCTCTGTGCGTTTCTGTATTCTTTTGTAGTTTACGTGATCCCTTTTTCTTCGGCAAAGTCGAATGAAATGTAGCACACGTGCCGTGCTTCGAACGAGCTTTTCCCATTTCGAAAATCTATTGCTATTCGGGATGCACTGCTCCAATTTCGATTGTTCTTTTACAACAGTCACGTGTACTTTTTCTTCGCCGGTCGGTGAGGTGGTTACAACTTTTTCCTGTGGCCATCGATCAGGGTTTTCCAGAAGGAAACTAGGCCCGTTGAACCACCTATGTTGCGAGTTGAAGTTGTTGGGTACGTCTCTGGTTGCATCGTCCGCAACATTCAATTTGGTAGGCACCCAACGCCACTCGCCGATCTTGCTGTTTTCCTCTATTGCTGCTATACGATGCGCGACGAATGGTTTGTAAGACCTCGCGCCTATTTGCAGCCAGGTGAGCACGGTCTTGCTATCGGTCCAGAAGATCTTCTTGTCTGGCCTTCTATCGTGCTCTTCGATGACCGTAGTTGCCATCCTGCTCCCCATTACTGCAGCAAGCAGCTCGAGACGCGGGATGGACGTCAGCTTGAGAGGTGAGACTCGCGCCTTCGCTGTTACAAACGCCAACGACACTTGTCCGTCTGGCCTGATGATGCGCCAGTATAGGGCTGCGGCGTATGCTGTTTCGCTCGCATCCACGAACACGTGTAACTCGATTGTGGCGGCGTCACTGTAGTTCGGGTAACAGCGAGGTATGTTGACATCGCGGAGTCTCTTCAGATGTTCTAGCCATACTGTCCATTGGCTAGCGAGGTCTGCATCTATTTTTTGATCCCAATCTGTTCCTCTGCGCCATAACTCCTGAAATATCTGCTTGGCTCTTGTGGTGACAGGCGATGCGAGTCCAAGCGGATCGAAGAGAGACATGATTATTTTCAAAGTTTCCCTCTTCGTCGGTTGAGTGTTTAAGATGGCGCCAGGGGGTAGTCGAGCCATGTTGAGATCAAATGTAAGTTCGTCGGTTGCAGGCCTCCATATGACTCCCAAGAGACGCTCTATGTTTGAACTATTGTCGAGATCTATACTCCTTTTATCGATCGGTTCGGAGTTTTCATTGAACGCTTCGAGTACTTTCTTCGAATTGGATGTCCACTGTCGCAACTCGTAGTGGGCCTCCCGATTAATTTGTTGTACTCGAAGGGCTGTCTGTATGGCTTCTTCTTCTGTTTTGAAGCTCTGAAGGTAATCATCAACGTAATGATTTCGAACAATCGCCGTGTATGCCTCCGGATACGTTGTTTTGTATCTTTCGGCATTTCTATTCTTCACGTATATAGCCGTTGCAGGTGACGATGTGGCTCCGAATATGAGAGAGGTCATCCTATATTCTATTGGAGGATCTTTACCTCGTTGTCTGCCTCTCCATAGGTACCGAAGCGCATCTCTATCCTGCGGTCGAACTTTCACTTGCATGAACATTTCGGCTATATCGGATGACACGGCGATTCGATGTTGTCGTAACCTCATGAGTACCCCGGGTAACGACAGAATGAGGTCAGGTCCGGTGAGCAGGTAGTCGTTGAGCGAATGTCCCATCGTCTTAGCTGCTGCGTCGTGTACTATGCGGACCTTTCCTGGTTTGGTGGGGTTCAGCACGGGAAAGTGTGGCAGGTACCACGTTTTTCCCGGCGTACGATGGGGAGGCGCTCGTTCAGCGTATCCCTTTTCTATGAGCGCGTTCATTTGCTGCTCATAGCGATCTCGAAGTTTAGGATCTCTATCTATCCTCTTTTCAGTATGGTGGAGTCGTCTGAGCGCGTTGTCGTAGTTGACGGGCATCTGAAAATCGTCCGATTTCCACAGCAACGATGTTTCGTAGCGCCCGTCACTATTTTGTCGAGTATGTTCGACAAGCGTCTTGACGGCCCTTTCTTCGATGTCGTTGGACGGTCTCTTTGGAGTGATCATCAGCGACTCCAAAGAGAAATACTGTTTCAACTGTTCGTCCATACTGTCTTCGGTCCGATTGGTGAGGTGATTGATAGAGTCCACACGGCGCCCTAGTAGGCGTGTCTGTGTTCCATGTAGCACCCATCCGAGCGGTGTTAGAGACGCGACCGGCTGATGTCGCTGTCCTCTCCTGGTCTGTGTGGCGAGCAATAAGTCCCAGTTGTCTTGACCGATGAGAAGCTTCGGTCGGACACGTGGATATTTGAGGTGTTCTTTAATGTTCTTGAGGTGTGGACAGTCTGACAGGTCTCGCTCCGATACTGTTTGCGCAGAGAGCTGTAGATTGTTCATGGTGCGTGCTCGAATGGTGCGGTGGTTTGTCGCGCCGTGTAAAGTTATTTTTACACGACGTGACCGATTTGCGTCCACTTCGGTATTCGCGATTGCTTCTATGTGGAGCGGATCAACGGGCCCTTTCGCGCCTATTTGTTGCGCCAAACTATTATCGATGAGGGTCACCGTTGAACCGTCGTCGAGTAGTGCGTAGGTGTTGACGCTTCCTTGTGAACCGGAGACTCGAACGGGCACAAATTTCAGAAATGAATGTGTCTCCTTTGGTTGCCAAGCGGAAGCGACAACTTCGAATTTTTCACTAGCACGTACCTTTTCTTCGAAGTGGAGCAGTCTATGATGCGAACGCGAACAATTGTTTTCATTACAATTCGATATTTTACACTTGTGTGTTCTATTTTTGTAATGTAGACACTTGAAACACAATCGTTTGTCCTTTGCGATGTTCCAGCGTGTCCTAGTGTCTGCTTCTATGAACTTCGAACACTTTTCTGTTTTGTGTCCGGTATTGGCACATACCGGACAGGCAGACACTTTTCGATGTTGATTTTCCATTGCGGAATAAGTCTTCTGAGTTCGCCTGGGTGCGTAACTCGTCTCTATAGGCGGCGTGAATTCTGGCTGTGCGTACGAGCTGCAGAGTTCCGCCTCGATTTCGAAGAATCGTGAAAGTTTCAACAAATCGGGTTGCTCTTTTGGTTGTTTACTTACGTACTCGAACCATCTGTAACGAAGTCCTGAAGGGAGTTTCTCTATTGTTGTTCTGGTGATTTCCGGGTTAAACAGGTAGTATGACTTTTCAAGTGCTTGTAATGTTGCGACGGTGTTGGTGACTCGAGTGGCGAACACACATATATCACGCGGCGAGTCTGTTAGCCGCGGAAGTGCCCTCAACCGCTCCAGTTCCGTTATGGCGATAGAATCCGGTCGGCCGAACCGGTTTTCTAACGTTTTCAGAATCTTACTTGTTTCTACGTTGTATATGAGGAGGCTTTCGACTGCCTCTTTGGCTTTTCCTTTAAGGCTTCTTCTTAAGCGAGCTATGTTTTCACTTTCACTGTGATTTTTGTGCGATTCTTCGTAGGCCGCTTTGAATGATAGCCATTCCTGATGCGACCCGCTATACGATGGTAGCTCCGTGAAGTAGCGCGGAGCTGTTTGATGGCCTGACTTGGCGGCCAAAGTTATCGCTGCAGCCAATTCCGTTAGCCCGATACTCTGGCTAACGGGCGCTACAGTGGGCACTATGCGATCTGTTTCGGGCTTACCGTTATCTTGCCGATCTTCAATTTGTTGCACGGGGAAAGGAGTCGGCGTGGTCGGTGACGCCTGGTGAGTCTGCGCTGTGCAGACTTCTCGAACTATGGGGGGTGGCGCACCAGTCGCGCTGAGCGCTTGACTATTGACCCATGTGTCGACCCTCTCCTTCGTGATTTCGAGGTCTTCGACGGTGTTGTCGTCGATGGTGTCGGCGTCAGATTCTTCGATTGCCTCTATCTGGGCGGTGGCAAGCTCGATCTGTAGCTTTAACAGCTCTATTTTAGCTTTCGCTAATTTCGTCTTTCTTCTAGACGAGTGTGACGTGCCTCTTTTGCTTGAGCGCACGTCCGAACGATGCACGGCCTCTGTGCCGTGTGTACCGGACGGGTGACGCTTCACGCCGATCTGACTTGCGTCTTCTCCCGCCGGTACCGAAGTCAACGTCGCGGATGCTGACGTTGATGTTGCCGTTACGGCCGATGACCCCGCTGACCATGTGTCCGTGGAACTGGCATGCATGGCCGCGGGGGTGGACGTGGAGGTAGTTAGCCTCTCGCCGTCCCGAAGTGTCGACGCGGCGTCTCGAACAGTTGACGCGGCGTCGCGAATGGTTGACGCGGCAGCGTCGCGAACGGTGGACGCGGAGGTTGTAGGCCTCTCGTCATCCCGAGCGGTGGTGCTACGTGTCACCGGCATTGCCTAGGCACTCTCCTCGACTGACCAACAGCGCTATACAATCGGCTATATCCGGCTCGATTGGACCATAAATGTACGGGCCTGTAAGCTCCCGTACATTGGTTTACGGTACGGCTGTGTACCGTGCTAGTGGGCAACGCTCCCGTTAAGAAGCGTCGCTGATCTAGCCGATCGGTGGGTCAGACCGAGGAGAGTTTGTGAGGTTCCAAGACAAAGTCCGTACTAGTCACATAGGTCAATGCGGTGAAGCGAAGACAATTTATTCAGAAAAAAGGTCGATTTATAATACAATTATTTACATCCAACTAGCGACAATCGTGCCCTGCGCCGAGACAAATGCGCCAATAACAAATGGGTGATGACACGATTGCGCAAGTTGTGCAATATTATGAAATAATATTAAATGTTGTGCAATAACACTATTTACAGTATTTTCTGTCCCTATCACTTTCTATTGTTGTCTTTGTTTGTTCATACGTATATATGGGCCAACATTTCACTACGTTGGCCCATTTCTATGCGAACACTGTACGTATGAACACTGCACAATCACTAATTGTTTACACAAACTGTAGGCTGTCCCGAACACAGACTCTTATGATTTCGTCGTATTATATTTTTTTTATTTTTTTCAATTGACTTGACGCTTGACTGTAAATATTCTTATAATTAATATTATAAACGCGAAAGTTTGTATGTTTCGATGTTTGTTCCTCAATAACGCAAAAACGACTAAAGGATTTATATGAAGTTTGGCACACATGCATAGTTTATTTCCTGGATTAACATATAGGATGCTTTTTATCCTGAGAAATCGCGAACCTATCGCGAGAAATCGTCCAAAAATTTGAAAAATTCGGCGCCACCGTCGTCACAGCGAATTTCAGGAGTTGTAACTCATATAAGTCGCGGGTTGTTACGGTGAACAAATTGTACAAGTATCAAAATATTGTGCATTTATTCTAAATAAAAATTGTCCTTTTTTTTCAACCGCACGCTCGTCATGCGACAACATGGAAGTTCACAACGAAGTCTATTGACATTTGCAATAGTAGTACAATTGAATAAACGTCGCACGAAGAAAACTGTTCGTAACTTAAAGAACTTTAAGACCAAGCACTTAGAACGAGCGCTAGTCTCCCCCTGTTAACGTGGTGTACAAATACACATTTTGTGTAAAAGATAACAAAATTAAGATATTGTTCGTATGGTTCATTAAAAATAAAAACATTATATCTTCATTGACATTTTAACACAACTTTGTCTATGAAAGCATGAGGTGATTAAAAGTTACAACGGGTGTCCCAACATGCAATTATTGTTGTATCGATTAGTTTTCGAATACGGACGTGTTCCATTTGAAGGGAGGGAGGTAAGAAAAATGATGGATCTTTTTTTAATATAATGTCGTCAGACGGCCACAGGTGCTGCAAGTGTGCTACCAACCTCAATACGATAAAGGATAAGGGTTTAGGAAGGGATAGGGAAATAGGCTCTGGCACACCTTATTTAGTCACCGAAACACCTATGTTAAATACATAAGTTCTGTCACAAAACCAAAACTTGAATTTAGAATGCTGGCCAGTGGCCACAAAGATATTTTATTGAATTCGAATTTGGAATTTTATTTATTTTTAAATATGGACTGGACGCTTAGAAGACCGAGTTGCGGTTATTGCGCTGCATCGGTGCGGTTATGCGCCAAATCAGAATTTCGAATATAAAACCACTGAAAAATTTGAATATAACCAAAGGATTCGTTTATCGCTCGATGAAACGATATAATGAAGATTCAAGTGTAGAAGAAGAGATAGAGGTGGTCGCACTGTTAGGAGTCCAGCAGTGATAATTGGCCCTTCAAAATCAAATCAAAATATTTATTTATCAATTAGGTTTCTCCAAGAAACTCTTATGATCGTCATTTAGATTTATCAGTAAAATTTAAATTTACCAGGGTTTCGGAAAAAAGCCAAGATGACGATCCTGAGAAGAAACCCCGAAAGAAACTCAGGATACTATTCTTTTTGTCATGTTTACAATATAAAAATTACAACAATTATAATCATACACTTAATACTTAAAGTAAATATACAATACTAAGCATAGTATGAGCTCCGAATCCAGGCTTTAATTCCAGGCTTCATTGTCACTTAAATAATCAGTAACTTAAAAAAATTCAGGGTTAAGCAGAACCATGGTGAAAAGGGTGTTGAAACAAGACTTAGGTCTTCGAGCTTATCGAAGAAAAACGGGACATCGTTTGGATGGACGTTTAATGGACCTGAGACTGAAGAGATCCCGCATTTTGTGAAGCAGTACGCGGGAAAAAAGCATAGTGAAATTCTTTTTTCTGATGAAATTTTTTTTTACCGTGGAGGAGAGCTACAATAAACAAAATACGCCCACAACGCCAGTAAGGTGTACGCCCACGACAGTGACGAAGCGAGCCATTACGCGTGTCCAGCGAGGTGATTTCCCATCGTCACTCATGGTTTGGCTGGGGTCTTATATTCGGGCTTGACTGAGATATATTTTTGTAAGAAAGTGAATGCAGTTGTGTATCAAAATTACAGTCTTTATAAACCCTGTGCAACCTCATACCATGTTCAATAAAAACAAACATGTCTAAATGATTGCACAATAAACATGTGACAGAACTTATACTGAACATTATATTATCTACTTTTGCTATTCTTAAACATTTTGTAATTATAATATAATTATGAAATTGTTACCGCTTTTCAAGTTCAGTGTATGTACAAATAACATGGTTAATGTAGAATATATATATGTATTCATGATACACCTAGTCGCCGTCGAGAAAGCTACTTTCCAAGTTATCGATGAATATACAGAGGTCAGGTCGTACTGTAGCTAAATCCAACTTCGAGAAAGAGGTCAATAGAAGAGTCTAAGATGGCGCAGCGTTCCAGATACGTATTTCTGTTCTGAAATGCCTCAATAATCTTATTAATTATACTAGCTGAGCCCGCAACTTCGTACGCGTGGTATATAACGCGTAACGATTTTGTTTGTAAATAGATTGGAATGAAATATACACTACATATTACCGGAAGCTTGCTACAATACATCAGTGAAAACCACATGAAAATCGGTTAAGCCGTTTCTGAGATTAGCGTGCACAAAAGCATAGTAGACAAAGAACGATTTTATTATAAATGAAGAGTCACCCTGAACCCTACTTAATATGACTGATCATATCCTAAATTTACTATTTTTATCTTTATATAAACTTTCAATCATCATCGCTTTACAGATGATTTTATATACTCGTAGTTAACTAAAGTTTCAGCCAATTCAACCGAATAGTTATTTTATTGCAATTTTATCGAAAAAATGTTGGACGTGATTTTTTAAATTTACATAACTTTTTATTTGTAAACCGATTGGAATAAAACAAAATGTTACGGGAAGCTTGCTATAATACATCAATGAAAACCGCATTCAAATCGGTTAAGCCGTTTCTGAGATTAGCGCGAACAAACGCACAGACAAACAGACAAATACATAGACAAATGTATAGATTAAAACATGTACTCGAAGTTACTCGATTATTATTTGAAAAAGTTATCTTTATTTTTTCTTTGTGTTCTTAGAAAGATTAATTAACATGGTGAGGAGGAAAAAACCCTAGACACTTAACTTAAGACTTAAAAAAAGATTGGTATAAAAGGGCCACTTACCTCCAGGGCAATCCAAGCCCAAACACTCGGACATATTGTAACATATCCTTCCGTAGGGATCCAATGCAGCTTAGTTCCAATCCATCCTGCTTAGTTCGTAAATTTTAAAATCGCACGCACTCAACGACAAGCGGCCAGCGTACAATCTGGGCCGCCGCGACCTGGCTGGCTAGTGCGTACGTACGCTTAATGTTGACTTACATTATATATAACTGAATTTTGTAATTTTCTCTTTGCCTTTTCGCATTTGTACTGAATCGCTGGGTATAAAAAGTTTACCGTGAAGGGAAGCGGTAACGGAACTGAAACTTTGAAGGTTCTCCCACGTTTTCACGAAACAACGGACATTTTTGTTGTTAATCCCTCAGCCGTTGGAAAGTTTGAAAACACCTGGAGCTTTAACAATCGATAGAGTATAGGTGAATGTTATCTTTCCGAAAGTGTATAGTAATAATCATTTGCCTCGCGTTACATAATAATCATCAAACGATAGACTAATATCGACCGCGCAGGGAGAGTGATATTGCAAGCCGTTTGCACCAAAGCCCTTAGCGACCCGTTGAGGTCGCTGAAAATTACTCATACCTAACTTGAGTAACATCATCAAGACGGCTTTTGATGTGGATAAGTCTGTCATGTGCTTACGGAGAGAAACCGAATCGTGACAAACAAATACCTGGTATATGTCACAGTCATTGAATATTGGGGATACATAGTATATCAAACAGTCGAGGAGAGCTGCGCTTATTAAAAATACTTTCAGGTAGGCACTGACACCTAGTAGACAAAAATGACATGTGTTATAATAGCTTAGTGTTTACAACTAAGCCTCATAATAATCAATATGTAGTATCAGTAGCAGAAAAAGTACCGGAAACCATAGGGACATATGGACATTTCCTTCGGTGAATCTATTTATGGCAATCGTATTGTTAATTGTTAACGTACAAACACTCCTTTCTAAACTTCTGTGTATAAAAAGCCACGAAGCGTTTCGACTCACTTCACTTGCTTTATACGCTCTCTTAGGCTACAGACACATAATCAACTTCAGTGACGAAATGAATAATATATTTTTATTTTTCTTTCAATTCTTATGTTTTATTTGGCGCTTTTTGATAGGATTGATGTCTACAATAATGACCAATTATACATACAGGATTTTTTTTTCAAGTGTCTATATTTTTCCCTAAATACAAGGAGGAAGTCCCATATCACCGTCCTGGATTCTGGACAAACAGATAGGAAAAAATGTATATATTTTTTTGCTATCCCGTAAATAACTGTTTAAAATTACAATTTTATTTATCTCGATAGTTTTAACCAGTTTAACAAAGTAGTTCACAGCTTGATAGTTCCTCGAACATCTTATTACGAAAAAGGGTTATAAGATTTTAGCCAGTCTGAACGAACATTAACAGAATATGACTTTTTTTATGATGTACGTGAACGTAAGTGGAAAAATTCCTGTTCCTAAATGAAGAAAAATCGACTCTCAGAGTATGGAGAATATTGAATTCCTAGAAAACAACCTATTTTTGTCTTTCGGAAAATACTAGCAGAAATTGTGTACAGAATAACTAATGACAGCGATGCGTATATTGGCTTATATTAATATGCTATAATAATAAGTACTATTTTCTGTTATTTTTCCTCTGTTTATTATTAGAATTTTGCGACGTTCCGTTCGTAGCACCGTGGAGCTACGGCGTAGTAGGCCCGCCCTTATGAACTAGGGACACATTATAATAACACATATACTGCCTCCACACTGTCTTCAACTGTCTTTTTGTCTGCTTAGTTGTTATACTACGCAACGATCTTCAATATGAGCTTTTCATTAATTTATTTTCTTTTATTTTTATTATTAATTAATTGTTATTACCGTGATTTTGTGATGTTATTTGTATTTCGATGCGTTGTTGTCTATAGACTTGAGATGTCTGATATAAATGGATAAAAAATAAATAAATTAATTAATGATATAATTTCTCCTGAAACTTTCGTTTCAATAATGTTGGCTTTGAAATTAAATTCACATATAGTAGAGAATGATCGATGTTTCATATTATTTAAGTTTAATAATTATTTAAGATGAAAAAAATTATTTTGATCGCTTAAAACTTACATGCGTAGCTTTTTTACTTACAGTTTTCGAAGCGGGGCGCGCCTGGAGAAAAATACATAAAAATAAGACATATCACAATAACAATTGAAATCCCTCGTGGAAATGGCCAAGTAGAAAGGATGAACCGCATTATAATTTCTACTTTGACAAAAATGTGCATAGAAGAGCCTAGTCATTAGTATAAATATGTCAATAAACTCCAGAGAGTCATAAATAGCGCATACCAATAATCAATTAATACTATTTGAATTATTGACTGGAGTTAAATGAAGGATGAAAGAATATATACAAATATCAGCATTTTTAGAAGAAGAAAGCAGAATAGAATTTATGAATAAGAGAGAAGAATCAAGAAGTGAAGCTAAAGCACAAATTTTGAAAATTCAAGAAGAGAACTTCAGATTTTCAACAGAAAGCGTAAAGAAGGTTAGAAGTACAAGCAAGGTGATCTAGTTGCAATGCAAAGAACACACTTTAGAAATACTTTAAAATTAAAACCAAACATGGACCTTATAAAATTCCAAAAGAATTAGGAAGGGACAGATAAGAGGTGGAGAAGGTAAGAAGCTAGAAGGTGGACAGCTAAGAAGGGACCCTTGGGTTTTTTTTTTCCGAGGAGAAATCCATTTACAGATTTCCTACCGCTGGCTAGGCGGTAGGGGTATGTGGGGATCACCAGTGTCACGCTATGCTAGGTCATAGCGGCACTGGCACTACCCACTAAAACTCCCCGGTGTCTCCTTGCCCTTTGAGAGGGATGAACCGGGCTCTGCCGGGGCAACAACTCCGATCCACCCCAGGACAGCCTAGCCATTGCTGGCTAGACTAACTCCAATGGGGGATTGTCCGGAGGCACCACGACAATCCCCAGACGGAGGGGACCTTGTGCAGGCACACACAGCTAGCCAGCCATATGCGCAGGTCCCCTAGGACATTAAAAGACGGGCTTGATATGCCCGCTTTCTCCTGCCCAACCGCCTGCGTCTGAGGGAAGCGAGACCGGCCTCTTCCTCTCCCTCCCTTTCAGCTGCCTCCTTTTGTGACATGACATCTCCGCAGAAGGAGGCAACCGCTTTCCAGGTGGTCACACTCTCAATCAAGGCTCTTACCATGATTGGCAGTGTGACCTCTCCACCTCCCAGTGCCGCCCTCAACTCCCGGCGCTTGGAACTCCAGGCCGAGCACGCTTGGAGTGTGTGCTCGGCCGTGTCGTCAAGGTCGCCGCAGTGGTGGCACCGCGGCGACTCTTCTCGTTTGATTCGGTGCAAATAATGACCGAAGCACCCGTGTCCGGTCATCAGCACCATATGGAAGGTGAGGCCGCCTCGTCGGTGCCTCACCCATTCCTCCAACACCGGACGAACCGCG
Source organism: Bembecia ichneumoniformis (assembly GCA_910589475.2). Lineage (NCBI taxonomy): Eukaryota > Metazoa > Arthropoda > Insecta > Lepidoptera > Sesiidae > Bembecia > Bembecia ichneumoniformis. The sequence goes on from OU342520.1 coordinate 3,407,830, forward strand.
AGGATCGTCCGGTGGGCTCTCGTAGTGCCTCACTCCAGTCCTGTAAGGCCCTCTCCTGCGCCTCTATACGGACCCGTCGCACTTCCTCTGCGATAGGTCTACCTCCTTGGTCCCTGACGGCGACCCGATGCCGATGCATCTGGGACAGAACCAGTGCATCGACATCCCACGGGAGCATACCCGCCAGTACGCAGGCCGCCCCGTGGCTGACCGTGCGATAGGCACGCACAGTCCGGATCGCCAAGACCCTTTGAGGCCTCCGCAGGAGGGCCCGGGTGCGAAGAGTGAGACACTCCGCCCAGACTGGGGCTCCGTAAAGTGCCATCGACCTTACCACCCCGTGGTAAAGTCGACGACAAGCCGAATTCGGTCCTCCCTTATTCGGGAGGAGTCTTCCGAGTGCGGCTGCGATTGTAGTTAGCCGTGGAGCGAGGAGCTTGAAGTGCTCCTCGAAACTCCAACGGGGGTCCAACGTTAGGCCAAGGCACTTGAAGTGTCTCCCCACCGGAATCCGGACCCCCTCCACTCGGACGCGGAGCCCCGGAGGGATCCTGCGGCGTGAGAGATGGAAGCCCATGGCCCTGGTTTTATCTAGGGCCACCTCCAACCCGAGCAGACGGATGTCTGCTGAGGTGCCAACCGACGCTAACTGTGCTGCCTTTTCCCACGTCTGCGCTCTTGCCGCGACCAATGTGTCGTCGGCAAAGCAGACAATCTCCATTTTAGGGAGGAGATTGCCTCGCAGGACCCAATTGTACCCCAGGTTCCATAGTAGTGGGCCCAGAACGCCCCCCTAGGGCACACCTACCGCCCTAAGAAGGGACCTAACAACATCAGGCTTGACTTTATGAAAAGATGGCCTTATTTGGGCTTTGTCTATTTCTATTTCATATATTAAAAAAAATGTGTGGCGTTAGCGTTAAATCTGAAAACTATTGGATGAACGGCGCAGTCTTGTCAAGCTTGCTTGTTATTTATTATTTATTTTATTTTAATTTATACAAAGTCACACAGCACTTAATATCGACTAATAAAATACAAGTAAATACATATGTACATATGATTTATTTACTCTTAATTTACCCTTAATTTTATGATATACCTATCTAGGTGTCCTATTTTTTATCTTGGTGTAATTTCAAATTCAAATTCATTTATTTTCAGGTAACTAGACCCATATTTTACATTTCTACACATTAGTTATTAATATATTATATCTAAACAGTACCTAATTAAATAAAATAAAAGCAAATTTTTACATATATCTATTATATCCTAACAGTAATAAGATATAATACAAGATGAAAGAAAAGAAAAAATAATAATACGTAAATGCCTAAAAACTACCACCAATATGTCTATTACAGCAATGTTGGATATATAAACAATATAACCTATCGGCGATCATTGCTATAACTTTGTTAGAGCTGTCCCGCACCCGCCTAACAAGTGATGCACATTTTTTACATTTTCTGTTATATTTTAATAATATAACAGAATAAAATAAATTTTGTTGTTTGTATTCCAGAGTAAAATAAGTTAGTTTGTATTTTTTTTGTAACATTTAATTTATTTAATTCAAGTTGTAGTAAATAATTTTCAATAGATCAGTAGAAAATACATAGAAATTTCAGTATGATATACATACCAAAGTACCAAAGCTGACGCCCCGGGGATAGACATGACAACGTAAGTAAATGGAATGAAAGAGATGTCGTGTTGTTCTACTTCGCCAGACATAAATTACATTTGATTTTTGCTCAAAAGCTTTTCTTGCGAACGCACCCCTTTTGAATCGTTCTCAATCTGAGCGCTCGCTCGCGACATTGATTCTGGAAATAATTGTAAGTATTTACTCTACTATCATAAATAGGTAAATAAGAGGAATTTTAAATTTAATTAAAAGGAATTACATTGAAAAGTTCTAAACTGCGAGTTTAATCTATGTGGTGTTATAACTTGAGCTGATAATTTTTCCCGTTCTGAAAATAAAGAAAATCTCCTACATGGTAACCTGGATTTAGCTATGACCATATTGAAAAACAAAATTCTTGTTGAAAAACCCTTTACATTGTTTATTTCACATTTATACATAATATAAAACAAGTAACCACCCGTCAGATTAATATATAATTGAAATCGTATGTTAGTTTGAAACTATATATTATGGAAAGTAAGTACATAGAAGAACGGTTAGCCTTTCTGCCGTCTTTTTAATTAATAATATTGTTATTAAATGAAAATATTGTTTACTAAGTATTATTTTAATAAAAACTTTATTTGAGACGAAAACGAATAACTTTCTAGTAATGACTACAGAGTAGAGAGAGAGGGGCAACCATCACAGACTATATACAGACTACATACAATTAATAAAGCAGAACATAGATTATAGAAGGCGCTAATTTTATTTCTATTACAACACTCCCTCTAAATTAATGCCTTCTAGTTATTAATTTTATATTTTACATTAAATCAAAAATACAGAAACAATAAGTTTACTATTTAAGTATTCTGAACTATATGACAAGATTTAATTCCAATTTTATCTCTAAGATAAACAAATTTCATTTTAGACAAAGGCTTAGTAAAAATATCAGCATATTGCTCATCACTGCACACATAGTTTAACTCAATAATTTTAGCATAGTATTTTTCTTTAATAAAATGAAACTTAATGTCTATATGTTTGCACCGTTTGTGAAAGTTTATGTTTTTAATTACACTTATAGCACTTTGATTGTCTAAATTCAGGCACACTGATTTTTGATTAAATTCACCGATATCACATAACAATTGTTTAATCCATATAGCCTCTTTAGTGGCAGCACAGGCTGCCATGAATTCCGCTTCAGTGGTCGACAGGGCCACTGTCTGTTGTCTCTGACAAGCCCAAGTCACTGCTGCTCCATTTTTAATAAAGACATATCCCGTGACTGAACGTCTAGTGCTAGGGTCGTTAGCGTAATCGGCATCACTATATCCAATTACTGCATTAGTTTCTGACATTTGTGTGTAGCACAAACCGTAATCTATAGTCTCTTTTACATACTTGAAAATTTTCTTTACAGCATTCCAATGCGTTTCATTGTAAGAGTTTAAAAATCGACTCACCAGGTTTACGGCAAATGAAATATCAGGTCGGCTTACTGTAGCTAGGTGCATCAATGATCCAACTGCTTCCCGATATGGAATGTTCTTTTCTGTTTCTTCTTTTCCTTTTTCTAACTTCATATGTGGGTCAACTGGAATGCTGTTGGGTTTACAATTATACAAATTAAATTTATTTAATAATTTCTCAATATAGTTTGACTGATGTATAAAAATGTACTTGTCACATTTCTGTATCTCCATACCAACAAAATTTCTTAGTGAACAGGTTTTTACTTTAAATATTGACTTGTAAGTCACTAATTAACTCCTTTAAAGTTGATATATCTTTTGCAAATAATAGTCCGTCGTCAACGTATAAACACAGGTAACATTTTGCTCCATTAATAGTACCAACATAGACACACTGATCGGCTTTACTATTGACTAGCCCAAACTTCTTTAAAACAGCATCAAATTTTGAGTTCCAGCATCTAGGAGCCTGTTTTAAACCATATAGTGATTTATTGAGTTTACATACCTTATCAACATCACAGGTTAAACCCTCGGGTATAGTCATATATATGTCTTCCTCAAGTTCACCATATAGAAAAGCTGTGGTAATATCTAACTGAATTATCTGAAGATTGTGTTGGGCAGCTTCTGAGAGTAATAGACGTATGGAATCATACCTGACAGTTGGAGCGAACGTTTCCTGGTAATCAATACCTTTGGTTTGTGAGTACCCTTTCGCACAAAGCCGGGACTTATAACGTTGACCTGAAGGTTCTTCTTTGATGCGAAACACCCATTTACATCCAATTAATCGCATATTGGGAGTTTTATCAACTAGTGTCCAAGTGTTGTTTTGGTGATGAGAATCAAGTTCTTCTTTTATAGATTTCATCCATTTTGTGGCATCGATAGACTTTAATGCTTCTTCGTAGTTATCAGGAATCTCATTTTCTAATAATTCACAGCAAAGGTATGAACTTTCTTCTTGTTTTTGAGCCTTTGAACATTGTCTTCTTGTTCTTATTATTATATTTGTTTCGGGTGAGGATTCTACACTTTCATCGGGGTAGTACTCGCTGTCTGACTGTGATTTGCCTTCAGCCACAGTGTCAAATGAGTCATCACTTGAAGTTTCTTGAATATCTGTAATTTTAATACTACCTTCATTTGCAGTTAATTCAATTGGCACAAAATCTCTTTTAACTGTTGACTCTAAAAATATTGCATCTCTGCTTTTTATTGCTGTTCTTGAATTAGGTAATATGAATCGATATCCTTTAGAATTTTCACAGTAGTCGATAAAAATTAATTTTTGTGATTTCGAATCCAACTTCTTTCTTTTTTCTTTTGGTAAATGAACCATTGCCTCACAACCAAATGTACGCATGTGGCTGACTTTAGGTTTCTGACCAGTCCACATCTCTTCTGGAGTTTTATAAGACAGAGATTTTGTCGGAGAGCGATTGATAATGTAGGCAGCTGTATGAATTGCTTCAGCCCAATAGATTTTAGGTAAGTTAGCATTTAACATCATACATCTCGCTCTTTCAATTAAAGTTCTGTTCATGCGTTCAGCTGTACCATTTTGTTCTGGTGTGTAAGGTGTTGTTGTTTGATGTATTATTCCTGCATCTTTAAGAAAATTTGAAAATTTTTCATTAACATATTCAAGTCCATTGTCAGATCTGAGAATTTTAATGCTGCGATTTAACTGGTTCTCAACTTGCTTTTTAAATTCTTTAAACTTTTCTAGAACTTCAGACTTGTTGTACATCGTATACACAAATATTTTCTTTGAGTAGTCATCGAGAAATGTTACAAAATATCTGGCTTTGCCCAAAGACTGAGTTTCCATTGGTCCGCAGACGTCTGAGTGTATCAATTCAAGCAGGTCTTTGCTCTGAGACCCTCGAATTTTAAAAGGCAGACGTGTTTGTTTTCCCTCCTGACACGTTATACACTTAACATTCTCTTTCACATGACTTAAGTTTAAATCTGCAGTGTTCTCGGTCAATTTTTTCATGCTCTGAAAATTCAGATGTCCCATTCTCTGGTGCCACAGGTAAGTATCTTGCTCAATAATATCTGATATGCATGCATAGCCACCAGGCATGTTCAGCCGGTACATATTATTTATTAAGCTTGCTGTTGCTACTATGACATTCTTTTTATTAAGAATAACACAGCCACTCTTATTAAACTTCACTTGGCCACCATTATTAATAATTTGACTTACTGACAGCAGATTTGTAGCCAGTTCGGGTACATATAATACATTTGTAAACAATATTTCATTTTCTTGGCCTTTTTCATCATAAACACTCAAACTTATATTTCCTGAACTTTGAGCAGTTAGTGTTTTATTATTTGCCACTTTAATGCTTTTAATGTATGAAGTTGTTTCTTCTTTAAACAAATTATTGTGTTTGGTCATGTGTACAGAAGCGCCAGAATCAACATACCAAGCATCAGAGTATTCAGAAGAAGCTATAAAGACGGCAGCATAAGACGAACTGTTGTGTTTAATTGTACTCTTCTGATCCTTATTTGATTTTGATGATTTACACTCGGGACTTTTATGACCATATTTGTTACATGTGTAGCAGCGGGGGCCTTTAGAAAATCTTTTATTTTTGTTGTGAAACTTCTGACTTGTAGCAAAAGCTGATGAATCACTTTCAGTTTGTTTGACATCTTGTAATATTTTTGATTTCACGGAGTCAGAAGATATCTTCATACCTGAACTCTCAATAGCTATTATTGAGAGTTCAGGTATGAAGATATCTTCTGACTCATGTTGAATAACGACATGTTGAATATTCGAAGTACCTTCAACTCAAATTTTGTTGCCTTTGTAGGTTAAGTCTTTGCCTGTTTTCCACACTTATTTTGTTAACTTTTTGCACTGACTTTATTTATCGGGCTTCCTGGGCCCATAACCTATTGTTATTAAATGAAAATATTGTTTACTAAGTATTATTTTAATAAAAACTTTATTTGAGACGAAAACGAATAACTTTCTAGTAATGACTACAGAGTAGAGAGAGAGGGGCAACCATCACAGACTATATACAGACTACATACAATTAATAAAGCAGAACATAGATTATAGAAGGCGCTAATTTTATTTCTATTACAACAAATAAAACAAACATACACTGTATTACGTATTCGTGTAAACCCCGTGGCGTCAAGCAAACTGTTCAAGATTCTGTTGTATATGGAAACCAGCCAAGAAGCGAAAATAAACAAAAGAAGGAAACCATAAAAAACACGAGACGCACATAAATCACATTTTGTGTAAGTAATTTGTCCTCGAGTTTTTATAGCCTTTGCAATTTATATAACTATTAGGTATATGTCCGGTGCTGTCATCCGAATTTTGAAATCGAAATACATTCAGAGAAAACTTTCATTATGGTAAAGTCTTTTTTAAGTTCTGGCTTAGTGGGCAATTTAGATTCAATAGTACAATGTGATCCCACCACTCCCATACTATAGGAAATGATTATATAGCATAGCTTGCGGGCAGACTTTGGTAGGGCGTTATTATGTTCATGTCGCAGGGTTGTAGAAGCAGTGATATTCCGTAACCCTCTTCAATCCCTCATCCTTAATCCTGCTGATGAGTCGGCAGCGCACTTGCAGCACCTGTAGCGTTGCTTTTGTTATAGACGACGACGGTAGCCACCTACCATCAAGTGGACCTTCAGACTGTCTGCCGCCTTTAACATTAAAAAAAATCACTGATGGTATTGTACATTTTAATTTCCTTGGGTAGTTAGCACTGGACTTGACTACAGTAAGTCTTAGTATTTTAGATTTGGATGAATATTCGTCATCTGGGCCTTGTTCTGTATGGCAATTATGATTTTACGCTTTTGTTTTACATTGTCAAAACACGTTAATGTCTTGTCATGGCATTTATACATATGTAAAAGAATAAATTTTTAACAGATATCGTAACAATTTGAGGATATGACGTGGTTTCGAAGTAAGGAATCGCTAAGTGACGTTAGTGAATTGGGACATTTTCCAGTTATGATGTCGTCAATTTTTTGTATGAAATCTGTCGAGTCAATTTTTTGTATGAATCTGTATACAAACTTATTGATATTAACGTTTTGACAATTATTAAAATTGTAGAGATTTCTGTTTAGTATTTACATAAGGTTATCTTATCTTATCTCTTTACAAAAATGGCAATTCGGCTCATCCCGAAGACGGCCATTATGTCATGTTTCTTATATATTCTCAGAAGGTTTGCTCCGCCACGAGCTTCGATGTTCGGAGCCCGCTCGGAGCACTCCCGTGTGTGCTTTTTTCGTTCCCCAGCGACAATCCGGTCAGCCAAGTGAAGGCCGGTGACCCCACCGACCCCTGCAACCGCCCGGATTGTCGAGAGTTAAGCCCCCCCACCACGACAAGGTCCTAGCACACCTAGGGGGGGAACATAAGGTTCCTAGCAATACTTATTCCTTATATTATGACCCACGCTTATCAACTACTGTAATAAAAATAATTGCCATTTTTTTTTACAGAAATTTGACCAGGTTCGATTCCTGGTCACACATGAGCGTAATTTGAAACAGTTTGAACAATTGAGTTTTTATTTTTTCAAAAATTTCGAGCTTTAGTCCCTAAGAACAAATTATCGTATATTATGGTTTAAGATTTGCCCTCACTGACCCATTTCGATTGATCATAAATGTATAACAATATATCTTCATAATATCTAACGTAATGAAAGGAATTCCCAAAATATTAATCGTTACTATATTTTTTTTCTTTTTTTTTTATAAAGAGCAAGATAGTTCCGCAGTCAGGTCCTGGATTAGGGGGCGATCACTGAAATTGTAATTACTCTACTTAAGAAGGCGGCGCCAGCCTCTAATGATAAAAAAAATCCACTTATTTGTAACCGTTTTCCTTTTAAATTATCGTAATAATTATAATTTAAAAAATACTCAAATCATCTGCAAGATATATGAAAGGGGATCATCATAATTATTTTTTAAATTATATTTAATTATATATTTAAAAAAATCGATGTTGTAACCGTGCGATTTGCTTAATAATCAATATTTTAAATAGCTAATTTTTAAGATAAATTTTAAGATCCACTATCTGAAGGCTCATCAAAAGAAAAAATTGAATTATACTTTATTTAATTTTTAAATAGATATTTTCGAGATTTTCAAGTAGCGACCTCAGCAGTCCCGTCAATTCAGTACAGAACGAGTTTTGCGGCTGGAGTCGCCTTAAATAAATGTGGTTGAAAGTTTTGATGCGTTTAGTTTGGTAAACTTACTGACACTGACGACTGTGTTATCCGTCTTTTGGAAAACATTAATATTAATTCTTTTTACAATCTGACGACCTTGCACTTCAAAATATCGCTGCATTACAATCACTATTCTTCAGAGAGACTCACAAACAAATAGTGCCTCTCTTAACTACATATGTAGGCGTTTTGTTATTTTTTTATTTATTACTTGTCGTATGTGCATGCAAAATCTTAAACTCGGCTCGCTTTTTATATTGTATTGTATGGGAATACATTTTTCACATGTTTTCGAAAACATGTGTTCAAAATAAACAAACACTTCGAGATCTTTTTGTATACACATAGATGAAGAACAACCATGTTTGTTATACGAATTGCTAGACCATTGTTTACAACATGTTTGCAAGGTCATCGTTGTGTATATTGATTTTTGAACAAGTAGGTATTTAAAAAGGTCAAAGACGTTAATGAGACAATGCCCATATTGTGTAAAATAAACAATTACAAATTAACACTTTGTGTTTTTCTTTAATCTTAAATTATCTCTTTAACTGTGTTGTTGAAAACTTAACATCGGTAATGATTTTTATAAACCTTGACGCGACCCCCCCCCCCCCCAGCAGTCCCGTCAATTCAGTACAGAACTTATTATCGATCGTAAAAAGATACTTTTGAGCTTTCAGTCAAACCTAACCCTTCATGCTTTTGGTATTTGACGTCTCAGTTTGTGATTAACTATAGAATTTACTAGCTTTTGCCGTGACTTCGTCCGCACCCCTTTTTCTTAGATGTTGAAACGTTTATTCAATGTTTATTGCTCCTAAATTGTTGCCAAGAATAAAATTTCTTATTTTTATTTTCGAATACGAATAGTATTAATTTTGGGTGAAAAGTGCACATTAAACCTGGAAACGTGTACGCAAAATTACACGATGATCGATAAAGCACTTTCGGAGATTAGCGAATTTGAACACATTAATTTTTTATGTACATTATAGATTAAAAAGAGATTATTATTCTTATTGTGATATAATAACACATTAATCAATCATGTTGACATGTCCGCTTTGTGATTAAGTAGTTCAAAATCTGTATCTATACTAATATTATGAGGAGAAAAGATTTGATGTATATGTAATGAATAAACAATAAATGTCCACCCGTGCGAAGCCGGGACGGGCCGCTAGTCTGATTTAAAATGAAATGGTTTTTTCGACACATACAGGTTGTCTATTAATACACACAGGTTGACCATTATTACGTGTCACAGGAAATCTTTGATCTAATTCTATCGGGACGCATTCACATCAACACCGATAATACAAGGAATATTTTTTCCAATTTATTTCTAAATCGTGGTTTTCAGAGAGTATTTATTTGTGGCTTCATTGAACATTTCGTATTTCCCGTTTCAATAAAGGCGAGTAAACATGCGACCTCGTATTACAGAACAAAAAGGTTCTGAAATTTATGCGTGCGAGACGATCTAACTGCTGTAGAGTAAGATCCCAGGCCCGCCAGACCTAACTTATTTTCTAAAGTTAACTTATTTTCTAATCGAGTAGTGTTCCTGTGTACTTTGAACGTTGCGTATCTGCTAAGTTGGGTAGACGGCCAATTTAAAGCTATCAGGTGAGAAAGCTAAGTCAAAATAGGACTAACTTCACTTATTTTCTAATGACCGATTTGTATGTAAAATAGTATTACAAAATAATATTCAGCACTGCCAGACATTTCCCGTGGGCCATAACTTCTGCCACACGCTTTTCACTCTGCAGCATGTCACGTGCATTGCATTGCAACGAGACTCGTTTTGTATGTACACGGGTATAATATTTCGAAAAGATTAGAAAATCAAAATTGATATAATACACTGGCTAACAATCTTTAATAAAAAGCAAGTTACACCATAAAGGGCACAGAAAGCCTTTAAAAAAAGCCATAAAGGTTAGCAGATAAACTGTTACACGGTACTGCGTGTAGCGAAATCATGAAGAAAAACTGAAACTGTGTACTATCTTATTAGGGGGTTATCTGTGTATCAATAGTAATATGTAGTTTGATAATAACACTTTGAGTACTATCAACTTGCTATTTGGAACCCTCAATATAGTAAGAGAAGATTCTCAAAATTTTTAATGTAATGTAAACGAGTACTTTTGTCGATTCTTTTTCTATAGATTGGTTTATATAGCATGTCTCATCCAAAGAGACTTAAAAATTTGAAATTTCGCTTCCCCGCATAACCGCATTACATGTTACTTAGAGGAATTCTTTTGAATGTTTTTTGTGTGGGCTCGTTCGATGAGTGGTTAGGGTGCTTGCTTTAACGCTCTGTTGTAGGGGTCCCGGGTTCGATTCCCGGCGGGGTTAACTTTGAAAATTAACTTTTCAAAATATGCTCTGGTCTGGATCTGGAAACTAGTGGCAGGCACACATTTAGGCAGCCCGTCTGGCGATTGTAACCACAATATGTGTGCTTTTGTGTTTCGATGAGGGCCAGAACCCTTTTCCCTGTCCTCAATACAACTATGGTCGGAAACACACTTGCAGCACCTGTGGCTTTGCTTGTGGTATAGGCAAGGGTAGCCACCAATCATCAAGTTGCCCCAGGTTTGCGCTCGCAAGACTCGGGTTGGAACTTGAAAAAGATAAAAAATTGGAGAAAACTTACTAAAAGAACTAAACACGAATTTTGCAAAAAGGTGGTAGAAATTGCGGCAAAGGCAAACGCGACAGCCTGAGGCGACCCTGGGAAAGCCGGCATAATAACACTGAAAGATGAGAAGAGGAGGGGAGAGGAAATAACCCTCTCACCCAACTAAATAATATATTGACATATAAAAAAATAATATACTCGTACAATAAGGTTTCCGATTATGTCCCCCCTAAACCAAATATGTAATAATGAAGTTCTGTTTTACACATATCTAATTAAAATTGTTACTTTATGTATAATCGATTGTTAAATATTAGATGCTCTTGATTGAATTTTGACAATATACGGCCCGTGGGGAAACATCAAGTGGGCCGTCCGCGTCAGCTTGCCTGTCGACCGTAACATAACAGTCACCGCTACTTTCAAATTCATATTCATCAGACATATCGTTATTGTTTATACGTTTTCATAACAATAGGTACCGCTTTCATATCAGTCAAAACACATACGGATGTCATAAGCATATGTGTCAAGACAAGCACACACAGAGAGAGAGAGAGACACACACACACACACACACACACACACACGCCAATATGTTTGTGATACGTGATTGATTACGTAGAAGTCTTACGTATACAATACACGTAGTCTCAATAGAATACGGAAAATAGTGTAGATACTATACAACCGCTGACCGGAAAATGATATATTTTTGTTGATTTAATTCTTAATGAACGTTATTTGAAGTGACACACGCGAGGCCGTTTCTAATAAAATATTTACGCAAATATCCGTCCGTAAGCAGGTTCATAGCATTGGCGATATACGAATACGACAAATCAATAGTTGAAAACTGTACCTTTAGTTACTTTTGAAACTGTCTAAAAGGAAAATTGTGTAGATCCGAAATTACAAAATGCGAAAGTCTGCTTATTACATTTTCACGCCTAAACGTGAATATTTTATTAATATTTGGCATAGATATAGATGGGATCTTGGAGAAGAGAATAGGCTCATTTTTGTCGCAAAAACCTTCAAGGGGATGAAATAAGGATCAACAGGCAGTAAAAAAATACAGCAGTGCTTAAGATGTTTAATATTAAATTGCAATGGTTATTTTACTTCTATATACGTACTTAAAAGTCGCTATTTATTTACCAAGAATCTCAATTAACAACTGTCTAATTTTGTATTCGTAAAATATAATTCTCTCAATATTAGACTCATATTCGCGATTCTTTTAAATATTCTTAACAATATTACCTCCAGTGTAATTTTAACGACGACGTTATTAAAAAATATAAACACAGATTTCTATAAAATATACATTATACACAAACGAATATTTAGAAAAATGAGTGAGCAAGCAAAATTTGAAAGAATTGATGAAATCAAAATTAACTCGTATCTTTCTGTTGAATCACAACTGAACCTGATTTGGGTGAAATTTGATTGCAAAGAACAAAGGTTTGTTTATAGCAATTTATAAACTATAAAATAACCTTGCAGAACGCATAATTCTATACTTAAACGTATTATTTTTGAAAATATCCTTTAGTCCGTTTAGTGCGAGTTACACTCATGTACGAGTACCAAATAAACCTAAATACGTACTCGATCCTCTATATTCATCACTAACTTATGCCCGCTACTTCGCGGTATTGGAATTAATGGAAATTAAAAAATTGTTAGCAAGTAGTAAATTTCTTCAGTTTTTATACTTAATATGATTTACTCCTTCCAAGAAGTTTTTATTCCAACATTAAATTTTATTATACAATATTATTATTGCTAAGGCGCCATTGTGTCTGTTACTCACATCCGTGGGCTATTGTATTGGGTTTACTTTATAATTTTTACAATGCAACTTGTGGAGATCTAGTGAGAGGAACTACAAATAAAAGAAAGAAAGACTTTTATTCACTGCACGAGAGACGCATTATATACAAGAACAGGACATAAATTAATAAAAAACGTCTGTGTGGCCTCGCGGCAGCGAATAGGATACTGGCTCAGCATTGTGCTGAGGTGCTAGACAAACACCTAAATAAATAAATAAATAATAATAAATATTTTTTTAATGAGTCTTATACATTTAGGACTATATAGGACTTGAAATAGGGGAGATCTAAGTGTTCCCTGCTGAATTTATTTATATGTGATGAAAGCATGTAAGTAAATATCGTAAATTCAATCCTAATAAAATAAGAAAAGACTTGGATGCGATGTTAAAACGAATGCTCGTTCAACGGGCTACTCAAAAAATACATGTTAGTAGGGTTCTGTTATTGTAGGAAGATGTTTTTTTCTTTATCGACAAATGGTTTGGCGTGCACCTTCCGTTGCGATGTTTATGAAAAGGATGCTTCACAATAGCCCACAGTCCCATTGTCCCGGATTGCCCGGCTCATGACTAATTTCGCTGACCGGTATTGTTATCGTCTCGCAAGCTTCAGATGTTCATTGATGAAATTTCAAGGCTTTTCCTTTACTTAAATTTAATATATCCTGTTGATAAAAACTATAAAAAATAATGGTCATAAAGTTGAAAGTAATATTCTATGAGACAAATAAACGTCGAAAGGTATAAAATGAGGAGATTGATGATGATTCCGGACGGCGTGGTTCTTAAAGGCCTGTAATCGGCAACTTCGAAGCGCCACCGAGCTTTTATTACGTTACATTAAGCAACTGTTATTATATTAACTTTCTGTTCCATTCCATGTGTATTTAAAATAATCGTTTTTTTTAATGTTAGCCCCTGAATACGAATGAACAAAAAGAAATCTCCTAATAGCTGTGAAATAGCTGAAGATACGAAAAAATAATACGCGACGACGTTAAGTTTTTTTTTTAATAATTTTATATACATAAATACATATTTATTCATAAGTCACCCCAAAAAATAATAATAAGATTGCCATATTTCGGCGTAATTTCATATTCTTTAAGGATATGTATTAAAGAAACTTTGACATGATTTTCTACGCATTAACAAAATTTAAATTAACAGAAAAAATAAGATCTGAGGAGCTTTGAGGTTTTATGTATAAAGATGTATTTAGAATGCACGAAAAGGTACTATGCTGTTTGTGACAACATGTTTTTAACCCCCGACGCGGCCGACGCTCGACGCAAAAGACGGAAGTTACAAGTTTCAACTGTGCATCTGTGTGTCTGGCTGTGGCATCGTAGCTCCCAAACGGATGGACCGATTTTGATCCGGTTTTATGTTTGAAACCGGTTTCAGCAATAACTTATGAAGATCTGTTCAGGCGTTTGAAGATGATCAGCTCATTTCCTAGTTGACGAAATGACCTAACTTCCAGAAGTTCCATTCGTTTTAAATTTGGTTTCCTGGAGGTAACCTTGACCTGATGCTGCAGCATCCAGTAGTCTGCGGGACACCCAACTCCTCAACAACTTATAATGCTAAATATACCTTGTTCCTTTATAATTGTTATGAAAATAACTCATATGAAACCCTTGCATGCAAGGGGTCGTAAACGGCTCGCTAATTGGCGAACCTTTCAAACGGATTATTTACGTACCTTCTGCTTTATTTCACATAATTAGACAATATTTTGTCCGCGACCTTTTCCGAGTATTATTATAAATTATGTGTTATTTTGATATATGAACTATATATTACTGTGAATACACCTTTTTAATAATTTAATCATAAATAATTTGTTAAATACTGCGAGTAGCTGCGGGCGGTATCAAGCTCGGCACATTCTCCGCCTCACCATATTATGCATCACTGTTCTGCTTGAATCGGATGTTTATACTATTTGGGCAATGATATTTTGTTATATTAATGACCTGCCAATTGTCTTACTAACACTTACTTCATACTGTCAAAAGACGTTTACTTATTGACTGCCCTCGCGCCGAATACGTGTCATACCGAATTCAGTGCATATATTATTAAGGAGAATTTTTAAGGATTTAATTTATGGCAAATTTCTATCCTGCATGAATGAAACAGGTTTAAATTGTTTTGTAACATAGCCTATATTTATATTATACCATATAAAGAAGATTTAGAGATTTATGAGCATATTGTCCAAATCGCACATTTTCCACTAGTCCACATCTCAGTGTCCACATAGCATATAGTCCACATCGCAAAAAGTCCACTACGGCACTTAGATATATTGGATAGCAACAATGAAACACGCCAAATAGTATTTATTTTTAAATTAAAAATTCAAATACGTAATCGCACATTTCCAAAAGGAACTATCCTACATGATTAAAAAAACATGCACTTGTCAAAAATGAAACTTCTCTTCCGAAGCCTTCCCAGGCAGTTTCGTTGTTATGTGTTTTTTTTTTAAGTTATACACGTAAGCAGTATCTTCAACCAAACTGAACAGCATTTGGTCTCCATTTTTAATTTGTATTGCGTTTGGAGTAACTTTATATTGATGCAGCTTTTTCACTATGTAGAATTCAATACCTTGATTCCCCTGCGGCCCCCCAGAACGCGATGACAGCGGGGCGCGTAAAATTTTATAAAAACTCTAACCATTGTTTCTATGGTTATATTAAAAAATACGTAGTCGTGACATTCGCACAGATTTTATTATAAGTCATATAGGTGAAAAATGTAAATAGAGGCAGCCCGCATACGTCAAACAACTGTACTGATTCTCGAGTGAAATTACACACCCTCGGCTATTGATTGCAAACTGTGGCCCTTGGCAGTTTACTTTGAACTTGTCTTCAAAGCTCAAACGGAAACGAGAGAACAAGAAAACACCCTGTCAAGTAGTACAGAGAGAATTTCATATACCACTAGCTTTTGCCCGCGACTTCGTCTGCGTCCCTTGGGGACAGATCTTTTTCTATACAAAAGATAGCCTATGTCCTTTGCTGTTTATACCCCTGACAAATTGTATGCAAAATCTCACGATGAACGATCGCGTAATTAAGGCGTGAAAGCGTAACAATCAAATAAATTCGCTTTTGCATTTATAATGTTACGACTAACAATGGAACTTTCTGGAAAAAGCGTTAGCGTCGGCCGAAAGTCTCGAACGTCCCACCCTATCGATGGTAGCCACGCCCCTTCCCGACTGGTACCAAAGGGGATTGGTCCTTGTGTTTAGATTTTCTGGAAGATTCGAAATGCATCGGGGCGTTGGCGCCAAGTATAAATAAGGGAGACAGCGGGCGAGTTATTTTTTGTCCGATACAAGCGATTCGATAGCGACTCTTCGGAGCCTTTGTGTAATTACTCTCGACAGTGAACCGGCGACACATTAAGGGAATCATTGACGACTTTTGGCAAGTTTAACGAATTCATCGGACAAGTCTAGTGATTTTGGAAGTCATCTTGGTTTGTGAAAATAAATCGTTCGTTTTGCCCTTACATTTTAACTCACCCCACACGTAACAATAATATCATAAGTTAGAATTGCCACTGTGCATCCTAATCCCATATTTTTAAACCATATTTTCCCCCGCAGCGTCCGTATGTATGTGTGTATGTATGTATGTTCGCGATAATCTCAAAATACAACACATAATAATAGCCATACAATTTAAATGAATATCTTAGAAAAACTACGCGCGAAAAAAGAAATTCAAACGATTTTGCACCAACGCAACGCGACGCGACGATGGGACTCGCTTGATGCAGACGCAGGCGTTATTATTACTCTACGCAAAAGCGGCTGAACGGGGTTGGATGAAATTTGGCACATAGATGGTTTATTACCTGGATTAACATATAGGATACTTTTCATCCTGGAAAAATGTTCCTATGCGACGTTCAAAAACAAACTAGAGCGCGTACGAAGTCGCAGGCACAACTAGTATTATCATAAAAATAATAATCTACTGCCCTCTATGAAGTGTATTATTCGAACTCATAGTGAACTCACTGTTCATCGATATAATAATATCGGTTTCCTAAACACCACCAATATATTCGAATACGCAGTATTTTACCAAGAAACTTGGCAATTGGTTTGGGAAACTATTTCACTTATAGTTGTTGTTAATATTCTTGAGCGCAAGTGTGGAACTTATGAGCCCGATTACTTCGTCTAACTCCAATCTCATCGCCCCCAACAGTTTCTAATGTCCAAATCATGAGAAATGTCTAAATGAATTTATTTTTATAAATAAAAATGTATATGTAGTGCCAGTGCCAAGTTTTTTTAATGATTCTTTTCTTTACATGGATATAAATATTTTTGAAGCTTGGCCTATTAAAGCACTCGGGCATGGCTTTCTATAGGAGTACATTATTTGTAGATATTGAGCTGAGCTATAAACCGTGGTTTCATGGCGTTCATATACCAAATTACAAGGACTCGTTATATTAATAATATTTCGTGAACGCTGTTGGGACACTGGAACAAGAATAATTCTCCTTTCCGAATTAATAGTGGACATAAACGAAGCTGACGACACGCGCCGAGGGACACTACTAACATTATATGGTATCAACGCCAGAAATTATTATTACTTTACGCAGGGGGTGGATTGAAGGACACTGTTCAAAGTTTTTTTTCATTGGAATTTTGATTAATTTAAAAACAGTGCATGTTTGTTTCTTTAGTAACGCTCAGTCGAAGCCATAAATACAAAATTTTCCCTAGGTATAGACTTTCGTACTTACACGTTACTGGGGCGAAAGAGCGTGACCAAGACTCCCGAGTCATGTCTCGGAGTTGATAAGCAAGTAGCAAATTTTTAATCTGTCGGTGTCCGCATTGTGCTTAGAATAGTGAATGAAAAATTGATTCACTCTCTTTTTGCATATGATTTAAGTGATATCAAAAATTTATCCGCATAAAGTATTAAGTAATAATATACTTATATAACCTACTTTATATTTTTTATTTAGTAGTATTTAGTATTAAGTATTAGTAATAATACCTGTATATTACAAATGACATAAGATGGCAAGATTAGGCTTTTTGAAACACTAATTCGAACGATGAGTATTCTTTAGGCATATTTAATGTTAATATTCGAATCAAGAATGTCACCATTCTCATAAAATGCCTTGCAGAACTAAATCTTAGATTTCTCAACTTTAACACTTCTAAAATTCCATCCAGACAAATCAGGTCAAGTCGTCAAATTGATCAGTAAAATTTATAGTTCTGGGTGCTTGGCCATTAACTTTTATTGTCCGATGCATTTTATCTTTAGACTGATCGTAGAATCGTTCGCATCACTGTGCTCCAGTTAACCAAGTTTATTTATTAGTACCTAGACAGCGCACTGCGTCTTGCACTCATAAATTGAGCGGTCAATTGTACCCCCTTACAGAAAACACCGTGAAATGACAGCATGAGTGCTATTGTGTTGCAGCAATAGCATACATTGCCTCTGGTATGTCAGAGCCAATTTCCCTGTACTCTACCAATCCTTTATGTTAATGTTGGCAGTGCATTTGCAAGCACTTATGGCGTTGCTTGTGTTAAATAGCAACCTACCATCCAGTGGACCGTCAGCCTGCCTGACAAACCTTTACATACTTGTTACTTCACGACACTTCGAAAATAAACTGTTACGGAAAACGAGTCCGGTTTGAAATTGGAACAAGTCATTAGTTGAGCTTAGTGACGATTCCAGATGTTTTTCCATGTGATGTGCTCGTAAACGTTTTCGTAACGATGTGGTCACGTGGCACCTCGTGACCTCAAGTCTTATTCCGTTGTAGTGCACTCGACATTAGGCAACTGGCACCGGTGCAAAGTAGGGGAACTTAAGTTTTGCTCACATCCTAAAAAAAATTGAAATTAATCTTTGCTGAAGTAAGAATATCCGATTCAATCAATAGCCCCGAAAGAATTACGAATTTCATTCTGTTGACAAGATATTTCGCTTTGCAATTTGCCGAAAATGCGCTCAGGGAGTTATTATGAAAAAATAAATAACCTCGCCTCTCCAATAATGATTACTTGCGGCTTAATCCCAAAGGAGTGAGTGGGTCGAGTTGGCCGGAGTCGCATGTCGAAGCGCAACGACTGGTCAAGGCCGTCGTCAAAAATGAAATTATCACCTGATCATACAAAATGGTGGACTTAGGGTTTTATGTTACTTAACAATAACTTGAAATCGTAACGATACTGGGGAGAAGGGTGGAAATAAATCAATGAACCACTAGAAAATCAATCTATCAATCATGCCATCCATATTCTGCAAAGTGATAAATTTAATATCAATTTATTTCCCGGGAGGCAATAAGAAAAGGGATGGGATGGGTGTGGGGTAGAAGTTCACCCGGCGTTTCTGTATCGAATATTGACGTAATTACAGCCCAATGAAGTCCCGATGAGGCTTTGTGTGCGCCCGCGGAGACGAAGTGTTGTTTATTGAAAACACCCCCTCGCCCGACTCACCTTCGCCTACACGTCGACACGTAATGAAGAATTAATAGTGGCTAATTTGCTTCTATTTCACAGCAGCTCTCATTTTTTTAATAGAGATCTGCTTGATCAAGCGAATAACGCGTAAGGACGTGGCTTGGCAATAATAAATTTAAATTCATTCAAAAAATTTAGCAGTTTTAAATAAATTCTTTACGAGGTTATGGTTTTTCCAGATTTTTTTTTCCATTCTTGACATGAATTTTAAAAAATAAGAAAAAATGGCTATTTATGGTTTTTAAAAAACCAAATGCAAAATTAAAAATATTGATAAAACAATAATGATAAGTGTGATTTTTTACAGCTCAATATACCCACAAAACAGTTTCAATTTGATCTACCGTACCGTTTTTTTATTATTATTTGAAACCGTAGCTGCCAATAACCGTAGCTGATATAATCTTTGTTTTTGCCAAAAGATCTAAAATAAAATTAAAAAATATTTTTTTAAATAAAAAAAAAAAATTCAAATATTTTTTTCTTGATACTGCCATTTTTCGCTGAGATACAGAATTTCAAAAGTTACTAAAAAACTTCGGCTTCTGTTTCTACACCACCGAATGGATTTTTTAACGGTTTTAACTAATGGAAGTAGTGATAAACGAGGAAGGTTTGTTTGTATTAGGTATTTAATTTAAAGAAAAAAAACCGAGGCCATGCGAAGCTGTGGGCGGGTCGCTAGTAGGTAATAAAACTCCCAAAAAGCGGTTGCTTGCAGACAAGATGAGTAAATACATCAGGAAGACATTTAATTTTATAATATAAGGGTCATCGGCACCACGACACGGAAAATTCCGTCCATATTGAAAAATTCTTGCCTCTTACATAAAATTGTCTATGTTTATTGGATAAAACTGGCTGCGCCCCGCGGTTTCGCCCGCTTTTAAATCCGATAGTATAAAATTTTTCTCTATGATAAACGTGCAAACTTTCGTGATGATCAAACGGTATTTCAATTTAACGATTTCATCAAACGGAGTTAAAACAAACAAATAAACATCCATTTTTATAATGCACAGACTAGCTGTGCTCCGCTGTTTCACACCCTTAGAATACGTTAGCATAAAAACCCCTACTATACGTGCCAATTTCCATGATGATCGATCAATATTTGTGTTGTATTATAGTGATTTCATATATATATAGTCTTAAGATCCGACTTCACCAATCTGTTTACCAGAAGAAAAGTGTATTTCATCAATTATTATGTATGAGAAAATAAATCGCGATTGTGTTGCCTATTGAATGATGCTCATAGATATCCTTAATTAAAGGAAGGTCGCGCGCAAATGCTATGCTACGTCCTTCTCTATTACACTTGCTTGCTTCTCTGTCGTAGGTATATACTTGCTTGCTCCGATTTACAAATTTCAAAGTAATTTACCATTGAGACATTTTTGATAAAATGAAGATTTATAATTGAATAAGCAATGGGGATAAGTGTCTCATTGCAAAGTTGATTGAAACCTACATTGAGTCATGAAAGTACAAATACCAAATGGCACTAATTATATACTTAGTATAGGCTTCATCGTGCACAGGTAGTACGCGTATGTGGACAGATCGATTAAATTAACATTTCTCGCTACATCGAGAAATGTTATCGCGCTAATGCTTCGTTTCGTTCTTATGTGTATGAATTGTTCTTGTCATTTCAATAAAAAGTTTTTCTATCTCGTATCTGGGGTTTTATTTTCTGGGTCTTTTAGGACTTTGCTGACCACGCCGCGCGTTCTCCAAAGAAGCGAAGAACTCACCTATTTTCCTTCGTATTACGAATTCAAAATTATATTTATATTGTACACAAAGATATCTATTATTATAACTGAGGTAGACGAGGCAATACGCACCAAATCATGAATCGTTCAAACGGAGCTAATTCACACCGTTCTACTTACTCAATGTTCTGTAGAGCGCTGTGCGTAGCAGTCGTGGAAGGAACTGCGAAGAAGTGTTATTTTACGCGTAATAAAACGAATTACGGTTGCATTATTATCCCCTAAAAGTCTTTAAAAGTTTCATCTTGTAACAACAGTATTAGTTGTACCGTAAATATACAGAATTAATGCTTATTTTAATAATTTTATATAATATTGTATCAGTCTGTACTAGCGAGGGTTTGTTCCCGTATCGCCTCTGGTCTTGAAATTTCGACTGCATTCGGTACGTACCAGCAGTCTAACGCCCTATAGGTCATCTTTTTCGCTCTTGTTGACAATTAATATTTCTATTCGCGCTCGTTTACGTAGATATACTTTCTCTTAATATTATTTGGTAGAGTACACCACGTCTACCTCAGTTATAATAGAAGTCTTTGATTGTACGTAGTAAGTCACGAATAATATTGACGCTGTACTAAACACTGTGGTGGGAACTAGAAGCGTACATAAACGATAAACGATTCACTATTTCAATTGTTTCGCCAGGCAAGCTGATCATTTGATGGTTAGTTACCGTCGCCTATTATTAATTAACACAAGAAACACCACAGGCACTGCAATTGCGCTGCCGTCCTCAATAGGATAAGAAATAAGGAGACAAAAGAGGATTTAGTTGGCATTTTTTACTTACTCAGCGAAACACAATACACGTGCTGTTAGTAGAGGAGACCGTGAAGATCGACCTTCACCAATCTGATAACTCGATGAGACATTTTATATCAAGTATAATTTATAAATAAATATGCCTATAATGACTTGCCTATCGAAAAGTGTTCATAGCTATTTTTAATTTAATTCATTTTATTTCATTTTCTTTCATCACCGTCACTCTTTAGATAACCGAATGAGTTTTATCTCAACTGATAGTTTTTAACACAGAGAGTATGCCTAGGTAAGCTTGCCTACTTATTTCTGTGCATGGCTACCTGGCAAGCAGATGTGAACAGGTAAGTCAATATAGGTAACTACACCGATCTGTTAACCAATTGAAATTGATATCATAGTTAAGATATTTTAATTACAAAACCAATCATATAGGCTTGCCTGCAAAAAATCGTACATACAATATTATTGCCAAGCTATAAAGTTTTAGAATTTTAGCTATTCCGAAGGTGCGAGAGAGAAAGTAGAGCGTCCGAAGTCCGTGTGATAGAACAGAACAGGTCCGTGTGATATATCGGTGTAGTTACATATATTGACTTACCTGTTCACATCTGCTTACCAGGTAGCCGCACAGAAATAAGTAGGCAAGCTTACCTAGGCATACTCTCTGTCTTAAAAACTATCAGTTGAGATAAAACTCATTCGGTTATCAAAAGAGTGAAGGTGATGAAAGAAAATGGATTAAAATTAATTAAATTAAAAATAGCTATGAACACTTTTCGATAGGCAAGTCATTATAGGCATATTTGTTTATAAATTATACTTGATAAAAAATATGTCTCATCGAGTTATCAGATCGGTGAAGGTTGATCTTCAGCGGCTCTTAGACCATGTTAGTTTACGTTAGTATTTCGATCACCCGCGGTAAACGTCAAGAGAACGGTGGCTCTAGCATGAGTTTACGATACTACACTCGCTAGCGAGAGCGTAAAACATTTCTTCTTCTTTTTATATATAAATGGCGATTTGGCTCATTTTTTAAAATGGCCATTGTCCGCCAATGTCAAGTGGTTTGATTTTACGAGTTCCGTTGAACTCCGCCACGAGTTCCGTTGAACTCCGCCACGAGCTCCGTTGAACGGAGCCCGCTTGGAGCCCACGTCGTGTGGGCCTTCTTTGTCCCCTAAAAAACCAATCCGGCGGGACGAGCAAAGGCCGATGCGGGTAATAAGCACCGACCCCTGCGACCCGCTGGATTGCCAAGGGTAAGCCCCCCCACCACGACAAGGTCATGGCCCACCTAGGGGGGGCGTAAAACATTTATATGGAAAATTGATAATTTGACATTGACAGTTCACGATTTCCCATACAAAAGTTTTACGTTCTCGCTAGCGAGTGTAGAATTTGTGTAGTATCGTAAACTCATACTAGAGCCTCTGTTAGCAGAGGCCTATGTCACAGTGGACGCTTTTGGGCGGAGGATAATAATGATTTTGATGATCCTGTATAAAGGAATGGTTACTGCTCCGTACTGGTTAGCCAGTTTAAAACTGCGGAACGCACTGTGCCCTAAATTTTCAAGATTCTCGGTTTCGTGACAACCTCCAAAAATATATTATGTTTATTGAAATTATACATGTTTTCTTTTAACTTCTCCCAAGAAACTTAAACTCCTAAGTAAGTGAACTATAAAAACTTCGTCCTGATAAGTTATAGCAGCTTATTTTTACATGATTAGCACTTTCTTTTAAATCGACGAATTGTGGGTTACGTCACTTCGTGCGTGCGATAAGGAACAATAGACAAAACTTTTAAAAGAAAACGTGTTTCTTTTTTTACAAGAACTGTAATTACTGTAGCTTTGTACGAGATTTATACAGTCCATATTTTTTATTTTATCGATTCTCAGAAAGCGTATTGCAAATGTTCAGACCGTTACCGACCGTTTATTGCGTTGTAGTCTAAATTTATAATCACAACTGGCATTACTCGACTTTTAAATACACAAAAACGTTTAGGAGACTGAAAAAATCTGTTATTCGCATTTCCTCTGTAGTAAAGCAAAATTGGTAAAATATTAAAATAGCACTAGTACATTTTTTTCCATTAAAACTGCACACGCTCTGTCCAATTGGGAATTCGCACATCTGCTGCTGAACCCTGAAGACTGCTGTGCTGTTAATGTCGTCTGCAACCAAAGCTTTGTCGAATTACCTTGTGCTTGGAAAACGGCTTTCATTATTCACGTGATCTCTTGAAAGGGATTGTAGACGATGCTTACTTTTTCGAAGGGATAGAGCAAATGTATCAGTATAAAGTATCCTGAGTTACAAAAGCAGTGCGTTATATCGAAAGCTAAATCATAGAATATCCTAAAATCCTACTAATACTATAAATGCGAGAGTCTGAAAGAACGATTGTTACTATTTCACGCAAAAACTACTGAACGAATTTTGATGTAACTTTACAGTAATATAGCTTATATATCAGAATAGCACAAGACGCGGGCAAAAACTGGTATACTTATATACTATAGCTTTTGTCCGCGACTTCGTCCGTGCCCCTTTTTTCTAGGCTTTAAAATATTTATTCAATCTTTATTCCTCATATATTTTTAGTTGGATGTTGAATTTAATTTTTTATTTTTAGTTCATTCCCCTAGAACCCTACGTCGTTTTCTCTATCCGTGACGACGTGTATCCAAAATTTCATGATGATCGGTTGAGTAGTTGAGGCGTGAAAGCCAACGAACAAATGAACAAACTAGTTAAAAGTTAATAATAGCTACGAAAGCCAAGACAGTGAAATTGACTCTCATATATAAGACAAATATTCGTAATAGTAAATGTGAGTATAGGAAAATAAACAACAAATAAGAAAAAGTATCCCCCTCAAAGGGAGGTCCAAAATTGAAGGTATCGCGTGCTATCGCTCAATCTCGGGGATCCTCTCCCGTTCCGTATAAATGGGGAAGTAAATACGACATGAAGTCGGTCAATCTCATTCCGAGGTGTAGGGCGACAACGTCCTCCATAATGTTATTGTATTCGTGTAATTTTTATGCGACAATATGTTCTTTGTCTTGACATGGTGGATATCAGATAGTAAGTGGTGAATCATCAGAGATAAGCACCTGTCAAATTATTGTTGTGTCAATACACTTTTTGCCATTTCAACACTGTCTATAGAAAATTTTAGATTGCTGGTGGTTCATTTTATGATACGTGGCCATCGTCGCCTATTAAGACAAAGACATAGGGGTTAGGGGAATGAGCTGTGGCATCCTTGCTCACTCACCGAGACACAACAAAAGTGCTGTTACGTCACGGTCCAAGACTATTATATAAGTAGGTATATTGAGAGTATTCACGGTGGTCTTCTGTAAGAGAGTGTAATCCTGTCACTTATGCGCTCATAGACTTTGTACCCTTTTTTACTATTAAAAGAACAGCAGTGTGCGTTCATTATTATTTATATTTAAGTTACAACGCATTTTTATAAAGTTCCTTTCCCTCGTATAATGAAGAAAAGTAAATGTTTCATAAGTTCAATATTAATGTGGTGACCCTTGACCGCTGGAGATTGTCTACGATCCGATTTTACGGTCCCCTGTCACCGGCTCACATCGTTCTGCTTAGAGTCGCTCGAATCCCGGCTATCGGGATATTGCGCGTTAAAATCACGTAATAATATCATCTAACCTGGGTTCTTACTATATGTACTATAATATGTTTCAGAATACTTGTTGTTTTGTAGTTAGATAATGTCCAGCAACTGTAGTTTCGTCTTTGGTACATTTTATTTATACCAGCTGTTGTCGGCGGCTTCCCTCGCATTACCCATTGATAAATTATTTACATAGCCAGAAAAAATATTTAACTTAATCATAAGAGATCGATAATCGATAGAAGAACTAATATTATAACGAAGAGATGCTGGTAATTAAAAACGTTTTTTGAAACATATTTATGAAACGATTATTTGGATACATTGGGATACATGGTCGGGGAAAAGTCTTTTCGCTATGTATTGGTTGAAATTCAATAATTCAATAACATAAATTTCAATAATTTATGTTTATTACCTACGACTCTGTGCTATCTGACAGCTGTTTAGACCTGACGCCTACGAAGCGCCGCCTGGTGGCAGAAAAAGTATCGAAAACCCTCATTCGATTCTCTTTGTCACCCTACTCCATTTTAATATCACAATAATAAATGTAACACAGATTGGCGCAAAAATGAGAAAACACTATGAATATTCATAAAAGAATGCCAGATTCCAAATTCAAATGTATTGTTTTTTTTTTTAAATTGTTACAGTATTTATGGCCAGACTAAGTATATATTACGACAATTAGATACATGCATTGTAAGATGTACTCTTATATTAGTTTATATTTAATACTAACTGTGCCCGCGAATTCGTACGCGCTGTAGTTAGTTTTTTGAATATCCTACAGGTATCTTAACATTTTTCCAGGATATAAAATATCCTATATGTTAATTCGGGTAACAAACTATCTGTGTTCCAAATTTCATCCAAATCCGTTGAGCCGTTTTTGCGTTATTAAGGAAGAACCATACAAACTTTCACATTTAATAATATTGTTATGATTAGATTGAAGAACGTTAATTTATATTATTATAGATCGGTTTCGCATATAATAATACAATGTGGAATTATTATTATTATTATTATTACTATACCTATACATAATTTTTTACTACTGACAGAGCACATTGCGTTTTGCAGTCATAAACTGGGACAGCTCGTCTGGCGACAGTAACCACCTCCTTAAAGAATACCACCGTAAAATATTCGCATGTATGTTGTTGTGTTTCAGTGAGGTCGGAAGCGCACTCGGAGCACGTGTGGCGTTGCTTGTGTTACACATTAAAAAAACTTTTACATTAAAAAAAATCATTTTTTTTATGTAGGGCAATATGTCAAACAAAAAATAAAAAGTTCATAGCTTAATTGCGTTTCATTGTAATAAAATCGCGAAACTGGCGACTGAATGAAATCTTTAAAAAGTTTCCTCAAGTTCTTTCATTCTTTTTTCCTTCAAGGATCCTTTTTAAATAAATGATTATTACAAGTATCCATCAACTTCCGAGACCTTTTATTATTAAATATTTACGCCTTGTGATAATTTCATTACATTAATTTTTTTAGCATTTATATAGACGCCAAAACTTTTCGTTTCTCATTTGTTCTTCATTTTAAAACTAAGAAGTTGTGTAAGTTAAAAGTTGAACCAATGAATTGCATTAGTGCTTTTAGCATTGTGAAACCTAAAAGGTTAACGTAGTTCAGGAAAGTCGGCTAATTAGTTTCCTTATTGTAAATGCTGTTGCGGAGTAGGTCAGACAGTGCGCCAACCCCGAGTCGATATTTTATTTTTTAACAATCCAAATGTTTTGCATATAGTCTGTGTACTATTTTTATATAAAATAAATATTAATAAAAAAATGTTCAGCATACTACGGCGGATGTCACATCACTAGGGAAGTTATGCAATTAAATTTTTTCGATAAAGATTTTATCGTAGCAAAGAATTACGACTATTCAACGTAGCAATAGACAAGTCTACTCGTATTCCGTTACTTTGTATGTAACTGTTTCATTTTAAATTTTTTTTGAATAAATTTTTATTTACTACAGTTATTGTTGTAATAGAGTATTTGAAAGATTTTAGGAAAATATCTCAAATTGTTCATTATACCACAATACACTTGCAATTTGATTCATTCTTTGTGAAAGTATAATTTAAGTATAATTTAAATCAAAGTTTAAATTATAAATAAGACCGCCAAAACTCTAAAGACGCCATACACGTGGGTCACGTGATATCAATAGGTACGTCACTTGCTTGCAAACAAACATTTAGCTGTCAAATCGTTGGACATTTCTTGTGGGACATTTTGGGAATAGACCATCGAAATACGCTCATGTACTGTACACATCGACTGTAAACAAAGCAAATGACGCAACTATATGTCACCAATCGCGTGCGTTTTTAATTAAGTGTTCAAACATGAAAATTTAATTATTTTAATAACGATTTCTTATGAAAATTGTACATATTTTAAAATACTGTGTTAGTTAATTTGGTTTAAAAAATATTTACAGTTAGTCTAGTAACAATTTGTTTCATATTTTCATTATAGTTCAATACCGTATTACGATTGTGATGTTTAGTGTGACTAAATATTAACTCAACTTTTAACTACCTACTCTATGGATATTTCATAATCTTTTGTCGTGTGATATCTGAAATAAAAAGATTTATATTACACCGGGCCGTGGCCCGGTGTCGGGGGTAGTCAACGAGTAAAAAGAAGTAAAAGTTATATCACGAGAAATTAATTAATCATGCGTAAACTGTGGACTGATTCGGATGAAATTTGGCATATCATGTCACGGAGTAAAACATTTGATACTTTTTATGTATGTAATACTCAACCTGTGGGATAATAAACTTTTGGATGGCTCCAAAAAGGCCTCTCTTGGAAATGTTAAAACTACAACTGCAATGTTTCAATATTCAGATTTAAAAAATTTTAATCCAACCCAAAAAGCTCGTCCGCTCTAAAAATCCGCTCTTTGGATCCTCTGCAATAAAATTCCTTTTTTGGCTTATTATAATTGTTGAAATTTAAATAGGGGATCGGACAAATTTTCAGAAAGTGTTTTAAATTCATGGATATTTATTCCCATAAAAATACTATTTTATTTATTTATAGCCTTTTAGGTACTCAAAATCATGTTTTAATATTAGTCCAAGCGCCAGAGGTTTTTTTTTTGAAATGTACGGGACCGGCTATTTTTTTTTTTGGAATATGTACAGGGGTGTCCCCTGATTGTAAATCCAAGTTGGCGTCATCGTGGGGGGTGACGCCAACTTGGATGGTGTTTCAGTATAGATTAAAAATATTGTAAAAAATAAAATTTTATTTCTTCATTTAAAAATATTGAAATGAATTATATTAAATTATTATTCGATAAATAATCGTAAAAAAATATATATTTTCTTTCTAAGTTACATTTTAGATTTTAATCTGATTACTGTCCGATCCCCTATTGTGTCGCAGACGTGACTGTTGTCTGATTAGAAAGCTCAAGATTTTTCAACGCACTTTGGAAACAGAGTCCGTAATGAAGGAATTCGTAAATTAACTAAAGTATCCGTAAATTAACTAAGTATATGGCTCAAAGAAGTGGCATGCTGAATGAGTATCACTGATGTATATTATCAATGGACAGGTCACATAGTTCGCAGAAGCGAAAACTGATGTGGAAGAAAGGTTCTCGAGTGGACCAGGATAATCTGAGCTGGATGGCTCCTCACATCTGCGGCTAGTAACACGCTGGCGGTCTATGGGCCAGGCCTATGTCCAAGCACTGGGCGTCTGTTCGCCGTTCATGATGAGTGATAATAAGCTACGCGTAATTTAGCGGTTAATTACCTCGCCAGAGCAGAGTGAAATCAATACATATTACAAGATAGTTTTTCAAACCAGACCGCAACTGTAGGTATTGCATAATTTTATCTAAACCACCTATAGTGGAGCGCCCAGGGGTTTTGACCTCGGAAAATGGTTACAGTGAATGAATTTTTTTGGTTGAGGTGGCATTTTATTTTTTATACTATAACTTGCAAAGTTTACCAAAAAATTTTTTGTGCTTTTAATTATTTAATTGAAAAAAGATAAAAAATTAATATTCCAGCATATAATTTAACTTCAAATAGCATTTTTTTATGTATACGTCGAATTTGACTCGAATACGTATAGAAAATCATCTTTTGGAGATACCTGTGTTTATGAAGGGTCGTAGAGACCTTGAGTCGTGAACGGGAAGGAGAGAGGGAAGGTTGAAGGGACGGCAGCGGCAGTTGCAACGTGCAACTAAACGGACATTTTCTGGATAACTTAGTTATAAATGACATGTGTCCTGTATATGTTGTTTATTTAAAAGTGAAAATTGTGTGATTTTACGACAATTTACTATAATGTTGCTAACGGGAAGTTTTATTGGAGACGATTTTTTGGTGTTGAACTTTTGTTCAAGATTTTTTATTTCTTCGTGTTGTAATAAGGTAATTTGATTTACAAGAATCAGCAAAAATATTTAAAAATGTCAATGAAGACTCCAATAATATATTTCAAGCAGGTGTAGCATGTATTTTGGCTTTGTATGGAGCTCCGGCAAAAATTAAAGACTTAAATACATTGAGATACAATTTTTTCATTAAAGCTACAACTGTTATGTCATTACCACTACAACTGATGTTGTCATTACCACTACAACTGATGCCGCATGCCTGAAAAGAGTGTACCTGCAAACCCAGATATGGTTAGGAAACGACGTAAATATTGGAGATTGGGGGTGGGAGTATCTCAATAACACGTTTATCCCAGTAACGATGAACCAATTACCAGCACCGGATAATCTACTGCAAAAGGGTGCTTATCTTAGCTTGTGGTTGCAGGAAGAGTGGTTTATATTGTAGTGTAGCATGTTTACAGTGCAACGGAAATAGTTGCCCTTACTTTACCTACCATTAAAATAACTGAAGTGGAAGAGAATATTTGATGCAGATCAATAATGTAAAATGCCTACATAAACCAAAATTTTATTTTTAAATGTTACTTTTTTTTCGATTTTCCTTGAATTACTCCATTTTCCCACTTATTATGCTTATAGAACAATATACATTAACTTAATTTTGATATAAAAACCATTTTACAGCCTAATATGCCTCCATACATTTTGAATTATTAAATTATCCAATTTTTTTTTTAAATCAAAAGCACAAATTTTCAATAGGTAAACTTTTTTATTTATGTTATTAGCTAAACATTCCATTTTTTATTTTATTTTTTCATCCACTGTAACGGAAGTCCGAGGTTTGTATGATTTTGACGCTCCAGGCGCTCCACTACTATTGTATATTGTATTTTCCAAGCTATATATAAAGCGTTTGGCGAGAGTACGTAGTACAATTTAACAAATTGAAAAGAACGTACCAAAAAAGAGAATTTATGTAATATTCACGGAAGTAGGTACCGCACAGCGGTGGGTCAGCGTGTGTGTATGTGCAATTTGTTGCCGAATAACTATATGTAAGGGGCGGTCTGTGTGACCCAGCGTGCAACAGGGCCAAATTTTTAAAGATCATCTACACCACCATTTCATATAAACACGATGTTTATATCTTTACATATTGCTGTCCGCCTGTCTGTTTTTCTCCGCCAACTTCTTTTAAAGCACCCAACCGATTTTGATACGGTTTTCACTAATAGAAAGAGCGATAAACGAGGAAGGTTTGTCTATATAATATGTAAAAAAAAGCATTCGTGCGAAACCGTAGGTTTGTCGCTAGTTGATTATATAAATATGTTATGAAAACATTTAAAAACAATTCGTCACCATTAGCAACAGTTAGCTTTCCAGTTAATATCGACCTATTGTCTCAATATTTTTAATGAATACATAAGTTTTGAATGGTTTTACTATTTTCATAGTCTAATCAGATAACTGTTGTCTTTTTTTAAATTATATGTACTTTATCTTAATATTTTATTTCATATTAATATTTTATTTATTCTTATGGTTGAACCTTAATTGATTAGTTTACGTCCAAGTAGTTCTGAGGTTAGTATAATTATAAATAATTACAATAATTTAAATCCTTCATCAAATGTGTTTTTATGTGCAGCGGATTTAGCTATTTATGTACCTATCCAGACACCATTTTTCGATATTTTTAGCGATTCTTGCGATGGTAAAAATGTATTTATGTGAAAATTTTGTATTGGGCTGCCCAGTTTTTATTAGCTATCTTTAGAGATGAATACATTACCTTTTATTTTATACCATGGTATCTCTACAGTTGTGCTTCCTGGATATATAAATGGTACCGAAAAACCATTGATATTTGTGAATACGTCCTTAACTGTAATATTTTCTCCTTAAAAATTTGAAATAATTATTATTATGATTTTGTTATTAGTGTTTCCGGACTTACTACCGCTGCTTTCCCGAACTCGTATTGTATAGCCAAGTTTCATACTCTATGGGTTTCTGCGTCTATCAAATACCAATTTGCCCCGAGCAATGTCTGGAGCTTGCACTCGCCTCGATAAAATTAACATGTTCGAATCAATTAGATACAGCCAGCAACTCCTTACAATGATGTTTTTTAATTAAACTTGTTATTCATGATAGGGTTTATAAAGCTCTATGATTATTGAAATTATAGGAATCTTTTTGTGTTTTGTTGGATTTTTCTATATTTAATAGATACGCGGTAGTTTTCGAATTTCGACCACTCGGAACCTTGTGTTAATGTGAAAAAAAAATGTTGTTACCTACTGTTTGTTCGTGATGAATGTTGTCCGTGTGAATGACAAGCGTCGACGTCCTGTTGACGTTGATACCTAATTGCGGTGTCACTTCAACTGTTCAAGTTTGGAGTAGGTACACATTGAATTTGTTGATTTTACTTACTGAATCAGGATTTATATATTACTAGCTGAGCCCGCAACTTCGTACGCGTGGTATTCGGTATAGTGCGTAACTTTTTTGTTTTTAAACCGATTGTAATGAAACAAACACTGAATGTTACGGGAAGCTTGCTACAGGACATTAGTGAAAACCGCATTCAAATCGGTTGCGCCGTTTCTGAGATTAGAGTGCACAAACGCACAGACAAACAGACAGAAATTCTAAAAACTATTTCTTTGACCTCGGTAACGTAAGTAAAACGTGTATAAATTGTTTTTTTGATAAAAATATTTAATGTGCAGACACGGCTCGTTTACTATTAGCTAGCAAACCCGAGTTTCAATTCGAGAAAACTTAGTATTCTTCGAAAACATTTGAAGTCCTACCGATTCGTTATAACTTATAGTATTATAAGTCCATATGTATGTATATACATATGAGTCCATATGTATGTATATACATATGGACATCTAAACCATACCTTCTCACATATAGAAGAGGCCCGTGGCTCCAGTATGTTCTCCTACGGAATTAATGTATTCCAATTGAATCCTAAATGAAATTGTCCTATTGTATTTTATGATGATAGACACATCTCGCGTACATAAGCATGTACGAGTACGAGCAGCGTTAACTGCTCATTTTTTTTTAATGTTAAGATCGACATATTATACGCTGACGATCCACTTGACCAGTGGCTACTGTCGCCTACACAAGCAACGCCACAGGTGCTACAAGACCATAGTAGGATTAAGGATTATTATATTATAACGATATAATAACGATATTATATTGCTTCGTGTATATTTTTTTTAATCGACTTAACTTAGTCTTTTAAACTGATTAGAAATTGTGATTTTGTTAGTTCTTTCGGGCGAAAAGATCTTTCTCTCGCTTGTACATTTCACTTCATTTTCAGCGAACTTAAACAAAAGATGTTTGAAAACGCCTCTCTGTACTCTGTACCCAACTCGGCGACAACGGATAGAACGAAGAGCTCGTATTGACAGACAAAGTAAATTGGGACTCTTTGAAATTCAAACAAAACGGTGAAAGTATTTAGAAGGATTTGAATTAATTTATTTTGTTGCGTGATATGCTAAAGGGAATAGGGGTCCTAATTTGTAAATCGCAGAAATTTGGAAACTGCTTCTCCAATGTTAAGAACTCGCTCGCTTTATCGTCATCAGAGGTGCCTAGCTAACTTCTGCGGTTTATACATACTTATAAATAAAATATTTAAACGATAGAAAAATAAAACACTGGAAATTTCTACTGCTATAGAAAAACAGTAAGTGACGACAGTACCTTCAATTCATCAAGGATGTCTCTTACTCTTTATCCTAACAGGGTCGGCAGCTCCTTGCGTCCCCTTAGTGTTGGTTATGTTTTTATAGGCCATGATGGCCCCCTACCATCAAGTAAGTATGCGGTCTGCTTGCCTTCCGCCTTTTCTCATGAAAAAGCACTAAAATTGTACTGGGGTCGACTCTAGTTCTTTTCCAAGAGTGACCTTGCTAGGATTGAAACCGTGCATCCTAGCAGAAAGCAATAAACGGACTTGACACATTTGTATACCAAATAGTCACAGTAGTTATAGTTGAATAAATTTGAAATATCCTTTTCAGGGCGGCTGCGGATGAGTGGCGTGTAGGTTAGCGCGCACCCTGGAGCCCCACAAAGGTCCACGTAAGTAAAATTCTACTAAGAACGCCACCGCTTCTTGTTATATTTTTGTGATAAAGCTTAGCTTATAGGCTGACTGTACACTTAACGCTAGGTGGCCATAAATGCAAGGAATAAACGTGACCTTTGAACATTACTGGTATTCCTTATTTAATTCCTTAGCAAACTAAAGTGGCATTCGGCAGATCATACACGCAAAACGGACTACTGTTACGGGTGAAAGGTTCTCGTGTGACGGTCATGTAGCAGGACAGGTGGTCCGACTTGTCTGACTATGTCCAGCAGTGGACTTCTGTCGGCTATTAAAGTTGATGATGATTAATATGATTACTAACGGACCAAAAAGCAATATATATTTATTACTCTTCACGCAAAAATTACTGAACAGGTTTTGACGAAACTATAACAGGGGTTCATAAACTTTTAAGATAACGGAACACTCACCAAATCGCTTTTATTTTACGGAAACCCATATCACAAATAATTACAAAATTCCCGCGTTTTACGCAACCCGTTCCGCTGCTTCATAGTCCGGGCTAAATTCTCGCTAACAATAACGGGCTGTTTTCATCGCATATTTAAGTGTGGTATTATTTAACAGCCAAAATAAATGATTTCGCGGAACCCTAGGTCCGGAACCTTTATAGTCTTAACTCTAGGTTCTAAAAACTAGTCTTCTATAAGGGGGAGTATTCTTTTTTTGACTGCGAAAGGTGCTTTAAAAAAACATTATAGGGATTATTTTAAATGTAAAATTTTATATTTAAATAGCCGATGCACGCAGTTTCGTCCGCGTGGACTTCATATTAAGATTTGAATTTTAAAAAATCTATATACCTAATATTGTAATACGTAAACAAAAAATAAAATGTGTAGGTAATTAATAAATCTAAACGTAGGGTTGTTCGCTCACACCGCGGCATTTTTTTTTTACTTTAACCTTGATTATGAAACTATTTAGTTGGATAAGGATTAAGATCATAAGAATGTCATTATCTTTTGATTCAATCCGTTATCACCCGTTATTTTAATTCGACAAATTTGAATAAAAAACGGCTATAATAGTTAGAGACATAGCCTCGCGATTTTTTTTGTGGGTAATGATGAGTACTATAAACATGTAGTAATATTTTATGTAGCATTAGTAATCTTCGCAGCGTAATGACATTTGTAAGCAAATTTTTGATACCTTGGGTTACATTATTCTAATTTTCGTAGGATCTCCATTTTATTTGATAATGTACTCTCCGATAATGTATGTTTCTTGAGGTGAAAGAATTTTTAAAATCGGTAAAGTACAAAAAAATCAAATCTTTCCTATTTGTAATATTAGTGTAGATAGAAACTCTTTTGAATTTCTCAAATATTTGACTTTTGAAGGTTAGCAAAGCTATGTGCAATTTATATGTGATACAAAATGATTCCAGTGGTGCGGAGGGCGTGGCGGTACGATGGACGACGCCGGCAGCAACAAGCAGCGGCAAGCGACGCGAGTCTTCAAAAAGAGCTCACCCAATGGCAAGGTGAGTTCAACATATTCACTATTTTTAATAATTACAGTATATCTTTACTCTTTCCGCCTAATGTAGCCATCTACAACAATAAAATGATTCCAGTAAATAAAAATTAAACTTTGTATTCATTTATAGCTTTGTTATATTTAAGAGGACGGAAATTGGGCTTCACATAAATAATAATATAGATGTTGTTGGCCCTTCTGAAATCTTTGATATTAAAAACATCAATTATATACGTAATATAAATAACTAAGTACGTTTTGAACGACGATAGGTATATTTTGAAAACTATGAAATTGATCTCTTGCGAAGCGAAACTTTGTGAAGAGGGATGTATACATATATGAATGCGCCCAGAGAAAAAAACTGGTTTTAATGAAATTTTTAAGTGTTACATTTAATAGTAATTTTATATATAGTTCATACATCAGATTAACACATGGGCTATAATACAATGGCTTTTGCCCGCGACTTCGTCCGCGGTCTTTTTTCTTAGGTGTTAAATTTATTCATTCTTTATTGTTCTTATATATTTTTGTCAGGCGATGAATTTGTTATTTTTATTTTTAGATGATATCTCGGGATCAGTACTTTTTTCTGTATGAAAGGTACCCCATATCGTTATCCTTACCTGACAACGTGTATGCCTAATTTCATTATCGGTCGAGTAGTTAAGGCGTGAAAGCGTAATAAACAAACAAACCAACTCACTTTCGTATTTTATAATATTAAGTTAGGATGATTAAAATGTTATTCCTTTGACTGTTTCATGCTACTTTGATCTGATTAAAAGTAAAGCCTAATTTTTAAAAAATATGTAAACTCAATTTTGATCAATTTTAATCTATAATTTTTTTGTTTTGCATAAAAAATAACCGGATGACAATGATAAAACACAAAAAAATATTCGCATTTAAATTTTGCCGCCTAAACACCTATACGCCGACACGTGGTCTGTATGACTTCATATTACTTAAACATAATAAAACTCATTTGTGATAGTTTTTTCCAAAGTCTCTGTTTACTAAGGTATTCTTTAAAATTACAGGTTGTTATTATATCGATATATCTATATTGATAAGTAGCTATCTACATTGACAGGAAGCCTGAGTCTATGTTATTAGTTCCTACAAAAGGTAATTCCTTGACAAATTTCGTTAGTGCTCCGTCGGCGCTCCCTATCAGCTCCTCACGGGATGCACGTGTTATTTAAATTGTTCAGCTCACCAACCGAACCCTATTAATTGCCGATAACTATATTGCCGGCGTTCAGCGGCTGCGGTTAATTGTATGTACCTTGAAAACACTTTGAACCTTATCCGCTCCAGCCTGATGCGGTTTCTAAGAGTAGACTATTTCATTTCCTCTTGAGAGCTCTTGAAACGTTTTTTTAAGTGGTTTATTACGTTTATTTCAGATCACAGTATACTTAGGGAAGAGAGACTTCGTAGACCATATCACACATGTAGACCCGATTGGTACGTATTTATCTTATTATAGAAGAATAAGTAGATTTTCAGCATTGTACATTTATTACAGTCAAATTATTTTGTCGCCATTGCATTGATTTTCGTACTCAGTTCCCAAAAATATTGAAGAAAGTACACATTTGTATTAACAGGACCAAAGAAAGCACCACAACTAGTTTAAAACACGTTACAAATGCCAATAATTTTTAAACCAGGTAACTTAGATTTTTTTTTTTTTTTGTTAGGTCTTATGGTTTGGTCTATCGGGGGTTTTCGGCTTGACGTCGACTTCTGGGACATCCTGTATAATACATATAGATAGTGTCATTTATTCGATGGTGTCATCGTGGGTGTGGGCACCTTATCAATGATCTTCGGTTAATTTTATTTTTATGTATTTTAAGAACCATAACGTTATTTGTGAACATACCATTAAAGTAGTTTTAAGTTGCATTATTTTCTCTTTATAGTTTTTATTTATAACACAAACAAAAATGTTCCTGTTCAGCTAGCTCCAAGATGTCTTACTATTTTTGTCTATAAAAGTCGTCAGACAGGCTGACGGTGCACTCTGTCATCGTCTTATTAACATTATTAATGCCACAGGTGCTGCAAGTACGCTGCCGACCTTAGTAGTATAAAGGATCAAGGAAATGGACTCTGGCATCCGTTGCTCAGTTACCGGAATACAACAGCATAAATCTAAAGTATCACTGTAAAGTGATCTTCTGTAAGACGGCGGTTACATTTGTCAGACTGGCTAACCAATGACTAACGGATCGCAGTACGCTCGGTCATTACTGTCAAGAATTATAAGTCTTATAGTGCCATACAGTATCCTAGACTTGTAATACCGTTTTGTTTTGCAGACGGAGTGGTACTGATCGACCCGGAATATGTGAAAGATAGGAAGGTGTTTGGGCATGTACTGGCCGCTTTCAGGTACGGACGCGAGGACCTCGACGTCCTCGGGTTGACATTCAGAAAGGATCTGTATCTCGCTGCTGAACAGGTAAGGAAACAAGCAGTATTGCGCTCACTCTCTTCACTACTTCCTTTCATTTCATTTATGCACTCATCACACTATAGTGTAGTGTCTTTCCATGTGTATTTTGATGTGATGTTTGCATTTTACGAGGGGCACACTGAAATGATCGGGAATAAGAAAAACCACATGCACGGTATAGCTAAATTGTATTTTATTGTTTTTGGAAGTATTCTCCGTTCAACTTAATGCACTTTTCCATTCGTGCAAACCAATCACTAAAACAGTAATTCCAGTCTGAAGTTGATGTTGACAAAATGGCTGATTTGTACGCTTCCACAGCTGCTTCGGGGTCTTCAAACCGTTGGCCGCGTAATAAATCTTTCATACTAGAGAATGTAAAGAAATCGTTTGGGCTCAGGTCAGGACTGTACGGAGGATGGCTCATCAGCTCAACGTTTTCCTGCTTCAAAAAATCATTTGTCTTCCGAGCAGTATGGGAGCTCGCATTATCGTGATGTAAGATGATGCGACGTTTCGGGTTATTTTTTCGGAGTTCGGCTATCATTTCTGGCAAACAAACCGTGATATACCACTCGGCGGTAACCGTTCTGCGTTCCTGTAAAGGAATTGTAGCAACATGCTCCTTTTTCGAGACAAACGTAGCGACCATTTTCTTTGACATGCTGCGGGAGCGAACCACTTTCGTTGGCTTGACCTCGTCTTCGAAGACCCAAACTGCTGACTGATGTTTTCTTTCAGGTTCGTATGAATAAATCCATGATTCGTCACCTGAGACGATATTATAAACGGCATTTGACTTCCCTCCGTTGAAGCGTTGCAGAGTATTCCGGCACCAATCTACACGAGCCGCCTTTTGCTCTTCGGACAAATTGTGGGGAACCCAGCGGGAAACTAGCTTTCTTACACACAGCTCATTATGTAATATCGACTGAATTGCAGTCATTCCGATACTGATAACAGCCCGAATCTGCTCGTATGTCACATGACGGTCATCTAATATAATAGTTCGCACAGCTGCGATGTTTTCAGGCGTGACCGCTGTTCTTGGTCGACCTGCAGAAGAAACAGTGCTGAGCGACACACGACCGCGTCGGAACTCGGCATACCAGTGGTATATTGTCGTTTGACTCGGTGCTTCAACATCATAAATCGAAACAAGTTCGCTGAGACATTTATCTTGAGATAAGCCGCGACGATAAATTATGGCACGGAAATGTTCACGCGTGAGCTCCATTTCTGTTAACGACGTGTCAACTTTAAACCAACATAGTTTTTGTTTCTAATAAAAAAATTTAATTGTTTGAATGTCATTAAGATTCTAAGGGGCCAGTATTAAAATTCTAAAAAAGGTTTTATTGTAACTCAATCCGAAATATTCTATTCCCGATCATTTCAGTGTGCCCCTTGTATTGGATTTGTTTTTTCATTCTACGTTTTTTTATTACCACTATAAAAATTTCCCATCTATATAAATATAATAAAGTTGTAGCCAAGTTCTTGAGGAAGGTTATATGCTAGTTTAACAACCCTACCGCTCATAGGAGCCGAGGAATAAGAAAGAACGCTAGAAAGTGATTACTAGGCAATAGAGTTTGTTGGTGAACAAGAACAAGCCCGAAAGAAAAAAGAGAGAATAATTTTTCTTTTATCTGATCCACCTGCGAACCCACACCGTTTGAAAAAGCACAACATTACTACCTGGAGCCCCAAGAGGCTCCAAGGTAAAATAATGTACGAGTGGTTTTTAATGAAAGGCATATTCGAGATATGTGCTTTCGTATAAATTATTTGAGAATGGAATTATTAAGCGAATGAATGAATTTCAGCGAGTAAAGTTGTCCCCTAACAGATATTCCCGCCGACGAGCGCTCCGAAGCGGCCTCTGACCAGACTGCAAGAGCGGTTGGTGCGCAAGCTGGGCCCGTCGGCGCACCCGTTCTACTTCGAGCTGCCTCCGCACTGCCCCGCTTCGGTCACGTTGCAACCCGCGCCCGGCGACACCGGCAAGCCATGCGGCGTTGATTACGAGCTCAAGGCGTTCGTAGCGGACACGCAGGATGACAAGCCTCACAAAAGGTACGGAATCGTTTGTGAACTGTCAATTCCAGAGTTTTTTATGTAGACAACGGGCAGGCAGGCGCTTGATGGTGGGCGTATATGTGTAGTAAGTGCGCTGCCGGTTTTAGTAGGGTAAAGGGTAAACGCGACATTCCAATTCACTCATTGAAACACAACTGCATACTTGCTATTATTTTACGGTCTGTTAGGGAGTGCTTACTGCTGCCAGACGGGCTGATAAATTCGTGTCTTTGAAATGCTATATAAAAGTGTATCTATACGTATATAAAATTGTAAACGAGCCGTGTACATTAAAGATAAAAAAAAATTGTACACGATATTACCGAAGTCAAAACAATAGTTTTTAGTGTTTGTTTCATTCCAATCGGTTTACAAACAAAAAAGTTACGCGGTATACCGAATACCAGGCGTACAAAGTTGCGGGCTCAGCTAGTCAAATGTCAAGGTCGACAGACAGGCTGACGGTCCACTTGATGGTAGGTGACTACGTCGCCTATAACACAAGCAACGCCACAGCTGCTGCAAGTGCGCTGCCGACTACAGTAGGATTGGATAAGGGATTAGGAGGGGATAAGGCTCTGGCATCCCTTACTCACTCAGCGAAACACAACAGCACGTATATGCTGTTATTTCACGGTGGTATTCTGCAAGGTGGTGGTTACTGCCGCCAGGCAGGCTGCCCAAATGATTGCGAACGCTACCACTACTTTTCAAATCCAGACCAGAGTCAATTTTGAAAATTACATTAAAATTTCCAAACTTTAACCCGCCGGGAATCGAACCCGGGGCCCCTGAAACGTTAGGCAAGCACCCTTGCCACTCATCCTTACTTATTAAAACAAGTAAGAACTATTTTCAAAATATGTACGTAAAAACTATAGATAGAAACTAGACCATTTTGTGATTATTCAATAGACATCCTTTTAAAACGCAAACATGGTCACATAAAATCCATGTTATAATGAATTTTTGATCGCCATTCCACCATTTTAGTGTTGAGGTTTATACTTCAGTTCAGATAATCCAAAATAAATACATTAAATATTGGGAAAAGGTAGCATTACATTTCTTTTTCAACATTACATGTTTACATAATTTGTTTGGACGTATGTGTCGTTGGCTAGATGCTCTTCTCATATTTTTTGTCCACATGAATGTAGTTACTCTATAATTTGATTGAACTCTTCATTATAATTAAATAAAAGTAAAAAAGTGTGTGTGTTAGCTCCGACGCACAACTGGAGTTTACTCCTTTAATTTTAAATGTATAAAATTAAATGTATAAACTTTTCCTCGTGTCAATAGATAAATGGATACTTAATTACTTTATATTATTTAGTTACATTCTGCATACTCCGATGTCACGTGTTCCAACAAGAGTTATGTTAGTTATGTTCGGTATACACAGATGTCACTACGTTTTACAAGTTCAAATAGTTAATTTTTTCGACGACAGATGTCGCTGTCGCAGATTTGTTTTTATAAGCCCAGAGAAACCCTCTGGTGTTTCTTGTTACACATACAATAGAATTAGGGAACATAAATACATGCGTCAGCTGTCGCACAGATGTCAAAGTGACAGACAACGTAACACTTTTTAGCTACGCTATTGGGATATTGGGAACTTTATATGAAAATCGATTCTTGGAGTAAACTCCAAAAAAAACTATTAACTGAAAATTAAACAAGAAATTTAATTTTATGTTCCGTTTTTTCTGATCATTTGATCAGTACAATACAAACTAGGCCACAAAATAATACTGAGCAGTATATACCCAGAATTATTTAACAATGATATGTATATTTTCTTTGTTTTACAATTAATTCCCATGATGTCATGTTTTCTTTTTATTTTCTTTCAGAAATTCGGTACGATTAGCAATCAGAAAGATAATGTACGCGCCCAGCAAACAAGGCGAGCAGCCCTCCGTAGAAGTGTCAAAGGAATTCATGATGAGCCCCAATAAATTATATTTGGAAGCTTCCCTTGATAAGGTCTGGATATTAATAAATATCAACTTTTTACTGAATTTACTTTAGCAATTATGGAAGAAAAATAATCTTTATCTTGTGCTGTCAGAGATTTTCAAGTTATATGATTGTCAAAGGAATCTGTCGAATTTGATTTATTTTTACAGACAACTGACATTTGACCGAAAAATGGACTTTTCAAGTTCATAACTATTTTCACAAAAAATGCTCGGGTCTCCAGGAAAAGTTTTATAAAAGTTTTACACAAAA
This sequence comes from Bembecia ichneumoniformis, assembly GCA_910589475.2. Taxonomy (NCBI): domain Eukaryota; kingdom Metazoa; phylum Arthropoda; class Insecta; order Lepidoptera; family Sesiidae; genus Bembecia; species Bembecia ichneumoniformis. Next base: position 3,450,342 of record OU342520.1, read on the forward strand.
TTATCAAAATAAAGAATATCATGTTTCACGAGTTGCAGATTTGGTAACAACAAAGGAAATTACTTTTAAAAAAATAGATTCGGTGTTTAAAACTTCTTTCATTGCTATTAAAAAAGTAAAGTTACATCACATTATATAATAACGACTGAAATCTAATAGAGACTAGCTTTTTCTCGCGACATCATTCGCCTGTCTTTATAAATTGTAGTCTATGTGATATTCTGACATATTAATTATATTACTGTACTGTAAAGTTTCATCAAAAGGCATTCAGTAGTTTTTATGATCAATTAAACAAATGAATAGATACAAATGTTATATTTTTCAGACAATATTAGAATGTTGCCTTTCGCCCTAGTTTTAAAAAACGGCTTTTTAAAATTTTTATTAAATTTGACGAATTTTGGCAAGAATATATTTTCGGAAATAAATTATTATTATTGCTACCTACATATGTCTATGCCAAAAAATGCCATAGGTGTATTTCGTACGATTAAACAACGCGCTGGAGACCCAGTTTTAAACAGTTCCTATTTAAAAAAATACACACTATGCCTATTATGTATGTAGGTATTAGGCTTTGTTTATTTTGTGTTGACTGTAGATTATTTTAGTTATATACTTTTGATTTACATTTTGCACACCAAATGTGGTGTAGTACATGCTGGAATGTTATTATTGTAAAATCTGATTATACAATTGAATTTCAGGAGTTGTACCACCACGGTGAGAACATAGCCGTAAACGTGCACATAGCTAACAACTCGAACCGGTCAGTGAAGCGTATCAAGGTGTCGGTGAGGCAGTTCGCGGACATTTGCCTTTTCTCCACTGCACAGTACAAGTGCACAGTCGCCGAGGCAGAGAGCGAGTCAGTATACATTACATACACAGATTATAAAGACTATGTTGTTACATACACTTTTTCAAAAGTAGGTTATTGCGACAAACACAGATAAAAGTTGAAAAGTACCATAAGAAACTTTAATTTTTTGTAACCCGGTCACATTATCTCTGCAACTCGCTGGAATGCGGTGCCTCTAATCGCGTCAGTACGGTTGCTCAGTAACAGCTGGCGCCAAAATGACGTCATCGACGCCAGGTGCATGCATATACTTTCAAATTTGTTTATTTTAAGTAGATTTATGTCGAATCACTCCCAACATTCTCGGTATTGTCGGAAATGGAGAGGAAAAAATACCATCATCACCTGTGCCCAATTTGAACAGGGGGATGACAATACAAATTCTAAACCTAGTTATTAGGTTAAAGTTATAATTTTTTAATTAACCATTTTCCATAAGCCCTATTTTTAACAATTGCCTGGGATGTAAATAGTTACATCGTCCAACCGTCACCCAATAATTTTGTCAGGGACAATTTTTGTCAAAGTTGTCGTCAGTACCAGAAATTGATACTATATTTTAATTGTTCCAAGGCAAGGACTATTAACACTTTTTTTAACATCCTCATTGATTGAGCCTGACTGTTTATTGTGTTCTGCATTAACTCCGAGCTATCAGATTATTAAGAAATAATCTGTGTTCCGCGGTTACTCTGTTACTCGTCTATTAATCTGTTTACTCGTCTCTGCTACGAAGGGTTATAATGTTCCTCAAGAATGGGACTATCAAATGCATTTTTTTAAATCCAACTGGAAGATCCAGAGTTTAACGTGTTCAACGAAACAAACAAACTCTTCAGCTTTATTATATTATTAGTATAGATTAAAATTTATTATTTAGTTACATTTAAATTAAATTAGTTCAACCAGGCTTTAAGCTATTTTCAGAGTGCAACACCGAGTTTGACATTAACACATTTTGGATACTTCGATACATTTAAAGAAGAGATTATTTGGACTTTCACTGATATTTCTTATTCAGGGAACCAAAATCGAACGACAAGACAAAAATAAGTTTACCATTTTTTGGAATGTTAAATAAGAAATTAAAATCACAGCTTCTGTAAGTAAGTGTTTGAGTGTGGTTAAGTGCATGTGCGGAAATGGTTGGATTTTTTGATGAAAAGTGAGATTTAATTATTTTTATTTTTTAATTAACAAAGGAAATTGTGTTTTTTTTTGTTCTGGAGAGTTTGGCATACGTTCAACATTTTTTGGCTAAGTGATTCTACATTTAAACGTCTAAAAAAAACTAAAAGGTTGCCAGCTACTAAGGAATAAAGATATTATATAATGTTTCTTAATGTTATTCGTTTTCACTTTCGATATTATTACACAGTATTCATTTCGTTAAAAATTAATATTGTATTATAATAGTGATAGTGAATGGGCATCACTATTTTAAAATATCCTGAAGTCCGGCAACCTTTGAATTTTCAAATCATTTATTCAAATTAAAAATTGCAATACTGTCAGTTTTGCATTCATTATAAATTTTACATGCAAGAATTTGTAAATACAAATGTTTTCTGAGGCTTACCGCTTGCGAAGGAAAGTATGCGCGCATGAACGGCCAAATTTGCAAAAATGTATTTATTATTGTCCTACATTGTGTCAAATTTTAAATTTATAAATAATTATCTAATTCAGTTTAGAAGAATTTAAAAGTATATTTCGATATATTTAAAACGCTCCTATCGAGAAATATTAATTTTATGTCATTACCTACATTGTCTTTTATTTATGTAGGTTCCTTTGTTTATATCTGAATTAATATCACATGTCTGTCTGTAAAGATTTAATAGCTATAGCGTAGTACTAGATAACAATGAATGACAAAAATTAATGTAATATGTTTTGTAATGTTACAGAGAGGGCTGTCCTGTGGGTCCTGGGTTCACACTTAGCAAAGTGTTCACCTTGACGCCGCTCCTTGCCAACAACAAAGACAAGTGGGGACTGGCACTCGACGGACAACTGAAGCATGAAGACACCAATCTCGCTTCGAGCACACTGTAAGCTTGTTACTTTTTATTTATTTTATTTTATTTAGAAAAATGTAGATTTAGAACGTTGAACAGACATATATACATAAATTAATAATAAGAACACAAAATTAAAATTGAAGACCTATAGTTTCCTGATTATAGTTTCTCGATTAGTACAAAGAATATTTATACTAAGTAAGTCGAAATAAGACCAAATCCAAAACTAATAATGAAACTATTTTTCAGTAACTGCCTTTTATTAATTTTTTTGAATTTAGGAAGAGATTCAAAAACTTAGAAAAGGCTACCGTCGTCTATAAACAAAAGTCAGTCCACAATATCAGAGGTATGATGCTATATCATTATTAGGCCTTCGTCCATTACGATACTTAAAGACGAGTAGTATCCTACGCAAGTCTCAAGGTTGAGTCTCTACAGAGCATGGGCGTATATAAGGGGGGGTTTAGAGAGTCCGGACACCCCGCTTATAGTACGCTAAAAATATTCTTTTGTGTTCGTCGTGAATTATTCGTGCCACAAAGTATATACATATCATCACCAAAACTCAGCACTCGGTTTTCACAGCAACGATTCGTTAAGTACATTTACTGACATTACTTACATACGTATTTTATTTAAAGATACTTAGAGTAATAATTACGTTTGCCCGCAGCTTCACTTGCGTGTACTTTAATGTTTATGTAATTTCCAATTGACTGAGGTTGGCGTTTAGAATTCTGCCTTTTTCTGCGTGAAGTCTGGACAAAAAAAATAATATCTTTGCACATTTTTGGACCCTTGAACCCCTCCCACGAGAAAGCTATAGCTACGCCCATGCCGCAGAGTATCTCATACATTATCTTACACGTCCGCGACTAGTCTTACGATACCAGCTGTGTCGGTGTCGCCCGTTCGTATCGTTTCCAGCAAGTATCATCAAAATGACGCCCGAGTAAGAATTAAATATTAAGTTAATGCAGTTTCTATTATTCTATTGTAGTTCTTGCGCGACGAAAAAAGGTCTTCAATTTTTATTCCTGGTAATATAAAGATAAAAAATAAAAGCCGAGTATTTTATTTTTTCCAAAATCGTCTTCTGTTTCTATATAAAGAGAAAGTTTGCAAGCGCCTCTTCATCACTAGTCACTCGACGTAATTAAAAAGATGAAGAATGTCAAAATGTTGAGTTGTGTAATTAGAAATGATACTGTTTGGTTAAACAAAAAAAAAATCTTCTTAAAACGCTGGTTTGTCTCGCACAGTCAACATTTAAAATTAAATTGATTTTAATTTCAGAATTCCTGATCCATCTCAACGAGAGAACTTAGGCATAATAGTTCAATATAAAGTAAAAGTGAAATTATGTCTCGGACCATTGGGAGGGTGAGTTTAAAATTTATGTTTTTCAATAGGGAAATCCAAGTGTGTGCTAAATATATTAGAAGTGAATACAGTGGCGTAGCGTGGTCTAAAATAGACGTGGGCAAGGTCACATCAGCGAGGCCCCTTTTGTTTCGTTCCCAAGATCTACCCAATAAAACTGGCCAGTCATTAAAAACATCGTAGGTCGCAAAAATTGCACTGTAACTTAACTTTTTCGCAGAATGCACTTCTTAGAAGTTATAAGCCAAAAACTGAAAAAAAGTCTAAAAATTTCGAGGTTTTCCGAGCACTATGCAGTCACAAGTCTTTCGAAGCTGCAAATTTTGTTTTACACTATTGGTATCTATCCTAACAACATCCAAAAAAATCAGAACAGTGCAATTTTCTGCGACCTAACGCGATTTTTGTATCTCTGGTGACTGGCCGAACTCAAACAGATCGGGGAATCCCCACTTCATATTTTTTTTTATAAGTGATTCACTCACTCGAGTCAAATAAGCGAGCGAGGCTACCGTTCTATATACCTAAAGCGTAAAACTAGGAGTTATGTTTTGTTGTTATGTCAGGTTCAGGAAAGTGACGAGTGTGCCCAATATTTTTGGGTTCTTATTTAATTTAAAAATAAAAGGGGTGGTGGCATCGCATTTAAAGAGGCTTCGTGAGGCCCCTTTAAGTGCGAGGCCGTGGGCCTGGGCCCACTTTGCCCACGCCTAGCTACGCCACTGAGTGAATATTATTACTTGATATTACTTAGATTTATTGATATTACTTCGTACGAAAATTTTAAAATGACTTTAGATATATTATGTTATAGGATGAAAATATTTTTATTCGTTTAAAGTATGCTATTGGCAAAAAACGAACGGAATTTTTACATGGGTCGCCTAAAAAAGCTACAAAATACATATCTGAAACTTGTTTCTATATTATCGTTGATTACTTTATGATTAATGTTCACTTGGCCTTCTCCTCTGATTCACAATTAGTTTTTAGTTATCAATTCAGTTTAGCCTTTAGTTTTAATTTGAATGTTTTTTAATAACATTTGATTTCGTAACATATGGTGAAAACTTGCCTCTGCACTCCAGTGACGAAACACACGGACACAAAAGCGAATAAAATTAAAAAAAAAGCGCATAATATGAAAAAAATAAATCTGAATTGTAGGGACCTTAGCGCCGAGCTGCCGTTTATCCTGATGCATCCGAAGCCGGAGGAAGAGCCGCCTCGTGCTGTCCCGGCGGAACCTGCTCCACGCCACGACCAGGACCTCATACAGCTCGACCCACCACCGTAAAATTTCTTCTTTCTTCTCTCTCTAAATCTTAATCGTATTAATTATAACCTAAAAACTCTTGTCAGGAGATTCCAGAGTTCCTGTGGCGTTGCTTGTGTTATAGGCGACGGTAACCTCCTACATCAAGTGGACCGTCAGACCGTCTATCGATTTTAACATTCTAAAAAACAACTTCTTATTTTATTTTACGATTACAATGACGATTATTTAATGCGTATTTGGATGCATTTCAGCGATGAGAACGGCCAAGAGCAGGACGACGATATCATATTTGAAGATTTTGCGCGTTTACGACTGAAGGGCGCCGACACCGACGCCTGAATGCACACACTGTTCCGGCTCCCCGACACCTTACAGCATATTAATTTCATAAATGATCATATCAATCTACGTAGATGGTGACAAGTGCTAAAGCAAATTGTCTGGCCAACCAACATTTTGCAGCTGCAATACTATTTATTTAGTTATTTCATTTGTCGTTAGACATTTTAACAAGTAAAAATTTAAACTTTCTTCTATAACGGAGTAATGACTATTTTTACTTCTCATAAATTGGTATAAAGATTTCCCTAATGCATTATTAAACTTTTGCCAAGTCGAATGTGGTCGAGCTGCGAAAAAATCTGTCCGTGAAATTACTAAAGAACAATTCCATGTACAGTGTATTCATATGTGTTGAGAGGATTTGACTAATGGATATATTTTTAGTGTTTTATAAACATATTCAATGTATAAATATTATGTGGAATAAATATTATTTTAATAGTTGTCTACGGATCAAGATATAGAGTACAAGTTTTTATTTTTATTTTCATCGAATCATTGGCCATTATACGTTTTAGTAGCATGTACAGTACAATAATATCTTATCACTAGCATTTATTAGTATAAATATATTAGCCTCTGCTACAAGGGTACTGTCACATCAAAGGCTAGCTTTATAGTAAGCTATATATAAAATTTCTCTGTCTCTTGTTATTCTTAACAAACCTATTTAAAACACTTTTTAAGACACTAACCTGTTTATAAACACAATTTCTGTATATTTGCCATTTTTTGAAATATACATTTAACTTTCTTATGACATTAAGAATTGTCAAATTGTGTTTTCCACGTCTATTTTTGAGTTTATCGGTGTCATATTCTTCTTATAAGCAGACTATACATAACTAGCGCCCAATGTAGGTGCAATTTTTTTTTCTTCAAATCATATATACAAACCTTTATTTCTCTTTCCACTAGTGAAAACCGTATCAAATTCCGCTGTATTTTTTAGAAGTTTCCGCAGAGAAACAGAAGCGGACAGCGAATTTATTTTATAACTTGTATAGATACGGAATATTAAGAATTTTTTTTATGGTTGCTATAAAGATTTCGCTACCATAGATGTTTCGGTGTGCCATCACCCTAATAGCTCTAGCTGAAAACTCTTTTTAAGTAAATGCTTAAGGTTAGAAATACGTTTTTAGTTAGATCCAATGTAGTGTCGATCCCACGTCGTGATTGTTGCATTAAATGTCGTACTTGTCGAGTATCGACAGTAATGTGCCGAACGGTCACCACAAGTACACAAACATCACTGTCCACTTTGTTCCTGTCTATAGATATTATTTATTCATTTTTCCTACTCTGTACAATATTATTATAGATATCGATGATAGTGAAGTAAAGCGATTTCCGTTAATTACGAATTATTTTATTGTGAATAAAATTGAAGTAAGTACAAGATTTTATTATTATTTTAACATGAATTTAGTGTAATGACTGAGTTAATTGAATTCGACTAAATATCAATATGAATGCGCATTAACTAAAAAGAAATGATTCAGATTTTTTTAAATCTTCATAGTTGATATAAAGAATATATAGGAAAATAATGTATTATGATTTTGTTGGGTTGCATTTGTCAACAGTTCCCATTTCTTGATGCAATGCAGGATTTATAGCCGCGTTGCATTAATGTTATATTTGTAGTAGATGTTATTTCTTATTCAAAACAAGCTATTGGGAGTCTTGAATTTATGCGTGTGGCCTTTATATATACATAAACGCTTTTATATTACTTCCGACTCCATTACGCATAGGATTTCTGAACATATTTAAACAGCGAATTTAAAATATATTTATATCAAATCGACTCTTAATTACAATCTTTGCATTCTCTGGCATTTCTAATATTTGACATCCTTTTTGAATGATTCAACCTTTCAAAGAATCGAAGAAGCACCCTTTCGTTTCGATCATGGAGAATAGAGATGAGGAGGACTAACATATAGGAGGGGTGTTAATCTAAAAAACTGTCTAGTTGCAACCATTAAATAGAGTAATTCATAAATTGGTAGGAATAGCGCTTGTGTAGCATTGGTGTGAGCCAAGCGACACTTTCCATAAAGAGTTGGTCCTTCTTACCTCCATGGTTTGGATGTATTGACTTCTGAAAGAATTGCGGAAAAATTAGTATGCTTATTTAGGTAAGGATTATTTGATGAATGGACCTTTAAAAAAATTGAGAAAAGACTCAGTTTTTCTATGATTGTGAAAGAATCGAGGAAGGGATGAATCGACCTTTGAAATCAGTTCTTTGATAGATCTTATCAAATAAGCGAAGAGGCATCCTTTCGCTAGGATAAATTAAATCATTGTCAGAGAAATGAATTTTTTACTATATTTGTGACAAGAGACCCTTTCAGTTTCGGTATTGTATCGTTTAATGAATAGTAAATTAAGTGAATCATTTATTAATTACAATAATGGCCAGTACACAACAATGTCTTATGATGTCTGTTTTGTGTCTATGTATTTGTATATTAAACTGTACAGATGTTAGTCGTAATTATGTCGCATGTTCATTGTAATACTAAGCTTTCATTGCACAAATGTTTCGACGCCACATATCGATGTAATTAGTGATAATGTTCTAGCAAAATTTTTGAAAGAACTTTTTCTCGTTTGTCTTGACCGTATTCATTGAACTTAATTTATCGTCATTTTAGTGAATAAATTTGTCTATGATACGGAAATTAAAAAAAAAACAGCTTTTTTATGTCGATATGTGGATTTATAAAATGTGAAACTTAAGCCACACTTGGGCGCTAAAAACGACACACATTGTTTGGTAAAAAATATATTTACAAGTAGTTATTTCTAGTACTTTCGCTGTACGCACAAAATGCAACGGAATTCGTTTGAAATGTTTCATATGTTACTTATATGATAATATTTTATAAATTAATAATATAAATACATTTCAAAATAAAACGAATGGAATTCGTTTGCTTTTATAGAGTTTTTTTCTCTTCTGTTAGATTCACATCATGGCGAATTTTTATTACTCGTTAATAAAAATATCTTAGGCCATAGACAAAGTAAGTTTCGAACCTAATAACGATATTAGCACAAACCATAACATAATGTACAAATGATTATATTATGTGGTGTCTCGTTCTTAACGCCATTGTGTCGGTTTTACCTTAAATTTCATCAAATATTACACAAAATATATTCTATTACGTGTTTTTATCGTTATAACAAAGCATTATGGGCAATTTCACTTGTTCCAGAACAAATTAAAAATGGCTGCGGTGAGACACTTTTTATTCTGAGATTTTGATACTTTTGTGAAAATAAAAATTTCATAATTAAACAGTGTATTTATAACAATAGGTTTCAATTTGATGTGGACTGCGAAATCAGCTGTAAATATTTTTTTTAAGTTAAATTAAGTGAACACTCAACTATTGAGTGCAGTCGAACTCTGCAGAATAAAAGATAAGATCTTTTTGTTTGATCAATAAATATCTATGTTTAATTGACGTAGCTAGTCAATTTTAAAAGTGACCACACAATATTGAACTTTCGCATAAGCAAACGAACGACAAAAACTTCATTATCTCAATAAAGTAACATTGCATTGTACAAAAGAATATTTCTTAGTGATTTTTTTTTTTATCCTATTTTGCAAATAAACATGATTTTGTATCTTATCTTTTGAGCTACTAGCATAATCTATACTTATAGCAAACCTTTGAAATATTTCTTGATTGTAATATCATCAAGAAAATATTGATGGTATATGCTATTCTTGTGGTAATTATTTGAAATGTTCATAGTAGATTAAATTGTTTTATTACTAGAAACCATTAAACAATGGCAATAGAAGAGTTTAATGTGGTGACAATGTCATGTTTATCTACAACCTGTTTAATAGCATTTGAAATTTCCATAGATTACGTTTTGTTTGATTAAACTTTGTTAAAAATCCTGAATTATGTATGTGGGTTAATAGATGTTATAAAATTATTTTTGATCGATGTGGTTATAATGTAAAAAAAAACCAATATCCCAATATATTTCAGATTTCATGGATATATGTTCTATTATGTTTTATGATGTTAAAACTTGTTAAGATGAACATTTATGATGCATTCGCTATGAGTAAAAAGTATAATGCAACAGTAGTTACAGAGGCTAAAAACATTATGAAAATTGAACACCTGTTGTTACTCGTACATATTAAATGTCAAAAAAGTGAACACGCGGGAATTATAGAATACAGAGAATAAATAATTCTAAGGGAGATTTAAAAAATGTATTTTATTGTCGAAATTGTATTTTATTTAGTTTTTATTTAAAGTACGTGTGATATTCGTAACCCAGTCTACACTCAAGCGCAAAAAACACATACATTTTTTAATTTTACATCGAAATCCTTTTGATGTAAGAATACTTTTTCAATAAATATAATATTCAACTATATTGTTTTTTATTCTATATTTTAATCTGTTTATTATCAACAAAATAATGGAGTAATTATTTGAGCCGGACGGAGATCGATCTTCTGTAATAACAAAGTTCTGTAGAATGCATCAACTTTCGTAGTTGAATTGAAATAGCAAGCAATGTGGACATTGATATCGATAGCTTTCATAGAATCCTCTGTGGTCTATGGTTCTTTGTGCATACTCAAATATTCGTCAAAAGTACGCAAGTGTTTGTATAAAACATTAATTGACCTTGACTTATTTATGTCACTGAACCCAACGTGATTGAAAGGGCTGTAAAATATTATATTTTAAAGATGAATTTTCGGTAAGTAACAGTTTTTGGACTTTTTTTAAAGTGACATCTTATCGACGCGACAAGCTATGCACCAAGGCTCCTAGTGACACAATACGCAAACCACCACCTAGTTTCTCCACTGGGTATTCTACCATGTAACCAGATTATCTATAATGGATTAAAGGATTAAATTCAAATTAAAGGAATTTGAATAAAAGTGGAAAATTTTACAGAGAAGAACTTTTAACTAATGCTTAATTATGAGGAGAAACCGGCTAGCCCTGAAGGGCCACTTGCAACAGCGACGGCGTTAGCTGCGGCCGGCACAAGTGGTCCCCAGGCTGGGAGATCCCTCGCAGGCGCTGTATCCTGGTCGCGTCTTGGAGGTGAGAAGCGGCACGGTGGTCTTCCTCTTCTTTCTCGGTGTCGGGGCAGGTGCGCAGCATGATCATCACCAGCAAGCGCCGCGTCTGCTGCTGTGATGGGTCATCCCGGGCCAACATGATGTGTCGAGGTTTTCTTCTGAAATGAGAAAGAGTATTGTTAGTATAGGGAACTAACCACTAGCGAGTTGGGGTGGCGAGGGAGTTTGTCGTAGTACAAGGCGAAATTCTTGATGCCCTTGACGATTGAGAGGAGGTTTAGGTCGTGGTGGAGATCGACGTTCCGGATGTACCATGGAGCGCCTACAGCTCTCCGTAGGAATCGGTTTTGGACAATTTGAAGGGATTGGATATGAGTGGACGCAGTGCGCGCAAAGACAATGCTAGCGTACATCCTGATTGGTCTGACGTAGACTTTGTAGAATGGTAGAATGTCACCTTATCTCTAAGGGCCATTGTACTCCGCCTGTCTATAAAGCACGTCAGGCGACCCACGACGAATTCTGCCATGTCCCTGAGAAGCTTAATGTGGGCGTACCGCGGGCCAAGATGAGTTGAGCTTATATTACTGATGAATAAGCGTCAATTCATACTGAAGGTTACCCGCGGCGCGACGCGAAGCGGCGCGTGTTTTAAGGTATCAATACAATATAGAACTTATTCACTACACAAAAAAGTATACGGTTCAGTGAGAACGCAAAAGTGTAGTAACTGAATTGTTAGGCTCGAATTATATGCGTCTGCACGACCAAGCGGCCGGGCCGCTCTCTTTTGAAATTGTATGGAACTGTTCCTGTCGAATTATAATAGGTCGGGGAAAAAGTTTCTTTATTTTTTTTTAAAGTTTATTTACATTTAATTACCTACATTATATATGTGCCATTTTGTTCGATGACTTTTTGCCACCTTGTAGGTAGTGACATGTCCCGTTGCTGTAGAAATGTTGGGACTTCTGATAAAAAAAAAAAACGCGACAAGTAGTTTTGGCAGTCCTCTCTTGATGTTAACCTGACACTGCCTAAAGAATTCTGAAGAGATCGAAATCTAAACCTAAAGAAATCTGAAGCAAGGCCAGAGCTATATGGCTGATGCATTAACACCTCCCAGCCAAACTCTCTTAATTTTTGCTGAGTGGCTAAACGTGTGTGGTCAAGCGTTGTCGTTATGAAAGACCACATCCTTTCTATTATTCCGGCCGCTTTCTCTCAACTTCTTGCTTTAGTCTCATCAGTTGTTGGCAGTAGAAATCCGAATCGATGATTCTGCCCGGCGGTAATAGCTCATAATGAATAAATGCCCTTCCAATTCCACACAGCATGACCTTATTGCGAGTTGACCCGGGTTTTGGCACAGTCTGTGAAGCCAGACCGACCCTTGACCACGACTTTTTTTTTTCGTACGTGATCCACTTTTCATCATTAATTATCAATCTCTTCAAAAACGGTTCGGTTTCATTACGTCTCAATAAAGAATGGCAAATGAGTACAGGATTTATAAAGTTTCTTTCAGTAAGTTCGTGTGGCACCCAAATACCGTGTACTCTTTTTTGTACAATGCGCCTCGCTGCCTCGCGATGGGCATTGTCACGTATTTTGCCTCTTCAAGCATCTTCGCGTCTCGTACGTTGCGTGGCGTTTCTGTGTGAATTGATCCTGAATATCGATACATTAGATTAGGTTGCAGACCACTTCTTCTTTAGTTTATTTACTCTGAGGCTTGGCATGTCAATTCGTAGAGTAACTTTTTATATGTCAATTTGTCGTGTCAAATTCAATAGTGCCAAATCGTTTCTATGTTGAAGTGTGGTTGAAGTATGGTTCAAGTTCATAATAGAATAGGTTCATAGTTCAACAAATGAACAAATAAAACACAAAATTTTATTGTTCGGTGTTCTAGCTGCATTCTAGTTCTAGTGTTTGTTATTTAATTTTTAATTAAATTCTTGATTCGAACAAAGTGTATGTTGAATTTGATCTTTATTTAATTTATGTCATAGTTATTATTTAATTATGTGCCGACAAGATAACTGTTACAAACAATAAAATGAAGGTTAGTTTGCAAAAAAATTAAAATAATATAATGAAAAGGAGGAGCTACAGTACTTTTTAATGAATATTTAACATTTTAGAAAATACCGGAGCAGAAATTGCACGCGTTTTCATCGGGCTCTATGGGAGCTCGAACTCTTTCGAAGCGAGAGTTGGAAGAGCTTCGAAAGAAAGAAGAGGAAGAAGCCGCTGCCCATGTAAGTATCTACTTTCATTACAAACTAGCTGACCCGACGTTCGTTGCCCTGTCAATTTCATATAAGAAAAACATCCAAATTTCTAACTTTCCCAGTGAATTTTCAAAAAATTTTCTGTCATACAAACAAAAATTACGAACAACAAAAAAAAATCAGGAGAATGGATCGTGCTGTTCTCTAGTGGAACTTTGTCATACATGTGGCAATTTTTTATTGTGATAACATAATATTACCATAAAGTATCATTTAGATACTTGTGACATGACATTTCTAATGAGATGTGATATTATATATTTTTATAACCTTTATTTGGCAACTTTTCCTTACAATAATCATATTTATATTATAATGTTAGTAACCATTATTAAAAAAAACAAGTTATTGAGTCGCTGTGTGTCTTTGTGACACAAAGGCCTCCTCCAGCAGCTTCCAGTCATCCCTCAGTTGTGCTATTTGATTTCATAATGGGCCTGCGATCAGAGGAAATGTTGGTCTGATGTCATCAGGCCAACATTTCCTCTGCCTTCCTCTTTTTCTTTTTGTTTGAGATCTAGGGGTTCACTCTGTTATGTCTATAGTCCATTTATTTTTATTTTCCCTGAAGATGTGACCCACCCATTTCCATTACATTTTTAAAATTTTGGTTACATCTTCCACTCTTGTCGTTTGCCTTATTTCCATGACTCTTTTCTATCTCTTTTTATATGACCCAGCATGCTTTTTTCCATGCTTCTCTCTGACATTGATCAGTTTTTGTTGTTTTTTTGTGTATTTGCCTAAGTCTGGCACCCATAGCTTAGAATTGATAAAATACATGTGTTGAGTAGTTTTCTTTTCATAGCTATATTGTTTACTTTTCATTACTTCTTTTAAAGACCAATACCTCTTGGTCTTTTCTCTCTATCTAACTTAGCAACTTGTCTCTCTATCGTAACTCCATTTGGTCACTGAAGGTCCAAATATATTTAATATAATATAGGAATTGACATATTTTATTACTTCCTCTTCAACCTGGATCTTTTTTTGGGATCTATTTGTTAGTATTTTAGTCTTTGTTTTGTTCAATGCAAGGCCCACTTTTTTATTTTCATATGATAGATTTTATATACACAGTTACATACATTACGTGTGTTTTACATACACAGTTGTAATTGCTATTGCTAAACATGTTATAATAAGTGAATTTCTGTGTGATATTTCAGGTATTTAAAGAGTTTGTAGAAACATTTCAAGAAGCCCCTAGTACTACTTCAAAAGTATGGGTTAAAGCTGGCACTTATGATGCTGGAGCGAGGAGTAAGTTACATCTTACTAGATTTGGTTTTTTTTAAAATACATTTTTAAAATCATAATTTCAAGAGACTGTAATTTTTCTACCATCTTACTAGAATAAAATAGTTGGTAAGCACAGGTAATTTGCTTGTATGGGTAATTTCCTGATCTAAAAACTATATATCTAATCTAAACTATGTTTCACATGTTCAATGTTGACTTTTCCAGAGGAGGACACATCGGAACGTGGCAAACTTTACAAACCAGTCTCCAAGTTCACACAAGAGGAGAAGCGCCACACACAAGAAGAGATTGTTCGCAGTCTTGCTGCTAAACCAGAACCATTACGTCCTAAACTCAAATACAATAAGGATAAGAAGAAGAGCAACTTAGAATTGTTTAAAGAAGAACTGAGGCAGTAAGCATTTTATATCTCACTTTATTTTTACTATACTAATATAATAAATACTAAAGTATGTGAAGATGCATATAATGCCAAATAATGCTAGAACATTAACATGATGCCAGATGATGACATATGATCTAATTTTTACTAGATTAAACAAAGGGGTGTTAAAAATGGTGTGGAACATTGTTTTCAAAAGGAAAATTATGTGGATTGCTTTATCCTTGAAAAAACTAGTTGAGAGTCTAATTCAATCTAGACACTAGTCTAATGTCTCATTACGTTTTTGTGTAGGATTCAAGAGGAGAGGACAGAGCGGCACAAATACAAAAATGTCCTCCGGGAACGTGGGGTGGTTGGTGCCGAACCGACTATGGATATGATGCCAGATGTAGGATCATATGATACTGGGGACCCCAACACCACAAACCTCTATTTAGGCAACTTAAACCCAAAGGTTAGTAACAAGTCACAAAAGTTACAAGTTTGTTGGCTAGGTTTACAGTGTTGGCGTTAGGATCACGGAATTCCAAATCGGGATTCTGCACTAGGAAAACGAATATGTAAAACGAATGTATTGGCCAGGTTTAAAGAAGGCATAGGCTATATTTTATCTATACTTATTCTATGCATAGTGGTGTAGTCAGAGATACAAATCACCACTACACATACTAAGTATATACAATTATGTTCTACAATTTTTTACGAAACTTTATATCAAAAAGGGTCAACAGCTAACTTGCACTGCCTTTGATGTTGCTCGTGTTTTTAGGAGGCAGTAAAGCTATCATATAAGGTTAAAGTACTGTTTATGTTTATAGATAACTGAGCAACAGCTGATGGTGATATTCGGACGCTATGGCCCGCTTGCTAGTATAAAGATAATGTGGCCACGCTCCGACGAGGAGAAGGCCCGAGGTCGTAACTGTGGCTTTGTGGCTTTCATGTCCAGGAAGGACGGCGAGAGGGCGTTACGCTGCATGAATGGTGACATCCCATTTTCTATATTAATATCTTTGACTTGGTGCTATATCACTATATTACTTTTAAAAAGAAAATTTCTTGATAAATTTCAGTATTTCGACCTGTTAAAATGATGAATAGATCAAACCAATGCATGTATAGTTTATGAGTCTATAAGAACCGACAAATATTGATAATGAAGGGGATATGAGCGGATGTATCTGTCATCTCGCAGATGTGCTTCGAATTTGAGGCCATGGTCAAATTGTCTCCTGGCAGTGGATGGATGCGTGGGTGCAGAATCGAGTGTGGTAGCATTCAATTAAAAAGGCCTATGTCAAACAGCGGAAGCTGATGGGGCTGATAATGTTGATGATGATGATGAATCTTTGGATTAAACTTATTTTTAAAGATTTTGTTTCTTTGAAAATTTACAAGAAAAGTATTGCTAAGATTTTAAATGAAGAAGCCTTATTTTTAACAGTGATTTTCAAAGTTTTGATTTTTACCTTGCAGTTATATAAATTATTATAGTAAAAGTTTTTTTTGGGAGATCGATTTGAACTGTCAGGTCTTAACAGTCGTTTGATTTTACGTTTTTTGGAGTGAAATTTCTTTGCATGCGATGAGAATAAAATTAGAATGTCGATTTTTGTGTGACGCTTCAGTGAATGTGCATGATTTTTTTAGATCATGTATCCTCTTAAAACAAAGACTGACATCAGACCGAACATATTTTTAGCAAAATAAGGGCAAAATAAAAATAATAACCTACGAATTAAGTTGCAATATTGTACAGCAAATTTTTGTAGCTTCTCAGAGTTTAAAAATGGAACAGATTTAAAATCCAGAAGTTTTTCTTAAATATTGTGTAAAATATGAAAAAAGAAAAAAAGTAGCTGGTTAAAACTTTAGTACAGAACTTAATTAATTAGTAAGTTTAAAAAATAACGTAGTTGTCACTGAAAATTTTTATTACTGTCACACAATAGCTTTTTTTTGGACAGTAAGTTACAATTTTTTTTCTCAGAAAGTATTTTTTTTTTGTATAAGGGTGATTCTACGATAAGAGGTTTCAAGTGCATAGAGGATGCGGCCAAGGAAAAAAGTTGGAATTTTTTCATGAAACCTTTATATTATGATTTTTGTCCCGTTCATTTACCTTTTCACGTAAGGGCAAGTCACTTTATAAGTATTTTATTACTTTTTCGAAGACCAGGGTAAATACATCGAGCAGGGGAGAGACATAGAGATCAGGGTAGATACTTATTTCACCAGGGGAGAGAATTTGACACAATAACATAATTAACAAAATCAATAAAATCAACTTTTATTAAACATTTTTCTTAACATATAATCAGACTATCATATTCATCATTAATTAAGTAAACTATTAAGTAAACTAGCGCTTCTTAAGTGATAATCAGACTTCATAATATTGCCTATACGGTTCACGGTGCGCTTTGGCGACATTCTATATACGGTTCATTAAATGAACATGTTTTAATCATATTATAAAATCAAAAATAACATTAAAAAATTTAGGCACTCTATTGCCTACATGAACAAAAAAATAAAATTAAAAATCTTAAGCATTCTCAAATACATTCACCGACTTTTTAAAGGAGTAAAACATCCTCTGCCCTTTCAAAATAAGATTTGGCATAGCGAGTATCTGGACAACCTGATCTTCTGAGATGAATGAAATATCTTGTTCATCAATTTGTCTGGGGTTTGCACTTTTTAGTGTATTAATCAAATTTTTCTTCACTGTGTCTCTAGCACTTGGAGAATTCACCACTTGTTCTACTTTGCTGTTAGGTATAAGTTTTTCGGGCTTTCGTAATCTTTGTAACCTTCTTTTGTAACGTTCTAATTTAGTCTTTAATTTATTTATAGTCTCATCTTGATATTTTTTTATTAATTAAATATCTTTGTCTTCTAGCTCGGTCTGATTTAACTTTGGCTATAACTCTTCTACGGAAATTACTTTGCGGCATCTGATGAATAACATCTTTTTGATGGTGTTGCCGGAACATTAGTTACACTTTGAAGAGCAAGTCGTTGCCTACGCTCTTTTGCTTTTTTGTCATATCTTTTTTGCCTTACGATGATCTCTAAGACTCATTTGTTCGACAGTTTGGATGATTCCTTTCTCCTTCTTTTTTAAATATTTTTCTTTTTGTAATTCATACTTTTCTGGGTCATTTTTAATCGTTTGAGATCTTAGCCTCTCTGCTTCACGTTTCTTTTGTAATCTTTCTTTACGTGTTAACTTTTTCCGTGGTGCCATAATCTGTAATAATGACAATAATATAGTAATAATATGAACCAAGAACCTCCTTTAATTTTTTAAATTTAATAACAATTTTCATTTGCAATAATCCTTTAAGTCATTTAAAACTGACGTTGATAGTAGTTACCTATATCTGCGTATACCTATATCTATGTTGACAGGGGATATACGGCAGGGGAGAGACGTTTTCATGACAAATTCAATTGTTTTAACTGACTGAATTATTTTTTGGGTTAATTGTATATCTCACATTAATTATCACAGTATTGTTAAATTAGGGCAGTAAATGCAAATAAATTAAATGAATATTATAAGTTTTATGACTTACCAGTGGAGAGACGCAATCACCTTACGAAACCACTACACCGCGCGGTCGCGTCGCAACAAATAAAAATCGCGGCGTTTAAGCGGCTTGCCCGATTAGTATTGCTAACTTCTCGCCGATAGGTGTCCTTGAGCGCTATTTCCAATATGACCGTCCTTGAATTTATGTTTGTATTAGCGGAACGAATTTTGGCAGGGTAGATACACAAAAAAAACGGGACAAAAGTTAATTTCAAAAATTATTTGAAACAAACAAAATTATTATATTTTTTATTTAATTATACTTAAGTATATTTATTTAAATTCCGATTAAACATATTTTAGTTTAGAATCTGATACAAAAAAGATGTGTATTGTCTGAAAGTTAAATTGAAACCAGCATGGGGACAGACCAGGGTAGAGACTTTTTTAGGCTTTGTAAGGAATTTCAGAAAAATGTGTTTTCATTAGGCATTCAATCGTGATGTTATTTAATAAAGTACATTAAGATGAAGTGATTAATTGCAAAAAATAACAACAAATAGAATAAAATAACTGTTTTAGACTGATTGCCGCACAAGTTACCTCTTATCGTAGAATCACCCATAAATCTGCCCAATTCAAACTTTTTTAAATATATTAATTCTCTGTTAATAATCTAAGTTATAATTTTACTCTAACAAGTAAAACTGATAAATTGCCACCATAATGTCCATGATACCTTCACAACAAGTTCACTAAGTTTATTTAGAATATTGAATTAAATTGCTGATATTTTAATACCGTATTTACAAGACGAGAAGAACTAGTTATTTATTTATTTCAACTTCATTGAGATGGGACTGTTGGTTCTGTATGAATAATGTGACTTTGTTGTCAGGCAAGGAGGTGATGAACTATGAGATGAAATTGGGATGGGGCAAAGCGTTGGTCATCCCGCCGGTGCCTATCTACATCCCACCCTCCCTGCAACAGCCCTCAAAACCGCCTCCGCCGTCAGGCCTTCCTTTCAACGCTCAGCCGCCCAAACACCTCGTTAACAAGGTAATTGAAATTTACTATAATATACTCCCACGTTGACTACTTTACTGGTACTGGTTTATAATGATTTGCGCAGATTCATGATTATCCTTCGTCAGTTCAACCTATTAGGTTGAGTGAATCACAAGTGTTCTGGCGGACGTGTACGGCGCGGCGTTGTCGTGGTGCCGGATTTGTGATTTCGGTCGCTTATCACACTAAATTGATAATACTTCTGGCACACAAACTGCCACATATCACTCAGAATTAACTGTTTTTTGATCCTCTAGCACCAGAGCAACAATATGACCATTCTTGCAAAAAACGTGGCGAGCATTTTGTTTCTGTTTGTTTCGCGTACGGCTACATTTTGTTGGTGTTGGTTCATTATCAAAGCACCATACGGTCGATTGTCGCTTTGTTTCGGGGTCGTAGTTATACAGCCATACATTTCTCTATCACAAATCGGCACCAATCTATCCGACAATCTTTCTGCTGATCAGTCAGTTTGTGTGGCACCCATCTCGAACAACGATTACGGAGAGAAAGGTGATCACGAATAATGGTTGTCATGGCTGCTGATCCAATACCCAGTTCTCGCTCAAGCTCCAGATATATAATTTGTGGGTTCTCTCGGATCAATTTTTTGATTGTGGTTGGCGGCCGACCTGACCTCGCTTCATCTTCAAAGCTTTTATTTAGTATTATTATTACTATTACTAAATAACCAGTGTTTATCATGGTGTATAACTTGTGAGTATCAAATTATTAAGTAAGGAGTATCTAATTACTTTTGGCATACCCCATGTAGTGTTAGAACGCCAATGAGATTTTCTGTCAATGAGGGTTTTCTGAAACGGTCTAATTGAGATGGCAGCACTGTAGCGTCAGGTCCAATGAACTGTCAAAATACATACGCGAATTGCAATTTTCTATGTATTTTTATGAATACATAGAAAATTGCATAGAATTTCAATAATTTATGTTTAGTACCTACGACTCTGTGCTATCTGACAGCTGTTTAGACCTGACGCCTACGAAGCGCCGCCTGTTGACAGAAAAAGTATCGAAAACCCTCATTAGATGTAGTTGATAAGTGTTTTTGATTCAATTAGATGTCTATAAAGAAGTCACATTGTATGTGAAGAATTTATTTTTGTAATGCAACCTTTAATATAATTATGATGGAATAAAGAAACAAATTATAATTACAAGAAATAAATTTTACAGATACCTCGTGTCCGTCCAGGGGACTATTATCCCAGTGATCCTGAAGAAAAGGCAACGTTTGAACAGGTATTCATTCGTAAACTGTGGTTCAATGACTATAAAAATGCATATATAATTTAATGAACATATTAGTGTTGTATGGTGGTTCATCTGTAACCCGATTACAGCGCCACCTATCGGGTCCATAGGTGAATCTAAACCATCCTGACCAACTCAATCACACATAAAGAATCATAAAAATTGCTTCAGCAGTTTAGGAGGAGTTAAATGATATACAGAAGAATTATATACCTAGTCCAGCCATAAGTTCTGTTATAAATGAAAATGTATTTAGTTTTTTAATAACGTAGGGTAATCCTAATAAAACTTATATAATATTTATTGAAGCCTCAGCAAAAAAAAAAAAACTATTCAATATGGCCACCTTTAGCTTTGATACAGACCTTTAATCTGTTTGGTCACGAATCTATGGATTGACGCACTGTTTCCATGGGAAATTTAGCTCTAGAGATTTGTTAAGATACTCAATGTCGGGGTGTCATTTAGAGCAGGCCATGTTCTCTAAAATTGACCATAATTTTTAGTCTAAGGGTTTCCAATCTAGCCTAGACGAGAGCCAGTCTTCAGCTCTTATAAAGGCCGGAACGTTGGTTTTGAGTCAGGCTCGGTTAGTTCGTGCCTTGTGAACCAGGTGCAGAGTCCTGCGGGAAAGTCCACGGTAAGTTTTAAAAAAGTGTATTGCTGAGCTGTTCTCCATAAGACACCCTGAACCAAACCATAACTACCGCAGGATGATGACCACGTTGTACCTTTCCTATCACTAGGGCCGCTTCTTTAGAACTGTGAGCGTACACTTTGTCATTTTGGTTGTAGTGCTCTTCAATCGTGAAATTTTATTCAACAGTAAAGAGGATATTTCTGTGTCTTTCACCTGCATATCGGAACAGAAGACGTTTTGATCGATCCACTTTCTTTATCTGTAGGGATTGATTTAGGGCATATCCTGTATAGCTGGTGTATACGAGTATATAAAGAAAAAAATTACAAAATGGCTAATCACTTGTAAATATCATTTTTGTATAAGTAAATCGAATTCAGTATCAAATAATATAATTTATTATTAGACATTCTTTAAGTAATAAAACAATTTTTCTTGTTTCAGATCTTATCTCAGTCTATTGTTAAAGTGGTAGTGCCAACGGAACGGTATGTCGATCTTTAATTAAATATTTGAAATGTGGTGAAAGTGGAAAGTGAAAACATAGACTTGTTTAGGAACATCCTGATGCTGATCCATCGCATGGTCGAGTTTGTGATACGGGAGGGGCCCATGTTCGAGGCCATCATCATGAATAAAGAGCTGAACAATCCCTACTTTCGGTTTTTGTTTGAGAACCAGTCGCCGGCGCACGTCTACTACCGTTGGAAACTCTTCTCCATGCTGCAGGGAGATTCCTCGAAGCAATGGACTCTCGACGAGTTCCGCATGTTTAAAGGTATTGCAAACTGCACCCGCATGTTTTTCGGATGCTGGTTAAAAACGTAGTATTTTATTAATGTAGTGTTTTAATCGCCGGTTGGAAAGAGTATAGCCATTAAAGTCATAGTTTCAATTATTCATCGTTGATTTCGTTGATTCTTAAATATTTCTAAAGGCGACACCTATATTAAGCGGCAGAAAGAAAATTTAATTAACTCGATTTTTGAAATAGAAAACTTGAGATATATATTTAGAGTAATAAAATATAAGTATGTAATTACAAATATTTGTGAGTAATGTTACTCATCTAGTATACATATTATGTGTTCGCGACATATCCACGCCTGGATGTCGCTATTACAAAGAATGTGCATGGTAGTGAAGTTTGTCTGCATTTTTTTGTATAGGCGGCAATGAAAGATATTTAAAAACGATTCATTTTTGTCTTTGTTGAAATCAAGAGGCTTGTCTTTGTCTAGGGTTTTGTCGTGTCATAGTTTTTGGTTTATTCGGCTTTTGTTCATTCACATTAAGTTTATACATAAAAATGCCTGAGATTTGAAGAACTTATTTCCTCAAACGGCGACCATGATATTTTTGTACTAATATGATGAAGACATGTCGCAGGCTTTTTTCGCACTTCGATAAGAAATTTGGTCATACAGAATAAGTAACTTTTTGATTTTATTTATGAAACTGTATCATAAAATTAACCTAGATGATTTATTTTTGTGCACTTAATTTTTAAAAATAATTTACATGTGAAAATGTATATTGTGAAATTTTCATCAGTTTACAGACTTTTACGGAACAATTATTAATGAAATTAGAACATTTAAAAGATTTCTGTTTCTGTAAGTACCCTAGATACCACTTTTAGTTTGAACGTAGACAGACAATATAAAAAAATGTTTCTTTTTACTGGTAGTATAAAATTACTATTAAATATTTTCTAAAACAGAAAACTGGGATTATAATTTTTAGGTTATATTTCTTAAGTTTTTTGAAAGTTATTGAAATTATTAAATTGATTTAAATTAAAATAAAGTGACCAAATTGTTTTCTTGTCAAAGACTTAATTGAGTAAAAACGTCACAACATGGCGCATGCCCCGATCGGCTATTATTATTATACTTATTATTCTAGTCGCATAATAAGTAAGTGAACCATAATTATAAGTAACCAAACTAATTTTAAAGTGATTATAATTTTACGAGTCATATTTATCGATAATTTTTTATTCTATTACGCTCGTTCGTT
The DNA here is from genome assembly GCA_910589475.2 of Bembecia ichneumoniformis. Taxonomy (NCBI): domain Eukaryota; kingdom Metazoa; phylum Arthropoda; class Insecta; order Lepidoptera; family Sesiidae; genus Bembecia; species Bembecia ichneumoniformis. The sequence goes on from OU342520.1 coordinate 3,473,830, forward strand.
CGTCGTTCGTTGTTCTATAACAATTCGGCATTTCCCCCGGCTCTCTCTTGATTTGTCCTATTGAGAAATCGGCCTGACCTAGTTATATATAGTGCAAACGGTTACAGATGAATTTGAAAAAGGTGATAATCTCGTTTTGCTTGTGTGAAGGCGGTTCAGTTTGGCGGCCGCCACCGATGAACCTGTACACGGCGGGAATGCCCGACGAGCTCGTGGAGGAGGACGACGCCAAGGAGAACATTCGCGGGACACTCTCTAACAACCAGCGCGACCGGCTCGAGGAGCTGCTGCGCGCGCTGACGCCGACGCGGGCGGCCGTGGGTGCGGCCATGGCCTGGTGCCTCGAACATGCCGAGGCGGCGGTCGAGGTGGCGCAGTGCGTGGCCGAGGCGCTCGCTGGCGACTCCACCTCGCCACAGCGCCGCATCGCGCGCCTCTACCTCGTGTCGGACGTGCTGCACAACGCCGGCGCCAAACTGACCAACGCGAGCGCCTACCGCCTCGCCTTCCAGCAGCGCCTGCCGGACATAATGCGCGACTGCCGCGCGGCCGCCGCTCGCCTGCCCTCTCGTCTGCAGCAGGAGGGCTTCCGCGCGCGCGTCAACCGTATCCTTCAGGCGTGGGCCGACTGGGCCGTTTACCCCACGGACTTCTTATTGCACATTAACGACGTCTTCATCGGCCAGGAAACGGTACTCTCCTACTCTGCTTTCAGTTTGTCGCATTTGGCGACATAAGGATATCACCTTGAAATTATGTAACTTATGTTATTGTTATATGTTATAGTTTTCTAGAGAGTGGTGTATGATAATGTATCGTTTTAATAGCGGTGCCGCCTTTTCATTTTAAATATCATTTTAAAAGGAGTGCATCCTTGCGACGTTGGATATTTCTTGGACATTTTTTTATAGCGATAAACAATTCAATATGTTCTAGCAGAAAGTTAGTTGTGTGTATCATATCTTTCAACAAGTTTTCTCGAACCACTGGACGCATCTATTTGGAAATTGTTTCGCTGGTTCCTTATTACAAATGTATGGTACCTTAGGACGCGTCTTCTTTATACGATTTTGTTCGCGCCTACACAACGCGGTCGCTGTAACTTTATACAATTAGTTTTGTGTGTTGGTCTTGAATGTTGTGGCTTAATAAATAGAGTTCATACATAGTGCTGATGAACACAAGTAGACAGCTAGCACGCGATCAACGCGTGGCAGCCGCAATAAAATTTTCGCATGGGCTATCTAACTGCAGCCTTATCATATTTACGTCGCGCTGCGTATCGAGGCGCGCACGCACTCACCTTTTTGTGTAGTAAATTAGTTCGATTGAATTGCTACCTTAAAACGAGTACGTTGCGTCTCCTTTCGGTGTGAACTGACGCTTATGGCATCGAATCTGTACAGGAGCGCGAAGGTGTGGAACTGACAGGGGATGTGCCGGGGCCCGGTGGCGCTATGACGGAAGTACCGGTAGCTGCGGAGGGCGAGGGCGGAGGCTCGCCCGCGTCTTCAGGCTCGTGGGAGGGGGGCGGTGGAGGGGGGCCGCTGGACGGCGCTGCGCTTCGACGCCTCGCCGCCGGAAATCGCCTCGACACGTTAGAGGGTCCACACGTAGCCGAAGACATCGACGGTGTGCCAGGTATTTGCATTTTTCATATTTTGATAGATAAGTAGTGGCAGTGCACTCTGCGTTTCGCAGTATGTCGCCACCCTCTTACAGAAGCCAGAGCACATATTCTTATCCTTAATCCTAGTAAATCTAAACGAAGCGTTACTTGGTTACTGTACCGGACACGTTACCGGCACGTGTCCTGGGATTGGAGGAAAACACCGTGTTACTTGGTATATACTATGTGTACAGAGCGGGCTTTTGTTCGAGGTCCAACTGGGTTTGTTCGTGCCAATTCTTCGCTATCCCGAGTGCCTACTACGCGCACTACTATTGTTAGCCTCTTCATCCAATTAAAATTGGAAAATTAGAAGTTTTCAATTCTGTTGTGTGGGGGTCATATAAGGATACACCCATTTTTTTAATAAGAGAATTATTTAGAGAAAGAACATGGTTAAATATTAGTTGTGTGTGCAGTGGAAGAAGACATCGACGGCGTGCCGTTGGAGTCGACGGCGGATGCGGAAGGGGCGAGCCCAGTTCTGGCGCCCGGCTTTGTGCCATCGCGGTGGGAGAGCGTGGAGCCGGGCCCCGAGCCCGAGCCCACGACGGAGCCGAGCGAGCCGGCGCCGGGCACGCCGCCCACGCCCGGCGACGAGCAGACGCTTAGCCGCGCCGTGCTGCGTGACATCGAAGTGCGCGTGCTGCGCTACGCCGACGAGCTGGAGGCGGGCACTCGCGCCCGCAAGGAGCACCACTCGCCCGCGCAGCAGATCGCCCACTACCGCCGAAAACTCATCCGGAAGGCGGCGCGCGAGGCCCGCGAGGAGCCCGAGCCCCGACCCCTGGAGGACGACCAGTACTCCACCACTTCCAGCAAGAAGTCTAAGAAGTCCCGTGAGCCTTCGCTTTCGCCACCCCCCAAGCGATATCGGTGAGCCATTTACGCTACTAATTCACTATAAACATTTTCATCTTTCTATTAAAACGTGTTAAAAAACACTTAGTGCAATAGTTATCTTAAATTTAATTTTTGAATAATGCAATAAGAGCTCTAATATAACAGCCCGCTGGTTTTTTCAGTTAAGCTTTTTAATTCCAAGTAACGAAATTATATAAAGAATAACTCCGAAGTTACGTTTACTAAAGTATTTAAACGGTATCACTATGCTCTTTAAAATAGCTATTTTCGTGTTTTTTTTTTGTATTTATTTTTTATTCAAAATTCACAGGCTCTTGTTGGTTTAATTTACATGATTAAAATTCTTAACTTAGAATTTAATTTTTGAATAATGCAATAAGAGCTCTAATATAACAGCCCGCTGGTTTTTTCAGTTAAGCTTTTTAATTCCAAGTAACGAAATTATATTTAGAAATTATATAAAGAATAACTCCGAAGTTACGTTTACTAAAGTATTTAAAACGGTATCACTATGCTCTTTAAAATAGCTATTTTCGTGTTTTTTTTTTGTATTTATTTTTTATTCAAAATTCACAGGCTCTTGTTGGTTTAATTTACATGATTAAAATTCTTAACTTAGAATTTAATTTTTGAATAATGCAATAAGAGCTCTAATATAACAGCCCGCTGGTTTTTTCAGTTAAGCTTTTTAATTCCAAGTAACGAAATTATATTTAGAAATTATATAAAGAATAACTCCGAAGTTACGTTTACTAAAGTATTTAAAACGGTATCACTATGCTCTTTAAAATAGCTATTTTCGTGTTTTTTTTTTGTATTTATTTTTTATTCAAAATTCACAGGCTCTTGTTGGTTTAATTTACATGATTAAAATTCTTAACTTAGAGCATATAACAGATCTATTGCACATTCGAAACAGCTCTTGTTATTCATACTGATTTGTTTAATATACAGAGTGTCTGGAATAATGATGCAAAAGTTTAATGTCTGGAATAATGAGTAAGTGAGAGCTTAAACCTACCGGGATAATTACAATGAAAATTACATTATAAACTTTCTGGGATTAGACTTACCTATAAAAAAAAATAAAAGTGTAATCAAAAACAAGCTCTATCTGAAAGGTTATTATAGTATGGAATCGCTGATTATTTAAGCGTCAATTAAGCCTGTTTTTAAATGGTTCTGAGCTCCAACTATGATTTGTGTATAATAGTAGTATGACAAAAAATGATATCCTGATTTTCTTTCGGAGTTTCTCAGGATCATTATCTTAGCATTTATCTTTTTTTCCGAAACCCTGGTAATAATAGATGATTAAAAGTGTTTCTTTGAAACCTATTTTTAATGCATAAAATACTGTTTCAATAACTATTAGGAGCAGCTCACACCGGAAAGCGGCGGGGCGCGCACTTTTTAAAATAGCAATAGGTGATATAGAACTTATTTACTTTCACTAAAAGGTACACAGTTCAATTATCCATGTGAAGTGTATCTTTCACTGAGCTGTGTTTCTTTTGGTGTAGTAAATAAGTTCTATATTCTATTTATAAAAATGCCGGCGCGCCGCTTTCTGGTTTGAGCTGACCCTTAGGATATTATAGTAAGCCCTAGTATATCTTAGATGAAGTCTTCCAAACGTCCATGTTTCAAATAGCCTGTATATATGAAATAAAAAATATTTATCCATTGAATTTAAACAATATTTAAAACGAGGCGTAAGTTTTCCGTACAATTAAAATAAATTGAAAAGATTCCTTGCCAATTTTTCTCTCCACTTGAAAAAGAATTTCGATAATACTTTCTCTAAGCTATATTTTAAGTTTCAATATAGATTATGGTTTGAACTTACGTTATAAAAAAAATATGGTTATATAAATTTGTTTTAAAATATAACTGTGGTTATATAATTATAAAGAATTTTCAACATGTGATTTTTGTCACTAGGAAATCGCGCTCCCGATCGAGGTCCAGAGAACGCGAGCGAGACAGAGAGAGGGAGAGAGAGCGAGAGCGCGACCGGGAACGCGAGAGGGAAAGAGATAGAGAGAGGCGGCGCCGTTCGCCGGCAACGCCCCCCGCCGCACCACACCACCACCGCACCAAACATGCCAAACACGTCAAATATAAATATTAAACAGCTAAGTAGCCGCACAATAATTCAAAGGCTAGACGAATTTATTGTGAGAAAAATGCCTGGCTTTTTGAAATGAACCCTAAGCTCGCTTTTGAGAGGGCAGAGCGATTGAATTATTTGTGCCTGCATTACCAATACCCTGTAAAGTTTTTTTAGGATATTCACTTTTTGCATTTTTTTGTAAGAGTAGATTAAACGATACCTACTTCATTCGCTAGTAAGGTATTATTTATATTGGCATTTTAACTGTCAAGTACTAAAATTTACAAATTGTATGCGATGACGGAATTCCATTAATTTTTCGTCATTCCACCTTCTACAAGATTTGTATTAATCTTAATAGGATTAAGAACGGCAATTTATTGTTTACTTAAGATGACTGTGTATGTAAATATGAAATGAAAGACTATATTTAATTGTGTAAAACTTTATTATAATAAAAATTGTATTTCACATTTAAGTCTTTTTTTATAAATAAAATACTGCATTCGAATACAAAATAAGAAATAATACAAACAAAAACCGAATCACAAAAATACAGGAATAAAATTACAAAATTCATGGATTTTTTAAAAATAAAGTATGTACGCGAGTAAACGTCCAATGGCTTCATAAATGTTGCGAGCTCAATACTATTAGCACACACAAAATAAACTTATTAGGCAGCAGATATTCGTTGGGTCCCTAAAGAACTCGCGTTCGTTCATTGCTTGAAAGATTCCATAAATTTATAGAGAATTTTAAAGTAATTGGGGCCGAAAAATATACTTAGATTTTTTACTTCAAAAATAGTGAGTTTACAATGAAAAAAAAAAAGGCACAGTATATTTTTTTTATTTGGCCTTAACAACTACTGGGACATTGCTGTCATGACCTATCCTAACCCTAGCTTTGAATTATTTGACAATTTTGTCCTCATTACCAGGACGCACTACTCATGACTAGTTTCTAAAAGTGACACACAAATAAATATTTTTTAACTATAACATTCGTAAATATGCATTTAGGTTTTTAAAAGCTCCAGCGATACATAAAATTAGCCTCCGAAAGCGTTTGTTTTAATAAAACTATTATGTCATGTGTACGTGCACTTAGCCTTATAATATAAACTACTTACTCATTTTTATAAGGAGTAGTTATTTAAGCCATCGTTTACCATTACTCCCAGACTCTTAATATTTGTTACTGAGCGAATTCAGAATTAAATATAAATCCTCTTTCGATTTAATTCAATTTAAATTAAGCCAAGCAAATTTAATATAATATTAAAATCCCTTAAAAAGGTGTTTGCAGCTAACAAATATATTTGATAATATAACTCAAACAAAACAATAATACTGAAAGGAGACTACAAATATTAATAAAGTGTAAATAAATCCGTTATACTTATTTCACAAGTAAAATTCGTCGTAAAGTCTAATATATTTGGACAGTTAGATGTTTGTTTAAGAGGAAATTTAGACGGTCTTGATGAAATAATGAAATGTCCACAAGATTCTATTCTTTTGTTACTTGTGATAACTCTTTTGGTATACACTAACATCACTTCATATTTTTTGCAAATTTTTTTATTCTATTCGAAAAGGAACTTAATAAATTGTAATATTTTTATTAAAAAAATTCACATACTAAGGCTCGATGGTTCAAAAATAATTGAAACCAGTTAAAATTTAAATAAAATAATATTAAATCATAACACCAGTCTACTTTTCCCTTTAAATGTATAAATATTAATAACGTATACAATCGTGTATATTACTCTCACAATGTTCCTAATACATTCAGTGGTTACATGTGACCAATAAACACTACCCGTAGCACAGGAATGTATGTACAAAAATAATTATAATTGTTACATCACAGATTAAATTCAATCAATAATTAATTTATCACTACAATATAATAGTTAGCGTTTTTCCTATTCTAAGTGTACCTAATTGTGATGTTATAGTGGTCTTGAATTCAGTTTCGATATAAAATCAATGATTCAAGAAAATAATAGTACACAGAACAAACCGGAAAGAGCATTCCCATAAAAAGTTATTTCAATGGATTTGTTTATACATGAAATGTAATCCTAAAGTTTAGAGATGCTGCACCAAGGTTGTTGCGGATGCAGAATTTTTAACATGAGCACGGATTTTTAGAGGATCAGATCCGCGAATGCGGTTTTTTTTTAAATTGAAGATTGGCCAGTATCTATCCGTGTAGGAAAGATGAGGCCGACGATGAAGCGAGCTCACCCAGAAGATGCCTATACACTCGAACCTTGAAAAGATTTGGGTTGTATGAGCTTGGAAATACAGACGTCGGCAGCGAGTTCCAATCCTTAGCAGTGCGCATTATAAAAGATGTTTTAAAGCGCTTGGTCCGAATTAGAGAGATTTCGACAAGGTGAGGATGATAACCAGCCGTACTTCTGCATGTCTGATAGAAGAAAGGGGTATGGCGCTATGATCTCATGCAGCTCCCGAGGACACTCTCCGAAGTGCATCTTATAGATTTCGAGTTTTTTTAATAGATTTAATTTTTAAGTGGAGAAATAATTGAAATTGATCATTTTTATAATTTTTTATTAAGTAATTTAGTAGAAAATTTAAATAAAAAAAATTGTGAATCGTACTTAGTAAAAATCAATATAAATGCCTGGTTTCTTAGGGGATAATAAATGAGCCCAGCGCCACTAAATAATTCTTCAATAGAAACACTGTTGACATCCGCAAAAGATTCGCATTGATTATTGCCTAAATCGATGCGAAAGTTTCGCATTCCGTCAGATTAACCTCCTAGCTGGCCATCAAATATTTCAAATAAAAGAAGTTTCTGTTGATCTAGTATTATGCGTGATTGTGCCTTTCGATTTGTTCTGTACTCTAGGTGTGTGAGGGGCAGCCGCGACGTGAACTAAGACCATAATGAATTCTTTTATCAAAATATCTTTAACAATGAAAACCTTTAGAGCTATTTATGTCGGTGACGTCCTTTCGCCAGTGAAATTTTGTCTTCAACAACCTGCATACTCGTATGCTTCTATAGCGCGCGAGAGAGGCAATAACTCTAGAACCTTTTCTCCAAGAGTTGTCGGTTCTATAAGCTATGTTATTTGTCCACTGCCACTTCAATTTCTATGATAAAGTCTGTGAATTTAGTACTCCTACAGTCATGCAGGGAAACTCTTTCCATAGCATACTTTTATCGTTCCCGTCAGGCTAACAGTTTAGTCACATTAGTGTAAGTCATAAGTCATCACTGTCAACACAAACAAGTCACTGAACTAACATTTTTATTTTGTGGTAACTATTTACAATATAGAAAATGTCTAAAATCCTATAAATAAGTAAAGTCAAATACGGCTTTTCTTTTCTTTGTTTAATTTTAGAGTAAAAAAAAATTGGACTCAGTTTTTTTCTGTTTCAAAATTATTATGGATCGATATAATTTCGACGAGTGTGTTTAATTATGTTAAACACACTCTTACTGGTAGTTGCAATGGAAAATTAAAAATTGGCGAAGGGTCACTAACGTTCGAATATCGCGGCTACTCCAATATAAAATGGTGAATTTTGATGAGATTACAAACCGTATTAAATTGTTTGGTTCAGAGCAATCTATCACAAACATTGTGCCAAATTTGTGCGCAGTTTGGCATTACACGTTGGCAAAAAAGTATTTATTTTCGATTTGCTAAACATTTACCAGATTCCACCTATAATGAAATAGCACTTTCGTACATGTAAAAGTGTTATTTGCCAATGTGACCAGTTTCGTTACACCATGTTCGTACTAAAAAATCCGTTCGTAACGGTTATATAAGGAAATAACCACGAAACAATAAGTTTAAACATAATTCGTGACTTAGTGAAAGAGTAGAAATAAGAGGTAGAGAGAGAATAATAACACCGAAGATAGGTAACTTTTAAATTATACCGACAAAAATCATATCGTAAAACTAGAGAAACATATAAAATAATTCACAACAAACATTTACGTCTTGACATGTTCTATATTTCGTTCATTTCTTTTACCATTAAAATATTTTAATATGCAGAAATTATGTACCCATCTAATTTCTGGCAAAATCGGAATCTAATTAATGTTGTACAAATCCCAATTTCTTGCTGTTTCTAAATTAACCATAATAATATTTAAGCATAGAATATAATATGTCCTATGTTCAGATAATCACTTATAAATTGCCTATTTCTTACGATTTATTTAAGATTATAGCTTATTATCTGTGGAAAGGCCTTTGTTATATTGCATAGTTAACAATTTTATTATACTAGAAATTAATTAGGCATTGACACAGTTTAAAAACACTCTGTAAGCAAAAAATATCACACAGTAAAAAAAAGAAAATAAAGTATGGTATAAACAGAGAGCAAATGCACAATAAAATTTAAATTCATTACACCGTACAAAAAAATGATTACAAAATAAAGAATGATATAAATTAATTTCACTGATTCTTATTTATCAGTCAAATCTACAAAATATTGATTATTTTGCGGAATAATTATAATTTCATTTATCACCTTAAATTCTATAATTACATAATCTACAAAATGCATTCTACTTTTTAATGCGTCTTCTTATTTTTGTTTATCATAATCTTTAGTAGACGTTATCACAAAAATATGCGAATTAAATTTTTTTAGTCAAGTTAAGAATCTTAAGAAATATTTATGAAAATATTTCAAACAGATTTTTTTAAATTATTTATTTGCAACTAACAATATGATTATAGATTTTTTTATAAAACATGATTTGTATTTGAAAAACAGTAAAATGTTTCAAATATTTTATCGCAAAAGTTTCAAAGGTGAAACTGAAAAACACTAATCAAAGCCAAATTTTATACAATAAAAATAGCTATAACCATTTAATTTTTTTTTTAATTGTAATACTATTGACATACATCATCATTGACGATAATATATTTTGATTATATAAAACTAATGCATTTTTGATTCTCTAATAACCATCACGGTCGTGCGTGCTAATGTATATTTAATTGAGTTATCTTACGGCCAAATATACAATAATTGAGTAATCTCCCTTTAAATGGAGAAGGAACGATAGATGTCTCGCGAATGCTTTTTCATGGTCACCTCCATACACGGCGACGCGTGGAGCGCGAGGCGAGAGGCGAGCGTGGGGCCAAGGGCGAACGCGGGGCGAGTGAAGGCGGGGGTGGAGGGCGTCTGAGCATAGCAGGAATTGAGAGTTGTCACCGCTCAGTACGCACCCTCCAACATCGCACGCGACCCTCACTACAAAACACACGAAATTAAAATTATAACATCTGAAACACTTAAAAGCCCTTGTTATTTTGGAGCAGTTAGACAACAGAAGTTGCCAAGAATAGACGACAAAAGTGAAAAGTTGACAAAACATAAAAATACAGTACAATTACATTAATAATTTTTTTTTGTCACAAAATGCACAATAAATCATTACCTATAATATAAAATATCTAGAAGAAAGAATTAAGTATGTAATTCGAAGCAAAAGTGATGAATTATGACAAACAAAACAATTTTTTATTAATAAATAATATGTAATTTTTTTTTTCAATAATAATATTTAAATATAACAAGATCGTTAAAATAAATTAATAATATCAAGTGTGACTAAAAATTGAAGCTATTATCAATGGAGATAATCCATCAATTTGATATAGTAACATACTATTAAAATTATTTTCATTTTTTTTTTGGGTCAGCGTAGCTATAGCCGCCGTCACGAGAATCTGTATAGCGAACGTAAACATTTTGTCATTCGAGTTTAAAATGCGCATGGGTTTGTTTGTTTGGTATTTTTGGGGATATTGGATTTTATTACTAATTTTGGTTTTTATTTATTTTGTTTTTATTAGTTAGAAATCAGTGTAGTCTTGGCCAATTATTGTGTCACATATAAGTAATTATTATTCCATCCAACTGTTGTGAACCCCTGAATGTTTGTTTACATAATTTACAGCTTCCCGTGAAAGCGACCATAGGATATGTCTTGTTCAGTGTGATTTTGAACTGTTTTGATAACGTCACTCTTAATAAAAATAGAGTTTTTTAAAAATAAAATCTAGATAAAACATGTCTATCAAAACATTTTAATAACTTAGAAGATGTTATACATCATACAAACGTCTGATCAAAAGATTTACGTTGTAAATAAAAAACTTCACAAGAAAATGTTATTGCTAAAGACAACATTGAAAGCTACTGGTCTAGAGAAAAGGGTTCTGGTCACAATGTGTTGGTAAAAATTAGTAAAAATCAATACTACATAAAAAGCTACGCCGAAAGAACTTACAATATAATTTTAAATTAAGTACTAAAATACGTAGATTAGTGACGGAATTAAAGGCAACTAGATAAAGTGAAAATTCTTTAATTAAATAAAAACTATGTAGTTAAAATACTTGAAATGAATAATACAATAGAGGCAGATGACGCTGCATACACATTATACAAAAAAACTTGAGTATAAATCATAACATTAGTCGTCCACTTTCCGATTTTTCAATTATTCATATTTAACTAATATGTTTTATAAATGTCAAAGTTTATGGATATGTTTTAATATATGTATATTAAAATTTGGATGATACCTACTTGGCACAAAAATAAGATTTTAATTCGCATCATACGCTATGGCTTCACCTAATCTTTTGTCCAAACATTGCTATATAAATAGTTCACAAATTTTTTACTCCGGTAGTAACTTTTCACGAGATAGATAATATTATAATGAGACACTTTAATCTACGAAAAATGTCGCATGGCAGCTAATTAGATTCCAAAATAGAATTCAGTTCTCCATTATCGAAATAGATGGCGTAAAGTTACTGTTAATACGATTCTGTTGAATGGCAAAAACTGAAATAAGGCTACTCTTTAACTATTATACCGAGCGAAGCCACTTTTTAAACCTAGTTCAAATGATTCTTTCTTACAGCGATGTATAGTTGCCTTTTCTCGTTATCTAGCCGCCAGAATAGCTGAGAGACTATTAGAAGGGAGTATGGGAAGAGTACGCAATAAATGTGCTACAAAACAAAATAATGATGATGATGATGATGATGACGTGAACGAAGCGGCGGCGACGCGTGCTTAAGCTGAACAGTTCCCACTTCGGCGCATTGCCCAAACACCCCTAATACCACAATCAGAAGTGCAATGGATCCCTAAAGAGGCTCGTGATACGGGATAAGGATACTTCTATTCCTCTATAATTTATTATTAGAATGAAATAATTTAATGACAAAAACGAGATGGAGCAAAAAACACTATTTTTGTAGAAATTTTCTTACCTTATTTTATTAAGCAAAGAAATTTACTTAAAATTATAAAGGATACTTTTAGTCTCGATAGCGTTTCTGTTTTTAAGTATTTCAACTTTGATGTTATTTTACCAACACTTAAGTTCTGAACTTAGGTGGCGTGGGTGCATTTAATCTATACATATAATAAAATCGTAATCGAGCCGTGTCTGTACATAAAATATTTTATTTGTACACGTTGTACTTATGTCACCGAAGTAAAAGAAAGTTTTTAGAATTTTTGTCCGTTTATTTGTTTGTCTGTGCGTTTGTGCACGCTAATCTCAGAAACGTGTTAATCGATTTGAATACTGTTTTCACTGATGTATTGTAGCAAGCTTCCCGTAACATTTAGTGTTTGTTGCGTTCCAGTCGGTTTACAAACAAAAAAGTTACGCGCTATACCGAATACCACGCGTTCGAAGTTGCGGGCTCAGCTAGGTTATAAATAAAGCTGTTTTTCCAAAACAACTTGAAAAATGTTTTTCCAAGTTAAAACATACACAAAGGTCACAAGACAGTCGCAAAACACTCGAAAATCTCCGGATAGTTTGATGCATAATTTGTTTACATAAAAGCAAAGAGATTTATACAGTATCGTATAATATGATAAAACTAGTAGGTTTATGGCGATGTTAGTGTAATGCGCCGAGTGCAGTGTGTTATGCAGGTGGCACCTGAGTCGGAGTCTACGTCTCGGAGAGCACTCGCCACGCGCGCACCTCGCCGCCGCTGCAATGCACACAACTCACACATAACTATTACAACTTGTAATTGGATAGACAAAAATACATTGGGGTTTTTGCTACTCGTTATAAAACGTTAACAAGGTCTATAGAAATTTAAAATATATTTCACTTTTTATGGGAACATTTTTAACACACAATTCTATTTATTCCAATTAAGGTAAAAATGCAGCCCAAATACGCAGTAAATTTCGTAGTGGAAAAGATACACATCATTCCAGTCAACCCCTAATTGGGGTGATACAGATATAGTAATTATGGGTTTAATTAAATCAAATCCTAGTTATATGACAAGGTAAGATCCTAATAAAGAAAAAAACCTTCATGATTCCGTAATGCGGAATTTATTTTTTTTGCATTTATTTTGATTGTCGTAAAATGATAGGCATAATGATGAAATCAATGAAAACTAATACGCGGTAATGTGCTTTCCTCTATGAGTCTTTGCCACGACAGAGACGAAGAAGCAAGAAGAGCTCATAGGAATACGCAAAAATTATTATTGCTATTTTGTATACTGACTTGCCAGCGGTGTAGAGCGCCCGGTAGCCGGCGTGAGTGTGAGCGTGTAGCGCGTGTGTGGCGTCGGGCAGCGCGGCCGAGGCGAGCGGACGCAGCGCGGCGCTCCACAAACGCAGCGCCCCGTCACGGCCGCAGCTCGCCACCGCCTCCGCCTCCGACTCCGCCCACGCGGCGCTCACGCCCGTCACCCACCCTTTGTGCGCGTTCATCACGCTCTGCGACAGTATAATCTCCTGCTACTTACTCATTCAATACTTAACATTTTAGTGACGTCATCACCCAATTAGCAATAGTTAAAGTCAATTCACCCTGAGAAACGGCGCGACGCGCTCGTTTTAAGGTATCAATGCAATATAGACCTTCTTTGCTGCGTAGAAAGGTACTCAGTTCAGTGATATGTGAAAGTGACGTCGGCGCCGCAATACTGAACTGTATACCTATTTGTGTAATGGATTGGTTGTATATTGAATGTGCGCGTGGTTGACCCTTACATGCGTAAGCGCGTTCTCCTTCAGAGTCCAGCGCTTGAGCGCGGTGTCCCGCGAGGCAGTGTAGAGTGTGTCGCCGTCCGCCGCCAAGGCCAGCGCCTGCACGCCGTCGTAGTGTGGCGGCTGCAGCAGTCGGCGTCCGCTCGCCTCCCACACGCCTGTTGGGACACAGATTTACTTACTTTCCTATTACATAAGTTATATGATCTCTTGCCCATACGCCGAAATAATTACATATGGCACGATATATCATACGTTGTCACAATTAAAAATATCGGCACATTGTTAATTTATCGAGACTATGAAACTTATTGAAACTTAACAAGGCGCAGAATCTGATGGCGTTATCCGAACTTCCGACATTGGGTGCGATCACCCTAAACAGTCTTGCTAACTAAAAGATCATGCTCCAATTATTCAGATGACAGAAGTTTCTTGTTTGCACATCATTTGAAGCCTAATATATATTTTATATTTCGAACAGAATTATGCACTAAGTTGTGGCTGTGACATTGCAGACTTATTAATTTAATTTCTGTAATATTTTACATTTATTACATAACATAATATGCATCTTTTAGTAGTATAGTTATATAGCGTTAAGTATTTATTTGCAATTCGTTTCTTGCTTATAAATCTATGTACCCATGCTAAAATTCTCGCAATCTTGCTTAGCGAGCTATATTTTCTACAGTAATGATTTTATGATATTTTCTTCTTGATTTTGAGTTACAGATGCAACTACCTTTTTAGTTTTTCTCACTTCTTGATCAGTGGAAAATGTTTTTTGAGTATGTGATAAATTTTCAGTTTTTAGCCAAGTCGGCCCGTTCCACCAAAGTTCATGATCTTTTAACTGACATGCTGACAAACCGCGACTAGCACAATCAGCTGGGTTCTCCTCCGACTTGACGTGATTCCAGCTGCTGGGCGGCACAACTTCGACAATGTGCTTAACTCTATTGGCCACAAATGGCTTCCAGCGTTCCGGTACACCATTGATCCATCCTAATACTACCATAGAATCGACCCAGCAGTAATAATTAATTTGATAATTTTCCAGGCAATTCTTGATTTTTGATAATAGTTTTATAAGTAATAGAGCACCACATAACTCTAGTTTCGGTAAAGTAAGTTTATTATTTACAGGTACCAATCTTGATTTTCCTGCTATCATGGTTACCGACGTCTGGCCGTGTGTGCTTACCTTGCAATAAACAACACGGGCGTAACATTTTGTTGATGCATCGGAAAAGCCGTGAAGTTCGATGACATTATTTTCTGTTATACCTAACCATCTCGGCATGTAAAAATTACTTATATTTTCTAAATCTATTTTCATGCTTTCCCATTCCTTAACAATATTTTCCGGTAAGGGTTCATCCCATTTTAACTGCAACTGCCACACTTGTTGAAATAATAGTTTTATTTTAGTTGAAATCGGAGAAAGCCAACCTAATGGATCAAATAATTTTGAAATATTCGAAAGTAAAATACGTTTTGTGGGAATTTTTGTCGTAAAGTCTAATTTCGATGTAAATGTAAACTGATCTTGCTGTGGATTCCAACTAAGCCCCAATGTTTTGGATGACTCAGTATTTTTAAAATCATAATTTAGTTCGTTACTGCTGTTATTACTTGTAGAAATTATATCTTGGTTATTTGCCTTCCATTTACGTAAATTAAATCCTCCGGACCTTAAAATCGCTACAATATCCTGTATCAAACGCTTTGCTGATTCGACAGTGTGACTTCCGTATACGAGATCGTCTGTGTAAAATGCTGACTCAATCACTTTTGAAGCAGAACTGTCTTGATAATTCTGTCTCTCGTCTTGTGCTAAGCGTCGGAGAGTCATCATCGCTAGAAACGGCGCGGCCTTGGTGCCGTACGTCACTGTCGTCAACTGAAAAATGCTTAGTTCGTCAAAAAATGAATCTCGACATATAATTTTTTGATATTTTTGGTCATCCGGATGTAACCCAACGACTCTAAACATTTTCTCCACATCAGATGTAAATCCAAATCTGAATTGTCTCCACTTGATAAGAAGACTCTGCAGATCTTGTTGTAAATTTGGACCTCTTTCCATCAAATCATTCAGGCTTAAACCAGTCGAAGAAGGCGAAGAAGCATTAAAAACTACTCTTAATTTAGTTGTAGTTGATTCATTCCGAATAACACAATGATGCGGTAAGTAGTAATCTGATGAGTCGGAGTTATTCGAGTATATCATGTGTCCTAATTGTTTGTATTCATTGATAAATGATTTATATTCTTGTGCTATATTTAGATTTCTATTAAATTTTCGTTCTAATTGTTTAAACTGTGCAATAGCTTTTGATTTTGATTGGCCTAATTTGTTTTCTATTTCTTGTTTAAGGGGAAGGCGCACTTGATACTTGCCATCCGCCAGACGAATAGTAGTCTTGTTGTAAAAATCTACGACCTGTTGGTCGTCCAGGGACATCGAACATGACTCTGATATGTCTTCCGATTGCCAAAATTGACTGATATCGTTGATGTCATGCACAATGATGTTACACTTAAAGCTCCTTTTTACGTAACCGCTCAAAATCCAACCTAAGCGCGTTTTTTGCGCCATAGGTAGAGTCGGTCCGGCCTTATTAATTCCATCCAACAGTAAATTGCTAAAAGCATCCACTCCAAGAAGAAGGTCTACTGGTCTTCTCACATTGAAGAAAGGATCTGCTAAAGACAAATTTTCTAATGCGGGCCATTCTGGTTTAGGGAAGCTGTAGGAGGGCAGATTCTTGATTAAAGTTTTCATGATATAAGCATCTGTTTGGAATGAGAAGTCTTCTTGATTAGACCTACACTTGATTTTGATGATACCCTTGCAGTTGCTCTCCTTTTCGCCTATTCCAGTTATGGTTCCCTGACAATGCTTGCGCGGTAAACCTAAAATGTGAGCTACTCTCTCTGATATAAGTGTAGTCTCGGATCCTTGATCTAACAATGCCCTAATATTATGATAAGTGCCATCACGAGCCTGAACCTGCACCATAGCTGTTGCCAACAGAATTTCGGGGTCCTTGCCCTCCACGGACACATGTGTGTTACGAACGTCCGGTTTTGAAATCTTCGACTCTCCATTTTTCGGCGTGAATGAACTATTGCAAAATACATCGTGCAAAATTGAATTATGGTTGCCGTTGCATTCTCGACAACGTGATTCGGAATAACAACCTTTACCTTCATGATCGTAGAGACAATTTTTGCATAAATTCTTGTCAATAATTAATTTTCGTTTCAAATGATTAGGTAGTTCCAGAAATTTTGCGCAATAATATAAGCCATGTCCGCGGTTTGAACAAAAATAACAAGCCGTTTTTACCTGATATGCAGGTTTATTGTTTCGGTTACTTGATACTTTCGATTGCAAAAAATATGTTGGTTTCTTATAATTAAAACGATTGTCTGAATTAGAGTTATTATGATTGAAATTATATATATATTTTGCACTAGGCTTCGTCGTCGGATTTTCTTGCTTTTTCCGTGAAGTCTCTAGCGCTGTAAATTTCGTTTCAAGAAAATCTAGAAATTCCTTTAGACTAGGTAATTCCCTCGGTTGCTTTAATGATGATACGTACTCGTTGTATGTGTCGACGTCTAGTTTTTGGCCCAAAATATGTACAAGTAAAGGATCCCATGTACTTATATCAACACCTAGATTTTTAATCGCATTTAATGACTCCAGTGACGTATCGTGGATTCTCTTGATATGTCCTAACGATGCTTGCTGCGACACTGGAAGGTTCATTAACGTATTGATATGCGACGTAAAAGTAAGTTTCCTATTATTATATCTATTATTTAATATCTCCCAGCAGGTGATATAATTGTCTGAGCTAATCTGCAGATGTTGAACTAAACGCTCAGCTTCACCTCGGAGTTTCCCCTTTAAAAATTGCATCTTCTGCGCGCTTGATAGAGATGCGTTGGTGTGGATAGTCTCCGTGAATAAGTCTTTGAATGACGTCCACTGCTGGAAACTTCCGCTAAAAGTAGGCAACTCCATCTGCGGAGTCGTCTTCTCCCTGTGACACATGGACCTGATTTTCCTATTGATAGACCTCTTGATGTCTTCGTACAATTGCTCGTAATGATAAAATGCTGAATCATATTCTTTATTTTTACCCTCTAGCTCACTATCTATCTCAAGATGTAACGAATCAATTACCGACCAACGAGATTGTAAGGTTTTTAGTATGTCATCTAGCTCCCATTTATCTAACTCCGTATCTAAGTTAACACTAGTTACCTTCCTCTGTAGAGCCCTGAAGTTGCTCGCTTGCTTCTTGAGCAACTCGTCCGTCCTGCTGTTGACACCCTGAGCCCTGAAAGTTACCTGATTTTCCATCTTTACTCCTGATATAAATTCTTGATAAAAATGTCCTGTAATCCAATGTCCACTGATCACTTCACGAAATGTCACACTGTCTGCCTAATCACTCGCGAAATCCTTATTATTCACGAAGCACCTTAAAGGATCACTTCACGAAATAATAATAATCGAAGGACCATAAAGTATGTAGCGTCCTTGATTGACTACACCTTTTACTTGATTAACTTGATTTAATGATACTTGATTTATCGGTATGATGAAATGAGCCGAGTGTGCGAGCACGCGCGATCGCCTTGATTGATCGATGCGAACTGATTTTAATAAAACAATTAAATAATTACGCGAGCGCGTCCCAAACACCGACTCTTAACCAAAAAACCCCAAAACTGCTTAATGTACGATATGGATCGTACACTGGTAGTTTATAAGAAATTTATTACTGTACCTAGTGTATGGAATAAAGCAGTATTAAGAAGTTTCTATGCTTGTCTGTATATCTATGCCACCCTTCTAAAAGTACCAAAAAGGGAATACCTGAGTCTAATAATTGCATGTCGAGCGTCCTGACATAGTGATCCTTCGAGCCGGTCACGACCAAATCACCATTCTGTCCGCGTCCGATCGCTATGCACATGACGGCGGCAGCATGCCCCGACCACAATTTGCTCACGCACTCTAACCTGTAATATATTATTTTGTATCTGTATCAGCTTAAGATATGGTATATATAGTATACTAGCGACCCGGCCCCGGCTTTGCACAAGGTTGAAATTTTCAAAAATCTTTTCTTAGTGGATGTTTACGTTATGAAATAAACCTATGTTTATTTTATATCAGCTTTCTAGACTTAGTAGTTTTGGCTGTGCGTTGATAGACCGTCAGGACAAAAGATTTTATAAGTATCGATCAGCCAGTGTTATCCTAAGTTAGAAGAGTTCACATCCATTCGAAGATAGTCTTCTAGTAAAAGCACATTTTTCTGTGATATTCGAAGATGGTCTTACAAGCACCTTACGATATATTTTTTCACCATTATAAATTGAATGCTCATCGAATCCATAAATGAAATGGAATATTACTTTGAGGTGCAACCCGGAGCCGAACATGAACTGCATTCGAATCATCAGATTATCATATGATATTATTAAAGTCATCAAAAATCAAAAACAAAATACGAAAAAAAAAACACGTACACAATATACACAATCATGATTTACTACAGAGTTTTGTCTGTGGTTTATATAAGAACAAAAACAGGGAAATCTAATGGTAGCTCACTGGACGAAGTGGGAAATAAACGAAATAGAGCTGTCGCACTAATACTAGCGAAATTGAACCATCACCATGTTCCAGTTGGAATCAATTATTTACAATCAAACGTAGATAAATAAAATGATTACAAATGTAAGTAAATACGTTGCACTAACATGCGCAGATCCCAAAGACGTAGTTTGTCTCCAGCTGCAGTGTAGAGGCGCATTGCTGTTAGCGCGAGTGCTGTGACCGCCACCTCGCCGGCTGCCCCGCGCGTCGCCGGACACTGGCCGGTGGCGCCGGACGACCACAGCGTCGCCGTGGGCGCTCTGCTGCGCGTATCGAACAGCCGCACCGCTCCACCGGCCGCTGCCAATACAGTCCTGGAGTCGCCAGCCGCCAGCGCACTCACAGAACCTCCACACCAACCGCGCCACGCCTCTGCGCCCGCGGTGAAGTCCCATCCGCGCACTGTGCGATCTACAACCAAAATTCATTCAATCAATCAATTTATTTAACAGTAACAAAAATAAAGAAAGTTACAAAAAGGTCTCTACTCAGCATTTTGCTGGCATAAGCCAGCACTGATCTTCTGTAGGACACACACACGGCCATACACCATGCATATATATACATTAACAAGTTATCATATCGTCGCCATCACAAGTAAACCGTGCCACTGCTTTGATCAAAACCATGAACTGAATAACAATATGAAGCATGACAATGATATAACATATGAATTCAGCATTTAGTCTTATAAAAAATCATACTGGTACTGAATCGGAGCCTTACTCGCAAGAATTAAACATATAAGTCTTAATCCAAAAGGTTTGTGTTGCAATTCACAGATAGCAATAGCCACCAATAGCAAGAATATTTCTGGTCAATTAACATCGGGTCATTTCCGATGGTCGAACAAAAGGGAAATAAGTCATAAAGAACGCTAAGTGAAAATAAAGTAATAGCGTGTGCGAGTGATGCGACGAGCAGAGTCAATGGCAGAGTGTTGCCGCTCGACGAGAAATGAACATTACAGAGAAGAGCCGACATGTGGATGAAACCGCGAGACACAGCTAGTTCTAGATAAACGAATCTTACCAACACCGCCGCTATAAATCATGTGTGCAGAGCCGGCGAGAGCTAGTGCTGCCCCTGCGTGACCTTCGGCGACGTGAGTGCACTGAAGCCACGTAGACGAATTGCCCCCGCTGCCTCCGCTTACACGCTACACATACATTACACAATATCACCTTCAAACTTCGCTCACAACTAAAACCAATTCTTAATAAAACATACGAATCTAGAAGGTAAGTTTGTAACATTTCAAATGGTTGGATGATTTCCTGCCTGCCTGTCCAGTATAACCACTGTAGCAATGTATTGTTGAATGCCATTGTTATCATAATCATAATGGTAGGTAGCTAAAAATTTCAGGTCCAGCAGCCAATGCGCCCTTTTGGATTCAGTTAGTACCCGGGGAGACAAGACCAAAAAGCCCGGGACACAAATTTTTCGGGCCCTATAGCGGCGTTGACGACGTATTCAATATGGCCGCAAAAATTTGCGGCCATATTGTTAGTGATTATTATTCAGGAGTAAACGCACTTTCCAACAGTATATTTGACATCATAAATATAGGTTAATATCAAAATATATAGGCACGAAAATATATAACCCGAGTCATATAGGCAAATGTAGAATCACACCCACAAAAATTTGGCGGCCATATTGATTACGTCATCAACACCGCTAGACGGCTAAAAAAAATTGTGTCGCAGGATTTTTAAACTCGTCTACCCATGTAATATTTGAATCCAAAAAGGCGCATTGGTTGCAAGACGTGAAATATTTTGGTATAATTTTCAGCTACCTCACTCCACTAATATGATCGATTTATATAACAGAATATTTGGTTTAGTTTAGTCAGTTAGAAGAAAATAAATTCAATTCAAACAAACCTCGAAATCTCACAAAAAATATTACAAGGAAATAGTTTTTTTCGATTATGATGTGTAAAATCAAGGGAAACATTATAATTAAATTAAATATATTAAGGTCACTTGTTTGTGCCTAAAATAGATAAATGTTGCTTATAATATTCATTGACTTGCATTTTTGTATTTAAAGGGTCTCAAGTGTTTTTATTACTTAAAATGTTACAAACTATACATAGGAAGTTTCGTTTTACCTTGGGTGGTAGTTCCTTGACTGTTCCTTCAGGTGCATTATCACCTGCAGCTCCCGCTAGACGCAGAAATACGTCGTCTTCGCGTGCACGTCTTGCGGCACCGGGGGACGCCGGTGGCGTAGCACCATTGGCCCCGCCCGCCTCCCTATTTGTGGGGTGGCGTTAGCAAAGCGGATGGGTTAAGTGACAATTTTCATACAAAAACGACGAGTTAAAACATCGTCGACTTAATTCGTAAGAGCATAAAAGTTAAAACATTAGGTTGAAAGCTATAAATGACATGTCACTTATTGTAGATGCAAAACAGATAGACAATCACACATGATAATGGATGCGGTGAGAAATTTTAAATATGGGATGAACGTTAAAAGCTACACAAAAAATTATGTAAAAAATTGTTTTATATATACTCACCAAACTATATATTTTTTAATATAACGCACCTATTTTTAATAAATCTTTTTTTAACATAAGGGCATATATTGAGGTTGGGTTGTCTATAATACAAAAAATGGTTACTATAAAACTATACGTGTCCAAGTTAGTTAAATTAATTATTGTACAAACGAGTGCATGCCTACACATTTAATAGGTACGCTACATACAGTCCACTTAATGTTAAATTATACTCTATGTCAATCGAAAATAAATCGTCATATTGGTTAAAAATTGTGCACGTTCGTTTAAGTTAAAAATCCCAATAAGAGCAAAGTAACCGTTAACGCCCGAACAATACGAGTCATAAAAACAACTGTTGTAGTGAAACAGTTAGATCTCGTTAATATGATTTCATAAATAAATATATATTTATGTCCTTCATAAAGTGTAGGCGTTTTCTCATTTTAATACAATTTTCTAGGAATGTTTGTACATTGAAATAACATGTTCAGTTAAGACTAAGAGGTTGCAATGAAGCACGAGTACATACCTAGTCCAGGAGCAATTAGGAATAATTTTATGTATTTTTTGCTTTGAGCACACTAAAGAAATTACTTAAATTTTCCATATAAAATTATCTGCTGCCCTTTGAACTGTTAAACGTATTTATTAACTGGAAATTTAAAAATCTTTACTAAAACCTATTTAGTCAGTCAATATTAATTTCAAGTGACATACAAAAAACATGCAAGCGCAACAAACAATCGGGGGTGCAATTTGTACATGCAAAAATGCAAAACAAACAAGCTGTACTCAAACTACTTTATTCAATCTTTACACATACCTATTACATTATAAAACATATTCTACATAAAATTATCTTTAATTAAATAGCTGCCATTTGTTCGTGTTAAAGCTCTGTTATATTGTGATATTATTTTTACAAATACACTTTACTATATAAAAACATAATTTTTAGTTTTCACAACTAAAACTAACTATTATTATGACATAATTGAAATGCAATATATCCTTATCAGGATTATTCTGTACGCCTTTGGTGATTAGTAATATTAATGACACATTTCTGCACGTTCACTATTATGTACTTTCTAATGTGCAAGCAGAAGCTTAGTGCATGCAGAAACGTGTGGTGTGTGCACAGATCGTATTGTTTTTCTAATAACTCGTTTATGAATTTTAAAGTATGTTTTAAAATTCGTTATGAATTCATGACATTGAATAGAATCCAAACAGGCCAGTACTCTATAATTGGGGAAATTTTAGTTGTAGACCAGAAAAAAAAAACAGTGATAATTTATTGTATCTATCCAAATATACTAATTGCACATAAAATTTACGGATATACATGATTTTCTACTAGCGCGAAGTGTTCTGCTGAAGAGAGTTCACTTCAGTAAGGCTAAGCATAATGTATATGCTTTAACAAATCGCGGACACCGAAACTCACGTAGGAGCCTATTACTGTACTTTCCCCTTAGAAAAGGACGCGGAAGTACTTTGCGTGTAGAAAAGCAAATTCATCAGTTAGGTTCACGGTTTCAACAACGGTTCGGTTTTGGCAGAAAAATAGAATAGTTTCTTAAAAAAAAACACACACACATGGATGACTGATACAGATTTCTCTGTTTGGCTAAACACTAGTCCTGCATTTGTTTCAAGTATTTCAATGTTGAATGCCGTAAAGTAGTGCTTTTAGTGTAACGATCACGTGAATAAAAAAGGAATAGGTACTTATTTCATATAAATACATTTTCACTTATCAATACGAAATGTGCGCACTTATGTTATGCAGATACAAGACACGAAAACACGTCACACTGTCTTTTTTGTGACCTTAAAAATAGGATGTTTATCAATTTGTTGACGTGTGTACAAACGCCACTGAATGAAGCATTTTAAGGAAACCGGATGGAATTCATTCATTTAAGCTTTAAACTGAAAGTTTAGAGCCATAATGATTCTCTACCACTAGTCCCAAAAGCGAAAAAGTAAACTTTTGAAACAAATTTAGGGTTAACATTTAGAAACCTTGAGGAACATTGATTATAGGGCATTGATTATAGGGCGAAATGAAAAAATGTAGACGCTATGTTGCATTTGTGAGCAACACTATATGATAAATGCAGTATATCTCAATAATGAACGGGTTCATGGGTCTAATAACATGACGTAATAGTTCTGTTTCACTTCAAATACAAATTAATTTATTAACATTTACAGTGCGTAATTGATATATTAAATTTGTGATAAATTCTTGAAATTACAATTTTAAACATATAAAATACGTATTATATTTTTTAAAAGTGAATTTTCAGTACTAACTGAGACATTTTACTGAAAAAAAGCCACGAACAATAGCGACTGATACATTTTAAAAGAAATTAACGATAACTCTTACATGTTACACGTCGAATTCGTGGGATTTTCTTAAAATGTAACTCTGTCTCGATTGTATACAACGTCTGTTCAAATAAAAGTGTGACGCGTCATTGTGAAATGCAAATTGTATCTATTATATACATTGAACTATGTTGTGAGCACTGGTGCGCAGTGACGTCATTGGTCCTTCGGCCGCCGTCACCCCGTGCTGTATTCAGTCCTCCACTATGGAGAGGTCGGTCAGGAGGCTGCAAGCAGTCAGCACAGTAAGCGCCCGCCAACCCCCCACCACTCACCTCCACTCCACCCTCCCCAAATAGCCAACTTCGATTATAATCGCGATACATTCGTTTAAGCTACGGTCTCCTATTAAATGCTATATGTGACGTGTGACTTCAGCGTAATGTTTCGCTCGACGTCTGAACGCCATTCACAGCATCAGCGGTCAATACATATCTTAGAAGCGAACGACGTCTCGTACACAACACTAGTCGACAAACAGTGCTTGCCTGTGCTCATATCATGTCATTTTGTACTGAGGTTAGCTACGACATTCATGCTGTAATGGTTCGAAATAACTAGAGACTCAGCGTTTGAACGCTGTCTACGAGGACCTGACGCCGACATCAGTGTGTGAAATAAACAGATAGTGTGAAATATACATTTGTATATTAAGCATTGTGATGCGGCGTACGACGTGATGCTGTGAGCGACCGATGGAGTTTATAGGAGACCACAGCCATAGAGATGTAGCGCAAGCTATTTATCGCGTTGTGCATTACAGTCATTTAGAAAAACGTTCTAAATATTTTGTTTCAAAAAATGACTGCAAAACATGTGAGCCTACGCTACCACTGCCCAATCTAATACAATCCAATCCATTCATAACTACGCTTTCCAATCTAGTTATACGTACGTTTATTTACTGTAATCTACATAATTACACAATAGGCACACATACCCAAGCTGTATCATGCATAGAAAAGGATAGAGAAAGGGATAGATTCATTCAATTCAGGCATGAATTTATCAGTTTGTATAGGAGTATTCTTTAAATAAGGACAAATAATAAAAATAATAATAATAGTCTTGTATTTGTATGTATTTTGGATTGAAAGGCGACAATAATCTGACTTCTTAATTTGAATGGATTATTTTTCAGTAAACATGTGTTACTTACTTTGGATTAAAATAAATAAAAAAATGCCCTAAGTCAGTGCCATAAAGCCATTATTTCGTTTCGCGGCATCTGTTTTTCAGTAAAACGATTATAGCGGCACAGTGTAAAACATTTTTATCGATGTCGAATTGTAATAGCCGGAGGGTGGCTTAACAAACCTTGCAAATGAACGAATAATTTGCAAGCATAACAAAGTTTATTGAGAACAGCCATATCCATATTTACTTAACGAATGTAACATTCTATAAAGATTGACTCTACAAGCGCCTGAAACACCAACACATCAATCATGCTGGATTAAGTACAAAGCTGTATTGGATTTTATATAAATAAATAATGGACATATTTAAGCCAGGTGGTAATTCGGAATATTTTTTAAGAAATGCTATAATATATAAATTATAAATAGAATATCGCCAAATAAAAAAATATTTTCAGTCATTGTTGGTTGAAGGGTTAAATATTTTTAAAACAGTTAATATTTCAAAGATATTGTATCATTTGGCATCACTATTATGGCTTTTATTGTGGATTGAAAATTACAGATGCAACGAATACAAATTTTATAGATTTTATAGTTATAGGATTTTCACATACCGTGTGAACAAAATATCTAAAATTTGCGAGAACTGGATTTAATGAATTATCAGTAACATTTTGTGGGTAAGAATTGTTCGTCTATTGGCAGTATAGGTAGTCAGTATTAGGGGAGTAACTACATTTATTTAGGTCAATTCAGCTTGTGCCCATAGAAAACAGCAGTTTTGTATACGTGAAAAGACGAAAATGAGGACAAGTGTGTTTTATCATTCGCATGCTAACCGCCGCGTACAGGGCTGTATACGACTCCTCATTGACCGTTCAACTCTTCGTCGACAAGTTATGATTTTTGTAAGCGGCTTCTAGCGAAACGCGAATGGATATAAATAAGTGTAGTTACGCCCTTGTAAGATGCATACAAGTAGCAACGGTAAAGTGTCACAATACGTACAACGAGGCCGGTTTGGTGAAACTGTGCTGGCGGCGCGCGGGAGTCGGCGTGAAGGTTTCCAGTGGGGCGCGACGCACAGCCAGCGGCGACGCCAACGCTGCGCCCAACGGCGTCAGGCCCCTGACAACCGACCCCGACACATACACGTTGGTGCTTACAATTGTGTGCGTTAACCGTACACTTCACAAACAATAGCGGGTTTGTATGTTGTGAAAAAAAAAAGAATACGAAAAATTACAGCAAGACCACGGAGACAACAGATAGAATGTAAACAAACTTTGAGGGTTAATTAACTTTTTTTAAAATACAATTTTTTTTAAAAGGTATTTTTGGTAGCGCAAACATTAAAAAAAAATATTAAAAAAAGTTGAACAAGTGTTGTCAAAATCGTTTTCTCGTACCATAAAATTTTCCTTTTCTAAAATTTTTAATTTCGATGGAAAACGACAGAGATATATAAACACTGGATGCGGTAGAACTCAGTATGAATTTGTTTACATTATTTGCATTGCGTTGTCTCCATAGCTTTACTTATATTGTACTCCATAGCTTTCCATAATACGCTCGAAGGGTGCGTTGAGATACATTTCAATTGATATCGTACATGATAGTTACTTCAAGCAATAGTGAATATGAACTGAAAACATGCCCGAGTTATACGGATAGTGCAAAATCTGTTATGCCGTGTGCACACACAAAGATACCGTGTACACATCCTAATACATTGGATTAATGTGTACATTACACTGAGCACAACGAATGACGTGCAACGTACACGCCACAAGTACACGTATGCTAACTTATATGGGTGTTAATGTTAAACCGATAAACTATCAAGCTACTACTATTAAATAGTGGCTCATAAATTGGCCAGAATGGCGCTTGTGTTGTGTAGCATTGGTGTTTTAGATGGAAGTATGAAGCTCATGAAACCATAGTAAATAAAATGCTACTACAGCGCCTCCTATTGGTGGTCGACGGACACTTTCTCATGTATAGAGTTCATCCTGCTTACCTCTATTCTTCATGACAAGTGACATAATATACCTGAGGCTTCCCGGCGCGCTAGGCACGCGACTGAGAGGTGCGGGGCGCGGCGAGGCGGGGGGCTCCACCAGTGATTGTGTCATCGCGTCCCCTCCGCCGCCCCCCTCCCCGCCCTCGCTCTCCGATCGTGAATACACACCGAGGTCGCGTAGCCGCACTGATCCGCGTCGCCCGCTGAAACACAACGCTCTCATATTAAATCTGTTTCTATGTGAGTAGGATTTTAATTTTTATTAAGTTTGTTTACTGTATTCATGAAAAAATGAGTAATATTTTCTTTGCAAAACAAAACGCTCAATATATGAAAAGCCTCAGATTATGAATTTTTTGTTAAAAATGGTTCACAAGAAACTGTTTCCAATAATTGCATAGAATAAGGAAATAATCACTTCATTTAAGTTGAGTCTAAATTGAGAAATTGAGTCATTTAAGTTTATAAAAGATTAATTAAATAAATAACGCTAGATTTCACAAATTTTTTTTCGTTTCTTTTTTTGAATTTCTTTCACGTTGAGACTTTGAACTCCCTTGCCAGCCTCGTGGATATCTTTTTATGTTACTCATTTATAGGGGTGAAATCAGGGAAATTGCATAAACTTACAGCTTCTCTAGATATTCCGGGCACACTTCAACGAAGGTGTTTGACAATTATCATCCATAATTTGAAAATAATAATTATTATAAATTGGATGTAGCTTGGAATGTTATCTAAAAATTGAGACTAATTTTTTTTAAACATACAGAAACAAACCCGGGTTTCATTAGATATTCTTCATTGGATATAACTAAAAATAATTTCATTACATTGAATTCCAGAATAATTCAATGTAATGAAATTATTTTTAGTTATATACATTTTAATGTCATGAAATAATTTTGAAAATTAAAATATTCGATTTCAACACAAATAAATATATACTGACGTATTTCTGATGAAAGGAGAGTTGTCGTCGGGTGGTGAGGCGGGCGCAGTGCGGGGCTCGGACGGCCGGGGCTCCGTCATAGCACTGGGGGACAAAGCGACAAGGGTTGTCAACGGGTGAGGATCATTACTAGTTACATTAGCTTGGGTAACTGACGGCCAAAGGAGTACCTGTCGACGGGCGATACAGCCCTGGTGGAGGTGCCGGAAGACACGGTGGCCAACAGAGCGGCTAAGGCCGGCGGGGGCGCCCACGTGTTCAGGTTGTGGTCGCCGGCGGCTCGCAAGGCGCTTGCTGTTCTCTCCGTGCTCTCTTCCAGCTGTTGTACAAAATGGTTATAGTCCAGGATCCAGTAATGATACTAATTAGTAAATGATACTAATTTTTCGTGAGTAGCTTCATTTTGATGAGACGCCCAACAATTTCCTGTACGAAAACTCTCGATTGTGGTAGCTAACAGAGGTAGGCAGGACAAAATATGTGAATTTGATGATTCTCAAAAATTTATTACTAACTGGCTTTTTTTTTTTGTTAAATCTCAAAATAATTATCTAAATTATTTGAAAAAATATTTGTCCTACAAAATGTATGGTTTGATCAAAGAGTCCCCTCCTTCCAATATGTATCGATAACGAAGTCATCAAAAGTGATCGCTAACCAGCTGATTTTATTAATTAATTATGATCAATGTTACACTTATGAGGTGTTTAGTGAAAATAGAGTCATTGACTATAACCTCTCTTGTTATCATGAAGAAGCCGTTACCAACTGGCCGCACTGGACTCGATTGAAAGGCGAGCAAAGAACCTTATTGGCAACGACACCCTTGTGGATTCCCAACTTCAAAGCCTGCAGCATCGCCGAAAAGTAGCGTGCCTATCGATTTTCTATCGTCTACACTATGGAGAGTGTGCATCTATGTTGTACGATTTAATCCAATCGGAACCGTTCCACTTGCGGACCACTAGACGTGGGCAGGGGTTTCATCCCTTCGTGGTCGATGTACCTCGATCACGAACAAAGCGTTTCAGTTCCACCTTCCTTGTTCGAACTGCTAAGGAGTGGAACTCATTGCCTGCGTCTGTGTTCCCACAGAACTACAACCTCGGGGTCTTCAAAACTAGGGTAAATGGGCATTTACTAGGTAAGCGTGGTCCACCTTCGGCCACATCTGCACCTCACATCGGGTGAGATAGTGGTCAAGCGCTACCTTGATTTCATAAAAAAAAAAAAAAAAAGCTGATACCAATATCTTGTCTTAAGTCGAATTTTGATAAAAACTTAAAAAGGTAAGAAAATGATAATGAGCGCGCGCGGTCGCATGTGCGATCAAAAGCGGACCAATTGATTTATGGGAATTAAAATGATATGTGTATATTGTATGAGGAAAAATGGGCGGATGGCGCATATGAACTTTGCACCGTACATAAATGTAAATATAATTAGATTTTATGAGACACCGTAACAGGTGTAGCACGATCGCCCAAAAACATTGGCCATTCAAATGAGTGAAAAGGACCTTGAAAAGCCTAAAATAAGTCAAAAAAGCAACCCATTAAACTGTTCAACATTGTTGGTTTGTATTTCAAGAGCGTCCGTTTTAAAACTAAAACTACATCAAATCAAGCACGCAATATGTTATGAAAAATCTCGTCACCAATTTATTTGAAACGCCTTTATAAGAAACACTAGAAGTGAAAGTTAACCTGTCTGAGGCGCACGTTGGCGTCGTGCAGGTTGGCGAGGTTGCGGGCGGCGTCCTGAGCGTGCTGCAGCGTAAGGGCGGCGAGGCGTTCGAGTACGTATCGGCCGCATTCCACGCTGTCGACCTGCTCGAGCAACTGAGGCAGTTCGTTCTCCTCGTTTTCCTCTTCGATCTGCATGATTTGTTGTTGTGTGTCGGCGATGGCCTCGCGCAGATAGGCCAGTAAGTGGTGCGCGTCGGGGTCGCGGCGCGAGAGGGCGTCGTGCGAGGCAGCGTCACGCGCACGCAGTTGGCGCTCCAGAGCCGCTTCTAGCTCGGCTAGCGTGCTGCGCGCGGCGCACGCTCGCGACGCCCAGCGCTCAACGCGCGCCCACGCCTCTCGACACGCGCCAACACGTGCCCGCACGCGTCCGCCGGTCCCTGTGAAATCCAATCACATCACAAACCAGACCTCGCAACGTATGTGGCACCCGGTCACGTCTTGACTAATCTAATTTAAAATTCGTTGCGGTGTCAGACATTTAAGTAACACCATTTAATAAGATTTTCTTTACTTGGTAAGCAATACTACACATAATCTGATATACACAATATAATTTAGTAATTATAACTTTAAGTGAAAAGAGAAAACAGAAAGTGGAGTTCTATACGTTATTGGTCACACAATTATTTAGGAGAGAAGTCTTTGTGGAAATTTAAAAAAGAAACCAAACATGAATATTTCACTAATTTACCGTACAGTCTCCCGGCGGCCTTACTGCTTAGCTTATCGCGATGCCCTCTCCTTAGCAAGGATACTTCTTCCTGCTTTCTTCTCAACACCTGCTCTTTGAGTTTGGTCTCCGCTTCCAAGGAACGTATCAGATTTGCATTCTTTCTAGACTCCTTACGCAGCTGAGCAACCTGTGGAAAGCAATTTGATAATATGGTGTATCACTAATAAAAAATAATAATATATTTGTAATATTGTTAGTAAAGAGCATTTCTTGAAGTTTAATATATTTTTGAAGTGATTTGGCATCCCGCTGGTTGTACTGGTTAGATCTTTTAAATCGAGTATTGCAAAATTTTCGTAATCCGAGATCCCGCTCCATACAAATAGCCATTATCGCTTGAGAATCTAATCCTAAGAATCCATTATTCTGCCCATCACCATGGAGAGGGAATTTAATTGAATATTTTATAAAAAAGAACTGACCCTCTTGATTCTGTGGTTTATTTTTGTCTCTTTTTCAATTCGCCCCCATAATAGCAACTATACCCTTACAAAAATATTACGCCAGATCTTGAACAATTTAACCGTATGTATTAATATTTACAATAAGCATTTGAACAGTATTGGGCCGTTGGTAGTACTTCATAATACCCAATGAAAGTGACCCACCTCTTTGGCCCGCACGGCCTCGGCTTGTGCGTGCCGCTTCGCTTCTGCGCGCATCCGCTGAACGAGCTTAACCTTGTCACGCTTCATGGCGCTAAGCTCGCCACGCAGCGCCGCTATCTGGTTCGCGGTGTGCGCTTGAGAGCGCTGCAAGCGCGTGTGTTCGCGCTGGGCCGCTTGCAGCCGTTTTAGCTCGCGAGACATGCTGGACAGTCGTCGCTCGTATTCCTCCTTAACTCGCTTAAGCTTCTCGCTTGGCGGCGACGTTTGCGACGCTGAAATATCACCCAAAGAGTGCGTTTACACGAAAGAAATAAATGATCGACAGATATTCAATTATATCGTTTTAACTGCTTTCACTTGGTGTTTGAGGCTATACTATCACTACTCTCAGTATAGCATCACTACTCTTGAATGTTAGGTATTTAATCATAAATACCTAACATGTGTTCCCAAAAATATATATAACCAAAATTAAACCAATATCTATATAGATCTATAAGATATAGAGTCTTTATATCCTATTTCATAAAATATTTTTTTATATTACATAAGATTGTAATATAAAAAAATGTATACATAAATTTTATGTAATATGTACATTATATTACATAAAATAGGTT
Source organism: Bembecia ichneumoniformis (assembly GCA_910589475.2). Lineage (NCBI taxonomy): Eukaryota > Metazoa > Arthropoda > Insecta > Lepidoptera > Sesiidae > Bembecia > Bembecia ichneumoniformis. The sequence continues at coordinate 3,506,022 of OU342520.1, forward strand.
TTTTCACAGATATATCTTCAAAGAGCATATATAGTTTGAAATAATGCATATCGCGTATATGGAGTATCAATAAAATAAACGTATGAAAAAAAAAATGCATAATTTACATGTCTGATTCCAACAAGATTTGTATGCTAATGTGGTATCATGAAACAGACGCCATTGATTGACCGTTACACAATATGCTAGCAATAATGCTGCAGTCACCTATCTTCATCTTCTACAGTATACTATAGAAGACATTTTACAAGCATTAAACTCTAACTTGGACTTGACTTCACTGATTGTTTTTGGAAAAAAACTGTCTCGGTATCTACTACTTAAGATTTTAATTTTGCTTTTATATTGCTATTTCTACAACTGATGGAGTCAAAACATTAATGATTGTACAAAGCGCAAACGTTTAACAGATGTTCACATGATCATCTGATGATTTCGAGAAAACGCCAGGCAAGTACAACTTGCCCTATGAATTACGAAGTTCTAGTTCAAAATTTTTTATATTTAAAATTTAATTCGGATTTACCCTTTCACAGAAATGAAATTTTATTTAGTGAACTCACCCAAAGAGGCCAACACTTTATCCCTCTCTGAGTGTGTGGCCTTGATCTGATGATGTAGGGTGTCAAGACGCTGCTCGTAGTGCTGTTTTAGCGCCGCCAGTCTTCGCTGCGACATCTCCAACTGTTCTATTAGTCTTGCTTTCGTATCTATATCGTCGCTTAAAGCGGCTAGCTGCGACGATAAAACTTGTTGAGCTGCAAACAAATCATTCATTGTGAGGCCTCTTGCTAAGACGCGAATTTTTAGCAGCCCGGTTTATTAACCGTGCTGACGCGCACTTATTGGCCAATACTTAATATTTAACTGTAAATATAAATGTGAGGGAATTAGAAAAGAAACCTTTAGTTTCCTCGTCTTCTTCCTGGGACTCGCTGTCGTCCTCATCGGAGGGCTCGGAGTCTTCGGCACTCTCCCCCTCCGCCCGTTCCCTCTCCCCGATCAGTCGCTCGACATCACCTCCAGCGCTCGTCATGCTATCGCTCATGTTCAGTTTACGCCGGAACTCATCAGCGCCCATACTTCGAGCCAATATTTCCTTCTCCTGAAAAAACAATTTTATTACATTATTGGAGAACGGTATTAGCCAAATAATATTGATATTGTTTGTAAATTATATTTCTATCTATATTAATGTTATCAAACGTCACTAGATGGTACTAGTAGGGCGCTGTGTGAAATGACCATAAAGAAAGCAAATTGTAAATAAATGTTGTTGTTTGTTTGGCATATGTACTCGTATAAATTATGAAATAATAAGAAGTCCGTCACCAGAACTGAAAACACTGAAGTTTTTTGTGACAGTTTCACATCAACTAGTGCGAGTAGACGTGCAAGTGCAGAATGATAAAGGACGTTCATGGGCAGGCTGACGGTCCACTCGACGGTAATTAGGTAATAAGGAAGGTGTTTAAATTGTTTGATTTGCATGTTGCGTACAAAATTAATGTGCATAGATAGATCTCACTTTGTGGACAGATGTCGCTATACACGTTGATGTATGTATATGTTGGATCTTTTGGCATACTATAACTTCGAACTAAAATAGAATTAATTTAGTTTCTTGCAGTAAATAACGAAGTTGTTTTAATTATCTCAACACCCGGTAAAATAGGTAAATGAATTTGGCACCGCTTACAAATTCAGAGAAACACACCACACATGCTGTTTTACAAATGGTTCTGTGAATCTTACAAAATGGGTAAAAGATACAATAGAAAGAAAGAAAGAAAGAAAGAAAAATTTATTGGCATTTAAACAGAAAAACATATGAACAAAACAAAAAAAAAAAAAAAACATTAAAAGTAAACACCAAAAGGACACAACTCAGCTTAGGCTGCAACATTGTTACAGCGCTGATTTTCAGTTGTGCCCTTGCCGATGTCTCACGACGCGCACTAGGACCACTCCAGCAATGCGGTGCAAGTATATTTTACAAATATATTTATATTACTAAATAATAAGTTGTATCACTGTACGACTTGATTTGCACTTGAAATTTCAGTTTAAAAATCGATTGAACCATTTTTTAGATAAAGATGATTCGACTTTACGTGTCTTTGAGCCCAGGTAAATCAGTGAGCTTAGGTTGGAAGATCTAAGAAATACTTATTGCTTCACAGTTAATTTTGACTTATTGCTTCACAGGCGACGATTATTTTTGACATATTAAGAGGAAAGAATAGCACGTATTCGTCCATACAAAAAGAGAAAATGTTTTTCCACTTCTAAATATTTTCCAATCTCCATGATTTTTTAATATGTTATTGACACAATGAAAGGCTAGGTTTATAGGTTTTCCTTTTTTCAAAATTTGCAATAAATTCAAACTTATAGGCACCTCAAATAACTTAATTTTTGTGATTAAAACTTTGTCGAATTAAGCCGTTTATTTTATAAAAACAGTGTAATTTTTTTAAAAAAACGAAACCTATAAACCTAGAATATATCGTGCTGAAACGATCGATATCAAAATCAAAGTGATTTGTTAAGATTTAGTCAGTGGAAACCGTTTTCTCCCGAAATGGAAATTTCATCAAAAAAAGTACCTATTATCAGTCGCGAGTTGCAACGCTCTCTATCGCACGATTGGGGGTCGGGGGGGGGGAAGCAAAGCATCACGTATTATAGGGATGTCAATGGAAAAGTCGATAGTAGAGATGGGATCCCCACCCGCGTTATCGATATCTATCTGTTTCAAAAATGTTGGGAGTAAGTTCGGCGGATTGATAAGTCTGGTAAAATTAAACAAGGAGTAAAATTAACTAAATTAGTATTATTTACAGCGATCACAGCGAAAATCAGTAAACCACTTATGAATCATTTTAATCGACAGAGCAGAATCCCCATAATGTTTATCAAATTTTTTTTTGTTTCCGTAATAATTTTTTTGCGCAATAAATAATGTTTAATCAAGAGACGAAATTCACTTTTCTCCATCTTTGCAAAAATTTGTTCCATTGTTTTTCTTTAATGGTTGTCACAAAAAAAACTGACCGGTTCGATCGTATTAGGTGAAAATTTGAAATTGAAGTCGTTGGTGTAGTATTATTCGAAATATTGTATTGTTGATCTTCACTGTCTTGGAGTATCGAATTTGTTAAAGTTTGTCTTCTCGAAGACTGATGATTTACAAACTATAAATATAAACCGTGCGTGTCGTAATGCCAAAACATAACTAGTGGGTGCCGGACTACGTTCCATGTAGGTTCCACAGTTACCCTTCCCTTAGAAACTGATCCCGGTGCACAGGGACAAGAAATAAAATAAAATATTTTCTAAAATGATTTTCTTTTTATCTAATTTCCCACACGAAAAAAATACTTAATGAAAACATTATAAATGCCGGTATTGGCGATAAGCCGGCGTATAGTAGGTGTTCTAGTATTCGCGTATTCGTCTTGTTCGTGAAAATAGCCGAATATAGACGAATAATGCACGAATAGCGATGTGGGAGCTCTAAAAAAAAAACAGTAACGTGTGTAACGTGTCTAATTTACCTACCTACTCATTTTAACTGTCCATGAATAAGAATTGAAAAATATATATATTTAGGCTATACTCGTATAACTGTGAGTTAGATTGACTGTGAGAAGGTGTGTACAAACTACAAACCAATTCTTTGCCTTTCTGGCGAAGTGACATTTTTTTCCGGCGGACACATAAGCGTATTCGTTTCTTTTTGCCCCTTCTATAATATGCTTCCATTATCGTGTGACTATTATATCTACAGGAATTAAAAAATAATTTTATTTACATCTACCTACCAAGGTACCTAAAAATTGTTTAGTTACCTAGCTGAAACGTGGTTGAAACCTGAGCCGACCTAAAACCGACTTTTTGACTTTGATTTTGACAAAACCGAATATCTAGCATTTCATGAAAACATTATAGTTATAATTATTATAGTAGCACATGCAGCAGTTTCGTACACAATAACAAAGTCAAAAATCTTTTGTTTCGTAAATATCATATAGATACATACTTAAAATACAAAATGTCAGTAATTTAGGCAAAAAGCCGATTTATCAAAAATCAAATTAGCTTACACTCGTTTTTTTTATGTTAAGATCGGCAGACAGGCTGACGGACCACTTGATGGTAGGTGGCTAACGTCGCCTATAACACAAGCAACACCAAAGCTGCTACAAGTGCGCTGCCGACTACAGTAGGATTAAGGATAAGGAGGGGATAGGGAAATTGGCTAATTACATAAATAAATAAATAAATAATAAATAATAATAAATAATTGTTACTAATTACATAAATAAATAAAATACTTACTTACTTGGAATTATCACTATAATCTTCAATTTCTTTATATCGGAGTTTCGGGCACGCCACAACAAATAACTAAATAAATAAAAGAGTTCGCCTTCCGCCGTAATTGCTCGTCAACTAACAGCGTCCGTCGATGTGTGCGTGAGGCTATTTGTATGTGTTGTGCGCGATTCCCGGGGACATGAGCGCACGAGCGATAGCATGTGTTTTCCTAAATACCTATTTCGTTAGAATCGCAAAGCTATTCTTTCCTCTTAAAATTAAAACATACCTTGTAGAGTTCTCGCTTGGCGTCGTCAATGAGCGCGGCGGCGTCGTGCAAGGAGTCGTGTCGGGCTCGCGCCGCGTTCTGTGCTTCGCGCCGCCGACTCGCCTCGTATAGACTGTTAGCTTCCAATAGCTGTGCTCGTAACTCCTCTATTTCGCTCACGTAGCCCTGTATTTGGATAATCATCTCACTTGAAGCGTATTTATATTAAGACTTCTGAAGATATATCGTAGTATTTGCTCTGGGAAAGTTCAAACTTTAATACTTTTCCCTAGAATATTGTTTAGATTATTAAAAAATGTTCAATTTGTATTCATCGTAATTATGTTCTTTCTAATCAGTTAATTATACACAATATATAAAATATTGCTAGTACAACTTTTTTTTTCTGTGGCGATTAACAGTGAATTTAGAATGAAATAAGTATAATTACATATGTCATTCGAGAATAAAATATAAAGTGTATGAGTTGAGAAAAGACGATGGAGTCAGGAATCACAAAAAGCTCATCTCAAAAATCGAAATATTTGAGTTATAAAAAAATAAATTAAATTATATCGTTCTGGCCATGAAGCGAATGATAACTAGATGTCGCTATTGCAGAGAATCGTCATAGTAAAGAAGTGTGTTTATATATTTTGAATAGGGTATTTTAGTCTACTTATATGAAAAAAAAAATTTAAAGTATATTATTGCGATAGCTTAGGCAAAAAACACTCGGAAAATGTTAGTTTTAGTTCGTAAAATAACAAAATAAATTTTAAAATTAAATTCAAAGTTTTCAGAATTTTTAGTCTGTTCTTAAACACAATGAAATAGTAGCCGCCATGTTTACGTCATACGGTTGTGTAAACAAAAAAGTGTCAGTCAGTGTCATGTCAATTACCGGCGCATTTGTTTACACAGCCAACTGACGTCATGACCAGAGAGCAAAATGGTTTCCAGCGTTTTCGTCAAATTACGCGTGAAATTTGAAAATGTAAATTTTAAATGCATTTTTTTTTATGTTATGTCGACAGACAGGCTGACGGTCCACTTGATGGTAGGTGGCTACCGTCGCCTATAACACAAGCAACGCTACAGGTGCTGCAAGTGCGCTGCCGACTACAGTAGGATTAAGGATAAGGGATTAGGAGGGGATAAGGAAATGGGCTCTGGCATCCCTTACTAACTCACCGAAACACAACAGCACGTATATGCTGTTATTTCACGGTGGTCTTCTGTAAGGGGGTGGTCACTGCCGCCAGGCGGGCTGCCCAAATGACTGCGAAACGCAGTGTGCCCTACCACTACTTTTCAAATCCAGACCAGAGTCAATATTGAAAATTACATTAAAATTTCCAAACTTGACCCCGCCGGGAATCGAACCCGGGGCCCCTGAGACGTTAGGCAAGCATCCTTGCCACTCATCCAACGGGCCGTCGATAAGTATTAAACTGATCGATTGAATAAAAATTTGGTGTTTTTTTAGTGGTTCATTAGCACTACAGAATCTAATTGAGACACTTTTTAAAAATGGGTGTAATACCCTATTGGCGGCAATCAAAGACGGTTTAGAGTTTTTTTTTTTAATTTGTCGAGAGTATTGTTTTGTTGGGGCAAGGCTTTTGAATCACTGAGATCAAATAGATAAGGATACATTATACGAAGTTTTATTTGCCGACTATAGTATTCCCATTGTTTGCAAAGGAGCTCTCGAACTAATTGTGATATGACTAGTTACGAACGAGTATAGATGACTGAATCAGGGTTGAAAACAAGATTATATTAGAGCTCAGATTTTCATGTTGGAATAGTTTTGGTTAGTTGGAATAGTGTTGGAATACCTAATTACGAATCGTAGTCACAGCGGAGTCATAAATCAGAAAATAAAGTTAATTTAATCACGTGTATAGCGTACCTGTACTAGCGCAGTGAGCGAGCAATCGGACGGGTCCGGATTGCCTTCTTTTGGCGTCCAAGCACCCAAAGCTTTCTCCGCCAATAGTTCGCTGTTCCTCGCCGAGAGCTGGTCGATGGTACTCTGCATTGCCTTCACTCGCCGCCGAAGCGACTCTACCTCGCCCGTTAGAATTGCGTTCTCCTGAACCACGTCGCTCCAACCCTCTTCGCCGTTCTCCGATATTATCCTCTTGCCCTGTCATTTCAATTCCACTTGAGCCACATATCAACTCTTTTGCTATACTCTTATGTGATTGTTATATAAGAGTTGAAAAAAAAAGTAGAGGCTCTAAGTTAAATGACAATTTGTTTCACTATTAGTCTAGGTATGTAAATATACAACATTATATAGCTTCATTGGGCTTAGGTAAACACATGCTCTAGTAAAAACCAGGAAAGAGAAAGATGAAGAAGATAACGTTTTACACTTTACTTACACAGAAACAAAAGGTTGAACCTTTTTTATGTTAAAATTAGCAGACAGGCTGACAGTCCACTTTTTTTTTCTCTTATCCTCCGGCATAAGCCGTAGTCTGTATTTACTAATTACTCTTCCATGCCAGTTCTCACTTTTATACCTCTCGTAGTTCCATGCTACATACTTATTTTTTCTTGTTTTCATCATCTCACTTACCGATACGGGTGTGATACCCGTCTAACCATACACTCTATGTAGTACCCTATATTACTATTTTATATTATACAAATTTACTATTTTGGGAGGAATTAATCATGACACATGTTCTTTATTATTGAGACTTAGGATTTGCCTTTTAGAATTTCGTTTTTATAAGATATTTTACAATGTTTTACGATAATATCTAATAATTACATTTATTTACATTTTGTTCACAATTTTGTTCTATCTACATATATTGATGGTAGGTGGAATCCTGGCATCCCTTACTCACTCACCGAAACAAAAACAGCACACCTGCTTTTATTTCACAGTGGTCTTCTGTAAGGGAGTGGTTACTGCCGCCAGACGGGCCGCCCAAACAACTACGAAACGCAGTGTGCCCTGCCACTACTTTCCAAATCCAGACCAGAGGCAAATTTAAAAAGTTTATTTCGTTGACCCAGCCGGGAATCGAATCTAGGAACTCTAGAACAGAGGGTTAATCTCATCCACTCATCCAACGGGATCGTCATCAACCTTATGAAAATTCGTCCATTGTCGATGTCTCAGCGCCTAGTAAATGGCAAATGGTCAAAACTCCAGGTAAATTTCTAGTTGATTTCCCTTAATTAATTTTGATTGATAATGTCAGGAAAACTTAAAGTTGTTGCGATTATTAAACTATAATATCTCGTTAATAAAATTGATTCAATCATAACTAATTTTGTGAGTGCGAATTCCTCAATTTCCGAATTGGAGCAAACACTAAATGATTAATTGTTACTTATATCAATACCTGTTTATATTCAGCCAGTTCGAGTTGTAACCTGGCGACCTCCTGCCTTAGCTGGTGTATGGTCCGCGAGGTGAGGTCTTGGTTGACGACGCATCTGTTCTTGATGTTGCGCGCCCGATTCGCGTATTTCAGTGTGTTGAGTGTCTCCATGAAGTCGCGGTCACTAGGCGATATGCATGCTATCATCACGGTATTGCTATTACCTGGAAAAACGGTTGCACCTTTGAAATTTTACTCATATTTCAAGAAACTTTGAACGGTAAATGGCTAATAGTTTATTCTATTTTTTGCTCTGTTGTATGTGTCGGCGGCCGATCGTATAATCTGACAGTTCGTGATGTGCCAAGGCAGATCGTAATATATGGCGCAGTTTCATGAAATTTCTGCTTAATATCACTTAGATCGTTCGAAGTATATTTTTCGACTAAATCGTCAAATGTCCTTCGTTGATCAATCTGCCTGAATTTTAATTAGCCATTTAATTAATTGGCTGTGTATTAAGCAGAATCTTCATGGAATGGCGCCATATATAACGATCCGCCTAGGCACATCACGAACTGCCGGATTATACGATCGGCCGCCGACATATACTTTGTAACCATTTGACTTACTCATCCTATTTATCTAATATATAAAATTATTGTGTCACAGTGTTTGTAATAAAACTCCTCCGAAACGGCTGGACCGATTTTCATGATTTTTTTTTTGTATATTTGGTAGGTATGAGAATAGGTCGTAAAGTATTTTTCACCCTCCTGCCCCCACCCCGAATTCTTTAATCACAATTTTAGTATTTTTGTATAAAGAGTATTCAAATAATTTAACGGTCCTTCATTGACGTGAAGTGACGCGTCAACTTTAACATATGGTTTGAAAATAAAATTGGACACGATAGGTGGCGCCACAATCGGGTTACGGAATTATTTTCGGGTTCTGACAGGACAACGTCTGCTGGGTCAGCTAGTATCCTATAAATATTATAAAATAAAGTCACTATCCGCCTCTATCTGTTTCTCCGTTAACTTCTAAACCACCTAACGAATTTCGATATAGTTTTCACTAATGGAAAGAGCAATAAATGAAAAAGGTTTGTATGTATATAATTTACAGAAAAAATAGCATCCGTGCGAAGCGGGAAGCGAGTCGCTAGTTATATATATATAGTAACAATCGAAGAAAAATCCTTGGGAAGCCTATGTGTTCTCGTGAAGTTAACCAAATTGCCATTTTTTTTTAAAATAATTTCAATAAGATACATGTTGAGATTTTAGCTCATATGCTAATAACTATATATACGTAGATCCCGTGTCTGTATCTTCTGCATTTTTAACGCTATCAAAAAGCACAATAATACCAAATATTTATGTTGTATAAAAAATTATTACTTTAATTTAACATTCCCATCAAGACAGCAGAACATATCCCAAAGATCAAGTGATAGATATGTGTGAAATCAAGTTAATATTTAAAATATGTACATATAAATTATTACTGTATATGAAAAAAGTGATTCAAAGACACTAACTTGTCACAACTAGTCTGATTTTAAAAGAGGCATAGTGAATTTTGCACTATAATTCTAATTAACTATCACTTAATGATATCGACAGTTTTAGTTTAAATTTTTGAAGTGTAGTGGGCGCTTGTGTCCGTAGCTTGATAAAAAAAAATACCTCCGAGTGAGTCCTGCAGCAATCTGGTAAGTTTTGAATCTCGGTATGGAACGTGCAGCACTTTTCTCGACTTGTCACCCAAAGCCGATATAACGTTGCCAAGGGCCAACAGTCCGCAGTTGATTGAAATACCTTCCCGAGCACGCTCTCCGGTCGCACCTTAAATAAATTGTTCTGGTTACTTTTACATGCAAATATATTTAATTAGAAAATACTTTGACATTTAATTTTAATGATTTTTTTTTCTTTATTGTTTTATATTTTAAATTAAGTATTTTTAAGTGTTAATTTTACACGCCAGGCGTGGCAGTACATGAGGCCACATACTCAAACCAATAAGAACTGGTTCACATTGGCCCATGTTACTTGCAAATAAATAATTTGAATTTAAAGAATAGACTTCAGCTTCTAAATACTTAAGGAAGTTTGCCAAGATTTGACTTAATTCCAATAATTGTGTTGTATGAATCATGAAACTGTGTAGTGCGAACCATGTCTAATTAACAGTGATTGTTTGTTTTGAATTTGCACACCGCTTGTTCGGTTGAATATGCGAATATATATTCATAAAAAAAACAACAATGATTGCATGTACCATATTTAGCAAGTAAATAATTTTGAATCTGAATATAAAATAGCCAATTTAAATAGTTAATCTAAAAAGACTCGCCTCTTGAGTAACGATAAATTAACAATATAACTATAAATAGATGTTTTCATACCAAAATAATAATGATCCACACACTAATAAATATTAAGACTCGAATTATATCCATCCGCGCCACCAAGCGGCCGCCGCGCCGCTCCGCTGTGAAGTTGTATGAAACTATACGTCAGGGGTCACCAATTAGTTTCGCTCAGGGTCCGTTTTAAGAAATGAAATGACCATCGCGGTCTGCACATTTTATAGAAAAAAATATTTATTAAACAAAGATAATTACGAAAATAACAAAGGCGTATTTTTTTACATATCAATGAGAAAAATGACATTTTTTGTTGCGGATTATCTGTCTGAATTTTGGAGTAAAATTGGTGTCGAGATCGAAATTGCTGTGTTCTCGCGGTCCGCATAAACGCGGTCCAGACGCGTGCAGTTCGCCATTTGGCGACCCCTGCTTTATGTTATGAATTCATACAATTTCAACAGCTGAGAGGCCCGGTCGCTTGCTCGCGCGGATGTAATTCGAGCCTTATAATTCCTTGAAAATTTTTACATTCTCAAAAATATTTCAACATAATGTCGATTTACCGTATTAATTAGAATTTAGTAAAGTTCACTATATTTGCTAATATTACTAGCAGTAAGAAAATTGGTTATCCTCTTTGTAGTGACAAAACTAGCTTGATAAAATGCTGTTTTCTCTGAGGGATAAAAAGGCGATGAATGTAAATCATTGAGGGATTAAAAATAAATAATCACCCGTCCTTTTGAGCCTCTCTGAGCCAGCTAAATCAACGAAATGAAATTTAGCTGTCAGCGTCTCGTATTGCTCGGGCGTGTCTGCATCTGCCTCTTTGTCGATGCCATCCTGATCAGTCGCCAATCTCCTTTGCCTAAGTAGCAAAGTGAAAACGGCGTGTGATCGAGATGACGAAGAGTTCATATTAGTCGCTGCTGTGGTTCTAGCTAAAGCACCGGCACGTAAGGCGCCTAGAGCTTCCGTGGCACCCCTCACTGCACGCATCGAAGCTCCGACAACTTTAACGCCCCCACAACCGTCCTCAGTTATTCTTAAGGCACCCTGAAAAAACAACGTTTAAATACATGAAAATTTACTTAGAAAATCGTACTTTTCATTTATAGAAATAAAGTTTTTCGACAAACTTGCTGGGACAAGTTTACAATGTGCTGACCGCGTGTCGCATAACTCGGCAAATTGGATTACCAACTTAAAATCACTTAAGTTATGCGATAATAACATTCAGTAGGCCAGTAGGCAACACTGCACAATATCGCGCTTCATGGCGCACATGCGAAATAATTAAAAGTTGTTAGACACTAAATGAATTCATTACAAACGACCCAGTATGCTCACCTTTGCGTAAGGATCTTTCGCTGGATCTAACAGGTCCACAATATCTTCATTGTATAGCTCTATAAACTGAGCTTGAAATGAAAACTCTGGTGGAAGCTGTCCCTGGCTCCGTGCGTCGTTGGCTCTCGCGTCCGCGCCGGCAAAGAGGTCCCGAATCGCGCGGGGAATTATTCCCCGTTTTTCTTCGTCTCCCTCCCCATCACCTTCCCAACCGCTCCCCATTGTGTAAGTTTTTCCAGATCCAGTCTACAATTAAGAAAAGATAAATTGAGAGGTCAATAACTATTAACAAACATAATGGTTCGTTGAGACCGTTGATCGAGTCTTTACCACTCGACCAAGGTATCCGGATTCTATTCCTGGCAAGGACAAGTATGAAAACGAAATTTTTGGATGTTTAATTCATATTTCACGTACTGGATTGGGCTTAATCTCGAGTCTGTTATTTGGTTCCATTTCAAGCCTAGTTTGGGGCCAAACTACGAGATGTTCCACAAGCAAAAAAGTCTAGGATGACTCAGAAATAAGTAAAAATGGATGTGTAGTCGGAAACAATTAGAGTGAATCTCGTGTTTGGTGCGTGACTCCGCAGCGGTCACAGTCACGCATTGTAATCACAAAATTCACTTTCTACATAGAGCATAGTGGCTAATGGCTTAACTTGAGCTATCAAACCAATTCCATCAACAAATAGTCTCTGTCTTAAGAAGGTTTCAACTTGCATAGTTTCTTTTATTGTTAAACTCATGAACATGTTTATCGAAATAACTTATTTTATATCAAGCTAGCTTTATATCAAGCTTTATTTTATATATGAATAAGCTGTCTATTTATTTATTTATTCTTAACAAAAACCCTACAGCAATACATCAGAAAATAATATACAAGAGAGACAGCATCACCAATCACATTACCACTTACGTGGGTTCATTATGTACTTACTACTCAAATTATGTTGAAAATTAAGTTAAAAATAAAAAATATTTTAGAAGATGGGGAAGAGGATCTAGGTAAAGAGTTGTGTGTGTGTGTGTGTGTGTGTGTGTGTGTGTGCGCGTGCGCGCGTTATTTGTCCTTCAGCGTATTCACATTGCGACATTGCGCTTGAAGGATGCTCAAGGCAGGTGGGAAATGTTCAAGTCTTATATAAACCTATCATTGTACGTTGTGGGTAATCTGTGGTTTACTGAGTAATCATGGTAGACTATCGATTCAGGCTACTGAACTGTGTATATAGGTAACTGACAAGTTGTAGTTGTGGGAAAAAAACCCTGCAGTCTTAAAGTGGACAGCACGAAAGGCGGCAGCAATTACTCTGTTAGAGGAGACAACTGTTAGCTGTGCGGAAGTAAGGGATGCTTAGAGACGATATATCAGCTAGAGTTGTAATCATGAGTTGTAGGTTTCCGGGATGATGGCCCAGTACTGTTGGAAATTCTTTCAAACGTTTTGTCTACAACTGCGGTTGACATCCTCATTGGTGTAGTCCGTATCAGAAGAAAAAGTACATCACATCACTGCACCTACATACTACTATTAGAGTTGTAATCGCCGGCTGGTTTTGCGAGTGTTGCTAGGTTTGTCTGCCAAACTCTACAATAAAAAGTTTTAACTATATTTTTAGCTGAAGTAGAGAGTATTATTTTATTATGTTAAAGTTGACAGGCTACCGATTCACTTGATGGTAGGTGGCTACCGTCGCCTATAACACAAGCTACGATACAGATGCTGCAAGCGACCATAGTGGAATTGAAGATAAAGGATTAGGATAGGGAAATGGGCTATGGCATCCCTTACTCACTCTGTGTTCGGTGAGTACAGAATACGGTGGTAGGTATTCTGTATGGTAACTATGAACCGTTTACAAAGCGAGCTACAATATTATTGTCTAACAGTCCAAATTCACAAAAGATCTAATTTATTTCTATTGCCCACTCCAATGGATCAGTTGGTACGCTTATTAACCAATATTAAAAGCGTTAAAACTGTAATCAAAATTCATGTAAAAGGAATTTCCTTTGTAAGTGTCAGCGTTTAGCGTTTCACCTCTCACTCATTCACAAAGAGAATTTTAATGTTTTCACGCCTTAATTGCTCAACTGATCATCATGAAATTTTACATTCACGTTGTCAGGGATACAGGAAAGGTCATTTGGTACCTTTCATTTAAAAGAAAGTACTGGATATCCAGTACTTTTTTATTTTTATTCAGTACTTTTGAAAAAATAAAATTAAAAAACCAACGCCTGACAAAAATATATGAGCAACCAAAAATTGAATAAATGTTTCAATAAATATAAAAAAAGGGACGTGGACGAAGTCGCGGACAAAAGTTACATACATAAACAGATTTTAAGCAAAAATAAGATGTCGCTATTTAAATACAAAAATGTAATGTATAACTTTTAAAATACGAAACATTTTTGGGAATATCACTAGATGTGTCATTTCTTCAACAACATCCCTTTAATAAAGCCTTTTAATTTTGTTTTTAGATGCAATTTTATGATTTTTTCATTACAATTCATGAAAAATTCATTACAAAAATTATTATGTTTTAGATGAAGAATATTGTCTACATCTGTATATATTGTATTTTTAAGGACTTATTTACCTCATGATTAGTTTTGAATAATCTTTAAAAAAATTAAATCTGGCTTATTAATAAGACTTAAAATCATATCATCTTGAACTCGTGTTTGTTCAGTAAAGTAAAACACCTTATAGCCTAAGAAAGTTAGCCTAAAAATCGACAATCAGTCGAAATAAGTCGTGTAGTTTTGAAAATTGGTACAGTTATTCTTTGAGGTGTCTTGATAACCATACTAAAAGTCCTCGAGGGTGAGGGGTGAGCTGGCGGTGGGGGGGTAGGTCAAAGGTCCCTTTTTTTGTTTTTTTGCTCATATTTCGAAAACCATTAACAATATCGTTACAATTGCTTTTACACAAATTAACTACATTAAATTTACTACATATTATCTTATATTCATTTTTACTATAGGATCAATACTTTAGGAGCTACAGGATGTTGAAATTAAAATTAAAAAGAAATTGTTTTACAAGTTTTTCATTAAGAAAAAATATATACTGGTATGTCGTCTTATATACTGTTCTCAATTAATTCGTTTCGATGATCATCATCGTCGTCGTCATATTTTTCATCAAAATCGACGGTGACCCCATTGGTACATGCTCCTAGGCAGCCGTTACCTAGGATGCTTTTCTGCTTTTCGGCAACTGCATTTTCCAGAACAACCACTCTTGCAGTGGCAAATAATGGATTTCAATAAGGTGTCACGAGCAGCAGGGTCCAAGGTCGTTATTGGCTCTAGGTTTCCATCGACTCCTCGTTTCCAGCCCCACATTTCAGGGGGCAATTGGTTCCCAAGCCACTCCTGTACTTGATGGTAGACCCTAAAGGCATGATATTTCGCTGACCCTTTGGTAGGGGGAAGAGAAGAAAGATCAGTTTTGGGCTTGATACTAGATTACACAAAAACTGAGTATCGGTGGCTGTTAAGATCGATCTGAGTAGAAGGTGCACGGTATACTGCCAGAAACATTCTTTCTCCTGATTCTGCTATGGCGTCCTGAGTTGATGTTGGGTCATAAAAGATGGCTGCTATATCCTTTATTAATGGATTTTGTCCAAAAAGCTTGACAAAATATGCTTTGCCTTTCCTGAAAATGGCTGAAGTTGTATCGCAACCACTGAAACTATGAAGGAAAAGAATAGAAGAATAAAATGAAAGTTTTTGGAGTTCTTGTGAAGAAAATATGCTGGTTTCCACTTTCCCCCTTCCCGGTTTGACAAAGAATATTTCCTTCGCTGGTGGCGTCAGAGCCATTAGTAGGACTACTAGATCCACATCTTCTCCAACAATAGCAACCATAGGATTGTCTGCAGCTTTGTCAATTGCAATCCGTATAATTGTGCAGTCAGCATCACTTGCAGCCACTCGCGTTTCAATTTTCTCAGTCTGCATTTTTTCTGACAGAAGTTCAATAAGTCGGCTTTTGTTTTTCGTATTTGACAGAAAATGCTCTTGTTGAACAGTAATCTTCATCATCAGATTAAAATTTATATCGACACATGATTTCGCCGCCACTCTTCTTTTTTGTTCCGAGGTTTTAGTACTGTTCTTTATATCATCGTAGCCATCAAACACGACAGTAGAATGGGATCCGTAATGACATTTGACATAGTTAATATACTGATCACATATATCAGAATAAGAGGCGCCCACTTGCCACTTGGTACGGTGCAGAAGAAACCCGCACTCTATAACCTTGACAATAGTTTTCAAATTTACATTAGTGTCGGTTTTGGGTAGAACTTCATACAAAGCTGCTTTTTGAGTTTTCCTCATTGAACCTTCATTGAATAAAGCCAATGGATAGGGAGCTAATTCAAACTCTAAATGCGACGCCAAATGTTTATCACTCTTTTTGGCAATCGCAATCCTTTGGAACAACAACAATGGATCAATGACTACAGTCTCGTTATTGATTTTGATAGTTCATGACTCCCAATGATAGAACTTTATCTTTACGTTGTAGTTTCACATCTGCGAAGTTATTTCCCAACGCTTTGCCCATTAGCTGTTTACCAACTTCTTCTGTAAGGTGGCAATTTACTTCAGAGCTTCCAACAATACCTGTTGATAAAGACGTGAGTTTTTCTGTCATTGGAAAAGGATAGTGACCCATGTACCAAAGGTAAAGCTTCTTCCTGTCCTCTTGATTCCTGCATTGACGAGACGATAGCAGGTCTACATGTTGATCTCCTGAAGAAAAAAATACTCCACTAAATGTCTCGATTGAAGAGCAGATGACATTGCTTGTAATTGTTGCTTGTAACCATTTTGCTAGTGTCGAATTCGTGATGCCCCTTCCTCGGGTCATCCCTCCACAGCTCTTCATATTGCGCATCAAAGTCTGCTCTATAGTCATGTCGGACCAAACTCCAGACCAAAAAGAATCGCCTCTTCTTATTGTGAAATATCCTTGTTGTGCAAATGACACAAATTCATGTGGCTTCATTCTTGTTTCAAGCTGAATCATATCCTGCAGATACAGATGGGCACATCGTGCGTACTGAAAGGGACCGCTGGCATGAAAAAATGGGATCATTCTCTGAACACAGCTAAGGTGAGTCTTCCAGTCACCAGATCGTTCTGCAGCAATAAATTGTTTCATAATAGTGACCATGTGGTAGTATTGGACCCATAGTGCAGCAGTAGGCCCGTTTTCCTTTAAAATATTTATGTTATTTATCATTTTTAATTGCAGTGAAGTCAACTGCTCATTGTCAATTATTTTTGCGGAACTTAATGGCTCTGTTAGCATGTCTTTTAAAAGGGCATTTACAGTTGCCTCAGATTCCTCATGTTTATCCCCTTGTGGCTCCTAAAGTATTGATCCTACAGTAAAAATGTATATAACATAATTTGTAGAAAATTTAATGTAGTTAATTTGTGTAGAAGCAATTACAATGATATTCTTAATGGTTTTTGAGATACGAACAAAAAACGAAAAAAAAAGGAACTTTAACCCACCTCCCCACCGCCGGCTCACCCCCCACCCTCGAGGACTTTTAGTATGTTTATCAAGACACCTCAAAGAATAGCTGTACCAATTTTCAAAACTACACGAATTATTTCGGCTGATTTATTTAATTTTCTTAGGCTATTATGTCTTCACGCGAATAGCTTGACTGCTTAGATAACCACTAAGTAGGTACTTAAGTTTTCTCTTGTGAGCGAGAAGCAAAGGCGACTGTCACAAATTTACTCAAGAACATGACAGTGAACGCCGATTGTATACATTGTGAGTTAAGAAGCAAACAAGAAGTCCGTCTGTCTAATGCAAAACATGCGCGTGTTTGCAATACAAAGCGCGTGTAATTTAATGCTACCAGAGAATATACTACGATGCTTTTATATTTTTACACATATAGAACAGTTTATTTTATGGTAAGATCGTCCGACAGGCTGACGGTCCAATTGTTGGTAGGTGGCTACCAACGCAACGCTACAGGTGCTGCAAGTGCGCTGCCGACGGTAGTACAATTAAGGATAAGGGATTGGGATAGGGAACTAGGCTTTAGCATCCCTTACTCACTCACCGAAACACAACCCCACGCGTTCTGTTATTTTACGGTGATCTTCTCTAAGGCGGTTATACCGCCACCAGACGGGCTGCCCATGTAAATGACTGCGAAAAGCAGTGTGCCCTGCCACTACTATAACTTAAAATATTGTTATATAATAATAAACCGTAATATCTAAAAATTTTTAAGTTAAAAGAAACAAATAATTCATACGGGTTATTTACTGGCCGACAAAAACAAAAGTTTTATATTTAAACTTCGAATCCATTCGCTAAATCTAAACATGCAAGGTCAAATTACCTTACGACTATTGTAGAAAGATTGCAAAAACTAGCACAAAAACTTGTACGAAGTAGGTATACGTATCATCCATCAATTTAGATTGCCTTAACAATAACCTCAATATTCTAAAAAGGTCAAAATAGAAAGCGCATGGCAAATCTAGTATGATGAAAAATATATTTAAATATTAGTTGTATTCGCCCACTTGGTTATCGGAGAAGCTTTCATGTGGCTCATAATAAAGCGTCTATCTGCGTGACCATCCCCACTAACGAGCGACGAGACTCACCTCTTTACGTAATAGATTTAATTCTACCGCTCGTAGAATCGCTAGGAAACTTAAGTTATTTGCAAAATACTTGCTTTCAATCAGATAAGTTGTGATGAGGCGTAACAATGGACAGAGAAAGTCCGGCGAACGAGCCGGTGCGACTTATCGTTCATCTTAGGCCACGGTTTTACGACGTGCTACTTGTATGCACTATGACAATCGAAAAATCGCTTAACGTTTGACGGATCCTACTAATAATATAAATTCGAAAGCTTGTGAAGACGGATGTTAGAGTAATATACATCGGAATAATACAAATAGTGAACAATTTACAATTGATGATGATCCTACATTATTTACTAGATGATAATTATGTATAGAAGCGTATGGATTTATTATCTGGCTTGGCACGGATACAATTAGTTTCATTATAGTGAAAACCGCATTAAATCCCGTTGCGTGGTTGGAGGAGTTAGCAGACAGAAAGACGCAGGCAGCGACTTAAATTTGTATGTAAGGATATGATAGCTTCCAGTTAAATCTAAAAATAAGTGAAAGAAAAATTGTTACACTAGAAGGTTAACTTGACTTCTTTTATTATAAGACGCATTAAAATGATAATTTTTTTTTCGTCAATAATGAAACGGTGGTTTAACAAAATTTATCAAATAAAAATATGTGAATAACGATAAAAGACCATTAGAAGAAAACGGTTGCCCCAAAAACGGAAATATAAGTTTGAGTTAGATTATTATTATTAGCTTATAGTTAGTATCTACGGTTTCATTATTTACTAGATTTACTGTGTATGAACAGCTAGGCTATATGAAAAAAAAAAAAAAGAAACAACTACATCCCGCTGTTTCACTTGGTGTTTAATTTAAGTTTTCGGATTTTTATGGACATCCATTAATATTTTGACGGTTCACATGATGGTAGGTGGCTACCATGCCCTTTTTTTTTTTTTTTTTTTTTTTTTTTTTTTTTTTTTTTTTTTTTGCGAGGAGAAATCCATTTACGGATTCCCTACCGCTGGCTAGACGGTAGGGATATGAGGGACTCACCCAGTCAATGGACTGGTCCTACCCACTAAAACTCCCCGGTGTCTCCTTGCCCTTTGAGCGGGGTGGACCGGGTTCTGCCGAGGCAACAGGTGGCTACCATGCCCTATAACACAAAACAACTCCGCGGGTGCTGTAAGTGCGCTGACGGCCATAGCAGGTTTTAACGTCCTCTAATGGTGCGTCTAAACGGGCATTATTTTTAATGCAATATGTGGCTATTTCCGACCATGGCAAAATTTATTTTTTAAAGCAGATAATATTTCTGGCCAAGATGCATTTCGGTCATTTAAAAATAAATAGGAAGAGAATGAATCGAAGAAATTCAAATAAGTTTCTTCTCTAACTCTTAACAAGATCTTTCTCTTCTCATTCTTTTTAATCTATACATATAATAAAATCGTAAATAAGCCGTGTCTGTACATTAAATACATATTTTTCAAAAAAACAATTTGGACCGGTGAACTTATGTTACAAAGGTCAAAAAAATTGCTTTTAGAATTTTTGTCTGTTTGTCTGTGCACGCTAATCTCAGAAACAGTTTAACCGATTTTAATGCGGTTTTCACTGATGTATTGTAGCAGTAACATTTAGTGCTTGTTTCATTCCAATCGGTTTACAAACAAGTTAAAAGAGTTTCGCGCTATACCGAATACCACGCGTACGAAGTTGCGGGTTCAGCTAGTCAACAACAAAATTATTTAAAGTTCTTCATTTCAATTCACTGAACTCACTTAGAAATACGTAATAATGAGGACATGTATAAAAAAAAGGAGGAAAAAACTATAAACTATGTTTATAACATTTTAAAAATAGTCCCTTCATCGCTCGCCTTGGTCTCATCAAAGACATATAAGGCGCCATTTTGTCTTCCCACAATTCATAATGTCGCGTATTATACATTTTACTATTACCATTGTAAAAACATGTAGCAATACAGTGAGAGTTTTAGTTTATCTGAATATAGTTGAATATTGCTTGTCTGTATGTTTCGTTTTTTTAAATAATACTAACGACCGACCACGGCTTCGCGCCACAAACACACAGCTATAGATAACTAGCTGTTAAATTACCAAATTCTTAGAATGACAGCTATAGAGAATGTGATACGCAATAAATAACCTTTAAATATCAATTCTTTGTTTACTGGTAGTTATCGTTAATTAGCGTATTTCTATAATGAAAAGAGATACATGATAATGTTTACAGAAGACCATAAAATAATTTGATTTATGTATTAAACCGATATAATATTCTTATAAAATGTAATAAAAGATAATATTCTAAATGTAGGTAACTTTTAAACGCGGGCACATTAACCCGCATGCGATTAGTAATAATAGTAATATCGGTGTGCCTTATCGTCCATTGAGACGATACCTATATTAATGTGTTGTGTTCACTCCAATGTTGTAATGTCAACAAATACACAATAACTATTATGTTGACACAATCATTACGATTTCATACATTTGAAAGTTATATACATATTATATTCCTTTACATTTTGAAATGTAGTGGACTGGATGGCAAAGTTTACTAGCGATCATTTTCCTTAGCCGTCGGATCATCTCATTATTATTTATTTATAATGAACATAATTATAATCGTTTAGTCGAGACGGGATTCGAACTCTCGTCTGCTGTTTTGACAGTTGAGTGTTTTATCCATTGGGATATTACTGTTTTTTTTTTCATATTTCATGTTCAGATTTTTTTTTCTTTTTCTTTTATGATAATCTGCAATCGGCTATATAGCCTTAATCAGATATGTTCCCAAGTTTCGCAGTTTTAGGAGGCATTCTTGTGAATGACACCCTAGTAATATGATGGAACTAATGTTCTTTGATCAAAGTTAAGCATTGACTTTACACCCAAATAGACGCCTAATAGGTACCTATTTATTCACAATGCAAACTGTTCTGGCAACTAACTGTACATTAAATCATTCATGAAACAATTTGTACACGTTGTATCTACTTATCTTACCGAGATAAAAAAAATGTCAAAAAATAGTATTTAGAATTTTTGCACTCTAATCACAAAAACGGCTTAACCGATTTGAATGCGGTTTTCACTAATGTATTGTAGCAAGCTTCCCGTAACATTTAGTGTTTGTTTCATTCCAGTCGGTTTACAAACAAAAAGTTACACGCTATACCGAATACCACGCAGTTGCGGGCTCAGCTAGTCATACGTGTAGTTTTGAATGTATCTATTGACGACCTAGAAATGATTATAAATTCGTTGAGAAGCTTGACAAATGTCAATTGGTGGTGCAGTTTCAAGTAGATGGGTGTGCAATAAAACAGCAATAGCGTTTGCATGTAGAGCGAGGTATGTTTAGATCCACGTGTATTTAGGTTACAAGATATAAATACGAACATCGTATAACCTAGCCAACTCTTGAAACTTGCTCGAGGGATCTCCACCACCGAAAGTGTCATATGAGGGGGGATTTTGTACGTTTGTTTATATGTGGAGGGTCATATCCGGAACTATTGTACCTATTTGAAAGGACATAGTGTAAATATTATGTTACAAATTCCCCCCCATTATTCCCGGGCGAAGCCGGGGCGCGTCACTCTAGCTAGTTGTTAATAAAATTATTCAATTTTTTATTCATTGGATATGAATAAAGAATTCAACAATTTAAAAGTGCCATAATTACCACTCTCACTTACTTTTACTATAATAAAATAGAGTATAGCGTTGATTCAATGAATACGTTTAACCTATGAAAAGATTTGAAGTATTTCTTATTTGAAAACTTTTTAGGTGTAGATTCTCTTCCCCTCAGATACACAGGAACAACAGGAACACAAGGTTCCGTAACCGTACATATAATTATACTTCATATATATATAGAATTCCCAATATATGATAATAATCGGCCATTAAATCACGTAGATTTTTTATTTATTTATTTAATTTTACGTCTTTTTTTTTGTTTTAATTACTAATTCCTTTTTGATCCATATTTTTTCATCTCTTCTGTACAAACGGTGTGTCTAGTCCAGTGCTACGATACACTTTCAATAAAAAAAAGCCACATCCATATCGTATAGATAGATCCAGATATAAATCAACACATTTTTTGGACCGCATAAAAATACAGGGTGTTTGGGTAAGTCGTACTGAATATTAAAGGACGTTATCATTCAAGTCATTTGTAATGGATTTGATCATATAATATGGTGTCCTAAATTTAACCGTTCTGGAGATATTGAATTTTAAAGATTAAAAAAAAAAAACCGCTTTTTCGGCTTTGATATCGATTTTTTAGGTATTGGGGCTTCTAGGGTCCGGTTTTTTTATGTTTTTAGTTAGAAGGCATGTAAATTAATAAAAATGATTAACAAAAATTGAACTTACTACTAACAGTTTAAAATAAAGACTCGACAATTTTCAGACTTTAAAATTTTTCACAAAGTGTTTTCAACTTTGAAGCCCTTTTCTAAAAAAAAAATGTATGGAAAATGTTGTGCAGCTGATTTTAGAGACTTCTACATCTCTTTATCTATTCAAAAAGGTATAATACTTCCTATTAAATAGGCAAGACATTGACGAAATAACAGTTAAGGTAGCAGAGGGTACATTTTTAGTTTGTGGTAAAAATAGCTAAAACACGTAAATAAAACAAAAAAATGAGAACAATATTTTTAATTCGTTATTTTAATTCATGTTCAACATGGCCGCCGTTATTTCTTATACAAATCCTCATTCTTTTTCGTAAATTACTTTTCACGACAGTAGTTCGCAGGTTCCGCCTCATTTCCTCAGCAGCCTCAATAATCCTTTGTCTTAAAATATCGATATTGTTGATCGGCGTCATTTGGTCGTATACTAGGGTTTTCATATGACCCCACACGTAAAAATCCATCGGCGTTAAATCAGGGCTCCTCGCCGGCCATGGTATGGGTCCGCCTCTTCCAATCCATTTGTTTGGGTATTTTTCGTCCAACCATGCTCGAACACTTCTCCTGTAGTGAGCTGGGCAGCCATCATGTTGAAAGAACATGTCTCTTCTTAATGCAAGAGGCAAGTCTTCCATCAATGGGGGTAACTCCTCCCTCAAAAAGTTTTCGTATGTCTCGCCATTCAAATTATCGGGCAGGAAGTATGGCCCAATTAATTTATTTCCTATTATGCCCATCCACACATTCAAACTAAATCTCCTTTGTGACCCTTTTGTTCGTTTTTTATTGGGGTTACCTTGCTCTTTAGGAGCCCAATAATGAGCGTTATGATAATTTGTGACACCATCTTTATCAAATTTCGACTCATCAGTCCACATTATTTTCTTTAAAAAGGACACATCTTCAATATCGGCATTGAGCATAAATCTGCAGAAATCTAATCGTCTCAATGGATCCCCTTCTTCAATAACTTGCACTGGCGTGTAATGGTAAGGGTATTGCCCAGTAGTGTGCATTACGAACCAGACTTTCCATAGAGAAAGACCAAGCTGTCGAGCGACAACACGTGTTGATTTGGTTGGGTCGGCTTCAAAGAGACGTCGTATTTCATTATCTTCTTCGTCGTCGTCACGAATACGAGGTCGTCCCAAGTCAGTCCGTCGTACTAGGACTGAACCAGTTTCTCGTAGTCTACGATAAACTCTGTCAAATACGCCACGATCAGGTATTCGGCGTGTAGGATAACGTAGCATGTATTCATTGCGTGCACGCAACGACACTCCATTGCAAAATCCATAACACATTAGGATGTCAGCGTATTCCTCGTTGGTAAATGTTGCCATGTTTACAATGCAAATCAAATTCCAGTCAGAAGCCACGTCACACAGTTAGAAGAAGAAACAGTCCAAAAATCCAAGCCAAGTCGTCTTTTTACAGAAAATTATCGAAGAGCACAGAATACACATCTACCACGGAAGAATCGCATGAGCAGACTAACCTGACTAACTAAAAACTAAACGCCACGATTTAAAATGTTTTTATAAACAGCGAGACCCCTACTTACATGAGACGGCACACCCAAGCACAAAAAATGCTTACCTGACCCTTTTTTCATTGTTAAAAGGTGACAAATAGTAAACCGGTTTCTTTTGTATCGAATTTCCGCTATGTTGTACTACCACTAGGGCCTATTCAAATAACATTATTTTAAAATTTTATGAACATTAATAGTAGATGTTATACCTTTTTGAATAGCTAAATAGACGTAGAAGTTTCTAAAATCATCTGCAAAAAATTTTCCATGCATTTTTTTTTAGAAA
The DNA here is from genome assembly GCA_910589475.2 of Bembecia ichneumoniformis. Lineage (NCBI taxonomy): Eukaryota > Metazoa > Arthropoda > Insecta > Lepidoptera > Sesiidae > Bembecia > Bembecia ichneumoniformis. Next base: position 3,530,660 of record OU342520.1, read on the forward strand.
AGGGCTTCAAAGTTAAAAACACTTTGTGAAAAATTTTAAAGTCTGAAAATTGTCGAGTCTTTATTTTAAACTGCTAGTAGTAAGTTCAATTTTTGTTAATCATTTTTATTAATTTACATGCCTTCTAACTAAAAACATAAAAAAATCGGACCCTAGAAGCCCCAATACCTAAAAAATCGATATCAAAGCCGAAAAAGGGGATTTTTTTAAAAAAAATCTTTAAAATTCAGTATCTCCATAACGGTTAAGTTTAGGACACCATATTATATGATCAAATCCATTACAAATGAACTGAATAATAACGTCCTTTAATATTCAGTACGACTTACCCAAACACCCTGTATATCAAAATATTATGAAATTGACGAGTAGACGACTAAGTAGGTACCAAAAAATTTATGACATTGTCATCTAGCGACCTTCATACACGGCCTACACTTGGTTACAAAATATTTGTGTACACAATTAGGCAGTGCCAAAAATACACTTGCTAACCTCATATAATATTTAATTAGTTTTTGCATGAATAACCAATAAAACGGGGTAATTAAATTACATTAGTAAATTAGTAGCTAAAGGCAAAAGTGTGCCTTTGGTCATCAATTACCGGTCGACAAGGCCAGTTCAAAACTTCCAAATAAACGCAAATAGAAGAAGACAGTTATTTCAATACTAAGAGCGAAGCGAAATAACTTTTTCAATTGAGGCTATTATTTTTCACCTTGATTATGATTATTTCAGCTGTTTGTGTCAACTTATAACTAAATTATATGATATAAATTTGTGGGTACCGAGATGGGTACACACATTTTAATCGTTGTTGTGTAAGCAATGTACCTTTAAATTTTACAAACATCTTTGCTTGATTTAAAAAAAATCTTTTTGTATTTGATAGCCTAATTCATGAAGAAGGTTTAGGCCACCGAGAATAACCGAGAAGAAATAAAGTTCATGTCTTTGTCAATTTCAATTAAACGGCAAGTGAAAACATCTTTATCGAAGAAAACATTTTTAAAAGCTTTATCGTTGTCTATACTCTAATGCCAAGAGCGGTCTTAATAGAAAAAGATTTTTCCATTGGTGAATTAATGCATATCATAATAATTATTAATCAATATAATATTACTGTTTTATGAAAAAAAAAAAAAAAAAAAAATTTCGGCTCGTTTTCGTGATTGTGTTACAAATTTTCTTTTTGTTTGATAAATGCTTTATGATTAAAACATTTTTCTTATTCTGCCATTAGTTCCTCATTATTTATTAGTATAAAAATACAAAATAAAGTCTAAAATTAGATTGGGTGGGCGACTCGTTCTATATTTCTTGCAAATGTTATATACGAATATACCTATGCAGCGAGCCAGCTGTTACATAGACGGTAATGTTCGCATTACTAACTGTGGGCGTAAATAGCATTTGACTGCTCTGCTAGGTATTAAACGGTACATCAAACACTGAGACTAGTATATTACGAAATTATATTTAAGCAGAGATCTTCCATTTGAGCAGCATTTGTCTTCCATACTCACTAGGATTGAAAGGGATTAAAGACGAGGCTCAAAAGGCAATGTCTTCTCAAGCAATATTTTATAACAGGTTTAAAGTTTTTGTTTTTTTCATGTAAAGGTCGCCAGACAGGCTGCCGCTTCACTTGATGATAGGTGGTTACCGTCGCCTATAACACAAGAAACGTCACTGTTGGTGCTGAAAGCGCGCTGCTATGGTAGATATAAGGATAAGGGATTAGGAAGGTGTTAAGAAGACACCTTCCTAATCCCTTATGTATATGGTGCTTGATTGCCCCAAATTACTGTCGGCCCAAAAATGGTATTTCATACTAGACTTCCAACTAGCCCCAAAAGATTATTCATACAAAATCAAAGAATTAAAAGAAAAGAAATTAAAGAGACTATACAGTAAGTATATAGGTATAGTGGAGATATTTGTCATATATATAATGTCATATTGGTGGCATATAAAAATGCTTCTTCAGATCACTGTTAAATTTAGCAGATTTCGATGTGAAAGTGATATAGTGAAAGTATGATATCATAGTACAATTAGTACGACAAACGTTTGATGTGTGCGACTGATTTTCGACAATTTTTCACCTTAGATGAAAAACTAATAGTTCCACAATGTCTTTTAATGTTTAAAAGACGAGATTTAATACAAGGACTAACATCAGACCGAACACAATTTTTACCAAAATGAGCGCAACCTTAAGGTGCAATATTGCAAAACGAATTTTTGTAACTTCTATTCAAAAAATGATGTAGTTGTCGCTGAAAATTTTTAGTACTTTTTGGGCAGTAATTTACTATTTTTTTTTCTCAGAAAATATATTTTTTTTGTATAAATCCGTCGGATTCAAACTTTTTTAAATATAGTTTATTATGCTCTGTATTTTTATCTAAGTTTCAATTTTACTCTAACAAGTCAAATTAGGCGACGAAAATAAAGCTTTTCTACTAAGCTTCGTTATTATTTAATTAAAAATATAAATAAGTTTTCTTCGATTGAAAATTTTAAGGTAAATTTCACAAAGTTTGCTTTCAATGCATCAACATCTTATATTATGTAAAGAAATACTTGCAAGCCAGCTAATACTGATCGGTTGCCGGTAAGTAATCCAATATCGTTTACACCGGATTTACATTTTGGAGTGGCGTTAATGCCTAACTAAAACCGATTTCATGCGTTGGTGTAGTATAGAAGGCTTAACTCAATCAAATTTAATATTTAATTTACTAAGTTTATTTTATAAATTTAATAGACAAATAAAAGCAGATGCATATATTGAAGAAACTTATTACTGTTGCAAGAAAACAGATTTCACATTATATGCACACAAAACAACTACTTATTTTTCTACATTTTGACAGTCAAACAAGAATTGAATATAGGATGTAAACCGTTGTGGCCAAGAAGGTTGATTATTACACAAGCCAAGAAGGTTATAAATACACAAAACTGAATGATCGACAAATCTTTTATTACAGTAAAAAAAAAAATAGAAATCTAAAATACTAGCTGATAGTCCAAGCGCCAGAGGGTTTTTTTTTGAAATGTACGGGACCGGCTATTTTTTTTTTTGGAATATGTACAGGGGTGTTCCCTGATTGTAAATCCAAGTTGGCGTCATCGGGGGGGGTGAGCGTCAGCCGCCATCTTGAAAAACACGTTTTATTGAATATCTCGCGAACCGCGCATCGTACGACAAAAATAGTACAAATCATTTTTGTAGATAATAATATTTGCCATCTTTTTTATTTAAAACTTTTTTCTGTAAAAAGCATAGTTTTTTATTTGTAGCGCTTCAAACTTTTTAAAATATGGTTTTTGCTAAATATATAGTTAACGGTTCATGATAAATGAAAAATGGTAATAACTAAATTTGTAGAGCATGAAATTTCCTATAAATTTTATTCGAAACTTTTTCCCGTAACATTTATAGTTTAGGAGCTAAAACGCTGTAAATGTCGAGTGAACGCAAAATATTCACGAGATTATAATGCTATATATTCAATCATGCGCCTATGAGTTGTAGTATATATTTTGGGTCGTTCGGACTTTCCCCCCTCAACATTCCTACAATATTGCGGAGCTGCTTGTGGATGGTGAAAAGCTGGTTTGAAATGTTCAATCATTTGCTCGAATTGCAGTGGCCAAACATGCGACAACGTGCCAGACGTAATAGATGCCATCGAAAACGAAATCGAAGAAGACCCAGCCTTCGATTCGTCTCCTTCGGATATGGCGGAGGCAGAAGAAATCGATTCAGAAGGAGATGAGTGTCTTCCGTCGACATCGAAAAGAATTAGATCCGCCCTGTAAAATAATGCGCCACGTTTTTACATAATAACTTTTATGATGATAAATTATTCGTTGTTCTCCACACTATTTATAATTTTAATTGATTCGTTACACAGCTGCATTGACATTTTTTTTCATTCATTTTTTTCATTTATTATTTACTAAAAAAAAATACATAAAGAGGAAACCAGGTATACGGTACATTATAAACTACACTAAGTTTGTCTATGTACCTACCGAACAATTAAAATATACGTGTTACTTCAAGTTATTTTAAGTGTTATTTTCGAAGTTTATATTTAATATTATTTTCATTTAATTCATTTTTAAGTTCTGTCGGCAAACTGTTAATTAATTTAGGTACTATATATTCTAAACGATTTCTGCCATACAAATTTACATACTTAGGAGTAAGGTTTTGGAACACTTTATGCCATTTTATGCGTTATGAAATGGCGTTGGAAATGGTTTTACCTAGTTGCAGCTCCTAAACTATAAATGCTACGGGAAAAGTTTCGAATGAAATTTATAGGAAATTTCATGCTCTACAAATTCAGTTATTACCATTTTTCATTTATCATGAACCGTTAACTATATATTTAGCAAAAACCATATTGTAAAAAGTTTGAAGCGCTACAAATAAAAAACTATGCATTTTACAGAAAAAAGTTTTAAATAAAAAAGATGGCAAATATTATTATCTACAAAAATGATCTGCACTATTTTTGTCGTACGATGCGCGGTTCGCGAGATATTCAATAAAACGTGTTTTTCAAGATGGCGGCTGACGCTCACCCCCCCCGATGACGCCAACTTGGATTTGCAATCAGGGGACACCCCTGAACATATTCCAAAAAAAAAATAGCCGGTCCGGAACATTTTTTTACGAACCTACTTTTTTTGCTCCGGCGCTTGGACTATGAGGCCGCAACTTCGTACGCGTGGTATTCAGAATAACGCGTAACTTTTTTTTTTGTAAACTGATTGGAATAAAACTAACACTAAACGTTACGGGAAGCTTGCTATAATACATCAGTGAAAACCGCATTCAAATCTATGAAGTCGTTTCTGAGATTAGCGCTAACAAACGCACAGACAAACAGACAAAAATTCTAAAAACTAATTTTTTGACTTCGGTAACATAAGTACAACGTGTGTAAATTGTTTTTTGAAAAAATATTGAATGTATATACGCGGCTCATTTAAGATTTTATTATACGTACAGACGTCTTAAAAACATTTAATAACAAATCAACGTATATATACACCGTAAGACATCCATTTATGTATATTTATACGATCCTAGCTCATTTTAACATACCATAAAAGCTACTCAAGAAGACATTGCCCTTTGAGCATTCTCTACTCCCTCCTCAAATAGGGTCCAGAATAATTAGGCAAAGTAATTTATTGCAAAGACCAAAATGTAAACTAGGACTATAGGCATAATATACAATGGATTTGTATGGGGCGATTCTTTGCTCTGTGGAATATCCGAATGATATTTAGGATTTTTTGCCCTCTCTTTGTATTTATCTACTTTTTATAAAGCTTTAACCACGATGAATTTTCAATTAAGCAACTTGTCATCATTAATCACTTATGAAACACAAAATCACAAGGATAAATGTATATTAACATATAAAACTACAAAGTTTATTTAACCAATTCTCGTATTTATTCATGTCCACTGCGAATATAGCCGCTTAGATGACATCAGAGTAAAGTCGCATTTACTTATACACCTTCAGTGATTTGCAAGTTTTACTAATGACTATGATTTTATCATCAAAGATCGATTTACGTCTATATATATGAGTAAATTTTTTTCTCACGAATATTAAGTCTATTTAAGGTGATACTTTTTATAAAGTTTAATAAATAATATTTTTTTAAGTTAAGGTTCTCAGACAGGCTCACGGTAGGTGGCCCATAACACAAGCAACGCCACAGGTGCTACAAGTGCTATAGGAAGGGACAGAGAAATGGGCTTTGGTAAAATACAAAAGCACACAAGCTGTTATTTCACCGTGGTGAATTCACGCTGCCCAAATAACTGTGAAACACAGTGTGCCCTGGCACTACTTGCAAGATCCAAATCAGAGCCAATTAGGAAAAGTTCATTTTCAAAGTTGGCCCTGCCGGGATTAAAATAATAGTAGGCATAATAAACAATCTTTCTTAAGTTTTATGGTAAAGATCGCCAAGCTAGCTTACGACCGTTAACTAGTAACGCCTAAGACAAGTAACAAGTACGTTGCCGTACGTTCGCCGACCTTTTCATTATACTGCTATCCTACTAATATTATAAATGCGAAAGTTTGTATGTTTGGATGTTTGTGTGCTTGTCACTCAAATCACACCAAAAAAGCTAAACGGATTTGGATGAAATTTGGCACATAGATAGGATAGTTAATTACCAGGATTAACCATATAGGATACTTTTATCCTGGAAAAATAAAAGGTTGCCGAGGGATGGTCTAAAAACATGAAAAAATCGGCGCCACCGTACCGTAGTCACAGCGATAAAGACGTCAGGCATTATATTACTTCTATTATGTTTTTTTTTTTTTTAGGTTTTTTTATTTTCCCCCCCTAGGTGTGCTGGGACCTTGTCGTGGTGGGGGGGCTTAACCCTCGCCAATCCGGACGGTTGCAGGGGTCGGTGGGGTCACCGGCCTTCGCTTGGCTGACCGGATTGTCGCTGGGGAACTAAGAAAGCACACCCGTGAGGGCTCCGAGCGAGCTCCGACCATCGGAGCTCGTGGCGGAGCGTTTGCTGGGAGGTTTCAACGGTCAGTTGGAGCTTCGCCGGTCACCGCTCGCTGGGCCGAGGATCCGTTCTCTGTTGCTCAGTGGTAGTCGGGCAACGCACGCGAAGACGGAGCTTTACGGCAGGGAAGGACCGTCTGGCAGAGTACCGCAATCGTGGCCTTGTGGGGGGTGGTGAAGACCCGGTTAGGGCCACCGGCCTAGTAACCGCCCTTCGCAGTCGTCCGGAAGAGTGAACACCCGGCCTCGTCACCCGGCCTAGTAACTCTTCCGCGACGACAACACGAGGTGGAGTCCGTCTCTCGGGCTGCCGCGATTGCTGTGGAAATGTCAGGTGGAAACCCCCTTTGGGCCGCCCACCCTTAATGCCGTAGAGATGAGCGGCCACATGAGCAGGGGTTATCCGAGAGTTTCAGGTGGAAGCGGCCTCCGACTCTGTGGTAGGTTGTGCCGCAGAGAAGAGGTAATGGGGTGCTTCAGAGGTGAAGCCCCTCGCTGACTACCCGCTGCGAGAGAGGTGAGAATGGGCGGCTCGTGCCGCTTCGCTCGGGGGCGGTGGACATGGGGTTGTCCGCCGTCATCACAACACCGGGCAACGATGGAAGACGTGCTGTGTGTTTCCGGCACGTCTCTCCACGGCGCGGAGATCAAACTCCGCGCCTAATCGAGGTGGAGCCCGCAAGTGCGCGGGCCTCGTCTGGCGGGGGAGGCAGATGCATGTTTTCCACGATCCCTTACCCCCCGCCCACAGACGGCGCGAGGAAGCACCGTGGGTTTTTTAGTGGGTAGAAGTCCCACATACCCCACCGATGTCCCCATGGTCGGTGGGGATCTGGCTCGCAGATTTTCCCACGCAAAAAAAAAAAAAAGTGTTATATTTTTCATTTATCAACGGGGACGAAGTCGCGGGCACCAGCTAGTTCTTAAAAAGAAAAATATTTGGCCAGTAGAGTGAGTTGAAGAATTCCTTACTCGTTCTTCTTCTTTTGGTGCCATCTTCTACCGGAAGTTGGCTATTATCTAGGCGGCTGCTTCAAATAGCAATGTGATACCACGTGATACTTTTGAACCAGGAAGTTATGTCGTTTGCCTTTTAAAGAAGACCACCGTGAAATAAGAGCTCACGCAAAGCATAAATGCTGTTATGTTTCAGAGTGAGGGATCCCAGAGCCCATTTCCCTATCCTCTCCTATACCCTTTACCCTACTAAGGTCGGCAGTGCACTTGTAGCACATAATGGCGTTGCTTATGTTAATAGTTGACGGTAGCCACCTACGATCAAATGCACAGTCAGCCTGCCTGCCACTCTTTCCCATAAAAAAATAATCGCTCAAAATAAACCATAGATACATTACCAAAAATGAAGTACGTATTAAGCATCGTCATGAGCGTGTCCATGACTGTATAGTATATACAAATATATTAAGAGGCACCCGATAACAGCTAGTTAGATAAGCACACAGTATCTAACTAAACAACTGCAAAGATTAGATTACAAAAGATAACTGACCACTACGCCGAATATAACATGTATTTGCAAGTCTTTTCAAGGTTTTTGTTTGCACTCTTTATATGGGTTATTCCTGTAAAAAACCCTTGTTTTTTTAAAGCACCTAGTTTAATGCGCCTATTCTGCAATGTACCTAATGTCTAACTTTTATCTCAGAATTACTTAATGATGTTAAATAATAAAGCTATAGATAAATTTTACAGACATACTTTACAATTTTACAAGTCAAATGAGGATAGAAAAAAATCTAATAATGTCCCAGACTTTCAAAAGAACTTTCACTTATTAACTTATCAAATAAAGAATATTCGATAATTAGTTTTTTTCTAGTTATGAAATTAATTTACAGCAAAACTACAAAATATACTAACATTTGACATTTGAATGGTTTGAAAATAGATAAGTATATGAATCGATAATAATTTTACAACGACAATATCTTAACAGTAGCTAATCAGTAAAACAGAGCATAAATATGCATTATAGTTAAATGAACCATATTATGATTAATTGATAAATTAAATAATACATTTACGATTAAATGAACAAAAAACAAGAATAATCAATTAAGCTTACATTATATTTTCTTTAGTCATGTTTACAAAAATTGTTTTAAAAATGAATACTAAAGCGTATGAATCCTTTATTATTTATCTATTACTAGCTGGTGCCGGCGACTTCGTCTGCGTTGAAAAACTGATGGCCACTACTGATGGCGTCATCTATTATACTACAATAGAATGTGAAGGGGCGACATCTATCGGATTTGAGTAGAACTGATTGGTGATACACCTGCTGTATGGTCAAAATTGCAAACTCTCGGGAACCTAAGAATAAAATCTTTGTTTTATAATATGTAAGGATATAATGAGTATCACACTTTTAAAATTGCAATATATAGAACTATAGAAGTTAGAGTTTTGAAATAAAAAACATTCTAAAAAGTATTTAATTCTTTATATAAAAACTTTATAGTCGAATTTTTTTAAAGGAATTGCCGCCTTACTTTTGACTTTTTTATTTTTGTCATTTATTTCTTGATCGATAAATTTTGATACAAAAGCCAAGTCCACACAGCACGTAAACTTTACTTATCATACCTCTTTCACCTGAACAATGTGCAAGAGTCATGGCTTTTCTTGAACTAGGAATCAGTATACGTCGTAGGTACTGCAAGAATGGTGAATGTAACATTAAGAAGAGACCATCAAATAACAACAAGTGTGCTGTTATGAATAAAGAAGCAACATTAACCAATTTGCTTCCTACACGTATTGTGTGATCAAAGACACCATTGACCCCTCTTGTGTCTTAGTGGTCCCATTGAATAGGTCGTCTGCCATGTTTTAATGAAATCTCTTCCTTAACTATTTTTTTTTAAATTAGAACTTTTTTTAGTAGAATGTAGGTTTTCTCGGCCGGTATCCATATGAGTTGTGGGTTTCCGGGATGATGGCCCAGGTCTGTTGGAAATTCTTCCAAACGTCATCCGAGGTACACTATCACTCACGCCTTAATCGGGAAGCCATTGAAATTTTCAAGCATCCAAATAATTTCAACAGGAAGGAGGAAAATCTAAGGCTACACAACATTTGGTATCCGGCACTACGCAGGAATAATAATAATAATGAAAGAAAGAGAGGGCATTATAACCCCTCTCCTAGTGACCACACCACACCAATTCAACCACGGGGTGGGGATATAAATTTAAGTTTAAATATAGACACATTCCAGTCGACAAATCAGTCTCGCTCGAGAAGTCGAAAAGTGCAGAAGTGAAGTGCAGTGATGTGATGTACTTTGTCTTCTAACTCGGACTACACCACTGAGGATGTCAACCGCAGTTGTTGACGAAACGTTTGGAAGAATTTCCAACAGACCTGGGCCATCATCCCGGAAACCCACAACTCATATAGAACTTTTTTTATTATATTTTATATCATTTCACACTATTTACAATCCATAACGCTCTGTTGAATAGCAAAAACATCAATTCTTGGACCGTCGTCGTCGTCGTCGTCGGTCCACTTGATGGTAGGTAGTTATCGTCGACTATTAATACAAATAACGCCACAGGTGCTGCAAGTGCGCTGCCGACCTTAGTAGAATTAGGAATAATCTCTGGCAACACAACAGCACACGTGCTGTTATTTCACGGCACACTTTGTAAGAGGATAGTTACAGACGCTAGACGGGCTGCACAATTTATGACTGCTAAATTCAGCGTGACTTTTTTTAACGTTGGGAAATTCTCGTGGATGCGTGACATCGAAGGGTACGTTGCGGGGATACACAGCGGACTCATACCGGCTAAAACCCAACGACTTTTTAGCGCAGCCGTAGATAGGCGAGGTTGCAGTAACGTTAAACGCAGTGTACCCTGCTAATACTAGAATCTAGCTCTGGTCTATAAAATGAACAAACAACACGTTTGAAATATTATAAATATGATTGTTATCATTATCGACCTGATTAGTGTTAGGTACCGTTTCTGTCTAAGCTAGGCATTATGTCTAGGGCACACAATAAGCTATTGACTTATTGATGAACAATAAAACAAACGCAAGTATCACGTATGCGTGCAGTATGTAGGTATGCGACTTGAATTGGATTGACGTGCGTCGATTGACCTTTATATGGGGGAAGGCGGTGTCTAATATAGGTATACAAACAGAGTAAGTACATAATTTTATATACATTATAGTTATACATATTTTATATTTCCTGAAAAAACAGATTTTTCAAAGTTTAAGTAGATATTACTTGGTCTACTTGGTTGTACTACATAGAGCACACTAGGTGTCTGTTTCCGGAACTGGCCAATTATATCTTCTATATATAAAAATGAATCCCCATTTCCCTTGGTCACGGCATCACGCGTGAACGGGTAGACCGATTTTAATTCGGTTTTCACTAATGGAAAGAGGGATAAACGGGGAATACACCCCGGGCGAAGCCGGGGGCGGGTAGCTAGTAAACAATATTTAAAAAGTATTTACAACATTTGAAAATGTAACTCTTTGGCTGTAGAATACAGCATGTTTCATGTGACTCTCACTTCTTTTTAAATTGTGGCGTCATTTTAAAATTGCGTGTTTACATCACCATGGATTTAACTCGTGAATATTTTCGTAGTATGATTTTCTACGACTGTTAGTGTAATTTGGTAGCTCAGAGCTTCGCTCGGCTTCAAACTGCTTTTGGCGATGAAGCACGATCAGCTATTTATAGCTGGTTTGCAGAATCGAAACAAACAGGCACGTAACCTACCTTGAGATTCGGGCATTCTTAGGCATAGGCATGAGTCAAATACAATCAATCCTGCACACATTTGGGTGTGAAAATGCTGTGCTCTCGGTGGATCCCACACTCAAAAAACGGACCGAGTCACTTGGTGCAATACTATGCTTACCAGATTCAATGAAGGGGTGTCAAATTTGGTGTGGGACATAGTAACAGGTGACGATATATGGACTTTATTTTATCGCTACAAAACAAAGTAGTAATCAATCGCGTATGGGTCTTTCAAGATGACCCGAAACCAACCAAAGTAGAGCGCGTGCAAAGTGATTGCTTCTTTTTTAAATAAAATTGGACATGTGGCTAATGTTGCTTTGGAGAATCGTCGTACCGTGAATAGTAATTGATGTATGACCATTTGCTGACTTATTGACGAACTATGTTCTCGCACGGCCAGACAGACAAACGAATTTTTGAAGATGATAAACGTAATATAGAACTTATGATCATCCTGTATACAGCCCCGACTTGGCATCTTGCGACTTTTTTTTGTTCCAAAGATTAATAAGGACCAGTTACGCATTCAACGATTTTCATCACCAAAGAGGCTGTCGAAGAGTATGAAAAACATCCACGGTGGGATGCATAAATGTTTTCAAAATTGGTTTATTCGTATGAAAAAGTGTATTTACGCTAACGGAGAATATTTTGAGAAACAATAAATTCATTTTTAAACATTTTGACAAAATTTTAGCGAGCCCGGCGTATTGTTATCTTATCAATTTGTAATAAGTAATTTAAATTATGGTATACTACACTTATCATAAATATAGATTTAAATCTAAGGTGTTTCGTTTCAGAACTGAGTCATATAAATCTCAAGATCCTAAAAGGGACATAAAATCTTATGTGTTTTAATAGTACTTTTAAATGGTTTGTTTACAGTTAATTGTGTATTTACTTATAATCGCTCACATAATCCATTACACAATAATTCAACCACAAAAACCGTTGATGTGTAAAACTGTTGACTTTTAAACAACCGGTTTTATAAAAACAAACTAGGCATTTATTATGATTTATTGACATAGGTAATGTATAAAATAAATTTTTATATCTCATCAGTTCTTGGAATTTATATATTTACATACTTAATGTAGGTATGTATAAAAATAGAGAATTCAATTTAGTGTATGTGTCAATTTTATTTTTATAAAACACGTTTTCATAAATAACATAGGTACAATTACGTCCGCAACTACGTCCGCCTTTATTATTAATTAGGGTTCCGCCCCCGGCTTCGCCCGGGATGCAATTTTATATATATGAACATTCCCCGTTTATCCCTCTTTCCATTAGCGAAAACCGAATTAAAATCGGTCTACCCGTTCACGCGTGATGCCGTGACTAAGGGAAATAGGGATTCATTTTTATATATATAAGATTACCAGCTGTGCCCGCGACTTGAAAAATGAAAATACACATCTTTATCGCTGTTGACGACAGTGGCGCCGATTTTTTTAATTTTTAGTTCCCTCGGGAACCTAACATTTTTCCAGGAAAAAAGTATCCTATATTTTAATCCAGGTAATAAATAATCTGTGTGCCAAATTTCATCAAAATCCGTTCAACCGTTTTTGGGTCATTGAGGAACAAACATCCAAACATACAAGCATAAAAACATACAGACTTTCGCATTTATAATATTATTGGGATAATGTATGCGTTGTTCCTACATGTAATCTATATTAATGGGAAGTTCCATCAAAAACCATTAAATATTAACTTATGAAAAACAACTGAGGTTTACCTATGAAATTAATTTTTATTAATTTTTTTAAACAAATCGATTTCAAGCACCTCACAAAATTAGAAGTTGCTTTTTTCCTTTGAATGGCCAACGTGAGGCGAGATCTTGACGTCAAGTATGTCATGTATGGAAATAAATTATAACCATGTAAGGACAAGGTCGCCGCTGTTTGATTGAACGATTTGAATAATTAGCGATTTCCTTCATTCTTACGGACGGCTGTTATCGACATCGCGTGCGCATCGAGAACGCTAGTGTGTAAAGTTATTGCTTATCCTATGGCCTATTCCTTTAAAAAGGTTCTAGCCATAACTAATATCATCTAATATGTTCAGTAGTTTAACTTTGAAAGCGTAACAGTTAGACACAAAAACAGTTCCTTTCGCATTGCAACATTAATAAGTTATATTGTTTATGTGACAAACAGACACATAGATAAATATAGAGATAGACAAAGAGAAAGACAGATAGATAAAAGACACATGAATATTCGGAGAGACAATATACATATAGATAGAGATAGATAGACAGACAGAGATATACACATCAATAAAAAACGTAGATAGACAGAGATCTAATAGACATATAGATAGGCCTACAGACAGATAACACATAGAAAAATAGATGCACAGACTACACAGAGAGACAGACAGAGTAATTCGCATTCGTAATATTAATTCGTTGATAATTAAACAAATTATGTACTTCTCAAAAGGTCACGGTAATGTCACGAAAACGTGTTCGTACTTTAAGAGCGTTTAACAGTTTGAACCCTGCTTGCGTCGTTTTATACGAATTTCTGAACATTATTGTGGTTGACGTAAAAATAATACAAACAAAACAAAAATGGAACAGGATAGCACAATCCTATTTCCATTATTTGTTGCAATTAAAAATTAAAAATTATTGTTTATGTATGTAAAATCCTGTTTTTAGCAACACCTGTTTTCCTAAATTTTACTATCGAGTCACTTTTGGTCATCTATTTACTTTAGAAAAATTGTTAGAAATGTGTTTTGAAAAATATTACAACTACAGGAATATTCTCTACTTTTATTTGTTGCACTCGAAATTTAAAAATTTAATTCAACAATAGTGTTAAAAAAATAATGAAATCGTGCATTTTGTGCTTTATATTTTGCGCTATTTCTACAAATTCAGACCGTTCATTGAAAAAACAATACATGTACATGAAAGTTCAATGCTTAATATCTAATAAAATAAATAAATATTATTATAAATGGCTACTATCTCCTTTGTATGATTTTTTAAAAAATACACTATAAATGCTCCGAACAAATACTGCTGCGCTCATTACGCGCGCAGCGCTCACGGAGGGAGGGTGTATCGCTCGCCGACAACGCTCTATAGCTATACATTTATTGTAGTTTGAACATCGCCACGGCAGAAAATTAACGCGACCGACTAATTTTGATCTGGTAAGTATTTATTTTGTTATGATATTTTATGCACGGAAATTTTTATTTAATTTACTATAGCGCATTTATTTATAACGTATTTCGATCACGAGTAGTTTTAAAATTGTCATAATGGTGCAGGTCCGAGTATCGATTCTGTTTATAATTTTTGATAGCAATTTTTACCTTTATACTTGATATTGTACACGTTTAGTTAATGTTGCTTATTTTCAGATCTGGACTTCGATTAAAATGGATTAAACAAAGAATATCAAATCTATGGTATTAATAAAAGGAAAAGGAAATATATAAATAACTAGCTGAGCCCGCAACTTCATATACGTGTGGTATACGGTACAGCGCGTAACTTTTTCATTTGTTAACCGATTGGAATGAAACAAACACCAAATGTTACAACTTGCTACAATAAATCAGTGAAAACCGCACTCAAATTGGTTAAGGAGTTTCTGAGAATAGCGTACACAAAGGCACAGACAAACAAACAAAAATTCTAAAACTATTTTTTTACCTCAGTAACATGGTCTAAAACGTTTATAAATTGTTTTTTTTTTTGACACGGCTCGTTTACGATTTTATTATATGTATAGATTATAAACTAGCAAATGAAGCTAAAAAGTAATAAACTAAATTTCAAAATGTTATTTATATATTAAATATACTATATTGCTGTGAAAGTGATTAACAAAATAATCACTGTACCACAGAATGTTGCACCAGAATACATTATGTAGAGCTGAATTGCCGTCTCTTCCAGAACAGATGTGACAAATCTCTTTGTATTACCGTTTAGAACTTTTTGCATATTATTATTGTGTGTTTGACGAGACCTATAAACTATAATAACTTTCATCGGTGGCCTAGCAAAAAAGAAATTATCCAACTTCCATAAAAAATACTCATGCAAATTTATGGTGAAAATTGTATGTAATTGCGAAATATTGACATTTTTTTATTTTTATGATTTTTATTAGTGAGTCATACTCCTTATAGTTCCGACTTGGCGCTATATCATTTCTATTTATTCCCAAAAATAAAAGACAAATTAGAGGAATTCGCTTTATAAGCCCTGAAGATGCAGTAAAAGCGTCCGAAATCGCCGTGAAAGACACCTCTAAAGAAGAGTGGGCCTACTGCTTCAGTCAGTTGTTCCATCGCATGCGACCGTGCTTACAAAGGAATGGAGTCTACTTCGATTTTTTTTATGTTAAGGTCGGTAGACAGGCTCACTGTCCACTTGATGGTAAATGGTAAATGGCTACCGTTGTCTATAACACAAACAACATCACAGGTGCTGCAACACGACATACGTGACTACATTAGATTTGTAGTCATGCAATATGAACAGGAAATATAATTTCTATTCAGTCAAACCCATATATTATGTTTTTTTGCGGAGTGGACAGGACACGACTTTCTTTTGAAAATTACAAAAATCGTAAGAGACGACGTGTTTTGGGAAAGAAAAACGGAAGAAAGTTTAATCATCTTTTACCAAAATTTTCATTTGTCTGAAATGGTTGACCCTAGAAAAAGTAGCTCAATGCCTATCAGGAACATCTGACATCTGCTCAAAAACAGAGATGGCAAGATGAAAATGGTTCAGAATTCGTCTTACATGAAACAGGCCTGTCCGTGCCCCCATCATTTCTGCAATATTTGTCAATAAAGGATTTTTTAAATTATATTCTTTTTATTTTCTCTCCCTAAGATAAAGATACGTAGGTCTTACATTTATGTCATATATAAATTATACGTACACAATCTATAAAAATCGATGTGCTTCTTCTTTAGCTGCTTTTTTCATTAACAACTTTGCCGCATTTGCCCACCAATAAACGGCTTCCCCGTTTATTGTGTATAATTTGAAGAAAAAAAATTGCATTCGTACGAAGTCAGGACCGGGTTGCTAATATGTATAATATACGCATGTAAAATATTAATACTAAATTCATAAAAATAAAACTAAGTAAATAAAAAACTAATCCTTAATCAATAAAACTAAGTATCAAATTATTCGCTCCTCCTACGTTCGTCGTTCAACGGTCACTCACACAAAGACAAGACTTGTACGATGCTCTGTAATCTTTGTGGGAGTGCGTAAGCGCGGCGCGATCTGGAGATCGTGAAAATTTTGACTTGCCTTAAAACTGTTAAGCGCTCTTAAGCCTAAATACCGAAAACAACTCGAAAACGAAAATTGCCCTTACGCAATAACGCCGTGCACTTTAACAGAACCGGTTTCGCGTTCATTCATATGCGCCGAGTTTTTAATTAGTAAGTTATCAAAAATGAGGTCGACCGCCACGTGGGCGCAGGCAAGGACCAGCCGACGGTATCGCCCGCGCAGATTCCGCTCCAACTTTTATTGTTCGTTACCGTGACATGGCATGCAAATTGTAATCGCCTCCTGTCATTGGAGCATTTTCGTGCAGCGTAAT
Organism: Bembecia ichneumoniformis; assembly: GCA_910589475.2. Taxonomy (NCBI): domain Eukaryota; kingdom Metazoa; phylum Arthropoda; class Insecta; order Lepidoptera; family Sesiidae; genus Bembecia; species Bembecia ichneumoniformis. The sequence goes on from OU342520.1 coordinate 3,547,685, forward strand.
TAGAAACGTAGGCGTCGGTTAGGAATTCAACTGTCGCAGCCTCTGTGGACTATGTGTAATGTAGAGTTTAAGTAACTGTTCCGCGTTCATCGTCATCGTAATGACTGCAACTCATAATGTCGTCCTTTTGTCGTCAAGGCAGACTGCAACTCATAATAATTCATACCAATACGTATGTCTGTTACGGTTCCACTACTAAAACGAAGAACTGATTTTGATTTAATATGGATGTGGCATAGATTTTGACCTTGAGTCAGTGCCGGATTTATACTTTTCTTGAGTATAGGCCCCTTCACTTTGTGCCGCCTCTTCCTCGTGGCCTAGGTGGTATATCTAGGCCTTTATTAAGTAATTATTATTATTATTGCATATTTATTATCGCACAAGAATTTGATGGCTTCCGAAAGCGTGCGAAAACCATCTAAAATCCGCCGCCCCTAGGCCGCTGCCGCCCATAAGCCGCGGCCTATACGGCCTATTGACAAATCCAGGGCTGCCTTGAGTTGACTTATAGCAGTAGCAGACCCATAGCAGTAGCTATGGGTTGGGGGCCATAAATAATGTACGCGCAGAAAGCAGGATGCATTGCATTAGACAGTCACAATCTGGCGGTAGGAACCACACCCTTAAAGAAGACCATGAGGCACTTAAGACAGCATTCACACTGTTAATTGTGTTTCGGTATAGGGATGCCAGAGCTAATTCCAATCTCCTCTCCTCATTTCTCTCCTCGTTTCTGTTTCTTCAACCTATCAAGGTTGGCAACCCTGTTAGGTGTTGCTTGTGTTAATAGGCTACTGTAACCACCATGTGACCACCTCCATCAGAAAACCGTCACCGTGCCAGACGTACTTTCTACAAGAAGACACTTTTAATGTTCCTTCTGTTCTCTAATAGGTCTCCTTTAGTTTGTTGATTAGACATCAAGACGCATGCACGAAGCTAGTTTTGAATATTACAAATACAATTTAAGTTATTCCAGTACTTGCAAAACTCGACCAAATAAGTCACCTGCAATAGTCTTTAATTGCGTCCATACAATTCACAATAACTAGCGATTGAGAAATATGAATGCTGATTTTATGAGGTAGAAACCGAGCCGCAAACTCCAGAGATGTGATTTGCATTACGATAGAATCACTATATATTATGCGATACTTATCGACACCGAGGACTTTTATCTGTCAATTACCATTATCACTTAATAACTTCACGGACTTTTCTGACTTGATTAATCAAGACATTCAAAATTCATGTCAAAACATTTATTCAATATTTATTTCTCAAATATTTTTGTCAGACGTTGAATTTTTTACTTTTATTTGCAGATGGTCGCTCGGGAACAGTTTTTTTTTACTGGATGAAAAGTACCCTATGTCCTGTTCTGTATCCCTGACAACATGTATGCAAACTTTCACGATGATCGATTGAGTGGATGGGGCGTGAAAGCGTAACAGCCAAACAAGCAAATTCACTTTTGCATTTATAAAATTAGTTAGGATATTATAAATTATTATTTATATAAACAAAAAATATTTTACCATTTTATTAATCGACTCAAGAGTTTTAAACTTTTCGATTGAAAAGCGAGTTTCTAAAGTTCAATAAATACCGCCCACGAGACACTTGCATTCGCGTGTTAACCGTTTATTACGGCCCATATTTTCAACGATCTAAAATATGCAAATAATAACAAAGACTGGTTGCATTCGCCTAACCCAAATCTCATCTAACATTTGTCATAGCAAAAGTTAGACAGTTACAAATGGGTCTGCGGAATTGTAACCAGAAATTATATAAGGACTCGAATTGTGTTAGCCCTCTGTTCGTGTACGTGGGAGCTCTTCGATAGGCCTTTTTATTTATTTCACAGAGCGATTAATTAATAATGACGTTTTTAGGTGGTTACTGCCGTCAATCGTGCTGCCAGAATTACTGTAAAATGCAGTGTGCCCTTGCCACTACTTGCCAGAACCAGACTAGAGCCAACTATGAAAAGTTCAATAGGCCCAACCGGGAATCGAACCCGGAACCCCTGAGACAGAGAGTTAAAGCAAGCATCTTAACCACTAGACCAAGGGTCTTGATTCCAGCAGAAGTATATTACTGTGGAATGCAGTAATGCCTTACTATACTATTGAAAGTTTAGTATAAATATGAAAGTTTGTGAGGATGTAAGGATGGATGTTTGTTACTCTTTCACGCATAACGCTTAAAAACGGAGTTGGATGAAATTTGGCACAAAGATAGTTTATTGCCTGGATACCATATAGGATACTTTTTATCCTGGAAAATGTTAGGTTCCCGAGGGATAGACTAAAAATATAAAAAATTGGGCGCCACTGTCGCCGTGGCGGCACCATCAGCGATAAAAATGTCAAGACTTTTTCTCAGGTTTTATATTTTTCATTTTTCAATGTATGTAAATTGTGGTACTATGTAAATTTTAAAGCTAATCTCTCTTAGGTGTACTTCTATGATGGGGTGGTAAGCGACATATTACTCCCTGTCATTACGAAAACTTATTAACAAACATGTAATTATGAATGCATTGTAACCTAACCTCGCCTTCAAGGCGTTTTATGCAAGTATATTGACAATCAATGAATTTGCATATATTCTTCGTTTTGCTCGACATCACGTAAGAATATAATATACTTACATATTATATGTTGATTCTAAGTTAGTTTTGTAATGTATTATTGATGTTAGACCGCAGCATTATTACGAGCCTACATCTATATTCACATCGTGAAATTCACATTTAGCGTGTCGCGTGAACAGGGGGGTATTTTATAGTCACGATACAATTACCAAAATTGCATTTACAGAACTTTGTTCCTATTAATACACCAGCACATTTAGTAGTGTCAGGGCATAAAACATCTATTCTTCAGGTCACATACCTATCCTTCAATTAAACGAGATTCTACAATTATTTATAAACATAATTCAAATAATTTACACCGATCTACAAAGTTATCCCTTCACGAATTAACGTAAATACCAATTTATTTTTATTTATTTATTCAAAATATTCTGATAAAAATTCTGAAAATTACGGATTTTACATTTATAGGATTATACATAGTAAATTGCCAGAATTTTAATAGCACAAATGCCAAAGAAAATGAACCAATATACGAGTTAAAGCTTTCAAGGGTCAAGCATGTCGAATTAATTTTGTTAATTTTTGATATTGTCAGTTATCCCGTGAAATCTCGCAATTATTTATAAAATTAATTGATATAAGGGCCTTGTCAGCCGATGTAGACAGTCACGGCCTTCATGGCTTACTTAATCTAAATGTAGTTGTTATATGAGCTTAGTATATACGTACCTACTTACTTACAACATGTAGGTAAGCATTATTATACTCATTAAACCTTGCCCTGCCTATACTAATCACACTTTATGGCCCACCGACAATTATCTCTTATGTAGGTACACAGAAATATGAATAAATTAAAAATGTGATATGATATAATCGAGAGTACTTAATTCAATAATGATTAATTGTATGCGACAACTATTTTATTAACAGTTGACAGTGACTATTACTTACACACAATAGACAGTGTCGAAGAACATTCAACGTCAGTTGACGTAAATATAATAATTTTTACAGGAACAGTACGCGTGTTGGCATTGGTATTGTACAAAAGTTTAGTAGCTCCTATCAATCAATTTTATCAATTAGAGATGTTTTAGAAAACTATATAAAAAAAATTGTACTTTGCGTTCTGCAATACAGAAAGTGCTAATTATATAAAAACTAGCTTTTGCTCACGACTTCGAGTGTCCGTCGGGAACAGTAAGTACTTCTTTCTTCTGTATGAAAGTTACGCTATGTCATTTTCTATAGCTCTGACAAGTATGCAAATGTTCACGACGCTCACTTCAGTAGTAAAGGCATAAAGGCGTTACAAACGAACTCACTTCGTATTTAAACTAATACTAGCTATGGCCGGCGACTTCATTCGCATCTTAAGTGTTCAAACATTTATTCAATCTCTATTGCTCACATATTTTTGTCAGACGTTGATTGTTTTTTTTTTTCAGATGTTCCTTCAGAAGTGTTTTTTTCTGTACGAAAGATACCCCATGTCCTTTTCTGTATCCCGTGTATGCAAAATTTCATGATGACCGCTTCAATAGTTAAGACATGAAAGCATAATTAACAAACAAACTCGCTTTCGCATTTAAATATTACTTAGGAAGTCATTCTCTCATTCATGTCAGTTATTTATTATTTTTTCCATTTAATTTAATTTAATTAATGTTCACCCGGCGTGCAATTTTTATATATATGAACATTCCCCGTTTATCCCTCTTTCTATTAGTGACAACCGAATTAAAATCGGTCTATCCGTTCACGCGTGATGCCGTGACCAAGGGAAATGGGGATTCATTTCTATATAAGAAAGATAGAAAAGAACCATTATACACGTATTTTTTGTAGTGAAACGTTCTCTGTAATACATCTCTGTGACAACTTGTAAGTAATTAGAATAAGAAGTTGATTCACTACAATTATGTACACGACCGTACCGACGTCTTCTAGGTCCATGGTAAATCTTTGGAGTAGTAAGAGGTAATTTCAAAATTTGTCTAACGATAATCAGTAGACAACAATCTACTGACATGACAATAATGTATTTATTCAAAATGTCCTAAACACAACTCAACTAGACCAAGGCGTGTTTCACTACAATATACAGGGACACGCCTTTTACGCCCCAAATGGATTTGTTCGCTGTCAAATTACTTACGAAACCATGTTCACTGCATGGGATTTCTATGGCTACGACTACATTGCATTTTGAATGTATTATAAAAGAATAAAAAACTAACAATTTATCAATTGCTGCTTCTGACCGGTCCCACTAGAGAATTATGAGAAGGCCTTGGGTCAAGCAGTTTTTTTTACAAGAGGACAATTTTTGCGTAAAATAAAGTAACTATTATCCACATAAATGCGTTAATATAATAAGGTTATATGGGATTCTTATCCATTACAAAATTATTGTAAGTACTTAAGCAACAAGGAGTTATAGCGATTTATCAATTAATTTAAGTAAGAGGGAATATTTGTCACGCATGTTACATAATTTTGTGTCACTAAATGCTCAAAGAATATTGATCCACAGAGGCAATTATATTGTATTGGGTAGACGTTCTAGTTATTCTGGTAACTGTGAATGAGCTAACTAATTCCATTGTTAACAAATTATCATGTATGGCCTTTGAAGTTTCTTTAGGTATAACTTCATGTAATCTCAAAATTTCTAAGTTATTTTCATAATTAAAAATTCAAATGTTCAAAAATCTAAGGAATTAAAAGGACATCGGTGACTGACCTGTCCATAGGCCAGGACTGTGGCATTGTATCCGTCCAATGCAGCTTCCACCAGCTTCCTGACGCAGGTCTCGTACACATCCTCCTGGGTGATTGTCGGCTCGAACGCATAGTTGAAGGTAAATGCCCTTTCTGAACCAAGGGCGACTCCCCCGTCGCCGGCGGGTCCTCCCGCGCGCGCGCACACCCCGCATCCTTCCACAATTTCCGAAGGGGTCTGCGGTCGTATCCTGCGGAGAAATGGCTTGTTAGTAAACTCATTAAAATTTCCTTTATTATTTTTACACAAAATACGTTAATATAGAGCTTTTAATTAACTTTTGCAGTACCTATTTTTATTGCACTTTGATAGGGAACGTTGGTAGTTGCGTGGCGCTTGCAATAATAATATATAATTACTAGCTGACCCAGCAGACGTTGTCCTGCCGGAACTCGAAAATAATTCTCTAACTCCATTGTGGTGCCACCTATCGGGTTCAATTTTATTTTCAAACCATATGTCAAAGTGACGCGACACTTCACGTCAAATGAACGTTAGTTAAATTGTTTGAATATTGTTCATACAAAAATACTAAAATCCCGATTGATAAATGGGAGTAAGGAGGTGAAAAATAGTTTACTTCCTATTCTCAGACCTACTGAATATACACACATTCATAAGAATCGGTCAAGTCGTTTCGAAGGAGTTTTGTTACAAACACGTTGAGACGAGAATTTTATAACATATTAGATGTCATATTCTTTGTAATTAATTTATTGATTAGGTATTTTCTCGTGCAGAGTATTAATTAACTCGCAAAATTTTAAAAATCCTTACTACCTTGTAACAGAACAGACTTAGGTACCTTACCTACATCTATACTAATATTATAAAGAGATAAAGTTCGTATGTAGGAGGTAAGTAATCTTCAAAACTACTCATTCGATTTTAAAAAAATCCTTCACCAATAGTTACAATAGAATTTCGGTAGTTATATTCTATATACTACACGCGGCTAAAAATAAATACTCAACGCCTGGCAAATATGTGACAGCAATAAAGGTCTAATATTAAGATCACAAGTTACACAAGAAGCTAACTCTATCATGTGTCGAATCGCATTGATATCATTTACACGTGTTTGTGGAACAACGCTTACGCATTTCAATAGAGCAGCGGTCGACGGAAGTTCCAATTATCGCCGGCCGGTTGCCTGGGAATAGCGGGGAAGGGGCGATGCATCGGCAAAGTACAATCGAATGCGCATTGCGCAACTACAGGTTTACATGCATCGCGTGCATGGCGTAAGCCTCTAGGTACAGTCGCCGAGAAAAACAATTCTATAGATTTTTTATATTAAAAATGATGACAGGAAAGCCAAACACTGTCTTCTTGATCGTAAGTGGCTACCGTCATTTACCAGAGTGAATAAAAAGTTCTTAGAATTTGACCAAAAAATAAAATAACACGGTTTATTTATTTTTTATTTTTCAACATAGTCTTGTCCTTCGATACACTTTAGGTAACACTTCTAATTTTTTTTTATTCCTTCATAAAAGAAGCTTTTTTCTTGAGTATCGAAGAACTCTACGCCAGTCATAACTGCGTTATCATCGTCAAATTTGGTCACTCTTTCAATTTTCGAAACAAGTGGAAATCACTAGGACAGTCCGGACAGTTAGGAGGAATGGTAAAAAATCTCAAAACCAGCTGGGCGGATTGCTGTGAGCACCAATCGAGCTCGATGAGCAGGAGTCTTATCATGTTGGAAGAGTATTGCCAACGACAATTTTCCTCGGCGTTTTACTTTAATGGGGTAAAAAACTGCCTATTGCTCACTTCAGATGGCAGCACTGTTGGTTGTTCCCTAAATCTGACAAGTAGCTGTCATTTTCCATAGTAATTTTGTAAACGAACAAAAAGAACTGAATTTATTCAATTAACATGACGCTTATGTTCAGCTTTGGATTGCAAAAAGACGGGAATCCATATATTCCCTAAAGATTTCAAAAGAAAAAAACAATGGATAAAAGCTTTACGAAGAAAAAATTGGAAGCAGACTAAATATTCAAGGTTATGTGCAGTAGATACTTTTCTTTTCCTCAATTGTTCTTTTAACTGCTTAACACTCTATGTCGAATACATTTTTGTAGAAATAAAGGCAAATTCGCTAATAAATACAGGGAACCAAAAACACAATATGGTGGCGATTAGGATCACTCAACAGTGGCGCCACCTACGATTAGCTTTCAGTTTTTAACCCCATTGCTTGACGCACTTTTGCTTAATTCTTTATTGATTGATGCAGTTCTAAAAACTTTTTGATTCACTCTCGTAATGACAGAAGCGATACCAGGACTGATTAAAGTGCGCTGCCGATACAGAAAGAAGTTACACCAGGCTTGAAGAAGCCTATATTAAAGGTAAACGAAAACACTTCAAAATTGAGTTTATTCTAAAGCGCGGCGGGCGGTATAAACTATGACACGAATGGCAAGTAGTATGGTGGTAACAACTCAGGGTAGGCATTAAATAGAACAAGCCAACAGAACAGAAATTGTATCGGATTATAGAAAATGTATATACAAATAATATTTTTATTTTCGACTGTACTAACAGTTGAGATAAGCTTTAATTTTGTCGCGTTGGTTCCCTTGACCTTGTCATTGATTTTTTCTTACGTTTTTGACTATGCGAAACATATGTAGTCACAAAATACATAGTTCAAATTAACTAAATAACATTATCAGTTAAGATTTTTGAATACTGTTTGAATTGTAGCAATTAGGAAACGATGATACATTTACTTATTATTTAGGCATTTTTATATGTTTTACGAAGAAAAATTATAAATATGAACGATATCTAATAGTTGCTAGGGAAAGTGTGTAATTTGTACATACTAATTTAATAATTTTTATTCATTAAATTATTGTTGTTCAGGGATTCCCTTATCATTCCTTAGCATCAATAAAATAATCAAGCTAGGCAGTTGACCAACAACCCCTACGTATATTAAGGATGATTCTTATTACACCGTGCCGCCACCGGGCCGTACGCTCGCCGTGTTTTTCTCAAAGGCCGGGGCACGGCCGGGGTATGGACACGGCCCCGTGAAGAATGAGTTGGTTTATACAAAAGCATATATGAATATCTATTACCGGGCCCCGGCCGGGGCACGGCCCGGTATAATATATATATCCACCTTCCTATAGTACTGAAACATTTTATTTACTAGTCTTACACCTAAAGGGTGGGTCGATTTATGTGCACGCAATAAGTAATAAGATATTGAATTTTATGATTGTATAATTTGGTTTTGACAGTTCCCGATTAATTTAAGCAATAATTTTCTTCTAGTTACCAATAAACACTAAGAAAAGAAGCCACTTTGTTACTTTTACCGGAACCGTAGTAACACAACTGGTAAAAGTGATAAATTCCACATTTTTAATAACATTTACCAATTTATGAATACTGACCGGTTATTATTAATACCTACCATAGTACACACAAATATCCGTTGGCTGATTTAGAAGGATTTAGCGGAGAAACAGACTGAAGCTAACCAGCGACTTTATTTTATAATATGTATAAATATATATATATATAGATACATATAGATGAATATTTATGCATCGGGTCATGTTTACCTCAACAGTCCACGTACGTTTGTAGACAAAGTGCATTGTAGGGGGCTTTGTACTCGGTAATCTAATATAGCGCACGCGAACCTTTGCGAAATAAAGACGGCAGTTTTCAGGCACGCGATACCCAACATTGATAAGAAAATCATTAATAAAACTTTTAAATATACTTGTTTTCAAATTTAAATAGATGTTTTATTACTGTGCAAAATATACGTTATACTTTGTTTAGGAATAATATTAAAAAATAAAAAATAATAATAATATTCTTCCCATTTTCTTTTAATACAATCCAAACATTTTAAGTTGAAAACATTTTTTTTATTCTTTATTTCTATGATAAACAGAATTTTACCTAATATTTATTGATTGAATATCATTATTTTTTATTTTTTTAACCTATCGAGCCCAACTAAATATCAAAAATCTACTGTATTTATAAAAATAATATTAAAAAAACTAGTCAAAAAACAATATGATAATATTATGTTATATCATCACATCATAATATCTAATATTTAAATATATTTTTATGTCAAGGTCGACGGCAAACTGACGGTCCACTTGATGGTAGGTAGCTACCGTCGCCTATAACACAAGCAACGCCACAGCTGCCGCAAGTGCGCTGCCGACCATAGTAGAATTAAGGATAAGAAATTAGGAAGGGATAGGGAAATGGGCTCTGGCATCCTTAACTCACTCACCGAAACACAACAGCACGTATATGCTTTTATTTCACGGTGGTATTCTGTAAGGTGGTGGTTACTGCCGCCAGGCGGGCTGCCCAAACGACTGCGAAACGCAGTGTGTCCTACCACTACTTTTCAAATCCAGACCAGAGTCAATTTTTGAAAATTACATTAAAATTTCCAAAGTTGAACCCGCCGGGAATCGAACCCGGGGCCCCTAAGACGTTGAGCAAGCACCCTTGCCACTCATCCAACGGGTCTGTCTGTCTCATCTTTTCGAAATTTAAGATAAGAACAATTGATAAATTTATTATTTTAAGCTTTCAAATGGTATATTATTTTTATTATAAGTATCATTATATTTTTAGTAAAACAATTTATGTTAGGAAGTTGAATATGGTTGCTCGGGAATGTAGTTTTTTTTTTTTCGCCCAATATAATCGAACATATTATCGACTAATATGAGTTGTATTGTCTCTTGCGGAGCGCCACTCACACCCACCGACTCCCGCTCCTCTTTTGTTTTAGGACGCTCATTTTATATTTTTCGTCGCATGTACTTACTTCCTTCACAACCGTCGAGATATCAGAAAGCTACGTATATCCGCTGTTCTGACATCAAAATAGTAGTAAAAAAAGACATGTTCATATATTCCAAAGTATATGAATCGGTTCGTAGTAATCGGCAAGATTTACGGCATAACAAGAACGAATTCAAGCACGTGACATCCGCTTCGAAGACGCTTTGAGTATTGAATATTTTATCGCTATAGGAAAAACAACACGGACATATTAATCACATTAAGGGGGAGACAAACGCTAAATACTAAAAATATCCATTGTTTAATGAAGATGTTACAAGAAATAGACAACACAATTACTTTGAAAAAAATATATATTATACTTAAACATGTGAAGAACCAATTGTATTAATTAGAATTTTCGTTAAAGTAATAGAAACTCCACAAAAAAAGTTAGAACACAAGAAGAATTTGACTTTTATTGAAAATTCTCTCGAAAACGGCTTATTGCGCGCATACGAATCCTTTCTTGTAACATTTTCATTAAACAATGGATATTTTTAGTATTTAGGGTTTGTCTCCCCCTTTAATAAGTTAATGTCAGTTTAAAAAATTGTATTAATAATTTTTTTTGCGCGTTGTTCTAATGGTAAAAACAAAAAAACACCATTTCTAGGCCCGTTGAATTGTCTCCGCCGCCATCGAGTTCTATTGTAAATGTCATTTGCCTCAGTGAATTCCTTAATACAATTTTATTTTCAACATCTTTTATCATCATATTCAACTTTATTTTTATATCAATCTATACCTACATAATCTATACTAATATTATAAAGAGGTGAAGTTTGTATGTAGGAGGTAATCTTCGAAACTACTAATCCGATTTAAAAAAAAAATCTTCCACTAATATAATAGAATTTCAGGATGGACATAGCTAAATATTCCACGCGAGCGAAGCCGCGGGCACGAGCTATCTAAAAGAAAGATCCACCAACTAGTATAAAATCTTTTTCTCCGCTTTAACTTCTTGTAAACCACCAAACATATTTTGATACGGCTCTTGGTAATGGAAGGAGCTGTAAACGAGGAAGGTTTGTGTATATAAAATTGCGCCGGTGCGATACCAGAGCTGGTCGTAGTAAGCTAATAAGTAGTAGTATTAAATAGTGTTCTATTTTGTTATATATTCATCTTCTCTTTAAATGTTTCAATAGGTCAACGCTATCTGTAATTGTCTTCAGTATGCTGTTAATGCCGCAATGCATCTGTGCCACAACCATGCCACCCTCTTTCCTTCTAACGCGGCAGCCCCAACAGCATCTTGATAGCAGTATTATACTGAATGCGCAGAGCAATTCCTAACTAACAGTAAAAATGCGAAAGTGAGTTTGTTGGTTCGTTACACTGTCACGCCATAAATTAACCGATCATGATGAAATTTCGCATACACGTTGTAAGAAGAGAGGACATAGGTACTTTTCATAAAGAAAATGGTACAGTTCCTGAGGAATCATCCAAAAACAAAAATTAAAATCAACGCCCGACCCAAAATATTACATGAAACAATAAAGAATGAACACCTAAAAAGGGACGCGGACGAAGTCGCAGGCAAAAGCTACTTTGCTCGTGTAAAAGATTTTACAGAATGCCTTAAAAAGAGAAATTTTAACTTGACTAGGTATTAATATATGAGTGTTTTTACAGAGATGAGAAGGTGAGGGTAAAATAACGGGCACATTTTTTGTTGTATTCCGTTACTCACCAAAACTGTCGCATTCACGCTTAGAAATAAGTAAGTATGTTAATTTTAAAATGCTTAAAGTAATAAGGAATTAGGAAACCTCAACAACTGTGAATTGTGTATAAATTATAGTCCATAGTGTAAACATTAAACAGTTAATAAGAACCAATAAACAAAACAAAAAATGGTTTAAATAAACTACAGATATTATGTTTCCGACATAAAGCGATAACTGGTATTTTTCTTTTACCTACGATTTAATGATCAAAAGTTTCGAGTTAATCAAAAGCACAGATTGATACATTTGATACATTTTTTTTAAAGATTTGTACAACAGTCTGTTAAAGATTCTTTAAAACATTGTACAACACATAATTCTTCTATTTTACTCAAGAATAGTTCGTGTCAAAAAAAGAAGGCTATTGTTACAAGTGAACAACGACATAACATTGTCTTCTTTACGATGTATGAAAGCAAGTATTGTTAAGCTTACTGTAGTCTATTAGGCGATAAAGAGCGGATATTACGAATTTACAACGAATTGTGCCAACAATAATAAATGGCTAAACGGCCTTTGACGGCCTTTTGTTAATAAATTGGCAATGAATAAAACTCCCAATGATTTCTGTATAGGCATCGTATTATATGGCATAAGAAACGAACGAATTATGTTTAAAATTTTTAATCAGTGAAAATCGTACTGGGAATCCATAATAATAATAATAATAAAATCGTCAAATAACTTTTTTTTTTCTGTGGTCATTGTTATTATACTAGGCTCCGGCTTCGCGCGCATACAATTTTTTTCTGCGTATTCTATACACAAACATTCCTCGTTTTAAATCGCTCTTTCCAGCATTGAAAAACGTATTTAAAATCCTTTGGGTAGTTTAGAAGAAGTTAGGGAAGAGACAGACAGGCGGATAGCGAATTTATTTTATACTAGCGTTCCGCCCCCGGCTTCGCCCGGGATGCAATTTTTATATACTAAAACATTCCCCGTTTATCCCTCTTTCCATTAGTCAAAACCGAATTAAAATCGGTCTACCCGTTCGCGCGTGATGCCGTGACCTAGGGAAATGGGGATTCATTTTTATATATAGGTAAGATGTGTAGATATAGTCAATAGATACCAATATATCAAAATAAATTACTCATTTAAAAATAAGATTAACACGAAACATATACTTAAGTAATACAATATAATCATTTATATTTAAATATAGGTATTTTAATTTCTTATAATTTCAATATTTCATAATTAGAGCCCACTCATGTAACGTACAGACGGGCAATCGATTCTGACCATACTTTTAGCTTAATTATTATCATATTAATATTACTTTAATTTTTCTATTTATATGCACAAATAATATCAAATACAGGCCCAGCTTTTTAAGCATAGATTTATAAAAATAAATCTTTTTCAAAGGAATTGTACAACGTTTTAAAGGATTCGCTGTTAAAATTATTTGTCATATAAATGTATATACTTGGTCATCCGTTTAATATTAAAATAAACGGAACTTCGCCTTCGAATTCCGCTAAGCTCTACCCACCTAATATCTGCACCATTAGTATAGCGTAGGATTTTAAAAACATTAACGTCTGTCCTTTCATGAAGCAAGGTCTGTGAGTAATTTACGATAAAAAAATTGGAAGTCGCCGTCTTGATATTTGATTTCGCGGCTAATTAGATTACATCGTCGAGACAGAAGACTTCGAGAGGTATGCGAAACACAGTTCCTTTAGTTAGGCGTTTAGTTAATTTTTGTTTTTAATTTTAATGATACCACAAGAATTTATTACAGGAACACGAATCTAAAATACATATGTATATCCTCGAGAAGTGAATGAATTAGCAATTTTTTATTTCTAGCAAGCAATATTTCAGTCTTTGTTGAAGATAAAATTTTATTTGGCTGCATAACATATCAATTAGCTCACTTGGCTTTAGCATACCCATATCTTTTCTAGTTTCCCTTTCATTTGGAATTTATTTTTAAGTAAATTAAAATATGTAACTACATATACAAAATGTTATTTATTAATGACTAGCGATCTGCCCTCGGCTTTGCATAAATGCATTTTTCTGCAAAAAACGCCGTCGACCCGTTTTTTTGAAGAGCCAGTTGGATGAGTGGTTAGAGTGCTTGCCTTAACGCTCTGTTCTAGGGCTCCAGGGTTCGATTCCCAGCAGGGTCAACTTTGGAAATGGACTTTTCAAAGTTGGCTCTGGTATGGATCTGGAAAGTAATAGCGGCACACAACGTTTCGCAGTAATTTGGGAAGCCCGTCTGGCGGCAGTAACCACCCCCTCACAGAAGAGCACCGTGAAATAACAGCACATATGCTGTTGTGTTTTGGTGAGTGAGTAAGGGATACCAGAGCTCATTTCCCTAAACCTTCGCAATCCCCTATCTTTAATCCTACTGTATTCGGCAGCGCACTTGCGCCACCTGTGGCGTTGCTTGTGTTATAGGCGACGGTAGTCACTTACCATAAGTGGATCGTCAGCCCGTCTGCCGACCTTAACATTAAAAAGAAATTATATTTACAAACCTCGTTTATCACTTTTTCCATTAACGGAGAAACGGAGAGAAGCGAACAGCGACTTTATTTTATAATATGTGCAGAATACAGAAAGTATAGGAATTGTAGATAAAAATTCTTATTTTAAATTGTTAAAGTATTTATAATAACATCAGACGGTATCATCAGAATACTTTTGATTTCTAGGAATTTAACCTACCTACATGTATACTCGCCTTAAAAAGTGTTAAGAAGCGGTGAGTCGGTCTTGAAATGGATATCTGACATGATTTTTTAAAATAGTGTGACATTTCAATGCATGCAATAGTGCGAGGGCGGACCCACAAACACGGCTCGTAAATACATTATCAACTCTCGATGAGGAATGTATGCATAATATTTAAGTCGTAAACATTGAAGTTTACGAAAATGAACTTTATTTGTTATGTGAAAGGATTTTTTAAAATTTATTAGTTTATGAGTGAAGTCAACTTTTATTGGTGGCATAGACAAATAATTTATCTTTATCCACACATAGTAGCGTAGACGGTTAAGATATATTCCAATAGTAGAAGAATTAGTTATCAATTGGAGCAACAAAAAATATATTTATGTTATATTTTATGTTTTTTACTTATTGTTATATTGTATTTTATGGAACAACATAAAATATAAGAAGTTCGCAACTAGGGTTGCCAGATGGTATCCAAAAGGAGGATTTTGTCCTCCCGTCCTCCTTTACCTACCGTATGTCCTCCCTTTGCTATATAGTCGTTAGTTCGTGCTGAAAATGCACGATCGTGCTTCTATTTTTCGATAAGCGCACATAATGCAAATGTTGAAAGAGTTTTCTCACTGATTAATACTCAGTGGACTAAAGAGAAAAACAGATTAAGCGTGGAGTCAGTTAAATAAATATAACTTTAAAAACATGTCTTGTGAAGATTTTTATAATTACTTGTTAAAAAACCAAGAACTTCTTACAAAAATTGGCAGCTCAGCTAAATATGACGATTGAAATAAAGTAAATTATATAAAAAAATTGTTTTATTATGATTGTCCTCCTTTTTTAGAGAAAATACCCCTTTTTAGGCCCATCAGTCCTCCTTTATCAAATTTACATCTGGCAACCCTATTCGCACCATAAAATTTTTTTTTTTCGACATTTAGTCGGTTGGATAGGTTTCACGTTTCGCGATTATCATCTATCTATATTGTTTTTAATTATACGGGACTCAATTGCACAATAATACACAGGCTGATCAATCCAAAGTGATTTGCCTCACTGACCCATTTTACTATGGAACCTTGTATAAACAATAAATAGTAACAATAACAATCTACAATTTAAATAACTGCCAAAGTGTTAATTTGATATCAGGTCATTATAATGAATCAATTATTTGAAAAGGTCAATTATGTGCAGGTCGCGATGAATTTTTATCATTTTTAAAAATAAACTTGCAATAAATCTTATTCATCATTATTCGTTAAACTCATTTCACTATCTAGATGGCACACACTGCACAATACAAAACTTCACGCTTGCTTGACGATTTTATTTTTAAAGTAAACGTCGCCAGACTGGCTGACGGATAAAGGATTAGGAAGGGATAGGGAAATGAGCTCTGGGCACCGAAATACAACAAGCACATTATGCTGTTATTTCACGGTAGTCTTGTGTAAGCGGGTGGTTACAGCCGCCAGACGGGCTACCGAAATGATTCCGACAGGCAGTGTGTCTTGACACTACTTGCCAGATCCAGACCAGATCCAACTATGAGATTTATTTTTAAAGTCGGCCCGGCGGAGAATTGAACCCGCATTCCCTGAGACAGAGCGTTAAAGCAAGCACTTCAACCACTCGACCAAGGATTCTAAATAATAAACTCTACTAAATAAACACACTAAATTAAGCATCGAAATATAACGTTCTAGCAGTTCGCTGAAATTAAGTAACTTATTCATTATATATATGAAATAATATTAAATAATTTATTCATTATATTTATGAACTGATATCAAATTAACATTTTGCCAATTATTTAAATTGTAGACATTTCTGTTTATCACTACACAAGGTTCCATAGCAAAACTTATTCCTTATGATCCACACTATTCAACTACAGTAATAAAAATAATTGCGGTTTTTTTTTTTCAGAAATTTGACCAAGTTCGATTCGTCGCGTATGATCGTAATTTGAAAAAGTTTGAGTCCAGTTTTTATTTTTTCAAAAACACATTTTCGTATCTTCACCGACCCATTTGGATTGATCACCATGTGTAGAGTTAATTTACTTATTATTTCGGACGTGACGTAACGTCCATCGACTTATGGGAACTGAAGTCACAGGTATCTTCTAACCGCGCGGCACAGCAGCAGCAGCCACTGCGCTCGAGAATTGGGCTAACAAATGCAAAAGGAATTTTATAAATTCGACTACTACTTCCAGAGATTATTTAGCGTGTTCAAACAAACAAACAAATTCTTCAACTCTTCAACAAATTATAAATGTACATATGGAAAGTATTGATTTTTGTCCACCAGAGGTATCACTAGACCGACATACAATCCACATGACATTAGGCGATTATCGGGCAACGCTTGTAAAATGGTAAATAAAACAGTACCTTTATATTACACGATTAAACCTCTTGAAGATACGATCATCAGTGACGAGCATTTCTACACACGAGTTCAAAAAGGCTCAGAGGCATTCAAAGGTGCGTACCGCCCACGGTCAGGCCGTGTGGATGTAATGTATCCGATTGAAATATTTACGAAACCTCGTAACAAAATAGACGCAAATTAAATATGTAGCCGATAAAACGATAACTGCAACATGTCTAAAGGATGAACAAAATTTGATTAAATAAACAGATTGATGTTCAGGTGAGGTTGCCTCGCACAAAATGCTGCCAATGCATACATAATCTAGAATATTTTCATGAATGAAATTCATATTTTAACCCCTCATTTTTTATAACTTTAAGGATCAACTAACTTAAAGCCATTAAAAATGCTACTATAGTATCTGCTATTATGTCTTCTGCGTTTTATTTTACGGAATGGAGAGTTGGACGCTAACTCGAAACTGGAAGCATTCAAAATGTGGAAATTTGGCATATCATGGGTGCAGAGGCAGAGGATAACATAATTATGTTGAAGTTTTGCGTCGAGTAAGAAAGAGAATGGAAGGCTGAAGAGGAGTGGATGCTGAAATATTTATGGCACATAAATAGGGGAGAAAGATACCGTAATTCTTCAACTGGTGATGCAAGGAAAAATACAAGGCAAACGTAGCAGAGGCAGAAGAAAGACATCCCGGTTGAAGACATCCTAATTGAAAGAGAATTGTTTGGAATGAGGTTAAGTTAGCCTTGATAGTCGCCAACCTTCGTAGAAAAGTGGTACTTCAAGATGAAGTAGATTGGCAGTGCCAATCTACTTAGATTGGCATAGCACTCATTTAAACGATTCATTCAATGGTTCAAAATGCTTGGAAAAAAATCACTGCTTTGCTCTCCGATTCAGCTCGTTCAAACATAAAACCAATGTAACAAAAAATATATATGTGATACATAACTTCTTGGTCTATATTTTTGGTGAGGCATTTTTGTTTTAAGTATTATGGTTTACTAGAAAATAAATAAAATTTTAATGTATTGCTTTGTTAGAAAAATCGATTCAACTTAGTTGTTTCAAGTAGTAATGTAATGTGTATATGATAGAGTTTCATTTACACTATAAATGACACGAACAGTTTTTCATTTAATTCAATAGTTTCAGAAAAACAAAGGTTTTTGGGATATTTTTGAGTAGCGGATGCCCCTAGCGAGGGCCGGTTGTAGAGAGCCCAGTTGCTCAAGGTCATTCGCGTAGTAAAGGACGTTAAAACTCTGCTTAGAGGTCTCGGATAGTATCCGTTGCCTACAATATCAAGCAAAAACAGCACTATTGCTAATTTCTCTTTGACTTGTGCTCGGTTGCCACTTATGTATTACTCGGATATACATTTCTCGAATATAATTATTTTGAAGCTCGACAAGAAAGCGATTAGTATTTAATTTAAAAAAAGCTATTTAAAAATAGGAGCTGGTTCTAAAGTAAAAAACTGGAATATTACAGTATTATAATACATTCTTTTCTTTTTAAAACTGATTTATTCAATAACTCACTATACTTTTTCATTATTAATTAAATAAAATTATTTAACGATATATTTTTTTAAAAAGAAACTTATTATCCCTCTTCAATCCGTGTCCGTGAGCCTTCTGTACTAATTCATGCATGTTTGTTTTGAGTCTTACAATTTTCATTTTTAACCTTTCCACCTTAACATAAGATTATAATTAACGTAAATAATAAAAGGTGAATAGAGTTTAAAGCAAACAAAAAATGAATTGATGTTAAACTAACCGCCTACTACTAGGCTAACATTACATAAAAAATTTACAATAAATCGCCTGCCCGCTATGTCGGCCACCGTATCGATCAAATAATTCACTAGACGATTCGTCACACAGCCTTACAAGAAACATTTTTAATTTATCTAGGCTAGGCACAGAATAAATGTAATACAGCTATTAGCGGTATCGGCCAGGTGGGCGATACCGCTAATAGCTGTATGGTAAACATAATACACACAGAAAATTATATTAAACCAATTTCAATTTTATTTGTCTAAAATTTTATAAGAATTACTTAGAAAATAAATTTTTAATTATAGAATTTTCATTGTAAGTACGTCCTTTTTTATATAAAGGTTGGCAGGCAGGCTTAAGATTTACTTGATAGTAAATTCCACTTCGATTATGTGACATACTGAGTTTCTACTCGTATATAAGTTTAGATTACAACAATTATAAAGATACACATTTAATAAATTTAAATGTAGTTTAGCAATTGATAAATAATTGTAGCTAATCATTTATATATTGTTTTTAGTAGTGGCCGGGCACACACTTACAGAATACTAATACCACGTGAAATAACAGCTGTGTGCCGATGTGTTTCAGTGAGTGAGCAAGGGATGCCGGCGCCCATTTCCCTATCCCTCGTAATCCCTTATCCTTAATTCTACTATAGTCGGCAGCGCACTTGCAGCACCTGTGCCGTTTGCTTGTGTTATAGGCGACGGTAGCCACCTACCATTAAGAGGTTTGTCAAGACTGTCTGACGACCGTTACATAAAAAGAAACAATAAGTTTATTACTTTTTATACAATTTTTTTAGATTAGACCAACGTGATTTCAATATTAGACCACAATCGATTCTACTCCCACGCATCACCTCAAATATTTCATCCATTTTCGTTAGTATTACTTGTAACATACTTTAATTTTTAATATTTTGTAAAGTAAGGCACTGTGTCTAACGTAGAGACAGATGGCTTGTTTACACCATATGTCACATTAAAGTATAGCTGAGATATAACATTAACCATTTATAGATTTATTGGTATTTTATTGATCGCTTTGAGCTGGGCAAACACACATAATTGTTTTTAAATCTATTACTGCATTTTTAATTTTAATAATTTTAATTTATGTATAAATTCTACTAATAACAATACAAATGTCAAATTTCGTGTGGACGTTTGTTTACTTTTTCATGCGAAAACTACTGAATAAATTTTAACAAAACATTAGAGTATAAATCAAAATATATCAAAATAATAAAATACACCATAATTTGTAAAGATACGCGAACGAAATCGCGGCTAAAAGCTAGTTAATATATGTGGGACAGTTAGTACAAAGTAGTTTTTAGTTTTTTTTTAATTTAGGTACCACCTGTAATTTAATATTAGGATTTATAAGATATAGCAACATTGAGGGAGTCAAGTGAAGTTGGACAAATAAGTGGGTAGCGTGTAATGCGTGTGAAGAAAGGATAAAAATGGTCTTGAGAGAGATTGTTCGTTCTAATAATTTATTCTAATAATAATAATTTATTTGTATGAAGTGAGCGTCATGATACAAATGTCTCGATAGGGAACATTTGTTATGAACGAGGCACAATTTTTCTTTTGTTTAGTTGCTATGACATCTGTCAAACATATTTAGTATACATCAAGTCATTGTACAAAAAATATCATATTTTTTCATCGTGTTAAAAATGTCGAATATTGTACCAGAAAATGATGATTTGCGGAAAGCATTACATTTTTGTTTTCATTTGAAGAAAAGTGCTGCAGAGTCGCATCGAATGCTTGTCGAGGCATATGGTGATCATGCTCTATCAGAAGCAACATGCAAAAGATGGTTTCGCCGGTTCAGAGATAATGATTTTGATGTGAGAAATGAAGAACGTGGAAGACCACCAAAAAAGTTTGAAGACGCCGAATTGCAAGCAATATTGGATGAAGATGACACTTTGAATCAAAAGCAAATGGCAGAAATGTTAAGTGTTGCACAACAAACAATTTCTGACCGTTTAAAAGATATGGCAAAGATCCAAAAGTGTGGAAAATGGGTGCCACATGAATTGAATGAAAGACAGATGGAAAACAGAAAGAACACTTGTGAAATTTTGCTTGCCAGACACGAAAGAAAATCAGTTTTGCATCGAATTGTTACTGGTGATGAAAAATGGATTTATTTTAAGAATCCTAAACGGAAAAAATCATGGGTTAATCCAGGACAAACATCAACATCGACTGCAAAGGCTGATCGTTTCGGCAAGAAGACAATGCTGTGTGTCTGGTGGGACCAGAAAGGTGTGGTGTATCACAAGCTCCTTAAACCTGGTGAAACTGTTAATGCTGATCGCTACCGACAACAAATGATCAATTTGAACCATGCATTGATCGAAAAACGACCAGAATGGGCCAGAAGACACGGCAAGGTAATTTTGCTCCATGACAATGCACCTGCACACAAAGCAAAACCGGTTCAGGATACAATCAAAGCAGTTGGCTGGGAGCTGCTACCCCACCCGCCGTATTCACCAGACTTGGCTCCTTCCGAGTACCATTTGTTTTCATCGATGGGACACGCATTGACTGAGCAGCACTTCGATTCCTACGAAGAAGTCGAAAATTGGGTGTCTGATTGGTTTGCTACAAAAGACGAACAATTCTATTAGCGTGGTATCCACAAATTGCCAGAAAGATGGTCAAAATGTGTAGAAAGCAATGGCCAATATTTTGAATAAAATATTTTTTACTTTTCCATTTAAAATTAGTGTTTTATTTTCACAAAAAAACGCT
This sequence comes from Bembecia ichneumoniformis, assembly GCA_910589475.2. Lineage (NCBI taxonomy): Eukaryota > Metazoa > Arthropoda > Insecta > Lepidoptera > Sesiidae > Bembecia > Bembecia ichneumoniformis. The sequence goes on from OU342520.1 coordinate 3,569,368, forward strand.
CACTTGATACCGGTACACCTATGTATGTATATGTTTTATTACATTGTGTACGTCGTAGACGTAACAAAGAAAAGAAATTTTTTATATATTACAATAAACTGAAATATAATAAAGAGAAAAGAGTTGTATGTATGTATGTTTATAATGAATAAACTCAAAAACTACTGAACCGATTTTAAAAATTCTTTCACCTATAGAAAGCTACATTATCAGCGAGTAACATAGCCCCCCCCCCCCATCTCCCTAGTCAGATGATTTTATATTTTATAAAGTTAGTATTTAAATAAACTAATAAGAGGCGGAAGATTCACTTTAGTGTCTCTTCTTTAAATAAGCGTATTTATCGTTGTGCACCCATTGTGACATTACTGTCAAAGACCTCATAACTAAATATGTCGAAACACAAGACGTGCAGTATTTTTTTAATTGCAAATTGTCACCTAGTTAATCAAAAATAATTTGTTTTATGTAACGATCGTCTTGTGGTCTTTCGTTAAGGGGGTGCTCACTGCCGCCAGAGGGAAAATAAATAATTAATTATCCAAAACAGTAAAGATTTCGAACGAGTGCAGAAATTGTTTCAATATTCTTTGAGTAATTTTTGAAATTCAACAGATATAAGCCAGTTAATACATTTAGAGAAATCGTCTAATTCGTTGTTGCACCTCACCGGACATCGGGGGGGTGTTTCGCAAATGAAGGGTTTGAGAGGCATCCGAGCTTGAGAATCCATAAAAACGTTTAAATTCAGTAGTGACGATTTTTTTTTGGAAATTGTATTGTTCATGTACCTTAGTGCATTAGATAAATTCTGCATAATGTGTAAAAGGAACCGACAATATTTTCTTAAAGTTGAATATTCAAAGCTCTTTGGCGCGTCCTTTACATACTTGTGATTTTTTATTTTTTATTAGCGAAAACTTGATAGTAAAATTAAACTAATGATTATTATTTTTAATGATAGCAAATACTTGCAGTATTTTTAAATATATTTTCTGTGCATTCAAAGATTATTTCTATGAATTATAACACAAACAATTTTGTCCAAAGAAGAAATACTAATTTTTTTGGCGCAATAAAACCATGTGCCTACTCTGTTACAAAAGACCGCTAGAAAATGTTCTCGAACTCACCCGCACCATTCAGTCACCCGCTAGCCAACACAAACGCCAAACGTGCGCAAAGTTTACGGAGTGACGAGAAATATTTTTTTTTTCCCGCCTTAACGGATTTTGGTCAAGTAAGTACCTAATTTCTTCGATGCTTATTGTCATCATGTCATTTGTTTCTACTGCTTGTATATTTTTATATACATTTTCTTAGTCAAACAGTATGCACGTGGCAATAAGAGGTTATAATCGTACATCAGTATTTTGAGAAAATAAATAAAAAGTACTGATTTCTAATTTCTTTGGCACTAATTTCTTTGGATTTCTTTGGCATAGCGCGCCAAAGAAATTAGAGTTGGTACAAAGAAATTAGATAAATCATGTGCCGCCTTTCATCATAATAACAATCAATTCATAAAATAGTACAATGTATACATATAGTATGTATAACGTAAATACATAATAGCAATACACACAGACACGCTCACAAAAAATATTGGAATGGCTTCATATTAATGTTCTTTGTTTCAGATGTTTAAACCATGGCTAGACGTAAAAAGAAGTCTACTATCAAAATGAAAATTAAATGTGTACAAAACAAAAATAGTAGAAATGCCGAAAATAGCGATTACGACGATGCATCATGCGCTCAGAGTTCTATTAATCATACGAGGGAAGACGTGAAGAAAAAGCAAACAAAAAAAGAAAGGTTGGAAAAGAAAAGACTTGCTGAACATAGGAGATTAGCGAGAATTAGATGTGACCCAGAACGTTATGCGCAATTTAAAGCTAAACAGAGAGAGAGTTATCATAAAAGAAAAGCAACTAAAAAGATTTTATCTGTAAGTGAGATGACAGCTAAAGATCAAAAAATTATCCGCAAACGCAACAGAGATAACTTTAGAGCCTTCTACCATAGAAAAAAACAGCGTAAACGACTCGACGTGTTACTGGAAGAAAATAGTGCTCCCGAATCTAAAGAAGAACATCAGGTCTCTGTAAGCGAAAATATTACTAATCCAACGCTCAACAGACCATCTACTAGGTCGAATATGATCGAAATGTTAAATTCTCCTGTGGCAGAACCACCGAATTCTCCTTCCATACTTTCTGAATCTCTAAATTTCTGTCATGAAAGCCCGAGTATTGTGTCATTGCGTCCGAGATCGTGTGACGTAACCCCAATTGGGTCGCCACAATCTTCGTGTTCTTCAATTAGTACGGACGCATCAGTTTCAGTACATAAAGCTGCCTTGAAGCGATACAAGTATCAGAAGGACAAAGAAATCGCAGCTCTTCGCCTCAAACTCAAAGACGTATTACGAACCAAAGAACTTTTTAGGAAAAGATATGAGAGACTGAAAAAAAATACTTTCCAGTATGAACATAACACAAACAAGTATGAAGATAAAGAAGTAACTAAAAATCCCGATCCAAAGCCGGACAAACTTTCGCGAGACATAAGTGCTGCCAAAAAAGCTGTAGAATTATTTTACAATGATGATGAAAATAGCAGAGTTTGTCCAGGGAAGAAAGAGTTTTCTAAAAAAGGATCAGAAAAAAAACAGAAGAGATATTTGAATGATTCTTTAAAAAACTTATACCAAAAGTACAAAAACACAAATGATTGCTCAAATATTTCTTATGCAACATTCTGTAGATTTCGCCCTTTTTGGGTTAAAATTCCAGATAGTAAAGCAAGAGACACATGTTTATGTCAGATCCACGCTAATATGCGATTATTGATTGAGGCACTAAAACGCAGAAACATAATCTCAGAAAGTAGTTGTACCGATGTTGTAAAATCGCTTACCTGTAACTATGATGATATCAATTGCCTACAAAGAAAATGCAGTACATGTGCGTCCAGATTCTTGAATTTTAAAGAATTCGATGATTCTAATCAAATTACTTATTGGAGATGGCAAAAAAAAAATTGTTTTTATCTAAAACACGGTATACAGAAAAAATCCATGATCACAGAAAAAATTAAAATTCAAACTAGTCCACGAGAAGCCATCAAAGAATTAGACAAGAAAATGGGCCCATTTTTGCAGCATTGCGCAAACATTTCGAACCAGTATACAGCTCTTAAAAATATTAAGGAGGGTCTTAGTAATGAAGAATGCATTTTGCATTGCGATTTTAGCGAGAATTACTTAACAAAATTTGCAGACGAAGTTCAGACTCTGCACTTTGGAGGGAGCAGACGACAAATAACTTTGCATACCGCAGTTCTTTATTATTTCGATGCCTCAGAAAATCAAAAATATAAAACACAGGCTTACTGCACACTTAGTGAAAACAACAGGCATGATGCTGCTGCAGTGTGGGCGCATTTGGTGCCCCCTTTACGCTTTATTGAAAAAAACGCCCCACAAGTGAAAAAGCTTCACATATTGTCAGATTCTCCGTCGTCTCAATACCGTAACAAAAAGGTATTTTACTTTATTCCTAAATTACACTGGCATTTTGGCAATTTACAAACAGTCACTTGGAATTATTCAGAGAGTGGCCACGGGAAAGGGGCACCTGATGGAGTCGGCGGAGTTTTGAAGAGAACCGCGGATCAGATAGTGGCGTACGGTCAAGATATTCCCGATATTCATACTCTCATGGAGCATCTGCAGCAGAGAGTTCCCGGTGTATTACTGGAAGTAGTAAATGATTACGATATCTCTGAGAAAGACTTACTTTTGCAAACTGGCGAAATCAGACCCTTCTCTGGCTGTATGAAGACCCATCAAGTTGTTTGGAATAAACAACAAGGCGGTAAACTCGCAATGCGCAGCCTCAGTTGCACGAAGTCAGAGTGTTTTTCACATGCCAATTATTGTCTACATGGACATCATATTGGTTTTCACTATGTCGAGAGCGATACTTCAGTGCCTGTAGTGGACGACGAAAAAGTTCCTGCTTGCGACAATAACTTACAAGATTTCGTACAACAAAACTATAACTTTTTGAATTCAACACCAATTTCTGAAATTGAATCTCTTTCAAAATACGTAAATGATGCCCATAGTTTACCAAGTCTAAATGAATCGAGGTCTGACTTCGATTTACTTATAAACAGCTGGAATATTGATAGTCAGGGTCTCATGGTGTCACAGCCACATTGTTTAATTGCAAATGATTTAGTGCCCAACCTTGAAGTCCAAAACGAACTTACAAGCGAATTGAGACTGTTGGACGAAATTGCCAAAGAGAATTCTACAGCGACGAACTCACTTCAAGAGAAAGATAATGATCCCGTACCAAAGCGTAATGATGTGTCTAAAATATTAAAAGCAAGAAATGGATCTCAATGCTCTACTGAAAAGACAGTGTCGGTTACTAATGGTTCCTGGGTTATTGCTGAATATAAACTTAAACGAAAAAATAAACATTATGTGGGTCAAGTCACTGATGTAAAGGACACACAATTTATAGTCACATTCTTGAGACATGTCAAGGATATGTCTTTTACATGGCCAATAGAACCTGACATTGATACTATTGATCTCAGCTCAATCAAAGAAGTTCTTTTAGAACCAACTATGAATCGACGTGCTCAATTGATTTTTAAAGACGTTAACGCTGGTTATAATTTAGAATAGGTTAAAATGAACGTGATATTCCTTATTATTGTATTTCTTCTTGTTTAACGTTATGTAGATTCTGTGATTGATCTCAAATAACTGAAAATAATTAAAAAACGAATGGTTAATTAAAGTGACTTAAATGTTTATATTATGTGCCATATCGTCAAATTTAGGCTTAATTAATCAACAAAAGGAAAAAGTGATTTTACGGTTAATATTTAAAAAATTGTCAAACTCAAATAAATATTTAAAAAGTACCGTTTTTTAATTTAATTACTAAGTTTACCCATAAAACTAAGTTCTTTGCAAAATTTCTAATTTCTTTGGTACATGTCTAATTTCTTTGGCCGTCAATAGTTTCAAAGTACTAAAACTTTTAAACGGCTTGAAATTTTTCAGGGCCATTAACACATAAATGTAGGCCTTAGAGGCCTCTACAAAGTATGTTATTCGCTATTCAGAAAATATGAAAAAAAAAATGCGCCAAAGAAATTATGTACTTGGAGCCATTTGTTGCGAATCACCCGGGGACGCAAATAATTACTTCGTGTCAATTAAACGAGAAATCGGTTTGAACGAAGAAAATTAATTGGGGAAACAGCACAGACGACATTCAGAAAAACGCTAATTCATATCCACAAGCCAGTGTTCATCAATCGTTTAAGAATGTAGAAAAGCGTTTTGGAAGCATACGTATAATAAACGATGCTATTATTATATTACAAAAACGACCATAACTGACAAATGACAGACACATTATTTTTTATAGGCTCTAAAGGCTAAGGCAACGATAAACCAATGTAAAAGCCATTATGCTAACAAAGTGCATTTAAAATGATGTCAAAGACGTGACTATTAATAGGCCATTCAATAGCTATTTGTGGGATTTTTAATAGAATCAAATTATCCAAATTTGAGAGGATTTTTCATCTACCTATGTAATTGGATTCTAAATTATATCTTTTGTAATAATGTAATAATAGCAATATGAGTTTTATTTTTCAAGCTAATTTTATTGCATTGTTTTATTAAATACAATATTTAAATATTAAACTACCTAGCTATGCCCGCGACTTCGTGGGCGTGAAAAATGAAAATAGATGAGTTATAACGCGTGAGATCTTCATCGCTCTGACGACGGTGGTGCCGCCGCCACTGTTGACGATGGTGGTGCCGAATTTTCTATATTTATAGACGATCTGTCGGGAACCTAACATTTTCCAGGATAAAATGTATCCTATATGTTAATCTAGGTAATAAGCTATCTTGTGTGCCAAATTTAATCCAAATCCGTTCAGCCGTTTTTGCGTTATTGAGGAATAAACATACAAACATACAAACTTTCGCATATATAATATTATTATGTAGGATATTAGGATGTATGTATAATGTAAGAAAAAATACAGGATGGTGAGCTGTTTAGTAGTTAGTTTTAATTAATCATAATTATTTAGGTTAACATCTAGTTATGTATGGTATATATTTTATGGTTATCTTATATTTATATGATTTATATGGTAGCGATTAATTTATAGGAAATTTTTAATGTTGCTAATGTTAAGAGGAAAACTGTTTTGACACAAGGACTAACCTCAGACCGAATATAATTTTTACCAAAATGAGCGCAACCTAATAACCTATGAATTAAAGTGCAATATTGCACAACAAATTTTTCTAGCTCTTCGGAGATAACCAAACATTTAAAATTGGAAGGTTTTTCTTAAATATTGTGTAAAATATGAAAAAAGACATAAAAGTGCCCGATTAAAACTTCAGTACAGAGCTTGTGTTAATTAATAAGCTTAAAAAGAAATGTCACTGAAAATTTTTATTACTGTGACAAAAAAAAATTTTGGGCAGTAATTTACTATTTTTTTTTCTTATAAAATAGATTTTTTTTTGTATAAATCTATCATACTTTTTTAAATACAGTCTAAGTATTATGCATTATATTTTTATGTAACTTAATTTTGCTCTAAGTCACATTCGCCGACGAAAATATTGCTTATTTGTTAAGTCCTCGCCTTAATATCGTAAATCATTGTTTCCTCCTTAAGTATTACTACTAAGGTTGAGGAAGGTTTGTGTATATATATTTTGCATAAAATATTGGTGGAGTTGATCGCTAGTATCAATTAAAAAGCGAAAGATAGGGACTCGTTCAGTATTGGGAGAGTTTCACGATGCAGTCGTGAAACCTCTCGAATTGTTTCTACCACCATGTCCCCTCGTAAGATAATCCATGAGGATGAACTATCAATTTAGATAGTCGGTAGTTTAGAGTTTTTCTGACATAGGTATTACAGAACTCCATTATTTCTGTTACGTTTATTGTGTTTGTATGATATTTTTAAATAAATTGACTGTGACATTCCTTCCTTAAGCAAATGACAATAAATCATTGAAAGTTGTGTGTTGACGTACATTTTCATAAACGTCGCCTCTTTAATAAGGTCACGCAATATCGGTATAAAGGGTGGGTTTGCGTGCAGTTCCTTCCTTTCAAATAGGCGAGTATAATGGGATTTTTTAAAACGAGACTTGAATGCACCGCGCATATGAAAATGGGATAAAATAAGTTTAACGGGAAGATATTCTATGTGAAATATTTAATAGTAGTAGCTTGTATGGCGGCAATAACCACCCACTTAAATAGTGAGTGAGGGGTGCCAAAGTCCTACTAACTTTTTTGCTTCTACCTACGCCTCGGCAGCTCACTTGCTGCTGCAAGTGACCTACGGCATTACCTTACTTAATGTATCAATAGATCATGATATCCACCTATCATCAAGTGGACTGTCAGCCTGCCAGCCGACTTTTAATTTTTTTTTATATATATTTAAAAAAAAAATGTCTAAGGCGCTTAAATTGCAGCTGAATTTCTATTAACCTGAACTTACTTACAGGTATGTAGTGTTCTGGTATCTGAAAGATGCAAAGGAAAATCGAGACATCTTTTATGAGTTATGTCTGAGAAGAATTATAATTAAATCTAGCTAAGCCCGCAACTTCGTACGCGTGGTATTCGGTAGATATAGCGCGTAAATTTTTTGTTTGTAAACCGATTGGAATGAAACAAATCTAAATTTTACGAGAAGCTTGCTACAATACATCAGTGAAAACCGCATTCAAATCGGTTAATCCGTTTCTGAGATTAGCGTGTACAAACGCACAGACAAACAAACAAAAATCCTAAAAACTATTTTTTAACCTTGGTACAACGCAACGTGTACAAATTGGTTTTTTTTTTGAAAAACTTTTAATGTACAGACAGCTCGTTTACGATTTTATTAATGCATAGAAGAATACATATGATGACTTTTGTGAAATGAAATGATGTCACCGAGGGCAAGGTCTTTTATTTTTTGAATTAAATGCTATTTCTTTTTTATTTTAAAGTCAAAGCCTAGGCCCAAAACACTTGTAAGCTTTTAAGATGAATGAGTCGTCAAAGGAGTACTTAACCAATTCTCTCTTGATTCAGCATAAAAATATTTGAGTTACAATATTAGATACTAGCAACCCGTCCCCGGCGTCGAACAGATGCAATTTTTTTGCAAATTATATATACAAACCTTCCTCTCGCTCTTTCCATTAGTAAAAACCGTATCAAAATCCGTTAGGTGGTTTAAAATAAGTTTGCAGATAAACAGACAAAGGCAGACAGCAACGTATTTTATAATATATGTACGTATATATTATCTATAATATAGATAATATAGAAAAGGCCTCATATTTATGAAAAAATTTCTTCAATTCAATATACTTATGTTCTTAAAAATTGTAAGGGATTTTTATAATAAATCTTTGAACTTTTTTGATATGTCCAAATTTTCCTTTTATAAAAGTTAGCATACAAGAAGACGGCGCCCTGGAAGGCGGAAGAATGGACCGGGATCTCCACCTGACTCAGGACAGGCGCAAGTTTTCAGAGCTGACGTCTAACCTCCATTAATGGAGAGGCACTTTAAGAAGAAGAAGAAGAAGAAGAAGAATTATAAGTTAACATGGTAATTACAGTAGTCTTGATAGAACATGGCAACACCAAATTGTATAAATACAATCCTATCCTCCATTGTATAAAGAATAAAGAATCAAAAATATTCTTTTATTCCTGTTGGCTTAAGTTCATGATTGTGGAATGCAGTATCCCATATTGTCAAATTGCAGTTGTTAAAAAAAGCCTAGAATTATCCTTTAGCGTCAATTTGGATATGTTGATGACTATAAGGCCCCTGAGATAACCAACAGTTACAGAAGAATTTATAAAGAAATTAAAATGAATTACATTTAAATAATTACATCTAATAAACCATAATAATCCATTTAATTACATCTAAATATATTGCCCTATGTATTTCCACTTTCCCCTCTCTGACCTACCCAACCATAAATACAGTCATGATAATGATTAATGTATTATACAAATTTGTAACCATGTAACCAAAGTCTTGAGCAATGTGACAACTAGTCACCTCATAAAAATTATATTGTTCTGTGTAAGTTAAAAATTACGTCAAAGGCGCGAAAATTATGGATATTAGCACTAGATGTTGAATACACAAATAGATGTTAAGTCACTTGGGTCTTTGGGTCAAGTATTTTCTATTGCATGTAAGTATTGTTTGAAAAGTCTCTTCAATTGACATTTTGTTATTGCTAAAACTATGTGCAATATCTGTTTTAAATTCAGTTTTAAATAAAAATGTTATGAAACATTTAATGTACAGTTGTATTTGTGGTTAATCATCTGACTAGGTGGCTATCAATCGCCAATAAACACAAACAACTAATAGGAGATATGTCAAAATACATTTCAATCTTATTGGAGATCTCACTGCATTATAAGTCACGACTACATCCAAAAATAGATCTGAGACTGGATCGATACAGGGTTGAAAGTACATTGATTGATTGTACAGTGCCCAAGTTAATGAAAGTTTTTTTTTTTTGTTGACAAAAGGCAGCCAGAATTAGTCTGCTTCATGGCTACTTTTGCTTAGGAACATAAGTAACTCCACGGTGCTAACAACCCTGATAGGAAAAGATAAAGAGGGAGTGGAGTCTAATATCCCTTACTTTGAACAACAGTGTTCTTCTGTAAGGGGTGGTTACTCCTACCAGATGAGCAGCCCAATTTATTACTCTGTGGTTGGTGTACAGTGTGCTGTTTACAAAATAACCAAGCTGTTATTTCACAGGAAGGTCTAGTGTGATTACCTGCCTCTCTGAGGTTGTATGGTTTATGTCTTTAGAAATCAGTGTACCCAGCCACTACAAATGTTCTGATTCTCAATGCACAAAATATTTAACTTTCTCATCCTTTTTCATGCCATATTGATCACAACCAGTTCATACCTATACTTTGTAAAACATAGCTTGATTTCTGTGACAGACCATTTACTTTTAGTTAAAATAAACTTTAAAGTTAATTTAAAAAGAATTAATATGCTTCACTCTACAGCATCTAGAGGCACCACAACAAAGATGCAATAATATACACTTTATTCTTTTTGCAATAAGGTCTATGTTTGCGCTGAAAATATACAAGCTGCCACAGAGTTCATGCTATGTTTTATGAAGTATAGTGTTGATCTATGATAATGTAAGAACATATACAGTTTTTCTTATAAGTTATAAACCTAATCATAGCCATAGAGATCCACTGCTGGACAAAGATAATTTTCCATAACAATAGGACCAGTCAGAAACAGCCAGGATCAACCTTTAAGCCTAATAGTTAATGTACATTCTTTATCATTGCATTTATATTTTTTAGTAACTCTTGCCTTTCTGTTTTATTGCTATGATTATTACATTGTCCTATAAATGTATTATGAAACTGCAGTAAGCAAGTAATAAATATATGTACATATACCTTGAGATATATATACTCTTGACTTTGTAAATGGTATGGATCATCCACTATTGCAGAACATTTATAATGCTTATAACTACAGAATAATATATTTTAATTAAATATTAAGTACTATTACAATATATTGCAATACAGAAAAAAATAAAATATGAAACATGTACTAACCTGACTGCAACTCTGACACTGGACTCGTCTCCAGCCATGTTTACACTTTTTCCTGGATAAAAAGTTAAAACAGATTAAAAAAATTTAAACAGAAAAGCTAAAAATTCAAAGTAAAAGTAGTGTTTACTAAGTGTTTAGTTATTGTTATCGCATTGCGCCAATTTAAGAGATCTCAAATTTGCAAGATTTTAATATTCGTTTTAAGACTATTTTTATATAATATATTCTTTTGGTAAAAGTTAGAAGATAGAAGGTATATAGGCCCAAAATATTTCGATATCTATAAAGTTTCGTTAGATCGTGAAGACAAAAGTGAAAGATCACAGAACCACCATACTTTCTACAAAAAATACTGTTTTTTAATTACTTATGAACCCCATCCTTATACTTACAGTGTACTTAGTAAATCCTCAATTTTAAACCACAAAAGATCACATTTCACGTAGTGTCCGCGTCAATATTATACGAATACGATACGCTAGATTGACACCGATCTATTATAGCATTGGAAAAACTAATATTTAAAATGAACAAGTAATTTTTACAAAGAATTCACTTTTACTAGCATTTTTTACTTTGTTTGATTTATTTTTATAGACAAATAAAATTGTAAACAAAAACCGAGAAAAGAATCTACACACAATAGCAGATCTAAAACAACTGGCAAATAACTGGTGGTAAATAAACTACTAGGCGCTGGGTAGCCAATGGGTGGCTGTCTGGCTGACTTGACTGCTAAGCCGACCGACTCGTTATTTGTCGTTAGTGACACTGACAGTGAAGTTATCAATACGACATTGATAGTTAGGCGATGAGTGATTGTTTGACAGTTAATAAGTCAAAACCATCTATGATAGTCTGTGGTCAAAACTTTACGTTGTCATGAAATTAAATTGACATTACTGGAAATGTTGCCATAACTAAATATTTCAAAAAATGTGACTAAAAACATTTTAATTTTTCTTAACAAACATGAAATTTATTTATAAGATTAAGAAAATCATTGATGTTTAGTATATTTTTCCTTCTTTACTTAGATGTGGTTATTCAAGATAAAAGGCCATTTTTATGTTAATATTGTCTATAAAATAGTAACTGCATGCATGTTGATATATCTGCACACGGTATCTGCATATTTACCATGAAACACGACAACATTGCTCATGAACTAAAATTTTACCCAAATTACAAATTTTACCTTACCTTTTATGCAAAAATATTTATTTACTGGCCACATTAAATAGCGGCTAGAACTTGTTAATGGCAACATTAATTCCTTCATTTGTCTCTCTGGTGCGTTAATTCAATAAGGTATTACACCCATTTTTAAAAGGTGTCTCAATTAGATTCTGTAGTGCTAATGAACCATTAAAAAAACACCAAATTTTTATTCAATCGATAAGTTTAATAAAAATGCATTTAAAATTTATATTTTCAAAGTAATTTGACGAAAACGCTGGAAACCATTTTGCTCTGTGGTCATGACGTCAGTTGGCTGTGTAAACAAATACGCCGGTAATTGACATGACACTGACTGACACTTTTTTGTTTACACAACTGTATGACACAAACATGGCGGCTACTATTTCATTGTGTTTAAGAACAGACTAAAAATGAAAACTTTGAATTTAATTTTAAAATTTATTTTGTTATTTTACGAACTAAAACTAACATTTCCCGACTGCTTTTTACCTAAGCTATCTCAATAATATACTTTTAGATTTTTTTTCATATGGACTAAAATACCCTATTCACGAAGAAATGTAAGGAGGACTACCTTATTAGCTGACAACATTATAAATCGGCCAAAATGGCGCTTGTGTAGCACTGTGGTTTGGTATGAAAGTATGAAGTTGCGTAGTTTATGAAACCACCGTAAATAAAATGCTGCTACAGCGCCACACTGTCGCTTCTGGTCAGTGTGGTATAATAGTGTTCTGAGGAACATATTCAAACAAAACCTCGTTGTGAGTATAATATAGTATTCTGTAAATAAGAACCTAGACAATTAGACCTTTAAAAGTGATGTAGAAACTCTTTTGAAAATTACTGAAGCAATAATCCAAGTGAGTATTTAGAATAAAATACTATTACTAATTATTAATCAGTAGCTTACAGCAGTCTTTCATAAATAATGCACTTCAGTAAACACGAGAAATGTTCTTGGGCAATGTTATAAGCGCTTTCGTAATTAATACCTAAGCTACCTACTGTTAACTTTGCCCTATTTCCCAACGTAAAAGAAGAGGCTCTTTTGACGCTAGGGTTGACACTTTTTTGAAAACGACGACAAACAGATTTTTGAAGACCGCTTTGCTTTTAAACTTAATTTTATATGTAATAAGAACAGATTAACGAACTATTTTTAAAAATATTAAATATTTATTGCTATTATTTCAGATAAGGCAAAGTACTTATATATAAAATGTTTTATAATAGTTTGAGCTGTTATAATATAGATTGTTATTTTTTTATAATGAATGTTAACAAAGCAAAACCTCGTATAAAAAAACCGGAGCTGAAGAAAAATAGTAATTAACTCGCAGTTACAAAAAATATACTGAAAAAATCTTAAACTTAGGTAAAGAATGTGTAAAAAGAAGAAAATTTCGACTTGGGATGCTGAAAAACAAATCGGTGCACCGTGGCCAACTTAAATTAACAAAATGAATCCCCATACCACGAATTTTTTTATCAAATTTGTTGGGTGTCCTCTTAGATTATTGGAAGAAGAGGAAATAAAACTGGTAAAACAACCGGTCTGAAGCAACCTGCATCCACCGTCGACCCGCGGCCATTATCAGTGGCTATAGCATGAGTTTACGATACTACACTCGCTAGCGAGAGCGTAAAACATTTATATGGAAAATTGATAATTTGACATTGACAGTTCACGATTTCCCATACAAAAGTTTTACGTTCTCGCTAGCGAGTGTAGTATTGGTGTAGTATCGTAAACTCATACTAGAGCCTCAAATCGTCCGTCCACCTTGAAAGTGGACGTCCTATGGTGCGCTTACCGGTCCGTGGCTGTCCTGTGTCCTGTCCACTGCCATTTCAACTTACTGATCCGCCAAGTTATGTCGGTAACTTTTGTTCATCTACGAATTCTCTGTTATTGGACATTCAGGCACACAGCAAGATTTCTGCGACATGGTAGCAATTCAATGTTCACAATTATGGATCCAAACTGGCCTATGTTTACAGGAACTTCACAAATTGATTTTTCTTACGACGACATGGAGGACTATTGTCAACTCAATACGGTCATATACAACCAGAACTAAAACATAGTGATTATATACTCTTTGACCAGAACTATGTAGGTATGTGACACGGAGGTGACGCGACAGACAGAAACACGAAGAAATGAATGTTCAACTCAACGTGGATATACACACGAATAACACAAATTTGTGATTATGATTTCCTCACATTTGTAAAAAAAAAACATTGTATTTATGTGTACCCACTACCTTTTCAATTTCCCTAGATAACATTGACTGTTTATTTTAATATAGCAACACTAACTTTTTAGTGCAAAATCTGTGGTAGAGATGGCTCTGCTTTCAATGAAAATGTTTATGTTTTGTTTAAGTTGCCGGGTCTAAATAACTCAAAAACGGCTATTGCATTATATGAACTCAATTTTAAACTATTCAAATAACGAACTTGAGTGATATTTTATTACGAAATTGGGTGATACTTATTTTACGTTTCCTGTTTTGTAAAATAACAATGTAATATTCCTTTTTTGAAATAATCCTTTCTCTATTTATCACACAGAAGACATCAGATAGAAAATTATTGCAGTGACTGGCATATCAGGCGTTCATGTTGGTCGACTATACCATACCGCGCCACACACATATATCTATACGTTCTCGAGTTCGCGTCTTTTGCGGTTAAGGATTCCATATATGTGATAGTATTTATACTATTATAATACTTACTGCAAACATTACTTCTGACATTCAAACATTTAAAAAAATCTTTAATGTAAAAGTCGGCAGGGAGGCTGAGGACACAATTAATGGTATGTAGATGCTACCGTCGCGTTTAATCCCAAGTATCTAAAGCCATAAGGATCGCCCATCCAAACTTAATAGGATAAAGGATAAGGGAAAAGGAGGGATAGCGGAATGGACTCTGGCATCCCTTAGTCATTCACCGAAATGCAAAACCACACGTGCTGTTATTTCACAGTGGTTAGTAAGGGGGTTGTTACCGCCGCCTATTGAGACTGGTTTAAAATCCATCTAAACCTTTTGAAGGTTAAAAAAAAGTGGGTGTCAGCTCCGACGCAAGTCTGGAGTTAACTCCTGTAGACGTATAAAATTTTCTTCATGTCAATAGATAACTGAAGATTAGGTACTTTACGTATATATTATTTGGTTACATTCTGCGTACTCAGATGTCATCTCACGTGTTCCAACAAAAGTTATGTTAGTTACGTTCGGTATACACAGATTTCACCATGTTTTATAAGTTCAAATAGTTCATTGTTTTTCGACGACAGATGTCGCTGCGCCGGCAGGTTATAACGCGATATTCCTCAACGCGGAACCAAACTCACTTTTCATGCAATACTTATTTCGACGTTTGTTTTTATAACCCTCTGGTGTTGTATCAAAACATAAATTGATCCTTGCTATTCGTATTTGTATAGTAAATCTATACATATAATAAAATCGTAAACGAGCCCTGTCTGTATGTACATTAAATATTAAAAAAAATTGTACACGTTGTATTTATGTTACCGAGGTCTAAAAAATAGTTTTTAGAATTTTGTCTGTGCGTTTCAGTCTCATCGCTAATCTCAGAAACGGTTTAACCGATTTGAATGGGGTTTTCATTCAAATCAACGGATTACATACAAAAAGTTACGCGCTATATTATGCGGGCCAAATAAGAATAGTATCGACAACTTCACGGCTTAGTTGTCAACTTGGCATTTATGTACTGTCAGCATAAAAACAATGATTAATTTTTATTATGATTTTTTATTTTTTATTTAATTTTTTTTTGGGTTAGTCGTGCGTATTTTTATATTACTAATGGACTTATTGTTATTGATATGACTTGATATTATGAATAGATAAAATAAATTTTCTATATGAATACTTAACTACCTACAGGTTTACGTAGTGATTATATTCTCTTTGAGGTTTACATTCATTTTTTTTACTAAAAATGAAGTTGAGGCTTTTCGTCGCACAAAAAGCCTCAACTTATTGGTCACAGTGTTGCCACTTTAGCCGATTTTTAGCTAGATCTAGCCACATCGGCGAATGCGTCGAAATGATGCTTTGGGCGCAGATAAAAAAAAACCGTAATTTTCTTAGATGAGACCTGGATACATTCGCACTATACAGTGAACAAATGCTGGCAATCCAGCGAAAATGTCGGGGTCCTCAAAAACGACAGCGCTGGAGCCCGTTGGATTATTGCTCATGCAGGTAGCGAACAAGGTTTTGTGGACGGAGCATTTTTAATGTTTAAAGCCGCAACAAAAACAGGCGACTACCACGACCAGACCAGACAAATTTTTTAAAATGGTTGAATCAGCAGTTACTGCCTAACATACCTCCAAATTGCCTGGTTGTTATTGATAATGCTCCGTACCACAGCATGGAGCAAAATAAACCACCGGGCATGAATAAAAAAAATCAGAAATTCGGGCTTGGCTCCATAAAAATAATATTATATACGAAGAACATTTCACAAAAGCAGAGTTATATGGTGAAAAAAAATAGGCCTACTAAAGACTATGTCGTAGACAGGTTATTCACCAGACATGGCCATGAAGTTTTAAGGTTGCCGCCTTATAACTGTGACCTTAACCCCATTGAGTATATTTGGAATTTAATAAAACGCAGAGTGGCTGACAAGAATGTCACTCAATTGGCAAGCCAAATTGAAAAATTAACAAAAGAAGTGGTAGCATCCATAACAGTTGAAGACTGGAAGCGGGAAATAAATCACGTGAAAAGAATAGAGCAAAACTATTTTGAAATTGAAGTGTTAGAAGACGATGACAACAGTTTTATAATAAATACAGGTGACTCCTACTTTATTTTCTTTCCAACTTACTTCTATGGCAGTGGGTTAAACACATTGTTTAATATATAATATTATCTTATTTAATATCATTTATACTCTATCAGTAATAAATAATGTAACTTTAATTTCTTTTTTCGTTTTGGACTGGCCGTTGTGGAGAGCCTTGGGGGAGGCCTATGTCCAGCAATGGACGTCTTTTGGCTGGAATGATGATTATGATGAATTTCGTTTTTTATCTGGGATTTACATTTACAATGAGTAACTTTTGTAATAAATAAATAGAGTCGATTTATTACAGGACTAAGTAATTAATTCACAAAAAGAGAACCAAACAAAACATTTATTTATCGTGTTACCTATTTATTTTGGTTATTTTTCTCAGGTGGTGACAGTGACGAGGACAGCGATGAAGAGTCTGATGACGACAGCGACGACGACGAGGATGTTTTCAGTGGCATTGAAGAAATTAAATATTGATTTCAAAAAAATTTTTTTTTATTTTATTGTTCCTTTTTTGCACATCCTACACCCTGAAGTTGACGCGCAATGCGAATCAAGATGGTCGTTTGACAGTACTATTCTTATTTGGCTCGCATAATACTGAATACCACGCGTATGAAGTTGCTGGTTCAGCTAGTAGTAAATACATGCGTCAGCTGTCGAACATATTTCAAAGTGACAGTGACAGATAACGTAACGCTTTTTAGTTAACGAGTGTATTAATTTTACTCATAAAAATTCCATACCGCGGGCCTTATATGAAAATCGATTCTTAAGGAGATAAACTTCAAAAAAACTGTTTCCCAATTGTTTACACTCATTAATAGCTATTAAACAAGTAAAAAATTAAATAATATCGGTTCACAGACAAATGAGAAAAGATTCACTTTTTCTTCGCACAAATGTAATTTTTTTACTCCCTAAACAAACCTTCCTCGTTTGCGGTATAAAATAAGTTAGCAGAGAAGCGACTTTATTATAATACATACATAGAATAGAAAACAAAAAGTGTGTAAATCATAATAAGTAGTGGGTTTGCTTAGAAATGGATAGACATGTGTATTGTTGGTCACACGGAGTGCACCGGCGCATGTCGCATCGGGGCGAACGGCCTCATGTGAAACGAACATTAAACGTTATTGTTTTAGCACTCACTTTTGCTTCATTTTAACGAACCATACTCAATAGTTTCAAATGAAATTTCATAATACAGTTTTATGTTCAAGGAAATCATTTATAAGTGCAATTGTATTATTTTATATGAGACCGACTCGCTCCGGCTTCGCTCGGGTGCAATCTCATTAGGTAAATCATTTACGTCATTATTTTGCATAATTTGTGGGATATTTTTGATATCGTACTGTGACTCCTTTGACTTGAATCCTTATTCGGTTTGAACAAATAACTGTAAAAGATAAAAGATTTATTTTATTGTTAAAATTTGTTAGGCATGCTGATG
The DNA here is from genome assembly GCA_910589475.2 of Bembecia ichneumoniformis. NCBI lineage: Eukaryota > Metazoa > Arthropoda > Insecta > Lepidoptera > Sesiidae > Bembecia > Bembecia ichneumoniformis. Next base: position 3,587,626 of record OU342520.1, read on the forward strand.
ATCCACTTAATGGTAGATGGCTACAGTCGCCTAGTAGGCGACAGCAAGTCCAAGTGAAACCCAACCAAAATCGTAAATCAAGTCCCCTGTTGTCTGGTTGCCTCTTATAAGATAAAGGAGCAAGGGTTGGAGAATGGTCCATCCACACAACGCAACAAATGCTGTAAGATGATATTCTGCAAGGGGTCTTACTTCCACCTGACGAGCTGGAAAGTATACCACCATCGTGGTATGTGTTGTCACTACTAAAACATACATTTTCTCCCCATACATCCTCACTGAATAGTGATTTCGAATCGGTGGCAACAGCAATGATATATAATTATAATATTACTAGAATTCCTATAAAAATATTAAAGAACAAAATAGTTCAGTAACTTTTTCTCATTTGCTTCAAAACCAATTTTCTTTTTTTTTGTAGCTATTTACGAGCTTTAGTGTAAAAAAAAATTAAAACAATTTTATTTTCTCAAACTCTCGAAATTACTATGATTAGCGAGTTAATAAAAGTTGGTCCTAGAAATATTGATTAAGAAGTATTTTTATTTTTACTTGATTTTAATTCTAAAAATTGGTGACATTACAAAAAAGCAAAAAAGCAAACACTACAAACATTAGAATACGTTACATTAAATTTGTTTATACTTATTATATAGTAATTACTAACCGTTTTACATGACTTTGTCTACGGGTTAAAAAGAAATTGAAAAAGAAAATAAGAAGTAGTGCAAGGTTCAAGCCATCGGTTCAGCAAGGTCAGATCTGTTCGGTTTTTTTAGCAGACAAAAGATAGACTTACTTTTACAGTAGGTAGTTAGTAAGTTTATCCGTCTTACTAAACAAGTATCACAGATAAAAGGATGATAATTGCACAATAAGATTCGGCCAGTGAGAGGAGGGTACATTTTGCACTAGCTCTATAGTTTGAAAAGTTGCCAGTGATAAAATTAATATATCGTAGCGGTAAACATTTAATAGGACGAGGGGTTGGCGGGTGGGTGGTGCGCGCGCGGGGAGGGTGTGCGTTGACCTCGAGGCGGGTTTACGAGTGCATTTGCACAGTGACACCCCTCCCGCCCCGGCAGCCGCGGCCCGCCCACACCCCGCGTTCACCCGGTGCGTACACGCAGCCCCGCGGTTCTCGAAATCACAAAAAGGTACCAATAATTATGATTGATACGACCACGAATCGACGCGATGCCGAAAAAAGATAATTTATTCGCCAAATTGGCTCGTCGATCGTTAACTCGCTCTTTAATTGGCGAAATGTTTTGCAACATATAAAACGGTAGGCTGTATCTACATACTGACTCGTGCAGTGCGTACTGTAGCTACTTTTTTCCTAATAAAAAAAAATTATAATAAATAAAAAGTGTTCCTTGAATGCGTCGTTTATTACGGAAGATAAATTAGAAACGACGCAAGAATTTAATGTCTGGTAATTATGTAAAAAAATTACATAGGAAAAATGAATTTGACAGATTCTTAATGGAAGTAAAATTGGTTAGTTAGCCATTCGCAATATCTTATATTATGACAGCGAAAGTAAGTTTTTTTTATGTGTTAAAATCGGCAGACAGGCTGACGGTCCACTTGATGGTAGGTGGCTACCGTCGCCTATAACATAAGCAACGCCAAAGCTGTTGCAAGTGCGCTGCCGACTACAGTAGGATTAAGGATAAGGAAATGGGCTCTGACATCACTTACTCACTCACCGAAACACAACAGCACACGTGCTGTTATTTCACGATGATCTTCTGTAAGGTGGTGGTTACTGCCGCCAGACGGGCTGCCCGAATGACTGCGAAACGCAGTGCGCCCTGCCACTACTTTCCATATCCAGACCAGAGCCAAATTTGAAAAGTTCATTTTTCAAAGTTGACCCTGCCGGGAATTGAACCCGGGAACCCTAGAACAGAGCGTTAAGGCAAACACCCTAAGCACTCATCCAACGGGTCGTCAAATTATTTGTTTTTGTTATCAAAATGGCTTTCACGTCTTAAATGCTCAACCGATCATCATGAAATTTTGGATACACTTTGCATGGACGTAACATACTAAGCTAGGTCCATGACACTTTGTCAGGCATACAGAAAAGGACATAAAAAAGTATTCATCCAAAAAAGTAGGTACCGTTTCCGAGGGATAATCAAAATTAAAAATTCAACGCCTTACAAAAATATATGAGCAATAAAAGTTGTCAGACGTAGATTTTTTTATTTTTTATGAAAATGTGGCGCTGACGAATTTTTGTACTAAAGCGAGTGTGTAGATAAAGTGTTGTTATAAAGTTTATACACAAACAGTAGAAACAATAAAAAGAGTATCTATTACAAACAATAGTTAACACTTGCTAATGAATCGTGAGAATGAATTCTAAGAGTTATAATGAGTTTAACGTCACCTGTGACACATTTTGTTTGCCTAAAGCGTCTTTTCTTCTATTTATAAACAATGATTGGTAGCATGTGTGAGTATTTCTAAGTCATTGTTTGCGTATACACAAGAAGGGGTCTAGCTGCGGCTGGCAAGCGTCGCGACCTGCTAGCAAACAGGCTCGTCACGTTAATGTACCGCGATCCTTGCCCGTTAAAATTAATGGATAGTCGATTCGTATTGTTTTTGATGAAAAAAAAAATTATAGAAGAAAAGGATTCTGTGCTTCTTCGAATCAGAGAAAGAAGGTAACTAATGTTTGCAGCGCACTTGCAACATAAATAGTTGCTTGAGTTATACCTAGATGTCGGTAGATGTCACCTAGATGTCATTAAGTGGATTGTCAGTTTGTCTGGCAATCTGTACATTTGAAAAGTAATGATGACGCACAAAAATTTCCACGGGTTCAGTAGCCAACTAGCTAGCGAATTGAAACTATGTGTTTTTTTTTTACATTTTGTAGGCAATAAAAACCAAGAAGGAGATAATTATTCGAAGCTAGTTTACTAGCAACTGATAACACACGGCTAGTTTACTAAAGTAAGACCGGCTTTCAGATTTTCTCGTAGATTGTTTACAATCACCTAGTTAGCTAGTTAATTAGCAAATAGTAAATTTGCCGGCTAGTAGTTAACTCGCTCAATGTAAACCTGAAGGATATTCTTCAACTAGGAATGCATTAAAGCAAATATAGAAAAGTTTTTGTAGTTTTTGCTTTCCGCAGTCGTAATATGGCAAAAAACTTTTTTTAATTCATTAATATTTAAATATGTAAATTACACGATCAATTTTATAATTAGTCATCTTAATTTCTTACAAATCTATACAATTGTACAAATTGTATATATCTAATTAAGCTTCGGTCACTTAGACAGAGTTCCAAGCATATTGGCTGCATTGTCTCGTTGTATCGCAAGGCTAATTTATTGACCGAGGTAAAAGCCAGCTCTGGAGTTGGCAGTTATGTCGACCAAGGGTTTTGATAAAAAAAATTAAAAAAATATTAATTGGATTTAATCTTAAACTGGAGAAGTCTGTCTGACCGCAGTTAGCATTTATTACAGAAGACCACAGTGATATAACAGCACGTGTGATGTGTTGCGGTAAGTGGGTAGGAGATGCTAGAGCCCATTCCTCCATCGCCCATTATTACTATTTTATTATATGCATGTGAATAATGTATATTGTATTATATACCATACATTATAATGAAATTGTAAACGAGTCGCGTCTCTCGGTAGGCCAGTTGTAACCTCTGTGGCGCTAATTTATGAACAAAGATTTACGAGAATTTGAAAAACTTGTAAGAGTTTTAATGAGTGATTTAGTCAGCTTAAATCTACGCGTAACTTCATTTCTCTAATTGATAAATAGCGAATATATCCGATACAACTTGGATTATGTGCATAAATACAACTTAGATTCTATGTAAATGCAATATACAAATATAAAATAATAATTACCCACTATATAATATACGATATACTACATGATTATATTATCATAAACACCTACTACATATACACATCTGCAAGTTCTTTATGCTATTTAATTATGTTTAACATTATGTTCGAATATGTTGATATATTAAGTCATTATAAACTTATAAAATAAAGTCGTTGTCCGCCTCTGTCTTCTTTCTAATTTCTTCTGTTTGAACCACCCAATGGATTTTTATATTATTTTGACTAATTAACAGAGCAATTAACGACAAATGTTTGTGTGTAATTTGCAGAAAATACGTACGTCGCTAGTGTTAGTATATGTTGATGTTTTTTGCATTGTTGTTCTACATAGTTCTTGTGAACATTATTCAAGTGCCGTCCACTTAATTATTGCTGGAGTGAGCGGCGACCTCAGCTATTGTTGTGCCTGCTGCGCTTGCGACACATAAATACACACACTTTTCAATATAATATGTACATACATTAAAAAGGAATAATATTAGGCGGCTTTCTTTTAACTTCATTACTAAACGCACTGCCCACGAATGCATTAAAGAAAATTCTAAAATTCTTCTAATTCTCAAGATTTGCAATTGAAAAAATCTGGAAAAAAACTTGAGTCCATATGTTTTATGGCTCAAATTTATATTACGAAAAACCAAGCACTCTTTACTCTTTGGCTGCCAATCAAACCAGTAAAACAAAGAACATAATTTTTATCAGCTTAAAGGTGAGTCCAAACTATATAACAAAAACAAAATTAACTATGTATTATAATACATAGTTAATAACATGTTTTATATGTGTGGACGATATGTGTTATTAATACAAAGTTATATAACACTAGCTGTGCACGTGACTTCGCCCGCCTCGACTCGTAGTCGTAGCGTGGTCTTGACTTTGCACTGCTTCTGTGGTTTCACGGCGCGGTCGTGCTTTACATATTATATCGTATTATCACTTCAACCATACGTCCAAAACATATACATTACAAAGCAAAAATCACGTGTATTAAATAGTTGTGAAGATAAATTTGCTGATTTTGATAAGAATGCATAATTTTGTTGATAATATGACCAATAAACTAACCATTTTTTTTGTATAAGTAGTTTTTGTGGCTTAAATATAAAAGTTAGACATAATGCTGTCGTTGACTTTTTTGTAGGCATTATCAGGCTCTACATTTTCTGTTGAAATCAGTCACATCTCTCATTGTTAAAGTAGTGTTTGAAAGAAACTTTTTCGTTCGATCGTTTTTTCGTCGTCTTTGCAAATTTCCCCAAACCTTTTCAATCCCATATCCTTAATCCTATTGAAGTCGACAGCTCACTTGCAGCAGCTGTGGCGTTGCTTGTGTTATAGGCGACGGTAGCCACCTACCATCACGATTAGTCTAGGTTCATGACTTCTGCCTTGTCAACAAAATATAATTGTAAATCATTAAAGTCAATAATTAAAAATTTACTTTTGTAAAATGTTATAATTTATAATCGCTAGTAAGAATGTGTTTAAACATAATTATGTGATTACAACGAAGACCATATACAATTGACAATTGTTTAAATGGTCAGAAGCAACCTGGATTAGGTCATCTGTCCACCGGTCCGTGGCCTCCACTCGAGAACCTTCCGGCTCCAGCGGCCTCTATATGTCCTCCACACTGCTACTTAAACTTACTAATCCGCCAAGTTATGTCGGTAACTTTCGTTCGTCTACGGATCTCCTCATTGCTGATTAGATCTCGCAGTGTAACCCCGAGCATAGCCCTCTCCATAGCTCGTTGAGCGACGTTGACCTTTTTTACGAGGCCCATAGTTAGAGCCACGTTTCAGCGCCATATGTCATGACACACATTGATAGAAAACTTTTGTTTCTGAGGAATTTTGGACGAGAATATGTCTCGGAGCTTCCCGAACGCGCCCATCTGAACTGGTATTAAAATTATATTATTAAATGTTAAATGATAGTATTTAAATGAAATAATATGGCTTTTCTTAATGATAAAATGTGGCAGGTATGCTAAAGTTTTACCTGCTTATTTGGTGGTAGGTGATTACCGTCGCTTATATACCCAACCAAAACTAAGGCACATGCAATTGGTTATAGTGTTAGGGAATGCACTTTTTAAAGGTTGTCTTCCATTCCATAAAGGTCCTTTTTCTGTCACACATGTGGATTTGGTCCACATGCGGAACGCCCGCATCCTATCATTTCATACACTTTCCTATGACGCGCGCGCGGAGTGCGGAACGGAATTATTGTTCTGCGTGAAACCAGGAGCATGCTGACCACTTCCGCACGCGGGTGAAAATCCGCTTGACAGAATAGGCCCTTAAGAAAATGGTTGCTTACTAGGTACCAGAAGAATAGGCTCATCGGTTTACGTGAGCATGCTGGTTAAGAGAAACCAGACAGCATGCAAGTGCATTGCCGATTTTGATGGTTTCGAGGGCTATCTCTTATTCAAACAACCTAAATTAATATTGTTTTTTTTTAAGATGCCTGTTACTTCGGAATGCAACTTAAAATATTCGTTTGTGAGAATTATTGTTAAATCTTCCCAAATATAATATTGTAATAACCTTTTACGAGTAGGTTTTACGTAACAGTAGGTAAAATAATACAGGAACATTCTATATACATTCCAAAAAAAAATCCGGCCCAAAGGAGTCGATATCACAGTCAAATGCGACAGCCATATAGCCCAAGAGATTTGAAATATACATTGTTTCACAATCGCAAATAGCAGAAATAAAAATGTTTTTTCAATAAAGTCTCGCACAATGCTTATTATTTTTCACTTAGGATTTTTTATTTACAAACTAACAACAAGCCCCCGGCTTCGCACGGATGTAATTTTTTGAGCAATTTTTCTCTTCATAAGAATTTTTCTCGGTCTTCAATGAATATATACATATATAATAATAATAATAGTCCTATTGGTCCAATTGTTCTCGTGTTTTGCACTTAGTAACACATTAAACGATTAATTTAACTAACTTTTGCGCACGAGTTTGAGACTACTACTCTGAGAACCTGTATGCATAATTTTACGGTAATCGGTCGAGCGGTATTGTTATCCATAGGGAACATACATACAAACATAGAATTTTATAAAAATAGAAGAATACATCGAAGATATACTATGATTTGTGTATATTAGTTATATTTTATTGTATTATTTTGAATATAATTACTATAATTTTTGTAGGACTAAAAAAATATATTAAGAAACAGTTACAATAATTAAATATTTACAGTAATATATAATGTAATGTATTTACTATTTCTTTGAAACATATTTAATGTGTAACTGTTTCACTGTTTAAAATTATTGTAGTTAATGATTAATTATTGAGATAACATTTTAAAACGTTCCGCGAAACCAGAGAACTACCAGTCGAAGCTGAAATGTTATATAGTGATTTATGATTCGACGCAATAGTTGCTAAGGTTGACGCAATTGAGCTGCATGCACCAAGTTTATTTATTGATTTAGAAATATAGGGTTGGCAGTAGTTTAATTTTTTCTATAATTTGTGTGGTAATAATTTACAAGCGAATATAAATCATGTGTGATTCTTTCTTCTATACCTTCTAGATATATCCATTCAATTTTCTCCAATTTCCTTCCAATTGTCTCTTCATAAGAACCTTTCTCGGTTTTCAAAGATTTGAAAAAATAATTAGCTGGATCTGTTCTTGAGTTTTGCGCTTAGCGAATTATATAGGTATGTACAAGTATCTTATTATACATATAATAAAGTGCTACACGCCTCTATCTGTTTCTCCGGTAACTTCTTCTAAACCAGAGATTCCCAGACTTTTTTTTCATAGATCACTTTCAAAATTTAGCTGGTTCCGGTGGATCCCCTAGAGCCACATTTCTACCATATTCCCAAAACTCGACAAAAAATGTGAAGATTAGATCTAACTATGGAAATTTGCGTTACGGCTGAGTTCCAACCACGAATGGGGAGTTTTCTAAATGAAATAAGTGTTTTTTTTTTGTCACCCCCATTTGGGTCACGCCAACGTATATAATTGTGGAGTCTCCTGTGGACCCCTGGGGGTCCACCTGGACCACTTTGGGAACTAAGGTTCCAAACCAACCGGATTTTGATACGATTTTCATTAATGGAAAGAGTGATAAACGATGAAGGTTTGCCTATATAATTTGCAGAAAAAAAATTGCAACCGTGCAAAGCCGGGGGCTGGTCGTTAGTTACCTACTTATAATTATTACAATTAGTATATATTACTTTTATCATCGATAAAATATTACTACTGGTTGTCGTGTTAATAACATTTTATTATCGATGCTAGTAAAGTATTTTTATCGATGCTTTTATTTACAGGATGATCATTCCAAATGGATCAAGTGAGGGCAAATTGTAACCATAAGAGATACGATAAATTGTTCTTTGGAACTAAGACTTCGATTAAGAAAAACCGTTTTCAAATTAAGCTCATACGCAACCAGGAATCGAACCCGAGCAAATGTCTGTAAAAAAAATCGCAATTAATTTTATTAAGGCGTGTGAAATTTTGCTATGAAACCACGTTGTGAAAAAATCATAATCTCTTATGTGGAAGAATTCGCTGTGTATTTGAAAATAGAATACATTCATCAAGCAAGCGTACCTACTAGTTCTTACTAACTATAAAATGTAAATTTCTCTAGGCTTGCTCGCTGGCTAAAAATGTAATTTTTGTTTTTTAAAATCGGTCGTTTTTGGTCGCGTGTTCAACTTTAAATATTAGCTCCTATCTCCTAACATATGCAATTGGCGTTTTGTTGAACTGGGAACTTTGGTCTCAAAAACATACATCAAATAATGTATTAATCATTCCACTTTGTCCTTGTTACAGGTGTTACATTTACCTAGTGTCTTTCGTCTCCATGCTACTACTAATGTTTTTAAAGTACGGTCAATAAATTAAATATAGGTACATGTCATTAATAAAAAAAAAAATTTAAACATTATGTTTTGATTATATAATGTTAACATCGCGGTGTCAAACAAAATAACTAACACTATGTTATCCTACATTATTCACTTTATAATTTACAGTATTTCCTAATGTAAAAGCATATGATAGTCATCCAGACAGTTATTCTGCAGTTTATAAACTATTTATATTGCTAAGATAATTCACCATTCATCATCAAGAAAATAATAACAAAAGTGAATAAAAATAAATTTTCATTTATTAATCAATACGATTACAAAAAAATTCACAAGAGCAGAAAATTTTTATAAGTAAAAAGAAAATAAAAAAATAGCCCTTCCTTAATACGTTCTTTACAAACATATTAAAACCAGTTAAAACTAACTGAATAACTAGTTAGAATATTCGTACACGGCGATACTAAAATTTGTCCCATTACCAATAAAATTTTCTTCAACGTTTTCTTTAAAAATATAGGCCTGTATTATTTTCGTTCTATCTGGCAAGTAACGTGTAAAAGACAGCATCAGTCTTTAAAATACTTGACAGCGTACTTATGTTTGGTTTCATCAGATTAGTTAGCAAAGGTCGTCGGTATCAACTCAGGAATAAAACACCAAGCAGACGAGATAAAAACGAGATAATATCTAGGATAGAACCGCATCACTTGCAAATGTTGCAAGAGCAATCACAATACGCCCCCTTCTTCTTGTCATCACTGGTAGGATGCACTGATTATTTTTATAACTTGGTCTTCAGACATTGTGGCAGTGCTGACAAGAACAAATGCGTAGCTCCCCGAAAGCAGCTCACCCCAGCCGGATTCTTCTGTCAACCTCTTTGTCAAAATTGTTCCTGCCTAACCGAATCGTTTCTTCCAAATAAACGCAATCCTGCACAACTTTAAGTGTCACACCCTCTACAGTGAGAGAATATGCTTTCTGAAACAAGTCTTTCTGAACAAACGTGACATTGAGGCTATCCAACATCTCTTTGAGTTCCTCCAGCGACTGAGCCAGAATGACTAGGTAATATCGTCACCAAAACGGAAGTGAAAGAGATATTCGCCTTTGACATTAGAATTAGGATATGATTTATGTATAATACATATAATTGTAAAGCATGTAGGTAATTGTTATTTATTTTATTTTAAAATTGACAAAAAGTATCCTGATTTTATTTTGAAGTTTCTTCTTAGAACCGTCATCATCCTCGCTATTTTTTAAATGTTTCTTTGAACTTCTTGACTGGCAATTAAATGTTTCTTTGAAACCAATTCAATAAATAAACGATTCAATATTACAATTTTGAATCTGCATTAAAATTATCCAACTCCATGCAAACAGAATGTGTTGCTCGGAGTCGGAGTAGGTAAACACAATCCCCGTCTAGCTACTCTGGAAGCTGACTAACTATAGTTAATACATGTTCAAACTTGACGCTGCCTGTCTTATCACGCTTCTCATTGTGATATTCTCAATATAAAAGGTCATTAGGTTGGATCGAAGGGTTACCTACACTTGCTGATATAAAAATATCGTAAATAGTAAATAGGCAGATACTTTAACTACCTATTGATAGGTAGTTCTTTATAGTTATTTGTTATTTATTGTAACTACCTATAAGTATTATTTGTTTAATTTAGGTAGTCACCATAATGACATTTTGCAATTATAGTGTCGCAAAGATCTTTTGTCGCAAAAATCAGAACTATAGCAGCCATGACTTTTACAAGATAAATAAAATAATTTTCAAAGACAGATAAAATTAGGTTTGCTACTTGTTGTGGAAATTTTTGATCACTCTCACTGGTTCCATTCACCAAATACATTTGATGCTAAAGAAAAAAAATGTTTTTTTACGAGAGGGTAACAATTTAGTGGCCCGAGGCTCTAGTATGAGTTTACGATACTACACCAATACTACACTCGCTAGCGAGAACGTAAAACTTTTGTATGGGAAATCGTGAACTGTCAATGTCAAATTATCAATTTTCCATATAAATGTTTTACGCTCTCGCTAGAGAGTGTAGTATCGTAAACTCATGCTAGACCCACCGATATATATGAAAGACGATCAATTCCCTAATTTAAATGCCAAAACTGCTGAATTAGCGCTGTACACCTTGTACGAAAAGGATATACTTAGACTTCCTTTCATCTAAAAAATGATGCTGTTGATCTAAAAAATGAGCAAAAAAAATTTTCAATGCTATTTCCATAAATAGTACTTCTACTGTGACAGCAATGCGCCGAGTACCAGCTGATATGACACACACATCTGCAACACATACATTGTAAAACGATATTATTCAAATGAGTTCCAATATAATCTGAATGCAACTTATAGCTATCAAGACAACTTTTTAAAAATCCATGAAAGCATAACAAGTATATAACAACATAACATTGTTATATAACAAGTATATAACAAGTATATTATAAGTATAACAATTAGGTAATAAGTAAAATACTCAACTAGTATTTCAGTAACAATTATATCAATAGAACTATGTGGAATTGATTTCCGCTTAGTTCTACGTAGAACGAAACTGATAAATCTACACGGAATAGACCATTTAAATTTACATCAACAAACCTTCTGTTGCAGCGATGCTATATGATTGTTTCAGTTTTTCCTGAATTCATTAATTAGAGTGTGGAACCCAAAAAATAAAAGAAAAACCTTCTAATGAATTCACTGTTATGATCAAAAAGTAAACGGGCAATGAAAATAGAAGGATTCCTTAACCTCGATGACTCAATGGGCACAAAAAATGTATACAAATTTTCTGTCGATCGTGCAAAAACTCGATATAATTTAAATTTTATCGATTTTTTTTAATAAAAGGAACAGAAGCGCTGCAGGTACATTTCTGGGAACCTTAAATAAATAATGATAAGAACCTCTCTACAATATGTGAATGATGTCATTATAGTTTTTAACTTTTCTGCTACACAAAGTAGTGCACGAATCGTGAAACATATCTGAAAATTTTTCGTCGTTTAGTAGCTGTCATTTTATTTTTTTATATACGTATTTTTTATGTAAAGGTTGTCAGACAGACTGACAGTCCACTTAATGGAAGGTTGCTACTGTCGACTATAACACAAGCAACGCCACAGGTGCAGCAAGTGCGCTGCTGACTATAGTGGATTAAGAATAAGGGATTAGGAAATGAGCTCTGATATCCCTTTATTATTATTATTAAGCCTTTATTTCAGATAAGAGTAGGTACATTGATTTTTTTTTTAAATTTTTCTTCTCCTTATCTGTTTGCCCTTTGGCAAAGGCCTCCTCCAAATCTCTCCATTCTTTTCTGTTTCTAGTTTTCCTCGTCCACATGTTTCCTGCTATTTTTTTTCAAATCATTTGCCTATCTCATATGTTGTCCTCCCCTGCTCCTTTCTGATATCCCTTACTCGCTCCCCAAAACCAAATACTATAGATAGCGCGCCTTCCTCTGTTTTTAAAGAAGCTATTTTTCCCGATAAAGTTTGAGTTGTTGTCGTCTTAGAAGCGCTGGAGCATGCTGGAGTGCTAGCGTAATGGGAACGGCTGGAAGTATTCACGGTGGATTTTACAAGGTGACACCTTGAGAGGTGGATGTTGAGACCTCTCTTTCCTCTGAAGAGTCTTTCATTCTGGCATATTGGGCAGTTAATAGAATGTTAATGTGGAGCTTGATGGAAGCTGATCGTTGTCGTCAGCCATGTTCGCATTGCAAAGTTGAAGATGATTGCACACAACACTCCGGATAATTTACATAATTAAAAAAACTATACACTTACTCAAAAAGAGAGAATAAGAAAAGAAATAATATTTTAACAAGGAAAAAATAATTGTCGTTGTTATTGACAGGTGATCATGTATTTTTGTCACGCGTTGAATTTTTTATTTTTAGATGATCCCTCGGGAACAGTATAGAAAATGGGCCCCTATTTTCTTTTTTGTAACCTTGACAAAATATCACGATGATCGGTTGAGAAGTTGAGGAGGATAAATGTAACAAACATACAAACTCACCTTTTAATAATTTTAATTACCTATTCATGTTTTTTTTTTCTAATAATATAACAATATTTAGTCATAAACTGGAAAGCTCATCTAGAGGCAGTTATATCACCCCTTTATAAAAAATTTGCCTGAAATATAGAAAGTATTGACTTATTAATACAATAAAATGAATAAGGGTGATATGATTTCATACCTATTTATTTATTCATTTATCTCTTTAAGTTTTTTATTAGTAATTTTGTTGATAATTCTTGCAAATTATGTTCGTGATAATTTCATTCGAATTTTCATGTGGTTTTCAGTTCACTAATGGAAAGAGCGATTAACGAGGAAGATTTTGTATATAATTTGAATAAGAATAAACGGGTCGGACCGCTAGTCTATAAATATTCTTTAGTATATTTATAGATCGTCAAACATAATAAAATTAAATTAATATACCGCCGCTTCGTCTAGCTGTTTCTACGGGGGGATAAATTGAGGTTTTCAAATAAATCTTCAAATATTATTACTATATAGTAAGGCCTCGGTACACAATTTTCTCTTTGATTTGATCAAAATTCAATCACATTAGTTTAAATTTAGTTACAATTAGTTATTGTGTATCTGTGGAGGTTTTAATGTAAATAGTTATTCTCTTTGGTTTTATAAAAAGAAAAAGATTGATGTGTGTGACATCAGATGAAAAAGTTAAATATACGTATTAATTTTCACACATTTTAATTTTATTTCTTCTCTTAATATATTTTCCATATACGAACCTATAATACAAGAACAGTATCATTTGGTAACTTATGGTACATGTTAACCTTTAAAATAATCCCCTTTTTTTTCTAATCTGGAATTAGACACAACAATTTTATTTTTATTTTTAAGTTTAAATTGTGTGTTACTATTTTTCTCAAATTATAAATGTCTCTTGATGTCAAATTATAAATTGATAAGCAACTTCTTATTCCCTTAATCTTTCTTTCTTTAAGATCGACAAGACACTGGAGTCTTGGCGTTGCTTGTTTCAATAGGCGTCAGTAGCCACCTACAATCAAGTGGACCGACAACCTGTCTGATGACTTTTACATTTAAAAAAAGACTTAGATTCTATTTGCACTTGCTTATTCAATTTAAAGTATTCTCATGAGTCATGAGAAATCGATGACTAATAACGCACTTAGAATCCACCTTTATAACAGGTTTGCATTGAAAGGTGTGTAAGGCGTCGTCGGTTCGCAGAGTTTTGTCGCGTTCAAGTGCCCCTCACAATTATTTCAATATACGAGAAAGAAAAAATATTGAAAGAAATGGAAAAACCATTTGCCAAAGGGACGGAGAAGAAACATATGGTATAGGGAAGGAGGAGGCCTATGTCCAATGATAGTCTTATAGTGAAAAAATATGTTATGTATGTACGAGTATATACCGACTTAAGTGATTGATAAATGGCTGTTTTAATTTAATTTAATTTATATAGTAAGTATACTTATAGTAAAAAATTTAATAAAAAAATTTAATTTCATAAATTATATGGGGGTAACTTGCATTCACAAGAAATGTGTTTAATATAACTATGATTATAATTTACTCGTGACCTGCCCGGAGGATTTACATAAATAGATTTTTTCTGCAAATTATATACCTCGTTTATCGCTGTTTCCTTTAGTGAAAACCATATCAAAGTCTATTGGGTGGTTTAGAATAAGTTAGCGAAGAAATAGAGGCAGATACAGACTTAATTTTATAATATGTATAGATCTATAGATCTTCGAGTACATAAGTATAGATACTTAGTGAATAGAGATTCTGTACCCGATATCAAACCATGAAAATATTGTTAGGGGATTATTGTTCAGTTTGTAATTTTATTTTTGTTAATCATATTAATTGATGTATTATTTGCAATGAAGAAGGGCAATGCTTGGCTTATTCTGAGGAATAAAATCCAAAACAGGAAACAAGGTGGACATATTATCCCAAGGATTTTGTCAGCTAAGTTGGAATGGGCGAGACGTATGATGGGATAGACGTTGGCGTAGACAAATTCTGGAGTGGAGACCGTGGTCGACGACTACGGCTGGATATATGACCTCAAGAGAGTGGCTGGGAGTAGTGGGAGTGGATGGCAGCGGACTAAGGTTAGTGGTGCTTATTTAAGAACGCCTATCTCCAACAGTGGACGCTTATGGGTCGATATTGACGATTATTATTAATGTTATTAATTAGTAAATAAACCAAATACGAAATATGCTATATGAACGATTGTTTCCTTAAATATTAAAAATGAGATCTTAACCTGGTAAACGAGTCCTTTTCCAGGTGTGCTATCGAAAACATTTTAAATAAAGTATAACTGGTTCATAATTTCTTTTATGAAACTTTCTGAATGAGGCGGTAAAGATGTTGAATATTTAATGTAACATTAAAATCGAGAACCAGCCTTAATTTGCAACTTTGTTGCGAACATTCGATTTCTAATTACAACAAAATACGACATCGGTTATTTGCTCGCAACGGTTTCAATGCTTATCTCTGTTAAGTACCTATATAAAAATATCTTGCACATTTTATGACAGTAATTCAACTTTATCGTTGGTTTTAGAATCAGAATTATTATCTAATTAGTATAATTTAGACCACTTAGTTTAGACTTTTATTTAGATACTTAACTAGCTATGCACAGTGGCTTCGCCTCTTTTGGTATTCGACTCCATAAAAATACATATTAATTGTCAACTCTCATATTGATCGGTCAAATGGTGTTGAAATTTAAAGATTACTTATATGCCTAAAAATATTTTATTTCATTTTGTACAGATAGTGACGTGCTCTTGCATGATGCAATTAAAATCCTAACTGATATTATTATTAAAAATAATAATAATTAGCATGGCCCCTGCGAATGGTTTGATCCCGGTCAGCCTCAGGGACAACCTGAGGCGGTTGGGATTCCGTGGTGGTTCCCTCCCGGGCCAGATGCAGAAAGTGGTGCTGCTCGATACGGCCAAAATAGTACGTCGGTTTCTGTCCTTGTCGCCCTGAACCCCGACCGACTGTGCTTCTGTCCGAGGTAACACCGTCTCCCCCTCATTTTGGCTTTTGGAGGGGGAGACGAGTTAAAAAGTGTTATAATAACAAACTTCTTTATTATCCAATTCACTTTATCCCTAACCCCTGCACTAGGATACCCTGTGTTGCAGGGATCAGTCATTACTGATCATAGTGAAGCATAAAGAGCGACCATAGTTGCCTTCCATCAAGTGGCCATTGGATTAGTGGTTAGGGTGTTTGCCTCAACGCTCTTTCTCAGGGGTTTCGAATTTCGAATTTTGAAATTAACTTTTCAAAGTTGACTTTGTTCTAGATTTGGAAAGTAGAGGCAGGGAACACTGCATTTCGCAGTCATTTGGCCAGCCCCTCTGGCGGCATTAACCATCCCCTTATAGAAGACCACCGTGAAATAACAGCATTAGTACTGTTATGTTTCAGTGGATGAGTAAGGGATACCAAAGTCCATTTCCCTATCCCTTATCTTTAATCCTACAATGGTCGGCAGTGTACTTTCAGTACCTTTGGCGTTGCTTGTGTAACGATAGCCATAAAGTGGACCGTCAACCTGCCTATCTAACTTTACCTAAAAAAAAAACATTAAAATTATCTTAGTTTATTTATATCTTTGTGAACGATTGTACCCTATTACTGGTACAGCTGGTTTTTAAATTTGTATCTAAGCATATTATAAGATAAGGTCGCTCTGTGTTTGTCTGTTGCCTGTTGTCCTAACCTAAGAGATTTATGTATAATTTGCAGAAAAAAACAGAGGAACGCTATGTCGAAGCTATGTCGAATACATAAAAAAAACTCATTCTTCTTTTGTATTGCTTATTGAGTCTTCGTGTCCCAGATAGGCATTTCAAGTGTCCGGTGCAGTCGGTACGCAAGGGACATATCCGTCGCGGGGGTATTTGCAAAAACTGCGCGCGCACCTCTCCCACGCTCCGATGGCGGACGCCGAACGCGGTCGTCGACCCGACTGCATTAATGACGAATAACGTCGCGAAGATAACGACGACAGCTACAGATTACTTTATAATTCCATTTTTTGCCGAACATAATGACTTACGTACCTATGTTCCTTTATTATACACACGAATTTGTATAGATCACGAGTAACGAGTAGGAGCTTACACAGTACGTAAGCTCTCAATAAAATCATATTGAGAACTAGTTATGCCCGCGACTTCGGACGCGTGGTATTCGGAATAACGCTTTGTTTGTAAACAGATTGGAATGAAATATACACTACATATTACCGAAAGCTTGCTACAAAACATCAGTGGAAACCACATGAAAATCGGAAGCCGTTTCTGAGATTAGCGTGCACAAAGGCATAGTAGGCAAAGAACGATTTTATTATATTTCACATATTTCCAGCCTAAGCTGAACCCTACTTAATATGACTGATCATATAGATCTGAGGTCAACTTCAATTAGACACTGAAAATCACCTATTTTAAACTTTATATAAACTTTCAATCATCATCGTTTTACAAATAGGCAAACCATCGTAGGTTCTTACTTGAGTCTTCAAATAAATAATTTATTAATAAAAATTATTAGACAATAATGAAATTCAAAGTTGATGCGTATTATCGTCATCGTCAGCAAATAAGTTTCCTATATGTTAACTTTTGATTAGATGATTGAATTTGGTTATTGATAGTTTAAGTGTATTCTTGGGTAACTTATTAATAGTACCTATAAAAGAATTACTTATTTTGTGGAGCCCGAAACTGGAAACGATGAAGTTATCTTAATTTCTTATGTTTAAGTTGTGAAAATATAATAATTGAGTTTCGTAATTCTTTGATTTTTTTTTTAATTTGCATCATTCTCGCAATGTTTCTCGCGAATCTGATCCTCGGGATGTAGGTAAGGTAGGTATGTAAGCGTTTCTTAATTCACTAATAATTTATTCAACAAAACTTTGAAGGTCATTCATATCTTGTTTCTTTTCTTGTCTTTTTTTAGTTTGATTTTTAAATGTGTTTGGTTTGTTTTTTTTATGTCTCTTATTTTAAACCGTTACTTTTCCTTGAGACCCTAAAGTAGGCTAAAGTATTTTATTAAAAAATAAAAGGATATAATACGTATACAAAGGCAAGTGACGCCACAGAATAAGACTAGTGCATTTATAAATAAGGGGAATTTAAAATAAGCGCATTAAAGTTGCAATTAAGGCTCAGTTGGAGAGTTTTTGTGGTTGCTTCATATTTGGACGAGCAGTCGCTTCACGAGAAGACGGAAGCGAGAATTTTCGGTGTTTCTCGGAGCAACAATTTTTTGCTTCTCCAAACTCTTACGTTAATATTTTTGAGTCGTTTTGATTATTGTAAAAACATACTTGTAAAACAAAGTTAATCACGATATTAAGCGATATACAGAGATATTTTAAAATAAAAATATTTTTATCTACTATATACATATAATATACTCGTATTTTGCCTGTTTGTTTCATTCCAATCGGTTTACAAACAAAAAGTTCCGCGCTATACTGTATACCACGTGTACGAAGTTGCCGGCTCAGCTAGTTTACGATATATTTTTATTGGCTTCCGAATACGGTTGCAAAATCAGAAAAAATACGGTTTTTCTATATACAAACTATTTTCCACCTTAAGTTACGCTTTTCCAGGGTTTGATATATGGATCAACCTTTTTATATAATGGTCGTTACATAAAATCAGATTACTCGATAATAGGTGCTTATACGTATTTACAAGGGGAATAAGATGTACTTATATTTTAACTTTTAACATTATCGAGGGTACAAAGGTTCAAGGTTCAATACCAAATGTAAACAGTTTTCTTCGCTGTAGTAATAATTAGCATATTTTACAATTCAAAAAACCTTTATTTACTAAAAAGAGTACAAATACAAAGTAAAAAAATATTAGAGACTAAATTCGTTCGTGCACCGCAGTCCTCTAATTAGCTTGTTCTTTTGACACAAAGGTCTCCTCCAGTTTTTTTCAAGCCTGTCTATTGCGTGCTATTGTGGACCACTGAGGGCCGGCTATTTTCATAAGGTCATCTGACCATCTCCTAAACTGTCGTCCTTTCTTTCTTTTTGCGTTATAGCGAGGTGTCCACTCTGTTGTTGTTCTAGCCCACTTCACTCTTTTGTCTCTGATGTGTGCCCTGTCCATCTCTACTTCAATGTTCTAATCCTTGTTTCATTTTGTAATCTCAACATCGTTCCATTTTGTAATTTTTCCCAGATCTGCAGCTCTTTTTTTGTCTCTTTTTGCATGACCTAAGACACTTCTCTCCATACATCGTTGGCAAGATACTAATTTTTGGTTATCTTTCTGTGTGGTTTCCCAAGTTTCACACCCATAAGTTAATATTGGCATGATACAGGTATTGAATAATTTCTTTTTCATTATAAGGGGGTATTAGTTTTTTTTAGAATGCTCTTTAGTGACCAAAATCTTTTCCAGGCGTTTATGATTCTTCTATCTATCTCTTGATGAATTTACAATAATTTTGTATAAATAGAAATTTATTTGATTACTAACAATTTTTAATAGGTATGTAAAGATATCGTTTACTGCACGTGGTCATTAGACACTGAATCTTTATAGAGCAATCATTAAGCGTATGCAGCAGTAACAATTTACTTAGTAATTTCCAGCAGGGACAAGTCGATTGCGGTGAAATCTCGTTGAAAGCCGGAATTAGTCCAGTTTTCTAGAGATAGCAGCGGTCGAGAGGTTTTAAATACTGTAAATTGACTACATTCAACCTGTAGTTAAGTCTACCTGTATACAGTTATTTTTTCAATGACATGTCATTACTTTTTATTATTCTGTTCTATAAAGTTTTCTAATTTTCATATATTTTAAATACCTACTAGGTGAGCCCGCTACTTTGTACGCATGGTATTCGATATAGCGCGTAACTCATTGTTTTTAAATTGATTGAAATGAAATAAATACTAAAACCGAATACAAATCGGTTAAGCCGTTTCTGAGATTAGCGTGCACAAACGCACAAACAGACAAATATTGTAAAAACTATTTTTTTAACATAAGTAGAATGTATACAAATTGTTTTCTTGAAAAAATATTTAATGTACAGACACGGCTCGTTTATGAGTTTATTATATGTAAGTATATAGATGTATAGAAGTGAGTATATAGATCTATATAAAAATGTATAACTCGGAACTGTTAATTTTAACTGATTATTGTTACAAATCATGATAACACAAAAGTTGGTTAATTTATAACAAAGATTTATACAAAATTGAACTTATTAATGAAAATCAAACTGTATTTACAATATTATTTCACTACCTTTTTAAGATTAAGTACTAAATCTTTTTATGTTTTTACAAAGTTTCTAATTTCCATAAAGTCTAAAACAATAGCGCTGTTCTCAAATAATTGAGATATTTATTAGTGTTGATTGTTGAAATATTATTATTAAAACAAATGAGAATAAAATCCATAAAGTATGTTAAATGATAACGAAATTTTTAAGCCTAGACGACTCGTTGAGCTCACAATAATGAATTAAAATTAATATAATATAGTACTGGCAGGGCACACTGCCTTTTGCAGTTATTTGGGTAGCCTGTCTGGCGGCAGTAACTACCCCCTTAACAGCAAGTGTGCTGTTATGTTTCGGTGAATAAGTAAGGGATGCCAGAGCCCATTTTCCTATCCAATCCCTTATTCTTAATCTTATTGTAGTCGGCAGCGCACTTGCAGCACCTATGGCGTTGCTTGTGTTATAACCTGTCTCTCCATCTTAAGTTGATTAGTTAAATACAAAACAAAATTAATCGTCTTACGGGATGCAAAAAGGTCGTATGTATGATTGAATTTTATGAATGGAAAGAAGAATTATTTTATTTATTTATTTATTTTAAAATTTACAGATAGTTTACACATATGAATAGTTTTTCGGTGACCTATACACTAAGCATAGCTTGTATTGTAAAGGCCAGAATTTAATAAGATATAAAATTTTAGAATTAAAAATAGTCATTAAAAGAAAAGGAGATTTGGGTGTCTGCCTATGTGTCTGTGTGTGTGTGTGTGTGTGTGTGCGTGTGGGCGCGCCAGCAAAATCCTGTTTCAGATAGTAAGTTAGTGTTGTGACTTATTGGATGCCTTTCAGTAAAAGTTCAATATCGTCATAAGTCCGAGAAGCCAATTCCGAACAATGGGTTTGATGCTCTTGGTATTTTTGTCTTTTATATCACAATTAGGGATTGGACTTCCCGTTGCTGGAATAAAAGGCCAAAATTTGTGTTCTGCCATTTTTAAAACTATATTCCGCAAAGGCAATTTCACATTAAAGCAATTATTTGTAGCTTATCACGAGGCAAGCGGTACTGAGCTAACGAATCCTATTTAAAAAGTCCGCAATCCGATTTTAATGCGGGTCGTGTACACAGTTGACTCTTGTTGGACTTAAGAGCATATTCCTAAAGCGATAAGACTCGAAATAGTTTAATGGTGTTTATAAATGGTTTCACAGCTAGCATGGGGGCTGTGTCAATATTGAATCGGCGAGGTTGCGCGCACGCCGCTTTCCGGAAATACACCTGATCACACACAGCAGGCCCTGTCTGCAGCCCCGTCAATGTGGGTACATTCGTGCCTACAATGCGTATACACGTGTTTACTTTGAACAAGTATTTCTCTGACAGTGCCGTATTGAACTACCGAAATATGTAACTCAGCAGTTAAATGTAGCTATTCAGCGAACCAATATTGTCAGCCATACTGAAAACTTTTCCACTTAAACTTTTTTACATAATTGTAATTTATAAGTCACTTTAGTTTTGCGTTATAAACACATCAAAACTGTATAAGGATATTCCAGTCTTTCAAAGATAACTAAAAATCTACAAAGTCTTGCTCAAGACATACTAATACACAAATAAACATCAATATATAAGTATGTAATAAAAAAAACAGTATTTTTTTGTACTTTATTGTAAAAAATAACAGAATATGCATTTTAAGTTAAAGTTTTTGTTTATGAATCGGTGCTCAAAATAAAAACTTAATTACGATTTAATCAAAATTAATATCTGTAAAAGCACTTCGGACATTAATCATACATTATTGGCAGCGTTTATACATGCTCAAATGAATATATCGAGGTCTCTCCGTGGGATTAGGCTCCAGGTACAGCGGAGGTGCTCAAAGAGTTCACCTTCCAATCCCAGAACACAAGTTTTGAGGTGTGTAATTATATTGTAAACACTATTATTGTTATTTCTATATATATTGCAGGATACAAAGCGTTCCGTGGTCGCAAAGTGGGTAGCGCGCAGTGACCATCTCCATATAAAAAACTGTCGTGAAATAACAGCACTTGTACTGTTGTATTTCGGTGAGGATGCCAGAGCCCATTGCCTCCCTATCTCTTATCATCACGGCAGCGTGCTTACACTATGGTACTCCATAGACTGCGATACTAGCCTACTTTAGTATTTTACTAATTTTAATTAACTTAACATTCCGACCTTAATTTTTTTTTTAATGTTAAGATCGGCAGACAGGCTGATGGTCCACTTGATGGTAGGGTGGCTACCGCCACCTATAACACAAGCAATGCCAAAGCTGCTGCAAGTGCGTTACCGGCTACAGTAGGATTAGAGATAAGGGATTAGGAGGGGATAGGGAAATGGGCTCTGGCATCCCTTACTCACTCATCGAAACACAACAGCACACGTGCTGTTATTTCACGGTGGTCTTCTGTAAGGTGGTTACTACCGCCAGACGGGCTGCCCAAATGACTGCGATACGCAGTGTGCCCTGCTACTACTTTCCAGATCCAGACCAGAGCCAAATTTGAAAATTTGAATTTTTTAATGTAAAAAAAACTATAGACATTATGACAAATATAAATGATTCAAAACCTTTGAGAGCGAAGCACTGCGGGTGGTTAGAGCCACAGAGGGAGAAACGTCCTCTATGTCTGGAATAATATGCGCATTGTAATGATCCCAGCTTTTATATCTGGCCCAGACCCGGCAGCCCAGAGAAAGCTTTTTAAGATGTTGACCGAGACTTTCTGCTAAGTATAAGACCTGTAGTAACCGGTATATAGATATACTATGGTGTGTTCGTAGGCTTGCGAGCTCGTACGTATAACGAGCTCATACTTACGATATACCACAAGCTGAAAGCTTAACTTAGAGTGCGACAGTTTATACTGTTTTCTAAGTTATCCCTTAACTGAATCCTTAATTCCTTTTTGTAGTCTGCATGTTTTCATGAACCTGATACTCTCGTGTGATATTTGTAACAGCCTTCAGTAACAGCCTTAGTAAATTAATATTAGCAGATCCGAGAGTTTTAAAGATATTTTAGAAAGGACAATTTTTTTTTTTTGAAAAAAAATAAAAACGTGTAATTTGCTGATTTTCTTTGAATTTTAATGAATACAATAAAAAAATGTTTATAAAGTTAGAGACAGTACCTAATTCCGTTTTACTGTAGCTATAAGAGTCACAGAAACCACTCTCAATGCCTCATCTCAATGGGCTCTGGCATCCGTATACTCCCTCATCGAAACACAACAGCATACACACTGTTATTTCACGGTGGTCTTCTGTAAGGAGGTGGTTACTGACGCCAGACTGGGTGCTCAAATGACTGCAAAAATCAATGTGCCCTGCCACTACTTGCCAGACTCAAACTTGCCAGATGATATGTTTAATATTGAAATTAATTTGTGAAAAAATTAAAATTAAACATCAACTGTTTTATTGTTCTTCAATTTATTTACAAATTAAAACGGAAAATAATTACGTTTTACATTACGATTTACGATTTGACAAAACTATATCTTAAATTAATAATAACTAAATATAATAACAAATAAAGCAATTCAAAACATATTTTAACAACAATTTATCATTATTAACTCAATAATTGCGAATCAAGAAATATGTTTTTGTTACTAGCATTGCAGCTACTTATAGAATAAAAAAATAAAAAGGCTATAAAAGTTAAGAAAGGCACTGTGACAATTCGCTTAATTATTTTCTAGTGCCAATATTTAAATTCAGAACTAAAAAGTTTAAGGCGAACCGTTCCTACAAATGTGGGATTTGTTTCTAATTCTTTCAACTGTGATATACTTTTCTACATATACCTATCCACTGTTTCAAAATTTAAAAACAAATGATATAGTCGCATTGATAAAAGTATTCTTAGTATTATGTAATAGTGCAAGAAATGTATTGTTAAACGAAGCAAGCACACTCATAGTCTAATTTTACACTTAAATTATTATAAAAGTGTGAAATAACTATTGGACACCTTTAGTTTGTTCAAAGCTTTTGCATAAATTTAAGGGAATTCAAAACTATTCAAAGAACATTGAAGCTTTAAATTACTTTACAGGGCAACAGAAAAAACAAATTCTACATTTATTAATCACTATCTAAATGTCTCTTTTTATTGTAACTTATTATTGTAATTGTGTCCAAATTAAATAAAATGTTATATAACTTTGCCGTAAGCATGTCCACAATATTTAATATAGTTGTATAACATTGCAACATAAAACAAGACTGTACACATTTAAATAAAAGTGCATTATAACAATGTTATCAATTAGTCTACAATTGACTCGATCGCATTATGAGTAGGTAGGTACACGTGATTACGTTTACGCACTCATGCGCAAATGTTGTATAACTTTGTTTTATTGATCAATTCCACTCTAATCCATTCCAATGAACTAATTGGCGACTGGATCAGAGTGGAAATTTGGCTTTCTGCTGTAATATTTTTAAATTTAAGAAAATGTTGGTACAAAGTATGCATTTAAATACAAAAAAGCTCTTACATGACAAGTTATGTGATGACAAGAAGCTCTTAAGTGACAAAAAAATACTATGCTTAAGACAAGGACTATGCAGAAAAGCGTTACTTTCGTTGCCTAATTTGACTTGTTAGAGTGAAATAAAAACTTAGATAAAATTACAGAGCATAATAGACTATATTTAAAAAAGATTTAATAAGACATATCGTCCACACATATAAGTCATGTTATATTATTATGTTTTATAACATTTTGTTATGTAGTCCTCATCTTAATTAATTTTAAAAACAAGTTTATTTGTGTTGTTAGTTGACAAATAATGCAGAACAAGTAGATCAACTTATATAGGTACAATATTTTTTGGGTAAAGATATATTTTTATTGCTGCATGACATTGAGGAATAATCCATTTTCAGTTGAATAATAAAAAAAACGTTATACCTAAAATTTTGTACACACTATATGAATTGGCATTAAATATTTTCGATGGAGTTGAGTTGATGGCGATAAAAAATTGTCAGATCTGTATTAGAAAATTGAAACTCAAAGACGAGTTTGTTATAAGAAAATTAGAGAAATTTAAACAGTTTAACAGTTCATAACTAAATAAGACAAGAATAAATTTTGGTCACAGTAACACGCCTCATTGTTACCGACATCAGAAAATTATAGGTAATGGCGATTTCGCTCAACTCGCTTTGTGTACTGTTTCGTCACAAAATATTAGGCATAAATGTTCTTCATCAATCGTTTTCAGTCATGAGCTGTCACTCAAATTAGTTAAGTTTGATTGAGTGTAAATAGAATTGAAAACGGTCTAAAATGATTCCTTGTAGAAGCTTTGAGATCACTGTTGCTGCTGCGGCGGAGCGAGTCGGGCAGCCTGGAGTAGAATATCCCGTTTCTCCTTGGGGAATCGTAGTTCCCTCGCCGCTAGTCTTGCTGCACGCAGCTCACGCTCGGCTCTAGAGAGTTCAGCGCGAAGCACTCCTCCTCCTAGTTGTTGATTTAAAAAGCATCATATTAATACTTTTCTTTATGTTCAGACAGGCTAACAGTCCACTTATAGTTATCGTCGCCTATAACACAAGCAACGCCACAACTACTGCAAGTGCTGCCAGACCATATCAGAAAGAGGAAGAAGAAGGAATAAAGAAAGAAAGAAACATTTATTGGCACTTAAAAAAGAGAAACATATAAGGACACAACTCAGCTTAGTTACAGCGCTGATTTTCAGTTGTACCCTTGCCGAAGTCTCATGATGCGGAGTAGGACGACGCCAGCAGTGCGGTGCGAGTATTTATTACAAAAATATATTTACATTATGAAATTAAATAATAAAACAGTAGCACTATACGACAAATTACTCTAAGATAAGGGGTTAGATAGGGAAGGGTAGACAATTTCATATACTCCAAGTCGAACGAGATATATTTCAAACACAATCCACTCTTTCATGAGGGTCAAAATCTGTTTTACTGTTAAAACAAATTGAAGAACATGATTTTCCCATTTAAAATTGTAGCCAATAAACTCTTGTCAAAACGAAGTACTCTTGAATTTAAAAATCTCTCCAAGTACATTTTTTCCCAGTTTTATACTCGAGACCCCTGTTAACCTTTCGACATGTGACCTTTTTATAAAATAAACATGCAAATGAAAGCTTTTCAATTTTCGTCACTCGGATTGAAGCGTTACAATTTTAATTGGATTTATATAATAAAAAATAATTATTTTATAATAGGGTCGTGAGTGGGCCGAGAGACGAATGTATACATATATAAATACACACACACACACACACACAGATCCTTGCACAGATCCTCTTCCCTCATCATTTAAAATAGATTTGATTTTTTGAATTTGATAACAGTTTTCACAATGAAACCCTGTAAGTGGAAATGTAATTAGTAATTAAATTAAAATTAATTTATTTTCAGGCAACTGGACCAATATCATATATTAGTTATTGTAGACATACACCTAGTAAAACAAATAAGTATGAGCATTTTTTATGCTAACAGTAATAAAACGTAATAAGACACACGATAAAAGACACAATAAAATACACGATAAAACTTTGAGAGCTGGACCGCACCCGCCTGCACATTTTTTACGCATGTTAAAACAATCTGTGTGCATAAGAATAAATAAGAACAAGTAGAACGGAAAAAGAAGACAAAGAAGATTCCGTTCTACTTGTTATTATTTATTATTCTTATGCTGTGTGCTCGTTATTGCCAACATCCCCGTAGTTTTGTAAAAAGTAAATGAAATAAAATAAATAAGACTCTCTAATGTTATATATTCTAAAATAATAATTTATTTTTGAATAGTTTTTAAACTATAAAGTTGGTTGACAGCTTCACTACGACAACTTTTGCTTTAGCTTGTTCCATTGAAGTAATTGTTAGTTGAAAGATGCAATTAGACGAAAATTTTAATTATGAAAAAGAAGATAAAATCTAAAATAAAGAAGCAGAATTTAAAACGTAATAGGCATGATGACGGTATTAAATAATCAAAGAATAAATGGTTTTGGAGAAAAATATATGTTGAAGTGTTGAAAGGAATCTAAAAAATTACTCATTGTTTGTATTAAAATTGAGATTAATAAGATTTTCAATAAAATAGAAGTATAAATAACTGCAATCGGCCATGTTAACTGAAACACCAATCACAGCGAATGACGTCACGCCCAGGTATCGTGTTGCCATCGTGTTGCCATCGTGTTGCTTGACTTTGCTTTAACAGAATGAAAAATCTGATGAGATGTCGGTGACGTCACGGTTCATCAGACGCGACGCCATGACACCTAAGAGCGTTTTCGTGCGTAATTCATAATAGATTTAAAAACATTCAATAATTCGCGTTGAAATATTGTTTTTTTTTCGGATATGGTATAGTAGACGAATTTCAAAATCTGTCATCATGGGGGGGAAAAAATTCCTTTTCCCATTACAAAAATCCTATTCATAGAACTTAAGGCCGTTAAAGATACTGTATGTATATATAAATTTATATTATACACTATTTTGCACGAATGCAATTAGGTTTTATTTTATAAATAAACCTTCCACGAAAAATTATCTAACTGACAGTGGAAGCCGCATCAAAATCCGTTACGTGGTTTAGAAGGAGTTAAAAAACATACAGCGGACAGCGACTTCAATTTATACAATGTAAGGATGTGAAAAAGTGAGTAAGTTTGTTTGTTACCATTTGAAGACTTATCATATCGTAAACTCATTGTCATAGGGATACAGAAGAGAATATAGGATATCTTTCATCCAGCAAAAACTAGTCTAAACAGTATTAGTACCGACGGATCATCTAAAAATAATAAAAAAAACGGTTCAACGCCTTCGAAAAATAAATGAGCCAATAAATATTGATAAATGTGACATCGTGTTACAAAAAGTGACGCCGATGGAGCCGCGAGCAAAATCTGGTAGGCTATAATTTATAAAGATACTATGTAGATTGTATAATAAGGCAATAAGACTTCACTCTTTAGGAAATGCATGTAGCCATACATACATAATGTTTTATAAAGTGTGTTATATGTATTGGACAAATTTCATAATAAAAAAGATACCATTGCCTCCAGCTTCTCTCTCCCTGGAAGCCCATTCGCGAGCCATTTGCTCGCGCATGGCGTCGTCGAGTGCTCTGGCGGAGTAATGCGCCACAACCTCCTGCCTCGAGCACTGCCTCTCGCGCATCGCACGCAACGATCCGTTCCAATGCAAAAGTTGGAACACCGTCATCAACTCTTGAAACTCGAGCATCGTGCGACCTTTATTTGCTTCTAACATGAATCTGCAACACCAAACAATTTTCAAATAGGAGACGAGGGGGGGGGGGGGGTTAGGAGAGCATACAACACAACAGTTGACCGCCGTCTATTAAAGGTGACAGTTCCCCCAAGGTGTGACTTTGTATGAGGGGGGAGATGTTAAGTATGTGTGTGGAGAGGCGACCGGACCCCTTGTGTTGGTACTCATTTAAGAGACGAATTTTTCAATAGAACGAATTTAGAAATTTGACATCTAGTCTACTCAATAAAGGTAGCAGGTTTGGGCTCATTTGAAAGGTCCTGACGAGCAGAACTCTTTTTTTTTGTTTCATTTCTTCTAAAGGTTAATTTCCACTCCCACGAGTCATTTATTTACTTGATTTTTTTACAATATTGTTGTAGTCCTCATATTATTATATCTACATTAAAAAACATATTGATAAACATATTAAAATCCTAATATTAATATCCTAATATTAAAACATATTGATTTATTTGGCCAATTCTTTAATCTCAACCAATCTTTAAATAGAGGGTGAGTGGAAGACTGACCGGAACCCCTAACATAATTAGGGATTTTCCAATAGACTGAATTTAGAAATTTGACATTTCTGGTCTACTAAGTAGACCGTCAGTAACGGTAGCAGGTTTGGGCTCATTTGAAAGGTCCTTAGGAGGAGAACTTATTACAACTACCCACTTCTCCCACGTGTTTGGGCTCATTTATATTATGAAGCTAAGTTTTCACTTCTGATGTGAAGTCCTAAGACTGACATGTTTTTTTTAAATATTAAATCATTGTAAAATTAAAGTAATTAATTTTTCATACCTAAAAGCGGCTATGCCTGCACTCGGATCTTGATTGTGCGCCGCGGCTTCCCCTGCGAAGGAGGCGCGAGCTTCGGCCACAGCTTTTTCAATGAAATGTTCCGAGATGCGCCTCGATTCGTGCTCGTTAAACACGCTATTCATAAGGGCTATTTTTGCAGCGCTCCGCCTCGCCTCCGCTTTTGTCGGGCAATTCTGTTTAAAACGATAATAATTTTGTCAATATAACACTCCACTTGTCTTTGAAATTAAGAAATAGGTACTTTTATAACACTCAATTTCAATTAAGCGTTATTGAAAATTATATTGGCAAGGAGCACAGAATCCCACCGTAAAATTCTGCATCTGCACCTATCTGTTATTTGATCGAAATGTAATTTAAATAAAAGGTCACACGTGGGGGTGACGTGGCGTCATACAACGCCGTAAGGTTGCCTAGCAAAATCTTGCCGCAGGTACCCTTAACACAAAGATGTTGTTTGCCTTAACATTTTTGATATTTTTTTGTTAACAATTGCACTCATTTAAAAAGAGACCGTAGATCGGTCTCTTTTCTATGAGCGGTCTCTTCGCTTTCTAGCACCTGACGACCCTAGTGACGACCCAAGAGTTACGGTAAACTAAGAGGTGGTAACCTATTTTTCAGTTCTCATGCTCTGAAAGTGCTTATTTGTGCAGGATATAGGCTGCACAAAATCTACTCATAAATGTATCTATATTAAGGCAAAGAAAATGAGCCATACAGCCAAACACAATAAGAAGTTCATAGATAGAATTTGTTATTTTATAATATTTACTTAAATTTATTGTTTTTTAAGACATGTTTTATGATATGCTTTATGTGTTTATTTAATTAATTTAAGAAAATTATTATTACAAAATTAATTTAATAGTAGGCTGTATAGGTCTGCAGCCCAAGCAAATGTCATAAGATGTCAATGTCAATGTCACGTAGTGATTATATACTCTTTGGTCAATGTTAAAGAAATGTTATGTTATACTACTGTTTTATTTCCTCGCAATCGAAGTGAAAAGCAGAGTTTATAACTCGTCCACAAAACCATTTTTATCCTCGACATACAAAAATGGTTCGTTTTGTGCACTTGTAAAATCTACTATTTTCCAGTTATTTAGATCGGCCTCTTTTCTATGGCACTTCATTTAGTTTGCAAACAAAGCAGTGCATTTAAAAAAAATATCAAAAATATTTATGATAAAGATACTTGCGGCAAGATTTTGCAAAGTAACCCTGCGGTGTTGTATGACCTCATGTGTAACCTTTTATTATTAAAAAAATCACATTTCGATCGAATAACAGGGTGAGATTTTGCGATGGGATCTTATCTTAGACTAGAAAAGGACACATAATAATATATTACTAGCCGAGCCCGCAACTTCGTATGCGTGGTATTCGGTAGATAGAGCGCGTAATTTTTTTGTTTATAAACCGATTGGAATGAAACAAACACTAAAATGTTACGGGAATCTTGCTACAATACAATAGTGAATCGGCCCACGTTCAAATCGGTTAAGTAGTTTCTGAGATTAGCGTGCACAAACGCACAGACAAACGGACAAAAATTCTAAAAACTATTTTTTTACCTCAGTAACATAAGTACAACGTGTACAATTTTTTTTTTTTCATTTAAAATATCTAATGTACAGACACGTCTCGTTTACGATTTTATTATATGTAAGTATATAGATTAAAATTATGCACATCACAATATACAAACAAAAGATCGTCCGATAGAACACAAGAAACCCCACAGGTGCTATAAGTGCTCTGTCGACTTTAGCAGTTCTTGTGTGACAAAAGTTTTTGTCACACAAGAAAGCTGCTCAATTTATAACTGCGAAACGCAATGTGCCCTGCCACTACTTAAACAGACCAGAGCCAACTTTGATCCTGCTGCGGGATTCGAAATTGGGAATCGAGACAACACAATTGCTTTGAAAAAAATATATATTATACTTAAACATGTGAAGAACCAATTGTATTAATTAGAATTTTCGTTAAAGTAATAGAAACTCCACAAAAAAGTTAGAACACAAGAAGAGTTTGACTTTTATTGAAAATTCTCTCGAAAACGGCTTATTGCGCGCATATGAATCCTGTACCTATTAATAAGTTAATGTCAGTTTAAAAAATTGTATAAATAATTTTTTTTTTTTGTGTATTGTTCTAATGGTAAAAACAAAAAAAAACACAATTTCTAGGCTGTTGAATTGTCTCCGCCGCCAGCGAGTTCTTGTTCCTATGCCCAAGTGAAGCCCTTAACCATTATGATTAGACCAATGGGTTGTAAATGATAAATAGGATGGAGTGAATTAGTAGGGAGGAGCATATTCCGGAAAAATGGGACGGAAAATTCTTTTCACCTTTCTGTTGGTGCACATTTTATTATGTAATAAGCGATTTCTTAACTACCTTCAATTTGTCTATAGTGAGAAACAATTTTGTCTGGTCTGATATTGTATTAAAAGTTACCTGAAAACTGCCGAAGCAAGCTCCCCCTGGAAGAGTGACATAGCACACATAGGGCGGATGTGCTGCAGGCACTGACTCGTAGATGACGAGGGCGCCTCCTCCGCTTGCCGCTCCGCCTCCTCTTGAAGCTTTCACCTGCCAGAACTCTTGGAGCGCTTCCACCACATTCACCGTTGACAGAACACCGTCGGCTGCATTAAAAAATAACTACATCAATACATATCACAAAATCGTAAACGTAAACTATTTGTTCACTTTGTACTTATGTTACTGAATTAAAAAAAAATAATTTAATTTTCGTCTATTTGTCTTTGCACGATAGTCTCAGAAACGGCTTAACCGATTTGTATGCGGTTTTCACTGATGTATTGTAGTAAGCTTTCCGTAACATTTAGTGTTCGTTTCATTCCACACCTCTCACTCACTCCCACGAGAATTCTAATACATATATATGTGATTAAAAATGAACCGCTTTAATTATTTAAAATTTTCACACTCTTATATGTAATATAAGTTATGTTATGTCGACAATAATTACACAAAAAATATATTGTCTATCTATGTATATCACTAATCATTTTATCAGTAATAATCTGTGGAAACACATAAACAGCACACGTGCTGTTACGCAATTGGGGCCTACCAATGCTTACTTGTTTTTCAGATATCACAAAAAAAATATTATGTTGCAATATTCACCTGTTTCGTTTCCAGTAAATCCTGTTATTGGACTTTTTATATAAGAGTTCATTTTGTATGTTAACTGTTTTACGACAAAAAGCGGCAGACAGACAGACGTCCTGCTTAGATTAAGATGGCTGCCGCCTAAATATAAGAAAGTTCCTTGCAAGCGCGCTACCTACCCTGATTTTAAATTTTAATAAACGTGTAATACGAACTTTATTACAAATCCCTTTAAGTTTCTCTTTAAGATTTAAAAAAAATCATTTTTATTAAAAAAAAACATTTTTTGTCGAATTTATTTACTACTGAAATCAACTCGCTTCGCTACGGCGAGCGTGGTCGTGTTATTAGATACTGCTTATACTTTTTTTTTCTAAAATAAAAGTAGCCTAAGTTACTTATTATAACATCGCCTATAATGAGAAATAGAGGCTACCAATGAAAGTCCTATCAAAATCGGTACAGCCGTTTCGAAGATTATCGGGAACGAACAGTTTTTAAAAATAGTTTTTATTTAGTTTGGTAAGTACCGTATACGAGTATACTTTGACATACATTTAGTAAAAGCACTAATTTTGACATTACAAACAGACACTTCAATTTTATTTATTAGTATAGATGAATTTACTGTCATAAAACAGCATTTCGCCTCACTTTCGTAACCATTTGTTGAACCAGCTAAATGTTCTGTTACAGTTTTAGATAACCTTTGACCTATGACGTCGTATGTTAGGTCAATTT
Source organism: Bembecia ichneumoniformis (assembly GCA_910589475.2). Taxonomy (NCBI): domain Eukaryota; kingdom Metazoa; phylum Arthropoda; class Insecta; order Lepidoptera; family Sesiidae; genus Bembecia; species Bembecia ichneumoniformis. The sequence goes on from OU342520.1 coordinate 3,620,873, forward strand.
CACTAATTGGCACCTTAAAGTTTCAGCAGTAAAAGTTAAATTGCTTCGAGGCCATGTGTCCCAACAGTGAACACGTATGTGCGGCTTTTCCTCAAATTTCCGGCTGCAAAGTGAACTACTAATGGGGAATCAACTTGTTGATCCGCTCACTTAAACTGTTTGCTTTCTAATATGATTATTATTAATGAATTATAGTTCCAAGTCTATTTATTTTATAATTAAAAATACCTTTTTTTTTTGCACATTAGCAAAATTTTGTTTAGAAAACCATTCTAAATTATGGTGAATTAGATAACTATGGGGATAATAGATTTGTCAGACAAGCTGACGGTCCATTTGATGTCCACTTGATGGCTGCAAGTGCGCTGCCAACCGTAATACAATCAAGGATAAGAAATTAAGAAGGAACTATGGAATTTCTTACTTCAAAAGATGAGTCTAGTCGATAGTAAAATGCATGCCTTATATTCTTTACAACTTGCATAAATCATTTTCTATATTATATTATATTATATTATATTATATTATATTATATTATATTATATTATATTATATTATATTATATTATATTATATTATATTATATTATATTATATTATATTATATTATATTATATTATATTATATTATATTATATTATATTATATTATATTATATTATATATCTTCTTATTCACTTCAAAAAAAACGTCGGTTTAATTTAATATCTAATGTGGTTTTTCTATTGTTTAGGAAATAGTAAAAAAAAAATTCAAACTAAAATGTGATCCTAAAATATGCCTAGTTGGTTACTTTTTAGAATTTCATAAAAAGCTTTTTAAATTTCGCATACCTTAATCAATTTTCTTTAAATATCTCTAACAGGTATTTCAATTTTAACTACTGGGAACTAACAGCGCTGTTAAAGTTTGTCCTACGTGAGTTGCACTTTGTTTGCTTAAACAATAAGTTAAAGGTTCTTATTGTGCTGTAACAGAAACTAACTCAAGTTACAATTAAGCAGTAACCACAGACACTACGGCACAACTTCGCCCGATAACTTCACTCGTTATAACTAACTTTATGTGATCTTCACACGATCTGCTTTCCTGTACTTATGAGAGTTTAGTAAGAGTGTGTGAATGTGAAACAAAATATGAGTTTATTAACAATAACATCAATGTAATTCACAAGTTTTATTGAAATAATTATAATTTTATTAGTTAAGTCAAGTTAAGTAATAAACTAACTTATCTAACTAATACTATTGGACAATTCCAACAATTGTACCGTAGTGGTACTGCTTTTATATTATTTATTATAAATAAATATATTAATTACACATATCACCTCATTTTCAATTACTCCTTCGTGTTATTTATCTATTTTTAATCAGTTTCTTTTTTAATTTTGACAAACCTTGGTTCGATACTCAATTCAAAATTTTCGTTGTCACAAAATTTTGTCTCCGTCGCGGACAAGCCATTCGGCTTTTGACCGTGTTAGTTTTCGTTTCTAGTATATTTTTTTTTTGTATTTTCAATATAATGTTGCATAGCCGCCTTATGGTGGCATAATAATATGTAATCGGCAGTGGAAGAAAAAAAAATTATAATAAAATAAAGATGGGCGCCAGCTAATTACCTAATAAATAAAACAGTGAAATATATACATAATACTGCCAATTAAGTATTATATTGCCAATTAAGTATGTACAATGGGAACCAAACAACGAAGTGAGAGCGACATCTATTACACAGAAGTGACAATAAAAAAGTTGTTTTCACAACAGATCCTGCCTTAAGCCAACCCAGCGTTGATTAATCACGTTTTAATAAAATTATCTCTAGGCACTGTAGTGTTTAATCGAATTTGTATTATGTCGGGGGAAAAGTCTTTTCGCATATAGTTTGTATAAACTTGTCATAAAATCTCTTTGGCTGAACTACTTGTATCTGGCTAGTTTTGATGACATTAAAAAAGTTACATTTCAAGAAAAGAAACAAATTAGTAAAATGTTGTTTCCAGCTATTTTTCATTTGTTTTTCTTGCTACAAAATGAGTGAATCTAATGAAGAAATTCGATACATTTTAAAATTTTATTACAAAAAAGCCACGAAAAAAAATTGAGTCGTTTATGGACCTAATGCAGTGTCACTAACAGTAACACGAGTTGGTTTAAGCGTTTTCAATCTGGGAATTTTAATGTCAAAGATGCACCTCGCTCTGGTCGCCCTGTTATGGATCGATATTTGGGTGCCACAAGAGCTCATAGAAAGAAAGCTATGAATCGTGTACCTACTCATTTGCGATTTTTGAAGAGATTGATAACTGATGATCACGTACGACAAGAACGTGCGAAAAAAGGTCGTGGTCGAAGGTCGGCCAGGCTTCACAGACTGGGTTAACTCGGGTTAACTCGCAATAAGGTGATGCTGTGTGTATGGTGGGATTGGAAGGGCATTATTCATTATGAGTTTTTACCACCGGGCAGAACCATCGATTCGGATTTGTACTGCTACTTCATTACTGTATATCACTGTACTCACATTCTTATACAAATAAAGTTATACATTATAAAATAAAGTCGCTTTCCGCCTCTGTTTGTTTCTCCGTTAACTTCTTCTAAACCATCCAAAGGATTTTGATATGATTTTCAGTAACGAAAAGAGCGATAAACGAGGAACGTTTGTATACATAATTTGTAGATATTTTTTTTGCATCAGTGTTCAAAAAAATTTTATAGGTTAATTTTAGAGATTGTCGCGACAAAAAAAATATCAAAAAACTTCTACTTCAACACTCATTATCATCAACAGCCTATTATTATATCCCCACTGCAGAGGCACAGGCCTCCCTTCTCAACAAGGGCGTAGGAGCTATATATGCTCCACCGCGCTGGCCTTGTGCGGGTTGGTGGACAGTGGACTCATATCGACATATGCAGGTTTTGATACTATGTTTTCCTTGAGCGTTTGAGAGCAGTCAGTAAATGCACTTAAGTTTTTTTTTAGAAAATAAAAATACCTTTGGCACATGGCATGATCAGGGATCGAACTCAGACTTTTCGACATTATAGGCCGCATCCTTTCCACTGTATATTATTATGTCCATCCTAAAATGCTATTCTAACTATTGGTGAAAGAATTTTTTAAATCGGAGTTGTTTCGGAGATTACAAACAATATAGATTTAATTACTTTACTTACGTTAAACGAATTTTGTTAATACTTTTAGTAAAACAATCTAAATGAGTATAGACAATTAATAGACATTTAAACGCTTTCAAAGCGTATTGCAATCCTCGAATGCAATGCTTGTAAGTTGTTCGCGTGTTTATGAGTCACAGCCAGCCAGTACCGGGTTCAGTCTAAATATAGCCTCGAACGAGTGAACCGACTTGTCTACTAAAAGTGCAAATACTAAGAAATGCATCAACGGTAAGGGTTACTTAATGGGATCATTTCGCGCTATTAAAAATACCTTATGAAACTCATCTTTATTATAACACTAGAGTTACACGCAAAATTTTCTCATTTATTGCTCTTTCCATTACTTTAGAAGAAGTTAGCGAAGAAACACACACAATAGACATTATGGCGGAGAAATAGACATTATGAAGAAACTACTTACGGATTTGTTGGTAGGCAAAACGTATTACTATTTAAATTATTATTGTTTTTTTTTTGTGTGACAAATATTAGTCTAAGATCCCACCGTAATATTCTGCACCTATCTGTTAATTGATCAAAATGTGATTTAAATTAAAGGTTACGCGTGGGGATAGGGTTGCCAGCAAAATTTTGCCTTTACTATAATTGAATCGGTCATTTCAAAAACCTCTAAGTCACATTTCTTCTAACATGCTTTTTTTGCTGAAAATGTTTTCTTAAAGAGAGATACGTATCAAGATAGCATTCTGGAAGAGCATATGCCATTTTATAACAACATTTTTAGATGGCCAACTGCTAATGTTGAAGATAATTCGGATGAGAATGATGGAGAATATGACTATGTACCAAAAAGATATTAAAACATGACAAATTAATACATGTAAAATGATAATAAGATCATTTTTAAGTGTAATTCTCAATTATAAGCAATAAAAAATATGATTACTACTATTGTTTTGTTTAAATTATATACCACTAACCCTATTTCTCGCTAAAACAACATAAGTCAAGAACTGTTTTTCAGGTCTTTTTCAATATTTCTATTAATAAGCTTTAAAGGTTATTCGCTATTTTAATTTTTTACCACTCAAATACTAAATTGAACATAAAAAAGTCCTTTAAAACTCATTTGTTCGTGTTTGAAACAGTTTTTATTGATTTCTGAAAAATTCTAATTAAGTGACTTATGAGGTTTTTGAAATGACCGATTCAATTATTTTTGATGCCTTTTTTTAATAATTGCACTCATTCGTTTGGAAACTATAAGAAGTGCCATAGAAAAGAATTAGTAGAACCATTAGTAAAAATCAATGAACTGGAATGTTATATTATTTCGATGGTAAAAATAGAAAAAATTCAACGTCTGACTAGAAATATATCTATACCTACATACAATAAAATCGTAAACGAGCCGTGTCTGTACATTAAATATTTTTTCAAAAAACAATTTGTACACCTTGTACTTATGTTACCGTGGTCAAAAAATAGTTTTTAGAATTTTTATCTGTTCGTCTGTGCGTTTGTGTACGCTAATCTCAGAACGGCTTTCATTTGAATCGGTTTACAAACAAAAAAGTTACGCGCTATACCGTATAATACGCGTTCGAAGTTCTTATGGGCTTTTGTGTGCCTACACTTTATTTTGGGATCTAATTATCTCAAATTTAATAAAACACACTGCTCCATATTATGTGCACATAACTATATTGTTTTCTTCGTATACAACATTTTATGAAATAAATTAAACGCTATGAAAAACACATCATTTTCTTTTCGTCTTTTTACTTCAACTCATTTTTTCTAACTATGACATTTTCTATATTTCTTTTTAAAAACATTCTAATTTCAACTTTTTAAGTCAGCCAGTATTCAAGTTCAAAATACATTACAGAAGTTGCGGGCTCAGCTAGTGAGCAATAAAAATTAAATAAATTATTTCTCTTATATTTTGATTAAAGATTTTTCTCTTTTTTTTTCACTTCGGGAACATAAGTACAACGTTCTTGGAAAATTATTTAATGTGCAGACACGGCTCGTTTACGACTTTATTATATTTGTATTGATGCAATTTACGATAATAATATGCATGAAAGAAATCATGTATAAAACAAATATTCTTTAAAAACTTTTAATTCAGCGAGAACGAAAACTATTAAAAAAATATAGTAACGTATAAAAATAGCTTTAAACCTTTCGCATTTCATTTGATTAGTCAATTGATCAAGAACTAGTGAACTATTAAAAGTTATAATGATTCTATGATATATTAATGATACTGTATTGAATTTCAACATTAACTTTGAGAAAACTCATTAACCATAGAAGTAAAGATTTGCATATTTATCGCAATATGTTGCGTTTGCATAACGGTGCAGCCAATAAATTATCCCACGTACTCGTCTCCAGGAAGGCTCGCATTTTACAAACTATTCTAACAGCATTCAGTGTTGACGACCCATTCAGTGTCACCAGCACGAGTTAAACCCGCACGCCCGCACTTCGATCACACGCTGGCGACCGCCCACAACTCTGTCCGCATACTATTTCCTTAAACTGAGATTGGGTTCTTACCCATACATAGGAATTACAATCTTACTTTATTCGCAATTTTTTTTACTTACACACGAATATTTTATAGTTTCCGAGCTAATTTTAGCTTTACTTAATTTTTAGTACCTTAAGTATACCTAAATTTAAATTCTAACCAAGTGGCCAGTGTATGTACGTTCAATTCCGGTTATTTGACTAATATTATAAATATGTAAGTTTATAAAAATATCCGGATAATTGGACCAATCCCCTTTGATACCGGTCGGGAAGGGGGCGTGGCTACCATCTATAGGGTGGAACGTTCGAGATTTTCTGCCGGCGCGCACGCTTTTTCCAGAACGTTCCATTGTTAGTTATATGTTGAGTTTATATTTTGAATTATATATATATTTATATTATTTCAAGATTTCATAAAAATCCGTTTAGTGGTTTTGGCGTGATAGAGTAACAAACACATTCATTTTCACTATCTTTAGCATTTATAATATTAAAAGTGGGAAATATAAAAATAAATTGTAAATTATCTTTTAAATATGTATGTAACCTTTGCACGAATAGCTAATGATGCATATTGCGGACGCTAACCGCACTGAAATTTGCATACAATTTTATTTTTTTACTAGTTGGTGCCTGCAACTTCATCGGCGTTGATAAATGAAAAATATAATACCTGAGAAAACATATCATCTTTGTCGCTGAGACGACGGTGGCGCCGATTTTTTTATGTTTTTTGACGATAACTCGGGAACCTAACATTTTTCCAGGATAAAAAGTATCCTATATATTAATCCTGGTAATAAACTATATGTGTGCTAAATTTCATCCCAATTCGTTCAGCCTTTTTGGCGTGATTGAGTAACAAACACACAAACATCTAAACAAACAAACTTTCGCATTTATAATACGTATATTAGTAGGATTAAGGGTTCCCATGTAATTAATGCAAATTTAACTTAGACCAAAGTTCTTAAAAAAGTTATGCAATGCCTACAAGGACCGGGATATCATTTTCACAACGATGATATTGATTCCTACTCGGAGAAATAGGATACACAGGACATAGGTTTCAGTGCAATGCAACGCCATTACTGTTTAATCGCTTATCACCTTTATTGTGTCGTTGGTCTACCTTGCGGTCGTTCAGCGGTTACTTAAGAGTCATTTTAAATAATAAAAGTATTTAATAGCTTGTCACAGCTTATCGTATAACAAGTGCTTCATACTCGAAGGAGTGAATTAAGATCGAATCCACCTGCGATAGGCTTAATCTTCGGTGTCATGAACATTTTATTAGTATAATATTAAACTGCGTCTATAATTGGCTAGGCGAGTTTTATGGTCGATCATAAATGCTGCCTTATAAAGACCAAGATGACCAGTTACAATCTGGAATGGACTTGGCGAATCATTAGGCAAACGTCTTAACGTATTAAATGTTTATATTTTTATTGGCGAATCCTATTTCAAACGTACTTCTTTATTAAATCGAGTATATTATATACTAGCTGAGCCCGCAATTTCGTACGCATGGTATTCGGTATAGCATGTAACTTTTTTGTTTGTAAACCGATTGGAATGAAACAAACACTAAAAATCAATCGATCGAATCGATTAAGTCGTTTCTAAGATTAGAGTGCAAAAACGCACAGACAAAAATTCTAAAAACTATTTTTTTTTACTTCGGTAACATAAGTACAGCGTGTATAAATTGTTTTTTTTTTTTTATATTTAATGTACAGACACGGCTCCTGAATAGAATAGATAAATACCGAACTGCTTCCGGCTTTCACGGATGCAATTTTTTACTGAAAATAGTGAAAACAGCATCAAAATCACTTGGCTGGTTTAGAAGAAGTTAGCGGAGAAATAAGTGAATAGAGTCGGACCGCGACTTTATTTTATAATATTATGTACTATGGAATAAACTTTGGGGTTGCCATTGATGTAGTTATGACAAAATGTTGAAAATTTTAAGCGCCTCGGAATCGCACGGACTTTGAGATCGGACACCGAAAAAACCAATTCAAAATTTTTTTTTTATTTTTTTAATTAATATTAACCGAATGAAGGAAAAGTTACTACATAGTCTTCTGTATTTATATGTATATATAAACGAGTACATATTGTAACATAACGTCGCTGTCCGCTTGTGTGTTTCTCCGCTAAATTCTTCTGAACCACCCAACAGATTTTGTGTATATAATTGTTATATAATTTGTAGATAAAAATGAGTTATAACGCCTGACATTCTTATCGCTGTGACGACGGTGGCGCCGATTTTTTTTTTGTATTTTTAGACAATCCCTCGGTAATCTAACATATTTCCATGGTAAAAAGTTTCCTATATGTTAATCCAGGTAATAAACTATCTGTGTGCCAAATTTTATCCAAATCCGTTCAGCCGTTTTTGCGTTATTGAGGAAGAACCATACAAACTTTCACATTTATAATATTACTAGCCGTTGCATGCGACTCTTAATAAAATACCATGTACTCGTTGGTAATGTAGCTGTCTATAGGTGAAAGAATTTTTAAAATCGGTCCAGTAGTTTTTCAGTTTATTCTTTACAAACATACATACATGCATACATACAAATCTTTTCTCTTTATAATAAAGTATAGGTATACGTATAGATTAATAGGATTAGGATTTGTGAAATATGTAGTCAACAATAAAGAGTTTGTAATACCATTATTAACCAATGTTACCAATACCATTATCAAATATAACATGTAAAGGTGCATAATTTATAACTCTTATTATGAATTAGTAACTATACAATAATATAAATGAACGCCTTCTCTAAAACCAAGCCGAAACAAGCAACCTCAGAGTGCATTGCTGTGCAAGGCTTGTTAGAGTTGCAAACACAATATTTAATTATTTGTAAAATAAAGAAAAGAAATTTTATTTGATGACAAATAAATCTGTTGTCTACATAATATTTTTTAGGCAAATGCCAAAGCACATTTGGCTAATAATTATTATTGCGAAACCCGTTCCCGGCTTGTGGGATGCATTTTTTGTGAAAATCATATACACGAACCTTCTTCGTTTTCCACTAGTAAAAACCGCATCAAAATACGTTGGGTGGTTTTGAAGTTAGCCGAGAAACAGAGAGAGGCGGACAGATGTAGTCGTAGATGTAATAATAGAATGGATGTGATAATTGTTTTTCGTAATAATTGAACAACCACATTAACAAATTTTTATTTAACTTTATTTTGTTTATGACAATTATTAGGTTCATGGAAATTAACGAATTCATATTAGCAAGAAACATTCAAAGTGAGTATAATTAAAATGTTAATTTATCCCACGCACCAAAAAATCTTCAATTATTATTTTCTCGTATTTGCATTATCGTTAGTTCCTTCGGTTGATTATTACCATATTAATTGATTGAAATGAATTCTTTGTTTTTTTGTGAATATAAATTAAGTAAAAATATCTTAGCTTCCATTAAGCGTTTTTTTAAATATAAATATAAATTTAGATCTTGGAAATCAACTCTTAAAGGAATATAAATCATTGAAAGGATTTTTAAAAGTGTGTTGTGTCAAGGATTTTAATCATGCGACTATACTTTCTTATAAATATTTCATATTTTTAATGGAACTGAATAATATTTTCATGTCAAATTCTAGATTTTTGATTTTTTCTATAGTTTTCTCGTCTTCACTAAATTCTCTATGTAATACCTGCCTTTTTTTTGTTATTATATTTTACACCGTACAGTTTTAATTTACAATAATATTAAAGTGTCTGCAAATAGATATACACAGTATATAATATAAGTTCATAATAATTACAAGTATATTACAAGATACAAGTATAGATAGTATGTATATGTTCTAGAAAATTTTCAAAACATTAAAATGTAGATAGAAAAATATTAATATTTTATGTAGTTAAAAACTTGGTAACAAATTTTAAATGATCCAATTCATAAAATTCCGTTGGTACCTATGTGCTGATTCCTTCAATCAGCTGATCCGGATTGACGTCCGGATCAGCTGTGTGAGATGTTCAGCATCATGTAGCTAATAGTTTACTTATCACTACTCAATATAAACAAGAAATAACAGTGGGTATTCACTCTCGAGTTCTTCGAAATGAGTCTAGAAAGGTGCACTGCGAACCAGACTTTCTACTGAGACGTATTTAATTGCGTAAGTCAAAGTGAATAGTTGCAGGATTAAGTTAGTGTGTGGGCCTTGAATACAAACAAAGAACATTGCATTTCGCATAGTAAGTTAGACATAGTTTGCAAATGTCTTCTGACCTCGGTAGACGTCGTCGTAGAGGGGCGCTAGAGCGGCGTCGGGCGCGCCCCAGCGAGACGCCTCGGGGTAGACCATGGGGGCGCGCCGCCCTAACACATCGCAACTAGATCGCGGCTCGCGGCACGTGCGTTTGCGCCGACGTCTGCGCACTGACTGAAGCTAAAGCTCAAAGATGGCTCCGAGACTCCAAGGCGAAGCTCTTCGCTCCGGGCCCCCCCGCGTGCTTCACTTTCGCACGGTTCGCGAACCCGTCGCGTCGCGACACTAGTTTAATTGCAATCCGCCGCCGCTGCAGCCAGAACCGGATTTATTGTCTCCCGCCGCCGATATCACCTAAACTGCGGCGGAAAACCGACCGAGAAATCACAAACTCGACGGTTTTCCGCGAAACGTTAGATGTAACCGGTTATCTGTAACGCACTAAGCGTTGTCAAGTTTCGACTGTATTCGCTGCACTAGTTGTGCGCGTTAGATAGATCGCACGCGCACAGCTGCAGCCCCGTATGAAAGACATCAACGCGCGCTCTCTACTAAGTGCGCCTATCTTTTATAAAACGCATAATTAATTTGCTTTCGATATATATTATACTTATATAACGATTATACTTTCTCACATATAATTTAATAATTTATGTATAATAATAAGTGCTCATATTTGCATTATTGGTTTTCGTCTGGCGGATGTTAGAGCCCACCTACCTATTCCCTCTTAACTTTATTCTTTGTCCTATTAACGTAGGCTGCGCACTTGTAGCACCTGTGGCGTTGCTTGTGTTAATAGGCGATAGTAGCCATCTACCATCAAGTGGACCGTCAGCCTGCCTGCCGACCTTTACAAAAAGCGAGAGAAACTTTTCATTTTTCAACGGTTAAACCATGGTCGCTTGAATTTTTTGAGGACATAGATTGATCTCTGGGGATGAAATTTGAGAAAAAATAATAATTAATTATTTGCATTTATAGAAAAGTCATTTAATATTCAATTCGAATAGGTCCAATTTCATGTAAAGTATAAGTAAAATGTAAGTTAGGTAAGTCAATGTGTTAAGTGTAAAGATTAAATGGATTTTTAAACATGAATTGAAATTAAACAAGTGCAATACGAATAGTTTTGCATTGAAGTTCGCTATACTGTTGTGACATTGATAACAAGAAGGCTTGTAAACTATTAGATTAGTGTAGAAAGGTCCCACCAAGTGTCAACGGGAGCCAGGAGCGGTGAACTATGCAGAGTTGCAAGAACCATTGGGCGATGAAAGGGAACGGGATGTGGGCGAAGGGGCTCGCGGGAGGGGGAAGGAGAGCCGAAGAGGGGAGGGCGGCGGGGGGCTTCGACGACGACGCAACCAGTTTATATTTTAAATTCGCGATAAAAAATTCTGCAGCGGCACCACGGCAGCGGTGTCATTAGCCGCGCAATAACAATAAACAACACTAAGTATGGAAAGTAGAGGATGTATCAAATTGTTATCCAGAAATCCAAAGTTTATAGGTGATTTTGTCCAAAAAAAAAAAACCTGGTGTATAATGATTTCAGCCATCCTCTAACTTCAACGTGACAGTTGCCATATTGCGTTTACAGCGAAAATATCTATTGCAAGCCACTATTAAATAAAAAAAACAACTTTTTTCGGTTTACAAAACAGCATACAAGAAAGTTAAAAAAGTATCGATTAGATGGAAAATAAACAGATAGTAAAAATATAACTATTAAAAAACGATCAAAGTGCTAACACAAAGAACAAAAAATAAAATTGAAAAAAAAATTAATAATACGGTATGAGTATTGCCTACTACAAAGTTGTTTTTAAGCCTAACCTTCAAAGAGACCAAATAATCCGAAAAATGTCGAAATTCTTTTATCTAGACTTCTAGAGCAAAAGTTGATAGCTTTTGCTCTAAACATCGTCTGCGTCCCCTTTTCTTTTTCTTTGAAACATTTATTCAATCATTATTGGTCATATTTTTGTTTATATTTTTGTAAGGCATATTTTTTTTATTTAGGTAAATCATCCCTGGGGAACAGTACTTACTCTTTTTTCAAGATATTTTTTTTCTTGATGATGAGGTAATTATGTCATTTTTTGCGTCTTTAATATTGAAAAGAAAAATAGTTTTGTAAATGATTATTTTTACTGTTTTTTTACCGGTTGACATCACGCTGAGAATATGTCGCATCTTCGAGGATTACGGTTTCTCAGACACGCAGATTATTTCTACTATATAAATCTACTCGTTGAAGTAGAAGTTGCTCAAAGGTGCAGCAATTTGAACCGATATCGTACCCGGGAAAGCCTTCGTAAATAACATGTGATATCAACGCCTAAAATGAGAAATACGCGACTATTATACCGTTATTACTATTAAATTTATAAACTGTAGATTTGTATCGAAGTAAGTACAGTATATTTTTTCATTTGAGTTAAATGTTAATCTTATTTGCTAAGTATTTAAATTATAATGGGAAAGTTTGTGAGAATGGATGTATGAATATTTGTCACTCTTTCACGTAAAAACTATTGAACGGATTTCGATGAAATTTGGCACACAGATAGTTTATAGCATAGAGGACACTTTTTATCCTGGAAAAATGTTAGGTTCCCTAAGGATCGTTTAAAAATTATAAAAAATTGGGCGCCACCGTCGTCACGGTTATAACGATGTCAGGCGTTTTTAACTCATATATGTATTTACATTTTCAACGCGTACAAAGTCGCGGGCACAGCTAGTATATAAATAAATTTTATTTTATTTTATTAATTTTGGTTAGACCGTGTTACACCGCGCCACCTAGTCTTATAGTTATTATGGGTGCTAGACAACTGATAAATATACATACGTAGAAGTAAATATACATAAAAAGGAATATACATAAATAAGATTAACATAATAATAATGTCTAAATATATACATAAAAAAGACCCATACAAAAACAAACAGGCATATAAATGTTTTGAGCGGGGATCGAACCCGCGGCTTCTGCCACAGCAGGTAGAACTGTCAACCCTGAGTCAATCAATTACCAAATAACATTTAATTTTAAGAAATCTAAATAATTTTCTTTTAAATATAATAAGTATAACATAACACACTTCAATTTGAATAGGAACAAATTAAGTGGTTCAAATCAACCAATTGATAGATAACTTGTAGACTTCTTGAAAACTTTGGAATACCTACTTACTTTAAGTTCACTAGTTGCATTAGTGACACAAGGTTATTTTTTTTTACTTTTAACAACTTAGATAAAGTATTTTTGACTTTAAAGTATCGATCGAAAACGACGAGATCACATACTGTGCTCTCTGATTTCTATCGCGTTAGTTCCGAGCCCCCCTTACCCCGCCTGCATTTATTAATCTTATTCGGAGAAATCGGCGCATCAAAACTTCCCCTCCTCACCTTTCCCGTCCTACCGTTCACTCACCGCGCGACATCGAACAATGTTACCCAATGATACATAAGTATGTCTCTTTATACCTCCTGAAATATGTTGGATCTTCACTTTATACTTATATATGTATCATACTATGTTTTATGTCTACTATATATAAAACTAGGTGCTCGCGAGTTCGTCCGCAATAAAATATTAAGAAAATATTTTAACGCCTACAAAATATATGAGAAATTATTATTCATTATTGCTTATATAGTTTTGCCAGGCATTGGATTTATATCCCATTGTCTGTAGTGAGTAAACTCTGAAACTTAATCAGATAAACAGCTCATTGGCAGCAAAGCAGATAAGAGCCTTCGACCCACTAAGCTAAAATTAAAATCAAATTGCACCTTGGTTGGTACTATATAGGTAAGGTACTCTTAATTAAAGGTAAGTTAACTCTTAATTTTCAATTGTAGGTATAGGTAGTACTAGGCTTGTATTATGGGAGCCACACAACGAGATGGCTGTGAAACAAAATATGAAAACTTAAAAAAAAAATGTTTCTAATCTATTTAGAGAGATAAAAGTAAGAGAAAGGTCATTTATATTATAGGTAAATGAAATTCTGAGTTAGATTAAGTCACCTGGAATTTTTATGATAAATGATAAATCATAAAAGAGTTTCCTGTTACTAAGCTGACGTACTTTTGGATTATACATAAATTGTTTCTCTTGGTTTTCACGTATAAATTATAGATATTATATTATTATCACGCCGAGAAAATTTTTCTTGTAAATCTCATACATATAAGAAATATAACTACATAATTAGTTAGACTAAAATAGCGACCCGGCTCCAGGTTTGTTCCTCGTATACCACTTTTTCCATTAATGAGAATCGTTTAGAGAAGTTAGCGGAGAAACTCGTCATCGTATGTCAGCAGCGCCTAACATACGACGACGTGGTTAAATTTGCTTATCAATTGCTCAAATCTTTTAAAATCAGCCTAATCCTAGGCAAATACGGCGTTTTTTTCTGGTTCCGCTAATTTCAACTATTTTAACTAATTATAACTAATTTTTTTCGAAATTCCTTCGTTTGTTCTAGTCGTGAGATAATTTTTTTTCTATTGTCTTTTGCAAAATCAAATCTCTTTTGTAATGAATGATTTCCATTCATAGGTAGGTAGTGTACTTATTTTCTACATTTAATACAGAGTTAATTACTTTTCATACTTTTCATACAGAGTTAACACCTACTAGGTGGCAATAATTGCTTAAATTTGAACTAAACAAGCCCACGTACCGGAATTTCCTGAAAATTGTTTAGGATGGCCAATATTCTAAGGTGGCTTTTCTGTATCAATTTCAGGGGTTCTTTGATTTACTTTTTTTACCCTCGAGGTAAATTTGGTTATCCAAAAAGAATCGGAAGACTTATCTTCCATACGTCGATGAGCCAAGCATAAAGGGCCGCGCGAATCCGCCTGCTCTGCCCGAGGATCAGCTACATAGACATCCCTGCAGAGCATCAGCAGAGCGTCCCGCCGCTCTTCGGTGGTCCTCCTCGCCATCGACACCCAAGTTTGGCAAATTAATTTTTTTTTAGATATATTAGTTACATACGGGCAATCAGAATAGGTTATTTTTTTATCACGTCGACGGCTCTCCTTCGGTGGCAAGGTCCTTGAATTTTTTTTTTTAATAGTAATAACGTTCTTTTTTTATTTTGTATACGCAACTTTTTTTTTTCTATGTTTTGTAATCTGTGATTTTTTTTACTTTTATTAAATTGTCTTTTGTTTCTTATTTTTTTAATTTTATTTTTCTCCTTTTTTTATTATTGTGCCCCTGTCCGTCACCATCAGTGACGGAAAAAGGCGTAACCAATACCTTTTGTAAGTCGTTTCGTTATTAATAAAAATAACCGTCGATACCTAGATTGGCTGCTCAGTATGCCGTTCAGCCACATCAGCCAGCATATAACAATAAACTCAGTCAGTCATAGCCTGGCAAGACCTCGACGCCAGGCTTACCTACAACCTTACTCTGATTTATGGGCCATAATTTTAATTTTGTGCACAGGCTTATGTCGCAAGATTATTTAGAGAATAATAACATGATATTAGTAATATAGTACTTATATAATAATTTAATTGTGTATTTCGCTTGCTATTTTTATAAATACATTATTGTTCTCTGACTTCATTGTCTGTTATAACCTTATTTTTGCTCCCTTTTTTATATATTGTACAAACTTAAAACAAGCAATTTTCTGTATGTTAAGAATTTTTTTTTATCTGTAAATGAAACATACTGTGGATTTTGAATAAATGAAGTAAAAATTGCCAGCTTGGAAGCTGGAGAGAACCTTCCACAGTACGTTTACATTGTCGTCAGCTAATTCCTGGCATACTCGCCTGGCATGCACTGCAATGTCCTGCAAAGTCCGTGACACTTCTTATGTAGTTGACTCAACCCGCCATGTCAAATGACGTTATATCTAATGTTACGACGTTGACATTTAGTATATACTACATTCCTCAGAGACCACAGAAGATCCGTGTTTGTGCTGTCGATAGATGGAGGTGTCCGTGTTTGTGATACAGATTATAGGAGTTATTTTCATACGTTACAACTTACGGGGTGAGTCGGAAATTCATTCTGGTTTGGATATGGCAAGCAGTGGTAAGGCACACTACGTTTCGCAGTCATTTAGGCAACCCGTCTGGCAGCAGTAACCATTTCCTTACAGAAAACAACCGTGAAATAACAGTATGTGTGCTGGTTGTGTTTCGGTGAGTGAGTAAGGAATGCCTATGAAACCGAAGCGCATTTGTCTATCCCTTCTCCTTAACGCTAAATAATCGCAGTTGCAGCAACTGTGGCTTGCTTGTGCTATAGGCGACGATGGCCACATACTATTAAGTGTACCGTCAACTCGCCTGACGACATTTACATAAAAAAATAGTTATATAGCATCTAAGTTGGGTATGGGTATAAAGATCTCATGATCTTACAAACACCATAGACGAGTCATCTGATTGTTTACTATCATTATTAAATTACTTAGTGTTGATGAATTGAACTTAAATACTGGCTGCAACTAAATTGGTTTGATTTTCAAATATCGAAAAAGAAGAAAAAATAGACTTTCCTTTTTTTTTTATTTTACGTGTAAAAAATAGAGAATGTATTGAGAGAACAAAAGAATATCATGTTGGATAGTTTTTGATTTGTATTTTCATGTAGTGAATGTTTTTAAAACTATTTTATAATGGATTGGTGAATGTTTCAAAGAATATATATGCACATAATTTGAAGGAAGTTTTATTGATAAAGTTTAATTGGATCCCAAAGGTATGAGAAAAGATTTAAATTACAAGGATAACTACAATGTCAAATAAACCAAAATAATAAGACTAAGTACCCCCAGCATGATTAAACAAGAAATGTTTTACAGGATCAAATATTATATTTGTTGTATAGAATACAAATTGTAACTGTGTGGGCATAAAACGCAAAGCAATGTGGATCTGTGACTCATGCGCGTCTGGTCCGGTGTCTATATTTAAATAATCACCAAACGTTCGCAATCAGTTCTGTCTCCACTCCACAGCCGCACGGTTCAATGTCCCTGATGACCGACTATAAACTAATATATAAGTTGATTAGGACGTCGCCATAAAAAATGCGACCACGCGAACCACTTCATTTGCAAATTTGCTTTAGATTTTATATTTTCATAATTGATTATTACTTTAAAATTCTAATCGAAGTTCGATTTTGTACTCAATGGTAATAAAATATAGAAAGAATGCTATAAATTTAAATACATATTTAGAGCACATTGTCACTGCGGATTTGAGAGATGATCTTGACTTGGACGAGCGCAAGGCATTGTCAGTACGTTCTAACATGTTGGTCGCAGATTTGCTAGTTGTAATAATCAAGTTAAAATTACATTTTTAAAGGCATTCTGCCAAGTGTTTTACAAGGGCAGTTTGTGGGTGACTTATACACAAAAGAGCGTACAATGCTCTGCACATCCAGTATAATAATAATTCCTTCACAATGCTATAGAGGCCGCCCCGCTATTCTATTGCGACTGAAATGTTTGCCCAAAATTGTACTGTTGATTTTTTTGAGATAAAAAGAAAGAGGGTGGCATCCATGTCGCACATGATGCGTAACAGTAGGTACTAATAACATTCTGAAAACAATTTAATACATTTGATAAAACACAAATGTTCTGTTTCTTTTCAAGAGAATCTTTATGAAATGTTAAAACTGTCGTTTAAATTAACAGTGATTAACAGCGGATTGATTGACTTCACATTCTAAGAATTCTTCTTTGGCGTATGCAAGTTTCCTCACGATGTTTTCCTTCGCCATTTGAAAGCACTTAAGTTTTTAGAAAAAACCCATTGGTACATGACGTGACAGGGATTCGAATTCGGACCTCTCGACATGATAGGCCGCTTCTATCTCACTGCGCCACAGACGCTCTCTGTTATACATATATTATAAGCTAAATATTCAGTATTTTATGATTGATGAGTTAAGGTGAACATGACAGACAAGCAATTCAGTTCAGAAACGGTTGAAAAAGCCTCAGGAATCACGGATTGAATAGTACTAAACTAATAGAGCTTTTAAAGTGAACTATTCACTACCTGAACTATACGCAGTGCTTCTAGGTTCATTGTAATTACAGTAGAGTGACTGTATTTTTTTACTATATAAGCACATACTGCTAACAATGAAATACAGTGTAATTTCAAAGCTGTAATTTTTTTGCGTAAAACCATAATCTTTAGATGATCAACTATGTAGTTAGAGTGAGTGTTTAATTCTTTCAGTGAAATAAACAACATTAAAATCAAACAACGATCTGATAACTAATTACAAGCTTTTCGTCGAAACTCAGAAAGTTGTGTCAATTTTACTCCAATGAAAGAAACTTATTTCTAAGACGACTGCAAAGATATACGAGAACCATAAGCAGATTATTTTAGAATGATACTGTTACGTCCCATGTTCTGGAAAAAGCGTTCGCGCCAGCCGAAAGTCTCGAACGTTCCACCTTATCGATGGTACCCACGCCCCTTCCCGACTAGTGTCAAAGGAAATTGGTCCTTATGTTTACAACATGGAGTTTACATTTCAACATAAATAGCATTCCCGACTTTCATGTTTTGTTTACATTTTCTGGTAAATTTGAAATACATCGAGGCGTTTGGCGCCAAGTATAAATAAGAGTGTGGCCGGTCAAGAGTAGTTAGTGATGCGACAACCAGCGATACGAAAGTGACTCTTCGGAGCTTTTGCGAAGTTACCTGCGACAGTGAACCGGCGACACATTAAGGGAATCATTGACGACTTTTGGCAAGTTTAACGGTTTCATCGGACAAGTTTGGTAATTTTGGCAGTCATCTTGGTTGTGAAAATAAATCATTCCTTTCGCCCTTACACGGCATTTTAACTCACCCCGCACGTAACATAACATTACATTTAAAAATTCACCAACTTTTCCAATCATTGATTGAAATAAAATTTTGCTGTAATTTCACTTGTATTTGAAATTTTGTTTTACTGTATTTTTTTTAATGTTAAGATCCACGTGATGGTAGGTGGCTACCGTCGCCTATAACACAAACAACGCCAAAGTTGCTGCAAGTGCCCTGCTGACTACAGTAGGATTAAGGGATTAGGAGGGGATAGGGAAATGAGCTCTGGCATCCCTTACTCACTCACCGAAACACAGCAGCACACGTGCTGTTATTTCACGATAGTCTTCTGTAAGGGGATGGTTACTGCCGCCAGACGGGCTGCCCAAATGACTGCGAAACGCAGTGTGCCTTAAGCTGCCACTACTATTTTCGAGAAAATTTACAATCAGATGTATTTTTGTATAGTAAAGCTAAATTACAGGCATCACTGCAATTTATTAGCTTTTCCGATCTGGAATGGACTGGAACTGTGGAAGTGTGGACGCAAAGCACTGGTTGGACTCTACGTAGCTTAGATATTATTGATCTAAGCTACGCAGCGATCTTTTTAAAAGGACCGAGCAGAGCAGGCACATAGTCGTTTAATCGAAAAGCATTTATTTAAAAGCGTTTTTTAAAATAAGCACACACACGTTCATTTTTATAAATATTTTTTTTATAACGTTATTGCTTTTTTCTAAACGCAAGCTTGCTCGGGCGGTATAAAATGAACTCACTCATAAAGTAGTCATAAGTCACGTCACGTAATAATTTTATTTAATGCTAATAGATGGCACCTCATTGATCAATAGATGAAAGAAAAGCCTTAAATTTTTACGCGATAACATTGAAAGTTGTTTGCGAATTGATTTTTCGATGTAATTTAAACGTTTAAAATAGTGGAACTTCTTATGTTATTCAGATAAATTTAAAAAGGAAATGTTTCTCATCTGCTTATTTCAATGCGCTTTCATTGTTCGTGTGTTCCTAGTTAAAGTTTTGTTTTGGTAATATAATAAATGATAAGTTCTTAAGCAGGATGGGGCTACTGGGTGTTCATTCTTGCAGAGGACTGCAGAGAATTCTTCATCAGCCTCCACAAGCCACACTTGCGGTACTCTGCCAGGCCATTCTTCCCCGCTGTCGAGCTCCATCTCTGCCTATAGGATTATAAGCAAGTCTTTTTGGTACGGTGGAGCTAGAAAACTATCAATTCTTCATTATGCTTTCATAGAACTATGAAAGCATTTTGCGGTGCCAATTGTGCAATGTTGTTCTGGTTGTCCTGAACAAATATAATTCGACTTAAATATCTTAGAGGCAGTACAAACTAATGTTGAAGTAGTCATCTCTGTAGACAAAGGGGTGCCTATGAAACATATTATTAATTTATTGCAAATTTTATTTTGTTATAAAATGTGACTGAAACTTGTCACAAGTCAACACAAAAGACTAAAATAAGTGTCAAGATCAGAGCTCACTATAATAGCAAAGTCTTGCTATAATAGCAAAGTCAATTAAAGGACTAGAACAAAAAATTTGGGATGCTGTTGGTCCACTTTATAGTAAAGGCTGCCCTTGCTTATTAACACAAAAAACGCCATAGGTGCTGCATTTGCACTGTAGACCTCAATAAAATAAAAGGTAAGGAGGAAATAGTGAAATAGGCTTTGAGCATTCCTTACTCATTCACCAAAAGAGAACATCACACAATGCTCTCCTTACAGGAGTAAGAGGGTTGTTGTTGCCATCAGAACAGGTTGCCCAAATTACGATTATAAAGTAATGTGCCCTGTTTTTTGTATACATACTTAGGTTTTGTTTATACATTGTAGACAACATTTTCTAAAGCTTGAATCAAAATCTAAATGTCCTTGCTTTGAGAAAGGTTAGGAGCAACATAAACTATTATTCCATGTAAGTAAGATAATAAAGATGCAATAATTATTATTAAAAGAAAGGCAAAGGAAAACAATCGGATTCTATAAACCATGTTTAATGAACCCTTAGTAGAACCATGTTTAAAGAAAATCATTGATTTTTTTATTCAATTCTAAAAATCTATAATAAAAAACCTGTTTATTTTTAATTACACTGACATATAAAAGGAGAATGGAACAACCTAATGAGCTGGCGGTGAATAATTATCAGAAGAGGCTCTCCTCGCTGGAGGGCACATTCCTAAGTGCCATTCTTCTTAATCTGCTTAGTTTTGCAGATTGCAGAGATAAAAAAAATACGTTGACAACAGGATTTTACCGTCACATTCACATCAATTCTATGTTATTGTTACACTATGTTCAACGAAAATAATCTATTGGTAGTGATTATTGACTTGGATCACATATGAGCCGTGAGTGTGTAAGTAAATGGCATTACACTCATGAAACATACGTAAATTATTTATTGGACAAAAAACGTGTTAACTAACACATTCCTTTTATATTGACATTATTTTGTAATCATATGTAGTACCTATTGAAAATTGTCACATATTGTCACAATTTCATTGAAATTCCAATCATAAGAACTATACATAATCTGGATTTTAAAAACAATAACTAGTATAGATAAAATACCACTTATACTGGTTAAGTAGTATTTTATTTATCTATGCTTATATTTCTACAATTAGTTTATATTAAAGAGCATCTATGTAATTATTTTTACAATTTTTGTAAAGTAGATACGTTTTAAGATGATTCCTTTACCAAATTATAATCACTGCGTTAATTTTTCGTATATAACAAACTTATAACAAAAACAACGAAAATGTTTTATTTCTTATTTACACAACTTGCTACACACTTTAGAGGTTATGTCATTTGGCAGGCGCTGGGGCCGTAGGTGCTTTCGCAACTCGTTGCTGAGCCGCAGACAGCTGAGGTGTATCCGTCGCTAGTGCTCGGAGTTGCTGTTCAGCAGCAGCGTTAACCATCTTAGTTACGTTCGCTTTCATCTTATTGCGTTCAACTGCTGTGGCCTTACTTGGCACGGGAGCATTGCTGCGTTTCGTAATAGCCTTCCCTTTCGATTTCTTCACTTTTGTGCCAGGCGGTAGTTTACTTTTAACTTTTAATTTACCTTGCGCCATTTGTTTGTACTAAATAATTGCTTGTAAATATCATACAACAACAAAATATTTAAACGCGTGGTATTTTGTTTTGATTGTTTTCTTTCAATGACGTAGAAGAAGAGACGTATTTAACTCAGACAGAGTATAGTATATGGTATATAGGGTTCTGTGCATTAACCAATGTTGGCATCAGTTTAATTGGCTCTCCACCAAATTTAACTTGAAAACTACTGACAAAAAGTTATACCCTAATCTGATTATAGATAATTTTCCATTAAATAAATGTTCATTAAGAAAGGAAACAATAGGCTAATTATTCGTCTTTATTATTCAATAAATGTATTTTAATAGAAAATAATCATTAGAAATTAGTAAAAAAAATGACATGTCAATGTCAAACATCTTTAGGTGATTTACTTTTTTCGGGGCCATCTGTTTCAGATCGGTAAGATTCTTTAATACCGGTTTGTTTGACAACGTATATCTGAATATTATAATCGACTCGACTCCTTAAAATCATACCACAATTATTGTCATTTTGCTACTTGACCATGAGGCAATAACTCGCGAAAAGAATGCGACACACTGAGTTCATAGAGTTGAATTCAATGACTAGTTTTGTTGGTTTCGTTATCGTGATTAGTAATAAAGTACATACAACTAAAAACAATATAAGGGGAATTCCCTCGAACCTCGAGCAGAATGGATTATCTGGCGTCATCATATCAGTACTACCAGTGCTGTCCAGTGTTATAAATTCTTCTTCTAAACCAGCCAACTAGTTCTTCTAACCAGCTTTTAATGTGGGTAATGATTCTGAACAGTATCCACTAAAAGCAATATTTCTCCACTGAAAGGAGATCGAAATCACCAGTTAGTGGAAAATTCACTATGTTGGTAACACTGGCTATAACTTGTTAGGTACAGACTAATACAACATCTTTGACTTGTATAGTTTAACTTTGATGTGTTGCAGACGTCACAGATAATAAAAATGATTGAAAAATGACATAAAAGTTTTTCGTTAAATTCATAGCTTGGTTGGAATTATTTTTAAGACAAACAAAAAAATATTAGTAGCTTTCAAGCATAGAAGTAGGAATAATATATTGTCTATTATATTATTCCTACTACTATGCTTTCAAGTCTAGTTTGTTCAAATTCCTTTATTTTTCGAAATTGTTAACATTTTACCAATATAAGTTGAATATATAGGTTAATATAAGATATAATAATATAAGATGATATATAGGTTTGTATACCAAACTGAAACGACGTGTTCAGCTTTAATTGGCAAGCACACTGGACCATTAATGTTGAGTGTTAATGCTAATAAACGTTAAGTGTGCTAAGCTGTTGCTGAAGTAAATAAATAAAGTCTATTCTTATTCATGCACAGAATACAGAAGGCGCATTCAATTTTTGTATGCTGATCTGTGTCTGTGTCCAATAAAAAGATGGACGCGTCCATTTGATAATATTTTGGAAGGTAAAAGTAATAAATAAATATGTGGAAAGCCATCTTGTACATTTAAATTTGATGTAATCCTATTTGTGCAAGTAAGCATGTTAAAATACCCTAAATTAAAGTATTTACCTAGCTATCTTCTTGGTTCAATTCATCAGCTTTATGTCACTATAGCGGGTCCTGGTTAGTACCCACTGTAGATGATTTAAATACTTATTATTATGGTATCTCTATTATTATTATGTCTAAAAGCTTGTCAAACATGTCTTAAATCATGGCTTCAATAAATATATTTTTATTTATTATAGTAACTATAACCAATAGATCAATTTTAGTGTAATATCTCTAATATAGGTATACCTAAGTGATAAATTTATCAGTTAGCATCCAAGAATCCAAGATTTTGCTTAAAAATTTACAGTACCTGTCTTTCTTTGAAGTTTTTTAAGTTGTCAGTATTGTTGTCTGTATACCGGAACAGAGTGTGTCCTGTGGCTCTAGCATGAGTTTACGATACTACACTCGCTAGCGAGAGCGTAAAACATTTATATGGAAAATTGATAATTTGACATTGACAGTTCACGATTTCCCATACAAAATTTTTACGTTCTCGCTAGCAAGTGTAGTATCGTAAACTCATACTAGAGCCTCTGTATACCGCTCGCTGTCTTGAACAGAGGCTCTAGTATGAGTTTACGATACTACACCAATTCTACACTCGCTAGCGAGAACGTAAAACTTTTGTATGGAAAATTGTGAACTGTCAATGTCAAATTATCAATTTTCCATATAAATGTTTTACGCTCTCGCTAGCGAGTGTAGTATCGTAAACTCATGCTAGAGCCACTGAGGCTCTAGTATGAGTTTACGATACTACACCAATACTACACTCGCTAGCGAGAACGTAAAACTTTTGTATGGGAAATCGTGAACTGTCAATGTCAAATTGTCAATTTTCCATATAAATGTTTTACGCTCTCGCTAGCGAGTGTAGTATCGTAAACTCATGCTAGAGCCACTGAGCATTTTGTGTAACGACAGTAACGAACTCTTTACAGAAGACCACCGAGAAATAACTGCTCGTGTATTTTGTGTTTTGGGAATCGGAGTCCATTACCCATTCCCAAACTCTTCCCTTCATTTATGCTATAAAGGTCGGTAGCGCACTTGTATCAGTATGCGTACGTAGGCACCTTATATCAAGTGGACTAAAATCCTAGGCTATTTCATTATTTGATTATCCATACTAATATTAAGTATAAATGCGAAAGTAGCTTTGTCTGTCTGTCTGTTACCTTTTCACACCTTAACTACTCGCGTCCGAAATATGAAATTTTGCATAATAACATAATTATACAGAAAAAAGTATTGTTCCCAAGGGATCACCTAAAAATAGCAATCCAAAGTTCGAAAAATTATAACAGCAATTAATATGTCAGGCGTTTTATTTTTCATTAAGTATTTTGTCATTTATATTTTTTATTTTTCAATGCGGACTAAGACGCGGACACCGGCTAATCTGTATATATAAAAATGAATCCCCATTTCCCTTGGTCACGGCATCACGCGTGAACGGGTAGATCGATTTTAATTCGGTTTTACTAATGAAAAGAGGGATAAATGTTCTTATATATAAAAATTGAATCCCGGGCGAAGCCGGGGGCGGGTCGCTAGTTATTCATAAATAAGACGTTAGTGGTCGGTTGTCCGCAAAATTTTAGCGACGATTAGGATTCTATGCATAACTGCTGAATGCGATAAGAAGGTCAGAGGTTAGGTGAGTAAATAAAATAATAAATATAAGATCTATAAGACTTTTATTCATAAATCGATTGTTGCAGTATATGAATTAAATTTCAAGTTAAGAAATATACACATAGTATCTAAATATATTTTATGTACAGATAGAAAAGTAGATAAGTATAATTAACTAATCAGCCACGACAGACTCGTGTCGACGCGGCGAGAGTGCAGACGACTGACAAGAAGCAGTGCTAGGACGAGGACACACCTCGCCGTAAAACGTATAGAAAAATAGATAAATCGCTCAAAAACGTCAGACTCAGTCGGAAAATAGAAGAGTTAGGGCGGGCGGGTACTAAACGCATCCATCCTATAGAGAACAAATCAGATTCTCTCATGCGTATTCCGTATCCGTTGACAGGGATCGCTCCGGTGAGCGACGTCTGCCGCTTTCTGGGGCTGCTGGTTCCCCAGCATGCGCTTGCGCATATGCCAAGCTCTTCTGATAGCTAAATAATTGACGTTCCAACGAATCATTCTCCGCTTGTAGAGCAGCTATTTCACGCCTGGAATTATGAAAGTATATAATCTTACAAAATATTATTTTTTATCATTACTGCGTTATGTGTGGCTGTTAATGATTTAAATTTTAGATATATTACGTGTAATTTAGGAATGCCTGCATTGCAGTTGAGAGTAACATATTGTAACTTCGAAATTATTTTTTTGTTATCTGCTTGACAGCAAAATAATTCAAATTTTACACTAATTACATACATAAATAAGCTGTAGAAGTACCTCATTTGATGTGCGTGTTTACGACACAGATCGTCGTAAATGTGGTATGTCGCCTGGAAGAGTAAATATGTTTCTCCCCATTCAAGACGAACGCGGAGATCACCACCAGGAGATATAAAGGGGCAGCCGGCCCTTGATATATCTTCTACTCGCAGCACAGTCTCCATCATAAGGCCTTCATCGGCGCTTTCTTGGGCATAGTAATGAGCGAACGGCACCCCCGGCAACTCTTCAGCGTCCTGTTCCTCGGGTCCCGAAGTCGATTTAATCAGCCACGCCGACCAGCTTACGAATCGCAAGTGATTTCGCGGCACATGGTGGACATCTCGGTACAGCATGTGCAGACGTACCGTATCCGAGTGGGTATCGCATCGAATGGCCCATGCTTGCTTATCACGATCGTAACAGGTGGCTGTTCTTCCGGCGACTGGCACCGCTATTTCAGCAAGCGCTCGCGCCCACATCAACTCCACTGTGACGCGTAAAGCTTTGTGCAGACGCGCGGGCGGTCGAGGTGTCCAGGAAGGCATGCGACCTTCGACATCGCACACGTATTCCAAAGCGCCGGACTGCAATCTACGCTCGCCTTCTCCGATGGATAGAGCGAACCGGACGCGACATTTTTGGCCTTCTCCCGACAATCGGACCAATCGCAAGGCCAACGGTTCTTTACCGCTCCCGCTCGCAGAGACAGACCAGTCAAAACCGGCGAACGCTATTGGTGGAGTGTCGAGACGAGGTGTCCTCAATTCACAGGAGTACAACGTGCGCACTCGCGACATACTGAGCTCCAGTTGAAACTCGCCACGGGAGTCGGCGAACTTAGTGTTAAGTTCAGCCATGGAGACGCAGCGGCCTCGTCCCTGAGCAGCGCAACCGGCGCTAAACCGCACTTGTTTCCCAGAGAAGGCTTCATTAGCGGTGAAATGATCACGACTGAGTAAAGTGAAGGTAAAGTCGACGTAAACTCGCATCCCCTCACACGAGCCGCGCCACACGAGGTATACACCTGCGTAAAGATACTTAATGTCAATGCAGAAATAGATTTTAGTAAAGATTTAAAGAGCACAAGGCACATTAGATACAAATGCTCCATAGATCCACATGAGTATAGATATGAACCCACCAGGGAAAATGATGGATATCATGTTTCGTGTTATCATTTCATACAATTTAAAAGATCATTTTACGTCTTATACAGCTAACCGATAATCGGAACAAAAGAAATTAGTCAGTAAAGTACTAGCTTAGCTAGTATTACTTCAGAAAGATATAGCACAGATTATAGCCACGAATATTATTATCATAATAATGTTATTAGAATTCACTAGATGGCGCTAGTGGTTCGTTATGTGAAGTTACCTTCTAGAAAGCAAATTTTAACTAGATGTCGCCTTACATAATTTAAACTAGACAAAGGTATCATTGGGTTATTCTTCATACATTTTAGTATGAGTTGTTGAAAAAAATCCCTTAAGTTTTTTGTGACAGTCCCATCAGCGGTTTTAGTATCAATTAAAAGCGACTACATGAGCAATCGTACAGTTACTTATTTCCGGCACTTTCAATAATTTAAATCACATTCTTCCTGGGGTGTTTACGCGTAGTACATAATTTGTCGCACCTATAGCCGTGTCCGTTCGACTGAAGGCAACGGCCCATCTTTGATGTGCACAGCAGAAGTCCTTGGAGGTGACATCCCTGTCGGGCTCCCTGGTAGCGGAGCGCGTGACCACGAAGGTGAAGAGGTGAGTGTCGGCGCGGTCTTTGAGCCGCGTCGCGCGGTACAGCAGAGCCATGCGCCTACGCGCCGCTCGCCGCCGCCGGCCCCGCCCGCGCCTCTACACACTGCAACATCGGACAACTCCCTCAAAAAATACGCATGCAGCAGATATGTTATTTATGTACACGTGCTTACAAAAACGACCTTATACGCCTAACTCATTATGTCAACTTGTCAAACTCAAAACATTGTCAACTTGCTGCAAATGGCAAATAGCAATAATCACATAAAGGTTGTATTATATTCAAATAAATATTTCTAATTGAATAAAATGCTTAAAAGACAGTGTTTAATTTATTATTGGTTATTATTTGCCAACTCAAGGTTCGCAACTAATCCTAGCTGCATAATGCGTTGGCAGCAGTTGTCCAGGCGTCGTCGATGCAGTGAATAATTAATAATTTATTATTTCTATTAATTAATTTTATTATATAATGTTTCCCTCAGACAAGAATTTCTTAATAAAGTAGATGATAACAGGCTTGAGAGTGCCTGCTCCGTTGGCCTTGTAAATCATTGCTCAATCTAATTTATGTTTCGTTTACGTTTTAAGGGTTTACGTTAAGACTTTAAGCTTAACGTAAACCCTTACCGTGCGTTTCTCGCGCGCGCGAACGCTCGGCTCGCGCGAGCCACGAGGCGAGAGTGCAAACACTGCGCTAGTGGCTCGTGGATTCGCGACGGTCGCGAGCTCGTGTTTACACTCGCGGTTCATGCAAACGTTTCGCCGTATCGGTTGCGATTTCTGTTGTCTAAATTGTAAACGTAATGGAATGGTTTCGAGACGAAACTTTGAGATTTATAGAGCCAAAGGAAACATTAATTTGGGATCCGAACAACTTTGTAAAAATAATCAAAAAGTTAATGATGCATGACACAAAATATATGAGATGAAATGTCCAGATTGTATAAAAAAATCTTTATTATTGACAGATTATTGATATTTTTGCTGCTACACAGGCCGCTGACCACACATTTAATTTAATCCTAGTTGTTATTATTTTAATTATTATTATAACAATATACAATTTGTATATAAGGAATAAAAACTTAATATTTAACATTGTCCCATAAAACTGTAAAACAGTTTGATTTTACATAATTAAACTAGTTGGTGACCGCGACTTCGCCTGCGTTGAAAAATAAAAAATATAACTGAGAAAAAAATATGAGCAATATAACGCCATATTCATTGTTGTTATACTTTCTTCAAGCGTTAGATTTCTATTTTTAAATTATACCTGGGAAAATTACTATTTTACGGATAAATGGTACCCAATCCTTTTCTATATCCCTGATAACTGACAACGTGTATGCAGTCTTGCAAAATTTCATAATGATTGGTTGATCAACAAGGCGTGAAAAGGTAACAGACAGACAGACAGAGTTACTTTCACATTTATTATATTAATATGGATTATAATACAAGCAATCTAAGGAATCTAAAATCTAAATAAACCTTTTACCATTATCTAGGCATTATTATTATTTGCATAATTAACATTTATTAGTAAAATCATCTTTATATCTGGGTATTAAATTAATTAGTAATTACGGTTATTGACAATTATTTATACACTTAGTATGCATTATAATTTTAATCTGGTATACCCTCTTAATTTATAGAGATAAACGTGTCTGAATAAAATAGACATTTTTTCACTTTTTGCAATTGTAAGTTAGTTGCATAGCTAGTAAGCTCTGTAAAAATAAAGTTAATGCCGCTAATTTCGAAATCCTCCATAGTTACAAAAAACATGATTTAGTTCGAACACAACTAAACGCGCCACAAAAGTGTAAACACAAGCTCGTTAGCTCTACGAACTACGAACACGAGCGCGAGACATCAAACAATACAAGCCGCGACACGAGCCACGAGACGAGAGTGTAAACGTACAATGTGGTACAATTATATTAAGACCCTTTAACAATAATGGGGCCTTTATACTTCTAATTTTTTAAAATACCGACAATATACTTATGGCTTTCCTACTACAAAAACATGATTAAGTTTAATCAATGTTAATATGAAACTACTTAACGACCCACCCCCGGCTTCGTATGAATTTTTTCTGTTATTTTTTTTTTCTATCTTTCTGCAAATTATATATAAGAAACTTCCTCGTTTATTGCTCTTTCTATTAGTGAAAACAGTATCAAAATCCGTTGAGTGGTTTAGAAGAAATTAGCGGAAAAACAGACAGAGGCGGTAAGCGACTCTATGTTATAATAATATATATATAGAAGATTTATTATGAGTAAGATAATTCTTTTTTTTATGTTAAGATCGGCAGACAGGCTGACGGTCCACTTGATGGTAGGTGGCTACCGTCGCCTGTAACACAAGCAACGCCACAGCTGCAGCAAGTGCGCTGCCGACTACAATAGGATTAAGGATAAGGGATTAGGAGAGAACAGGGAAATGGGCTCTGGCATTCCTTACTCACTCACCGAAACACAACAGCACGTATATGCTGTTATTTCAAGGTGGTATTCTGTAAGGTGGTGGTTAAATTTGGACTACCCAAATGACTACGAAACGCAGTGTGCCCTACCACTACTTTTCAAATCCAGACCAGAGTCAATTTTGAAAATTACATTAAAAATTCCAAAGATGACCCCGCCGGGAATCGAACCCGAGGCCCCTGAGACGTTAGGCAAGCACCCTCGCCACTCATACAAAGTACTGTTATTTCACGGTGGCGAAGCCGCGGAGCATTTATACTTATTCAATACTATCGTAATGTTGTGTAAAAGGTAAACTGCACAGAAAGCTACTAATGAGTACCTATTAAATTATTATTATTAGTTACAATTTCTTTGTAGGTAACAATTTCTATCGCAGCTAACTCGTTTCTTTTCAAATGTTGGCCTCAATTATTATATTGCATGCCAGTTCTGATATCAGTGCAACGCTTATTAGTCAAACGAAGGGTACTTTTTAACTTAAATAGGCTAAGTTATCGCTTAGATCTAAACTAAATATCTTGTACGCGATTTGAAACCGTGTTTTTTAATAAGACTTAAGTCATTTTTATTTAAATAAAAAAATCAATAATATGTACATTTCTTTTACAAAAATTTCCTTGTATATCGCTGGAGCTTAATATGAGGCTTCGCTCCTGCTTTTCTGTGTAGTAGATATTTACCTACCTAAATTTATAATCTAAAAGATCGAGTTAATATAATAATTAGATAGATAAATATATTATATACACTGATATATTATATAGTACCATTCTAAAAAATATATACCCACAAAGTTATTCACTATCTTAATCTTCTTAAGGTACCGCTTCTCTCAAGGGTTGGCAATCAGCAAGAAAGAGGAAGCGAGTGCTGATACCAAACCATTCTCTTTCAATTAAGATGTTTTCAATTCTTCAACCAGGATTTCTTTCTCCTGCCTCTGCTACGTTTGCCTTGTATTATTCCTTGCATCAATAGTTGAAGAATACAGTAGACATCCTTCGCCCCTATTTATGTGCCCGAAATATTCCAGCATCCACTCCCCTTGGCCTTCCATTCTCTTTCTCAACCGACGCAACACTTCAACATTTGTTATCCTCTGCCTTTGCACCCATGATATGCCAAACATGCTTCTGTTTATATAGCTACATTTCGAATGCTTTCAGTTTAGAGCACAATGCTGTGAAGCCAATTTAGCGTCCAACTCTCTATTACGTAAAGTAAAACAATGAATGAAAAACTCCAGGTGTGCGTGTGTGTGTGTGAGTAAAAATATTTTTTTTTTTTTCATGTTAAGATCAGCAGACGGGTTGACGGTCCACTTGATGGTAGGTGGCTACCGTCGCCAATAACACAAGCAACGCCAAAGCTGCTGCAAGTGCGCTGCCGACCACAGTAGGATTAAGGATAAGGGATTAGGAGGGGGGGATATGGAAATGGGCCCTGGCATCCCTTACTCACTCACCGAAACACAACAGCACACGTGCTGTTATTTCACGGTGGTCTTCTGTAAGGGGTTGGTTACTACCACCAGACGGGCTGCCCAAATGACTGCGAAACGCAGTGTGCCCTGCCACTACTTTCCAGATCCAGACCAGAACCCAACTTGAACATTTAATTTTTCAAAGTTGACCCTGCCGGGAATCGAACCCGGGAACCCTAGAACAGGGCGTTAAGGCAAGCACCTTAACCACTCATCCAATGGGCTCGTCAAAATATATATAGAGATAAATCGTCATGTATATTGCCTATTGTATGACTTTAAACATCATATATCATATTTTTTGGCTTGTGAGTTAAAAATTAAATATCTCCATCACATATTGACTCCCGAAAAAGATGAAGATATAGAAAGAGAACGGAGAGCGTTGTCAGTGAGAAGCAAACATGTTGGCTCGCAGATTTGCAAGTGGCTCTAGATCACTTTGTTCAAAGCATTTTGTTCTTTTTACACGTGCAATTTGTGGGCCAGATTTACTCAAAGCACTTACAACGCCCTCAGAGTACAATACAATAACGCTTTTAGGGTGGTGTTGGGATTACCTATAGATTTTTCAGTGCATCAGGTATGTTTGCAAGGGCGGGCGTGGATTGTTTTTATGCAACAATTGGAAAAAGTGCGCGTCCCTGGTGCGTAGGATATGGGGAAGTACCAACACCATTACCAAACCAAGTACCAAACCAGGCTGAGCAGAAATGAGTCTATGTAACTTGAACTAATAAATATTACATGGTTTTATATACAGAAAAAACAAGTCGTTACATACATGAAAGATATTTTTGTGTTTCCAAGACGACTTGACGACAAACCCTTACCTATAATATTTATGAAAGCATCCATATTTAAGTTAACCTTTATACACATCGGACTCTGGTGAACACACCACCTACACACCAAATATCTAGTCCATTCAATTAAGTTCCAGTCAATTGCGCCGTCTGAACGATTTAGAGCATTCGAATGAAAACATGGCTTTGGAAAACGTATTGAACTTAGACATACAAGTACATATATGAGTGTAGTACCTACTTGTCAGCAAAATGCAGATATTTTGAAACTCAATTACCATGCACAAAAAAAATGTTACAAAAAATGCTACTTACACAATTTTAAAATAAAGTAACAAATATTGTGAAGAGGTAAAATTACTTTGTTTGTTTGTTTAATAAAAAAAAGCTAAGTACCGTTTAAAAGAAACCATCACTTAAGTTGTAGCTATATTATCCACGAATAAAATATTTTATTTGAAGTATTAAGTTCAATTTCTATTTAAAAAAATAGCTATTAGGTTTTTATGACAATTTAATCACATTCTGCTTGCGTGATTAAATTGTCATAACGTCGTTGTCAAACCAAAATCTGCTACCTGTATTTTTTTTAAGATTCCAATATTTTGACCTTAGTGAATAGTTCAATTCCTTATCTATCGTATAAAAAAACCGCTAAGTAACTTATGAACATACGACCTCATGCTGTGTGCAGCAGCTAGATATTTGTTATATACAAAATTTACTCTATTTTCAAGATAATAAATAAATTAGTAGATTTTCCATGTTTAAAACACAAATAAGTTTAAGTATGACAGCCCTAACTTTCAAATTAAATACTTAACATTCTATGTCCTATGGGATAAGATAATGCGTTTTATCTCTCAAATACTCCGACGTGCCATGGATTCGACCGGCAGCGATTGGGGAAATTAGTTAACTGGAATAATGCGTCTTTCAAACAGTGAATTGTATTTTTCAAATAGATACATGCACTGTTTTCGGAGACTACCATCCATCATAAAGACGACCGCGATGCTTTATGCCATCTACATATAAAGAAATTTACTAAATTCGTTCTCTCCGTTTTTATATTATAAGTAACTATGGATTAATTGTGAATACCGTAGTCCATGCAGAAGGTAGTACATGATATCTCTATTAATATTAGTTTTTACCTACAAATTTTCTACAAGTGTTTTTATTTAGATTGGTTAGTTTAAATTGCTGATGTGACGCCAGAACAGATAGTTATTCAAAAGATTGAGAACCACCGTATACTCGAGTAAAGACATTACTGTCTTGATTCAATTGTATGCTCTTAACTTATTTTATTCACGAACCCTTTCATTCTTTAACTTGCCACTTTGGGAATCACTAGACAATAAAAAGGGGAATGGAGACTCGTTATCATTTAAACGGCGACGTGACGTCTGCGGAAATGCATTTATTGCTTTTATTTTACTGAACATCAACTAAATGTCCTTTAAAACAAATGGCATTTCATATTTATATTTAAATTTACCAGGAAGGTGTACCGAGGTCTTTGAATTTATATTTAAACTAGCCTTAGCCAGCGACTACATCTGCGACCATTGGGAACAGATTTTTGGAATCAGACTGTCCTTTAGGAACAGCCTCGACGATAGGTGCTTTCTGCACCCTAGACAACGTGGACCTATGCAAAATTTTATGGCGATCGGTGAATAGTTAAAGCCTGAAAGTCTAACAAAAAAACAAACAAATTTACTTACGCATTTTTAATATTAATTAGGATAATCTAGTGTTAGCCTATAGGTCGAAATCTATACATATAATAAAATCGTAAACAAGCCGTCTGTGTGTTAAATATTTTCATTTCAATTTTCAAAAAAATCTCGGTACAACGTGTACACCTTGCCTTGCCGAGGTCAAAAAAATAGTTTTTAGAATTTTTGTCTGTTTGTCTATGCGTTTGTGCACGGTAATCTCAGAAACGGCTTAACCAATTTGAATGCGGTTTTCACTGATATATTGTAGCAAGCTTCCCGTAACATTTAGTGTTTGTTTCATTCCAATAAAAAAAAAGTTACGCGCTATACCGAATATCACGCGTACGAAGTTGCGGTCTCAGCTAGTTCATAATAATTTCATAACCGTAATAATTTTGAAAGTTATTAACTAATACAGAGCAGAAAAAATGTTCTAAATTGTTTCAAAATAAATATACTAGGTATAGTACTGGACACATTAAGAACAAAATCTCTTTGGAACAAACATTAGCCTAAACGGTCAAACGTTTCCATACAACTATCCAAACCAGTAATAATTAATAAGTAAAAAAAGCGATTTTAATGAAATTAATAACGTAAATGTTATTATTTTTATTAAAACAATTTCACTGCCTCTAATAAAAAGCAAGGAGTCTGTGTAATATTTTTTC
Source organism: Bembecia ichneumoniformis (assembly GCA_910589475.2). NCBI lineage: Eukaryota > Metazoa > Arthropoda > Insecta > Lepidoptera > Sesiidae > Bembecia > Bembecia ichneumoniformis. Next base: position 3,655,759 of record OU342520.1, read on the forward strand.
TCCCGCCGCCGTCCTATATTGAGGCAATATTTTACGTGGAATACGCACAAGTAAATTAGATACTTAAAGGGAGGAAACAATGGAGAGGCAGTCGTCTTCAACTTTATATATATATATGTATGTATGTTACGTAAATGAGAGAATATTGTTAACGTTCTCGTTGGCCAGCTGACGGGGACCTTCACAATAGGGAGTCAAAAATTAGGGTTGAATTGAATACTTTTTATGTTACAAAAAAATTTGGTATTTTAAAGCTCTTTTAAATTATTATGAAATTTGAGTTGATTAATTAATAACGAAATTAATTAGGTTTTTTTTTAATATAAAGGTTGTCAGACAAGCTGACGATCCACTTGATGGTAGGTGGCACAACCAACGTCACAGGTTCTGCAAGTGCGCTGCTGAAATTAGTAGGATTAAGAATGAGACATAGGCTCTGGCATCACCTACTCACCAAAACACGTGCTCTTCTGTCAAAGAGCTGTTAGTAGCAATATTAGTAAAAAAAATTTATTGAATTTTATTTTACCAAATGTATTTTCAAGAAGAAACCTAAACCATTTTGTGAAATGTGATTTTGTGTCACTTTTACATTTTCTAATATATAAAATTCTCGTGTCACAGTGTTTGTAACAAAACTCCTCCGAAACGGCTATACCGATTTTTTGTATATTTGGTACGTATGAGAATAGGTCGCAAAGTATTTTTCATCCTCCTACCCCCACCCCCTATTTTTTAATCGCAATTTTAGTATTTTTGTATGAACAATATCCAAATAATTATTTAACCATCGTTGTTTGACGTGAAGTGTCGCGTCACTTTGACATATGGTTTGAAAATAAAATTGGACCGATAGATGGCGCCACAATCGGGTTACAGAATTATTTACATATTCGGACAGGACAACGCAACGTCTGCTGTGTCAGCTAGTTTTACTATATTTTTTACATTCCTTAAGACGAAAATATATGGATTTATCTATATTTGGATGTTTTCTCTTTTACCTCTCTATCTATGTTTGGAAATTTTTTTACCCGATCATTCGTAAACTAAATTAAGACAATTTTTAATAAAAATAGGCACAATAAGTTTTCTTTGATTAACTCACAATAAGTTCTCATTGGCCACCGAAATAGTTGACGCCTTGCATCTTATTCAGAATTTCGTACTCTATCATTTAGATAATTCGCTAATTCACATTTAGTGGGGAATAGTTCTGAGAAACCCTGGGGAATAACGTGAACTACTCTTTAATTAATAATACGAGCGGTTTCCGGCACAAGCTAGTTAGCAAAACATAACTAAGCCGACGTGGTAAATAGAATTGAATAGACAATGCTTGCTGAAGCAAGAATTGACGGCTTTCATGCAATTATTAGAAAGAAAACGGTATCGTTGCTACAGAGGAAACGGGCCAGCGGCAACAGCTTTTTACAAACGCTTTGCTAAGAGATACAATTCTCCCATTTTTAAACTTTTACTCATGTGGTAATAAAATATGGAAATCGACATTGAACCTGTAGCTACCGTACCAAGAGAAGGTGTGGAAATAAATATTTAAATAAACCATTAACGGATGTAGTGGAATAGCTCTGAAAAGAGCTACATATACATATACATATACATATACATATACATATACATATACATATACATATACATATACATATACATATACATATACATATACATATACATATACATACACTACATATACAATAACTAACAGAGCATACATATTCATAATGTCTCATGTTATCTCAAAATAAATGTTATCATTGTTTGAATAGATTTTATCATTTTTAATTACTCTTATAATTCCTTTGCCGCTCACCAATTTGAACTTATTTCTTCTAAGCTTTACAACTTTACAATTAAACGCATGGAGCTATTTCTATATTCACTTAGATGAAGTTGGAAATTAAGAGAGTAATCACTGCGTACATCCTGAAGCTGTCTTATTCACTGAATGCCTTTGAAAAATCCCATTTTACACAAGCATATTGTTCACTCAATATTTGTATATAAATTTGTATATGAATAACATAAATATTGTTTTTAATAGTAATTATCTTATAATTATTATTAACTAGCGACCCGCCCCCGGCTTCGCCCGGGGTGCAATTTTTATATATAATAACATTCCCCGTTTATCCCTCTTTCCATTAGTGAAAACCGAATTAAAATCGGTCTACCCGTTCACGCGTGATGCCGTGACCAAGGGAAATGGGGATTCATTTTTATATATGTATATTGTCATGGTACTAATAAGTTATGTCAAGGCTGACATAGCTTATTGTTGTTCACTTATTTAAACTTAATTTAATTTAACGGTAGTACATTGATTGTTATATAATTTAATTGTTATATAATGTAAGTCCCGTCTGGCGGATTAAGGATGATTCATATTACACCATGCCGCCACTGGACCATGCGCTCGCCGTGTTTTTCTCAAAGGACGGGGTGGACACGGCCCGGTGAAATATGAATTGGTTCATACCGACCATCATCTTGACCGGGCCCCGGCTGGCTAATATAAATCCACCTTTAATCACGACGTTACAGAAAAGGTCACCGTGATATAACATGTTTTATTGTTCTTATGTTTGTTAAAAATGGCCGCGAGCCCATTCCTCTATCCCTTTTCCTTTTTATATAAGGAAACAAAATATGGATCTTTTTTTGTACACATGAACAAATCATGTGTACAATTTTGTTTTATGGCCGTAGAAATACACAGTGAATTAAATTAAGAATGGCAAATAATTGAAAACATAACCAACTCACTTTAATATACATTAAAATGCGTTTATTAACATTTGAATTAGCATTTAAATTAAACCGATATGGTTAATGTAAAAATGCACGGGAATATTATTTCTATAAATTAAAATCAACATTCAACTCAAATAAAAGGCAAGCGAATAAAACAAAATAAAAAGAGCATTCGTGAAATGTGTGCCGACCGGATGTTGACAACCCTGTTTAAAATGAACGCTACAAAGGTAGAATGAAAATGAATTGTTCGACCTAACGTGTTCACCCCTGTGACCTGCGGCCTTATGCGGCGTCAACGCTCAACCGATAAAATTAATAACTTTTTTTCTTTCATATTGCTTATTGTTTATGAAATTTTACTTCAGTATGCTGAAACACTTAGGTTCCAAATTTTCAATTTTCCACATTATTAATTTCTCGTATTCAAAATTTTCCTAATACAAAATTTTCGTTTTTATATCTTCTATACATTCTAAATTTACCGAATAAATATATATATATTTGGACTATTAAATGCAAAAGCAAGTTGCAGAAATTTGTGCTTTAAAATATCGAAACAAAAAACAAAATCTTTTATGTTTAATGTCTTAGTAAGGTTAGATTGTCTACAATTTACCTATTTTTTTAATTTCGTTGGTAACAGATGCATATAAAAATCTATAATCCTCTATACAAATGAAAAGGAATCGCTAAAGGAACTACAAAACTCGATTGGCCGTTTTTCTTTCAAATGAAGTCCGAGGAAGGCTCTTATGAAAAGAAAAATTAGGAAAGATTGAAAAATTGGACAACCGTGCGATACTGGGAGTGATTCGCTTGTCTAGAATTAATTAATAAGAATAATAAGTTTTGTCTACAATAATACATAAGTATAAAAAACTTAAGAATCTTTGGCGTTGCTCGTGTTATAGGCGACGGTAGCCACCTACCATCAAGTGAACCATCAGCCTGTCTGCCGAACTTAACATAAAAAAACCATGTTCTTTAGGTATGGATAGTGTAAGAACCCCCGCGCACTAGATGGCCACGAATTCTTGGCTGCGGCAGCCACCGCAGCCCATTGGCTACCCGCAGCCAGTATATACGAAGTATGTGGCTGGCGTCAAGTCCCCGCGCACTTTTTGTAGCAGCCAGTAGTCTTAAGGGTTTCTAACGACTGTACTGACACTCTCGTGTAGTACAAAACGCGTCTGAGTATTTACTAACATCCTTAAAATAGGTAGTAGTAAGCCGCTCTAGAAAAAGGGGATAAATCCAAAACATAAACATATTAAAACGCAAGTCCACAAGGTAAGTAATTCTTTTATGGGTCAGTGTATACGGTTTTATGATAAACTTCCTGAGATAATAAGAGATAAATTTAAAAGTGTAATCAAAACCAAACTCTGTTCAAAAGGTCATAAAATCGCTGATTTTATTTTAGCGATAATGAAGCCTGGATTTAAACGATTCTGAGCTCATACTATGTTTAGTATTATATATACTGTAATTTGTGTATAATAAATGTAATTGCTATATACTTATTATTTTAAAATGACAAAAAGAATTTCGGGGTTTCTTCTCAGAATCGTCATATCTTGGCTATTTTTTTCCGAAACCCTGGTAAAACATATAATCGACTTCAAAAAAGTGTTATCCTATTTTTGAGAAATAAACGATTTGAATTGATTTGAATGTCTTTTCTTTACTTTGCGTTTTTTACGAGATCTTCCACGTTCATATTGCCGGAAGCCGATAAGATAAGATGACTGGCTACTTAATATTTCGGCTGCCGCAGCCAGGCTGCCTAGTGCGCGGGGGGCCTAAGAGGATAACATACGAGAAAAGAATAAAGAGAAAAATATAACAAATGTTGTTGAGACAAAAAATCGCACGTGCCCTTTATTTGACGGTGGTCCTCTGCAAAGTTTCTTACGTTTCTCGGACATGAACTGGTCTGCTGGAAGTTACCACCCTCTTGCCAGACGACCATCAAGTAGGCAGTAAGCAGCGTTTGTCTCAAAGAAGAGCGCCCCAAAATAACAGCACAAAATGTTCGATAAAGAAGTGAATTATTTGAAATACATATACATATATGAAAGCATATACAATATGCAATATACCTCATTTTAATACTTTTTTCAAAATGTATATTTTATATTTTATTTGAAATACTTTATATAAATATTCATTACTTGTTAAATGCATGGTTTCGTTAACTTCTTAATTAATATTTAATTTTTTTTTTTTTCAATTAAATTCAAAATTATTCTAAAAATGTAACATTTACCTTATCGAGTTCTATGTTCGTTTGGTACAATGATTATGCGACCACAAAAAAGGGAACAAAAATACTAGTGTTTAAATCAGTGAAATGTAAAATTTTGAAAATTCGAATTGTGCATATTGTTTCATTTAAAATCATTTAGTATTTTCATTTATAGTAATAAAAAAACCAACCGATTTGAATTTAAATACTTTTATATATCGGTAAGTAAGTATAGCTTATTAAGTTCAGCGGGACACTTCTAGTATTGCATCTACTTGTAGATGATGGTGGTAGGTACTATGAAGTAAACAGCTTGTCTATCTTTTATCATAAAAAAATACTACTTTCTTTTATTTATATAGACGCAACGATGGTTAGTAAGCGGGTTAGTGACTCCGAAGATATTGCCCAGAACTCAGACAGAACAATCAGACAAGTGTTGCCATAATGGTCACAAAACAACCTTGCAAGTACGATTAGAGTGCTCTAATATTTTCACGCTGAAGATATAAAGGATAATAACAAAAAGGAGTGAAATAACTTTGAAAATAAGAAAACAAGTGACCTTTGCTGTAATCGGATTTAACACGAGGGTTATTTAGAACTTATGCGAACTCTAGACGACTTATATATCTGTATATTTTCTTTTTAAAGTTAAGGTCGTCAGACAGGCTGACATTTCACTTGATGGCAGGTGTTTACCATCGCTTATAACACAAGCAACGCCAAAGGTACAGCAGCTGCGCTGACGGCCAGAGTAGAATTAAGGATAAGGTATTATGAAGGGTAAGGGAAATGGGCTCTGGTATCCCTTACTCACCCACCGAAACACAACAGCACAAATGCTGTTATTTCGGGCTGATTTTTAGTAAGGGGGCGGTTACTGCCTCTAGACGAGCTGCCAAATGACTGCAAAACGCAGTGTGCCGTGATGAAAATTAGATGAGAGTATGTAGATTTATTTTAACGCTGTGGCCACATCGTCCGACTGCATAGTTTGATCGATTGGACTATGTGAACTTTTTTTCCAGTTTCAGAACCGAATGTTTCTTTTAGGTGAAAGAAATATATCGAAATTTTTAACTTTTAAAATTGTTAAAAACAAACATTTTATTTTTGAGAGTAGAATCGACAAAGATTCAAAGAACACTCTAGTTGCGACGAACACATCAAGTGGAGATGAAGACGAGAAAAATGCCAGAATAGATTCAGTGTGAGTGAAACGAAATGCCTGTTGATTACTCTGACACGAATTCTTCTCTGAAGAAAATGCAAATAGAAGTCTTAAATAATACTAACTTCCTAAGTTTGTACAACAAAGTGACTTTGTTTGTTACGCTTTCGCATTTAAATTTTGCATACACGTTTTCAGGGATGCAGAAAAGGACATAGTGTACTTTTAATCCAGAAAAAGTTATTGTTCCCCAGGGATCATCTAAAAATAAAATTAAAAAATTCGACGCCTGACAAAAAATATAAAAATGTTTCAACATCTAAGGAATAGGAGCGCAGACCAGGTCACAAGCAAAAGCTAGTAAGTACCTACATTTATACTTACAGTATTTATAAAAATAGGTATATTTCAAAAATAGTTTTTGTTTTCACCATAATCGTTCCGGGAATTATGACTTCTCAGGAAAATATAATGAATCAGCTGTGCCTTTATTTTCCTATACAAAGCCTCGTTTATATCTCATATTTTTATCTATAAAATTAAGTAATTCTATAGAAAGGGGTTTGATAGTTGGCATGTTAGATGCTTATGGGTTTCATCTTTGTTAATTTTGTGCACGCTATAGGCAGAGCACTTTTATTTTTACACTTTTAGCTTGATGCCATAGGTTCAGATCGATTGAATAGTTTGAATCGATTGAATAGAAACTGAATTTATTCCTATGAGCTTGAGTAAACTTTTAAAGTTTTTTTTTTAAATTCATATATTTGACAAATATCTAATATATATATATACATATACAATATACATATTATGAAATAAAGTCGCTGTCCTCGTTTGTCTATTTTTCCGTAACTTTTTCTAAATCATATGTGGGTCATGTGGTTTAGAATAATGGTTTTCAGTAATAGAAAGAGCGATAGGAAAATTGCAAAAAAAAAGATGCATCAGAACACAAAAAATACGTATAACTTTGTCATAACAAATAGGTTAATGAACAGAGCCTCCATCGAAATTACTAAGTCTGATTGATTTTGTTTCATTTAAAAATCACTAAGTAGGTTAATAGTGGTAACGCATGCTAAGAATTCGTTAGACTGTTTACGCACAACCTTTGACATACATACAAAAAAGTCAATATGTATTTTTATTAGGCATTGAGTAACGATACCGTTATTGTACCTTTTACCTTCTTTCGATTGTGGCCCGAAAAATGGTAATACTTTCCACATAAAAGCAAATGGTATGTACATACATTACACTAATGTATGATGAGTTTAATGGGTAAATTCGTAACTGAACTGATGTTCGCTTGTATAAATTCGTTTGCATATCGTAAGTAGTGGGTAATTATTATATTTGTTGTTATTATAAGTAAACTAACGACCCGCCCCGACTTTGCACGTTTTCTTTCTGCCTATTATATAGTAAAAACCATATCAAAATACGTAGTTTAGAAGCTAAGTTAGTGGAGAAACTGACAAGCGGATGGCGACTTTTTTTTAATTAATATGTATTATATAGGTACAATTACATATAAAAGGTGTAAATAGTAACTGGTATTACTTTTTACACCTATATATAATTTATGTATACAAGAGCAATTTATAATGCGATCGGATTATCAATTTTTTATTCCTATCCAGTTAATTCTATTTATATTTATCGTAAGTATTTCTATATAAATAATTACCGTAAATAAATATTAATATGGAGCATTATGTTTATTTTATTATTATTTCCCTGTGTGAATAAATATTTATAGATTGCAATTATTTTTATACAAAATAAAAGTAAATTAATCTACTACCGGTTCGGAAAATGTTTTACATGGGAAGTAACCGGGAAGAAAGTTTTTAATTAACACAAATAATTAAATAATATTAAAAAACACATTAATATAGTTTGTTTCGCTATTTTAGTGCTTACTATTCAATTTCAATCAATGCCTATAATTTTTGGTTGGTATCGTTGGTAAAATAAGTACTAAATCGTTTGGTAACTTATTGCAGTACTGAATACCTTTGAAAAAAAAAAGTTTTTTGCGGGAACAGAACGTTGTCACTCTAGAATAGTTGATAATGTTCTTTGTTTAAAGACATGTTTTCTCTTTGTTTAAGATTTGTTTAAAGTCATACTAAGCAAATAATAAGTAAAATTATCACTATGATGTCATAAATAAACGTTAAATTAAATTTATATAATTTACATTTGGATATAATTAAAATATATGTTTTGTATAAACAAAATACAAGTGAATCCTTATATCTACTTATTTATGCTGTTTCAGTAAATGGTTTTCTATTTCGTAATTAAAATTATTAAAAAATATAACAGATTTCTTAATATACAAATAACTGTGGGTCAACATAAACCTATAATTTTATGTAAACCTATTTATTTATTAAACCTATTTAATTACTTTTAGATATTTAATGATTTTAATTCTCAACATGTTTATAATTTTAGCTTACGAACAAAGAGCTAAATTTTTTGCGATAAATTTCAAGGCAACTTACTTTATTTTAAAGTAGCGATCTGCACCCGGCTTCGCATGGGTGTAATTTTATTCCGTAAATTATATACATAGACGTTCCTTGTTTATCGCTCTTATTATTGGTGTAAACCGTATCAAAATCCGTTGTGTGATTTAGAAGTTGAACGCAATTGAAATTTTCGAAAATCCTTTCTAAGGGATGCTTACGTTATAAAATAAACCTATGTTCCAAATTTCAGCTTTCTAGACTTATTATAGATATAGAAGTAGATATGGATATAGATATAGATATATAGATAAATAGACATTGAATACATAAAAGTTATATTACGATTAATTACATTTAACAGTGCACACTTAAGTACCTACCACTCGACATAGCAAAATTTGAAAGTGAAAATAGCTCCGGGCCAACACCACATAGAATAAAAATAGGTTAATGTATTTTTAAAAAACAGTAATAAATAATAACTATTTATTATGAACACTTTAGTTTTAAATGTAAGAGGTGGGTGTCACGCGAGTGAGGTGTATAAGGTAGCCCTGGGGTCAAGTTAACGAGAACATGAAATGAATTGCTCGAAATTATAAATAGGGTCGCCAACTCGACGGTTTTACAGTTAATTTCAATTAATGTAATATGCGCTCGTAGCTTTCAATAATATTGATTTAATACGGGTCAGCACATTGTCTGCCACACGGCTGTTGGCCGTACAGTTAAATTTGAGGTATAATTTTATTAAGTTACGATTCAGGCTGTTCTGTTCAATTCAATTCAATTTCAATTATATTTAATTCAAAAAATCATATTCAATTTACCCTATTACTTTTCAATTCAATTCAAATTCTATTCATTACAAGAAACTGATAATTAATTTTACACTTTTGTATTCAACTCTATTCACAATTTTCTAATCTATATCTATACATATAATAAAATCGTAAACAAGCCTTGTCTGTATGTACATTAAATATTTTTTCAAAAAAAAAAAAAAAAAAAAAACAATTTGTACATGTTGTGCTTATGTTACCGAAGTCAAAAAATAGGTTTTACAATTTTTGTCTGTTTGCCTGTGCGTTTGTGCACGCTAATCTCAGAAATGGCTTAACTGATTTGAATTTGGTTTTCACTTATATATTGTAGCAAACTACCCATAACATTTAGTGTTGGTTTCATTCCAATCGGTTTACAAACAAAAAAGTTACGCGCTATACCGAATACCGCGTACGAAGTTACGGGCTCAGCTTGTATTAGTTATGTGATTAAACATGAAAAATAAATTGTACCTGGTTAATGGATAAAGTAACCAAGTCCAACAATTTCTTTTTTCATTACGCCAAACATTCTTCTAACATTGAATCAATTATATAATGTAATTTAAGTGACATTTAAGTAAAAGCCTCCTTTTAAATATATCTCCTTTTTATGCTTTTCTCATTTTGTACGCAATGGACATATATTATTACAAAATATGTATATATACAATCAATTTGTAAAATAATAAATAGGAAAAAAATTACTAAAAGTGTTTTTGACTTCTGAGGCTTAAAAATGAAACATAAAAAAATATATATAATAAAATTATGAAACTACAAACAGCCTTAACATAAAAATGGAAGAGTGTCTTTGTGCGTACATGAGACAATGTGAGAGTATCAATATGAAGTGATTTTTTTTTATTAAGATCGACAGACAGGCTGACGGTCCATTTGATGATAGATGGCTACCGTCGCCTATGACACAAACAACGCCAAAGCTGCTGCAAGTGCGCTGCCGACTATAGCAGGATTCAAGATAAGGGATTAGGAGGGGATAGGGAAATGGGCTCTAGCATCCCTTACTTACTCACCGAAACACAACAGCACACGTATTGTTATTTCACGGTGGTCTTCTGTAAGGGGTGTGGTTACTGTCGCCAAACGACTGCGACGCAAAACGGCTGCCCAAATGACTGCAAAACGCAGTGTGCCCTGCCACTACTTTCCAGCTCCAGACCAGAGCCAATTTTGAAAAGTTCATTTTTCAAAGGCAACCTCATTTAAAAGACATCGAAGTCTAACGCAAGCGGATAAACAAATAATTATGTTATTTTGAGTCAGAAGCAGAAATTATCAATATTGATACAGCAATTATTGTTATTGTTTTAACTACTCATTAACGTATTTAGTCGTTTAACCTAGATATAATTCTCGCCTATTAAAGCAAAATCAATAATTTAAATGGTATATTACACAGGTAAGTCTTTATTTTTGGAAAATATTTGATTTACTTAAATTATTCTAACACATAGAAGGTGAATGACAACCTTGAATGTAAAATCCAAAGCCACATACATTTTAAGCGGTACACAACTTTGTAAGCAATTTATGGTAAGTGGAATTATAATAAAGTTATTTTGTTCCGTGCAATAAATCAACAGTCCAACGTAAAGTTAACACGCGATTTTGTGATGTCAAATTAAACATTTCAAAGATTTCTACCGCCTAAGCATCTTCGTCTTTCCATTTAAGAAAACATCTTTTTGCTTTAGTAAATAAAAATCCAATATTTTTTTTTTTTTTCGATAAAATCTGACTAAGTTATTTAATTTTAGTGCCGTGCTCGACCTTCAATTTGAAGTTATGCTACGAGTGACCTCTACGTCCCACCTTTGTTCTTGGGGGTGAGTAAATTACGTAGCGCGGAGCTACGTCGTTTGAAGTAAAACCGTAGCGAACATTTTACTGCTACGAGGTGCTACGAGATTTAACTTGAAGTACAGAAAGTTTCATAACCTCAACACTACTTACATCACCGGCACCGTTATGGAGTGAAATGTCTGTGAACATTTTTTCAACTATAATATTGAATGAATACTAAGTCATTTAGAAACTTGTCATAATATTATTCTTTTGATTTTTTTATTGTATGGAAAGGTGTGACGTTTAAATCTGTACATATAAAAAAAAGGGACAAGTGCGAGTTGAACTCGAGTGAAGAGGGTTCCGTACGATGTTGCCTATCCGCACAATATTGACTGATTTACCATGTTATTTTAATAGCTTTTGTCTGTTTCTCCGCTTACTTCTTCAAAACCGCCCATCGAATTTTGATAAGGTTTGCATATAATTTTCAGAAAAAAATTGCATCCGTCCAAAGCCGGGGTCAGGTCGCTTGTTAAAATATAATACGAAAAAAATTAGCTTCTCCGCACATAACGAAAATATTCAGTTTAGAAAGATTAGGAAATATATTTTTTTAGTTTCGTGAAATAGGATTTGACTTTTTTTTATAGGTTTATCATTTAAACAATATAACTTTCGATTTTTAATTTTATGGTGATGTGTAGCAGACAGACTATCGTGTGTACTTATTAATTGAAATATAATACATATAAACAGAGATATGGAATAGGAACAAAAACATACAAAAACCGATAAGCTATATTTATCAATAATGTTCCTGAAGGGATTGTATCGAATTTATGGTTTCAAGATACATCTGCTCCTTTCCCTTTATAAATTAGAAGCGAATAGAAGCTATATTCAGACCTACACTAATTCATTTTACCCGGAATACCCGGATGAACTTAATACCCCGATTTGTTATGTTCATTCACTCAAATATTCACTCAAGATGTTTTTTTAGCGTAAACAGACCTAAATTTTGCAGAAAATTGCCTATACAATTACTTTATCTATATCTTCTACACAAGTATTATAAAGGGAAAAGATTTTTATATTTTTTTTAACGGATAAACTCAAAAACTACTTAACGGATTTTAAAAATTCTTTCACACATAGAAACTACATTATAGGTAAGTAACATTAGCTGTATTATATTTAAAAAAATCCGAAAATTTCAAACATGTAATCCAAGATATGAAAAAATTACCTATAAAAGTGTGCTGCGAAAACTATTTAAGTCGGGGAAAATGACTTTTCGCATAATATAGTATGTATAAACTTGTAATGAAATTGACTGTACTATTTTGAAGACAATAAAAAGGTTACATTTCAAAAAAAGAAACAAATTGGTAAAATGTTATTTTCAGCTATTTTTTATTTGTTTTTCTTCCTGTCAAAATGAGTGAATCTAATGAAGAAATTCGATACATTTTAAAATTTTATTACAAAAAAGGAAAAAAATGCTACGAAAGTAAAAATGAGTGAATCTAATGAAGAAATTCGATACATTTTAAAATTTTATTACAAAAAAGGAAAAAAATGCTACGAAAGCTGCAAAAAAGAAAATGTGACGTTTATGGACCTAACGCAGTATCATTAAGAATAGCACAAATGCGAGAAATTTGATGTCAAAAATGAACCTCGCTCTGGTCGCCCTATTACGGATAAAATGGACGCCATTTTTAATAAGTGGAACAAGATCGGCATATTAGTAGTTACGGCATAGCTGAAGAATTGGGAATTGACCACAAAACAGTTTTGTACCATTTGAAAAAAGCTGGGTACACAAAAAAGCTTGATATTTGGGTGCCACACGAGCTCACTGAAAGAAACCTTATGAATCGTGTACTCATTTGCGATTCTTTATTGAGATGTAATGAAACCGAACCGTTTTTGAAGAGGTTGATAACTGGTGATAAAAAGTGAATCACGTACGACAAGAACGTGAGAAAAAGGTTGTGGTCAAAAGTCAGAAAGGCTTCACAGACTGTGCCAAAACCTGGGTTAACTCGTAATAAGATTTTGCTGTGTGTATGGTGGAATTGTTCATTATGAGCTTTTACCGCCGGGCAGAATCAGAATCTCTACTGCTAACAACTGATGAGATTAAAACAAGAAGTTGAGAGAAAGCGGCCGGAATTGATCAATAGAAAGGGGTTAAAATTTATGATTTTTTAGGAACAAATAAACTTGAAAACCAGTTATTAGCATTTCATTAGTAAGTACAAAAAATTTGTAAGTTTTCTTCTCAATAAGTAATAAAAAATCTTAATAAATAAAAATTTCTCAGACTCACGTACCTACATACAAGTAATGTTACCGAAAGCGGCGCTAATGTGCAGCCACCCATACGACTAGCATTAATAATATTTTATTTATTATTATAATAAGCATAAAACAAAGTGTTATTATAGGGAAATCGTCTAAAAGACGGTGGTTACTGTCCCTAGATGGGTCCTCCAGTTTATGTCTGCTGTACCCTGCCTGACATCACCTAAATGATTGCGTAGCTAATGCACAAATTTACAAGGTAATATTATGAAAGAAGAAACATTTTAGCGCCGATAACGATACATTGTGTGCGGTACAATGTATCCATTATTAAAATAATGAAACATAAGGATGGAAGCACAAAAGGTAAGCGAGACGCAACTATACAATCACTTTTATACTGTGTTTGTTTTGTCATAACCTTACATTAGAAGGAATGTTTGCTACGTAGGGTAATTATATAATAGCTGCCTTTTTATACCTACAAGACCTAACAAGTAAAAAAGAATGCAGAATATGCATAGACTGGTTCTATAATACCCACATTGGCAGCTGGTTATATTATTCTTTACTAGCTTTTGCCTGCTTCCGCGTTTTCAGGTGTTATTATTTTATTCAATCTTTATTGCTAATACATTTTTATCGAGTGTCGAATATTTTATTTTTATTTTTAGATGATACCTCGGGAGTAGCACTTTTTCTGGTTGAAATGTATCCTATGTTCTTTTCGCGGTGAAGTTAAGGCGTGAAAGCTACTCACTTTTAACAAAGCAAACTCACTTTTACATTTATAAATAAGTTAGGTTTTATGTCCTGCTAGAAATACAGTCACAGTATATTAGAAAAATATACGTTTTTAAAATAAATATCAAATCATATATATATATATTATTGTAAAACATAGTATAAATCCAAGTCGCTATCCGCCTCTCTGTGTTTCTCAGCTTAATTTTTCTAAACCGCGCAATGGAATTTGATTTTTTTTTCTACAAATTATATACACAAACCTTCCTCGTTTAACGCTTTTTCCGCTATTGAAAACCGCATGAAAATCCGTAGGGTAGTTTATAATAGTAACATATATTATACGTTATCTACTTTATATAGATAGACACAAAACATATGTAGATAGATCAATAATTGTCGGTTTATTAGGCGAGAAATCTGTGATTTTTAGGACAATTTTGTGGGGTGATAACTTTTTATTTCCGGATTGAATGTTACTAAAAAACTAATAAATATTTTAAACTCGCGCCCCCCCCCCCCCCGGCTTCGCCCGTGGTGCAATTTTTATAAATATGAACATTCCCCGTTTATCCCTCTGTTTAGCTTCTACACTTCACTTGAACACAGCACTGGGTTTTAATAAAACTTCTTTATTCGTAAGACAAGATAAGATATATTTTTAAAAGTATAGATAATACCTACCAAATGTCGCCGCCAACTTTGTTACCTAACATTTATTTCAGATAGCGACATCTAGTTACAACTTAGTTACATAAAAATATATTACATATGGAAGGGCCATTTCTATACACCCTCTTTCCATTAGTCAAAACCATTAATTAAAATCGATCTACCCGTTCGAAAATTATGGGCGTACATACATTTCGAAGATCCATTTTTATTTATATAAGGAATTTTATTTATATTAATGAATTGAATGAACTAATAATTAAATATTTATTGAAGTTTAATATATCGTGAGGTACAAATAACATCACATCTAGAATCAGGTATCAGGCAGAATGCTTGGAATTCTGCCTGCATTATTACCTCGTTGTATCTAACTTGGTTACCAAGGTAATATCCAGCTCTAGTTCTCCATTGATGTCGACCACGCTTTTTGCTTGGTCGTTTACGTTGAATATAATTAAATAACATTATACTGAAACCAGGATATTAACCTGGTGTGAGGATAAATGCAACAAAAACATATTGATGTTGCAGTTTGAGAAGTACAAATTAATTTGAACTATGATTATTTAGTATTTCAATATTACATGTGAAAATTTGAATATATTACCTAGCTAAATCTTCTGCTTCTCGGTATCATAACTTTTACTAGTAAAGTTAAGAACTTAACTTTTATTATTGCAATTTAACTTTAATAAAAATCAATAATAAACTTTTCTCTTATAACTCACTTTTTTTATATGTTTATTTCAAGTAAGTAGCGATGCCATTTCAAGTAAGAAGTACACAGATTTTATAGCCTCAACGATGTAAACATCTTAATGGGTAATAAAGTTCATATACGGTATTACAGAATTTGTTACGATTTTCTTCCCCCGCAATTGCCATAAATGTATCAAGAGGAACAAGGTACGTGACACGGAATAATGCAGGGATATTTACAAATCCCTGCGAAGAATTCAGAGAGATTTAGCGATTTCATTTTTCTTTTTTTTTTTTTTTGTTGGCCTCAATGCTGGGGTGGGAACAGTCTGAAAATATAAATTGGTAATCAAAATAATTGGTTCGGGAATTTCCACTTCGGATTACTTTCAATAGATTAGCATTCGAGGCGGACTTATCATTTGTCAGCTGCGCCTTGTATAACAGAACTGTTGTTCATTCTGTGCGGTTGGTTTTGTGAAATTGATATTAATTGTTTTCCGCAAGACCCTGGGACTCAGTTTCACGATTTCAATATTGTAAACTTTTCAAAGTTATATTCAGATTTCAGTTTCAGTTACTGTAAAAATAATTCTGTGTCTTATTTTTCAGTGTTTATACCGAGGAGAGGACGAGCTGATATAGGTCGTCGAAGATGAATTGCAAACGGAATCATTCAATTTTAGGTAGCACGAAGTTCACCGGGTGGGTCATAAAATTAAAATGGATGAATAAGCGAGTCACAGTATAAGACTTATTAATTCTAACTCTACGTTTGTTTTGGTATGGAAAGGAAAGTATACGAGGCTGAGGGTGAGCGTAATAAAATTAATGTCCTTATTTACAACATTTGACTCTACGCCAACTTGTTTTGTCAAACTGCAGACTACAGAAAAAATATTTATGAATCGTAAAGATGTTCACGTGTATTAGTTTCATTATGTTTTAAAAATGCATCGATGCTTTTATTACATTTTCATTTTTCGTTACAAGTGTGCTGACCTCCGAGTCGAAAACTCTCGGGTTCTTTCGGTGTAGTTCGGAGTACCGACGCGAACACCGAGAGTTGGAGATTTCCAATTATTAGCTGCCAAAAGCATGTGCTTGATATATGTAAATATTTTCTTGGTAATTGTCTGTAAATAATATGTATATAAATCAATGTAACAAGCCTCGCAAATTGCTAATGCGCCTGGCCGCCATTTTGGTCACGTAATCTCATGACACACTCAGTACCGACAGATTTGTTAGCTGTATGTTATAGTTGCGGATGTCACGTGGATGTTACAAGGTTCTATGCATTAGCAGTAATATTTCCTAATCCTCTCTGTTGTGAATGCCTAATACCTAAAGGGATTATTTAATTCGTCTTCTAAAACCTATAATACCTTCCAGCTGAAATAAGCTGCTATGATAATATGATATATATGTATATCATTTATAATATACTATAATGTACATAGTGATTTTTTTTTGTTTAAAAGCCTACACCTACCTATATGCATAAAAGTTATAGATCGTTTGGCCAAAACTGAAATTCTCCGAAAGTATGACCATGAAATTTTGCATACATGTTGTCAGAGGTACAGAAAAATAATGTACTACTCCCGAGAGAATGAAAAATTCAACGCCTGATAAAAATATATGAGCAAAAAAGATTGTATCCAATGAAACCATAAATTATTTAATCATTTAATTTTTGATTAAATAATTTAAACAAAAATTGTTTAATATATTTAATCAAAAATAATCGCGCAGAACTATAATTACTCTAATAAAAGATTCATTAAATATGAAAAAGAAGAAAACCCTTAAAAATTCAATTTGTTAAAAGTCTTTTTAAAATTTATAAACTTGGTTCGCTCTTACTGGCACTTGTAAAATTAATTAAAAACAGCATTCACAGTTGGTTTCATTTTTTAATTAAAAAAGGTCATTTATACACATTTTCTGTCTTTTTGGCAAAGAAATTATGGTCCAGGAAAATTTACTAATAAATAAAATTTGAATCTCTTTAAAAAAATATGATATAAGTTTATAGAAGAAACATCGATGGTTGAAAGAAATTTTCGATTCCACCCTGTAGAATTATGAAAAAAAAGAGTTTTTTTTTTTTTCAAAATTATACAAAAATGGTAAGTTAGAAAAAAATATCAGTTAAACATTGTAGGAAATTTTGTTTAACACAAAAATGTTTCAGAGTTGTTCAAATTTTTCAGAGTTAGTGAAATTATGAGATATAAGGGTTCATGGTATAAACCCCTTCTAACTACAGTCCTTTGATCCTCTAACGCAGTGGTTACAAAATGTCCCTTCCATCGAAAGAATGAGGCAATCATCTTTTTCTCTTCTTCCCTTCTTCGCTTTTGCTGATAAATCCTCGAAAGGAAACACAGGAATTTGACCGAATTTGTTGGTATGTCACTCTTTTATCTGTTTCAATCATGAGTCGCACAACACTCAAGTTATTTTCATTTGTCGCCCTAGATGGACGTCCTTAACGAAAATCGTCAGTGAACAGCGTCAGTTATAAACAAAGTCACGGGATGGGGTTTCGTCATGAAATGCCAATCGACTTTCTTGTTGATTAAGATCGAAAATTTTTCACGAATTTTAAATCACGACAAACACATTTAAAATGAACATAAATTTGTAAAAACAAATGTCAACTGAATGACAGCTTCCTAAAGAAGTCTTAATTTAAAATTTATATTTATTTTTCATTTCTGTTTTTACTTCTGGCCAGCTCTAAAAACTTTCAGTGCTGCCTATGTATTATATCAATACTAGCTGTACTATTTAGCTGAATTAAGATTGTTTCTCAGCAGCGGGTACCTACTTTGCAGTCGGAGTGTCTTGACATAGTTGCACTTCCTCTGTGGCTTCACGGCGCGATCGCGCTTTACATATAATAATATTTTTTAATCATACGTCAAAAAAAATGTGCAATTAAAAGAAAAAATCACACGTAGATATGAATAACTTGTGACGGTAAACTTGCTAATTTTAATAAGGATTCATAATTGTTGATAATATGGCCGAATGATGGCCAATAAATATCACCTAACGATTTTTAATATTTTTTTAATACAAAAAGTAGTTTTTGTGACTTAAATATTAAAGTTAGAGATAGACTTTATCATCAAGCATCATCAAACTCTACAACTTTTCTGTAGAAATCAATTATATATCCCTTACCGTTAAAGTAGCGTTCGAAAAAAAAAATTCAACCCTTTTTTCGTCGATTTCCTTTGCAAATTCGATTACCACGAAAAAGTCTTTTCATTTTACGGGATAATATGTCTATGTTCATCCTCAAAGTATATTCTAACTATTACTGATTTTTTTTTAAATCGCATGAGCTGTTTCGAAGATTACCCTCTACAAACAATTTTTACCTCTTTATAATATAATTTTTAGTATTAGTATATTAGTATACTTAGATACAATTTCGAGAATTGGAAATATGTCTTAAAATGAATAAAAAGAAAAAATCATGACGCATCATCTCTATAATTCAAAGTCCAAGAGTAAATAAATGTCCACGTAGTTACTATGAGATCTTTTTAAAAACTTTCAGTCGTATTTTCACCGAAATCTAAACTGTCGTAAAGTTCTAACATAACAAATGGGAAATGATTTCGCTTACAGTATTTTGGGATCCCCTGGCTAAGAGTTCACGTCCTAGGGGAGACTTATTCGTATAGGTGAGAGATAAGAAGAAATTATTCGAAAAACTTATGTCATTGTTGGAAGTTCTTTAAAATTACTAGCGGCCCGCCCTCGGCCTCGCACGGATGCCTTCCTCGTTTATCTTTACATTTGTGAAATTCGTATCAAAGTTCGTTAGGAAATATAAACAGACAGGGGTGTTAGATATATACACACACCGGCATATTTAGCGGAACATTAAATAAAGGTTTGATATCAGTATCATATAAGGTTGCTGGCTGGTTTATACGTCATTTAATTTAAAAAGAAATATTTTCAAATTAAGAAAACAACTGAACATCACATTTTATGCAATTGTTTTAATTTTATTCAAATACACCTTATCTGGAGCGAACTTCGAGTATTTCTTCCTTCTGAGTTTGATTTAAAATTTCATTGAAATACTGTTTTTTGTTAGTTTTTTTTTAATCGCGTATCTTTCTGGAGTTGAGGACTGAATTATGCCTGAAGGGCACTCGAAATGCGAAGAAATGGTCAAACCTACAGAGTGATATCCAGAGATCTTCGTCGACCAGTTTCAACGATCCATCGCAGTATCCAACGGTTCAGGGAGACCAGTACTTATGTGAGAAGAGCAGGACAAGGCAGAAAAAGACGCACTTCAAGTAGGGATGATCGTTTCATTCGGCTTCGTGTACGTAGAAACCCCCGTTTGACGGCCGTCCAAGCCCGACATAAGTTAGAAGCAGTGCGGGGTGTAACCGTAAGTGAGCGTACGGTACGAAGAAGGTTCGAAGAAGCTGGTTTGGGTTCATTTGTGCCCGCCAAGGCTCCAAGGCTCGAGGTAAATCATCGTAGAAACAGATTAACTTTTGCTCAGGAACATCGACTTTGGAACGCGGACCAATGGAGTAAGGTATTGTTTAGTGATGAGTGCAGAATTCTCTTAAATCAAATTGACGGCAGGCAAAGAATATACAGACGCAAAGGAGAACGATACATTCAGACAAATTTTGAAACTACAGTTGCATACGGTGGTGGATCAATAATGGTTTGGGCGGGCTTTTTTTTGGGAGCTCGCACAGACTTGGTAGTGATTGACAGAGGCAGTCTGACTGCAGACCGCTATATCAGAGAAGTTTTAGAAGAAAATGTCGTACCATTTGCCCCATATATCGGTGACGATTTTGTTTTTATGCAGGATAATGCTCGGCCGCATACCGGTCGGGTAACTCAAGCTTATCTTAATGATATGAATCACTGTTATGGAGTGGCCGGCGAGATCACCGGATATGAACCCAATAGAGCACGTTTGGGACTTGCTGAAAAGAAAAGTTAAGTCCAGAATTCCAGCTCCTGCCAACGTGGGTGAACTGCGAATCGCCGTAGTTGAGGAATGGCGGAGATTATCCCAGGAGACCATCGATAACATCATTCTCAGTATGCCTAGACAGGTAGAAACTTTAATAAGAGCACGTGGAGGAAATACGCGATATTAATCACCATTTTTCTAATTTAATTAATTGTTATTTTAATATTAATTTTCACTTTTCCCGGTTACATGAAAAGTTCAAAAATGTACCATTTTTAGAAATAGCCTTTACTCGCAAAATCTGTTCTTAATGTGATCTCATTTTAAGTAAAACAAATGAAACTTTAAATAACAAAAGAAGTGTAGTAAGTAGATTTTAAAATAAAACCATATTTTTTTAATCATGGACCTTTTTTTTGTGTTCCGCTAAATATGCCGGTGTGTTTATATATATATAGACAGAGTAGATAATGTTTTACACGCGAAGCGAATATATGTATACATTTTCTTGAATATAAGGCAATATACGTATACGAAGTCAAAAGGGTGCTTAATTCCAATGTTGTTATTGCAGAATTTTCAGAATTGCGCATGCGTATGAATGAAGATTCGCAAAAGCGAATACGGATGCTAATATCCTCATCAACTCTACTTAAATCGCATTTTTCGTTGCTTATTTTGAACTAGACCAGGTGTGCCCGTAATCCGTTTTCGCTGACCGTCAGAGGCCGACTTTAGATTACAGGCGATCGACTCGCTGTATACCGCAAGTATGTGTGATGCACATATTTAAGTAGTGTAGGAAGGTAGAGTGTACCGTCAAACTATCTGACCAACTTTACAAAAAAAAATGTTCAAGAGAATTTAGTATTTCAATCCCAGCTTTTTTCAACACAGCGCAACAGTAGTTTTCGTTGATAATTGTAACTCGTAACTTCCTAGTAAACGAGCGGCTAATTGTATTTATTTATTTATTTAATTACTGGACTATTTCAATTCATAGAAATAAAGCCATTAAACCGAATTTTGAATTCTGTAAGCATTCAGAGCCAACAGAGGTGACTGCTTAACAAACGAAAGGTTGGGCGATTTCCCACCTGAATGCCATTGTATTGTTCAATGCTATAGTTATAACTATGGTTTCTAACTGTGGGCCTCGTAAGAAAGCCCAACTTCGCTCAACCAGCTATGGGGAAGGCGATGCTCTCTATCTAATCAAAATCTAATCAGGAAATTCGTAGAGGAACGAAAGTTACCGACATAACCCGGCGGATTAGTAAGTTGAAGTGGCAGTAAGCAGGAAAGATAGTACGGAGAGCCGGCGGCCGCTGGGATCGGAAGGGTCTAGGGTGGAGGCCACGGATCGACAAATACAGGTTAGAACGTCCACCCACAAGGTGGACGGGCGACCTGATAAAGGCCGCGGGTCGACGGTGGATCCAGGTTGCTTCTGATCGGTCCTTTGGAAATTTCGGGGGGAGACCTTCGTCCAGCAGTGGAACTCCTACGGCTGAGATTGATGATGATGGTTGGTGGTGTGCCCTACCTCTACAATGGTGAGAGAATAAATATTTTTGCATAGATATTTGCATCCATCTGCAATAATTGTTTTCTTTGAAACATTTTCAACGATAAAATAAATCGTACATACATATAGGTATGTATACATCCTAATTAATATTATACTAACTAATATCAATACATTTGATCGGGTCATAAGTTCTGTCACATGTTTATTGTGAAATAATTGGGACATGTTCGTTTTTATAGTAACCATTTACATACCAAACGTAACTTACTAAAACATAGATTCTTATGCTAACTAAGCTTATTCAAAATGATCCCCGCGATTCTGAATACGAACTTTCAACCTGCGCGGCCAGTCGTCTATAGCAGGTCTATAGCAATACGAACGAGGTCCATATTAATATTAGCGGCTGCCGCGTACCGCTTCAACAAAACGAATCTCTTCAGTCTCAGGTCCATTAAACGATATCCTACTCGAAGCCCTAAGTCTTCTTTCAACGTCCTTTCAGTGTGGTTCTGCTTAACCCCATCTGAAGGGCCAACAGTTTCTGCTTACGCATGGAATTTCTTTGGATATGTGCCTTAACAGTTTTTATCACTACTAGAGTCCTAAAAGTGCGAGGGTGACCAGTTCTTTTCATGTCTTCCACATTTGAATCTTTATTATATCGTTTGATGGAGCGATAAACGAATCTTTAAATATTTTTCAATAGTTCGAAAATCTGATTTGCATAACCGCACCCCGATGCAACGCGATAATCGCAACTCAGCCTTCTAAGAGTCCACTCCATATTAAAAAATAAATGAAATTCAAAATAATGCAAATTTTTATTTTCATGAGATTCGAAATTATAATTCAATGAGTATTTTTGTGTCCAGCATTCTAAATTCAGAATTTCTGAATATGTAACAGACCTTACGACCTGACTAGCTTTCACGCCTTAACTACTCAACTGATCGTCATGAAACTTTGCATGCACGTTGGCAGGAATACAGAAAAGGACATAGGGTACTTTTAATCCAGAAAAAAAAAAATAACAAAAATATATGGCCAATAAAGTTTGAATTGTTTTAACATTTAAGAAAAAAGGGCGCGGACGAAGTCGAGGGTAAAAGCTAGTTATAAAGTAAAATCGCTCTCCACTTCTGTCTGTTTTTCCGCTAACTTTTCTAAACCACTCAACTTATTTTGATACGCTTTTCACTAATAAAAAGAGCGATAAACGAGCAAGGTTTGTGTTTATAATTTGGGAAAAAATGCATCCGTGCGAAGCCGGGGCTGGGTTCCTAGTAATCGCACATGTTAGGTAAATTATTTTATATTCAAAACAATTTTTCAGTAAACTCGTATTCATGTCGCGGTTCAAGGGGCAGAGAACATTCCAAATTTAAAATGTGGTTATGCGGTTGTGGGGTTGTTTCAAATTATCATTAAAATGTGTTTCGTAAAATAATATTAAAGCAGAAAAACATAAAATATTTTACAGCAATAAGATTAAAATTAAAATTTCATATTTTGTATGTATTTTCGAAATTAGAAACTAAAGTATTAATAGTAATTAATTAAAAATCCATAAAGAAAGTCGATGTATTGTATTTTAAATAACAGAAAAATATTCACAAAAAAATCGCTAAACTAGAAATACCAAACCAGATGTTATGTCGATGTTTATTTTTGAAAAGTTCGAATTGTTATCAAGTGAAATACGATACTTTTTTAAGGATTTCTTTTTAAAATTTCAATATAATGCTTAAAATAATTTAACTTGAGTGATATTAATAACTAAATTGCAAAAAGAAAGCTTGGTGCTCTTAATAAACAATTGAAAGTAACCTTCAATCTTCAGAACACTGATCAAAAATATAACGAAATACACTTTCATTACACGTATCGCAAAAGAGAAAGTTCATACAGGAGAAAGCTCTTAAAGAAAATGTCGTATAAATCATAGAGGAAGCCGTCTAATCCGACAGGATCAAATCTACATCACTAAAACTCCAAGCGAAGAATATGTACACAGGGTAAGACTGCAGCTTTTTAAAGTATCTGAGCATCGTAAGATAAATCGTGCAGAGCGCAACAGGGTGGCGCGAAAATGTTAGTACCTGATGGCTTGTGGCAGCCGTTAGATTCACGTAAGACGAGGTATACCGACCCTCCGCGCAGTTCCACGCGGACTAACGCACTTGCTCGCCACCGCACCCATTGCAGCCCCGAATCCACCCCAGAACCCATCCTCCGCTCTCCCACCCGGCAGTCCTGCGTGTTACCAATTCTCCATTTGATTCCACTATGTTGCACATGTCATGTGATGATAGTATGTCAAGTTACTGCAAATTTCTAATCAATGACAATGTCTGCTAGCTTTTATAAATATTATACAAGCTTTATTCTGTTAAAAGTAAAACTTTTTCACTACAATTCAAATTAAACAATTCATGAAAAATTCGGTTCAAAGCTTTAGATATGAAAACTGGTGTTCATTACATGCATAAGCCTAAATTTCAATTAATTATAATCTGTTATGACAATATAAAGAGAGCAGATTTTGTAAATTTATTTAAAAGTGACATACTTTGGCCCTGGTGGACATAGCGTAAATATATTGAAGTATACAAGCTACCCCAATTGCACCCGGGTGAATTCAGGGACAAATATTACACACTAGCTGTGTGCACGGCTTCGCCCGCGTGGAATTCAGGTTGTTTCTCGGTATCAGTAAGTCAATTACCTATCTCGCAGTCGTAGCGTAAGCGTCTTGAATTTGAAATCGCAGAAAACTATCTTAATGAATTTCTGCATACCCATTGTCAGAGATATAGAAAAGGTTATAGGGTTCTATTCCCGAGGGATCGCCTAGAAATAAAAATAAAAATTTCAACGCCTAACAAAAATATGTGAGGGCTATCTTAGATTGAATAGTCGGGAGCAAAAGCTAGTGAGACTAAAAAAAGATGACGTTATTTACTGATTTGAATCAATCAACGAATTCATCTCTAAAAAACCTAAACAAAATAAATAATGCGATTATATCTTTTTCTGTCTGTTTGTTGGCTTGATTCTTTTGAACAATTTAACGGATTTTTATGTAGCTCTCATTTTGAGAATCTCTTAATACTAGAGAGTATATTTTCAGAATTTTTTCTCACATTTAAGTGTATTTTTTTTAAATAGAATAAATTAATTTCAATAAATATTGTAGAAAAAAAACATTGTTTTGTAATCTAAACTTTAAAAATATTTCAGGGCACTTACATGGCAAACGCTTGCTTAACCTTACCAGTAAATAATTTAAATCGAAATCGCCCTTTAGTTAACTCCACTCGTGTGAAACCGGGGCGTATAGCTAGTATGAATACGGGAAACATAATTTTAAATCCCTCTTGATTGTTCCAAATAAGTTACCAATAATTCTCTACACCGCCGTTCGAACTCCAAAACACAATTGAACTGTTTAGAAGCTTCGGCTACACCCTCCCCCTTTGCGACCCAAGGGGAACCTTCCGACCCAGCTGTGAAGGGGTGGGGTAGACAGGACGAGGGGCGTGTGACGTGCGGGTATACCGGGATCCCGGAAGATGCGACCTGTGCCGGATGGAACGGGGCCTGGCACACTTAACAGCGGACATGGACCCTGTGGGAGTTTCAACCAAACATTGTCCCTCAATAATGTCACTATCCTTGTATCAGATTGCAAGGAACTTCACTTACACGTATATGTGGTTCTATATATAAGATAAATGTTCGGGTTGGAACTTTATGAAATACGTGACTAAACAAAAACGTTCATTTATCGTTTCTCATACTTATACATTAACTAGCGA
Source organism: Bembecia ichneumoniformis (assembly GCA_910589475.2). Lineage (NCBI taxonomy): Eukaryota > Metazoa > Arthropoda > Insecta > Lepidoptera > Sesiidae > Bembecia > Bembecia ichneumoniformis. The sequence continues at coordinate 3,681,848 of OU342520.1, forward strand.
TCCGCCCCGGCTTTGCTCGGATATTAGTGAAAATGGTATCTAAATCCCTTGAGTAGTTTAAAAGTACTAAGCAGAAAAGTAGAAAGAGGCAGACAGACACTTTGCTTGATACTATTCAATAGCGACCCGTCTCAGACTTCGCACGGATATACGAGTAAGTTTTTTCTGCAAATCTATACTAATATTATAAAGCTGAAGAGTTTGTTTGAACGCGTTAATCTCAGGAACTACTGGTTCTAATTGAAAAATTCTTTTTGTTTTGAATAGTTCATTTATCGAGGAAGGCTAAGGCTATAATAACATCACACTACGATAAATAGTACTATTATAAGCAGTGTCCAGTACCGCACGTCACATGCGCAAGCCGCCGCCCGTATGAACCGCAGCGTTGCCGAGTTCAGCTAGTTACATATATACACAAACCTTACTAGTTTATAGCTATTTCCATTAGTGAAAACCGTAATAAAATCCGTTGGGTTATTTAGAAGAAGATATAGATAAATATCTATTAAGACAATAATAGGACAATATTGGGGAGATATTTAAGTATATATTCGCTAACACTGAAGCCCTTCGCAGTTGCCACTGGCCTGCCAGCCCTTTCACACGCTCGCAACAAAACAAATAAACAAAATAATTCCCTTTAACAAACTTGAGACCCTACTACAACTTTTGTGTCTACATAAATAGCTTATTGTTATATTGTTCGCTACAACACAAATAAAAGGAAAAGTTCAGAACAGGGCGTTATTTGTGTCAAGAACCGCCGCCAGGTTAAAGAGCCATTAAAATTTCAATGCAAAAACATTCATGAAAAATGGGAGTCTCGTTTATTCTCGGAATTCCTCTAGGAATTAGGAATAACGAACGGCAATAGGAATCTTATTCGAGACGGATATATGTAGAATATGCTAGTATTAGTACATATAGTAGACATATTTATATACTTTTTTAATTACTAGCTACCCGCCCTCGGATTTGTACGAATGCGATTCTTTTTTTTTATGTTAAGATTGACAAACAGAAGTTCGGTTGTTTTCTGTAAATTATATTCAAAAATCTTCCTCGGTTATCGGTCTTTCCATTAAGCCCGGTTTAGATTTCCATAAGTACAGTAGCGAGTTAAGAAATCAGTAGTGAGTAGTAAGTAGCGTTCAAACGTAGGCGAATATAGGTCGTGTAGCGAATGGGCGTTGAGGTACACGAGTCTTGTAAAGGAGGACACGACTAAACCGTTCCGTTAACAGTCCGCCTTTTCGCTAGACCAATGATCTCAAGAAAGTCGCTTACTGTGGACAGTTGTGGATAGTGATGATGATGAATGTGATGATGGGCTGATGATAAAGAGCGACATATGTAAGCTGCAGATCCACTTGAAAAGGCTACCATGGTCTAGATGCACATGCAATTATCAGAAAAGATTTGAAATCCACAAATCCTAACCAATATTAAGTATATTTACGAAAGTAAATTTATTTGTTTTAACTTTTATTGTAAATTTAAATATTTTGTTTTTACCACTCAACATCATGAAATTTTGCATACACATTGTCAGTGATAGAGAAAAGGACACTTCATCGAAAAAAAGTATTGTTCCCGAAGGATATAATAATAAAATAATTTTCTTTGGTCATTGAATTATCTACCTATCCAATTACAATTATCTAGTTCAACATTGCAATACATACATTGGTTTTCATTGATGAATGTAAAATGTGCCTTAACTGTTTAAAAAATAAAATCCCTTATATAACTTGACAGGAATATTAACTTGATTACGAAGTAACATTACCACGTAGGTAATATAAACGTGAGGTAAGATAAAATTTAAAGTTTCGAACTTATACCGCTTCGGATAGTCGTTCCAAATGAGTTCAAAGGTCGCTCTCTTACTATCTAATATCTATAAAACTCCAGAGTGCTGTTAAACAAACATTGAAACTTCGTCTCTGCAAGATTTAATTCTGCTTAAATTAACTTACCGCTACAAAACTAGCTTAATACATAATAATGACCAGTTGACAATAAATAGTACTCGGGCTTGAAAAGTAGACAGTATATTTTGGATCCTTAGCCAATTATCTATTTCTTGAAGTTTTCTTACTTCCATCAGGTATAAAACATTTTTCTGAAAAATATTCTAAAGGGACTTAAATATGGACATCAGAGAGACCTTTTATTCTTGTCGTAAGAATGTCTGTTAAATAAATAAATAAATTTCATTTATTTAAGGCATCTAAATAAAAGTACTAGAAATTACATTGTTAAATTATAATTATATTAAAATGAATTATTGAATTGAAAATTTTCAAACATCCCTTTGAGCTGTACAAAAATAATATTACGTAAATTGAACCTACTTATGTAAATTAAACAAATTAAATAAATTTAACAAAAAGTTATTACATAACATAGCTTACATGGATTAAGTCATCTCTTACCGATTACCACCAGGTGGCGCATAGATTATAGCCTTCAGATAATGGATCTTAAAATTTATCTTAAGAATTAGCTATTTAAAATATTGATTATTAAGCAAATCGCACGGTTACAACAACGATATTAAGCCGGAAATTAGTAATTTTTTATATGTATAATTAAATATAATTTAAAAAATTATTATGATGGTCCCCTTTCATATATCCTGCAGATGATTTGAGTATTTTTTAAATTATAATTATTATGATAATTTAAAAGGAAAACGGTTACAAATAAGTGTTTTTTTTTTAGCTGGCGACGCCTTAATGAAAACAGCATCAAAACTTGATGGGTGGTTTATAAGTTAGTTTATAAGAATCAGACATAAGCAAACAGCGACTGAATAGATGTAGAAGCGCTGAATCAATTGTCTTGGAAGTTCAATTCATTTTCAACAATTTAATTTTTCTGCTAATTAGGATGGAAGTATACTTAAAAAATACCTATTAGGTAAATATATTCACCATATTAATTTTTCAATATTTTACGCCGCACTAGGAATATTTATTTTATGTTATATCATAAGAACTTGTTTTTGCAAGTTTAAAAGATATCAACAATATCATTTTAATTAATTAAATTGTAAGCAAATGTGGTATAAAAAGTCTGTTTTTTTTGTGTTCGCGTCTTATCCGACAATATTCCAGTGATAAAATACCTAACACACAAATATTAATAACTCTACTAGGTCAAAAAAACACTTATCTTTAAGTTTAAATTAGAATAAAGAATTTAAGTACATAAAATTAATGCAGTTTTTTCCAGTTACTTTTTAATATTTATTAATAGCTCGCATACTTAAAATATTCACCTATCACTTCTTAATCCCTTATCCGTAATTCAACTATAGTCGGCAGCACCCTTGCAGCAATTGTGGCGCTGTTTGTCTTATAGGCGAAATGATATTCAGGTTGTCTGACGACAAAAAAAACAGCCCGTCTAACGGCAGAACACCACAGTGAAGTTCTCACACAAACTGTTGTGCTTCAATGTCTGATTAAAGGATGTCAGAATCCTTCTATCCCAGATTTGTCCTTAACCCTTCATCTTAACAGCTTCTGCAGCCTACTAGCCACCCCACTGCTATTATGCTTATATAGGCGAAATATTATTATGAAAATATTATGAAAATTAAATGGACAGCATTTTACTACTTTAGTATCAGTTTATTTATAATTTTATGAAATATTAATAAAATTGCGTATTTATAAACTACCAATTAAATTTAATTTTGTATTTCAATTGTTAAAAGTATATCAAATTCAATTTTTTTTTTAAATCAGTATTCCTAAATAAATTTTCAAATTAAATAATAGATAGCAATGCCTAAAATATGAACTAAAAATTACCTAAATCACCAACTGATTTCGATACTGTTTTCACTAATCGAAAGAACTATAAACGAGGAATATTTGTGTATATATGCAGAAGAAAATGCACCCCTACGAAGCCAAGGCGGGTTGCTAGTAGAATCATAAGTAAAAAGAAAAATATTCGAAACTTCAACAGGTATGTATGTACGTACACATAGGCCGCACTATAAGTTTTTATTATTGGTCAGAAAGTAAAGACAGAAATGAAAAATAAATAAAAATTTCAAATTAAGAACTCTTTAAGAAGCTGTCGATGTTATTTCATTCACTTAACATTTGTTTTTACAAACTTGCGATCATTTTAAAAACATGCAAAAAAAATGAATTTGACAAGAGAAAACTTTCGTTGCGGTCTTAATAGACTTCGATTGACATTTCATGACGAAGCCCCATCCCGTGAGTCAAATGCTGTATTTGCCATTGTCACAGGAGATGAAACCTGGATATATTGTTACTAACCCGAAACCAAAACACAATCTGCACAATGGGTTTTTGCTTTCGAGGATTTACCAACAAAAGTTGAAGCAGGGAAGAAGTGGAGGTGAAAAAGTTTTTTTGGACGGACGGGATATTTTGCAACCATTGCGTTAGAGGTCACGGAACCGTTACTGCAGACTGGTATACTTATTAGTAATTGTTTGCCAGTTGTCTTGGAAAATGTTCGACAGAAGCGCCCAAGAAGTAAGATTCGTCAGACGAACAATCGAATCTTTAATGAAAGGTGTGGAATTAGCGAGTCATTCTCCTTATAGTCCCGACTTGGCGCCATGTGATTAGTGACAAGTACACCAATTTGATCGCAAATGAATTTAATTTAATTAGCAATGGTTTTCATAGTTTTATATCTAAACAAATAAGTCAAAAATAAATGAACTAAATATTTTAACAACAAATATTTTATCTTCATCATCATCATAAGCCTGGGCTCTCCACTGCTGGATCTCCTAAAGCGCCACCACGCACGGTCTTATGTCCTTCACATCCAGCCGCTACTCGTAAAGCCTTTCAGGTCGTCTGTACACCTGTCGCAGGGCGACACACGCTGCTATTAATTAGAATTACCACCGGTTGTATATGATTCATGCATGATCTTGAGCCTCGATATCTGTTCCTTTAGTAGTTAGAAAAAAATTAAATAAAATTCCTTGTCTTCGTAATCTACGAACTGCGTAGCGATGAGTCTTAACAACTTTATTTTTTCCGACTTGCTAAGGCTGATTTACATTGAACCGGTTCAGTATCTCAATCCAACACTGGAATCCAGTGGCCTAGGATTAGCCATGATTTGTTCAGTTCGCGTTTAAACGGCTCCAGGAACATTAATTGGGTGCTTGAGGCCACTAATAGATTGAAAATTTAGCCTTTTCACTAATATTTTATCGAGCAATTAATACTAAACTGAATTTTGACATCTGTTTACTGGAGAATAATGATCCAGTATCACTAGTTTCCAGAGATGAATTGTGTCAATGTAAATCAGCCTTAACTGAGACACGAACGGTACGCAACAAAGAGACGGGGAAACATAAATAAATAGCATTTATGATGCATAAAAATCATATCACTACAAGTAGTAATAATGTGATTTAAGAGCGACATGGATGTTGATGAGCCGTCATGACCAGTTTGTCACAGTGACGGGGAGGCGCGGGGTAACGGGAGGGAGGGAGGCAGGAGTTCGAACGAGGTGTCTTTAGGTCGAGCAACAGGCGCCGGCTGATCAATGAGTGCTCCCCGCTCCCAACATTCCCTCTCCCTTCCACCTGCGCCGCACTTGTTGCGCGCACAACGTAATTTCGCCTTTGTTCTGATGATAAATGTGTGTACGCTAAAATAGCATCTATTTATATCATAGAATAAGAGTGACGCCGTTAGCATGTTCAACTTGGCCTGCGTGTACCTCTCGATTGCGCTCTCAAAGCCAAGTACTTTCTAAACAGCTCAGGCTTAGTGTTAAACTGTGTACATTCCCCTCGGTTTTCGGAATTATAATGAAAAATCCTATAATAGTAACTAATTGTAATAGTACATGACACAAAACTTTAATCCGCTTTTATAGCGATATTACGATAAACACGCACAATAATTGGGTGGTTATCGATTTGTATCGGCGAATGAATTGTAGGTTATTGCAATTGCAACATATCGTCATTGTCAAAACAAAATCTGCTATGTGCTTTGAGATATTGACAAAAGAAGTTTTCCTGAAAAAATTTACATGAAGGTGTATTTTAAAAAATAGTATTTTATTAGAAACTTAGGGTTGTTATACGTAAAATTATTGGTCTTTTAAACATGAAAGCTTAATAGTTTATTTGTTATTTTGATAATAAAGTAAATTTTGGACATATAAGACTTTAGCTGCTTCATATTTTATTAAGAGATCGTAGTTCGACAAATAGTGCTCATAACCACTTAGCAGTTGTTTTATTTTATACGATATATAAGGCTATTCAAGTCCACTGACTATCACTAAGGTCAAAATGTTGAAATCTTAAAATAGTGCACATAGCAGATTTTAATTTGACGACGATATATTTAAATTGGTGAATTTTTCGAGTTGCTTTCAAACCCAAAGCCATTTTTCCAAACAATCATAATTATGTTAAAAATGTATGAAAATTTTATATTCTTCAATAAGTATGAATCATAATCTGTTTAAAAATGTTTTTAATGTTTTTTTTAATATAGGTAAATGGATAATTGTGAACAGGAACGATATGATACAATTATTTTATTAATATTAACTCATGAATTTATCTTCAAAAGTATTTAAAATGTTTTGAAGTAGAACTATTTTCTGATAAAACAATATGATTTGGACATTTTTTAATTTTTTAAAATTACATTTAAATTTATTAGCAGGCAGGCAGACGGTCCATTTGATGGTAGAGATTACAATCGCCGAAGAACACATAAGCAACACTTTGGGAATTTTTTTTTACAATTCGCTTAATATAATAATAATAATAATAATAATAATGCTAATTTCAATTTTTTATAATATTTATTGTTTTCATATATATATTGTTAGAATTAAGAATAAAAATAAATAAATGTATATAATAATAACAATTTTATTACAAAATATTTTTCTTTGTGAAATATTTCTCATGTTATATAATTATAGAGAGAAGCATTCAGCAAGGAACCCCTAGTTGCTCTTTTCATAAATCATCAATTACATAATTTGTAACAAAATTCAGCAATTTATATAACATTGTAATATTATAATTTAATTCCAAGGATGTTTATCATTTATATAATCCAATATTTTATAATATCCCTTTTTGCATAGGGAAACAATATTATAGCTTGAAACCCATATTGTAGATAGGTGGAAACACTTAGATTGATTCAAAGTTCGCGCGTCCGTGGGATAAAGTTTTTACTCATCCGGAATATGCTCAACATCACCTTATCGAAGTATTGCGGATAAACTCCACATCTATGGCGCGCATTACGGTGGTAAAATCTCGAGGTACGCATTAATTGGAACAACAACATCAAAGCACTCACCATTGCAAAACCGGTAGAACACACAAAGAGAGGCTACATTTCGTCTTAAACTACATGGTTCTAAGCTTTGTTGTGTGAGCATTGAATCGTCAACAATTCGAACAATTTGACCCTGCAAGGTGTCAAATGGGTATATTTTACCGCGCCAACCCAGAAGTGAAAATAGTATCTACTCTATAAGGTGCCTAATCTTGGCCTTATCGAGAACCATGTGCTGTTCAGGCGTAAAATCGGCGTGTACTCGTACAGTTTTGCTCTGCTCAACGTGTCAATTTTTTAAGCTAGGTTAGCCTTGTCTTCCAAATGACTGAACGCGAAATTTTTTCTATTAATTATAATTAATAGAATTTAAAAATTTAATAATTCATATTTAACAGTGAAAATATATATTATTTATTTAATTTTTGTTACGTTTCCAGAAAAAGCAATCATATTAAAAACTGAGAGCATATAAAATAAAAAAATAAAGGATATACATATACGATATACAAGGATATTGGATAACAAAGGAATACGTATAATAAATTCATGGTGAGTATGCAAATAAAAATGAATTTTTGTTGTAGGTTTAAAATATTTATTCACAAATAGAGTATAGCTGTGAAGCTTATTGAATCAAATATGTAATATAGCTAACATAGTTGTATATTTTTAGAAATTACAAATTTCAATCATATCGCCACAATATAAAGCGAAATTTACATATTATATGTAAGTATACAGTAAGTAAAATATATCGCTTTTTTTTATATAAATTTGTGCATTTAATCTAACTTTAAATATATTCTAATAATCTTTTTTAATCTAAAGCTCTACAGGCAGGCTGAGGGTCCACATGTTTATAGGTACTATACGTAATGTACGGTGGATCCAAGCTGCTTCTGACGGGTCCTATTGGAGAATTATGGGAAGGCCTATATCTTGCAGTGATACCTACCGTTGATAATGATGATGATGATAAAACATGATAATGTTTTAATAATACTGTATATAAAAAGTACTTTTTTTTAATAATACTGTATATAAAAATGTTTTAATAATACTGTATACAAAAAGTACTTTTTTATATACAGTATTATTAAAACATTATCATTTATCATATTTTTGTAGTTATTTTTGCCAAGCGTTGGATTCCTCGGGAACAGTACAGATGAAAGGTGCTCTACGTCTTATTCTGTATCCTTGACAATCTGTATGTAAAATTTCATCATTGAGAAGTTAAGGCGTGTAAAGGTAACAGACAGAATTACTTTCACATTTTTTTTTATTAATGCTCATTTCCTTATCATCTCCTCGTCCTATTAAAATTGGTAGCGCCCTTGCAACCCAGTGCTACTATTAAGTTACCATTAACCATTAAGGTCCATCAGCGCGTCTGCCGAGATTTGCATAAAAAAATTAACAAATAATTTTAAAAGCCTTTATATTTTATATGTTACTTTGCATTGACAATGTTACAAACTCATTTATTTGACTGATAAAACTTCTTGGTATTGATATCTGTAACATTTATAGTAGGTATATTGCTTGTATCTTAAATTAATAATTAAAAATAACATTTATTAATTTCTTACCATGTTATGATTAATTTTAATATATTAAGACGCGACAGTAGCCCCTAGCTATCAAGTAAGACAGTAGCCATCAAGTAGACAGTCAGCTTGCCTTCTGACCTTCATATTAAAAAAAAAAACTAGATAGAAAGTTACAGCGGGAAAGGGCAGACCACTAAAAAATTCGTCGCACTCCAAAAACAAAGCCAGCTACGGCAAGCAAAGTTTTCACTACTATTTCCACAAGATATGGATTTTGCGAGTTCAAGAGGGAAAAATGTGACATCTCCTGATCTGCGTACTGAAAATGAAAACAAAAAATACATATATATCACCTTCTCGTTTCAAAGCCTCTACAATTTATACTTCTTAAACAGTGAAATTCAATATACATCTCCAATAAGTGTTTACGCGAATTGAATTGCAATTCAATCCAAATATTTGCTTCAAAAGGTTTATTTTCACATTTTTATAATATCTCTAAATTCTTGTACAGTGCGAAAAAGGGGTAACAAAGTTTGTATGAGAAATAATTTTCTACACAAATTTGCATGAAATTTAATATCAAGAACGTTTGAAAATTCAACCTTTAAGAGAGTTGGCAAAGTTTGTACGGGAAATAATATTTTTCAAATTAAGATGCGTATATTTCTGGTCCCATTGAAACTCTATCAATGCTCTTCGACATAACTAATTAAAAATTAAATTAAATTCAAAACCTATAGGGTTCAAAAAGAAGGTTTGTGGTGAGAAATGCTTCTTATAAAGCCTTCTGTGGAATCTTCTGTCTTACTTCTGCGTTGTACAATATTGCTTATATTATCTACTGTTTTTATTTTATTTAATGGCAATGAATATTTCTTTATGGTAATTAATAAACGAAACCAATAAGATTCGTTTCAGTTGTGTTCATTATCGGAATCAATTTCCCTCGAAATAACTTAGATTCCTTAAAGTTTTTGTCGTAAAAACTAAAACCAGAACTGTATAATTTAGCATTTGCCAACAGAAACGAACTCGTCGTGTTGAATCCGAAAAATATATGGAATATATTTTCCATAACAAAACTTTTCATAAGTTAGCAATGTGCACAATTACAAACCTCTATAATCCTAAGTACGTAGTCATCTCCAACGAAGTCTTGCTGAGATGAGTGACGAAAGCTACGAAACTTCGCCACGGCTTCTGCAGAGTGTTGGATATGTACATTTCTGAATTCGTCATCCGACAGTCTATGTTGGTTAGGTCCACAGGAAGACATCATTCGTTCAAAATACAAGCCTTTTGCTTTATTTTCCGCACATTCATTTAAACTATTATTAATTTGGAGCATCTCACTATACTGCAGTGATGTAATCTATAACGTTAATAATAGTGACTTAAGATAGATATTTTCACTAAAAATTCAGCCTGGATATATACTAGGAGGGTCAACAAGTATGTGGCCAGAAATATGTGTAGATGTTAAAGAAATAATATATACATGTCATTGTAATTGTTATATTTTTTTGCTTAAACGAATATAATTTTCGAGATATAACCGTCATTAATTTAGCTTTTAATACCTTTTGAAGACTAAGTCAGAACATTTTTATCATGTTTAAATTCGAATATGATTAAATTCCTTACAGAGAAAGGTTAAAACACGATTGGATAATGTGTACGGGTTCCATCATTTTCCATGGTGAAAGATTGGTGTAAGCAATTTTGTTTAGAAAGAGCGTCTATTGACGATGACCCTCGTTCCCGTCAGCTCGTTGAGTCACACCAAACAACATCAAGTTAGTGGAAGCAGCAGTACTGGAGGACGGACATTTAAAGACGAAAGAAATAGCGGCAAGGACAGGTATTTCAAAAACTACAATTCTGAGGATTCTTCATGAACTGATCTAGGCAAGGTGGGTGTTAAAACTTCTTTCGAGTGTGCAGCGAAGTGAGCGAGTATCATGCCCCAAAGAACTTTTGGAAGCATTTCGCACAAACGGGAACGATTTCTTGGAGTCATTTGTCACTAGGGATGATACTATGGTACTATGCTATAATCTCCTTTCAAAAAGAGAGTCGATGGAGTGGCGTCTGGTAAAAAACCGCCTAGAAAGGCAAAGGTCCCTCAATCCACTAAAAAGATTTGAGCGTCTGAATGTTACTGAGTTCATTCGACTCAGTTCGCGCAGATAGGGAGTCACTAAAATCTTTCTTTTTGCTTCTATCTACGTATGAGTCTATAATTTTAAACAAAAGCTAATATTATTAACAAAATAATAAATATAATGTGTAGCTAAGCCCAGGGCTGTTCGCTCACACCGCAGCATTTTTATTACTTTTAGCAATTTTATGCCCGTCGTAAGTTCTAACTGAAAGGTACGATTGAATTAATTTAAAGAGAAATTCACATGTACATAATCAACCTTAATTATGAAACTATTCAATTTGATAAGGATTAATATCATGACAGAGTTTTGATTCAATAAGTTGAACAAAAAACGGTTATTGTGACTTAACTGTAACAGTTGGTCACCCACACCCCACACGTCTCACACACACACGCACACACACACACGCACACACACATCTTAACTCTTTACCTAGATCCTCTTCTCCATCGTTTATATTTTTTTTTTTTTAACTTAACATCTGTACACAAAGAAACCCTGTAATTGGCAATTTAATTAGTACCTAATACTGTCTCTTGTATGTTACTTTTCTGTATCGCTGTAGGGCTTTTGTTCAAAATAAATAAATAAAATATAGCCTCGCTTTTGTGGATAATGATGAGTACTAAACATGTAGTACTTACATTATTTTATATATCATCAATAGTTTTCGCGCACGCTAAACAATGACTTTTATAGGCAAATTTTAGATACCATGCGTTACATTATTGTAATTTTCGTAAGAATCTCGTAATTTCTTTGAAAATAAACTTCATAAAGCAAAAATTTGATTTCAGTTTGTAACTCGTACTACTAATTGAAAGACGTCGCCTATAAAAGCAAAACTGGGGTACTTGCTAATGTGCTGCTAACCCTAATAGGATACAGGGTAGAAAACAAGTAGAAGGTAGGAGAATAAATTGTGGCATCCCGTACCCGCACAGTTATTTCACGGTGGTTTTCTGTAATATGTGGTTAATGTCTCCAAATGGGCTACCAGTTTATGATTTTGAAACGGAGTGTGCAATTCATACCACTACTTAGTGTCTTCGAAACAAAAAGTTCACAAAAAGCAATGAAATACTTGGAACTAACCTCGGTCACTTCTCTTATCTGATCATCATCCGCGTCTATAGTATCGCTGGTTCTTTTTAAATACAGCACTGCAAGTGCATTCCTAGAAGCGGTTTCATGCTTATCTTGCAAATTTCGGGGGTGCCAACAAAGGTTAGACTTCAGAACATCCATATTGCTTCTATAATCTTCTACCGCTGCGTTCACAGCATCCGAGTTGTTCCTCTCGTTTATTTCTCGCAGCAAATCAAAACGTACGTTCATACGCTGTTGAGTAAAATTTATTAAATATAATTATAATAATTTAAAATTATCGAACGCCGTACATTACTTTTCATCAAACATTTTAAAATATATTTGATTAATAATAATTTACTCCAGTAAATCGTAACTAATCTTTCTCTGAGTTTACTCGGACATCCCGCTCTGCCAAAGTATAAAGGTTGTGCAAAAATTACCGAATCTTTCAATTTAAACAGTTATGTTAAAATGTTAAATGTTTAAATGATTTTTTTTTCTGAATATCTGGTCCCTGGCAGAATATCAGTGTTGTGGTCTGCACCACAACAGTATACTGAGCCAGGGTTCCTTTTCCTCTCGTTACTTGTTTATATATTTGTTTGTTTGTAATTATTATTTTGTTGTTTGTTGTATTGTTGTATATTGTTTGTATTAGAGGAATAAAAGATGGTTTCTTTCTTTCTTAAAAAAAATCCAAAACATCATTTTTACAAAAAAGAATAGTAAGTTACTTACATAAGTACATAAATTATATTTACCATTTAACCTTGTATTAACCTTTCTTTATTTAAAAAAAAATACGTTTTGCTCTGAAACGGTCTGTCCTAACAAAATAACGCCCTGACAAGCAGGACCGATACGCAACGCGTATCATCATACATCACCCACTGCCAGCTTGTACTGTTATAAGCAGTACGTTAATGTATATAAGCAAACGCGACCGACGTACACGACCAATATACGTGGCACTGTTTTAGGCCTAGACATGTAAAATTTCAATTTTAGCATTACTAACATGAAGGCTACAAACGTAGATGGAAGCAAAAACAGGATGATATTTGACTCATTATCCGCGCATAGCAATAAACTGAGTCCAGTGAACAAGTTTATTTACGAGTAATTTAGCCATTTGTCGATTACACAATGTAAGAACGTACCGTATCTTCCTCTTTTTTGCTTCTATATACCTACGGTTATAAATGACATAATGCCAATCCATAATTAATGGAATCTCATTACCTGTTCTAAGTCTGATAAATAAAGATCTTCCAAATGTTCTTCACTAGAAATGCAACGTTTTGAAAAGAAAAAGTTTCGTGCAGACTCATATTCCTCTTCATGTTTGCGCTGCAATAATCGCGAACTTACGCACAATTGCTCCCCAAACTCATTGTTCATAGAAAGCTTGTATTTTTCGTATGACTCGTTCACTGCTCGTATGTTATTCGAATCGTTTGTTATCATCAGTTCGTTGATGCGGTCTTGCAAAACCTGGAACATGTTTAAAAAGGGATATATTGTAATGACTCACGACGACAATTCGGGAATGCGGTATCAGGATACAAAAGTAAAAATCCTGAGAACTCACTCGTTTTGCGTCGTTGTAGCACCATCTCGCCCCGTCGGATATGTACTAAGGTCTCAAGAGCGAACTCTGATTGATTCCGCAATTTAGCGAGATTGAAATTATCTTAAGGTTTGCATTTTTTAAATACGATATGTAGCTAGCAGGGATATGTGTATTGGTTAACAGTCAGCAGTCAAGAGACTGTTCCTACAGTCTCTTACATTTTTTTAACGAGAGGGAAAAATCTTCAAAAAAAATCCTTATGGATTTTTTTTATGTTTTGATCGGTGGACAGGCTGACGGTCCACTTGATGGTAGGTGGCTACCGTCGCCTATAACACAAGCAACGCCATAAATGCTGTAGGATAAGGGATTAGAAGGGGATAGGGAAATGGGCTCTGGCATCCCTTACTCACTCACCGAAACACAACAGCACACGTGCTGTTATTTAACTCTTTATTTGTACTATAAACATAAAAAAGAATTAAAAAAAAAAGAAACAAACAACAAGTAATAGTACAAAAGGCGGCCTTATCGCTTTATAGCGATTTCTTCCACGCAACCTTAGGGCAAGGAAAATCAAATATGAAAAATAAAACAATGTGGGTGGTAAAAATAATCATAAATTTACATTCTAATAAGTAAATACTAGTACATAAATTGAATATAAATATTAATAACACAGATTAATAAGATAGATTAATAAATATAATATATTAGAAGATAAACATACATATAAAAATTAAACAAATAAAGTTGTCTTCAGTTTGACAGAAAATGTGTCTTGAGTGCTTTTTTGAATATATCCAGCGATTTAGATTGTCTAATTATCAACGGCAGTGCATTCCAAAGTTTAATGGCACGTACAGTAAATGACCCCTCATAGAATTTTGTTTTGTGAAGAATGCATTCCAGGGTAAGCGCACGGCAAGGTCTTATGTCCGCCTGCACACCAAAAAACTTGAACCTCTCCTTGAGATAAGATGGAGTATTGGCGTGAAAAACAGTACACCATACAGAAGGGATAAGACATGCATATCCCTGCGACGGCGAATGGAAAGCCACTTGAGTTTTTGTCGAAATTCAGATACATGGTCATACTTGCGCAAGCCAAATATGAACCGAATAATCATTTGCATTAATAGTGAATGAAAACATCCTAAAAAAACCTGCTTTTCCTGGATGACCAGGATCTTGCCTGCCAATTCGAAGTTGGCAAACGTGGTGATATTTATACAATATCTACTGAAGAAAGGCCTGTGTTAAAAGAAAGCTAACTTATAAAAGACTGATACGTTTTGTAGGTAACCATATTAAACTGCAGAACAAGAAGAAGTTGCCATCCTTTTTACTTTTTTTGGCATCATATTCATAATTATAGATTAGAAGACTGATCTATCCTTTTATTTTATTGTTGGACTTACCTTTATAAAGCGATTTTTCTCTTCATCTTCATCTTGATCTTCTGGTGGTATTACTCTCTCATCATACAATTTTATTGCAGTTTCAAGTGCCTTTTGATGGATGGTTATTAAATCTTGAGGATGAACACACTCATGATCTCCAACAAGTAACTCTTCTATTACTATTTCATAAGTCTTAGTTGCATCTGCAAGTATCTTCGTAAATTTCTCATTATTCATTAACTCGTAATAAGGTAGACGGACGTCTATATCCTGTAAAAAATAAAAATATAAAAGAAAGGGCAGCTCTCTTGTTTGACAATGATGGCTGCAAATAAAGAAAAAAGATCAAACAAGTGCAATGTCTACATTTTTTTAGCTATAAACTAAGACTATTTTCAAATTGGTCATAATTATAAAGTAAATTGAAAAGAATTGAAGAAAACTATGCAATTTGAAAGTATCTGTACCCAAACAATTATTATCTATCAATAAAATAGAAAGAAAGTTTTCCTCTTTTCGGTGGACCATAATGTACCTAATTCTAGTAGTGGCAGGGCACACTGCGTTTCGCAGTCATTTGGGACCCCCTTAGAGAAGACCACCGTGAAATAAGAACACGTGTGCTGGGTTGTGTTTCGGTGAGTGAAGGATGCTAGAGCCCATTTCCCTATCCCCTCCTAAATCCTACTGTAGTCGGCAGCACACTTGCAGCAGCTTTATCGTTGCTTGTATCATAGGCGACGGTAGCCATCTACCATCAAGTGGACCATCAGCCTGTCTGCCCATCTTAATATTAAAAAAAAATTTGAAATACTAAACATTTTTCATGCTTCACACCCATTCGAAAATTATTATTTCTAAAACAGCGCGTGAAACCATCGTATTACAATAAATGGTCAAACGTGAATTTACAGGGCCGTAATTTTTGGTAAAACCGTGAATATTATTGATAAGTCGTTGTTAACTGTATTTTCCCTGAAATAAAATCCATAATCTTAATAATATTATAAATGCGAAAAATTGTATGTTTGGATGTTAGTTACTTATCATGCAAAAATGGCTGAACAGATTTGGATGAAATTTGGCACACATACGGTTTATTACTTGGTTTAACATATATGATACTTTTTATCCTGAAAAAATATTAGGTTCCTGTGGGATTTTCAAAAAACTAACTTCAGCGTCTACGAAGTCGTATCATCTACTAGTCAGTATAAACTAACTGAACCCAACTTCGTACGCATGGTATTAGGTATAGCGCGTAACTTTTTTGTTTGTAAACCGAATGAAATGATACAAACACTAAATATTATAGGAAGCTTGCTACATTACAACACATCAGTGAAAACTGCAATCAGATCTATTAAGCCGTTCCTAAGATCATTGTGCACAAATGCACAAACAGACAAAAATTCTAAAAACTATTTTTTGACCTTGGTAACAACTTTTTTTTTAATATTTAATGTACAGACACTGCTCGTTAATGATTTTATTATAAAATATTATTCATGGACAATTTAGCTTTCTATAGGTGTTTTTTTTTTTTAAATCGGTTTAGTAGTTTTTGAGTTTATTCATTACAAACATACAAAAATACATACATCCAAATCTTTTCTCTTTATAATCTTTTCTTTATTATCTTTTCTATTATAGATATAGATGTGAAACTTGTGAAAGTAACTGTCTGTCTCTCTGTTATCTTTTCACGCTTTAACTACTCAACCGATCATCATGAAATTTGCATACACGTTGTCAGAGTTAACAGAAAAAAACATAGGGTTCTTTCCATGCAGAAAAAAAGTATTGTTGCCGAGGGATCGTCTAACGCCTAAAAATCCAATAGCAATAATAAAATGTCAGTTTCTTTATTTTACGCACGGACGAATTCGCAGGCACTAGCTATAACTTCATTACAAACCTTAATAAGAGCATTTAAGTGATCATCAGCTTCAAGGCAAGGGTAGCTCATCTTTCTTCTACTGTTGAAGAAATGTATAGCCTTTGCTTTCTCATCATGGTGCAGACGATGCAAAGAGCTGGATGGGACACGCGAGGTCCTGTCGTCGCACACCGTGTCCATTGCTTGCGTATATTCAAAGAGTGCCTTCGATTGCGTCATTTGAAGACCCGCTATAGCAGTCGCCTTATAAAAATAAACGGTTCTTTCTATGAAATGAAACACTTTACTATTACATATGCTATGTAAATATTCCATTCTGGCCATTACTATCTATAACAGACCCATATGGAATCCAAAAAGCAACCTACACCTTTCCATTTGTAATTATACTGCATCATGATGGCATAAATCCACTAACAAAGTTGAAGTACCTATCCCTTTCATAATATTCGTACTTAGCAATCAAAGTATGGATGTGAATTATTGTCCGAAATAAAAATTATATTTTCATTTTATCCGGTTTTTATTTTATTTTGTCAATTGTTCAAGAGAAAATCCGCACCGATGAATTCAAAATGAGAACTTAAGAGGGCACTTTCCAACTCGAACAGCTTACTTATTCCATACTACGTAACTAAGTTTTTCTGAAATATTGGAATTGCTGGCGTGTGTGTGTTTTATTATTTTCGCGAGTTGAATGTGTTGCTTTCAACTCGCATTATAGTAAGTTGAGACAACTGTGTTCCCGATTGTATATATACACAACAATAAATGTCTTCTCAATAAATTATTATATTGTATTATTATTAAATAATTATTATAATTAACAACCCGGATCTGTATCCCGGAAATTACCCCTTTAGAGAAGAAGTTGGTTTCCTCTTATAGAATACCCCCATGATTCAGTCAGTGAGTAAAGTTTGCCAGAGCCTATTTAGACATTATCCTATCAGGCGACAGAGCTCCCTGCAATGAAGCGGGGCGTCAGCCTGCCTGCGAACTTTCGTATAAAAAGTCTACTTTTTAATTTTTTTACATAATGTTATCTGTTCTTGCCCTACGTTATAAGAACCAACAATAAAGCAATGGTTCTATCAATGTGTCTCATCATTTCCGCTGAATTCAGGATGTAAAAAAAAATATATCACCAACTTTAACTATAGTAATCGGTGCCAAGATCTCGTCGCTGTTAAATATATTTGTGTATGTCTTAAAATAACCGAAGAGTTCACTAGCCGTCACCGACTGATTGTTGATCATTTTAACGGTCAAGTTTTCAGGGTCAAAAATTGAAGACACCAGTTCTCTTAAGCTCGTCTGGAATTCAGATCTTATATCTGAAAGCAAAAGTTATAAGTGAAGTAGTTTTTCTATTGGCTGAAAGATTTTCACATACATTTACAAAATATTGAATAAAATTAATTCACCTGCGAATTGTCCTTTAAAATCTATTTTAAGCACTTCAAACCCAGGGTGAGGCATCAAAAAGCAGTCCACTTTGTGAAAGCAAGATTTTATTTGTTGCCGAATTTCTTTCAGCTCCTTCGGCTGCGAATCTTCGACCTGGTAATAAAATTTATTGCTAAGGCTACAATAATATCATGACAAAAGTCGTGACAATGAGAAAATGAATTTCCCCTAAAAGATCAACATCGTAAAATACATTTTTCTCAAACATGCTCGGAAATGTAGGCATTCTTGTACTAAAAACAAGCCACGAAGTTTGTAATTCTTGGTTCATGCATTTCTTTCTCGGCCTATGCCAAGAATGTTGTATGAAAATTCATTCCTGGCCGCTGCTCAGCCCGATGAAACCCGAAGTTTCACGAGTCTTCACGAACGCCCCCACCGCTGTCACAGGCGTAGTAGGCGGGGGCGAGCGCACGCTCTTTTGATGATTGGGCTGTATGGCTGTTTCCTTATTTGCACTCATTGATAATTTTTTTGCATTATCACGTGTTTCATTATTTCCTCACTTTTATTGAGAAAAGCACTATACCAGTCTCAACCGGAATGAGGATTGCCGGACTCAGATCTTTATCAAGGCCTCGCTAAAGCTCGGCTTTAAACCACTTCGTCCGGCAATCCTTCACTTCCTGGACTCTGCAGTAATGTACTATTCCTGTATAATCAAAAAGCAGTCCAGTTTGTGGAAGCAAGACTTTATTTGTTGCCGAATTTCTTTCAGCTCCTTTGGCTGGGAATCCTCGACCTGGTAATAAAAATTCACTGCTGAGGCCACGATAATACCACGATAAGAGTCGTGACAATGATAAAATAGATTAGCCCTAAAAGATCAACATTTTCCAGCATGATTACTTCAAATACAGTACAATAATTTCGGGTGCTAATATGCTGATGGGGCTGGCTGGCTGAATATTGCAGACGCACTGCAATGTTCCCAAAAACCCGAATAGATTGTTTCTACACAAGAATTTAAAGCGAAGTCCCTCGCTGGTAGGGCGGGCTGCCTATATGTGAACCATTGCCGCTTGCTTTCTACGACTGTGGAATTCAAATTCAAACTAGCGAATCAGGGGCCTTAGTCAAAGTAACATAACGATAACGAAGTTCGCAAGAATAAAATGTATGGGATGTATCACGTGATTTAGCGACGGCATATGTCAATCCCATACATTTTATTGTTTTCGAACTTCGTTATCGTTTTTAAAATGTTACTTTGTCTAAGGCCCCAGGTGACTTACCTTCAATACTTTATCTAACAGCTGTCTACCGCCCTCTGCTCCAAACGGATATTCGTAATCCCAACTCCAATCGCGAACGAGAAATTTCAGATTTTGAATCACTTTGAAATCGTTATCTGACGCCATTTTCCCATATTCCGTAAACAGCTACGTAAAAATATTAAGACATTAGAAGCTCCATTGTAATGTACCATTTTGTACGTGATGATGTACACTCTAGAACACGTCTTTTACCTTAAAAAAAACTTATGAAAAAGTTGGATTACATTATAGCATACCGCCTACATTACGGTTCTCGGCACATTTACATTGAATTTGAAACCAACATCATCCCCGCTTCAAAAAATATTTTATATGAAAATAGCTTTTGCTCGCGACTTCATCCGTGTATAAATTATATCCATCTAATCTTTCATATTGGAATTTAAAAAAAAAATCATTAAAATCGGTTGGGCGGTTTTCCTAGATTAGTGTGAATGAACATCGCGACACGTGATTGTTTTGCTGACAACTTCGTTCGCACATCTTTACAAATTATATCTTAGGTTTCAAACTAGAACCAACAATAGACATTCACAAAATTTTATTGAAATCGGTTGGGCAGTTTCGGAATGAATATTCTGACATAGCTTTTGTATGTTAACTAATTAACCTTTGCTTTGCGTGGATACAATTTTTCTGCAAATTACGCAAACCTTTTTTGTTTTTATCGCTTTTCCCATTAATGAAAACCGTACCAAAATCCATTGGGTGGTTTAGAAGAAGTTAGCGAAAAAACGGACGGAGGCAATCAGCGACTTTATTTTATATTTACGAGATTTTATTTTTTTGACGAGCTCGTTGGACTATGGTTCCCGGGTTCGATTCCCGGCAGGGTCAACTTTGAAAAATCAACTTTTCAAATTTGGCTCTGGTCTGGATTTGGAAAGTAGTGGCAGGGCACACTGCGTTTTCGCAGTCATTTGGGCATTTGGCAGCCCCTTACAGAAGGCCACCGTGAAATAACAGCACGTGTACTGTTGTGTTTCGGTGAGTGAGTAAGGGATGCCAGAGCCCATTTCCCTATCGCCCCCTAATCCCTTATCCTTAATCCTATTGTTGTCGGCAGTGCACTTGCAGCAGCTTTGGCGTTGCTTCTGTTATAGGCGACGCTAGCCACCTATACCATCAAGTGGACCTTCAGCCTGTCTGCCGACCTTAACATAAAAAAAGTACCAGTCGATTTTAAACTAATTAATACATTTGATCGAAGCTATTAAACTACGTGAGATGTTTACTTGCAGACTGTGAAGATCGTCTTCCTGAATGTTTCCCCTCAGATTATAAATCTGCACTGAAGAGAGGAGAGTGGAGAGCGCGAAGATTGTGGTACAATCGCGCATAGTGCTGCTGTTATCAAAAATGCCTTGAGTGTCCATTAAAACGATCGCCACCTGTTAATTTATCTCTCATTAGTGTATTCATTTTTTAAAGAAATTTAATTGATTTTATTGCTGAATAAATAAAACAACAAGGTAACAATAATGATTTATAACGCTACTACTTTGTAGAACAATTGACATGAGAAATTCTAACATGGCCTGTGTTATTGTGAGGACATAAATTATTCTAGTCAATGTCAATTCAAGTAATTCTTATAAGAGTTACCTTAGTGCCACAAGGCAAAGAAGCGTACACGGGCCGGGACCAGATGTAAATCCCCACAGTTTCCCGTTCAGCGCCTCCACGCCATTTAAAACCTTCTAATGGCGTGATTTCTTTTTGTATCCAGTCATCATTGTCCACATACTGCAAGTGAAACATTATAGATGCTCTCATCAACAGAACCGAAATTAATTAAAAATTCAACCAACTACTGGTTTGAAGTTGTACATTAAATTGAAACTACCCTATTATTACACTATTACATTATTACACTTTACACCCTCTTCGCATTTTATATGAAAACTCAAGACTTTTTTTTCAAAGTTAATTTACATTTAATTGCAGTATTTATGTGCCATTTTGTTCGATGACTTTTTGCCATCTTGTAGGTAGTGACGTGATTCCATTGCTGTAGAAATGGGACTTCTGATCAAAAAAACGCGACAAGTAGTTTTGGCATTCCTCTCTTGATGTTAACCTGACACTGCCTAAAGATACACATCGTTGGGGCCTAAGATCTTATTGTTATTATGTAACTATATAGGTGCATAAATAGGTAAGGTTTGGCAGAAATAGTATTGGCGACATTCTTGCTGGCTAGACGATTATAAAATAGTATTTAAGGCAATAAGCACACTTGCATTTGTATGTGGTACTTATGTGTATATTATATAATTCAATTGTATATTTCGCTTGCTATTTTTCAGTTACCCTTTTCTTATTTGTTAACCCAATATCTTTTTTTTAAATTTAGTACCTCTCCAAAAGCATTGGTGCCATCAATAAATTTTTCACTTTTTGGTGAATCGAAAAGACTACCCTTTTATCATTTGTCTGTGAACCGATTATCTCTTTTTTATAAGTAATTGCTCAAGTAATTTGTCGTTATCACCAAAAAATATTAGAACCATTTTTCCCAGCCTTCGAAATTAATATGGTCAGATTTACACCAGTAAGCGAATACGTCGTAATTAATAATAATTATATAATTACGTCGAAGATAAAAAATTAATCTTTACCTTTGAATGAATATACTGGAGGAAGAAGTTAAGCAGAAATGACTTCCCACCACGGTAAGCACCAGCAATGCTGACCAGCACCACGGGAACATCTTTGATATTGTCTTGCATCAACACGCTCTTCAGCAGTTCCTCATTTAACTCATATTTATTGCACCCCTCTACCATCTTAACGACCTGAACTGGCGAACCTAAAGGAACAGAGCAAGGGTGATTAAAAATTTTAAAGTCTTTACGCTATTGAACAGCAGTCAAAATGAATATGTATGGTCTTGCGGGTGGTCACTATCGCGTGATGGGGTACCCAATTTCTGACTGTCATGTCACTACTAATCGTGTGTCCTTTTTTAATTTTAAAAAACCATAGCTTTTAAAGTGTATCAACAATTAGTTTTGAAATACTAGCAACCAGCAGCTCGAATAGCCTATAGTCGAACTGTAACAAATCTGGCTATGTCGCTTAGCAGGAGCAATTTGTGTATGCTATCTAGGGCGCTAACGGGGCACTGCCGCCTCAATAGGCACCTTAAAGTAATGGGGCTCACTAGTACGGGAGAGTGTCGCTTCTGCCATGAGGCAGAAGAAACACCAATGCATATCCTGTGCGAGTGTGGCCCCCTGATGCACAAGCGCAGTCACATCCTAGGAAGCCACACATTCCACACAATGGCTTGTGAAGATGTGAAGAATGCCTCTATCAAAAAAGTACTACAGTTCCTTAACGTGGTAGGTATAGGTAGAGAGCTTTAGTTCACGTGGCGATCACAATATTTCAGCAATGGACGAAGTGATACTGGTACTCTAGCAGACAGAAATAGCCACTAAGATAAGATAAGATAAGATAACCAGCAGTTCGATTTTGAGAGAGCTCTTATTAGAAGCTGAACCTACTCAATGACAAAACAGACTTTTCATATTGCAATATTTATTTATGCTGTGCCGCGATTTCGTCCGCGAAATGAAAAATGTAACACCTGATATAAAGGCTGACATTTTTATCGCTGTGACAACGGTGGCACCGCCACTGTTGACAGTGGCGACGATTTTTTATATTTTTAGTCGATCTCTCGGAAACCTAACATTTTTCAAGGATAAATTTCATCCAAATCCGATCAGCCGTTTTTGCGTTATTGAGGAACAAACATTTAAATATTCAAACATACAAACTTTCGCATTTATAATATTATTAGGATTACGATATTTATTAACATAGTAGGTCTCGAATGTTGTACCTTTAAATTAACGACTTCAAAATTTACTTTAACCCACTAAGATGGATCATTCAAATATTCCTTGAAGTTATCCCCGGCCAAACTCGACTGACATGAGCGTTAGCTCGATGTGAATATCAGTGTCGAGAATTTGTTCCTTGTGAACAAATGCTCATGACAACTGAAGCTTCGCGAGGAATATACATACATATGCTGTGCTCCATCCCTAGCAGTTGTAGTCAAAATGGCGTACGTAGAGATAGTGTTTGCTGCGTTCCTTTTAACCCGTTATTGCTATTTAAAGAAGAAAAGAAAGCGTATTTGCACAACAAATTTGATCAAAACACAAAATTGATCTTTATTTTAGCCGCGTCCACATTAGGTGCACGGGCTCGTGAGACAGCCTCGCGTTTTTGGCTCGCGAGCCATGACTCGCACGGCAGCTTCGGATAAGTAGTAATAACCTGAAACAGTCTGAGCCAGAAGATCTTTTGAACATATACGTGTTCGATATTAGAATTGCAGTTTTAAGTATAAACTTTTATGAAGGCCATTTGTCGATTAGGTATACGTAATCTATTCTATACATATAATAAAATCGTAAACGAGCCGTGTCTGTACATACATTATATATTAAGAATTAATACACGTTGTATACTTATGTTACAGAGTTCAAAAAAATAGTTTTTAGAATTTTTGTCTGTTTGTCTGTATGTTTATGCACGTTAATCTCAGAAACGGCTTAACAGATTTGAATGCGATTTTCTCTTATTTATTATAGCAAGCTTCCCATAATATTTAGTGTTTGTATTACTCCAATCTGTTTACAAACTAAAATTCTCCTATACATCTCAGGTTTACCTCAGATGTATAGGATCAGTCATATTAACTAGGGTTCTTCTTTGCCTATTATGCCTTTGTGCACGCTAATCTCAGAAACGGCTTAACCGATTTTCATGTGGTTTCCATTGACGTACTTATTGTAACAAGCTTCCGGTAATATTTAGTGTATTCTGTTATTCCGAATACCACGCGTACGAAGTCGCGGGCACAGCAGTGGCTCTAGCATGAGTTTACGATACTACACTCGCTAGCGAGAGCGTAAAACATTTATATGGAAAATTGATAATTTGACATTGACAGTTCACGATATTCCATACTAAATTTTTACGTTCTCGCTAGCGAGTGTAGAATTAGTGTAGTATCGTAAACTCATACTAGAGCCTCTGGTGTAAGAATATACCGTATCTTTCTTTATTCCATTTACGTTTAAAAGTAAAGTTTCAGATAACTTCTTTGTGTTCTTTCAGTTATCTAACAAGGTGAAATAATAAAGTAACTGTTAAACACGTCTAGAAACGATAATGTACCTAAAGGCGAAGCGTTTCGGAGTAATGTGACACATTTTGATAAATGTATCCATGGAACTTGTTTAAAAATCATTCAAATCACTCACTAGAATTGTATTAATTATCCAAAAATTTGTGATAATTTAAAAAAAGTCATGTTTTTTAAATAAACGAAGAAAAGAAACAAAAGAAACAATTGTTATTTCACATTTTATAACCCCTTTATTTATATAAGTCTGCAAAATTGGCTCGCGAGCCAAAACAACAGCGTCCATACCACACGCACCCACCAAGCACATCGAGGCATCTTTGAGCACGGTCATGGCTTAAGGCATGCTCGGCCGAGCCAATGTGCGCCCGAGGCACGTCCACACCTACTGAACATTTCGCTCGCAATGCTGCCTCGCAAGCCCGTGCGCTTGAGTGGATGCGGCTGACGACGAACTGCTCGGCTCGCAGTACTGAACTGACATGACATGCCGAATATTCGATTTGTAACGTGGTTTTTATGTATATTTTTTTTAGTTATAATATTAGTTTTGATGAAGTCTACGCGAACGAAGTCACCGGGATCGGCTAGTTGAGAATAAATAGGTACTTTTCCTGTAATAATATTGCGGTATTATTAGATAATACTTAGGTAATGTATTTACTACTGAGTTATAATACTCTGTGTACATATTATTGTTATAAAATTAGATAGATAACTGATATAAAACTGGCCGTCGCATAATATGTATAAGGCAATATCATTTCATGGTATTCGTGGTGTCGATTTTTTTTTTTGTTATCTTCTCATGAGAAGATAACAATAAAAAAATCTTTGTAAGTATATCAACATGTTGCTGATATACAAAGTGTTTGGCGCAACGATATAAACTTTTCAGTGAGTCATAGCTAAGGTCATTTGCAACCATTATGACCAAAACAGAGCGGCAATGAGAAAAAACGTTTTTTGCACCAGCATGACCATTTTGTTTTTTCGAAAATGTGCGATATGTGCCGGAATGTGCTAGGCTTGTGCTGCAATGTGCCGCAAACCGTTTTCGATTATCTCAAAAATCAGAGCCGCTATCTGCAAAAAACGGATTTTTTTGGACTTTCAGCGAATTCTTTTTAGAATTGAAAAAATTCAAAGTTACTACAGCGCTGACTTGTGCTATGTTGTGCCGCAGACCGCGAGTCCCGATTTTCTCATTGCCGCTCCGTTTTTTGAGATAATTGAAAATGATTTACGGCACATTGCAGCACAAGCTTAGCACATTCCGGCACATTCCGCACATTTTCGAAAAAACAAAATGGTCATGCTCACGCAAAAAATGTTTTTTTCTCATTGCCGCTCCGTTTTTTGAGATAATCGAAAACGGTTTGCGGCACAATGTGGCACAAGTCTAGCACAAGGCAAAAGGACATGCTAACTTCTCTGACATTAGGAGCGTGCTGTTTTCTATATTATCAAGCATGTAGAACAAAAATGCATGTTTGCATAGCCTTGTAACTTTCATCAGAAAAGCAAATCTTTGTAGCACGTAGAGCCCACATTGTATGTCACTAGCAAGGTCAACTAAGAGACTTTCCTGTATATTAACCTCATTAATATACAGGAAAGTATCGTGATGATAATATGCTGACATCTGTAATTTTACCACACCGATTGTAAATGGGGCAAGATTTTTTATTTATGCACACTTCTCGCTTACATACAAGAAAATGATTTCGCGGCCTTGGACTGGTCTGCCCAGTCGCCGGATTTAAATCCAATTGAACATCCATAGGAAATGCTCCAGCGGAGATCATTACGCAGTTTCCCTGTTGTTCTGGGGTCGGAAGAATAAACTCTTTGAGCATCACCGCTGAACTTGGAGCCTAATCCGACAGGAAGACCTCGACACATTGATTTTACACATGCATAACCACTGCCAATGTGTGATTAATCTCCGGCGTGTTTTTACAGATTATTAATTTTGATTAAATCGTAATTTAATTAGTTTCTTAACTAAGTTTGTTTTTTTTATTTTGAGCACCGATTCATAAACAAAAATTTTAGCCTGAAATGCATAATGTAGTTAAAATAAAGTAAAAAAAATATGTATATTTAAATGCCTACTGTTTTTTTTATTAGGTTATACTTACTAACAGACTATAAATTACTTATTTGAACATAAGTACCTATGTCTTAAGGAAGACTGTAGATTTTTAGGTAAGTATCTTTGAAAGACTAAACTATCCTCAGGCAGTTATGAGGTGTTTTTTAAAATATTTAACAATTACTTGAAAAGCCACAGAACTGGCATTATTTAGGAAAAAAATGAAATTTTTTCACAAGTCATGTCAATCACAAGTAAAGGCAAAGTTTGTTGAGCAGGCAAAATTACCAACATGCACGATAGACTGTTCTCCAAACCAAACTTACAGCCTAAACTGTGTAAACGGTTAAGAATTTAAGTGACAAGTAAGTTTTCAAGGAGAATGCCTTGATAAACAGTGTTATCGGAATCAAATGCTTTGGAATCTATACTTTTTAATAAATTAAGTAGTTTTCTCAGGAAAGTATTCGTTGATATATAATACCTATTTATTGGTATATCATTGATATTATCTATTCAATTGATATATGTTAATACTTACGTAGGTACATCGCTAAAAATAGGTCTCACAACCATAACAGCGTGACCGATAAACAGCGATAAACGAGGAAGTATTGTGCAATAGAAACTGCATCTGTGCGAAGCCAGGGGCGAGTCGCTTGTTAAATATAAGAAGTGATTATAAAATTCAATCAAAGTCATTAGAGAAGTCAACTAATATTCAGGATAACTAGAAATAATATAATCCAAACACTTACCAAATTCTTCCATTTTGAAACTTTTTTTTTTTTAAATTATACTCAATAACTAAAACAATCTAACCCACTCGGTTACGCGTCTATAAAGTTTGTGGTTACGCGAGGTGACTAAGCTAAGAAAAAAAAAATCTATTTGTACTTTTGTTCTTACTTGGATATTAATAATAACACGCACATTACAAAATTTAATTTCAACTTTGTTGACTTGAACATAAAGTTCAAAATAAAATTTCTGTTAATCTGGACTGTGTTATCTTTGGGTACAATTTATTTCCAAGAAATAATTTTAGGAAATCCCCGACTATAGAATAAAGGCAGAGACAAATCTGGTACCTCGTATGCTATGTATGCCACTCATTATGACATCTGTACTCCTGAATTTATTTTGTATAAAAACAAACGACTTTCGTTTTTCATTTTGTTTAATCTTGTTTATCTATACTAATATAAAAAATAAAGCTGAAGTGTTTGTTTTTTGTTTGGTTGAACCCTTTTCACTCAGGAACTACAAGTCGGATTTTAAAAATATTGAGATTTGTAAAATGGGCACTTTTTCAAATTATAATAGTATGAATTAACATTAGTTATTTGGAAATAAGTGTCAATTAATAAAATAATTTTCAAAAGGCTTGAGGTAGTTTAAGAGATTGACCATTAACAAAATAGATTATTCTCATGTTAGATATATTTTTTTATCTTTATGATCTAAGCTAGATTTAATACCTACATGCCTACAGCGAACATTATTTGACTTGTTTTGGACAATTAACGTCATTTTATATTTATGCCTTAAACTTTTTAACTATTTTTTATTTTTTATAGAGTAGGTAATTTTTAAGTCATGAAGGCATTATCCGTTAGTACCTACTATTTAGTTTATTTATTTAGTAGTTTTTATTATGTTAAAGCTTAGCCGATATTTTTCTTTCCTTAGCTCATGTTGACTCCAACAAATTTCCAGGTAAAACTGGATAACAGACTCCAATATTCCGCCAATAAGTAAGAAATACGTCATAACACATCAATAACTTTGATTGCTATTAACATTTTTAATTTTTGTTTAATAATGGATATTTTAAAGTAATTAGTTACCTAACCCATAAAGTATCACAATCACGAAGTGGCTTTCTATTAAACAGAGTAAAGAAGAGGAACTAAAAAACTCTTAGATCATGTATTTTTATTTCACTCATTATTACCTACTGAGTTTGTCTTCGGATTCATAAAAATTCTTGGCTATAGGTGGGAATTCACATAATTTGTAATAAGAATTTTGTACTTGAACCTGGATAAGAAAATCTTTAATGAGTGATTAGCGGTGTACGTACTAAGATAACTTAAGGCGGACATTTCGTATGTACATGTCGTAAACGCTCAATGTTGAGATCATCAAGACTTGGAGATTTGCCTTTATTATTTTATTATTGTTTTATTACATTCATTTTGTCCTTAACGGAAAATTTTATTCAAACAACATAACAGTCGTTAGCGACAGGCAGTCATAGTAGATAAAGTATAATATCATGTACATAATATGCAACGACATTTGAAATAGTTATTTGTTCAACTAGAGAGCAAAATTGTTTTTTCCTGCGAGTGCCGACTTTAAATCACGAACTAGCGAAATAGTCTATAGAATTGAATCACGAGCGTAGCGAGTGATTCTAATATAGACTACTGAGCGAAGTGAGTGATTTAAAGGCACGAGACATAAAAAAATTTGCTCTCATGTTAAACATACAACTTTTCACCTCAACAGCGAGTTAGGCCATCACCAGCCAGTCTATCGCAACTTCAAAACATTTTTTTTTAATATGGAGTTTGCATGGCAAATAATGGCGGATCATGCCATCCCACTCCCTCACTGCAGTTTCTCTTTCTTTGAGCCAAAGAGTACTTTATTTATAATTAAATAACACTACTTACTACCTACAAAACAACTACGTTACTCGCTGTCGCAACTTCAAAACATTGTTTTTGTATATTTATCACAAATAATAATTGTTAAAGGTTTAATTTAGTCATAAAGTGATCGAACGCTGTTAAATAAATACACAGTGACATTTGTTTTGTTAAAATGCCACCGAAAAGACGGTTTATAACATGTGAGATTTGAGGAGATGGAGTCCGTCGTATAAATCACGCACAAAGGAAGTTTATGGCGAAATTTCCTATTGGACGTGGCCCGGTAAGAACTGATATAAATATTTTTTGGCTATATGTAAGTACAGCAGGCTAAAACAAACAAGATTTGATATTTTATTTTCATTGTTATTGTTTACTAGTGATGTGCTGTGACTATCGATAACTACAGTTACATTTGAGTTTATTAAGGTAGTGCAATGTTAAAGTGTTATTCAAAAATGTATTAAATCAGGGTTCGTGAAAGAGGCTACTGGCTCTAAATCTGAATAAAAAAGTTTAATGCCCATTTTTATCATTTTTATTGAAAAAGTCTAAGCCGTGCATACGATATGCTTAATGATTTTTCCGAATTTATTCCTAATGGGTATATTATTCCAGTATGATACCGAGCTTGAATAGCACGCCCCCCATCTCTCCTTGCGGGCCTCGTAAGAATTAGCGACGAGCGATTGTTAAATAATTGAATTATTCGAGGATTAAATTTTTTTTTCAGATGCAGACAGTGGGTTGAGGTTATGGGAAAAGCTGATTTAATATATATTCCCATAGAAAAACTGCATACATTAAATCACTTTGAGTATGTGGAAATCACTTTGAGTACCGAGCTTTTAATAAAATTAAAAGTCGCCTTAAAAAATTTGCTGTACTACCGTAATCCAACATGCCACCATTTCACAGCTGCTTTGAAGTTCAACATTTTGACGACGTTAAGTACGCCAGTTGTTAGAGGAGCAAACTGCGAAGAGGATGATAATGAAGCTGTTATTGACTTCGAAGATTCATTCAACCTCTTGAAAATACAAAAGGCAGTTGAGCTTAAGAACTATTCACTTGAAAAGGTGCTGAAGCGCCTGTTCTTCACCTACCTGAAACTGATGATACTGTTCTGCACTTACTCGACGATTTCGAGTTGCATGACGTTGATGTGGAATTGTCATAGATAGAAAATAGTTTGTTCGAAATGTTCAAAAATTAGCCTACTGTGTATGTTGTGCCTCGGTGGTCCTACAAAAAAATCCGGTTTAAGAATAGATGATCCAGATAAATAATACATAAACTTCGGGAGTGGTGGCAAGAAAAAAAATATCTTATATATCCCACAACAAATCTATGTAAGCTAGTTGATATAGTTACACCTTGAAGCTGAAGTTAAACCGATTCTTCATGAAATACATTTCTCAACAAGCCATCACGATGATGTTGACAAAATGTGACAATTTGTTATGGACCTGTAATGAGCACAAAGATCATCGACTGTATTTTTACTAGTTCGCTTAAGTCATCTTTTAATACGAAATGAATGCCATATTTTAAAACTTTCGTTTGCAAATGTCGCGGAATCAACAGAAGATTTTGTTAAAAAATCACAAGGCGTCGCGAAATGATAAAATAAAATTATTATTATGTATTTGTATATTTTTAGTACTTTTATTCTCATATTAATTAAAAAATATATTAACATATCCTCCATTTCCTGTTTCTACATTTTATCGATATCGACAAAAAGAAACGCATAGGTTAGCTGCACTATTTGGCCTGTTAGGTTGGTACTATTAATATTTGACGTACATATTTGTCATGTTGGTATGAGAATGCCATGTAACTAGGCGTTTATTGGCTAATATAGGAGTCCCGACTCTTATAACGTAGTGATTATATTCTCTTTGGCCATCACCACTGGTATCTTCACGCACAAACTAAATAGTAGATACTAACGTAACGGCTGTAAAACTATCTTCACCAGACTAATACAACATCTTTGATCTTCACAGCTGGGCCAACTCTGGTTGGCTATGGTCGGCCGAATCTAGTCGGCTATGGCTGGACACACTAATAAAATCCTAATAATGTTATTCCTGTGAGTTAAATCGCGTGTTCGAAATTTGAATCACTTTTCCTCACGCTCGCAGCAAAAATCGATTTTCCTGCGAGTTTTTAGGCACCAAAAGCACCCTTTTCGTGCTGGAGAGGTGAAAAGGTCATTTTCATACCGTCTGAAAATAATAATAATAAGGGAAACATTAGTAACCCCTAATGCTTAAGCAATCTGAGCGTCAGCTACTCCATTACCGGTTAAATTAAGGTGATAGCAGGTAAAAATTGTACCAAAAATGTGATGAGTATTTGCATACTGTGTCAAAATTTAAGGGACGGTTTTTGAGATTCTTATAAATTAAAAATTAGTAGTCAACTATATTAAATAAAGAGAGTTGACCTCAGTCGTGTACATTAATCATATTAAAAATATTCATGTAAAAAATCATACTGCTTGAACTTTATGCATCATAATAATTTTTATACTTTTAAAACGATAATAAAAAAATCGTTAGCTACTTTAGTAACAGGGGTAATTTTATTGTTCATTAGTTTTACGAAGTTTCGCCCTTTGCAATAAAAAACAAAAGGTTGGGTGACTTTCTATCTTAATGCTTTCCCAGTATAATCACTGTACCGTTGTATTACTAAACACCATTGTTATCATAACGGTGTCGGTAATTCTAAGAAATACTACACCGAAGCTAAACGAAAATCTTATTCAGATAATCAGGGAAACGATAACCGGAGTTGACAACATTCAAGAGGGCAAACGAACTTCAAGCTATACGAGTGACATATACTTAGAATTATAAATTGTAGACGTAATTTTTGGTATATAAACAACTTTAGCCGTTTGTTATAATTATTCTCATTTTTGAACTCAATTCAATACTCAATAGTTATACTTATTAAGTACCTACCTACTTATTAACTTATATCTCCAGGTTGACCCCTGCGGAGAATCTGACTGTGAACCAAAAATATCTACGTCTAAAAAAAAGAAAATTAAAAGATAAAATTAAATACTTACATTTTAAAAATCAATGAGTTTTAAAATACCTACTTATGCGTTTCTGAGATAAGTAATTTTTCCACAAGTTTAATTACAAATTATTCTTTGAATATTCTGCCTATATCGTGAGCTTAAATCGATAATTAAATATCGATATTGGCAAGCACTAACTTGTTTACGTAGTTTTTCATGTGGTGATAGATGTTTTTGTATCTGTATGCGTGTAGTTCAAGCTAGTGTTCGATAATTATTACTGTTGCGGGTATAGCAACGTGACTGAAAAATTCATTAGAGTGAATATTCTTTTTGTGTGCGTCCCCTCGTCCCTCGCCTTTCCCACACTAAATCCGACAGACTTTTTTTCGTAGAAAATAGTGCGCGTAAGGTCTCCATTTGGATAAATTCTTTAAGGATATGATTCGTTAGTTGAATAGTTGATAAAACTACCTTAAATAAAATGCTACTACAGCGCTTCCCATTTAATGCTAGCCGACCGACACTTTCTCGTGTATAGATAGAGTTGAACCTCTTTACCTCTATCCTCTCCGGGCTTACCCATTACTCTATTCTCCATGGGCTTAAAATGACATATATACACGTTGTCACATTTGACATTGCTGTAACTTTTGCAATTGTCAAATTGACATTGTCACTGTCTCTTATTGAACAGCAAAGTTAAGTCATGTCAAATCAAAGCTATTTTTGTATGTACGACCGAATTGTATTGTATTGTAAATTTCTTCTATAATTTTATGAGACTTATCGCAAAGTCCATAGATAACACAACTTTACAATAAAATAACGAACGCTTTAGTTTTGTTGCCTATAAAGTACGTAATTGATATTTCACAGGATTAACCTCGTTGTGCAATTCATTTAAAAGTTTAATATAGCTGTGTAAGCGATTCAATTCGCTATGTATACCTATGGAAAAAAATGTTGGCGAGAAGCAGCTTCGTTAATAATGCTCGCTAAGCATAATCGTGGCTCATTATCGCGCGTGAGCGATAGCTCTGTTAATTACGATATATTGTTACAGACTAGGGCTGGTGGTGCGTCTTTCGCGAACAGTGTCGTGTTCCCCGGTGGTGTGACCGAAGACAGTGACGCATCTGGCCGTTGGCTACAGCTGTTCAAGACTTTTGGTTACACTGACCGCAATTTTGAAACACTACATCAACAAAACTCAAAACTGACGCCCCTATTCTTTGAGAACCCCATACAAAGGTACTGACTAAAATAAATTATTCATATTTATGTTGTTTACACAAGTGCAATGTTGCCTATGTGTTAAGTGTTTTAAATTTAAACTAAGAATTCAATAACAAATACTGCCATAAGGCAATACTGTTTTATTTTTAAAAATTCTTCATAAACCTATATTTTAAATATATGTTGCACTTGGCTTATAAGTGGCTATAAAGAATCATTATACAAGAACCCATTGTTTCAAACATTTATATAAATGATGATTAAGTTATGAGTCCAGTGCCCAATCCTTTCCTAATCCCTTACACTTAATCCTACTATGGTCGACAGCACACTTTCAGCACCTGCAGCATTGCTTGTGTTATAGGCGATGGTAGCCACCAACCAACAAGGGACCAGTCAACCTGTCTGACAACCTTAACACAAAAAAGTTACTTTTTATTTGTTATTTTTTTTATATTATTTT
Organism: Bembecia ichneumoniformis; assembly: GCA_910589475.2. Classification (NCBI taxonomy): domain Eukaryota; kingdom Metazoa; phylum Arthropoda; class Insecta; order Lepidoptera; family Sesiidae; genus Bembecia; species Bembecia ichneumoniformis. Next base: position 3,716,315 of record OU342520.1, read on the forward strand.
CATAGGCATATTACTTTGAGGATAACGGCCATAAGAGAAACATTTGAAGAACTGGGCATACTTATTGGCAGTCGTGAACTTATACAGAACAAAAATCCTAATTGGGCTAGTGTTATAACTGATATAGATGTTGATTATTGGAGAGAAAAGGTTAGATGAATATTTTTAAGAATTTCTCTTGCGGTCTACTTAGGTGTAAGGCTAGTAAATAATATTAACATATAGAAATGAAACTTTTGTTCAAATTTGTTGTTAAATTTTACAAAAAAATTGTTCGATGCTTATCACTAATCATCCACACACTTGGGCTAAACTAAAGGTATGATTAAAAAGAAATTTTTAAATTTGGAGTACCAGATATTTTTCGGAGGATTTCAAGCACTTTCTGTCTGGAATTGCCATTTAATAATTTTGTATTGTTTCCAAATAATGCAAGATCAAATATCCTTAGGGCCATGATGAGAATTTTGCAAGTGAAGATCAATAACAAGATGTGGCTATTATTTCTCTCAATAATCATTATGTTAATATATTTTTGCTTAAGTTAATAAATTATAACATAAATACTCACAAATTGTGACTATTGAAAAAATATAATTTACTTGTTATTTTTAAATTAAAGAAAACCACTCAAAGAATGCTTCTCAAGTAATAAATGTCCAAACTGTATTTTAAAATCCAACTGTAAGGGAAGAAATCAACACAATGTAGAAAAATACTTGACACTTCAAAAACACCCGAACCAATTTGAGGGACAATATCCCTGAATATCATGCCAGAAACATGTCTACAAAAAGAAAAGTGTAAGCTCCAATGGGAGTGGTGCTCTACAAGATATTTTACACCTCGTCTGCTTATAGTAGACCTGACTGATTGCATGGTAAGCAACAAAAGAAAAGAATTCCTTTTGAAAAGAAACAAACCAGGAACTATATCAAATGTTGAGCAATTTTTACTCAACACAATTTGTTCTTTTTTTTCCTATTTCTTTCTATGTGTTAGTGTTTTGTTTTATATTCTGAGACCATAGAGGATAAATTTTAACTTACATTAATTTTTATTTATGTAGGTAAAAATATGTATATCATTTTATTTTTATGTCATATATAAAAATGCCATCAAAATTCCCCACTTTTGTTGAGGATTTTCTAAAAATTTCCCAAGCACACAGGTGGCGAGCAATCGCTATTTCCGGGGAATCCCGTGACTAGCGACAGTTACAGCAAACGAATATAAAAACAACAACATTTTGGGGAATCCCCGATCGACAGACAGTGTGTGTGTGTGTACACAAATTTACTAGGCACCTATATATTATTGTTACATATATTTCTATTTTATTAGTGCGAATTTTTACATGTGGCACCGGGTGTCACCCGCTTAGGGGTGACACCCGGTGCTCCCCCCCTAGCTACGCCACTGTATATAGATAATGCTGACCTAGTGTTTCTATTTGAAAATGGTACATATTGAAGGCATGATAATCTTCCAAAACTTTTTTTTGTGTGTGTAGGGAACATACTGATGGTAGAATTCTAGCAACGCCATAAGTGCCGACTTTAGTAGGATAAGGGATTAGGAGGAGATAGGAAAATGGGCTCTGGCATCCCTCACTTACTCACCAAAACACAAAAAAAGCACACATGCTGTTATTTCACGGTGATCTTTTATCATGTGGTAATTACTGCTTGACTACCCAGTATAGATATACCCAGGAGGTCAAATACAAAGGGTGCTATGTTTAATCTGTCAAAGACAACACACACCATCCTACTGCTCATTTTACTTTTATTTGTATAAGAAGGCATACACATGCTATTGTGGCTTGTTTCCAGGTAAGCAAAGATCCTGTTGAATTTCTACATCTTTGCGAAGAATACAACTGTTATCCTGATATATGGTCACTATATTACTGGAGCAATTGGCTTACACCTGTTCATCTAAAGAAAAGATTTGATTCTGCTTTCTTTGTGGCGGGTGTACAGGAAAAGCCTTTAAATATTAAAGGTAACAGCGAAGTAGTCGATGTTAAGGTAAGCAACAAAGTGATTCATCTGGGTCATTTAATTTTGTCTACACTTGCAAGTTATTTGATATGCATCACTTGTTTTATTTCGAAACATGTAACATTTTTATAAAATAAACAAGGTATGTTTTATGGAATGGATGGAAACGATGAAAATAATAGAAACAAATTAGCTCTTTAAAAGTCTTGCAGTGCCTGCAATTTCGCCTGTGTATTTGCGGTGCCCGTGATTTGTAGTTTAGAAAGAAAATTTTGATACTTTTACTATGTAGGTTTTTGTGGGGAGTGGAGTGTATAAAGGACTAGCTATGTCCTGCGGTTCCTCCCGCCGTTTTATTTAAATTGACAAAGGCATACACATGTCTGCTTTTCTCGGTAATGTCCAATTCTCATCGCTCGCACGCACTATTACTTCATTGTTGATTAACGTTCTGTATGATTTTTTTCCTTTTACTTAAGTGACTTATTATATTATTCGCTAGTAAAATAAAGTCCTCATTTTCTCCGCTAAATTCTGCTAAACCACTTAACGGATTTTGATGCGGTTTTCGCTAGTGGAAAGAACGATAAACTAGGCAGGTTTGTGTGCGTGGTTTGTAGAAAAAAATTGCATCCTTGTGAAGCTGGTTTCAACTAAAAAATGTAATACTATAAAGTTTCATCATAATAGGTACAGCAGTTTTGCGTGAAAGAGTAACAAACATATGCATACATCCATCCTCCAAAACTTTCGCATTTAAAATATTTGTTGGAAATATTTTTAAAATAATTTATTTTCATTTAATTTTCAGTGGCAAGACCCTTTGGAGGCCCTAGAGAAAAATAGAAAAAAGGAACATATATTGCTTCCACCGCAAACATATGAATTAACTAGATTGTCTCTTTATAACAATATAGATGATCTGGTAGATTTCGCAAAACAACGAAGTTCACTGGGTAATGATCTGCTGTATCCGGTACGGTTGCATTGCAAAGATGGAAAATTACATTTATTGCCAGGTGTGTATTTTAAATTATTGGACAATCGTGTCTCATTTTTCACAGTGCCAATCAAACCATATGATACAATTGTGACACATGAGGTGTCGTCATTTGTATTAAATTACACTTGAGTTGCATTCTTTGTTTTATTACACAATGCCAATACATAATTGAAATAAATTAATGAAACATCAATCTAAGGAGGTGACGGGTATTATGGACTTTTTTTATTAGGTAGCATTTTGTGTATATATCTACCTCATAAAATTAAACTTACTGTAAAGAGGTGTTAATTGTCAAAATCGTGTTTGTATGTTTAACACATCAACTGGTTAAACATAACCAACACTGATCATAGAGACACAATTTTACTATGTCCTCAAATTGTTTTTGATTTTATTGACTCTCCATATTTTAAGTTTGGATCCTGAAATCATTTTAGCTCATAATTAAATATTTATGCTGCTGACTTTGAAAATGTTGTGTGTCTTTACATAATAGGTAATATTATTTTTTTGTTTATTTTCAGGAGACGATCTCTACCCGTCTGAATTAAACTACAACAAGGACACAATTTATGTCAAAGAGAAAACAGTATTGGAATTGAGAAAAGGCTGTCTAAAACTACACAGACTTGAGTTTACGGAATCGGGATCACATTTCATCCTGAAAAACTATAAGCCTAACGACCATATCAATATGGGAGATAAAGTTTTCCCCGTTTATTTCATGTGAGATTTATAGATCCAGTACTTGCCTTAGCGATTGGCCTTATTAGTGTTACTACAATAGACCTAGTGATAAAAAAGTTTCAAGTGTACAATTGTGAAAATGGCTGGTTCTGGACACACATGGCCTAATAGTCAGGAGGAGTATGAGCTCTTGGAGGTGATCGGTGTCGGTGCTACTGCGGTCGTACATGCGGCGTATTGTCGCTCGCGTGGGGAGAAATGTGCCATCAAGCGAATCAACCTCGAAAAGTGGAACACCTCCATGGACGAGCTCCTCAAGGAGATACAAGCCATGTCGAGCTGCAACCACGAGAACGTAGTCACATATTACACTAGCTTCGTGGTCAAAGAGGAACTCTGGCTCGTCCTGAGGCTGTTGGAAGGCGGTAGTCTACTTGACATCATCAAGCACAAAATGAGGATATCCAATTGTAAACATGGCGTCTTCGATGAAGCAACCATAGCTACCGTTCTGAAGGAAGTGCTGCGTGGCCTAGAATATTTTCATCAAAACGGTCAGATACATCGGGACATCAAAGCTGGTAACATTTTGCTAGGTGATGATGGTACCGTTCAAATCGCCGATTTCGGAGTGTCTGCTTGGCTCGCTACTGGACGTGACTTGTCTAGGCAGAAAGTGCGTCACACGTTCGTAGGCACGCCTTGCTGGATGGCACCCGAGGTCATGGAACAAAATCACGGCTATGACTTCAAAGCTGACATTTGGTCCTTCGGCATTACCGCTATAGAAATGGCTACCGGTACCGCGCCTTACCACAAGTATCCTCCTATGAAAGTTTTAATGTTGACGTTGCAGAATGATCCACCGACGCTGGATACCGGTGCCGAGGAGAAGGATCAGTATAAGGCGTATGGAAAAACTTTTAGGAAGATGATATCAGAGTGCTTGCAGAAGGATCCGACGAAGCGTCCCACAGCGACCGAGCTGTTGAAGCATTCTTTCTTCAAAAAGGCCAAGGACCGGAAGTACCTTGTGCAGACACTGGTGACTATTGGACCGAGTATGGAAACCAGAGTCCATAAAGCGAGTAAGAGACAGCCAGGGGCGTCGGGACGACTCCATCGGATGGAGACAGGTGAATGGGTGTGGGAGAGCGAAGAGGATGAGGACGATGAGGAGGGTGAGGCGAGTAGGGATAGGCCCATGAACCAGCTCGAACGAGCCGATTCGTCTGAGAGTGAAAGCGAGGGTGATGGTGAGCAACGAGCGGGTTTTACCATCGGATCGCTTGGCGCGGAGGACGCGCCGCAAATTGATCTTGTCCTGCGCATGCGCAATTCGAGGCGTGAACTTAACGATATAAGGTTCGAGTTCGCACCGGGTAAAGATTCCGCCGAAGGCATCGCCGGCGAACTAGTCGGCGCGGGACTCGTGGAGTCGCGTGACGCGTCCGCTATCGCAGTTCACCTGCAACAGTTGGTGGACGCTCACCTGTTTCCGCCGTCGGATACGCCCGCCGCTCGCTCGCTAACGTTTCCGCTAGACGCACCGCCCGCCGACGAACCCGCCGACGAGAAAGGCCTCGTCGGCTACGCGCAGATCTCCATAGTCGACTAGAAGGAACTGGCGTCATTTATTCCTCTTACTTTTCACCCTTTCGTTTAGTACACTTTCTGACTCACCTGGTGTATTTAAAGCGCGGAGCAACTACATATATTCAGTTTTTGCCTATAGAAAACAGCAGGTCGTTAGTTGTTCAGCTTTCCCAACAAGCGAAATGCTAACGACAGAGAACTCGCTGTTTTCAACTCCTCATCGACAATTTTTGTCATTTAGAGCTGTACGCAGCCTATAGAACCGGTACGGCGGCTGATAGAAGCGAAACAGTAAAAAGCCGCGTATGCTGCGCCAGTTTTTTAACAAAACATTGTTAGAAAACAAAATCAGGGCGTGGCCTAAAATGTTTTGTCGAGCAATAACACTCGTCTGCGTCGTTCATTTTATGTTAGGTTTTGATGCAGGGAGACGTTTCGCTCGGAACGAAAATAATTTTTTATTCCAAATATGTCTTCAATTTGCAGTTCTTGATATAGTTGTGTTGAAAATGCTTGGCTTCGGGTAAGGTGTGACACGAAAACTATTTCTTATTCTTCTTCTGAGAACTGAATCCATCACAGCCACGTGAAGTTTTGTTAGAAAACTTTGTTTATTGAACAAGTCGCAGCGGACTGGTAATGTTCAATCCAATGTTTTCTAACAATGTTTTGTTAAAACACTGGCGAACGCGGCTTAAGTAGTTCAGCGAAACGCGAATGGAGCTGAATAAGTGTAGTTACTCTCTAACTGTATTTCTTTTTGTAATTCGGTTGCTTTTAAGGTGTCTCTCTCAAAGAGAGTATATTATGTCTCGAGAGTTACACGTTGCGCACTAGCGTAAAAACGAAGTACTACTCCCCGCTAGTACGGAGTACATTTCACACTAGTCTGGAGAAGTGATTAAGTTTTTAAATTTCCATACCAATCAAAATAAACATATAGTTTTATATAATGAAAATACGGTGCAGTTGACTTTGTTCGCAATAAACAATACCCGGCAATGAATTTGCACAATTGTTTGAAACGCAATGTACTATTATGGGTGGATACGGAATAGGTTTAGTTGTTTATAGCTCAAATGAATGTAAGGACTTTCATGAATGTAAAGTTAATTTAAATTTCTATTATTATTATTATTAGTGAAGCGTTTATTTTGCATTAGTATTACGGAACGCGAGTTATTACAGTCGTCGAGATCACCGAGTTCCTTGGCGACCCTTTGACTCGCGGCATTGTTCGTCACACATAAACTATAGCAAAACATAATAATTAATTGTTATGATCATACGCTCTTATCTTGTTATTTGTTTGTTGCTTATTTTGGAATTATTTTTGTAATAAAAACAATGTTTAATTTGGACAGGATGTTTTATTAAAACTTCTAATTAATACCTTAAAAACTAAACATTACTTTTGAGTACTTACAATAAGTAGACATTTTCAAAGTTTACAGTTTTTTTTTTCAATCAGCCGTGTCAGTATTTGTATAAATTGGGTGTTACAAAAATAACAGGAATGCAATTAGTTTAAATGTGTATGTTGGCCACGAATCAATTGCTTGCAAAATTGGAAAAAGATGTAAGGAAAATATTTTACAAATATTGAAGATAATTTATTTACAATTACTGCAATAACGTCGTTCTTCTTAAATTATTGGGTTTACATAATGTTGACTTTTTTTCTGTTAGTTTATAGAACATTACTGCAGAGTCCAGGAAGTGAAGGATTGCCGGACGAAGTGGTTTCAAGGCCGAGCTTTAGAGAGGCCTTGATAAAGATCCTAGTCCGGCAATCCTCATTCCCGTTGAGGCTGGTAGTGCTTTTTCTCAATAAATGTGAGGAAATAATGAAACACGTGATAACGCAAAATATTTTTTACATATACACAGTTTTATTTATAATAAAACAAACTCAAATGTTTACTAAAAGCAATAAATATTTAGGTAGGTACTGAAAAAAGTCTGCTTTCCCGCCTTTTTTATTTTCAATGAGTACAAAGGAAACAGCCATACAACCCAGTCATGAAAAAAGCGTGCGCTCGCCCCCGCCTACTACGCCTGTGACAGCGGCGGGCGCGTTCGTGAAGACTCGTGAAACATCGGGCTGAGCAGCGGCCAGGAATGAATTTTCATACAACATTCTTGGCCTAGGCCGAGAAAGAAATGCATGAGCCAAGAATTACAAACTTCGTGGCTTGTTTTTAGTACAAGAATGCCTACATTTCCGAGCATGTTTGAGAAAATATTTATTAATATAAATGTTTTCTTAAAACGCCACATTTCAACGATTTGGAAAAAAAATACTACATTTTTGGGAATTCAACATTATTAACTGAAACTACCCAGAAAATTATTAACAGAGCATTTTTTATCAAGGTTATTTATACTAACTAGACAGTGACCTGCAAATGATGATATTTTTTTACAATGATATCGTACATGACAGGTATGTATTCGTTTTATTATTTCGCAAGACTTTTTTCACCGCAAGGTGAAATTTTTTTGTAATGTTTTTAGAATATTGCTTTGGGTTTATTTTATCTTCAATATTTCTAAGATCCAGACCTTCCTTCTTTTTTTTAAATACATAGTTTTTTACATTCTGTAATATTCAATCTCGATTTATCAATCTAAAAGTGAAAATGCCAGTTAATTTTACCTTTAAACATACAGTATAAAAAAATTAGGTACATTTTATATATTGACAGTTAATATCTTAAACACTAAATAAGTAATTGTGACTAGGCAAAAGAGAAGCGTCTTAACTTAAATAATATTTATATATAAATATTACTTAACTCCTAACACCACTCGCACTAGTAAGGCATAAATGCATAATTTCAATAACAATCTCGCATTAAACAAATAAATTAAATATGTCAAAATGACAAAAGTTGTAGCTATATTTTAAAATGAAAACGATGTATAAAAAAAACAATGTCTAGAACCGCGATTTTCATGCAATTTAATTTGGATCACAGCTCATCTACATCTATACATACGTATATACAAGTATATCTATTATCTATACATATAATAAAATCGTAAACGAGCCGTATCTGTACATTAATTTTTTTTTTTTTTCAAAAAACAATTTCTGCACGTACCTACGTAAAAAAATAGCGCGTTTGTGCACATTAATCTCAGAAACGGCTTAACCGATTTGTATGCGGTTTTCACTAATGTATTGTAGCGAGCTTCCCGTAACATTTAGTGTTTATTTCATTCCAATCGGTTTACAGACAAAAAAGTTACGCGCAATACCGAATACCACGCGTACGAAGTTGCGGGCTCAGCTAGTTATAAAATAAAGTCGCCGTTACTTTCCGTCTGCTTCTCCGCTAACTTCTAACTAAACCAACCATATTATTTTGATACGGTTCCCGCTATTGGAAAGAGCAATAAACGAGGAAAGTTTGTGTATATAATTTGCTGAGAAAAATCATATCCGTGCAAAGCCGGGGTTGGGTCGCTAATGAATTTATAAAAAAATAATTTCAAGACAAACTTATTATATTTAAGGGCGAAGCGGTTAATCTTTACTGTAACTAATCTTGTACGACGACAAATACATAATCTATTTTCAAGACTTTATTATTACCCGTAATCATAATAACAAAATGAACTTTATTGCATAAGACAAAATTGCAGACACAGTAGTAATTTTTTTGCATTACTATCAGTTTGTTTATAGCTCTGTCCCGCGATCTCACCCGCTGTATAATTTAAGTTGACAAAGGCATTCACATTACGGTTCTTCTCGTTTCTTGTAGGTCAGCCGCCCTCAACCCTTGACATAACGCGTCGCATGTGATCTCCCGCACGCGTTATTTCTTCGTTTTCACTTAGCATTCTTTATGCTCGGATTCTAGCGTGGTGAACCTTTCCCAAGAATTGAGCTATCAAATGCAATTTTTTTTTAAATCCGACTGGTAGTTCCAGAGTTTAACGCGTTCAAACAAACTCTTCAGCTTTATTATACATATTAGTAAGTATAGATTATCATACAAGCAATAAATAAACAAATTCCAATGAGTTTTGTAAGTTTATGAATCAAGTGATAATTGGTATTCGAATCTACTAGAAACATAAACAATGACGTTATATGTAACACGAACTTCTTTCTTAGGGTAGAATAATTCTTTATTTTGTCAAACATATATGTTACATTACAAATTATACAAATTAATCAAAATAATTAAGGTTAGCTCTTTATGTTTTGCCACTAAGTTTTATTTCATTCGATAACTTGTGGACAATGTACTATTATACATTGTCCACAAGTTATTGAATGAAATAAAACTTATTTCATTCGATAACTTGTGGACAATGTACTATTATACATTGTCCACAAGTTATTGAATGAAATAAAACTTATAAGTCAAGTCATTTTAATAGGTAACATTTGACGTCTGTCAGTTTTATCTTCATAGTGAGGTGACCTGCTTAAAAACATCGATTAAAGTGAATGAATCGATACGGACTTCATACATATGTGAATTTTAAAAATCATCAGGCGAATCCCTGTCCCATTATTATAATAAATATAATTATATTTTATTTTAATCACAACGTGGTTATTAATTTATGGTGATATTTCTTCACAAGTAATCATTGCATTCGATTCTACTTATCAGCTTTCGATTTTTAGAGTAACATCCCTAGTGTTTAAAAAGAAAAAGGGTTAACTGACACAACATTGTAACGACGTTCAGTTCTTTAGATCAGAAATTGTTTATTATGTTTAGAATGGTTTATTAGTGAAAGCAAATCGTAAAATTACTCGTATCGGTCATTATTACAATAAATATGTAATCGTAATTGAAAAAAGTTAAGCAATTGTGCAGTTTTAACAAAACGAAAAAACATATTATTTTATGCCCGCCGTTACAAGGTTACGTTGTTGAATTTTGATGAATTGTCAAATGTTACCTATTAAAATGACTTCACTTTAGTGGCTATTCAATTGTCAATTCATCTATTAATCAATCGGAATTTTGAACAAAAGAAACACTATTTCTGTTTGCAGAGTATTTTATTTAAAACTAGATGAAAACCCGGCTTCGCTCGGGTGTAATGTGACTCATAATATGTACAGATGTAGGTACAAAATGTAGGTAGATATTTCTATACTTATCGGTTCTCAAGGAATATTAAAGGCAAAAGCGGCATAGATTTCGCTCAATGTTTGCGGCAAGACGTTTCGTTTTACACAGTCACATGAGTCACAGTTCTTTGTAATGGATTATGGACACTTTGTTTTTAAAATGAATGGTGCGACGACGTATTAGACGTATGTGCGCTAGTATGAATGAAACGGAACGTTTATTAATCACTCAAGATGTGTCACAGGTGTCAGTGAGTGACGTTTCGCTAGAGCGGTCAGTATGGCGACTGCGATTTGTCTGTCAGCACCATTAGAATTTAACGAAATACTTGACAATCCTAATTTTGCGGATATATGTTGTCGACTCGAAATCTTTATTTTTTTGTGTTTTATTATTCAGGTAAGGTTTCAATCGAGTCTACCGTACCCCTTGACGAAATTATTAATATAGATGCCATGGCGACATAGCGAGGCCACAACAAGGGCGTATAAAGTCAGACCAGTGTTGCCGTTTTGGTGACTTTGTCACTAGATCTAGTGAGTTTTTCATGCTTTCAGTGACATTTTTTTGGGATTTAGTGACAAAAAAATATCTAGTGACTTTTAGTGACTTTTCCCAATAATCTCAGTTATCTATTATTTCTCGCTTTCGCTTGATTAATTTATTCTTAATTAACTGACTAGAAAATATTAAAACATATGTAGGATTATTAATTTATTGTTACTGGCAACACGAGCTTAACAAAGCGGGACTTCCCAATGAAATTTTTTATTACTTATTTCACCTTTCTAACCACAGTTCAGAACAATCGGAAACAATCATTGTTTCTTTCTCGCACGGTCGTTGTGTCAAGCTAGTTTTATTTTGTATTTTCAAATTCAAATCTAGCTGTTTTGCGTAATGGATCTGCCTTTAAAGAAGAAGACATACGCTCAAAGGTACAGAACTGAGTGGGAACATGAAGTAGAATTCAAAAATTGGCGAAAACCTGTTAAAGTGATACAAAAAAAGCTTTTTGTTCATATTGTCACAGCGAATCTAGAATAGCCGATATAAGAAAACATGAAGAAACCAAAAAGCACAAACAAAAATGTGCAATGCTTTCAAAGTATCAGCAAATAAGTTTTGCACCAGCTCCCAAAGAAAACAGGTTCACTCAAAAGGCTGAGGGTAAACTTGCTGAACACTTGACAGATTTGTGCAAAGATGTGTTTGCAGATTCAAAATCCGCCGATTTAAAAATGCACAAAACTAAATGCACGCAAATTATTAACCAGGTATTGGCACCACACTTCAGAGAAGAACTTTTAAAAGACGTAGGTGAACAAAAATATAGCGTAATTTTAAAAGAAACCTGTCACACTTTCGTCTTACCTACGGAGGTACTTACCAAAATTACAAAGACTGTAAAAAACATAAAAGGGCAAACAGCTGTTTCATTCACTTCTTCAAAAGAACCGCAAGCTTCTACGTCTTCTGAGCAACAACCCACGTTGTCGGACAAAGATGAAGGGAGAATTGATGACGACATTATTCAATTGATTGAATTTTGAACTAATTTTTTTAACTGTTTTCTTACTTAGTATTTGTTTACGTACTTGAGATTGATTTTCATATTTGGTTTAATTAAAATCTTATTTTAAAAGTGTGAATCAGCGAACTAGAAGGTTATTTATTATTTCGATGTTCTGAATAATTTTAGTGACTTTTAGTGACTTCTTGAAGTAAAATTTTCTCATAATCTGGTGACTTTTTAATTAGGTTTTAGTGACTTTATTTTTTCCTTAGCGGCAACACTGAGTCAGACCGCCTTTGGCAAGAACTAGCCGACTTGCTTAACTCCATTGGCGGGGGAGTAAAAAAACCAATGGAAAAAGAGAGACTTTATAGTGTTACAGTTGACCAATAAAGTATCTATTCACTTATGAAGAAAAACTAAGTATTTATCATGGAGAAATCCAAAATTACAGTTGCAGAATTTCCCGACGTTGGCAAGGGCGAAGGGCAAAGGCAAAAAAAACAATTGATATTTCTGAAGTCAACTGCTCAACAATTTCAAGCTATGTAGGTGAAATATTAGACGACTTTAAAAGTAGGTAAGGCTCCAGGATTTAAGAAAAATTAAAAAATGTTTATTGCCTGGAAACCACAAACATTTCACAACTGACCTCAGTTTTGAACTTTGATTACGCACAGGAACAAATAAAGAAAAGCAATTTTTTTTAATTAAATTAAAAAAAATACGTAGATTATTTGATGAATTTATTGAATTAAAAACAATACCAACCTTGAGGCTCCATTTAAAAGGGAAAGGGAAAGTACGACGGATTTTATTAGAGTACAGTTCCAAAAGTGTGCTCAAATTCTTTTAACATTATTTGGATCACCTAATATGTCTGCGAGGCGTCGCGTCGTTTTCTCGAATGAAGTACGTAAAAAATGTTTACAGAAACAACTTATGAACAAATCTGGATGATATAATAAGTATAGCGTGTAGCAACAAGCCAGATCCTGTCCAAGATTTGAAAAGCTGTTTAGAATATCAAAAATCTCATTAAGAAACAATAAACCAATCGATTTAAATATGTTTTTAATAACAACTAAATAAAATCTATGTTGACGCCCGCGCGCCATGGCTGAATGGTGTTGTGGCCCTTTAGAAAAAAAGGTTGAGTGCCTTTTTTAAGAGTTAATTCCTTAATATAGGGTTATATACACTGTCAGTTGTTTTATAAATAGACTGCATACCTACAGATATAAAAAAACATATGCAGAATTCGCGAATTTGATTGTATAAATAAACTTTAATTTGTATAAGTGATTCATTTATTAGAAAATTGAAAACGCTCGATATAGAATCAATGAGCTGTGATTGAAATTATTTTAAATGGTAACCTCATTCAGTACATAACAGGGGGATTATTTCACTTTTATCGAGGAGCAAACAGCAGCAAAAACAATCCAACCTCAATTGAATGCCCAAACTATAAAGTGGCCGTAAAACACTTATTTATTTAACAGCGATGAGACGCAATTCAAAAACGTGAGCGAAAAAATTAAATTTTCTGAAAGTCAGTTCCGTAATCTAAGCGATCGGTTCCCTATATATATATACGTCAAATAAGTTTACATTCTTTGTTTTTTCGAGATTGATACACATCTATAGGTCCATTACAAATTTCATATTTAAAACAGTATTCTTTAAAAATTGATAAAATAGGTACCATATTAAATTGAATTCACTATTGAAAATTTTAAGACAATAGAGAAATCCATTAACAAGTTAGATGTAAATAAAATATATAATCTTCTGCACACTTGCTTGCCGGATATAACTAAGCCTGCTTTATTGTATGTTACAAAGTACATTTTTATTATCCTTTACCGTATTCGTGTAGCCTTTTTAATATTAAATTATCTAATAAACTATAAATTAGTATTTAACATCTAAAATAAATTAAAAATAAACTTAAACATTTAAATAAACAAAACGTAAATGCATTAAATACATAAACTCACTATAAAAACTCCATCAACCTTAAATACTAGTATCGAACAAATAACGTAGGTATACAAAAGAAAACTGAACAAGCGTTGACATGGTGTTTCCAGTATTTCATTATTAGCGGAATAAAAAATATAAATTAGGTCAAAATTTCAGGATTTAGGACAACCAATATAAACATAGGCGCTGTGGGGTCATCGTGACCCCGAAATAACACGATTAATTGTGTAATTAAGTTTATCATGTAAAATAACTTTTTTATTTTACATGATAAACTGTACAGAATATTACTGGATTATGATTACAAATTCAGCCTGTATTCCAAAAACTAGTCAATATCTGATCGATTTTTGGCTGCACAACTTGTATATTTACTTTTCTCCTTACTGTGATAGCTAAAAATAAATATAGATTCTCACAATGGCACTTACTTATCAATTATTATATATATATAATACCTACTACTCGGCACCTCCTGTCAAATCTTTCAATGCAAACTCCTCTCTCTTACACGCGCTTAAACTACAGATTATGCAATTGGGCGCCAATATAGTCTCGGTGCCGAGTAAGGGAGTGGACTACATTTATTCAGTGCAATTCAGCTTTTACCCATTCAACTTCGGCGAAGCTGAACCGACGGTCTCGAACAAAAGGTCTCGAAGGAAATAAATCTTTGGCCATGATTATTGTATATACATTTTAAGTAATAAAAGGAATAACCAATTGAATACATTCTGTTTCATTACAAGTAAGTTAAAAATGTAGGACAGACTTGAAGCAAGGTATGTAATGACATAAGTAAAAAAAGAGCAACATGTTTATGAACACAACTTTGATAGCTAAAAGACGTCAAACAACACTTGGAGGAAAATTCTAAACATTCCGCGATCGTACATAAACATGGCAAATCCAAAATTGAATAATTCGATATTTACTTCTTTTAAAATGTAAATAAATAAACATATTTTAATTTTTGACTCTCTGGCCAACCTAATTCAACATATTTATGTTTCTGATGGCAAAACAAAAAATCATTGTGCGATAATATAACACTGGTATATTTTTAAAATAATTTTGTGCTCGTCATCTATAAATATTCAGTATTTTCCCTAAATTGTAATATGGCCAATACAAACTATTGATACACCTACAACAGTTTTAAATTAATACTAACTTAGTTCGGGTGCATTTATGATTTGTTTAATTAAATGAACATTTGCAGACATATAACTTTAGCTATCATTTTCAACTATGCCATTTAGCAAAATTATTTCCTTTAGCCAACACTCGTTTGCAATTTCCACAACTCACTTCAAGTAATTGACCTCGATAAAACAATTTACTGATTTTGCAGTAAATAATGTTATAAAAAATTATACGCAAGCCTAATACGTGAAGACCGCTGCGTCTGCATTGCTCTTAGAAAATAAAAAAATATGATCACGAAAACGTATATTGTGGAAGACTAAAATGCAAAATGGAATGTGAATTAAAATAATGCGATATTCATTTGGAAAAATAACAAACACCTACTATATTAATTATATAAAAATAAGAGATTCATCGACGCAACGTCACCGGGAAATTTTATTTTAAATGCGTTTATTGTTTCAAATTGCCAAAGTTAGTTCTCATTAAAATATTTATGCGTTGATTTTTATCCACTGCACAAACCGACAATTGAGAACTCCAACTGAACCAACATATCCTTCCTCTCGCATGCTATTAATACATATAATTGTTTTACTAAAGAGATGGCACTACGAAATTATGGTATTTTAATTCCAAAGGAATTTTATGGATCTTTGAAAAGTAACAATAGTTGGTTTGAAAATAGATTATTTTAAATCATAAACTTCCAGATACTTACGGTATAGCATACATTTCAAAACTAGAGACATTGCCAATACATGTATATTTTTATAAGCAATAAATGGATAAAAAAATGCGATTGAATTACAAGGTTGAAGCTTTAAATAAGGCGGCCATTTTGCTGACAAATGTTTTCCTTCTAAACATACTACATGCACTTGATGCTAATACACGCCGTCTTCTGTTTCGTTGATACTTTATTAATATTTTGTTTTTCTTTCGTAGTAAACACATTTTTATTTTTCATTGGTTTTGGAGATAAAAACGTCTTATTGCATTTCATCAAGACCCCAATTTGAACTCACTGCCAAGCGAGTAGATGCTGATTTCTTTCACAACACAAGTAGTATGTACCCTAATTTCAGTACGTACTTTTGTGCACCCAATTTCCGTTTATTTGAGATTCAAAACCAATGTAAATTGATAATTGCAATAAAATTCGCAATAAAAACAAATTTCGACGAAACGCAAAACACGTCGAAATTCATGATTTGTGGGGTAGTGCAGTCTTTTATGCTCGCCTACAAAAATACAATATAGAGTGTACTTAAAATAATATGACACTTTAAAGAGATTCAAAATAATTTGTTTCACAGATAAATCCAATTGGTGTTACATTTTCCGAAAAAGGATTTGCACCCGTGCTCCGCTAGTTTACGAGTGAACGGATTGGACTTTATAGGAAACGCATGTTATATCATATTAAAATTGACTAGATATTGTTAAAAATATATAAAAATAAGAAACATCCGACAGGAGTTCTGTTTGCGTATTTTTTAAATGGAACATTATATATTTTGTGACAAATATTAAGGTACCGAATTTAGCCCGCCACTTCGTCCAGATTACAGCTTTTATATGTTATTCTGGTGCATGAACTATATTACTGTAAGGTTTCATTAAAATCAATTCTGTAGTTTTTGCGTGAAAGAGTGTAACAAAAAACATCCGTCTATCCACAGTCCACATTTACAATATTAGTGAAATTACAAATGAATTTTTAATTATGTAATTCAACTTGTAAAATTTTTAATTACAGTGGTATTTAAAAAAAAAGGAATTAAATTGTTTTTAAATTTATAATAGCCTTTATAAAACTATGTACAGAATCGATTTTAAGAATATCTTTCACCCACAGATAGTAACACTATCCGCAAGTTAGGCAAAATTTTCGTTTATTTTGAGAAAAGTTAGTTTTCATTTCGAAAATTCAGCACCTGCAAAAGGCTCAGCCACTATTATCATCACCCCAATGAGCTAAACGCACGAAAGTTATCAAAATTTTAGGCAGACGAATGGAATAAGGTAAATATTATAAATTATTTCAACGCGTTTATATGTTCCATTCAAAATTCAAAGAGACTCTGTTTCTTTGACACTCATCTTCAGCCAGATGTTTCCTATTTTTCATCATCGCTTTCATCGTACGGCATAAAAATTATTATTCTATTAAAAAACCGCAACAGATAAAAATAAAAGCTACATTTAAAAAACGTCTATCAAAAATATTGTGCTCGAAGTTGTGCTCTGTGCTTCTTAGGATAACGTTAATTCAAACAATGTTTTACTATATATCAAAGCGCGTATAAACATCGTCTAACTAACCTAATCAACGCGTACTCTCTAAACACGTTACACAGTTGTAGGAAATCTATAAAAAAAAAGTGTCGCAAAAATTTGACACTCTTGGAGTCTAGTCGCTGTTACCTTGTCTAGGAGTTTTCGGCACTAAAATATGGCGTTAGAATGGCGATGACGAAATTGTGAAAATAATTGTATGTTCAACTGAAAAACTTACACTCGTCTAAACTACAAAAGGGATCCTATTTTGGCCCTAGTTAGGCCCGTTGCGTCCGCGCATTTACAAAAGCTCAATGATTCATGTACTGTGTTAGGTGCGGTGTGAGTTTCTGTGCATGTTTACGCAATGCCTCCTACGCGTTACACTTCATTTGTTGCGCTCCCCTATTGGTATTTGGTTAAATACACCGATACGAAGGAATAGAAGCGTAAACTATTAAGTTTTATGAGTTATTAGTATAAACACGTACAAAAACTCACTGTGATCCCTCAGGATGCGATCGCCGGTGAAATGTTGGTGACTCAAAATCAGAACATCTCTATTATCTTCCTCTTGAGGTACTCCTTGAGTGGCGCATAGTAGTGGTGTCTCAGAGAGATTAGTTCGGGCTTGCGGCGTAAAGGGCGGAGTGGAGGCCAGTCGGTTTCAAATAGTAGCAGTGTCGCGATGCCTAGAGACACCCACACGAAAAGGAAGGAGGGGACAAATGCGTGCAGCAGGCTGAATGGGCGCACCGGTGGGGACTGCAAAGCTGGGGCGCCGGTGGAGCCCGGCACCGCAGTGCCCACGCCGACCCCGGCAGAACCGGCCCCCACGGCCGGGCGCCACTCCTCACCGTGCGGCGTATGGGTGGCCCCCGATTCGGACGACGAGTGCTCGAAGCAATCACGCGAGAATTCCGCCGCGACACACGCTGGAATAAATCGTAAAGAAATTTCAAATAGTTGATAACAATCCATACTATTATTATAAATTTGAAAGTAACTCTGTCTGTCTGCCTGTCTGTTACCTTTTCACACCTTAACTACTCAACCGATCGTCATGAAAGGACTTAGGAAATTGGTTGAAAACCATTAAAAAAAAATGACGGCGAGTAGTTAAGAGAAAATAAAAGCACATAACAACAACCAATAATCGAGAGCGCAGTATGGAGAGCTGAATAAGTGTGATTACTCTTTAAGGATAAGAAATGATATACAGGATTCCTTGTTTGTAAATATATTGAAGTCTACTTGATAAGTACATTAAGTATTAAGTCTGTCTAAGTTTCATTAACAATTTAATAAAAGTATGTCCAGACGGATGCAGGTAGTTCTGAAAGCAAGAGGAGGGAACACTATTATTGACTGTGTCACCCATTATGAAAAAAAAACAGTGCTTGGAACAACACCAACAATTAGGGCAGACACCTTACTGTATCTAATTTTGTTTTTTTTTAGTGCAATTTTAATTAAAATAATATTAAATAAAATGTTAATTTAATTAACTGATTCTATTCAATAAATTTTAAATGCTTCTATTGTAAGTACAAATAAGTTTGTTTTCATATTAATTTGCACCTCTAAATATGTAAATGAGAGTAGGTATATAGCACATGTTTTGCTACTCACGTGCGTGCTTGGGTTGTATGGGCAACAATCTAGGGTGATCGCAACACGCCAACGCGATGTCTACTGCGGGACCGCTCAGCAGACAGCCCCCGTTGCAAGACTCGGGCCCTGCAGCCCCTGTGCCACCGGGACCCATGACGCTACATTCCTCCAGTGGCGCGCTGTGCGTCGACCGAGGTAAGCTGCTGTACCCTAAAGTCCCCGAATATTATTATTCATCAACAGAAGTTTACTGTAGTAAATGCTCACTAATTTTATAAATTAGTGAGCCATTTCCCTATCCACTCCTAATCCCTTATCCTTAATCCTACTGCAGTCGGCAGCGCACTTGCAGCAGCTTAGGCGTTGCTTGTGTTATAGGCGACGGTAGCCACCTACCATCAAGTGGACCGTCAGCCTGTCTGCCGACCTTAACATAAAAAAAAAAATGCGTGAGTAACCCAGTCTCATTACTCAACATTAATCAATTTCCATAAAATTTCGTATGTACATGGAAATAGTATAAACTCTGAGGACACAGGCTACGTTTTGACTTTCAGGCGAGTGAATCCGGGGTTCTATAGCTAAAACAATAAATTCACTATTTTTGTTAAAAATTAAAGTGTCAGATTATTGATTACATAATTACATGCATGAGATAAAAAAAGACGAATACGCATCTCCGTGTGTACGCTAGCTTTTTAAAGATAATAATCGGAGAAATACGCGGTATTTTTTTTTTTTACACAATTGATATGCAATGGTTACAAAATGTCCCATTCGTCCAAAGAATGAACCAATCCTCTTTTTCGCTTCACTTCTTCCCTTCTTCACTTTTGTTGGTAAATCTTCGAAAGGAAACACTCATTGTGCAGATTGCCTTTTGGCACAGAATACAACAATAGTACAAGTACAGAAGACTCAATCCACAAAGTCATTCAAATAAATAGCGACTCTTGCTTCTATACAATACAGTGCAATTCAGGTCGCACAGCGCTATTTTACCTACAGTTATATTCACCTAGAATTTACCTCTCTTTCTATCGCGTAACTCTTATCTCTTCTGCAACGTTAGGGTTGTCTTCTTAAAGAATAATTAATCTGAATATTTGATTACCAGTTATGTCCATAACATAGAGCGAAAATTGTCACTCATCAAATTCATTTTTCACAATTTTTAAATGAACCCAAATTTTGTAAAAACAAATGTCAACTCAATGAAATTGCATCGACAGCTTCCTAAAGAGTTCTTTATTCGAAATTTATATACATGTTTCATTTCTGTCTTTACTTTCTGGCCAGTTCTAAAAACATTTAGTAAGGCCTATGTACATCAGACATAGGTTAACGTTGACCTCCACACTTCCTTCACGATTTTGATCTTCCCCAAATTTATTATGACGCTATTACCAAACAATTTTAACACATTTTAGTGTTAAAATTGTCGTCGTAACCCGAACATCCTACCTACATAGAAGTATGCATCTATGTCGGTACGACGTTCGGGCTTAATTATGTATAGCAATTTACACTTATTGCAAATCGAAGTATTCAGTAGTACACAAAAGACACGGTGATATTATAATTACCAAAGTCCGCGGTCATCGGGGTAGAAGGAGTGGCGGGCACACTTGACGCCTTCCGTTTTCCGCCACCGCTCGATCTTTCCTCCTGCCATAAAAAAAAAACCAGTATTAATTTAAAAGTGTATTTGGAAAATAACTGATATAAAAAAGCTATGAATTTCCTGGCCTCTTAAACTACTACACATGGCATTTGAAGACATGCAATAATAAGAGGGAACGCGAGTGTGCTACTTTGTAGAATAAAAGTCCGTTTATTTCTCCACACAACGATCGCACCACCTAGACGACAAGGCCGCGGCGCTCACTTCTATTTTGCGTGTGACGTCACAATTACTAGTCAGATACGAACTTCAACGAAGTTTGTCAAATAATACAGAGTATAATAATGAAGGAACATCCGACAAAATGAAATAGCGGGTGGAATGAGGGCGTTGTGAATGGTAACAAAGGAAACGCTTACGTCATTTGGTCGACTTATAACAAAATGGCGTCGGCATCATCCATCGCTTTGTTTGTGAAAATCTAAATAAATGTCATTTCATATTGTTTTTAGTTATTTTACCGTGCGTTTTGTTTTACAAACGTAAAATTGTAAAATGCCCTTTCATTGCTGCGTTCCCAAATGCAGAGGAAATTACGATAAAGAAAACAGAGTTTCCGTGTTCCTAATGACAGTGAGCTAAGGAGAAGATGGATCCAAAACATACAACGAAAAAACTTCACTCCAATGAAAACGTCCAAGGTAAATATGTATATCTCAAGTGTCATATAGGTATGTTACATTTATAGTAAAATTTAATATATGTTTAAATGTACTGCAGGTGTGCGCGCTTCACTTCAAGGAAGAGGATTTGAGAAGAACAGTCGAAGTATTCAATGAGAAGACTGGTGAAAAGATTTCAGTGGACTTAGAAAGACCTCGTTTGAGAGAAAACGCTATACAGTGTATATTTTCTGGTTATCCTGACTGTAATTTATTAATACCAACAGTAAAAATAAAGTGTAGTGATGAAAGAAAGACTCGCCTCGAAATCGAACATCTTCGTATAGCAATCGAGGCGAGCATAGAGTCAAAGAGTGCGTATGACAGTGAGAAGTGTTTTTCTAACTTTAGTGAGTTCCTGAAGTGTTTAACGAAAATGCACCTAGACATGTGGACTATAGTTATAAAGCACAATAGGGAATCGGACAAATTTTCAGAAAGTGTTTTAAATTAATCTTCATGGATATTTACTTATTCCCATAAAAAATACCATTTTATTTATTTATAGCCTTCATATAATCATAGGCTCATAGGTATAATCATAGGTAATCATAGGCTCCTATGGATGAAATTTAATGTTACTGTAATTTTAAACATTATTTTTGTGTGCCCATATTAATAATATTTTTATTATTTCAGAAAATAAATGTGGTGATTCTATTTTATTGTTTTATTTGCATTCAAATTCTTAGAACAGAAAATTTACCAGAGGTATCTAAAAAAAGTAGGAATTTAGGAAGCTGATAATTCCTGGTTACCTGGTGGTCACGCGGAGGCAGTAGACCGTCTCGCTCGAGAATCTCACGCTCAGTGCGGCCCACGTATTTGAACTTGGTGCCCCACGAGAACAAGCCACCGCCCGAGTAAACGCACGCGTCCGACGAAGAAGGCAGCGTGAAGAAGAGCATTTGCTCTATGGCGCAGCACCATACGTGGCGACACGCGGCCCCGCTGGGACATTTGAAGCCCACCGTGTGTTTCTTCTGTAACGCAGACAATGGACTAATCAGCACCAATAGCCTAGTGGCACTAACTAAGCTCCGCTCTAAACACAGTATTCAAAAAACTGTTATTTCATGACTGTTAAGCCGCGTTTTCACTACATGTTCTGAACAGTTCTGAGCGAGCAATCATTCGTTCGTGCGTAAATGAAAACACTTGAGCGAGCGAACGTGTTTGTTCAGTGATGATCGGCTGGATGCGGCGAACGATTGCTCGCTCACTCATTCGTTCAGTGTAAACGAGCTGTACGTGCTCGGTGGGACTCCGCTCTTTACCTGAACATTGTGAATAATGTTCCCCGCGATAGAATGGAATCAAGAAGAAACGTTGCAACTGATTGAAAATTATCGGATTCGCCAGCGAACTGTTAGGTACGATTTTTTGTTCTGAACAATTGTTCGTTTCCTCATTGAATAAAAACAGATGTTTTCTGTTTCGAGCGAGCTTCGACAGAACAGCAAACATTCGCTTCAAGCAAAATATTTGCTCAGAGCACTAGGTGAAAACGCGGCTTTAGACCATGTTGCACATTATGTAGGTATCGTCAGCTGTTTTCGCAGCGCACACCAAATAATATTTGTAATAAGAATAATACCACAGTCTAACCATACTTACGTCATACAGTCGGGCAACGCTCAATGTTCGAGCCTGCAAACTGAAACGAGTTCGCCGAACGTTGCTCTACGCAAGTACATTCGTTGCCTGACTGTATGACGTAAGTATGGTTAGAATGTGGTAATACTCACCTCTGGATAATTAAGATGCACTATGAACATTCTGCCCTCAAAGTTGATTTTATGCACCTCTGACCATTTGAAGTGGTGTGTTTTCTTCCCACCTTGAAACGTTAGAATCCCGCTGTGATTGATGCCCAGGTACAGCTGATTCCCTCTGTGATCCTAAAACGAATTGGATTGGTGCTAAAAATACTAAAGTGTTACCTGGTGTGAATATCAAATCACGTCAGATATATAAATAATAATATTTATAACTGCAGTGTTTGGAATTAATTCAAGCCACAGCCAATCCGCCTACCGTCAAGTGGACCATCTACCATGACGACAAGTGGAGGCGTCGTCTACCTGCCGACCTTTACTTAAACAAGCTATAATTAAAATTTATAAACTAACCCCCGACTTAACTATTGAGCCCAAACACGCTATATCTGCTGTATGTTGCTGAGGAGTTGGATATCTTATCTCGCAGACTACTTCGTGCTGCAGCATCAGGTTAAGGTTACCATATCATGGAAATACCACACCAAATTTCACATCTATCGAACCTGTGGAAGTTGTTGAAATCCCTTTGATAACTAGGAATCAAGCTGATGATTTTCAAACGCCTGAACGGATCTTAGTAAATTATAGCTAAAAACCATCTCGATCACGTCAGCTTTTAAATAAAAAAAAACCGGATCGAATTCTTTTCATCCTATGCCACATCATCATCATCATCATCAACAACAACCCCACTGCAGGTGCACAGGCCTATCCTCTCAACAAGGGTTTAATGGCTATAATAATATGATCCACCACACTGGCCCAGTACAGTTGGTGGACTTAACCAGCGCCTTAGAATTTCTTCTTTGGCGTGTGCAGGTTTCATAGCGATGTTTTCCTTCACCATTTGCACTTATTTTTTTAGAAAAAACCCATTGGTACATGACATGACCGGAGATCGACCTCGGACCTCTCGACATGAGCCGCATCTTTCCCACTGCGCCATCGATGCTCTACATGCATAGACACACAGGTCAATATGTTTTCAGATTCAAATTTCATTATTAAAAAAAAAAAACAATAACTCAAATCGGAAAAAAGTAGTTATTTTACCAGGAACATCAGGCCCCTGATTATTGATAGAGATAATATCAAAATTTAAGGTAGACTAAACCTCGAGACAGCTAATATTTTTATTTATTTATTTAAAAATAGCATAGCATATTAAAATCAGCAGCAAATGCATTAAACATTAAAACAGTAGAAGTGTTACTGATGCATATACTCTTGCAGGTAAGATAGTGTTGACACAATACAAGTATTCAGTACAGGTACATACAAAAGTGGGACAAAACACGAATGCACATGAAGCAATTAATAACACGTCGCGATGAACTCGGTCGCGCATTGGCGCTAGGAGCGCACATCTGAATCCATTAGAAAAATGTTATCAATCAAATAATGTATATTTGCTTGAGCCATTATTTTATTTACTTATAAGTACTTCACTTTCGTCAAACTCTCTTACAAGCAAATATTTTTAAGAAACAGAATTTAATTAACTCAATTGATTACATGAAATGATGGCTGACCTTGACAGGATGCGGATCGACCCCATAGGTGTCGAGTTGGCACGCTATCTTCAGGAAGGTCCTTTCGGCCTCCTGTGTGGCCAAGCCTTTCACGCCACCTCCGCCCGGAGTACCTTCCACAGGCTCCCTATGCAAATCCTTAAAAACACAATAAGCAAATGTTTAACTAATTTACAACCATTATATATAGTGGTTCATAAATTGGCCAGAATGGCCTTTGTGAAGCATTGGTGAATTGGTATCATTGATTGGTTGGCTAGGGTATGAAATAAACGTTTTTTTTTTGTTTCCTTTTTCTTTGAATATCTGGTCTCTGGCAGAATATCAGTGTTGTGGTCCGCACCACAACTGTATACTGAGCCAGGGTTCCTTTTCCTCTTCTTACTTGTTTAAATATTTGTTTGTTTGTAATTATTATTTGTTCATATATGTATATTGTGTTTATTAGAGGAATAAAAGATGCTTTCTTTCTTTCTTTCAAATAAACTGATAATTAAAATAAAATAAATAATTATTTCTAATACCGGATCTCGGACTACAAGTGTTATAAAAATATGTCTTTACTTGAATAGAGACATATTCATTTTATTTAGTAAGAGATATTCTAAAATTACCTGTATTCTAGCTTCAATAGAGTCCGTCTGTCTCAACAACAGTTTCATCTCGGTGACGTAATTACCGACGTGAATGCTAGGATCATAATCTCCCAATTCAACTGTAATCATATTTTTTTAAAACATTCATAAAAATTGTAGTGTTTAATGTGGGATGCAATTAAACAAAATTTATCTGTCATCAGTTATAACTTATCAATTGCAAACTCAGTGCATATCACATTGGTGAATGCTAAAATAAGTTAAACAATTTCTATTGGGATTAATTGTGTAATCTTTCACACTATGTATCAATAAATATATACCTATATTGATTTTTATTACCTTATTCATTAAAATAAGGTTACAAATTTATTCATTAAAATAGACTAGAATACAAACAAAGATATTACTAAGTATTATATTAATATTGGTAGGAGTATTTATAGGTAACAGTAGCCACCTACCATCAAGAGGAGCATAAATCTACATGCTTGGAATTTTTGCTAAAAATAAATCCAATAGTTGAGTTGAGCAGGCACATTGCCATCACAATCAAATTTCAGATTTTTAAACAGATTGTTTAAAATAATTTCAATTATTAAAAAGTTCAAACTTTTTAACAGATTATACTTATAATATTTTTTAAGATAATTCATCCAACACAGTGTTAAAAAAATAGCTACTTTTGAGTTAAAAAAAACTTTTTCAACAAATAGCAATAATCTGGAAAAATATTATGTATATGAAATGTTACAACAAAAAATTGATCAAAAGAAAGCATATAAATTTTATATAAACTGTTTGATAGTTCACTGGGACTAGAACTCAGCTAATCTAAGCAGGATACTATTATAGGCAAATGAATATCCATATAACATGTCCTCTTCACAAATTTCATCTAAAAGCCACAAAAACACACTCCTTTACTGTGACCATTTTCTGCATGGCCAGAACACGATATCTCGTAAACAAAATCAAAGATGACATAAATTAGAAGCAAAGAATACACATACTTTGTATAATTAGGGCTCCCAACATTGCCGCTTCGTTGGCGGTGCAGTATAGTCTACCATGCAACAGGTCCCTCTTCAACTGTAGATATATTTGAAATCTAGTGACATCCTCCTTCAGGAGTAAAGGGTTCGGCGGATAAAATTTCACACGGAAACTAAACAATATTGGAGAAGCATCTGGAATTGAGAGAAAAATTTCACATTATCATTGACGAGCTCGTTGGATGAGTGGTCAGGGTGCTTACCTTAACGCTCCATTCCAATGGTCCCGGGTTCGATTGTATTAATGTACATTTCAAATAGTGAAAGAATTTTTCAAATAGGTGCAGTGGTTCCGGAGATCATCCTCCACATATAAACAAACATACAAAATCTGCCCTCTCCGTTTATTATATTAGTATCCACTAAACTGATGCTCTCAGGGTGATATTGGGAGACTTGGTATACATAACTTTTATGAGACTACACACTCTCATAAAATCTTGCTCTTTAATTGATTTCACATTAAATTATTCCCATTTGTCTTTTTTGCTTTAAATTATCAAGTCTAACTGCTAACATCTTTCTTCTCTCCTCGACCCTTTTCAGGGCTCCAGAATTTAAATCAGTTATTTATTTTATTTAATATTAATTCTATTCTTTCATGAGTCTGCCTTCTGTCTTTTAGACAATCTATCTTAATAAAATAGCCTAAAAGTCTGTGTTTTAGACAACCTAACACCAGTGATTTTTATTCATGTGACTCATACTAGAGTGAAAATGAATTTGACTGTACTTACAATTGACAACTATTTTATTTGAAATTTAAAATGCGTGAAACATCCTAAAATGGAAATTTAATTAATCTTAAAAAACTTAACCAAAGAAAAATAAAGTCATTTTATTTTTCATTGATAATTAATTGATTACATAAATAAATAATGTACAATTAATATTTTGTATTTTATTTCATGTTAATTAATTTTACAAATTTATTGAAGATATTTAAATCTTAATAGGGCCACAACTGTCTCTAAGAATTCCTTCCAGGAATACCTATTGTGAATTTTCTTACTAGTAAGTATTGTATTGGTAACAATATTTGTAATTTTCTTCTAACCATTCCTACATTCCATTCACAATAGGTACCTATAGTGGGAAATCACTGAAAAATGCTTAAGCAAACCTTGCTCGAGTTGCAATCTGTGCAAATAGTTAACTCAAGTGACTCAAAAACTCAAGTATGACTTGAGCGATGTAATTGATTTGAGTCACAAAATCGTACACAAGTCACATCAATATCTTACAACACCATAAAAGACAATAGTAATAGCATTACCTTTAACTTGTTTTAAAATCAACTTTGCCATGTGCAACCAGTGCTGAAATAAAAAATTCAGCAAGTATAATGTTAGAAATGACTATACAGCAGGCGTAATGACTAAAATTAGAAGATTCATGTTTTGATATACACAATACATGTGAGAATTCAACATTATGGAAATATATGACTTTATTGCAGTATTTTTCTCATGTTATAAATGAGCTCCTTGACTTCAATGATAGTGATGATAAGTGGCTGATGGACCACTTGATGGTAGGCTACCGTCAACAATAAAACGAGCAACGCCACAGGTGCTACAAGTGCGTTGCGACCTTAGTAGAATTTAAAGATAAGGGATTAGGAAGGCACAGGGCAATGGGAGAGCAAATTCCAATAAATAAATCGCGCGCTAAGATTCGAATCAATAAAAAAAATATTAAAAGTCTTACTCTTTGGCCCCCAGCATCAACATATCGAAGTCCAAAGTAATCAGTCTCAGTGAGATTTAATTGCTGGCACACATATTCTAATAAATATTTGCCTTTATAGCTAGGCTGAAAAAAAAAAGAAATCCATACCTACATTTTTTATCAAACACAAACGAGTTATGTATCGTGTTTATTTTTTTGTGAAAATCAACTTACGTGAAACTCGCATTCTAATATCTCAGTATCTTCCAAAAGACGAACCGTGCATTTATAAACAATATTACTATCCCTGCCTTTAAACATGTTTGTTTTCAGTAAGAAAATCCTTATTAATCTTTATTATTAATTTCTAATAAACATAATACAAAACACCGCAATTCTATAAATTATAAATTTTATTATTTTATTTCAAAATACATATCATAATGATTTATATCGGCAAATCCATTACTTTTTATTTTATATGCTTTTTAGCTTTTTTGACTTATTTTATTTTGACAAGTCTGTCAAACAAAATCGGTGTATATTTCTCATCTCACTCCTCTGCTTCGCTAAATCGCTATAGAACAATAAAATATAATGCAGTTACATTGGGTTTATAATGTTCTGTGACAATAAGGCAAAAATCCGAACATAATCTAATATTTTCAGAAAGTATGTACATATGTTTTAATTTTTATTTTAAATGTGTTTTTACATATGATGGTTTTATATCTTCCTCGTTGTTATTACATATTTTCTAAATCGTATAGTAGTCTGTAACAATATCAAAACCATAAAGAAATGAAGTAAAATTAAGGCAATTAAAAAATCCATTCTGTATCATGTTTAGATTCCAAATGTTGTTATTTAATAATGTTATTTGTCCACATTCTTATTATTAAAAAAAACATATGAACATTAATATTTCTAAACATAAATGACGATTTTTGAACGTTTCTAGGAAACAGGATATTGCGTCATTTAAGTGTGTGACCATTTTTAAAAATATTTAATTTTTGTGTCAAAATTAAAAAGTTTTAATATCTGAGTTTGATTTGATGCTATTTGATGAAATTATTACTAGAATTTGAGCCGTCGATAGGTCTAATGACGAAATTGTAACTATATCTAAGAACGAAATATTATTGCATGGGAAGGTGTTATATCGAGGGGATATACATTGCAGACTTCAATTTTTTTTATTTGTTAATAGAATTCTGTCATTTTGCTTATCATAAAACAACCCCATTTCCCAAACCTTTCCTTAATCCTACTATGGTCGGCAGCATACTTGTAGGACCTGTTGTGTTGCTTGTGTCATAGGTGAGGGTGGCCACCTACCATCAAGTGGATCGTTAGCCTGTCTGCCGACCCTAACATTTTTTTTTATTAAAGATGGGTTTGCTCTTGACCAGAGTAGGAGGGATGAGACCGACGATGGAGCGAGCCCACCCAGAAGATCCCTATTCACTCGAACCTTGAAAAGATTTGGGTTATATGAGCTCGGAAATACAGACGCCGGCAAGGAGTTCCAATCCTTCGCAGTGCGCATTATAAAATATGTTTTAAAGCGCTTGGTCCGAATTAGAGGGTTTCGACAAGGTGAGGATGGTAACCAGCCGTAAGTCTGCATGTCCGATAAAAAAAAGGGGAAGGCGGCATGATGCAGCTCCCGAGCACACTCTCCGATGTACATCTTATAGAATACACACAGAATGGCAATTTTGCGGATAATTCAAGGCTCTGCAGCCTAGTTCTTATTAGTGTATCGTTGCTAATGAGCCTCCTAGCTCTGCGATCCACTGAGTCGAGTGCGGCAAATTGGTTTTTGCTGAGCTATCCCAAAGGTGACAGCAATACTCCATGCAAGATCGGACTTGTGACTTGTAAAAAGAGAGGAGCTGTCCAGGTGTGAAGCGTCGCTTCACCCTATTTACGATGCCCAGCTTTTTGGCCGCTGAAATAATAATAATAACTATAATTTAAAAGATCCAATCAGTTATTTCGGAGATTCATTAGCACTCTTACCAAGGGTTTGCTCTACAAAGTGATTTATTTGATCCAAACTGATTACGTATAATGTTTATAAACAACGAAGGTTACTTATAAGCGTATGAACTCGAAAACGTGTCGTAAGTAAGACGCAACCGCGTAGAGTGCGGAGGAGTTTCAGATAGCTGTGATAGCGCCTAATGTTACTTTTTGTCATTTTTTTCTTGTTAATCTTTTAAACTGGTCAAAACAAGAATTATATTCCATTGTAATGCATGTACAAGACACGAATGTACTTAGAAAGTAGTCGAAATTATAATTGAAAACATAGTTTTAAAAAAGTAGAATAAATACTACTTAGCCAATAACATTTCTAAAGATTGGATTTAAGGAAAATGATAAGAATGAAATAAAATTATTGCAAATTTTTTTTTTGCTGACCGTACTTTAATTAGTAAAAAGTCAAAATATGACATCCACCCCAGTCCTATTCTTATTCTAACGTCAAACTGTAAAAACAAAAAAAAAACTATACTAAGTTACCAGAAAGAATTTGGGAACATAAGGGTAAGTCAGACCTTTCACACCTAATTAATAAATGAGTTACTGTTTCATTATTTCACTGTCTTCGTAGTACCTTTCTATTGTGATACTTAATAATTCTAGCCGAGCCGATACATAATCAAAATGGACAAAAATCAAGGCACTGAAAAAAATTACCACGTAAATCCTCATTCGCAAATTGGAAGGCATTTTTTGGTTTGTTCGCATAAGGACAGATTGATTAATTCCAATTACAATCAACAACGTAACAATATCAAAATTCGTAAAGTAAAACATAGTTCATGTTAAAACGTATATTATGGTAATTTAAAGTGTCTTAATTCCAATTAAAAATGTGGTTACAGATTTTATTTCGAAAAGAATGAAGGAAATTTACAAATGATATATAGCAACATTAGGAACCGGAAGTGACAATCATTCTTGTCCTTCCACTTTCCAGCTGAAGGAAGACAAGAAAGAACAATTTCTCGTTCATTCTGTTGGGAGTCTTTAGCGAATACGCATTGTATCCGTGGTGAGTGTCGATAGATTGTGCAGTGCTAAGTGTTTTTTTCCCCACTTTATAAAAAGTAATTGTGATTTTATTTCTAAATTTATTTTATCTGGGCGTATTATATTCACAAAATTTAATTAATAAAATATAATCATTAGTAAAATCTTGTGTGATGTAGTATTCTAAACTTTCATTTTAACTTGCTCACGTGGATTAAATTACATTCCAATATCTTTCTTTTGTTTCTAAAATTCGCGACAATAATAATTCTATTTTCAAATCTAATTAATTCTTGCACGCTTGCTTACGCGTCATTCTTACGCACCGGCATTTTTAGCACCACGTGGTCTTTTATGTTCTTGTTTTATGTGTAAAGGTTTCTTTCATCTTTTTTACCACTGTGCTTTGTTTAAATTATTTGATTTAGCTTAGTAATAAGTAGGAAATGAGGTTCTTTAAAAAAAATATTGCGTCAATGGCCGACATCCATTGTGAGATGTCAAGATAGGGCGAGGCGGCCATGCGGCCGCCATATTGCCGGTCGCATATCTTCATGAGACTGTCGACCTTGTCGGGTGCAGTGTGCATCATAATAATCCGACCTATTTATTGTTTATTACGAAAAAGTTTCTAATTTCTTTTTCATTTATTTCAGACTAACCAAAAATGGGTAAGGAAAAGATTCATATCAACATTGTCGTCATTGGACACGTCGACTCCGGCAAGTCCACCACCACCGGTCACTTGATCTACAAATGTGGTGGTATCGACAAACGTACCATTGAGAAGTTCGAGAAGGAAGCCCAGGAAATGGGCAAAGGTTCCTTCAAATACGCCTGGGTATTGGACAAACTAAAAGCCGAGCGTGAGCGTGGTATCACGATCGACATCGCGCTGTGGAAGTTCGAAACTAGCAAATACTACGTCACCATCATCGACGCTCCTGGCCACAGAGATTTCATCAAGAACATGATCACTGGAACCTCGCAGGCTGACTGCGCTGTGCTTATTGTCGCCGCTGGTACCGGTGAATTCGAAGCTGGTATCTCCAAGAACGGTCAAACTCGTGAACATGCCCTTCTTGCCTTCACCCTTGGTGTCAAGCAGCTGATTGTGGGCGTCAACAAAATGGACTCAACTGAGCCACCATACAGTGAATCCCGTTTCGAAGAAATCAAAAAGGAAGTATCTTCATACATCAAGAAGATCGGTTACAACCCAGCTGCTGTTGCTTTCGTTCCCATTTCTGGCTGGCACGGAGACAACATGTTGGAGCCATCTACCAAAATGCCTTGGTTCAAGGGATGGCAGGTGGAGCGCAAGGAAGGCAAGGCTGAAGGCAAGACCCTCATCGAGGCTCTTGATGCCATCCTCCCACCGGCTCGTCCCACAGATAAGGCTCTCCGTCTTCCCCTGCAGGACGTATACAAAATCGGTGGTATTGGAACAGTACCAGTCGGCAGAGTCGAAACTGGAATCCTGAAGCCTGGTACTATTGTAGTATTCGCCCCCGCCAACATCACCACAGAAGTAAAATCTGTGGAGATGCACCACGAAGCTCTCCAGGAGGCTGTGCCTGGTGACAATGTAGGCTTCAACGTCAAGAACGTGTCTGTGAAGGAGTTGCGTCGTGGCTACGTCGCTGGCGACTCCAAGAGCAACCCACCCAGGGGCGCTGCAGATTTCACAGCCCAAGTCATTGTACTCAACCACCCTGGACAAATTTCAAACGGCTACACTCCTGTCCTCGATTGCCACACAGCTCACATTGCTTGCAAGTTTGCTGAAATCAAAGAGAAGGTTGATCGTCGTACTGGTAAATCCACTGAAGAAAATCCTAAATCCATCAAATCTGGTGATGCTGCTATCGTCAACCTCGTCCCCTCCAAGCCTCTGTGTGTAGAGTCATTCCAAGAATTCCCCCCTCTTGGGCGTTTCGCTGTGCGTGACATGAGACAAACTGTCGCCGTAGGTGTCATCAAGGCTGTAAACTTCAAGGAAGGTTCGGGTGGAAAGGTCACCAAAGCTGCCGAGAAGGCTTCCAAGGGCAAGAAGTAGCTAGAGCTGTCGACAGCACAAATTTTTATTCAACTGCGATACTTCATTCACCGAAAGGTGTTCAGAAGGAAAACATGGCTACAAACTCATTCCTTTTTCTATATTTTTACTACAAGGCTTATACTATAACCTTATTTTGTAATTTATATACGACTACTATAATATGGGATTATTTTGTTACTGTGACCGATTGAAATGTAAATTCATAGAATAAAAAGTAGCCTCCAGTGTATATCGACTTTTATTGTAGCTTATGTAAGACAGAAATTTTTAGTATTCTCTGTGAAGGCAGAGAGCCCATTTGATGGTATGTAATTACAGTCTCTTTATAACAAGCAACACTTAAGGGTGGGTGACGCAAATGTGCTGTTATCCCAGTTTGGAAAAGGAACATGGTTAGTAAAGTTAAATTCAGAAACAAAATTGTACATAAGGCCACAAAGGTTCTCAGTATAGGGCCCTACCCTAACTGGTCAAAAAGTATTGATTTAACCTTACAGCTGTATGTTTGCTTTTTTAATAATTGCTCTAAACGTCAATTAAATTCCCGCCGGCCCTTGTATGTAAGTGGGGTTTACTCGAGTGTAGCTATATCCTCTATATTTTTATGGCTTCACTTAGGCAAATGACATTTACAATAGAACTCGCTGGCGGCGGAGACAATTCAAGGCAAAGACAAGGGGCCTAAAAATGGTGTTTTTTTTGTTTTTACCATTAGATTACGAAAAAAAATTTATTAATGCAATTTTTTAAACTGACATTAACTTATTAATAGGTACAGGATTCATATGCGCGCAATAAGCCGTTTTCGAGAGAATTTTCAATAAAAGTCAAATTCTTGTATTCTAACTTTTTTTGTGGAGTTTCTATTAGGTACTTTAACGAAAATTCTAATTAATACGATTGGTTCTTCACATGTTTAAGTATAATATATATTTTTTTTCAAAGCAATTGTCTTGTCTATTTCTTGTATTTGATACGTCACTGATTTCTTGTAACATCTTCATTAAACAATGGATATTTTTAGTATTTAGCGTTTGTCTCCACCTTAACATAAATGTAAGGTGTGATAAGTTTTAGTGAACAAGGTGGTCAGTCCAACTAAAGAAATACTTAGCAATTATAAAGTGAATTATGTATTTGTAATTTGCTTGCTTCTTTTCAGAATGTTGTGTTACAAACTTTCCCGTTTGATTAGTTTCATTTCATTGTCCATAAAAGGCGTTATATAGCAGCACATTATTTATCACGGAACGAGTTATATGGACTAACGTGCCGTGGACGTGTAAGCTGAACCAGGAGACGAAGAAACTTGTGATGACATCTAGATGGTATGTACTGCACATACGAATACACCACTTGAGGTTGATGGTCTAGCTAGGACCTGTAGGTACAATTAAGTTGCACAATATAAAATTTATTGTGTAACATAATTTCACCATAATTATTATTTCCGTGAAATTGTGAGTGGTATTTTAGTAGCTAACAAGAATATTGTGCAATAGGTACACAACATATTTGATAAACGTGACTAAACTTACAGTAAGATTCAAACATGGATTTAAATGCTAATTAATACCTACCTACTTATGAAGGCGATGATAGCTTAGCTTAGATCAATTAGAATAAAATTTATATTGGTCAGCGAGAAAAGTTGTTTGGGGAACACTGAATGATATAGCCCTACGTAACGTTATTTATCAGTGGTAGGAACGTCTGTGCCCTCCGAACGTCTTTTTTCCTTTGCCAACCATACTTTGAACGAAAGCCGTAATCGCCTGGATCCAGAGCGTTTATCAAAATTACTGTTTTTACGTACCTACATTACAATTTAAGAATTGGCAACTTTAGGAAAAAGCTAACGTATTTTTCTATTAAATTAAATTTCGATGGAATAAAACAAGTCTTTTATTTAACTTGATTCGATACTGGATCGATCCAAAACATCGTATCAAATGAAGTAGATCGATACAGCTCATTATGATCCGGAATATCGATACAAGCCACCCGGATCGAACATCCCTAGAATAAATTAAGCCATCAATGTTTTAGATAAAATACACGCAGTTATCTGAATAGGTATTTGGGCGGTAATAATCAAACTGAACGAAATTTATTCAAATTTTTAGAGATTTCAATTTTTTTAACAATTATTTTGCACTGCTTCATTTAAACGTTACATTAAATATTTAAAAAAAAAAAAACTTGTACGCGTTTGTTACACTTAATGTTACCAAGGTCAAAAAAATATTTTTTAGAATTTTTGTCAGTGCGTTTGTGCACGCTAATCTCAAAAACGGCTTATCCAATTTGAATGCGGTTTTCACTTATGTATTGTAACAAACTTCCCGTAACATTTAGTATTTGTTTCATTCCAATCGGTTTACAAACAAAAAGTTATCACGCGTACGAAGTTGCGGGCTCAGCTAGTAGGCAATATATTATGAGTAGGTAAATTAAATAGGTACTTACACTTTGAATTAAAATAATTGTGTTTTTTAAAACAATAAATTTACATACACATATTTTTTGTTATTTTATTTATGTAAGTAGGTACCTACATACTTACGTCGAAAAGTAACATCTAAAAAACACAGTAGATACAAAATAGCCATAAATGATGATCTTAATCGTAGGTACCCCAAAGTCTAAATCTATCACTCTATCGCTATTTTCTTTTCCAATTTCTGTTTTCATTATTGGAATTAATTCAGTACCTAATTGATGAAATTAATTTTAATATTCAAATAATAGCCAAATTTTAGCGTAGCGCCTGGGGTTCACGTCGGAATACAGCCGTGATTTTTTTTCAGCGGTGACGCTCCACTAGGTTGCTACCGTCGCCTAAGACACAAGAAACACCAGGGGTACATATATGCGCTGCCGACCTGCAGGAATTTGTTTACTTTTTTATTATTTAAACAAATAACAATAAAAAATAATATTTGAGAACATAATATTATTTCAAAGGTAGGATTAGGTTTATGAAAGATATTCTGTAGGACAAGGATATTTTTCTGTAAGACACGCTGATTTTATTTCACTTAAATATTTGACTTAATATTTGACTTAAGTAGCCTATAAGTGGAGTATACGATATTATAAATGAATTTTTAAATGTGTTTATGTATAAGGATGATTGTATACTGCGTTGGCTTCCTAATAAAATAAATAAATAAATAAATAGACTTAGAAAACATCTTACGTATGTTTTAAGGGTCATATTGACCTTGATAAAACGTGGAAGGGAGAGCGCAGCTGCAATGTAACTTATACGGAATCAAAAAAGCTGCAATGTATTTTTTCTGTCCTGATAATTTAGTTATAAATGTCGTGAACCCACATATTATTTTGCGTAAATTTAACATTGAAAATTGTTTAATTTTAGGAATTTTAATACTTAATTGTTTCGGAAGTTTTATTAAATATAATTTTCTTGTTGCACTTGTAATACAAGTCTTGTATACCAATCAATTCTCACTTAATTCATTTAGAAAACTCCCCATTCGTGTTTGAAACTCAGCCGCAACGCAAATTTCCATCGCAAATTCCATAGTTAGATCTAATCTTCACATTTTTGCCCAGTTTTGGGAATATGGTAGAAATGCAGGGGGTCCACCGGAACCAGCTAAATTTTGAAAGTGGTCTATGAAAAAAAAGTCTGAAAACCTCTGGTTTAGGTGATATGATTTTAAACATGCAATTAAAATATAATAAGTAAATAAATAAACCAAATTAATAAAAATTTAAACACAATACTTATATTATTAATATAATTGTTTTCTGATAGGTATCCCTAATAGGGATTCCCTATATAGTTTTCAAACAAAGGACAGATCAAGGACCAGTCTGGATAATGACTACTTAGGTACTTGACTACTTGAGAATGGTTGCATAATATGTGAACTATTGGGTTCAAATTGCGAAACATATGCAGATTTCGGGTGTAATTCTAAAAATAGTACAAAAGTAAGTATAACCACTTTGAAAGCTATTCAAGACAACAGGATAGATTGTAATCTCCCAAACTGAACTTGTTTTATGCTTACAAAAGTTGTCAGAATTTTTTTATTAATTATAAAAATATAGGTATTGAAAATTTTCTCTGCAGCTGAATCTAAAAGCATTATACATGTATATACCTAACAAAATACACTATGTCAACCCTACAATAGTTTATCATATTAGAAGGAACTTCAAAGAGTGCTACAAGTATGACGCTTATATGGAGTAGTACAAATTATAGTATATTATGTACTATACCTAAAAATAAAATATACATATTTTTGCCTGGTAGTAATTGTGTTAGCTTGAAAAGAACAAATTTTATGTTACACTTAATATTAAATGTTTGCAGCAGTTTTGATAGGTATGTAAATAAAATTTATCTGCTAATACGGGCATATTTGTCATATAACTAATCAGGTAAACAATTCTTGTAGTGGAGACCAAGAACAATGGTTGATACACCTCATTACTGGACCGATGAACTCAAGAGAGTGGCTGGCAGTGTATGAATGCAGGTTTAGGATAAATTCGCTTAATTTAAAAAAACAACAGTGGACACTTGTGGGCTTTCTGATGACTTAGTGAAATTGGTAGATGCCTTTTATTATGTTAAGGTTGATAGACAGCCTGACGGTCCACTTAGGTGCGTCACCTATAACATAAGTAACGCCACAGGTGCTGCAAGTGCACTGCTGAACATAGTTGGATAGATAAGGATTAAGATGAAGATTAAAGAAAAGGTAAACAGACTTTCATTGAAGCCTACATAATCAATTACTATGATTATATAATCCATGCATCATGTATAAAAACTCATAATGTACAATAAAATATAAGCGCCAACCAATGGATTGTTAATTTTTTGTACTATTTTGGTAGGTATTAATATCACAAAGTAAAATAAGGCTATTTCCGTGAGATGTCAATTAAAAAAAAAAGTAAGTTAAATATTAAAAAAAAGCCATGGTAAACTTCTAATTTACTTTCTTTAATTTCACTATTAACAAACTCATCTAATACTATAAAATTTAATAAGCAACATTATATTTATCAGATTTATAATCTGGATTATCTTGCATTTTTTCTTCCTCTTCAAATATCATATCAGCCCATTCTTCTGCAATACGGAATCTCTCTCTTCTAGCATAAGGAGCATAGAATGATCTGTAAACTACTGTCATAGCACATAACACGGATACAGCCATTAAACCCTTTACAAGCGGACTCGAAGTTGTCATCCAACGCCTAATTATTCCCATGATTTATATCCGTTTCAGAGACGTCTACAGGTTTAGTTCGTGGAAAATGATGCTCCAATAGAGGTTTCCAAATATATACTCCACCTACAACTCCTAAAACGATGCACAACATAATTTGACCATTAGTAATACCACGAGGTCTGTATATGCGCATTATAATTATTCATCACATTAGCTTCTTCAATTTATATATGTTGTTTTCTGTAAGAAAATGTAAATCAAAGATATTTAAAATAAAATAACCTCTAAATCAGGTAATGAATGAATGTCATGTTAGCATCTACTTAATGGTCTGTGGTCATGTCTAAAGTTGGTTTATTTATTTATTTATTTATTTTTATTTATTTATTTAATTATTTGGTCTTTGGTCTTAACGGCTATATTTGAATAGCATGCTACATGGAATAAGCTATATTTTTATAGCATGCTATTTTTGACGCTATATATTATAACGATAAGATTTTTGTTAAAACACGCGCCGTACGCGTTGTAACGTTAGCGACGTTATATTAAATACTGCCGCTAAATTAACATTCTGCTAACTTATAACATGTACCGAATTTGTTAATTTTACCGTAGTGGCTTAATTAATATAACGTTTCCTTATTATTGATTTCATGAATATTTCTATGAGTAGTATAATAAAAATGTTGCTATTATAATGAACTTTCCTTCGTACTTTGCAGGCTTAGGACTGTCTATAATTTTATTTTCTTTGGTTATAAAATATCGTGATAATTTTAGCTCTACCTAAATCTTTATATAGCGCATGCTATTCTTTGCAAGTAAATCGAGTGCTATTTTTATCAGCTATACGTTATATTAACCATCACTAGTTTCTATTAATGTCATGATATATTTATAAAAAAAATTGATAGTTTTCGTTCTAGGAATGATGAGTTTCTTGAAATATATATATATATATTTTATTATTTAAAATAAAATTGGTGAATTATAATTAAACGATTTATTTAATTTAATAGTTTTTTTATGTTTAGGTCAACAGACGGGCTGATGGTCCACTTGATGGTAGGTGGCTACCGTCGCCTATAACACAAGCAACGCCACAGGTACTGCGAGGATAAGGAAGGGATAGGGTAATGGCTCAGTGTGCTCGTGACGCCACCAGCCGCAAATGTGAAGAAGCATCGCGAGTGTAACACTTGTATAACACAAGAAATAGCTGGCTCGGTACGTCACCAGTAGCGGGGTTTACACCGGTCCGTTCTCTCCGGCGGCCGTTCGTTACTTCTCTAGTTACTCCTCTGTGTGTAGACACAAGGTGGCGCTGTAATTTAAGTTAAGTAACCAATCGTTTGCACGGGGAATGTCAGAATCTGTCATGCTGGCTGTCATATATTAAACTCATTTAAATACAATGAGTAAAAAATAAACTATGGAGGCGCCCTATTCTACTATATGAACCGTAGCTTGTATAAATATCTGTTAAATCGATACGTTAATGTTAAAAAGCATTTTGTCTCATTTTAACTAAGTGACAGTTGCATAAGAAAAAAGAGATGAATGGTATCTGTTGGTTGAGCGCAAATTTGGACAACACTTTTTGGTGACTTATGACTTTATCAAAGCGTAACTGGTGCCGCCATGTTATGTGCCGAACACAGAAAACTATATACTCAAAATAAGTTTCTGCAAATTTTTCTTTTTTCATATAGATTTATTTAATTTATTATATTAACGATGGTAAGGTAGTCCTTTAAATAATTAGCCTCTGCCCGCTTATTTAGCAACCATCGCTATCTACTTGTTGAACTACACAAAATATCGATATTCGATTGACACCGTACACGTCTCAGAGTATATCCATATTAAAGGCAGCCATCTTACGTGCCAAATAGGTATGCTCGGTCCATATGCCATATGTTGTTCTTTAGTGATTGTTAAAATCAAAGATAATTGTATTAGTGTATAGATGGAACAATAAAAATTGAAGATTCCTTCGATACTCGATATCCGTCTTTTTAATGGCTGCATGTCGTATGTTAAAAAGAGATAACAATAGCCGAATATGACGTCTTAAACGCTGCGCGCCATAAAAGAGGCAACGTCATATTTGTTTATATCATGCTGGTTAACAAGCGCGTTTAGCTTTATGTGATTTAAAATACTTAAAAATCTGAAAGTGTGATTTCATAAATCTGTTGCTTGCCAAGAATGGCTTGTACTGTTCCCGTTTGTCCAAGTAGAGTGGGTGTTTTGAAGGAGAATAATGGAAACATATCATTTCACCGGTAAGTCACACAGCTCGCACTCATTAATTTTGGTGTTTTGTAAACAAATTTTTATAATTATTTACTAAAAATGAATCATTGTACATGCATACACAGCTCTAAGGTTGATTTATTTAAAGAAAAGCTGGTGTTTATAACTAAAATTTACAAAAACCAAAGTTAATCGGAATTTTTGACATTTGTCTTGCTTTATAGTGCTGTAGTCTGATCTTGATAAGTTTATCGATATCGATAACTAATTTATTTTTAAGTGTTGACAATTTCTAGCATTCACTGCAGGTTGTAAGTAATTTTTATCAATTTATAACAGATTTCCCATCGTCATCGATTTAAACAAAATGTGGACAAAAAATGTAAGAAAAGGCGACGATTGGGGAGCTTCGCAATATACAAGAATATGCTCGATGCACTATGAAGATTCTTGCTTTCGCCAAGGATTTCAGCCTAAAATTCTACACTCGTATGCAGTGCCGACAATATTCCCAAAATTACCACCATCGTGTAAACCAGTAAGTAATATCTATAAGTTATAAAGAAGTTATGCTTCAATGTTATGAAAATTATGAAAATCTTTTGAATCATTAATAACCAAAAACTATTTCTTTTCAGAAATTACCCAGAAAAAGAAAACTTACTAAAAAATACGTGGATACCCAAGCGTCACCATTAACCGCAAGTCTTTAAATTAAAATGTTACTTTTTGGTTCTAGTTTTCTTTACTATTTTCATTTAATTATCTATCTCAGTTTAGAAACGATATCACAGATTATCCAATCTGTGATATCGTTTCTAAAAATGAAACTTTAAAATTATCGAGTTTTTTTTCCTCGTAATAAAAACCCACTCCCGTTCTACCTCTTAAGGATGGAATCTAAATATTTCTATCCAAAAAATAACTATTCTTTTGAAATATTTTGGTGAAATAAATGCGAGAGGTTGCATACAATCTCATACAACCGATTAGCAATGCGGCGAGTACCAATACGCACCCACATTTTATTTATTTTGAATAACCAAACAGTACACCGAAACGCATTTAGCCATGCTTTTTATCCGTCATATATTTAAAATCTATATCAACGATATCTTGTTATCGATAAAAATGCACAGCACGATTATACGCTATAACTTTAGCTTGCATTGTATAGTCAAAATGGAGACATTCACTCAGCTTCGACCCGACAGATTATATATGTATGTCTCTTTCAATCTTATGACAATTTGAAGGTGTTAGAAAGAATAAAATATTGCTGCATTTTGTGATCCATCTATAGGTACAGACTAATACAACATCTTTGGTTAAAATACTTAAAATATGTCTGTGCACTAAACTCGTTAGTCGATCGATATTATTTGCTATTCTTATCTATGGTATCAAATTCTGGCCACAGACCACAAACACAAATTCAAATTCTAGCAGGCCTAGCCTAGCAGCACCTCTTACTATAGTACGGTCATTCTATTCATATTAACGTAGTGATTATATTCTCTTTGATTCTTTCTATGAATGCGTTTTTGAGATTTCTTTATATCCATTGCATAAATTTCATTTCCGAATAAACGATACAGAAAACGTATGGAATTGACACCTGTTAGAACAGCACTCTTAATAATGGCCGGAGTATAGAGAGAGAGAGAGAGAGAGTATATTTTATATGTTCTGTGAGCAACACACAAAACACAAATTCTCAGTATATATTATATTACATTACTCCAAGGAACATAGTATAGTACTCTCTAGCGAGAGCATTACTCCATGCCATGGAAGTATTATATAGTATTATATAGTTGTATATAGTACTTATTACTTCCGTGCTCCATGCACAAATCACAAAGCAGAAGCACTTTAATTGACGCATGTAAAAACATTTTATCTAAAAGGTATTTCACATGTCACTGTCAGTCAATTTGACTGACCCAAATGTAGCAGGATCTAGGAATATCATACCTATTAATTTTTAAATATTTTTTACTTTGCATTTTAATTTTACAATTATTATAAAAGTATGGCTACTAGCCGGAGAACCAATCCTAATATACTGATAACAGGTTGAAGATATAAATAATCTAAAATAAATTTGTTCAATGGAATTGTTACTAATATAAACGCAATATTATTTTAAGGTACTCCCGGGGTTGGTAAATCTACCCTTTGTGATAGGATACAAGCAAAAACAAACTTTGAATGGAGAGAAGTGTCAAAAGTAGCCCAAGAACATAACTGCTTAGATGAATATGATCCTGATTATGAATGCCCAATTTTAAATGAAGATAAGGTTAGACCACATGGTTTTTCACTGCTGGCCTTGTGAAAAGTAGATGTTCTTATAGTGTTATAGTTTGTGTTAGTTTCGAAGAAGTGATACAACTATAAGAGGTGTTATTACCCTTCAAATTTTCAGTGTGAACTTAACTTGGCTTCAGCCTAAAATGTACTTATTTAAAAGTGGGAAACTACATTTTTGTCTGCGAAGCAATGGGAGTTATGATATCCAGTCAGGGCTTCCAACAAATTTGATTCTTCTGTTACTTTGTTTATAAGGGCTGGCAGCAACCTAACAAGTGGATAATTGGCTTGGTCCGTTATCTGTTACATCAGTGTAGCAACTGGAACAATTTTATTTGCATTATTTTGAAAATTTTGTTTACTGTAACCAGTGCGATTTTTTTCGTTCCAGTGGTTACCTCATTGGACATAAAAATTTCCATGATTCTAAAACCATAAGCAAAAAAATTAATACTTTTTATCTGCAGTTGAATTATCTGGGGAAGCCTATTTACAAAAAGTACTGAGAGTACAGGGCTCCATGACTGCCAAGAGATTATATTAAATACTAGCTGAGCCCACAACTTCATATGTGTGGCATTTGGCATAGAGCGTAACTTTTTTGTTTGTAAAACAATTGATATGAAAAACACTAAATGTTACGCGAAACTTGCTACAATACATCAGTGAAAACCCTATTCAAATCGGTTAAGCTGTTTCTGAGACAAACCGACAAATAGACAAAAATTCTAAAAACTATTTTTTTACCTCAGTAAGTGGTAACAAGAATGTGTATAATTTTTTTTTAATCTTTAATCTATACAGACACGGCTCGTTTACAATTTAGATAATAATCATTTTCAGTTGCTAGATCTCATGGAAGGCATGATTGCAAAAGGCGGTAATATTGTTGAGTACCACAGTAGTGAATTTTTCCCAGAGCGGTGGTTTGATGGAGTCTTTGTTGTGAGGACTAACAACACTATCCTTTTTGATCGGTTGACAGCTAGGTAATTTTTAAATATTATTTAGATACAAATTCAAATTAGATACTTAAAAGATGTGCCTGGCACTTCAGGCTGCATCATCACGAATTTTGCAATATTCACGTTATTTAAACTAATAAAAAAATCAATAAATGGATGGAACCATTGGTACAGTGGTTAAGGTGCTTACTTTAGTGCTTTGTCCTAGGGGTCTCGGGATCAATTCCTGGCAGGGTCAACTTTGGAAATGAACTTTTCAAAGTTGACTATGGTCTAAGTCAGTGCAAGTGTGTTGTGCAGTTATTTGGGCAGCCCAACTGGCGGCAGTAACCACCCCCTTACAGAAGACCAACGTGAAATGATAGCATGTTTGAGTTGTGTGTTGGTGTTTTTCTATGCTCAGTAGCATAATGTACAAAAAGCAAAATGTAAAAGATGGTCAATGTTCACACTATCTTGTAAAGTCTACAAATGCTTACAGAATCGAGTAAGTAAGGGATGGTGTACCTACCTACTGAAAATTGA
Organism: Bembecia ichneumoniformis; assembly: GCA_910589475.2. Lineage (NCBI taxonomy): Eukaryota > Metazoa > Arthropoda > Insecta > Lepidoptera > Sesiidae > Bembecia > Bembecia ichneumoniformis. The sequence continues at coordinate 3,760,653 of OU342520.1, forward strand.
AACCATATTTTTATGCTCCTCACTATCAGTCTATTTTTCTTTTTTCATACAAAATGCAAAACTGATTAAATATTTTATAAACTATTTCTTTTTTTTTTTTGGTACACAATCTCCTACAACCTATATTTAACAATTAAATTAAAGCCAAAGAGAAGTATTGTTAATATTTTTACCGAACAAACATTATTCTTGCCTACAAATTTTACTTATATATTGTAAAATAAATTTATATACCTAGGCACTAGAATGTGGGTCTCGTATAATAATTTGCATTAAAAATTTTCAAGCTTACCTAAACAAAAAAAAGTTTTTCACCTTAACGCATAAACTGTACAAAAATGGCAATTATGCCAGTGTGGACATTTTATGCGTTGTGCTCATTTCGCGTTTTGTACATCATGCTACTGAGCGTTTTCCTATACTTTTCTAATTCCTTTACCTTAATCCTACCAGAAAGCAGTAAAGCACTTACCAGGACCTATGGGGTTCCTCGTGTTAATAGGCGATGCAGTAGCCATCTACCGATTTGTTGCTTTATAGCTAGATTTTCATTTCATCGGATTTTTCTTTGGTCTAAGTTTAAATCTATTTTAGACAAAATAAAAATCTGACTATAAAAATAGGTGTGTGCTTATGACCACATGATGAAGTGAAAACTTCTAATTTTCCAATTTTATGAAACAGTATGAAACTGATGCCGTACAGAATGAAATGACCAAATTTACCCTGGAAATTGTCAGAAAATAAAAAAAAATTACCGACTTTGTTTGTGGCGCACCATTTTTTTACGGCACTGCGCGCTTTCTTATTATTTTTCATGGATCTATCGATGGTAAAAATGCCGTACAAAAGTATATGACCAAAATGTACTCACTTTACCTGCACTTTTGAATTCTCACCAGCACTCAGTTGGACAGCTTACAAGTGACGGCATAGTGCTGAATCTTATTATTTTATGCTCTTATATCATCCTATATACGTCACCTGGTGGTTCATATGACCCATCCATTTTATGGACATGGGCCTGTAGTCTATAACCATTGGTCAAAATCCATCGCGTAACTATTGGCACGATATAAGCACGTTATCAGCGCCACAGCAATGTTTCTTCAAGAGGCTCTTTTGAAGGTGCCCGAAAGTTCTATCATAAGTCCGAGAAAGGCAAAGTAGATAGCTGTGAAAGAGACTTACACAATTCGTTATTGAAGGGGCGATGAAGGGATGCAGAATCTGGAATTTCTGGTGAACAAGAGCAGCACACAAACAGCCAAACGGTTGATTCTGATCTGTTGTTTAGTCATTTAGAGCTTATTCAAACAGTGCTTAGCTGTGCTCCTCGGTTTGTTTTTAAAAGAAATCAGATTCTCTCTCGGTAATAACCCGTTTATGTTGAGCGCCGACTCGGTCACCGATTCTACGTATCACCCCGCGCTCTTTACCTTTTTGTTTAGCGTTCTTTTTGATTTTTCTTTTTGCTCCGATCTTTAAGATGATATATTTTATGGCATTTTTTTTAAAATTCACGTCAGAAACTTTAAAATAATGTCTCGAATTTCAGAGGTTACACGGGAAAGAAGTTGGAAGACAATCTGCAGTGTGAAATATTTGAAACTCTTTTGGAAGAAGCAAAATCTTCATACAAAGAAGATATTGTTTACGAGTTACAGAATGATACTGAAGAACAATTGAACAAAAATGTTAACAATGTTATAGAGTGGATCAACAGGTGGAAGGAAGATAATTTATAAATAAAATAATTGTTATATTTATAAGTCTAACTAGGACATCGTAGGACACAAGGCCCTAACATGTAAATAGTTTTAATAAAAATAAATTTAAATAAATAATTTTATATGAAAATTTTGTTCTATATCACTTCTAGATAAAATGCAAATTTTTTACATATTTTGTAACCGCCTTAATTTACTAAGGATTGTTAAATGAAACTCAACCATTATAAATACAACTTAATTCATTTATTTCACCAAAAAATGAAGAATAAAGAAAATTACTGTATTTAGACAAACCGAGTTTAGACATCGGATTTTATTGTAGAACACGTTTTATGAATCTGTAAAAATATAAATGTGATCGAATTGTAACAAAATCGGATCTCATCTCGAGACAAATTTGTTAAGCAGACCCAACTGGACTGACATTTAGTTTTTAAAATTACTTAAATGCATTATAAAAGTCACTATGGAAGTATAATAAACTGCATTCGAACACATACACACACCAAACTCACACAGATCTGGAAAGTTTTAATCACAACTTTACATCTACAGTCGACCAAACATGAAGTTAAGCCACTCACTTGCTTTTGCATATTTGATTCATTGCAGAACTTGTTGGACAGATAAACTTATAAGTTTACCCTTTACCGAATAAAGGGCTGTTTACACATATTAAGTGGATAAACAAATAAAATTCTTGTTTGTAGTAGATCCTTATAAAATTGACATTGAACTGTGGCTATCCACACCACTTGCCAACTAAATAACAATTAATTATAAGACAATGTCTACCAATCGGGGTAATCAAGACAAATGAATAGAAATTATTCTAGTTTTTATCTAAAAACTAGAATAATTTTTCATTTTGGTCACTTTATCCACATAATATGAGTATTTTGCTCTTAAGTGAAAGAAGCTTATTGTTATTTAAGTCTGAAAGTACTATGTTTACTATTTTGCATTAGACTTTTGATTGTGCTGTTCACTAACTTCACACTGTTTGAACTGTTCACATGAATTTACAATTCTTCCTTCTTGGGATTGCCCTTCCTGTCCCAGCCCTTGAGTTCATCACTGGCCTGTTCCGATATATACTTGACGAAGTCTTCGAGGCCACGACCACCCTGTTAAATATTCACGAAGGTATGATAAGAATGAGATTATTACCGATTATTTGACTGATCAAACTGATCAGGACTAATAAATAACTTTTGACATAGTGAGGTTAACACAAAACGATAAATGAAAAGATTTCTTGTCATGCCTTTCTTATAAAGTCATCCAGTTATTGTAATTGTCAGTGATTGAAACTTGGACTCATGCACAAGAGCTTATGAATTTACTCAGCAAAGGAATCTGGGTGCAGTAACCACCACAACCTTTCAGTAAAATAACAGCAGCGCTGAGTAAAGGACAATTGTAATCACGTAAGTATTTGCCACTGCTACCCATCGCAACTACGATCGTGACAACTACTCATCTCAGAATGCATATTCACAAAAAAGTTTTCTCTTCATAGTTATGTTCCTAGGATAAGCAGCCTGTCTATAACTGCACATGTGCTGTATGTTAATAAAATATGCAAGTAACTTTATCCTATTAGTGCACTTGCTTCCTATCCTGGTTTCATATATTGAAATTTGACGGCCTTCTATGGTTTTAAGCCCAAGAAGGTATCAATGTGCTTAAAAGCCACGCACTTCATATACAGGAACCTCTAGTTCTTGGTTAATTTATCAGCCAAGAACTACAGTAGCTTGCTAAGATTTTTCACATACTATGAGAGTGCTCTGATTAGGTATAACCCATCTGTTAGTACATTGAGTGATAAACCTGAATATTAGCAAGTTACACCAGACTTCTCAGATTCCACTTCTAAATATGGGGTCAATGGTCAACTAACATAAGTGGACAGTCAGGCTACCTTCCTTCATGTACTTTAAAAATAAAATAAAAATAAGTACATATGTACACTTACATTGTATCTAACAGGTTTCTTGTTAGAATCCTTAGATTTCCAGTAGATGGTTGGGAATCCGGACACCTCGTATGATGACTTGGGCCAGTCATTGGCAGTTGCATCAATCTTCACTATGTCCACATTTTCGTTCTTGAGCTATTCATACAACAATAAATGATTAACATATATTGTGACTTAAATGAATGGGATAAAATAAGAGACATTATTCTATTATGTTTATTTGCATAAGTGCATTAAAATAGAATACTTTGAAAATAAAAATCATTGTATTTTTTCTTTCCACTGTAGTGAAGGCATAGTTTGATTTGAAATCTAAATCAATTTGAATACAGAGATGAAATAAATTTACTACCTTCTCCGCGAGCTCATCCCAAATGGGAGCAAGTTTCTGACAGTGTCCACACCACGGGGCATAGAACTCAACGAGAGCATCCCTTCCGCTGTCTTCCACCAATTCCTTGAAGTTCTTTCCAACAGCTACTTTCACTGGACCTTCATTGTTCTCCGGTACAGGCTCAGATTTAACGAACGGCTCCAATTTAGCATCCAATAGATCCCTTGTGAATGTTTGGAGGTTCTCGATACTGTGCAGAAAAAAATATTGTTTTGTATTAACTAAATAAAAATATTAACTAAATTTTATTGTTGTATAGCCACTACAATCTTTCTTAGAGTTCTAGTGTCCTTTACCACAAAGTGGTAAAGGTGACTAAGTTAAACATGTTGATATAAAATTCAGTATTGTCTTTATAAATAATTTAAATGTCAAAAATATAACACATAATCTATTTATTTAATGCCATCTGTTACTAATGAAACAGTTGTGTACATTTTATCCTATCATGATAGGATATATGCTTAAACAATTATTCTATACACAATTATATTGTATGTTATAATTAATTATTGAATACAATTATAATTATGTCATACAATAATATGATAACACAACATACATGTTAAACTGCTTTCATATTATGTTAATTTTTAAGTTTTTTATGTTTATGACAAATTTAGAGGAATGAAGAAAAAAAAATTTTCAATTTCTCCTGTTGTAATTAGAGTGCGTATTAGAAGCATTAGTAAATACTATAAAAAAAAAACAAAATTGGAATGATAAAGTTTGGAGTGAAATTTTCTATTCATAGATGGGCCCAGATTTTGCCTGAAGCTAGAATTTAAAGGATTGAAGTGTGGAGAGGTTCGGGAAAGAGGTGCGCTCGGTGAAACATCATTGGAAAAGAGGTATATGGTCAGTTGACAGTTCTGGTATGGGAAGGTATTTGTATGGAGGCACATACAGAATCCGCGTCATTGAGAATGAGTCAATTACAGCGGCACAATATGTATCTGAGTTTGGAAGAAATTGTAGTGCCTTTTACCCCTTCATAGGAGACAAATTTCTTTTTATAACAATGCGCGCCTCCATACTGAAGCCATAAGTTGTTGGAATACTTTCCAGATAGAAATCAATGCTAATAGTGTGCTCGCCCGATTTAAACCCCCTAAAGCAAGTATGGGGAAAAACACAAGTTAAGAAGAGAAATTCTGTCCTGCTGATTTGAGAGATCTTAAAAACGCGTTACAGAAAGAATAGAATATGATTCTTCAAGATTGACACTTGATTAGAAGATGCCAAGAAGACTGTAGGCAGTTTGAAGAGCTAAAAAAAGTTTCGACTAAGTACCGACTGTAACACACATTAGTCTTTCCTAAGCATTTAAGAAAATGTCATATACAAAAATGTTTCTCTTCTCTACTAATCCATATTAAAGCCTGTTTGGACTTCTATGGGGCTCCACCTGTCTCAAACTTGGGTATCATCCAAAGACTTCAAAATTCTATATTTAATAGTTTCTCCAATGCACCTTGGTTTGTCAGAAGTCCACAACAAATTTAGGATGAAATCAGGGAAGAATTTGTAACTTTGGCTGCCTCACACATAAACAGGCTTAAAAACTATCCCAATCAGCCGGCTACAAAGCTAATTAATTAACTCAAGCTACAAATGGTTATTTTTGTAAAACATCTGCTTAAAGTTGCAGGACTGATTGCAGATTCAACTATGAGAAAAAAAATCCAATCCTGCCAACAGACTTGGGAACTGGGAATGGTAATTGAAAGCTGTATTCACCTGAAGTCAGCACTCATGACGTATTTGTTGCCGTCAGCATCGCGAGCGGCCACCACAGGCTTATCGCGCTTCGCAAAGTCGATACCATATTCATTCAATTCGTGAGTGAAGTCATCCTTGTCGCTGATGGCGAAAGTCACTTCGTTGAATTCCTTGGCAACCTGGAAAATGATGTCTCATATTAGTAACTAAAAACAGTTATAATTGGGTAGAAAGTTTGACCACTGATAAGCCAGAAGTAGGTTTGAATATCTAGTCAGGCCTGTAAATTTGATTGTGTTTTATATCAAACTAAAAATGTACAAAAGGTAATATAAGAGGCTTTTAAATAACCTTTCGCATATTATTAGCTCAATTTTATAAATACAATCAAGAGAAGATTAAATTAAGGAAGTTAACAGTTGCGACAAGTTAGATTTTCAAATGTTTCTCAATAGAATGTCCAAAGATAAAGGCCAATACTGAAAAATTAAAATGGGATTGAATCAAAATTTTTGTGAATCCGCAACAATATTTTAGGTTCGTGTACACACAATATTGAACTATTTGGCGCATATGTGGGTGGGTGAGTAAGGGAAGGCCAAAGGCCATTTCCCTATCGCTTATCCTACTATAGTTGGCAGCACACTTGTAGCACTTGTGGCTTTACTTATATTATGGGTGACGGTAGCCATTTACCATCAAGTGGACCGTCAGCCTGTCTGACATAAAAAAATTTAGATATGATGGTGTCACACGACCTAACTGAAATTCACAAAGAAACGGTTTAATAATGCAGAGGATCTGCTTCAAGTCTAAGAGATGAGCCATCTTATATTATATTGTAACTTGCAATTAAAATGTAAAAATTTTGTGATTATTGTAATTGATTATTTATCTTTCAATTCAAGAAGATGGTTTTAAGTGAGTGTTTCTGTTTATGGACTCATTTGGACGTGCTGTCAAAGATATTTTTTTTACAAAAGTGGTAACAATATATTGAAATCAAAATTAATTGCATTGTGTGGGTGGATTGCGTAATAAATTTGTTTATTGTTGTTTAATTTTTATACTTTAACTAATAAAATTAAATTATGTAAATTAAATATTAGTATTAGTTAAATTATGCTAATAATAGTATGTATATCATTAATATTACCTTTAGAACACGATTTCTCCAGTAGTTGGTGCCTTTAGCGTTTTTAACATAGTCAACGTCATAGTAAGCAACAACCAATGGGTTGGTGAAATCCTGAGAGTTATCCCTTTGACGAACCCCAACAAGTCCATGGCTGTATAACAAAATATAAAATAATGTATTTCTTTCTTTATAAATGCCAAATTTTGGGTTTGAATAAATTGTACACTTACTAGTTCTCTTTGATGAAAGCCTTCAGAGAGTAAGTTTCTGTGTCACCCTTGTACACGACTGATGATTCTTCAAATTTGTTCTGGAGACGCTTGGGACGGTACAGCACAATATTGTTCCTGGGGACAAGAAGAAAATACTATCTCAACTGACTTTGTACACCTTTTTCAAGCTTGAATGCTTTTTTATACTCATTTATTTTATGCACCATAATATCTCAAGCCTACCTCAATTGCTTTCACATTTCTCTATTATGTGCCACACATGAAAAATCACTAAATCGTCCCCAATAAGTCCAATATAAATGCGAACTTTACTGATATTGTGATGAACCTCTTCTAAAACATACTGCTAGTCTGATGCAAGAATTGCAGAAGCTTCTTAACCGTGAGATCCTCACCTGGCCTCAATATGTAACTATAGTTTGGCCGAAGTTGCTATATCACTCCTTAGGAATACGAGATGAAGCAGGGGAAAGAGCATGTTGACTGAGAGTGATATTGTCTGACAGATCTTACTATATTGATTTACAATATTTGAAAATAGTCGAGATAAAACTTTCTCTATATTTATTAGTAAATAAATGAATTTCATTTATCCAAGCAGTTATATAATTATTTATTTTTTAATCAAGGTAAAATCACAGTTTTGGTGTTATGCGATATTGCACCACCCATCTCTGGATATTTGATCTGTTGTGTGTCAGACATGGGCAAGCATAGACGGACAGGCGAAGCGAATCTACTTGCTCTGGATCCCCGCCTCGCCTCACATACCTAAGGCGTGGTACAGCGACATTAGTCAAACTATAATACCAAACCCTGAATGCTAAATACAAAATAATTTTTAAAAATCTGAATAGGAATTTTAAAAAATATGAATATGAAAATCTGAACTTAAAAAAAAACTATAATTCCCTATAAAAAATCTATCACAAAACCCATTAAAATTAAAAAAGCCTAAGTTTCTGAGGATAGATGTATGGATATGTATGTACTGTTTAATGAAAAAACAAATGACATATTTTGAAGAAACCTTACAGTAATGTAGTTTACAGATCAGAATAGCACATTGTCTATAATTTATAGGTACTAGCTGCGTCCGCGGCGTTAAAAAAATAAAAATATACGAGTTATAACGCCTGTGGGTCTAGCCTGTGGCCGCATCACTCGACGGCGAGAGTGTAAAACTTTTATAAGGAAAATTGTCAATTGTCAATGTTAAATTTTCAATTTTCCTTATATATTTTTTATGCTCTCGCCAGCGAGTGCCTTCATTATAAACTCATGCTAGTGGTCTCTATCGCTGATAAATGTTGTGAAAAGTAGTAAATAATATATCATTTGTCTTGTTGTTTTATTACTTAAATTTGTGTAAAAAATGTATACGAAATACTTATTGATATTTTTTCGTTTTTCTTTGTAATAAAGAAAAAAGTTTTTAGTTCCATAAATGCAAGGCTAACCAGTTTTATTTTGTTAAAAGATTAGATATTTGTTTAAATCTTTGATAGCTTAGGTAAAGTTACTACAGGCTATGTAACTAGATTCTTACTTCTTCGACATTGAACACTAATCATGCATGAAACTGCAAAATGTATAGAACAAGCATGAAACTGTGTATAATTGTAATAATACATCATTATACGATTCCTATTGCGTTAACTTGTTTCGTAATGTGTGATATGAATGTTTTAGAAATCATTACAATTAGAGTTGTTTTAACTTGCCTACAATTCAAATAGTTTTGTAAGAAAACCTTCATGTAATTGATAGAAAATTTATTTAAATTTAATCTAGTTTCATTATACTTTTGAAATAAAATCTTTTCGAGATAATATTTGTGTTAACTAACATCCTACACATATAATAAATCGAAAAAAAAAAAAAAAATGTACTCATGTTACAAAGTTCAAAAAAATAGTTTTTTGAATTTTGTCTGTCTGTCTGTGCGTTTGTGCACGCTAATCTCAGAAACGACTTAACCGATTTGAATCCGGTTTTCACTGAATAGCAAGCTTCCTGTAACATTAGTGTTTGTTTTGTCCGAATACCACGCGTACGAAGGCACAGTTAGTGTTTGTAATATGAACTGTTATTTTTAATAGGAAACGCAATGATAGAAAATAACGTTAAGTTTGCAAGATTTTCGAAACGCATTGCCCTTTTAGCTTGACAATAGGAAATAAAGCAAAAAAAACCTAAAACACTACCTATTTTACAAATGTGCCTACACTACTAAATGTTATTATTGTGAAAAATAAATTCTGTTATGAGTGCATCATTTTTGTAAATTAAATAAACTTTTGGTGTAGGTACTTCTAAATCCTTATCTGTTATAAAATGAATTTAAAATCCGTATCTTATCATTTGCATATAACCATAAAGTAAAACAACAATAAAACTACATGTGCACTTGAAAAAGAATTTAAAATTTACATTCTAGAAGAAAAATATTATTATTGCTTCATTTTAAATTATTTTATGACATTTTTTAATTATAATTCGTTTTATTTTGAAAACTTCAAAAGTGACAAGGATATAGATAGATTTTCCAAATGTTTGCGTAACCTATAAATTATTAGAAAAATTCCTAAAGCTGAAAATCAAATCCCATTGAACAAACATCAATTAAAAGAACAAAGAGACATAAAATTAAACACACACTGACACCAGTAGTGGATCACACTTAAAAGTTCTATATTTTTCATAACAGTAACCTATGACTCTTTAGATCACATTGAAATGACCATAAACAGAGTAGCTTATCTGGTGGCAGTAACCACCACCTTACAGAAGACCACTGTTAAATTACAGCATATGTGTTTTTGTGTTACACTGAGTAAAGGATACCAGAGTCCCCTACCCTCTCCAATGTCCTTCCTGATATTTGCATTTAATTAAAATTTAAAAAAGTATCAATTTCATATTAACTAATTGTGCCCGCGACTTCGTACGCGCTGTAGTTCGTTTTTTGAAAATCCCATAGAAAGAAAGAAAGACATTTATTGGCGTTTAAAAAATATGAATAAAGCAAAAAAACCATGATAAGTATAATAACACCAAAAGGACACAACTCAGCTTAGGCTGCAACATTGTTACAGCGCTGATTTTCAGTTGATTATTATCCATAGGAACCTAACACTTTTCTAGGATAAAAAGTATCCCATATGTTAATCCAAGTAGTGAACTATCCGTGTGCTAAATTTTATCCAAATTTGTTCAGCCGTTTTTGTGTGATTGAGTAACAAACATACAAATTTTCGTATTTATAATATTAGGATGCCTTCATAAAAGTATGCTTTGTTAAAAATTTAACATTTTGAACTTTACTGACATTTAAAATTTTACTGAAGCATTGTTCATAATATGAAAGAAAATGTTTTTAAGTTCCTTTTTGTTTGACTTATTTCTCAAATAAGTGTAGACATTATATTGACATAGTAAATTGTCACAACTGTATAAATATTAGGTAAGCTATTGTCAAAGTGACTATTGTCTCAAATCAACTAATGGCAGACAATTTTTAATCTTGCCTACGTGTGGTAAACAAATTTATTTATATTATTTTTTGTTTTAGAAATATATTTTTGAAACCTCCATCTTTTTAAATTTTTAAAAGTTCCATTATTTTAAGGCTCTTAATATTTCACTCTTAAAAAATTTAGCCTCCTCTTTTCAATGTGTAAAAAATATTATATTTTAACATTAAGGATGACTTCTCATTAACCTTAAAAAGAAATGATCAATAATAATATGAATTTCAACATTTTTTTTCTAATAAGACATAAGTAATTTAATTAGACATAAGTAGCTGATTTGTCAATGAAGGTCACAATTTAAGGATTTTTGAATTGTGCGATTGAGAAGTTCAATTAAAAAAAGCTGTAAAGTTCTTACTTCTTATATGAAACAAAACTTCTTACTTAAAACAAAGTAAATAACATAATTATTTTAGTAACTGATGAAAAACTTACTTGTATCCAGCCTTTTCAAGCACATCTTTAGCAGACGTGTGTCCAAATGTGGCTTGTTCTCGCATTTTATCTGCTGTCTTGAGGAATTCACCTTTAAGGTCTGATTCTTTCTCAAAGAAGCCAATGATAACCACTTCATCCTTGTTTATGTACTTCTCATAGTCGGCAACTGTGAGGAGTTCCTTAGAACTGGGTCCTACTTGTGCTCTCATATACTTGACAATACCATCTGCAAAAGAAAAAAAAGAATAGAAAATTAAATCCTTTGGTTCATGTAAGTAACCATTTTTCACAATCAGTTAATGAAAAAGTAATTATTCTTCATTGTTTCAATAATCAGCTTTACCCTTTTGGATGAGTGGTTAGGGTACTTGCCTTACATCTGCTCTAGGGAAAGAGTTCGATTTGAGGCAGGGTCAACTTTGAAAAATGAACTTTTCAAATTTGGCTCTTGTCTAGATCTGGAAAGTAGTGACAGGCAGGGCACATTGCGTTTCAGTCATTTGGGCAGCCCGTCTGGTGGCAGTATCCACCCCCTTACAGAAGACCAGCATGAAATAACAGTACATGTGCTGTTGTTTTGGTGAGTAAGGGATGCCAGAGCCCATTTCTCTATCTCCTCCTAATCCCTTATCCCACTGTAGTCAGCAGTGCACTTGCAACAGCTTTGGCGTTGCTGTGTTATAGTTGATGGTAACTACCTACCATCAATTGTATCGTCAGCCTGTCTGCCGATCTTAACATAAAAAAATGTGAATAACTATGAGTCCATATTAGATGCTAACAGACTCAAATTTTGTGGTGTTACAGTCTTTGGTCTAAGTCCATTTATATGAATCATTCTTCTTACTTTATGTATGCAAATCATTCCTAGCTAAAGATAGCATAGAAGCTTCAGGTTGAAATTGTGGTAGGTAATTTACTTTTCTTACAAAAGAAAATTATTAGTTAAGGCAAACCGTCCAAGATAATGGTAAGTCATTACTTACTAGACTCTCTTGGTCCATTGTATTCTTGAGAAAGTTCTCCCTTTCTGAAAATTTTTAAAGTGGGGTAACCAGACACAGAATTCTGTTCGCATGTAGCTTTGCCACCTTCAGTGCAGTCTACTTTAGCCAGCGCAACTGGGGGATCATCATTCTTCAGAATACCGGCTGCGACCGCATATTCAGGTTTCAGTCTTTTACAATGACCGCACCTATTTGAAAACAATTCATTTTAAGACATTCTAGTATAAAAGTTAGTCATGAAAAGCAAACATTTTGAAGAACATACCATGGTGCATAAAACATGACTAAAGCCGTGTCATGTTGGGCCAAGACGGTAGAAAAGTCGGAGTCTGTGAGATCCAAAACATCTTCCTCTGCCGCTTTACAAAAATAAATTACGCTTAATAGTAATAAAAATTTATATGAACCGAACATCTTTCAGTTTCAGATATAGCCGGTTTTTATTAGAAAAAAACCGTGTATAGTGTATAAATCTTCCTAGTCAATCAAACTGAAGCTGAGAAAAGAAAGGACAAGGACCGGAAAAATACACGTATCACGTCTATGATGACATTAGCCGGCACAGCGTTGGCTCTCTCTGATTGGTTATCTTGTAATGCGTTCAAATAAATTATTAAATAAATTTTGTTCCATTACAAATGACAATTTTTGAACCATATTACCAAAGATGTAATTGTTAACTATATTGAAATATTGCAATTCATTAAATTTATGTGAAATAAAAATAATCCATTTAAAAATATCTTAAAAATTTTATATTATTGTTTCTAATATATGTAATAATAGCCTATAGCAACTCCGTGATGCGTTCAAATAAAATCATAAAAGAATATTTTGTTCTGTAAAAATTGGCAATTCCATACGAATATTTGTAAATTATATTAAAATAGGACAAAATTTCTATAAAATAAATACATAATCCCTTTAAAAATATCTTGAAAATTTGACATAACCGTAATTAATGTAAACAGCAAAACTCTGTGAGAGTGGAACATCACTATAAATTAGGCTTTGCTTTGCTATAGGCATGCGTTTTGTTTGGCAGTTCAGTTGCTTTCTGCTGTCAATCGGAAAATGGCAGCGACGAGTGTTGTCGTTCTCGACAGAGGCAACAATACAACTTGTACCGTAAATCTTTTTGGTAAGTAATAAAATTTTAAGTAAAATATGTAACCAATACTCATTTATGATTATAAGTTCAATGCAACTTACATATATATTTTCGTACTGTTTTAAAATTTTGCAAACTGGAGGCCGCCGCATAACCTTTTTGTTTTTATTTTTATTAGACGCGCGGATTATTTGAAAATTACTAGAGGAACTTCTAATTATTGGATTCTAATTCTAATTATTGGATATTGAAAATTAAGTATGTTTTAGGGTCTAATTTGTTGGCTGTGTTACTTAGTTTAGTTAACGAGTTTTTTTTTTTCATAGTGAATAAATAGAATAAGACATCGTCTGCGACGGCGTCTATGACCTTGGCTATTGAAATGTAGGAAGTAAACCGTAGTTACTTGCTTATAAATTGTAGCTTGGTATTTGATGTACCTACTCACAAAAAATATTCATAAAGTCTGTCCAACTATCAATATTAAGTGTTCGATGTGATAATCTTATCACATCGAACACCAACTATTTCTGACCAATTTTTGTTTAATTAAACATTTTATACATAATATAAGAATATAATTTTATAAAAAAATTATAAATCGTCAAAAGATAAATATTTTTTACATTTTTGACAATGAAAGTCAATCGGTCAATGTTTATAATCATTTGCCTGCTTGAAAAGTTAATAAGTACCGCGTTTGGGGTTCATACCAGGATTCATTATAATTCACCGAATGATTCAGTGTTTTTTTCCATGGGAATGTAGACAGAGTGACTTCTGGTGTTATTAAATTATATGAATGGATTGAGTACTATTTTTTACATGAACAGCTTATTAGTTCTGTTATCATTTAACAGCAACAGCATACCTATATATCTATATTTAGTTATAAAAATATTATAAATGCAAAGTTTGCTTGTTTGGATGTATGTTACTTAAGCATGCAGAACTGGCTGAACGGATTTGGATCAAATAGATAGTTTATTACCTGGATTAACATATAGGATACTTTTTATCCTGAACAATGTTAGGTTCCTGTGGTATTTTCAAAAAAGGAACTACAGCGCATAAGAAATCGCGGGCACAACTAGTATATATTAAATAAATAAATCACCCTAAACACATCAATAGTATGTCTCCTCAAAGTGAGCAATTTTAGGCTTGTGTTATGGGATAACTGTACAGTAGACACCCCCAGATCAGTGCCAACTTTGTAAAATTCATTTGTAAAGTTGACCCTGCCAGGAATCAAACTTGAGTCAGAGGGCTAAGGCAAAAACCTTAACCACTTGGCTAATAGGCTCGTTAAGTTCATTTAAAGTTTTCTTATATGTATATCCCACTGGTTGGTTTAGTGGCATATTTTATTTTTAAAGGCTCGATTGTGTTGTGAAATTAATACAATATTATTATCCTTTAGGAGCTACAGTTGTGTCATGGAGAGTCAACAACCAAGAACAATTATTTGTGAGGTAAGCAACATTTTAAACATTAAAATTGTTTTTTTTTTTTTTAAAAGCAGTGCTCTTAAAAAGTGTGCAAATGAAAAGAATTAAACACAGCCTATTATATCATTCTTTTAAACCCACCTTTCCATTATAGTCAAAATAATTTAAACACATCATTGTTTAAATTATTTGAATTACAATCACATAGTTTTTGTTAATATTTGCTATTATCCTTGAAACTTACTAAGTTTAATCTATTTTACAAATCGCTGTTAAAATCTGTAGGATACTCTAACTTCTCTATGCAGTCTTTTTTTTTTGTATCCAACATTGTTTGCACTGTCTTAGCAATATCTGGATAAACGTTTAAATAACATTTATCCTCTACTGTTGTACTTGAAGAACTTATGTTTTTTAAATAGCTATTTATTTATAAAAAAAATACACTCCAATTTTTTAAAATAACAGCATGTGTGCTGTTGTCTTTCGATGAGTGAGTAAGGGATACCAGAGGCTATGTTCGGCAGCGCACTTGCTACTAAACCTGCGTTAACCTCAACTGGATTGTAAGTTTCTCTAGGAATACATAAAAATGGTTTATTCACAACATGCCTTTGTCTTGTGCTAAACACATTTTATGGCAAGCAATTATTATTGAACGTAACTTCTGATTTTTCCATATTCTGAACTGAAAAATAAGAAAAAAGTTATTAAATATCTACTATGCTGCAAATCAAAAAGACGAGTGGTCTGTGCTAAGTGCTAGCCAGATTAAAGAGACAAAATTATTTAAAAGTATGTTAATTTAAAAAATATATCTGTATTTTTAAATATTGGATTCGAAGAAAACAGCTGCTTATTTAAAAAATAAAAGGTTTAGGATTATTTTATATTTCTAAACATAAAAAAAAATCACGCGCTATGAAGTCTAGAGTTTGTATCATAAAAAACCGCCGCCAATTTCTACGTAGAAAGCATAGTAGATATTTACTCTGTGTAAATGTAAAGGTTCTAAAATTGAAATCATGCAATTGTAGTAGGTACTGGATACTGACAAGGTAATATCGCTATTTCCTTACAAAACATCCATCGCTAAATTATCTCCATATTGCAATTAATTTGTTTATAACACCGTATAATTATGAATGGGACTATAATTAAATTAACATGAATAATATGCAGCAATAGAGTTTTGAATACATTAAATTGTAGCGCACCTTGATGCACCCGATTATTCACTGTCCTGTTATACCTAATGACAACATTTTAACAGCACAGCCAAAGATCTAATCCTGTTTTTAATACTAGTAAATATTTGTTTATACTTTATACAGAGTTATACTGTTTATACTTTATACGGAAAATAAATTATGGTGTAAAAGACATTAATGGAATTGTCAATTTTTAAATTGATGGGATCAGTTCGCGATTAATAACTAACGAATAAAAGCTGACAATTTGACAAAGGAAAACAGCTAAGTATTTATTTTATGATGCGTTTAATTTTTGTACATATAAATAAAAATTATTCGCCAAATGTGTTGTTGGACCAATTTGGCTATTTTTCTTTAAAACATTTGTTAAACTGCGAGGAAGGTTCCTATGAAGAAAAAAATTGGAAAAATTGTCCATGTGAAGCCGGGGACAGGTCACTAGATATTAATATTAATAATGTAAAGGTCGTCAGACAGGCTGACGGCAGCCACCATACAAGCAACGTCACAGATGCTGCAAGTGTGCTGCCGACCTAAGTGGAATCTGGCATCCCTTACTGTGACTCCAAAACACAAAAGCACACTTGCTGTTATTTCACGGTGGTCTTTTGTAAAGGGGTGGTTACACTCCCGTCAGACGATCTGAATTGTTATATTATATGGAAAATGTGACTAACTTTTATAACAGTAGAATATACAATGTTAAATTAAAAAAAAAACACGTTATTAAAATTTAATTTTTAACAAAAAAGGTTGCCTGATTGTGACAACAATTAAAATTTTCTAGTTAATCATAGTAGGCAGTATGTATTGCGCTTACAGTGCAATAACAAATAAATGCAGTGCCGGATTTATACTTTTCTTGAGTATAGGCCCCTTCACTTGGTGCCGCCTCTTCCTCGTGGCCTAGGTATCTACCTAGGCCACGAAAGCGTGTAAAAATGATCTAAAATCCGCCGCCCCTAGGCCGCTGCCGCCCATAGGCCGCGGCCTATACGGCCTATTGACAAATTCAGGGCTGAATAAATGTAGAACAAAAATTCAGTAAGTTCAAAGTTCAGTATTATTTTTTTGTTTGCTTGCATAAGCATTTGATAAGTAGGTAATGAACTAATGAACATTTACCTCCCTGGTATAAAAAAACCAGGTATAAAATGTAAAACACATCAGTTGTATTTTTTTTTAATTGAGCGCACTACATCTTAAATGAATTTCACTTAAATTGTAATTTAGGTGAATTCTATCATGATTAACAAGATGTAATTAAAAATCATAAACGAACCCCCGACATTCTATTGAGATCATTCTAATGAGCCCAAAACCGCCATATCTGCTGTAAGTAGATAAATAATTGGGTATATCGCAGACTACTTGATGCTGCACTGCAGCATCGGGTCTAGTTACCATGTCATGGAAATACCACCAAAGTAACAGTACACCAAATTTTACACCAAACAGTACACCAAACCTGTAGAAGTTAGTGAGATCCTTTCGTCGACTAGGAAATGAGCTGTCGATCTTCAAACTCCTGAACAGATCTTCATAAATTGTAGCTAAGAACCATCGCGATCACGGCAACTTTCACACAAAAAAAAAACCGTGTCAAAATCGGTCCATCTGTTCAGACGGACAACTTATAACACCCGTCTTTTGCGTCGGGCGTCGGGGGTTAAATATAGCAAATAAAGTGTTTTCTGCTAGTGGATATACGAGGTACTCGTATGTTCTTTGAATATTGCATAGAAGTTAGCCTATAAAGATGTTCGAGTTCCATTTATTTGCATTTTAATAACATCGACGACGTACATCGATGATTGCAAATAGAGTTTTGGCCATAAGTTGTCGAAATAGAGTTGTATACTGTCGCGAGTAGTCGTAAGACTAATTATCGCGGCCTGAAGTTGTATTGAATGAATTTTAAATCCATCCATGTTTCCGAGCTCGTTTATAAAGCTTTGCGTTCTGTTGCCATCGGATTTATAGACTATAAATCAATAAGCTACTGCCTCGTGGGTATCGAGTTGAATGGAAAATGCGACTGGCGCAGTCGATTAGCGTGGATTATTATTGTACAAATATCAAATATACACGAACGTAGGCAGTCTATTGATGTTTCCTCATGGCATTTTGCCCTTATTTAAATCGTCAATTTCGACGGGAAAATTATCAGTTACGTGGACACTAGAACACGCTCAGCTATCTGCGAAAGTTACTTGTTAAAAGGGCCGAGGACAAGGCTTAAATACGTTGGAATTATAGTCGTCCGCTTTTTTTTTCCTAAAAAAACCTAGTATAAAAATAAAAAAAGAATTCCTGTATTTTTGCAGCAGTTAATTCCCGGTTGTAGTTTTGTGATATGTATTAGTTGTATCTCACATGTGTTAGATACATTGTTTTTGCCTTTGTAGTCAATTATGAATTTACTAATAGTTGTAGTGAGGAACTAGACGCAAACAACAGTGATATTGTACATGTAACTATGTAGAATATAGAATCATTAGCGGCAGGCAGGCCGGTCGTTTGTTCGAGCCATTCGCGGCAAGGAGACGAGTTTTTGTCCCTACACCAAATTGCATCCGCACAATAAGTACGCCACTAAATTGATTTAGAATTAATTAATGTGTATAGAGAGAAGTGAAATATTTATTTCTTTTGTCGGTGTATTCCGATTTGTGGTCTAAAATAAACGTTTTTGGAGTTTACTTCTTAAGAATAGATTTCATATAAGGCCCCCGCTATGGAAATTTTATGAGGAGTAAAATTAATACAAGCGTTTACTTAAAAGCGTTACGTTATCTGTCACTTTGTCATTTGTGTGACAGCAGACGCATGTATTTATGTTCCCTAAACCTAAACGTCGAAAACTTGTATGAAAAGTGTAGTTCGCGTTGAGAAACGATACGATAGCGCGTTATAAACTGCCGCTGCAGCGACATCTGTCGTCGAGAAAATGAACAATTTGAACCTTTTAAAATTTGTGAAAAAAAGAACAAACGATTCTTAAATATAGGTATAGTAATAGCTTTTGCCCGCGACTTAAATTTTATATTTGTCATATTATTTTTGTAGGGAGATAAATTTTTCATTTTTACTTTTGTATGATCCCTCGGTAACAGTACTTTTTTCTTCATGAAAGATGCCTACACTATGTCCTTTTCTGAGCAGCGTGAAAGCGTAACAAACAAACTCACTTTCGCATTTATAATAATAGGTTGGGGGTAAAAGTTTCTTCACATTTTATATGAAAACTCAAGATAACTTTTTTTATATATATTTAATTACAGTATATATGTGCCACTTTGTTCGATGACTGCCATTTCGTAGGTAGTGACATGATCCCGTCCCGTTGCTGTAGAAATTTTGGGACTTCTGCTCTAAGAAACGCGACAAGTAATTTTGGCAGTCGTCTCTTGATGTTAACCTGACACTGGTTAAAGAATTCTGAAGAGGACGAAACAGGTGGAAATCTGAAGGTGCAAGGACAAGGCTATATGGCGGATGCATTAACACCTCCCAGGCAAACTCTCTTAAATAAAATAAAAATAAAAATCTTAAGTAATAAAATTTAAAATGTATCGAATTTCTTCCTTAGATTTACTCATTTTGACAGAAAGAAAAACAAATGAAAAATAGCTGGAAACAACATTTTACTAATTTGTTTCTTTTTTTGAGATGTAACCTTTTAATGACTGTCATCAAAACCAGCCAGATACAAATAGTACAGCCAAAGAGATTTTATTACAAGTTTATACATACTATATGCGAAAAGACTTTCCCCGACCTAATATTAGTAAGGATTAGGACTAGTTAGGATGCACTAGATATTGTATTGCCATAAACTTTAAAAAATATATAAACTTGAAATTGCATTTAAACTTTTTCAGTTTTATTTTATGACAATAAAATCCATTTTATTATCACGGTGTTTGTCGTAAAGGCATGTTAACATGTTTATTATTGCCTTGTGGCCTTGAGTCTTTTTGTCGATCCGATTTAGGATTATTAAAAGAATATTAGACCTTTATCTAGAATATTCTAAATAAAGACCTAGAATGTCTAAATAAAAATAAATGCATGTGATAATAATTATCCGCGTACGAGACACACAATATAAGTCATATTAGGTTTTCTGTTGTCGATAATTAAGCTCATGTTGATAAATAATATGAAATTAATCTTAATAATGAAACAAAACAATATCTGCTCAATATATATAAAATAAAAGAAAATAGGTTTAATCAAATAAATCCTGTTAAAATCAGTATTCGTTTGGAATTTATTTAATTAAATACACGCCTTGGACAGGGTTAGCGCTACCGCGAGGGCCCTCTTCACAAAAAGTTGTCGGCACGCGCCTTCTGCTCTAATATCGGATATAGTTTGTTACTTGTGAGCTTTTTGCGTTGCTTTTGTCCCGCCGAACGTGACGTGACCGCTTGACCCTTTTATGACTGGAGGATTTTACAAGGGCCACATCGGCGTGGTTTCGATTTGTTTGTTAAAATTTATATGTACACATATATATGTCAATATACAGTAGTGGCACTGCGCTTCGCAGTCGTAAATTGGGCAGTCCCTCTGGCGACAGTAACCATTCCTTTACAGAGAAGACCACCGTAAAGACCACAGTATGTGTGATGTTGTGTTTCGTTGAGTGAGTTTGGGGATGCCAGAGTCCATTCTTTTCCAGGGCCGTCTTTAACCAATTGGTGGTGGTCCTGGGCACTTTAGAATAATGGGGCCCCTATGACTATGACATTAATTAAAATAGTTAAAATAATATAAAACATTTATTCAACCGTTATTTTTATTTCTTTATATTTACATTAAATGAATAGGCATAATTATAGCATAATCAGGATCCACTATATGCAGGTTAGGGCTTAAAGATCTATGTTGATTGAAGAGGTGGCCTTCAAGCTTCAAGCGCAATCACTTCACTTCTTCAAAGTCTATATCTTCGAGTACATCACATTCTATGGACATCAGCTACAAACTGGTCAATCTTTATTGAAGCATACTTCTTAATTAATTTTTTATTCTTTTCAATTTGAAGAAGGAGCGTTCCTCGGTGCATTTGCGGGAAATAGGGGTCCCCGTCACTTGCCCAGAGTTCCCAGTAGAAAAGAGACTGTTCCTTTCTAAAATCAACCTACTTAGGTATAGCATCGCATCGATGACCTTACTTATTAAGGCCAGGATATTCAAGCCTCTGAATTTTTCGCCTACTGAAGCAATCTGAGAAGATCGCGTGCGGTGTTTTATTAAATAATTTCTTTTAGAAAAATTAGAAATTAATTTTTCGAAGTAAAAGTGTGAAATATTTTAATTACGACCCGAAAAACGATCAAAATTTCCCTGATTTCGGAATATTTTATGATCGAGTGAAGTTGTAAATATCGAGTTTTAAGTCAAGAATATTTAATTGTTTACTGTTTACCGTTGAATTAAAAATAGGTTAACTTCGAATATTCTAGCCTTAACAGGCGACGGTTGGTACCTACGGTCAAGTGGACCGGCAGCCTACATAACAACTTTAACATAAAAAAGCAACATAGGTAACTGAAGATTTGGAACGCGATTGTTTGAAATTAACCTTTTTTTTGCAAAAACAATCACATTTAGTCCGGCCCTAAAGTGTGAGATAGTTAGCAAGGCACATCCCTGCGGGTGGCTGGAGCGATGGCAAGCGGTGCGCGGTGGCTGCGAGGCCCGCCCCTGTTCTCCGCGTCTTGTTTTTGTGAACGCGTCTGCGGCCGCCCCGAGTCGCCGCCACTTTCTTCCCTCTCCCCCCGTCCTCCCCGTCCCTGCTCCACCGATGACAAATGGTCCCCGGCCTCCCACCGCCCGGCCCCCTCGGCTCGCTAATGCCCAGATAATTTTATGCCGCTCCCGATGCACAGACAAAGCCAGGATGACCGCGAGATTACCCCATCGATCGTCGACGCGCGTCAATGAGTGCAACTATTATTTTATGCTCAGCTTCACGGATCGGCGGTTCTCGCGATGCATTTTCCTATAGCTTAACTAGCTTTTCTCTGCGACTTTGTTCGAGCCAGAAATATCTAATTTTGTTTTAATGTGTAGGGAATACATGACATGGAATTTAAAAAAAAAATTAATAAAAAGAAATAATTTATCTTTCTCCTATCGCTCTAAGACTATATAACTATGTTGGAGTAAACTTCAGAGGATCACCCGCTAGAGTCAATATACCTATGTACACATTTATTTTTAAATCCCTTTAAGAATGTCTCCAATCAAATATTGTTTTAATTTATGGACAAATTTCAATGAAGTTGGTGCATCTGAAACATGATACGGTTCAGTTAGGTGACTGGCCAACGGAATAGTGTTACGTTTTTAAATGAAAAATGGAACAAGACGCGATTAAAGAATGTCCGCGTCACCTAGCGCTCGGCGACCTCTCGTCAGCCGGCAGCGGACCGCGGTTACACACCATTGACTCCGCTGAATAGCCCCGACAACCGTCATATTATCTCCTGCCTTCAACTCTTGATAAATCTCGATTTGAACGCTTGGGTTGCCGCCATTAACATTGATTAATTATTTCAACTTTGTTCTTTAAAATTTTTGAGACGTAACAAATTACCATACCATTACATTTATACCACATACCGAATAATATGTTTTATTGTGTGTATAAATAGTTTCAAATAAAAAAATTAAAAAAACAGAAGACGCTATCTCTCTTTCTCACTCTCCAATGCCTCTTCAGTCCTGAAGGTTGCCGTCAACTCCTTAAAAATGTCTCTGTCAAGAGCCGACTGAGGTAATTCCAGTCCACTCCCGGATGTTTCGTAACACGTAGATCCTATAAAATTATGTATGATGCACGAAAGTAAATTAATTCCATGTTTGAGCTTCATTAATTACTATAAATCTCTGTAAAAATTAAATATAGTTAATACTACTATTTAGTATATATTATTATATATTATTATATATTATTATATATTATACTCTACTATACTATACTATATAATATACTTTTCTGAATAGTGCTCCATTTTCTGTTCACCAAAGAGTCTCATCGAAATTGGTTCAACAGTTTCAGATTTAGAGATCGGAGACAGGCAGGCAATAAGTTAAAAACATATGTACAAATATTCAAAAACGCCACCGTTTTTTCTTCTCATATAAACTTCATTGGGCATATTCGGTTTTCTTAGCGGTGCCGCATTGTAATGCAACAAATACCTTGTATGATAATATGTTCATCCTTCCTTTTTATATAGTAGGTATATTGAAATCGTTGCCCGCGTCTGTCTGTCTGTTTGTCTGTCTGTCCGGATTTTGTTGCCGTTTTCAACCTGACATTATTTTTCATGGAAGGCTTTTATATAATATAATAAAACTCAATTGCATTCGTGTGAATGCCCGGAGGCGGGCATTTCAATAAACCTTTCATTCATTTACTTTTGTTCGGCCACTGGTCGAAATTCGACAAAAATCATTCAAATGTGGAAAATAAATTGTTTCCAAAACTTTATTATTTCACTCAAGTTGGTCAATAGTTATTGAAAAAAAAGAAAGAAAATCGGTTTACAAATAAACGAGAAAAAGTTGCTGTCTTTGCCTATTTATATATAGATAATTGTAACATTAGATATAATATTAAATATTATAAGCTCAGTGGATAATAGGGCTGGCAGTAATTTAAAAAAAAAAGGTTTAAAATTAATCCCTCAAAAACACCTATGCGATTAAAACACCGTTTGTTTATTGATTGCAAATGTCGACCACTTAAACCAGCCATTGGCTTAACGATTATAACAGTTATACTGAAAATCAGCAGCCCTTAACCAAAACATTTCGTAACTTGTTAGTTTAAAATAGTTAAAAGGCTCATTGTGCTTATATGAACGGAGGATCAACAATGCATAATTTACCCAAAGAAGTTAGTAACGGAAGTATTTCAGTGTCATAGTCATAGATTTCAATTTTATTTATTTGTATGGATTACGCCAGACATGGCCAGACTTATATTGTAGGCTATTCGGTGAAGTTATAGGCGGTTGAGTCCCAACATCAGAGATGGCTTAGTTGTGTTTTTATTGGTGTTTTTAAGTTTGAACAGGCGCTGTAATGGCCCGAGCGGTTTGGCTTTTTATTCTTGGCTCGTGGGTGGATCTTTTCCGTTTTCTTGGATCCTTGAGGATAAACGAAAGAAAAGAGATTTTGTGATTTTAAATTATAATATAAATTCCTCTTTTACAATCTGTGTGTACTAATTCGGCATAACCAACCGAAGTAAACCTGAGGGTGATCTGTCTGTGAATGAACGTTGACATCTCTATTTAATTGATATTCTTAACGAGCGGGGAGAGACCCTTAGACTCGAGATAAGGAAATCGAATAGCGTCTAATAAGTTAATGATAATAACGATGGGATTCGTAAACATCATTTACTTATCGACCTTAAATATGTTTGAACAATACTCGTTAGTGAAATTTGGAAAGTTACGATTATTTAATTATTAAGGAGACAAAGAAATGTCAAAGTCCATTACACTTCCCTCCTAAAGATTTGAAAATAATCTCCAAATTATTTTCAAAAGAGAAAAAAAAACAATTTACATAAAATTATACACAATGAAATTAAGCTAAAATATTACACTATTAAATTCAAAAAAATATTACACAATGAAATTAAACTATAAGAACACATTATTAAATTCAAAAATATTATACAATGAACACAATAAATTCATTAAATTAAACACTAGTTACACAATAAAATCATTTTCAGGAAAATAAATTTACACAAAACAGTTCACATATTTTTAATTTACATACAATTCAAATTTCATTAAAAATAACACATAATTTCTCATAACACATTCGTAAAAATAAAACTATAGTAATAGAATAATGAGAGGTAGGTATTATTTCTTTTTCAGTTGTGCTAATCTAACGGAACGCCGTAAGGGTGTTCCTTCTGCGCTTGAAGAATCTCGAACTTCTTCTAGTTCTATGTCGCTATTAGCAGGATTTCTATTCATATTCAAAGTTATGCAATTCGTTATTCGGTTACAACACGTTCGAGTGTCTTCTAGTGCTAACATTCGTCCTTTACGGGTACAGAAAAATCTTTTGTTGTATAAATATTTACCAACTTTAAACAAAATATATAGACCAATGAATTTTAATATCGATAAGAATATATAAAGGAAATATGGATTATCAGTTATTTTTTCATAAAAGTTTTGTTCTTGTAAACTGTCAAGTATATTATTAATTTTGTCTATCTTTTGACTAGCTATATTCAAATCATCTAAATGCAAATTTATATTATTTAATGGTACAAATTCTATTTTATCTTCCAAACTTTTATTTCTGAAGTTTTTACAACAATCATCATTTAGAATGTCAAAATCTGGTAAGAATGAAAAATGATTAGAGATTGTATCCGTATTAGTATGTATGTAATATTATGTTAGGTGTATAAATGTAATATTATGTTAGGTGTATAAATTTTACAATTTTTTCTAAGTTTCAAAATTCCTGAAGAATGGAACTCTATGTCCTGAAGTTCTTCGTTTTTACAGGTAAGTGTTGCTATTACCTTATTCGGTATTACAAATAACCAATTGTTTTCTGTTTGAAGATTATACCACTGTTCAGTTTGGATTAAACTGATCCGAGTATCACATGTTTTTGGTATGATCTTATTTCTTGTTAGTAACATTTCCGTTTCACAACTTGATTTAGCATGAATGGAATAGAATGGTGTTACAACATTACATATATATCTAAACTTAAAAATATTTTTACATACATTTATATTGTCTAATGAGGTATAATGGATTTTATTTTCTGAAACTAGAAGATACTTTTGAGAAGGTAAAATAAAAATGTAAGTATTATTATTATTTAAAATCGGTACAGGTACTAAATTATACAGATCATAGCGTTGTTGAGTAGTTAATGGTGTTTTGATAATAAATACAATTTTATTGTTCATGTGGTAAGAAATTATGTTAACCAACGATAGTAGCTCTGACGCGTTTTCAATTGATAGCTCTATCGGATATTCCGTATGAGGTGGAATATGCGATAGTGTCTTTTTCAGTTCTGAAATATATTGTTCAGGGGTTATTATGATTGGGTGAACATTATTGTTTTTAGAAAACAATATAGCATCGATAATCATAGAAATTTCATTTGCGGTTTCAGTTGTTACTAAGGTTAAAAATGAGAGATGTTCATCTAAATTTTGTTTCATGTTAATGTCGAATAATTTCTTATTTACTTCTTTAGTATAATTAGATAGAATCATTAAGTTTTTATTGAAAATTTCTTCATTTTTTCTTAAATTAGTTATAGAATTATTAAAGTTAGTAATTGTTGATTTAACAATCTGACTTTGTGTTTTTAGTAAGTTGATGACTTCATGTTCTGATTTATCTATGTTTTCTATATAATCATCATAGCGTTTTGCGTCGTTTGCATCTAAAGTTCCGAATAATAATTTCATAAAAGATCCTACTCCATCTATGTAAGAGCGTTTTGATCTAGTATGGACATTTGTTTGTCCTATAAGTTCCTTGAATATAATTTCCTGGTTTCTCAAATTTGGAAATAACTGTTCTAAGATTAAAAGTGAAGTTTGACATAAAGAAAAGTTGTTAAAAGTGTCGAACTCGCAAAGTTTTTTTGTTTCGATTAAAGTATTTTCGATTAAGTTGATTTTATTATGTATAGTTGAAATATCTAGATACGATACTAAATTCCAGTCACTATCAAAATTATTTACACTTCCTAAATGTTCGTAGTATATACCTCCTTTATCTAAGATCGTTATATTAAATAATTCACCTTTACTCAAAGTTGCGAAGGCGAACCTGTAACAATAAAATAATACCCTAATTATTAATATATTATATACATATACTTAATTAATTATGCTTAGCTAATTTCAAACGGTTTACATGAATTCTGATCTTTTTCCTATTTTTCAGTATAGTAACGTTTACTGGAGAATGTATCTCTATTATCTCATATGGTCCTATGTATTGGGGAGATAATTTTTTGGATAAGCCCACTTTGCTTGCTTCATTGTTGACATAGACTTTATCACCTAATTTATATTTTTCTAATTTACAATTTCTATCATAATATTTTTTATTACACTCTTTTGACTGAATTAAATTTTTTCTGGCTAATTCTCTAGATTTTTGTAATTTTAAAGTTAAATCGCTAACATAATCATCGTAAGTATATTTAAACTCTGGTTGATTAGTTATTGATGAAGGTAAACTAGGTTTTATACCGAATAAAAGTTCGTAGGGAGAAAATTTAGTTGAAGTATGAATAGACGTATTATAACAAAACATAGCGAAATCAATCCATTGATCCCAATCGTGTTGATTGTCCTGGATATAATGTCTTAAATATTCGACTAAAGTTATATGACTACGTTCTAAACTACCGTTTGTTTGTGGATGATAGGCTGTAGTTGTAAGATGTTTAAATTTAAATAATTTTGAGACTTCTTTAATTAGATTAGAGGTGAAATCAGCACCTTGATCGGTTAAAATACTTTTAGGTATACCAAATTTACAAACAAATTCTCTAACGAAGACATCGGCTATCGTTTCAGCTGTATGATTAGGTAATGCATATGCTTGTGAGAATTTTGTAAGTTCATCCTGAAGGGTTAATATGAACTTATTTCCATTTCTTGACAAGGGGAATGGACCTACAATGTCGAGACTGATCTTTTCAAATGCATCGACTGCAGTGGTGGTGATTACCATAGGTTCTTTATGTTTTTTCCTTACTAATTTGTTTTTCTGACATGACTGACAATTTGAAATAAAGTTTTTAACATCCTTTTTCATATTAGTCCATTTATAAATTTCTTTTATTCTATTGTAAGTTTTGTGAAACCCTGAATGTCCTCCAATTACACTATTATGCATTTCCTGCAATATTTCTGGAATTTGACTTGGTAGAGGGGTTTTTAAAACTTTATTATGTACGAAAATTTTAATATTAGTGTTTTTAAATAAAAATCTTATTATTATTCTTAATTTTTTCCAATGTAGTCTACTGTATGAATCACTAAAGTTGTTAACGTGTAATATTTGTTCTCCTTTATTCATTAAATAATTTTTCAAATTCTGAATCACTGTAAAATAATTTTCATAGGTTATTTTATTCCAATAATTTTCTTTTACGCATCCGTATATAAAGTTTATTTTATCTTCGGTAAATGTAACTATTTCATTAATTTTAATATCATTAATTTTATTTAAATGTTTAAATTTACTTTCTAGTTTACTTAACGTTTCATCATCGATTTTCTTATCTGCTGAAATGGGAATAAAAATATTATCTGTAGCTGTATTAATTTCGTCGTCAATTTCTATGACATTAGAATTTATAATTACAGTTTTCTTAGAAGTTTCAATAAATGACTGATAATTTTCTTTTCTTTTACAAATATTAATTTTTTCAGTTTCTACTTCTTTTGTAGGTACAATTCTACTAAGAGCATCAGCGTTGGAGTTCAGTTTCCCTGGTTTGTAAATCGGAGTATAATCGTACTCTTCTAAGGATATTCTCCATCTGAATATTCTCGCTCCATCATTCTTCGAATTGAACAAGTACGTTAAAGGTTTATGGTCTGTAATCATGTTAAATTTACGACCATATAAATACGGACGAAAATGTTTAACACACCATATTATGGCTAGAAGTTCTTTTTCAGTCGTAGAATAGTTTTGTTCAGCCTTGTTTAAAGTTCTGCTTGCAAAAGCTATTGGTAAGTCTTTACCTATTGGTCCTTGAGACAATACGCCTCCTATCGCATAATTGCTTGCGTCTGTCGTTAAATTAAACGTTTGACTGAAATCTGGATAAATTAAAATAGGTGGACCACAAAGTTTTTCTTTAAGAATTTCAAATGCATTTTGCTGTAAACTAGTCCAATTAAATTCAACATTTTTCTTTAAAAGTTTGGTCAATGGTTGTGATAACCCACTAAAATTTTGAATAAATCTTCTGTAATATCCGACTAGGCCTAAAAAACTTTTAATATCCTTAACACTTTTTGGTATAGGATAATTCTGTATAGCAGATACTTTTCCTGGATCTGGCTTTACACCTTCTTCAGTAATCAAATGACCTAAGTACATAACCTCTCGTTTCAAAAACTCGCATTTATCGGGTTGTAATTTAAGGTTATTATCGGAAAATCTTTTGAAAACTTCCTTTAACTTCTTATTATGATTTTCTAAACAATCTGCATGAATTACTACGTCATCTAAGTATACAAAACAACGATTTCCCTGTAATCCTGACAATACACTATTCATAAGACGTTGGAAAGTTGCGGGAGCATTTTTTAAACCAAATGGCATACGATTATATTCATAATGTCCCTGAGGCACACTAAACGCTGTTTTCAGTGAATCCCTTGGATGCATTTTTATCTGATGAAAGCCTGAGGCTAAATCTAGTGTGGAAAAATACTTAGAATGTCCCAACTGATCTAGAATTTCAGATATTTGAGGCAAAGGATAACTATCACCGATACTAATTTCGTTCAATTTCCTATAATCGATCACTACTCTCCATTTTTTATTTCCTGAAGCGTCTTTTTTCTTCGGTACTACCCAAATAGGTGAATTCCACGGGCTAGTAGAAGGTTTAATAATGTCATCTTTCAACATTTTTTGAATTTGTCTATCGACTTCTTCTTTTAAAGCTTCTGGATATCTGTAGCTTTTCACATGAATAGGCATTTCGGTTTCTGTATGAATTTCATGCATAACAACATCAGTAGAACTTAATTTATCTCCTTCTAAATAAAATATATGGTTAAACTCTTTACATAACTCAATGAGACTATTCTTTTCTTCTAAATTTAAATGATCTGTTCTTAAAGAATCTTCAAGTTTTTGAAGTCTAAAACTCTCAAAATTTTTGTTCATATCAATATTTTTATCATCATCTTGTAATTTAAATATTCTTCCTTCATTAAAATTTAAATCTTCATTATTTATTACTTCTAAACGAATTGAGGGAACATCTATAGACAAGTCCTTATCGGTAGTGTTTAGGACAGTCGTAATGCCCTGTTTATTATCATTAACGGTAATGATACTTGGACACAAATATACGCCTGGACTAATTTCTACACGGTTAATTATTCCTTGTTGGACTTTAACGTCATTACACACATTTATCGGAATAACACATTCCGTTCTCGCTTCAATAGTTATCTTTTGACAATGTTGTTCTTTACAACAATAATTATCTTCCTTAAATAATTGAAATCTTCTGTTTCCCAATGCTAAAATCTTTGTTTCATAATCAATAATGCTATTGTATTTTTCGAGCATATCACTCCCTAATATACCTTCAGTTTCTATAGGAAATGAATCCTCTACAATATGCAATGTAAACATAAAATATTTCGAAAAATTTAATTTTACGTAACCTAATGTTTGCATAGGATTTTCAACTTTATTAATTCCCTTTAAATTTATTAAGAGATCATTATATATTTCAATATTTTTTGGCACATATTTCTTTTTAATGATGCTTACTGTAGCACCTGTATCAACAAGAAAAGATAATTCTGAATCATTTTTATAATTGTTCAAGGTAAGGTTAACAAAATAACAATTATTTATAGCACTTATGAGCCCTTCTATTACTTTTCCTTCGGGTTGGCTCTTACCTTCAGGTGTAATTAGTTTAAATTCTTTCTTTGCTTATTAAAATGTGATTGTGCATTTGGTTGACTGTTAGTCTTAGGTGGCACATATGTATGATTACGATTATAATTGGTATTATTGACGGAAGTGTTTTGATTGTTATGATTTTTATTCTTCAATGAATAACAATCTTCCTTTACGTGACCCGTTTTCTTACAATAATTACAAAATTTTGGAGAAAATTTATGTTGATTATGATTATTATTAATATTTCTAACTTTGCAATTTACTATAGTGTGACCTGGTTTATTACATTTATAGCAATGTTTCGTGAAAGAATGATTTATATTCTGATATTTAGAAATTTCGATTTTACTTCTTAATTGTTGTTCTTCGGCTATTGCTAAAGAAATTGCGTCCTCTAAAGTCTTAGGTTGTAAAGCTTTGATAATTAAACTAAGTTCTTTATTGAGCCCTGTAATGAACACACTTAATGCTTGATTTTTTAATAAGTCTACACATGCTTGATGAGCTTCATTCGATTGAATTGAAGAATCTAATGAATTAATTAATTTTATATAACAATTTTCGACTTTATTAGCGTAAACAATGACAGATTCATTATGGTCTTGTTTACAACTGCTCAATTCTAATTGCCACTGACCCATTGTTCTCTTTTCAGTGTATGTAGTTAACAAATAACTTTTTAAATCACTCCAAGTTTCAAAATCACGGTTTCTAATCATTGCTCTAGCGTTTTCAGTTATTTTAGTAATTATGATTTGTAATAAAATTCCTTTCAAGTTAGGATTAATTAGATTATTTACTGTGTCACAATTGTCTAAAAATTCGTGAATTCGAGCTTTCGTACCATCGAATTTGGATAACATTCTTTCTGCCATTTCTAGCGTGATGAAAGAATTAGATGTAGAAGTTGCCATTTTATAAAATTTAAATTCAGAAAATTTTCAACAACGATATGATTTACAAATAATAATGTAAGTAAATATTTCAATAACTATTCAAATTTCTCAATAATTCAATAACCTTCAATAATCAATAATAATTCAATTCAATATTTCAAAAATATATCGACGTTCGATATTCAATAAAATATTTATATTTCAATAACCTCAGTTTCAATACCTCAATATTCAAAATTTTCAATAATAAAATATTAATAAACACAGACAAAAAAATAATAACAATGAACAACTTGAAGAAAGTACTCACAGGCACCATAAAATCGAAGTTGACATCTTTGTTGAACTCGAAGTTAATGAGTTGATAAGTTTTCGTAGAGATGTTGACCTTTTGTGCTGTTGCAGTTTCGTAGCGTCTTCTATATTGTTTGAGATTTGCGATGGAAATCAGCAAGTTGAAGATCGGTAACGACGTCTTCTATTGTCTTGTGATTTATGGTCGAAATCGGCAATTTGGAGATCGGCGACTGAAGATAGCAATTGGCAGCTGGTTTGAAACTCTCTTCTTTTCTTCGTTTGTTTCCTTTTTGTCCAAAACGTAATCCACTCTTCTGACACCAATTTTTGTGTAATGGCCCGAGCGGTTTGGCTTTTTATTCTTGGCTCGTGGGTGGATCTTTTCCGTTTTCTTGGATCCTTGAGGATAAACGAAAGAAAAGAGATAACTTGTGATTTTAAATTATAATATAAATTCCTCTTTTACAATCTGTGTGTACTAATTCGGCATAACCAACCGAAGTAAACCTGAGGGTGATCTGTCTGTGAATGAACGTTGACATCTCTATTTAATTGATATTCTTAACGAGCGGGGAGAGACCCTTAGACTCGAGATAAGGAAATCGAATAGCGTCTAATAAGTTAATGATAATAACGATGGGATTCGTAAACATCATTTACTTATCGACCTTAAATATGTTTGAACAATACTCGTTAGTGAAATTTGGAAAGTTACGATTATTTAATTATTAAGGAGACAAAGAAATGTCAAAGTCCATTACAGCGCAAAAGTACCGTCGATCAATACTATAGGAATTTTACCTAATATGTATGTGGCCTACGTCCATCTAGTCTAGAATAATGCAGCTTTGAAATAGAGAAAGAATTTTTCAAAAACGTGCAGTGGTTCCGGAGATCAGCTTCCCCTATCAAAAATATCAAATTTACAAAATCCGCCCTTATCTTTATAATATGTATATCTATATATTAATAAGTACTTACATAGAAACAGTTTTTCTCCTCTTTCTCTCCTTTTTTGTCAACCAATCCCTTTTATTTTGTTTAATAGCTATTAACCAGTTTTAATGTTATCAATAAAAAAAGTTTTTATTTCCCGTCTTCGAAATTATTTTGGTAGAATTTCGACCAATGGGCTAACACTACATGGATATAAGTAAAGACCAAAATAGTTTAGTAGATATCACTTTTCTCCTCTTTTTCTCAACTGAATTTCTCTTGTTTTTTTTGTTTTTCTTAAATAGTTATTGCGAGCTCAGTTATCAATAACAAAAAAATTGGAAACATATTTTTCGCCACCTTCGAAATGATTATGGTTGAATTACGATTAGTGGGCTATAGGTGTAACACTATAGGTGATCGTATTTTTTATAAGGACCTATGTATATTTAAACCAAACGATTTACGTTCCTTATTATTCTTTCATTGGTTAATAATCTTTTTCCATTAATAATGTGTTATACGCATGTTATACGTGATGGAGTCCGTCCTGTCCACTGCACGTGCTCCACATCTTCATTGCACACACATGTTGGATGATTTTTTTTTCATAGCGCGTTACGTTCACGGCTATATAGAATGACACGACAGCTGCTATGAAATATTAGAAGGTTCTGGAGTCCGCTCCCGAGCTACGAATGGGTACCTCGCAAAATTTACTGCCAATTTGTAATTTAGTAATCCAAGCAAACACCCACTCGGAATATTCATTGTTTGATTGCTCACACCGTGATTTAGTGCAATAATCCGCCACGTCTACTAACTCGGACATGATTTATAATCATCTCTCAATGTGGATAGCGTTAGTAATTATCGTTTGTGAAGACGATTTATCACAATTAGCGCATCTAAACGGTTACTTATTTCACCGACAGTTTTGACTGTTGACCTTCAAACGGATTCTGTGTGTTCTCTGTTGGAAGTTATAGATGGGATTTTTTTTTTTTCAAGTAAATTACTAATGTTTCTTGTCCATATAGGTACATATTCACGAAATAATTTCAACAGAAATGCGATTTTATTGTTACTTGTACGTAGTACTTTATACCAATATACTAAATGTGTGGTTTATGTTGGAATATATCAATCTTTTCTTTTCAAATTTTTCAACCCAAATCAAAATCCAAAATATTTTATACAAACCAAATCTTTTCAAGGTTCGAGTGAATAGGTTTTTCTAGGTGAGCTCGCTCCATCGTTGGCCTCATCTTTCCTACATGTATAGATGCTGGTCAAGAGCAAACCCATCTTTAATTAAAAAAAAAATATTCTCAATTATAGTCTTAGTATATCAAAAAATAAATCTGTCTCACTTTAACAAATAGATTGAGAGTCTTTCTGCTTCACACATATACACATTAAGAGAATACGAACACACCTTTCTGCCAAACAAATAGTGACTAATGAAATAATATCATTTACTACAAATTAAATCTTTCATTGATGTCCATTGATGTCTATAGTTTAAAAGTTTAAATGAAACGGATTTTTAGATTGCTTAATACTTTTCTTTTTCCTTTTGTCTATAGGTTTTCTTATAATTAACTTGAACTGAACTTATTAACCTTGATTATCTATTTATAGTAAATTGTTATAATGATAAATATCTTGAAAGTAGTATAAAATAATTAAAAAAATACTTAATGCTTCCTGCGAAATTAATTTAAATACTTATTGTAATATACAAAATATATTTTATATAAATGTACGCTAGGACAATGAAACTTACTATACTTACTAATATAATAAAGCTGAAGAGTTAGTTTGTTTGGTTGCACGCGTTAAACTCTGAAACTACCTTTTTGAGGAAGTTTATGGGTTATGTATTGTATCATCACGCTAATATATACGCAGACAGAGTCGCGGGCAGAAGCTATCGTATTTTATCTTGTTTTACCAGTAGTCAGTTGAACGAAAATGTATTTAAATGCTTGTAGATAACAGATTGAATATGTATATTCAATTCTCCTCATTGAATTTTAATATGTTTTCACGTAATAACATTGTAAATAATTAATTCTAAATCATATTTTATCTACATAGGAATCGTTGAACACGGCGCGACTGCCATAACTTACCTTATTATAAGCCTACGCGTAGATTGCTCGCCGATCACAATTTTCGTTGGTCCACAGGCTCTGTGGGT
This sequence comes from Bembecia ichneumoniformis, assembly GCA_910589475.2. Lineage (NCBI taxonomy): Eukaryota > Metazoa > Arthropoda > Insecta > Lepidoptera > Sesiidae > Bembecia > Bembecia ichneumoniformis. The sequence continues at coordinate 3,795,669 of OU342520.1, forward strand.
ACGGTTCCTTTTGGTGTTATGTAATTGTTTAATGTATGTATGGACACGCGATCTTAACGTAAGCACTTAGACATGACATCATCTGAATATGTCTCGGTCTCTCGCGAGCCATACATGGTAGCATCGCGTATGATGTATTGGTACGCCGCATTGAACAGCTGACTGAGGTCAGGGTCTCGAGTATTCAGGATTGATGTTTTGTTGCTGCGAGTTGAAAAAAACTTGTAAGTACACATTTTGGTACTCCTATTAATATTCTAATAACACATGTGAAGGGAACAGTGAGCAGTTTGATTGAAGAATGATAATCTTGAGTGAGTAGTTTTGCTTCCGCAATTCAATTAAAAACATTTCAAGTTTATCGTTACGAAATAAACTTGAAGCACCAAATAATGATTATTTTTAATTGCGAATAATTGTGATTGTACTCTCTTCCTGCAGGTTGTAAATGCAGACAACAAAAAAGCTTTAGTTCTCGTCAAAGTAATAAAAATTTTCAACGACAACTACATTATTTTTTAAGTTCAACTTAAGTTCTCTACTAAACTTTTAATCGCATACTTTTATATTTTTTTTTCATATTTTACACAATATTTAAGAAAAACCTTCCAATTTTAAATGTGTTCTGTTGTCTCCGAGCAGCCACAAAAATTTTTTGTGCAATATTTCACCTTAATTCATAGGAGGTTGTGCTAATTTTAGTAAAAATTGTGTTCGGTCTGACGTTGGTCCTTGTCTTAATTTCAACTCATATAAATAGCTAATTTCGTAATAACTCAAGACAGAAGGTTACTTAAGTAGGGACTGAATAAATTAACCGACTTGGCATAACATGGATCTCACAACTTTTGACGGTAGAAGAAGTAGAACTGAGTTGCGAGACTTGGTTTTTTTTTACAAGTTATGTTTTTGATGGCATAGATACTTTATTACCAGGATATAGGATACTTTTTATCCGTGTATACACAACGTGTATGCAAAATTTCATGATGATCGGTTCAGCCGTTTAGGCGGGAAAAGGTAACAGACAGACATACAGACAGACAGAGTTACTTTCACATTAATTTATAATATTAGTATGGATATCCATAACAAGTTTTATCAAAATCAGTCTACTGAGATGTACAATATGAGATTGAAATACGCAATCGTAGACGCGTTGTGGTTTTGCATTTGTCTTGTGTTTGTAATCGGCTTATCTTCACGTCGGACCGAGATGGGGTGGTTGTTAAATCGGCGCTGTTAAGCCGCCGCCGCAGCCCCACGGCCCGGGGCGGAGTCCCGTCTTATTAATCGGCTGTCCGTAGCATCTGCGAGCTCGCTTGACCCGTTGCGAGAGAGGTGAGGGTGTTTCGACAGTGGAGTACTTCTTGTGTCCTTTGTCAATGTCCTCTCTCTAGTCTTCTATTTATTTATCTCCTACACATTCGTGTATAGATTTGTTTCACGCCAATTTAAAGTTACCATTGTGAACTTATTTTCTGGAAATTATTTAAACACTTATTTTTATACACTTCTTATAGCTTATTTATTGTGATATTGTATAAGTAATTTGTTATATATAGTTATTTATTTATTTGTCACAACATGTACCTATAATTACTGAGCGATAAATATGGATACTTCGTCCACGGAAGCCGCCCAAGTCGTGGCGTTGCTGGATTCAAGGCATAGTCAGCGTGTTGTAGCTTACGGTTGCATCAGCCTTTCTGCTGTCAATAGAGTATATTAGCGTTATCGGGAGACTGGTATATTTACTCGGAGCGTGGCCTGAATCCTCATAAAGTAGCTAATGGCTCAAAATTGACGGTAGACCACCGAAGAGCGCGCCCTAAATTTGCACATGAGCACATAAATTGGTCATACATACAATAGAGCAAAGTTTTCTTTTCCGACGAGAGTAAGATCATGCTGTATGATAACGACGGAAGAAAGGTGTATCGAAGAGAGGGAGAGCATTTTGCATAGTGCTGCATTGAAGAAAGAGTCAATTATGGTTACGGTGGACGTTTTGGGAAGACATAAGCGCTGATGGAAAAACTGACCTACTTTTGTATCTGGACCTCGCTTACCATTATTAAATGGGTCACGTTACATCGAAGAGTATTTGAAGCCTCATGTGGTACGCCTTACGCACCTTTTATGTGCGAAGAGTTCATTTTTATGCAGGACAATGCCAGGGCTCACACCGCAGGCATTGTAAGTTAATACCTGCACGAAGTCGGTATTACGGTTATGCGCTGGCCAGCAAGAAGCCCAGATATGTATCCCATAGAACACCTTTGGGATGAGTTGAAGAAATGAATCAGAGCGAAAGATCCTGCTCCGAAGACGCTTGGCCAGCTTAAAACAGCTATACAAGAACAGTGAGATAACATCCCATAATTGTGACTCTCATCTGTTCCACGAGGAACCGCATGGATGCAGTGATTAGAGCCCGGGGAGGAATTACGAGATACTGAATAAACTCTTTTTACATTTTACAAATTCTTCTTAAAGGGTAAAAACATACCTGTTGAACAAAACACGATGGCTAAAGAAATTTTATTTTAATTTGAAACATTAATATTCCTTAAACCTGGCATTTTCTTTATGTAATAACATGGAGTACTGCTTTCACCTCTGGGCTGACGCGCCTAAGTACCAGCTAGATCCATTTGATACCTTGCAGCGTCGAATTGTTCGAATTGTTGACGATCCAATGCTCATACAGCAACGATTAGAACCACTTAGTTTAAGAAGAGATGTAGCCTCTTTTTGTGTGTTCTACCGGCTGTACAATGGTGACTGCTCGGATGAGTTGTTCCAATTAATGCCTACCTCAAACTTTTACCACCGCACTTCGCGCCATAGATTCGACGTTCGTACACATTACCTACTTGGATAAGATGAGTAGAAACTTTATCCCACGGACGCGCGAACTTTGGAACAATCTTCCTTCTAAGGTGTTTTTATCTAGCTACAATATAGGCTTCTTCAAGCGAGCAGTACATAAATTCCTGCAGGATCTGCAGCGCACATGTACGTGGTGTTGCTTTTGTTTTTAGGCGACGCTAACCACCTACCATCAAGTGAACTGTCAGCCATCCTTAATTAATATAAAAAAAATACATACAATTCATAAAAACCAAACTTCAGAGGTGTTTCGGATTATTTTGGTAAGAAGTGTAGTAATAACGCTATAATTTAGTATTTAGTCAAATAAAATATGTTTTCTTTCTTTCTTTATGCTTATTTTCTTAATTGCTATATGGCTGATTCTGTTCTGTTATATTTTTGATTAAAACGTTTTTGACTCTACAATTAAAAATGTTTTGTTGTTTTTTTTATACATATACTAGCTGCGCTTTATACGCACTGTAATTCGTTTTTTTTAATATCCTGCATAAAAAGTATTCTATATGTTAATCCAGATAACAACTATCTGTGTCCCAAATTTCATCCAATTCTGTTCATCGGTTTTTGCGTGATTGATTTCGTATTTATCATATTATTAGTTGGTGCCCGCGACTACGTATGCGTTGAAAAATGAAAATATAATACCTAAATAACCGTGTCGGCGGTGGCGCCGCCATTGCGACAGCGGCGCCGATTTTTTTATATTTTTAGACGATTCCTCGGGGACCTTACATTTTTCAGTAAAGAATTCAGTAATCCGTTCAGTAGTTTTTACGTGAACGTGAAGTTTTTACTCTATCTTTACAGTTGTAGCGAAATCCTCTCTGACTTTCATTTTTACAGAAAAATAGAGTAAAATTATTACTAAAAAAAACACATGTTTAAATATGAAAAAAAAAAATATAACAGATTAGAATCAGCCATATACTTTTCAAATGAGAAATAGAATTTTCAAAAATAGAAACACTGATAAAATGTCGTCTCGGTGTCCATATTGTGTTTGACTGCAACCATGCAACTACTGCCTACATTACAAATTATCGCCTACTTCCAGAATATTTTATTGTTGATTACAATCTCTAAGCTTGTACGAAATTCGCACCTTGATTATAATTCTCTATTATGTAATTATATTTCACTTAATGTAATGTATTGTTAACGCTCGTTGAGGAAGTGTGAGTCATATACTTTATTGCATTGTGTTAACTTTAATACACACTCTTTATTTGGTTCTAAGATTTTGGGCATATGTTCCTAGGTTTTCAATTCTAGATCTCTTTCATTAAGTGGAATTAGATGTATTTTTTAAAATATATCTGATTAGTTTGTGTTAAATTACTGTAATGTTCACCATTGAAGGACTCATCTATTGGTGAGTTTTTAATAATGGCAACAACTTGAATTCTTCATATACGTTGAGTATTTGATTTTGATGTTTATATGTAAATAAATATCGTATTATCGTATTTATTCTTGAAATTGCATGTTGTAATTTACTATGAATGTGCAATGTGAACATCAGTTTCTGGGATAATTCATAATTCATTTATTTATTTGGCGAACATAGGTTACAGTGGTTTTAAGAATAACAATAATGGTCGCTACATTCTACTCTGTAAGGGTGTGCAAATATCTCGCGCATACTACTAATACACAACCAATAAAGTGTCAAATATTATCTTATAGGAACTTTTTAATGGGATGAAATACATTCTATGCTTTAATCCAGATTATGTGCCAAGATGTGTGGCACACATGATCCAGAATATAAAAATGCTTTTATCTGTGTATTTTATAAATTATAGCATCTATAATTTATAAAATACATAGTTCAGTAGTTTTTGGGCGATAGAGTATCACACGCCCATACATATCCATCCTCACAAATTTTATATTAGTAGGATTAAATAAGGTAAACCAGCTCGTGGACGGCGTAATCTTAGTCCAATTCATTGTCCTTAAAATGTTTGCAAGGGTTTTGTATTCAAATACAATTTTCCAAGTCAACAATACACCTTAATAGATAGGCTATGATTCATTCGTCGTCAATTGACAGCGTTTATGTGGTATTATGTTTGCGTTATACAATAGTTGTGTTAGCCACGTGCGGACCAGCACCTACGCCGTCAGTTCCGCAAAAACACTTTCCAACCGTGACCATGGCACGCCGTCCGAAGGTTATACCCCTCCAAACTCATACGCTTCTGATCTTACCAAGCGGATTCTAAGCTCTTAACACTTCTAACATATTCACATCTTCTGCGTTCCACAGAAAATGTTTAAAAAATTAATTATTATAACACTTGGACAATATCTTTATTATAACTTTTTGATATATTTTCTTATTATTTTTAAGCGCCTATAAAATACCTTCCTAAAACTTCAACTTGTCTCTGATTTTTTATATATAAAATTATAGCTATGTAAATTTTAAATATAATATATTCAGAGCATATTAATTTATACATAATATAAATTAATATTTGAACTTAAGACAGAATCTGGACTCATCAGTAAAGAGTACTTTTCCCCAAGCGTCATCATCCTAATTTTGGAGCGAACGAGCAAAGTTGGACCCAGCTATTCGATGACCTGCGGTGAGCAAAGGGTCTTTGGCGTGCAGGTACGCCTCTATACCAGCTGCCTTAAGTCTTCTTCTAATCGTTTTGGTGCTGTCACTTGCCGAACTTCCTGTAGCTTTTGTTTCGTACCTCGGAAGATGTCGAAGTGGGTTTTGTGGAACTCTGCTTACAATAAATCTGTTATTACTCTTTTGCGACTTTGTTCGTTACGTTTGATATACCTACTCCCCAGTCTGCTGGTATCATTTAACATTGTGAATGTAACCATTTTAAATTAAAAGGTTTATCAGATGAAGTTCTCGTCAATTAATAAAGACATTTTTTTTGTAAAAATAATGTTAAATTTGTTAAAAACATAGGGTACCTTTCATCCAGAAAAAAGTACTGTCCCCGATTAATGAACATAAAAATTTAAAAAAGTGTGTGTGTGTAAACTCCGACGCACGACTGAAGTGTGTCCTACTCCTTTAACGTGTAAAATTAAATGTATCATTTTACACGTTAAAGGAGTATACCCTGTATACCTAAATAATGTATACCTAATTCTTTTATATTATTTAGTTACATTCTACGTGTTCCAACAAAAGTTATGTTAGTTACGTCCGATATACACAGATGTCACTACATTTTATAAGTTCAAATAGTTCATTTTTCGACGACAGATGTCGCTACATCGGCAGGTTATAAGGCGCTATCGTTTCGTCCCTCAACGCGGACTACACTTTTCATAAAAGATTTCGACGTTTGCTCTTATAAGCCCAGAGAATTGAATAATTAGGGAACATAAATACATGCGTCAGCTGTCGCACAAATGCCAAAATGACAGATAACGTAACGCTTTTTATAATAAAATCACCATACCGAATGCCTTATATGAAAATGAATTCTTAAGGAGTAAATTCCAAGAAGTATCCTATATGATAATCCAGGACTATCTGTGTGCCAAATTTCATTAAATCCGTTTAAGTGTTTTTGCGCTATTGAGAAGCAAACATAAAAACTTTCGCATTTATAATATTATTGTGATTAGGAAAGGCATATAAATGTAATACTTAAATAACGCGTGACATCTTCATCGCTGTGACGACGGTGGCAGTGGCACCGCCACTACGACAGTGGCGCCGAATTTTTTATATCAGATTCATTTAGGTAAACATTTTCAAGACAGGATATTGGGTGCATGTCTAATTTACATGTTCTATCTAGGCTTGTCGCGAAGACCTTTAATTTTGATGCGCACTGCACCCAGCCTTTATCCACATTTTTCCCTTAAAACCTGTTTGCAGTCTCTCCTTAATATGTCGAAGTAACACGCTTCAAGCCATTAACTTGGTAGCACATCGGATAGGTCTTACTAAGTTTTCTTTTTTTGTTGCCTCTGTACCACTTTTTCTAGGAACGGTTAAAATAATTAAAGGTTCATTAATGAAAAGTTATTCCTGTCGAAGTGTAGTGGCGAAGTTGTTCGACGCCATTGAAACTATGTAATAGGAGGTCTAATTAGTAAAGGGAACCCATTAAAGTTTCGATGGCATATTGATATAATTACTCCCGAAACGAACTCTGTCGTAGAAAGCTTATACTGAGGCTACCTTATTATACTCAATAAAAATTGGAAAGAGTTTTATCTAATTGGTTGTTACATTCAAACATAATATTATTATAAATGCGAAAGTTTGTATTGGATGAAATTTGGCACACAGATAGTTTATTACCAGGATTAACATATAGTTTATTACCAGGATACTTTTTATCCTGGAAAAATGTTAGGTTCCCGAGGGATCGTCTAAAAATATAAAAAATCGGCACCACCGTCGTCACAGGGATAAAGATGTCAGGCGTTATATTACTCATATGTTTTCTCAGATGTTAATATTTTTCGTTTTTCAACGCGTACGAAGATTTCCAATTTTTTTATGTTCCAAATCCGTTCAGCCGTTTTTGCGTGATTGGATCAAAGACTTCTATTATAAAATAGCAGTCTTTGAATTGAGTACAAACTTTCGTATTTATAATGTTACTAAGGTATGTAATAGTATATGTCCTCTGCTATACACTGGCCCAAGTTATATCCACCACGCTAGCACGACTTCACACGTGCTAGAATGTGCTAGAAGCTTAGATTGCTAAATCTATGGATTCGGCAGCCGAGCGTTCAATTGATTTCGCTGTCATTGTCATGAAAATCTTAGAATCACAAGCTATAGCTGAAAAAATTATACTTACTTATGTAAAAATTACTGATATTAAAAGTAACAAAAAATTGTGCCCTTAAATAAAATATCAACACCGCTGATAATAGGTTCAATTAAGCGTTAACATCTTGATACAATTAGGTTTTTATAGGTGCCGTTGGCGGCTAAGGCTAACCGTGCGCGCAATTGGCTTAAGTCATGGAATAATTTTTACAAAACGTCGCTTTTCTACAAATATTTAAAAATCGCATCTTGAACTCTATCCAGTAGCTTATTATTTCACCAATAATAATTGAACATTGTTAAGCTAGATGTATCTTACCGAAATTTCTCAAAATTTCGAAGCATAATTATTGTTTTTTGAACTTTTTGTGAGGCGCAAAGCTGTTGTTTTTCCGTGAACCGATTTTGCCATACTGCCCTCCTCTAACTATAAAGCCGTTATCCCTCAAGTGGCCAATTTTGACTTTTAAATTGAAAGTTTAAAATTTTCTATCTTTCTGTCTAGGAACCATTTAAAAATATTAATTAGTTCCAGAGAAACAGAAAATTTCTAAGCCGTTAAGTGACAGAATTTTTGATGTTTCCTTAGCTTAAAAGCGACTAACCAACGTTTCTTCGCTAAAATGTACGTTAAAGTACCATAACTGCCAATTTTGATGATTATTTTTCGATATTTTCCTTAGTCAAAAGTACGTTATCTGATTATTATTGACTACAGGTGCTAAGGAACTATAACTTCTTTTTAATTAAGCATTCTCTTTGATATTACATCAGGAGTTGATAGACTAAAAAGCAGTTTCAAAAGAAACCTTAACTTAAGTGCAGTTATCCTTCTTTAACGCCATTTTTTCTATCAGATCGGTGAAAATAATTTCAACTTGTGATTAACAATAAAGCAGCTAAGTTGCATTATTTAACTACAAGGCAGTTATCCACGCAAGGTGCTTTTTTTATTTCATTGACAATACTTAGCTTAAAAGCGTCTATGGAGGTATAACTGCTAATTAGAAAAGGTTTTGTAATTTGATTCTGAGCGTATAGCTTGGCTATAAAGCCATTAAGTCACTTAACAGCTTTTTAACTAAGAATTTCAGAATAAATTTAACAAAGCATTACAGAAGTTAAAAATTTACAGAAATTACATCACTAAAAAGCCGCTAAGGGTATGGTTAACGACCTTCTAGTACAGTTTTTAGAGGCAAAAAATTATTTAAATGCTTAACAAAATCGAAAATATGCGATTTAAAAACAATCGAAAAGGGTTTTTGAACAGAAAGGATCTTTTAGGTTGTAAGAAAATAAATCTCAATTGATTTCTCCAACAATCGTTTTTACCAACGACTTATAGTTTTTTAGAAATTAGACTCGCGCGTTGTTGCCGTTTTTCTCAGAAACAACTTTTTGGGTTTAACGGCTTTATAGTTAGAGGAGGGCAGCATAGGTAATTTTCGGTAGAGTATTCAGAGTACAATCTAGACTACCTTTCCATAAATATTTCCCATATTTTTTGCATAACACATCTAAAAATTCATTAGTTGCCAGCTGATAAAAGCCAAAACAGCTGATAACTGTTTTGGCTAATGTTTTTTTTTTTACTTTACCACATTTAGTGTTATACCTGTTTGTTTATTTAATTGTTAAATAAATAAATAAATGAATAAAAGTTTGGCTCACTATCGTGTAAATAATACAAAAGCGTGCAAAATATGAATGAAGCAGCGGACTATTGTAGATTGTAATTGTCACTTGTTTAGGTAAAGTATATTTTTATTCTATTATTGTTGATTAATATTAAATATTTTAAAATTTTATTAAGCAAGAGGAACTAACTAATATGTTTATAAGAAAACGTTAAGTTCTACTATTAGTTTTAAACTTTTTGTTCATACAGGTAATTGCAACAACTAATTGGTGTTTAATATTCAACTCGGTGAAGACTATTATTACGTATTACAGTAACTGTTTTTTTGTGGTGTGAATTCTTAATCTTGAAACCCATTGAATAGGAAATGTGTAGTAATTTTCATATCTTGCACTTGGTGATAGATAAGGACGGATATGAAACTGGTTGATCAGATATTAAGTTCTTATTGTTTTTATAATGGCAACACCCTCCGACGGGTACGATCGTGAGCGTTGAACCAATATTAATGAAATTCCATTCATGTGCATAACAGGTTAAGTTGGCTCCCTGTAAATTGCATCTTATAGTAATTATAAGGTAAGCTTATCGTACAGTAGCCCAAGTACTGGGAGAGGTGTGACGTTGGCGGGGCTTGTAGATGCGTCGGCGCATCTCGAATCGAACGGTTCACGTGACAACAATGTTGAGAAAAATGACGAGCTGCGGAATATTTGATCAATATTTATGAAAGTGGGAGAACAATGAGTATGGGAGTCTGCATGCGAGAAATTGTCGCGAACTCGGCTATGTTTTTGCACAATACTGGGATTCGCTTAACGAACTCGGCGCTCGATCAACTAACGGATTTGTTACACAGCGAATCGAGATCCATTTCAACATTTTAACTGTCAACCGTCAAATTTAATTGATTCAGCTTTGACCTTAAGACTAAAACATTAGTTCCACATTTCCAATAAAAAAGTTATTTAGCCTGTATAATATTTAATATAAAAAATATATATATAATTACTGGCGTCAAACAAACTATGGGTTACTTTTAAGTTAGTAGATTATTAACCCTATAGTTTGTTTGACGCCAGTAATCATAATAATCAGCTATTAGTTTGTTTATGTAGATTGTAATACGGTTGTACCTAATATCTCAGTTGAAAGATTCTTTTATTTATTTTATTATTAACAAAAAACCCATGGTACTATTTTGGACAGAACATACAATGCAGCATATTATTATTTGTTACCAATTACAGATATTAAAAAAAAAACATATCTAACGAAATAATTTTGGAATCTAGTTAATTTCTTTTACCTACTTAGTAAAAATATAGTACTTATATATTATTTTTACGAGTTAGTGAATGTTCATCATTAACCTATATAATATATCCATAAAAAAGGAACCCATATAATATATATCCATATAGGATTATACATCATAACCAGTATTGTTCGCTATAAGCACACCAATCATTTTAAAATAATGTAAGTATCTGTTTTTTTTTTATCGATTTCTTAAATTTTGCAACCTCGTCCATGAATTACTTTCATAGAAATATTTATTTAATTATATTTAACCGTGGCTGGCTGTAAAAGACGTTATAATTTTAAATAATAGGTAAAATAAAAAACATTTCTTGTGATGATGTTCAACAAAGTTTTTTTATGTCTTGTAAATTACCTCTCAATTATGGTTTACCATTCACGCGGAATGTCTGGACTTTGAACTATTTTTTTTTTAATTTAAATTTAATAATTCAAGTAATAGTAAAACTTGTTTTAAAAGCAAAAGGTTAATATAAACGCTATGTTAATATAAAACGCCTCTATTTTTGACAGGTCTTTCTCTATTTTCAAATGGTAACCCCGCTCGCAATGCAATATTTTTTAAATTTCCATTTAAAATGGGCTGTGTAGTGTGTAGGTACTATCTGTTCAAAGTATTTTACTGCTTTGCAAAACAATACTGAGGGTATCTGTGGTATTGTTTTGCTTAAAAGTTGCTGCTTAAAAGCTCAACTTTATGGAAGTTTCAAAAAATTGGCGATTTTTTTTATTTCGACTTCCTCAGTTTTGCAACCTCATTAATTATTTGATTTCATAATGAAATCAATCGCAATTGTATTAAGGTGCCCATTTTATTGATACTTACTATTTGAGAAGATATTCGCACAGTGAAACGAGTTTGTGCGATGGTAAAAACTCGAACGATGCCGAACTGGGAATGTATCGTCCCCGACGAGCACTCATGAAGGAATCCATCCGGAATCTCTAATTAAAACTTTGTCTATTGCCTGTTCATTCGTTCGATTCAACTATCGATGAAGTCGCCCGATTTCACATTACAATTAAATAAAATTATAATTATCAGAAGATTTATTGCAGCAGAATATTAGTATTTAAATTAAGAAAAATATAAGAATTAAGAAAAAAATTTTTTTTTAATAATCAATCGATTAAAGTAGATTTATCCAAGGTCCTACCCGCTTTGAAATTCCTTTGTGACATAGGCCACCAGCTGTTTCCATCCTATCCTCGGCTTTCCTCATAGTGGTCGTAACTTTGAGGCCTGCGTAGTTGGTCCATCCATTTAATTTATCTTTTGAATGGATTTAGAGAAATATCAACATACATATCTAAAGTTATGCTGCTATAGCATAAGTGGCTATCAAAAGCCTGTCTGATATAATACTTTTATTGGTCAAATTGTAAAGCATATTATGAATAAAAATGCCGTCAGGAAGCAAATGGTATGTAGTTATTTTAAACTTGAAATATAATTTAACTAGCGACCCGCCCCCGGTTTCGCCCGGCGTGCAATTTTTATATATAAGAACATACCCCGTTTATCCCTCTTTCCATTAGCGAAAACCGAATTAAAATCGGTCAACCCGTTCACACGTGATGCCGTGACCAAGGGAAATAGGGATTCATTTTTATATTATAGACTAGCGACCCGCCCCCGGCTTCGCCCGAGGTGCAATTTTTATATATATGAACATTCCCCGTTTATCTCTCTTTCCATTAGTGAAAACCGAAACAAAATCGGTGTACCCGTTCACACGTGATGCCGTGACCAAGGGAAATAGGGATTCATTTTTATATATAGAGATATGTAGTTGGTGGGTGTTAATTGAAATTTAGAATTTTATTGTCCCGACAAAGTAATTATAGGTCGATAATGAAAATGAAATAGCAGATCTAGAAGTGTCACAGCTGCTTGCTATTATAATGTTATTGTTAGTGAGTAGCTTGACATTTACCTACCTGATGAGTTTTTCTGTTTTATTTAATTAAAGTATAATTTTACGCTCAAGCGTAACGAGCAGTTAAGTAAGATAGATTTTACTTCACTTGGCTCTTATAATGCTTGAATTGCCAGCGTACAAGTGACTTAATCGATTTAAATTATGAGGCCTTTAAAATATTAATTAAACCGCAATTTGTCATATTTTAATGCGTCGCAAGGAAGGGTCTATCCAGGCCATTTGTACAGCGAAAACCCAAGAATACTTTTCTCCCATAATGAGACTCTTTTAAATTTCTTCATATATCGCTTCTTGCGTTACCAACGGAGTGGCCCAAGATCCCAGGCATGTCAGACATAACTTATTTTCTAAAGGACAAAATGTGGGAAATCTATAGTATTGTATTTCCCGTGGGCTATAACTTCTGCCAAACGCTTTTCATTCTGCAGGGTGTCGCTGTATGGCAGTTTTGAATATTATTTTGTAATAATATTCTACAAAATAGCCTACAATCAGCCTTTAGAAAATAAGTGAAGTGTAGTCCTATTTTTACTTACATTTCTTACCTAATAGCTTTAATTGGCTGTCTACCCAAATTAAACAAATACGCATACGTTCAAATTCAAAGTATATAGGAACACTACTCGATACTCCACATTTCGTCCTTTAGAAAATAAGTTATGTAAAAAGAGAGCCGTTTGCACCCTTGCAACTTGGGAAGTTTCCGAGATATGATTAAACGTACGCATCATCAACCAGATCATCTCTCAAAAGAAGCATGGGAGATAGTCAATGCGTTACGCTTACGAATTTGTGAATACGAGTTGCACGAGAACACGTGGCACAATGAACGCTCGTATCGATCGAAGCTGTCTTCTAACCTTTCAGCCATAGAAGCATCTCAAAAGCGCTTTTGAAGTTGTATACTTTTGGAGTAATCTTAATTAACGCAGGGCACAAAGAGATTGATCGATAAAATCACAACATAATATAGTCGCCCTTTTTTTGCTTGTCTCTCTTTCTAACTGTATCTATGCGCTAATCTCAGAAAGTTGTTAACGGATTTGATACTTGTTTGCAATTTTGCATCGATGGAAAGAGGGATTTCTGAAGATGGTCTACGTGTGTAATTCTTTTCTTTTTTGTCAAAGAAGTCGGTAAATAAATCGGTTTGAAATGGCGGCCAAACATTATTTCAACCTATCAGTTGAAATAATGTACGATAAAGTGTCAGCCTTAAATAGATCTACTAAAAAGCCCAACTTCTAACAAAAAAACAATGAAAAGACACGGCGGGAAAGCTAGTGCAGAACAAAGTTATAAAGACAACTTAATTGATTAAAGAAATGCAATTAAAAAATAATTGCAAAACGTTGACACTAGCTTGAAATTTGTGTTCATAAATGGCTTAATTTTATCAAAAATTATTTGTGTGACATTTCTATAATTGTTTTTTACGTTTTATGTTTAAAAACTATTGAACCGCGAAGTGTTGCGCGAGCGCATCAGGAACATAGGAGTCTTTTAGTGGCAGCGGTGATGCAGATGTCAAAGCCACGGTCATTTCTCAACTGTTAGCTGTGCAAGGTGGTCCGTCATGACTTACTTTTATGGTAGTACTACATATTAATTGAAGGAAACCTTTTACATACCTACAAAGAGCTGATGCGTTCATAAGCCCGCCATGAAATATTGTCTAACTTAGTTAGTCTAAGTTTTAGACTTCTCTAAAGATATTATCTCATATCCATTTTAACCCTTTACATTTCCATTTATGGTCGTCACAGCTGTTTTCATTTTTAATTGAGTTTCTATTTTTAAAATTTGACATTTAAACTTTTGTTATATTATGTCTTGTCAACTTTGTCTTCGTGGTAGGTATATCTTTTTTCTGTTTTTCTGTAATTGTAATATCACTGAATTAAATTAACTCCATAAATTATACTGTATCTAATGTATTATCTTCTATATATATATAAAATTTAACTTCCGTATGTCCACAAAATTCGAAAACTAGGCGATGGATTGACTTGAAGTTTTTACGCAACATTGCATTTAAACAAAACAGTATTTTTATATACGGGAATGAGCCACAGCGACTCCTAAATGGCTGGGCCGATTTTCATGAAATTTTTTGTCTGTGTTTAAGCGGTTTTCGGACCGAACGTCTGCTGGGAGTGCTGGGACTGCTGGTATTATGTAAAAAATAAGGATTGGAATTAAAAACCAATACTCAATAGTAATAATCCATGGCTCATCTCTTAGTTATATCTGAGTAATTTGTGATAAGCTACATATAATTTAATTTAATCCGGTATTAATTAGCAGCTCTTCAAAAGAGGCTCTTAAGTCATGTTACTATACGAACCGATATGATTCGATCAATTGTATAAATTATAGTAAAGTCCGTTGTGCTTCAGTCAATGTCCATCCCCGCTTGTCGCGAACTCCGAAATGCTAAAAATGGCATAAATAATTTATACGTGGCTTGCTTGAGCTTCGTTTTTGTCGCTGCCGACCTGTCCACTGATGCATTTATAATATAAGGGTGCTTTTTGCAGTGTCCCCCAGCCGCGTTGGAATGCAACCGCTAAAATTGATCTTGTTTCAAACGTGAGTTGGATGCTTAATGTTTGTGACCACTGCGGTCATGCAAAACTACGACATATCGATGTGTTCCACATAACATGTATACGTGTACTTATATAGAGGATTGCTATTGTCTCTAAATGCATGTAATTACACCAGATAATTGGATTTTTCCTTAAAGTTGTTTGTCTCATAGTAATACGGTCGATTCCCATCTCGGCACCTTCCAATCTCCGTACACTTATTGAAAATGTTTTGTCATCTATATCTTTAGGTATTTTTATACGGTTTTCACTAATTGAAAGAGCTACAAAAGAGGAAGGTTTATGTATATAAAATTGCCTCCGTATACGAAGCCGGAGCGGGTCGCTAATGAATAGTATAAAACAAAGTCGCTGTCCGCTTCTGTCTGTTTCTTCGCTAACCTCTAACTAAACCATCCAACGGATTTTGATACCGTTTTCACTAATGGAAAGAGCGATAAATAATAATTAACGAGAGCGTGTTGCCATCAGGGATTCTGTCGATGGATGAATAATTTTTTGCTCAATAGGGAAATCAGTAGCTGTTGGGAAAGAAAAGTTCTTAAGTTCTTAAGTTATTGAGATTGTGAATATTACGTTTTTTATTAAATTGCATAATATTTTTACATGTGCATGCAAATTAAATTTTCATAAATTTACTATAATACTGACACGTAATACTTTTTTTTTTCATTGATTCTTGGAGGGAAGACTTTTTTTTTGTAAAATGAAGATATGTCCTATGCGTTAATACCTCAAAGAAGAATCCCAATTAATACTGTGAACGTAACTGAAGTAGATAATTTTACTTGCTGTATCGACATCTGTTAGGCGTATATTTTGTTTAACGGCCTAAACCGTAGAGCTAAACCTTTTACATAGTTTTTCAATATGGGGACCCCATTTTAATTTCGAATCTACAGTAATATCTAAAAACACTGTCGATGGACTTTACTCTGAAAAGTTAAACTTCTAAAATGTATTAACGTACCTAATGTTGACTTTTTCCGTTAGTTAAATATTTGATGTTTTGTATAATTAATACATATTGCTTTCTTAAAACGCAAAGACCCTAAAAAGCAAAAGTCGACTTGCTTTTGATTTTAGTGTCACTCCAACGAACCGACATTTGTTCACAAGAGAATTATTCGTTAAAGCTTTGCTTATATTCACAATATAGAATATAAATATATCCTGGCATTTCAACTTTATAGAACTATAGGTTTCAGGGAGTTTAATATTATAGGAGTTCAACGTTAACGATAAGAAATCGATATTGTAAACCTATAGGGGGACCTATTGCCACCAGTGGATGTCATGTGCTTATAAGTATAGTATACTTAATTAATATGATAACTTGTGTTTCTGTAATTATCATGACGGCTAGGGATCACAGGATCTATAAAGGGTTCTATGGGTACCCGACTGAAGGCCAATTAATTACAATGAAACATTTTTAAACGATCATCATTCTCTAATTAGAGCAAAAGGCAGGTGCAAACTACTCATTGTCTATTTGCGATGGGATTCTTTTTATCTTTGGAATTCAATTGGAACCTGTGATCTCATTACAAAGACATTTAAGCAATTCGTGAAATGTTATTGGTTTAAATTGGTCTTTGAGTCAAAGGAAATGCGTTTTTTTTTGTTACACATATACGAGTACTTTTGTACTCGTATTCTTCTAAGCACTTTTGGTTCGAGGTTTTTGTAACTATTCCGTATTAATATAAATAAATATTATGTTCGGTTGGAAGAAAATATTAGTAACGATATTTTTTACTAATAAAATTTATTTAGTTATATCTAAACTTATACGTATTTTTTTGCACGTGTTAACACTAATGTGCCAAGCAGTTCAACTTTGTATATTTACTCAGAGAAATATTAAGCTACCTGAAAAGGGATTCTTTTTACAAAAATGTAGTTTTTATTTTTTATATTTTTGTATAAAAAAATAACACATTTTATATTGTTACGGCTAACCATGGAACGCCGGCCGAAAGTCTCGAACGTCCCACCCTATTGATGATAGTTCCCGATTAGTGTCACAGGAAATTAGCCCCTTATGTTTTCAACATAGAGTTTACATTCAACAGAAATAGAATTCCCGAACTTTCAATGGCTTGTTTATATTTCTAGTAAATTCGAAATACATCGAAGCGTTTGGCGCCGAATATAAATAAGAGAGCAAGCAGGCGAGATGAGTCAGTTGTGCGATAACAGCGATTCGAAAGCGAATCTTCGAACCTTTTGCGATGTTACCTGCGACAGTGAACCGGCGACTCATTAAGGGAATCTGACGACTTTTGGCAAGTTTAACGGTTTCATGGGACAAGTTTAGTGATTTTGAAAGTCATCTTGGTTTGTGAAAATAAATACCTAGTTCGTTTCACCCTTACGCGGCAGTTTGACTCACTTTGCACTTAACAATATTATATATATTTTTATATAACAATATTACATTTTATATATAAAATATAAAATTAGAACAGACTCCAAGAAAAGTATATTTTCTAACTTAATGAATGTTTTGTTGCAGTAAACAAGCTGTGTTCGATGGCAAGAGAGCGATCAGAGGAGGGATACCTTTTGTATTCCGTAAGTAAATCTATTTTTTCTTATTATGTAACTTGAACATGCAAGCTATGCCGCGTGGATTTCATGCCGTAATTCATTTATGGTCACTGTTGGTAATTTCTATAATAATTGATGATTTAAAGTGATTTAAAAGAGGTAATTTATTTTCTTATTAAATGATTTAAATATGATTATTTTAATCTATAAAATTAAAAAAACTCTGTTCTTTTTGTTCATGTCTTGTCCAGTTTAATTATATGAGGTTCTATTTGCCTTTCAAAAACTTTGGAATAACGTTTCACCAATTATAGCTTCAAAACATACCGAAAGGCCTATAAAATATATATTTTAAATGGAATATACTTTTAAAGATATATATACGCTAAATATAATATACAGATGTATATACGCTAAATATGATTTACTTACACATATGTATTTTAAAAGAGTAAGGAATGGAAATATTGTAAAATTAAAAAGATCATACTTTCCTTTCTACATCAAAAAAAATACTTTTTTACATGTGATTTTAAATTTTAGCCTTGTTTCCTTCACATCTATAAAGTAATAAAATTGTAAACGAGCCGTGTCTGTACATTAAATATTTTTTCAAAAAATCAATTTGTACACGTCGTACTTATGTTATCGAAGTCAAAAAAATTGTTTTTAGAATGTTTGTGCGTAGCACGCTAATCTCAGACGAATGCGGTTTACACTGAGCTTCCCGTAACATTTAATCATTGTTTCATTCTAATCGGTTTACAACCAAAAAAGTTACGCGCTATACCGTATGAAGTTGCGGACTTAGTTAGTAGTCAATAAACACGATATTATTTGATTGTTATATTCTACACCTTTGTGTTAATTTGGATAAAGTAGTTCAATTAAATTGTTTTAACAACTTTATTTTCCAGCTCAATTCGGACAATGGGCTTTCGGACCTCAGCATGGGTTCGCCAGGGTGGCGCGTTGGCACGTGGAAAAAATGCCGGAGCGGTTGCCGAGTGGCGACGTGGAGGCCGTTTTCAGTCTGATGGACGATGACTTCACCAGATCCATGTGGCATTTTCAGTAAGTAATAATTACTGAGTAGGCTCATGGGGGTTTCCTTTGAACGCAGTCGAGCACGGGTGTAAAGCTTGGTGTTGTGTGCAGGTTTAGGCTAACGTATAGGCTGATACTCCGCGAGAAGGAGTTGCACTTCAACATCGGTGTGTACAACCCCAGCAAGGAGCTCACGTTCAGTTGTCAGATGTTGCTGCACACTTACTTCAAGGTGCCCGACGTGCGCCGCTGTCAGATCACCGGCATGCACGGCTGCATGTTCATCGACAAGGTCCCCATTATTATTCTTATCTATACTTGACATGTTGATTACATGCATGCTATTATATAGGACCTGCGAAGGCTCATAAGGCTAAAATTTCCTATTAATTTAAATCTATACTAATATTCTAAAGCTGAAGAGTTTGTTTGTTTGTTTGAACGCGCTAATCTCAGGAACTACTGGTTCGAATTGAAAAAGTCTTTTTGTTTTGAATAGTCCATTTATCGAGGAAGACTATAGGCTATATGACATCACGCTACGATAAATAGTATTATATATAAGCAGTGACCAGTACCGCGCGTCCCATGCGCACGCCGCCGTCGTATGGGCCGCAGCGAAGTGTGGCCGAATTCAGCTATTATGACGTGCGACTTCAACTTACCTTGACTTCATTTAATACGAGATCGTAGCCTAAATGTTTTGCTCCACGTGTGAACGCCATGCACAGAATCAGCGGTCAATACATATATCAACAGCGAACGACGTCTCGACTTTTCTGTGCTCATATGTGATTTTGTAAGGACGCTAGGAGACGACGTTCGCGCTGCAATGGTTCGAAATAATTAACAGACCGCCAAAATTCACAAATAATTTTCATTTGTGAAATTAAAAAACTAAAGAGACCTTCATTGTTTGTTTCATAAGCTTACTTCATTGAAGCTTGCTAAGCTAACTTATCTGTCGCAGTTTCGTCAAGTGAGTTTGAAATTTTAGGGTCCCTTCGAGAAACTAAGTTGTGTGTGGTGTTTGTAACTGTTCTTAGGTTTCATTAAAATTTTCTTCGCCATTTCTGATCTACAATACATTTACAAATCCTTCACGGTGTATTGCAGACGAGAGAAGGCACGATGTACCAAGAGACCCGCGAGGTGGTCACCATCAACGAGTGGACGGACAGAATCTATCAGAACACCATGCAAGAGCACATAATCACCAATGTGGTCTCCGGCAGAAAGATGAGGATACAAAAGTACAATTTCCCTGACACCGGTTAGTTATTTTTTTCATCAGACAGGCTGACGGTCCACTTGATTGTAGGTGGCTACCGTCGCCTATAACACAAGCAACACCACAGGTGCTACAAGTGCGCTGCCTACCATAATAGGATTAAGGATAAAAGATTAAGGATTGAAAGCTTTGATTTAATTAAAATTTGTAGTGATATTTCTTCAATCAGTCGCACATGAGCATAAGCCAAATACGTCCGCCAATCAATTGCTTGTCTTTTTTTTTGATGCTCTTTCCTAATCTTTGTCTTATCTCATTTAGTTTTCATTCGATACATTCCCTATGGCTGAGGCCACGTTATTGTGCCAAGCTTAGAACTGAGCTAGGAGCTACGCTTGTATACAAGATACACGTGGTCATATACAAGGCGCTTAGCTTGGTGACACACAATTCACTTTCACGCCTTCTTTTGCTGTGAACAGAAGAAATATCACTCTCTAAGAAACTACTATTGATTGAAAACTCAATGCGATTTAATAAAATTCAAAATCTTTTCTTTTCAAAACAGCAGTAATTAGAACTTGCTCCATTGTAAATGGTAAAGTCACTAGGCGACTTTAGCAATATTCATTCACTTCACGACTTCCTATGTCTATTCACAACGATCAATCACTAAGTGAGTAGCTTGGCTTTTAGCATTAAGCGAGGCTCTTTGTAGTGTGGTACACATTTATTGGGCTGTGCTTGTAACAGAGATGGCTCTATAGATATGGTTTCGATGTGCAGTAATCTGGAACCCGTGGTCGGAGTACGCGAAGGAGATTCCGGACTTCGGCGATGACGAGTTCCCGAACATGGTGTGCGTGGAGGCGGGCCGCGTGGCTGCCCCCATCGTGCTGTTGCCCGGCACTGCCTTCGAGGCCAGCCAGATACTGCAGGCGAGTATTTGTTACGTCTCAACATATTCCCGAACGCACCACACAATATGTCCTTTTCCTTTACTTTTTAAGATTTAGACTCAAGTTACATTTGTTTTAAATTTTCGTTTCAATTGCAATGAGATAGCGAGCAACCATCCTCGTTTTAGTGTATTAGTTTATATAGACCGCGCTTGTATTTTAATGTAATATGGAGACTATACTGTGTATAGCCGTCGATTTTAGCTGGAGATTTCAATGTAGATTTTGATTACATTAAATTGCTTTTAATAAATCAACCTTTCGTTCATATTTTCTATACAAAATAGTTCAAAATTTCACACAGGCGTCATGCGAAAGGCTTAATTTTTTTCGTATATATTTTTTTGTAATGGATAAACTCAAAACCTGCTTAAATTATTTTAAAAAATCTTTTACCTATAGAGAGCTACATTATAAGTGAGTAACAAAATCAGACATCCCTACGAAAATTGCAATAATGTAACACAAGGTATCAAAATTTTGCTTACGAAAGACATACATATCAGACGTACGCTGCGAAAACTATTGATGATAGATAAAATGATGTTTATAGTAGGTATTCATCATTAACCACAAAAAAGTTCACGAAGCTACCATGTCTATTATAGTTAAGTTTCAATAACCATTTTTTGTTTAAATTAGTCAATTAAAACACAGGTAGATTCGAAAGAGGATGACATTCGTATCATGATATTGATCCTTATCCAACAAAATAGTTTCATATAAGTAGGTATGGCATTTCAATTCTATTCGAAAATCGAACTGATAATAAATAGAACCCCAAACATAATTTGCATTTGGAACAACTTTTATAATACATTGTTAGTTTAGGATGTTATGTATAATGAACACATCAACACTATTTTTGGTTATCACATTGTGGTGCGTATGTTGAAAAAATAATAGAAACCTGGCTATAATTTTTTTAAAGGTGCACTCTGGTAGGGTTACGATTGCTGTCCCGACTTTATTAGGATAATGTGACACATAAACACAACAGCACACCTATTATTTCACAGTTAATGTTATGGGACGTGGTGGTTGCTGCCGCCAGACCGAACACAGTATGCCACAATATTTATTTATTAACCTGGCAATAAATTTTTTATCGTAATCACGATCTGGGACAGTGAATCTAATCCTTATATTAATTTATATTTATTTAAATAAAAATGATATTTTAAATTACAGGTTATGTAAGGAAGTAACGCCGAGCAGCGCTTTTATACCCGTCCACTCGACCGATCGATAAATAATATAGTGCGTACGAATGTAAAGGGACCATCAGAGTGCGCGATCACAACACTGCGATCTAAATCTAATCGTAACTTGCTCAATTTATCGACTGTTATGTTCATTTTAAACTACAAAGAAAGTATATATTTTAAATTTTAAAAAGCACCCCTCTTGAATAAAAATTTCATAAACTGTAGTTTGTATACCCTCTTCTTATCTGTCAATAAAGTTTTTTTTAAAAGAAGATTTTGCGAGTTGGATTGTGAAGATGTGTGTTGCTTTCTCGTTCTCTCATAATCGCTTGCCCTTGATTGGAAAGAGACAGATACAACTTTCCGAACGAAAAACGCTGTATGGGACGCGATTTGCTCCAATATCGTCCCCGAACTCGTCTTTTCGTTTATAAAATAATTTAAATGTTATCATAGTACATAATTATAATTAATTATTGTAGAATAGCGTTTTTAAAATTTCAAACTTGACAACTCTGTTAATTTCTGTTCCTTTTCACAAAACCAAGGAATATAAACCCATTTTAATTTACAAATGTATGACGAATCTGTAAAATTTAATTAAATTCTAATTAAAATGTCAATGCGATTGGGTCGATTTGTTCTTTCTTAATGGTGTGGTGGCAAGTGATGTACACACTAGGATAGCTTCGAAAAATAGGATTCTTCCCAAAAATTATTTTGAATTTATTTTCTGTAACTCATGAAACTAATGCGCTGATAGGGTAACGTTATAGGTAATAAATACACTTATTTTAGTGATTAAATAATAATGTTTGGTAAATTCTTGCCAGTCTGAAGCGGACATAATTATTTTACTTTTAAACCCATGAATTATGGTGCACATTTACCATGCATTTGAGGAAGTTTCTTCTTTTTGAACTTTTAATGATTTTTTTTGTTAAATTTTTAAATGATGTTGAATGTTTGTGATACTCTGTTTTCTATTCTTTCACAGTTTTCGTTCAAAATTGAAACAAGACTGGTCGAGTCGTTTTTTTTACAAATGTAAAATGCACACCGATAAACTAATAAGAAACAGTTGAACTGTTAATGTTCTTTGTCGACTGTTGACTTTGATCATATAAACTATGATTTGTTCGATAATATTCGAGTAAGCAAATGACATTGCTGGTAGATGTTTTTTTATCATTTTAAAATAGTGATGTGCCCTATTCGAACTTTTAAAAAAAAACTTACCGTATTTTTACGTATTTTGTTTTCTTGTTTAAACGTGCATCTGTTATCAGATTATTTCATTCTTTATTAATATAAATATTCCTTGAAAAATATTAAACATGTTTTACGGAAATATATTTTTTCTGCTTTTTTTAATCTTGTTTCAAATAGAGTAAATATTCTCATGGGACATGCTATTTTACGCACAATTATTTATCTATTATTTAAAATGTGTTGAGTATATTAACGTAGTCGAGATTTTATTGCGCGATCATGTTTGTTTACAAAATTAGATGAGTAAGAAAAGTAGTAAGTATAGAAAATAATTTTACTGTTTGAAAAGTGGGTGACATTATTATTAAATTTGACATTAATGATTTTGTTTTGACAGTATGTCAGAGCAAGTAATACTTGGTATCTATGACGAAAACTTGACTTTTCTTCCTTCGCGGTCTTCCGTTTTTCTTTTTAAAGTCCCCGTCAAGAGAAGATAGAATTTATGCAAACAAACTTTTAGAGGTTCGCAATATTATAAATAAGTAGTGTAATTAGAACGTATTTTTTTTAATCCTATTTAGAAATTATAAGCCAGAACTAAAATTTCAAATAGTCACTATGCAAATAAACGTTGACAACTCGCGTCTTTATAACCTGGCCAAATGAAATTGCGTGTGAGCGTTTAAGTACGATCCTACACAGGAGAGTACCTTGATATTTAGCCAGATTAGAAGTTGGTTTGAGTACAAAAATTATATATTCTCATGACAGGGACTAATTTCTTGTTAACTAGTATTTTCAATTTCATTAATTATAATATCAAAATTGTTTGTGTAATACTTTTGCTAATTTTATTTACCTATGATTTTTTTGGGAAAAGTACCTACTGCAAGAAAAATATGCCAGCCCTTAATTTCACAAACGATTTTTTAATGTTTTTAATTTTAACTTTTAACTCTTTTTTTAAATACAGTTACATTCCAAGTTAATAAATGTGTCGCTTAGTAAAAACTTGAAACTCGTTCCGTGTTTGTACATAGAATGCAACTTGTACAAATTGAAGTGATTTTTACGTAAATTTATTTTGTATTTTTTTTAAATTTGAATCTATTTGGAGGCTTTTGAGGTATACGATGATTATTGTAAGAATACGTACTTAGTTTAATGTGTTCCTTGTTTAACAAAAGGGTTTTTTTTATTATGAAATCAAAGTTAATTAGGTAAATATTATGAGAAACCTACTTGTTTGATTTCGTGAAGACGCTTTAGAAGATGTCATTGAGAATTTATTAAAAAATAAATTCTAGAATCTTCGCTAGAACAACTTTCACGTGTTTTTTTAATTTCTAATTAACATTGATTTCATAATACCGAATTTTGTTTGTATGCGGACAATTATTCATATCGGCATCAAAGATGTGTTATAGTACATAATGTTGTTATCTTAGCAACATGCTCTCTTTGTAAAGTAGACCGGTTAATATTAAGTGTAATTTTGTAAAAAAATTTAAAAAAAAATTAACTTGATTTTAAACGACACAGATACTTGCGTTCCTATGTGGAAAGCTTTGAACGCCATTTATTTTTATTAACTACGTTGAGTAAAATTGAATCTTCGAGTTTTATCATTGATATATATTTGACCCTACATACATTATTAGATCATGACGCATTGAGATGATAGTAGGGAGCCTCGCTCTAACCGAAACTCGGCTAATCCGAACGCAGTCAAATTAAGAGGTGAAGCTTTGTCTGTGTCGGTAAATAGGAAACGTCAAAGCACTGTTAGATTAGAAAAAACGGTGTAATGTAAAAAAGTTAAATATAATAAAAAACATACACTGCGCTTTCAATTACTATGAAAACTCTTTTTTTAAATTATGGCCTTCAATATATCTAGATACTATACTTGAACGCTCAATTAATCCAGACAGGGTACATATGCATTTCAGATGTTCGGAGTAACGAGGCCCTACTGTATTTAGAGAAAAGTACGTAATATCTCTATCTGTTCGCTTGTCGGTATATATATTTTAATAAAACTAAACCTTTTCTTTTTGCAATGATACATACCGTCTGCCACCTAAACTGCGTTTCTGCAAACAGCGGTTCAAAATAGATAGGTCAATGTTTATAACCTATTAAAAATCATAGTGGCAATTTTGAACCGGATAGCCAATTGATATAGTGAATGCATTTGTGTTCGCCTTATCCTTGTGGATTGTAACGTATCTGTGTAAGTATAGAATCATTTAGCTGACTAACTTTGATGCACAATTTTGTTAATACTTAATTGATAATTACGAAAATATGAAACATCGAAAATTAGCAACGAAGTGTACTTCCATAGGTGCAATAAAGTGAAGTAATGAGTAAAAAGTGTGTTTTATTAAGTTACCATTATTATTACCACTGTACCTTATTATTTTTGACGTGACAACGTCTAATAAATCGATGAACGCTGGCTGCACGCACGCTCATTGTACCGTTCGCTCGAAGCGAGAGCGCGGCACGAGCGAGCGAAAGACACGATCGGCTTACGTCGCATCTATCTCTCTTCCACTCCTCATAAAAGTATGCAATTATTTCATCAATGTTTTGTTATGACGTCGCGTTAAACTATCGTCCGTAAACCAACTTTACAGACAACCATTTTTTTAAATTTAAATCTAAGCGGTATTCGCTACCGGAGCCGGTAGCGGTCTTCCGACGACGCTCCTGCTTTTGTTGTTTGCTGTGCCTGTAGATTTTCAATAGACCGAGTGGCGAATTGATTGGTGGACGCATGAGTGCGGGCTGAGTCCGCGGGAGGAAAACTCAGTTACGCTCTTGGTATGCGGTTCCAGTTTCGGAGTAGCAGCGGAAATGCCATACCAAATACTAAACCAAAGGGATATCGCTTGGGTATTACCGTTACCCATGGCGGTAGCGGATACCCCTGTGATATGAATAGGCCTTTCTTTAGTTGAAATATTCACAAATGTAGACTAAGATATTTATTATTCTAACATGTAATCGACATCCCTTCAGTCAGCACTGTACGTCCTCTGACTGAAGGGATGTCGATGGCGTGTTATGTCCACATAATGACTACTGGCCAGTAAGCAAAACTAAATGAAAGTCTCTTCAGGTTTATTATTTTAATGATATTAAATAGTAATATTGGACTTTGCTTGACTGAGGTAGATGTAAAATATTTACAAATTATTGTTCTTTCTTTGGATATAAATGGTGTCGTCGAAAACATGTCGATTTTGTACCATTCGTCGAAAGAATACCAACTGTCACTATATGGCCATAAATAAAGTCGTGTACGAACACGCATTCGACCAATGGGAGCAAATGTGGAATCTAAGGAATAACTACATTTATTCAGCTCAATTCAGCGTTTGTCAATAGAAAACGGCACTTTTGTATGAAGATGCGAACGCGACTGTTCAGCTTTCTGAAGCTGAACGGACGCGTTCTATGACAAAAGTTGAATTGAGCTGGATTAATGTAGTTACTCCCTATGGCTGACCTTAACGTTCAGGTTATTGGAGACAATATTTATATGTGGAACGGGTACATCTATAGGTACTACCAGCACCATACTTACCTACAATCCATAACATTTCATCAACAAGCAATATCGGCCAGTAACAATTTATTTATAGAAGAATGATAATTAAATAATGTAGGAAGTTATTATTCTTATTGTTTTTTGAAGTAGTTTCAATTCCATCGTCGCATGCGATGGAACCACTGACTGAAACAGTGGGCCTACTCTTCTTTATGGATCTCTTTCACGGCGTTTTCGAACGTTTTCACTGCATTTTCGGGGCTTATAAAGCGAATTCGTCTTAAGTCTATCTTTTATTCGGGACCTCAATTCCACACCTCCAATCGTCTGAAGGAGTGGGCTGGAAGCATTGTTGCGGTGAAAGATCTTTTTTTTTTTAAATGTCTTGAACAGGGTAACCGTTGCCTATAACTACAGGGGGTGCAAGTGCGCTGCCGACTACTGAAAGATAAAGGATTGGGAAGGATTAGGTAAATGGGCTCCGGCATCCCTTACTCGCTTACCGAAACACAACAGCACAAATGCTGTTATTTCGTGGTGGTCTTCTGTAAGGGGGTGGTTACTGCCGCCAGACCAGCTGCCCAAATGATTGACGCAGTGTGCCCTACCAATACTTTCCAGATCCATACCAGAGCCAAATTTGAAAAGTTCATTTTCAAAGTGGGCCTACCGGGAATCGAACCCGGATGTATCATATCAGAGCGTTAAGATAAGTACTCTAACCAAGTTTAGGCCAGGCATATAAACTTTTACACGAACATTTAGACGTGACGAAGCTTTGTGCTAGATGGATACTCCATAATTTGACAGAAATCAAAAATGCCATTGCTTAGATTGGTGCCGCGAATTTATTGAAAAATATAACAGAGGTGAGTCAAATGCTATATTTGACATCGTCACAGGACACAGGACATGAAAGGAATGCAGTTTCCTTTCTAGAATTTACCAACAAAAGTGAAGAAGTGAAAGGAAAAAGATGATTGCCTCATTCTTTCGACGGAGGGGACATTTTGCAACCATTGCGTTAAGAGGATTGAAGGACCGTTACTGCAGATTGATATATTAGTAATTGTTTGCAAGTTGTCTTGGAAAATGTTCGACAGAAGCGCCCAAAAAGTAGAATCCTAAATATAAAATTACATTCACAAATATTCCGAATTAAATTTTATGAAACAAATTGATCAATTTCCATGTAATAAAATAAGACATCCACAAACTATAGATCAACTACATTTAATTCACAAAACCTACAATGACTTGGATGCTTCATTTGATTCAGATTTCTCCCACGCCCCAACTTCTGTCAGCAGTTCTTTCTTGCTTTCAAAGTACTCTTTGTACCACATAATATGATCTCTCTTCTCCTGTGCCGTATAGAATGGATTTTTGGAAAGCCCCACGCATACCAGCTCCATGAAATGCCTAACCGGACCTCGTTTCGGGCACCATCCTTCCAGGTGAGCGTCTACGAATATGTGTTCCGTAAAAGGAACGCTTTGTTCTTTTTCCAAACCTGCGAAAAAAAAAAAAAAAAAAATTAGTTACCGTAGTAACTAATTTTTTAGAGAGAGAGAGAGAGTTCACAATTTCGTAAAATTGTGAACGAACTCAGTCTTACAAATCTTGCCTGACGATGACGTACACGTTTTGAATCTAGACAAATTAAAGCGTAATTAAAATGTATAAATTTCAATCATGAAGATTCATGAAATTTTGGGAATGAAATTTGTCCCGTCACAAGAAAGTGATCCAATTTTGAAGTGCATCATCACTGAGAACGAGAAATGAGTTTTCTACTACAACGTTAAACGTAAAAAAATTGAATGGTCTAAAACACTTTGAAAGTCGAATCACTATAACCATTAATTCTGAAATGTAATAGTACCAGCTCATGCCAGAGTTGCTATATACACCAAATTCTCCAAATCTGGCACCTTCTAATCTTAACGAAACTGTTTAAGAGTCTCCAGTAAGCAGCGCTCAACTCCGCGTTGAGATCACGCGCTAACGCTTTAAAATGTTGTTGTTTCACCTAGAGTGAGACAGGGTGTAAACCAAGGACAAAGGGCGGCGCCTACCGCCCTACCTCATACCGTTCCCCCGCGCTAGAGTGATTCGCTGCAGATTCGCATCAAAATTTTGTAGTTTTTCGTAGTTTCGTTCTCATTTGAAAACCACAAATCAATTTCGAAAAATGCTTTTTCTTATGAAACTAACATAGATTAATCGATGTCGGAAATAGATTTTGACTTCGATCTAAATTATATTTTGGCTGTAGTATTCAGACGAACTGAACAGGGTTTTGGGGGTAAACTTGTACTCTTTCTATTTTCTTTTTAATATCATTTCAAGAGTCATTAACTAATTTCAGGCATAGATATGTCTTATCTCATTGTATTTACAAAATTTCATGATAATGCAATGCGTTATTTTAAAATAAGGACGTAACTAAGTTTGTATGGAGAATTGAGCTTGCTGAGGACCCTTAAGACGGTAAACCTTGCATATTAAATGAGTAGGTTAAAACTCACCTGTTATCAATTTGTTGACAGCAAAGAATAACAAAATGCCGTAAAATAATGTTACCTACTGCCAGAAAGATGACAAAAGGCATTGGATCAGAATGGACAATATATAATTGAATAGAATCTTTATTCACCATAAGAATTTTGCAGTGGGTAGGATAAACTGCATTTCGCAATCATAAATTTGGGAGAACCTGTCTGGCGGCAGCAACTACCCCCTCACTGAAACCCGCCGTGAAATAACATCATGTTTGCAGTTGTGTTTCATTAAGCGAGCCTAAAGCTCTTTTTCTATCCTCTCCTAATCCCTTTTACCTTATCCTACTAAGGTCGGCAGTGGACTTGTATCACCTATGGAATTGGGCATTTGACAGATTTTAGGAAAATATCTCAAATTGTTCATTATATCATAATACACTTGCAATTTGATTAATTCTTTGTGAATTGCTTTATTTTCTATGAAAATTACAATCAAAGCTTAAATGATAAATAAGACCGCCAAAACATACATGTGGGTCACGTGATATCAATACGTCACTTGCTTACAAACAAACATTTAGCTGTCAAATCGTAGTACGCTTATGTCACACTTATGTAGTACTAAGCATCGACTGTAAACAAAGCAAATGATGCAACACTATGTGCCACAAATCGCGTGCGTTTTTAATCACGCGGTCAAACATGAAAATTTAATTATTTTAATAATGATTTCTTATGAAAATCGTACATATTTTTAAATACTGTGTTAATTAATTTAGTTTAAAAAATATTTACAGTTAGTCTAGTAACAATTTGTTTCATATTTTGAATATAGTCAAATACCGCGGTAGCCATCTAACATCACACTTGATGTTAGATCAAGTGATTATCATTGATTATTTTTCAAAGAACCCATTATTTAAGCAATTATTTACTGTGGTTGACATTGTAATACCAACAATATAATTCTGGAAGATTATAATAATAAAAGGGATGTTGGCCTTTTAAATTCTCGTTTCTAATGCAACAGTTTTGACTTTATTTGTATGCCCACCAAACATGCCCACTATATTAATAATACACGCGTACCTTGTTCGTTATCAATGGGAAACTTCCACACCTTTCCCTGTTCAGTCCACAATATCATCTTCTGGAAGTAGTTGGCTGGCGGCTGAGAGGTGGCCAGTGTCAATTCTCTTTGCTTGAGGTTTTCCCACACTCCCAAGGTCGTTCCATGATTATCCCCTTTTGTCTTAAAGATGCCCAGCGGTTCTGCTCCATATATATCAACGATTGTAGCTTGGCGCATGCTAAAAAAAAATATTTCTTGAATTTTATTTATTGCAATGACATACTTTCACAACTCACAATTCAGATTTCACTTAGCACATACTAAAGATGTCTATCTTCTAAAAATACGGTATGAAATATTTTTCAAAATAAAGTGGAATAGGCTCGCATCGTTAAATAGGTTTATTTATTTATTACATTTTGCACAAAAATCCTACAGTAATATGTACAACTATATAATTGAGACTGTTACCAATCACATTGCCACTTAAAGGTTTTACAGAGGGAGAGGATCTGTGTATATAATCGTATGTACTGTAACTATTTGTCTTTCAGCGCACTCACGACACTCCGTTCGAATTAATATATTTTCGACAGGCGGAAAAATAATATTAGTGTCCTAGAGGCGACGACGACCACGAGGGAATTAAAAGTGGTGTATTGCGGACATAAATACTATCTTTATTCTTCAAAAAAGGGCCATAAGAGCCATCTATCAAATGGGTCCGCAGTCTTCCCTCAGAGAAAAATTCAAGGAAATTAAGATTTTAACTGTTACTTGCCAGTATATATATGAAAATTTAATTTATGTGCATAAAAATATTAGTCAATTTAATAAAAAATGTGATACTTATAATATCAATACTAGATTTAAAAATGATATTAATTTACACAAGACGCGACTACATAAAATAAGTAATTCCTTCATGGGTCAATGTATACGGTTTTATAATAAACTTCCTGAGTTAATTAGAGCCTTACCTATAAATAGGTTTAAAAGTGTAATTAAGACCAAACTCTTTTCCAAAAGTTATTATAAAATCGCTGACTATTTAAGCGATAATGAAGCCTGGACTTGAGGATTCTGTGCTCATACTATGTTCAGTATTGTATATACTTTGACATGTGTATAATTGTAAATGTCATATTTATTATTTTATAGATGACAAAAAGAGTGGTATCCTGAGTTTCTTTCGGGGTTTCTTCTCAGGTCGTTTTTCCGAAACCCTGGTAAATTATACCTATATTGACGGTCATAAGAGTTTATTGTAAACCTAATTGATGAATAAATGATTTGAAAATAGTATAAAGGCAGGAGGATGATCAGAGCGGCGCTGATGTTTGTTGTTATGTGTGTAGGCCCTCGTTCATACCATTCCATATTTAATAACAACAAATATCGAGAGGTAATTCGCATTTGTTTATATAACAAGAACAGTTCCCATGAAGAGCTCAATATAGGATATAAGTTATTTAATAATCACTGAAAGATAAATTTGTAAACTAGTAGTGTCAGTATCCGCAGTTATGAATTGGGCAACCCGTCTGGCGACAGTAACAACCCTCTTATTGAAGACCACGTGGTTTGTTGTTTATCAGTGCGTGCATAAGGGATATCAGAGCCTACCTCCAGCTTATCCTTATTTCTCACCAAAGTTGCATACCACACGCTAGCGTTGTTTGTATTTTATTAGTGACGGTAGCCACGTACCACCCAGTGAGCCGTCACCCTGTTTGGCGAAATTTATATTGAAGAAAAAAAATCAAGAAAAATTGGTACAAAACGAAGTATTTCTAGGACGAAATAGGTACTTCGTTCTAGAAAACGAAATTTCTAGGATTGGATAAGTGTTAAAAATTTGCAACAGTTAAGCACTTGAGTGTATAACTAATATCCTCTTTATGTAAAATCAGCTGATGGCCGCGACTTCGTCCGTGTATCTCAATATAAGATATGAATGTTAATTTTTTAAACAACTAATTTCTACAAATTTTGCGTAGGGCTATTCACTCAAAGCGCGGCATCGTTTACTTTCAATATTTTATACCCGTCGCAATTTCTAAACGTTAAAACTTCTAAACGTATTTAAAGAGAAATTTACGTGTTACATGATCAACCTTGATTATGAAACTATTTAATTAGATAAATTATACGAAAATCCATCATATTTTCTAATCGTTTTGATTGACTATTTCACATTTTATTATTATCATACTTAAATACTATGGTACCCATGATATATACCTACATAGGTATGTTACTAGATATATAGTTATGAAATCGTTAAATAATGTGAATAATTAGTCAAAAATAAGATCTTGATAAACAATTACTTATAGCTATTGTTATAAAAAATAACAGTAGCCATTATGTTGTATTATTTTTTGTTTTATAATTAGAAAATCGTGTGCACAAATTGTTCAAAATTTAATCCCGTAACATTTCACTTGTTACATAATTTGATGAATGTGTCTGACCAACCTATTCTATTATTTCATTCGCAAAAATCTCCCGTTACTAGTGCAAGTTCGAACATGTTCAGTTTTACCGCACTTTATAATATATCGAAATCAAACTTGCCTTGCTCGCTTTTTTTATAGCTCCACGCGCAATTTGAATAAAATGTGTTTTACCATTGAAGAAGTTAAAAAATTAACCTTTTTGCTACGTCGCCCTATTTAAACACAAGTAAACAACCTAGGTATAGCCTAGCTAGGTAGTATATAAAGTGATAGAGAAAATTTCATATTTTGTAAATCCCAGAATATTATTATTAGTCTTTTGAGTAGGTATAATAATATAGTAAAAAAATCAATAACTATTTCACCTAATAAGCAATGCATAATTACATAAATACATAATAAACATAAATATGTTTGCAGAAAGTGTCAAGTGTAAAGTTGGTGCTTATAAAATATTGTGTCACACGTAAAGTGGTGGCCATCTTTGCATCAGCTCAGTAAGTAATATTATAAGGTCTTCAGTAAGTTAAAGCGTAATTTATAATGTAATTTTATAATTTAGAATTTTAGAAGTGCATATTTACTAATAAGTAAATATATACTGGCTTCAGATGATATTTCTTTTGCTAAGGTCAACTTTTGCGATACCTATTATAAACTTTTAAGTTAGGTACTTAAATATTATAACGAGTTTAAAAAATTAATTGATTTGTTTTCTTTTTAAATAATAATCATCACTATTTACAAGAACACAAGTTTTGTAACTTGTCACAAGTCTAATAACTGTCAAGAAGTTCTCTAATATCCAGTACATGAATATTCCACTAAATGGCTCAAACAAAAATATAACTATTTATATTTTTATATGTTTTTCTTAATGTTCGTATTTCTATATTTTTAGCATAAGGAAACCATTCCTTTAAACATTAGGACCTATTCACTTTGTTAAAGATTATTATGAACATCCTCTGGAAGTTATTTTATATTAGTGTAATTATTTGGATAATGGTGTCTAGTGTGATAATTAATTATATCTTTTGTTACAGGTACAGTCTGTGAGTAAAATCTTATTTGTGTGTAGCTGTAGTGACCACACACTGTGCTGTTCTTATATATATGTGTTGACAAATTAAATATATATTTAAACATAAAAAATAGTGTTTAAAAAAGGTCTGTTTGTTTAAAGCAGTTTCAATACTACATAAATATAATTGGTGAAATCAATTATAAATTGATATTTAATGTGTTATGAATTACAAAGAGTAATTTTTTTACCTACTAGGTATATATGTAAGTATATAATATTTGTTTATTTGTAAAATATAATTACTTAATTAACAACATTAGCTGCAATTTACACAGGAGGGTAAATTACAGCTTAATGTAAAATATATTGCAGAAAATAATTAAGAAATCTTATTTCTTTTGAATGATTCTTTTTTTTATAAAAAGGTCTGTCAAAATTTTTATATGAACAATTTATCGTGAAACATAATGATAATTCCTCAAAAGTGAGAAGAGGTCATCAATGTGTGTAAGAACTGGTATATTTTTGTGTTTGACAATATTTACTACATATTTTTTGAACAGTTAGATCTTTTTTAGGGTTCCGTAGGTCTGAGGCTTCTTAATTTGTAAAAAAAAAAAGAAAAACTAAGAAGACTATGTCCTTCCTCAGGACTTAAGCGATGTCCACTCAAAATTTCGTCAACATTGATTTCGTAGTTTAGCTGTGAAAACATAATAGAAAACGAAATAAGATTTAAATTTAAAATATTAGCAAGGTTAGGGAGACATTGGA
Organism: Bembecia ichneumoniformis; assembly: GCA_910589475.2. Taxonomy (NCBI): domain Eukaryota; kingdom Metazoa; phylum Arthropoda; class Insecta; order Lepidoptera; family Sesiidae; genus Bembecia; species Bembecia ichneumoniformis. The sequence goes on from OU342520.1 coordinate 3,830,484, forward strand.
AAGAATTTTAGGGGTTGATAACATTTTTTATAATAAAACAAACAGTTAACACACATTTTTAATAGTAGTATGTATTTTATCTAGTATCGCAACTATTAATAAAAAAAGGTCATAAAATTTCATAAAATGGTGACCCAAGTGTTGTCGAGATGGCTTTCATTTCATAAAACAGATAGTGTCAGCCGCTTTTGACATTTTACGTGCAAAGGAGGACTAAGATTAATCAACTCCATGTTGTAAAACTTAGTATGGGTTGCATTTGTTTACATGGTTGGTGCTGTCTTCATGGCTTTACTTTAGATGGCATATAATGTGGACGCTTAATAAAAATCTTGTTAATTCATTAAAATATTAGATGCAATTTCATAGAGATTTGTAATATTAAATCCAAAATGCTCACGTTTTCTGTGTTGCCCTCGTATGCGGTACCTTCCTTTGCATATATCTAGTACTCTGTGCTTGCTCTTTTGTTTTATTTATAACGATTTTCTTCACTCGCTCTCCTCTCGTAGTATCCGTGTCTTTGCTGTGATCAACTTTCATCCCAATTAAAAGGTCGCTGGAAGATTATGTTTACTTTAGAAAATTGTAATATTTATTTGTATAAAAGTCATCTATAACTAAATGCTATAAGTAGCATCCAAGTATGTATATCCAGAATATATTTCAGAAATGAATTAAGGAGAACTACACTTATTATTATTATTTTCTTTATGTTAAGATCGGCAGACAGGCTGATGGTCCACTTCACTTGATGGTAGGTGGCTACTGTTGCCTATGACACAAGCAACGCCACAGGTGTTGCAAGTGCACTGCGAACTACAGTATGATTAAGGATACGGTATTAGATAGGAAAATGGGTTCTGGCATCCCTTACTCACTCACCGAAACACAACAGCATATGTACTGTTATTTCACAGTGGTTTTCTGTAAGGGCGTAGTTACTGCTGCTAGACGAGCTACCCAAATGACTGCAAAATACAGTGTGCCATGCCACTAGGGCCAAATTTGAAAATTGAGGCATTAAGGCAAGCACCCTAACCACTCATCCAACAGATCTGAAAAGTAGTGGCAGGGTATACTGCGTTTGGCAGTCATTTGGGTGGCAGTAATCACCCCTTTACAGAAGACCACCGTGAAATAATTGCATGTGTGATGTTGTGTTTTGGTGAGTAAGTAAGGGATGCCAGAGCCCATTTCTCTATCCCCTCCAAATCCTTAATCCTACTGTAGTCGGTAGCGCACTTGCAGTACCTCTGACGTTGCTTGTGTTATAGGCAACGGTAGCCACTTACCATCAAGTTGTCAGTCTGTCTGCCAATCTTAACATTGAAAAAAAAAAACTTGTCCTCAGTTTCTGCCTGTTTGGCACGAGATCTGAACGGCTGCATATATAAACTTCTGTTTTTTATAGACAGAAGCTGAATTGAGTTGAATAAGTGGAGTAAACTCCCTTATTATTAATTTTATTTTACCTAAGATTTGTTGATGTTTGGTTAATTTTCCCGAGCACTTTTGAAAGCAGTTCCGCTTCTGTTTGTTTTACGTCTCCACCTATAGCACTAGCAACTTCTCCAGCTGCTTTAGTTAAGCTATCCTCTGCAAAATTTTAAATATTAAAAGAAAATTAATATAACACCTGACAAAATATATGAGCAATGTAACATCAGACATCTTATTCCTGTTATACTATGGCCAGGTGTTGTGATTTTTATGTTTAGATGAGTCCTCGGGAACATTACTTGTTTTGGATAAAAAGTACCCTATGTCCTTTTCATGATGATCGGTTGAATAGTTAAGGCGTGAAAAGGTAACGGGCAGGCAAACAGATGGTTACTTTCACATTTATCATATTTATATAGATTATTTAAAGCATAAGAACATTGCAAATATAACTAAGTAATGATATTTTAGTTAGTATATAAATATTTAGAATAAAATAATATTATGACAGAAAACTAATTACATTTTTGAAAATATATTGTCAATATTTGATGTTAAATATTGTAAATAATGTTTTCTAATTAAAATAATGCCTGGTGTTTGTGGACCATGAGAAGGCCTTTGATTTAATTGAAACATAGCCAGTACTCGAGTTGGTTCAAGTACAGGAGCAGAGCATACAGTCAATTCCATTGCGAAAAGGTAAAAAAAGGGAAATGTAATGTCTCCGAATTTGTTCGTTGCCGCTTTGGAAGATTCATTTAAACTTTGTAAAAACTATTAAACAATGTTACCTATTTTCTCTATTTTAACTTCAATTTCATCGGCTTTGGGCTTTCGTTGTCTGACATTTGGCGCGGTTGCAAATTTCTGCCTATATTCGCTTTCGCTTATTTTAGGGTCTGCCATCATACTTTTAAGCAAACTTTGAATTTTCTCTACATTGGATTCCTTCTGTTTTCCATCCTTTTGCTGGTTAGTTACCTCGGGCGTTTTCCCATCGTTTTCTGTAGACTTATCGGACAAGCATCTAGTAATAAATCTTAAATTTCTATTGAAGCCAATCCTGAAATAATTTAATTAGTTTATTATAAATATTGTTCAAAACAATATTTACATATATTTTTCATTAAAAACGGATACCTACCTGTGTAACATGATGTTTCTGAAGTGGGTATCCTTGATTAATTGCTTCTTAAAATGTCTAATTATTTGATTTACATTGAAGCTTTGTTTTGAATTCGTAGTTTTTTGGGACTTTGAATTGAAGAGCTAAAATAACATATCAATTTGAGGTTATCGCACTGTTTCGTTTCGTTTTACGGAATCTTGTATGACAGTTTGAGTTAAGTAAGTTATAAAACTACACACAGACTATAGTGTTTTCATTGTATGATGATATGCGTGACAGTTCGTAACTGATAATTTTAGTGATGCAACTTAACGACATTTAATCGATTGTTTGAAAATATCGAATCAGTTGTCAAAGCCATAGAAAAATAACTAAAGCATAGAAATCCTACTAAAATAGCGACAAAGTTACATCAGTTCATACTGTATTCACTTATGGCATTGAAAATGAGTTAGAAAGAGATACATATGCAGTAGTATATTCGTAATGTAGAAGGTTGTCACTAGACAAATGTCAAACGGATGTAATTGGATGTATTTTAATACAACCAAATTAAATATTTTGTCGTTGTTCCGTTGCTGGTGTCGTTACGTCACTACATAACTTGGTCGCATTATAATGACTGATACTTTTTGTTATGTCTCACTGCTCTCGTCAGTAGGGATGAGCGATATTGATGAAATATCGGAATCGATATTGACATCGATAGCTTAATATCGATGTTTCGATATTATCGTCCACAAAATATCGATAAAAATGTCAAATAACCAATTTGTATGTAGTATTAATTTGCAAATGTAAGTTGAGTCTTTGATTTATAGTGATCAATCATAACCTATTTTAAGACCATTTAGATAGTAGTAGAACAGAATAAATAACAGTACTAGCGTATAGAAGTTGCACTCCTTGGATCTTGAAGAAAACCGACATTTTAAATAACTAAACTTGGCGAACCCGACCACGCGCGATCTAAATTGTGCCTTGAAGCCACACGTTAGCGTATGTTATTCGTCGTCCCGCTGCTTAGTGGTCAATCGGTAGGGCTGCCACAAGTACTAAAAATAAAAAAAACTACCAACATTTTTGTAATACTTACAAAAATTACAGTTAATGTCTGGAGTAGGCAGTGGCTTAACTTCCCATGGAAAAGGGCGTAAATCCATAAATTCGTGGTCAAACAAATTAAAGGTCTGTATTAAAGCTAAAGATGGCCATTTTGAATAGAATTATTTTTTATACTTTTGCTGAGATTTCAATAAATATTATATGTATAAATAATTTTATTAAGACATAAAAATAAATCCATTTTCATTTGTAACAGAACTTATGACTGGACTAGACATGTATGCATACCAAAAATTACAATTAAATAAAAATGAATTATGAAACGCAGAGCACCGAATGTGGTGGCGCGCATTGAGTAAGGTCTATGTCTATGTCTACAATGAACTTTGACATTGATGTAATATGTCGAATTGAATGTATATCGGTAAACAGCAAAAAGGACTAGGTACTCGTTTTGAATTCAAACTATCAAGGGTAAGGGTAACACGATTATTTATATACGTTTTTCTTTCGTCAAAGCTATAACACACTGAGGTGGTAAGTAAATTCAATTTTTTTTTATATTTATTCAAAGATTTGCGAATTTAGTCAGCACAAATTTATTGACGTTATTAGTATTATACACTCCTGTTCACAAAATAACCCCCTGCAAAACGAAAACATAGACGTATCCACGTTAAAAAATATGCCTTTTATAAATTACCAAGTGTGTGTTAATAATTTTTATTTTGTTTAAACACTTTTGCGTGCCTACACTCTATTTCTTTTTGTTGTGGGATCCAGTCTTCTTTCTTTAAATTAAACTCATTTATTTTATTATATACATGCACATATATTAATCCATTTCTTATATACCTTAAAATAAATAACACTATAAAATTCTATCCATTACATATCGTTTCTAAACTTCAACCCATTCTTACTAATTTTTTCTCACAATGACATCTTACATATATTTTTAAAACATTCTTATTTTAAACTCAAACCTATATAAATATATATTGTCAGTATTTATGTTCAAATACATCAACATCCCCTCTGAATCTTAAATACTGGCTATACTACACCAAAATAATCTGACTGACTGTACTATCTATTCACCTATAATATCTATCCATCACATACATTACTCCATACCTATCTTCAAATACATTAACCCAAACACAACACTAATTCCTACAATATACTAACCCCCTAAATATAAAAACATCACCTTCAAATATAAAAACACTAACTCATCATATAAAACACTTATGTTCTCCTCGAACTTCATCTTCATCTTATATGAAGATCATCATCAACAACATCTCTACCTTCAATTGCTTCTCTATATAAAACTCCTCATCTTCATCGTATAAAACATCTCCACCTTCAATTCTTCACTATATAAAACTCCTCTATCTTTAAACTTCAAACCATCTCTTATTTCAACATTTCACCCCACAAATCTATAATCCTTTCTATATTTCTTTCTTCTCACCAACTCTCGATATTGCTTTCTATTAGTCTCCTTCAATACAGCCATCAGTCATCAAATTAAATTTCCTGAATCCTTTCGTAAATAATTTTTATCTTCATCAAATCTTTCAAAATATATATTCCCTTTTCCTTCATATTAAAATTTTCTGTTTAATCATTTTCAAAATCTTTTCAAAATCAATTTTTAATATAAATTTTTCACAAAAATGTCATCGATTGTCAAATCAATAAGTTTTCCAATTTTCGTAGCCATCTTTTAATCTTCCTTTCTTGATATATAATTTTCTATACTTTCTTCATTAAAAACATTTTCTTTCCATAAAATTTCTTCTCTATAATTTACGCAGTGGAAGCGTTCCTGGGTCCATGACCTGTTAAAAATTTTTAAGTTTGTTTAAACACTTTTGCGTGCCTACACTCTATTTCTTTTTGTTGTGGGATCCAGTCTTCTTTCTTTAAATTAAACTCATTTATTTTATTATATACATGCACATATATTAATCCATTTCTTATATACCTTAAAATAAATAACACTATAAAATTCTATCCATTACATCTCGTTTCTAAACTTCAACACATTCTTACTAATTTTTCTCACAATGACATCTTACATATATTTTTAAAACATTCTTATTTTAAACTCAAACCTATATAAATATATATTGCCAGTATTTATGTTCAAATACATCAACAGTGTGTTCATATAAAATGATTTGATTTTGAAACGTCTCCCAATATTCCTTCCTGCTAAGCGCCAGTTTATCTCAGAATAAAAAAACTCTATGTTAACGCGCTTCGTTGTAAGCCTTTTATCAATCGACACAGTTACATCACTAGCATTATGAAAACTAGTGACAACCTATATACTGCTGCATATGCATCTCTTTCTAACACCTTTTCATTGCCATAAGTGAATACAGTATGAACTGATGTAACTTTGTCGCTATTTTAGTAGGGTTTCTATGCTTTAGTTATTTTTCTATAGTCAAAGCAAATGGAATCGAACTACCGATTTTAGATTTTCAGATTTAGAAATAAATTCTAGTAATTAGGAATAAAGGTTACGTTAAATAAATTATATAATACAATGCAGTCTGTTTAAAATATTAATTTATATACTGTCAGAACTCGAAACTTTACAACTCGTATCAGACTCAGAACAAAATTTACTTTTGTTTTATTGTTATTATTAGTCAGCTTTAGTTTTATTATCAAAATACGATGTTTTTAAAAATATATGGAATAGAAAAATATTTGTTAAATCTCCGAATATCCAATGACAAACATAGAGTACTTTCGATATAAGTGAATATCCCTATACTCCGGCCGGCCATTATAAGACTGCTGTTCTGACAGGTGTCAATTCCATACATTTTCTGTATCGTTTATTCGTGAACTTTATGCAATGGACATAAAGAAATGTCAAAAACTATCGTACTATCTATAGTGTCAATCCCTATTGACACAAGTTCCGTTCCACACGTTTGACACTTTTAAAATATATGTTTTTTATTACATTTACCTATTATAATAATAAATTAATAATAAAAGTGATAATTTCTTTTGTGTTTTTCGAATAGATAATTTTTTTTTCATATATGTGTTTGTTTGTCACGCATATCATCATACAGGGAAAATACTATAGACACACCACAGAACACTATATAGTGATATAGAGAGTGATTAGTAACAGTTCACGTTTCTTTACATGCAAATTTTAATACTCGAAAATTTTTTTCTTACATGTGATATTGGATATAATATATAATGCGATATGAACAATATATTTTTGCGTTATAAATGTTTAGAACAGTGTATGTTACTGTTGATTATAGTAATATATATTTAAAACTCAAGCAGTCTCGATCTTTATATTGCTACGAATATTATAACAGCACGTATGTTGTGTGTTCAGTGCGTGAGATGCCAGAGGGATAAAGGAGTGGGTCCTTTATTTTATCAAGATAGGAAGAAAACTTTAACTTTTCTGGTATTGTTTATAACCACCAATTATCACCTACCACAAGAATGGAGTGCTTATTGTCAAATAAAATGATAATTGTGCCGCGCGGGATTATATCTCGTTGATATAGGCATTTATATTTCGGCTTTTCTCGGTATAAATGGTATAATTGTCGTCACGTAAGAAGGCCGCTGAGCTACAACGGAGGGTTGCGCATGGGTCGCGGAGGTGTCGCGCTCACCAATAGCGCGCTCGCCCCCCTGCCATACCGCCAATCACGGAACAGAAAAAAAAATCTATCTATAAATCGCACACTGCACAGGTACATAGCCAGCGGCCTTCTTCTTACGTGACGATAACTGCATCGCATTGGCCGTCTGTTATCAAGAAATTTCCTTCACTTTAAGAATTCAGAATTCGACCTTTTTTTTTTTTTTTTTTTTTTTTTTTTTTTTTTTTTTATTAACGAGGGGGAAAACCTTCCATAGGTACCCGGTTTGTAAAAAACCGGGTTATGTGAGATTTTTACTCACTAAAAACCCCCCCGATTGTCGCCAGCCGTGCCTATCAGGGACCATGGTACCTCCATCCGTATTACCCCGCGATCCCTGTAGCACCATTCTTGTGGAATACCCCGGTGTTATCCCAGCTTTCTGTAAGCCAATCACCGGAACCTCTTTTAGTCGCCTCATACGACAGGCAGAGGATACCGTGTCTGTATTCTAATTGAACCCCAGATCACAGGGTGCTAGGGCGGTTTCCACTACCTCCTCTTTGACGTCTGCGTCTTGCAGGGTCAGCCCTCTCTCGATTCCGTTCAGCGGCCTCCTTCTGGAGAAGTACCGTCTCACAGAAAGTTGCCACTGCTCTCCACGATGATTCTTTTCTGATCATAGCCGCCATAACTTCTGGGAGTGATAAGTTCACTCCAATTTCGTCGATTATGACTTGCCGCTGAAGGTGCCACGCGGGGCACCTTTCGAGCGTGTGCTGGGCAGAATCATGATCAGCTTCACAGTGGTGGCATTGGGTTGTTGCTTCGCGTCCAATTTTATACAGGAAGTCACCAAAGCAGCCGTGTCCGGTGAACATCTGTGTCATTCGATACGTAACACATCCATGTTGTCTGTTAAGCCACTGCTCGAAGACAGGGAGAATGGCTTGAACTACGCGCTTTTGCGAGCACCGCTCCTCCTCAAGACGCCCGCGCCATGTCTGTAATGCACGTTGTCTCTCTTCTCGCCGTATCTCCGCTACCATACCACTTGGGATGCATTCATCTCCCAGGCGAATAGGGCGTACTCTCATGAAAATTCTGGCATCCATGTCCGCCAGAATATCCAAGGGCGGAAAGCGCGCCAGTAAAGTTGCCGCCTCGAAAGACACCGTACGATATCCCCGGATAACTCGAATGGCCATCTTTCGCTGCAAAGCAAGAAGTTTTGTTTTGCAGCGCCGCACCCCCTGTAATCTATTTGACCATACTGGCGCACCATAAAGAACCATTGATCTCACGATACCTGCGTAGAGACGACGGACGTGCTCCCTTGGTCCTCCGAGATTGGGCAAAATTCGGTGCATTGCTCCAGCCACCCCCTCGATCCGAGGAATGAGACGTCCAAAATGCTCTTCAAAACTCCATCGGCCGTCTAGAGTGAGTCCGAGATATTTAATGTAGCGACTCACACGAACGCGCGCATTACCTACACTAATTACAGAATCTGGCGGTTGTCTACCTCGCGGTAGTTTATAAAACCATAACGCCTCAGTCTTATGTGGCGCTACCTGAAGGCCCAGCTCTTCGATCTTCGGGACTATCATTGCTGTACCGAGTTCAGCGAGCTTGATTGTGGCTTCAAATGTGATCCCGCTTGCGACCACTAAGGTATCGTCAGCATAACAGACGACACTCAACTCCTTTGGAAGTCTTACGCGAAGAACTGCGTCGTACGCCAAATTCCACAGTAGTGGCCCCAAAACTGACCCCTGTGGAACATCACAGCTGACCTTGCGACGATGTGAACCATCTTGCGCCGTGTACAGGATATATCGTTCGCTCAGGTATGCTCCGATAATCCCCTGTAGATATATAGGCACTCGGTGATAGATGAGAGCTTCTCTGACCGCTTTCCAAGGCAGTGAGTTAAATGCGTTAACAATATCCAGACTAACTGCCAATGCAACCTTACCCTGGGATATCGCTTGCTCTGACAGGGAGCGCACCATCAATATAGCATCCACTGTTGATCGCCCCGAGCGGAATCCATATTGACTTGGGGACAGATCGGAGCCGGAGTGCGAGAGATGTTGCTTGAGACGACACGCCAGGATCCTTTCGAAAAGTTTGCTGATCTCGTTTAGAAGACATATGGGTCTATACGCCGAAGGAGACTCGACTGCCCGACCCTCCTTTCTCAGAAGAACCATGGCTGCTTCTTTCCAGATTGCGGGAAATGTGCTCGTACGCAAGCAGTTGTTGAACATTTTCCGCACTCTTTCACCCAAAGCACACAGAGCCAATGCCCAGGCTCGACCCGGAATGCCATCGGGGCCCGGTGCTGTGTTTCGCGAACTCAGGTAGTTGGTCTCTCTTTTTAATTCCTGCTCTGTCACTTCCAGATCGTCACACCAATCCCACGAAGAGATCGAGTAGGTAGAGGGGTTTTCGTGAACCTTTGGAAAAAGAACATCTACTACACTCTCCACTAAACTCGGGTTCATGGTTACGGTCAGTGGAGGGACCCGAGGCCGTAATTTTCCCAAAACGGTTTTGTACGGACGTCCCCATGGATCTCTATCCAATCCGTCGAGAAGTGCACTCCAACATTTTGCTTTTGACTGATCAATGGCGATATGGAGTGATTTTCGAGCCATTTTGTACTCTTCATATGCCATAGCTGTCTCCTCAGTGGATGATCGTTTTCTTCTCCGGCATCTTGTATACTTGCGGCGGGCTTGCAAGCAGATAGACCTAGCTCTCGCGATTTCCGTCGTCCACCAGTGCACCCCTTGACCTTTGACGCATTTTAAGCGCGGCATTGCAGTGTTGCAGATTGACGTCATGGCATCTTGGAACCAAGCAGCTTCGCGTTCCGTGTTTGATGAATTTACAAACTCTGGCCATGCCAGTGCATTGGCTGCTGCAACAAAAAGGTCTTTGTTAAGCATTTTGAGAGCCCACCGGCGCGGGCGAAATCCATCTTTCACTTCTCCGGAAATGTGAACACTCCGAGGGACTACATCGAAAACGATGTGGCGGTGGTCTGATAATGTGACTATTTCTTCTGCGACTCGCCATCCAGACAACATACTAGTCGCAGAGGCAGTCGCCCAAGTAAGATCCACAATAGACTCTCCCTGCCATCGCACACATGTGCTCACTGAGCCCTGATTCAGAAGTCGGAGATCCAGACCAGCTGCCCATTCCTGAAGTATTTCTCCCCTACGATCTCCCCTGCGATTGCCCCATGCTTTGGAGTGGGCATTGAAATCACCCAGTACAACCACTGGACGAGAAGACCGTCCGCGAACACAGTCTCCTACCCTATGTAGGTAATTTTCATAGTCGGCGAGTGACACATTGGGGGAAATATAGCAACCCACTATAATCAACAATCCCCACTCTACGACGAGGAAACCGTATCCTTTCTCAAGAAAGGAACATGATGGAGAGCATTCCCCGCCTGGCCAATAAATGGCTACGGAGCCTACCTCATCCTGAAACCATCGAGGATGGACCGGTACTTTGTAGGGCTCCGCAATCACAGCTAAAGCAATCGACCACTCCGCAGCGGTTTGCAGTAGAAGGTTCTGCGCATTGCGACAGTGGTTCAGATTGCATTGAAGGACCTTTAGGTGCGGGAATGTACTATGTCCATTGCCTCCGGTGCTGGTAACAAGACCTGAGCTTCTTTAGCCACTCTATTGCCATTTTGGCACTCTATTGCCATTTTGGTGATGTTTCCTACTATTTTTTGGAGGAGCACACGCTTTACTTCCCAGCCGGTGATTTGACGGAATACCTGGTAGGTCTGAACAGACTGGGCATTTTGGCAGATGTGCCTTGCATGTTTTAGCCGTGTGTCCAGTCTCACCACAAGCATAACATCTGTCGCTCCTATCTACTTCACTCATACATTGTCGACGGACATGTCCCGGCTCAAGGCACTTATAACATTTGAGAGGGCGTTCTTCTAGGACTTCGACCCTCGCTGCCCCCCACCCTACTGTTATATGCCCGACAATTGCAAGTTTTCGTACCGCTGTTATAGGGCAACGGACCCAAACGCTTCCAAGAGTTTTTGGTGCTCTATTGATAGTACCAACATTGATATGTTCCAAGGAACAATCACCTGCCGTTGCCATTGCTTTGGCCACTTCTTGCGAAGTAACCGCATCATCAAGATCTCTCACTCTTATAGTACCTGTCTTGATTGGGCGAGCTATTCGAACGCCGGAATCCGATATTACTTGTCGCATACGTTCCGCTAAATTATCGGCTTTGGCGACACAATCAGGACCAGATACCCTTAGAACTATACCTCCAGTCAAGGTTCGTTTCTGCTTGACAGTCTCGATACCGAACTCAGAGAGTTTTATTCGAGCCCTCACTTTTGTCATAATATCAGCGTATGAGATATTATTTCCCTCCAAGACTGTTATAGTAATAGCGGCGTCCTTGGGTGGCTTCTTTGGTACCTTTTTTCCTTTGGCTGCTCTTTGCACACTTATCGGTACGGTAGCCGCCACCAGCCCATGTTGTGTAAGAGGAGCTTTACGTGGCTTTCTTGCGGCAACAGTTGCCCAGGTTTCGACGGCTGGACGAGAGCAAATCTCTGAAGCTTCCACAGGTGGTGGCTGCGACGAGATTGGAAGTGGAGGCCTCTTCCCCTTCATTTTCTTCCCTCTAGACACCTTTGAGTCTGTCCGGCTCTCCTTTGAAATTGTAGCCGCTTTCGTTATCCCAGGTTTCGGAGCCGTTTTCGACTGCACCCCCTCTTTTTCAATCTCCAATGACGACTCGCTAAACTTCACAACTTGAAGTTCCTTTTTGAGGTCAGCTAGCCTGCTATCCATTAAGGAAACTATTTTTCTCATGAGACTTGAGTCTCTCTTCCTTGATGGTGACTTACAGGTTGCTAGCTCTGGAGATGCCCTATTTGTATCTCGTGTACTTCTTCCCCTTTGTAACCTTAAACGACCCACCTCCTCCGTAAGATTTTGCAGTTCCTCTCTGAAGCTAGACAATTGAGATCGCAAGTCTTCATTTTCTTGTCTCAAAGCATTTGAGTCCGCGATTAAGCGATGCTCCACCACCCCATATGCTGCTTGAATTTGCCTGGCAGATAGTCTCAAGCACTGGGAGTACGATTTTTTTAAGGTGCGAGAAGTATCCGCTATTTTCTCAACAGCTTGCAAACTCCGACCAATATATGTTCCTATTGCTTGGATAGGTTTTGCCTGGATTTCCTGTGCCAGTTCTTCAACCTCGGGGAGAACTATCCTGGATGTGCCGGTTCCCGATGTCACCAACAGACCCAAGAGGTCCTCCTCTGCGTCTTCTTCTCCTGACTGAGACCTTCTCAGTGCTTTTCTCTTTGTATCCCCTTTTTCCTCGCAGACCGAAACCGCGGAACGCTTACGTAAGCGAGACAAAGAAGATGTCGTTGACGCCATGGAATGTGCAGACGCAAGTGACATTACACTGCTGTCACTTTCACCTCCCTCACTCTCCTCCCGCCCAATACGGGTTGTATCGAAAAATACAGCTGAATTATATATAGATTTTCGCAATTTTCGTCCCCCTCGTGTCGATTTTTCCACTGTTGGCTTGGGCGCAGGACAGTTCATGTCTCCATCCAGTATTTTTTGACCCAATCCAGTGGCGTCATGTTTACCCATACTGGGTAAACATGACGCCCCGCTCTCAGTTTCCATATCTTCCCTATCCATTTGCGGCATCAAGTTGGGGAGGGAGTTAGCCTTCAGAGGGCTAGTCTTGCTTCCCGAACCAATTCCAGTATTTTTGAGCGGTGATCTTTTAATAATTTGAGATCTGCCGAATATCATTACCTCCTCTTCACAGCGAAAATTGCCCCCCCCAGAATACGTGGGGCAGCCTGGCTTTTCTGAGCCAGGGAGGGATTTCCCGCCTTTCGGCGACGCACCCTCCTGGGGTAGTTTTTTTGTTTTTTCCGCACTATCATGTTTTTTGTGTCGCTCCTTTGTGGCGAGCGACTTGATCCCCTCCGCTTGGGACTGGTATACCCACCAGCCATTCATCCCATTGGCACGGAGTACCTTAGGATTGGGGCTAGTTTTGGTTCGCGCCGGGTATTTTAATTACCCCGGTACCACCCATATCTGGGAGGCATTCCCCTATCCACCACCCGGGGACGCGCCCGATGGGAGACTAGCAACTCCACACGGGTCAGAATTCGACCTAACGACTGGTTAAATAGACTATGGGTGCTTTCGGTCAGAGACTATGGTACAAACACTCTTTCGGTGATTGGAATAAGCAAATCGCGAACAGATTAAAAAAAATAGTATTTACTTAAATCTCAAAAATTATGGCAATTATGATTACAAAACTGACATTACTAGTAATTAGATCTATTACAAAGCCATAAATACATAATAATGATTTTTGCTACTATTAACGTAAAATAAATATAGGTAATGACTTTTTTTTAAATAGCCTTGCCATTAAGCTTATTTTGATATCAAAAAGTCGTAAAAGCTCTAAACTTCAAACGTATAGAGTTATCTAAAAAATAAACTATCTAATTTATTCATGTTCGGTAATTACTCATTAAATTTCGAATATCTCTAGTTATTTGAAGAGCAAAGTAATTTAGCATAAATACTTAGTTCATGATCAATGAGATTTTTTTTTATATAAAATATACTCGTACTTACACCGAACTGGAAGGTTTTTCCGAACGCTCTGTTCTGTAAAACCTTCTAAATAAGAATTGACTCATCACCGAATTTATATTTTTGTAAATTTCTGTAAATATGACTGCACTAAAATCAATTAATTAATTAGAACACAAAAACTAATTTAATAATAACACCGAAAACCCTATTTTCAAAGATTTTACACTGTTTTAGAACCTTGCGAAGTTGACTTGTGACACGGTGCGTTGTCTTGTTGAAACAAATTTTTTTTCTTTGCTATATGAGGTAGTTTCTTTGCAATTTCTGCCTTCAAACGCTTCAATAACGCTATATAATATTCACTGTTGATGGTATTTCCCTTCTGAAGACAGTCGATGAATAATACACTACGCACATTCCAAAATACTGAGGCCATTGTTAATGTATTTTGAACTTGAATACTGGCTGACTTAAAAAGTTGAAATTAGAATGTTTTAAAAAGCAATATAGAAGATGTCATAGTTATGTTGTATACGAAGAAAATAATATAATTATGTGCACATAATATGGAGCAGAGTGTTTTATTAAATTTGGATCCCAAAATAAAGTGAAGGCATACACAATCTCATACAAAATTCACATAAAAGCCATAACCTTTCCAGCCTATTGTTGTGCTTTCGGGCGCTTTGGACAAGGTTCACCAGTTGCTGTCCACTCAGATAACGATCGTTTTGATTCCGGAGTAAAGTGATGGATCCATGTTTCATCGACGAAATTCCATATCGACATATCGACGAAATTCCGGTTTGTTAGTTTAAACATGCTCAGAATCACAACTCGTTCTTGTTTTTGGTCAACAGTGAGCAAACGCGGCACCCACTTTGAACAGAGCTTACTCATAGTCAAATGCTCATGCAATGTAAAGCCAACAAGCTCTTTGGATATCTTTATGACGTCAGCTAAGTCACGCAACTTCACTTTTCGATAATTCAAAACAATCATTTTGTGGATTTGAAAATAACATAAGTAGCGTACATAACATACTAACTGAAAAAGAGGCGAATGCAATAAAACTAGCGCAATCGATGTTTTTTTTTTTTTTTTTTTTTTTTATTTAAGATGGGTTTGCTCTTGACTAACATCTATCCATGGAATTGTGTTATATGAGCTCGGAAATACAGACGCCGGCAGGTAGTTCCAATCCTTAGCAGTGCGCATCACAAAAGATGTTTTAAAGCGGTCCAAATTAGAGGGATGTGTTAGGCAAGGGACTTTTCAGCCCATGTAATAATTGGTCTGAATATAATTATTTTACATACGAGTTTCATGTGTGACAAGGTTTTCATTCATAGCATCAAAGGTAACTAATCTTCGTCAACGGTAATCAACCGTAATCAACGGTAGTTAGTCTGGTAAAATAAAAAGAAAAATTACAAATTAAAAAAGTTTATTCAATCGAAAAATTACTTAACTGTACATAAGTTCAATAACTAAATACACATAAATTCTTATGACAGTTAATATTATCACTAGAACGTGCTTCTTACAAGTAATTACATAATTTTCAAAATTTAAGCACTAAAGGCGTAATATGACTTTTATTCCTACACGTAATCTGCAATAGTAATTTTATTTAATAACATCGTATCCTTCTTTACATCGTAAATTATTTAAGTAAACAGTATACAAATTGTATCTAAATTAATGACTTGCTATAACTAAAAGTTTAATTCTAATGAGCACCATAAAATACAAATTACGTATTGGTTAGATGTTAAATTGAGACCGGTACTTTTAGGATATTCTTAATTTTAATTTAAAAAAATCCTAAAGTGGACTGTATTGTTAGTTTTTTTAATAGTAAACTTTCTTTGAATTTAGAAGATGGTATCAAGAGTCCTTTAAATATTAAATAAAACGTAGTAAAGTTTATTTGCAAACGTTATTTTGAAAGCTTGCAAAGTTAAGACGAATTAATCAGTCATTCCACTTCGACCAATAACTAGGTTTGAAAACTTATTTATTGCCATAAAAATATTTCTTATAAGTAAAGACTTGAATTTCACATTTTCAACACAGAAATTTATTTCAAACCTAAAGTGAATATGTTTGTCTCGTCTAGAACTAATAAAGCTTATAAATGAAAACATTACTATACTACGTATTACAAATATTTTACTACAGACTGGCGTTCGGAAAATTCTGAAATAATTTTACTTATATTACGCATTCCTAATAACGAACATGTAATATTATTGAGCATTACAAAAATTTCATGACTCAAATAAATTTTTAATAAACTTAACAAAACAATTTGGTACAAAGAGTGGGATACTTCAAATACAAATTAGAGATCATTATCACTTCAATGTCAGAGCAAGAATATTTAATGTACATTGTGCAAGTAGCTTATGCAATAAAAAATAATAATAATCTTCAAAACGCAATATCTTTTAAAACATTCTAACATGTAGGTATAAGGCCCGCAAATTGCTAATGCGTCTAGCCGCCATTTTGGTGACGTAATTTCGTGCCATACTCAGTACTGTTAGCAACACAGGGCGACAGTGCGGCCAGTGTTTTTAGTTGCGGATGACGTCAAGCGAATGTTAATGTGACAAGGTTCCTGGCATTGGCAATTTGAGGTTATTATAAGACGTTATTAAGTAAGTCACTATATATAGGTATTTACTTATTCTATATTAAAAAATAAGATGACATGAAAATCGTTTTCATAAGTATGTGCTGCAAATATGTCAATAATAATAATAAATGCATCAAGGCAGTTATCAAGTATGGCATATTTCTGTCACAGAATATCGTCACGCAAATAATAAAAAAAAAAATGCAATTATCAATTGCATAGACATCACATACAAAATCTTTGTCCCCAACACCTTTTCTCTTTCTTAATGCCATCCATCTATTCTATTTCAAATGTCTTTTAATATACCCCATCCACCTTTTTTCTATTAATTTTCCTGCCCTGATTACAGTAATTTTAATTGCTGTAATTGTCATTTTAGTAATATTTAATTATAACGTATATTTCTAATGCGAGCAACACCTAGTCGCATAATTACTCGAGTATAATTTTAGTTATATTCATATGAGTTGGTTTTTGGTAGATTTTCTGTGCGCTTGCTGCACATAACCAGGAATATTTCGTCGTAGAAAACTTGTTTGCGAACATACATATTATTATAAGTGTTGTGTATCGACTATAGATAAATTATTCTATATTAATTTAACAAAAATTACTGAAAATATGGCTAATAAAAATAACTGTTACAAAAATAACTGTTACAAACCTTAGGCGTGCAGTTGCGGGACGCGCGGGTGAAATTAGATGTTTTTTTTAGCTTTGTGTCCACTCTTAAATCATACGTCCTAAGGAATTTTATTTGAACAGCGTACTTTTTCGATAATATTATTGAAAAGCGATACGTATAAACTTTTCATTAAACAAATGAATATTTAAATACTCGTAATACTTTTTTCATTATTTAATATCGCAAAATGATATGTGATGTTTTCGTAGTAGACTTCAGTTATGGCACACTTAAACTTTTTCGATCAGCCTATTATTACTTCAAAGAAATTTAATTTGCCATAGGGCAAATTAATGTCAAATCTTGAATGCCAACTTTACAAAAGTTTGTTGTGAAGTTCATAGAAGCTTAATTCGAATTTAATTAATCAACGTTTTGTTGCTGATTGTTTTAAAAGGACGGAATCGCGATTGTTCATCGGCGTTTAGAGCTACATAAAATTTAAGATAAACCGTGCCTTGTAAATTTACACAATTTTAACTTAAAAAAAAAAAGAGTTACCTTACTTAACTATTAGAATTCCAAAAGAATTCAATATTGTTAAAAATATATACATTTCAAAGATTACATATACATAATGGTAACCAATCTCTTTATTAACTTCGAACATCTTAAACTAGCTTTCGTTTATTAGATAATAACCTAACAGTAATAAAAGTCATAGACAAACGCAAAAGGAAAATAAAGTGGCGAATTAAACGGGGAATTATTTAATTTTTTAAATTAATATATACTTTTTCCCAATGAAAAAGTTTCATGGGAGTTGCATATTATTCATACAATTCAATTAACCATTAATACTTGTAGAAATTATTCCATTTTCGTCTACTAACATTAACAATATGGCACATATTTAATGGAAGACAAATATTTTCAAAAGATTTACTTTTAAATGCGTAATTTTTACATGTTGTTAACTTCATTCCGTTACTCTCTAACATATTAAGTTATAGGTATATAATTGCAATACCAGGATTATAGATACCGAGTTATGGAAATGCCGGAATCCCATTTGCAGTTTGCAAGATTAATTCTGACGATGCCATTACAATCTTCAATTGGGCTTTTTCTAGTAAATTATGTACTGTTTTGTTCCGTTAATTGTTATAGGTGATAATATATATATATATATATATATATATATATATATCCATAATCTATTACACGTGTCTCGTGATTTCACCCGCCCCGGCTTCGAAGGGTGATGAAAAATAGGGATATCAAATGCTAAAATTAATCCGACTGGTAGTTCCAGAGTTTAAAGCGTTCTTCAACCAAACAAACTTTTTTAAAAATTACAAAGTAACTACCTAAATATTTTATTTAGCGCCATCTACATTGACGTGTTTAAAAAAACTGTGTGTCAGTTCCGACGCACGATCGGAGTTTACTCCGTACGATTGTCTTTGACTATGCAATAGGAAAACAGGGTAAGTTAGGGTACGCGGCTTGTTCATCAAATAGTTCATTTTATGAATATAACGCTTTTATGACACATTTTATGAATATCAGGCTTATAACGCTCTATCGCTTCGTTTCTCAACACAGACCACACTTTTCAACGTTTGCTTTTATAAGCTGTCAGCTATCGCACAGATTTCAAAGTGACAGTGACAGATAACGTAACGCTTTTTTAGGTAACGCTTGTATTAATTTTACTCCTCATAAAATTTCCAAACCGCGGGCTTTATATTAAAAGGAGCCTATTCTTAAGGAGGTAAACTCCAGTAAAACAAATGTTAAGTCTAAGGCTCGAATTACGAGTATATGCGTTCGCGCGACCAAGCGGCCGAGCCGCTCCCTTGTTGAAATTGTATCAAACTGTTCGTTTCGAATTGTATGAGCAGCGGCGCGACAAGTACATTTTCATACAAATTCACAGCGGAGCGGCTCGGCCGCTTGGTCGCGCGGATGCATATATGTATGTACTTTGAGCCTTAAATTAAAGGAATCGATTTGTAAATAGCCTTTTCTAGTTTAAATTAAAATTTAAATAATAATAATAATAAAAAAAACAGTAATAAACAGTGCACATTTGCAAAAAATAAAAAGCCCAACGAAAAGTGTTTAATTAATATGGATTTGATAGATAAGAGTTCGACACATATCCAACAGGTCGGTTTGCAGGCAGTTTAGTGACTACACAGGAGATTGCGGCGCCATTTAAAGCTCTCTGTCATTTGCAGTGTAGCTCATTACAACTAACCGCAACCCGTCATTATATACCGAAGCTTTAAAAAATGTTTTATCTTCTAACGTGGTACTATTTTACGACTTACTTGCGAAGCTTTGCAGGTAACAAATACTCCGCAAGATTGTCAATTTAGTTTAGATTTAATATTACCCACGCTTCATACGAACTTGAGTGAGTTAAATATCACAGCCATACTTAGGAACTAAGTTTCACGAATCCAATATAAGAGAGGCCCGGCTGCAACCAAAGAGTCCTGTTCTGTTCACGTTGCGCTATGCTCACTGTTTCTCCTTCGTGCAAACGAGCCACTGTCTGAACGGAACAAGTTATCTGAAATAGGCACAGACAATTTTCAGTTACAAATTATGATCAGTCATCATAAATTACATAAAAAAATCACTTTTATAAATGTTTGACCCATTGACGAGCCCCTTGGTAGAGTAGTTAAGATGCCTGACTTAACGTTTTGTCTCAGGAGTCCCGAGAGTCGCATATACTAGCTGAGCCCGCAATTTGGTACGCGTGATATTCGGTATAGGACGTAACTTTTTTGTTTGTAAACCGATTGGAATGAAACAAACACTGAATGTTGAGCTTGTTACAATACATCAGTGAAAGCCGCATTAAAATCGGTTAAGCCGTTTCTGTGATTAGCGTGCATAAACGCACAGACAAACAAATAAAAATTCTAAAAACTATTTTTTATTTTTATTTTTATTTTGGAAATTTTTTTTAATGCAACGGATTTATTATATATATAGATTGTTTATTAGTAGTAGACGATTAATTAAGGCTTTATATAGCTCACCTGTGATTGATCAATGCCTCTCTTAGTGGACACGTCTCCGGTGCCACAAGACGAAATCAAGCGAGGAGATTTCGGATTCTTATTGCTCCACACCATGTAGAAGTTGGGAGCGTTACTTATATATTCCAACTGAAATTATTAAATTGCATGTAAGTTATTTGTTAGGTAAAATCCAAGATATTAACCCTTCAAGGCCAAAACTGCCTCCCGTTTGAGAGAAATAATGAATCGTGTCTTATAAAATGGGATTGTACACAGTTTTCTTTAAATAATGTATTTTTTTTTTAATAATGCTTAAATAGCAAGTAGTTAATTTTAAATTCTTGTAATTAATTTAATAAAAAACTAAATAACAAGTTTCAAAATCGCAACACCCAAGGCTCGTTATGATGCTATTATAAATTCAGCAAACTCTGGCTACTTTCCATAACGTATATTGAGAGTAAACGGAGTAAGCAAAAAATGGCTATTTTTTCCGTAATTTTATAAATATTGCTTTTAGTCATGTAAATTATAATCTCTTTTGAATCCAAAAACCTATGCTGCGATCAATAATTACCATTTTTTTTAAACTGTCAAATCTTGTCAAGAAAAATACAACAATAGTTTACGATACCCAAAGTTGAAGCTGAAATGACATAGACTATATCTAAAAAAAATATCACACGATTGACAGCAATTGGGAACCAAGTCATTCCCCTGTAGCCACCAATCGTGGCGAATTCAAGTCATAAATTAGGAAGCCCATTTAGAGGCAGCAATCAACCCCTTGCAGAATACCACATGTGTTGTGTTTCGTTGAGTGAGTAAGGGATATCAGAGCCCTATCCTTTCCTAATTCCTTATCCTTAATTCTACTGTTGTCGGCAGCGCACTTGCAGCCACTGTGGAGTTGCTTGTGTTAAGGACGATGCCAGTCACCTACCATCAAGTGAATCGTAAGCCTTTTTAACGACCTTAAAAAAAAGAAAGGACATAAAAAACCATTCCATGTAGCCGCCAATTTTTTTTTTTTTTTTTTTTTTTATGTCAGGTCGGCAGACAGGCTGACGGTCCACTTGATGGTAGGTGGCTACCGTCGCCTATAACACAAGCAACGCCAAAGCTGCTGCAAGTGCGCTGCCAGGATAGGGGATTAGGAGTGGATAGGGAAATGGGCCCTGGCATCCCTCACTCACTCACCGAAACACAACAGCACACGTAACTGTAACATTAACTGTAACTGTAATTGTAACATTTTTCCCATTTGCCAGTGCCACCGTTTCGCGGTGGTGGCGATCCTTGCGGCAACAAATGGGGAAGACCGAAACAATATTTTTAACGTTACCGTTTTGTATAACAAAGTTTAAAAAGTAATTGAAAAAAACTTACTTGTACATATACTAAGTAAACCCCGCCCTCTTTGACGCTGAAGTAATGTTCTGCGCTTTGATGATTTGAGTGCAGTTGAATTTTGGTCTCACTGTTCTTTGATGATATGTCTTCATCTAGCATCCATGGGCCCACGAAAGCTGAAACAATAAAACAATATACATGTAGTCAACGGTAATTATATATGCGCATAAAAAGGCGGATGCATCTATCCTATCTATATATCGTATAAAAATAACTGATTTATTTATAAAAGTGGAATATTTTACTTTTTCAATTATTACTATGAATAACAGTGACAAACGGGGCCCAATAGTAAGCTATAATATCTTCTTGAATAACATTTCATATAGGTACTTGATTATTTTTTTCAGATTAGCTAACGAGCTCAAGCAATGCTCCCGACGACTGACGACTGTGGGTTCATTACTTCTTATAATTTCAAAAATCTGTAACATTTTAGTGTTTCTATAGAATGGCATTGACATAATCATTCTTCAAAATATGGATATATTAGTGTGTGTTATATTTATTAAAATAAAGTACTTAAATTTTAAAAAATCACTGAGATATACTCTAATGTACTCTAAAATACAGTATTTTATTATTTTTGTCCTACCATATTTTTCGGAAAAACAATTTTTTATCAGTATTAATAAATATATAATAATAATAATTTTTTAGATACAAAATGTGTAGAATAAAAATAATAAAGTATAATATATTAGTAAATATACAATTAATTTTGTATGTTTTTCATCTATAGCTACATATCTATATATATATAGGTAAAAATGAATCCCCATTTCCCTTGGTCACGGCATCACGCGTGAACGGGTAGACCGCTTTTAATTCGGTTTTCACTAATGGAAAGAGGGATAAACGGGGAATGTTCATATGTATAAAAATTGCACGCCGGGCGAAGCCGGGGGCTGGTCGCTAGTCTTTAATATATAAAAATGAATCCCCATTTCCCTTGGTCACGGCATCACGCGTTATCGGGTAGGCCGATTTTAATGAGATTTTCACTAATGGAAAGAGGGATAAACGGGGAATGTTCATGTATATAAACATTGCACCACGGGCGAAGCCGGGGGCGGGCCGCTAGTATATATCTCTATATATAAAAATGAATCCCCATTTCCATTGGTCACGGCATCACGCGTGAACGGATAGACCGATTTTAATTCAGTTTACACTATTGGAAAGAGGGATAAACGGGGAATATTCTTATATATAAAAATTGCATCCCGGGCGAAGCCGGGGGCGGGTCGCTAGTATTATTATAAAATGAAGTCGCTCTCCGCGTCCGTCTGCTTCCCCGCTAACTACTTCTAAACCACCCTATATATTTTAATACGATTTTCACTAATGGAAAGAGCGATAAACGGGAAAGGGTTGTGTAATAAATAATTTGTAAAAAATCTGCATCCGTGCGAAGCAGCAGGCGGGTCACTTTAGTAGCCAATCTACTCGTACTTCAGTAACAATACAAAGATAGGTAATTATGATAAATATATTATTATAATAATCTGCAATAAGTACTTTACAAATATAAATCAATTGAAGGACCCATATATATATGTAGGTTTCCCAATAAGTGTTTGAGTAACTTCATTACGCTACTACTCGAGATAATCTAATTTAAGTAAAATCGATTTGTAGAACCGCCGTATTGTGTAAAAAGGCAATATTCAGGTATTCCGATCTCCGATTCTCTACATGCCCTTGTCTCGAAGGGAGGGGGGAAAAGCCATTCTTACGTTTTGTAAGTCAAAATGTGCGATTTCTAACATTGAGAGCTAAGCGTTGGGGAAAACAATAATGAGATTCCTGTTTTACATCACATCACATCGCCCGCTCGCTCTCTTTCCTACTTTGTTTTCGTTTAATCATTCTTTCTCTTTTCGCTCGGTTCTATAGAGTATGAGCACAGCGATATTGCGGATATTCGCATCCGCATCCGCAAATGCGGAAATTCCGCATCGATTCAGACATCTCCAACCGCATCCGCAATAAATCAATGCGAATCTTTTGTGGATGTGTATGGAGTTAGTCCTAAATCTGGCATATTTCCCCTAGGATGAATTATAAAATTGTTTCAGTTTTTTAATTTAAATAATAATTCTTCCAATTGATTAATTTATAGAAATTTATTAAAATTATCAATTTCAAGCATTTATTTCTGCATTAAAAATTAAATGTTTTATAAAAATTTCAAACCCGCATTTGCGGATGTGATCCGCATTCGTATATTCCGCGGATGTTAAAAATTATGCATCTGCAACCTGCTATAGAGTAGCAGTGCAATATAACATATTATTATTAAGAATTGCACTATCGAGTGAAAAAAGAATTTTTCAAATTTGTCTGGCAGCTCCAAAAATTAGGGCACTCAAACAAAAAAAATAAAAATTTCGAAAACTTCAATTAGTATAATAGGCTATTTTTATTTCAATTTCCTTATATAATATATGTAAGTATGTAAAGTTGCGTAAATTTATTTCGTAAATAAGTACCTATATAAAAAATACCTATATAGGTAGGTATGCATCAACATTTTATAAAATAATAAAGTCGCTGAGATGTTTGTAAACCTATAAGATGAGATACTATAAAATAAACGGACAGAGGCTGTTCGCTTGGAAATAGCAAATATATAAACTCTACAACTCGGTAGAGTTTATATAGTATTTGGAAATAGTGATAAGCGTGCGAATTTGTTGACAAGGACTAACGTCAGACCGAAAACACAATTTTTACCAAAATGAGCGCAACCTTACCTATGAAATTATTGTTCAATTTTGTAGCTTTTCGGAGATAACCGAACAGATTTAAAATTGAAAGGTTTTTCTTAAATATTCTTTAAAATATGAAAAAATAAAATAAAAGTAGCCGATTAAAACTTTAGTACAGAACTTAAGTTAATAAATAAGCTTAAAAAATTATAATTATAGTTGTCGCTGAAAATTTTCATTACTGTGATACGAAAGCTTTTTTCGGGCAGTAATTTACGAAAAAAATTCTCAGTTTTTTTTTGTGTAATCTGCCCGATTCAGTGTAACAAGTCAAAATTAGACGATAAAAGAAACGCTTTTCGGCTACTAATTCCTCCCCTTAAATAGCAAAAAATTTTGCATCCGCGCGAATCCTATGGCGAGTATATTAATATAGTCCATATTATTGAAGGTATTATACTAACTAAAAATATTATAAAATAGGTTAGAGACACAGTAATGTTCTTTAAAGCCCACAATTGACACCAACATTAATGTGGTTTATGGTTTGGTACATCAATAAAGAATGCATGTATCTAAATAAAATTGTAACACATCTTTCTTTGGCTTGTAGTGAGTGAGTCGAACGGTTCGACTTGAACCATGTGCGAGGACATAGAATCCTAATGACCTAATTTGTAATATTATTTTAAAATACACTTAGGCATTTAAAATTGAATTGGGGTAAGGATATACTCGTGCATTGTGATAATGTATATTATAATGCGTATTTAAACGATATATGTATGATAAAAAGCAAAATCTATTAGTTATCAGTATTATGTCTAAATACACACATAGGTACCTATATATTTTCCTACTAGTTTTTGCTTACGTCTTCGTCTGCGTATCCTTATAATTTGTAGCCTATTGTTATTCTGATGTATAAAATGGAAAAATTTATATAAAACTAGCTGACCCTGCAGACTTTGTCCTGCCTGAACCGGAAAATAATTATCTAACCCGATTGTGGCGCCACCTATCGGGTCCAATTTTATTTTCTAACCATATGTCAAAATGACGCGACATTTCACGTCAAAGAACGACGGTAATTTTTTTAAATATTATTCATACAAAAATCCTAAAATCGCGATTAAAAAATGGGGGTAGGAGGGTGAAAAATACTTTACGACCTATTCTCATACCTACTAAATATACACACAAAATTTCATAAGAATCGATCAAGCCGTTTCGGAGGAGTTTTGTTACAAACACTGTGACACGAGAATTTTATATATCCTCAATTCCCTTGGTCACGGCATCACGCGTGAACGGGTAGACAGATTTTAATTCGGTTTACACTAACGGAAAGAGGGATAACGGGGAATGTTCATATATATAAAAATTGCACGCCGGGCGAAGCCGGGGGCGGGTCGCTAGTTAAATATAAAATTGCTGTAAGTTTTCATCAAAATGCCTACAGTAGTTTTTGGATGAAAGAGTAACAATCATCTCTCTTTCATCTCTCCGTATCATCTCAGCCGTAGGTCAATTAGGGCTGGACAAAGGCCTCACCTCTAATTTTGCAAAAGGACCGATCAAAAGCAGCCTGGATCCAACGTCGACCAGCGGATCAATTCGTCTGTCCACATTGTGGGTAGACGTCCTATGCTGCGCTTGATGGTCCGTGCTCTCCACTCGAGAACCTTCCGACACCAGCGGCAGTCGGCTCTCCGTACTATGTGTTCTGACCATAAGGCACTATGCCACTTTAACTTACTAATCCGCTGGGTTATACAAATACAATACAAATAATTTTATTTCATCAACTTAGCCTAGGTACAAATTTACATTTTGGGGGCACTTCTAGTAATTTTTTATAAGAATACTTGTATCAGGGAACACCGCTCCTCCAACTTATGACGTTATGTCGCTAACTTTTGTTCGTCTACGAATCTCCTCATTCTCGATTCGATCTTACAGTGTAACCCCGAGCATAGCGCTCTCCATAACTCGTTGATCGACGTTGAGCTTTCTTACGAGGCCCATTTTTAACACTAAATAGTTACTAAAATATTCATCACTAAATAGTTCCTGAAATATTTCACATATTTTAAAAATCCATTTTGTCTACGAATTTAAATACAGATAAAATGCTGAAGGCTATTAAAAGTAATTATCTTAATCTTAAAGTTTTCTTTATGTTATCACACAAAATAATAATTAAAAACATATGATAATTGCAAGGACAATTTGATTATTTAATTTTATCTATAGGTATCTGTCACTTTTGTTATTAAACAACTTTAGATCACAGCTTATCTACAAGATTAGAAAATGCATAGGTATACCTACTGTCTAACTCAACACAAAAACCTATTTTCAGAAATAGCAGGCATATGCTATATTCTAACTAATGGTTTGTTTAACTACTCAACCGATAATCATTAAATTTTGCATACACGTTGTCAGCACTACAGAAAGGGAAAATAAAGTACCTACTATTCTTCAGAGATTGATAAGTAAATAAAAAAAATATTAACTCCTTAGAAAAATTAATAAGTGTGTTTATAATGTTACCTTTCTAAGGGACGCGAAAAAGGCGCGAGCATTATTTAATACTATGTAGTAATAGATAAAGATAAGCCGTCTTACTACAAAAGATTAAATAAGCACTGTCTAAACACGTGCTTACGTAGACAATGTATAACTATTTAAACATTGTTAGGCGAGCGCTTAAAATGTCCTTACCACAAAACCTTGTTTAGCGCTTGTTTTTGTAGATAGTGTTAAAGTACGAGAATGATATTGCATTATGGCAACCCTGACAAACATTCATTCAGTCACTCGCCATGAATTCATGTCGTTTTCATTTTACACAGATTTTGGTTTTCACAAGCTATTATTACGGACTATAGTAAGTAAATTATCAAATTGGAATAAGGCACAAATTACAACAAAAACGTTAGATTGTTTATAAAATTTTGTTATATCAAAAAACATTGCGCTTAATGGAACGTAACTGACACGGGCGTAATTGTCAAATGTCAAGTTGGATTTGTTAATTTAATATTCTTATTTTCATAAATTCCAATTATTATTATTATTAACATGGATAAAAAACAAACGTGAGCGCGGCGTTGCGTCATCGTAATATTCGAATGGATTAATTCGCTCGCGATGTATCCTATCTCACAAAATTATATATCCTTATAAATAATTCATATCCTCCATACGTAATCAATTAAATTTAAAATACCCATAGTCATTTCAAAAATCAAAAGAAATCTTTAATATTACGCAAAACGATTACAAATTTGACAGCACGTCCAAGGAGAAGCCGCTAACTAGATAAACACTTGTTAATCAAGCATCTGGCGGTATTTAAATTTAAATAATGCTCAAGCATTGTCTAACCCTAAACAATGCCTAGACACTCTTTTGTAGTAAAGTTTTATTTAACCACGTGTACAAAGCCTGTTTAAAGTATGTTTAATGTTTTTGTAGTAAGACGGAACGAGTTTGTTTGAACGCGCTAACCTCTGGTACTGCCGGGGACAATTTGAAAAAGTCATTTTACATTAGATAATCTAATTATTGAGGAAGATTATAGGCTATTTTATATCATGCTACGGTGTTTTAAAGGACGAGCAAAAATAAATACGTGAGGAATAGGCGCTGATATGCGGTGGGTCGATGCCAAAGTTCGGCCTCCTGGCTAGAACCATACCATTACCACAATAAAGTAAAAAAAAGCACTTGAAATTAACTGAAAGAATATATTTTATTTTTCACGTGATTCATTTTTGCGGTCTTTCGCGTCTTACTAACAGTAGTTACAGGGCACACTGCGTTTCGCAGTCATATGGGCAGCCCGTCTGGCGGCAGTAACCAACCCCTTATAGAAGATCACCGCGAAATAACAGAGGATTCCAGAGCAGATTTTCCTAACCCTTCCCAATCCCATATCCTTAATCCTACTATGGTCGGCAGCGCACTTGCAGCAACTGTGGCATTGCTTGTGCTATGGGCGACGCGACGGTAGCCACTTACCATCAAGTGGAACGTCAAGCACACAAGCACAAGCATAACATAACACAAGCAACGCCATAGAAGCAAGTGCTCTGCCGACCATAGTAGGATTAAGGATAAGTGATTGGGAAGGAATAGGAAAAAGGGCTCTAACGCACATGTTGTTATTTCACGGTGGTCTTCTGTATGAGGTTGGTTACTGCCGCCAGACGGGCTGCCCAAATGACTGCGAAACAGTCACTGCCCTGCCACTACTTTTAAGATCCGGACCAGAACCAACTTAGAAAAGTTCATTTCCAAGGTTCCGGTAATAGAACCCGGTACCCCTGGGACAGAGAGTAAGGCAAGCACTCTAACCACTCATACAAAGGGTTCGTCATATTTTTTTAATTTTTTTAATTAACCTGGCGTTCGTTAATTTTGATACAAACTAGGGAATTGCTGACCACAATTCAAACTTTTAAGTGCATTACTTTGTACATAGTCAACAAACAATGATAAGTTTACGTCATTCCTTATTATGGTTTTGCCCGAAAGATTTTCCTTCGCATCCTCAATATACATATTTATGCATTTATCAATAAATGTTGGTCATTTTTAAATTACTGTGTCGTTTTCTTTGGTGTAATTTAGTCGTAATTGTGGTCATATATACCTGTTAGTTTCTTTATTATAGTTGTTGTTACTACGTAAGGGTAGATAAAAAGATATTTATTTTTGAACAGTGTGGTTAAATATTCATAAATATGTCTCTCGATAATAACCCCCACAAAAAGTCCCGGCGTCAAATTTTACTTACATAATAGATGAATATCTTTAGTCTTTATTTTTAAAAAAATCTACAGCACTTGACATTGTACAAAACTAGCGAGCAGCCCCGGCTTTGCACGGAAGCAATTTTTTTCTGCAAATCTGTGGAATCTGTGGAAACAAGACATATTTCAATTTGGGCCTTCTTTTCACGATAGCTGCAATTTTTGAGCGGCGAAACTGCACAGTAATGTAATTGATAGAACGAAGCTAATAAATGCAAAAAAGAGACATGGTATCCATTTTACTCGCAGCTTTGATAAATCCAATTTTCACCTCTTTAATTTATAAGTAAAATTAATATTTTGTGCCTTTAGTTGTATAAAAGAATTAGAACGTCGGTGCATCGTAACAGAGTTGATAATCGCTATTAATGGTCTCAAAAACTTTTTAAACAGAACAAAGACGTGGACGGGCGGAGCATTAAATTTTTTTTACGTAGTTGCAGACTATAAAATAGTATGAATATTGATATCAAATTAGTCTTTAATCGTATAGCAAAGTCAAATTGTTGATAAACCATTATCATTTGCCGAACATTGACATACTAAATATAGATAGTACTTAATATAGATAATATAATATTAGAAAAATATGATGGAATTAATTTCATGTTCTTATTAGCTAAAGCAAGTTTTTTATAGTAAAGGTTTTCAGACAGGCTGACGGTCCACTTGATGGTAGGTGGCTACCGTCGTCTATTTAATACAAGATACGTCACAGGTGCTGCATGTGTGCTGTCAACTTTATAATGATTAAAAGGGATTAGGAGGGGATAGGAAATGGGGTCTGGCATTCCTTATTCACTGCGGAAACACAACTCTTAAAGGGGGTGCCTAATTGAAGCCGCGTGCCTCTACTATAAATTTCTTTATAATAAATTCTACTACAACTTTAATAGATTAGAAATAGAATCTTAACTCTGTCTAATCTAAGAGGTCAAGTGTAAGTTAATTTAAGCTTTTAAATTCATTTATAGACTCAACTTATTTACTTGTCACTCTGCAGTTTAAATGTCCAAGAAACGGCTCCGGATGTATGAACGTGTTCGATAACAGAGCTATAAAAATAGTTACGTGACCAAAACTAAAACTGTAAGACTACACAATAGGCATTTCTTAAGTATAGGTCATTTAAACTGAACAATTACTTAGTTAGAACGCAGTTAAATAAATCTTATGTTGAAACATTTATTAACTTCACACTCGTAAAGTTAATTTAATTTGGTTCAATTTGGATAGAAATTGTCATTTATTGATTACAACTTATTTAAATATGTTATTTAAAATATATGATGCATTTTTTAATTAATAATCCAATATATTTATAAATTGTATATCATATCAAGCTTGATTCCCTCGGGGTTCCAAATATGCTGGCTGCATTACCTGGTTATATAGCAAGGCTAATTTACTAACTTAATAACAGCTCTAGAGTATTATGTATAAAGAAGAGTTCATTGTTAGTTCTAACTCTTTATCTATCTATCTGCTCAATTTCTTTTATGTATCGCATATCTGTGGAATACGTGGAAGACACTTTTGAAATATAGGTCGGGGAATAAGTTTCTTCGCATTTTATATGAAAACATTTTATTTACATTTAACTACAGTATATATGTGCCATTTTATTCGATGACTTTTTGCCATCTTGTAAGTGGTGACACGAGCCCGTTGCTTTTTTTTGGGACTTCTGATCAAAAAAACGGGACAAGTAGTTTTGGCAGTCCTCTCTTGATGTTAACCTGACACTGCCTAAATAATTCTGAAGAGACCGAAACAGATGAAAATCTGAAGGTGCAAGGTCAGTGCTATATGGTGGATGCATTAACACCTCCCAGCCAAACTCAATTTTTGCCGAGTGGCTAAAGGTGTGTGTGATCTAGCGTTGTCGTGATGAAAGGCCACACCCTTTTTATTGATTAATTCCGGCCGTTTTCTCTCTACTTCTTGCTTTAATCTCATCAGTTGTTGGTAATAGGAAATCGAATCGATCGTTCTGCCCGGAGGTAAAAGCTCATAATGAACAATGCCCTTCCAATCTCATCATAAACACAGCATCACCCTATTGCGAGTTAACCCGGGTTTTGGCACAGTCTGACCAGCACAGTGAAGCCTAACCGACCTTTAACCACGACCTTTTTGCGCGTTCGTGTCGTACGTGATCCGCTTTTCATCCACAGTTATCAATCTCTTCAGAAACGGTTCGGTTTCACTACGTCTCAATAAAGAATCGCAAATGAGTACACGATTCATAAGGTTTTTTCAGTGAGCTCGTGTGGCACCCAAATGTCGAGTTTTTTTGCGTACCCAGTTTTTTTGAAATGGGTCAAAACTGCTTTGTGGTCAATTCCCAGTTCTTCAGCTATATCGTAACTACTGACATGCCGATCTTTCTCCACTTTTTAAAAAAATCGTCCATTTTATCCGTGACCAGAGCGAGTAGCATCTTTGACATCAAAATTCCCGACTTTGTGCTACTCTTACTGACACTGCATTAGGTCCATAAACATCACAATTTTTTTTTCGCGGCTTACGTTGCATTTTTTCCTTTTTTGTAATAAAATTTTAAATTTATCGAATTTCTCCATTAGATCCACTCATTTTGACAGAAAGAAAAACAAGTGAAAAATAGTTGGAAAAAAATGTTACTAATTTGTTTATATTTTTTTAAATGTAACCTTTTTAATGTCATTAAAACCAGCCAGACACAAACAGTATAGCCAAAGAGATTTTATTACAAGTTTATACATACCATACCTATGCGAAGACTTTTTCCCCGACCTAATATGTTAATTTTAATTAATTTCACATATACTGTGGCGAGCAGGCCCCAGCTTGAAATTTTCAAAAATTCTTAGCGGATGCTTATATTATAAAATAAAACTATGTTCCAAATTTCAGTTTTCTAGACTTAGTAGTTTTGGCCGCACGTTGATAGTCATCAGGACAAACGATTTTATAAGTACATACATATATAATAAAACAAAATAAAGTCTTTATCACTAAAATACATAAATCGGGTAATCCCAGTAAAACGCCGAGCAACTGAATATTTGAGGCGGCCTGTCTCTACGCTATCCAACACAACAGTTTGTTCTATACTTACACATGACACAACCTTGTGCGTAACAAGAAAAAACAATTAAGCAAAAGAGCATAATAACTTTTATCAACTTTTGAACGTCATTGACGTTATCAACTTTTTCCACCACATAATCTATTTAATTTATTTGTGCCGACTATGTTAGTTTGTCTACCTATACATTATGTATAGTGCCAATATAATTATGCTTTTATGACTACATAAATTTATCTATACATACTAAGAAATAATATTGAAGTGTAGGTATGTTTGTAATGTCAAAATAACAATTTTTTACTAAATATATTATGTATATGTATCAAAGTAGTATCCTATGGAACTTATAAAAAATAGCTTTTTGAATAGCTAAAGAGACGTAGAGGTTTTTAAAATCATTTGCAGAATAATTTCTATACCTTTTTTTTTAAAAAAAAAAGCGCTCAAAATTAAAAACTCTTAGGGAAAATGTTTTAAATTCTAAATATTGTCGAGCAGTCTTTTTAAACTATTATGGTAGGTTCAATTTTGTTAATCATTTTTATTAATTGACAACCTCGGGGTCTTCAAAACTAGGGTAAATGGGCATTTACTGGGTAAGCGTGGTCCCCCTTCGGCCACATCTGCTCCTCACATCAGGTGAGATAGTGGTCAAGCGCTACCTCGATTTCATAAAAAAAAAAAAAAAAAAAAAAAAAAACCTTCTCACTAAAACATCAAAAAATCGGACCCAAGGAGGCCCAATCCCAAAAAAAAAAAAAAAAAAAAGGATTTAAAAAAATTTCTTTAAGTTCAATTATATCTCTATCTATAACGGTGAATTTCGGACACCATATTACTTGATCAAATCCATCGGAAATTACCAGAATAATAACGTCCTTTAATATTCAGTACGACTTTCTCTATAATCTTGTATTATAGCACTCACGGCTTCGCATGGGTGCAATTTTTTTCTGCAAATTGTATATAAAAATCTTTGTCTTTTAACGCTTTCCATAAGTGGAAACCACATCAAAATCCGTTGCGTAGTTTAGGAGGAGTTAGAGAACCTACAGACAGACAGACGTGGGCAGCGACTTTAATTTATACTATGTAAGGATAAGGAAGTCGCTGTCCGCCTCTATATTCTAATATATACATATATAAAATTCTCGTGTTATATTCCAATATATACAGTGTTTGTAACAAAACTCCGAAACGGCTTGATCGATTCTTATGAAATTTTGTGTGTATATTTAGTAGGTATGAGAATAGGTTGTAAAGTATTTTTCACCCTCCTACCCCACCCCCCATTTTTTAATCGCGATTTTAGTATTTTTATATGAACAATATCCAAAAAAAAAATTACATGGTTTGAAAATAAAATTGGAACCGATAGGTGGCGCCACAATCGGGTTATAGAATTATTTTCTGGTTCGGGCAGGACAACGTCTGCTGGGTCAGCTAGTGTTTATATGTTATGTAGATATGTACGGTTTTACATTATATACTAGCTGACCTAGCAGACGTTGTCCTGCCAGAACCCGAAAGTAATTCCGTAAACCGATTGTGGCGCCAAATTTTATTTTCACACCATATGTTAAAGTGACGCGTCACTTCACGTCAATGAACGACGACGGTTAAATTATTTGAATAATCTTCATACAAAAATACTAAAACGAGATTAAAAAATGGGGGGTGAAAAATACTTTACGACCTATTCTCATACCTACCAAATATAAAAAAAAAAAAAATCATAAAAATTGGTCCAGCCGTTTCGGAACAGTTTTGTTACAAACACTGTGACACGAAAATTTTATATATATATTAGAAGATGTACGAATTTTTATTTATATATGTTCCTAGCGGATGTATATGTTACAGTTTTCTCTAATTGAAAGAGCGATAAACGAGAAAGGTTTGCAGATTATAATTTGAAGAAAAAAATTGCATCCGTGCGAAGCCGGGGACATGTCGCTAGTTATAATGTAAATTGCGTATAACTATTAATAAATTTCATAAAATTAATGGCAACACAGGTACTTATACGAATCTCCTTTGTCCTCATTGGCGCGCTTTAGGTGAGAGGAATAACGGATTTATTTCTGTGTAATGGACGGAACAATGATGTGTTCTTTTTTAGATCTGTGAGGCTGCGTCTACTAAGAAATTCAATTTAATATGCAGGTAGATTGTTTTTTACTTTATGCTTTCTTGCAAATTTCTATTTTACTGCCTGTTTCCTTTACAAGAAGTATTCCGAGCTTTAAGATTCACGTACACGACACGTGGTGTACATAGAAATCTCGAATCGCATCCGCAGATTTTGCAGCTGGTACAGTCGATTTCACAAGTTTATACCGTTGTTTTAAGAAAACGATTTAACAATTTGTTAAATTTGTTTTAACAAATCGGTTAAGTCGTTTCTTAGATTAGAGTGTACAAACGCCCAGACAAGAAGATAAAAATTCCAAAAACTATTTTTTTACCTTGGTAACATAAGTACAATGTGTACAAATTATTTAAAAAAAATATTTAATGTACAGACAGACACGGCTCCTTTAGGATTTTATTATATGTATAGATATAAATGAATAAGATGTTGGTAGATATAAATATAGATACCTATAATTATTAATATACTTCATTGCAAGTAACTGATTAGTGTATGGAAATAAAATATTTAAGTATTTGTGTCATTGACTGTACTTGATTTTATATATAATAATAATTAGCTAATAATTCCTGTTCTTGCATTTGCTCTTAATGTCTTTTAAAAATCTTTAATGTAGAATTACATAATATGACAAAAACACATATTTAAATGTAAAACTTAAATTTTTTAAATATATTAAAAAAATTTGTGAATCATGCTAAATTTTAAAAGCCACATTAACTTCTGAATTACATTTAACAGCTCTACCACGGACCAGCTGCTCATAACTGTTAAGGTCCAAAAAGGAATCACATAACAATGTCTGGCCACTTAACTCAGCATGGGAATAATCACTTAGGCTTGCATACATTTTATAGTTACTATTAAAATGTGATTGCATTCCTTAGCATCAACTAAGCTCAACCTTAACACATTGCAATAAGGTTATTGGTGACTTAAAATGAGTAAGCTGTAAGCTGTGTGTGAGCATGGTGTGAGCAATGTAAATATTTAGATGGTCAGTAAGCATCCTGTAACAGAAGCCTAATTACAATATTAATGTTGTTTATTATTACTAATAGTTCTTTCTGAGAGCTATTACTTTGTTGATAACTATTGTTCCTACTAGGTGTTTAACTTCCTTGATATTGTGAATTGTTTTTAGTTAATTTTAAGATAATTAATGGTAACTAATTAAATTATTTATAATATAAATAATGTACAACTTTACATAACATGAAGGCTTAGATTAACTTATTTGAAAAGTATATCTTTTAAATATATTTAGAAAAATATATATTGAATCAAAAATATTGCAATTTTTTATTTAGAATTATTATTTGTGTTTAAGTAAAAATTTTAATTAAAATATTAATTATCATATTCTAAATCAGGATGCCAAATATTATTAGAAAATTAATTAGTTAACTGAGTTTAAAGTACTCACTATTTTTTCCCATGTTGACCTCTTGTTCGGCCCCAGTGAAGTGGATTATGGACAATTCTGAAAAAAAAAAAAATTTATTACATTAGATCTACTATTTTATAATTAGATAGATTCTTGTAATGTTTAAACTTTATTATACGTTTTAATATTCTAATTTTTATGTAATTAAATAAAAATTTGTATTAAAAGTTTTGTCTGCATTTATTATGAAAATATGTAATTAATTACCTCTCTGCAGCATTTGTTTCTGCAACAAGTTATTGATTGGAATATCTATATTGTTAGTTTTCTTGGTAGAGTCAATAAGCAACATGTCTTCACCGAGGTCTTCTACATAATATTTTTTCAAGTTAGGTGACAACGACAGTGAATCTTTGGCGACAGATTCCATTCTTGGCTCCCTCGGGTCTACCCTCTGCTGGGGTTTGGGTGGGCTTTGTCTATCTTGAATATTCTTTTCTAGACTGTACAACAAACTATTCTTTAAGTTCAGCGTTTCTTTCACGGCATCTATTTGTTTTCTCATACTTATTAATTCGTTCCAATAATAAAATGCAATAAAACAACTTACAACGATGCAAATAATACTTAATGCGAAATTTAAAACAAATAGTATCTTGAATTTTTTGAACGACGCTATTGCGAATGTTGTATTTATGTGAACGCCGAGATCGGTGCGTTTATCTAAAAAAATATTAATAATTTCAAATTGAAACACATTAAATTTATTTTAATTAATTTAATAACAAATAAATTTTAATTTAATTATAAATAAATACCTGGATTCAGTTGTATTACGGTCCCATCGTTCTTCTTCTCTTTGATTTTATCTGTATTCAGAAAAATATTGGTCGCACCGGATCTTAGAGGCATTCCCTCGCCAATGTTTATCGTCCTCTCTACGTCCATTGTAAATATTATTGTAGGTACGTACTACGGATGTGTACTACAACTTGTTCTTGATAGAGCAGGCGTCTCCTTTCCTTTGAACAAAGGAAGCGAAGCTCAGCACAGATTATAAGCTCACACCGGACCACCGAAACCGGCTACGATAAGGGATTAATGCTAAAATTAACACCGAAAATAACTGAACATTTTACTTATTAAATACTCGCGGGAGCATGAATTTAATTAAATAAACTATGTTTAAGAACACTTAAAAGTTCAATTGTAAAGTAAACAAAACAAAATAAAGTATGAAAAGTCCACAAAGTTGTGATTCGTTGGTGCGATCCCGTTTGACAGTTAACTCATTGCGAGAGAGCGAGTCGCCCATTGGCGCGCTAAATTTGAACTGCGGGAAACGCACTTCGACTACTGACTGAGCAATGAGCATGAGCAAGGAATGTGTCCGCGATAACTTACTTGTTGATTGTCGGATGGAAGGAAGGCCGATAAACGAATGAATGTGTTGTGTAGGACTTATAACTGTTTGCCGCTGAAAAAATGGTGACATTGTATTTTTCAATGAGTATTTAATAAGGTACCAGTATTTTTAACCATATTATGCTTATAGTATGTACTAGTTGAGCCCGCAACTTCGTACGCGTTGTATTCGGTATAGCGCGTAACTTGTTTGTTTGTAAACCCATTGGAATGAAACAAACACTTAAATGTTACGGGAAGCTTGCTACAAATACATCAGTGAAAACCGCATTCAAATCGGTTAAGCCGTTTCTGAGATTGGCCTGCACAAACGCACAGACAAACAGACAAAAATTTTAAAAACTATTTTCTTTTACCTCGGTAACATAAGTACAACGTGTAAGTACAAATTGTTTTTTTGAAAAAATATTTAATGTACAGACACGGCTCGTTTACGATTTTATAATGTACTGTATAGATAAATCAGTCATAATTAGGTATCTATATTTTTAATAACAGGTAAGTAACATTATAGGTTAAAATAATACTTACATTATCACAGATTTAAATCGTCTTTGGGTTAAATAACTATTTATTTTTAATAATATTATATCTCTTTTTTAATAAAAGTTATTCTTTTGCACGTGTTTAGCTAGCACAATTTTTTCGCGGAATATTTGATATTTTAATACCTATAGAATTAATCAAAATTGTTGAAATAGCTGATTATTTGGAGAAATTGTTATTTATCTCCTAACAACTTCTTAACTAAGTACATATAATATTATAAATGCAAAAGTAAGATTGTTTGTTTGTTTGAGGCTTTCACACGATCTCTGGTTCAACCGATAATAGGTAATGTAATTTTGCGTACACGTTGTCAGCAATACAGAAAAGGACATAGGATACCTCTCATCCAGATTAAAAAGTACCGTTCCGGAAGGACGCCCACGAAGTCCCGAACAAAAGCTCGCTCCTCAGTGCCTCTACAGTCCTGAAGACTAGCCGTCAACTCCCTGAATCGATCTTTGTCAAGAGCCAATACGGAACAGTTGCTCAACCGAGGCAATTCCAGTCCACTCCCGGATGTTTTTCATCCACTACTTCCTCCTTCGCCCAGCGCGTCCCTTATTACCCATCTTGATTTGAAGCAGACATTTTTCGTGTTTAAACACGTGGCCACAATATATAGGTACAAAAACTTGTTGACCAAAATATAATAACGTACAGAAACAAATAAGTAGGTGTGGAGGTGGAACATTTAAACATTATGGTTATTATGCTTAAATAGTTAATTATACTATGCTAAAATGCTATTAAAATACATCTAAGAATCTTAATTATTATAAATACATGTTGCATGTAAGTATTGCACGGAGTAGGTACTTAAACCAAGTCACAAAGAGTCTTTCAAGGGCTAAATAGAGGAACAATAATAAAATGGTTGGCAGCAGGTAAAGAATAGTTCCTTTTACAAATCAGTGTAGAGACATTGTAATAACATGGCGGCGTCACTTAAAATAGAAATTACTTTCGTGGAATTTATTACATTTTGAGAACAACTGCAAACTAATGGCGAAATTGAACAACCTTCGAAAAACAATTGCATTTCAGTACAAAACTTTACTTTACTTGGAGCTTCTAATCTAAACGAACACGCGCGAGCTTTGAATGGCATTTGAAGAATTTAACACTGATGCTATTTTAGCTATAGCCAGCAGCTGTGCTTGTGGTGCGAATTTAACAACTTGTCTATTTATAAACTTTACTTTGCATGCAAGTGAATGTTTTAGATAACTTATCTGTACGTAGATATATGGTATTTCTGTTTTAGACAATAATATTTGATTAGAATAAAAATTAGGTTAAAACATTTTTCATAACAGGAAGTTTATAATTTGGAAAATATAATTGCTAATCATGTATTAAATTTTATACAAAATTATACATATAAAATGAGAAGTATTCGTGCCGTTGGTCGGGCACCAATTGTATAGATCTTATTTTATGGATTTTCTGTTGATTAAGAAAATCAACAGTGGATATCCTACGGATCTTAGCCGTAGGATATCCACTGCAGGACATTCGTCCCCTCATAATTTTCCAACAGGACCTGTGAGAAGCAGTAAGGATCCAGCCTCGACTCGCGGCCCTTATTAGGTCCTAAATCCACCTTGTAGGTGGTTTCCACTCGAGAACCTTTCCCAGCAGCCGTCAGCTCTCCGTACTGTGTCCCGCTCTTTACCACTCCAGCTTACTAATCTTACAGTTTATGTCGTCTACGGATCTCCTCATTCCTGATTTGATCTCGCAGTGTAACTCCGAGCATACATCTCTTCATAACTCTTTGAGCGACATTGAGCTTTTTTACGAGGCGGCCCGCGCCCCTGTTTAGTACGTGTGCATTTATTAAATATTATAAATAATTTATATCCAAACAAAGAAAGCTATATTTCATCGCAGTAATAACAAGCCTATCATACCGAGAATAAATAATCAATAACTTTTCAAAAATGAAATAATGAAAGAAATTTGAGCACACTATTAGTCATATTTATTGAACATCCTGATTCATGTGCATTGTCTTTTTAACATAATTACTTATACACACTCGTACCTGACGACCTACATTTTTGTTCTCGGGTCTGACGTCAATTTATATAGCAAGTAAGAAATAGTTGCAGATTTAGTAATTATTTTATTTGACACAAGTGACCCGCCTTGGCTTCGCGCGGATGCAATTTTATTTTGAAAATCAATACACAAACTTTCCTCGTTTATTATCGCTCTTTCCATTAGTGAAAACTGTATCAAAATTCGTTGGGAGATTTAGAAAAAGATAGCGGAGCAACAGATTGAGGCAGACGGCGACTTTGTTTAATAATATGTATAAGATATATAATATACGTAGGTATATACATTTTAAAGGAGATTGGCCATTTTTGTACAACCTTATATTTTCTTTTAAAAAAAGATCATTTATTGCAATTTTTATTTGTAAAAACATGTTAATTCCTAACCTAAAAATCTAAAAAATGTTTTTTCAAAGCTAAATATAAAATGCTAGTATTTTTCTGTAACAATTAACACTATTTTCAACAATGTGTTGTCTTTTTTATGTATAGGTCTTCAGACTGCCTGACTAGGTGACACTTGACACTAGGTGGCTACCGTCGTGATCTATACACAATCAACGCGACAGGTGCCGCTGCGCTGCCGATTATACTAGGATTAAGGATAAGGGATTTGAAAGGAAAAAGGAAGTGGGCTCTGGCATCCCTCACTCACCGAAAACCCAACAGCACAAATCCTTGTAAGATTTGTACATTACATGCTATTATTTCACAGTGGTCATCCTTAAGGGGGTGTTTACTGCTCCCAGACGGGCTGCCGAAATGACTGCGAGACGCAGTGTGTGTAGCTACGGCCATTATAAAACTGCCATAGAAAGTGAAAATGATAAGAATTCTACCATCATATTAGTCTCGGTAATAACACAGAATCAAATAAAAACTTTTTGTGGAATGTAGGTTCGAATCGATTTCACGAAAACGCGAATTGAATCTCCCGTTTTCAAGAAATAGCAAGACTGCTATCGTAGAATCACAAAAGAAGTCATCCCTGTTAATCCGACTTTCGTGAAAACACGTACCTACTCCGACATAGAAACAATTTTTTTTACTTGATAGTACTTAATTCCTCACATAACACTAGTAGGTAACACGTATAGGTAAACATTAGTAATGTCAGGGTCCCTGACGTTCATGACTCAGGGAAGATGCAAAAGAGACAAGGTGATGATAGACTCTCGAGTCTCTCGACATCCGAAACTTCTGTTAATTTACCATATTCTTTTGTGAGAGAATGCATTACGGACTGACGATTTACATATCACTGCGGAATGCAGTGTGCCCTACTACTGAACTATACCTTTTTTTTTTTTTTTTTTTGCGTGGGAAAATCTGCGAGCCAGATCCCCACCGACCATGGGGACATCGGTGGGGTATGTGGGACTTCTACCCACTAAAAAACCCACGGTGCTTCCTCGCGCCGTCTATGGGCGGGGGGGTAAGGGATCGTGGAAAACATGCATCTGCCTCCCCCGCCAGACGAGGCCCGCGCACTTGCGGGCTCCACCTCGATTAGGCGCGGAGTTTGATCTCCGCGCCGTGGAGAGACGTGCCGGAAACACACAGCACGTCTTCCATCGTTGCCCGGTGTTGTGATGACGGCGGACAACCCCATGTCCACCGCCCCCGGGCGAAGCGGCACGAGCCGCCCATTCTCACCTCTCGCCTCTCGCAGCGGGCAGTCAGCGAGGGGCTTCACCTCTGAAGCACCCCATTACCTCTTCTCTGCGGCACAACCTACCACAGAGTCGGAGGCCGCTTCCACCTGAAACTCTCGGATAACCCCTGCTCATGTGGCCGCTCATCTCTACGGCATTAAGGGTGGGCGGCCCAAAGGGGGTTTCCATCTGACATTTCCACAGCAATCGCGGCAGCCCGAGAGACGGACTCCACCTCGTGTTGTCGTCGCGGAAGAGTTACTAGGCCGGGTGACGAGGCCGGGTGTTCACTCTTCCGGACGACTGCGAAGGGCGGTTACTAGGCCGGTGGCCCTAACCGGGTCTTCACCACCCCCCACAAGGCCACGATTGCGGTACTCTGCCAGACGGTCCTTCCCTGCCGTAAAGCTCCGTCTTCGCGTGCGTTGCCCGACTACCACTGAGCGACAGAGCCACTGAGAGAATCCGCCCGCTGCGACCCGCGCCGGTCCTCATGCGCAAAACCGAGACCCATACCTCGGTCCGACGAACAAGGACCGGGGGTGCCGTCTCTCACCGGCCCACACCCGCATGAGCCGAGTACGGATCCTCGGCCCAGCGAGCGGTGACCGGCGAAGCTCCAACTGACCGTTGGAGCCTCCCAGCAAACGCTCCGCCACGAGCTCCGATGTTCGGAGTTCGCTCGGAGCCCTCACGGGTGTGCTTTCTTAGTTCCCCAGCGACAATCCGGTCAGCCAAGCGAAGGCCGGTGACCCCACCGACCCCTGCAACCGTCCGGATTGGCGAGGGTTAAGCCCCCCCACCGCGACAAGGTCCCAGCACACCTAGGGGGGGTACTGAACTATACCTACTGAACTAAGAAACGATATTGTATTGAATAAAGAACATGCTACACTAGTCTATGAAAAGTAGAGTAGGCCAACGCTTGACTTTGTTCCATTTTACCGTTATGGAGATGTGTAGGAATTGCATATAATATTTCAGATCAATGTCACTATGACAAGCCACTATACCTAATAACAAGAACTCTTTTTGTTATCTTATATGGATTTAATTTATTTTTAGAAAAAAAAAATGTTAATCTTGAGTTGATAAATAAATCAGGTCATTGATCCATAAGGAAAAAAATGATTTCCTAGGTATATTAGCCAAATAAGTTCTAAGAATCGGGTCATATGTTCTGTCACATGTTTATTGTGAAATAATTGGTACACGTTTGTTTTTATAGTAACCATTTATATACCAAAAGGAATTTTCTCAAACATATATTATTATGCTAACTAAGCTTATTCAATATGATCCTCGCGACTTTGAATACAAACCTTCAACCTGCGCGGTCAGTTGTCTATAGCAGCACGAACGAGGTCTATATCAATATCGGCGCCTGCTTTGATCGAGGATGCCTTGAGTGACTTCAAATCAGAATGAGGCATTGAGCAGACTTTTCTCTCTAAATGTTGCAATATTTTAAAATCCAACGAATTTATTTCCGTGTTGGATGAAGTTAATTTCACGTGACGCCTATGAGTTTTTGCGTGCTTTTCGCTCTATGTTCCTGCGCAGATTCTTGCTGAGATACCCAGTGTCTGTTATTGAACATGATATGAGAAAGAAGTTCCACAGGGTTTGTGAGGACTATATTTTGATATAGGTACAACTGCATTCGTTTTTACGCCCGAATTTGAGACTCCTAGCCAAACCATGAGTGACGATGGAAAATGGCCTCGCTGGACACGGGGCGTACCTACCATATTATTTTGTTTATTTGTAGCTCTCTTCCACACTAAAAATTTTTTTATCCGAAAAAAGAATTTCACGGTGCCTTTTTCCCGCATACCGCTTCAACAAAACGCGGAATCTCTTCAATCTCAGGTCCATTAACATGCATCCAAAAGATTTCTGCTCGAAGCCCAAAGTCTACATTCAACACCTGATTAACCGTGGCTCTGTTTAACCCCATCTGAAGGGCCAATGTTTCTGTTTACGCATGGGATTTCTTTGGATTTTATCAATGCTGAATTTCTAATAGAGTGCGAGGCCACTTCTTTATCTGTCTTCTATACTTGAATCACTTATCTTCAAAATTTTCAGTACTTTGAAAATCTGATTTGACGCAGAACCGCACCTATGCAACGCGAAAACCACAACTTTGTCTTCTTTAAACGTCCACTCCATATTTAAAAATAATTGAAATTCGAATTCAATAATTTCTGTGGCCAGCATGCTAAATTCAAAAGTTTTGATTATGTGACAGAACTTATGACCTGACTGGCTTTTCTTTAGCCTTTTTCATGTAAAAGTCATCAGGCTGGCTCTCAGTAGGTAAAACAGGAATTAGGAGGAAATTGAGAAATGGGCTCTGGCATTCCTCACTCACTCATCGAAACTATAAGTAGGTACACATATGCTGCTATGTCACGGACGTGCCATGAAGAGCATTAATATAATATCAATTTTTTGTATAATATTAATAGCTTATAATTATTGATAAAAGGTTTTAATTTTCTTTAACCGTTACTCGTTTGATTTTTTTTGTAGTTTTTTTTTTTTTTTTTATAAGTTTTATATTTTTTTATAAGTTAAAAAATAAAAGTAAAATAAACATTTCCTTTAGATTTTAATAAAATATTAAATCAACCCAAGGCAAAAAACAAACTAAAAAGATAGAATAAAAAATAAATAAAAAAGGACTCACGGTCCACTTGATGTACTGCAACTTGCAGCCACATGTGCTGCAAGTGCGCTGCCGACTATAATAGGATTATAGGTATAAGCGTATAGACGACGGAAACCATTATTATTGAAATAAGGGTATACGATCTCGTACACTTATCTGACCACTCATCCAACGAGCTCGTCGAAGGTACTTTGTTATTTTGAGAAAGTACCATCACGGTATAAACATTCAAAATTCATAATAATTTTAAGTTAATATCACATATTTTGAGTTCTAAGAACTTTTTGTTACATTACATTTCAAAATATTGACCTATTCGGTTACACTTATACCGCGAATGTAGAGTTTATAGAAAGAACAAGGGATACTCTAATCCAATTTATAACTTGTTTGTTAGCGAATATTTCTTTTAAAATCAAACGTAATTTTACTTTAATAATAATAATAATCTATATCTACAATACATGTTATAAAATTACTCTATTTTGTAACATGTTATTATAGATATAGATTAATATTACTGTCCGCTTCTGTTTCTCCACTAACCTTTTCTGTGTTTTCTAAAACATCCAACGAACGTGTGGGTTAGAGAAGATAGCGGAGAAACAGACAGATGATGGCAATTTTATTCTAAAATATTTTATGTATAGATGTATTATTATTTTAACACAATATATTTTATTATGATCTATACGTTTATCATTATCAGACTCGATTTCCACACTCGACTATACACACATTGTTCTT
Source organism: Bembecia ichneumoniformis (assembly GCA_910589475.2). NCBI lineage: Eukaryota > Metazoa > Arthropoda > Insecta > Lepidoptera > Sesiidae > Bembecia > Bembecia ichneumoniformis. Next base: position 3,875,451 of record OU342520.1, read on the forward strand.
TACACTATCAGGGTCTGCAGTGGATTGCAATTGCAGGCTTTACTTATAGAAGACGATACCGCCTACGATTAAGTATACTACTACCGATGCGTCTACCACACATAATCATATAAAATAATTATTGTTTATGATACTCGTATTTTATAGCGAGAACAAATAATAGCTTTTATTCGATCAAAAGAGAAAATTGAATAATATCTAAGTAAAAACATACTGGTTGGGTTTTTGACGTTAGTAGAAGAATTTATAACTCAGGGAGTGTTTTTCCCGTGTTATTTCGTCATCCGCCCGACACAGGATAATTACTTATAAAAGAAAGTAGGTAATTCAAGTTATAGTGTTCAAAAATCCAGGTAAGTAATTCCGTCTTGTGATAGTGGGTGGGTCTTGAAATGTGGCCATGCGAAGCAATTATAAAAGTGGACTGTATTTATCGTTGGTGGTAAATGTAATCAAAGGACGAGGAAATAAAGGAAAATGTGTCACCTACCTCGTGAATCACCAAGTCCTTGGTCCTCCAGCGGCGAAGACTGCAACGGGCCCGTCACACACGACGGGCAATGAGTCCAGAAGCTCCAGCACTTTACCACTTCAATGATTACATTCGCGGAGCGGGAAGCGTGACCAAATAGATAAACTACAAGCACACTGCCTGATAACATTAGCGGATGAAATAAATTCAAATCTCGCAAGTCGAGATCGGCGGGGCAAGTCTACGTGTGTTATTGTTGCGATGTTTTTCTTAGGCTTGCGGTAGTGACAAACATATGGATAGGTATATGGTGGGAGTGAGACAGCACATACCACAGCGAACTACTATTAATTAATTTAAATTGGCGTCAACAAAATGTTAAATTTTAAAATGTTGAATCGTTTTAAGTAGTGCTAGGCTTAGATCAGGAATGTACAGGGCATACTGCGATTCGCGGTCATTTTGGCAGCCCGTCGGGCGGCATATTAAATGTGAACAATTTAATATAGAACCAATCCACTACATAAAAAGATATACAGTTGAGTAAGTACGCGATACATCTCGTGGCGTTGCGTCGCGCATCATCGCGCTTAGGTCGCGCTGCGTATCACAAAACTGTGGTATCGCGGCACTGTCACGTATCATTGAATTGCGTAACCTCTTCTCAGCAAAAAAGCTCTATATTTCATTGCTATACCTTAAAACTAGCGCACTCTGCCGCCTCTCACAGTGAGCTGATGCCAGAGTGCATTTCTAACTCCTACTCGTAAGGTCGTATGGCAGCGCGGTTGCAGCACCTGTGTTATAGACATTAGACACCTGTGACAGTGTTATAGGCGACAGTAGCCACTTTTTTTTTGACCCGGGGAAATGACGTTACACATACGCACACCGTCTGGGGAAACGGTGCGGTTATGTGGGAATACCCTTCCTCCTTTGAGGGAGGTATACCCACTAAAACCCCGCCGGCGGTCTTCCTCGGCGGTCAGGGTGAGTCCTGGGATCGCATTAGCGCACCAAGTCCCGCCCCCTCTTGGTTACGGGGGACACCTCTTGGGGATGCGATAATTGCATCCCCTCGGAATTACCATCAAGTTGATCGTCAGTCTGTCTGACAACCTCTACATAAAGTTTTGTTAAATTTTAATAAGTTTTATTAATTTAAACAGCATAACTCACTAATAATAAGAGTTGTTTCTAATTTTTCTTGTTACATTCAGGGCCGGTTTTACCTATAGTGCAGGGTGTGCCGTGCACACTGGCGCAGGGTCTTAGGGAACACCTCCATAGTATAGAGCTTGTGTCGCTCGCAGTAACGACCCTCTCAAAGACCTATCCCCATGTTATGACCAACGCCGGGCGTGGTAACAAAACAAGACGCGCCACAAGCGGCCAACAGTTTAAAGCATTTAAAATGTTATAAAACCAAAAATAAGACATATTAAATGAGTTTCAACATACTGATGGAGAGGGTACCAGGATATTGATTGTACACGGGGGCGCTATATAGGTAAGCTGGAGTCGCCTAACATTAGCCCTTTTTATGTAAAAGTTCTATTCACCGAGAGCAGAGGCTTGTGAGACGTAATGTGTTTTATACATATAGAATACAGATAAAAGTAAAACAAAAAATAATAATTAAAAAGTAAACAAATCTATGTAACAAGCGTACATATTTCAGATTTGAAAGTATGTCAAACTGCTTTTCTTTGAAAAATCACGTTACTCATCTACAATAGGGTATTACACCCATTTTTAAAAAGTGTCTCAATTAGATTCTGTAGTGCTAATGAACCACTAAAAAAAACACCAAACTTTTATTCAATCGATAAGTTTAATAAAAATGCATTTAAAATTTACATTTTCAAATTTCGCACGTAATTTGACGAAAACGCTGGAAACCATTTTGCTCTGTGGTCATGACGTCAGTTGGCTGTGTAAACAAATGCGCCGGTAATTGACATGACACTGACTGACACTTTACACAACCGTTTCACGTAAACATGGCGGCTACTATTTCATTGTGTTTAAGAACAGACTAAAAATTCTGAAAACTTTGAATTTAATTTTAAAATTTATTTTGTTATTTTACGAACTAAAACTAACATTTTGCGACTGCTTTTTGCCTAAGCTATCTCAATAATATACTTTTAGATTTTTTTCATATAGACTAAAATATCCTATTGTCAAGAAAATATAGCATAAGAAGCACTGTTTGCCTTTGTAGATTTGTACACAAAGAGTTCATGATTCATAATTACGTATAATGTAATGAGCGAAGTTGATTGAACTTGACTTCGTATTTTTTCTTACGTAGGAAGAATTACCTATTCATATAAAAAATGTTGTCTTAGTCACGTAGGTAGACCTATATCTTACTTTAATTAACGATAAATTGGCTTTCTGAGGCGCTTTAAGTATTTTATTTATTAGTATATATTTATTAGTAAATCTAAAATATAAAATAAATCTTTAAAAAATATGTTTTTGCGTTTCGTGCCCTGGTAGAGATAATTGTAATGGATTTCAAAATGAATGAAAATATAACCATTCTAATTAATTACTCGTATGTGATTCAATGTGATTTTTTTTTATAAATTAAATTAATTTGCGGTTTTTTTTAGAAATAATCGAATTTTGATTGCGCAAGATAACGATCGAGATACAATGTCGTCAACTAAATAAAATTACACCAAGCGCATAATTACGCATGATTATGCCTAAGTTTTAACCGATAAACATGGCTAATTTTACTTTATTTTTTGTGATAAAATTCATTTTTTATTAATATTATTAGAATTTATATATTTGACATTGGTAATAAAATACTACAACTGCAGGGGGGGTCGCGCTAGTGTTACCTATCTTATGCGGAAAAGGTAAGATAGGCATTTAGAGGGAAATAAGAAAATGGGTTAGGGGCAAGATGATGATGAGTTGATTGGGTTCGAACCTTTACACACGCACGGAAACGCAATAGCATTTGTGGTATTATTTGGATACGCTACTTTATAGACTTGGTCCGTGAATCGTCATGAACCATGAACCAGTCACTGGAGCTTAATTCAGCAATGACCTATGAGATTCAGAAAAGTTCAGCTCTTCGGTAAATGTACATACAATGTTTTAAGTTACAGAAAACTTAAAAGAACTTGGTCTACACCTAAGCATTGTGTAAACATAATATATAAATGATTGGTTTTGTTTCAAATCAACACAACGGTTCCTTCACATTGTTGATGTATTTATTTGTTTACTAGCTGAACTCGGCCACGCTTCACTGCGGCTCATACGGCGGCGATGACGGCGCGGCGGCGGCGGCGGGCGGCGTGCGCACGGGGCGCGCGGTACTGGACACTGCTTATACATATATGTATAATACTATTTATCGTAGCGTGATGTTATATAGCCTATAGCCTTCCTTGATAAATGGACTATTCAAAATAAAAAGAATTTTCCAATTCGAACGAGTAGTTCCTGAGATTAGCGCGTTCAAACAAACAAACAAACTCTTCAGCTTTAAAATATTAGTATAGATTAGCTGAAACCGGCCTCGCTTCGCTGCGGTGTGCACGTGGGTTGCGCGGGGTACTGGACACTGCTTATCTAGGTATAATATCTTTTTGATTTTTCCAAAATAAAAGTAGCCTACGTTACTTTTTAAAAGCTATCGGCTAGTGAAAGTCTAGTCAAAATTGGTCCAGCGGTTTTGGACATTAGCCGGACAAACAGATAATATTATATTATATCTGTATAAAATAAATATTAGTTTTTTTTTGTTAAAAGTACCGTAAAAACATTTATTTTGAGATTGCAGACAGACACTTCAATTTTATTTATTAGTATATCTATACTATTATTATTTATTAGTATATCTATCTAGATTAATGTTAATGTTTAACACTAGACATTGAGTTAACGACTGGCTATGGCCTACGGTTTTGTCCGAGCCTAGTGTTTAGTTAAAAAGTAGCCCTTGTGTTTGCTTTCCCAGTCATTAATCGCACATTAATCCTGCATCTAAATAGTTCAATCATCTAGTTCAGAAACTAAATCTTAATTATCTCATGGAAACTTAGTGGGATATTCAGTGCTAATCCAAAACTTGAGCCAAGTATCTTCAAAATCCGTTCAGCGGTTTACCCGTGAATCCTGTGATTGAATAATAAACATCTAAATATATTAAAAATCCATTCAGCCGTTTTTGCGTGATTAAGTGAGAAACATACAAACTGTCGGAATTATAATATCACTAGCGACCCGCCCCCGACTTCACCCGGGATGCAATTTTTATATATATATAAGAACATTCCCCGTTTATCCCTCATTCCATTAGCGAAAACCGAATTAAAATCGGTCCACCCGTTCACGCGTGATGCCGTGACTAAGGGAAATGGGGATTCATTTTTATATTATAGACTAGCGGCCCGCCCCCGGCTTCGCCCGGCGTGCAATTTTTATATACCCTAAAACATTCCCCGCTCATCCCTCTTTTCATTAGTGAAAACCGAATTAAAATCGGTCTACCCGTTCACGCGTGATGCCGTTGACCAAAATGGGAATTCATTTTTATATATAAAGAAGATTAGGATTAGAATTAAGCATATATATATAAATAAATATATAAATTTATATATAATGTAAATACATTAAGTTTTTATATATTACTGTAAATATTTAATTATAAATAAATTAAGCATAATAATTATGTATGATATAAATTAGCATTGAGAGACCACCTTGGCAATTCGCAAAATAAGTTACCCACACCACATAAGCATTATTAGAAGTCTTTACATTGTAAGAAATAGCTACAATCATTTTATAAGATTACTAGCTGACCCAGCAGACGTTGTCCTGCTCGAACCCCAAAATAATTCTGTAACTCGATTGTGGCGCCACCTATCGAGTCCAATTTTATTTTCAAACCATATGTCAAAGTGACGCGACACTTCACGTCAATGAACGTCAGTTACATTATTTGAATATTGTACATACAAAAATCTCGATTAATAAATGGGGTGGGGATAGGAGGGTGAAAAATAGTTTACGTTCTATTCTCAGACCTACTGAGTATACACACAAAATTGCATAAGAATCGGTCAAGCCGTTTCGGAGGCATTTTGTTACAAACACTGTGACACGAGAATTTTATATACTCGTTCATAAAAACACACGGACACAATAAGTAGTACAATACGCACATAAAAGTAATAATTGTAACCGAGCCGTGCCTGTACATTAAAGATTTTTTTAAAAAACAATTTGTACACTTATGCACTAGTGAGGTCAAAAAACAGTTCTTAAATTTTTTGTCTGTTTGTCAAACGGCTTAACCGACTTGAATACTGTTTTCACTCATATATTGCAACAAGCTTCCCATAACATCTAGTGTTTGTTTCATTCCAATCTGTTTACAAACAAAGTGAATCCGGTATTAAAACCGTGGAACAATTGTTTCGACTTGCGAAGGACAAGGAGAGCTTGACTGCCAACCTTCTGTAATGGAGAGGCACAGAAGAAAGAAGAAGAAGAAGAAGAAGAAAATGTGAATCGCTAAACGGAAAACTCGAGAACGGCTGGATCAATTCACCAAATATTCTAAATATTCACCAAATATTCCTAGGACACTAAATAGTCCTAGGAAGGTTCTTAGGAGGAGAAAATATAGAAAAATTGCCTTTCCAACAAACAATTCTTGGGCGGGTCCCTAGTTTCATTAATGAAGATGGAATGTGGCTTCTGAACAAGTAGACAATGACAATTAGCATTTCAACTTGATGAGACAGATATTTCTGATAACCTGATTTGCACAATGATTGTAAGGCATAATTTCGAAAGCGAGAATACATATCCAATCATTGCGAAGTAAATAATAACGGTATGAAGAATGATTGGTGTTTTAGGAATTTGGCACATTTCGAGTAGGTACATTTTTTACGGTTATCCTTTAACAAGTCGGTCAACCGTTACCTACATCTCCTCGGAGCATCTTCGAAAGCGGGCCAGTGAAAGTATTGAATTAAAAATTATATTTTTAGACTACGTGTGTGTATCATTAGACACTCAGACTCAGACAGATTTATTTTGATATGTTCCAAACACAGAGCGAATTGCAATGCAATAAAAAAAAATTTTTTTTAATTGTCTAGTCAATAGCCACAAAGACTCTTCAGATCCGAAAAGGAAATATTACTTTTATTACTGAAATGACCACCACATCTACATATTATTAACTAATTTTAATAGTATTAACTAATTTAGCAAACCAAAACTGAATTTATTTGTGTTATAACGTTCATATACGGATGCAATTTTTTCTTCAAATTATATAAACAATCCTTGCTCGTTTATAGCTCTTTCTTAACGTGAAAACCGAAACAATTTTGGTTTAGAAGCAGTTAGAGGAGAAACAGACAGAGATGGATAAGGAAATACCAAAAGCATAGCAAAATATAATTTTAGTTACACAAACAAAAATAAACAAACACATTTTAACGCTCTTAATTTAGAGTACTTAAAAGAAAGGTACTTAATATACTCGTATGACCATTAATTAATTATTGCATATAACTAAAGCAATAAAGATAAGAACGAGAAACAAAGCATTACTTAAGATTTATTAGTATCTATATCTATATTTTATAAAGTAAGAATTTTTTTTTTTGAAAATTTCAACTTCGCACGAAGCCAGGAGCGGGACGCTAGTTAGGTAAAAAGTTCATCAAATTCGTCACACCAATAATTAGGAAAAATATTATTATGATAAATATAAATATTGTCAAAATTAAAACGACTATTTAATATTGCATATTAATATTTGAGAGTTACTTTTTTAAAACAATTCAAGCTGCCATGAAAAATTAATGGAAATGGGACACCATACGGTTCAATGAGGAAAAGTTTACACGCAAAATTTCACTAGAAAATATTTTAGTTATAGAATCATCATCATATCAGCCGTAGGACGTCCACTGCTGGCTGCTGTCCCCCTAATTTCCCAAAAGGTCTGATCAGAAGCAGCCTGAATCCACCGTCGGCCCTTATCGTCTGTCCACCTTATGGGTGGACGTCCTACGCTGCGGTTGCCGGTCCGCGGCCGGTTCTGCCCACCGCCACTTTAACTTACTAATCCACCGGGTTGTGTCGGTAACTTTCTTTCGTCTACGGATCTCCTCATTCCTTTTACTAATATTTGAAAAAAATTGAGGCGTTTACTAATATTTAATTGTAATTTATAAATTGGAAATGGGAATAGGTATGTACGATGTTAATTCTACTGGCCAAAGTATGAGCCAAAGATGTATTGTATATGCATAAAAGTAAAAAAATAAACGTAAAATGTTTTGATTTGATAGCTATTTATTTTGCAATATCAGCTTACCTAGTTTGCTTGCATTATTATTTAATTTCAATTTAACATTTAAAATGAATCAACTTGTTTATATATCAAGTATATATAAAGTTATATACTTTATATCAAGTAGTGGCAAGGCACACTGCGTTTCGCAGTCATTTGGGCAGCCCGACTGGCGGCAGTAATCACCCCTTTACAGAAGACCACCGTGAAATAACAGCACGCGTGCTGTTGTGTTTCGGTGAGTGAGTAAGGGATGCCAGAGCCCATTTCCTTATCCCCTCCTAATTAATCCCTTATCCTTAATCCTATTGTAGTCGGCAACGCACTTGCAGCTTTGGCGTTGTTTGTGTTATAGGCGACGGTAGCCACCAGCGTTACCAGACGTCCCGATTTTGAAATCAAAATGAAATGTCCCGCGCGGGACAAGCTCAGTCCCGCTTTTCGGAGATTACTCGACGGTAACCCAACATCAAACTGCTTTCCCGAACGCATTTTTCCCCAAATCAATTTAAAATAGTCGGATGCTAGAAATAAATGCTCCGTAAATTTAATGAAAGCAGAATTATTCATCCAGTTCAATCTAGAGCTAACCTGTGCAGAGTTCTTCATCTATACCTATTTAAAAAAAAGGAAACTTTAAAAGAAGCTAAATCTTCACAGAAATATGATTAAGTAATTCTTATAAATAATTCTTACTTATTTATATTATATAATATGTTAATTCTCCTGAAGACTCAACTGTCTAACTATAGGGTAAATGTAGGGTTACCAGATGAAAATTTGAAAAGTCCGGAGAAAAATCCTTATTTTCTTCAAAAAATCCTGAAAATTTATCGCAATTTCAGATTTCTTCTCAAACGTAATTTACAATTTATATTATTATTAAAATGGACTGGTGATCTCGTGGATCATGCTCACGCTTCGCGGGTGGCAGTGATGCTCGCATACCCCACCCCTCGCCGCGCTCCCTCGCTCACTCAGTTCGACTGATAATCTTCATATTGAATCTGTTGTAGGTAATGAATCTGTTCAATTATTTTTCCGTAACACCGTACCTACGCACGGAGGCGTTGAACAATATCAGTGAGTATATAGATGTTAATTAACAGAAACTAAAAATCCTGAGATTTCCAAAATCCCACCTTAATCCTGAGATGAGTGTAAAAATCCTGAGATCTCAGGATTAATCCTGTGATATGGTAACCCTAGGTAAATCAGACATTGTTAAAGTAACGTATTTTCGTTAAAATACATTTTCAATAGCCATTTTTTGCTAACTCTTGTCATGTAAACATAATTTAAAACTCTAATGAAAAGATAAGTATTTATAAACTGCTGTTTATATACGTTTTTTACTATGTCCCGCTTTCGACGAAAAAATCCCGCTTTTTTTACTCAAACAGCTTCAAAATCCCGCTCGGCCAAAAATAAATCTGGCAACGCTGGTAGCCACCTACCATCAAGTGGACCGTCAGCCTGTCTGCCGATCTTAACACCTTTAGGTTTTAAACAAGATGTAATCCTAAACAAACTTTAGGATGACATCTTGTGATTTTACGGCTTCGTAATTTACATCAATTTGTTTTGAAGCCTTGAATTTCTGAAAACAGTTCACAACTTTGGCAATTATCTGTTCGAAACTGAACATTGATATAATTTTCCAATATTACCGGTTGAAAACGGCTTTCATCCAGCTCTATAATATGATATTCAGTACTTAGTTATCCGCCTCCGGCTTCGCACAGGTGCAAGCAAGTGCGCTGCAGACTACAGTATGATTAAGGATAAGGGACTAGGAGATAGGGAAATGGGCTCTGGCATCCCTTACTCACTCACCGAAACACAACAGCACACGTGCTGTTATTTCACGGTGGTCTTCTGTAAGGGGGTGGTTACTGCCGCCAGACGGGCTGCCCAAATGACTAGAACAACGCAGTGTGCCCTGCCACTACTAATTTTTAGTAAAAACTGTATTAGAATCAGTTGGGTGGCGTAGAAGAGTGAGCAGAAGCGAAGGACCATGAAAACGGAAAGAAACAGATAGACTTGGACAGCGACTTTATTTTATAGTACCTATGTACATACCAATTTAGGACTTCACCAGTTATACGGTTTTAGTTTAAAAAGCAGAAAAAATAGTGGTCTATATTCATAATAACAATTTAGAACAAAATTTGTTACGCTTTAACTGAGTTGCTTTTAGTGCTGAGACGCTTTTAGTGAGTTTGTTTGTTACGCTTTAACTACTTAGCCGATCATCAGGAAATTTAGCATAAACCTTAGGGTTATGCAAAATTATGCATTTTTAATTATGAGGTTTTTAATGCTCCCTCGGGAACAGTACTTTTTCTGAATGAAGGTACCCTGTATTTTTTCCTGTGACAACAATATGCAAAATTTTATTATGATCGATAAAGTACTTTCGGAGATTAGTTACGCACATTAAGTTTTTATATTTATAGATAAGTAATAACTTGACTTATTAGTTCCATACTTGAGTTGTGTAATATCTATTAAAACAACTGATGTAATAAAATATTAGCGCGATAAATCGGAATGTGAGTAGTATGTACGTCTATAAAACTCCCAACCGGAATACGAGTATCGGAAGCTTAGTGTATACCTACTTGTTATTTAGGTGTTAGAAAACCGTTTTTTGCGTTGTTTGCATTTCATAGTGTATCGTTTACAGGAATTGACTAAAAGGCTGTTTTTGTTCTCTGATTACAACATGTACAGCCAATAAACGCTGCCTTACACGAGTTCGATATTAAAGAAATGTGCAACTCGACGCCTTTACATACTATGAATCACACGTACGCGTTCAATGAGTAGATACGCACAACAAGTTAATAAACTAATTTGAATCTGCGTTCTTTTACACATTTCTCATTTGATTTTCAAACTTATGGCCTTTTCAATAAGGCATCTAAATGTGGTTTCAATGTGCAACGTTAAAATTGCTTTCTCGATTCGATAGTTTTGAAAACATTCGATAAATTACGACCGATCGATTCCAGGATTAATATTTTTACCGACACTGCATTGTATCGGCGCGCCGCGCTGTCTGGCGATGACTTATTTGTTTAGTAATCGCAAAGTAAGTTTCTATGAACAAATGAATGACATTGGTCAACATTATTGGTCATATGATTCTCTCGCCACTTTTGTTCTTCGAACTGTGCCGTTATAACACACATAACAATTCCACTACAAAGCCCATAACATTCAATGGCGTTCGCACGTCAAAAAATAAAGCAATTGTACACTTAGTAAGCGCTCTTGAATAGAAACAGAAAAAATCTAGAATATGGATATGAAGCGCTCGTATACTGTTCCCTTATTATGCCTACTTATCTATTTTATACAATAATAAAACTAGCTTTGCCCGCAACTTCGTACGCGTGGTATACGGTATAGCGCGTAACTTTTTTCTTTGTAAACCGATTGGAATGAAACAAACACTAAATATTACGGGAAGCTTGCTACAATACATCAGTGAAAATCGCATTCAAATCGGTTAAGCCGTTTCGGAGATTACCACACAGACAAACAGATAAACAGACAATAATTCTAAAAACTATTTTTTTTACCTCGGTAGCATAAGTGCAACGTGTACAAATGTTTTTTTTTTTTTTTGAAAAAGCAAAGTAAAAATGCATACTACAAATTAGTCAAGCATATGCTGCAAGTTATAAGTAAAAGTTCGTTTTTATTCACTCTATCAGAAGCATTTACTAGATGCTAAATCGTTTTAGTAAATACTTTAAGTAAAAGCACTTATGTACTTGTTTATTTATTCACCTAAAGAGCATTTACTTAAATCAGGCTAGTAAAAGCGTACAATTCGTTTTATTCACATGACCTAATAGGTATACTAATATTATAAATAGGTAAAGTTTGTTTGTTTGTATATAGGAAATCTTTCAAAACTACTCATGCGATTAAAAAAAATCTTTCATCAATAGCTGGTTTAGAACTCCCTGTGGGTTTGTATTTCCGAAACGATAAAACCCAAATCTTTTCAAGGTTCGAATGAATAGGCACCTTTTGGGTAAGCTCGCTCTATCGTCCTCATCTTTCCTACACGGTCAAGAATCCTAGATGCAGGTCAAGAAAATAAATATTCAACCCCTGGCAAATGCATAACAGCAATAAAGATGTCAGGCGTTATATTGCATTACATATTTCTTCAGGCGTTATACTTTTAACACGGACGAAGCCACGGGCACCATTTAGCATGAAATAACTTAGATGCAGCATATTAATGACTTATTAATTATTAATTATTTTTTTAAATTGTAATTTTTTTTCTTTAAATGTTTTTTTTTCTCTAAATGTTTCTTATTCTAAAATTATCTGTTTCCGTTTTAAGCGATACCTACTTGTATACAAAATTTTGTAATATGAAGTATGAATCTGTTATTGGCTTTAAGGAAAGAATAATTTTCTATTATAATTATAAGTAATTGAGAGCTGTTGATTCTGTAATAATAATAATAAATAAATAAACTATAATATAATATATATAATACTAGAACTTACTATCTTATATTGAAACAAATATGGGCTCATATGGCTTATTAATTTATTTCTAAATAAACACGTAATTTAAGTAAAGTAAATTTATTTAGTCACGTGTTAATTAATTGTTTTGTCAAGTCAGAGCTATTCACAGAATTTAAACGGCGAAACCAAAATTAGATTAGTGAGAAAGCAAAACATAGCCTTGCATATTGTAACACGTGTTACCCGATATGCGATGATATCACTTCACTAACGCTTAACGGTCGAAGAATTTAATGACTATTTTCCTATGCAACCAACCATTAGTTCGCAATGGGAATGTGAAACGTTTCAGCTGCCCAATTGTACGGGATAATAAACACAATAGCTTCCAATATTTGTATTCCTTTTTAGGCTGTAGGTCGCTCAACATCTGAATCCAAGGTCGCCGCAAAATAGATCAAGGCAATTAATATTGTTCGTGAATTCAGGAACTGATATAAATATGTAATTCTTATGATACAAATTTGAAATGGGTTTGAATTAATATTTTTCTGTACATAATATACATTATCTATAGTGTAAGTAGGTGCTGTAAGAACAAGTAAAAATCATTTACCATCATCGCAATGGCACATATAGACGATGCCCGCTGTTGTATTTTCTCTAACTCCTCCTAAGCCACGCAACGGTTTTCACTTGGAAAGAGCGTTAAACGAGGAAGATTTTATTTGTAGTGGCAAAGCACACTGCGTTTCGCAGTCATTTGGGCAGCCCGTCTGGCGGCAGTAATTCACGGTGGTCTTCTGTAAGGGGGTGGCTCTTAAAGAAGACCACCGTGAAATAACAGCACGTGTGCTGTTGTGTTTCGGTGAGTGAGTAAGAGATGCCAGAGCCCATTTCCCTATTCACTTCTAATCCCTTATCCTTAATCCTACTGCAGTCGGCAGCGCACTTGCAGCAGCTTAGGCGTTGCTTGTGTTATAGGCAACGGTAGCCACCTACCATCAAGTGGACCGTTTAGTTTGTAAGTATTTATGTATTTTTATTTTAAACATTCTTTTATTTTGTTTTTAATTCTTCTACTTATAAGGGCGACTGGCGGCGGGGGGCGCGGCGGCGGCGGGCGGCGCGGGGTCATTGATGAAGGTGGCTACTTTTTCACCGAATAGACCACGCAGTTAATACCAGCGCTGTGCTTTATATGATGGAGGATAAGGGACAATGACTTGGAGGATAGGGAAATAGGAAATAGGTATTCTTTAGTCATGAAACATGTACCAAAGAGTACAGAAGAAAACATAAAACTCATGATGTAAGGTATTTATTATAGTTTACGACTTTTAACTCACTTTAGTACTAGCACTTCATTCAGTTTCGTAACATGAATTAAACTTAACGTTAAAATTATTTTGCTGTATTTTTTAGGAAAGACGCAAGACCAATAAGCATAGACGAAGCATGTTGTTTCTTTAAACAGTACTTAGAACAATCTCAAATGCGATTTGGAGATTTAAGACTATTCAGACCTGATGACAAATACTAGCAATCATTCAACGGATTGCGTCTTTTAATGTCGTATTTACTACAGGCACTCTAGACAGTTTTAGTTTTACATGATTTTGTGCAAGAAATTGCAGGAATGCGTTACGTCACACTTACTTTCATTTATTTATTATAATACAGACCTACCACCGGCTTCACACGCATTCAAACATTCCTCGTTTACTTATATAGTTTCGTAGGCGGCAGTAACTTACAAAAGACCACCGTGACATAACCTGTCGTGTTTTGGTTTCATAACTATTTATCGATCAGGATTAACACACGGCGCAATAATTTTAAGTGAAGCAGTCTGACGGTAGGTTAATAATATTATATAACATAATAAACTGCTTTATTAAACTGCTTTCCAGTTTTATGGGACAATGTAAATATTAGTGTAATTATTTCATGTATAACAAATAAATAAATAAATAAAAAACAAATAAATAAGGACAAGACCTAGAGTGCGAACGCCAAGTGTTTATTAAAATTCCCTGAAAATATAATATAGCATGATTCGTATAGGGGTTTGCTATTAACATTTTAAAAGGAGCATTCCTACCAACCGCAGTGACAGTAAACGTTTTAAGCATTATTTTAAAATAATTGTGTTTATATTAACATTTTAAAGTTAAGTTATAAGTTGTAAGTTAGAATTGACCATGATTTACTTATTACCAAATTGTACAACCTTGGTATAAGGGGGAATCTATTGAGATGGTTTGAGTCTTACATAGCTAAAAGGTCTCAAGCTGTCGTTGTCAACAACTATATATCTAGCTGGGTAGTTGCCCGAGTGGAGTACCACAAGGTTCTCTGCTAGGTCCTTTGCTGTTTAATGTGTTTGTTAATGATATTACTGACTGTTTTCATCATTCTAAGTTACTTTGCTTTGCAGACGATATGAAGATCTTTAGTAGAATCACTTCCATTGAAGATGTTGACAACCTCCAGGCTGATCTACAGCGCTTAGATGATTATTGTCTCGTCCACAGGCTGGCTTTGAATCCCTCAAAATGTTTCTTTATAACATTTTCGCGTAAAAGTATAAATATTCCATCGTATTATAAGTTACAGGGTCAAATTCTTCAATCTCAATCGGGAATGAGAAACTTGGGTGTTTTTCATGATTACAAATTGCATTTCAATTTACATATAGACCAGATTATTTCAAGTGCAACCAAGGCATTGGGGTTTGTAATGCGGAATGCTACTGAGTTTACTAAGGCTAAAAACTTGAAAATTTTATATTGTGCTTTTGTACGAAGTAAACTGGAATATGCATCGCAGATTTAAAATCCCTGTTATCAAATACATATTGATAGACTTGAGAGGGTTCAGAGGAGGTTTGTTAAGATTTACAGATTGTATCAACCTTATAACCCTGTTGAGAAAAGAAGAATGCATCGTTCCGATTATATCAAATATACAAATTATTTGTTTTTAATTTTAAATATGATTTTATTTTTCTAGTCATATCGTCGACAAACTATTTATTGAATTTTGACGAGCTCTCTAATCAATAATTCCACTTACAGTAACTATATATAGGTAATAAAAATATTGTACCAGCATCATACCAGTATATAAATAATTTTTGAGTAAGTGGTTGAATCAGTTAATTAATGTGACTGGTTAGACGTCTAGTCGGTTAGGTTAGTCCAATTGCTAACGTCAAGTTGATCAAGTTGATCAAGTTTGAGTGTTAAAAATAATTCTTCTTCTTAAAGTACCTCTTCTTGACGAGCCCGTTGGATGAGTGGTTGGGGTGCTTGCCTGAATGCTCTGTTCTAGGGTTCCCAGGTTCGATTCCCGGCAGGGTCAACTTTGAAAAATGGACTTTTCAAATTTGGCTCTGGTCTGGATCTGGAAAGTAGTGGCAGGGCACACTGCGTTCCCCAGTCACCTGGGCAGCCCGTCTGGCGGCAGTTACCACCCCCTTACAGAAGACAACCGTGAAATAACAGCACGTGTGCTGTAGTGTTTCGGTGAGTGAGTAAGGGATGCCAGAGCCCATTTCTCCATCCCCTCCTAATCCCTTATCTGTAGACTGTAGTCGGCAGCGCACTTGCAGCAGCTTTGGCATTGCTTGTGTTATAGGCGACGGTAGCCACTTACATCAAGTGGACCGTCGGCCTGTCTGCCGATCTTAACATAAAAAAAACCTCTTCTTTAAGAATTCTCTCTGTCAGATCTGAAAATTTGTGCCCGTGCTGGAACAGATGGAACAGATATTCTGCATTGGAGATTCCGGTCCATTCCCTTACGTAGTCAGGATTTCTTCTGCCTTCCAGGGCACCGTCTCCTTTCTATTTTACCCATCGTTATTTACTGAAGCTCATATCTGTCGCTGCGTAACATATGCCCCAGATATTCAATTTCGCGCCTCTTGACGGTCTGCAACTATTTGTAGGTTCACGGACGTTGGAACACCTTTTGGTTGCTGACTTTCTGGATCTAGCTTATACGGAGCATACGTCGGTCGGTACGTCGGTGTTATTGAAAATTATTACAATTATTATTAATTAGTAGGGCCTGCATTTCCCGTAAACTGGGCAGTCCTTTTGACTGTAGTAAAAATGTATTTACAGAAGACCACCATAAAATAACAGTGTGTGCGTATTGGTGAGTGAAAAAAAGTTAATTAAAAAATTAACATTTTCATTTGTCTGTCTGCTTGTTCATATATATACTTTAAATACCTACTTATACACGGGCAGTTCTTAATATTTACGAGTTCACAAATTTTCTGGGATTCTCATGTGATAGCTACTACGTAAAGACTATTGGACTTATGTGAGATAACTCTAAGATAACTACTGTTTATATTGTAAGCAATATCGAGTTTAACTTTTGCTACTTCGTCCGCGTTGAAAAATAGAAAAATATAACGCCTGACAAAATAATTATATGAGCAATAATTTTTTCAATATTTTATCTGTTATAGTTTTCCCAGGCGTTGGATTTTTATTTTTATATGATCCCTTGGGAACAGTACTTTTTTGCATTAAAGGGTACCTTTATGTCCTTTTCTGTGAATGATCGGTCGAGTAGTTAAGGCGTAACAAGGTAACAGACAAACTTACTTTCTCATCCTGCTTAATATTATTTAAGTTGCTACTTATGTATTGAGCTTTGGCAATATTGAGCGCTTTAAGCGTCATCTGGCATTACTATTGAAAAGTTTGACTTTTTTAACATAATCATTTCTATTTATTATTTATATATTTATATATTATTTACATATTTATTCTATTTATTATTTTTAACGCGTTTTGTGCTGTTTCCGGTGACTTGGAATCTCAGTGACAAAATCTAATTATCTCGTACAAATTTTCGTGCGATTATTTTTTTACGACTTTTGTCGTATGAGACAAGAATGCTTTGATTAACTTACTTCGACATTTTTGTCGATGAAGCTCCATCCTAAGCCACTGTAAAACGCTGGTATAATGAGTTTGATCGTGGTCGGCGATCCCTCCAGGATGTGTCCAAAGAAAGTCGTCCAAAATCAGTTGTTGTGCCAGAAAACATCGATTCTGTGTGTGAACTGATAATGCAAGACCGACATGTGACATACCGCGAGATAGAGGCAAATCTGGGCTCAGTATGACTAGCGTCAATAAGATATTGCATTGAGGTGGAGACAAACGCTAAATACTAAAAATATCCATTGTTTAATAAAGATGTTACAAGAAATAGACAACACAATTGCTTTGAAAAATATATATATTATACTTAAACGTACGGAACCCTCTTCACGCGAGTTCAACTCGCACTTGTCCCGTTTTTTCATTAGAAGGCTCAATAGATAAGTAGCAACCCTTGTATAAATGCGAAAGTTTGTGAGAATGATGTATGGATGGAAAAACGGCTGAACGGATTTGAATGAAAATTTACACACAGATAGTTTACTACCTAGATTAACATATAGTATACTTTTTATCTTGGAAAAAAGTAAGGTTCCCGAGATATCATCCAATCCACTGTCGTTAAAGCGATAAAGATGTCGGGCATTATAATTTCTATTTAAATATTATATATTTTCTCAGATGTTATATTTTTCATTTTTCAAACCAGACGAAGTCGGGGTCCACCACCTAGTCTTACAATATTAGTATATGATTAGTATGGATATGTGTGTTATAGCTGTAGTTGCATTATGCGGGTATAATTGATGGGAACATGGGAGTCGTCGCTGCTGCATCCGTGCTAGAAACGAAATGGAACATCATTCGTCTGAGATTGCGTCATGCGATTCACAATAAATACTTAAGTATTTATTATGCAATCAGTACAATATATCATAGTTTGTTGAGCGATACATCATCACAATAATTAGGTACTACCTAATAATTCTTCAGGTACTTATTTACTAAAGCATTCATAATTACACATAATTATCATTATACATACTTAATAATTATATTGCTTAATTATAATATAATTTAACTTATTACAGTTATTATTGCAAGGACAGCCAAACAGCGAAACTCATATTTTTTTTGAAATATAAGTACATACAAAATTCTCCATGAGACATCAATGGTCCAATCCTAAATTTAGAAGAATAGGAAAGTTATATTAATTTATTAATTATTTATCTGTTATAAAATACGCGTGTGTAAGAATTTTATCTATTTTAATACATAGCTTATCAAAAAGCACAAAAATTAAATTTCATACCTTTTTTTAAATTTTGGAACTAATATATAGTGCCTAAATTTTATATTAGCCCTAAATGGCATTTAACATTTTTTATATATTTACACATAATATATCCTATAAATAGAATAAAATTTCGTAAACGAGCCGTGTAACATTAAATATTTTACAAAAAAAAATTTAGTTTTTAGAATTCTTGTCTGTTTGTCTGTGCGTTTGATCATGCTAAGCTCAGAAACGGATTAACCGATTTGAATGGGGTTTTCACTGTTGTATTGTAGCAATCTTCCCGTAACATAGTGTTTGTTTCATTCCAATCCGTTTATATACAAAAAAGTTACGCGCTATACGAATACCATGCGTAAGAAGTTGCGGGCTCAGCCAGTTATTGAGTTATGTTTAACTTTAACATAGGTATATATGTAGATATTTACATAAATATGATAGCTTCCAAGCATTTTAAACCCAGTAGGAAAATTTCTCATTTAAGAAAAACCTTACATACTTTTATTTAATTAAAATCTTACATAAGAAAAGCAACAAAAATATTTCAAAACGTGAAAAATCTAAACTTTAAAAAAAAAAAATATCAAATTTTGTATGACATTTGCATTGAGTATCTAGTTGAGTGTTTAAGACCATGTTTATTTTGGTATGTCTACAATACAATAATAGCATTTCATAGCACATAACTGTCGCCTTTATTACTATTACTATTACCGACTAGTCTGCAAATCCGCTTATAGAAAGCTCGCTCACTCACTATATATTATAATGGCAGATGACTGCAAAATATTTCAATTATATAACTATATATAGGCGAAGATTTTAAACATTTAACTAAATAAAACAGTTTTTTTCCTTAATTATTCCATTAGAGTATCTTTCACATCACTGCTCATTAGTGCCTAATTGCTTTTCAAATAGCATAGTTCATTCATCTTATGTAATGACTAATGTTGAGCGATGGAAATTGCGTTTCACGTAAATATAAAATGCAATCTTCAATTTACGCTTTGTTTTCTTTCGATATTTTTCAATACCAACGAATAAACAGTAGATAAATCGCCCGTATAATCCTCTCTGAATTTTATAATGTGGGATAATCCGGGATATGCGCGAGCGCAGCGACATTACGGCGCGCGCTTCGATTCGACCGTTTCTTTCCACACTCGATTCTAGTTCGTCACGCCGGCCACCCGCGTGCCCTTCCCTCCTAGACTGGACTTTACACGTGCGTTCACTATCTCTTTCGCATCTCCTCGCCCGACTCGACCTTCCGAGAAACACGATAATGCATCCATAAACGTAATTAAGCGCGTATTTGCCGTGAGTCCATAAGTGTTCTGTCGGGAGTGTTATGGCTAAAAATTAGGCGCTCCTCTCAGAAGCGGTAACAATGTATTCGCAAGCCGAAGTGTATCTCTCGAAAAATTTAGTGACTGGTGACTTCGAGAAATTACGAGATTACAAAGGGGCGAAGAAATGTGGAACATTTGGACGATGTTTAAACTTTGCTGTTTTGGCGTTCTGTGTGCTTCTCACTGCTTGGTTGCTGATGATAACGGTGGTACGTGAGGTGCAGATCGGAACGTTGAGGCAGGATGTGGAACAGCTCAACGCTAACATGATCGCAATGAGTGCCAACGTGAATTCGCTGAATATGAAGATTGCTAAAATGGGTCAATTGCACGACATAGATGAACACGGACAGATGGAGATAGATGAATCGGTGAGCAAGACTGTGTATTATTCAAGTAATTATATCAAAATTAAAAATAGGTAGGTACATGTTTATTTAAACAAGTGACATCAACAACAACGAAACGAGCGCAGGTACTTACGCAAAATGAAAAATATGTTTACGTCCAAATTTCTCGCCAACTGCCAATTTTGTATTTCGAACGCGGTGTTGCTTCGGTAGCTTCGAGAGATGAGAACGGAACGCTGCCATATTTACGTCACGTAGTGTAATAAATCTGTTAAAAATAAGTTACATTAAGAGATGAGTAAATAATTTTAATCAAATGCAAAGCAAACATTGTATTCACGTATCGTTACGTTATCTCAACTTATCAATTGACCTTTGCGTTTTATGAATTGCATGTCATGCAAGATCTAGCTAGCTGATAGAGACGAATAGAGAATGTCCCAAAAAGCATTTTAGGAAGTTACTAGTGGCCCGCCTCCGGCTGCGCACGGATGCAATTAGGTTTTATTATAAGTACATAATATAACTATAGTGAAAAAGTTTGAGAACATAAAGACAGATATATATCCTAAACGAGCCGTGTCTCGTTAAAAAAAGCAATTGGTACCTACACATTTTACTTATGTTACCGAAGTTAAAAAATAGTTGATAGAATTTTTGTCTGTTTGTCTGTACGTTTGTGCACGCTAATCTAAGAAACGGCTTAACCGATTTAAATGCGGTTGTCACTTCTGTATTATAGCAAGCTTCCTGTAACATTAAGTGTTTGTTTCTTTCCAATCGGTTTAAAAACAAAAGTTACGTTGCGGGCTCAGCTAGTTTATAATGTAAGGAAAAGGTTTAAAATTAATAACACTGTTGAGTTATTGGAGCTTGTTTATTGTTGTGCTACATTACGGTCACATAGCAGTCAAGGTCTTTTAAATAAAGACTATTACTGCTATCACTAATAAATTGATATCTAGCTTGGAAACTACAACTGTTGCATTTGTCTTCATCTTTATTAGTTATTATCAAACAATTAATTATTATAACGTTCTTGATGTAAATCGTGTATCGAATTTCATTGGAACTTGTGTTTCGCCAAAGAAATTATTTGAACAATTTTGTTTGCTCAGTTAATGAAGGAATATCGTTAGTATAGTGTCCGTCATTTATGAGAACAATATGGTTGTGCAGCCTAGATACATAAATTACCGTCCCTGGTACTAAGACCATATAAGTATATTGAGAGTTTAGATCAGTGCCTTGGTACACATGACTGTATGCAATTGATTAAACGTTTAATTTAAGCTATAGCTATATACTTAAATACAGTAACTTAAACTATATAAATCCCCGTATTCGTATTTTGACTACTTTTTTACAATCCTTTTATATTGCGACTTGCCCCAACTTCGCACTACTACTTGTGACTGAAAAAATCCAGAATCTGGATATGAGGCGCTCCGAACATAAAAGACCTACTAGGATTCTCCTGTCCCCACCATTTTAAACGTTGTTGTTTATCTCCCCGTTGTTGTTGTCTATAGGTAACCTTTATTATGTACTATCAAGACAGGGCCGTCAGCTTATCTGTCAGTCTTTGTCGAAAAAATCAGCGTTACATACCAGCACTGATTGTCTTTCTTAAAAAAGAACAAGAGTCGATTCCTTTACTATCTTATTCTTATTCCTTACGAATAATTTATGATGTACTAGCTACGCACGGACAAAAATTATTTATCGATCGTATCAAAATAAGTTGGGTGGTTTAGAAAAATTTTGCGGAGAAACAGACAGAGGCAGACAACGTCTTTATTTTAAAACTAGCTGTGTCCTGCGGTCTCACCCGACACCGAGAAATAACAGCACGTGTGCTGTTGTTTTTCGGTGAGTGAGTAAGGGATGCCAGAGCCCATTTTCCTATCCCCTCTTAATCCCTTATCCTTAATCCTACTGTAGTCGGCAGCGCACTTGCAGCAGCTTTGGTGTTGCTTGTGTTATAGGCGACGGTAGCCAGCTATCATCAAGTGGACCGTCAGCCTACGCCGATCTTAACATAAAAAAAAGTATTTCTAAGGGTTAAGCGTGATGAAAAATAGGCTATAAAACGTTCAACCAAACAAACTCTTCATTTTTATCATATGTTATGTTAGTATAGATACGACTATGTATTTTAAATTCAATCAAAATTCCCCAAGCAAAGGCAAAAACCAGTTCAAAACCAGCTTCAAAATTTAATACAGGCCCCATCTAGGGCATGCTATGCCACTGCTGTTATGTATCCGGCTCGAAGCACCAGATATATGCGGCGGGAAAGGACCACAAATGTTGATGCGTGGTCGCATGCTGTACGTGCTCCCAAGCAAAGACTACTATGGTATACTAAGTACTGGAAGTCTTTGGTTTATCTATAGTTTTACTATGGTAAATTCGTTGGTAAATTCGCACGATCTTAGCACAACTCCCGTAAAGAAATTAACAATTCTATCCGCTCGAACCCTAATCCTATTACTACTTGTGTTCAGTAAACAAGATTCTCATATAACATGGTCTGTTTCTAAGTATCAAGGTTGGCCTGAGAAGTGCACGTTATAGATACTGTCGTGACATATAAGATGTGATGAGAACTGGTTTACAAACCTGTTATAATGTAAACACGATCGGACGCCGGTGGTCGCCGCAGCCTCTTGTCTTGCCACGCCAGTTACGCAACTGCTATACTTAGCTTTTCCACTGTATGGATTTAGCAAAATCCTGTTTTCACCGGTTCAACAAAAAATATGCTGCGTAGGGCCGTGGGTTGAGTGTGGATCCAGGCTGCCTCTGACCGCTCCTTTTGGAAATTATGTAGGAGGCTCATTTCCAGCACTGGACGTTCTACAGCTGAAATGAAGACACCGCAATGCGTGCTACACACGGAACAACTTAGTCTTATTAAGTTGTTCCGTGGTGCCACATATGCGGACTTCATCTACTTACTTACTAGCTGCGCCTCGTACGCGTGGTATAGCGCGTAACTTTTTTGTTGGTAAACCGATTGGGATGAAATAAACAGTAAATGTTACGGGAACTTGCTACAATACATCAGTGAAAAACGCATTCAAATCGGTTAAGCCGTTTGTGAGATTAGCGTGCACAAACGCAAGGTCAAACATACATAAATTCTAAAATACTGTTTTTGTGACCTCGGTAACATAAGTGTAAAAATTGTTTTTTTTTTTGAAGAAATATTTAATGTACAGACACTGCTCGTTTACGATTTTATTATTTATATATATAGATATAGATAAGATAAATTGCCTCTGTGCACAGTGCCGATGGGTAGAGACTTTATCCTGCCTGCGGATGAACTTTGGATCGCCCGGGAGCAATTGGGGGGATTAGTATACATAATAGTATTAGTACCCTATGTCCATCTGGAATTTTAAATAGGTGCAGTAATTGCGGAGATTACCCTCCACATATAAATAAACATACAAAATCCGCCCTCTCTTTATTATATTAGTATAGATTTTCGCGTTTTCTCAACTCTTGTAATTTTTCTTACGTTGTATTATAATTACTCGGGAGGTATCTGCTGTATAGTGATTACCACCTCTGCTAATCTATAAACAAGTAGACCGATGCGCCCTGGCTCGTTCGGGTGCAATAGGGGATCGGACAAATTTTCAGAAAGTGTTTTAAATTATTCTTCATGGATATTTATTCCCATAAAAAATACTATTTTATTTATTTATAGCCTTTTAGGTATGTACTCAAAATCATGTTTTAATATTGTTTGTTTGAAAATGCCGCCAAAACGCCACGATAGTTCATCTGAGAGCGCCTAACGTCATTTGTGGTCATATCATAACAAAACAGCTGCATTGGCATAAGACAATGAGTGCCCACAAATGACGTCACGCACTGTGATTGGTGTTTCAGTATAGATTAAAAATATTGTAAATAATAATATTTTATTTCTTCATTTAAAAATATTTAAATGAATTATATTAAATTATTATTCGATAAATAATCGTAAAAAATTATATATTTTCTTTCTAAGTAGGTACATTTTAGATTTTAATCTGATTACTGTCCGATCCCCTATTGATAGAGTTCCTATATGTACTATAAATACCATGTCCATCTGTAATAATGTACCTTTCAAAAAATTAAGGGTTATTTAAATGTGTGCACAAGTTTCGGAGATTATCCTCCACATACAAACTTACAATATCCGCTCTCTATTTGTAATATTAGTATAGTTGCTTATTCAAGAAGTCAATAACAATATAAATAAATAATTAAATATGAAGGTTCATTTTCACTACACTTCGTTTGTAAACAAAAAGGACTCAAAGACAGAATATACCTTACAAAAGACATCAAGTTTCAAAGCTGGAATTTAGTTCTTCCTTAATGAACTATGTTGATAACTTTGTCTCACCGCAGTATCTCATCATCAAAATAGTTGCGTAGGTATAGTTCGATGAGTCGCGTGGAGGTCAAATTAGTATTAACTTGTAATAGGCATTGATTTCCTCTGTCAAGAAAAAAATTGCATTAATTTACAGTCACAGTACTTTTTATCAAATATGAAATTACATAATGCTATATAATAAGGAATGCGTCTTTACTAAGAAAGTATATCCTTAAACTTTATCTTCACTATAGCTACATAATATAGTGATACTAAAGTATGTGAAAATTATAGAACATATTACGTAATAATATAATATATATTATATATTTTTTGTTTATTTTAATTAAACACAAATCTAACAGGGAATATGCGTTTAATTCCAAAAATGGTTTAATATTTTTTTTAATGAACATTATTGCTTTAGAATAATGCCTATGTAAATATTTTTTAATATTTATATTATTTATTTTTCGTTAAGAAAATAATTATTAAAAAGTGCAAAAAAATAGTGGGAATTTCAAAATACTTGACACGGTCAGATCGAATGTGACGTCAAGTCTATAATGTCAGTGTGTGTCAACCTAGGAACAAGGACTAAAGGTTGACAAAGCGACTAAAAGACAAGTGCGTGATTGTTTGATTTGTGATTTTTTTTAACATTTGATTGTTATTGATTGTAGACTGTGACGTCACGACATGCGCGCCAAAAGGGCGGGTGTTTAAATTGCCCGTAGCTGCTTGTTAATTTAACATTTTTTTTTGTTACTAAATTTTAGTTTTTCGGCGTTGGATATTTTTTTACGATTACATAGCGATATAACCGAACGTATAAAAATATTTAAAGAAAAATGTGCATATTCCCTATTAAATTATCACAATGTTCTACAAATTGTCACGGTTAGTCTTAATTAACTTAATTAACTTCTTTGAAGTCATATGTTTTTTAAAGTTAGACAAAGTCAAAGTGGAAAAAAATACTAGATAACATTTTCATCGAACATTAAATACCTGCCTACAAAATTAAATTTAAAATTTTGTAATTGCATCTATGCTTATCTTTATCGTTCTTACGACATACCTACTCATAATAAAGAATATTATAAAGATAAATAAACTAAATGTAGAGTAGCATTCATCAAAACATCTGTTTAAATAAACTGAAAAACGTACGAGTATAAGTAGGGCTGTCAACTAAGATTTTTTCCTCATTTTTTCAGTCAGTGGCGTAGCATGCCCTATAGATTGGCCCTTTATCAAATTTTGTCGAGGGGCTTTTCTACCAATGAATGAAAATACCATGAATACCAAAAAAAGGCTAAAGATTTTTTTAATAAAAGAAACAAAAATCTAGCATGTTTATGTTTATGGACACATGCAAAAAAAGTTACACTATTTATGAACAATTTACATAACTAACTAAATCATAACTAATGATAACATGACGAGCCCGATGGATGAGCGGTTAGGGTGCTTGCATTAACGCTCTATTCTAGGGTTCCCGACAGGGTCAACCTTGAAAAATTTGAAAATTTAAAATATTTGGAACATTCAAATTTGGTTCCGGTCTGAATCTGGAAAGTAGATCTAGAAATCGGGAAAGATCTGGCAGGGCACACTGCGTTTCGCAGTAATTTGGGCAGCCCGTCTGGCGGCAGTAACCACCCCCTTACCGTGAAATAACTGCACATGTGCTGTTGTGTTTCGGTGAGTGAGTAAAGGATGCCAAAGCTCATTTCCCTATCCCCTCCCAATCCCCTATGCTTAATCCTACTGTAGTCGGTAGCGCACTTGCAGCACCTGTGGTGTTGTTTGTGTTATAGGCGACGGTAACCACCTACCATCAAGTGGAACGTCAGCCTGTCTGCCGAACTTAACATAAAAAAACATACAAGTTAGATAGACCCTATTACATACCGACTTATCAGTTAATAATTTGAGTATATATACTTTTGGTTTAGTGTAAAAAAAACCTAAATACCGTTTCGAATATAGGTATCGTTGCTTTGTAAGTTAAAATTTTAAAGAATTTCTTTTAAACTACATTTATTTACCTACTTTTTCAATGACACAGTTTGCAAAACTGCAGTTGCATTTTTTTACAAAAGAAAAGAATAATGATTGTAGTTTTTATTACAGCGAAGTTCGAGTGTGTTTGTCGACTAATATTATAAGGAGAAAAGTTTTTTTTATTTTTTTTATTTTTTGTAATGGATAAACTCAAAAACTACTTAACTAATTTTAAAAATTATTTCACCTATCGAAAACTTCATTCGTAAAATAGGGTGTATTTTATTTACAAGGACAATTTAGGCAATATAGTGAGGTGAAAATTATTTTTAAGTACAAGAATCAAACTGAAAAAATACCCGTACTGCGCGGGGGCAAGTGCTAACATCAACATTATCGTCGCTACTCATTATTCATGGAATTCTCGTAGACTTGTAAGCATTTAAAGCTAGTTTAATATAGCAACGATCTTACTAAATCTAAATAAAACAAGTAATGAATATAACCATTAAATCAAAGACACGATTCGTTTAATGCAGTGATATTGGTAAATAAATATTTGAAGAAATTATTGAAGTATTTGAAGAAGTATAGGGCGTGTTGTTGCACCCAAAAATATTACCAATTCAAATAAAATAACATCATCGAGCCAGTCTTGGCGACTTTTTGTAATGTGATCATCATACGCTTATAAAATTTAATGCTGATAAGACTGATTTGTGTGAAGACCGGACCAAGATCTCTCAGTTTTCACAAAGATAAATATTATAAAACTAGCTGAGCCCGCAACATCGTACGCGTGGTAATTGGTATTAACTTTTTTGTTTTTAAACCAATTGAAAAGAAACAAGCACTAAATGTTACAGGAAGCTTGTTAAAATACATCAGTGAAAACCGCATTCAAATCAGTTAAGCTGTTTCTGAGATTAGCGTGCACTAACATACAGACAAACAGATAAATATACAAAAATTCTAAAAACTATTTTTTTGACCTCGGTAACATAAGTATAATGGGTACAATTTTTTTTAAATATTGTACCCATTGTACTATTTAATTAACGTAATTAATGTATTACATTAATTTAATGTATTAATTTATTAATTTAATTAATGTATTACATTAATTTAATTATTAATTTAATTAATGTACACACACAGCTCGTTTACGATTTTATTATATGCATATGTACATAAAGTCGTTGTCTGCCTCTAGTCTGTCTGCTAATTTCTTCTAAGCCACCCAACGTATTTTGATACAGTTTTCACCAATGGAAAGAGCGATAAATGAGGAAAGTTTGTATATCCTAGGACCTAGGAACCGGCTAGTTATCTAATGATTTTAACTAAATATTTATATCATTATTTCTCTAAAGTTATGCATGACGTGCGATGACGAAATTCCATGGAATAAATATAGAAATGTTGTACGGACGGAAGTTTATAAGCACTTTAGTTGGGCATGTGCCAAATTCTAACACATTGCGAAAAGTTGCGAATTTTAAATGAAAATTAAATAAAATACTGTTTACATTTCAAGTTAAAGTAAAGCTAAAATTAGAAACAAGTTAAACTATAGAGTAAAATAACTAGATTTAGTTTTGTAACTCAGTCTAATTATTTTGCAAACACCCAAAATTTGTGATCAGAATTTCAATTACTTAGATATAAAAAAACATCGAAATTGTACCTCAGGAACAGCTCAGTAAAATTGTCATAAATTAAGTACAATAGTTAATTTTAATAAAACTCCAAGTCAATGTTACAAGTTGTCTGTTGAAAAACATTTCAAGTAATATGCTAATAATACTTAAAACGACGTAATCAATTCTCAAAATCCTGTTAGACCAGGAAATGTCAAATTAAATTTTCCTTACAAATACAATTTAGATCCATTATATGCTTGCTAAACAATAGAATGTTGTTCATATTATTTCGTTAATATTTATTCATTATTCATTCATTAAAGATTGCAGATATAATTTATTTATTTATTTTTATAATTATTCGGTGATCTTTACACTAAGCATAGCTTGAATCGCAAAAGCCAAAATTTAATTTAAATTTAATAATTTACAATAGACAGTATTTATATTTGAACAGTAAAATCAATAAAAGGAAAAAAGAAAATTGTGTCTCTGTGATATTTCAAGAAATATTAAACGAATATTTCTTAAAATGTTTAATAACAATTGCAAGAGAAACTAAACTTACAATAAAATATCTATATATCTTTTTTCGCCAGCTATTTAGCCCATCTAGCTTTTATATAAAACAAAGTCTTCGCGATAATTTCAAAAACTACTGAACGGATTTTTATGCGGTTTTCATCTATCAACAGAGTGATTCCTGGGGAATCTATAGGTGTATCATTCGTTAAGGTCCCTTAGGTTCCCGAAGGTTTGAAAATTGGAGTATAATAAGCACAGGTTTATCATCAAGCAGTTGTACCCAAATCCGATAGATGTCGCTGCTTCACCTAATTATATTGGAGTATAGATGGCACCATCCATAGTGTTTATAGGGTTCCGTACGTCCGAATAAAAAAACGGAACCCTTATAGGATCACTCGTGTGTCCGTCTGTCCGACCATTCCACCCCTTATCTCCGAAACTACTGAACTTAAAATTTTGAAAAAAAAATACAGAAATTAGTTTTCTACTTATAGATTATAGAAAAACCTATAAGAAGTCCATGATATTAAAATAACATGGTAATCACTCAATATTGTGCGGATAGGTAACATCGTAGGGAACTCTCTTCAAGCGAATTCAACTCGCACTTTTTTATTTTTAGCGGGCATCTGCTAGAATATTTATAAAATAAAGTAGCTGTTATTATCTGTTTCTAAACCACTTAAAGGATTTTTATACGATTTTGACTAATGGAAAGAGCGATAAACGAGAAAGGTTTATTTATATAAAAAAATGCGACCGTGCTAAGCTTACTTTCATAATTATTTATATCTGTACGAAATTAAGACTATTTGGAGTTATGGCCAATAAGACTATGTAAAATATTAGCTTATAACTTGCGTTAGTTATTTGAATTAATTCCATAATAAAGAAATGAACTCTTTATTTCTTCGTTTAATTGCAGACATTGTTTTCCCTTTGTTATATGAGTAATAAATAAACAAGGAATTGTCATATCAATTTGCTCGCGTTAAATTTTGTGCCATTCATGTCGCCCTTTGATCTTTGAATTGAAAATTCATCTTCGATTGAATGAATGGCTCATGTTTTCGAACGAATGAAGTACAGTTTGCAATTGCAAATGAAGTCTTTACGTCCGTCCTTGCAAAATATTTGTTGGTCTAGATTATAATAATTTCAGTTGTTTGAACTTATTTTATAGCTGAGCTCGCAACTTCGTACGCGTGGTATTCGATATAGCGCGTAACTTTTTTGTTTGTAAACCGATTGGAATAAAACTAACACTAGAGGTTACGGGAGGCTTGCTACAATACATCAGTGAAAACCGCATTCAAATCGATTAAACCGTTTCTGAGATTAGCGTGAACGCAGAGACAAACAGAAAAGAAATCCTAAAACTACTATTCTAAAATTCTAACCTCGGTAACGTAAGTACAAAAGGTACAAATTGTTTTTTTGAAAAAAAATATTTAATATACAGACACGGCTCGTTTACGATTTTATTAATAGATTTATTATAAGTTTTAATTGTAGATTACTTTGAGGTTTAGTTTACGTAACTTCGATCATGAATAGGTACTAATAAATAGACAATGATAACTAGACAATAATAACTAGACAAGGAAATTTATTGCAAAGACCTAAATGTAGATTAGAACTATTTAATAGAAATGTTTATGTTATGGCAATTAAAACATACAATAAACTACCTAATAATATAAAGGAATTGCCGGATCCTAAATTTACAAGAACATTAACAAAATGGTTATTAGATTGTTGATATTATGATGTTAAAGAATTTTATAATAAGAAACATTAAATCCTTTTTTATATTAATATAGTTTATAAACAATTAAACACAAATATTTGCATGCCCTTGGCGGGTAGAACATACTTTGTACTGTAACTGCTGTACACAAATTAAAATCCTGTAAACATGTGTTCGCGCAAATAAAGATTTATTTTATTTTATTTTATTTTATTTATTTTATTTTTTATTATAATAATAAAACTCCACTAAGTAATAAATGTATATTTTACCTGCTGCCTTAGAATATTGAACTTACCAGAAAGTGCGATTGCAATTATTAAAATTGAAGCAATTTTTAAGTCTAATAGTAGTATATTTAAACTAATATTATAAAGAGATAAAGTTTGTATGTTTGTTTGCATGTAGGAGGTAATCTTCGAAACTACTCATCTGATTAAAAAAAATATTTCACCAATAGTTAAAATAGAATTTCAGGATGGACATAAGTTATATATTACACACGGGCGAAGTCGCGGGCACCACAGCTATCTAAAAATATTCAACGCCTGGCAAATGTTTAACAGCAGTAAGATTGCTTTACATATTTCGCCAGGCATTATATCTTTTATTTTTTTCAAGACGCGGGAACCAGCTAGTAATTTATAAGACTTAAGATAGGCTTGACATTAGAAATAAGTAAATCTAATATATAAAATTCTCGTGTCACAGTGTTTGTAACAAAACTACTCCGAAATGACTGGACCGATTTTTATGATTTTTTTTTGTATATTTGGTAGGTATGAGAATAGATCGTAAAGTATTTTTCACCCTCCTACCCCCATCCCCCATTTTTTAATCGCCATTTTAGTATTTTTGTATGAAGAATATTCAAATATTTTTAACCGTCGTTCATTAACGTGAAGTGATGGTTTGAAAATAAAATTGGACCCGATAGGTGTCGCCACAATAAGGTTACGGAATTATTTTCGGGTTCTGGCAGGACAACGTCTGCTGGGTCAGCTAGTTTAATATATAAAAAACAATTGCAAATGACACACATGTAACCTTCATTTAGGTATAACATTAATTTAAGCGATTAATTAACAAAACAAGTGTCCACGTCATAACGTTGTGGTTACCCCATTATCTGTCTGATTCACTTCACAATAGAATGAGCAGAATTGGTGCGATGACCGACGCCCACGTCTAATAAATGTTTTTACTTCTTCACCTGCAATGCACTATGGATTTTATAGTCTTAAATTTAAAAAACACTTTCGTGGTTTTTTTATCTGTTTATTAATGTAATAACTTCAATTACTAAAAATTTATTATTTTTCTCAATTTTGCTAGGGACTTTATCCTTTTATTAGGTACATTCATCTTTCAAGCTGCAACCAACCATACATGTTAACAAAATATCTTTGAAATTTGTTAGGCGATTTCCGAGATGAACAACGTGACATGTGATTTTTGTATATTGAGATAAGAAACAGACAAAAAATTAATTACCACATTACAATGAATAAAATAAGGACAAAGGTGCGAACAAAACCTTGTATATTATATAGTAATAGTCTACATATTTATTTAGTGACTAGCGACCCGCCCCGGCTTCGCCTGGAGTGCAATTTTTATATATATCAACATTCCCCGTTTATCCCTCTTTCTATTAGTGAAAACCGAATTAAAATCGGTCTGCCCGTTCACGCGTGATGCCGTGACCAAGGGAAATAGGGATTCATTTTTATATATAGAGATTGATTCATAAAGTTGTTTGTGGAATAGAGAGTTTTTACTAATATTGCATGAATTTCTTTTAACATTAGCAAAATACATACCTACTAAGAGATCCCAAGCTATTTTTGACACCTACGAGTATATCTTTCGCTGTTTAAATGTTTTAGTTTGGTAAAGTGATCGGTAGTTAGTTTTGTGATACACGATTTGTTTTGATTCTAGCAAATAGTCCAGTCTTTATAGACAGTCACAACGCGGCGTAACGCACGATGGCCCCATTCTATAACGACCGAAGTTATAAATACATCTTACACATTGTTAATACTTGTTTCCTGTTAGTTAAAAGTGTTTAATAAATTTTATTTATTAATTTATATTGAGGGAAACGCCTAATGGCCCATTTCATTAATGGCCACCCATGGCTCTTTCAACTCGGTATTCTTAATTTGAAATGTTTTTGGAAGAGAAATTGTTTAGTTTTTAAGACTTGGCGGGACATATCTATCGTGGGCGTGGGAATGGACAAATCGACTAATGTGCTCCATGGATTGATGACTTCAAGAGAGCGGACAATGGACGCTTGTGAGTTAACGGTGACGAAGAGTATATAAGAGTATATTATATTATGACGATAAAAGGATATAATATACAACAGTTTATGTAATATTTTTCTTGGAAATTGTAGGGTGCAAATTCTGCAGGTCACGCCGCACTGCTGATTTACCTGTCGCACTATTCAGCACACGAAACTGCATTCCATATATTTTCTTAACATAGTTGTTAAGAAAATATTTGAAATTTATTGCAGTTGAACAACGAAATTATCGCCGATTTAATAAATATAATTAAATTATTTCATGTTCTTAGTTGAGCAACGTCCCATAGGTACTACAATGGGATAAGGTCGTAGAAAAATTTGATATAGAATTTTGTAAAAACAATTTCCAACACTTTTCATAATTATTAATCTGTATTCTTATTTTTGTCTTGTTAATAACAGATTAGCAGTGATACATTGCGTTTCGTTCTGGTTTATTGTAACAAAACTGCGAAACTAGCGACACCAGTGCACAATGCGGCGGCGCATCTATTTTTTTCGCCACCATCATACACTATAATATCTGTATAAATTTACATAGCTCAACACTTTCTCTGAACTATTTGCCGCCTCGCGACGTTATATTTACTTATTATAAAACACAAGTTAGTCATAGAGTTTGTACTCGTGCTACGATCACACAATAGAAATAGAAACTTAATTTATTGCGACTTATTGCGACTGTGGCCTTTGTACACTCCACCAACTCAACTAGTTCAACATAAACTTAAGCTCTCGTAACATCAAGACCTCATCATTTGAGGCTAAACTGTATCTGGCCAATAATACCTATATTGTAACAATTAAGGCATTTAAAAAAAATCGATTACAAATACTTTCAATATTGATATTTTAATAAATAAATTGTTAGAATAATGAAAATAAAAAACATAGTATAAAATAATATACTTACAATTTTTTATTTTAATAAAAAAAGCTGACAATAAAAAAATGTTAGTCTGTTTGATTTTGTTTTTCTTTTCAAACGTTCTTTTTCTAAAGTGAAAGTATAATATTACAGTTGAATATGTTTACAGCAGGATAACAGACATTCAGCTCAAGCCAACCATAGATGCCTGACGTTGACGTTGACGGTCGGTGTAAGATAGGAAAAACAATTTACTTTCGTACAATCCAATAAGTACCTATATTTATACTCAAATAACTAATAGTAACTCTTAATTATCTCACTATTTTACTATGTATGCATCTCTTTGACAGACATAAAAGGAATCTCTCAAGTCGGGGGTCTGTGTCCACTAATCACGTATCAAACAGACCGACACTAACTCTTAATTATTTCAATTGAATTAATCATGCCTCGCACAAAACTACACGCTGTATATATGTACGTTATTGTTTCGTATAATTTTTAACCGTAATTTCCTTTTCTTTATCTTTACTTACTAAGCTGTATTAGTGCTTTACTGAATATACTTAAAGTGCGTTCAAATTAAATAACATGTTATATAATTTTGTTGTATAACATGTCCACATTATTTAACATTGTTGTATAACGTTGCATCGTAAAATGAGCAAATGTATATGTCGCAGTCGGATTGTAGAATCCGACGTATTACATTACGGCTAGCTGTTTTAATACATAGATGGTACATAACGGTCTCCGCTGGTGCTCAAACTAGAACAAAAAATAGTCCCAGATGTGCGGCAACTTCTCTAGTGTGCATTGACTATTTGTCCTGATACTTACTTGCGCAAGTAAAAAAAGTGTGAAGCGTTTACTGAAATTATGTGGAAATTAAAATTAAAGAATTATATTGTTCCTTTTTTACACCAATAAAGTGTAACTTTTCATGTCCCCACCGAGACTGGACCTGGACCTGGATACGCCGACTCTGGCGTAGTATTGATGCCGCATAATATTTTTACACGTGAGGTACCTGGTTGGAGCGCCAGCGGTGACCAATCATTAATCTATGACCTTATATAAAAATAACAGTACAATATAACAATGTTATCTAACCAGTCTACAATTGTCTGGGTCGAATCATTAATCACGTAATGACGTGGCTCACCAAATGTTATACATATATTCTTTTGATGTTATATAACCTTGTTTTATTAACACCATGTTATCCACACATATAAAACATGCTATATAAATATGTTTTACAACATATTTTGTTGTACATACAAAATATAGTCTTCACTTAACCTAACTTTAGATGCCTAAGACACAAAGATTGCGGTGTCGATTTTAAAATTATGTGATTAAAACTACAGTTTATTTATGTGTAATAACTAGTTTTTTTTTTCCAGTAACTTCTTCTGAATAACTTTATAAATTATATCTGTTGATAATTACTGTAAAGTGTCAATAAAATCCGTTAAGTAATTTTTGCGAGAAAGAATAACAAACATTCATTTTCACAATCTTTCGCGTAAGAAGTTTCCGCCTGCGACTTCGTCCGCGTCTCTTTTTTAGGTCGCAGTGTGATACCCCCCGATGACCCTCTAATACCAGAGCGCATTACCGTATCCCCCCCTTATCCCATGGTTAACTGACCCTTGGTTTTTTTATTACGAAAATAGCTACATTTTTTATAGCAGAAAAGAATATAATTAAGTATACATACATCCACTAGCAACCTAGTTGACTTATCCTACTCAAATCCGAAAAAAGGAATTGGAACGCCATCTACAGGGTTCAGTTGTGATTCTAAAATATCCAGAGACCTAGTTAAACACGCACAACAAATTTATCAAAATCGGTCCTGCCTTTTAAGAGGAGTTTTAAAGAGATGTAGTTCTTTACGTTGTCTATATAAAAATGAATCCTCATTTCCCTTGGTCACGCGTGAACGGGTGGACCGATTTTAATTCGGTTTTCACTAATGGAAAGAGGGATAAACGGGGAATGTTCTTATATATAAAAATTGCACGCCGGGCGAAGCCGGGGGCGAGTGGTTAGTAAGTATATAAAGTCTAAATAACGTTTGGATATTTGATTACAATTCTCCCTTACTTAATTCAATAATTTTAAATAATAATTATAGTAGCCTGCAATCTATATATAATATAATTTATAGTAATTAGCAAATTCCTCTCGGAAAAAGCACGTGCGATACCAAATATATGACGCGTTCTATTGCTCATTCGGCATTCGCTATTTCAGGCTCATAACTGGGTTAATATAATTTTGCGCGTTTCATGTACCTACGTACAATGTTGAGTCATTTTACATTACACATTCGTAAATCACTAGGAAGTAGGAGAAATTTTGTTCATTAAGTGCATATGATGCACTTTAGCTTGTTAACACATTACCTTATCACTGAACGATAATGCGTTTCAGAGTGATAACACGATAAAGTTCTGAAATAATGATTGGCGAGTCTAGTGGTGCAGCTATTCTACGCCTACCTATATTTTGAAGAGAATTTTCTAAATTTGTTTATACATCAAGGTAATCTTCGGAATGCTCATAGCCGCTCAATGACCAATGCCCTTCAGTGGGACGTACGTATCGTATTTAATAGACTAATAACAAAAACAGATAATAGTTAAGGATGAATAATACTTGAAAACAAATTTATTAAGAAGGAAACAAGGGTCGAAACCGGTAAGATATATCAGACAAAGTCAGATTTTTGTACATTGGTCAGTTAGTCAGTTTTTTTTTCGAAAATGGTCTGCGAATTTATTTCTGAGAAAATAATGGATGCCTAAATGCGCATTGTTTTGGTGCACACTTTGAGGACAACAATCAATGATGATTATTGATTATTGTTATTATTGATATTGTTGCATCATGATTTTGTGAAGCAACAGATTTTCTATTTTTTCCAAAGTCTTATTTATTTCGGGGAAAATATAAAATCGATTGCTTTACTTATTTATTTTCTGTTCTTTATTTAACTATGCAATTATGCATGTCTTTTACAGGTTCCTAGTTTAATATGATAATTGGTTCATTTGCATGTTGGTTGTTTGGTAATTTTGGAACTACATATAGTATAATTTGTGACAACAATATAAATTCAACGAGTGGTTATGTAATAAAGATAAAAATGGACATTTTGTTGCTGAATGGGCGAAAAGGGATGGTGAAAGTGAAGTGTTTTGTGCTTGAAGAAATTTTCGATTACTTGGGGTTACGAAGCTATTAAGCGACATGCATCAACTCAAAAACATAAAGAAAAGTATAAAGTCAAGTTTTAGGTCTCCCAATTGCATCTTACAAGTGTACAACCCAACAAAGACTATTCCAGTTTACCTAGTACTTAACTATATACTTAGAAGTTTTTTTTTTTTTTTTTTTTTTTTTCAATTATATTAGGGAAACATACAATATTTTGATACACATTATATACATACATACAAGAAAAACATAAATTCCACTTGCATTCAAAAATATTTGAAAAATGGTAGTCAGAAAAAAATGACAATTTTCACGCTTTTATGGCTTATTTTTGCTTTTATGGCGCCAATTTTTTATTATCAACTATTTATTTTTAAGTAACATTTTCTAACTATATGGGTAAAACTGATTTTCGAGTACTAAAAATAACTATTTACATAAAAAAGTATTTCCTTACATTTATTATGGACTTAAATTAATTAATTTATATATTTTTTTAAATAAAAAAGAACAATATGGCGGTGAAAGTTTTAAGAATTGTCCTGAACTTAGAAAATAACCAATTCGAAACCTTACATGCCTTAATTTTATAGACCAGTGTTGTTTGAAACCTTACAGTGGGTCATTATACAAGTTAGTCATTCTAACAAAACTAATGTATTCTACCTTACCTAGTTTTAAATGAATGTTGTGTTCGCAAATGTAAAGAATTTATTTACCATGTCAATGCAAATGCATACCGTCCAAGTTCAACGATCCCAATCGGTGTGTCCCGAAAAAACAAACACCACCAGTGTGTATATTTACTCGACTCGAGTTGATACGATGCCAGATAAACAAAAAACCACATACTCACGTATTAAATATAATCTACACAATAGTGTAAATATACGTTTTATCACATCTTTTCGCTTCTTGAAGTTTAATATGGACGCTTTTATTTGATACAGAAGAGTGATATAAAAAAAATGACACTCCAACGTTCCAGAACCTGGTTATCAATGCTAAATGCAAAATATACATATTAATTTATCAATTAATTTATCATCTGCAGTTCTGTGCGTTTGTCAGAATCTCAGAAACGACTTAACCGATTTGAATGCGGTTTTCACTAATGTATTGTACCAAGCTTCTTG
Source organism: Bembecia ichneumoniformis (assembly GCA_910589475.2). Taxonomy (NCBI): domain Eukaryota; kingdom Metazoa; phylum Arthropoda; class Insecta; order Lepidoptera; family Sesiidae; genus Bembecia; species Bembecia ichneumoniformis. The sequence goes on from OU342520.1 coordinate 3,913,586, forward strand.
TAACATTTAATGTTTGTTTTATTCCAATCGGTTTACAAACAATAAAGTTACGCGTTATACCCAATACCACGCGTTTAGAAGTTGCGGGCTCAGTCTATCATATGTTTAGACAAAGTGGCAGACTATCCTTTTTCTCCATGCGTTATGAACCAATTGCCTATTCCTCATATAAGTTTCCAAGTCTTCATCTAATCATAAAACAATAACATCTAACTGGTCGGGAATTATCATTAAAAAACTATTTTAATGAATTCTAGAAGGGTATCGATACCAGAAAATTTCCGCTTACGACAATCAGGTTTCAAAACTAGTTTTAGTATAAGCATTATATGTAATTCTTCCTCCGAAACCGGTTACTAAATAGAAGAAATATTTCTGAAAAATAGAAGAAATGTTTAGAAAAAATATATTGAAATAATGAAAAAATATACCACTTTATATTTTAATTTTAATTTTCTACAATGTATAGTAATATAATTTAAAAATCTATGGACATAGTGAAGTCTGAAATAAAGTTATTATTATTATTATACATTTATTCATTTTAATTCTTAATTCTAAGTTTTTTACAATATATATCTATCAAAAAAATATATATTACAAAAAACTTAAAACTAGTCTTCCGCAGGTAGCGGGGCAAGGCCCAAGCTACCGGGGTGGTTAGGACTGCAGAGTGAGGAACCTCCTGACAATTCGTGCCGTGTCAAGAAGTACCGCCTTCTGTATTCTGTCCCTTGACCCAGCCATCTAGTGAGAGCCTCTTGAGATGTTGGTCGAGGCTTTTCGCTTATTATTATTATAATAATATAATTTTATTATTATTATATAAAAAAACACAGAACGGAATACTATTTACAATCAATCGTAAATATTTAAATTAAAACGAATTTTATACAGGATTTGCCATGAAGATGTTGAATAACCGTATTTTTTTATTTCTTGGAATAGTTTTAACTTATAATTGGATTCTGTCCAATCGAACTGAAATTCTGTCGAAAACTTCCACAAATTACTCTCCTTCTATATTGTTACGTGCTTTATCCTATTTAGTTTTTTGTAATCTCAAATCAAAAATGTGAGATTCCTATTCTACACACAAAGAATTTTATTTTGGAATTGAATGTCTCTAAATGTTTAGTACTTTTGATAGTTTCATTACCTACTGCAATAGATTTCTTTTTTCAAAATAATTTTCATAAGTACTTAATTAATTAACTGCTTTTTTAATAAAGAGTGTCAAATTAAAATACTACAAAAAAATTAAGTCCGTACTAATAATTATAAATATTGTTATGAATCTGGATTGAGATTAAATAGAAAAAGAAGTACTCGATTCGACACAAGATTTTAATTACAATTAAAAAAAATATCACTACAAAAAAAAAATTATTATTATGTTAAAATTATGGTGAAAATAAAAATATTTCATACAATTGCTAATAATAATAAAAACGGGACAAGTGCGAGTTGAACTCGCGTGAAGAGGGTTACCTATCCGCACATTATTGAGTTATTTACCATGTTATTTTAATATCATGGACTTCTTATAGGTTTTCCTATAATCTATAAGAAGAAAACTAATTTCTGTATCTTTTTCAAAATTTTTGGGTTTAGTAGTTTGGGAGATGGGGGAGGGGGGGGGGGGGACAGACGGACACACGAGTGATCCTATAAGGGTTCCGCGTTTTTATTCGGACGTACGGAAGCCTAAAAATTGCCTATAAGAAGACCAATAATTTTTTTAATAAATTAACCATTCTGTGAGTACATTTTGGTTGATGTTTTCCATAAGAAACAAATTATAATGTTCCCATTTATATATTTATACTTTTCTTTGAATTCTATTCGATATGTTGTTAGCAATTTAGAAGTCTTCTAAATGGAAATGGTCTCTATAACTTTCAGTCTCCGGAGAACCTCTAGTTAAACGAAGCGGTTAAAGTTTACTGGAAAGTTAAACTCCAAAGTTGGTTCTTGTAATGTTGCGTGTTGCAAAGTAAACATAATACCTACATTATATATCCTTACATACTCGTAATATAAATTGAAGTCGCTACCCGCGTTTGTATAATCTATCTATCTCTCTGTATATCCGCTTAACTCCTCCTAAAACACGCAACAGATTTTGGTGCGGTTTTCACTATTAGTTACATAATTTTTCACGGAAGGTTTATCCATAGAAGTAGGAATAATATAATAGACATAATATAATTGTCTATTATATTATTCCTACTACTATGTTTATTACATATAATAAAATCGTAAACGAGCAGTGTCTGTGTATTAAATGTTTTTTCAAAAAAACATTTCCTACACGTTGCACTTATGTTACCGAAGTCAAAAAAGTAGTTTTTAGAATTTTTGTTTGTTTGTCTTTGCTTTTGTACACGCTAATCTCAGAAACGGCTTAACCGATTTGAATGCGCGAATACCACGCGTACGAGGTCACAGGCACGGCTAATCTATATTCTTTATATATAAAAACGAATCCCTATTTCTCCTGGTCACGGCATCACGCGTGAACGGGTAGACCGATTTTAATTCGGTTTTCGCCAATGGAAAGAGGGATAAACGGGGAATGTTTTAGGGTATATAAAAACTGCACCACGGGCGAAGCCGGGGGCGGGCCGCTAGTGTATAATAAAACCTAATTGCATCTGTGCGAAGGCGCGCGCAGGCCAGTAGTGTAAGTATTTTTTATGCTAAAATAGATAGACAGGCTGACGGTGATTGATTGATAGATAGATAGATAGATAGATTTGCAAAACATGACACACATTGAAAGAGAAAGACACACATTTGACGGCCCGTTGGATGAGTGGCAAGAGTGCTTGCCTAACGTCTCAGGGGCTCCGGGTTCGATTCCTGGCGGGGTCAACTTTGGAAATTTTAATGTAATTTTCAAAATTGACTCTGGTCTGGATTTGAAAAGTAGTGGTAGGGCACACTGCGTTTCGCAGTCATTTGGGCAGCCCGCCTGGCGGCAGTAACCACCTCCTTACAGAATACCGCCGTGAAATAACAGCATATACGTGCTGTTGTGTTTCGGTGAGTGAGTAAGGGATGCCAGAGCCCATTTCCTTATCCCCCTCCTAATCCCTTATCCAATCCTACTGTAGTCGGCAGCGCACTTGCAGCAGCTTTAGGCGTTGTTTGTGTTATAGGCGACGGTAGCCACCTACCATCAAGTGGACCGTCAGCCTGTCTGTCGACCTTAACATAAAAAAAAAAAAGAAAAAAAAATTAACAAAAAAGATATATATAAATAAAAATTGAATTCATACAAATTCCCAGATAGTTTAATCCCATTGAGTGTCGCTATGACAGCAAAAAGGTATCTGGCTCAGCATAAGCTGAGGCAAATCACAGCGCTGACGCTGCCAGTCCTAGTGTACCTGATTCGCATCGGCAGGATACGCATCGTCATTGGATTATCGTTATCTTAACCAATAAGAATTTACCTTGTCCGGTGCCAACTTTAGAGTCATAGCTCTGTGTAGGGTACAATACAGAGTAGACCTTTCATAATTAATTTATTATTATTCTTAAAATAACACTACACTACCCCTGATCAAATTGATTTCAGTCAATACTCAAGATACTTGGCTCAACTCGTTCACCTTAATTAGGTTACTCACAATTAGTACTTTAGTATAATTGTTTTTAAAAGCAAATTTCGACTTGATGGTAGGTGGTTATATACTGTCGCCTATAACACAAGAAACGCCACATGTGCTGCGAGTACGCTGTAGATCTTAATAAAGGATAAGGGATTAGGAAGGAATAGGGTAATGGAATGGAATGGAATAGGAATGGGTAACACAAGCAACGTCACAGATGCTACAAGTGCGCCGACGACCATACAAGGATTAAGGATAAGGGATTAGGAAGGGAAAAGGGGCTCTGGCATCCCTTACTCACTCACCGAGACACAACAGCCCATATGCTGTTATTTCACGGTGGTCTTCTGTAAGAGGGTAGTAACTGCCGCCAGATGAGCTGCCCAAATAACTGCGAAACGCAGTATGCCACTGCTTTCCTGCCAACTTTCCACATCCAGACCAAAGCCAACTTTGAAAAGTTCATTTCCATAGCTGATCCCGCCAGAAATCGAACCCGGGACAGAGCGTTAAGGCAAGCACCCTAACCACTCATTAATATTATAATCTCACACAATACAATATCTACTTAATCGCAAAACGCAAAATGTTTAACATACAATATTTATTAATTCGTAAAACAGCTTTTAATAAATCGTAATACTAACGAAAATATTATTATAGCGATGTGTTTGAATCTCTGCATCAATAAACTTCGACCTTGCTCTGAATTGCTACCAAATGATACTACAAGATTGTATCTGTTGTATTTTTAAAACACGTCTGTTTAATTTTAACTTTATATTTTATCTGACGCGTAGGTTTCTTTTAAATCTCTTTGAAAGTATGTGTATAACTGAATTATTATTCATTTCAATTTCCTTTTTCTCTATATATCTACATTGTACTTCTCTTTATTTGTTTTTAAAACAGCTTAATTTATGTTGGCTATATCTATAACCATCGACGTAATATCCAACTAGACTTCTAGTACAGGGCGAACGCATTCAGACAACACATTAGAGAAATAGATATTATATAATTCCACGCCCGGTAATGTTCGACCAATAGAAGTTACTATGGGCAGTAACGACCAATAGAATTTCGTCGTGACCTTGATCGGACCAATTGGCGTTCAGTACCCCGCGCCCGCGCACCTCAGTTAGTTGCCAGAAAAGTTTGCATTGTGAATAAATAGGTATTAGCCGTCAACTTGGATATTACCTCGATGTCTATAACTATTAATAATGGTATAAATCACTAAAATCTGTTCTCACTGTAATTGTGCCTTGGACATATAGGTATCCTTGATTTCAATCAAGAGATTGTCATAATTTTTTACATAGAAATAGTCCTGTGTAGAAAAATCTATGAGAGTAATGATATAATCCCATATCCTTTCGACTAAACTCCTGAACCAATTATGATGAAATTTAAATTTAGTAAACACATACTTTTTTACTGACTTTTATAATGTTAACACTGATTCTATTTTTATTTTTCCTTTCAGCCTTATCCTGACGACGATGACATGTCCCTTGAAGATGTGCATATAGGAGCGTCTAAACAGGATTCCTCTTTAGAGAAGCTTGGGGACTTGACAGTTCTTGAAAATGTTGATGATTTGAACGACGATGACGATGACGATGACACCTATGATGATGACGATCTCGTCGAGAGCGGAGATTATTATGCTGATTACGACAGTAGACGAGATAAGGTATTGTATTTCCTATCCCCCTCCTAATCCCTTATCCTTAATCTTACTGCAGTCGGCAGCGCACTTGCAGCAGCTTTGGCGTTGCTTGTGTTATAGGCGACGGTAGCCACCTAACCATCAAGTGGACCGTCAGCCTGTCTGCCGGCCTTAACATAAAAAAAAAGATTGTAACTTTATCAAGCAGGCCACATAGAGCCACACTGAATAAGTATTTCCACTCAAATAGAGCTAACCGAAGCTAAATGTTAGCGTTTGATGAGAAAAATATTAAGCTTGTATCCAAGTCCAGCTTTATGACACTTATTTGTTAAAAACACAAACAATACGCCACATCATTTATTAACTTTATCTTCGTCATATATGAAAACAGTTTCTAATGGATATTTCTAACAATAAAATAGCAGCTTACTGTGTTATTGACGCTTAAAACGACAAGATCTACTAATGATATAAAATGGTTTTATTTTCATAATAGCTAATGAAGTTTTTTTATGTAAAGGTCGTCGCCTATAACACAAGCAACGTCACAGATGCTACAAGTGCGCCGACGACCATACAAGGATTAAGGATAAGGGATTAGGAAGGGAAAAGGGGCTCTGGCATCCCTTACTCACTCACCGAAACACAACAAGACACATACTGTTATTTCACGGTGGTCTTCTGTAAGGGGGTAGTTACTGCCGCCAGAGAGGCCGCTCTAATGACTGAAAACGCTCTGTGCCCTGCTCGATAGAAAGTATTTTTTTTTTTAAAGAAAAAAAAAAAGAAAAACTCCTATGAATAAGTAATCACTTTATAAAGGTTTATGGATTGTGAAATTGAAATTGTAAATGCCCTTTTATAAGTAAATTCTTTGGTCAAAGTATTCAAAGGCTTCAAAGGCTTCGTTTGACGTTTACTTATAGAGATTTGTTTAGAGGGCTAAGCTTCACTGAAGTCGCTATACAAATGTTCCCTACTCGGAATTAGTTAATATTTTTCACTAAGAACAACTGTATTTGCACAAGAATTCATTGCTAATATTATGTTTTATATTAAACAATTTTAGCATTTCTATTAACAGTAGACAAATATTTGAACAAGATTTATAATTAAACTTTTAATTAGGAACTACAATTAATAAGAGTTATTGGTAAAAACTCTTAACAAACTCTGCATTTAATGGGTGTGTGTTTCAACTTTTCTCTATTGTTCTGTCTTATTTAGTGCAAATAATATTTGTTTATCACAGATGGACAAGTCAAGCACGGTAGTTCTGAAGGCTGATTACAGCGGTCCCACATTGTATTTGAGCAAAAGTAAGGAAGAACTCAGCGATCTCAAGCGGAAACTCAATGAAAACCCAGAGGATCCAGACATAGGTGGGTTTCATATACATATTTCTTACTATTTCTTACAGATACAAAAAATACAAACAGATCTACATAATATACATATTATTAAAGAATTTTCTTTCCGAAATGACCACCAATCCTATTGGTTATTGGATATATCTGTAACAGAAGGAATAACGAGACGGACCGTATACCTAATAACACAAAGAAATAAAAATAGGCCGAATTTTGTCGAAGATATGACGGGAAATGGGACAGAGGACAACCAATGGAATGGTCGGACGATATTTAGAGGATCAAAGGATCAAAACAACTGAAACAAGTAAATACCTCAAGGCCCAATTATTTAATTTTACACGGAAGAAACAGATATTTGATAAGTTAAAAAACACTTTTTTTCTGAAGTGGCTACAATTATTGAAACGAATCTTTACACGATCGTTTAAAAACTGGGACTATTGTAATACCTACACTTATTGTTATAATTTTCAAGCTCCCTTCAAAAATTTACTAATTAATCTAAAATTTGAAATACACGTTTATTTTGTTGTATTTACAGGCATAAGCTTTCTCGATTAATTAAGAGAGATTAATTAGCTTTTCCATTTCACAGCGCTCACGTTTCCCGGGGCGACGGAGCAGACGTCTCGGGCGGCAGCCGGTAACGGCACCCCAGACGCGCGGCACAAACGCAGCGTATCTCAAGACGCGGACGGCGAACGTTTTTCTACTGTTCCGAGAACTTTGACTAAGACTGAAGAGAGGTGTGTATCTAGTTGTTACAAATTATTTACATGTTATCGATAGTTTTACAGGATTTTTCCACCACTACTCTATGTCTGATTTACTTTTAAATACCGATTTATATCTGATATTCTTAAATTGAGTTGTACGGGGTACTCTTATTTATTCTTTAAGGTACTCCCTTAAAGAATAAATAAGAGCTTGTGTGCTGTTGTGTTTCAGTGAGTGAGTAAGGAACCAGAGTGACATACTTTAGCCTTCATGGACACCCCTTTGAAGCCCGTGCGAATCTTCATAGCGCGATATAAGCTCGCATGCCAGCGAAATTTTTTGGTCGCTTATAGTATTACTAGTTGCGAGATCCAAGACAAAATTATTAATCTTATCTTCTATATATAAAAATGAATCCCCATTTCCATTGGTCACGGCATCACGCGTGAACGGGTAGACCGATTGTAATTCGGTTTTCACTAATGGAAAGAGGGATAAACGGGGAATGTTCATATGTATAAAAATTGTGCCCCGGGCGCAGCCGGGGGCGGGTCGCTAGTTTTAAATAAAATTAAAATTTTAGATCCTTGCGATAAAGTGTGACTAGAATAATTTGGGTTCGTATTATATATTATTGATACTATGTAGGTATAGTTATAACTTAACTTACTTAAAATATAATATCTGACTTAATAAATATATATTAATACCTTACTAACTAGATTGTGCGTGTTGCCGTGGAAGGGTTTTCCCATTCAGTGTTTTGCAATATAGTTATGTAAATGTATGACTAGCTGAGCCCGCTACTTTCTACGCGTGGTATTCGGTATAGCCCATAACTTTTTTGTTTGTAAACCGATTGGAAAGAAACAAACATTAAATGCTACGGGAAGCTTCTTGCTATGTCAGTGAAATCCGCATTCAAATCGTATAAGCCGTTTCTAATATTAGTGTTACGGGTTACGGGAAGCTTGCTACAATACATTAGCGAAAACCGCATTCAAACCGGTTAAGCTGTTTCTGAGTTTAACGTGCACAAACGCACAGACAAACAGATTAACAGACAAAAATTCTAAAAACATTTTTTTTGACCTCGGAACATAAGTACAATGTGTACAAATAGTTTTTACGATTTTATTATATAATATGTATAGATAAAGAGAGAGGGCGGATGTGTACTAATTGGGGAATTGCTCCCGGACGAACCCGGGGTCGGTCTGGTGTACATATTATAATTTAGTTTTAACCAATATAATATACTCATGAACATTTCTTATCGGGATTTTATGTATATCTTTTGTGGTGGTTGAATAATCCTCGTAAAACTTATCAGGTTTCTTTACTTTCAATTCAAAAACTAATTAATGTTTTGTTACGTAAATTTCGTTGACTGTAGCAAATTTCGCCTGTTAAGATATTAATTTAGACGAAAACAATTTAAAGTCATTGATTCGATTTCAGTTTTAACATTAAATACAGTTCGTAATACAGTAGTATATAATACAGTCAGAGATTTTCTTTAAAAGACTCAATTCTAAAGCTATTTTCGAAACATTTCAATACATTAAAAAAATACCAATACCTAAAAATTTGAACACTTACATCACGCTACATATCACGCTCACTGAATGTCGCAGTCATGATAAATTCCCAGTTATATTCTTGTGTATAAAATTATTAAAAAATTTATTAAAAAGTTTTTATTAAATATCTTCGTGCAAGATTTTACGAGACGAATTTTGTAACAGTGCTAAATGAAGTACATATGTAGGTACGATTCACTAGGTACGAGGATGTATTAATTGTGTTCAGACTTGTCGCGTAGCAACCGTCTAAGTATTAAATTTAGTTATTTGCCTTCATCAGCTTAAAGAAGTCGATCTTTATCAAGTACACTTGTTAGCTCTCTTGAAAGTTCTAGCTTAATTGCAAAACTCCACAAAGAGCGTCGCATTTAAGACCCTTTGACTGTTGTTACGTAAACCTACGCTATTATTGTTGTAGCATCATCCATTAATAAAGTACAAGGAACTTTCACAGATTAAGTCGAGTAAAGACACGAAATTGCGAGAAAAGAAATAAGTACACACGAACATACTAATATACACATATTTTTAAAACTGCAAATATAAACGAACGGACTCACGTACGTACAAAAGTATTATGGTTTTTCTTTCTTTTGCGTCCATGATTATAAACTTTAATTCTGTCAAACCTAGTATCGATGGTATAGAGCCTTCTATGCTGTTAGCCTTCTACCTTCTAACATATTTTTAATATAATAGAAGACCCGATCAGAAAACTTGAACTAATGTATAATATTCCCAATGATTAGCTACTATATTTTTGTAATTTCCATGATTTTTTTTTTTTCAAAAAATATCTTTTTAGTGAAAACGGAAAATATGATATATTAACTACTCATCATCATTGTCGAGCCACAAGGACCCACTACTGGACATAGACTATTTAAATTTAGCCTTCCGCATCCATCTACTGCAAGGTCTGCAAGTAGCTCTCTTGAGCTCATAGGTCCAGCGGGCAGATGGTTGGCCCACGAGGCTTTTAACCGTGGTCTTCACTTTAATACATGCACGACATAAATTCCCACTTCTTAATTGAGCAGACTGTTTTTCTTAGGATACTCCGGCGCAGTGGCGTAGCTTGCCCCAGATAGGCCATGTATCAAATTTTATGTCGAGGGGCCAAATGAGGGGCCAATTTGACGAAGCCCAAATGAGGGTTAAGATTTTTTTTACAAAAGAAACAAAAAATCTAGCATTGCGTCTTAGACATTGGGTCTGTTTAGACTTTAAACTCATAAATGCTAAATTCTAAACTTGATAATTTCGCGTATGACTTAAAAATTTTAGTTTGCGTAAAATGTTAAGGATAACTTTTTGCGAATATTTCCTTACACGCCCGTCAGGGCCCCATAAAACTGATACGGCGATAGATATGTTTACATTTTTGATCAAAATTGATTTAATTTATTCATTAATTTAAGTTATATTTTTATTTAAATCAATTTCGTTAGACGTTTTGCAACTTCGACCTTTTGCCACTACGACGTTTTGTAATCTAGACTTTATAAACCTAAGTTACGCCCCTGCTTCGACGTGTAATATAATTCGGAGAAATACGGTGTCTCCATAGCTCGTTGATTTTTTTCCACAGCTCCTATACACCTAGGTCTACACTCGCGATATGCACTCAATTAAAAATCCCAATATTAAGCGCTTGTACTCTAATGATGACCATGATTATACACAGATAAATCTAATGAGACCGATGATTACAGAGAATCTCTCAGTAATCTCTCAATAATGTGTGAGTTAGTAAAAATTAAATCAATTTAATTACTATTTTTTTTCTCAAGTAAAAACAATGCCGACTCCATTACTTTCACTTTGAAATACTCTTTAGGTAACAAGCTTAAAAATCATGTAAAATGGCATATGCCATTATCCAATGAATTAATAATACCAGTAAAAACTGAAAATAGTTGAAGAGGGAAAAAGAATAATTTTAGCAATATTTAAAAACACTTTTTAATGGTACAACGAAAAACAGAACGAAACAATGATTGAATCAATTACATGGATTTTTTATATAAAAAGACAAGCAAAACAAACAGCAAAACAATATATACAATTGTTATATAAATACAATTGTTATATATATATATATACAATTGTTTATATAAAAACAAACAGCAAAAAAGGTAAAAATATATGAAAAACCATACTGCATAAAAATGTAGGTTAAATTAATCCTTAACAATACCTACTAGGCCTAGGATTTTTCCATTTTAACTAATGTAAATGCTCCCGCTATCTTTTTTTTAGAAACTCTAATTCCTCTTTGAAGACTTTTTTTGTCGCACTAGAAATTTATTAATATTAAATTTTATTTTCAGACGTAAAACTAAGAAATTTATAGCTAACGAGGAGTTAACTAAAGCGCCACACTCTATCTCCAGAATAGCAAGAAACAGCGATGATGAGGTAAATAGAAAACTGTGTTATTTTTCTTTCGCTCTTATTGTATTATTAAGATGTTTTAGTAATCCGATATTGTAGTTGTATTGTGAAATAACTTGAAACGTGTCCGCCCACGCGGTCACACGTCGCGTCGGATGGCTATTATAAAGAGGATTTCTTTAGCCAAATGTGCCAAATCTCAGCATGAAATGTGTTTACAGTACGGTGGAAGGCCTTTCATCGCTGCTCACTTTCACGGAAATACATCGCATCTCAACCCTGAGCTTCACGAATATTATAAAGGTAATATGTTTACTTCGATCACTAAAAACGTGACAGCGTTACGCTTTGCGTCTGCTATAGTGGGTAAGTGTAATCGTGTTGGACGTATCTGTGGGCGGATGTCATGGAAATTCAGTATCAACCGTGTCCACTTGTACCATCAGTAAATAATTGTATTTATTTGAAATTATTTATTGGAACATAAGATACAGCAAGACCCTCCCGTGAAATCCACTGCTATATAATGTGCATTATAAATGCGAGACTTATTTGGCCGTTGATAAAATCGATCTAGATTTTTTCTTAATTAAATTTGGCAAATATCTTTTAAATAGGCACTGAAATTAGGTAAATATTATGCATTGCATACATGCATGCACCTATGCATTTACTATACAAATTTTTATATTAGCAATCGGGGATGAATAAAAAATACACATATGTTTCCCTAATATTAAATTTTCAAAATTTTTAGGACAAATATTGGTTTTCACAAAGTAATGAAAATATCGATCAATAATTCCTTCGCTATTATGGTCTAAATAATTTAGGTATATGTAATTATATGCTTTAGGTGATGCTTAAGTTTTACAATCTGCATTATGCTGAAATGGAGCCGGTTTGTGGCTGGACATTGGTGTGTGTGTTATTTATATATCTGTGTATCCTTTGTCACAAATAAAATTTATTCTTATTCTTCTTCTTACAGAGAATTCTGTATAATCATTATTAGCCGACATATCTATCACCTAATGAATGGTCTAAATCTATATTAATATTATAAAGAGAAAAGATTTGTATGTATATGTATATGTATATGTATATGTATATGTATATGTATATGTATATGTATATGTATATGTATATGTATATGTATATGTATATGTATATGTATATGTATATGTATATGTATAAATATACATATACATATACATTCTTGTATAAATAGCGCCGGCCGTATTTCAAGGCACGCCAGCATAAATGGCATCATACATCGGTCTCTTGCCACCATTAATATACCTTCGATACTCGAACCAAATGGTATCATGCGTGATGATGGCAAGAGACCAGATGGAATGTCTCTAGTTCCATGGAGGATGGGTCGTCCGCTGGTGTGGGATGCTACCTGCGTCGACACATTGGCACCGTCCCATCTTCATGGAACACTTACCACAGCTGGTGCTGCTGCGGAAGCGGCCGAGAAACTCAAAATTCACAAATACAGAGATATCGGCACCGGCTACATATTCATTCCTTTTGGTGTCGAATCTCTGGGTCCGTGGGGCCCCAACGCGCTTAAATTTTTTAACAATTTGTCAAAACGTTTGGTCGACATAACCGGGGATTATAGAGCTGGCCATTACCTCGGGCAACAGATTAGCATTGCCATACAACGAGGTAATGCAGCCAGCATGCTCGGGACTCTGCCTAGGGGACCGAAACTTTATAATTTATAATATTATTATGTTAATGTTTACTTGTTTTAATTTTAATTGAATTATATTAGTTTAGTTTTAGTAGGTATTTCATATTAAATCTTAAACATACACTTTTGACAATAAAAAAAAAAATTTTTTTAAACATGTATATGTATATGTATATGTATATGTATGTATGTATGTATGTATGTATGTTTGTAATGAATAAATTCAAAAACTACGGGACCGATTTTAAAAATTCTTTCACATATACGTAGAAAGCTACATTATCAGCGAGTAATAATTTCTAAAGATACGCAGATGAAGTCACGAGCAAAAGTTAGTCCATTAATAAAATATAATTAATTAAAAACAATAAATTTGTTTATTCTATGTATAACTATTATGGATTTTTAAACCTTTCAAATAATTTATAATTAATTTAAAATAAATTGATTATTGGTTGCGTTTCCAGGTAACGGCTTAGTGCGCGTATCCCACGGCGCTGCTCACGACGTGTGGTTTCCCTCACCATGGACACTCTCCTCGCCGCACCCTCGACCCACCCTCACGCGAAATGGTCATGTACATGTGCACCACACCGGTGTCTACCTTGTTTATGTACAGGTCAGTATTGTGTTTTCTTTAAAATAGTTAAAACTTTTTACTCAATCACAGGGATAGTTGAAACTCTTTCCCCGTTTTCCTCTATTAGTGGATCGGGCAATCATGGAGCATCCATTTTTATATTAAACATGTCCTAGAAGTCGAAGGAAGACGATTGCTGGAGGAAATTGCTGGGAGTGTCGTAGGTGGAGTACAGGAACTTGGTATCACACAACGACTGTCAAACTCTCATCCTTACATTTTTTAACCGACAATTCAGCTTCTAGTCGTGCAGAGTAGAGTGGAGTCCACGCGAGGCCGCGTGGAAGGTCGCTTTTGAGGTGAACTGTGTATTCGCTGTTGTATTTCGGTGAGTGAATAACGGATGCCAAGGTCAATTCCTACCATGCCAGGGTTGATTGTATTTATAACGACCTACTATTAAGTATATTGTCATCCCGTCTGACGATCCCTCCATGAGCGAGTTTATCTTCACGAGTCACCCCTGTTATCGTTGGGTAATCTCCACCAGACGTTTATATATTCTTCCGCCTGCGTATCGTCGCGACGGACCGCCGGCCGCCGGGTGTCTCCAATAACTCTTTAAATTGTTTTGTTGAAAAGACCTCAGTTCGGTGACGCTGCGAGTAGTTCGTGTCTCGCGGCGGGTGTGCGAAGTCACTCGTCGTATCGCCGTGATAAAATCGCCCTGTGGAGATTGGTCCATAGAGTATTAATTGAATTTGGTAGCACGGCAAACTATCGCCACGATTCTCTCGCTCGCTGAAGTGGTGTTTTACAAGAAAACTAATATCTTTAATACTAACTGTCGTACGCGACTTCGTCCGCGTCTCTTACAAAAACTCCAACAAAACGGCAATTTTGTCTGGAGGGAGGTAAAGGGAGAAGATGAGGGAGGGCGTGTAGCCTATGTTACTCGCGGATAATGTAGCTTTCTATAGGTAAAAGAATTTTTAAAATCGGTCCAGTATTTTTGAGTTTATTCGTAGAAAACGGAATTTTTGTATGCAGGTGGTAAAGGGCGGAGACAGGGGGAGGATGTGTAGCCTATGTTACTCGCTGAAAATGTAGCTTTCTATAGGTGAAAGAATTTTTAAAATCTGTCCAGTAGTTTTTGAGTTTATTCATTACAAACATACAAAAATACATACATATATACATATCTTTTCTCTTTATAATATTATTAGTATAGATACAGATTAATAATAAATCTTCAGTATTAAAATACATAGAAATGCTAAATCGCCTTGGAAAGGATTATTTTCAAAATTTGTTTAAAAACAAATAAAAACAGATATTATCACGCAACGTATGCACGACGAAACGAATTCTGAAAAAAACCTGCGTATACGTTCTAACCCAGCGACAAGGCATCATACGACAAAAAAATTGTCACTAGGCGAAAATTTAGTTTATTTCACAACATACCTACTGTCATATATATAGCTGACGGCGTCATTAATCTCAGAAGCGGTGGATTGGAACAGCCGTGTTAGTGTGTATATACATATACATATTTTACGACACGCTAGCTTCATATAGTATCAGGTTACCTATACACGTCTTCTCTTGTTTATAGACTTGAAGTTTATGAAGAATAATAAAAAAAAAGGAAATTTATATTAGCACTAGCTTTATTTAGCAACACTAGCTTCGGACGGATTTTTTTAACATTAAGCTCGACAGACAGACCGACGACGGTCTATTTGATGGTGGGTGGTTACTGTCGCCTATAACATAAGCAACGCTGCCGTGCACTGCAAGTGCCATGCCGAACATAGTAAGATGAAGTATGAGGAATTAGGAAAGAATACGGAAATGGGCTCTGACAACCCTTTGCTCTGCCGCCAGATGGGCTGCCCAAAGGACCGCGAAACGAAGTGTGCCCTGCCACTATTTTCCAAATCCATACCATAGCTGACTTTCCACAGTTCATTTCCACAGTTGACCCTGCCGGAAATCGAACCCGGGACCCGGCAAGCATCCCCATAAGTTCTATTGATGATTAGTGTAAAGGATGATTCGGCTTCAAAACCATAATGAAAATGTTTTTAGACAAATTTAACCTGGAGAACCCATTCTTTAGGTGATAGATAACTAAAATATATATTTTTTGTAGGTAATTGTTGTCAGTCAGGCTGATAGTCCACTTGACAGTACATAGATGGCTACCGTTGCTTATAAAACAGCAACACCAAAGGCGCTGCAAATGCACTACCGACTTGCAATCCTAAGGGATTAGAAAGGAATAGGGAAATTAGTAGCATCCCTTACTCGCTCATCGAAACACAGCATACATGCTGTTAGTTCACGAAGATCTTCTGTAAGAGGTTGGTTACTGCCGCTAGACAGGCTTCCCAAATGACTTTGAAGAGTTCATTTCCAAAGTAAGCTATGCCGGGAATCGAACCCGGGACCTTCGAGACAGAGTGTTAAGGCAAGCACCAAAGCCAATGAGCTCGTTATTAAAATGACTGTTTAAATATGCTCGAATATTTGAACAATGACGAATCCACTAATCATAATATTTCAGTAATGATAATCTTAATAATTGATTTCAGATTTACTATTTGGATATACACGATATAATATCATGGGTGTTGCACCGCACAAATCCCGACACCGAAGGGCGCGATACTCTGCTTCAGTGCGCTCAATCCTCGTTCACTACTGAAGCAGTGGAGAAACCGAACTCATGCTTCTCCGCTGCAGCTCTCTTCCTTAAAGCGGGCGATAGGCTTGCAGTCAGGAACACCGGTGGTGATAGACATTCTCTCATGCAATCCGAGAAGAGTTTCATTGGTCTTATTAAATTGGCTGACGCTAAAGCAGCAGATGACAACGAACTGTAGATAGAACTGTTATTTCATTTACTGAAAGCACGTGTAATTTAAAAGTATAAGTATATAAATAAAATGCTATAAATGAAGCTTGGTTCAGTAAATTAATGAATATTGGATACCGATTAACTTTAATGATCAAACAACATTTTCAAACACTGTTGGGAAAAACGAGTTTGTTTACTGGGAAAAGTAATCACAGGAAGTGCTAATAGCTAACAATACTTTAATGGAATTATAAATACAAATTGATTAATTATCAGACTCGATGCAATAGATATTATTTATTTTAGAACAAAGTAAAGTAAACTATTTGTTTTTTTAAATAGGCATGATGACAGATTTTGAAATTCCCTTCCATAATGTAGATACACGTCTACCATATCCGAAAAAAACAATATTTCAGCAAAAAACTAAATTTCAACCCGAATTATTGAATGTTTTTAAATCTATTTTGAATTACGCGTGAAAACGCTCTTAGGTGTCATGGCGTCGCGTCTGATGAAACGTGACGTCACCGACATCTCATCTGATTTTTCATTCTGTCAAAGCAAAGTCAAGCAACACGCTGGCACTTACCTGGGCGTGACGTCATTCGCTCTGATTGGTGTTTCAGTTAACATGGCCGATTGCAATTATTTATACTTCTATTTTATTGAAAATTTTATTAATCTCAATTTTAATACAAAAAATGAGTAATTTTTCAGACTCCTTTCAACATATATTTTCTCCAAAACCATTTATTCTTTGATTCTTTAATACCGTCATCATGTCTATTGTTGCTGAACAAACCAAGTAAAAAATAATTTAATCGTTGAATATTACATATTATTTGGAGAGTATTTTTTGTCTTGAAGAGATTAGCTTTATGAATTAAAATTTAATGAGTGATATTAAGATATTTAGTGAAACAAGTGCCATTTTGAATACGAATGTATTTAGCTGTTTTTAAGTAAAAATCTATACCTACCAATATTGACCGTTTGGTAACTGTTTTGTTTTTCTTTTTCATAATTTTCATTGGTGTTAGTGCTCCTGTCCAATATAAAAATCATTTAATGCCATTCGCTACGATATAGCATGTATTGCTCGATCAAGTCAACTTGCCTCGCGCCGATGACTTAATATCGCCGTACTCCAATCGCGCAATCCTCAGACGAAAGCGGAGAGGTGAGGGAGGTTGTGGAAGAGCGATTCGCATTCCAACGAGGTACCGAGGAAATTGGATCGAGTATTTTCTCAAAAAAACTTCAGCAAAATATTAAGCAAAATTGGTCTACTTTTTTCCTCAGTAAAATGTATTTTAGTGTAAAATTATGCTCCAATTGTTCATGAATGGAAAAATTCATTAGTACGGAACTCCAGTCACCTTAACTTAGATTCACTGTAGTATCCTGAAATCATACAAATTAAATGATAAACATTTAGAATAAGTCCAGGAACATTTACTAACAAATCAAAATTTGAGTACCTCAGGGGCATTCTTGTTTCTAGAAGATATAAAATAGAGGTAAAAGAAACTTTCGATCCCACCCTGTAGAAGTATGAAAAGAAATTGTGTTTTTCCAAACTAATCAAACTATACAATATTTGTCTGTAATTTTTTTTTTTGTAACTTACCATTTTTATATAATTTGGAAAAAAATATTACATTTTTTTTCTACCCCTTCTACAGGTGGAATCAGAAATTTCTTTCACTCGTCGATATTATATATTATTATCTTCTAGCTCATGTCAAAAATGCCTCTGAGGGACCCAAATATTGACTTCTTATTAAATTTTGCTGTACTAAAAAATATTGTACACTCAATTTTGGCAGGGAGCAAATGAATGTTCAAATTTAGTGTCTAAGATGGTTGTATTTTATGCAACTTAAACAGTTATTGCTGTAAACCGTGATAAAAAATAGAATCCAATGTTAAAGGTCAATTAAAAAAACATACGTTTATTGTATTCGTAGCACTGTAGTCATATAGAAATATTATATTTTAATGACCCTAAAGATCTGTTATGCCATTGATAATTTAAGTGTGCTAACACAGTTAATTTATTTTTACGTTTATAATATTCTTAAGCTTAACATTACTAGGTATATATTTAAATAGTTACATTGATGTTTGTGTATAAAAATTATTACAATCTGAAGAAAAGCCTTTTATCTGAAACCTCTCACTTCAATGTCACTTAACCTTTGTTCAATTAATTCAAATGTAGGATAGTTGAAGTTCTTAATTACTCAATCATCATTAATTTGTTGTACATTTCATGATTTAAATTGAGAAAGTTATTTATGAAATATCACGTACGTAAGTGTGTTATGTAACTTACGTAGGCTGCATACCTACGTACGTAGTTCCAGTGGCTCTAGCATGAGTTTACGATACTACACCAATTCTACACTCGCTAGCGAGAACGTAAAGCTTTTGTATGGGAAATCGTGAACTGTCAATGTCAAATTATCAATTTTCCATATAAATGTTTTACGCTCTCGCTAGCGAGTGTAGTATCGTAAACTCATGCTAGAGCCACTGACCTATAATATACTATCTACCTACGCAAAGGGTCACGCGTCACGTCGTCGCTGTTTATGTAAAAGCCACCTGAAAATTTCACACTTGAATTCAGCTGAACAGTAATTGCTCACTCGTTTAGTTACTGAAGGATTCAAATGTTTGTGAACCTTTAGTTTTCAATAATATTGCACATTAATCAGTTTAAATCATATAAGTGTATATTGAATCAAGTATAGGCAAAACTATTATGAAATAAGATTCCAAATAGATAAAAATAAAAAGACTGTTCTACTTGCAGTACGAGTGTATTGACTGAACTAGTGATGGATGAATTTGACTTATTTCATAAGTCCTTAGCTTGATCTGTGCAATTTCATCCTTTCTGAGGAGAATTTGCGACGAATGATAAGGTTTTATTTAAAGCTCAAATAATTTGTTTTATAGAATTTTGCAATATAAGAATTGAATTACACCGAAACGCGACGCGACACCGCTCACGGCGTCGCGCACGTTTTAAGATATCATCAAAATATAGAACTTATGTACTACATGAAAAGGTACACAGTTCAGTGAGTACGAGAAAGTGGTGTCTTCGCGTTGCATCTCACGGCACAGTGTGGCAACCCCAGACGCAGCGCGGCGTCGGTCGCAGCGTCCCGAGACGCAGAGATGCCAGCAACTTTACGGTGCGTCGCGAGCGTTTCGTTGTGTCGCGATGTGCAGTGCAAAACTGACTTCTTCAAGCATTTCCCATTTCCCTAAATATTTCCAATCCCTTATCCTTAAAGCTACTGTAGTCGGCACCGCACTTGGCACCTGTGGCGTTGCTTGTGTTATCGACGGTAGCCACCTACCATCAAGTGGACCGTCAGCCTGTCTGCCGATTTAAACATTAAAAAAAAATCGTTGCGTCGTTTCGCGTACGGTGTGATCTAACCCTAAGACTGTTTTGAAACGGACTGCGTGCTAACTGTCCATATAACCAAACTGACTACACACATCATCCCATTGTACGGTCGTAACTAACTTCACGTGATCCTGGCCGCGCTTGTAGATCAGGAGCGCAGTGTAAGTTTTTTTTACATATGGTTTTCAAGAGAAGCTGTTTTTATATCCGGATTAATAAGGTACTAAAATATTTCTTACAATTACTAGAATAAAATCTACATCTATAATAATAAAATATATAAAGTTGAAGAATTTGTTTGTTAATTTGGTTGAACGCGCTAATCTCAGGAACTACTGGTTCGAATTGAATAATTCTTTTTGTTGTTGAATAGTCCATTTATCGAGAAAGGCTATAGGCTCTATAACATCACACTGCGATCATATTATACTTAGGAGTGTCCAGTACCGCGCGCCCCACTCTCACGCCACCGCCGAGTTCAGCTAGTATAAGTATAAATTTAATAAATGCAATTACAAATATCATGTAAAGACTAAAAATGTCGACATATGCATTTTCTTCAGAACCTATGTAGTTCCTTTTGAATGTCACCTTTTTCTAAACTGTCCTTCACAACTCATTAAGCAAAAGAGTTTATGCGACTCAACTGAGAAGAAATATAAATCTGTCTTTTTCGACATATGCATGCCTGACATGCGTGTTACTATTAATGCATTATGTTACCATCAGTGTTGACGTATGGCGATGAAACGTGGTCTCTAAACTATGGGTCTCGTAAGAAAACTCAACGTCGCTCAACCACCTATGGGGAGGGCTACGCTCGGTGTTACCTTGCAACATCGAATCAGGAATAAGATCCGTAGACGTACGAAAGTTACCGACATAACCCGATGGATCAATAAGTTGGGGTGGCAGTAGGCAGCACACATAGTACGGAGAACCGACGGTCGCTGGGACCGGAAGGTTCCTGAGTGAAGGCCACGGACTGGTAAGCGCAGCGTAGGAGAGAAGATCGGATAGGACAGAAGACCTCGGGTCGATGGTGGATTCAGGATTCTTCTGAGCGGTCCTATTGGATAATTATAGGGGAGGCCTATGTCCAGCAATGTTCGTCCTGTAGTTGAAAAGATAATGCATATTACTTACATTTTATCCTTGTTAGTAGTATCGTAATTGCAATAGTGTTTAAACTAAAGTGTTCCAATAATAATCGAAATAGCGACGGAGCGAGTTTAGTCGCCTAAACGTATGTGCAGTTTATGAGTGCATATCTGCGCGCCATTCACCAAAGACAGCATGCGTCACTCCATACAACACCTAGCAGTCGAAATCACGTAGTAGGAAGTTTCAACTGCACACGCAGTCCGTCTAGTGTAGCCCTAAGGATTTATTAGCAACACGCTCCAGAGTTTTAAAGTAAATAATCTTATAATTTATCTTATAATACATTCTTACAGAAGACCACGAAATAATAGCATCGTGCTGTTAGTGAGTAAGGGATGCCAAAGCCTCCCTATTCCTAATCCTTTATCCTTAATCCTAATTATCGTCCTTTTATCGTTGCTTGTGTTATATGCTATCCACTTTACCATCAAGTGAATCGTCGTCCCATCTGACGATCTTTACATATAAGATTTACTTATTCTTATTACACAAATTGTTCTAACAATGTTTCAGATATAATACGTAATAATTCTGTTCTCCCGTACCTATATCACTGTCGAAAAATGAATAATAACCGTCACGAAATTTATTTAAGCTAAGTGCAAATACATAAAGAAAATTGAAGAGTTAATTTTTTTCCTGCTTGAAATATTTAGAGTGAGGACGCTTCAAAGAGATTTATGTCTGAACGTTCATAACAAATTCCCTTTTAAGACTACGAATAAAGAAAATATTAATTTCCTTTTCTGTTTGCCATGAGCCAACTTTAATTTCGTAGAAATTTATATTTTATTTTTCATTATGAAATTTTTTTTTCTATGTTTTATACGTAATTGACAGGGGACCGACTGTCGGGTCGGTTAGTTTTAGCAATAAATGAAAACTTTTTCATATATTTATGAAAAAGAAAAACCATATTGTATATAATATAGTTAATTTATATTGTGAATAAAATTTAAATGAGTGAAAAATGGTTTCATTAAATTGGAAAAGGTTTTAATGGATTAATCTGTTTAAAAAATCATGAATGGAATCGTGATACGAACAAAGTACTTGTAGGTAGAAAATTCAGAGGCCAGCAATTTCATTAAAGCCTCGACCCTTGTATGCCTTCCGGCATTGAATTTTTTATTCGCAGTACAAACACTATAAATAAGCAGAAATAATGTTTCTTTGTTTCTTTTTATGTTAATGTCGTCAGACAGGGTGACAGTCCATTTATTGGCCATTGTCGCCCATAACACAAGCAACGCCACAGGTGCTACTGCGCTGCCGGCCATAGTAGGATTAAGGATAAGGGATTACGAAGGGATAGGGAATTGGTCTCAGGCATCCCTTACTCACTCACCGAAACACAACAGCACACTACGAGAATTTGTAGTTTATGTGTTTTCCATTAAACACATTTTTTTTTAAATTAAATCAGGGTGAACATATACTAGTTTTAACTTTTCATACGAAGTCATGGGGAAAAACTACTTAAAAGTAATTATCACTTGGTACAAAAGTAATTATAATTTAATTACAAAATAATTTATTATTTAATGGTTAAGGAAACCATATGAAGGAAATCTTTTAACTAAAGGCCGCAAAACTAATTATGAAAAATGCTTTCAGAAATGAAAAGAGAGATGTGAAAGGATTTAAAAATATTTATTTCTTAACTTTATACAAAGTGAATATAATATAAAGAGAAGGCGGGCAGTTTTAATCGGCCAGGTTTTGGTATGAATATAAGTATGCAGAAAATTAGGGAGAGGCCTTTATCCAGGATTGTGATAAGATGATGATGATGATAAGTGTGCAGAGTAATTTTTATAAAGCAGCAACTACAAAATGCGTGTAATTTACTTCATGAAAGTTTTTTATTCTACGAGCAGATAATAAATGAATATGAGACGCCTCTTCAATATGCAAGGGTGCAAATAACTGAGGAATGAAAGGTCGTGCTGCGGCCATTGAATGCTTTAGCGACGAATAAGGCCGCCTCATTTATGCGAAGATATACAGCGCACTCATAACATTAGTGTTTACAGCAAAATTGAAACACATTTTGTTAATTACTTTTTTGAAGGATGGTAGACACTTTCATAAACATAAATGCTTATGGAAATTGGTTTCGACATCAGAACACGCGCTATTATTTCATGGTGGCCTTCCATACGAGTGTGGTGTTGGAGCGGATCGAGAGGATCATCGAAACAACTGTATTTACAAGATAAAAGTTTGATAAAATCTTACATAACAATTAACCTTCCCTAATATAACAACCGTTTTATGTAAAGGCCGACAAATAGGTTGACGGTTCACTTACAAACATAACTCCAAAAGTAGGACTTGATTGACTGTTTTGAATTTGACTGACTAGGTTTATGAAAAAAATGTCTCGGGATCTGGTACTTTTGATTTTAATTTGAATTTTGCGTTTTTATATTGCTACTAGCTGAAGTCGGCCACGCTTCGCTGCGGCCTATACGGCCTAAACTATTGATCGTAGGGTGATGTTATATAGCCTTCTTCGATAAATGGACTGTTCAACACAAAAAGAACACAAAAAACCGTTCAAACAAATACACAAACTCTTTATAATATTAGAATTTTATGAAAAAATAGTCTCGGGATCTGCAACTTTTGATTTTAATTAGAATTTTGCGCTTTTATATAGTAACTGCCACTGGCAACATCATCGGAGAAGATCTGATGGAGCTAAAACATTTGTAAAGAAGAAGAACTTCAAAGGGACGCTTTATTTAGCACCCCTTACTCATTCCCCTAATTCAACAGTGCATGGCTTTTATCTTCTGGGGGCGGGTGATGGCTGCCCAGAATGCAGTGTGCCTTACACTACTTTTACTAAATTTTGCTATAGGTTTAAAGAAAGAGGCGCAAAAAAAAATTTGCCAGCTCCAATTCAAATATAAACAATTTAATATTAATAACTATTCAAATTCAAATTATAAACAATTTCATATAACAATTCAAATTGTTACTGTCTTAAACTAATGTGGGCGACTGTCAATAGATAAAGATTTCTTTCAGTTTATATAACTATATATGGCTCGCTGTAAAGTGAAGACATCATCAAAAAAGCTTCATTAAAAATGTGGTGTCAGCCAGAGTTTTCTCATAGAAAACGTGCGAGTGAGACTCGTAAAAATGAAGCTTCAAACGAAGTTACAAGAGTACCTACATTAAATTAAACGTAAAGAGCATTGTGAAAGTGACAGGAAACGAACACAGTCAACCGAGGGAAATTAATAATTTCCGATTGCGCAATTGTTCTGATTGATGATAAAATAACTTTTCGGTACCTGTATTAACTCTCTCGGGGGCGTTATGAACACAATTTTCTAAATGAAATCAAAAAACATTATTTCATTTATATGTTTATACTATCCTTTTTCCGCGACTTTGTGTCCGTAATTTGTTTTTTTTTTTTTTTTTAATTATAGAGTATTTATTAATCTGGTGTATGCATATTATAACAAAGTTTAATCAAAATACTTTCAGTAGTTTTCCCGTAAAAGAGTCAACCTTAAAATTAACTCAAAAATGTACAAACAGCTTAACTACACATTAAATTATCACTGTTTGAAAGGGATAGATATATGTTTTCATTTTCAGGTAATAATTCTTAATTCGGTCGCATTGCAATGCAGCACTTCTTTGCCCCCAAATTGACATTTACTTATAATTTTTTCTAAACAAAAACTTCATGCTTCATAGATATAATCTAAATTTAAAAACAAAAGTCCTGATGTTCTTTACTCAATTCTGTCTATTTAACACAAGATCTTTTATCAAAATGTACATTTGGCTTGTTTCACCACTTCTGGCAGATAACATTTAAATTTCTGTTGACAGGTGTCTGTTTAGAGGATAAACTCTGTGATAATTTAACAGCTAGATCGAGAGGCTGTTATTTTTTTAAGATAAGATCGAGGTTTCTATAAGATTCTTCTTCAAGATTCTTCTTCTTCTTCAAGATTGCTGTGTGAAGAAGAATCTTGACGAGGAAGAAGAAGAATCTTTAAGAAGAAGAAGAATTTTGTAGAAGAAGTAGAAGAAGAAGAATCTTGAAGAAGAGAAAAATCTTGAAGAAAATAATTTCGAAGAAGTAGAAGAATCTTGAAGAAGAGAAGAATCCCGAAGAAGAAGTATCTTGAAGAAGGAAGAAGAAGAAGAATTTTGTAGAAGAAAAAGAAGACGAATCTTGAAAAAGAATCTTGAAGAAGAAGACGAATCTTGAAGAAGAGGAAGAATCTTGAAGGAAATGAATCTTGAAGATGAAGAAGAATCTTGAAGAAGATGAAGAAGACGCAGAAGAAGAATCAAGAAGAAGAAGAAGAAACTGAAGAAAGCTTGAAGAAGAAGAAGAATTTTGTAGAAGAAGAGAAGGAGAATCTTGATGAGGAAGAAAAGAATAAGAATCTTGAATAAGAAGAAGAATCTTGAAGAAGAAGAATTTTGTAGAAGAAGAGAAGGAATCTTGATGAAGAAGAAAAGAAGAAAAATCTTGAATAAGAAGAAGAGGAAGAAGAATCTTGATCTTCTTCTTCTTCCTCCTCCTCCTCCTCCTCCTCCTCCCCCCTCCCCCCTCTAGTTTAAAAGTACTTGTTTTTTTTACTTACTTAAACCTAAAATTTCGTTAATGTTCTGTAAAAATTTTAATTAAAGTTTAGTTTTTGGCATCATTAAATATTTTATTTATCTTAATTCCTTCACAATAGATTCTTAAAGTTAGTATGGCAATCTCCCCCGGAATTCCCATAATCCTTAATCTTCTCTATAATATAAAAATGAACCCCCATTTCCCTTGGTCACGGCATCACGCGTGAACGGATAGTCCGATTTAATTCGGTTTGGACTAATGGAAAGAGGGATAAACGGGGAATGTTCATATATATAAAAATTGCATCCCGGGCGAAGCCGGGGGCGGAACGCTAGTATGTTATAAAAATCTCCTCGTGTCATGATGTTCGGTCGCACTGTATGTAACGTGAATCATCCTTTAAGATACATATATACATACATACATACATACATACATACACACACACACATATACATAATATATTATGTATACAATATACATAATATATACATATACATAATACATAATATACGGAAACTAGTTTATTTGTATTACTGTAACGTAATCAATCTTGTAATAAAATCGACATCAAAAATAGCTGGCCCGCTCAAAACTGAATATATTCTTGCAAATAGGAACTAGCTAAAATTAGGTAACTTTCTATTAAATTACACGTAAAATTATTATTAACTTAAGCTAGAAGCAATCTCCAAAATATATGAAAACCTGCTTTTCCCCAGTAGTTTAACGCAGTATATACTTGAAACAAAATAAATGGAAGCATAAGTAGTACATAAATATTTAATAGGCTGATAGACAATCATGTTTTTTTGTTTTTATAATCATCTGTGTATATATATATATCCCTTACTCACTCACCGAAACTTCCACTAATTCAAGCCTCAGCCTAGACTCCTATGGGCGAGATAGATTATAATCAATGTCCACGAACGGCCATTGCTTTTCTTTTAAATGCCTATCTCCCTCTCCATATTATCATACCCGTTTTTTCTACTTATAACATATATAATAATAATATATATTACTTTTACTGTAAGCTTATATTAAATTGTGTACAAATTCCTCGTATGTACACACAGTTTTTCTGACTAGCGCTCCGGTAAAGCACCAGTATCGCCCGCCCTCAGTATCGATCGGGTTCGTTATATAACCTCGCCCCTCGCTCACCTACCCTCACACCGCCGCCCAGCACGATACCTTCAGCCGGCACCAATATCATTCATAACTAAGGCTTCGTCGGGAGTGGGCTCTGGATACTTGCCTTTTAAACTGAACCCTGTTGTGATATTGCGCAGCGAACTCGGCGCATTCCCCCAACATAATTCCCTCAGTTGTTTTTCAAAATCTTTAGTGTTCAAACGCGCAGCAAAAACACACTGTTTTCATTCCTTCATAATAAATGTATTGAGGTAAGTTTGTGCTCTCTTTGTATATGGCTTTGCAGTGGCTAACAAGTCTTGTACGATTTTAATTTAGACATAATTAGTAGACACAAATTAAAGGAATTTTGTTTTCTTTTTTGTGGAAATGACAAATGGGTTTTGAAAAAATCATAGTGAGTTGAGATTTGATGATATTTAGGAATTTATAAAAAGAAATTAAAATTGCCCAAAATGCCTAAGATGCCTGTATCATAGATAAGCTTGAGAGAGTGTATCTATTCAAGAATGATTATTAGTTTCTCGTTTTACCTTTTACATACCTGGTGGCAGTGCATATACATTCTTATGGCTCTACTTGTGTTGCAAGGCCCTCTGCTTGTAAAACTATATCATTAATCGAATCGTTAATCTGTCTGCCTATCACCATTAAGTCACAATAGTCGTCATCATTAATTTTTCTATATTATTAATACAAAAATATTACGTTAAGTCCCGTCGGGTAATGCCATGTGCAGTAGGTACTTATTAGGAATGGAATGTTCGCTATTTTTTATGTTAACTGTTGTATTTTATGTTTAGTTATTTTTACATTTATATCTAACTGTTTATTAACAGTAGAATGTAGGTTTTCTCGGCCGGTATCCATATGAGTTGTGGGTTTCCGGGATAATGGCCCCCGACAAATCAGTCTCGCTTGAGAAGTCGAAAAGTGCAGAAGTGAAGTGCAGTGATGTGATGTACTTTTTCTTCTAACACGGACTACACCACTGAGGATGTCAACCACAGTTGTTGACGAAACCCATCCCGGAAACCCACAACTCATATGTTTACTAACAGTGATAACGTAGAATGTAACTAGAAATCTGGTAAATGAGAACATCATCACCATCATCAATCCACAAGCGTCCACTGTTCGACCATCAAGCTCGATCCTCCGCACGCTAACCTCCATCCACTGCTACTCGTTTACCTCAACATCCGTCCGTTGCAAGAAAACTACATGTATACGGCCCATTCCAATTTCAGCTAATTCATTTTTAGCACTATGTTCTGACCATCTTGATTCTCCGACAGATCTCCGTGGTTTAGATTCCCACTGAATGGGAACGAAATATAACATTATTTTCAGATACGTACACTTTTGAGAAAATGTCATTTCTGGAAGAACCTTTGATTTAAACCGAATTACCAAAAACAAAACTATTAATTAATTCTTATACAAATAGCATTTATATCATTTTGAAGTAGACATTTTAACTTAACTAAGTATAATCTTTTTGTTGCCAAATTCTCAGTCGCTTTAATGTATGATTCCGTAGCCGACCGCCCGCCGACGCTATGGAAGGTTCTATGAATTACATTCCATAGCGACACGTCGTCGCCTAGCGCTCGGTAGGCGACACGACATTAGGCTAGGCTAGGGTAGGCTACAGCTAGGCGCAGTCAGTTTCTATAAACTATTGGCTATTTGTCAAGTAAAGGTAACAGCATAATATATTTTATCATAAATAAGGGAGTGATTATTTATTTTAAACAGGCTATTAGCAGCCATTTACAAATTGTGACTATTAAAATTTTACAATTCGAATCTTTAGAAATTATTTTGAAGAGCCCCGATGTTTTGAACTACTAATATAAAAAAATCCCATAAATATTATATTTAATTTAATACAACAATTCAATGAATTGTTATATATTGAGTAATAACTATATTGATATATATCACAAAAAGTCTTAGCTAAACGCACTTAAGATGATAAATAAGAACAAGCAAAAAAGTTAACAAGTAAAAACTTTGTTAGGATGGATATCCTTTGGCAAGGTTCGCTAAATTAAATTTTCTCTCAACGATGCGACGACGTCTCTGTAAATTGATACGATGTAAGAAACATCGTAAAACGGTATAACATTTAAATGTCATCTTGTTGATTCGATATTCTTCAGACGTTCTTTATTTGATTTTGCGAGACATATGTACGAAAATTCTCCGTAGCACTCAAGAGGCGTTTTTCCAATAATAGAATATTATTACAAATTCTGGTCATGTAATGATGTTATATCGTTATTGGTAAAATAATCACCACTTAATAAATATTTCGATAGGTTATTATTTCGTCATCCACAGTAGGTACTCTTTGAATAGCATATTATTTGTAAGATAGCTTATGCATTTATTATATAATCTGTATTAATATTATAAAGAGAAAGAGAGAAGATTTTAAGTTTGTTTATATACATATTTACATGTGGAGGTATGTGCAAAGAACCATTGCACCTTTTTCAAAAATTATTAAAATATTTTTGATGAGCCCATTGGTCGAGTTGTTAAGGTACTTGCCTCGGGTTGTTAAGTTCCCGAGAGTCCCGGATTCAATTCGCGGTCTTTGGAACGAACTTTTCAAAATTGGTTCTGGTCTGGATCTGGCAAGCAGTGGCAAAGCACACCGCGTTTCGCGACACATCTGGCGGCAGTGACCATTTACCTTCTGTACCTTGTGTAAGGAGGTGTCACTGTGAATCACTGTGAAATAGCAGCATGTGTGCTGCTGTGATTCGGTGAGTAAGTAAGAGAAATCAGAACCCACTTCCCTATGCCTTCCTAATTCCTCGTGTTTAATCAGCAGCGCACTTGCCTCACCTGTGGCGCTACTTGTGTTATAGGCGATGGTAGCCACCTACCATCAAGTAGACCATCTGCCTGTCTAACGACCTTTACATAAAAAAGTAAATTTATTATTTGTATAAATTAAACCCCCAAATGCAATAAGGCGGAGCTTATCTGTCTAGTCTAGAAAAATAAGAAGTACGAGTAAGCAACCTGTGGCTATTGCCCTAACCGCACTAATAAAGTCGTTTTCACTTCATCACATTTGTTGGCTGACCTTCATTGCGTCAGAAAATGTGCCAATGCTACTTGTAAAAGACCATCACTCTAAAAATATATAATATCGTAGATAAAATTGAATTAATTTAAAATATTAATCTTAGAATAATTAAATAAAATACTTTAAAAACTCATGACTTTGTACTCATGGTACCAAGATATTGACAGCATTCAGCTTTGCACAAGGCAGCTGCCAGATCTTAATTATTATATGACTGTTAAAGGAACTATGGTTGGCGTATTGCGGCTGTGGGCGGTGGCCGCGTATGCGATAATATGCGTGAATGCAGATCGCGGAGGCGGCTCCTCGTTGCGAGGTGCCCTTGAAGCTTTGCAACGAAGACAACGGGGACGAGTCCATGCACCAATTGTCCCTCAACTGGACTACAATGATGCTCTGTACGAATTTATACCACCTCAATCGTATGCAGGTCTGTATCATTAATATTAAACGATACGTTAATATTTCATGTTCCACTCCTGGGAACAAGCAGAATCCTGGGCTATTGAGCCATAGTACCACAGTTCACCACGCTAGGCTAGATTACAATGACTCCAATTACAATGAATTACAATGACAATGTATAGCGTTAGTAAATTAATTAACAGGCAGATTTCTTCACAATGTTTGCTAAACAAGGTGGAATTCCGAACAGTCAATGGAGATAATTTATTTATTGCAATTTCATTTCAGAACCAGATTATGGAGTCGACATTGAAGATATGGATGAGGAACCTAAATATATCGTCAAGTTTTTAGATGATACTGAAAGGCCTCCCGCTGAGACTTACGCATACAAAATAATTAAAAAGAAAAATTTCCATACAAATCCTCCTAATCCGGAATTAAAAAAAGAATCTGTTTTTCGTGAGCGCACTCATCATTCCGATAATGATAGACTGCGTGATTTATTTACTGGAAGGAATGACGCTGAGGACAAAAAGGAAAATGTTCGTGGACAAACTGAGAACGACGCGGAATATGCGTTGCTTTTAAATCAACTTTGGACCAAGTATAAAAAACAAAATTCAGAAACAGCGCCTCAAGGAGTAGTAAAATTATATAAAGACAAAATTGTTAGGAAGCGAATTCCCGAAAATTGGGGACCTATAGCATTTAAAAAGAAGCGTAGTTCGGACTCTAATTTAGATCAACCCATTTTACCAGATTACGATAAACATGGACCCGTTGATTCTAGTTATAACCCATATGATATTCCAGACGATGACAGGGACGAATTACGGGAAGAATATGCTATAGCGTTTCAACCATTAGACGATGATGGTGTTACCGATTTAACTGAAGGCGATCAATATTCATATGATACCGTTGAAAAACGTTTTCCTGTCACTAAACGCAGCAGTGGTTCATATGAACCGTATACACAAAAAAAGCGTTCTGCTCAAGAACAAAAAAACCGTGAGACGAACAGAAGGTTTAGAAGTAGCTCAGGCACTGATCCAAGAATTATTGAAGATTTATCAAAGATATTTGGGGACACGGCTGAAATTATAAAATCTCCGGTAAAGAGGAGCAGTGATAATACTAAAAAACTACATGAAGATCATCCTAGAACGATTCCAAACGTTACCAGCACTGAAAAGACCAATCATACAGAAAGTCCAATAGACAGTCACGAGTTGCATGGTCATAATTTACATCATCCCGGACATTCTGGAAAAGAAGTAGATCATCCTGAACACACACATTCGAGCCAGGAAAAACCAATAGCCATAAAGAAAAAATCTATAGATTGGTCAGATTACTTCGGTTTTGACAAGCGAAAGAAAAAGTCTATCTCGTTTACCAACAATTTAAACGAAGAAAAAATGAAGAAACAATATTTTGACACGTTCAATAAAGAGGTTATTTATCCATTAAATACATTTCGCAAACATAGCAACGTGAAACGTGATAACATACAATCTAAACCTAGCGACGAGTCCGAAATACAGATAAACAGTGCGCGAGCTATAGCCCTTCACACTGACAAGAGGAGCTCGATCAAGGATAATAATTCGAAATTAGATAATCTCGACAACAAATTAAGAAACATGGAGGGATTTATTGTCGATGAAGCTTTGCATTATTCTAACGTAGCCGAGGAACTTGATTCTAAAGAGGAACAGGAAATGAAAGAAAAAATACTTTCACGTTTGGCAGCTGCATACAGTTTGGAAAAAATGCGAAAAGCTTTAAAAGATTTCAAGCAAAGCTTACAAATCCAAAGGAGTGAAAGTAACGTTCAAACTTCGCCTGTTTCCATAGACGAAGTAAAAGCTAAAAGGGTGGCTGTAAAGAAAGAAAAAGTAGAAACAATTAATAACGAAATTCCACCATACAAAGGAGAAGATAAGGCATATGACTTCGAAGAAGAACAGGGTGCTGGGCATTACTTAAATGGTAAAATGGAGCAGCAATTTTCTGAAGGATATATGGGTGGTAGCGGACGACATCGTACTCCCGTTATGGCAACAGGTAAAACTTTGATTCCGAGCTAAACTTCTTGTATTTAGTATTATATTTTATTATATATTACATTTTACATATTATTTTACATAGCTCCTGCAATGGGTTCGTGTCCAGTGTTGACGAAGATAGTGCAAAGGTGTGGAGGCGTTGAACTCTTAACTGGAGATAGTGGCCAATTATTCCTTCCTCTGTGCAGTTTGCATCAGATATGTTATCTTTGTGTAAGTTTTCATATAACTGGACGTTAAATAAAAATATTATCACATATATTGAAATAATGAGGTATAATTTTGTATATTCATTAGGGTGACGTTCCACCGACTACGTGCGACTTAGTTTTCCTTTCCGAAGCTGACACTACGTGCGAAGGCGATTCCACCTGCCAACGCTCCGCAAGATCTGTCCTGATGGCCCTCAGGGAACTACACGACAATTTGGCAGATGAGCTGGACGGGGAATGTGAAGCGAGCCCGTGTCTCGCAGCCACCTTAAAATTGAACAACGGCTGGCAACGGGCTCTTCAGCGATAAATGCATTAAACATTATTACATCAATCGGAATCTACGCTAACCAAAATGGTGAAAAAAATCCAAGGCAACAAAGTTTGCGTATTCAATGTTAAGTACTCAGGTACGATTTAAAAATCAAACGGTTCTTATGTGAAACGAAATTCGTAAGTTATAAAATGATAAAAAAGATTTCATAAAAGTATTTTAAACATTAATGTTTTGTAGTTATACGAGTATTTACGACTAGGCCATTATTTCAGTAATTAATATTTTTACTTTTATTCATACGAGTCTAACCAGCCATAGACTCGTAATTACATACATACTGTTAAGAATATAAAAATGAAAAATATGTCATTGAAAAATACGTAGCTGTACTTTGTATTATTTGACTATATAATATATATACACGCTTTATGCTTTCGTCGTTAAATGTATAAGAAATTATATTATATATACCTATATACATTATACATGAAAGTTAAATTAACTTTTTGCTGAATATGTTTTTGCGTCTATGTGTATTTTTCTGATTATTCAGAGTTATGGTATTATTATAAAATGTGTGGAAACAAGAATAGGTGTTAAAATTGTATTATTGATGTACTGAAATGGTATTGTCATTTTTATCGTTGTTACGTATTTATCGGATAATATTTGTGTTTAAAAATATTTATTAAAATCGATATATTATAGTATAAGTATACCTATTTAAACAAAATAAATGTGGTGTAAATCCAATTTAAAAAAAATGATTGGAAAATGTGTATAATGGTAAAAAAAGTTACGTGGAAGCTGAAAACGATCACTGTGTGTGCACAATTTATTTTTTTATATTCGATTATCTCTTTTTTACTTATATATTTAATTAAAAATAGACGCTCCTCGGAAAATTATCAAATGGAGAATTTCAAAATTTCTAAAGACGGACACGAAAGTCATTTAATAAACCAAAAAGTGACAATAGTAAAATTCACCTTATTTGAATTTATATTTTTTGAAATCGAAAACAGAAAAAAGCTCTGTTTATGGAAATGACAACAAGTCTGTGAATTTATGGAAGATAATGAAAAACACTGTTTTAGCTGTAGTACGGCACTCTTAGACTATTTACTAGGACAATAATGCTATTTTCATGCTTATACCTGTCAAAGCATCTGCTTATACTTTTTTCGGTTTTGCTTATATTTTCAAAAATAAAAAACAAATTAATTACAAATCAGCAAACTGTTTTTTTTTTTCAAATGCACTTACAGTGTAACCAGGTGTTTTGCAGATAGAAGAGCAAAAAAAAATTTTGAAAATAGTTCTTAATTCTTAATCTGTAAGTCTTCCGGTCATGCATTGGCTTGAATAATCTCGTGTCCCTTTACTGCGGAGATCTATTGTGAAATCCATGTTTTAATCAATATTTACATTGTTAAAAAAAAAACAAGAATTAGATAGACATATTATAATGTACTAGAAGGGAAAACTGTGCATTTTAAACAACTTGAATGTTATCACTTTTTTTCGTAAACATGTTCAAGTAATAAAACAAAATTATAAATGGTTTTCAATAAAAATATTGTTTCAATGAGTTATTGCGTTTTATTGTACTAAGGTTAAGGGTATTTTAAAATTATAATTTTTATGTTATTTCCTCGTCTGAGTTTTAGTTTAGTTTTTGTCGGTCTGAGGTTATCTATCTATATATATAAAAATGAATCCCCATTTCCCTTGGTCACGGCATCACGCGTGAACGGGTAGACCGATTTTAATTCGGTTTTCTTTAATGGAAAGAGGTATAAACGGGGAATGTTTTAGGGTACATAAAAATTGCACGCCGGGCGAAGCCGGGGGCGGAACGCTAGTTTCATATAAAAATTATAAGAAAGATTAGGATTAAGATATAAATGTAATGAAACGAATAATCGTATAAATGAAATATTCATAGATCAACGTGAGAACAAATATTTATTGCTCGATAAATTCATGATACAAAGAAATATAATTCACTGTCACTAACCTTAATGCACACTTCACAATCACTCGTTCTTAACTAGCTGCTTAGATAGTCAGAATGGCCGACATGACGTATCGAAACAATGTCCATATCCCGTCAAGTTTGACATAAGATAGATTAATGGTTGTACGCTCAGAAATGTTATTAAACTATAGACTATTAAATATTAATTACGATTCGTTACAGTCGGCCATCCTTCAGAAACGAGTCCCTTCGTTTCTAGTTACTAAGAACTCAGTTTATTACTATAGGTACTCTAAACTATTTAACAATCTCAAAATGTAAACAAACTAGGGCAATAATATGCATCTAATAACTAATATTTATCATTATTACTTTAATAACTAATCTATTATTAATCCATCATATTACATCATTTTATGTATATAATTACTTATATCACTCTTAAGTTATATCGCTTGATACTACAATTAATACATCAAACCTAACTATAGCTATGCGTGGTGAAACTACTTCCTTCGTTATCACTCCGCATCAACTGCGATGTTTAGGGTCACTCATGGGCGGTGAATTCGTACACCAATCGTACCCGACTCGAAACATCCTCGCTCAATCGACTCTATAGCCTTGCTTTGTGATAACTACTTCCTTCGTAATCACTAAGGCAACGGCTGCGATGCCTCAAGCCACTCATGGGCGGCGAGTTCGTACGCCAATCAAGCCCGACTCGAGACATCCTCGCTTAATCGACTCTATAGCCGTGCTTTGTGATAACTACTTCCTTCGTAATCACTAAGGCAACGGCTGCGATGCCTCAAGCCACTCATGGGCGGCGAGTTCGTACGCCAATCAAGCCCGACTCGAGACACCCTCGCTCAATCGACTCTATAGCCGCGCTTTGTGATAACTACTTCCTTCGTAATCACTAAGGCAACGGCTGCGATGCCTCAAGCCACTCATGGGCGGCGAGTTCGTACGCCAATCAAGCCCGACTCGAGACATCCTCGCTTAATCGACTCTATAGCCGTGCTTTGTGATAACTACTTCCTTCGTAATCACTAAGACAACGGCTGCGATGTCTCAAGCCACTCGTGGGCGGCGAGTTCATACGCCAATCAAGCCCGACTCGAGACACCCTCATTCCTAACTTTAATCACCTTTTCATTAGTTAGTATCGTGGTAATAATTGTCTCATGTCATCACTACATTATCAGTAAACATACTAATCAGATCAAATCAATAGACAAGCAATAGTAATAGCTAGTAATCAATTTCAAAATCATGTAACTAATCTCTAATATCAATATCATTATTAATAATAACTTACTAATTTACGTCACTATCGTCATCATTATCCTCACTCGAAGAGCAAGCAGGGGTGTTGAAACTCGTCCAGGGAAATGTTTTGTCAATAGCCACAACCGTTTCATATTTTGCACCCTTTCTGGTCAAAGGGGTGTGTCTTCAACAAGAAACCTATCATGAGGTAGGAGCTTTTTAATTCTATAAGGTCTTAGACATTTGGATTCCAACTTTTTGGGCTAGCGTAAGGGGAATCCGATTCTCGCACAATACCGTGTTTTACATGTCACCTACCGTTCCTTGGACTAATCTACGTTCCGATAAGGGCAAACAATACGGCCTATAAACAACTGTAGTAGAACCCTTAAGGTGGATTTCCATTTCATTAACACTAGTAAAGCCTAAATCGTGCATTCCAGTTGAGAAACAATTACGAAATTTCCCTAGTAATTCTTCACTTTGGCGTTTTTGATCGTCTGTCAATTGGTCACCAAACTTGGGCAATACCGTATTCGCGCAACTAGAAACACTCAATATGCGAGATATCCTTACCTGACTCTATAAACTGTGCACGAGTAACGAGAATATTTTCTTTAAATTGTTTCATATCAGGACTTACATTTTGAATTAACAAGTTACATTCTGAATCACGAATCTGGTATTCCCCTGGCAGTAAATAGTATTCCCGACCTGTCTGACCTCTTAATGACCCCCTTACATACACACTTCCGTGACATTTGACTTAACCGGAATACAAACCATCTCACCAACATCTACTGTGACTGCACAAACCGTAAAAAGATGTATTTTTATGCTATTCTCTTGCTCTATGCGCTCAAACCTTACGTCTGCTGGTGTTCTGATAAAATTTTCAGAGTAGGTCTATCGGTAAAACAATGGCCCATTAGCATACAGCAATTAATTAAGTTGTCATGTACTATATAAACTTCTACCTCTTTCTCCGATATGCCCTGTATTTCTATATCAACAAGAGCACGCCCTAATGGTAGATAAGTTACATTTCCTAATCCTTCCTCTTAAATACGGCCCGTCTACACTTTCCCAAGTTAGCTATAGTCTCAAAAATTGCTTCACTTCCTAAGTCATTATAGCAACACCATTAACATTATCATTATTTTATACTTATCGTTAGCATTGTCAGCGATAGAAACCTCAAGAACTTTTTTGTCCTTCTGAGGATTCTACTCTACTCTTTTATCTTAAGACAATTAGTTGATTCATGTCCCAGAAAGTTGCAGTTGGTACATTTTACTACGGGTTTAGGGCACTTAAAACTGGGATGGCCAACACTATGGCAATTAAAGCACTTAATGGGACCTCTAACGTTATTGTTTTTATTTGGCACGCTGTCCTTCGACACGCTGACATTAGCGAACGTGTTCCCAGGACGTTTATCCCGACCTAAATCTCTTTGAAATTCCGACTGGTTTTTGTTATGGGATTTAATGGTTTTAAAGAATTCGAGTACGTCTTCAGGTTTATCAAATTTGGCTGCTTGAGCGCCCACTCGTACGCCCCTATCATCGATGCCATAGAGCAAACAATCCACCGCTTGCTTTCCGAAAATTTTACATCTATTCAATAGGTTTCTTTTGGCAAAATAGTAAAGTTCAAAGGATTCACCAGGGTGTACCCTCCTATTAAGCATGTCGGTCAGTAATTCTGCGTAATTCTCAGTTGCAGGGAATGATTCTTTAAGCATAGCTTTCCATTCTGTCCAACTATGCTTAATAGTGGGTAAACCCTGGTACCACGTCTTAGCGAGACCGGTGAGCTTTGGCAGGGCATAGTGGATCGTTTGCTTACTAGTCCAATTATAGATCTCTGAACATTCGTCAACCTTATCAAGCCAAATGTCGATGGTTTGCTCTTTTGACAAGGGATCAAACTCAGGGATCACGTTATTTAAGGTGCTAAACGATTCACGATCCCCTGCCTTTGATTTTAATGCATTTAAAAAGTCCTCAAAAATATCTATCGTCATCATCCTAGGTTGCTTATGATCAACACTTGGTGACTTCCGTTTCACTGGCGTTACAAGAGAACGGTCTCTATTTCGACTGGTACGAGCTTCAAGTGTATTAAAGGCCTGTGAGATAATTCTATGTTACGTTCCATTAATCTCTCACGCTCCCTACGTACCTCACTTTCAAGCGTCTTCAGACGTTTCATTTCCTGAGACAGCCTGCGTTCCCGTTCCCGCAGTGTGGTTGAACTGCAGCTCCGGTCACGACTAGAACGCTGATCACGTGCATCACTGCGCTCTCGAGGCGTTGGCACCCGCTGTCTGTCATCACGACGACTGCGACTGCGCTGCCCGCCTTCTCGCAAGTCCGGACTACGGCTCCGGGATGTAGTATACCGGTGCCGTTTTCTACCCGTCTCAGATTTTCGGTCACTCATATCTCTGAAACTCAAAACATCGTATTTACGTATTTGTAGGTATAATCAGAAGAAGGATCCAAGGAAGGAAAGAAAGAAGAAAATATTAATCCGTTCGCATCTTCAAATGTATCGGCTATATGTTACTATAATTTTTTTTTTTTTTTTTTTTATAAATTTTTGCCTACCTGTCCTTATTTTTATTAAACTTTACTTGTTTCAGATTTTAAGTAAGACTTTTGTGGTGTAATACAATGAAAAATACACATTTTAATCCGATTAAATCATCGAAATCGACTGTCTTCTGGAGAAAAATAAATAAATGTTACAGATTGACTGTATTATAGTATCTCTTAAAACTCATATTTTGTTTATAATTGTTATCAATATTTTATTTTTATATAATTTATCAACCAAATTTCAACAATTACATACCATATTCATACCACTCATAAGTGTTTTCACGTTGATTTTTGTAAAAATTTAATAATAGAATGTATCAATTAAGAAATATCGAGATCGTGGGGTGGCATAGCAAACGATTCGTTTGTTCACGATCCCACTTCTGAGATGTAATGAAACGAATAATCGTATAAATGAAATATTCATAGATCAACGTGAGAACAAATATTTATTGCTCGATAAATTCATGATACAAAGAAATATAATTCACTGTCACTAACCTTAATG
The DNA here is from genome assembly GCA_910589475.2 of Bembecia ichneumoniformis. Classification (NCBI taxonomy): domain Eukaryota; kingdom Metazoa; phylum Arthropoda; class Insecta; order Lepidoptera; family Sesiidae; genus Bembecia; species Bembecia ichneumoniformis. The sequence goes on from OU342520.1 coordinate 3,952,932, forward strand.
CACACTTCACAATCACTCGTTCTTAACTAGCTGCTTAGATAGTCAGAATGGCCGACATGACGTATCGAAACAATGTCCATATCCCGTCAAGTTTGACATAAGATAGATTAATGGTTGTACTCTCAGAAATGTTATTAAACTATAGACTATTAAATATTAATTACGATTCGTTACATAAAGTAGTATTAATTTTATCCATTGGACTGAAGTCGCCTTATAAATAAGGCTGATCATAATGATTGGATCATACCTACCTATTATTGGCGTACCTAGAAACAGAATGGGTCCTGCGTCATTTGCGCTCGTCTCTGTACTAAGTTTGTACTGAGTTACGCAAGGCAAATTACGTAGTACTGAAGTAGGCAATGGATAAATAAATTCTGGAACATACGTTACGTGGCTTAAATAAACTTTGATTATAATAGTGATCAGAACACACAAAAACGTGTTGTATAAAAACGCCGAGATACATTCTATTTCATCTTTTTCACAAGTAGTTGATAAAGGAGCTTCAAATATGTTCTCAAGAAGCTTAAATATTACGAAGCCAAAAATTTATAGAGCAACCATTTAGACAATTCAATATAAACCGAATTTCGGAAAGTAATACTTAATTAACAAAATGCCTAACTTTAAAAAAATAAACTTTTTTCCAACAGTACTTAATTCTTTAAATTGTTAAAGTATACATCATAATTTATTCATATTTTTAAATTAATACTTAATATTATAAAAAAAAATAGGTATTTTATGTGATGTGCGTTTTATGCCCGTTCTCGAAAATGGTTGTGCGACGCTCTACGGGACCGTTCCATAATCGGAGGTCTATTTCGGCCAATAACCCTGACATTGTTGTTATCGACCCAGTACAGCGCCGGACGATGCTTGTAGACATCACTGTCCCACGTGACGAAAACCTCATGAAAACCGAAAAAGACAATCTTAATAAGTACAAAGACTTGGCTCACGAGGTGACCGCCATGTGTGATGTCGATACGACAATCATCGTCCCATTAGTTGTATCTATTAACGGCCTTATAGCGTAAAACCTCGATCAACACCTCAAGAGACTCTCACCAGACGGTTGCAGAAGGAGGCACTTCTTGATACGGCACATATTGTCCGGAGTTTCCTTTCTCTGCAACCCTAAACTCCGGTAACTCGTGCCTTGCTCCGTTACCAGCGGATAACAATTTTTTTAAATTTGTTATAATATTTATTGTTTTTTTTATTTTTTTATATAAAGTGTGGTGTCCACATCTAATTTAAATTGCAGTCTACACACATCGTTATGTATTCAGGAGACTGTTAAAGTGCCCCGTGTACTTTCCATCAATGAGAAAATCCACTTTCGTCTTAACAGTTTTTTTAATAATTTTTTGATAATTTTTTGATATTTTTTTTTCTAATTTTATTGCCGGGATGGTACTTTGACTTTTATTGGCGTAGGCTGTGCCTCTTTTAATTGCGGCGGCATCTGCCATGTTATTTCTTTTTTTGTCCCCTGTGTGTTTTTGTTCGGTGCCTGCCTCGTTGGAGGCCATGTAATAATAAATAAATAAATAAACAGCCTGGAAACTGTCCGTTCTGGCTTTCGGGAACATCTCCGATGCGCTAGAGGGTCACGGCAGCCCCAACAGTGCCCTGAATCCATTATTATATGGCAGCCTTAGGGCGCTGTATGCCTTCCGCGAGTAGTAGACCCACAGACCGCACGTGTACAGAGATTGACAGTATGCTTTAAATAAAGTCATTTTCACCTGTTCTGCACAATCCGCTAAACGTTAATTGTTTTGCCTAAATATATCTATATGTAAGCATCAATGACGTTTTTTCATGCTTTTCTTTATCAATAAGCAAGTGTTGGACAACTTCTATATAGCATACATTAACGATCTCCCAAAAACTGTTGATCATCCTATGTGTCTTTTTGCTGATAGCACAATGATAATAAAATGCAACGACAAATAAACCTACAGTAATGACATTAACTCTGCCTTAAGAAAGATTATATTTTGGTTAAATAACAATAATTTAAAAATTAATTTGCTTAAAACAAATGTCATGCATTTTAGCCAAAGAGTACGCGCTAAACCATTATCTTGACATACATTACGAAGATCAAACTATAAACGAAATCAACATAACAAAATTCTTAGGCCTAACAATTGACAATAAATTAAATTGGAAATCTCATGTTGATAGTCTCAGAAGACGACTAAGTAAACAAGCGTATGCCTTATATGAATTATCTAAAACTGTAAGGATTGAGGTTCTCTTATTAGCATATTATGGCCTCGTCGAATCTGTGCTAAGGTATGGACTTCTGTTCTGGGGAAACTCAACTGACAATAATTTTGTTTTCAAGGCACAAAAGATATGTATTAGAGCAATGTTCAAATTAAAAGTAACAGATAGTTGTATGCCCTATTTTAAAAAACATAGAATATTAACACTTCCTTCACTTTTTATATATGAGGTTGTTTTATACGTAAAGGCGAATCCTACCTTGTTTAGACGTGTTTCAGAGAATAGTAAAAGAGAGCAAAGAGATCCAAATAGACTATGCATTCGCAAATCACACACAGCTCTTATGCATAAAAGCGTTTTCTGTTTGGCGCCGGTGATATATAACAAGATTCCGGACAACATTAAGGAGCTTAATATGAATATATTTAAGAAGAAAATAAAACAATTGCTGGTTGATAAATGTTACTACAATTTGAAAGATTATATGTCTGATAACTTAGTGTCTAGTCATTAATTTAGTGTTGGTAGATTATAATATTCTTAAAATATTTGCACACCCCAAAGGGTAGAATGTAGCGAGCCTTATTCGTTGTAAAACCAATGTAATTACCTATATTCAGCAAATAAATCATTATTATTATTATTATTATTATATATGTACCTCTATGTAATTCCTATATTTCGCAATTGAGAGAGTTAATTTTTCTTAAATTATGTCCAAACTTCCTATATTAATGCCCGAATCATACTCTAAACACTAAATTAAACCCTATCCTATTGAGTTTTTTTTATTAGTTACAAATCTGTGTATTTAATTTTTACAGAAATTTTCGATTGTTCTCTTTGTCCACTTTATTTACATGAAATACTCGTCGCATTACGTATGACACTTCGATTATGAAAGCAATATTATCTTTTATCAATAACACGATAAGTGTATCATTCCCCGTGTCTACGTGCATCAACTAGTAGTCAACAAGAATTTATTTTAGTTATATATTTACCTGTGTTTAACTAAGCATTTCACGGCTGAATAAAGTATAATAAGAAAATAATAATGGCAGATTCATCTGCATATGAATATCAAAATAAAGGCGTAGATAATCCAACTGCTACTGACGGTAATCAATTCATTTCTTAATGATTTTGTAATAATGTGATACTTGCCGTGATAAGAAATACATTATGATTTATTTTATTTTTTCCTAGACAGTGGATCAAATTTAAGACCAGAATTAGTGATCAATGTACAACCGTCACAACATGGTATGTATGTTTTGCAATATTTCTTACGTTAGAGTTTAATTAATGTTAAAAAATCTTGAAGTAAGCTTCGATGTTCAGGGCGCGCGGAATTGCCGGTTCTAACTTTGAACTGGCGCTCGAATCCAGATGGACAGTTCATCCCTGTTCACGGCCTGGACTTTCTAATCGGTGTCACCAATCTTCTCATCCAACAGACTGTTGAGTTAAATGATTGTAAGTTTTAAGAATTTATTTATTTCTTTACTAGCTTTTCCCCGCGACTTCGTCCATGCTCCTTCTTCTTGACCCTTTGCATGCCGGAACGTGGATCCATGTTATTAATAAATCATGGTTGAACTCCCATGACTCCTTCTGGGAGAACAATTAGGTCAGTCAGAGTCAGTAGTTAAATCGGTAAAAATGGTTGAAATTTGAACAACCTGTATATATCATGGCAAATGGCACTTGAAATGATAAATTTAAGCGCTGGCAGACAAGGGTGATTCGGCTTCCGGCATACAAGTAGTTAAGTCTTAAAACATTTATTCAATCTGTATTGTTCACTATCTGTGCAAGAGCCATCGTGAGCGTGGTATTTGGTTTTGTTTATAATCGATTGGAATGAAACAATCATTAAATATTGTGGGAAATTTGCTACAACATATCCGTAAAAACCGCAGCATTTCTGATATTAGACGACTAACGGACAAAAATTCTACTATTTTTTGACCTCGGCAACATAAGTACAAAGAGTACCTACAGTTTTTTTTTTGAAAGTTTTTTAATGCACAGACATGGCTCCTTTACAATTATATGTATTAATGATCTCTCGGAAACAGTCTTTTTTGCTGCCTATATGTCGTTTTTTGTACCACTAACAACGTGTATGCAAAATTTCATGATAATCGGTTGAGTAGTTATAGCGTGAAAGCGTAACAGACAAACAAATTCACTTTCGTATTTATATTAGATAGGATACATGCAACGAATTATTCCAAAGCCTTTGCACTAATCATTGCTTGTATTGGAGATATTAAATTGTAACAAGTCAATTTCGAATAATAAGTTTGGGGTCGTTAATATTACTTTTTAAATCGGTGAATGACTCGATAAGCGATGCCAGAACCTATTTGCCTATATATGTAGGTACCTATAGCCTAATAATCCGTTATCCTTTATCCTACTAAATTTAGCAGCACACTTGCAACACCTGTGGCGTTGCTTGTGTTATAGACGACAGTAGCCAGTTACCATCAAAATATTTCTGCTGATCTTTTTATTAAAAAAATTTAATCCTATAAATATTTCTTCAAATGTTCGAAATATTTTATTTCATACTAACTGGTGACCGCATCTTCAACGCATGGAAAAATGAAATAACGCCTGACATCTTTATCGCTGTGAAAACGGTGGCGCCCAAATTTATATTTTTATCGATCGCTCGGGAATCTAACATTTTTCCGGGATAAAAGGTATTTTATGTTTTAATCCAGGTAATAAACTATCTGTGTGCCAAATTTCATCCAAATCCGTTAAACCGTTTTTGCGTGAAAGAGTAACAAACATCCATTCACACATCCTCACAAACTTTCATTTTTATAATATTAGTAGGTTAATTTATCTCAAATAATTTCAGTAACATCAAAGATAGATTCAGAAAATAGATACATAGTCAGAATTCCTGATGGCGAAGCGTTGTATATAGCCAGCGAAACATCAACTGAAAGACAAAGGTGTCTGTGTGGTTCAGGACGAGCGTTCATGATGCACCTCCATGACAATACGCGTCAAGAGGCAATGGTGCTCAAAAGGCGTTTAGCCGGGGCTAGTTGTTGCTTTCCTTGCCGATTACAGGTGAGCTGTTCGAGATGAGAAGTCGTTGAGAAAAGTACTATTGCTTCTAAATAGTATAGCTATTATGAATATTTCTAAAAACATATAGATATGCAGGCCAATTGTGCAATGGTTTATTGCACTATTAAAAACTTTCTTAATGTCTGCGCGAACTTCCAAATATTATAAAGGGTAGAAAAGGAAATTATTAAAGCTACTTAATGGTAATAAAAAAAGACTGATTTTTAAAGAGTAAATGCGTAAAAAAGTAACAAACATCCATACATACAACATACATTCACCCAAGCTCACAAACGTTTCCATTTACAATATTTCAGTACAACGATTAGAATTTATGGGGTATAAACCTCAAACAGTCTCACATATCGAATCAGATTCTTTTGATACGTAAATTAATTAAATGATGAGCACTATTTATTAATTAAATGAATGAGGCCATGATTATATAAAATAACATGGCAGATGCCGCCGCAATTAAAGGAGGCACAGCCTACGCCAATAAAAGTCAAAGTAACATCCCGACAATAAAGTTAGAAAAAAAAAATCAACAAAATTATGAAAATTTATCAAAAAATTTATCAAGAATTTATCAAAAAAAAAGCTAACATAAGCTAAGCTAAGCTAACATAACATAAGCTAACACAAGAATGCCCGGCTTATACGTCAACTCGCGGGCAATTAATTCGCGTATCTACGCGACTTGACGTAATTGTATTTTACCTATTTTTTACTACGTTAACTCGCGGACAAATAAGAAGTATAGTGCGTTAGAAAAGATATTAAACATACCCTGGATTGAATAAACAAAGACGTCCCATAACAAAGGTTACATTTGATTCTTTTTTTATAATTTGATTAGTAATAATTTTTATGGACGTGTAATGTTGTACAGAAACAAATTCAGAAACATCGCATTTAAAACGAATTAATACGAAAAAAGGATAATTAAATTTTACCAGATTGTATCTTCTATGTTTAGTTATTAATTTCATAGTAGTCCATTTAATTTTAGTAAAAAAAAAATAGTCAATCTTCTAGTAAAATACGCCGTTGAATTCTCATGTTCTACGTTTCAGGAAATGACCGTGGTAACGCCACCTGGCGATTACGTAGGTAGAATACAACAACAGTGGACGTGGATGGTGCCTTTCTATCTGGTGCGAGATGCCAATGACGATGTACTCTTCGTCATTGAGGGTCCGGCTACATGCAAAAGAAGAGACTTTCTTGACGCTAAATTTAAGGTTAGCTTATAGAAACGACGCCGTTTACAATATTATTTGTTATTATGTTCCCTACTAAAATGTGTCCAGTACTCCAGTCTAATTTTGTCGGACTGAAACCATTCAGTATGGGCGGTCGCGCCAAGGTCGCGCATGGTACAGTCGCTAAGAAAATTGTTACTGTAAAAAATAACCTTCTCTTTTAAGTGCACAGTTACTTATAGTTACTTATACAAACTTGATTGTTCTATAAATGAATAGGTAATAATTATATTAAAGTGCCTAAAATTATATTACACTTAAAATGTATTTTTATATGCAATAAAAACACCGGAAATATATTATATACTAGCTGAGCCGCAACTTCGTACGCTTGGTATTCGGTATAGCACATAACTTTTTTGTTTGTAAACCGATTGAAATGAAACGAAGACTAAATGTAGCGGGAAGCTTGCTACAATACATCAGTGAAAGTCGCATTCAAATAGGTTCAGGGATTAGCTTGCACAAACGCAGACAAACCAACAAACAGACGAAAATTCTATAGAATTTTTTTTTTCACTTCGGGAACATAACGTGTACAATTCTTTTTTTTTTTAAATCTTTTATGTTTATATCAAACAGACAAATATTTTTAATTTTGAACATAAAAAGTTTTACTGTTCAATGTGGAAAACATATTTCCTAATTTTAATAGTCCTTTTACCCCTTAGGATAATCTCCTAAGATATGTATATAAATATGTAAAATATACACGTGGAAATTTTTTTTAGTTACCTTCTGCTCCTCACAGTACAGGATGAAGAAAACTGTGTTTTTAGAAATAATTAAATAAATCATTTTCAACCGCAGCGTTGCTAGATTTGTATAAAGATTACAATCTCCCAGACAAACTTTTTACTTTATTTTATTCCTTTCACACGTGGAACTTTGAAATAAAATGTTTTCATCCAATTCTTTACCAATTTTCTTATGCTATTTGATGATAAATAAAGGCCGTTTGTCTACCTGCAGACAAGTGCGCTGTCGATTCTGAAAGGAGAAGGAATGTGAAAACACTGATCTCAAAATACTTATATAGTCTTAATATGAAAACCAGTGTGGATAAGGGAATAGGCATTGGCATCCCTTATTTATTTTCTCGCGCATAGTTTTTAATTTACGATAACTCCTAAGATATTAATTTAAATTGGTGCAAAGGGCTATTACAATGGGTATGAAATGCTTAAGGTGGCTAACATATTCAATTTGCTAATGATTAACACTGTATCAAAACATTAACGTAATATGCATCTATGCCTTCTTCAGGAATCACTCTGTTGATAGATATAAAATGCATAAAAGCCCTTCAGTCGATCATTGCGATAGTCTCAGCAATTGATTGTATAATCGTGTTCTAAATGGTCCCGCGAAAACGTTTTTCTTTGAATATCTGGCCCCTGGCAGAATATCAGTGTTGTGGTCTGTACCACAACTGTGTACTGAACTAGTGTTCTTTTTTTTTTTTTTAAAGATGGGTTTACTCTTGACCAGCATCTATCCATGTAGGGCGGGTCACTAGTTATATTATATATATGAAATATTATGAGCTCACCCAGAAGATGCCTATTCACTCGAACCTTGAAAAGATTTGGGTTGTATAAGCTTGGAAATACAGACGCCGGCAGGGAGTTCCAATCCTTAGCAGTGTACCAATACGTATATATTTATTTATTTCTTTTGTTTGTAATTATAGTTTATTTGTTCATATAGTGTTTGGATTTGGCTGATATGCTGAAAGTTGCTTTCTTTCTTTCTTTCTTGTTCATGCATCGAAACACAAACGTATTATTATCTCACTGTGAGGAATCGGTTACTGCCGCCAGATGGTTTGTCCCAGTTAATGACTGCGGAACGCGGTATCTCCTTCCACTACATTTATACTGATACTATTTTATAAAGCAATAAAAAAAATCTTATCTCCAGTGGTGTAATATGACTTTTAACTATACTTTTCCTGTATTTAATGTGGGCTCTTGTATCAGTAGTCGATACAAACCCACATTAATATAAATATAGGCTTTTAATAAATATTTAATATTGCAGATTCTATCAGGCGACTCTCTCCGCGAGTTGGGGATGATCATACATGGATGGGATCGCGGACTCGTTAGTTTCGTGACTAGACTAATTATGCCGAATAACTTACCACAACCAAAACACAAAGCGTTACTGCTGGCTGCTGCTTTTCTTATGGTAATTGCTGTTTACTTATAATTCACTAGCGACTCGCTCTCGGTTTCGTACGGATGCATTTTTTTCTGGATATTTTATTACATGTCATATCTTTCCTTGTTTCTCACTCTTTATATTAATAAAAAGCGTATCAAAATCTTTTTTTTATGTTAAGATCGGCAGACAGGCTAACGGTCCACTCGATGGTAGGTGGATACCGTCGCCACATGTGCTGCAAGTGCGCTGCCGACTACAGTAGGATTAAGGGAAATTAGATAGGGAAATGCGCTTTGGCATCCCTTACTCACTCACCGAAACACAAAAACACGCGTGCTGTTATTTCACGGTGGTCTTCTGTAAGAGGATGGTTACTGTCGCCAGACGGGTTGCACAAATGACTGCGAAAACGCAGTGTGCCCTGCCACTACTTTCCAAATCCAGACTAGAGCCAAATTTGAAAAGTTCATTTTTCAAAGTTAACCCTGCCGGGAATCGAACCCGGGAACCCTAGAACAGAGCGTTAAGGCAAGCACCCTAACCACTCATCCAACGGGCTTGTCAAATCGCAAGGTCGTCGTCCTTTGCGCAGGTTTAGAAGAAGTTAGGGGAGAAACAGACAAAAGCGGGCAGAAATAAATATCATATTATCTCTTTAGCCGTACGTTCGAAGCATATACAATAAAAAGCAAAAATCACGTGTATTAATTGCTTGTGACGATGCACTTATTGATTTTGATAAGGATTGTTGATAATGTGGCCAATAAACATCGCCAAACGATTTTAAATATATATTTTTTAAAACAAAAACGTAGTTAATGTGGCTTAAATATAAAGTTAGACATACGCTGTCCCTGACCTGTTTTTGTGGCCATCATCAAGCTCTATTAACTTTTCTAATGAAATCAATCATAAGTATATCTCTCACCTCTAAAGCAGCGTTCGAAAGAAACATTTTCGTTCAACCGTTTTTTTGTCGACTTATTTTGCAAATTCGATTACCACGGGGAAGCCTTTTCATTCAGGGTATATATAGCCTATGTCCATCCTAAAGTTCTATTCTAACTATTGCTGAAATATTTTTTTAAATCGGATGAATAGTCTCGAAGAATACCTCCTACATACAAACAAACATACAAACTTTACCTTTATTATTATATTATATATAATATTATTATTATATTATAGTATAAATTAGTATAGGTAGTATATATGGTATAGATATAGAAGATATAGACGATGCAAAATAAATCTATTTGTATAAATAAATATAAATGTAGATTTATTTTACTTACTGAGCCTTCTCAGCAATCCCATTAAGACTTCAATTGAATTGAAGAAAATCGCATCACGAGTAGATTCGTTTTATAGCTTTTATATATATAGATAGGGTACAAAGATTTGCTAATCTCATCCTCTTAGATATCCGACTAGAAATTATTTCATTTGTCTCTATGTCCATGAAAAATAATGTCAAAGGTGCAGTTATATCAATAGAATTAGTTCAAACACTATGGTAACATAAGGTATTTATTTAGGATTGATTTATTGTTGAATATAATTATAAGTGATTTGTTAAAAAATAAATAATTTCTTTTTAATTTTCAGGAATATACATATTTTGAGAGGTCGAAATCCAGCTGCATGAGATGTTTGTAAACCTTAGTAAAAAAGACAGAACTTACCGTACATTTAATCACCCGTGGATTACATTCTGGATATGTATGCTAAGATTTTTTTTAAATAAATAATCTAAAATGAAGTAATTTTTTTTTCTAAGATTCTTATAGAAAAAGTACCTACTTATTTTTACACAAGGAAAGCTATTAAATGAATTGATTTCTCGTAATACGTCCTTTTTCTTTTTCCCAAACTGCAAAACAAAAATCTTACTACCGACACCTTGGTGTAGAATACGAAGAGTCAGAAAAAGATGAAGGCCACTAGACCTTCCCGAGGACCTATATCCCTCAGAACACTATATACTCACAAGGAACTCCATCCTACCTAACGATATATAATCAAAATCATATATCTGGTCGTTTCTCCCTCTCTGGACGAGATTTATTAATTGCATCCCCTATATAACCTTATCACTCGTGGATACATACATAAGATATCTTTTGAAGTTACTATCGTTAAAAAAAATAGATTATTAACAATATAATAAAAGTTGCTCAATAATTACTCTCTATTTAAAATTGTGTAACTAAATAATTTCAAGCAAAATATTATGTCGAAGAAAAAACCAACGATGAAAATATTTCGAATATACTACTCTACAGTTTATGGCTGAGGAGCATAATATCAGATTATGTTCGCAAAGCAGAGTGGCCTCGGTAAAGCCACATTATATGATGGAGTCCATTACATATTACAGACATTAATACTCGATTTCTCTACTTCAACCTACTTTGAATGAAACTATTGTCTATGAAAGTGTTCTAATATACAAAGATACCTTTTTAATCTGTCCTGACATTTTGATAATAGCATTTTCATTAGCATAGCATAGCATTTTAATATCATCAATACAAATAAACTAAATAGAAATTCATGCCGATTTGTTAGTTACTTTTTAATAAATTTAATTTAACAGGAATAATGGTAAAAACCAAGGATGTAGTAGACCATTGTAGTGAGGATACAATTAAAGAAAAACTGTGGCCCTATTACGAATACTACTTTGGTGATAGAGATGAAGAAAACATAAAACATGGTCACGGTCAAAATCATTGGTCGGGAGCCGAGGTAAAAGGAATATAATCCCGTCAGAATATAATTTGTTTATTATAATTGGCAAAATGTCAATATAGCATCAATTCATAAAGGTGGATTTTATTACACCGGGCCGTGTCTGTGCCTCGGCCGGAGCACGGCCGGAGCACTCCAATGGGACATTTCGTAACATAGGTATTTGTTTACACCGTGCGCTCTGAGACAACTTCGCAAGGCCCGCTCGGGGTATTAAGTATTTACCCGAGGCTTCCGCGAGATATAATATTAATAATAATACTATATAACTTACAAGCATATTTAGTAATAGAACACAAAATAGTATAATAATACTTGGAAATGACAAAGCCCGGGCACGGCCGGGTGGCGGCACGGTGACAAATGGCAAACCGGGTCGGGGTATATATTTACATAGTAGTGATGGAAGTATTGGCTTGTATTTTACGAAAATGTCAGACTGTAATACTATTTTGTCAATATAGTATTTGTAATCTGGTTAAAATAAATTTAATAGTTAAAATAATAGTATTTCTGTATACTTAGTATCTTTTTAGTCCCTAGAATGGTACAATGGTCGCTTTTTTCGTAACATGATGCATGGCTACGGCGAATATCGGTGGCGTTATCGAGGCAAGCCTGGAACATTTGTAACTTACGAGGGATATTTTTACGCCAATCAAATGCACGGATATGGTACCATGTCGTATCCCGACGGAAAAGTGTTTACTGTGAGTTTTGTGTTTATCTATATAAACTATATATAAAGGTCGTTAGACAGGCTGACGATCCACCATAGTAGAATTAAGGATAAGGGATTAGGAGGGGATAGAGCATCTCTTACACGCTCTTCGACTCACAACAGCACACTTGCTGTTATTTCACGGTGTCCAAGTAACTGCGAAACGACGTACAATGGTTAGACTGTGGCGAAATTAAGAATCACTACTTAAATTAAGAAACGATTAAACTAATTATTCATTTCCAAACAGAAGAGTCGTAAATAGTCTTGTCATTTGCCTTCTTCTGATTGCTTTTGCATCATGTAAATAAGGCTCATATACATATTTCTAATTATACAGCTCATATGAAAAAAAAAGAGGTTATAGTTTTGCACAATACCCTACTGTATGTCCGGGACAATCTCTGATATGGCTGAATCGATTTCGAAGAGACATTCTTTGGTACACACAGAGAATTTTCATATAATATTTGAAGTAATATTTATCGCAGAAATATGTGAGTTAGTTGCATAAAAATTTAAAACCATCAGCAAGACATTTGAAATCACTACTAAGGGAAAGTCGCGGGCAATCGTGAGCAGTTATGAAAATGAGTTATCAAATATTTTGATTTGAAATTTTTTCACTTTTCTATAGGGTTTCTTTTATAACAATGTACGATGGGGTCCTGGCATAGAATCGCAACCGAGTCTTAATGAAAACGTTGGTTTGTGGTACGGAACGCAACTTATAAGACTGGCGTGGCGTCCTCCTACGCAAACAATAGCCCCGGACTTAACCGTCAGCTGCAATGGACTGGCAACAGTAGAATCACAAAGAGTACTTTTGAACACGACTCCAACAACTGTAAGATTATTATTAATCCTGATTTCATTGCCAACGTATACAACATTAGGAGCATTTAAACTATAAAACATATCTACGTATTAAAAAAATCTTAGGATCTTTAGGATCTTACGTATCTTTAGGAGCTCTTCGTACTAACTGTTAAGCCGTTTCTTAGATTAGCGTGCACAAACGCACTGACAAACAGACAAAAATTCTATAAACTACTCTTTTGACTTCGGTATCATAAGTACAACGTGTTTAAATTTTCATTTTGAAAAAATATTTAATGTAGAGACACTGCTCGTTTACGATTTTATTATATGTATAGAAGTGAATACCACTGTTTTTATATTTAGAACTTACAGCACGCTAATATTTTAACAAAATAACGTACCTCTGAGTAGTTATCTCTGACTTCTTGCTTTAACAGTAAAGGGAAACAGTAGAGAAATCTCTATGCTTGTAGGAAAATTAACAATTTTCGAAAACGTTACTGTCAATCCCTGTTGGCTACACCCTATATCTCCTCACTGCTAAATTCAATCTAGAGACGTGCTTCTAGCAGTAGGATGTAGTGTATATAATAACATAAGCTGATACAGAAACGTGACAGCTACAGATACCCTAGAGCTAAGCTAAGTGATTTTTTTTTCTACTATTCTTTACTTCAGCTTGTATCAATTCAATATTACACATAATTAGCTCACATAATTTTAGTTATATCGAAAAGTAGTTTATTTCTTATTACTTCCCTTCATAATATTTAGATGGCAATTAGAACTTTATGAATACTTCAGATTGGGAAAATGAATAGTGCCCTAGAGCTATTAAAACAATCCGGTATGAACCCTAAGGATGCAGCGGAAAAGTGGATACAACTCTATCCAAAGTATTGCACAGACCCCAAGAGCTATGTCTTCCATGTGGAACAATTTGAAAATAGCTATTTCACGGAAAATGTTGGAAGATTAGAAAAGATAAAAAATGTTGATCTTAAAGAGGTACATAAAATAAATTCTTCAAACATTGAAATAATTGGTTATAAGTAATTTGAATTTGTCCATAATTTTTTTCTACAGGGGCTATGCCAATTTAGTAACGAAAGTTCAGACGATTCAACAACTTATTTCGCCTGGAACAACAACGATCATATTGTTAATATGATGCAGCACAGTTTTAGGCATCAAGGCCAAAAGAAATTATTAGATATATCTACAGTTCTTAATGGTCCTCGGAAAATATTTAAATCTGCCGGAGACCATGAATTGGATTGCAGGTGATTTATTTAATTGAACGAGGACTTTTCCTGAAAAACAAATCTTAGTCTTTCTTCTTTATAACATTGCGGTCTAAATGAATTTATATCATGACATCGGCAATTCGTCTTTTAGTGCCTCTCCGTTCTTGAAGGTTGGCAGTCAAACTCTTAAACTCTTCACTGTTTATTGCCAGTAAGAAGAGTTGTTAGACGGTTATGATATAAATTAATACCATTCTCTGATGTTTCTGAGCCAAGACATTTACTTCCACCTGACTTCTTTCCGTGTACCTTTCCCATCACGATTGTACACAACAACTGGTATCTATCATGGCATAGCACATGACCCAAATATGCAACTTTTCGGTGCTTGACGGTTCGTTTCGTAGAGCTTCTTTCCCCTGCCTATACAATTTAGGGTCTCTGCATTTAGGACCTCTTTGTACGTCCACCTGGTCTGCACCATTCGATGATAATTCATTTTAAACTACATATATTACTTAAATCGAATTAACATAAGTTAAATTTTTGTACATGTGTTTGGAGAGGTAGTAACGATCTCATTTTTTTAAAATTACTATCTTTTGTTATAATAATGTAGTATAAATAAATTAACTATGCACTACGTTTTATTTTAGAACTTTATTGATGGCTAGTTACTTAGGACACTTAAAACATGTATCTTACTTTATAAACGAAGGAAACATTCAGCCAGAAGTCGCTGACAATCAAGGCAATACTGCTCTCATGTACGCTGTTGTAAGTCATATGAGTATGTCAGATTAAGTGATTTCGTAAATGACGTATAAATAGTACAGAAAAAATAATTGGTTTTAGTGTGGAGACCAGCATCATATTATACAATTCTTGATCAATTCTAATGTCACGCTGGATAGCTTTAATGACTCATGCTGTACCCCGCTTGGTGTGGCTATCATGCGATACTTATGTTTAACAAAAGATATAACTGGAGAAGCAATGGTTCACGCTCTATTACCAACCTCTACATTACCCAGTTTTGGTAAAGTATATGATTCTAAGTTACAATAATACTTTTATAGCATGTCCTTTGTAGTATACTGAGTTTTTTTTTTAAAATAATTTAGCTCCTGCAACGGAAAAAACAATTTTTGAATGGCTTATCAAACGTCATATGCCAAACAGTGCTACATCATTGAATAATAAATTAGCAGAAACCCATTTGTTCAATACACAGAGCAAATTGATCGCTAAAATCTCTAGCACAAAGAAATTAAGATCTTTTACTGTTTTAAAAGAACAAGGAACTAATCAGTACAAGAAATCAGAAGTATCGAGGGAGCAGTTTGAACCACTTCTAATTGAATCCATTCCTAATAGTGGTGCGAAATTGTACACTAACATTATTCGCGAATTTTCAATAGTAATGAGTGATAACCATCTGGTTCACACTGAATTAAATCAAATACCATACTTGTTCGAGGTAAATGACATGGTTAAAGAAATAGAGGCAAGTGACGAAGAATCTAAAAAAGCGCTCGAGAAGAATCTTAAAAAGGCAACTTCGAAAGTATTTAAAGAAACAAATAAACTTAGCAAAGATGCCTTATACCAAATGAAAGAGAATGTATCGTTAGACAGCATCCAAAAACAGAAAATAAAAAGGTAACCCAACATATTAAATTACAGTCAACCTACTGAAATCCGACGGATGTTTTGAAAGACAGAAACATCTCATAGAAATAGTCTATGATAGACGGTAAGTAATTTAAGATGTAATAAAACAAAAATAGTTAGTAAAATGTACTTCGGAAACTATCCATAGCTAATGAATAAAGAGTGGTTCTCATCTGCATTTTTAACATTTTACTATTCTGCGATGCAAAAAGTTAATATTTATTGAGCATATAATTCAATAAAGCATTTATTTTAAGATTGGAGGCAGTTTCTCATACAATTCATCAATTGTTGGCTGGCGGGGCAAACCCCAATTTAGTGCGTTGTCCTCAATCTGCTGTACTCATGGCCACCGTCTCAAACTGCCCGGATCTCGTGAATACTTTGATACAATGCGGAGCAAACGTGAACGAAGTTTACCCTCAAGTAAGAACAAAAAAATTATGATTATAAGGAAGTTTCACTATTGTAGCTTGCTAGTCTTTCAATCACAAATATGTGGCTGCTGTTAGTTTTCAGCTAAGTTTTTATTTACAATGGAGCTTTCCTAACGAAATGAAAATCGATGCAATGTTTGTTTAAAGAAGATAATTTAATTGCTCGTGGTCGTCAACAAAAAAATTATCGTTTATTTTTTTATCGCAGTGGCCAGTGACTGTAATTCCTTTGGAAAACTGAAGAAGAGTTATCAATCATTGGTATACAGAGATTTGTTAGCTCCAGGCATTCGAACAAATGAGTGAGGAGCGTCCAAAGAATGACACTTGTCGATTAATTCCTCCATAGAAAATGGTTTCTTTTCGAGTTCAATTTTTCCTATCCGAGTGATATAACTCATGCCTTTTCCTTTAAAGATTTTCTTATTATTGTTTGTTTACCTGGTGATGTTATTCATTTTTTTAACCTCGATTAATATTTTAAAATTAAGTATAACAATATACTTAAATAAAAAACACCTAATGTAAATACGAGGTTATTAACCTGACGTTTGGTAGCATGACCATTTCTAAAGAAAAAACATTTGGTAAAAATATAACTAACGCCATCTACGAAATCTTGATAAATTTAAAATAATTGTAGGCGCACAAATGAACTTTCGAAGAGGCACACTCTATCAATGTAGCACCAGTGAAAAATAACATTTGCTGCTTTCTGCTGTTTTTGGCACTTAGCAACTTAGCACATTTGTTAATTACCTACGTCTATTACCAACCGACAAACCACGCTGTCCACCTGGTTGGTCAGTTAGTAATTTTTTTTCTTAACCAGCAACCTGGTTGGTCGGTTTCAATTATTTTTTCTTAACCGACAACCTGGTTGGTCGGTTACAATTATTTTTTCTTAACCGACAACCTGGTTGGTCGGTTACAATTATTTTTTCTTAACCGACAACCTGGTTGGTCGGTTACAATTATTTTTTCTTAACCGACAACCTGGTTGGTCGGTTACAATTATTTTTTCTTAATCGACAACCTGGTTGGTCAGTTACAATTATTTTTTCTTAACCGACAACCTGGTTGGTCGGTTACAATTATTTTTTCTTAACCGACACCTAGTTGGTGCGTTAGTAGATTTTTAGCGTCTAAGGCCTCCAGTCCACACATGGTTTTTCGCCGTGAAAATGGTGTTTCATCCTCCATACAGTCCTGACCTGACACCGTGTGGTATCTTGTGCCTGATCGGACTTTTCGGACTCATGGCAAGATAGTAGACGATTTTAACGGCTTTTTTTTCGACCTCCTGTAGGAAACATTAGAGTGGTTTTTAAGAATTAGTCGCAGTACCGGTACCGCGCGGTGTTTTGAAGTGTATTGAAGTTTTCGAAAATATAAACTGTTATAATACAGCTAAAAACTTTCGTAACGACTAGGCCAATCAGGCAATATGGTTTTTATTGCTAATTTGGATTTACTTTAAAAACAACTTACATACTTATATTTTATAAATACGAGGGTGATGAGGAATTTTATTACCGATCTATTTAATATTAGAATTTTTGTTCTTTTTATTCTAATAATTCTTATTTTTCAGTCATGGACAAATGTTTATAATTCAACGTATAACTTGATATTTTTTTCAGCTCTTTGGTTATACAGCGTTGGACGTTGCTATATCTTTTCCATTGTCACATATCAAATTAGAAATGATTGAAACTTTATTAGAAGCAGGTGCGAAAACGAATAATCGTCTAAAATGTTCTGATGACGGTTCAGTAGAATTGACATCACCAGGACATCCTGGACCTACGTTACTTCACGCTCTACTTGCCAAGAAATCTGAAAACGACTTGGAAGATGATGTAGGTGTTGTTGAATGTATTCATAATTCTACAGATAATGTTATGAAAAATCTCAAATTACATTACCAAAATTTTTGTTGGGGAAAATTATTTATTATTTTGAAGTTAGCCAATAGTTCTACAGTAAAATATTTCGCACATTAAATGACAAACGGTAACCTGATTTTACTTTTAAAGAGATTAGGAGCGACCCGCCCCCGTTTATTGCTCTTTCCATTAGTAAAAACCGTATCAAAATCCGTTGGGTGGTTTTGAAAAAGTTAGTTGAGATACAGACAGGAGCGACTTATTTTGTAAATATAAAAGACAGACTTAGAACTAAAGTATCGAAAGACATGGGTACATACAAATTCTCTTATACATGTTGGTTATAGTCGTTATGTTTTTTACTTAAGCTTGTTTGTACTTTAGCATTACAGAAAACTGCATAACGTAGTAGTAGAACATAACTGGGCAGGTTCTCTGACTACAGTAACCATCCCTTTAGAGAATACCACCATGAGAAATTTTGGTGCATGAGTAACAGATATCAAACCTTGGGGGTCGCGAATCGACTATGGATACGGGCTGCTTCTGACCGGTCTTTTTGTAGAACTGGGGGGAGGTCTTTGTCCAGCAGTAAACGTCCTACGGCTATCATGATGATGATATAAACCTTGCGGTTTATCTTTCACTGTATCCAGGTACCATTAGCCACCTAACATTAAGTGGACTGTCAGCATGTATGCTCCCTTTTTTAATCTATTAATGACAGCCAGTCTGAAGGATCATTTGATGGTACGTGGCTATCGCCTATTGACACACATAACGCCATAGAAGTTGCCAGTATTCTGCTATCGTTCAGCTATTCACCGAAATACATCAGCGCCCGTGATGTTATTTCCCGTAATGTGATCTTCTATAAGGAGGTGGTTTCTGCTACCAGACGAGCTGCCTAGTCTATGACTGCAAAATGCACGGAAATTACTAAAAATGTAATAATATGGGCAATAGAGCTAACTAGGATTTTTGATAAACTTAATCATATGGTAGATGTAGGATGGATTTCTAGCTACCAACGCCCATTTCCATTCGCAGAAAACAACAAGGAATAAATGAAACCTCTGGAAAGTACTCACAGCACCATGATGCTTATACCTTAAACGTTATGGTATAAATTATCTTAAAAAAGTTATATATCTGTAACTCCAATTTGCAGATTCGTCACGAAATTATTGAGCTACTACTTCAATACGAATGTGATGCGATCGCTCAATATAAAGGAAGATCGCCAATCGACATTGCAATGTCAAAAGATATTAAACTGTTCGAGATTTTCATAAAAAACCACAAAGTGAATTTAAACTCAATAATTAACGAACAAAATCAAACGGTTTTGGTAAAAATGTTTCATCTGCCGTTCTTCAGAAATATGATGCATACGGATAGACTACAAATTGTAAGTTTGTATAACATTTTAAATACAATTCCTACTAATATAATACAGTATAAAAACTCTGGTTGTGTGTTGAGTTTTCTCAGTTAAAACATTAAAATTAAATTTTAAAATGTTGCCATATTTTAAAAAACCTGTTTAGTTTATGGTTATAGAAATAGCTAGATCCACAGCAAAAGACATGAGACTATTTTTGAACTATATTATAAACCTAGCAATTTGTCAAAATTAATTCTTTTAAACTAAATTCATCTTAATTTGCCAGTAGTGTGGTTTTGTTACCTTTGCATCGCCTCTAAAAAAAAATTGTCGCCCACTTATACACCAGATTATTCGAAAGTTCATCAACATTTACTGCGGTTTCCAGCGCATCTGTTTTTGAACTTCCATTTAAAGGCCTCGTTGTTTATTTCGGAAGATGCTGGCCTTCATCAGACGGAATCTTTCCAAATGATAATTGATAGAGTGCCTCGAACCAAGCGATGTTCACTACCGATATTGAACCCGTTGATGCAAAGGTTGTTTGCAATGCAAAGGTAGGGAAACCAATTGACGAGAATCTAGAATCTGCTAGGAAAAGGCTAGAAAGGTCGCGGAATGACGCGGCGTCAACTATGGCTCTTAATAAAACGATCAAGAAGCAGATACGACGCGATCTCCACCTCTTAAATACAAAGCGTATAGAAGAGGCGATCAAGCGAAACAAAGGCTCGAAAATGTTCGTTCCATGACTTGGCCAGTCAACTGACAAAGCTCAGAACCAGAAACAATAGAATTGTTTTCTCTAAGTCAGAAATTGTCGTTGAGATTGAGAATTTATATGGAAATTTATATCGAGCACGCGCCTAAACTAACATTAGTCCGCGATGACAACGACCAGAAAGCTCCACTAAACTGACACTATACT
This sequence comes from Bembecia ichneumoniformis, assembly GCA_910589475.2. Taxonomy (NCBI): domain Eukaryota; kingdom Metazoa; phylum Arthropoda; class Insecta; order Lepidoptera; family Sesiidae; genus Bembecia; species Bembecia ichneumoniformis. The sequence continues at coordinate 3,973,574 of OU342520.1, forward strand.
AATGCTGATGACATTCCCGATGTCAGTCTGGGCGAGATCGAAATAGCACATAGAGAGCTTAGGGACGGCAAAGCCATCGATGCTGATGGAATCACGACACAACTCCTGAAGGCGGGACTCTGGTCCTGAAGGTACTTCAAAAACTCTTCAACTTCGTTATATATAACGGAATCACATCGGAGGTCGTTCTGTTCTTCAAAAATAGGAGACAAAACTCTCCTCAAAAACTACAGACCTATCTCACTTTTCCGTCATTTTATAAGCTGTTCTCGAGACTCATAACAAATCGTCTCACTCGAAAATTCGACGAGTTTCAGCCGGTTCGGGCTTTAGCACTGTGGGCCATATGCACACGCTGAGACAGATTATACAGAAAAATTATGAGTATAATCAGCCTTCACTCAGTCGAAACCAGAGCCATTAGGCACTGTAGCCAAATAGACAGTCGCTATGTGGACGTGTTGTACAAAGCCGCGATTATAACGGTGCAAGTACAGGGCCAGCAGGCGAAACCGAGGGGGATGTGATATCCTCGAAAATGTTAACCAACGTGTTGGAAGATGTATTCAAGACTCTCGACTGGGAAACGCACGGAATTAATGTCAACGGCGAATATCTCTTTCACCTCTGTTTTCTTGACCATAGTAATACAGATAAGTCATAGTTAGGCAGAAACAACTGTAACAAAGAGGCTGACAAATGAATCCAGCTGGGTTGGCCTCTCACGGCAGGAGTGGTCCAAAAGTTCAAAGTCGCTCAGCGAGCTATGGAGCGGGCTATGTGTGGTTGGTGGACAGGATCAGAAATTCTAAAACTCGCCGAAGAACCAAAGTTGTCGACATAGCCGAAAAAATCAGCAAGTTGAAGTGACAATGTGTCGCAGAGTGGATAACCGATGGGGTATACAAGTTCTTGAATGGAGTTTTTCAATTCGTGGTCAAACGACCTGAAAGGCGTTGAGGGAAGCGGCTGGATGCGAATAGGACTGTGTGTAGTGGCGTGCCTTGGGAGATACGAGGCATACATCTAGCAGTGGAGAGTCACGGGCTGGATAATGTTGACGATGAGGTGGTTTTATTAGTGCAGTAGGTTTCAAGACCGATTTTTCCATCGTAATAATCTTCTAGTAAAAAGTCTGTAATTGCAATGACACATTTTATTAAACAAAATAAAATGTGCCATTGCAATTATAGCCATGCGTACGAAGTTGCAGTCTCAGCTAGACTGCCCTAATTTTTTGTTTGTAAACTGATTGGAATGAAACAAACAATGGTTAAAAAAAATTTTAACCTCGGTAACATAAGTATAGTACCCGGCAAACTTCTTGGCCATCGCGTGAGGTGGTGGGGGTAAGTTTACGCATGGTACAAAAATATTGTTTCATTGAAAAACGCTATTTTTTTATTACTGGGATTTTATTGATTGAGCTAATAACGTTTTAGTTGGTGGTATAGAGAGAAAAGAGATCACGAGAGACAAAGAGTCCTATTTTTCGTTTCTGCGCATTCAAGGTCGTTTGTCCAAAAAGTTTGCCGGCTACTATACAACGTGTAGAAATTGTTTTTATATTAAATGTACAGACACGGCTTGTTTACGATTTTATTATTTATGTCTACGATTTATAAAACACGATTTTAAAATTTACGTTTAGATTACAAATCGTAAACGATTTTTATCATAAACACCATACTAATAGTAAATAGGTAATCACATCACTAGCATAAGACCGAAATTTGAATTAAACTATGGACCAAAAAGGTAAAATCTAAAACTAAGTTGCACATAAATGAGAAACGTTCAGAAATGTTTGATTCGTTGTTCGTTATTTTAATATATATTACGGTCGTAACAACTAGGAAATTTTTATTGAACTGAATCGAACGGATCTTGTAATTAGCAATTCTAAAAATGACCAACAGATGTCGTTGGCATGCGAGCTTATATCGCGCTATGAAGATTCGCACGGGCTTCAAAGGGGTGTCCATGAAGGCTAACGTATCGTCACTCTGGTTTCCCTTCAAAACGAATAAATCTTTCGCCTTTTACTAAAGATTTCCGTGGAGGGGAACACTCAAATGAGTCTACATTTAATTTTTTGAAGCCTTGCTTAACGCGAGGCTATATAAGAATATGACAAAAATAGACATAAGCGTTAAGTATGTCATGTGTGGGTGGGTCGGTTCAGCTGTAGCGAAACTAACTTTTTTTTATATTAACATCGGCAGACAGGCTGACGGTCCACTTGATGGTAAGTGCATGCATAAGGCTATAAATAACCAATGATTTCTATGTACCTACGGAACTAGACGTGGGTCGTTACGTGATTTTTGCGAAACGTAACGTAACTAGTGACGTGTAAGGCGTCACCAGTTTCGAAAACACGTGATTTTAGTAACTAGTTATTTTAAATTCTGTTACAGTGATATTGTCTAGGTTAATAAATTCTACCAAATGAAACAGTTATTTACGAAACTAAAATATTAATTGGATACGTTACTTATGACAAGCTAAGTTTTTTAATTTGTAACTAAAGTAACAAATAAAATATACGCGGAAGTATTTAACTTTCTCAATAATTAATTATGAAATACTTATTGTCTCATTCATTAACGAACTAAAACAAATTGTATTTTATCCTTTCCCGCCCGAGTCGTTCAACAGAACCGTTGAGATAATTTAAAAACAAACCTCAATTTTTAGTCTCTTTAAGTCTATAATAATACGTATCAAATTTAAACGGAATTGTATCTTTTCTGTTATTGGTAGTCATGCACATGCTCGTTCGGATTTAATCATCTCTTTCCGGCATTCCCTCTCGCTCACTAGGCAGTCCGGGCCACAGAATACTATATATTTATATGGAGGCCCCAGGTTTTAAAGTCATTTAGCGCTGCAAATTTAATAACCACTTTCAAGCGGTAAATATTTAACGCTTTTTTATAAGACTAAAATATATAAAGAATAAATAGTTAAAGTACATAACGGCAAATTGATTTGTTTGGTAACCGTATTTGAGCATTCCCGCCCAAATCAACCCAAATAAGGAATAGTCAAATTTAAAATGGGATACCGTTTTGAATCATTACACTCAAGATACCTGATTAAGATACTCAAGATACTTGATTAGGTACCTCATTCATTTTGTTCATTCAACGGTATAAACGTGAATGGGAAGCAACCCCTGATTTTAAGAATTGGTTTAAGGAGTTTCCTATAGATTCTACAATAGCATTATGTACAAATTTCAAACGTGATTTTAATGCAAGCCTAAGTAATATATAAAGGTACAGCACAATTTGTGTTTTAATAATAAAAAACTTGACCACTGGTTTCAGAGAGGTTGAGCAGTGACGCTAAAAATCATACACAGAGTACTCGTAAATGTTGCATTATGAAGCATAGTCTATGGCTATTGCAATGACAAAAATCACTTGTTTACGAAAATCACTACTTTATGTCGTTAACTAGTGAATTGAATAACCACAGTATGATATTGTAATAAAAAAATAAAAAACACATGTTTACGAAAATCACTAGTTTGTCGTTTGACTAGAAACTAGTTAATCGGTTACATGTCACGTAGCCAGTTATTGTAAATAGTGACGTGAAATAACGCCCATACCTATACGGAACATTGGCTTATTGGCTCTACGGAACATCACTACCATAACAAAAAGTGTATAAATACACAAATTTCAAGTCAATTCATCGGGTAGTTTTCGAGTTTTGTGGACATTAACATACGGAGCTAAATTTTTATATATACTGTAGATTATGGTGTATCAAGGAGAGGAGTCAAGCAAGACAGACATGTATTGCTACTTCGCCTGCTCGACTCACTTTAGTTCGTTTTCCACCACAATACTTGGAGAGTTTTTATCCGGAAGGCTCGTTTTTTTTTACATAGCGTTTATTTGGCTATATTTACACACACGAATAGCGGATCCGCGTATTGCGAGCATTGCGACGAATAGGAATGGTCTGTCTTGATTTAGAGGTTAGGAAAGGTAAGAAAAAATAGATAATATGTAGGTAGTTAAGAGTGTGCGATGCGAACGTTTGAATCTGTGTGATGCGGGTTTGGATGGGTACGGGTTTATAGCAGAAACGGCGCCAACAGCAGAACGGTGTGTCTATTTTATAAACGTTTTATTCCTCCTCCATGCAAATATATTTTATTTTGTTTGTTTAAGTTAACAAACCTGTTGTTATATGGTGCCGATCCACTGAAAAAATGTCAAGATGGAGACAACATTTATAAAAATATTTTCATCTTTACGAACACTGTCATCCTCGAGCTGGAAGCCAATCCGAAAACCGCAAATGTAGGGACTGCCGGTACGTTTGTCAAATTTTTGAGTTTAAACAAAAATAATTTTAAAATAGAACAAAATCAAGTTCAATTTTATATTTTACAAGACCGACGCACCCCGTCTTCACCAGTTCGCAATTTACTAATAATAGCCTACCTGTTGTAGCTTTCGTTTGATGAAAGATTTTTTTAAATAAATACAATACAGTGGTTTATAAACACATTTACAAATATCTTCTTTAAAGTTGTCTTAAGTATATTTGCCTAGATAATACTTTCATCCTCTAACAGAAAGTAACAGTAGGTTGATGCAGTTTATTTAAAAATTTCGGTCTTCTATTAATTTTGTGCAGTATTTTCTATAATGTATTTATGTTTGTAGATATAAAATTTTTAAAATATATAGATTCATATATTATATAATATTAATGAAATAAACACAAATATGAAGTAATAAAACAAGATTATAAATTTATGTTCTCTCTCAGGAGTCCCGGGTTCGATTCCCGGCAGGGTCAAATTTGGAAATAAACTTTTCAAAGTTTGCTCTGGTCTGGCAAGGCAAGTAGTGGCAAGGTACGCTGCATTTTGCAATCATTTGGGCAGCCCGCCTGACGCCAGAGACCACCCCCTTACAGAAGACCACTTTGAAATAACAGCACGTGTGCTGTTGTGTTTCGGTGAGTGAGTAAGGGATGCCGGAGCCCATTTACCTATCAAATCCCTTATTCTTAATTCTACTGCAGTAGGCAGCGCACTTGCAGCAGCTATGGCGTTGCTTGTAGGCGACGGTAGCCACTTACCATCAAGTGGAAATAAAATAAAATGCTTTGCCACCACTATAATGTACTATGTCTTGATCAAATCCACTACAAGGGTCGCTAGTTACCTATATTTTGAAAAACTATTAACACAACTTTACAGCCAAGTATGAAAGTTGCAGCGACTAAGATCTGGAGCGACAATTATTACCATGCTAATCCCTCCAGTACTTGTGTTGACTATACTCTTAGATTCTAGAAGGTGTAAACGCCGCATCATGTGCCTGATGCCTGTTTCTGCATACTTTGATTACAACACAATTGTACTTTAGGCGGGAAAACTGGCAAGAAGGACGAAAAGTCCAAAAAACCGGAAAAAGTAGTAGTCGCCAAGACTTTGTCTAAAGTGGGAACCGATGATGTTGAGGATTACAAACAAGCTGTCGATTTGGTGAAAGATTGCGCCAGACTGTTGCTTATTAGGTGCATACAAGGGAAACTGGTGGAAGAACTGGTTCATGTTATACACAGGTATCAAGTTCAAAGTCTTTTCGGTTATAAGGCAATCTTTTCGGTTATAAGGCAAAAACACAAATAACACAATGAGTGCGTTGCTGACTTCGATAGGATAAAGACTAAAGTATAAGGAAGGCCTGTCGTACTCTTACTCACGGAAACACGACAGATCTCGTGCTGTTATTACACGCCATTCTCTTGTCCTATTCTGCCAAGTCTTTCGCTAAATTTTTTCTTGCAATTGTAGTCTTTATTAAAATGCTTCTGATCCTTGAAACACACATCTATTCCACTAAGTTCAACTTGAAGTTCAGCCAGTTGAAATAATTGGAAAATATATTCCAATAACTTCAACTTTGTTAATTTTCCATGAAAGTTGTAATAATTGGAACATAAACATAATGCAATTTGTATGTAATTTCAATTTTATTCGAATTAATTTTGGGATATCTTAAAACATATAATTTCTAAATACTATGTATGAAAGGGAGAAACATTAAAACTTTTATTTTAATTTTAGATATAAACATCGACATTGGCACATGATAATGAAGGAACATAATTGCGCAAAACAGTGCGGACTATGGCTCACGCCCGAACGTAGCCTGCAAATATGGAACATACTTAAAAGTACTAACAGATCGATATACAATGACAACAAAACTTTAAAATATTTACTCTACATAACACAATATTATAACAATATAACAACTGCTAAAAGTCTTCCGAATGTGAAAATGACTTCTATAGAAAAGGACAAAATAGAAAACGAAATGAACGTGTTACTACGGGAATTAGAAATGATTAATAATTCTATGACGAAACCTATCATAAAACCAGAGCTCGCTGCAAAGGTAATTATTAGATTAGTAATTAGTTTACCAATACGAAATATTCTTTATGGACTTAATTTTTTATGGAATAAACACGCTCAGGCTTATTCTTCAAGTCAGCTTTTGACGAGCCCCTTGATCGAGTGGTTAAGGTGCTCGCTTTAATGCGCCGTTTTAGGATTCCCGGGTTTGATTTCCGGCAGAGCTAACTTTGGTAAATTAAATTTTCATAGTTGGCTCTGGTCTGGATGTGCAGCCCGTCTGGCGGCAGTAACTTACAGAAGACTACCGTGAAATTTAATGTTTCGATGAGTGAGTAAACGATGTCAGAGCTCATTTCCCTATGCATTCCTAAACCCTTATCCTTGTCCTAATTCTACTATGATCGACTGCGCACTTGCAGCACCTGTATTGCTTGTATTATAGACAACGGTAGCCACCTACAATCAAGTGGACCGTCACCCTGTCTGACGACCTTAACATAAAAAAAGTTAAAATAGATTAAAAATACTTACAATTTGGTATTTAAGGCAGTTTTTATTTGAATCCATTTAGATTAGAGACGATATGCATATTATGTGGCTCACTGTATCTCAATATCTTTTCTAGTCTATTTGAGAAAACAATAATTATTAATTTTGATTACTTAAGACTATTGAAATTACTTAAGACAAAATGTCAATAGTTCCGGAGCATCCATATGAATTAATATTATTTTCTGTCCTTTTCAGAGTGAAAAATTTAAAGTGTGTTTTGAATGCATTTTGCCACTAAACGAAGGTAATATTCTCTGTACATCGTGCAAAATGGTCTCGTTCTGTAGTCTGGAATGCCTCAGAATAAATACGGATCGCTTTAATTGTCATCCTTGTAAAAGCTACCTAAAGAATACTTATTTTTCTGAGTCCAGTACTGATGAACATATGTTAATGACCTAAATTAAAAACATGAGTTTGAAAATTAATTGAGCTGTTTTTTTTTTATATGGGGAATATTATATTCTTTTATACAAACAAAAAGTTAGTGATGTTTAAAAAGTTAAGACTATAAGGCACTCTTTAAAATGTGCCCAACGACTACAATATTATAGTGGCGGTTAAATGTAAGTAGGTACTATTCCTGCCTATTCGGATTATTTTAAAGACCTATTCTGTTTGAAGACCAGGTTTTCCAGCTACTTGCTGAACACCATAGTAGTTTATGTTCTAGTGACTTACCATTGAATATCTAAGTACATGTTTTTATGCAAGTATATATATGTTTTTATAAGAATGAACAAAAGGGTAAACAAATACAGTGTCGCCAGGGTCACTGCTGTTTTAGAGATGGGATTTGTACAACAGGCATAAATAATAATAATAAGGCATAATAAGGCATAACAGGCAAATAGAGTTGATTCCGTGAATAAATCATTTAGAACATGTTCGTATTGTTTAATGAGATGAATTTCTTGTTTTTTACTTGTTATTTGAAACAATATTAACCAAGTTTAATGTCTCAACAGTAAAATGATATTTTTAGTTTGTGTAATTTTACCATTTTATTTAGCTGTGTAAGCTTTAAATGATAAAGATTTGTTGAGTGGCAAAAAAGTTACAAAATTGGTACTTATTTGCTAGTTAAATTCGTTAACTAGCAAATAAGTATCAATTTAATTGCTAGTTAAAATAAATTTAATTGCTAGTTAAATAGTTAAATATTTTATTCAGCGATATGAACGTCATTGTATAATGGTATTATATTGATTGAACTATTAAGCTTATTTTAGAATTTCGATTTCGACTTGATGGTAGGCGGCAATAAGGGATGAGGAAGGAATAGGGAAATCACTCATCGAAACACAACAGCACAAGTTTAACCTTTAAAAGTACGAAGGGGTTTCCGTTGATAATGTAGTTTACTTGTTTAATAAAAGTAAGCTTTTATTGTTAAATAAGAACTAAGTTGCAGAGCCTGACACATAGACGCAAAGTTGCCTGTCTGTGTGTATTCTATAAGTTGTACTTCAGTGAGTGTGTTCGAGAGCTGCATGAGATCATACCGCCTTCCCCTTTCTTCTATCGGACATGCAAGACGTACGGCTGGTTACCATTTTCACTTGTCGAAATCCCTCTAATTCGGACCAAGCGCTTCAAAGCATCTTTTGTAATGCGCACTGCTAAGGATTGGAACTCCCTGCCGGCAACTGTATTTCCAAGCTCATACAACCCAAATCTTTTCAAGGTTCGAGTGAATAGGCATCTTCTGGGTGAGCGCGCTCCATCGTCGGCCTCATTCTTCCTACATGGATAGATGCTGGTCAAGAACAAACCTATCTTTAATAAAGTAAAATAAAGTTTGTAAGCCAAATACTTTATTATTAAACTACAATTAAACTTGAATGTTATTAATATTGTGAGATACAATCACAAATAAGAATATATTTTAAAGTGTACCTATTTAATAATTAACATATGCTATCATACCATACTGTGACTCCGCCAGGAACCTTGGTATACACTTAGATACGCAGCTGTCTTGGTGTGTACAGATTAGGGAACTCAGTGAGAGGACATTTGAGCTATGAGCTCGCTTCGGCGACTGCGCAATGTTTTGCCAATCCCAACCAAGGTGATGTTGGCACATACTCTTCTTCTCTCGATTCTTGATTATGTTGACGCATGCTATCCCAATCTAACTGAGGACCAACTAAACAAGCTTGAACGTCTCCAAAACCTTGCTATTCGGTTCATATTTGGCTTGCCCAAGTATGATCATGTATCCGAATTTCGACAAAAACTCAAGTGGCTTCCCATTCGCCGTCGCAGGGATATGCATGTTTTATCCCTTCTGTACGGTGTGCTGTTTCACGCCAAGACTCCATCTTATCTCAAGGAGAGGTTCGAGTTTCTTGGTGTGCAGGCGGACATAAGATCTTGCCGTGCGCTTAGCCTGGAATGCATTCTACCTTCGATCAACAATACAACTAGATTAAAGGTCTCATACAAAATCAAAGCGAAAAACAGTCCATGTTGATCTTGTGTTGATTATACTTAAAGCTATATCTGTTTATATCTGTTAAATTAACCTAAAATATACCTTAAGTCTAAGCAATAAATATCCAAGTGACCCAATTGTATATAATACTTATGACGTTTTGTCACAAAACGAGCATAAGCGTTCGCTAAACAACAAAAGAACTCTCTTGGTTTCGAAATCAAAAGACGTAATTCTTTGAATATTTATTGTAAAAAGTCAACCTTACGTAACAACAAATAAAGTACAAATTATCTTAACTTTTACACTTGGGTTCTTTGCGTTTGCATTTGTTGGAATATTTCTATGGTAGGAACAGGGTAATGGAGTCGCAATAATAATTGTTTATAAACGAGAACTATATTTTCTGTCACCAAAATTTATATTTGTGATCAAGTTGTATCACCAAATAATTAGATCTATCCCCACGAAATATTTTCGTTCTCAGTTAAACAAAATGTGTTCCCAGGTATGAATCACCAATTTAATGTTAATATAATGTGTAAAATAAAAGATGGATCACCAAAGAAATTGTAGTGCATTGATTGAATTTATACTTCGTTTTCATAATAATAGTTTTGTTACATAAATAATAGGTTGGTCCTCAAAATGGTAGATCTATCACCAAATAAATTGATTTCTCGTTCCCAGACTGCGATTCCCTTTAATTTGTTATTTTGTCACCAATACAGTGGTAACATTTTATTTCATTGAATTATCAAAATAATATTGTTCGTTACCTATTTAATACATTAATTGTTAATTTGAATGAAAAAATGTTCAAATAGGCGGAGCCTAATTGGCGTGCTTTAAAAATTGACCAATCAGACCATACGATGTGCGAGGCGCGGGCAACGAGATGCAAATTTACTTCATTCGCGTCAATTTCACGTTCATTGCTGAGGGTGCATTACGCTTAAAGCTGGCTAACCCCCCACTAGAAGCCAAAAATGTGCTTATCGGCCAGAAAAGAAAAAGAGGGCGCCCTTCAAAGTCCAAACAAGCCCTGATTATTCAGTAATACTTGTTTTATTAAATAATACTGATTATTCAGTAATACTAATATTAACATTGTTTTTACCGTTATAATTTTAGTCGAGGGAAAATTGTGTGTCCCTAACGCTGAGAAAGTTTGATTGCACATAGTCCGTTCAGTAATAATAATTTCACGTAAACTATGTGTTTTATTTACTATTCTACTAGAAATTTAATCTAAATACTGTTTTACCTGTGGGAATTATTGGGGGAGGCATATGTCCAGTAAAGTAGTAGACTGTTTTCGTTGGAACGATGATGATGGTAACGCCTAATTTTTTTGAAACTTTTTGAAATTTTCTAGCGACAAAAATATGATTTATTGGTGATCACTTTAAATTAATTTGCTTCAATGCTTATTAGGACAAACCTATTAAAATACATTCAATATATTAATTTGGTACTAGACCCTATATCTCCATGATTTTAGGTGATTTTTCGTGGAACTGATTTTATATTGTTTGGTGACTAGATTTTGATGACAAATCTATTATTATGGGTGCAAACCCTATTATTATGGAAACAGAAAACGAATTTAATTGGTGACAGCTTAAATCATACCCTATTTTAAATAAGGAAAAAAGTATGTTGTTTGAGGTTTGTAGTGTATGTTTTTCGTGTATACATTTTTTTAATGTTTTTGTATTGCACGTAATGTAAATTGAGTTTGTTAGATGTTGCATTAGTTGTTTTGTTTTATTTCAACGAAATAAAAATTAAAAACCTGAAAATACATATTTTCATTATTTTACATACATTTTCGGTTTCCTATTTACATATTACGTAATGCAACATATACCTACCTATGCAAATTATATAAATGTATAATTTAATTTAAATTTTCTTTTCGATTGTCTGGCTGGTATCATATTAATTACCCTTAAATAAATTTAGCTTGTTATACAGTTGTCTTTTTGAGCTATTTTTTGCTTGAGAGGTTTCTTTTTTACAGATATAATGCAAACGTACATCAATAAACTTTTCTATTATTAATTTAAGCAAATTTATTTTATGATTATGTTCCGTTTTCCAGCAAACAGATTTTTTTCGATAAATGATTTTAAAACAACTATACAGATAAAGTTTTTATCATATTTTTTTTGTATTACTTTACCGCCACTAACGCGAAGACAATTGCGTATAACACGTTCGGTGTTCATACATACTTCAACAATGAACTGAAAAACGTTAAAATAACTAATCCAAACAAAATAAATACACGCAACAGTAAATATCAAAAACTAGAACTGCCAAAGTATAATAACCTATATGGAAAACGTAAATTGACTTATTTGGTACCATACCATATTAATCATCTGCCAGCAGATTTAAAAAATAATTTAAATACAAAAAATATTAAATATAAATTAAAACAATATTTTATCCCTAATAAGTAGCATTGTATGCACTTGTGTATTGTGTTTGTATGTGTTTGTATTATTATAACTAATAATAATAATTATAACTAAAACTAAGAAGTCAAAAATGAAATACCTCATTGTTATAAATTGTTTATTTTATTAAAATAAAGATTAATAAAATTAAAACAACCTGTAGAAAGTGTGCATTGTGCATTCTTGTTGTCAACAAGGATGCACTTATATGTTAGCTGCATGTTAGAGTGGGACGAGCAGGTTTGTTGTATGTTTTACTTTTTACTTTTGTCTGTATTTGTAACAAAAATTCTGTTTATATTTCTGCCATTGAAGACAACTCAGGTGTACGCTAGAAACTTAATTGAGTTTATAGTACACCTAAACTGTGTACCGCCCAATGTATTTTTTCTTTGTGTAAATAAATAAAATAAATAAATAACATCGTTTGAAGCATAACACAAACCACCCATGTCTCTTAGGTCTATTAATTTGTGGAACCATAATTTTTCTTTTGCCCACAAGTCCTTTTTGCAATCGTCACAATTAAGATTTTTTACTAGGCTACTCACCACGAAACCAGAAATATAACCTACTATTTGTGAAACAACATCTGAAACTGGGTTATGGTCTAATTTTTCACTGAGTTCATTGCAATTTGTCTGATATTTATCAAAATTCTGCTGCATAGATTGGGTTTTTTTAATTTCTGCAGTACTTAAGTTTTTTTCCTCGGTTTCATCATAGCGATAGCCCATGGAGGAACTGTTAATTTTCTTGAGGGGCGATAATCCTGATAATATCGGTATGTTCTCTATCGGTATACAATTCCCGGTAAATTTTGAGCACAGTTCCAAATGCGAGAGCAGCTTTTTAAAACTGGCTTTAAATTGTCTTGTGTTGGGATTATTATTATGTCCACCTTGACTCCGTATGCTACCGAAAAATAGCTCGACATGGTCCTGGCTGAGTTTGTAAGTCAATAAAAATTGAAGGATATCATTTGCAATCAAATTTTCATATAAATATATCAAACTGTTAATGCATACCAATAATCCCAACAGCCCAGTATTATTCTGAGTTCTAATCAATGGAACTTTTTGATTTGTAAACACAGTTCTTGTTTCAGAGCCAACTTTAACAGTTTTCTTATATTTAACATCAATTGTTAATGACAGCAAATAAACTTTCTATTTAGACAAAAATAATATTATTTTCTGGGAATTATTTTTATTCAAGGGTGATTTAAAACCAAAATCTTTCAGATTCCTTGTATTGAGAACGTCAAAAATTGTAGATTCCTTGTATTTCTGTATGAACTCTATTGTGCTTTCTGAATTTTGAAATGAGGGAATATTTAAAGTTTTATCACAAAATTTTAAAGCTTCAGCAACGCTTCTGCTTAGGAGCTGAGATGCTAATTTCACGTTCATAATTTGATTTTTAAAATGAACATGTCTATGTGAAAGTTTATTTGCCAAGTGCAAGCAATTTTCTTCCTGCAAGTTGTATAACTCTGTAACATATTGCCACTTTATCGGTTTGTCATCTGCAGTATATATTTTTTCGATTCAAAGGTGTTTCGCATCAGTTTTAACATATGACACGCATCTAACAGTACAACGACATCATAATTAGCACAGGGGTGTTTGAAATTTGTTTTTAAGTTTTTACAATCATCCAACTCGCATCCTAAGTTTTTCATAGTTGCAATATTGCTTTTGCAGCCATCGAATGTGACAGAACGAATTTGTACACCGATTTTACTACATTTTTCCAATGCAATTTTTATTAAATTAGCCTTCATATCTGCTTTGATACTATCAATAAAAAAATAAGCCAAAGGTAGTTTCCACGAATCATTTATAGCAACTAACATAAAAACATATGCTTGTGTTGCTATTTGGCTGCTGTCATCATTATCTAACCCCATGTCTACTAGGCCCTCATAGCGTTTGCCAGTCCGAATTTTTTGCCTTCTTATAGACATTTCATCGGCAACCAAAGCACACATGACAATTTTATCGCTGGATTTTGCTTTCTCTTCGAGCCTATTTAAAGTTTCGGAACAAAATCCAGGTTCCGCATCAACACTTCGATACCACTCGTATAATGTTTGTGGGTGTGGTAGACAGGTATTAAACATTTTTCTAACATATTTATACGCTGACGGCGAATAAAAATGAAGCGTTAGAGCAAATTTTCTAGCTCCTGGAGGATATTTCGCGAATGGCCGAGTACGATTTTTTTTATTTTTAAAATACAACCCAGTAAAGACTTCTGCGACTTACACATTTTTGGATAGATCTAAAAAAATTGTGTCATCGATGGATTTCTTCTTTTGAAGCAAGTTAATGATATTTTTTAGTGAAACATTCTTTTTCTTAAGTCTCTTGTTGACTTTTTGTAAATTATGAATTTTTCTACATTTACTGTCTATGATTTTGCGACATGTAACCAATTTTTTTTTTAAATATCCCTTTTTAGGAGTGTCATACAAGGGTATTAGGTCCGATACCGAAGCAGCAGGAGAATGGTAACAAGTGGAATCAGCCGAAGTCATGTCACATTTTGCTGTGATATCCTCTAATTTTGTTATAGATGCAACCTGCAAAGATGTAAATACTCTCTATAGTAAAATAATAATGTACCTACCTAGATCATAAAGTTTGGATTATCAACACTAGTTCTTACAGTATTGATAAAAAAGAAAAGTTTATTTGCCTATTAAAAATCTTATCGTTTTGATAATGTCTGTCGATAATGACTTAAATATTATGTGTACAATAAACTAAAGTAAGGTACTGTAAGGTAATGTACAATATTTAACCTCTTTTTTATTATTTGGTAACGTAAAAAGAAAACATAAATGTTTTACCAGATTTGACGTGGTCGATTCTGTTAATACCGCTGCTGGCACTTTCTGTTGTTTGACGTGAATCTGCAATTAACAGCAATATTATAAAATATACGGCTTGAAAGCTCTACGTCTCTCTCTACTATCTCTCTCTCTCTCTCTCTATTATTAAATTTATATTTATTTCTATATTTATTTAATAATATAGCTGCACTAAAGTGATAATTCATCTGTTCCATATCACCACACTTAATCTTATATTATTTTAAACATTTCATGTATACCTGCAATTTGGGAATCGCCGTTTTTAGTAATCTACGTCTTTGGCTATTTCCAGTTATATAAAATTTTTCAAAATGTATCGAACATATAGTGGAGTTTTTGTAAGGCCTGTAAAATTCTTCTTCTCTTTCTTCCGCGACAATAGATATCCATTCTGCACAGCGAAAAGGATCGCTGGGAAATCTACAAATAAAAAAAAATGTTAAATATAAACTACTCTATGGATTTCTTGTTCCAGAATCACCGATTATTGGCGAGATAGTTTCCAAAATGGCCAAACAATAAGTTTTATTTTGTTTTTAAATGTTTACTACTAATTTTCACGTACTCTATATCAAAAACTGACTTGTACTTACCGAAAGAAAGATATTCCTTCCGAAACCTTAGTATTACGATGGCTGTTTTCGCAGTTTTTAAACGCACACTGTGGCATTTTTACGCGTCCGAACGTTGGCTTTGGTTGAACCGTACTGTCAGAAATAAGAGCACACGCTTATTTTGTGCTCTTATTTCTCGGGCCGTTTTCAGAGCTGTCACCTTTAATCTAGTTGTATTGTTGATCGAAGCATTCTACACAAAACAAAATTCTATGACGGGTCATTTACTGTACGTGCCATTAAACTGTGGAATGCACTGCCGTTGATCATTAAACAATCTAAATAGCTGGATATATTCAAAAAAGCACTAAGACACATTTTCTGTCAAACTGAAGACGACTTTATTTGTTTAACTTTTATATGTAGGTTTATCTTCAAATATATTATATTTATTAATCTTTCTTATTAATCTGTGTTATTAGTATTTGTTTATATTCAATTTAAGTACCTACTAGTATTTACTTATTAGAATGTAAGTCCATGATGACTTTTAGCACCCACATTGTTTTATTTTTCATATATAATATTCCTTACCCTAAGGTTACCTGGAAGAAATCGCTATAAAGCAATAAGTCCGCCTTGGTACTATTACTTGTTGATTCTTTTTTTTATGTTTATAGTACCAAATAAAGAGTTTTAATATAAATAATAATATGCAATTTTTTTATAACATTAAAGTTAATAATATTCATTTTAAAATATACGTAGGTGATTCATTGTCATCATTGTTATAATTTAGGTAGGCCTCATAAGTCACGTCTAAATACTATCAAATTATAAAAATTACACATTATCGATTTCCCTGGTGTTGCATGTGTCCTTAGGCAACGGTAGCCACCTAACGATTAGTCTGACAGCCTGTCTGCCATACTCTCCTATAAGAAAAAAAATGTATCAATATGCAGGGTCAACTGTGGCTCTAGCATGAGTTTACGAAACTACACTCGCTAGCGAGAGCGTAAAACATTTATATGGAAAATTGATAATTTGACATTGACAGTTCACGATTTTCCATACAAAAGTTTTACGTTCGCGCTAGCGAGTGTAGAACGTAAAACGTAAACTCATACTAGACTACTAAACTACTAAGCTCATGTGTCAGTTGTGCTCATGTGATTCAAAAATGTCCAGTCTCTAGATCATAGACAAAATCTCATTCTGACGTCCAGTAATATCGTAGATTATTTTATCCAGTTTTTTGCATTTTCACCTGAAAATATGCAATAATTTTGGATAAATATCCTAAAGAATATTATGTTTAGTGAGTGTAAATGAATATGTGTATATTTGAAGGTGTGATTAAATTTAAAACTTAAAAAATCCATGTCATGAGTTGTTGGTTTACCTTTTTGTTCATTCTTAAAAAAATGGATTATAAACATAAAATTTTATTAATCGCGGCCTGTCGGCAGCTTGTCAGTAAAGTAACTTCATATCTATTCTGTGCCTGTGTCAAACTATTGGTCATGGTCTGTGACTACGATTGATGACTATTGTTTTGATTTGGTTTTGATGTTTTGATTTGAATACATTACATATTTGAATTCATGAGAATTAGTTTTGGCAAAATATTTTTAAATATCAGTAAAAATATGGCTTCAAAAACTAAAAAACCTAAGCTAGAACCAACTACAACATCCACTAATGTTGGAGAGTTTATAAAACAAATTCAATTATCACGCCAAGGGACGGCCGATTCTATTTTACAGTACAATTTTAATAAAAAACGCTTACGAATTATATCGAACGTGCAAATTGTCCCCGAACGTTGTGAAGGAATTGTTTATTGGATGTCACGAGACAGCAGAGTTCAAGACAATTGGGCATTTTTGTACGCACAGAAACTTGCATTAAAGAACGAAGTCCCCCTTCACGTTTGTTTCTGCCTAATTGCTAAGTATTTAGACGCCTCCGTAAGACAATTCCACTTTTTAATCAAAGGTATGTAACGTAGCGTCTATCGTTTTTTTATGTAAAGGTCGTCGGACAGGCTGAAACACAACAGCACACATGCTGTTATTTCACGGTAGCCTACTGTAAGGAGGTGGTTATTGCCGCCAGACGGGTTGCTCAAATGACGACGAAATACAGTGTGCCCTGCCACTCCTTTCTAGATCCAGACCTGAGCCAACTTTAACAATCTTAAAAAAAAAGTAAATTTATACATAAAAATCTTTGTGTTTTTTGTATGTATACAGGTCTTCAAAAAGTAGCCGCAGAGTGCAAAAAGTTAAATATCTCATTCCACTTACTTGAGGGGAGCGGGGCAGAAGCTTTGCCTCAGTGGATCATTGATCATAATATAGGGGCAGTTGTATGTGATTTTAATCCTTTGCGTACACCTTTGGGCTGGTTGGAGGGAGCGAGAAATAATATTAAAAAGGATGTACCAATAATACAGGTATTATTATTTCAAGTAATAAGTAATTTCAATGAAACATTAATAAAAAAATAGTATTTTATCTGAAACAGTAAAATACAGTGGACAGTGAACACTAGTAAAAGTAAACAGTAAAAGGTAATAATTATGACACAATTATGAAGTGGAAGACCATTTTTAAAACTTTTTTCATGATGTAAAGAGGCCCCAGACAATAATCAGATTTCTCATTTCCTTTTTGTACATATTGAGTTCACATTCTATATGTTATCCCATGCAGGTATTTTTTGCATTATTGTATTGGCACAAGTAATCTAATATCGAAATATCAGATTAATGCTTTTAACTTGCTTTTCAGTATGTGTCTACAAGTTAAAAGCATTATAGTCTTATAGTGAATTACTTTTAGAATAGCTGGAGTCTTTGCTCATATGCACTACAAGACTTCGCAACTTCCTGCGGTATTCCTCATATTTTTGCTGAGTGGCTAAAGATGTGTGTGGTCTAGCATTGTTGTGATGAAAGACCACACCCTTTCTATTAATCAACTCGACAAAGTTAGTACTAATAATGTTTAACACATTTTTTTATATATGGCAATCAAATATCCTCTTAAATGAATAAAAATAAAATAAATGTGTAATAATTTATAATCATATTCATTTACAGGTTGATGCTCACAACATAGTGCCATGTTGGGTGGCCTCGGAAAAACAAGAATACTCGGCAAGAACAATTAGAAACAAAATAACTTCGAAACTGGAAGAGTTTTTGACAGAATTTCCTCCTGTCATTAGACATCCATATACAAGCAAGTTTGAACTTGATGTACGTTTCTTATGAATCAATGTGACAGACGCACAATTTGTTTAGTGTAACGTAAAATGTGTCATTAGAAGTTGGCATTATATTGTAGGCAATTCAAATACTAAGCCATTAATTGGTTATAAAAAAAGCTTACTCAAAAAGTAAAAGAAAACATCACAAGGAAACCTGAATAGACAAATATGTCTTTTTGGACAGGCTGACAATAATCTTTGAAGCCATAATGAAGTCTCATAGAGATCACATAGGGAAATGCCAGAGTCCCGAAGTAGGTTCTGAACACTTAATTTCTACCTATTAGGTTTGTAGAGAAAATTTTAACTGTCTGGCTTATTAATAAAACCATAATTAATTTTACACAAATTGTTAAATATTGATGTCCAGAATCATACAGATTTTAATACCTGCATGTGTGTTTCACACGTCATAAAGTACTTATTACTTTTATATGCAATTTTTTCCATGTTAAGGTCAACAGACAGGCTGACAGTACACTGATGGTAAGGGGTAGCGAAATGTTCTATGGCATCCCTTACACTCTTATTAAAACAAAACAGCACACATGCTGTTATTTCACTGTGCCCTTCTGTAAGAGGGTGGTTACTGCCGCCAGATGGCCTGCCCAAATGACTGAAATGCAGTGTATCCTGCCACTGCAATTGTTACATCTGAAAGAAAGAAATGAAAAAAATAAGATTTAAGTTTAAATAGTTCTATTTTTTTCTTAAATTTTCAGCCTATAGATTGGGATGAAGCAATAGAGTCAAGAGAAGCTGACAAGTCAGTTGGTCCCGTAGAGGGTTTGCGGCCAGGTTACGAGGAGGCTATGGATATGCTAAACAGCTTCATTCATAATAGACTTAAATTGTTTGCCACAAAAAGAAATGATCCTACACAAGATGCTCTCAGCAATTTGTCACCTTGGTTTCATTTTGGTAAGTTCATTGGCAAAAATAGTAAATTGAAATAGTACTGTGAATGTAGTAAAATTTTATTATAAATTTAAATTTTCTTTCCTATTTATCACCATTATAGATGAAAATTTAATCCATTTGTATATTGGGTCTCTTTTATCTTTGTTATAAATTTCTCACTTAAATTTTTAATTTGATCCTTTGATAATGCTGAATTTTTATTCAACTATTTATAAAATATTATCAATAGTTGACCAATAAAACATAAGCCGCAATAAAGTATGTCACATATTTATTGGTGTCTATGGATTTCTATGGAAGTTAATGAACCTCCATGGCAAATAAAATTTATTTCTTTGTTTATGTCTAATGTTGTAAACTACTGAATGGTTTCACCAATAGACTGCACTATCCATAACAGGCTATACAGGTGTCCTTGTAAGTATGGATCAAATCTAACAAAAGCATCGAGGGACAATTCTGAAAATTTTAGGTCTAAAAATTCAGGTTCAATTTTTAATTCATTTCTTTTATCTTGTAATCATATAGGGCAAAAAATAGCATAAAAAAATTTGCAGTCCTATCGGCTTTTTTTTCTAGGTTGTTGTAGAAAGGTGTACCTTTCCAGAAGTAGTACTGTGCTGTAGCTAAGAAATATTCAAAAAAAGAACAATGTAAAAATGAATTTTGATCAATATAACTATTATAAGTATAAACATAGTATAACAACATACAAACGGTCTATTTTATGCAGATCTTGATATCATAAAAACACCGGGTTATTATTATTATTTAAGAAGTTTTGAGGGCTTTTGTCAAAAAAGTAATATTAAATTTCTTTTATTAAGTACCTTTCGAACGAGACATGCCCAAGTACACACCAATGCCATAAATTAAAAAAAATATTAAAACGCAGTTCTTACAAATACATCCATTTAAGTAAATTAAAGTAGATAATCAAAATGTCTGCCTCTTACTCCCAAATAAATTGGCATCATCAGATAAAATTTATTTTTATGTGTTGATAGTCTTATGATTTTGGTGAAGTTGTGCCTCTGTTTCATTCTCCGTCACATATACAATTTCTTTGCAATAAATTAATAGAAAAAAATTCATGTTACGGCCGTCAGATAGGCTGACGGTCCCCTTAATAGTAGGTGGACACAAGCAACACCACAGATGCTGCCGACTATAGTAGGATGAGGAATTAGGAAAGAATAGGGAAATCTGGTGAATATGTATGAAATAATAGAAAAAGTTTTTGTTTTTTCAGGACAAATATCAGTACAAAGAGCCATACTTTGTGTGCAAAAGTACAAATCCATGTACACTGAAAGTGTGAATGCGTTCTTGGAAGAAGCGATAGTGCGTCGCGAGCTCGCAGATAACTTCTGTTTCTATTGCAAAGAGTATGACAAAATTGAAGGAGCCAGCATGTGGGCTCGGAATACTCTCAATGATCACAGGTTCAGTTTTATTTCGCTTACAAAAATTTGTTTTCAAAAATACATGTTCATTTTATAGATTATATAAATAAAGTATAATAAATAGTAACCTAACATTTAAAATGCGAAAGTGAGTTTGTTAGTTACGCTTTCACGCCTTAACTAGTCAACAGATCGTCATGAAATTTTGCATACACATCAAGGAAACAGATAGACAGTAGACTATCTTTCATCTAGAAAAAAAAGAGTTCACCATATTCAAGAGATTCGAAATAAGAAGCCATTTTGATTCAATTGTGACGTGATCTTGTTTTTTAGTCAGACCTCAGTTAATAGTCGTGTTATTCCAAAATTAATAAATATAATATAATAATATTATCATAGTACTGTTATCGAGGGATCATCTAAAAAAAAAACTAATGCCTGACAAAAATATATGAGCAATAAAGATTGAATAAATGTTTTAACACTTACGAAAAAAAGGCACAGACGAAGTCTCCAGCAACTAGTTTCTGATAATAATATAATAATTCGTGACACGAAAACACGGGTATAACGGAGAGTAAAGTTTAAATGGTGATGGTCTGGAAAAAGATTATATTTTTAAATAATATGCATTTGAAATACATTAAATTAATTAAAATAAACATTATACACACGACCGCGTGTTTGACACACACGCACACACGTTTTACACTACGTATGGATGTAATATGTATACTCTTGTTTATGGTTGCAAGTTTGTGGTCAAGCTGAGAAGAGATTTAATATAGTAGTCAAAAAATTATACTAATTTCGACCAATTGGCGATCATTAGTACAAATTTTCTTGGGATTTCGCAAACTGAAGTGTATGTAATAGTGCTAATGTGATTTCCAGAAAGGATAAAAGAAGCCATGTGTTCACATTGGAACAGTTATCGAAGGCCAAGACCCACGATGACTTGTGGAACTCTGCGCAGTTGCAACTGGTGAATGATGGCAAAATGCATGGCTTCCTCCGTATGTATTGGTGTAAGAAAATATTGGAATGGACCAGTACGCCCGAGGAAGCGCTCAAGTATGCGATATATTTGAATGACCATTACAGCATAGACGGCCGCGATCCTAACGGTTACGTTGGTATGTCAAATTTATATAATTCTCGGCGACCATTGCCATGACGCATAGTAACTTAGGCGTGGCTCGTTCCGCAGTCATAAACTGGGCGTTATAGTGACTTTCAATCATCATGGGTCATTAACAAATGACCATCGTAAAGCAAATAGCAAAAGTAGAATGATGCTCGAATAAAATGCTCTCGCTTCATCGGACGTTGCACGTGTTTATAACGGACGGTGGTTACCTACCACCAAGTGAACCATCTGTGTGCCTGGCGATATTCATAAATTTTAGAACTCTCCGAGAGCTTTGTTTCATTCTAGATATTATTCCAAAATAATTTTAAAAAAGAGAGCCGTTTAGACAGACCTAATGCAATTTCGTCAAGTTTGACTCCTAGTTCAACAGAGACAAGAGTTATTATTAATATTTAGATACCGTATGACTCATTTCTTTAATATCTTCATGAATGGGTATATTTCAATGAAGAATGTACGACAGTTGAGTTTTCGCAGCTTTACAACTGAACCGATTTTGGTACGGGATAGCTTTATCCATACGAATATTATAAATGTGAAACTAACTCTGTCTGTTACTTTATCACGTCTTAACTACTCGACTGATCATTATGAAATTGTCAGAGACTTTGCCTAGTAAAACTATAACAGCAATAAAGATTGAATAAATTTTTGAAGTGAAACTTCTTTACGCACGCTTGACTTGGGGAGTAAGCTGGCGAACGCGTGACGTAAGCGTTACGAAAAGTGTGATCGGGCAAGGCGAACGGAAGTTATGTGGGGGATATAAGCAAGAGACAGCAGTGCGCGCGCACATTTTCTTTCTCTCTTCCTCTCATAGCCAAATACGTTCCGTATATCTAAGCATCCGTATATCCAACTACAAGACATGGAACAACAATCGATGCAGTTTTTTCTAGATATCTGTCTAATTTTAATTCGAAAATTTATGTATCTTATTTCTCATACCATAAGCCTATTGTCTCGGTTTTACAATCAACCACAGTAATTACTGATGTATCCAATAATGAAAATGATGAATAAAAATAGAAGATCTATGCAAAAATATTAATTTACCAATGAAAACATGAAATAAATTTAAATATTTGTAGAAAATTAATATATGTATATGTGTATACATGTATATATTGTACACACATATATATATATATATATACATACAGATGGAGCGAAAGAAGTTTCACTTCAGTCGTGTGGTCATAAGCACACTCGTTTTTTTTTTTTCAGGCTTCAATAAAGTATTTTGTCAGGCGTTATAATATTTATTTCTTTCAATGCCGGCAAAAGCTAGTATTTGTACGTTTCCAGGGTGCATGTGGTCGATCTGCGGCATCCACGACCAGGGGTGGGCGGAGCGTCCTGTCTTTGGCAAAATTCGCTATATGAACTATCAGGGCTGTAAGAGAAAGTTCGATGTGAACGCATTCGTTGCCAGGTATGGAGGGAAAGAGCACAAATATTCACCTAAATAGGGCGGCGCGCATTAATGTATTCATTTTATGGAGTTTCTTTAAAATGTTTTATAACCCCATTTCATGTTTTATACATTCATATGTTTTTAGAGAAACATGACCTCTAAAAAAATTAAATTTCTTAATAGGGACCAATTGCGTTATGTTATGAAAACTGTATTTTTATTGTCAATAGTATATACATACAATTAAAAAAAAAAATTTAGTTTTAAGAGTTTTCTCTTTGCATGTGTTGTATTTTTCTAACAATTCTAGGTCTAATAATAAATAAGTGTAAAGAAATTATGTATTTTTAAATGTTGATATCATTTGTTACTTAACATTCTCGATTCTTGGTAATCAAGTCATTATTACTAATAAGATTTTTTTTAAGTACAAAAAATGAAAGCGTGTGATTATTTGTACCTGATTTTCTATAAATAAAACATCATTTATTGATTATAAATATTTTTATTTATGGGATGTGACTGGTTTCATAGGTATCCGATCATATTCATCAAAAATCTCCATAAAATTAGAAATAGAAAAATAATATTAAAGACATTTTTCACATTGATTTCTCGCACAATTTAATGTATCAACTATAATTACATCAGTTTAGTCGAAGGTTACAAAATTTGGAGCTTGTAAACCTAGTCTACGGCGTGAACATCGTCTATGGACATCCTCACCCCACGTTATACAAAAAGCACAAATTTCTCGTCAAAAATATAAAATGTCACAATGAAAAGGAAAACGTCTACCGTTTGATTTAAAAAAATAATAATTGAAGCTACTACAAATTGAAAATAATATTCCGAGTAAAAGAAAAAAATACGATACCAACACAACAATAAATTGCCACAAACTAAATAATATTAAAATAAAATTGACATTAATCTATTCTGGACAGCATTGTAAATATGTGTTTTATTATGGATGTTGACAATTTATTATGATTTACAGTTTAAATAAATAGCCAAGTAGAGTTCAGTTCAGATTATGAACACAAATCGTGGCTCGCTTCTATATTATATTTTCACTAATACACAGTACACCGTGAGCGTTTACACGTACTTTATTCAATTTAAACATACAAACTTACAATAAGGCTCACAGTTCATCGTTTATAGAAAAAACTCGAGATAAATATGTCAAAGATCGCGCGAGGCCGAGGCCGCGACCGAACGCGGCGAACTGCGCCCATAAGGAATCCGGTGACGACCTCAAAAATAAATCATTCGAAAGGGAAATAATAAAGGTAGTCGAAAAGACGCGACACGCTACTATAAAAAAGTTTTTCTCTATGCTCCCCTGAGTGAGTGTGTGTGTGAAAGCAGAGCTACATTCGCTGTTCGCGACGCCTATTGCACGCAGCACGAGTTCTTGTGACCGTTCTTCTTCAGGCGAGACTTGGGACGGTACTTCTCGAGGTACGACAGTTGCTTGGCGTTGATGGCGCCGCGTCGCTGACTGTCACAAAAGCGGTCACACAATAAATACATTTGTACCAGCGAGCGTCTAAAGCCACTCTCAAACAAACCAAACTATACTCACTCTCTGATGGTCTCGACTGCCTCCTCGTACTTCATTCCCAGTTCAATGAGCGCTATGGCAACCATGACAGGCGCACGGCCCAGTCCCGCCACGCAATGCACAGCTACCGCCGCTTCGGGCTTGTTCTGCGCCCTGCACAACCAACACTTTGAGAATTGGATTCATGTTGCAAATTCACCATTTACAATCTCTTCTCTATTTAATTAGCTTTTGCTCGCGACTTCGCCTGCACCCTTTTTGTGTTGAAACATTTATTCTGTCTTATTGCTCATAAATTTTTTACAAGCATTGAATTTCTCATTTTTATTTTTAAATTGAAAAAATCTAATTTTGTATTATTATGTAGGGAAAACATGACACAAATTTTCGATGAGCCCGTTGGATGTGTGGTTAGGGTGCTTGCCTTAACGCTCTGTTCTAGGGTTCCCGGGTTAGATTGCCGGCAGGGTCAACTTTGAAAAATCAACTTTTCAAATTTGGCTCTGATCTGAATTTGGAAAGTAGTGGCAGAGCACACTGCGTTTTCGCAGTCCGTCTGGCGGCAGTAACCACACCCTTACAGAAGACCACCGTGAAATAACAGCACGTGGGCTGTTATGTTTCGGTGAGTGACTACTGCAGTCGGCAGCGCACTTGCAGCAGCTTTGGCGTTGCTTGTGTTATAGGCGACGTTAGCCACCTACCATCAAGTGGACCGTCAGCCTGTCTGCCGACCTTAACATAAAAAAAAAACCACAAAAAATAAAAATTCTATTTACAACAAAAAAGTATCTTAATTCCGATCGCTACTAAACTTCACAGGATCACCAGCTGGACTAATCTAAAGATTGCCTTAAAATTTAATTAAAATCGGGTGAGCTGTTTTGGAGTCCAGATTTATGAACAAATCTGGCCATATTAAATGTCTTTAATCTGGTAGTGAATTTGTGACTGACATAATGTCACATACAAAATTAAACACTAAGGCACGCCGCACGCTTCAGAAGCAGACAGTGCGAGGGAAACAATAGCACAACGAAGCGAAAATGTAGCTCCATCATCAGTAGAATTAGCACTCGTTCAATTATCGTTTTGCAAACATCTCATATACAAAGTCCATCCTAGTAACATATTAGTAAAATGTCAATTTTTTTAATTTCTACAGGACAAAATATGAAATTTTTGTTTGAATGTTGTTTATTAACTTAAGAGTAAAGTTTGATACTTGTCAATGAATTTATTTATACATGAAAATAAAACTCCTATCTCCATGGGAGACAAAATCGTTAACATTTAACAACCATCTTCTTTCAGACCCTATATTTGTGTGTATATATGTTAAGTAGGACCTCTGGTGTTCCATAGGCAGTTGTTTACGTCACATGGTAACGTGTTTTTGCGGCACTGATATTTATTTTTGGGGTATATAAACAAAAGTAAAATATGGAAAAAGTAGCTAAACTACAATGTGTTTACGAAGAACTACGATCAGAATCCCCCAAACGGGAGCGACTCACTTGTCTCGTAGGATCTCGAACCACTCCTCGACCACGTTGACTGGCGGGAAGGTGCCGTCGTCGTACGCAAGGTCGCGCACTTCGATACCCTCCGCCGTCAGTGGAGTGGTGTCGTAACTGGGCTCACATACGCGGACCACTGTACACACGTTATGCTTCTTCAGCTCCTGGAACGCAAACAATAATGTTTTTCTTTTATGTGAAGTTGAACAAACTATTAATACCGTGAAATAACAGAAATAATTATGTATCGACCTCCTATCAATCCTTATCATTTTCGATTTCATTAGCGACGCCGTCTACATCAAACCGAATCTTCCTGCCATACTTTACATAAAATAAAGAAACAAAAAGTCGTTGAGGGATTTCTACTCACATGCTCATACTAAGGGTTTTCATGTAACTTTGAAGAAATTATAACCTATAATTAATAAAATACCTACTTTCTAAATTTTCAGAAGCAACTAAGACAGGATTATTTAAATAAACAAAGAAAAAATGGGATTTGGTGAAAAAACAGGTGTGAGGAACATTCATTCAATTCATCTAGGTGGGCAAACAATTTTTTTGGCTATATTTTAATTGTTTTCTTAAGTGTATTTTTATGAGGCTTTGGTGGCTAAGCAGTCGAAACCCAATAGCAGGTGGTCTCTGGTCCTACGTCTCGATACAGATTAAACGATTACAAATATTCATTGGAGAACCGCATTTTATGACTAATTTTTTTTAGTTGTAGCCACAATATTGTTTTTAATTTTTAATCTACTTATTTGGAAAAATTCCAATTATACGTATATCTATGTATTTTTATCTAATTATGCTATCTCTTTGATATGATAATGTTGATAATCTTTGTAGGGCATTTGTAATGGTTAAATATTTGGACGGCTACAAGCAAAGAAAGCAATTACGTAAGAAACATGATGGCATCGCACGCATATAAAGAGTGCATTGAAAATTTACACCAATATTATAATCATCGTAATCACACGACCTTGAATCGGACGTTCTAGATGCGGCACCGCTAACAAATTTTTTATCGGTAACTACGTTCAGTGCAAACAACACACAGTTATACTATTTTTGCGCTGTGACGGTGTTCAGCTAACCTACACCTGTTTTCACATTGTTCAATCTGTGTGCAAAGCAATTATTTAATAGGCATGTTTACTGCAACTTGCAAACGTCAATGGTGTAAGTACTTTAATGACCAGTTACGTGTGGGATCGAAATTAATGGTAACTTATCAAAGTGTTTCTTCACCAACTAATAACTAAGCGATCCATTTGATAGGTAGCATTAATATATTTGCAATCTATTAAAACAAACCCCCATTAGAATAATTTCAAAGACTTATTTTATAGACTGTTCCTGTTATCATAAGTAAAATTTTAAAATATTTCCGGTCATCACCAAGGTCTCCTTGCCCATAAAAAATCTGATATGAAATCTGCTATCTGAACGATAGGTTAAATAAAACCAGATGTAATACTTATGGCTATAAGTTGCCACCACTGTTACGTATACTTACACCTAGTTTTTAACATTTTATTATAAAATATGAATAAATATTTCAATTAAATTTAATATTTTACTATTTTTTTCAGACTTATGTCTATAGCTACACAATATTAGAATTCGGTATTGGTCTGATGTCATATATGTCATGATGCTGTGAACAGCATAAACTTTAGGTTAAAATAGTAAAACATAATATTTTGATGCGTTAAAATTACTTAAAATATTATATTTTTACAAAATAAAGTCGCACTAATGACGCCACATTATTTACGCCTCATTCACTCTTGAGATTATGTTCTTGTACAATCATAACTTCACGTGACAGTGTGATTTTGAACTAACTATACTCTGTAGAAATAGTGTATTTTTAACCCTTTTAAAGATGGAAGTTTTCGAAATATATCCATGACAAAACTTTTTTTTTCTGAATATGTCCAATAATAATCAACTACAATTTTTTGTAATCTCAATTGACAATTGATTTTTTCAATTTATACTGTAAATATCAAAACAAAAAGAAAGCTGAAAAGAATGTGAATGCTGTGTATGACTTTACTGTCTTGCGACTCTTGAATTTGGGCTGATTCAGTAAGTTTGGTTAAATACCTGCAGATAGGCTTGTATGGTGACGTCCGAAGGGCGGTCGGTGATGAGGAACCGCGTGCTCTTGTACTCGATAAGAGAGGGCGCCGGCCTGATGTCCTTTTGCTTCATGGTGGCCGAGTGTCCCAAGGCTCGGGTCGAACGTCAGTCGGTAACACACACGGATGGCAAACCCCGGAAAGGTCGAGTTCAACAGGCAAACTGTCACTCTATTTCCACACAACACACCGCAGTTTCGTTACTTCGATTTAGAAAAAGTCCAATTATGTAAAGAGAATCACCCGCATGGATTGCGCTTTCAACCACTCGAGCACATGTGTGGACCGACAAACAAAAGTTCAGAATGTGGGAATGAAAACTAATAGAAATTATGCGAAAAACATAAGTTTGTGTTTACACACGATCCTCGGGAAACGAATGATATGCTCCAATTAACGTGGGTTCCAAATTTAAGGTAACTGAAACAAAAACAACACAGAGTTTAACGAAGACATATCAACGAAAACAGTTTTATTTATATTATGGTCCTCCATGGTTGCGATAAATGCGTGCGTCAGAGGAGGAGCAATGACTGAAGTGGAAATAAATAATGCGTTGTAAAAATAGCGTACGAATTGTGTAGCGAAGTTTGGGTCATGTGAACGAACGTCCATCCATCAGCCGTGGTATTCGACAGACCGATGCCAAATGTCCGTCACTTGTTAGCGCGATCACATTCTGTGCAGTCCTGTCCGTGTGTACACACCGACGTGATAACAATCACTGTAAACATCGCACCTTCAACGATATGCGTATTAATTCATAGAATATTTATATAAATAAACATCGCACTGGTTTGGATTTCAAGTGTCGCAACAACACTAGGTTGTCTTTGGTCAGGCTTAGATAACAACAGAAACGGCGGTTTAGGGCCGGCGCACATTAGAGGACGGACGGCACGAAAAAGTATTGAAGTTTTCCATGGAATTTTTAACCTAAGAGCTTTTAATTTAATATAATCAAATTTTATTGTCTATGCGGAATGCCGCAGTATTTCGATTGTTGCCCTAGCATAATACGATGCCGTGTCGTCCTTCAATTTGTGCCGGCCCTAAGCCACATCTGCTGAATGTGATACTCTAACCTGAACATTAATATTGCATTGATTCATTAAGATTAGGATATTTCTTCATAAATAAATTTGACGCAAAAAAATAACTATCGTCGCAAAAATAAAGGGCGCTGACAGAAATGTAAGAATTTAACTGCTTAGAAGAATCTCATTTTGTAGTGGGATACAGCGATTCACAGTTTGAGTGTCCACACGAGTCCAAATAATGTTATCGTCGTTGTGAAACCAAAATGTGCAATTTTTGAGATTCCAACATTTTGACCTTAGTGAAGAGTTTCACTGCCTTATCTATCGTATAAAAATCTGCCGTATCGTACTTATGAGCACTATTTGTCGAACTAAGACTTCATGCTATGTGACAATAATTAGAATCTGTTATGTACAAAATTTACTCTATTATTAATATAATAATTTTCATGTTTAAATAACTAATAAATTTACGTATAACAACCCTAAGTTTCAAATAAAATTCTTTTAAAAAAATAAACCAAGTAACATTTTTCAAGAAAACGTTTTTTGTCAATATTTCAAAAGTATACTTTTTGCACATAGATTTTGGTTTGACAACGATATTAGTAAAAACTCGAGATACTACAGTGACAACTACTAGTCTGAGGCAGTAACCGTCTCCTCACAAAAGATCACCGTGAAATGATAGAATGTGTGCGTTTGTGTTTATATGAGTAAGAGATGCCAGAGCCAATTCCTTTATCGTCTCCTTATACCTAATCCCAAAGATGAGAACATAGATTCAGGGAAGGGCTAAACTAAAATATACTGTATGCGTGTGAGGAATATTCTAATTTTACGGTTTTTTAATAAACATCAAGTTACTTAGAAGCAATATGGTAAAACGCTCTCTTAAGAGTTCATCCATCACTTTATTCCTCCATTTTCTTTTAGAGATATTCATTGTTGAAGTCTCGGCGTATCGACTAATTTCTCGACTTATAAAAGCAATGACAATACTTTTCGTGTTGAATAGGAAACCCAGTGCTTCACTAAATAATGAATATCAAACGAATTTCTTCATCGAAGGTAGTATTTATATTTATGTCGATGGCTATTACTGATTGCGAATCGGTTCAAATCATTTCGTGGTACGCAATTTCTCCATCCCTGCCTCATCCTATCGAGGTTGGCAGCACACTTACAAACCCTATGGCGTTGGTAGCCACCGAGTGGACCATCAGCCTACCTATCGTTTTTAACAAAAAAGCAGAACAACTCATCGGAACACTGCTTTGTAAGGCCGATAGCACACACAAAGAGAGGCTACATGTCTTCTGATAAAGAACGATTCTAGTGTTGTGTGAGTAATGGATTGAAGTCAATTGTGTTAAGCGGTGTTCAGATGTGTATTAATTACCTGTATCTTGGTGTGGTTCAAATTGTGCACGGGATAAGTATCGCTCGCACGCGCGCCGGGCCGCATGGATCTAGTTGACAAGCACGCCGATGCCTCCTCGCTCTCACAGGATACGCCCTCCAATTTATTTGTGCTGGGCCTGGCAGTACTCCGCGCTGTCCAAGCGGAACTCCATCAATGTTGCCACTGAAGATATATCCAACTGGAATCAAGAAAACGTTGACACGTTAATTATCAAGATCTGTGTCATCTTGTTTACGCGCATTACCGAGAACGAACCTCTATAACTATCCAATAGAGATATATTTAATAATCCACAAGTTCATAGAAACAAATTCCCTCTTCACTCAGTTTTTTTCGCAATGTTCTGAACCTCAATGAATTATTACTTTTATTAAAAATGCTAAACATCACGCCGCAGCATTGCATTATTGCTTCAAAGAAAAATCTAACGTAAATATGTAACAAAAACCAAAATAGATTTAAAAAGCTTTTAAATCAATGTTTTCACACAAAGACACAGATTACGAGTGTCTGGATGCCACAAAAGGACGGCGCAACGCAACAAATCTTGGCAACCCGCAGCATCCACAGGGCGTGGGATTGAACGTTGTCACATGTTTACATTTGCAAAACGCTTTCATTTGCGTTTCAAAAAAACTGGCAGCTCTCGATTGGCCGCCTGTAAAACCCGCGAAAATATTTTTCAAACGTGTTTTCTCGATTTTCGTCGAGAATAGGCGGCACTCGAGACTTGGGACCGAGCCAAATTAATAAACTAAATTGTACCCGTCACTATTATCACATTTGATCTTAAATTTTAGTTTCCCTTGAACTAAATTGAGTCATGCGCCTCTCGAAATTATATTTAGGAAAAATACACATACAGCTATAGTAAAAAAATAATAATAAAATATTTAAAAAAAAAAGAAACCCAAAAAGCTTCTTAAAAACTACCATTGGTTTGACGTGTAAACAGAAGTGTGGAAAGTTGAAAACGGATACGAATGTTATTCAGAGAAAGTTTCGTCTGCAAGTCTGCAACAGTGCAAAGGGAAGGATGGAAAATTGCTCGAACCCCCGACCAGACGGTCGATAAACTCCAGACGAGCCATACACGTGTGATCGTGCGAAAACACTTGGACGTTTTAAGAGTAACATTTATAATAATGTCTACTGGTCTTTGGAGACTGTCTAGCCAAATGGAATTGAGTAGTGTGCGAGTGCGTTCACCCCAGCCAATGATACTGTAATGATAGTTTCATTGGTTTCAATGCACACTGGAACACTTACTTAGCATGCAAGGGTATGAGGATGTTTGTGCGGATGTTGTTAGACTAACAATTACAATTCACTGATTGGTAGACATAGAGATAGGGTACTGCAAAATTACTACCTAGTAATTTTATATTTCTCAATTAACACTAAGATTTCAGCCTGGAAGTCTACGAAGAAAATTAGATGCCTAGCATATTAATGAAAGCATCAATCTATTTTCACAAGCAAGGACAATAAAATTATAAATATATTAACTCATTAATAGTCTTTATTTTAAATTGTTATAATGGTACTAGCTGTTGCACGTGACTTCCGTCGGCGTCTCTTTATATTTTTCGTGGAAAACGGCAATTTTGTATGGAGGGGGGTAAAGGGGGGAGGGTGAGTAGCCTATATTACTCACCGATAATGCACCTTTCTATAGGTGAAAGAATTTTTAAAATCGGTTCAGTAGTCTTTGAGTTTATTCTTTACAAACATACATTTGATGGAGAGAGGGTAAAAGGAGGAAGATGGGGGGGAGGATGAGTAGCCTATGTTACTCGCTGATATACAGGGAAAGGAATTTTTAAAATCGGTGCAGTAGTTTTTGAGTTATTCATTACAAACATACAAAAATACGTACACACAAATCTTTTCTCTTTATAATTAAGTATAGAAGTATAGATAATCAATGTATAAATTGTTAAATATTATATTGTGCCTTACTGGCTAATATCACGGTGGGTTTAGAGATCTTCATGCACGTACGTACAGATTGCATTTTAATCTTTCCAATTTCATGTTTGGGTTATAATTACAAAATATTAAACTTGCATGTCCGAAAAGACTAGAAAGTTAGAAGACATGTGAATTGTGAATTCTTACTACATACTAATAAAAAGACAAAATGCATTCAGTGAACGACGCTAACGAAACGCTAAGATGCCCTCAAAAAGATCTCCCCCGTCATTAAAATTTACGGCCGTATACTCAAACGCCTCTTCGGCTGCAAACGATTCATATTTGTGTATTTAGTACTATGATACATTTTATGCTACGATTATTAAAGTTAAATTGACGACATACAAACGCCAATTACGCAATATTTCATGACATAGACGTAGGACGTATCGAATAAATTGGTTATTTTTTTACGCAGACTCTCGAGGTCGTCGAGTCTGACAGTCACCGTTACGCATTATTTATTGCAAATATATCTATAGGAAATATTCACTGTAAGATTAATTATTTTTATATCGGAACAGTTCAAGTACTCATATTAAAATATCATGTTAAAAGTCGTCCTGTGTACAATTAATTTTGAAGCAAAACATAAATCTTATGTTTATCATACAATAACTGAACTTTCATGATTCATTTAATTTTGCCATCACATGTATCAGGTTTGCTTACTCATACATATTATGAAAACAAAAGATCGTGTTGACAATCTAAGTCACGTACGACAAGCCTACATTCATAGCCCATATAAAATAGAAGCTCAGATCAATAAATTTACTTATAGTACAATAAATGCTGAATTTGGCCCACTAAATTGTTATCTGCCTGTTCATTTTATAGATAAAAGACAACAGACTGACGAACCATTTGACACAAGAAAACCTAGGAACACACGCAACACCCGGATGCAGATAGACACTTATGTAGACAGCGAATCTTGATATAATAAAAAGGAAGAGATAAGTTTTTAGCCTAGCGAAATAGAGTCTATTTTTTTCTTTTCAATTTGTGTATAAAGTTTTCCAAAACCACTAAATCGTGCATTTACAGGGAAATTTATAAAATATTTTTTTATTATTTTACCTCCTACGAAATGTGTTCATAATGTTAAAATAAGTTCAACTTTGCGATTTTTTCGATAAATCGAACATCATCTAATAGTCTAATTACTTGATTTTCAATGGGAATTGGAAATAATTTAAATTATTTATTTTTACTTCATACATACGATTTCAAGTTCCCTGGAATAGTCTTAAAAAAAATATGAAAACCTTGTTTCTCTGCAGCTATTTTCGCGTTTAGCTAAATTAATATTTAATAATTAATACATGAGTTTAGAAATTTGTAAAAAAGTGATAAAAAAATATCTAATGGAAATCAAAATTATAATTATCATAAAATCTATACATAGTAGAAAATAAAGTCTGTTTCTCCGATAACTTTCAAACCACCAAACGTATTTTGATATGATTTTCACTAATGGAAAGAGCGATAAACGAGCAAAGTTTGTGTGTATAATTTATAAAAAATATTTCATTCGTGCAAAGCCAGGGACTGGTCGCTAGTAAATTGTAAAAATCAAATCGAATCTTATAAACATGCGCGAATGATTGCTTGACCATGAGAGGTCGATCGAGTCGACTTTGACATTGACATTTAGACAATGATCGACATCTGTGCAATACATTGTTTCCTACTTAAAAAATGCAACACAACAAATGTAATAGAAGAGACGAATTGGACTTTTTGAGGTAGCCCTTTATATAGAGCAGATACAATTTTATTTGAAGCAGAGTTGTTTGATATTTATGTTTGAGAAGTGAGAACAGGAGTGTTTAATTGTTAATTTTAACTCTTGTGAATGTGTTTGAACAGCAGTGTTCGTGAAAGTTTTGCTCAAAGAAATAAATGCAGTTATAGCCTACATAGAATAGATAGAAACAGACGATACGATATACAATAAGGCCGCGCCTACGTGCTTTGCAAATTGTTCAGTAATTAAGGCTAAGTGTACACACACCAGTTAAGCTAACGCATGCCAACACGTAATTAATTAAACAATTCCATAGATAATACAGTTATTAACACAAATTAATGTGGCTCTTATTAATTTGGATCAAGGATCAAAGTAATTACGCCGTCACCGAAAATTTCCGAATTCAATTATTTGTATTTAATGCGGATAATATTGCCCGTACAATCCATTTTCGGTCGTCCGTGTAATTCACAGAAAACTTTATTATTTTAAAACAGAGTCGCTCCAATTCGGGGACACCGTGACACTTGTAACACCGACGACACTTACATGCACCCGATTCCGAGGAACAGTCATCAAACACAAAAATAAAGTTAGTTAATAAATCAGTTCAAATTATAACTGAAACGATTGAACACACGCAAAAAGAAGCTGTCGTTACAGACAGTGGATGAGATTAAGCGTTCACATCGCAACGGGTCGACACTGTCCGTGCCGCGGTTGTGCATAGACTGGTGAGCCACTTCGCTTAGCCGCCAGACGCCGCCCGCCCCAAAACGTCATACGCCGCGGCAGTCTCGGCTGGCGTCATCCAACCGCCCGTCGACGACCTCTGCACGCATTGCCGATAAATTTTTATCAATTGTAAAAACGGTGAAATAAATGAAACACCAATAGCCAAGAAAGGTTATGGCGAAAAATAGTTACTTCTAGAATATTGTTTTAGAGTTCTCGAAGATTTGGCAAAAAAAGACCCCGTATCGCAGTCGAGACATTATTTTGTCGCGAGAAGTCCATATAACCAATGTCATATTTTGTGTCAGGAGTCCAAGACTAAACAAAGTAAAGAAGTCGACAAAACTGGAATTATTTACGCAAATTGGTTTCCTTTATAACGGCGTCGATTGACGTCAAACGATGACAATTATTATAATAAGTTGTAATAGTGTGGATATTATTTATCGAACAATAAAGTCAATAATTTCTAGACTATAATATTGCCGAATGGAAAATTGCATGATTAAAGATGGAAAAAAAATTTGGTTCATTTCAAGAAGGTTTGATATGCATACAATGACTACTAGACATTATCTATTTATGATACTGGGTAAGATATTATACCTTGCCCGTGAAAATCGTATAATTTTCTTCAATTATTTGTCGATAAACTACAAATATATAATCGTTAACGCCTTTATCACTACTCAGGATTAGAAGTAAATAAGAAAAATTCTAAATCATATGATTAACCGCAAACGAAGTTCGGTTACAACCACATAACATTGTGTTTTACCATATCTTCTAGAATTGTATATAAAAAAAAAACTCAAACACTTTATTCGATTCCTTATCTTCGAATGATACCAATTCAATCAATTAATTGTGTTCATAACCTTCCGCTTAATGTCTCGGAAATTCCCCGGGCAATATCTCGGTTGGATTAACATGACAAAGTCGAGACAAACAAGCAATATTAATCTCGTTTTTGCAATAGGATCAGGCTTTCTCGCACCATAAACACCCGTTTGAAAACCCACGCTGACGCCTCCACTATCTCGCAAGGTATAAAATTAGAACCACCCACAAACAAGGAGTTTCTAGAACGCGTTGGCCGTTTGCGGTCTACATACGTATACATATATATTTTATTATTTATTAAAACAGCAAATGTTTCATTTGACTTAACATTGGTGTAAACAGAAAATCATTAAAGTTTTACCGTACACCAACCATGTGCCGATTACAGAAAATTTAAGTAAACCTTCCGTTGACGCCAACGTACACTTCAGACTCTTCTTACTTTAAGATAATATCTTATTTTGTGTCATATTCTGAATTGAAATATCTTACAATAATAATTAATATTACTTGTTTATAAATATTTTTGTATTGTTAAAATTATATTTATTTATATTATATAGGTAAGTAGGTACATATTTATACGGCATCTATGCATAATCCAGGCAAGCACATCCCTTTTTACCGTATAATGTGGTATAATCGTGAGGCTACTAGACCTATCAGAATAATGGCGCCTACCAATGCCAGACACTTTTATGACAAAGGCAATTCAATTACTATGACCGGTATGTACTTATTGTTTGTGTAGTTTTAAGACAACATACGAGGTGGCGCTACGTCCATTTTAAAGTAGAGAAAAACAAATCGTTCATTAATTCTTCGATAGAACTCAGCCCTATTAGTAAAAAGTGACTAATGTATACACTGACTAGCAGATGATATTGTAAAAAGCAACGTTTAAAATAATAGCTGTATTTACTTTATTAGTAAGTATAATAAACATTTTGTTTTTAAAAATAAATACCCACCTCCAAAAACATTTCTACTTATTCCAAAAGGAGTAAAATTGATAACAGACAGCATTGATTTTTTTAATATAAATGTAATTTTTAAACGAATTACTTCATATTTTGGTTTATTGACTAGTTAGTAGCAAATCTGTTTATGTATTCTGTACTAAAAGTCGTAGTAAGAATTAAAAATAAATCTCAATAAATAATCAGATGAATGAAAACATGAATCTGATAAGATGAGGCTATTTTCTCAGTAAGTAGGTACTTAATTGTTATAATAGGATATTTGCCTATTTTTCAAAAAGTGTTTAAACTTAACACATCTCCGCTCGAGTCCATACGCATTCCGCTCTAGTTCGTACGTATCTTCGCTCGAGTCCATACGCATCTTCACTCGAATCCATACGCACTCCGCTCCAGTCCGTACGCATTCCCTCTAATCCGTACGCATCTGCGCTCTAGTATAGCTCTAGTCCGTACGTATGTATCTCCGCTCTAGTCCATACGCATTCCGCTCTAATTCATACGCATTCCGCTCTAGTACGTACGCATTTTTGCTCTAGACCGTAGTCCATAAGCATCTCAGCGTCGCTTCGGTGGAGTCACCATAGCGAATCTCCGCTTTGGTGGAGACCGCCCCTTAACCGGGCTTAAACCGCCAACGGTAGCGAGGCGACGCTCATCTACCATCACCGCTATCACAATCTGGTGGACACAAGAGTGGCGAGGTTTGCAGCTGTGGAAGTATTCCGCAAATTCCGTTGTACGAGACTCAATCCATCCGGGCCACACAGAGCGGTAGGCGACACGACGCGACGCGGTCCGGAGGCGAGATTTACCAGAACATATCACAAGAGTTACCATAATTATATCTTGTTCTTTGTTTGGATTTGCGTTTCCTCTTTTGCCGTAATGTCGATAACAGTAAAAGTTTTTCCTCATCATCGTCTGACATCATGTTTCCTTGCACTGTGTATGGGACGGCCACTACCGCGTCCCCTTCCCGCTTCCGGCCGGACCGCTTACCGCCCAGTTGGTTTTGCGCTTTAGAGTGAGACAGATTTATGTATAAATATTCCTATAAAAAATTTATTTAGCGTATTTTAGTAAAAGAATCCACACTCTTTTATCTTAGTCTTAAATGCTTCAAAATATATTTGTCTGGAAAAAAATATTGGCTATTTATTTCACCAGTTTTAGTGTCATCCAATCCAATGATATAAGTAAAATGAAAAAAAAAAAAAAAAAAAAAATGTTTTTAAACTATTTTTTTTAATATACTTGTTTAAATAATGCGTTTCGCTATTTGTGGTAACGGTAGGGCACCACGTGACAAAAACACGTGCCTCAATAACAACGTGTTGCGTGCATAACAATTTATGGTCTCCTTTGTTAGCTTAAATTTGTTTAAAACTTCCACTAGAAATATGCGGAAACAAGGCAGAATAACAAACTTCAACGGACTGTCAGAAACAATACTAAAACGTGAACACACACTAGTGAACGAAGCAACTATTTAAGTATTACATGCCAGCGAGAATTTAGTGGGCGAATTCACAGTGAGCTAATAATAGACTAAATGAAGGTTATTCCGGCATGGCAACAAGCGCCATTGTATGTATTTGCACGTTATGGTTTCATTGTGTGTCTATATTTTAAAAATCAATCACCGACGATAACCATAAATACTCAATACGGTAAGCCTTAGATAAACTGATATTGCTGGCATTGAAATCGATTTAAATCTTCCACGTCTTTACCATTGATAAGCTGATATAAAAATTCGTCTACCTGCGCGATAGGATTGATAGGAAATGCGACTTTTTTTACTCACGAGTTAATTATTTAAATATAAAAATTATTCTGTAAAAAAATTTGTATTAAGATTTAACCGATTGCATGTTAGGAGTTGATTGAACACTGCAAGAGTGCAACGATATGAAAATAAATATGAATCTCAAGTAAGACGGGAAATTAATAAATTTATCAAAGAACTTTAACAGATTCGGATTTTAAATCCCCGACTCAAATTGCAACTCAATGGCACATACATTTAAGTACGATTGACTCCGGGAATAGCTGCGCGCAAATAATAGCAACTCGGTAGTGAAAATGAACGACTCCAATGTATTTGCGAAATGGAGGGGAACGCTAGTGCAAATCAACTTTCACGAGGCCGATGCAAAGTACTCGCACGTATATAAATTACATACCCACCAGAACACCCAATCGCAATGCTTTATTTCAATTGAATAGAAACTTACTAAAATCTCATATTCATGGTTCGGTCGGAGTGAGCAAGATTCGCTTATTCTATATTCGACCTCATTTACCTTATCGTGAATAATTCAAGGTTGTCCCCACCATCAATATTTGCACGAAAACCTTAATCCAAATTCTAAAACTGTAGCTCAGGTCACGCGGAGTTCTTTAATAAAAGATCCAATATAAACTTCGATGGATATTTCCACGAGTAACGTCACCGCTTAATCCCTTTTTTCATCACACGACAGTTGGGAGTTTCTAGACCTAGCTAGAACACTAACCATAACGTTGCCGGTAAAAGCGTTTTTCTCGAACATGTCCTATTAATATTTTTTATAAGACCTAAACAAACTTTGAAGAAACGATTGGCGATTTTGCTTACATTTTAAAGTTTCATTCTCATGCTATCATATTCATTCAATCAATTGAGATAAACATAAAAAATAAAATCCTTTATTGCTTGAAGATATTATTAAAATATGACGTTCATCGTAGGTACCTACCTAAAATTTTATATGATATAGAGTCATAAGAGCCCATTATTATCCCAAAGCGCCTAGGGCCCCCAGTCACAGACACAGATGACCCGGACTATAATCCCCATTGCCTTCAACAACTCTACAGCTATTTTGGTCACACAAAACGGTAGATTGCGATGAACAAGTGATTTGTAGCTGCGTCCACATGATGTCGAGCGGTGTCATCATGTGGACCACGTCCACAATGTACACTGAGTCCAAAGTCCAAAGTCGAACGTGCCGAATGAGTTTGACGATAGACCCATGTCCATCGATATAATGTGGACGCAGCTTTCTAAAATCATCGATAAATCTCATTTAAGTATAACTTTGGCGCTAAATAGAATACAGATTTAATAATAGATAGTTAATTTATGAGACTAGCTAAAACCAATTTGTAATAACAATAGAATACTAACGTTCAATTTATCTAAAGAAATCAAACAGTAACTATAAGTACTTTATATACCTACAAAACAACCCTTCTTTTTATACATAAAAAAAAGATATCTGCATTGTGCCGGTTACAGCTATCCACGATATTGACGTGACTAAGGTCTACCAATTTAAAAATACTAAATATTCGAAGGTCGTAAAATTTAAGCACTGTAAATAATTTTCTTTTCTTTCGTACTGACATCAATCAAATATAGATACGCATTGGATCCCTGTATTGGTACCGACTGGAACGTGCAAAGATTCTTATCTAAGACGGTTGCAGCTCTCCTTTCGTTTGGGTTGCAGCAGGAAGCGGGTCGCGACCGACATTGGAAGGATCAATACTCGGTCATCGACTCCACTCGCTTCGTGTGACCCCATCGCAATGTAACACATTGGATTAAACAACTATTTAGTTAAATAGCTTGCAAAGTTCTAAAGTGATGGTTCAGCGGTGGTAATATTTTTGAACATTATTCAAAAAAACACTGTTAGGTATATATTTATTCGTATGTCTTGGAATTCACAGTGAGGCATGTTGCGTGTCTGAATAAACTAACAATCTTATTATATGGCAGCGATTACATTCTAAGTCTCATACAGAAGAAATATTCGCTACTCTTTCACGCTTTTGCTCAACAGATCACCATGAAAACTTGGATGCACGTTGTCAGGGATACAGAAGGTCATAAAAAGTGCTTTCTGAGGGACCATATAAAAATAAAAATTTAAACGCCCGAGAAAAAGGAACGCTGATGTAGTCGTGTTCAAAAGCTACTAAAGTAATAATAATAATAGTAAGTCTTATTAATAATATTAATAAGACCTTTTTTGTGTACAAAAATGTACACGCTCATCTCTGAAACTATGAGTCGAATTTTAAAAATTATTTTTGCATTTGATAGCCCTATTCTTTAGAAAGGTTAAAATAGGCTATTTAACATATTGGGACGATCTTTTGGAGCCGAGTAAAAATAAAAAGAGCCAGAAAGATTACCAAGCGAAAATAAAGTATTGGTAAATAAATAAGACCGACCGATAAAAATGGAGCATTAAAATAGACAAGTATACCGCGGGGTATTTGTACAAGCTAGTCACTAGAGTAATGTCTATTGTCTACTACAAGCTGATACAAATTTCGTAAAATTGACTTTAATTACTTACTTACTTACTGTCGGTCTGATTCAAGAAAATATAAATAATTTATAAACGGTGCTTCAATACAATAGGTTGTATATTATTATGCCCCGTGCAAGATTTATATTAAGTAATAGCCATTTTAGCGAATTGCGATATAATATATGAACCCAACGGCAATGAACCTGAACATTATCGAATATATTTGCCGCTTGAAATTTAAAATTTAGATTGTATTTTATCTTGTGATAAACAAGTGATAAGAGGTACAGTACATTTTATTAATCTGAATAGGGAAGAATGTAAAGAATTGATAATATGTCGTGATGCGGAAAATTAATACAAAAATGTAACACCTGAGGAAATATCTGACATCTTTATCGCTGTGATGACGGAGGCGCCGCCATTGTGTCGACACAGTTTTTTTCTATTTTTAGAGGATCCCTCGGGAATCTAACATTTTTTCTGGATAAAAATTATCACATAATCGTTTTTGCATGATGGAGTAACAAACATCCAAACATACAAAATAGGATATCTGATTGAATCAGCCATCGTTCTGTTGTTGTATTTAAAATAAAACATTTTAAAAGCATAATATAAAGAACTCTATTAAGTAAAGTAAACAAGAGTGTACATATTAAGTGTAAATAAACTTCATCACCACATTTGAGTTGAGAGCGGTTGCAAAGTATTGTCAATCAATAAAATCGATGACATGCAATGTAATAGAAATAAATACAAATATGAAATCAGGTCAAATGGATGTAAATCCGATTGAAATAGGAGCAAGATGACGTCACGGGCATGACGTACTGCGCATGACGTCAAACGCTTCTAGGCTACATAATATGTATACGTATAGCCACTATAGCGTAAAAAAATTATTATTATTTCACCTAAACTGCCGACACTTTTTTTCACTAAACTGCCAACAATTTCAACTCTTAGATATTTTTCCAATTAGGTTGCTAAGTACACGCAATAGTCATAATATCCCTAACCTGTGTTACCATATAAATTACCTTACCTACTGAGCGTTATTAAATAAGTTTTCTAAATCGGTATCACGAATTTTAAGTTTAATAAAAAATAAAATCTACCGAATATACTTATTTTAAGCACAATTAAATGTTTATTTTAAGCGTGGCTTCATTGAGATATGAAAGGTCCTGACCGTGGTTAGATCGTGCATCGGCGTGACCTGGCTCAATGACCTGGATTCGCTCGCTCGGTCCGCGCCGTTGTTCTGACCCGTTTTACCTACATTCCCTCCACCCGTGAACGTATCTAGCTACCTAGAGACACCTATAACGCTTGACTCACATTTACAAAAGCTACTTTTATATATTTCATCACGATAGAAACCTTATGGGCTGCTTGTGTGAAAATCGGACCTCATCGTGAAGCATTTTTAAAGGTTTTCAACCAGGCCTAGGCCGCTTGTTGAAAGGAGGTTTTGGCCAACTGAACGAGTAAACAGTCAATTAAGCAATAAAGAAAATTATATTGGCTTAATTAATACTAGATGAAAACAAAGGCGTCATGTCGGGGCATAAAAAATCCTTGAACTTGAATAGCCCCTCGGTAGAAAGCTTTAACGCTCACTTGGGGGTGCCTAGTTCGATTCCCGGCAGGGCAAACTTTGGAAATTGACTTTTTGTAGTTTGCTCTGATCTGGATTTGGCAAGTAGTGGCAGAGCACATTACGTTTCGCAGTCATTTGGGCAGCACAGAAGATGCACAGAAGACTTACAGAAGACCACCGTGAAATGTGTGCTGTTGTATTTCGATTTCGATGGGTACCTATCCCTTCCTAATCTCTTATACTTATTTCCACTAAGGTTGACAGCGCCCTTACAGCACCAATGGCGTTGCTTGTGTTTTATAGGCGATTGACTGTAGCCATTTACCATCAAGTGGACCGTCAGCCTGTCTGACGACCTTAACATAGAATAGGCCAAAGAAAAATTGCATTCTGTACTGCAAACTTATCAGTCAAACAAACCGGCCTGTGTACACATTTCGAATAATCTTGTTTATAGAACTTTTTTTAAACAAAGTGTACGCACAAACAAACATCAATGTTTTAACGGATCGAACGAACATCGTCAAATTCCTCCTCTAGTTTTCAGAACGTTCTTATAGATGGCACCTCTTATACAGGTATCGTTATACTTTCATTTGACCGACATAATCTGTCTATAAAGAGAAACGTATATACACGATGCAAGGGGTGTTAGCGCGACCGATTTGAATGTCAAATTAGGTCAGACACTCATGGTTATTTTGGTTTACCAATCAACCATAGAATTTCGCCTCATCAAACACAAACATGGTCACAATTTAATATCAATAAAGCACAACTAAGATGATCGATTAGATTTTAAGCTCAAGTGAATAGTGCAATATCGTTTCAAGACCAACATAATAAAGCTGAAGAGTATGTTTGTTTGGTTTCTATTATAGTAATCACCCATAGTATTTTCACTGTATGATGATATGCGTGACAGTTCGTAACTGATAATTTTAGTGATGCAACCTAACGACATTTAATCGATTGTTTGAAAATATCGAATCAGTTGGCGAAGCAAATGGAATCGAACTACCGATTTTAGATTTTCAGATTTAGAAATAAATTCTTAAATCTTAAAAAACAGGTTATGTTAAATAAATTATAGAGTACAATGCAGTCTGT
Source organism: Bembecia ichneumoniformis (assembly GCA_910589475.2). Lineage (NCBI taxonomy): Eukaryota > Metazoa > Arthropoda > Insecta > Lepidoptera > Sesiidae > Bembecia > Bembecia ichneumoniformis. The sequence continues at coordinate 4,018,092 of OU342520.1, forward strand.
TTAAAATATTAATTTATTTATTCATTACTGTCAGAACTCGAAACTTGACAACTCGTATCAGACTCAGAACAAAATTTACTATTGTTTTATTGTTATTATTAGTCATCTTTAGTTTTATTATCAAAATACGATGTTTTTATAAATATATAGAATAGAAAAAATATTTGTTAAATCTCCGAATATCCCATGGCAAACGTAGAGTACTTTCGATATATCGAATATAAGTGAATATCCCTACTGTCAATCCCTTTTGACACAAGTTCCGTTACACGCGTTTGACACTTTTAAAATATATGTTTTTATTACATTTACCTATTACAATAAAAAAATTATTATAAAAGTGATAATTCCTTTTGTGTTTTTCGAATAGATAATTTTTTTTTCATACATTTGTTTGATTGTTATTTTTTTTGTGAGAGTTTTTTTTAAAGTTGAAAACAGTATGCGTGACATGAAAAAGTGAGAACTGTCAGGCATATCATCATAAAGTGAAAATACTATAGTCAGGTCATAATCTAAGTTTGGACGCGCGTTTAATGGACCCATGACTGAAGAGATCGCGTTTTTTTGAAGCCGGCACACAAGGCATCATTTATCAAAGTAGCTGCCGTTAGGTATTGATATGGACCTCGTTGTGGTGCTATAGACGACTGGCCGCGCAGGTTGAATGTTTGGTAATCAAAATTGCGAGGGTCATTTTGAATAAGCTTAGTTAGCATACGAGGGGCACACTGAAATGATCGGGAATAAGAAAAACCACATGTACGGTATAGCTAAATTGTATTTTATTGTTTTTCAACTTAATGCACTTTTCCATTCGTGCGAACCAATCATTAAAACAGTAATTCCAGTCTGAAGTTGATGTTGACAAAATGGCTGATTTGTACGCTTCCACAGCTGCTTCGGGGTCTTCAAACCGTTGACCGCGTAATAAATCTTTCATTCTAAGGAATGTAAAGAAATCGTTTGGGCTCAGGTCAGGACTGTACGGAGGATGGCTCATCAGCTCAACGTTTTCCTGCTTCAAAAAATCATTTGTCTTCCGAGCCGTATGGGAGCTCGCATTATCGTGATGTAAGATGATGCGACGTTTCGGGTTATTTTTTCGGAGTTCGGCTATCATTTCTGGCAAACAAACTGTGATTACCACTCGGCGGTAACCGTTCTGCGTTCCTGTAAAGGAATTGTAGCAACATGCCCCTTTTTCGAGACAAACGTAGCGACCATTTTCTTTGACACGCTGCGGGAGCGAACCACTTTCGTTGGCTTGACCAGCAGTTTGGGTCTTCGAAGACCCAAACTGCTGACTGATGTTTTCTTTCAAGTTCGTATGAATAAATCCATGATTCGTCACCTGAGACGATATTATAAACGGCATTTGACTTCCCTCCGTTGAAGCGTTGCAGAGTATTCCGGTACCAATCTACACGAGCCGCCTTTTGCTCTTCGGACAAATTGTGGGGAACCCAGCGGGAAACTAGCTTTCTTACACACAGCTCATCATGTAATATCGACTGAATTGCAGTCATTCAATTATGACGGTCATCAAGTATGTCACATGACGGTCATCTAATATAATAGTTCGCACAGCTGCGATGTTTTCTTGGTCGACCTGCAGAAGAAACAGTGCTGAGCGACACACAACCGCGTCGGAACTCGGCATACCAGCGGTATATTGTCGTTTGACTCGGTGCTTCAACATCATAAATCGAAACAAGTTCGCTGAGACATTTATCTTGAGATAAGCCGCGACGAAAATTGTGATAAATGATGGCACGGAAATGTTCACGCGTGAGCTCCATTTCTGTTAACGACGTGTCAACTTTAAACCACATAGTTTTTGTTTTTAATAAAAAGGCCAGTATTCAAATTCTAAAAAAGGTTTTATTGTAACTCAATCCGAAATATTCTATTCCCGATCATTTCAGTGTGCCCCTTGTAAGAATCTATGTTTTAGTAAATTCCTTTTTAGTATATAAATGGTTACTATAAAAACAAGTCACATTATAAATTGGAATCGCTGTCCGCGTCTGTTCTTCCGCTAAGTTCTTCTAAACCACCCGACGGATTTTGATACGGTTTTCACCATATAATCCATACTAATATAATAAATTTAATGTCAAAAGTGTCAAAAGTTAAAGTCAAAAGTAACCCTTTCACGCCGTAACTACTCAACCGATCATCGTGAAATTTTTCCGACACGTTGTCAGGGCTACAGAAAAGGACATAGGGTACCTTTCATTCAGAAAAAAAAGATCCTAAAAATAAAAATCCGAAGCCTAGCAAAAATATAACAGCAATTAAGATTGAATAAATGATTACCCATTTATCGACACTTGAAAAGAACAACATTGTAACTCATTTTGACCAAGTTTACAGGAGATCGTTGTTGAAAATCTTCCTACCGGTTTTTAGTAATATTATATTGGTATTAAAGTTCGTTTTTTGGCTCTTTGAAGTTAAAATTATATTTTCGTAGAGTTAAAGAAAATTTTTGTTTAAGTTACAATATGGAAATAATGGGACACTTCAGAACAACAACATTGTAAGTTACGCCAATATAGGTACCTAATATTACGCTAATAAAATATGTATAGAATAATGATTACAGTGTGTATTTTTGTTATCAGTGTATTTTTTCTTACAATGTTACTAAAATCTGGGCTAAAAGGCAAATCAAAATGGCATACAGTTCAAGTAACTCAAATTTATTTTTAAGTCATAAAGCTTATTTTTTCAAGTTACCATGCATATTTTTGCCATTCAAAAGTCGATCTAAAAGTCGTTGAAACACCATTCCATTCCAAGAGAGAAAGAACATTTTTTGAAGATAGTAATTTAGTAGTGCATTTAAAAAGCATTGTAAAATTGGATAAAATGTAGTTCTTTTCAGGTGGATATGTATTTTGTTAGGCGTTTTAGTATATTTTATTTTTTAACGCGGACGAAGTCGAGGGCAAAAGATAGTCTGTAATAAAAAAATACTTTTGCTTCTCATAAATCACTTAAAGAAGATTTTCGGGGAGGATTGTAGATGGTTATTTGCAAATTAATGGTTTATATAAAAATGTAAATATATCAAAGTGCGTGTAGTAACGAGGAAAGGACGATAGCGAACCGAGTGCGTCGCCCCGAGTTCGAAAACCCGACTTCGCCACTTGGAGCAACGACCTGAGCCCCTGCAGAGCAGCAGGCGTGGTTTCTATATTGTTACACTCAACTGCCCTCAGTGGCTCGCGATCTCCCTTCTCGATTCAAAGTGTGACATTTAAATGTAAACAAGTTCTCTTTAAGAACTCCGCAAACATTTAAATGAATGACGTTGTTTGATAAAATTCCGATGAACTCAACCTCAGATACTATTTTTATTTGGTTGACTTCTTAAAATATCTCATAACATACGCTACATAGCGCGAAACTAAGATTTCTTTCTTTTTTTATGTTATAAACAAAGGTGGCAGGCGAACGGTCCACTTGATGGTAGGTGGCAAGCAACACCAGGTATGTGTGCAGTTGCGCTGCCGACTCTGGAGGCATTTGTTTACGGTTCGTTCTATTATCAGTATTTTAAATACCTACACATAATTTTATCTACATGTTATTTAAATTGACAATATCGAGTATACTTACGTATAATCTGAGTATGATAATATTTTATTAAATGAGATTACAATACAATCAGCGATTTTACCCATTTATTTTATGTAAATAATAAAATTAATTCTTGCTAGTAATGGTACCGTATAGAAAATGTAAAGAACATTAATGCATATAAAAATCGAAAAAATATTTAATAGGTTTCAAAAGGCGGAATCAGGCTGCTTCTGAATAATTAATGGGGGCAGTATAATATATCTAAATCGGGCAGTATAATGTCAGCAGTGGACGTCCTACGGTTCAGACAATGAGGTCCAAAAGTCAAAACATCGACAAAATTAAAGCGATTGGTGTATTTTGCAAAGTGTCGGTTGCAATTCCAACGTGTGTGGTCGATCCATAATAATATAATTCAAATTTCAAATACAATACACGATAAAGATTTAAACCCAATGGCGATGTAATTTTATTTAAATGCCACATTGTTATTAACAGATTAATATTTAAAACTTATTTGCTTGGCTAAAAAATTAAAACGTTTCAATTTCAATTCAATTCCTTACATAGTCGCTTCCCGCGTCTGTCTATTTGTCCTCTAGCTCCTCCTAAAAGTCACAACGGATTCTGATGCTTTTTTCACTAAAGGAAAGAGCAATAAACGAGGAAAGTTTATATATGTGAAGCCGAAGGCGGGTCGCTAGTCTATAAATATAATTATTATAGCCAATAGGCGATGGTTCCATGAGGTATTGTTCCATTGAAAAATAGTATGTGAGATTACATGGGTGGAATAAATTATGATACCTGAATACCAAATAGTAAAGGATAGTTCCAAAATTAGTATACAGTATAGCCAAGAGTGTGGGCATCCTTACATATGTAGTGTAAGGGCCGGCGCTGACTGACGGTATGGCACGGCATGGCACTTCACGGCAAGGCATGTTGTCGTTGTCATGGCATCCCACAGCAGACATCCTCTTTCAATCAACTATTCATTTTAGCATTGCGTTTACTTCTAAGTCGATTATATGTATACATGATTTCGTGAAAATGATTGATTGAGATTTAGTGATTGTTCCTGAAGAGAAAGGTAATACGGGCTATGTCGAAGAAAAAAAGAGATGCCGTGGCATCCCGTGGCATGACGCGGAACGCTACGGCCTCCTGGTTTTAAAATAAAGGAGTGTGAATACTGGAATAAATCACTGGAATAAGGTTAAAAATAATATGTTCAGGAAAAAAATCTTCGCAATGCCGTGCCGTGTCATACAGTCCGACGGTATCCACGAACAAAGTCGTATCTGCAAAATGTTAACTTTTCAGGAGAGCGATTTAAAAATTGTAAAACAGTTATTAGTAAATATTTCAAAATGTAGCCAACCAATTACCAATAATTTTAAATATGCTATTAGGAAGAAGGTAGTGATATTATTTCCGTGGATTGCTTTTAATAAAAATAGAAATTATACAAAATATTGGGTCTTTTGATCACTTGCAACTTTGTTTTTCGTAAATTTAAAGTGGTATGAAATGATACGTCCTTATTCTTCGAAGTTTTGCTGGTAGTATGTGCTTAAGTAACGTTTTTCTTGGCAAATATGCGAAGCAGAAACATGTGTCGTATGTTAGAAAATAACATTAACCATTGAAAAATGTAGTAATTCAAGAAACTTTATTAAGAAATGAACACCTTAACTCAAATGAAAGACAACAAAATTACATTTCTTTCTTATTAAATCAAATACCTACGTTTTAATTTATATTTAATTAATTTTTCAATTACTTTTTTATTATTATTAATTTGCTAATATTATTAGTTTTAATTATTTACAAAATGTTTTTAGTGTCTTTTTAATATTTTTTGTGTGATTATATTTTTTATTTCTATAGGCAATTTATTAATTAGATTGCGAATTAAGTATTGCGATGTTCTTTTACCATATTCATTATTAAATTTTAATACATTAAGTTTTTTTGAATTGATGCTTCTGGTAGTAATTAAATGATTTTTGGGGAATTGAATTTCATCACGAAAGTACTGTTCATCGCAAGTAGGTTGCATTCAACTTTTTTATGAATTCCATTGTTCTTCAATTATTACACTACACCCGAATCATACATACTCAATGTGACCAAGTCATGATATTTTTCATTGGAGAACATTATGAGATCATAATGTTCTTAATACACAACCTCTTTATACATTCCCACTCAATATCTCCAATGAAAAATATCTGACAAAGGCCATACCATTCGTCACAACGAAGACTTCTTTTACGTTATTCCAAGCTGTCTTTGCTCCTATACTGTTCTTCATCCAAATATTGTTTTTAACTTCAGACTTGAAATGAAGAAACGCATCTTGCCCCATGTTTTTGATAAAATAAGGATTATCGTCGGTTTTCGCCCAACGTATAAGTAAACTTTCTAATTAACTTCTCACTGACCGATAAAGTGTTTAAAAAGATAGTCTTACAAACACATAGCTTGATCGTATGTTGAAGAAGAATAGTTTACAGGCAGAAAGTATTTAAAGGTATATTTACACATGCTGGGCATAAAAAGCATAAGCTTTTTAGAATTATTTGCATACTTAGTGGCGCAAGCCCATTGTTTTTCTCTGCTTCCTACTGCTCAAAACTTTGGAAAACGCTGAATTCTGTGTTCTTAGGATATTTATTTTGCACACTGTAAACTACAATTGCAATTGCAGGGACCACGCATTACCTTTTCATCTATAACTTTACCCTTTTTGGAAACATGTTATTGTAGATTTCACTTCTTCTGATTACTTCATTTTCTTAAATTTTATTAGATGTAATTAAAATCACTTATTTGGATGGTGCACACATCTTGTTTATTTCTTAATTACTTCAATACATCTAAAATAACATATATATAAACTATTTCACAACCACCTATCCAGATGTATAAAGACACATCATCATTGTTTTTTCATGTCAAAACATAAAATTATACTTTTTCTTTTTCGCTGTTTGAATATCAAACCTTTTTAAGTCAGCTAGTATTTAAGTTCAAAATTCATTAACACATGTTTCTTAACTAAATTTTTCATAATTTTCTTTTCGCGTCAGACAAATCCCAGCGGTTTTTTTTTACTTTTCTTTAGGTTTCATGTACTAGTTATTGCATTCACTTGGCTTGAATATGCTATACTTCTAGGGCCATTACAATTAGTATAGTATATGTCTAAAAGATTGGCTGGGGTAGAATTTCTCTCGTTTTCGAAATTATCAATTATTATGTTAGGAGAGTTTTCATAACTGTTGCTAGCTTCTAAATGGTGTAAATGGTGTAAATTTGTTAGTTATATTGTTGTCTGTTCTTGTTAGGTGTGGCTGATTAGGCTGAATAATTGACGACGTAGAAGTTGCAATATTCGTAGACTGGTATTTCTAGGTATAAACAGATTCAACATTAATATTTGTGGAGACAAAATCATCCAGATATCTGTCGTTCCAGATATCTGCCGTGTCAACGTCAATATTTTTGGACTCTTCAGTTACCGGAGATAAAGTAACAGAATATATTGTTTGAGTGGCTGAAAATAAATGAAATGAAAATATTTTAAAATACTTTTCACTAAAGTTAAAAAACACAAGTTATTACCAAAATAAAAATCAAACAACGTTGCATGTAAAAGTTGTAATCAAAGAATAACGTAGCTTAAGAACATACGATCTTAATAATTCCACAAAACAAAGTCGGATATAATACATACTACCCTCAATTTTTCAAGAACATGGTTGCATTTTCATAAGCGACCACAATAAATAGATAAAATAATAATTACAATAAATGTTAAATTAAACATCATAATAATATATGTACGTACTTTTATTAATATTACCATAAGAAAATATTTTTTAAACAATGTCCTTAGAATAGAGTTGTATGTATCGATACAACCAAACTTTGGGTATATTCGTTCATTTGCCAATTAAGGCAAAATAATACAGAAAAAACGTATATTAGTATATTATCAATAAAAATGAATTGAACGTCTTCTCTCCAACTCGACAACAGCGAACATTGGTGCAACTGCGGTTGCGACCAGGTGCGAGGGGTGTGAGTGCGGGAGTACAGCGTTGCGTGTGACATTGCGCCTTTGTTGGCGGATGGGAAAATAATATACATCCTTGTTCACTTGTGTATCACAAAAACTAAACAAGTTACAAGAAAAATAAAAATTGTCTCATATAGCTTGACTAAATCCTAGCCATAAGCGATTAAAAAAGCTATTTTGGTGTATGGTCACATGCAGCTTTGTTCGTGGATACCGTCGAGTCAATCAACGCCGGCCTTTAATTGAAGTCGCTGCCCGCGTGTCTGCCTGTATGTTCTCTAACTCTGATTTTGATGCGGCTTTCACTAACAGAAAGAGCGTTAAACGAGAAAACGAAGCCGGCAGCGGGTCGCTAGTTGTCTTTAATAGGTATAGGCAAGAATTAATTTGGATGGTTGTACCGAGTATTGGTGTCGGCAGTTGAGCTTTAAAATTAGTGGACTGCTTCAATAAAAAATACATTACTAATTGAAGAAATATTTTTTAAATTAAACGGTAGTTGATTCAGATCGAGACATCCATGTCTCACATTTAGACTATAGAAGGTGTTAAACTTACCAAAGTAAGCCTTTACTTCACATAAAGAAAGTTTTCTTTGTATTCTTACGAAATTTTATGAATTTATGTTTACAGTAAATAGCAAATGGCGATAAACATATTTAAGTTCTGGACGTGTTAAAATAATACTGATCTAAACAATGCTGTACAAGATTTTGTGGGTGATTGTACCTAGGTACCTATTATATGAGCTACAGTAAATTGTCGACGTCAAATGTTCATTATATTCACTGAAGAACATTGAACATTTCGCCATACAATTTCACGTTGATACAATCAAATCGGTTGACGTAAATAGGTTACCTCGAAAACTAACTAATAATGTGCGTCATAGTTTATTCAAGCCACATTTAGACATTGTTTAAGCGTTTCATTGATTTATGGCGCAATATAAATCAATCATTATTAAATTTCATAATACAGGATGACCCAGCATCGACGGATCAAATGAGGTGTGGTGGTAGGGGGGCCCAATACCTATCCAATGGACCCCCATGTATGTTCAGCGATTATTATTAGATTTCGAGTTATTCAGCTTTTTGTGCTGCTTTTATGTAACTCCGAATTCGTAAACAATTTCTTTTATTGTGAGTAATCCATTATTACTAAAGCTATAATTTATTTTTATTCTTATAGCCTGATACTATAGCTATCACATGAAAACATAATTTAATTAATGCTATTGAACTACACTGAATAAAAAAATATTGTTCTCAAAAAATTTCTAAAAACGAGTATAACATTTTAACTTTCTAAGGTTATAACAAAAAAAAATACTGAAACAAAAAATTTAAAAACTATCTTAAAAACTTCTTTAATATTCTGTCAATACGTCACACAAATTTCATTTAAATATCTGCAAGACTTCTGACCAAAATCTACTTTACAAATTAGGAAAGTGAAAATATCAGTTTAATACCACGTGCCTTTTTTTTTTTCAAATTCCAAGAAAGTTGTTCCGTGTAACTCGTTACCATTGTAGACTTATTCTATCAATTCAAAGACAAAGACAAAGCTAGCAATGCAGTTCACCAGTTTAATTATAAATTGATACAAAAAATTTAACTGTTCTAAATGTTTCAAAATAATATGTACAAAACAACATAATAATAACGATTTATTTTTTCATAACAAATGTTCAAAATGTCCACCAACAGCTTCAATGCACATGCGACATCTCGATGCTGGGTCACCCTGTATATATAGTAGCCATTTAAATTAAAAGAGGGTTGTTAAATATAACTTTTTAGTCAGGCAGACTTCATCCCATATTTACCCTAAAAGTGTTACTATAATATATAAAAAAGGGATTGGGAAGCAGGTAAAAATTCCTTGGCTCTCTTCGAAATATAAAAAAGTTATTGGCTAGGAGTATCAAGTATTGTTAAAATGTTTGAATGCCAGCTAGACCAGATGTCTCTTTATTACAATTATTATGTACAGTAAAAGATGTTCAATTGTATAGATCGGGCAAGATGGAAGAATTCGTAATGTGACATTTAGAATCAAGTGGTACAAAATCGCTCGTCTATCCCCAACTTTACAAGGCTATAGCTATGCCATGGCCGTCCTGACTATGGTGATCAGGATCAATATTTTTCTAGGATGCCTCTCTATGCTTCGGTCATTATTTGCACCGAATCAAACGGGAAGAGTCGCCGCGGTGTCACCACTGCGGCAAACTTGACGACACGGCCGAGCACACAATCCAAGCGTGCTCGGCCTGGAGTTCCGAGCGCCGCCCTCAACTCCCGGTCACACTGCTAATCATGGTAAGAGCCATGATTGAGAGTGTGACCACCTGGAAAGCGGTTGCCTCCTTCTGCAGAGATGTCATGTCATAGAAGGAGGCAGCTGAGAGGGAGCGAGAGGAAGAGGCCGGTCTCGCTTCCCTCAGACGCAGGCGGTTGGGCAGGAGAACGCGGGCATATCAAGCCCGTCTTCTAATGTCCTAGGGGACCTGCACCTAGGACATTAGAATTCTAATGACTAGCTGTGTGCGCCTGCACAAGGTCCCCCCGTCTGGGGATTGCCCCGGTGCCTCCAGGCAATCCCCCATTGGAGTGAGCCTAGCCCTAGCCAGCAATGGCTAGGCGGCCCGGGGGTGGATTGGAGTTGTTGCCTCGGCAGAGCCCGGTCCATCCCTTTTGAAGGGCAAGGAGACACCGGGGAGTTTTAGTGGGTAGTGCCAGTGCCGCTATGACCTAGAGCATAGCGTGGAGCACTGGTGACCCCCACATACCCCTACCGCCTAGTAGGAAATCTTTAAATAGATTTCTCCTCGTAAAAAAAAAAGGATGCCTCTCTATATATTCTATATTTTACACATATGAACTAATGAATTGTGTTTATTTAATCTTTAAATGTTCCTACAATATGATAATAATAATAGTAAGATAGAAGCACTTTAATACTATATCTGCTTGATGCTGATCTGCTTGATCTGCTTGATCAAAATATTGCTACAATATTTTGATTTTTAAACAAGGAAAAAATGTTAAAATGAGGTTTTAAACCTATAGACATTATAAAATAAACAGACATCCAACAAATTTTTATACGATTTTCACTAATGGACAGAGCAATAAAATAGAAAGGTTTGTGTAAACAATTTACAAAAAAAATTGCCATCAGATGAATCTGGGTGCACCCAAAAGCTCATTGGAACAAATTTTTGTTCAGTGTTACACTGTTATAACGTCAAAATCACTTAATTAAGCTAATACCAATTACTATTTAATGAGATTAAATTAATATTTTTCATCCAATGACACAAGTATTTCAAAAATCAAAGTTCATCTTAGATGCTACAACCACTTCAGAGGGTGTTGAGTAAATCATAGCATTATTTTCAATTTTAGAAGATCAACCTATCTATTATTTTAATAAGAAGCAATAATATATATTTTCTTTTTTTTTTTTTTAGAAAACTATAAAAAATAAATCAAAGTTCAGAGAATAATCTAAGGCTGCCTTTCCACCTGCAAGAAAACTTCCGCCAGAAATGTCCGACAGCAGCTTGCAAGTGCAAGTGTAAGAGCTGTCGCAACAGCTCTTGCTATGGAGTTTACACTTGCAAGCTGCTGTCGGACATTTCTGGCAGAAGTTTTCTTGCAGGTTGAAAAGCGGCCTAACTCCAATTAAGTTTTCATAAGGAAAATCATATTGTTAGTTTCAAAAACAAAATTATATAGTTAAGTTATAAATTATATAGGTTTACTACTTATACAATTTGATTTCTAAAGTGTTATACTTAGCAATTTTTAAGGTTTTAGTATTTGAAACCGAAATGATATTTTTCTCATAACTAATCTGTTTTTACATTAACTAAGTATCAATGCAATTTTGTAAAAACGTAAAGAGACTGCAAATAAAACATATTGCTTCATTTATTTCATGCAAAACATCATAATTTCTATTTAAAAAATCAAGTAAAGTGTGTACCTATAATGGTCTAATAGCAATAGACAATAGGTTTCAAGTCAAATAGGTTTTACTGGAAAAGAAAATGAAATAGGTATATTTGGGTAAGTAGGTGTAACATGCAAGGGCATAGGCACAATAAATAATATTAGATTGAATGCAACCCTAACATGCAATAATAAGTAGAAACATCGTTTATGTAAAAAAAGAAATGCAGATGAGTAGGTAATAGTAATTTTGTAACAAAAAAGTCTCCCTTGAAACCTCATCATTTTAAAAATATTAAAAACAAACTAGGTTTAAATAAACACGTATTGCCACGATATATCGAGTTGCACAAGTTAAGAAAATTATAAGAACACGCCTTGCTTAGGTACCATTTAACATAAACATAGCGGACGAAATGAGTTGGCATTTGGCGCATAATTGACGCTTAAAAAAAATATAAAGAGAAGACAAAGAGGTTTGATCCCGGAAAAACTATCCTAGAATTGCATATTTGTTACATTATTTCACAATGTTCTAAAAGGAGTGTGATGCTCGTTCTGCGCCGTGGGCGACATCTGTCTGTCATTATCCACTAGAAGGGCACGACCTTCTTTAATAAAAATATTTAATACTATTAAAGAGACAAACAATTAATGCAGATTTTACTTACCACCACAGCCATACACATTGAATAAAAATTAAATGGATTTAGCCGTTAGCAGCTAAGAAAACCTTCACTACACACGCCAAATACGTGTGCAACGCACGAACAATTCTTAAAACTGACTGATTAGTGTTGCCAGTTTGCCACTTGACTACATTCCATACCATACCATGCTAATTGTCAAATGAGCTGTTTTTTTTTATTTATTTATTTAATTTAGGTTACATACAGCCATTATATAAAACTAAATTATGTATTATAATAAAGTACAAATAGGCCTAAAGAACCATAATTTGATTAAAGAGATAACTAAACTAAGATAAGAAAAGGAAATTAGAATGGTATGTAGTGATAAATATTGAAAGAAAAAAAATAAAAGAAAAAAAATTAAATAACTATTTTTTTAAAAAGTAATTCGCCAACTTTCTTTTTGAATGATGTTAAATTAATTGAGAATATGTCGATATCATTTAGAACCTTATTATAGTGATATTTGGAACGATGTAGGAAGGAATTCTTAGCATAATTAGTTCGACAGTAGGGAATGTAAAATGTGTCTCTTGATCTTGTCCCGAGTTTTGGAACTTTGAAGTAAATAGATTCTAAGAGTTTTTTTTGAATATACTCTATTTTCAAGCTCTCCGTTACTTATAATAAAATAATGGTAGAGGTAAGGAGAACCGTCTCTGTCTATTTATAAGTGTCCGTTGAAAAGCGTAAAATTAGGGTGTCGCTACTGTAGCAGGAGGGTAAATTTTCAAAGAAAGCGCTAAAAATATTAGAGTAGAATAGAGAATTAAAAAAAGAAAAAAAGAAAAACTAATCTGTTATTGCGCACTTTAGGAAAAAAGAAACAACAAATAATATGGCAGAATTTTTCAACTCAGGGCACTTCACTCTCTCAACAACTGCTAAGTTCATTTCATACCCATCTGCTACTCTAGCGCCATTCTGGAGGGATTTGGAACCATTATTTACTGCTTACAGCTGAAGACTTTTGTACTTTTCTCCCTTATGAGCGCTAGAGAGTATATGTGTTCTGTGCTTATGAGAGAGAGTGTACCCTCAAATAATGCTGATATACCAATATCGAAAAAAAATTACATTAAAAATCGATTTAACTGAATAAAAGAAGGCCGGGAATATCACATGAATAGTTTTTTTTTTAAATCAATCCAATCGATTTTAAAAACTTATCTCGTTTTTTATATTTAGTCTGAAGTACCTACTTAAAGTTGGTTTGGAAAAAGAATTGTAGCTATCCTAATTATTATTATTATAAATGGTAAAGTTTGTATATTTGTTTCTCAATAACGCAAAAACGGCTAAACGGATTTGGATGAAATAAGGCACATAAATAGTTTATTAAGTAGGTTTACTTTTTATCCGGGAAAAAAATGTTAGGTTTCTGAGATCGTCAAAAAATTTAAAAAATTCAGCGAAACCGTCGTCACGGCGATAAAGACGTCAGGCGTTATTTTATTCATTTTTCAAAGCGGACTAGTCGCAAGCACCAGTTAGTAAATATTATAGATGCGAAAGTTTGTTACTCAAAAATGGCAGAAGGGATTTTGATGAAATTTCACACACAGATGTTTTATTATCTTGATTAATATATAGGATACTTTTTATCCTGAAAAAAAAGTGTTAGGTTCCTGTGGGATTTTCAAAAAACGAACCAATAAACGACAATGGAACCTGACTATCGTCTTGAATTGCATGATTTTGTATTAAAAAATATCAAGATGTAGGATATCTTCCTAAATCAATTCCTTACAACAGTTGTCGCCACAGCACAGTATATACTTACAAGGGTTCTCGTCCAGAGTATCCACTATTTTTATCAATAAGAAAAATATGATGAAATACTTAGTTCCAGTAGACTTAAATTAAATAATTTATATTAGTAATGGCAGCACTGGGGCAAACTGACTAATGAAATGTTACCAAAGTAAAATTTATAACACTATACGTTGAAAAATGAAAAAATCTTTATTGTTGTGCGCCGCCACAATTTTATTATATTTCTACATGATAATTGCATATATTGGTAAATAAAGAAAATTTCTAGGTACTTGGGAAAATTAAATAAAAATAGAATGTAACTTGTTTTCAATAAAAACTTTATTTTGTTGGCTACAACATCCAGAAAACCATTTTGAGATCTGGGTTTATTCTAGATTACAGAAAGTCGTTAAACCCTCCAGGTGGTGGAAGGTGGTCGGCGTCTGGTGGTGCCCTTAGCCTACCGGGCATTGGTCCGCCGGGAGGTCCAAATGGATCAAATCGTGCACCAGGAGGTACTGCTCCTCTATAAATAATTAGTTTAATTTTTAATAACAAATTGCCGTTTTAATCAAATTTAGACCTGACTTGAAGGAAGGTATAAATTTAAATTAATTTATATTTTTAATTAAATTAATTTATTATTAGATTAATTTAATCGCACAACTCTGTAAAAATTTTAAACGTAATTTGTAACTGTAAACTTGTAGGTAGGTAAATCTTCCAAATTGGGAGAGGGGTTTATACTTAATTATACTGTAGTAAATAATATTTTTAAAGGTAATTTAAAATATTAATATATTTTTTAATATATTTTTTAATTTATAAGACGCAAATAATAAATTGAATATTTAATTTCAGATTACCTAGGCAGCCCACCAGGAATTCCAAACCCTGGGTTTTCGACATCTCGATGTCCAAATGGATCATAAATCATGCCATGACCACCTGGAGCAAAGGGATCCAAATCTGAACGTCCTATACCTGGTATGTCACGTGACGGGAAACTCCTAAAAGAAAACCTTACTGTCAGGCAAAAATATAAATTAACATTATGTAAATGGAAATCTTTTCATGATGTAACATGTGAAGTATAGAACTAGCTGATGCCCGCGTTAGTTCGCGTGGAATTCATCTTAAGATTTGAATATATAAATTTATAAACAAACACTAATATTAAACCTAAACAAAAAATAAAAAGTGTGGGTATACATGTACGAATTGTTTTTTGAAAAATCTTTAATGTGCCGACACGGCTCGTTTACGTTTTTAATAAATGTATAGATTAGGTTTGGATAAAATTTGATATGAAGTGGAGAGATCTAGTGAACACTGGAAAAGGATTTATTTTTTATTAATGTATGTTTTGTGTGAAAATCTACTAGCTTTTGCCCATAACTTTGTCCGAGTATCTATATAAATTGTAGACTATTTGTTATTATGTTATTATTATACTATGTAACTGCAAAATTTCAACAATATCTGGTTAGTTGCTTTTCCACGAAAGAGTAATAAACATCCATCCTCACAAACTTAGATTCAGGTCACACCAGAAATTGGCGCGGCGCGCACATTTTAAGTTAGGAATAGAGAATATAGAACTTATCTACTACACTAAAAAGTACACAGATCATTGATACGCGAGTGGTGTCGGCAGCCATGAGCGGCGGGCGCGTTCATTCACATGAATCATCAACCATATATTTAATACTCCTATATTGCTAGTAGAGTACACCGAACTGATGCCGACCGAACGGTGCAGACATATATATGTCTGTCTCCCTCATGAAGACTTCGAACGATGTGCGCATGTCCGAGAACTACATTATAAGCATCTTATTGGCTGGGCTTCTCCCACTACTCCCACTACCGTCGCAACGCATAACTCGTCAAGTATCAACGAGTGAGAGAAAATATGTAGTTCCGTTTCGGCAACGCTGCAACTTACGGGGACTAGCAATATAGGAGTATTAAATATATGTCATCAACCGTCTATCTTTTAGACTTTTAGAGTAATAAATAAGTTCTATTTTCTGTATTGCAACTTAAAAAGTACGTGTCGTGCCGTTTCCGAGTGTGAGCTGACCCTTAGGCATTTATAATATTAATAAGATATTTATTAATATATTCAAGCGTGTGAAGGCGCGTGAAAAAGGTAATATACTATATTCCTGCAAAATAATTTCTTTTGTTTTTATACATTGCTTTATGTATGTACACTTGACAGTGTCTATCAAAAAGATAAACATATAGAATATATAGAGGGCATTAGGAAAAATTTCCTACAAAAATATTGATCCTAATCGCCTTAATCAGGATGGCTATGGCGTAGCTAAATAGCCTTGTAAATAAATAAAGTTGATAATGGATGGAGCGATTTTGTACCACGTGGTTCTAGATTTCACATTACGGATTCTATCGTCTTGCCCATCTATACCATATCTATATCTATCTATCTATCTAAAATCTTTGGTGTCTTCACAATTTGACCGACCCAAGGGACAAAAGCATTTAATACATAATATCTGGGTTTGATATGGGAAAATATTTTATTTTGTGCGAGTGGCTACAACAATTTACAACTTAAAACTTTTTTTATACATTCTTTCATGAAATTTGCCTAAAAATTGCTAGGCCTAGTAATTTTGTTTTCCTAAAAATTTAGGAAATAAATATTTATTTGGTACCAAACAGGTAACAAAATATTGTGTCTTTATTTTTATAGGTTTTATTAGCCATTATCTCAAAAGCAGTGTATATAAGTTAAATAGAAATAGATTACATATTTATGAATAGAAACTGTAACCAATCTATCACAATAGAATAGATTATAGCGGTATAATAGCAAATGCTCATCTTTCTGTCAAGTGTGTGAGTAAGGAATGCTATTTACGCCCTACGCACATAGAACCTCCTATATACTTATTACTTTTAAAATAAATATCGGCAGACAGATTTATGGTTCACTTGGTAGTAGGCTGCTACCGTCGTCAATAAACACATGAAACGTTAGGAAGACTTCTCATAGGGCACAAAGTGGGGACACCAGAAATAGCATCAAAATTCTATAGTGATTTGGTCTTATGTATGCAATTTGTTGTGCAGTTTTTGGTTGCGGTATGCATTATCCTCTACCGTTACAAAATATAGTGAAATTGATTTAACTGTTGGTTTGGAGGTCTCGTCAAGTATGGATTTGTCAAAAATGGCATGCTCTCTTCCGATGATCTAGTACTTCTCTCTGCACCTGCAAACGTAAATTGAATTATTAATAGTAATTTTGTTTGTACATATTGTGTTTATTTTCATAGACAAATTTCAATCTATATAAATAAAAGTTGGAAATTTGAAAGATTTGTATAAAGTTTATATGAAATTGATAGGGTAACAGCACTAAACTTTTAAAAAGCTGGACTGATTTTGATGAAACTTTTTGTGTGTGGTACAATCTTGTGGAAATTCTCATAATATTTCATTTTGCTTCTATTTTTTTTTTTACAGAATTTGACAATAATTAAATGTTAGTTTACAATTATATCAGTGATTTGTACATATCAAAAGATCAAAATAAAATTTAAATAAATTGTATTAAATAATTTGAGTCCTTCTATTAAAACTAATTAATTTTAAAATTATTTGTGGGTATTTAAATAAACCAATAGGGAAACATCTTACAATAACTACAACTTGGAATCAGAGATAGGTCTCATCATAAACTACCAATCCTAATCAAATTCTTGCTTTAGTTAATTTGCATGGTTTTTGAGATTTTTGATTTGAGAGATGTTTATATTTTTTTTGGAAAGTCAACACCCTTTATCATTTATTAATATGCTATTTCCACAAAATAAGGTACATTTTCAAATTGTTCTCTGTTGGCACTATTGAACGATTTGCTCAAAAATGAAGAAATATCTGAGATGGTGGATCTGGCTGATGAATGAAAACTACAAGAAACTGCACATAACTTGCATTTGTGACAAAAAATATATTTCACCATAGTGATTGACAATGCAACAGTTTGTATTCATATTATGTGATAGGAATGCCAATAGATTTCCATTGCTAAAGGCATTACTTAGTTTCTGCACAATTTGAAAGAAATAATATATGCTTTTTGAAACCATGACTTTTTAGTCCTCTTAATGTATTTAGTCTACAAATCCCAGAGACCTAGGCTGTCATTCTCGCTATAATATAAACACTATAATTTATATTTATTATTAATGTATTGTAATAGTATAATTTTAAATTACTTACTTGTTTGTGTTTCTGCAGTTACTGTAGATTTTTCAGTAACTGTGTCTATTAGATCCCGTTTTACATTATAAATAATGTCCTTATAGTTAGGAATAATTTTTTCAATGGGCCCTTGCATTTCTTTAACAGTGTCATTAATTTTGTATGCAATGTTTGAAACGGATGTATCCTCCAATCTCTGAAAGAAAGTATAATGTGTATTTCAAATATTAGCAGCGGCTCCATGAGGTTCAAGGATTGACAGTGAGCAATTCTACAATAAAAAAATTGATGGAGTGTGGCATGAAACCTCATAAATCAGCTAAGGGCCCAAAATTGTTGGTAGACCACCAAAGAGGCACCTTAACTTTGCATGTGAACACTTAAATTGGTCATACCTTCAATGGAGCAAAGTTCTCTTTTCTGACAAGAAAAGATCATGCTGTACGGTAACAACGGAAGAAAGGTGTATCGAAGAGAGTGAGAGCATTTTGCACGGTGCTGTATTGAAGAATGAGTCAGTTACAGTGGCGTTTCATGGACGGTTTGGGGAGCCATAACCGCCAATAGAAAAAACGAACTTGCTTTTGTATCTGGACCTCGCTTACCATCATTGAATGGGTCACATTATATCGAAAAGTGTCTGGAGCCTCATACCCTACACACATGTTGTTGGCAAAGAGTTCATTTTTTATGCAGGACAATGCCAGATAATGAAATTTGCCTAGTTTTCAATTTAAATCAAGAAAAAATTATTTGATATGTAATAATATGTGCTATCAAATAATAATACCAACTTGGGCTTTAACTAAAAGGTAAGGTGGCTTTTGCCTTAAAAGTATTTCAAAATAATGGAGAGAAGTATGTTAAACATAAAATTAAAAGACAGAATTAGACTTTCAGTTATCAGTTCAGAAAAGGCAAAAGTAACACGATGTCAAATATACAGCGAAAAAATTTAAATGGAAATAGATTGGATATACACTGAGGACTAAGAAAAACAAATGTTTGAAAGACATGGTACCATCAAAATGGAAAGAGAAGAAAATGAAAAAGCCCTTATCAGACCTACGCTGCACTTTCCCGTCTGTGACATCCACTTAAGAACCTTCCGGCCCCAGTGGCCATTGGCTTGCCATACTATGTCCACTGCCATGTGAACGTACTGATCCACTGGGATCAGTAACCTATTCGTAGTAGATAGGGATATAAGTAGTCACAGTGGTCTTTAAAAAAGTGTTTTGTACACATTAATTAGTACTGATTTTTCACCATTACATAAATATAGGGAGTGTACGTGTATAAATATTTCTTTTACTACAAATCATCCTTACCATAAGATTAAGAATAATATCCCCTTCACTGATTAACCCATGTAAAACATATAATTTCCCTTCCAAAACATAACGTAAAGTGTAGTTATCAAGATCATTCCAGCCATTTGGTAATAATTCACTTGTCTCTTCGTTTCCTGTAAGTTTGCCCTAAAAAGAAATACAATAACTTTCAAAGATCTTTTTTATTTCAATATCATTATGAAAATAAAGTAATCAGTTACCTCCTCTTCTACACCAGTAACAGTACGGAAACCTCTTTTAGTCAAATTCCAATGAATAAAGGCAATGAGAACATCGGATTTACGGCGGATATCCTTTTCAACAGTCTTATATGTTAGGTCCCAACCGAATAGTGGATTAGAATTTGATGCCATTACAACTGCAGGAACCTAGCACTTTCTAGGAATTACAATTAGTACTGGTGTTTATTTTTGTGTTGTAAAATACTTCTTGTGTTATTTGCGTAAATTCTATAGTCGTGACACAATCATGGGAAAACTTTTGAAGTATTTTGAACAGAGTTCTGCTACGTACGCCACAACCAGTCAACCTTGAGCAAACAAACAAATAATGAAAAAAATAATAGGTGAGTGCATAACTCTGTCTGAACTGAACAGAATAACAGCAGTGAAATTGCAAAAATTGTAATGTCAATGTCAAATTACATTCATGTATGACTGATCGACCTCCTTGCTCCTGTCGTCTCCTGTCTTATTCAACTGAGATTGACACTGACAGTCTTTCAAAAGATTACAGAAAAACTCTTATATAATTTTCTGGTACCTTGGTTACTAAGGGTTACGTATTTTTAATAATAATAATAATATGTTCGATAAATATGTAGATATGAAATACCATTACTGAAGATGTTTAATATTTTTGTTGTTTATTGGCTTAGATTTTTACTCTCTGCATAAACCCTAAGTTTAAAGTATAATAATAAAATTGCCGATGATTTGACTACTTATAAAGTACAAATATACAATTGAAACTAATTAAATTTAATGTAAATTTTCGCAACTTACCGAAACTACGATAGAGTTCATTTTTATGACAACTCTACGGTGAAGTACGACGTATGAAAACATGAACTAATGCAAAAACAACATGGCGGCCAGTGTCATTTGAACGTCGTGCGTGTTCGTAACGTCGTGAAATAATGGATTTTGTTATTTTAGAATATGGGTGAATATGTGCAATAAATTGTACTATTTTTATGTGCAAAGTGTTGTGTTTTAGTTTTATTTGTGCAATTAAATAGTGAAAATGGCCTCGGATAAGATTAAAGTAGCCGTTCGGGTTCGTCCCTTCAATAGGCGAGGTAAGCTGGTTTCATTTTCCTAATAAATTAATAAATTTATTTGCTTTCTCACAGGTGAGTGTACGTTAACTTTATCGATATAGATAAAGGATAGTTATTAGGTTTTGTAACATTATTGCTGTAAATTTATATGATATGATTTCAAATAAAACTTCTTTACTTTGCACAATGAATAATAATAAGAATGTATGCAGATATTTGACAATTTGAGATAATTTTCAGTACCTAAGTTTCGTTTGAGCTAACTAAGGTTGCAATCTACTTTTTTATTTTTTATTTATGTTTCCATGAACTACTAATCTTTATAATATAGTTTTTATGTTCATTATTTAAATTTAGGATAATGAGCAAAAAAGAAAATTGTCAGCATTTTACATAATTTTCACATTACACTTTTTTCTTTGATTTTATTGCATTCAATGAAAGAGCTCTATTTTCATATTCACAATATTTAGTATAAGAAAATAATTTAACAGAAAAAGGCTGCATATTTTAAAAATAAAATGCAATTGAATTTTAATTATATTATTTAGTATGGAAGAAGAAATTCTACAAAAGTGATTTTAAATTTATATTCATTTATCTTCTAATCAGAAATTGTGTCTGACTTTCCTGAATTATCTTATCGGTGTTAGTGTTTATATTTCCATAAATAATAAATCAAAGCCTCGAACTTGAACAGTGGTTGGGTACTGTAAAAATTTTTGCAGATATTTTGACCTTGTCTTTTTATTTAGCAAATATATTTTGTTTTGTAGAAAATTGTGCATAAAATTGTGTATTAACAAAGAATTGTAATGTTTTGAATATTAAAGGAGATCTTTCAGGCTCTATAAGAATTTAGGGCCTTTTAAGAAAGTGCTGGCCAACAAACTTTTTTTACATATTGTTAGAACTAGCCATTTGGAGCAATAGGATTAGATTAGCATTAGGAGAAAGTTGTAGGATTGCTCTGAGCCAAGTTATACAAGTTCGATGTTTCATCATTTTCATAAATTTTTCCTTTCTGAAAGTGCTCTGAAAGTGTCCTTTGTTTTACTTGTGTCTTCACTTTGTGTATTTGGGAGCTCCATTCTAAGTATATAATGTTAAAAATAATTAGTTATTATAATTTAAAATTAATTATCAATTATAATAAAAGACACAGTCTTGGTTTCATTCAGAATACTCAGTATGCTCGCAGAGGTACCTCACTGAATAGTAAAATAATTTTTTAAATGTACATATGTCTATATCTTCAAAACTCAAGCTCAACAACAACCCAAAGATTCAACCCCCATTAGGTACAAAATAAAACTACTGCTGATATCCTTTTTTTATTTAAATATTTCGTTCTAGCTTTTGCCAGCGACTTATTCTCATTGACAAATATAAAATATAATGCATAACAAAATATATGACCATCGATTTATTCAATCTTTATTGCTTTTATAGTTTTTCCAGGTGTGGGATTTTTATATTTATGAGCTCTCGGAATAAGTACTTTTTTCTGGATGAAGGGTCCCTATGTCTTTTCTGTCTTCCTGCCAATGTTTCAGGGACAGACAGAGTTACTTTCACATTTATAATGTTACTATTGATAATATTAGTATCAGTTCAAAGCCACAGTGGTGACACAAAAATCATTCTGTCTGGTCTCTTACAATCATTACAAAAGTAATAATTCTAGATTTTACATAAACAAAACTCATTGACCTGGTATTCTTAACACTTTGAAGTCAATGATGATAATTGTATTATTACTTTTCATATCATACAAAGATTAGTCTTGGAGTTCAGATCTGAAACATGTAATAGTTCATAACTGGTATTACAATTAAAAATTTCAAAATCAATATACAATAACAGTGAAAATAAATTATTGCAAGCAGTAGTTCATCAGGCACAAGTTGAAAATTGAATTTTCACTCAAATTAATGTGACCTTGTAATAGATTCAGTCTTCAATTAGTGTTAAATAGATGTTAATGTACCATTACAATGAAGCTTTTGTACTACTGTATTAACAATTGTTGTTTATTGCTGTTGTTTTTAATTATAAAGTACCTACTCAGTATATTTTTTTGTTATTTTACTTTATAATACTTATTTCTTAAAAATCTTTTAAATACTTGCTTTTTTTCTACTTTTGGTTTATATAATTATCCTTTTATAATGATTACTTAAGTACTTTTAAAATTCTAAATACAACAAAGTAGGTTTTATATATTTTATACTTTGAAAACTGTTCAGAGTTCACCCAGGGACCTACTCATATTTAAAACAAAATGAAACAAAATTTGTTACTAAATATTTTTTAATTCAATTAAGTATATTTGAATATTGATTAAGATCTATGACATACCTAGTTTATACAAAAAAAAAAAAATAAACATCCTTAAAATAGAAGAATGGCGTGATTAAGCACTCCTGAATTTCTATTGTTATCAAAACTATTTCGTCTGTGAAAGCAGTAGTAATAACAGGTTTGAAATTATCTGCATATAGGTAATATAAAATTGTTTGTCCTGACTGACTATCAATGCACACCAAAAACTACTAAGTCTCGAAAGCTGAAATTTGAAACATATGTTTATTTTAAATATAAGCATTGCTAAGAAAGGATTTTTGAAAATTTTGACTCCTTATCAAGTCAGAGGCGGGTCGATAGTATTCTATAAATTTGAACTAGGTATTTCACACAAATAAATCATTGACCACTTGGATCACATATCAAATTGAGTTTGTGTGTGGCATTTTTGAAATTTGCCCTAGTCTTGGCAGATGCCTAATCTCATCCTTTGTGTTGATATTACAGTAAAACACAACGTCTAGCTAGTAAAACCGGATTCGAAAAAGAATCATTGCTGAGGTTCAGCCCGACCTCGACGTTGACTCACCATCGCACACGCACACATTCACGCAACAATCTATACGTAGAACTATATTGCGCGAAAACAACGTATTTGTGATAGTGAAAATATTATTGGCTGTATGTATGATAAACGTAAATTACGATAAAAGTATGAAATGTCAATCTTATTCTCATCCTTTATAAAGGAATGCCTTTTCTTATATATGGCGAATTTTTATTTGTTTTGCAGGAACGTCTTATTAGAAAAATCTTCGCCATCAAAGTCGACATAATTAATGTCAGATAAAAAAACTCAATACGAACCTCATGCGTTAGGGGGTAAAATTCATTGTAAGAAGAAAAAATTTATTGTAAGAATTCATTTAAATTTTATTTTAAGTTATAAATACTTACAGGTTATATATTTGCTATGAGCTTATTTTAGTAGTATAAAAGGAGTTAAATTACAAAGCAATGTACAAATTATACGAAAGCAGGGAACATTACACTTTTCTATTTTCAATTAAGTATCTTAGTTTTTATATTTCGCATTTTAATGTTTGATTTCCGCACTTAAATCATATATATGATCTTATATTTTACTTTGTAAATGAATTCGGTAAATTTGTTAAGCGAAGTATATAATTCTCGAAACTACTAACAATAAAAAATTTGATAACATTTTCTGTTTATCGATTTTTTTATATATTTGAAACTTGTTTGCTTTGAGTGACTTTTAGAAAGCTCAAATCGCCAAGCCGAACGAGCTTAATATCAGCGCGTCTACCCCGTACGTGTCTGTACGTTAAATATTTTTCCAAAAAACAAATTCTACACTTGTTGTACTTATGTTACTTGGTTCAAATAAATATTTTTTAGAATTTTTGTCTGTTTGTTCTGTTTGCCTGTGCGTTTGTGCACGCTAATCTCAGAAACGGCTTAACCGACTTGAATGCGGTTTTCACTGATGTATTATAGCAAGCTTCCCGTAACATTTTAGTGTGTGTTTCATTCCAATCGGTTTACAAACAAAAAAGTTACGCGTTATACCACGCGAACGAAGTTGCGGGCTCAACTAGTATAATATAAAATTAGTTAAATGGTTTTAGATATTCTATGCTTTTGTTGGGAAATTTGTCACTCAAGTAAACCATAAGCAGTTCGTCAAAATAACGGTACCCTAAAGTAATTAGAGGGTGATTAGCATTCCTGTCTCCTCTGCCGACGTAATTTTCAGTATCTGACGAACGATTTTGTTTTTAAATTAGTCTGAAAGTAAGAGCACTCATTAATCTATTAAACTGTAATTGGTTTATCTCGTGATATTACAATGTAATTAGTTAAAAAATGATTTTTATTTCATACTAAGAAAATCTTATTTTCATGTAACAAAGGCGTTAACTCTGAGTTAAAATGAAAGTTACTGCTATAGTTGCACTTCAAAAAGCATAAAGATTACATTGAAGTATTAAGGTTACATATTTGTTTATTAGAATTATGAATAAATGTATTTGTTTATCTTTCTTGTTATAGAAATTGAATTGGGAACACAATGCGTCGTCGAAATGGATGTACAACAGACAATTCTCCAGTATCCACAATCCACGCACGACAAAGAAAGGTACGTAATGATAGTAACGATGTGTTTTTAAATTAAAAACTATTAAAAATTAACATTTCAAGAACGCTCAAAAGAACCTGCGCTCAATATCAAAGAGAACGAGACTATTAAAAAATACGTAGGCATCAGTTTATGATGACATCTGAATCACTACATTCCCTCAACAGTTACTTTATTTATGTAATCTTTTATGATTTTTTTATACAGTTTTAATTACTGCCCGCTTATAACAAACTTAGGTAGGAGTTATGCGTTGTGTTAATTTGTTCTTACGTTTCCTCTGAGCGAATCTTGAAAGAACTCTTAACAGCAAATTAACATTGCTGTACAAGTTCTTTGAAATAATTACCTTTGTGTAGATTATTTGGTACATTCGTTTTAACACTTATTAAGGTACTAATTTACATAATGTAAGTTTATTTACGTTAGTGTTAGACTGTATCAACTCGAAAGACTATCTCTCAGTGAATTCGTTAATAATGTCTTATATCTTCGACAAATAGTAATAATAGACGACGATGCCTCACTGCTGACGTGTTTCCGTAAATCACACTGTAAAGCAATTCAAGCCTATTGTTTTTATGTTATGATCGTCAGTCGCCTATTTATAAACAAAAGCTACGCCACAAATGCTGCAAGTGCGCTGTCGACTATGTAGGATTAAGGATAAGAGATTAGGAAGGGATAAGGAAATGGGCTCTGGCATCCCTTACTCAAACACCGTAACTGCTGCCAGATGGACTGCCCAAATGACTGCGAAACGTAGTGTCCCCTGCTACTTCTTGCCATATCCAGACTAAAGCCAATTATGAAAAGATCATTTCAAAGTTGGCCCTGCCGGGAATAGAACCCGGGATCCAAGAGTCAGACCATTAAAGCAAGCCCCTTAATCACTCGACAAAATGGGTCTTGTTAAATTTCTCGAGGCAATGAAGTTTGTAGCTAGGAGAACAGTGCCAATGGTATTTTAAAATTAAACTGTTTCCAATTAAAACAAAATTCATTATCGTCTTCCACAACAATGACGGCCTTCTAGCTAGCTAGCTCTTCCTAAAACCTCGTCCTCGTTTAAAGATGCAAGCGCTTAATGAAGTAATTACTCTGCACTTCCCTACTTCCTTTTGTGAATGTACATGTTACCAGCTTTTTAACTGGGTTATCTTCCTGGTTTAAATTGCGGGTGTAATAACTCATTGCAATAATGATTTAATTGAACCCAGTGCCCTACTTGCTCGTTGACTGAAAAACTGATGTCAATGCTCATTGTAATGTGTTTGGTGATGATTTTATTAATCGTGGCACGTAACATCAGTACGTTATGCGTTATAACGACAGTGTAAAAGAATACTACAAGGTAGTAGTGATTTTATCGATTCTTATGCCAAACGAAGGTAGAGATTGTTGTGAGCACGGTTGTGAGACGCTCTGATTGGCGCGTTACCTCGCCTGGTTGCGAAAACAGACAGACGGCTCGTGCGCATTCACCTCCGATAGGCAATATTACGGTTTCCGAATAGTTAGTGTTTTTAAGGCATTTGTTTAAAGAGAAAATGCTCCCCTAAAATCACATTAGTCTGAATATTGTTAGGGGGTACAATGAAATATACTTTCTATTATACATATAACATATTTTAATAAATAATTTTATTAAAATAAGATCGTATACGAGCCGTGTCTGTACAATTGTACATTAAATAGTTTAAACAAAAACAATTTGTACACGTTTTACTTATGTTACCGAGGTCAAAAATTCGGAATAACATTAAACTGACCGAAGCGCGTTTCTAGAATAACGGGTATCGTTTCAATTAATTTAACTTTTTTGATTGTAAACCGATTGCTATGAAACAAACACTAAATGTTACTGAAAGCTTGCTACAATACAGAGGTGAAAACTGCATTCAAATCGGTCAAGCCGTTTCTGAGATTAGCGTGCACAAACGCACAGGCAAAAATTCTAAAAACTATTTTTTTTTACTTCGGTAACATTTAGTAGTTACAACGTGTATAAATTGTTCTTTTTTTCAATATTTAATGTGGACACGGCTTGTTTACGATTTTATTATATGATTTAATTTGAAATTTCATTTAAATTACAATAATTTTAGATAAATTATTCTAAATTACTAACAACTTCATAAAAAAAAATTGTGCAACAACTATACTAATAATATAACTTTGGGTTATATCTGAAAAATAATGTAATAATTGAATTTAAAAAAGATCCTCTCAAAACCAAAACAAAAATAATCGTCGAAGCACGAAAATTAATTAAAAAGTAAAGGTTTTAAGTAATTACTTTAGTTAAAATATTTGTGCGGCGGATCATCCAATTTTTCAACACTTTGCGGCAAGCGATTCAACTTAATCCATTGGTTTCCTCAACTTGAGCACAGTTTTATCTCTACTACTTTTAAACAAAACACTGGAGATATCTAGAGATTATCATTTTAACCCCATTTTAAATTATTTCTCCATGAAAAGTTACTTTTATCATGGACATAAATAGATACTTATATTTTTTGAGGCTATCTGTTTAAAGAAATTATTGTAATCATGAAGATTACAACTGAAAGAATTGTCATATCTTCAGCTTTTTAAACATACTCGCGAATAATTAAAAATGACACCTCTTATAAGTAAGACATTTCGCATAAAGTCAATATTGCATAATTTTCTGTGAAATTAAATTCTCATCTTGCGATTATTATTTGGACGAAAAAAAAAAAGAGAATATAGAGGTATCCGATATTGCCTAAATTGAAATCGATAACATTTAACTACAGAATAGGGATATCAAACATAATCAAAAGCTACAGTTGAAAATATACTCGCATGGATTTTTTTCTGCAAATTATATACAAAAACCTTCCTCGTTGATCGCTCTTTCGTGTAGTGAAAACGGCATGAAAATCCGTTCAGTAGTTTTTGAGATTATCGTGAACATACATACATACAGATGCGGCGGAGATTTTATTTTATATAATACTAGCTGACCCAGCAGACGTCCTGCCCGAACCCGAAAATAATTCTGTAACCCGATTGTGGCGCCACCTATCGAATCCAATTTTTTTTCAAACCAAAACTTCAAAATGACGCGACACTTCACGCCAATCAACGACGGTTAAATTATTTGGATATTGTTCATACAAAAATACTAAAATTGCGATTAAAAAATGGGGGGGTGGGGGTAGGAGGGTGAAAAATACTTTACGACCTATTCTCATACATTCCAAATATTAAAAAAAAAACATAGAAATCGGTCCAGCCGTTTCGGAGGAATTTTGTTACAAACATTGTGACACGAGAATTTTATAATATATTAGATGTAGCAAGTGATTACAAAGGAGGAATAGCAAATAAATGCGAAAGCAAACCAGCATAATTTGTAGTACTTAGGTGTCTTTGGAGAATGGAAGATCAGTAAAAAAAACACTATTAGAGCCAGGCAGCGGCGTTAGATGTCACATTGTTACTAACCTGTCTGCGTGCTAAACATCTGAAATTTGAAAGTCTCATATCCAACTGTTGATGATATGAACGATAAATAAGATTATGTTTTAGAATGAATAAGTAACTAGCATTTTTCTGCATAAGCGGTTGGATTAGGCAATTTATATTCGCCACAAATTGGCCGAAATTATCGCGCTTACTGCATCATGCTGATTTCTTAATGTTAGGGTTAGTAAGTCTTCTTCTTCTTATCGTGCCACTTCTCTGCGAAGATTGGCGACCATCATGGCTATCTTTACCTTGGAAGCTGCTACACGAAAGAGGGAGCGAGTGCTCAACCCAAACCACTCTCTCAAATTCTTCAACCAGGATGTCCTTCTCCTGCCTCTGGTACGCTTTCCTTGAATTTTGCCCTGCATCACTAGCTGAAGAATACGGTATCTTTCGCCCCTCATCACGTGCCCGAAATATTGCAGCTTCCTCTCCTTTATCGTCCCCAACACCTCCATTCCCTTTTTCATTCGACGCAAAACCTCAGCATTTGTTATTTTCTGCATCCATGATATGCGGAGCATACGCCTATATATATCCACATTTCGAATGCTTCCAATTTTGAACACAATGCTGAAGTTAGCGTCCAACTCTCCACTCCGTAGAATAAAACACTCAACACATAACAACGAACCAATCTCATGCGGAGTTTGAGACTGAATCGTCTGCAACACAGGATCCTTCTCATCTTCACAAAGGCTCCTCTTGCTTGTTCAATGCGTACCCGAACCTCCTGTTCACTGTCCCAACGTTCATTTACATAACTGCCCAGATATTTACATTTATTTACACGTTCTATTAAATTATTACTCAACGATAAAAATTCGTTGATGACTGGGACTTTAGATATTACTAACAAATTATACCATATATATTAGGACATACCTATTTTGGGATTTTGTGACGTATCAGCAAGAAACGTATTTATAAATAAAATTTTGCAATCAAATGGAATCCTCAAATAGTTGAGAAGATTTTAAAAGAGTGTCATGTTGTAATTTACTTTCTTGATATTTCTCATCATTCCATTTTTAATATCGAATTTAAATGATGTGACACTGACCTATGAATAAACACAATGAACAAATTAGAACTAAAATAAGATAAACTTCTAAAGAAACTAGAAAATTACCAGTCTTGTTTTAATATAAAGTAAAAATTCGTTTTTCTAGCAACTTTATAGACTCATAGATAAGAAGATTACTCAAATGTGACGCAATTGGTGGATGAGGCCATATAAAATAAAACTTAATCCTGTCACATAACATTTTCACAACCGATTGCACTCTAATGGCGTTATACAGGTTACAACTTTTATCCAATAACAAATTTTGTTTAAGGGATTCACTGAGGCAAATGACATTTACTATAGAACTCGCTGGCGGCGGAGACAATTCAACAGGCCTAGAAATGGTGTTTTTTTGTTTTTACTATTAGAACATTACAGAAAAAATTTTTTTTATTAATACAATTTTTTAATCTGATATTAACTTATTAGGAATAGGTGCAGGATTCATATGCGTGCAATAAGCCGTTTTCGAGAGAATTATCAATAAAAGTCAAATTCTTCTTGTGTTCTAACTTTTTTTGTGGAGCTTCTATTACTTTAACGAAAATTCTAATTAATACAATTGATTCTTCACAATTTTAAGTATAATATATATATTTTTTTCAAAGCAATTGTCTTGTCTATTTCTTGTAACATCTTCATTAAACAATGGATATTTTTAGTATTTAGCGTTTGTCTCCCCCTTAATATTTCGCGTGCTGTATTGCATGAATTAGATTATGGTTAATATTTAGAAAAGTAAAACTTTATTTCACACTACTAATATTTTGATTATAATATGTGTATTCGCATCAGAAATACATGTTTTTTTGACTATCCATTGGTCGAGTAGCGTTCTGACTCAGGGGGCCCGGGTTCGATCCCGGCAGGGCTAACTTCGGAAGAACTTTTCAAAGTTGACTCTGGTCTGGGTGCAGGGTTTCGCCCCCTATCCGTATATGGTTATCCCAACCACAAGCCAATAAGTGCTTACTTTGAGACATGTGGATATACAATTGTGTTTAGTCTTGGCGATTCAATATTTGTATCCTTCCTATAGGTATATATTTATAATTTTTTATTTAGTATCAAAAACCTGGCATTATTTTGGGTAGACATTCATACAGTATTACAAGAGAATTCAATGAGATCATGTCTTGTATTTTCTTTGTTAAATCAACCCATCATAGCCGCTCCGTCTAAGGACAGGGCTGTTTCTGATATTTGTATATAACTATCATTTGTATAGAAGTCTAATTAGTCTCTATAAATCGCCTAGATGGTTCTTAGAACATCAACATAGCCAGTGTCGCGGGTCATCGAACTGTCAGGGTAGCCGCTGCGGGTTTTTTACTGCACCGCTTTGCTTTAGATACAAGATAAACGGGTTTAAGATATAACAGCAAATTTTGCATGCTTCGTGGGTGATGTGAGTGGCAACATTTTTAGGTATATTCAAGTGTTATTTATTGCTTTAAGCATTCATTCACGCATCGACGCGCGACATCGCGACTTCAAATCGACCTATTACATATGAGGTACTCATTGCTGAGTATACCTACGATTAATTATAGGCTAGTAGCATAATAATTCTTCTTTATGGGCTGTTTTTAATATCTGCCGATGGGTATCAATATGTAATTTCATATTATTTGCGAAATATTGTCTTTAATCTTTCTGTTATATTGTTGTTTTTGTATGCTGTTAAAGATAACGAGATAATTTGCTGTGCATCTGGGAAATAAGAGTGTATTCATCCATACATACTAGTCATACTAAATGAGAAAATAACTCAGTATATAACTCCGGAGAAGGACATGGGATGCCATTTTTAATTTAATCCTTCTGAAGTTGTACGGTAGAGGATAGAATAGGCTCTGTGGACTAAATTGTAATCTCTTTAATGAAAAAAAAAGTTGATTTTATATTAGTCGTCGATTCACAAAGTCGTTGATTATAACACCGTACAGTAACAGCTGTCGGTCTGTCCATAGTGAATAATTGAAACACAAGCTTATATCGGGCTATCGGACGTGCTACGACGGGGCTGTGCTTTGAGCCTTATTGATTGACCTAGTCTGGCTATAACCCGCCATGTCGCCTCTTATAACACTTTTTTGTGTTCATTTCGTCAACAAATCAAACGCCGTCATTGTTTTTTGTCTTTGTTTATGTCACCATTGGTGGCGTAACGAAAACTTAGGTTACGTAAAAACGATCTACGATAACATCGTGTTTGGTTTAGAAACACTGTTTAGGCATTATATATTTGTTATATTATTATAATAAGTTATATTATATGTTTAGGCAAAACAAAGTATATACATATATTGTATTATTAAAGGTTGTTTTTTGTGCGTGTAAAAAGTTGCGTAAGTATACATAATTTATCTAACATACTTTACTTCTTGTAGCTATTCTCTGTAATGGTATGTACTTATTATTTGTAGTAGTTACTTGACTTACTAGCAATTCCAAGAGACCTTATTCAAATAATAAAACTACTCAAGTACAAATCTTTTTTTTTTCTTGAGAATTGAAATTTAAAGCAGAAACTTATATTGTACGACATATTTTATGGTAGAACTGAACATTGCAAGTTGCAAGTACTCCCGTACACTTACTATAGAAATGTTAATATATTTTCTGTATTTATCTTTATTAGACTAACTAGTTTCCGCCCGCGACTTCGTCCGCGGAGTGTCGCGGTGTGGTAACCCCCGGTGACCCTCTATGACATTCCGCAAACCGGGTCCCTCTCGGGTTCATAGTTTCCGAGATCCCGTCGCCGACTTTTTACCAGGTCGAGGTAGCGAGGTTTGAATTAATTTCTCGACAATATTCGTACTCCACGACCGGCTAGAGAGGCAAACCCCCCCCCCCCCCCCCACGGCTCCTTCTCGGTTAGAAATGTCACTAGATCAGTGAGTCAGTGAGTGGTATTTCGGCTGTATAATTTGTTAACTAGTTTTCGCCCGCGACTTCGTCCGCGGAGTGTCGCGGTGTGGTAACCCCCGGTGACCCTCTATGACATTCCGCAAACCGGGTCCCTCTCGGGTTCATAGTTTCCGAGATCCCGTCGCCGACTTTTTACCAGGTCGAGGTAGCGAGGTCTTTGAATTAATTTCTCGACAACTTTATTCGTACTCCACGACCGGCTAGAGAGGGAAACCCCCCCGCGGCTCCTTCCCGGTTAGAAATGTCACTAGATCAGTGAGTCAGTGAGTGGTATTTCGGCTGTATAATTTTGTAACTAGTAGGTTGCTCGATGCTGCGGGCTGCAAGCAGCCCGCAGAGGGTTTTCGCAACCAGGGTAGGTTGCTCGATGCCGCGGGCTGCAAGCAGCCCGCGGAAGTTGTAGGTTGCTCGATGCTGCGGGCTGCAAGCAGCCCGCAGAGGGTTATCGCAACTAAGTCGAGGGTGTGTGAAGTGGTAGGTTGCTCGATGCCGAGGGCTGCAAGCAGCCCGCGGAGGGTTATCGCAACTAAGTCGAGGGTGTGTGAAGTGGTAGGTTGCTCGATGCCGAGGGCTGCAAGCAGCCCGTGGAGGGTTATCGCAACTAAGTCGAGGGTGTGTGAAGTGGTAGGTTGCTCGATGCTGCGGGCTGCAAGCAGCCCGCAGAGGGTTATCGCAACTAAGTCGAGGGTGTGTGAAGTGGTAGGTTGCTCGATGCCGAGGGCTGCAAGCAGCCCGCGGAGGGTTATCGCAACTAAGTCGAGGGTGTGTGAAGTGGTAGGTTGCTCGATGCCGAGGGCTGCAAGCAGCCCGCGGAGGGTTATCGCAACTAAGTCGAGGGTGTGTGAAGTGGTAGGTTGCTCGATGCCGAGGGCTGCAAGCAGCCCGCGGAAGGTTATCACAACTAAGTCGAGGGTGTGTGAAGTGGTAGGTTGCTCGATGCCGAGGGCTGCAAGCAGCCCGCGGGGGGTTATCGCAACTAAGTCGAGGGTGTGTGAAGTGGTAGGTTGCTCGATGCCGAGGGCTGCAAGCAGCCCGCGGGGGGTTATCGCAACTAAGTTGAGGGTGTGTGAAGTGGTAGGTTGCTCGATGCCGAGGGCTGCAAGCAGCCCGCGGAGGGTTATCGCAACTAAGTCGAGGGTGTGTGAAGTGGTAGGTTGCTCGATGCCGAGGGCTGCAAGCAGCCCGCGGAGGGTTATCGCAACTAAGTCGAGGGTGTGTGAAGTGGTAGGTTGCTCGATGCCGAGGGCTGCAAGCAGCCCGCGGAAGGTTATCGCAACTAAGTCGAGGGTGTGTGAAGTGGTAGGTTGCTCGATGCCGAGGGCTGCAAGCAGCCCGCGGGGGGTTATCGCAACTAAGTCGAGGGTGTGTGAAGTGGTAGGTTGCTCGATGCCGAGGGCTGCAAGCAGCCCGCGGGGGGTTATCGCAACTAAGTTGAGGGTGTGTGAAGTGGTAGGTTGCTCGATGCCGAGGGCTGCAAGCAGCCCGCGGAGGGTTATCGCAACTAAGTCGAGGGTGTGTGAAGTGGTAGGTTGCTCGATGCCGAGGGCTGCAAGCAGCCCGCGGAGGGTTATCGCAACTAAGTCGAGGGTGTGTGAAGTGGTAGGTTGCTCGATGCCGAGGGCTGCAAGCAGCCCGCGGAAGGTTATCGCAACTAAGTCGAGGGTGTGTGAAGTGGTAGAATGCTCGATGCCGAGGGCTGCAAGCAGCCCGCGGAGGGTTATCACAACTAAGTCGAGGGTGTGTGAAGTGGTAGGTTGCTCGATGCCGAGGGCTGCAAGCAGCCCGCGGAAGGTTATCGCAACTAAGTCGAGGGTGTGTGAAGTGGTAGGTTCCTCGATGCCGAGGGCTGCAAGCCGGGATGACGGGTTAAAATTCAAGGGACGCTCTTCTGCGGCGCTTCGGGGTTCATTTTTGGTCTTTGTACCTTCGAAATCTTCAGTACCTAGGCATTTCGACAATATTTTCGTCAGTTAATAAGTCTTTCGTCTTATTACGCCGAGCCTTGAGCATAATTAGTCTTTAGTCTTGATTATAAGTCGTAAACAATAGTCTTAATAAATTTTCATAAAATTCTTACAAGTATTATATTATTACGAGTGTGCTCAATTCCCTTCTTACTCCTTGTCTTTCATACTAAGTGTTCTAAGTCTTATCCATTGTATTCTCTATGTCGTTTCGCGTTCAGTGTCCACAGCTGATGATGCAATAAAATAAAATATATGTAATAATTTGACAATTTAAAAATTCCTCACAATTTATTTTATTCACTACAATAATAACTAAATAAACAGAAATAAATTAACATCATCATTGTGTGGCAGTAATAATCCTCCTCATATCTAAACTTTTAATTAGTTCATGATTACAATTTATATCTACATTAATTTCTTCATTGGATAAGTACCACTAAGTACCTACTTAATGATATTTGTGCCTATTTTTATTAACTTTTGTACAATGTTAAGTGAGAATGGGTATGTGAATTTAACCAGGCAATTAAAATTTAATTCATTAATACACTACCTACCTAATTTGTTAATTGTATTAGGGTACATGTAGCATGAGTATAATAGTAGTAAGTATTTTCCAATGATCTAAGCATGACATTTATTTAAATAGTTATAATTTTTCTTGTTAGGTGAGAGAGGCGATATGTAATTATCCCTTAGTCACTTATCTTTATTCTTATTCCACTACTTTAAAATGGTTTCCATAAAAAACAGTGTGTAAATTTATTCTGTGAATTAACAGAAAGTATGGCATTTTGTATAGATAGGTATGATCATTAAATATATTTAATGCTTGTTTATGTTACCATCGACAAAGGCTGAAGTTGGCCAATATTCGAATAAATTCAGATAAGCCAATTATTTCCAATGCATTTCAGTACCTATATGAACTGTACCAAAAACAAAAATTTATGGTTTATATTGATCTGCAGGATATTTATATACTATATTAAATTTAGGCAGTGAATTGAAATATGGCATAATATCACACACATCACAATATTAAAGCCAATTAAATGTAATAAACCAATTATAAGAGTATTCCTATTACAACAACATAATAATATATGTTTTTGTATGGGGCGAGTATCGTAATGCACATTTTGTAATAAGTATACAGTCTTTTTGCCATCATCAGTATTCTGGCTCGCTCCACTCACACTTATTTCATATACATTCCAGAACCTAACCCTTTTCTTTTCATCACAAATAAGTCTTGTAAAAACACATTTTGTAAATGAATACAATATCTTTGCAATTGTTGCTCATTCCATTGGCAAAAAAAAATTATTGTAAAAAAAAAGTGCCGCCCTTTACTATACCCCAACCTCAAATTCGATTGAAAATGCAAATAACTATGTCTGATATTATTTATCTTTTTGGATAAGTTTCCTTATGGATCCTTTTCAATTCATTGTGGTTTTTAAACAATTTGAACCCCAAATTATGATGAAAAGTTACAGAGACTGATATTTCAGAATACTTGACATTGCTATGACTACATTACCTTTCTTTACAGTTATTTATATTCCACAGTACGTTAGTACATAATAGCTCACTGATTCCACATACCTTATGATTAAATAAACAAATAAAAAATCACTATAGTCACTGAACATGTATTTTTTTAAATATTCACTTGCATCCTTATTATAAGTTCACAACTACTTTCTTGCAATATTTCTCTTCATACTTCTCAGCTGGAAAATGTACTTTTCTGTAAAATGATGTTCGCAAACCTGCAATAATTGATAACAAACAGAGATGTTATACGATAAAAAGAGGTTATGTTATTTTAAAAGTTAATAAAAAATATATCTTACGTTCGCATTAGTGCTTGTTTGGTTGAAAGTTGTCCATTTAATTAATGGCGCGTTTCATTGTTTTTTTTTTAAATACATACTTAGTTATAGTTTAAAATACACGATTTTAAACTGTGACAGCATTTTTTCTAACTTCAATCCAAATAGTATATAAATGCACCGCGGCCAAACTGTGGCGCTAGCGTCTATGCGAATGTTCGGTTCGGTCGGCCTCATGTTGATGACGTAACCCCTTGTGTGACCTAGAGAGCTCTCTTTTTAGTAGTATGAGTAGGTGTTGGTTGGACATTCACGGAGCAAGGATGATCGTCCCTGTCAATATGGACTTCGAGAAGAAATGGTTATCCGCCAAAGACACGATATCACTATTCCCTATGGTTTCAAAAAAGTTGTATGGAGTGTAAAAAAAATGTATGGGCGGGACGGGGATGGGTCGCGATTTGGTAACCCCCGATGACCCTCTATGACATTCCGCAAACGCTGTCCCTCGGCGACTCATCGTTCCCGAGTACCTCCCGTCAACTTTTTACCAGGTAGTCATATCGGAGCTTCGAGAAACTTCTGATCCGCGTGACTTCACCGTCTATCCGATCGGTTGCGAAAGAGCGTCGCAAGTCGACCCCTTCTCGGTGAAAAATTGGCCGTTCCAGAAAACGAAAAATTTGTATGGAGGGGTGCAGAAGGGGGGGCGAAATCAAAAATCTGGTTGACCCCTAGGAAGCACTTCGCGGTGAGATGGAAACCCGCCATAGTGACCGTCGGGATATCTCGCACCGTTTAGCGGACAGTGCCATCCCTTTCGTCAAAAGGGGAAATTTTGTATGGAGGGGGGGTGAATGGGGGGAGATGGGGCAAGAATAGTGGTCCCCTCCGATGGACCTCGGGGAGAAACGGTTATCCGCCAAAGACACGATATCACTATTCCCTATGGTTTTGGAGCTACGGGGATTGGAAATTTCAAAAAAGTTGTATGGAGTGTAAAAAAAATGTATGGGCGGGACGGGAATGGGTCGCGATTTGGTAACCCCCGATGACCCTCTATGACATTCCGTAAACGCTACCCCTCGGCGACTCATCGTTCCCGAGTACCTCCCGTCGACTTTTTACCAGGTCGTCATATCGGGGCTTCGAGAAACTTCTGATCCCCGCGACTTCACCGTCTATCCGATCGGGTGCGAACGAGCGTCGCGAGTCGACCCCTTCTCGGTGAAAAATTGGCCGTTCCAGAAAACGAAAAATTTGTATGGAGGGGTGCAGAAGGGGGGGAGAAATCGAAAATCTGGTTGACCCCCAGGAAGCGGCTCGCGGTGAGATGGAAACCCGCCGTAGTGACCGTCGGGATATCTCGCACCGTTTAGCGGACAGTGCCATCCCTTTCGTCAAAAGCGGCAATTTTGTATGGAGGGGGGGTGAATGGGGGGAGGTAGGGCAAGGACGACGGTCCCTGCCGATGGACCTCGGGGAGAAACGGTTATCCGCCAAAGACACGATATCACTATTCCTTATGGTTTTGGAGCTACGGGGATTGGAAATTTCAAAAAAGTTGTATGGAGTGTAAAAAAAATGTATGGGCGGGACGGGGACGGGTCGCGATTCGGTAACCCCCGATGACGCTCTGTGACGTTCCGCATTCCGATCTCTTCTAGCTCTCGTACTTTCCGAGATCCCTTCGCCGACTTTTTACCAGGTCGAGGTGGCGAGGTCTTTGAATTAATTTCTCGACAACTTTATTCGTACTCCGCGACCGGCTAGAGAGGCGAACGCCCCGCGGCTCCTTCCCGGTAAGAAATGTCACCCAATCAGTGAGTCAGTGAGTGGTATTTCGGCTTTATAGTTTGTTAACTAGATTGTGCTCGTTGCCGCGGGCTGCAAGCAGCCCGCGGGGGGATAGCCCCTCGACCGGTTCTGGAGTGGTATTGGGTCTTTAGAATTGTTTTGGTAAAGTATTGGGTCTTTTGAATTGTTTTGGTAAGGAATTGGATATATGTTTTGTATTTCGTGCCGTTTCGGGGGTGGGCGGGGGGAGAGGGGGGGGGGAGGGGGGGGGGGGGGATGGTGTCAATGGATTGTCCTCGTCGAGACCTTTTAAATGATACCCAACACGGGGGGTCTGCCTGCCACGGTTATCGACGGTCTATTGAGTAGACCACAACTGTCAAATTGTGAAATTTGGTCTATTGCAAAAAATCCGTCTCCCCGAGACCTATCAAATGAGTACCAACACGGGGGGTCTGCGACGCACCGATCCCGAGATATTTTCAAAAAAGTCCAAAAATGCGAATTTTGAAATTTTGTCGCGACCAAAAAATTCCTCTTCCCGAGACGTCTCCTACGACCCCAAACACGACCCGGCTGCGTCGCGCCGTTTCCGAGTTACTACGGGGGGGGTTCGAGGGGGTGTCAAAATTTTCTCTTTTCGTCGCTCCGACATACCCCTTGCCGCCGCTGCGGGCCGCTCGGCCGGCAGCGCGCTCAATCCTCGGAGGGGGGGCCGGGGAGGGAGGGTCGCGCTGCGCGCTCCCCTGCCCCCCCGCCTCCCCCCTCCTCGTCTTTCGCGCTCGCCGGCCTCGTTGCCCTCCGCGACGGATCGACCGCCGTCTCTTCATAGGTGAAGGGACCCTCTGAGGTTTGGTTTCGTACGAAGGGGGAGGTGGAGGGGAGGTCGAGTGAGCTAAATCCAAATTCCGTCGGAGCCATCGGAATCCATCCGGCGAGCCCGTTCGAACGAGCCCAAACACGGGGTGTTTCGGTCGAACCGCTTGCGAGTTCCGATTGCGGGGGGGGGCGGAGGGGACGGGGGGTCCGGAGGGCGGTGACGAAGGGCGAAAAATTCAAAAGGGACGTAATTCCGCAACCCTCCGATGACGTTTGCCGCCGCTCCGGCCCTCGACGCCGGGGTCGCGAACTTCCTCGGAGGGGGAGCCGGGGGGGAGGGTCGCGCTGCGCGCTCCCCTGCCCCCCCGCCTCCCCCCTCCTCGTCGTTCGCCCCCCCGGCGTCGAGACCCTCCGCGGCGGGTCGACCGCCCTCCTCCAAAAACAAAAGATCCATAACAGAGTGTGATTTTGTATGGGGGGGGTCCGAAGGGGGCCAGATGGGGGGAGGGCGAGGGTCCTGGACGACGGATATCCGGGAGCCAATGTTATCCCCCAAAGTGACCGCCGCCATGACTCTCACCGTTTCGGAGCTGCGGGGATTCGAAGATCCGGACGGTTGTATGGAGCGTAAAAAAATCGTATGGGGGGGAGAGGGGGGGGTCGCGGTGTGGAGACCCCCGGTGACCCTCTATGACATTCCGCAAACCGGGTCCCTCTCAGGTTCATAGTTTCCGAGATCCCGTCGCCAACTTTTTACCAGGTCAACATCCTCGACATCTCGGATTTTCCTGGGGGGTTTTGGGGGATCCCCTCTCCGATCCGCTACAAGGGGGAATCCCCCGGTGACCCCTTCATATCAAAACAAAAATGTCAATGATAAGTGAGTGGTATTTGAGCTTTATAGTATATTAATTAACTAGTAGGTTGCTCGATGCTGCGGGCTGCAAGCAGCCCGCAGAGGGTTTTCGCAACCAGGGTAGGTTGCTCGATGCCGCGGGCTGCAAGCAGCCCGCGGAAGTTGTAGGTTGCTCGATGCTGCGGGCTGCAAGCAGCCCGCAGAGGGTTATCGCAACTAAGTCGAGGGTGTGTGAAGTGGTAGGTTGCTCGATGCCGAGGGCTGCAAGCAGCCCGCGGAGGGTTATCGCAACTAAGTCGAGGGTGTGTGAAGTGGTAGGTTGCTCGATGCCGAGGGCTGCAAGCAGCCCGCGGAGGGTTATCGCAACTAAGTCGAAGGTGTGTGAAGTGGTAGGTTGCTCGATGCCGAGGGCTGCAAGCAGCCCGCGGAGGGTTATCGCAACTAAGTCGAGGGTGTGTGAAGTGGTAGGTTGCTCGATGCCGAGGGCTGCAAGCAGCCCGCGGAGGGTTATCGCAACTAAGTCGAGGGTGTGTGAAGTGGTAGGTTGCTCGATGCCGAGGGCAGCAAGCAGCCCGCGGAAGGTTATCGCAACTAAGTCGAGGGTGTGTGAAGTGGTAGGTTGCTCGATGCCGAGGGCTGCAAGCAGCCCGCGGAAGGTTATCGCAACTAAGTCGAGGGTGTGTGAAGTGGTAGGTTGCTCGATGCCGAGGGCTGCAAGCCGGGATGACGGGTTAAAATTCAAGGGACGCACTTCTGCGGCGCTTCGGGGTTCATTTTTGGTCTTTGTACCTTCGAAATCTTCAGTAGGCATTTCGACAATATTTTCGTCAGTTAATAAGTCTTTCGTCTTATTACGCCGAGTCTTGAGCATAATTAGTCTTTAGTCTTGATTATAAGTCGTAAACAATAGTCTTAATACATTTTCATAAAATTCTTACAAGTATTATATTATTACGAGTGTGCTCAATTCCCTTCTTACTCCTTGTCTTTCATACTAAGTGTTCTAAGTCTTATCCATTGTATTCGTCGTTTCGCGTTCAGTGTCCACAGCTGATGATGCAATAAAATAAAATATATGTAATAATTTGACAATTTAAAAATTCCTCACAATTTATTTTATTCACTACAATAATAACTAAATAAACAGAAATAAATTAACATCATCATTGTGTGGCAGTAATAATCCTCCTCATATCTAAACTTTTAATTAGTTCATGATTACAATTTATATCTACATTAATTTCTTCATTGGATAAGTACCACTAAGTACCTACTTAATGATATTTGTGCCTATTTTTATTAACTTTTGTACAATGTTAAGTGAGAATGGGTAACTGGATATGGTTATTTATGATAATACTTAATACCTATATTGTTCAGAGACACCGATGTTAAAACTCAAGTTTTCTGTTTCTGAGCTACAACTACCTATGTAGGTATTACTTTGATCATTGGAAAGATTGTCTGTAATGCGTATATCTTACATTGTCCAAAAGTATGAGATTTTATAGTTAAAGGAAACAAAGATTGTAGGTACTCTGGAGCTTTGATTCAATTTCAAATATTGTTTCATTGAAATTACATAGGACTGAGATCCAGCCATACCTCTATATGTGAATTTAACCAGGCAATTAAAATTTAATTCATTAATACACTACCTACCTAATTTGTTAATTGTATTAGGGTACATGTAGCATGAGTATAATAGTAGTAAGTATTTTCCAATGATCTAAGCATGACATTTATTTAAATAGTTATAATTTTTCTGGTTTGGTGAGAGAGGCGATATGTAATTATCCCTTAGTCACTTATCTTTATTCTTAACTGTATTCCACTACTTTAAAATGGTTTCCATAAAAAACAGTGTTAAAATTTATTCTGTGAATTAACAGAAAGTATGGCATTTTGTATAGCTAGGTATAGATAGGCTGAAGTTGGCCAATATTCGAATAAATTCAGATAAGCCAATTATTTCCAATGCATTTCAGTACCTATATGAACTATACCAAAAACAAAAATTTATGGTTTACATTGATCTGCAGGATATTTATATACTATATATTAAATTTAGGCAGTGAATTGAAATATGGCATAATATCATACACATCACAATATTAAAGCCAATTAAATGTAATAAACCAATTATAAGAGTATTCCTATTACAACAACATAATAATATATGTTTTTGTATGGGGCGAGTATCGTAATGCACATTTTGTAATAAGTATACAGTCTTTTTGCCAACATCAGTATTCTGGCTCGCTCCACTCACACTTATTTCATATACATTCCAGAACCTAACCTATTTCTTTTCATCACAAATAAGTCTTGTAAAAACACATTTTGTAAATGAATACAATATCTTAGCAATTGTTGCTCATTCGATTGGCAAAAAAAATTATTGTAAAAAAAAAGTGCCGCCCT
This sequence comes from Bembecia ichneumoniformis, assembly GCA_910589475.2. NCBI lineage: Eukaryota > Metazoa > Arthropoda > Insecta > Lepidoptera > Sesiidae > Bembecia > Bembecia ichneumoniformis. Next base: position 4,060,761 of record OU342520.1, read on the forward strand.
TTACTATACCCCATCCTCAAATTCGATTGAGAATGCAAATAACTATGTCTGATATTATTTATCTTTTTGGATAAGTTTCCTTATGGATCCTTTTCAATTCATTGTGGTTTTTAAACAATTTGAACCCCAAATTATAATGAAAAGTTACAGAGACTGATATTTCAGAATACTTGACATTGCTATGGGCTATGACTACATTACCTTTCTTTACAGTTATCTATATTCCACAGTACGTTAGTGCATAATAGCTCACTGATTCCACATACCTTATGATTAAATAAACAAATAAAAAATCACTATAGTCACTGAACATGTATTTTTTTAAATATTCACTTGCATCCTTATTATAAGTTCACAACTACTTTCTTGCAATATTTCTCTTCATACTTCTCAGCTGGAAAATGTACTTTTCTGTAAAATGATGTTCGCAAACCTGCAATAGTTGATAACAAACAGAGATGTTATACGATAAAAAGAGGTTATGTTATTTTAAAAGTTAATAAAAAATATATCTTACGTTCGCATTAGTGCTTGTTTGGTTGAAAGTTGTCCATTTAATTAATGGCGCGTTTCATTGTTTTTTTTTAAAATACATACTTAGTTATAGTTTAAAATACACGATTTTAAACTGTGACAGCATGTTTTCTAACTTTTGACAAAGAATGACGCTTAATGACGCTTCAAATCCAAATAGTATAAATGTACCGCGGCCAAACTGTGGCGCTAGCGTCTATGCGAATGTTCGGTTCGGTCGGCGGCCTCATGTTGATGACGTAACCCCTTGTGTGACCTAGAGAGCTCTCTTTTAGTTTTTTTTTTTTTAGTAGTATGAGTAGGTGTTGGTTGGACATTCACGGAGTCAATATGGACTTCGAGAAGAAATGGTTATCCGCCAAAGACACGACACATCTCTATTCCCGATAAATTTGCAACTACGGGGATTGGAAATTTCAAAAAAATTGTATGATGTGTAAAAAAAATGTATGGATGGGATAGGGATAGGTCGCGATTTGGTAGCCCCGCTGACCATCTATGACAATACGTAAACGCTGCCCTTCGGCCACGCTCAGTTTCCGAGTACCTCTCATCAACTTTTTACCAGGTCGATATATCGAGGCTTTTAAAAATGTCTACACCACGTGACTTTACCGTCTATCCGACAGAGTATAAAGGAGTGTTGCAGATCGACCCCTTCTTGGTGAAAAATTGGCCGTTCCAAAAAACGAAACATTTGTATGGAGGGTTGCAGAAGGGGGGGCGAAATAAAAAAACTGGTTGACCCCTAGGAAGCACCTCGCGGTGAGATGGAAACCCGCCATAGTGACCGTCGGGATATCTCGCACTGTTTAGCGGAAAGTGCCATCCCTTTCGTCAAAAGCGGACATTTTGTATGGAGGGGGGGTGAATGGGGGGAGGTGGGGCAAGGATAGTGGTCCCCACCGATGGACCTCGGGGAGAAATGGTTATCCGCCAAAGACACGATATCACTATTCCCTATGGTTTTCGAGCTACGGGGATTGGAAATTTCATAACAGTTGTATGGAGTGTAAAAAAAATGTATGAACGGGACGGGGATGAGTCGCGATTTGGTAACCCCCGATGACCCTGTATGACATTCCGTAAACGCTGTCCCTCGGCGACTCATCGTTCCCGAGTACCTCCCGTCAACTTTTTACCAGGTCGGTACGTCGAGGCTTCGAGAAACTTCTGAACCGCGTGACTTCACCGTCTATCCGATCGGGTGCGAAGGAGCGTCGAAAGTCGACCCCTTCTCGGTGAAAAATTGGCCGTTCCAGAAAACGAAAAATTTGTATGGAGGGGTGCAGAAGGGGGGGAGAAATCGAAAATCTGGTTGACCCCCAGGAAGCGGCTCGCGGTGAGATGGAAACCCGCCGTAGTGACCGTCGGGATATCTCGCACCGTTTAGCGGACAGTGCCATCCCTTTCGTCAAAAGCGGCAATTTTGTATGGAGGGGGGGTGAATGGGGGGAGGTAGGGCAAGGAAAATGGTCCCTGCCGATGGACCTCGGGGAGAAACGGTTATCCGCCAAAGACACGATATCACTATTCCTTATGGTTTTGGAGCTACGGGGATTGGAAATTTCAAAAAAGTTGTATGGAGTGTAAAAAAAATGTATGGGCGGGACGGGGATGGGTCGCGATTCGGTAACCCCCGATGACGCTCTGTGACGTTCCGCATTCGGATCTCTTCTAGCTCTCGTACTTTCCGAGATCCCTTCGCCGACTTTTTACCAGGTCGAGGTGGCGAGGTCTTTGAATTAATTTCTCGACAACTTTATTCGTACTCCACGATGGGTCACTCGAATCTACTCCTACGTCACCCCTTCCCGGAGAAAAGTATGAATGCGTGATATGTCAGTGGTATTTCGGCTTTATAGTTTGTTAAAGCTTCCGCTCGTTGCCGCGGGCTGCAAGCAGCCCGCGGGGGGATAGCCCCTCGACCGGTTCTGGGGTGGTTTTGGGAATTGCTCTTCTAAATTGTTTAGGTGTGGTATTGGGTCTTTAGAATTGTTTTGGTAAGGATTTGGATATATGTTTTGTATTTCGTGACGTTTCGGGGGTGGGAGAAAGGGGGGAGGGAGGGGGGATGTTGTCCAATGGATTGTCCTCGTTGAGACCTTTCAAATGATACCCAACACGAGGGGTCTGCCTGCCACGGTTACCGACGGTCTACCGAGTAGACCACAACTGTCAAATTGTGAAATTTGGTCTATTGCAAAAAATCCGTCTCCCGGAGACCTCCCAAATGAGCACCAACACGGGGGGTCTGCGACGCACCGATCCCTAGATATTTCCGAAAAAGTCCAAAAATGCGAATTTCGAAATTTTGTCGCGACCAAAAAATTCGTCTCCCCGAGACGTCTCCTACGACCCCAAACACGACCCGGCCGCGTCGCGCCGTTTCCGAGTTACGGCAGGGGGGTTCGAGGGGGGTGTCAAAATTTTTACTTTTCCAGACCCCATGCCGCCGCTGCGGGCCGCTCGGCCGGCGCGCGCTCAATCCTCGGAGGGGGGGGGGGGGGGGGAGGGTCGCGCTGCGCGCTCCCCTGCCCCCCCGCCACCCCCCTCCTCGTCTTTCGCGCTCGCCGACCTCGTTGCCCTCCGCGACGGATCGACCGCCGTCTCTTCACAGGTGAAGGGACCCTCTTTGAGGTTTGGTTTCGTACGGAGGGGGAGGTGGAGGGGAGGGCCGGTGCGCCAAATCCGAATTCCGTCGGAGCCGTCGGAATCCATTCGCCGCGCACGTTCGAACGAGCCCAAACACGGGGTGTTTCGGTCGAACCGCTTGCGAGTTCCATTTAGGGTGGGCCGGAGGGGGAGGGGGGGTCCGGTGGGCGGGGTGACGGGTAAAAAGTTCAAACGGGACGTAATTCCGCTTCGCTCCGATGACCTTTGCCGCCGCTCCGGCCCTCGACGCCGGGGTCGCGAACTTCCTCGGAGGGGGGGGCCGGGGGGGAGGGTCGCGCTGCGCGCTCCCCTTCCCCCCCGCCTCCCCCCTCCTCGTCGTTCGCCCCCCCGGCGTCGAGACCCTCCGCGGCGGGTCGACCGCCGTCCTCTAGCGACGAAAGATCCCTAACAGAGTGTGATTTTGTATGGGGGGGGTCCGAAGGGGGCCCGATGGGGGGAGGGCGAGGGTCCCGGACGACGGATATCCGGGAGCCAATGTTATCCCCCAAAGTGACCGCCGCCATGACTCTCACCGTTTCGGAGCTGCGGGGATTTGAAGATCCGGACGGTTGTATGGAGCGTAAAAAAATCGTATGGGGGGGAGAGGGGGGGGTCGCGGTGTGGAGACCCCCGTTGACCCTCTATGACATTCCGCTAACCGGGTCCCTCTCAGGTTCATAGTTTCCGAGATCCCGTCGCCAACTTTTTACCAGGTCAACATCCTCGACATCTCGGATTTTCCTGGGGGGTTTTGGGGGATCCCCTCTCCGATCCGCTACAAGGGGGAATCCCCCGGTGACCCCTTCATATCAAAACAAAAATGTCAATGATAAGTGAGTGGTATTTGAGCTTTATAGTATATTAACTAGATTGTGCTCGTTGCCGCGGGCTGCAAGCAGCCCGCGGGGGGATAGCCCCTCGACCGGTTCTGGAGTGGTATTGGGTCTTTAGAATTGTTTTGGTAAAGTATTGGGTCTTTTGAATTGTTTTGGTAAGGAATTGGATATATGTTTTGTATTTCGTGCCGTTTCGGGGGTGGGCGGGGGGAGAGGGGGGGAGGGGGGGGGGGGGATGGTGTCAATGGATTGTCCTCGTCGAGACCTTTTAAATGATACCCAACACGGGGGGTCTGCCTGCCACGGTTATCGACGGTCTATTGAGTAGACCACAACTGTCAAATTGTGAAATTTGGTCTATTGCAAAAAATCCGTCTCCCCGAGACCTATCAAATGAGTACCAACACGGGGGGTCTGCGACGCACCGATCCCGAGATATTTTCAAAAAAGTCCAAAAATGCGAATTTTGAAATTTTGTCGCGACCAAAAAATTCCTCTTCCCGAGACGTCTCCTACGACCCCAAACACGACCCGGCTGCGTCGCGCCGTTTCCGAGTTACTACGGGGGGGGTTCGAGGGGGTGTCAAAATTTTCTCTTTTCGTCGCTCCGACATACCCCTTGCCGCCGCTGCGGGCCGCTCGGCCGGCAGCGCGCTCAATCCTCGGAGGGGGGGCCGGGGAGGGAGGGTCGCGCTGCGCGCTCCCCTGCCCCCCCGCCTCCCCCCTCCTCGTCTTTCGCGCTCGCCGGCCTCGTTGCCCTCCGCGACGGATCGACCGCCGTCTCTTCATAGGTGAAGGGACCCTCTGAGGTTTGGTTTCGTACGAAGGGGGAGGTGGAGGGGAGGTCGAGTGAGCTAAATCCAAATTCCGTCGGAGCCATCGGAATCCATCCGGCGAGCCCGTTCGAACGAGCCCAAACACGGGGTGTTTCGGTCGAACCGCTTGCGAGTTCCGATTGCGGGGGGGGGCGGAGGGGACGGGGGGTCCGGAGGGCGGTGACGAAGGGCGAAAAATTCAAAAGGGACGTAATTCCGCAACCCTCCGATGACGTTTGCCGCCGCTCCGGCCCTCGACGCCGGGGTCGCGAACTTCCTCGGAGGGGGAGCCGGGGGGGAGGGTCGCGCTGCGCGCTCCCCTGCCCCCCCGCCTCCCCCCTCCTCGTCGTTCGCCCCCCCGGCGTCGAGACCCTCCGCGGCGGGTCGACCGCCCTCCTCCAAAAACAAAAGATCCATAACAGAGTGTGATTTTGTATGGGGGGGGTCCGAAGGGGGCCAGATGGGGGGAGGGCGAGGGTCCTGGACGACGGATATCCGGGAGCCAATGTTATCCCCCAAAGTGACCGCCGCCATGACTCTCACCGTTTCGGAGCTGCGGGGATTCGAAGATCCGGACGGTTGTATGGAGCGTAAAAAAATCGTATGGGGGGGGAGAGGGGGGGGGTCGCGGTGTGGAGACCCCCGGTGACCCTCTATGACATTCCGCAAACCGGGTCCCTCTCAGGTTCATAGTTTCCGAGATCCCGTCGCCAACTTTTTACCAGGTCAACATCCTCGACATCTCGGATTTTCCTGGGGGGTTTTGGGGGATCCCCTCTCCGATCCGCTACAAGGGGGAATCCCCCGGTGACCCCTTCATATCAAAACAAAAATGTCAATGATAAGTGAGTGGTATTTGAGCTTTATAGTATATTAATTTTATGTTATATCTTTTATGTTATATCTTAATGGGCAAGGTGTCCATAACTCTAGCCCAGCGTTAAAATCGTCAAAATGCTAAGTCCTAAGACTTAAGTAAGTTCCTTTTATAAGGGCTAAAATCAATATTATTTTTCATGTTGTAAATAGATTGTTATATTGAAATACATAAATCGAATAATTTTTATTCGTATTGCACCTGGAAGTAATTTTCGTTGGAATCTAAAATAAATTAGAAGCACAAGTTATTTTGATATTATATTTTATATATACGTAGTTTTGTCGACTTGAAATATTTGTTTGCTCTGTGCAAAGTTCTCCACTGAAATTTAATACATTGTTGTAGAAATTGAACATTGAACTAGCGTATAGCCAGTTGAAGGTTGTGCAAACTTTAACTTGAGTGTCATTTACACCTACTTTTTAACTTGATCAAACAGCCAACTGTTATAACTTTTTACTAGCTGATAGGCTCCAGGGGTAACATTATCAATGTCTTATTGTCATTATTCAAACCTTTTATATTCAACTCTGTCACAACTAACTCCATATTTTATATTGTACTTATTAATTTGTACGCACTTCTGAGACCAAGTCAAACCAACCAAGTCAAGTTATCAGGTCGAACTCTAATGCTCAGAAATACCTTGCGATCCTCTCGATCATCATTAGACCAAGTGATTGTAATTTCTCATCCATATTTTGCCCTTAAGGGAAGAAAGGTGATGGAAAAAAGTTTGAGAGCAGAAAATAATTTTCAGATTCATTTTTTTTAATTCCACCTCGGAATTGGGAACTTATATGAGAGATAACTGCATCTTGAATAATTATATATGAGAATATCTTCAATATGATTACCGTTTCAAGGTAATCTTTCTTGTAACAGTATCCACATTCTTGTAACTTATGAAGAGGAGCTGTACAGGTTTCAGTTTTTATGGAAATTTTATTAGATAGACGCCTGCGCTCTGTTGGTGTGTGTTGGGTCCATAAAATTGTAGGTATGTATATATTTCTAGAAACAGAGGTTTCTATGACATTATACTAACAGCATGTTTTCAAGTGTAAAAAGTTATATTTAATATAACTAGCGCTTGCCCTCTGGTCAAAAAAATTTCCAAATTTTATTTATGGATAACATTCAAACCCGTCAATAACTGTTAAAAAAACAAACAAATGAGAAAAAGGTTTTAAAATGTTTTGTCTTCATCATAGATATACACTTTACCTACAGTACTTACCGCCCCTTCTCTCTGAATTTCTCTGAAGCCAGGTTATCGTTTTAAAGTAAAATTTAAAGCCATTCACCTACTTAATGGCTCATTTGTATTCAACGCTCGAAGTATCGGCGTAATGATTCTATCTTAAGTCTGAAGTTCGCTTTCGTTTCATTGAAAATTTCCTTATTTTCATTTTAAAGTGAAAGTAGAACACTGTAAATAGCAAAGGAAAATGGATTGACGACGGGATTTGTTTCTTAACTCTTAAGTAATGTTTTCCTTTTGTATGCTTAGTCATCATATTTATCTATATCTTTGTATTTCATTGCTGAACTTATCTATTTGACGCGTTGTTATCCTAAAGAATACTTAATGGTAAACTTTTGAAACCGTATCTAACCGAAGAATCCGTACTCGGCGGATATGCTCTCCTTCCTCTAGTGCCTTATCGTACTTTCCACGTAACCTTCGCGCTCCACATTACCTTACTATTTCATATTATCGCTTGGAAATGAAGTTATAAAATAGGTACTTACAGAAGATCACGGTAAAATAACTGCATGTGTGCTTTTGTGCTTCGGTTAGTGAGTAAGGGATGCTAGAGCCCATTGCCCTGTCCTCGTCCTTATCGCACGTCGACAAATTGGCAGCGCACCTTAGCACCTATGACGTTACTTGTGTTAAAAGGCGACGGTAGCCTCCTTCCATGAAATGGACCATCAGTCTGCATGCCGACCTTACATAAAAACGCAAAAAGATATTTATTGAAGTCATTCATTCTTGATTAAATTACTTAATGCCCTTGACCCGCGGTGCATCGTATCATGAGGGTTTATACAGGACATAGGATATACATTTCTACTGTTTATAGACATAAACTTAAATATTTACGATATTTCAAACAACAGTAACTATTTGCCGACAATACTTTTTAACGGGTAGGGTAGTTACACTTACTGGTATTTCTAATTTTATTTTTACACAATTAAACGTTAACACACGTTATATTATTGTTATAATTAGGTATATTAATAATACCTAATTATATGTAATAATGTACAGGAATTTCTGTGCACAATAAGTAATTAGACTCCTATAAGATATTAGAGAACATTTATTTTCGTTACTCTTTTGACCTAAATAAAGACCTAAATAAGAATATATTTAAACTTTCGTCTGAAAAATTAAAACCCTTTAAAATAAATTGTGCTTTTTTTCAAATAGCTATACGTGCAGAAAAGGCTGACGGTCCATTTTAGGCAGTGTCAGGTTACATAAATAATATAGGTGGGGTTAGTTACCGTCGCCTATAACACACGCAACGTCAGCTGCTGCAAGTACGCTGTCGACTTCAGTAGGATTTTGTCTTCCTTTAAATTTCAGTCTGTGGTCTTCTACTCTTATGCCCTGTCTTAGTTGTGTGCCTAATTGAAGCTAGACGGTCTATCTAAGAGCCTTTGACGCTAATCTCGGGAGACTCTTTAACAATCGAAGCTTTTCGTTACAAAATATTCTTTCTATTTAAATCTTTTAAACATCGATGCTTTTAAGACTTCTCTTAACTAAATGTGCAATAGTACAATGCAATAGTGTTGAAATTGATTATATTTATTTATATTGATTTATCGAGATTATCCCATTTATGTAATAATTCCAATTTTCCCAATCTTGTAGATATCTTGTAGATCGTTATCTAGTTATATTTAGGTACCTACTTACTTATATAAATATTTGTACATGTGTGGATCTGGCGTTCAATAGGTACGAGAGAAGTTCTTTTATAGACATAGGCACGTGTGCAATGCAGTTTGTGTTATATGAGAATGTTGGAGCAGTGTTTTACTGTTTATGGTAACGCAATAACGCCTATGGTTGCATTTTGCTCATGTGTCCTACTTTTTATTTTATTTCATTCGATTGCTATATAAATACATACTATATGTTCTATAATTATCTGTGATTATAATATACATTAAATGTATTATGAATTAATAATGAAAAGCGTTCTATTGTAGTAATTATTTTATCTATGTTATGTTATAATACACAATGAAGTCGCTGTCCGCCCTGTTGGAACATATCAAAATAAATCTGACTCACCTTAACAAATAGATTGAGAGTCTTTCTCCTTCACACATATAAACATTCAGTTTATTACAATAGCTCTTTGTTTCATACAAGAGCCTCATATATTTGACTTTGTGTTTTAGCGTCAGTTCTGTCTGTTTTAACTGCCCCCCTTAGTAGTAAATATGTACGAACACACCTTTTTGCTAAACCAAAATCGCGATTAATTAAATAATATCATTTACTACTAATTAAATCTTTCATTTGATGCCCATTACCCAATACCGCCTCTGTCTGCTTCTTCGATAACTTCTTTTAAACCACCTACCTGATTTTGATACTGTTTTCACTAATGGTATTACCGAAAAAATAAGAATACTGATTCGACATTCTTTCGATCGCGATTTCCGTCGTTTCGACCAACGGTAACCACCGGTAGCGTTGGCCTTGCCCGGCTTCCAGTGGCCTTTTAAGTGTTTTTTAATATTTACATGTTTTATTACGTTTGTATTTTATTTAAATAAAATGGAAACGAGCTTTGGGAAAATGGATGGGGCAGTTTATGTGTTTGTGCGTTTGGTGTCATAGAATACTTTTATCCTGGAAAATGTTAGGTTCCCGAGGGATCGTCTAGAAATATAAGAAATGGCGTCTCTGTCGCCGTGGTGGCGCCACGAACGTCATAACGATGAAGTTGTCTGGCGTTAATATTAATCATATTGTGTTTTGTGTTTTGTGGTCAATTCTCAGTTCTTCGGTTATCGCGAAACTACTGGTATGCCGATCTGCTGTACAATTTGTAAATTGCACCTACCTACACACAAAAGCAAACTGTGAGCGATTATTAATGTGTATAACTTAATATTAAATATAACTTAACTGAGGATTCACTGAGGCAAATGACATTTACTATAGAACTCGCTGGCGGCGGAGACAATTCAACAGGCCTAGAAATGGTGTTTTTATGTTTTTACCATTAGAACATTACACAAAATATTTTTTTTTATTAATACAATTTTTTAATATGATATTAACTTATTAATAGGTACAGGATTCATATGCGTGCAATAAGCCGTTTTCGAGAGAATTTTCAATAAAAGTCAAATTCTTCTTGTGTTCTAACTTTTTTTGTGGAGTTTCTATTACTTTAACGAAAATTCTAATTAATACAATTGGTTCTTCACATGTTTAAGTATAATATATATTTTTTTCAAAGCAATTGTCTTGTCTATTTCTTGTAACATCTTCATTAAACAATGGATATTTTTAGTATTTAGCGTTTGTCTCCCCCTTAAGTTTGTACTTACGTTTATTTTTTATTCTAAGTTATTCTGTTTTGACTTAGTGTCAACGACCCAGTGACCTCATGCTACTTGACTTCTTACTTTATTCATTTTTGTGAAACAAAACATACGTTAAAACATTAAGTTGTACGAACGTAAACCATGCAATAATTTTAGTGCTCCATTACGGTTCCGTTCGTTGAATTAATTACACGGAGACGATGCGATGTACTGAACTCTGCGAACGCAATTTATACCCCGAACAGGATTTAACGTGACGTTTAACGTTAAAGACGAAGATACACACTTATTAAGGGGGTACTGCACAAAATTTTGGAAATTTACTCATTTTTAAGTGACTAGTACTATGCGCTGAATTAGTTAAATACATTAAAGTAACTTTTGTAGGTTTATAGGTTAGCCTGATCCTTGCACAAGGTCACCGCCTTGTTGAAATTTGAAACAAATACATTTAAATTTAATAAAAAATACATAAACGGAACGACTTCTAAAAATTTATTTCTTCGAATACTTCTTAAATTTTACGCATGAAGCACTAATTCTCACATGAAAATGTTTGTATTGATATTCCGCAGATCCCCCCCTTCTTAATATTCATTATAAAATTATAAATATGAAAATATTAAGACTTTTCAATATTTAACCCAAACGCCTGATGGTTTTCCAAACAAAAAACATTGCTCTAATAAAATCACTAGGCGTACTTATTTGTCGTATGACATGACTTCATGAGGTCAATGTCAAGTCAGCTGTGTTATAAATTTTGTATTTACATTTTACACATGTTTAAGTGTTTTTTGGAAGTGAAGGATGGGTAACCAGAAAAAGAATCATTATCTAAGTGACTAAATAAAAAAATTATCCTAAGAATGCTGCTATAATGTGGTAAGTAGACTTCTATTTGGAAGTATTTTTATGGGAGAACGCAATTGTCTGTTTTTTTTCTAATTTGCATACTTTAATATGGCTAAATTAATCATGTCATTGGTTTCACTTTCAGGCAAATAAGAAAATCTGGACATGCAAAATAAAATATTGCAGTTGAGTCGAATTCCGTACAGAGTAGTGCGAACGCAGAACATGCAAATGCATACAGGTAAATACCTACCTATCTATTTAATGTCTCAAACAGAGGTGTATACAACAGGCTTGTTTCCACTGAGAATAAATCGGATGGCTTAGAGTTTCTAATGATTAACCATAATAATTAGTAAACAAAAAACAACTTTTCTATTAAAATAATAAAAGATTAATAATATTTTTGGAAAATAAAATCGACAAAATGAGGCCTTTAATTATGTGACATTAAACACCAATCAGAGAAGCGCATGGAAGCGTGACGTCACACCTCGCGAAACACCACGTTGTGGCTGTCATTTTCTTATAAAGTGAACAGGTTATTTCGAGTTTTCAGCAATTATTGTTAAATTAATACAGTTCGTTTTTAGTTTAATCTTGAAAGACAGGTATAATTCGCCATGGAATCAGGATTTAACAAAACAAACAGCAGTATATTGCCCAAAATTGACGCCGTTATGCTTGGACAATTTTTTGCAGTGAACACCGACTATTGTTCATCGGAATTCCGCAATGGTAAAACTTCTATCTAAGTATTATGTGAAGAACAAACAAAGTCTTACTTAATTAGCAGTTACCAGTCAGAGATTGGCATTTACCTACTGTGGAATCAGCCGTCTCAAGATCGCCGGTTTTTCTTGCCCTTGACCAAAACTGGACAGAATTTTCATTTACCCATATACTAGGTACAACTGATATGAACTGAGCCAAACCCTCATTGGTGAGCGCCATGGAAAATGGTATTTTATATAAAAATTTGAGAACCGGTGGAAACAAAAAATGTGTTCCACCATTTTGTTAAATCGGTAAAATCTTCTGCTTACACGTCCACACTTGTCGACACAATCTTATAACTTTTGTGACTAGAATGCTTTTACAACCTAAAATTTTTAAAACATTTAAAGATTTACTTTTTGAAAGTATTCTTACTTTAAAGTTTGTTCTAAATAAAAAAAAAGTATTTTCAATATAAAATATGTTGAAATATTGGGCTGAGAAGCCAAGAAAATGTAAAAAAATTGTTTGTTTATATCTGTATATATTCAACTTCACCTGTTAAATTACAATTAAATGGTGGCGCGTTGGTAAATTTCAAGCTATTTTACCAAATCACACGATGAATTTCTTTTGCCACTGATATCAGGACAATAAATATATAAAAATACAATTAATACGATAGTAAAAACTTAACTTGACAATATTAATAAATGGTGATTACGTTTATTTCCTAAATTGACATTGACTCAAAACCGCCGACTTTGAGGTAAGCGAATACAAAGTTTTATTTTTTTTATTTTTTTTTATTAAAGATGAGTTTGCTCTTGACCAGCATCTATCCATGTAGGAAGGATGAGGCCGATGATGGAGCGAGCTCACCCAGAAGATGCCCCAGAAGATTCACTCGAACCTTGAAAAGATTTGGGTTATATGAGCTCGGAAATACAGACGCCGGCAGGGAGTTCCAATCCTTAGCAGTGCGCATCACAAAAGATGTTTTAAAGCGCTTGGTCCGAATTAGAGGGATTTCGACAAGGTGAGGATGGTAACCAGCCGTACGTCTGTATGTCCGATAGAAGAAAGGGGCAGTATGATCTCATGCAGCTCTCGAGCACACTCTTCGAAGTACATCTTATAGAATACACAGGCAACTTTGCGTCTATGTGCTAGGCTCTGCAGCTTAGTTCTTATTAGTGTATCATCGCCAATGGGCCTCCTAGCTCTGCGATCCACCGAGTCGAGTGCGGCAAGTTGGTATTTTGATGGGCCATCCCAAAGGTGACAGCAATACTCCATGCAAGATCGGACTTGTGCCTTGTATAAAGAGAGGAGCTGTCCAAGTGTGAAGCATCGCTTCACTCTATTTGGGATGCCCAACTTTTTGGCCGCTGTTTGGGCTTTGGACTCGATAGAATTACCGAAGTTGAGATTTGAGCACAACTTCATACCAAGAAGCTCAAGATCATTGGCCACAGGTACGGATGCACCTCGGAAAGTTAGAGCCAAGTCGAAAGGGCTCCAATTTGCAGAGACCAAATACGCTTGCGTTTTGGTGGCGTTAAAATCAGCCAGATTCTTGTCACCCCATTGGCATACCAGATTTAAGGTTCAGTTAATTCGCTCAACCATTGCCTCCCTCTCAGAACGAATCCTGGACAAATATCTCTCTATGACCGTATTGTCATCTGCGTATACAACTACTCCTGGAAGAAGTAAGTCATTAATATGAAGCAGGAAAAGAGTTGCAGAGAGAACAGATCCCTGAGGAATACCGGCATCAATTGCCATGAGGTCCTAGAAGCAGCCATCAATGACTACTCGAATTGACCGTTCATTCAGGAAATCAGAAATCCAGCTACAAAGAGACCGGAGGGGATGCCGTATGTAGGAAGCTTGCCAAGTAAACGTGCATGCCAAACCCTCTCAAAGACCTTCGATATGTCGAGTGACACAGCGAGAGCCTCGCCATGTTTCTCCAGTATTGCGTGACATATACAAGAAGACCTCCGGTTGAACGTCCCTGGCGAAATCCATATTGGCGATCACTGAGCAGGTCGTTAACTTCAAGATATGTCAGCAGCTTACTATTCAGTACTCTCTCCATAACCTTACAGAGTACAGAAGTGATGGCGATTGGTCGATAATTACAGGGGTTGGCACGGTTACCCTTTTTAGGCACTGGTTGAACATTGGCAAGCTTCCAAAATGCCGGCACGGTATTCGTCCTGAGAGAGAGATGGTGCAAGCGTGTAAGTACAGGAGACAATTCAGGACCACATTCCTTCAGGACCCTTGCAGGTATGCCATCAGGTCCACTAGCTTTGTTCACGTCAAGACTCCGTAGTGCTCTTCGAATCTCTTTGTTGTGAATCTAGATCTCTGGCATTGAAGATTCACAACGAGGTATTGATAGTGGCTGTTGAGAGCTGTAATAACCTTAACTTCATCAATTTGTTATTGTTTATTGTTTGGAACGTATATGAATAATTTGTTTGGCGTTTTTATCGTTGAACTTTTATATTGGGGCACTATACAGTATTTATAATACGAGGAATTCATTATTTATTAAAAAACACAATTGACTGTCATAAACAAACACGGCTGTTTCGCGAGGTGTGACGTCATTCAAGACGCCATGACAGTCTTGGCCTTTTTCGCGGTCAATTTCAAGTTCATTTCTAAAAACTCAAAATACTAATGTAAAAGACCTATTTTTCTTAAAATAATATATTTTTGGGGTGAAATAGATGCTAAGCCATAGTTTTAAACTAATTTCCAAATTTTGTCAATTAGGCTATTATCCGGTAACATTGCATATGTTAGTTTGTAATAGGAATATATATTTTTTCAGCAAAATATTTATTTGGTCAGCAACTTTTTTTGGACGACCTAGTCTAGTACTTGGTCACCAAATAGGTTTCTTAGCTAATCAAACATTTATTGGTTAGGTTAGATTAGGTTTTTTGCTTTTGATAACAGCCGTTTATAACGAAACTGTAAACTGAAACCGCGCAGTAAATTTGTAAAACTGTTCATTGATAGGCCCAAGTACTGAACAGTGCATGTTCGTAGACAATTTCGGAACGAAGAGGTTATAAACTATCAACTTTTAAGCGTTTTATTTTAAATTCAATGTTCCTTTCATAATATTCGTCAGTTATGTTTATTATAAACTAACGGTGTTTACAATTTGCTCTCTGTCGTTTTTAGTGTTTAATTTTATTTCAGGCTACCAATAGCAGAAATTCAAACATCCTCGGATAATCAAGACAGTGGAAAAATTCAATACGTAAATATTTCATACGAAAAAAGACTGGATAGAAAAATGGCAATTAAGGAGCCTGATTATATATTGAAAGCACTCGAAAGATAAGGTCAAAAATAAACGACAATTAACAAATAACGATAATACCACGACAACCAAACATAACAAATTTAATAATAAAAACTTTTTATTATTTTTTGCAGTTTTTCATTTCTTCTTTCATACTTTATTTATTCTTTTCCAGATATGCAGGTAAGTATACATAGGTAAAATTATGTATAAGAAATGAACAAAACATAGTGATCAGCTGAATATTACGTTATATTATAATAATAACTAATTATTATTTACATATATTACATTCTATTATCATTTATTACATTAATTTTTCCTAAAGAAAAATTAGTAAAAATATGTTTTACTCTGTGTTGAGCCTAATCTGTAAAGTTATTTTTGTGTGCGTTCCGTCACCGCTACTCCAACTCGAAGATTTTCGATCGCGCTGCACGCTCTTAAGCGGTGGCAAAATTACCGTCTTACCTAATTTTGCGTTAATTGGTACAGAGACATAAATTTTTTTAGAACTATGTTTTATTGAAAATTATTTCTAATAATTTTTCTATTAGACCAATTAAACTAGAACATTATAAACTGCATTTCGTATTACAATCTACATTGTTTAGATCTTTTTGTTACAGTTTAATGATTTTATTTTACCTGTCTGTCCCTATAAATCTATTTAATCCTTTACAATTGACAAGCGAATGCAAATCTTAATTTGCCCCCAATAAATCGAAAAGGTAGGCCCATTAATATTCACCCCATGTTTTAGTTGCACGATGATGTTTTATTATAGAAACTAAAGGATTAATCGTTGTTGACTACGATAAATTTTGATGTTAGTTTTTTCGCCACCTTTCAAATTACACTTAAAATTACAACTTCAATCACTGGCCAGTTTATGAAACTTAGTATTGCGTTAATATTTAAAAAAGTTGAGGTGGTGTTAAAATGTTTTAAAATTGTTTAGTAAGTCCAAACGTGATTAAACCCAATTGACTTCAAAGCGGTGTTATAACTAAACATATTGTTTTAGTGAAAATTGTGTATTTTTATCTGTATTTATCATAAGTTGAAATAAATAATGAAATTCTTGATATACACCTAATTTGAATATGATGTGAAAGTAATTGATGAGAAAACGCATGTGATGCCATAATTGGATACAAAATCTTTTATAGCAAATGAATCACTCAAGATGTTGCTAAAGCGAATACTTTACTAAATCCAAATAGTCTCCTTCGAACGGGGTTTGGAAGCTAAACCAATACGATTATTACAATTAAATTGTTTTCTGTGCACGAGTACGACTGTACTTATTTCCGGATTTCGATGTGACCTTTTCCTTTGACCGTTATTGTCCGGGTCCCCATTAGTTCTGTGTTTGTAAGGCCCCTTTGCTAGGAAAATAAACGTAATTTCATTTTAGGGAAGCCGTTTCCGACCTCCACATTTAGTTAAGGATTTAGTGGTGTTTCCTACAGTCAGGATGACGCGGCCTTGTTGCTGCGAGCTTCCCGGGATACGGTTAGATTTATTGGTGGTACAATAACAATCTTTAATGCGTGATTTATTGACGCCTCGTGCGAAAGGATTTATTGTTACATGACAACAAATGTTGCTAAGAAAATCATTAGTTTTATTTTCCTTATTTACTCAGATTCTTCTCGCTATTAGCTTGTATTAATCCGAAGACACAATGAAAGACGCAACAGTGAATGCAGGTTGCACCTATTCCTACACTTTGATGGTCATATCTCACCATTAGCTAACTCATATTCAGTTATTCATTTGAAAAAATATTTGCTCTTGGAATTAGAAATTGTGTGTTGGCTTGCAAGTAGAGTCTGCTAATGATTTGCTGCATCTGTTTGAGTCCGCATCTGACGCAGATGTGGGACATTATTGTTTTCACGTGTACACGTATTGCGTCAGAATCTTTGTACCTTTATTACTTATCGAATACATAGTTTGACGAGCCCGTTGGATGAGTGGTTAGGGTGCTTGCCTTAACGCCCTGTTCTAGGGTTCGCAGGTTCGATTCCCGGCAGAGTCAATTATTAAAAATGAACTTTTCAAATTTGGCTCTAGTTTGGATCTGGAAAGTAATGGCAGGGCACACTGCGTTTCGAAGTCGTTTGGGCAGCCCGTCTGGCGACAGTAACCACCTTACGGAAGACCACCGTGAAATAACAGCGTGTGTGCTGTTGTGTTTTGGGTGAAGGGATGCCAGAACCTATTTTCTTATACAATCCCTTATCCTTAATCTTACTATAGTTTTATACTTGCTTTATTTATAAAGTTATTTAATAAAGTGGATCTAAACACTCGGTGAAAAAACTGAAAATGATGTAACGCGCGTTAAAAAGCGCGTACTCGGTATAGCGCATAACTTTTTTGTTTATAAACTGATTGGAAACAAACAAACACTAAATGTTACGGGAAGCTTGCTACAATACATCAGTTAAAACCGCATTCACATCGGTTAAGCAGTTTCTGAGATTAGCGGGCACAAATGCACAGACAAGCAGATAAACAGTCAAAAATTCTAAAAACTATTTTTTGACCTCGGTAACAGACGTACAAGGTGTAAAAATAAAAAATAAAAAAAATTGTGGTACAGACACGGCTCGTTTACAATTTTATTATATGTATAGATATATAGATTGAACCGTACCGTTCGTACATGGTTTGTCAGTTTCATGCGTTGTTATCATACTCTTGTTCGTCGTATACCTACTTATTAATCGAAAGTTGATCAAGTTATCAAATTTACTATTTTTCCTTAATACCAAAATAGGTATCTCAATTAAATAAACTGGGGATATTGAAATCCGGCTTTTAAACATCCGGATATACATCGTTACTTTCTTTGAGAACTATTTAATTACTAAATTTAAACAATTACTAAATAATCCTCCATTGTAACGCCATCCTTTTCCATCTCTTATCATTTTGACGGAGTTTTAAAGAATCCTGACAATTCATACCTAGAATTTTAAACTATGGTGTAACGCTATTTCCGCGTCCGGATTTTTATTAAATTTTTCAAAGAAACCATTTCCTGCGTAATGGTACACAAACCACAGGAGACACAGATGAGTAAAATTCATCTAGGTAAAGATTTTGACTTTTTAAAGCTATTCACTCTTTACTTCTTGTAAGTAAACAAGCCTCATTAAGCGTTTTAAAAAAAATTGTAGTTTACGAGCCATTAGTAAAAATCATATAACTAAACAAATCACAAAACTATAAAATAAAGTAAAACAGAAGTTTTTTTGTGTGTACTTAGTAATGTTAACCTTAAAGTGGTTGCGATGCATTACGTTCATCTTTCCTCATCAACTTGAGAGCTCGCTGGCTTCGGGCAAGACTTCGTTTCGGTCGCCCATTTTGATTTCAGTTGTTCTATTATCTTATATATTTTCATCCATACAACTTTTGAGCCATTAAAGCGTACTTATTGAAATTCATATGATTTTTGTTAATACAAAAATCATATGAACAGGTTGGCTGATTTTTCCACTTGACGGTAAGTGGCTACTGACGCTTATTAAAATATAAGCGACGCTATAAGAGTTACAAGTGCGCTGTCAACCTTTTAAAATAAAGTAGGTATTTATTTGTGGAATAGGCTCTGGTATACAAATACTACAGCATATATTGCTGTTATTTCTCAGTGGTTTTGTGTAAGGGGCAGTTATTGTCGCTAAACGCACTGTGAAACTTCTGGCTGTTGAACGCAGTACGCTCTACAATCACTACTGTTATTATTTTGTATAGAACTGCAAAATTATAACTGATTACCTATTAATTCGAAGACAATTTGTTTTTATCTTAGAAATCACTTCTTTTGACAATATTTTAAGACGCGCCATAATAACTTGGCCACTTTTTACGTTCACCTATGTTTTTGAGTGTTCATACTTTACGGTTTTTTTCTACTAGGTTTACAAGAGACTCGCTCCCGGCTTTCACGGATGCATTGTTTTTGTGAATTATATACACAAATCTTCCTCGTTTATCGCTTAATAAAAACCTTATCAAAATCCATATATGGTGGTTTAGATGAAGTAAGCTGAGAAGCAGAGGGAAGCGGACAGTGACTCTATTTTATAATATGCACTTATAGATATACTTACATGATCTTAATGATGCTATTACTGGCTAGATGCGCTATAAAAGCTTTCTTGAATACGTTGCCTATATTTTGTACCGTTTCGCAAAAAAAACCTGTTTTCAGGCCATTAGTAATATCATGGTAATATCCAAAGGATATTTATGATTATTACAGTGATCGCGCCCACTGGCTTTAGTATTATTACTAATAGCTACTAAACAAAAAAAAAAAAGTAGCAATTGGTTCACAAATAAATAAATTTTTCGATATTTCAGTTCAGTTTTAATTCAATTTTTAATATTTAATTTAATTTAATGTTAATTGTTTCTAAATTAATAACGAAGTAACATTATCTTATTACGTGTAAAGATTAAAAATAAAAATAAAAATAACTTTCACTGAAGTGATCCCTCGTAAAAGCGGCACAGTAGTGCATCCAACCGTTGACGTATATTCGCCTTACATTAGTATATTATTTACTTTGTTATTTTTATATCTTATATTTTATTTATTAAAGATTAAAGAAGTAAATAAATAAATACTTGCACTTGACGTGGTGATTAGCTAACTGTCGGATACTATTATTTTTTTTAAATATAGAAAATGGACTTGATACCATTATTTATTTGCTGCTAGATATTCTAAATAATGTCTATAGATTATGTCCATATACTCAAGTCGGTAATTTCTTATTTTTTTAAATTAAAAAGTGTCAAGCGGAGTATTTTTAATTTATTCATTTACCAAGAAAGTATCTATAATGAATAATCACAGCACCATCTCTTAGATGGGTTACTCTTAAAATTTCTTAAAGAGTTTCAGCACTAGAACTAACAGTGTTTTTTTTAAATCTACTACTATTCACACTATTCAGTATCGATGTCTGGGATAGATAAAAATGTATGTTTATTACACATTTATGTTTGTAAAAAAAGGCTATGTAGAAGTCACGTAGAAATAAAAGTTTACAAAAAACTGGTATCCATATAATCTATATATGGATACCAGTCCACTCCAACTCTCACTCTCAATCCTACTCAACTCCACTCATATTTTTCATATCGGGCTCTTTATATAAAAATCGATTCTTAAGGAGTAAACTCAAAAAACAAACCATGCCTCCGCATCATTAGTAATATTAGTATCTGCACAATTAGTATCTGTTTAATACAGTATACTATATGCAACAGCAACAGTACATAAAATTAATTTAATAACCATCTTTTAGGGAATAATTTTACATCTAGCAACACTGGAAGTTACCCATTAGCACTATTCTGTCTCGTTCCGACACTGATTTTCTCCCACTGCATTAGAGCGAGATCAATAAATTATTTTCTTTGCGGTTGATTGTTGTTTTCAGAACTCCGTCTTAAAATTAATTAATCATGTTATAAATGTGAAATTTATTTATTTCAATTAATTCGTAACAACTTACAGGGTAATTTGAGTATTTTTAGTTACTTATTTTGTATTTATTTACGAACATTAAATGAATTTAATATACACAAAGCGTTTAAATTATTCAAAGCTGTCAGTAAATTCAAAAGTCGTACTGCACATTTGAAGCATACTAATATTTAGGATACCTACATGGGCATCAACGTGCGGATAATTAGCTAAAAAAGAAAGCCAATTTTCACATGAGGTAATCACAGATAACAAAAAATCAATAAGCATTACAATGATCGAAAGCGACGTTTATTATTGTTAGTATTATGAAGAGCAATGTCTTCTTGATTCTCTCTATTGTTAAGAGTGCTATTAAGATTGTATAATAAACTATTGCATACTTATTAAGAGTGTAACAATGTGTAACCTGATAAGTTTGTATATCCGTTCTTGTCTATTGTAAAACCACAAAAACACATTTGTTTTAATATTTTAAATATTTTTTATGACGTTAGAATTACCTACTTATTACTTTTGCTTACATAAAAGTATGTACTACTAAATACTGAACTAGAACCGTATAAAAACCTTACCTGTAGGTAAGGTTTTCCGCGTCCCTTTTTGAATCGCGTCTAAGGCGTTGAATTTCTTTTTTTTATTAATTTTTAGATGATCCTTCCCAAACCATAATTTTTTTACTGAATGAAAGTTAAGACAGAACATTAACATACTAACACATACGCCTATTTACATGATAAATTTAAAAGTTTTCAGATGACGTAGACTCGCTACCTACCACGTGCTATAATTGCCATAATTATAGCTATAATTGAACAGTTACCCTCGTTCAGTTCTACAGTTAGCAGAATTTTTTTTTTTTAGTTTCTAAAACGAAACAAAAGAACAACCACTTGATTATTCATTTACCATGCAATCACTTATGTTATACTGTTGCTCGTTCTATATAAAAATCGTCTATAAAGCACTCGTTTTTCCATTTTTATCTTATTACACCCAAATAAATTGCATCATCCGTCACTGTCCAATATAATTCGACTGAAACTGTCAATATGACACCACGATGACTACAGGAAAATTGATGTACAGTACGCAAAATGCCGCCGGCAACATGTCGTTCTACTATACTCTCGCAATTTTTAAACTGGTTTTCATCTTTAATCTCCAGGAGATATGGTTTATATTAGTGTAGACCGAGACTGATTTAGTTTCGTCGCGTGTCATGCTGCACTACGCTGCAAGTCCTTACAGGATTAGTTCCCGGATTGCATTAGATGACATTGATGTAGTATTTTGTCTGAAAATCGATGTCATCCATCTTACTGTTGATGTGTAATAAATGAGTTTGGCTTGAATTTCTTAATTGAAGTTGGAATATAGCGAGTTCACCTGGAAATGAAATAAATTTGTCATAAACAAAAAATAAGTTATGATAGAGAAGACTGGGTGGTGGCCCACTCTCTCTGAATGAGATCGATCCATCTCCTTCAACATATCTGCTTATGGTCCTAGGGACTGATTGCAAAAACAAAAAGAAAAGTTAGGATAGCGAAGAGAAAATAAGTTAAACTGATGAATATTATACTTTTGAAATAGTAACATTCTCTTAATTCTAAGATTTTTGATGTAAAGGTCCTCAGAAGGCTACCATCGCTTATTATCACAAGCAACATAACAAGGGCTGCAAGCGCGCTGATTACCTTAGTAGGATTGAAGATAAGGAATAGGAAAAAGGGCTCTTCGCTTAATCTCTCATCGAAACACAACGAGCACACATGCTGTTATTTCACGGCGATCTTCTGTAAGGGGGTGGTTACAGCCGCCCCGCCCCGGTTAACTACCGCCAGACTAGGTTGTATGAGTTAGAAACTCAAGTGCTCTACCACTACTGGCTAGACCCAGACCAGAGCCAATCTTGAAAAGTTTATTTCCAAAGTTTATCCTGTCGGGAATCGAATCCGGGACCGCTGGGTCAGGAGCATTAAGGCATCTTGACTACTCGCTCAGTGTGTCGTCAAATTATTTAAAAAGTTTTGAATTCGCTACAGAAGAAAGCACTGAAATTCACTATATTCTGTGCACGGTCGCTTTAGTTAGAGCAATTTGTCGATATGTTTGTGTTTATATTATCAAAGGTTTTATATAGGTTTATATTTATAATATTTTCGTAATAAAGAAAACAAACACGTTTGTGCTGTTCAGTTAACTTTATTAGAATGACTCGAGTGAGAGATAATATATTATAAACAATCAAATAATTGTTTATGTTTTAATATGTATTTTCGTACAGTTCCAACAGTAAATAAAAACTTAGCCTGTGTTAATGTCAAGGCAAACATTAACAAATTTCCATCTACTTTGCAAGCGGCGTTGGACATATAAATGTAGACCAGATTTAATGTAAACACGTATACCTACTCCCTCGAAACGTATCAAGTGAACTTGTGGCGCTGACTTGCTAACTGCTGCTTTAAATTAGTTCATATTAGTGCCGAAGATAGATATTATTACCTTTAACAAGTTTCAACATATTAGATACGAAGTTTCATTTTAAGTTTAGGGTGGATAATGTTTGTTCACCGTCGACGCCACTCACTCAAAATTGCTAAAGTTCACTAACCGCACGTAAATTAATTACTAACTGATGACTCCCCCTCAGAACAGTTTGATTACAAATTTGGTTGTTAACACTGGATGGAGGAGACTCACTCCAATACTAATAATTCTCTTATATATTTTGTATTAATATCAATATATTGTTAGATGTGCTGCAAATGCTGGAGATGCGATTTTTGGACTTCGAGAGATTTTTTTTAATTATCGTTAAAGCAACAGACACTTCGTCAGTATTATTTGCGGCCCTTGATATATTTATTATTAGTGCGAAATGTAACAGTTTTCTCTACCGAAACTAGCTTTTACGAGAAAGGGATGGCTAGGGTTGTAAGGTTTATTGACTAGCAGTTAATTTACACACGATGAGTAGAACATTTTGTACATTATTATGTTTTGTTATAGACAAAACTTACCTATGATATACATATCTATAACATAGTCTTCCTAAATATATTTGAAGAAATTATCTCATACATTTACAGATTATTCAAATTGAACATTAAGTGTATAAATTTATTTACAGACCGAGGAATTCTAAAGTATTCTATGTTATTAATAGGTTGTTTACATTACTCAGATTACATAAAGATTACAGAAAAATCAGATCATAGTTAATAGAAATTGATAGACAGAGAAAATCAAAATCACTCAATAATTTCGAATCATTGCTTTCGACGCGATAGATTTCACTATATTGTCTGCGAATCGGAAGAAACGTTTCCGGATGACCCATCACCATAGGCCGAGTGTTCAGATCCAGTTTTATATCCAAATCCATCTAAATATGGGAAGGGAGTGAATGGGACAGTCAGGAATAACATGGAGCATAGTGTCTTCTGTTGTACACGGACAAGTCGGGTCATCCACCAAAGAAACCGGTAAAGATAAGATCTTAAGTTTGTTACCATTCCTCCTAGATTTCGAATAATTTTATAGACGTCAACGACCTTGGAGAAGAAAAAAGCTTCCGTGTTCGCTGCAGCCTCCATTCCGGCGTAGCGTTTCTGCCAAATATTAATCGTGCCTTGGATTCTATCGTCGCGGAGTCTTTTCACTATCAAGCGCGACTTCCTTCGCTAATTCATCAGCAGGCTCATTTCCCTTAAATCCGATGTGTTTTTTAATCTAAAATAATTTGATATTACGTCTCTGTACTTTTAACTCTTCTATAAACCTTCTTATATCGATTCAGGGATGTACCCGAATAAATAGCATCTACAGTTGATCTGGAATCTTCTTTTTTACTATTATTTAGTTCGGCCTGACAGATCGAATAATAGTTGGCTAGATTGAGCGTATTTCGTTTTCTTCTTTCTTTGCTGAGACCGCAGCACCCATTTTCCCTTGAATGTACTTCCATCTGTAAATAGTTGTTCAATAGGGCTAAATGTTCTTTTTTTTTCATTTATCTCGTAATTAGGAACTTCTACAGTAGCAGGATGACTCAAATCAATAAAATTACCTTTCCTTTGAAGTATTAACGTATTCCGAGAGTATTAACGTACTCAATGATATTTTAAGTGTTGTCTTGTTAACCATAACAATAATATTATCAGATTCCACTTTTCAATCAATTTTTCAAGATTATCATTTTTTTATGTATGTTTTTGTTTTCAGTTATGTTTTTCATCACACGAAGAACAATAAAGATATATTTTTAAGTAGTGTAAAACGGAAATTTTGATATAAATTGATTTTGATAAAATATACTTAGGTATGTCAAATGGTGCACAGGAAATATACAACTGTAATGCACGAAAGGAAATATGAAATATGTATATAGTGCTTATCTTTATAAAGCAAGGCCGCAAACGAGCAGATAAGTTAGTACGTATTATGCATCGAAATATAATTTAACGTTCTGTACTATGTTAGCCATAATTATTATAAGTAAATGAATGCCAATTACTAAACAGAGGAACATTTTCTTTAATGATGACATTGTATTCCGATTAAGCGTCTTCTGAGAGATTTCTCGTCTAACGTTATTTTTTTTACAAGACTAAAGTTGTAAATCGATTTTACTATTATGTGGTTCTCTAGCCTTCATACGAATGACTCACGATTCTGTACACTGTAGTATCGTATGACGTAAGCTATAGGTATTTTGCTGGGTCGTTACTAATATTTACATATTCTTGTAAATTGTAAATAATTTATGAAGCAAAATTCATCAATATTATATTTATCTTAATTCTTTCGCAAATTCGATTCTGGCTTCGTAAGATGCCGAGGGCCTAGTCGTTGTGATACCTATTGTAAGAAGATATTAAGGGTTATAGTAGGGATCGCGGAACTATATTGAATCGAAGAGTACGGGTTATTCGGCAGTTCAGTGTTATTCACCCTCTGCATTGCGAAAATTTGTCTTGATCCTCAGATGCTTGCTGTTATCATGAATATTTGCTTGTTTATTATTTTCTGTATGAAGTTATATTTGAAGGAATTTAAAACTGATCTTAGTAGGTAAGTAATTTATTTTTTCCTTGAATTGACTCAAAAATTACTAAAATAAATGAAACCAATAAAATTGAATACTTAGGTACATCAAAACAAATTTGCATAATTATGAATAATGCTTCTCTTTGTTAACTAACGTGTATGAAGGTAATTAAAGTGTCGAGCGCAGAAACGGCTTTGTGTGAAATTGTACGTGTACTCGTATTTTATAAGTAAAAAAAAAAAATAACAGGCATAGATGCGAGCAAACAATTCGCAATTATAAGGATTCGATTATTTTTAATATTGTGCATACCAGACGAACCGCATAAAAAGCCCCCGTTAAAAATTATGAGATTTTTTGAATTTCAATTTCGAACTAATTTCAAAACTACTTTATGTGCCTATAATATATGTTATGATTTTTGTAATATCTGGAAAGTTAGTTATCTCAAGGTGACTGACATTGTTGTCCAGTTGCTACAAAAGATAAATTAAATAGCAAATAATAATTTAAAAAGTAATAATTTGCGTCACACATCTTCTCTTAACTTGTTTCGTTTTCTATTTTTACTCTGCATTCGAAGTGTTTCTTGTTTGCATAAAATTATTTTACGCCATGCAATACGTCAGTTTTGAAAAGTGTATATGATGTTGAATAATAATGCATTATTCATAAAGTGATAGAGCTTTGTAAAAATTATTAGTCGCTCTTACTAGAATGATACCTCTGTTCAGTATTGAGAAACACGTTTTAACATCTTTTAATTGTACATTAATTTAGTTAATGGTTGTTTCAAGATGAGCGAAGTTCTGATAAATGTTTCATTACAACTTGCAAATTCCTTTGAGAGTGTCTGTCTAGCTATTAAGTGTCTTTTCTCTCAATTATAATAGAAGTAAATCATTAATCACTTTTATTTTTAAACCATTAAAACAGAAAAATTAAACATCATTGGTAAACAAATTTAGCAAACTGTAAAGTTTTTAATGTAACCTTTGATTTTAAAGATGATATTTACTTTTAAGAATACCTAATAACTCTGCTAAAAATCCAGATAAAAAAAACCTTAGTTTTCTGACAACGCTAAAAACCTAGTATTAATTCAAATATTGAACTAATACTCGTCTATTCTCATACAAATAATAAAATCGCAAACGTTCCATGTCTACATTAAATATTTTTTCAAATAAAGAAAAAAAAAAAACTATTTGTGTACCTTGTACCTACTTATGTTGCCGAGATCAAAAAAATAGTTTTTTGTCGTTTGTCTGTGTGTTTGTGTTCGCTAATCTCAGAAACGGTTTAACCGATTTGAATGCGGTTTTCACTGTAGTATTGTAGTAAGAACGAAGCCCCATTATATTGTTCATAATATTGTTTAGTGTTTGTTTCATTCCAATCGGTTTACAAACAAAAAAGTTACGCGCTATACCACTTACACACAAATAACACTTACACGTAGTGAATCTCTCTAGTAACAGGGTTTTTCCATTCAAGGAAGATGCTCATCCCCTACACGTATTCGTACATCTCACTATCGCTGGCGATCCGCCAATAAATAAGCTGCATGCAGGTTTTTCCTGCGACTTTCAATAGGGTGATGACCTGTTAGTTATCAAATTTGTTTTTATTACTTTGTCGAAATTCGACCATAATCATTTCGAAAGTACCGCTAAGAAACCGTTTTTATAGCACTAAAAATCGTCAATAGTATAACTACTAAAGAAAAAGAAATCGATTATCTACTATTTTTGCCTTTATTATCTACTAGCTGTTGCACGCGACTTCGTCCGCGTCTCTTTATGAAACATTACTCGCTGATAATGTAGCTTTCTATGTGAAAGATGTGACTCGCTGATGTGAAAGAATTTTTAAAATCGGTCCATTAGTTTTTTAGTTTATTCATTACAAACATACATACAAATATTTTCTTTTATAATATTAGTGTAGACTAGCTGAACTTCGTACGCGTGGTATTCGGTATAGCGCGTAACTTTTTTCTTTGTAAACCGATTGGAATGAAACAAACCACGGAGCATATACAATATATCTAATGTTACGGGAAGCTTGCTACGAGTACATCAGTGAAAACCGCATTCAAATCATGTAACACACAAAAAAAACACAAATAGTTTTTTTTTAAATAGTACAGACACGGCTCTTTACGATTTCATTATATGTATAGATTAATAAATGGATTATTTATCAATTTTTAAATATACCTACCATTGAAATTGAGATTATAGTATTTATTAACAGTCTGCAAGTCCAATTCAGCTTTGTAGTTTTTATTCATATAATGTAATCGTTTATTTTTCTAAACTTGGAATAGTCTTTCAGAAAAGAAAGAGTTTGAATAGCAGGTACCTACTTACGTTCCGTTTCTTTGTCAGTTAAATCTCGTGGCGTTGTGATGAGAAGTTTCGTTGGGAAATATGAACCCAGGGTTGGTAATAATTCTTCCATGGTGCAAGAAATTTAATGCTGTTTAATATATTCGAAATGTATGTCAAATGCATTTATTTTTCCTTAGATCAAACACAATTTTACCACCTTCTGCAAGATATGTTTTTCATTAAACTTCTCTTCAGCATCATTTAGACTTTGGGAGTCCACTGATAAGACATAGGCATTCCCCCTAACTGTCGGAGACCATGATTTAACAGCTTATAATACATATTTACACCATTGTTGATTTTTATATTATTATATTCAGTGAACTTTCCTCTTTATAATGTTAGTGTAGAAGTGTAGATATAATGCTGATACATATTATCAATTACTAATGTAATATTATTATATTACATTAGTATTATGGCAATTTCATAATATTGTTACGACAAACTATGGAACGTTCTGGTAAAAAAGCGTTCGCGCCGGCCGAAGGTCTCGAACGTCCCACCCTATCGATGTAGCCACGCCCCTTTCTGATTAGTGTTCCCGGACTTTCAATGGTTGTTTACAATTTTATTTACATTCTCTAGTAAATTTAAAATACATCGAGGCGTTTGGCGCCAAGTATAAATAAGAGGCTGCCGGTCAAATGTGACTTGTTTGTGCGATAACAAGCTATTTGAAAGCGACTCTTTACAGCTTTTCCGAAGTTACCTGCGATAGTGAACCGGGAACACAAGAGAATCATTGACGACTTTTGGCATGTTTGACGGTTTAATCGAACAAGTTTGGTGATTTTGGCAGTCATCTTGGTTTGTGAAAATAAATCGTTCGTTTCGCCCTTTACACGGCATTTTAACTCACCCCGCACGTAACAATATTAACAACCACAGTATATTGTTATGTTTTTTGTTGATACACAGTAACATATTCCTCGTAACAATATATTGTAATTCTAAATCATTCCAACATCGTGTTACAATGCGTGAAACGTTACGTTAACTCAATAAATAAATTGCTCGTTATTATGATCGAAGTTAACACGGCCCGCCGCGTCCAATCAGGAATACTCTTTGTACTTGATCTCGTTTCTCGTATCAGTAACGGCGATAAACCTTTATTGCACACTCGATAACATACATCTGGTGATGGAAAATGATTTAGAAAGTACCCTAGGTATGCCAAAAGGAAATATTTCGAATGCACATATATCTACTTAATTCTACTTAATTGACAAATGACAAAATAATTGGTCATATCGTCATGTGTCATACGCCCAAAAAATTGGTGGGTTAATAGGCCTCACTCGTCTGTGCCCTTTGTGAGTGTGAATTCTCTTTAAAGGTATGAAACATTTTTATATAAAATTTTAATTAAAGGTCGTGATATTCGTGAGTAAAGACGAAAGTTTGCAGTTTGCAACCAATCTCAGTAATTCAGTCACAGCTCGTGAATCACGCAGCCAGCTTGTCTCCGGCCACGTGGGTGGCAGGCTGGCCGACTTGCGAAACAAACTTACGACGGAAAGGCAAGCTAGTTGAATGAAATTTCGTAACTTAAACTTACTATTAACTAAATCTTAGTCATAATGGGAATGGGAAGCATGGCTTTGACATTTTATTACGACTTTCACAAAAGTTATCTGATTTGACTTATATGTATGCAAATTTTTGGACAATGTCACCTTAAGTCAAAGGTTAACCGTTTTGCTATGACATTTAGCTATTGCAAAACGGTCGTTTAACAAAGCTTTGAGTTTTTTCAACTTTTTTCATGTTAAGAGTAGCAGGCACACTTACTGACGATCCATTTGATTGCAGGTGGCTACCGTCGTTATTGTATGTATAAAAGTAACACCAGGAGGAATCCAGTTGCGCAATAATCCAGGATAATCCAGAAAGAATATCGGCTGCGAAACGTAGTGTGCCCTGCCACTTCTACGCAGTGAATTTTTGAATGCAGCGATATTTGAAATACGCTGAATTTGCACCGATCACAATGTTTATAAAAGGGTTTAGTATTAATGTATAATGTATTAAATGATGATGCGGAGAACTGAATTATGAATATGATTTCGATGACGGCACAAAACTTATTCCTATTTGTGTAATAAGTTGCATGTTATCTTATCTACGTGCTGTTATCCGTGATGTCATCGATCGAACCAACAAACGTGATATAAATATTCATGATTCTTTATTCGTTCGTTTACTTTTTAGGAAATTCTCGTCTTTCAATCTTCTGAATCAACATCGTATCAATATCGTATGGTACTGTTTACCTTGTTTGGCAGCCTAGTCGTGCAGCGGCGTAATATTGTTCCATGTCATGCCACTTGAACTGGTTTTCCAATTTACAAGTACATATTCCTCGCTGTATCTGTATAGATAGCGTTTAAATTGCTGTTTGCAGTTCCCTACAATCCGTTCGTTCAGCAAAACAGCAACATTTGCGACCGTTTCATTATTAAAATTTTGTGCAAATACAGTCTTTCGTTATGGTCCATAAAATTCCACTGCCTACTAGTCTACCTACATCTACACACACACCACACTCGCCTGAGTCAGCGATCCCTTTCAGTAAATTGCGTTGACGCCTTTAATGCAACGGCACTATTTATAGCAGTTTTTCCATTTTTTTAAAGTGTAACAATATGCGGTTATTGTTTACGTTGACCTCGTTGTATAAACACTGTAGTGCTTTGTGTGGTTTTACCGTATACATTCACACGACGCACGTGCTCATCAATTTTCACGGTACGTGTTACAACAAAGAGGACGGAGTTATTGTTCGTCCGGGAGTGCTATTCAGCTTAAACATGTGAGCCCGAGATGTTTCTTTCAAGGTTAGCTCCTCGTAATATAGCCGATAAGCTTTAAATTTCTCAGTTGTGATCTACCGTTCAGTTAGATAAAAGAAAAACAGTGAATAGTTCGGTTCTCGAGATCGAGTCTGGTTATTTTCAGGGTCACGAATCCGTTCAATGCAAACCTTTTGATGTCTTTCTTGAAATTGGATCAAACCCACACGAAGTTTTTCTATTTACTCAAAATGAGTAGTGTAATCTTAGCAGGATCCTAATTTCAATTCTGCAGCAACGGATTGGATTCAGCCATTGTAGCCGAACTTCATGTGAATAACTTTGAAAAGAGTTCCCATCTAAATCGAAAGACCCTCTCCAGAAAGGGACGCATTTCGACGCGGAAGCACGTACTGAACCAAATGA
The DNA here is from genome assembly GCA_910589475.2 of Bembecia ichneumoniformis. Lineage (NCBI taxonomy): Eukaryota > Metazoa > Arthropoda > Insecta > Lepidoptera > Sesiidae > Bembecia > Bembecia ichneumoniformis. Next base: position 4,092,180 of record OU342520.1, read on the forward strand.
AATTTCCAAGTGCTAAGAGAGAGAGGCGCGGCTACCGGGCATTCGTCGGTCCCTAGAGAGTGTTCGGGTGCCTGCGAATAGCCAGCCTGCCCTAATTTGTTTGAAAACTTTTTACTTTGCCTTAACTCGACGTTATTGTAAACGATTCATCCTTTATCAGACGGCTCACTTCTTAAATTATTAATCGTATATTTTTTAGATTAAATTTTTTTTGAGTTTATTTCTTTTTACTGTTAAATCTTAAAACTATTTCACTTTTGTACTGAACCAAAATGTTATTTTCGAAACAAGATAACAAAACAGACCAACGAAAATTTTCGTTACATGTTTTCTTCAGGATATTGGTAAAAGTTTGTTCAAATATTGAGTTTGTTTACTCCGCAAACTTTGATTTACTTTTAGTTCGCAAACTTGTGTGTTTACCTTTTCCTACATTAAAACAAAAACATGCACATGTTATAATTCCGTTGCTTGTTGTATGCTTTTCGTAATTATAAGGGATAATTCTGGTAGGACTTTTTGTAAATAATGTTGAACTTTATTTTTAGAACGAGACGCAGATGGTGAAGGTCGTTTCTGTTACAGAATGCTAGTTATTTATTTAACACCCGCCCACACACCACGTCTGGCTTTCTCTCCCTTTAGCGACGACAGAAAAATAACATAAAAATACTACTAACTTAATGGGCGCGGGCGGTACGGGCCGAAATAGCATTTCTTTTGACTATTTTGCGGCTAATTCTCCGCTTCCTTTTCAGTGTAGTGTAACATTAAACAAACTTAGAAATTTCTGGGTAAATAAAATAGTTATGCTAGAGCAGAGCATAACTATTTATTAAATTTCAGCCTTAGGTATATGTAATAATCAGTAATAGTAAATAAAAATGCTAATTAAAATTTTTAATTGTCTTATGGGCCGGATTTTAATCTGCAACGGTCCCCATTCACATTCGACTTTTGCGGCAGGTGGTGCCTGCTGATTGTTCCAATTCCTGTCAGCCCCAAAGTGATATTTCTTACTTTACTTTCAACTAGCCCCAAAAGATTATCCATACAAAATATTAAATAACTTTTTGGGTTCATGCTAGACCAAGTTTAAGTACGGGTGAGTAAAAAATTTTTAGACAATTTCTAACTTACATTATTTGATGGCTATTGGACAGGAAACGGCAAAGGCAAAGGAAAGGAAATTACAAAACGCGTTGATATAAATTGATGACTTTGTGTTATTTTTTATATTTAATTTATGTTATTTTTTATATTAAACAGATTAATTTTTAAGTGACAATGGTGCAATGCACAACCAAATCAATCAGTTTTGGTGTTTAACAATATTTCTATTAATCAATTAGATAATTTAAACATTAACAAAATATAACTATTTGCTTGAAAGTATAAATGTTTTCAATTATTTCAAGTATCAGTTATAATAAATTAATACACGTACGTGTGTGTATGTGAATACAAGATTGGGAAACCAATATGACGTTTTACACCAAAGTACTTTAAGTTTTTTTTTACATCAACAAACGGTTCAGAATTTTTGGATTTTTATAACATTTCCGTTGTTCTTTTAGGGCTTTAAAATCAATTCAAATATACGTCGAATTCTACTTTTAGGTACAGATTGTGATCGACCTTCTTTCCTTTGTCTTTTCGTGAAGTCAAAAGACATTTCCCTTCTGAGTGAAGTAAATTGTTAAAATTTGCTATTTTTTGAAGTATTTATAGCCTATTGGGAATAACTCTCACTTGTCGTCTATTTTTAATTCTATTATGGATTGGAAGCAATGATTATTTGCTCCAAAATGTAAGTACTGCCAATCTGCATTAGTTTAACACGGTAGCAGCTTCTTCATTGTGTGAGAAGGTATGAATATAGAAACTTGGGCTTACTAGCAGTGGGTCATCTATACATCTCTATATATATAAAATGAATCCCGATTTCCCTTGGTCACGGCATCACGCTTGAACGGGTAGACCGATTTTAATTCGGTTTTCACTAATGGAAAGAGGGATAAACGGGGAATGTTCATATATAAAGAAGTTGCACCACGGGCGAAGCCGGGGGCGGGTCGCTAGTATATTATAAAATAAAGTCGCCGTACGCGTCTGTTTGTTAATCCGCTAACTTCTTTAATACGTTTCTTTCAGTGAGCTCGAAATATGAAATATGAATTTTCGAAATCGAAAATGTGGCACCCAAATATCGAGCTTTTTTGTCTATCCAGCTTTTTTCAAATGGGTCAAAACTGTTTTGTGGTCAATTCCCAGTTCTACAGCTGATATGCTGATCTTGCTCCAGTTTTTCAAAAATGGGGTCATTTTTCCATAACAGGGCGACCAGAGCGAGGTGTATATTTGGTATCAAAATTCCCGGATTGAAGACGCTTAAACCAACTTTGTGCTACTCATACTGACATTGCATTAGGTCCATGAACGAACGTCACAAATTTTTTTCGCGGCTTGCGTTGCAGAAATAAAATGAAAAATAGTTGAAAACAACATTTTGCTAATTTGTTTCTTTTTTTTAAAATGTATCCTTTTTAATGTCATCAGATACAAATAGTACAGCCAAAGAGATTTTATTACAAGTTTATACATACTATAAGCAAAAAGACTTTCTCCCCGACCTAATATAAAGGGTGCTTCTGTACTGTGTACGCTACTGTATAGGCAAAGCAATTCATAACTCGAAATAAAGATATATGTAGCCTTGTGAGCGCTACTGCGGGCGGAGTAAGTTGCGTGTTTATATTTCATTAAGTGGAGTCCACACCCTGCAAATATACTTTGTCATATAGCATCGAGTTATTTACTATCTGTTATGAATTAGTTGATGAGTAATGTTTCCCATTATGATATGGATAAGCGATTTCCAGGATATCAACTATAGAAATTTGTAAGTTTTAGTTTCGTATTGGATATAAAAAACTCAAAGAGCACTGAAATACAACACACTGACTCTTGTTCCGTGGTGCTGTGTTTTTCCTTCTCTAATTGATGGTAGGTGGCTACCGTCACCTATAACACAAGCAACGCAGGTGCTGCAAGTGCTCTGCCGTGCTCTGGGATTAGGAAGGAATAAGGAAATAGGCATCCCTTACTCACTTGCACACATGCTATTATTACACGGTGGTCTTCTGTAAGGGGGTGGTTATTGCCGCCTGACGGATTCCCCAAATGACCGCGAAATGCAGCGTGCCCTGCCACTACTGTTGCCATACGCAATGTGCGACTCAATAAATTGAATTGAATGATGAAATTAAGTTAATGTGCATTTATTGTATGTATCCAGTAGGTGTTTCCTATTTCCCAATTCTCTTTCACAATACATGTCGCATGTCACTGTACAATAAATCACCTCACGGTTTATTATACTCTGATGAATTGCTTTATAATAAATATATAAAGATTATAAATAAAAGTGAAATGTGGACAGAAAATATTATACAATGAAATTTTCTGGATAGAACAAAATCACCAAGTTACCTCGTGTTTCGTCATCATCACCAATCCTGCCTACTTTGTTCCTTGGCTTGTTGCGGGTGGTGGGGTGGCCTGTGTGCTTGCCATCGAACGGTCGGACCGAGCCCCCCCCCCCCTCCCCTCTCGCCGGCCCGCACCGGGCAGATGCATTAAAGACGGTGCGCGCGCGTCATTGTTATGGACAATTAATAAAATTGCGAACGACCTTGAAAAGGCTTGTGAAACTGAATGTATGTGATTAAGTGCTATATATCCGAGGTGGAGTCTCATCGGGGCTGTGGAGAAGACGGGACGAGGTAAGTACGCATGGTTTTCTTCATCGCCCGTTTCAAGTTGGGAACATCGTATGATCGATTAACGTATTTTGTCCCAAAGTAGCATTGCCACCACCGATTTCGGCATTGGACCCACGGTGCATGCTACATTTTATGGTGCCGAAACCCGGGAGAATTCCACCTAAATCGTTAACTTACGCGCAATCGCTTACAGTATTTTCAAGGTCAAATCGTTAACTTAGTTAATTGCTTAGGTAAAACTATCGGTCAAGTCGTTGAATCTCTTTGCCTAGTGCAGTTCTAGGTCATTCGTTTATTATCGTAATCTTAAATTCGTAAATTTTCGTTTGTAATTGTCTATATTAAGTGCCCGGTCTACCCGTCACCAATTTTCATAAGGTTATTAAAATCATAATTTTAAAATTTTCTATAAGTATAAACCTTTCGTTCTACCTGTTATGAAATGTAACAAATTAATAGAATCGTAATTTAATAACAACTTTCATATTACCGTAACATTCCACAAAATCGTAATCGTTTTTCATATAACATTTTTTTTTTTTGTATTACCGCAACATTATTTGGAACATCAAATAATTATCAAAATATCCTTTTATTTACTTTTCTTTCTTGTTGTTGTGTCAATCGGTTCATCGTAGAAAATATTTATTTATTTTTATTTATTTTACTATTTTAATTTTTTTTTTTTTGTTGTTTACGATTTTGGTATTACAATGTCGTTTCCGACTAGAAAACATTCGAGTCGTTCAGTACCTGTTATCAAAAAAACAAAATCAAAATCATTCGATGAATATTCTGCGCAAGATTTACCTTCTTTGCGAAGAAAACGAACTATCGCATACAAACGGTTGTCGAAGGCGCTTGAGATAGGTACGTTATCGTTGAGTGATGCGTCGCAATGTGATTTGTTTTTTTCCTATCACCAAGAAATAAAACAAATTTCATCGAATTTTGAGAACGCACATTTCAAAATATTGCAATTACTGGATGATGGCGAGGATGAGGATTGTGAGATTCAGGAACAATTTGATAAAATGTATTTTGAGGTTTTAGCTATTTTTCGCCGACTTACAAAGACTGAATCTTCGCAATCGCGTAATGAGCGTAGTGGGTCGAATGTAACATCAAATATTCGGTTACCTAAAATCGTATTACCAAACTTCAGTGGTCTAAATATAAAGGCGTGGCCAGAATACATCGACGTTTTCAACGCATTAATTCATGAATCAACTTCCCTTAACGATACCGAGAAATTTCACTATCTCCTTTCTTCTCTTAGCGGTGATGCGTTATCAGTCGTCAAGGCGTACCCTATAACTCATGAATATTACCGTGATGCCTACCGATCGCTCGTTTCTCGCTACCAGAGTAAACGTACATTGGCTTTTACATGTTGGAGAGATTTACTGAACATTGATTTTAAAAGTAAAAATGCGCGGGAATTTCAAAAATCATTAGACCTTTTTGAAGAAAATTTAAATATTTTAAAAACGATCGAGTTACCTGTCGATCAATGGGACTTTATTTTAGTTTATCAAGTGTTATCGAAATTAGACAAAGACCTTAGACGAGATTTCGAGGAAAAGTATTCGGATGTGGAACTTCCGACTTTTTCTCAATTAAAATGTTTTCTTCGATCGAAATGCGAAGCGTTACTACGTGATACACATTTTACCGATTTGAATAAATTCGACAAACCCGCCACTCAGCAATTAAATTCTCCTCGCAGGTCTCATGCGCTTCTCGCCTCCTCTGCTGAAACTGATAAGCGCCGTCCGCGTGTCGACAGGGATGGAGTCGTTTCGAATAAATGCTCATTCTGTAACGGATCTCACTCAATTTCAGCCTGTCAAGGTTTTCTTAACAAATCACTTGACGAGCGCATGGCAATCGCAGAGCAACAGCGCTGGTGTTTTAATTGTTTGAAAGAGTCTCATCAATTACGGAATTGCAACTCAATATTCTCCTGCCGTAAGTGTAAAAGGAAGCATCATACCTTACTCCATCGCGATCATTCGCCCATCGATTCTGATCGCATCGGGTCGTCGTTGGTGTCAAGGTTGCAATCAAATACTAGCGTGATGTTGGCGACCGCTCTTGTGCAGATTCGGAATGCTTCAGGCAGCATGGAATCGTTCCGTGCTTTGTTCGATACGGGAAGTCAAATTAATTTTATCACCGAGTCTGCACTTAAAAGGTTAAATTTGACATCGAATTCGACTGGCGCAATCGTTAGTGGACTTGGGGATGCGGCTGCATCGATTCTTGGTGACGTCACTTGTTCCGTTGGCACTAATGGTCGAATCCTTTTCAATTTGAATATGCATGTCATTCCTAAAATATGTGGCCATCAACCAATCGCACACTTAAACATATCGGATTGGTCACATATTAAATCATTACCATTGGCTGATCCTGGTTTCGATGTTCCGGGACCCATCGATATCTTGGTGGCTGCGGATGTGTTTGCGGATTCAGTGACCGGCGAGCGCATCAAGGGAGGTGTCAACCAGCCCACTGCTTTCAATTCATTGTTTGGTTGGCTTCTCTTAGGCAAAATTGTTTTGCCGTCGACCACTTTGTTGGGTGCGCCGACGAGTATCGATGGCGAGTTGAATTCGTTGGTTCAGCGTTTTTGGGAGATCGATTCTTTACCGAGTTCATCGACGCTGACACCCCAGGAGGCGCTGTGTGAACAAAAATTCGTAAAGGAACATTATCGCGATTCAACTGGACGATACGTGGTGCGAATCCCATTTAAGGGGGAATCGGAGCCGATCTTCCGGGATTCCCGCGAGGTGGCATTGCGAAGGTTCCACGCCATCGAGCGTAGACTGTCGCGGGATCCGGTTTTGAAGACACAATACGTAGAATTTATGTCTGACTACATCGAGAGCGGTCATATGTCGTTGGTTCCTGTTGACGAGATGGGTACAGGGAAGTACTACATCCCTCATCATTGTGTCTTGCGCCCTGATTCTATAACAACTAGACTTCGCGTCGTTTTCGATGCTTCCGCGAAGGATTCGAATTCTCGATCACTTAATGACGCACAACTTATCGGTCCGAGATTGCAGCCGGATATTTTGAGAATTCTCTTGCATTTTCGGGAACACAACGTTGTTTTCATAGCGGACGCACGTCAGATGTACCGTCAGATCCTTGTCGCACCTGAACATCGTGACTACCAGCGAATATTCTGGCGGTCTTCTCCCGAAGAGAACCTTCTAGAGTATCGTCTGCGCACCGTTACGTACGGGTTGTCTTCGTCTCCCTATCTGGCTTGTCGTACTCTGCGACAACTTGCTGAACACGAAGGAGACGCTTACCCACTAGCTAAGGAAGTTATCATGTCGGACATCTACGTAGATGACGTTACCACCGGATTTTCATCCTTGGAACTCGCAAAAGAGGCAAAAACTCAACTCATAGCATTGTTTGATCTTGGACATCTTAAGCTTCGAAAATGGGCTAGTAACAAGCTCCCACTTTTGTCAGATCTTCCTAGTGAAGATTGTCTAATCGGTTCTGTGTCGCTCGATAGAACGGAGCCTCAAGTGTTGAAGGTGTTGGGTCTCAGGTGGGATCCTGTATCGGATGCGTTTCTTTTTGATATCAAACTGTCGGATCGCCCATGCACTAAACGGTCTATACTAAGCGAAATCGCTCGCATCTTTGACCCGTTGGGATTTCTATCACCGATCACCATTCAAGCAAAATGCTTGATCCAAAAGCTTTGGATCCTGGGTGTAGGTTGGGATCAAGCTCCGCCTGACACGGTTGTTCGTACATGGAACAGATACGTTAGCGAATTGTCAATGTTGACCCGGCTTAGAATACCTCGTCAGTTAACTGGTCGTGATGTTAAGTCTTGCGAACTGCATGGTTTCAGTGATAGCTCTGAAATCGCTTTCGGATCCACCTTCTACATGCGTATAACTGACTCGACAGGTGGCATTCGCGTATTTTTCGTATGCTCGAGTTGCACCTCTCAAACGAACTTCGCTGCCGCGACTTGAGCTATGCGCAGCGGTTATGATGGCGGATCTGTACAGGTACATACGCGATACTTATCTCGAGCGCATCGGGTTCGATTCTGTTTTCTTTTGGTCTGACTCAACAGTTGTTCTCTCGTGGCTACGCTCTCATGCGTCGAGGTGGACCACGTTCGTGGCCAATCGTGTTGGCCACATACAAGAATTAACTCCTGTCGAGTGCTGGCACCACGTCCCCTCAAGTGACAATCCAGCGGACGTTTGTTCACGCGGCCAATTTCCGAGCGAACTGACTCTCAATTCTCTATGGTGGGCGGGGCCGCATTGGCTATCGAAACCGCGTGAATCGTGGCCTCTCAGCGTAACGACCTTGTCGACCGAGGAGGAAGTCATTGTCCAAACTGAGTCGCGTCAGTCAATCGCATTGACAGCTAGCGAAGTTATCGATGAGGAGCCTTCATTTTTTGACGGTCTGCTTAATCGTTTCTCCTCTTTGCAAAGGATCGTTGATATTGTGGCGTACATGTGTCGTTTTGTCAGCAATTGTCGTGATCGGGAACGAGCGAATCGTGGCCAAATCCTGAACAATGTTGAGCGTCATGCGGCCTTGATGCAAATCGTAAAGCACGTACAGAGTGTTACATTTTCCAAGGAAATCACTAATTTGAAGTCGAACAAGCCTTTATCGAAACAATTTCGGAAAATCAATCCATTCCTTGATCAATCGGGTGTTCTAAGGGTGGGCGGCAGAATTTCTCGCTCAGGATTGGAGTTCTCTCAGAAGCACCCTGCTCTTTTGCCATCTACCCACTCTCTTACGTCTTTGATTATCGACTTCATTCATCGCAATCATTTGCATCCCGGAATAAACACTACTCATTTTCTGCTTCTGCAGCAATTTTGGATTGTTTCGGCGAAGCGTACCATCCGTCGTCAGCTCGCTAAATGCATGAGATGCTATCGCACAAACCCTCAACCGTTACAACCCTTTATGAGCGATCTGCCTCCTTATCGTGTCAATCAAATCAAACCTTTTTCAATCGTAGGCGTAGATATTGGAGGACCATTTCGTATTAAGCTCAGTTCGTATAAGGGTGCAAAGATAGATAAAGCATACCTTTGCTTGTTCATTTGTCTCGCGACTAAGGCAGTACATCTTGAGGTTGTGTCAACACTATCAACCGAAGGTTTTACAGCTGCGCTTCGGCGTTTTGTGGCTCGTCGTGGACGGTGTAATGAAATCCACGCTGACTGTGGTACTAACTTTGTGGGCGCAAAAAATCAGTTGTCATCTCTTATGCAACAGGCTACCAGCTCGGAAAAAATTGAATTCAAATTCAACCCTCCTTCTGCTCCACACTTCGGCGGCGTTTGGGAAATACAGATTAAGGCCGCTAAATCTCACCTTTATCGCGTTGTGGGCGATCAGGTATTAACTTTTGAAGAGCTTACTACTTTGTTCGTTCAAATCGAAGCCGTCTTGAACTCACGGCCACTTTGCCCAATCAGTTCCGATCCTAACGACATGTCAGCCCTTACACCGGGACACTTCCTCACCTTGGAGCCGCTTACTGCTGTTCCCGACGAAAATTACTCAACGATCAATATTGGGCGACTTCATCGGTGGCAGTTGCTGCAGGCGTTCGTTCGTAACTTTTGGTCCAGATGGAAACATGAATACTTAAACACCCTTACACAGCGTGCCAAATGGACCAGGGTTTCGAACATTTTGCCGATGGGATCGCTGGTGATAATCAAGGACGATCTTCGCGCACCACTGCAGTGGCCCTTGGCCAGAGTCGTGGATCTCATTCATGGCAATGATGGGATCCCTCGAATCGCACTAGTTCGAACTGCAAACAATCACATTATTAAACGACCGTTGGTCAAACTATGCCCTCTCCCAGTAGAGGCTTAGTTTGAATCGTTCTCTTCTCCTATTGTTGTTTTTTTTTTGTCTTTCTTTAATTTATTTTGCTACTATTATTTAGGTTAAGTGTGTTTCTTTATCGTTCAAATTAAAATAAACGTTTTCTTTTCTTTTTTTTTTTCGCGACTTAGTAGGTAGGACGTTCTTATCCCCAGCTTTATCGTTCGGTTTGACCTGAAAATACCATGGGCATTTTGGTGGGCGGGATGTTTCGTCATCATCACCAATCCTGCCTACTTTGTTCCTTGGCTTGTTGCGGGTGGTGGGGTGGCCTGTGTGCTTGCCATCGAACGGTCGGACCGAGCCCCCCCCCCCCTCCCCTCTCGCCGGCCCGCACCGGGCAGATGCATTAAAGACGGTGCGCGCGCGTCATTGTTATGGACAATTAATAAAATTGCGAACGACCTTGAAAAGGCTTGTGAAACTGAATGTATGTGATTAAGTGCTATATATCCGAGGTGGAGTCTCATCGGGGCTGTGGAGAAGACGGGACGAGGTAAGTACGCATGGTTTTCTTCATCGCCCGTTTCAAGTTGGGAACATCGTATGATCGATTAACGTATTTTGTCCCAAAGTAGCATTGCCACCACCGATTTCGGCATTGGACCCACGGTGCATGCTACACCTCGCATTGTTATCGTTTTTTGTCTTATTTTTAAAATGACACATATCACAAACCTAAAAATTGTCAATAATCTCACTTCACAGATTATCTAGGCGTTTGTGAATTAATTTTTCATTTGCATTATAGCTTGCGAGTAATTAAATATTTAATACGTTTGGCACTTAGTCTTTCGTCTCATGTTATGCATACTTCAATGTTCATTGTTTCGCATGATCAGTTACAATCGCTCCACTGAGACGGGAAGACTATGTTTCTGTGCGCAAGAATATTTAGACATAAAGTTTTTTATAAGACTTGTTTGTTATTGTTGTTAGATTATTATAAATGTGTTGTGTTATAGACTGTTTAGAAATAGCTTCATATTATTTTAACAAGATTGTGTAAATATATGGCTAATAAAAGGAACCCTGTTGTGTTGGTATCGTGTCAATTCAATTATGGGGTCACGCGGGTGAAATTAGTTTTTTTTTTTTTTGTACGCCCCCTTAAAAATAGCAGTATTTAATTAAATGAACAAGAATTTATTAGCGACTAAATTAAACTGGCGACCCGTCTCCGCTTTCGCACGGATGTATTTTTTTTGCAAATTACATACTTATATATAAACACATCAAAAAAGTCTAAGCAACACATACAAATTTCAATTTTACAATGTGTTTTCTCGCATTAAATCCTTATATAAATAAGAATTATTATTTATATAAGGATATAAATAAGATATTAATTTTTAAAATAAGATATTAATTTTTATTAAATAAGATATTAATTTATAATGCTTTTTTGATATTAGCCTCAATTGTTTATTTATTTATTTTTTAATAATCTTAATTAACAATAATTACGAGTAAGTACTGTATGTACGTACAAAGTAAGGTGCCTAATCAACTAAACTTAAACAAAAATTGCATAAATTAATACAAAGTGTGGCCTCCTCTGTTATTGAGAACTTGCTGGCACCGATTATTCATAGAATCGATGAGACTATTAATATCCTGCGGCAATTGTTCCCAATGAAATTTTAGTAAGTCCATCAGTTGTTGGGTTGTTGTCACTCCATCCAAGTCCTTTAAAACACGTCTCTGGAGCATGTCCCATGCATGCTCGATGGGGTTGAGGTCTGGCGATTGTGCAGGCCAAGGCAATACCAGGATGTTTTCCCTTGCCAAGTACTCCCGTGTGTGCAAAACTGTATGCGAACGCGGATTGTCATGCATCAACGTGAAATCGGAGCCAAGCGTTTGTGCGAATGGACGAACATAAGGCCTTAGAACATCCTCAACGTAATTTACAGCGTTCATGTTACCATTTACAAAAACGGGCTCAGTTTGTCTGTTCTTCATAATACCCGCCCATACCATAACTGTTGAGTGAGCCGTTGTATGGATGCACTTCCTGAACGCACCTCAGTCTTTCAGTATTTCCAGGACGACGGTACACTCTTACCCTTCTAGTATTAGGCTTGAACCCAAATCGAGACTCATCGCAAAATAAAATTTTATCCCATTGTTCCCGGGTCCATGTAATGTGTTCCCTACACCATTCATTTCGACGAGCGCGATTCCCGTGACGTATCGGTGCGCACCTAATTGGTCGTCGTGCTCGTAGGCCATACTCATGCAGTCGATTTCGCACAGTTTGGCAGCTAACAACAACACTACTTGAATTTTGTAGCCTTAAACCTATCTCTCGGGCGGCTAACATCGGCTGGCGTCTTGCAGTCAGTTGTATGTATCGATCTTGCCTTGTGGTTGTACACCTTTCTCGACCTGGATGCTGCTCAGCAGGATCTCCCGTGTTAGTGTAACGCTGATGAAGACGGCAAATAACGCTTCTGTTGACACCAAAATACCGAGATACCTGAGCTCTTTGCATTTCATCTGCGTTCAAATGACGTCGCTCCATGACGTAAAAAATGTCTCAAAATCCAAATTTGTTTAAATCATAAAATTCATACAGAATACTAAATTTTAATAAGCAAAGAAAACGCTATAAAATTCGGACAAACGCATTCGCTTTTGAATTTGTGACAAAAAAAAAACAAATGATACACCAGCCAGCCAGTATGTCCTCTAGATCAAAAAAGTTTACATAGGTATTACCTACTTGGTAAGAAATGATATAATAATTGATTAATAATTTGAAATAGTATGTGTTGCTTAGACTTTTTTGATGTGTTTATATATACGCAAACTTTGTTTATCGCTCTCTACTTTAGTGGAAACCGAGTTAAAATCATTGGTACAAAAGAAATAATTACTACTTATGAAAACCGTGAACATAATTAAAATTGATTTTGATTCAAAAATTTAAAAGTTAAGAAAATTTTAGAAATTAGCTAAAGAATATCGCAATGGCCTTCTGCAACATTTTTGTGAACGACCTTCACTTCAATTGGTCCAATTATCACACTAGTAGCTTTGTATCGAATTAAATAGATTTTCATGGTCGCAGAATGTGTTGATTGCCTATACTTAACACTTATATGTCTACATTATGAACTATGTTTGTACATCTTCATTAAAGAAACCAAACTAAATGATAACCGTAACACAACTATTAGAATAAGTCTTAAATAAAACCTAAATCGAAAGGAAAATTAGTTTTCTCAACGTCGGTGTTCGCATTGACGTTTACAACGAGGTCGGTGTGCCCTGCTGGCTGCATCGATCAAGGAACAAATACGTCACTAGTGTTTGCGCGATCTGTTTCTAAGGCGACCGATTGAATCACTTAAAGACCCAATACACGTTATTAGTTGTTTAGTATAGTAGTTCAAGCAAGTAACTTAATTTTGCTACTAAAATCATTTATGCAGTAAATTTAGTGATTTAATTAATTATATAGTTTTGTAGATAAAAAAAAAATACCCTATTTTAAGTTGCTTATTCCCAATACCACCGAGTATCTTCACCTCTATGATAATTGACTAAACCTGTTGGTAAAAGTTCTTTAGTAATCGTTTTAAGCGCAACACACACTGAAGCGGTCGTTCCGGGGGTGGGAATTTTTGTATTGCTCGGTGGCGGCACGGTGTAATATGAATCACCTTTATGCTGCATGCCACGCAAAAACCGCCAGCGGTAGTGAGGCGGCGCGGCGCGGTTTCACCGCTATCACAAACAGGCGGACGCGTCCGGAGCAAGGCCTAAAGGGCAATACACACATTGAGTAAGCGCTCCGGGAGCGAGAAAGCCGCCGCTCCCGGACCGCTTACCACTCAGTGTGTGTTTTCCCTTTAGGTAACTTCGTCCACCCTTGCCCCTGATCTGATGACAGCCAGGTCAACCAGCAGGCGGCGAGCCGTAAGCGCGGCGTCGCCTATCCGTAGCCGAGTTGATGTACGGGAGCTGGTGATCCCCTTTATTTACGTGCTTACGTTAGGTTGACGGCGGCGGCGGCGCGGCGGCGCGGCGAGGCGAAAAGCGATACGGTGACGATCACTTTCCGAGTTGAGTGTAGTGACCCTAATGCATGTATGAATAAAAAATTATTTCTGTTCTCTTTGTTTATTATCTCTTTTGAGTCCTAATAATAATAACTGTTGTTAAAACAGTTTCCTTGTTCTGATATTACATTGCTAATTTCAGTAAACATAATAATAACGTAATAATTTATTGTTTACTTTGTAATTACTGCTCCTGAAAATGCCGCCCAATCCATAATCAAATAAAATCTCTATTTTGACCTTAATTACGCTTGGAGCAGTTAATACTCATGTAATTTATTAAGTAACTTTTTATTAAATAAGTATTACTTAATGAAAAACCACACACTGCTATCGGAAGCGAGACTAATATATAATTCACTCTTCTGAATTAAGAATGAATAAGCCATTTTCTTTAATTTTAATAAGTTTGTACATTTACTTCTGCCTGATGTTAAGAGTTTGTTTTGTGTGTGAATTCGGAAGTTATTTTATAGAGCATAAACAGTGACCTCTCCCGTTTCCGCCTAAACACTTTTTGTATATCCGTTTTGTCGTAAAATATTCTTAACATAATGTATTCTGTATGCTTTTTCGAGCATCCTCGGCTGTGGAAGCATTTTAAATAAATAACATTGATATTATTATAATAAATAGAAATGTTTTCATCTGCACAGTTATTACAATCTTACTTTAAAGTTCAGTGCTGTAAATTATTTTGCAGTTAATAATAAAATATTCATGTGTTTCAGAGTAGCTTCGGTCATAGTTTGTGCATTGCAATGCAGTTTTCCATTTGTTAGCGCACCATTGTATTAAACGAGATAGTTACAGTTTGGACAATTATGTAATGTGTGCTTTGCTTGTTTCAGGTACATATTTACTATGTGGCAGATTGGATTAGAGCGTTAATATTAAATCAACACCACTGATTCACACACATTTTCTTTTCGTACACGTCTCTTAAAGGTACGTCGACTTAAAAAGGGTAGCTATCTAATAGAGTGTGAATTTGTACTGACAGCCCTAAACGCGTCTAACAACGTTTCACAGTCCTCGGCGAGCGTCTTGACTACGCGCCTGGAATACTTATCACTCTTATTTGTTTGAAAGCGTGGGTTCTTTGAGTTACTTTCTTTTGCGAAACTTTTGTACAAAATTCTTCTTCAAATTTCTATATTTACCGTTTTTTATATGTTGAAGGGCGACAGGCAGGCAGAGACGGTGCACTTGATCGCCTTAGGTAAACAAGCAGTTTTATGGGA
Source organism: Bembecia ichneumoniformis (assembly GCA_910589475.2). Taxonomy (NCBI): domain Eukaryota; kingdom Metazoa; phylum Arthropoda; class Insecta; order Lepidoptera; family Sesiidae; genus Bembecia; species Bembecia ichneumoniformis. Next base: position 4,107,204 of record OU342520.1, read on the forward strand.
AGTGCAAGTGCGCTGCCGACCCTAATAGGGCAGAGGCTGATGGAATGGGTCTGGCAACACTTACTCATTAATCGTAACAGAACTGCCAGCAAGAAAACGGAAGTTATATGTTGCAATATTAATATACGTACTAGCAAGAAAAATTGTAGATGATTTATAATGTACAAATAGCAAAATGGTAAGACTGGTAGTAAAAATGGAAATAAAAGTCCCAATATAAATAATGCTAGTTAGTAATAGTTGGTTATAAATTTGGTTACTAACCCACATACATGCCTATATACAGTTTATTAAATATAGTCTTATGTGTAAGTTATTGATTATTTAAATCCGTTTATTGTTTTAATAAACGGATCAAGTCCACAATCTAATTTCAGACTGTTGTTCCTTGTCACCGAGATATCCATAAACTTTCTTCATAACCTCATAAGTTACAAATTATTTTACTTACTTTACTTTTATAAATATTCTTAAGACACTGTCTTTAGTATCTCGTAGCAGGCACACATAAATTATGAATTTCATAATTCATATTAAATCTGTTTAGACAACAATAGTAGTATTCACATTTTTCTCTCGATTATGAGTTAGTTTTTAATAACTGTTACATATCATTTAATTTTGTACGATGCACAGTTAAGCGAGTCAAAAATCTAATAATTTCGCCGTGGGTCAATATTAATAACGCGGTAATAATTAAATTAGATAGAAGTGACTGTATGCCTTTAGCTATTTGGTTGGAGTCTCTCTTGACGGTCTACTTTTAAAACTTATTCTAATCGCTAGCGCTACTGCGAATAGTATTCAACGAAGCCAATTATCATGTTACCAAATGTTTATTCTTCCACTAAGTCGTAACATAGAATTGGTAATGTAATGAGTTACCTCGGCCGCGTTATAGAACGGCAAAAGTGAAGCCAAGGATAATTGAAAAGAGGAATGTTTGTCGGTTCCTCAGTTCCATTTTCTCGTAAACGTTACTAAGCCTACCCTACTCCCCGGCATTTTCCCATCACGCCGAGTGCGCGTTACTGTCAACAATGCGACCTCGTTTGAGAATTCCCGTTTTATGTTATTTTAATATCGCCACAGACATTGTAATTCGTGTGTTTAGGGTATTTCGTTAATGTGCTTTCAATGAGTTTCAGTGTATATAAATAAAAATAATATCTGTCTTAAATAAAATATATATATTTTTTGGGTCTTTCTTTAGCAAAATTTACACAACCTCGCGTCGTCGTCGTCTTTAAAAACGTTCCTGAAGATACACCAACTTGTACATTGTACATTGCTGAACAAAGTCTTCTACCTAAATAGCGTGGATAAATAATTTCATGTAATAGAGTGAACCATCACTCCTTCTTATAGTCGGTTAGTTCTTAGTTTTGGTCTAAAGTAGTGGACAGCGGTATTTATAAATGTCAACCATTATATCAAACAGTAGGCAAGTATGTAAGTACGTTAAGGAAGAACAACAACCGACAGGTGCTGATTCGGTGGGTGACATCAGATGTGTCAGATAAGCCTTTCGACGGAAATCCTGATTTAATGAGACTGAAACCGTAGAAAATTGCTAGTATTCAAAATTAAATATTCTACAAGTTATTCATAGCATTAAATGGTTAGAAGTCACCTGTTGACGTCAAAATGAAACCAAATGTTATTTCATAAAAAAGATACTTAGATATAACTTCCAATTGCAGAGTATTTAATTACCATACTTCTTTTATAAAGCGATATAAGTATAGCTAAAAATTAAAAATAAAAATGGTACCATGTTGATAAAAAACAGGCATGGGAAAATCTTGAATACAATGGTGTTTTTATGTAAATTCTATTAACACAAGTAATGCCATGGGGGTTCATTGTAAATTCGCTGCCTATCTTTCTTTAGAGGAGGGATAAGGAGGAGGCTCTGAAATCCCTTTCTTACTTAGTGAAACACAACAGCACACATGCTGTTAATTCACTGTGGTCTTTCGTAAGGAAGTGATAAGTGTCGCCAGACGGGCTTTCTAGTTATGACTGCGGAATGCAATATGCCCTGCCACTACTGCGTTATATACTGCCTATGTACGTCCTGGTTCAAAGCTAATGTAGTAAGAGTGGTTTGCAAGTTTTTTTTATTTAAATTCTATCCTAGAAATACATTTTTATAGGAGTATTTTTCCCCAACATCCTTCAACTTTGATATATTGCCCTTGATGAAAAATAACCTCCAAAACATTGTTAAAATGCAAATATTTACAAACTTTACATTCAAACCGAGCGCCCGAAAATAAACATAACAGGTGGGGGCGCGTCTCGCTTTACTTGTTCTCAATTTTAAGAGCGTTTAACAGTTTGAACCCTGCTTGCGTCGTTTTATACGAATTTCTGAACATTATTGTGGTTGACGTAAAAATAATACAAACAAAACAAAAATGGAACAGGATAGCACAATCCTATTTCCATTATTTGTTGCAATTAAAAATTAAAAATTATTGTTTATATATGTAAAATCCTGTTTTTAGCAACACCTGTTTTCCTAAATTTTACTATCGAGTCACTTTTGGTCATCTATTTACTTTAGAAAAATTGTTAGAAATGTGTTTTGAAAAATATTACAACTACAGGAATATTCTCTACTTTTATTTGTTGCACTCGAAATTTAAAAATTTAATTCAACAATAGTGTTAAAAAAATAATGAAATCGTGCATTTTGTGCTTTATATTTTGCGCTATTTCTACAAATTCAGACAGTTTTTTGAAAAAACAATACATGTACATGAAATTTCAATGCTTAATATCTAATAAAATAAATAAATATTATTATAAATGGCTACTATCTCCTTTGTATGATTTTTTAAAAAATACACTATAAATGCTCCGAACAAATACTGCTGCGCTCATTACGCGCGCAGCGCTCACGGAGGGAGGGTGTATCGCTCGCCGACAACGCTCTATAGCTATACATTTATTGTAGTTTGAACATCGCCACGGCAGAAAATTAACGCGACCGACTCATTTTGATCTCATAAGTATTTATTTTGTTGTGATATTTTATGCACGGAAAATTTTATTTAATTTACTATAGCGCATTTATTTATAACGTATTTCGATCACGAGTAGTTTTAAAATTGTCATAATGGTGCAGGTCCGAGTATCGATTCTGTTTGTAATTTTTGATAGCAATTTTTACCTTTATACTTGATATTGTATACGTTTAGTTATTGTTGCTTATTTTCAGATCTGGACTTCGATTAAAATGGCTTAAACAAAGAATATCAAATCTATGGTATTAATAAAAGGAAAAGGAAATATATAAATAACTAGCTGAGCCCGCAACGTGTGGTATACGGTACAGCGCGTAACTTTTTCATTTGTTAACCGATTGGAATGAAACAAACACTAAATGTTACAACTTGCTACAATAAATCAGTGTAAACCGCACTCAAATTGGTTAAGCAGTTTCTGAGAATAGCGTACACAAACGCACAGACAAACAAACAAAAACTTTAAAACTATTTTTTTACCTCGGTAACATGGTCTAAAACGTTTATAAATTGTTTTTTTTTTGACACGGCTCGTTTACGATTTTATTATATGTATAGATTTAAAACTAGCAAATGAAGCTAAAAAGTAATAAACTAAATTTCAAAATGTTATTTATACATATATTAAATATACTATATTGCTGTGAAAGTGATTAACAAAATAATCACTGTACCACAGAATGTTGCACCAGAATACATTATGTAGAGCTGAATTGCCGTCTCTTCCAGAACAGATGTGACAAATCTCTTTGTATTACCGTTTAGAACTTTTTTGCATATTATTATTGTGTATTTTACGAGACCTTATAAACTATAATAACTTTCATCGGTGGCCTAGCAAAAAAGAAATTATCCAACTTCCATAAAAAATACTCATGCAAATTTATGGTGAAAATTGTATGTAATTGCGAAATATTGTCATTTTTTTTATTTTTATGATTTTTATTAGTGAGTCATACTCCTTATAGTTCCGACTTGGCGCTATATCATTTCTATTTATTCCCAAAAATAAAAGACAAATTAGAGGAATTCGCTTTATAAGCCCTGAAGTTGCAGTGAAAGCGTCCGAAATCACCGTGAAAGACACTTCTAAAGAAGAGTGGGCCTACTGCTTCAGTCAGTTGTTCCATCGCATGCGACCGTGCTTACAAAGGAATGGAGTCTACTTCGATTTTTTTTATGTTAAGGTCGGTGGATAGGCTGACTGTCCACTTGATGGTAAATGGTAAATGGCTACCGTTGCCTATAACACAAACAACATCACAGGTGCTGCAACACGACATACGTGACTACATTAGATTTGTAGTCATGCAATATGAACAGGAAATATAATTTCTATTCAGTCAAACCCATATATTATGTTTTTTGCGGTGTGGACAGGACACGACTTTCTTTTGAAAATTACAAAAATCGCAAGAGACGACGTGTTTTGGGAAAGAAAAACGGAAGAAAGTTTAATCATCTTTTACCAAAATTTTCATTTGTCTGAAATGGTTGACCCTAGAAAAAGTAGCTCAATGCCTATCAGGAACATCTGACATCTGCTCAAAAACAGAGATGGCAAGATGAAAATGGTTCAGAATTCGTCTTACATAGAACAGGCCTGTCGGTGCCCCCATCATTTCTGCAATATTTGTCAATAAAGGATTTTTTAAATTATATTCTTTTTATTTTCTCTCCCTAAGATAAAGATACGTAGGTCTTACATTTATGTCATATATATAAATTATACGTACACAATCTATAAAAATCGATGTGTGTATACACATGTGGACGTCAAAACTTATTGCTAACTCTGCTTCTTCTTTAGCTGCTTTTATCATTCACAACTTTGCCGCATTTGCCCACCAATAAACGGCTTCCCCGTTTATTGTGCATAATTTGAAGAAAAAAAAATTGCATTCGTACGAAGTCAGAACCGGGTTGCTAATATGTATAATATAACGCATGTAAAATAATTATAATGCTAAAAATTAATACTAAATTTGTAAAAATAAAACTAAGTAAATAAAAAAACTAATCCTTAATCAATAAAACTAAGTATCAAATTATTCGCTCCTCCTACGTTCGTCGTTCAACGGTCACTCACACAAAGACAAGACTTGTACGATGCTCTGTAATCTTTGTGTGAGTGCGTAAGCGCGGCGCGATCTGGAGATCGTGAAAATTTTGACTTGCCTTAAAACTGTTAAGCGCTCTTAAGGCACAGAAAGGAGGCTGCGTGGGCTTTGGTACTTACGAGAGCGTCGAGTTGTTAAATTAATATAAATTCCTCATCGACGAGTATTTATTCATTTAATTTGGGAAGTGCCTTGTTACGTAAACACCAGACGCTCTTGATAGATTGTGCTGTTATTGGCGAATACGTAATTAGGTCCCTGAATTGATCGCTGTCTTTATAAATACCTTAAAAGTTCGAATATTAACCAAATATTATCATAAAATTAAGGAACTTGTCTTTCGGCTTGATTTTATTTATAAGTGATTTTATTAATATTATCAATAATCTCGTGTTATATTGATTACAAGTTTTTGCTAGTGTTTCTTATTTGATATTTCTATTTTCTGATGAAAATAATATTTAAGGCATGTCAAAATTATTTACACATTTTCTTCGTTTTGTGTTACACGGTATGTGAAAACGTCTGAGGTGGAATATTCACGAACCAATACTCTGGATAATCTCGCACAAAAGCATTTGGAGGACGATCGTTGATGCTCCTTTTGAAATCACATTACATTTCTTAATACAACAGTGAGATAATACTACCAGCAACAGTTAACGGGCACCTCGGTGTGATGCCGTCACAGGTGGGGAAGCGCATTTGTCGTAGGTGTCAAGTAAATTTTTGAGGGAACTGTAATTATATGAAAATTTACAAAATTGATTTCTATAGTAAAATATTTCTCTAACTACTCAAACTCTGTCATAAATTATATTGGAACTGAACAATTCTTGGACAAGTTATGTATATTGGGCCTATTGTGTATGTATCATAGGGTCGTACATTGGCATTGAATTTTGTTTTATCTATTAGTGAACGTTGATTTGGAAATAAAAAAATATAATCAAACAACCATAAAATATAAATAATCCATAGAAGTATTGGTTTATAAAAAATAAATATTGAAAACTAAATAACAATTTCCTTATTAACAATAATTACAAACTTGTTACTTAAATCTACTTTTGTTTATAAAATAAAACGAATTCTTTTTTTGCTTCATTCAGAATTTTTGCATAAATATAATTATCACAGTAAAATAAAATTATCAAATATTGGGAGATATTTTAGTTGAAATTCTTGTTTTTTTTTATCGATAACGACATTCCAACAAAATCTTATTTTGAATTAAAAAAAAAATCATGCACACAGAGTACGCGTCTCATAAGTGAAACTTCTTTGGTGATCAAATATGTAGCAAGCAGTAGATGTCATGCAAAAAACGTTACTAGAAGCGTCACGTGATCGTTACACTAAAGTGTCACACAAAAAGTTAATTCGGTAGAAAGCAAAATTTTGTATAAGGGATAGTAGCAAGTAGTAAGCCGCCGTCAAGCCGGTGGCGTTTCAGCGCGAGTACGTTGTAGCGCCCCGAGCCGCTCAGGCGCCGCGCCGCCCTGTGACGTTACCGCCTCGCCCGCCGACTATTTGTCCCTTAATAAGGGGTAAACACGACCTTCGTGTCATGTTTACCTCGTCCGTGTTCCGAATTCGTGGCTCTTGTATTTGATTTCATGAATGTGATTCATCAAATATACTATCGTTTTGTATGAAAGTTATAGATGAACGGTGATATCACAGTGCGACGTAGGCTGTTGGCGAATATAAAGTCCACATATGGACAGACGACGTAGAGGAAGGCCAGCTTTGAGTTTGCTAACCTTTGCGATGAGTCGTCTACAAAAATGATACGTTTAAGGAATCAACGTTCTAGTTCAAAAATACTTTTTTATTATTGACCGTGTAATGGTATTATAGCTGTTATTGGATTTTCTGAAACAGATTGAAATTAAAGTCATAGAACTAACAATGCTTTGAAGGAATGGCGTCGCAGGCGTAACATTCGTATGCAGAGTAAGACAATTTTTGTTTTTCAAATACTTTTTATTAAAAAAGAAGCTGCACTAAAAATAGAAAAAAAAAAGATATAAACAGATTTATATTTTCTCCCAACAAGATAGAGATAAGTTCTTTTGAATTTGTAACTAATGTATCGATATAAAATTCAAATTAAAGTAATAACTTTAATAATTAGTGTAAATATTAATTTATAACTTACCTTTTGTTTGTATAACTTTGCTGCCTTTTTAAACTTGTAATATTATTATTATTTGCAAGAATTTTTTTTTTAAATTTTATGCACTTGCCAATTGTAACATCAAATTTTTATGTATAGTTATATATTTTGGGTACTCTTAAAATATACTGAAAATATCTTGTGTATAAATTATACTATTAGTTTTAACTGTTCTTTCTTTTTGAGATGTTATTTTGCTACCTCACCGTTTTATTAAGTTGTAATTTTGCGACATAGCTTAAGACGAGCCTTTCTATCTCTAGTATTTTAAGATATGGTAATATCTGTGTACTTGGATTTTGCTACTAATTCGAATTATCATTTATTGGTGAAATATTTTTGTAATACTCTGATCAATATGATCATTTAAATTTTACTCGTATGAATTTTATAATAATCAATTGTTTCGAATATTTTTAAGATGTTTGTGACGAATCTTTTGCTTAAAATACATATATTTACAAGGCAATGACAGGAGAAAGGTGGTTACTTTGCCAACTAACAAAATTTATTCATTAAATAACCTAATTATGTCGTCATGCAACCGCCCATATCGTATTCGTATTAATTTATATTGTTTATATGTAGAGTAGATTAAAATAATTATTAATTTGTTTTGCAACTTTCTTTCATTACCTATCTTATTTCTTTAATAATAGTTGCAATGTTTTAGACGTTCCTGCATATCTGAATAGAGTCGACCTGTATTTATTTACATTATATATATATATATATATATAAAATAAAAATAAACATCTTTATAAACATAAATAAATTTGAAGTTGCATACTTGGGCAACATATTTGTGCCATAATAAAATTAAAAATTAAGAAACGACAGAAAGAGCGCTGTTTATTTTGTCGATAGTGAAACGGTTTCACTTTAATTTTGAAAAGAATTGATGTGTTCAGCAAAAAGCACTACATCTTGTTTATCCTTAACAAGATTACGCAAATCCATATTCCATACTAAATGTGAAAGTAGCTCTGTCTGTCTGTCTGTCTGTTACCTTTCACGCCTTAACTACTCTACCAATCATCATTAAATTTGGGATACACGTTGTCAGTGATACGGGAAAGGACGTAGGGTACCTTTCATCCAGAATAAAATCATTGTTCCCGAGAGATCATCTGAAAGTATAAAAAAATTGTGGCGGCACCACTGTCGTCACAGCAATAAAGATAAAGATAAATTTCATATCAGCATGAACAGTTCAGCGAGTGTTGGTAAAACCAATTGTGCATTTGTGGGATGATCTAACTACAGTATTCTAAAGCTCCACAAACTCTGCAGGAACTTCCAACTTGGAAGCTTGATGAATATTCCAAAGCATATTATAGTGACTTCAATTAATTGGGAACCGGGAAAAGAAAAGTGAGTCTAAATGAATATCCATAGGAGCAGATGACGTATTGAATCTGAAAATTTACTCTCGTAAGATAAGCCTCGTTCAATATGAACACTTTATTCTATTCACGCTGTAAATATTTTTATTTTATAAAGTTAACAAAAAAAAAAAAAAAAGACTTAATGAAAACGAAACCATCAGCTTCTTAAAAATGTAAAATTCAAGTGATTCAAGCTCCATCGGGCAGGTTTATCGGAACAATAGCAGTAACAGAAAGTAGGTCGCGAACTTAACCCGGTATAAGCGAAAGCGTTTAGGACAAAACAATGTAAAGTAAACATTTACCCACTTTGTGATCACTGATTCAGAAAATGCGGATGATAGTTTAGTTGCGTTGTATCCAAGGCTGCCCGATTGAAGTGCGTAGGGTACATTCAAAATATAAATAAGGACTCAGGGGCCTTAGACAAAGTAGCATTCGCTCCGTAGCGATGCGATATCGAAGTTCGTTATCGTCTCAGAGACAAAGGAATCGACACTGTAACACGTGATAAACACGTGATACCTTGTCATGATTTCTTTGTCTCTGAGACGATAACGAACTTCGATATCGCATCGCTACGGAGCGAATGCTACTTTGTCTAAGGCCCCAGGGGCCTTAGACAAAGTAGCATTCGCTCCGTAGCGATGCGATATCGAAGTTCGTTATCGTCTCAGAGACAAAGGAACGACACTGTAACACGTGATAAACACGTGATACCTTGTCATGATTTCTTTGTCTCTGAGACGATAACGAACTTCGATATCGCATCGCTACGGAGCGAATGCCACTTTGTCTAAGGCCCCTGTTCTGTTAAACACGATATTCCGCTGGAAACCACGAATTTCATTTCAATAGTTTTTATTATAGTTTCATTTTATGTATCTTAAAAATCGAATTCCGCTCCTTGTTAAAGTATTCTATGTTTATGTTTAAACTAGATCGAAATTTTCAAAGAAATATATTCAAAAATTTAATATTAAATTTTTTTTTTTTCATAATACATATTCTAATTTATCACATCGTTGTTTAGCCCCCATACCTCCATGGCCTACATTTTTTTACGGAGTTGCACCAAAGCACGTCGTTTCTACAAATCTGTCATTAGAAAGTTGCCTAATGTTCAGAATCGTATACAGTTGCGTTAAAATAAATCGTGCTCGTTTATGAAACGGCTTTTTTATGATAAAGATTGACAAATAATCTGATGGTCGATTCACTCGACGTCGATGGCTATTGTATGGTTGCAGTCGCCCATAAACACAAGCGCAACTCCACGGGGAAGTAATAGCGCTGCCGAAACTTATTAAGATAAAGGGCAAAGAATGGAGAACATCTATAGGGAAATATGCATTTGTGCACCGAAACAAAACAGCACATTTGCTCTTATTTTCTGATGAAAGGAATTTTTTTTACATCTAATGTAATTATTATACATGAATTTATACAACAAAATTTCGCGTTATCTAGAATTTCGCGTAAGATATAGGTAGATTATTATATGTATGTATAAGTAACAAGTCGCATCAGGCGTGATAATCTTCTAAGGTAGGCGAGCAATATTGGCGAATGTTAGCATAACTTGGTCGCAATGACAGCTTATGTCGTCTGATGGAAGGGACCATATTACTTTTCCAAGTCATAAATGGGTATTAGGACCTTTTACCTGGCGAGAGCCTTCATCCTTCGAGTTTCATATTGGTATTGCCGAAGTTGAGCCTCCACTTGAATGGGATTCTAATGCTAATGAGATTCCAAAGTTCAGTCTCAAGTATTAATTAATTTAGAAATCCATTCTAATAACTAATATTTATTTAAGATTTTAGGTTAAAAATAAAACACACTAAAGGATAAAAACGGCTAACACGTCGCGTCTCCTTCCAAGAAATACAGCCGCAATAATTTTGGATTAGGTTCTACTTGGAAACTGGAGTAACTCGTTTATTCTGCAATTACTTTCTTTTACTACTACATAGATTTACTCCTTATCACTATAATAACGTTTTAATATCACTATAGTTCAAATTGATTCGAAGTTTGCTAAAATAGCTGATATCGAAGCTTGGCATTCTAAACAATATTCATGAGTATTGCATTATTCGTAGGATTTTCTTTTAAATTTTTTTATGTAAAGATGGCTGACAGTCCACTTGATGGTAGTTGGCTACCGTACACAAGCAACGCCACTGGTACTGTTAAGTACGCTTTCGATATTAGAGATTAGAAAGGGTACAATTGGGCTCTGGCATCCGTTACTCACTCAACGAAACACGAAAGCACACATGCTGTTATTTCATGGTGGTCTTCGTAAGGGGGCGGTTACTGCCGCCAGACGGTAAAGTTCGTAACTGCGAAACGCAGTGTGCCCTGCCACATGCTTAGTTCTTATATAAATTACTATAGGAGAAATATTCCACAAGTAACTTGAAATTGAAAGTTATAGAAAGTATAATGTTCATCCTGTGTTCATCATTATGAAAGTTTTTTAGATATGTTTTTAACAAAAGGTAGTGGAGTAAATGGGCGTAAATAAAATAAAGTTGTCTGGTAAGTGGTGAACAGAGATTTTGTTAGTGTTAATGAATATGCTATTTTCCGAATGGAATCGTTTATTCTACCACGGTACGGAACAAGACGACTATAACACCGTTATTCCATTTAAATTATACTATGAACAGGTGGATCGTTAATATACAGGGTGGTAATTTGAGATGGGTCAGTAAGGGCAGCTACCTAAACCATTGTAGCTAGAACAAAACACTCTTAGGAGACTATCCATTATTTTAATAGTTATTTCCATCGGCATTCAAAGATTTTGGAAAAATGGTACAGTCAGCGAGAAAAAGGTCAATTTTCACGTTTTGTTTTTATAATGCCAATCGATTCTGTTACTTATAAGGATCAATTGACCCTATGGGACCACCTGAGGTTAGAGTACTAGAAACGTCAAAAAACTCAAAAAACTACTTCCATACATTTCTTACAGAATGAGATTGAAAAATAAGTTCAAACATTGTTTTTAATTAAAAAAGGCGGCAATCACTACAATGGAAACTGGCTAGGCAATGTTTATTTTAAATTAATTTGAATTTGGAAGGAAAACATTGTTTTAGAAACAAATGTTATTTATTATTATTATTCTTGCATGTCAGCTAAATTGTGAAAATATTGATTCATTTAGATCGCATAGATTTATTAGAAGCTTATTTTATAAATAATATCAACTGCCATGGAATGATATAAGATTAAATACCCTATACCCTATATCAAAAGTTATAAAAAATCTCCTAAATATTCTTGTAGAGTGTAGCTCCTTTAAGAGAAATCCTTACGACAACAATGATCTTGATAAAAAATAGCGGTTGCAATTTTAACACTCGGTCGTTAGAAGCTTTGAAGTCGCTGCCGAAGTAGGCATTTCCCATAACCAAGTTTTAAAGATATGGAAAAAGTACAAATACAAATGCTGTCGTTGTGGTCGTTGAGACCTCTTGATATTTTTTTTGGGATATCTCAAAAATGGAATTTACAAGAAAAATTAGGTACATTACAGTTCAAGAATTGTCACTACAACGGTGTATGGAGTTAACGCAAACAAAATATCAGCGGTTACACGCTCATTGCAGAAACCGTCCAAACGGCAAACAAATAGAGCAACTACTATCGTAGATTTATTACTTACGATCTTTACTTGTTTTTAAAGATTGGCAATTGTAGTGATTGCCGCCTTTTTTAATTAAAAACAATGTTTGAACTTATTTTTCAATCTCATTCTGTAAGAAATGTATGGAAGTAGTTTTTTGAGTTTTTTGACGTTTCTAGTACTCTAAGCTCAGGTGGTCCCGTAGGGTCAATGGATCCTTATAAGTAACAGAATCGATTGGCGCTATAAAAACAAAACGTGAAAATTGACCTTTTTCCCGCTGACTGTACCATTTTTTCAAAATCTTTGAATGCCGATGGGAATAACTATTAAAATTATGGATAGTCTCCTAAGAGTGTTTTGTTCTAGCTACAAAGGTTTAGGTAGCTGCCCTTACTGACCCATCTCAAATTACCACCCTGTATAAATTATTCGCGAATGTACGAAGCGTTTCCAACATCTTAAATTTAAACGACCATTCAGTGCGACGGAAATTTCTTGTGTAGCTACCGAAAAATGTATCTGGGAGTAAGCGACGCTGGCTTGTGAATGTACGAACTTTTAAATTTTAATGAGATAACGCTGGGAACGAAATAGAGGGTTTCTATTTAGGTTGTTGGTACGTATGGTAAGACATTAAAATTTATTGAACATACATACTGAATTATAACAGATTGGCGGCCCGCCCCCGGCTATCGCAAGGATGCATCATTTTCTACAAATATACACAAACCTTCCTGGTTTCCTTCGCATTAGTGAAAACCGTATCAAAAATTTTATTTTCTTATATCAAAAATCTTTATTTTCTTGTATGTAGGTATAGATATTATATAGAATAGATATAGATGACAATATGACGGTAATCTTTGGGTGTTTACTGGTTTCCTGGGATTGTTTAAAATTTAAGACAAACTAATACATTATCAAAATGTACGCCCGAAATCATAACGACAGGAAGTCTATGAAGTCAGTGGAGCGAAACTTCATAAAATCCCTGCTTATATTTCAGTTTCGGGATGGCAAGCCGCAGTCACATTACGAATAAAATGTCTGGAGTGTAGCCAAAGATTGCTACAACATCGCAAACATCACAAGCCTTACGACATCCTGTCGCCTCACTTTGTCCCTATACAGGCCATTAAAAAGTTAATTATGTTTCTTTTTTTGTAATTCTAATTATGTGCTTTTTAATGTTCACTGTAGTGGAAAATAAAGCTTATCTAATAATGTAGGAGTCATTAAAACCACAGTTTATAATAAATGTTATATTTCTTTATTCTTATTTGCGAGCAAGTAACAAAATTTAATAATATTATTCGCGCTCTGAAATATTTGATTTGATTTGATTTTTGATTTTTATTCTCAACAAAAACCCTACAGCAATACAGCAGAAATAATACTAAAAAAAGACATCACAAAGCACATTGCCACTTACAGGGTTTCATTATGTACCCAAGTTATGTTGAAAATTAAGTTGAAAAGCAAATTGATTTAAGAAGATGGGGAAAAGGATCTAGTTGGAGTTAGGATGTGTGTGCTGTGTGTAGATATAATTAATTCTGTTATCGAACGAATAATTAGTCAGTTCTCTTTTTCTATATTTTTGCCAGAAGGCGGAAAGCTCTATTTGTTATATTTATTGTATAGTATTCGAGTGTATAGTATACGCATGTTTCTTCTAACGATAATTAAATTATGTACCTATAATCTGAAAATTTTGTATCGAATTTTTACCGGATTGTTACCGAAACTGAGCCCTGGTTTCATCACTTGGAGCCTGAAACCAAATAGAAGTCGATGCAATGGTATTTAAAGGACTATTGCCACTTCTTTAAAGGTATATGGTGTCGAAATTACCTGGAAACTTGATGACTACTTCCTTGCAACCGCGAAGGAATTATGTATGTTCATCTATACTACTAATATTATAAAGAGAAAAGTATGTATTTTTGTATGTTTGTAATGAATAAACTTAAAAACTACTGGACCGATTTTAAAAATTCTTTCACTTATACAAAGGTACATTATCGGCGAGTAACATAGGTACTCACCTTTCCCCATCTCCCCCCCTTTACACCCCCCATCCATACAAATGCATGTTTGTAATGAATAAATTCAAAGACTGGTCCGATTTTAAAAATTCTTTCACATATGGAAAGCTGCGTTATCAGCGACTATTATTTTTTAAAGAGACGGGGACGAAGTCGCATGCAACAGCTAGTATATTATAAAGAAAATGGTACAATTGCTAATGCTTCAATAACAGAGAAAATAAAGTAATCGATTAAGAAGAAGGTGCTTCTTCTTTAATACATGCATACCCATAAGATAGCAAGTCCCGCCTCTAATTCACCAACCCTTTAGTCTAGATTTGGCCCGCAGTTTTCTAAGAACGATGAGGCTAAAGAAGTTATATGGACCCATTTTGAATGCAAAAATAAACAATTTATGATGTGTCTCTAAACACGATTATTTATTTGCATAGATAAATCGTACAAAGAATTTCAGAACAAGTATACTATACAAAAATATGGATTCCTTGAAATTTCAATTTCAGTAATAGCAATGTATCCAAAGTGTGCGCCAAATTTATTAGAAGAGAATTGCAATTCAGTATTTGATCGAGTCGCTAGTAAAGTACTTTAGGGAATTGTTTCAGGGCTCGACTCTTTGACCTTCGCGTGTGTTACTTGCTAACTTATCTGTTGCTCACTGTTAGATATGATGAGTTAACACGAAATGACTGTGACTCAGGTTGTATTCGAATCCACTCATGTACTTTTATTATTTTTTGTTAATCATCTATTTAAAATGTTTCCTAATATTCACCTACATTATTAATAGTTTAATTATTTATTTATGACGCGACAAATATTTACATAAAACGCGTAGTAACATTTAAAATAAAGTTAAAATTAAGCATAGCACGTACATTCGAAATTCGCACACTTTTGTCATTTTGATGGTAATAAATTAATATAACTTTTATGAAAGAACAATTTTTTTTTATTTTTTTAATATAAACTTGTAAAGGCAGGCAGGCAGGTTTATGGTTCACTTGATGATAAGTTGCTATCGTCGCCGATTAACACAAGCATCGCCATAGGTGTTGCAATTGCGTCCCAGCTTGATAGGCTGATAAGGAACATTTTTTCATTATAAACCTTTATCTATGGTCGTCCATGTAGTCTAATAGAATGGCTAAAATCTTCAGCCCTGTATTTCTTGAAATAACTAACTCCCCACTGTTTTTATGGTAGATGAACCTTCACCAAACACATTTGAGAACAGCTCTTCATGGTATAGATTTTACAACATTTAGCTAGATAAATAATTATTTCCCTAAACGAAGGGGTTTTTTTAATTTAATTAAATATAAAAACAGCAAGAAAGCAAATAGTTCTAATAAAAGACAATTTTAGATCATTTCAATTCTTTAAAGTGGCCAGCATAGCTGTTTTACCTTTATACTTTTCGAGCTTTACAAACTTATGTTTTTGTTGTCAAATACGTATTTATTTAATAATATAAAACGTTTCTGAGATTTAAAATTTTAACATCACTGATAACAAACAGTGCCAAAAAAGTAAACTATCAAAAGTTTGTACCGTCGGAGTTTTAAAGCTAAACTAGAAGGAGTTCATGTATAAATGGACGTAGAACAATGCCAGGATGTAAAACAAAATCAAAAACGCTTCCAGGAAATTTATATTTGACCATTTTTTTTTCGTTGGACATTGAAACTCTTTATTGTAACATGGTTGTGACACTTAAATGTAGCTTCACAGTAAATTGAGTAACGAGTTTTAAAATCTTTTTATTTTTTAAACCTCCATTATTAAACCATAATATTATATTTTTGTTGACGATCATTGATTGCTTGTGACATTTTACAACTTTGTGTTTCAATGTCCCCATGTTGTTTCTATGAAGTTTATATTGCACTGCAGTAAAGTACCTACTTGTTATGTACGTTTTATATTAATCGGCTATTGCACAATAAATTTGTCTCACTTTAACAAGTAGATTTGAGAGTCTTTCTTCTTCACACATATAAACATGAAGATTATTACAATAGCTCTCTTGTTCATGTATTTGACTTTGTGTTTTAGCGTCAATTCTATTCTAATTGAGCCTCTTTAGAGTGAAAACGGACACACTTTCTGCTAAACAAATAGTGACTAATGAAATAATATAATTTACTACAAATATATATCTCTTTGTATATACCTTTTATCCGCGACTTCGTCCGCGTCCCTACTGAACACCGATGAACAGTCCTTTTTTGGATGAAATATCATGCTGAGCGGTTGAGTAGTTAAGGCGTGAAAGTGTAACAAATAAACAAACTCATTTTCGCATTTATAATATTAGTTTAGATGGTTTTGTTCGAAATTGTACGTGCATGATTTTTTCTACAACTCGGAGCTCAACATACGTACCTATCAACAGAGTTATATCGGGACAAACCTTTTCTGTAGAAAAGACGACTGATTGAATTGTTATAATTTATACTATTTCATTCATAAACAATCTTCTCTCTCCTAATGTAAATGTGTTTACTGTACTGTCTGTAGATCGTGTTGTTAGCGATATCCTTTTGTTTCGCTTCGCAGTTACATTTTTGCATTGGCTGCCGCAGCGGAGCCGAGAGTGTGCTTTTATTTTACTCCAGTAATTTTGCTGTGCAATCGCGCAGTTATTACAGACATAGCTATTTTTTTTAATGTATCCATCCACCCAGAGAGCTACTTTTTATTAACGAGGCAAAGAACACAAGGCAACCGGAAATTCTCTCATATTTGCAGATGTAAATTTATTTGAATATTAACGGAAAATACAATAATATGAAAACGAAATCCCAACCCAGAGATACTATGGACAATCGCTTGTATAAATCCGTGCCTCGGGAGAAATATTACCTTTGGCATACGTTTCTAGTCCACGCTTGTTTGTGGAAGCACTCTGGTATTATCGCTCCGTAGGGCGATGCACTTCGATTCACATTCATTGGTGTCGTTAGGTATCGCCAATGAGAAAGAATTGTCCATTGGATTTACGGTTTTTCTTTACACGTAAAACTTAACTGTGAGGAAAAATCTTTCTTAAAACATCGAATGAGTTCACGCTCTGAGGGTTTCCAACAAAGTTAACAATGGACGAAATAGTCGCGACGTTTTTGTCTGTTTTCAAAAGTTGAATCGTACGTCTTTTAAATTTGCTATATGAATCTTCTATTGAGTTACACAATTGAATAAGAAAACATTGTTTTATTAGAATGTATTTATATTATTTAATATTTTCTACGAAAAAGCTGCACTACTTTGTAGACAAGAGTATCACCACAGAATTACGTACATGCATTGATCTATATGTTATTACTTCAATGCGTACATGTAACTATATCATGAAATGGTATCATGAACGGCCTGCCTTCGGTTCTGTAATAATATAACAATAAAATCCTGTATTAAAGTTAAATAAAACAATATTTTTAAAATTTAATTTTAGTAGCTTAAACAGTAACGTAAATTTAGATTTATTTAGACTTACGATAGCACGAGCATAAACCTCAGTGGTTTGAGTGCTATGTACAATAGGATGTATTTTTTTATTATTAAAATGATATCGACTAAAACTGTTTTAATTGGTAGTTTATTTAATACTTTATGTTGTTATTAAATTGTGCGCGAAATATGACGTGGAATTTTACGCTTGCCAATTTCTTAGTTATATGAGCTATTATTTTAATTGCATTATCTATTGTTTAGTACCGTAACCCGATTTGTCCGTATTAAGCACTAGCACGGATGTTATACTTAGATATACAATTACAGACAATTTTGACTGAAACTGTACCTAGTATGTCCATCGTATACGGATTTCATTAAAAGTTACCCCCATTAGGGATAGTTTAATTAAACTGGGACACGATTCGCTTGCATGAAACATCAGTCAGCGGTGAATAGTTTTTAATTTACTTAAGTATTTTTGGCAAATACTTAATAAAATGTAAACCTTGTAACATATACATATAACTTTTAATATATAAAAATGAATCCCTATTTCCCTTGGTGACAGCATCACGCATGAACGGGTAGACCGATTTTAATTCGGTTTTCACTAATGGAAAGAGGGATAAACGGGGAATGTTCTTATGTATAAAAATTGACCCCGGGCGAAGCCGGGAGCGGGTCGCTAGTATTCTGTATTTGTGTACATATTTGGTACACCTATTTATTTAATTATACATAATATATGTGTGTAATTTGTAAATAAAACTTCTTGCCTTATAAATTGCTTTATTTGAATAATAAGATAGGATAGACTTTTATTTTTCTTTCTACAGAAGTAATATAACATGACACATTGAATAAGAAATAAGGGACGAGTCTGGACCGAACTCTGAATTTTAATTAGACGGCCGCACGGCCTATCATAAAAAACAATAGAACAGTTATCAATTAACAATGTACCTGAACGAGGACATTTTAAAGAAGTGAGAAACTTGTATCTAAATTTCGAAGGCTGCTGCCGAAGAACTAATGGCATTATGTTGCTGCAAATACCTATATAATAACAAGTGACCTTCATAAGGAAGCAAAAGGCGTTTTTCCGATGAAGCAAAATTGCTTCATCGGAGCCGAAATAGTGGTGATATGTGATATTGTTGCCAAGCTAAAATTAATAAAACAATCAACTTAAGGAAACCAGCATATATGAACGATAGCCAATTGATTTACCAGGCAACGGATCCGCAAGCTAGACCTTCTAGAGACAGATAATCCCTCAGACTTCTCAGTGAATATGGAAATATTGTAATTATGTAAATGTCTAACAGTTGACATATTATTCCCTTTTCTTACCTCATACTCGCCTGTAGGTACAACACGCCCTGGAGATCCAATCTATCTTGTAACTACCTACTCTCATATCCAAAAATTTTATTACGTTACACAACCTTTCGATACGAATTTTAAATAAATGAATATAAAAAATGTTATGTTCAATATTGAAACTATTGTATGTTTTCTGTAAAATAATGAATAATATTTTTCTGTCTTAAGGTGGACAGACGGGCTAACGGTAGATGACTATCCTCGCCTATAACACAAGCAACGCAACAAGTTTTGCAAGTGCCCTGCAGACCATAGTAGGATGAAGGAGGATTAGGTAGGGATAGGGAAATGGGCTCTGGCATCCCTTACTCATTCACTAAAACACAACAACACACATGTTGTTATTTCACGAAATTTTCTATAGATACCTAAATTAATTTTCACTAGTGTGTTGTGTATATTGAACCACTCCCGATCTTGTGAACAAGGGTTGTAAGATGGATAGATGGCAGGTTGCAACAAAACACATAATAGTGTTATAAAGTGCTTGTTGTTTTCAGATACGAAAATAGTTTGTCTGTTCAAAAATAAACTGCCATTAAAACTTATGTAACTAAATTATAAAAGTAGAGTACAATTTGTTTCCCTACAGTTTTAAATCGCAAGTTTAAGTGGCTATATTTTACTCTGAAACTAACTCAGTTGAAATCGTCCAAACTTGAAAGGTTTGGAAGCATACATTCCCGTTGGTGTCTAGAGAATATACATGGGCGAAACTTAGGCACTTTTTGTTTGGGAAACTGAATTGAGTTGGCCACTTTTGCAGGATTAGTTCGCGTCGCGGGTGTAGTTCTACTTTTTGTGTCAACTAAGTGACACGACTGTAGTGTGTGTACAGTACTCATAATTCATATACAAGTAAAGAGTTTATACTAGAATTAGAGATACGATTTTTATAATAAAGGTCTTATTTAGAATATGCTTTTCAATTCAATAACTAAAATGTACATTTCCCACAAAACTTCGCATCATTAACCATATCTACGACCAAATAAAGCTTATATAATATAATGTATTATCAATCTTGACTTATGGTGTACGCAAAATGGATTATTTTTATTTTTGTAGTTGTTTTTAGTAGCAACATGTTTATTGAAGATAATCCACATTCCATTCAAGTTCTGTGAGCTTACAATCTATAAAACGCACTCGTATCCGGTGAGTTATCCGGTGGTGGCTGGGAAAGGAATTAAATGAAGAAGTAATAAACTTCAATATATGTCTTCATTGTATGCGGCACATGTTGCTTTAGAACAGCTGTGGCTTAGACGATTTTTGTTTCTTTATGATATTTAATCCTTTAATAGCCTCTGGAGATGAAATATCTAATGATAGTTAATTTGTAGTATCGGTTTTAAAATAATTAAAGCGTATCAAATTAAATATAAAAATATTACGCGGTATTCGTAATATTTTTATTAGTAAATCGATTGAGTACTGTTTTATATTCGTTCACTGAGTGGTACTTGCGTATTGGATAAATCCATACACTTTATAACTTTGCCTAGTATAGATTTGAATAACTATCTATGTACCTATGTTATAAAATCTTAAATACAACGTTCTTTTCAGGAAACAACCGAAGACGTTCGCATTTGATCACTGTTTTTACTCACTCGACCCTTCACTCCCAAACTTCGCCTCGCAGAAGACCGTCTTCGAATGTCTCGGCAGGGACATATTGGACAACGCGTTCGAAGGATACAACGCATGTATTTTTGCATACGGACAGACAGGTAGGTTTTATGTATATTTCTTCTTAATTTATCGGTTTACCAAATGACTATGAAAATGTTATTGAATTTTCAGATATGTATTTTGTGCGGTCGGGCTAACGGCTATATTATGAGAAAATGGTATTTCGTATATTAAACAGACATGATATTCTTATAAAAGACGTAATTAAATTTGATAGTAGATGATAGTAAATTATTATAGAATAGTTACCTATATTATTAATGAGTTTATTTTTACTTTAAAACTGGTAATAACGCAATATTCTTATTAGATAAATCTGAAATTTCTATCTGCTTTTCTCGTAGGCATTAATTTTATTTTATTCTCACATGATTTTTCCATGTGACAGTCGTAGAAACAGGAGAAGGCTGCAAGTCGACGACCGTCGTCGTCGCATTTAGTTCGCTTGCCAATTCGTTGTTCAAACTCATAAATATTACGCTTCATCTCCTATATTCGAGCACAATACTCGAAAATTTCAGGAGACGTGCCCAATTTTTCACGAGAGTCATACTGCAGTTTCTTCTAGATCTTACAAGCTACATATGTTATTCTTTCAAATATAATATTTTATAACAGTTTTTTTTTTACATTTTGTTGCGATCAATCAGTCCACTTGATGTTAGGTGACATCTGCCCTTATGAGCACGAGCAACATCAGTCGATGCGAGTACAGACCCAGTTAGGATAAAGGATAAAGAAGGAGGTGGAGTTGGGGCTATGGAATTCTTACTGGCGGTTATTGTCGCCAGACAGGCTGCGGAACGTAATGTATAATGATAACACCAACATTACACTCTCTTTGAATTTTTCGGATGTCTTATGAGTCTTATGAGTGGGTGAAATGTTTTACTTTTACCGTCGTCGGGCAGAACCATCGATTCGGATCTGCCCGACGAAGTTTAGAGAAAGCCGGAATTAATCAATAAAAAGGGTGTGGTCTTTCATCACGACAACTCTAGACCACACACATCTTTAGCCACTCAGCAAAAATTAAGAGAGTTTGGCTGGGAGGTGTTAATGCATCCTGACCTTGCACCTTCAGATTTCCACCTGTTTCGGTTTCTTTAGAATTCTTTAGGCAGTGTCAGGTTAACATCAAGAGAAGACTGCCAAAACTACTTGTCGCGTTTCTTTGATCAGAAGTCTTACAAGATGGCAAAAAGTCATTGAACAAAATGGCGTTTATTTATTTAATTAAATTTAAATAAACTTAGAAAATAAAAAATGTCTTCAGTTTTCATATAAAATGCGAAGAAACTTTTCCCCAACCTATTAATTTTGTGGTCGTTAAACTCGTGCCTTTATAATATCACAACCATTTTGCGAATATATCTTTTGTTGTTTGCTAAGACGAGTATTGTCATTATTATAAAACAAGTCATAATTGGTTGGCTATATACCGAACAAGGTTTGTCAAATAGTCGTGCCCCGCCGTTTCACCTGCCATTTAATTCGAAAGAAATTTGATTCTTTCAACACAACGTGCGCCAGATTTACATTTTCGTTTACGTTCTTTCTTTTTTTATTGGGTAGTTTCACTATTAATGCTACTAATAACGCTTATTGCAATTGTTCCGGTTATTATTATTAGTTAGTATAGTATTAACGCATTAAAAAAACACACACGGCTAATGTTTCAACATTTATTCAATAATATTTATATAATGAATAATATATATACATATATTTTGCAAGGTGTTGATTTTTATTTTTAAATGATTCCTTGGGGACAGATTTTTTTTATTATTACCCTAAAGTCCTAACGGTGCTTATGATTAACGATGAAAGACCTACAACGATTTCACGATGTAGTATGAAAGGTACGCAGTTGCTTGGGATTGACGGTTGAGTTTTTGTTTATTGCATTTATAGTTTTTGTTTCACAAAAGTTTAAAAGAGTACCTATGGAGGTTTCTTGTCGGATTCTTCTCCAAAGAATCCGATTAAGCATTCCGAATCAGTAGTTGCGGTAATTATAAAATTTTGATGGCAAGTGACTGAAGGTATTTGTTTATATGAATATACAAAAATATAATTTATTTTGTGGAAGACGTTTTGTTGTAATTACTATTATAAATGTTATGGTATACTTACACAAACAAAAAAAAATAATGCCAAGAAAATAATACTAACTCCTTTTCCGTTCGAAATGAATGTATTGTGCCTTAATTTCAGTTGTTAAAGATACTAATTTAGAAAATTCTTTTCGAGTTCGAGTTAATTATTTTTGATTTATCCTAGTATTTGTATATCTTGACTTGTTTATTATACAAACTAGCCTCCTGAGTCCGGGTTCCCGGCGAGATTTATGTTCTGAGTGCGCCTACTTCGCGTCTAATTTTAATGTTATTTATCACACTCGACCCAAGATAAATTTCAAGCTATTGTTGAAATAATATCAAGATGAGAAAAGAAAATTGAGAAGTTACGAAAGGGAAATTGTGTTATTACAATTTTTTTAAATATGTAAGGTTATATGCAGAACATGCATATTTACAACATTACAAAGTGGGAAGAGTGTGCTATTTCCATAAACTGAAAGAACACTTCACGAGTGTTAGACGAGTGTTTAGACACGAAGGGCACCTGTCGAGTCGTGGGCTGGTTATTAAAAATTCCACCACGTAAATGCGAGGAGCCCTTGAGGATCAGATGAAGTGACCGGCACGTAGGCACGTTTTACAAGAACAGTTTTTCGTATTCGAAAATTGGTTCTTTATTCTTATTCAGAATTTTTTCGACATACAATACGTTAGATTTTCAAATTCAAGTTATCGACATGTCTTTGCCACTTATCGCATACAATTTTGCCGCCGCCTGTAATACACCCATTTGGTGGTATGTGCCATTTGGTGGTAAACACAAGTTGCACTAGAAGAATGAAAGGGCTAAGGGACGAAGATTAACAGGTGAATTCACTTTTTCAAGCGTTGTGTTTCAACACAGCACACGTGCGGTTATAGTGGTCCTCTATAAGAGGCGGTTACTGTCGCCAGATGAGCTGTCCAGTTTATAACAACCATGCTGCAACCCTACGTGGTTTGTACGTGCTTCATTATTAATACGAGTATGATTTTTCGTATATATTAAAAGTGAACGAACCAGCTTTTAAACATTTTTAATGTAACGTAGCTGTTAACCGATTAGTCTGTGCCTAGGCGGAGTTGACATAAAATTAAGTTACATAATGTAGCCGCTCTTAACGAACGACTTGATTGTTATACTTATTTGATCACAGCGGTGTGTTCCTTTTATAGTGTAACTCAGCTAACTGACTTAGATTTTATTAACACTGATTTGCTAAACGATAAAATGTGGTGGTAAAACTATCATTATAACTACCTCATTAATAAAGTGAAAGTAGATCGGTACTTACGTGAGTAATTATATTCTGCTATTTTGCTGTCGTACCTTCCTCCACAACGAAATCCAGGATTATGTCTGATGCTCTTAAACGATGAATGGCCCACGGCTTATGTGGGATTATCCTTTTTTTGTACGTGAACACTTTTATTATTATAATAAATAATAATATTTACCAGCTGCCCTAACCAAATGTTTTATTTTCAATTCGAAAGAGATATAAAGGATTAGCAAGTATTCGTAGCACAGCAGTGCCAACATAATTATGTAGGGGAGAGGGGGGCTAGTTATAACAATTAATCGCTTCTTGGCTATGGAAGCTTACTTGTCTGATAAATTATGAAATTCGAATTAACAACTATTCAACTATCGATTCCATATAAACTTTTGATCAAACCTATAACGGTTTTTTGTAGAAACGGCTTTGAAAAGAAACTGACGAGTGTTACAACTTACCCCGTGATTGGGGCTAGTTGTAACAGGCTTGGGGCAAATTGTAACATTAGGAATTAAAAACCAGTTTTATATTTTATAAAGATTTATTTAGCATATTTAGCATATTTAGCATATTTAGCATAAGAAACTTTACAAACTCTAAAACAGGTTTAGACTTCTAAGTTAAATTTTTAATCTAACAGAAAATATTCAAAAATAAACAAATAATATATTCTTTCATTACTTAAACTATTAAGGCATTTTAGGCTTACAGCCATTTATGATCTTAACTACATCAGTAATCAGACTTTTTGGTTTTATTCTTAATGTAATAGAAAAATAATCAAATAGTAACAAAAACATGGTCTTTCTTAAACTATAAAGGAACTTTAGGCTAACAGCCATCAATTTCTTCAGTAAATAGTCTTTTGATTGACGTAGGTAAAATATGAAATCAGTCGTCATCGGAATCACAATTGAGACACACAAATGAGATCTTATTTCCTGTTGCAAAATGTTTTGCAGCTTTTCGTACACTGGTTTTCTTTTCCAAGACTTCAGCGGAGGCCAATTCGTAAACATCTTGGCTTTGGGAAGCACGTTCAGTTTTTCTTTTGTAGTGTCTCATTCTGAAATAGATATAAACAATCAAGTTCAACATCAAAGTATTCAAAACATGCAAAGAAGGAATTTAAATATATACCGTGTAATTTCATAGAACTTAAATAACTTATAAGTAACAAGTTACAACTTGCCCCGTAAAAGTGTTACAACTTGCCCCACTGCTAGGTTTTTTGAAATAACCTCTATTAAAAAAAAAGTCACTTGGCGTGGAATTACGTTTAATATAATCAAAGTAAACAAACACTGAGTGTATTTGTATAAATCAACAACTGCTAAACTATTTGAAATCTACGATAATTAATTTTGAATAAACAAAAAAAGTCCATTACCTGGCTTAATTGGAGCGCCTGCACAACACCGCTTCCTGCGCCGTCCGGCGGGGTACTGATCGCGTTTATATGATAGAATGGGTATTACGTAGTAGGTTAGGTTGAAAATCAAACGAATATTCTTCTATTAAGTAGGTAAAAAAGACTTGTTACTACTTGCCCCTGTTACAACTAGCCCCCCGCTCCCCTATCCGCTATATGTACGTGAGTGGCGCATAGCTTTAATATCTAATTAACAATCAAATAAAGTATCTAAGAGGAGAATTTATTTGTTTAAAGGCGGATTTATATTTGTCTAACGTGTTGTGTCGTGATGTTCTCTGACGTGGTGGGTAACGTTCACATTAATGTGTCGTCTTCGGACGCCCTGACGATATCTGGAATCAATATAGTTGTGGCTCTCTGAAAGTGCGTACGTTGACAGTGTATTTATTTCCTTGAATAATCCGATTTTGTTTACGATATTGAAGAAGATATTAAGTTTTAATCAATTCGAATTTTTTTTTCTTGTCTTATCCCAAAAATTGCTCTTATGGTTATTTGTGTGTTATATTTACTATTCGAGTTATAAAATACTTCATCGTACTGTTTCTATTAAGTTGCCAATAATATTAAATCCTATAAAAGAGTGTTTACCATCTGCTTTGACGCAGAGAACACAACATACTGGTGCGTGCACACCTGTCCGATCCATCGTGAAGTGTCGCTTCCCCACCTTTTATTAAATCTTTCCATACAAAATTAATAATGAATGCAAATATTTATACTTTGAAGGTATATTTCGCGTATCTATTTTAGCCGTGACTCTGCATACACTAACACTTATCTTCGGGTTCAGTAAACAGATATGAGGGTAACTCTCGTACGAATAAACAAGTCGTTGCCAACACGCGATTATCCAATTTATTGATGTATTTATTTTTATTTTATTTAAGATCAAACCTACATGTATGATTAATAAGCTGGTAAATGTTATTAGGTATTTATTATAATAAAAGTGTTCACGTACAATAAAAAAGGATAATCACACATAAGCCGTGGGCCATTCATCGTCATCAGACATACATACACCATGGATTTCGTTGTGGAGGAAGGTATGACAGCAATAACAATAGCAGAATATAATTACTCACGTAAGTACCTATGTACTTTAACTTTATTAATGTTTATAATGAGTTTAGTTGAGGTAGTTATAACGGTAGTTCAAATAATCATTCGCCTCATCTCCTATTAGGTTTGGTCAAGATTCAAAGTTTAGGTTAACCGGTATACAAGTAGTAGTCCATAGTTTTTAACCATCCAATATGTTAGAAAACATGTATATATTGATTGAATGGAAGAAAATAAATATTATTTTTGTTACTGATAATGTTTCTCGTTTCTACAGTGTGAGTACAGTAAAATAACAGCTTTCTTTAATCGTACAACTGTCTGGTTCGAATAACACTTATCCGTCGTCTTTATATTTGATTCTATTTGATTGTTTGAAGGAAATTGCTTCTGTAATAAGAGACTGGCTGGTTCTCGAATTGTTTTCTTTTTTCTTTCTTTTTTTTTGACTTATTGTCTCATGTAATATTGTTACATTGTTTATGTTTTGTATAATAAAATGGTGAGTATTTATTCTGGAATTTGTAAAGCTTCTTGTTTTGTTTGTTTCTTACTTATTTTAAAACTAAACAATTTTGTAAGAGACAAGCAAACAACTTATTAAATAAGATGTAGGATAGATCTTTTGCACTATTTGCATTGGTAGACTGGGGAAATAGCCTAGTAGAACGAAATAAGAATAGGGCCATTATTTTACGGTGGTCTTCTTTAAGGGGATGACTGCTGCCGCTACTATTGGCTATCCCTTTAATGACCACAGATTATATAATCTCCAAATTATATCTATTGATAGCGATAGATGAAATCGCAATATGACAAATGACATCAGTGACAACTTATTATCTAGTAGACTGCTTTACTATTAACGTTCTTAGACGACCTTATCTAAATTGTATCTGACGACACATACCTAGGTATTTTAAATTGTATTTTCAGCGAGACTTTCCAGATTATCGCCTTCGTGCTGTAGACGTTAACGCCTCAAAAGACGACATTAACGGCAGTTTCGTAGTAGGAGAATGCGCAATTTACGTCAAATATATCACGTGAATGGGAGTGGTTAATGTAAACAGTAGTCTTATTAAAATTTCTCAAGACAGCATCAAATTAAGTTATGACAGAGGCGTGAGCGAACTCACTCAGTTTTTGTCGCAAAAGAATTGAATCTTTTGCCTCTCTCACCTGCCTTTATTAAATGTTTACGGTGCACCTATCACGTGTGTGTATTTACTGACAATTATCAAGGTTTAACTGTTAATTGTAAGCGTACATGATAATTATTTTCGTGCTAATGAATAGTCGAGTGTCGAAGGTACTTTAATAATTTCGTTATAATAAAAAAAGCAGTAAGTATAGTATAAACTATAAAACAATAATATGGTTTTCTTAGGAGAAATAAATTCACCATGTAATTAGTTGTTATTCCGTCAGATTCTTCCATTCAATGTGTTAGACAACAAAACAATTTCATGGCTGCCTCACTTCGTGGAGTATCTTAATTAATCTTATCCACGCGATCGGCTCCAATTGACGTTTATAGCGCGTAGCTTCGAATAAAGAAGTACGAATTCCGAATTGAATAATGAATCCGAACCGCAAGATATGTTTCCATTGTTGGCTCAACTAGGAATCGAATCGACGAAATTTTCTATTAAAATTGTATCAGTTTTTTAATTCACAAAATTCAGTTAGTTTATATGACATATAAATATTTACATTTTTTATACCAAAAGTATAATGAACGTAATAATTAAGACTGCTATTGTACTTACCTTCTAAAATTATAAACTTAAACATTAAAAATGAAAAAGAAAACACCTAGAATGATTACACATTAAATAGGTGTGGTTTTTAAACCCTAATGTTGTCTAAAACCAATATTTAATTACGCATTTATAGAAAATGTATTATTTAAATATTTAATAACTTCCTTGAGTTTCAGTGATTTATGAACATGTAAATGTCATGCAAATAGTACCTAACCAAATTGATGGATGCATTTTTGAGAGCATTTTCCCGGCACAATCATCAACCGATATTCAGTTGGCTCGAATTTTAATTTTGATGCACAATATATTGCCAATGATGCTTTCGTTTCCGATAAAATAATATACGAATTTAGAAAAGGACATGGTAGGGTTCTGGATGGTACCTTTCATCAAGAAAGAGTACTGTTCACGAGGGATCGGTAAGAAAATCTAAAAATAAATGAGAATTGAATTAATGTTCATCTTTTTTTATAATTAAATTTAAATATTAAATAAATCTGATTTGATTATACCATTAAGAAATGTTCATCTTTTGATAATAAATATATCTTTTGATTTTTAATAAACAGAATAGTCCAATGCTTAATTAACGGATTTCTAGATCAGCTATCAGCGCATGGTGGGCTACTCAGTAATTACACAAATCTACATTGTTAAAAGATTGTGTTACCGTCATCAGATGGGCTGACGGTACGCTTGATGGTAGTTGGTTGCCGTAGCCTCTAACACAAACTACGCCACAGGTGCTTTAATTGCGCTGCCGATCCATAGTAGGATTAAAGAATCATTGAAGTAAATCTTCAAAGATCATTTAGAATGTTTCTAAATGATAGTGAAAAAAAGCATATCAATTAGTTTCTTTATTGAAATTGATTTTAGAACGAAACAAATTTTATTTCCAAGATTCTGAAAAAAATATCTGAATAACGTTTATAATATTTCCAATTTGGATTTTTTTTAATGAGAAAATAAATAAGATACCTCTGCTCAGGCTTCATGCCAAGTTATCACAGCGTATGATCGCGCTAATTTCCTGACGCGGACCGTTGGGAATGGGTGTAGTAGGGGAGGGCGGAGACAGCGGGGAAATTGATTTTGAAATGTTAATGCACCGAGCACATCGTGCAGTCGAGTATTAAATCTGCAGACAGATTACAATGGGTATATCTTATGGTATCTTAAATAAAAGATATATCGGTTAGAAATAATTGTTGTTTTTTTTAGTAAAATTCTATTATTGTATGTAGTTAATTCTTATTATGGTGTTACAAAATAGTCATTCTAACTTGAAAAAAAATCGAGACCTTTCTCTGCTCTGCACGGAGCCACTGTGGCTGTAAAAACCTTTGTCTAGCTCAGAACAAGTAACTATTTTTTTATGCTTGAAGATACAAATTCGTCACGGACTGGGAGCAAAACCCGTCCAAAGTATTCTACCTACCTACATCCAGGTCAATATCACCTCAGAATTCGAAAATTTAAAAAAATCCTGGATTTAATTGCAATTACAATAACTGGTTACATTAAAACTATAACTATAAATAAAGAAAAGAAGCCCGTCGGTGTCTTTTAATATTAAAAATGTTAAAGTTGCTATATTCACGTTTTACAATCAACTAAAGTCAATATGAGAAGTAATTATTTCTTTGTCAAATATTGTTCGGCGGCTTGTAAAAACAGGCCGCCTCATGAAACTGTGCTAATTGGCTTATATAATTTGCCTTTGAACCGTATCTAGGGGACAGAGTGGGCCACGAATTATTTTTTAGATGAAAACCGACCCAGCCTGGCCGGTTTGCTTTATAGCTTTCTTATGTAATTTTCATGCAAAAATACTTCGTGAATCACATAGTAAAACATTTCATATGTTTTTGGAAACGGGTACAACATTACTGAAGTTTTAAAGTATAGGGACTCCTTTGTGTAGTAAAGATTTGCATAATTTATTTATTTTTTATGTTAAGATCGGCAGACAGGCTGACGGTCCACTTGATGGTAGGTGGCTACCATCGCCTATAACACAAGCAACGCCACAGGTGCTGCAAGTGCGCTACCGAGTACAGTAGGATTAAGGATAAGGGATTAGGAGGTAATAGGGAAATGGGCATCCCTTACTCACTCACCGAAACACAACAAGCACACGTGCAGTTATTTCACGGTGGTCTTCTGTAAGAAGGTGGTATTGCCGCCAGATGGGCTGCCCAAATGACTGCGAAACGCAGTGTGCTCTGCCACTACGTTTCAGATCCAGACCAGAAAGTTGACTCTGCCGGGAATCGAACCCTTCCCGGGGAGCAGAGCTTTAAGGCAAGCATCCTAACCACTTATCCAATGGGCTCGTCAAATAATGAAGAGTGTAATCGTGTAATCCTAATATATTTATTAACGTTTATTAAACTAGCATTATTCATTGAGTGAGTTCTAGAAAAAGGTTAACAACATTAAAATCTCGTTGACCATCGATCTCTTAATTAACGATTCTAATAGGAAATTTGTAGTAAATTATGCCTTTGTACAATAAAACGCGTTGTTGTAACACCCGAGATAAAATGATTTTATGGATGCAACCAGCGGTTTTGTATTTTGTGTAGTGTTTTATAGAAGCAATTTCTTGTTTGAGCTTACATAAGGCGACAGTTTATTTAATATCCTTATAAAGTCAATGACAGCTTGTATAGTGAACGTTTTATTTCTCTTTTATGTAGGAAAATAAAAATAAATTGATAAACTTAATATTGCAATGGATTTGTTTAAGTTAGAATACCTAAGCTGAACTATTCCAATTCGAATAAGAAGCGCAAAGGAAATTACGAATATTTTCCATTCTGCAATGTCTCTTTGATTCAGGGTACTCACCCTTAAAACACAAGAGAGCATTTGTACCTGTGGGTGGAAATCTCTAGCAAGGTTGAATTTAGGTGTCACTTAGAGGACAAGGCTTATTCTAGCTTCAATAAAAATGGTTCCGGAGCAAGCAGCGCCCAATTTGAAATAGTAACTTATTCGAAATTTTAGAACTAGTGGAACCTACAAAACATTCTAAATTCTCTTTATACAAAAATGTGAGATAAAAAAATACAAAGGAACCGTCATTGAAAACTATACGACCTCGCAAGTTTGTGGAATCGATTTGAATATTCATAGAGCTATGCCTGCCTGCAGCACGTATACGCTGAAGGGCTTTATTTTATCCACGGTCACAACGTTTTCAAAATCACTATCTTATCTTATCTTATCTTAGTGGCTATTTCTGTCTGCTAGAGTACCAGTATCACTTCGTCCATTGCTGAAATATTGTGATCGCCACGTGAACTAAAGCTCTCTACCTATACCTACCACGTTAAGGAACTGTAGTACTTTTTTGATAGAGGCATTCTTCACATCTTCACAAGCCATTGTGTGGCTTCCTAGGATGTGACTGCGCTTGTGCATCAGGGGGCCACATTCGCACAGGATATGCATTGGTGTTTCTTCTGCCTCATGGCAGAAGCGACACTCTCCCGTACTAGTGAGCCCCATTACTTTTAGGTGCCTATTGAGGCGGCAGTGCCCCGTTAGTGCCCTAGATAGCATACACAAATTGCTCCTACTAAGCGACATAGCCTGATTTGTCACGTTTCGACTATAGGCTTTAATAAGCGCTTTGGAATGGTTCAACCCTGGCAAGTTAATCCAGCGTTGGTAAGATTTAATAAAGCACTGGTTCCATATGGTCCAGCGAGCTAGGCTATTTGGTAGTCCGCACATAGGTTCAGGACCTATTAGCCTACCTTTTGCGCCTACACGAGCCAATTCGTCGGCAATTTCATTGCCTTCGATCCCCATATGGCCAGGTACCCATCTTAGGACCACTTTGTTCTTGCGCCCTAAGGTATTTAAGTAGTCTACACAGTTTCGCACAAGCTTTGAGACTGTAGAGTCTGAGTCTAGTGCTTGAAGTGCAGCCTGACTATCTGAATGAATGTAAATTACACGTTTGACGTAGTTTCTTTGCAGGTTGATTTCCGCGCATTCTAGGATGGCGAAGACCTCTGCTTGGAAGATGCTGGCGTACTGTCCCAAGTTTACACTGGTCCTGTATTCCTGGTCACCGCCATACACTCCACAGCCTACGTCAGGTCCTGATTTGGACCCATCGGTATACCAGGAAAGGCTACCTTCCTCCCAAGAGATCGTGTTATTTGACCAGTTTTCTCTTGAGAGTAGCTCCACAGTATAATACTTTGCTTCTATGTACTGTGGTACCATTGTATCAGTAGGCATGCCTAGGATGGGATCCCTTAGTACTGAGTCTTCTAGAGCTCTGAGTACCTTGGACAGCCAATTGTGTTTACCCCGATTCATCATTCTGTGCATACTGGTTCTCGCCTCCTTCTCTAAAAATAGATTTAGAGGCGGTAAGCCCAGAATAGCCTCCAGAGATGCTCCGGGGGAACTTGACATGGCTCCTGTTATCATCATACATGCCAAACGCTGTACGCCATTAAGCTTGTCGATGGTCGTTTTCTGGTTGGCTTTTCTATACCATACTATAGAGGCGTAGGCGATCATCGGCCTCACAATAGCAGTGTACAGCCAGAGGGTGAGCTTTGGACACGGACCCCAACTCTTCCCTACCATTCGACGACTGATAAATAGGGCCGCCTTAGCCTTATTTATCACATTTCCAATGTGTGCATTCCACGTTAGTCTCTGGTCGAAAGTAACTCCCAGATATTTGACCTCTGTGGAAAATTCAACTCGTTTACCATTTACTAGAGGTGGCTTTAATTTGTCCAGTAGCCTCTTTTTGGTAAACGGTACTATAGCGGTTTTATCACCGTTAACTAACAGTTCATTTGCTGTGCACCATTCGCAAATGATGTTTAAAGCTTTCTGTAACAGGGCCGAAATTGTGCTTTGGCAGAAACCTCTTATGATCACCACTAGGTCATCAGCATAACCTAGGGCATCGATCTTGTGTTCTGCCAGCCTGTACAGGAGCTGATCAACTGCAAGAGTCCAAAGCAGTGGTGATAGAACACCGCCCTGCGGGCATCCTCTTGTAGTTGCTACAGTGAGCGAGGTATCGTGTAGTTCGACCTTCGCTTTACGTTTGGATAGCATGGCCTTTACCCACCTAACCGTAGTCGGGTCCACATTTTTGTTTTGTAGTCCCCTCACTAACGTGTTGGTGGGAGTATTATCAAATGCGCCTTCTATGTCCAAAAATGCGCACAGAGCTATCTGTTTATCATCCAAAGCCCTTTCCGCCCTGTCAGCTAGTTGGATAAGGGCCGTCTCTGTGGACCTTCCCTTCTGATAGGCGTGCTGGGTGGAATGAATGGGTTTCAAGGCCAGGGCTTTGTCCCTTATGTACTTATCTATAATCTTTTCTAGAGTTTTAAGCATAAAGGACGTTAGGCAAATTGGTCTGAAAGACTTAGGCAGAGCATAATCCCTCCGACCTGCCTTAGGTATAAATAATACCTTAGCCCGGGTCCATTGTTCCGGTATATATCCCCAGGCATAACTTGCTCGGTAGATCTTTACCAGATACGGCGTGAGTACGTCTATGCCTTTCTGTAATAGAATGGGCAACAGTCCGTCTTCACCACTGGACTTCAGGGGTTTAAAGGACTTGATAGCCCATTTCACAACTTTGGGTCGGATGAGATCAGCCGCTCTGTTACGGTCCTCATTTCGAGGCCTTTGGTGTAAAGGCGTTCCGTCTGATCCGGCCGAAAAGCTCTGAGCCCCCGGAAAGTGAGTTTTTATCAGCAACTGAAGAGTTTCCTCTTCAGTGTTCGTAAAGGAGCCATCAGGTCTCTTAAGCAGCCCTAATTGACTAGGCTTGTCCTTCGCGAGCAGTCTATGGATTCTGGCCCCTTGAGGCATTTGTGTTAATTCCTCGCAGAGCTTCCTCCATGCAGCACGCTTGGACTTCCTTATCTCCTTATTGTATTCAGTCAAGGCCTTCTTATAGCTTTCCCATTCAAGGGTTCTTTTTGCCTTGTTGAATAGACGTCTGGTTTTCTCCCGAAGCTTCTTGAGCCTTGAGTTCCACCAGGGTACATTTCTTTTGGAGTGCTTTGTTCTGAGCGGACAGCTTTCCTCAAAGGCACTCTTTATTGCCCTCGTGAGAGCCTCCACTGTATGTTCTAGCTCCTCCGGTGTACATATACATTTGGGGAAGTCCTCAAGATTTTGCCTTAGTTTGTTGTTATAAACGTCCCAGGCTGTAGCTTTTGGATCCCTGTATGTTACAGTTTGATCTTTTGTAGATGTTGCTAGATCAAAACGGATTTGTCTATGATCAGACATAGAGCTTTCTCCACTGACATGCCAGTTTGATATAAACTTGGCCATGTTGTCAGTGGCGAATGTTATGTCTAAAACTTCCTGCCTTACAGTTGTCACGAAGGTCGGCTTGCTCCCTCTGTTGAGTACCTGTAAACAGTTAACTAAGAGAAAGTCATGTAGTAACTCACCTCTATTGTTTGTGTCGGTGCTGCCCCACGTTACGTGATGGGCATTGGCATCAGCTCCAACAAGTAGCTCGGCTTTATGATGATGCGCGTACGCCACCAATCGCGCAAGCTCCACCGTAGGATCATGTCCGTCATAAGGTAGGTACGCAGAACAGACGATGAGGCGTGTTCCCTCCCTGCCTTTGATGTTGATAAAAGCTGCCGCCATGTCGTCAGTACATAACTCTGGCACTGGCAAATATTCAATATTTTTATTGAAAACTATGCTTGCCCTGGGCTTTGAGCCACAGGTATTATGAAGTATTTTACCTGCAGACTGAAGTCCCAGAACCGCTCCATTTTGGGTCCAGGGCTCTTGTATGAGGGCGATATCAACCTCACCCCGCAAGAGAAGGCGCTCTAACACTGCTGTGGCAGCCATCGCATGATGAAGGTTGATTTGAATCACCCTCATCTCTTCTTTTTTTTTTTTTTTTTTTTTTTTTTTTTTTTTTTTTTTTTTTTTTTTTTTTTTTTTTTTTTTTTTTTTCCCTTAAACGCCCTTTTTGGTAGAGGGGCCCTTGGAGCCGGCTTTCGTCTTTGGCGGACGTCGAGTTCCACCTACAGACTTAGCCTGCCCTCTGATGACCCCCCCACCTCGGTGCGACCCACGCCCCACCGTACCAATCCCCCTGCCAACGACCTGAGAGGCATCACCTGCCTGTACAGAATGCTGTACAGGCTGCTCTCCCTCGCGCCGGCTGGAGCCCTTCGTTGGCACGGTGGACTCAGCTGTGTTGTCATTGCCGCTCTTGACTTTAAAAATTATCTTCTTAAAGCCAATCGCGGCCCTGTACTCCGCAGCTTTTAAAACCTCGGCAGAAGGGTCGTCTATAAAGAAGGTCGTTACAGTGCCGCCCTTCTCAGCCCTACTGCTGATGGTTTTCCAGTGCTCTGTGTTGAGCCCTACATTTTGCGTCCTCAGCAGCAGCAGAGCTTCATCTAGGCTCTCCGCTTCACTGCTGGGCACAAAAGTGGTGCAAATCGTAGGCTTAGGCAATTCCTTCTCTGGTATATATGAGAGGTTTGCCTCAGGCCACGGTTTAAGACTTGGTATTCTGCTCACAAGCCACTCCTGGCTATACTGGTTCTCACACGTGATGAGAATCCAGCCAGGCTTTTTGGAGAATCCCAAGAACTTTGGACCAGTACCTTTTTCAGCCCTGGTAATAGCGAGGATGATGCTGCGATGCGTTAGCCTCATTTGTTCTTCGCTCATGGGTTCGCTATTACGAATACCCACTCGCGAAGCTCCCACTACCTCTCCAAACGTGGGCCTAGCCCTCGACGGACCAGCCCGCGTTTCCTCCGTTTTCGCCGTCTTTTTTGGCTGATTCGGAGACTCCTCTTCCGAGCGTTGGCGTTTTGAAGCGATTGCTTTGGGTGGCACTGAAGGAGTTTTATTATCACCCTCCTTGCTGCTCGCCCTCACCTTCGTCGGATTCGGAGGGGGTCTTTCAATATCAAGCTGATTCCAGGGCTTTGTAGCAATAGCCCTGGCCTCAGCTACTGAGTAGTTGGCTGCGATAAGCCTCTTCAGGCGTTTCCTTGCGGCGCCTGAAAGCTTTTTAAGCGGCTTCCTACTGTCTTTGGTGCTGTCACGGACCGAGTCTGTTGCCATAGGCATTCCAGCGTCATTTGTGTCCACTGATTGCCCAAGGTCTAGCCTCTCACCCATGCCAGCTTCTTTTATCGAGGCTGTATTGGAGGCGTCGGAGCGTCCTCCAGGCGAGCCTGAATCTGATGGATCATCGAGATCCAAACCGGAAAACAAAGATGTCGTTAAAAATTCGTCCATGTTGTTCCCACGAGTAAATACGGGTTTAAAAACGTCCAGTCGGCCTTCCCGTTTGTTACTATTTAGTCAAATATGTTTTCTTTATTTAAAGAAACAAATATTTGTTCGATTTAATAAAATGTTTATTTATAAATTATATTCTTGCTTATAAGTGTTCTTGCGTTTTGATCTTATGCGACTACACGTTGCTAAGCTAATATATATATATTTTACACTTTAAGAAGTTTTGTTGGCATTTATGTATAAATTAATTTATAGATAATTAATCATTACTTCATTTGCAGATAACTAAACAATGAAGCGTTTTGTTTATGGCTTCAAGCGAGCCATAAACAAATTGTTGCAGTGTCGACATCGTACCCGCGCTGGTGTTGCTTCTGCCCTTAGAAAACGGTAGCCACCTGCCATTATGTGGATCGTCAAACCGTCTGCCACCCTTTATAATATAAAAAGGATAATACGGCGATGGAAATACACTACATTTTATCTTGTAGATTAGAGTACCTATTTCCTGTACTCCTTTTCTTATCCCTAAATTAATTAATTAGTTAATTACTGACGATCACTGGTAGATAAATACGGTTTTGTAAAACCATCAGTTTGTTTAGATAATTCGGATCCGACTACATTGTATGTATCCCGCGTTTAATAGTCAAATAAAAGTTATACTTCTGTCGTAGTTCAACCTCAGTGTATAAAAAAGCTGTAGTTAGAGTATTTAGAGCTGTAGTTATTTAATTAGAGTTTATTTAATTTTGTGAGTGACAAAAAGAAAACATCGATGACGTTTAGGGCACTTTTTATAAATATATGAATATTATCTAAAATTCAAATACTCTGAGAATTTTTTCAACTGATGTTAACCGCCTTTGTACGTTGTTTTTTTTTATTTTTTATTATTACATAATGCATTTTCAATGAATTTATATTCTCTATTATATATACCATTAGCAAACATTACTATTCATTGTAATAATGAAATTGTGGTTAAACAAGAATATTTTTCAGTTTTTGACTGTAAAAGTGTAATAACTGAACACAGCAGAAGATTTACGCGTAAAGTTCTTGTTTGTCTTTCCGAGAACAATTACTTCAGTTGCTTTTTGAATGTATTCAGCGCTTCTTCCGCTTTATAAGCAGCTATTAGAATTTTTAAATGTCAATTCTCATCACTCGTCTATATTGAAATGGTCTGGGCTAGGTTGAATCATTGAATGGAACCGCTGTTACTGCTCGACGCCCCGCCGCCGACCCAGAAACGTCGCTTTGCCCTTTGTACCGCGCACCATCAATCTCTAGCAAAGCGTTCGTGGTTGACTTGTAGGGCGTGAAAGGGATTTTTGTTAGACAATATTTAAAGATTTATTTAATGGTTGTTATTGAAAATTAAGTTTTAGTCATTATTCATTGTTTGAATGGGTTAAATCCTATAATTTTTTTAAAGTTATTATTTTTAAATACTTTTTAAGGATATTTCACTGGCCAAAGCCGATTTGGCATTGCGGCATTTGTCTATATCTATACTATCTATATCTATCCTGTATTTATACATATAATAAAATAAAGTGTCTATTTCTACGGTAACCTTATAAAGATCCAACTATTTCGGTTCTCTTAAAAGCGATAAAGAAGGTTTGTGTATATATCATCGCAGAAAAAATTGCAGATGCGCAACGCCGTGTGCGGGTCGCTAGTGTACCATAAATGTATATTCTATTCAGGAAGCCGATGAGTTAGAGAGAATTGATTGTTAGAAATGGACCTTTTGCTTTGACATGCTGCACCAACTCAACCGCCATGCCATCGTCGCTTGAAATAAATAATAAAAAAATTCAGAGCGATGGCAGGCTTAATATGGCATGGCGATGGCATGTAGAACAAGGGTATGATAAATTTTAGATACACAAAATACTTTTGCGTTTATTGTGTTCTGTTAAAATTCTGTTTAAATTAGAAGAAAATGGCTACCCCACTTCCTGTTTGTAAGCGACACGCGTTGTCGATTTAGCGGACTGTTACATACACAGTATTATAGTTACCCGTATTTATTGTCACAGCGCACAATGCACAGTCAGGCTACGACAATAATCCCTGTTTATGTGCACGTCCCCTTTTAACTCTTGCAAATGTAGGTTTTTTTTTAGATACATTTTGTATTTATTTATTTACTAGCTTTTGTAACCCTGTATGCAAGATTTCACGGTGATCGGTTGAGCGGTTTTGTAGTTCATAGGTAACATACACACATCGACTAGGTAAAATTTCTTTAAAAAAATTGCCTAGCGCGTTCGCTCTAGTGTAAATCAACTCAAAATACATCAAATTAAATTACAATTTTTAATCAAAATATTATCCATGACTTTCTACAACCTTTTCCCCTAATAAGTCGTAGTAAAGCACTCCTTTTTCATCCTTTTCATCTTTTTTCATACAGAGTTGAGCTTTTTGAACATGGGTCTCTGGCTTTTCCGTTGATGTTGAGGGCTGACCAGGATCAAGCCATGATTTTTCCATTTGGGATTCGCGAAATAGATCCATTTCTCCTTTCCAGTTCCATAAGAAAGACTTTTTACGGTGATGGGCGAGAAAAGAAAGACAGACGTTTAATCTGTTGGCCGATTTCTCAGATAGCTGGTGAGGCACCCACTTTCCTTCTTTTAGAACTTTTTCAAGGGGGTGCAAGTGACGACTTACAGTACAGTAGACTTATCAACGTCAAGCTTATCAGAGAGTTCTGCAGTTGTCTGAGCTGAATTTTCATTCAACAAGGCTTGCAGTTCATCTTTTTCTAGGGTTTGGGGCCTACCAGATCGAGGTTTGTCGTCTAAATCAAAATCGCCATTTTTATAACGCTGAAACCACTTTTGTCACGTACGTTCGGATACAACGAATTCGCAATAAGTTTCGCAAAGTATTCTTGAAGTTTCGGTTGCTGTCTTTTTTTTTCACTTTATCAATATCCATATTTTAATAAATATTTAACCAAACTAGGGATACTGCAATATCAATAAATCATAAATCAATCAGATAACTCAGTATTATAACCCATGCAATTTACAGATGAATATTTTTTTTAACTTTAGATGCCATGGCGATCTAAGGTATACATGCCCGTACGAACTTTTGCAACGACCTATTACTTATATATAATAGGTTGTACACAGTCACTTGTGAAACTAGATGCTATTGGAAAATTCCACACAAACTGTTACGTTCCGATATAACTTGCTCTTTACAGTCGGCAAGCTTTGTTGCAGCTTCCGTCCTTTGCAGGTCGTTCTTCAGCTCGACCGTATTACGAGCGGTATAATATGCACGTTTATCACTTTAAGTCATCCAATAGTGGCACGACTCGGTCTTGACTGAATGAAGGTGTAATTATTTTTTTATACAATAGAAAGCTTTGAATTTATATAACCCACAAGCCGACAACGTAACTTGAACTTGGTAACAAAATGTTATATTAAACATCGTTCTCAGTTTATCGAGTAAAGCGGATTAGTGGCTTAAAACACTTTACAAAACAAGGTCACTGAATTGTGCTAGGCGCAGTTTTAACACTGTGTGAAAATATTAATTATTGGGTATGTATTGTATATGTTTCGGTAAGTGTGAATAATTAAAAATTATTAATAATTACCAAAATTGAAGGTAAAAGTGATCAATTATTTACTTTTACCGGTTATTATTAATAATTACACCTTATTTTGGTAAACTTAATAAATTTTCAAATGTAATGTACGCTAAGCGTCTGTTTCGAACAATAGAGGCATAAAATCAACATTTTAATGTTGATTTTATGCCTAATATCTAATAATTAGGTATTATTAGTAATACCTAATAATTATTTATTTTCTTTTATTTACCAATAAATACTGTGATATAATTTTAATCTTATAATTACTAATAAATACTGAAGAAAAAAGATCTTCTCTTGTTTATTTGAACTTTTACCGAAAACAGTAGTGAATTATTAATAACAACCAGTTAAAGTGATAAATTTCACAGTTTTCAACACATTTACCAAATCATGAGGCAACTATTAATAATTACCGGTTATTATTAATACTAAGCACACTAATTTCACTTAACGTAACATATATATCATCATCAATGAATGCTTCTATAGTTTATTAGTGACCTACTCCAAATTTTTTTTTTACAAATTGTATACAAATGCCTTCGTAGTTTATTCATTGGTGAAAATCGTACCAAAATCGTACAATTTCAGAAGAAGTTAGCGGAGAAACAGACAAGCGGTTAGCGACTATATTTTATAATATGTAATTTTAAGTATATATATTAATAATGTATTCACACATCTTTAAATACATGTGTTTAAAAAATCCTTGAAATTTTACTTGTTATTTTTTTTTACATGAAAATAGGCTAAGTTAGAAGAAAATATTATTTTCAACAGTAATACATATTTGCCACCGTCACACATTTATATTGGCGCACAGTTAGAGTGCGATGGAGAAAAAGTATTCACTGATGTGCAATGCAACTGCGACTGGCTGGCAATTATTGCGCCCCGGGGAGTTACTTCCGTCACTGAATTCACATTAAACCTCAGATTATTCTTGATAAATGTTGAAATAGTGTCCCATTTTCGCATTTCTCTGGCAAAAATGAATTTGTTATGATTTGTCGTTATGTTATTGCTTTTATATTTATTTCTTTATTGGTTTACTTTCAATGTAAAAATGTTAGTTTTAGTTATGATCGTGTATAGAATAACTGGCTTTTGTCTGCGATTTTGTTCGCGTTGAAAAATAAAAATATAACGTCCGACAAATTATATGAGCAATAATTCATTTTTATGATCCCTCAGGAACAGTAATTTTTTTCTGACAATGAGTATGCAATTTTTCATGATGATCGGTAGAGTAGTTGAGACTTGAAAAGATAACAGACAGACAGAGTTACATTCACTTTTATAATATTAGTAAGTATGCTATTTCTGATTGAGTTTTTAATATGGTAATTGTATACAAGCCGCAATATACCTACGACCGCTACGAGCAGTTCGTGTCGTAGCAGGTCCGTAGCGCTTCTACGGTGACCCAACGTGTTTACACCGTAAAAGGGTCACAGACTGTGACTCATATTCTCATTATCGAAACTACTTGAATTAATTTCTGAAAGTTTATTCCAACTTTATCCAAAAACTTTCCTAGTTAATATTAAAATATTTCGGCGTATATTCGGGACAATATAATAAAAGTTATTTGTAATAAACTTTATGTTACGATTTTTTTACTGATTCACAAGGTTTTTAATTAAAGTCCTATCAGATATCGTGTTTCGAATAGAACAGTGCAAGGTGGGGTTGATGTTATTAAAAACAATATATTTTCATTTTTAGGCAGTATTAGTCGGCAAGTCAAAATTTAAAAGCAAAAATCAGATGTATAGTAATTAAATTTGTTGCCATAGATCTGATGGCATTTTAGTTTTTGACTGTTAATACCATAAAGTGGAGGACTGCCGCTCCTTATTACAAAAATTTAAATTAATTTCATAAAAGTAAAACAGTAACTACTAACATATTTTTAGAAGTAAAACTGTACCTACTACACTAATCGTTATCGGAAATAGCACACGCATATGAACAATGAAATTATGAATTTAAAACATAATTACACATTACTTATTACCAAAAAATAGAATACATAAAATATGCAAATAAAAAAAAATATTACGTAATTTGAAACTGCCCAGTTGAAGTTCAAAAGCACGCCATTCTATACTGTAGGTGTGCGAAGAGTGGGAACGAACAAAGAGTGGAGCCGACACCGTGTCCGAGTGACCTATAACTGCAGGTGTCTGCTTTGTACTAACCTCGAACAAAGGCGCAAGATGAAAGATGAAAGCGGATGATAGGCGATGCCCAAAAGTGAGACGACTGATAACGTCATCTTCAGATACTCTAGGAAGTATGAGAATTTCGGTATATTATGTTACCGGAAAAGATACTCAACGAATACCTAAGCTAAGTTTTACCTGCTCAAGAGCAATAAAAGTGGTGTCATCCATCAATGTTTAATAGTTTTAAATAGATTATACCTTGTTAATTGGTAGCCTCCCAGAAAATTGTACGCATTTTCTAACTAGTTTATGGATTCGGAAAAATTCCCTGAAATGAAAGAAAATTATAGCATAAAATTTCAGTTCATATTTTAGAAGAAAACCAGATAGAGATGGGCATTGATTTGTTTATATTAAAAAATAACATTTTTCGCTATAAGTTTCGTAAAAAAGTGATTTTTTTAAAATCATCTTAAAAAATGGTATGTTTAGTGAAAATTAATTTAAAGCATTTTCAACTCATTTTATAATTAATATATAATGCTTGCAGTAATGGTTTTAACTCCGCGGTTTAATAAATTAGACTTTAATTTATTGACACACAGGGAATTTGTTAAACAATTTACAACTGTTGTTATTTTAAATTAAAATATCTTTACAAAAAAATTTTTTCTTAAGTTGTAAATAATGTGCTATGTGTAATGTGATACACATAAGTACTAAACATTTTATTAGCTCAAATCGAGAAATAATCCAAGAGTTAGAGCGAAATTTTCATACCGAGTCATTTTTTGCAATCAGAGGTCCCTAAAAATAACAAGACGAGTTGATTTACGCCTTATTTGTTTTTATCGATGAAATTGTGTGAACTTAATATTTACATCGTTACAGTTACAACACTTTTTTGGACACATTGTTAAGCCGTAAGAACACCAT
The DNA here is from genome assembly GCA_910589475.2 of Bembecia ichneumoniformis. Classification (NCBI taxonomy): domain Eukaryota; kingdom Metazoa; phylum Arthropoda; class Insecta; order Lepidoptera; family Sesiidae; genus Bembecia; species Bembecia ichneumoniformis. The sequence continues at coordinate 4,150,895 of OU342520.1, forward strand.
AGTATTTAACTATACAATACTAATTTATCTAGTTTTAAGTGACCAGGTTAATTAGTTAATGATAATTGATTAACTTTTGTTAATAATGAAAATGTAAAAAAAAGACTTAGTTGAAAAGAACTTGAAAAATTTGAGAATAGTTACTTGATAAAAAATTTAACTTTAACTTTAGCGCTTGTGACACAGATTGAAATCGCTTACAGTAACAATATACTCATGACAGTTAACTTCTCTGACAGTGAAGTTGATGTGCAAAAGGATTGGATGTCCGCCAACAGTGTGGATCAACATCATTCATCCTGATGTAGCGTATTTGTTGGCCACTGAACGAACTACCCCAACATTTTGTTAAAGACAGTAAATTACAATTTACCATACATTCTGTTATTGTAAGCAAATATTTCAATCGAGCCCATCACCCATAATCCCTTCCTTATCCTTAATCCTACGCTGGTCTGCAGCGTACTCGTAGTGTGTTACTGTTGCGTTGCTTGTATTATTGGAGACAGTAGCTGTCTGTCGACCTATGAAAAATTTTCATAGGCAAGTTAGTTATAGAATGTATAAAATTTCATTATTTCATTACACGAATATTTCTTAGTATTCAGCGATCTGATTTAAATAAGTCTTACTGCCTAATAATCATAACTCAATAGAATGTCTTTGCATTTTGTGTCTTTTTACGTGAACATTTTAAAAACATTATTAAAATATATTGAGGCTATTGTTACATGATAATGTATAATCTGTTTAATAAAATCTGACCTTATCGCCTTTACTTTTCTATGGAATACATTTTTGGTTTTCAGTAAAGTATCGTTTTGTCTTGACAAAAGAATACAGGTGCGTGCACCAATAAAAGTTGACATTCCTAACGCGATAACTCTAGTGAGTTATGGCTGCCCTTAGTTACGTTTCAGAACCCGTATCCTTACCGCTCTCTCCTTCAATGCCACGTTTGTTCTATCTGATACCGGAACTGCTTTTATACGACTTTTATAAGCTGACTTTATACTTTGACATTTAAAACTTATAATATTTTTTCGAAATATGGGTATCTAGACACAAAATTTCGCAGTGCGGATATGGCTGCTGACTATTGACTTGGTGTCAATAACAAGGATTTTAGAAGAACGGTATGTTATTATTAAAAAAAAATTAGCACATTACACAATTTATCAATTTTAGAGTAAAATAATTAGTAATTATATAAAGTTAAGTGTGTTGCCCGTTTTCTGTGGCATCATCACCCGTAAACAAGGCCGCGTAAAACAAACGTGGAATCTAATTTAAGTTATAGTTGCATTGTGTATTCCGTTTGGGACATTTCTCGGGGACGTCAGGTGCTACCGCCGAATAATTTCGCTATAAATTCCACATCGGTGAGCCGCCATTGTTTCCATTCTGGATCCGCACACGGAATATTGAATCGTTCACGAGAGCACACATGAACGGGATCGTTTTGTATGATATATAATATTCTGTTTTCAATTTTGAGGGAGTACTGATATTTTCTACATAAATCCCCCTTTGAATACCAATTGGCTTTAGGCTTAACGACAGTCATAACGTGTTTGTCAAGTCGAAATTAGTTTATGTATTTATATTAAAGAAGCGACAAGTCAAGTCAGTCTTTTTTGTTCCATTTCATTTTTGTCTATCGAAAATCCCGTCTTTATGCAAATGTTTTACGAACGTTTCCGAGCAAAGTTGCAAAGCACAGCGGTGAGCCACCAAAAGGCACTAATGACAAAAGGCTTTTATTATACACAAGCGTTATTTTCTGTAGACGAAAGCTAAAAGTGAGAATAGATATCTAAAATACATACCGATAGTCATTCAAGTGTTTGCAGAGATTTTTGTTACTAAAATTTTTCTTATTATGTATTTAATTTGTACTCGAGACTCGAGATTTTTTTAAATAATCTAAAGAGAATGTTGTCAATATTCAAGATTTCCAAGACTTAATTCCAGCTGTTTCTTAAAGTGATAATTTCTGCACTTTTACTTTAACAGAATTTTTATAAATTTCTATGTCTTAAAACGAGTCCTCGACGTCTTCCAAGACTACTTACCTCGTCCTACTTGCAGGTGCAAAGCTTTCTCAGTATGCATATAAATCACTAGCGAGTTATATTCATATTACTTCGAATAGAGTAGGTATTTTACTTATTTTATACGCTTTGTTAGGAATCTTTAATGAGTATTTCTGTTTGAATAAATCAGCCTTTATGTGATGTATGAAATGTATCATTGCTGACCAACAGATATCTCCTCTGCGTGAGTTAACACATACCCTGTCAACCTTTCTAATCCATTATTATAGGATTAATATGTTTATTAATCGTGACTTTACGTGTCTTCAAATATCGCTAGTCTTCTCGGACACGACGTTATTCTTCGTCATTAGAGCACTTGCTCATTATTTCTAATCAACACGGGAATTCTAGATTTGACATACGCGTACAACAAATTAGATGTGTACGATAGAAATAAACACGCTAAAGTGTGCACACAAAAAATAAGCTTGTAAAAGTCTTCGAATTAATTTAAGAAAAGTTTTGGAATCGAAAATGTCTGCATTTTATTTACTGGTTGCTTTATGTGCCTCCTTAAGTATATTTTGATTACTGTAGTGTCTCGTATTATTTAGAACACTTTATATTTGGTGAATAGGTATGTAGGTTATATTAATGGATCGTTATTAAACGTTAGAGGGTTTCAAAATTTTATAATATTTACTGTGTGTTCTCAATTGTTACACTGTCAATCAAAAGCTTTTACCAAAGTATTCCATTTATACAGTTCTGAATGGTGATAATTTAACTTTAATGAACTAATTACATATATTATTAATTGTATGTATTAACAAAAGCTAATTTGCTTTGTTTCTGAACTTGTAACTCTACCTATTCGATTTTCCGCCGCATGCTTTCCGTTTAGTCACGGAGGCGGTTTATCAGACCGCGTAGGAGGCCGCATGTGATTAACTCGCACGGAAGTACCGTTTCTTAACGTCACACAGTCAATATACGACATACGGAACAAGTGTCACATTTAGATTAGGTCTATAAGTTTAAAACATCGCTGCTTACATTAATACTATTTACCGAGCTTCATCAACATCCTATTATATGTCCTCACTGCGGGGGCACAGGTCTACCCTCTCAACAAGGGCGTTTGGGCTAAAAGGTCCGCCACGCTGCTGGCCCAGTGCGGGTTGATGGACTTCACATGCGTATTAAAATTTCTTCTTTGGCGTGAGCAGATTTCCTCACCATGTTTTCCTTCATCGATTGAGAGCAGTCAGTAAATGCACTTAAATTTCTTTAGAAAAAACAAAAATTGGTACATGGCATGCCCGGGCATCAAACTCTGACGTCTCTACATGATAGGCCGTGTTTGCCCACTGCGCCACCGATGCTCTTTTAATTAAAAAATATTACTTGGATTATAAAAATTCTTTTTTAGATTTGATATATCTTTTGTACAAAAAGTTTGTAGGAGTTTATTTTCCCTGTTTAATATTTTTCTTCGACCATTCAATTATCTTTATCTTATTCTTTGTTAAATTACCTATGGGGTAAAACAATACATTAGTTTCAATAATAAGGTGGAAGGGAAGAGACGCGCTGGGTGAAGGAGGTTGAGAAACATCCGGGAGTGGACTGTCAGTTCCAGTTGACTCTCGACAAAGACAGGTTCAGGGGGTTGACGGCTAACCTTCAGTACTGAAGTGGCACAGAGAGAGATTATAAGGCTGACATACATATAATAGAAATATCCACCAATCCTACAAATCATCCTCTCGCATCATTTCTAATCACGTTTCAGCTGGCTCAGGCTAGATTATGATATTAAAACTTCCCAAAGAGGGCTTTGAGCATCTACATATTAGCATATATTGGTATTATATGTACATACAGCAATGGATTGTGCATTTTCAACATTTTTGTTTTTAATTCTAGGGGAAGATAATGAAGTCATTAAGGAGATACCTAGTGTATTCTGTCACAAAAATCTATATAAAGCTGAATTTATGAGTTCGTTGCAGTCTTGTTTAACTAATGCCGCACAAAGACTGACTGCTCGCCTGCGCCCCAAGAGATCTCGATAAAATGGGTCGCCTTGAGAAAAAGTGGTTTATAGCTAGTATATTGCGGTTTACATAAATTACTAGCAATACTTGCTCCCTCCGCGCAGCACTCGCTTGGTCCCCGCCGTCGTTATGAAAAATGCAATGCAATTTTTTCCGAGACGACTAAACATTTTACTTATCTTGTTTCTGTTTCGTTTGATGGATGAAACTGCCGGAAGGATACGGTGAATAAGAGACTAGAAGCTCAGATATTTATTGCGAGATTAAACCGTCATTTCTAAAGCTTTTGTTGACAATATACCAACATTTTACAAACTTCTAGAAATAGGGAGTTAGAAATAAAAATGAATGTGCTATTCTTACGTATAATATATTAAAATGTCGTTAATTATGAATTCCATTATACATATAATTTTAAGTTTATGCAACATCGATAGATTCACAATGATTCATATAACACAATATTTTATATATGTAAATGTGTTGTTAAGTTGTGAACATAAGTTTCACAAACATAAGTTTCTGGAAATATTTGATTTTTATCATATTCACGTGTAAGCCGTTTAAACGGTCTTAGAAGAGCCATGGCACAAATATGCATTAATAAATATGGGTATTTTTTATCCTGGTAATCATATAATGGGGAAAATGGCGAGAGGCTGGTAACATTAAAAAAATTATTTAATTTAAACATTGATTACAACTTATCAAAAGTTTTTAATGAGAATCTGTCGAAATCGACATTCGTAACTAAATAATCAAATTCGTGCGAATCGATCCCTAAACCAATTATTCCATTGGCGCTTACGGTTATGACGGACTGAAAATATCCGTTTTCACAATAGAAGTTATAACTATTTCTATCGAGTTTGCATTGCTGGAATACTGTCCTGAATTTGAATGGTTATCTCTGGCTCACTGAATCTGCTTGTTTACCGAACCCGTTGTGGACGATAACAACGGAATTCAACTCGATTGCCAACTCAACAAACAACTCGAAGATTCAAGATGTGGATATTTGTCTCTGGTGAATATTGTAACAAAGTTTGCCTCTGAATTCATACATTTTCAGTTCATCCGCTGAACTAGTCAAACTTGATTATAATGATAGATCTTTAAAACATTATTTAATTAGATTAAATTACAGATAATAAAGGTTAATGGGCAACTTGTAAGCACGTTTAAATACAGTTTTTCTTGCTGTTTTTCAAGCTTCTTACAAAAAATAGAAATTAATGGACTAAGCCTATTGCATTAAAAGCCTGGGCCTAGGTTTACAAATTGGATAACAATTATCTCATTTGGGAGGTTTTCCTGAGCCAAATTTTTACGATTCAATCTATAAATAATTAAAATTAACTCTCATTTAAATTCTACGAAAATAATTTTCATTTAAAAATTATTATACTCCTATACCTACTTCCCTAAAGAAAAAAAAACAGCACAGACATTGCACTGCTTTTAGGACAAAAATAAATAATTGATTGACAAGTAAGGAAATGGAGTATGTGTGGACTACGAAATTAGTCTTTCTATAATTTATAAAATTGTTAATGAGTCTAAGATTCAATCGAGATAATTAAGAGAATTATGATTTTATGTTCAAAGCATTTGCATATTTTACCTATTTTAACAAAGTTAATTTTATTTTCATTAGAAAAAGGTGAATTATTAGTCCTTTTTTGTTCTCAGGATCAGGAAAGTCGTACACGATGATGGGCTCGCCTGGGGTTGATGAAGGAGGTATAATTCCACGATTGTGTGATGCACTCTTCGAAAGGATAGCAGTACAACAATCACCTCCAGCGCTAACGTACAAGGTACATGCAATATACAATTTCAAATAGATAGTAGATATAATATGAATTATCGAATTATGAAAAAAAAAATGTATAAAGATGTAAAGTTTATTATGAACTAGCTGTGCACGCAACATACGCGTGGTATTTGGTATAGCGCGTAACTTTTTGTTTGTAATCGGATTGGAATGAAACAAACGCTAAATGTTATGGATTAAGGATAAGGGATTGGGAATGGATTGTTGCTAGAATACATAAGTGAAAACTGCATTCAAATCAGTTAAGCTTTTTCTGAGATAGACAAAAGTTCTAAAAACTGTTTTTTTTTACCTCGGTAACATAAGTACAACGTGTACAATTTGTTTTTATATATTTAATGTAAAGACACGGCTTGTTTACGATTATATGTATAGATTTGAATAAAATTTCTCGGTTGATAAAAGTACTCCGAATTGCATTGAATTTAGGACAGAATAATTTGCCCTGACATCTTTTTCGACTCTTAATAATCAAATAAATGTATATTGATATCCATAATTTTAGTCTCCATAAATAAATTTCTCTATTTTATATGTATCGTAAAAAAAGCAGTTCAGAATTTGTAATTTGTTTGAAGTATAAAAAAAGGCAGCTTTGAGTATTTTGATTTTCCTGTTAAAGCAAACGTAATGAAATAGCAACTTGGAGAGGACGTTAGTTTGCATACTTACTGCCGGAGCACCGTTAAACCAATATTTTGCGTTACAGCCGAGCCATAAAGCGTACGAATTCTATTTACGATCGGTAAATACAAGTGCCATAGCTACATTATTGATCCTTGCGTAATCGGAATGAACGAAATTGTGGGATTAGTTTGAACTCGATGAAATTTTTGTGCCTATTCATTGGATAGGTATCGCTGTTCGTTTGCGAAACTTGTGTTCTTCTCTCAGAAAACTTTAAAAAAAAGTGGTTGGCAGTAGGAACCCTAGAATAGAGCGTTAAGGCAAGCAAGCACTCTAATCACTCATCCAACGGGCTCGTCAAAGGTAACGTATAGGATTATGCGAAATTTCATGATCGGTCGAGTAGTAGGCGTAACAAACAAACTTCGCATATCTATTATATAAAAATGAATCCCCATTTCCCTTGGTCAGGGCATCACGCGTGAACGGGTAGACCTATTTTAATTCGGTTTTCACTAATGGAATTAGGGATAATCGGGGAATGTTCATATATATATATAAAAATTGCACGCCGGGCGAAGCCGGGGGCGAGTGGCTAGTGTTTTTTTTTTTTTTTTTTTTTTTTTTTATAGATGGGTTTGCTCTTGACCAGCATCTATCCATGTAGGAAGGATGAGGCCGAAGATGGAGCGAGCTCACCCAGAAGATGCCTATTCACTCGAACCTTGAAAAGATTTGGGTTATATGAGCTCGGAAATACAGACGCCGGCAGGGAGTTCCAATCCTTAGCAGTGCGCATCACGAAAGATGTTTTAAAGCGCTTGGTCCGAATTAGAGGGATATCGACAAGGTGAGGATGGTAACCAGCCGTACGTCTGCATGTCCGATAGAAGAAAGGGGAAGGCGGTATGATCTCATGCAGCTCTCGAGCACACTCTCCGAAGTACATCTTATAGAATACACACAGACAGGCAACTTTGCGTCTATGTGCCAGGCTCTGCAGCTTAGTTCTTATTAGTGTATCATCGCCAATGAGCCTCCTAGCTCTGCGATCCACCGAGTCGAGTGCAGCAAGTTGGTATTTTGCTGAGCCATCCCAAAGGTGACAGCAATACTCCATGCAGGATCGGACTTGTGCCTTGTATAAAGAGAGGAGCTGTCCAGATGTAAAGCATCGCTTCACTCTATTTAGGATGCCCAACTTTTTGGCTGCTGTTTGGGCCTTGGACTCGATAGAAGAACCGAAGTTGAGATTTGAGCACAACCTCATGCCAAGAAGCTCAAGATCATTGGCCACAGGTACGGATGCACCTCGGAAAGTTGGAACCAAGTCGAAAGGGCTCCTTTTTGCAGAGAACAAACACGCCTGCGTTTTGGTGGCGTTAAAATCAACCAGATTCCTGTCTCCCCATTGGGACACAAGATTTAAGGTTGAGTCAATTCGCTCAACCATTGCCTCCCTCTCAGAACGAATCTCATCGCGACCGGCCCCCGCGCCGGACAAATATCTCTCCATGACCGTACTGTCATCTGCGTATGCAACTACTCCTGGAAGAAGTAAGTCATTAATATGAAGCAGGAAAAGAGTCGCAGAGAGAACAGATCCCTGAGGAACACCGGCATCAATTGCCATGAGGTCCGAGGAGCAGCCATCAATGACTACTCGAATTGACCGTTCATTCAGGAAATCAGAAATCCAGCTACAAAGACCGGAGGGGATGCCGTATTTAGGAAGCTTGCCAAGTAGACTTGCATGCCAAACCCTGTCAAAGGCCTTTGATATGTCGAGTGACACAGCGAGAGCCTCGCCATGTTTCTCGATGGCTTCACCCCAGTAGTGCGTGACATATACAAGAAGATCCCCGGTTGAACGTCCCTGACGAAATCCATATTGGCGATCACTGAGCAGGTCGTTAGCTTCAAGATATGTCAGCAGCTTACTATTCAGCACTCTCTCCATAACCTTACAGAGTACAGAAGTGATGGCGATTGGTCGATAATTACAGGGGTCGGCACGACTACCCTTTTTAGGACTACCCTTTTTATGACTATTATTTTTTATAATAATAGTCATAATAAACATTTTTTTACCTTTAGTACATTTAGAACCTGACATATGACATATGAGTATGACATCAAAAAATTGCTTTGCTTGACATTAAAGTACGAATTAAAAAATAAATTTGGTGTTGCAGGTGGAAGTGTCCTACATGGAAATATACAATGAGCGTGTGCATGACCTACTAGATCCTGAGACTTCGCGACGGTCATTACGGGTTCGAGAGCACGCTGTGCTGGGCCCCTATGTGGATGGCCTCTCACAGCTTGCTGTCTCATCGTTTAAGGTAAACTATTTTTCTAAAGCACTATCGACATGCTGCACTAAGTTAATAGATTAAAGCTCTACGCTTTTTTGAGGATTTGATTATAAAACTTAGGCTTTGACACTCTGTGGACATCGCGCGCGTTACTTGAAATTATTTTATTTAAATTCTACTGTCTTGTGTAGTCTTGTGTACTGTTGCGGAGATTTAAAAAAATCTTTAATTTAATGGATTTTCTTAGAGTTCAGTTTGATAACACGGAAAATGACATTTTTTGTAATAACTTGGTCCATTAGGAATCTATCAGTTTGTCTATTTTTCTAAGAACTTGTCTAAAAATAGTTATTATCTAGATGTTAACTTTTGTCGCTAAAAAACGTAGGTATTCGGTATAAGTAGCAAAATATACTTATCTATTTTCTGGATATTACTTAAACAATAAATAGCCGGTCTGGCGCTTTGTAACTTGCTCAAAACTTTTTAAAGTAACTTTTTACCATTTTTTTTTTGTGAAAATGAATATATCTTCAGTGACGCGTACTTATTACATTTTTATCAGTTTCAGTAGGATACAAAACATTTCATTTTTCTTATTTAATGACAAATTAATTAATATAAATAATTAGGACTCTGATATATATGAGGGTTTAATGTAAATTTTCTGAAAATAAAACAAAAAAGAAAACTCGCGCTTAACAAGTGGCAGGGTGACCTTCACAATTTAGGTTTTTCGAGATTTCAAATATTAACGTACCAGACCATTTATATTCAAAAACCAAACATTATGGCGTTTTTTTATTATGGATTGGTAAGATATTACAAAAAAAATGTGCAAATTACAAAGTGCCGAACCTGTGATTTATTATTTAACTAATATCGAGAAAATATATGAATAGATACCGGATACCTACGTTTTTCAGCGGTCGCCGATTAGACTACTACGAATTGAATTTTTACCTATCACAAATTGTCACCATAAATAACGTCTTGGCCTTGTTTTTGGACTCAGTGCATGGTAGAATAAAAAGTCTTTATATTAATGGAATAATTTCCATTTTTTAAAAGAAAATAGTATTTTAACGCATAATTTCAATTTAAGATGAATGAACTACATATTCCAACAGCTATAAAAATAGCTATATAAATAAAACATAAATGTCCCATCCCCGTTGAGACCCATTCTTGCAATATCGCGTTACGACGTCACTTATGACTGGAAACGATTCACCGGATGTACTTACGTCGCGCTCATCTCACCTACCTTCCAGAGAATGGTTTTCTTTATAGGCTATGGCCACAGTTTTACAATACTAACAGTTGGGCAACGCCTTTGTAGTTTTGCGATGCCGCCGCCCGTGCAAGTACTTACGCTGTCACAAGCAAATACGCTAGGGTTGGTACAAAAAGGAAAATAAAATAAATGTGATTATTATTATGTAATTATTTATTTACAAGTATGTTAGGATTGTAACACATACGATGCACTTGGGATTGCGCCATCAACACAGGTGGCTCGCAATTATTCATAATGCACCTGCACTTACAAAATATACACATAGAAAATATACAATATGCAATACAAAATAATTCAAAAGAAAATTTATTTTTATATTGTTTGCTATTATTAGTACTATTACTGGTTTATTCTAAAATAATATTATATGAAGAATATGAAGTATGAATATTATATCACTACGTAGTAATTGTCTATAACTAATAACAACAAATTACTAATAAACACGTGAAGGTATCTAATAAAAAAATGAAAACGTAACAAAAAGAATCAAACAACTATAAATATTTTAACAAAAATTAACACATAAACGCGCACTAACACATAGAAGCATTATGAAGTGACGAAGCGTTGGAGAGCACGTTGTGAGTTTGTGAGGTACGTGCGTATACGGGCGAGTGCGCATCACCCCTTCCCGCGCGCGCGTTTCGCGACGCAATTCGCGACAACTTTTGTACATAAGTCACAAAACTTCTTAAGTTTTTCTCTAGCCATAAATCAAAAGCCATAAACCGATCTGGCATATCGACCCGCTGCGCCGTTTTCATTTTTTTTTTTTTTTTTTTTTTTTCAAAATTGCTGCGCAAATTAGAGGACACATAGACGAACAAAAAATGTCAAGTAACATTGTACCCATAAGTAAAAAGTAACGGTAAGTGTCACGTTACCGAGATATATGGAGGTAAAGATCGATATATGAGTACAACGACAATCATTAAAAATACTTATTACGTGTCCATAGGCGTCAGATTGTATCCAAATAATCGTTCCCAGGTTGATTATTATTATTGCTGTTTATTCGAAATGAAACGTTATATTATGTCAAAGGATCTCGCTTCGATTTCGAAAAAAAATTAAAATGGAAGCTGGCATATGAACGATATGCCAGCTCCCATACAAAAAAGTTCGAACCCCTTTAATAATTTTATGAACAAAGGTTTTAATTAGTACAAAATAAATAATAGTGCTAGACGATATTACTCCATTAATAGACTTCAGTAACTTCAATATTAATTATTTATTTATTCCGAAACAAACAGTCTCTTACAGTTTATATACCTACTTAGTTTACAGACAGAGTTGTTCTTAATCGAGACTTACAGTCTTCTTAACGAAAATATATATTTATTCTAACTATATACTTATTTATAGGAAAACTTACCTCGCATCACGGGGAAATCTATGAAATCTTAAATCCTTGTTATATTTTCCTGTTGAGGTGCATCCGTACACAGAACAGGTGCACACCATAATAATATATTTTTTAAATAAATTAAATACGTAGAAAACACGCATGCGTCAGCCCTCCATAAAAGAAAATGCAAACTGTAGCGAGTTTGCAAAACGCGGCCCGCGCCGCCCGCTTCCCCGCCACATACCCATCGTTGCTCTACGCAAGTACATTCGTTTCACAACTGTATGTATTGTAAAACTGTGCTATGGCTATCATTAGACCAGTAAGGATATCTTACTTTGTAAAAACAAGATTATGTTGTATAACGATTACACTGCGTTTTTAAGGTTTATTTTTCACGATAAGCACTGCTGCAAACATCGAAATATAACTTTCTTCGCTGGCTGCAAAGTACTGTTAGCGTTCTCGTCGTTAACATTCCAGGTTCACTTGGTCAGTTGGTATTATACCTACTTTTCACCATATCCATTCTTTCTTATATTTTAGCTTTAGGCTTTTTGATTTTGAAACTTGTTCTTTCCACATCATTAGAATAATATCGATTAAGCATTTTATATGCACTTTTCTGCATCTTATAACCTCCACTACTCGAAGAATGAAGATAAAAACTACACTATTTTATCTTCATTCTTTCTATGTATAAGTAGCGACTCGCTCTCGGCTTCGCACGGATGCAATTTTGTTCTGCAAATTATATACACAAATTTTCCTCGTTTATTGCTCTCTCCTTTAGTGAAAACTGTATCGAAATCTGCTGGGTTGTTTAGAAGAAGTTGGCGGATAAAGGGACAGAGACGGGCAGCCTGTAAATGCATTATAAATGCGAAAATTGGTGAGGATGTTCTACTGAACGGGTTTTTATAAAACCTTACAGTGATAATAGTATAAAAGCTAGTACAATCTAAATAATATGTAAACAAAATAACGTTTACAAAATAATAATAATAAGATCAACTCTAAAATCACACACGTATACAAATAATATATATAAATGTAATAGATTTAAAGTATGTTTGCACTTAACTTTAAGTTTAAGCTCAATAATTCATGTAACCTCGATATTCATGACACTATTGAATATTAAATTCCGACCAGTGACAAAGCGGCTCATATTTTTTATCAGAACTAATTAAAATGCAGAGCGGAAGCCTGACTGTTCCATAAAGTTGTTTGCAAGTTGAGAAATTGGCTCATTTGCCAAATTTTTGTAGATAAAATCACTGATTCAAGCGAATTGCCAATTTGAACGGTTTCATTACGTTTGGTTAAAATCGTTCCGAGAGGTTTAAATTGGTTTCTTTATAGCTGCCTATACCGATTGGACGCGTACCTTCTTTTTCCATCGAAAAGGTTTAATTCAGACCAGAGAATTCATTGAAGTCTGTATACCTACATTATGTATACAAGATAATTTCTTTGGTTTTTATTTATAAGTAATAATCTTGATTAAAAACTAATCTTTTCGGACACCCGTGTAGGTTTATAATATAGTAGACCAACGCGACCTGTCTTCGTCTAGGAAAATCGGTGTTACTTATTACACATAAAAATATAGCTGATCTTCATTTGCATTTTCCTTTCTTATATCTTACAAGATTTAATTAATATAAAGATTAACATTAGATTTGTTTAATCATTTATATGCTTTCACAACTTAAATAACATTTAAATTTGAGGTAGTCTTTGGTGCCGTAATCCCAATGATCAAAAATGAATGAACGATTTGCTGTATGTATATTTTATTAATTCGTTTGTGTCATTCAAAGAAAACGCATTCACTATTGCTTGTACAACCCCGTGCATAATTCCTGGTCGATAGATGGAGTAATAATACACATTAAAATGGTCCGTTTCATTATGATTTGATGCGGAGTCAGCAACACACGAGCGAACCAAATGTAACGAATTATTATTCTGAACGCCTCGTCTCAACTCATTTCCCTCGTATTGTTGCCGATGCTCGCTTAAATGGGCCGTTGTCAATGGTAAACCACCATTATTCCTCTCGCGCACAGAGAAGTCGGTTCATGAATTTCAACAATTGTTTTTAACCTTTGTTTGAGAATGCCTTTGACGAAAGAAAAATTATTGTTAACCCATTTTGCTCAACAATTCCTGACTCATATACCTAATATAATATAGTATGATTGCGCCGTGATATATTTCATGTAATAACCAGAATTCTCGGATGATGGATGGTTCTGAATAAACTAGGCTGGTAAGGTCCGATTTTGTACTCGATTTTATCACACACGAATCTATAAATTGAAATTTTTTTATGCACGTCTTCCAGTTGTTAGAAAGAAAGGTCTGTTATATATTTTTGACGAGCTCATTGGATGAGAGGTTAGGGTGTTTGCCTTAAGGCCGCGTGTCCACGGAAAGAAAAATCGCCGGGTCTATGCAAGAATTCGTGTCGTTTCTACACACGATTAGTGTACACTGCGTCGGCGCTGCACAAGACAAAAATCTCTACAAAATTCTTCTTATGTACATGAATATTTTCATCTTGTCTGTAGCTGACACGACAAAATTCTTGCCGTGGACACGCGGCCTACGCTCTGTTCTATGGCAGGGCAGGCAGGGCACATTGCGTTTTGCAGTCATTTGAGCAGCCCGTCTGGCGGTAGTAACCACCTCCTTACAGAAGACTACCGTGAAATAACAGCACGTGTGCTGTTGTGTTTCGGTGAGTGAGTAAGGGATACCGGAGCCCCTTTTCCCTTCTTAATCCCTTATCCTTAATCCTATGTAGTCGGCAGCGCATTTGCAGCACCTGTGGCGTTGTTTGTGTTATTGGCGACGGTAGCCACCTACCATCAAGTGGAACGTCAGTCTGTCTACCGACCTTAACTTAAAAAAAAATGTCCTAAGGTTCCGTAGATAAAATTTGCAACAAGCATTACCTTTATATATTACGTAAGTATTATACTCTGAGCAAATACATGTAACCTTGTACCTGTAAAGATCCGTCAGCTAAGCCGCGGCCCTTGAAAGGTTTCCGTTCGACGTTATAGCCAACCTTGAACTTGGTCGACACTTCTGCTCAATAATCACTCATTTCGATCGATATCTTAAGGGATTATAGGAGCAGATTATCTCTTATATAAGAAGACTTATACTGGCCCAAAATACTGTCAATAATGAAAAAAAAAAGTGTATGTAAGGTGAAACAAAGAACGGAATTGATGTGATACCAGTAGAATTACACAAAGCATCACGGCTATTGACAATGAAACCTCTACTGTGATAGAAAAAAAAAAATGCGAATTCGGTTCCAATGGAAATAGTATATTTCATTACAAGTGCGGAAAGGCTGTCATTGCAAATAGTTCCGACAAATGTCTACCCGAGCCGAGGCGCAGCCGAAGGCGAGGGTTGACAGTCGGAACAAGTTGCAATGACGGTTCCGCACGTGTACTGAACGACTATTTTTAATACAGTTGCGAAAAAATGAAGCAATTTAATAAAACAAACAACTAAACTAGCAAAGAAAATTTCTGGAAAATGGCGCCAACCGTAGAATATAAGCAGAGATTTTTTTTTCTTCACCCATTCTGGTAGGCAAAGGAAACAATGCTCATACAGCCAAGTCTTCAGTAGAATTTTTTTATTGATATGAAATGAAAATGAAATTTAATGAGATGAAATGAAATCTAACCTAACTCATTCAATCAAATCATTAAATCTGATATACGTATTTGCATGAATCATAAAAACTTCTATGAATTTTTTTTAGTAAAAACTTCATGGTTAGTTTTTCTTTTTAATAGACATTATTTTGACAGTTGGGAAAGAGAACGCACGAGTTCGGGAAAGGTAAAAAAAAAGCACGAGTGTGTAATAGCCTACATCCCGAACGCTATACGTCCCTGCAATATGCCACTTTTTGAGCAACTGTATTAAAATAGTATATTTCATTACAAGTGCGGAAAGGCTGTCATTGCAAAGAGTTCCGACAAATTGACAGTCGGAACAAGTTGCAATGACGGTTCCGCACGTGTACTGAACGACTATTTTTAATACAGTTGCGAAAAAATGAAGCAATTTAATAAAACAAACAACTAAACTCGCAAAGAAAATTTCTGGAAAATGGCGCAGAGATTTTTCTCTTCACCCATTCTGGTAGGCAAAGGAAACTATGCCCAAACAGCCAAGTCTTCAGTAGAATTTTTTTATTGATATGAAATGAAAATGAAATTTAATGAGATGAAATGAAATGAAACCTAACCTAACTCATTCAATCAAATTATTAGAAATATACGTATTTGCATGAATCATAAAAACTTCTATGATTTTTTTTTAGTAAAAACTTCATGGTTGTTTTTTCTTTTTAATAGACATTATTTTGACAGTTGGGAAAGAGAACGCACGAGTTCGGGAAAGGTAAAAAAAAGCACGAGTATGTAATAGCCCACATCCCGAACGCTATACGTCCCTGCAATACGCCACTTTTTGAGCAACTGTATTAAAAAGATTTTATATCGAGAAATGAATACAGCACGTCTAGTTACGAATTTTAAAAGATTACTTAGGTTTTTCGCCTTACATACATACTGGTCTTTACGTAACCGAAAATTTAAAAATGTATAGTGTGATAAAATCAAAACCTTATATCTTCAAAATACACGTGCGGATGAAATTGATTTTTTTTATTAATAAGCAGAATGACTCAATTGGTCAGTAGGATAAAACATAGGCGTTATCCGGCTTCAGTAATGGTTTGGCTAGGTTTTAGTAATTAAAGTGAAATGAAGCATATTTTGTAGAGAAACATCGGCCCAGGTGGACAAAGACGTTATTCTTCAGAAAATGGCAAAGCTTCTTAACATTACGAAGAACCAAGACTCGGCATCGGGTCTTGAAAGCACGACCCACACAAACATACTGAAAAAAAAAAACATTTCTAATTTGATCAGAGCTTCATTAATCCGTTATTATTCCAGTTATTAATCCGTTGGATTATGATTTATGATACTTTTTAGGGTGCATGCTCTAGACGCGATGATAATTGAGTCCCAAAATCATTTTACAATAAGTGTGGCAATACCTGTAATCTTGACTTGAGTAATAACAATTGCGGGGTATATTGCAACACTTTCGTGAAAAAAAGAACAAAACATTCAAAACGACCTTTTTTAATTAATCTATTCATAGGTATTGCCATTTTTATGATATACTAGCGACCCGCCCCCGGCTTCGCCCGGCGTGCAATTTTTATATATGTATAAGAACATTCCCCGTTTATCCCTCTTTCCATTAGCGAAAACGGAATTAAAATCGGTCAACCCGTTCACGCGTGATGCCGTGACCAAGGGAAATGGAGATTCATTTTTATTAACTTACTAGCAGCGCTCGCGACTTCGTACGCGTCGTATTCGGAATAACGCGTAACTTTTTGTTTGTAAACGGATTGGAATGAAATATACACTACATAATTATTACCGAAAGCTTGCTACAATATTTTAGTGAAAACCACATGAAAATCGGTTAAGCCGTTTCTGAGATTAGCGTGCACAAAGGCATAGTAGGCAGAACCATTTTATCATATTGAAGAATCACCAGCCTAAGCTGAACCCTACTTAATATGTATGATTGTTAACTGAGGTCAGCTTAATTTGGAACTCTCAAATAATAAAACGCTATGATAGTTTGCAATCAACTGAACAGATTTTATTAATTCATATACCTAGTAGTTCAGTACATTCATTCTTTATAAGTTTAACTACGAATGACAACAGATAGCGCTAGTAGTTATAAACAGGTATTTTGTTATAATTATTTAACACCCTGACCTAACAAAATAAACTAATTTCCAAAAAAAAAAAAATATTTAACAGTAGTTATAATTATATGAATGCATGATATATAGTTATAATTATATGATACTACACTTTTGAAACACCCATTAGACTTAAAAACTTATAATGTTTGTTTTTACATAAGCTTTTGGTCAGTATATCAGCTGGCATATTATTTGTTGACACATATTCAATTTTTACTTTATCTTCCAAAACACATTCTCTTACATAGTGGTACCTTATGTCAATATGTTTTGTGCGTTTGTTGTGAAACAAGGAATTAGAAGCTAATTTAATAGAACTTTGGTTATCACTATATAAATACAGTGGCATATCTCCACACTGCACAAGCTCATTTAGTAAATTCATTAAATAAATGCCTTCTTTACAAGAATCAGATAAGGCCATGTATTCCGCTTCTGTACTAGATAGCGCTACAGTTTTTTGTTTCTTTGACTCATAAGACACTACAGAATTTGACATAAGAAAGCAAAATCCAGTATATGACCTTCTATCCAGTGAACAAGAAGCCCAATCGGCATCTACAAAGCCATGTATACTAACAGTGGTTTTCTTATATACAAGACCATACTCTCTAGTTCCTTTTAAATACTTTAATAAACGTTTTAAATGTTTCCAATGACTTTCATTGAAACAATTGTTATATTGACTTAAAAAACTTACACTAAATGTAATATCTGGCCTGGTTAATACTGACAAGTACATTAAACTGCCTATTAATTGTTGGTATGGGTAATTTTTATTTGAGTTATTGTTAATATCCTTTTCCAACTTTAAATTAATTTCCATAGGAGTATCACAAGATGAACAATTTGACATATTAAATCTCTTAAGAATAGTCTCTATATATTGCTTCTGGTCTACAGTAATACTGTCTTTATATATGTTTATATTCATACCTAGACACTGTTTCAACTGACCTAAATCTTTAATTCTAAATTTTTCAACTAATTTATTTATTAATTCTTTATATGCATTCTTGCAGTTATAAAAGACAAAAAAATCATCCACAAATAGAGCAACATAGACTTTAGTGTTCTTATCAATTTTTATAAAAAGACAAGGTTCATAATCTGACTTTTTATAGCCTAATTTTAACAAACAATCCTCAACTCTAATATACCAAGCTCGAGCAGATTGTTTGAGACCATAAATTGCTCTCTTAAGCTTTAGCACTCTGTTATCACAATTATTAAATTCTGAACATTCTGGTACTTCCATATACACTGTTTCCTTTAGAAAACCATTAAGAAAAGCAGTTGGTACATCAAGGTGATTCATTCTTAAATCAAGTTGAACACTTATAGCTAATAACAATCGGAATGTAGAATACCTTAAAACTGGCGAGAAAGTCTCATCAAAGTCAATACCTTTCTTCTGGGTAAAACCCTTGGCCACAAGTCTGGCCCTGTAGCGCACTTCACCATCACTGTTAAATTTCTTTTTAAACACCCACTTGGCTTTGACCACTGTTTTGTCTTTTGGCCTATCCACTAACTCCCAAGTGTCATTTTCACTAAAAGATTTTAACTCGTCTTTTATTGCACACTGCCATTGCTCTTTTTCAGAACTATTTAACACATCACTTGTAGTAAGCTGTTCACCTGCTATTTCTGTGCACATGCTTGCAACATTATAGTAGTCTGGTTTGCGTCTCACACGTTTTTCAGGCACATTGGTGTTACTTTGTGTAGAGAGAAGATCCATGTCCTCTGGTGATAAAGTGTCTGAGTAACTATCATCGGTGTCACACGAAGAATCACTTGGGATGAATGTCATATCCTTCTGGCTTTCATTGCTATCTTGCTCTTCACTTACAAAAACTTCATGCTCTTCTGCATCTTCATGTGGTCTGCTTTCATCGATGGTGATGGTTGTCATTGAGCTGTCATCTATGTTTTCCATGACCACGACATCTCTGGCTACAGTAACATCTCTTGCTACTGGATCATATAAGCGATAGCCCTTGATATTCTCAGAATATCCAACTAGGAACATTTTCTTCGCTTTCTTGTCCCATTTCTTTCGTTTTTCTTTAGGGATATGTACCATAACTGGACTGCCGAATATTCGCAAGTGATCCAACTTCGGCTTTCTGCCCGTCCATATTTCATAAGGAGTTGTATTGTTACCAATGCCTGCAGCTGGTGCACGATTTATGATATACACAGCTGTATTTACAGCCTCCGCCCACAGGCATTTTTGTAACTGAGCATCGAACAGGAGACAGCGAGCTTTCTCAACTATTGATCTGTTGTATCGCTCACATAATCCATTCTGTTCCGGTGTGTAACTGTTTGTTTTTTGATGAACTATACCACATTGTCTTAAGTAGTTCTCCATTTCTGTCGAACAGAATTCACCTCCGTTGTCTGACCTTAGTATTTTAATTCTTTTTGACTGTTGAGTCTCCACAAGGTCTTTATATTGTTTAAAATATTTGAAGGTTTCATTCTTCTCTCGCAGAAAATAGACAATGCACATCCTGCTAAAGTCATCCACAAGCAGTAGGAAGTACCTAGCTTTACCCAGTGACAGGTTCTCCATTGGTCCACATAAGTCTGTGTGGACCAATTCCAGGACTCCACTACTTTTGTTAACACTGTGAGGAAATGGAAGTCTTGTTTGCTTCCCTTCACAGCAAACTGTGCAACTATTCTTGCTGATGTCACACTTATCACTGAAATCAACACCTTCAACTACTCCTTTCATCAATTTCTGCATATCAGTGGCATTCATATGAGCAAGTCGCCTGTGCCAGGTTGTGCTTGATACTTTCACTGATGCTGCAAACATTTGCTCAGTTTTCACATTTAGTCTGTATACACCATTTTCTAATTTTGCTACACCAATACATTCATTCTGAGAGTTATAGATTGAACAACCATGTTGATCAAATTCGACTCTGTTGCCGTTGGCAATTATTCTACTCACTGATAGTAAGTTGGATGTCAGGTTTGGCACATACAAAACATTGTTTACATTTATCTTGTGATTCTTACTACCGACACACGTCGTAATCTGTAGATCGCCTGAGCATTCAACAGGCACTATCGTTTTATTAGCCACGATAATCTCCTTAATCTTGGGTTGAAAACAAACATTTGATAACAAATTCTTGTTGGAAACCAAATGAGTACTTGCGCCGGAATCCAAGTGCCAATCGGTTTGACTAAATCCTTTTGTGAGAAAAAACACTAAATGCATTCGTCTTCACTTTTTCTGTGTATGGACATTTATTTTTGAAATGTCCAGTCTGCTTGCACTTATAACAACGAATTATTTTAGTTTTTGTCGATACATAATTATTGCCGCCATCATTGACATTGACAGTTGACGGAATCGTTCTGTTTCCGTTCATTCTACTGCCGCCGCCATTGTTTGATTGAGCGATCTGATTTTTGAAACCGCCATATTTATGATTATGAAAATGTTTTTTCGCAATAAATGCACCTTCCGATTTCACCTCTATACTCATATCCAACAACTTTGTTTTTATAGCGTCTGCGCTTATGTTGATGCCTGAATGTTCGATTGCCATTATCATTGGCTCAAACTTCTCCGGTAATCCGGCTAACATTAGTGATCCAATCCACTGGTCATTTATTTCGAAACCAGTCCCTTGAAGCTTCTGTGCGGTTTCCATAAGCTGGCTGACATAGCTGGTCATCGAATCGCAGTCTTCTAGACGTATACTGATGAGGTTTCTAAGCAAATTGATTTTACGTGAATACCCACAATCATCGAACATGTTCTTCAACGTTCTCCATAAATCATATGTCGTTGCACATTGCTTGATATGGACATATAAAGAAGCGTCGATTGTTAACACTAGTTTTGCTTTTGCCTTCATATCCTCTGCTTTTTGAACCGATGTAGCCGTTTCTGCTAATGGCGCCTTGATAGCGTCCGCCATGCCTTCTAACACTAGCACATTTTCCGCCGCGAAGCACCAGTCATCATAATTTTCGCGACCTTTCAGCTTCGGGACGTTTGCTAAATAATTGGTCGACATTTTTAGTCCTTCTTGCACTGATTTATCACTAAAAAACTTTTATTTGCGAACTCTGGTCCATAACCTAATAAAACGCTATGATAGTTTGCAATCAACTGAACAGATTTTATTAATTCATATACCTAGTAGTTCAGTACATTCATTCTTTATAAGTTTAACTACGAATGACAACAGATAGCGCTAGTAGTTATAAACAGGTATTTTGTTATAATTATTTAACATCAAAATCACCTAAACTGGACTATTTTTATGTAAACTTTCAATCATCATCGTTTTACGGATTATAATATTTTAGTTTAGTTTTAGATTTAGTTTTAGTTTATTTATTTTAGACTAATTTTAGTTAACTAAAATTTCAGCCAATTACACTGTTGAGTTATTTTATTGCATTTTTATCGAAAAAATATTGGACGTGATTCTTTAAATTTACATAACTTTTTTGTTTGTAAACCGATTGGAATAAAACAAACACTAAATGTTACGGGAAGCTTGCTATAAATACATCAGTGAAAACCTCATTCAAATACTCTCGACGTCAAAAAATTCGCACCTTTAAAAAAAACTACGTCAAACACCTTCAAAACTTATTTAGTGTCAATTATGGGTATCGTTTGAAAGGTAATAAAAAAGAGAAGCTAAAAACAATTTAAATTTAACATTTTGTTAATTGTACCAACAGAAAAAAATTAAGTTTACAAAACAATAAAAAATCCTTAATTAAGCCTTAATTAAAAACACATTAATTACAATATTTTTATACAAAAAAATGCTTAAAAAGAACCTAAAACCTAGTGTTACCCCCCCTTGCCCTAATGACGGCTTCCATGCGCTCTCTCATGGACCTAACCAATTTGAGCTCTTCTTGGGGGATACTGGCCCATTCTTCAAGAACGGCCTCCTCAAGCTCCTGTAGAGTCGTGGGGGCGGGATCACGAGCCCGAACCTTGCGTTTCAGGTGGTCCCAGAAGTGCTCTATCGGGTTCAGGTCTGGACTTCTCGCTGGCCACTGCATGACAGGGATCCCGACGTCTCGAAGATAGTCATGCACAATAACTGCGGTGTGAGCGCGAGCATTATCGTGCATTAATGTGAACCCCTCGCCGATAAAACCGGCATAGGGGACCACATGCTCTTCTAGGATCTCATCTGAGAAGAGAACAGCTCTCCACTGGTCAAGGCTCCAATTGACGTGTTCGCGAGCAAACCGCGAGCAAGGAGACCACATGCTCTTGCAGGATCTCTGTGACGTACCGGTGAGCAGTCAGCGACCCTTGCCCACGAGCACCTCCGGTCCGGGAGACGCAAACAAGGTCGGTTTTGCCGTCGGACGCCCCCAAACTCTACCGTCTCCTGGATGCAGGCTTGGGTAAACCGGTCTCCACGTCTTCTGTAGACTCTTCTGCGTCTGTCGTTGCAGTAAAGACATACACGACAATACACGTGTCTCATCTGAGAAGAGAACAGCTCTCCACTGGTCAAGGCTCCAATTGACGTGTTCGCGAGCCAACTGCAAGCGGGCTCGCCGATGCTCTGCGGTTAATTTGGGACCAGTAGCAGCTCTATGAGCAGCTATCTTCTTGTTCTTTAATCTTCTTCTAACCGTGGAGACGCTCACGGTTGTTCTGCGAGCTGCCTGAAGCTGCTGTCGCAACTCAACACCATTAGAGAACCGATTTCTCAATGACGTCGTCACGAGAAATCGGTCGTCTCTCATCGAGGTGCACCGAGTCTACCGGAGCCACGCCTCCGAACGTAGCCACCGGTCTCCAGGAACCGCTGGTACACTCTCCAAACCGACAAACAGCTCAAATTGAGTTGCCGAGCGACATCACACTGTCGCATCCCTGGGGGCCTAACCAAGATGCAAACTGTTGCAAACGCTTCCTTTGCGTACTTACGAAACGAAAGAAATAAAGCCCGGTGATTGGTTGTTGAAGTTACAACTATTACAACAACCAATCACCGGGCTTTATTTCTTTCGTTTCGTAAGTACGCAAAGGAAGCGTTTGCATCTTGGCTAGGGCCCCAGATCGCAGCAGTGCAACCACTTGGGCGGCTTCATCAGCTGTGGTATCCATCTGGAAAGTTGTTTTTCTTGCGGAAGTCCTTCTTGTGTGTCCTCTTCGACGGTTAATGAGCGAATGACCCCGAATTTTTTTTTTTTTTTTTTTTTTTTTCCGAGGAGAGAAATCTTCAAAAGATACCTTATGCTCAAATGCCGCATGCAATGCAAATGCCCATAGAGGTTATGTGGGACTCTTACCGCACTAAAACTCACCTCGAAATGGGTGTGGTTCTAGTCCGTAGGGGACTTTGGAACCGTCACCGGGCGTCGGGGGGGCGAGAAGCGCCCGGCCCTTACAAATAAAAACTTATCTAAAGCTTAAGCTATGAGGGACCGGCTAGCCCTGTAGGGCCACTTGCGACGACCACGGCGTTGGCCGTGGCCGGTACAAGTGGTCCCCGGGCCGGGAGGTCCCTCGCAGGCGCCGTGTCCTGGTCGCGCCTCGGAGGTGAGAAGCGGCGCGGCGGTCTTCCTCTTCTTTCACGATGTCGGGGCAGCTGCACGTCGTTGTCATCACCAGCAAACGCCGCGTTTGCTGCTATGATGGGGTCATCCTGGTCCAGTAGGATGTGTCGAGGTCGTCTTCTGAAACTAGAAAGAGTATCGCTAGTGTCAGGAGTGTAAATGAGAGAACTGACCACTAGCGGATTAGGATGGCGAGGGAGTTTGTCGTAGTACTTCAAGGCGAAGTCCTTGATGCACTTGACAATGGAGGGAAGGTTGAGGTCGTGGTGGAGGTCGACGTTGCGGATGTACCATGGGGCGCCCACAGCTCTCCGCAGGAATCGGTTCTGAATGACTTGAAGGGATTGGATATGGGTGGGAGCAGCGTGCGCAAAGACAACGCTAGCGTACGTCATGATCGGTCTGACGCAGACTTTGTACAATGTCACCTTATCTCTAAGGGCCATTGTACTCCGCCTGCCTATGAGGCACGTCAGGCGACCCAGGACGAACGCTGCCCTGTCCCTGACACGCTTTATGTGAGGACCGAAGGTAAGTCTTCGGTCGAGGGTAACACCGAGGTATTTGGTCTGATGGACCCAAGGGATAACGCGGCCCTGGAGTGAGATTTGACCGAGTGAAGCTCGATCAATTTGTAGGGCATTCTGAGCGCGAGGAGTTTGAAGTAGATTCCCGCGCGAAAAGAACATTGCTGCGCTTTTCTCGGGATTCACCTCAATTCTCCATTTCTGAAACCAATCGCCGAGAGCGGTCACGGCGGTTTGAAGCATTCGAGTTAAGAAGCCTCGGTGTCGGGTGGAGAAGTAGAGGGCCGTGTCGTCTGCGAAGAGAGACAACTCGACCCCCTCCGTGCGTGGTATGTCGTTGGTGTATAAGGAGTAGAGGGTTGGTGAGAGAACTGAACCCTGAGGAACGCCTGCCCGTAGGGGGCGGGGGGAGGAGAGAGTGCCTTCAACTCTGTAGCGAAAGCTTCGATCGGCTAGAAAGTCCCGTACTATAAGTACGAGGCCCTCCGGCAGACCGAGTTGATATAGCTTGTATATCAACCCGGCATGCCACACCTTATCGAAGGCCTTCGCCACATCGAAGAAGACGGCACCGGTGCCTGTCGGACGAGGGCTTGCGGTAAGCCCGGTGAGAATGTGCTCAGTTAGTCGATGCACTTGATGAACGCACGAGTGTCTGGCTCTGAAGCCAAACTGCTCGTCGATGAGGAGATTGTTGGAGTTAACATGGCGAAGGATACGCGTCAACAGGATTCTCTCGTAGAGTTTCCCGATGGAGCTGAGGAGGCTAATTGGCCTATAGCTGGAGGGGAGGGTTCTATCCTTGCCCGGCTTTGCAATACCGATAACTATCGCTTCCTTCCAGGCATCTGGAAAGACGCGATCGCGCAAGGCTGCATTGAAGATGCTTAATAGGAGCGAGAACAACGTCGGCGGAAATCGCTTCAGTAGTTTGTTGGGAATTCTGTCTATACCGGGCGATTTCTTAGGGTTCAGTTGTCTGATGAGGATATGTAGTTCAGCAGGAGAAATCGGTTCAATAGTGTCTTCAGGAGGTTGTGATGTCCTCTGCTCCACCTCTTCTTCCACCCGAGCGACGTGGTTGGCGTCGACCGGTTGAAGGCTGGGCGAGCATTGGGCCTCGAGGGAGTCGGCAAGGTATTCGGCCTTCTCGTCGTCGTCGAACGCTGGAGGGCCGTTGGGTCGTGCTAGAACAGGTAATTGGGATAGGTTAGTTTCCGTCTTCATCGTCCTCGCCAGCCTCCAGTATGCTAGATGTGAAGGCGAGATATCGGATAGAAGACGGCTCCATTGGTCACTACGAAGTTCGGCTATGCGCGATTTGACACGGCGTTGCAGTCGCCGTAAGCGAGAACGGTTCTCGGGAGAGGGAAACGAGTCGTAAGCACGAGTAGCCGCATTCTTAGCTCTCAACAGCCTCCTCGCGTCCTCCGGGAGTTCCAGACGGCGATCGTTCGCCGCCGGGATCTCCTTGGAGGAGTCGCTGATGCGATCGTGAAGATGGTTGTTGAGCGCTCTGATTGCTTCACTTATGTCGTCAGGTCTGTCTAGTGTCTCGGGGATCTGCTCTAGGTGTTGCGAGGGACGCGCGAGTGACATCTGTAGTTTATTCCAATCGATAATCGTGGTGGTAACGCGAGAGCGGTCGGTTTGCCGTCCGAGCTTTAAAATAACGGGTCGGTGATCTGAATTGAGCTCGTGGATGGGCTCGATTGAGAGAAAGGACAGCGATATGTTTTTAAGGAGAGCGATGTCAAGAACGTCTGGTCTGTGGTTCGGGTTGCAAGGGAAGTGGGTTGGCGTTAACGGTGCAATAATGTCGAAGTCTAATTCGTCTGTTAGTAGGTCGAGTATTGTACCGTTACGTGAAACTCTACTACAGTTCCAGCGGGTGTGTTTACAGTTAAAGTCCCCTGCCAAAATGACAGAGGGGCCGAGGTTGAAGAGAGATTCGAGATCTCTTTTCAACAGGCGCTTATCGGGGGGAAGGTAAATCGATGCTATAATAACTGGAGGATGGCCGGACATTGCGAGACGGCAAACCGACGCTTCCATATTGACGAGAGGAGGAGTGTTAATTGGGACGCAGTGAAGAGACCTTTTGTAATAAATTAAAGTGCCTCCTGCCCGGCCGTCGAGGCGGTCATTTCTGACCAAAAGATATTGTGCGATTCGCGGATCGCGTATGCTAGGTTTTAAGAAGGTCTCTTGCACTAGCATCACGTCGACCTGATGGGATGTAAGGAAATGTTGGATTTCGGTTTTATGGGATCGGATGCCGCGGGCGTTATAGAACGCCAACGACAGGGAAGATGGTCTAATTCTACTAGTGGTAGCCATTGGAATTAGTCAAAAGAGTCCCGCATCCGGCGGAGGGCGGCGAGTGTGTGTTCGTGACGGACGAACACGCTAACTATACCTAGCGAGCCCTTTTTGCACGTTTTGAAGTCGCGGACGAGGGCCGAAATTTCATCTAGATCTATGCTCTCCGAGAGCTTATCTATGAAGTCTATGTTGTTATTATCGCGGGCCGGTGCGGGGCGTACGCGGTGAGGAGCCGGCACTGTCGGAGGAGGCGCGGGCCTCCCCCAGGCAGTGCTGGGTGTTGAAACGGGCGCTGTTGGCTGAGGCACGGGCCTTCTCCAAGCGGCGCTGGGTGCAGGGACAGGCGCGGGCCTCGCCCATGCTGGCGTTAACGCGATCGCGGATGCCGCTTTCGGTAGCGGTGGAAAGTTTGCGGCGGAATTAACGGGCGCGGCGCGAGAGGCAGCGGGCCTCGGTTGTGAGGGGACGCGGCGAGAGGAAGCCATACGGGGCTTCCTTTTAGGCGCCTTGGGGCATCCGCGGTAATTCGCGGGATGGCCGTACTCCTTGCAGAGTACACACGCGGGAGGCTCACTGCAACCCGCTACGCGCGCGCAGTCGCGGGTGGCGTGGTCCCCTAGACATTTGACGCACCGGGGCGTCGCGTAACAGTTGCGGGCCGAGTGCCCGTAGAGCTGGCAATTATGACATTGCCCAATGGTGTTGCGCTTGTGTGGCGCCTCGAAACGTAGGCCCGATAGGCCGCAAATGGTGGGGACGCCGAAAATGCGTTTCCCCTCAGGGGAGTTCTCGAGAACGACGAGAACCATGTCGTAGGGAGTACGATCCCTAGCGTGCATCCGATGCACTTCTAAGACTGGCAGTCCTTGGGACATGAGGTCACGTAAGATCGGTTGTTCGCCGAGTTCGTGGGGAAGGCCCCTCGCGACGACGCGTAGGTTTTTCTCCTCAGGGAGAGAGTACGTGTGGAAGGAGATGCGCTCCTTCCTGAGCAAAGCAGTCAGAACTCGGTAGTCGGCTACTGAGTTAACCTTAACAGAGATACCGACTCCCGCGTTGGAGCCTCGGTATGACTTGATGCCCTTGGCGAGCATCATTTCGCGGACGGAGTCCCAATCCCTCTTGTCTCTGAGGAAGACAGGAGGTGGGGCCTTGACGGCGGGAGGTATGGGCGCGGTCGCGGTAGCGGTGCGCGGCGATGACGGGCGGCGGAACGCGGAGTCCGACTCGATTTTCTGTCTACGCGACGGATTTGATGAGATCGAGTTGTTGGAGGAGTTTGAATTACTCCTCTTATTTTTCCTATAGTTGACGACAGTGAAGCCATCGTCTAACTGTGACCCAGAAGGGGTCGGAGCACGCGGGGCGGGCGAGGGGGAGCGAGAGTGCGCTGAAGTGGCGTCCATGGGCGACTCAGGAGAGTCGGCCGCTGGCTCGCGGGCCAGTTGAATTACCCTATCTAGGGCATCGGGCTGCTCCTGGAAGAGGAGCCGGAGATGGTGAACCAGGATGGAGAGATCCATCCTGGCGGCGGGAGCGCGGGGAGCGGCCCCGAAACGGCGCGTGTAGACGCGCCGCTAGGTGTGAGTGTGTACCTAACGCGTGGGTAATAGTGTACCTAACGTGTGTCCCTGAGAAGGGGGAGTGACCCTGGCGGCTTACCAACCGCAAGGGCAATGGGATGGGTACAGAACACTAGTTGCGCGACGGCCTTATAGTAAAAACTACTGAGACCGACTTGACAACTAGCGCAATGTAAAAAGTCCGCAACAGCACTGCACAATACACAATCGCACTTCACTTGTTCACACACTGCTGCACTACACAACTGCACTTCACAACTGCGCGGTGCGCGGCGAGCGGCAAGCGACGAGTAACGCTACGGAGCGTTCAGCGAGACGTGTGCACTGGGCGACGTCGAGCGGCGAACTATGACCCCGAACGAACCCGTATTGACCTTTTTATACCTACAAGTACCGCAAATATTGACCCTTGTGAGTAGCAAAATTTTCATTTCTTTTTAAAGTCACATTTATGACGTCAAGCATTTTTTTGAATGTAACGAAATGTTTTATTTTTAAAGTTTATTTATTGAGCTTTCAAATGACATCACTATTTATGGGGTTACATGCGTGTGTTAAGGGTTGGTACCGATTGAAAGTTATTTTCGCGGAGGTGCGATTTTTTTGACGCTAGGTGTAGATTAAGTCGTTCCTGTTCTTCATAAAATGTAATTCATAACGTTTCATCATACCGAAGAAATGTATATTTTAGTACTCAATACTTATATAATGCATGTACACGACGTTGTTTTCCCACATTATTTTTGACGAAGTATAATCAGTTTTTGTTCGACGCATACATAATGGAGTAAATTGAATTCGAATGAGAGAATACGGGGGATAAGGGTGCGCCGTGAATAAAGAAGGTCTCATTCAGATGTACAACGTATTTCTGTATTATTCGCCAGCATGAACTAAACGATGGAACCGCGTGTTACACCTAAATTAACTTTTCATATTGATTCTATTCCGTCGATTCAAATTGTTCCGAGCTGTAATTGGCATTAATTTTAATTGAACGTATGTAGTTATATGAAGTTTCTCATTAAATTATGGTCCTAAAATTAATTAAATTTTAAAAAGTTCTTTCCAAAAGCGAATAACTTTTGGTATACGTTCCGGTTTGTAACTAATATCCTTAGGTTGGTAATGAGACTTGCTATTGTAATGTCAGCCATATACGATCAAGCCAATAATCCAATCGGTATAATATGCGATTGATCATGATCAAGTCAATTAGACGGTGTATGGGTGTCATTTAGGATGGCAGCCATAGTCGTCATGCAAATTGACACCCATACACCATCCAATACGTTATACATAACGTACGTATACATATGAAAAATTAATATACGGGTAACTCGACATAACTCGGAGTCGACTACTACGCTCGCTTTTGTTACTTTTCATTGTAAATTTTAAACTAAATGTGTTGTTGCTGTTCCTTAAGTCCGAGTCCAACAAAGGAATATAACGCACAAAATATTGATTCCATAAAACGCAGTGTTCCATAAAACGCTCTCACGTGAGTGATGAAGGTGAGAGCGTTATGTTATTCTATTGTATAACGCTATATAGTAATTCACTTTTTAAGGTATTGCATATTTGTGATTCCACGTTATCAGTATGATAAAACAACAAATTAGTTGTTTTATTATTTTATAAACACACACAACAATAAAACAACCGAGTTCGTGAAGAATTAATTAAATTTCGACTTGGGAAACTCGAGTTTGCGTCCTTAATAGAGGCGGGTAGTATTAGGCCCTTCAAACGAACCAAGTTTCGGCTCGTCTTAACAATGCCTGATAGAAAGTTGTGTTTGTAATGTAAAGGCTTCAAACTTGACGCATCAGCGAGACAAACAAGATTTGTTATATGCAACCAAATAACTTACTTTGGATATTAATTTGTAGGCTCGTTCAAACGGCTTTTCATTTTATTTTATTTTTGAGTAACTTAAGACATCTTTTTAATGTTCTAAGTTATGTCAAGTAAATTGGTACAACTGTTCAATAAAGCGTTTATAGTTATTCCCCGAATAAGGTATTTAATGAGAGATAAATAGTTACGTCAAATTACATACTATACAGATATTATATATTTGTGAATACATTGTTATTTCTAACTTCACATATATCGTTAGTATCTTGCTAAAATAGAATATTTTTATTTGTTTATACTAAAACAAGTATTAGGAAATATAAATTTATTTTTATCCATCATCTGTTATCCGTTTTGTCTGCCTGCGGTAATTCAGTATTCGCTTAATTAATGAGAAAGGCGTCGCGACGCGCTGTTATTAACGCTTGGTTCGTTTAGTAATTAGTTTCCGTCCGTCTGACATTTTTCTTCTATTGTTTAATTATATCTGAGTGCTCTTTAGATTATAATTAATTTTCATAGAAAATTATTTATTTCTAACAATTTGTCTTAAGTTAGTTCTTAATATAATTTCGCAGTATGAATAAGTATTAAATAAAGTTGTTTTTCTTTCAACAGGACATAGACAATTTAATGACAGAAGGCAACAAATCGCGAACAGTCGCCGCGACAAATATGAACAGCGAGTCGTCGCGGTCGCACGCGGTGTTCAGCGTGGTATTAACGCAGACACTGTGTGACGCTGCGACCGGCGTCACCGGGGAGAAGGTCGCTAGGCTGTCCCTCGTCGATCTAGCTGGATCGGAGAGAGCTGTCAAAACTGGCGCTGTAGGCGATAGGCTTAAGGAAGGATCCAATATTAATAAGTGAGTTGTTCCCTGGTCATGCAGTCTCGGGGCGTTATAAAAATAGCTTTATATCATAAAAAGCAAAATATTCTCATAAATACAAGTGATTTTAATAAATTTTTAGATCATTGACCACGCTAGGACTAGTGATATCCAAACTGGCGGACCAGTCATCGGGCAAAACGAATAAAGACAAATTCGTACCGTACAGAGATTCGGTACTCACGTGGTTACTGAAGGATAATTTGGGTGGAAATAGTAAAACAGTTATGGTGAGTTATCAGTATTTTACTAAGTACAGTAGTGAAGCAATCATAATATTAATTATTTCAGATGTGACTAATTGGTAGCTTAAACTTCTTAATTGATGCTAATTTGTGCTTGCAAGCAATTATATAATTGCTCCATATTTACCAAAACGGGAAAATTAATTAAATTATGTATTAAAAATCGTTTCAGGTAGCAACAATATCCCCGGCGGCGGACAATTACGAGGAAACTTTATCAACTCTTCGTTACGCGGATCGCGCTAAACGAATAGTCAACCACGCCGTAGTCAACGAAGATCCGAACGCTCGCATCATACGCGAGCTTCGGCAGGAGGTCGAGGCGCTCAAGGAGATGCTCAAATACGCTACCGTAAGTCATCATACAATATAACTAGCAAGTTAGAGTGGCAATAGGGAATATGCGTCTAATTCAAAAAAGGTTTAAATATATTTTTTATCAACATTTTTGCTTTAGAATTATGTCTATGTAAATATTTTTTAATATTATTTCTTTTTCGTTAAGAAAATAATTATTAAAAAGTGCATAAAAATGTGGGAAATTCAAAATATTTGAAACGGTCAGATCGAATGTGACGTCAAAGTCTATGGAATGTGACGTCAACGTCTATGAAATGTCAACAAGCGTGTAGATGTTTGTGATTTTTAACATTTCATTGTATTGTAGACTTTAAATTCACGACAAGCGCGCCAAAAGGGCGGGTGTTTAAAGTGCCCGTAGCTGTTAGTTAATTTTAACTTTTTTTTGTTACCAAATTTCTGTTTTTTGGCGCTGAATATTTTTTTACGGTTATATAACGGTTCAACCTATCGTATGAAAATATAAAAAAAAAAATGTGCTTATTCCCTATTGGTCGGTCACATCTGTCGCAGAGATGGGGGAGAAGCGAATTTTCAATAATTTTATTTATCATAATTGCATTAATTTTATTCATTTTATTAGGCAATGTACATTATATCACACAATGTAAGACTTTAATTCCTTGAGGCAATAATTTTAAAAAATCACTTCTTAGTGTCTCTCCGTCTCTCGTATAATATTTTCTCTCAAGTATTTCATATCTCTTGCCGTGTACAGTTTAGACTGTATGTTGTCTTTCTCTATTACTGTACCGTTTCGTATATTTCACCGGTAATGGAATTTTATTAGATTACTTGCTACTTGCGGCCCATGTTATTTGGAGAGATGTGTCTGTAAAAAACATTAGCCGCAGATCGAAGAGAGAGGATTGCACATAGAATCAGAACTCAGAGGAAAGAGCACTCGAATGCTATTGGAAATTTTTAGCTAGTTATTTAAGTTTAATATTCATGTGAAGAATGTCTAATTTCAGGGATCGCCGGTCGGTGAAGATGTTCACGAACAGTTGGCGCAGAGCGAACATCTTATGAAGGAAATGTCGCGCACCTGGGAGGAGAAATTGGTCGAAACTGGTATGACCTTATTTTTTTTAATATTTAGAATATACCTTCTTCACTTACGGTCGATGATAATATAAGATTCTCATATTATCATCGACCGTAAGTTACATTTTTCACACTGTGAAGCTGATCTTATATTTTTTAAGAAACTTTTGAATATTCGGTCGTTAGTTGTGTTGACGCAGGTTTGTGTTGTTTTGATAGATGTTGTTTATTATGGATGGTACGGATTTTGATGAAACTTTATATTAATAGTTATATACTAATGTCATATGACATTTATATATATATAACATTAATTAATGTAAAACACGTAGGCTTTTTAGTTATTACATAGGCTATAAAAGATAAAAGAGAAGTCGCAGCCCAAATCTAGTTTCATATATATATTTTGTTTATTTAAATAATAATTTCAATGTTTAAATAATACGTAAACATCGAAATGTGTTGTATTTGTCAACTATGTTTAATCCATATTGATACGGATTACTTGTTTTGTTGAAAAATTTGAAATGCGAAGTCTTATATGTACGAGTTATTAAGTTGTATAAGTAGTTTTCCCACTCCATTAAAGCGTACCTGTTTACATACCTAATAAATTCAAATTCCTGTGTTGATTTTCAGAACGAGTCCAAAGTGAACGTCAAATAGCGTTAGAGAAAATGGGCATTAGCGTTCAAGCGAGTGGTATCAAGGTGGAAAAGAACAAGTACTACCTGGTGAACCTAAATGCAGATCCGTCGCTCAATGAGTTGCTAGTTTATTACTTAAAGGTCAGTGAAAAATATTCAATTATACTTTTGTCTAATGGTTAAATTTTCTACTTTCTTTTGTTGTTTTATTTTTTACAAAAAAAAAATATAATTATGAGTGATTCGGTTTTCGCCCCACAACTTTTGTCGAACGAAAAGTGGGCTTGAAATTTTATTTCAATTTAGATTGCAAAAATTATCGAAAGATTAGAAGAGCACATAAGACACCAATGCGCGCAAAGTTTTACATCTTTCTATAATTACCGACAATCTGAAAATCTTTAGGACCGAACGTTGGTGGGTGCGGATAGTTCCGCGGACATTCAATTGTCGGGGCTGGGCATCCAGCCACAGCACTGTCTCCTGGTGGTGGAGGGCGGGGGGCTGCATATGGAGCCCGTGAACGCGGCGCGATGTTTCGTCAACGGCACGCCTGTCGTGTCGCGAGTGCTTCTCGGACACGCCGACCGCATCCTCTGGGGGAACCACCACTTCTTCAGAGTCAACTGCCCTAAGACCACCGGTGAGTCATTCTGTGTTCATATTGTGCACCATGTGATAATCTATCGCTATGGGTGGGGTTGGGTTGCATAAACTGACTTTTAAAAACAGATAGTCATTTATAAATAAAATCTAATCTATATTAATTGTATCACCCTTTACTTATTATATTGTGTAATTGTAATGTAACCAAAAAGTATTGTAATTTACTTTGTAGTAAAATGTTGCATTATAAATAATTTTAATAGGACAAGTACTTATCGGTGAGCGAACTTCTTCTGTAATCGCCAAACAAAGTTAGACACTATCAGTGTTATTACAAAAAAAAATACTAAACTATGTCTCAACACGTGTTTTGTCAAACAGCGTCTAATGACATTTGTATACAATTTCACAGTTTAAACCCTGCCTCAAATAATGTTTAACCTTCGCTATTACAAAATAGTGTTTGTCCTTTGATTTACCAAAACATCGTTAGGCAACCTATGGGCAACCAAATGTTGCTATTTTAAAATTATAAAATAGCAAATAGTAACAATAAAATAGCAACATTACAAAACGTTCGTTCAACTTCATTTGGTTCAATCCGAAACGTTCCTTTTCTTTGCAAATTTGTTATGTGCTAATAGAATATCCTACGCAGAAAATATTTTAAAATTATCTATATATAAATAAAACAGTGACGTGTGTGATTATAAATTAATTATTGCTCTAAATACACCGCCATAAGTATGTTTTGGAACCAAAACTTACGTATATAATGAGTACATTGTACACATAGAACAGTGATCGGTTGAAAGAATGGAATGTGTTTATCGAGACTTGTCAATCGTCAGTACTCATTGTCAAATGAGTATATTATAAATAAAAATTATGGAAAAAATGGACAATTGCAATATTAAAATAAAAATTCGTGAACGTGAAGAAAATTGGGTTCAAGAATAAAAGGTAAAACAACCCGATATTTCATCATAATCATAACCACACCACTAAATACAACTTGCGAAAATTAGAGACAAAGCAGTAGACTAACTTTGAGTCTTCGACAAGTATTGACATGTATTTAAATATGAAAAGTATTATTTAAACCGTGCCTAACTCTAACTGCTTTAACACGCTTTTGTAATAAACATTTTTTTAGACACATGTTCAATGTATGTTTATCTTTTTTGTAATAACACTCTATGTATTTACAAAACCGTGCTTGCTTCCTTGTTCACTACTTGATCAACTCTTATCAACATACAATAAAATATAATGTATATTGTACAAAGTAATTAACGGATAATATCTTCAACGGCGCAGCGATTATCAATCTGTTTTATTCTAAAGCAAAATTATAAGGTCTTTTTGCATTTATTTGTATTGCAAATGTGATCAGTATATAAATAGCATTAGGATAGTATTGTCATATTTAATATAGGGCATGACTATGGGAGAATTGTATTTCAACTTAAAGAAAGGAAGTAAACAATGTTTGCTGTGCATGCCTTCTGTTCGGCTGTGATCAAGGGATTTCACGGCCTCTTCTTCTTACAGCGGCGGCCTCCGAACCACAAACTCCCGCGCAGCCCATCGACTACAACTTCGCGCGAGATGAAATCATGCTGAACGAACTCAGCAATGATCCAATACAAACTGCCATATCTAGACTAGAGAAACAACACGAGGAAGACAAACAAGGTGCTTCTTGAATATTTATGACTTCAGTTCTATAATTTCTATAGTCCATGTCAAATATATCCTCGCTAAACTACATTATCTCACATCTTTTCACAAAGTCTATCACTTTACTTATACTTTTAGAATGGCCTACGTATAACAAACTTCGACACAGTTTATTAAATGCTTGTTTAATATACAAAGTAAATTTTGTCACTATCCTAGCCATTGACATGTAACAAACACCTCTGATATGTTAACTTGTTACAATAAAATTTAAAACTCTTTCTCTCACTCGTATCTGTTACGCAGTGTGGCTGGGTTCATTGTTGTGAAACATAAAATAAACATTTTCCTTTTAGTTTTACTTGTTACAAAATTCTACTCTATTTTCCTCTTAAAATGTGTAAGATATTAATTGTTCCGATATTAATTAACACTTTCTAATTGTTTGAGAAATTGTTTCAGTTGCACTTGAGAAGCAGAGACAAGAATATGAGAGGCAATTTCAACAGTTAAGAAACATTTTATCACCGACTACGCCATATCCACCTTACTCGTACGATCCGTTAAAACTGGGTAAGTTTTGAGAAAGTTCGAAAAACGACTAACAATCGCTTTTAAGCGGTGTGAGGAGTTCAGACTTCATACGAACGTCGACCATGAATGAAGTTGCTTGCTACTTGCCACTTGCAATGTAGATTGGGTAAAAATCATTTCTTAATACAAAAAATAGTCTGGAGACTTTAGGGTTACATTTTCTAGTGAGCCTTTAACAGAGATTAAGATTTATAATTTTCGATTTAGTTGAAATTTTTTTCCCATTTAGTTTAGTTGAAACAACTAAACAATTACTATCTAGCTAGTGTTTCTCTGACTCTCTCTTATTTGATAAATCTTTCGGAATCCGAATCCTTAATAGGAAACTGTGTTTTTTCTAACCTATCGTAATTCGTAATGCCTAAGGTCTGGAAGAGCCTATAGGGGGAGGGACAATTTTCAGAAGTATATTAATTAGCGACGCGCCCCTGGCTTCGCATGGAGTTGAAAGATCCTTTCTTAGCGGATGCTTACTTTATAAAATATAGCTATGTTTTAAATTTGATTTTTCTTTTTTTAAGCATAAGCAAAAGACCAGTAAAGTATAGTTTCATCAAAATCTGTTGTTATTGCATAAAAGAGAATTAGTAGGATAATTTAATTGAGTATGGCTTTATTCGACAGGTAAGATGTCGGCATGTACGCCGACGACGGCAGCGCGCGTTGAGCGGTGGGCTGCAGAGCGCGACGACACGTTTAAGCGCTCTCTGGGCCGCCTCAAGGCGGACATCTTGCGGGCCAACGCGCTCGTGCAGGAGGCCAATTTCCTCGCCGAGGAGATGCGCCGCAACACGCGCTTCAGCGTCACTCTGCAGATCCCACCGCAGAACCTCAGCCCCAACCGGAAGGTGATTTTATTCACATTGGATTTGGCTCCCGTTCACGCCGTTTAACGTTCAATATGGAATAGAAATCATACAGAAAAAAAAAATAGTTAACATAGTCATAGTTTGTTGAAAAACTGTGGAGTTTTCTAACTCATGAGTTTGTTAACAATACTTCAAACATTCATTATCATCATAATCATCAGCCATAACTTATGGCCATAACTTATGGCTTTACTCAATCGGTACTTTAAACATTACTTTTTTTCAATTGCTTGTTATCGTATTTAAAAACATCCACCTATTTTCCTGAAGTGTATCACAGATTTTTGCAGTGATTTAAACTGTCACTTGATTATAAACGACAGCGCGGCGCATTCGTGTCGGAGCCGGCCATCATGGTGAAGCGTCCAGGCAGAGGCGGCCAAGTGTGGTCCATGGAAAAGTTGGACAATAAACTGGTCGACATGCGCGACATGTACGACGATTGGCGACGCAATCAGAGAGACGCACCGGAGCAACAAGACGAGGTACCCGTGTCACTTTGTTTTGTTGTTATAGAGTGAGCGTGACGCTTACGTTTCTGGTTTTAGAAATTGTTGTACGAAATAGTACATATTTTGTCTTCAGGAACAGAATGACAAAACGCTGGATCCGTTCTACGAATCACAAGAGAACCACAACTTGATAGGCGTTGCCAACGTGTTCCTGGAGGCACTCTTTCATGACGTCACTCTGGATTACCACACCCCCATCATCAGTCAGCAGGGAGAGGTCGCTGGCAGGCTACAGGTATTCACAGTTCATCTAATCAGTTCATATAAAATGCTTATCAGTATGATTTTAAAACTATTAAGAACTATAAACTAATTTTATTATTTAAAACTATTCCGTACTAGAGGACTATTTATTAAAAAAAAATACCTTACATTCAGTATTAGGTTTTCTGGAAGTTTGTGTGGGTTGGATGCCAGTAGTTTTCGGCTATACTCAGCGAAATTTGAACATTGTTATCAATTTCTTAAATTATGAATGATTAATTGAAGAGTCTTGTCTTAATAAAACATTAATCAAAATAAGCAAACAACTCCTACGTTGAAAAAATACCAGTAGACGATTTTGAAGATTTTTTTTTTTAAATTTCAGGTGGAAATTAGTCGCGTGTCCGGACAGTTCCCACAGGACCGGATCTGCGAAGCGGCCTCGGACAGTTCCAACGATGCGCGCGACGATGACGACTTACCCGATCCGGCCTCGCAACAGGTTACTTACTTTTACCTTTACCTTTACCTTTTAAGTATACCTGTACCTCTACCATGAGTTATAATGACCGCACTCGCTAGCGAGAACTTAAAATATTTATATGGAAAATTGTAAAATTGACATTGACAGTTGACAGTTTTTCAAATAAATGTTTTACGCTCTCGCTAGCGAGTGCGTCATTGTAAACTCATGGTAAAGGTACTGGAAGCACTTATTCGACAACTTTGTTATAAATTGTGATCTAATCAATTACCCATCAACACTTACAGTGACCATATCATTGATTAGACATCTTTATTTCTATAATTAAAATGGCCATCGTATTGTAAATATAGGTGTGCTTTTATCAAGAATTTTTCTATAATTCAGTACGGGATCACTACAAACTCTCACGTTAAAATGATTTGAATTCGTAGGTGACGATCCGCGTATCGATAAAGCAGGCGACGGGGCTGCCGCCGTCGCTGTCGCACTTCGTGTTCTGCCAATACTCTGTGTGGGGCGGGGGCGAGCCGGTGGTGGTGCCCCCGCACGTGACGGCCGACACGCCCCCGGCACATCCTGCCGCGCCCGGCTCCCCCCGCCACCAGCCGCAGGTCGCCTTCCGCTTCGACCATCGTCGCGACTTCATCGTGCCCCTCACCGAGGAATTCATTGAGCACTGCGCCGGTACACCAACACCACATATTCACTAGTCTAGTTTCGAAACTATTCACATAGGAGTACCGAAAATTAAACAGATTTACTTTCGTCACGAACGAAAAATGTCAACACCGTTTTGATTTTTTAATTAAAAATTATTGAAATTTAAAATAGCTATGTATAGAATTTACAATATCGAGTTTATAGAGGTTAAGCACTACGACACTACGGCTAAGCCGCTGTGGTTTTTAACCATGTGATTTTGGGACTCAACAGTTAATACAAGCGCACTTGCAGTTTTTTCCGCGACTGATTTTAAAACCGTGAAATGTTACAAAATGGCTAGCGGGTGTAACCCATAAACTTAGTCAGTGCACTATTTTTTGGCCAGTACTTATTCGGCAGACCGCCGCAGTGAAGGTGATGTATGGACGCACATGCAAAGTTTTATGGATGTAGGCTACGGGTATCCGATAGTAATTGAAAAATTTCTCGGGATGTTCTTTTAAAATATGATATTTCTTATGAAATAAACCTGTCTTAAATATACGGCTAGTGAGTTGATGGACCCAATACTTGCGAAAGCGTCGACATCTTCTATTTCTTAGTATTAGAGTAACAATACATATTGCTCTCTTGAAATCCATCTTCAAACGTGAAAATCGCAGGCAGTTTCGCAGTTTTTAATCGTAGTGTGTGCGTCTCGAGCGGTTTCGTAGTCGTAGTGGTTAATCGCTCGCTGGAGGAAACCGCAGTGCGGCCTAATCTTATTATAATCGATATATATATTTTACAAAAATTTTAGGATTTTTTCTTAAACCATTGCAAATAAGTGTTTTTTATTTATTTTTTATTTTGATGAAGCTCTTTCTACATTATGATATAGTGGCTTATATTCAATATAGCAATAGATAGGTTTTATGTTCATAAATAGTTATGTTAGTGAAGAATTAGCATTTCATCAGACTCAGATTCGTAAACGACATGGATGATGATTAATAACATTACCGAGTTTTTATGTGAAAAAGACATAATAGTAAACAATTCAATATTCAAGTCTGTAGCTGTTTTAAATCTGCGTTTTATAGTTTTTATAGCTGTTGCGTAATGGTTCTGTAAAGATTTTTCGTGGATCTAGATGTTAGGGAGTAACTACATTTATTCAGCTCAATTCAGCTTTTATCCAGCTTCGGAAAGCTTGACGGACGCGTACGCATCTCCACACAAATTAAACTTCTGTTTTCTATGGACAAAAGTTATTCCCTTATTCAATCACAGTACATTTTAGTGTCCCCATACTGATTCCGTATACATATTATATGGTAGAGGGTGCCCTTTCAATCGAGGTGTGGGGCCACCGCTCGGCTGGGTTCAGCCGGGGTCGCGGCAACTGGGAGGTGGAGCAGCAGCAGCTGGCAAAGGCGCGCTCGTTGGCCGACCGCTGGGCAGAGCTCACGAGGAAGATCGAGCTCTGGGTGGAGATCCATGAGCTCAACGAGCAGGGCGAGTACGCACCCGTCGAGGTGACTCCCCGTGCCGACGTCGTCACGGGCGGCGTGTTCCAGCTGCGCCAGGGCCAGCAGAGGCGCGTCGCAGTGCGCGTCCGCCCCGCTCTCAACTCCGGGACTCTGCCCATCATCTGCCAACACATCGTTAGCGTCGAAGTTGGCTCGGTCACAATCAGGTATCTTCATCATCATCAGCCTGTCTCTCTCCACTGTTGGATAAGGCTCGCCACCACGTACGGCATTGCAATTGGTTGTGGCCTTGGTATCTTGATAGCGATCTAATACTATGTTTTATAAACGGGTCAATAATTTTAAAAATGTTCAAAGAAAGTAGTAAATCAAATAGTAATCAAGAATTAATCAAGAAAGTAGTAAATATTCGTACTGGCTATCATCAGTTGCACTGAAGACCCAAGGAAGATATTATGGATTATATCCTGCCTTTGACAAGGATGACTATATGTCTTGACTTCTATTGATATCGTTGATCACCACTAGGGCCACCATTTTTTTTATAATATACATATTGTGCTAGAGTTAAATGGGTAATATTGATTTAACCACAATTTCCAACTTTTTTAAAAAACTTTTTATTTGGACCTTCATTCTAATAACGTTAAAAATGATATTGGAATATTTAGGAAACGCACAAAGGAGATTATTTCTATACTTGCATTATAAAGTATCAATAATATATTTTGTATTTTTTTAGGTCACGGCTTCAAAAGCCATTGGACTCGTATCAGGAGGAGGATTTGGCGGTGCTTCGAGAGCGATGGAGCGAAGCGCTTGCTCGAAGGCGACAACATTTACATGCACAATTACAGGTACTTACATGATAATTTGTAATTGACATGACATGACAGGTCATGTATTGTATTAACGACTAAGCGTATACTCGCATCCACAGGTTATGTAACTTATGTGAATACTGGTTGTAAATATATACATAGAAAACCAAGACCAAGACACCGAGACAAACAGACATTCAATTCATGCATCCAAATGTTTGTCATTTGAACATCACAATTGTAATCGCAACATATGTTTCAGAAATTAGTAAATATGTCGCCGTCTTTGAAGAGTGAGCGTGATATGGAGAGGGAGCAGTCGCTCGTGGAACAGTGGGTCTCACTCACTGAGGAACGAAACGCCGTAAGTGAATTTATGGACTGAGGATTTGCTGCTTTACTATATTGTCTGAGTGTTCAATTATTTACGGAAGAGGGAATCTGTTTGTAGGTACTGGTACCTAGCCCCGGGAGCCCGATACCGGGCGCACCGGCCGCCTGGAATCCCCCGCCCGGTATGGAGCAACACATACCAGTACTGTTCCTCGATCTCAATGGTAACTAGACTACATTATCTCCGTTTGTTACACTATATTAATCTATACGGATAATAAAATTATTAAGTTCTATATAAAAATTCAAGAAGGGAATATTGCTGTTCATGCTTTGATATAAAACTGTTTTGATATTAGTGTGATACTAAATTTGCGTATTATTCCTGTACGATTTATTCCTGCGGACCAAGATTTATTCCAATATTACAAGGCTTCTCAATTAAGCCGTTAAACTCTCCAATGTCGTCGCTAATTCGTTCATTTTGTCCCTAAACCACTATCGTAGACATCTTCGCAAAAACTCGCAACTGTCGCTTCCGTATCGCCTACCGTAACACTGCTCCTAGAACGTCGATTTTATATTCGCGCAAAACTGAATAGTAATAAAAAGTACCCCAACATTCAAACAAGTAAACATCGAGCGTCAATTATTCGATCGGTACTAAAAATGGTGCTTCGGTTCCTGGAATATGAACCCTATGTCGTAACCGTAAAGACCAATTGTTTAAAGGGACCAATTGTTTAAACACCGTGTATTGATAAACATTACCTCTTCTTTCTGAATGTTCTATGCCCTAACGCCAACTCGTGTTCCTTCGAGAAGGTTACTCAAGAAGTGTTACTCAAGAATATTCTCGAGAAATATGTCTGTTGCTAACATATAAGTTGTCTGGCAGCGGACGACCTGACAACCCACCCTTCGGGCGAAGAAGTGACGATGGCAGGTCAACATTCTATCCTGCCCAAGGAGCACGGGAACAAGTTCTACGAGCTTCAGATCCTGCACCACCACGACAAGGATGTCTCGGCCATCGCCTCCTGGGATTCCTCAATACACGACTCGCAGTACCTCAACAGAATCACTGAAGGTAATCCTTATGATATTGGGCGGCAGGTGGGCTAGCGATCCACTTGATTAGTAGGTGGCTATAGTGGCTACCATTACATACGAACAGGATAAAAGTGTGCTGCCAACTCTGATCATAGTTGCTTACTACTTATCAGAGTCTGCACTGTTACGAGCTCTGGCCATTCATTTCACCGTGTGGCTTACCATTAAAATAATAAATGTCACTATTTATGTGGTGTGATTTCCAGTGTAGAAGCCTAATGCTTAACTTGGAGCTAAATTATTGACGTGCGTTTGTCTTACTAAATTATGAGTGTGCGTTTGCTAATTATTCATACCATACTTAATAAATATAAAATTAAAGATATTAGCTATAATTTGCGAACGGCAAATTTTTAGTCGTTCTATTGGACATTCCTGATTATATACATAAATGAGATCATTATTGTAGGTATATTAGTATTATTAATAGCAAGTTCCGTATTGTGATGGATACTCGAATATACGTATGTAAATGAATATATTATGTGTGTGTGCCTTATTAAGTGAGGAGGTGTAGGGTATTTTGGTATAGTTGATTATGTTATGTATGTAGTATGTAGGTAAGTAGCATTTATTTGTACAATAACCGCCGCTTGTGGTTTTAATACATACGTATCTAACTATTATTATCATCACAAGTAATACTGTAAGCACATCGATATAATGTTAACTTGCTATTTCCAGCAAACGAGCGAGTGTACTTGATTCTAAAGACGACGGTGCGGTTGTCTCACCCGGCACCAATGGACCTTATTCTTAGGAAACGTCTGGGACTCAATATATATAAACGACAGAGCTTCACAGATAGGATACGGAAGAAAATTGTCAGGTAAAATACCAGGTTTAAAATTGAAACGCTTAATTTTAAACATATTTCTGTAAATTCAGCAATATATTGTCTTTAGAAATGTCCTTTGCTAGGTTTTGCCATCCCATTTAATTATGGAAGGAGATTAATTTTTTAAATTTCATTATGCATATTTTTTTAATTGATTTGCTGCAGAACCGATCAGTTGACGCAAACAGGTGTGACGTACGAAGTAGTATCGAATATCCCGAAAGCTTCCGAGGAACTGGAGGAGCGTGAAAGCCTCGCCCAGATCGCAGCGACCGGCGACGAGGCTAGCGCTGCTGATGGCGAGACTTATATAGGTTTGTATAGTATAGTACCTTATCACTGTTAATAAGATTACTTTTCTTACATTTAACGGTTTTCACTCTGTGACGGTGCTGGTTTCGTTTGGTTGGAAGAGGCCGAGATCGAATAAATCAATTAGCACACAATTTTTACTTAATTATTGTATTTATAAATGGTAGAATGATTTATGAGTACGCACCCGAAAAGTGTTAATTATATAGAGGAGTGGTAGCAAAACGTGCACTGGTTTTAAAGTGTGCATTTGAAATTATGAAAATAAATGTAAGAAAAGCATGAATATAGTGGCGTGTCACTGTTCGGTTGAGTAACTCCGAACATACTTACGTCATTATAATTTTCATCACTTTAAGTAGCATCTCAGCTTTGGATATCAAATTGAAAAGACAATAAATTCGCCAAGTTTATTTATTGTGCCAATTGGATACATAAAATATTGATCCAAATTTAATTTGATGAAATTCAAAATGTATTAACTTTTTAACTTATTTTCAAAAAGTAAAAGTAAAAATAACATGATATGTTTGTTGCTATATCGCCCAATATAGTAAAACTTGTGAACTGTGGCCAGATAAAAAAGTTATTACGTTTGCTCTCTAAAAATATAATAAAACAT
This sequence comes from Bembecia ichneumoniformis, assembly GCA_910589475.2. Taxonomy (NCBI): domain Eukaryota; kingdom Metazoa; phylum Arthropoda; class Insecta; order Lepidoptera; family Sesiidae; genus Bembecia; species Bembecia ichneumoniformis. Next base: position 4,195,473 of record OU342520.1, read on the forward strand.
ATTTTTTAGGCATACATTTTCCCTTACAATAAATTCATTATAGGCTTTTTTTCTTGTTGCACGACATAACGACCGTAGTTTTGCCATTGCTAACTAGCATGACTTCATATTGTGTCTTCAAATATTGCTACTCCTTTCGGACACCTTTAGAGCAAGTAATCATCATTTATAATTCTGCACTGATGTACAGAGAAGTACACTCGCGGGGTCAGCGCCGTGGAGAGTATCTTGACGCTGGACCGGCTTCGGCAGAGCGTAGCCGTCAAGGAGTTGGAGCAGGCCAGAGGCCAGCCCGTCGCTATGCGGAAGACCGCCTCCGTGCCCAACTTCTCACAGGTCCAATCTCCACAACCTTCGCTTCACTCTTTTTTACACACGACTGCTTTGTTTCTTGCATTTTAAAACTTCAGACAATACATTTTTCCCCAAGGGAGTTCTTTTACGCGTTCGGTAGTATTATCAAATTGGAATAATAAAGTTATTAATGGTAAAATTTTAATTTGTATGATTTATTTTTTACGAAACGTTGATATTTATTTTGAATACATTAAATTGTCATTTATAATAACTCTTCTTAGTTTACAATTTTCTTAGTGGTCGATTATAACTAAGGAATAAAATTGTATAAAATAAAATAAAAATCAAAAAATAGTTAAAAAAAAAATTAATAATTCCAGTTACACCCACTATAATAAACTGTAATCACATATATACCTCAGTCGTAATGTTTATTGAACATGTTAGGTATGTTTATGTCTTAAAGTTGTATGACTTTTCATAATACAATAGAGATGACACTCTTTATTTTATTTCAAAAGATATTATTTTACACGCACATTCTAGGTCTAGATTGATCACTGTTATCACAAATGGCCTGGTTTGTAGGCATTAGCAGATAATGAAATGACATCTTAATGTCTGCAGTTTTTTTCACATTGAGAAATTCTTTTTGGAAGAATATTTCCGATTAGGTTGATATCTTCGACAAAGGTAATATTAGAAATTAAACGGACCACACAATAAAGACTTGATCTTTTCATATCTTTATTGTACGGCGCCAAATGCTGTCAATGTTGTGAAGCTTTGTTTTTGAACACTAAAGCTTAACAAGCATCACAGTTGAACACACTCGAGTTCTAGATCATCTGTACATAGATTTAGGTAAACGCTTGACTAACACAACAGTTTTGAATAAATTTATAAACGTATGCTATTTCTTATGTGTATCAAAAAGATATATATTGTCGTCCCCTGGTATGCTATTCTCAAATCTGCTCCTAGAAACAACAAACTTACACATTTTCATATTCAATTATGAGGGCGAATAATGTCAAAAAAAAAAAATAATCAAATTGTAGTTTTTTTACACAATTATTGTGCAATTGTACATTAAACAATTAATTTAAAGCCTTTTCTATATTGAGTTAAGAAAAATATATATTATTAGTTTGAAAGTACGTAAAGTATTTTTGTCTAGAAATTTTACTCTTTTTATGTTTCCTCTGAAAGCAATCAATATTTTCTCCAAATCTCCCATTGACTAAATATAAGTTAAAATAATTATTAATTTTAATTAATAAGTTTTTGCAAATCTAACGTATATGAAGGAAAAGCAAACGTTTTAAAATAAGACCTCATACCATAAATCGATGAGTTAGTAATAAAAACATTGAGATTGTTTAAAATTTTATGGTAACAATTTTTGAAATAACATTTTTATGGTAAGAGGCATAGTGTTGCAATAATCGGTGTGTACGCTTGCTAACTTGTGTGTTGTCGGCGGCTCGCAGCTGTCGCAGGCGCTGGAGAACGCGGCCAAAAACGGAACTAACGTGAGTCCAACGCATGACCCTCTCTAACAGTACCAGTATCTTGCACCCTGCACCCTGCGCTTACTTCATTCTCCTTACAGCCCAATCTTTATATTGTTTGTCAAATATGCAGATCAATAAGTACCTGAGGTTTTTGCGTGGTTATACGTATACATGTTACCAGGCACATGCTTCCCTGTTCTTCAGTCCATTGGATTCCATACGCATGCGCCCTCACAGACTGCACAGTGCGCAATACGCTGTAACCAAACAGTAGTATTTAACGTCACAAGAGTTGATACGCAATGTCTAATAAAATTTCTATTTAAATCATTTTCAACCTGTCAGTCTCTAAGTTAAATTTGTTTCTCTGTTTCATGTTATGTAATCAATTAACTCTGAATATTAGTCTTAATCGCCTATAAATACTAAATTTACTGGCGGTATTGCTAATAAATGCACTAAAAGCCTTCTAAATTACAAGCTAGAAAGCTATCTGCGTAATTTGCATTCCGATGTCTAGTGGGACGCCCATTCCCTAGAACATTGACTTTAGATATCTGTCCAGAACATCTAGATGTTAGATATGTTAGATAAACAGAACATGTTAGATATCTGAATAGCAAACCGATATGCTAAACCGTCGGAATCGCTTTAAGGTGCGTTTAGAGCTTGACATTTTTGTCGCGTCTTTCTTATTTCAATAAAATTTTGCCTACAAAGGAAATAAAAAGGGATAATAATTAATATATAAAGGGATAATAATTAATATAACACTTTTTGGTACTAAATCCTAACTTATGATAATTGGAACTAACAGTGCGAACTCTGGTCTAAATGCACCTCTATACAATAGATTATCTGAATTAAGATTCACATAATCTATACATATAATAAAATCGTAAATGAGCCGTGTCTGTACATTAACTTAAAAAAAAATATACACGTAGTTATGTTACCGAAGTCAAAAAAAAAATAGTTTTTAGAATTTTTGTCTGTTTGTGCATTTGTTCGCGCTAATACGGTTTTCACTAATGTATTATAGCAAGCTTCCCGTAACCTTCCCATAATATGAAGTGTATATTTCAATCCAATCTGACAAGAGTTACGCGTTATTTCGAATACCATGCGTACGAAATCGCGGGCACAGCTAGTTTAAAATAAATTCCTTGTACTTCTGTAATGTTTTAATAATTTATTTTCTCTTTCCGTAACCTAAGCTGAATATATTGATGTAAGTTCTGGCACGTATATTATATACGTATTTTGTTGAGGTTTTTATGACTTATCATTAAAAACATTTTTAGATATTGGTTTAGATCGACCGCCTAGTTAGTGGTTCTGACCGGTGCTAAAATTACAATAATACCATTTTGAAAATTACTTTTTTATTTTTCTGTACATATATATGTGTTTCTATGCTGCTATGAAATTAAAAAAGTATTAAAATTAAAAGAGCTTTATCTGTCTACTTAAATTGTGGTATAAAAACCATTGTAAATAACACTATGGATTCTAAGGAAAGAGCGGCGAAAGCGGAGCGGTATCTTCAAATTTTGTTTTAATTTTGGAAATAATTAATTCCCTCAGCCCTTAGAATATCAAGAGTGGTCAAGGACACTAAATTCAGAGGGTGATAGGAGCCGACATAGGCATGCACTTTTCGGTTCTTGTTAGAAAATCTCGGTTCATTCGGTTGTTTTATTGCTCGCTCTCTCCATTACTTAGCCTCGCTTAGCGTAGTTCCTCACTTTTTTACTCTACTCCTAAGGATCGTAGCGTGACGTTAAATAGCCTATAACCTGCCTATATGCAATTTTTTTTAAAATATTTTCTAGAGCTAAGCATATTCAAACAGACTCTTGCTTTATTATATTGATACAAATAGATATGAACTTCGCAGCACATTTTGTGTTACTGTACATACTTTTAATTAACTGCTCTTTTTCGCTTTCGCTGCTCGTTTCGAAAAGTTACAGTGATACAAATGACACGAGCACGCAAGTTTATTCGACTTTCGTTACGAGAACAATTGAGTTGAAAGTAATAATATTAGTGGTCCCTTCAGATAATGCGTTTGGATTCGTCGTTCGAGTCGCTGGCGTTGAGCGGAGCGCGTTCGGGCAGCGTGGCTGACTTGGCGGACGAGCAGCCGCGTCGGCCACATCGCCACTCGTACGCTGCGCCTGCGCACGTCGACCAGGATCTCACCACGCCTCCCAAGCCCTTCGGCTTAGGTCAGTAGCCGCCTTTTCTTTTGTACATTTACCACTAAATACAACAGCGGCGACACCACACGATCCATATACGCATATTGTATTGTATAACTTCAATTTGTAACTTGTAAACATATGAATGATTTTCTTACAAGAACTTTGATGAAATAAATCAAATACAGTTTATTTGCGTCACCTATCAAAATATTGTTGTGGAGCCATGTCATAACAATATTTTGAGTATAAAGTTTCCTTTAAAGCAAATAGTATCTCAAATGAAAGAATACTCTTCTATAACAAGATATGACACAAATTTAACGATACGGATACACATAAATTAGCTAGAATTTAGCTAGGTGAGCTTGTAACTTGTTACATAGTAATCAAACGGTCTCATAATTGATTGGACTTTGTAATTTTTCGGCATTGATCATAGTGTATAATTAAGTTCATAGTGAGTAATAATTATTTCATTTTCTGTATCTTAACAAAACATTTCCCTTTCCTAAATATTTTTTCTATCAACAGTCACACAAGTTTTGAAATATAGCTATAGCAAATTTGTTTGATTAAGTAATATTTGCTAGTGACAATTTTTTGCATTAAGAATGAAAAGCCTTATGCATATCACTCTTATAATATTATTGTGAAGGTTCAAAATGTTTATGACATTATATATATTAGAGATACAGTTTATAAATAGGTTAGTGCACATAAGTAGAGATAAGCAACTGAAATTGAATCTAGTGTATGTACCACATATACAATGCACGACTGACTTTAGGTTAAGTAGTTATACTTATAACATTTAGCACAATGATCTGAATCAGCCGTCGAAAGGAACAGCAGGCAAATCATTATCCACACGATTCGTTCTTCAACTCTGTCACTTTACATTCCCCTCATGCTATTACTTATGACATTACATTTTGTTCAACTTGCTTTGTGGCATTGCTATGGCTCAGTTGACTCTACCTTTCTATATACTTCTCCCATATACTTCTTTCTTACTTTTCTTACAAAATTATTCCACATTATTATGATGCTCAGTCCACAACACGTCTGTTCTTTGAGACTTTTCTAAATTTGGATAAATTTTAAGTATGTAAAAATTGGCTCAATTCGTTACGTTCAATTCAGAAATATCTCAAGGAATCGATTTTTTTTAATAGTTACGGTCACTGAAATTCCTACCCATCTCTTGAACTAATGTATTTTCTGTATCTTGATCCTCGGCTACCGTCAGGCTCGTTCCTATCAGGTAAACTGCGAGTATGGTCTTAAATTGGAATGACATCTGTATTACCAAATTGTTAGAAGAATGTTATTTACATAAATTATAAATATCAATAGATGTGCTCTAACCGTACCGTTATGTCTTTCACAATTGGCTGTGTAACGTTTCAAATAAAAGTATTCGAGAAACCTAATATTCCTAGGCTACGTAAAATTGTCAAAAATAAACCCTAATGCATTGGCTATTAGAGTGTAAATCTAAATGCAAGCTTCGAGCATCGGCCGAGCTTCTGTCGTTGTGTTAATATATGTTTGGTTTGCGGAGTATCTTCATTTGCATGAACCTAAGCATGACCTGTTAATTATTTGATTATTTCCTTCCCCTTTCCCTTTCGTTAATTTATTCGCTGAGAATTATAAAAGCGTATAGCTTTTCAAATAGACTGACTTGTTTAGGTGAATAAATCTGCTTACGAAGGCGACGGATGTAAATTAAAAATAATACTACTGCTGCTGTGGCCGTAGTGTTTCAACTTATTGAAGGCAAAGTTGAAAATATACGATAAAAACTTGAAAAGCAGTCTTGTTTCTGTATGTAGAGTGTAATTATTGTAGATAATAGAAAAATGAAAAGTGTACATTGTATAATTATGTATTTAGGATTGTAATGTGTTAGGTCTGTGCCGTTTATCGTTTGCGAAATAGTGCTGTGCATTTTATTGTCGATAAGGAAAATCTGATTTATAAGACAAACTTATGTACTTTCCACCTGAAATTAAAAATCTACAAAAAAAAGGCATAAATAATAATTTACTTTCCAAATTTTCCTGGTAATTGGTGATTTGGTAATAAGGCTTTTACGCCATAAGGTTTACTTTTTGCATTTATTGTTAGAGTATATTACCGAGAGTATCTGCATCCAAAATAATAATTTTATTAGGTTAAACTGTATGAAATAAAACTAAAAAAAAAATGAAATAAAATGGATTCTGAAAAGCAATTTTTTATCGACATTAAAAGCTATATTTTACTGAAGCACGTCACTCGCTAGATAAACGGCTGAAGTGCATGTACTATGTAGATTAAAAACGTAAGCCAAAACACGTTTACACGTATTGTATAGAAAATCTTATCGAGAGCATGTTATAGAAAAAAATAATTGTGAAGTAATGTGATATATAATTTTATATGCCATTATACAAGTGAGTCTAATGTTGTGAAGGTGAAATTGTTTTTCTACTGTACTTGTGACTGAAAAATTCTGAAACTTTTGCTTAACAAATATGGCAAAATCAACAATTCTGTTCTTATATTTAAAACAAAATTCACACATTTTAATTTGTTAAAAAAAAAACGATAAACACAGTTCCTATTCGTTAATAAACTATTTCTGTGTGAACTATTTCTAGCGCTTGTAATACGTATTATGAAATAACTATTACTACAGAAAAAATTATATCTGTTGAGAAGCTTTCGTCTCTTGAGAACCTATGTAAGTAACGATATATTATGTTTATATAAGCAAAAGTTTTAGAATTTCATATTAATAATATAAAGGTTGTATTTACAGAATTAATGACATTTTTATTGCAGCTCGCCCAACGTTCCTAAACTTGAATTTGAACCTGAACTCGCTCCGACTTCAAACGCCCAACAAGTGTACGTGCAGACAAAAATGTCTTAGAATCACTAGTATTTGCTTGTTACATACAACGTTTCATTTTTCTTAGTTACGTTTTACACAATTTGTTTTAAATCATCGTACAGTGTGTTTATATTTATTTTGACGTTTATATCGAGAGTGATTTTTAGTGCTTAGCTATGATTATCAATTGAATCGAGTGCATGTAGATCATAAAGTAGATCTTTTCTATAAAAAGTACATAAATTTCATAGAACAGTTATTTTTTTGTTTGCGATAAATCACAAAATTTGATTGTTCATAATTGGCATGTTATTTATTGGATTTAAGCATGAGATTAATCGGCAAAAATTTCTAAATAAAATGTGTACAATAAAATAGACGAAAAGGTATGAATTTAAAATTTAAAGTAGGTATTCGAAATTCTAAATTTTGTGTTAAAATTGCTTGTGAGAGTATAAAATAATGTTACTTCATTTCTCTAATTTGGATTGTTTCATTATTCACGCGTGTTTATACGTAGTTTTAAATTCTAACACCATCAACGCTATCCTTTTGTATCATAATTTATAATTTTATCAATTACGAATCATTCTTTATTGTTTGTATTGAGATCAGCATGATTAAATAATGCGCTCATATGTCAAAAATTATGATTTTTCATCTAGTGTTTTAGCAACCGTTTTAGCTCATTGACTTTTTTCTAGTTTATTATGTAAAAATATACGCTCATAAAATAATGTAAAATACATCTGTCTTAGTAGGTCGAGAATGGCTGATTGAATACTCAAACGCATCTTAAAAAAATTGATATTTTAAAACATTTGTCAAAAGCGACTAGTGTCTTGTGAACAATCTAAATAGTTAGTATGGTATATGAAACAAAATTCTTATTTTAGCGCGCATGTCGAGGTGATCTTATTATCTGCTTGTAAAGCGTTTGAGTATTCAGCCGTTATATTATTATTATCCCACGAAAGATGAATGACGAATGAGTGATTGCGTGTTTCAGCGTCCCCGGCGAGCGGTAAGCTAGGACTGCGCATGACTACGCTTCACGAAGAACCCGGAAGGAGGAACGACGACGACTCTCACTCGGAGCCGGAATCTGCTCCCGATCAACTTTCTACGCCCAGATCACACGTAATTAATTTATTAATATTAATACTGGCTGTATCCTGCAGTTGCAGAGAAAAGATATTTCTCCCTCTCGGTAATGCTCGGTTTAGATTCGACCACCACACCGCATCACATCGTCTGCCCGCGTTATTGTTTCATCAGTACAGCGTTCTGACTTTTTTTCTTTTTGCTTGTCTCCTAGAGGAATAGTTATATATTCCTAGAGGAATAAAATTTCTCAAGAATTTGGCTATCAAATCATATTTATCAAATCCAATTGATAGTTCCAAAATTTAATCCAAAGTTTTAGTATATTAATAAGTAATAATACTATTATTAATTTATAATATTAGTCTTATCGTGGCGTCCAATGAGAGAGAAGTCGGGTCAATTAAGCCAATAAGGCTTGGCCTCTTAAGTGAGCATGTACGCTAACACTATTAACTTTGATTATTAGAGACGGATCGGGCCGGACCACATTATTTGCCTACTGTGTCCATTAAACGGAGCTCCACGAATCGGCTAGACCACATCTTGTTGTCATTCGTACTTATTGAACCACCATGGACACTTGTGGTATTTGTGAAATGGATAGCTGCGACGAAGAAATGTTGTTATTATAAATTCCTTTTGATGAAAAAAGCTATTCAAATAAAAAGCGTTAATGAGTCTTAAACCTGGATGCGAGAAAAAAAATTTTACCCTGCATTCCACATCATACAATTCATTGTACTGTTGTACATGGTTTATAAGTAATTTCTCTTTCATGGCACAGAATCATATTTTTTAGTAAATTAGGAATTTATAGTTAGTAAAATTATTAATCGACGTTTATGCGTGCGCGTGTATCCGTTTGCCTGCGTCGACTCAACTGGGGCGGGTCGAGGACCAGCGCACCGCCAAAAAGAATATGCCTGGAGAGCAATCAGTAAACCCGCCGCGCTGCTCTCCGACCTGATGCGATTCTAATGGACGCAGTTTAGTACAAAAGAAGGCAAGCGTATTTCGGTGAGCGATGCGTTGCAATCCGACGCGTTCCGCCTAGTCGACGCGACATTTAGCCGCTAACTACTACGATCTTATGATTTACATTTTCAATACCAACGCTTTCTAATGAGAGTTTTATTAGTGGAGGTTATTCGTGCATTCCTAATTTTATCGTGTAATTTTATTTTATTGTTTTATTTTATCTGTATTTTACTAAAACCAATATTATCTAGTAAAATTTTATCAACCTCGTTACGAAATAGCGTTGAGCTTTGTTTACTGTAACATCTAAAATCTGACAATTACTTAAGAATATTAAATTTTAAGAGAAGTAATTTATAGGTTATTTCGAAACAAAGACAACTTCTTTATATAAACACAAGTGTTAACAAATTTAGTACATACATATTTTCCATCTTGTCAAATAACTGTCTATTCGTCTTTGTACCAAATTTTATTGCACGTTCGCGTTATTTTATTAAATAACTATTTCAGTCAGGACCATTGGCAATAAAATACATGCATTTGTCTATTGGCAATACACAAAGCGAAGAAATGGTCTTGTTCTAATTAGGTGGTTAATTCACTTGAGGTAAATTGTAAAAACATTTATAAGAAGAATCGATGCCTTAACACCTTCTATAGACAAATTTATCACAGGCAACTTCTTTTGTGGTTGAATTCTAATTCGCTTTTAATAAAAATGAATGAAACTTCTTCCGAGGTAGTTATTCTTCTGGAGAGGAGTTCATTGTGTTATTATATACTTTCCAGCGTACTCGAAGCCGGGCGACCCCACGCGGCTTCCTTCCTACATCGAAGACACTGGACTCTTTGCACGAGCTCGCTTGCGAACGAGTGCCCAACAAGAACTCACCTTCGATATCATCTAGTGGATATGGTTTGTAAATACATATAGACTCTATTTATTGATATAATATACACTAAAATAATATGTATATAATGTACATATTATTTCCACATTACAAAAAGTCATAAATTATTTTTAAACTTTTTTAGATTTATTTGGTAGATTGAGTACTCTTCAGAGAAGAATCGCGACTCCTTTTTATTCAGTAAAGTTTTAAGCATTCCTAGCACGACTCAAGTTGCGGTGGATCAATGAGTGTGCAAAGTTACAAAAGTGTGGACTTGGAAAAATCAAGGCATACTAAAAATTTTGCTGCACAACCACACGTAAACCCATTGAACGGATTTGAATGAAATTTGACACAGACTACCTGTATCCTGAATTGTCTCATTGGTATTTTTTTATTTCAGTAGGGGTTTTCTGAAAATAAATAATTTCAGAACTTATTTAATAGATGTCGCATGCGAACCCGCGAGTATTGTTCAATTCAATTAAAATCAAGTAGAATGAAATCGCGATTTCTCCAACTATAATTTTTTTTAATGCGACCGTATTCACATATGTGCATATAATCGCAACGCGTTGTTTTAATCCAGTTTTCGCTCAAGAATATACCAAGTATATGACCATAGTGTATATAATTGCTGTTTCATCTTCAGGCTCACAAGCGGTTTCCTCAACAAATTTGACAAATGATGATACATTGTCAATTAGAAGCATGTCGGTAGACGATACGCCGGACTTCGATAAAACAATGGACTATACGCATTTGAGTCGGACAAAAACTTCGATGGCCGGTCTTAGGAACGAAATTACAGAACTTAGAAACGATATTAGCGAGTTGAAAAATGAAATAGTGGAATCAAAGAACGAACTAGAAGATGCGTCGTTTGAGAAAGCAAAAACGCCAGTGCTGACTCCGGGTTCGAGGAATCGTATAAATCCGTTCCTGAGAGATTGTGAAGAGACTGTGAAAGAGGAACAAATGGTTGACCCGTTGGGAGCGATTCCCATTGAAAATTCCGTTATATCTAGTCACAAGAGTTCGGAAAACTCACAAATTAACGGCGAAAACATTCACGATACTTCAGTCGGTAAGTACATTTCGCTTTATGGTTGTAAACACTGAGTACTTTCGGAAGCTTAACCTTTAATTATGACAGTTGCCACTTTACAAGGCCGTGTACAGATGTGCACACCACACCACAATAATAATAATTAAAAAGAGATAGGAACTTATATTTTTTATTACCTTCGGAAAAATCAAATTCAATCAATCAATTGTTATAACAATCTGTAAAAATACAATAAACTAGTATTTCCCCGCGGTTCCACCCGCGATAAATTTGGATCCCGTGTGCACTAAAGAAAAATAAATAGTATCGGCCTGATAGTTCCTTAGGACTATATATTGTTACGTGCGGGGTGAATTAAAATGCCGTGTAAGGGCGAAACGAACGATTTATTTTCACAAACAAGATGACTTCCAAAATCACTAAAATTGTTGAAATCGTTAAACTTGCCAAAAGTTCCTTAATGTGTCGCTGGCTCATTGTCGCGGATAACTTCGCAAAAACTTCGAAGAGTCGCTTTCGTATCCCTGGTGGTCACACCACCCACCATCTCGCTTTCTTATTTATACTTGGCGCCAAACACCTCGATGTATTTCGAATTTTCCAGAAAATCTAAACAAGATCGTAAACAAACCATTGAAAGTTCGGGAATGCTATTTCTGTTGAAATGTAAACTCTGTATTGTAAACATAAGAACCAATTTCCTAGTCGGTACTAATTGACCCTAGTCGGGACGGGGCGTGGCTACCATAGATAGGGTAGGACGTTCGAGACTTTCGGCCGGCGTGAACGCTGTTTCCAGAACGTTCCATAGTTAGTCGTAACAATATGTATCAACAATTTTTAGAACAATAAAATGGTTTCAAACGTTGAACACATTTTAAAAGGGTTCAGCGACATTTTACTCGGGTAAAGGCACGGGGCACAGCTAGTCACAACAAAATATTTCCTATATCACTCGCCCATAAAGTAGTTTTCCATTAGTTAAATTAATTTTTGAAATAGAATGGTATTGGAGATAACTTCGTAATAAAACTTTACTTCTTTGTTTACTCTTGGTGTATATTTTATATATTATTACAATATTTACAATAGAAGCATTGAGTGAAATGTTTATTTTACCAGTTGTCGAAGCTGCGACTTACATTAGAATTTAGAACCCTTGTGAAGTGTAAATTGATTGATTTATCTTCATTGAGTTTTAAGACTCTGTGTATAGTTTGTGTATATTTGTATGAAGTACTTAGCGTATCATTTGCATCATCAGGTGACGCGGACGTGGAGTCGGTGAGTTCGGAGCAGTCGAGTAACAGTCACGAATTGGAGCGCAGCCGAGAGACCTCCTCCCTCGGCGAGAGCGATTCCGCGTCGCCCGCCCCGGACCACCACCTCGTCAGGACACAACTGCCAGCCGGAAAGGTTAGCTATATTTACATAAGTATATTGTGCACTCTATGATGTGCTGGTAGTGTGCTTGTAATTGCTTTCACCTTAATTTACTATAGGCTGGTGGAACAAATCGTTGGATAGAAGTCGGAGTTGAAAATACATGGATGTGGGTTTTGTATTACAAAAATATCTAGTTTGTTGTTACTTTTTGATCTACTGATGCTACTCAACCAAGACGCATCTTATGATCAACGTCTGATTAAAAACTTTAAAAAAAACTTTTTGTTTATATTGTTTAAATTTATAGTAATCTCCTATTGTGTGAGTGTACGACTCACCCTCAGAGTCAAGCAAAATCAACTTTTTATGATATTACAACTAGCGTACAAGGAGAAATTGTAATTGGTAACTAGTGAAGTTTGACAAAATGTAAGCAAAAGGGAATGCAGCACATTTATACCTCCATCTCGCCTGTCACTTGGTGTCACCTAAATATGTGGAGCTAAGACTAAGAATAGTAATGCAATTCAGATACAATTTATGGCATGTCTCAGAGATAGCAGTCATCGCTAATCTGTATAGTTCTTTGTTGACAGGAGTCCAATTAGTTCAGTTGGTATTTAGAGGCACCAGAAGTTGGAGCAAGCGATAAACTTTTGTAAAATGATAGTAAGCACGCTTTCTTATCTGAGTGTCTGATGTTTTCTTTCGTAGGTGGTGAGACGTCGCGCAACAAACGCGTCGCGCGGTGCCAACCGCGCTTCCTTTCCCGGAGCGCGTTCGCACGAACCCAAGCCCGCGCTACACGACACCCCAGCCTCCTCCACTGAACGGATTGCCGACGGTTAGTAATATGTTGTCTTTGGTTTATATGTTCTCGACTAATACCAGACTCACTTGTATAGTCACTTGTCAGTACGCAGCGACCAGAACGTGGATTTATTTGGAAATATGCTGATATTTTGATCAGTAATATTTACACAAAAACAAATAGCCTCGTTGCAGCTATAGAAATTATACCTGGAAGATCTTTTCATGATATTTTTCATGTTGTGTTTTCTATCTAGTGCGGAGGATTTGTGCGGAGCATACGGCGTAATAATATGGTAGTCTTTATGTTTACTCGATTTGCCGCGGATAAGTCCATTCAGAGCAGTTCCGCTTGAAATAATCCTGCCGCCGCGCCCCTCAATTAATTTTGGGTGACGCGTGGCAAGGTAACATCAACGTATGAACATGACTGCAACATTTGCACTCAGTCCATTCGTCCGTTGGAAATATAAGAGTTAGGCTGCAGTGAGACACGCGGCGTCCGCGCATAGTAGCCGCGTATTGTTCATTCATAGCAAATTTAAACTCTACTGTCTAGGCAACAACATTAAAATTCTTTGCAATTTTACAACCGCGCTTTGTCAACGTGATCAGTCGGCACACTCTGGCGTTCAAATATTCTGATGAAGATTCTTTATAAATCAATTTTACATAGTTGCAACAATGCTTATTTTTCCATAACAATATATTTCCGTGTTCTGACACCGCGGTCGCCGCGCTGCTGACTGGCGAAATAATATAAACGCGCCTTAATAATAGATTAAATGTGATTTGCAGAGGAGTCGTGTGAGACCAGTCGCTCGTACTCGGTGCCCGAGTGGCTGACGGTGGGCGAGAGTGTGCAGCTGCGGCTCAGCAGTAACACCGGCGTCGTCGCTTACCTGGGGCCCACGCACTTCGCCAACGGCCTGTGGGTCGGCCTCGAGCTTGATGCGCCTACTGGTAAACGACTTCTAACAAATATTATTTTCATTGATAAATAATTTGCTGCACTTATTTTTCGATGACTTAAATTTTATTTATTTAAATTCTTTTTTTGTTTCGTGTATATTTTGTATAGAGTGTGTGCTTATTATTATTAAAAATATAAAACAGGAAAAAGACTTGCTTGGTCCGCAGCATTTCCGGATAGACCGTCAGCTTATCTGTTACGCAGACAGAAACAGGCCTCTTGACGAACAACATACTTTTTAAAATACATGTATATATACGTCATTTGCCGAGAAGAGACTTTCTGTATGTAAGTTGTTTTCGAAGTCAGATCGTAGTGCAAACTGTCGCGAATTACATATTAGATTATACAATTGTACATTATGCGAATTAGATGGTTTACAGAACTTTGATCTGACATTTTGACGTTGGTTCGCTTGCTTCATTCCGTGTTCTTGGCGACGTACGAGGGTCAAAGGTGAATGTATTATTAGCACATTATTTTGGCACAAGGTACAGAGAATAAATCGATTTTTGCAGGCAAGAATGACGGGTCCGTGGGAGGAACGCGGTACTTCGAGTGTCGACCGCGACACGGCATCTTCGTGCGACCTGAGAAACTGGTTCAAGACCGTCGCGGAAGAAGCGCGCGCGCCTATAAGGACAACGAGCTGCGCCGCGCCACCAGCAAGGGTGCGTTTTTCAGTTGCAATCCCTATGTCGTTACTTATAGGTGATGGTAGCTATCTAGGATGGTAGGTGTGAGTTAGGTTATCTTGGTTAACTGTCAGATGTTCTGGACGCCTTTTACTAAAAAAAAATTAAGCAATAACATTTTGGGTAGTGGAGTGCACTTAACGTCTCTATATAAATTTATAAACAACTTTAATTCTATTTTTTATGGTAAATGAATCTGTATTAAAAAACTCTTTTTGACTCTTATGACTTTTTGTATATTTAATATACTATCTACTATTTTTATATATTTAAAATATACTATTTGGTGCCCGCGACTTCATCCACGTTGGAAAATTAAAAATATAACACCTGAAAATATATATGAGTATTATAACGCCCGGCATCTTCATCGCTGTGACGACGGTGGCGTTGCGTCGCCACGGCGACAGTGGCTCCAAATTTTTATATTTATAGACGATCCCTCGGAAATCTAACATTTTTCCAGAATAAAAAGTGTTAATCCAGGTAATAAACTGTGTGCCAAATTTCATCCAAATCCATTGAGCTGTATTTTCGTGCAAGAGTAACAAACATCCATCCTCAAAAACTTTCGCATTTATAATATTAGTAGGATTATGAGATAACTTATAATTAGTGTTTTCTAGATAACGTTTCCCAATAAATTAGTTTAGTTTTTAAAGAACGATTATTAATTATTTTTGATATAAGAGGTGAAGAATAGATAGTATCTGTTATAATGTAAGTTGATGATAATGTCTGGTGTGTTGTACAGGAGAGGGACTGCACAAGTTGCACAGATCGAGGAGTCGCGGCGATAGCATAAACGCCGTGGGCACGAAGACTCGCACCAAGTAAACCCGCACAGGACGGCGCGAACGTCGATACCGAATTTATACAAACGTCCAACTCTCACGGCCGCTTCACGTTTCTGTTAACGCAAATGGTGCTTTATGTGTTAGTACTTTTTGTTATATTACCGGTCGGTAAAGCAATAATTGTTTAAAGTTTTATCGAGTTTTGTTTCGGGAATCGAGGACGTTTCGCGACCGTTGCGTGATTCAACGGTACGTCGAGACCCAACATTCCGCTATTCAAGTTAATGTTGATCCGTTTACACTTACGTTTGTTCTTTTTACGTACAGTCGGTTACACGATCTTTAAGTAAACATTTAAATATTCATTTCATTAATACTTTTTAATTAGCTACTACTTATAACTCTAAAAACTTATATATTCGACTCGCACTTGATTATATTTTTTTCGATAATAGAAGACATATTTCACGTCACTATTGTATAGTGTCAAAACAGCCATCACAACACGGCGCTAGTATAACTGGTGAATATAGGGAGACAATCATGGATAGATGAATTTTTTATTTCGTATGACTAGCCAATGATGTGGCCGATTGTACTTATTGGACTGAGCGGTGGTGACATGACTTTTTCCATTCCTTTCTTACGTCTCCCGGAGTAGCATTCAACACTGCGGGCCAGAGTTGAATGCAAGCGTGAAATTTTTTAAACATTATTGGGATAAGTTTGCATTAAATATACTTTGAATAGCTAGAATTGAAATCGTCGTGATTGTGACCGCTCTCGTAAATTTATTATTATTTTTTATCAATTGACATTTTTTAAATTATATTTGTATATATATAATAAAATTATGTGATTTATTTCTATTTAATTTCATTGTAAATATGTGAATTTTTGGTGTATTATTGTAATTAAATCAATTATTTAAAAGTTTTTTTAGCCAGTGGTGTTAAGTGATTGATAATAATATACGTTGGGTTATATGTAAATTTTTTTACTATATAGTTTGTGGTGTATCGAGATGTGTTGAATTCGTTTTATGGAATTTTACTCAGCGATTTCTTTGTCCACGGACAACAACGTCACAGATTTGTTTTCTGCGCTTGGAATATTTTGTTGCGTTTCGTTATTACTCGCAATGTACTCCCACGATCTTTATTAGTGATTGTTACGAATTATAAAATTAATCTTCTGTGGGCAATTTTAACAGTTCTTTTTTCCTAATTTTTTGATTGCTCACGAGCATTTTGTGTCTCGCACACGAGATTGCCAGATTACAATTATTGTGATAATATCTTGCCACGTGATAGAACGTACTTTGATACGTCTACTTTCGCCCCTAATTAGTTTAAATTGAAACAGTTCAAGTAGAATTTTACGAAATCGTCCAGTCTATCTTCGTCCTTATATAAATTTAAAAAAAAAGACTTGTACTTAGTACATATTAAAATCTATCGTGACGTAACACCGCTGATGTTTTATTTCTACGACGAGAGCAGTGAAATTTTGTTTTCGTAGCCTATGAAATCTTAAATGTAAAATTTTATCGGTCTAAAATATAATTACGTATATTCACTGTTTGCGTCATAGAATAATCCCAGATAGGTTAAAATGTGCATCCGTATCTCTACGGGTTTGTAAAATAAAAATTGTCACAACTGAATGTCCTCAATTTATTGTCTCCATCCAATGAACAATAACTGTTTGTTAATTATTGTAGTGAATTTTTTTATTTTTATTTTCCTTACTGGAAAGGAAGTGTGTGATACATTTTTGGTCAAATATTCGAAGCTATATTAATAGTAAATTTTAAAATTCTGTATGTGTAAATTGAATAAAATAAAATAAAATGAAATTGGTGAAATGAATTTTATGGAAAAATTAAATTGATAAATTGAATAAAATTTGTC
Source organism: Bembecia ichneumoniformis (assembly GCA_910589475.2). NCBI lineage: Eukaryota > Metazoa > Arthropoda > Insecta > Lepidoptera > Sesiidae > Bembecia > Bembecia ichneumoniformis. The sequence continues at coordinate 4,213,005 of OU342520.1, forward strand.
TTGTAATGATATCGGTGAATTCAATCACAGAAAAGAATATTGGTTAAAATGAATTACGATGAAAAATAACATTGATAAATTGAATAATATTGAGTAATAATATCGATAATTTGAATTATGCCAAATAATAAAAGCGGTTAATTGAAATTGTGTTGTATAAATAGCAGCGTAACTGTTTGTTGCGTTAGAGAAAGTCCAAGCGAGCCTCCGTCACTGTCAATGGAGTACTTAATGTAGTTCTAGCTCACCTAATGTATATTCCATCCTTTTAGTAAACAAACTTAATTTTAAGTACACTTAATTAGTACACAAATAGTCGTAATGCCTCGTTATTTAACTAGTATTTATATTGTCACGTTTCAAACCTCATGCAGCCTACCACGGAGTCCCATTCTACACAAAAATCAACATTATTGTAAAATAACACCGTCATCGTGAGGTGAAAAAAAAAAAAAATAAGGGAGAATAAATGTAGTTTCTCCCTAATAATGCATATGTTACAGCCGTTTGAACGTTAGCACTCGAGATATAAAGCGCCATTCTTTTAGATTTAATTGTAAGCGTCGACTGACATCATATTTGTCGCACACGTAGGTAACGGTTTCATTATATTTACATTGTAATCGATCGCTTTTTAGACTGTCGTATTTAAACATTCCATTGTAACTGCATTTTCTAAACATTTATCTTTATATAGATGTAATAATAAACTTTGAATAATTATTAACTCGGTGATAAAGCGATAAGTTAGGTTTTATTAACGGTTTTTTTTTTTTTTTTTTTTCATTTTAGTTTCACGAAACATAATTGCGTAGCGAGTTATAATCTGGCCCTAACTAGGACTTCGTAGTCGTGGAAAACCCTAAATGAAATAGTTTAAACATTTTCAAATAATGTAGGATGTGTGTTTCGAACTCTCGATGTGCTTATGTCCAGTAGTTGTTGGTAGGGCACGGGTGAGTTGTATCGAATTTTCGACACAATAAAATGGGTGGAGAGTGTTGGGGGGGGGGGGGGGTTGTAGAGTGCCTAGTTTGTCGCGCTACTACTTGTAGCCATCGTAAAGCAGCGTTTTAGTAGGCCCTTATTATAATTTCTAGACATTAAGCTGACCATGTGCTGTGCTTTTGTTTTAAACAGTAGTATTAGGTAAATGAAATTATTATTATTTTTAAATTGTATTGAATTTTACTTTAATTTCACGTGAGTAGTTGTCTACAGTGTATTTATTGCAGTTTGAGCCAAAATCAAAATGAGCTTTTACTCTAATGATGAAATTAATTATTTTTCGCATGAAATTTTTAGTTGTCACTTTTAAATTTTGTAAAGTAAATGCACAAGTAAAAGACAGGAATTATGTGTAATTCTTTTTTCGTGACAGACAAAGAATAGGCAGCTACGTCGTAGCTTAGTTGGCTGCGTCTTCACTATTGTAAACTATGGCATAATAAAATAAAGAGATTTTAATATTTAAATACAAAAATAGTTCACTTCTAGTGGAAATATTTTTGCCGAGTAGCAAATTCAAGTCAACCATCGCTATCATTATTAATAAATGTATTATAAAATATTATGTGTTTGTGTTTTATTCGTTGTTATACCTCTAGTAATGATATATTTAACATAGCACATTAGACTTTCATGGCTTTACGAATCCAGGCATGCATATTGTTACATATATTAATAGATATTAAATTTTATCATCATAGAGATATATTAAATCATTAATTAGATTTCATGGAATAGATTCCAAAATGTGTACTTATACGTGTATTTTATAAAGAAAGTTGGCGATGTTATTTCTTGCCCATCACACGAAATTCGTTAAACTTGATATACAGGTAAACGTATCCTGGATTTAAATAGGTAAGCCTTTTAGTGCAGGACTTACCTAAAAAAAAAACTTTTAGTTCTAAAAATAATTTTAAGATGACGCCAGTGGAACCGGCCGCGTGTAACAGATTATTAGCATTACTAGCAACAGCTGGTTTACAACAGCTGCACATGAGATGTTTCAGTGAGCATCACATGTGCATTTAATTCAAGGTGGTCTTCTGTAATTTGGTGGTTACTGCGGAACTAGGTGTGCCCTGCCCTTATACTAGCTAAGAACTAAGTGGGAGCTGGCATTTCGTTCAGTCCGGGGCTTAGCAACTCCCTGGCGATTACGTACAAGGTTGATTTTCTTTTTAAAAATACAGTTTTATAAATATTATTCTCGAGTTTATCCTAATACTAGTAAAGATAAAAATAATATTAGATATGACCATAAGTTTCAAGTTTAATTGAAATTTTATTAGTAGGTATTGCCCAACTTTGGAAAGTTAGGCCTGGCAGGGCAGACTACGATTCGCAATCACAAATGGACAGCCTGTCTGGCGGCAGTAAACACCCCCTTAGACTACGGTCTTCTATTAAATGATGCTATATGTGACGTGCGCTTTCAGCGTAAATGTTTCGCTCGACGTCAGAACTCCGAGCATAGAATTAGCTCAATACATATCACAGCAGCGAACGACGTCTCGATCACAACAGTCGTCGAAAAACAATGCACTATAGCACTATAATCACACTATAACATGGGCAATGTAGTTATAGTGTGATTTTGTACTGACACTAGACACGACTTAATGGTTCGAAATAACTAGAGACGCAGCGCAAAGCGTTTGAACGCTGCTTACGACGACTAAACGCCGATTACGACGACTATCTCTTATCAGCGTGTGATAAGAGATAGCAATAGTACATTTCTATAGTAAGCAATGTGATGTGATGCTGTGAGCGGCCGATGGCGTTTGTAGAAGACAGTCTTACAGAAGAACACCGTGGAGTGAGTAAGGGATGCCAGAGATAATTTCTTTGTTCCTAATCTCTTATCCTTAATCCTAACTAAGGTCAGTAGTGCATTTACAGCACCTATAGCGTTGCTTGTTTTTATAGGCGACGTAGCCACCGTAGTAAAAATTGATGTCGCTGCCCGTGTCTGTCTGTCTATGTTTTCTAACTCTTTAAACCTCGTAACGGATATTGATGCGGTTTTCACTAATGGAAAGAACTTTAAACGGAGAAAGTTTTTGTATTCATATTTTGCAGATAAAAATTGCACCTGTGCGAAGCTAGGAGCTAGTCGCTGTATACTAGTCATTACTCATGATGAAGATGAGTATCACAGTCAAATTAAAAAGACTAAAAATTCATATTTTAAAATTGATGAGTATAGCAACCCCTTGTGGGATGAGCACATGTGGCGTTGTTTGTGTAATAGGTTAATTTCAAAATTTGACAAGAAAACTAAAAAATACAATTAGTAAATCAACATATAGGAAAAATAATTTCAAAATATGTCTTCTTTTTACATAAGAGTATGCTTAGGCATTCAAAGAATAGGTTAGGTAAAACATAGCGTGTTTTTAAATTATCAACGTTATTTGTCTTCGTGATCAAAGTATGTAAATCGTATTTACATCGCAAGTTGCGGTCTACTGTATCATAATAATTTATATTAAACGGAAAAAATAGGTAGGTCTACCTTATAGACCTAGCGTCGGTATGTTCAGTTTTTTTTTTCTTTTTTTTTTTGTGTATTTATTAAGATTTTAAGGTGCCCACTGCTAGACATAGGTCCCTGCAGTAGTATGTCGAAGCGGATGATCAATCGCAGCCCGCACCCCATCATTCATTTTTTTCCTGTGACTGTCACAATGTTGTTGGACCAGTTGTAATTGTAACCAGCGCCGATATCACTTATGAAATTGCAAATTGAACAGTAGCTCGAATCCGAGTAATTTTCACTCGCGTCCTCGTTTTCTTCCACCACTAGCATGTTAGCAACAGCTCGAACATCTTGCAACGTTCGGACGCGTTCGTCAGTATCTCACTATCAGTTAATAGATTCATGAATTTTACGTAAATGGCGACATATAGATCCTAACTAGTTATTATAATATTAACCTAACTAAATTTTTTCTAGACATTTTTTTCTAGGTCGGCAGACAGGTTGACGGTCCACTTGATGGTAGGTGGCTACCGTCATCTATAACACAAGCAACGCAAAAGCTGCTGCAAGCGCGCTGCCTACTATAGTAGGATTAAGGATAAGGGATTAGGAGGGGATAGGGAAATGGGCTCTGGCATCCCTTACTCACTCGCCGAAATGCAACAGCACACGTGCTGTTATTTATTCTGTTATTAATATGAATTCGAAAGTGAGTTTGTTTGTTACGCTTTCATACCTTAAGCACCCAACCGATCATCGTGAAATTTCGCATACACGTTTTCATGTAGAAAAGGACATAGGTGATCTTTCATAAAAAAAAGTATTGTTTCCGAGGGGTCATCTAAAAATAAAAATAAAATTTCAGTGCCTGGCAAAAATATATTAGCAATAAAGATTAAATAAATGTTTTAACAACTAAGAAAAACGGTCACTGACGAAGTCGCGAACAAAAGCTTGTGTATTATAAAATTACTTAAATTAGCAAAAAAAAAAAAAACTGCCGCTTTCCGCAAGCCGAAGTAATAAAAATCGTCAATAAAGTTTTTAGCGCCTACAGCTGCAGGGAAACATATATTTCCTACTCTGCGCCTCTCTCTCCCTTTCGCTATTTTTCTATATTTCACTCTCTCGCACCATCCCCACATACCAGCCATAACGCCATAACGCCATCACAGCTGATCAAGGCACTCGTGGTATTATAATGTACGACGTTCTGGCTGGTTGGTTACATTTTAAGTTCTACTAATTAAATTTTGTAAATATCTGCTGCGACGACGAGTGACGGTATTTTGAAGTGTAGGTTTTATTTATAAAATTCTCCTCAAAAAATTGTAAAACAATAGAAAACAATAGAAAAATATATGGTTTTATACTCTGTTATTTATTTTTATTAGCGTGTTATTTTCCGTGCATTTTATTTGGCACATTCAGTGATTTAAAAAAAATATATAGTTTTTTTTTCATATAGTCAGATTACGAAAAATCGTCCGTATATTATATTATTATGAATCAGCATGATCAAGACATCAAGCTGAACCGTCTGTATAAAATTCTGACGCGCTCGAGTATTTCAAAATGACTTTTTTGCATTTTCATGAAGGTCGTGGCACCTTGCATCAGCTTGCGTCACATCCGAATCGTCAAATTTTTGAATGGGAGTTTAGTTTTGGGTACAGGGGATGTTAAGTGAACCCAAATTAACATCCCCTCTTAATATCTGATGCCCCCTAGTAAATTTTTTCCCTCATTTTTAACCCTTCTGTACGGCCGCCCCCACCATCCAAACAGGCAGATTAAGATGTATCTGTCATCGAAGACACGTGGGGCATATACATATACGTATATTACCAATATTTGACGCGCTCGCTTGAGTGTATGCATGTGATTATTTCACTATGTACCTAATTACATTTATCTATGCAATTATGTCCTTACACATTTTTCTGTGAAGTTCACAATTTGAAAAAGTTGCACATTTTTCCTTGATCCTGATCCTATGTTTTTTTTTTAAATGGTATATATATTTTAATACCATATATACCATTTATATTTGAATATTTGAAAATGGTAAATTCATATGTACCTGTTCCGAGAACATCTTCTATTATTTTAAAGTCGCGGTTGACGGTCACTTGATATGCTACCGTCGTCGCCTATACCTAACACAAGCAAATTAAGCACAACCACAGGAGCTGCAAATGCGTTGCTGATAATATTAGCACAAGGGCTAATCCCTTGTCAAGGGTAAGTGATAGGGAAAAGGGCTCTCTTAATTTTTATGTATTGTGACGTCTCGTTAGTGCTAGAGTGGAAGTATAAAAGTAGGTGTTATTCTCTCACTATCTCATTAAATGAATCCATTGGAGACTATCACACGTGATCCGACGTAGCCTGTTTTAATCCAGGACAAAATGAATCGCTTTAAGTTCACAACTTGGAAAGTGGTGAAGCGTTTAGTAGCGACAGTTGACCTCATTCGCGACGTCGCGAGTGTCATCTCTGCGGCAGGCGTGGGGCGGCGCCGTATGCGGCTGGCACGCGCCTTCTGTATCATAATACCGTCCGCAAATACATTAATTTTCATTATTGAAATATTCAATAGTAAATTTGGCCGTAGATTCGCCCGCGTCAAAAGTTTATATGTAACATATCTTCTTACACATAATTCGAGCTATCTCCTTGCCAAATTTTATCAAAATTGATTCACTGTGTTTCTCAGAATAAATCCAATAAGTAAACTTACAAACTCTTTGCGCCAATTCGTCATAAGAGGGCGCTAGTGTGTCTCTGTCCGGTCATCCTATTAGGGCGCATTGTCATTGTAGGCTAATCCGGTACCTTCACATTCGGGTAAGCCGAGTTTCCGACAGGGAGTGCAGTCCTCCTCGCGCTGCTGATGTCGTGTTCCCGCCCTGCCCGCCTGCCCGCCTTCGACCGCGCTAGAAACTCGTTGCGATTTAGCCGGCCCAGAGTACGTGTGGCAAAAAGCATAAAACGGATAGATAGACAGTAGAGAGTACAGACGGGAATCTCATCCGTAGAGTAAGAAGATGACGAAAGAAAGAAAGTACTAGTATGAAGAATAAGAAGTACGAGAGACATGAAAGCGAGAACTGGTAAGAATTATTAGCATAGTGAACACAGGCTGCGGCTGTTGCCGGATGATATTTAGAAGAAAAAAGTCTTGGTACCTAATTAATAGGTTGGGGGATTTTTTTTTTTGCTGAGTAGCTAAAGATGTGTGTGGTCTAGCGTTGTCGTGATGAAAGACCACACCCTTTCTATTTATCAATTCCGGCCACTTTCTCTCAACTTCTTGGTTTAATCTCATCAGTTGTTGGCAGCATAGATCCGAATCGATGGTTCTGCTCGGCGGTAAAAGCTCATAATGAACAATATGCCCTTCCAATCCCACCATACACACAGCATCACCTTATTGCGAGTTAACCAGAGTTTTGGCACAGTCTCTGAAGCCTGACCAACCTTTGACCACGACCTTTTTCATACGTTCTTGTCGTACGTGATCCACTTTTTATCACCAGTTATCAATCTCTTCAAAAACAGTTCAGTTCTATTACGTATCAATAAAGAATCGCAAATGAGTACATGATTCATAAGGTTTCTTTCAGTGAGCTCGTGTGGTACCCTAATATCGAGCTTTTTTATGTACCCAGCTTTTTTCAAATGGGTCAAACCGTTTTGTGGTTAATTCTCAGTTCTTCAGCTATGTCGTAACTACTAATATGCCGATCTTTCTCCACTTTTTAAAAAATGGCATCCATTTTATCCGTAACAGGGCGACCAGAGCGAAGTGCATCTTTGACATCAAAATTCCCGTATTGAAAACGTTTAAACCAACTTTGTGCTACTCTTACTGACACTGCATTAAGTCCATAAATGTCACAAATTTTTTCGCGGCTTGCGTTGCATTTTTTCCTTTTTTGTAATAAAATTTTAAAATATATCGAATTTCTTCATTAGATTTTGAGAGAAAGAAAAACAAATGAAAAATAGCCGCAAACAAAGTCTTACTAATTTGTTTTTTCTCTTTGAAATGTAACCTTTTTAATGTCATCAAAACCATTCAGATACAAATAGTACAACCATTTTATTACAATTTTATACATACTAAATGCGAAAAGACTTTCCCGACCATTATATAAACAAGTAGCATGAAAAAAAGTTTTTTTTTGTTCACTCTACTTACTGAAAATTTATTTTACTATAACGAAGCCGGCTTTTTACAAAGGAGACATCGTTCCATAATGGCTCCACTGGATTTGCGTGACTTGCTGTTTGCCAGCATTTTCGTCTTTTCAAATGCGCATTCCTTCGATAGACCTCTTAAAGAATACACTATGAAAGATAAAAACAAAATCAAATAATGGATCAGGCGGGTCCATCTTCGTCCAATCAGGACCCTCGATTTGATTTCATAGGCTCTTACACGGTGAAATCTTTGAAATTGAAGCCAGAAAAATGGACGAGGGTTCTGAGTTTCGAGGAGCACAGATCGACGTTGAAAGATTTTGTAGACAAACCATTGCCCCTTCTACTAATCGTAGTCTTGACACACGCTGCGCAGTTACTTCCAGTCATATCATTTCCTTGTTATTTGAAAAACAAAGCCGTTTTCTTCGTCAAGAAGAAGCCAGATGTGGTCCCGAAGGAGAATTGCTCTGACATGCTAATATTTGGTAAGTAATTTCTAATACCTGAACTTTTACTTCTGTAGCTGAAACTGAATCAGAAAATTCCTGAATACCTGCTCATTTAAATCGATTCTTAAGTAATTACTATTAAATTCATATGTAGTACCTATATATTTGAGGCAAACATGAAAAAGACACCAATTTTCATTGTTGAAGGACTTCAGAAATAATCCTATTTCTGACAGATTTTCATTCCAAAGTAGACCTCTGTGCTCAGAGATTATCTCCGGCTCATCGCGGCTTCATCTCCATAAAAAGTTAAAAAATAGCTATGTACTATGAGCTATGAGCCTGAGAGCTCACTTTAAATATTGGCTCATTCTGAATTCATACTATCCATACTATAAAGTACTATAAAGTAGTATGTGAAAGTAACTCTCTGTCTGTCTGTCTGTTACCTTTTTACGCCTTAACCGCTGAACCGATCTTCATGAAATTTTGCATACACGTTGTCAGGGATGCAAGAAAGGACATAGGGTACCTTTCATACCTTTCATCCAGAAAAAAGTACTGTTTCCGAGGGATCATCTAACGCCTGGCAAAGTTATAACTGCAATAAAGATGTTAGGCGTTACATTGCTCACTCAGGCGTTATTTTTTAATTTTCAACGTGGGCGAAGCTGCGGGCACCGCCGCCGCGCCGTCGGTTTGTTCTAAATATATGAAAGAAATTTTGAAATCGTATGAGTAGTTTCGGAGATTACGGAGAGATTAGACAGAGCACGATTCGTTCCGCAGTCACACGTGGGTAGCTCGGTTGATGCATTATTAAATACCTCCATACAGAAAACCAACGAGTCAGGAAAGCTAGAGCCGGTTCCCCTATTCTCTCCATCCCTTATCGTTAATAGATTAACGTGTTATCGTTTGTTATGGGGTTGTTTGTGTTATAGACCATGGTGGCCACCTACCATCAAGTTGGGAATCAGCTTGCTTGCCGAACTTTGAATAAAAAATTAGTCTAATATACAGAGTTACAGATACAGAGTTCGTTTAGCATTTACAATATTAATTTCGATATGTTATCCATTTATGAGTTACAAACATGGAAATGGATGGGATGCCGTTGAAGTGCTATCAATCACTCAGTAAATAATAATAATATATAGATAAAAGAGAAACATCCTATGATGAGGTAGATTCTATATGTCTATTTGAAGATTAATTGTGTACCCAACTAATTCTGTAAAAATACAAATACCTGTTTTAGGTGACCTGGCACCAAGATTGATAGATGAACTGGCTTCACTCGTGGACGAAGTCTTCGTTCCACTTCTATCCAACCCCCTAAATCATGAAGGCTGGCCTCTTGTTGTCTCACAAGATATTCTGAAGCAAATTCACAGTCTAAAAAGCACTGTTTATGAGGTGAAGTAATATTTCAAGATATTGCATTGTTACATGTTATAGCAGATATTGTCAATGTTGTAGTATAAAAATGCAAATTTAAATCAGTTAGATTAGAACTGTTCAGTTAAATTTATATGGATTAATAAAAATGAATCAATAAAATTTTTATTCCTACTTCTCATGTTAGGTGAAAGGCAAAGTAAATGGCCAAACGGTACTTCCTATGCCAGTCGGAGTAGAGCTAGTACATGAAGCTGAAAAAGGTGTTTTAAGAGGAGAGGAAGTTGATCTCTACTTGAAGAGTGCAATTGAAGGAGTAGTCATCAAGTGGGCCCAACAAATTAACGATGTCATGATGGAAGATTCGGGAAAGGCTTTCGAATATCGACAGAATCCTTTACCTACTGTCGGTTAGATTTTTTTTTATATTTTTAAAATTTATACTTAAGGTTACCTTACCTTACCTTACCTTACCATACTTTCTTAAGTTTATAACTCTTACGTATAATTAACGCGGTGAGTTTAAGTATAATATTTTATTCATTCTATTCTGCGCGCATTTTTTAACATGAATCCGTATTTTCTTTCAGAATTAGCGTTTTGGAAATCACGAGTTAGTAATCTGAATTATATCTATGACCAACTTCGCAGCGATCGCGTTAGATGTATGGCGAGTATATTGGAAAAAACTACATCTGCTTATTACCCGTGCTTCAGTCGCTTGTTTAAAAATATTGTTTCAGGTACTTATGTCATATTTTAAAACAATTTTTGGGCGCATTTTTTTTAAATTTATTTATATATAAATGATTTTCATAAAAAGATTCAAAAGAGTTATTAGGCCTTTAACTGCTCACTAAAGGAATTTGGCAAGTCAGTACTGAAATTTGGCATAATCAGACTGATTTCATATCTACATACTTACATATTTATGTGTGAATAAAAGCTTAGAGTAAAACTTTTGAATTTCGTTAATATATTAGTATTTTTATATTTATTTAGATTCAGCACAACGTAAAATCTTACGAGAACTTCCGCCATCTTGTATTATCTATATCTATTACTTTCTTCCTATCCATTCATCCTTCTCCCTCATCCTTATGTTCCGTTTCCCACATAATATGTACTTACATATATTTGATTTTTTTACATAGATCCCCTTATAAATCATAAGAAGATTTGCAAGAGAAATACTTATTATATTACATACCTATTTATTTATATATTATATAATAACAAAAAATTGGGTTTATACTATCTTAACTACTGAATATATTAATGAATCTGCGTGCATCAACAAGGGATTGTATTATAACTGTAATTTACCATATTTTTGAAATTTGTTTGTCAAATATTACTGTAACATTGACTGTAAATATATAAAAAGCTGAGATAACAAGTGATTATTTAAACTTTACTGGAATTATGATAGGTTATGATGATACTTTTAAAGGTATAACGATACTCCAGAGTATTTTGGATATATTGAGATAAGCTTTTTAGTAAAAAAGTAAATGTGAGAAATGTCATATTTATCTAATTTACTATGATAAAAGAGAACTTTCATCATTATTTCAACTGGATTTTGGATGTATTTAATTTTAATCATCATTACGATTTTAGCGTTGGCCGAAGCACAAGAAATTGACTTATACTTACAAACATTGGTAAAACATTTCCAAGCACTAGAAGAGGTCGATTTCACTGAATGCCAACCTTTATTTCGTCCCCTATTTCACGTCATTTGTATGATATGGAGGGATTCGAGGTATTATTGCAGTTCATCGAAACTTATGGTTTTGCTGAAACAAATAAGCAATTTGCTTATTTATCAGGTATAATTTTAACTTAATTACTAATTTTAACTTAACTATAATTTTAACTTGTTTGAGTAGTTGAAAAGCCTGAAATTTATGTTTTTTTTTCTCTTCTAGGCAAAGAAATGTTTAGATCCAAGTACGCTGTTTCACAGTGATATCGATGAAGCTACTCAACGAATTCAAATTACTATAGATATTTTGAAAAACTTTAGAAATACATTCAATTTCTTCAAGGATAATTTGAAGAATTATTTCGTCGATCGAACTTTGATCCCTTGGACGTTTCATCCGAATGTAGTGTTTGAAAGAATGTACAAGTTTCTAGATCGATTGAACACTATACAGTGGTTTTTCAAAACAGTCTTGGAGTTTCAAAAGTTGGAAAAAATTGAGATCGGAGGCATGAAAGGTCGAGTATTAAGTGGACAAATTAGAGATGTATCAAACGAATTCGAAAATTACTTTCACGCATTCGCGTCCAAATCCTATGACGTTTTGGATCCCGATGATGGTAGATTTGAAGATGATTTCCAAGAATTTCAGGACAGTATAGTGGATTTAGACTTACAACTTTCAACTGTTCTAGTAGAATCTTTTGATAACTGTTCTACCTTGGATGCAATTTTTAAGGTAAGTATTAAAAATAAATAAACATATAAGGTAAAGGGCCCCTGGTTCGTGCTAGTACGTTATTTCGTTAGTTTTGTTTGTGGCGCAAAAAATAAGCAATTTAAACATTTATTTATTTAAATTATTGATTAGTACCAAATCTCTATCATTTAAACTGTCTAAAAAATCAAGTACCAACATTTTGGCGACTAAACTGAGAACAATACGACGCTTGAAACTCTCAATCGGCGACTAACAGCTGTGCGGCGTGCGTATATACCTTGTCACCGTAAGGTTAGCGCTCTTATTTTTTAAGCTTACGGACAGGCAAAGGTAAGAGCATTTGACTAGAACTTTTAATTGTGTTTTTTTGTGTTCCTTAACAATCGATTAGACTTTGAAAAAAGTTATAGCAAGCATAGAATTCCTTTAAAATTGCAATAAATCGACTCACGAAATAGCGGTCAATTTATTTTTCGTGTGTCCCTTAGTTCGTGTCACTACCGAATCAGAGATATTCTAGATACATTTTTGTTGCTTGTGCATTTATATAATAATTAAGATAATTTAAACGTAAATTAAAAAACAAATAATGTATTTAATTAAGTTTCTTATGAGCTAAATTCGGTATATGTTTTATTTACTAGAATTCTTATAATACGGGTTTGAAGTTGACCTGAATTTACATTTTTAAGGTAAATTCGCATAGCTACTACTGGCATGATTTTGTTTTTTATTCTGTTTATTTTATTTATTATTATATATTTTTAATTATAAATCGGATAAATAATTTTTAAATTACATAATTTAAAAAAGATCTACAAATTTGAGTGCGAGAATTTCCAAAAATCAATAACACGAAACAAGGAACTCGATTCTGTTACTTTTCCTCAAGTTCGTGACATCGATACACTCATTTCTCTGTGTTTGTTAAGTGGGTATGTATCTTTTTTACTAGAAAACAAAGAAAAAAATCAATAAGTCATCGATTCCAATCGATGGATTACCAGCAACGCTTATGTTTTGTCTATAAAAGAGTTTTTTTTAATGATTATTCTTCAAAGTTCAATCATTTAAATTTATTTAAGTTTATTTGAAATTATTTAAACATTTAAGTAACTATTTAGATTTATTAAAATTCATTTAAGTTTATTTTTATTACTAAGTTCATAATTTTGTTTCTTAATCAAGCAAAGAGATAGGTAATGTAATATACATATATATACATTACTGTAATGTATGTATGTACCTACATACCTAATATTAATGTGTATACTTTAGCAAACCAAGGTTTAAACGAAAAACACATTGAGTTTTGTTTTAAATTTTAATTTGTAAGTAATTTATTTATTGGTATTAAGCTGAATCTCACACTCACACCTTTTTTATTTAAAAAAAGTCTATCCTGTTTTTAACTGTTAAACCCTTTAAATATTTATGTTTTTTATTAATAAATTATCATTACTGACTGTAAAAAATCTTTATCACGAAACAGGGGCCACGAGCTCACGAACTTAGAAGCAGAGCCAAATTTTATCACGAAATAGGGTTCAAACAAGAGGCTCACAAATAAATTAATATAAAAAACAATTCATATTAAAACTATATAATTCTAGGGTGAAATTACCGGCAAAGTACCAACATTCATCACACAAAAGCTTTCAAACTGGTATCATGTTTAGTAATATATTTAAAAAATCTTAAAATCTTAAGAGCCTTAACATGCCGAAATAGGGGACATTTACCTTATGTATTAAAAATAAGTAACATGTGTAACATTAATTTTTAAACTGCAGCTGATAGATATAGTCGGTTCTGTGTTGGATCGCCCTCTGATAAAGAATGAATTCACTGCGAAATATGTTGAAATCATTGTAATGCTTGAAAAGGAACTGGTCACTTGTGAGGTATGTAAATCAAAACTATAAATTTTATTATGAAATTATTGGCCAGTAGATTTATTTCCCAATAAATCAACTATTTTAAATACGAAATACTTGCTCTTGCTATCGACTTCCTGGGCAACTCTTTTTCTTAGGTATTAAAAAAATTGTTCAATCTTATTTTTATTTGTAGACTAGGTGACCCGGCGAATTTCGTACCGCCTCAGAATGACTCAGATGACGATAAAACAATATTTGAATCAATATTGAATTGACGAACTGAAAAACGTTATAATAACTAACTAATCTAAACAAAATAAATACACGCAACAGCAAATATCCAAAACTAGAACTGCCAAAATATAATAACTTATATGGCAAACGTAGATTGGGTTATTTAGTACCTTATCTTATTAATAAATCTGCCAACTGATTTAAAAAATAATTTAAGCACAAAAAAGATTAAATATAAATTAAAAGAATATTTTATCCGTAATAAGTAACATAACGCTAAGTAAAGGTTTCTTATGTTATCTTCTTTATCCTTGACAACGTGTATGCAAAATTTCATTATGATGACTTGAGTGGTTCAAGCAGACACGCATGTTTCAAGCATAACAACCAAACAAAATTAGCACATTCATTCGCATTTATATTAGTTAGGATAGCTCATCAAAATATTTATTTCAGGAAATATTCGCGGAGCAAACGCAACGTCTGCGCAAGTATGGCCACATGGAAATAGACGCTTTTCTTCCTCCAATCGCCGGAGGACTACTGTTCATGACGATGCTGGCTGCAAGGATAACTAAGCCTATAGCCAGCTTTCGCAATTTGCCGCACCCGTAAGTCAGCTGGGTGGGGCAAATTGCGAAAGCTTTATATCGGCTTATACTCTACTAGTTTCATGTCAAACATTTTTTCAAAGTTGTAAGATTTTCCTAAATTTTAATGTCACTGCCCAATCAAAAGACTTACCACAATTTGAATATATTTTAGAAGTAGATACCTAGTTACACTGCTTTAATTTTTATTATCTGAACTGTGTGTAGTGTCTTCGTTAAAGATTTTCTTATACATGCTTATACGGTAGATAGCAATTCCATTCTTTTTCCAACATTTCTTTACTTATAACTAGGATAAAGGGTACGGAGGAGGCGACAAAGCTTTTCAAAAGGTATGAACAATTAATTGAAAACATAAATGAATTTAAAAAGAAATATTTTAATGATTGGGCTGCGAATATACCCAAGATCATTGAAGATAAAATAAATAACATGATTGTGGGAAGACAGGGATCAGATTTGACCTTAAATTTTAGTCCAATGGTGAGTATAATTCGAAATGGTTGCATACTAATGAAAAAGTAACATCTGATTACGAAATAATTTTTTATACCATATTTTAGCTTTTAGACATTTTAAAGGAAGTCCACCATTTAAAACGATTACCTGAAATAGAGAATCTCTTGCCTCCAGAAAGTATTAAATTATTCGAAAAACAAGAAACTTTCCGACAGTACAGGATAAATCTGGGAATCACAATAGATTGGTATAACCAAATAAGAAGGAATAGTCAAAAGGTTGAATTTGATTTAGTTGAGGAGGAAATTAAGGCAATTGATCAAAGAATTGAAATGGCTCAGAACGAATTAAATTGGAATTCACAAGGTAATTTAAATATTGTTTAAATATTTTTTTAAGATTAGACTTTCTATTTTATTTTAACTCTTGTTTAGTGTGTATTCAGCCGGTGCAACTCATTACAATTATCTACTTCAGATTTGTGGAATTATTTACAAGAATTACATGTGTTAGTTGGTAATTTATACAAACGTATGTCGAAAATACAAAACAATTTGAAAGAAATGAAATGTTCTATGAGTGCTTGGGCAACACAGCCGTTATTCGAGAGAAAAGACGGAAAAAAGGTAACCAATTATTGAAAATATTTTTCAAATATTAAAAGGCTTTTGTATTAACATTTATTATTATTATTGTACATAATTATTTTAGGATACGTTACTGAGCTTAGATGATCGTCAAGAACGAATTAATAAACGTTATAACGACATCCGGTCAACTGCCGATCGTATTAGAATATTAATGAAAGAAAATATGGAGTTATTCAATATGCAAGACAATCAAGACACAGAGATCTGGCTCAATTATGTTGCATTCATTGACAATCTCTTTGAAGAATCGCTGTTCAAAGCTATTGCCTGCAGGTATGAAATGTTTATTTAATGTGATTTTCTTGTGAAATTCAGTTTGAAATATTATCAATTCTTCATTGTTTTAATTCAAAGCATTAGAATATTTTTTCTCTAATTTATTTCGATTTTATTTCAGCATGGGCTACATATCTGAACACATGGACCCTAAAAATAAACTTAACCCTTTGTTCCAAGCTCAGTTAGAATTATTAGAGCCCGATATGGTATTTAAACCAAGTCTGGAGCCTAATAATAAAAAGGGTTTCACAGCTCTAATAAATAATCTCATTGATGATATTTTAAAAATGTCTACATTAGTGAAAAGAATAAATAGTAATAAAGAAGAATCATATGAAGACGAAATAGTAACTAATGATGATATAGTAGAGATGAAGGATGATATCTTAAATGGAATTGAAAAGGTAAATAAGTACGACAAATAAATATTTTTAGAATTAAGATTTCTGAGAAATTTAGCATAATGTACTTGATATGATATTATAATGCAATTGTAGGTAATAGAAGACGCAAACGAATTTTGTAAAACTTTCGAAAATTATTCGTACCTTTGGTTAGAGGAGCGAGATGCTATTATGGATATGTTTCTTACTTATGGCAGAATATTAGCAACAGAAGAAATAGATAAAATTGGTGGTGACGATAAAGAGAATCCCGGTCCTGTTGCATGTCCACCAAAAATGGAAGCATTTCGGGAACAAATTGACTATTATGAAAATCTGTTTATGGACATCGAAGATATGGAATCGTATAAAGTCTTCAATTGTTGGTTTCAGGTAACATTAAAATTATTAATTTTAATATTACCTGTTTATTTTATAAAATAGTTAGTTAAATTTTTATGTATACGTTATTTTTATTACAGGTAGATTTAAGACCTTTCAGACAAGCTTTACTGAATACAGTGAGAAAATGGGGAAATATGTACAAAGAGCATTTAGTTAACAATGTCACGTCTAGTCTTAGCGATTTGGCGAATTTCATACGTGATGCAGATGAAGGTAAAATAAGTAAATAGGCACATGATCAACAAGTTAGGCACATGATCACAACCATTATGTATTTGATATTTTAGGGCTAATGCAACCTGTGCCAGAAGGTGACTACGACGCTCTCGTTACTATTATGGGATACCTAATGAATGTAAAAGAACGTGCATTGACTACAGATGATATGTTCCAACCTCTAACAGAGACAATTGAACTACTCAAGTTTTACGACATGGATATTCCTGAGGAAGTCAATGTATTATTGCAGGTACGATCACTAAATGATTTTGACTTTATAGATGATGTAATTCGTCTATATTTTTGTTAGTTGATAATAAATATTTTCTTTTTAATTACAGGAGTTACCAGAACAGTGGCAAGGTACAAAAAAATTAGCTTTAACTGTTAAACAGCAAGTAGCACCACTACAGGCGGCTGAAGTGGCCTGTATAAGAAAAAAGATACAAAACTTCGATATTCACATTAACCATTATAGAGAAGTCTTCAAAAGATACGATGTTGGTATTAATATAAAATTTATTAGTAATATCAAATTTAAAAAAAATTCAAATACATTTATTATTATTGCAGTTCTTCAAATATGATTGTGACGACCCATATCTAGTTATGTCAAGGGTTGACTATGAATTATTACATTTGGAAGACGAAATGAAAAATATACAAGAATCCGGTTCTTTGTTTGAAGTGAATGTGCCGGAGTTTAAATTGTTAAAGCAATGCAGAAAAGAACTGAGAATGCTTAAGGTATGTGACCGAAAAGCGAAGTTCGAAATGTTGTACATTTTCTATAACATCTAGTATGTATGTTTTTAGCAATTGTGGGATTACGTTTACATTGTGAGAACTAGTATAGAAGATTGGAAAACCACGCCTTGGCGGAAAATAGACGTCGAAAATATGGATATTGAATGTAAGAAGTTTGCGAAAGAAATAAGATTGTTGGACAAGGAGATGAGAAGGCAAGTAATTAACACTAATATGGTGGACTCAAATATGTTTTGCATTAATCAGCTTCCGTTTTTATAGAAATATGTATATGTTCATTGTAGTTGGGACACATATGTAAACTTGGAAGCTACAGTTAAAAATATGCTTACATCTCTGCGAGCTGTTGGGGAATTGCAGAATCCGGCTATTAGGGAAAGACATTGGAATCAACTCATGAAAAGTACTAAGGTGAAATACAATTTAATAATCAATTTATTTGCCTTTATTATAAATATATTGATGTTTCATACAATAATGAAATAAATTGTAAATAATATTCAGTGTAAATATTTATCATTGGTCGATTTCGTGGATCGCACTCCAAGGTTTGAATGATTTTACTGATCTTGAACATTTAGTAGACATCTTGCATGTTCTGTTTCAGTAGCATGCGTTTATGCTTGTACATTAACGATATCGTAATAAATGGTTCAATATGGCTGATAAATGTGCCTTGTTTGTTACTATGTGAATGTGTGCTCTTGTAAATATGAATGAAATTTTCCTGCGAATGTAAATATGTTTATGATTCACAGAGCTTAGCAGCATTGCCACCTGAACTCACTGTAAGTACTACAATGCCATGAAGAATGTTTAGCTCAAGGGTTTATTTTCATTAAATATTTTACCAAATTTGTAGTTATACGTCATTCAATTTTTTTTCCAAGTTATTAGGTGTTTGCTTATGTATATTGTATATTAATGTAATACATATATTTTATTATTAATTATTATTTGCACGTATTTTTCAACCGTATTATATAATTAATAAGTATTACACATAAATAATATTTCTTAAAAAATTAAATATTTTTAATTCAATTAGTTATTATTAGCTTATCAGTTAGTCTTATTAGCTTGTACGAATGCTACTTTTTAATTATATGTCCTATATATAGGTGCGAATAGTGATGGACGAAAGTACTACACTAGCAGACTTGTTGGCTCTAAATTTACATGAATGTGAAGAGGAGGTAAAGAATATAGTAGATAAAGCAGTGAAAGAGATGTCCATGGAGAAGATATTGAAAGATCTCAACACTACGTGGAGCGGTATGGAGTTCGAACAAGAAGTACATCCTAGAACTGGTTGCATATTATTGCGAGCAAGTGAAGAATTAATTGAAACATTAGAAGAGAATCAGGTGAATACAGCCCCGTACTCAATTCATTTTACGGTACTTTAAAATTTCTAAGAAAAAATATTATATTTTAGGTACAACTACAAAACTTAATAACTTCAAAATTTATCGCGCATTTTTTGGAAGAAGTATCAAATTGGCAACAAAAACTGTCAATAGCCGATCAGGTTATAACAGTTTGGTTCGAAGTACAAAGGACTTGGACTCATTTAGAAAGTATATTCATGAGTTCTGAAGATATTAGGAAACAATTACCTGAGGATTCCGCTAGGTTTGATAAAATCGATGCTGAATTCAAAGTGAGTATTTAAATTTAATATGCATAACTAGAAAACCAAATATATTAAACGTATGTTAATACATTTCGGTTTTTAGGTCTTGTCTGAGGATATGTCTAAAACGCCGAACGTAGTTAAAGGTACCAATAAAAAAGGGTTGGTTGAAACTCTTGACGGTCTACAAAAGGATTTAATAATTTGTGAAAAAGCCTTAGCTGAATATTTGGAAACCAAACGATTAGCCTTTCCTAGATTTTACTTTGTTTCATCTGCAGATTTATTGGATATACTATCTAATGGAAACCAGGCGGAATTGGTTATAAGGTATAACTTTTTGGATATGGTTATACAGAATGTGCAGATATTTTGTGTACATTGATTATAAATTGATTTCAGGCATTTAACTAAATTATTTGATTCTATGGCTAAGTTGAAATTCATAGAAAGCGAAAAACAAGAGGAGAAAGTATCTTCGGGCATGATTGCTAAAGATGGTGAATTTGTACCTTTTCATGGAACTTGTGATTGCACTGGCGCAGTAAGAATTTTCTTACTTATATAGTTATATTGTTTACACGACCATTAAATAAAATGTTCTGTTTAATTACAATATAAATATTTTACAATTGATTTTCAGGTTGAAATTTGGCTTAATCGTCTACAAGATATTATGAGATCAACAATTCGACATTATTTTGGTGAAGCTATCGTATCATATGAGGAAAAACCTCGAGAACAATGGCTTTTCGATTTCATGGCGCAAGTTTCGTTATGTGGTTCTCAGATATGGTGGACTACTGAAGTAAACATGGCATTTTCTAGATTAGAGGAGGGCTATGATAATGCACTTAAAGATTATTACAAGAAACAAGTAGCCCAACTGAGTACTTTGATTACTTTGCTAATTGGAGAGCTCAGTAAACAGGATCGACAAAAGATTATGACAATTTGTACGATTGATGTTCATTCAAGAGATGTCGTCAGTAAAATGATTCAAGGGAAAGTAGAAGCTGGCTCAGCGTTTCAATGGCAATCTCAGCTTAGACACAGGTTCTAAAAGATTTCATTCCGGTTCATAAGTACATAATCTGCAATGACATAATAATAATTTTTGGAAAGTCATCAATTGGGCAGCCCATCTAACAGCAGTAAATACCATACAAAAAGATCACAGTGAAGTAATGGTGGTATAGTGTTTCGATTTGTGAGTAAGGAGTACCAGTCCGTTTAACGTTTTAAAGTCTGCAGCTCAGCTGAATCCTCCTTGGTGTCGCTTGAGTTATAATAGGCTACATGACTGCTCTAAGATAAAGTTAATCATCAGTTCGTTTGCCGACTTTAAAAAAAAACAGGTATTAAAAATAAAAATTTTAAACACTTCTCTGTATATATTATATTCTTTCTATGTAAGAGTTGTTAGAGTTATATATATTGTATTCTTCTATGTATTTATTTCTAATTTCTTGCCTACGCTATCATTTAAATGTGTTTTTTTTTTACTTTTACGTTTATTTCACTGAAACTCAAAGTCAACCTTGACATGGAAGTAGCTACATAAATGTTATGATTTTACAGGTGGGATGAAAAAGAAATGGATTGTTTTGCTAACATCTGCGACGCTCAGTTCCGATACAGTTACGAATATTTGGGTAATACTCCCAGATTGGTTATAACTCCTTTGACTGATAGATGCTACATTACGTTAACTCAGGTAAGAAAAGGCTTTGTGATAAAGAAATATGCTTTGTTTTCTTATTTATAATTTTAAATTCCATTATTGAATTGTTTCTTTTTTATTTCTTGACTTATAGACTTTCTTGACTTCTTATTCTTATTATATATTAGCGTTCCGACCCCGGCTTCGCCCGTGGTGCAATTTTTATATACTAAAACATTCCCCGTTTATCCCTCTTTCCATTAGCGAAAACCGAATTAAAATCGGTCTACCCGTTCACGCGTGATGCCGTGACCAGGAGAAATGGGGATTATTTTTTATATATAAGATTTTCGATTTCATTGACATTTGTTGATTCACGCATTTAACTAATTTCTAATAATGTTGTGCTTTCCTATAATTTAAATTCACACTTGTAATGTTTCTTTCTGTGAGGTTGTATATTATGTTTAAATATGTCTTTAGCTGGTAAGACTTTTCAAATAAATAAATAAATACTTTATAAAAAAGAGTTGGTATAAAATGTTAAAGTGAAAATGTTTCGTTTTTATTTTTAGTCTTTACATTTAATAATGGGAGGAGGCCCCGCAGGACCTGCTGGTACTGGAAAAACCGAAACTACAAAAGATTTGGGAAGAGCTCTGGGAATTATGGTGTATGTTTTTAATTGTTCAGAACAAATGGATTATCAGGTGAGATAATAAAATAATATACTGTTGTACTATCAGCATAGATTAAAGTTAAAATGGCACGATTATTCTAAAACCGTGTCATTTCAATTACTCAAAAATTGTCATTATATTTTTATTTCGTATGTACAGTTCCAAAAGTTATCTTCGTAATTCATAAAATCGTATCTGAGTATGCATTGCCGGAGTATGTAATGCCGTATTTATTACAGATTATTTAGTTGTTTACTAATAAGTGGTTACTATAAACATGTTATAATTTTTATTTTATCTGATTTAATTTTTTAGTAAACCTTTTAGTATTATAAAATTTTAATATTTTCTGTTTTTTTTTTTTATTTTAGTCATGCGGTAATATTTACAAAGGCCTAGCACAGACAGGAGCATGGGGGTGTTTTGATGAATTTAATAGGATTTCTGTTGAAGTATTATCAGTTGTAGCGGTACAAGTTAAATCAGTGCAGGACGCTATAAGGTAACTTTGAAACCAATTCTTTAACAACCATATTCATCATCATCATCATCATCATCTCAACTGTAGGACAGCTGGACAAAGGCCTCCCTCCTAAAAAGGGCCACTCAGAAGCAGCCTGGATCCATCGTCATCCACCGTCGGCCGGCCGCACCGGCCGTCGTCTCTCCATATTATGTGTCCTGCCCATTGCTACTTCAACTTATAAATCCTCCGAGTTCATGTCTTCATTTGTCTACGAATCTCCTCATTCCCGATTCGATCTCACACTGTAACAATCATTGAGCTATCATTGAGTGAAGTTAAAATTTCTTACGAGGTCCATAGTTACGAACCACATTTCAGCGCCATATGTCATCACTAGAAACAAATGCATATCTTTTTTTTTCATTTGTACTATGTTCAAATTGCAGAGATAAGAAAGATAAATTTAATTTCATGGGAGAAATTATAGCTCTTACACCATCAGTTGGTATTTTTATCACGATGAATCCGGGTTACGCAGGAAGAACAGAGCTTCCCGAAAATTTGAAAGCCCTTTTTAGACCCTGCGCTATGGTTGTGCCTGATTTTGAACTTATATGTGAAATTATGTTAGTCGCAGAGGGGTTTCAGGATGCTAAAATTTTGGCTAGAAAATTTATAACTTTGTACACTTTATGCAAAGAATTATTATCAAAACAAGATCATTATGATTGGGGATTGAGAGCCATAAAATCTGTTCTTGTTGTTGCTGGGTCTCTAAAAGTAAGTATATTGGATGAAATCATTTGGTCCATAATTGACAATTTCATTGTTAAATAATTTCTCTATAAATGATAATTAATGTGATGTCCTATAGAGAGGTGATCCTGGTAGACCAGAAGAAGAGGTGCTTATGAGGGCTTTACGTGACTTTAATATACCTAAGGTGGTAACAGATGATATGCCAGTTTTTATGGGCCTTATTGGCGATTTATTTCCTGCCCTTGAAGTACCGAGAAAACGAGATTTAGAATTCGAAAGAACGGTCAAACAAGCGGCTATGGATCTTCTCCTTCAACCAGAAGATAATTTTATACTTAAAGTTGTCCAGTTGGAGGAATTACTTGAAGTACGCCATTCTGTTTTCATTGTTGGAAATGCTGGTACAGGAAAGACACAAGTTTGGAAATCGCTTTTTAAATCTTACCAAAACTTAAAAAAGAAACCAATTTACACCGACTTAAACCCAAAAGCAGTCACTAATGATGAGTTATTTGGAATAATTAACCCGGCTACAAGAGAATGGAAAGACGGACTTTTCTCTGTTATTATGAGAGACCAGGCTAATATTGTGGGAGAGAATCCTAAATGGATAGTGTTAGATGGTGATATAGATCCAATGTGGATAGAGTCCTTAAATACTGTAATGGATGACAACAAAATTTTGACTTTAGCTAGCAACGAGAGAATAGCATTAACTCCAACAATGAGACTTATGTTTGAGATTTCAAATCTTCGTACTGCAACACCTGCTACGGTATCAAGAGCTGGTATATTGTACATTAATCCTCAAGATTTAGGATGGAATCCGTAAGTATATAATATGCATTCATGAGGGTGTAAATAGCTTGCCTCATATGCAGCATGGGAAGCCCTTGCGTACTACTTGTGCCATTTTACAAGTGCTAAATTAAAACTAAAAACAAAAAATTAAATTAACCTTGTCATGCGCAATTGCGCATGACAAGTGTATATTCACCTATATTCACCTAAAATTTTTAATGTAAAATGATTTAAAATTGGAATTTGGACATGAATTTTAATGAAAATTTTATACGCAGTTACGTCACAAGTTGGGTCGAAACAAGGAAGATACCTGCAGAAAAGTCGAACTTAGTGATGTTATTTGACAAATATATTCCATCGTGTTTAGAAACAGTCAGAAACCGATTCAAAAAGATAACTCCTATAGCGGAGATGGCTCATGTACAAATGCTTTGTTACCTTTTGAACTGTTTGCTTATACCCGAACATACGCCTGCGGACTGTCCTAAAGAGTGGCATGATATTTATTTTGTATTCGCTTGCGTTTGGGCCTTTGGTTCCGCTATGTTCCAAGATACAAGCATTGATTATAGAGTCGGTAGGTATAACTGCATATTAAATTTTATATCGAAATTAATAAATTTATTAAACAACAGTTATTTCATATTCGTTGCAGAATTCACAAAATGGTGGGTAAATGAATTTAAAACTGTCAAATTTCCTGCCGGTGGAACAGTGTTTGATTACTATATTGATCCTGAAACAAAACAGTTTACACCATGGATAGAAAAAGTGCCTAAATTCGAGTTGGATTCCGACATTCCATTGCAGGCAAGAGTTTTTAATTTTCCCAGTTTATTATACCCCACTCTAGACCGATGCCTACCAATAACGAATATTATAAATGAGAAAGTAACTCTGTCTGTCTGTACCTTTTTCACGCCTTAACTACTCAACCGATCATCATGAAATTTTGATATATATTCTCAGGGATACAGAAAAGAACATATTCATTCGAAAAAAAAAAGAGCTGATGCTGTCGGATCATCTAAAAAGGTATATCCAATGCCTAGCAAAGCTATAACAGTAATACATATGTCAGCTTGTTATATTGTCCATATATTTTGTCAGGTGTTATATTTCAACGCTTACGAAGCCGTGGGCTAATAATAGTAATAATAATATTACTAACTGATGCTAGTAATCCCTATATATAGACTATGTCCACTGGGAATTATATACTTTTAAAATAGATGCAGTGGTACCTATCTCTTCTACATTATAAACAACTTCGAAAAATCCGCTCTCACTCTTTATAATATTAGTATATATAAAAATAAACTATATAAACTATTTATTATTTTTATTTTTTTTTATTTTTAACTAGGATATAAAAATAAATATATAAACTAGCATTGTTTAACTCAATGATACGAAGCAGACTGGAATACTGTTCTGTTGCATGGAGTCCGTATTATCAAATACATAAGAATAGGATAGAGAGAGTGCAGAAGAAATTTTTACGACACTTAGCATACAAGGACAAAATGTATACTGCGTTGGCTTCCTAATAAAATAAATAAATAAATAAATAAATATTTAATATTCCCTGTACCGTATCATCTCTCTTAGCTGAATTTTTAGGCTGTATTAGTACCCACTGCTGAAACGGTGCGCATAAGATATTTCTTGGATTTACTAATGAAGAACAAGCACCCAGTAATGCTAGTAGGAGGAGCTGGTTGCGGCAAAACAGTATTAGTCAACGAGAAGTTGCAAAGGTAAAATTATTTTAAACAATAAAATAATTACCTACTACTATATTGTTTTTAATAGCACATAACCGTTCATCTTACAGTTTATCTGAAAACTATGCTGTGCAATCAGTACCATTTAATTTCTACACAACTTCAGAAATGCTTCAAAAAGTGCTAGAAAAACCATTGGAGAAGAAGGCTGGAAGAAACTATGGGCCGCCAGGAAACAAAACACTAATCTACTTTATTGATGACATGAATATGCCTGAAGTGGACACGTACGGTACTGTGCAACCACATACAATTATACGTCAACATATGGACTACAATCACTGGTATGATCGAACAAAATTGACTTTGAAAGATATTCACAATACGCAGTATGTTTCTTGTATGAACCCTACATCTGGAAGTTTTACTATAAATCCGAGGCTGCAAAGACACTTTTGTGTATTTGCTATCAGTTTTCCAAATGTCGAAGCATTGAATAACATTTATCATTCAATATTAAGCCAGCATTTAATAAATCCAGAATTGAGAATCAATCCACAAATAGCCAAGTTGTCAGGTAAAAGAATATTTACAAACATTTTTATTTGTGTGTTATTTTTTTTATAATTATACAAATTAACAATTCTTTTAATACTTTTCAGCAAACGTCGTATCAGCATCGATAACATTACATAACAAGATATCTCAAGTATTTCTTCCAACTGCAATAAAATTCCATTATATTTTTAACTTGAGAGATTTATCAAACATGTTTCAGGTACTATGTTAGTCGCATATATTTTTATAAATGTTATTTTGTTTCAAGAGTCATCCCTAAAAGACTGTCTTTTAACAGGGTCTATTATTTAGCACAAACGAGTGTCTGGAAAACCCTTCGGATATCATACGACTTTGGTTACATGAAACTCATCGTGTCTATGGAGATAAATTGACCGAAGAAAAAGATATTGATGCTTTTCTCAAAATGCAAGTGGACATTTGTAAGAAGAACTTTGAGGTATAGAACAGATAACATTTTTATTGTTTTTTTTTTTATTATTTTATTTTAAGCAAAGGTCGTCAGACAGGCGGACGATCCACTTAATGGTAGGAGGATATCGTCGCTTATAATGCAAGCTACGGTACATGTACTACAAGTGCGTTGCAGGCCATAGTAGGGTTAAGGATAAGAGATTAGGAAGAGATAGGGAAATAGATTCTGTCATCCCTAATTCACTCACTGAATCACTACAGCACACTTGTGTTATTTCACGGTGGTCCTCTGTGGGTGGTTGCTGTTGCAAGACAGACTGTCCAAATTACTGCGAAATGCAGTTTGCCCTGTCACTGCTTGCCAAAGCCAGACCAGCGCCACTTATGACAAAATTCATGACGGAAATCGAACCCGGGATTTAAAGCAAGCACCTCAACCACTCGACCAAGGGGCTGTTTCATGTTATAATCTAAATTCGTTCATAATTTATAGGACATTGATGAAGGCGTTGTATTTGAGAGACCTAACATTTACTGCCACTTCGCTGGTGGCATTGGCGAACCCAAGTATATGGCTATATCTACATGGGAACAATTAAATAAACTTCTCACCGAGGCTATGGCGAGTTATAACGATTTGATAGCTGCTATGAATTTAGTGCTCTTTGAAGATGCTATGATGCATATTTGTCGGTAAGAGTTAGCCTTTAAATTATTGGTCTACTTTTATTTTAGAAATAATGTAGGGTATTATTACTATTACGAAGATTTTAATTTTTGCAGGATAAATAGAATTTTAGAAAGTCCAAGGGGCAGTGCACTATTGGTGGGTGTGGGTGGTTCAGGAAAACAATCCTTGTCCAGGCTGGCTGCATTCATATCAAGTTTGGAGGTTTTGCAAATACAATTGAAAAAAGGGTATGGTGTCACAGATCTAAAGGTAAGAACTTAGGGATGGCAATAGATGAGAATAAACACAGAAAATGTCTTATATTATTATAACGTTCTAAAAAATATGAACTTTTCAGAATGAACTATCAGGGTTGTACATTAAGACTGGCCTGAAAAATGTTGGCATTATGTTCTTAATGACCGATGCTCAGGTAGCTAATGAACAGTTTTTGGTCCTAATTAACGATTTACTAGCATCCGGTGAAGTAGCAGACTTGTTTCCTGACGATGAGATTGAAAATATTATTGGGGGAGTCAGAAACGAGGTATGTATGTACTTTATTTACTCGTTCTAAATCTTGACGATATTTTTTTTATTTCTTTTTTCTTTTTTTAAGGTTAGGGTCGACAGACAGGCTGAGGGTCGACAGACAACATGATGGTAGGGGGCTATTGTTGCCTATAACACAAGAAACGCCATAGGTGCTGCAAATGTGCTGCCGACGATACTAGGATTAGGGTTTGCGAATGGATACGGAAATCAACCGAAACAGCCACTTGCTTTTATTTTACGGTGGTCTTCTGTAAGGGCGTGGTTACTGCCTCCAGACGGGCTGACCAAATGACCGCGAAACGCACTATGCCCTGCCACTAATTTATGAAATGACTTTAATCTTCAGGTCAAAGGAGCTGGACTGCCAGACACGAGAGAAATTTGTTGGAAATTTTTCATAGATAGAGTAAGGAAACAATTGAAAGTAGTTTTGTGCTTCTCTCCCGTTGGTTCCACATTGCGAGTCAGATCAAGAAAATTTCCTGCTTTGATTAATTGCACTTCAATTAATTGGTTCCACGAATGGCCGCAAGAGGCTTTAGTGTCTGTGTCATTGAGGTTTTTGGAAGGATTAAACGTTTTGCCGGTGAGTTCAGATTGAAGAATATTTGATACAGTTCAATAGCATGTATATTGTGGTATGATACTTGAATATATTTATTGATTAACATACCTAGTACATAGAAATAGTGATGGCAGATTGATCACTTACCATTAAAAAAATTTAAAGATACGAAAGGTCATTGTCTATAGAATACAACTCTTTTTCAAGTAAGGCAGATATTTTGATATTATTTAGTTTTCAGGATATTATCGGTAGATCGGTAGATAAATGTCGCGTCTGTTTCAGAAGACTTGGTATTTGTTTACCTATTAATTAAAAGCAAAAAATACCTAGTTTTTGTATAAAATTTGGCATTCGCTTATACGCCTAATTATAATAGCGGAGCTGACAGTTTGTCGGAAGATATTTGTTAAAAACTTTTAATATTAAACAATATCAAAAACAATTTTAAAGTCAGCCATCCCTGGTCAAATTATTGTATACAGCTTTTTTTCTGAGTTTTTGCATTGGATCGTTTTATTGTAGATTGGACTTCGAGATTCAGTATCAAGATTTATGGCGTACGTTCACACATCTGTAAATACGATATCAAAAGCTTATTTAGCTAACGAAAGGAGATACAACTATACGACACCTAAGAGTTATTTGGAGCAAATTAGTCTGTACTCTAAATTAGTTAATCAAAAAACCGATGAATTACGCGCCAAAATTGTAAGGTTGGTACTGGTTTGTAATTATTTTAAATATGAAAATGATTTAATGATTAAGAAGGAATAGGGAAATGGGCTGTAGCATTTTACACACACTCACAGAAACATAACACCAGCGTTTACTGGTGTCAAACGGGCTGCCCATTTTATGACTGATGAATTTATGAAGAAATTATGACGAGGCGCAGTGTACCCTGCCACTAAAAAAACACCTAACTTTAAACTTTGACCGGAGCCAAAGTTGGCTCTGTCGGGAAGCGATCCCAGGACCGCCACTCGACCGATGAGTTCGTCAACTATTCGCATCTGTCATCCGAATATAGGTGTCCGAAATATCTAATATTATAAGAATACTCTAACCTACAGGTTAGAGAATGGGCTGGAAAAGCTTCGGAGCACAGCTTGTCAAGTTGATGAATTAAAAGCTAAATTGGCTATTCAAGAAATAGAACTTCAACAAAAAAACGAAGCTGCCGATAAACTGATCGAAATTGTTGGTATAGAAACAGCTAAAGTCCAGAGCGAGAAAGCTTTAGGTAATTTTTGTTTTATTATTACTTACATTTCATTTGAATTTGAGATGAAATGTCGTCTTGTAAATTGTACTGAAAAATAAACTGTTTTAAGTCGCAATATTGCAGTGAAGGTGTTAAGTTTTATTAAACTCCATTATTTAAAAAATACTAGTCCAATTGTTATAATTATCACGTAATTCTAAGTTGGTCACGGATGATTCAATCAACGATCAAAATTATGTTAAAATTTTTGTTAATTAAATAATTTTATAACTTGGAATTGCATTGAAATTTGTTTTATCATAATCAAAATATAAAAAACTATCAACCTTAAACATTAAATAAATAAAACATATTTTTCTTTTCCACTCATCATTATCATCTCACTCGCAGAACGTCCACGGCTGGACATAGGCCTCTCCCCATTATTTTCCAATAGGACCGTACAAACCAGCCTGGAACCACCTTCGACCTTGTGGCTGGACGCCCTACGCTGCACTTGCCGGTGCATGGCTTCCACTCAAGAATCTTCCGGCACCAGCAGCCGTCCTGCCCACTGCCACTTCACTGATCTACCGAGTTATGTCAGTAACTTTCGTTCGTCTACGGATCTCCTCATTCCTGATTCGATCTCGTGAAGTAACCCGGAGCATTGCCCTCTCCATAGCTCGTTGAGCGAAATTGAGCTTTCTTACGAGGCTCATAGGTAGAGACCACGTTTGGACGAGAAGATGTCTCGGAACTTCCCGAACGCTGTCCATCCAAGCTGGATTCATCGATTGATCTCCTTTTCGAAGTTGGCTAATTGGATTGTTTGTCCCAAGTATTCGTCAACGTTCGTCAAATTAACTTTTTATAATCTCTAGTGAATTTCACAATCATATTACTATTAAAGTTTTTGATATGTAGAGGTATAGGTCGTCAGATAAGGTCTATTTGATGGCAAAGCCACATGTGTTGCAAGTGCGCTGCCGACCATAGTAGAATTAAAGATAAGGGATTAGGAAGGGATAGGGTATAGGGTAATGGGCTCTGACATCCCTTACTCACTCACCGAAATACAACAACACACGTACCGTGTTATTTCACGACGGCCTTCAGTCGCCAGACAGGCTGCCTTAGTGATTGCGAAACTCAGTGTGTCCTGCCACTATTTTTGTGTACTACGGAAATAGAATACTAATAAGTATTCAATTTTTATTATTTAGCTGACGAGGAAGAAGAGAAAGTAGCAGTAATCGCAGAAGAAGTGTCTAAGAAACAGAAGGACTGCGAAGAAGACCTTATAAAAGCGGAACCTGCTCTAGTAGCTGCTCAAGAGGCTTTAAATACATTGAATAAAGCTAATCTTACAGAATTAAAATCTTTTGGATCACCGCCGGGTGTTGTTACAAATGTAACCGCTGCTGTTATGGTATTACTCGCTCCTGGTGGTAAAATACCGAAAGATAGAAGCTGGAAGGCCGCCAAGGTAAAGTGTAAAATTATATTGCTTAGCACAGAAAAATCGGAAACCATTATTGCTAAGGACTGCTGAATTAGTTTCTCAATCGAAAAATACATAGTTATATAATTTAACATTTGAATTACAGGTGACGATGGCAAAAGTTGATATGTTCCTTGAATCACTAATACATTACGATAAGGAGAACATCCATCCAGACGTTATAAAAGCTATTCAGCCTTATTTGAAAGATCCAGAATTCGAACCGGGTAAATATTAACACAAGGAATATACGTTTATTATAGAAACATAATAGGAAGTTTATTATAGAACATTGCTGGACACAGATATTTCTTTTTGAGAAGTAGCCGGCGGCTAATATATGTTCCACCACATTGTTTTCCTTACCCGTTGAAGCAAGTGATAATTTCTTATTACATACAACATATTAGTTGCCCCACTACTACATTTTTATGGTGATACATATTGTTTTATTTTTAGAGTTCGTTCGATCAAAATCAGCCGCTGCTGCTGGTCTTTGTGCCTGGGTGATTAACATAATAAAATTTTATGAAGTATTTTGTGATGTTGAACCAAAAAGAAAGGCTTTAGCTGCTGCTAATGCGGAATTAGCAGCGGCAACGGAAAAACTTAAATTGATCAAATCGAAAGTGGCGGTAAGTGTTTAAGAAATAGAATAGTAACTTTTCTTCAGCGAACGAAAATTTTCGTACTAAAGCAAAATGTATTTTTATCACATCACTTTTTTAATTACAGTCACTTGAAGAACTATTGGCCACCTTAACAGCAGATTTTGAAAAAGCGACTGCAGAAAAGTTGAAATGTCAACAAGAAGCCGATGCAACTAATAGAACTATTCAGTTAGCTAACAGACTGGTCAATGGACTTGCTAGTGAAAACGTTAGATGGGCTGAAGCAGTATCCAGGTAACAGATATGTTTCTAGATTTATCTATTTATTTATTTATTACACATGAAATAATTAGAAAAATATGTCTCTACATCTGTGCACTCTAGCCCTAAATCATTATCATACTATGTTAAGTAACTCAATCATTCTTCATTTCATTTCTCCATGTTACTAAAAATATTACAATAATAAAAATATTTTTCAGCTTTATGCAGCAAAGTACAACTTTGCCGGGGGATGTTTTACTTGTTTGTGCTTTCATATCTTACGTAGGTTGCTTTACAAAACAATATCGGCTAGATTTATTGCACAAAAATTGGTTAACTTTCCTGAAAACGTTAGAGGTACATCAAGACATTATTAAATCTATTACATTATTCTAATTTAAATCGAAATAATAAAAAAACATTCATATTTTAGCCTCCAATACCAATAACTGAAAGTTTGGATCCTTTGACAATGTTAACTGATGACACAACGATAGCGATGTGGCAAAATGAAGGACTGCCTTCAGATCGGATGAGTACAGAAAACGCTACAATTCTTTCCAACTCTGATAGATGGCCACTTATGATTGATCCTCAGGTATACTTATGTCATTTTAAAACTATACTTATAAAATTAGTACTTATTAAATGATACTATTGTCACTTTTTAACTTTTAAGTTTTTTTTTAATATTGCTTTTGAATGAACTTACAAATAACTAAAAATCCTGTATTCTTTAGTTACAAGGTGTAAAATGGATTAAGCAAAAGTATGGAGACAAACTTAGAGTTATTCGTCTTGGACAAAAGGGTTATTTAGATACTATCGAAAAAGCAATAACACACGGAGAAACTGTACTTCTTGAGAATATTGACGAAACGGTTGATCCAGTTCTTGATCCTTTGCTTGGACGCAATTTGATTAAAAAAGGAAGGTGAGACCTTAAGGTTTTTAATTCAAAGTAATGCAATTTATTAATCCAAATTTAATGTAACCGTATTGTATTTTATTTCATTTACAGAGCTATCAAAATAGGCGACAAAGAAGTCGAGTACAGTTCAAGCTTCAGATTGATACTGCATACAAAACTTGCTAATCCTCATTACAAACCTGAAATGCAAGCTCAAACAACATTGGTGAATTTCACTGTGACCAGAGATGGTTTGGAAGATCAGTTATTGGCCGAAGTGGTGAAAGCGGAAAGACCAGATCTTGAAGAGTTGAAAGCTGAACTGACGAAGCAACAAAATCAGTTTAAGATTCAGTTGAAAGAACTGGAAGACGATTTGTTATCGAGACTATCATCAGCTGGAGAGAATATTTTAGGAGACACTGCTCTGGTGGAAAATTTAGAAACAACTAAGAAAACTGCTGCAGATATTGAAAAAAAGGTTTGTAAATTTTACAAACTATTTATCATTCATAAATCAAATTTTACATGTTTAAACTCTAAAAAAGTATTACTACATATTATTAGTAGTACCACTGCAGTAACTACTTCTTATTAGAAGACCACAGTAAAATAAAAGCATGTTTTCGGTTCGGTGAGTTAAATAAAATAACTGTTGTATGAACGATTCATGTTCTTCCCCTCTCGGCTATTCTTAACCCCACTAAGATCGGCAGCGTACTTGCAGAACTTATGGTATTGCTTCTATCAATAGGCAAAGACAGCTACCATCTAAAATAATAAATATAAAAAAAATATTAAATTTATTCTTTTTAGGTAACAGAAGCTAAAGTGACATCCCTCCAAATAGATCAGGCTCGAGAATTTTATCGTCCAGCTGCTGCAAGAGCTTCGTTACTCTACTTCATCTTAAATGATTTGAATACCATTAATCCAATATACCAGTTTTCTTTGAAGGTAATTTTACTTTAACCTGGATTTATAAATAAGTGCAGATAATAAAGTATTCAATAACGAATAACAAAAAAAAAACATTTATTAAAATGACAGGCGTTCAGTGTGGTGTTTCAAAAGGCAATATCAAAAGCAGAGCCAGCTGAGGAAGTAAGCCAAAGGATAAAGAACCTTATTGATTGCATAAGTTACTCGGTCTTTCAATACACCTCTAGAGGTCTTTTTGAATGTGACAAGCTTATTTTTGCTTCGCAGATGGCATTTCAGGTAAAATTTTAAATTTTTATTTTCATATATTTTTTCTTTTATGCTACAATTAACAAGAAATATTTGATCGCCGTGTTGATATGTAAATTATACAGGATGTTTGGAAGGTCGATACAAGGTCGACGGTCGATGTTTTAAGCCCTGTTCGTTATAGATGAAGACTGGATGTTTTTTTTTTAATTCACATTTTAAATTATAAATTGAAAACCCTGAAAATTATTTCTTAAAATTTTTGTTAAAATTATTTCTTAAATTCGATGGCTGATCTTTCAAAAAATTTTGGCTAAAACTTTCTATGTAAAGCTAAAGCTTTGTCTAAAGCTTTGTATCGATTTTCCAAACAGCCTGTGTAGTAAAATTTTGTAATAAAATGATTTATGTTTCAGATACTTCTCATGAGTGAAGAAATATCCTCAGCCGAGTTGGACTTTTTCCTTAGATTTCCTGTAAAACCTCACGTCACTAGTCCAGTAGATTTTCTTTCTAATCAAAGTTGGGGTGGAATTTGTTCGTTAGCTGGAAAAGATGAGTTCCGTAATCTCGATCGCGATATTGAAACGTCTCCAAAAAGATGGAAAAAGATTGTTGAATTGGAGTGTCCTGAAAGGGAGAAGTTTCCACAAGTACGTATAAGTCTGCTTCACATTTGATAAGCCATAAATTGTTTATTATTAATGGACTCATGGACTCACTTTAAAAAATATTATTGCGTAAAGAATTGCAACAAATTTATTTTGAAATTCTGGGACTGGGATTCGTCTGTAAGGTATCGGATTGATGCCCTGGGCGTTGATATCCCTAGGATACGAGTAATAATTTTTTCATGTTTATATTAATTTTTAATTATAATTTATTTTTGTATTTACTTCCTGAGTAAGTCCTTATTGCATGTTCCACGTGAATTTTAATCGTCTGAAATCAATATTATGATTAATAATAAAAATGGTTTCATTTTAGGAATGGAAAAATAAAACGGCTATTCAAAGACTTTGCATGTTGAGAGCTTTACGGCCAGATCGGATGACGTATGCAGTAGCGTAAGAATTTTAAACTAAATTTACGTTGATTGTAAAGTAAAATAGAAATTAATGAAAGTAAGTATTATCAGAAAATTCAATATTCATATATTTTCCACATTTTAGAGCATTTATTGAAGAGAAAATGGGTGCAAAGTACGTTGAAAACCGTACAGTAGAATTCAGCAAATCTTTCGAAGAGACCAGTCCAACGACTCCTATATTCTTCATTTTGTCACCTGGTGTAAACCCGCTTAAAGATGTCGAATCCTTGGGAAAGATAATGGGGTTCACGGCAGATTCTGGGAACTTTCATAATGTGTCTCTAGGGCAAGGTCAGGAGGTTGTGGCGGAGCAGGCGATGGACATTGCTTTACAAAGCGGACATTGGGTAGTATTGCAGGTGTGTTTGTAATTTGTAAAAATGGACTCGAAACCTAGCAGCTCTATGAAAATAATAAATGCACAGTTTATAAATGTTTTCAGAACATTCATTTGGTTAAAAAGTGGTTACCAAACTTAGAGAAGAAAATGGAAAGCTTTGCTTTGGGTTGCCATGTACAATTTCGTCTGTTTATGTCGGCAGAGCCGGCTGCTACCGCATCCGCTCATATCATACCTCAAGGTATATTGGAATCCAGCATAAAAATTACTAATGAACCTCCAACTGGAATGCAGGTATTTATTTTAAATAAATGTTTTTGTAATAAATGAGGTTCTATAATTTTATAAATAATGTTTTACTCCATAGGCCAATATTCATAAAGCCTTGGACAATTTCAACCAAGAAACCTTGGAAATGTGTGGCAAAGAAGCTGAGTTTAAAGCCATTTTGTTTGCTCTGTGTTATTTTCATGCTGTTGTAGCAGAGAGAAGAAAGTTTGGACCCCAGGGATGGAATAAAATATATCCATTCAATGTTGGTAAGTATAGTTATCCATTTTGTATTTCTTGAAAAGAGTAAAACCTCACTACTACTCATTTTCATATTTTAGGTGATCTGACAATAAGTGTATTCGTTCTTTACAATTATTTAGAGGCTAACTCTAAAGTTCCTTGGGAGGATCTACGGTATCTTTTTGGCGAAATCATGTATGGAGGTCATATCACTGACGATTGGGACAGGCGGCTTTGTAATGCTTATTTGGAGGAGTTAATGCAACCAGATTTAGTAAGTTGTTTAATTCAATATGGTGATAGTAAAATGAACACCAATGTATTTTTACATAATTATATATTTTTTCAAAACGACAAACAATTAAGTGAATAGGTTATATTAAAGAAATCAATAATTTGATTCAACTGTTCTGTGAAATTACTAGTAATAACTTGAATTAAACTTTAGGTCGACGGTGAACTTCAATTGGCACCAGGTTTCTCCGCTCCGCCAAACACAGACTACTGTGGTTACCATCAATATATAGAGGATGCAATGCCACCAGAATCTCCTTATTTGTATGGCCTACACCCAAATGCTGAAATTGGCTTCTTGACAACTACGTCGGAGAACCTATTTAGGACTATATTTGAGATGCAGCCAAGAGATGCACAGGCTGCCGGAGCTACAACTGTTACAAGAGAAGACAAAGTAATTTTTATTTACATAAAGTAAATAGCAAACATGTAAAATTAAATTTGAAGTAAACCTCTTTGAAGAAATAATGAAATTTACAGTTTTGTACAGTATGGGCATGTATAATATTGCTTCCCACTGCTATAGTATAGGCCTCATGTTTGGAAGATTGAGTCCCTCACGAAGGAAAAATCCTACGATTTTTGTGATCCACACATTAAGTCTAAAAACGCATTCTAACTTACGTTTACCCTGTCTGCAGCCTGTTGATCATTCGAACTGGTCTATGACTGCTTTATAATGCACAATTTGTATATTTTGCATAGGTATTTATGTATACCTAATTATAAGTTAACGTCAGAAAAACTACGAATAATAATGTTTATAACATGTTACATCTTAGGTAAAACAAATGCTTGATGAAATAATGGAAAAACTACCAGAAGAATTTAATATGTTAGAAATAATGGGTAAGGTTGAAGAAAGGACTCCATATGTGATCGTAGCCTTTCAAGAGTGTGAGCGAATGAATTATCTAACTGGAGAAATGAAAAGATCTTTAAGAGAATTGGACTTGGGATTAAAGGTAATATGCCTTAGTTGACCTTTTCTTTTTAAACAATATTTAATTAACTCATTGTCAATGAAATATTTTCAGGGTGAACTAACAATTACATCAGACATGGAAGAGTTAGAGAACGCTTTGTTTTTAGACCAAGTAAGTACATGTTACTGGTCTTCTGTAATCAGTTAGGAACTGTTGGAATTCAATGTGCCCTACCACTATTACACTGTCTGTATTCTAAATTTTTAACACAGGTTCCAGCTGTTTGGGCTAACAGGGCATATCCATCTCTTCTTGGTCTATCGGCATGGTTCGTAGATTTGCTCCAGAGACTTCGGGAGCTTGAGACATGGGCAACCGATTTTGTGGTAAGATATTGCAATATTTATTTTATCTTGAAATTTTGGTATAAAAAGATACTAGTGCAGAATATCTTACTAACTATACAATCTTCACCTGCAGATATTAGAGGACTCGCAATTTAGGAAGGGAGGACTAAACTTGTTACCTAAAATTTAAGTGACGCCTTATATTGCTTAAAAGAACAATCAAGCAATATTGGTTTAAATAACTTAATAAACGAATTTTTTTTGCTCCATAGAGCCTTCAGGTTTTTGCTGTTCAACTTCGTGTTAATTTTGATTTTTAATGATAGCGATTTTGTATGTAATTTTGAAAATCTGTTTGTTGTTGCAGCTTCCAGCATCGGTTTGGTTGGCAGGGTTCTTCAACCCACAGAGCTTGTTAACTGCAATAATGCAGAGCACGGCGCGTCGATATGAATTGCCATTAGACAAGATGTGTCTTCAATGTGATGTCACCAAGAAGATGAAAGAAGAGTTCACGTAAGTTCGCTTAACGAAAAAGCCTCATTGATTATCTTTAATTCGTTGTTATAATGTCGTTATTTAATACTCTGTCTTCGGTCACATTGAAAGTTTCCAGAACTCAGGCCTCGTACTCTATGATTATTGAAAACTAGCGGCTCGCCTCCGACTTCGCCCGTGGTGCAATATTTATATACATAAACATTCCCCGTTTATCCCTCTCTCCATTAATCAAAACTGAATTAAAATCAGTCTACCCGTTCGAAAGTTATGGGCGTACATACATTTCGAAGATCCATTTTTATTTATATAGATAGTTTGTTTCAACTTTATTCATTGTGGAGTCATTTTAAAATCGCGTAATTTTGCAACATTTTCGTAGTATTAAATTGATTTGATTGCTCAGCAGAACATTTCTCGGCTTTAACCTACTTTTAGCGATGAAACAAGACATACGATTATATGTAGCTGTTGGTGAGGTCTAGTCTGACAATTTAATTCACGAATTTCGTTGTTGTAGTCCGTTTACCAGGTTTTTGAAGTGTTTGTCAACAAACAAAAACTTCGATTCATGCGCCGTATTATGATGCGCGACACACAGCACCGAAATTCTAATCCCTATTTATTCTGGAAACTTTCAGTGCTTCCCACATATTTGGCATGCAGCATGTAAATGTGTGAGCATTCGAGGAATTACTTCGTTTTGTTAATGTACTGCTGAATGATGAGAGCATGAACAATAAACAATATTAACATCGTGGTTAAACAATATTATTTTATTAACAAACATGAACACATTGAATTTAAGAGAATGTTAAGAGAGATGATGACGTCACATAGATGATGTTATTGATTCATGAGCTTGATTAGTTAGACATTGAGTATACTCGTATACATATATATTAGCTTATTAGCTGACATTTCCTCATAGTCCATTGGTTTATTGGATTTGACGAGCCTGTTGGATGAGTGGTTAGGGTGCTCACCTTAACGCTCTGTTTTAAGGTTTCCGGGTTCGATTCTCGGCAGGGTCAACTTTGAAAAACGAATTTTTCAAATTTGGCTCTAGTCTGGATCTGGAAAGCAGTGGCAGGGCACACTGCTTACCACCCCTCTTACAGAAAACCATCGTTAAATAACAGCACTTGTGTTTCCGTGAGTGGTAAGGGATGCCAGAGCCCATTTGCTCATCCCTTAAAAAGTCTTTATCTTTAATCCTACTGTAGTCGGCAACGCATTTGCAGCACCTGTGGCGTTACTAGTACTTGCTAGGCGACGGTAGCCACCTACCATCAAGTGGACCGTCAGTCTGTCTGCCGATCTAAAAATAAAAAAAGTCCGCCTAAGCGCAGACGTTTACTATGTCATCAAACTAACGAGTAGAGGGAAGTCCAACGTAGCGTCTCTACGTACGCGGACATCACACGAAAACCTTTTTTCCATAAAAGTTGTTGGTTCTATGAGCTTTGTAACGAATGAACCATGTTCATTATTTAGTTATGTCAGTTTATGTCCCGCTCACTTGAGCCTTTTTACCAAGCCAACATTTACGTCTAAATGCTGTAGTCATCAATTTGGCAGCACACAGTGACAAAAATTTTGAATTTTGCTAATTCAGGTATTCACGAATTCTCTAGTCAAATCAACTCTGCCATATAACGATTGAAAAATTCAGTAAACACAGTTTTGGCTTATAAGATAGTCTCCATAATTGCCTGTTTCTATTCATACAATGAATAAATTGCTTGAAGATTATAGGTATATTACCTATAGATTATAGGTAATAATTTAATCCCAAATAATTGATAATAATACACCTACGAAATAAAATAGATAACCGATTACCAAGGCTTTCTAAAGCGATAATTATTAATAATTAATTTATCGTTTTCTTTAAAAAATTAAATTTAAGCATGTTATTAGTTTGTTATGACCTGTTAATGTTTTCGTGTTTTTTTTATTTCAATTTTACTTTTTTATGCATGGCATGCCGACCTTAACCCAAGTCCTATCTACAGGATAGCTGATTCCAGGTCGGCACCACGTGACGGTGCTTATGTTCATGGGTTACTGATGGAAGGGGCGAGGTGGGACGTCCAGGCTGGTATCATTATGGATTCACGGCTTAAGGAGTTGTTCCCTGCGATGCCTGTTATTAATGTTAGAGTAAGTTTACTTTTTGCAAGCACTGTGCAAGCAGTAGTTTTTAATATTAATATAATTGCCATATTACGATGACAATCTTTATTCCTGCTAGTCGCTTGTTAAAGATATAGCCAGAAATATTTATAAACTGAAACGTAACACTGTAATTTATATAACCCCTCCGTTACATCGATTTGTAAATGATTATAGGGTCTAAATTGAAGGATATAATGTGTTTAAATAACAAACGAAATGACTTTAGACAAACGGATTTTTTAGATTTAAGCAAGAGGTTGGTATATGAAATTCTTAGTATTTTCTTACCATAAAGTGGTATGTATTTCTATAAAGTTTGTCCAAAGAACTCGTCGATACGACTTAGAATAAGTAGTAACAGTCATTTCACAGTCATTTGAGCAACCCGTCGCGTCGGGAGGCAGTAACCATCCTCTAACAGAAAACCATTGTAAAATAGTAGCATGTTTCGGTAAGTGAGTAAGAGACGCCAGAGCCCATTTCTCTATCCCTTACAAATTCCTTATCCTTAATCCTGATGGTTGGGAGCAGTACTTGCAGCACCTGTGGCGTTGCTTGTGTTATAGGCGACGGTAGCCACTTACCATCAAGTGGACCGTTAGCCTGTCTGACGCCCTTCACACACAAAAAATACAGTATTTCATTGTACCCTGTATTATAAAATGTTTTCTAATCCAGGCAATAACACAAGATAAACAAGATCTCCGTAACATGTACGAGTGCCCTGTGTACAAGACGAGAACAAGAGGTCCGACCTACGTGTGGACTTTCAATTTGAAGACTAAAGACAAACCATCCAAGTGGACCCTTGCTGGAGTAGCATTATTGTTGCAAGTATAAAATGCAATAATTATAAAAAAATATCTAATATTAATTTCTTTTATGGTATTACTCGTTATCATACTTAATGTTAATAGTAAACAAAATATTTTTTTCTGAGCTTTCAAAAGAATAAAATGTTAAATATTCATTAAATAGATTGCATTACAAAGTCGTAAATTTAGCTTTATTTTAAGTGCTTATAGATGTCAAAATATATTATGTGTCTTGTGGTTTATATTTTATTTTGTAAATACAAATATTTACTATAAGTAATATTTTCAAAATAAAAATTAACCCAAAGGTTGTGTTTGATCTCTGTTTTTCATATAGCTGCATTTGCATAGTAATTGCAGGAATAACAAATGAAATAAAAGTATTCATATCTTTTTTCTTGGTAAATTATGGAAGCAAAAAGGGCCTCGTTACCTGTGGCCACGGGTAACGAGGGGCAATCACATTTCACATTTACCTCCAATTTAATAATGTAATAATTAAATTAATTTTATGAGCTAGAAATTGTTTCCTAAATCTGTTAATTTTTTTATTAAACTGTTTTAAGATTGATTTTGGTTTTAGCAAATTTGATTGTAATTTAGATTAATTTAATTATATCATCACAGTTTTTATTTAAAACTATCTTTTATCCGCGACTTCACCCGCGCCCATTTTTATTAAGTTTAAAATATTTATTCAATTTTTATTTCTCATATTTTTTTGTCAGACGTTGATCTTTTAATTTTAATTTTTAGGTAATCCCTCGGGAACAGTGCTTTTTCTGGAATGGTACTCATCCTTTTCTGTGTCCCTGGAAACGAGTATGCAAAATTTCATGATGATTTCATGATGAACAAACTCGCAAACACTGTCGCATTTAAAATATTAGTTAAGTTACACAAGATTTATTTATTTCAAGAATATCACTCAAATTAGTCGATGACCCATCGGATATCGATGAGGTCATGCTAAATAAAGCCGTGAGAAAACTTGTTTGCTTCCTTTAACAAATCTGATTGTGGATTGTAAATTTGTTTACTTCCTTCTACCATCGAGTGGACCGTCAGCCTCCTTGCCGACCGTCAATTGGGCGAAGTTAGTATTCGCCCAATATAATAATATATATCAATAAGGATTAAAGTACCTTACAAATAGTGAAATAATTCATGAAATAAGTACATTCTGGAGATTATTTTCTATGAGTAAAAAAAAAACCTTTGCAATATCTTCTAAGATTAATATACATACTTATAATAATATTATAAAAAGAAAAGATTTGTGTGTATGTATTTTTGTATGTTTGTAACGAATAAACTTAAAGATTACTGGACCGATTTTAAAAATTCTTTCACTTATAGAAAGCTATATTATCAGCGAGTAACACAGGCTACTCCCCATCTCCCTATCTCCCCCCTTTACCTATCCTTCATACAAATGTATGTTTGTAAAGAATAAACTCAAAGACTACTGGACCGATTTTAAAAATTCTTTCACTTATAGAAACCTACATTATCAGCGAGTAATAATTTCTAAAGACAGCAAGTCGCGAGCAAAGGCTAGGAGATAATGTGTTCTAACGGCGGCTTTTTTATTATTTTCTTCTCTATGTGTGATTGTGGTGTACCTATTGTGCTCATCGTCGCTCAACGAGCTATGGAGAGAACTATGCTATACTGTTATACTGCGAGATCGATTCAGGAATGAGGAGATCCGTATACGAACAAAATTTATTTACGACATAACTCGGCGGATCAATAAGTTGAAGTGCAGCGGGCAGGACACATATGTAGTACGGGAGTTAACGGTCACTGGGGCCGGAAGGTATTCGAGTGGAGGCCATGGACCGGCAAGGGTGGCCTATAAGACGTCCACCCACAACGGGACAGACGACCTGATATGGGCTGCGGGTCAACGGTGGATTCAGGCTGCTTCTGACCGGTCCTTTTGGAAAACTAGGGGCAGTGGACGTCCTACGGCTGAGATATACTATACAATACGGCGGGCTTTTAGAGAAAAAAAACGGGACAAGTGCGAGTTGAACTCGCGTGAAGAGGGTTTCGTATGATATTACCTATCCACACAATATTGAGTGATTTACCATGTTATTTTAATATCGTGGATTTATTATAGGATTTCCTATAATCTATAATTAGAAAACTAATTTCTGTATTTTTTTCCAAAATTTTAATTTCAATAGTTTCGGAGATAAGGGGGGGGGGCATGGTCGGAGAGACGGACACACGAGTGATCCTATAAGGGTTCCGTTTTTTATTCGGACATACGGAACCCTAAAAATTACCATTGTACCTATTCACAGATTAGAATGTGATTGTATTACATATTGTGGTGGACTACAGCAAATCATATATAGATGTGGCCCTGTGATAGACTGTGAGATAGAAAGGATATCGATACTTAAGTTATTTTCTTTCATATGCAACATTTCATGTAGCAAGAATCTTCAGGATAGAAGTCTCCTGAAAGTCCGTTAATGCCCACATAGGTATACATAATTTCACCACCGCGTATCTGTTATGTGTGATCGTATCGAAGCCAATAAATGTTAATAACTTCATCTATTAGAGTGCACAAGAAAGTGAGTTTCTCTACAACAATGTATCGTAAGTG
Source organism: Bembecia ichneumoniformis (assembly GCA_910589475.2). NCBI lineage: Eukaryota > Metazoa > Arthropoda > Insecta > Lepidoptera > Sesiidae > Bembecia > Bembecia ichneumoniformis. The sequence continues at coordinate 4,256,724 of OU342520.1, forward strand.
CAAAGCATTTGTTTTCAATTCTCACAGGGTCGTCGTACAAGTTATTGGCAACTTTCAATATCAATTGGTGCTGTAAAGAAAAAATCGTAGTGTAATTGCGAGTGAAATGCGTAAAACATTAAATGATTTTTTTTATAAATTTTATTATGATAGTCCTGATCAAGTACCATAACTCCTGGTTTTCGGGAGTAACTTCCTTATAGAAGACCACAGTGAAATAAGACCATTTGTGTGCGACTGTGCGTAGAGGTATTGGAGTATGAAGGACCGTTATCTTGTTATCCCTTTATCCTAAAAGGATCGGAAACGCAATCGCATATTCTATGGTGTTGGTAGTATTTAGGCAATGACAGCCATCTTGTGGGCTAGACAGCTTCCAGCAAGGTTAGAAGCATAAAAATCAATGTATTACTTTTGCCGGCGACTTCATTGCGTCCCTCGGAAACAATGCAATTTTTCTGGATTAGCCATAGAAAAATAAACGAGCCATTAATATTGTAAAGTTCATTGTTCATTAATTTATTTTTATAACGTTTAAAATAATAGTTTTTATTGTGTTAATAAGCAGGAACAAAACAAAGGTTGAAGGTTCGATTATGAAATGACAAGAGGTACATTTTTTGCATAATATACTTTTTACGTAAAGGTCGTCAGACAGGGTGACGGTTTCCTTGATGGTATAGGTGACTATTGTTTATTAACACAAGCAAGGCCATAAGTCCTGTAATAGTAGTATTAAAGATGATAGATTAGGAAGGAATAGGGAAATGGACTGTGGCATCTCTTACACACTTACAAAACACAACAGTACATAAGGGTTTTCGTGTTACGGGAACCTTATCGTGATGTATAAACTTTGTCTACCTGTGTCCTTGTCTTAGTACTCCTGACTTATCTGAGTTTTAATAGTTTTAACATAATTCATCCATACTAATTGTATAAAATAGCTGAACTCGGCCACGCTTCGCTGCGGCCCATGAGGCGGCGGAGTGCGCATGGGGCGCGCGGTACTGGACACTGCTTATATACGAGTATAATACTATTTATCATAGCGTGATGTTATATAGCCTATAGCATTCCTCGATAAATGAACTATTCAAAACAAAAAGAAACTGCAGAGCCTGGCACATATACCTAAAGTTGCCTGTCTGTGTGTATTCTATAGGATGTACTTCGGAGAGTGTGCTCGAGAGCTGCATGAGATCATATCGCCTTGCCCTTTCTTCTATCGGACATGCAGACATTTTTTTTTTTTTTATGTTAAGGTCGACAGACAGGCTGACGGTCCACTTGATGGTAGGTGGCTACCGTCGCCTATAACACAAACAACGCCTAAAGCTGCTGCAAGTGCGCTGCCGACTACAGTAGGATTGGATAAGGGATTAGGAGGGGATAAGGAAATGGGCTCTGGCATCCCTTACTCACTCACCGAAACACAACAGCATGTACATGCTGTTATTTCACGGTGGTCTTCTGTAAGGGGGTGGTCACTGCCGCCAGGCGGGCTGCCCAAATGACTGCGAAACGCAGTGTGCCCTACCACTACTTTTCAAATCCAGACCAGAGTCAATTTTGAAAATTACATTAAAATTTCCAAAGTTGACCCCGCCAGGAATCGAACCCGGAGCCCCTGAGACGTAAGGCAAGCACTCTTGCTACTCATCCAACGGGTTACCATCCTCACCTTGTCGAAATCCCTCTAATTCGGACCAAGGGCTATAAAACATCTTTTGTGATGCGCACTGCTAAGGATTGGAACTCCCTGCCGGCGTCTGTATTTCTGAGCTCATATAACCCAAATATTTTCAAGGTTCGAGTGAATAGGCATCTTCTGGGTGAGCTCGTTCCATCATCGGCCTCATCTTTCCTGCATGGATAGATGCTGGTCAAGAGCAAACCCATCTTTAATAAAAAAAAAAAATCGAACCAGTAGTTCCTGAGATTAGTAAGTTCAAACAAACAAACAAACTCTTCAGCTTTATAATATTAGTATAGATGTAAAAGTAACTTTGTCTGTCTGTTACCATTTCTCGCCTAAACCGCTGAACCGATCATGATGCAAAAAAGGACATAGGGTAGGTACCTTTCATCCAGATAAAAGAGTACTGTTCCCGAGAGATCATCTAACGCCTGGCAAAGCTATAACTGTAAAAAAGATGTTAAGCGTTACATTGCTCATATATTTAGTCAGGCGTTATGTTTTTATTTCTCAACGCGGGCGAAGTCGCCGGCGCCAGCTAGTTTTGTATATTTTATATATGTAGATAATTTCGTCAAATTATCTCACATATATTTTGAAACAAAAATTATGTGATGTCATCCTCATTGACCTCAGAAATGGTTAATTATCAATTAAGAGGACAACATGTTAAAATTTATGACTAATATGGTAATATATTTTTATATGTTATAGCGATGACTGAATTCACTAATTTTAAAGTGTTATGCTCATAGACACTTAATACTTATTGTAAATTTTATAAAATAATTTTATTTTTTTTAATAAGAAAAATCGTTTAATTCGACATACTGAACTTTTTGTGCCGTGCCGTGCCTTCTTGGCCCTAATTCTCTAACGCCACTTAGCGATTCCTTACTTCGAAACCACGTCAATTACTCAAACTGTCACGACATCTGCTAAAAACTTATTCTCTATGACATGTTGCACGAAATGAACGGGGAACGGCGCGGTTTGAACTGTCAAAAATACCACGCTTTAAAACGCCGCGGAATCGTGTGTGAATTTGTTAAATCAAGTGCATTGCATAGTGTTTTTCTGCAAATTTAATTAAAATCCACACCAACGGTAAGAAATAATTGTTTATAGATTATTATATTATATAAAACATCGTTTTACTTAACAAGATTTTAAAAAGTAAATAAACATTCAAACGGTAAACAGCTTCAGCTGGGTTAACGTCATTACGTCATAGAGCAAAGTAATATTAAAATATGAAATGGATCCTGTGCTGGCAGTCCGATTGTCAAATAAATACAATTGTGTACTGTGGTTTCTGTGAAATCGTAAGGTGCCAAGATAACTTGTCTTGGGGCATACAGAATAGAGACATTTCAATTCATTGACAAGACAAGTTAATATATTGACGTGTTTTCGCAAGAGTAAGACTTAGCGTGTAATCATAGTTGCGATACAGAATCAGGGCCCTTGTCGGATAGGTAATGTTTCAATAATGGGAGGCTGGGAATACTCGTAAGCATAATACACTTTACTCTTACTAGCAGGTTTGTGGGTGGTACATTAGCATTATAAATAAGTAGTTAAGCTTACCTTGCCGTGTTAGACGGTAAGGTAGGCGGGCTGGCGGGCGACGCCAGAAAAAAGTGTGCACATTAATTTGCGGTTTATTAGATACATTTTACTGTAGAACACTTAATTAGGAAGCTTAAAAGCGTAAAACATATATAAACTAATATTATAAATTCAAAAGTCAGTTTGTTTGATTGTGTTTTTTTTTGTAATAATATATTTGTTGTATGTTTGTTAGTTATGCTTTCACGCCTTAACTACTCGACCAAAAATCGCCTTAAATACAGAAAAGGACAAAGAGTACTTTTTATCCAGAAAAAAGTATTGTTCGCGAGGGATCGTTGAAAAATGGAAATAAATCAACGCCTCACAAAAATATATAAGCAATAATGTATTTGCTTATTGCTCGTATATTTCTGTCAGGCGTTGAGAAAAAATAAAACAGATTGATTGTGTTAAGTAAATAGCAGTTAGTTAAAAAATATGTATCCTTTGTTAGTGAAGGAATGTCAAACAAACAATTCATTAATAGTAGAATGTAGGTTTTCTCGGCCGGTATCCATATGAGTTGTGGGTTTCCGGGATGATGGCCCAGGTCTGTTGGAAATTCTTCCAAACATTTCGTCAACAACTGCGGTTGACATCCTCAGTGGTGTAGTCCGTGTTAGAAGAAAAAGTACATCACATCACTGCACTTCACTTCTGCACTTTTCGACTTCTCGAGCGAGACATCATCCCGGAAACCCACAACTCATATAAACAATTCATTACATTCTATTAAAAAGTAATTCATTGTATTTTATAGAAAAAAAAGTACTTTGAATAACTTTGAATAATACTTGGATGAGTGGTTAGGGTGCTTGCCTTAACGCTCTGTTCTAGTCTAGGGTTCCCGGGTTCGATTCCCGGCAGGGTCAACTTTGAATAATGAACTTTTCAAATTTGGCTTTGGTCTGGATTTGGAAAGTAGTGGCAGGGCATACTGCGTAAGGCAGTCATTTGGCCAGCCCGTCTGGCGGCAGCAACCACCCCCTTACAGAAGACCACCGTGAAATAACAGCACGTGTGTTGTTGTGTTTCGGTGAGTGAGTAAGGGATGCCAGAGCCCATTTCGTTATCCCCCTACTGTAATCTAATCCTTCTGTTAATCCTACTGTAGTCGGCAGCGCACTTGCAGCAGCTTTGACGTTGCTTGTGTTATAGGCGACGGTAGCCATTTACCATCAAGTGGACCGTCAGCCTGTCTGCCGATCTTAACATATAAAAAAAGTAAGTAAATAAGCGTTTACCTTTAAATTTGAGAAACTCATTTTAAATTTTAAATTTAAAAAATCAATCAGATTTTTTCCGATATATTGTCATCCACTTTCTAGTTAGATGTAGCTAATGAACTTCAAAATGTATTATTTAAAAAGTGCAAAAAGAGTTTTAAGAGAAACTTGAAAAATTGTTACTTAACCTTAACCTTTTCAACATTTTCGTGCATAAATATCTACTACTCAAATTTCATCACACATAACTCGTTAATTTTTTTTATAATCCTCTTATTGGCGATGTTTGTTTATTATACCTACTAAATTCGTGATCGAGTGATTTTCTTATTACTCTCTCGATTCGATTAGGATAAAAAAACCCCGGAAAATACATTTAATGAACCACACACAACAATGTATCAATAGAATAAGGTTTTCAATTTAAGTTTAAAAGTCGATAATTGCAAATTAATAAAAGTACAAAATCAATAGAAATCCAGCGATGAAACCTTGACACACATAAGATTTAGTTCCATTGTGTTTATGTGTATGTGGGCTCATTCATAAGAGTTTAGATGACGAATATCCTTTGTATATATGCGTTTGTAAGAAGACGTACATTTTCTTTCGTGATATTATTGATTTAAGCAAACATAACTACTGTAGAATGGTTAGTATTTCCATGATTTTTTTCAATTAATGTCTACCATTGCGCCGAGATGCATAGATGCAGAATTCATCCACATTCCGGATATGCAAGTTTATATCCTAGGGACCTAGTGGCATGGCACACTGCGCTTCGTAGTTGTTTGGGCAGCCCGTCTGGCGGCAGTAACCACCCTCTTACAGAAAACCACCGTGAAATAACAATAAACACAACAGCATACGTGCTGTTGTGTTGTGTTGAGTGTGTAAGGAATGCCACAGCATATTTCCCTATCTCAAGTCGGTAGCGTCTTTGTTTAATTTTATTTTGACATCCACCATGGAGGCTTTCTACACCTCTGTTGACCATAGAATTAATTGACCTTTAGGGTATGCATGCATATCTCTAAGTAATTTGGATTTAATTGTTATTTAATTATTATAGTGACCTCATACATCCCTTCGCAGTACTTACCTAAGTGGGTATTTGACCTGGAGACCCTACACATCTCCTAGTCAATTAAATCGCGACAATCAAGTGTGTTCTACTTTTGCTGTGCTAATAACTACTTTGAAATATATAAATTGTAACTCAAGACATGTAAAAGAGCCCCCTGCGACCTATTTGCAGAATAAATTTTTGAATTTTGAATTTGCAGCACATGTGGCGTTGCTTGTGTTATAGGCGACGGTAGCCATCTACCATCAAGTGTCTGCTGACTGCTAATCTTAACATAAAAAAAAACTTGCGGTTTTGCCAATTTTAAAACAATCTCCCTTTTGAAAGCTAGTTCTTCTTTAAGTGAGTTAACACAAATTCCTGCAGTTTAAGCAGCGTACCTGCTTTTCTTGGTTTTGCATGTGCCCATAGGAATAGGAACCGAAGCCACCTACCAATAAGTAGATCGTTGGCCTGTCCGCCACCTTTTATCTCTTCTAATCTATATCTACACATATTTTAACATAAAGTCGTGAACCGCGCCAGCACAGTATAATAAAGAGTACTAGCGTAGCGCCAGTCTGTTTCTCCGCTAACTTATGACACTGTATGACACTCAACAGATTTTTATACGGTTTTTACGAATGGATAGAGAGATAAACAAGAAAGGCTTTGTATATACATAAAAATAACTTCATTAAAAAAACTACTGATACTTACAATATACTAAAATCTATTATGAACAAAGGTTTACAATTTATCTATTATTATATATAAAAAAGACATGAGACATTTAGAGACACCACACGTGTGGAACGATTTATTGTTTTACATGTCTTGTGACTTGTGATATAAGGAAAATATGAATCGTATTTCTTCATATCACACATGTACGGTATTATTACTTAATTTGAAAAAATATTATTAATGTTTACTGTTTTTTAATCAATTAACGAATATGATTATATTCGTTAATTGATTAAAAAACAGTAAAAATTTTATGTTAATATAATGCCAATGCAAATGATTTAAGTGTCTGAAAAATGTAGTCAAATGTTTCTAAAATGGTTTATTTTATATCCGTTAGAAATATCTTTTTATAGGTACCGGCTTATTTTTATATGTAATCAAAGGAACGTGTACGATGTTTTTTTTGATATCACTATGAGTGGCATCCATCTCATTATGTTTTAAATGATTAGATATAATATAATATTTGAATACAAATCAAGGGCACGAAACTAAACATTTTTCAATTCTATCATCATCCAACAAGTGTAAGGCCGCACTTTGGACACGTTTTCTTACGAACTTCACTCCTATGCATATTCATGTTCGATTTTCTGTACCGTAATTGCGAGTTTAGTCATACCTACAAGGCGTTTAGTTACGACGTCCGAAATCAATTGAAACTTGTTTGGTTTTTAAATTCATAAACAATAAGAACCCGTTATAAATATAAATGAAAATAGAAAAGTTTATTAACTTGGTTTATCTTTTTCTAAAAATATTTCGCGCACCCATTCGGTCCTACGATAACGACATTGTCGCCGTAGTCTCCGGTTTAAAAGAGTCGCACGAGTCCGCCGTAGTCTCAGTTCGGTGGCTCTAGCATGAGTTTACGATACTACACTCGCTAGCGAGAGCGTAAAACATTTATATGGAAAATTGATAATTTGACATTGACAGTTCACGATTTCCCATACAAAAGTTTTACGTTCTCGCTAGCGAGTGTAGAATTGGTGTACTATCGTAAACTCATACTAGAGCCTCAGTTTTCAGTTTTCATACGTTTACATACGATATGAAATCGTGTCCAAAGTGCGCACGGTAATTACTTTGCAACTACATATTTTCAAACTACTATTGTATTTGTGAGGAACTATTTTGCTTCCTACTATCACACACCTACCTATTCTAATTATTTATTTTAAAACCACGATTGTGGTCACATTACATTTTATTGCCAAATCTCGATAAGACTTATGTCTTACGTATCGTGCATTCGATTTAGATTATTGAAACAATAGTGACTACTTGTGTGCAGTGGTCATAGAGGATTGTTAAGCAATTAAATGTTATGTTAATTTAATGTTAAACTTGAGTTAATTAGGTCAATTTATTAATTATCTATTTGTAGGTACGCGGTGTAATCACCCAAGAGAACGTCTTTTAAGGTCTTTTTCACTTTTAATAGTTTGACCGTAAATTATTGGTGATTAATTAGAGTAATAAATAAAACCCAGCACAACAACGCATATTATGATATATTTTGTACAGTATTTTTTGAGTGGCCACACACGCAGATATAAATATATATTTTTATTGCGTCACGGCTTATAATGAAATATACAACGTATACTACATGCAACTATACTATATGCAACGTATATACTATATGCAACGTGTCCTTAGTAATGGATTGGATGAGTGGCAAGGATGCTTGCCTAACGTCTCAGGGGCCCCGGGTTCGATTCCCGGCGGGGTCATGTTTTGAAAATTTTAATGTAATTTTCAAAATTGACTCTGGTCTGGATTTGAAAAGTAGTGGTAGGGCACACCGCGTTTCGCAGTCATTTGGGCAGCCCGCCTGGCGGCAGTGACCACCCCCTTACAGAAGACCACCGTGAAATAACAGCATATACGTGCTGTTGTGTTTCGGTGAGTGAGTAAGGGATGCCAGAGCCCATCTCCTTATCCCCTCCTAATCCCTTATCCTTAATCCTACTGTAGTCGGCAGCGCACTTGCAGCACCTGTAGCGTTGCTTGTGTTATAGGCGACGGTAGCCACCTACCATCAAGTGGACCGTGAGCCTGTCTGTCGACATAACATAAAAAAAAAAAAAAAAAAAAGTAAGACAGCGTAGTGTTGTGAAGGAAAAATATATATTTTAGTATCTTACACCGTGTGTTCCTGTAATATATATTAAGTGTAAAAAAGAAATTTTTACAGAACGATTATACAAAGTTATAAATGTTATCAAACTTATCCAGAAAAAATATAAGTAGTCTTATAAACCATTTTCGAGGTTCCTATTTTTTTATTTATCACACCAATATTTACCTAACTTTTATTTATTTAACACTATTAATCGTTGAACCCCCCTCCTAGGCTAAGCCTGTCCTGTGGGAAGTTGGAAGGCGTCTATGAAGTAGGATTTAGCACTATGCTTTCTTTTTTTTAAAAGAATATTTTTAAATAGAATAGAGCCACAAAATCTAGCGTATTAATGATTTAGGTATTATCCCGTACAAATGTTTACATATGAACATGATAAGGTATTTATTGCGTATCCTTTTTAGACTTTTAATATATGAAAAAGTATAAAATACGAAAAGTGCAAATTTTAATATAACTAAAATCTGTCGCATTTGAAGAAGACGTGTCACTTAACGGAAGTGAGGCTTGTGTTTATTGATCGTTATTCAATAGGTCATTGGACGAGAAACTCTATGACAATGGACATGCGCGTGAGTTATAAGGTAGATAGTATAAGTTATGCGGTAATAATAAGAGCGTACTGTTAAGCTTGAGAAAAAAAAAATCTCACTGAAAATGAGACGTCTGTAATATGCAACCTTTATTTTACTCGCGACTTCATACGTGCCCATTTTTCTGAGCGTTGAAAAACAATAAATTCAGAATTAATTAATTCAGAATCAGAATAATTAATTTAACTACACAATGTTAGCATTTTGCCCTAGGCGACGTCTATCCACCATTAAAGTTTTACTTATAATCTTCGACTTATAAGTGCATAGTCATGGAGATTACAATGAAGCATCCAAAAGAAGCCATTTAAAAAAAAGTTTTTTATATGAGCCGATAATTAATTAATTATCTTAATATTCATTCATTAATTGTTGCAGATGAATACGCGAAAATAAGCAAATCAGGCACCATTTATTAAAGGCTTTTTTGCATGCAATGCGAATAGTTCCTAACTAATATTAGTACCAGTTTAGTACCATTTGGTAGGTGAAAATATCAGATTTATGCTGCCTTAGTTTCAATTTGATTGTCAGTTGCATAATCAGGTTATATGGGCTCAAATATAATATGGTTAGGTTATGTTAGAGATTTGTGTTACTTTATTTTGCAATTATCATTTTAATATTGTTTAGACGACTAATCTTAAACTCTAGGTAGATTTCCATTAGATTATAATGTCTTTATAATTGCATAAAAAACACTAAACTAGACATAGAAAATAAACAAAGACATGACTTTGTTTTTTTAAAGCTTAATTCATGACGGCTCGAGCACAGAGCACTATATACTCACAAGAACTCTACACAAAACACAACATTTAAAAAACATTTTTCTGTATTTAGCAACTGTAAAATAAAACATTTTTTGTGATTTTAGTTTAATAAAAAATAAAGGATTTTTTCCGCCATTTACTTTCTCTGTAACAGGTTGGGCCCAAAAGTTGGCAATCCCCTTTGCATACACGTTCTCAGGGATACAAAAAACGACATAGGGTACCTTTCATCCAGAAGTAAGTACTGTTCCCGAGGGATTATCTAAAATGAAATAATAAAAATCAATGTCTGACTAAAATATATGAGCAATAAAGATTGTATAAATATTTTAATAGCTAAGAAATAAGGTCACGGACGAATCTTTCCTTAAATATTACATATTACTCTGTTGTTTTTAAGTTTGTAAATATTTGGAACTTTGTTAGTGAAATGTAAGTGGAACAATTGAATTTAAAATTTTTCTTAAGGAAATGTCCTAGTTATATCGCTTTCACTCACAATGGCGTCAAAAATGACTATATATTAGTTTATTTAAGTTAAAGATGATTCAGCCATACCGTCAAAAGTCTTGTACTAACTTACCTTTAGTGTGTTAAGGTTGTAACACAGTAAATTAATGACAAGAACGCCTACACTAAGGTAGTCATCTTACGCCTATTATAAACAATTGTACATCAACACTCACACCTGTTAATATTTCGCCTACGAAATTTAATGTTGCATTCTATTGTGCATTTTTAAATAAGTAGAGCGCTATGTTTGTTCCAACACACACACTAACACACATCTAATATATTATCACATATTATGTTACAAGGAAAAAGAGAAAAAAAAAAAGGTACCTATTCATTCAATTGGTTTGGACGATCATTCTACATCAGTCATACATCATCCTTGTAACTTGTCATTTTTTAATTTTAAAAAAGTATATACAGGTAATATATTTGTATATCTTAAAATTGGCTTATTTATTTTCGAGATTAAAGCTTTTACACATTTGGTTATACAGTTTATTAAATACTAAAGACAGAATTATTCCATGGTCTTTGCCAAATAATCATAGCAGAACTTGTATTGTGCTTGTTTTAACGTTTAGTCACAAGGGTCCCGGATTCGATTCCCGATAGGGTCAACTTTTGAAAATAACTTTTCAAAGTTGATTCTCGTCTGGATTTGAATAGTAGTGGCAGGGCACCCTGCAGTTGGCAGCAACCACCTCCTTACGGATTTCCTTATCACTTTCTAATCCCTTATCCTTCTATGGTCGGCAGCGCACTTGTAGGGCTTGCTTGTGATATAGGCAATAGTAGCCACCTACAATCAAGTGGACCGTCAGCCTGTCTGACGACCTTTACTTAAAAACATATATAAATATAATTAATATTTGATATGCTAGTTTGAAATTCTAGAAGGAATAAAACGTTTCAATTTGTAGAAACCATTTTTACAATTAATATAATTAATTTTGGTTTAAGAAGTAATAGACCATATTGATTTTTTATTTGAAGATTTGTGTTGCAGTTCTTTAGAACGCTTTTTTGTTGAAAGTTTGATAATATAAACTACTAACTACTTGTTTGGTCAGTGAAAATGAATAGATAAGTAGGTCACATTATATTAACAAATGAAAGTGAGATGCGAACGCATAATCGCTCATCGCAGTTTGAGGTGACAAATGAAATCTGTGAAGTATTAAAAATGTTTGTCTATTACACCATGATTTTCTTTTTTTAAACTTGCTGTCCTACGTTATACATTTCATAATTATAATTTTAGTCTATATCTACGAGTACATCTATACTTTTATGCTAATAAATAAAATTGATGTGACTGTTTGTAATGTTTGTACGGTAATTAAAACAAAAAACCGATTTTTAAATTTTTGTCTGTCTGTCTGTTTCTTTCGGTAATACTCCGAAACGGCTGCACCGATTTTGACGGGACTTTCACTGGCAGATAGCTGATGTTATGAGGAGTAACTTAGGCTACTTTTATTTTGAAAAAATAATAATATATAAGCAGTGTTCAGTATCGCGCGCGCCCCACGCGCACGCCGCAGCGAAACGTGGCCGGGTTCAGCTAGTTATAAAATAAAGTAATTGTCTGCTTCTATTTATTTCTCTACTAACTTCTCTTAAACCAATGGGGAGCCGGGAGCTATATTGACTGATAATATGATTTTTGCGATATTTGCTTTGCGTTTTAGTGAAATAGAATATAATTTACTTTGCAGGTTTCGATACTTGCCTTACCTACTTCGTATTAAAATATTGACTGCCTGTTAACAAAAGCGAACGGTTCTTTGCCAAGAAAGGAGTCGTTTCCGTTATGAACCACCGGCAGTTAGCCCGCAATAAGTATCCGATGAATGAAATATAGATATGTAAAATTAGTCGGTGTCATGTCATCTGCTACCGGAGGTTGGCTATTATCATGGCTATCTGAACCTTCAATGCGGCGGCTCGAAATAGTGATCCTATACTTCGGCCATCACGTAGATTTTTGAGCCAGACTTGCGACTGCCCTGTATTTTTCCCTGCACGGTCAAGCTGCAGTAGATCATACTTCTCGCCGCACATGATATGCCCAAAGTATTAGCTTTCTTTTTTTTTATCAATATTTCAGCCTTGTAGAGTCTCGTTCTTTACGCGATCCGTCCAGGACTAAGCTTCTTAAACGTCTGGTCACTGTATTTATAAGTATCCATGCTTCGACCCCGTAAAACAAACCAGAGGATCACAGATGAGATTTTCTTGATCATTGCAGCCACAGGTTTTTCTGACATTTTTTCAATTTGATATAAATAAAATTTGTATTGAATTTTTTTTTAATAATGAAAATAACCTTTACAATTTCTTTCAAAAAATAAGTACTACGCTTAAACTTAACTTGCTTAATTTCTCTTTAAAATAATTTGATTTGATTGATTGATTAATGTTATTTGATTTGGTAATATTGATTATGAACGCAACGCTACATTCTCCGTTTGCTTGTTTAAAATTGATGCTATATAAGTTAAATTAATTAATTGATGTTTAACAAAACAGAAATACTAAGTAAAAAAATTCTAAAACAAATTAAATTAAACACAAACAAAAGAGTAGCATTGTTACATAAGTAATTCTTTTACGTGTCAATGTATACGGTTATATAATAAACTTCCTGAGATAATCAGAGCCTTACCTATAAATAAATTTAAAAGTCTAATCAAAACTAAACTTTGTTCGAAAGGTTATAATAAAACACGTGATAAACACGTGATACTTGTCATGATTTCTTTGTCTCTGAGACGATAACGAACTTCGATATCGCATCGCTACGGAGCGAATGCTACTTTGTCTAAGGCCCCTGATTACTTAAGCTATAATTAAGCCTGAATTTAAACAATTCTGAACTCATACTATGTTCATTATTATATATACTGTGATTTGTGTAAAGCAATTGTAATTGTTATATTATTTTAAAGATGACAAAAATAATGGTATCCTGAGTTTCTTTCGGGGTTTCTTCTCAGGATCGTCATCGTCTTGACTATTTGTTCCGAGACCCTTCTTTTGTGATTTTGTATCCTATTTTTGAGAATTAAACTATTTGATTTGATATGATAATGTTGTTAATCTACACAACGTGTTTCATTACAATGTTTTTTTTTTGATTAAATGGGTTTTGATTTTGATTAAATGGATTTTGATTAAATGAATTATTAAAAAAATAAACAAATTGGTAATGTAAAAATAAGCATATTACCATTTCATATTTCATGTATACTATTGCGTGTTTTTTTATGTAAAGTTTCGCAGGAAAGATCACAGTCCGTTCGATGTTAGTTCTACAGTCGCCTATTAACAAAAGCAACGCCATAGGAATTGCAAATGTGCCGCTGAAGTTGATCGAAAAAGTGAGGGATAAGGATAGGAGAATGGAGGAGGTCTGTGAGGAGATGGTTACTATCTATCCCCAGACGGGATGCCCGCTTCGCGACCGCGGAATGCAGTGTGCCATACCACTATTTGATTTTAAACCAAATTTAGACTAAAGAACATCATTTAGACCATAGTAATAATCAAGCCAAGGTCTTAAAGATTCTAACAACGAACTCAACCAAATACAGCACATTTATGTATATTAAGCAAAATATTTTGACATTAACTCTTTAGATTATACCAGATTCACAGATTCTTTGAATACCAAGAAGCCCAGGGGCTCCTTGAATAGGCAAGGATATTTTTATAAATAGCAACATTCATCAATTTATGAATCTAGTGGCCCTCCTCTAACTGACCCTCCCGGTTATTTTTACAGTAACACAAAATGCCTAATTATGACAGAGACTGGAATAAGAAAAGAAAAATTAGCTAGGCATTCCTCACTCTGCCTTATCGGATCGCTTTCTTCTTTAAAAGAATGCTTTCAAAATGATTTTCATTGTTGAATGTTACGTACGAGCATAATGAATAGGTATTTGTGTAATTAGTTGCCAATCATAAAGAAAGCGTGCATGGCAACGGTCAACTGATTGTCGAAAGTGCGGTTTCGATTCTGTAATGAACTTCTAATCATTTAAATGTGATTTTTTTGCGCATTTGAAATTAATATTCCACCTCTGGCGCCCATTTCTTTTAAAAAAAAGCAGGATTAGCTTGATAATTTAATTACACAGAACCTATGATTTCTCTAATAATGTTTGTTACTATGGTCCGAAGAAAATGCATGTATAAGACTATTTGCATTTGATTATATTTAATTGATTTTCTATTAAAACTTTTTTTTTAAATATATAACAAATAAAATTAAAAAAATATTATCTTAAAATATTTGCATTGAGTGTCTCTATTCACTTCCTTTCACAATAGCAAAGTAGTAATAATTTTTACACCCCCCGCCCATTCAGATAAATATAATATGTATAATCTATATAAAATTATCTTAAGAAGAGAAGAAAACCTTACAGAACTTATTTACGCTATGGAAGATATTAAGTGGGACATTCTGGGGCTGTGCGAAGTGAGGAGAGAGAATGAAAGAATTGAAGAATACACGAATTTTATTCTCCACCACAGTGCAGGATACCGCGGAAGAAATGGTGTTGGCTTTATGGTCAAAAGATATCTTAAAGACAAAATAATAAGTTTCCAGTCACTCTCTGACAGAGTTGCATGCTTAGATATTCAACTGGAAGGGAAAAGATGGTCATTGATTCAAGTCTATGCTCCAACCGAAGCTCACAATGAAGCGGATATAGAATTATTTTATCAACTAATTGAGACTGCCTTGGATAATACTAACAACCCTCTTACAATAATTATGGGCGATTTTAATGCTCAAGTAGGAGGCCGCCAGGGCATAGAAGCACCCTTTGGTAAATATAGCTACGGAAAGAGAAGTACCAATGGGCAAAGATTGGTAGACTTTGCAATAGAAAGAAACTTCAGGATTGTTAATAGCATGTACAAAATAAAACCAAACAAAAAATGGACATGGCGATCACCTAACGGAAAATTCTTTAATGAAATTGATTACTTTCTTGAGAGCCGGTCTGAAATGTTATTAGACTTTGATATAATTAATAATTTAAATTTTAATACTGATCACAGGATGATAAGGTGCAAAATAAAATTATTTAACAAAAGGAATAGAGCTTTTACGAAGACTTCGAAATTTATGATGAAAACGGTAACAGAGTTATTAGATGAAGATAAAATATTGCTACAAAAGAAATTTTTAGAATCTGTAAATAAAACATTAAGGATGCAATCACAATACGACAACTTTGAAAAGGAATTGAAATTATGTATGAAGAGAATTACCAACAAACCGTTACAAAATAAAGTCCATCTAAGTACTTATACCAAGGAACTTCTACAGGAGAGGAAGGAAATGTATAAATTGAAAAGAACAAGGGAAGTAAAACTGAAACTTGCCAAAATTAGCAAAACAATAAACAAAAACTTAAGTAATGATAGGAAGACACATAGAAATAAGACCTTCGAAAAATTTATTGAGAAATCTGGTGCTATAAAAAAGGCCCTCAATGTACTCAGGGAAAAGAAGGAATGGACGAGCAACCTAAGAAATAGCATGGGTAATGAAATGACCAACCGCATCGACATAATTGAAGAAGCCACTAATTTCTATAGAGGCCTGTATGCCTCAAAACAGGCCTCAGATATTCTCCAACCAGACAGGATAAATGTGCACAGCGTCGATACTGGCGATCCAATGGAGCCTTGTCTTGACATTCTCAAGTCTGAAATCAATTCGGCCATAATGTCGCAAAAGAACGAAAAAACTCCAGGAGAAGATGGTATTACCAATGAGGTCTTGAAATCTTTTGTGGATGTTTTATTACCCGCCTTACAAGTCCTTTTCAATAATATCCTAAGATCTCGTCAGACACCTAAACAGTGGTCCAAAACGGTCATAACACTATTACATAAAAAAGGTGACAAGAAAAACTTGAATAATTATAGACCAATAAGCCTTATGTCCAATCTATATAAGGTTTTTGCAAAGATAGTGCTGAAGAGGTTAACACCAGTCATTGATGAGAACCAATCTCGAGAGCAAGCAGGTTTCCGCAGCGGTTTTTCCACTATCGACCACATTCATGTGTTGGGTCAAATTTTGGAAAAGTATAGAGAATATGGAAAGAATTTATACATTTGCTTCATTGATTTTGCTAAGGCCTTCGATTCGGTTGAGCACGGCGCCATCTGGAAATCTCTAAAAGAGCAGGGTGTTGAAGACCTGTATGTCAGTCTATTGCGAGATATATACTCAAAGGCTTCAGCGAGCATCCGGCTTGAGAAGGATGGACCAAAATTTCCTATCCAAAAAGGTGTTCGACAAGGAGACCCACTATCACCAAAACTATTTTTATCGGTCTTAGAAACTGTCTTCCGAAACTTAAAATGGGATAACGAGGGTCTCAAAATTAATGGAGAAAGTTTAAGTCATCTGAGATTTGCAGATGATATTGTAGTTTTCGCGGAAAATCCACGTGCATTACAAAGAATGCTAAATGAATTGGTCAGGGAGAGCAAAAAGATTGGCCTTCTTATTAATCACACTAAAACAAAAGTAATGGCAAGCAATGGAGAGGCAAAAATCGTATTGAATGGTAATACAATAGAATGCGTCAAGGAATATGTATACTTGGGGCAATCAGTAACTTTTGACAACTTGACAGAAAAAGAAGTACAAAGACGAATTTCCTTAGCTTGGGGCAAGTATTGGAGCTTAAAAGAAATTTTTAAAAACAGGCATATTGACCAGAAAATTAAAAGCAAACTATATGATGTTGCCATTCTCCCTTGCCTAACATACGGCTGCCAGACTTGGGCGCTGAATTACACGGAAGAACAAAAACTTGCGGTCTGTCAACGCAAAATGGAGCGTAGTATGCTAAGCCTAAGACTATCTGATAGGGTTAATAAAGAAGTCATTAGAAAAAAATCAAATGTACGAGACATTCTAAAAACTATTAAACTGTTGAAATGGAGATGGGCAGGACATCTTTGTCGATTGGAGAACGATAGATGGACCAAAATTACAACGGAATGGATACCTCGAGAAGAAAGAAGAAGAAGAGGAAGACCTAAAAGAAGGTGGGCAGATGTTTTCGTATCAAAATATGGACAAAAATGGATGAGGAAGGCAAGAGACAGGAAATTATGGAAGAAATGGGGGGAGGCCTACGCCGATGAGGCGACTACATTGAATGGAACTAATAAACATAATAAAAATAATTAGATAACAAAAATTTGTAAACTAGACGATTTTAATTTGCATAATTAGAAAAGAAATGACTTTATCTTATTTTATCCAAATGTATTATAATGTAGAATAAATGGCTTATTATTATTATTATTATTATTATTATATAAAATTATCTATAAATATTTTAATTTATACATATTTTGCATATTATTGTAATTGTTTTTTTATAACATTTAAGTAACAAATAATAAATGTACAATTTATTCGTTGTGTAACCTTGTCACTCTATGTTTGGGCATATCGATTTCTCCCATAAAGAAGGCTGCAATGACTTCGCAAAGAATATAACAATTATGTGGGTGTTTTAGACAGCGCGGCTTATGTGACGAGGTCTTACCTTTGTTTGGTTTTGTTTAACAATTTGTTTGCGAATCTACACTAATATAATAAGAGCTAATTTTGTAAGTTTGTTTAACGCGAAAGGCAATCTTCACTGCAATTTTTTGAAAAATTCTTTCACTATTTGAAAGGTACATTATTTCATATGGACAAATGCTACATGTTATATATACTGACTCTCCCAATTATACCGGACGAGGTCAGGACGAGTCTAATGTATTGACATGATCGTTGTTACCTGATGAATACACAAATATTCATTTCAAGTTTTTATGAATTTATTTTACTAGGTGCAGCTTGATATTTAATTTTTTATTTTATGTAAAGGTCGTCAGGCAGGCTGACGGTCCACTTGCTGGAAGTTCCGCAGGTGTTGCAATAAGGATAGGGAAATTGGCTCTGGCATCTTACTCACCGAAACACAACAGCACATATTATTTCGCGCTGGTCTTCTGTAAGGGGTTTACTGCCTCCACACGGGTTTCCTAATTTATGACTGCGAAACGTATTGTGCACATAATATATATGTCTTTAGAAATAAACTTATTTCACTAAACATCTACATTTATATTTATAAAAGAAAGTCGTGTTAGTTACATCATTTAAGAGTATAACTCGAGAATGGCTGGACGGATTTTATGATCTTTGATTTGTTGAATTTGTTTCCGCCCCGAATAGCAGAATAAAAACATCTAAAATATTCAGGAAAAAGAAAAAGGAAATTGTGAATAAAATTCATTTTCTCAGATATTTGTTGATATGTCGAGAACGGTTATTTATGTTGATATGTCGAGAACGGATTGACAGAATTTTGTTCGTCTCTGTCTCGAGAAGTTTCCTCTCGTATTTGAAAGTTTTATTGTAATGTTAAGGTTGTCAGACAGGCTGACTGTCTATGACACAAGAATTCCACAGCAGCTCCTAATGCGCTGCGGATCATAGCAGGATTAAAGGATAAAGTGATTAGGAAAGGGATAAGGCAATGGGTACTGACATCCTTTATTCACTCACCGAAACACAACAGCACACGTGCTGTTATTTCATGAAAGGGGTGATTACTGCCGCCAGACGGCTGCCCAAATGACTGCGAATCGCAGTGTGGCCTTTTTTGCGTGGGAAAATCTGGAAACACACCCCCCGATCTCCCCATGGTGATTGTAATCTCGTATGTGATCAAGTACGTGAGATTTCTCTAAAAAAGCATGGTGTTTCCTCGCGCCGTCTATGGGTCAGGGATCGCTGAGACACGCAACGTTAAATCTTTATCAAACTGTCACTACTTAGAGTAAGTAAATCACAAAAAAAGTATACAACGCCATGTCTGATACATAACAGATACAATAACAATTATACACGAATTATTTCGATTAGCTTCAATAGAGAATTACATTCATTTAAATGTAATTAAAATATATTATATTTTGATTTTTGTATATAGTCATTTTGACTATTCATTTATTAAGGAAATTCAGCTAATAAGTGATATAACATTTATTGTTTCTGAGGCAGTCTTCGTCGCCGGGTCAGCTAGTTAAGTTATAAATATTAATGAAGACAACAGTGACCGCATTTATACAAGCGAGGAGGATCTATCTGGTTTTAAAGTAATTACCAAAAACTGCAAATGTTATTTCAATTTAAGCCTGGGTTTTATGATAATTTAGATTTAAAGTTACATTGATAAGGAAACTTGTCAGTTCTGTGTCTAATAGTGTCGATTTAGGGGCACTACACACTTACCTGTGCCTAAGTGGACATTGCAAATAAATTTTAACAACTTTCAATAAAATTAACAAACTTTCATTTCTTATGTTAATATTATCTAGTGCTGCTTAAATTTAACTTTTCAAGGAATCAATTTGTTTTTAAATTTTTATTTAATGGAAATATCAATAGCGAAATTAACTAAGTCACACAAACAAATTATACAAACAATTTACATTTACTTGCCAATTAGAGGTAAAATGTATGTTAGTTAATAAATATGTTGTAAAATATGTAGTAAAAGGAATTTGAAATTTCACCATTCAAGTAATATTTTTATTACTTATAATAGAGGTCATATAACCAATAGTTTTATGTCTCATATTACCTATATGCATCTTAATTAAACTAAAATATCGATATTTCTTTTAAAAATACTAGAGTTATATCAATGTCCCCACATTTTAGTAAAACGTGACAAACGACTAAAATATAAACATGGCAGTAGGTATGTACTTATGCAATATGTAATTTAATTGTGATTCCTAATAATCTTGTGATTAGGTTATTAAAATTAAAATTCAGTAACTAATCACATTACGTATCTTCCAACTTAAGTTAAGTTTAAAAACTTTAAGCTTAACTTTTTATGGAAATATACTAGCTATTGCCCACGACTTCGGCCGTGGGCAATAGCTATTCTTCGAAATTAAAATTTTTATTCTGTCTTCTTGTTCAAAGATTTTTACAAGGCGTTGAATTTTTTATTGATGATGATCTCTCGAAAACAAAAGCATTTTCTGAATAAAAGGTACCTTATGTCCCAATTCTATATTCCTGACAACGTGTATGCAAAACTCATGACGATCGGTGAAGTGGTTAAGGCGTAAAAATGTAACGATAAACAGACAAACAAACTCTCTTTCGCATTAATTATATTAGTTAGGAAGTTTATAAAAAGGGTAAGTATTAGTGAATTCACTATTTATGGGATCTTTCTTTGCTTCTAATAATAGGTAATTGATAATGTATGTGGTTAGTGAGTTTGTAGTCGGTAAGTATGCGGACTTCTTTAGGTGAGTGTAGGCGCGCGAGTATAGCGTTCAAAATTGCGGTACACACGTTGCCGTAAGCACGCGTCACTCTGCGCATCATCGTAATATATGTACCTACATATTTCGTTAATAATCTATCTTCGAATTCGACTTCGCGTTTTTCTGAATATCCGCGCTGTGACTCTTCGATACCCGAAATTTCGACAGTGTTTTTTTAAAATTACTTTTAAAAATATTTTTGTGCAATAAAAGTGTTATTACTTTTGTGTGCTAGTGTTGTGTTTCTTTCTATTTTTTCGAATACATTTTTTGAGGAATACTTTTTTTTTCAGTAAGTGTCTTTATTTACTTTTTTTTTCATAAGTTAATATTAAACCATACTATTCAAAGAAATAAGTTTGTTTTTTGTATGGGAATGTGTCAATCTACAGACACCAAAGTATCGAGTGTGTTGGGAGCCTATTAGATGGGATGTCGCCTATAGAAAATTATGCTACACTAGGTGGAAAGAATAAGGCTTAAGGAGTATTGTTATCCCATACTCACACAGAGAAACACACAAAGTCTTCTGTAAGGGGTTGGTCTCTCCCATCGAACAGGCTGCCCAGTAAAAGTGTAGTGGAATGTGATGTGTATGTCCTGTCATTATGAAAAATAATATAAAAAGATATTTGATTACTATGAAATTTATTAGTGAAGAGCTTTCGCATATCTTCATAAATCAAGTGGACCGTCAGACTGTCCACTTGATGGTAGGTGGCTATCGACGCCTATAACACAAGCAACGCCACAGGTGTTGCAAGTGCGCTGCCGATGGTAGTACAATTAAGGATAAGGGATTGGATAGGAAAATAGGCTCTGGCATCCCTTACTCACTCACCGAAACACAACAGCACATGTACTGTTATTTCATGGTGGTCTTCTGTAAGGGGGTGGTTACTGCCGCCAGACGGGCCGCCTTCACGCAGTGAATATGTGAACAAAATAACAGACTTCTATTATTTGCTTACAAAACAATCAATTTCATAGTTAATGACCAGATTAATTTTTTTTGTCTTTGATTGCACAATTCCTTCATTATATTAAATGGCATGAATAAAAAAACAGTATATTGTAATAAAAATCGTGGCTTAGGTCATGCTACATCAATTATGCAAAATTTATAGCGAATTTAAAGCTTTTGTTAAAAATATAAATAATTCAATTTGCATATTTTTTTAAATAGTCGAAATCGTGCTCTGTCATTATTAAAATGCTCGTGCATCTTTAAAGTTTAAATGACTCTTTTATTTAAAAATATAAAGTTGAAATGACTCATCATTCTCATTTATGATGCATTGTTAATATAAATCTATGTATATAGAATAAAGAAGTTGCATCTACATTCTCTTTTCCAGTTTATCCCAGAATAGACACCCCCTATCCCTATATCCTACTAATATTATAAACATGAAAGTTTGTGAAGATGTATGGATGTTCGGATGGATGATTGTTACTCTTTCACGCAAAAACCGCCATCTCCACATTGTTTGTTCTATATCCTTAATCCTATCAGGGTAAGTACCTCCCCCGGATGTTTGTATTTATAGGCGATGGTGGCCACATAGTATAAAGTGGGCTCCGGTAGCCTGTCTTCAAACCTTTTAACTTTTAAATTCCGTACTGATAAAATAGTTGTATTTTGATTGTTAAAATGAAATTAAAATAGTATTAAACGTGTATTTAATGTTTTTTCTACATATAAGCAATCTCCAATAGTGTAATCTTTATAAGTATACATATAAGTATACAAGCAAACGAGTGGGTAAGTTAGACGTTAAACTTAACCTTAACAATAAACAATAACTAAACATCATTAACTTTATGTTTACGTAACGCACATTGGTTACTGGATTTGATTTCAATAATGTAATCACAAGATATAAAATACGAATCACTGTTGAAAATTATATAAAAATGGTTTTTTTTTTTAGTTTTTTAGTTTTACTAATGTATCTCCACTTAGTATTTTATCGCCATAGAATGCTATTATTTATACCCACCTATACTTAACCCTAAATGTTTTTATCTTATTGAACCGCATTTCAGTTAATAAAACTTTAGTCTGATAACACTGAGTCTATTTTATATGATAAAGGTCTGTAGACAAGTTTATGTATATCAAAAAGAAATTCATTGTATGAGGAATGTAAAGAGTGCGATTAGGGGACTATAGCATACACGACAGTCATATGTATACCAGAAACCATGTAAAAATACTTTATTTTATTTAAAAAAAAAAACGTGAAGTACTTTGAACGTAACTACGTGAAAAAAACGTATTTTTATCTAAATTAAATTTAACAGTAGCTAGTAATAATTTGCAAAATAAATTAATTAGAAAAAAGAATTAAATCTCTAAAACTAACCCAGATTAATAGTATTAAATGACATTGTTAAATTATATTAAATTACAAAAAAAATTCTTTACATATATATAAAAAAATTCAAATATGGTTTCAATAAAAATATACAATATGTATACTAAAACAAAAACTATAGGTACCTTAGGAATAACTATTAGAACTAAAAAAATTAAAAGAAATGTGTAATATAAGGAAAAGTCTGTCAAAATAATTAATTTTATCAGACGTAAGGTAAGGTCAGAGCGCAGTAGTTACAATTTAGTAGAAAGATTAGGTGCTTTAATTTTTCCTTACATAGGTTGTTAGTGATATACTTATCACAAATGGAAAAGAAAAAAAAACATTAATTAATATTATTATGAATGCATATAGTTGGAGAGATTAGTTGGTCTTTACATACAAACTCACAAAATAAACTTATTAAGTATAGATTTAATGGTATGTAATTTACGCGTTAAGTATCATAAAGAAGGCATAAATAGAAAAATAACGTTTTTCTTTTCATTATAAAATCTTACGAATTTGTTTCCGTTAGCATTAAAGTTAAAGCATTATTACTTCACACATAAAACACAAATGCACGGATGCAATTTTCCGGGCAATTATTCCAGTTTTTTTTTTTTTTTTTTTCATAAGAACCTTCCTCGGACTTTAAAACATCTTGCTAAGCCGGGCTGAATTGCTAGTATTAAAGTTTCGATGTAGATTACAAATAAACCATGTAAAAGCATTTAAATTCAAACCTACTCGATACTTCTTATTATGTTTAATATCAATTTTAACACGTAAACGCCCACTATGAATTAATGGCGTATTATTAAAAGAGTATCTTTTATTTTATGAACTACTAGCTGAGCCCGCAACTTCGTATAGCGTGTAACTTTTTGTTTGTAAACCGATTGGAATAAAACAAACACTAAATGTTACGGGAACCTTGCTACAATAAATCAGTGAAAATCGCATTCAAATCGGTTAAGCCGTTTCTGAGATTAGTGTGCAGAAACGCACAGACAAATGGAAAAAAATTCTAAAAACTGTTTTTTGACCTCGGTGACATAAGTACAACGTGTACAAATTGTTTTTTGAAAAATATTTTATCTACAGACACGGCTCGTTTACGATTTTATTGTATTTATAGATGAGTTCGTTGAAATTTTGCTTCACAATAAGATGAAAGTCAATCAACATTACCGTCTCATGTATTACGAAAAGTGTTATATAACGTTTATAGCAACGGTCCAATTATAAAACATGTCTGCTGCTAAAATTAATAATATGCGTTACCATTAAGTAATAGCGCATCAAGTGCAAATAAAACGT
Organism: Bembecia ichneumoniformis; assembly: GCA_910589475.2. NCBI lineage: Eukaryota > Metazoa > Arthropoda > Insecta > Lepidoptera > Sesiidae > Bembecia > Bembecia ichneumoniformis. The sequence goes on from OU342520.1 coordinate 4,281,197, forward strand.
TTGAACTTATTAAGAAATGTCATATTGGGTAATATTTTTTACCTAAGACAGTGTTGCTTGTGCTTGTTTAACTATACCAACTACCTTGTATACTGCATAAAGGGTCTTCCTTGGGAATGAACTATTCAAAGTTGCCTCTGGTATAGGTGTTTTAGTAGTAGTGGGTTCGCAGTTAAAAATTGGATTACCCGTTTAGCGGCACTAAAAACTTACAGAAGACCACCGTGAAATAACAGCATGTGTGCTGCTGTATTTCGGCGAGTGAGTAAATGATGCCGAGCAAATTTTCTGAAGGCTTCTGTATCTAATTGTTGTTTTTTTTTCTTTTTGAATATCTGGTCCCTGGAAGAATATCACTGTTGTGGTCTGCACCACAACTGTATAGGTACTGAGCCAGGGTTCCTTTTCCTCTCGTTATTTGTTTATATATTTGTTTGTCTGTAATTATTATTTTGTTGATTGTTGTATTGTTGTATATTGTTTGTATTGTTCACATATTGTATTAGAGGAATAAAAGATGGTTTCTTTCTTTCTTTCTAATTTGCTTATAAATTAGAGAATAGGGAACAATTAATTAACAGATTTGATTTTATGGCATAGTGCAACGAAATAAAAAATAAAATAAAATATCATATAATTGCAGTTTTAGAGATTTTTTTTTAATATTCTTTACTCTTACGTCATACATGTATTGTTTGATAGGCCACGGTAGCAGACATACGGCACGCCTTCGGCAAACAAGGTTTTAGATATTTGAAGGACAGCTTGATGTCCAGTAGGTGGTTGCGAAATAAAGTAAATATTCAACTTGCAAATATATTTTTGCCACTAAACCATTTGACCTGTAGGTTTACAGATGGCAATGACTTACTCGTTTTGTTAAATAATTAAATAAACACATCCAATGGAGATAAAAAGTGTCACAAAAGGTGTAAACGATACATGAGAAAACATCAAACAATCGTTTGTTGTTAAACAACTTAGTATAAAGAGAATTGGTTGGCTAAGAAAGTCATAACTTTTACATTATTAGAGAAAGTTTTTGTGTCCTTTAAAAATATACTATGAATAGATAAATAGTTTCTTATATGGTAAATTAACTTCGTTATTTCAAGCTAGCTGTGTGCTCGCGGTTATTTCTCTTTTCTTTCTTTGCGATTTTCGTCGGTATGAATTGAATGAATCCGGCCCCGTCCGGTGTAATATAAATCCACCTTAACATGAAATTATGACTATCAAATGCATAAATCACTGCCCTTAGTGGTTAGAGTATATGTGACAAGTATACTCTAACTAAACCCATGGGCTCCGGTACAACTCCACGAGGAGTGTGCTGTTGATATGTAAGCCTGGGATAAAAAATATAAATCAGTACCATCGGCATCACTGAAAAGCTCCTCACTTGTTAAGGTGAGTCATTTCAAGTATCTGGGCTACTGGGTCACAGAGGATTTGTCGGATGATATGGACATTGGACATAGCGAGGGAACGTAAAGTATTGGCGTGGCGGGGAGATGTAAGTGGGCAGGTTTTCGTGTTGTTCTAAGGAAGTTAAAATCCCATTATTTAAGACATATTATCAGTCTTTTTATAAATGTAACCTGAAATATATGAAATATATTCTATCTTTTCTTAAAGGTGAAATATTAAATTATATTCATTGAAACCACAAAAGTATGATTTTTTTTTCTTATGAACCCTGCCAGTCCTAAAACTAAAATTTTACATAATATGTTGTAATATTCACAATTTACTCACTAGTACACAAGCACCATTTAGTAATTACGAAGAAATGAATTTGTCCTTTCGTCGTCACTACTGACGAATTATACCTACACCTATATTTTGAAAAATTTCGTAAATATATAAAAATATTTATTCCATGGATATAATACACTACTGCCAATGTATTTTCCAATCTTTGAAGCATTTCGAGTAGGTACGCATAATTTTGGTATGCCCTCGTCTCTTCTCTTTATTCGTAATCGGTTACAGGTTATAATTTACAGGATAAATTGATGATTAAGCCTCTCCCAATGAAACATTTTTTAATAATTTTATATTAATTATAAACACGTGTAGCAACCTAAGACAAAAACCACCTTCACAATACGATTTTTATATCAGAAATTCAAATTACTAGGTACGTAACCTATTTTTAAATCAGTATAGCTCGCATTTGCAGTCAGTAATCCTGTAGGTATATCATTATAATTTTCGCTATCTCAATATAATAATTAAGTTACCTTAGTAGGGATAGGTGGAACGAGCGAGATTTTTAAGCTTTAATTAGCCGTGAAGGATACCTAAAAATTTCTGTGGATAATTGTACGACATTATTATAAAATACAACTACCTATTTTGTGATTTACTTTGTATTTGAGTCATAAAGAGGAGTTTAGAAATACATAATCTTAAATCCACGAATCTTATCAATAAATATTAGCGTCGTTCGTTCAGGAGCCAGTTGAGTGCAAATTGCAGATGGGTTGTTACGTAAGCTGTACAGTCGAAAGTGGTCACCGGGACGCAAAAACTTGTGGATGATGCACTGCCTCTGGGCCGTCTGCAAAACAATGTGTAGGTTCGATGATATGGTATCTTAACACATAAATTTACGTTTGAACATACGCTCATAACAACTTACATTTTTTTAAATTAATGTAAAAACCTTAAATTTATTTTGCACTCTCAGTGTGTCAAATTTATGGGTGTTTTTTTTTATAAGTATATAAAATTCGTTTATATACTTAAAACTTACTTATAACACCTTCATGTAAAGGTTGTCAGGGTGACGGTTCACTTGATGGAAGATGCATTACTGCCGTCGCCAATAATACAAGCTGCAAATTATACAGCTACAGGTCCTGCAAGTGCGACCTTAGTAAGATTAAAAATCAGAGCGCTAAGACCAGGGGTCTAAGGCCCCTGGTGTCAGAGTGCTAAGGCAAGTACCTTAATGACTCTACTAATGGGCTCGTCAAACTACTTGAACTTCGTAACTACTTCTATATTAACTTTTGTTCCTAAAGAGATCGACCATTTTCCATAAATATTGTTGGGCTGAAAATCCGAACTTCTGAATATAATAAGAATAATCATTTATTATTGATAAAAAATACATATTAACAGCTATAAAACTAATAGATAATTGTACAAAATAAATCTATACCTACATATAATAAAATCCTAAACGAGCCGTGTCTGTTCATTAAATATTAAAAAAAAAAACAAATTGAACACGTTGTAGATATGTTACCCAGGTCTAAAAAGTAGGTTTTTGATTTTTGTCTGTCTGTATGTCTGTGCGTTTGTGGAAGCTAATCTCAAAAACGGCTTAACCGATTTGAATGCGGTTTTCACTACAGCTACAGAAAAATATTAGCTCTTGTTTACATAGACTTGGTTTTGATAATTAATTGCGCAATTAACTTTTTTCCTTTGCTTATCCAATTATCAAATTAGTTTTTATAATTTTATTTTTTATTAAAAAATACAAAACCTACCTATGTCACATAATTAATTTTGTCGCTGCCATGATAGGAACGCGCTAAAGGACAATTAGAAGATTACGCTATCTACATATATATTTAATTATTTTTTAATAAAAAAAGTAAGGTTGTAAAGGATAAGGTCTGAAAATGGTCAGTTGGAAAAATGTTCTAAGGTTTCCGAAATCGTATCGGAATCCGATCCGTAACTGTTCATTTGTTAAAGTTTGCTTGAGAAAGTTATAGATGAAATGATTTACATATTCAATCGAGTGAAAATTGCAATTGTTCTGTTGGTTAATGCTTTATTTGTCGTCTGTACACGCGGCCAGTACATACATGCCGACGATGCTCAACCCACCTACCTACCAACGCGTAACGTTCACTTCATTTCGCATGATCGTCGCGATTTATTTGTCATACGTAAATACATATGAGCGACGCAGTTATTCTCGTGTAAAGGCTCATGGTGTCGAAAGCGATAATATTTATGAACCTACTTACAGTGGCTTTGTGACTTTGTGGTAGTTATTCTTATGACGGTTTCTATGATGTCTTGTCTATGTTCTATGATGTCTTTGAGCCCGTTGGATGAATGGTTAGGGTGGAAAGTAGTGGCAGGGTACACTGCGATTCGCAGTCATTTGGGCGGCCCGTCTGACGGTAGTAATCACCACTTCTACAGAAAACCATCGTTAAATAACAGCACGGGTACTGTTGTGTTTCCGTGAGTGAGTAAGGGATGCCAGAACCCAATTACCTATCCCTTCCCAATTCCTTATCTTTAATCCTACTGTAGTCGGCAACGCAAATGCAGCACCTGCGGCGTTGCTTGTGTTATAGGCGACGGTAGGCACCTACCATCAAGTGGACCGTCAGCCTGTCTGCCTATTTAACCAAAAAAAAAACATACAGGTCCTCAGATAAGCTTTTACTTATCCATTTATTCACTTATCTTCACTGAAAGAATACATAGGATTCTTTTTTTTGTCAATATTGGCATTTATTACTTGTAAGAGTTTTTAGCTATACTGATATATAAAAAAATAATATTTGTTTATTATAATTAATAATAATTTAATAATGAATAATAATAATAATAATAAATCTCCCCGAATCTTCAAAAGTTTTATGAAATTTTGCATACACGTTGTCAGGGGTACAGAAAACAGTTACTTTCACATTTATAATATTAGTATGGATATACGAGCAATACAGATTGAATAAAAGTTTCAATGCCAAAGAAAAAGGGGCGCGGCCGAAATCGCGGGCAAAAGTAATAATAATATCCCAAAATGAAGTGTCTTTTCTTTTAATTTTGTATCAGAAGGATACAAAAGCTAAAGCGAAAGTTCTTTTATAAATTAATTAAATTAATTAGTTATTGTACTTTTAAAAGTAGTTACTTTAGTAGTGGCAGGGCACACTGCGTTTAGCAATCATTTGGGCAGCTCGTCTGGCGGCAGTAACCACCCCCTTACAGAAGACCACCGTGAAATAACAGCACGTGTGCTGTTGTGTTTCGGTGAGTGAGTGAGGGATGCCAGGGCCCATTTCCCTATCCACTCCTAATCCCCTATCTTTAATCCTACTGCAGTTGGCAGCGCACTTGCAGCAGCTTTGGCGTTGCTTGTGTTATAGGCGATGGTAGCGACCTACCATCAAGTGGACCGTCAGCCTGTCTGCCGACCTGACATAAAAAATAATAATAAAAAAAAGTTTATTTATTGCAATTATAACTTAGAGTACACAACAATTAATACGGAAGGTAATCTAGGTGCAATCATATCTCTTGCAATACACTAACATAATGTTAATGCAACAGTTTTAATACGAGTAATGCTAGGAAGATGTAATCACGTAACATCCTTTCCACAATTGAAAAAATTCAACCATTTCCTACGAAACAGTGTCGTAAATAAGACCAATTTAATGTAACCTCTTTCCCCAATAAATTTGTTAAGAGTGAAGGATCTTCAATAGTGGTTACATTTTCTTTTAAATCTAATTTACATTGACCCACAGATTTGTTATTTATTACGCAAGTTTGGGGTCTCGAATAAATGGTCAACTTTACATTAATTCATATCAAGAGCGAAGAACACACAATGAAGTAAATTTAAATTACTACGTTACAAAAATTTTTTGCTTCGCATTAAAATAATATAGGAAAAATAAATGTATTAATTATTTTCTTGGATGTTTGTTACACACGTTCACGCTAAAACTACCAAACGACTATCTATGAAAATTTTCAGAAATATAATTTGTACATCAGAATAACACGTGAGCTGTAATTTTAAATATACGTAGACCGAGTCACGGGCTTTTGCAAGATAGTCTCAAATAAAATCGAAAATCATCCCAAGGTCGAAATGACCAATGAATTTTGCAAAATGTTTTGTCACAATCCTCGGCTTTAATGACTCACGCGGGACCAGTCCAACACTTTCGATTGCAAAATCATTGTTACTCACTCCTGTCTTTAAATTTCACTAAATGCAAACGCGATTTTGCATAGTTTTGTGTAATAACTGCTTCTTACTAATAGACTTACTTACTTTGCACCACCTTTTTTAGCAATGATCCTTCATTATTTTAATGATAAATACTGACTGATAATATGATACTTACTGTTTTATTTACCTACAAGCTTTAGCTTGTTTGCTTTATAAATAACTTATATTCTATTATTTAATTTAGAACTAACTATACGCATTTATATGCTTTCGGAGATTCGCTCTGTCTCACTAATCTCAGAAACATGATTTTTATATAAAATTATTCATAACTGTCTTTTGCCTAAGACATCGTCCGCTTCTTTTGGGAACTTTACTGTTTTTCTGGATTAAAGGTATATGTACTGCAGCACTATAAATTTTTTATCGAAATAATCGGCCTATTTGGTCTAGACTATTATACAAGTTGCATTTCTCTTTGTTTATATAATAACTAGCTCTTGTTGGGTCTTCGTCCGCGTTCCTAGAGAACAGTACTTTTTCCTGATGAAAGGTCCTCATGTTTTTTTCTTTACCGCTGACAACGTGCATGCAAAACTTCATGATAATCGGTTGAGTAAACAAAAGAAACAAAAATTTACAGAATGTTTACTAAATCACTTTGTATATTGTGTTTACTTTGTATATTTCATTTTGAGGTGTTGCTTGAAGTAACTTATTTTAAATGTTTGTAGATTAATTAGCACACTTATAATTGGTTTGTAATGTTCCAAGATATATATATATGTATATATATAATATAATTCGATGTTTTGGAAGTGCTGCAATGACCATGGATTCGAGGAGACAATGAGCATGACGAGAAAATCAAAACAGTATAATTATCCAACTGGCTGGTGCCCGCGACTTCGTACGCGTTATTTATAATAATATAATAAAAATATAAAACTTGAAAAAATATATGAGGAAAATAATGCTTGACATCTTTATAACTATGGCGCCGATTATTTTATATATTTTAACCATCCCTCGGGAACCTAACATTTTTCCAGGATAAAAATTATCCCGTATGTTAATCTAGTAATAAAATATCAGTGTGCCAAATTTCGTCCAAATCCGTTCATATAAAGGGAGGAAGACAAGTTGACAGACCACTTGATGTGGCTAAATACCGTCATATAAAAACACATAGAAAGCACCATGCACGACCTTGGTGACCTTGATAAGATAAATAAATGACTTGTGAAAGCGTGCTGTGGCATTCTTTACTAACGATATCCAAACACAGTAACATAAGTGTTTTTTCATTGCTATTTCAGAGTGGTCTAATGCAATGTTATTTTTTAATAAAAATGTTAAAATCGTTCATAAAAATTGCATATTAAAATCCAAATGGAATAAAATGTGGCATCTATTCGTACCTACTGCAAGGTCTGCACATTTAAAAAAAAAAAAGAAACATTTGCAGTCGCCTTGAGTTTTATTACTGCAACCGGCCGTCTTATTAGAGCGAATTAGTAATTATCAGCAGGTTTTACACTATAACTGAAATATAATTGGTAGTCAGTGAAAACTCTGTTACAACAACGTTATTGGAGCTCATGTACTTATTAATCTTTACATTTACTTACGTACCAATATAAAATTTAGCTAATGTACGTATAAGTGTTTAAATATTGTATTTAAACACAATAAAATCTCAACTCCTATGACAAAATGGCACATAAAACTTTTCTTCTTCCCATACATTGTTGGTCTAAGAAAAGTCTGAGAATAACACAATTCATTGGACTTGCGACTCAATTTTTTTTTTTTTTCAATTCCACCTTCAGTACGATTTTGGCGAACCATTAATGGCCCATTTACACATGTCAGTACTCACACAGTTCTCTAAGCAACTTCAGACAAAACGTGTGCGACGTACTAAGGTAATAAACACATTTTTTTTTAATATTTTTATACGATAGGTTATATCGTTGTATAACCGTAAAAAATATCCAGCGCCGAAAAATTAAAATTTAGTAACAAAAAAATGTTAAAATTAACTAACAGCTACAGGCACTTTAAACAGCCCCCTTTTTGCTCACTTGTCGTGACGTCGCAGTCCACAATAATCAAACGTTAAAATCACAAACCAAACAACTACGCGCTTGTTGACACTGTCATTTTTGTATTCTTGACAATAAAATCTTGACTTCTTTGACAATATTCTTGACAAAGAAATAATTAAAGATGATTCGATTCGATCTCGTCCTCCATTTTGTTTTTAATGCAGCGGCGTCTGTGATCCGATAAAAAATATCGACGCCGCCGATTGCGTCCGTAATTGCTGGCGCCGGCACTGACATTGACAGCACTGTGTCGTCACAGACATTGACAGTTGTGTTCGCGTTCATAGAAAATGTACGAAAGAATAATTATCATGGTGGCGGTACTTTGCCAGAACTGTGACATCACTGATATGTGTGAATGGGCCTTAATTTTTGCAAATCTATATCACGCGACTTTTATTTCTAAAACAACTGCGGTTAGAACTCTTTAGTACAATGTTTACTAGAGACTCACCCCCGGCTTTGCACTAAGCCTAATTATATAATATGTTACGGTAAGTAACCTTTACCAAACCTCATGATTTGGTAAATGTGATGAAAACTGTGAAATTTATCACTTTTACTGGTTGTTATTAATAATTCACTACTGTCTTCAGTAAAAGTAATAAAATAAAGAAGAAACGATCTTTTTTCGTCAGTATTTATTAGTAATTTTAAGATTAAAAATTTACCACAGTATTTATTGATAACTAAAAGAAAATAATATACTAAATAATTATTAGGTATTACTAAAATCAAATAGAAACGACATTAATAAAGTTATACAATTATAAAATCAACATTAAAATGTTGATTTTATGCCTCTATTTCTCGAAACAGATGCTTAGCGTACGTTATATTTAAAAAAATTATTACGTTTACCAAAAGTAAGATGTAATTATTAATAATAACCGGTAAAAGTAAGTAATTTATCACTTTTACCTTCAATCTTGGTAATTATTAACAATTTTCAATTATTCACACTTATCGTAACATATACATAAGCCATTCTTGTTTATCGCTATCAGTGAAAACGATATCAAAATCCGTTCTGTGGTTTAGACGAAGTTAACGGAAAAATAGACAATTGCGAGGGTTATCACAATTGCTATATTACGATTACGAGGCTGTTCTCGTTGTGATTCTTTCTATTTTTAAGAATTTTATACACGTAACTTAAAAATATGTAATTTATAATAAAATTCAGTGTAAATAGCTCATATCAACGAAGTGGAGTAACACCGACCGGTCGGTGTTACAATTAGCGAATTAGTCCACCGCTTTAAGTATCACGGTTCAATAACATAATTTATGAAATTTCTGATTTTAATCGTCATGTTTAATTGTCCATGAAAATATTTCGTATCAAACTTCTATGTTTCTACGAAAAATATTACATTATGTCAAAATCTACGGAAATTTTACACAATATGAATAGATTGGTTTTATTTATTCCATCGTAATAGGGGATCGGACAAATTTTCAGAAAGTGTTTTAAATTAATCTTCATGGATATTTATTCCCATAAAAATACTATTTTATTTATTTATAGCCTTTTAGGTACTCAAAATCATGTTTTAATATTGTTTGTTTGACAATGCCGCCAAAACGCCACGCCGCCAGGTTGTAATGATTCGCCCTACACCGATTGATAGTGACAACAAATTCCCTCCTAAGACCTTACCCAGAGAACCACGAGATTCGGCTCCCCGAGTAATAATTGTAAAATAATATACGTCCTTAACCAGAACCTCCTCCTGCAGAGCGTGAGTTGAGTCTGCCCAAGCCCGTCTGTTAAATTCTTGGTAAAGATCCGTAAAAGGAACTCCCGTGATAATAGCGCCATCCATACTAGCAGCCTCCTTCGCAAGAGCGTCGGCCACCTCGTTTCCCCAGATTAATATTCCGGCCTGCTTGCGCATTTATACTTTTCTCAGAAAATGTGATAATGCTATTTAATTTTATGCTTATCCATTTAACTATAATTGTAACTTTATTATATATACATACATAATGGATGAGTGGTTAGGGTGCTGCCTTAACGCTTTGTTCTAGGGTTCCCGGGTTCGATTCCCGGCAGGGTCAACTTTGAAAAATGAACTTTTCAAACTTGGCTCTGGTCTGGATCTGGTCGCAGTCATTTGGGCAGCCCGTCTGGCGGCAGTAACCACCGCCTTACTATCGTGTGCTGTTGTGCTTCGGTGAGTGAGTAAGGGATGCCAGAGCCCATTACCCTATCCCCTCCTAATCCCTTATCCTTAATCCTACTGTAGTCGGCCGCGCACTTGCAGCAGCTTTGGCGTTGCTTGTGTTATAGGCGACGGTAGCCACCCTACCATCAAGTGGACCGTCAGCCTATCTGTCGATCTTAACATTAAAAAAAATGTAACTTAAATTAATATACATTAATTTTATATACATCTATAAATATATATACATATTATATATATATTTGCCGTTATTGTAATTAAAAACTTTTGTAAGTACATATAATCTGCACTGTGGCACATGTATGCTGTATTAAGGGCCCTTGGCTCATAAAATAAATTTAAAAAATATGAAGTTGTCCGTTACACGGTTACACCAATCGGTGTTGAGTTCTTAAAAAAACCTTCGAGCAACATAATATTTTTCTACAATCTAACATCAAATCTAGTCGGTAAGTAATATACATTATTGCTAATACACCGGTTAGGTATTTCAAAACTGTGTGGCAGTTAATTTGCGACTAAATCTTTGACTGCGCCCTGGCGCGGCTAGTTTCGTAAGCTGTTGGTGCCAATTAAAATTTAACATATATGCGTTAACTGGTATTGTAATTACCAAATATATGTAATTTTAATTATTGCAAAACACTGCCTAAGGTTTTTGGGTTAGACAAATATGAAAGTCCATTCAATTTACATATTCATAGAATACATACGTCGAATGAGACAGAGAATGGAAGTACTAAGAACGGTAAAGGAGTGGAAGCTGCAATATTTCGGGCATCTAATGAGGGGTGAAAGATATCGTATTCTTCAGCTGACATCTTGGTTGAAGATTTTAAGAGAATGGTTTGGTATGACTACTAGCTTCTTCTTTCGTGCGGCAGCTTCCAAGGTTAAGGTAGCTATGATGGTCGCCAATCTTCGCAGAAAAGTTAATACCTTAAGAAGAAGAAGGAACTATTTGTAACTTAGTTAGATCTAATTAGACCGAAAAGACTAATTTAGATCTTAAGAAAAAATTAAGATTTAAGAATTAAAAATGGATTGACTAGCGCGATGGATGAGTGACAAGGGTGCTTGCTTGCCTTTTAATGTAATTTTCAAAAATTGACTCTGGTCTGGATTTGAAAAGTAGTGGTAAGGCACACTGCGTTTCGCAGTCATTTGGGCAGCCCGCTTGGCGGCAGTAACCACCACCTTACAGAATACTACCGTGAAATAACAGCATATAGTGCTGTTGTGTTTCGGTGAGTGAGTAAGGGATGCCAGAGCCCCTTTCCTTATCTCCTCCTAATCCCTTATCCAATCCTACTATAGTCGGCAGCGCACTTGCAGCAGCTGTGGCGTTGCTTGTGCTATAGGCGACGGTAGCCACCTACCATCAAGTGGACCGTCAGCCTGTCTGTCTACCTTAACATAAAAAAAAATTTAGGACAATGACACCCAAATAATTGGGAGTTGATCGGCAATCAGACGGCTGTCCTCTCCTGAAAAAAGCCGGCGCGTCGATGCCTCACAGGCATAGCCTTGCGTCCCTACACCGCACAGTCCCCCCTACACGCTCAGCACTCACTAGACATCGGTTATGTTAAACCATAGATAAAATACTACTTAACCAGTAAGTAGTATTTTATCTATGGTTAAACTTACTGTTTAATAACAAACTCCTATCGATTAGATCATAGCAACGAGTTGCAGAAAATAATTGCTTTCTCATAAAGTTCATTCAAACAGATTCGAAACGATTCAAGTACTTATTTATGGTTTCGTGTATTAAGGCCGTGTATGCATATTTTATGTAGTGATTTATGTATGCATAGTATCGATGTTTCGACGGAAGCGTTTAAAATTCCACAATTTAAGTTACACATTTCACTTTCAACTTCCCATAAAAAAATATTTAGATTATATTTTTGGTGCTCTTACCTAAGATAACAAAATAATGTTTATAGAAGCTTTCATTGCAATATTCGTTTTTTTTTCTGTTTATATGTATTTTAGCAAATCAATTTAGGACTGAGGATTTCTTTTATAAAAAAAATCCTGCCAGCGGGCCGACGATCTATTAGATGGTAGATGGTTACCATCAGGTACGGACACAAGCAACCCCAGAGAGCATACAGGTCTGCTGCCGACCCAGCAAGAATTTGTTAATAGCACACAGCGGAAACTTATTTCAAACTGCGTTTGTTTCGTTATGGTGTTCATAGGCTAACTGTAGCCATTTACCATCAAGTGGACCGTCAGCCTACTTGCCGACCTTATCATAAAAAAAGAAGCCCATATTGTAGTTAGAGGAAAAGAATTCAAATAATTAATTAATTTGTGATAGGCATCGAAACGTAATATCCAAAAGTTGTATTCTTGCAAAAAATTAGACATAGCATTTTTACAAAGAGTTGAAAAGGGATTTATTTTCTAATTACGACATAATAAGACACAACACTAAAACGAGCATTTTGAATGTAAATAGGACATTTTGTAATAAACAACTTTATTAAGCGTAACAAAAGAATGCGTAATAAAATGTTTAATAGCATAAACATAGTTGTGATAACTTCAATTACGTCTACAGTTATTGTAGCTTAGATAAATAAAAAAAAAACATAAATTATAACAATAAAAAAAATTCTTTATCTGAGAATAAAATTGTTATGGCTTCCTTTTTCCTCATGCTTAGGTTTTGCAGTCATGGATTGCGCCCTCCTGGCAGCAATAATCACTCCCTAACAGAAGACTATATTGAGAAAAGAAGAATGACAGATCTTCCTTATCCCTCAACTGTTACCCTAACTCCTTCGTACATCCTTTTGAATACTAGCTTGATTTATGGCACAATTAACACTGCGTTTTACTACACTGATCTACTGTGCCTCATATAAAACTAGAATAAAAATGTTAATTTCAAAAATAAAATTTATCAATATTTTTTTTTTTCATAACTAGCTCATCTGACAGACGACGCGACGTTCTGTAAAAATCTATTGACTGTGGTAATTTAAACAAAATGAAGTTATTGTTGATAGATATTTTTGATACATAATTTAAAAAACATAACATGATTTAAAATTTCATCCAACGCAGTTAGTAATGTGCACATAATATAATTTTACGTTTATAAAAGAAAGTTTTAAAATAGCCATAATTTACCGCTGTTGTTATTGCTTTTCATATTTGAATATGCAAATAATGCACGAAGGCATTCGGTCAGCAGGCCACTGTAACCGGTAACATAACGCTTGTTCTACATACTTATTGATTGGGTTATAGAAATTTTACGCCCAAAAACAAATAAAAAACGATAAGTAATATTATGTGTTTTACTTTTTGATTTTTTTTCCAACGGATTTTGATACGGTTTTCACTAATGGAAAACGGGGAAGGTTTGTGTATATAATTTGTAGAAAAATTGGATCCGTAGGAAGGCGGGAACGGGTCGCTAGTAAGGAATAAAATTTACTGCCGATCAGTTCCTGCTTCGGAGCTGAGAAATTAACTAAACGTAAATGGTCTATGCAAACGTCTGAGGGAGGCAACAGGTGACCCTCGCGCTGGCGGCTTTCTCGCGCAAAGAATTGCAATTGCAATTCAGCGCGGGAATGCTGCCTGCGTGATGGAGACCCTCCCAAGGGGCCCCCGATTAGATTTTAATTTATAGTTATTTATATTAATTATAGATTTTAATTTATAGTTATTTATATTTAGGAAAGACAATTGTTATTTATATTTATAGGCCATCTTAATAGTTTAAAATTAATATTACTGTAATACATAATACCTACATACATCTTAATATACATCCTAATATTACTTATTATCTTAATATTATTAATTAATAGTAACACATCTTAAATGGTCTAATCTAATGTAACTAAGGTTTGCTAAAGTAATAGCAGTGTATTCAGAAATCATCCAAATATCTTTTTACTACTAGTTGTTTATTATTTAAACATAAGAACATAGTTATTTAGTTAATTTTAAAAGTGCAAAATTCCATCAAATGCATGGAATCTTTTACGATAGAACTTCAATACAAAAAAATGCCTGTAGGTAGGCGCATGGGAATTACCTCACAACTCTTTTAATGTTTAAGAGCGCACTTCTGAAAAAAGGCTATTATAAAGTTGATGAATTTTTTTTTATCAAATCAAGGTAGCGCTTGACCACTATCTCACCTGAGGTGCAGATGCCGCCGAAGGTGGACCACGCTTACCTAGTGAATGCCCATTTACCCTGGTTTTGAAGACCCCGAGGTTGTAGTCCTGTGGGAAGCACAGACGCAGTTCCACTCCTTAGCAGTCCGAACAAGGAAGGTGGAACTGAAACGCTTATGTGATGAAAACTTATGTGATGAAATGGCTTGACCAAAACAGAAGACAATTAGGACATGAAATGTGACCTTGCAATGTTCAGGCGAAACCCATGTCCCATTTATCCGGCTCTGTTGCCATTGTTCGCCGCTTGGTTACTTATTTTACTAATTTTGAAATTTAATTTTAAATAACAGTCTTATATAATATTTTTATTTTGACATCTACCTCAGTTGATCTTCGTTGACATTGACGTTGACATTGATTTAGTTTACATTGACCTTTAGATACTACATAGTTATCTCTAAGTAATATAGTCTAATTGTTATTATATTATATTAGGGACCTCATACATCCCTTCGCAGTGCCTACCAAAGTGGCTATTTGAGACCCTATACATCTCCTAGTCAATTAAATCGCGACAATTAAGTGTGTTCTGGTTTTGCTGTGCTAATAATTGCTTTGAAATGTATAAATTGTAACTTTCTGTCAAGTTTCTTGCGGCGCATTCTTCTTGGCTATGATGGTCCTTCCGAAGCGCTGGTAGACTCAAGACATGTAAAAGAGTCCCCTGCGGCCTATTTGCAGTATAAACTTTTGAATTTTGAATATTTATTTCTTTCAATTATGTCTCCATAATTTATCCTTATACATCTAGTATGCAAGCGAACAGTACTAAAAATACGAAATAAGATTTATGAAATAAAGGTCTGCCTTAATGTTTATTTAATTTTGCACAAGTACAGCGTTATACATAGAGAAAAAAAAGGAATAAATCTATATATATAAAAATGAATCCCCATTTCCCTTGGTCACGGCATCACGCGTGAACGTGTAGACCGATTTTAATTCAGTTTTCACTAATAGAAAGAGGGATAAACGGAGAATGTTCTTATATATAAAAATTGCATCCCGGGCGAAGCTGGGGACGGGTGGCTAGTATACATATAAATTTGCAATAATATTAATAAATGTAGGAACACTCTGAGCAATTGTCAATTACCGTATTTTTCTTCCGATAATAATCTTCTATAGCATTTTTCTAAAAACACCTCAATAAATTGTGTCCTACCGAGAGTGGGGCAGATTGGACGGATCCCTCGTCTAGCTGTGCTAAGACCTTTCGTGGTGAGGGGGCTTAACCCTTGGCAATCCTGGAGGCATCCGTGGGGAACACCGCTGACTTTCCCAAGGAAAGAAACGTTGCCGAACTTTGACGATCCCTTTGGATGAGTGGTTAGGGCGCTTGCCTTAACGCTCTGTTCTAGGCTTCCCGGGTTCGATTCCCGCCAGGGACAACTTTTAAAATTTGGCTTTGGTCTGGAAGTAGTGGTAGGGCACACTGCGTTTCGCAGTCATTAGTAGGTCGCATTTACTAGTAGGTTCTCTCACCAAGCTTTTTTTGTCACCTTTAAAGCAAATAATATAATTTTTATCTAATCTGCCATGAAATCGGAAAATGTCAGTGTGCAGGTCCGATTCGGAATCGACCTATTTAACTAATTAAAGTATTCCCCAAACTAAATTTGCATTTTTATTTTGTTATAATTTACATTTTATTAAAATATAATATATTTTATTATTAAAATATGTTATATTTTATTAAAATTTGAGTACATATTTAAGTTAAATAACAAGTGTCCTAAAATATTCCTATTTCTTATTACCTGCGTTATGATTGTTTATGATTGTAATCATTTTAATAGATATTATTATTTGTTACAGATTTTTTTTGGAGATATACTTAATAAAATAAGAAGATTTTTTTTAATAATAATGCTAATTAGGTAGCTAATTAAAAGTGATAATTGTATAGCTAATTTGCATTAAAATCTAGTTTTAAAATAGTATACATATAATAGTGATTGTGAGTGATTTTTTTATTGTGTGAGTATAAAGTGCGTTCAAGATGATGACCTTATATAGGACCATTAAAGGGACAAGCACTTCGAAGAGGAAGAAACGTGAACGAAGGTGTGTATTTTTTAAATTTGATCACGATTTTAGTTGCAGTTTTATAAGTTAATTATGTAAATTTTAATTAATAAGTCTAAATTTAAATTAATAATTAATTAATAAATTTAATAAGTTAATTTACATAATTAACTTATAAATTTATCTCGAATGTTTTCTCTTGTGGTAAATACAATAGTATATTTTCGTGGATATGAAAGTGACACTCACTTTATATATAAATTCCTATGTTAATAATCAGATAAGTATTTCCAAGAACAGTAGAATTATAGTTATTTAAATATTTATATACTTAATATGAAAATTTGGAAATATGGAAGTTTATTAAGTTAGTCCCAAAATCTTCAAAAATGGTGGCAAAAAATAGTGAGGGTTCGTATGTGATAGAGGAGGATTTTTTTTGAATGAGCATGTTTACTTTAAAAAAATCGAACGTCTAAATTTTATTTCATTTGTATGTAGCTAAGTACTGTTCTCACGAATTGTCTATAATTTATAAGCAATACTGGTCACTACCATATTAGTAAGGTTTCGGAATTTTTAACTAAGCTAACTCTAAATACATGAATAGTAATACATATGTAGGTATCTTTAACTATACTCGTATATTTTGAACTATATATAGCTTAATAATATGAAAAAGTGAGATAGGTATCACGTTTTATATGTTAAAATGTTTGTAATATTTGGATGACTTACTTAAAATTGGTCAAGTTTAATAACATTTTAAAACCTGATTCTTAAAACTCAGACTATGTAATTCAAGTGTGAACTTAGTATGCATAGAAGTACCCATACTAAATTTGGTAATAGTTATTTAATTAGTAAATTCTTTCATGTTATCCTAGGATTAACACTATAATGATTACTTAGATATACTAAAAAGGTCTTTCATAAAAGGTCTTTTATGAAACCCAAAGTTCTTTTATGGAACAAAAATATTTTAACGGGGGATTTCTCCACAGGACCTAGGATAAGTACAGAGAGAGTTAGTTTCGCTTCCTTGCAAAGCTGTTAGCAGGTTAATTAGACAATACATATGATTAATTATATCATACATACGAAGTATGTATTAAGGCACAATTTCAATTATAGGTAATTTCGTACAATCGAACGTAGGAGAATTTATCCCTCTTTGTGTTTCACTCACTTTTTAACCTGAAACATAATCATTCAAATTGCGTCCCTTACTTTATTTGTGGGATTTCCTTTCTGACTAACATCGGCTGTTTACTTGGTCGAATTATTCTCACTACCGGTTTGTTCACAATTCCAACATCTAATAGGACATAAATTATTATATCTCGTAGCAAAACGGCCGCTTTCGCAAGAGCTAACCGCCCCATTTACTCTAATAGATGCCTATGTAACGTTCGGTTGGATTCTAGGCCATTTTTAATAGTAGTATTATAAAAATGAAAGGAAAGCTCTTTCTGCAAAATTATATTGTTTTGCATATATCGCTGAAACATTTAACCGCTGAAAGTAAATGCAAAAATTGTATGTTTGGATGTTTGTTACTCAAACGTACAAAAACGGCTGAACGGTTTTGGATTCAATTTGTCACACGTATAGCTTATTAACTGGATAAACATTTAGGATACTTTTTATCCTGAAAAAATGTTAGGTTTCTGTGAAATTTTTAAGTTTGATTTTTAAAATCAAACTACAGAGAAACTACAGAAGCGCGTACGAAGTCGCGGGCACAGTTAGTAAAAAAACAAAATTTTGGGATTTTTTTTCTCCATCATCAAAATAATTTATGATCAAATTACGACCAATGGACAAATATTAGTATTATTTAAATCAATTTGGTTACTATTTAGAATTTTGCGAATAGGTATTTATATCGTCATACACTAGTTCAAAATCTATACTAAACAAATTCCTACATATTTATCTACGGATCAATCTTTCAGTTTCTATTGCTGAAAAAATTAGTTAAGTTTCGAGAAAAGTGAAACGAAACTTGTACATACTTGCAATATTTTTATTTTGGGACGACCCTGAGTCTAGGCGATTGTCGAAATTTTGTGCAGAGACAAAGAATTGCGCCCTCGTAACGTGCCTTACAAAATTTTACACAAAATAAAAAAAATTTTAAAATTTATAAATCCGTTTAATATATAGAAAGTATAATAACATGAAAGTTGCAGCTAAAAATGCGTGATTTCACTAAAATAAGCGAAAATCGATCTATGAAAATGTCAATTTCGAAAATAATGCCAGATACCTTGGTCAGATATGAGATATTGGCACTTCAGCGCCATTGCAATAAAACGATTGTAAATGGAAACACTTGAACTACGCTACGAGTACACTTTCACTCACGACGTAATAATAATAAGTTTACTCGTAAATGGGCAGATGTCGCTTATTACGAGTTTATACATTTCTTTGAACCCGTTGTTTTCCAATAAGATTATAAATATAAATTAATTATACATCTATAATTATAATTATAATCGGCCTCGGCGCCGAATATGGTTTTGTACCATTCGGAGTCGAGACACTCGGTCCGTGGGGCCCTGCAGCAATGAGCCTCTTCAAAGACATCTCGAAGAGGCTTATTGATGCGACGGGAGACCGAAGAGTTGGCACTTCCTCGGCCAACGTATTAGTATGGCCATTCAACGAGGAAATGCTGCCAGCGTACTTGGTACAATGCCGCAGGGTCCATTTTTATATTATTACTTTTAATCAATTTAGTATATTAAGTAATTTTAGTTTTTATTTTAATTTAATTTAAGTCTTAATATTAAATTGATAAATAAATATTAAAAAAAAAAATTATACATCTTCATTAATTTAAGATCTATAATTATATATGAATTAATTTATATAACAAAAATAATTTATAAGCAACATTTTAAGAACGTTTTGTTAGAGCGGCACTATTTTATAATACATTAAGGAAGAAATTATTTTATAAATGTATATTTCCTTGAGATTTCTACAGTCTTAAGAAAACTAAAAAAATCCCACCCAATTTACTTTGTATTTGATTTTAATAAGGACCAGTAAGAAAATAAGTGTGATTTACAATCATAATGACAAACATACGGCAAGAATGTATATTAACAGATACAGCGAATAATAGTATAATGAACTTTGTTTTCTTAGCGAGGTCCTTGACAACATAACAATTGAACATTAGGCGATGTCAGTCAATGACAGTAGCACTCTGATTTAATATGATAAGAGGGACAAAAAACGAATTCGTGTTTTTAATTTGTGTTCGACAATATCCTGTCTATTGTAAAAGTGTTTAAAAATAACTTTTAATACTTATTTGTTATTTTGTAATATTTTTACTCTGCTAATTTGAAAGGAATATAAATGAATTCTAAATTTAAAATAAAATATGTGTATAAAGGATGAAAGCCGCATTTAAAAGTTTTATAGACTCACGGCGATATTATTTATTAATGTATAGTATGTTTGCGCGCCAAATTCTAATGCCTTAATAATTATAGTAGCTTAATTACAAAACACAAAGAAAACGTGTATTATATGTATATACGTGTGTATATACTGTTTGTGTCCGCGACTTCGCATTTTAAAAATCCCACAGGAACCTGAAAAATTTCCAGGATAAAAGTATTTTATATGTTAATCCAGATAAAAAGCTATCTGTGTACTAAATTTCATCCAAATCCGTTTAGCTGATTTGTGTGATTTAACATCTATACAAACTTTCCCATTTATAATATTTCTAGCTGTGACCGAGACTTTGTTCGCGTTGAATAATGAAAAATATAACACCTGAGAAAATATATGACATATTTATCGCTGTGACGTAGTGACGGCGGCGGCGGCGCGGCGCCACGGCGACAGTGGCGCAGATTTTTTTATATTTTTAGACGATACCTCGGGAATTCAGGATAAAATGTATCCTATATGTTAATCGAGGTAATAAACTATCTGTGTGCAAAATTTCATCCAAATCCGTTCAGCCGTTTTTGTGTTATTGAGGAACGATGTTTGTTCTTCAATAACGTGTTGAGATGTTGGTAGGAACGATGTTTGTTTATTCCACACACAAATTTTTTTAGAGAGATTTTTTTCTACTATTACCAATTATTTTATAGGAATAAATCGTAACGAAATATCCTGCTAGTATATTGTCTACTAATGTTATTGGATTACTAATTGAACGCACGGCTATATGAAGATATAAAATTTCATTTTAAAGTGATAAAATTGTCTTATAATATTGAGTGAATTAAAGAAAATAATTATTAAATAAATACTTAATGTTCCCAAATAATCCTTCTATATTCGAGTCAGTATCCGATTCGCTGCCGCGAGGACACAAACACGTTTTTTATTAATCTCTGTCCTGTTTTGTATATAATGTCAGTGTCTTTCGTGCAGTGAATAAAA
This sequence comes from Bembecia ichneumoniformis, assembly GCA_910589475.2. Lineage (NCBI taxonomy): Eukaryota > Metazoa > Arthropoda > Insecta > Lepidoptera > Sesiidae > Bembecia > Bembecia ichneumoniformis. The sequence goes on from OU342520.1 coordinate 4,302,117, forward strand.
GTCTTTCTTTCTTTCTTTCTTTCTTTCTTTCTTTCTTTCTATATTATAAAATACGAATATGTGAGGATGGATGGATGTATGGGTGTTTGTTAGTCTTTCATAGAAGAACATGAATTTTCTTCCATTCATGTTGAATAATCGACTACCGAGCAGAACCCATTGCAAAAAAAAAACATCTCTGATTAAAATTGTCAATAAAAAAAAAGTTTCTTGCTTAAGAACACCAGTAGGTACGCTAATAAATATTGCTTGAAAATCTTATGAAATGTCTTCTTTGCATGAGGTCATTACTTTGAGTGAGTGAGCGGTTTATTGCATCGTCTCCGTTTGGTATTTATCGTGTGAGTATTTTGATGTACGATTCGATCTGAATTACAATTGGGGTGACATCATATGACGCATTTTAATCGGTGAACGAGTTTCGACGATCTTATGGGAGAATGATATGGAAAATCTAAAATGTAATTTTCGTCAAGACTTATGCGGTAGGAGTACTAACGAGTATCTTAATTTCAAAAACGAATGTAGAGACAGCATTTTAAAATGTCCCTTACCCCAAGAGCTTTCATTAAAATAATTTTAAGTGAGTACTCGAAATGAACGTTGATAAATCCATAAATATCTACTAGCTGTTGCACGCGTCTTCGTCCGCGTCTCTTTATAAAATATTACTCGCTGATAATGTGAGCTCTCTATAGGTGAAAGAATTTTTAAAATCGGTCTAGTAGTCTTTGAGTTTATTCATTACAAACATACATACATACATACATACAAATCTTTCCTCTTTATTATATTAGTAAATATAGGTATCTATGCCACAGTGGCTGTGCCACAGGTCCATCATTTTTGAATGAAATGATCGCACAACTACTTGTGTGATCGAGTTGGTCTATGGATACCTTGTGATATATTATAAAGTAAGTCGCAGTCTTCTCCGCTTATTTATTCTAAACGACCCAATGGATTTTGATATGGTTTTCACTAATAGAAAGAGTGATAAACTAGGAAGCTTTGTATATGTAGTCCTAGTACAAAGCAAAAATAGTTCGTTGTTTAATAACTACTTAGTTATGAACAAAAAACATTTCCTTTTTCGTAGCTTGTTAAGAAAAATAGTTACGATTGTTGATGAAGGGTAATTTGCGTACAAATGTATTATTGAAACTAAACTCTCTTATAAATATTGGTAGTCAAAAAACAATTTCTTTGTTTTTTTACAAAAAAATAAATAAATAAGAAAACCTATGGTAAATTGCAATTGCAGTACCAATAGACACAAAATATTAAATTTCCCTTTTTTTATATGTACCTACTTGGTACATATAATACATTAAATATTTGACTAATTGTACTTTTACTTATTTTTTCGATAGTATTCTTTGCAATTTAGTTTGCAACCTTTGTGTTTGCTCGTAGACTGGAAAATAATAATAATAAGTCTTCAAATATCTTCTCGGAACAATAGGTTTCCTTAGAATATTTTGCTATACAGTTAGAAAAACCGTTAAATATTTTCAACCCCGTTGTTCTGAGTCGATTAATATTTTTAATCGACTCAGAACAACTTCCAATATTTGTATTGTAACAACTTTATTTTATAAATTTTGATTGTATTCTGCAGTTATTAATTTGGCAACCCCCCTGGCGGCAGTAACCACCTTCCAACAGAAGACTTCCTTATCTCTGTATTCTTCCTTATCTCTTCCTCATTCCCTTAATCTTGGTCATACCAAGGTTGGCAGTTCCCTTACAACTTAACGTTGCTTTGTTGTGTTAAAAGTCAATTGTAGACAAGTCATGTACCTACTGTCACCCTGCCTGTCGCCCATTATTGAAAGAAATCATAAATTGCCATTGAAATCAAATTGACACACCTAATTGAAAATGATCAATTGAATTAATATAACGTCATGAGTATCTTGAATTAGTCTCTATTGGGAAGTAAGGAATCTAAATTGAATTTTTTTTTAATACGGTGATTAAGAGATAATTACAATAATGGTCCTGTCAGAAAGGATAAATAAACTGTTAGAGAAACGCTGCTCGTCGTCTTCCAAAGTGTCCAAGGGGCAATAAAGCCCACATTTGCTAATTGTAACATGAACTCCAATGATTCATATTTTTGTTTATAAATATTTCGAAAAATAAATTTACCTTATCAATGCTCATGAATTAATTAGCATGGACAATTGGACATCCTACACAAAGTACGTACAAAAAAATCAGACGTTTCGATCGAGAAATAAACATTATTGTTGTAGTTTCAAATTTGCACTATAACCCCCAATATAAGAGTGTCAATTTATTTATTAATTCACATGTTGATATTTCTAGTTACACCCGCCCACGATATGACAATAGCAGCGTTTGACGGCAGTTACTGATTCTAACATGACCCTAACACTGTACGAGTATTGTATCGATGACGCCAATGTTGTAAGGGCGTGTCGATGTAAATAAAATGTTTATAAGGGTTATTTACACACGGTTAACGGTAAATATAAAATTTAAAAGTGCAAGACTTAAAGTGCATGGGTCAGTTAAATTTAAACACGCTGCATGCTGATTTGATTTAATTTTTGTAGTAGTTTGTTTTAATAATTTATTTACTTAACTGAAAACAAGTTTTACTTACACAAAGCACGCATAACACCTTTAGGTGTTTATTATAATAAAAACTTTATTACCCTGAAGTATCCACAGTTTTCCCATTCAGCTTTGTGATCTTTCCTCTGCTACTTTAGTTTGTCAATTCTTATAAATAACAATGTTTAACAACAAATTTAGTAGACCTATAACTATCAACGGCCTATTATATGTCCCCACTGCAGCGGCATAGGCTTACCCTCTCAACAAGGGCGTGTGGACTATATGGTACACCACGCTGGCCCAGTGCGGGTTGGTGGACTTCACATGCGCCTTAGAATTTCTTCTTTGGCAGTATGCATGTTTTCTCAAGATATTTTAATTCACCGTGTGAGAGTAGCAGTCAGTAAATGCACTTAAGTTTTTAGAAGAAAACCCTTGCATGACCGGGAATCGAACTCGGACCTCTGCTCCACCGATGCATTAGACTTATTATATATGTAATAGGTCTCGACCCTTGGTTCCTAAAGTGGTCCAGGTGAACCCCCAGGGGTCCACGGGAGACTCGACGGGGGTCTACGTTGGTGTGACAAAAAAATGAGGTTTACATTAAAAAAAAAACAATCAATTCTCACTTATTTCATTTAGAAAACCCCTCACGTGAAGTTAAATCTAATCTTCACATGTTTTTTCGAGTTTTGGGAATATGGTAGGAATGTAGATGTAGGGGGTCCACAGGTACCAGCAAAATTTTGAAGTGGTCTATGAGAAAAAGTCTGCGAACCTCTGGTCTAGTCTGGTGTATGTACTAAGCTACGTAATATATTAATTTAATATAAATACATTTAATAGTATACGAGTAAATTGAAGTTGCTGGTCGCTGTCTCTCTCTATATCCGCTAACTCCTCTTAAACCACCCAACAGATTTTGATGCTGTTTTCACTATCAGTTTTCACGGAAGGTGAAAATAAAACAATGTACAACCATGCGAAACCGGAGGCCACTAGTTTCATTTTAAAAGTATTATAATGTACTAATTTATATGATTTTATAATTATTTTGTACTAGCGACCCGCCCCCGGCTTTGCACGGATGCATTTTTTGTGCAAATTATATACACAAGTCTTCCTCATTTATCACTCTTTCCATTAGTGAAAATCATATCAAAATACGTTGGGTGGTTTAAAAGAAGTTAGCAGAGAAACAGACAGAAGCGGATAGCGACTTTATTTTGTAATATGTATAAATATAGAAAAAGATAGATATAAATATAGATAAGGAGATTTTTTCACATCTTTTTAAAAGTAGTACTAAGGTAATAAAGAAAATACCTATAAATGTTCTTATTTCTTTCTTAAATATATGTAGCTAATTGCGCAATGTTCATTGTTGTGTGGTCAGTCGGGTCGGTTGTAGGATTGTATATTGCAACTGTTTCTACTGTTGTGGGCAGATTGCGCCTACGCATTCGAATCCGACGTGTACTATTTACAAAATAAGGAAATATTTGCGACCAGTATGTGTCTTTAAACACGTTGATGGCTTTTATTTGCCTACATTTTAATTTTATCTACACCAACATGAAATCATTTCCAGGAGTGGGTGTTTATGGTAGTAAAAAAGTTATGACATCTTAACAATCGAAACTCAAAGCATGTCTATATAATTAGTTTTAAAAACATTAAGGAGACAAATGCTAAATACTAAAAATATCCATTGTTTAATGAAGATGTTACAAGAAATAGACAAGACAATTGCTTTGAAAAAAAAAAAAAATTATACTTAAACATGTGAAGAACCAATTTTATTAATTAGAATTTTCGTTAAAGTAATAGAAACTCCACAAAAAAAGTTTTTGAATGTGAAAAAGAAGAATTTGACTTTTATTGAAAATTCTCTCGAAAACGGTTTATTGCGCACATATGAATCCTGTACCTATTATAATAAGTACAATTAATAAGTAAATGTCATTTTAAAAAATGGTATTAATAATTTTTTTTTGTGTATTGTTCAAATGGTAAAAACAAAAAAACACATTTTCTAGGCCTGTTGAATTGTCTCCGCCGCCAGCGAGTTCTATTGTAAATGTCATTTGCCTAAGTGAAGCCCTTAAAGGAGTTTACTTTTTAAAAAAATTCGACATAGTTTCGATATAATCTCGACTTAAGCCGAAAATCTAGATGTTATCAATTTTATCTCGAATTGTCTACCAATATCTGAGTAAATTTTACTGTCAGTGGAGACAGAAATGAAAATGAAAAAAAAAACCATAAATATGAAACTTTTGAATTCTGATAACTTCCAAAGTCAGACATACTTGGAAATTCAGCCAAAGGTCTGACATGGCAGTGACAACTTGAGCTTAAGTTTATTTAACTTACAGCTATTAATTTTTTTTTTGATAAATTTTTTCATATTTTTTTTTGATATTTTTTTGTTGATTTTTTTTCTAATTTTATTGCCGGGATGTTACTTTGACTTTTTATTGGCGTAGGCTGTGCCACCTTTAATTGCGGTGGCATCTGCCATGTTATTTTTTTTCTGTCCCTTGCTGTGTGTTTATGTTCGGTGCCTGCCTCGTTGGAGGCCATGTAATAATAAATAAATAAACAAGTAATTCATAACTTGTTAACCTATGACTTATTACATGCTGGTAACTTTCGGTTCTTAAAACGTAGAATCGGTTCCTTAAACACCTTTATAAGTGCGCGGCTTTCGCGTTTCGCCCCGTCTATTATGCGAAATCACCACATAATAATTGTACAATTTGTACATTATGGCTCCTAATCGTGCACCATAGTTCCATAAACCACATATTTCAATTACCATTCATTATAGCTAAACAATTATAAAACAATTATCTTTTTTAAGACAAATTTTTACTCTTTATTACTATTAAGTTCAAAATCATCCTGAATAAAATTAGCTTTAATTTTTCATAATAACTCTATGGATCTTGAATAGCGGCTATACCGGGAAACTTTACACTGAACAGACCTCCACTATGTTTTTTTTTTCATGTTAAAATCGGCAGACAGGCTGACGGTCCACAAACAACGCCTCAGCTGCTGCAAGAGCGCTGCCGACTACAGCAGGATTAACGATAAGGGATTGGATAGGAAAATGGGCTCTGGCATCCCTTATCCACTCACCGAAACACAAGAGCACATGTCCTGTTTTTTCATGGTGGTCTTCTGTAAGGGGGTGATTACTGCCGCCAGACGGGCTGCCCAAATGACTGCTAAACGCAGTGTCCTCTGCCACTACTTTCCAGATCCAGACTAGAGCCAAATTTTTCAAAGTTGACCCTGAGTGGAAAGAGTGAATATGGTTGCGTCTACTGCTAAGGTGATGATTCGCAGTATTTTATTTATCCAGTAAAATGAAAGTATATTTCAACCCTACATCTGTTGATTCATCTACCCACACTGTAAATTAAATTAAAAACAAATAATAAATATTATTGTATTCATTTAATTATTCGCATTATCTTATCGCAAAAGCGCTAACTGCCGAGAAATGTTTCTATCGACAATGTAGTTATTTATTCAAATAAAAAGAGTTATTTAAAATGCTTTTACAAGGCACGCCTTTTAGAGTAGCAATTTGATCATTTTTTTTTATTTTCACATTTTATTCTTGGGACTAATTTTTAATTGGCGTTCTCTTATCTTATAGGATAATTGCGTGAACAATACTTGTAAAGATAACGATTCGCTTGCTTAAGTAAAGATTAATGTTTTATTTAGAGTTAGTGGTTTTGTTATTCGACAAGTCTAGTTATTTTTAAGCGATTTAAGTTTTAATTTAAACTATCTCCTGCATGCGATTTTGGCCACGTAATTTTATAAATCACTAGCTGTGGTCTGCGGTTTCATCAGCCGTTTATTTTAATAAAATAAATCGGATTTTTCCTTTCTTCTCTCTCTCAGTAATGTATGTATCCCTAATTTCTATCAGACATTCTTGACTTCCTACTAACACCAAAAGATGATTCATTTATTTATAATATTAAAAGAATGATGAATGATGTTTCATCTTTTGCATTCTATTAGACCAAAGTTTTTATTATTATTTTTAATTGGATTTTTTTAAACAGTTTTAAATGATAAGAACTCATAAGCAAAGAAGAGTAAAAATAAATTGAAATGACTTCTTTATGTTTAAATATATTTGTTAGTAATAACGTTTTAGTGCTCTGTTCGCGCCCACATTAAGGTGTCAGTAATAGCGGTTAATCTTCGCTTTGCAATAGAAAGTAGGCAGTAAGAACTGCTGACAGGACTTGTAACTAAACCCTTGAAATTACAATCAAAATTTTTAATTTGTATTTTAATAGTACCTAAGTATAACTTTTATAATGATTTTTCCAATCTTATATTATGTAATTTTTAATATAGAAATCAATCACCGTGCGTTAGTCTCGCAAAATGGTAAAATGGATAAAGAATGGCTAGACCGATTTTAATTCGGTTTTATGCACTTATGCACCTATTAAAATCGTAAAAATTGCACCGGGAGCGGGCAAAATGAATTTACTATCAGCGTCAGTTTGTTCTCTCAATAATTCACTACGTAACGGATTCGGCTTGAGTAAAAAATAGAAGCTTTTTTATGATAATGATGCGCAGACAAGTTGTCAGTCAATATCGCATTAGAGCAATAAGTTATAGCGTATTGAATACAGTTAATTGTAAAGTTAGGTTCTGCGGTATATATAATATAATATAATATAATATAATATAATATAATATAATATAATATAATATAATATAATATAATATAATATAATATAATATAATATAATATAATATAATATAATACAATACAATACAATACAATACAATACAATACAATATAATATAATATAATATAATATAATATAATATAATATAATATAATATAATATAATATAATATAATATAATATAATATAATATAATATAATATAATATAATATAATATATGGTACGGTATTGTATGATATGATATGATATGATATATTAATTTGCGTTATGTAATTTATGTCCTTTTCTGTATCCCTGACAACGTGTATGCATAGTTAAGGAGTGAAAGCGTAACAAACAAACAAATAAACAAACTCAATTTCACATTTATAATTTTAGTTGGGGTTGAGGCGAAAATGAACAGATATTAACGTTATTATAGCAACATTCAGTTGGTTTAAAATTGCCTTTTTATATATTTACACACATAAAGTTTACATAATAAAGGAATACTAAAATAAGTACAAAGAAACGTACTAAAAATTTATAAATGCGATGTCAAAGAACGTTTTCGTTATCAATGACGAAAATCAAACTGTCACTTTGGGGAATGTTCCTTTGAAATTTATTAATACTGTTCAGTTCAATGATCTTTATGTAGGGTGACAAAAATATAATAAAATTAAAGATCGTCCACATATTCTTTGTAAAGATTTGGATATTTTCTGGCTTTTTATAATTAAATGTAATACTTAATAATGTTTAAAAGTGAATAGCTCTTTCAGATTTTTAATACCTACTAATTTTAAAAAAATAGGTATCATTTTATTGATTTTTTATTTTGTTAATGTAAATCTCGCCAGGCAGGCTGACCGTCCACTAAGTGGTGTTAGGTAGCTATCACGACCACAAACAACGTCGTGGGTAAAGCCTTAGTAAGATAATAGATAAGGGATAAGGAAAGATGGGGTAAGTACTTTGGTATATAATATTTTGTACTTTATATCTCATAAATTAATAATTGTTATGTTCTACTTTAATTGTGATTAATTCTTCATTATGGAACTAAAAATAATTGTAAAAAACGATTTAAAAGAATATTAAGAATATGTAGAGACTTCACCTTACCTAAAACTCTCTTTAGCAATAACATACAGAACAAGAAGAGCCCCTGCAAGAGATGCCTTTTGCAACCAATTCGTTCTGCAGCGATGTACCTCTATATACCTACTCTATGTACCTCTATACATCACTGTCATTAATTGTACCAGTATACCTATTTAAAATACAAATCTAACCTACTGTAATACCTGATTTATAAACAAATGATTCCTCCTACGCCTCAGTTCAAGATATCATTACAAAAAAAGATGGGTTTTGTTAAGGCGTTAGTAGTAGACATATTTTGCCTATATTATTTGTAAATATTACTTACTTTGTATTAGGTTTCAAATGATGAGCAAGCAACTGATTTTTTCGCAGTCATTTGGGCAGCCCGATATAGTGGCAGTAACAACCCTCGTAAAGAATATCACCGTGAAATAACAGCACCTGTGCTATTGTGTTTCGGTGAGTGAGAAAGTAATGCCAGAGCCCATTTCCTTATCTCTTCCTAGTCCCTTATCCCCTTGCTTATGTATTTTCTAAGCTTATCCCTAATTCTACTACGATTGCAGCACCTGTGGCGTTGCTTTTGAAATAGGCGACGGTAGCCACCTATCTTCGGTGAATTTCAGAGTTTCTGATCCTATCCATCAAAGAAATACTTATAAAAATTGGGTTCCTCTACGGCGTAAGTCAAAACCAAAATATTTCATTATATATAATAAAATCGTAAACTAGGCGTGTCTGTAAATTAAATATTTAAAAAAAATTGTACACGTTGTACTTATGTTTTTGTCTGTTTGTCTGTGCGTTTGTGCACGCTAATCTCAGAAACGGCTTAACCGATTTGAATGCCATTTTCACTGATGTATTGTAGCAAGGTTCCCGTAACATCTAGTGTTTGTTTCATTCGAATCCGTTTAGAAACAAAAAAGTTAGGCGCTGTACCGAATACGACGCGTACAAAGTTGCGGGCTCAACTAGTTTAGAATAAATTCAAAGCGAGTTAGCAATAAAATGTGTACGTTTTATATTCAAATAGATGTTTAAGGAGTATAAAAAGAAAATAAAACCATTTCTCTTGTATTCAGCAAGCGTCACATACGAATTGTGTATGACTGAATATTTCGTGAAGGAATTCGAGAAATATTAACTGCAGTGGCATGTAAATCTGGCATTTGCATGTCGTGGAAAAGAATTTGATCGGCTTTACGTATAGATAGCTTTCCGTGTTTTTATTGTTACAGTGTCAAACTACACATTTTACTTATACAATAACGTTACCTCTGCACCTACATTTTTAAATATCTGTTCTGCATTTTCTTATATTTTTTTAAATTTGAAAGTGATGTAACTATATTTAGTTTTATTTGTTCTCCCCAGAGCTATGTAACGCGGTCGTCTACGTTGGTCTATGTATGTCTTTCTAGGACTTAAGGTTAATTTGTTAACTTGTTTATTTAAATAGGCGTTAATTTAACATTTCGCATAATATTCATGACTTATGTATATTCAAAAAGATTGTACCTGCTTTCTTTAAAAAACTGTTAATCGTTAATCCTACTATTATATAACCGGCAGCGCACTTGTAGCACCTGTAATGTTGCTTGTTTTATAGGCGACGATAGCCACCTACCATCAATTGGACCATCAGCCCGTCTGATAATCTTATCATAAAAAATAAATAGAAAATTGTAGGAACATTTAAACATTATAAAGAAAGCATAATTAGGATATTTTTTTCAAAATGCTTTATTATGGAAAAGTTTAAGACGATTTCGTGAGTCGTGTTTTTTTTTTTGTTTTATGTTATAAAAGTTAACACTTATATGTATTCCGGTTCAAGGAACGTTAGGGTCGAAGTACGAACCTACCTGCCCTGAAATATTATATCCATAATATTAAGGTTTTACGAGAGGATTCCACTTTTTTCGCCTGTGACCTCTAAAACGCACAGTCACCTCTGGTAAATCCATAATAAAAACACAGTAGAGGATGCTTGTACACAAAGTGTATTTAAGACGAGGACTCATCAGAAAAGCGTTTTTTTCGTCGCCTAATTTGACTTCTTAGAGTATAATTAAAACTTAAATAAAAATACAGTGCATAATAGACTATATTTAAAAAAGTTTGAAACGAACATGTTTATACAAAAATCACTAGCTAAAAAAACCTTTTTCGTCACAGTAATTTGCCGACGCTTCCATTTGTTTTTTAGCTTATTAATTAACTTAAGTCCTGTACTAAAGTTTTAATCGGCTACTTTTTATTTGTTTTTTCATGTTTTACACAATGGTTAAAAAAACCATCCAATTTTAAATCTGTTGGGTTATCTTTGAGAATCTATAAATAATTGCAAGCAATATGGCACCTAAAATCCATTATATATGTTACGCTCATTTTGTTAGTTTGTGGGTAAAAATTGTGTTAGTTTTGAGCTTAGTTCAAGCTTAGAGAAAATTACAAACTTAAACAGCACCTAAAGCGTTGTTTGTCTTAATAAGGGACTGTAGCCAGCTACCACGGTCTGTACATAAAACTAACTTTACATTTAAAAAAAAAACTGGATGTAATGTTTACATTTATCTTGTACATCTTTACAAATCTGTCAGACTCAAAACTGTATTTTTATACTGTGTCTTCAACATTCGGGACTGGTAAATCCAGTAATAAGAGACAATAAAAAGGATAAGATTATGTATTAGGGTTCTTAAACGCGGTCGGTTTGGTGCATATATTAGATGTGATGTGATACTTATTCGACAATAGTTTAGATGATAAAACTGGGATCTAAAATTCCGCATTCAGAACAAGCGGTATTTTATACGGTTTCACGTTTAACTGTTTCTTTGCTTTTTTTCTTTCACTAGAAATGATGAAGAAATCCAAGTTTTAAACTGAAACGCTCTAAAACCAAACTACTTTTTTAAGTTAAAGTCTTTTAACTTAATACAGAAATATTGACTACAGTTATCTACTTTAAATTCAAAAATTAATTAAAGTTTAGCCAGCAGCGTAAAAAAACAGAAAAGAACTCATTATTTGATATCTTCGTTTCTCAACTTCAATTTTTTTTTTATAATGTTATTAAATTTAGACTTATTATTGCATTCAACTTTATTACACATATCATAACATAGCTTCAGTAGCATAAAATATATATAATATGAACCACAACCAATCCGTTATATAGTTAGGAGACAAAGTAGATAAGTTGTTTAATTTTTTACGATTTCTAGAGTTTATAAGTATTTTTCTTCCTTCCTCTGATGGATATTATTTTATGTAATCCTTTGGCATGTCAATGATTTATCGTCTAGTTTTGGACATGGATTTAATGCGGAAAAATAATTCTATCCTCTTGCATACTCTTAAAACTCATTTCTTCTGTTGCTTCTTAGAACATCGCTTGGTATATGTGTCCTTTTGCTTACAACCGTCCATGTGTAAGAAGTTTGTCAGTAGCAAATCTGGTATCTTTAGTAAAAGGAATAAATAAGTTCTCCGCAATTTAAGTGGTTTCAAAGGAAACTATAGCATTTTTATTGCTGATTATATTTCATAAAATTTCACATTGATTAAATAACAATTATGACATAATACAGATTTGGAATTAAGTCATTATGGAATATTAGCCATTATGACGAGACTGTTGCATAAGTGGTTAGGGTGCTTTCTTTAAGGCACTGTTCCAGGGGTCCCGGGTTCGATTCCCGACAGTCTCAATTTTGGAAATGAACTTTTCAAAGTTGGCTGTGGTATGGATTTGAAAAGTGGCAGGGAACACTGCATTTTGCAGTCATTTGGGCAGCCAATCTGATGGCGGTAACTACACCCTCACATAAGATCACCGTCAAATAACAATATGTGTGCTGTTATGTTTCGGTGAGTGAGTAAGGGATGTCAGAGCCCATTTCCCAATCCCTTATCCTTAATCCTAATATAGTCGGCAGCGCATTTACAGCACCTGTGGCGTTGCTTGTGTTACAGGCGACGGTAGCCACCTACCATCAAGTGGACCGTCAACCTGTCTGTCGAAATTAACCTAAAAAATGTGTGTGTAAACTTCGACGCAAACTCGAGTTTACTCCTTCAAACGTATAAAATTTTCTTCGTGTCACTAGATAACTGGATACCTAGTTACTTTATATAATTTAGTTACATTATGCATACTCAGATGTCACGTGTTCCAACAAAAGTTATATTAGTTACGTTCGGTATACACAGATGTCACTACGTGTTTAAGTTCTAATAGTTCATTTTTCGACGGCAGGTTATAACGCGTTATGGTTTCGTTCCTCAACGCAGTCTACACTTTTCATAAAAGATTTCGACGTTTGCCAGAGAATAGACATGAATACATGCGTCCGCTGTCGCACAAATGTCAAAGTGACAGACAATGTAACGCTTTAGTTAACGGTTGTATTAATTTTACTCCTCATAAAATTTCCACACCGGGGGCCTTATATGAAAATCGATTCTTAGAACTCACTCAACAAGGGAAAACTCAGTACACTCAAAATAAAGTATAAGTAAAATCCTTTTTATGCAATGTTATTTAAGTAATCAACAATATCTTATAAATGAATGGTTTAAATTACATAGTAAGCCAAACATTTGAAAGACGTATCACAGGGGAGAAAGCTTCGTATAGTCATTTGAGCAAGTTATGTAAAAGGCCTTACGATGTCGTTGCAAAAGCAAATGATGATGCGGTACACGAATAAAAGTACGAGAAATCTGTGTATTCAGAGCTTCGAATCCTCCATGATTTATTAAAAAAATTGAGTTATTTTGAAAAATATTACATGTGATGGTGGAACTTGTAGCATTTCAATATCCACCCATGCGGACTCCTGATGCAAATCATTATGATCTCGGCAGTAGGGCACCCACTTCTGAATTTTCCAATATTAGGAATTATAGCAGTCTGGACCTAGCGTCGTCCCTCGGCACTTATTAGGATGTTTTATCTTGTGGAAGGATGTTTTACGTTTTGCTTAACTGCACATTATGGTCCCCACTAGAGTGTTTTCGGCCCCCCTTTTTTATGAGGGGAGAAATCTTCAAAAGATATTACTTATAGATAAATGCCATGCAACTGCGCATAGTGTTATGTGGAACCTTTACCCCACTAAAATAACCCTCGAGATGGGTGTGGTTCCAGTCTATGGAACCACTCTGGAACCGTCACCGGTCGTGGAGGTAAGGGGGGAGGGGCTTAACTGAAAATAGGGCACATACTCCTAAACTTACTAATCGTCTGATGCAAATAGTGATAATAAATTTAGGGTTTATTTCGCGTAATACGATATTGAAATTTGGAAGCAAGTCAAACTTATCAGTAGGTATTTTCATATGCTACTATGTGTTAGCTGAAGTACAAAATTTGTGTTCCGAGTAATATTGTGTTGCAGTTGGTCATTAAACAGGGTCAATCGTAGCTCACTCACACAATACCTACATGCTAATATCGGGCCATTGTTAATTTAACTGGTAATCCTCACTAATTGATACTGTGATGTAAGACGTTTTGATTTTTCTATGACACAATCATTCATTATTGGACACAACACAAGTTAGAGATTTGACTATTTTCAAAATTTTGAATGCATTTAACAGCAAAATTATCTATATCTATACATATAATAAAATCGCAAACGAGCCGTGTTTGTACATTAAATATTTTTTTCAAATAAACAATTTGTACACGTGGCACTTATGTTACTGAGGTCAAAAGAATAGTTTTTCGAATTTTTGTCTGTTTATCTGTTTGTCTGTGCGTTTGTGCACGCTAATATCAGAAATAGCTTAACCGATCTGAATGCGGTTTTTACTGATGTATTGTAGCAAACTTCCCGTAACATTTAGTGTTTGTTTCATTCCAATCGGTTTACAAACGAAAAAGTTGCGCGCTATACCGTATACCACGCGTACGAAGTATAAGTATAATCGTATAAGTAATAAGATTTAAGAAATTTATTAACAGCCAATTACTTAATAGTAAATGAATTTTCAACTTACTGCTTAAGGGCAAGCATTCTTCTTGACATAATTTTACACAATATTTTTTATTGTTTTAGTTTTTGAACAATAAATTTTAATGCTTTACATCGTCAAGAGGAAAAATGAATGTTATAAATATTTATCAGTTTGCAAAGCAAATTTTCCTGAGTAAAACGAGTCTTGGTGTAGAGGCCACGCTTGAAACTCTTCGTGGGCCGACCACCTGCTCCCTGGACCGATCACTCAAGAGAGGAGTTGCAGTGGATGGATGCCGATTATGCGGAAGACTGAATGTGGTGACACTCAATAAAGAAAACCTATGTCCAACAGCGGGGCTGATGCTGATGACTGATCTTGATGATGAATTAAAATCAAGAATAGTAGAAATTCGCCTTAAATATATAGTAAACTTTTACAATTTAATTTAGTTGTTTGTTGTTTTTACCTGACCTTAAAATCAGTTTCAGTTGTGACTTTGATTAAAGCAACAACTTTATATGTAAGAACGACCTATGTATGTATATGTAGGTGTTGAAGTTTCTCTCTTTAAATTAGTTTTTTTTTTTATTTAAGGCTCACACCACATTATAACTTACCAAATATTAAAGGATTCTAAATGTTAAGTGTGTATCAATAAGTTTTATCGTTTGCTGGTAAAGCACTTCAATTTTAAAATTGAAATTCCAAGTTTTTAAGAAAACTTTTTTATCGCGCAGTTTGGAAAGGGTTGCACCTTAACAGAAACAGTTTATATAAGGATTTTTCAGTAAACTAAAATGAATTCAGTACCAGAAAGAAATCGAATCTGAACAATTACTGCCAATTATCCCAAAAAGGTATACCAATTAAGGGGAACCCTCGTTACTAATACATTTTTGTGTGATAGTAACTTAGGCAATACTTTTAAACGTTCCATTCAAACCTTTAGTGTGGCTAGGTTGCGATACATTCTTTGAATAGGGCTCTTACAAGTCTGCAATTTAACTTTACATCCACTGTAAATCTTATCGTGCTCACCTTACAGTTTATTTTAGCGATTCACAAATGTCGGATAGATTGTTGAAATCAAGACCGTCAGATCGTGACTTATGATTTCATTATCGTTCGGCGCGTGCGGCGCCTTATAGATCTTGCGACATAACCGCCCTCTTGGTAAAATATTTGCTGTCGTAGGTACATTTATTTAGTACTTTGAATTTAAACCTTCTAGCTTACTTAATTACTTAATACTTAATCTACAAACTAACTTCTTATAAATCACCTAACGGGTTTTGATACGGTTTTTACTAATGGAAAGGACAATCAGCGAGGATGGTTTGTGTACATAATTTGCAGAAATTCGCATCCGTGCGAAGCAGGGGGAAGGCGCTAGTTTAAAAAAAGAGTTTTTGTTTTTATTGAGGGTTTGACTTAGTTGTCTGCGGTTGCCTAGAAACACATTAGAAGGGTTGCAAGTGCGCTGCAGGCCCTGCCTGAATAACGATAAGGAATAAGGAGAATAGGTTTGTGGCTTCCTTTACTCATACAGTAAGTACCTACAATTCGATACAATTTAGTTATATTTTAAAAAAATATACCACTAATCTCTTAAATTTTTCAATCTTTCAGTATTTTTTTTACAATATAATTTTCAATCACTGTATTTTTTTTCAATACAAAGGCCTATTTTGTGGAATAAACGTTAAAAAGGCTATTAAAATGGCTATTTAAGGTTTATAAATAGCCATACCTAACTTCTATTTAAAAAAAAACGCATTTAGTATGGGATTGCACAATCGGATGGGATCCGTAAAAACCTTCCGATTTGTAGGTTTTATAAAATTATTTTAAAAGTGTAGAAATAAAACACAAGATTTCCTATTTCCTATTTTAGTTATAAAATGTTTTTAATAATATTAAACTATACAAGTTTTTACTACAAAGTGACATGTAATGATATCCTACATCCTACTTTTATCAAGAATATGACTTAAAATACGGAGGGAGCTACGTCAGAGCAACAAAGTGGTCGAAATGGCGAAAATATTTTTTGTCAACTTTTGTTTTGTCAGCCCAGACAATTCAATTGAAACGACCTCGAAATAGGCAGAACATATTTGCCGTGCAGCGGTGGGTGTCAGGGTAGCCAATCCTTGAAGAACCGACCACGACGAAAAGCTTCTAGTGATAACCACCTGCTTGGTGGACCGATGACCTGAAAACTGCTGGCAGTGGATGGACGCAGAAGGTGGTGTGTATATATTTCACACAAACATATACACAACACAAACATTTATTAAACCTGCACTCAGTAAAAACAAACAGAAAATAACGCAAATGCAAAACCATATTGTAAAAATTTGACAGAAAATTTTGATAGGTAGTAAACTTGAAAAAAATAAAGTAAGAAGTCAAAGATGTATCACAGAAAAGCCTACCTCGTAACGTAGGATGACAGATCACAGTAAACGCGAACAGATTCTGTTAAATCAAAGAGCATGAAAGTATTTATTACACACGACGCCAACTTCTTTGAGTTACGTGTAATTCTATATAATTTTGTGTTTGAAAATGTTCTTTATTTAAATACTGACAATTGTTTGTTTCAATTGCAGATATATCTTTAAAAATACAAATGTATATATTTCTATTTTTTGTTGTATAAAGTACACAATATTTTTTGTAGACATAATAATGCAAGACCAGCATGTTCGCTGACAGTCTATCTAAAGGTAGGTCTAAGCACTTGTACTACTATGTGGTCCAGGTAGAAAAGTAACAGGGGAGATACAAATTTGTTGCCGACACTAGTAAGGGGTTAAGGTGATGAGAATGAGGCTTTGACTTACCTGACCAAAACTCATTAGCATACGTGCTGTTATTTCACGGTTGAGTTCTGTAAGAGAGTCATTACTGCTACCAGACGGCCGGCCATGTTTCTATCTCATAATAACATATTCCCATAATATCAAATTATTTTGACATCAGATTCTTAAATCATTAGTATCTCAAAATATCAGAAGTACAGCCATATTCAAAATACCAATAAAGGTTTAACACATCCCCTTGCAATTTATCGCTAGATTTCTGCAGGAACTTAAAAGATTTTTTCTTTGTACGGTCTACTTGATGGTACCTACCATCAGGATGGTACTTGATGGCTACCGTCTTCCATTAACACAAACAACGCCATAAGTGGTATACAAGCGCTGCAGAAATTGGGCGTGTATAGGAAAATGGGCCCTGGTGTCCCTCACTCACCCACAGAAACACAACAGCACACATGCTGTTATATCATGGTGGTCTTCTGTAAGGTTGTGGTTACAGCCACAAGACGGGCCGCCCAATCGCCCACTACCAGTTAAGTATCTACTTAAAAAATATCAATCAATTCCCCATATCTTCATATGATTCAAACAAGCCGCTTAGGCTCATAAAACTCACTTTCCCGAAATGTGCACTTTTTCTAAAAGTACACTCTTTGGGAAAGTGCACCTTCTGGGATAATGTGCTCTATTTGAGAATGTGTTCCAATTGGGAAATGCACTTTTTGAGACTTCTTGCACCTTCCGAGAAAGTGATCCTTCTAAACAATTGTACCTTTAGAAAAAGTGCACATTTCGGAAAAGTGAGTTTTATGAGCCCAAGCCAAAATAGCTATAAATGAAATAGTATGTAGAATGCGCGGGAATAAATCGCGTATATTTATAGCATGTGCCGCATTCCTTTGTGACAGATTGCACGAGGATGAACACATCTTGTAATTGTATACCGGGATGATACCGGCCTCGGAGGTCCTCAATTGACAATATAATAGAACTGCAGCGAGCGTAGGGTTGAAAGGGCTCTTTTCGCTCCGCCCAAGGATTTTTGCGCTTAATATTTTTTAGTAAAACAATCGTATAGAATATCAGCATCTGTCCGCATTATTTCACATTCGCTACTTTATGTTTGGGTAGCACACGCTTGTCCAATTTATTTCAGAGTCCGATAATAAAAAACTTGGCGGACATCGCTATCCTTAAATACTTGCGCCGTGTGTGATATTTATTACGTGTGTTTAATGTATCAGATTTAAGAGGTGTGCGAATCGGTACAAAGAGAACATTCACTATTGACACTATACGCTTTGTAGGCGAAACCCGCTTGGCTTCACCGCTTAAATTAAAACTCTTTTGTACTTAGTGTAACTTAGCACTTAGTGTGGACGTCATAAAAGTAGCCTTTTACAATGTACGGTATTTTCACGACTTAAAAAGTTCTTGCTTTGTTACTAAAACTAGCCTTTGCGTGCGACTTCTTTGGGAACACTTTTTTAAATTTTAAAACATTTTTCAAATTCTTATTGCTCATATATTTTTGTCAGACATAATTTTTATGTTCATTTTTAGATGATCCCTGGGGAACAGAGCTTTTATTCTACACGGAATGTATGTCTTTTTCTAAATCCCTAAAAACATGTATGCGAATTAAAAACATCTAGTTGTTTTTGGACGTGATTAAACATCGCATAAAAAACATTACTTTAAGCGATTACCACATTTAATTTCTTCTCTTCAAAGTCTGTGTATTAGTTCAGCAATAACAAAACATAACAGACGGACTGGGTTACTTACGTACTAACTTTATCCCGCTTTTCAGTTCCCGAAAATATAATAATAATAATAATAATACTTTATTTCTTAAGCCAGTATATGTACATTAGAACATAAAAACTTTAAAAAAAATCATTAAATTAATTAATTTAATTTAATTATAAAGTAGCAGTAGTAGCATGCCCAAAACTATGCCACAATAACACACAAAACATTACGCCATTTAATAAAAAATGTTATGTAACCCAAAATGTTTTAACTGTGGTAATAAGTTTTTTTTTTATTTTGAGGCCGTCAGGCGGGTAGACTGTCCATTTGATCGTAGGTGCTGCTACCGTTGCCAATAACACAAGCAATGCCATAGGTACTGCAAGTTTGCTGCAGGGATAGGGAAATGGGCTCTGGCATCCCTTATTCATTAACCGAAACACTACAGCACACATTTTGTTATTTAACGGTGGCCTTCCAAAAGGGGGTTGTTACAGTCGCCAG
Organism: Bembecia ichneumoniformis; assembly: GCA_910589475.2. Taxonomy (NCBI): domain Eukaryota; kingdom Metazoa; phylum Arthropoda; class Insecta; order Lepidoptera; family Sesiidae; genus Bembecia; species Bembecia ichneumoniformis. Next base: position 4,321,606 of record OU342520.1, read on the forward strand.
AAGGGCTGGCCAAATGATTGCGAAACGCAGTTTGCCCTGCTACGACTTAGATAAGTGCCCTATGTTTTAATTCAGTATTTTCAGTAGCTGTGCCAAGTGGTCTCCAGTATCAGTTCAGCGGCTTACACGAAATTTAGCCACGAATATCTGAACATTTTGACATGCTTTTGCATTTAATATAAGTATGTTAAAATACTTGTCTAACTTCTTAACAATAAATATTTGAGAGTAAATTTTTAATACATATTCAAAATGTAATAATATTATTAGCAACAACACGATTCCTTTGTGTTCTGTAGCAAGCTACATTCAAACTAGACATTAAGTCATTCAATTTGGCGCGTGCACATAATAGTATCAGCGTGAGTCTAGATAACCTTTTATGTCTCCCAAAATATAAATTCATATCATGATTTTCATCATACACATGCTTAATTCATTTTAATTCCTTTCAAATAAAAATGATCTGAAAAAGTCATTAATTACTATTCGGTACAAAAATGAGTAACACTAACTAATTATTAATTCCCTATTTTTATTTTAAATCTGATCAATCTTTTTTTTTTTTTTTTTTGTCGAGGAGAAATCCATTTACGGATTTCCTACCGCTGGCTAGACGGTAGGGGTATGTGGGGGTCACCAGTGCGACACACTATGCTATGTCATAGCGGCACTGGTACTACCCACTAAAACTCCCCGGTGTCTCCTTGCCCATCGGAGGGACAGACCGGGCTCTGCCGAAACAACAACTCCGATCCATCCCAGGGCAGCCTAGCCATTTTTGGCTAGCTAACTACAATGGGGGATTGCCCGGAGACACCAGGGCAATCCCCAGACGGAGGGGACCTTGTGCAGGCACACACGGCTAGCCAGCCGTGTGCGCAGGTTCCCTAGGACAGTTGAAGACGGGCTAGATATGCCCGTTTTCTTCTGCCCAGCCGCCTGCGTCTGAGAGAAGCGAGACCGGCCGCTTCCTCTCGCTCCCTCTCGGCTGCCTCCTTCTGCGACATGACAAATCTGATCAATCTAACAAAATTTATGACATCTGGGTATTTATTATTACGAAGTCTACACAATGATACCATAATAATATATGTACACAAAAAGACAATAAAATATAAAATATTAGATACACAAAAAAAAACGCTCAATACTTGCTTCTAATTATTTTTATTTACTTTTAAAATAAAGAAATAATATTTTTAAAAATTTAAATATTATCATTTATCCCTTTTCAGTTTAATTGATGTTAGAAATATATATATATTATGGGTTTGCTCTTGACCAGTATCTATCCATGTAGGAAAGATGAGGCCAGCGATGAAGCGAGCTCAGCCAGAAGATGCCTATTCACTCGAACCTTGAAAAGATTTGAGTTGTACGAGCTCGGAAATACAGACGCCGGCAGGGAGTTCCGATCCTTAGCAGTGCGCATTATAAAAGATGTTTTAAAACGCTTGATCCTAATTAGAGGGATTTCGACAAGGTGAGGATGGTAACCAGCCGTACGTCTGCATGTCCGATAGAAGAAAGAAGGCGGTATGATCTGATGCAGCTCCCGAGCACACTCTCCGAAGTACATCTTATAGAATACACACAGACAGGCAATTTTGCGTCTATGTGCCAGGCTCTATTCCAACTAGCCAACCGTTTCGTACGGATGCAAAATCCGTACAAATCCTTTGGGTTGTGTAGAAGAAATTAGCGGAGATAGAGTTACTAGAGTTACTACTAGCGGAAATAGAGCTACTTTATTGAATCTATATTCGTAGATGATTAGTTATCCTACTGTAATAAACGCGAAAGTTTATGAGAGTATGTTACTCTTTCGTGCAAAATCTATGGAATTCGTTTTGATTTATTTATAATTATATCCTATAATAAAGTCGCGGACAGTATAACTTGCCTTTGTGCAAAATACGCAATGTATACTTTTTTTTGCGTTTTTCTTTGCATATTATATACATATTCCGTTTTAGCTATGTTTGCCTTAATAAATAAATGAATTTATGTCGATAATTTACTAGATATTTAGGTTTTTAGTTTTATTTCTATGTGAAACTAAGCACTTACCAAAGTTTCAATCATACAAGTTAAATGTAATATTCAAGAAACACTTTCTATAAGCCCAGGAAAAGATATTAGCAAGAAAATTACTCACTAGCAAATGGTTTTCTAAAGCTCCCGTTGCCATTGTAAAATTGCTTTTTATGACTTTATTCAGATGTCCAACGAGGCACCACGTTCGTCTTATGAACACATCAAAGAGGCTCAGAAAAATGTGGCTTACATTCAATCATTTGCTTTCTGTTTTACCAAAAAGGATCAACCATTGTCCATCAGAACGAATGAATACTTATGCAAAAGTGCACCGGGGCAAGTGACAACGCAATGCTTCTCATTGTATACGGTTCTTTGAGCTGCCGCGTATCAGGACGCACTAGACTAGACCAACGCTTGATATTGTGTTAATATTTTAATACTGTCCTTAAAAAATTAAGGTTGTTTGTTATCGTTTACTTACTTATCTAACATTTTTTTTGGGTTCTTCATATTAGATTCTTTTCTTTATTGGCGTGGGTTTCTCTTTCAAACGATTTACTCATTAATTCTTTCATCAAATATTTAAACTATTTTCTAACAAATGGAGGTATGTATTGTAAATAAGAAAGTATGGTTTATTTATTAAAAACTTTATGTACATATCGGTACAAAAGGCGGACTTAATGCTAAGAGCATTCTCTACCAGTCAATAAACAGAAAACACAGCACAAAGTGACTAAGCACGAACACAAATGAACTAAATACAAAATAAATAAATTATATTAAAAACAAACAAATTAAACAAAACATAGACTAAAACATATAAAAATAAACTATATACGTATACACACAAATATAACATATAGATATAAATATACATACATACAAATATTAGATGAAAGAAGGATACTTAAGCTGAGTAGAAATTTCCTGAAGTAATCGCAAATATACATACATGGTTTTTAAAGCAAGATTAGTATATCGTCGGGTGAGGCGTTCCAGAGACGAACGGTTGGGTCATAACATTGTTTTTTTAGTACTAAATTGTTAATTTTTTACGTAATTCCACAAACATCTTAAGGGCAGTTCACATAATATGGACTCTTTGTTATTTTATTATATTATCATTTATAAAAATAGATTCAAGATAACGGAAGTTAAGAGCTTGGTGTTACACTCTTCGGTTATTATAATTAATAATTGTGCATTATTTTTTATCCATATATGAACATGTGAAATACCTTTTAGATAAAATGACACTACATGGAGGCACAGCACTTGCTTCCTTCGACTTATTTTCAAGATTAAATAAAAAAGATTAATAATAGAGATGAAATTTTGAGATTCAACAGTTTTTAGAAAACATTTTCAGCGTTAAGAATCTTTTTTAGTAATGTCTCTAACATGAATAATCTTTGAGTCACTTGAAAAACTGAATCCCTATTTTTCTCTTTAATTGTTTATAAATTTTGCAATTATTTATCTGCGGGTAAACTTTTGTAAATTTTTATAAATGTCATTATGAATTAAATGAGCTCTCGCACTTATTTTTACTAGCAGTACCAAGAATTAATAAGTTTTATCATTTATATCCCAGCATCCTTAGTATGTCGTAATTTTTAAATAATTATCTTAATAAAGCCCACAAATTTTGTTATTTAATCAAGCGAATGCCCAGTTAACAATCTATTATTCCGCCATGGTATGGTTTGACTTTGTGCTAGGTATTATATGAAAAATTGATATTTTTTTCTAATCACACCGACGTGTAACTAGCCTTAAGTAAAAGTCACTAGGGTGCCTAACTGAGCGTCATCTATCGGCGGAGATCGTTCATATATCACAACAACCTACGAACATCGGCGACAATACAGGTCCGAACCGAACGCCATAAATACAACATGTCAACACGAATTCAGTGGGGCGTCCGAAACGATGCCCGATATGGTTTGCCAATAAATAATATTATGTGGACGTGATGCCTCTTTACCTGATTTTCTTGAAGATTAGAACGAACTTAGACAAATACTTCTGTTTTAGTCTGACCGTAGTCTCGCTCTCTATATTACAAAAAATACCTATACATTCACAATAAAACTACAATAAAAAGTTGATTTTTGGTTATTTTGATAAAAAGAAAATATGAACAATACTAACAGCCCGCAACTTCGTACGCGTGGTATTCGGTATAGCACGTAACTTTTTTGTTTGTAAACCGATTGGAAGGAAATATTTATTTATTTATTTTAAAAGTTACACATATAGTTATTCGGTGACCTTTACACTAAGCATAGCTTGAATTGTAAAGGCCAGAATTTAACAAAAGATAAAAATTAAAAATTAAACAATAGTAATTAAAACAGAAAAAAGAGATTTGTGTGACTGTGTATGTATGTATGTGTGTGTGTGTGTGTGTCTGTGTTGTATAATAGTATAATATCTGCGGCTGCTAGATAAATATCAAATAATATTTTAACAACAGGTACATAAAATATTTAAACTGTTAATTTAATGCTGTAATGGGAATTTTCATTTGGCTTCGCAAATGGGCTGTAATGGGATTTTTCGCAATTTGACCCCTAGAGAGTCAAATTTCTCTCTTAATTACTTTACCAGCACTGTTTACTTTCAGCAAGTAATTTAAATATTCATATTAAAAATTGACTTGCAGTTTAATACGGAAATACGGAGCATCTGGCGGATGTGTTGTACTTGTGGTTACGGTTGCCTAAGAACGAATGAATAATGAGTAGAAAATAATGAAAAGAAAAAATTCTTTTTGGTAAAAGTATTAATGCTAATTAATTTCATAATTCAACTAGTCAGAGGTGAAAAAAATGTGTAAAATTTTGATTGATCCCAACAATTTTCATATAACCCTTAAAATTTGTTTGAGTAACACAGCTTGCGGAAATTTAGGGAAGGTTAGTTGGTTCTAACTTATGATTCGAATAAAAATAAAACACTTTCACAGTTCATACAATTTTGCATTAAACAATACTCATATTTCATCTAAGTGAAATGGAATTGATATCATCGTAGATTTATGTCCAGGATATGACGATGTGATGGCGTTTGAAGATGCACATATTCCATGTACAGCGCATTGGAGCAGTCGTGCTTCTACGCTTCATTTCTCTATTTTACTTATCTCAGAGCTTTAGCGGAAACAATTCTGAATACTTTTTAGCTAGAAAACTTGAGCGGTTTACTTTAAAGGTTTCAAGCTTAATTAATTGAGCTATTTTAGAGCTTTTAGAGATTGCAAATAAGTTCGGATATATGTCGAAGGGTTATTGTGAACTCACTAGTGAAGTTATAATTACTCAGACTAGTGTTATGATAATTTATTTTACTAGACCCATAGTAATTTTGTAATGTAGTGATATTTTGACAATTTCAGTAGATGAGCAAGGCAGTCAGATTGTGAGACGGTCATATATTGGTTCGTTTTCAATGTCAATGTGTACAATATTTTGTTATTTTTTTAATATCATGTTTAAGTAAACGTTGTAAAGTCATTTTATATTTTACAAATAGTGGGTGACACGATTGTCAGTAAATCAACCAATCAAAACCACCGCGGCTTTCTACCACCACATTAATTTAACTAAGGTAATCATAATAACACTGATTGCCCCCTGGGAGAAAATTAATATTGTATGAAATGGAGGCGATTGATAAAAGTCCGTGTAATTATACCACTAGTGAAATTATAATATCACCGCTTTTACAATAAGCCTGCGACAGATACATTACCAATGATTGACATATTGATACAATAAATGGATGGAATTCTTTTTGTGTGTTCTATCGCCTCTACAATGGTGAGTGCTCGGATGAGTTATTCCAATTAATGCTTAGGTCAAAGTTTTACCATCGCACTGCGCGCTATAGATGCGATGTTCATAGGCATTACTTGGATAAGATGCCACTGCGGACAGTTTGGATGAGTAGAAACTTTATTCCACGGACGCGCGAACTTTGGAACGATCTCCCATTAAGGAATTTTCATCTAGTTACAATATGTATGGGCTTCTTCAAGCGAGCAATAAAATTCAAATTTGGGGTACATGTGCGCTGCTTGCTTGTGTCCTTAGGCGACGGCAGTCTTACCATCAAGTGGACCGTCAGTCTGCCTGCCATTCTTAATAATATAAGAAAAAAATCTGTTAACGTATCAATTTAATAAGTATTAATTTGATAACTCTTCTAGCGGCAGTAACCACCTCAAACAGAAAAAAGCTTTAAAATTATTTTATGCTGCTGTGACTTAAGTACTCTCAACACTTAAGTTCATACTCTTAAGTTCATTTTATCACTTATGCTTTATCCCATAAGAGTGCGTAGTGTAAATGCATCATCCTAGTGGTCGGTGATGACGAAAGTTACAAACCCATCAATCAGTTATTCTCATAAAAAAACTCAAAATCGTATGTCAACTTTATTAATTTATTTCATTATTCAGGTCGCCGATGTGACTGTGTATGCATCTCTTAGAAAATACTTTATCCTGTAACCTTCTTCTGTTTTCTTAGTAACGAAAGGTGGAAAATGCAATGTTGAATAGTTGTGTTCAAACGATAAATAGCCTGTTATCTTTTGAGATTCGCTCTAACGAAATTAATTTATTATTTTTAGAATGAGCGTTACGTGTCTGTTCAAATAACAAAAATTAAAATAATACCAATAGCCTTTTCGTGAACAGTTTTAAATTTGCGAGAGTAATTAATCAGAAATATCCGACACCGATCCTTGTACACTGAGTTAAGGGTTGGTTATTTATATTGCTCACTGAGCTGGTGATAAATACGGACCTGACGTGATGGTACCGTAATCTCCTTATTACATCATCGCGCTGAGCGTATGTCGGGATGGTATTCTGTACGCGTAACTCACACGTACTTGACGTACGCGCGGTTTCGGTTCGGAGTTTAAGGTTACTGCCATGTAATTGTACCTAGGTTTATATTCACTTTATTCCAGATAGGAATCCGAGATTGTGTCGGGTCGTGTGATTTATAAAAGAGCAGTTGACTTCTTACCTATCTTATTAGCCACCATTACCAAAGGACGAGTGATAAGAAAAACGAAAAAATAAATAAATAAACACAAACCAGGAAATAAAAACCAGAACAAAATAAAAAAAAATTAATGTAATATAAATATAGAAGATAATCTTAACTGTTTTTAAAATACTTATTGCAGGAAATAATGCTTCTGCTGTTTAATGCGCCAAACCTCCCTTGTTTCATGTTCAAGTTTTAAATGATAACCATTTATTTTTCTTTGTAAATAATATTTGTAATTAGCTAATTCTTTCGAATATTTTTTCATTAAATGAATGTAAAAAAGTTCAAGATTCTAATTTTAAAATATGACATTTTTTAGATGATATATTCGTCCTCGTTGAAAAAGAAAATAACGCTTGACATCTCTATCGCTGTGACGAAGTCGGCGAAAATTAAAAAAAAAATTAGTCTGTTCCTGGGGAAACTAATACTTTTGTAACATAAAAAGTATCCCATATATTAATCCAGGTAATAAACTATCTGTGTGCCAAATTTCATTCAAATGCGTTCAGCCGTTTTTGCGTGATTGAGCAACAAACATCTAAACATACAAACTTTTGTATTTATAATATTAGTAGGATTACATTTTCTTCACTAAGTTCTAATTTTGATAAATATTGTTTTCATTTTTCTTTAAAACAATTATGGCATTTTAAAAATGTTTTATGTTATCAATATTTATTATGATTTATTATAAATAAATGAATTTTAATAAATTCTAACCATTCATTATAATGTCTTTATCACAATCGTATGTAGATTTTTCGTAGTTTTCACCGTATTTAATAATTTTATATCTTTCTTGTTCTTTTAACTTTTATCATAATAAGAAACCATATATTTTTCTAAAATTTCGTAAATGTACAGAATAGTCATCCATTTTTCGGGAGTAATCGTAATGATACGGAGTACTGTTACGTTCAGGGAACGTCTTGAAGTCTGGATTTACGACTAGTATCGTTGGATCTTCGGATCGGTTCTCCCGACGGGAGGTATGACACCATTACACTAACCTACTCCGCTGTTACGGGACTCGCCGATGAGTTATTATTATATGGATTATGCAATTCGCGCAGATCGCTGCGTTCCTGTAAGAATTTCTGGATTTTATAAAGCCTTTAAAATTACATTAAAAAACGTACAATTTTTTCCAGGTCCAGTGTTAACAAGACACTTTTGTTTTGCAATTTCGTCTTAATTATGAATAGTAACGTTATTTAAAAACGTTATTTTTAATAATGTATTCGTCTCTATAAGTTTATATAATATGTACAAGAAATAAATGTTAAGGAAAATTAATAGTAATAGTGTAAAAAAAAAACCTTCCTGATTTTAGAACAAAAAAAAACTAACCACCAAAATAATCGCAAACCTCACAAGTTACTGTGAATACGTAACCAAACACCATATTTCCTTATAAATAAACAAACGAAAAGTAACACACTTAATACAGTAACTAAGTTATTACATTTTAATCCTTATTACTCAGGTATAAGGACTATACAAAACGCAAATCTAGGTAAGCATACTTTGCATGGCACCTACGTTTTGCCAAAAAGAGGTATTTGTCCCGTACATTAACCCTCAAACAATGAACCGTTAAATGTATGTATATAATATTTACATAAACGACACTGCCAATATCTACTCATCCAGGCTGTGAATGCTAAAAAAGGGGTCAGAATATTTTTTACATATTAAAAAATACTTACATAAAAAGCTATTTTTTTTTTATCGAAGATGGGTTTGGCCTTGACCAGCATCTATCCATGTAGGAAGGATGAGGCCGACGATGGAGCGAGCTCACCCAGAAGATGCCTATTCACTCGAACCTTGAAAAGATTTGGGTTGTACGAGCTCGAAAATATAGAAGCCGGCAGGGAGTTCCAATGCTTAGCAGTGCGCATTATAAAAGATGTTTTAAAGCGCTTGGTCCGAATTAGAGGGATTTCGACAAGGTGAGGATGGTAACCAGCCGTACGTCTGCATGTCCGATAGAAGATAGGGGAAGGCGGTATGATCCCATACAGCTCTCGAGCACACTCTCCGAAGTACATCTTATAGAATACACACAGACAGGCAACTTTGCGTCTATGTGCCAGGCTCTGCTGCTTAGTTCTTATTAGTGTATCATCGCCAATGAGCCTCCTAGCTCTGCGATCCACCGAGTCGAGTGCGGGAAGTTGGTATTTTGTTTAAGCCAACGAAATAATATGTATAACGTTCTGTTTAAGCAGCCAGTTCAGTTTCAGTATGTGACTGTCAGAGTACGTTGCGGGTAGGCCGTCTGTCGATAGTAACCACCAGGCGACCAGTTGTTATAATTTAGTGGTTTAGTAAGGTATACCAGTGATAGTACCTTAACTTTATCATATAAAGATAGGTGTTGCTTTTGAAATCACTATGGTGATGCCTGTATTAATAGGTAACAGTAGTCACTTACCATCAAATGGTCATGCCATGTTTTTTTATAAAATAAAAATATTAGGAAATCAACCATACAATAATTTTAACCTATGTATGTAGATTAAATACTTTATGTTATCATACAAAACTGTTACAATTTATAATATCACTAGCGTATCGGTCCCGGCCTCGCTTTTTTTTTTCTGCAAATTATATACACAAACCTTTCTCGCTTATCGCTCATTCCAGTAGTGAAATTGTTTCAAAATCTGGTGGGTGGTTAGCGAAAAACAGTCAGAAAAGCACTGCGACTTAATTTTATAATAATATTTAGAGTATCATTATAAAACATGATGTAACAAAAAATTTTATGATACAATAAATCGCCAATTGTCATTAATAAATATTTATGATAAATTAATTGATGCTTTCGTTCCGTTCGGCAAACTTTCTCACTTCTTCGAACTTGTACGTAATTTGTTCTTATTCTTGCACCGCACAACTTACTGGAGTTAGGGTTGTCACTATTGGTTAATTGATTAATTATAAATTTATTATTATATAGTTATAACTTACTGAAATAAGTGGTGTGGTCTACAACCACAACTGTATACTGAGCCAGGGTTCCTCTTTTTACTTGTTTGTATATTTGTTTGTTTGTAATTATTATTATTTGTTCATATATTGTTTGCATTAGAGGAATAAAAGTTGTTTTCTTTCTTTCTTTCTTTAGAATATTCAGAAGCCCGTTGGATTAGTGGTTAGGAAGATTGCCTTAACGCTCTGTTCTAGGGTTTCCGGGTTCGGTTCCCGGCAGGGTCACCTTTGAAAAATGAACTTTTCAAATTTAGCTCTAGTCTGGATCCGGAAAATAGTGGCAGGACACACTGCTTTTTGCAGTCATTTGGGCAGCCCATCAATAATTACAGAAGACCTCCGTGAAATAACAGCACGTGTGCTGTTGTATATCGGTGAGTGAGTAAGGGATGCCATAGCTCATTTTCCTACCCAATCCCTTACCCTTCACTCTACTGTAGTCGGCAGCGCACTTACAGCAGCTGTGGCATTGCTTGTGTTATAGGCGACGGTAGCCATCTACCATCAAGTGGACCGTCAACCTGTCTGCCGATCTTAACATAATAAAAGAAGCACTTGTGGCGTCAGGCAAACGGCACGTTATGACATGTCATCAAATCGACCTGTTTAATCCCATCGTGGATTATATTTACACACTGCGCTTGGTATAGGTGATCGCGTTGAAACATACAACGGACACCATCAATAAATGCTCTGCAAGTATTTTGCAAAGTGACTTGAACATTTTGAAGGTTATGCAAGATTTATTTTGAAAACATTTTGAACTTTTTGCTCGTTGTATTTAAGATTTTAATAATATTATGCATAAATTAAATATTAATATTAATATATATTAAATAACATATATTTTAATTTCATCCGAATATAATAAATGTATAACTTTCACTTGAAATATATCTGAAATGTTGTTTACGCTGAAGTACTCTAGCTACATTATTTATAAATAGCTAGCTTTTAAATTAAAAGAGAAAATTTTTGATGTATGAGAAATATATTTTCTTTATATGCATTTTAAAGTAGATGTGGCAACCCTAACACTTTGCCCTAAGAAGATGAACGACTCGCGGAAGTATCCAAAGCAACGAACATAATGAATTTGCTCCCAAACTAATTTATATTTTTGCATTTCATACGCGGCGCCTGGGGCAAACAAAAATTCAATAACATTACGAGAAGAAAAAAAGAAAAGTTGCGGAATTGAAAGCTTTAAAGAAAAAGGGAGTGTTTGTAAAGTGATTTTCTTAAGTCTTTAAGTGATTTTCGGTTGTAATTGTCATGACAAAATATAACCTAGTGTTGTATTATTCTAATAGTAGAGCGCCACTATCAGAGGCTCTAGTATGAGTTTACGATACTACACCAATACTACACTCGCTAGCGAGAACGTAAAACTTTTGTATGGGAAATCGTGAACTGTCAATGTCAAATTATCAATTTTCCATATAAATGTTTTACGCTCTCGCTAGCGAGTGTAGTATCGTAAACTCATGCTAGAGCCACAGTGCTATAGAAAAACTGTCAGACATTTCAATTTAAATTTCACTCATATCGTAAGTGCAAATTCATAGGATAGAAATTTTATATCATGTGAAGGAAATCTCTTCTAATATATAAAATTCTCGTGACACAGTGTTTGTAACAAAACTCCTCCGAAACGGCTGGACCGATTTTTATGAAAGTTTGTGTGTATATTCAGTAGCTCTGAGAATAGGTCGTAAAGTATTTTTCACCCTCCTACCAGCACCCCCCATTTTTAATCGGGATTTTAGTATTTTTCTATGAAGGATATTCAAATAATTCCGTCGTTGATTGACGTGAAGTGTCGCGTCACTTTGACATATGGTTTGAAAATAAAATTGGACAAGATAGGTGGCGCCACAATCGGGTTAGAAAATTATTTTCGGGTTTGGGCAGGACAACATCTGCTGGGTCAGCTAGTATTTTTATAAACTTGCACTAGGTACTTTACATGGACTGTCTCTTTAATTTGTAATAAGTGCCTTGTTTTGCTATTTTGCTGCATTCTCTAGAAGCTGGCTTAATGCTTTTAGACCTTACGACCTTACGAGTAAAAGCGACAAAGGAAATTTGGAAAAGCGTGAAGCGTTCAGCCATTACTAAAATAAATAACTAAAATATAAGTATGTTTTACTTAACACTTTATAAACTATAAAGTGTTAACTATAAACTAGCTGAGTCCGCAAATTCGTATGCGTGGTTTTCAGTATAGCGTGTAACTTTTTTATTTGTAAATACATAAGTCTTAGTGAAAACAGCATTCAAATTTGTTAAGTTGTTTCTGAGTTTAGCGTGTACAAATGCACAAACAAACAGACAAAAATTCTAAACACTATTTTTTGACTTCGGTAATATAAGGACAATTTATACAATGTATTTTTTTAAAATATTTAATGTACAGGCTGGTTACGATGTAATCAAAATCTTAGGTTTTCTAGAGACCGTTTATACCGTCGCCGTCGATGCAGCGAATAACCGGCTTAGAAACGGTCTTCAAAATCGTTGAAAAGTTAAAGAGTTTTTTGTGGCACTCGATTTAAATAATTTGTTTTAACTAAATTACGAAAGTTCTTAATGGAAAAATCACCGATAAGTTGCTTGGTTCGAGATTTAACTCGAGATTTAACTTTATGTCCAAATTTACTTCTTAAAATAGATTATTTGCCATAAAAAAAGTACAATATACACAAATATAGTAAGTAAAATATTGAATTTCTCAGATAATTAATTTACTTATTTATTACTTAGTAAATATATTCACGGGGCGCACCTACTGCGTATCGCGGACAACTGTGCGGTAATGGCATGCGGAGTATTGTAAGGGTGGTGAATAAGAAATATCAGAGCCGATTTCACAATTCCTCCTTTTTTTATGATATGTCGACAGACAGGCTGACGGTCCACTTGATGGTAGGTGGCTACCGTCGCCTATAACACAAGCAACGCTACAGGTGCTGCAAGTGCGCTGCCGACTACAGTAGGATTAAGGATAAGGGATTAGGAGGGGATAAGGAAATGGGCTCTGGCATCCCTTACTCACTCACCGAAACACAACAGCACGTATATGCTGTTATTTCACGGTGGTCTTCTGTAAGGGGGTGGTCACCGCCCAAATGACTGCGAAACGCAGTGTGCCCTACCACTACTTTTCAAATCCAGACCAGAGTCAATTTTGAAAATTACATGAAAATTTCCAAACTTGACCCCGCTGGGAATCGAACCCGGGGCCCCTGAGACGTTAGGCAAGCATCCTTGCCACTCATCCAACGGGCCTTCTTTAGGGTTTCGTTTAATGACAAGCAGTTACCTACCACCAAGTGTGATATGTGAGGATCTATGATCTATATCTTCTATATAAAACAATATGTAGAATATGTAGAAAATAAATATATACAAATATATAAAATCGCTGTCCGCCTCTGTCTGTTTCTTCGCTAACTTCTAAATCACCCAACGGATTTTGATAACAGTTTTTACTAATGGTAAGAGCTTAAATATGTAATAATAATAATAAACTTATTTAACAAACCAGAGGTCCATATTTAAATGTTAGTAGGTACCTTTACTTATATCTGTGTTAGTACGTACAAAACAATTACAAATTTTATTATTTGATACTTGACACACTTGCATGTGTGCCGAGTCAGTGATCCAAGAGACGTGAGTCCCATTTGTTGACAGAATACTGTTAGTGTTGGCCCGTACCCGATTCAATAATGAGGCGGAACACTTCCTGATGATAGCATGGAAACCATCTACCTCCTCCTCTGCGAACATACAGGAGGCACTTGAGATACGCCGTAGCCCCAACAGCATCCTGAAAGCGTTATTATAATGGACCCGCAAAGCGCTGTATGCCCATCGCGTATAACTGACTCAGAGGCTGCACGTGTAGAAAGACAGGTTTGCAGTACGCAAACCTGTGAGCCAACATATTGCTTCGATCAGCCTACGTTCCCTGTCAGTATAAATATTATCATTAAAAATATCTGTTAGCCAATGTCCTATAGGTACTTGAATCGTGTTACTCTTTTGAGAGGGATGGCACAAAGCTTTATAGGAAGCACGGAAGGACGTATTCACAAATATCAATGGTTTTTCGGTACCATTTATATATCCAGGAAGCACAACTGTAGAGATACCATGGTATAAAATAAAAGGTAATGTAAAAACTGGGCAGCCTAATACAAAATTTTCACATTTTTACCATCGCAAGAATCGCTAAAAATATCGAAAAATGGTGTCTGGATAGATATATAAATAGCTAAATCCGCTGCATATTTTAACATGAAAATAATAAGAAATTGTAGCTTATACAGCCTTCCATACGTCTAGTTTATTATTTTGTACTCAAATAAATTACTTTTTCATTTCTGAGAAAGAATAGACACTAAAAAACGCACTATATTTTCTCCATACATTTTTCTTAGGGATCGCACTGCGACCTCTTTCGCCGTAGGTTTCGTTCGCCATTCCCTGCTCAGACGCGATCATGGAAGCATGGGTGTATCGCCTTTTTTTCTAAATAATTAGAACGACAAAGTTCCAAATGGTTCCAAAGTACACCGTGCGGCTTCAATGTGTGTGTGGACACTTTGCTGTAGTGTGTTGGCGCAGTTAGCTGAATTCGAGCGCGTCAAAAATGTAATTACGTCCTTAAATATCATGTATTCGCTTTTGTTTACATTATACAGAAGTCGGTGTTCATCTACAAAACGCTTACAAGTGGTACCATTTTGCTCCATAGTTTGCCATATGATGTCATATCAAAGGCTTTTGACAAATCTAGGTAAAATACATAGACAGGCGTATTTCTAGCTGTATATTTGACAGTCTGCTTAAAGCACATAATAAAAGTCTGTGTTGAAAGTCCGTAACCAAACATGAACTGAGCATCATGAAGTTGTACATGTTTGGCAATTTGACAGAGTAGTTAAGCAGAGTTAGTTAACAGTAGTAATGCAAGTGGCTAATGAGATTAGCCTGTAGTTAGTAACGTCCGAGTTTTATTTTTTGTAATAGGTGTAACAATAGTGAACATCAAATCTTGAGGCAAATAACAGTGACCCAAGCACAATGTAAAAAACATTGATAAAACTCTAGCAAGGTGAACTCCTGCATATTGTAGGTGCTCTATACTGAGGCCATCGTGACCTGGGGATTTTCGTTTAGTCATATATTTTATAATAGATGCTACTTCCTTTGTTGAGAAATTTGATCAAAATGATTTGATCAATTTTGGTTCCAGTCTAAATTGTTGTCTGAAAAAAAAAATTGCTATTTATTAATATCTAACCAGCTACGCTCGCAGGAAAACTCGACTTATAATTTTTTTTATGTTAAGATCGGCAGACAGGCTGACAGTCCACTTGATGGTAGGTGGCCACCGTCGCCTATAACACAAGCAACGCCAAAGCTGCTGCAAGTGCGCTGCCGACCACAGTAGGATTAAGGATAAGGGATAAGGAGTGGATAGGGAAATGGGCTCTGGCATCCTTTACTCACTCACCGAAACACAACAGCATAGTTTAAATAAATAAAAAAAAAATTTTTTTTTTGAAAACTTAAATTTAATTTTAAAATGATTGATTATAAATCAATATATGTAAGTAATATTAACAACATAAAATAAGGACCGAGATTTATATGTATTATCGTGAATCGTTGTATCGTGTGAGATTTTTGCGAGTGAGATTTTTATTTGCGATTGAATAAATTTTTGATCTCTTTTTTTTTGTTTTATACAAATTGAAGATTCATTCCAAACCCGTGTTCAGAGTAATAGGTTTTTAAACACGGCACGGTCTCGGCAATACGTCATGATAATAATGATGTTGAAGATAAATTGCCAATGTTTTAAGTTATTTCACTTACAATATGAACTGGTTGCATAAGTTTATTTCATTGCAGAAAATGTCACAAAGAAAATGAATTAACCAGCGAAAAGTTTATGCATCCTGTACGATAGTTAAATCTTCAATTTTATATATTGTAAAAAAGTATTTCAAACTAAGCTTATTTTTGCTTAAACCTATTATACCTATCATAAGCCCGATTATTTATTTAAATAATATTTTAATTATTTTGAATCATTAATTAATTAAAATAACATAATAATTCGGATAACATCATTTGTTCGGTCTTAAGCAACAACGGAGCGGTAAAAACCGATCTGAATCAGTGCGAAGCTAGTATATTATAAAATAAAGTCACTGTACGTCTTTGTCTCCTTCGATTCGTCACCCAACGTATTTTGATACGGTATTCACTAATGAAAATAGCGATAAAAGAGGAAGGCTTTTGTATATATTTTTTAGGATACACTTGCATCCGCGCGAAACCGGGGTGAGTTTTGTTAAAAATTCATATTAATTTTTTTACTTCAATCACCCACTACTCATGTTTATGATGGATAGTGTCATTTAATTTAATACATTTTTTCTCATTTCATTGAAAGGCCAACCCTCTCAACTTCGCCTTGAGTAGATATAAGATACACTTACTACAGTTACTTTTAAATGCATATTATTTCAAAATATTTAGAAAAAATAATTTATATTTGATAAATTTTATAATTTCTACTACAAACGACATTGCAAGGCCGCACTTATAAACAAATAAATCAAGTCTGTTTGTATTACTAATTGGAATTATGATTAATGATATTTCGGTTTTAATCTACAATCCGATGAAATTTTTAATTAATGAAGAATTTAAAAAAAGTACCTAATAAACTTAATCAGTATTCCGGAAGTAATTTCGCCCAAATTAGATATTTCGTAGATATGTACTTTTATATAAGAAGTTATAAATGTATATTCTTCATATTATCTACGATCTATAAACGATATCTATCTATTTATATATAAAGGAAAATGAATTGTTGAATTTGTTATTAAGCGCAAAAATTCGAGAACAGCTGAACTAATTCAGCTTTTTTTTTTCAATATTAATTAAAAGGTTTTTATAAAGAGGAAAATTAGATAATTTTCAAAAAGAAAACCAGGGGCGGGTGGCTAGTTCATAATATATATATTTATTATATAGCTTGATTGAATATGTTTTTACAACATATATGTATCCTTCCTGTCTAATTTTACTTTGAAAATATATATGTATATATATTTTTTATGTTAAGGTCGGCAGACAGGCTGACGGTCCACTTGATGGTAGGTGGCTACCGTCACCTATAATACAAGCAACGCCAAAGCTGCTGCAAGTGCGCTGCCGACTGCAGTTAGGATTAAAGATAAGGGATTAGGAGTGGATAGGGAAATGGGCACTGGCATCCCGTACTCACTCACCGAAACACAACAGCACACGTGCTGTTATTTCACGGTGGTCTTTTGTAAGGGGGTGGTTACTGCCGCCAGACGGGCTGCCCAATAAATGACTGCGAAAACGCAGTGTGCCCTGCCAATACTTTCCAAATCCAGACCAGAGCCAAATTTGAAATGTTGATTTTTCAAAGGTGACTCTGCCGGGAATCGAACCCGGAAACCCTAGAACAGAGCGTTAAGGCAAGCACCCTAACCACTCATCGAACGGTTAACATTATTCAGTTAAAATATTTACCAAACTCAAGGTATTCTGTCAAGAACAAAAGCTATCCTCCCCCTCGGGAACAATACTTTTTCAGAATGAAAGGTACCCCACGTCCTTTATCTACTGTATCTCTGAAAATGTGTATGCAAAATTTCACGGTGATCGGTTGAGTAGTTAAGGCGTGAAAAGATAACAGACAGATAGACAGATTTGCTTTCACATTTATAATATCAGTCTGTCTGACCACTTTTATATAAAGAGAAATACACTTTTTTATTATTATTATTTTATTTTATTTTCAATTCGAACTTTTTCTATTTTTTTCTCTTCGTAATGTTTACGTGTTAAATGTAAGAGTCTAAGTTCTTAATTCGCGGAGATGTTAATATATTCCGTCCATGTCCTTTGTAGGACGGCATGATGTCACAGTCGCAAGGAAAATAATGGCTCAGTTTACAAGTTCATCGACCGCACACCTTAAAAGGGACGCGTTTTATTTGCTAAAAGCGGTACAATGATAATGAACTTTACGGATATTGTATAAGAAATTCCAAAACTTAAAACACACGAGTCATTTGACTGGTTTGGGAAAAGTTTTAACACAAAACGAAATTATTTATACTGGATATTTAACTATTTCTTATGCCTGATCGTGTTGCCAACTGTCGATAAACACAATACATATTAAGGTGCTTGCCTTAGCGCGTCAGGGTCCGGGTTCGATTCCCGGCTGGACCACTGGCTTCGCACTGGGCTGGGGTGCAAGCTTTCCCCCCATGTTCATTGTATGGCTATGCTATAACACACACTTATAAGTGGTTCCTATGGGGCCAAACAATTGCTGTGTTTATTCTTGGAGTTTTCAAAAGTTGTTGAAAATGAAGCACTTGCAAAACCCTTTCTTGCACTAGGTTTAGCAGCGTACTTACTTGCATCCACTGCATTACTTGTATATACCTACTTAGGGTTTCTCGACCTTATTTATTTCTCGAGCCGATTTTCGACCCGGATTTCTCGAATTAGAAATTTTTAACAAAACACGATGTTACTTTAAAATTTTTGCTGTATTACACATTAGATTAATAGATGAGGTCAATTAAATCAAATGGTAAATTTTTAATTTGAGCATAGTATGCCAACTAAAACTAAACATGTAACCCGCAAAATAATCTGCAAAGAAATCAAATTTTAATTCAACGCTGTTTCCTTATAAAATAGGCTTTCAGAAATATAAGAGCATTAACAGTATCATCCTTTAGGAGTTTTCTTATTTTACTGAGCTCTTAACCATAATCCTACTGTAGTTGGCAACGCACCTGCAGCAGCTTTGGCGTTGCTTGTGTTTTATAGGCGACGGTAGCCACCTACCATCAAGTGGACGGTCAGCCTGTCAGCCGATCTTAAAAAGTTTCCTGATAATGAGAAAACACACTCATTCTCCGTCGATATAGGCTTAATTTACAAATTTGTACATTTTTCAAGAGTAGGCGTTCGTTGCCCAGTAGACAAAAATAACTGAAATTCTTTTTTTATTAAATTTCTAGTTATGTGAGTGTGACTGGCTTTGTCTGAAGTTTCAACTGACCTTTTTTTTAGTTTTTTTAGCCTTTTTTAGTTGAATTTCAAATAATTCAATGTCGAGTTTGAGGTCTTCTTCATTATCTTGGTTTGCGATGTTGGAAACTTCGGTTGTATTGGAATTTGAGTTTGGATATAATCTTTTATATAACTTTGCGGTATGATCAATGTCGTATTGTTGCAGAGTTGAACACTCCTTTCATTTTCATTGTTGTTTGTTATAAGGTTGTGGAGACATTTAACTAGAGAAATCATGTTCATATTTCGCCTTTCAGCAATCTTTGTCAATAAGGTGTTCCACAAATTGTCTGGCTAAATCATTTCCATCGATCGTAATTTATTAATCAGCACATCTAATTGCTGATTGTTACCTAGTGTTTTTTTTAAATTACCTAGCACACTGAATTGATTTCTCGAGTTCTCGAGGCGTTGAGTTTTTTCGAGTCGCGATTAAAGACACATTTCTCAAGCATTCTCGAGCTTAAAACCCTACTTGTACTATCTACTAACAAATGTTATATATTGCCTTATCTCGGCCGGCTTTATGATCAATATAGGTACTTTACATTAATCATACAATTATAAACAAATCAAATCATTGACTCCTTTCTACTATTTACAAATTTCATAGGAGTGGTGGTTTATACATAAAATTTCCTGTGATAATAAAAATTCTACAAATGAAAGAGCAAACCGCATAAAAATCTATCGCAATTCGCGAATAGTGAATTTGTGTTAAATTATTTAATTTAGTATATATTTAATCATACATATAATATATCCAATTTACATACATATATCTGTAATATATTAATTTAAATTTAAAAGAGAAAACCTTTTAGTTTATATTTTTACTATTTAGTATTATATAAACTAAACTATATATATAAAACTATATATTTAAACTATATATATAGAATTTATATAGTTTTATACTATTTAGTAATATAAAACTTAGTTATCATAGTGATAGATGCAAGTATAAACCCCTCTTCGATCATAATGAATTAGAAATAATATCAATAGCTCTGTCGAAGCCGCCGTGTGAGGAAAATTATCTCGCACTCTACGATTGCATGTGCGATCGTAGACCTTAGCGAGGCCTGTGTCCAGCGGTGGGATGGGTGTTAATATTTCAATTGTAAAAGATACAGTACTGCTTAAATAATATATTTAAGAAAAATTTGTGAAAAGTGAGATATCAGTTGTCAATATTTCTCAATAATATATATAAGGTTATACGTAATCGATGTCATAACATTTAAAAATAAACTCGACGCAAGCGTTACATAAAGCAATCAGAAGTAGTTATTGATATTTGCAAGCCTATGACTGTTCGTAAAATTTGCGAACTTATTCCAAGGAATGCTCAAGGTCGCGTTGAATATTCATTTCATTATTCAATGTAAATCTTACTGCCTTGCAATAAAGACGACGTATTGTGTAAGGAGTAATGAAATGAGGTATGGTGACAATTGAAGCGGACTAAGATTTATTAATAACATTAGTATGGTTGAACTTTTGTTAAATATGAAATAAATTTCTATACTTTATTGAAAAACATAAAAAATAAACTTTAAGTATAATAAAGAAAAAGTCTCTAAAAATAATTTTCCAAGCTTTAGTTAAGCAAACGAATACATAATGTCCCATTAAAATTGAAATATTAAATGTACAACTTATTAAATAATCACATACATAATATCGTTGATAAAAAAAACTCGATTTAGTGATATGTAACATATAGATTAACAATAAAATGGCAGAGTCGAATATATGATAATGGTACCAACACAGCGAGCCCTTTTATAGGCTCGTATTTATTTTTTGATCTTGTACTTTTTTAGCTATGAATTTTCAAAATGTTAATTGAGTATGAATATATAAAAACGGTAATTGCAAAGCTAAAAAAATTAGAAAGAAAATGTGAGCCTACCTTGCACAATTATTGCACCTTTTATTGCATTTATAATTTTTGAGTTTAATTTTTTTTTGTATTTAACACTAATTATTTGTAGTTTATAGTTTTGTTTGTCATTTGTCGTTTTATTGATTTGTAGAACAATTACTTTAGAAATGACTCGACCCATGACGTTATGAATGTTCCCTGAGCCTAATTTAAGTTGCTGATATTTGTTTTAAAAAAGGAAAATAATATTAAACATTAAATAAGGTTAATTCAAAGTTTTTTAATTACAATTTTATTAAAAATTGTAATCTTCTGTAATTTAAATTATGCGGCGTAAATATGCGAAAGCCGAATCGCGATAATAGCGACCATACCCTTAAACGTTACTCCAGGCCCGTTTGCTATCTTTGACACGTCAGTATCTTGCCTTCAGTGGGTTTTACCTCTCTTGAGAGCAGTTTGGGTCGTCATCAATGAAATATTCGTACCTGAGAGGCGCCATTAGTGGTTGGAAAACGTATAATACCTATCTCTTTTAGGTATAAGATGAATGGAATATAAGATTGGTCCAAGGTCGCGGTTAGAATATAAGGATTCTGCATTCACATAAGGTGATAATGACTTAATGTTAAAATTATACCTAGAGAGACCAGTATTATATTACCTTTTGTATAAAAGTGAACCTGCAATACAAATGCTTTGAGCAACAGTGATTGATGTAAACGAGATGAAATCAGGAGTTATAAAATATTTAAGCTTTAAAGTATTTTACTATAATAACACAAATAGGCCACTGAGACTGTTTTGGAAGGTGGTCAACAACATCTGTATCCACAAGATGGATTGAAGAATTAATAAGGACTGCAGGTCGTCGCTATATCCATCCTACTTCTGATCGGTCCTATTAGAAAGTTATGGGTAGGCTTACGAGTATAACCAGTAGTAGACTCTATAAGATAATACGTCGATGTATGTACCGTTCTTTGAATTCGATATTAGTTTATCGGTTTAAAACATTAGAAAGAAAGACTTTTATTTACTTTTACATTAGATGATAAAAATTTTAAATAGGTACTTTGAATTCACAATGAAAATAATATCACCTTGTAAATAAGATACTAGCAATTGGAGAATTATGGATCAAATTAAAGAGGCGATGTCTACATTAAGATACAAAAATAATTCAATACATGAACCAATTGGAAATTCCATTATTATAAATATCCTTATATACGTACTAGCTGACCCAGCAGACGTTTTCCTGCCCAAACCCGAAAATAATTCTGTAACCCGATTGTGGCGCCACCTATCGGGTCTAATTTTATTTTCAAAGTCGTAAATTATTCGGATATTGTTCATACAAAATACTAAGATTGCGATTAAAAAATGGGGGGTGGGGGTAGGAGAGTGAAAAATACTTTACGATCTATTCTCATATCTACCAAATATACAAATAAAATTTCATAAAAATCGGTCCAGCCCATTCGGAGGAGTTTTGTTACAAACACTGTGACACGAGAATTTTATATATTAAATAATCCTAGAAAGAGACACGTCATTCAAATGGGAATCACATTTAATTGAAGTGTTATAAATGGGTGTCAAGGTCCTTAATTAAACCTTTAACTCAAAAGCGTCAATCGACTCATTAATTACTAACATCAGTGATTACAAACAAACAGATCGCTAGTTCGTCACCCGAGTATCGCGTCGTCGTCTCAGGTGTCGCAACCAAATATCGATTCAGCTACAACTAGGCCAATGCCGCGTGTTAACTTGATGATACAACGTTAACGGTACTACCATACGAACTATTAGAAACGTTTATTTAAAGCTAGCTGACCCGGCCTCAGAATAAAAACCTGTTTCATACAAAATATGTGAGAAAATGAATTTTATTCACAATTTTTTTCCGGGTTTATTTCAGATTATTTAATAGTTATTTTTCTATTGGGGCGGAGACAAATTAAACAAATTAAATATATGTAATTAAAATAGGTCCAGCCGTTCTCGAGTTAAGGATGATTTATATTACACCGGGCCGTGCCCCGTCCGTGCCCCGGCCGGAGCCCGGTGAAGATATTGTTAGTATGCTTTTGTATGGATCAATTCATATTACACCGGGCCGTGTCCGTGCCCCGGCCGGAGCACGGCCGGGGCACGGCCGGAGCGCTCCAATCTCGAAATTTCATAAAATGTTTGTTTTCACAGTGCGCTCGGAGACAGCTTCGCGAGGCCCGCTCGGGGTATAGTACCTATTAGTTTTTTTAGTGGTATCATTTAATGTATATTTAGTTTCTTTTTTAAATTGTTAAAATTATAAATTAATTAATTAACCCGAGGCTGACTGCCTCGAAGTATAATATTTTTTAAATAATATATGTTAATATATTTCTGGTAGGTATAATATATTTCTGCTTAAATATTTTTTCAAAAAAAAGAATTTCAAAAATATCTCGGGAGCGGTGCGTCGCAGACCCTCCGTGTTGGTACTCATTTAAGAGGTCTCGGGGAGAGGAATTTTTCGGTGAAGACGAAATTTCGAAATTCGCATTTTTGGACTTTTTCAAAATTATCTCGGGAGCGGTGCGTCGCAGACCCCCCGTGTTGGTACTCATTTAAGAGGTCTCGGGGAGACGAATTTTTCGTTCACGACGAAATTTCGAAAGTCACATTTTCGTTGAAAAACAAAAAAAAAATCTGTTTAAAAACAAAAAAGTTACACGTTTTTCCCAATACCACGCATACGAAGTCGCGGGCATAGCTAGTATAGTAATATTAATACAAAATAGTATAATAGTACTTGGAAATGACAAGGCACGGGCAACGCCCGGTGGCGGCCCGTCGGCGGCACGGTGACAAATAGCAAACCCGGCCGGGGCACGTTGAGAAAAACCCGGTGAGCGCCCGGCCCGGTGTAATATGTTTCATCCTTTAAATGGCGTGACTACCGCGACTTTGAAAGTATTTACATACATTTACATATAAAAATAGTATTTACATAAAACTTTTTGACAATGCGGTTCAAATACTAATATTTTATTTTAGAAGCTCACTTCTTAGTTTACTAGGTTATTTGTTCCCAAATGACTTACTCGGATCCATTTTAAATATATTGCAATCCGATCGTTCACAAATTTTGAATTTGTAACAGCGACACTGCCCGCCGCATGACAAAATACTGTAGAAGCAACTAAATAAATAGAGTGAGACGTACTTTTTTAATCGCGTAGGTTATAGAGCTCAGAGTGACGCGTAGGTTAGTGAATAAAGGCATATTAGTATTATTTCAATATTTAATTCGGAATAACGTGTAGGTAACTTTTTTGTTTGTTAAACAGATTGGAATAAAATAAACACTAAACACTAGCGTGCACAAACGCATAGATAAACAGACAAACGGTATAAAAAATTTTTTACCACGGTAACATAAGTACTTATAACGTGTATAAATTGTTTTTTGGAAAAAATATTTAAACACGGCTCTTTAACTTATTATTAAAGATATTATTGAATTAAGAAAAAGACAATCTTGGGCTGAATCGTGGTTTAATATCACATATAATTGTCCTTTATTCGAAAACTAATATGTGTTTTGTGCGTTTAAAAGAAGCGGCAGTCGGTTTTCCAGCGTCTGTAGAACCCTTTATTAATGTCACTTTCGACCCACTATTTAACACTTCGCTGCGTGTAAATCAAGTTTGTGACTCTAATTACCAGTTTCACTGTTATGATGTGGGGAGATCAGCGATAAAACTGAAACTTTATCTTATTCTAAGAACCGCATCACAAAATGCTTGTCATATTTTTTTCTTGTTATAAACTTGACTTCCTTTGGACACTGTACTTTAAAAGCACTTTTATTTTAATTATTATAATGTTTAATTTATAAACAATAACGACTGAATATTATATTATATTATATTTTATATTTTATATATCATATTTATATTTTTTCCATAAGATAGAATAATTTATTCGGCACCAGTGGCAATTGTAAATATGTACATCTCAAACATTTGGACTCAATCGATCACTGTCTATCACAAAGGACATAGACATCTATGAATTTATGTTAATATTTATTTTATATTACTTAATAGTCACTTCCATAATTTTAACTTAAGAAATCAAGATAAAGTCGTCGTTCTTTGTTCCAAATTCAATAAGATAAGTAATTCTTTTAATGGTATGTACTTACAAATGACCCAGAGAAGTTGTCTATGACTAAATTTAAATAATTTATTAAAAGAAAATTGTGTACCATGGCATACTATAAAGCACAGCAAATTAATGTTTATGTTTTTTGTCAGTATCTTCTCCGTGAAACGCTTTCCGAACCGGCGCGGCGCAGCGATTTTAGATTAATGGTAGAAATTTCATAGTGTTTGACGATCTATAAATATTACAAAAGCTTTTAACACTTGTTACAGTTTATATGGGTAAATAAATAAATTCCAAATCATAAATTCTTCAATTATTAGTTGTAAATTGAAAATCGATTTTAACTCTAATTGCATATATAAATAGAAGTATGCGAGCAATCAGATGGCTGTCATGATAATATAGTAACAGGAAACTTAATTAGTCGATGCGCTGTTTTTTGTTGAACTCTTCTGATTGGCGATAAAGATCGCATTTGAAAGCCGATGTAACACCTTGTTTCTTTAATTTTATATTCTTAGAAAATATTTCCATTGTTTAAATGGCTAAGATGCCGGTTCTCTGACGCAAGGGCTTGATAGATTCTGATAAGGTCATATTTGATACAGCTTTGCTCATGGACCGGGTAAACCCGCGTTCTACCCGGGTTTTATTGGTAAGGTAAAGGTGATCTTGCTCTGAGTGTAGTGTGGGTTTCTTTTTCTGTACCATTTCTATAATACAAGTCCGGTAATTATTTGTAAATATATAACGCAGTGTGCCCTGTCACTGCTAAAATATCCTACAGTTCGTTCACTTTCTAACATATCAAGGGCTTTCATTTATTCGTTTTTTTTTAATGTTAAAATCGGCAGACAGGCTGACGACGGTCCATTTGATGGTAGGTGGAAACCGTCGCCTATAACACAACTAACGCCAAAGCTGCTGCAAGTGCGCTGCCGACTACAATAGGATTAATAATAAGGGATTGGGAAATGGGCTCTGGCATCCCTTACTTCACTCACCGAAACACAATAGCACACGTGCTGTTATTTCACGGTGGTCTTCTGTAAGAGGGTGGTTACTGCCGCCAGACGGGCTGCCCAAATGACTGCGAAACGCAGTGTGCCCTGCCACTACTTTCTAGATCCAGACCAGAGACAAAATTTGAAAAGTTCATTTTTTCAAAGTTGACCCCGCCGGGAATCGAAACCTGGAACCCTAGAACAGAGCGTTAAGGCAAGCACCATAACCACTCATCCAATGGGCTCGTTGTCAGAGCATTGGAATAAAAAAAATTAAAGCGATATTGTGGATCGATCAAGCTGTAAAACTTTATATTAAACCTTTATTAACTTATAAACCTGTAACCTTTATTAATAAATAAATAGTGGTTCTTTCCTCAACCTCAATTTAAAAATCCGCTCAATCGTTGCATCCAGGACATCCGGATGAGAATGACACATCCGCCTTTGACCCGTATTCTAAATGTGTCGTAAAGTCCGTCGCGACTCAGATAGGTTATTTTGGTTGACCTTAATGAAGTAAAAGAAACGATATGTAGCTAATATTCGCGACTTGGATATGGCCCAAATAACAAGATGACGCGTCGTATCTTTTAAGACCTTGCGGTTCGATTGTTGAAATCGAACGTCCTTTAAGATGATTTGTTGTTTTATTTGTCTGAAAATGTTTTCTGAAAACTAGTTAAGACAAATTGTAGAGTCTATACATAATCGGACAAGCTTGTTTACCCATTAAAATGTGAATATGTATTTCGATAACTGAAGCAATTTCATATATTGTTTGCTATACATATATGTATTTATGTTAAAATTTATGTTTTACGCTCCTAAGATATGTGTTTTTCATTCTTTTTTTTAAAATTTTGTTTTAAATAAATAATAGAGCATTCGGAAGATCATTATCGTGGCTCACTCTACGACATGCTGAGTAGAGACAATTTTGATACACTTTTATTGTATGTTGTTTTCTTAAATTAAGTTTTTTTTTCCTTTTTAGTACCAAGTAAACAATCTTTCTTTCTATCTAAAGACTGTTAAATAAAAGAACCGCATTGTCAACCAGGATCATCTTGAATTCTAGGTGGTTAACAAGCTTATAAATTTTCACTATTTTCTATTATAAAGTTTAAATTTATTAATTAAAAGTGAATATATTCATTTTTAATTTAATTTTTTAGTAATTTTAGTAGTGGCAGGATGCACAGCGTTTGCAGTCATTTGGACAGCTCCGCTGGCAGCAGTAACCAACACGAAATAACAGCTTATTATGTTGTCATGTTTAGGTAAGTGAGTAAGGGATGCAAAGCCCATTTCCTCCCTATCCTTAAAGGTACTAAAGTCGACAGCACTCTTGCAGCAACTGTGGCGTTTTTTGTATTCACCTACCATCAAGTGTACAGTTCGGCAAGAGACCCGTCGTTTCAAATATCCGCTAAATCTTGCATCTTACGTCTTAATCACAGTCTCGATAGCAAGGTGATTAATATTTCGGGCGCCAATGGTGGGAGTCGCGCGCGCAGTCTCTTGCCGACAGCCGTCCTCTGCGCTCGCGTCACGTCCGCACCCGACGCGCGCACCGGGCTCACGCGCGCTTTTCAAAAATACAATTCGAAAACAGTCCTAATTCAAACTCCTCGTTTTTATGTCAACCAAAGTGAGTTATTCAGTGCTGTGTGTCTTAACAGTGACGTTGCAATTGGAAATAGATTGTGCATAGCTCGAGGAGCTACTTTCACCGGTTTCAACAGTTTTTTGCGACTGGTGAGTGGATTTTTTTTTATTTTAAACGGACAGACTTCGCATAATTGTCTACTATTGTGTCTTGTTTCGTCGATGCGCGGAAACTGTGTCGTGCAGTTTAGTTCTGCAAAGAAATCAGTTTAATTAATTAATTAGGTTTTAATTTGAACACATGTTACTTAATTAAGGAAGGAGTGGATTGACGAGGAAACAGATTAACACGTACGCACTAATATATTGTACTACGATTGAATGATAATTAGTGTAAAATATTGCTAGAGTTAGTTAACCATTGAGTTTGCGGACGTGGTTTTTGTGAGCGGTGGCCCCGGCTCAGCGCCTGGTTGCCGCGTTTATGTCTTTTGTATGCACACCATTCGTTGTTGCATCGAGGTTGCGGAATGCTCACACGTGAATTACATGGCGATAGGTATCCTATTTCGTAGCGACATGTCCAACAGTAACTGTTATTAATGTGTGTTTAAAATAAATAAAATATTTAATTTTAACTTTTTAAATATTAAATAAATTTTATTTTATTGCAAAATTTGTAACTTGTGTTATCATCAGGCAGACAAATCATATATAAAATAAGCAAAATAAAAATAGCCTTTAATCACTGACATCAAGATACACTTTGGATTATTCATTTTAATTTCCGACATCGGCATTCTGCAAGTCAGGCCGTCCCTTGACAGAGGCCTCCTCCAGGATCACCCATTTCTCTCTATCCAGAGCTGCTCTTCTCCAATCTTTTGGTAGATCGTCTTCTCAGCGTGTCACGCTGAACTTGAACTTTTGACGCTTTTTTATGACTCTCGTCCATTTGTGTTTTCCCGAATTAACACAAAGCATATATTATATCCTTAACTAAAACATATTTATAATTATATATATATAACTATAGATTTATGATTTTTTTCCTGATAAAAAGTGTCCTATATGTTAATCCAGGTAATAAACTATTTGATTGTCAAATTTCATCCAAATCCGTTCAGCCGTTTTTGCGTGATTGAGTAACAAACATACCAACGTTCGTATTTACAATATTATATAATTAGGATTTTATTTATTTAAACTAAGTAGGTTTAATAATTGATATATTTAATTCAAATATTTTTCTACCGTATAAACAAATATTTGAAAATTTAATTTTAACAGCATCTAAGTAATATTAATGAACTTTATTAAATTAAACTATATTATGAATTAAATTTTGATAATAGAATTTAAATCAATTCATGCATGAAATAATTTAACATATATAAAAACGTGATAGATTTATCTCGATGTACTTATTGACCATAAATTTTCAATTCGATAATATATTTTAATGTAATATAATTTAAATTAAATATGTTTATTCTGGGAATTTTTAGATGCCTGTAATAAATTTATTTAATTTATATTTTACAAAACGTACATTAACTTCCAGTTATCTTTGCATAAATATGACCAAAAGACGTCAATACTTTTAAAAATATCATCCTTAAAAATATAAATACTAATTACCACCCCACCAATGCAATGCTTTGGTGGGGTACTAATTTTAGTTTCTTACAATAATAATAATAATATTTTAATTAACCCATTTATTGTAACTGCCGTTTGGAATGCCATTTACACTATGAGCAAGAACGCAACAAGGAACTTTGTAGATGCACTCTTTAATAATAGTTTAATTTATGCTTAATTACGTGTTAATTATTGTATGAGTTTTTAATTATCTGTATTTCAATATTTACCTATTTAAAGTTTATTTAATGTATTCTTTATCTATTTTATATAAAAATTTAACTTAATGCCCACAAAAATCGAAAACTAGCCGATTGATTGACTTGACATTTTTATACAACATTGCATTTAAACGGAAGAGTATTTTTATATAGTTTTTATACCGAATTTCTAACGGGAACGGGAAAAAATATGAGCCACGACGAAGATTTATATTCTAATAGAAAACTGAATTAAATATATCGAACAACTAAAAATATATAATTTTCACGATTCCATCACACGAATGGTCATTATGCTTACCTACCTTAGCAAGACTCAAGTATCCCGGCTTCGATTCCCGGCAGGTCCAATGAAATACGTTTTTTTTTTAATTTATGTTTTTTTATGTTAAGATCGGCAGACGGTCCACTTGTTGGTAGGTGGCTACCGTCGCTTTTGACACAAAAAACGCCACAGCTGCTGCAAGTGCGCTGCCCACTACGGTAGTATTAAGGATAAGGGATTGGATAGCATAGATAGGATATACTTCACTTCACACATTGATTTCAAGTTTTGTATACCTAATTAAAATTATATAATGTGATAAATTTTAAATGCGGCATATTACAAATTTTGTGCCTTAATAAATCTTATGAATAGAATTAATATATTTTTTTATTTTTAAGAACACAAGCGCCATGAATTGAACAGGTTTTTAGCATTAAATTATTTTGTTGCGAAACTGATAATTTGAACATTCGAATATTATTAAACGTTATGTCATCAACAGATGCCAGACTTATAGTTAATTTATTTAAATATAAATCTATTTTTTTTTTCTATTTTAAAATTATTTAGAGGTTGAGACCTAGGTATCAAACATTGTAAAGTATTATAACTTTGTTATTTCTAAAAGGACACAGGCTTATGAAAAGAAAGTTAGTGATATTATAAATTCAGTAATATTTCCTGTATAACTTAATTTTGGTAATTTTTTATTGAAATCAGATTTTATTATATAATTTCAAATATAAACTTGTTTTCAAAGAACCTAATTAATCTTGAAATTATTAATAATACGTAGGTACTAAATATAAAGTTAAAACCAAATGTGTACCTACACATAAATAATACATGAAATATTATAATAACACATGAATAATAATATATTTTAGTTATTATATTAAAATTAGGACTGTACTATAATGATTATGATTGTAAGTTTATATAATATGTGACATATAAATGAAATAATTTTCAATATACGAGTATAGATGAATATATATAGAAAAATTAATAATATCTATATCTATATCTATATCTATACCTATATCTATATCTATATCTATATCTATATCTATATCTATATCTATATCTATATCTATATCTATATCTATATCTATATCTTTATCTATAGGTATCTATATCTATACATATTATAAAATAAAGTTGCTGCCCGCTTCTGTCTGTTTCTCCGCTAACTTCGTCTAAGCCACCCATCGGATTTTGATACGGTTTGCACCAATGGAAAAGCTATAAACGACGAAGCATTTTATAAAATTTGTATATAATTTGCAGAAAAAATTCATCGGTGCGAAACCGGGAGCGGGTCGCTTATTTTTATATAATTAGTAAAACGTAACGTATCGCCTACGTAGCAAACGTACTCTACGTCTTCTACACCGCGGGACACTGTTACTTTCTTTTAAATTACTTTATATACCACACAATATAATACACACGTATACACGATATTATTTAATTTAAACTAGATATCGTTAACCTTTACCAAATTCGATTTTAAACTACCTATCTCTAAGAAACATCCAAAAATAGATATAAAATATGAATATATGTAAACCGTGCCTATATTGCTCCTCCATTAGAGTTTAACATGAAAATGCAACATTGAACATGACCTATTTGTTTGGTACCAATTGGTCTCAAATTCCCACCGAAAAGATTTCGACACATACAAATTAGCTGTGACAAAAGGCAACCAATGGTCCGTTTAAACCGCTTTGTTATAAAATAACGTTACAGTTATTCGTTATTGTTGTTCAGAATACGCGATGGCAGGTTGTTGTTGCGTAGTGTTCAATCATGTGTGTGAAAATGTTACGTATTGTTTGGTTTTAAAATGCAACAGTTTACGGTAGCGCAATTGGTTGGCTGGTGGCGCACCCTAAACCACATCAATTGGTTTTTCATCATTCTTTTCTTTTATTTAAAACTAATGACCCGCCCCCGGCTTTGCACGCGTGTAATTTTTTCTGAATTTTTTTTTTTATGGATAGGGAAATGGGCCCTGGCATCCCTTACTCACTCACCGAAACACAACAGCACACGTGCTGTTATTTCACGGTGGTCTTCTGTAAGGGGGTGGTTACTGCCGCCAGACGGGCTGCCCAAATGATTGCGAAACGCAGTGTGCCCTGCCATTACTTTCCAAATCCAGACCAGAGCCAAATTTGAAAAGTTGATTTTTCAAAGTTGACCCTGCCGGGAATCGAACCCGGGAACCCTAGAACAGAGCGTTAAGGCACGCACCCTAACCACTCATCCAACGGGCTCGTTATCTCGTTTCTCGTTTATCGCTTTTTTCAGTGAAAGTGTTTCAAAAAAGTTCAAAACAGAAGCGCACAGTGACTTTATTTTATAGTATTTATAAGTATATGTGAATATACTCGTAAATGTAGATATAGATAAACATAAGTACATAGCAGAACCAATTTTTATCTCAATGTCTTGTCGTTTAAACTATTGTTAAGGGTCGGCTACGCACTTTTATTTCCAATAACTTTGACACTGTCTTTAATGTTCGTCCTTCTACCTGTTGGCTACTGTAGCCACTAGCACGTTACATCAGTAGCTTTATATGTGTCTCTAGATGACTGCGATAGCCATCTTCCAATAAATAGTACGGAGTATGGAGGTTTTTGTTCCTATAGTATGGAGGTTTTTGTTAATTTATTAATATTATTGTCAGTGGTAGAACTGTCACTGGTAAATACAGGCTCTTTTTGACGAGGGGAAAACCTTCCAGTTCGTAAAAAAAACCAGGTTATGTGAGATTTTTATTCATTAAGAACCCTCCCGATTGCCGCCAGCTGCGCCTATTCATAGACCACGGTACGTTCATCCGAATTACCTCGGGGTCCCTGAAGCACCATTCTTCGCGACTTCCGGCGACTTCCGATATTCCGGCGAAACCTCCTGGTAGTGCCACGCGGTATCGCCGGAATCTCTTTTATTCGCCTCATACGACAGGCAAAGGATATTGTGTCTGTAGTCTAAATTTATCCCAGATGATAGAGTTTAGACACATACCCAACACAACTAATTAAATATGTAAAATAGGACTTATAACAATTTTTAAAAATATTTATAACTTTGTTTATAAATAATAATAACATTAAAATTTTAAAATATTCTGTAAGATAAACAAATTTTTGCCAATATTTACAGGAATGTTATTATTCTCGCTAGTAAAACTTATTCCTACTAAGATACATCCCCTCTTTTAGGGATAAACGATTTTTTATAATATTCGCAACTTTTAGTAGCGACTTCCAGACAAAATATTAGACGAATAAATGTTTTTGTTTATAAAATTGAAGCAACCAATATCTCAACATTAGAAATTTTAAATATTAAACTACAATTAACACAATTAATTTATAAAATTTGGATAATTATTCGAAGTACAGCTTTTTTTTAATAGAAATAATCAGAAATGTTCCTTGAAGACGCGTTAGCCAACATAATAAATTCCCATTGACGGCTGCTGGTGTTACTAACTGTATTGTTTAAGCATCCGATCTTTAAGGTCATCGGAAGAACATAATTTAACTATATCTTTTCAACTATTATCTATTTTCCGATTCGGTAGAAACGCTGCTTCCGACCGGATGTAAATCATCACAAGAGTGTGAAGAAGATTAAATCCTATTGCATTGGCATAAAGTCGTTTTGCAATGTGCACTGGGGTCTTTGCTATGTCCGCCGCTTTCAGCTGATTCCTCAAATTACCTCAACACTTTAGTAGACTCTGTTATGTGCATATTTGATTAAAATAGTTTGACGATAATTGCTTTGCGTGATACACAAAATTTTTCAACGCATTACTTCAGTAATTATAACGCATTAGTTATTTATAATTTTCTGATTTTTTTAAATTAAAATATTAAAATAATTTTAATTATTTTTCTACAGATATGAAATCGAGCAATACTTTTCCGAATAATTATAATAACTATTGAAAATAATAATAATAATAATATACAATTATAGTTCTTGACAAATCCCTCAGAAAAATATAGAAAAATCATTTTTTTATTATAGTTCATCAACATTTCTTTGATTACACATTATTTTTATAATTGTGAAACTAACAAAATAATTGGAAGTGTGATAATGAAACTACTTTAAATTAGATAGTAATCATTGAATTTAAAATTTTTGATTGTAACACGTACTCTTAAAAGACGCTTGCGCCATTATTATTAGTTGACTGCGCACGCGTCGATTTGTGAAACGCGGTAATTGAGGCCAGTTATAAACACATCGGTTTTATAATGCACGCCTCACTTTGTTCATGGTGTGACATACATAAAAGCTTTGCAGGCATCTAGGCGACATGTCATCTAAAGTTTGATTTTCAATCACACATTTTCATGAAAAATAACATTATATGTAACACATATCACACCATACTTTCATAAAAGTATATAAAATGAATATATATTTCCGGTAACATAGTCGAAATATGTTTATAAATTAATCTAATGAGAGAACACGTTTGATTGGCGGTTTAAGGTCGCATCGCAGATGAAATTAATAAGCATATTGGGGCGTGGTATGGTATTTTCATGTTGCTGACAAACTTTGAAATCTTAAGAATTCCTATTGAACTAACTATAACACTCATACAATATTATTTTTTATTTTTATTAAAGAAATATAATCCCCAAATCTAGGATAACAGGGTTATGTGCTTAAAAATTTTTTTTTTTTTTTGTTGCTTTCACCTGAATAATTATTTGTTTGGCTTAAAGCCCCGAAAACGGGTTTAACATACTAACATTTGAAAGATTTTATATCACAGTGTGAAAATATTTTTATAAACAACTAGCGACCCGCCCCCGGCTTCGCCCGGCGTGCAATTTTTTTATATATGAACATTCCCCGTTTATCCCTCTTTCCATTAGTGAAAATCGAATTAAAATCGGTCTACTTGTTCACGCGTGATGCCGTGACCAAGGAAAATGGGGATTCATTTTTATATATAGAGTTATATAACTAAAATAAGTTCAATGCTTTTTTGTGATTCAGCTGTTATTGTTAATTAATGATGGGCAAATTCCCTGGAAAAAGAAAAGTTGGCCGAAGAAAGAAGTCGTGAATGAAAAACATTGATATTTAATTTTGCACTGCAACATAATACTATAACACGATTTCTGTCTTATCCGGTTCTTTTGTTTATAGTGTGTGTGGGATTTAGTGTAAGTAATTATTTGTACCTGTTATCTTTCGGTTTTACTATTACGGTACTTAAAGTACTTGTTATTTGTTATTTCACGGTGGTCTTCTGTAACGGGGTGGTTACTGTCGCCAGACGGGCTACCCATCAAATGACCGGTAAACGCAGTGTTCCTTTTACTATTTTCAAATTCTGACAAGAACCAACTTCGAAAAGTTCATTTCCAAAATTAACCCTGCTTGGAATCGGACCCTTGACCTCTGGAACAGAGCGTTAAGGGAAATAAAAAAAACATATACCAGTTTTAGTAAGCTTGCATAGACACTCTAAAATAGTGCTAGTAGCTAGTGCTACCTTTTTTTGCTAGTGCTAGTAGGTGACGGCATTTATAAATATAAACTTTTATGAATTAAGGGTACAATTTTATTTCTACCGATAAATTTTAATTGGATATTAATTAATGAGTTCTCAAAGTTATTGAGTTGAAATTGAACGTCTAATTAAGAGGAGTCAGAACAAGGAGGAACCAAACAGTGATTTATGAGATCAATTAGAATAGAATCGTATTTCGATCTTATTACAGTAGAAAGTTTTTTAACGTCCTATAATCATTAAATTGTTAAAATCTCCTTGAAATAACGCTTTTATTTTTTTCTTTCATAAGATCTTTACGGGCGTACAATAGGCGTGTTATCTTATAGGAATCAATATAATACTTAGCAATATAATATGTACTTAACATAATAAATATATAAATACATGATATATCATTGTAAATATTGAAAAAAGAATCATTAGTTTAATCTCGACAATTTGCTGGTAACATAAATAAGTACCTACGTTTAAAAAGCATAATTTGCATTTTACTTATAATTTAAGTACTAGTAGGGGACACTGTTTCGCAGTAATAAATTTAGCAAATTTACCACTCCCTTAAAGAAGAACAAAATAAAATAACAGCACCTGTTCTGTTCCGGTGAGTAAGAGATGGCAGAGCCAATTCCTCTATCCTTTAGGATCTAGTCTCCTCCTCACTTGAGGTTTTGGAGGAGATAATAAATAATAATAAGTATTTTAATTGTAAATAAAATTAAGAGCATTAACATCTTTAGAGCCCTGTGATTTTTGACAGTCACTTGCATATATCCATCAATTTCCGTAAGTGTAGGTGGGTGACGGATCCGCCTACGAATGGCCAACCGACTGGTTCCTGAACTTCTATATCTATACATATCTATACTATAATGTTATAAAGCTGAAGAGTTTGTTTGTTTGTTTGACTAATCTCAGGAACTACTGGTTCAAATTGAAAAATTATTTTTATAATGAATAGTCCATTTATCGAGGAAGGCTATAGGCTATATAACATTACGCTACGATCAATAGTATTATATATAAGCAGTGTCCAGTGCCGCGCACCCCACGCGCACTCCACCGCCGTATGGGCCGCAGCGAAGCGTAGACGAGTTCAGCTAGTTATGAAATAAAGTTGCTGTCCGCGTCTGTCTGTTTCTCCGCTAACTTCTCTTAAATCGTCTAATCGAATTAGATACGGCCTTCATAAATGGAAAAAGCAATAAACGAGGAGGGTTTGTGTATATAAATTTAAGAAAAAAATTGCATGCGTGCCAAGTCGGAGTCGGGTAACATTGCAATAAACATTTCTCGACCAAAAACGCACAATATTATGTGGGTTACTAGCTGGTACGACATCACGCCGTATTCGAATGCTTTTATATGATTGTATGACATTTAGAAACTTGTTGTTTCGGTAAAAACCGAACGACCTTGCTACGGCCTCCTTATAATGAAGTTGAACAAGCGCAGCCGGTAGACCATATTTAAATTAATATACCTAATTAAAAAAGGAATAATTCATTGTTTGCGTTAAAGTTTCAGGGCGGCAAATTCCACTCGATGGTAGTTAACGGACAATAGAAATGCAAGTTCGCACCCTGAGAAGTTTAGGATAAAGTTGGGACAGCGGTATGGGCTTCGGCATCCCCTTACTCATACCTGCTGTTACTTCGTAGTTGCTTTATTTAAAGTTGGTTATTTTAAGACTGAGCCAACTTTGGAAATACACTTTTCATGGAGGTTCTGGTCTGGATCTGGCAAGTAGTGGCAGGGCACAATTCGTGTTTCCAGTTATTGGGTAGGTCTGACAGCAGTAACGAGGCCACCGTGAAATAACAGCACGTGTGCTGTTGTATTTCTGTAAGTGAGTAAGGGATGCCAGAGTCCCTTTTCCCTTCCTAATCCCTTATCCTTAATCCTTCTATGGTCGGCAGCGCACTTGCAATACCTATGGCGTTGTTTGTGTTATAGGCGACGGTATCCACCTACCATCACGTGGAAGGTCAGCCTGTCTGACGACCTTTACATAAAATAATAAAAAAAACAAAGGTGGAATAATGGTTTCACTCGACCATAAAAGACTTGCATATTAATTAATGTATATAATTTTACTCTTACATGCTTTAATAATTTTTATTTTTATTAAATTTTTTTCTTATATTTTTTGAGAAAAGAGGTTTTTTGAGATAAACAATCTCTCTAAAAATCTCTAACATATCTCTTGTTAATACAATTATCGTCTTTCAAGATTTCTAAGATATTTTTTAAACTAGCCGCAACTTTAAAGCTGAGCCCGCAACTTTATACGCATGGTATTGGATATAATGCGTAACTTTTTTGTTTGTTAACCGATTGGAATGAAACAAACACTAAATGTTACGGGAAGCTTGCCACAATACATCAGTGGAAACAGCATTCAAATCGATTAAGCCGTTTCTGAGATTAGCTTACACAACCGCACAGACAAACAGACAAAAATTCTAAAAACTATTTTTTTTACTTCAGTAACATAAGTACAACGTGTTCAATTTTTTTTATATTTAATGAACATATATATGTACAGTTATATTTACGATTTTATTAATATGTATATATTGCTTCCTCGAATTATTTCGCCTATAATAACGTCGTGCATTTTGATATAACAAATGGATTTTGTAATCATTAATGCTAATTAGATGCACTACGCAACGTAACTCATCTTCAGTAATATAAGCTAGTCTACCGGCATACATCTGATTTCTCCAATAGATAGTGTTAGAAAGTCTCGCAAGCGCAATAATAGGTAGAACAGATGCGAAAACTTCGCGTAGCCATAAACTATGACGTTCTAACATACCTTACCCTATACACACTTTCCACATCACTCATTGTTAATTGTTAACCTATTCAATGAAGTTTTAGTTCATCTTGATTCATTGAAATTGCATCTCCGTTTCTGTTACAAATGTTACTATTTGCGCTGGGGTGTGTTCCAGCACTCTTTTGGTCAAGGCTTATTTTGCTTTAACCGCGGATAAAAGCCTTTGCAGCATTCCATTCGAGCATAATTTCGAGCATAGCTTTGCCTGCCGGAACGAGTATGATCAAATGACAGTTGAGCAAAATTAGCCTATGCCGAAGGAGTGCTGGAACACACCTCTGGCTTAGCATGATGCATTTTTTTCCCTGCAAATTATACACTCAAAACTTCCTCGTTTAACGCTTTTCCCATTAGTTGAAACCATATTAAAATCCGTTGGATGGTTTACAAGAAATTAGTGAATAAACAGACAACTCAATTTTATAATAATTGTAGGTTATATATAGATATGTAGTTATTATTAATTATACTAAGTCTCAATATATATGTATTCAAATATATAATTTTTTAAAATCATTTACCATAAAAATCGTGTCGCCAAAAGTTAGTTACGGAATAATTTACATACACAGACAGTCGGCGCTGAAAATTTAGCAGTAACTTTAATTGTTGTAACAGGTCTTGCATGTCACATATTTTGCTTGAAAGTAAGAATACTTTAGTCAGAATACTTTCGTTGGTCCAACAGCAAAATATTTTAAATTAATCTAAATTCTACTTTTCTCTAACCGCAACCCATTTCTGCGGTGAATGATAGTCGGTAATTTTCGCTCAGTAAAACACGTCTATACAAATTAGACTTTCACAAGCATAGTTCCTGACACGCAAGGTTGTCTAAGTGCGCTTTTATTTATAGTTCAAGTGATTGGTATTTATTTTTAAATATTTAGAGGTCTTATATTTAAACTTATTAGGTACACAAGATAGACATTACAAAAATAACTTTAAACGGAAAATTTCGCGTTCAAAGTGAGTTACAAAAACACACCAAAATATACCTTGATATCACAGTAAGTCTATCAGACACTATTGACCACCAATGACAATCCTACGATGACAGCTCCCATAAGTGCAAAATATTTATTTTATTTATTAACTGGATCCATATGATATCGTTGGGTTAACCCTTAAAAAGCAATAATGCTTATTTGTTCTATAAAGATATGAGGATAGAAATAATTACTTACAGTTCTATCGCATATGCTATATCCCATATGTTAAGCTGAATTTATGCAGTTACCACTCACTTTCTGAAGACCACAAAACATTTGTTGTTTTGTTTCTTATATTTACTTTTTATCATAGATACTTACCAAAGATTTAAGTCTCTTTTTTTTGTTTCTAAGGTAACAGTCTACCATCAAGTGGACCGATAGCCAGTTTGCCACCATTTTTTTTAATAAAAAAAGAAAATTTTTAATATGTAATCTTGATTAACGCAAGATGTGTTAACATTGGGTTATTCAACTACGCTTGGAAAGCAAGAGAAATGAAGAGAAATTCACTACCATTATTTCTCGCCGATTCGATCATGCTAGATCGAGTCGCGGCGCGGAACGCAAAACGATTAACAGAACATAATGTTTTAATATTGTTCGCCTTAGGGTTTAGTTTTGATTGACAGATTACGCTTACATCAGTTAAATTAAGTATGTGCTTAGAGATAAAATGTGATGCTTATTAAATTACATTCTAATTAAAGACTAATCAATGGATGGCTGTATAAATTCATATGGCACATCGAATGTTATGACAGATATTAATGATTCGTCATGTAAAAGTGAGCAAGGAAATTTCATAAAGACTGTGTGTCCTGCGTTACGCAATCATTTGGGCAGCCCGTTTGACGGCTATAAACACCCTCTTACAGAAGACAGTAAATAATAAGCAGTAGTGAGTAGTATAAGCAGTTTCGGTGAGTGAGTAAGGATTGCCAGAGCCTTACTCTGGCTTTCCTTACTCTGGCTTTCCTTACTCTGGACTTCCTTAAATTTTTTTTTGTTTTTTTTTTATATTATTAAAGGTGGCAGACAGGCTGACGGTCCACTTGATGGTAGGTGGCTACCGTCGCCTAAGGACGCAAGCAACACCAGGGGGGGGGTACGTGTGCGCTGCCGACCTTGCAGGAATTTGTTATAGACGACAGTAGCTACTTACCATCATCAAGTGGACCGTCAGCTTGTCTGTCGACCTTAAAATGACATAATTATTAACTAAACTAAAGTTAACTAACTTAATTACTTTATAACCAATATTTATAGGCAATTAGCTTTTGCCCGCGATTTCGTTCTTACTATGCTCCCTATTTGAGTTGTTGATGGCAGCGAATATCACCTCTGGTTCATCTTAAGGTGCCCCGGCCGGGGCCCCCGGAGCATACTATGGATATCCATAGTATGCTTTTGTATGAACCAATTCATACTTCACCAGGCCATGTCCGTGCCACGGCCGTGCTCCGGCCATTGATAAAAACACGGCGAGCGGACGGCCCAGTGGCGGCACGGTGTAATATGAGCAAGTGACTAGAACTTGCGCGTAGACTGAAATAAAAACTCAGGTTTTTTTAAGTAAAAGCGCAAAATCTTATTATAATCATTTTCTGCTCTAATAAAGTTGCATCTATAAATAATAGACAAGCTTATTATTATAAATGACTATTTTAAAAGCATTAAATTTGACATTGAGTTATTTACGTGGGTAACATAACGGAATGTCAAACGTTGAATGACGCAATGTGTGCATCGAGATAATCTTATATTGACTAACTGTTTAAACAAAATCCCATAAGCCGATTAGAAAAATAAAAACATAAATAATAGGCCGATATGTAGATGAGTAGAATTTCTTTTCGGTATTAAATGTAGCATTGGTGGATTGCACAAGAAAAGAGATTCACTTATATTTTTATAATTAAAAATAATATCTGTATCAGCTCACTACTGAGATACAAGTTTTTCTTCAATATGAGATACTAACTGTATCCCATGGTTTCACCCTCCTCGACTTCATGGGGCATAGCATGACGCCAAATTATAATTAAAAAACAAAAGGAATTGTAAATCAGACTGGGAGTTCCAGAGTTTAACGCGTTCAAACAAACTAACAAATTAACTCTTCATCTTTATCATAGACAATGGGCTACATGTACTTCAAGGATTTCTAGCCTTCTAAAACATACTGTTTCTCTTACGATGCTCTTCTTTACAGCCATGTGCTCTAAAGATATGTTTCACTATGCTGTCAAATCGAAACATAAATTCAAAAATTATTCAGAATTGCAAGCCTGATCAGAATTTGTACCTACTTCTGATGTTATGGCACTTAGTCTTGGAGCAATAGCAGTCGTTATCACTGATACATGGCATTAAAAATTGGTACATAATATAGAGACTTCAATCACGAGCATACATAAATAATTTCTAAATAAATAGTGACAATTATGCACCTCTTTCTAATATCTTCAAAGGCCAGTTATACCGCGCAAATCTTCTCTGGCTCTGGCGATATCACGTGTCAAATTTGCGCAGTAACCGATTTTGGGACTATTTGTGAGGTATTTATTGCGACGCAGGGGGGAGCCACGGAATGAGCGAGATGCAATTATAACATTTGTACAAGCGAGGAAGCAGTTGCGCCGTATTGCTTATTCGCTTTTCACAATTGTACATGCGCAAACGAAAGGCCCCTGCTGAAGGTACGTCTAGTACTAGTATATATTCTGTGCTGAAGGTCAGAGCCCAAGAAGATTTGCGGCGATTATACCCAACTACTTTTTTCATGACCTGTCAATGCAATAGTGGCACATCTATCCATATTATAAAATTAAGTCGCTGTCAGCTTGTGTCTGTTTCTCCGTCAATTTCTTCTAACTTTTCACATATGTAAAAGAGTGATAAATGAGGAAGGATATATATATATATATATATATATATATATAAGGTATATATAATTTGAAGTATGAAATTGCATCCGCGAAATATGTTTTGTTTTCGTCTGGTATAGAATGAGAACTCTGTGGATTGAATAGGCATTTCCTACTTCTTGCAAAGGTCAAAGGTAATAAAAAACTTTGTGTCAACGTAATTTAATTCACATTTTGAACGCGGAAGTGTACCGCGGAACTAAAGTCATGTCATGACACTCCGTGACTGTTGCTCGAAGCGATGTCGAGCCGAGAATCGAATCGTGGACTAAGAAATTAGACGAATCGGGAACATTATTTAGAAATTTTTATTTAGTGATGTTTTTTACAAGTGTTTTTAACAGAAAGTTCGACTGTTACTAATAATAAGAATAACATTGTAGATATTTTTACGTTATAACTTCGTGGGCATCAAAATTTGAAACACGTTTAAAATGTTTACGTGCTTTCCAGCGTTTTATAGTAAACTATGTAAATAATAAATGATAAATTTTCTTTGTGACGTATAAACCATGGGCAAGCGTATGTTTTGTTTGGACATTATTAAAACTCAAAGATGCATTTTCATTTTTTAGTTGTGTGTTTGTTGATCCGAGCTAAATCTCCGCAAAAACTGAATAAGTTTTGATGAGGCTTTCTTTGGTATATATTCAAAGACTACTTACTTCAAAATGGTTTATAGAATTTCACATCACTATAAAAAATATCATAACTTGTTTTAATAGACTTTATAGTGGGAGAGAGCACTGCATTCGGCAGTCATAGACTGGGCAGCCCATC
Organism: Bembecia ichneumoniformis; assembly: GCA_910589475.2. NCBI lineage: Eukaryota > Metazoa > Arthropoda > Insecta > Lepidoptera > Sesiidae > Bembecia > Bembecia ichneumoniformis. Next base: position 4,364,802 of record OU342520.1, read on the forward strand.
AATAAGCACTGCCTTATCGAAGACCATCGTGAAATAAAAGCTGAGGTGGGGATACCTATTCATTATCCTTATCCCCACCATGTTGCGTATCTTTCATCCAAGTTTTACTCGACACAGTCATTTTAAGCGGAATGCAGACCGAACTTAGTTTAACTTAACTCGTATAGCTGACGCAGTTTTATGCAAACTTGTGTGCTAAGCTAAACTAAGTTAGCTTAGCTTTCGGTCTGCATTTAACCTTAACTTGAAAAATTATCTTTAAGTTTAGTTACTAGAGAACTTATTACATATACTTCTCTATATGTAATGGAATGATGCGAGAAAATGTCATGGACACAGAGACAGCCTAAAAACGGATGTCGCCTTGAGACCTGTTCAATATCATAGGTTACAGTTACGCCGTAGATAATGCAGGAATCTTAATATAATTTGCAATATGCAATTTTATGAAATTTGTTTTTTTTTTTATTCATATATATATGTTCCCACAGAACTACAACCTCGGGGTCTTCAAAACCAGGGTAAATGGGCATTTACTGGGTAAGCGTGGTCCACCTTCGGCCACATCTACACCTCACATCAGGTGAGATAGTGGTCAAGCGCTACCCTGATCTAATATAAAAAAAACAGTACAAACTTAAATAATTTAATTAAGAAAAGTTTTAAAAGTAAAGCACCTATAAATATAGTATATTCCTAAAATTAACCAAAAAATATTAATTAAATTTAAGACAGCAAGGTTAACAGCGTGTCCTTGCTGAATAGTGCTGTTAATTAATTGTGCTAGGTGTATCGTTCTCTGGCAACATCAGTGGACAGTTTAATTATGTAGGCAGGTATTTTGTTCAATGTGAAATCATCTGTTCATTGGGAGTCATCAAATCGTAAAACAGCTTTTTGTTCACATACATTGAGGTTAAACTTTCACGCCTCGACTAAGCCGATGTATCGGAATCTATCATCGTATTTATAATAAAATATCTCATAACGCAAATCACAATCGAATTTCAACTCTATTTGCACAAAATAGACCGTAATGTCGAATGACATTCCGATCAATAAATCATTTCGTTTCGAGGCGTGACGTCCGAGAGATGGACGTTCAATAAAGCAATATAACCGACAAGTTTTAGTTGTTATTAGATTACTACTTACAAATGTATGAGGATGCTAATCCCTCAACCTTAAAGCCTTAACAGACATGTTTTTAAAATATATATATATTTTATATATTTTAAATATATATATATATATATATATTGGTTTCAAATGGTTGGTTATTTTTAATTTTGCAGTGTTTAGTAGTAAGTACAAAATTTAGTTGCGAAATCTAAATACTTGGGAACAAATAATTACGTAGCGAGAAAATTTTCTAAGTTGTTTGCAAGTTTAACGTATATGCGCCTATTTTTCTGTCCTTATTTTGCTCTATACCCTTTATTCTAGTACTAATTTTTGCTCACGACTTCGCCTGCACTTCCTTTTCTTAGATAAACATTTATTCAATATTTATTGCTCATAATATTTTTTTTTGTTTATACATCGTTGTTTTTTTAAAGTTATTTTTGGAATTTTGAGATCGGGAACAGTACTTTTTTTCTATATTTCTACCTTTCAAATAGAAAAATAAAAAAGGGTGTTTTTTTATATCCCTGACAACGTGTATGCAAAATTTCATTATTATCGGTTAGGCAGTTAATGTGTGAAAACATAGGTATCTATCATACAAACTTTCTTCGCAATTATAAGATTAATTGGGAATGGTCTTTAGCAAGTTTTCATCTTTTCTGGTATTGCGTGCCTATAAAGGGTATTAGGAAAACCCTCACGAAAATAAAGACAGACGATAGTACTAATGACACCTATGATGATGGGTCAGAAAAAGAAATCGATTCCGATGAAAAAAATATCATCTAGGTATAATCGGCGCAAATCTTCTTAGGCTCTGGCGATATCACGTGTCAAACCGTGATATCGCCAGTGATATCACGATAACCGATTTTGGGACTGTTTGTGAGGTATAGCGACGCAGGGCGCCACGGAATGAGCGAGACGCAATGATAACATTTGTACAAGAGAGAAAGAAGTTGCGCCATATTGCTTATTCGAATGTCACAATTGTACATGCGCAACGAAAGACACCTGCTCGTCAAAGCCCAGGAAAATTCGCGAGTATTATAGCTATAGTGACGATTAAGTGGAAAATAAATATAAGTAATTTACTTTGATCATCTCTGTTTCATACTATGTTGTTGTAATTTCAAACACATATCACAATTATTGAAGTAAGTGCCTACTTACTTATTGCAACTGGCCCCCTGATGCACAAGCGCAGTCACATCTTAGGAAGCCATGCAATGGCTTGTGAAGATGTGAAGAATACATCTATCAAAAAAGTATTACAGTTTCTTAACGTGGTAGGTATAGGTAGAGAGCTTTAGTTCACGTGACGATCACAAAATTTCAGCAATGGACGAAGTGATACTGGTACTCTAGCAGACAGAAATAGCCACTAAGATAAGATAAAAAAAAGACTTATTGCAACTCAAAATAAATTTAATTAAATTTAGATGATAATGTAAGGCGTGTTGCTTGTCTGTGAGATCTCTAATCGATCTGGATGTAAGTAGTCGGAATCAATGTTACGGTGAAAGTGGAGTTAATCGATTCATACGCATACAAATTTTACGATACGTTGCATCCATGCATCGTTGCGTTATGATTAATGGGGCCATTTACATCTTTCATTAATTTTTCAGTTGCTTGTGTAATCGGACCCTTTTTCGTTGTGGCGTTTTTTCCTTGTTATGTTCTTCTTTGTTAGAAACAAATATGAGACTGTCGTAACAGAAGATTCCTTTTTTGTGTGTACCGACTTCAGAGATGACACTTGCTACAGAAATTACTAATATGTAATCATTTGCTTTAATGAAGAATGAAAACATTGCGATTAAAATGTGTTTGCCTAGAAGACCAGCAACCTTTGAAGACAAATATAGTCTTGTCAATCAGCAGTTCATTACCCTACTTTTATGTCGAAAACAGGGGAAGAGCGGAAAAATACTTTTTTTTATTAATAAAACAAACTAGACCCTTTCAATGAAAAAGAACTTCGTTCAAAATCAGGGCATATTTTTTTAACTTATACTTTGGAAATTTTGGTAATGAAAGTCTTTCTTAATTTCAGTAATTTCCTGTGAATATTTAAGTTTTTGTAAATGCATCCCCATTCAAAAATTAAAAAGCTCGATCAATGACGGGTAATTCAATCATATTTTTTAATATTTTAACAAACTTAAATATCTATGAAACCACATTACCAAATTACAAGATATTTTCCCAGTGAAATCTATAATTTCTACCTACTTACCTAATGGTACAAGTGGCAACCGTTAAGACGAACTTAAAACGAAAATAAACTGTTGGCTTGATCTCAATACAAAATATATTTTTAATCTATTATAATATATTGTTACACGCGACTGACTTCGTCCGCGTCTTTTTATAAAATACTATGTTACTCGCTGATAATGTAGCTTTCTATATGTGAAAGAATTTTTGAAATCGGTCCGGTAGTCTTTGATTTTATTCATTACAAACATACACATACACAAATCTTTTCTCTTTATAATATGACGAATGCGATGAAAATAATTTCTAAAATTAAGAACATGAAAATTTATGTACCTAAAAATCTATACTTATTTTTTATTTATTATTTATTTATTTATTTATTATACATGAATAATTACAAAAAATATTTACAAATAAAAAGGTAAGGTACATACATTAACCGTTAACACTATTATTGGTCACATTGAAGAAAGAATTATAGCCAAGCAGTGAGATAAAAAGTGTATAATCAATAAGATAGCTTTGCTGAAGCAGATATGTTCGTAATTTTTTTTCCTTGGCCGGCTTTGAATTTTCACTCTTTGAAGACTTTAAATTCCGGAAATCCTATGTATGCTATATATGCTAGCCTTACAAACAGAAATGTACATTGTCATGTATATCTTCATATTATGTACATATATTTTATTATTACATGTATATAATTATAGTCTGTTCAATTTTGGAGGATTCCTGGAAACTATTAATGAACCAAAATAAAGCTAACAACTCGAGAAGCATGGGACTAAAATAACAATTGATTTAATCAGTTATTTATCTGCATTGAAACTATCTAATATTTTTTTTTTCTTACAGGTAATTATCACAATTATTTCATACAAGGTAAAGGTAAGTATTGTATATGTCTTAAGAAATATCTTGAGTGTGACTACACACACAGCGTTTCGACAACACTGTTTAAAATTTTACTAATTTAGTCTAGGTATAATAGGTACTATGGAATTCTATAGAATGAGACTATAGATATTGTGTCGTATAATAATTCATTATTTAAAATACATATTTTTATTAGCTTCCAGCTTTAGTTGCAAGTAAATCCTTTCCATTATCTTTTAAACTTAAAAATTTTTCTAATAGGTATTTTAAGGTAAAGGTAAGTATTGTTATATGTCTTAAGAAATATCTTGAGTGTGACTAGTAACACACACAGCGTTTCGACAACACTGTTTAAAATTTTACTAATTTAGTCTAGGTATAATAGGTACTATGGAATTCTATAGAATGAGACTATAGATATTGTGTCGTATAATAATTCATTATTTAAAATACATATTTTTATTAGCTTCCAGCTTTAGTTGCAAGTAAATCCTTTCCATTATCTTTTAAACTTTAAAATTTTTCTAATAGGTATTTTAAACTAAAATTCACTCTGAAAAAGAAACCTGGACTAAAACTTAACAATGGCTATGTATAGTGTCAAGTCATTGATAGATAGTAAGAATGCTTATTGAATTTTAATTATCGGCTTCACAAAGTGCAACTTCTTGGAACGGCGTGTGTTTGTCCGTCCGGTTGCGTTGTATTCGGAGAAAAGAAATTCCTTAAGTACTTGCTGTATTTTAGATACGATTTTTCTTTTTGTTCAGCGTTTTTTGTTAGCTTTTGAACCATGTTATGTAATGAACATTTTTTGGCGAATCTTATTCTTGAGGCAAAATCAAATAATAAAATTTATGACATAGAAAGCAATTAACAATATAACAATAATTATATTCTACCACCAAGAAACTTATAGTAGAAAAATGTAATAACCGGATGGCTAAAGTTACCACTAAACAATATACTGTCTATTACAAAACAGATTCTTACTTAATTACTTGGTCTATGACGTAGTCAGCGCGTGGACGTGATAGCCATTTTAACATGGATGCACACCATCAGCATATCGTATGAGTGAAATTGGTTTGTTTTATAAATATGAGAGGCATCGATTGTTAACAGGATATTGAAGTCTAGAAGCTTCGTGGAAGTCGGTACTATGAGCAAATTATATAAATATAAGTTACTTTATGTAGTGTTTCCTAATCAAGCGTTAGAATATAATAGTATTCTATTTTTTTATGCTATTTATTTAAGTAAAAATGTGTTTTATAAATCATTAGTGAATGATGGTAAAATTCTTTGTTTAATAAAATAATTATTTAATTTTAAGTCTTGAAGAATTGAAAATAGTTTTAAAGTGATTTTTTTTATGATTAAAATCACCAGAAAGTAGAACAGTATATTTGAGGACAGAATCTCTGGTCTTTATCGCATTGAAATTCTTAGTCAATGATCGTAAAATTCTTCATCTAGTAAAATAAATATTTAATTTCAAGTCTTGAAGAATTGAAAATAGTTTTAAAGTAATTTTTTTATGATTAAAATCACTAGAGAGTAGAAAAGTATTTGAGCACAGAGAGTATTTGAGCTCAAATACACTAGAGAGTATTTGAGCACAGAATCTCTGGTCTTTATCGCATTGAAATGCAGTCAATCTCTGTGAATGAAATGCGCCGCGGACTTTGACAGGATAAACAATAAGGGACAAGCTGGAGATAGTGGGATGGGTTTTCGCATCCCTAGCTTAACGCATCTAAACAGAACAGAGCACATGTTCAAGGGCGTGGTTACTGCCATCAAACGGGTTTCCATTTATGACTGCGGAACGCAGTGTGTTTATTCAGTCACAACAAATTGATGAAAGTGTTAATTAAATTTTTCTAATCGATTAAAAAATTGAACATTTATGTAATTATAAAATCGTATAATTCAAATCTATATCTATACATATTATAAAATAAGTTGCTGTCTCCCTCTGACTGTTTTCCCGTCAACTTCTTTTAAACCACACAACGGTTTTTGAAACGTGAAAACCGCATCAAAATTGTAATGGGAAAAGCGATAAATGAAGAAGATTTGCGTATATAACTCGGAGAAAAAAGATAGAACCATGTGACTTAGATAAGTTTCGATAGTAAGTTAAATAGCATTCAATAATTTTTACAATTGAATACATTTTCAAAAATTTTATAATATAATATAACCAACTAAATAAATATAGATCAAATTCAGATTTGATCAGCAGATTGACACAGCGAAACTGTGTCTGCTTATTGTATTGTATGTATCTTTTTCCTTATACCTAACCCTAACTCATCTGTATGTTACTTATGACATGTACTATGACACGTACATAGTCTACATTCCATCAAAGTTCCCATAGCAAAATATCTCGCGACATCGTCACTACGCATTAGTCAGATACTGAAGTGATTTTTATAATATTTGTCAACAAGACACAATATAGACGAACGATCACAATTCAACGATTTCATCACTCGTTAATTAAATATTAATAACTTTTTAATTAGTTATTAATTATATCAATTTACAGTAATGCGATGAATGTATTGATTTGGCCAAAAAATCCATGGTTTTTTAGTAGTTAACCTACATTAATTTATTCACGATCTTGTAATACTCCACTGCCTTATATGAACACTCGGCTATATAATATAAACATCAGTCATATCATAGGAAAAATGTAATTAGGTCATGACATATGGAAAAATATATTAATTTTTATGTATGAGTAAAGTAGCTAGTTCTAGAATTTGTGTTTCCTATTTAAAAGCACACAATTTCTGAATGAGATTATCGAACTTTAAAAATTGTTCCAAAATTTAGTAAATGTTTAAAAAACAACAAATATACATAACTCAAGACGTCTCCGCTCTGACACAAAGATGGCACCACTGTTGACAGACCCATATAATTTCTGTATAGTACTAACCTTCAAATGATACGTGCCAAAATTACATGTCATTCCAACTACGAGTATTAGTTTACAAGTTACAGTGATTTTAGTGAAACAACTTTTGTTATTTTCAAAATCTCTATATATAAAAATGAAACCCCATTTCCCTTGGTCACGGCGTCACACGTGAACGGGTAGACCGATTTTAATTCGGTTTTCACTAATGGAAAAAGGGATAAACGGATTTAATATAAAAATTGAACGCCGGGCGAAGCCGGGGGCGGGTCGCTAGTAATGTATAAAAAAGAATTTCGTGTTTTGGTTAAACATTGTTTTTTTTTTTGTGGGGAAAAATTATGTTGAAGTCAAATAGTGGCTCGATAAACGTTATGGAGACTCTGCACCAAGACTATTATAGACTGATAAGCTGAATTTAAACGCGGTCGTACAAACACCGATGATGCTGAACGCTCTGGTCACCCAAAATCGGCAGTTCTTCCGGAAAGTTTTGGAAGACCGTAAAATGAAGTTACGTGAGATAACTGACACCTTAAAGATATCAGAAGGTAGGGAGTTTATAATTTGCAGACCTCAAAAAGATGCTCCAATGAAAGAAATTTGGCTCAAATGAAGAATTGATTGCCAAAACTGAGAAATGAAAACCCCATTTTGAGAGCAAAGACAAATCTTTCCTCAAAAAAGGCATCAAAAAGTTATAGTTGGCATGAATGTATCACTCTTGAAGAAGAGTGTGATAAGTAAAGTCGAATTTCTAAAAAAAAAAAAATTGTTTTTCTTAGACCGAAGACTTATTGAGTGTGTTATAACTTATTGCATAAACTATAACTACTTATTGAAGAAATAAAATAAAGATTGGCAAATTCATTTAAGTAACCTTATAAAGTAGTGTGTTCAAACCTTAATTATCCCGATATTTTTGGCCTGCTTGCTTTTTTACAAAAAATAATAATAATAGTTTATAATAATTTATTTATAAGCAACACACACTTAAACATGCTCAAGTAACGTGCTGAATACATCATAACGGGGCAAAAACCTAGAGTAAGTGTGAAATATATCACCCAGTTACAAAATTCCAAACAATTACCGTTACACGGTACTACAGCGTAACCTATCAATGTTACATGTTTTAATATTCATATAACGTTCGCGTAATAACGGCGCGACACTAAAAGGACTGGGACGCTCTAGAAGTGTCTGTGAAATTTGTCATCGACTTCTTACGTAACGGCAGATGCTTTCATCATTCACTGTGTACCAACTGGTCTTCCTTTCCTAAAGCTCCACAATTTGTGGGCGGGTACACGTGCAATAAACATTAAAAAGTATCCCATTTGATTTGCCACGGTTTAAGCTATGTACATGCCAAATTTCATCAAAAACAGTTCAGTGGTTCAGCTATCAAAACGAAACTAAAATGAAGCGAAATACTTTGACATTTAGTAAATACTTCGTTGTACTTCCTGTGTCTTCATAAACTTCAATCTATATTATTTAAATAGAGTGTTAGTATTAAATAAATCCTATAAAAAACCGTCTAAATTCTTTATCCCCTGTCCCCTTCTTATCAAAATTGACAGCTTATTTGAAATCCTTAAGGTAACAATTCTTAATAATGAATAAATCGCGTTGTTTGTGTTAATAGACAACAAAGTGTTACGCAAAAAAATTAACAAGATTTCTCCAGACCAATTACAAAAATTCTCCGTCAAATCCTACTAATTAGAAATGTTTGTAAGGATGGATGGATCCTTACAAACATACAACTCTTTCACGTAAAAATTACAGAGCTTATTTGAATGAAATTTGGTACACAGATTAGTGTATTACTTGGATTAACATATGGGATACTTTTTATCCTGGAAAAATGTTAGGTTCCCAAGGGATAGTCTAAAAATATAAAAAATTAAACATTTTACATTTTTTAACCCGGACGAAGCTATTAAAGTAAAAACTTTCCTTAATAAAATAAGTGACAGGGTGTGGGCGGTCAGTAAAATAAGGTTTCGCTTCCTTTAGGTAGTATAAGGGACCTGGCAGTTTGAGAAAAAAATCGCGACCACCAATCAAACAGACTTGGGGTTACAAAGTGATCCCGTTAAAGTATCGTTTTCATAAAAATGCAATAATTATAATGTTTTACGTTTTCTTAGACCGAATAAATCGACATGTTACGTCTGCACTCACTTTGCTTATTATATAAGCTCCATTGATAGCGTTCGTTTCCAAACGAATAGCTATGGCAAAGGAATAAAAAGTCGATGACGTTGCGCAGTTCGCTGTAACATCGACTTTTTTCTTTTGTCTCGACTCGGTTCGCGTAATTGAGCCATTTATTCTGAACACTATTGATTTAATAGGTTGAGTAAGTGAAAAGTGAGTAAATAGAAACTATTTGAAACAGTTATTTAAGAGTTGCGTGATTGAAATAGACTCAAGTCGCGCGTGCAATCTTTTATTAAATTTATTGCGAATGTCAAAAATATTGCAATGGGTTATTATTGGTTTTTACCATCATTCATCCAACCTCAACCCTTCTCTTGAGGTTTTCAGTCTAGCGATCAGGTGATTAGCCCATGGCTCGTTTCGACCGTAGTCTGCACTGCTAGACTCTTTATTATTGTTTTTTTTTCTTTTAAGGTCGGCAGACAGGCTGACGGTCCACTTGATGGTAGGTGGCTACCGTCGCCTATAATACAAGCAACGCCAAAGCTGCAGCAAGTGCGCTGCCGACTGCAGTAGGATTAAGGATAAGGGATTAGGAGTGGATAGGGAAATGGGCTCTGGCATCCCTTACTCACTCACCGAAACACAACAGCACACGTACTGTTATTTCACGGTGGTCTTCTGTAAGGGGGTGGTTATTCTGCCAATGACTGTGAAAACGTAGTGTGCCCTGCCAATACTTTCCAAATCCAGATCAGAGCCAAATTTGAAAAGTTGGTTTTTCAAAGTTGACCCTGCCGGGAATCGAACCCGGGAACCCTCATCCAAAGGGCTTTAAGTCCATTTAAGTGTAAGCATTTACGGCCGTAATTAACGCTAAAGAATTAATTAATTAAAGTTCCTATAGTATTCGTTAAAGGTTGATTTAACGTTTATTTTCGTTATGATATTGTGATTTTTTCCAGATTTATATTTTTAAAATCGCTACAAAACTATACAAGGTAATAATAAAATATATTATTACGATGAAACAATACCATCAAAACGATACTGTGACGAAACACCCCCAATGGACACGAACATGACACAACTGCCGTTCAAGTCTGGGCGTGTTGCAGTAAAGATTTTACATTATCCTTTAATTTCACTGTGTGTTTTCGCGCGTACTGAAATTGCATTTAGATTTGTGATTTTATGAGTTGCACGCGGGCACACTGCTCTATTAAACCCATCGGCTTGTTAGCGCCTATTATCCGGCGCACAATCATATTTGCGAGGCATATTCTCATCTAAAGCTATTCTGCGGTGACGCTGCAAGCGAGCCGCGCGCTGCTGCCAACCCTATCTAGGACGTGGATCGTAAGCGAACCCAACATTTCAGAGCTATTAAATTTGTGTATACATTCAACCACTTCCTAGTTTTCAATTAGGCCGTATCTCACTGAATAGCGTGGACATATTTCACGGTGAATATGTATGACATTTTCGCTACGCCAGGCGCCTCTCAGCCACCATAAATATTAGGGCTGTACGCACGAATAATTCCGGGAAACTGTGTGGTACGGACGCAGTAGAATTATATGCTTAGATTTACTCAAAGTCTTAGTAGCGAGCTAGCGAGAATTATTTTGTAGAGTTTAATATTATGGGAAAGCATTACAAAATTAAATGTCACTGTTTTTATCGAAATTAAATCTTCTATATATAAAAATGAAACCCCATTTCCCTTGGTCACGGCATCACGCGTGAACGTGTAGACCGATTTTAATTCGGTTTTCACTAATGGAAAGAGGGATAAACGGGGAATGTTCTTATATATAAAAATTGCACGCCGGGCGAAGCCGGGGGCGGGTCGCTAGTATGAATATAATAATGGCGTCGTTATTAAGTACGAAATTCATGAATTTTTGAATTTTTCTAAGCTAACTTAAACTTAACTTTAGTAGTGGCAGGGCACACTGCGTTTCGCAGTCATTTTGGCAGTGTAGTCGGCAGCGCACTTGAAACACCTGTGGCATTGCTCGTGTTATAGGCGACGGTAGCCACTTACCATCAAATAGTCCGTCAGCCTGTCTGTCGACCTTATCATTAAAGAAAATAAGCAGGTCGATGAGTATAATTCTGTTCTGTTCAACACACATACTACTTATATAAGTTAATTTGTGTACATATGATGATAAATACGTATGCAACGAAAGAGAAAATATATACCTATGTTTTCTTTTCTAGATATTAGTATTATTTTTTGCTATAGTTAAAAAGTGTTACAATTTAACACTTACAACATTTAATAAGTTAATTAATTAAGTACTATTTTTTTACTATAATACTAGATGTATGTACTAGAATACAAAGAAATGAAAACTATGTTTTTTTCTCATCAGTTTTAAAATGAAGTTATATTTTATTTAATACCTATTGAAGATAATCAATTTAAAATATCTTAGCATCAATAATCTGTTGATTAGAAATATGGTGATAAGTCAAATCGATCAAATAAATTATAATTTTCAGTAATAATTATTAGTAAAGAAATTATAGCCACTGTAATGCCAAAATATTCATTTAATTTTAAGATTTTTGTTTTTAGAAGCATTGCAAATATAATGCAATCAAGTCAAAATTATATACATTAATATTACATTAATACGAAATTCACAATATTATAGTAACGTCGATTAAAAAACTATTACAACAAAAACTCAAAGTGCAATTAAAAGAAACATTTGCTTTTGCAACACGACAGATTTCGTAAGATCATATTCGCCTCTCTTTCATTCGCACGTACTCACCATGAAGTGCAAGCGAGAACGGAATAGATGTTACAATTCACCACACTAACGACTTGATTAAAGGCTAAAACCTGAAATTTTCATGTTAATTACATTGCAATATGAATAGTAATTAATAAATTAGTTTGCGGTAACTCTCGTTTATGATTGGTTGTGTGTTTGTTTTGTGTGTGTTTTATTGTTCTGATAATTTTATTTTATTATCTCTGTTGCTGTGAAAATGGATTTAAGGAAGCAGAGATCGTTTAAGTTCAGTAAGAGGGTCAGTTTGTCGCGGACTGCTTCTATATCGTCACCTGCGTAAGTAAAAAATAGACTTTACACGTTCGAATTGTGGTTGTTAAAATTAAGGCTATATAAGTAACTTATTATTTTTTCAATTAATCTATACATATAATAAAATCGTAAACGAGTCGTGTTTGTACATTAAAAAATTAAAAATAATAATAATAATTGGTACATGTTGTACTTATGTTACCGAGGTCAAAGTTTTTAGATTTTTTTTCTGTTTGTCTGTACCTTTGTGTACGCAAATCTCTGAAAAGGCTTAACCGATTTGAATGCGTTTTTCACTGACATATTGTAGCAAGCTTCCCGTAACATTTAGTGTTCCAATCGGTTTATAAAGTTACGCGCCACGTACGAAATTGAGGTCTCAGCTAGTGAGCTATATGTTTTTTTACAAAGTATACTTACATTTACTTCAATCTTATAACACTAATTAAACCTTACTAATTTTATAAATGCAAAAGTTTATGAATTTAAATGGAAAAATGTTTGTCACTATTTCGCGCAATAACTATTGAACATATTTCGATAAAACTTTGCAGTAATATAGTTTATTCATCAGAATAATATAAAGATTTTTTTTTAGCTCTATACAAAAATACTCAAACGAATTTGCAGGCAATGTTAGTATTATACAATTGTGAGAAAAATTCAAATACCTCTTTTACATAATAGGGAAATATGCGTCTAATTCAAAAAAGGCTTAAATATTTTTTATCAACATTTTTGCTTTACAATTATGTCTATGTAAATATTTTTTTAATATTATTTATTTTTCAAAAAAAATCTGGGAAATTCAAAATACTTGAAACGGTTAGTTCGAATGTGACGTCAAAGTCTACGAAATGTCAACAAGCGTGTATTGTTATTGTAGACTGTAACGTCACGACAAGCACGCCAAAAGGGCGGGTGTTAAGTGCCCGTAGCTGTTGGTTAATTTTAACATTTTTTTTTTTGTTACTAAATTTCTGTTTTTTGGGGGCTGAATATTTTTTTTAAGGTTATATACTATCGTATGAAAATACAAGAAAAAAATGTGTATATTCCCTATTGTATTCTAAATTCATACTCTAGAGATATACATCTAGTAAAAACTTATTAGTTTTATTAATTTTCTATGGCTTAGATTGGCTAAGTCACAGTTATATTGAAGTTTAGCCATAGATAAAACAATAATGGTATTGGTTTAGTCTTCATTAAAATTTAATAGTAGATTAAAATTGTCATTCATTGTATTGCATCCGTGCGAAGCCTTGTCGCGTCACAAGTAAGACTGTAGTAATAGTTTTTTTTATTCGCACGATTTTACAACAGCATGCATTGTACAAATGTGAGTGGAATAAACAACAACATAATATGTAGATTTGTGCACAAAAAAATCTATTTTCTCTCGTTAAAAAAGTCTTGCTAGATATAAGATAGTACGGTGCCAAATCGTGATTTGAATCGAAGCACTCTTTTAACGCAATTTAAATTGTAATTCTATGCTAAGTTAAAGAGATGCTAACATACGTGTTAGTTATATATTACAGCCATATCCGTACATATTATAAAATTAGCTGAGTCCGCAATTTCGTACGCGTGGTATTCGGTATAGCACGTAAACTTTTTGTTTATAAACCAATTGGAATGAAACAAGCACTAAATATTACGGGAAGTTTGCTACAATACATCAGTGAAAATAGCATTCAAATCGGTTAAGCCGTTTCTGAGATTAGCGTGCACAAACGCACAGACAAACAGACAAAAATTTTAAAAAATATTTTTTTGACGTCGGTAACTTATTGTTAAGTACACTTAACAACTTAACAAGTTGTTAACTTGTTGTTTGTTAACTTGTTTTTTTTTTTTTTTTTTTTTTGTGGAAATTATATTTACAGGCACGGCTATCTGTTCTTCCGATAACTTCTAAATTCGGCGGATCGCTAGTTTTATGTTAATACTAGCGACCCGCCCCCGGCTTCGCCCGTGGTGCAATTTTTATATACTAAAACATTCCCCGTTTATCCCTCTTTCCATTAGTGAAAACCGAATTAAAATCGGTTTACCCGTTCACGCGTGATGCCGTGACCAAGGGAAATGGGGATTCATTTTTATATATAGAAGAAGATTAAATTTATAAAAAAAAGCCGTTACCCATACTATAAAATTTTGATTGTAAATTACTTCGAGTTTAATACTGAATAGTTTCGACATCGGTGATATTAGTTTTTGCGATTCTCGTGAGATTTTTAGTGGTTTTTTTTTTAAACATTATTAAAATTTACTTACAAATATTTCGTTGTATTTATTCATTAACAAAATATATTGCTAAATTTATGGTAAATAAATGCATACAAAAAAAAAATCTTATAAAATAGCGAGTGTACTCTGTGAGCCGAGATGGAACGGATTTCTAAATTTTTATTAAATTTTATTTCGACCTTGGAGGCAAGAATTTCAGGCGTCTTACAGCTCCACGGTCATAATTAGATAAAATTGGAGTAAATTTTTTTTTTGTTAATGTTTCCTGTCTACACCAATATCACAACGAAACCAAAAGTGTACTTAATGACAACAAATCTGATAAGATGAAGCCTTGTTGATTGGTACCATAACAGTAGGTAAGTAGTTGGCTGTAAGCAACTTATCAATTTATCAATGTTATCATGAGCACGTCGCTCGGAGCTTATGGGTGATGGATTTATTACATTGAGATTGGTATGTTTCAAGCTGCATTACAAATAGTACAGTAAATATATAAGCTTTATAAGCCTACTGTTTAGTGTTAATAATGGTTAATTCTGTTTAATTGAATTAAACAGTAAGTGCTTACGAGCAATAAACGTGATCTTTAAATATATTTTTTAAACTTTGATTGTTTGAAACATAAAAACGGTTCAGTAGATCATATTGAAATTATATAGACTTTTTATGAGTATACTGAGCTGTAAAAATCACGCTCAACGTTAATTGTTTTATAAATATTTGTGAATTAGCGGTTGATTTCATAAAAAACCTTAAATAGCCTTTTTCCTTGTTTCTTCAATTTCATATAAAGAATGAAAAAAATATTCAAAAAACCATAAAAGAATATCGTAGAGAGTTTATTCTAGTTTTTGAAACTGTCCTTCTATTTTCTGTTCGATCATTGGTTGATGAGATCTCGATGATTAAAGACAAAAGGATCCTTTTTCATTAAAAGCGAAAAATCAACGCAGAGAAAAAAAACAAGCTAAATAAACAAGCTATCCGGTACTTGCATAAGTTTTACGGAGAAAAGCTAATAATTTACGTTAATGTGCATCAGTAGGTAAAGAATGTCTTGAGGTTTGGCACTGTCTCGGTTACACTATGTTATTATTACTTTTGATAAAATCAGTCTTTCACTCACGAATTAAACCATATAAACCTCTAACAGTTACATAAACAAATAATAACGGCGTAACCTGTGAAAATGGCATCTAAACGTTAAACTCTTACGTCACAGACGCCACAATGACTTGCTTTCACCTAATTAAGAATTAAGTAGTGAACAGATTTTGCTCGAATTTTGTATATTAAGCACCTGCTTACTTCCGCAAACATTCCAGCACTAAAATAAAACACTATTAGTCAGTAATAACAACATTATACACAATTTTTTCTGCAAATTAAGTAGGTACATAAATCTTCCTAATGTATCGCCTTTTTCATTTGTGAAAATCGTATCACAATTCGTTGAAAGGCTAAAAGCCTTAGTTAGCGGAGAAATAAACAGAGATGAACAGTGACTTTATTTTATAATATTTATAAATATAGATATATTTTTTACTATTATTACTTTAGAAAATCTATCCCTTACCTTAAATCCTATTAGGATAAACATCATTCCCGTTGATGTTGCCTGAGTTGTTATCACATACTTCAAAGGGACCGTAAGCCTACCCAACGCTCTTTATCATAAAAAATTGATACATCTTTATATCTAAACTAGCTGAACTCGACCACGCTTCGGCGTGGGCATGGGGCGCGTGGTACTGGACACTGCTTATATATGCTATTTGTCGTAGCGTGATGTTATATAGCCTAAAGCCTTCCTCAATAAATGGACTATTCAAAACAAAAAAAAATTCATTTCGAACCAGTAGTTCCTGAGATTAGCGCGTTCAAACAAACAAACAAACAAACTCTTCAGCTTTATAATATTAGTATAGATATGATATTACTACGTAAGGATTTGTACATATTCGTCACACATTTATAAGCGTGTACATTGGTAATAGTCATGTCACTATAAAACTTGTAACAATCCTATCCGTTTACTTAAGAGTGCTTAACGCTCATTGTGTTAATGACATAAGTTACAAAAACGATAGGCTTTTTGAGTTGACTTTTTTTGTCATGGCTCGTCAAGCCATGAAAAAAAAATTTTTTTCATGGTCGAGCGGTTAGGGGCTGGCCTTAGAGTTCGATTTCCGTGTTTTCTTTTGACTTTTTTATGTTTTTTTTTACATTTCAGATATATATAAACTGCAGGAAAAAGAAAACTATTATTAAACATTTATAAAGATATTTGGGGGCCTGCCCCTTAAAACTGTGACATAATCAATATCAACGCCGTTCTCACGGTCACATTTCCGTCAAGAGATCATATGGTCGCAGAAAACCTCCTTTTTAGGTTGAACGCATTTAGAACGGAGAATAATTGCTGTAAGTGGTCTTAGTACCATTTTGAGATGTGATTTTAGTCGGGCTTATTTCGGGTTAACAGAGGAAACGCTAGGTTTTTTTGTTTAAGTTTAATAAAGACGTACTACGTCTATCAGTAATAAATTAATATTCTTGATTGATACTGAATCAGACTGACTGACTGACAGGCGATGAGACAATCTATTGAGTACATAATTAGTATAGCTATATATCTCAACATCAACATATAAAAGTACATAAACATATCTCATACTACAAATATGTATTAAGAATTTTCCTGAAACACCTGAAAATCCTTCGTTTCTCTTTGAACGTTTACCATATACGCTTATATATAACCGCTAGAAGTTTATATAATGTAGGTACTAGGTATATATTTGTTTGATGATTCAGCATCTCTTTTAAATTGCTCTTAGAGACTGGGATGTATACTGCATTCCCAGTCATATAATACTAAACAGGGACTGGCGGAAGTAGCCAAGACCACATTTTGGATTTTTTCTTTTGGTTACCATCACTTATACGAAGTTAAATTCTTTTCCTTTCTTATCCTTATCCTTCAATAATATAAATGAAGTCGCTTCCCGCGTCTATCTGTCCGTCTCTCTTAAACCACGCAACGGATTTTTGACGCGGGTTTCATTCACCATCAGTTACATAATTTTCACGTAATGTTTATATATTTAAAATAAAACCTAATTGCATCCGTGCGAAACCTAAGGTGAATTGCTAGTACAATATAAAGTGTTAAATCTTATTAAAATGTATGTCTGCGCATACTGATTCCACCCGGACTTGGCTACTGCTCAAGTTATCTGGAAGTTCAATTTCAAACATTATAAGGATCGTAATACAAATAGTTCTCAAATTCAGAATATTAACTCTTAAATACTTGAAGAAGACTTGGATACATTTATTATTTTTTACAATAATTGATGATCAATGTACTTACTTTTCATTTGTCATTATAACCTGTTATCTATATGAGTTGTGGGTTTCCGGGATGATGGCCCAGGTCTGTTGGAAATTCTTCCAAACGTTTCGTCAACAACTGCGGTTGACATCCTCAGTGGTGTAGTTTAAATATAGACACATTCCAGTCGACAAATCAGTCTCGCTCGAGAAGTCGAAAAGTGCAGAAGTGAAGTGCAGTGATGTGATGTACTTTGTCTTCTAACTCGGACTACACCACTGAGGATGTCAACCGCAGTTGTTGACGAAACGTTTGGAAGAATTTCCAACAGACCTGGGCCATCATCCCGGAAACCCACAACTCATATGGATACCGGCCGAGAAAACCTACATTCTACTATTAACCTGTTATCTCTTTATATCAAATACAGCGACATTATACGTTTATTAAATATTTAATATTAATCACATGGTTTTCCTTTATAGTATAAATATATATTTTATATCGTATAATCAAAGATGCGTATGTCTTGATTCCTTTGTACAAGGATAACGTTACAAAAGACGTGTGCCCGCTATGTTTATACGTACACTTACTCGTATGTCCTTGGACTGTGCGTGTACAAGAAAGAAGATTTTAGTGAAATTATTTCGATCCCATAATTGTTTTACTTTTTTATTTTGGTCAGACCTTTAAAATTTACGAAAGCTCTTATAAGTTAGGCTATGTTTTTTTAACGTTATGATCCTTACAAAAAATAGGTACCTACTAATATTACGTTCTAAAATAGTACAGTAGTCGGTGATTTTCTGAATGCTCTTATAATATTCGTTCGAATGACAATAGAATTTTTTCGTGTATTTTTGAATTTAATAATTCATAGTCGTTTTATAGGTAAATAAATAAATGAATATTTTTTATTAAATAGGACAGAATTTCAGTCCCATATAATCGTTAGTTCAAAATTATAAATTCGGAAGTATATGAGCATAGATGTACAGATGATTGTTGCTATTTCACACAAAAACTACCTACTGACCGGATATTGATAAAACTTTGCATTAATATAATTTATACATCAGAATAACACTAGTTGTTATTGATGATTCTTCTCCATAGAATCTCACATGTGCTCTATTCTATTAAAAATAGTGATAATTCAAAGAAATATTCAGCCGTCAATCTCAAGCGGCTCCATCAGTTAAATAATTATTACATAATATATATCCGTATCTACTATATCCAAATTTCTACATATCTATATTTTCTATACATACATATAATATAAATCGTAAAAAAAAAACAATTTGTACACGTTGTATTTATGTTACCGAGGTCAAAAAATAGTTTTCTGATTTTTTGTCTGTTTGTTTGTGCGTTTCTGCACGCTAATCTTACAAACAAAAAAGTTACGCGCTACACCGAATACCACGCGTACGAAGTTTCGGGTTCAGCTAGTCGGGTTAAAATAAAGTCGCTATCTATTTCTCCCCTAAATTCTTCTAAACCACCCAAGGGTTTTTGATAGCCTTTACACTACAGAGTAATAATTAAATTGGATTTAATAATTTTCTTTTTAAGTTATTAACTTAATGTTAGAGCTTAGCGAAACTTCTTAGCGAAAATGATAATTTTTAATTTTCCGCTTTAATCTGTTTACTTGTACCATCGGTTCTTTTGGTTTTGAGATTAAAGGTGACCAGAATATTGCGGTTAGCGCAAACGAGGCTCCTACGTCTACTGAGTAAAAGATAGTACGTGACTATTCCGAAAAATATGTAAATGTGGTTTTCCTTTGTGCTACTTTAAAAAACACAATGATATAGGTAAATGTCGTATCTTGTTCTATTCTTTTCCCCGCAGGTGTTTTGTGATTACTTACCTGAATTGATTTCTCTGCTATTGTAGTGATAATTAATTTTATTAATGAATTATTATGGCTGTTATTCAATCCCCTGGATTATTTAGTCCCAATAGATTTTTGAAGATGAGGAAAAGTTATAATATTTTGAAAAATTAGCTACAGCTGCAGTTATTCAAGCACACATGCTGTTTGAACAACATCGATGGTTTGAACAGATAACATGGTCTTCTGTACTATCTGCAAATATGTATTAGATAATAATACATCTTATGTAGTATGTAAAACAATTCATGTAATTCATTATTTCAATTGTAAATAAACCACTATCTTCTCTATAGTTGCTCGTTGAAATGTAATTGGTACAATTTCTTTTATTGCATGTTAAAGTTAAGCGAACTCCCACGCGTGGACGGCCTTTAAATTACGTAATCCGATACAAGTGTGGGCTCCTCATTAGGTGTAGGTACTGTGCACAATGTCTAAGTTTCTTCATACGAGATTAACCAAGTAATGACTCTAGTGCTTGTGACGCGCACACTTGATAATATAATTGATTGATTCCGCTTTCTGAAGTCGAAATGTGTAAGTGTGCGATTGTTTTTTTTCTACTAGCTAGAACTCAAAGGTAATATAATATAATATAATATAATATAATATAATATAATATAATATAATATAATATAATATAATATAATATAATATAATATAATATAATATAATATAATATAATATAATATAATATAATATAATATAATATAATATAATATAATATAATATAATATAATATAATATAATTTGTAATGTTTAATTAAATTCATATATTAGGTATGTACTTTTCGTATACCATGCGGTTTTTTCCGCATAACCAATGTGGAAAAAACTCTAGTGGAACCTATTGCGATAGTTTAGAACTAAGAGAATAAAGCACAGTCTCTTTCTTTAAAACTGTTAAAACCTTAAAAATTCTACCTTTTATAATTTTTTTTTTTTTTTTTTTAATATAACCTAAATGTAAAATAGTAGTTAATAGTATGTAAGTAGTAGTTAATAGTATGTAAATAGTAAATGTAAAAGTAAATGTAATAATAGTATGTAAGTAGTAGTTGTCTATACTAAAATAGTAGTATAGACAAGAAATATAAATAGATAAAAACATAAAATAAATTTAATCTTAAATAATTCTTCTTAAATATTTTGTCTTAGCGCCGTGCCTCCAATCAATGACATCAGCTACAAAAATACAAATGTTTCCGTTCCTTAACACGAAAACAAATCGGTGACTTGATTTGCTTCGTTTGATAAGCCTATTTCATGTTGATTAGTTGTTATTTTACATATAGAATTTAAATTTTAAACCAACTTATTTAACAATATTCTATATAGGTAATATCACAACTAATATAACCTACCAGATTTTATTAGAGACTTCGATAAAGTTAATGTTATTCATTATTCATATTGATGGTGGTTTTTAAATATTGGTGAAAGAATTTAGAATTTATGAAGATTATTTCCTATATAATACAGACTTACATAGTAACAAACTTTACCTCGTTTGTAGTATTAGCATAGATAGTTTAATAGGTCTTTTTTTTAAAATAAATTATTCAATAATAACTAACATACAATAACATATGCGTTCAAGAGGCCTAAATAGTCGAAAAAAAAAATCGTTTACATTTCAAAAATAGTAGTTTTATGTATAAACGCAAAAAACATTGATTTCATGAGTAGTTTAAACATTTGAAGGTGTGTCAAACATGCACGGTGTGTTGAAGACTCTAATTAGGTAGCAGCTCTCATTAATTGCTGCTCTCATTATTACATTTATTTATTTATTATTTAAAGATCGACGGAGAGGCTGAAGGTCTACTTGATGGCAGGTGGTTCATTAGCAACACCACGAGTGCTCCAAATAGGATTAAGGATAAGGGATTAGGCTTTTGCATCCCTTACTCACTCATCGAAACACAAAAGCACAAAACACAATGTAAATTCACGGTAAAAATGTGGTTATTCCTCTCAAATTGGCTTGTGCCCTGCCACTATTTGACTCAACTTTGAGAAGTTTTCGAGACCCCAGAATCAGAGCGTTAAGGCGCTAATACCTTCACTACTCTACCAATGAGCTCGATATGGCGAAAATTAAAAACAAAAGATTTTTGTCTTTTTCCTAATGTAATGTTTAATTATAATAACCAAAAAGTTAATCTTATTACAAATACTTAACAGCTAAGTTCAGAAAGCAAAAGTATGCACTTATCAATTTCCTATAGGCAAAATTATCATATAATCACATATGTTATTTACACAGCTTACACAGTAGGTGGCAGCCGAAACGCGTGGGCAGGCGCATTGAATAGGAGACAAGTCTGTCGGCGACAGATAAGTTTGGGACGTCATCGCTAATCTAATTCATGCCACCTGTACTTGTCTTTGTGTGAAAGCTATACCAACAATATTAATCTAAAATTATACACTACATTAGACTATAATAGAAGGTCACTGTTCATAATGAGTTGACGGAGCGGTGATGTGTTGTTTTTCTTTATATCCACAAGTAAAGTCTTTGTTTGGTGTTAGTTTGTCAGCGGCTTTGACCGCGTTGAATTTATAACATCTATTCAAAAACCCTTGAAAACACTTTTTCTTCCTTTTTAGATAATAAAAATCTTAATTTGATTTCTTTTTTAGTGGTTTTTTAAAGCCACTAAAAATAAATTAAATTAAAATTTTATTTTATTTCAAAGATCAAGTCAATATATGCGAGGGTTGCTACTGTAATGAGCCTACTAATAAAAAGCGGGACAAGTGCGAGTTGAACTCGCGTGAAGAGGGTTCCGTACGATGCTAGCTATCCGCACAATATTGAGTGATTTACCATGTTATCTTAATATCATGGACTTCTTATACATAGGTTTTCCTATAATCTATAAGTGGAAAACTAATTTCTGTATTTTAAAATTTTAGGTTCAGTAGTTTCGGAGATAAGGGGGGGGGGGGGGGGGGGGGGAATGGTCGGATAGACGGACACACGAGTGATCCTATAAGGGTTCCGTTTTTTATTCGGATGTACGGAACCCTAAAAAACATATTGATGATTGAAATAATTGTTCCTTTTGTTTTTCAAAGTACTCTCCATGATGATCGATACACTTTTACATGCGTTGGAACCAATTTTCGAAGCACTCTTTCCACTCCGATTGACGTAGCTGTAAAACGTAACTTTTGAACGTTTCAACAGTTATTTCTGCACACGAAAATCGTTACCTACCCATTTTTTCTTGATGTTTGGGATCAAAAAGAAGTCATTAGTTGCCGAGTCAGGGGTGTACGGAGGATGACCCATCAATTCGATGTTCTAGCCATACAGAAATTAACTTGTTTGATCCGATGTGTGAGGGCTCGCATTATCACGAGGAAGTGATAATGCGAGCCCTCAAACAAATGATTCGCCTACGTTTCGACTTTTTCGGATTTCTCCGAAAACTTCTGGTAAACAAATTGTCATGTACCATTCAGAATCATTTGCTTCTAGAATTTTTATTTATATCCAAAATTGTGTCATAATACTTAAAATTTATTGCACATTAATTTTTGCTCTGCAAATGTTAAATACAATATATTATGTTTAATGATTGATTAGTAAATCGTTTAATCGCTTTTATTTATAAATCAATGTATTGTAATCGAGATGTTCAATCGATCATTATGTGCAATGCTTTTATGATTCATTGACATTATTGCAATGCGTTTGGATTCATTGTTGCATAACAATGTTCGTCATCCGTTGCAATCAGTGGTTGCAATTATGACATACGTCATTTGAAATAAAGCTGCTGTCTATTGCCTTTTGACTTACCATTCAAACCACACTTTTCCCAGCGGTGGACAAGTGATATTTTAGGCTACGCTTTTATAGTTAGAAAGACGAAAGTCTGTGTTTATTTTAAACTAGGTGAACCCAACTTCGTTTCGCTTACTGGACACTGGTTATGTATTATTTTTTCTTAAATAAAAGCAGCTTAAGTTACTCCTTATAACATCAGCTATCTGCCAGTGAAAATCCGGTCAAAATCATTCCAGTTTCGGAGATTAGCAGGAACAGACAGACAGACAATTTTTTTAATATAAGTACCGTTTACACTTTGATATACATTTATTAAAAAGCAGTTATTTTGACACTAGCTGAACTCGGCCACGCTTCGCTGTGGCCCATGCGGCGGCGGCGGCGTGCGCATGGGGCGCGCGGTACTGGACACTGCTTATATATAATACTATTTATCGTAGCGTGATATTATATAGTGATAATTTTTCAATTCGAACCAGTAGTTCAGCTTTATAATATTTTATTTTGACATTACAAACGGACACTTCAATTTTATTTATTAGCATAGATATAGATTTATTCCTTTGTAGGAAGTTCTATAGAACTTACTATAGAAGGTATATACTATAGTGTATATATACTACAGTACATATATACTATACTATAGTATAGATTACCTACTAGAATTTGCTAGTAACGAATGTAGGTGTTGCATAATAATATTACTGAGTTTCTTAATAATGCATGCCAATAAATAAAATAACAATAAATTCGAAGGTCTAGCTAATTCTAGGCTTTAGCTGCCAAGACTAAACTAGGTCTACCAAGTCTGCTAGTTTCAATTTTCAATTTCTAGTACGTATACCAACTAACACCGTCGCTATTACTTTATTTCTGCTTTTTTTTCTACCAAAACTCTGTCATTAAATGTTCCCATGTTTTAGATTTCGCTTTTTATAAGTAATTCCAAACACCTATTGCTCAATTATAAATAAAAGGTCGCGATCAATGTTTAAAGTATCGCAATAATTCAAGTCTATTAACATGGATTCCTTATTTGTTGATATTGGATAATTAAATCTCCACCGGCGTCTGTTTTAGATGTTTTATTAATGATGAGTTAATGGAAGCGAAATGTTAATCTAACGTTGTGCAAAGCAGCCTTGAACCTAAAATTTAAACCTTCTTTTAAGGTCAGAAATTTCGATCTAATTTCAAAACCTTTTTAAACCGTCAGCTCATTTTAACTTCACTGCCAATCAATTGTTCTGTTCATTGATTCTTAATTTAAATTCGTTAAGAGAACTGTTAAAATTTATTTTTGAAATGTGATTTCGAACCATGCTTTTTACGTAATTTAGAATTACCAAATTTAGAAATGACAGTTAAAAAAAAACATTTAAATAGGTATTTTATGTAAATGAAGTTAAGTACATTTTAAGTAAACTAGGAATATTAATGGGCTTGCAATATACACTTAAAGAGTCATATTATTCAAAAAGCTTGCAACATTGCGAAAAATTGTCAAACAATGAACATGTTCAGTAAAAATAGAACGCGTCTAATCATTAAAAGGTACGTGTCTTTTTAGACTGTATATTACGAAAGGACATTAGGCGCTCAAATGTCAGGTCTGCATGCGTTTTGAACTTTAAGTTCTTGGAAATAGTAGACATTATGGATTGAGAATGACATGCAGCATGCAATCTTAGTTCCATTTCGTAATAAGCAAAAGAGACACTAGGATCTGAATTAATGAAATGCGTGTTTTTGGTTACCAATAACTTTGTAGAGGTTATGTTCTTCTTAATATATTTATGTGTCATAATTATCAATCAATCTGTCGCTCCTCCGCGTCTCTATCTGTATATCCGCTAACTCCTCCTAAATCACGCAACAGATTTTGATGCGGTTTTCACTAATGGAAAGAGCGTTAAACGAGGAAGGTTTTTATTTATAATATGCAGGTGAGTTTCGGTGAGTGAGTAAAGGATGCCAGAGCCCATTTCCCTATCCCCTCTTAATCCCTTATCCTTAATCCTACTGTAGTCGGCAGCGCTTTTCCAGCAGCTTTAGTTTGGCGTTGCTTGTGTTATAGGCGACGGTAGCCACCTACCATCAAGTGGACCGTCAGCCTGTCTACCGATCTTGATATAAAAAAATTATTAAATACATTTAAAACCATTCTAATTTCTCTTGTAAAATAAAAAGTTATTAATCATACAATTAAATTTTGTGAAATATAATTACGTATTTGCAATTAACCAAACAACGGTTAAATTAAAATTTGTATACACACATCACATTAAAATTTAATCAATGATATAGTCACATGCCAATAATAAACGACCCTGATGGGTTTTTTAACACATAAAAACACCAAGTAAACAAAATACGAACGATTACATCACAATGTTAACAGTAACCTTATCCTGTTCTATAAAAATAGCTTGTAATTGCATAGAGGACGGGGATGCCTCGAGTTGTACATAAAAAGAAAACAAAAGTGTAAACCTGTTCCGCTAAGAAACTCCCGTAATGACTAGCGGCATCTAGCGGGCGCTAGTGGGCTAACGGGATAGTCTGGTTTCGATAGCGAAAGGAATCACGATAATTCTTTACGATTCGAAATGAAAGTTTTTTTTTTCGTGTTTATGTACACAAAAACCATTTTTAGCGCTACTTTACAAGAAGCAAATTGTGACATTTTTTTATATTTTATGACAATAGCAAAAATAATGTCGAGTCCGTTGGATGAATGGTTAAGGTGCCGGCCTTAACCACTCATGGTCTGTTCTAGGATTCCCGGGTCGATTCCCGTAACCACCTCCTTCAAAGTACCGCCGTAAAATAACAGCACGTGTACTGTCGTGTTTTGATGAGTGAGTAAGGGATGCCAGAGCCCATTTTCCTAACCAATCTCTTATTCTTAATCCTACTGTAGTTGGCAGGGCACTTGCATCAGCTATGGCGTTGTTCGTGTTACAGGCGACCTACCATCAATTGGAAGTCTGTCTGCCGATCTTAACATTAAAAAAAAGTTGGAGTAAAATCAGCAATTATTCAATATACAAATCGCATTTTTATTTTTAAAATAAAAAATGATTAAGGTAAAATTAACACAAAAAGATCAGCAATAAAATGATGTTAATAGTATGTTAATATATAATATGTTGATTTTTATAGTTGCTTCCGAATCGAACTTTTCGGTTTTTCGTTATCAAGTTTCGCAATAAACCACTTATAGAGCGATGGATATATAGGTCAGTGTGGTTCAGAAACAAGTCCTGTCCCATGGATATTTTTATTTTAAACAGGATGATTGAACCCATTAAAGAGTTGACTGTATAAAATAAGGACTTTTATGGCTTAATAATGTGTAGTTTCTTCTGTATATTTTGACGAGCCCGTTGGATAAGCGGTTAGGGTGCTTTCCTTGATGTTCTAATCTAAGGTTCCCGGGTTCGATTCCCGGCTGGGTCAACTTTGTAAATGAACTTTACAAAGTGGAAAGTAGTGGCAGGGCAAACTGCGTTTCGCAGTCATTTGGGCAGCCCGTCTGGCGACAGTAACCACCTCCTTACAGAAGACCACAGTGAAATAACAGCACGTGTGCTGTTGTGTTTCGGTGAGTAAGGGATGTCAGAGCCCATTTTCCTATCCCCTCCCAATCCCTTATCGTTAATCCTACTGTAGTGGGCAGCGCACTTGCAGCCCCCGTAGCGTTGCTACGGAACCCACCTACCATCAAGTGGACCGTTAACCTGTTTGCCGACATAAATAAAATTAAAAAATAAAATAATTTTGAATAATTTTGAAGATAATTTCAAAATATTTTTCTAATATATATAAAAGAGTTCAATTAGTTATTTTGTTGGTCTGTTGTCTCGCTGTGCTTGTTTAAGTAAAAGCACCGAGTAGCTAACAGAGTAAAAATGATAGATTTCAAGTTCAAGTAAAATTTTTGTTAAGGAAATTGATGCACCTATCGTAGGTATATCATTGTTTTGCCATCAAAAAGGAATTTTCAATTATTTTATTATCAATTTCAAGACAAAATATTCTATGGCTATCTGTTGCAAATTGTATATAATTTATATAAATGCTGTTCAATACATATATAAAATTTATTGCTTTTGTAGATATATTATTACGGTTAAAATTGGGGAAACGTTTAATTAAATGACACAATATACGCAGGTACCTTGTTAAAAATCTTTATTGCATGTTTACACTTGAAGTTACGTACCGATTCACGCAGATAACTCTATAGTAAACTGTGATCCGAGCGCTATCAGCTGTGATCAGGCACGCGACTCGATCAACGACAAGAAGAGAATGCACGCAGTCTCATTTTTACCACAAGTATGCTTTGTAGTTGTCTTCCGTTCCAATTTTAAATCTCGATTAGCATTACTTTGAGACCTCCAAAGAGGTTTAATGTTATGTGTTTTATTTTATTAAAATTGAGACCTCTTGTTTTATTAAAAATAAAAGACAGGGGTTTATAAATCGGGGTGTAGAATGTATATTTTTATGTAGCCTTTGCCTTGGATGAAATATAGTCTATACTATTTCTGAAAGTTTATTTATCTATTCCATACATATAATAAAATCGTATACGAGCCGTGTCTGTTCATTAAATCTTAAATAAAAACAAACAAATTGTACACGTTGTACTTATGTTACACAGGTAAAAAAAAATTTTTTTAGAATTTTTGTCGCTTATCTCAGAAACGGCTTAACCGATTTGAATGCGGTTTTCAGTGATGTACTGTAGCAAGCTTCCAATAACATTTGGTGTTTTGTTTGATTCCAATCGGTTTGCAAAAAATTTACGCTCTATACCACGCGTACAAAGTTGCGGGCTCAGCTAGTGCTAAATATTAGTAAAAACAAAACTTAACTCAAATTATATTGAAACATTTTTTTTTTAAAATAGTACAGATGCAAGAATGGTTAAGGCGACACATTCTTGTAAAATTGGAATTTATATGAAACTCACTTCCGCCCGCAACTTATATCTTTAAAAAATAGCTTAGGTGTTATATTGATATATAAGCAATATTCCTGTGAAGCCTCACTAAAATCGGTTCAGTAGTTTTGCGTGAATGAGTATCAAAATTTTATGTTTACATGAATCATTTAGGTACTTATAATACTAATAGTCCTTTAATAGTCATTTGTAAAAGATATAATAAATAGTTATTGCGTAAGTGTCGATTAATAATGCAATTTAAAATGTTTAAGTGAAGTCGAATAGAGAGCAAGATGTTATCGTGTTAGAATCATATTGTTAAAACTCTTACAGTACAATTTTGATTTAGAGATATGCAGCAAACAATTCTGCTTATAATTCGCCGCAAGTGAATCACTCGTGGATTCTATGTAGGTACAGTGAGATAAAGCAGGCGGACATTTTTGATGTTTTGTAAATAGTAATCGCATTTTGCGGAATAGCAGCGTTAAATAACAGTTGGCCGTCGCCCTTGTTGAATGTACGTCCAAAAAATATTCGTCCAAAACTTACATTAATTCAACAATATATATTATATACATGAACATGACATAGAATACTAAAGAAGATGCTTTAATAAACTCGCACAAAACGTAAACAAAGTGCAGTTGGCATCGCTTGAATGAGAGGAACCGACGAAGGCGATCGTTAGATACGGACCACGGGTTCCAATGTCGAATCCAATGCCACACATTGTTAGCTCTCGGAAGGAAGCGAAGCCAACCGAGGCTTTGTTACTTCTCACATCGAAGAAGCTACCCACGAGCAAGAGTAGGCGACTATATTACCAATACGCAAAACAATGATACTCTTTCAATTACATTATTATGCTCTTTGTACAGTGGTAATTAAAAAAAAATCATTTTTTTTTCATATGTAGGTAGTTATTTTTGTTCGGTATTGATCTTAAACAAGCATTGATCAATTTATGGATCTGTTTTTGTAAAATTATTCTGCAAACATTGTATTTTTAGGGTCCCGTACGTCCGAATAAAAAATCGGAACGTATATAGGATCACTCGTGTGTCCGTCTGTCCGACCATTCGCCCCCCCCCCCCCCCCTTATCTTCGAAACTACGGAACCTAAAATTTTGAAAAAATACAGAAATTAGTTTTTTCTACTTATAGATTATAGGAAAACCTATAAGAAGTCCATGATATTAAAATAACGTGGTAAATCACTCAATATTGTGCGGATAGGTAACATCGTACGGAACCCTCTTCACGCGAGTTCAACTCGCACTTGTCTTTTTTTTTTTAATAAATATTAATTAATCATATCTAACAGTTACTAGGTTTAAGATGACGATAATATTAAAAAAAATCAATATACTCTAACATCTTACATAATAAGGAAGTGTTAATTTGTCAGTCGAATCGAGCTCCCATTTTGAAAGAAGGCTTTTATTTAACTAATAGGCACGTCGTTATTCATGAATAGGTTTCTGATGAAGAGCTTAAAGGCACAAAACGATAAGACGAGAATAGCAATAACTGAGCTTTCACCAAATCTATTGTCTTCGTTTCATAATACAACGATGGAGCTTAATCTGCTATAGAAAGTTTAATAATGAACTTATCGCGTGAATCGACGAATCGTTTGTGCGGTTCACACTTTTTTATTTCGCTAATATATTTGTCTCCTCAATCTTTTTATGTGTAGCCTATTATTTCATTCGTTTTTTTTTAATCATAACTCTAGAAACGTATATAATCTCAGTGTATTTTTTGTTTTCTTGTGACATACGTATATTATTAAGACTTCTTAGTTCTAATTGCGGTTGTAAAATTCATTGATCTTCAGTAATTGGCCAAGCAAAGGAAAATACTCAATGATTGGACGAGCCCGTTGGATGAGTGGTTAGGTTGCTTGCCTTAACGCTCTTTTCTAGGGTTCCCGGGTTCGATTCCCGGCAGGGTAAACTTTGAAAAATGAACTTTTCAAATTTGATTCTGGTCTGGATTTGGAAAGTAGTGGCAGGGTACACTGCGTTTCGCAGTCATTTGGGCAGCCCGTCTGGCGGCAGTAACCACCCCTTTACAGAAGACCGCCGTGAAATAACAGCACGTGTGCAGTTGTGTTTCGGTGAGTGAGTAAGTGATGCCAGAGCCTATTACCTCCTAATCCCTTATCCTTAGTCCTACTGTAGTCGGCAGCGCACTTGCTGCACTTGTGGCGTTGCTTGTGTAATAAGCGACGGTAGCCACTTACCACCAAGTGGACCGTCAGCTTTTCTGCCGATCTTAAAATAAAATAAAATAAATTTATTAAGATTTCTTAGTTCTAAATGCGGTTGAAAAATTCATTGTTCCTCAGTAATTGGCCAAGCAAAGGAAAATAATTGAAATTGAGCATGAGCAGAAACATTATCACAATTTGACAAATTGTTTAATAAAAGTTTTTAAAACACAAGCGCTTATTTACAGAAATATATCTTTTAATTTTTCGATAAGCTTACTATATTATAATATAAGTAATTACTACTTGCTCATTAAGTTATTAAAATTTATTATTGTAGTTAATTAGTAAATATGATTTGTTACTTCATCAACATCATCATCTCTGCTGTTGGACGTCCAATGCTGGTCATAGGACTCCCCCATAATTTTCCAAAAGGACCGGTCAGAAGCAGCCTGGATCTACCGTCGATCCGCGGCCCCTTATCAGATCGATTTGTTGCTTACAACCAAAGATTTAACCTTACATTTGATTAATTACAATTAATTAAATGTGTGTATTCTATAAGTTGTATTTCGGAGAGTGTGCTCGGGAGCTGCACGAGATCATACCGCCTTCCCCTTTCTTCTATCGGTCATGCCGACGTACGGCTGGTTACCATCCTCACCTTGTCGAAATCCCTCTAATTCGGACTAAGCGATTTAAAACATCTTTTATAATGCGCACTGCTAAGAATTGGAACTCCCTGCCGGCGTTTGTATTTCCGAGCTCATACAACCCAAATCTTTTCAAGGTTCAAGTGAGTGGGCATCTTCTGAGTGAGCTCGCTCTATCGTCGGCCTCGTCTTTCCTACATGGATAAGATCAAATAATTAATTCTCTTACATTTGTAAGAAGTAATTAATTGTAGCATTGTCAAATACATTATTTTTAACTTTATAGTCAATTTACATTAAGGCGTTCAACTTTTGTATAATTAGAGTTTTGATATTTATTTAAAGTTAATTGTGTATTGTTTCAGCCTAGGCCCTTTCGAGGCGCTGTCGGGAGACGAGATGGTGTCACGACGGCGTATTCTAATGCGTTCGCGCGACGATCTTACACAAGCCTTTGCCCCACAAATGGAGGAAGAAGAAGACGTGTGGTTTCAAAAAGAGAAGCTTTATAAGGTTTGTATTTTGACATAATATCTATTTACATATTCAAATTTATTCAAAACTTATAAATTTTGAGCCGTCATAATATCTGTGTAGATTGTATTATCAACAACCTTTTAATGAACTTCTTTAGATTTTTAAATTGACCATGACCTAAAAAAAGACCTACGATACAGTTTTTTTTTTGCTAAATTGAAATTTTATACTTTCTGTTATAATGTTTCACGTATTATTATACTACATTTATACTATTCATGTATTATACATACACTGTAACGTTTAATATGTTATAGTGTAGTCATTTTAATGTTTTTACTTATACTAGAGATATATATTTCGCTTAGCAGTGCTAACAAAAAGAATAAAATTCACTTAATATGCACAATTTTTATTTTTTTAAAATTTTTAAAACCGGATTTTTTTTAAAATTCTTATTATCCAAACTTTCAAATATTCTATACCTATTTCTATACATATTATTAAATAAAGTCGCAGTCGTTTTCTGTCTGTTCCTTTGCTAAACTCTGCTAAAATGTTCACCTAACGTTTCTTCTCTAATGGATAGAGGGATAAGAGAGGAAGATTTGCGTATATAATTCATAGAAAAACTTCATCAGTACGAAGCCGAAGGCGTGTAGCTATTGTGATATAAAATAATTTCTTAATATTTATATTCTTTATACTCTCTCTGTGCGAGTGTAAATGAATGAAATTATTGGTGACATATAATTTTTACAAGATTTTTAATTAATTCTTAAATTACCGTAGTACAGAAAAAAGAAATCGTGAAATATTGTAATGCAAAATTAGTGAAGTCAATTATACCTACGACAATAAAAATTATAATAGGCATTGGTTGGATGGGCTATAATCGGAATCGAACTTTCTATGCATCAATCACGAGGTTGTTGAGGCGATGTAAGTAATGTTCACGGCTGAGTTCACACCCATATTCTAATAAAACCATAACAATGTTTAAATGACATAGCAGAGTTCAGAGTATAGAGAGTTATTAAATGAACTACGATGTCACTGCAAAGAGAAATCTAAAGGAACTTTTCTAAAAAGAAAATCAAGTTATTGAGGATAAAATGGGGTTGTTAAATTTTTGCAGATCAAAAGATGGTCTTTGAAAGTTTTTAATGAAATAATATCAAAAAATATAATTCAAACCTGAGAGTGTGTAATTGTGGACTGTGCCTAGTTTCGGCAAGCCTCTGACACTCCGTGTGTGCCGTGATATAATTGCCTAAGGTCGCTCACATTGAATGTGAAAGGAGTGCAACTTCTGTACGCTAGTGCTATTATTTATTCTGTGGTTTCGGTAACTGTCAACACGAGATGTTTACGACGTTTTCCCCTCATAATTTCAAGAAATTGCGCAGACATGGCAACCCAAGTTCCATATTTCGGCAATACGCAGCTGACAACCGCAACGCATCAACATCTTCCTTGCATTCCTTAAATTTTTCTAGCTATTTTATCACGTTCTACGTTTTCTTACTTACGCAAGATCGAATGGCTGAAAATCATCAAGAGAATTCTAGATTGCAACAGTGAAACAGTAATTTATTCATTAAAGGGGTATAAAAAACATATATAAACACTTTTAATCGTTACCCTATTTTTACCACTGTTTCGGAAAAAAATTGCCAAGATTTTGACTCTCCTGCCGAAAGAAATTAAGGACATAGATTCTTTTGGTCATCTTTAAAATATAACAATTTTATTCTTAACAATTATTATCAACTATTATGCACAAATCATAGTATCGTTAAATCCAGGCTGAACACCGAAAAATATTGAGGATTTTAATACCAAACACTAATTGCGAACATTTATTTATACTTTATTGTATAAATAAATGTTCGCAATTGCTAGCGCCCAACCTATATGGAAATTGACTCTACGAGTATTTCTTTTGAATTTAAATTGAAACTAATACGGCCTCCATCGGTTGTCCAACTTAATTAAAACTTCAATAAACAAAGCTGCCTTTTAACCTATTCCGCGTGTGTGCGACGTTTTCTTTGCCTTTGTCTAAGATTACGTTTTTGTAACCGTTTCCGACTGCTCACTGTTATTAAGGACGTGAGAAAAGTTTGCCATACAAAATGTGTCGTCTACCACGTAGCATTTATTTACACTGTCTCCATTGATTCCATCCCCTTGTTTATTTACATTGCGCGTTTGAACTCAGTTTTTCGTGTAGGTGTATTTAAATAATTCGCAATGTATTCGTAACCGTTGACTGTCACAATTTATTGCATCAATTTGCTCTAAATTTGTTGGTGTTGTTTAAAATTTAAAATTTTAAGTGAAAGTTTAACAAATTTTTCAATTCCGTAACAATGTAGACTCCAAATTCAAAAGATTGGCACCGGGATTTAATAAGGATCTATATAAGCTTTAGCTCATTTGCTTATAATAGATTTAATTGAATGAAATTACGAAGTCATTCTCTTCATTGTGGTCCAATTATATCAGCTTTCATTTATGCAACATGATTTAAGGCATTACAAGTAAGATATAAACTATTTTTATGTTAAAAATTGTAAATGCAAGTTCAACAAAACATGTACTTGTACTGCTGAATCCGATAAGAGTTTAAGATGAGGTGAGGAAATAGAAAGTGGCTATGATCTGGAAACACTTATTTCTGCGCTGAAGCATGTATGTGAGGGGGTGATCACTACCAACTGAGTGATTGCAGAGTTTATGGCAACGTAACGCAGTGTGCTCTTCAATTAGTGAGAATACTCCAATACTAATTTCTTTTTGTTGAAAACTTCTTATTTATTCTGAGAATACTTATATATCCTGGGAAAATGTACGTGGCATTGAAAAAATGGATCCAACAAAAGGCTTGTTTTGCAAACCAATCTTCGTGACTATTTGCCGAACACCGCTAGTACACTAGCGCAAAGTTGTGACCCAATGATCGAGTTCGTGACCGTTGAATAACAATGAGTGCTATTACAGCATCACAAATAGTCCGGAAAACATCTGGTCTAGTCACTCGATTGACCTTAACGACAGTACAATGTCAAATTAAAGAAACATTTTTACCTAATGAGCTTATTTTTGGTTCTAGATCTATTCTCTAACAAATACGTCGTTGGGCCTAACCTTTATAAATATGCGTTGCTTTTCAATGTTTGTTGTTTAAACATGCCCGCTACATAATCGTGCTAACACTAATTGCTTCAAATCATTCGCTACTGATAGGTTCGAACAATATGTAATGGAAATTTAGTACTAATGACTCGAATGTAATAGCAATTTAGTCTTTAAAGTCAACTTTAACTGAAGTAGTTAAAGTTTGGCATGAGGGTTGACAGTCCCTCCTGCCATAGCTAGCTGCTACAAGTGTGCTGTCGACTTCAATAAGGGATTAAGATGGGGCCTTGGCATCCATTACTGACTCTCCGAAACACAACTAACTGCACACGTTTTGTTTGTTATTTGATTGTAGTTTTCTGTAAGGGTGTGGTTGCTGCCGCCAGACTTGCTCCCAATTTATGAACTATTCCTTGCTCAATTATATATCGTGCAGTAAAGCATAATTTTGATGAGGTCAGATTTGATCATATAACAATTAATATCAAGTAACTATCTATAAATCTTGTACCTATTATATATTTTTGAAGATTAAGCTAAATTTTTTATAGTTTTAATTATTTTGTATCCTCTTTTTATATAACTATTCAATTTCTCTTTCAATGTTTTTTTTTGTTTCATTCCACATAAAACCAGTGATAACTTTTTACTTGGATTTATATCTAGTGAGTTCATTTATTAGAAATAAGCTTGTATTTTATTTGAATTTGGCAATTGCATTTTCGGTATTGAGTTCAAAACGAAATCAGCATAAACAAATCCCTAATTTCACGCAAATAATTGACTGATGCCAACGAACTAATTCAATAGCTGACGAATCTGCTCCAAACAATAAATTAATCTCTTTGACAGTGCCTTCGAGCCCTGGTTATACGAATAAATACAGTCATTGTATGTATAAAAAAGTTGTCGGATGTAGATTGTCTGCTTGAGGACAATGATCCGCGGCTTCGTAATAAGAATGCGCAGATGACCTTAAAACACTTGAAATTAGGCGTCTTTTTTTTGTAAATCAATACGTTTTAAAAATCGAACTACATCTTTTGTGATAGATTAAATTACTTACTTACTTACTTTTTGCTCTGTTTAGCCTTTTTTTATTATGCTTATATTAAGCTGACGGTCCACTTGATGGTAAGTGGCTACCGTCGCCTATAACATAAGCAACGCCACAGCTGCTTCAAGTGCGGTGCCGACTACTGTAGGATTGAGGATAATTGTTTGGGTAGGAAAATGGGCTCTTGCATCCCTTAATCACTCACCGAAACACAAAACAGTACGCGTCCTGTTATTTCACGTTGGTCTTTTGTTAGGGGGTGGTTACTGCCACCAGATAGGCTGCCAAATGATTGCGAAACGCAGTGTGTCCTACTGTCACTACTTTCCAGATCCAGACAAGAGCCAAATTTGAAAAGTTCATTCTTTAAAGTTGACCTTTCCGGGAATCGTAAGGCACCCTAACCACTCATCCAATGGGCTTGTCAAAACTCTTTGTAATGTCTTTCTTTTCATAAGCCCTTTGGTCGAGTGGTTTAAATGCTTGCCTTAACGCTTTGACTCGGAGGTCCCATCAGTTTCGATTCCCAATAATGGAAATGAATGTTGTTTCTGATCTGTTGTTTTAGTATTGGCAGGGCACATTACGTTTCACGGTCATAAATTGGGCATCACGTCTGGCGGCAGTAACCACTACCTTACAAAAGATCATCGTGTCTTCTAATCCCTTTTGTCTTCCTAATCCCTTAACCTTAAACCTACGGAGGCCGGCAGCGCACTTGCAGCACCTGTGGCGTTGCTCGTCTTAATAGGCGACGACAGTCGCTTACCATCAAGTGGAACGACAGCCTGTCTGACGACCTTTACAAAAAGTGTAATTTAAATAATGAAGTAATTCACTGCAAAACATTCATCACTTCTTCTGTTAGTTTTAATTATTTAACAGCCAAGATTACGTATCCATCGGTTGAGTCTAACATTTCAGGTGAATATCAAGGCTCGAACGCATTCTGAATTAAGAAATAGATGACTGCAAGCAAACTGCAATGTAGACCAAGGTCGATTTTAAAATTCGAATGCAAGCGTTTTCTTTTGTTGTTTCAAAAGACATTACGTTATTTGTAACTACAATTTTATACCTTCATGTGGAACTGACTAACGGAGTTCCTTTATTTTGTGATATTAACTGATTTAGTTAAAACGTGACTTTTTTTAAATTACTTCTCTCTTATCAAATTCAATTTAAGCGAACGTACAAAGAATATTTTTACATCAGTTGCACATATATTATTCTGAAAACAACTAACTACTCTAAATGTAAAAGTTTGTGAGGATGGTTACTCTTTCATGCAAAAACTACTGAACCGACTTTGATGAAACATTTTATGAAAATTTTATTGAAATTGAAATATATAAATCGCCGATGAAATCGCAAGCAAAAGTTAGTACATACAAAATTTTATTGAAAATGAGAATTTTTTAGAATTATTTATTTATTTGGCACATGGACACGTCCTTTAATAATTGTTGCCATCATGGTTACTTCGCTTGTATATAAAATATTGAATATTATACAGTTGTAAGATCTCATAACATTATTAGCTCTGGTCAGCTCCGCCACGCACTGAATGTTGTAAGATGCAATATGATACTATTGGCTAACACGGAGACAACACACCTGTTGAACACAAACGCCTTGACAATTTGTTAGTACCTAACTTTTGGTCTTTAGAAGTTTGCTCATTTATTTTACTCAAGAATAAATGAAAAACTTAAATAATATTTATTTTTTAACAATAAATGAAAAAATTATATAAATTTTAATAAACGTGTAAATAGATAAATGTTATCAAATATTTATTTTTTAAGCAAAGCCAGAAGTTCCAAAATGGTTGCATTTTTACGGGGACAGCCCGTTGGATGAGTAGTTAGGGTGCGTGCCTTAACACTCTGTTCTAGGGTCCCCGGGTTCGATTCCCGGCAGGGTCAACTTTGAAAAATCAACTTTTCAAATTTGGCTCTGGTCTGGATTTGGAAAGTAGTGGCAGGGCACACTGCGTTTCGCAATCATTTGGGCAGCCCGTCTGGCGGCAGTAACCACCCCCTTACAGAAGACCACCGTGAAATAACAGCACGTGTGCTGTTGTGTTTCGGTGAGTGAATGAGGGATGCCAGGGCCCATTTCCCTATCCACTCCTAATCCCCTATCCTTAATCCTACTGCAGTTGGCAGCGCACTTGCAGCAGCTTTGGCGTTGCTTGTGTTATAGGCGACGGTAGCCACCTACCATCAAGTGGACCGTCAGCCTGTCTGCCGACCTGACATAAAAAAAAAAGACATTCACTTACATAATTGCAAATTTAATAGCATACAAATTTACATAATTCGGTTGATTTAAGACGGAAGCAGAAAGCGAATTTATTTTATAATTTGTTTAGATATGGATACAATTAGGTTACGTCGCCTTGCTGTTTTATAGTAGATTGGCAACCGCAAACGGAAATAATATGTTGCAAATCTTTATGATTTCAACCTATTCATTCATATTCATAAAATAAAATCTTTCTTATTACGAATAAGTTTTGCTATGTGGTCCATACCAAGACTTGCTTCTCTAAGTGATACAGTTTCATCACACTATTTGATTATTAGCAGTACTATATCATATCAATTTGCATACAAATGTACTCGTTTCATAATGTTAGCTTCTAAACTAACCGGTTTTACGTCCATATTGGTTATCGAACTTAATGTTTGGACTGTAACGTGGTCACACATAACAATCATTTTATATTAGGTAACGCAATTCCGTTTGTATTTGATAATATCTAGAAAGGTTACATCGAATCATAACATAGTGTAAATGTGATAACCTGGATATAAATTGATAAAATCTTGATTTATTTGTATCAAGTAACTGACAGTTGATACTAATAATTATTCTATTGTTAATTGGATTTATTACCTCAAGAAATAATGATAGTAACTTAACAATTATATGGAATTATACATCAAAAACCATCAAAAAACAGTCAATTTATCTTGAAGAACGAAATTACATGTTGAAAAAAATTAACTACTATCTTGTATAAGGGACACAGTTAAGAAATCATAAACTAGCATTTGAGATGACGAAAAATAAACATACTCTTGGATTTCCCATTTCCCTATCCCCTTCTAATCCCTTATCCTTATCTGTAGTCGGCAGCGCACTTGTAGCAGCTTTGGCGTTGCTTGTGTTATAGGCGACGGTAGCCACCTACCATCAAGTAGACCGTCAGCCTGTCTGCCGATCTTAACAAAAAAA
Organism: Bembecia ichneumoniformis; assembly: GCA_910589475.2. Taxonomy (NCBI): domain Eukaryota; kingdom Metazoa; phylum Arthropoda; class Insecta; order Lepidoptera; family Sesiidae; genus Bembecia; species Bembecia ichneumoniformis. The sequence continues at coordinate 4,404,275 of OU342520.1, forward strand.
AACTTTTGGATTTCATGACGAACATAAAATCTTATACTATAATTCATAAAATCGATATCTATTTATACATATAATAAAATCGTAAACGAGCCGTGTCTGTACATTAAATATTTTTCAAAGAAACAACTTGTACACGTTGTACTTATGTTACCGAAGAAAAAAAATAGTTTTAGAATTATTGTCTGTGCGTTTGTCCACGCTAATATCAGAAACGGCTTAAATGATTTGAATGCAGTTCTCACTAATGTGTTTTAGCAAGCTTCATGTAACATTTAGTGTTTGTTTCATTCCAATCGGTTTACAAACAAAAAAGATACGCGCTATACCGGATACCACGCGTAAGAAGTTGCGGGCTCAGCTAGTATAGCATAAATTGACTACTACCATTTGGTAAGATTTCTTGAATCACGATATGTAAAAAGTTCTAATTACACGTTTGTTTGTATCTCCCTCTCCCTCTAAACTATGTAGTAATTCCAGATTCTACTTGAAAAGACGATTAATTTGTAAATAAAAGTAAAAACATTTGTTTACGTTTTAACGTGCAGATTTTTTTATAAGAATCCTTATCTTACGGAACTGGAAAAACTTAAAGAGTAAACTTAAAAACTTTCAGGCTAAATATTAGAAAACAGTAATTTTTGTGACTTAACTATTTTTTTTTAAAATAAATTTAAGTAAGTATTTATTGCCCGTCGTTAAGTATTTAAGTATTTATCTAGTTAAGTATTTATCTAGTTGTAAAGGATAGACGTTGTCTGTCTGTCTGAAGTCTTACAGAATTGATTTCATTGGCTCCTCTTGAAAGGTGAAGTGGCTATATTAAGACAAAATTATACTTATAATTTACTTGTAACTATCAATCAAATTATGCTTAATGAAGATCTGTATATCTCGTTTCATAACCCGACAAACTTGAACTTTTATAGCCACATTTAAATTGGAAAAAGGTCAAATGACATGAAAGATAAAAAATATCTTTAGGTATTTGCAAATAAAATAATTTTAGTTTTTTTTTAATGTTAAGATCGGCAGACAGGTTGACGGTCCACTTGATGGTAGGTGGCTACCGTCGCCTGTAACACAAGCAACGCCAAGCATCCCTTACTCACTCACCGAAACACAACAGCACACGCTGTTATTTCACGGTGGTCTTCTGTAGGGTGGTTACTGCCGCCAGACGGGCTGCCCAAATGACTGCGAAACGCAGTGTGCCCTGCCACTACTTTGCACATCCAGACCAGAGCCAACTTTGAAAAGTTCATTTTCAAAGTTGGACCTGCCGGGAATCGAACCCGGGAACACTATAACAGATCGTTACCACTCATTGTAACTCCAACTGAAATTGGGAACTATTATTCTAAATTTAACCTGGTGTGTATTCAACCTATTGTCATTAGAATACTTTCGCGTAGGTTTCTTTCGCGTAAGTTTGAAAAGTTAAATCCAACTTCAATATTAACTATTTACTAAGATTTTTAAGAAAAATAAGAATGTTTGTAATCAGGATAACACATATTTCACAATGTACAAAATGCCAATTTCAAATGCGCAAAATTTCATTTCTTTCGTATATAAGTATTGGTTTTTTTATATGGTCGTTTAGGAGACAATACAGGTGGCATCTTCGTGTCACAGGTCAATATTTGACATTTAAATTGTCGGCAAAAGTGATATTATGCAACCGTTGGTCTGTGCAAGCGCACACAATCTTACGAAAGCAGTTGTCACTAGTTGATATTATGTTGCGACCGTAATTACGCGTTAGTAAAGGTCGATGGTATGCATGGTAGCTGGTAATTGAAGATCAGATTAACAATTACGATGTCTTTTCTGATAATAGAGCCGCTTTTAATGTAAATGTCATTGTGTGACCAATAGCATTGATGGGAGTGAACATGATTCAGTAGGGTACTTCGAATTGCGGATCAGAAAAAATATATGCAATGCCAAATTACTAAGAGTTATACACTACAAAATAATCAAATTATCATATAAATAAAACCATATTCCTAATATTTGCAACACATACTCGTACTTATATTCAATAATATCTATTAATGTTAATATGTTCAAAAGCTATGAATATGTTTGGATTTTGTTTTGTCCAATCTTCGAACTCATTTAAATGTAACACGACAAATACAATACCATGACTACAGTTTACACGAATCCTTGTGATCGGGGGGCACGGCAGTGCCCCCGTCAAGTCGAGCGCGAAGCAAAAGCAAACACTGCCGTACCATCCTTTACTGGAACTATGGTGTCATGGAGCACCTGGTTTTGTACCCTTGTGTACCCTTCAACGGCCAAGTCACACAACATTAACTATAATAATAAAGAAATCGCAGTAAGGAACCTTAGACTTGGCACGACTTTGTCTAGATTTCATTACTTTTTAGAGATAAACAAGCAGCTCCATCGAGTTTTTTACAGAATGTTTTTAGTGGGATACCTTTTCCAGTGATAGCACTGTGTTTCCATAAGATAATTCAATACTTTATACTGAAATTTTATATCTATACATATTGTAGAATTAAGTCGCTTTCTGTCATTGTTTCTCCACTAATTTCTTCCAAGCCATCCATCGGATTTTAATATGGTTTTCACTAACAGCGATAAACGAAGAATTTAAGAAAAGGCGGAGGTGGGTCGCTACTATATAAATTTAATCGAAAAAGTGCAGGGAATATCTAGTAAAATATAAAATTAGTGTTATCCAACAAACAAATACTTAAAACTTACTTTTAACTAACTCTTATTCAAATAGACCTCTGATATAAGCAAGCAGGGTTTTGAAGGTGTTCTTATAAACTTTGCGCATCTGGCTGATAAATATACAATAATACAACATATTATTGAAAAAGGATAAATATTATCACGCATTTAAATAACAAACATTTTTAATTTAATATGTCTCAATGAGAATGTTGGAGGATATAAGTTTTTTTTTTGTACTTATGTATTAGATTCTACGCATGTAACTATAACATAAACTTGTGTCTGTTAATTCTCCAAATAAATAAAAAAAAAACAGAATAAATCATTTATTTGCCTGGCCTGAAGGTTATATTATATGGGATTAAAATCCAACATGGCTGCCTAATTTTATTGCAATTTTTGACAGAGATTTTTGACATTTTTCCGAAATGGTCTCATGTTTATATGTAATCATATATTTATTTACAAAATAAATTTTTATCACATTTGAATTCAATACAAGTTTAATTTTGAACATTTTGAACACATTCATTCTTTATCGTTATCAAAAATTTATTTTTGAATAATTTTTTAATTAATGTTTGAAACAGATGTCACATATGTAATGTATACTGAAAAAAATTATAAGATCAAAAATAGATATAAAATAAATTTAAAATAAATTTTTGATAACGACAGTTCACTGTCCCACCGAAATAAATGTTGGAATGATATGCACTTTTAAAACATCTCATCCAGCGAGCGAAACTCTAAATACATCAAAGTCAAATCAAAAGTTGTAATCATTCAAACGTAAACATGGACCTCTTTTACCTTAACGGATAAAGGCAAAAAACCCATTCTTATTATGTAGGTACACATAATAAGAATGGGTGAATTTTTACTGAAATTATATTGGCGATATTAGAACTTTTAAACCATTGAAATCTAAAAGCAATATAATATCAACACGAGATATCGCTCAGTAAAGTTAAATTCTATCTATTTGGCATTTGTACTAACTTCGACCTCTGCTAAATTGAACCTCATATCGCGTATTGTCAGATGTCAGTAATTAATGCTTTGCTTTAATTTCAAATTCTTGGAAGTCGTATTCTAAACCAATCGTAAAAATTAACTTATTCAACCTACATTGGACGCCGTTCGCTTCTTTTAAGCCTTTTTTGTATCGTTTGTGGTTATCGTCATTCCCACCCACCTCTTGTATTAACTCGATGACCTTCAAAAATACCTGTCTCAAACATTCCCTTCATTTTTAGGATATAATTGCAAACATCCTTTACGCGAAGACTTGCTGTTTTAACGTTTTCTTCATTGTTGTAAGTAATAAAAATAATTTTAATAATTCAGAAATTATTTTTTAATAAGCGACACATGAGTAATAATTGTTCACAACCTCAAAACATGTTTGACTAAGATTTTCAACATTGACCTTTTGCTTTCTAACATTAACATGTCCCAATGTTAGCGGCTCTTTATGACCTGATACGTCATCATTATTATAGTAAAGCTGTTTTGGTGTGGCAGCTCTGAGTCCAGTTTCACTTTTTAGCATCTCATGAGTGAAAGTTGAGTTCCCAACTCTTCCTTTCATTTCACACATAATGTATAACAAAATGATTCAAAAATATTGAATTTATTTTTTGGAATGAATCCGGGTATATTTTTTATTTGTATACATTACGTATATCACATCTGTTTCAAGCATTAATTAACAATATATTTGTATCGTAATTTACATCTACCCCAGTGTATTTAGGTTCGTACCTATTAGCCATAGCTCCGACTCAAACGTCCTTGTGGTTTCATTCGTTGAATAGTCTTATAACTATACTTAGCCGGGAGTCGTCGAGGCAAGCGGGTGAACAGGAAGAGAACAACTTTCGTTTTCACGCACCTGTCTTGTCCTGCAGCTTTACAATCTAAAAACGAACGACGTGCTATCTTATCTCTTTCGAATTAATGTTCAATTTTGCTTGGCGTCTTACAAGCTATGTTCACTTTTGTGCAATTGTTTAACGGCCGGCCAAGTGTTCTTTATTATAATTATAGGCAATCTTTTAGATTCAGCGTCAGCATCTCTGTCAGACGAGTTTTGTTAAAAGATATAATTATGCCTCCACCTTCGCTTATTATTCTGTTAACGCTGTATCTTCCTATCAACTTTACAAGTGTCAAGAATGCGTTTCAATTTCCTTATATCCGTCAATTTCCGAATGCCTCCAATGAAGAGGACACTTGCAAATGAATTTCTTTCGTCTCTTGACGTGACAGTCTTTAAACTGATAAAGCATTTCAAAAGCCCTTAATTCACGTAACCTCTTCCCACTCACTTTCGCTCACGACACTGCGTGCATCTAATGCGTGTGCGCTGATTTTCACACGATACGAAGCATCTGGAATAACAGACTAATATCTTGCACACGCGATGCAAAGTTTTCTTTCAATTTTGTTTCTGTCTCTTTTACTCCTTAACCGGTACAATGTGTATTACGACGAAGTGTATTGCGACCTTGTTCTAGTCGTTGTTGCAAAAACGTATATTGTGACTTTGTATGGGTTCAGTTTGTTTTAATTCAGACTACGAGTTGACCTGCTTTATCAAACGTATTGAGACAGTCCAACTCCAAGTTGCCACAAATAAGTTTGTGTAGTTGTCTTTGATGGAAAAACAATACTCATTCATGGGCACAGAATGAATTAATAAAATCTATGATTTTTTTATAGATTTTATTGTATTTTATTAATATTTTGAACCGGCAGGTAAAAAAAAAGGAAAACAGGAAGGAAAAGGCAGGAAAACATTTTGAAGGCATTTAGAAACCATGTAGCCTGCCTGGTGGCAATACTATGTAACAGAAGTATGTGTGCTGTTGTGTATTCAAACTGTCTATTATTGCCAAGTCGAAAATGACAATGCTTGTTATTTCTCTGAAGGATTTAATCTAAAATATGGAGACCTGTCACAAACCAGAACCATCAATCAATACATAGGAGATGGACGTTGAGATAGATGAGTCTTAGAGTCGATATGTCCCAATGGCAGACCATCTGCTGACTGATGACCTCAAGAGAGCGGCTGTCAGTCGATGGATAAGGAGGATAGAATGTGGTGGCGCTCTGATGAAAAAAGCCCATGTCCATGTACACATGTGGACTCGATGATGATGTTGATGTTAATTATTAGCTGACTACGTCTTCTTTAGGTATAATAGGCCACCTATTGGATCTCTCTATAAGTGTTCTATAGGATTTATAGGTCTATAGGCGACATGCCAGCTAATGGGCACTCTGTTTATCGCTCTTCGCAAGACGCAAAGTTGCCTGTCTGTGTGTATTCTATAAGATGTACTTCGGAGAGTGTGCTCGAGAGCTGCATGAGATCATACCGCCTTCCCCTTTCTTCTATCGGACATGCAGACGTACGGCTGGTTACCATCCTCACCTTGTCGATATCCCTCTAATTCGGACCAAGCGCTTTAAAACATCTTTCGTGATGCGCACTGCTAAGGATTGGAACTCCCTGCCGGCGTCTGTATTTCCGAGCTCATATAACCCAAATCTTTTCAAGGTTCGAGTGAATAGGCATCTTCTGGGTGAGCTCGCTCCATCTTCGGCCTCATCCTTCCTACATGGATAGATGCTGGTCAAAAGCAAACCCATCTATAATAAAAAAAAAAAAAAAAAAAAAAAAAAAATAATCGCAGGTCGTTTCTTGAAATTATAACACCAAAGGCTCTCTTTTAGGTGCTGCTTTTATAAAGGGTAAGTAAGGCCTTCGCGAGGCAATTTACTTTAAAAAAAATTTAAAGCCATTTTTAATAACATTGTTTCTTGAAGCCTTCTTCTAAGCACTTGCCAGTTTCCACTTGTTGTAACGTACACAAAAACACATGAAAGCGTCACTGGACAAGACCATCAGTCATTCAATAGATGAGACAACGACACGTGCGGCTCTAACAATAATTAATCTGCCTTTGAAAACATAACTTTGACACCATGACTTTGACATGGTGTAAACATCAAGTGGTTTGTACAGCAATTAGAGCTAATTGCTTAAGCTTGTACCGTTACTTTACAAATTAGATATTTAGCTTTGAGAACCAAAAGTATTTCAACTTTGAACCTGCGCCTAATATTTTAACATGCGAATGTTTAACAAAAAAAAACTGAATTTATTTTGTAGTTAAATTTTTAGTTTACTAAAAATCTATCTATACGGACTAGTGGAGTTAAGTTAGTGCGGCTCGTATGTCTAACTTAGTTTCTTACTTTTACGATTGAACAATTCATGCGGCTAGTTTACGCCTACTGGTCGAGATTCCAAATAAATTTTGATATAAATATAGATCGTCAATAAATACTAAAAAAGAAAAGAAAATCAGTTAACAAACAAATAAGGAAAATGTTCTGAACTGTTTTTTCTTTACCTACTTATTCTTTCCTTTAATAACCCACTCAAAGAGCAATGTACCTCCGAAACAGATAATTTTATCAATTCATTATTAACTAGACGGTGCCCGCGACTGTGTCCACGTTAAAAAATGAAAAATATAACGCCTGAGAAAACATATTAGTAATATAGTAACGCCTGACATCTTTATCGCTGTGACGGCGGCGGTGGTACGCAGATTTTTTATATTTTTAGACGATCAATCGGGAACCTAACACTTTTCCAGGATAAAAAGTATCCGAATTTCAAATCCGTTCAGTAACAAAAACACAAATATCCAAACATGCAAAATTTTGCATTTATAATATTAGTAGGATTGCTGTTAGTAAAAATAAAGCGATTATTATTAATAGATTGTGTCACATGTTTTAATAAATGCGTGAAGAGTGGAGGGGAGATATATCGAGATAACTTGTATTCAAATATTTGAAGTTTAAATGAAACTAAAGACTTTTTAAAATTGTCAATTCTATATCTGGGCTGGACGGTTTTCTTAGTAGCATGCCTATTTGAATTAAACAGAAATCGTTTCTTGTAATAAACTAGCGACCCGCCCCCGGCTTCGCCCGATGTGCAATTTTTATATATATAAGAACATTCCACGTTTATTCCTCTTTCCATTAGTGAAAACCAAATTAAAATCGGTCTACCCGTTCATGCGTGATGCCGTGACCAAGGGAAAAGGGGATTCATTTTTATATATAGAGATGATACACCTACATTATGTAAACGCTTTCATAAATCGCCTTAAGTATTGTGCTTCCTAGTAAATGTAAATTATGAAACGGTCTTAGTCTTAGGATAAAGCTCAATTATGTTAATTACAAAACGTTCTGTTTCGCGTCAAGCCAGAAGCGCAATCATGCAAATGCGAAACGGGCGCGGATGGAATGCGCCTGCGCACTGTCTCATTTGCGTTTCCACTTACAAACCTATTCCACATTTATTTTACGATAATTTGAAAACAGTTAGTATTACTATATAATGATGCTAATATTATTAAAGCCTCGTAAGAGAGATCAGCTGACAAAGATTGGAGATTTATCCATTCCGATGTTGTACCTGCTACACAAAAATACAGGTAACTGTTCAATAATACGCTTCAATTTATGTAAAGAGATACTGTTGACATTGTATAAACGATAAATTGTATCGATACATACAACGCACAGGTATTTATGGCATTTAACAGATTCGTGACTTACGTTGTCAAAGGTCAGTTCGGTTTCATAGAATTGCGGCTTATTAAGCAAAGTTAGAGAGACGCATTGGAATGAATATTATTACCTTATTTGTGATCGAAGCAGGTCAAAACAGTAGTTGTGGAGATCATTGCTGTTGTGAGTAAAAGGTAATAGTTTGCTATTCATATGAGAGCAAAAAAAAAACATGTCAGCCGTAGGAGTGCACGTCAGAAGTAACTTAGCTTCACAAATATACATATATGTCACTCGATGCCACACACACATCTGTATATATGTATCTGAGGGTGTCACTCAATCAGCGTGACGCGATTCAGTGCATTTTCCCCTTTTCCCCATACCAAAAGCACAGTCTAACCATACTTACGTCATACAGTCAGGCAACGAATGTATTTGCGTAGAGCAACGTTCGGCGTACTCGCTTCGTTTTGCAGTTTGCACGACTGTTGGTGCCCAACGTGCCTAAAGAAGTTTTCACTTAAAATAGCATACGTAATCTTGACTGTTGAATCATTAAATCTAACAGAAGAAGTGATGAATGTTTTGCAGTGAATTACTTCATTATTTAAATTAGACTTTTTGTAAAGGTATCAAACAGGCTGACGTTAAATTTGATGGTAAGACAAGCAACGCGACAGGTGCTGCAAATGCGCTGCCGGCCTTAGTAGAATTAGGGTTAAGGGATTTGGAAGGGCTCTGGCATCCCTCTCTCACTCACCGAAACACAAACGCACACATGCTGTTATTTCACTATGTTCTTCTGTAAGGTGTTGGTTACTGCCGCCAGACGTGCTGTCCAATTTATGACTATGAAACTTAGTGTGCCCTGCCAATGCTAAAACAACAGATCAGAGCCAACTTTGCAAAGTTCATTTCCATTATTGGGAATCGAAACCAGGACCCCAGACCATTAAGACAAGCATTTAAACCACTCGACCAAAGGACTTGCGAAAAGAAAAACTTTAAAAAGCGTTTTGACCCCGGGTTCGATTCCCGGCAAGATAACTTAAAAAAATAACTTTTCAAATTTGGCTCTGGTCTGGATCTGGAAAATAGTGGCAGGGCACACTGCGTTTCGCAGTCATTTGGGCAGCCCGTCTGGCGGTAGTAACCACCCCCTTACAGAAGACCACCGTGAAATAACAGTACGTGTGCTGTTGTGTTTCGGTTAGTGAGTAAGCGATGCCAGAACCCATTTTCCTATTCAATCCCTTATCCTTAATCCTACTGTAGTTTGCAGCGCACTTGCAGCAGCTGTGGCGGTGCTTATGTTATAAGGCGACAGAGTAGCCACCTACAATCAAGTAGACCGTCAGCCTGTCAGCCGATCTTAATATTTAAAAAAAATCAATTCGCCTGTTAAATACTGAATGAAACTACTTAAAAATAGTGTTACAGCGAATAACAGCACTCGACCTCAAGCCCGCATAGACAATGTTCATTTGGCCGTAGAATTTGCCTGAAATAAGCCAAACACTAAACGAGAAATATAGGTACAAAAAAAATACGCTGAAACAATAATTATATCAGAATAACATTAAAATGAGTTTTATTCTGAAAATTACTTTTTTTTTTAAATTTTAATTTACAATATTTAATTATGTTATTGTTAATAAATTAACGAATAGTATAAAGTTTTAATTATAACCTCAGAACAGTTAAGTAAAAAACTAGATCCTTTTGGCATAATTATTCTGCTCAGAATATTTTTCTACAAATATTTTTATGTGTAAATTAATATTTTTATGAGAAACATTATTTTAATGCGGTCAGTAATTGATCAGTTATAAAAATAATCAGCTATATAGCTGTTCTATGGCAATGGGGTGTTTAAATTAAAGATATGTTTACTTACCAATATATATTTTCAAATGATACGCTTATTCGTTCTGAAAGATAGTAAGATGGTTTTTTAATTGCTGTACGTCTTGAACTTCTCTTCTAAATATCATGGTGTTTCTCTAACAGCTCAAATTGTCATAATCCTACTAAAAATAACATTCAATCTAACCTTACTAACTACAAAATAACGCATATCACCATTATCTAAATGAAATCGTGCATTAAGCTCGATCAATTTCAATCAATCTATTACTTCTTCAACTGGCAGTTGTCTCCCGCCGTGCAAGCCTTCACTCTTCCTGTCTAACCTTTCATTAGATTGCGTTGTTTGAATATTTTCTAGTCTAGTTCTAAAGGTCGACTGGCGATGACCAAGGCTGCTCCATTTACATGATATTGGAGCGCCTAAGAACGGCATATCGCTTCGAGATTGTTTATTTACTTTGTACAGTTCACCAAGTTATTTGCTTTTAATAATTGCAGACAATTAATCTCTGCATTTAAATGGACAGACAAAAATTGTTTTAGCACGTGTTTTAGATTTCAGTAAAATGAAAAATACTGAAAAATTTAAACGACACATTTGTTTCCGAGTTTATGTGTATAAGACACTAGCTGTATCACCTGGTTTCACTCGTCGCTTCGGCACATTTCGGCTATTCTCGGTAATGCTTGGTTTTCTTCGGACAACCAGATTCGGTCACCGACTCACCGCATTAATCTATCGCCCGTCCGTGCTATTAATTTGTTATCACTTAGCTATCTTTGTTTTTCTCTACACTCAGCTTGTAACGTAAATTTTCGGCATATTTAGAGAATTTAATAATAAATGATAACAAATTTATAATAGATTGTGATTATAACCGCCATCTACCGCATGACGGTATAACCACCTTAAGACATTGTGTACTGGCGCACGATTGCCCGACACACCATTATGAAGCGACATCTGTCGATGTCGGCTCGACGGGGAAGGATTGGACCGATGCACGAACGAGGAAGCAATGGGATTGGTTAATTTTTATGTCGGCCATAGGAAGTGGTACGATTTCCGGCCGAGCTATGGAGGTACGGTGGCAGCGGCCACGCGGTCTCTTGGCACCCGGCGTTTGGAAGAAGAGGAGCTCGAGGGACTTTACGATTTCTCTAAGATTTAACGAACCGTCTAGTGTTTTCACTTACCACGCGGTCGTATATAAATATATTTAAGGCTTTTTAGCCGTTAGGTCGCGGATACATATTGGTATTAACCGTCGACAGTAAAAGTATCTGGAAAGCGTCAGAGAAATATATAGAGGGAATCGGTCCATCCGCACACGTGCGTGCGATTTGTCCTGCGGCTCCTGGGTCGGTCTCGCCTTCCTGCAGTCCAAGCCACCACTGGTTTGGACTATAGCTGCGACGCTGTCGGAGGCGACGACATCTACGTGTCGACAGGTACCCCTTCGCCGAGCCACCAGGCCACGTGGCATCACTTCGGCGTGGTCTGTGTGCTTTGTGTCTACAAGCGAGTGTTTAAGAACATCCCCCGCCATCTGCGAGGAAGATTAGGTCCACGAACCGCAAAATTGTTTTTCTTTTAGTTTTTGGTAATATATATATTTTTACTTGTGTACCTAAACTTAAATTAGTTATTTGTGTAAATTTGATAGTTTTTTTTATTAAAGTGTTGTGTGATTGAACTTGGCTTTCCTTTGTCTAAGTCCACCCTCAAGTAGTTGGCGCCCTTGAGAGATAACACAGGTATCGTGTAGTGTCTACCCCTGAGTTTCAGTCGGTGAGTAACGGTTGGAACGCCTGCGGAGCCCTAAAGCCCCGCAGAGGTTTCGCGGTTACAAGCTCTTAGGGGTCGTAGCGTTGGTTACTCCTGAATCACTCCATAATTAGCCTATCAAATCTTAAAAGAATTTATCAAATCAAAGTGCTAAGTCCAGAGTTTCTAACAAAGCTACCATATTGGTGTAAATTCACGCTGATTAAAGAAAAAGTCATTTAGGTAAATGAATACACCCGTGTCTCTACATTATATCTAAGTCAAATTAGACAAAGTATTGTTCCATAAAATATGGAATATTAATAAAGTGTAAAAATCAAAGAACACACAGTTATAATACATACAACAATTGTATTATAATATAGATGCTAAATGTTGCTTTAAATTTAGGCAACTACGTACAGCTTGCTTTCTTTTTGTTTCTGAAACTCAAAACAAAACACTTATTGGAAGAAAATAACCATTTTAAATCTAAGGAAACGTCTTACATAGTCAAATAGGTCACACTGCGTTTCGCATACATAATATTGGCAGCCAGTCTGAAGGCAGTAACCACCTCAGAGAAGACCACAGTAAAATAACAACTATTTTTAATGTTAATGCTCACGGTTAGGGTTGCCAGATGGTATCCAAAGGAGGACTTGTCCTCCTTTTCCAGATTTTGTCCTCCCGTCCTCCTTTACCTACCGTATGTCCTCCCTTTGCTATATAGTCGTTAGTTTGTGCTGAAAATGCACGATCGTGCTTCTATTTTTCGATAAGCGCACATAACGTAAATGTTGAAAGAGTTTTCTCAATGATTAATACTAAGTGGACTAAAGAGAGAAACAGATTGAGCGTGGAGTCAGTTAAATCAATATAACTTTAAAAACATGTCTTGTTAAGATTTATATAATTATTTGTTAAAAAAACCAAGAACTTCTTACAAAAATTGGCAGCTCAGCTAAATATGACGATTGAAATAAAGTAAATTATATAAAAAAAATGTTTTATTATGAATGTCTTCCTTTTTTAGAGAAAATCCTCCTTTTTAGGCCCATCAGTCCTCCTTTATCAAATTTACATCTGGAAACCCTACTCACGGTCCACTTGATGCAGTGGCAACAATTGGACAACAAAACATAAGCAACGCCACATGTACCGACCATAGAAATTAGAATTAAGAATAAATTGATTAGGAAGGCATAGAGATATGGGCTCTGACATCCCTTGTTCGTTGAAACACAACAGTACACATGCTGATATTTGACAGCTCGTGTATGGATGTATTTATAGGATATCGTGTTGCTTGTGTGTTACAAATAATCAATATTTGTAAGACGTTGTCTGTACTCGTTGCTATTATATGAATTATTCAAAGGAATGTTGTTTTCTCTTAATTGCGTTACTCAATGTTATACGTGTTAGTGACGGGATTACTTCAGTTAATAACCTCTATGATTTCTAGTAGGAAACTATCGCGTATTTCAATGGCAAATATTTGAGGTATAATTATATGTACTCTTCATTAATATAGAATGATTATGTTTTAAAAGAAGGGTTAAAAAAATTCTTTTTTCGCGTACTGCATAATGGTTTGTTGTTTTTTGAGTTTTTGTTTTTTATTCTTTTATTATTGGTTTATTAATTTATTTATTTTTAATTTTTTTTTTTTTGTTTTCGTCTTAATGCATGCCAAGTTAGCCTATAAGTGGAGTATACGATATTATAAATGAATTTTTAAATGTGTTTATGTATAAGGATGATTGTATACTGCGTTGGCTTCCTAATAAAATAAATAAATAAATAGACTCCAAAATTCTTAATTAATACATAGTCCTAAGTTGTGAAATAAACACCTAATGGTATCAAACATCTTAAACAAAACGAGCAAAAGATTTCTTTTTTATTTGAAATAAGAGAGGGTACCTGGGAAGGTTTAGGATGCAGATTTATTATCGACGTTATTATTGAAAATCCTACGGAAAGGTTTTTAAAACAGATATTTATTGCTAACGCCAGGACTTATATATTTGAGGTCAAGACTGTGAGAGTTATTTTAAATGGTACATTACAAATCAAATTCGAACTTTATCTATAATATGTGAACCATATTTAAAAATTCTTTAAAAATATATTCTTACTAAAATAATTTTATGTTACTAAATTATGTTTTTACTTAAAATATGTTTTTAATTCCTTCCCGAATAATGATTTGTTCTCGCAAAGTAACCCCGATCGGTAGCACTCTACATAGCTCGCTTAGCGACATTGAGATTTCTTACGAGGCCCATAGTTTTGATCACGTCTCAGCGCCATATGTCATCAAAAACTTTGGACAAATTTTGAACAAGATATCACTGAGCTGGATATCACGACAAGATATCACGATTGACCCTTCTCGAAGTTGCTTCTACTAATTGGATGGTCCTAAACAACATTCAGAGTTAAGTTATTAACTAGTTAGTTTGGGGTGGAGATAACATATTTATTTGTTACACATGAAATAATTATACTAATATTTACATTGTCCCATAAAACTAGAAAGCAGTTTGTCTATGAGATCAAGTTATGATGTCAAGCTTTATCAAAAACAATATAAAACTGAATTGAAAAATAAATGTAACCTAAATTAAAAACCTAAACCTAAATTTCATTAATGAAAATAATGAAAGTAAATAACATTTTATTAATTTCTTTTTAAATATAGTTTTATTTTTCTCTTGGACAATGTCTTCGGGCAAACATTTTAGAATATAAGGCAACCGTTTCTTTATAGTTCTGTCACCATAATAATTATCAACCCTAGGAACTACAAAGACATTGCTCCCCCAAAGACATTGCTCTTGTATTGTGCGTATTTATCACCTTATCCAATACTGAGTCACGACCTCGATTTGCCAATTAAAAAATAAGTATTTATGTTTTATACTAATAGGTAATAATTTTATAAATACCTATAGTCATTGTTTAATTTATTTTTTACTTTTTTGTTATAATAATCTTAAAATAGAAATTGGAACTTTATAGTTTAATAGATGATTATTATTTATTGTTAGTTTCTATTTATGAAACTGTTTGGCATATTTAATATACGAAGCTCGCAGATATACAAACTCGTTTTATTTTTATGTTTCTATGTCATTATTAGGTGCAAAACTAGTTTATAAAAGAATGTAGACTACGGATACGACCCTGCAAGGCCGTCTTTTTACTGTTACTCGAGTAGTGCAATGTAGACCACAAACATTGCACCTTTGCAACTCTATAAACAACGGGAGAAGGTACAGTTTCGAATACGTTTGAAAAATTAATTAGTGAGTGAAGTTTATGAACGCGGAATTGGAGGAATTGTTTGATGTTTGTTTCAAATAAGAAAAAATTATTGTACAACTTGTCTCAATGAAAATATATACTTATAAATCACTTTAAAATTGTATACTTTTTTTCCATCAATAATGAAAAAATAACAGTCAAATTATCATTCTACTCTGATCGAATGGCCAATGTGGCCAGAGCCACAGCCTATATATCTCCACTGCATGGGGCACAGGCCTACTCTCTCAACAAGGACGTATGAGCTATATGGTCCACCACGCTGGCCCAACGTGGGTTGGTGGACTTCACATGCGCCTTAGGATTTCTTCTTTGGCAGTATGCAGGGTTCCTTACGATGTTTTCCTTCACCGTTTGGGAGCAGTCAGTAAATGCACTTAAGTTTTTAGAAAAAACCCATTGGTACGTCTTTTCCACTGCGCCACCCACGCTGTAATTATAGCATTTAACAAAAGATGGCGCTGATGTTAACGGAATAAATAGTTGATGTGAGGTAAAAGCGATTGCCTAAATCAAGTTGTAAAGTTACTTTCACAAAGATCATTATACAACAATATTGATATGTCTGATTTTATTCCGCTAGCAAAATAACATGACCTAACCTTTCGAGAGAAGTTTCGTGCTCATGTCAAAATAATTTTATATTCAGCACATATTCACAGTGCATTAGACAGTTAATGAATGCATCAGGCAAATCTGAATAATATAGACCGTAGGCATAATTAAACATTCATTTAAATTGACGTAACTGTTAAACGTAACAGTTACGTTGGTGACGTAACTGAATTTTCCATTAATAACCAAAGTGTGATAAAAAACTTCACCAAATTACAAGTAGTTTGTCGTGTTTGTTAATCTAAAACAACTAGCTTCCAATTACATTGTCTCCAACAGATGCTTGTGGAAAATTTAAAAACTAAATGTGTGATAAGTTTGTGATTTTTATAAAAATATATGTTAGTAAATACTTTTTTCGTGAGATAATATCTGAAAATGAGATAAATAATATGCTCTATCTTTAGCACAAAATGATCAAACAGAAGTATATGTGTCTAAAATTAAATGACAAATCAAATGATAATAAAGTACTTCTTGATTTTTTTGTTATAATAAAAAAAAGTGGAGCTCAATTTTAGAATAATCGCATCTACTGCCTTCCTTATTGAGGTTTAAGCGATATTGATGTAAGCGCTGACTTAGAATGTAAAACCTAATACGAGACTAAGAATGGCAGATGAAAGGCTGTATAAAAATTCACAAAAAAGACATTTTCATTTATAACTAGCGGCCCGCCCCCGGCTTCGCCCGGCGTGCAATTTTTATATACCCTAAAACATTCCCCGTTTATCCCTCTTTCCATTAGCGAAAATCGAATTAAAATCTGTCTACCCGTTCACGCGTGATGCCGTGACCAGGAGAAATAGGGATTCATTTTTATATATAAGATAATTTATATTTATCCATATAAATGATCCAAATATAAGAAACATAATATCATGTATTCCCTTATACTTTTGTAGTCGGCACCTGTGGCGTTGCTTGTGTTATGGTAGCTTGTTAGTTGTGTTACGGTGCAACGGTAACCAGCCAGCTACCATCAAGTGGACCGTCAGCATGTGTGCTGGTCTTAACATAATTTTTTTTTAATCTTTTAACATTACTAGGGCAGGGCACACTGCGTTTCGCAGTCATTTGGGCAGCCCGTCTGGCAGCGTAACCACCGCCTTACAGAAGACCAACGTGAATTAATAGCACGTGTGCTGTTGTGTTTCGGTGAGTGAGTAAGGGATGCCAGAGCCCATTTCCCTAACCCCCTCCTAATCCTTATCCTTAATCCTACTGCAGTTGGCGGCGCATTTGCAGCAGTTTAAGCGTTGCTTGTGGTATAGGCGACGGTAGCCAGCTACCATCAAGTGGACCGTCAGCCTGTCTGCCGATCTTAACATAAAAAAAAAATTACTTCAAATATAATCTGGTAATTTAGGGGTTACGACTGACTGATCCGGAGACGGACTAAGCAAATAATTTTTAACATTTGCAACACATTTTAGCACACACGTAATTTTACTCTTAAAATATATAAATTAAATTTCTTTTGTAAGGTTCGGCTGACTGGTGGACGATATATACTTGATGGTATTTATCTACCCTCATCTATTGACCTAACTCTATCTTTATAATGGTTGCAAATGTGCTACTCTTATGATAAATAACAAAACGGGGATAAGTGAGTGGCCCTGGCATCCCTTTATTACTTTGTTCACGGTGGTTTCTGTATGGGGGTTCACCCAGTTCATGACTGCCAGTCCCTGGCACTACTAAATATAATTACAAAATAATTGTTGAAAAGTATTAGCTAACAAAATTTTTGTTAGACCAATGTTTTGTCAGTTGCATCTTGTATTTTGTACGTACTAAAGTGAATTTTGCTCCAATCTGCTTGAATAATATTACATTGCGTAACATCTAAAGTTCGTCAAATGTTTACATTCACTGCTTATACTGTCCTTGCTCAGTTTGTCCTGTACTTGACCGTAATCCTTTATCAAGCGTTTTAAGTGTCATCGCTGGACAGAAGCCAACCTTATCTTTCACATCTTTTTAGCAGTTTTACGCAAACATTTTTTTTTTTAGTAAGTAAGTATCTGTAAGAGCGACATTCTTGGTCATTTTAAAACGCACTTTACGTGACAAGCTAGTTTGGCGTTCAGTAAAACCTTCAGCAGTTTAGTTTAAGGTTCAAAATCAATTAATTTACTTGCAATCCCTGCGAATCACGTATCATAGTAGATGCCTCAAGCTCTGCAAAATATAAATCGGATAAGGCAAGCTGACTATGCTGACGAGGTGTGGTCAACCTTGGTCAAGTTAGTTATACCTATAAGGGGATTTACTTGTGAGAGAGTATACGTGGAAAGTTTAGCTTAAGATTTTTTTTACTTTTTTAGCACATACGTCAACTATAGGTCCCTGATTTCCTAATTTTACTTAATTTTCGGGAACCTAACATTTTCCAGGATAAAAAGTGTCCTATTTTTAATCCAGCTAATAAACTACCAAATTTCATCAAAATTGACGAGCCCATTCGATGAGTGGCTAGGGTGCTTGCCTTAACGCTCTGTTCTAGGTTTCCCAGGTTCGATTTCCGGCCGTGTCAACTTTGAAAAATTAACTTTTCAAATTTGGCAATAGTCTGGATCTGGAAAGTAGTGGCAGGACACATAGGGTTTCGCAGTCATTTGTGCAGCCTGTCTGGCGGCAGTAACCAGCCCTTACAGAAGACCACCGTGAAATAACAGCACCTGTGCTGTTGTGTTTCAATGAGTGAATAAGGGATGCTAGAGCCCATTTCGCTATCCCTCCTCCTAATCCCATATCCTTAATCCTACTGAAGTCGGCAGCGCTTTGACGTTGCTTGTGTTATTTAGCAACGGTAGCCACCTACTAGTAAGTTCACTTGACCGGTTCACCGTCAGCCTGTCTGCCGATCTTAACATAAAAAAAAAATTAAAAAAATCTTTTCAGTATTTTTTAGGTGAACGAATAACAAACATCCATCCCTCCATCCGCAAAAACTTCCGCATTTATAATATTAAGTACGATATGTTTTTTAGAAGAAATAATTTCGGTAATTTAGCAAAATCCTAAACATACTACCTATTATTTATTAAAAGTCCAATTCTTCGGTTTTTTTTTTTTGCTTTTTTTATATTTAATTAAATTTCGTATAATAAATAGAATAAAATAACGTGCGAAAAATAAAACAAAACTTCTTCGTTAGTTGTCCGGCATACCATAAAGGAACAAAGTAAAATCTTGACTACCGCCATAAATCAGTTGAATGATCAAGCATGACTGACTGTCAAGTACATTTGCGAATAAATACAAAAGGTATGACCACTAACGAGCACTATTCACTACAAATAAACACGCGCCGATCAACAATATGAAACTAGATTACAGCGGATATGTAATGGCGAAAGTATTTATATCAGCCGCCGCTTCATTGATATGGCTGACTCTGAAATAAACGTAATTGATGAAACGAAAGTAACTATCTGTCATTACTTTCAAAACGCCGACAATGACAATCCAGCTGAAGCAGGCAAATGTGATATGGCACATTTGAACGCAGCATAATTTAACACAACTGCAAAATCATCCATTCGGACAGAATAATACATAGTTACTGGAGTCATCTTAATTCTTCCCACAGTCATCCAAAGTATCTCGTTTTGTAGATACCTACTTATCGATTATCGTTAATTAGGTTCTATTTTATCTTTTTGCAATGTGCGTTTAAAAAAGTGATGATAGCCGTGATAATGACCATAGAAATATGTGCCCGTACGCCTTGAAAAATCGACTATAGTCGACCCCTCGGGAACCTAACATTTTTCCATCCGACATGTTAATCCAGGCAATAAACTATTATGTGTGCCAAATTTCATCCAAATCCGTTTAGCAGTTTTTACTTTAATGAGGAACAAACATCTAAACATGAAAACATACATAATTTCGCATTTATAATATTATTAGGATTAGGATTTTGAATGTAATTCATTCTCTAATTAACGATAGGCGTATTCTTATGGGACTACTTTACTCTAGCGAGAAACGTCGTTAATAGGAAATGTATATCGCATCAATCAACTGAAATTATGTTTTTTTTGTGTGCTTGTTTTTTTTAACTCTGAAACAAAAATCTTTTAAATGTAAGCTAGTTTACCGATTAAATCAGTTTTGAGTCTAGCATAGAATATAAAATTGACGCAAATACATAAAGGTTGGTAATTAAGGACAAAATCTCATAACAATATCGTTATTTATGAATATTTGTTGACTGAAGCACTGTGGCGTTGCCTATAGGCAACAGTAGCCACCTAACATCAAATGGATCGTCAGCCTGTCTGCCGATCTTAACATTAAAATAATGTTGTCGCTAGTCTATAAATAAAGAATTATAAAGTTTTTGTTATCTGTAATAAAGAAATTGGAAGTTAATTGTTTTAACCGGTGATTATTTGCAAATAAACATTGTTGAAACGTTACACGGTTAGTTTAACGTTAACAATACGAGTAATCAGCGTACTTTCATAACATAAGTAACTGGCAAATGAAATCGAAAGTTAAGACTCACTATCGCTACAATGACTTGGAAAAAATAAGAGAACATCCAAATAATGATAAAGTTCATAAACAATGAAAGTAAATTGTTGTTAATAATGTTTCTTGTTAGGGCTATCACAGAGAAATATTATAGAATTTGAGACAATTTTCGTAAACATGGTATTTTGTAAAATTTCCTAGCAAAGAATATTTTTAAGATTTTTAAGAGTTTTTAATTATTAAAAATAACTAGTATCAGATGATTTTCATTTTGAAAAGAAGGCCTGAGCCGAGCTATTAGAGTAGTGATATGATTTAAAAGAGTATTTTAGCCGTAAGTGAGTTCCAATAAGAATTTTGGCTCGGATTCTTAATATTTAGGCTCGGTTCTTAATATTCTAATTTCACTGCGTCAAATTACAATAACTTTTACTGCGTTTTTTTTTTCAGAGTTTTTTATTTTATACAGGATCTAGGTGTTTCTGTAAAATTCTTTTGATAAATTTGGACTGTCTGACATATACTTCCTCTTATATGTCAGACAGTATCAAAAGAGATATTGTCTATCTTGTGTTCTTACAAGTATGGTTGTACGTGATGAGTGCTCTGATGATTTTTCGCCCCAATACAGTGGTCGATTTTACCACGGTAGTTGGGAAACAGAGTTCATTCTCATTACATGAAAATGAGTTGAAGCTGCTAGCCAGAAACTATACCCCACTGTGGGGCGATCTTTGGAACTTACTTCTCACTGAAGTGTCTCCTTGTGATAGAATATATTAGGCCTCTTCAAGAGAGCTTGGAAGAATACTCTGTAGTGTTGCTTGTTTCTTGAGGCGACACAAGAAACCACTTCATTGTAGCCTTCAAGTGAACCGTCAGCCTGCCTGCCGACCTTATTTACAAATATATATACGGTTATTTTCTCATGTCAACCCTAATGTCCAGGTAAGTATCATACAGGAACAGTTTCATGATTTTTTGTTTAAGGTAACGGTCTGCTTAGAACCAGCTTTTTAGCAGCAACCACTAACTCATTGTTACGTGTGTACAAAAACTGCATTTACACGGTTGTAGCTTGTTTGAATTGCAAATGTTACTGAACAACGTTTTGTTAAATTAAACTCACTGGATCATGAATTAAAGTAGCTATTTAATTACCAGAAATTGATATTGTTCCAAGTATTTTCCGGAAATTTATGTCTTCATTTTCTATTATTTTTTTTAACCTAATGGATTACTGGTTGGTTACATTTTTTTTCAATGAATTTACAAATGGTTTAGTTGCTTACCAGGATTCATTATACCTCATATTTGGCGCAGTCACAAACAACGCTGAAATGTAACTAACTGCACTCGTCTTACTGAATTCTATACCAGCGTACAATCGCTGCAAATCTTCTTGGGCTCTGGCCTTGAGCAGGCGTCTTTCGTTTGCGCATGTACAATTATTGCAAAATTCGAATAAACAATATGGCGCAACTGCTTTCTCTCTTGTACAAATGTTATCAATGCGTCTCGCTCATTCCGTGCCCCCCTCCCTGCGTCGCAATACAACAGTCCCAAAATCGCAAAATCGGTTACTATAGTACCCGGCAGACTTCTTGGCCATCGCAGAGGTGGTGGGGGAAAGTTTGCGCATGGTATAAAAATATTGTTTCATTGAAAAACGCTATTTTTTATTACTGGGATGTTATTGATTGAGCTAATAACGTTTTAGTTGGTGGTATAGAGAGAAAAGAGATCACGAGAGACAAAGAGACCTACTATACGCATATTTGACACGTGATATCGCCAGAGCCCAAGAAGATTTGGGCCGATTATACTTATTTCTGCACTACCACACAAATAGTGAATTATGAGCTCAAAATTCAGTTTACAATAAATATTTAACTGTCTGTTATATAGTTTTTAAAGAATAGATACATTACTTTAAACGTACATTACTTGAATAACTAATTTTATTAAAAATGGACACATATATATTTTGCACGGGACTTCGTCTGTGTATCTTTATATATTACTAGCTGAACTCGGCCACGCTTCGCTGTGGCCCATACGGCGGCGGCGTGCGCGTGGGGCGCGCGGTACTGGACACTGCTTATATACAATACTATTTATGCTAGCGTGATGTTATATAGCCTATAGCCTTCCTCGATAAATGGACTATTCAAAACAAAAAGAATTTTTCAATTCGAGCCAGTAGTTCCTGAGATTAGCGCGTTCAAACAAACAAACTCTTCAGCTTTATAATATTAAGTATAGATAAGCAATTTAATATTTTTACAAACTAGCTAGAGGATTAATATAAACTTTCAGTTTAATAGTTTTTGCGTTACAAATATTCCTATTATACAAATGTTCCAATACTTCGAACAGGTGAAGCAAATGACTCATTTTACTTATGTTATGTTTTAACTTAAAAGGTAATATGATTTCATATATTCACTTCAAAATTCAATGTATCAGTCAGAAGTAAGTACTATGTCGGTTACTAGAGCAGAACAGTTGCGGTGGTGGCGTAGAGTCCGATGTCATATGATTGCTGCAATATTTCTACACCAGGATTAATATCTACAACTTAAGTAACTACATCTTACAAAAGCCCTGTTTGAAGGTCGCTTCTACTACTGTCGACGGATAATTTCGAAAGATTAATTGTGAATGAATTCATTAATTCATTGTAGGTAATATTTGAATTTATTAGGATATTGTTAAGTTCCTTGTGAATATTACTTAAAACTAGAATTGTCTTGGTCACTCAAGTATTTATTCCTTTAACTACTCATTTTCATGACAATGCCACAAAGGTTGATTAAAGACCAGTCATTCAAATGATTCAATTATAAAACGATTCTATGATCTTCAATGATCAAATGGCGAATATTTAATGGACATGTTTCAAAACCAAGCCTTTCTTTTAGATTTTGGTAATAAAAGTTATTCTTAATTTCAGTAATTTCCTGTACTGTAAATATTTCAGAATTTTAAAATGAGAATAACATTCGAAAATTAAACAAAACTTTTACTTAATTGGAACAATTGGATTTTTTATACTTTCAAAATATCTGTGAAACCCCATTACCAAATACAAGATTCCCAGTAAAATCTATAATTTCTTCTTACTTACTTAATGTAAGTAAGTAAATAAGTTTTAAGTTTTAAGTTTTCAACCGTTAAAAAGGAAAAACCACACACCGATCATCATACAAAACTGATTTATCTCCTTTAAAGTGCGACAAGTATTTTTTTTTAAATCGGAACTTGGGACTATTGAGTTTTACTTCAACGTCACCCGGAGCCACTGTGCATTTTGTTCTAAATCCAAAATGTTTTTATTGTCCACAGGAACACATACAAGAAGTATTAGACAAATGGACACAAATAGATGACGAGATCTGGGCAAAGGTTATAGTGTTTGAGCGAAATCGTCGTGTAGCAAAAGCGTATGCGCGTGCACCTGTACTCACAATCAATGGCTCGGATGACGGATTTGACGGCATGAGGTAAGTTCTGAAACGCTTTTAATTTAAACATTCAAAAACATGAAAGAGTCAACCGTATCAAAACCATTTTCAATGAGCTTTTTGACAATACCTACCTTCTAGCTCAAAGCTTCTGAAAAGTCAATATTTTTGTTCT
Source organism: Bembecia ichneumoniformis (assembly GCA_910589475.2). Lineage (NCBI taxonomy): Eukaryota > Metazoa > Arthropoda > Insecta > Lepidoptera > Sesiidae > Bembecia > Bembecia ichneumoniformis. Next base: position 4,428,333 of record OU342520.1, read on the forward strand.
TCGTTAAGTTGATTAGATATGAAACTAACTAATTGAGGAAATAACTTAGTTTTATCAAATCAAATCTCCAATCTTAATACAGTCAGTAGGTAGATTGACTAATTTCTAATTATGTAGGCAGATAAAACACAGGTGCAAACTGGTTCATATTGACTTCTAGTAACTGGCAATTATGGCACGCTTCTAACATTGCGGCACGCGTTTTCCTAAATACATAATATAGTAAAAAATATTACTATTTTTTATTATAACTTATCTCATTTAAAAATTAATAATTTATAAATAGTGATAATAGCTTTTCATAATATAGGACACATACACAAGTTATAAATTTTTGTTAGCACTTGCTTAGTTGAATTCTACTCGATATGTGTCTCAATTAACAATTAACAACTCTATGTAGATAGTAAGTACTAATTAGTGCTAAACTGATACTGAAATATCAGATATTGCTATTAATAGCATAGCAGTACCTTTATTCAAATCCGCTCCACTTTCCTCAGCAATTTATTCATTTAAGTTAAACGTTTCTTACTCGCTTTCACTGTGAGAAGTTTATTAACACACCTCGCTGCTAGAAATTTATCGTTTCTTTAAGATTTAGATATAGCCTTACAGAAGACCACCGTAAAATAATGTGTCCTGTTGTATTTCGACGAGTAAGGGATACCAGAGCCCATTTTTTCATCCCTTATCCTTAATCCTACTATGGTCGGAAAGAGCACATGCAGCACCTGTAGCTTTTCTTGTGTTATATGCGATGGTAGCCTTCAGGTGTACCATCTGACGAAATAAATAAAATAACAGCTCTACAAGTATTCAGTAGACTTTGAAGAAATTGAACAAACCTTGAAGACTTTGGAACATGGTACATATTGTGAGATGAAAACTTTAATGATGAGCTAACTCTATGAAGCAACTATGATTTAGTAGTGACAAGGCACATTGCTTACTAAAGCCTTATCCTTTGTACCTAAGGTGGCTTCTTACGCCACAGTTTATTCATCTATTTCCGTATCTAGCATTCATCCTTAAGTAAAATGGGGATAGGAAAATGGGCTCTGTCATTCTTTATTCACTCGTGTTTTAATTTCACAATTGTCTTTTCTGTAAGGGAGTACAGAAAAGATTGCAATTATTGTTAATGGCAACCAATAATTGTTCAACTTCAGCTCAGACCATACCAATCGTTTGTTTACCAACAAGTAGATGCAACTAAAGGACGCAATAAATTATTACATTCTAATCAAGATAAGTTTTTCTTAACCCGTTCGACCCCGTTTCATAGCCTCGTAAATGAGTACTCAATTTGGCTCATTTGTTTCATTGTCTATCTAATCAGCTACTTGTTTGGTTTGGTCGTGTGTATTAAACTTATCTAATTACTCAACAGCGCCCAGTTATAATTCGCAGTTATGCAATGGAAATCACGAGTAAGCCAGTTGGCTAAACCTACGACGCGACGTCTTAAGACCTGCTGGGTCACGTTGTCGTGATATGTTTGAACTTATCGATTGAAATAAAGCGTACATTCATGATCAGAATGTCACATAGATTTTGACGACAAAAAAGTGATCTTGTGTCTTTATCAACATTCGTAGCCCACATGAAACCTATACCTTGTGTGATCTATTGTGCTCATAGGAGACGGTAGCCACCTAGAATCTAGCAAGTCGCCATAGAAACCGATTACTTTTAATCACACAAAAGAATAACCAAAACAATCTGAAACCCCATTTTTTAATTCATAAAATTTCATCTTGGAAGAGAAAAAGAAAACTGCTATATATAGGTATGTGTTATTTAAATTTTTCTCGGTATATACGTTTTAATCGCAATCTTTAAATCGCACTTGTGCGTAAAAATAAACGTGATCTTTAGTGAAAGTTCTCACAAACCAATTATGCAAATGGCTTTCAAGTTTAATATAAAAAAATATTACCCAATTTAATGCAGGTTAAAAAGGTTAAACGAACTGTTATGATTGCGAATAAATCAATATAAACTTTTTTGCTCAAAGAGATGATGAAATTGCTTCTGTAAGAATGAAATGAAATACTTCTTAGGTTAAGGAAAAAAAAAATTACAAATTCTCTTGTGTTCTCTATGAAAGCAGGAAATCAAAGATTTTGAAAATATATGTGTCGTATGAAAAGTGTTCTGGATAAGAATCCGATCACTTTTTATCACAAAAAAAAAATAATCAAAACAATCTGAAATTCTAAAATTTAAAATTCTGCTGATTTTTCTTCCAAAACTGGGTCCATTATTAGGTGTTTTCAATGAGAATTTTGTGGGCCCGGAAATTTTTCATTTATCACCACTACTTAGACTTTTATTTTTGTCGTAAAAATGGTACTTTAAACGGCTTAAGTTACTTTCTAAAATTCTGTAGATAAATAAAAATCGTGGAGGAAATAAGGAATGTCTCTATATCTGATAACATTTTTTTTACAAAAATAAGTTTTTTTAAACATTTCCGTGAGATTGATGAATAATTGCCTATAAATCGCATAATTTAGCTTGCTATGTAGGGGTTATTTTATTACTCTGCACCTTTTGTGACTTCGACCTATTTAAAGTTCCGACCATTTTTGAGCATCAATGAAATCATGGTCAAAATCTATAACTATCTAAATGAATTCATTTAGACGCATAAAGTGGCATTAATTATTTATTTATAATTGATACGAGAAAGGACAGCAAACGCGTGTCGATTTGATCGATAAAGGAGTTGTAGGTGTGGTGCGTGGCTCGGCACGAGACACAATAATGACACGGAAGTCCACTGCCACCGGCACAGCGCGCAGCGGCGCGTGCGCAGACGACGGAGCACTCTGGTCCTATTTTTATAACTAACTAGCGACCCGCCCCCGGCTTCGCCCGGCGTGCAATTTTTATATATATGAAATTCCCCGTTTATCCCTGTTTCCATTAGCGAAAACCGAATTAAAATCGGTCAACCCGTTCACGCGTGATGCCGGGAAATAGGGATTCATTTTTATATATAAAGATAATAAACGTTTTACAATTTCGATTAATAGTTATAATAGAAATACATATTATATTTTATTTATTAAAAAACATTGATAAAAGTATAGTTTAAAAAAATAATTTAAAATAATTTTGTAAAATAATACTAGTATTATGTAATAATACCAAAAAAGAGGTCGCCTTCTGAACATATTTTTCCCTTTTTTTTTTATTTTTTTTTATTTCTATTTTAAATTTAGAACTTTTTTAAATTTATAGACCGTGATTTTAATTATTCAATTTCTTGTGTTCTCGTTGGGAATTGTTTGTTACTATTATTATTAAAAATATCTAACTAAACAGCATGAACTAAACAATTTTTTGTAAAAATTGTTTATTAACCTGTATCAGACTAATTTTAATTGGTTTTTGTGCAAGTTGTGGCACCTAAAAAATTTCCCTTTTTATTGGGACAAATGAATTAAATATCTTACCAGTGGATATATTTAAATAGATATATAAAAATGCAAAGAGACATACTTAGAAGGTCACTTTCTTAGAGGACATTGGGAATTTAGATTTTAATTTTCATAGCCTTAGAAAGCTATTTAGAGTTTTTTCCAAGGCTACTCCTAGTTTAAGGTAGAATTTACCCTCCACATTGCTGAAAGTAAATAACGAGGCAAAGAAATAAGAAAAAAAAAAGATCTACAGCGACCTGTACCATTAACGCCGTATTTCTCTACTTAGCACTTTTTCAATCGAGCGTACCCGACAAGTAGGAAGTGTCGCCTACGTCTGCGCCTGCGCGTTATCAGATGCACACACGAAAATCGCTATTTTAATGAAACCGACCAACTATTGCGCCTCGATTTAATTAGTCTAGATCTAGTGTACACCCGGCCCTAACAACGAACAATAAAGATCGAACATTCCCTCCTCTAATAATTAGAACTTGTTCTCAACTCTCAGATAGGGAAACGGTGTGGGTTTATTTTCTAAAGGTTTTAGCGGTAATTTTATTTGAATAAATCCAGTCTAGGCAAATCTGTTTGCAAGTGAGTTCATAAATTATCTACTTATACATCTTTGATTAATTTAGTTTCGTTAACAGGGCACACTGCGCAGGCATAAACTTACGATAATAGGCACATAAGACCACTGTGAAGGTAACCTACCGTAAGAACCCTATCTCTTTCGGTGTTGCTTGTGTTCAAAGGTGACGGTAGCCACCGACCATGAAGTGTACCGTCAGCCTGCCTGCCAACTTTTACACGAAAACAGTCAATTTAACTTTTGTAAGATTGAAACCCAGTTAATCCTAATAATAATTACAAATGCGAGAGTTTGTATGTTTGTTCCTCAATAACGCAAAAACGGCTGAATGGATTTAAATGAAATTTGACAAATACATAGTTTATTACCTCAATGATACTATTTATCCGGGAAATATATTATGTATCCCAGGGATCGTCTACTAACTATAAAAAAGTAATAATAACCACTGAAACAGTAAGATTATAAACACCGACATTTCTTTTTTATGCATTGAAGTAGACAATAAAAATGTTTCTCACAATTAAATTATCTGTTCTGTTCTTGATTGATTTTTACTACCGTACCGCGCGCCATAGATGCCAACACCAACAGTCCAGATGAGTACAGTCTTTACCCCAAGAACGAGCGAACTTTGGAACAATCTCTCTTCCAAGAAGTTTCTACTTCAAGCGAGCCCTAAACAAATACCTGCACCTCCTATACTCCTATCTTTAGGCAATAATATTCACCTACTATCAAGTGGACGGTTAGCCTGCCTGCCAATCTTATTAATATCTATATAAAAAAGGTAATAATAATTAATTAATAGTTCAAAAGTATTGAAGTTTTTCTATCAATAAAATACAAATTCAATACGGGATTCTGTAAACGTAATAAAATTCCTGTAATTCCATGGTGGAGGACCGTCAACCTGCCAGCCACCCTTTGTAAAAAGAGAGTCTACACTTAGTTACAAGGAATGCTTTAAGAGTTCGGTTTATTTTGATGTGAAACATCTATAGGCGCCGGTGAAACTGATTGATAGCGTGGCGACGCAGTCCGTAACGACGCGTCACCATGCTATACGATGGTATATACTATACATACAGTCTATGCGTAGTAGTGTGTACGGTTTGGCGACGCGTGCCGTGGTGATTGTTGTTGTTGTTGTTGTGATTGTTGAATCACAACAACAACGCCGTGGTGATTGTTGTTGTTGTTGTTGTGATTCAACAATCACAACAACAACAACTTCAAATTGCATCAACCATCAACTGGTTGATGCAATTTGAAATAAATATTTAAATTTTTGTATTCAATAAAAGTAAACGTTAAATAAATAAATAAACAGTCATCATTTTATTTCACTCGATGTTTCACATCTAGGTACCAGGCGTCCCGTGACGACTCATTTTTTTTTACCAAAAATGACCCTTTACATTCTAAAAACTGCATAGTAAGTATAGCCATTGGACGGTGTTTCAAACTTATTTCCTTAACCCATTTCGTTTGGCTTTCTCGTAAAACAGGGTGACAGGGCGTTCATTCTCCCGCATTGTTAATAGAGCAATTGTTAGCCTTAAATAGTCGTTCCGATTTAGTTCGAACGCCCTTTCTCTTTCTGTGACCAATGACAACCGACCAATTCGGTGTAGCCAGTATTTATTATTTTTGAGGTAGACAATGCAATGTAGTGCGTAAATGGCAACATTTATCGACCATTTCGATAGAGGAGATCTTTTTGTCAGTCAATTTAAGAGATGTATAGTGTAGAGCCCAGCAACATAGTTTAGAGAAGGTAGTTACAATGCAATGAGGAGATAGACGATGAGAAAATCTTAGACTGAAGAGAGGGAACTGTCTACAAAGTAACATCGGTAATTCTATAGATAGACCGTTTAAATGAGTCCTCGCCCGCGCGGTACAGGGGCGCGGGGGTATAACGACAAAGGGGACCGAGAGAGGTGCGGGCGGCGGGCCCCCGCGACCCTGTACCGCGCGGGCGAAGACTCATTTAAACGGTTATGTATAATTCATATATTGGTGACATTATATTCTCACTTATTTGATATATTGTAGGAAGAAGTGAGGAGAAATCTACTATTTATGTAATTTCCCGGAGTCTCCACAAGAGCTTCCACGAAGTGTTCATTGCTGCTTTTGTTTATTTCTTTGTCATACTGATATTTTAGCACTAATTCGTCGAAATTGATGCTTGATGGTTTATTAAACAATAACGTCACTCGATTTGATAAGTTAATTTCAAGCAATTATAAATTTTATCAACCATAATAGAGATGCCAATATAACATAACTTCCGTTTGAATTCGTAAAATAAATATTTTCCCATTTTTTTTATCATTGTGCATTCTAATTTTATTTCTACACTTTTCTATTCCATTCAGCTACATTTTTTTTTAAATTTTTCTAAATAATCGAATTGTAAAGGTGGTATAATATAAATATGAACCAAAATCTTTTTAAAGTATTTTTAAATTATACCACTTTTTTAAATGTTTTACTATTTTTATTTTACTATTTTTACCATTTTTAAATGCTTTTTCGTGAGATATGATTGAATTTGTTCCAAATAAACGTAATGAATGTTTGTTCATCGTTTACATGTCAATCCCATTACAAAATTTTATAGTGACTATTATTTTACCAAGTCAAGTAAAATAAATAGGCATTAGAAACGAGTTGGACACCACATTATTGATTTAACACCTGGCGCTTGCGCCGCGCCGTTTGACCCAATTGCTTCAAGTATATATCTCTGGTAATATATCTTGGAATTGGAAACAACCTACGCGAAAACAATGCAGCAAGCTACAACTTTCCCTTACATAGATAACTTTGTATGTACGGTTGACATACTATGTTATCTGTAGATTTCATAATAAACTAGTGACTCGCCCCCGGCTTCGCCCGGGGTGACGCATCATATTGAAATACATGTAAAGATAATTTTTTTGTGAATTCGGCAGTTCACAATACAGTTTTTCAATTCACTTTTAGGCTGACAGTTCACTTGATGGTAGGTGGCTACCGTCGCCTTAAGACAGGCAACCACATATCGTAGTATGCAAATCCGCTGCCACCTTGATGGGATTATATAAGAAGCGGATGGGATAATATAATATGACATAAAGCACTTATAATATGACATTACACACTCACCGAAACGTGCCGTTATTTCACGTAAGGGAATTCTGTAAGGGGATGGTTACTGCTGCCAAACGGCCTTCCTGTTTTTAACTGCCGAACACAGTTTGCCATGTCACTATGAAACATATTCTAACATAATGATACAGACCAATGTTATCCTTCGGAATTTAATTTCATTATTAAACTGCTTAAGATTAAAACCTAGTAAGTAATTAATTATAAAGATATTGTCACATCATAAGTATTCATTGTATTTATTTTTATAAAGGTTGAATTATATTTAAAAAAAACCTTAGACACGTTCAATAGAGGTTATTTAAATTCGACCTGAAAATTTTTTTTTTCTGAAAATAAAATTTCTTTTTTGGAGGTTACTCCTTAAGAATCGATTTTCATATAAGGCCCCTGGTATAGAAATTTTATGAGGAGTAAAATTAATACAAGCGTTAACTAAAAAGCGTTACGTTATCTAATTTCACTTTGATATTTGTCAAAGTGTCACTTTTACATTTGTGCGACAGCTGACGCATGTATTTATATTCCCTAAATTAACGGAGCCCGTTCAAGATATTCATAGTATACTTTTGTATGAACCAACTCATACTTCACCGGGCCGTGTCCGTGCCACGGTCGTGGCCCGTCCTTTGAGAAAAACACGGTGAGCGCACGGCCCGGTGCCGGCACGGTGTATGAATCATCCTTAAGGGGGAGACAAACCCTAAATACTAAAAATATCCATTGTTTAATGAAGATGTTACAAGAAATGGACAAGACAATTGCTTTGAAAAAAATATATATTATACTTAAACATGTGAAGAACCAATTGTATTAATTAGAATTTTCGTTAAAGTAATAGAAACTCCACAAAAAAAGTTAGAACACAAGAAGAATTTGACTTTTATTGAAAATTCTCTCGAAAACGGCTTATTGCGCGCATATGAATCCTGTACCTATTAATAAGTTAATATCAGATTAAAAAATTGTATTAATAAAAAATTTTATTTTGTGTATTGTTCTAATGGTAAAAACAAAAAAACACCATTTCTAGGCCTGTTGAATTGGATCCGCCGCCAGGGAGTTCTACAGTAAATGTCATTTGCCTCAGTGAAGCCCTTAATTCTATTTTCTGGACTTATAAAAGCAAACGTCGAAATCTTGTATGAAAAGAGTAATCCGCGTTGAAGAACGAAACGATAGCGCGTTATAATCTGCCGGCGCAGGGACATCTGGGGGCCTAGCCAAGATGCACAAAATGCAAACGTTTCCTTTGCGTACTTAGAAAACGAAAGAAATAAAGCCCGGTGATTGGTTGTTGTTGACAGTTGTAACTTCAACAACCAATCACCGGGCTTTATTTCTTTCGTTTTGTAAGTACGCTAAGGAAGCGTTTGCATTTTGTGCATCTTGGCTAGGCCCCCTGTCGTCGAAAAATGAACTATTTGAACTTATAAAACGTAGTGACATCTGTGTATACCGAATGTAACCATTCGTAACCATTTTGTTGAAATACGTTACATCTGAGAATGAAGAAGGTTACTAAATAATATAAAGTAATTAGGTATCCAGTTATCTCTTGACACGATTTATACGTTTATACATTTATTTTTTTATACATTTTATTTTATACTAGCTGAAGACGGCCACGCTTCGCTGCAGCCTATACGGTGGCGGCGTGCGCGTGAGGCTCGTGGTACTGGATACTGCTTATATATATAATACTATTGATCGTAACGGGATGTTATATAGCCTATAGCCTCCCTCGATAAATTGACTATTCAACACAAAAAGAATTTTTCAATTCGAATCAGTAGTTCCTGAGATTAGCGCGTTCAACAAACAAACAAACAAATTCTTCAGCTTTATTTTATAATATTATAGTATAGATGATTAAGAAGGAGTAAACTCCAGTGGTGCGCCAGAGCTGACACACACTTTTTTAAATATATTAAACAAAGTAATATTAACAATTTGCACGTTTTAGTTCAGCTTTAACGTGGCAGAACAAACGTGGCAGAGACAGGAGAAAGACATCCTAATTGAATAATTTAAATGAATAGCTTGCTCCCTTGCTTCCAAGGTTAAGATATCCACGATTGTCGCCAACCCTCGTAAATAAGCGGTGTCTCAAGAAGAGAATCTGCGATGTTGCAGTGTCAATAGAATAATTTAGTATAACCATTCTAAGTTATTAAAAGAACAAAGGTCACACACAAGCATTCGGTGTTGCAATGGTAATACGCGAGTGTTATTGTTTATTGTCTTCTTATCGATATCTGAGCGCTTTGTTAGTTTCTGCGGAACCCGCGTGCGACAATGCCTCGTTGGAACTAACCTTGGTTTTTGTGACACAAAGCGTAATACAAGTAGTGTAGTGTTGTAGTCCGCATGTACTTTATAATCATAACTAGCGCCTTTTATAGTAGGTACAAGTTTTTTTTTTATGTTATGTCGACGGTCCACTTGATGGTAGGTGGCTACCGTCGCCTATAACACAAGCAACGCTACAGGTGCTGCAAGTGCGCTGCCGACTACAGTAGGATGGGATAAGGGATTAGGAGGGGATAAGGAATTGGGTTCTGGCATCCCTTACTCACTCACCGAAACACAACAGCACGTATATGCTGTTATTTCACGGTGGTCTTCTGTAAGGGGGTCACTGCCGCCAGGCGGGCTGCCCAAATGACTGCGAAACGCAGTGTGCCCTACCGCTACTTAATTATTATTGTATTTAAAAGGAAAGTCCGATATTACGTAAATATTTTCGTAAATAGTTCCTCGGCAAGGAAACTAACGGAATTATGACTGTTCATAATTAAAAAACACAATATGTGACTTAAATTATGACTTAGATTTGGTATTAGTAGACACTAATGAAATTTTACAAAACCTTCTTAAGTAAAAATAATAAGATTCCTATACAAGTAGACTCGGTGATACTTAAATGTGTACAAGTCTCAAAAATGCGTATTTTTTAAATTAGCTAACCGAACCTCTCATTTACTTTGTTTTTTAAAAGGATATTTTACCACAAATTAATAATGAATTATTAATTAATAATAAAGACTAATTTCCTTGGATAATGGAATTTGCATGTCGTCAAGATTGCATCCCTGCAACTTATCAGAATTATAAGTTTAAAACTACACATTTTGGAAAAAAAAGCTTCATTTGGTGTATTTATGTACTTTCGTATATAATTTTCAAATTATCTCAAAACAGTTCGTACCTAATACGTAATACCTTTACGTGAATATTATTTTGTACAAAAAAGATATTTTTCAACTAATTCTATGAATATCCAAAAACTCCACTCGAGATCAGACAGGCTGCCTGTTTTGATGGTAGGTGGGCTACCGTCGCCTATAACACACCAACGCCAAAGGCTACTCTGGGAGTAGCTTAATAAAAATAACACGGTACGTTAGGGGTAAAAATTAAACCGATTTTTTATAGTTTTTTATGTATTCAACAAATTACAAATCGCACTAATTTTGTTTCTGTTGCCATAATGTCACAACACAATTAAGGGAGTTCCGGATTTTAAAACTCATTCAAAGGCAGAACTAATGATTTAGCAGTTCTAATTCTGTCCCAAAACTTTTTTGTGGTTATACTATTATGCAATATTGTTATTCTTAAATAGTATAACAAATTACATATAATATTCTGAATTAGTTAATAAATTTTGTAACAATAGATTACACAATTACAATTCGCCGAGCTAGACTTTATTCAGCTCAATTGCTGTCCAATCTAGATCATAGAATTGCCTCCCACTTGCGAATTTCATAACAATCCTGATAATGGTAACTACCAAAAGCGACCAAGCCACACCTCGTCAACTAGTCGTATACCCTTATCGAACATCTTTACCAGCGATAATTTACTTTATCTCCAAACACATAGAGTTCCGAGCTACTTGTCTTTAACGTGGCGCATAAGACGTATTATAGCGTAGTTGACAAGAACTTAATGCACCCAATTTTCTATTGTTCTCGTCGATTGAAACAACGTTACAATGTATGTGCAAAAAGAAAATCAAGCAAATACGAGCTTTATTACGTCGGATAAGAAAACAATCTCGATTCTTACAGCGGCAAATTCGTTGTAGATTCCGTGATATATCGTTTATTTGTTGAGTGTACAGTTGTCCACATAATTGTATCAGTAGATACGCTTGGAAAGTAGGGCGACATTGAGGTAGGCTTTTGTAAGAGCTGGTCAGTGTCAATGAATTTGTTTCAGATTATGAAAGATCTTTTATGTAAATGGCGTTTGAATAACCATATTAAGTGATTTTACTACATTGGAAATAGTAGAACGGGTACTACTAGTTTGGCAATTTAGGCTTCTATTTACGTCACATTTAATAAATAATTTTCACGCAATACAAACATTATATGTTACAAATGTTAAGTTTGTAAAACTTTATTGGTATATAAGATACCACCCACGATAATAATAATAAAATCTCGACCCACTGAAGGCAGTAATTACCACAATTTATTGAAGACTACATTGAAATAACAGCATGTGGGTTCTGGTAAATGAGAATCCACTTCCCTATATACCCCTTTAATTCTTTATCCTTTATACCACTAAGTTCAGCAGCGCAATTTAATGCCTATGGCGTTGTTTGTGTCAATAAGCGACGGTAACCACCTACCATCAAGTGGACTGTCACTCAGAAAACACTATGAGATGAAACACAATTTATGGTGAATTATCATTGATGACAATAATAATATCCTCACATTAAGGAAATACTTCTGCTTAGCTCCAAGATATAACCTCAGACCTAATAAGAACTAAAGACAGAATGTTATGTACAACATAGTGAAGCCGGTTTTATAAACATGTGTTGCGTAGGCCGGTTATAACCTCAATTTTTATTAATTTTATTGAAAATATTAGTTCCCAAGTTTACTTACGTGTGAAATGTGATTCTATTATTTACACCCATTTTCAATGCAATTTGGCATTATCACTAGTAAATATTTTAATTTATTATTACGTCAAACTCCACGCGCTGATATTGCTCAACTAAAGGCGAGGCGTAGTTTGATTACATTTGTGTGCGTAATAACCGCATATGTACAAAGCGAGGCGTAGTTTTACCTGCTTCACTCTGCCATTCACAGGGGTCTTTAGTTTTTGCTTTATCTACACACAAATAAAGATTTTAAAAAATAAAGAAACATTTAGTCATTTGGATTAATACTTGCCAACTTTCCCGCAATGGTTTCCCTGCTCTGCTCGACAATAAAATGTAGTAATTACATTAAACACCTTATTGCCATTTAAATTACAATCACAGTCGCGTGCCAGATCTAATTTATAAAAACGCCCGCCTTCTAACAACTCGTAAGAAGACAATTAAGATTTAAACAATTTGCGCATGCGACCGCTTTCGTGACATGCCTAATGCTATTCACTCTAAAAATATCTGCACAGTTTGTGCTGTAATAAAATCATTTAAATGTTTATATTAACCTACGTTTACACGTTCAATGCACTTGACTAAGCGTTGTCGTATGAAGTTACAGAAATCTCTTAAATATTTACATGTAAAACACATATAAGTCTCAGACCAATCAGGTCACATGTAATCTCTGTCTATCAGATCCTATTGTGAATTATCCAGGGACCTACTCAAACACACACAAATTACTTTATGCTAATCGGTCCATCAGTTTAGCAGGAGTCCAGTTACATACATAAGTACTTCACATTGCTTAATTTTTGATGCTATTTTGTAAAATTAAATCTGCAACTATTATTAACAAACCGTAAAAAATAAAACTCTTTTTAATATATATAAAGGTCATCAGACAGGTAGACGGTCAACTTGATAGTAGGTGGTTTCCGTCGCCATAGGTGTGCAATACCTATGCAAGTCTGCTGCCGACCTTAGTAGGGTTAAGGATAAGAGATTAGGAATTTTAGGAATGGATAAGGTAATGGATTTGGAATCCGTACTCATTCGCCGAAACACAACAGCAGACATGATGTTATTTCATGGTGGTCTTCTGTAGGGCGGTGGTTACTGCCGCCAGACGGGCTGCCCAAATTACTGCGGAACGCAGTGTGTCCTGCCACTACTTGCATGACCTAGACCAAACCATTTAATAAAGGTTATTATTGTTTTTTAATATGTGGGTATGTCACTTTCACTAACATTCCATCTTTTCCAGCTGTCAGGTTTTCACAACTATTTTGAATCTTTAAGCATTAACAAAACAAAGTAGACAGAATATAAGCAATGGCTGTAACATGTTGTGAAGTTTAATAAAATTCTATGGAGACAGTATTTTTAGTAGGTAACTTCAAGTGCATGTCATGTTTGCGTCTGGTATCGGAAACCGATTTGACAGGTGAGTATTTCTAGTTTTCTGTCAAGATCTAAACTGTATAAATAAATGCAAATGGCGGCAATCTGATGTGCACGCGCACGTGGGTTAGTTTAAGTTGCTTCTGTCTTTTAATATGAGATTAGTGGTGTCGATTCGACCCACGACACCGCGTTCCATGCTCCGTGCAAGATTGTTCTCCTACCTAATAGACTGTTAACACACCAATGACCGAGTCTATTATTCATTATTAAAAATAAAATAAAATATATTATTTAACAGGTAAGAATTAAATAAAATTTATTTATACTTTTTTATACTTTTTATTACCTAATTCATTTTTATAATATTATTCCCAAGAAAGATGACAGCTTTTTCGTAAAAAAAGTATATTTTTAATAACCAATTTTTTTTTAAATGTCCTCTAACTCTACATATTATAAAGTGAAGTCGCTGTTCGCGTCTTGCTGCTTCTCCGCTAACTTCTTCTGAAACACTCAACTGATTTCGATACGGTTTTAGCCATAGATCTAGATCGGTTTTAACTAATAGAAAGAGCGATCAACAAAAATCGATCTTATGTTTTTTAATGGTACTTATAACCATAGCATTTTTATTGTATTTTTAAAAAACATTATTTTTTACGAAAAAATCTCATTTCCTGAAGTTTTTCTTATGGAAAGATAGGCAGAGAGGCTTAGACGATTCAAGTGAATAAGGGATATGAAGCATAATGAACATGAAGGGACGAAACAGTTAACTACTAATTAATTATATATTATTTAAAGTAACTACCGGAAATATATTTATTAAGTTCAATATTTAAGAGTATTTCAGCTGAATCGAATGGGAATTGTCATCAAGCCGGCTTATTTCAATTTTCACCGCGACACGTGCGTGACAAATGAACTGGTTTTTTATTGCAAGAGAAAACTCGAACTGGAACCATATTAAATGTGATTAACCTTCTAAATTTAGAAGTATGTATCGCATGGAAATATACTAGCGTGTAAACACCCTTACAAGGACTTGTATTTCTCGTTTAGAAACATGGCTTGTAGACGGCTTACGTTTAAAAATTAGAAGGGAGTTTGCGTTTTGAATTTTATGCATTTGGCAAATGTTTTTTTTTAGTAAAAATGTTTATAGGATTTTTGAATTAATTAATATATTACAGCATAACGAGGACACTCATTACACGTAGAATTAAAAGTGTGCCGCAAACATTCCTGATTTAAAAATGGGTAGTTCATCAGATAATCAATATTTTTTTCAAGGGGTGATCGAAGAATTAATTATCGATAAAAAAAATTCTATCATTAACATCGTCTATATTTTTAATTAATATAGATGATGTTTTGCATTGCAAATTAAATGAAATCTTACACATGTAAGAAGTACATAGGTATATTATGCGATACGCACACAAAGAAATCACTATCGTCCTTTTCTAAACAGAAAGTGTGGAATGCTTTCAGCGTCCTTTTTTGAACAAAAAAACTGTCCAAACGACAGACTCGGTTGCTGAATTTAAAAAAAAATCCGAAGAGTAACAAAATACAAACTACAGATGAAACAGAATGACAACACACAGCACTTTATGACACGGAAAATCAGTTATACTGTTTGATGCAAAATAATAACAGACATTGAGTGTTTGTGAGTTCTGGTAACGATTTTTTTAAAAGATTAGTCCGTTGAAGAAAGATAAATGCGCTCAGAGAAACAGTTGTGTGCAATTAAAATAATATTAAAAAATCCACATGAACTACACGGGTACATCTTTAAAGACCAGTGTCAAAGATTATGGTAGGTAAAATATTTCCGTAAGCACGTGTTGAAAGCAAAGAAGCGTCCCGAATTTTAGAAAAATGACGCGGTGAAAGTGAACACGGTTGGTGACAATGTAATCTGACGATCTCACGCGTATCTCGGCACGAGCTAGGAAACTCAAGAAAAGATCTATTGTGCAATACACGTGTCACTCAACATGACGCTGTTTATGCAGGAATTAGAAAACATAGTTTATAACTTACAAATAGTTTTCAACCATGAGTATAGTTTTCGGACCTATAGACGTCAGGTGAGTATGCAAGTAATTGCCGAAATCATAAGATAATGGTAATGCATAAGAAAAAAATAGGACAGTCATTATTGAATCTAGTGTATTTTCTAATAATGAACAAATAATTGACGAGACCCTTGGTCGCGTGGTTAAGGTACTTGCTTTAACGCTTTGTCTCAAGGGTCACGGGTTCGATTCCCGGCCGGATTTTCAAAATTGATTCTGGTCTTGATCTGGCAAGTAATGGCAGGGCACACTGCTTTACGCAATCATTTGGGCAGCAGATCTGGCGGCAGTAATCACCCCCTTAGAGAAGACCACCGTAAATAACAGCATAATATGTGATGTTTGGTTTCTCATCTCATTTCTTTATCTCACTTCCAGAAAAAGTATTATAGGTTCTGTAAAAAGTATTTATTTTATTTTATTAGGGAAAACAAACATTTACACCATGTATATTAGACTAGGAAAAAAGTAAAACATAAATAAATTTAAATAATAGTGCAACCAACAATATTTTTCACAAAGTAGTAAACAAATTTTATACAAAAAGGACTTACAAATATACACCAATAAAGCAATTATGAGAGAAAAATCAATAAAAAACAACACAAACTCATTAATCTAAAGCATTGACTTAATAATTTCTATAAACTATATATATATATAAATGAATCTCCATTTCCCTTGGGCACGGCATCACGCGTGAACGGGTTGACCGATTTTAATTCGGTTTTCGCTAGTGGAAAGAGGGATAAACGGGGAATGTTCTTATAAAAATTGCACGCCAGGCGAAGCCGGGGGCGGGTCGCTAGTTAATTATATTAATAAGTATTGGTGTTATTAAAAAGTATTGCTGGTGTTATTAATAACACCATTTTTGTTGCAATTTTTATTTATCTTTAAAAAATATGTATTTTTTAATTAACGTCGGCAATTTCTTAACAGTTTGTTAACGAAATCATTGCTCGGCTATGATTAAAAAATGTTTCATTATTACGAGATTAGTAATTTGTTGCAGCCTTGCTTTTATGTGTTTGGTTACTCAACACACGCGGGTATGCAGTGTTTACCGTTAACTCACTGTTACAAACAAGTATTTGCCCTAAGGGTAATAAGCGATTTAATACACTTAATACGTCACTGTTAAAAAGGTTCTTGATCCCACTAAGCATATTATATGCTAAAATATGGATTAAATCAACTCTTTAGGGCACATCGAAGCTTTCCTTGAAGGTTTTATCTGATTACAGCTTCTGCCACTAAAGTCTTATATTTTATTATGTGCTACCAACTGTTTTATCACTACGCACACCTTTTTTAACACTAAATTCCCATTAAGACAAGGAATAATTGTTTAATCTGCTTGTCTTCTTGTTTTTATTGGATAGCATGTTATAGCTGGATAATATTGGGTTGGTCAAAAACTCGATCAAAGCACAAATGATAAACATTAAGTTATTACTTATACAGAAATTGTTAAATTTGAAATCTTTTAGAAATTCCCTTTCATAATCCTACTAATATTATAAATGCGAAAGTTTGTCTGTTTGGATGTTATTGTGTTTGAATGTTTGGTACTCAA
Source organism: Bembecia ichneumoniformis (assembly GCA_910589475.2). Classification (NCBI taxonomy): domain Eukaryota; kingdom Metazoa; phylum Arthropoda; class Insecta; order Lepidoptera; family Sesiidae; genus Bembecia; species Bembecia ichneumoniformis. Next base: position 4,445,512 of record OU342520.1, read on the forward strand.
TCACACCAAAACGGCTAAACGGATTTCGATGAAATTTGGCACACCTATAGTTTTTTTTACGAGGATTAACATATAGGGTACTTTTTATCCTAGAAAAATGTTAGGCTCCCGAGGAATCGCCTATAAAAAATTGAAAAAATCGGCGCCACCGTCACAGCGTTAAAAATGGCAGGCATTATATTACCTATGTTTTCTCATGTGTTATATTTTTCATTTATCAACGCGGCCGAAGTCGCGAGCACCAGCTAGTTATGTGAGTTTTTTTATGTATAATATTTGCCTGAAAACACCAGTTTTTATTATTTTGTACCCCTTCTATACGGTGTAACCAAAAATTTCTTTCACTTATCGATATTTCATATCTTCTAGAAACTAATACAAAAAATTCCTCCGATGGACAAAATATTTTTTTATGTTATGATAGTCAGACAGGCTGACAGTTCACTTGATATTAGGTGGCTACCGTAGCCGCTGCCGACTACGGTAGGATTAAGGATAAGGGATTAGGAGAGGATAGGGAAATGGGATTTGGCATCCCTTACTCACTCACCGTGCTGTTTTTCACGGTGATCTTCTTTAAGGGGGTGGTTACTGCCGCCAGACGGGCTGCCCAAATGACTGCGAAACGCAATGTGCCCTGCTATGTCACTACTAATTTGATTTGTTAGTATATATCAAATATATTGAGTATAGTAAATTTTACTGCTCTATATATACATAATTTATTGATAACCTATTATTTAGATTGAAAGGAAGCATTATTTACCATTATAGAACCTTTTGAATTCTAACATGGAACTTACAATAGGCTAAAATGCTTCAACCGCAACGCATTCACATCTCAAAGTGACGTAAACGACCTTACGAATGATTGCTATTTGAAACAATAACTTTCTGCCCATTCAGAGAGCAAGGTCGTCAGTATCGAGTACAGCAATCGATCTTTCCTATCGATCCATCGTTAAGTATCGAACAATAGCACCATCGATGATCCCGATTGATTCGCGTCAGTACGATTTAATTTGGGTCAGCATTACAATAATTAGTAACGTGATTTTGTAATAACATTTCATTGTTTGTAAGTAATGTAATATTAGACTTTGGCGTTTTAATTTTGATATCTGTCGTTTTAAAATATATTTTTGATTACCTAACATTTATTTTACTGTGTTCAATGTCTTAAGATTCCAACATTTTATTATGTTCTGTGTTTGATTTTTGTAAAGGTTTTTCCAATTTGTTTTTTGTTTATTTCATTATCCAATTTATAAATTACTAGCGGCCCGTCTCGACTTCACACGGCTCCGTCCGCGTACGTAACTAAGTTTTGTAACTAGCTACGAACGGGTGGACATTTATTTTTTAAACATTCTTGAGTTTATTCTTGAAAAACGGCAAGAAAAACGGCATTTTGTATGGAGGAGGTAAAGGGGAGAGATAGGGGAGGATGAGTAGCCTATTCTACTCGCTGATAATGTAGCTTTCTATGGGTGAAAGTATTTTTAAAATCGGTCCTGTAGTTTTTGAGCTTATTCATTACAAACATACAAAAATACATACATAAAATTTTTTTCTCCTTATAATTTTATAGTATATAATAGTATAGATAAATTACGTTTACTTTTGCGTGCTGTGCGAGCTTTGAATTTTTGAGAGCTTTAATGTGTGAACTTCCTTGGTTCCACAAACCATAAGATATATCAGAAGTACTCACTGTTTTATCTCGACAGAATAAAACATTAAACACAGAAACTCGAAGTGATTTATTGCGAATAATTTAAATAAATCACCTCAAATTAAGTCAAGACCGTCAATTATAGACTAAATTACGCTTCAAATACCATTTAAGAACAATAAACTATAAAACACATTAAAAACTGCGCCACATTTAAACCGACATTTTGAAGATTACAACAGTCAAATAAAAAAAGGCAATTCGTTAAAGAGTAATTAGCGGTGTATAAACTTTAGAGCCACAAAGATTTATTTTTATACAAAATGGATTGTGGAATGTTATACTATTAAACGCAACGATGATTATGCTATTGCTGGCCTGAGGCGCCTTCGAAACTACGATATTTTAAGACCTTTAACGGCCTTGGTAACTACCTCTCTCTACCAAGAATATACGAAAAATTAAACCCCAGTTACGAATATTGATTAGTTTAAGAAAAGTATGTAGTAATAATTTTATGTATCCTTCCCGTATCAGGAGAAAAGATTTCTCCAGAAAATTCATCCGAAAGTATTACGATTTTTTTTTTAAAAGAATGCATCAGCAACAGCCTCATTGTCTATTAATCAATCAATCATTTATTTGCAACTAAATAAAACACAAATTAAATGCAAATAATACAGTATCGGCAAGAATACAATTTACAAAAAGGTTCTAGTATTTTTCTGGCATAAGTCAATAAATTAAAATAAAATGCAATTAAAAAGAAAATTATAATACATATATATATAATTCCCATTTCACTATCCTCCTTCCAAATCCGTTATCGTTAATCTCATAGATCATACTCTACTCCTTAATCTTAAGCAAACTACAGATGAAGACGAGGACAGAACTCTCGTAAGAGACCATAAAAGCGCGTATGTTTACATTGTGATCTTATGTAACTGGCATAAGACAGATGTGCCTCTATCTATGACTGCGAAACACCGTCCACTTTTTCAAATGCCAAAATGTAGAGTGTAGTATGCAAGGTTATTTATTTAAATTATTATTAAGGTTTATTATATATGGTATTTACCCGCATCTTCGTCCGCGCCCCTTTTTTAGGTATTAAAACATTTATTCTATCTATTTCTTATATATTTTGGTCAGACGGTTAGTTTTTGATTTTGATTTTTAGATGACTCTCAATACCTACTTTTTCGGGATGAAAGGTACCCTATGTATCGGTTGAGTAATTAAAGCGTGAAAGCGTAACAAACAAACTGACTTTGTAATATTAATTATGATTATTACCAAAATGTTTATCTACTAAATGTTTTTTTTTAATCTATCGCAGCTACAGAAATACACTGCTTAGATATTAATTTTAAAATTTAAATTACCTCAAACTAGTTGTGGATTTGTGTATAAACTAACTTATTTCGTAACTTGGAAGACGCTCACTTATGAATAGGTATCGACCGTCTATACACATTGGCTACGCAAGATATGCACTTAGATGATGAAACTTGCATCCATTTATGCTCCTTAAATTGATCAAGTAACCTTTAGCCAACCAAATTGACAGTAAGACTTTACATATATAATTGCAGGATACTAAATAAGTATTGATTGCTACACTTGAAATAACTTCACACGGTTATGTTCGTATTTTTATTGCACTTAAAAAATAACTACAAACTTCCTTGCAACATTGTTCTTGGACATTGGAAGATTGACAGATTTCGCAGTGAATTATAATAAAAAGATTATAAGCCATAAGTATCCATTGAAATGAGTTCAGGTCAAGATTCAAGGGTAAATAAAAGTTTCTAATGACGAAAGAAGCTAATTATAAATAAAGTATTTCACTTCCTAACGAAAGCCTCTTTTAAATGAAACTAATGTCCTGCCCCCGACTTCGAACGAATGCATTTTTTTTTTCTATAAATTATATATGCAAATCTTCCTTGTTTAACTTTTTTCAACAGTGAAATCCGCATTAAAGTCCATTAGCTAGTTTAAAAAGACTTTATTTTATAAAACCAGCTGGTGCCCACGGCTTCGTCCACGTGCAAAGACTTTCAACTGTATGGATCCGGCAAGATGAAAAAATATGTAATGTGACATTTAGAACCACATGGTACAAAATTGCACAGTCGATATATTTAGCTGCGCCATGACCATCCTGATTACGGCGATCAGGATCAATATATTTGTAAGAAAATTTTCCCAATGCCCTCTATATATTTCATCTTTTTGTCCACGTGAAATATGATAGCCTATGTCCATCTTGAAATTCTATTCTATTGGTGATTTTTTTTTAATCGAATGAGTAGTTTCACAGCCCCTACATACAAACAAACAAACAAACACAAAAAAATTATCTCTTTATAATATTAGTATAGATTTGTACTCTCGTATATGTATAGATATAAAAAATTTCAATGGTCTTAGACTTTACTACCACAGATTGTAGTTAATTATTCATGCAATTTTAATCGTATTAGAAATGTCATTGTTACAATATTATGTTGATTACAGACTATAAATTATAGACTGTATGTGTAACCTTTTTTTTTTCAATTATTTTACTGTTTTTTTCATGTAAGAATCACGTATCCGAGAATGATAGGTACAAAAAAAATGGTAAAAAATGTATACGAATATACTCTAATTACTGAATGGGATTATTTGACGTTTCTTATTATGTGAAAGGCCTTGATTTTGAAACAATGACTCGATATGATATGATATGAATAATGATTGAGAAAAATTCAGTAGCTAATATTTGTGCCAAAAGATTTTTTAAGTGTTAAATGTAGCTTAACCAAGTTGTGCTTAGAGAGAAGTTAGCGTTTATCTTGAATACGCCCAAAACCTACGCAAGTAAGGTGATACTTTCAATTATTTGCACTTTGTATAGAATTACCTAACTGTAATCTGCAGGAAGGTCTGCAAAGCTTCCGTTTTGGTAGTTTTTTTAAATTTTCAAAAGCACTTCATTACGATTCACGTCATAGCCATAAAATTAAACACAGTTAACACTAGCTGAGCCCGCAACTTCGTACGCGTGGTACTCTGTATAGCGCGTAACTTTTTTGTTTGTAAACTGATTGGAATGAAACAAACACTAAATGTTGCGGGAAGCTTGCCACAATACATCTGTGGAAACTGCATTCAAATTAAATCGGTTTAACGATTTTAGAGATTAGCGTGCACAAACGCACAAACAGACAAAAAATTTAAAAACTATATTTTTGAACTCGGTAATAAAAGTAAAACGTGTACAAATTGTTATTTTGAAAAATCTTTAATGTACTGACACGGATCGTTTACGATTTTATTATATGTAATAGATAATAGATATGTAACAGTAATGTTTTTATTTTTAACTTTAACATATTATTTATTTTTTATTGAACGAAAATCATCTGATTGTGTACTGGTTTCCAAATATTAAATTATGTTTTATATAATTAATAATTTACTTCCAATATAGATATAGAGATGTCTTTTAAAAAAAATAAAAATTTCAAATAAAAGTTTATTTATCTGCTGCCTTTTGCGAGTAGGGTTGCTAGATGGTCGGGATTCGTCTGGATTGTGCCGACATTTTATTTGATGTCCAGACTCCCGACAAAATACAAAATGTCCCGACAAACAGCTTCTAGTAAATTTTTAACAAAACATAAATTAAAAATGACCGCGCGGTTTCTATATCACTTCCTATAACGCAAAAAATTAAGTTTTTTTTTTGTCATTATTTAATAAAAAGTGATTATTTAATAATTTTGATATATAATATTTATTTGTCCCGACGATAATCCCATGATTCCGACCTTTTGAAATTTTGTCCAGATAATTCAGTCTTTCCATCTGGCAAGCCTATTTGCGACTATGCTTTGATATAGAAGTAGTAGTGAGGCAATATAAACAATTGATTATTTTAACGTTAATAATTAATTTATATAACCGAATGAGTTGTCTTCATTTTTAAAATATAAAATGGTCACAAGAGATCAATTTCTAATTTTCTTTTGTTTATTTCTTCTGTAATTTAGTTACTTTAAAAAAAAAAACTTCTGTGTTGCTCAAAAAAAAAATAGGCAAAAGAAATCATAAAATGTCCCGTCATCTTCTTGACTTCATTCAACAAGTATTATCAGATTGAATAAAATCTACAAAACTAATGAGTTTCTTGTTAGCGATACTATAAAAAAAGGAGGAATAATGCTAAAAGTTAATCCTTCGACATGGCTCAATTATAGAACAGAATAAAAATTTTTGATCGTATCATTTAAATTGCACACGAATAGATAAATCAACAAGATAAATCAAGTTCACAAATCGGATTTAAAGGTTTTTCTCAGTAAAAACTAATCCTAAACAATCATTGAATATTTTATTGACACATTCAAAAAAACATCTTTTAATCATGCAAATGCATAAGACAAAAATGCGTGTCGTGACGACGACATCCTGTTGTTGAAACTGGTATCAATGGTTCAGTAGGTGTGACGAAGGTCGCCAACTTCGATTCTGAATGCGTGAACCTTAAATCACTTCTTTGACACTATCTTAAAACTTACACTATAGATTCATCCATACGGAACTGTCATTTCAATGCATGTTAGTGAAGTGATAATTCTGCAAATGTAATTGTACGGGTGTAATCTAATATGGGTCGTCCATGGGTATGGGATACAACCAAATGATAGCAAAATATACAAATATTATAAATCTGAAGAGTGTGTTTGTTTGAACGCGCTAATCTCAGGAACTACTGGTCCGAATTGAAAAACTCTTTTTGTTTTGAATAGTCCATTTATCGAGGAAGGCTATAGGCTATATAACATCACGCTACGACAAATAGTATTATATATAAGCAGTGTCCAGTACCGCGCGCCACATGCGTACGCCGCGCCGCCGTATAGACCACAGCGAAGCGTGGCCGAGTTCAGCTAGTACTACATACAAAGCAAAATTTGTATGGAGGGGGAGAGGGGGTAAAGGGTGGAGATGGGGAAGGGTGAGTAGCCTATGTTACTCAATGATAATGTAGCTTTCTATAGGTGAAAGAATTTTTAAAATCCAGTAGTTTTTGAGTTTATTCATAGCAAACATACAAAAATACATACATACAAATATTTTCTATTTATAATATTAGTATAGATAAAAATATCGGTATTAGCTATATTTATGTTCCATTTGGTTTCGAAACCCCGAGTCCCTGGGATCCCGACGCGCTTAAATTTGCAAAATTTTGACCCCAATAGCTGGATATTTCCTCGGTCGGCAAATTAGCCTTTCTATACAATTAGTTAATGCAGTCAGAAGGCACGGAACCCTGCCTAGGGGACTCAAGCTACATAGATATTACATATTTTCAAATAATTTAGAAAGTAAATTTAGTAAAATTCTACGCTGAACTCGTACAATTGACATTGACTCGTTTAAGGGGGAGAAAAACGCTAAATACTAAAAATATCCATTGTTTAATGAAGATGTTACAAGAAATAGACAAGACTTAAACATGTGGAGAACCAATTGTATTAATTAGAATTTTCGTTAAAGTAATAGAAACTCCACAAAAAAAGTTAGAACACAAGAAGAATTTGACCTTTATTGAAATTCATATGAATCCTGTACCTATTAATAAGTTAATATCAGATTAAAAAATTGTATTAATAAAAAAAAATTGTGTAATGTTCTAATGGTAAAAACAAAAAAACACCATTTCTAGGCCTGTCTGTGGCTCTAGCATGAGTTTACGATACTACACTCGCTAGCGAGAGCGTAAAACATTTATATAGAAAATTGATAATTTGACATTGACAGTTCACGATTTTCCATACTAAATTTTTACGTTCTCGCTAGCGAGTGTAGAATTAGTGTAGTATCGTAAACTCATACTAGAGCCTCTGTTGAATTGTCTCCGCCGCCAGCGAGTTCTATAGTAAATGTCATTTGCCTCAGTGAATCCCTTATTTGACGTTACATTTGTTTCCAAATGAAAAACGAGATCATTTTTTTTTCACATCACGTCTTTGTAATTACTGTTCATAACGAGAATCTGCTATGTTTCGATCAATATTAAGATTACAATGTTGCAACTCTGCAGTTATAGTATCTTTAACGGCGGTTACTAAATTCCATTCGTTTGTATTTGAGCGTACTGCATCTAAATTTGATTCTTTTTCCTTCGTAACTGAATTTATTGCAAAATTGGATCTTTCTTTTGTACACTCGGTAACACTCCAGGCCTAACCGATCGTTACTTACTGTTACGAGCGATTTAATTTAACTCGTGTAGCAATTTCACTTTTTGCGTGAAGCTATACGGCAAGTTGTAATTCAAGATTTGCATTTATTGTTGAGCATTAGCGATGTTTGTGGACTCTCATTGTGTAGTAAAGAGATATGATCACGTGCATTAGCTCCGAGAAATGGTTCGTCTTTTGACAACTGTACATCAGTTCGTTTTGCGCGTATGTGTTGACAGTCAACGTCGTAGAAATAGATTTTCCTTACCTTTGTGTACGCAATTGATAGTCCATGGGTAGAACTAATATCCTGCTGCTGATACGGGTTACTTGAGTTTTCAGGGTCTTCTGAGTCCTTCCAAAATCATATGTAGATTAGAAATACTGATCACTTGCTCTAACTGATTTTAATTTTATTTCTAATTTTATGCAAAGATGCAAACGGCAGGCATCAAGCTAGCGATCCATTTGTGGTTAGGTGATTATCGTGGCCTATTAACACAAGCAACGCAACGCCATAGGTGCTGGAAATTCGTTGCACTCCTAAATAGGATAAAACATAAGGGATTAGGAGGGATAATCCCTTATAATAAGGATAAAAAGGAAATAGGAAGGAAAAAAACTTGGCCTCAGTCTGTTTCTCTGCTAACTTCTTCTAAATCGCCCGAAGGATTTTATTACGGTTTTCACTAACGCAATTTGTGTATACAATTTGCAAGAAAAAATTGCACCATGCGAAGCTGGGACGGAAACGCTAGTATATAATAATTACCATACACACAAATTTTTACAGTAGCAAAATAAATTGGGTTCGGTTTCATCACATCAAACTGTAAAACTGTAATTGGATGCAGTTTAGCAAATTTATGTTTGTATTGAACTTTGCCACAAATTTCATACTCGAAATGTTAGATCGATTGGTTATTTTGTTGAACAATGAGTTATTGTAACATTACTCACGTCCTACTTATACTCTTTGGATAATGGCAAATTTAATAAATACCTAGAAACATTTACGAACAAAGTAAACTTTTGAATATCAAATTCCTCTAGTCCAGTTCAAGAAACTTTTTTTGTGTAAAAGTCGTCGGACAGGCTGACATAAGCAACGCCAAAGGTGCTGCAAGTGTGCTGCCAACCCCCAGGATGGGATAGGGAAATAGGCTCTGGCATCCCTTACTCACTCACCGAAACACAACAGCAAAGATGTTGTTTTTTTTCTGTAGCAAAGGGTGGTTACTCTCGTCTGAAGGGGTTGTCAAATGACTGCGAAACGCAGGGTGTCCTGAAACTACTTGCATGACCATACTAGAGTCATTTTTAAAAATTTATTTCCAAAGTTAACCATTTCTGGGAATCAAACCCGTGACTCTTAGACAGAGTTCTAAGACTTAATCTTAATGGGCTCTTCAAACTGAAACTTAATATGTATAAAACTATTTGATATATTAAATTACCTTCTAGTGTTTTAATCTTTTTCTCTTATTTTGTAAATGCGACTTTACGATTGTTAAGTAGTTGGAGTATGCAAATTGATGTTAGATACAAATACTGTGGCAATATCAATGCCTCTGGCATGGCACGCCGCGCGCCGACCGGCCCGCGGCCACCCATTTAGCTCATTGTGCCACTCTAGTAAATGTCCAGTTTCAAAATACTGTTTCGAATAGACGTATCGTGCTATAAAGATTGTGTTAAGAAATGAAACGGACCACTTAATCAAAGTGTACTTGGTTATTAAGTTACTTTGTTTGCTGTAGAATTAAATTTATAAGAAAGACTGCTTACGTAATTGTGCAAAAGAAACAATCGCATTTAGAACAATCGCAGATTTTATGCTGGTTTTTATGCTTTAAAATTTTTCAGCACAATTAAACCAGGGGTCATAGCTAGTATTATAAGTCTATGAAATTCCTTTGATTTCTATGAAATTGAATTGTTATATTTTCCGTTAACATGTAATATACACTGCACATAGGTGCTAATGGGCTCTGGGTGGACCTTACATTCACCAATTTTTCTTAATACTATACACCAAACATGATATCACCACCATTAGTATCCATATTTTATATATATATATACATAGTTATTACTAATAGGTGCTAATAGGCTCTGGGTGATCCTTTCATTCACCAATTTTTGGTTGATTAGATCTCCCTAAAACTATGTATATTATCTGAACATGAAATTCCAGACGGTACCAGTTTTTCTACATAATATACACCAAACATGGTATCACCACCATTAGTATCCTTATTCTATATACATAGTTATATTCTGTATATTTCTGTATATATATATATATATATATATATATATATATATATATATATATATATATATATATATATATATGTTTATGTACATCCTGTTAATACTAAAAATGTGAAAATTTGCGGGGGAGTTTGTTAATATTCTTTCATGCAAGAACTACATCAGAATAAAAAAGATTGTAAATCTATACTTACAAAATCATTTGTCCTGACTGACTATCAACGCACAGCCAATATTACTAAGTTTAGAAACCTGAAATGTGGAAAAAAGGTTAATTTTCAAACGTAAGCATCGGCTAAAAAAGGATTTTTGAAATTTTCAATACCATTCGAATTGGAACCATGGGGGCGGGACGCCAGCATTTAAATAAATATTGCGGATAATTAATTAATTTTTTTTTGTTAAGGTCGGCAAACAGGCTGACGGTCCACTTGATGGTAGGTGGCTACCGTCGCCTATAACACAAGCAACGCCAAAGCTCTACAAGTGCGCTGCCGACTGCAGTAGGATTAAGGATAAGGGATTTGGAGTGGATAGGGAAATGGGCTCTGGCATCCCTTACTCACTCACCGAAAAACAACAGCACACTTGCTGTTATTTCACGGTGGTCGTCTGTAAGGGGGTGGTTACTGCCGCCAGACGGGCTGCCCAAATGACTGCGAAAACGCAGTGTGCCCTGCCACTACTTTCCAAATCCAGACCTGAGCCAAATTTGAAAAGTAGATTTTTCAAAGTTAACCCTGCCGGGAATCGAACCCGGGAACCCTAGAACAGAGCGTTAAGGCAAGCACCCTAACCACTCATCTAACGGGCTCGTCGAATAATAATTAAAAATAATTAAAAATAAATAAAAATAGAACCAATAATTAAAAATAGAACCAAGTATATTTAGTAAAAGACACCATGGGAAAACCAAATCCAAGACAAGTTGCTTATATGGAAACAGAAGTAAAAGACATAACTTTTCTTGTAAAAAGGTAAAGGAAAAAATCTAAAAAGTCACAATCGCTGACAGTGACTAATAAAAAAAATAGTCACAAACAAATATCAGCCCTCAAAGTCATTCTAAACCAACAGTGACAAGTTAAAAGCAAAAGAAAGTTTGATTAGATGACATTAAAAATAATCAATGTGGCACAGATGTTTAATAGACCGTTTATATGATACACCAACTTACTTTAAAAAGAAAGTAAACTTCGACGTAGTGTAATAAATTGATTTTTACGCGTGAAATAACAATAGGAAAAGGTCGTCACGGAAGACTCTTGTTTGTAAATGTTATTTTTGTGTACTTTAATTGGTTTTTTATATATATTTTACAAAGAACAACGGGCAAACTGACCTTCCACTTGATGATAGATGGCTACCATCTTTATAAACATAAGCAATTTTGTGGACAAGCGAGAGCGATATCGAATCAGCGTGATGAAAGTATATTAATACAACTGTTATTACTAAAAACAACTATTTTTTTTATTAAATTCAACTAAATTATCGACTTCAGTTTTTATATCAAAATCAAAATATTTATTTATCAATTAGGTTTCTCCAAGAAACTCTCTCTCTATTTAAATTTACAAGGGTTTCGGAAAAAAACCAAGATGACGATCCTGAGAAGAAACCCCGAAAGAAACTCAGAATACTATTCTTTTTGTCATCTTTAAAATATAAAATTACAACAATTAGATACACTTAATACTTAAATCAAAGTACATATATAATACTAAACATAGTATGAGTTCCGAATCCAGGCTAATCCAGGCTTCATTGTCGCTTAAATAATCAGCGACCTTATAGCGCCTTTTGAGAGGAGTTTGGTTTTAATGACACCTTTAAATTTATTTATAGATAAGGCTCTGATCATATCAGGCATTAGTCTCCCGTTACTTTTTTATTTAAAAAGTAATTTTTTCGCCTTTTCTACATTCGTGTGCATCTTAGTTCAATTTGACCTAATTTCAAATGCAAGGTGACAGAACGGAGGTGGCTCATCCGCGGACAATCACCAAGGTCCTTGGCACCAAATTTATTCGTTATACATCGACTCAGTTTCATGGATCACATAACTTGGCCCTATTGTGTTACGTTCATAATGTAGACAATGATAACCTACAGCAAACATCTTCACGATACGTAAAATTAGAATTGTTTGAAGCAACTGCTTATTTTATTGTTTTCCTCTGTGTTTGTAGCTTCTTTATTTTCTATTAACTGTTTTTATCTCGCTTGTTTTTGATGTTTTTGCTAATCGAACCTACTTATGAATTTGTCAAACTAAAGTCTTTTTTTATTATCAATGTCTGATCTTGTCTTTAATTTGATTATAATAATTACATGCTTAGTTCCTGGATTCTCATCTCAGTCCATGATCGCGTCCGTCACTCCGCTGCGTTGTGTCTCATTAAATCAATTGGTTATTATAATTTGATGGCACGCTGACATCAAACATGACATTAGTGTCACGCTTTCACTGTTAGTTTTTTTGTCAAATTGTTTATTTGGCCGAATAAAAGCCGGTTTGAGAAAAATATGCGGCTTTTACTTCATCGTTATGTTTTATAATTCTCATTTCCAAAAACAAGATTTTTTACTTCTTTGTACGCGTTTTACAGGTCATTATTATACAGGTTGAATCCTTTAACCGAACCTTGAGGTTTTCTAAATACAGGAGCAATTTTTATTAGCGTATTTTATTTGACTCAAAGGAACAGCAAATTATACTCTAAGGAAACATTCGCAAAGATTTTTGAAAACACGCTTGCCACACCCGGGAATCGAACCGGATAAAATCGGAAAAATAACACCCTGTACTTTTATGACATTAATCGATTACATTATGATATTAATCATAATGTATGACATTAATGTGACATTAATCAGTCACCAAACATGATAAGTTAAATGAAAGAAAAACCGTGAAATCATAATAAATAAATTACATGAAAGATATGTAAATCGTGTGAATATTGACCCTTCGAGTTACAAGTGTTTTATCTTTCTTTCTTTCTTTGTTGTCCCATTGAATTTATTGTGTTTATATTTCTTAGTTTTCCTTTCATACAATTTATCATTCATTCCCTATTAATGACCATGAAAGTAATTTTTCGGATTATAGCCGGTTCGATTTCTCTTGCTTAAAGTAGATAGAAATATAAAGTATAAATTAATAATATCAAAAGATAAAATATGTTAATTTGTAAAAATATTAATGATCAATTTTATGCATTCAACTATATTTATGCAAGGACACAACATAAATATAAAGGACGTTTACCCGTAGGTAAATGATTATCAAATTACGAAATGCTTGTTATGCTAAGTTTACTACCAAAATAAATGTCAGACATTTATAAAACAAGTTTTCAATTTGACGTTAATAATTTAGGCATAGTCACTTATTTAATAGAAGAATTGTACCTAGGATATTACTAAATCATATTTAACACACTGTGGAATATATATTTTTGGCCGTAATATGAAGTTAATATTAAATCAAGCAGCCCTTGAATTTCGATTTAAAAAAATCTGATTGTGTTTTAAATATGTATCATGTTTAACTTAAAATGTAGTAAATACATAATGTAGCTTATAATTTAAAAACTCTATAGGGTCTACGAGAAAAATTTTGTGGCATAACGGCATTGCCTTGTGGAGCCTCGACGCGGCGCTGCTTGATTGATTCAAAATAACCCTTATTTATCTAGTATTACTTAGGATATCCTTATCCTAGTATTTACTTAGGATAAAGTTATCCTAAGTAAATGGTACGTATGCCACTCATAATTTTAACATTATTTATCCACATAATTATACATTGTGATCAGAAAACTTTATAAGATCTTATGGAGCGGAGGAAGTGATTTTCTTATAAACGTTCAGTTTCCCCATCCGCGTAAACACTTGATTACTATACTCTGTGTATGGTCTCAGTAAATCCGGTACCGGCCGATCGGCTTTTACTTTCAACGGAGTTGCGCCCGCGCCGCGACCGCTTCCGCGAATGAAAGTACTTTCGCGTCGGAACTGCCAATTTATTCTATCGATATCGACATTTTTGTAATTTAATTTTATATAATTTTATTTTATTTTCCTTTATTATTAGAAAAATTTGTCTTGATTTGCATATCGCTTGTCGGTAGAATATATGGACATATATGTATAAAAAATTACAACTTGTATACCATATTCAGCAAATAAATTCATTTGAATTTGAATTTGAATTTGAATTTGAATAAAGCTTCAATATTTTTTTCATAAATATTGTCATTTATTGTGTATTATGACATCACGGACAATAATATATTATGGTAGTTTGTCGCAGCTTGCTAACTAGCACAATCTATCGCTGATTTACAGAATCAAGTTATTCCACGGTCTACACTCTACACATTATAGAGACAAAAAAGATGGTATAACTGCATGCTAAAGTTATATAAAAATATCATTTTAATAGAGACTTTCAAATGTTGTAATTTAATTGGTGAATATATTAAGCTTTGCCTCTATATAACATTATAGATTATATATTACATAATATCTATGCCTCTGTTAAGGATTAATTCATCTACATTTTATATGCAGTATAGTTTTTCACATATATAACCTTTTTTTCTGCTGTTTGTTTTTATTTTAAATTATTTGTCTTTTTTATATAAAAATTGCTTGTCATTCAATCATTGTTCGTTCTGTTTCCGTCGTACAATTAAAAAGTGTTTTTAAATATTGCTAAAATAGTCTTTTCCCTCTTCCACAATTTTCAGTTTTACAGACTCTATATTATATGTTATTATTATGTTTTTTTTTTTATGTTATGTCGACAGACAGGCTGACGGTCCACTTGATGGTAGGTGGCTACCGTCGCCTATGACACAAGCAACACCAGGTGCTGCAAGTGCGCTGCCGACTACAGTAGGATTAAGGATAAGGGATTAGGAGGGGATAAGAAAATGGGCTCTGGCATCCCTCACTCACTCACCGAAACACAACAGCACGTATATGCTGTTATTTCACGGTGGTCTTCTGTAAGGGGGGGTGGGGGGTGGTCACTGCCGCCAGGCGGGCTGCCCAAATGACTGCGAAACGCAGTGTGCCCTACCACTACTTTTCAAATCCAGACCAGAGTCAATTTTGAAAATTACATTAAAATTTCCAAACTTGACCCCGCCGGGAATCGAACCCGGGGCCCCTGAGACGTTAGGCAAGCATCCTTGCCACTCATCCAACGATATGTTATATGTATATAACGTATAATGTCATATAATAATTAGCTTTTAAAATTTATTTATGGATATTATACGTAAAAAAAGGTAAACAAAAATAAATTTTACAAGAAATAAAATTCTAATACAGAAGGAATTTTTGTCTTACTGTGGGTGTAGACAATAATTAACAAAAAAAAGTCAGCTATATGTAAATATAACGTACAAAAATTAATGAGAAAACTTTTATATTTTACATATATTACTATGCTTAAGAGTTCGTCTATTATGTAAGTCCACTTACAATTTGATTATAGGCGTAGGTAAGTAGTTCTAAAATCAAACAACTATTATTTTATCGACATACACCCATCACTAGTACAGTTTATCAACATGTATGCAGATCAATGACACTCACTTTCTTCTTCTCGTAACATTAATATGTTCGTTACGATGTGTGAATTGTTTAAATGTTAGCGATGATTAATTTACTTTTAATTGTTCACTAATCCTAATAATATTGTAAATGCGAAAGTTTGTATGTTTGTTACTCAATCACGCAGAAATGGCTGAAGGATTTTGATGAAATTATCACACATAGTTTATTACCTGTATTAACATATAGGATACTTTTTATCCTGGAAATCGCGGGAACTAAGCTATGTTAGTTATTTAAACATAAAAATAGATCAAATGCAAGCTGAAAATCCATTTTATGGTTGATAGCTTTAAGGGTTGAAGGTGTAACTTTGTAAGATTAAGGATAACCAGAGGATATTGAAAGAGGCCCTGACATCTCTTACTTACTCACTAAAACATAACAATTTTCTGTAAAGGGGCGCCAGATGAGACAGTCCAATTTATAATTACTGCGACATACAGTGTGCCCTGCAACTACTAACAAATATTATGAATATTTTTTTTATGTTAAGACAGGCTGACGGTCCACTTGATGGTAAGTGGCTACCGTCGCCTATAACACAAGCAACGCCACAGCTGCTGCAAGTGCGTTGTTTACTGCAGGATTAGGAGGGGATAGGTAAATGGGCTCTGGCACCCCTTACTCACTCACCGAAACACAATAGCACACATGTTGTTATTTCAAGGTGGTCTTCTGTAAGTGGGTGGTTACTGCCGCCAGACGGGCTGCCCTACCGCTACTTCCCAGATCCAGACCAGAGCCAAATTTGAAAAGATCATTTTTCAAAGTTGACCTTGCCGGGAATCTGTTTACTTCGTCTTTTTGTCCCTTAACTTATTAATATTAAGTCAACAATTGAGTTATTCCTGGTTATCTTTTTCTTTGAATGAAAAAAAGAAAAGAAAAAGCAAACAAACATTTTGTCTGCAAATTCACCACTGTAAAGTACAAACATAGTGGCAATTTTAATCAGTAAATTACATAGCGATTAAAAACAAATGAAGCGTATCTAACACCAATGAGGTAAAGCAAACAATGGCTGATTCTAGCAAATTTCATGGAGTATCCATCCGTGGTTCCGTCCGGCACACCTTGAACTTGGAATATGGCGAACTTTCCCGAACGGACCATTGTCTCCTTGCTCGGAAAAATTAGGTGTCTGGTACTGGATCGGTACCCATTGTTCAAATTTCACTGAACCACAAAACCCGTTATGTAACGGGTGTAAAAATGACAAATTATTTTTTTAATGAAATTTACCATCTTATTGCCTTATTTAAGTATCATCAATTTGGTGTATATTGCCAATAGGAATAGCAATCAATGATTAACCCCATATTATGTGACAAATTAAAACACGTAGGTATCTAACATGTTAATTTTTACATTTTTATGTAAAAAAATTCGGAAAAAATTAATTTAGTTTGGTTGTATTAGCTGAGTTTTATATTGGTTATTACATATAAAAAATATAAATAAATGCATTTAATCCGAAGTAAATGTAATCCTGAGATGCACGATGCACAATCTGCGTTGTGCAACCGCACGAAACATCTAAAATGTTTGCAAGACTTAATTCAATATTTAGATCATATAATCTGAACATTTTATTAAGCTTCAATGCTCTGTGCATGAAATCCTTTACTTTTTTTAAAGTATACACTTAAATATCCTAATAATATTATAAATGCCAAAGTTATAATGTTTGGATGTTGGTTCCTGTAACGCAAAAACGGGGCTGAATGCAAAAACTGGCTGAATTTGGATGAATTTGTCAGACACATACTATGTTAAAAAAGTTCTGTCTGTGCGTTTGTGTGCGCTAATCTCTGAAACGGCTTGACCGATTTGAATGCGGTTTTCACTTGTGTATTATAGCAAGCTTTGTGTAACATTTAGCTTTTATTTAATTCCAATCGGTTTACAAACAAAAAAGTTACGCGCTATACCGAATACCACGCGTACAAATTTGCGGGCTCAGCTAGTGTACTGTAATTTTATTTTAAATACAAAAGATATATTTGTAAAAGGGAGAGCCTTACTTGATCATGAAAATCAGTGATAAAGATTTTATATCTACACTATACATTTTCAAACAGAATAAAACAAATAACAGATAGTGGTGATAATAACTATACTTAATTCAATCATTCTCCAAGGTAATTCGGAATTAAATCAAATCAATTCTATTCTATTTATTCTAGCCACATTTGAACTATAATTTACAACCCATCAACAAAACAATTTCATCTAACGAATCGTGACCGAGCTTGTAAATAAGAAAATAATACATAATTGAATTATATACTGAAACAATATCAAATTAAGTTACAACAAGTGTGTTGTCGTTTCATTATTGCGTGACATGTCCTTGACTTTAGTCACGCACATCAAAGAATTGCCATTCTAAATACCTAATCTCTAAATAGTATTAAAACAAAATCCCACTTTTCGTTGTCTGTCCGTTTGTCTACTTCGTCAGTCTAAACTTATTTTTAAGGGATTTTTGCTATTATTATTTAGAACATTTCTTCCGGGAGGTTTCTATATATATTATTGTTATGACTAACTATGGGACATCCTGGAAAAAGCGTGCGCGCCAGCCAAAAGTCTCCAACGTTCCACCTTATAGATGGTAGCAACGCCCCTCCCCGACTAGTGTCAAAGGAAATTGGTCCTTATGTTTACAACATAGAGTTTACATTTCAACAGAAAAAGCATTCCCGAACTTTCAGTGGTTTGTTTACAATCTTGTTTACATTTTCTGGTAAATTCGAAATACACCGAGGCGTTTGGAGCCAAGTATAAATAAGAGTGCGGCCGGTCAAGAGTGGTGCGACAACCAGCGATACGAAAGCGATTCTTTGAAGCTTTTGCGAAGTTACCTGCGACAGTGATCTAAGGGAATCATTAACGACTTTTGAAAAGTTTGAAAGTGTCATCGGACAAGTTTGGTGATTTTTGGCAGTCATCTTGGTTTGTGAAAATAACTCGTTCCTTTCGCCCTTACACGGGGTAAAAATATATCACGTAACAATATAAAATTCGAATACCTCCATTTAATAACTTGTAAGATTAAATTTTTCGATTATTATGATTATTTTTTGCAGGCTTCTGATCAATAGGATTCTACTTAATTATTTAGATAAATATTTACTTATTTATCCTGTTTAAAATAGCACGTAGGTATTAATTTCAGTAATGCTACTTCTTAAAACTGTATATACGCAGTTGTATAAAAAACTTACATACCTACTTACAAATAGAAAAGAGTCAAATTCAAATAAATAATATAGAAATTTAAAAAAAAAACATATAACATTGAAAGAATCTATGTTATAGGTAATTCAGTAATAATGCAATAATTATCACATATTATAACCTATGCGTTATTCTGATATAAAGATATATGTATTACTATAAAGTTATTAAACTTTCCCATTTACATTTACTTAAGTTAAAAGTTCTGATAAAAACTTGGCTACGGAAAATATGAAAATTGGCGTTGATACAATGAAAATTGGTTGAGAAAAACTGTAATTAAACCAATAACATAATGTAGACAACATTCGGCGTCAAGAAATGACACAGTAGCAAACATGCTCGAACGCCTGTACCTCAAGGCCGCTCTCCGCCATTCACCAAGCCTGCTCACGCTTGGTTCGTCGACCGACTGATTAATATGTAACTAATTTGTACGACAATATTCAATGGCTATCTACCTAGTTAGACTGTCGGTACATTTTGATTGAATCTGCCCTCTCTCCAAGGTTTCTCCAAGAAACTCTTATGATCGTCATTTAAATTTACCAGGGTATCGGAAAAAAGCCAAGATGACGATCATGAGAAGAAACCCCGAAAGAAACCCAGGATACCTACTATTCTTTTTGTCATCTTTAAAATATAAAATTACAACAATTAGATACACTTAAGTAATACTTAAATCAAAGTACATATACAATACCAAATATATATAGTATGAGCTCCGAATCCAGGCTTTATTTCGCTTAAATAATCAGTGACCTTATAGTAGCCTTTCGAGAGGAGTTTGATTTTAATGACATCTTTAAGTTTATTGAAATTTATTTCCTTTGGAACCCTTTCTTAAAAGTACAAAAATCACAGCGACAATGACCATAATTGTGAAACTTTTGTTGTCTTTCAAATTAGTAAATTACTTAATATTATAGTATTTATATTGAGTACTAATGTATTAATATTTTAGTTTGACGTGTCGAGTGATTAAGGTTGCCTTTGCGCTGTGACTCAGGTGTCCCTGGTTTGATTCCCGGTATACTCCCTACAGAAGACCACCGTGAAATAACAGCACGTGTGCTGTTGTGTTTCGGTGAGTGAATAAGGGATGCCAGAGCCCATTTCCCTATCCCCTCCTAATCCCTTATCCTTAATCCTACAGTAGTCGGCAGCGCACTTGCAGCAGCTTTGACGTTGCTTGTGTTAGAGGCGACGGTAGCCACCTACCATCAAGTGGACCGTCAGTCTGTC
The DNA here is from genome assembly GCA_910589475.2 of Bembecia ichneumoniformis. Classification (NCBI taxonomy): domain Eukaryota; kingdom Metazoa; phylum Arthropoda; class Insecta; order Lepidoptera; family Sesiidae; genus Bembecia; species Bembecia ichneumoniformis. Next base: position 4,465,840 of record OU342520.1, read on the forward strand.
TGCCGATCTTAACATTAAAAAAAAGAAAATGACCGAATTCGGAAATTAACTTTTCAAGTTCGCTCAATTTTAATAATGCTCATAAAGCGTTTTGCGGTCATAAATTAGGCAGCCCGCCTGGCAACCGTAATAACACCCCCTCACAGAAAAACCACAGTGAATTAACAGCATGTGTGCTGTCGTGTTTTAGTGTATAAGAAGTGCCAGAGCACATTTTCCTATCCCCTCCTAATCCCTTATTCTTTAGTCTATTAAGGTCGACAGCACATTTGCTTTACTTGTGATAACAGGCGACGGTGTCAAATGGACCGTCAGTGTACCTGCCAACCTTCAATTTAAAAAAAAATGACAATATCTTTACTTATCACAATTACAGAATATAAACTATAATTCAACTTCGGTAAATATAACTCTCGTACACAATGAAACTTGACCCAGATTTGCCTATTAAATACATGCCATGTCTCTCGAAAGGTCAAATAAAATATACACTTGGACACAACGCGTCACTGTAGGCACGTATTTATTTATTGATATTATACGATTTCAGTTCAATTATTTGAGCAAACACAGATAAATTATTGTATGATGTTATGAAGCAATTAACAAACAACCAAAGATTTTTAACTGTATAGATCGGGTAAGACGAAAGAATCCGTATAGTGACATTTAGAACCACGTGGTACAAAATCGCTCAGTCCATCACCAACTTTACAAGGCTATTTAGCTACGCCATGGCCATCCTGATTACGGCGATCAGGATCAATATTTTTGTTGGAAAATTTTCCCAATGTCCTCTCTATATTTTCTAATATATAAAATTCTCGTGTCACAGTGTTTGTAACAAAACTCCTTCGAAACGGCTTGACCAGTTTTTATAATTTTGTTTTGTATATTTAGTAGGTATGAGAATAGGTCGTAAAGTATTTTTCACCCTCATATCCCCACCCCCCCATTTTTAATCGCTATTTTAGTATTTTTGTATGAAGAATATTCAAATAATTTAACCGTCGTCGTTCATTGACGTGAAGTGTCGCATCACTTTGACAACCGGACAGGTGGCGTCACAATCGGGTTACAGAATTATTTTCGGGTTCGGGCAGGACAACGTCTGCTGGGTCAGCTAGTATTCTATATATTTAATCATTTTGCATACTACAAATTTTAAGTTAAAAAATCACTAAGTTTTTTACGTAATATTTGTTTTACCATTACTTTGAATTTAAATAATTGTAAGACTTTTTATACTTAAATGGTTTGAAATTCTGTTTCAAAATTTTATAAAAAAAACTTTATTAGCCTTATTCAGTGTGAAGCCAAATGATTATTAAAAAGAAATAATTAGGTAATAATAAATAACAAGAATGAAGAAATTAAAAGTATTAGGAAAACTTATAAAGAAATTTATTGTAATTTTAAATTTTGCTACATTTTAATTACAATAATACCGACTATGCTTAAAAATATTTTTAAATAAACCTTAGTTCAAAAATAATAAAAGTGTAAATAACTTACAAATATACTTAATTATATAATAACATTCAAAACAAGCTGCATTTTATGCAGTTATTTTAATAAGATTAATTAAAATTAGTCTTAATAAAATAACTGCATAGTACGCTTGCTTGTAATTTAGTCATTAAGATACCCACAGTTAAACGTGCGTTACCTTCAAACAATTCTGTATTGAATATGCGAAAAGAAAACCTCATTGTATCGACTTTCGTTGAGAAATCAATCATTAAAACCACTACCACAATACCAACAACGACCATTGAATGCATATTTCTAAACGGTACCTACATATAGGTTCGAATAGAAATTTACAATCAGTAGGCCTTGCCAGAGCTGCAGGTGTTACACGGAATGATAATGAGAGAGGTTGTACGCGTTCTCAGACGGTTTTAAGAAAACAATATTCCAATAATGTAGAAACGCTAATAGAATACTAATCATAAACAAATTCCTATGTCGTCATTTTTCTATTGGTCATGTGTGAATTTTTTCTAGTCTTGTTTGGGTTTTTCGCTGTATTCTAAGTTATCTTTTTCATTATGTCACTAAAGTTTTACTTGCAAGCATTATACTTAAGGGTTTCACTTAAAGTTTAACTTAAATTTTCTTTTTAATCTCACTTTGTATCACGCCAATTTTCTTACAATCGAAAGGAACTACTTATTGTGGTAAGAAAACTAGTTATAATATTCGCAATTTTCGCTAATTGATCTACTTCTCACATTGGGCGTCTATTTATTTCTAGCTTACAATTCATCTCTGATTTAATTGTTCTACATGTATTGGTCATAAATCAATTAAGAAATTGTAATTTAAAAATTAACAAAAAAAATCAGATGAAAGAAAATAAATGTTCAAGTTATTATTCAGATAATTTTCAAGTTATTTGTAGAATGTATAGCTAATAAGCAAAGATAGCGCAGTGGGTCGAATTTTCAACCTAGGATTCCCGGTTGGGTCTTAAAATCATGATATTTTGACAATATGAGTGTTTTTCCTTTTGGTAAATAAAATCGTGACGAAACCTACGTGTCCTAGAGGATTAACAATGCCTAATCATCTTAAATTGAGGAAAGTCATATATAGAAATATTTAGTTAAAATATATATGTTATAGAAATTATAATATTTTAAATGTTTTGTATAAATATTTATGTACATACTAAACAACAATTTATATGGAAGAGTAGTTTTACATAAAAATTCTTGTGGTCGTGACAATAATGAAATGTTTACATGCGTCTTTGTGTTTTCAAATAAATTATGTGAAATCCCAACACAAATTGACACATAGTTATCATAAAAAAACTTTTATCGCCTTCAATTCTTTTAAAACAATAGATTCTCGATTCGAAAGAATATTTTTGCAGTTTATTTCATTCTAAATTTGTTTGGCCGTCACCCAAGCTATGCAGAAATTATCACTACCAAGATTTTATACGCTGTGATTTGAATGTGGGATACGGTCTCTTTGCCTTTTTTTTAAATATAAAATACATTTATTTTTGTTACAGAATTGGCCTTTGTGGTTTCGACAACCCACACAGAGATCAGAAGACCGAAGAACTGAAAAAGCACATAGGACAAGTAAGACTTTTAAATGAATTATAAATTATATTTACATAAAAAAAAATTAAAAATTTCTACACTTTTAGTTTCAAACTGAACATTTAAAACATTTAAAAACATTGCAATATATGTTCTTGATCAAATAGAAAAAGTTATTGTAAATTAAAAAGTCTACACTCAGTTGTATAAAGGAAATTATGATAACTAATTTGGGAGGAAACCCTTGGCAAGCTGTGCATTATTACATCTATATCTATAAAATAAAGTCTCTGTCCGCCTCGGTCTGTTTCTTCTAAATGCCGCAAAAGGTTGATACGATTTTCACTAATGGAAATAGGATAAACGAAGGAGGTTTGTGTATTCTTGGGGCCTCTATTTCTTGATAGAGCAACATTTTTTCATAATATAGCAGAACTCTTCTAAGAACACAGTATTATGGCAAACAAAAATCTAAGTTAAAGTAGTATAGAAACGATGATTTAACACAGATTACGTGTCCAAGGCGGAAGATGACCTGATCGATGGCCAGTAATTAGTTATTTAAACGCCTACAGATATTAACTTAAAAAAAATTAAAAACATTAACTATTAAACACGCAATACCTTTTTTGATATCTTTGTTTTCCATTTAGCTATGACATTAAATGTTCACATGATAATAATAGGTTCCATTGTCTGTTTGGAAGATGTATGTGACTTCATCGCCCTTTTATTTTTAATGTATTTGCAGATGAATTTTTTTTTATCATAATAAAAAATTTGGCCAAAGTAAAACTTTAGACTGTGGGTTACCTATTTTTTATTTTTTCGTTTTCTACTGTATTGGTAAATAAGATCATTGATAAAGTAATTTAAATTCCAATTTTATAATTTAATATTAAAAATTGTACCTGACGTTTAATTTAATTTATTTTATCGTCTTATACGTAGCTAAATAAGTTCCTCAAAAGTTGACTGGAAGAAATCTTCTTCCGAGTATAGTCTGGTCCTGTTGTATTCTGGTACCTGGAAGCCTATAAAATGCTTGTATACCATCTACAATTTTATTGTTAACTGTGATCGAGAAATTATGCACCTTGTTCTTAAAAGTGGAACTAATAATAATAATGATATTATGTCAAGGTAAGCAAACAGGTTGATGGTAGGGTGGTTACCGTCGCCTATAACACAAGCAACAAGCACAAGTGCTGCAATTACGCTGCCTACCACAGTAGGATTAAGGATAAGGGATTGGAAGAGTTAGGGAAATTTACTCTGGCATCCCTTACTCACTCACCGAAACACAGCAAGCACACGTGCTGTTATTTCACAGCAGTATTTTTTTTAAATGCTGCTAATATGCAAGAACTATGCAAGAGATAAAATATTGAATTTTACCACAGTGTCTTAAAAACATAAAGAAAGAAACCATTAACAATAGATGTTTATATAAACGAGCAAGTCAACTAGGAAGTCGGGAAATACACGCATGTCTTAAATAAAACACGGATCAAGTGTAACAAGTTCGTAGGAAACAAACTGTTCAAACAATAGGATCGATATTCATTCAAATGAGATGAGATAACGAGCTGTCTTACACAAGGTCGACAATTTGAGAAAAATCAACTGACTTTGATTGACTGGATTCAAAGGATGAATTGTTATGCCGTTTATTTTGATGTACATAAGAACATAAGATGTAGGATGGGTACATAAGAAATCTCTAGTATGCAATGTATAACTTGTAGTTTTTGTTCAATTATATACATTCTGTTTTTTTTTATATACATTCTTTTCGAAGCATAGTTTCCAACTATGAAACCAACTTCTTAATCGTCACAACGGTTAGTTAATCGCTTACTAAGCTATGCTATTACTAAAATAATATTAGCAAAGATTGTATTGTCTATATTGTAAACATGCTGTCTGTAAGCGAAGGAAAAGTAAGGATTTTTAATTTCTTCTCTACATTTTGTTTTAGACTTTAGAAAAAATACATTATAAATATCCAACATAAACTTTATATATAAACATAGTCTCCAAAATATATAACAAATAAATAAATGGTTTAAAAAATAAACAAGCCATACTATTATTTTTTTTTGTTTAAGAACTTAATGTAATAATCAACAACTTTTATTGCCCGTATCTAATGTATCCATCTGATCTTGAATCAAGTTGTATCTTTGTTGAACTTTTTAAGGTCGTTTTTAATTCTCGACCTTATTCTGTTTTAAATTACATCTTACGGTGAACGTGATATCAAATGCGCTTCTTTAATAAATTTATACACCAAGGCCGATGTAAACAGGTGATTTAGTTTATGAATTAATTATGCACGGGCTAGTAAGCAGTCGGTATTTAGTTATACGTTTCGTCAACCGCTTGTACCTCGCGCTGTTAGTTGCTTGCTACATTTCCTGCTACATTGGCAACGCCCTAAATTGTACCAAAACGATGCTTTATCTCGAAATGTGGAATATTTCTAAAAAAAAAACTCTAGAAGTGGCAGTGCACCTGCTTTCTGAAGTCTTGGCACGTTACTTAAGGCTGCACAGTGCGAGTGCTTATGTTCCTAGGCGACTATCACCCTGTTACATTTTAGAAATAAACCAATCTAGGAATATAAGTTACGCCGGGTTATAAAAACTACACTTATTTGCCCACCTTATGCGACTTAAAAAATCGTGACTCATAAAATAACCAAGTTAAGATAAAAGCTCACATGCGTACAAATCAATTTTCAAGAAAACAGATAAGGAAGCGTCCAATTCATAATAAATTCCGACAGATATTATCAGATCGAAATATGTTACATTGTTCGTGTATGTAACGTTTTGCTTTCTGTTTCATATTAAATGACAAGGTTATCTTGCACTGACAAAGGTTAACTGTCAATTGCTATAAACACTTTATTTATTGTCTATTCTAAGCCCTATTTATGACATCATTATCAAGTTTATTTAATTAGATTTTTGTTGAATTTCTCCCGAGTCATAAGAAATTAGGATAGCAACTAGCTGAGCCCGCAGCTTTGTACGCGTGATATTCGCGTAACTTTTTTGTTTGTACAAACACTAAAGGTTACGGAAAGCTTGCTACAATACATCAGTGAAAACCACATTCAAATCGGTTAAGCTGCTTCTGAGATTAGCGTGCGCAAATGCACAGACAAAAATTTTAAAAACTTTATTTTTGACATAAATGCAACGTGTACAAATTGTTTTTTTTTTTAATATTTCATGTACAGACATGGCCCGTTTACAATTTTATTAATATGTATCCTAGATATAGAAGATAAATGTACATTTTCGAAGTATAAATGCTATCAATTTTAAATGCGATCGCTTTAATTATTTCTGATAATTAAATTGAATGAGATGCATTGGATGAAATCATGAACGGTTTTTTTTTTATATTTAGGTCATCAGTGGCTCTAGCATGAGTTTACGATACTACACTCGCTAGCGAGAGCGTAAAACATTTATATGGAAAATTGATAATTTGACATTGACAGTTCACGATTTTCCATACAAAAGTTTTACGTTCTCGCTAGCGAGTGTAGAATTGGTGTAGTATCGTAAACTCATACTAGAGCCTCAGATAGGCTATAATGGCTAGGCGTTTAATTGTTGATGGCTACTGTCGCCTGTTAACACAAGAATTGTCATGTGTTGCAAGTGTGCTCCCGACTTTAGATGCATAAGGGACAAAAGCTCTGGAATCCTTTACTCACTTACAGAAACACAACAGCACGCATGCTGTTATTTCATGATTCTGTAAAGAGGCGGTATTTATGATTATACCCTGCCACTATTATACAAATTTTTATACTCGATTTTTCATTTTGAAACACTCCCGGAATACACGATCACAGCTGAACCTAATCTGTATGCTGGCAACAAAAGACTTTGACATGAACGAACCTAATGTTCTAATAGAGGTCACTGATGTCATAGGTCAAAATTATTATTGTAACCTATCCTATTGTTGAACACTTCTGTCATACCGTAAATCATAATATACGAAGATAAATGGTGTTAAAATAATAAAAACTGTACCGTGCTTTATCGACCTTGGTCGTGTTTGTTGATGCTTAGATTAGGACCTCAGACTGTGACGTCATCACAGTTGTAACGGTTTTTATGGTGTAGACAATACTGCGTGACGTTTTTTTTGCAAAGGTGACTGGCCAGTACGTAATTAATTCTCGTAATATACTTAAAACCTCCAATTTTGTGGTTGTAAAGAGTTAGGTCTATTGTTTCGTTACAAAATCACCATCAATAAAAAATCCGTGTCCAATATCAAACCCATTCTAGTATAAGTAGGTACTCCTGGCTGCACACGGATGTAATGTTTTTTTGCAAATTACATACCTTCTCCGTTTATTGCTCTTTTCATTGGTGAAAACCGTATCAAAATCCGTTTAGAGCAAAAAGATTAAATGTATAGAATATATTAGAGTAAAATTCCAGGCTTCGCAGACGTAACTTATTTTCTAAAAGACAAAATGTGAAGAATCGAGTAGGTACCTAGCGTTCCTATGTACTTTGAAAATATTCTGTTATATTATAAAGGGTAAGAAATCTCAAATCCGTTTCTAATTTTGGTTACTTTTAAAATGATAGGTACAAACTTTACCCTCGCGCTCATATTCACGGCAATTTTTTTTAATTTGTTTTTAATTGACACCCAGATTTGTCTGGCACCACTCGATTCCTTACATTTTGTCTTTTAGAATATAAGTTACGTCTGGCGGGCCTGAGATCTTAGGTCAGTTGTGGCCAGGGTGGTTTATAAGCAAATTAGAAACAAACAGGAGCGGACAGCTACGTAGATTTCGACCTGTATCTTTTATCTTTTTAATATATCTTTTGTTTCAAAGGTACAATATTACGAATATTTGGGTAACGAGTAAGTTTACAAGTCCTGCAATTGCAAGCGGACAAAGGGGCGCGTTGGTCTAGTCTAGAATCTACATAAAAAATAATAATAATAAAGAATTTGAGTTTCAATAAACTAGGTAAATATTTTTAAAGTGGAATATTTTGAAACAGAAAGAAAAATTCTTTCACTATTTAAAAGATTCATTATTCCAGATGGAATAATTCGAAACCGAAGAACCTAAAAATAAAACGTATCCTTCTTTTTCAGGGTGTAAAAATAAAAATGGATGATGCCGGTAATATACTCATCAGACGCTACTCCAAGAGTAGTGTGTTTGTGAAGAGTACAGCAGCAACCAGCAACGAAGAGACGGCAATAGGGCAAGACATCATTAAACTTCCCAGCTACTCGTTGGAGCAAGAGAAAATATTTAAGGTAACAATTAAAATACAATTAATGTATTTTAATATTAGAATATTAGAATTACTCTGAACATGGACATTGTTCAATTATAGAAAACTAGCCTTTGCCCGTGACAGTATTTTTTAATGGTACGCTATGTCCTTTTCTGTACTCTTGATAGCGTGTACGCATAATTTCACGATAATCGGTTCAGTATTTAAAGCGTAAAGGCGTAACAATCGAACAAAGGAACTCACTTTCGCATTTATAAAATTAAGATTAAAATAAAAATCAAAAATTGATAGTTTTATTTATAAAATTATAAAATATTAACTTATTTGAAAATAATACATTAATGACAATGAAAAACACAGTCCTAAACATATAATCATTATTGATTGTGTCTCAAATATATACTTAATTATTAATTCGTTTTGTCCACGTTCAGAAATGACAGACATTAATATTATGAAACATTAGCTACACCTTCTTCAAATGCATTAAATGAGTGTTTACTAGTAATCATTTCCGCTGAGATAGAAGCGTTTATGAAGTGAGATGTCGAAACACGGACTATTAATTTCATGGTTGCCCACATAATGGGTTTTGCTTACGAGAGATGGTAATTTCGAATGAGGCAATGTTTGTCAATTGGAGGATTTTGTTTCAACTCGAAATAAACCCTACAAGGAATGTTAAGTGGCCACTGCTATTGCTAATTTTATTACTGCTGATTAACCTAAAACAATTACCCGAAATAAGTTACCAAGTTGATATCATACCAACAAGAATGCATACAAACAATTATGTTGAAGTTCTCGGTAAAGCAGAATTAAAAAATTAAGTTATCACATTAAATCTCAGGATTCATTGCTTCCATAAAAAAAAGTGTCGGCTTCAACTGAACAAAAATTAGTGTCGTTTCCACTGACGTATATATTACTAGCGTAAGGACCGGGCCAAAACGGCGCGGCGAAATGGCACCAGCCCGTTGGCCCTAAAATCTCAGTTTAGGGCCAGCTAACGGCAGTGGTAGTCCTTCGTCCGCGCAAATTTGTGGTTGAGAGAAGTTTTGCACTAAATTGATATAAAAATGCCTAGTTGCGTAGTAAAAGGCTGCAAAAACTATCATACGAAGGTTAAAAAGGAATAGGGAATATCGTATCATCTGTAAGTAACCTTGTTACATGTTAAATAATTAATTTTAACACATTTCATTCTAAATTCAAATCTCATAATGGCGGCCATGTGCCGCACGCGAATTAAAATAAACGTAACCTTGTATTGACGTCATTCTTTTATTTGTTTTTTTTTTAGTAATTTGGTGTAGTGTAAATCTATAAGAAGTAAGTATGTGTAAAATATTCCGTTGGGCGTATCCTTACTTTTAAAATCATTGCTCGTTTCAAAGACATTACAACTTACTAAAATTAAGATAATAAAATCTATGTTGCTTCATCTGCTAGCAACGTGTATGTTGCATAACATCTTAAAAACAATAGTCATTAAAGAAAAAAAAATTAATAACCAAAACATCACTTTGCCGTGGCGTTGTGGGATTGTAAGGTGGTCATTTTGAGTGCATCACGAGTTCATGACTGCACAAAGTACAATTGATTCGAAAACATTTCACATATTGACCGTGACATTGCCACATAATTTCGTTTTAGACGATGTTCTTACGAAATTGAACGCATTGCCGCTGTTTAGAGGTAATCATATGGTCCAAACCCTTTCTCACGGTTGGGTTATACTGAGAGCAACATTAGCACAATTCTAATATAAGTTCGTACTACGTGCAGAGGCATTTTACATTGCCTTACAATTTGAGTAATTGAGCATCCCTTTGTTTATTCTATCTGGTGTACAATGGCTAATGCTCTGAGTTTTTTCACTCAATATATATCCTGAATTATCACTAAAGGTGTACCGTTATTTTCATTACTCGGTTAAGTGACGTTGAATAGAAAATGGTAGCCACCAAGGTCCGGACGGGTAAGCGACTACCATCCGGAACTTCAATGGTCGTCAAGCGCGCACCTAAATCCCTTTTAGGCCAAAGTAGTCAAATACTATGAGGTAAACTCTCAGCCTACCTACATCCTATTGCTGTTTTTTTACTATTCTGTTTAAATAGTGGCAGGGCACATTGCGTTTCGCAGTCATTTGGGCAACCCGTCTGGCGGCAGCAACCACCCCCTTACAAAAACCACCGTGAAATAACAGGACGTGTGCTATTTTGTTTCGGCGAGTGAGTAAGGGATGCCAGAGTCTATTTTCCTATCCAATCCCTTATCCTTAATGCTACTGTGTGACATTGCTTGTGTTATATCTACCATCAAGTGGACCGTCAGCCTGTCTGCCGATTTTAACATAAAATAAAAAATATTGCTGTCAAAAATTCTATTAAAAATAACTACAGCGATACAAAATTTTTAATCTCTTTGATGGTTTCCGCTCTTGTGGATTCCACGTTCCATAAATTATTATTTATAATATTATTATACTTATGTCAACCACTATAGCAACTACTATAGGCACGATCATTTCGCTTACACCCAGCAACAGAAAAGAATAAAATGAATAACAGCGTTACTTTGAACTTTGAACTTGATAATTTCAACTTGAAGAATTATTTGCAAATAAATTAGGATTTTGAAGTCCATGGTGGAGTCTAAGGTAGATTATCTCAAACAACGTTTCTTATTTCATGTTGAAGGGGAGTTTTATTTTAAATCAAAGATGAACATAGATGCCCATAAAGATCCAAAAGATTCTAATGAATGGAACTAATTTGATCGGAATCGAGATGTGTTTTATCAAACAATAGTAGATTTACTTCCTAGTGAACCAGCCGAAGATTCATTAGTAATTCATACACCATTACCTGCAGAGTTTTACGTAAGACGGTCTGCCGCGAACAATGATGAAGATAGCACCATTAAGTAACGAAAAGAATGGTCATTGCCTCACTTATTTGTTCGCGTCTTATTCTATTTCCTTGGGAGCAACGAAAGCGTATTCGCAGAAAGCCAAGAGGTCCATTGTCTTTTTCAAATATAAGAAGCTGAAACAATGTGAAGACACAGCCTCAATTAAAGCTATTGTAAAAGCAATTCGAGTTCTATTAAACTTTATATCGATTTGAAACGGTTTGAGCATTGTTGCCTTAGTTATAAGTGGATTTATTTTAATGGCGAGTTTCTTAATTTTTTTGCGACATATTTTTAGTTATTTTAGTATAGTTGTTGCTATTTGTAATGTTTGCCTTTATAATTTTATGAGTTGATAGAAAAAAAATTTTTTATTCTTTTACAAAATAAGACATTCATTGATTATTTTTGTCCCAAGCATGTCATTTTATTAGACCTGTGTGAGTCATTAGTCAGATCAGATTAAATCAGTTTCAGTTTGATCTGCAATAATTGTCCAGGCAATTGGGTGAGTTATTAATTTATTATACGTAATAAATAGCCTGTCTTTGAATTGTGAAATAGGTATTTTCAAATAAGTGCAGTCGTACCCTTAACAAACATTTAAACTCCTCTATAATATGGTTTTTAATTTGTGAGTTAGTAGAAAAATGTTATTTTTCATTTTCATTTTATTTTGTTGCTAAACATTTACAGCTAAAACAACAAATATCTCAGTACTTTTGTCACAAATATTATCATATTTTCATGCGTTTCTTGTGATTCTTCAAAGTAAATCGATTAATTGTATCAATGATAGCCTAATTATTATAAATAAGCTGTCATTTGGGAATAACGATAGCTCTACTGCTTACATGGCAGATACAGGGATTCTACCTAATTTAAGAAGCATATTCCACTTTTTCTAATGGCGAAGGGAAAATACATCTCTGAGAACACTAGCAATCCTCAAAATACTGTACATGCTGATATTTCACGGTGGTCTTATATAAAGGTTGCCTCCTCCACTGCCCCCAGACGAGCTCCCCAAATGACTGCGAAAGCCACGAAACGCCCTGCAGATCCAGATGAAAAACTTATCTCTATATATAAAAATGAATCCCCATTTCCCTTGGTCACGGCATCACGCGTGAACGGTTAGACCTATTTTAATTAGGTTTTCACTAATGGAAAGAGGGATAAACGGGGAATGTTCATATATATAAAAATTGCACCCCAGGCGAAGCCGGGGGCGGGTCGCCAGTCTATAATTAATTATAATTAATGAGCAAATACAATGTTTAAAGAATCCGTTTCATATAAAAGAAATATTTTGTCTTAAAAATATGGATTTTTTAACAATACGTACCCACGTTGTGTCGTAATTTTTTTGTTCCCGAGACGTTTTTCTGTGCGATTAGTTTTTTTCACACACAATATTCCCTTGTGACCAAATTAAATTGAAACAATGTTATCAACACTCAACTGAACGATACCTTCTCAAATTGTTTCCAACAATTATTTTGAGATGTTCAATACCTACGTATACATATAATACTGGAAAATAATTATATACTTAGTAGCAGTTCAGTACTAACTAGATCACTCAATTATTCGCAACCAAGCAAATGTTGCAACTTATAATGTCACAGAATCTAAAACTTTCAAATTTGGCTCTGGTCTGGATCTGGAAAGTAGTGGAAGGGCACACTGCGTTTCGCAGTCATTTGGGCAGCCTGTCTGGCGTCACTAACCACCCCCTTATAAAAGACCACCGTGAAATAACAGCACGTGTGCTGTTGTGTTGCGGTGAGTGAATAAGGGATGCCAAAGTTCATTTCTCTAACCCTTCAACAATCCCTTATCCTTAATCCTACAGTAGTCGGCAGTTGCTTGTGTTATAGGCGACGGCAGCCACCTACCACCAATCTTAACATAAAAAAATTCTTTCTTTTTTAAATTTTCTTTTAAATAATTGGGCTTGTTTGTTTGAGTTATTAAAAAAAAACTATCCTAACTTATATTTTTTAATGATTCTTAAATATATTCCTGGTATATTCCTGTTTCTTTCAAATATGGTGGTATGGATTATTTTTTGTCGGACTACAAATAATATCTTCTAAAATTTGTCCTTTTTTATTCCTTCTTGAATTAGCTTTTAAACAGCCGACACTTAGGCTGAGTTGCACCATAGCACTGGTTATAGTAAAGGTTGACGTCAAATTTGTCATATGGAATAACTTTTAAAATTATGGATAGTCACATAAGGTTGTTTTGTTCTATATACAATGGTTTAGGTAGCTGTCCTTACTGACCCGTCTCAAATTACCACCCTGTCAGGCCTCCGTCACTCGCCTATACCTACCGCGATAAGCACCTACAGCGCGCGGTACCTTGAAGGTACAAATCAGTCGAGGCCGCCCCGCGCTTGTTTGTACACACGTACGTCGATCATTTATTGCTCCAACAGCACTGTACTATAAACGCTACTGTTCTTTATAATGAGGAATCGTAATAATTGCTGCGTGGACGGCTGTCGCAATAAACAGAAGGATTTAAAGTTTTCTTTTTTTACTTTACCGAAAGATCCTGAAAGGTAAGAAATATTTATTTCTTTTTTATTTTACCCGTAATTTTTTTATGAGTATTTTTGATACTATAGGTAGGAAGGCGTGTACTTACAATACTCTTTAGCTGTTATTCTTACTTTCCAGACTGCTAAGAATAGATTACTTTCGCTCCTGAAAAACATTAATTTTACTACACCATGTCCATGTTTTCCGTCACTATATCTTTTAAAATTGTTTGTTCGATTTAGAATTTTCGCAACACTAAAGTTTAATAATAGGTACTTTAGAGATGGTGAGAAATACATTCAACACTACATTAAAGTTAAACAATTGTAAATGCAATAAATACTTATTAAAATTATGTTGTTATTTATTTTACTTTGCTTGTACAACCCTGACGCTTGAGCTGTGGTGTAGGTAAATTCTGAACACAAAGAAATTGCGCTCTTGTGAGCGTAGTAGTAAAGTGCGATTTCGAATGCACCAGGTGCGTTGGAAATTTTGTAGGCTATTAAAATGGCGGCTTTCTTCGAGATCAAAGGAGTGCAACTTCTGTACGTCCAGTACTAGTATATATTCTGTGACCCTGTATAAGTGTATAGGTACTTTACGCATTACAACATTTACAGCCCGTGAGTAAAATAATTACACTTCATTTACAGCAATTACAGCAAAAAAAAAATTGTTTAGAGGTAACCTATTTAACGCATCTGACAGCCTTTTATTTGACATTAACTTTGACTTTAACTGACCATGTTTGAGCGGTTACGGTTACCGTCAACATTTTAACTTTTTTAAATGGTGCAACTCAATTTTTACCTAACCGGTACTTTAACTGCCGGTACGGTCTTTGTCAAAGTTAAAGTAAGATGGTGCAAACCAGCCTTAAACAGCGGTCTTTAAAGTCTCGTCTGATTGTAAATCGTATTTATAAACCGGAGAAATTACGGGTAAAGTAAAAAAAAACTACTTAGTTGTCAGTTACACAAGAGGTCATCATGGCGAGCGTTTTGTAACTGATTAAAAAATTTTAAAAAATTCGTCAGCATATTGGTTCTATATGCGGTTGGCTGTAACGTGGGCGGCAAAGCCTTGGAGATAACATCTACTCTTGTTACGATGTCCGATGTCTACCGAACCGACGGACAGTTTGATCACGGACACAGTATAAGCAAGAAACAGTATATAATATAATTATTTATCATCCGCGAAGACCTGTCCACTTGTAGAGACTAATTTGAATCCTGAATCTTCAGAATTTCGAGCAACGTTTGCATATTAGTAAATAAAAATAATCTCACAAAATGTCACATATATTCGATAATTGATATAGTTTTTTATCGCGACTTTTTATCCGAGACTTTTAGCAGCCCGAGCCGTAAGTCCTACTAATATCAAATACGAAAGTTTGTGAGGATGGATGTTTGTAACTCTTTCACGCAAAAACTGCTTAACCCATTTTGATCAAATTTGGCGCACAGACGGTTTATTACTTGAATTATTATAAGTATACATTTTATGCTGTAAAAATGTTAGGTTCCCGAAGGATCGACTAAAATATAAAAAACTGTCGCCGTGGTGGCGCCACCTTTGTCACGGCGATAAATATGTCAGATATTTTCTCAGGTATTCTATTTTTCATGATTCAGCAGCTACTAAATAATAAGATTCAGCAACATTTCCTCGCTACAATTAAATAGAATTTTATTTATATATAAGGTAAAACAATAAGAAATCAAGTTAATATTAATGAAAAAAAAAAAATTAATCTATGCATATAATAAAATCGTAAACGTGCCGTGTCTGTATATTAAATATTAAAAAAAAAGCAATTTTTACACGTTGCACTTATGTTTCAGAGGTAAAAAAAATAGGTTTTAGAATTTTAGTCTGTTTGTCTGTGCATTTGTGTACGTTAATCTCAGAAACAGCTTAACAAGTAAAAAACTTAGTATTATAACAAGCTTCCCGTAACATTTAGCTTTTATTTCATTCTAATTGGTTTACAAACAAAAAAGTTACGCGTATATACCGAATACCACGCGTACGAAGTTGCGGGCTCAGAGCTAGTAGAAAATATAATCCTTATGCCTTCAAAATACTATTGCCACTACTGCGTATTGAATGAAACAAAAAAAGTTCAAGAATTAATAGTAATATAATGTTCATTACTGGATTGTTTCTGTACGAGGTCTGTCGAGCAGTTTCGGACGGAGCCCACAAAAAAGCGGCCACGGTGACGTCTCGAATCGAAAGTGCATCAGTTATTATGTAACAACTTTATAAGCCTCATTCAATTTCGTCGGTGCATCTGACTAGGCGTTTTTCATAGTGATGTACCGACGTTCAAACTATATCGAAGTACTTTGACATTTAATTGAATCATTTAAAATTAGCTAGACATGAAAACTGAGTAGGTAAATTAAAATTAGTACCCACGCCGTTTCAAAAAATCCTATTTTTGGACTAATTGTTAATCTCTTGTTAATCGACTTAAAATGTAAACATTATTTTTGTATGTAAAGGTTGACATACATTGTGAGGGTCCTCTAGTAGCATTCTACCATAACCTATGACACAACCAACAGCAAGGGGAATGCAAAACAAGGAAATGGGCTTTTTTGTTTTGAAGAGCCCGTTGTATGAGAGGTTAAGATGATTGTCTTAACGCTCCGTTAAGGCTCGGGGTTCCCCGGTTCGATTCTTGTCAGGGTCTAGGAAATGAACTTTTCAAAGTTGGCTCTGGAAAATAGTGGCAGGGCACACTGCGTTACGCAGTGGCGGCAGTAACCACCCTCTTACTGTGAAATAAGGTCATCGTGAAATAACAGCATGTGTGCTGTTGTGTTTTAATTCAGAGCCCATTTACAAATCCTTTATTAAATTATTAAAATCCCTTATCCATGATCCTACTATGGTCGGGAGCGAACTTGCAGCGTGGCGTTGCTTGTGTTATAGGCGACGGTAACCATGGTAACTGCCATCAAATGGATCGTCCTTTACTTACACATAGAAAAATTACACGTGTTTTTATATCACCGTGAACCTCTGTCAAAGGGTGGCATTGCCATCAAATGGGCATTTTTGTGGTTGGTCCTCGATCAAAGACTTTTTGTTTCAGTTCAATCAAATTACTTATTGTATACCTACTACCAACAAAGGGGACTACGCGGTCGGACTAAGTGTTCTGAACTATAAAATCCCTTTTTTATCTAATTAATCTAACCTTTGTTCGACCATCGTTGACTCATGTTGATGAGCTTATAGAATTCGTTGCGTATAGCGTTTACAGGTCTTTGAAAAATTTGAGAGTTAGCATAAAAACTGTGTTGTACGTTAAAACTTCTATAATTTATAATTGCTCTGGACGCAAGAGATACAATAAAAAAGCGTTTAAATTAATAAAGCTTTTTTTAAAACTATTATATTGAAATTGTAAATGCACATATAACATGAACTTCTGTGAAGAATTTTATGTACCTACGACGAGTAAATTCTAAAAAAATAAGTTACGTATCAAGTCTGATTTCGAAAAATTAATACGTCGACGCGTCTTAATTTTTCGGAGTGGGTTTATGGAATTTATGGAAGCAATGAATCTTGAGATTTGGCGTGGTTTTTTAATTAGGGTTCCGTACGTCCGAATAAAAAAACAGAACCCTTATAGGATCACTTGTGTGTCCGTCCGTCACAGTCAATTATCTCCGAACCTACTAGACCGATTAAGTTGAAATTTGGTACACATATCAATTTCTGTGACCCAAACGCAGAGGTGTGACGTAATAGATGAAATCTGTATCTATATGGGAGGTCATTTTTGGGGGGAAGGTGGAAAATAAAAAAAAATTTGAAAACTGCATCGTGTGACATATCTTGTTGTGAAGATCTTAAATGTATTTTTTTTTGTAATTTTAAAATAAATAGTTTCCAAGTTATTCAAGAAAACAGACGAAAATTGACCATTCCCCTAATCACTCAATATTGTGAGTAGATTTAAAAAAACATGATAGGTAACATCGTACGGAACCCTCTTCACGCGAGTTCAACCCGCACTTGCCCCGTTTTTTTATTTCGGTCTGCCGACGCGAACGTGGTGATTAAAGACTGATGGTCTTTGTACATTAAGTAAATTATTATATTTTACAAATTTGTCTCCAAGACCATCAAAAACATGTCGAAACGTATGGATGTTATTTCATTCTTGACCGTGGTATTGCATGTACACGTCATGACGTCGCCAGTTTAACTCTTGTTTGATCGAATGATTGTCTTTCCATTATAGTCTGTTGACCTGTTATGTAATATTAAATCGATAATATCTACAAATTCGATTGACTCGTCTCGAGGTTAGATTGGTATCTTCTTCGATTGTTATGATCGATGTTTGTTTAATTAGCATAAAAAAAATACATCTATAGATGGGTATTTGCCAAATTGATACCATTGAAAGGGTTACCAAACAACCGTTAGTTGCTAATTGCCAATTTAGTGGCGAGAAACAAAATGTTGCAACAATCTAAAAATAATCTTTTATGTACATTTTTATACTGGCAAGAATTTGAAAAGAGTCAATAGATTTATCATGAAAATTTCCATACACGTTGTCAGGGGTACAAAAGGGGTAGTAAACTTTATTTAGCAAAATAGTACTTTTTCCGAGGGGTGCAAACAAAGTCGCAGGCAAAAGCTAGTTTGAGATAGAAATCTTAATATTGACTAGTATTTATTGTGTCCCACAGTTATTTGACATGAAGAAATTTCAATCCAATGTGAATCGCGAGCTGCGACGCGCCTACCCAGACAGGCGAAGACTGGAGACGCAGTGCCTGAGCGCTATAGCCTTCGTCAAGTCAGACGCAGAGCTATTAGAGTGCCCTATCTGGGTTCTAATCATCAACGTAGTGGCTATGGACATGCTCAAATCTAAATTACCCCCAGGTAAGCTTTTTCCTTTTAAATACATTAAGACATGTCTTGGCGGTATCTAGCCCCAAAAACTGTATATAGAAAGCATTCTGACCAAAACAAACTAACATATTCATCAAATTTTGTCTTGACCATCGATCGAATCCACGACCTCTGACGTAACGGGCAAAGTTACAATTGGTCGTGATTTCCAGAAAGATTTCGTAAAAATGTTATACAGAACAAATTTTTATATTATTTTGTAACTGATAGGGATACGGTCCAATAAATGGGTTATCGCGTACAGAGCTCTAATGAGCATCGATAAAAACTGTAGGAATAAAATAGGATAAAAGGTCAAGATGTTCACTTTACTACGAACTTCTATCACCAGAAACAGTTAAGTAAGGACTGATGAACGCAATACGCGAAGCCTCTAGAACCTTACAAAATATTTAACAACAAAATTTATAATAAAACAAGGCGGGGGCGGAAGCTTGTATTGAAAATAAGATCGCTTGGATTGTTTATAAGTCTATTGCGGACATATACATAATACATATAAGTTTATCTCACGGTTTTAAAATATTTCTACATTATTTTTAATACTATCGACCTGTCTCCGGCTTTGCAAGGATAAAAGTTATTTTTGTACAAATGATATACACATACTTTATCGCTCTTTCCACAAAACTGTAGTAAAATTATATATATATATATATATATATATATATATATATATATATATATATATATATATATATATATATATATATATATATATATCAAACAATCGGCTTTTCAAAACAAATCAACTGGTTTTGTTGTACTTTGTACATTAAAGTATGATCTAAGTCTTCTATATGATCGTAGAACAAGATAAATTACAGAGGACATAAAAATATGACGATGGATTTTCTAATACTGAAAATTATTTGCGAATTCAATAAGTATGTGAGCCTTAAATGTGGTGCTTGAATGTTAATAATATAATTTAAGTTACAAGCTAAAGGTAGGTACTAATACTATATCCGGTTGACACGTGGCTAACCTTGAGAAATGGATACAGTTGTTGCTTTCTATACCTAAGGAGTCTATTTAACAAAGGCTGTATTGTCAATCGTTGTTATGAATAACTCTCTTATCATATAAATTATGTTTCTTTAAATTTAAATTACATTATTGGCCTTTTGATATTGTTATTTAAACCATTAAGATATATAATAACGACTTTGTTTATTTGTCTAATAATCTAGTGTGAATTCTGGTTTTCAATAATTAAAATTTTAATTTTATACACATAAAATCGTCATGCCACCAACTTAAGGGACAGAGCATTGTCAATTTTAATAAGCAAAATAAAAAATATTTATTTTTTAATATCTTTTAATTTAATTAATAACATCTTTTAATTTAGTATTTATCTATCCTAATATATCCCATATCTAAACATATTCTTACATAGTATAAATTGATGTCGCTGCCCGCGTCTGTCTGTTTCTTCGCTTGCTTATCAAAAAACACCCAACGGGTTTTTATACGGTTTTCTCTTACTGAAAGAGTGATGAACATTATTGATGCATTTTGTCCTGCAAGTTGATGCACTTAAATTGGTCACTTTTATTGATGCATTTTTTGCATTTTTTCTTCTTTGTTTATTGCTCGTTAGAAACCGTATCACAATCCTTTGGGTAGTTTAAAAGAAGTTCGAAGAGAAACGGACCTTTTTTATATAGGTATTTATAATGAGTGGTTAGAGTGCTTGCCTTAACGCTCTCTTCTACGGTTTCCGGGTTCGATTCCCGGCAGGGTCAACTTTGAAAAATCAACTTTTCAAATTTGGCTCTGGTCTGGATCTGGAAAGTAGTAGCAGGGCACACTGCGTTTCGCAGTTGTTTGGGCAGCCCGTCTGGAGGCGGTAACCACCCCCTTACAGAAATAACAATAACATAACAGCACGTGTGCTGTTGTGTTTCGATTAGTGAGTAAGGGATGCCAGAGCCCATTTCCCTATCCCCTCCTAATCCCTTATCCTTAATCCTACTGTAGTCGGCAGCGCACTTGCAGCAGCTTTGGCGTTGCTTGTGTTATAGGCGACGGTAGCCACCTACCATCAAGTGGACCGTCAGCCTGTCTGCCGATCTTAACATAAAAAAAAGATATATACTCTTAAGGCAATTGGACCTAAGCGAGGTAATCACGCAAAGATCGTTTAAGTATTTGTTTTGACATTGCCTTCTAATTGCTAAATTTGTATTAACGTATCATCTAAGAAAAAAACCTTGAAATCGTCTGCAAGTTCAATGTTAACTTGTTAAGCAAGCCACGAACTTTAAAATTATTATATTTGTTACCTGCGTGTGTAGGCAACACATGAAATCATAGGTTTTTGTTCCCTTTTTTTTTCATTTAAGCTTAAAGCATCATGTCTTTGCTAAATTCCAAACAGTTTTTAATAGTTAAATGGTTCCCAAAGTAGTTCTTCATGTATAACATGTTTTTTCAGCCTCTTTATTTTATAAAAGCTTCAATTTAATCTAGGTTTGTTTATAATATCGATTGGTAAATTAAATAATGAACCAATTTTATTCTAATAACCTTGAGGAAGTGTATATGATGTGATGTTATAGTTATTACATCATGTCTGTTGTGTTTCTGTAAGTGGATACAGGATTCCAGAGCCATGCTTTCCCATTCCCTTTTCCTTAATTGTACGAAGATCGACAGTGTACTTGCAGTCAATGCAATTGATATTGGCCACCTACCATCAAGTGGACCGCCAGCCTGTACCTAATTTTAAAAAATGATACATTTAATCTTTATTCTACGAAGAATTCTGCATAAACATTTGGGAGGTTTCTATAAATTCTATAGATTTCTACTCAATTGGTCCTCTTCAGGTTTGTCGAGAATATTGATTAATAAATTATAAAATATTATAAAATGAAATCCGCCTTTGTCTATTTCTATACAATCTTTTGTTTTACAAACAAAAGATTTTGATGCGGTTTTCACTAATGAAAAGAGCGATAAACGAGGAAGGTTTGTGTATATAAGTTACAGAAAAAAATTACAACCGTACGAAGCCGGAGGTGAGTTGCTATTTCAGACCTTTGAGCATCTGAATCTTATAATAATTATTGATCGATTTAATATTTATTTACGAAGAATTCTGTACCATAAATCATACATATGTCTTCGTCGTAACAAATTACACGATCATTACTAGGTATCGGACAAAAACTGCAATCAGGAAGTGATTTTGTCCAACCGACAATTGGTTATTGGTTAGTCTATCATACGATTTACTAAATTTAAATTGGGCAAAAGTTTTTAGGCGCCGACGCAACATACTCGTATACGATCAACTTCCGCATATTTATCTAAATCAAACATATCTAATTATACCATTACATTTAAAGCTCCTGTATTTGTGACCACCTCGATTCGTATACGAAAATTGTAGCTAAGATGTTTTAAGACATTACAAGATATACTTAAAGATTTTGACTGGAATTAGTTACTCTAATGAGAGAGGTATCTTAAAAGTCTCTGAATATCTCCTATCCACTTTCACAATTAATTTAATTTAATCTTGGAAACCATTCATAAAATTTACACTTCAGAGTCTGCTACGAGCAGGATGTCTGTTTCAAACTTACAAATTTATTCCAAATCAATTCATAAATATTTTCTGAATTGTACAGGATAAAAATTATTTATTTATTTATTTATTTATTATACATGAAATAATTAGAAAAATATTTACAATGTCCCATAAAACTGGAAAGCAGTTTGTCTATGGGATCAAACTAATGTTATCAAAAATAAAACTGAATTTAAAATAAATGTAACCTAAATTAAAAACCTAAACCTAAATCTAAATTTCATTAATAAAATTAACTTAAAGAAAACAGATAATATTTCATTAATTTATTTTTAAATACAGTTTTATTTTTCTCGTGGACAATGTCTTCAGGCAAACTATTTGTACAGCTTTGCAGAATTGTATAGGCTAACAATTTTTAATTTACAGTTTTAATACGCTTAATTAATAAAGAAGTCCTGATTTCTTTATCACCGATGAATAGAAGGAAACAAGAAACAGATATTATGATTATAATAAGAAGCGATATCTTGCTAAGAAGTTAAAGTGTCTCTCCATTGCTGGATGTTGGCCGTCAGCTCTAAAAACTTGTGCCTATCCTGGGTCGGACGTAACAGTTATTCCACACTGGAGATCCCGGTCCATTCCCTGATGTAACGGAGCCGGGATTTCTTCCGCCTTCCAGGGCGCCGTTTGTTTTCCTTCTAACAGAATTGAAATCTTGCTGCCTGCTGCTAATAGAATTGTAGGTTCGGGAATAGATTCAAACACAAATATTAAAATAAATTTAAATTAATCTACTTATATCAAGAAAGAAATAACTGGTTAATGAAAGACACTTCATAACTAAATTAACATTAAAAGATTTAAAAAAGGTATGTCTATACAATTAGGTATCAATGTATTCATCCCACAAACAAATATTACAAGGACTCAGTCACGCGTCATCAACATCAAACAGTGATTACCATACATACATACACTGATGCATACGTAGACGATGAGTACGAACAATGATACAGTTACCTTGCCTGAACGCTGAGGACAACAGTACCCGCGCAAACGCAGAACAATGAATCGACCTTAACAGTTATCATTAACAAATTGTTAAGTATCATATAAAATGAAAAATTTATGAATGTAATGTTCTCACGTGAAACTATGGCAACGTTTCTTTTAATTGAAGATTTAGACGACCTTGACATTATTTAAATCCAGCTTTAAAAATTTCATCATCATCATCATCATCATCAGCTCATTGCTGGATGTAGGCCTCTCCCATGGCTCGCCACCACGTACGGTCTTCTGTGATTCGTATCCTGCCGCTTCCTGCAAAGCCTTTCAGGTTTTCTGTCCACCTGGTCGCAGGGCGTCCCACGCCGGGGTTTCTTAAATATACTTGCCTTAAATTTCACCAAAACAATGAGAAATAACGCCACAATCCATATAAAGTCTAGCAAACAAGCTGCACACAACCACAGATTAATTTTTTTTTTAATTCTGTAATTTTTTTAAGCCTTTGTTGCCGGTGCCAATATCCATAACAATTTTAAATTTACATATTAACACATCGGATTTCCCAGATTAGTGTAAAGCTAGTCCTGTGACACATAGGCTTTATTCAGCTGCTTCCACTTATTGTATCTTTCAAATATAATTGATTTTACATTAAATAAATAAGATTTAGTTTTCTGTGATATTATTTCCTTCTAGTCGATTTTGTTAAATTTATTTAACTTGCCAAAGATTCAACATTTTGTTAAATGTTAAAGCTCGTATTTATCAGAATCCATGTCAAATAAGATTAGGTCCATATTTCTTCGGGTGCTTCACATTCTCCACCAAGACCATTAAGCCAACTCCTCCGGTGTCCGTTACAAATGAGCTGCAATGTAAATTTGTATAAAATTATATAATTTTATAACAAATTACAAATCTGATTCAGTTCCCATAGCACGTAACCGCATCAACTATGCAGTGCCTCACTTCTCAGTAGCCTGCTATATTGTTGTGCAACAATGCAATCTTACTTCGATCTGATGTTGTATTGCACCTCATTTCACTTAAACTGCACAGAAAATTTCTAACCCTATCCATATTGCCAACTTAACGACTATCAACATCAAACATTGGTATTGTGCAAATTATAGCCATTTCTATGAAAAGCCATTTCCATTTAAAGAAACCACATTACGAGATTCCCGTGATTTTCCAGCCCGGATAAGATTTGTTCCTAGATTCCCTAGTGGTTTCGCGGTCTAGCCACTGTTTATCGGTTGGGGAACTCAAATAAATCTATCGGACATTGTAGCTTATTTTCTGTGTAGAAATCGTGACATTAGCGTGGGGAATGGACACTCTTGTAGATATTAACAAAGAGTTTACAGGTGTCCACGAACTTTTGTGCCCTTTTACGATCTTCGCTTGAGATTGTCTAACTAATGTTATTAAATTATATTAAAACCTTTTATTTTATTTTAACTACTTGTATTATAAACTAGCTGTTGCAGGCGATTTCGTCCGTATCTCTTTATAAAATATTGTACGTGGAAAACGACAATTTTGTATGGAGGAGGGGATAAAGGGGGAGATGGGGAGATTTTTGAGTTTATTCATTACAAACATGCAAAAATATATACATACAAATATTTTCTCTTTATAATATTAGCAGGTATGGATAATTTGAATTTAAGGCTGTTCATCAGCAATATGGTATCAACATCCAAACGTTTCTATTTCAACGTGAAGGTCGAAGCATTCGTGATTGAAACTGGATCATTGAATGGCACAATTTTATATTTATGCCCATTACTGGGTTCTCATTGAGTTTTTAAAAGTGAAGAAATTGGAACATTTAAAAGCCGACTAGCACGAATCGTGACTGTTATTATGCAAAATAGTTCTAGTTAACGTCTATAAGACGCAAGTTGTGATTGATCGAAATACGAAAGAGAGCTTGTTTTTCAAATAATTACTGTCAAAAATAACTATGCAAAATTGGTCGTGGTTACTAAATGACTGTAGCTATTTTATATGGAATCTCACCCGGTGCAATTGGGGAACTAAATACATTAAAGCCTCCATCACTCTGGAATAATGTACTTTTCAAACTCCTGTTAGACTGTTGTAGTCGTTAACACGAAGGTTGATCATGTTCGTTCTCCCGCACTGTCACTCCTGCCATGCTTCTCCACTTTTGAAGGTTGATAGCGTCCCTAGCACACTATAGCACAGTGGAACGAGTTGGGGATTTTATCAAGTCTTAAGCGATCTACCTCCGCCTGACCCTTTCAATTAGAGAAAGTGTTTTCAAATTGTTGCAGTAGTTTCGGAAATCACCCTCAACATATCCTTGCAAGGTCGACAGCGCACCTGCTTCTCTCCAGGTGTTACTTGTGTCCTTGGGAATCGGGAACCACCTGCTATCAAATGCACCGTCAGCCCCATTATCTATGCTTCTATACTAATAATATTATAAAGAGAAAATATCTGTACGTATGTATTGTATATATTTTTGTATGTTTGTAATGAATAAACTCAAAAACTAGTGGACCGGTTTTAAAAATTACTTCACCTATAGAAAGCTTCATTATCAGCGAGTAACATAGTATATTAAAAAGATACGCGGACGAAGTCGCGCGCAACTGCTAGTAACATATTAAAAAATATATATAAACAAACTTACAACTATGTATTCATACAACTAGTAAGAATACAACTAGCTGCGCCTCGTGGCTTACTCCGCGTTGAAATTTGAGACAGCTTGTGAACGGTCTTGACGATTAGTCCACAGTAAAATGAAAAAGTACCTGTTTTTGGCTACCAGCTTTTCACCGATATTTGATTTATACGACTGATAAATCTAATAGACATTTATCGACTAAATAGCCGTGCTTTGTATGCGTATCGTATACCTATTGCACAAATCTAGATTCTAATACCGTTCAGACTGGTATTTCCATGCGCATAACTTCTTTTTTCCAGACACGCATAACATTAACTCTACAATGCTATTGTTTAACTTATATGAAAAGAATCCTAGGTTTAGGTACGAGATTGTTTATGCATTAAAAATGCAAAAATTTACGTAATCCCTTGAATCGTAATTTTTATTTCATCATAACGCTAACGTTTGAATACTCAAAGACTTTTTAAAAGTATGATTGTCTAAATTTTGAGGCCACCGTAATAGTATGTCTACATATCTATAGATACATATTATAAAACAAAGTCCCTGTCCGCCTGTCTGTTTTTCGGCAAACTTGTTCTAAACCATCAAACGATTTTTTATACGGTTGTCACAAACGAGAAGAGGGATAAATGAGGAACGTTTGTGTATACAATTTTCATAAAAAAATAGCATTCGTGCGAAGCTAGGGGCAGCATTGAATATAATGTACCTAAAAATATTTTAAACCTGTGAGATAAATTTTTAATGTATATTATGTATATATGTATATGTATATGTATATGTATATGTATATGTATATGTATATGTATATGTATATGTATATGTATATGTATATGTATATGTATATGTATATGTATATGTATATGTATATGTATATGTATATGTATATGTATATGTATATGTATATGTATATGTATATGTATATGTATATGTATATGTATATGTATATGTATATGTATATGTATTCGTATTTATGAATATGGCCGCAATGGACTTGTAAACGATACAAACGATTTTATTTTCAAACAAGCTTTACAACAAAGGAATCCCTTTAAGATTACTGCAAACTAATAATTCTACTTAGTCATAATCGGCCCAGAACCGTTATTAATTGATAAAAATCTCTTGAGCCAACTTACAATTAAATATATAATAAAATAATTATGCCGACAAAAAAGCTGGTCGATCGATGGACATCCTTTACACCTTCGTGTAGAAAAAAGCTTCGATATTTTTATTAAAAAAAAAAAGAAAAAACATATTAATTCTCAATCCTCCTGATCTCAATCGTTTGTCATTTGTTAAAAGGGTCCAGCTTATCCGGTAGGCGGTCGGATTTTAATGGCACGTCCAGCAAGAATTTTATGCATTCATTCGAAAACCATAATAAAATTAATTTATGATTATCAATCAAGAATAAATCAGTTCTCTGTAAATATTTACTAAAATCTAACCACCATTATTGTTGGTTAGTTGAATAGTATAGGTACTGTTCGTTTATTAAAATTGCTTCTTCAAGGTGTCAAGTATGGACTCGGACAATGACCTAGTGTTAGGTGTAATGAAACCCTCAACCTTTAGCAGTGAAGCTAATAACTGCTGGAGAATCGTGAAGAGGAGTGATTGCCATCCGTTCTAAACGTCACGACGAACATTTATGTAGCTGTATCATTGCGCAAGAGTCGCTAAATGTTTCCAATTCTTATTTGTTAAGACTTAATGTTTATTAGTGAAATCATTTTCAACTAGAAACGAAAACTTTTTTAGAAAGTTTACATTTATGGTACTAAAGTATCAGCCCATTCCAATCTGCTAAAAATACGTAGGTTACAATTTGTAACTACACCTGTGATAATTTACAGCATAAAGTTACGTTCATATTATGTGTATAATATGATGTACATAGTATAGTATAGTGTATATATATATATATATATATATATAAAATTTATATGATGCAAAGTACATAAATGGGAAACCCCGACCCGCGGGCCGGATGTTTTCGGCCCGCAAGACAATCAAAAAGTTTAATTAATTGTCCATCAAGAATGAATTATCGCTTTTTATTTACTATTACTTATTATCAACATACGGGCCGGAACTTGATTAATGTCCTGAACTTAGGTCCACAACTAAGCGAAGTTTGTCCATGATCCAAAGTTATCATCATACTTATGTTTTTAATTTAAACAAACTCGTTGCCTAGTGTGAAATCCGAGCCTAAGTTAAATTTGTAAAATGAAATAAGGATGTATACATTTTATAAAATTGTTTATAATCTTTCACATAGTAATTCTTCAAAATTATTTATTGTAAAAATATCTTTCGCAGTTCAAAGACCAATGGATATAAAGAACAGGCCTCGCATTCCGATCCCCGACGAAGATCCTTACAGTATCGCTAGCTCCAACCAAAATGGTTCAGGTTCAAGCGGCAGCTCCGGCGGATACGGTCATGGAAACGGACACGGAATGGTTGCAGCAACCAGAGAACAGCTCATGATGCAAATGCAAGGACAGAGAAGAGGAGATAAGCCTCCAAAATTGCCACCCAGAGAGAATGGATACGGACCTGCTGACATTCCTAAGGTTAGTTGTCAATAACAATTAATCATTAATAGTAATCGGCGATGTTTTGCTATGAGAAAGCAGCAGGATAAAATGAAATTTATTTTAATTTATCCTCAGATAAGTCACAATATCACATTTTAGGTAATAGGATAACAATTACAAAATATCTTTCACAATATTTATACATAATGAACTATCCTATGCAAAAATGACTATAGAAAAGAATTTTACGACTATTTCTTTTCAATGAGCGGTTATAAAACGTTCAATAAGTCCAAGTGTGATATTGTCAAGCAACATTCTACACAAGCTTGTTATAAATATCGAAACCGTTTTCACAACAGGTGATGAAATGCATTTTGCTCAGGTATGCGAATGCGAAACACAATGAAAGTATTGTAATGATTATAAAACACAATAAGCTCACACAAGTGCAAGCAACCCTCGCCGAGATCCTCTTCGCTGTTAGAATTGAAAACTACTTTCTAACCGATACCATTGAAACAATATGTTCTAATAACATATTCCTGTGAATTTTCCTCGTTCACAAAACTTGCTGGTTGTTATCGGAGATGTAAATATTGTTGAGGAGATGTATTATTTATTTGAAATTTAACATAATTTCGGAATTAATTTCTAGTACTGTTGAACCATAAAATGAATAAAAATGTAAAATTTTACTAGCACCGTGTGGACACTAAAGCAAAAACGATGAATTTAATCGTTTCGTTTTTGCGGTCGCGTACCAATCACACGCAGTACGTGTTAAGCATAAAATTGAATATTTCTAGGATAAATATGTGGACAAAATTTTTTTAATTATGTTTTATTTCGTTATTTAATCAATAAATATTATTTTTATATTCTTCAAATAATTATTACAATGCTTAAATATGGACTGACCATAAATTTAATCTATATACTTTTTATTAGGTAAAAGTAGACCAACAGCCTGAATATCCACTTGATGGTAGCTACAGTCGCCTGTAACACAAGCAACAATAGAGCGACGTTTGTGCGCTGCCTAAATGATTAAAGATTTCTGTAAATTAACTTACTCACGGACCAACACACAGCATATTATTATTTAATGTTAGGCTTCTATAAGTTAGTGCTTACTGACTTGCTTATGACTCTGCTATACTGATGGACTGTTAATGACTGCGTAACGCGCATAATGTTTCGGTGCGTGAGTGGGATGTAAAAGTTCCTTGTCCCTGTCCTCACTTTGTCCCCAACCCTTTAATCCTTTATCATATCAGGGAGCGTACCTAACTAGGGTCTGCGCCTCCTTATTGTTGCTTGTATATAAATACAAGTTGGACTGTAATTTTTAAATTTCTATAGTTACATATTGATATTGATCAAAAACTTGCTTGTTTATCAGCATAACCAGTCCTGTCCATAAGAGCGTATATACAAATACATATAACTCAAATTAGATTAATAAAACTGCGCGACCGCAAAAGCTAACCTTACAATTACCAGTAGCGCATGACCCACAATTCAATTCGCCACAACTTATTCCTCAAAAGCGAACCGACGATTGCCCTTCATAAGGAATTACTTTAATGAGCTCTGAATTACTAAAACCACTTACCTATGTGTGATTGAATAAAACAACTTTAATTTATGTTGCTGCAATTTTATCTTGATATAAAAATAGAATTTCCAAATATATCAATGCCAAATATAACAAGAGATCAGATACTTATTAGAACATCCTTCTTTGCAAGTGTCGTCAGACAGGCTTGATACTCCATTTGATGGTAGGTAGCTACCGTCGCCTATAACACAAGTAACGCCAAAGGTGCTGCAAGTATAGGGAAATGAGCTCTGGCATCCCTTACTCACTCACCGAAACACAACAGCACAAGTGCTGTTATACCACGGTGGTGTTCTGTAAATGGTTACTGACGTCAGATGTGCCGCCCAAATGATTGCGATACGCAGTGTGCCCTGCCACTCATATAACATGTGTACATATACATATATTTACAGAGATATATAGGTATATTACACACTAGCTGAGTCCGCAATTTCGTACGCATGGTATAGCGCGTAACTTTTTTCTTTGTTTTTGATTGGAATGAAACAAACATTAATTGTTACGGGAAGCTTGCTACTATACACCAGTGAAAACCGAATTCAAATCGGTTAAGTCTTTCTGAGATTAGCGTGCACAAACGTACAGACAAACAGAATTCTAAAAACGTTTTTTTTTTACCTCGGTAACGTAAGTGCAATTGTTTTTTTGAAAAAATTTTTAATGTACAGTCATGGCTCGTTTACGATTTTATTATATGTATAGAAGATAGATTTATATTTTATGAATGCTATTGCTACGCTATCAATTTTAAATCCGATCGCTTTAATTATTAAATTGATAATTGAATGAAAGATGCATTGGATGAAATCATGAACGGTTTTTTTTAATATTTAGGTCCTCAGACAGGCTAACGGCCTCAGATAGACATACTAGCTGAGCCCGCAACTTCACACGCGTGGTATAGCGCGTCATTGTTTTGTTTGTTTTTGATTGGAATGAAACAACGGGAAGCTTGCTACAATACACCAGTGAAAACCGCATTCAAATCGGTTAAGCCGTTTCTGAGATTACATCGTGTACAAATCTTTTTTTTTTTAATATTTAATGTATAGACACGGCTCGTGTACGATTTTATTATATGTATAGATTTATAATATACTAGCTTTTGTCCGCTACTTCGTCCGAGTGTCTTCATAAACTATAGCATGAGTGTTATTCTGTTGTATAAACTATATTAGTGTAAAGTTTCATGAAAATTCATTCAGTCGTTCTTGCGTGAAAAAGTAACAAAAATCTATACTTTCCATTCTCACAAACTTTGCATTTATAGCATTATTAGGATCTGCATAAGTATGCCATTTAATCTTTCTAAGCGGTCACCGAAAATGAACCAAATAAAACGCGAATGTGATAAAAACGAATGAGAATTTTAATTTAAAACAAAAAGCAAATTCTAAATTTAAATGAACCTTTAAATACGAAACTGATAAAGGCTCCATATACGTAAATTAAAAAGTGCCATCGAACCATAAAAGAAAAAAAAACAAACCAATGTGATTAATGAATACGAAACTTGGGGCCAATTCTTGTGTAAATTTTTATCATTCGGACTTACTGAGACGTTTGTGACCTTTTTGATTTTTTTTAAATGAAAGAGTTTAGTTACTTTTTCACTTTTTAAAACTAAATTTGTCAAAATTATTGACAAAATTATTTTACTGCGAACAATAACGGTAACTAATGGTCGCGTACAGACAAGAAACTACGAATTTACTTTAGGTTTATACCTTTTTACCTTAGGTTTTTTTACCTTAGGAATTTGCCTTAGTCTAACATTTGTAAAATATCTGATTGCATAAAATATACGAGAAAAAGGATACATTCGCTAGACTTCTGTTTTAGTTTATACTAGCCAAGCGCCCCGACTTTGATGCAATTTTAATAATAAAGAAAATGAGAAGTGCGTTTGGCAAGATAATTTAAAGTACATTTATTTTGAAATTATTGTTTATTTTCCTACAAATTATATTATATTTATCGTATAACATTTCTATGGAAAATACGTCGATAGTTCAGAAAAAGTAAACGAAGACTGAGAGAGAGGCGACTCTATTTCAAAAAATGGGCATCCCTTTATCCACTCACCGAAACACAACAGCACACGTGCTTTCACGGTGGTCTTCTGTAAGGATGTGGTCACTGCCGCCAGAAGGGCTACCTAAATGATTGCAAAACGCAGTGTGCCCTGCCACTACTTTCTAAATCCAGACCGGAGCCTTTGAAAAGTTAATTTTTCAAATTTGACCTTGCCGGGAATCGAATCCGGGATCCCTAGAACAGAGCGTTAAGGCAAGCATCCTAACCACTCATCCAATGGTAAAAATTAAGTGTTTACTAACAGTCAAATCGTTTAAATAAATTTGTCTTAAAAAAGAGATTATCAAATTAATGATAATTAATTAAATAATAATAATTAAAATCATGATTACGACACTTTCAATACCTTGTATAAAAAGGCTTTGTAGAGAATTATAGAATGACGTGCATGTCGTGGCATCTCATCGAATACTGTCAGATCGGAAGCCTTTGTAAACATTTTTTGCCTTTACAAATCGTTATACTTTCTCCATTGCTTTCGAGGGTTGCCTTGTCACGAATTTTGTACCGAAGGACCGTTTATTATCTTTTTTAATTACATATGATCAAATACCTCTCTGTTTAGAAATATATTTTGAATTTAATAGCATGTAGGTTGAATTACATAATGTACAAGTACAAAAGTTTTAATATTGAATATTTAAAATCACACTTAACTTTCGAGATATTAGCTCTAGAACTTAGAGGTGTACAATGGTGAGTGCTCTGATGAATTGTCCCAATTAATCCCTCCGTATCCCGTTCGTCCGCATTACTTGAATAAGATGCCGCTACACACAGTGCGGATGAGTAGAAACTTTATCCCACGGACGCGCGAACTTTGGAACAATCTCCTTTCTGAGGTGTTTCCAACTAGCTACAATATGGTATAAATGTGATGGTGGAGACGCTTGCTGGTGATAAAATGGAATGCTCACCGCATTAAGGTTTCCAACCTGAAAGAGTCTCGCATCAAACAAAGACTTTCGGCGATTGTGCAAGTGCAAATCCTTAAGATGTTTGGACATATCATCCGCAACGAGAGCTCATTGGAACGATTAGTAATACAGGGAAGAGTGGAAGGTCGTCGCTCTCGTGGCTGATCACCCACAACTTGGACAGACTTCATCAAATCAGCACAAGGTGCTCCCTCACTGAGTGTTCTCGCAGTGCCACTAATAGAAAGAGATGGAGAGGATTCGCAGAGGCCGCGATCAACTTGTCAGCCACTCCATGACCACGACCGATCCATCAGAAATGTATGAATGAGGAGAAGACAATATTGTAAAACAACACAAATATCTGCACCTCTGGTGTTGCTTGTGTCCTTAGGCGACATCTGACATCAAGTCGACCATCAGTCTGTCTGTCACCCTTTACAATACAAAAAAGTGTATTTAGTAGTATCATGACACATTGCGTTCCGCAGTCTTAAACTGGAGAGTCCGACTGGCGAACCAATTCTTATATACAAAGTTACCGTAAAATATCAACAATTTCACTGAGAAGTGTGAATATCATATCAGGATTTTTAGCGCAATATCATATCAGGATTCAGATTTCGGTGAGGGAGTAAGATATGCCAGAGCTAATTTCCCTATCACTTTCTAATTCCTTATGCTTAATCTTACTACGGTCGGCAGCGAAATTGCAACACATGTGGCGTTGTTTGTACTGTTTGTATTATAGGTCACGGTAGATACCTACCATCAAGTTTTCTGTCAGCCTGTCTGATGGCCTTAATATAAAAAAACGTACTTAATAAAATATATCTAGTTTATTTGAAACACGATATAATAATACTTAAGAAGGAGATAAAGTATTACCGAATTTGAACAAATACTGAAAGAGGAGAAAGTTGATTCTGATTGCCGCCTATCGCTGACCGCTCCTTGTCTGATAATTGGGGACAAACAGTATCATAGATCGTTCCTGACACAGTGGACAATGGCATAGCAGAGTGTTCAGACACAACTGTGGGTATCGGAGATCACATCTTTAAAGATAAATGATACAGTACTGTTGAAACCGATTGCGCGCTCTTTTCACAATTTACTCAAACGCCGGCCGTCGCTGCGACATTTATATAAATGAAAAATGTCTTTTGTGTGTCAGTTAGCCTTCACTTTTACACTTGAGTTGTGGAATAATAAAGGATTTAGTACAGATAGGGTTAAAAGTAAAAGCTACTCAGTCGACATAAGTTGCATTGTGTTCGGGAAATTTATTGATTGCGCTGACTCATTGGGCGTTAATTTTACTTTTAAGGTTTTTTTTTTCAATATCTGCATAAATTATTACATTTTCCAATTCACTAACCTTGGTCATGATATTATTTTAGACTTCTTTAAACCGAATTAATTTAGCATCACACAGTTTATATATTCATATATTTATTTGTATAAATTCACACATTGAATAAAATTGTATAAAAGTTTTAGTGGCGACAGAGTAAAAGACAGGGATTAGCATTATGATATTGATTGTTATGGTTATTTTTATGCAAAGTTGACATATGTTTCTGCATAATACATTTTTCAATTCGCCAAAACAGCCTTTGATATTATTTAATGATATTAATATTATTTAATGATTTTAATTAATGCTATAGTTGTTATTGTTTATTTTTTCAAAATTGTTTTCGCATGTCAATTCGCTATAATTTTAATATTATTTTATCCAAACCGAGTTAAGTCAGAAGTAACATTTCTTAATAATAATAATAAATCTTTTATTCAATGTAATTTTTTTACAAAACATTTACCTTCTTCAAATATTTCTAATTTTATATAATTATAAACTACTACCGTTTCGGAAAGCTGCTAGGGGGAAGAACTCTGCAAGAATCCACCTAGTTGCTCTTTTCATAAATCGTCACTTACATGATTTGTAACATAATTCAGCAATTTACGTAACATTGTACCAACATTGTAATATTATAATTTGACTCCAAGGATGTTCATCATTTATATAATCCAATATTTTGTAATATCCCTTTTTGCATAGGGTTTTCTTAATATAAACTTTAAATTTATTTATAGATAACTGTTGCATATTGGCAGGAAGCCCTTTGTAAAAGTGTACAAATTGCTCATAAAAGACTTACCAGTTCAAAAGTATCATAATAAAAAAATTAGTTGTGATAGACTAGTTCAGTCTTTAGTCTATCGCAATTAATCGATTGTTCAATAATATTATGGTTAACTTTTTCAAAATTGTTGAATATTTCATTTTTCGATTCTCTTACAGTGTCTATGACATTATTCCGTCCTTTATTAAAGCAAGTTAAATCAGCAAGAACACGTTCATAGCTGGAAAGATAAGTCTCAAGACAAATGAACATTGTACCTGTACGAACAATAGCGAATAAAATATAGCGCAAAGTTGGGTGGCGTTCATAATTTTAAGAGTATTGATAAAATCCACTGCGAACACGGGGTCAGCATTAGTTGCTGTTTTTACCTCTTTACAAGATTGCGACGCGCCCACGCCTTTATTTTATTGTACCTACATGTGTTCTTTTTGTTCATGAATTGCATGTTTTTACACAATTCTTAGCGCCGACGACACCTCGTAGGCACCTACATGATCGCGTTATCGGCTCATGTGACCAGACGTTTCATGTGTTATGACCACATTACATACTGTACGCATTCCACCTTTTCAGATGAACAAAGAAGTTATTTTTATTACTAGTAGTTGTCCCTATCTTTATGGCGGTCTTTTCCTTTTACGAGATGTATTTAGTGGGTGTCCAGATCATTTGCACGAGCAGATTTTTCTTACTGTTTTGGTTTATACATATTAAGGCTGGCTGATAGTTTAGTTGACACTCGGTGGTTACTGTCGCCTATTGGCACAAACAACGCTAATGAGTTTGTAAATACGCTGCCCACTTTGTTAGCAATGGAGAAGAAGGAGATAAGAGGAAAGGGCCCTGGGGCCTTAGACAAAGTAGCATTCGCTCCGTAGCGATGCGATATCGAAGTTCGTTATCGTTTCAGAGACAAAGGAATCGACACTGTAACACGTGATAAACACGTGATACCTTGTCATGATTTCTTTGTCTCTGAGACGATACCGAACTTCGATATCGCATCGCTACGGAGCGAATGCTACTTTGTCTAAGGCCCCTGGTATCTCTTTTTCACTCACAGAAACACAACAGCTCACGTGTTGTTAATTCACAGTGGTTTTCTGTAAAATTACTTTCGCCAGATGGGCTATATATGCTAGTGTGTCTTTCCACTACTTCTATTTGTATTTGAAAAATTGATTTTTTGATTAACTAGCATAACTTCGTTCGCAATACCTGAAAAACTCCAACATAATAGTCTAATTTACTTTGCATAGTTATCCCGATAATGAAAGTTCCATCAATATCGGTTCAGTCGTTTCAGATATTTGCCTGGACTAACTAAAAAACCCACAAACTCACAATATTTTAAAACCTCACAGTCAGACACTTATATTTAATTATTTATAAAGATGTCGCTTTATTTTTTCAGCCGGATTACGACGATATAGAGGAAAACGGGCGTGTTCCAACACAATTCCCCAGGGGTAAATCAGACAAAGGAAAGGATAACAAAAAATATGGTAAGTAATATTGACTTACCTTTTTATTTCTTCTTCTTGTTATGTTATGGACAGAGAAATAGCTTACTACCTGGTGGAAATTGGTTTTCCAGTAGGACTTGCCTGTGAAATCGAAGCCTTATCAAAATTTCCTAATATCATCAAAAAATTGATCAGTATATTAAAATAATAGGTACTTCAGTTAAGGTGGTATCTGCAAACTTGACCAAAAAATAATAAACAATTGTTTCGTTAATTACTCCAACCTAATAAATTTTCTTTACGGTAGCCTTATTGGAATGCTTCGTCCCACCCGGTAGGCAATAATAATATATTTCAAGACCTTTTTTGTGAGGCGCCTACATGTTCCCAAGAATGGTAAAGATCTTGATGCAACAGATCTATTTTTACATTTAGCCACTGTGGAATACGTTAAACAAATTTTGCACTAACTAAAAGCGCTTGAAATTTTTCTACTTTAGGATTGTCCATCTACTTATTTCTTTTTTTTTTAATTTCTTTAAATATTAATTTTGAAAATTTCTGATTTTCTTTTGAACCGTAAAGTGCTTCTTACACGATATGGAGGATACTATAAGATAGCAAAATTAATTCAATCTTATGATTTTCAAAAAAATTACAGAGTCTCTTTTTGTAATTTTTGGCCGACAGTGATTCCAAGTTCAGGCAATTTTTCAAATGTTAAGACGGCGGCGTCTAGCTTTAAGGGACTATTGAAAGCAGATTTTTCAAAATAAACAGTGAGATAATATGTCACGAAAAATATGTTATGATATGTACCTACCTAATCTTACGTATGACATTCAACCAAATACAATTTACGTAAGTACATTCGAAAAAAAAAACACAAAATTCCATATAGAAATAATTTATATAATTATTTCTATAGGGTCTATTCCCAATATGTCCCACAAGAAATATCAAATTATAAAATTAATAAGGGGAAAGAAAACTAATTTGTAACCCCCGATGCCCGACGCAAAAGAGGCTAATTTTGACCTGTGTATCTGTGTGGCTGTCTGTGGCATCATAGCTTCGAAATGGTTTTACCGATTTGAATCCGGTTTTTTAAATGTGAACTGCCGTGATCGAGATGGTTCTTAGCTATAATTTATGAAGATCTGTTGAAAAGTTTGAAGATCATCAGCTCATTTCCTAGTTGACGAAGGGATTTCCACAGGTTCGGTTGATTTAAAATTTCGTGTACTGTTACTTCGGTGGTATTTCCATGACATGGTAACCTTGATGATCAAGTAGTCTACGGGATACACAGTGTAAAGCATGTTCATGCTCATTAAAATTGTCTCAGTAGAATGTCGGGGGTTAGTTTATATTTTAAATTAAGTATAACTTGTTATAACTATCACTTAGTGCTTTTTAGTAGCTTTATTTCTTTATTTAAAAAAGTTGAAACTTCAGTTTTTTTATTCAGCATGGCCTAATTTCAACTAGTAGGCACTATTCAAAAATTCAAAAATAAGTCAAAAATTCAAGGATTTTGAATTAATTGCATAATTAATTGAACTATTACTTGACATTTCAGATTATCATTCGTAATTTAAAATAAACATATTTTTCCTATATTATATACAATTAACTAGCTGGCGCCCGCGACTTCATCTGCATTGAAAAATAAAAAATATAACACCTAACAAAATATATGAGAAGTATAACGCCCGACATTTTATTGCTGTTTTAATTTTGCCAGGCGTTGGATTATTATTTTTATATGATTAATGTATCCCTGACAATTAGTATGCAAAATTTCATGATGATCGGTTAAGTAGTTAAGGCGTGAAGGCGTAGTATAACTATAGGTAATCCGTCGTGGGAGTGAGAGATAGGTAAACGCTGAACTGTTAAGAGCGCTGTGTCTATAAAGATATCAACAAAATACATACATAACAGTGACCCTCAAGTGTCATTTCGTATTTAAAAAATTTAAAGTACATACTTTTCCTCCGTATTGCACCGCCGTAGAACACCCTGTATAGTTCTTAATAGTCTGTTGACAATACAATGGCTTCGCCATCGAAGTTATGATTTATATTCTGTCCAATATAGCAAGTGTGAACATTATATCAATAACGCGGTCGTGAGACAGATCATTTATATATCTTGTATCAGCGAAGTATAATATGATTTACAGCAAGTGCAGTGAAATATTGGCTTTGTGAAACGAACTTTATAAGCTTATATATTTATCGTAACTAGTGTTCGCTCACTAGTCAAAATTCGGCCATTATCATTTGGAAGGTGGGGAAAAAAAATTTTTTCGATAATTTTTTATTGATAAAGCTAAAAGCTCATCAATAGCTACTAAACAAAAAAAAAGAAAAAAAAAGTTTACAAAAAAAAAATGAGAAAAGTACTGAAATGTTATTTATGTACATATTAATATTAACTAGTGTTCATCCTCTGGTCGTAATTCAAACAAAATTCATTCGAAGGTGAAAGAAAAAAAAATCCTAAAACTCGTCAATAGCTATTAAACGAATGGTTTACAAACAATTGATCAAAATGTACTGAAATATTTTTCTTTACCTATGTGTACATATATGAAGATATATTATATAAGCTTACAAAGTATCTATAAAAATGGATCTTTATTTTAAAGCACGCGCGAGCTCTCTCGTTTTTCATCTAAATAAAATCATTGTTCTTTTCTTGACGGTGTCATGTCGCGCGTCACAGTGTCACCTCGAGGGATAAGGTTGCGTGGAAGTGGCGAGCGATTTTTTAATCGCGTCGTTCTTAGTGTCACAGTTTTATAAATTATCCAGTAAACAAACACACGTGCGAACAAAACAAGAAGTGCATCATGAGCGCGCCCATACATCACAGATTACACGGAGACACTTACTAAAAACAGCGCACTACGATAACTTGGGAGTACTATTAAAGTAGATAATAATGTATCGTTCGGTTAAGGCGTTTAAAGTTCCCTCTGAAATACGAGTCACGTTTTAATGTGCAGATACATTGAGAAAAATGGACATTGGCTGCATTAAACGTACCTACGCCAACCGAAAATATTCGATTCATGTCTTGTATGTACGAATGGTATAGGACATTCTTCAGATCAAGGTTTCCCTAACTAATTTGTTACGCGCCCCCCTCCCT
The DNA here is from genome assembly GCA_910589475.2 of Bembecia ichneumoniformis. Lineage (NCBI taxonomy): Eukaryota > Metazoa > Arthropoda > Insecta > Lepidoptera > Sesiidae > Bembecia > Bembecia ichneumoniformis. Next base: position 4,505,856 of record OU342520.1, read on the forward strand.
TATACAATTATACATATAAAAATGATTTTAGATTACTATCAGAAAGTAAAGACAGAAAAAAACTTTTCAAACATCACAATGTATTTTTATTGCTTATTAAATTTATACAAAAATCTACTTATTCAAATAAATATTATGAAGTTAAAATACTCAGAGCTTACTTTTTTCCACACTCATTGTTTTTCTTCGTATTTTGTGTAATAAGTGACATAATGTAATTATATGACGTAAATGTCTTCTTCTTCTTCTTCTTCTTTTAAAAATGGCGATTCGGCTCACCTTGAAGATGGCCATTGTCCGCCAATGTCAAGTAAAAAAAAAAGCTCTTCTATTGGACTCCGCCACGAGCTCTGTTTAACGGAGCCCGCTCGGAGCCCACGTCGTGTGGGCCTTCTTTGTCCCCAAAACCAATCCGGTCAGTCGAGCAAAGGCCGGTGAGGAAAAAAGCACCGACCCCTGCAACCGCCCGGATTGCCAAGGGTGAGCCCCCCCACCACGACAAGGTCCTGGCCCACCTAGGGGGGGGACGTAAATGTCACAACATGACATTTGTGACATTATATCCTAGCAATGAAGTTTCCTTCCCATCGTGTCCAGAAAACGTAACACGCATCCTCGACATAACCTCAAATGTGCATATTGTACGATTTATTTACAAACTTAGCCATTGCTGATAATTGTGAAGATTGTGCTAATGCAATCTATTTCAATGTCCTAATTAGAGGCCAATATCCAGTCATGTACAATCATAGTTCGTTGTATGGGAAACGGGGTTTCTCCTTTGGTATTCAATTAAATATCCCCGATTATTTCTCCCAAGTGTTTCTCGCTTGCTCTCGCACGTTCTAATTTGACGGTCGTCGTGAAACGTTCATCAGTCGTGAGTATACTCTAAGCAGAGGTTATGGCGAGACAATGGCTCGATGTGTCGCAATCGCTGCTGGCATTTCGGCGTATCCTTGATATTTGGATTGGCGGTATTTCGAATGAAACGGGCGTAGGATGCGGAACATGGAACGGAACGTGCATGCATGCGGTTTTATTGGCGAATGTGTCCGCAGTCGAACATTGACAGGCCAAAGTTAACCAGCGAGGGACCATCGTAGCGTCGTACGGCTAAATTTATGTTCTAATCGCCACACACGCTCGTGTCTATGGGTTTCTTCGCTAACAAATTCTGTATCTGCATCTGGTACCCAACAACTGACGCACTGAACATGACACTGTGTCCTACACAACATTATATCTACAACATTATTCTATTTGTTATTTAACCTAAAAAAAAAATTGAGCCCCCCTAAAATAATTTAAAAATAAACGTTCCCTATATAAAAGTAAGAAGTTGCAATATAAAAAAAAACGGGACAAGTGCGAGTTGAACTCCCGTGAAGAGGGTTCCGTACGATGTTACCTATCCGCACAATATTGAGTGATTTGGCATGTTACCAGTATTTTAATATCATGGACTTCTTATAGGATTTCCTAAAATCTATAAGTAGAAAAGTAATTTCTGTATTTTTTTCAAAATTTTAGGTTCAGTAATTTCGGAGATAAGGTGGGACAGACGGACACACGAGTGTAAAAATAAAAATAAAAACTTTTTTTATCTGACTTATATTTCTCATTACACCAAATAAATTTAATATTAATAAAAAAAAAATATCCGTTAAAAATTAGCAATGACTCTTTAGTTTAAAGAAATCGTTGACAAACATTATACACTCACGAGTTCTACTAAGCTATGATTCTTGACTCAGTGAGTCAATAGTCAATCAATAATATCATCTATAAGAAGACGAGCGTTTTACTAATTCATATCAATAAATATTTAATAATGAAATATTTATTTACCTCAACAAAAAACAAATTAGAAAAATCTATCTTTACAACTAAACTATACAACAAAATTATAGTTGTCTCATATGTCACTAGGAATTATATTTGTATCACCTATGCCTACATTCTAATGTTTCTATGACTATACATATTTATTTCTATTTATATTCTATTTTATTTCATAAGAATACTTAGGTAATCATAACTTAAGAGAGCAAACTTAATATCAGTATATCTCAATAAATATGTATAATACCTAGTATTTAGTAGTTTGATATCTATGCAATTACTTATTTTCGAGACTGTTTTGGTTATAGTGCAATTTATTATTCTCTCCAATCATCATATCTAATTTTAGAGCTATATGTTTCCTTAATGATTAATAGTAGATTTTACAACAAGTGCCAAAAAGAACCATTTTTATCCGAGCCAAGCCGAAAATGGTTTTGTGGACGAGTTATAAACTCTGCTTTTCACTTCGATTGCGAGGAAATAAAACAGTAGTATAACATAACATTTCTTTAAGCGCACGAAAAAACAAGAGCTGTTTCCCGCCGCTTTACTTTTTTTTAAACTTACGACATTGACATTGGCATCTTATGACATTGGCTTGGGCTGCAGACCTATAGAGCCTACTATTAAATTAATTTTGTAATAATAATTTTCTTAAATTAATTAAATAACCTACCCTACTTGACTTTAAATTTTAATATCTTTTATGTCTTAAAAAACACATAAGGCAAATAAATTTAAGTAAATATTATAAAATAACAAATTCTATCTATGAACTTCTTATTGTGTTTGGCTGTATGGCTCATTTTCTTTGCCTTAATATAGATACATTTATGAGTAGATACGTTAATACACTTGTGCACAAAATTCGATTTTGTGCAGCCTATATCCTGCACAAATAAGCACTTTCAGAGCATGAGAAGTGAAAATTTAATTTTTTTTTAGTGTCTGTATATGTTTCATTTTCTATTTTCACACATTAATTGTTGTGGCTAATTTTTAATCTCGGATTTTTTTTTTATTTTACAGATGATCCGTACTACTGCGGTCTGCGTGCTCGAGTACCGAACTTCGTTAAGGCGAACGGAAAGCAGGTCTTGCCTGCGATGCCTGAACGCATCGCTTTGAAAGAGACGCCGGTGCCGAGCAAGCGCTACAGCGTTGCCCATGCGCATCCAGGCCCGTTCCCGCCCCACATGGTGGCGCCTTTCGCGCATCCCGCTATGCCGCCGCCGGCTCTATGGCACGCTCGTTCCTACGAGAGCGGAATCGGTGCGTACGAACGTTCTCCCAGAAAAGAAAAACTCATGTTTCAATTCTACCCCGACAGAGACCGACGGCTGCGACCGCTAGTCATCCAGCAGCCCCGCTAGTGTACATACATTAACTCGCTTTGTCTTCCACCGCCTGAAGCGGACACTTCGCTCCAATTTCGGTATTTAAACTTTCAGTTTTATCTGTAGCTTGGCTTGGTAGCACTGTTCGCCTTTCAGCTTCGGCAGCCAATCACACATGATAGAAATCGTTATCACTGTCACACGTTTGTGTTTTGATCACCATCACTTGTCTGTTCAATTCAATACTCAATTTATAACTGAGTTGTCTCCTTTACGCTGAATAATTAAGAAGAATTAAAATGTTATAAGCTTTTCCAGGCTTTGCAATCAATGAAAAATAAATGGTTTTCATTTTTTTTTTTCGTTTTCATTTTTTTTTTCATAAATCACTCAAGTATTGAAATTTTATTAGAAATTCATAACTCATCATGCGGAGCACTAAGACAAGATCCGTTGTGTTATCTTACTTATTCCTAATATAGTTGAAATGTTTCCTAATATGTTGAAGAAAAACGCCAGATTTGTCCATTTTTTTAGTATTATATTGCATTATGCTTACACTAATAGTCAGAAAGACCATAACGAATAAAGAATATAAATGGAAATGATTTTATTTCATAAATGAATCGCCATTTATCTTTGTAGTATTTTCAGTTCGATTAATTCTATTTTTTTTTCTTAGAACAAATAAAATTTAAAAATTTCCTAGACAGTTCTCATACAATGCAGTGGATATGACTATACATACAATTAGTAGAGCGACTTCTTACATTTAGTATTAAAAAAAATGTTTGTGCAAATCACATGTTTTTAAGATAGGCAGACAGGCTAGCGGTACACTTGATGGTAGGTGGCTACCGTCGCCTATGAACACAAGCAACGTCAAGGGGTGTAAGTAAAGTGTTAACCTCGAAAGGATTAAGGACAAGGGATAAGGATAGAGGAACGAGCTCGGTATCTACTTACTCACGCACCGAAACACAGCAACGCAAGTGTTGTTATTTCACAATAATCACATCCCAGTTTATGACAGCGCAACGCAGTATACCTTGCCACTAGATAAGATTTTAAGTCCCGAGCTTTTATTATTATTTTTTATATTTCCTTGAATTTTTTTGTATTTTATTATAATTTCTGACATAAAAACAATTCATTTTAGAAAAAAAACATGAATTAATTATAACTATAATTAATTATAACTACATGAATCAATTATTATATGAAAATGATAATAATTGATAAAAATATGAAATGATAGAAACGCTGGCTTCATATATTGCAGATTTTTCATTAAGGCTGTATATATTGTCTTGCAAAGACTTGTATGTATTAAATAATAAGTACTAAAAATATATCAGAATTTCGGTCCAATACTGCAGAATCCAGTGAATCTAGGTCTTGTTTTAATTAATCCAGCACTGAATAGTTGTTCAGATAGGTCAAGCAATGACCCAATTTCGTTAGCTTCCAACGCTGCATTATCAACTAGATTAGATCATAATAAATCAACCTTAAAACAAATGTAAATTTGTATATATGATGACAATCTTTACAGATGGCGAACATTATGATCCATACGCGTTGTACGGCCGCCTGCCTATGCCTGGCCGCGTGTTCCCTCCCCCTCCGGCTACCCATGCTCGTCACATGTTCATCGGAGAGTGGGATTAAAGTGCACCATATGTCCTAAAGGATAAGAAATACTTTTCACCACTATATTATTACAAAAATTTCCGCCATACATGCGATTCTGTTAAGGTAATTCGTGATACACTTGTATGGCCACTTGGTCATTGGTCGATTAGTTGAGGTTTTAAACCCTTTGACTAAAATGTCACGGGTTCAATTCCTATAACCATTAGATTGAGAAGTAAAACTTGGAAAGTTAGCTTTGACAGAAGCTTATACCTATCAGTGGTTAATTTTATTAACCCTCAAACAAACCCACAATATAGGTGTTTATCTGGTATTGATTAAACACGTGGTAATCCAAAAATTTATAAGTTCTTATTGAAATCTCTAATGCGTATAAAAATTTGAATTTTTATTTACATTTTTCGACCATCGACTTACGGACCTTACGGAATCGCAAAGCTCACCCTTCGAAAGTCATACCAAAGACTCAAGTCTTTGAAAATTGGAATATATTTCTAAACACTTAAATTATTGTGTACTGGTATGTATGTGGCCGTTGAAAATGGATAATGTACTGTGTAAATTATTTTGGGAGCAAACACATGCTTTATGTAAGTAATAAATGTAAATAAATCTCAAGTAATTGTAAATTTCTATGTACAGTAAAAAATCACTCTATAATTATTTGGACGATTAAATTGTAATGATTACAATACTTTTTATAACGAGAAATAGATAATGAGAGATCGTTATAATGATGTAATTTTGAAATAAATACCTAATTATGTTGACTTTAAAAAACTATATTAATGGACAATTTATACTTAGGTTTATGTTTTATAGCGTAGAGAATATTAACATCAATGAAAATACTTAGTTAAATAAGTATGGGTTATAATTTTTACTTATAATATAATATAATCTATTACTTATATCTTAGAAATAGTTGTATATTCGTTTATAATAGAAAACCGACATCACTGCCAACTTTATTAACGACATTTTTGTTGTTTTGGGCTAAATTGTATTCACTCAATTTGTTACTAACTGAACTAAAATTTTAGTTAGGCGCGGATTACTAATTTTCCCGATTTGTACTTAACCGAAAAATGCCAATTATGAAAAAGCTATGTTCATACGCCGATCACGTGGATGCCAGGAAAAACTAAAGGTCGAAATCGTCGGCTCTTCTTAGCGATCTCCATGGAGGTATATTGACCCTAACGTAGTTGTTTAGAGCATAGTTTAGAGAACTGTCATCGTAATTAATAGAGGTCCTACATAGTATGACCTCGATTTCATTTCGACTTGAGTCCGAAAACAAAGACACAAATTCTCTCATAATAAGTCTTCCTGCAACGGAATTTCCTTCTCTTTGATGGACATTAAAACATCTCGCTTCACGGTGTAGTTTTTTACTGTTTAATGAATACTACTTTTGAACGACAAATCTATCCTCGACAGATGCGAGGTCAGAAAGAGGGCTAAGCGAAAAATAAGTCAATAGCGCGGGGGCTTTGTGATGCGGTGAGTTGTTGACCTAGTAGGTACGGCCGCTTGACGAGAACCGAGTATTACCCAGAAGCACTGATTTAATTTAAATTTAAACAGCAACTAAAACATTTTCGGTTACGTACACTTCGTTTAAAGCCTGAGATACTTTTTGTCGTATAAATAAATTATGAATATATAGAATTAGGAAAACGTGTCAATCCTAGTCAAGTCAGGGTTGGAAATGTATATGCAAAGAAATTTGAGATTTTCATTTCAACAAATTATTTCCTAATGAAATTAAGAGTCAACGTGTGTATGTTTTAAGTTACGTATATTGTAGTACTTATAGTGTGTTAGATTTTATACTTTTTCATTAAAAACGAATACATACCGTAATTTCTTATACCAGTGGTAATTTAAATTTTAATGTATGTCTGTTTACATATTAGCAATACATTTTTCAACACTAGGTATATAGATAATTAATTAATTATACTAAAAATATTATATTAGGTGTTACTTCTAAATTATAAAACGAATTTGTTATTCAATTGTCTGTTCATTTTTTTTCTATTGTAAATATTATTTCAAAAAAAAAAAATTACATTAAAATGCTTGTAAACACTCTTTTAATCTTCAGTAATACTCAATTTATTTTTAATAATAATTGCTTATTATTTTGTATACAATGAGTTTTAAGGAGTTAAAAGTATAATTTATTGTAGTTTCCATTAAGCTTAGGAATTGTGTATACATTTTAAAATGAGATAAATGAAACCGCATGTAATTTTTTTAAATAAACGAACATTTAAACATTTAAGGATATGTAAACTTGCATTGTGACAAATCTTCCAAAACAATAGAATCCGAATTCTTCCTGAGAAAACTCAGGAAATTTTGTGAGATATGTCACTCGCTTTTTACGGTTTACCTGCATGTTCTTGACGGAATTTACCTACAGTATGATTCACTAGACTCGTTGCTACGTTTACAAAAAATATTTCATGCAAATATATATGTCAAGGAACAAATTTTAGGAGAAAATGAAGCACTATCACAATTTTCCTTTTTCGGATTGATTGATGTTGATGTTGTTATATTTCATAATAAGTAAATCTTGAATTTGTATGCTGTGCCCGATTTTGCAGCCATGATAAATAAAATTAAAATGACCAATTCTCAACTTTATAATATGTTATAAATGTTTAAATTCCGTCCAGTCCGTGTTTAGTGTTTACGTATAGTGGAACAGGTCAAGATATTAATAAGAATAGATACCTTAGGCCTCTAAGTATAAAGTGTATATTTCTATGTTAATTCTTGAAGTGTTGACGATGTAGAGTTCGCCTTAATAATGTTCTTTAAAACATTAGGTATATATCACCAACTTTTGTGTTTTCAGTGCCAACATCACAGAGAATTTTTTCGTTTTAATAATGTCAAAATTAAAGTTGAGGTGCTACTCAGGTTACCATTGTGTGTGTTTATATTAGGTATATATTGATATAACTAAAGCTATATACCTATATGTGTTTGCTAATAAATAAGTAAATCCGCATTTTTATATATTTTTTCTATTTTTATAAGTAAGATTTAGAAATCAACATCCCGCATATGTCTATCTAAAATAGGGTGTTGGTAATCGAGTAACCTATTATAATTATATTGTATAATTTTATATGAATAAATAAAAACTATTTTGTAATCTACCTGTTTTATTGTTCATGCGTTCATTTGGTTAATAAAGACTGCAATAAATATACTATTCTAGTAACAAAGGGATTACGATGAGGAATAATCTATATACACTCGAAGGTACTTTTTCTTCTCTTATTTACTGCAATCTGTCTCGTTTATCGGACATTCAAAAGTAGTTATGCTTGGCAAGTGACGTGAGTGCGACCTGTGTCGAAAACTGCTAACATATTGTGATATTCAACTCATCATAGAGCATCTTGCGCTTGAGTCTTCGTTGAAGTGGTCTCGCATCTATTAACTTCTGATCCAGTACATTTGGATGTACTGTGAATAATTGCAAATGATTATGTCAAACATCCGAGACTTGTCAATTGCACTAGTCCACTCCTTCTTCACTGCAACGCACAACAAACCGTCTTAAAACTACAGAAATTACGACTGGAAACTCTCCATCGCTCACCATACTCGGATTTTCATATTTTTTTTCGGATTTGGGATAACTTTTTATAGGAGAAAAAATAAAATCCGATAAAGCGGTGAAAACGCCTTTAAAGAGTTCAACGATTCCCGTCCCCATGATTTCTATAACAGAGGCATTAAGAACTTCCAATATAATGCCAAAAGTGCTTCGAAAACAAATGGCCAATACTTCGATTAATTCAATATATATTTTTCATTAAAAAATATTCTTTGATTTTTTTCTATAAAACGGCAATTTGATAGGTTAGGATCTAATAAGTAGAATTAAACGTTTGTACTGATATAATTGATTGTCTTGTGTTATCCTTCTGCTTGAAAACATGTACTTATACTTGTCCATTTTAGTAAACGTCTATTTTCATATTATTTTATTTCAATTTATTTAAAGATTCATTATAGAATAATCACACTCAAGCCCCTCAAAGTTTATTTTTAACTATTAGGAATTTATATCACTATTTTTCAAGTTTATGAATATGAAGAGGGAAGATTTTCAATTGCTGCTGGATTACATCCATATTGAAAGAAATATGTAATTGTTAATAATATGAATTAATGTTGCAATAAGAAATAATTCATAATTTTTATAATACATTTTCACTGTTATGTACCTACTCGTATTTTAATCGCACAGAAGCTACAATGTACGGCATCTAACGGTAGATGATAGATAAGCCTTATATTGAAGCGATTCAACTATTTAACCATAGATGGCGCTGACTCGACATTGAAGTATGTTCAGACTAAAAATATAGGGTTAGTGGACTGATTTTATTTCTTACTTGTAAGTTTATAATTTCTTGGCTTGATTTATTGAAAATATTAGAGGAATTTTTTTTTTTCAAATGCTTAAATTAAAACTTCTTAAGATGATTGAGTTTAGGTACTTAATTAATTGCAAAAAATGACACATCTTTTGTTTTATAAAGCCTAGGGGATTAAACAGAATATAAGTTCATTTAGTAACTCCTACTAACATTAGCGAACGCCTATTTATAATGTCTCTTAGGTCTTCTGACAGAAAATTTGTTTTTATAAATAGTTCAACTATTTTATTTATTTTATATATAAAAACAAATTCCTGTTAATGATAATTATCTTAACCATATTCCTGCATTTATAATCAAAAGCTTATGCTCTATAGATTTATATAAGTATTAGTAAGTAGCTAAAGACAAAACAGTTCAGTTTTTATTTTTATTTTATTTTTAAGAAAGGTCTATTTTTGGTTCCCTTTCTCTTTTTGGTTTGTTTTGTCGCTGTTAGAACTAAATTTAATAATTATGATCTTCTTTATATTTTTACCTTATATTTTCTTTAATTTTAAATATCTTAATTTCTTAGTTTTTATGTCTTAATCTTTAATTTATTTATACTTATGATATTTTAAATTATAATTTTCTTTACCACACCTTCAAAATTATTATGGTCATAGATAAAATACTACTTAACCAGTATAGATGGTCAACTTCCATATAACGATCTGAAGCCAATTTCATATTGGGATTTCCACTCCCTAGATGTCACTAAGAGTCTCGAATTTAACATTAATGTGTATTTTGTTAAAAATTATAACCAACAAATTCAATCACGCAGTTATAGTTCCTTATTATCGTGGTAATAACTAGAGGGCGACGTTGCTGAGAGGTACTTTAACATTAATCTGTGACTTTTATGTATGATATTATTGCCCTATTTTTTAGAACAGAACCTATACCGTTCATACGGCCCTTTTATCGTTGTTCGTGCCCACTTTTTTTATATTTTAAATAAATTTTAGTAGTGCCATCTCTTGTACATGAGAATTGACTGAATGGTCGACTGCAGCGACTCTAGCGGATTTTTAATGACAACAAATAAGCGACAAACTACACAGGCGGCATCTAGATATAAGCGAAATTTGATAGGGTACGGATTCAATGTACGTGAGTGACCATCTATACTGGTTAAGTAGTATTTTATCTATGTTATGGTCGATTTTCGACCTGTGGCCACACTAGTAATATAATTCTTTGTAGCATAGAGGTCAATTCTTATCACACATGAACACCGCCATTGCCATTGGTTTCCATGAAACCATGGAAACGTATAAACAACACCGCCATTGCGCGTGACGGCTTCAACATTTTGCAGGTCATCCAGGGTGGCGTTGAAAATTGTTTTATATGGAAATGATTATGGATTTTTCCGAGGGCAGTATATTGGACAGTGCGAGTGAGGCAAGACGGCCAGACGCGCCGAGGCCGGTGTCCAGGCGTGGATTCCGCGAATATATTAACAGTGGTTCGTCCTTATCGAGGTAATACGCAGTGAATTCATTTAGTATTTATAATGGGTTCGGGTAGGTATCTATCGATCCATAGGTCCAAAAAAATGTAACTTGTTACTGGAAATCACGTAAATAGAATTGATAAGAGAGAATGGTCTTTAAAATGTCGTTCCACAGTCCTTACAAGGCATCGGTCAGATCTCAAGTGTTTTTAAAAAAAAATTAATTTAAATAGAGCCTTTAAAATATATATTAATAATCTGTGAAGCATAGAGACTTCATTTATGTTGTGATAACATTCTTTATTTTGTATCTAACTTAACCTATCTAACTTCCTTGTTTTCTTTTTACTCATTTAAACAAAAAAAAAAAAAAAATTATAATATGAACATAGATATTTCTTAATAAGTTATGAAGCATCACTAGCCCGAGTTTTTACCACCATACTGTGTGCCATTAAAAGATTTTTATTCTCTGAATACAGAAACGCAAAGATTGAGAAGGAGTCTAAATTTAATGTATCCGAAACACATACAACCCTAACCAAATGTATGTATGCACTTTATGAAATCAGAAGTGGCAGCATGAGACCCACATCAGCATATCGAGGAGGAACAGCGTCCCGCCTTTCGACAGCAGGCTTTGGACCTGCTCCACCGACTGCAGGACGGCAACCTACTGCCATGACTGGATTTTCTATGGTAAAGCTAATGGAATCCATTTACTAGATATTTCATATTATATATCATTGATTAGCTATACCTAATCGATGTTTTGCGGTTTCTGTGCTAACATCTATATTTTCGTATCATCCGAAATAACTTCCTAATTTTATACAACACGAAATAACTACGGTTAAGTACATAACCTCATTTCTCCAGAATTGAGGTTATTAAGCCTATTATATCATTAGATATAACTGCAAAAGTAAACTGATAAAAACAATCATTGTACGCCTCGTGCCTTTCACTCTTAAACTCCTTCAAAAACACTCAAAAAAGGACTGAAATGGTCTGATTTATAAACGGTATCTATATTAACTAACAAACAATATATTGTTTGTTTGTGTGTATATAGGAGGTAATCTTCGAAACTACTCATCCGATATAAAAAAATCTTTCCCCAATGAACAATGAAAATTCCATGCGATCGAAGCCTATCCAAAAATAAAAGTATAATGTCAGGCGTTCTATTGCTTTACATATTTTGTCAGGAGTTAAATTTCATAGAAAAATTACTAACATTTTACAGTCAATTATTTTAAACGTATCTAGTTAAAGTTAAACTTAAACTAGATAGGTAGTTAGATATTAAGTTTTGTCGAATTTTACCAAAAACAACAAAAAAATTAATTATACTTCAAACTAAACCAGCTATATAGGTAATATTGTAACCCTAAAGATGATCACCTATCTACGTAATTAAATAGGAGACAAAATACAGTGAACTCTTGTAAATTCACTTAGAGTGCAGTACCGTGAAACAGATCCACTGTTTCACGGAACAGCTACTATACTGAGAACGGTTAGTGATCGTATCATTGGTGCCTTCCTCAATAGGTCAGTGCGCCGGCCTGGCACAACGCAAAGGTCCACGGTACTAAGTAGGTCTGGGTTATGTATTCTACCCGTACCTAAGTACTTTAAGCAAGTAAAGGACCATACTTCTAATCTTTAATTCGTTGTGAGGTACAATCAATCCGTAGAGGACATAATACATTTAGGTATTATGTCCTCTATGGAATACATTTACAATACGCTAAGTGTGTTACTAAATCAAGGAATACCTTATATATTTCTAATATATGATTTGATGTTCCTGTACGAGGTATATAAGTACATGTACAAGATAATCAATTCATTGTTTCCTTTAGAAAAAAAAACAAATAATGTATTTCAGATCGATAGGCCTATTACACAACAAGGAATATCAGGTCTTCGGACTGGTACTGCACGAGGCTTTCGCACGCGACAGCTACAGGATAAACGGTATTGGGAGGAACTAATGCAAGTGAAGATTCGGGAAATGAAGGCCGAAATAGCCAGGTTGAACGAACAGGCCGAGGCTGGTGAAAGAGAGAGATCAGCCAAGAAACATTATGAGAAGAGGGTTAGAGAACTAGCGCAGGAATTAACAGGTCATCCTGTTAAAATGTATTTGGAATTGTGTGTAAATAATGTTATAAACGTTTAACTTGTAACTATTATAGATCTACAAGGACGTCTCGCAGATTACAATACAGCTATTCGCATTGTTAATGGCGAAGCTACTAAGCATTTAGTAGAGGAACAAACAAAAGAGCTGGAAGTAAGCAATAAAAAACTACAGGAAGAAGTTGAACAGGTATTTTTAGAGAAACAGAGAAAGGAGAACCAATTGAGGCAATTAAAAGAGCAAATGGATAAGGTAAAATAATATTCTGTAAATAATACTCGCTTCCTTGGCCTTTCCCTATCCCTTCGTAATTCCTATCCTTAATCCTAGTAAGGTCGACAGCGCTCTTGCAGCACCAGTGGCGTTGCTTGTGTTATAGGCGACGATAGCCACCCACCACAAAGTGGACCGTCAACCTGTCCGTCGAGCTTTAATATATATAATGAACTGTGGTACAACTCATCTTGGCGCACGGCGCTATGCGTACAAGCTTGTATAGACAAAGTGACTGTGAGCGTGACAAAAGATACAATCAAATACACGTGTAAATGTACTTTTCTACATTAAAATGAGATCAAATATTGATCAGAATTGAGGATGCGGTTTTGCGCAGACTATTTAAATGACTATTATAAATCTTATTTTATAAGATGTACTTCGGAGTGTGCTCGAGAGCTGCATGAGATCATACCGCCTTCCCCTTCCTTCTATCGGACATGCAGACGTACGGCTGGTTACCATCCTCACCTTGTCGAAATCCCTCTAATTCGAACCAAGCGCTTTAAAACATCTATTGTGATGCGCACTGCTAAGGATTGGAACTCCCTGCCGGCGTCTGTATTTCCGAGCTCATATAACCCAAATCTTTTCAAGGTTCGAGTGAATAGGCATCTTCTGGGTTAGCTCGCTCCATCTTCGGCCTCATCCATCCTACATGGATAGATGCTGGTCAAGAGCAAACCCATCTATAGTAAAAAACAAAAAAAACCTAAAGCTGGATGTATAAGTTATATTAATTTCGAATTTCATCCAGATCTGTCCAGCCACTTTAACATGAATATATATAACGAACATACTAACTCATTCATACCAAACTTTAAATTTACAATATTACACAAAGGGAAAAAACACGTCTTGCTCAGTCGACGCCTATCGCATGAATGAAAGAGAAAGAAATAGCGACATAATATGATGAATCGTTTGATAGAGTGAGAGGCATCAACAAAAAACCAATAGCAATTCGTAGCGTTGCTAGTAACAGTAATTAACTACCTACATTTAAATTTGTACCAACGTATTTCTGTAGGTATTTCAACATTGAAAAAGTCGCTTCCTTCTTGTAATTTCACTATTCTTTTTTCTCATTTATTTCTTTGTAGCTTTGCATACTAAAAGTCGCTAGATCGAAAAAAATAGTCGCTAACGACATCCAAAATCCGCCAGATCTAGCGACAAAGTCGCTAAAACGGCAACATTGACAAAAATCAAAGCTACACATAGCGGCACGGGCCAAAATGAGAGTTCAATGAAGATAGTATACAACTTTATTGATATTCGAAGTAAAATGTGACTAAATGTAATGTATGTAAGTGAAAACATAAAACGAACGTACATATATTATGTTAAATTTTCAGGAGAAATCAACAATAACTCAGCTACTATCAGAAATGACACAAGAAGAAAAAGATCAGTATAATGAGCTGGAAGCAACGGCGGCCACTTTAAGAGAGGAAGTAGACCAGCAAAGATCTCAAATTGAATATTTGAATAAAGAAAAAGAGGAATTCAATAAAGAAATATCTGCATCACAGGTCTTGAGAATTTAATTAGTCAAACTTTTTCATCATTTTAATAAATAAAAGCGTTTTTAAAGTTTAATTTGTCCAGCGGTTTGATTCATTCATTTGTTATAGATCAAAACTCATCTACTGGAATTGCATCGACGGTTGGTAATTGCTGAAGAAAAGCGTGATAATATAAGAAACGAAATGAATAATCGCTTGGATCCTCAAGAAGAAAGAAATAAATTACTAGCACAGGTAAAGAAGAAAAAATGTAGACTTGAAGTATAGTATTTACACCGTAATTTAAAAATCAATGACAAAAAAAAATTCAATTATGAGGAGTCCCTTAGTCGAATGGATAATGTGCTTGCCTTAATGCTCTGTCAGGGGTCCCGAGTTCGATTCCCGACAGGGCCAATTTTGAAAATGAACTTTAGTTGGGTTCGGTCTGGATCTGGCAAATAGAGGGCATTTGCCATTTGGGCAGCCCGTCGGGGGAAAGTAACCACCCCATTACAGACCATCTTGAAATAACAGCATGTGTGGTGTTGATTTTCGCCGAGTGAGTAAGGGGTGCCAGAGCCTATTTCTCTATCCTTACTAATCCCTTATCCTTAATCTTACAACGATCGGCAGCACCCTGTGCTGTACCCTTGCACTCTGTGGCGTTGCTTGTTTTATAGTGCCACCTACCATCAAGTGGACCGTCAGCCTGTCTGCCGATCTTAACATTAAAAAAAATTAATTCATTCTTCAAGGTTCGTGAAGACAATGCTGCAATCGCAACTTTAGACAGCAATGCTGCAAACATTAAAGAGCAAATAAAAAAAGTCCAGGAATTAATTGAACAGGCTGAGCAAGTAAGCCTACAGTTTATAATTCACTATAAAATTAGTACCTATGTTAGTAATGGTTTACTTAAATATTTTATTCTTTAGGATCTCGAAGAAGGCAATTCGGAAAGACATCAAAAGTATCGAGAATTAAAAAAGCGAGAGGAAACAATGGACAGCTTCTTGTCTACTTTTGAAGAAAATCTCAAAAAGGAAATGGAAAAAATCGAACAACTAGAAAAGGATATAGTATTCGCTTTAGAACACAGCAGTTCGAACATTGATTTGGATCTAAGTGAAATAGATTCGTTAAAACAGAAAGAAGGTTATTCTTCAGCATACGATGACAGTAAGAAGTCTGTCGAAATGTTGACAAAAGATTATGAGAGATTTCTATCGAACTTGAAGAAGGTACTTACGAATTGAAACAGTTTCAGTTTGGAAAAGTATGATTTGCTTATTTTTAAATTTAATACCTTTACAGGCTGAAGCAACACGCGAGCGTCTCGCTACTGAATTGCAAACATTACCACAGAAAACTAAAGCTATGATCGATGAATTAGTAACGTTATCTGATCTAGAAAAACTTCAAGACGAAGGTTTCTAGCATATTTTTCTACTTATTAAATTGAATTTCACTCAGAATTCGGAATCTGTGGTGTAGTTTTTGGGATAAATTAAATTTAAATTTAAAACAAATAAATTTAATTTTAGGTGAGGATCAAAAGAAATCTTTAGAGACACAGCTGCAAGTTTTAAGAGATAAATTGACACCTACAGAGAGCGCTGTTGTTGAAGCATCTAACAAATTAAAGAAGTTGCAGGTGAGTTTAAATGCCACGGCCAAAGTAATATTACAATATTACGTATAACATAATTATAAGTATTGAAAAAAATCTATTTATTGAACAGGCGAGTCTCGACGGCAATGAAATGTACGCAAAATTAAACCGTCTAGAGGAGGAACTATCAAATTTGGAAAATAGAAAAAGCGTTTTAGAAGAAGACATTGCTTCCATTACTCTGAAAGCTGACTATGAACCAATAAAGAAGGAAGCCATGGAACAAATAGCAGTTTTAAATAAGAAGATTATTGAAGACTTGAATAACACCAAATCTTATTAAGGCATTTAAAATTAACAATAAAACAACAATTTTCAGATATTTATGTACACAATATCTTATATTCTTTACTTATTTCTTTACTTATGTTAGTCTTTAAGACTGATTATGACATGAAGAGTATATGCAAGATATTAAGTACACATATAAATTATTTAAGAACATATAGTTTATTTCTTATATTTAGCCATATTATATTATGTTTAGGTCTCAGCCTTATTCATGTAGTTATTTAAACAATCCTATAAAATTATTAGTAGCAATAGTATCTTAGTTGGGCAGGCACCTTAGCTGTTATTCTTCGAAAAGAAAACTTTGTTTAACAAGGTTAGTGAAGAATTTGGACGCGCCCGTTTGATGAGTGGTTAGGGTGCTTGCCTTAACGGTCTGGCTCTAGGGTTCCCGGTTTCGATTTCTGGCAGGGTCAACTTTGAAAAATGATCTTTTTAAATTTGTCTTTGGTCTAGATCTGGAAAGTAGTGGCAGGGCACACTATGTTTCTGTCATTTGGGCAGCCCGTCTGGCAGCAGTAACCATCCCCTTACAGAAGACCACCGTGAAATAACAATATGTACTGTTGTGTTTCGGTGAGTGAGTACAGGATGCCAGAGCTCACTATCCAATCCCTTATCCTTAATCCTGGCGTTGCTTCTGTTATAGGCGACGGTATCCACCTATATCATCAAGTGGACTGTCAGTCGATCTTAACATAAAAAAAAGAATCGAATCTGCTAATATAATCTGTTAATTTGCTCTTATAAAATAGAAATCAATTGTAAGTATGAAATTGGTTCGTTTATTTTAATTTTCGTAAGTAAAGTACCACATAATTATGGACATTTTAGAATTCACGCTGTTAATTGACATACCACGTTACAAGCAGAGCTAACAAAGCAGAGATGTGTTTTCATAACAAGAATAGTTAATAAACTAGCAGTCTAAGTTCATAGTAGAACAGTAAGTCTATTTGACACAGTAAGACGTTTTAGTAGTAAACTCGAAAGTAAACTGCAACTCGAAAGTAACTAATTACTATCTTCTCCATTGAACTTCTCCGGTGACTTCAAATACTTACATAGACAGTCGATTGACTTCAAAAACTACAACTGTAAACTTAGTTTTACGGAATTTTAAAAACATCATGTTTCGGTTATAGAACACTTTCAGTTCCACTAAATAAAACAGATTTTATTTTGCACAATAATTTAATATCACAGCTCAACATAAGTAATTACAAGACGCACTTTGCACTAAATAAAAAAATTGGCAATCTCACCGACTAGAAGCCTTCTTTTGTTTTTCAGACATCACTGAAAGCTCGGGCGGCAACTCTTTGTTGTTTTTCTCGAAGAGTGAACATATATTTGTAATAAATTTCTTCGATGGGACAATTTCAGCCTCCTGCATTCTGTGCCAAAGTAATAATGCTTCTCTATGGTTATCGTCTCTCTCTGGAAAACACAAACTCTTCGTTTATACACCAACTTATTGTACCTAAGGATTTGAAGATAAATTTAGAACCATGTAGATTATTTTATTTAAAAAAATTGTGTATTCACGAGCATACGTTGGAATAGTAGCCAGTGGCGTAGCTTGCCCTAGATGGGCCCTGTATGAAATTTTGTCAAGGGGCCCTTTTGACAAAACTCTAACTTAAAAAGTTTAAATGAAATTATGGATAACATTCCACGAATTTTTGCTTAATATCTCCTCCGTGCGGCGGTAGCTAAGCTCCTGAATTTTATTATTTAGGCGTTCTCGAATAATTCAACCTTAGAGGCACAGATTAGCCATAAATTAAACTGGCTGGACATAAACTCAACTACCACAGTAAACTATCTTTTTACAGAAGACCATCACAAAAGAGCAGCAAGTTTTGGGAGAAACTTACGGTAAACATCCAAAATTAGGTCGTACAGCTCCGTAACATATAAGTCTCGTAATCCTTGCGAACACTGTGCTAACAATTCTATGGCGTCCGCCTTCTTCTCGTCAGCAAACCTCTCGCAACGTCTCAATATCGCATCAGGGTGAAACTTCACTGAAGGGTCTAAGAGTATCTTACGCACTGACTTCCTGAATCCAACTTCGGCGAACGCAGCTATTAGAGTCAACTGTAAAGAAGATTGTTCATCAAGTGTTCTGTCCATTATATATTTTAGTTGCGAAAGATCATTACGACGTATTGATGTTTTTAACTCAAAAACTGAAGCGATTTTGATGAAATTTTAGTTATATAGTTCATAAATTAAAATAACAAATACGCACTAATTTATAAAGATCGGTTGTCGATGTCGCAGGGAAAAGCTAGTAATATAATATTATAAGAAAGTTTGTGATGATGGATGTATGGTAGGTACTCTTTCCAGCAAAAAACTACTAAAAATCTAGTGAGTATGTAATATGTGTAAATTTTCCGGCGAATGAGAATGAAAGGCCTTCTGCCAATTTATGTCTTTTTTTCACCGTGCAATATTAGAGGCGCACGGTGCGTGTACCAGTGACCATATTTAATCAGAGTATTAGTATAAACATAAACAAAAGACTCAACTCAAACATAACATATGAGACAGCCTCAGAATCTAGATCATCTCAGATCTCAGAAGGCTCAGAACGAATACGTGAGCCCTGTCTGTATATTAGATCAATTGTACACGTTGCACTTTTACCAAGGTCAAAAAAATAGTTTTTAGAATTTTTGTCTGAGGTCCAAACTGTTTTCTTTTTTATATTTAATGTAACACGGCTAGTTTACGATTTCATTATACATATGTATAGATTATCTTTTTACAGGCATTGAATTTTTTACTTTTTATTTTTAGACGATCCCTCGGGAACAACACTTTGTTTTTCTAGAGGAATCTATGCCCTTTCTGTATCCCTGAAAACGTTTATGCAAAATTTCATGGTGATCGGTTAAATAGTTAAGGCGTGAAAGCGTAACGAAGAAACAAACTCAATTTCTCATTTATAATAATAGAATATTCTATTTTGATCTGTATTCTTAAAACCAAAGATGGAAGACGTTGAGCGCCGAAAACGTTACATGACACAGATCTTATCAAAACTGACCGTCACAAAGTGTACGAACATGCAAAGGTAGAGAAAGGCCACTCTTAAAATGTTACCAACCTGAACATCTCCCGCTCCATGCACCTTCCTGGTGGCATCCAGTATGGCCTGAGCCATCAGGTTGAGGGTGCCGTTGGTCTTTTCGCTGATGAGGAACCTCTCTTCATTGCGCCCCTCGCCCATGGCAAGCAGCACTTTGCAAAGCAACTCGTGTTTAAGCGGTGTTTTCTTATATACGTTCGAAAGTCGAACGAAGGTTTGCACCGCACTCTTCAGATTTTCCACGTCATCGCTTGAATACAAATACGTTTCATTGGTTATCAGCGGCATAAAGTACAAAGGTCGGCCCTACATGTCAAAATCTTCTAATTTCATCTTTGCATTTGAAATTATTGTTTCAACTGTGAAAGAAAATAACGTGGTATTTGAGTAACCACACAATTACGATAATGTAGTTCAATTCTAACGTCATTTTAATAAAACTTTAGTTCTGAAATATGTATATAAACAGATATAGCGAGCAGAGCTAACAGGTAGTGTACTTTATAAATGAAATTTCGGAAAGAAATTCTCTAACTAAACTATAGCGATATCCGTGTAAAACCGATCGGTTAAAATTCAAAAATCGATCTTGATCTAGTCTAAATAATATGTATATGAATCACAATCGTCCGCAGCTTAATTTGTAAATATTTTTAAAATTTTCACGATGGATGCAGAAATATTTACGAGATAAAAATACAGTCTATACTAGTTGAGCCCGCAATTTCGTACGCGTGGTATAGCGCGTAACTTCTTCGTTTGTTTTTGATTGGAATGAAAGAAACACTAAATGTTACGGGAAACTTGCTGCAATACATGAATGAAAACCGCATTCAAATCGGTTAAGCCATTTCAGAGATTAGCGTGCACAAACGCACTGATAGAGAAAAATTCTAGAAACGATAACTCGGTTTTTGACCTCGGTAATAGTTTTTTTTTTTTTTAAATCTTTGTACAGACACGGCTCGTTGGCTAGTTTACGATTTTATTATAACAGGTTGGAGAAAAAGTTTCTTCGTATTTTATATGACTTATAAAACTATAGACTATCTTTATAATTTATAGACTATCTTTATAAAACTAAAGACTTTTTTGCAAAGTTTATTTACATTTAATTACAATATATATGTGCCATTTTGTTCGATGACTTTTTGCCACCTTGTAGGTAGTGACATGATCCCGTTGCTGTAGAAATTTTGGGACTTCTGATCAAAAAAACGAGACACCTTATTGCGAGTTAACCCGGTTTTTGGCACAGTCTGTGAAGCCTGATCGACCTTTGACCACGATCTTTTTCGCACGTTCTTGTCGTACGTGATCCACTTTTCATCACCAGTTATCAAACTCTTCAAAAACGAGTACACGAATCATTTGTCATTTGTGATTCGTGGACTCTTAAAGAATCACAAATGAGTACACGATTCATAAGGTTTCTTTCAGTAACCTCGTGTGGCAACCAAATATCAAGCTTTTTTGTGTACCCAGCTTTTTCAAATGCCAAAGAGAATTTATTACAAGCTTATACACATATTATATGCGAAGACTTTTTCCCCAACCTAATAGATTTGATTTGAGTAGGTAGATAAGTAATGGCATGTTGTACATATTATTATGAACTTTAACATAGAACTACATAAGTGACGTTATGAAAAATTGTTACTTTCTTGCTATTACTTTTTGCTGTTTTGTTATACTAGTAAACGTTTATTTTTTACATTATTGTATTATAAATTTATTTAAAGATCCTTTTACTTTCCAACACATTTACTGTTCTCTTAAGTTGCTCTCATAAGGCAATAGGTCCAGTGAACAGGTGATGACATCAGACCACTTCACCACTCTCTCTCGCTCATTTTCACTTCAGCTGACTTATTCTTTGGGTTACTGCTATGAGAATAATCAGGTATAACATACCTCTTCAGATGCACTCGAATTAGTGGCCCCAGTATCGTGTTGGTCGGTTGGCAATATTTGAATGAAATGAGAAGGTCAAACATTTGTTGTGTCTCGGTTGGAGAGAAGTTAGAAGCTGTCACATCTAACAGTCGCCAGCAATTCATGGCTACGTTACGACCCCCGGTTATGTGTCTGGAAAAGAAAAAAAAAGAAATAATCATGCTAATTCCCACCGTACACTGAAACCATAAGTTTAAATTAACCATCAAAGATAAATATTTAATACTAACTAGTGCTGAATTTAATAAAAAAAATAACGCCTGACTAAACATATAAGCAATGTAACGCCTAACATCTTTATTGCAGTTATAGCTTTGCAGGCGTTAGATGATCCCTCGGGAACAGTACTTTATTCTGGATAAAAGGTACCCTATGTCCTTTCCTGCATCCCCGACAACGTGTATATAAAATTTCATGATGATCGGTTCAGCGGTCTAGGCGTGAAAAGGTAACAGACAGACAGAGTTACTTTCACATTTTTTAATATTAGTAAGAATTTCATCTAACAATCTATGGTATAAAATAAAATAGGTATAAAATCAATATATACCTATATATTGATTTAGCAAATCTCAAACGCGAGTAAAGATGGACTAATAAATAATTACTGTTCGGTTAAGTGAAAATAGCCTTAAAACTCTTTGTAATAAAGTAATATCGAGTTCCTAGATAATTACCTAAAACGTGATATTGATTTTAACTTAAATTTAACTTCTTATTGATTTAATGAACAACTAGGAATTAATCTATGAGACAGGATAAACTTCTTACTATCTTTTAAGTAAAACTTCTTTGCGCGGAATGAGAGTAAGATTTCAAGGTCGGATTTTTTGTGACGCTTCAATGTAACGATCACGTGACGCTTCTTGTAATTTTTCTTGTATTTTTGTTCTCTCGCTCTCTCTTATCTTTCCTTATTTCATCACCAAAGAAGTTTTACTTCCGACAGGGGTACTCTGTGCACGCGCAAGTTTTTTTTTTAAATACAAATTGACAAATTTCGAAACCATTATTTGGATACAAATTTTTCTTCTTAATAATTTTAATATTTCGTTTGTCAAACTGCACTACCTTCCTTGGGATATTATGACCCATGCAGCCGAATGCTGAAACGCGAGCATGTTTAAAATTATTTATCTATCTGAAAATTCACATACTTTTTCTTAGACTGTTCTTTGATCATCTGCATCGCCCGATCTATCTTCTTTCTAAAGACCATGAGCGTGGCAAAGTCTATAATTTTGTGCTCGTCTAAAGTGAAATTGGAAGCTGTCTTGTTCAAATCTGCGAGAGAATTCTCCGCCAGTTCCAGCTCACCTAGCTTCACGTGTAGATCAAATATAACGGCCTTCATTCCGGCTGATAAAAACACCTGAAATTTTATAGACAATTCACATTTTAAAGTTATTTGGTGCCTGTAAAATCACTTTGTGCCAAAAGTTGAGTTCAATCGAATAGGTTAGTTAAAATTTTTAATGAAATGTTATTGACACGTTCTTGTTCCAGTTAAAGCTGCAAGTGTCTTAACCAACATTTTTAGTAACATACCTGTTTCTATGTAGCGAATTTTTTAATTTAATTAAACTAATATTTTCATATTGTTGCTTCACGCATGACGAATTAATGTGATCGTTGATGCCAGGAATTGTATGAACTCTGGTACCCTCCTCCAATAGCTATGTGTAACATACCGTTAAATAGCTATTACTGAGTTGAATAAAAGTTATTATGGTGCCTAGTTCCAAATGTTAGTCCATTCAGAGTTATTCTATACTGTCATTTTAGTCATTTTAGCCCGAATGTCGTTTTAAACAGATAGAAAAAATGTCCAAGAGATAGCCGAGGTCAATTAGAAAAATGTTAACAGAGTCCAAAGAATGGCAGTTCGAAATAGTCGCTAAATAATAACGAGCCGGGGTGTAATCACACACTTAGTATAAACGAATGTGAACTGTCTGCCTCTAACATAGACATATACGTCTATGTTAGACTAAATATGTCTGAATGACATATTTAGTACAGCATAACTCTGAACGAACTAAAATTTGGAACTAGGCACCCTAATAACTTTTGTTTAGCTATTTAACGGTATATTACATATAATTATTGGAGAGGTGTATAAAAATTGGCATCCTTCTTTATTATATGGTTCGTGTATAGGAGCTTTTAAGACATACGTTCGTAAGGTTTCTGTAATAGTAATAGTTCTTGTCTATGAAACTAAGGCTATAACCAAATTACTAAATAATGAGAATTTCAAATTATCAAGATATTCAAAATTACCGTACGTGGCCAGTTACTAATGATATTATTATTAATTTTATTATTATACAGAAATGAACAAATGTTGCAAATAAATATGAAAGGAAAAAAATATTTCCTAGAACACTTATGAGAAGGAAATCAAACATATAAAATAGTATGAAGAGAGGTAATATAATATACAGATGGCGTATAGTATATTCTCCTTCTAGAAGACAACTGTGAGATAAGTTGCTGTTGTATCAATGTATGAGTAAGGGATGACAGAGCCCATTACCCTGTCCATTTATCCTAAAAAAATCACTAAATGTCCTGTTGCAATTTTTAGGCAACAGTAACCACTTATTATCAAGTGGACTTACAGCCAGTTTTTTCAGTACTTATCATAAAAAATAACAAAGTTAAACATTCTACTGACCCCTTCCTTCTGGCACTTATCTGCCACTTCTCTGGCCGCCTTAAGGTTTCCCTCCCTACAGTACTGCTGCAGTAGACGCCTTAACACTCCGCGAGTGTTCATATTCTTCGCCTCCAACTCGTTGAGGTGTGCTCTGAGAGTCGCCTCGTTCATGTTTTTCTAAATAATAATAATAAACCACACAATGATCCAAGTGATATTGACTAAGTCTACCAAACTCTTTAATTTTACAATTGTCATTACAATATCATATAATTATATTCCCATTACTAATAAATAATATATCAAGGTTTGACATTGATTTTCCTTGAAAATTTATAATAGAAATACAAAATACAAAAAATACAATACTTCATATACTTAAGCATAGAGGTACAAAAAGAGGTGTAGGGGGCCTCCTATTAAGTATAAAATACTCGTATCAGGAGAACCCCGCTTCTCTAACACCGTACTAAATTCCAAAGAATACAATAAAGTGTGTATGTTTGTATGAGTGTGTGAATGAGTATGTGTGTGAATGTATATGTGTGTGTGAATGTGTATGTGTGTGTGAATGTGTATGTGTGTGTGAATGTTTATGTGAAGTAACATTATCTATATGAGTTAAGTGTAGTTTTTACATAAGTCTCCTTTCATAATCAAATTTATGTTTTGATAATAAATGTTTAATTTAGTTAAGTAATAGTCTTTAATAAAGATTCGGTTTCATTATAATTTAGGGTCTTGAGCCAATCAGTCAGGGTCATAGGATAAATATTAAGTTTTTTATTTAATATGTTGTATAAATAAGAAGTTTGGATAATATATTGTCTTCGAGCAAAGGCAGTTTTTACAATTTTTGTTTGAACAACTATATCATTTCTTCTCTTTTTAATTAAATTAGTAATTATATATATAGTCTTTTCATTTTTAATTAATTAATAGAATAAAATTAATTTTAAAAGCTAAGAAAAATTCATAAACACTTTTCCAATTAAAAGTTTTAAATGGCAGATGAACCAAGAATTATTTAGTTTAAATGGAAGTTTAATTTTTAGTTAGGCTCACAAGGCTTGATGTAATTGAAAAATACTAAACTGTGATTAATCACGAAAAATATTTCCTTAGTAAATTAGTAATAGTATATTCCTTCGATTCATAGTTCTTAGAAAATCAAATTACCGGATGAGGCAAAACGTGTGAAAACATTTCTCTATCGTCGACAATTCTCTCGTCTGTGATTTCAATGAGCAGCTCCTTGAATGCTATCATCTCCCCTTCCGGTGACTTTTCAGGCAGAAGACTCACACAATAGTCGGTCGCCGCAGTACCAATTTTCAACTTTGTACTTTTGATCCCCTTTAAAGTAATAACAGCAAATTAATTTAAAAGCAAATTATGTAACTACAACTAAAGTAGATAACTTCGAAAGCAAAAGTTACGTCACATTTAGTATGTGCTGAGGCTTTTTAGTAATTTTAACCGCTAGTGTGACACTTCGTTTCAATCTTAAAGTCTGTTTATTGTTTTAAAAGGTCATACACTTAATATAATTTTGAGGCTACTTCTCGACCATAGAACGCGCTTTGCTGGACATGGGCCTTCCTCATCGGTCCCGAATCCCAGCCTGAATCCAATGTCTACCCGCGGCACTTATTAGGTCGTCTGTTCACCTTATGGGTTGATGACCTAAGCTGCGCTTGTCTTTCCATGGTCTCCACTCGAGAAGCTTTCGTCTCCAGAACCCTTCTGAACACATATATATATAATACTACCTGTGCCCGCGACTTCGTACGCGCTATAATTCGTTTTTTGCAAATCCCACATGAATCTAACATTTTTCCAGGATAGAAAGTATCCTATATGTTAATCCCTGTATGCCAGGTAATAAACTATCTGTGTGCCAAATTTTATCAAAATCTATTCAGCCGTTTTTGTATGATTGAGTAACAAACATCCAAACATACAAACTTCGCATTTATAATATTAGTAGGATAATATACTAAACGCAACAATTAAAGGATATAAAAAAAGTTCCAAATTTTTAGGTGATTTTCAACAGGCTGTAACTTCGAAGAAAATGATCGTACAGAACTCATTAAAAAAGGAAATTGTAGCTTCAAGTTTCTAGTTTTTGAATCCAAGCTTTAAATTTTTTTCTCGTTAGCGATTTATGAGTAATAGTCAGATAAACAACGATAAAAAAAAATTTCAAAATTTTTCTCGTCTTGAAAATGGTGTAAAAACCGTAATATTTTTTTTATTGTAATGGCACAGTAAAGATCTTTTAGAGAATTTAATTGCCTACAACTTGACCTCCTCATGAGCTCTGTACACTGATTTATAACTGAGTTATCGTCAATCAAAGCGACAAAGATCTTTTTGACTTGGACAATCGATTACTCGGGCAATAATGGTCGTACAGAAAATTAAAGTAGGGTTTTGTAAACTGCAAAATATTCTCTATAAGGTGCTTAAATTGGATTATGATAAAAAAAAATTTTACAAATCGAAAATGTTGGCAGAAAAAAGGTAAAAAACTGTAAATTTAAGGATATTTGAATAACTTGCAAAAACTTTGCAAATAATGCAGATACGAAAAATCTTTTCTATAGCTTTTCAACCTCAATGTGTCCTGAAAAAACCCTGAAAGTTTCAAAGTGCTGCGATTTATTTTTCTTAGTGTCCGGAATGTTTAAAGTTATCGTTTTTGCTGAAAATCAAGATAACGGGCAATTATACATTTTTTTCCCTTAGTTTGAGTTTAAACGTTTTTTTTTAGCAATAATCCATATTTTTTTCATCAGAACTCTTTAATCAATAAAATTAAAAAAAAATTGAAATTTCTTTCTCAAATTTTTTTTTCTTCACATAATTTTTCGCTTTTTTGTTATTCTTTGAAGTCTAAATTGTTCACATTAGCCTTATTACGAGTAAAAGAAAAAAACTGTTCTTTTAAACTAATCCTTTAACATGCCACGGCGACACTTATCTGCCACAGATGTGGCTCGTATCGTCACTCTTCTTCAAGAAGGTCGCAGTCAGGTGGAAGTTGCAGCCACAATAGAAGTGAGCCAGTCTGTTATCAGTCGCGCCTATGCGCGATTTAACGAAAATCAGCGTACTTATGACCGACGTCCGGTTCAAGGAAGACAACGGGTCACTACCGCCCGCGATGAGCGAGCTATCATTCGAGAGGCTCGTCGGGAACCCACTGTTCATTGCTGTTCATTGCACTGAATACGATTGCTCATCAATTTTTAAATCATCAACAACTCATTTCGGCTTCAACGGTTCGAAATCGGTTTCGAGAGCAAGGATTACATGCACGACGCCCAAATCGCGTGCCCATGCTTACAGCTAGACATCGTCGGGCCTGACTGAACTATGCCCATGCCCATCGTCATTGGGGTCGTAGACAGTGGAACTGCGTTCTCTTCACTGACGAATCTCGATTTGGTCTTCATGGCAACGACAAGCGATATCTTGTGTGGCGTAGTCGTGTGGAACGAAATCGCGATAATTTTATGCGACCGGTTGCAGCTTTTAATGGTGGATCGTCCGTTATGATATGGGCAGCCGTATCTTACAATATGAAAACTCCATTAGTAAAAGAAGCGTAAATCTACCGTGCAACCTCCACGTTGTACCCTTTTCGTAACGCTAATGCCGGTGGTAAAAAAAGGGCCTAGCTAGGCAATCAACCACATGCAAGCATCGTTAACGTGTAAAAAAAAATTGAAAATTAAATTTCAATTTTTTTAAAATTTTAATGATTAAAGAGTTCTGATGAAAAAAATATGGATTATTGCTAAAAAAACCGTTTAAACTCAAACTAAGGGAAAAAAATGAATAATTGCCCGTTATCTTGATTTTCAGCAAAAACGATAACTTTAAACATTCCGGACACTAAGAAAAATAAATCGCAGCACTTTGAAACTTTCAGGGTTTTTTCAGGACACATTGAGGTTGAAAAGCTATAGAAAAGATTTTTCGTATCTGCATTATTTGCAAAGTTATTGCAAGTTATCCAAATATCCTTAAATTTACAGTTTTTTACCTTTTCTTCGGCCAACATTTTCGGTTTGTAAAATTTTTTTTTATCATAATCCAATTTATGCACCTTGTAGAGAATATTTTGCAGTTTACAAAACCCTACTTTAATTTTCTGTACGACCATTATTGCCCGAGTAATCGATTGTCCAAGTCAAAAAGATCTTATTCGCTTTGATTGACGATAACTCAGTTACAAATCATTGTACAGAGCTCATGAGGAGGTCAAGTTATAGGGAATTAATTTCTCTAAAAGATCTTTATTGTGCCATTACAATAAAAAAATTATTACGGCTTTTACACCATTTTCAAGGCGAGAAAAATTTTGAAATTTTTTTTTATCGTTGATTATCTGACTATTACTCATAAATCGTTAACGAGAAAAAAAATTTAAAGCTTGGATTCAAAAACTAGAAACTTGAAGCTACAATTTTCTTTTTTAATGAGATCTGTACGATCATTTTCTTCGAAGTTACAGCCTATTGAAAATCACCTAAAAATTTGGAACTTTTTTTATATCCTTTAATTGTTGCGTTTAGTGTATATAATATACTTCGTCCGC
The DNA here is from genome assembly GCA_910589475.2 of Bembecia ichneumoniformis. NCBI lineage: Eukaryota > Metazoa > Arthropoda > Insecta > Lepidoptera > Sesiidae > Bembecia > Bembecia ichneumoniformis. The sequence continues at coordinate 4,534,854 of OU342520.1, forward strand.
GTTGAAAAATAAAATAAAAATAACGCCTGAGTTTTCTAGGAGTTGAATCTTTTTTTTTAGATTACTCGTGCCAACGTGGAATATTTAGCCTATGTCCATCCTGAAATTGTATTCTAACTATTGGCGAAATAATTTATTAAATCGGATGAGTAGTTTCACAGCTCCTACATAAATACAAACAAAAAACAAACATACAAACTGTACCTCTTTATAATATTATGTAGTATAGATGAAAACGTAAATAGAAAATTTTGTACTCCCTATCGAATATGCTGGGCAGACTGAAAAGTGTGGTATTTTGTGGCAGAAAGGTCAAGTATTACAATACATAATACCTACTCAAGTGTTACAAATAAAATAAACAGGATTAAATGTTTCCCTATGAAAACATTCATTGTTTACGTTCATATTGCCAATTTGAAATACCATATTAGTCTGTGGTCAAACAATCGCACATCGAAGATACTTGTCATAGTATTTTCAACAAAATATACACATTCACCTACAAAATTACGCCCTAACTTGAGTCCCACGCCAATGCTTAAAATCATTGTTAAATTCATCAATGACGCTGACTTACACATTTTTAAGTAAGTTTACAGGCATATGGTCACTCGACCAGTGAGAATAAATCAAGACATAATTTTCAATTTAAGCCTTGTTATCAGTGTGACGCTTTTAAAGCGACAACAGTGCATTAACCAAAGCACATTTAATCAAAGCATATGTATTTGTAGGACCGGGTATTCTGGTCATAAAATAAGCAGCCCATCTAGCGGCAGAAACCGTCTCCTTACAAAATAACACATTAAAATAACAGCATTCTTTCGGCGAGTGAATAAAAGATCCCAGTGCCCATTCCTCCATGCCCTCCTAATTCCACATTTATATCCTATTAAGTTGGCAGCACACTTGGATTCTTGTGTTGATAGTCGACGGTAACCATCAAGTTTACCGTCAGCCTGCATGCAGACCTATACATAAAAAAATATTCACCTTCATCAAATCCAACATATCTTTTAAGCCTTGTTTGGTTTTCTGATGTTTCATGAAAGTACAAAGAAAACGTCCAGTCCAATCTTTGTTCTTATCGGACGCCTTGAACGATACATCCTCCAATATGAAAAGGGTTGACTTCAAATCGGAACTGATTAGATATCCCTTGGCGAGAGGTTGCAATAATTTTTCCGCGTCAATTTTTCCTTGAAACAATTCACCTGAAATTGGCTTACAAAATTAATTACATTATTCCGATTCGCCTCAATTGTTTATTCTTAATAATATTTAAAAACAAAACTTTATTAATTAAGAAGTTAAAGAACAAACAGGAACAACAAAAGTTGAACACTAATTCCGCATCGCCATTACGATATTTCTTGCAGTTACATTTAATTACATTTATTTTTTAGCCTTTTAATGCGTCAACTAACGTACTAGTAGAAGATATCCATAAATTTTGTTTATAAACCCGAAAGTAGTTATTTCCGATTTCCCTATCCCCTCCTAATCCCTTATCCTTAATCCTACTGTAGTCGGCAGAGCACTTGCAGCAACTTTGGCGTCGCTTGTGTTATAGGCGACAGTAGCTACCTACCATCAAATTGATAATATATTAATGTCCAAATTGGCGTATTTTGATATTTTTATTTTTATTATTTTTAATGTCAATGCATGTAGCCCCCATTAGCAATGTTCCCATATATATATTTTTGGATCTAAAAATTCAAGAGATACCTTGACTTATCTTGTAAGATATACGTATGAAAATGGAACACGTATGAACTTCTTTCTCCTAAATTGCGCAAATTCCTCAAGATCACAAGATTCCTCGTTATCACGGTATTGCATTCAGGGATTCCTCATTATGTTTAAAAAATGTGAATCAAATCAAATGTTTTGAATGAAAACAAAACATCAAAATGTTTTGAATCAGAATATAATAAAATTATTTTGATATAAAAATTGTATTGATCTGTTTTGCCAGATATTTTAATACTTAAAACTGTTTTTTTTTTTAATATAACAAAATAAATAATTTAATAATATATTGTTCATTTTAAAGTGAAACTGCAAAAGTGTTAAAGGTAAAAATTGACTAATGGAAGTTAACTTATTTCCTTATTAATTGACTTGCTTTGAAAATTGTATAACAAAATTTATTTATTTATTTTTCATTATACCTATAATTAATTAATATAATTAAAACAAACACAACTTACAAATCTCACCGGCGCTCCTAACTTGTCCCGTTTTTAATAACGTTTCCATCATGGGTGTTAACACCATAGTAACATTCAAACCAGCGTCCAGAAATTTCTTCATCAGATTCTGTGGAGATGTGAAGCTGACATATGGCAACGTATAGTCCATTATAGTTTCATAGTCGGGCTTTACATCCATTTTCATCATGACCGAGAGTGTGTTTATTATTCCTATAAAGTATACAATTCATTTGTTAAAGAAATATATTTTTAATCACTACTAATTATAATTATAGTTAATATGTAGATACTATACTAAAATAATGAGGAGAACCGTAAATGAACGAAACTTGCTGACATAAGCCCGCGAATCACTGAGTTAAAGTGGCAGTGGGCATCACACATAGTACGGAGAGCCGAAAGGTTCTCATGTGGAGGCCACGGACCAACAAGCTCAGCATAAGACGTAGTAGGCAAGCAATTGAATGTAGGACATTCTGAAAACAATCAGGCTGTTGAAGTGGAAATGGACGGAACTTATGTGTCCACTGGAGAAAAAAATAGGGACGAAAGTGATAATGGACTCCTCGAGAGGAAAGAAGGAGAAAGGAAGACCAGAAAAGGTGGGCTGATGTTTTCATTTCAATAAATTCAAAATCAGAATTAAGAAATGAAGGGAGACTTACGCTGATAAGCAGACTACATAAAATTAAATTAATAATAAATTGTGACGAAATGAATCTATATCTACACATACTACAAAAGATATAAAGATATAAGATATATAAGCGCTGTCCGCTTCTGTCTGTTTTATTCCGCAACTTCTTCTATATATCTAAATGTTATAAGTAATGTACATATGTAAGTACATACAATGTCTTATTATTATCAATTATAATTATCAATTATTATTATTATTATAAAATGTCTTATCAGAGTGAGTAAGAAGAAACTTTACATTTTGGACTATAACGAACCTTTTTCTCCATATGTCTTAGACATGTGAAGCAATATTGGCCAGAAATAATGTGGTCGTACAGGAATATTCATCTGCTGCATCCTTGTAAACAAATCCTGGGCCAAGGGAACCTTTCCAAGTTTCAAGGCAGCTTCCGCAGCATTGTGCAGAGCAATAGGATTCCGTCCAGAGGTCAGTAACTCTTGTGTAATCAAACCTATTATACCTGATGACTGGAAAGTAAAATTATTGAATTTATCAGTTTGATCTCTCTTTATACTTTACTAGCTGACCCGACGAACTTCGTACCTCCCGAAGCCAAACCCGTTCATACAAAATATGTGATAATCATTTTTTTTTGTGAATATTTCAGATGTTTTAATAGTTATTCTTCTATTCGGGGCGGAGACAAATTCAACAAAAAAAATTAAAAATCTGTCCAGCCGTTTGTGTTATAAATGGTGTAACCAATACGACTTTCTTTTATATATACAGATTTTTTAGAATTATGTAGATATTTGCTAAAACACTTAGTACAAAATATGCCCTAAGCACTTTGGAGAGTATTATTGAAAAAGGGTCAAATTTAAATGGATTATAATTTAAAAAAAATTGTATTCAAGATTTAATAAAAATCGTTTCTTATTATAGTATGAACGTTTAATTTTAATTTAATTAATTAATTAATTTGATTAATTAATTTTAATGAAGGTATTAATGAATTTTAATGAAGTTAATTTTAATTAGTACATTATGTATTAATTTCAGCTTCTATGTTTTTGATTTTTAATAAGAGCGTGACCTCACTATCTGCTCTAAAGGTCTTCCAACGCAGGTTTTTACCACCTGCATTCAGAGCCGGTTTGTGACAGGGGATGTTTGTGTCCCTGTCAGGGATACACAGAAAAGACATAAGACATGTCCTTTATCTATACATATAATAAAATCGTAAACGAGCCGTGTCTGTACATTTAAAAAAAAAAAAAACAATTTGTACACGTTGTACTTACGTTATCGAGGTCAAAAAATAGTTTTTAGAATTGTCTGTTTATCTGTTTGTCTGTGCGTTTGTGTACACTAATCTCAGAAACGGCTTAACTGATTTGAATGCGGTTTTCACTAATGTATTGTAGCAAGCTTCCCGTAACATTTAGTGTTTGTTTCTTTCCAATTGGTTTACAAACAAAAAAGTTACGCGCTATACCGAATACCACGCCTACAAAGGGCTCAGCTATTCTATACATAGATACTTACTATAGATGCTTTTACACAATCTGTAACTAAACTTCTTCCATGTAATCCTTGATCATCGTTAGGTCCAAACGAAGGCAGTGGAAGAGACTTGTATATTTCCAATGCAGCTAATGGAAGATTTTGAAACACTAGCTCTGTGGTCACACTTTGCATGTATGGCGATATTGATGGTGACGACAATGTATTTTGCGGTAAGTATCGGAGGACCTAGAAATTAGCAAAAAGCAAAGTTAACAAAAACAAAAGTCAATAAAGTAAATTAGCATTGAATTTTAAAATATATCAATTTTTATTTTAAATAAATGACCTACAATTTATTTATTTTTCATGTTAAAGTCGTCAGGCAGGCTGACGGTCCACTTGAAAGTAGGTGTCTACTGTTGCCTATAACACAAGCAACGTCACGGTTGCTGCAAGTATGCTGCCGACCAAAGTAGGATTATGGATAAAGGATTAGGCAGGGATAAGAAAATGTGTTCTGGCATCTCCTACACACTCACGGAAAACACATAAGGGAATACTTACTATTTTGATTAATATTTTTAGTTCCATACCTGAGCTATGGGAGTATAAGTGCCCATAATGGCCAAGGTCTTTACAATATCCATAATGTGGCTCTCCTCGAATTCTATACCACTTTTCACAGCTTTCTCCAACTCATCCAACATGTCGTCGTGTTTTTTATGCAAAGCCAATGCTCTCGCAACAGAGGTGTAAGTGTCTGCAGAAATCTCAATCTTCAAAGACTTCATCATTGTCAATACTTCATAGATATTTTGGATATTCCTGAAAGAATTAGTTTAAAGAATGCAAAATAAATTGCGTGAAAATGGCACCAGTGAAAAAGTAGTAGTGACAGAGAATAGCTTGGCCAAAATGTGTGAAAAAAAAAATCTTTCTGACTTTTTAAAGGCTATCCCTTCTGTAATGTGTTTTATTACTTAATTGTTTTTGTTCATCTATAAGGTCGCTTATAGATTGATGTGGTTACCGTCGCCTCTAAACAAAAGTGTGCTGCCAGTATGCTGCTGACTTTAGTAGGATTATGGATAAGGGATTGGGAAGGGCCTCTAGCATCCCTTATTGCTCACATAATGATATTTCACGGTCTTCTTGTGTAAGACCTTAATGGTTACTGCCGTCAGACATACCGCTCAATTTATGAGTGTGAAACGCAGTGTGCCCTGCCACTACTAAAAATAAATACAATGTCAACCCTATTGTATTACTCTCTTGGCAAATCTCTGATTATCTTTGAATTCAATGTTAATATTGCTGGTGCCCACGTCGCCATGACACTTATTAAAGTAACAACACGTTACAAGAAATACCTATAACAGCAAACTATTGCCGGTTTACGGTATAATAGTTGCAGAGTTTAAGTCGAAGGATATATCGTCCTTGAGTTGTAATGGCCGGGTAATCGTCTGCATAGATGACAATTAAAAAACATATGAGTATTTTCACTCAATAGTATGAAAATCAGAGAAACAAAAAAAACATTTATTTTTCAAAACTATGTAGCTGGTGATCGCGACTTTGTTCATCATCTTTAGATATGAAAATGAAATTTTACATAGATATTTATATTATGTGCTTTACAAGAAAAGAAACAAACTTTTTATGTGTGCTTGGTGAAATTAAAACGAGTTTAATGTGTTCGACTCAAAGTATATGATATCAGTATAAAACTTATATACTTTGGGTATCATACTCAAGTATGATTTAGCAATTATTATTATTGTTATTATTAATTAAGGTAAATTAATACTTTTTGTACTGTTAATAATAATTATAACAGCCAGTAATTTTTTTCTTGTCTTATTTTGCAAATAGTTTTTATGTTTATTACATCAAAATTGACATTTTAAAATAACATTAACATTAAAAATGTAATAATACAGAGGATACATTACCCAGCTTTACTTTCACAGACAATCAGAGAATTAAATATGCTCTCCGTTGCCAGAAAACCTTGAGCTTTCATGTTTGATATCACTTCAGTAGATTGATTAACGTCACCGGCCTAAGGACAAAAAAAAAGAAATATTCAATAAAGGTATGCAGAACCTTTTTATTTATCAGACACAAATTCATGGCATCTGTCCATATGTCCACTATATGCATTGCTTTCATTTAATATGATTTTGTGTAAAAATAGGTAACTGAGAACAGGGATTTCATTCAACATTAATATTCATAATTATTTTTTAGATAATTATATTATAATTTTATAATATTAATTACATAAAATGATCTACATAATTATAATCGCATGTATGTAGATTTTTTTTATATTAAGGTTGGCAGACAGGCTGACTGTCCACTTGATGGTAGGTGGCTACCTTCTCTCTAACACAAGCAACATCCCTTTAAACAAGGTGCTGCAAGTGCGCTGCCGACTACAGTAGGATTAAGGATTGGGGAGGGTTAGAGAAATGGGCTCTGGCATCCCTTACTCATTTACCAAAACATAACTGCACATGTGCAATTATTTTACAATTGTCTGACGTAAGGATGTAAATAAATAAAATAGACAGTATATTAACAAGGAAATTTGAACCATTTCATGAACACCTGATTATGAAACAGTAATTACAATTATTAAAATAGAGAAATATAAAACATGTTCATACCTCTGAGAGTACTTTCAAAATGAGTTCATAAGTTTTGTTATTGGGTTTTACAGGAGCCATTCGATTTATAAATGAGCTTACTGTGAGTGTGCGGTTATTAGCAATATATATTCTGAGTAGCTCATTGTAATGTTCAACATCAAAAGTAGTGTGAGGTCTGAAAGAAAAAGAAAACGCAATAAGTTCTTAGTAAATTCATAATCTGCATATTTTATAGTAGGATAGGTCTAAGGTATTAATTCTTATTCCTTTAATCTTCAATTTGAGGAATCAATAAGAAAATTATAACACAAAGCCAGTAATTTTAATAAGACATTTAATTGTCAAATAAATGTTTTCTTTATTTATTTCTTACTTATTGTCAGCTAAAGAACTAGCTAAAGCAAAAATTAAAGCAACTCAATGTCAGAGTTTGGTATTTAATAAAGGAAACAGCACAGTTTAAGTTAATGGTGTGACCACTAGAATAACCAGCAGTGGTGATGTTGCCAGTGCCTCCTGAATACAAAATGGTAATGAAAAAATTATCGTTGAAAAGTACATACACATAAAACTGAAAATATAGACAAAAAAATCTAACAAAAAGCAAATTGTCATTTTCAAACCAAAATCTGCTATGTGCAAAAAGTATACTTTTGAGATATTGATAAAAAAAGTTTTCTTGAAAAATTTGACATGAAGATTTAATTAAAAAAAAAAAAGTATTTTATTTGTAAATTAATGATAATAGAGTAAATCTATACATATAATAAAATCGTAAACGAGCTATGTCTGTATGTTAAATATTTTTTGAAAAAAAACAATTTGTACACGTAGGTACTTATGTTATAGAGGTCAAAAAAATGGTTTTTTTTTTGTCTGTTTGTGTGTGTGTGCACTCTAATCTAATAGCTTAATTGATTTGAATGCGGTTTTCACTGTTGTATTGTAACAAGCTTCCCGTAACATTTAGTGTTAGTGTTTTATTCCAATTGATATACAAACAAAAAAAGTTACAAGCTATACTGTATATCACACGTACTTACGTAGTTGCAGGCTCAGCTAGTTTTGAACATATCAAATTCTGGCTGCTGCACATAGCACACAGAATATAAAAAATGAGCAAATAGCAGATTTTGGTTTGACATTGACGAAATACAAATCAATTAGTAAATCAGACCATTTCTTACTTAATAATACACCACACTCGTTCAGCCAATTCCATTCTAGAAGATGCAGATTGATCAGGGAGTAAATCTGCACAACACCTCAACAGAAGCAACCCTTGTTTTTTCGTCGAAAATTTTAATTCTTTTATTTTTTCTAACACCCTAATGAAATCATTTTTGTAAACTCGATTTTTCTGATAAATGTCAGTTGATAATTTTTTAATTAGATTTTCTAATTGCTCCTCAGCATTTGCAACTTTTTTTGTGACATTTTTTGAAGGAATTAGTTCCGAATTCAATGTATTTTGAGAGTACCGTGATTCGTAGTTGCTTGTTAAACTAGTAGAAAAAGTCAACCTGAAAACAAACCATTAAGTACATACTTGAATTTTCTGCCTTTTCTTTATGATATAGGCAAATAAATATTAATTGTATGCAAATAAACAAAATAAGTTAAAAACTAACCTAAAAATTCGATTATTGTATTGATAACATGGCAGTACTAAACTTTTATAGGTAATGTGTATTGGAATTCTTGATAAAGACTTTATACTAAAATATTTCCTACTTAACATTTTTATTGATAGAATGTAAAATTCTATTTTATATGAATTGTTTAGGTTTGTTATATGAAAAATTTGAATTAATAAATAAATAAAATAATATATAGCTGTCACGAAATTGTCAATTCTTCAAGCCACAGAACATTGTCAAGTCAAGCCATAGAAAATAGAAAAGTATAAAGACTATATATGTACATACTTGGGAATTATTGAACCCACAGAACACTATATTGATTGAACCTTCTGAGGCTCTAGTATGAGTTTACGATACTACACCAATACTACACTCGCTAGCGAGAACGTAAAACTTTTGTATGGGAAATCGTGAACTGTCAATGTCAAATTATCAATTTTCCATATAAATGTTTTACGCTCTCGCTAGCGAGTGTAGTATCGTAAACTCATACTAGAGCCTCTGATGTCGACACACAGACCAGTTAACTGACCGTGAGTGTTTTTAACTGACGGCATTTTTCAGGCGCACCGTAATCCGTTTTAATTGATTTAGGGAAAAGTTGCATAACATCGCGTCATTTTGTTATGCTACCTTTACGTCATTACTTTAGAAATTATCGACAACCGATAATATTTTTTTTATAATTTTTACTTCATGTTTTATAAAACCACTCCAGCCCCCCCATAGCCAGTATGTTTTTTAATCGATATTATTACTTTTGTGCGCCGGGACGTGTCTCATCACTGCTTTGGTTATTTTTCTATGATTCAACCATGGAGGTAATATGTATACTAAGCAGGACTGATTACATTGAAAATTTGTATTTACAAAAATTAACTGTATTCATAATAGTTAAAGTATATTTTTCATTGCGCCTTATACACATGCTAATCCGAGCCGAGAGGGATAGTTCCAACGGAGGCCGTGTGTTTCGTTCTTTCATCTTGCCAGAGTAAAAAAATATCGTTGATTAAAAATTTAAGTTCAAAACTCTTAGTTGAAACTGTTATTGGGGAAATCTTCATCAACAAAACTTTTGGTTTTATATGTGCACATTTATTTCATATTCAAATTACTTTCACATTCACATATATATTAATACATTATAAACAGTTATACATCAACAATACAATTAAAACTTGAACCAAAACCATTTTCCATTATCTCTCTACAACTTCTCAAAAATACACTTCTGTCAATACATTTTGTTTTTTATATTCTTTATTCTTTTTAAACTATGAACTATATAAAGTTTTATATGCCAGTACAAATTCTCAACTCTAACATCCCCTCTGAATTTGACTATAATAAAACTTTTACTTTGTACCACAACTGACTGTACTACACCAAAATAATCAGACTGACTGTACTTCACCAAAATAAGCTGACTGACTGTACTATCTATTCACCTATAATATCTATCCATCACATACATTACTCCATACCTATCTTCAAATACATTAACCCAAACACAACACTAATTCCTACAACATACTAACCCCCTAAATATAAAAACATCACCTTCAAATATAAAAACACTTATGTTCTCCTCGAACTTCATCTTCATCTTATATGAAGATCATCATCAACAACATCTCCACCTTCAATTACTTCACTATATAAAACTCCTCATCTTCATCGTATAAAACATCTTCACCTTCAAATATAAAACACTAACTCATCATATAAAACACTTATATTCTCTTTGAACTTCATCTTCATCTTATATGAAGATCATCATCAACAACATCTCTACCTTCAATTGCTTCTCTATATAAAACTCCTCATCTTCATCGTATAAAACATCTCCACCTTCAATTCTTCACTATATAAAACTCCTCTATCTTTAAACTTCAAGCCATCTCTTATTTTAACATTTTCCCCCTCGAATCTATAATCCTTTCTATATTTCTCTCTTCTCACCAACTCTCGATATTGCTTTCTAATAGTCTCCTTCAATACAGCCATCAGTCATCAAACTAAATTTCCTGAATCCTTTCGTAAATAATTTTTATCTCCATCAAATCTTTCAAAATATATATTCCATTTTCCTACATATTAAAATTTCTACTTAATCATTTATTCTTTTCAAAATCAATTTTGTAAAATTTTTCACAAAAATGTCATCAATTGTCAAATCAATAAATTTTCAATTTTCGTAGCCATCTTTTAATCTCCTTTTCATCATATATAATTTTCAATACTTTCTTCATTTAAAAACATTTTCTCTCCATAACATTTTCTCTATAATTTTAATTTTCTTCTCTATAATTTACTTTACGCAGTGGAAGCGTGCCTGGGTCCATGACCTCTTATTGGGGAAATCTTCATCAACAAAACTTTTGGTTTTTATATGTGCACATTTATTTCATATTCAAATTACTTTCACATTCACATATATATTAATACATTATAAACAGTTATACATCAACAATACAATTAAAACTTGAACCAAAACCATTTTCCATTATCTCTCTACAACTTCTCAAAAATACACTTCTGTCAATACATTTTGTTTTTTATATTCTTTATTCTTTTTAAACTATGAACTATATAAAGTTTTATATGCCAGTACAAATTCTCAACTCTAACAGAAACACTTGTTTTTTTTAATAGTATTCCAATTATTTTAATGAATTTTAAATCAATTTATTATAATCACATTAATTTCGTTACGAATTCCTAAATTAAAAAAGATAATGTTTATTGCTTGAGGCATATTTTATATTATATTTTCTACTGGTATCCCTTGAATGTGTCATGGTGGTGAATGATTATGCATAATTTACATTTTGCTATTTAAAATCGTTAATAGAACGGTTTCACAGGTAAAATGGTGAGAAAGTGTTGTGTTTATGCTTGTCCGAGTGAATCTTATGGTGTTTGCAATATATCTTTTCAGGGGTAGGCTAAAAATTACATTATTATAAATATAACAACTATGTTGACCATAAATTTGTAGCCTTGGTGGATATGATTATGTACAATTGATTATTTTCTTAAATGTGCAAACTATTATAAGTAATAAAATGAACAATGGGGACTGTTTATTATTTTGAATAAGTACAGCGATGTGTGTTTATTAGATTTATCATCATTCATAACACTTGATGTTACAGGTACCACTAAGTCACTGCTATACTCTAGTCACTGCTATACTCTTACTTATAGCTTTTAGTAATGAAATTCTCTACAGATGTTACCTGCTCTATGTACCTTTTCCAAATTATGCCTGTATCAATCAATTGAATTAAATATGTTACTGGACTAAGTTTTCTTATTACTTTACATGCTAACCACTTACAATCATTTCTATAAGAACGTACCAATACTTGTTGACCAACAAAATATTCTTTTACCTCTCTTCCTCCTGAATAAAACTTTTACTTATCTTACTTAACCTCAACTCCTCTTAACCAAACTAGGTTTTAAAAAATCAAATTTAATTCTTAGTTTTCTATTAAACATCAATTTTGCAGGACTTTCACAAGATGTATTATGCTGAGCATTTCTAAAATACATTAAAAATTTATTAATACTGTCATTGACATTCTCATTTTGGTAAACTGCCAAAACTGGTAACGGTAATTTTGGCAATTTTGTGATTTAATATACATAATCATAACCAGATAATTTTAAAGCAAATATAAATGATGAAGAGCCACACGAATTGCAACTGGTAAAAGCGTTGGCTAATTCCTATTTAAATTTAAAAATATTTCATCAAACGAAGTTAAATTCGTTACGAAGTTTCGGCAGTAAAATTGGACTTAGACAGAAACTTCATAAAACATTTTTGTTTAGTCATGTTTAATAAGTAGTTTTTTAATATTATACTTCAAAATAAATGTACTAATATTATTTCCACTGTATTCACTCGTTGTTAACCGTAATAAATAATTATGTAATAATAGGATTAACAAATTTGTTTTGACACCTGATACTGTTTGTATTATTTTTTTCGCAATTGATCCACACATTCCTTAGTAATCGTCCATTGGTAATAAAAATCTTCTATACCCTTGTTTTTATTTATTTATGTTTATAAGAAACTATTATATGTAGGTGTATTACAACATTTAAATTTGACTCACATAGTAAAATTCTTATTGTCACCCTATTAGAAAGGGATACACAGCCTCTCTGCTCGGCTCCCTTTTTAGCTGCGAGTGATCAGTCCTGCTTAGTATATTACATCCATGGATTCAACCGCATAGACAATAGAATAATAATGGCATAGATAGACCAAAGACTATCTATACTATAAACAATTACGTCAAAATTAAAATTAAACAAATTCACATAAAAATAATTTTGTTCTATTTTAGTTTTTCTTTTTTTTTCTTTATCTGTCCAGTTTACTACAAGATGCTTCATATTTTTTCTCATACGCCATTTTATATGAGTTTTTCATTGTAAATTCAAACACGTGGCGCTAGTGTTCTCTGACTCTGTCAGTTACATTGTTGCATAGGTTGTCTTGTCTTGTCAATTGCCGCCGTCGCTTTCCGCGATCATTCCCATTCCCATCCATCCAATGATCCAATCCAATCCATTCCCTACCCATCGCCGTTTCGTGTCGTATCCACATCGTATCGTAACATAAGTATAAGGCATAACAGCGTAGCGTAGCTGGCGTGTGAAGAAGTTGTATATTGTAGATGTGGATGAGGGTGAGGGGATAATTTACAGACTGGTGTGGTGTGGTGAAGTGTTTTTAGTGTTGTGTAGTGATTGGTGGTGGGTGTGAAAAGTATTACAATATATTGCTGTTATGTGGTGAGTATGTTTTATTTTAACATGTAACCTATCTTAGTGTTTAAGCTTTACAAAAACACAGTCGCTTAAAAGATTACACGGACCGGACATGGCGAGATCGGTTCACTCTGCAATCGGCCGTTATTCGACCGCCATCATTTGCTCAAATTTTTGCTTTCATCACTAAATATTGTTTAGTAGGTATATAAGTACACGGATTCTTTAACTTGTACGTATTCTTTTGACGGCTAACTAACTAACCTCATTACTATGTCAATCTGCCACTTTTTATATATCGCCATAATCTTAGCTCTAGTAGGTGTAAAATAATTTGCCGCCTAGCCAATGAGTGATTCATTGGAAATCCTCTCAATGAATATAATCATAACACTTGCAGAGATTGGAAAACTTTTTTTATAGTGTAATGTTATTAATTTAACCTAATCGAAAAGGCAAGTTTATGTCGATAATAGTTTCGGATATACATGCTGAAGCACCATGTTTATGCGGGCATTATAATAACAATTTTATTTCAGACATGTGTCCATAGCTTTTTAAAAATTATACAAATACTGTACCTACATAGTATTTACATATTACACAAACGGTACAAAGAATAATACAAACTGATGCCACCTATCACTTTCTATTGAGGGTGATATGTGATCATGCAATGTTTTATTATTTAGCAGTCCACCTTACCAGCAATTATCTTCAAAAATGTGTCTGTATTGTCCCACAATCTAGTTATCAGGGATGCTATTCTCATTCATAAGATAGTCTAAAAATCTGCAACTCTTGCATTTGCAAACATCCCCGATGCACTACAATAATGCGGCAGCCACACTAAACACTTTGAAGGCGTTGAGTAGTTAACCCACCGGTTACATGTATAAAAGACTGGCAATATGTCTTAAATAGTGTTATTTTAACTTCATCAAAACAACGTGCAAATCCAGGTTATACCTGGGTTTATGTAGTTTAATTATACCCAGGTTTAGTGTCGGTAGTAATTTGAATATGTATCAAACTTAAATATACATGTATAAATTAAAATACCTACTCACTGAAGAAACACAAATTTAAGTGCACATGATTGCTATAATTAATAATAGGTGTATTTTCTTTTGTGATTTACTAAAACTCTTCTTTAATATATATACAGCTGATGAATGATAGCTTCGTAACCTATCTTTCTGTTAAATGTCCCATTTCTCATATCTCTTTTCCCAATCTCTTATCCTCAATCCCACTATGGTTGTTATTTGAATTGCACCATGTGTGGTGTTGCTTGTGTCATAGACAACATTAACCACTTACCTACCATAAAGTGGACTGTCAGCCTGTCTGTCAACCTTAACATAAAAAAATGTATTTCAGGATTTAATAGCGTTCTTTTCAATTGTAACATATCACATTTCCTTCCTTTAAGGCTATTTGATAAGTTATTATTATATGAATCTGAAATTATAGTTCTTTATTGCTGGTTTGTTTAAAAGTACTTGTACAAACAGACAGGCAGATAGAGATTTCTTTTGTTTTGTACTATTTTCAAATTAAAATTCATTGTAAATGTAATGCATATCCAATAAAAAGTGTTATAAAAACAGAACATTATATCTCACAATATGCTAATGTGAATGCCACAGTTAATGAATATGGAAGGAAGCCAGCACATTGAATGCTAGGCTATGATTAGGTGGCTATTTTAAGAGAGTAATCATTATTAACAATATGAATGAGTAAACAATTACTTAATATGCATAAAAATAAATGAAGGATAACATTTAATATTTAAAACTATATAGGTAACCATACAGATAGTCTCTTCTTGAACTCTTACAGAGTGCAGTTCTGTATTTGGCAATTGTTAGTAAAAAGTTGTAGGTAATCACTTATTAGTAAAAAGGCAGTATGAAAAAGGCTGGAGAATAGCACCATGCTCCAAACTTTCTTTTATCTCATCATCAATGTTGTCAGCCCATGTGGATGTAGGCCTCTTCCAAGAGTCTTACACATGACGGGTCCTCTACCCCATTGCCTATCTATTCTGTGACAGATGTGACTGGCCCATTGCCACTTCAGCTTGCTGATTTGTCTCGACTATGTTGACACATTTTGGAATTTCTGATCTTAGACCAGAGAAACTACGAGCATAGCTCGCTTCATAGCACGCTGAGCTATTTTGATCCTGTAGACCAGTTCTGCCGTGAGAGGCCATGTTTCGGCACCATACGTCATTACTCTCAGGACTCACTGATTGTAGACCTTGGTCTTCAAACATTTTATCTACCGAGTTAAAAACTTGTAAGACCACTGAAGTTTGATTGTGTCAACGTTAATACATATAGTTTGTGCAGCCCTTTAATAATATACTAGCTGTGCCCATGACTTCGTACACTTTGTAGTTTGTTTTTTGAAAATCTATTGACTAATAATTTTACTTACCTAAGTACTAAAAATTAAACATAAAGACAACTCTTTTGCACACTTTGCTTTAAGTATATTAACAACATGGTTAAAGGTAAATGGTTCACTATTATTAACTATTATGTTTAAAATTTCATACATAATAAAATTACCAAAATCATTAATGATAAAGATGAGTAGTAAAAAAGGTTAATATTGCCTTATCAGCGCTCTCTCATTAGTATGGGTGAAAACATTGTTTCCAGGCATTTCATAGGTAGGTATTAATCAATAATATTTTTGGGCCTGTTGATATACAATATCTTAAGTAATTTTAAGATTCTCATTTCATAAAAAAACTTTATTTATAAAATACATCTCTCTTTGTTGTGAAAGTTGTGTTCATTCACATACATTTTTTTACTCCATTAACACCTATACTTACCCCATCATTGTTTTAAGAAAGATATTGCATATCTGCAATATCTTTCTTAAAACAAAAAAAGCCTTATATCAAAATGTTTTAATTGGTTATTTAAATTAATCTTTTATAAAAAGTTAAATAGAACATAAAACTTACCTGCTTATGTCTAAAAGGCTCATCAACAAGCATCCACTGTTGGGGGTATATGAATGCTAACATTACACAGTCCTCTGCCCTTGGTATCCATATACTGCCAGTCACTTTCATGATGCCTATGGGGTGTTCTGGTACACCACTTGTGATAAAAACTAAAATTGTTTTGTTTTTGTCTAATATTTACATACTAAATATAGTGCAAATTTGGAAAAAGGACTTTGTAATAAGGTGTTTTACAAATTAAGCAAAAACTGTTGAAAAAATCTTTATAAAATTACTTGGTATTACTAATCAGAGCTTGAAGTCGATTCTTCATCAATATTATTAATTTTTTGATGGTGTCTTGAGGAATGCCATCCCACTTCTCTAATAATGCTTACCTTAAATTTTTTATGCTCGAATGCACTGGATTTCTGGTTTGGACCCTTTGTTTCAGCTTGTCCCACAAACGCTAGATGGGATTCAAATCTGAACTGAGTACAAGCCAGTCCATTGTGCTTATTTCGACTTCTTTAAGAAATTGCTGAGTGATATGCGACCTGTCACATAGAACATTATTGTGCATTAAGATAAAGTCTTCAAAGAAAAATCGTGCGTATGGAACAATGTGAACCAAAATAATGTCTGTGATGTACCGATCTGCCGTCAGTAAGCCTTCCTCAGCCTCCGCCAGGCTTGAAAATGAACTTGGGTTTTCCCACCAAAGGATACTTGCCCACATCATGCACATTCGTGCAACCGCCGTATGCAACTGTTTCAGAGAAACAGCATTAGGCAAATCGTTCGCTCGCATGTCTATGGACCCAGCCTCCTCTGTCACTATCATGCAAACACATTCTGCACTCGTCAGAGAACAGAATCGACCGACATTAGGAAACGGACCAAATGAGATGCTCTCGAGCAAACCGTAGGAGTGCTTGTCAAGTGCTGTAGGAGCAGTGGCTTGCAGTCAAATTAAGGCCCCTTGCAGGCTTCTTTGATAAGCAGTGCATATGGCATTGCATCAAGAGACTTAAGTCGAATTGTGTGGGATTCAACATGAGAATAACTATTTAACACCCAAATGTTTGTTTATGATGGAATATACGAGTATCTATCTAACTGATGCTTAATCCTAAGAACAAGATGTCCTAACTCATGTAGTTCAAATGCCTGTCGGTTTCGACTATCTAGCGTACAGCATTAGATGTTCTTTCGGTGGAACCGTCACGAAATTGGTCAGCCCACGTCGTCTTCTTACTGTCCACTGGCTAACAGCCATTTTTCGAATACGTCTCATTTGTAGCTGCACGTTAAACACCAGTTAGTTGCCGATTACGCAACGAGGCCGTGACAATGAAACAGTTGGCTCACTCTGAATTTCACTGCTGGGGGCTAGTTCTTGGTCTCCGATTGAAGGCACCGGTCTATTGAAAATGTCTGTATACTCGAGATACAGCTGAAGTGAAGTTGGGCGTCGACTCTTTGCTGAGTCTTTGTTGCAACAGCGCAATACCTTGAGCGGCGTTATCAGGTGTGGTATTCATGGTTTCGTAAAATTAATTAATTTAACGTACGAAGATATGTTCCAAATCTCCGCGTTTAACGTTCGTATGACTTTGTCACGTTGGACACTGATCGGCGGGAAGCGGCTTAGCGTCCAACAGTTAGTCGGTTCATATTTTTTCGACGCATTTGCACTGTCGGGCTCTATCTTGTCAATAAAACATCAAAGATGTTAATATATTTTTTACACTTTAACATTGGTGGTTAGTAGGGAAAGTCCACTGTTTAAACAATTAATTTTAAGTGCACATTACACTTACCTTTGTTGTTGCTATAGAATTTTAATGATGTTAAAATTTAAATGTGTAATAAACATTCCGTTTAATTTTTTTATATGTAATACACACATAAATAAATATTATAATCACAAATAAATATTATAATTTGATACAAACATGTTTAGTGTTGATAAAGAAAAACTGAAAACTATTATGTTTTTTTAAGATTAGGAGTTCTTAAGAAAATATTTTCAATAACAGTACTCAATATCTAAATTCTGTTTAAGGAACTGCCTCTAAATTTCCATTTGGGGCAATAAGCCGCACAAAAATGAAACTTTCCCACATAGGTACCTACTCTGTCAACGGCACTGTTTAACGTAACGATCAATATCGTGAAACTGAGTCGAATATAGATATATGTGACATAATTTATAATGTAAAATAATCATTAAAATATACAAAACCTTTAGTATTAAAGTATTAATATAACAGTAGGATATAAAAAGTAATTATGATGTTAATTTTATTTATATGTAATATGTATTTAAGAAGAAACTCAAAAAGAACATCTATGCTGTACACTAGATAGTCGAAACGGACAGGTATCTGAACTACATGAGTTAGGACATCTTGTTTTTAGGTAGCATCAGTTAGATAGGTACATTCAGTCATAAACAAACATTTGGGTGTTAAATAAACTAATCGAGTGCTTAAACTAATTCTGAAACATAATAATTTCAGTTTTGGCTATTCTTTCTGTTTTTGATTGGCAGACAGGCTGACGGTCCACTTGATGGTAGGTGGCTACCGTCGCCTATGACATAAGCAACGCCAAAGCTGCTGCATGTGCGCTGCCGACTACAGTAGGATTAAGGATAAGTGATTAGGAGGGGATGGGGAAATGGGCTCTGGCATCCCTTACTCACTCACCGAAACACAACAGCACACGTGCTATTATTTCACGGTGGTCTTCTGTAAGGGATTGGTTACTGCCACCAGACAGGCTACCCAAATGACTGCGAAACGCAGTGTGCCAATGTTTTCCTATTAGGACGTAATTCTGTAAACTATCTCTTTTATATATATATATATATATATATATATATATATATATATATATATATATATATATATATTACATAAGTATATATAATTTAAAAGTACTAAGTACCAGTTTATTTGTATATACTGTGGTTGTAACGTGACGCAAGGTTTATATGTAAGTGCCTACCAAGGATAACATAAAACCAATCAATATGAGGATAAATAAAATTCGAAATAGAATTAGTAACAAACCCAATTAGACTTTTCGCGTTACATGAGAATTGTTAAAACACACGTTTATCTGATTATAAATAACCTTGACTACGTAAACTGAATTATTTTAAATGCCTCGTTAATGTTCTTTTACACGTACGTACCTGATAAAATGTGCAAATGTTAATTTTCCCCCATATCGCCCTTTACATTTAAGCCTATTTTTTATTATTAAATAAAAAAATTTTTTTTCATCGATGTTTCGTTTTTATTCTGTACTACTTACCTGAGTCCGCAACTTCGTACGCGTGGTATTCGGTATAGCGCGTAACTTTTTTATTTGTAAACCGATTGGAATAAAACAAACACTAAATCACAGACTAAATGTTACGGGAAGCTTGCTACAATACAAGTTTGAAAACCGCATTCAAATCGGTTAAGCCGTTTCAGAGATTACCGTGCACATACGCACAATCAGATGAAGTGACAAAAATTCTAAAAAGTCTTTTTTTGTACAAATTGTTTTTTTTTTTAATATTTTTTTTATAATGTTTAGATTTAGATAAAATACAATGGGTATCATATTTAACGTAAAGCTTATACTACATAATAGAACAGCAAATCATCACAAGAAACCTTTTTGACTAGAAAATGTGATTTCGTTCGAAATAATTTAATATTATTTTATTGTTAATTTATTAAAATTTAATCATTTTAATAAAGTATCATTCAAACAGCGAAAGACAGCTATTATTTTGATCAAATGAAATAATCATTTGATAGAATGCATATTTGTTATTAGAAGGAAGCTAGTATTAATGCACATAATATGTAGTATGTACCTATCAAGAGTTCGTATGCATAAATTTATAGCCCTTTGTTTGCCCGTTGATTTAGTTAGATGAGACGTATGATTTTCTTTTAATGGATTTGACAAGAAAAATCCTTATGTGCGTGATGGATTAATTAACCAACGTGTGTCTTCTACAATAACGTAGCCCACATTATTTCAGATCTATAGAAATATTGACATATCTATACATATAATAAAATCGTAAACGAGTTGTATCTGTACATTATTATTTAAAAAAAAAATAAAAAAAAAAAAACAATTTACACTTACATGTTGTACGTTGTTACCGAAGTAAAAAAATAGTTTTTAGAATTTTTGTCTCTTTGTCTGTGCGTTTGTTCTCGCTAATCTTAGAAACGGCTTAACCGATTTGATGGTCTAAGAGCGGGTGAAGACCGACCTTCATCGATCTGATAACTCGATGAGACATATTTTTTGTCAAGTATAATTTATAAACAAATATGCCTATAATGACTTGCCTATCGAAAAGTGTTCATAGCTATTTTTAAATTAATTACGATATTTTAATACGGATATTAAAATATCTTACCTATGATATCAATTTCGATTTGTTAACAGATCGGTGTAGTTACCTATACTGACTTACCTGTTCACATCTGCTTGCCAGGTAGCCATGCACAGAAATAAGTAGACAAGCTTACCTAGGTATACTCTGTGTGCTAAAAACTATCATCAGTTGAGATAAAACTCATTCGTTTATCAAAAAAGTGAAGGTGATGAAAGAAAATGGATTAAAATTAATTAATTTAAAAATAGCTATGAACATTTTTCGATAGGCAAGTCATTATAGGCATATTTGTTTATAAATTATACTTGATAAAAAATATGTCTCATCGAGTTATCAGATCGGTGAAGGTCGCTCTTCACGGTCTCCTCTACAATGAATACGGTTAGCCGATTTTCATGTGGTTTTCTTGATGTATTTTAGCAAGCTTCCAGTAATATGCATTGTATATTTCATTCCAATCGGTTCACAAACAAAAAAGTTACGCGTTATTCCGAATACCACGCGTACGAAGTTGCGGGCTCAGATAGTTGTGAATAAATTATTTAATGATGTCTCATGATAGGTATTCAATGTGAATCCGGTATCCGTCGATTTTCAATAGCTATCAATTTAAGCATCTCCAGCATAAAGAGGATTGGACTTCAATACAAGCTTATTGAGTTGTGCTTGTTGCTGAGCATCTTTCTCTCATCTCTGCGCCAGAGGCTCCAGGATAAATACAACATATATTTCGTCCGTTCGTAAGTTTTGTTTTTGATTTTGGGTAACGAGAATTGAATTTTATTATAAGATGATTCTTCTTGCTTTATAATTTGAGAATTTGGGCGTTGCTTATCGATTGCTTTATCGTTTGAGTAATTTGGGCGTTAATATTGCAAAATTACGCAAATCAAACCGATTTTAACTCTTATCCTTCATCCTATCTATTAAAATCTTTGTTGTTATATTATGTAATGGCAGCCACCTAACATCCAGGTAAATGTCGACGTGACTGCCTTACTGCCTTTTATAAAATAATGACAAATTTCTGCTAAAGATTATTTGTAAAATTAAAAAAAAAAACTTTTATTTGTCACTTTTTTGAAGTCCCGTGTTAGGCTAAACATTATGTATGTGTATTATTAAAAATGTTTTTGCTGAATCTTATTTATACATCCTTGGTAAGTAAGTACAGTCGGTGTACGAAAACCTTCGTCAGTTTTCAAATTAATTCCTTTATCAAGTCGTAGACTCTCAGTGTACCTTTTGAAACTAAAGCACTAAGCAGACAACTGACAGACGTTTGAAATGAAATTTTGGCATGACTGATAATTGTCCTGGTGCAACCAAATATCAACTTTCAGGTGACGAACCTTTTCTTTTATCCCTTGCTATACAACGCTTTTTTCGGCGCATGACTGATGAAGACAGTGGCTCCCCGCCACAATTTTTAGATGATCCTCAAAAACAGTATATTTTTTCTAGATGAACAGCACCCTATGTTATTTTCTGTATCCCTGAACAGCGTGTATACAACATTTCATGATGATTCTAAGCACTTAGACCAGTGGTGCTCAGACTTAAACTGCTTGCTATCTGTTACAAATATTGTGCGTTCCTTTGATAAAGCCTAGCATTCTGATAATACTGTTTTCCGATTATTCCGATATGAAAAATTAATAAATGAAAATCTGGATTAACTGTGTGAATCGACCGATTAAAAACCATTGTTCTTGACTTCAGACGTTGCTTGCGTTATTAATCTACCGTCAAGTGGACCATCATCAGCTTGCTTGCTGACCTTTATACCTAAAGAAAAAACCTGCATGACAGTATACTTATCCAGGTATACCTACATATATTTATTTAGAGGATCTTCCATGTTAATATCAGCTTACGAGTCCACGACACACAACCTTAATGCACTAGACTGCTGTGGTGCTGGTTCTTGATTACATTTTTCAAGATGGTAATAGAACTAATAGAGCATTTCAAGGCAAAAAAAATGAATCAACGATTTTTAAATAATTTTAGGGTTCCGTATGTCCGAATAAAAAAACTTTTGAAAAAAAAAATACAGAAATTAGTTTTCTACTTATAGATTATAGGAAAATAACATGGTAAATCACTCAATATTGTGCGGATAGATAACATCGTACGGAACCCTCTTCACGCGAGTTCAACTCGCACTTGTCCCGTTTTTTTTAACTTATAAAACTCTTTTATCTACTAAATTCATAATGAATTAAGTATAATTTTGTCTATTTTTATTGCTGATAGTTTTTTTACAATTAAACATAACACTGTTTTTATTGTTTCAGGTTGCGCGTTAATATTGTTAGATAAAATTAATCAACAGTGCTGTGATAGGTGTGTCAACGATATCCAGCAGTGTGGAATGGTTGCGGTGTGTTGGCGGTGGCATTTTCATGTAAGTTTTCATCTTTTTCTTGATTTGCGTCAAAATGTACATTATGTATATATATATTTCTATAGTAATAATAATATACGTAATAAAGCTGATTAATCTTTTTTTGTTGAGGTTCTAATCTCTGGAATTGACTGTTAGATTTAGCCCAATTCTAGAGGAAGGTTAATAAGGCAAAAAAGCAAAAAGTACTACTAAGCAAAAGTACGAAAACATTGACCAAATAATAACGCGTTCGGGCGATATGTTACGGTGGGTGATGGCCTAAAACCAAGTGTTACCGATAACAGCCGAAATGTGGACTGCATTGCTTACGTTATCGAGGTGACATCCCATCCCGCCCCGCTAATGCCCGGTCGTCTTCCTTCGTAACAGTCGTGTCCTATATGTTATTTTTTATTTATTACACAAGAAATAATTACACTAATATTCACATTGTCCCATAAAACTGGAAAGCAGTTTGTCTATGGGATCAAGTTATGATGTCAAACTATATCAAAAATAAAATAAAACTGAATTGAACTGAATTGAAAAATAAATGTACCCTAAATTAATAACCTAAACCTAAATTTCATTAATTAAATTAATGAAAGTAGATAATATTTCATTAATTTCTTGTTAAATATAGTTTTATTTCTCTTTTGGACAATGTCTTCGGACAAACTATTTAGAATATAGGGCAACCGTTTCTTTATACCTAGTTGTGTCACCATAATATTTATCAACCCTAGGAACTACAAATTTTCCCAAAGACATTGCCCTTGTGTTGTGTATGTATGTAATTTCCCTGAGCTTATTTGCGTGTATTGTTTTTAAAATAATCAGTTTTCTTTTAAAAAATCAAACGGCGTGTGAAACCGCGGGCTACATATGGTATTATTTAATTCAATCTTTACGCGAATTAGTTTTTTATAAACTAGCAACGACTACAGTTTATTTAATAGCGTTTTATTTTTCAATATATTACCCCAAATGAACTAAATTTACTCGTAAGTTATTAAAATAAAATTGGAAGAACTCCAAATTTCACTTTGGAAGTTCGACGTCAGAAAATGGCCGCGAAACGTACTCGGCGTGTACTTAATTAAACGTCGTTGCTAAAAGCTTTGTATCATAATGAATGATATAAATATAATGAATGAACGAATGAGGGAATTAAACCATAATATAAAGCGTGTTGAACACAATGACACCGAATTCGGAAAATGTGGGGTCCTGCTCACCTTTCCCCGGATATCAACGACGCCGGCTCATTTAAAAGAACAATTTGTATTCACAGAGCATTATATTATGCTAACTGTATTTTTGCTGCTATACAGGGTTCAATTGCCTTGTGCTTTTAAATGTAATATGTGTCTTATTGTCCGCGATAGACTTCCATTTATTGTTTATTATGTGGGTTTTAAAAGTGGTCATCATAAACTTACATTCTAATAACTAAATACCAGTAAGTACATAAATTGATTTTTTTTATGTTAAGATCGGCAGACAGGCTGACGGTCCACTTGATGGTAGGTGGCTACCGTCGCCTATAACACAAGCAATATATAAATAACATCAAATATACACAAATATTAATAACACCAATTAATAAGATAGATTAATAAATATAATATATTGGAAGATAAACTTGCATATATAAAAATTAAACAAATAAAGTCGTCTTCAGTTTGACTGAAAATGTGTCTGAGTGCTTTTTTGAATATGTCCAGTGAATTAGATTGTCTAATGTTAAAAGGCAATGCATTCCAAAGTTTAATGGCCTGTACAGTAAATGACCCCTCGTAGAATTTTGTTTAGTTAGAGTTTTAGAGGAAGAGAGAGAGAGCTTTTGCACATTCTCCAATATTGTCTGTTTCATTGACAAGCCTATTCTTTGGTCGAATGGTGAAGGTTGTCATAACATCTTTCCTAGGCTACGATGTGATTAATTAGTATTTTAAGCAGATTTTTAGAATAAATGGTGATATAAAAATGTATGAATAAAATATAATAGTGATATAGACGATTTATGCAACCTTACAAGATAAAAAATATCACAAAATTACCTTTGGAAACAATTAAGTATTTATAAACAAAATAACTGGCTACTAAGAAGGACGTTGTTAGAGAAATATACAATTATGATGCAATTATTAATAAAACTCTCTTCACATTTCCAATCATACGGTTTACTGGGTGTGTTGATTTAAATCTTTAGATCAAAGAACGATACGCTTTTGACATTCGCAAACATACCGTCAAAATTTCTCATTGTTATCAGAATCCTATTTACTTAACTAATAAGCCCATAATCATTTATAAACACGGTTATCTTTATTATATTTTTTTTCTTAGATATATTATGGAATATTATGGAAATTATGGAATATATTATGGAGATATCCCATTAGGGAATATACAATTGAGTGAATGAGAGACGATACGTCGAACACTCGACATCATTGACATATAGATAACCCGTTCACACAAACCGGCCACAGGTTTATAATTATACAACAATTAGATTTCCTGTAATTTAGACGTTAGAATCGTTTTAGTAAAATTGTAGATGGCGCTGAACAAAATATTTATTGGATACTTTTAAATTTAAAAGACAATTCATTAATATATTTTCGAAATTCGTAATTACTTAATTAATTATTATAAATGCGAAAATGAGTTCGTTTGTTTGTTACGTTTTCACGCCTTTATTGCTCAACCGATCGCCATCAAATTTTACATACACAAATTGTCAGGAGTATAGAAAAGGACATTTATGGTAGGTACCTTTCATCCATTTGGCACAGAATAATATTTGAAGACAGATGTTATACATCAAATCGATTTTTATTACGTTAAACTCTATATCACAAACAGCATCTTTCTTGTACGTGAGCTTATTTATTCGTCAGAACTGATATTTGTCACGTCTGAATGCATAAATAATTAGCTTGTCAGTCGTCGTCACGTGTCTAGTTGCTTGCTAAATTGCTTGCCAAGCCACCACCACAGCTCGCAAATCGCACAATCTGAGCTGCCTTCGCAAGGTTTCCACTTATGCCGCTTTATCACGCTATCATATGTTTTTAATTTACGTAGGTACAAATATAGGTACACACATAGGTACATGTATGTAACGATTAGTGTCTAATTTAACAAGAGTGGATATGTAGCAACAAAAATAAAAAGTAACATTAAGGGCCACTAAAAATATCTGAAGGTGGGCACAAGTGACGTTTTTAGAGCAGAACTTTAAGATGGTTTTCGTTCCCTTTGACTTGAAAGCGCGTCTAAACGAGAAGTACGAGCTATATACGTATACATTCACAAGTTATATTTCCTACTTCATAAAGTTTGTTTGCTCTTGGATTTCCAAAGAATTTGGAACAGTGCTCATATAGTGCTCATATATGTAACACGTATAGTGGCAGGCACAATTTGGGCAGCCCGTCTGGCGGTAGTAACCATCCTGTTACAGAAAACCACTGTGGAATAACAGCATGTGTGCTGTTGTGTTTCGGTGACTGAGTAGTAAGGACTGTCAGCCTGTTTGACGACTTTTACATAAGAACATATAAGATTTAATATGAAATGTGGCTAGCCTTAGACTTTGTTCTTATAAGTACATTTGAGTTAAATTAGCGTACTGTGTAATTAAAGAAAGTGTTTTCAGAATAAAACTAAATTCAATGTAATAAGAATCATAGATTCCTTGTAACTTTATTTAAATATTATGAAATTTGAATTTTATATGGACTTAATTTGGTTTGAATTGCCTTATTAAAGTTTACGATCGTTGAAAAATAAACGATATTCCTGGAATTCTTGAAATCTCATGCTAGAAAGCTTCGATATATTCTAGGAAAACATAATTTAATTTTTAAATATGACTACATATTTTGTTTAATTATGCCATTACTAGCTTCCAGCGACTTTGCTCGCGCTCCTTTTTATTAGGTGTTAAAACACAAAATTTATTGAATATTTATAGCTCATATATTTTTGTCAGTCCTTAAATTTTTTATTTTTATTTTTATATGATTCTTCGGGAACAGTACTTTTTCTGGGTGAAAAGGTATCCTATATCCTTTTCTGTATCCAACGTGTATGCAAAATGTTATGATGACTGGTTTAGCATTAAGGCGTAAAAGCGTAACAAACAAACTCACTTTCTTGTTTATAATATTAGTTGGGATTATTTTTGAACAAAACTTCGTCTTTAAATCGTCAGAGGACCGTAACAAGCTATACAAAACAACGATTAGAGAACGGTAATTTACAACACCAAAGCCGCAATTTCATTCGTGCATCGGTGCAGAGCCCGAGTGACATCGCCCGTCTAGGGGTTAATGAAGTGACAATGTTAGGCGGTGCCCGATCTGGTGGCCCGTTACAATCACAAGCAGCCCATTATACTCTCCCTGCACTTTGCCTCTAGCGAGAAGATTAACGATTTAAAAGAATTAAAATGGCTGCTCGATACCGTCCAAGATCCGTCGAATTTTGTCGCCTCGACAGAACTTCGATGGTGATTAATAATGCTGGAGGCTCTAGTGAACAGTGAAACTGAACGTGTATAAGTTTTCTTTACCGATGTCTGCTACAAAATCGAAGATCTGATCCAACCGTTTTGCACTGTCAATGTAAGTTTAAAAAAAAACACTTAACGAATCGCATCCGGCATCGCGCGGATTTTTCAAAAATTTTCAAATTTTGCAATTTTTCTCTTCATAATCCTCCGAGTTCAACATATTGAAAAAACATAGTTACCTACTTAAATAATTTTAAAATTAAAAAATCTTTTTTTAACACAGCAGGTTTTTAACCCTATATTAATAAATAGATCACCAACAATAAACACATCTATTGTATGTCTTCCAAAGTAAGCACTGTTATAATACGAAATCCTGTACACTCCACCTAAACTTTGAAATCATTTCCAAAGTTGGCCTTGCCTGGAAACGAACCCGAGACACCACTCTGAGTTAGGGCAATCATCTGAGTTGCACCTTGTGACCTTTCGAGTAATGAGCTCGTATTTTTTTTAATATTACTTTAGTTATTGTTTCTATTTCTATATAACAAAAAAACAATAAAATTACTTTATACAAATTTGTTTACTGTGTGCAATGAATTTTCTACATACCTACTTAAAGATGCAATGTACTTATTTATTTTTAAATACCAATGTCATTTAACACTTAACGTCTGAGATTGTGAGTAATAGACATATTTATGGAGAACATTGTTGTCGGTAATGACATCGGCGATGTTATGTTGTCGCTATACGAAGCGGTGGCGCCATTCGCTTACATTAGCCACCCTCTAGCTAGGGGATCAGATTAGCTCTGAACTCCTTCTGCATCGATTAGGGTTGTCGATGGTTATTAGATATCATTGCTATTATATCTCATACTAAATTCCTATTAAGTTCCACAGTGAGTGAGAGTGATACTAATTTATTACTAGACATATGTGTTTTAATAAAACACGTCCAAAACAGAGTAACTTGTATTAATAAATGACATTTTTTGATGAAGCGTCACAACCCTGACTGTCTCTAGTTTGAACAAGTAATGTTTACATCAGCCGAATGAGCTTTAGGGGGCTTTGGGTCAAGTTTGTTCACCTCCTCCAAAACTTAATTCATATTTTAATCATCGACTGACATCCATAATCAAATAGGTTTTAAAATAAACATAGTGTTATAAATTTATTTCAATTTTTTTTACATAACTACACGATTTAAACCGCCTTATGGAGTTGTTAATAGTTAGAGGTGTGACTTTATTTATTTTATCTTTCCACTCAAATTGAGTCCAATTAATTGCCGAAACTGAAGACCTTGTAGCTCCTAGCTAGTCATTGTTAATATAATATTTCATATCCGAAACGAAATTGTAAGGAGAATATTTCGGCTTCCGCCGCAGATTTGGTTTGTGACGAACATTTGCGCTTACTTTTGGATTCTGTTCATCTGGTCATCTTTTAGATTCTTTTTTTTTATGTTAAGTTCGGCAGACAGGCTGACGGTAGGTGCCTATAACACAAGCAACGCCAAAGCTGCTGCAACTGCGCTGCCGACTGCAGTAGGATTAAGGATAAGGGATTAGGAGTGGACAGGGAAATGGGCTTTGTTCGTAATCGCGCGAAGAAATATGGAGATGATCGAACGCTTACGGTGCATCGACAATTTAAAAAAATTCTAGAAAAAGATTCAACATCTACAAATGTGGTGAACTATCCATTCTTTTATCCAAGCAAAGTTACACTAAGAATTGAAATGAAGTGTTTAATCGAAAGACTGTTGTCAGACGCGCAGGTACAACCTGAAACTGAAAATGACGCTTTATAGAATCTGTTAAGTAAGTCGTCGTGTTCAGATCCGAGATTGCCGAGTACATAATTTACAATTTCGTTACAAATTTTATATTTTAAACTAAATAGGTTTTATAGCTAGGCGCTTAAAACGTAGATATAAAACGAGCTTATGAATTGCTCTTAAAACGTAGATATGAAATTATTTGCACACGCTCTCTCGCTCCATTCTCAAACCAATTATATTAACACCTAAAATTCCCGCGGTTCTGTTCAATCAGTATATTGTAGACATAATTTGACATTAAATTACTCTTACTTGGGACTCAAGATGGACTCAAGTCTATACAATATACAATTAGCAAATACAAACAATTCGGCGGAGATTTTATACTTGACCTTATTCACACCTTAATTATTACTACTCACAAAAACTATATACTTTTTTATTTCTAATAAAATACACTGGAATCACAATCAACACTTGTTTTTAATTTTGAAACAAAACATTAAATGAATGTAATACTTTTTCATTAGATTTACTCCTTGGTGTTTTCTACTTTGATACACAAACACAATTCAAATATTATATAAAGTATGTACTTGTATATTTATTGAATTTTAAGATGAATTAAAACTGTACCATAAACAATACAAAGTTAATGTTTTGACGGTTGCTATTTATGTATTGAGCCTAACTAATGAAAAAACAAATATTGATGATTGAAATTGGTCTTATTGTTCTGACGAAAGTCGTTACCCACGCATTTTCTTCTTGGTGTTTGTCCACCCATCAATTCGATGTTTTGACCGTACAAAAATTCGTTTGATCCGATGTGTGAGGGCTCGCATCGTCATGATGAAGAATTGATTTTCGGATTTCTCCGAGGACTTCTGGCAAACAAATAGTCGTGTACCATTTAGAATTGACCATCCTACTATACTCGACTGTATTTTTTCAACGTTTCCTTGCACCATTCGACGCAATCTTACTTTTGAGCGCTTGTCGAATCTTTTTTCTTTTAAAAAGAAATATTTTTTACGGACAAATGTTCATGCATCTTATTGAAGCTAATCATACTGATGCCCAGAGTTGCCTCTATCTCGTGATACGACGTGAGATTTTTTTTTTTTCAAGTCACTGACACAAATCGCATTCAAATAATGAATGTTAAAATTGAGGTTACGTTAAAAAAAGTCTAATTTTTCAATAGTAATGCCAGATGGTCCCTAAAGCACTATGTTGTCAAGGCTCAATACATAAATAATTAGCAACCTAAGTAAAAACACGGTGTTTTTTTTTTCTGATAATCTTCGATTAGAAATGTATATAAAAGCATAAGACATTGGTAAGTAAATGCTAGCCAATAATATTTACTTCCAAAGTAATTCTCAACTAAAAGTCAAAATACGACTGATTCTGTGAAATGTCGTTCATCGACCCTTCCCTAGTCTCGGTTCGGTTGTTCGGAATTTAAATTTTTCGCCTTTTAATGGGTTATCATGTTGAAACGAATCTTTGTGGTGGTACCTACCATGATTTGCGGTCGCGGCACAAATTCCAAGCCCATGGCTACATCACTTGCTTTCTGTTCTATAAAAGACATAAGAGCCTTTCGGTCTAAGGATTACTTTGTTAGCTGCATACAATTTTATATTTTACATAATTATTTGTGCTGGCAATGTTAACTACTGATGACTGACCGTATGTTATGTAAGCAGAATAAGTTCTCTTATTAACAACCTCGACCTTCGCGCTACTCTGTGAGTCATTGGTTGCGAGTTTATTTTACTTACATCATTATAAACAGACAATGAAGTCAACTTCTTAGCCGAACCAATGGCCATTATCAAGTTATTGTTTAGTGAGCTTAATGCATTGATAATGATTGTAATTTGGATGTTGAACAAGTTTTTTATTAACGTAATCATTTTTAGGGTTCCATACGTCCAAATAAAAAAACGGAACCCTTATTGTCCGTCTGTCCGACCATCTCCGAAACTACTGAACCTAATATGGTAAATCACTTAATATTTGTTGCGGATAAGTAACATCGTACGGAACCCTCTTCACGCGAGTTCAACTCGCACTTGTTCCGTTTTTTTCTTATATCATTTAATTTATTCACTTAATATTAAATAAACATAGAAAGTCCGATGAATCAAAGCGCTGAACTCTTTCACAACTGAAGTCTTTCATCGCGTCGTATTCGCCTGGTAACCAAACCAAACAAGATAATAAAACGTTAAGTTTAAAATCCTTTTTATTGCCGTGTGGTGTCAAAAAAACCCTTTACGTTTCCATTAAACCCTCTTTAACTCGTAAAAAAAATGTAATAAATCCGACCGAAAGGATCAAATGCTAAAAATGTAAAACCGCGATTTTACATTTTTCGCACCTACTTCGAATCTGAACAATCTAACCACAATGAATGAATGTTATCACAAGCGGACGTGGAGGTATGAAATTTGTGATAAAAAATTACATTCGTAATGCAAAACGCTCGAAACTGTAAAGTTATGATACAATATTTTTGGTGTTATTCTGAAATCTACTTGTTCTTTCTTACAGATAAATTACGTAAAATATTAAAGTGTGTGTCAGCTTTGACGCACGACAGGAGTTTACTTCTTTAAACGTATAAAATTAAATGTATAAAATTTTCTTCGTGCCAATAGATAACTGGATACCTAATTACTTTATATTATCTCTAGTTACACTCTGCATACTCAGATGTCACGTGTTTCAACAAAAGTTATATTAGTTACGTTCGGTATACACAGATTTCACTACGTTTTAAAGTTCAGATAGTTCATTTTTTCGACGATAGATGTCGCTGCGTCGGGAGGTTATAACGCGCTATCGTTTCGTTCCTCAACGCGGACTACACTTTTCATATAAGATTTCGACGTTTGCTTTTATAAGAAACCCTCTGGTGTTGCTTGTTATACTACGATAGAATTAGGGAACATAAATACATGCGTCAGCTGTCGCACAAATATCAAACTTACAGATAATGTAACGCTTTTTAGTTAACGCTTTTATTAATTTTACTCTTCATAAAATTTATATTATGAAAATCGATTCTTAAGCAGTAAACTCCAAAAATGTACCTATCTTTCAAAATTACTTTTTGTATTTCTGCAATCAATTACGATTAAATTGTTGAAGTGAATCCAGAGCCAATTGGCATTAATTTAAGGTTAGTCAGTGAAACAACAAGCGCATGACATAAATTTCTTTAATCCGATTACGTAAGCAAGCATCATCTGGGCTTCTTATGACGTCGGCGTTGTTACTCTGTGGAATACCAACACGGCATCAAATTATGTTTAGTGAAATCAGTTTATATTCTAGCTTTTTCTTCAATACAATATGAAACTGTCTTAATCTGAATTTACTTAAAACATATGGGATGATCTTGATCTTTGCATTTGCATTAGTTGCTTTATGCTCCTTTGTGACGGTATAGACATGTACGATCAAGTAGACCTGTCTGGGCGCCTTTTTTTTGTTAACGTTTAAATAATAATAAATAATAAATCGTCAAGACTAAACACTGGAGTATGGTTCCCAAAGTAAGCATTTTAAGGCTTGTGTTATTGGATAACCATACAACGGACAGGAGGCGAAACCCTGCACGCTAGTGTAAAAGTTTAGTTTATTTCCAAAGTTAGTCCTGCCGAAAATTGAAGTCAGACCTCAACCACTAGACTAGACCAATGGTCTCGTAAAAACAACGAAATTCTCTGGAAACATTAGTCTTTAAAATTAATTCAAATTTCCACTATAAAGGTTTTTACTCACCGGGCCCATTAATGAGAGTAGTTACTGCCGCTAAACGGCGTGCTTTGATTAGAACTGCAGTGCAATGTATTTGTCTACCCTGTCACGATTAAATCTGTCTATGAAAATATTGTTAGAAACAAATTAATTTGAATTTGGTGGTGGAGTTAAAATAACATCAAATGAAATGTAACTGGCAACAGATTTTCACTTTCATGTTAAACGGTATAATAAGCGAACGTTGAGCAGAGAAAGCTGTTCATAAATTTATTATATTACTATTCACTTTGATCGCTGCGTTATGTAATGATAAGCGTTTAGTAACACGGGGATAAGAGCAATATTGTAACTAACGTCGAAGTATTACCGAAGTATTTTCTTTGCATTTTCTTATGTAAAACTGTTATTTTTCATTTAATATTCTGGAACATAAATTAAAACTTTTTGAATAGAATTCACACAATTACTGAACCACTGAAATGGCACAAAGGATTTTTCCAAGTAATAGTTATATAAATTGAATGTTTCGAGTGATTTCCCTGAAATACTTTTCCCATAAAATCAATAAATTCTATTGGACAATTGTCGTGGCATTTGGGAGGACTCGGACGGGACGGGAGACCATAAAATACATTCCTCCGGCGACAAGATTTTATTTCTAACATGCGTAAGCTGCGGCTTACTAGTGAAATACTATATCTATACTAAATATAAAGCTGAAGAGTTTGTTTGTTTGGTTACACGCGCTAATCTCAGGAACTACTAGTTAGAATTGAAAAATTCTTTTTGTATTGAGTCCATTTATCGAGGAAGGCTTATAGGCTATATAACCTTACGCTACAATCAATAGTATTATATATTAAGCAGTGTCCAGTACCGCGCGCTTCATGCGCACGTCGCCATCGTATGGGTCACAGCGAAGCGTGGCCGAGTTCAGCCATTAACTATATCTTATATATATATTATATATATATATATATAAATCTCGTGTCAGGATGTATGTTCGCGATAAACTCTGAAACTACTGAGCCGACTTTGATCAAAATTCGTTGTTATTTGGTCCAACTTAAAAATAGGATAGTTTTTATCTTAATTATTGACATCAATATTTGTTATTGCAAATTAAATGTTTATTATACAACAGTAGTGTCTATTTATAGGTTAGTTCGATGAATTATTAATAGATGGCTTTGCCTCGCTACTATGAACGGCATCCGAAATTTACCCTCTGTGTCCCACTTGCAATTTCTTACATAAGTACGATAGAGAGAGAGAAAACTTCGAATGACATTCATGGTAGGAAAAAATAATACTTTTTCCATAATTTGGAGAATTTCTTCGGGAAGGTGTAATTAAATAAGCATTGTAAATAAATTTATAAATAGTAAACGAAAATGGTTAAATAAATAGACCCTTCATTTGGGGGTATACTCGTTAAGGAGTTTCACATTTTAATAAACCGACACTTTTACTTCTGCATAAATGATTGCTATCTTTTGCTGATCTTTTATCTTTATCCTGAGTGTTTGCTATCTTTTCTTATGAGAAAATATTTGTCTAGAGATCAAATCGCTTGACTAGCATTTTATACTTAGTCCCTTGTACATCTCGAAGATATTGACATCTACGAATAAGATATTACTTCGTTCCACAAGTTTATTGGCTGTGAAAAAGACGTTGCATCTCTTGGGCCTTGGCGCAATCTCTGTCGCCATAACACTCGTCGGACTCATAAAACAACTCGTACATACTATATAACATACCTAGCCTGTCGATTACATTTCCCAATGAAAATTTTGCATCGTGTGTATCCCCTTCAGTAGGCATTACGCGCTTCCTCACCCCGCGCGCACTGAGTCGCGCTTACGTGCGATTAATTTAAAAAAATTAAAAATTGTTTTGAGAAAAAATAACCATATAATATTCTTCTAAACATCATTATTTTTTTTTACATTTTTTCGTGAGTAAAAAGTCTATAATATTTTAATAAAGAATTTTCGGAATATTTCACGATCGGGTAAAGTTGTGAATATCGAGTTTTGAACCGTAAAATTATCACAGATTTTTTTACTAAACTACATATAATAACATTTTGTCCGATCGAAATCGACAATATTTAATTGCTTACCATTGAATAAAAAATAGGTTGACTTCGAATATTCTAGCCTTGCCATATTCAGCGGTAACTAACTCAATTCCCTTCTATAAGGTTTTATGTGATCGCTGGGAACATTTCTTATTTTCCAATAACATTTCATTCGATAAAATATTGTCTGGAAATGTTTCTAGTCCGCTTTTGTTATTATATCATATATTTCTGAAATACGATTTCACAATAACGTTGTTATGTAACGAAATTAGCAACAAAATTAGTTAGCATGAACAAAAAAAGTTCACGAAATGCGTGTTTATCAAATCACTTGCCAAGAATTGAAATCACATTACACGTTGCCTCGTGTGTCTGTTGAATGAATCTCCGTTTTGTTCTTTGAACAGACGACAATCATAAATTACATAGTGAACCATTAACGAACCGAGAAAATAATGGATCGCGTTCGAAATAGATGCATTCGTACATAAAATCGTTCGCTTTTGAAGTAATACTAACGCTCAGAGATCTGTTTAATTTAGAAAACTTTTCACACTTTAATTTCAAAAGTTGCATAATTCTCGTTTCTGCGAGTTATGTGGTATGCCCACTGTCTCTTCAGTTTGCTAATTATACGGGTTTTGTCAGTAATTTTAGTTATAAATCTCATAAGGCCAACGAGAGCCATGTCTAATATGTTCATTATTATCAATGGCCGAATTAAGACAGGCCTAAATAAATCAAAAAAGATCATATCCGCATAGCTTTATAAAAGCTTATTTTGGACGCTATGGTTCTCAGAGAGACTAAAGTTGATCGGTCTGGGTAGCACATTCGGACACAATAAATAAATTTAGACTTTTCGAAGTTTTTGAATTTTTAGTTGGTTCTCAGAGATAATGTTTAGGGAGTAAGTTGCTCCGCCTGGACAGCACAATGGGGCACAATAAATAAATCTAGATTTTTTTTTGAAATTTCTCACACAAAACCGTGTTGCTTAATTTATTTACAGGCGGTTATTTACTCGGCGCAAGAGTCTTTAAACAATATCGTTCGCACATGTTTCGCTTCCTTTGCAATTCAGTGAATATTGCGATTTTGTGGTTAAATGCGAAAGTCGTCACAAGTTGTCATGTCGTTCTGATGGTATTGCTTATGTTATATTTTCTGTAGCTTTACATAGGCACGGAGACACTGAGCTCATACGTAGCTTTACGTATCTTACATTCGCGGTTTTTTTCTTCTTTTTAATTAAATTAGTTTTTTTTTTAATTTAAAATGTGATTAAATGCAGAAATTCCAACGGAAACACATTGAAAATAATCTTCACATTCATTTATCGGATGAAATTTTGAAAATTTCAATTAAAATTTGAAATTGTGGTACACCATTGTGTAGACTAAACTGTCAGCTATTTGTGCCAGCTGCCAGCTTTAAATGATATCGGTCCTATTTTTTTATTTAAATGCCGCCTAATTAGTACTTGCAGTACCTACTGTTTCGATTTTTTTAATGAAAACTGTACTATAACTTTTTATTATTATTAAAATGTCTAGAAAATGCTTTACTCTGTCCGAGGCAAATAAATATTTTGCAATTGATTTTTGCATCGGTACCCATATTGTAAAACTGTGCATTACATACAATGCGTCCTAATGTTTGACACATGCACTACTCAATGCACTCATGTATGGGCTTGATGTACTGTAATTTTTGTGATGATTGTTTTTCGTACTTTAGGCAGGTTTCTGTCAATATATGTAAAATTATGATTTAACAAAAAGCATACATTCGCTCTCGAATTCATTAGTATATCGGGGCTTGAGGCGGATCTGCTCGTTGCAATCACATAAAACAACTTTTAATAAACACGGCTTCAATTTGGTTTAGAATAATGCACAACTAGTTTTTGCCTCCGGCTTCTTTCACTGTGTAGCCTATGATCCTTCCCTGGGATTCAAGTTATTTCTATACGATACAACATCTGGGGCCCTAGCCAAGATGCAAACTGTTGCAAACGCTTCCTTTACGTACTTACGAAACGAAAGAAATAAAGCCCGGTGAGTGCTTGTTGAAGTTACAACTATTACAACAACCAATCACCGGGCTTTATTTCTTTCGTTTCGTAAGTACGCAAAGGAAGCGTTTGCATCTTGGCTAGGGCCCCAGTTCAATAGTTTCGATGATGACAACGTAACAGTTATTTGATCATTTTTAATTAATTTTTGACCATACATAATTTTCAGAATGTACAGATCTATTGCTGCGCATGGGCGCCACGTGTCCATATCAGTCTTACGCTGACTGCGCCTTCTCACTTACCTATTTATTACTAGGTGTGCCCGCGACTTTGTAAGCGTGGTATTCGGTATTCGGAATTCGGAATAGAGCATAATTTTTTAATTTGAAAACCGATTGGAACGAAACGAACACAAATGTGGAAGCTTGGCTACACGAGTGAAAACGGCATTTAAATCGGTTGCCTACTTTTTTCAAGTTTATGATTGCCGTATAAGTTTAAATATTTATGTAATTATTTGTATCTAACATGCATTCAAATGATATTTTAGGTTTATCAAAGACAGCATCTCAACTGGTGAGTGGTAATTATACCGTTAACCGAGTGGACGACAGTGACCGCCTGCAAAGTCCACTTTTTTCTCGATAGCCCACTTGAAAACGGTGCTAGTAGAAAAACCTGTCTAGCTGTACCTATACTCTGAAGATTCTCTTAGTACAGAAATAAATTATAATTTATAATTATTTAAATTAATTTCAGTTGACAATTACTTAAATTCTTATCATCCTCATGTGTGGAGCATGAGCGTTCACCATGTTCTTTTTGATTTTCATAATCTTCAAATGTGGCAGATTGTCCATTAGACGGAGCGTCACCTATATACACCGCTTCACTTCTTTAGATGTTGTCGGTCAAGCAAAAAGTCTCTGGGACATACTTAACCTGATGCTGTAATTTATTGGCCTTTTGTAAGACAGTGGTTACTGCCGCCAGATAGACTGTCCAATTGATGAAACATTTAGTTTATGAACAGTTGATGCTACACTATCATATGGAAAGATATCTGCTGACTTTGTATGATCCTTTATTGACCGATATATAGTTTCTTGTTTAATTTTAATGTTATCTTCTATACTTATTTAAACGTTTGCCCTGACTGACTATCAACGCACAGCCAAAACTACTAAGTCTGGAAAGCTGAAATTTGGAACATATGTTTATTTTATAAACTTAGCAATTAAGAAAGAAATTATAAACGCGGGGTAGTAATAAATATTATTTTCTGTTTTTTTAACACAAGGTAGTTCGATGCAATGATTCTATCAGAGCATATTATTTATCTGCGGAAACAGGAAACAGTGGACATTAGCCTCGCAAACTAAAAAATATGTGTATTGATAACGGACCTAGGAACGAATTTGGCACGATTTTGCCTTTGTTAACGCGGCGTGGCGTATACTAACGGGAACTTGTAATAGAAACTTGCTTTCTATCTCCATTTAACAATCTGAGATTCCGAAAATACACAACAATGTGTCTGTTTCAATTTCAATTCTCATCTTTTTATTAAATAAAAATTTATTGCAATATACACTCAAACTGAACCGAATACGGTTTTAATTGTCCTGTTTCGGTTCTAGAATATTTGCAATTTTTTTTACCATAAAGTTTTAGGGAATTTTAAATTCCCACAGTTACTAGACTACCTATATTATACTTTTTAGCAAACTAATGATGTACCCAACCAAATTTTTTTTAAAAATCACACAGCGGTACCTCAACCACAAAGGCTATTTTTGTACCAATTTATACGAATGATTCCTGGTGTTAATTCGTTCCTTTAAAAATAATAATGTTATTATACATGTTTTATTTTTTCATCCTAATTTTAAATTTATAAAATATAAAAATCAATAAATATTATACTTAATACTAGGGAGTCGCAGGTAGCTTAGCATGGCCAAAGCTACCGATGGTTAGAGCTGCAGAGTGAGGAACCTCTTGACGATACGTACCGTGTCAAGATGTACCACTTTTTGTATCTGTCCCTTGATCTCGCCATCTAGCAAGAACCTTTTGTGGCATTGGTCGAGGCTCTTTGCTAAGATACCGTTCGCCGAAACGACTATCGGACAATGATTGATGAAGTAGGTCCTTAGTTACTTAGTTTACTTATCCTTCTCGGCTTTCACAAGATTTTCGTCATGTGATGGGATTGCGATATCGACAAGCATTCTCCGGCACTGGATTTATCGATAACCACGATATCGGGCTTAGCAACAATAGTCCTGTCCGTGATTACAGATCAGTCTCAATATTGTCAGACAAATCTTTATTATTCGACCCCTGCAGGCTTCGTCTATAATAAAATTTGATCATAAATTACTTGTCAAATATGAGTTTCCCATTATTACGACCCGCCCCGGCTTCGCACCAGCCACGATATACAAGTCTAATAAATGTATATTAAAAGTAAAATTAATATTAACATTATAACATTAAGTATTACATATGAAGTATTAATGTGTACAGTAAAAGTAGCATCAAAATATATAGTGCAGTCTAATAAGAGAAATGAACGGACACAGACTTGAATAAGGACTGTTTTGAGTTGATAAATGAAAATGTGAAAAAAATAATAATTGAATTGCTATCACATTAAAAATTTCTATTGAAGGGTATGTTACTTTGTCTTATAGTCAAGAAGTGACGTGGAGTAATGATAACACGAAGTAATTGGCGTTAATCCAATGTCTGTAGGCGGGAGTTCAGAGGGTTTTATGTATAACCCACGCACAAGGAAAGGTCTCTCATGATTTGTACTTACATTGTTAGTTAAAAAGTTTATTAAATGATGCCGTAAAGGGAGAGAAGATTTTTTTACATTCGTGAAATACCTAAATTAACTAAGTGAATTTTTTTCGTTATACTTCATTTTGTTTAATTTGTTTTTTTTTTTAAATTTTTATGTAATACCGACCACTACCAGAGATCAGTCTGTGAATTGAAGAGATGATTTATATTTTGTTTGTGAATTTCAATTGGCGTGACAAGGGAAATTGCTCGAAAATGGTATACGCCCAAGGCGTTGACCTAACGGAAATGGAAGGGTGACCCCCTACAGAGCAAAACTAGCCTGAGGCTAAAGGGTCAGACGCTGCACGGTGCGGTGCCAAAGGAATATATATATTACTTTTCATTTTATAGCAAAATGAATACAGGTAGCACACAAGAATTTCATATTGTTCGCGAACTGTCTGCATTGCAAGTCAGCTAACAAGTTGAAGTAGGTACTTAGCTCTAACTAATAACCGGTTTTCCAACACACCTTATAATACAATTTCAATTTAATTTAATAATTTCCTTATTCTTTTAAAAAAGAAACCAAACGGGAAATTTTTCTGTCCTGATACGGTCATAATGGCCTATGATATATTTAACAATACACTAGCAAAACAAAAACTACAAACATCCATCTTCATCATTTGTTATTAATAGCATTATCTATACATATTATAAAACTAGCTGAGCCCGCAACTTCGTACGCGGGTATTCGGTATAGCGCGTAACTTTTTTGTTTGTAAACCAATTGGAATGAAACAAACACTAAATGTTACAGGAAGCTTGCTACAATACATCAGTGAGAACAGCATTCAAATTGGTTAAGCCGTTTTTGAGATTAGCGTGCACAAACGCACAGACAAACAGATATACATACAGACAGACAAAAATTCTAAAAAATATTTCTTTGACCTCGGTAACATAAGTAAGAACGTCTACTTATTGTTTTTTTTTTTTTTAAATATTGTACAGATACAATCTGTACAGGGGCCGTTCATTAATCACGTGATCTTTTTTTAGCAATTTTTTAACTCTCCCCTCCCCCTTGGTGATACGTAGTGAGGTTTAAGACTAAACCCCCCCCCCCCCCAACATCACGTGTATTTTTAGTACCTACAAAGAATCTTAAAATTTTTAGAATATTATCTTTAACTACAGGTATAAACTATAATCTTATTTTATTCTGAAATTAAGGATCATCACACTACACGCTGCTTTTCTGTTTTGCTGATTTTTAAAAATCGCGCGTTTGACGAAAAAATAAATACACGTGATATCTTACTACATATTTTGTACTATTTTTGTGATTTTTGTCAAACCCCCCCCCCCCCCCCCCCCTTCAAGCCTCTCGTGATTAATGGACAATCCCACAGACAGACACGGCTCGTTTACGATTTTTATTGGATGTTTGCTTAAACGATCTATGAAAATGGGGACAATCAATTGAGGCAAGTTTATATTTTCCAAAATTGGTTTAATGTAACTTAAACCGGTATTAAAATTCCCGATCCGCCATTAAATGTTTATTTTTTTGACGAGTTGTTGTGCTTCGGTGAGTGAGAAAGGGATGCCGGAGCCCGTTTCTCTATCCCCTCCCAATCCCTCATCCTTAAGCATACAGGGGCCTTAGACAAAGTAGCATTCGCTCCGTAGCGATGCGATATCGAAGTTCGTTATCGTCTCAGAGACAAAGGAATCGACACTGTAACACGTGATAAACACGTGATACCTTGTCATGATTTCTTTGTCTCTGAGACGATAACGAACTTCGATATCGCTTCGCTACGGAGCGAATGCTACTTTGTCTAAGGCCCCTGTAGACAGCAACGCACTTGCAGCAGCTTTGGCGTTGCTTGTGTTATAGGCGACGGTAGCCACCTACCATCAAATGGACCGTCAGCCTGTCTGCTGATCTTAACATTAAAAAAATATATGTATATCAAAAACTTAGTAGCAAACAGTATTAGAAAACTATCTTCGAATTTGTATATCGATTTTTAAATATTGTTGTAGATAATAAGTTTCAAGTTCAAGATCAATGAGTAATAATTCACAAATAATTTTCAGAGAGCACTTCCTTGTTGCGAAGGCGATTGCGTCATGTGTTACTTCAATCGTGTTTGCTTATCGCAATGAACGTTTGCCGTGTGGAAATATAGGAATCCAGTCTCAAGCGTTGGGTAGTTGTTGTGGGTTAAATTTGTAGGTGTGAAACATTAGGCAAATTGTAGGAATTTCTTAAAATAATTTCATTTGTATCTACTGTATGCTCTGCTCTGTTTGGCTTTTACAATACAATACACATCTCTGCTCTGACGTCATCGTTTAAATGTGACCCAATGTTGCGGGGCACGCAGTGACATTATTAACCGACCCAATTTAGGGTTCCGTGTTGATCGCTGACATGGGTACCTCTGTTCTAGTTTTTATGATTGTGTCGCGCCGTAAAATATCTGCAAATAAAATTCCTTACGGCGTCTATAAGAAATGCTAGCCTCATAATACCTTAAAATATAGGTATGTTTGAGAAGACTAGCATAGCGCACCTATATCTAAGCATTGGCACAGTATGAATTCATCAAATCTAAATCAATGTATCTGGGTGGACAGTAGCTACAGCCTCTATTATTTTATTGTTATATTCAATCTTATTTCAATATTATCTGAAAAATAATAATTCTTAGACATTTTTAAGTGTTTAAATTAAATTTATATAGGCACATATTACTAAAAAAAAAGTTGGGAAACGGTAGTTAACAAAAATCTTGTTTTTTTTTAGAAAGATACAGCTGCATAATAAAATGTGTTTATAGAAAGAATTTACCTCTAGTTTAAAAAAATTAAAATAAACTTCTAAAAAAAAAGTAAGTACCTAGCTCAAGCAAATCAGCTTTCGATATTTTTTAAATTTCATTCGTAAATTCTTATTTGAAAATTAGAACCATAGGGTTAAACATAAGGTTTTTTGTTCTTATTAAATTAACTTACATACCTACTTAGCTTTTTGTTTTTTGAACGAAATACAACATTAAAAATGTTACATAGTTTTATATTTATATCGCGTATATTCAACTGGATGCAGTTTTCGGTCTCGCAGTTTCCCCACTTGATAGTATTCTCTCGTGTCTATATTTAGTTCGATGCAGAGCGTATCTAGGGCGTCGCGAGACGTAATAGTAGGTGTATCTCGTGGGATGAATTAGACAATGCAAGGTTTCCTTGTTCCATATTATTTATTATGTTAATTAAGTCTGTAAAGATCAAGATTTGTACAGGCAGTGTTGGGATCGCACATCGTTTACTGGATCTAATTACGCAATTCTCTATTACTATTTTTACTAGAGGGACTAATATCTTACCTCCGGTTCGC
This sequence comes from Bembecia ichneumoniformis, assembly GCA_910589475.2. NCBI lineage: Eukaryota > Metazoa > Arthropoda > Insecta > Lepidoptera > Sesiidae > Bembecia > Bembecia ichneumoniformis. Next base: position 4,578,536 of record OU342520.1, read on the forward strand.
AGTGGCTAAAAAATTGTTGCCGCATGGCTCTCGTATATTCAAAATAATCTTGCATGTTATGAAATTAGGGCAGTTTGTCTTGTGTCAGTAAGCATCCACACACAGGGAGACCAACATGTAATAACAATTCGTGTGCTGTTGTGTCCGAGTTAATTGGCGATGGTAATCAACAAGAAGACCGTCTGTGCTTTATCCTACCGGGGTAGTTAGCACACCTGCATCCCCCTGTATATATGGGCGAACATAGCCACCTACTATCCAATAAAGGACAGATAATATATTATGTCAGAGACATTACGTGCACTTAAAGAATTGGATGGCAGTAGGTATCTAGTCGCAGTTTTCTGTTCAAGTTAAAGTTGCACTACACAATAGCACGAATGCTTTTACTTTGGTTAGGTTCTTATTAGTGTAAGATCCCACCGTAAAATTCTGCACCTATCTCTTTTATTCGATCGAAATGTGATTTAAATAAAGGGTGATTACACGTGGGGTCATACAACGCCATAGACAAAATCTTGCTGCAAGTACTTATACCCTTACCATAATTTTTTTAAATATTATTTTGTTAACCATTGCACTCATTTGTTTCGAAACTATATGAGGAGCTATATGAGCCATAGAAAGGAGATTATATACATTATGTAAGAGATAATTACCAGATTTTACGTTTAATTTATTGCTTTAATTATTAACTTTAATTATTCAGCCTAAATAATGTGCGGAGGCGCAAAGCGTTTCGCATTTCCGACCATTGAATATTATTCCTAAACGTGTTTAAATGTCTATTGGGAAACAAGCGTACATAAATTAATAAAAATGTGCACCTAGAAAACTAACAAGACGAGGGATTCTTAAAAGAGTCTGACCTCGGTTATATAATAATTAGAGACCAGATTATATGCAACATAATAAGCTCGAAAAGTGTCAAAATATGCAGCACTAAATAATAATAAAAAAAATTTTTTGACATTTTTTTCGTGGGTAAAAGTGTGATATATTTTAAATACTACGACCCGAAAGATCAAAATTTGCCTGCTATCGGAATATTTTATGATCGAGTAAAATTGTAAATGTCGTGTTTTGAACCGTGAAATCATCAAGGATTTTTATGAAACTATTAACTAAAAAATATAATTTTTTCCGATTAAAATCAAGAATATCATTAATTGTTTACCGTTTAATCAAAAGGTCAAGAAAAAGGCTAGGGTATTCAAAGTCAACCTATGATTTCAAATATCCTAGCCCAAGCAAAAGTATGGTTTACAAATTATAATATGCTGTGCCCGCGGCTTCGCCCGCGTGGAATTTAGATTGTTTCTCGGTATCGGGTACCTAGCCCGCAGTCGTAGCGTACGCTTCTTTACCTAGTTCCACTGCCTCTGGCTTCACGATCACGACGCGGTCACGCGTTACTTATGTATATCGTATTATCTCTTTAACCATACGTCCTAAACATGCAGTAAAATTTGTTTTAATTTGCAGGATTCATAATTGTTGATAATATGGCTAAGAAACATCACCTAACGATTTTAATTTTTTTTTAATACAAAAAAGTAGTTTTTGTGGCTTAAATATAAAAGTTAAACACAATAATATGCTGTCGCTGACTTTTTTGTAGGCATCATCAAGCTTTACAACTTTTCTATAGAAATTAATCATATAATATATCCTCACCGTCACCGTTAAAGCACCGTTTTGTCGACTTACTTTGCAAATTCGTTTACCACGAAAAAGCCTTTTCATTTTACGGAATAATATATAGCCTTTGTCCATCCTGAATTTCTGTTCTAACATATTGCTGAAGGAATTTTTGAAAATCGGATTGAGTAGTTTCAAAGATTACCGCCTACTTGACACTTATTATTTCTGGAAAATCGAAATCTCGAAAACTATTAATTTTACACAAGGGTTCAAAGCCTAGCTTATTCAAAATGTTTTCAAACTTTTCTTTAATACGTCCGGCAATGAGTCCATGTGACGAATTTTATTCATTGACTGAAAGATTCAATCAACGTTTAACCTTGAGTTTTAAGCTTTTTAATACTCGCATATGCAAGCCCGTCCTTCTATACTTATAGTATTTTAAATACTTATAGCACGAAAATTTGCATCATCACTAGTTTTTTTTTTAGGTAAAATATGCAATTACCGATGAAATTGGGCTCAATATGCAAGATGCAACTGCATATAATCCGATCCTCTAATTATATTTTTTTTAAATATTATATGGCCATACAAAATCTTTATTTAAAGTGTAAAATTTAATTATTGTAAGTCTAATACTACCCTATATTTACAAGTCGTTTTTTAAATTTCAGTTGTGCGGTTGAGGCGTGCTCATCACCATGGGAAAGCTGCTGTCGAAGATCTTTGGCAACAAGGAGATGAGGATATTGATGTTGGGTTTAGACGCCGCCGGAAAGACTAGTATCCTTTTTGGCAAATTAAATTTTAAGTTATTTTATTTATGAAGTGTTAGTTACATAGAATTCGAATTTTATTTCGACTCTCAGACTGGCATCCAGAAGCAAGTAACGAGGAAAAAAAAATACTATAGATTAAATAATTGGTAACTCAAAGAATATTGAGTTACCAATTAATATTGATTTTTACTATTTACTTTCATTGTTAGAATCAAGCGAGATGAGTAAATTTTCATTTTTGCAATAGTCCAGAAAAGGACGTTTTCACAAAAGGTCCAGTTCGTAAATAGTCTAGATAATTAAATTAGTCGAAAGGGCCAATTCTCAGCTGAACCAATAAATTATGTAACATAAAATTCATTCCCACTGAAATGTTTCGATGATTTATAAAATAATATAGATTAAACAAAATAAGATTTGGACCTGTGAATTATTTTATATTGTTATATAATATAAATCATTTATTTATTGTTTTAACTTTTAAGATACTAGTTTTCGCCCACTTGTCGAAATTCGACCATAAATCTATCTATACTCATAAAATTGTTTGTCCTGGCTAACTAACAATGCAGTCAAGCCAAAAATAGCAAGTCTAGAAAGCTGAAATTTGCTAAGAATTTGCTAAAATCTTTTGAAAAATTTCAACTTCGCGCGAAGCCAGGGGCGGGTCGCTAATCATTTAGCCAGGGGCGGGTCGCTGTTTCCATTTGGGAATAAACTATACCAGTAACGCCTCATAAGTAGCTATTAAACAAAAAAATAATCTTCTCTATATATATAAAAATTAATCCTCCATTTCGCTTGGTCATGGCAACACGCGTGAACGGGTAGACCGATTTTAATTCGGTTTTCACTAATGGAAAGAGGGATAAACGGGGAATGTTCATATATATAAAACTTGCACCCCGGGCGAAGCCGGGGGCGGGTCGCTAGTAATAAATAAAATCTGTTGACAGACAGAGGAGATAAAGGGATTGAACTGTTTTATCTTTACCTTTTATATATAGATACGGGGTAACACTGAATGAAGGTTTTTAAAAGCTCGAAAACTAAAGAATGTAGAAGCTGTTATTGTTTTTCGAAGTAGTCTCCATTCCTTTGTAAGCACTGTCGGATGCGATGGAACCACTGACTGAAGTAGTGGCCCCCCTCTTCTTTAGGCGTCTCTTTCACGGCGTTTTCAAACGCTTTCACTGCATCTTCAGGGCTCATAAAGCGAATTCGAATTAACTAGAAATCACATCTTGCCAAGTTGGATACTTTGCGAAGTAGGTTATAAGGAGGATGACTCAAATTTCACACCTTCCATAGTCAAATATTCTATTGTTCTTCTGGCGCTAGGGCATTGTCGTAGGGAAGGAGGATCCTAATTCTTGGGCGCTTCTGTCGACCATTTTCCAAGACAACTAGCAAACAATTAATAATATACCAGTCTATAACGGTCCTTCGATCCTCTAGTAGCGCAATGGTTGCAAAATGTCCCGTCCATCCAAAGAATGAGCCAATCATCTTTTCCCTTCACTTCTTCCCTTCTTCACTTTTGTTGGTAATTCCTCGAAAGGAAACACTCATTGTGCAGATTGCCTTTTAGTTTTGGGTTCGTAACAATCCACGGTTTATCTCCTGTGACAATGTCAAATACAGCATTTGACTTACCTCTGTTATATTTTTCAATAATTTCGCGGCACAAATCTAAGCAATTCTTTTTTGATTTTCTGTCAAATTATAAGAGTATCCATCTAGGGCAAAGGTTCCTCACGCCTAGATGTTCGTGTAAGAGTTTATGCACTTAACTCAGGGCAATGCCTAAACTTGACCGAATCTGTTGGTATGTCACTCTTTTATCTGTTTCAATAATGAGCCAAACAGCACTCAAATTATTTTCATTTGTCGTCGTAAATGGACGTCCTTTAGAAAATCATCAGTGAGATTGCTACGACAACGTTTAAATTCAATGAACCAGTTATAAACAGTGGCACAGAATGAGGCTTCGTTATGAAAAATGTCAATCGAAGCTTATCATAACTTTGTTGTTATAAATCATAAAGCGCAAATTTTCTCTCATCAAATTGATTTTTTCGTACGACACACAATATTTAAATCAACATAAATTTGTAAAAACAAATGTCAAATGAAATTACATCGACAGCTTCCTAAAGAGTTCATTCATAATTCGAAATTTTTATTTATTTTTCATTTCTGTCTTTACTTTCTGGTCAGTTCTAAAAACTTTCAATTCAGCCTATGTATAGTTACTCAATAAATCGAAGTAATTTGTATACATACGCGTATTGCTAGAAAATGTTTTATAGTAAAAGGTTAGTGCATATATCAGGAAGTAAAAGGATCATTGTGCATGCAGCGCGTCATTGTAGATCGTGGAACATTACAGACAATTTCACGCTTCATCGACGATGCAAAGCGTTGCGCGAATCGTCTCAGATACTGTCGCATACATTTCCTTCTTGGATAGTGCAAGCTTGATAAATTATTTAGTTTTGAGACCATGGATGAAATTATAAAGTATTTATTACAAAATGTAAAAGGATTTCTTCAGATATCACATCACACGACTGCATACCTAGAATCTGCATAGGTCTTAATTTCCCTTTCACTTATTGATGTTTTTTTTTTCTTTAACTAGGTAGGTATTGAGTTCATATTTTACTATGCAAATGTGGTCTGATCTATTTTTTTTTTCAATATGGAAGTGACATTTGAACGATAAAGTGATCTCTGATTTTACCATTTTAGCTTCATCTCTTCTTCCATGTGTGGCCAGTTTTTCCTTATTGTTGTTATTTTTTTCCTTAGAACCATAATATTTAGTTTGCTTCCATCTGAGATAAAAGATAAGAGAAATTTCTTAGATATTTAAAAAATTCTATAATATTTTGGAAATTTCAGTTTATACTTCCAAACATGTAAGTACCAGGTACCTGATTAAAAAAATAAAAACCTTTATATCTTTGCAGAGTATTTTAAAATAAATTGCTAATGAAACTCTAAATGGAAATAACAAAATGAATATATAATTTTTTTGTTTTTATTTATTTAATCTCATAATAAATGTCGTCAATAATACAAATATCTAATCTAGAACGTGTAAGTAATAATAGTGTAAGTAATAATGTAGAAGTGGTGTAGAAATAATTTTTATGCTTTGCCAAAACGTGGTTGTTAGAAAATTTTGTATGGAATACCAATCACTGCAAGCCCACAGTTCTGAGTTCGTAATTTTCCTATCACTGGTGTTAATAAGCCTCATTATTAAGTTACTTCTAAAAGATTTGTAAAGTACAGAGTTTTAATTTTTTTTATTATTTATGTATTTCTTCTAACATAGTAATACATATAGTAACATTTTCCTTAATATCATTTTTGCACAGCTATTTTATACAAATTAAAATTAGGCCAGTCAGTTACAACGATACCTACGGTGGGTTTTAACGTGGAAACTGTTACATATAAAAACGTCAAATTCAACGTATGGGACGTCGGGGGGCAGGACAAAATACGACCATTGTGGAGGCATTATTATACAGGTAATTAAACGATTTTTTTATGTTTTGCAACCTAGAAACTAAGCATGGTGTAAATAATCTCAATAAAGGATATAGTCTACTTTTTAACTGATATAAAATACAACTTGTACGGGAAGCAGGTTAAGCAACAGGGAACAACTAAGTAGTAATAAATAATAAAGGTGTAAATACATATTGTGCCCAGATATTTTCAGAATGCAATTTTTTGAAAAGCTGCCAACTTATTGACCCAGTGAACTAAAGTATTATCAGTATAACGTCTCCAGTAATATTCCCAATGCGGTTATTAAGGCGGTTGTCTGGGTGTAATATTATTGCCTTTTTTTTATAGCAATTTGTCCTTTAAAGGCCTGGTGTGAAATACAAAATTTCAAGAATTATTTTATGTAGCATTAATTTTATAGGCCTCGATGAATTGAAGTAAATCAATCTCTCTTGTTGTATTCGCCCACACTCTCCTAGAAGAATTGAGATTCTTGAATCTGCTAAAAAACAATAAAACTTTGAAACCCTTTAAACATGAACTCTATGAATAATACCTTAAACTTTGTATTTTTAGGCACTCAGGGTCTTATATTCGTGGTGGACTGCGCCGATCGCGATCGCATAGACGAAGCGCGCCAAGAGTTACATCGGATCATCAATGACAGGGAGATGCGAGATGCAATCATTCTTATCTTCGCCAACAAACAAGATTTGCCCGATGGTGAGATGTAACTTTTGTAATATCTCTAATCTACTACAGCAACCAAAATCGGTCTTATCGTTTTGGAGAATGGATTTTTGAGTTAAGAGCATTGCAGCGCCTCTGACGAAAGGAGATTAACATTGATTTATTGTGTGTTCGGTCAATTATTGAAAAAAAAAAAAAAATGTAAAATGCCAGGGATAATTTTGATCCAATTTACTAGCCCCAAGTACAGTCATTATCATTTTTAAACATTTTAAACACATCAACAATGGGTTTTCTACACTATTTTTTACCAAAGTTTTAAAGTAGTTCTTTTAAGAACTTAGGATATTTTTGACCTTCAAATAGCCGGAAATTGTCATGTTTTTGCTGGAAATGATGCCTGCATCGCACTATTTGTCAATTGACGTCGCTCATCTTTCAGAATGACATGGGGACACTACATTGTCTCAAAGTCACGCATGCGTTAACACCTCAGTAGCGTGATATAGGAGAAGCAGGACATTAGAAGTTTTCTAAGTAACTAATGTAATTGGAAAATGTTTTCCAGCAATGAAACCGCACGAAATACAAGAGAAGCTGGGCCTGACGCGGATCCGTGATCGCAACTGGTACGTGCAGCCGTCGTGCGCCACCACCGGCGACGGCTTGTACGAGGGGCTCACGTGGCTCACCAGCAACCACAAATTATGAGCTGCGGAGTAGACGGCGCGACACTACGCCGTCACACGACACGGTACGTATTTTACTAGCTCATATTATTATTTAATTAAGGCAGTGGTAATTGACGTCAGACGGGCTGCCCAAATTACTGCAAACACATAATGCCCTCATGTCCTGCCACTACTTGAACCTACTTTCTGCTGTTAGTGGTCCAAGCTGAGATTGGGGCTAATCTTGCTAATCTGTTTGATCGTTATTATCAAGATAATATGTCCTAACTCAAAAGCAATGCTATACTTTATTTGGATTTTTTTAAGATAAAGGAATTTGTTTTTAGTTAATAGTTAGTTCTGGATTCCATTAGTCTCGCGTAGCTCAAGTGTTCACAGCGGTTCATAGAGGTTTCGTCTAGTTTTGCTATCATTGTAGCCACTATGCCCTATTCCATTTTGGAATTTAGGTATGTTATAGTATGTTCATTCTATGAATGCGTTTTTGACATTTCTTTATGTCCATTGCATAAAGTTCATTTCCGAATAAACGATACAGAAAATGTTTGGAATTGACACCTGTCAGAACAGCACTCTTATAATGGCCGGACTATATAAGTCACATATTTTTTAACATACATATCTATATTTATACATATAATAAAATCGTAAACGAGCCGTGTCGTAACGATTAGATTAAAAAAAATGTATTTGTACCTATGTTACTGAGGTCAAAAAATAGTTTGTAGTATTTTTGTCTGTTTGTCGATGTTTGTCTCTGTGCGTTTTATGCACGCTAATCTCTGAAACGGCTTCCCGTAACATTTAGTGTTTGTTTCATTCCAATCGGTTTACAAACAAAACAGTTACGCGCTATACCGAATACCACGCGGACGAAGTTGCTGCTCAGCTAGTTCAAAATAAAATGTGTTGCTTTAAAAATTATATCCTCTAATTGTGGGTTTCATTTGAATTAATCGCATATTATTTGGTAAAGGTAAATTGACGTTTACAAGTGTTTCTTTGAAACATTTTTAATGAATAAATAACTGTTTCAGACTTTTTACAACTTCAGCCTATTGCCCACCATTGACGTATTACAAAATATATATCTAATCTTACAATATAGACTTTACGAGATCAACATAATAATTATTGTCTCTATGTCAAAGATTTGTCTTAACATAAAAAAATTTCACATTTCAGGATTTCGATGCCATTTAATTTAAGTAAGCTGCGCCGTGCCGACGTATCTATTACCACATGGAACAAGTGTCAGGTTCAATGTAATGTTGTATTTTATAAAGAAAATTAAAATGAACACTAGTGAAGGTGCAAAACGCAAGACTGTTACATCTATTCGGTGTGTCTACAACGTTTATTGACAATTTAAAATTAGTTAGTTAAACAAATCCAGTGAACAAATTGTTGTCACACAATAAATCAATTCCATTATTTAATTTAATAAAGAAATTAGTTTGTTGTGATTGTGAACAGAATATTATTTGATTATTTTTTTTATTGTGTTATATAGAAGCAAATGATTACTTAGAGTATAATATGTTTTTTAATACTAATTTTAATGTTTACCTCCAAATTTTTTGTATAAATATAAAAAAAGTAGAGTAAACAATTATAATTATAGTAATCAATTGTAAGACTTTGGTGAGTGGATGTAATTAATTAATACATAGCTAAATTGCACGCCTGCGTATACAGTTTTATTTAGTGTGTTGTTCCTTATTTTGTCTCTATTAATATGAACCTTATTGCGAAACGTAAAAGGTCTAAAACCTTTTTGGAATAACTACGAGCATTTTCTCTTACGCACAGTATCAGTTAATTTATTGTCAGAAAAGTTTCAGAACAAGTACTCGTGGCACCCTTCAGTGACTGTAAAATCTGTATATTGGTTGAATTTTACTTGAAATTAATTAATTGTGGACGGGCAGCCCCTCTTAAAGACACCGTTACTTAAATTATTTAAATCGATTTATCGATGTTTAAATGAACAATTAAACTATTCTAAATTTTGTTACTAAATTCAATATTAAAATTATTTGAGACTACCTTCCTACAATTAACATGGCACCGCCTTTAGGAGACCTTAATTAATTTACTGAATAATTTGAATATAATCAGAATTACTGGTTTACACAGTGTAAAAATAAAAAGAAAATAAATTTTCAGTAGATTTCAAAAATCCATATATATAATATTTAATCTGTGCATTTCATCCTATAACAGTGGCGCGTCCATAGATAAAAAAATCCATTAAGGTTCTATTGATTTCAGAAGACAATATATTGACATATTGAGGTACTCATTTTAATATATTAACAATGTAAACCTCTTTAATTTTCGTTATTTTTTTATTCCTAAAGTTTATAGGTGAATACAATAGATTGTAAAAGCGACATGTTGCTGCTTTCCGCTTTTGATGTGATTCAGTGTAGTTAGTATGGGGAACATCTTATTTCGTATTTCTTCCCCAGTGGGACATGTTAGTATTAACTTACCATAGAGTTATAACGACGACTAGACTGGAGTATAAACAACTTGAGATTCAAGCTAATTTCTATTTTTAATGTTTCAATTTGTAAATACGTTGACTCAATTGTTTAGCCAACCTACGCACACAAGCACTGTTGTCCATAACATTCCGTTTTTAGTTCTTATCAGGTCTGAGTTAAATGTAAGAATGTCTACGTCTTGCTTAGTCATCTCTGTCAGTGTATAAATTGTATGTACATGAATTAAAAATAAACATACATTTTTAAAGAACACACACTTCTTGAGCATTGTCCAATAAAGTGCTATTTGTTGCCTTAATCGTTTAATTTATTTAATGAACTTTTTGTCGGAAATGGAGTGTAGTGAACTATCAGGGAACTTTATTCCCAACTCTGGAATGTCCAGTTGCTCTTGGAAACGTTTTTTCCAAACCAAATGGGAATTGAGGGAATTTGCTTTGAATGTATACAACTTTGAAGGTTTCTTATTATTTTGACACACTTCTATAAAATGCTAAGCAAGTTAAACTTACAGCTATTTTTGCTTCATATTCTATAACTAAGAAAATATTTATTTGTATATCATTCAATAGATATTTATTTCATTTCTGAGCAAGAAAATAAACTACAGTGTTAGTCGTCATTAATACACTATAGAAAGTATGACACTTGAAATACATATAACGTTATTATGTTCCATTATTTTTTCTATTGTTTGTAAAATATTTTACTTACTACTATGTGAAGCAATATTTGTAGTTTGATAATTATTTTTGTGGCCAAACTTGAGAATGCTTTTAAGCACTTGTTTATTTGTAAAAAAACTTGATGTTTCTCTGAAATAACTACTTTTCTAAAAAAACTATGTTTAAATCAAATCATTGGTTAATACTAGAAACCCATTTTGTAACTTGGATATCTTTTTGAAATTAATTTTTCAATGAGTCTTGAACATAACTTATAGACTTCCTTTAGCGGTTCTTCTAGGACGAACTTGATTGATTGTCTGTACAACTTTATAAAGTCACGAACCAATCTGGTACGAGTCGCTCCAGCTATTGACATAGTCTTACAGTACGATATACAAATTTCCCTAATGGCGTAAGCCACAGAAAAACCGTATGATCATGCCGCTTCAAATTGATGGGAGTACATCTCATGCCAGGCTTTTAGCCACGCTTTTTGTCGATCCACGCAAGCAAAAAGTATGTATAGTTTTCTCAGATAGACTAGAAATCTACTACCCTCTTCTAACGAACAAATTGACTCAAATGTATATATTTTCACATACATCCCTAAAATTAGAAGCTGAAGCCACTCTTTAAAGATATATAATTACATATCGCAGTTAATCTTTTTCAAAAATTAAAATTAAAATGGCAGTACGACATAAATTGTATAATTTAATGTCTCATTAGGGTATTCAATACTGCTTATAATTGTTAATCGATATCTATTTTCTTGTTTAAAATAAGAGATAATAGCCAAGAATTTTACTACATTAACTACATTATTATGTAGTTAGTTAATTTCATAAAATAGAATAGTTATTTCAATAAAGAGAAGCATCATGTTTTAATGTACTATATTAATAGCACAAAATGTTGCAGAACAGTTACCTTGCAAAACCAACATCGAAACTAACACGTCAAGGCGTTTTCTATATAAACTAAGCAACTGTTTATCAACTAGTATTTAAATGAAGTGCAATTAAAAGTTGTAGCAATTATTGTGCACTTTATTTTGTGATTTTATATAGTTTTGGATTTATTTCTTATCGATTCGTTTAACCTTAAAGGGAGAGTGGATCAGTTGTGGTCTGTAAAAAAATATTGTAGAAAAGTTATTCAATATAAATTCACACACAATTTGATTTTTGTTTTATTCTTACATCTAGTTTAGATATATCTATCTACAATTTCTAGATCTAACAATCTGCGACATGCAGCTTTTTCCAAATAAAATCACCCTCATTTTTTTTCCTATTATAGAGTTCTAGGTTTCACCACAGCTCATAAAGTAACTACGTTCTCTCCATTCGCTTAGCTCCCATGGGATTCTAGGAAAAATCTTTTGGCTTTTGGCCCTCATGGGACTCTACAGTATTTTATTACCTCTCTTGACTCCCAAAAACTCGTATGATAAATAAATAGGCCCTTGGTTCCCATTTCCTGATATTGATAATGCAAGATAATCCTGACACCTAAAAATCACAATGTTGTATGATTTTAACTATGTAATAGGTAATACCTAATAGTTGATCTTTCCCTGAGTTATTATGGTATTATAGTGTTGGAGCTGGCCTGGTGGTTTGTGTGGAATACCGTTGATCGGAAAGGTTATCTCCGTCTCGCTCAGTGCGACCGTCGCAAAGACAGTGACGGTAACGTAAATCTTTGACATGCTCAAGATTCAGAATAAAACTCCGGTGTGATAAGTAAGAAGGGCTCGAATCCAGTAGATCATTTCAAAATTAGGCGATAAGTTACTTGATTTATTTAAGACAGTACAGTATCGAAGACCTTTTGTCTCTATTTTGTATTTACATATATCCATTTTATAAAACCATTTTAAAAATTTTACCTGTCATTTTTTTTTATCACATTATTCATGTTTATAAATTAGTTGAAAAGTACATAGATAAAAAATCCTTTATTTTTAACATTAATAAAAAAATGTATAAAATTGCAATTTGTGCTCTTTGTAATTTTTGCGCTATCTTAAGTGACTATTATTGGCAAAATGATTGATGTATGTCAATTCGTGGAAGAATCGTCGATTAGATGTATTTGTTGATGGCTGGTTCATGTGATCTACGTTTAAAAAAAAAAAACAAAAGGTGTGTATTCAATACATATTTCTTGAGAATAAATCATATCATGAATTAAAAATAACGAATAATTTATATAAGCATTGACTTTTCCTAGTTCCATTCTGGACAACTATAGTTGTCAGTTTAGTTGGTTGAAATGGGAGAAATAAATAAATAAAAACATTTATTCGCTGAAACAAAACTCACTTATATAGGTAATAAACCTGTGATTGAAGACTCCTTTTAAGCGGGTGCCTGTGCCAGGAGCGCCACAATTAAATGTAAAAATCTTGAGTAGGTAGTTATTTTGTATACCTTATAAAATACTAGCAATCCAAATGCAATTTTCTTTGCAAATTATATTGAAAATTTTCTGCAAAATATATTATTCTGCAAATTAAAAGTTAGCGGAGAAGGGGACAGCGAATTTATTTTATAATACCTGTACGATTACAAATTTGCAGATGGAGCCTGACATATGAGACTTGATTCTCTGAATAAATCAAACTTATATTCATAACTATGAGGTTACATACGCGGCTGTAGCTGTGGCTGTAGTGTGAGTGACAATGAGTAGTGCGAGCCTTGGGAGGAGTGGATCAAGAAGTGGGGAGACACAGGCTGATGATGAAAAATGAGGTTATACGGAACCATCAGGTCTGGAAATCTACTTGAAAATTGTGGTTTCCAACATTTAAATTCGATGGCAACTAGGTTCTAATGTTGATAAATCAATCGAATCTATCTAAGGTACCTAAGGACGCTTGCCTAGGTTTTACGTACACATTCTGCTTAATTCTGGACCCCCTCAAAGAAAGAGAAGTCTGATCTTTAATGACGCCACGGTAAGCAAACTCAGCGCCCTAGATGAATGAGTGTCTCATTGAAATATAACTCTTAAGTCTCGTAACAAATAAAACAAAGTATCAAATGTTATTCAGTATTATTTATATAGGTAAATGAATATTAAAAATAAAAACTAATAGAAGCTTATGTATAGCATAATATTAAATAAAAGTCATAAGTGTAAAATAAATAAAATACATTTATTTTAATATATTAAATAAGAATTTTGCGACCCACCACCGGCGCGCAGCAGATGAGCAGACCACCGCGCGTACTTGTAGCTTCATACCTACCTAAAGTACGGAGTGCGAAAGACCTATCTATACTACTCAAAACAAAATAAGGGCCACTAGTTTATTTACATTTAAGTGCACTTTAGTAAACTGAAAGTAACTGATAAGTAGCATTATATTGATATTACGAACTCTTTGGTGTTTGATCTCTTTTATGCTTCCTAATTTGAAAAATATTAGCCATCGTTTTAAGAAAAAAAAATAATCGGAAGTTATTCTTATCTTTTTCTTCAATTGTCTTCTTAACTTGTTTCGGTTATTTTAGGAAAAAAGTTTTACTTTTTCAATTTTAATTGATTCATTTATCATCTCGCGTTAATCATGCCACCAGTACGAAGGCACATGGATACAATTACAGCAACCAGAGCCATAACTATGATTCAAGAAGGACGTTCTCAGCGTTACGTGGGTTTGCAGTTGGGTTTTTCTCGAAGAGCTTTCCAAAATGTATGGAATCGCTTCCAAGAGACCGGCAGTGTTGCCAGGAGACCCGGTTCAGGTAGAGTTCGTGTAACAACGGCGCACGAGGATCGGTACGTCCAACTAAGTGCTCGTCGTGATCGTACAGTAACGGCCCGTAAGTTACAACACCACCTACGGCTGACAACGGGTACCCGTGTCAGTGATCAAACTATACCTAATCGATTGCACGAAGACCAGCAAATGTCAAGACGTCGAGTTGTTCGAATTCCTCTGACTAGGGATCAACGTGCAAACCGTTTAAGATTCTGCCGTCAGTATTTGAACTGGGGGATTAATCAGTGGGGCAAGGTGCTTTTTGCAGACGAGTGCAAAGTAAAATTTTTTAATGATGATCGGCGTGTTAGGGTGTGGAGACGACGCGGCGAGCGTTTTTCGGAGTCCTGCATCCACGAAGTTGACCGTTTCGGTGGTCCCAACGTAATGGTTTGGGGTGGGATTAGTTTACACGGCAAAACCGAGCTCACCATTTAAAATGCGGGTACCGTAACTGCAGAACGTTACATCGAAGACGTCATAAGGCCTCAAGTGATCCCATTTGCATAGCGAGTGGGGCCTGGATTCATCCTGATGCAAGACAATGCCCGTGCACACACAGCTCGATCGACCCAAACTGTCCTAGAAGGGTCTCATATTGAGGTATTACCATGGCCAGCTAAGAGTCCGGATTTAAATCCAATCGAGCAATTGTGGGACCAATTGAAACGAAGGGTTAGAGAGAATGAGCAAGGGGTCTACAACTAACAGCAGCTGATTGACGCTTTAAAACGTGCCTGGGAGGAGATTCCAGATGAAAACGTGAGGAATTTGATCCTGAGTATGCATACGAGGCTTCAGTAGCTCAAGCACGAATAACTTGCGTTAAAGTATTCGTATCGTTAACGTAAGCAATTTGTATGAAAATCTAACAGCGCCTCTATCGGACGTAAAATAAACTAAATTTGGTAGCACGAAAGAGTTTCGTATCGTAACGTAAGCGTGCGGTAAACGTAACGTTAGGTTAGGTTGTTTCTGCTGATTTTGGAAGCACGAACCTTTTTTTGACGCATAGAATCGTGAACGGCGATAGCTGGCTAACGTAAACTTACGAATGTTTTGTCACGGAATATTTGTCAGTGTAGAAATTTGCGTCGTGAATTAAAATTCATTTTTATAATAATTAAAATATGTCTAGTAGTTCAAATTTACATAAAAATGCAATGTGCGCGTAGAGTTGAACGTAATACTTTATATTATTATCTCGCAGCAAGATTAATTGAGAGTGGTAACAGTGGACAAAGAGAAACTTAGGTAAGCACTTTTCAACAAGGGTCAATCTAAAATTTAATTAATTAAAGATTTCATTGTTTAAATGTTATTTACTTACAGGGAAATAAGTCGTAGATGTAAGCAGAGAAAAACTATTAATTTATTAGATTTAAGTGAAACAGAGTTTAAGAATAGATTTCGTTTAAGTAAAGAAGCTTTTATTTTTTTGTGCGACAAATTGAGTCGAGAGACTTCCTTGAAGTCTAGCAAACGTATTAACTTGGAACTTAAGGTGAGATGAGATTAAACATTCTAACTAAAAATTTGATTGTTTAATTTAATTGTTATTACTTCGTTTTCACAGGTTCTATGTGCACAGGGTCATACCAAAGAATTGTTGGAATGGCGAAGAATTTAGGTCAAACGACCGTAAGTAAATATGTAAGGGAAGTGACCGATGCACTTACTACTCCGGCAGTAATGAACTCTTACATCAAATTTCCAGACACGAGAGAGCGAAGGGAATTGATTAAAAATCAGTAGGTATTCTGTGTATTAAATTAATAATTTTACCATACGTTCATAAAGTTATGTACTTTTTACGTTCTTAACCCCCGCGACCCAAAAAGAAGGGTGTTATAAGTTTGACCTGTCTGTGTGTCTGTCTGTGGCGTCCTAGCTCCTACAAATGAACCGATTTTGATGCGGTTTTCGTTGTTTGATAGCTGACATGATCGAGGTGGTTTTTAGCTATAATTAACCGAGTTTAATAAAGAAGGAGGCTTTCAAATGGCCAAAATCTTTTATTTTGTATATATTATTTTATAATTTATATAATTTCAGGCCTATGTTTTTCTTAAATTTTTGCAAATAACACACATATTTGCATCTGGTAAATGTGGTTCCTTCATAGAGTTCATAGAACTCAAAGCGCAAAGCAACCGAGTTTGGGCTCGTTTGATTCGTTTTAGCAAGGACTTTGATCCTAGGTGATACCTAAAACCTGCGAGATGGGGCTGGAGGCTTCCATATTAGCGGAAGTTGGTTGTTTTATAAGATTTTTTATGTTCGATATTTTTTCAGAATCGGTATCGTTTAGTTTTCCGCGAACTTATCAACTTATTAGTTTTTTTAAGTCGGGTGTGATTTAAAATTTTTAAATTATATAGCTTGTGAGATTTCTTACAATATTTCTTTTACTATTTATTACCTTTCCGAAATATTACAGTTTGTGGACTCAAAATTAACTGCATTTTAAAATAACGTAAATCTTAATCTCGACAAAATAGATGGGAAAATATATATTTTAAGTAACAATGTTTTTTTTTTTTTAATTACAGATTCTATTCGAAGTTCGGCTTTCCTGGGGTCATAGGGTGTATTGATGGATGTCATTTCCATGTTTTTACACCCAAAAAAGATATCGAACATTTTAATTATAAATGAATTTCTTTGCTTGCGAAACTTTTCAAAACTCACCAACTTTTGAAATAACTGACACTTCAGTCTGAAACTTCACAGCCCGAGTAGCCGTTCAAAAACCACAAAATATGTAACGAAAAAACGAATTTATTAACCTATTTTTACATTTATAAAATTATTAACCTATTTACTACACACATATTTGACATCGTTTAATATTTTATTGTTTTCTTTAATATTTCACTGGAATTTCACATATATTTCCTTAACTTTAATTTATAAGATCGCTTCAAGCGGTTTTTGAACGTATCATTCGTTCAATAAGCCATTCGCGGGGCCGGCTCCATTTACGTTAGTATGACGTCACCTACGTAACACTATCGAACTTACTACACGACGGCGAAAGCGCTTCGTGCTGCCTGCTAATGTTTCACTGCGTAATCGTATAGTTAACTCGATACGTTTACGTTACGAATACTATAATTTTTCGTGCTTGAGCTGCAGGAGTGTATTGTTAAGAGAGGAGGACATACTCTTTACTAAAAAGAAGAAACAAAAGTGACAAGAACAGTATTTTGTCTTTTTCCGGTGATTTCTTTTGTTCGTGTTTTTCATTCAAAATGGCCAATTTCATTATGAACTTTAAAAAAACAGTTCATGATCATTATTTTAAACAATTGTTAGCCTATATTATAACCAATAACATTATTTTGTAGTTACATAAGTTAAACAATTTAATGTCTTTATTGTTTTCATGGTACAGCAAAAAATCTTAGTGGCCCTTATTTTGTTTTGAGTAGTATATATACAAATCTATACCACAGTATAATAAAGAGTATACTAATATTAAAGAGGTATTTTTTTTTGTTTGCACAAAGTCGTCCGAAACTGATGAATAAATAACCTTCATGTTTGTATTTAGGAGATAATCTTCGAATAACTCATTCGATTTAGAAAAAATCTTTCGCCAATAGTTAGAATAGAATTTCTGAATGGACACAGGCTCAGCCGTGGGCACCAGAATCTAAAATAGATTACACGCCTGACAAATGTATAACAGCAATAAAGATGCGTTTATTCTTCATGCGTTATATCTTTTATACATATAAACTACTAGGTACTTTTTAAAACAACAAATTTTATGATTTCTTTATTGGTTTCATATTTATACACGCTATACAAGTAACGACACTTGTAGATATATTGCAAAAGTAGTTATCAATCAAATCGTGTAAGTCTATAATTTAGTCTCCATTTCAATTAATACCACTAATTAATAGGGATTTACTATAGAACTTATCATCCAATCCCCATACATCATTAGCCTGCCCAATTTTTTCTTATACTTGCGTATTAGTAAATTCAATTTTCTTCGTACACTCAACCTTATGCTTTTATTCTTTTCGTGTATTCCCATGAATTTTCTTGGTTCCGACCTTCGATTCTCAGTTGAGATTTTCATTGCTTTCATTTTCATTGACTGCCAGGGTTCATAGTTATGTTTTCTTGTTGGTCGTCACATCGAGGCGGTAATATTATTTGAAGCTCCTCCCTCATCACAACCTCGTCCTCTGGAATGGGTTCGTCTGCTGTTTTCGAGTCATATTCTTCACATGTTGAATCGACACTGGAAAGGAGATACGTATATTCTCGTAATTGTAAATACAAATTATAATTTTTCAAACATTTTAATGAGATTGGAAAAGATGTAAAACTGCATAATTCTCGATGCTTTGAAAACATGCAATCTTACGTCAATAGAATGTAATTAAAATCTACAGATTGCAAAAATATATTTTTTTATATTGGCACATATCACACAGAGCCATCTAGCCTCAAACTAAGCAGAGTTTGTACTGTAGGTGCTAGATAATATTACTTATATACTTTTAATTGTAAACATATGCCTAACATCGAATATATAGAAAAAAAATAGGCCAAGACAAACATGCATATTCAAGCATACAAATATTTGTCTTAAGTGGGAATCGAACCCGCGACTTCTGACACAACAGACAGAGCTGTAACCGCTGAGCCAAGTTAATGCACTTGTAGTGACTATTCAACGTGTGTGCTGATGATACAATATTCAGGAGGAAATGTAAGTGGCTTTTTCTTTTATACTCTTACTAAATTAGTAATAATCTATATAATAAAAATTATTAAAAGTAATTAATATGAAACTTTAAATTAAAACTACTTCGGTGTTTATGACTAATGAAATTTTCGTAGACTTTTCGCACGACATTATTTTATTACTGATTTGCATTACTGATGGTAGGTGGCTATCTTCACCTAAGCAATGCCATAAGTGATGTAAGTGGGCTGTCTGCCTTAGCAGGATAAGGAATGAGAAGGGGATAGGAAAACGGATTCTAGCATCCCTACTCATAGAAACACAATAGCAGATGCTGTTATATCACGGTGCTCTTCTGTAAGGGAGTGATTACTGCTCTCAGACGGGCCGCCCAATTTATCACTGCCAAACACAATAAGCCCTGTCACTATAAACTTAGCTATTTTTCTCTGAAAACAGTGTTACTTTTTTAAATTTAACCCAGAATCAGAAATAAATAGGTTTTTCTCCTGAAACATTTGCAAGTTCTTTTCATAAACAACCTGATATTTTTCAGTTTTTGAGTGTCACGTCTTATAATAAAAAAATAATAAGCAAATGAATATTTAATAAAGTATATATTATTCTTATTAGTTCTGCGGATTTGTTGAGTATCACTCGATATCCACAATCATACACAGGTCCACATATCGGCGGTAGTAATCGATACTTATTGTTTATACGTAGGCTATTTATGCATCTGTCACCATTAAAAAATTACATTTTAATGTTTGATTAAAACAAATAATATAACACTCAGTACCTACTGAAAGATAAAAGTCATTTCAAGACAAATTCATGGCAAAGGTAATGTCGACTTCCGTGGCCACCATAACTACGGAACGCAGTGTTACGTATATTCTCTGAGACAATAAAGTCATCTAAGCTCTACATTGCCGTTTATATTAAACGTTATGAATGCCAAAGTAACCTGTAAGCATTTTTGAATAAATTTTGACCAACTAATCCAGGACATGACTGCAGTCCCGTGGGAAAGTTCGCGTATGGAGTTTTTTTTTCAATAAGTTCCAGGAATCTCAATAAGTATTAACCTATCAATTTAATGATGTCATACCAGGTGGCGGATATCCACCCAGGTCTAAAATACTTACTAAGACTCCTATTTCCCGGAAAAAATTCTCCATACGCGAACTTTCTCACAGGACTGCAGTAATTGTCCTGGAATGACTGCAGTCCTCTGTATTTGTTTCTGTCTTCCAATACCAATTTTTTTACTTTTTTCACATTTTCATGTACGTTGGAAGTAGAAGGTCGGTCAGAGCGAGGATCACCTTTACATGTCGATTTGTCTACTTTAAATTCAGTCTTCTTAAACCGTGAAATAAGGTAGAGCAAGTCCCTGAAGTCTATTGAATGTCACAAAAAAAATATATCTTTAGAATTCTTCTTTCGGGCAGAGGTATTTTATTACAGCACGTACCTTTTTTTTCCACAATGAATCTTTTACCAAAGCATACCAAACCATTACCAAACCAAAGTTCACGTTTTTCAGCAGGGACTGGCTACAAACAAACCAACAAAAATCTAGTTTATTATAAGATATTTATAGCTCAAGTTACTTACTCCAAATGATCCCCGGTCTTAGAACTGGCCAATACTGAAGTGTATAGTCTAGCCCTAGCCCCATGCAATCTCATTCCGTCCGGCACATCTTCTACGTCTGGCCTCCTCCGCTCTGGTATCGCGTGCAGTGGACAGTTCTGATTGGCTGCAAACAAACGAGTATTATAAACATCATGACCATACATTTGATGGTACACGTTTTATGAAGCGGAAAATTTGATATCAAATAAAATTAACCTTCTCGATTTTCAATTTCCTTTGCTTTATAATCTTGAGATCGCGAAAATTCATCTTTTGGCGCCATTATTGAACTCGCATTAATATTTTCTGTAAATTAAAAACATTTTACCAATATAAAATACAATGTCGGAGAACTTATACATACTTCCGGGCGCCACAATTGAGCGGTTCAACATATTTTTAAATATGAAAGCATATAACTTTTTATATAAAAAAGTGTGTGTGTCAGCTCCGACGCACTACTGGAGTACGATTGTCTTTGACTATGCAATAGGAAAAGAGCCATAAGTTCTTTTACAAATGAAAATGCATTAATTTTTTTATGAAATAAGTTAATCTTAATAAAACTTATGTATACATGTTTATTAAGTCTCAGCAAAAAAAAAAAATTCAGACTGCCGCCCATGTCTCAACTTGTCAACTCACCTTCAATGCAATATTGTTGAAAACGCTCCTACTGATTTTCCTGATGATAGACCTTCCAATATCCGTCGTTATCACGCAGTATTATTTTAGTTTCATTAACCATTATTTCTTTTGGACATTATTACCATCATTTTGACTTCATTAAACATTACATCCAATAATATAGGAACTTCACGCCCGCCGTCTGATACCCATACCACGTTCTTCGAATCTTGTTTTAAGGATGTTTGTAAAGTCCATAAAAGTGACGAAGCTGTTATTCAGGCGCAAAATTCAATGTCAAAAGAATTGAAACTCTAAAAAGAGTAATTCAAAACAATATAAACTGCGCATTTCTTCTGTTTTTGAATTCGTTGTTTTAAATTTGGAACAGTGAAGATACCAAAATTACGCCACAGCTTGGATTATCACACAATTACGTCACAGTGGAAGTGGATAAAAAAATCTTTTCTCTGACAAAATACATATTTTTATGTTTTACACCTTTGACTTTGTACCGATAATAGTAAAAAATGAATGGTTATTCGATTGAGGCGTCCGGAGTGTATTTTAGAAAAAAATGGCTAGATGTTAACTTTCTCATACTATAGAAAGGATTAAGTTTTCGATATCTCGAAATAGATTAGGTTAATCACAAGTTATTGAATACATCAATTTTATGAATTAAACTAGCTACTCGCCTCATGCTTCGCACGTATGAATTTTCCGGGCAATTTTCGCAATGTTTCTCTTCATAAAAACGTTCCTCGGACATCAGCGAAATAAAGAAATAGCCGAATCGGTCCAACCATCCTCGATTTTCGCGCTTAGCATCGCATTTAGCGATTATACAGATATATTTAAACAATATAACATCCATTATACACAGTATACACTACATACATTGTTAAATTTACCCTATAGAAAAACTGAATATTTACCAAATGTTAAGTTTCCCCGACTAGGTTGGTCAGCATATCCGCGAAATAGCGTTTCCAGCTCGTCTGGATTCATGCGGCGAAGATACGGAACCCTTTTTAAGTCAGGACGTTGGAGGCAACGAAATGAGTTACGGTGCTGTACAAAAACAAGTTCTGAGATTATTTATTAACTAACAGCTAGTATTTATTAGTATCGGTGCCTGCGTCTTCGTACGCGTTGAAAAATGAAAATATATGAGTTATAACGTCTGATATCTTTATCGCAGTAACGAAGTAAAAATAAGACTAACTTCACTAATTTTCTAAAGGCTAATTTTTATATTTGCTTTGTAGAATATTATTACAAAATGACATTCAACACTGCGAGGCACTTCCCGTAGGCCATAACTTCTGCTAGACGCTTTAAGACCCCTCTGATTCTGCAACGTGTCCCCACATTTTGTCTTTAGCAAATTTGAAAGTTATATATCATATGGACCAGTCCAGATGAAGAATCTCTTCATGTATTTTTCTACATATCTCTACTTACAACTTTTTTTAATTAATCTGAAAATGTTATTCAAATTACAGTTAAACTTGCAATAAATATGTGTTATATTGACATAGGGATACCTTTAGCACGGTTTTTGATTAAACTTATTCAATAAGTTATTAGGTATCTATTAACTTGGTCACCTATTGAATAATCCAATGGACGGCCTAGCCAATGGAACTGATATCGCAAATGGTGGCGTGACTGGCAGCACGGGCAGAGCCTATTATATAATATTTTTCATCGTCAAATAAAAGATCAGGGAATGTATTTCTAATATCGGATCTTAAGACCATTATACATGTAGATATGTTAGTGGCAGATGAGAGTTGAATAGAATTATTAACAGTAGTAGATGTAGCGAAATGTAATCAATTGTAACATTCTTAACGGTGGATTTGAATGCTCTTGCTCGTGTATTCGCTCAATTGATAGGACCAGACAAAGTAGTAGCATGATGAGATAGACATACCTTGATAAGCCCAGGGCGTGTTTGAGATTTCTCGCTTTCGCACAATAAACTCAAACTATGATAAAAGCCGTCGTGTTTTAGAGAAATCGCCGACAGACCAGTACGCACTACTTCTGGATTTATCTGAAATATATATTACATGTTACAATTACAATTAGTTGAACCACATATTTTTCTATACATATGTAGGTATCACGATTGTGTTACCTAATGTTTTCACAGTAGGTACCGGGACATATTTAAATTTCGATCTGTTCAAATAATTAATATTTTCCCTTTGTTGAATAATAAATCAATTTTCATCCATTTGTTATTATTAAAACTCTTTATTTGTACCATAAACATAGAAGATAGGTATAAAAAAGAATTAAAAAAAAAAGAAAGAAACAACAAGCAATAGTACAAAAGGCGGCCTTATCGTTTTATAGCGATTTCTTCCAGGCAACCTTAGGGTAAGGAAAATTACACCTTGCCGCCACACCGGGCCGTGCGCTCGCCGTGTTTTTCTCAACGGTCTGGGCACGACCGTGGCACGGACACGGCTCTGTGAAGTATGAATTGGTTCGTACAAAAACATAGGTACTATGAATATCTTGACGGCCGAGGCACGGCCCGGTGTTAACCCGGATAGGACTAACACATTATGACTATTTGCCAGTTTTCTTTTACTTAACTAATCTTATTACTTCAATCGATCAAAAATTACTGAACCCTATTCAATTCAATATGATGTATCGTTTTTCGGTTTATAAGAAGTTTACACGTACCTACGTAATATCATACTCTAATACCTTTTTTTTGTTAAGATCGTCAGACAGGCTGACGGTCCACTTGATGGTAGGTGGCTATACCGATACCGTCGCTTATAACATAAGCAACGCCACATGTGCTGCAAGTGCGCTGCCGACCATAGTAGGATTAAGGATAAGGGATTAGGAAGGGATAGGATAATGGGCTCTGGCATCCCTTACTCACTCACCGAAACACAACAGCACATATGCTGTTATTTCTGCACGGTGTTTTTCTGCAAGAGGGTAGTTAATACCGCCAGACGGGCTGCCCAAATCGCCTGCCCAGTCGCCACTACAAAAACTATAAAAATTAACTAGTGATCTGGAAGTTACAATAAGTTGTTATGGTTGTATTATACGTATATGTATATCAATATTCCAGAATTGATAAATCTAATAAAATTCTCTAAATGATGGTGAGAAACACATTGTAACCGAAGCAAGGCAAAGTACTAACTTGTAACTCCTTCCCTTCACAACAAGGGACAAGCGGCGGAATTTCTTCTTTCAATCTGTGAGTAGAATTAAAGTTGACTGTAACATTATCTCCGCTTGCCACTGGGTTCATAACCAAAGCCTTCGAAGATTTCTTCTCCTTTAGCTCATAAGGGGACAAATTTGTAGCGTCCATTTTTACGTTAAAATCTTTTGTGAGAGGCAAAATTTTGTTGTCGCGTGTCAGTTGCATTATTAGATTTAGTTTGGCAAATTTTAACCAGATGATTTTTTTTTTAAAACGATTATTGAGTGTATATTTTTTCAGTGCTTGCTTACATTTTTACTGATTTATTGACACTGAACTAGTTTCCATTTCGTATGCATGTATTGTTAATTATTTTCGGCCAGTCCTTAAGAGTGTCAAAATTTCTAAGTGAGTATCTATTTAAAAAGTCACTAGCAGTGTGTAAATAGTACCTATTTATTTACCCATGTTCTCCATCTTACCTACTTACCCGTTAAAAAAGTATCCCTACCTCATAAATCTTAGATATATATTTTTTAATGTTAAAATAATTTTAAGGAATTAAAAATAGGCGATATTTAATACATTAATCAACCTCTCTTTTTAAATTTTCATAAGCCAATTGTGTTATTTCTATGTACCTACATGAATAAATTTATTCATTCCTATCGCTTAAGAGGCCTATGGTGAAATTGCAACAATTTCAGTCAACTTATTGTAGTGATTTTTCATTAAATAAATAGAGTTGAATACTTTGTAATATTAGAAAGATTATTTCAATAGTAATGGAATAATCGCGTTAATCCCAAATTGTACTTTATCATTTATAACACAACTATTGCGTTTTAAGTAAATTAATTTAAAGTTAATGAGTGGACAAAGCCAACACATTCCTACGGTATATTTAAGAATTAAGCTCATTTATGTTATCAAAATATATAAAATCGTCGTCTCTTAGATGTAGCGTATTAGTCCCTTAGATGGGTATAAAAATATTCAAATGTTACACATATCTTAAATAGTTTATGTCAAAAGTCATAATGGGTTTTAATAGCAAAACCTTTAAACAACACAACACACCCTTTGGGATTGTTTATTTTAAGAAATGAAAATCGAAGTTACTTCAGTAGTTTTAGCAGCATGGCTACTCCTGGCCATTTTGAATTCTGACGGGTAAACAGTCGAGAAGTTTTTTGTTTAGTTCTATGGTAGAACAAAACTCAAATGACTAAATGGGATAGAGAACCAGAATTAGTCAAAATTAAAGTGGCAAATAACAATTAAGCATTTTCTTCATCCTTCTCGATGAGATTTGTCAGGCAGGGACGTATTCGAATCGCCGTAGGTTCATTTGCACCATTGACCCGCACCATTAATGGTGCAAATGATCTCGTTAACCACTTTTTAAATTCAAGAGCCGATTAGTCAGTGGCTATTTATTAAAACCTGGTTGCCAAAAATTAAAACTTCTCGATATATATGTATTACAAATTTTACAACTTTTCTGTGTCTTTACCCAATGAGGCTTTTCTGGCAGGCATTCATTGAATCTCGCTAACTTGACAACATATTAGAAAATTACTTCAATAAAATTAAAGTACATATTATGAAAGTAGAATTTCTGTGAGCTTATAGAAAAAGTACCTTTAAGAGAAAGTAGGTACCTCTTTATAAGAGGAAAGCTATTCATCCGTCCAAGTATCTACTTACTTCTTTCAAGGATGTCGTATCGAAGGCCGATCACGTAGCACCTCTTGAAAGATACCCAACGAAAAGTAAAAAGGGTCTGGAAGCCCCTAAAATTAACAGTTTTCCTTAATCTCAACTATTTATGTTAACAAAAAATCTCACACAATCAATAAAATATAGGTCGGCTTAGTAGTTTAGTCAAATAAAACAATGTAGTGAAATGAGTAAACGTAATATTTATTTTTCGAAAAATAAATTTAAAAAAACACTCTTCTACAATCGAATTCATTAACTGATTTAATTTTTTTTATGTTAAGATCGGCAGACAGGCTGACGGTCCACTTGATGGTAAGTGGCTACGGTCGCCTATAATGCAAGCAACGTAACGCCAAAGCTGCTGCAATTATTAATTAATTAATTAATTAGTCTCCCATTATGATCTGTGTATGACAAATATAACTTGTACATATTAATACTAACGAATTCGACTGTACTATACATATATACATATACATCGCCCAAAGGTGCCGTATTAAAAAAGTACTAAAGGACCCAAGTTCGTTATACATTCTAGATGGTACAATAATAAACTGTCCATAATTTTACATGACTTGGGTAAGTAGATAAAAACATGACATACAAAGTAAATAAAAACTATGAAAAGTATAAAATTTTATTACGACCAGTAAAATATATAGGTATTAAAATATAAAGAATATTCTGCATCGATAAAGTCAAATGCAATCTTCAATAACAAGACACGATGACCTAAGAAATCATAAATTACCAAAAACATAACAAGTTATTGTATCTTTTTAGCTAAGAAAAATTTATCATTATTAATTAGCTAAACAGTTATGGTATTAGACCTGCTATATTTTGTAGATCACGATCTTCAGCAGTGACCCCACTGACTGAAGAGAGAAAGAGAGAGATAGACAAATATTGATTAACGTTTTAACTCATGATCTTGTGTCACTTCGCTTGGAACATAGAAATCTTTTGTTAATTCTGTATCCGATCCTGAAAATCCTGCTGTCATCAATCTCTGCAAAGTAATTGAAAGTAAGTTAACAAAACCCGTTCTTGAGTTGATACAAAGAACAAAATAATCTAATACAAAGAGTTTGTTGGTATAAAAATAAACTAATTCAGGATCCATTCGACATAATGTTTCATTCATACTGTAAAAATTCTAAATTAAATGGTAGTGATAGCATTGTTTCTTTATATGCAAAGATCATTACACGGGCTGACTGTCCACTTGATGACAGTGCCGTCGCCTATCCTGTAAGTGCAATGCCAAACATAGTCGGATTTAGGATAAGGGATAGGGAAATGGGCTCTGGCAACCCGTACTCATCGAAACACAACAGCACACATTGTTTTTTAGCCAATATTACACATATGCATGCCAAAAAGTGTGTGTTGAAAAATCCTCTTTAGCTATTTTTCAATAAATAGACACTTAATTTTATAATCGTATTCTTGGTTTTTGCCTTTCGCACATTGAAAATGTCAAAATGCAACCAAAGAGGTTATTATGACGCGGAATACTATATATTTATAATACCATCAATGGAGCCGATAGAAGAACCTCCTTTTGATATATACTTAAAATAAATACTTAAGGCGCTTGGAGTCTTCAATGGAATGGGCGGCCTGTACGGGGTATACACCCGCGCTGCATACCGGAATTAGTATATCTCGATGTTTTGAATAAAAATCTTTATTGATTTAAATATGCTACTTTAAACACAATTTAAAGTAAAACAAATTCTTTATTTTTTAGCGTATAAATATTTCCAATCGCCGTACCAGCTTAGGAGCAGTAGAGAATACAAGAAAAAGAGAAGAAAAACCCTGGTTAACATTTTTTTAAATATAGAAGTTTTGGTGATACGAAAAAAATATATCAAATGTTGTCTAAACTTTTATAATTCATTTAATTTTTTCAATTGGTCTAGCCATATGCGAGGAGCAGGCTTAAGAAAGTACCAAGCGCCTTAAATGCCATTACACTTCTTCGACCATTAGTAGGTCTTAACTTAAAGTTTATGTATTAATATAATATAAAAAAGTTAGTATTATACCCATAAAAGACAAGGAGGCTAACAGCCTTACTTGTGATAAGTGGCTACCATCGTCATCACAAACATCTGGATTATATCACATTATAATATCACGCTACGACCCTTGGAGCCGAGCAAAAAAAAAAAAACTTAATGGAAAGACTTAAGAAAAAACGGAGTAGGTATGTTGTAATAGCGCTCGATGCGATGATATGTGAGTCGGTGGCGAAGACTAGTAGTATTGAAAGAGCAAAAAAGAATGTTGTAACTCACAATCCTCTCCTTCTCCTGCTTCATTTCTATAAGGAGAGAGCGAAGAATGCGATGCGAAAGGTACAAGCCAGCTCTCCTCACTTCGCCGCTCTCAGAGTTGATGCGGTTATTCACAACTGCATCCGAAAGTGATTCTACCGTCTCACCCCACTCAACTAAAACAAAGTTAAACCATTTGATTTCCAGTAAACCCTTACATTCATTTATGATAGGGCATGAACAAATATCCGAGGTAAGTTATTTTTTAAAAACAAAAACTATTTACTACTAGAATCGAAATAAAATACACCAAACTGCGTTCCAAATCACATGGATTTATTTGTAGGGTTGATTAGTTGAAATATATTTGATATTTCGAATAGGTAGTTAATTAACTCCTTTCGGACTATAGTCGGGATATAAGATCTGTCACATAACTGTCACATTCAAAACCTTTTGAATTTAGAATGCCATAAAAATATTTATTGAATTGGAATTTCGAATCTTTTATGAAATAAAAGGCGCACTATTTTGAATATATATATATTTTTAAATATGGAGTGGACGCTTAAAGAAGACCGAGATGCGGTTATCGCGCTGCGTCGCGCGTCGGTGTGGTTATGCGCCAAATCAGCATTCGTTTATCGCCTCATTAAACGATATAATGTGGATTCAAGTACAGAAGACAGAAAAAGAAGTGGTCGCCCTCGCACTCTAGCAGTGATAAAAGCTGTGAAGGGACGTATCCAAAGAAATCCCATGCGTAAGCAGAAACTGTTGGCCCTTCAGATGGTGTTAAGCAGAAACCACAGTGAAAAGGGTATCGAATGAAGACTTTGGCCTTTGAGCTTATCGAAGAAAAACAGTATATAGTTTGAAAATGCGTTTAATTTACCGGAGACTGGTGAGATCCCGCGTTTTGTTGAAGCGGTACACGGGCAAAAAAGCACCGTGAAATTATTTTGGTTAGAAGTCTCATATTCGGGTTAAACTGAGGTACATTTTTGTGAGAAAGGCGTAAAAACAAATGTAGTTTTATATCAAAATACAGTCCTTACAAACCTTGTGGAACCTATTTGTCATACCATGCCTAATAACAGACACTGGGTATTCTAGCAATATTCTGCGTCAGCTCATAGAGCGAAGAGCATGCAAAACTGGCTGACGCGGCGCGTGAAATTGACTTCATTCGGCACGAAGACTGGCTCTCTGCCACTCCAGACTTAATATGGCAACACTTGGAGGAAAAGGCCTTCTCAAAGCCTCATCCTGATTGGGAGTCACTCAACGCATCCTAGATCAAAGCAGCCGCCGATATTGATATGGACCTCATTCGTGCTGGTTGAAGATTTGTATTCAAAATCGTGGGGGTCATTTTTAATAAGCTTAATTAGCATAAGAATCTATGTTTTAGTAAATGCCTTTTGTTACTATAAAAACATGTCTCAATAAATATGTGACAGAACTTATGACCCGACCGAATAAAATAATATTTTTAACGAATTTGTTAAAAATATTATTTTATTATTTGCTATTAATATATTTTTAGTCAAAGATCTAATGTAAAACGATGCAAAATATAAACGCATCAGATTTGAATTGTTAGGTATTGAATTGTTCTGTATTGTTAGGTACTAGACTAGATCTAAATTTATTAATAAACTAGCGACCCGCCCCCGGCTTCGCCCGGCGTGCAATTTTTATATATAAGAACATTCCCCGTTTATCCCTCTTTTCGGTCTACCCGTTCACGCGTGATGCCGTGACCAAGGGAAACGGGGATTCATTTTTATATATACATATAAGATATTGGATAATAGATCGTTATAATAATTGAACAAAACCATACAAAAGAAAATAAAATAAAACATCATACTTTTATGTCTCATAACAGGTAGCGTCACGTTTCCAGTGATGACGTCGAGGGCGTTTTGTACTTGCATGCTTACCAAACGGGACAACAGCTTCGCTGTGACGCTAATCATCTATAAGAAACATTGATTTATATAGGCTTACGTAAGCAAATATGACGATGGTCCAATTGACGGTAGGCGGCTACCGTCATCATGGTATGCATAATATACCAATATACAAGTGCATTTCTGCTTTCAATAGAATATGGGATAAGCGTGATTGAGTGGAAAACTGCAATATCTATTTATCTCCAAAGTGAAGGTAACAAGAATTATCGACATCAATGTGAATGGCATGGTTAGATTTAGGCTTTCTTTATAAGCCATATAAAAAGAGGTCTGCAGAGGCGCATCTAACGCAAGCTTAAACAGTAGGTGAAAGTCACTTCTTTGTTATCCAGCAGTCATAGGATATGAAGCTAAAACTGATAACTTCAGTATCATAATTCTCCAGTTTATGTAAGTCGTTTTCACACTAAAGAAACTTTGACGGCAAGAAGCCTTTTACATAGTAGAACTTAATAGTCTGTTTAGAAAATACCGTACAACAAATATTAAAAAGTTTTATCCGCAGACAGGCTGACGGTCCACTTGATTGTAGGTGGCTACCGTCACCTATAACACCAGCAACGCTATAGGTGCTGCAAGTGTGCTGCCGACTACAGCAGGATTAAGGATAAGTGATTGGGAGGGGATAGGGAAATGGGCTCTGGCATCCCTTACTCACTCACCGAAACACAACAGTACCTACACGTGCTGTTATTTCACGGGTATCTTCTGTAAGGGGGTGGTTACTACCGCCAGACGGACTGCCCAAATGACTGCGAAACGCAGTGCGCCCTGTCATTACTTTCCAGATTCAGACCAGAGTCAAATTTGCAAGTTCATTTTTCAAAGATGACCCTGCCGGGAATCGAACCCAGGAACTCTAGAACAGAGCGTTAAGGCAAGCACTGATCCAAGGGTAATATACTAGGCCGGAGTGATAAATCTGGTAAAAATCTCTTTTGGATTAAAATTATCGCAAATTGCACAGAACCACCTTGTTCATAACTCTTTTGAAGGACTAAATTAAAATTTTCAGCCAGTACTGCCGGTTAGTTTTTTGTGACAGCCATTAAACAAAAAATAATTGAACAAATTTTTCAAAGATGGAGAAAAGTGAATTTCCTGTCTTGATTAAACATTATTTTTTGCGCAAAAAAAACTATTACGGAAACGAAAAAAAAAACTTGATAAATATTATGGGGACTCTGCTCCGTCGATTAAAATGATTCATAAGTGGTTTACTGATTTTCGCTGTGGTCTTACAACCACAAGTGATGCTGTGCGTCCAACACACCAAGTTGAGGTCACTACTCCAGAGATGATCGCTAAAATCCACGTCATAATGTTGAACGACCGAAGAGTAAAAGTGAGGGAGATAGTCGAGATAGTAAGCATCTCAGACGAACGTGTGCGCAATATCTTACACCAACATTTAGATATGAAGAAGCTCTCCGCTCGATGGGTGCTGCGTTTATTGACTCTTGATCAAGAACGTATGCGTGTGACCACTTCGGAGGCGGGTTTGGGGTTGTTTCAACGACATAAAACTGAATTTTTGCGTCGTTTTATAACAGTAGACGAAACATGGATCCACCACCATACCCCAGAAACCAAACAAGAATCGAAACAGTGGATTGCTGCCCGCGAACCAGCTTCGAAGAAGGCCAAAGCAGTTTTATCGGCCAATAAAGTGATGGCTACTGTTTTTTGGGGTGCACGTGGAGTAATCCATATTGACTACCTAGGGAAGGGTAAAACGATTAATGGCGAATATTATGCCAATTTATTGAACCAATTTAACACAATTTTACGTGAAAACGACCACATTTGGCTAAGAAGAAAATCCTCTTCCACTAAGACAACGCACGAGTGCACATCTACGTGATTGCCATGGCAAAACTTAATGAGTTGCGCTATGAGATGCTTTCTCACTCACCTTATTAGCCCCTTGTGACTATTTTCTGTTTCCGAATTTAAAAAATGGCTTGGTTTGAAAAGATTTGGCTCCAACGAAGAGGACATGCACGAAACCAATGCCTATTGTGAAGGGTTGCCTAAGTCCTATTTTATGGAAGGGATCGAAAAGCTAGAGAAACGCCAAGTGAAGTGCATTGAGCTACACGGAGATTACGTTGAAAAATAAATAATAATAATTTAATTAACTTTACTCCTTGTTTAATTTTTACCAGACTTATCACTCCGGCCTCGTTATAAGGTAAGTAAGTAATATATAAGGCACCTCGAGTATTTTAAGTCGTTCCGGAAGATACGTCGCGATAGCCACTGGATCTGGCAAATCTTCAATGCGATCAGAGAACGTTACTTCTGCCAGTTTCGTTTTAGATGGCTAGAAAAAACTCATATTTTACATTACATTTTGAGGAAAATCTTAAATTTATTTGTTGCAAATATTGATTTGAATTTTAGTCTTAAGTTTTCTAAAAAAATGTATATATACATTCATCGGCACAATGAACCGCCCACCCTTACAAGTCATGACGAATGGTGCTCTTTAGTGAGTTAGTCGCAATTTCGTTGTGTTGTCGTTGTTCTGTCGTAACTCTAATTTCTTTCGAACCAGTAGTTCCTGAGATTAGCGAGATCAAACAAACAAACAAACTCTTCAGCTTTATAATATTAGTATAGATTAATTATTGTTGCATATTTTAACACTTTTCATGCATACTTCAATGCATGCTTTTTATGTTGCACGTAATCAAGCAAGTTTAAGTATAACAAGGAACATACTACTGGCGTCGGCGGTCTATCCCTAACACTTTTCATTTCGCCTTCAGCAAACGACTCCGATGCAATCTTTGTAATATCGCCAAATGCAATTGATCCTCGGTGTCCACCTGAAAATCCCTTCGCCAACTGCGTTGTCACTTGAACTGCCCACCGTGGTTGTTTTTTCCTAAACATTAATACATTATTTATATTTAGTTACAAATAGGTATCACACTGATCCAAAATCCTAAATCGTTATTGTTATTATCTCCTACCTCTATACAAAAATCGCTATTGCAATCATCAAGGGGATTCAGCAATGTTTATTGCCGCAAAATTAGTAGATAATTTTGTTCTATTTTTTTTGTTAACGCCAATCGGCAGGCTGACAGTCCACTTGATGGTAGGTGTCTATAGGCACCTATTAACATAAGCAACTTTATAGGAGTCGCAAGTGCGCTGCCGACCTTGATAGGACAAACGATAAAAGACGGGGAGAGAGTAGGGGTTATTTCAGTATGGACTTATTTCACTATGTTCACTGCCACCACTAAATGTAAATTGTATATGTTTATACTTAATGGCTTAATGTACTGTTTTTGTCGAGCCTCTCAGCAGATTTAGGTTCGTTCCATCACTTGTTCTACCTTCATGCCTAACTTATCGTTTATTACTGCACAACCCAATATAGAAATGCATTTTATTTGCCTTATCCAACTAGAATTTAAGCATTAAGCATTAAAAAATAGGGTACTGATTAACAAAGTAACTACTAACGGTTTTTTGATTGGCGAAGGTCTAAAGTTCTGAAAGAATACTATTGAGGCCCTCGCTCGCACAACGCGCTGAATGTCGCGCAAGAGGTGGTGAACTCTTCTTCTGGTAAATTCCATTATAACCGTCTCGAGTACCTACAGTAAAATACAAGATAGCAGGCTGAAGATCCACTTCAATGTTTAAGTTAAATTTTAACATCTTTTTTTTTGTCTAAACATACAAATTTACCCTAATAACAAGGTCCGTGGCAACGGAGCATACGAATTAGTGTCAAACGGGAAATTATTTATATTTTCGTGGCAACGGAGAACAAGCCATAATGCCACCCAGTCTTCCATAAGCTATCATAACTTTTTTAATGTCAAACACTTCAGGCAGGCTGATGATTCACTGATGATTCACTGTTGACTTAAAAGATATTCGACTGCGGAAAAATTATATTTTGGCGGATTTTAATGGAAACGTATAAAAATAAATCACAATAGCATCCAGATATTAGCTAAATTTGCAGGCTTAAAAGAAGGTATCTGCTGAATCAATGTTCGTGAGTAGCAATCTATACTGGTTAAGTAATATTTAATTGATACTTTTGGCAAGTGGAATAAGGAACAACGATGTGGATGGAATGAGCTCCGGCATCCCATCTATAACTATAGTTTATCTCAACATTTCTTTCAGCAAAATTTAGTTATTTCCCTATTCTACAGTTTCTGTCGGGTAATAATTATTAAAAATAGTAATGTGTACCTCGTCTAGCAGTTTGATTGGAGCTGACGGCAGTACAGTTTCGACGTCCATCCTTGCTCGAGCTTGACCGAGGGTCATAAGTGCATCGCCATCCGTGGAGATGGCAGACGCCATCGCTTCTGATGCTAAACGTTGTGCAAGTTCCCTACTCATGCCTTTAGCGCCACGCTTAGACTGCAAATAAATACAACAATTCATTTATTTATTAATATATAGTCCACTTTTCCATAATTGTTTTTAATATTAGCATATAAACGATTTAATTATGTATTCTTATATACATCAGAAGCTCTTATCTATCTTTGTTCATCAGTTTCAGTAACTAGTCAGTCAGTCAGTTTCCTTCCTCGCATCACCGCCGAGCGCTTACGCTCTAATTCTCATTGGTTGAAGTTGTCCTGTTAATAGCAAAAATATTCACATGGTGCGTGTTTGACAATATTTTAATCAATCCGCCGTTTAGTGAAGTCTCGAGTGCTTAACCCTTGTGATTGTGAACCATTCAGCGGCAGGTGGAACCTGAGCCTGGATTTCATGAAGAGGCACTCAAGATCAGTGAAATAATCCTTTATACAATCCAATCCCAACATAAACCCCGAATTAAATATAATTTTTGGTCGGCGTCTAAATGGATTATTTATACTTTTTTTTAATGTTAAGATCGGCAGACAGGCCGACGGTCCACTTGATGGTAGGTGGCTACCGTCGCCTATAACACAAGCAACGCCAAAGCTGCTGCAAGTGCTTTGCCCTGCCACACTACCATCCACTCAACTTTCAAAGAAACATCAACACAGGAATTAAATCCTTTTCACCTCAATGTCCTTCATTATCTCGGCGTACCCTCTGATACTATATACATAGGCCGCACTGACAGTTTTTAGAACTGGTCAGAAATTAAAACAGAAATAAATAATAAATATAAATTTTGAATTAAGACTAATTTGACTAATTAAGACTAATTTGAATTAAGACTACGTGTGGCGTAGGCGCGGGCCTCAGTTGCTGGCGGTGCCGCGCGGGCGCACTAATCTATTAAATGAGGCTCCCCTGATGCGCGCGCTTCATATCCTCAACCGTATACACAGTAGATTGGATGTTTTTTGGTGTACTCTGAATGAATTCACAAAAATACGTAATTAGTTATGAATATTAGGAACTAGTTTGCATTTATATTAATGATTGTTGCTACACTACCGCATTGGGTGAAAACCTGTAATGGTAGATTGTAAGTTTGTGTGTGTAAATAAATAAATAAATAAATAAATTTAAATGTTTAGTAGTGTTTTAAGAATTTTTATATCAGTATAAGTTCGATAACTTGAACATTAGGCGTGCAGCCACCGAGACAATGCCAGCAAAATGTTCCTCTGGTACCATTTTTTGAGGCATAAAGAGGCAATTTGATCGCCATGTTAATAGGTATACTGTGGCGTTTTTATACTTTTTTTCACTTTTGTATTAAATGACATCTCTTTCAGTGTCCCTCCATTACTGATAGTTGGCCTTTCTTTGTTTATTGCCAGTGAGAAGAGTTATTCAAGGTTTTGAACCGATATATTAAAAAACATAGCTTTGCACAAAGAAATACAATATATGTTTAAATGACTTAAATCCTATAGACAAGAACGTCGACAAGCACTGTCAATATTAAAATTATTAAAACACGACGTGAGAGCATAGCTACCTTAAATGCTTATTTTAATTATTAAATTAGCACCTTCTCGAATTCCATTCCCATTTTTCTAACCAGTTGTGCTGCCTTCGTAGTTCCTCCATGGATCAACTTCCAATTACACAACCTTATTCGCGCTAGTTCCAAGTCTGTGTTGTAGGCGTATACTTCGGCTTTTCTGAAAGTACATATTCAATATTTTATCAAAAAACTACTAATAACTAAGTACAGTCAGGGTATGAAAAGATTCGTCCCCTTAAAGTCGACATTTGCTTGCATCAGGACAATTATCAGTCATGTCAAAATTTCATTTCAAACGTCTGTCAGTTGTCTACATATAATAGTGCTTTAGTTTCAAAAGGTACCTACTAAAAGTCTACGACTTGATAAAAGAATGAATTTGAAAACTGACGAAGGTTTTATCCTTTGCTATCTTACTCATTCCAATATGTTATATTGAAAACAAACTTGTACCTTGGCATACAATACTCACTTATTTTTGTCGGTACAATTCTTAAATTATTTTTAGTAATCATATAAATAGGTATTATAGAGACAAAAGTATTAAAATATTAATATAGGGCATAATTAATTATGTTTCATTAAAATATTCCAAATCGCAATTGAATGAGTTTCAAGTTAGTTCAATACAACTTTTTTACCAAAATACGTTCATCTATTATTTTTTTATATTATTAAAGGTGGCAAACAGGCTGACGACAGTCCACTTGATGGTAGGTGGCTACCGTCGTCTAAGGACACAAGCAACACCAGGACCTTGCAGGAATTTGTTTACTGCTCGCTTGAAGAAGCCCATATTGTAGCTACATGGAAACACCTTAGAAGGGAGACTATTCCAAAGACCGCTCGTCCGTGGAATAAAGTTTCTACTCATCGGAACTAAATTCTTTTATTAGCAAAACAAAGTAAGTTACCTACGTAAAAAGGTCAGTATATAAGTACATAATAAAATCTTAAACTTATGTTACTGGCTAATAATTTAGCTTTCTATAGGTGAAAGAATTTTTAAAAGCGGTCCAGTACTTTTTGAGTTTATTCATTACAAACATACAAAAATACATACTTACAAAAATCTTTTCTCTTTATAATACATATTAGTATAGATTTAAAAGAGTAATAGTCCAGTTAACAACATAACACGATGAACGCAAGCACCGTAAAATTTTAAACTTTTTAATATTTCATGTCTGTTTTATTTAAGTATGAGTTGTTAAAGTTTAATGAAGAAAGAAAATATTTTTCCTATCAAAGTTTGGCAGGAACACTGAGGATCAACTTGATGGTAGATACATATGTAACTACCGTTACCTATTGACTCAAGTAAAGCCATAATATTAGAAGTGCGTTGTAAATTCTTACAGAATAATAAGGAATTAGTAAGTTGAAGTAGCAGTGAGCAGTAGGTACACATAGTACGGAGAGCTGACGGCCACTGGGGCCGGAAGGTTCTCGAATGGAGGGCACGGACCGGCAAGCGCAACGTAGGACGTCCACCCACAAGGTGGACAGACGTCCTGGCAAGGGACACGGGTAGACTGTGGATCCAGGCTGCTGTTTTTTTTTTCTATACGAAACTGTTTTACTTAATGATATCGTGTCATTGAGTATTTTCATATGACAACACTGCACGTTATCGATATACATTTCGACAGAACGCACAGTCCCATACTTACTTAAAGTTGCAATTAGCTAACGAAGCATTTATTTTCATCTCTAGGAGCCGCGGTTAATTCTTGTATTTAATTGTAATTAGTTAATGGCCAATTAGTACTAATTTAATGAACATCTCTGAGTGCGGCAGTAAGTCACCTAAACGAATTTCATGGTAATGAATCATTTTTTATAAGGAATTCATTTTCTAAATGCTTTTTTCTTGCGAGACAAATAAGGCTGAAAGAGTTATTTATTGGATACTTGATCAACGATATTAAAGAAAAAGTCTCTTACTTAGTTCTGTTATTAGCAGCCGCTGTCATGTCTTCTGTGTACAATTTTAGCAGTATCGCCTCTTCTTGTATCTTTGCGTTTTGCGCTGCAACGCGATCCGCCCATTTCTTGTTCGCCTTTAATTAACGGTGAAATTAAACACAACTCAATCAAAATCTATTGAACTCAGTGAGACCACAGAGGTGGTTTTAGATTGAAGAGAGTCATCTTAGACTTACAATTTGGCCACGTCCTACAAAGTTATTTAGTCTTCGATAGGTATTGCGAACAAGGTTCTAGCTAACGAGGTCCTACAAGAGTCCGAACATTTAACGATCCAACGGCCAAGTCGAAACTGATGACATAGTAAAAGTAGGGAGGCCAGGATAGTACCAGGATAAACAGAAAATACGAGACTCATACACGCAAAGAATCCCCTTACAGACGACCAAAGTGAAATGACCGCATGTATGCTGTTGTGTATCCACTGATATTTATACTCTTTTTGGCTCTGGCATCTCTTCTAAGACGCCATTTTTTTCTAATTCTTGAGGAAGGCAATCACACAATGGCCCTTAGAAACTGAGCAAAAGGAAAAAAAAGTCAGAAAGAAAGCAAAGCGAAAACATTCTCTAAAAGGAAACAGTTAAGAATAAAATTTCGCAAGTTTTATTGTATGCTCGGAAATAAATCACAAATGAGTCTTGCCAATAAAATACTTCTATATAAAGTCGTCATCAAGCCTATCTGGACTTATGGTGGTCAGTTATGGGGAACTGCGTCAAACTAAAACATTGAGATTCTGCAAAGATTTCAATCTAAAATACAACGAGTGATAACTGACGTTTCTAGGTTTGTCACCAATGACACTCTTCAATGACCAAAGAAGAATAGAGATGACCGAAAGATAAAGGATAGGTTCCTCAACCATCTTATGACGAAATCCTATTTGAACGTAGACTAAAGAAAAGGCCACCTCAGGATATTTTAAATATTCACTAATACTTACTTTTGTAATTTGTAACTTGGCTTAAATCTGGAAACATGGCTGAATGATCCTGATATGTTGTTGAATGTCTTATACCAGATTGCAGCTTTAAATCTTCTATATATAAAAAATGAATCCCTATTTCTCTCGGTCACGGCATCCATCACGCGTGAACGAGTAGACCGATTTTAATTTGGTTTTCACTAATGGAAAGAGGGATAAACGGGGAATGTTTATATATTTAAAAATTACACCCCGGGTGAAACCGGGGGCGGGTCGCTAGTGGGGTTATAAAAAAAGAAAACGAAATAACGCTAAGTAACCGAAAACGTAGTAAATCCGCATGCGGGCGATGAGATGCAATGGCAGAGATGCCGAGGAGGGTCGTCAGACAAGAAACCAACATTACCGAAAAGAGCCGACATGTTCATGCCTTTGTCTATTTAAATTAAACGGCGGATAAAACCGTGAAACACAGCTAGTATCGTATGAACTGAAACTGGAAAAAGTGATCATTGAACACGCGAAAAATATATGAGTAAATTTATAGGTTAATACAGAGTGCGGTCTGTATCGTTAAAACGCTGTCATACACGGAATAAAATTATCGAATAAATTGGCAATCGGAAACGATTGCACTTCATTTTACGATTGCCGGTTATTTGAAAGCAATATTCGGTTTATTTTTATGCATCATTCGCTGCAAATTACTACACTTCTCACTTCAATTTACAAATATTTTTTTTATCGTCATAAAAAATATTCCATTCAAATTTATGTTTTTCTCCACTTGTGTATACTTTTTGTCGGAGAACCAAGGTGGTTGACATAGCCCAAAGGATCAGTCATATGAAATGGGAATGAGCGGGACATATGAGCGTTGGGGTAGACGTGTCTCTGAGTAGAGAGAACCCTGTCGATCCGACATCGATTGATCGACTGACAACTGA
Source organism: Bembecia ichneumoniformis (assembly GCA_910589475.2). Classification (NCBI taxonomy): domain Eukaryota; kingdom Metazoa; phylum Arthropoda; class Insecta; order Lepidoptera; family Sesiidae; genus Bembecia; species Bembecia ichneumoniformis. The sequence continues at coordinate 4,618,794 of OU342520.1, forward strand.
TAGACACAGATGATGATACTTTCACTTCTTACATGGGTATTTTATTGTATAATGACAAAGAAAAGGTTTTACTGCAATACCCAGAAGCTGCCACAAAATCTCACCCCAGAATAGAACCTACCTGATCTTCCAATCGTTTCTCTTTTGCTTGCCTCTCCTGTTTCAATCTGTTCAACCTCTTCTTCTCGTTTACTCTCCACGTTCTCACCATTGTTATTTTTCTTCTCAACTCCATTTCGGCCGCGGCCTGCACTCTCTGCTTGATCCGTTCCTGCCTTTCGTTGGCTCTTGCGGCGCGCTCCTTACGTTGCTTCTCGTTAAACTCCGCTAAGTACTTCATCCTTGCTTGAATCTTCTTCTCTTGTTCCTTCGCTCTAGAATAGAAGAGTAAATAATTTTATATACACTCTTACATATTTTACGATTACAAAATTGATGGTAGGTTGCTTTACTACTGTCGCCTATAACAGAAGCAACGCCACATTTGCTGCACGTGCGCTGCTTATCTTACTAGTATTAAAGGTAAGGGATCATGAAAGGACAGGGAAAGGGACTTTGACATCCCTTACTAGTACGTGTAAGGGATACGGTGTAATCCCTTACACCAATTTAGTCGCTGATGTATCTGTCTGAATAAAATATAATAAAAAAATAATAATGAGTTATTATAATAATAATATAATATATAATATAATAATAATCACGGACAGGACTTTTGTCGTTAATAAGCCTGATATCGTGGTTATCGACCGATCCCAGTGCCGGATGATGCTTGTTGACATCGCTGTCCCGCATGACGAAAACCTCGTGAAAGCCGAAAAAGAAAAGCTTACCAAATACATTGACTTGGCTCTAGAGGTGACCGCCATGTGACCATGGACCATGTGCCATGTGCCATGGACGTCGATTCGACATCCGTCGTCCCGTTAGTCGTCTCGGCGAACGATCTTATAGCGAAGAGCCTCAACCAATATCTCAAGAGGCTCTCGCTAGATGGCTGGATCAAGGGCCTGATACAGTAGGCGGTACTTCTTGACATGGCACGAAGGTCTTGTCAGGAGGTTCCTCTGCAACCCTAACCACATGTAGCTTGGGCCTTGCCCCGCTATCTGCGGAATTCTGGTGTTAAGTTTTTTATGATATATATTGTTTGTTTTTTTTTTATTGTAAAAAATTTTAAATTAAGAAAATAAATAAATAATCACAACACTTATGTGTTATCTTTGTTGCCTAATAATTATTTTATTACTAATAAGTATATTTCTTTGACTATTAAGCAAGCGTTTCATTGAATTTTCTACATAAATTCCGAATTTTAAACTATATCTATGAAAACGTATTTGTATATTGTCACACGAACATTCCTATTTCTGATGTTTGTAACATGTTCGTGACAGTTGTTACAGATGCAGTGGTTTAATTAACAAACTTGAATAATCAGTTTAACACAACATAGGTACGCTCCTGGTAGAAACACTCGCTGCATTGACTTGCGTCTGAATTTATGCAAGATAAACTTTCTACCAAATTATTCAAATTTGTGTTTAAACTGGTTAACTAAAATAATTTGAACCCTTTTTTGTGTCAGCCTATCTGACAACCTATACACAAATTAAAATATTGAAATTCAGTTATTATGGCTATTTACGCACGAATTGTCTAGATGGCATTACGTTATGTTTAGTACAGTTCAAATATAGACATTATGCAAAATTACCTACACACGTAAACAACACGACTCATAACATCGATGTCTCATAAATATAACATCCAACAGCTTATAAAATATATAAATATATGCATGTAGGTTTCTGTCAGTCTGCTGGAGCCATCGCGCGCCAGTTCCAATTTATGATGGCCAGCTTGAAGATGTCATATTTTAGTATACCTCCTTTGCTACATGTCCTATAATTGCCTTCATCTAAGAAGTATATAACTTTTAATTCTCAAAAAATTTGCTAGATTTATCCTTAAGAAATATGTTTTTAATTGCAATTATAAATTAAAAACGTTAACTTTTACAGCCATTTAGGTGTAAATGAGCAACAGATGGCGCTAATCAAAATTCGTGTAAGATTGGACAATATTACTTTGGCCATTTTGAACCTTTAATTTTAAAGCCTTTCTTTTAATTTTTTTTAATTTAAAAATTGTCCCATACAGTTAGCATAGATAAAAAAAGTATTCTATTCACACAGGGGCTAATTCGGCTAATTTCAAAAACATTTTCGAAAACAAACAGAATAGAATACGTTTCCACATAAAACTATAAAAATTGTCTTTCACCGAATCAGAGGTAAAATCACAGGTGCGTATGATTATTCTGACCCCTAGCAATTGTTCTGTTCATTGGGTAAATTGAAAGGGCACATTGTTCAAAGTTACATTTTACGATTGTTTGAACTTACGCTATAGTTCTATCCTCTATAAAGGCATAACGGAGGGTCTTTTCCACTAATAATTTATACGAAAATATAACTAAAAGAACCTTTAAGGAATGTTTTGACAAAAATATCTCTTAACCTAAAAACTATAGAATACGCTCGGTACTATAGAATTAGTATCTTTTATCATTTGTGTGAAAATCAGTATAAACAAAATCATATATAAAAATGCTGTAAAATTATACAAAAGCTATATACGACATCGATATATATATTTTTTATGTTAAGATCGGCAGACAGGCTGACAGTCCACTTGATGGTAGGTGGCTACCGTCGCCTATAACACAAGCAACGCCAAAGCTGCTGCAAGTGCGCTGCCGCCTACAGTAGGATTAAGGATAAGGGATTAGGAGGGAATAGCTAAAGGGCTCTGGCATTCCTTACCCACTCACCGAAACACAACAGCATACGTGCTGTTATTTCACGGTGGTCTTCTGTAAGGGGGTGGTTACTGCCGCCAGACGGGCTGCCCAAATGACTGCGAAACGCAGTGTGTCCTGCCACTACTTAATTAATTAATTCAAATTCTCTTTTAAAATTGTATGAAATTTATTTTACTTGGTTAAAGAAGGTGTTGAAGTTGAAAGTGCTGAAAGAAGCCTAAACATGCATTTATTCCAAACAAAGAGCTGATGAGGGTTCCTACGAGTGGCAATTTTGAATATTTGATTAATCTCCTACTTACACATTCATATTAATATTTTCAATTTAATATTACGAATTAGACGATCGCTCGGGAATGTAATATTTTTTCAGGTTAAAAAGTATCCTATGTGTCAATCCAGGTAATAAACTATATATGTACCAAATTCGGAAGCATACCATGTCCTGGAATAACACATAGAACAACACCTTTTAATTTCGGTACTGTATTTTAGCGACACTGAAGTGCATTTAGTATTAAACAATATTGCCACTTACAGTCGCCTTTTCTCTTCCCACTCGTCGGCGTGTTCTTGAGCCACTTTTTCCAGATGCTCCCTGGCTCTCTCCTGTTTGGTGAAGATCAGAAGTCTTCGTGCCACATCAGCGTCCACACGTTTCAATGTCAAATCGTCACGGGCACGTTCATCCTAACGAATAGTACAACATTGTTTTCGTACTCATAAAAAAGATACATAAAAAAGGTACTTACTCTACCTTTTGATAGAGTCTTTAAAAATTAGGGGATAAAAAAATAAAGTAAACAAAATTATCAATTGCAAAATAAAAAATATGTTGAGAATTAATGCTCTTGCAGCGAGGTGGGACATCTTCTCCGTTCCCTATCTCTTCCAATTTTTCTCTACTTACAAATTGGTCTAGCCGTTTTCGAATTTTACGCTTAGCAACAAATTTAGGGATTCACTTTTATTTATATAGATTGATTATAAAGTTGAGATAGTGGATTTTGTAATTTTGTGTAGGTAATGTTGCAAGAATAGTAGAATTTTTGCAAGATGCTTCAAAACCAATTCTTGTATTAGAGAAAAACTTATCGAGCACACGATACCGGCTTGCAAACCTAGTGTGTGTAATACTCGATCTATGCGTTTTATCCTATAAATACTTTCATTTTCATGTGTACGGTAGGTTCATATCTCCGGAACCACTGCAATTTTGAAAAATCCATCACCACTTGAAAGGTATATCTCTATATTCTATATAGATATAGGGGCATTTCACGTGAAGCGGGCAATGAAAAAAATGTCAGGTCGTGGATTTTGTTTATATTTGGGTTAATTGTACTTCTATGGGACATGAATAAATGTACATTATTTTTTGTATTTTTTTTTTACTTAGTTACCAACTTATGTGACTTCAAAGAATCTGAAAATTTTGAAGAACGGATTTTTCGGATGTCTTTAATTTAGTTAATCAAATGGATTTATTTATAAGTACCTGTTGTTTATTTGAGAAAATTAATTGATTGTTACAGAAAATAATCAAATTTTGAAATTGGAATTTTTCTTCATATACTAAACCGGAAGTTAACATTTAAAATGTGATTTTTTGAAACTTCGCATTTTTTTTAAATTTTTCCCTAAAAACATAGCTTGTAGCTAGTGTAGAAATATTATGCAAAAAATTTCAGAGTGGAATCTCGATTCGTGTATATAAATAAATTTTTTTAGCTACATAAATAATATTACATTTCTGTTGTTTTTTGTTATTTTAGTTTAAATAATGTTTACACCCTCAGCTCAGTTTCCAATTGCCAAATGCAGCTTTTATGCATCTTATTTAAAAAATAAGATTTAAACAAAATTCTTATCAGATCTTTCTTTATAAACAAACAATCTTATTATAAAAATAATTTTAAAATAATGTACACTGATGCAATAGATTTATTTTCAAGTTTACATTCTAATAGCATTTCAACGATTGCGTTAATTGATACTAGTCGGTGCTAGTACTTCGTTGAAAATTGAAAAATATAACACCTGATAATATATATGACAATTATAACATCTTTATCGCTGTGACGACGTGGCGCCGCCGCCGCCGCGTCGCCACAGAGCCAGTGGTGCATAATTTTTATATTTTTAGACGATACCTCAGGAACCTAACATTGACCAGTATAAAAAGTATCCTATATTTGTTAATCCACGTAATAAGCTATATGTATGCCAAATTTCATCTAAATCCATTGAGCTGTTTTTGCATGAAGGAATAACAAACATCCATCCCCACAAATCGCATTTACTAGGATAATTGACGTATGGGCCCATTTGTCTCAGACAGTAATAAAAACAGACTTACCAAACGTTTCATCTCCACGTGTATCCTGTCCATAAATTGATTATACAAATACTTTCTGTACTGGTTGAACTCCTTCAACGAGCAAACGGCTCGGCCGTCTTTAGTGCAGAAGCCCAAAATCTTCATTCTGTTCCTCGCCGGCTTCTGTGCAAAGTAGAGAGCCAAGTGTGGATCGTGCATGGGAACGTAGTCGTAGGAAACGTTGTTGCAGTACGGATCGTTCAGATCGAAGTTCGGTCGAGGACCGTCTCCACCAAGACCTAGTCTACGCACCTGTAAAAAGTAATTTATATATACTAGCTGACCCAGCAGACGTTGTCCTGCCAGAACCCGAAAATAGTTCCGTAACCCGGTTGTGGCGCCACCTATCGGGTCCAATTTTATTTTCAAACCATATGTTTAAGTGACTCGTTACTTCATTGAATAACAAAAACACTAAAATAGCGATTAAAAAAATGGGAGGTGGAGGTAGGAGGGTGAAAAATACTTTTCGACCTATTCTCATACTTAGCATATACTATGGTTGATAAGGTCCTATACCTTATCAACCATAACTGCGATTCACGTACAGTGCGCAGCTGAAATAACAGTAGAGTCGTTTGCAAAAAAAGGGTTATCGCATAAATTATAGGAAATTTTCTTTAGTTTAATTCAGAGTTGGAAAGGAGATATAGTGAAAAAAACTATATATAAATATATAATTTATTTATTCTTCATGTGCCTCTCCATTAATGACGTTCGATAGTCAATTTCTTAAATTTGCCCTAATTATGCTCCGCGGTTTTAATACACGTCCACTCTCTGATGTTAAGCAGTCAAGACAATCTTCTTCCAACAACCTTACCCTTTCCTTCTATTCTTTCAATTAGTTTCATACAATTTTGAAAATTCTTTTAAAAAAATTCTATTAAACAAATTACCGAGTGGAAATTTCCATTAAAATCTTTGCCTACAACTGGCTTTCATTTAGTATTTCAATATTGCAATGACAAAAGTTGTTATTTTTTCCTTTATTTCTTTGTTAAAACTGAGAACGAAGAAGTAAATTTAAGAACTTTAAGTTGAAAGATTATTCAGTTGAACCATAGTTTTCATTAACTGTTGTGAGCGGTGAAAGTATAACACACTTTTCGTAGCTTAGCTTGTTCCATTTCGTTTCGTTACTTTTGACAAACACTAACAAAGTAAAGAAATAAGCCTTTTTATAGATGATTTTACAATGGTTACGAAATCATAAAAAAAAAGAGAAATTTTCTAACAAAATATGGTTAAAATTGGGCCCATTTAAAATACATTTAAATTTTACTTCGCTTACTTTAATATTTTTTAATGTATATAAATTAAAATGGATCTTCGAAATGTATGTACGCCCATAACTTTCGAACGGGTAGACCGATTTTAATTCGGTTTTGACTAATGGAAAGAGGGATAAACGGGGAATGTTTTTGTATATAAAAATTGCAGCTACGGGCGAAGCCGAAGGCGGGCCGCTAGTTTTAAATATTTACTCAAGATTATACACAAGATATAATTAAAACGCATTTCTCTTTTATACGTACTTAGAGTCGAGTTTGAAAATTCACTCATTTGTTACGTCATCAATTCATCCAGGGCCTTAATTAACACGAAGTCGAACGCCTCAATACACTTAAAAGAATACATTAACACTTGGCTGTTGGAAATTTATGTTGTTAAATGATTTCTAATTAAGTAGAAGTCGTATTGTGAAAAGGGAAATTTTCGTCACAGCAACATAGCGATATTTAATTAAATGTACTTACATGACTTTATTTATTTTTCGCTAACAACCTGCCACCGGCTTCGAACGGATTTTTTTTTTTTAGAGAAGAAACAGACATACTTGGACGACATTATTTTATAATATTTATAGGATCCTTACATCCATATTATTGTAAAGTTATTTTATTGCACGCCATTTAAAAAAAATAATTAATCTTGAATAATAATAATAAATAATAATGAAAATTAATTTAAAAAAATACAAAATGCAACATATTTTTACATTTTCAACTGTTTTTATGTATTGCTTTAGATAATCATTATTATTGTTTTCCGACCAATAGTAAGAAGTAAAAATGTATTAGCATTTTTAGCCGCTCTTCGTTAGTCATGTATTTAACTTTTCGGAGTTTCGCCTTTAAACTTTAAATTTCCTTTTTAAAATTCCGTATCTGGTGAGCGAATTAAGCAATACTGCATTTTATTTAATGCGTAATTGCTATATTCGAAAATGCTCTGAAACTGCTACAAATGAACTCTTTGAACAAATACTAGTGTTAAATACAGTGAAATAATTTATTTTATTTGAAACCTATTTCGCATTTTAGAGTTTACCTAGAGCTTACCTTTTTGTTAAGTTAAGCATAAACAAATTATATGCTGCATTGTGACCACAAAAACTATGCATTAAGCCATATTGTGTGTGTTGAAAAATAAACTATTTAGTTACATTCTGCATACTCAGATGTCACGAGTTTTAACAAAAGTTATATTTGTTACATTCAGTATACACAGATGTCACTAAGTTTTGTAAGTTCAAATAGTTCATTTTTTCGACGACAGATGTCGCTGCGCCGCCGGCAGGTTATAAACGCGTTAAAGTTTCGTTCCTCAATGGGGACTACAATTTTCATACACGATTTCGACGTTTGCTTTTATAAGCTCAGAGAATAGAGTTAGGGGACATAAATACATGTGTCAGCTGTCGCATAAATGTCAAAATGACAGACAACATAACGCTTGTATTAACTTTACTCCTCATAAAATCTCATGGGACATCTCGGGGACATTATATGAAAAATGAAAATCGATTCTTAAGTAGAAGGTAAACTCAAATAAAAAAAGCAATAATCTTATAAATAGCTAATTTCTAGTTCATACTTTATTCTGTCATTTTTATAAATAAATGATAAATACAAGATCTGGAAATCCCTCTCAGAACATAAAAGAATATTTAAAAGAAAAACGCTACAAATATTATTAATATGTAATATAAACCTTAATAATAATAATATAAAAAAGAAGAATATTACGAAGAATTAAACTTTTCGTTATCTTCTTTATATGGTAAATAAGAAGTTTGCTGAAGGTAAAAGCTTTTTCCTATGACTAAAATTTTAAAGTTAAAGCTTTGATTTGAATTTTATTGTTCTGGCATTATATAACTTCATACGATTTATCTACATTACCTACATATTTAGGTTGTGTCATATTTTATTTAAGTACTGGATAATTTTATTTTGCAACATGTCAGAGCATTTCAGCTGGAACGTTATTGAAACTATCCTGCGGAAGTTACTTAAGTAACGCTAAAAGGAACCGCCCCTGTTTAAAGCGAGAAACATCCGGTGGTATATTCTTGAAATCCTACTATAAAATAGTAATATATTTTGTATATTACAATATATTTGGTAACGCTTTAAGTCGATTGATATTGTTACGGCTAACTATGAAAAGTTTTGGAAAAGCGTTCGCGCCGGCTGAAACCCTCGAATATTCCACCCTACTAGTCTCAAATGAAATTGGTTCTTATGTTTACAACATAGAGTTCACATTACAACAGAAATAGCATTCCCGAAATTTCAATAGCTTGTTTACGATCTTGTTTAGATTTTCTGGAAAATTCGAAATACATCGAAGCTTTTGGCGCCAAGTATAGTTAGCAAACAAAAATGTATTGAAAATAAATAAGATTTTTTCTCAGAATTAAGTTGCCTAGTGATATCTAATAAAATATAATATTTGAGTCAGTCTTTATATCAAATAAATATTTTTTTATTGACTAGACTGAATTGTTAAGACCTAACACTTGATTTTCACTGACCTCATCATCGTTCAATTCACACATCCAACGTTTGGTTATTATTACAGCGTAGGCACAGTAGTTGCGTTAATTTACATCAGATGTTCTCAACATGACTAGAAACATTATATTTTGTGGTCGCCCATTGCAGGTGTGATGATTGCGGTAAACAAAAAACACGCAACTGGAATTTGCAAGACTTGAACATGAATATTATGAAATATTAATCGATTATTATAATCAAAACAAGATATGGGTTTCCGGGATGATGGCCCAGGTCTGTTGGAAATTCTTCCAAACGTTTCGTCAACAACTGCGGTTGACATCCTCAGTGGTGTAGTCCGTGTTAGAAGAAAAAGTACATCACATCACTGCACTTCACTTCTGCACTTTTCGACTTCTCGAGCGAGACTCCCGGAAACCCACAACTCATATGGATACCGGCCGAGAAAACCTACATTCTACTATCAAAACAAGATAACCTGCTAACGAGGAATAGAGCGTACGTGTTAAATATAAAGGAAATACAAAAAAGGCATACATAAATTATATATATATGTAAGGAAAGCTTCAGACGCTCTAAAATATGCTAAAATACTGAAATGGAAATGGGCGGGACATGTCGCTCGGCTTCAGGATGAAAAATGGACAAAAATGGTAACTATTTAGAATGGAACAAGCGTCTTCAATAAGACCCCATACGAGATGGGAAGACGAGATAATTAAGACGGCTAGTCCACGATGGGCAAGAGTAGCCCAAGATAGACACCGGTGGAGTGGATCTGTTTGGCGAAGGCTTTCACCTACGGAGGGGTTCTTGCAGTATAAAACATGTATGTAAATAAAACAATTTTTTATTAATTAGCTATAGAAAGAGCTTCTACTATGTAAAATACTTTTAGTCAACACATAAATGGATTTTTTATTTATATTTATTAAAATAAAAACTGTATTTATTAATAAATAGGCAACGAAAAAACCTTACCTTGTTCTACTTGTTTGTAAACCGATTTTCTTATTTTGTTTAGTAACAATTGAGGAGCTTTAATTTTTTTTTATGAATAAAAATGTTCACCCCTGAAATAATTATACTAATATCTATGCATACTTGAACTTTGTATTAAAGTGTATGTATACTTCATGAATAATGTGAAAAGAGTTTTATCGCATGGTTTAAGAATATAAGCTATTTATTAAATTATGGCCTGAAAAATTGTTGCAAATATGGCCTATATTGGTGTATTCTTGACAGTGTTAGCTTTCCTAGTTGACATTTTATAAAGGTCACCGTTGTTAAGGCAGTATAAAAAATTTATATTAAAATTAAACGCCTACGTTATCAATGTTATCATACAAAGTTCATTGGATTTAATTGAGCATTTGGTAGCAGTAAACACCTTCTCATAAAAATCACCATAAAATAGCAATTTATATGCTATACCGTTTGGTTGTTTCAATAACGGTTAATAGTGCAGAAGCTCATTCTCTTTGGCGTTACTTAAGCTATACCTATGCGATGGTATCCATCTACCATCAAAGTAAATCAATTTTTCACCTTTACTCCAATTTGCATTTATAGTCTATTCGCGTTAAGAATGCAGTGAGTCATCAGTGCAACGGAAGGGTACAGTGGAGTTAAAAATCAATCAAATTATATTTTAAAAGATTAAGTTTAATGGATAAAAATTAATTTGATTGTCTTAAATAAAAATAAAACATTAAAAATATATTTTAATCAGTGTCAGTGGAATCTTCCTTCATGTTTATAATAAAAGAATTTTGTTCTGCTAATTCCATGACGTCATCCAAGTTCCTTCTCTTCCTGTATTACGTGGTCGCAGCATTTCTTCCATTGATTAGCGTTATAGTTCAATTTAATAATGATCTATAATCTCGTTCGATCCAAATGTGACAAAAATGGATAATCGAGCTCAATTTCATCCGATATTCAGTTTCAGATAGGAACTTAGACATTCTTTAACTTTAAAATTTCGTTAGTAAAAATTATGTTTACCCTAATAATTTTAGAGAGTGATTTTTAGTGACTAGTTACTATTGTGATTTTTTATGTGTCAAATGGTTAGTCAAAATCATGAGAATTTTTGACAATGAATATCACTGCAACTGTTTTGTAAGTGCTAAAAAAGATCGAAATTCGTGAGTGAATAAAATATATTTTTAACAGCTTAATATATACTTGAATTTCCATTTTAGACTTGTTTTTATAAATAACACGTTGTCATTGAGCAACCTTTTTTTAGAAAAGGTCTCGTCTCACACCCCAATTCGTCATGCTCTCTTTATATATATATATATATTTATATATTTTTAATCAAACCGCCTCACATAGTCACATGAACGCGTCGTCGCCGTCGTCGGCGCGAGTTTTAAGAGATTTATTATATTAAAGCCTCTCCATACGCCGCATTCACCGGTTGAATAGCAAGTATTAGCATAATGAGCGAGGCTGGGCCTCTTTAAAAGGATTTTAACAGTCTGCTACCATTCAAACGTACTTCTTCGTATATATTTCGTATCCACGTTTGTTAAACACAAACTGTTGTTATTATAAGCAATATTTACTGAAATCTATAATTATATTAATAATGTAGATCACTTTATTCTGCGTTTCAAGAGAACGTAGGTAGGTGTCTGAGAAGACAACAAAGTGGTCTTGGTGGTCTCTCCTTCTCTTTCTGAGTGTAGACACAATGATGCCTGTGCTTTTTTTAATGTTAAGATCGGCAGACAGGCTGACGGTCCACTTGATGGTAGGTGGCTACCGTCGCCTATAACACAAGCAACGCCAAAGCTGCTGCAAGTGCGCTGCAGCCTACAACAGGATTAAGGATAAGGGATTAGGAGGGAATAGGGAAATGGGCTCTGGCATCCCTTACTCACTCACCGAAACACAACAGCACACGTGATGTTATTTCACGGTAGTCTTTTGTAAGGGGGTGGTTACTGCCGCCAGACGGGCTGCCCAAATGACTGCGAAACGCAGTGTGCCCTGCCACTACTTTCCAGCTCCAGACCAGAGCTTTTCAAAATTGAAAAGTTCATTTTTCAAAGTTGACCCTGCCGGGAATCGAACCCGGGAACCCTAGAACAGAGCGTTAAGGCAAGCACCCTAACCACTCATCCAACGGGCTCGTCTATCAGAATGTATATTAATATTATATGTAACACTAGCGACCCGCCCTCGGTTTCGGACGGATGTAATTTTTTTCTGCATATTATATACACAAACCTTCTTCGTTGATCGCTCTTTCCATTAGTGAAAACAGTATCAAAATCCTTTGGGTGGTTTGGAAAGAGGTAGCGGAGAAACATACAGAGACGGTCAGTATAGATATATATTAATATTATGTGAAATGTAGTAACATATAGTAGAACGTACAGAATACGTACCTATTTCTTCACACACAGAGGAAGGCGCAAGCTTCCCTTCTGCATGAGGGGAAATTATTATTTATCTATTTATTAAGTTTAATTAGCTTGTTAATTAGTAATCTCTTGTGACATCTTCAGTGTCTTAAAATAAAAGTTTTCGACTAATTTCTGTTGCCAGTGATGACATATGGCGCTGAAACGTGGTCTCTAACTATGGGCCACGTAAGAAAGTTCAACGTCGCTCAACGCTTTTAACTATTGCTTAAACCTTAGTGCTTAACCGCTATGCCCGGCGGATTACTAAATTGAAGTGGCAGTGGACGGGTCACATAGTACGGAGAGTCGATAGTCGCTGGGGCCTGTAGGTTCTCGAGTGGAGGCCACGGACCGGCAAGCGCAGCGTAGGACGTCCACCCACAAGGTGGACAGACGTCCTGATAAGGGCCGCGGGTAGACGGTGGATCTAGGCTGCTTTTGAACTGTCCTTTTAGAAAATTAGGGAGGAGGCCTTTGTCCAGCAGTTGAGGTCCTACGGCTGAGATGATGATGATGATGAACAACTGGTTGGTTTCGTTAACACCAACATGTAATCAAAAGATGGGTTAGTAACGGCAGCCACCTAAACATTTATGGACAGAGTAAAGAGTGTAACATTATAAATTTGAAAGTTATTCCCACCTGCATTAAAAATAGTATAGTCGGAAAAGAAAACATAAGTTGCATTTCTTGTTTTTGTGGCACCTACCTATATTATTTCCTATCATAATCAATAGACTCAGGGACTAGCCTTGCCGAAATACTTGCCGAAAATGCCATTCCTTTTCCTTGCAATTATAAAATGCAATTTAAAAAGAGTTGATCATACATTTTTTTAAATTTAAAGGTCTTTAGATACGCTGACGGTCCAATTAATAGTAGCAACGCCACAGATTCTTTTAGCTATATTATTAAGTATAAAGGATGAGGACGGGAAATAGCTTCTGGAATCCCTGACCTAAGAGCCCACATGCTGTTATTTCACGGTGACCTTCTGTAAGGGGCTGATTCTTGCCGCCAGACGGGCTGCCAAATGGCTGCGAAACGCAGTGTGCCCTGTGTTTTAATGTAGCATTTATAATTTATTTTATTAAAGATTCTTTGTTAAGAGATAACAACGATAACAAAACTTTTTTCTCGCCGACTTTTACCATATTTTTAAATGACTAGCGACCCGCTCCCGGCTTCGCCCGGCGTGCAATTTTTATATATACGAACATTCCCTGTTTATCCCTCTTTCCATTAGTGCAAACCGAATTAAATTCGGTCTACCCGTTCACGCGTGATGCCGTGACCAAGGGAAATGGGTATTCATTTTTATATATAAGATATTTGTATGCAGATTATAGTAAATTTATGCCTTATAAAATTATACCGTAGCCTTATAAAAATGTTTAGTCTATCCACGGTTACCTTTACTGACCCATCTCAAATTAACACCCAATTAAATGAAGCTATTCCATTCTTTCTCGCGTAAAGGTAGATACAGACCTCGCCTCGCCTCGTGATATGATTGTTCGATGTCACCGAGAAAACTAATTTGACGAGAATAGCCATAATGTGCATGCCTTTGTCTATTTAAGGTAAACAGTAAGTGTAACCGCCGGTCAGAACTAGTAAGAAATAAAAGCTGCACACTACTGTGCAATAATGTAGAATTACAAGAAATTACAATTGTTGCGAAAAAATAGAGCTCAGCAATTGAGCTACATCAGTATATCTGATGTATGTATCATACCATAATCATACTGTTCAAGCAAATGGATTTAAAGAGATTATGTCTTTATCTATGAACTCATTAGTACCAAAACTAGCAAATGAGACGATATTAGTTCAGTAAGAGTCACGTCTGTGTCATCTGACTGGAATCTTAATAATCAGTAGAGATGCTTTTACTGAACTGAGGCACAGAGGTTTGTATGAATACTGAGTTGTATGAGGAAATTGCAAATTTTTAATGTAATAAATCTGGACTTTTAAAGTCTTTCTTACACAGTAAAAATTGAAGTCGCTGCTCACGTCGGTCTGTCTGTCTCTATGTTCTCTAACTCCTCCGTAACCACGCAATGGATTTTAATGCGGTTTCCACTATTCTGTATTATTATATTTAGGCAACAGTATTGCGATATGTCCAACTAAAATAATTACAGATTGTACAAAAGTTTTATAGTAAACTAGCTGACCCAGCAGATGCTGTCCTGCCCGAACTCGAAAATAATTCTGTAACCCGATTGTGGCGCCACCTATCGGATCCATTTTTATTGTCGCGACACTTCACGTCAATCAACGACGGTTAAATTATTTTCATATTGTTCAAACAAAAATAATAAAATTGCGATTAAAAAATGGGGGTAGGGGGGGGGGGGGGTAGGAGGATGAAAAATACTTTACGACCTATTCTCATATCTACCAAATATACTCGTACAACAAAAATATCATAAAAATCAGTCCAGCCGTTTCAGAGGAGTTTTGTTACAAACACTGTGACACGAGAATTTTATATATTAGAAGATTAGACTAAGCTTTGATCATGTTGGTTAAAAATATTTTTTATACATGTATACATATTTGTATAAGAATGGAGCCTTTTGATGCTTTCAGAAGTACCTCACCTTAAATTTAATGGAAACAGAAGGTTTTTGCATTCAATTAATATTAATACGAGTATTCCGCATTTGTGCTTGTATAAAAAAAAAAATAAGAAAATGATATAAACCCACACCAAACAAAAAATAAACAATTTAAACTCAGTCAACACAATCTTCAAGAAAAATAAAAGCTAAGAGGGATTTTTCTTTTCCAATTTACAAGGTTGTTGCGTACAATGTACAACGAAAAATAAAGGTTGATTTATGAGTTTCAAAGCCGCCATTTATAGCGTCATTCACGCGTCTTAAAAGATAGGCGCCTAAATTTGCATGACAAACATAAACAGACTTGATGTAATGCCACCGCTCGAATTCAGGATATATTATTTTAAATGTTAAAACTTCATTTCGAAGTTTATATTCTTCGTTGACAATCTCTATGTGATATAAGTTAATAATGAGTTATAACGCATAGTTGTAACTCAGTGGCGTAGCTTTCCCTATATCAAATTCAATTATGCCCTGTATGAAATTCTATCTAAGGGACCCTTAAGTGTGGCGAAGATGGGATCTAGGACAATTCACCGCCGCCTTCATCGCTGGCCGTTTCATCGCCGGCCATTTCATCGCCGTTTAGTTAAAATATAAGCATCAGCATTACTTAAAATAATAAATGTTACACACTTTTCCACTACAATAAGTGTTGTAATACATTTTTAATAGACAGTTTTTTTGCCAAAGCAAGTGCTCCGTTTATTTCGAAATCACATTCATTAAAATTAATGTGATTAACTGTGTAATTTGCTAAAATAAAACTAAAATACACAATATTTTATTACTCATTGAAGATGGTAGCGAGGTTTTGCCTTTGGAATTGTGTCCTGATAATGATCGTTCAGCAGATGTATTGGTGCCACTAGTTAAAAAACACTAGCCACTAGTTGAAGAGGGCACAATTATTCATACAGATTGTTGGCGTGAATATAATTGTTTAAGTGAACATGGGTTTATTCACCACAAAGTGAACCATAGTGATCCAAATAATCCATTTGTTGCTACAGGTGGAACTCACATTCAACGTATTGAATCTTAGTGGCGTGTAGTAAAAAGTTTTTTTTACAAAAGTAATTATAACCACCCACAGGATTTTGGAGATACAATAGTTGAGTACTTTTGGCGGCGTAATATCTTGCGACAGAAAAAAGATCCTTTTATGATGTCAATTAAGGCTATAAATTATGTTTATCTCATAAAGTAAATTTGATTTTTTTAAGGGATAACTGTTGTTGACTTATTTGTGTGTGCTATTACAAAATATGTTACAAGATTTAATGTACTAGAATAGTGTGTGCCAATAATTTTTTAAATGATGCTGCTGTTGGCCGTTCTAACAAATCTGTATGTAAAGATTTATATGTTTTTACTTGAAACAAAGTTAGATTAGGTTTTAAATATGTTCAGATATGATAATTAATTAGTTAATAAATTTTATTTTGTTATTTCTAAATAAGTAATAATCGTATCGACGAAAAATAGGCCTGTTGCAAAGTAGATGCTATTGATGAAAGTTTATGTTTAATATAACGTATAGTAGTCTACGTTTGACAACCAAACATTGAATCTTGCTAAATAATGCTACTCTTGGCGGTTCTAACAAATCCAGAATGTAAAGATTTATATGTACTTGAAACAAAGTTAGGTTAGGTTTTAGAATTTTCATTAAATTAATAGCAAACGGAGTTTCCTCACCATAAAAACTATATTTAAAGAAAATAAACATCCACTTCTACATACTCTCATGCTCAATTACCCAAAAAGCCTGCAGTCGTTTTTTATTTATTTATTAAAGATGGGTTTGCTCTTGACCAGCATCTATCCATGTAGGAAGGATGAGGCCGACGATGGAGCGAGCTCACCCAGATGATGCCTAAAAAGTAAGTCGTAATTCAAAACATTTCCCTGTGTGAATCCTGTTATGCAAAAAGGGGAACTGAACTAGTGCATGGTTTCATAGAGAAGAAAGAGAAACTCACAAGTGCAGTATCAAATAATTTATAAATAAAAAAACGAGTACTTACGTCATCTCCAATTTTCCCGCGCGAAAATACAATTTTTCCCTCTGGCATTTTTGGCACGGGCAGCTTACATTCCAACCCAAGCTTGTACCACAGTGGCAAGCCATTCTTTGGCACAGCTCTATCTGGCTTCGGGACAGAATCGATCACTTTCTTCAACTCAGTAGGCTTTCGAAGCATCAACAGATTAGTGTCTATATCCGTAATATCAATTCCGAACTTCGACGCAGACATTTTTACCTAATGTTAAAATAAAAGATATGAACAATTATTAATTTTAAAGACAACGCGTCTGCCTGACGGAATGCACTAAAATTTTGACGTGACGTTATTTTGAATTTTTTTGCGACCTCTGATGTCTTCGGTTTTCTAATGTTTTTATTGGCAGAGTAAAAAGTTTTTAAATAATATTAATATTATCTATGAATGTGTATCCTAATTTAATATTATAAATTTGAAAGCTAGTTTTTGTTTGTTTTTTACGTTTGATTGCTTTTTTATTTGTGTGAGAAGCGGTTAGGCAAATAATGCCACTACTTTCCAGATCCAGACCGAGGCAATTTTGAAAAGTTTCTTTTCAAATTTGACCCTGCCGGGAATCGAACCCGGGAACCCTAGAACAGAGCGTTAAGGTAAGCACCCTAACCACTCATCCACTATAAGAGGGATTAGGATTAATTATGTTGTGTGATTATGTAAGTACGTGTTATTTATATATCTATAAACTACATTACATCTTGCATAATAGGTACATCCATAAACTTTCATTTCAGCTTTATAAAAAGGTTGTAGCGTCTAACTAGAAAGATAAATCTTGTATAAGGTAATACTGATCTGCGAAGGCTATTACCAAAGAGATTGTAATATACTACTTCGTCTCTGCGTTTGACGTTTTTAATTAACAGTATAAATCTACCATATTTCCGAAAATATGTATTATGAAGTTGGTATTAGTAAAGTGCTAATGGCAACTTATTAAGCATCTACTCGTACTATGAAAATTCGGAATTTTACTTTTCTAGAGAATTTGTTATAATGATAATATATAATATATGTTTATATATGTTTTTGTTTATGTATATGCTCCCAATCTTACGCATATTTATGTAGCGCTCCTAGACAGATGGTAAGTGACTATGTCGCCTATTAACAAAAGCAACGTCATAGCTGCTGCAAGTGCGCTGCCGATCTTAATAGAAACTATACTTATATCTACTTATCTTTTATATTTATACATATTATGAAATAGAGTCAACGGTTTTTGATACGATTTTTACTAATTGAAAGAGTCATAAATGAGGAAGATTTAATCTCCCTTACTTTTAAAATTTATTTATTTATTTATTTATTATTATATGACCTCCAACGAGGCAGGCACCGAACAAAGACACACAGCAAAGGACAAAAAAAGAATAACATGGCAGATACCACCGCAATTAAAGGAGGCACAACCTACGCCAATAAAGAGTCAAAGTTACCAGCAGCAGAATGAATTACCCAGCAGTAAAATGAAGAAAAAAAAATTAACAAAAAAATTTAACAAGATATGGTCGCTAGTAAAGGATAAGGGATAAAGATGGGATAGGGTGATGGGCTTCTGTCATCCCCTACTCATTCACCGAAATAATAGCACACATACTCACAGTAGTCTTCTATAAGGGGTGGTTATTGCAGCCAATCGGGATGCCTATTTATGATCGCGAAACGCAAATGTCCTGCCACTACTAATTTTTTATTTTAAATTAGAATGTCCTGTCTACTATATCCTGTCGAGTTGCTAATATGTCCATTTGCGAATCTATCTATTTGAGAATCTGTCCATTTGAAAATCTGTCTAGCTGCTACGGAGCCATTTTAATGACAACGACAATAAGTTTTTTTGGGAATTTGTTTTAGAAATGTCTATGCATATTATTACAAATATTTATTTAGCATTGAGGTATCTCAGTGGATAAATTATTTCTCCAATAATTTAGCCATTGCGGTTTGCAAGGAAATCACGTCCTTTCGAAGATTGCTAATCTTATCACAAGCCCCCAACGATGATTTTCTTCATCTGTTTAAAACCAAGTAATTTTAATTCGCACACAAAAAATTGAAGATATAAAATGTTGCAGGCCTAACAGGGGTTCCAAAAGTACTTTCTATATAATACATATCGGAAACCATTGTTCATAATTATCTCCTATTCATATCACTTATTTTATTTTCATTTCTTTAATTCTTGGAACACTTTATTGACATATACAATTTATAATAAAGTTTAAATATTTAATAAATTAATATTAATATTTAAAAATATTAATATTTAAAATATTAATATTTTTAATATTTAAAAAATAATAATACAAATTTAGCAATGGTGGGGAAAACAATTAACTTTTGTGAAAATGTTTTTAATAACATAGGCAATAGGTATGCAACTAGTTTATAGGCACTAAATCAGTTCACGAACAAATTAGGAAAATGGATCCGAATTTTGCATCAAATTTTAATCTATATCTAAATATACATATAATAAAATCGTAAACGAGCCGTGTCTGTACATTAAATATTAAAAAAAAATTACTTGTGTTACCGAGGTCAAAAAATAGGCTTTAGAATTTTTGTCTGTTTGTCTGAATGTATGTTTGTTTATTGCGTTTGTGTGTACGCTAATCTCAGAAACGGCTTAACCGATTTGAATGCGGTTTTCCGCATTCAAATCGGTTTCCCGTAACGTTTAGTGTATTGTAGTAAGCTTATTGTAGTAAGCTGTATTGTAGTAAGCTTCCCGTAACGTTTAGTGTGTTTATTCCAAACGGTTTACAAACAAAAAAGTTACCGTTATACCGAATACTCAGCTAGTATAATTATTATACGTTCATCGTAGCGATGATAATTAGTAGTAGAGCAAAGTAAACAGAAATGCCAGAGGTTCAAGGTCGGAATGCACAGTGCGAGTAACCGCACGCGACTTTTCAGTTAAAAAATAATCTTACCATATTGTTCACTTGCTCGGTACAGTCGCGTTGTGTCGCCGTACAGCTGTGTACAGTTGAAATTGCGCAGGGAATCGGCGCGACGCGCTCCTAACATGCTTTAAATCAGTCTCAGACTAGTCCGGACCGTCGCGCTGTGAGCGCGTCATAATCGATTCTAGTAACAACGTTTACGCCGGTATTAACGTCATTGTGCTAAAGAACACTGAAAAAACTATTGACAACCCATTAGCAACTAACAAAAGTACTCCACAAAGTGTTTATCACTTTAATACTTGTAAAAAAAAAATAGAAATATTCATTCGAAGTTTGGTGTAAAGTTTATCGTATCAGGCGCACAACGCGTTGCGTTCTGTTTTAAAAAACAAACGATGCGTTTTTATAAAGTTGAATATTGAAATTTATTAATAGGGGCATAAGGTTAAAGTTTATTGAACTTTTTTTATGCGTCTGCTGTGTAGTGACGTCATGTTATGTGCCGACGTTAACTAACTAGATTAGTTATAGTAAGCCCTGTAAACGCAGTAAAGGAAGGTAAGGCACAGTGTGCGACGCTCGAAGGACGCGTTTCGCAAATAACTGTTTAATTCTATTTAAATCGTTCGTACTTAACTGAAATTTCTTATTAAAAACGATCAATGCCGCATATTTTATCAGTGTTTTGTATTGACATAAACGTAGTTAGGTATGCAAGAGTTGCATTTTGCTCGTGTTTCGCAATACATACCTTGCGCATTTTTCCTTGATAATAATTTATACTATATTATTACTATTACTATAGTACTGTTCAAGTGTTTTGAATAATGAAGCGTGGATTATAGTTATTTAAAGAAACTGACAAGAGTTATGAACCGATTTCATAGTTTTTATTCAACACTTGATTCTAATGTATACCTAAATAGGATCTAAGCTTTTTTTTCCCAGACTTTTTTCTAATAGACCACTTTCAAAATTTAACTGGTTCCGGTGGACCCCTGCAGCTACATTTCTACCATATTCCTAAAACTCGACAAAAAATGTGGAGATTAGATCTAACTAGGGCTGCCACCATCTAAATTACGGACCCAGGACAAAAACTTCGAAAACGCCGGACATTTGGGTGAAATAAAGATTTTCCCCGGACTCCCTCGAAAAAAATACAATAAAATAATAACGAATACATTAATAACGAATACAAATAATAATAACGAAACGAATAAAATAATACATATACGAAAATGGGTGCTCATGTCAAAACACTATTATCCCATTGGTTGGTTTTGACACTAGCGCGCAGCGTGACCACTTTTTCGTCAGATAATTTACCAAATGCACTGCTAAAATCTACCAAAATCTAATTCAAAATTCTACTAATGATATTTAAGTCGTTCTAGATAAAATAGTTTATAAACATCACACATGTTTTTATATTTTAATATCAATATTTATCATCCACTTTTTTTTTACATTTTTATATAGTGTTGCATCACTTTTCATAACTTGTACCTAGCATGAATGATTCGGGTTTAAAATGAGTATAGTTTTTGCCTCTTACACACTCCTTGAGGTGTAAAATTGACCGCACGTTTCGATTATAAAATATATTGCAATCGTCCCTTTTGATTCTGTTTATTGCCGAGAATATGCGTTCGCATTTTGCGTTCGACACTGGAAGACAAAGCATCTGCATCGCTTTTGCTTGCTTTTCACGATTTTTAACGCACGCAATTGTCAAACAAACGACTAGACTTCTGTTAATGTAATAAAACAAACTTACCAACAACAGTCAACAACTTACATGAGTATACCTTAGTTGTTAATCAATAAAGTTTATTTTCCAAAACCTTAATAGAAGTATGGGGAAGCCCCTTCCATCAATGCTTCTAATCGTTCTGTTTTGGCCTGGATTCATACATTTTTCACCAAATTTTCTTAAATATCGATTTTCTACTAGAATCTACTATACAATTTTATATACAATCTTTGCTTGTATATAAAGACGTTGTGTATATTTGTTAGAAAATATCCGAATTGTTTTGTCGAAAATAACGAAATAGGAACCAAAATAACTAGGCAAGGTAATTTATTGCAAAGACCAAAATGTAGATTAGAACTATTTAATAGAAATGTTTATGTTATGGCAATTAAAACATATAATAAACTACCTAATAATATAAAGGAATTGTCGGATCCTAAATTTACAAGAACATTAACAAAATGTTTATTAAGTAGATTGTTGTTATTATGATGTTAAAGAATTTTATAATAAGAAACATTAATTCATTTATTAATATAGTCTACAAACAATTAAACACAAATCTTGGCGGGTAGAACATACTTTGTACTGTAACTGCTGTATACAAATTAAAATCCTGTTAACATGTGTTCGCGCAAATAAACATTTATTTTATTTATTTATTTGCCCCCTTGCCCTTAAATCTACTAAAAAAGTAGAAATCTACTAAAAGTGGTCACGCTGAGCGCGCATTTTAACGTCAGAAATACACCCGTGGAAACGGTGCCTAAAAAGTAGGTAGGAACTAGGTATTTTAAGGGCTTAATTTTACCTGCGGAAACGGGGTGTTTCCAATTAACGAGAAGTCCGAATTCTTAGCAACGAGTTTTAGTGCTAGATGTTAAAGAAATACAAAAATGTTCAACAAATACAAAAATTTCAAAGCCCTTAAAAAATCCCATCCCTCTAAATTGGGGGGAGGACCCGATAAATTGGGAACCTTGTTTTAGTTAGATCACAGACTATACATTGATGCTGAGTTAGATACATAGTACTTACTGTACACCCACAAACAAAACATGCTTGAATTCGCAAATCTTGCGTTTCATTTTACTCAACAAATCTTGAATAACGTCTATGATGACTTGAAATCTAAAATAATATTGTATATATCATAGTTTCATATTGGGCTAAAGTTTTTTCAACAACTTAGGCATAATACTTCTACTACGGTCTAAAGCTTGAAAAATTTATAATTTCGCTCTGCTATGAATCGGAAGGTCTAGCAATGGTTGTAATATCTTCCTCGCTCGCACTTATTCGATGTGCCGTTCATTTGTTCTCACTCTGTACTAAAAACTGACTCGTCGAATAAATTGACGCTGGCGACAGCAGCGCTACAGCAACAGATGGCACTGTTGCTGTAAATTTTTTAATGTTACCACCTATTAATTGTTTTGTTTTCCGTCCAAACTGGGTCCTAATGTTTCGTCAATCTATTGAAGTACGCAAACTGGCCACAGAGTACGCGAGTATGGTACACCATACCATTTAATAGTACGCAATGCATACTAATGCGTACCCTAATGGCAACCATGCTTATGCCTAGGTCACTGAGGTGGTTGCGCGGCGGTCCTGGGTTTTACCCGGACACTTTCAAAAACCCCGCCCGGACGCTCCCCGGACGCCCTCCAAACTAGGACAAATCCGGGGAAACCCGGACGGATGGCAGCCCTAGATCTAACTATGGCAATTTGCGTTGCGGCTGAGTTCGAACCACAAATGGGGAGTTTTTTCTAAATGAAATAAGCGAGAATTGATTGGTTAATTAATTAATTTATTGGGCTGTGAGTGGATGTCAAAAAAGTAAAGTTGCCCAATCAAAAAAGTGATTCCCAACGTAGACCCCCGTCGAGTCTCCCGTGGACCCCTGGGGGTCCACCTGGACCGCTTTGGGAACTAAGGATCTAAGCGAATAATTTCCATACAGAAATTTATATTCAAGGTACCAATGCTCCATTAAAATGTAGGTATCGTATTCATTGAGAGTGGTATGATGTGACGATATTTGGCAAACAATTGGAAGGATTATCTATGGCAGGCTATTGTCGTCACTTGTATTGTTACATACATTTATTACACAGTATTTACTTAAATAACAAATGTATTTGGAATGGTTAATTCATCTCTTATCGCGTTAGTGAAGTGACATTTACAGATTGTGAGTTTATCAACTAACAGAGTTCACCTAAAATTCAAAATATGCTGTGCCTAACTAAAAATGTAATAATTATTATCTATACATATAATAAAATCGTAAACGAGCCGTGTCTGTACATTAAATTTTTTAAAAAAAAAAAAAAAAAAAAAAATTATACACGTACTTATGTTACCGAAGTCAAAAAAATAATTTTTAGAATTTTAGTCTGTTGTTCGCGATAATCTCGAAACGGCTCAACCGATTTGAATGCCGTTTTCACTGATGTATTATAGCAAGCTTTCTGTAATGTTGTGTTGTTTAGTGTTTGTTTAATTCCAATCGGTTTAAATTTAAAGAATCACATCCAACACTTTTTCGATAAAAATGCAATAAAATGACTCTTCTGTTGAATTGGCTGAAACTTTAGTTAACTATATATTATCATCTGTGAAACGACGATGATTGAAAGTTTATATAAAGTTAAAAACTAGTTAAGGTTTAAGTTGACCTCAGATCTATATGATCAGTCATATTAAGTATGGTTCAGCTTAGGCTGGTGATTTTCATATTTACAATAATATACAATAACCTTAATTAATAATGAATATAAATCGTTCTTTGTCTACTATGCCTTTGTCGACGCTAATCTCAGAAACGGCTTAACCGATGTTAATGTGATTTCCACTGATCTATTGTAGCAAGCTTTCGGTAATATGTGGTGTATATTTCATTCTAATCTGTTTACAAACAAAAACGTTACGCGTTATTCCGAATAAAACGCGAACCAAGTCGCGGGCACAGCAGCTAGTTGTTTAGCAGCACAAAACATATAAGTTCTAAAACTTTATTTATTTAAATATTTTGAATCTGAAATCTGGATTTATTCCACCTTTATCTCCAAACTAAACTAGAGAGATACAATATGTATTGGTTTTCACAATAAATAAAGTTGATTGATAACTAGTTGAACCCGCAACTTCCTATACGTGGTATTCGGTATAGCGCGTAACTTTTTTGTTTGTAAACCGATTGGAATGAAACAAACACTAAATATTATGGGAAGTTTGCTGCAATACATCAGTAAAAACCGAATTTAAATCGGTTTAGCCGTTTCTGAGATTAGCGTGCATTAACGCACAGACGAACAGACAAAAATTCTAAAAACTATTTTTTTTACCTCGGTAACATAAGTACCTACAACGTGTACAAATTGTTTATTTTATTTTTTGAAAAACATTTAATGTACAGACATGGCTCGTTTACGATTTTGTTATATATAGATAAAATATAGAAGAAGATTAAAGATTATGTTAGATACTACATAGCTGTTGCACCCAACTAGGTCCGCGTCTCTTTATAAAATAACTACTATGTTACTCGTTGATAATGTAGCTTTCCATAGATGAAAGAATTTTTAAAATCGGTCCAGTAGTCTTTGAGTTTATTCATTACAAACATACATTTGTATGGAGGCGCCTAAGGGGAGGGGGAGGGGGGTGGGAGTAGCCTATGTTACTCGTTGATAATTTAGCTTTCTATAGGTCAAAGAATTTTTAATATCAGTACAGTAGTTTTTGAGTTTATTCATTACAAACACACATACATACATACAAATCTTTTCTCTTTATAATATTGTATTAGAATAGCTCAACCGATTAGGATGTGATTTTCAGTGACATGAGTTATGATGTTAAATGAATTTAACCATTGTTCGCCCACTGTTCGAAATTCGACCATTTCGAAGATGGAAAACACTAGCATCATTTTGTTAGTATTGATAACTACAGAAACAAATCAATAGCCACTGAATAAAAAAAAATCAGTTTTCAAGCAAATGAGAAAAAGTTACCGAGTTGTTTTGTCGTTACCTATTTATATAGAGTCATTAAAATTCAAAGCGAACTACAAATCTACTTGTTTATGATGTTTTACTATTGTATTGTAAATTATAAATAAGTATTACTTCCTAAAGACCGTGTTTCTAATGATTCATTTAATAAAATGATTGAATGTTTCTATGTAGGTATAATGCATATAAAATTCAGCATACTATATCACTTTTCAGTGGAAATACTGAATGTGATTATGGCAATTAGAATTGATTTATCACCACCATTAACAGTCTATAGAGGTCCACTGCTGGACATAGACCTCCCTCATAGACTAGACTAGTCTAACCTTAATCCATTGTTTTTATTTCTACTATTTTTAACCAGCTATGAGTATCCTGGATAGCATGTGAAGAACGAGACGGTTCTGCAGAGAATGAAAAAGAAAGCCGAAATATTGAAAACCATAAAAGTCAAAAAACTGGAATACTTTGGGCATTTCATGGGCGGCGAGAGAACTATGATATGCTGCAACTGGTCATGCAGGGGAAAATACAGGGTAGACCAAAGCCGGGCAGACAACGTCCTGACTGAGTCAAGAATCTCTGCGAGTGGTATGGCCGAAGTAACAGATCGCTGTTTCGAGGGAGGATAGCAGAGATAACAGAGGGTTAGGATAGCCATGATGATAGCTGACCTCTGATAGGAGATGGCACTCAGTAACCAGCATGGCATTTTTAACCAGTAGGGGAGGGGACGATATGCAGTATGACGTCTTCCAAAAATATATCTAAAAACTTATAATAATATCTCGTAACAATTGTTGGTTTTCAAACCTATATGGCCTTTTTTTTTCGAGGAGAAACATTTACAGATTTCCTACCGCTAGGCGGTAGGGGTATGTTGGGGTCACCAGTGCTCCACGCTGTGCTAGGTCATAGCTGCATTGGCACCACCCACTAAAACTCCCCGGTGTCTCCTTGCCCTTCGAGAGGGATGGACCGGTCTCTGCCGAGGCAACAACTCCGATCCACCCCAGGGCAGCCTAGCCATTGCTGGCTAGACTAACTCCAATGGGGGATTGCCCGGAGGCACCAGGCCAATCCCCAGACGGGGGGAACCTTGTGTAGGCACACACAGCTAGTCAGCCATATGCGCAGGTTCCCTAGGACATTTGAAGATGGGCTTGATATGCCCGCCTTATCCTGCCCAACCGCCTGCGTCTGAGGGAAGCGAGCCCGGCCTCTTCCTCTCGCTCCCTCTCAGCTGCCTCCTTCTGTGACATGACATCTCCGCAGAAGGAGGCAACCGCTTTGCTTTCCAGGTGGTCACACTCTCAATCATGGCTTTTACCATGATTGGCAGTGTGACCTCTCCACCTCCTAGTGCCGCCCTCGACTCCCGGCGCTGGGAACTCCAGGCCGAGCATGCTTGGAGTGTGTGCCTAGCCACTACCATTTCAATTTGCAAATCCAATGAGCCATGTCGGTCCCGTAAGAATTTCTTTCTTACGGAATTGTTTTCCAGGGAAACCCGAATAACTTCTCATCAGGCCCACAGTGAGGGGATTACTACCACCATAAAATTGATTATACTAGCTGAGCCCGCAACTTGGTACGCGTGGTATTCGGTATAGGGCGTAACTTTTTTGTTTATAAACCGATTGGAATGAAACAAACACTAAATGTTACGAGAAGCTTGCTACAATACAATTATTGAAAACAGACAATAATTCTGAAAACTATATACACGGCTCGTTTACAATTTTATTACATGTTTAGATTACTATTGAATTACTAATTAATAAAAATTAATAATACAAATTTCTCCTATGGTCTATATTTTGTTGCGCAAACCTTATATTACATATAACACTGGAGTTGATAGTGATAACACTGGTACGAGTATTTATATATTTTCCTTTGATTACATATTGATAATGGTGTTGTTTAGACGTGTTTAGCTAGTCCAGCTATCGTTATCCGCTATATATCGATTTGTAGATTTCGTAAAAACCCTTCGTAAAAACCATTGTTTAGGCGGCCGCTTTAGGAATTATTCTGTCCCTGATTTTGTTTTTCAAAACTTTTTTGTAGTGTTGTATACATTTTCACATACAAAAGGGGTTCAAAACCTCTGGGCACGGTTAGTTTAAGTATATACAATTATAAATTGATATTACTCGTGTTATAAATCTTCCAAATAATAAATTCTGGACCCACTAAACATTTTAGAGTTCAAATACTTATAGATATAAAATATTTATGTAAAAAACAACTATTGAAATATGAATATTATTTAATTTTATTATTGTCATAAATACGGCGTAAAATAGGAAAACAAACATATATTTATAACGATATGGTTAGCAAAATGTTTATAAATATCAACTGGGAACAAAAACTTGAACGTAAAAAGGGGTCTTAGGCGAGGCGTCACGTTCTGCAACACATGTGCGTGAAATGTTAATTTAATGTTCATTTCAAACATCTCCGCGGTATGCATGTCGAATATAGCAAAATGGTTGTGTAACATGAATTAACTGTGTTTTCTTAAAGATATGTAAAAGCGCATCTAAAAGCGACCTGCCCCCGGCTTCCGTTATATCCATTATTCCAACATTCTTGGTTTATCGCTCTTTCCATTAGTAAAAACCGTATCAAAATCCGTTGAGTGGTTTTGTTTTATAAACCTATAAATATAGAAAAATTTATTTGTCTTTAGTTATACTATTTAAAAAAAAAAATTACAGAAATTTTTTGGGTTGAGTAGTTTCAAAGGCGACAATTTGTAGCAGAATCCATCCTCATAAGTTTCGCATTAAGGCGACGAATTGGAAATTTTGGTGGCTGGGATTTCGATTTTTCTCAGCAATGACAAAACATATGAAAGTGATGTTTGGTAATCTGTTTCTTCATGTTACTGACTTCATTTTGTCAGTTGGATTACACGATTGGTAAAATTTTATAACAGAGAAAATATTGTCAAAGAAACCTCTTTTAAAACACAGATTTACATTGTACAGGCAAACGGGGCCAATTTATATAATACAAATCGTCTATGTACACATTAATATAAACTTACAATTTAATTTAACAGTTGGATTTCTTAAAATACATTATGGTTTTTTAATAAAAAAAACATTTTATCGCATACGACTTGCGACATAAGCAAGCGCGCTCTCGTTTTCGTATGCAATCAGAGCCGTATTAATTGTTTATTGCTGCGTCGCAATAGACAATAGATA
Source organism: Bembecia ichneumoniformis (assembly GCA_910589475.2). NCBI lineage: Eukaryota > Metazoa > Arthropoda > Insecta > Lepidoptera > Sesiidae > Bembecia > Bembecia ichneumoniformis. Next base: position 4,647,866 of record OU342520.1, read on the forward strand.
TTTTCAATAGATATATTTTTTGTCGTAACATACGGTATATATTTTCCATTTTATTAATTAACCATTATTATTAAGGAATTTTACTATCGATTATTTCGATTACTTAGCTATCGATAGAATTTTACTATCGATTATAGCTAGATAATATGGTTTTTAAAACGATTACAATATCAACTAATTTATTAAAAAATAAATAGAAATAATTATAGTAGCAGTAACTCAATAGTTGTATGACTTCAAAATAAAGAAGAAAAAAATTAAATTTCCTTGTTTATCGCTATATTTATTAGCGAAAACCATATCAATGGTTAAAAGAAGTTTAAAAGAAGTTAACGGAGACAGACATCCGGGCGGATAGCGACTTTGTTTTATAATTTGTATACATTAAAACGTTTCCATTAAAAAATGACATTTTACACATTGATATCGGACACTTCAGCTCTCGGCAGATCTTCAACGAAAAACAGAAAACATCAAACGTGGATTTCCAACATTTAACAGGAGAGCGAAATTCTATTGTCTTCAAAAGCTTTTTTTCTTAATAACAACAACTCAAGAAGTTTACGAGTTGTACTTATTAAGTAATAATATTTGAAATATTCATGAAAATGGCACGAATCCAAAGTATCTCGTAACATGGTATGTATTATTAAAAATTTCGTAATTAATATTTATGTTTACAGTGAAAGAGAAATCCATTTAAAAATAAATTAGCATAGTACAAGAATATTCTGTACATATAATAAAATCGTAAACAAGCCGTGTCTGTACTGTACATTAAAGATTTTTTCAAAAAACAATTTGTATACGTTTTACTTATGTTACCGAGGTCAAAAAACAGTTTTTTTTAGAATTTTTGTCTGTTTGTGCCTTTGTACACACTAATCCCAGAAACGGCTTAACCGATTTGAATGCGGTTTTCACTGATGTATTGTAGCAAGATTCTCGTAACATTTAATGTTATTTTCATTCCAATCGGTTTACAAAGAAAAAAGTTACACGCAATACCGAATACCACGCGTACGAAGTTGCGGGCTCAGCTAGTTAGTAACATTAATATTACATACTTGTTTCTCTCAGACTTCAACACTGTCAAGACACTGTCAGACACGGTTGGAGAAAATTTAAAAAAATAACAGAATGAAGTATGGAATTTAAAAATTAATTTTTTTTTCGAACATCACTTTTTCAATTCTATATTATAAACCTGATTTATATCTCAGACATAGGTAATTTTTATTTTTTTAACTGTTAATATTATTCCCAAAAATAATCATAAAAAGAATAACCACCATTTAGCTAATCATATTATTTTATTAATCAAAAATTATAATCAAATAACAATAATTATATTTATTTATTATTTTGATTGATTATAGTGGGCCTTTGTCCAGGAATAGGGCGTCCACTGTTGGACAAAGGCCTCGCCCCTAATTTTCCAAAAGGACCGGTCAGAAGCAGCCTGTATCCACCTTCGACCCTCGGACCTTATCAGGTCATTTGTCCACCTTGTGAGTGGTCCGTGACTTCGTCTCGAGAAATTTCCGTCCTCAGCGGCCGTTGGCTCTCCGTACGATTGTCCTGCCCACTGCCACTTCAATTTATGTCGGTAACTTTCGTTACCGATTCGATCTCGCAGTGTAACCTGGAGCATAGCCCTCTCCATAGCTCGTTGAGCGAAGTTGAGCTTTCTTACGAGACCACGTTTCAGCGCCATATATCACTGGCAACACACATTGGTCGAAACTGAGCAATTTTGGACGAGAATTGTATATTATCGTAATAATAAAAATTTTTCATTTGTTTAACATTTTAACAGAAACGTATATAATTGCAATTCATCAATAACTAGCTACCCGTCCCCGGCTTCGCATCAATACAATTTTTTCTGGAAAGTATATACGCAAACGTTTCTCGTCTCTTTAGCGAAAACCGTATCAAAATCCTTTGGGTGGTTTAAAAGTTAGCGGAGAGACAGACGGAGGTGGAAAGAGGCTTTATTTTAAAATATGTATAGATATAGAAGCTAAGACGAGAATCCACAGCAATACAAAAATAAGGTGTTATCTCAAAAACGACGTTTTAAAAATGACATAATCAACTTATAATGGAGTGAAAGGTTTTTTATCCATGAAAATCACTATTTTATTTTGCCAATCAAAATTTTTATCAACCCTTAGTCTGATTTTACTATGGATTTTTTTAATTGAATTATATTCTTGCCGGCTTTTATGAATGCCAGCAGCTTCATAATTATGTATATTTGCATAGATATTATGTTCGAGCTGTGCTTCTGCATACTTGAGTAAGTATGTATATCGTCATAAGGTTTCCAAAAAAATTTTACTAGCAGTACATACTAGTTACATTTTTTAGGGTTCCGTACGTCCGAATAAAAAGTTTTGAAAAAAAATTTACAGAAATTAGTTTTCTACTTATAGATTATAGGAAAACCTATAAGAAGTCCATGATATTAAAATAACATGGTAAATCACTCAATATTTGCGGATAGGTATCGGAAGTCCCTGCACGCGAGTTCAACTCGCACTGTACCGTTTTTTTTTCTTTTGAGGCGTGTGAATTTGTTGTCACCCTGCATTAGTTGCATCGACAACATGTTCGAGTGGTCTTCTTGTAAATGGTCATAGTGTGTTTCTTCATGGAGAGTTCTGCTTCGAAGAGCATGATGCAATTGCCTAGGGTGCATCAGTAATTGGAATCTCTGCAGAATATCATGCAGTTGGCTATAAATCTACGTACAAATTATGTTTTACACTAATGCGAATGAAGTAAAACAGAAAGGTAAAGACCATAATTCCAGACATAATTGTGTAATAGTCAATTTTCAAGTCTTTAGGTTTATATGTAACTGCCAATAAAGGGTTGTTGCGTACACACAAGGTAGTAGGTCGCAGATGTTTTAAGCATCATTGACCAGTTAGTCATCGCTCGTCACAAATCATCGTACGTGGCTCTCAATATCTGTTACAGTGCCCAACAGTTAGTATCAATTAAATGTCGTTTTCCGAGTACTACCGGATCATATTGGTATTGACCGTTTGTCACTCGATATTTATAGAGTAATTGATATATTATCAACTGTTGATGAAGCAATTGACAGGCTTAAGTGGTCGCGTTTGGATGTTGAGTCTTTAATGGCTGCTACTCGTACGTCGCTTATTCTTTGTCTTTTATTTCAATTTATATGGAAATTTAATGGTCGCTTGTTCAAAACAGCAAATTTCCGAAAGTACTTTATCTATCACCTTGAAATTTCGCATACAGGTTGTCAGAGGTACAGAAAAAGTAGGGTACTTACTGTACCCACGCAAACTAGACACACTGAAATTATTCACCCGGGGTGTAATTTTATATATATATATATAAACATTCCCCGTTTATCCCTCTTTCCATCAGTGAAAACCGAATTAAAATTGGTCTACCCGTTCACGCGTGATGTCGTGACAAAGGGAAATGGGGATTCATTTTTATATATAGAGACTAGCTGATGCTCGTAACTTCGTCTGCGTTGATAAATGAAAAATATAACACTTGAGACTCGGGAACCTAACATTTTTCCAGGATAAAAAGTGGTATAAAATAATCCTTGATAATAAACTATATGTATGCCAAATTTAATCAAAATCCGTTCAGCCGTTTTGGCGTGAATGAGTAACAAACATACAAACATCCAAACAGACAAACTTTACCGTTTATAATATTTATATAATACTAGCGTTCCGCCCCCGGCTTCGCCCGGGATGCAATTTTTATATATAAGAATATTCCCCGTTTATCCCTCTTTCCATCAGTGAAAACCGAATTAAAATCGGTCTACCCGTTCACGCGTGATGCCGTGACCAAGGGAAATGGGGATTCATTTTTTTATATAGAGATTATTCATTTTTACTATGAAAAAATGGCGAATGAAAATTAAATGCAAAAGACAAGAATTTAAAATAAAATGGAATATTAAAAAAAGGCAATGTTCTAAAACTATACTACAGATAAAAAAGTTAAGTAAGATTAGCCGTTAACAGCTGTACCTTTTATCCAGAACCATTCGCGAAAGGTCATCTAAAAAAATTCAACTCCTGACAAAAATATATGAGCAGCAACTATTGGATTAAAAGTTTCAACGCCTAAGGAAAAAGGGAGCATACGAAGTGACTGGCATTTTATAATTTGTCGACTAACCTGACCAGTTTGAACTCAATATTAGATTTAGGTAGATAAGAGTTATGAAGCTGTTTTTTTCATTGTGGAAATGAAATACCTAACTTGTCCTAAAATTGATATTATCCAATTTCACACAGATTAATGTCGAGCATGTTTAGTGATTACATAATCAATAATGATTCGCAAAAGCAGAAATCATTAATTAGGGCAATGGAATTAACATTGTTACGACAATAAAAGCAAACCATACAAATTGATTCATCTAGGTTTGTTTTTTGTAAAACTAAAATGTACCTTAAAGACTTTGTAAGCTATAAAGATTTTTTATAGAATTATTGTTTGCAATTTATTACTTATCCTAATTTGATATTATTTCTTATGGATCCGCATTTAAAAATGTTTTTGGAATTCCCTCTGTCGTCTTTCCCATCAAAGGTTTAGGTCAAAGATTCTTTTATCTGCTTTGGATTTGATAACAATCACAGTCTCATAGCACAAATAGATATATAAATTGTTATTTTTATTTTAGAACACGTTAAAAAATGTTTTAACAACTCACACTTTCAGTTACATATCTATCTTATTAATTTTAAAACTTCATTCCTTATACCAAATTAAGTTAGTCCTTCAATTCGACTATCGGAAATAGCATAAATTTTCGGAACTCGTCTCCCGGGATAGGTAAAATATAATTAAGTTTATGTGACGCAACCTTATTGGTCCGAGTCTTACTCGTCATTATTGATTTAATCTTAAATAATCTGCAATCTGTCCTACTCAATCTTTATATATTATATATATATCTTATATATAAAAATGAATCCCCATTTCCCCTGGTCACAGAATCACGCGTGAACGGGTTGACCGATTTTAATTCGGTTTTCGCTAATGGAAAGAGGTATAAACGGGGAATGTTTTAGGGTATATAAAAATTGCACGCCGGGCGAAGCCGGGGGCGAGCCGCTAGTCTCTATATATAAAAATGAATCCCCATTTCTCCTGGTCACGGCATCACGCGTGAACGGGTAGACCGATTTTAATTCGGTTTTCGCTAATGGAAAGGGGAATGTTTTAGGGTATATAAAAATTGCACGCCGGGCGAAGCCGGGGGCGGGCCGCTAGTCTCTATATATAAAAATAAATCCCTATTTCCCTTGGTCACGGCATCACGCTTGAACGGGTTAACCGATTTTAATTCGGTTTTCGCTAATGGAAAGAGGGATAAGCGGGAATGTTTTAGTATATAAAAATTGCACGCCGGGCGTAGCCGGGGGCGGGTCGCTTTTCAGTTATAAAAACGAAGTGACGGATTTTTTATTAGACTTCTATTATTGGATGAGCTGAAAAAGTTCACATATTAATTATCATACTCACACGTCAATTAATTTTATAAAATTATCACTCAATTAGTAAATCGTTAATTATCTTCTCTGTTATTATCATAAGTAGGCCAATATAAATTATATCAGCGTGGACCGTGGACAGTGCTATACAATATTTTTGCAATATTCAGCGTGATATGAATTCTGAAATTGGTTGAATGGTAAGTAAAAATCCATTGAAATGTTATGGATTTTGTCAATCAGCGTAGAAGCACCGAGGAAAAGTGCACTTTCTTAAGAAGACGTGCACTTCTTTAAGAAGACTGATAATGTCCTCTTATCAGTCTTCTTAAAGTTTCTTTCAAACGGTTTTAAATGGAAGTTAGCCTCCCGAACAAGCTAAATACTGGACTGGTCTATTGAAGCTACAGTACAATAGACCATGTACAGGTTGTACATGGTAGCTATCACATATTGTACAAAAGTCCGAAAAATACGTATATAATCAGCCGTTATGCTTTGAGTTTGTGGATTATGAGAAGGCTTTTCTTTTTATCAAGGCCTAGGCCGTACTTCAGATACTGTAGCGTGACGAATCGATAATATGTATTCTTTGTAAGAGATTTGTATTAGATAGCCACTATACCTGTCCAGCTTCTAAACCAGAAGAAAGTCCACCCAGCTGCAGAAGTGTGTAAGGTATATCTTTTAGAAATATTTCACAACTCCACTGGAAGATATTAAAAAAGCCTTCAGATTGGAAAGTAATGAGCCTTAATGGAGAATTTATCACTCACCTTCGATTTCCTGTCGAAAATAGCTGTTGTCGTAGCGAAATCTCTGGAGAACCTAAGTAGCATTATCTTTTCGTTTAATATCTAAGTTGAAGATTGCTTAACGTGCCATCGAAATAGTTAAGTCTCGATTTCCCTGCAATACCGGATTATGTAGTGAAGAAATTCTTAGTAGATTTCCATATTTCAATTTGATATCACTTGTACGCATTACAAAAATGCTCTTTTTAATAGAAGATATATTATAGTCTACGTATCTATATGTAGGTACGCCTTTTTTGTATAAATCATCTTTAAGTATGTAAGAAAAAATATCCAAATCACTATCCATACATATACTTACTAATATTATATTGTAAATGTGAAAGTAACTCTGTCTGTCTGTCTGTTACCTTTTCACGCCTAAACCGCTGAACCGATCATCATGAAATTTTGCATTCACGTTGTCAGGGATGCAGGATAGGACATAGGATAGGATAGAAAAAAGTAATGCTCCCGAGGGATCATCTAACGCCTGGCAAAGTTATACCTGCAATGAAGATATTAGGCGTTACATTGCTCATAATATATTTAGTCAGGCGTTATTTTTTATTCTTCAACACGGGCGAAGCTTTTTTACCAGCTAGTTTTTTATAGTTAACTAGCTGACCCAGTAGACGTTGTCCTGCCCGAACCAGAAAATAATTCTCTAACCCGATTGTGGCGCCACCTATAGGGTCCAATTTTATTTTCAAACCATGTATCAAAATGACGTGATTTTTTTGGATATTGTTCATACAAAAATACTAAAATTGCGATTAAAAATGGGGGGTGGGGGTAGGAGGGTGAAAAATACTTTACGACCTATTCTCAAACCTACTAAATATGCACACAAAATTTCATGAGAATCGATCAAGCCGTTTCGGAGGAGTTTTGTTACTGTGACACGAGAATTTTATATATTAGATTAAAAAAGATAAAAACTTGCTCATTTGTTTTTCTAACAAAGTTCATAGTGATTTTATTTATATTGTAAATTTAGCAAAAAATCTGAGAAAAATGTCAAATTTCATGGATATTGAAGGAAGTAAATAAATAAAATTAATTGAAAATTCCTAAATTGTTATCCCCGACTATAACCGATGAACTGATATTTTTTATTGCAAATGCAAAGATAGTGAAAGTTTGTAAATATCTCATCTACTTTGTTATTGTTACTTGTTGAATGGCAAATGATATTAGATAAAATTTCCTTCATTGCCGTCGTTATTTTAAGTCAGTGACGTCTGCTTTTGTTTCGAACTTTGAACTAGACATTTCATTCGACAGTCAGAATGAATTGAAGCTTCTGATAACAGAACTTCGTTCATTCAACATCTTGTTTCCAAATTTTATTTGATACTAGCTGAGCCCGCAACTTCGTACGCGTGTCTCGGAAATAGTACTTTTTTACTGAATGTGAGGTAAGCCTTACGGTAAACGTGTATGCAACATTTGACTTTGAAAATATTTAAAAGCTACTTTAAGGTAAACTTGAATCAAAAATTCCGCGGTGTTCGGTTGAACGATTTTGGAGTCTATAGGGAACATATGAACATAGGGAAGAAAATCCAAACTTTTCAAAAGGACAAAAGGATCTTAAATTTGTTTCACATATATATTTTTATATTTTCTAATTAATTTATCTCATTAAGAATGGGCACAAAGTTAACAAAATTTCTAATTTCACCTGCACGCCCCGCAACTGCACGCCTCAGGTGTCGTTTTTCAAGTTTTATGATTGTTATTTTTATTGGCCAAATTTTCATATATATTTTTTATTTATATGAAAAAAATTATCTACACTCGATACACAACACACTTATAATATTAATATTCACAAGCGAGACTTTTACTTCCCAATATGCCTGGTTAGGTGTAAGTGCATAGAAACATAGTCTTCCCGTCACAGTGGAGTGATTGTCACTGATTTGGTGAAACAGTGCACATTGAAGTACGCATGACATGAGACAGATGATAGCACATTAAAAATTCATCAACTTCAGCCTTAGATAATGTGTGACAGTGACACTATTTCTTTAAAAATTTACCATTTTGAAAATAATTAAAAAATACATATAAATTTCTATCAAGAAAATGTAACCCTATTATTTTCTTAGACAATTTCAGCCCTTTTCCATTCAGCTTTATACGCCCTCTTAAGGCGACGAATTGGTAATTTTGGTGGCAGGGATTCAAATTTTTCTCAGCAATGACAAAACATATGAAAGTGGTGTTTGGTAACCTGTTTCTTCATGTTACTGACTTCATTTTGTCAGTTGGATTACACGATAGGTAAACTTTTATAGCAGATAAAATAATTTCGAAGAAACCTCTTTTAAAACACAGATTTACGTTTTACAGGCAAACGGGATCAATTTATACCTCCAAATTTTCTATGTACATAGTATAAACATACACTGGATTTCTTTACAGTTGGATTTCTTAAAATACATTACAGTTTTTTATTTAAAAATCATTTTGCCGCATACGACCTTACAACATAATCAAGCGCGCTCTCATTTTCGTATGCAATCAAAGCCGTATTAATTATTTATTACTGCGTCATCTTAACTATCCTTTCGCCTAATTCCTTCATACATTTTCCTGTTTTTTTAATACTAAAGCATACACAAAACAATTTTAAAATTAAATATTTGTATGTTATTTAATACAGGTATGTACGAGCTTAGTGGTTGTGAACTAAATTGCACTTGTATTGGACGCGAAAGGGAATAATTCCTTTACTGCGGTATAATTCAGTTAGATTTTTAAATTGCGCCGCATTTTTAAGTGCAAACACGGTCTCGCATAGCAATACATCCAGTCCACGGCATTCGTTCATTAGGGAAACTTTTATGAAAACATTACTAAATAACTTTATAGAAGTTACTTTAATTTTTCAGTTTTGGCTGTAGCGTATGGGCGTCCTACTTAATAAAACGCCTTAGCATTCATTAATTTCAGTACAAAAAGAAGTAGATTGTAGCTAAAATGTGTGAGTGCAATTGCTATTAAAATGCATATAATCATAATGATGCTTTCGTTAGATAAAAGCATATTCAACGAATGTTCAGTTTCTTCTACAGCGGAGTCTAACATTTGAAACGATTAGTTACCTGTTCATTCTCAAATAAATTTATTAATTCAAGCATTTAAATTAGTTCTACATAAATATAATTAAAGCTTTCGAGATTTCTTTATATTTAAACTTATCATTTATTTGTAAGGTTTGCGTATACAAATCTATGTCCGATAATAAAGTCCTTGAACCAAATTTCAAGTGCCTATGAGGTGCCTATATTATGCTTTTGTAGCGTTCATTGTTTTAACACTTCAATAACTTAATCCATTTATCGTAAATAGATTACTGGTCGGTCATGCAATATCAATAAATCTTTTTTCGATACCCACATGTAATATATCATATAATAAATTCGTAATCGAGTCGTGTTTGTACATGAAATATTTTTTCAAAAAATAAACAATTTGTGCTTTTGTTACCGAGGTCAAAAAATAGTTATTAAAATTTTTGTCTGCTTGTCTGTGCGCTTGCGCACGCTAATCTCAGAAACTGCTTAACCGATTTGAATGCGGTTTTCACTGATGTAACGTAGCAAGCTTCCCGTTACATTTTTTGTCTGTTTCATTCCAGTCGGTTAACAAACAAAAAATGACACGTTATATCGTATACCACGCGTACGAAATTGCGGGTTCAACTTAGTGTTGAATATTGTTAAGCGTCGTTTTTTATGAGCGGAGGGTTCAAGGCGGATTCAGTTGAGATCCCATAGATTTGGTTATAATTTCTGCATAACAAATGTTTAATGGATAAATTTAGAATCTATTGGACCGTCAGCCTGCCTGTCACCCTTAAAAAAAATCTAAATTGAATAACTTTTGTATTATATTATAATGTATTCGCTACTTTTCTGACTCAGAATACAGTTCTCAATATTTCCTGCTTGATAATTTTTTTGTAGTACCTATTTTATAAATATCTATACTAATATTATAAAGAGAAAATATTTGTATGTATGTATTTTTGTATGTTTGTAATAAATAAACTCAAAAACTACAGAACCGATTTTAAAAATTCTTTCACCCATAGAAAGCTAAATTATCAGCGAGTAACATAGGCTACTCACCCTCCCCCAACCTCCCGCTTTACTACCCCTCCATACAAATGTATGTTTGTAATGAATAAACTCAAAGACTACTGGACCGATTTTAAAAATTCTTTCACCTATAGAAAGCTACATTATCAGCGAATAATGTTTTATATTCTATAAAGAGACGCGGACGAAGTCGCGTGCTACAGCTAGTATCTTATAAAAGAAAACTTTACATGTTGTTTACTTACATTCTTATAGATAATCACGTATCTGATTTCAATGGAAACTTGTAAGGAAAAACTTGAATATTAGGAAACTTGAATTCACATCACTGGGGAACTGTAAATAAAAGCATTACAACTCTTGGGACGATTATAAAGAAAAATTATGACATTGTTGCGAAGTATCAGTTGTTCTTAAGATTTTGTGTTTTTTAAGTTTTTAAGTTGAAGATTTTTTTTTAATTTACCAATCTACATTGGTGTCTACATAAATTCCTATTGTCACTACACAGAATTCGCATCTTCGGTTTTCGCAGAAAAATGTTCGGCGAGTGAACTAAATTAAAAACTGTTGTGAACCCAAACAAACTTGAGTGTTTTCATATCATATTTAAGTGTGAGTGAGTGTTAAATGAACAAATTAGTGGTCGCGATCGCTTAGGGAAAATGTCTGAACGTTTTAAGGTGACTAAACACGAAGAACCCTCTGGGAAAACTTATAAGAACTATGGCGCCACTTCGGCCGAAACTGATTTGGAGCTGAAAGGAAAGTTGCTGCGCGACTCAGGTGAGGCGATTCAAGCTTTATCAAAAAGAGTTTTGGAAATTAATTTTAAGCAAATTTTAAACTTATACATTGAAATACCTTTAAATTCTAATTTCATCCAAAATATTTTTAAATAATTTTTTTTTTAAGTAATCGGAAGTTTTGATAATTTTTGAAACAATCAAAATTTCACAAATTTAAACACAAAAGACTGTTCTACCTTCTAAAACTTTGTATAAAATTAGGTCCAAAAGCAGCCCAAAAATTGGAATACCTCTGCTGGATTAATCTATGTAAATTTACGAAAAAAAAATTTTTTTGATCATATTTCATTTTATTATTTTTGATTATTTATTTATAGTTGATAATTGACTTGTTAAGTCTCGTAACATATTAATTATCGCTAACCACTCATCGCATCCTTTATTATACATATAACACTCCACTTTTAATACGTCAGTAACCCTATTATTGAGTAAATAGCTCTATGAGTTATGAAAATCACTTGCGTGTTCCACGAACTCACTGCATAAGTTCATTGTTCTGTTGACTCATAGAAAAAAAACCGTATAGAGAAGGCTAATTCACAAATGCAAAAGGGCTTACCTAAAATATGGAAAGAAATAGTTTTTCAATGACTTTCATGACATAGAAAAAAATATCAGGATAGTCTGAACAATGTGACGTCATAAAGATTAAAAAATGATATATACATATGTAAAAGTAAGATAATATATTTAAATGAAAATAAATGTTCGTACATAATTCAAATTTAATTGTCATTTCAGTTTTGGAGGTTCAGTCTGCTTTATACATATTAATTTGTTTCAAAGTAATCCATAAAACAAACTAATGAAGCTCGGAAGAATGATTGATTTCATTCGCAAAGAAGTATGAGATAGAACAATTGTTTTAATTTATCATGTAAACCAAGAAATATCAGCAGTAAAAATAGGGGAGAAATTTTTAATGGATGTTAACATTGCCCATATTTATTATAAAAGTGATACATTATTATAAACGTGATACAATATTATGTTAAAATGTATTATTTTTTCAATTCTTGAATATTATATTAAGTATTAAATTTACTATTTTTATTTTTTTATATTTTTTTTATGTTAAGATCGGCAGACACGCTGACGGTCCACTTGATGGTAGGTGGCTACCGTCGCCTATAACACAAGCAACACCGCAGCTTCTGCGAGTGCGCTGCCGACGATTGGTTAGGAAAATGGGCTCCATCGACGTAATATCCAACTAGACTTCTAGTACAGGGCGAACGCATTCAGACATTAGAGAAATAGATATTATATAATTCCACGCCCGGTAATGTTCGGGCAGTAATGACCAGTAGAATTGGCGTTCAGTACCCCGCGCCCGCGCACCTCAGTTAGTTGTCAGAAAAGTTTGCATTGTGAATAAAAAGGTATTAGCCGTCTACTTGGATATTATGTCGATGATGGGCTCTAACTCACTCACCGAAACACAAAACACGTGCTGTTATTTCACAGTGGTCTTCTGTAAGGGGGTGGTTAGGTTACTGCCCCAGACGGGCTGCCCAAATGACTGCGAAACGTAGTGTGCCCTGTCACTACTTTCCAGATCTAGACTAAAGCAAAATTTGAAAAGTTAATTTTTCAAAGTTGACCCTGCCGGGAACGCTAAATCAGAGCGTTAAGGCAAGCACCCTAACCAATAATCCAACAGGCTAATATAATAAGAAATAATTGGACGCTTTTTAAATAAGAAGTAAGTACATGCGAGCGACATCTATTTTTCATATTTAAGAAATTAGTTTTCGCATCCTGGTCGATTTTCGACTAGGTACAATCATTTCGAAGGTTAATTTTTTTAAAATGACAAACACTAAAGGAAATTAGGTACTAATAAATAAGGAAATTAGGTTCACAATCAAACTAATAAAACTATTTTTTTCACGATCATGCTATTATATATATTGGCGACCTACTCGGGCTTCGCATAGGTGCAATTTTATATACTCAAAATCTATCGCTCTTTCCATTAATGAAAACCGTATCAAAATACGTAAGGTTGTTTAGAAGAAGTTAGCGAAGAAACAGATGGAGTCGGACAGTGACCTTATTTTATATTATAAATAGATAGAGATACAAATGACAAAGTTTTCAAGATCGATTCTTTTAAGACTGTCATGATTTCAAACTTTTCCAAATTGCCATCTTGATGTATCTTGATCCTGATGTCGATAAAATTAGAAAGAAAGAAAGAAAGAAGGCAATTTTTATTCCTCCAACAACAAACAAACAAATATATAAACAAGTAAAAAGAGGAAAAGGAACCCTGGCTCAGTATACAGTTGTGGTGCAGACCACAACACTCTTATTCTGCCAGGGACCAGATATTCAAAAAGAAAAAAAAAATTTAAACATTTACGCGGGACAATTCAAAACACACTTGTATACAATCAATGGCTGAAATTATCGCAATGATCTTAAAAACTACTGAAGGGTTTTCATGCAGTTTATAACTATCAAAGTGATTCTTGAGTGAGGCATACATGCGTGATACGTTAATGCTTTGGTATAGTATTAATCATTATCAAATTGAATATGTGAGCCACCTTAAGGGCTTCGCTTGTGCAAATGACATTTACATTAGAACTCGTTGACGGCGGAGACAATTCAACAGGCCTAGAAATTGAGTTTTTTTTGTTTTTACCATTAGAACAATACACCATAGAACAATAGAACCATTGTATTAATACAATTTTTTTAACTGAAATTAACTTATTAATCGATACAGGATTCATATGCGCGCAATAAGCCGTTTTCGAGAGAATTTTCAATAAAAGTCAATTTTTTTCTTGTGTTCTAACTTTTTTTGTGAAGTTTCTATTACTTTAACGAAAATTCTAATTAATACAATTATTGGTTCTTCACATGTTTAAGTATAATATATATTTTTTTTCAAAGCAATTGTGTTGTCTATTTCTTGTAACATCTTCATTAAACAATAGATATTTTTAGTATTTAGCTTTTGTCTCCACCTTAAGCATTTCATACACATTGTAATAGCCCTTCACAATATACAATTTAAATTAATATCGTAGGAGTTTTCGTAAATTAAAAACTACGCATAATAAAAACTTCGTCGCCACACGATGCGACGACGAAATTAGTACAACGAAAGCAAACGATAGCGTGTAAGTTAAAGCCGAATTCTCTACCGAGTGTTATTTCCGAACGATTTGTTTCACGATTTTGTATATTTCTCTACATACTTTATGGTGATTAGGTTTCATTGTGATCTTTTAATAAGAAAGCCCGTCTGACTGTAGATTTTCAGGGAGACTTAAGAATGTGGGTTGATTGTAACGAAAACAAAAGATAATTATCCGGTTTCAAAGCCACAATAGCAATCTGTTAACAGTTTAAAGGTGATAATTGGAACGCCTAAGCTCCTCCACTCTAGACTTTCTATAGTGAATTGTTAGTGTTAAATTGTGTCAAAAATACAGCCATTCATTTCTTAAAATAAGCACTTAAGGCGACGCCAGCCCCTAATGGTAAAAAAATTCACTTATTTGTAACCGTTTTCCTTTTAAATTATCATAATAATTATAATTTAAAAATACTCAAATCATCTGCAGAATATATGAAAGGGGATCATCATAATTATTTTTTAAATTATATTTAATTATATACAGGATGACCCAGCATCGACGGATCAAATGGGGTGTGGTGGTGGGGCCCAATACCTATCCAATGGACTCCCATGTATGTTCAGCGATTATTATTAGATTTCGAGTTATTCAGCTTTTTGTGCTGCTTTTACGTAATTCCGAATTCGTAAACAATTTCTTTTATTGTGAGTAATCCATTGTTACTAAAGCTTTTTATTTATAATTTATTATTTATAATTTATAATATTTTTTTTTATAATTTATTTTTATTCTTATAGCCTGATACTATAGCTATCACATGAAAACATAATTTAATTCATGCTATTGAACTACACTGAATAAAAAAATATTGTTCTGAAAATTTTCTAAAAGCGAGTATAAAACTTAACTTTCTAAGATTATAACTCAAAAAAAAAAAATTAAAACTTCTTTAATATTCTGTCAATACGTCATACAAATTTCATTTGAATATCTGTAAAACTTCTGACCAAAATCTACTTTACAAATTTAGCATTTTTTTTAAATTTAGCATTTAAGGAACATACAATGGAAGAAAATAAGTAGAATACAAAGAACACCTATTTCTAACACACGCAAACACACACGTAGAGAGAGAGAGAGAGAGAGAGAGAGAGAGAGAGAGAGAGACGCACCCGCGCACGCACGCATGCACACACACACACACGATGCACACAAATATCTTTTTCCTTTTAATGATTAATTTTACTGTTTAAATTTAAATTGCATCTCTTGTAAATTTTATTAAATTTTGGCTGGTTTTGGTCACCGAATCTATCTCTAAACTTTAATGAATTAATAATGAATAAATGAAGGTATACGGAGTTTCTATAATATTTAAGCGCAAAACACATTGTGGAACGGGAGCGGGAAAGCGAATGTTTCCGGGGCGTTTCACACAAATTGGCCCGCAACCGGAACGCGGTCCGCCTGTTTGTGATAGCGGTGAAACCGCGTCGCGCCGCTGCCGCCGCCCGCCCAGCTACCGCTTCAGTGTGTGTTGCGCTTTAAGTTATAAATATCTATGTCTATGGTTAACATACTATCTATTATAATAGCATTAAAATAACAAACTGATTACAATAAACAAATTTCCATATTTTATTAAATTGACTTTATATCATCCAAATGCCTTTTGTTTTTATTTATTGATGTGGAATATTAAATTATATACATGTCCCGTCATTAAAATTTCTCACCGTTTTGAATACAATCTGTATAGACGTTTCATTCATGCGCGTATAATATTTTTCATTATTTCTCGTAAAGCGGAGCGTTAGGTAGGAGCACACACGTAACAAAAGATTCGCGAGAGCGTACGTAATTAAAAATAATAATAATGAGTCGGCTACGTTATCATACATTCATCGTAAGTCAGAAGATCGTATTTTAAAGCATTTTCTGATATCTAACAATGTTTTAAAATTCCCTGGAAAAACAATTCGACACGTTGTGAGTGTCGAATTCGGATTAATTATACTTTTTGTGACGCAGCCTATTCAGGCCACAACTTTATATTTCTTTTTTTGTACGGTTTATGTGTTCTCATGTTTTTTATTCATTAAATTGATATAAAAGAAACACTTTCTTTTTAACAGGGTTTCAGAAAAGATACTAAGAGAAACTACGAAAGAAACTCAGGATTTTTTGTCATCTTTAAAGTAAATTAAATTACAATTGTTTTAATTTACAAACCCGAAAAACAAATCTTACATTTCTTATAAGTTTACTAGAGAAGACCCAGCAGACGTTGTCCCCGCAAGAACTCGATAATCCAATTGCAGCGCCACCCATCAGGTCCAATTGTGGATCTAAACCATTCAGACACAAAAAACATCTAAACACACACAAAAAATCCATCGAAATCGCTCCAGCCGTTTAGGAGGAGTTATTTATTAGGTTGGAGTTATTTCTTAGAGTTACACAAGAACAGAAGAAATTTATAGTATACAAATATAAAAATAATAGGTATATACGCATAAGCTATATCACCGTAAAAATTTCATGAAAATCCGTTCAGTAGTTTTTGCCTGAAAGAGTAACAAACATCCAGCCATTCTCACGCGTGTTTGAATTTTTCTAGAGATTAGCAGGATTTTCTAGTGACAAGAGATATATACTAATTTCTTCGCGCGACTTCATCCGCGTTATATATATATATATATATATAATGCCTACCAAAATATATGAGCAATAATTTATTCAATATTTACTAATTTTTATTTTTATGATCCCTCGGGAACAGTACTTTTTTTTTCTGGACGAAAGTTAACCTATGTCCTTTTCTGTATCTCTGACAATGTGTATACAAAATTTCATGATGATCGGTTGAGTAGTTAAGGCACGAAAAGTTAACAGACAGACAGAGTTACTTTCAAATTTGTAATATTAGTAGGGATGTAGTGATTTGGGCATTTGCAGGACAAATTAGCTAAATCTATATATCTCTATATATAAAAATGAATCCCCATTTCCCTTGGTCACGACATCACGCGTGAACGGGTAGACCGATTTTAAATCGGTTTTCACTAATGGAAAGAGTGATAAACGGGGAATGTTCATATATATAAAAATTGCACCCCGGGCGAAGCCGGGGGCGGGTCGCTAGTCTAATATATAATGCGTATAATATAAATTTTAAAATTCCAATAAAAATATTATTTTGCATTAAATTATTTTATGAGCAAAAACAACACATAGGCAGACGCCTACTTGATTTGTTGCTAACAGCTATAATATCGGAAATAGCCATTTAGACATGGATTAACACTAGCATATGTGCTTATTTTACGCTGGTCTCTGTCGCCGAATAGGACTTGCTTAGTTTATTACTAAGCAGTGTCCTGTTTTCAATGAGTAAATGGAATTACTTTTTTTTTTGTTTTGGTATTAATTGGTGTAATTTTTTATATTAGGATCGTCAGGCAGACTGACGGTCCACTTTGTGGTACGGTGGCTACCAACGCCACCATCGTCTTATTAGGGATTGGGAAGGGAAACGGACTCCATTACCCTTTACCTTCATTTCCCCCCCTAATTACGTGATTGGTAGATATTAATTATTGATAGAGAGTATTTTTGCATGTTGCTTTTTGGGAAGTAGATTTGAAACAACTAATTGAATACGGTGTATATTAGCGAATTAATGAATTCAGAAAAAATGGTCTTTATCGCCGATCCACTCGCTTTTTGATACAACTGACTTTTTGATACAACATCTGCTCAGTTGGAAGGCTTAAGATCATCCGCAAAACAAACGAGTATCAACTGAATATACGCGGTATAAGGATAATTCCTATTATTTGTTTAAATGATTCATTTTCGTGCACACTTAAACAAATTTCCATATGATAATATTTATCATTTGGCACCGTGTGTCAATATACTATTTATTAGCTAAAGACTTTTTAGGATATGAATCAGAAAGGATAAGGATTGTAAGTAACAGAGGCAAAAAAATTACAAAAAAAATAAAATTAAGCAACAATTAGATACCTACCTAGAAATAACATAGTGAGCTTTAAATAATCACAAAAAAACATTACACATGTCGCTAGGTCACTTAAGCAAAAATAGACGAAAAAGTCATTAGTTAGTTTACATTAATAAAACCTTAAGTCAATAAAGGAATATTGCCTCGTGTTTTTCGTGGCTAGACGTATGTTCATTATTTTTTCACGGTTTATTTTCTCTCCTCTAATTAAATATGGTTACACAAAATATCATAACTACGTATTTAAATAATTATTGTACAAATTTGTTTTTCTTTGGACTCGAACGAAATCCAGGAGGAACCCAGGGAGTTTTAGAAGAGTTGTGATTTTCAAAGTCATGTGATGATAGTGTGGTGAGCCTAAGTAATGTGATGATAATATATCTTCTTCTTCTTCTTCTCTTAGTGCCGTATCAGGGGCCTTAGACAAAGTAAAATTTTAAAAACGATAACGAAGTTCGCAAGACTAAAATGTCCTTGGCGATCACTCTCGAAAAGGCCTCTCTATGACGCGCCAATCGGAACAGCTCTTCTATTCTTTCGGAACAGTTCCATTTCATTGATTGATGTTTCTCAGTCATGACATCTGTTTTCTACCCACTCCACTTCGTCCTTCAATATGCTTCATCTCATCAAAAATACAATAAAAGGCACTTTTTTTTTAAAGTTTAGAAGTAGGCAACTAAACTATATTATGTAAGTATGCTTTGAGAAGAATAAGTTCTTTTAAGTAGAAAAGAGTTTTGAAATAAGAAAATAATATGTAATTGATTATTTAATTAACAATTGAATAATTTTATTGGTTTATTTGTGGGGGTTTTTGCTTCTAGAATTGCCAAAAACAGCTTCTAGAATGTTTGTAGATTGCGTTTCATGTATATAAATATAATCCATTCCTTTTTATGCCCAATTAGTTTGAGATTGCATAATAGTTTTGAGGTTAACATTCACAAAAAATGTCGGTTCTCTACTAGACAATTTATCCTCTCAGGATCGTACCTATGTTCCATCCATTCCATTCCATCAATTGTTTATAAGCGACGGTACATAAACTAGATCATATTGATCATCAGCCAGCCTCTTGAAATTATCGTGTTGAGAAAAAGAATAAAGATAAATGAATTACCAGACAAACATACCTATTTTGATCAAACGTATAGGTACTTTATATTATTACAAAGATAAGAGTCCCACTAATAGACAGTCTTTTCCCATGAGCTGACTAAGAGTAGGCAAGAATTTATATATGTTCGAAGATTGCTAATCTTCAAGGACGCTTGAAGGATGCAGGACCGACAGAGTTGGGCCGAGTCTGGAGTTAAAACATAAGTTGCTTTTAATCTTGACAAGAAGCTTAGGTATATTCGATAGTATTTTACACTTTGGCGTATTTATCGTGTACTAGCGACCCGCCCCCGGCTTCGCCCGGGATGCAATTTTTATATACAAGAACATTCCCCGTTTATCCCTCTTTCCATTAGTGAAAACCGAATTAAAATCGGTCTACCCGTTCACGCGTGATGCCGTGACCAAGGGAAATGGGGATTCATTTTTATATATAAAGAAGATTTGTAATTTACTTCCCTATTTTTGACGAGCCTATTATAGAGTGGTTCCACAGCGTCCCCCTTTCGCTGCTGGGTATCCATGATGGATTTCCCCACGTAAAACAAAAAAAAAATATTATAGAGTGGTTAAGGTAAAGGCCAACATTGGAAAGTAACTTTTCATAATTGGCTCTAGTCTGGATCTGAAAGTAATGAGCTCACTGCGTTTCGCAGTCATTTAGAGAGCCCGTCTGGCGGCAGTAACTACAAGTTTACAGAAGACCACCGTGAAACAACACCACGTGTACTGTTGTGTTTCGGTGAGTGAGTAAGGGACGTCAGAGCCCATAATCCTACTATGATCTGCTGCACACTTGCTGAACCTGTGGCGTTGCTTGTGTTATAGGTGAACCGTTAGCCTGTCTGTCTTAACATAAAAGAATAGATAGCGCTTTTGATGTATTTAATTGCCTTTATAGTTTCCTTTCAGTGAATTAGTAATATTTTTCTGCTGAGATGTCATTTCTTAGATTTTAGTGTCAGAAGTTGAAATTTCACAAACATAATTCAGAAGGAGTAATGCCTGAACAACACCACGTGTACTGTTGTGTTTCGGTGAGTGAGTAAGGGACGTCAGAGCCCATAATCCTACTATGATCGGCTGCACAGTTGCTGAACCTGTGGCGTTGCTTGTGTTATAGGTGAACCGTTAGCCTGTCTGTCTTAACATAAAAGAATAGATAGCGCTTTTGATGTATTTAATTGCCTTTATAGTTTCCTTTCAGTGAATTAGTAATATTTTTCTGCTGAGATGTCATTTCTTAGATTTTAGTGTCAGAAATTGAAATTTCACAAACATAATTCAGAAGGAGTAAAGCCTTAGATCATCTAGTGTAAAATAGTAAATTGAAGGTTTCTAAAACATAACAGTTACGTATGTGTACACTTGGTAATTCCACTTCGTATAGAAACGCAAATACGGCAGTATATTGTGAGCAAATATTGGCTCGTGTTTATTTGCTTCGTTTGCTTTGAATTTTGAACGAATTATAACACGACATCGTTGGATGTGTATATTAAAATAATACACAATCATAATCTGTCTATGTCTATACATATTGTAACGTAGTATATTTATATTTATAGTTTCTTTTATATATTTAGCCATTTATTTATATTTACGTTGTATATTTTATTCATTTCATTACCTATTCAACCTTTTTTTTTTGTTTATAATAAACAAAAAAAAAAAATAATAAAATAAAAATAATAAAATAAAAAGTACCTTTTTTTGTGACGTTACGCATACGCATACCGTCTGGGGAGACGGTGCGGTTATGCGGGACTCCCTCATAATGAGGGAGGTATACCAATTAAAACCCCGCGGCTGTTTTCGTCGGTGGTCAGGGTGGGTTCTGGGGGATCGCATTAGCGCACCAAGTCCCGCCCCCGCTTTGCCCCTCTTGGTTACGGGACACCTCCCGGGAGACAAGTACCTACAACAAAGATTTTCAACTGTATAGATCGGGAAAAACGAAAGAATCCGTAATGTGACATTTAGAACCACGTGGTACAAAATCTCCAAGTCCATCGCCAACTTTACAAAGCTATCTAGCTACGCCATGGCTATCCTGATTGCGGCGATCAGGATCAATATTTTTGTAGGAAAAATTTCACAATGCCCTCTCTATATATTTAATCTTTTTGACCTACAATTAATAACCTGCAACCATTATCTCAGAGAGCTAAACTCGACCACGGGGCTTTTCAAAAATAGAAGGTACCACCTATACTTGCTTACGTGCAGCCATTTCGGATATACATTGTACAAAAGCATTGCATTAAATAATATTCTACACGTAAAATGTTTATCGATTTTCAATGGAGAACTTTCAATAGGGAATTGTGGGGTAAAACAGTTTGCACCGTAGCGCTTCCCCCCATTGATGCAACGGGGGGAAAATGGGACACGACAAAATGGGACATAATGCAATTTCGTTTTTGCTGTGATTCCTCCCTACATACAACGAAGCTTACTTGCCTTTATTTAACGCGATCCTGAAAGAATTAAAGGCGAAAGAAGCAGATTATAACAACAGTTCCAATAGAAGTTCTTGAAGTTTCATAAAACGATCTAAATTATTTAAACTCTTTTAAAGACTGAAGTCAATTTGTGAATGCAATAAATACAAATATGTGGTTCTTGCTAAAATAACAAATATATACTTAGATACTAGAGACTGCCCCGGCTTCAAACGGGTGCATTTTTTCTGTAATAATAAATTTTTTTTATACACTAACCTTCCTCGTTATAGGTCTTTCCATTAGTGAAAACCGTATCTAAATGTGTTGTATGGTTTAGATGATGGTTAGCGGAGAAACAGACAGAAGCGATCAGCGATTTTATTTTATAACTAGCTGAGCCCGCAACTTCGTACGCGTGGTATTCGGTATAGCGCGTAACTTTTTTGTTTGTAAACCGATTGTAACCGATAAACACTAAATGTTACGGGAAGCTTGCTACAATACATCAGTGAAAACCGCATTCAAATCGGTTAAGCCGTTTCAGAGATTAGCGTGCACAAATGCACAGACAAACATACAAACCGAGAAACTGACAAAAATTCTAAAAATGATTTTTGGACCTCGATAACATAAGTATATTGTTTTTTTGAAAAAGAAAAAAAAATCTTTAATGAACACACACGGTTCATTTACGATTTTATTATATATTATATAATAAAATATCTATACATAGGTATAGTTTTCTTGTCCAAAAAGTTGAAAAAGTGTTAGCAATTGTTTTTTCTTAAGAATTTACTTTTTGTTAGGAAAATAAAAAAAAAATCATTATGATATAATTATAATTTAATGACTCAGGTCATAAAATAAAATTAGATTTTACTTATAATTTTATGGACACTTATGTTTTATAGATGTTAAGTAAATATATTTTACATTTAATTTTAGTTCCTCGTACTGTGTTTTGACCGTATATATTTTATAGTAAACGCTGTTTTTATGTCATATATGTCACTTCAGTGCTTACGTGAGGCGACAGCTGAAAATTTCTTGAACCAACAGTGCCTAAAAAGAATTTGCTTCCATTAAAATTTCCGGAATATAGTTTATCGGTGGAACGGTACAGTTTCGCACGTTTGCCTTTAAAGAGAACTCGGCTGACGTCAAATAAAAAGGTTTATGAAAATAGAAAAGGCTTACGAGCGAAGTGGATGTTAGTCAGTGACACGGAAACCACGAAATACCAACGAATAAGCTTGATTGCGGACTCCTCACGCTACCGCGATTTAACTTGTGATTTTATGCTCATCTATATATCTATATCTATTACAGATTGGCCGAGTACTCGTTTAATACTCGGTACTCGGTGTACTCGGCGTTTTTTACTACTCGTACTCGGCGGAATGCCTCGGTTCAAATGACGAGTATAATACTCGGTTTAGATAAAGTAATATATTTTGGGAGGTATAATGAGAACATGAGTGTCTATTAAAAAAAAAGCAATGAGTATTTATTAGTTTTAAAAATGAAGGTATTATGTCTCTCTCATGTGTTGAACTCATTATGTCAACATTCACTGAACTAGATATAACAACTATTGTACACGAAAAACAATATTTTTCAATTATTTATTCAACAGGGGATCGGACAGTAATCAGATTAAAATCTAAAATGTACTGAGAAAGAAAATATATAATTTTTTACGATTATTTATCGAATAATAATTTAATATCAATATTTTTAAATGAAGAAATAAAATTTTATTATTTACAATATTTTTAATCTATACTGAAACACCAATCAAAGTGCGTGACGTCATTTGTGGGCAATCATTGTCTTATGCCAATGCAGCTGTTTTGTTATGATATGACCACAAATGACGTTACACGCTCTCAGATGAACTATCGTGGCGTTTTGGCGGAATTTTCAAACAAACAATATTAAAACATGATTTTGAGTACCTTACTAAACTTGTTCGATGAAACAGTTAAACTTGCCAAAAGTCGTCAATGATTGCCTTAATGTGTCGTCGGTTCATTATCGCAGATAACTTCGCAAAAGCTCCGAAGAGTCGCTTTCGTATCGCTGGTTGTCGCAACACTAAAGCCGCCTCTTATTTATACTTGGCGCCAAAAGCCTCGATGTACTTCGAATTTATTAGAAATTTACCAAAATCGTAAACAAGCCTTTGGGAATTATATTTCTGTTGAAATGTAAACTCTATGTTGTAAATATAAGGACCAATTTCCTTTGACAATAGTCGGGAAGGGACGTGGCTACCATCGAAAGGGTGGGACGTTGGAGACTATCGGCCGGCGCGAACGCTTTTTCCAGAACGTTCCATAGTTGGTCGTAACAGTATGATAATATTAAAATTATTTTTTTAAAATATTCAATAATAGAACAGTGTAAATGGGATATTACGTATATTCAATAATATTAATTACATAAGTAGGACTAATTTTATAAAAATTATAAAAAAATGTGGGCCACTCTTCTTAATAACTCAATAAGTGTGAGTTGAACTCGCGTGAAGAGGGTTCCGTACGATGTTACCTATCCGCACAATTTTGAGTGATTTACCATGGTATTTTAATATCATGAACTTCTTATAGGTTTTCCTATAATCTATAAGTAGAAAACTAATTTCTGTATTTTTTTCAAAATTTTAGGTTCAGTAGTTTCGGAGAAAGGGGGGGGGGGGGGGAATGCTTGTACATTCCCCCCCCCCTAAATCTACAGTTATGAAAATGGCAGCATTGCAAATAGAATGAATTAAACTCACTGAATTATCAATATCAATCTAACTGCTAATAAATCAGCAGCTGTTAGGGAAAGTTTATTATAATGAAGATATAAGATCATGACCCCAAACATTATAAGGTTAGTCATGTGGTGCAGATAAGATTATTTGTTCATGTGACCACAAGGCGTTGTTATCATATTGTTTTTTCAATCAAATGGATGTCAAATACATTACCTTGAATATCTTTACAAGTGTACAAAATACGTATAATAATATAATTTGGAATAATAATTTTGGCACTGGCCACAAAAAACATATTTATATAATAGCTGTGCCCACGGCTTCGTACGCGTGGTATTCGGAATAACGCGTAACTTTTTTGTTTAACGCAACGAAACAAAGGTTACACGTTACGGGAAGCTTGCTACAATACATCAGTGAAAACCGCATTCAAATCGGTTAAGCCGTTTCTGAGATTAGCGCGAACAAACGCATCTATCGGATTTAGGTAGAACTGCTTGGTGATGTATGCTCAAATTTGCAAACCCCTGGGAATAAAGATAAAACCTTAATAACCTTAATAATTATACCGCATGAAAATCCGTTCAGTAGTTTTTGAGATTATCGCGAGCATACAAACAGACAGATTCGGCGGGTGACATTGTTTTATAATATATGTAAGGATAATAATGTGGCTCTTGCAAATTCACTTAGAATATAATTAAAATGATCTATTCTGTTCTGTTGTGATCTGATAGTAATCTGATCAGGTGTACTTGGATTGTTCCCGTGACTGACGAGTGATGCAGTAAGTTAGTTTTTTCGCACGACTCGATCAAGTAGTGGTGGCCCTGGTATGGCGAACCCAAAGGCTAGTTTTCATAGTACAAAAGTTATGTCCATTTCCATGTCCAACAAATTTATGTCCATTTAGGATGCTAATTTGAAATTCTAGAAGAAATTACCAAAAAGGCGACTTTAGAAAAAAAAAATTAACAATATACATTTAAATTTGCATGCATTGATATCGAAATATCATGATTACGTTTACTAAATATTAAAACATTGAATTTTGGTCTTTTGACACTTAAAATAATGTTATTATCTTGATAGCGTCTTTGGCTATATCACGCCCGTTGTGGGACATTCTAGTCACATAATTAAGTTGATTTTATACAATAAAATTGTATATATTATAGATTAGCTGATCCCGCAACTTCATACGAGCAATTAATTCGCGTATCTACGCGACTTGACGTAATTGTATTTTACCTATTTTTACTACGTCAACTCGCGGACAATAGGGCGTACTGTACAGTTGAATATTAGCGCATAACTTTTTTGTTTGTAACCCAATTGGAATGAAACAAACACTAAATGTTACAGTAAGCTTACTACAATACATCA
Organism: Bembecia ichneumoniformis; assembly: GCA_910589475.2. NCBI lineage: Eukaryota > Metazoa > Arthropoda > Insecta > Lepidoptera > Sesiidae > Bembecia > Bembecia ichneumoniformis. The sequence continues at coordinate 4,673,959 of OU342520.1, forward strand.
GTGAAAACCGCTTTCAAATCAGTTAAGCCATTTCTGAGATTAGTGTGCACAAACGCACAGATAAAAATTTAAAAACTATTTTTTTCACCTCGGTAACATAAGTACAACGTGTAAAAATTGTTTTATTTTTATTTTTTATATAATATTTAATGTACCACACGATAATATATAATTATAGATATAGATAGATATCTCGCCAATGCGAATTACTTTCTGGTTCTTATTATTCTTATTTTGCTTATTAATATTGGCCAATTAATAAGCAAAATAGACAGGCATACTATTAATGCTCTGATAAGTTAATGGCTACTCCGAATTTATATAATTTTCCTGCCTATAGTTGTAGTGCTTAATGTGTTTGTGGAGTCACTTATAAGTGGTCAAAGCTTGGTGAGGATTGGAAGCCATTACAGACGTTCCGAACGAGTAAAATTTTAATTTGCTGCTGAAGTGCTACCATCTCAATACACCATGAATCACTTCGAGAAAGGTGAAAATAAATTCTTACATTGACAGCAAACTAAAATCACCCTTGGTGTTGTTTCTTTTTACCACCTGTCCTGTTAAGGTCTTGGCTACTGTGGTCACTTTCTACAAGTGGACTGTGGGACTCTTTACCATAAAAAAAGTATAGTCACAGCCGCATATTTAAACATCGCGTGAATTTATTTTCCTCGTGAATATTAAAAGTGAGAACTGGCGAAACCTATTTTTTTTCATCATTATTTGCTTCCTCGATCTATTTGTATATTTTAGTAACCGCGTCCCACTTTCATTAGTCAAGTTTCACATAAACCAATTCATCATCATCGTCTTAGCCGCAGGACATCCACTAATGGTTAGAAGTAGCTTGGATCCACCTTCGAACCGCGGTTCTTATGTTAGGACAGATGGTTTGTCAACCTTGTGGGTGGATGTCCTACGCTGTGCTTGCCTGTTCGTAGCTTCCAGTCGAGAACCTTTCGGCTCCAGCTACTGTCGGCTCTCCGTACTGTATCCTGCCCACTGCCATTTACTGATCCGCCGGCTTATGTCGGTAATAAATAAAAATACTAAATTAAATATTTAAAAAAATATATATTTTATTACGTTAAATTAAATATTAAATTACTTTAAAAAAAACAAGACGTTTTAAATACAGAAATTAGGCAAATATTTAAGCAATTAATTTAGTTACAACTGATTCGCACATCAACCGATAATTCCTTGGGATTTAAGAGAAGAATGTATCGGAGTCTCTGAACATACAACACGTGACCAGTTTATCACATAATATTTCGACTTCAATGCGTACTTAATTCTAACTTAATATTGTAAATGCGAAAGTGTTCATAATATTAAGTTTATTTACTACACTTTCGTACCTTAATCATTCAACCTATCATCAGGAAATTTCGCAGAAAGGACATAGGGTACCTTTCACCAAAAAAAAGTGCTGTTCGAGCGAAGTCACGGGCAAAAGCTAGTGCATTATATGAATCTATACTTCTCATATCGATATGTAGTTTTAAGTGGTTGTAAGACTCGTGATATAAGACGTAGCTATTGTGTATTTGCGGCTAATTCCTGACGTTGGTCGTTATTAGTTTCTCTTTTATTGTTATTTGAACAGCGCGAATGTCTGTAGTTTTGTTCCACCATCGTACTAGTTAATATGGAACACATCAACTCTAACTAAATAACCGTACTTAATATCCATGTTAAATCACGATTGCGTAAGCAATCGCATTTTTACTGAGGCAAAATTTTCTTTTAGTTGACATTTTGCTCATGAAGGCTTTACTTTATTTAGTTGTTAATCCAAACAAAACCTGCTTCTAAACATGGTCTCATCATAGTCGTAGGACGTCCCTACTGATGGACAAAGTATTCCTACCTAATTTTCCAAAAAGACCGATCAGAGGCAGCTTGGATTCACTGGAGCTTGGATTGACGAAATATTGGATTATATAAATGATAAACATTATTGGAGTTCAATTATAATATTACAATGTTATATAAATTACTAAATTTTGTTACAAATTATGTAATTGATAATTTATGAAAAGAGCAATTAGGGGGTTTCTTGCCGAGTTCTTCCCTCTAGTCAAGAAGCAGCATTCCGAACCGGTGGTAGTTTATCTAATACTAAGCTGAACTCGGCCACGCAACGCTGCGGCACATACGGCGGTGGAGTCCGCGTGGGGCGCGCGGTACTGGACACTGCTTATATATAAAACTATTGACCGTAGCGTAATGTTATATAGCCTATAGCCTTCCTCGATAAATGGACTATTCAAAACAAAAAGAATTTTTCAATTCGGACCAGTAGTTCCTGAGATTAGAGCGTTCAATCAAACAAACAAACTCTTAAGCTTTATATATTAGTATAGATATAAAATTTACGTGTAACAGTGTTTGTAACAAAACTCCTTCCAAACGGCTGGACCGATTTTTATGAAATTTTATTTGCATATTTGGTAGGTATGAGAATAGGTCGTAAAGTATTATTTTCACCCTCCATTGTATGAACAATGTCCAAATTTAACCGTCATTGATTGACGTGAAATGTTGCGTTATTTTGACATACGGTTTGAAAATTAAAATTGGACCCGATAGGTGGCGCCACAATCTGGTTACAGAATTATTTTCGGGTTGGGGCAAGACAACGTTTGCTGGGTCAGCTAGTGAGATTATAAATACGAAAGTTTAATAAAAATGTAATGTAATAAAATAACGCAAAAACGCCTGAACGGATTTGGATGAAATTTGGCACTTTCATTACCTGCATTAACACATAGGATACTTTTTATCCTGAAAAATGTTAAGTTCCCGAGGGATCGTCTAAAAATATAAAAAAATTTGCCCACTTGTCGACACAGCGATAAAGATTTCATGGCTTTATAACTCATTACGTTAAATTGGGTTAAAGTGGTAGGGCACACTGCGTTTCGCAGTCATTTAGGCACTCCGCCTGGCGGCAGTAACCACCACCTTACAGAATACCATCGTGAAATAACAGCATATACGTGCTGTTGTGTTACGGTGATTGAGTAAGGGATGCCAGAGCCCAATCCTAATCCCTTATCCAATCTCACTGTAGTCGGCAGCGCACTTGCAGCAGCTGTGGCGTTGCTTGTGCATTAGGCGACGGTAGCCACCTACCGTCAAGTGGACCGTCAGCCTGTCTGTCGACCTTTACATAAAAAAAAAAAATGTCATCATACAAGTTGCACTTACCACCAGTAAATTACGTTCGACGATCATAAGACAATTAAAAAAGTGAGTAGTGTATATGAAAAGCAAAATGTAAAAGTTTTGACTCGTGCATTATAAAGTGTAACAAGCTAAATTAGTTTTTAAATTCACTCTATTTAAAGTCTATTTAAACGCGATCAAATACAAGTGGCGTGTTTATTGTTCAATTCCGGTTCATTGCACTGAGTTATATTCGTCTTGTAATTTATGTTTAACTATTTCCACTCGGTTTACTGAAACTACTTCTAATGTTTCGGTTGGGTTTTTTCGCCTTTTAGAATTTTCTTATAGGTACTATTTAAAAATAGAACTACTAATATGCAGGAAAAATCTTATTACTCGAATGCCTAGTAGGCAGCTTGTAGTTAAAATTATCAAAATATGTAGATTTTGACTTTCAATTGAATCGGGATATTATTTTGAAAAAATAATGTCTATAAAATAATATTCAGCATTTCTTTTTTTATGTTAAGATCGGCAGACAGGCTGACGGTCCACTTGATGGTAGGTGGCTACCGTCGCCTATTACACAAGCAACGCCAAAGCTGCTGCAAGTGCGCTGCCAACTACGGTAGGATTAAGGATAAGGGATTAGGAGGGGATAGGGAAATGGGCTCTGGCATCCCTTACTCACTCACCGAAACACAACAGCACACGTGCTGTTATTTCACGGTGGTCTTCTGTAAGGGGGTGGTTACTGTCGCCAGACGGTCTGCTCAAATGACTGCGAAACGCAGTGTGCCCTGCCACTACTTTCCAGATCCGTCTTTGAAAAGCTGCCTGGAATCGAACCCGGGAACCCTAGAACAGAGCGTTAAGACAAGCACCCTAACCATTCATCCAACGGGCTCATCAAATTCGTCAAATTCAAAAAGTCAAAGACTTAAAATTTATAAGTACACCTGAATGTAAGTACCTTTATGAAAATGGGAAAGATCCTGTGTTGCAGACGATTCAGTCTCAAACTCCGCACGAGATTGGTCCGTCGTTATGTGTGCGTTGTTTTTTTTTTTACGGAGTGGAGAGTTGGACGCTGACTTCAGCATTGTGGAAGCATTCGAAATGTGGATATACATATGATATAGGTGTATGCTCAGCATATCATGGATGCAGAAAATAACTGCGTCGAATGAGAAAGGGAATGGAGGTGTTGGAAACGATAAAGGAGAGGAAGCTGCAATATTTCGGACACGTGATGAGGGGCTAAAGATACCGTATTCTTCAGCTAGTGATGCAGGGGAAAATATAAGGAAAGCGTAGCAGGAGGCAGGAGAAAAACATCCTGGTTGAAGAATTTGAGACTGTGGGTTGGTTTGAGCACTCGCTCCCTCTTTCATGTAGCAGCTTCCAAAGTGAAGATAACCATGATGGTCCCTAATCTTCGTAGAGAAGCAGCACGTTCAGAAGAAGACATCTGAATCAACCTAAATAACTAACCATAGGCTAATATTATAAATATGAAAGTAACTCTGTCTGCCTTTTCCCCTTTTCACGCCTTAACTATTCAACCGATCATCATGAAATTTCGCATCATCATGAAATTTCAACAAAACTGTAACAGCGATAAAGATTGAATAAATTATTGTTCAATTTAGTTAGGCGTTAATTTTTTTATTTTTCAATGCGGACGAAGCTAGTAGGTATTACATATATTAGAGCCAATGCCAATCCCCGCTACCCTATTAAGAAATGGCAAAACTTTTTTGAAAATTGCTATAAGAGAGATTCTAAACTATGCAGCTTTTGCCGTGAGGATTTTCTTGACCTAACAAATCTTCTTTTAAAGTGAAGGTCGGCAGACAGACCAAAGCTTATTTTGACAGTATTAACACACCGTCACTTATTACTAACACGGCATAAGACATGTGTGCCGACTTTAGTGAGATGAATGATAAGGGATTAGTAGCGGATAGGGGTGAGAGGTTTCATCAATAATCGTCACAACAAATCGACGTCAGATATATTTTCTGCATCAAACATAAAATCAAATAATATTAGTAATTTTACATAAATTAAAATAAATAATTATATGTTAAAACAATCTTAAAAATAGATATATGCGATTGTCTACATTATATCTATTCTATACATACTATAAAACTAGCTAAGCCCACAACTTCATACGCGTGGATTTCGGTATAGCACTTAACTTTTTTGTTTCTAAACCGATTGGAACGAAACACTAAATTTTACGAGAAGCTTGTGTGAAACCGCATTCAAACAGTTAATCCGTTGCTGAAATTAGAGTGCACAAACGCACAAACAGACATACAAAAAGACAAAGAGACAAAAATTCTAAAAACTATTTTTTGACCTTGCTTACATAAGTACAATGTGTTAAAAATATTTAAAATATTTATTAATATTCGTTCACGTTTATCTCCGAAACTCACCAACAGTTTTTAATGAAATTTTGTGGATGCATATGTGGTTCCACTTTGATAGATAAGATAAAATTTATGCAAATACACAGACGAAGTCGCGTGTAAAGGCTAAGTACAAAACGTTACACTTATAAATAAATCATAAAAACCACAAGATTCTCGTTTCACATTATGACCTTTACTCATGTGATACAATAATAAAGTATAATGTTACACCTTCCTTCAACACGATAAAAAAAAACGAAACAAATACATGTATTGTTTAAATAACTGGCGGATTTTAAAGTCATGTGATTTGAGAATTAGTGGATTTAGTCAAAAACCAAATTGTTTAGAGCTGCCGTTATGCAGAAAATTGTACTATCATCGAGCGCTAAGCATAATGGATGATTGGCATTAAGTGGCAATGAACCGAATCCATAAAATTTGCATAACCCACTCGCTGCTTACACAATTGGTCGGAACATGTGATTCCCCAACGAGAATTCTAATTTCCTATGCATTAATTTTTCTTTATGACAAAACACCTGTCGACGACGGGTTGAAATAAACGTAACATTTAAATTCATAATTAATTTGAACAATTTCTTCGAAAATGAACCGGTATTTTTTTAAGAATTCTCTATAAGGTTGTTAGAATTGTAATTTTTAAGCTCGACAGACGGAATGACGGTCCACTTGATGGTAGGTGGCTACTGTCGCCTATAACATAAGCAATGCCACAGGAGCTGCAGGTAGTAGGATTAATAATAGAGATCAGGAAGAGGTAGGAAAAATGGGCTCTGGCATCCCTTACTCACTCACCGAAACCACGAAACACAACAGTCGACATGCTCGGTGTTCTTCCGTAAGAGGGTGGTTATTCCCGCCTGACGGGCTGTTCAAATGACTGCGAAATGTAGCGTGCCATTTTATAAACCCAGACCAGAGCCAACTTTGAAAAGTTCATTTCCGAAGTTGACTCTGCCGGACATCGAAACCGGGACTCCTTAGACAAAGCGCACCTCAACCACTCATCCAACGGACTCGTAAAAATAAAATATTATCCTAATTAAACATTGTGGGTATGTATAAATATTTAATATTATGTATCTAATTAAAATATTAATTGCCATACCTAGTTATTCCTTTCCTGGTAAATATAAAAGGAGATCAATCAGTTTTATATGGAGATCGGGCCATCAGTGTATGGTATTTTTGTTTTAACGGTTGAAACTCACGTAATAGCAGCGCCTAGGTAACCCTGGGTAAGAGCTAGAGGAGCGGTCACTCTAGGCGCCAGATGGCAAAGAGCACCAAAAAGCCAAATGAAACCATTTCTAGCGCGATATCCGTTGGATGAGTGGTTAGGGTGCTTGCCTTAACGCTCTGTTCTAGGGTACCCGGATTCGATTCCAAGGTCAACTTTGAAAAATGAACTTTTCAAATTTGGCTCTGGTCTGGATCAGGAAAGGGCTGTTTCGCAGTTATTTGGGCAGCCCGTCTGGCGACAGTAACCACCCCCTTGCAGAAGACCACCGTGAAATCACTTATCCTTAATCCTACTGTAGTCGGCAGCGCACTTGCAGCAGCTTTGGCGTTGCTTGTGTCATAGGCGACGGTAGCCACCTACCATCAAGTGGACCGTTAGCCTGTCTGCCGATCTTAACATTAAAAAAATTTGATAGTTCCTAATAAGTTCCTACTGCTATTGTATAATTTAATTATAATATACATATAGGCAAAAACTTTATTAATATTAAAATAGCAGAAGAGTATAATATCTACTTAATTTAATTTAATCTCTTAAGTGTCGATCGATGTTTGCAATAAAAGTTTATTTTCAAAAATTTGGCTAGGGCTAGGGCCGGCGCTTGGTAATAGGATAACCATTAAGTAAGAAGAAATTATAGATTTTACTGGGAAAATGTCTTATAATTTGCTGGGTTTCATAGATCTTTAAGTTTGAAAGTATTGAAAAATTTTAATTGCTCCAATAATTAAGTAATAAGTGTTTTAATTTTCAAATGTTATCCCCATTTACAAAATCTGAAATATTCATAGAAAATTATTCTGTCAAATCCATCTAGCGCAATGCTTCCTCACGCCTAGATATCTGTTCGTGTAAGAGTTTATGCACTTGACTCATGCCAATGCCTAAACTTGATCGAATCTGTTGGTAAGTCACTCTTTTATCTGTTTCAATCATGAGCTGCACAGCACTCAAATTATTTTTATTTGTCGCCTTAGATGGACGTCCTTTTCGAAAATCATCAGTGAGATTGCTACGACCACCTTTAAACTTACCAAACAGTAATAAACGGTGGCACGGGATGGGGCTTCGTCACGAAATGCCAATCGAAGTCTATCATAACTTTGTTGTTGATTAAGACCGCAACGAAAGTAATAATAAAGCATAGAGCGAAAATTTTCTCTCGTCAAATTCATTTTGTCGCACGACACAACACTTTTTAAATGAACACAAGTTAGTAAAAACAAATGTCAATTGAATGAAATTACATAGACAGCTTCCTAAAGAGTTCTTAATTCGAAATTCTTATTTATTCTTATTTCTGCCTTTACTTTCTGTCCAGTTCTAAAAACTTTCAATGCGGCCTATGTACTTACAAGAAACTTTACAAGAAGCGTCACGTGATTGTCACACTTAAAGAAATTTTACTCTGGTCGCGCGCAAAGAAATTTCACTTCAATAATAGTAAAAAATGCCTTTATTAAAAAAATTATGACAATGAAAATAGACATGAATCTTATTACCGGTGTTCTGAAGTTGGAACTGTAGCAATAAGGTTAATGATCACTGCATATTTAAGTATTTAGGAGAAGCTTATAATTTTAATTACCAAATACAAAACAGATATAAAATGAAAATGAACCTATGTATAAAATATTTAAAAAAAAAATATTTCTTTATAATGAGGGAAGAAATGAAATTCATATAAAATTATTTTCATTTTGATGATTTTGATTTTGATCATTAATTTGATTAATTGATCATTAATTGATTATTGATTTTGATTCCTTGTATTTCTTTAAAAAAATACGATAGCAACAAAATATTGAATATAATCTACGGATCACCTATCTGGGATTTAAACATTTATATTAGCGTCGACCCTCTGCGCCACTTTTTAAATCTTCTTAATATGCCATTCAAGAGAAACATCTTATACGTCTGAACAAAATGAGCATTTTGTTCATTCGGTAATCCTGGAAGATTGAAACCGAATCTCACATTTGCGGTAATTCGGAACAGCACTTTCTCTCCGTATATTTTTCAAAATTTCCACATAGCCATGAAACCATTTGTTGCTTTATTTTAAGAACTTTTGGTTTCTGCTTGTCTGCCGCATATTACTCGTGCGATTAATTAATTAATAAGCCGGTCACTACTCTATTCCACTGTAGTTTGACAGGGTTTCACATGTATTCGAGCTCTCTAAGACATGTAGCTCTCTGTAAATTTTTATTTCAACGTTGGAGTATTATCTACATCTCTATATATAAAAACGAATCTCCATTTCCCTTGGTCACGGCATCACGCGTGAACGGGTAGATCGATTTTGATTCGGTTTTCACTAATGGAAAGAGGGATAAACGGATAACGGGCGAAGCCGGGGCGGGTCGATAGTCTATATATATAAATGAATCCCTATTTCCCTTGGTCACGGCATCACGCGTGAACGGGTAGACCGATTTTAATTCGGTTTTCACTATTGGAAAGAGGGATAAACGGGGAATGTTTACATATATAAAAATTTCACCCCGGGCGAAGCCGGGGCGGTTCGCTAGTAATTTTTACATATAAATGTGAAAGTGAGTTCGTTTATTTGTTACGCTTTTGCATACGCGTCGTCAGAGATAAAGAAAAGGACGTAGATTACGTTTCATCCAGAAAAAAGTATTGTTCCTGAGGCATCATCTAAAAATAAAAACATAAAATTCAAAGCCTGACAGAAATAGAAAAAGCGACACGGACGAAGTTACGGGAAAAAGTTAGTATGCAATAAAAAATAATCACAGCTTGGCTTCAGCTGGGTTTTAGAAATAGCTGGCAAGCCTTCACTAAACTTGTACCCCAATTTTGGCAAACTAAGCCACATTGTGTTCATACACGATTTCTAAAAAAATGTGTGTTTGACGAGCCTTTAATCGAGTGGCTAAGGTACTTGCTTTAGCGCCCTGTCTCAGGGGTCCCAGCTTCGATTTCCGGCAGGACCAACTTTGGAAATTAACTTTTCGAAATTTATCAATACTTGTCAGCTCTGGCCCGGATCTGGCAAGTAGTGACAGGGCACACTGCGTATCGCAGTAATTAGGGAAGCTATTCTTGTGGCAATAACCACCCCCTAACAGATAGAACACAGTGAAAGAACAGCATGAGAGCTGTTGTGTTTAGGTGAGTGAGTGGGATGCCTTAGTCCTACTATCGTCAGCAGGGCACTTGCAGCACCTGTCCATTAAGTGGACCGTCAGCCTGTCTGACGACTTTTACATGGAAAATGTTTTGTTTTTAAAATAGACTACTATGAAAAAAAAATTACGAGTTAGAAAAATATACTACCTATACATTACAAGTATTTTGTAACTTTTCTCTGTTACATTCAATCATTTGGCTCGTGGGAAAGCGATGCTCATCTGTTATTCATTAAAATAAATGTTTACTATTACAAATGACATTTTTTCATAAATTGTTACGGCTAACTATGGAACGTTCTGGAAAAAGCGTTCGCGCCGCCGAAAGTCTCGATCGTCTCACCCTATCGATTATAGCAACCCCCCTTCCCGACTAATGTCAAAGGAAATTGGTCCCTATGTTTACAATATAGAGTTTCAACAGAAATAGCATTCCCGAACTTTTAATGGCTTGTTTACGATCTTGTTTAGATTTTCTGGAAAATTCGAAATACATGGAGGCATTTGGCGCCAAGTATAAATAAGAGAGCAGGCGGGCGAGATGAGGAGTTGTGCGACAAACAGCGATACGAAAGATACTCTTCGGAGCTTTTGCGAAGTTATCTGCGACAGTGCACCGACGCCACATTAAAGGTATCATTGACGACTTTTGGCAAGTCTAAAGGTTTCATCGGATAAGTTTAGTGATTTCGAAAGTCATCTCGGTTTGTGTAAGTAAATCGTTCATTTCGCCCTTATACGCACGTAACAATATAAATAAATTCGGACGTTTCTATATATAAGCATAAAATATAGGTATACCTAATGTTAAAGTTCGTTTGCCAGTAAAGAGGGTGCCAAAAAGTCCCTTCAATAAATCGTTTGTCACATCAAAGAAACCGGCTCGGTCCCATTCTTTTATAACCCTTGTCTCAAAAAAACGAGTCACGGTTATAGTACATTTACTTCCCCACGAACTAACTCAACGATGTGTATAAACCTGCCTTTATGACAGGGGTTTAAAATGAAATGAAAACACTTCATCTTCTCACTTTGCAAAATGATTTATATTTTATATATGTAATGAATACGTTATTTTATATGTGTTTGTTATAAATCTGTACGTATAATTAGTATGTGTAATCATACCTGCCTATTTATTACATGACCACAAGGATTTAATCCGACTTTGAATACTTTTTAACTAGATATATCTACTGGATACTTGATGTTTTGATCTGACTAGGAAGAATTATTATTTATCTGATTTTTCCATTACATCTAACCAATTATAGAATTAACATTTCTTTTTCGTTATTATTTAATTCATTAAATAATAACGAAAAAGCTTAAAATCTGTGGACGTCGACCTTTGTTATAACCATTCTCAATAGAGTTCGGCATTTTTGAATCAAGCGTTTTGAGCAACCAATAATGCCTTTTCAAAATCAAATAGTATTAATATAAAATTGCAATGTAGTCAGATCCCATTTCCCTAACCCTTTCCAATCCCTCTTCCAATCCAATCCAATCCTACTGATGTAGTCGGCAACGCACTTGCCGTTAGGCTGTTAGCCTGTCTGCCGATCTTAACATAAAAAAAATGGACATTATTATTACATGTGTCGTTAAGGTCCTTTTATTTAAATATAAGATTGCTAACATTATATATTTTATGTAACTGTGGAAGTAGCTGGCTAAGTCTATACATATAATAAAACCGTAAACGAGTCGTTTATATGTTGTACTTATGTAACCGAGGTCAAAAAATAGATTTTAGAATTTTTGTTTATTTGTCTGTGCGTTTGTGCACGCTAATCTCAGAAACGGCTTAACCGATCTGAATGCGATTTTCACTGATGTATTGTAGCAAGGCTTCCTGTAACGTTTGTTTCATTTCAATTGGTTTACCAACAAGAAAGTTACGCGCTATACCGTATACCACGCGTACGAAGTTGCGGGCTCAGCTAGTATTTATACTATATATATATATACTAGCGGCCCGCCCGGCGTGCAATTTTTATATACCCTAAAACATTCCCCGTTTATCCCTCTTTCCATTAGCGAAAACCGAATTAAAATCGGTTTACCCGTTCACGCGTGATGCCGTGACCGAGAGAAATAGGGATTCATTTTTATATATAAGATTTTTTAAATGTATCTTCACAACTTAAAAACATTCAAGTTTAGATCTCCAATTACTTGTTATATTCTTTTAAATTTTTTAAAGTAATGTAAAAAGTAGTACATGAAGTTCTAGCCGACCCGACAGACGTCTTTTTTCTCTTCTAAAGAACTGGATCCGCCTTTCTTGACAACCCCAAGTTTTGCGCTCAGCAACACATTTAACGATTACTTTTTTATTTATATAGATAAATTCAGCGACTTTTAAGTCTTTTCTCAGAAAAATATGTAGGTACAAACTACTCAGCATGTTTGATACGTATCAAAAGTATTAATTAAAATGAATCATTTTTTAAAATTATTATCTATTTTTTTATACTTATCTATTTAAATTTTTAATTAAATAGATACTTAAGTATAAAAGTAAAAAAAGTATAGTATAGCATAGTTTATGAGAACTAGTAGATAAAGTATTTTAATTAACAAAAGATATTAAATTGGGCAGTAACGCCTTTCTAAGAACAAACGCCTGTATCATAGACTTCTTAATATCTGGAGGTATAGGCTATATACAGGCCACTGCGGATTGAAGAATATATTTTCGATGATTGCTAATCTTTTAAAACCATTGCTGTTTAAAACACTATGTTTCCCTTCATCGTCAATGCAAGCGAATATTTTTTCTAATCTGCACATGAAATAGAATAAAATAAAAACATTCAGATGTGCAGGCCCAAGCAGGATCCGACTCTGCACAACATACCGTTAGTAGGTTGGACATTTACCCCACTGTCACTGCTAGAGAACGCTATCTATACTAATATTATAAAGCTGAAGAGTTTGTTTGTTTGAACGCGCTAATCTCAGGAACTACTGGTTCGAATTGAAACATTCTTTTTGTTTTGAATAGTCCATTTATCGAGGAAGGCTATAGGCTTTATAACATCACGCTACGATAAATAGTATTATATATAAGCAGTGTCCAGTACCGCGCGCCCCATGCGCACGCCGCCGCCGTATGGGCCGCAGCGAAGCGTGGCCGAGTTTAACTAGTTAAAAATGAAATCCAGGACTGATTCACACCCCATTATCTCATTGGCTCCGTTCATTGAAATCACAAACTGTCTCATGTTCCTAGTTTTTCAAGGATACGACTGTTCAGTACAACAAACTGGTAACACCACTGTGTGATATTTATTATATTTTAGTCTTGTCAACAATCGCCGTGTTAGCCCTCTTCCCGGCCATTTTTCTAAGAAGCTAACTCGACTGTATGCAAATAAAAAGTGTGTGTGTCAGCTCCGACGCATGACTAGAATTTACTCGTTAAGTACGATTTTCTTTGAGTATGCAATTAGAAAAGAGGGTAAATAAACTCTGTTGTGGTGTTTACTGAATTAAATGTAATTTTGATTGATGCACTAGTGTTTATTAATTATATTTTAATATTGCAAACATACAACATAAGTTGATTACTTTTTTAAAGTAGAAATTTAGAATCACTTTTCAATAACATAACAACCTTCTCTTTTTTTTTGTTTTTATATAGATACTAGCTGACCCAGCAGACGTTGTCCTGCCCGAACCCGAAAATAATTTTCTAACCCGATTGTGGCGCCACCCATCGGATCCAATTTTATTTTCAAACCATACCAAACATTTATTTTCAAAAATTTCAAAAATTTTATTTTCATACCACGTACCAAAGTGACGTGACACCTCACGTCAATCAACAACGGAATTATTTGAATATTCTTCATACAAAAATACTAAAATCCCGATTAAAAATTGATAGGAGGATGAAAAATACTTTACGACCTATTCTCAGACCTACTGAATATACACACAATATTTCATAAAAATCGGTCCAGCCGTTTCGGAGGAGTTTTTTTACAAACACTGTGACACGAGAATTTTATATATTAGATTGACAGAAGTCAAGGACAATTTTTTTTTACTAATTTTAAACCTAACAACTCGATATCTACTTATTATATTACAATAGAATTAGGTGAAGCGGCGACATCTATCAGATTTGGGTAGAACTGCTTGATGAATTCCAAAAATATAACACTACTGATGACACTACAATATACTACAACATACAATACTATACAATACACTATTGGCACTACAATATACAATACACTATTATATTACAATAGAAGCGGCGAACGTTACTCTTAGAAGAACATAACGTTTTTTAGTTAAGGCTTATACTAATTTTACTCCTCATAAAATTTCCATACCGAGGGCCTTATATGAAAATTGATTCTTAAGGAGTAAATTCCAAATATATAAAAGTGACCAATAATCTTTTATACGACCACCACATGCAAAGATTAGACAACGACCCAGAACGACGGCCGTAGAAGAAAGCCTGTGATGGTAGAAGAGGTAATTTTTAGGGTTCCGTACGTCCGAATAAAACAACGGAACCCTTATAGGATCACTCGTGTGTCCGTCTGTCCGACCCCCCCTCCCCCTTATCTCCGAAACTACAGAACCTAAAATTTTTAAAAAAATACAGAAATTAGTTTTCTATTTATAGATTATAGGAAAGCCTATAAGAAGTCCATGATATTAAAATAACATGGTAAATCACTCAATATTGTGCGGATAGGTAATATCGTACGGAACCCTCTTCACGCGAGTTCAACTCGTTAAGTTCTTTTAAATAAACTTAATGAAAAACTGAAAATTGGCTGTTCGGCAAACAACGAAATAGCATCGAACACAGTTTTCTATTTAGCTCCACTGTGGAAACAGTTCGTCAGGCCCGTTCAGTCGTCGTAAAATGTGGTTACCCATTTGTCTGTTTGACCACTCAACGCTTTTTGCTCCGACGAATGAATTTTAACTCAGTATTTTTTTTTTAATCCAAAGAACGAAAGTTATATTCCTATAAGAGGAGTAAAAATAAATAAGTAACAGATTATTTTGTGTAATCAATTAATTGCATTAGTTTAGAACATAAGGAAGACTTATGGCTTATGCCATGTCATGAAATAGGTAAATTATTATTGGTCTTTTTACCTATTGGATGGTAGGTGGATATGGTCACCTGTAAACATAACCGACTCAAGTTGGCATGGCTACCTTATAGGATAATCAGTAAGGTACAGGTTAGGAGCGAAGAATGGGCTCTGGCAAGGAATATGTTACTCTCTAGCGAGAGGGTTCTGGCATCTATTACACACATTGAAAACGTTACGAATTTGAAAAAGGTATGAAAAGGACTTCAATTGGCATTTGGTGATGAATCTAATTTCGTAATCCATACTAATATTATAAATGTGAAAGTAACTCTGTCTGTCTGTCTGTTTCCTTGTTACGCTTAAACCGCTAAACCGATCATCATGAAATTTTTCATACCTTGTCAGGGATGCAGGATAGGACGTAAGGTACCTTTCGTTCACAAAAAAAGTACTGTTACCGAGGGATAAAGATGTTAGGCGTTACATTGCTCATATATTTAGTCAGGCGTTAGTTTTTTTTATTTTTTAACGCGGGCGAAGCCGCGGGCACCAGCTAGTTCTCATTATATCTACTCGGTATAAAAAAGACGTATAAATAAAGGTATATGATGCTGTTATCCATTCACCGATCTGATAACTCGATGAGAAATATTTTTTATAAAGTATAATTTATAAACAAATATGCCTACAATGACTTGCCTATCGAAAAGTGTTCATAGCTATTTTTAATTTAATTTATTTTAATTCATTTTCTTTCATCACCTTCATTCTTTTGATAACTGAATGAGTTTTATCTCAACTGATAGTTATTAACACACAGAGTATGCCTAGGTAAGCTTGCCTACTTATTTCTGTGCATGGCTACCTGGCAAGCAGATGTGAACAGGTAAGTCAATATAGGTAACTACACCGATCTGTTAACCAATCGATATTGATATCATAGGTAAGATATTTTAATATCCGTATCACCTGAAGGTGATGAAAGAAAATGGATTAAAATTAATTAAATTAAAAATAGTTATGAACACTTTTCGATAGGCAAGTCATTATAGGCATATTTGTTTATAAATTGTACTTGATAAAAAATATGTCTCATCGAGTTATCAGATCGTTGAAGGTCGGTCTTCACCGGCTCTTAGACCATACAAATAAGTGACAGTGTCTGCAATGGTATATGTTAAATTGTTAAGTGAAAACATGTCATCTCATCAATAACAGCAGATTCTAACATTTCTACACAAGATCTGGGCTATATATACATAGGACCTTGAAGCTGGCAACTTCGTATTGTTTTCTAAACTTCGTATAAAGATAACTTTAGATATATCTTTTATGCGTCCCACGAAACTATTGAAGAATTTTCCTCGGAAAACTATGCCAATTACCTACTTTTAAAAATGATTTCAACCAATATTTTGACGGCATATACACCGAAATACACTGAATATAATATATGGCCTTATTTATCTCATGAACCATTTAAAATATGACCAGAATATTTTTACAGAGAATGATACATCTAAATTCAACCATAATCACATTTCTAAGATGGAAAAAACTGTTTCCAATTATTTTTGTTATAACTAAAATATTAATAATTTATTTATTAATAATTTATTATTTTAATAATTTATTATTAATTATTGTCAGCCTGTTATAATAACTATTAAACAAAACAAAAAAAAAAGCAAACCGACTTACAATATGGGAAAAAAGTAGTTACTAAAATGTTTTGTCTTTCTCTATTTATAAATTACTAGCGACTCGCCCCCAGCTTCGCCCGGGGTGCAATTTTTATATATGTATATATACATTCCCCGTTTATACCTCTTTCCATTATTGAAAATCGAAATAAAATCGGTTTACCCGTTCACGCGTGATGCCGTGACCAAGAGAAATGGGGATCCATTTTTATATATAGAGATTGATTAGATTTTTTCTTTATTTATAGATTATTTCTCTATTTTTAGATATTTTGCTCGTAAAAGTATACCGTTTCATTTTTCTATAAGCTGTTCAAATGACGAAAATAGTTACTTGTATTATAAATTCAAGAGCAGTTCTGAAATTATTGTATATCGCAAGGAAACGCGATTAGGCTCCTAATGTAAGTACTCCTAAGTAATTACGTTTTATTGCGCCCATAATCTACAGTAATTAAGACTATTAGTGAAACGAAAACACCACTAAAAGCCGACCACACGTCTAATTGAAACATCACCGGCATATTGTGTTTGCTGAAAATCTTACTGATATTATAATGCGAAAGTTTGTGAGGATGTATGTTTGTTACTCCTTCACGTAAAAACTTCTGAACGTATTTGGATGAAATTTGGCAAACCGATAGTGTATTACCTGGATTAAAATATAGGATACTTTTTATCCTGAAAAAATGTTGGGTTCGCGAGGGATCGTCCGAAAATATAAAAATTCGGCGCCAGCAGTCAGGCGGCGTCATGTTGTTATTTCATTTTTCAACGCAGACGGAGTCGCAGCCACCAGCTAGTGTTTAATACAGCAAAATGATGCTACGAGTACAATGAAGGTATCGTAAGAATATGATTCGAATACATCCATTTAAGTTACCGAGAACTTTTAACATAGTATCTCTACACTAACATTACATTAGTCCTCTACCTCTCAATGGTTCGGTTCGAATAGATATTAATAATAAGTTTTAGCACATGAGAGATGCTGCCAAAATCATATTACGCACATAAATTTAAGCAACATTTGTGCAGCACTCATTAGTGAAAATACAGTACTGCACACATAGTCTCCACCGCTTGCCTAAAATGTCATCTGTTAACAGATCTGCGCACAATGCAGTACTGTACTGTACACGAACAATGTGTAAAATAGTCGTGTTGAAAGTGTTTTGTTGACTGCTTATGTTTATTACACAGAGGTATCATGTTTTCTAAAATCATGTATTTCTAAATCGGCGCACTGGAATTTTTAATAATAGGATGAACCTCAATTTCTTATACAAAATTTGTATATTGTTTATTTTTACAATCCATGTTTAATCTAAAAAATAAACCTTTGCATAAAAACATTTTTTGAAATATTAAATAATAGGGAATGTGCCTATAATTCAAAAAAGGCTTAAATTTTTTTATCAACATTTTTACTTTAGAATTATGTCTACTTATGTAGATATTTTTTAATATTATTTATTTTCGTTAAGAAAATAATTATTAAAATGTGGGAAATTTAAAATATTTGAAACGGTCAGTTCGAATGTGATGTCAAAGTCATTTCTTTGATTGTTATTGTAGACTGTGACGTTACGACAAGCGCGCTTAAAAGGGCAGGTGTTTAAAGTGTCCTAAACATCGATGGTCCGTAGCTGTTAGTTAATTTAACATTTTTTTGTTACTAAATTTCTGTTTCTTGGCGCTGAATATTTTTTTACGATTATATTTTTTTTACGATTATAACGATAAAAGGTATCATATGAAAATATTTAAAAAAAAGTGCATATTCCATTTTTAATTTATTTCCGTTTTATACAAAAAATTATATAAAAAAAATCGCTAGGCTTAATTCAATAATATAAGTGACGATTTTATTAATCCGATTTTTAAATAAGAGAAATAACAACGTGAATGCAGTGTTATACACAAGCACATGCTATCCACTTTTGACCTTTTTCAGACAACCTGTTGGAGCCTTAGTAGTAACAATGTTTTTGGCAAAAGTTCAAATAACAGATAAGATTGCAACTGGCAGCCGACCCGCTCAAACTACATAACTAGAATATTAGGTTTATATGTATGATCGCGAACGGTAATGTTTAACAGTTTAAAGGCCAACTTAGATTTGCTAAATGACATTGTTGTTGTTGAAAGATTGTTAGGCTCAATGTATGAAACCTATCTGAACCCGGCCACGTGCGGCGTGGGCCCCCATCCGTGCGTAACGCATTCATACAGAAGAGACAGAGAAATAGGAGGAATTACTATGTACTGGTGCTGATGAGTGTAGGTACAGTAAACCACATTTAACTGTAGTTGTGTTTTCGACTGTACAAATTTCTTATTAAGCAATTTATTATGACAACTATCCATTATGTTGACTGTAATGTACATGTATTTAATACGATTTCTAGACCCAAGTGATTGTTGGAAGGTAACTAGCAAAAAAATTAATTTAGTAACGAGACGAGCAAAAATAATATAATTTTTTACCAACTTTCGCATTTACGAGTTTAATTACCTACTAGTTTTTCTCGTGTCTTCGATCGCATGTCACTATAGATCACATCCTACGTGCATAAACTATATTACTATAAATTTGCATCCAAATCTCTTTAGTGTTTTTCGCATGAAAGAGTAAAAAACAAACACAATAGTATCTTTATAAACTTACCCATTTATAATATTGTCACGACTAACTATGGAACGTTCTGGAAAAAGCGCGCCGGCCGAAAGTCTCGAACGTCCTACCCTATCGATGGTAGCCACGCCCTTAGATCGTATGTCACTATGGATAAGAACCTATGTGTTACACCGAATGTATAAAATGCTACTGTAAATTTTCAATCAAAATTCCTCCTGTTGTTTTTGCATGAAAGAGTAAACAAAAAATATCATACTTCATTGTTTCTGAAATATTACTACAATGCCACAATAGCATTCTTCAGACATTAAGAATCAAGGGATCAAAATAATGTGTATTTAGTTTTTGCAAAACTCAAGTGTTTCTTAACGTCGTTTATAAGTGCTGGATCGTCTGTGATTTGAACCTGCGTATACTCTGACGACAGCCGATCGTGGCCCTACTGAGCTAAAACAGCGTTTTCTTGCAATAACTTAGTGGTTGTACATTCTCAACTTTTACCGAATAGTGAATGGAAATAAATCTCAAAGCGGATCGCATTGAACTTTTCAATACTGCAAGGACTAATCCACGAACTATTTGGGCACAGTTAAAATTCAATCAAACACTTATTGGAGAGAAAAGCAAATATTGGTGAACTAAAAATCCTCTCTGGTCCATTGTTAAGCGCTCTTTGCACACAACAAATAAAGCCGAACTAAACGTGCTGAGCTGGATAAATGACCGGCAAAATCGTGAAGCTATTCTCCAACCGTATTATTCGTTTATCGGAAAACATATTTTATGGCCCAATAGCATGAGCGTTTAGAACCGCGACGTGATCTATACACCTAATTTGTTGAGTATATATTTTTGAATTTTTACTAAGAGCGAGTGCTTATATTTTATTAAGCTCAATTTTCAATCTATTCCAGGACGGAGAAGGTTAAATAAATATGAGAAACTAGCTTCTTTCCGCGAATTCGTGCACATCTCTGTTTCTTAGACACTGAAACTTTTGTTCAATCTTTATCTATGCATGTAATAAAATCGTAAACGAGCCGTGTCTGTACATTAACGCTTTAAAAAAAAAAAAAAAATTGAACACGTCTTATATTACCGAGGTCAAAAAAATTGTTGTTAATACTTTTGTACTTTTGTACTACGGAGAGTGTGCTCGAGAGCTGCATGAGATCATCCCCTTTCTTCTATCGGACATGCAGACGGCTGGTTACCATCCTCACTTTGTCGAAATCCTTCTAATTCAGACCAAGCGCTTTAAAACATCTTTTGTGATGCGCTGGTAAGGATTGGAACTCCCTGCCGGCGTCTGTATTTCCGAGCTCATATAACTCAAATCTTTTCAAGGTTCGAGTGAATAGGCATCTTCTAGGTGAGCTCGCTCCATCGTCGGCCTCATCCTTCCTACATGGATAGATGCTGGTCAAGAGCAAACCCATCTTTAATAATAAAAAAAAAGGAGTAAAATTCAGTTTTCCAAGTAAAAATAAATAAATAAATAATCTATAAAAAATAAATAAAATACAATTATTTATTTACAATAATTTGATTTCTTTCATAAGCTTAAAAAATAGTGTTATTTTTTTATTAATGTGACGATAAAGCTTTTTTGAGAATATAATTTTTTATTTTTCTCAGAAAATATTTTTTTTTTGTATAAGTCTGCTTTATTCAACCTTTTTAAATATAGTCAATTATGCCCTGTATCTAAGTTTTATCTAACTTTTAATTTTATCCTAAGAAGCAAATTAGGCGACGAAAATAACTCTCTTCTGCAAGTCCTCACCTTAATCAAACACGAAAAGTTCAAAATGATTTAACTAGTTTGGAAACTTAACCGTAGTTGGTTCTACATTCTCTTAAATGGATAAAATTGGCCCTCACTAGGAATTGCTTAACATGTTTTTTTGGATACTGAAAATAGCGATTAGACTTTTTGTCACATTCGATATTGATGATGGTATGTGCGGCTGACAGGAGGTTTTACTCGGTTACTCCTTTAGTTTAGAGGAATAATAACATTTTTATATTTTTTATGTGTCGAAGACAATATTTTCTACCGGGAGAAGAGAATGCCTGTCTACCTAACCATATGCTAATATATAAAAATCATGTGTCACGATGTTCGTAAACGTTAATCTCTGTACCTTGGGCGGTACACATACAAATTTCAATAAAGATTTTAATGATCCTTTGTCCTTTATCCTCAATCAAGTGATTTACCAGCTTTAATATAGTATATTACATATATACTTATATTAACAATTGCGGACGAAAAAGCTTATAAATTGTAACATTTTAAATAAATATTTAAATTAAACATACCACTAATGCAAGCAATTCTTAATTTATCACCTTGCTTAATTTAGTATAGAGTGGGTGAAGACAAAATAGTGGGGTCTTATTCAAATGCATTTGAAACTACAGTTATTAAGTTACTCTATCCTATCCGTTGTCCTTGATCCTATTATAGTCGGCAGTGCACTTGAAGCACCTATACATAGGTACAGAGCGTAGCTTGTTTCATAGGCGCCGATAGCCTTCAAACGGGGCGTTCACATTTGTTGGCTTTTATTAGACTAACTTTTATTAAAGCACCATAGATATTACAACAAACGGAATTTATGAAAACCCAAGTTTTCCCAAGGTTATATTATGAAAACCCAGGCGCTACAAAACCTACAATTCTAATGCGATTCTGCTATTTATCGCCTCTTTACAGCTCAAAATGGTTCACACCTATCCTGAAGACAGTGGATACAACTTCATATTTGCAGGTTGTGTCTCGAAATTCGATATACTCGTAGTATGTTAAAGAAGAAAGAAAGTAACATTTATTGGCGTTTAAAAAAAAGAGAAACATATAAACACGAAAAGGACACAACTCAGCTTAGGCTTCAACATTGTTACAGCGCTGATTTTCAGTTATGCCTTTGCCGATGTCTCATGACACGCACAGGGCCTTTTTAGGGTTCCGTACGTGCGAATAAAAAAAGGAACCCTTATAGAATCACTCGTGTGTCCGTCTGTCCGACCATTCAACCCCCCCCCCACCCCTTTATCTCCGAAACTACTGAACCTAAAATTTTGAAAAAAAATACAGAAATTAGTTTTCTACTTATAGATTATAGGAAGACCTATAAGAAGTCCGTGATATTAAAATAACATGGTAAATCACTCAATATTGTGCGTAGATTTAAAAAAAACATGATGTGTGTGAATTTACTATAGTTATGTTTATTTCAATCTCAATTTGTTTAAGACTACATTTTATTTATTTTAAAACATCATCATTATCTCAGCCGTAGGATGTTCAATGCTGGACAAAGACTTCCTCCTAATTTTCGAAAAGGACGCCGTCGACCCGCGGCCCACCTTTTGGATGGACGTCCTACGCTGCGCTTGCCGGTTCGTAGCCTCCACTCGAAAACCTTCTGGCCCCAGCAGCCGTCAGCTCTCCCTACTATTTGTGTTCTTCTGCCCACTGCCGTCGGATTATGTCAGTAACTTACGATCGTTTACGAATTTCCTCATTTCTGATTCGATCTCGCAGTGTTAACAACAACTCCGAGAACAGCCCTCTCCATTGCTCGTTGAGCGACGTTGAGCTTAGTTAGAGACCACGTATCAGCGCCTTATGTCATCACTGTTTTCGACATTGGTCGAAAAACTTTGTTTTAAAACACTGAGGAATTTTGGATGAGAATTTTAAATACTAACTAATTTTGTAAATGCGAAAGTGAGTTTGATTGTTTGTAACGCTTTATTTCCTTAATTACACAACCAATCATCATGAAAATTTGCATAAACGCTGTCTAGGATTCAGAAAAGAACATAGGATACAAAAAAAACAGAAAAATTCCCGAGGGATTAAAAAACTGTTGTTAATATATTTTTAAGGCTCGTCTTCTTAAGCGTTGAAAAATAAGTAAGTCAACGCCTTACAATATATTAACAATTTTTCGGGGCGAAAGCAAAAGCGTAAAATATTTTAAATGAAAGCAGCGATTGGGTTAATTAACGTTGATTTTTTTATGTTAAGATCGGCAGACAGGCTGACGGTCCACTTGTTGGAAGGTGGCTACCGTCGCCTATAACACAAGCAACACCACAGCTGCTGCAAGTGCACTACCGACTACAGTAGGATTAAGGATAATAAGGGATTAGGAGGGGATTGGGAAATGGGCTCTAGCATCCCTTACTCACTTACCGAAACACAACAGCACACGTGCTGTTCTTTCATGGTACTGCCACTACTTTCTTCTGTGGCTCTAGCATGAGTTTACGATACTACACTCGCTAGCGAGAGCGTAAAACATTTATATGGAAAATTGATAATTTGACATTGACAGTTCACAATTTTCCATACAAAAGTTTTACGTTCTCGCTAGCGAGTGTAGAATTGGTGTAGTATCGTAAACTCATACTAGAGTCTCTGTAAGGGAGTGGTTACTGCCACTACTTTCCAGATCCAGACCAGAGACAAATTTGAATTTTATCGAACCCGGGAACCCTAGAACAGAGCGTTAAGGCAAGTACCCCAACCACTCCTCCAATGGGCT
This sequence comes from Bembecia ichneumoniformis, assembly GCA_910589475.2. NCBI lineage: Eukaryota > Metazoa > Arthropoda > Insecta > Lepidoptera > Sesiidae > Bembecia > Bembecia ichneumoniformis. The sequence goes on from OU342520.1 coordinate 4,697,980, forward strand.
CGTCAAAAGTAGTGATCCCCCATCGTGGGAAACGTAAGTTCGAATAGTATTACATTATACCGAAGAGAAATATGTGCCTTAAAGTGGCACATGACAATGTCACATACGTAAAGACGGATACAGTTGTAATTAAAATATTACTAAGCAAAAATGATAATTAAACCTACTAATAACAATCCCTTTCGCGGTGATCCGCATGAAATTGATCTTCTTGTTGGAAGCGGTTCCACTCCCATCGGATTTAGTGATTAACGGAAAACGCTGTATACAATTTAATTTTTAATCTCGTCTACTAATTCGTAACTAATTGGTACTTGGATTCTTACCGCTTTGGTTTAATTTTTTTTTTTTTTTTTTTTTATTAAGCAAGCACATTGAAGTGTCTGTGGGTTGTCATATCAATGTTTTTTTTTGTGTCTATGGCTATGGGTTGTAATTTTTTTACGTAAGGGTCCGGAAGGCTAATCGGTCCACTTATTTGGCTATCTTCTATCATCGCCTAATAGCTGGGACAAGGCCACAGGGGTTTCAAGGCAATGTCTGGACAAGTTAAGGGATGAAGAGAATGGGCTCTAGTATCCCTCGGTCACTCACTTACCGAAACACATTAGAACAAGTGTTATTATTTAGTAGTCTTTTTGTAAAGCGATGGTTAGTGAAGCCCGACGGGCAACACAGTTTTAAAAATGCAGATTGAAGTCTGCTGTTAAATTATATTACTAAATTTTAATTGGACTACTCAGGCAACACAAATTATTTATAAGTATTTTATTTATAAGTATATTTTATAAGTACTAGCTGAGCCCGCAACTTCGTACGCGTGGTATTCGGTATAGCGCGTAACTTTTTTGTCTGTAAACCGATTGGAATGAAATAAACACTAAATGTTACGGGAAGCTTGCTACAAATACATCAGTGAAAACAGACAAAAATTCTAAAAAAATTTTTTTTTGATCTCGGAAAAATATGTTTAGATTGTTATATGTATAGATTAGATACGAAATTTTGTGAATGGATGCATAGATATTTGTTATCCTTTCATGCAAATAATCGGACGTTTCTGCAAATTGACTGTAATGTAGTTTATATGTCATAATAACACATTACCTATGATTTATAATACGAAAATACGGTGGCGAAACCCATTCAATTAATAAATATAAGTAAAAATATTAACCTCCTAATTATGTTTTACAGTATTCTTTAATTTTTTTTTATAATAAAATCTGTATTTTATTATAAAAAAAAATCCTTTACTTACCTACCTATTTTTACTCACAAATAGTAATCGTGTTGCACGAATATCGCCTAACGAGTATCAACTATCGATAGTATCAATTAACTTTCGCGTCTCGTTCACAATCTATCACCCGATTACTTAATGAAGCCAATAGCCATACACCTTTAGAATTTTGATAGTATTGCACATTCTTGATAAAAATTCATTTGGAATTGTAATGTAAGTATACTACTTATTCTAAACCCATAAAAAGAGCTAAATCTGTACATATTATACGTATAAAATGGAACATTAACAAAATGGTTATTAGATTGTTGTTATTACGATGTTAAAGAATTTTATAATAAGAAACATTAATTATAAAATTTAATTAAATTTAAATTTTGTAATAATTTAAATTAATTATTATTAGTTTAATTTTTTTTCTCTAAATTTTTTTATTCTCTAAATGTTTCTTATTCTAAAATTACTTATCTGTTTCCGTTTTAAGCGATACTTGTATACAAAATTTTGTAATATGAAGTATGAATCTGTTATTGGCTTTAAGGAAAGAATAATTTTCTATTATAATTATAAGTAATTGAGAGCTGTTGATTCTGTAATAATAATAATAATAAAAAAATTCCTTTATTAATATTAATATAGTTTACAAACAATTAAACACAAATATTTGCATGCCCTTGGCGGGTAGAACATACTTTGTACTGTAACTGCTGTATACAAATTAAAATCCTGTAAACGTGTGTTCGCGCAAATAAAGATTTATTTTATTTATTTATTTTATTTATTTTAAAAAAATCGTAAAAAAATATTCTATATATTTAATCTTTTGGGTTTTGGGATGGTGCACCAAGAATACTGCGGTGAATTAACTAAGAAGAGCAGGGCGAACAGACTTTGAATCTGCGTCTATCATTATGTCAGGTGGGGGTTCTTTATTCTAACCAATTAGAAAGAAAGAAAGAATCCATCTTTTATTCCTCTAATACAATATGTGAACAATAAAAACAATATTCAACAATACAACAAACAACAAAATAATAATTACAAGCAAACAAATATATAGACAAGTAACGAGAGGAAAAAGAACCCTGGCTCAGTTGTGGTGCAGACCACAACACTGATATTCTGATATGCTATCACTCTATTAATTAACTTTTTCTACTGAAAGTAAACATCGATAATGAACCGAAATGCGGTTCTATAATAATAATTGTATTGTTTTCAATATTCTGTATTTTTAGATTTCATTGTGGAATAGAAACAATGATTTTAAGTATGACTTAGAACACCTGGAAAATGGCTGCTTGTTCCTTTTATATAAAGTTCCGCTTGAGGGTAACTGACTATGCCGTCGATTATTTGCATAAGAAGTAACACCAATGACCTCAAAATGAGAAAGGTCTCTGGCATCCTTTGTTCAATGAACATATGAACATAATTTTTTGTAAGGAGTTAGTGTGTAACATGTAAAATTAGCAAGTTGAGAGTGTGAGATAGAAATTCATGAGATTGCAACGCTATCTTCAGTGTATTGGACATAACTACTACGTGTACCACACACAATGTCGATAAATCAAAAGGAGGCTTGTAGGCACCGTACTATAAGTGCTCTCTAGTGATGAGTGTCGACTAGAGGGATTGAATCGATGTACATTTCATCATATTAAATTTGCGGGACGGTAAAACAGTTCCGATTTTGTCTGTGTGTTGTGCGACGCCCTCTGTCTTTGGATAGCAGAAACAATACATAACAATAATCGGTTCCGGATTGTTCTAGAATAAGTTTGAGGAATAGGAAACGTTAGTCGTTAAGTAGGAGGCGAGGTTATATAAGGGAGTCGGACAATTACTCGAGGCTTTTGCCCATGAGACGGAGATAGATGTAGTCCACGTAAAATTATAAGTAACTAGCGACCCGCCCCTGGCTTCGCCCGGGGTGCAATTTTTATATATATATATGAACATTCCCCGTTTATCCCTCTTTCCATTAGTGAAAACCGAATTAAAATCGGTCTACCCGTTCACGCGTGATGCCGTGACCAAGGGAAGATTAGACATGACGTCTGACCACGTGGATGTAAATGTGATAAAGTGAAGCCCATTAAAGTAAAGAATAGAGTAATTAGAGTAAGTCTGAACACCGAAGCCTTTGTAAGGGAAGGAGTTATACATCCGCGTCAGTCTAAGACATCCTGCATTGCTGTTTCCAACCTAGTTTGAGTTTAATAAGCTCGGACTTTCGCTAAGTCCGATCTTTGGCTGCATTGCAGTAAATATAACAAGGTGTGGCTGCGGGATCGTCACCTTTTGCAGGTGAGAAGTGCTCCTGGTTTCGCAGCAACATCCACCAAGATCAGATCGAATTAATTAATCTGTAAAAAGGCACCACGTGCTCCTGCGCGTCTTCGGCCACAGAAGTGATAAAGAGTGGAATAAGTGTGTTTCAATATCACCTCACATCAGACATTATATTTAAACGTTCAGGTAAATGGTGTTAAAATAGTAACTAGCATATAACTTCTTTCTTGCCTATAAGCGCTAGTGTATCCTATGTGTGTGTGTGTGTGTGTGTGTGTGTGAATCTGAGGCTGGAGTGTACCTAACTGTGGTACACAATGTATACATATCAGGTCTATAGGTATAGATGAAAATACTAGCTCTCAATAACTTCGTGCTTCCGTGATGTGCCTACAAATTGTTTTAGCAATTGTGTATCGATATTTCAAAGGTAACATAAACTTAGTCCCTCACGTACATAGTTTCCAGGCCTTTGTTAAAATTACGTCGGGAACCGTAACGTAAGCAACACTGAAAGGGTTTGTTATAATATTTCCTTACCTCAAAATTTATTATACAAAACGTTTCACTTTAAATATCAGATGCGCTGAAATGCTAATTCTGGCGTGAATTCTGGCTCTGAAACCCGAAATAGTCTTGACTTCTGCTACCAAATAAAACGCAGGAAGTCTTTAAGAGCGCAAGCATCATTACCAATTCCAGCGACTTATTTAAGATACACTGTTACTAGATAGAATTGACGTTCACATAGAGACGACATTTTACCCGAGATTTCGTCCGCGTCCCTTTGTCTTAGGTGTTAAAATATTTTTCACTTCTCCAGAACAAAAAGGGTGCCTTTGGTGCCTAAAAACTCGCAGCAAAATCGATTTGGGCTGCGAGCGCAAGGAAGAGTAATTCAAATTTGGAACACCACCTTTTGTAATTACCTATTCGACGCAGAAAAAAGTAATGGTGCGTTCGGAAACTCATTTTGGCCTAGCGATTGAACTCACCTAGGAATAAAATTTTGTTTTTATTTTTTAAGTTTGTAAATTCTATTATTGCTATTTTTAAATAGTAATATTTAAAATAAGTAATGGTGAAAATAAGTAATAGTAATATTTAAAATAAGTAATAAAAAAATCAAGCAGTACAATTTCCGAACGCAACATCTAAATAAATATAAATTTATAAAACAAAATAGCCAAAACTTTTTTTAGCATTAGGTGGATTGCAAAAAAAATTAATAATGCGTCCAGCGATGAAGATGAATTCTAATTCCAAAAGAGTTGAGACAACAAGCTTATAATGCTGAATTTAGCTTTTTACCAGAAAAGTCACCTGAAAATTATCTTCTTACCTAAAGATGACCTATTAACACTTTTCTCGTTGGTACAAGTGAAAAGTATATTTGATACGAGAGCAAATTCTTTTTAAGTCTTGTGCCATTAAATCACTCACTGTGCTCAGTAGTCTACAAGTATAATGAATCACTCGCGTTACGCTTGTGATTCAATTCTACTCGTAGACTACTTCGCTTGTTTGCGATTTAAAAGTCTTCACTTGCAGCAAAAAACGACTTAGCTCACTTGTTGAACAAACAAACTATATATGTATTTAATCTTTACTGCTTATTTACAGGCGGCTCATATACATGATTTTGTCAGGCTTAGATTTTTTTTAATTTTTAGATGATTCCTCGGTGTACTTTTTAAGGTATCCTGTAACTGTAAGGTACCCTACGTATTTTCTGTATCTCTGTCAAATGGATTTTATGGTCATATCAGTTACAGTGAAATAAAAAGCTATTGATTGTACAGAGGCTCTAGTATGAGTTTACGATACTACACCAATACTACACTCGCTAGCGAGAACGTAAAACTTTTGTATGGAAAATTGTGAACTGTCAATGTCAAATTATCAATTTTCCATATAAATGTTTTACGCTCTCGCTAGCGAGTGTAGTATCGTAAACTTATGCTAGAGCCACAGTTCTGAAAAGTATGTCTGAATGAGTATTCGATTAGATGTCAATCACGATATAACTACGATTTACGAACACTGATGTAAAAGTATCGCCGCAATAAGGCATTAAAGGTCATGGACTGTTTCGATCGTACTAGTTGCTATGCTAGATTTCTGTACTTCCATTAGGTAGCCTTTCATTTTCAAGGGTGGAAACACCTGTAGTCATAATAACCAGCGGGCGGAATAAATTCATTGTTAATTCTGGTTTATTACTTAAAATGTTTTCGCAATGATATATTTCACAGTACAGATAATAATGGATAGAGAAAGGTTTTTAGCGATTATGTTGGTGGAATAATATTCCGTAGGTAGTATGTACCAGAATGATTTTAATTCTAAAATTATCCTTTTTATATACTGTTTTTACATAGGCATGACGATAGGTATTAGGTATGCCTGTTACCTGAGACAGCAAAACCGCGGTGTGCGCATATTAATAATGTTCGCTTGCATAGTATGCGCCATCGACATAATATCCAAGTAGACGGCTAATACCTATTTATTCACAATGCAAACTTTTCTGGCAACTAACTGAGGTGCGCGGGCGCGGGGTACTGAACGCCAATTGGTCCGACCAAGGTCACGACGAAATTCTATTGGTCCTTACTACCCATAGTAACTTCTATTGGTCGAATATTGCCGGGCGTGGAATTATAATATATTAATATCTATTTCTCTAATGTGTTGTCTGAATGTGTTCGCCCTGTACTAGAAATCTAGTTGGATATTACGTCGATGGCATGCGCATACTCCGCAGCGATGCGACAATATAAATATGGGCCGCGTAAGTATTTTTCCCTTTTGGGCCGCCAACGCCGCGGAAACAAATCTCGCCGTTGACCATTGTACATTGTCAAAATACCGAAGAGTTGGCTGTGACGGCTACTGCTGGCTCCCATTCATCCTCCGTCGTGAATCCAGTGATAGTGGTTAAATAAAAATACAAAACCACTCTGATATAACAGCTCTTTTCAGAGCTATTCCAATTAATCCGTTAATGGGTTGTCTCTATATTTATTTCCCAACCTTCAATCGGTACGGCAGCTACAGGTTTTATTGAGAAAAGATAATACTGTGAAAGTTTTAACAAGCATTAAAATTTGCAATATATTTTTAAAATGTATACTGTAACTGCAAGTTACAGATATTTTGTGAACCTGTGCTCACAAAGTGAGTATGGGAAAAATGCAATCAAACCTTTCTAGCATGATTTAAAGTTTCTAAACTTAGTAGTTTTGGCTGTGCTTTAATGGTCAGTCAGGCCACGATTTTATATTTTATATTTTATTATGATATTATTACGTAACAGGTAAAATCAATTTAGGAGGGTTTTCTGAAACCGTCTAATTGAGATGGCAGCACTGTAGCATCAGGTACAATGAACTGTCAAAATATATACGCGAATTGCAATTTTCTATATATTTTAACATTTTATTAACATAAATTATTAAACCAACACAATAGAATTTCAATAATTTATGTTTAGTACCTACGACTCTGTTTAGACCTGACGCCTACGAAGCGCCGCCTGATGGCAGAAAAAGTATAGAAAACCCTCATTGTTTTCATATTTTGAACCACGTTAAATATTAACGTCTCAATTCTAAAAATAAATATAAGTACAATATATTGTATTATAGAATTTATATCTATACTAATATTATAAAGCTGAAGAGTTTGTTTGAACTCAGGAACTACTGGTTCGAATTGAAAAATTCTTTATGTTTTGAATAGTTTATTTATTTATTTATTTAAGGCTATAGGCCGTGCTATAGGCTATATAACGTCACGCTACGATAAATAGTATATATAAGCAGTGCTGGACAGTGTCCATGTCCAGCAGCGCAGCACCATGCGCACGCCGGCCGCCGCCGTATGGGCCGCAGCGAAGCGTGGCCGAGTTCAGCTAGTGCAATTATAATGTTAAAAGTCCCTTTGTAAATATTCCAATAAATAATTAAGACGGTAACCAACTATTTTATTTTATTCTATACTTGAGTACTTAAATTATGCGTAGAAGGTCTCGCCTGACTAATTATATATTGTCACATGCACATATGTAGGTAAATTAACCGCCACTTAGAAGCCACACAATTCTGTCGACGGTCACAACGTTTGATTTCTTACGATCACTGACACAATTATTATTTTATAATGCTTTCATTCTCAATATTAGTCGATTTAAATCTTTGATATTAGCATATTAAGCAAAATAACAAACTGTTTTCCGGCCAGTCCATTTATTTTAGTCCAGTCATTTGGTATTTTTACCTGGAAAGTTTTCCGGAAGTTTTGAAAATTGGTGATTTATTTTTGCCACCTCTTCGCTTTTGCCGCTTGCGCCGAAATATATATAAAAAAAACGGGACAAGTGCGAGTTGAACTCACTTGAAGAGAGTTCCGTACGATGTTACCTATCTGCACAATATTGAGTGATTTACCATGTTATTTCAATATCATGGACTTCTTATAGGTTTTCCTATAATCTGTAAGTAGAAAACTAATTTCTGTATTTTTTTTTTCAAAATTTTAGGTTCAGTAGTTTCGGAGATAGGGGGAGGGGGGGGCATGGTCGGATAGACGGACACACGAGCGATCCTATAAGGGTTCCGTTTTTTTATTCGGACGCACGGAACCCTAAAAATAGCTCTTAAAAACAGTTTTTTGACAATATCTCCTTTCCGACTCATTTAAAAACAGTGACACAATAAATTAATGAGAATGTTGTGTACGTGGATCGCAGTTGTGGTCGAGAAGTCGTGACATCGCTTCCTCTAAGCAAAGATGTAGCAATGAAATTCTCATTATTATATCGTTTTCGACATACATCGTGAACCACTATCGATCTCAGTCCCTCTAAAAGTCTACTCTTGATGTCACTCCTAATGATTGTTTAGGTTATTCTACTAGAGGATGGCTATACTTTAACAAAAGATATTACAAAAACTAAAGGATATTCCTGAAAATGTGTATTTTCAATGTTAAAAAATCTGAATTCTGAGAATATTCAGAATTCAGTTCAGGAAGATTATAATTATCGAGTGTACTATCAAGTGAACCCTCTCAGATTGACAGTCGTTGTTTACGATTAAAAAAATGTAATTAAATTTATAATTAAGTACTGGCAGGACAACTGACAATCATAAATTCGGCAGCTCCTTGTCTAGGGACAGAAAGCAACAAGTGCATTTAAGAATAAAGCATTTTTTAATTAGTAGAATATGTTGCCGTGCAAAAAATGTGGGAATTAAATTTTTAAATCCAGATTGAACTTACTTAGGTACCTATATTTTATGAGAAATTTACTGTGTGGCGTTGACAGGGTCTTTTGGATTTTCAACGATTCTCACCTGTGAGAAGGCACCTGTGAGAGAACATAAACCACAGGAAAGGCATCAACCACTGATATGTCGAGTAGGTCGAATAATTATGCGTAGGTACTAGATAATCAGGCCGCAATTTAATGTTCAAATAGATATACATATATGTTTTATAAACATGTTTTTTTATTGATAATTTACTATCTAAGCTTTTGGTTTTTTATTAATTTGGTTTATTTTCATGAAAGGGCCCCAACTGCTTGATATATTTCTGACAATTTTATTCTCACATGTTGCGATGTATGCACTTTCGGACAACACAAAATTTTAAAGTTACTAATTAAAAGTACCAATCGACTTATCTATCAAGTATATCTATATCTTTTATACAAAAAATGAAATAGAGAGGCTGTTTGCCTCTCTTTCTCTACGGTTTTCACTAACGGAAATAGCGATAAACGAGAAAAGTTTTTTGTATAATATAGGATAGGTATAATTTGCAGGAGAAATTATATATTTGCGAAGCTGGGGGGCGGGTTGCGAAGTTTCATTATGAACAAAAATTTATTACTTAATTTCTTTTAAATATTTTTTCAAGTACTCGGCTTAAAGTTTTCAAAAATTTTGAAGCGAATACAGTGCATAAGTAAAACTTAGGGTCCTTGCTTCATACTCCCTTTAAGTCCATTTCATTTTAATATAGTTAAACAACGGCGTACCTTGTAGGATACAATCTAGATAACAGATGCTGGAACTTCATATTAAATTAGGTCAGGAGTACTCGTTCCCCTAATGGTGGCTCCGGAACCACTTCCGGAGCTCGAAATGGTGGGCCCTCCCGTCTCCGACCTAGAGTTTGAGGCGGTGAGGGAGCGGATCCGGGGAAAGAGGACGGCTCCGGGACCGGATGGAGTTCCGGCGAAGGCCCTAGCCATAGCGTTAGGGCCTATGGAGGAGAGGTTCCGGGCGATACTGGACGTTTGTATCGCCCGGGGTAAGTTTCCGGCGAGATGGAAGGTGGGGCGACTCTGCCTTCTGCGCAAAGAGGGTCGCCCTGCCGACTCGCCGGCGGGGTACCGACCGGTGGTCCTGCTCGACGACTCCGGCAAGGCTATGGAAAGAATCATAGTACGCCGGATAGTCGAGCATCTAGAGACAACGGGGCCGAATCTGGATGAATGCCAGTTCGGCTTTCGAGCCGGTCGGTCCACGATGGACGCGGTGGTCCTCCTCAAAAGATGGACCGAGGAGGCCACCGGTAGAGGGGAGGCTGTTGTTGCGGTGTCACTCGACATTCGCAACGCGTTCAACAGCCTCCCTCATGAGTGCATAAGGGCGGCATTAGAATTCCACAGGGTGCCGCCCTACCTCCGCGCCCTTGTCAGCGACTACCTTGGTGGGCGGGTAGTGCTATATGAGGGCGCGGACGGACAGGTTCATCGCCGGCCAGTGGCGGTAGGTGTACCCCAGGGGGCTGTTTTAGGCCCTTTGTTATGGAACCTGGGGTACAACTGGGTCCTGCGAGGCAATCTCCTTCCCAAGATGGAGATTGTCTGCTTTGCCGACGACACTCTGGTCGCGGCAAGAGCACAGACGTGGGAGGACGCAGTGCGGTTAGCGTCGATCGGCACCTCCTTGGTGGTCCGGCGCATCCGCCTGCTAGGATTGGAAGTGGCCCTAGACAAAACTAGGGCCATGGGTTTCCATCCCCCACGCCGTAGGATCCCTCCGGGGCTCCGCGTCCGAGTGGAGGGGGTCCAGATTTCGGTGGAGAGGCACATCAAGTATCTCGGCCTAACACTGGACCCCCGCTGGAGTTTCGAGGAGCACTTCAAGCTCCTGGCTCCACGGCTGACGAAAGCCGCGGCCGCACTCGGACGACTCCTCCCGAATCTGGGAGGACCGAACTCCGCGTGTCGTCGACTTTACCACGGGGTGGTAAGGTCGATGGCACTCTACGGAGCCCCGGTATGGGCTGAGTGCCTCACCCCTCGCACCCGGGCCTTCTTGCGAAGGCCGCAAAGGGTCATGGCGATCCGGGCAGTGCGGGCCTATCGCACTGTCAGCCACGGGGCCGCCTGCGTGCTAGCGGGCGTCCTACCGTGGGATGTCGACGCCCTGGTTCTGTCCCAGGTGCATCGGCATCGGGTCGCCGCAAGGGCCCAAGGAGGAAGACCCGTCGCCGAAGAAGTGCGACGGGTCCGTGTAGAGGCGCAAGAGAGGGCCATGCACGACTGGGGAGAGGCACTCCTCAACCCTACCGCCGGCCATCGGACGATCTTGGCGATCCGTCCGGTATTGGAGGAGTGGGTAAGGCGCCGACAAGGTGGCCTTACCTACCGTATGGTGCAGATTATGACCGGACACGGGTGCTTCGGTCATTATCTGCACCATATCAAAAGGGAGGAGTCGCCGCAGTGCCATCACTGCGGCGATCCTGATGATACGGCCGAGCATATGCTCCAGGTGTGCTCGGCCTGGAGATCCCAGTGCCAGGAGCTGAGGGCGGCGCTGGGTTGTGGACGGATCACACTGTCAAGCATGGTCGAAGCCATGCTTGATAGTGTGACAAACTGGAAAGCAGCTGCTTCCTTCTGTGAACACGTAATGTTGCAGAAGGAGGCAGCTGAGAGGGAGCGAGAGGAAGAGGCGAGTCTCGCTTCCCTCAGACGCAGGCGGCTGGGCAGGAGAAGGCGGGCATACCAAGCTCGTTTTCAAATGCCCTAGGGGACCTGCACACATGGCTGGCAAGCTATGTGTGCATGCACAAGGTCCCCCCCGTCTGGGGATTGCCTGGGTGTCTCCGGGCAATCCCCCAATGGAGTAAGCCTAGTCAGCAATGACTAGGCTGCCCTGGGGTGGATCGGAGTTGTTGCCTCGGCAGAGCCCGGTCCGCCCCGCTCAAAGGGCAAGGAGACACCGGGGAGTTTTAGTGAGTAGGACCAGTCCCTTCAGGACTGGGTGAGTCCCACATACCCCTATCGCTTAGCCAGCGGTAGGGTATCCGTAAATGGATTTCTCCTCGACAAAAAAAAAAAAAAAAGGTCAGGAGTACTCGTATCTTATATTGCGGAGAGTAATGTTGGTAGATAACGCAGTTATCATCCACTTTCTCTCTCCATATTTTAGATTAAATTTTCGCATATAATAAATGACAATAAGATGTTTTTAATACAGTTGCTCAAAAAGTGGCGTATTGCAGGGACGTATAGCGTTCGGAAAGTGGGCTATTACACACTCGTGCTTTTTTTTTACCTTTCCCGCACTCGTGCGTTCTCTTTCCCAACTGTCAAAATAATGTCTATTAAAAAGAAAAACCAACCATGAAGTTTTTACTAAAAAGTTTTTATGATTCATGCAAATACGTATATTTCTAAAAAGAAGCTACGAATTTGTTTCAATATCAGATTTAATGATTTGATTTAATGAGTTAGGTTAGGTTTCATTTCATTTCATCTCATTAAATTTCATTTTCATTTCAAATCAATAAAAAAATTCTACTGAAGACTTGGCTGTATGGGCACATAGTTTCCTTTGCCTACCGGAATGCGTGAAGAAAAAAAATGTCTCTGCTTATATTGTACGGTTGGCGCCATTTTCCAGAAATTCTCTTTGCGAGTTTAGTTGTTTGTTTTATTAAATCGCTTCATTTTTTCGCAACTGTATTAAAAATAGTCGTTCAGTACACGTGCGGAACCGTCATTGCAACTTGTTCCGACTGTCAACCCTCGCCTTCGGCTCGGGTAGACATTTGTCGGAACTCTTTGCAATGACAGCCTTTCCGCACTTGTAATGAAATATACTATTTTAATACAGTTGCTCAAAAAGTGGCGTATTGCAGGGACGTATAGCGTTCGGGATGTGGGCTATTACACACTCGTGCTTTTTTTTTACCTTTCCCGCACTCGTGCGTTCTCTTTCCCAACTGTCAAAATAATGTATATTAAAAAGAAAAACCAACCATGAAGTTTTTACTAAAAAGTTTTTATGATTCATGCAAATACGTATATTTCTAAGAAGAAGCTACGAATTTGTTTCAATATCAGATTTAATGATTTCATTTAATGAGTTAAGTTAGGTTTCATTTCATTTCATCTCATTAAATTTCATTTTCATTTCAAATCAATAAAAAAATTCTACTGAAGACTTGGCTGTATGGGCATAGTTTCCTTTGCCTACCAGAATGGTTGAAGAAAAAAAATCTCTGCTTATATTCTACGGTTGGCGCCATTTTCCAGAAATTTTCTTTGCGAGTTTAGTTGTTTGTTTTATTAAATTGCTTCATTTTTTCGCAACTGTATTAAAAATAGTCGTTCAGTACACGTGCGGAACCGTCATTGCAACTTGTTCCGACTGTCAACCCTCGCCTTCGGCTGCGCCTCGGCTCGGGTAGACATTTGTCGGAACTCTTTGCAATGACAGCCTTTCCGCACTTGTAATGAAATATACTATTTTATTGCAATAAAATGACGAATACATTTTGTTTATATTAGCTTATTAGGTATAATTAATTTTCAAATGTAATGTATAGTCTAATATATGTACATTAATGTAAGAAATAATCTTAGTAATAACCTAAGAATTGCCTATTATCTAAGAGTATATCATGTATCTCCAGTGGGGTTTAAAAGTGTGAGCTTTGAACTTTGTCACATAAGATCCACCTATGTCATCAGCAAATAAAATTTAAAGTATGTGTTAAATCTTAAGAGTGTGTTACGAGATTACGTTACCAAAATTGGCGGCCAGGCGCATTAACAATTTGCGGGTCTCACACGTCACGGTGACCTTCTGTAAGAGGATGTAAGTACCTGAGAGGTCCAAAAGTTTTCGGCCCGGCAAAAAGACACCGTATTACATAAAGTTTTTTAATATAGTCTCCGTGGACCTCTGTACACTTTTCGGACCGTTTAATTACCATTTCTATCCCTTTATAAAAAGATTCAGAAGATAAGTTGAGTAACGAATTTCTATGACCTTAAAACAGCAAGCAGCCTTTGCTACTGCGGCGGTGTGGACAGATCATTGTCATGAAGAAGCCTTTGCTTAGTTTTCCTCTACGTTTTTGCTTGATTATAGCATAATAACTTTCTGTCATCGCAGTGTTACGTTCTTTTATGTCTATGAGCAACATTCCTTGACAATCCCAGAATATCGTAGCCATTATCTTTTTGGTAGATTGAGTCACCTTCGCCTTTCTAGGCGGTTTTCACCAGAATGAAGCCTCCATCGACTTTCTTTTTTAAAAGGGGTCATAGTGTCATCCTCAGTGACAATTAACTCCAAGAAATCGTTCCGGCTTGTGCGAAATGCCTCCAAAAGTTCTTTAGGTCACGATACTTGTTCACTTCGCTGCACACTTGAAAGAAGTTTTGACACCCACCTTGCGCAGATCTTATTCATAGAAGAATCCTCAAGACTGTAGTTTTTCCTTGTCGGTATTTATTTCGTCTTTAGATGTCGGTCCTCCAGTACTTCTTCTTCCACTAACTTGATGTTGTTTGATGTGAGTGTCTCAACGAGCCGACCGGAGCGAGGGTCATCTTCAATAGACTTTCTTCCTAAACGAAATTGCTTACACCAATCGTTCACGGTTTATATTTTCAGTACTGTTTACTCTGGGGAATACCACCACAGTATTATGTGGACAGTTTTAAAGTGGACTGTAGTATGGTTAAGATGAAGTCACTGACTTCAGGATGGACTAGTAAGAAATGTGGTCGCGGGCGGTTTGAGGGATTGGATTCACTGACCCATGACCAGAGGCGACTCTAGCTCATATAGCGCCCGTGTGCAATCAATACCCTGGCGCCCTCTCAATCAGTATGTTGACATTCATTTAATGTCTTGTTTTTGGTTTTATAACATTTTAAATGCTTTAAACTGTTGGCCGCTCGTTAGCGCGCCTTGCTTTGCTATAACATGGGGACAGAGTCTTTGAAAGCATCGTTACCGCGAGCGACACAAGCTCTTTAGAGGTGTTGCGAGCGGGAGCAACATTTGCTTGGCGCCCTCTAAGACCCTGCGCCCTGCGCGGCATACCCTGCACTATAGGAAAAGCCCGCCCTGCACATGACTTAAAACATAGATTCAATCTTGATTGTCAGGCGTTCAATTTTATTCTTATTTTTGACTAAGTACTGGTGTCCGCGATTTCTTCCGCGTTGAAATATAAAAAATATAACACCTGAGAAACGCCTGACATCTTTGTCGCTGTGACGACAGTGGGGCCTAATTTTTTATATTTTTAGTCGATCCCTCGGGAACCTAACATTTTTCCAGGATAAAAAGTATCATATATGTTAATCCAGGTGATAAACTATCTGTATGCCAAATTTCATCCATATCCGTTAATTCGTTTTTGCGTAACAAACATCCTCGCAAACTCTCGCATTTAAAATATTACTAGGATGATCTCTCGGAAACAGTACTTTTTTGAAAGAAAGAAAGAAAGCATCTTTTATTTCTCTAATAAACACAATATACATATATGAACAAATAATAATTACAAACAAAACAAACAAACAAAATATATATAAACAAGTAACGAGAGGAAAAGGAACCCTGGCTCAGTATATAGTTGTGGTGCAGACCACAACACTGATATTCTGCCAGGGACCAGATATTCAAAGAAAAAGAAAACAAAAAAAACATTTACGCGGGACAATTCATAACACGATTATACAATCCATGGCTGAAATTATTGCAAATTTTCTTAAAAACTATTGAGAAGGCTTTCACCAGCTAGTTATCTATATGGCAACGTCACTGTAAATATGCAATAGCACACGAGAATGTACAACAAATGGACTGGCCACCCCCGTAAATGGTAGCCTATGTCCTTTTCTGTATCCTTGACAATGTGTATGCAAAGTTTCATGATAAACGGTTGAGTAGTTAAGGCGTCAAAGCGTAACAAACAAATAAATTCACTTTCGCATTTATAAATATAAGTTAGGATGCACTATCTCTTACAAAGTGGGACTTGCATTACGACTTGCGACTTGCGACTTGCATTCTCTTTCCACATACTACAGGATATAAATATATGTTCATAGGTATCGAATATGAACGATAAATGATTCACTATGATTGGATGGAAGACAAGCTCGCGCTTAAAATAATGACAAAAAATATTCGATAATCGAAATGTTACAAATTAAGCTAATTAATTATAAACCAACTTTTCTAATAGTTCACACCTTATCGTTCACACCTTTCGTCTCATACTCGACTAAAATCTATTAGGAATGAAGACAAACCGAAAACACTCCGTGAGAAACCATCTAGGCCTGTTAGTGACGTAATATACGCCAAACTAACAACTAGCAAAAGTAAAAGCAGAAGCCATTGTCTTCGCTCGACCCATTTCGTTAGTTAGTTAGGCATCACTTTAAATAACCTAATTGTTGTAAGGAAAACCGAGTTTCACAACGCATCTCTGAGCTTCCGTTACATTTAAAATACATAATACGTATAAATTTTTCTTTTTGCTCACGACGAGCCGGTTAGATGAGCGATTAGGGTGCTTAAGGCTCTGTTCTAGGATTCCCGGTTTGGATCCCCGGCAGCGTCAACTTTGGAAATGAAAAGTTGGCGCTGGTCTGGATCTGGAAAACAGTGGCAAGGCACACTACGTTTCGTAGTCATCTGGGCAGCCCGTCTGGCAGCGTGTCGTGCTGTTGTGTTTCGGTAAGCGAGTTAGGGATGCCAGAGCCCATTTCCTAACCATTCCCAATCCCTTATGCTTAATCCTACTGTAGTCGGCAGCAAACTTGCAGCACCTGTGGCATATCATCAAGTGTACTGTCAGCCTGTCTGCCGAACTTGACATAAAAAAGGGGTGTTTGCCTTAACGCTCTGTTCTGGAGGTTTCGTCAACTTCGGAAATGAACTTTTCAAAGTTGGTTCTGGTCTGGATCTGGAACACTGCGTTTCGCAGTCATTTGGGCAGTCCGTCTGGTGCATTAACCATTACAGAAGACCATCTTGAAATAACAGCACGTGTGCTGTTGTGTTTCGGTGAGTGAGTAAGGGATGCCGGAGCCCATTACCCCAATCCCTTATCCTTAATCCTAATGTAGTCGGCAGCCCACTTGCGGCACCTATAGCGTTGCTTGTGTTATAGGCGGTAGTCACCTACCCTCAAGTGGACCGTCAGCTTGTCTGCCGACCTTAAAATAAAAAAAAGGAAATGGAATAAACACCTAATGCAATCACATAAAAGATTTTGGAATCTTGATTATCATAAAACAAACGCACTATCCGCGCGTCAGTTTACGCTTTTACTGTATGAACTTTTATTGATACGGTTTTTACAGTGGTTTAGAGAATTTTTACCGAAAGGTATGAATCGCATTGTAATTAAATTTGTAAATTCTCAATAGTCAGCGAAGGAATAAAACATTCCATCGTTGTCGATAGCCGAAGTGATTAAATAAAAAAAAATGGTTTTGTGAACTTACTTTTTTTAGTAAAAAGGGTGATAAATAGGCCGAGCAATTCGATTTTAGGTGGTTAAAAATGATTACCAACATGGACCAAAGGGAACACTTTATTAAAATTCATTACTTTATTAAAAAAAAATTAATGTTTCCGGAGGAATTTAGCTACGAGTAAATATTCATGGTTTTTTTTAGAATCTGTTATTTGATTAAAATATTTACATCTGTTATGGAAGTAATAAAATACTTCCATAACAATTTTATTTTACTCTTTAAGAATCTCTTATTCTGTATTATGTACCACCATTTTCTCGTTTATTATTCTGCATACCGGTCGAACCTTATGGGATAAACTCTTCTCCACGAAAAAAAATCTGTATCCACGAAGAGTTACGGTCATAATTTTATTAATAGTACATACATAAAAGCAAACTTCGCTTTAGCATACAATTTCTTCTACATTCCTTTATTATATTTTATAAATATTTTATTATATTTTGTAATTAAAAAAAAAAGTATGCTATAATTTTATTCATAATTCATTTATTTATGTGCCGAACATAGGTTACAGTGGTTTTACAATAACAATATAATCCTTTCAAAATATTAAAAATTGAAGTACGATTATATATATTATTATGTATTTCCTATAATTTGCGGATACAGGAAAAGGTTTACATTTAACTTCATGTGGTTTCATACATTCAACGTAATCAAACAAAATTAAAATGATCAAGGAAGTTGCACTTTTTTGTTGGTAGATAAATTAAAACACACATAATGTCAGATGCATTTTTAAAACGGTACAAGTGCGAGTTGAACTCGCGTGAAGAGGGTTCCGTACGATGTTACTTATCCGCACAATATTGAATGATTTACCATGTTATTTTAATATCATGGACTTCTTATAGGTTTTCCTATAATCTATAAGTAGAAAACTATTTTTTTTTTAAATTTTAGATTCAGTAGTTTCGGAGATAAGGGGGGGGGATAACTGTCCTGCCTCGATTGGGTTAGCGTGGTAGCCGTTATAGTAAAATCTATACTACTCATACCTTATTACACATTTACATATAGAAAAGGCATGTACTCAGCATCATTTAAAAATCATGGCCTTCAATACGATATATCGACAAACAATTACCTATACGGTTACACGAGTAAGTATACCTACTATATTTATTAAGCTACATCAAAGACTGACTTACACGGTGCCGTCCTTTGATACAACGTTCGACTAATCGAATACTGTGCTATAAGTAAGTTAAAGCCAACGTGTTTAATGGTAATTAAAATTAAAATATTAAAATTAAAATTTTATTGGTGTAAATATAGGAAGTTTGATGCAAGAGTTTTTTAAACGAATCAATAAAGTTCGGGTTTCATTAACTGTTTAGAGAGTTTCTAGATTATTACTGCATTTGTAACAATCTACTTCTACATAGAATCTACTTATAAATTACTTTCTATTCAGGGAACATCCCCGACGCACTACAGAATCTTGGCATGCAAATAATAGTAAATTAATAAGCATTTTTCAGGTTTTAACTTTTTTTTTTAAATTTTACCATAGATGCATTTACCATAGCTTTTTTTTTTAAATTAGTTCTAATTGAATTTAACTATGGAAATTCTGATGGAATTATTTAGACGTAATTTAAAATTCAAATAAATGTTATATACTCATATATTTTGGAAATCTTTTACGTTGGTTTCAATTAAATACGTCGATGCCATTTTCTCTTCTTATTTTTTTTTAATTCTTTTCTTCTCTCGGTGGAAATTTACCGAGAAATCTTCTAGCAAACATTTGTTTGTTTGTTCCACTTGGGTACTCAATCTCGAAATTGCATGTAATCAATTGGAACCGTCCGCAATTTTTAATATTTAATTACGTTTCCAGGTAAGGTATCTTTATTTAAGTAAAGTAAAATAAAAAAGCGTGATATAGATTTCATTCCATTTGTTCCTTTTGTTCCATTCCAAAATAATTTTTAATATAACAAAATCGCCAAGGACACACATAGGGAAGCTTGCTGTAAGTGTCTGGTATAGTTTATAACATTATAATAACGTTATATTTACAAGGGCTTAATATCACTTTAGTTACGCAATGCGAGTAATAATAAGCTGAACCTAAATTAGGTCAATAATTCCTTAGACAGAGTTTATAAACTCGATAAGCTTGTACCTACATATGTATAAAAAGCAGAACGGTCGTCCATGAATAAGAATGCCAGAGCCCATTTGATTGAAGATGACGGACGGTTCACTTGATGGAAGCTGGCCTCTGTCGACTATAACACTATGAACATCTAAGTGCACTACCGATCTAAAGTGGCTTAAGGAATAAGAAAATTAGTGTCTATCGCCGATCTAAGTAGGGATCTCACACTTGTCCGCTTATGGGTTTTCACCTTAGAAATAAGATGAAACTAAAAAAATACAAGAGTAATAAAGAAACAAATTAAAAATAAAATAAAATAAAAAGTCATGTGAGACCTGCTAGATGTAAATTGGTTTGTTGTTTATTTCTTCATCGTGGCTTCGTCCGTTTTAAATTTAGATTCTTGTCGCATCCTGTTATAAGCCCGCTTATCGTATGGTCGTATTTTGAAAAATAATAATAATAAAATTAAAATTCTATTCTGTTTTTTAGTTTACTCCAGTTTATACTTTGTTAAATGCAATGATTCATTGGCCATTCAAAATACCAATGAGTTGTCTTTTATTACAATATGTAACACATACGTTAATAAAATAATGGGTATAATAATTTTTTTACGTTAAGATCGGCAGACAGGCTGACGGTCCACTTGATGGTAGGTGGCTACCGTCACCTATAACACAAGCAACGCCAAAGCTGCTGCAAATGCGCTGCCGACTAAGGTAGGATTCAGGATAAGGGATTGGGAGGGGATAGGGAAATGGGCTCTGGCATCCCTTAGTCATTCACCGAAACACAACAGCACACGTGCTGTTATTTCACGGTGGTCTTCTGTAAGGGGGTGGTTACTGTCGCCAGAGTGTCGCCATTAAATTTTTAATGAAGTAAGATATATGGCAATAAAATTTTGTACAATGTTTATAGTTAATGCGAGCAAAACGGTGGACGGAGGGCTAGTTCATAATAATGATGGCTGCTACAGAAATATTGAAGTAAAACTTCTCCCATTTTTTACGCTCGGCGTTTGTCTAATATTCATTTTAGCCATCAGTCCATCTTTGCGGGACGCGACCCACATTTCACTTTCCGATCCGTAGTCACAAAGCACTAATCTACTTCAAACATCATTAATGGAATCATAATAATGGAAGTTCGAATCCCCTTCGAGACTGTTACCTATGAGTCTTTTTTGAAACAGTAATCTGCAAAGAACACTGAAGTCCTTCCAATTCCCAGTGGACCTGTGCTCACCAATGAAATACCGAAAGTTGAAAATGTGATCACAAGGAAACGTAGTTATCTATGGCGCAGTCGAATAATGGAGTATAAGTTATAAATAAATGGGAAGCGCCATCTGATTCGTATACTTACACCTAAATGTGAATTAACTTAACATTAACTTATTATTAAGTTTGGATGTTTGGTACTCAATTACTTAAAGAGAAGATCCTGTCTGATTTCTGAATTAAATCATAAGATTAAATGGTGCCAGTGACATAATAAACACTTTAGTTGAGAAATTAATTGCCTTTTTTTATGTTGAGGAAATCAGACAATCTGACGGTCCACTTGATGGTAGGAGCCACAGGTGCTACAAATGCGCTGCCGCCATAGTAGAATTAAGGATAAAAGATTAGACAGTGACAGGGAAATGGGCTCTGGCATCCCTTACTCACTCACCGAAACACAACAGCACACGTGATGTTATTTCACGGTGGTCTTCTGTAGGGTGGTTACTGGGCTGTCCAAATCCAAAAAGAAGAATCGTCTCCCGCGACTCCCAACCCGTGGTAAATAAACCTTTACCTTAATCCGCATAAATTTCTATACAATCCACACCCGCCGTATAACCGAATATTACTTTCCGCAGCCTTTATTATTATTATTTATCCAGATGGGAATATAAATTTTTACCTGATTTGTATCAGAATATCACAGAGAACAAGAGATAGATAACAATCCGTGGTAGTCTCGAGATATTTGAATCAAATTTCAAGACGAGTAAAGTTCGCATCTTTGTAAACGCCCGCGACGGTAAGGAAACAGTTCTCTATTCTAGTTTCTAAGCTACAATGACCTACTTTAGCAATCTCTGCTTCAACCGAGTGGGCCGGTGGTGGATCGGGCCAGCTTGTAAGCGAATATTAATTCAGTTTATGTTTAAGGACGTGCTTAATCCGATGACGCAGGCGGTAAAGACTCATGGGGCCTCGAGATAAATTGTAGCAGCGCTCTGCGAAAGTTACTCTGTCCTATTGGGCGAACTTTTTCTGCAACTTGAGTTCCTCTCGTGTCTCGCGTCGACAGCCAAGTAAATAAAACCGCGTTTCTTATAAGCAGATTTCTTCATGCGGCCACTGATGTATATAATACTAGCTTCGTCTGTGCTATTTTTTATTAAGTGTTAAAACATTTATTTAATCTTTATTGCTCATTTATTTTTGCCAGACTTTTAAATTTTTATCTTTTTTTTAGATGATCCCTCGGGAATAACCTTTTTATTTATAAATTAAAGTCCAGGGGTTATTGTTCATTGCGTTAAAATAAACGTGCACTTCTAAGGCACAGGCCATTCTTCCACCAACAAGTACACTGCAAAGAACAGGCTTCTCACGTTTTTACGCGATGTTTTTTTCGTTAGACCAAATAAACCTTCAAATCAAACCCACACATGACGTTGAAAAGATTCAGACGTGCTACTCAACTGGGATTCAATTTGGCGTCTCAAAGCCGCTAATCATTCCATCCAATTATCTATAATGCTGAATGGATTATTTTAGACAAATATTTTGGACGTTGTAACAGTTGTGATAGCTTTGAATAATTAAGTTAAGTTAGCTTTGAATAATTAGTAATGGCCAGACACACTGCGTTTCGGAGTCATACATTGGGCAGTCCGTCTGGCAACAGTAACCACCACCGTAAAATAACATGTGTGCTGTTGGGTTTCGGTGAGTGGGTAAATGATGGCAGAGCGCATTTCCCTGTCCATCCAAATCCCTGATACTAAGTTCGGCAGCAAATTGCAGTACTATCAAATGAATTAGCCTTTAACCAAACATTGCCGCGATTAATGGGATAACGCGATAAACGGGATAATGGGATATTAAAAGTTTTATAGTTTACTCCAATATCATATTTGTTTTCGATTTTCTGTGAAAAATAAACCGTTTAGAACAATTTTTAAACAATGAATAGAAAAAGTTCAACGTTTATTAACCAGTTTGGAAATTGAAGAGTTTGGAAATTTCCTGACAATGGAAGGGTTTGAAATTAGTTTAGGAAAACCTATTTTGCAGTACACAATACTTTCAAAGACAAAGTTGTCGTTTTGTTTCGAACAAGAAATAGCAATACCATAAGACCAGGAAAATTGAACAACAAATTAAAATTTGAGTACCTCAGGGGCATTTTTGATATAAGCGTCTAGAATACATACATGTAAGACGATGGGTGAAAGAAATTTTTGATCCCACCCTGTAGAAGGGGGAGAAAAAATAAAAATACGTGTTTTTTCCAAATTATACCAAAATGGCAAGAGTTAGAAAAAAAATGTTCATTTTACTTTATTTGCTAATATTAAAATTAACACTAACTTTCTAACTCTCTTCTCTGCTAGTTGAATATAAAATTAAAATTTTCTTATGTTTTTGTAACAAAACTAATTATAAAGAAAAAATATAATGATATCTTAATTTCTATATAAATAACAATGAATCGCTAAATGTGTTAAATTGATAAATAAATATTTGATTTGTTACTAAGCGCAGAACTGACTTTTTTTTTTTCAATATTCCTTAAAGTCCAAGGAAGGTTCTTGAAGGGAGAAATTGACCGCATTTTTTAAAATTACACAACATCTGCCACAGTCCAATAACTTTTGACAGAACAACATGTACATAATATTAAACTATTCTGTAACAACACTGCAAGTGAAAATCGCCTGCAGCGATTTACTTCCAATTTCAGTTTTAAAATTCGCCGCAGGCAAGATCCTTTGAAGGCTGTCATAACAATCTGACATAACATAGTTAGAGTTTTTAACTATAGTTAGTTTCAAACTAAACAGAATCGGTATTATACAAGCTTCGAGTTGAGTGGTTGGTTATTTCAAAGTAACCTAATTTAATATTGTTAAAATGCTAGCTTTTACGCCCGATTTAGCCCTCTAGAAAAGTTATGTTCCACTCCACGGTTAAAGCTATCCCCATACCAAAGAATTTCAAATTGGTTCATTGTTTTAGCCCTGTAAATGTAAGAGGCAGACAGCGTCACATGGTCATCTGTAAAATGGTTAATACTAATTTATAATATAAATATCTTATATTATTTATATCTTTATAAATATTTAATATAATTATAATAAATTTAATAACCGAAAAATTTAAGATGGCCTAATACCGGGGTCTCGGTTCCGGATACACTTTTATGCCGTTCGGAGTTGAGACTCTTGGTGCGTGGGGTCCCAGCGCTCGCCAACTTTTAAAAGATATTTCAAAAAGGCTCACCGACACCACTGGTGACCGACGAGCTGGCAGCTTCCTCGCGCAACGCAAATGCATTGCAATACAGCGAGGAAATGCTGCCAGTATCCTCAGCACCATTCCGCGGGCGCCCAATTTTTTACATATTTTTTAGGTTTTATTTATTTTTAGGTTTATTTAGTTTTAGATGTAAATTATTTAAATCTTTATAATCGTAAATATATTATTATTAATTAGTATTGTCTTACACATTACACCAGGAAATCAAAAAAAATATATAATTATGTTAAATAATATTATAATTTGATACCTTTCTTTTTTATAATTATATAATTTACTAATTTATAAACTCTCCGCCATTTATTATTAAAGGCCTCGATAATTTGCTGTTTAGTTTTTCTGCATAAAAAAATTGTGTACATACTATAAACACGATACGAGTATAATACTGATTTATAACAATACGAGGAAAGTGGACTGCCGTTTTGTTTACATAAACTTCCTAAATAATATTGTTACGTGCGGGGTGAGTTAAAATGCCGTGTAAGGGCGAAAGGAACGATTTATTTCCACAAACCAAGATGACTGCCAAAATCACCAAACTTGTCCGATGAAACCGTTAAACTTGCCAAAAGTCGTCAATGATTCCCCTAATGTGTCGCCGGATCACTGTCGCAGATAACTTCGAAAGCTTCGAATAGTCGCTTTCGTATCGCTGGTTGTCGCACAACTAACTCACACCGCCTCTTATTTATACTTGGCGCCAAACTTGACGGCCCGTTGGATGAGTGGCAAGGATGCTTGCCTAACGTCTCAGGTGCCCCGGGTTCGATTCCGGCGGGGTCAAGTTTGGAAATTTTAATGTAATTTTCAAAATTGACTCTGGTCTGGATTTAAAAAGTAGTGGTAGGGCACATTGCGTTTCGCAGTCATTTGGGCAGCTCGCCTGGCGGCAGTGACCACCCCCTTACAGAAGACCACCGTGAAATAACAGCATATACGTGCTGTTGTGTTTCGGTGAGTGAGTAAGGTATGCCAGAGCCCATTTCCTTATCCCCTCCTAATCCCTTATCCTTAATCCTACTGTAGTCGGCAGTGCACTTGCAGCACTTGTAGCGTTGCTTGTGTTATAGGCGACGGTAGCCACCTACCATCAAGTGGACCGTCAGCCTGTCTGTCGACTTAACATAAAAAAAAACTCCTCGGTGTATTTCGAATTTACTAGAAAATGTAAACAAGATTGTAAACAAACCATTGAAAGTTCGGGAATGCTATTTCTGTTGAAATGTAAACTCTATGTTGTAAAAATAAGGACCAATTTCCTACGTGCCTACCATCGATAGGGTGGGACTATAGAGACTTTCGGCCGGCGCGAATGCTTTTTCCAGAACGTCTGTCGCGATCTGATTTACACAGGTTATGTGGATTATAGAATACCTCCGTCTCAGATATATATATATAATGGATCATTAATACAAGTGGGCTGTGGGTATACACAATTAGCATACATGTCGCGAATGGTGCCTTGTTCAGAGAAAATAAAAAATATTATCTGATTCTTACCCTGTTATCTTCTTACACCAATAGGCCTCAGCTGCTTCGCTCTGACCTTTGTATGCTACGTTAACACCACCTGTAAGTACAATACACAATGACACCAACCGCTGGCAGCAGTTGATGCCACTAAGACAGAGTCCTTCTCATACTAGTTGATGATACTAAGGCGTCTACTGAATAGGCAATCAATGATGTTATTGTGATTATACTGATGGTAGTTAGAGATTGGTCATTCTGTCAATTTGTCTCAAGTTAGTCAATATCAGCAGCTTGGTGGATCTTTGAATACTCCTGCGATGATGCGATAGGACATCTGTACCCAGATGGGTCAGACCCTCTTTCAATGATGCGTCAGGACATCTGTCCCCGGATGGGACAGATCCTCTTTCAGTGATGCGTCAGGACATCTGCCCCCGGATGGGACAGATCCTCTTTCAATGTTGCATCAGGACACCTGCCCCGGATGGGACAGATCATCCTCTTTCAATATTGCATCAGGACACCTGCCCCGGATGGGACAGATCATCCTCTTTCAATGTTGCATCAGGACATCTGCCCCCGGATGGGACAGATCATCCTCTTTCAATGATGCGCCAGGATACCTGTCCCGGAAGGGCCAGATCCTCTTTTAAAGATGCGCCAGGATACTTGCCCCGGAAGGCAAGATCCTCTTTCAATGATGCACCAGGATACTTGCCCCGGAAGGCAAGAACCTCTTTCAATGACTAGCACATGACGCTGAACATAAGTCGGTTCGTACTCACATTATAGCAGCTGGAAACCTTTAGTTAAACTTAATAAACACACTTAAGAATACTCAGTAAATAGTAGTAATTACTTAGACACTCAGATACTTAGCTTTCAATTACTTGCAGGTGTGTTTTATCTCTAAACTTTCCTCTTGAACTCTTGATACACTTTTTACTAGTATAGCCGCACTTTCGAATACAGAAACGTTAGTCAACTTCCCACAGATTCATTCAGTAATGCCAACATCACGGATAGAATCTTAATGTTGCCAGTCATATATTTGGAGTGCTTCGCGACCCGACTGACGTCGCGACAACGTCCCATAATTAGTCGTAATAATATTATAAACGCAAAAATGTGTTTGTTTGTTTGTTACACTTTCACGCCTTAACTACTCAACAGATCATTATAAATGTTGAATACATGTTGTCAGGTAAGTATACAGAAAAGGGCACAGGGTCCGAAAAGGGCACCTTTCATCCGAAAAAATAGTAGGTCTTCCGAAGGATTATCCAAAACTAAAAATAAATAATTCTACGGCTAATAAAAATGTATGAGCAATAAAGATTGAATTAACCACCCGAAAAAGTCGCGGGTAAAAGCTAGTATTCCATAATTGCTCCATGGCACTTTAGCACCAATGCCATTTTTTGTATTATCTTTTCTTTTTCGAGAATTTATTTCTTATAGGAGGTAGAACATTCCACAAATTCCTAAATATCCTTTAAATGTAGTTTTAAGAGCCATCTAAACACTTTCAGTATACAAATAAAACAATACAAATATGAACAAACTTACAGACACAAAATTATAAATCTACTTAACATACAGTTTTACTTAGACATGGAGGAGAAAACTAGGTAATACAAAAACTTGAATTTGACCTTTCTTTTCAGGTATTTCGACCTATGGAGGAGATGTCGCTCTGCATCGAGAGGGTGGTACCACGAGTAGCGCGACAAGAACAACACAACTCATTAATCTATTCTTGACGTGTTTCGACCACCAACCATGTTCTTAATGCATTAAAAAAGAGATCGCTTTTTTAATGTTAAGATCGGCAGACATGTTGACGGTTCACTTGATGGTAGGTGGCTAACGGTAACGGTACCGATCACAACGCCACAGCTGCTGCAAGTATGCTACCGACTACAGTAGGATTAAGGATAAGGGATTAGGAGGGAATAGGGAAATGGGCTTTGGCATCCCTTACTCACTCATCGAAACACAATAGCACACGTGCTGTTATTCACGGTAGTCTTCTTTAAGGGGGTGGTTACTGCCGCCAGACGGGCTGCACAAATGATAGCGAAACGCAGTGTGCCCTGCCACTACTTTCCAGACCAGAACCAAATTTGAAAAGTTCATTCTTCAAAGTTGACCCTGCCGGGAATCGAACCCGGAAACCCTAGAACAGAACGTTAAGGTAAGCCTCCTAACCGCTCATCCAACGGGCTCGTCAATGCATTGTCAGCATTGTTGTTATTATGCCATAGTTATTATGAAAAGAAAAACAATACGATTTTATCGACATTTCTTAAAGGTGAGTCGTAGATTTTAAGGTGATTTTAAGTGAACTTTTTCAATTCTAAGTATAGTGTTTGTATATCTAAAATATATATACATATGCTATCTCACGTACACGAGGACAGTCTTCGGCTCGATAGCGTGTATCAACTACTCAAAAAGGATCGAAAGGGGATGACGAACCAAATGGAAAATATTATTTCCTATTGTTAATTTGTTTAATATTTATATTTAATACGCCTCGATGCGATTATGCAACAAGTATTTTAGCGTTTACAAATAGTCAAAAAGCTTAAAGAATATTTCGAATTGCAGGTATTAAATAAAATAAAAACATTTTAATGATTTTTTTCCTGACTTATTTTACTTATTCATTATTTTACGCACAAAGAGAACCGATATGCTTCGCTCGGCCGGTTTTTGCATCTTTCAGATGGTTAGGCATTGGATGTTTATGAGTTGTAACATTGTTATTATAGTTACATATTTATAGTGTAATGTTGTATTGGCGTGAATTTAATGTCTAGACAAACCAATAATGGTTTACAGACATTGTAAACATCGTGTATTTAATTATGTATCAGTTAATAAATAAATAAATAAATAAATAAATGATCTGAGATAAAAAAATATCTTTTATTCAGCGACTTTGTATATGGTTAAGAGATGGCGAGTAATCAGAAACATTTGAGATATTTGGAGGTGGCTTAGCACCACACTGTGTGTACCGAACAGCTTTGACGTGAGAGCTGCAAGTACAATATAGCAATTTAGATCAAAGCCACTAAATGAACAATACAAGTGAACATACGCCCCATATTGCTCAAACTTAGATCTTGGCTTCGTACGAGTTATTGAATTGAAATTAATTGTCAAAACACACAATGCACATACGTATGTTATTCAGACCAAATATACATTTATTATGTATAGCTGACTCGACAAATGTCGTCTTTGATTTGTTTTG
This sequence comes from Bembecia ichneumoniformis, assembly GCA_910589475.2. Lineage (NCBI taxonomy): Eukaryota > Metazoa > Arthropoda > Insecta > Lepidoptera > Sesiidae > Bembecia > Bembecia ichneumoniformis. The sequence continues at coordinate 4,726,747 of OU342520.1, forward strand.
ACTCCAATATTTGATTGAAATGTTTGAAATTGTCAGCTAGGAATTTTGGACAGGAAAAAGAAAAATGGGGTGTTTTTTCCAATTTTTTTGCCCTAAAAACTTTCCACAGACTTCATCGAATATTTGAAATATAAAAATTTGCCCAATTTGTCAAGCCGTTCTCGAGAATTGCGATTCATTTTTATTCATATGGACAGTATAGTATGTATGTAATTAAAATGATATGCGAATGGTATCATCGATAACATTCATCATCAGAATCATCTGAGACAGTCGTAGAACGTCAGCTGGGCCTGGACATAGAAAACTTTTCGCGTCATTAGACGAGATATCGCTAAGTGTATTCCAAAAAATGCCATAGAAAAAAACAATAGCATTAGAAAAAAATGCCATTAGAAAAAAACAATAGCAGAAATGTATTAAATTTGAAAGTGATTATTTTGAATGAAATATAGATATGGAGGAAAAACATAATATTTTTTGAATATACACATTTTTGTGATATTTTCTGAATAATTAATAAACAATACACATAAATTGCCATATCTCTATATAAAAATGAATCACAGCATCATTCGTGAACGGGTAGACCGATTTTAATTCGGTTTTCACTAATGGAACGAAGCCGGGGGCGGGTCGCTAGTACATTATAATTGTGAATTTGTAAACGAAATTCAAAAAGTTCCAATTGCCTCAAAATTGTTTATATTTTTGACATGTAGGAGCAGTCAAACAATAAGCGGATCGAACTCGATGACGTCAGTGAAACAAATCGATTGTTTTAATTTTCATAATATCCTACATTAGCTACAAAATTGTGAATGAATCATTCTATTTGCACGTATTTATTCTTGCTTCTATTACCTTATTCATTGGCTTCTGGCATAACATTCCAAATTAATTGGCTTAAATTTGCTTAAATTGCTTACAATTTATGCTTACTGCAATGCGATGAGATTTACCCTAACTAATGCGATATGTAACAAAACTTGGTCACCTATCTACTTAATTAAACAGGAGACACAATACAGAATAACTACTGTGAGCTCATTGAGAGTACAGTGTAAAAGATCTACTGTTACAGCTACTTATATTGAGAACACGTCATTGGGTCTCCCTCAATAAGTCAATGCGTCAGCCCGACACCACCGGCAGCCGCTCTACGCCTTCTGCTCACGTAAGGCCTGGGTTTCGATGGAAATGAAATTATGGATCAAGTAATAATATTTGGGCGGTGTGAAATTAACACATTTCATAATTATACTAAATTCAATTATATTTATATGTTTTAAATATCTCTAACATATATTAATAAATTGTATGTGGATATACAGCCATTCTCCCTCTCTTTCTATATAGCAATACCCGCAATTCACGTAAATGCCATCTGGAGAGAGCATTAACGTTGCGATGTGATCACATCAAATAAATTACACGATATTTGGTGCCAAATTTCAAACGAGAATGTCTTATTTAGGTAGGTAGTTTAATCAAGGACACTTACTTATATGATATGAGCAATTTTGACGAAGATTTCATTAACTCAACGTGGTTTCATTGTGTAGCGGTTTAAATATCAAAATACACAAATATTTGACTATCTTATTGTTAAAATTGGTATTACAATTTTTTTATATACTTCTAATATAAGGTCACAAGTCACACTTAAGCCCTACCATTATATAAATTTAAAAGATTAGTAAAATACTAATGATATAGAACACAAAAGGCATTTTTTTGTACTGTACCTTCATACATATCTATACCTTCTAATATTATAAAGTTGAAGAGTTTGTTTGTTTGAACGCGTTAATCTCAGGAACTACTGGTTCGAATTGAAAAATTCTTTTTGTTTTGAATAGTCCATTTATCGAGGAAGGCTACAGGCTATATAACATCACGCTACGATATATAGTATTATATATAAGCAGTGTCCAGTACCGCGCGCCACATGCGCACGCCGCGCCACCCGCGCCGCCCCGCCGGCGCCGCCGTATGGGCCGCAGCGAAACGTGGCCGAGTTCTCCGCTTCTATCTGGGTCTCTTCTTCTAAGATTATGATACGGTTTTCACTAATAGAAAGAGCGATAAACGAGGAAGGTTAGTGTACTTAATTTATAATTACCGAATTTGTACTTAATACTTACCGTGAGACGTAGTGGTGTAACGAATATAATTTCAATATGCTAAGAATAAGACAAATAAAAGTATCCGCGAGTAGTCTGTGCACAGAATTTTTAATAACACACATGAATTCTCTATTCCGGAATAGTTTAGATGTTCCTTGCTATTTTCATCCACACCCGAAACCAAGCTAAAATGTCTATGGTCGTCAGAAAAAGAGTAGGGGTGAAAGAGGTAATAACGAGGGCCGCGCTCGCGCGACAAGGAAAGAGAGCAAATTGGAATTTCTTGACGAAAGGACGAGGAAGATTTTTCACTAGAGTGTACGCACTACGACTAAAGTTCAACGTACTACCCTAAGTTTCACTTTCTTGTACTCAACTCCGAAGTACAGACAAAGTACTTGAGGATCTGCTCATCCGTCCTTGACTAAGTCAACTTCTTGCGAGAGAGGGGAAGTATCTCGCGATAGCTACATCAGGTGGAGAAACTTGAGCTGCTGGTGGAAGTTAGCACTACCCTATTGTGCTAACTATTACCTGGTTCCCGGGACATCATCATCAGCGCGTGTCTTCATCGTCGGAGCGCGTGTCTTCATCGTCGGAGCGCGTGAGGCGTGAGGACGGAGCCGAGGACACATCTCCGCTGCTCTTGAAGAGACTTCTGAGCTGAGTAGCACATTTCATAATAAGCCCCTAAGTGCATCTTTTTTAAACTTAATCTTAGCTTTATAATTTTGTTTGTACTTATTGTAAAATAAATTTAAGTGTGCAGCGAAATCTGTGTTTCCTTAATAGGATAAGCTCACCCAATATCTCAGACAGCGGGCGCCCTACAGAGTCTCTTGTTCATTTCGACTGAGTAAGTACGGTGGGTAATTCTCTTAGGAGCTGCAGCGAGCCCAAAAGCCCACTGCAACCGAAGAGGTTACAGTGGGCGAGTCGCAAGTAGGTAATTAGTGTTTAACTGCACTTAAATTTCTAATTTCTCGTATAATTATTATTTCACTCATGGGACTGCTTGGGATTTATGCCTGAATATGTTTACTTGTTTGTTGTATACCTACTTGTATGGCAAATTAAACTCTTTAGTTCAACTCTTAGTTTTTATTTTTACTAAAGTTTAAACTCTTTAGTTTTTACTAATAAAAATTTAATCTGAAATGCCCACATATCCATGACACATCATCATAATCTCAGCCGTAGGATGTCCACTGCTGGACATAGACTTCACCCACAATTTTCCAATAGGGCTGGTTACAAGCAGCCTGGATCAACCGTCGACCATATAAGATCAAAAGAGATGTGTCTTAAAATAGTCTGTCCACCCACAATGTGGACTTATACTTTTTAAACGCACACTTTAAAACTCTTTAAAAAGAAATATTATAGGTATAATGATTCTGTTTTAACTTTGATTTGGTGTATAATGTTTTCAGAGGAATTTTTAGAATTGAATTTAATAGTATATTTTACGAATTAATTTAATAGTATCTGTCATCATAGAACAACGGGAACGCCACCAGGGCATATTACCAATGTGTGTTTTGATTTTCAATTTTGATTTTGCAAAACTGATTTTGCAAATTTATTCGGTTTATGTTTCTTTCCATAATTAAATGTCAAAGTTCGTGGTATAATTAAAAATGTAACATTATATTACAATGCTCTTATTAAATTCAATTTGGCGTAAACACGGTTAGCGGTTGAATTGTTTTGCCGTTATTGCATTTCGTGTTTACCTAACACTGGACTGTTTCAAAGAAATAATATCTTATCAATGTCATCGAAATCTATTTATATATACGAATTAACAAAGTACTGACTAACTGATATTCATCGCTCAGTTAGGTAAATAAAATAGATCATTTTTCAAATGTAGTTTTTTTAAATGATCCCTAGGCAACAATACCTACTTTTTATATGGTGAAGGAACCAAAATGCTTGTATGAAAAAGGGCTTAAATGCGTATTTAAGGCGTAAATGCGTAACAAACAAACGAACCCACTTTGTAATATTAATTATGATTATATGTTATTTTTTACTTTGGAGAAAATAATTCGAAAATTTCTACATTATTTTTTTATATAGAAGTTTAAGGTAGGCTGATGGACCACTAAATGTTAAATGGGTAGTATAATCGCCTATTAGCACAATCAATGTTCAGTGGGCAGGACACATAGTACGGAGAGCCGACGGCCGCTGGGGCCGAATGGTTCTCGAGGGGAGGCCACGGATCGATCAGACGTCGTCAATGTGGACAGACGACCATGAGGGATCCGTGGATTGAGGGTCACCCTCAATAAAAAATGAAAGGTGGCATTAACTTTATATTTATTATTACTTTATGTTTTATTTTTCTTTCTAATATAATTTTAAAAAGCTATGGACACAGTCAAGTCTGAATTAAAATTGATATTATTATTATTATTAAGAAAAGGTTAACATTTCTAGATTCCATTCTTAATTCAACTTGTAATAAAAGCCGCAGGTACAGTTTAGTGTTATAATTCAACATTAATCAATCGAGTATCTCAACAATAGAATTGAAACTTTAACGTTGTTACTGACAAGTGAAATTAAGAACATAATTACATTCCCACCTGTAATCAAACATTTGCGACTCGATTTGTTACCGTCGAAGGACGAATCGTCGTTTAAAGGAAATATTCTTTTCTCAAACATGCTCGGAAATGTAGGCATTCTTGTACTAAAAACAAGCCCCGAAGTTTGTAATTCTTGGCTCATGCATTTCTTTCTCGGCCTAGGCCAAGAATATTGTATGAAAATTCATTCCTGGCCGCTGCTCAGTCCGATGAAACCCGAAGTTTCACGAGTCTTCACGAACGCGCCCGCCGCTGTCACAGGCGTAGTAGGCGGGGGCGTTTCCTTTGCACTCATTGTTAATAAAAAATAAAAAAGGCGGGACAGCAGACTTTTTTCAGTACCTACCTAAATATTTATTGCTTTTAGTAAACATTTGCGTTTGTTTTATTCTAAATAAAACTGTGTATATGTAAATTAATTTTTTATTAATTTTTTCATATTATACTAATTTTTTTGCATTATCACGTGTTTCATTATTTCCTCACATTTCTTGAGAAAAGCACTATACCAGCCTCAACCGGAATGAGGATTGCCGGACTCAGATCTTTATCAAACCACTTTGTCCGGCAATCCTTCACTTCCTGGTCTCTGCAATTGATAAAGGTAAGAAATGTATTTTTTAATACAGTTGCTCAAAAAGTGGCGTATTACAGGGACGTATAGCGTTCGGGATGTGGGCTATTACACACTCGTGCTTTTTTTTACCTTTCCCGCACTCGTGCGTTCTCTTTCCCAACTGTCAAAATAATGTCTATTAAAAAGAAAAACCAACCATGAAGTTTTTACTAAAAAGTTTTTATGAATCGTGCAAATACGTATATTTCTAAAAAGAAGCTACGAATTTGTTTCAATATCAGATTTAATGATTTGATTTAATGAGTTAGGTTAGGTTTCATTTCATTTCATCTCATTAAATTTCATTTTCATTTCAAATCAATAAAAAAATTCTACTGAAGACTTGGCTGTATGGGCATAGTTTCCTTTGCCTACCAGAATGGTTGAAGAAAAAAAATCTCTGCTTATATTCTACGGTTGGCGCCATTTTCCAGAAATTTTCTTTGCGAGTTTAGTTGTTTGTTTTATTAAATTGCTTCATTTTTTCGCAACTGTATTAAAAATAGTCGTTCAGTACACGTGCGGAACCGTCATTGCAACTTGTTCCGACTGTCAACCCTCGCCTTCGGCTGCGCCTCGGCTCGGGTAGACATTTGTCGGAACTCTTTGCAATGACAGCCTTTCCGCACTTGTAATGAAATATACTATTCTAAGATAAATACTGGAAAGAATACTGGTTATAAATTACTCTAACACGCACATCTACAAACAAATCAAGTTAAAAAACGCAAATAATGTTTTTTTAATACATTTTCTCTTTCTCCTGCATTAGCAATGTCTCTTTATTATATTATTAGCTAGTGCCTGCAGCTGAAAAATAAAAGAAATTACGTCTGACTAAATATATGAACAATGTAACGCCTAAACTCTTATTGCAGTTATAGCTTTGCCAGGCGTTAGATGAATAGTACTTTTTCCGAATAGAAGGTACCCTGCGTCCTTTCCTGACAGAGGGACAGACAGAGTTATTTTAAACTTTATAATATTACTAGTACAGATTCTATTTACGCATCTCTGCTTCATACTGGACTTAAAATAAAAATCGATTTGTCTATATATGTTTCCTATGGATTTCAAAACCGCTTAACCTATCACCGGGAAAACGGCCAAGGCAAAATATTAAAATTGAATTGTATGACCTATATTACTAGTAATATGATAAAATCGTAAACGAGCCGTGACTGTACATTAAAGATTTTCTCAAAAAAAAAAAAAATTGTACACGTTGTACTTATCTTACCGAGATCAAAAGAATAGTTTTTAGAATTTTTGTCTGTCTGTCTTTGCGTTTGTGCACGCTAATCTCTGAAACGACTTAACCGTTTTGAATGCCGTTTTGATCACTGATGTATTCTAGCAAGCTTCCCGTAACATTTTGTGTTCAACCAATCGGTTTAAATATAGAAAAGTTACGCCCTATACCGTTACACCACGCGTACGAAGTTGCGGGCTCAGCTAAGTAATAAATAAATATGTATTACCAGCTACATTTTCCCCCCATAATTTGCTAATGCACAGGAAGCTTCTCACATTAACACGTCATCCGCAACTAAAAAACAAAGCTGACGGTATTAAGTGTGACACGAGATTACGTCACCAAAAGACAGAAGACAATAATAAACATAGCCATAATTCTGATATTAACTGCAACATTGTACTGGTAGTCGTCATTGTATTTGCACATGCACACTTGTTCATAGTTCGCTAATGCGTGTTTACACAAGACCTCAGCTGAACCGGTCGTTTGTATATTCTGTCCATCAGCAACTAACATTAATACGGATGGCTCTAGGTTGAAGTGACAGTAATTTGTTTGTATTTCTGTTACGAACGATGATGAGAGTAACATAAATTAATTCATTGTATTCTGTAATTAACATACTATGTTACGTTTGTGATTATTACATATATTACCTATCTAAACAATAAAATTAAATAATACGGATATCGATCCCACAAAATTTTATCACTCAAATAATTACACACCTGTGTCGTAAAATATGTTTCATTTTAAATTTATAATTCATCCGATCAAATCAAATGGTTTATTTTTCAAAAATAGGATAAAAAGAATACTTTTTTGATGTCAAATACTACTAACGTTCGGAAACAAAATGGTGGTCTGGAAGAGAAAAGAACGGCGAAAGAAACTCTCCATCAATCGCTCTTTTTAATCTCATTATTTATTTTTATCTGCTAATTGTATAATACGCTTTTTAACAAGTTACCGTTTTACAAATGTTTTAATTGTAATTCACGTATTTCTTCAGGTATTTTATCGTAGACATTGTCTTTAAATGATTTATCTATAGATAAGTAGCACAACTGGGTGGGAAATAGCTCGTATATCATATCTATTTACATACTTAAGTGAAATATATAGCCATGATTAAGTTCTATATAGGTGGAAAGAACCCTTAGGCAACCAATATAGAACCACGGGGAGAAAAATTGCAGCCTATTTTTGGTTCTAAATTGAATCCATAAGAGATCTCACGATTACCTCAAGTGCCTATTAGAACTATGGGTGAAAGTTATGCGCAGTGAACTATTTATCCACTCATTGACCGAATTAATAATTTCAGTTCGGTCAATGAGTGATAAATGAGACGCCAAAGTTCCTTTGAGTGGCGTGGCAACTTGTCAATAAGTTGTTTTTTAAAAGTGAATGTTGTCTGCCATTTTAATTTTAGATTTATACCTCTGTTTGGGTAAATGATTAAAACTTCACGTTATACAAGCAATGAAACAAGCACGAAAGTCCTGCGAATTTTTTGTTACTGTGAAACTATAGTATGGTTTCTTTGTAAATTTCGATGCGCCTTTGATTTGATCAGGAATATTTAAAAAGAGAGTGCTAAATCAAATAAGGAATTGATACTGATAAGAAATAAAACTCTTAAAAACCTGACCTAATGATTGTAGGTTACGTACAATGTTAAAGTAACATCGTCACAACTATCAAAAGTCTGTGATTATGCACGAGTGTGATAAAATTCTGTTTAAAATAATTCATTTTCAAAGACTCCAATTTGTAAACATGGCGAAACAAAAAAGATCTTACAGTGTTTATTTTCACTTATTTGTTCTCTATTTGGAACTATCAGGTCTGAAAATCACTTAATTGTATCTTGCGAGTGGCAAAGCAGTGAATGCTATTACCAATACTGTTGTTATTTGCTCTTTTGTAGCACGAATAATGTTATTTTGACAAGGGCAATAGAAATAATAAAATATTATGTCCTAATTTTGGAACTGTTAGATCGTTAGTGGTTTGAATTAAGTGAAAATAACTGCTTTTGGTTTCAAAAACCTCCTATTGAGACTTTTATGAGTCTATTGAGACTCCTATTTATGCGTTGGAGTGGCAATAAGGTACTTCTAGGCCTTAAAAGTTGCAATCACTTTAGGTTCCAAAAGAGCCGTAAAATTATCTTTTTAGCCACTATTGGTGATATACTACTCTATTATACTAGTCATTTGGAATTAAAAGTTCCAAATAAGGGTATGTTCCCACTTATATGTAAACGTTGCTTATAAGTGACTTTAGGGCCTTATATAGCACTATTGCTTCTTATATAGTGACAATTAAAACATGCATGCAACTTTAAGTAGCAAAATCTACTTTACCCAACCATAAGTAATAAAATAGGAACAAAAAACGTTCCTAAGCAACTACAAGTGAGAGGATGAACTCATATACAATTTTGAGTTGTGTTTAAAGCTATAAGTTTTATCAAACACTGTTAAACCACTCATTTAGAACATAAAGCTATAAGATAAGCTGCAAAATTCACTAATGTGCTGCTTGGGATATTTTCGTTAGCCTTGTGTGGAAGAAAGCAAGATCAAGTTTATTTCTAATACATATTACAATTATGAATGGTGTCAAGACAGACTTACCGGTAGATGGAATTGCTTCTTCGCCTGCTCGACTCGCGCTGGTTCGTTGTCCACCACAATACTTGAAGAGTTTTTTTGTTGATTAAAGCGTTTATCCGCAAGGCCCGTTTTTTGTAACACAGAGTTTAGATATTTGGCTATATTATAACACATTACACACAAGAATAGCGGATAGTGTTTAAAAACTGCGTGTTGCGCGCGTTGCGACGACTTGGAATGGTCTGTCTTGAATTTAGAGGGTAGGAAAAGGTAAGAAAAAATAGATAATAATTATGTAGGTAGTTAAGGCGACTCCAGCCGCAAAACTCGTTTTGTACTGAATTGACGGGACTGCTGAGGGGGAGTCGCTACTTGCAAATCTCGGAAATATTTATTTAAAAATTAAATAAAGTAAAATTCAAATTTTTCTTTTGATGACATGGCAATGGCACTGTTATTGTTGGTCTTCTTAAATATATATCTTCATGAATGTCTATGGCATATATTATAAATTGCTCGAAATTGCTCGTTCTCGAGAAAGTTCAATCCTACACGGACGTCCTTCCACTAGTCTAGACGATCTGACGATATCCTATTTTTTGTATAGTCTTTATATACATATCTAGATAGCATATGTAGATGGTATGAGCACATAAGATGCTGGCTGAAAATAATCGTGCCCCCTACTTTGTTTAGCTTTTATTAACTTTCTTTAAATATTTTCCAACTTAAAAACAAATTAAAAACTCAATTAATAAGTCAAATGAAGCCTTCAAACGTGATAGCGCATGAACTGACAGTGATAAAGTTCCTGGCTGCGTAATTGTCATGATTCATACAATCGGTCGTTATCACCATTATCTATATTTACATATTCACTAATATTTTTTAAGTTTGTTTATTCATGAGACGTCGGTCTAGTTATTTATCCTACTTAAGGCGACGCTTTTGAAATTTTATGGTAGGGATTTAGATTTTTCTCAGCAATAACAAAACATATGAAAGTGGTGTTTGGTAATCTGTTTCTTCATGTTACTGACTTCATTTTTGGATTACACGATTGGTAAACTTTTGTAACAGAGTAAAAAATTTCAAAGAAACCTCTTTTGAAACATAGACTTGCATATTACAGGCAAACGGGACCAATTTATACCTCGAAATTTTCTACATTAGTATTTCTACGTTAGTACATTAGTATAAACATACACTTTAATTTTATAGGTGGATTTTTTAAAATACATTATAGTTTTTTTCATAAAAATCGTTTTTTCGCATACGACCTTACGACATAAGCAAGCGCGCTCTCGTTTTTGTATGCAATCAGAGCCGTATTAATTGTTCATCGCTGCGTCGCGTTAATATTAAAAATGCGAAAACGCTTTCAAGCCTCAACTACTCAATCGATGATCATGAAATTTTCCAAACATGTTGTTGCAACAGAAAAGGACATAGAATACCTTTCACCCCGATAAGAAGTACTCCAGATAAAATGCCGAGGAACGCAAACGAAATCGCTGACAAAAATTAGAGTATTGAATATATTCTACAACATTTAGCATACACCTCACGTTTGGAATGATAATAAATCATTCTAACCACGATCTCCTATATTTTGGGTACAAATCCGAAGGTGAAACCATATTTTAAGGAAAAATCGTATCTGAAATCAATCATTAGGTCATACGAGAATTATATTTTGTAAGAAAACCTTGAACAATGCAAAAATATGTTATTAAATGCTTAATATAGAAACTGTAATGCATGGAAATTATCTGTTTCCATTACTTCTAATACTTTTATTAATTGATCAATTAATTTAATAAAATGTAGAATTGATTTAAAGCCACAACCCTTGATCTAGAGTTGTGGCCTTAAATTAACCATTATAAATGTGAAAGTGTTTGTCTGTATGTGTTACCTTTTCACGTCTTAACTACTTAAACGATAATCATGAAATCTATACATATAATAAAATCATAAACGAGCCGTAATTATGTTGCCGAAGTAAAAAAAAAATGTTTTTAGAATTTTTGTCTGTTTGTGCGTTTGTGCACGCTAATCTCAGAAGCGGCTTAACCAATTTGAATGCGGTTTTCAGTTATGTATTATAGCAAGCTTCCCGTAACATTTAGTGTTTGTTTCATTCCAATCGGTTTACAAACAAAAAAGTTACGCCCTACACCGTATACCACGCGTACGAAGTTGCGGGCTCAGCTAGTATTGCATAAAAAAAGTACTATTACCGAGGGACTATATAAAAATAAAAATCCTACGCCTAACAAAACTATAACAGCAACGAAGATTGAATAAATTATTGCTCATATATTTTGTCATGGGTTAATATTATACTTTACTAGCGGCCCGCCCCCGGCTTCGCCCGTGGTGCAATTTATATATACTAAAACATTCCTCGTTTATCCCTCTTTCCATTAGTGAAAACCGAATTAAAATCGGTCTACCCGTTCACGCGTGATGCCGTGACCAAGGGAAATGGGGATTCATTTTTATATATAAGATAGATTTTTCAACGCGGAACAAGTCGCGGGCAGCTAGTTTTCTGTGAATATAAAAAAATCTATCAAAACCGAGAGATAAGAAAAATGTAATGTTATAATCATACATTTGAATCATTGTAATGATTTTTCACTTATAAAATGGCACATTTTTTTTTGTATGTAAAAGTCGACAGACAGACTATTGGCCCACTCGATGGTAAATGGCTACCGTCGACTCTAAACACAAGCAACACCAAGGGATCAAATGCGCTGCTTGATAAAGGGTAAGATGTAAAGAGAGGATTGAGATCTATCCCTTCCTGACTTATCAAAACGTCTTCTTTAAGGAGGTGGCTACTGCTGCCAGACGTCCAACACTTTAGAAATATATAATTTCACATTTTCACATATTTAAATTGACATATTTATCTTTTGTCGGTATGTTAGCAATTTTTACGCACAGTGTAAACAACAATTGCTATGTTATGAACAAGAATTTTATTAAGTAAGTGTTCTTGTGAAGGAAGAATGTTAATATTATACCCCGTTGTTGGGAGTAATAAATCTGTCACACATGTCTACTTGTTGAACAATCTGCCATTGGGAAGGTACTACAAGTATAACGAGGCACTTGGTAGCGAAAATAGATACTTTTTCTTTATGAGAAAATTGAAGCCTTATCGCCTAGATCCCGTTTTTTTTTGTTGTTTGAGAAGATTCCATAATAATTTAATATCAAGTTAACACTTTATCAAATTATCAAGTTACCGAGTTTTGTAGGGCGCACTGCGTTTAGCGCGTCTGGCGGCAGTAAGACCACGGTGAAATAACAGCATGTTTGCTGTTGTGGTTCGCTTATCCTTTATTCTACTTAAGTAGGCAGCCCACTTGCAGTACTTATGGCATTGCTTGTGTTGTAGACTACTGTAAACCATCAAGTAGACTGTCAGCCTATTTCACGACCTGTAATTAGAAAATCACTATGTAAATATAATATTTTGTAGAGTCCTTACCAACCTTGTGGAAGCTATTTCTCATACCATGTTCAATAACAGGCGCTGGGTATTCCAGCAAGATTCTGCACGATCTCATAGAGCGAAAACTACCACAAAACTGGCTAGCGGCGCGTGAAATTGTCTTCATCCAGCACGAAGACTGGTCTCCATTCCAGACTTAAATTCATTGGCAATACTTGGAGGAAAGGGCTTGCTCAAAGCCTCATCCTGATTTGGAGTTGCATCCTCAAAGCATCCTTGATCAAAGCAGCCGCCGATATTGTTATGGACCATTTTGAATAAGCATAAAAATCTATGTTTTAGTAAGTTCCTATGGTTACTAAAAGGTGTGTGAAACTGCTAATATTTCATAAGAAAACGACATCTTTACCCGAAAACCCTCACGGCTTTATTAAGAAACACGCCTCAATGAGTTTAAGAAGTACGTCTGCAAGATTTATCGCAGCAATAAAAATATACGAGTCTGAGTGCCATCAACACCTTGTGTAAACCAGAGACGTATGGTGTGTCGTAAAGGGTGTATTGACATTGTGCGAGTAAACCCTGAATTGAACGTGGAGCGGGTCTATAAAAATAAATAGGATTAAATTGAATACACCCTACGGACGCAGAATAAATACGGTGTAACTTTTCCCTTGCGCGGAAATCCTAATATTGCATCAACTTTATTTGAATATCATTTATACGGTTTTTGTAGCAATTTATAATTTTTTTTTTTTCATTAAAGATGGGTTTGCTCTTGACCAGCATCTATCCATATAGGAAGGATGAGGCCGACGATGGAGCGAGCTCACCCAGAAGATGCCTATTCACTCGAACCTTGAAAAGATTTGGGTTGTATGAGCTCGGCCTTATGAAATACAGAAGCCGGCCTTAGCAGTGCGCATTATAAAAGATGTTTTAAAGCGCTTGGTCTGAATTAGAGGGATTTCGACAAGCTGAGGATGGTAACCAGCCGTACGTCTGCATGCAAGATTCCAATTTCATTTGGGACATGTTTTCATTGGAAATAACGTTCAGTATAATTGTAAAATGTCAAGGTAAAATCGTAGAAATTTATACCTCATATCTATTTTTTTTTTTGGTGTTCTAAACTAGGTATCAAAAATCTGTTTTATTATGTGTCAATGAATTTATATTTGTGACCAATGGGTATTTTTTTTCAGTTTAATTTAATAATTTTAACGGTACAAAAACGTCTCTGAACTTACCTCTGCGCGTGTTTTTGACAAAATTAGCCGTAGCATTTTGGCTACTACTCAAAAAATAGAATAATATTTCAAAATCTGTTTTATTAAATGTCAATACGAAGAATTGAGCTATTTGAAACAATACTTCAATATCATATATTTCTTTTATAGGTTGGAAAATTTAACACTCGAAATTGTATAAATCAAGCGAATTATGTAAAATGGCTCTTAATATTTTCAAATTTTAATTTCCATGAAACCTCAAGTAAAATCCATAATTTTCTCTTACCTAATGTTACAAGTAATTCGTTATCGTATTTCGTATAGCTTCGACCACCTAAGACACGGCGCTTACAACCTTCGCGAGAAAATTATCCGAGAAGATCCGAGAAGCCATTTAGGGGAGCATGTTGTATAAATTTTAGCTCTACATATATACTTTATAAATTTTGTATTAGCTCTGCTTCTAGTACTTAAAATAGGTTATCTAGTACATTGTAGTACACTCTAGTACTAATACATACACCTCAATGGTAAACTAATATTTAATTTATTGTACGTCTAGCACTCTATAGGATATTTGGAAATAAAAAGAAATTAAATCACACTTAATTAAGTCAAGATGGAACTCCGTTCTTGGTTGTTCCGATTGTATCCCACTGTCCATTGAGAGACATCATATAGATTTTTTTTTTAATGGAAATTCGATTTTACATAATTTAAAATATTTTCCCACAACGGGGGAACAGTCTTTTCGCGTATAGTATGTATAAACTTGTTTATAGACCTAATGCAGTGACAATTTTGATGTCAAAGATGCACCTCGCTCTGGTCGCCCTATTACGGTTAAAATGGACGCCATTTTTGAAAAGTGGAGCAAGATCGCTATATCAATAAGTTACGACATAGCCGAAGAACTGGCAATTGAATAAAGCTATACACAAAAAAGCTCGATATTTGGGTGCCACACGAGCTCATTGAAAGAAACATGCTGGCACTGTAATTAAACGTAAATAAACTTTGAAAAAAAAAAAAGTATTGACTATTCATATAAAATGCGAAGAAACCTTTTCCCCAACCTATTAGTTTGTAATATTTTAAAAGTAACGACGGCCTAATCTCCATACAAAACTGATTGATGTATTTTACCTGTTCTACAGGTAAAGCTAGAAACATTCTAACCAACAAATTATTTTTATAGCTCTTTCAAACCTGATTCTATGAACTAAAATATCTTCACCACGCATGCTGATTTATTGTCGCCTTTAAATGATAAACTATAAGTGGAGATTTGATATTTGGTATATGTGATTCTATTTAAGGTATACTTACATATCATGTAAATTTCCCTAATAAAAATAAATAAATATAGCCTAAAAACAAAATGAGTGTATACTTACAAAATAAAATGGCGATAAATATACAAGAAGTAAGTTAAACAAGAAGCATAACTCATCGGTGGAAGCCGTCACGTTCGTCGTGGCCGCAAGATGGATGACCGAACGCCCTCCGCGGTTTCAATTAGATCATTATTAACCGTCCGCTCTTAGAGGATCTTAAGGACGTTTAAATGATCTGGAATAATAATTGAAGGTACATTGAAGTGAAGCTATGTATTTGAGAATTCAATTCAAATAATTTATTAAAAACTAGCTGACTCGGCAGATGTCATTTTGTCAAAAGCTATTGCACTTTGTTAGCTGATGAGTAATTAAAAAAAATCAGGACAATTTTTTTCAATTTTTCTCTTCACGAGAACCTTAACGAACACCTATCAAAAATATATGTATTTCAAAATAAAATATATATTAATTTGCATTTATATAGATAAATTCAAGGACTTTTAAATCTTTTTCAGACAAATTATATACTAACTACTCAGCATGTTTGACATAATATACAAATTTTAATTTAAAAGAATCGTGAGTATTGTTGTTAAAAACATTAAAAAAATTCTAATTTCACCAGCGTGACCCCATAATTGAATGGAAACGATACCGATACAACAGAGTTCCTTTTATTAGCCATATATTTACACAACGTTGTTAAAATAATATGAAACAGTTTATAAACAGTCCATACAAAACACACTTATAATAATCTACTCATAATTATTTTTGAGAAGATAAATTGAGTCTTATTAAAAATTGCGGTTATCTACTCGCATTTTCTTTCGATTTTGTGAAGGACATAATATGTTGTCTATATACTTATGCAACACCGAAGAACAACAGCACATGTTCTTTTGTTTCACCATTGTCTACTCTACCAGCTCAAGACTATGTGATGGATGTGATGTGTGTGACTGTCTGACAGAAGGATGAGCTGCCCTCTTTACGACAGTCTGACGAAGTGTGCTCTGTCAAACTTAGACAGATCAGAGGCTCTAGTATGAGTTTACGATACTACACTCGCTAGCGAGAGCGTAAAACATTTATATGGAAAATTGATAATTTGACATTGACAGTTCACGATTTTCCATATAAAAGTTTTACGTTCTCGCTAGCGAGTGTAGTATCGTAAACTCATACTAGAGCCTCAGATAGACCTATAACTCACAGGTCCTGTGGCCCTACAGGCCACAGACCGAATTAATTGTAACATTAAAACACACTTCGAAAAATATATAAAAATTGAGGTACAATGTATTGGGTCACGTGACTGCTTTATATCTAAAAATGCAACGTGTACATTTCATCCAACACACGACATATACAGGGTTTTGAGCTTTTGTGTCGTAAGGGATGAAGTTCACAGGCGAATCAAAGCTTTTGCGATACCAACCGCTAACCATAAATTAATTAATTGTTGTATGTTTGGGTATTACTGTTTGACGTTTCAACGAGTGATCACTGACCTAGATGTTATTTTCGGTATCTCTGATTGCAAAATTTCATGATGATATGATGAGTAGTTAAAGGCGTGAGCCTTAACTACTCATCATATCATCATGAAATTTGATATATGATTTGATATGTGATATGTGATGATATGATGATCATGAAATCATCATCATATCATCACGCTTTCACAAGCGTAACAAACATACTCACTTTCGCATTTATAAAATATTCCACTGATTTTTAATTAAAACGTCAACCAAACAAACAATGCACCGGCTATTACAACACAATGAAGATATTAATTAACGTACAGACATCTGGCTTGGGCTCTACAGACATTTTAATGAATTTACTGAAAATAAGCTTTTTGTAGGAATACATAAAGATAGGAAAACTTAAAATTTACAAATTTTGAGTTTTCCTATCCGCTTCTTGTTAAGAGACGGTAGCCGCTTTTTATTCAGTTCTGCTTGCCGAATTTTAAATGACAATAAACATTTAACAATCTGGTCAAATAGTCCAAGCGCCGGAGCAAAAAAAGTAGGTTCGTAAAAAAATGTACGGGACCGGCTATTTTTTTTTTGGAATATGTTCAGGGGTGTCCCCTGATTGTAAATCCAAGTTGGCGTCATCTGGGGGGGTGAGCGTCAGCCGCCATCTTGAAAAACACGTTTTATTGAATATCTCGCGAACCGCGCATCGTACGACAAAATTAGTGGAGATCATTTTTGTAGATAATAATATTTTCCATCTTTTTTATTTAAAACTTTTTTCTGTAAAATGCATAGTTTTTTATTTGTAGCGCTTCAAACTTTTGCAATATGGTTTTTGCTAAATATATAGTTAACGGTTCATGATAAATGAAAAATGGTTATAACTAAATTTGTAGAACATGAAATTTCCTATAAATTTCATTCGAAACTTTTTCCCGTAGCATTTATAGTTTAGGAGCTGCAGCTAGGTAAAACTTGCTCCTCGTACATTATCAGTGACAATGTTGCTCGTTTGTATACGAAAACCATTTCATAAAGCGTAAAATGGCATAAAGTGTTCCAAAAAATGTCAATGCAGCTGTGTCACGAATCAATTAAAATTATAAATAGTGTGGAGAACAACGAATAATTTATCGATCTTTATTGTGGCTTAATACAGTATCATCATAAAAGTTATTATGTAAAAACGTGGCGCATTATTTTACAGGGCGAGTCTAATTCTTTTCGATGTCGACGGAAGACACTCATCTCCTTCTGCATCTATTTCTTCTGCCTCCGCCATATCTGAAGGAGACGAATCGAAGGCTGGGTCTTCTTCGATTTCGTTTTCGATGGCATCTATTACGTCTGGCACGTTGTCGCATGTTTGGCCACTGCAATTCGAGCAAATGATTGAACATTTCAAACCAGCTTTTCGGCATCCACAGGCAACTCCGCAATTTTTTGTGTATTTGCACGATATTATTTGTAACAAACTCGGCGGTGCGGGAGCCATAGAAGTTCGGATTGGTTCAAGTCCTCGTGCAGTTCGCTTCCAACCCCATTTCTCAGCGTCATGATAAAAACCAAGCCAAGTTTGAACCTGGTGGTATACTCGGAAAGAATGGTAGCGTGCCGTATCTCGCGTTGGAGGTAGAAGTGATAAATTCAACTTCGTCTTACTCGCCAATTTCCCGAAGCATTTGTAGCGAAGCGAGTTAATAGAAACTTCCGATTCGTCACCTCCGTACAGCGCAATAAAAAACCGTTCTCCAGCGTGAGCAATTATGTTGGGATCAACGTTATTGTCGGTGAATAACTCCACGGCTTTCAATAGGGAATCGTTCTTTTGTAATGTTGTAAGAACTTTAGATTTCCCTACTTTATATGCAGCTGCTGTCGTGTCGCAGCCGCTGAAAGCGTGAAGGAATAAAATGTTGTCCCTAACACTCTTACTGTAACGGTTATCGAGACAATTGGGGCCGTATAATGTCTCCGGAGTGCGTCCTTTTCCAGGCTTACGAAAGAAAATATTCTCGTGTCCATTTGCCAACGCGGTCAGCAATACAAGAAGATCGACGTCCTCGCCCACAATAATAACTGAATCGTAGCTCGAGGACATTTGTATGGCGGTTTGTACGATGAGCGTGTCGGCATCTTCTCCGGCTTGTTCGTCGAGAATCCCAGATTGTTCAAATTCTTTTTTCAGCATGGCTATAAAACGATTCTTGTTCTGTTCATTCGCTAAAAACTTCTCCTGGTTAGTTGTCGCAATCATAGTCTCGGTGATTATAATATCGACAGAGGACTGTGTTTTAGATCGACGAAGGCGTTCCGAGGACTTCGTACCAAAATTGATGACGTCTTCTGGATATCCATCGAAAACTATTACAGTGTTTGCACCGAAATGGTTTCGAACGTATTGGACGTATTTTTGACAAAGAGTCAGGAACGACACGTTGCGATCCCACACAACTCGATGCAGAAGAAATCCGCCGTCCACGACTACCATCCTATTTGACCCAAGATTTGTAGTGGTTGGTAGCGATAAGAAAGACTTGTAGAGCGTAGATTTGGTACCGTGGCGCATTCCTGCTTCCGTAAACAAAGACAAAGGATACGGTGCAAGCTCATACGTTAAATGCTTTTTCAAATCTTCAGATGTTTCTTTCGAAATACACATTCTCTGGAACAAAAGTAGCGGGTCTATGGGGACTGATACCGAGTTCATCTTGATGCTGCTGCTAACAGTTGCTAGAGGAAGCACTTTGTCCTTTCGTTTGAACTTGTAAGAGTTCAAATCTTTCCCCACCATGCGGTTAACCATTTCAGCACCAATTTCGTGGCAGCGATGACAGTTTATGCTCGCATCTCCGACGACTCCTGTGCTGATGGACTGCAACTCAGTGCCTTCGGGAAAAGGATTATGTTCTCTTAGCCAATTGTCCAATTTTTCGACGTCAGTGTTGTCGCGCGTAATCCGTGAGCTTCGAGAATCAACGTGCTGCTCTGTTGTAGCGCTGAACACGCCACAAAAGTTTTCGACTTCTTCAGAAACATTCTGCATGAAAACCATTCCCATCGTCCACCTACTGAGGGTACTTTGAGTTATTCCACGTCCTTGAGTGAGACCACCGGATGTTTTCATGGATCGCATCAACGTCTGTTCAATTGTCATATCCGACATAATCCCCGACCAAAATTTATTCGTGCGCCTTATCGTAAAGTAGCCGTTTGTCGTGAATCTTCGAAATTCGTCTTCAGGCATTTTATTGTCCAAATGAGCCATGTCCTGAAGATACATGTGAGCGGCTTTCGCGTAATTGAAATGACCACTCGCATGGAAGTACGGCAACATTTTTTGAATGGTGTCGAGGTGGATATTCCAGTTTCCTGACCGCTCAGCTTCAATAAAGTGCTTGACTAAGGTGACCATGCGGAAATATTCGAGCCACATCTTCGCAGTGGGGCCTCTTTTTTCAATTTTTTTCAATTCCTCGTCAAATTTAGTACAAGCGGCTTGGATTTCGATGTTTTCGGCTGCTGTGAAAATTGTACATCTTTCAGGACTGACGATTGCAAAGTCCATTTCGTCACGTTCGTCGTCTGTGAAGTCAAGGCCATCCATAATTTGTTTGGCCAATGCGAGATGGGTTAGTATGTGTGCTCTGACAGCCCTAGAGTATGCATGACCGGTCATGATTTTGTCAACGCTGTTGGTAGCGTAAATACTCTGAAAGAGATCTGCGAGCCCACTGCCTGCCATGATGTACCCTATCGACCCTAAGAAGGACATCAGTAAATGGAAACCTCCAAGACGGACAATTACATTTTTCACTGGAGAAGTTGGGTCGGCACTGCGAATAATGTCGTGAGCTTTCATGTATAGAGGCAGATCGAAAGTCACGATGCAAGCCTCCTGATTGGTAGTTTTGCACTGTTCAACAGCCGAAAGTAGCGCTGTGTAGATGGTTTCGTAATCGGAGGGCGGTGCATCGATGAATGGCATGCAAAGTATTTTCGATTTTGCGAAACTTTGACCGGTTGTTGCTTCTTCCATGAAGCCGTTCCATCCCGGAATATTTTGAGCAAACGACCACTTAGCGTACAGCCACATGAAATCACCAATTGTCGGTAGAATGTTGTGACTAATTGGCCGACGACAATCCAAATCTGCAGCAAGGAGAGCCTGCGTACTGCTCGCATTGGGTTTTTCATATGGGATAAGTGCAACCGTTCCAAAATTTCCCAACTCCACAGATGATTTTTTTGCTTTGCCAGACGAGGTATACGTTGATCTCGATGAATAGCATCGAAAGGAGTGACACAATGGATTCCCCCCATTGCGTGAAACGTGCCTTTTCCATCCAGAGTGTTTATGTTGAAATCGGCGTTGTCGAAGACGAATTGGGAAAATGCGTGAGATAAAACTTGGGGCCGCTGGCGTTGGATGCAAGACGACTCAAAAAGTAATACTTCTTTGTACGAAGCGCAAAATCCCAAGGGTGATAAAATGTCGATGAGATGTCTCGAGCCAATTTTTTTGTAAATAAATGCACCAACTCCTACTTGTAAGGATGAAAAGAAAGAGCGAGGTCTTACCGCAGCTATAATAGTATGTGCGATGCTGCTACATTTCTTTTTCCAATTATGTGACGAACTGAGTTTCGATTTTGTTATCATTTCCGTTAAGAGAAGACGAAGTGACTCAGGAACTACTGAATCAACGTCTTTCATGAAATCGTCCGAAGCTGGATATGTTTCGATGTCATAACATTGGGACCGTATATCCTCCAAAAGAATAGCAGCAGCTTCTCTGACGACCCGCAATCTTTCCTCTTCTTTATTCGTTTTTTTTTCTTCGTGCCAATCTGAAGACAAAATTTTGTATCCTCGACTCTTCAAGCAGACGAATGCGTCGTGGCCTTTACAATCGAAAATACAAATGTCTTCTCCATATTTTTGTTGTAAACGCGTCTTCATGGTACTCAGAACCGGTCGCTGATCCTCTTCAATTACAGTGGCGAGCTCAGAAAGTTTAAACTGACACTCGTCCGACTCCGAGATAAAAGTGTAGACCGATTCCATCGCATCATCTACACGTGATAACGATCTCTTTCGTCCGATTGGCAGTGGCTTGCTTAGTCTGGTGAGGCACTTTTTGTGATATTTAGCTTCAGCGCCATCAGTGTCTGAAACGCCTTCAATGCGCTTCACTATCTGCTGAGCACTGTCGTCATGTCGATTTTCTAGCCACTTGAGAATGGTGCTCTTGACTGTGGAAAACTTCTGCACGGACTGTAGGCGAATTCGTAGATGCGTGGGCTTCTTCTTATTTTGCGCCTCAAAATCGCTCGGTATTGTTTCCGCACAAATAAAACATCTGTTCGCAAAATCGAATTTTTCTACATCAGGTGGCTGCGATGGCGTAGATGATTGCGACGACGTTGCTTGCGACGACGTTGGCTGCGACAGACGTCTACTAGCGGCACTTGCAGCTCTTCGCTCATCGGCATAATTCTTTTGACACGCCTTGTGCACACTGATGGAACACATGAAGTAATTGTATTAAACATAAGTACAAAAAAATGCACCCTGCACCGTGTAGAGTAAGATTTCTATGTAATTTATTTATATATTCATTTATTTATAATTATATAATATAATTTATTTATTTATAATTATTACCTAACTTCTCCAAAGTATATTTAGAGAAGTTAATATAATTTTTTTTTTAATTTAATTTTTAAAGAAAGTTGCAAAATTAAATTTTGAAAAATTAAAAAAGGAATTTCAATTTTGATGAAATAAATATTAAGTTTTATTATTAAAAAGAAATGTTATATTTGGAGAAGTTAATATAAAATTTATATTATTTTAAAAATAAAAATTTAAAACAAATTATTATAAATTAATGACATTTAAATAATAAGTAAAAGTTAGATTTTATAAAATATTTTAAAAAATTAAAATTTTAATTTAAAAATAATTAATTTTCATTTCTTAAAAAAAGTGAAAATTTAATAACGTTCATTATAAAAAAAACATTAATAACATTTTTTATGTAAATAAATTAATTTAATTAAAAAAAGTTTTAAATTTTTTTAATATTTATACATTAAAAAAAATTATTTGGATTTGGATTTAGATGCAAAAACTTGATTACCTAAACTATCAGTACTACACAGTGCAGGGTGTTTGCAAAATACAGTTTTAATATTTTTGCATATTATTACCTTATGGTTTTCGAGTTTCGGAGCAGGAGCTCATGCTGCTTTTCTTCTCTTTGAATGCTCGCTTTTAGAAGAGTCTGCACACCTTTTTCTTGCACTGTCACTACAGTTCCGTCACTCAAAGAGTTGTTACAAATAAAACAGGAACTCATTTTTGACGGTTTCTGTTAAAATAGCATTAAAACAATTATAATCTTGACGCAGCACACAAGTATTCTCTACAATTTGTAGTACTGGGGGCCTAGCCAAGATGCACAAAATGCAAAAGTTTCCTTTGCGTACTTACGAAACGAAAGAAATAAAGCCCGGTGATTGGTTGTTGAAGTTACAACTATTACAACAACCAATCACCGGGCTTTATTTCTTTCGTTTCGTAAGTACGCAAAGGAAGCGTTTGTAATAGTTTGCATCTTGGCTAGGCCCCCAGAACTGACGCGTCTACGAAAATTTCAATACACTAACAGGCGAGGTTAGCGTCACGAGGCGACAAAAACCGTTACGATTTATACCTGAATATTGTAGGAATATTGAGGGGGGAAAGTCCGAACGATCCAAAATATATACTACTACTCATAGGCGCATGACTGAATATATAGCATTATAATCTCGTGAATATTTTGCGTTCACTTGACATTTACAGCGTTTTAGCTCCTAAACTATAAATGCTACGGGAAAAAGTTTCGAATAAAATTTATAGGAAATTTCATGTTCTACAAATTCAGTTATAACCATTTTTCATTTATCATGAACCGTTAACTATATATTTAGCAAAAACCATATTGTAAAAGTTTGAAGCGCTACAAATAAAAAACTATGCATTTTACAGAAAAAAGTTTTAAATAAAAAAGATGGAAAATATTATTATCTACAAAAATGATCTCCACTAATTTTGTCGTACGATGCGCGGTTCGCGAGATATTCAATAAAACGTGTTTTTCAAGATGGCGGCTGACGCTCACCCCCCCAGATGACGCCAACTTGGATTTACAATCAGGGGACACCCCTGAACATATTCCAAAAAAAAAATAGCCGGTCCCGTACATTTCAAAAAAAAACCCTCTGGCGCTTGGACTAAAACGAACAAAGTGGAAATGTTCACCAAAGAATTTGATTTATAGTACTTAAAAATTTAATTTTTGAAATTAAGATTTTAAAAACTAAAAAGACACTGTCTCATTGACTGAATGAGACTTAATGACTGAATTAAGATTCGTTTGCGATTAACGGCGATTAGTATAAATAAAAAGGAATCGGGACCGTAGGTATATAAAAAAAAGTGGGCACATTATCTTTGATATTTGGAGAAATTATTAAAGAAAGAAAGAAACATATTTTTATTGAAACGGTCACATTATGCACACAATACAAGTTTAACACAAAATAAAATATAATATTTGCCAGTGCATGCATAAATGCCCCGCCTCAAACGGGCACTCAACTCAGCTCAGCATGTGCTGTGCATGTTACAGGCCACACAGCGCTGATCTTCCGTTGGGTCTCACGGGCATCCGCCATTATCCTTAAAATACATTTACAAGACCTAAGTTGAATATGTATAAATATAATAATTTAAAAACAGGTACATCTGCTAAACACTAATTATAAAATAATGATAAATCTGAAATTATAAGGCATTAAACTATAATATATAAAATTTAAATACTTAATTGATATTTAAATAATTGATATTAGGTACTATATTATTACAGCATTGTCATTTACTGTCATTTGGACAGTTGTTTTAGTGGTCTACTTAGGTCTATTTGTTGATAGGTCTACTTGTTTTGGTACAATATTCGTATTAGGTAAATATTTAGCACATAATCTTTTGAACACCGCGATTCCGCTCAGCTTTGAAATTTTATAAATTTTCTTCAGCGGTATAAGTATTAGCACAACGAAACCTTATTACAGCCACCGTAAGATTCCTAGAAATTTAAATGAATATAAATTCTTAAACTAACCTTAAGAACTCGTTGCTTCTTGAGAGGCAAAAAAGCAGCTTAATATAAAGTAAAATTTTATGTGTTTCATTTACCTCTATTTTCTCGTAATTTATTCACTTTCTACATATTTATATGCGTTCGTGCTCATGACGATTTAAGAGCTTATCATGCTGCGGCCAGAAGACCATTATCTGGCTGAATATTAGGTTGGGGAAAAGAATATTAGGCTCGAGAAGTCGAAAAGCGCAGAAGTGAAGTGCAGTGATGTGATGTACTTTTTCTTCTAACACGGACTACACCACTGAGGATGTCAACCGCAGTTGTTGACGAAACGTTTGGAAGAATTTCCAACAGACCTGGGCCATCATCCCGGAAACCCACAACTCATATTACAAGGAGTATTTGTTAAAAGAAAAATATTTGTTAAACAAGTGCGAGTTGAACTCGCGTGAAGAGGGTTCCGTATGATGTTATCGTACGGAACCCTCTTCGCACAATATTGAGTGATTTACCATGTTATTTTAATATCATGGACCTCTTATAGGTTTTCCTATAATCTATAAGTAGAAAACAAATTTCTGTATTTTTTTCAAAATTTTAGGTTCAGTAGTTTCGGAGATAAGGGGGGGGGGGGGAATGGTCGGACAGGCGGACACACGAGGGATCCGTTTTTTTATTCGGACGTACGAAACCCTAAAAAACTATCTCCTCACGGAATTTAGCTCTAGTGATTAGTAGAACAAGGGTTAAGAAAAATAGATCTCGACTAATTTTTTAATGTTATTGTTTGCCTGCGAATTTGGCAATTTCTAATAACTGAAACAAGGGTGTTCGCGCAAATAGATGCAAGGAACAAGGGTGCGCTTGTTTATGCTAAGTACAAGGGTTTGAATAGTTATCTCTCTAAGATAAACTGATCGACTCTTTAATGTTAGATTGACTCTTTTTTGTCTATGAATTTGGCAATATGTAATTGGCTTTTTACACCATCCTGTCCATCCACGAACGATATTATACATAATAACTTTATCTCAATTTATAAAGCCAATGCAAATACCTAAAACACACAATTTACTGAAATAACAGAATCACTTTGCTCGTGTAATTCCCTCGGTCGTTGTCGCAGTAGGTATATACCATCTAAATTGAAGGAACTTGGGACAATCGAATTGTTTTGTGGGTCGACTGTTTTTCGAACGAAGAGAAATGAATTGATAGTCCTCTTGGAAGAGAATTACACAGAAAGATCCCTTTTTTTATAAATATACGTTTACTTGATGGTAAATGGCAACAGACGTCCAAGAACACAAGCGCCACTATTGGATGGAGTAATTAGCAGCAGAGAAAAAAATTTACACAGAATAAGAGAAGCTTTGCTTGCACAGAAAAAAAATTATAAGAGAATAATGAGGTCTCAGTTGAGATACAGAGGCAACTGTTGAGTTACCATGTATGTATGTACCTGATAGGTTTAAATATTTGTTTGCCATCTGAACTGGAGAAGCAAAATAAGAGAAATAAATTAAATTATCAGTTAAACAAAATCAATCGGAAATACGTGGAGGATAAAAATATCAACCAAATTGTTAATGACGATATTTTCGAACAGAAAAAGAATAAACTGAATATAAAAAATAATAAAAAAAAATTACACACACACATGGGCAACAGTTTGAAGATAAACGCAGACTAACGATATGTACATATCAAATGAAGCTGTTGAGTTTCCATCTATCCCTGTTATAGTTTCTGTACTGAAATATATAAAAAAATTGTAAAAAATTGATTTCATTAATAAAAAATAATGCAAAGTTCGAAATAAGGCCATTTTATATTTTTTTATTAATACGTATATTTGTCTGTATTGAATTGTAGACCAATTTACTTTTATATAAACCTACACCTACAAGGTACACAAAGTAAAAAAAATATTTTTCTTATAAATAAACAATTTTTATTAGAAAGTTATCCCTTTCGTTATTTTAACAGATTTGTTTTCAATTGATAAAAGCCTATACACTTTTATAAATTAAATATTTCATAGTTTTTTAAGACAAAATAAATATATCGTGTATGTATATAATATATATATCATAGTGGTACCGACTAGGCTAAACTGGTTTGTCTTATGGCCGATAGGAGAAACTAGTTTAACCTAGGCTGAACTGGTTGAGCTTAATATGAAGCTTATGAATACACTCAGGATAAACTGGTTTGGCCTAGCTTATAAGAAGGGAATAATAAAATACCAGAACTAATTAAATCAGAACTTGTGGACTTGTTATACAATAAAGTTACCAACAAAGTTACATCCCACACTTGGTAACTTTTGGTAAAATAGGATATTAAGCATTTGTTAACGGTGTTGTTTAAAGTGGAATGTCTTACTATTTCCAATGGTCAAAGGGCCAAGCAAAGGTTACAAATGTCATTCAACATGGATTTCCTTTGCAAACAATTTTATCGGACCATAAGGGCAATGTAGCAACAAAAAGTTCGAAATTACTTGAGGATACAACGAACACTCCAGCTACATAACATTGTCGATTATCATTAATACAAAAAAATCATGGAATTATACTATTCGTAATTAAAAATAATTCATAATTAAAATAATTTTATTATAATGACAATAAAACACCTTACAGAATACTGCAAGGCAATCCTTGAAATAACAGCATATATGTGCTGTTGTGTTTCGGTGAGTGAGTAAGGGATGCCAGAGCCCATTTCCTTATCCCCTCTTAATCCCTTATCCAATCCTACTGTAGTCGGCAGCGCACTTGCAGCAGCCGTAGCGTTGTCGACGGTAGTCACCTACCATCAAGTGGACCGTCAGCCTGTCTGTCGAGCTTAACATAAAAAAAAAGATAACACGAAACTTTGCGAGATCTTGCATTCATTAAGTTTATGGACTCTATGTAATTATTTGTAAGTAATTGTAAGTAGATGACCATTACCAGACGGGGTTTGTCAGTTTCCTTTATGCCTTCCCTTCCTTCCTTTCTTGCCTTCCCGTGGTTCACATAAGAGTAGTATTAGTTAATATATGACAATTTATTAAAGTTATGTAATTATGAAAGTCCATCCTGTAATTCAAACTATTGCTGAAAGATTTTTTAAACCGGATGAGAAGTTTCGAAGATTACCTCCTACATACAAACTTTACCTCTTTGTGTATTTGTCTACATATGTATATAATAAAAATAAATAATTTTTTTAGAACACTAGCTGAACTCGGCCACACTTCGCTGCGGCCCATACGGCGGCGGCTGGTGTGGCGATCGCATGCGGCGCGCGGTACTGGACACTGCTTATATATAATACTATTTATCGTAGCGTGATGTTATATAGCCTATAGCCTTCCCCGATAAATGGACTATTCAAAACAAAAAGAATTTTTCAATTCGAACCAGTAGTTCCTGAGATTAGCGCGTTCAAACAAACAAACAAACTCTTCAACTTTATAATATATTAATATAGATTACAGTAATACCTATCGCTAATCATAGATTAAGTAAAAACTTTTCCCAAACGATATAAATTAGGCAACAAATCATTGTATAAAATAATTAATATACCTATCGAGATAGGTACTGTATTTCCTAATCAAATGTACGTTACAGATGACTAATAACCTAAAACGACGAATTAGTAATAAATATTACCGTATTTAGTATTATTTAGTAATAATTTAGGATATTTATTCTAGAATGAAAAACCGAATTTACTTTACAGTTAAGGCATCAAGAACCTTCGTCAATAATAATTATGGGTGGGAAATGAAAGTGATGGATTAAAAAGCTGAACATATTCGCGTACATCTCGGTGATGCTTAAATCAGGTTATTTTCATTATAATATTATGGTGGTAAATGGAGAAGGTAACATTGTATATGCAAGTGTAATCATCGACAAATATGAAAATGTTATTAAATGCCAAATGAGAAAAATAATTTATGTTATAAGTTTATTTTACATCATACGAAATTTGCATTTAATAATTGTATGGCGGCTTTCATAGTCACATATCGTGCTATAAGTAGAAATAATGCAGTGCTTTCCTGCTATAGAAACATGAGTAGTTCTTGAGTAGTATATTTGATATCTTCTGTAATAGAATTATTTGATAGATTTATCCAAGAGCGTTTTTTTTTATTTATAAATTAGGTCTTTAAATAGTCTGACGGTCAACTTCATGAGGACTACTGTTCCCTGTAAACACTTGTAATAATACAGAGGGGAAGGAAGTGTGCTACGATCCTGATAGGATAAGTGTAAAATAAAAACAGTAAGTTCAGCTAGAAAACTGCTTGCACACTGATACACAAAATCAATATTGTTACCAGACGGTCTGTCAAGCAAAATTTTATGATGATTCAAATCAAATCAAATCAAAATATTTAATTATCAATTAGGTTTCTCCAAGAAACTTTTATGATCGTCATTTAAATTTACCAGGGTTTCGGAAAAAAGCCAAGATGACGATCCTGAGAAGAAGCCCCGAAAGAAACTCAGGATACTTTTTGTCTTCTTTAAAATATAAAAATAATACTTAAAGTACATATACAATACTGCGAGTAAACATAGTATGAGCTCCGAATCCAGGCTTCAATTACAGGCTTCATTGTCACTTAAATAATCAGTAATCTTATAATAGTCTTTCGAGAGGAGTTTGGTTTTAATGACATCTTTAAATTTATTTATAGATAATGTTCTGATCATCTCAGGCAGTTTATTATAAAACCGTATACACTGACCTATAAAAGAATTACTTATCTTGTGGAGTCGCATCTTATGTAAATCTAAATTATTTTTAAACCTAGTACCTATATTGTGTACATCACATTTTTTATTAAATTGACTAATATTTTATGCGCGTAAATTAAATTTTCATAAATATACTGACATGTAACAGTTAAAATCTTAATTTCTTTGAACTTTTCTCTGAGGGAAGACTGCGGATCTAGTTGATAGTTGATAGATTGGTTAAGGCGTTAAGTTAAAGCGTGAAAGCGTTACAAAAAACACAAACTCATTTCCCACTTATAATACATATTATAAATACAGTTAGGGATAGTACATACATCCACAGTATGTATTGCAATTATAGATAGGTTATAAGTAAATTTCTATCTAGCAAACCATTCAAAATGCCTTCGATATTATGACCCTTAGGTTACCCGAAAGTTATAGGCCGTCATTTGGCAGATATTCGATTCCTCTGCCCTCAAAGCTTTCACATAATAAGCCTGCGTTATTGAGAAGTGACCTGAATTAAGGCAATTAGTTGAGTGTTCATTTGATTATAGCTGACTAAAAAATGTTTGTTAAGCTTTCACACCTTAAAATCTCAACCGATTATCGTGAAACATTGCAGACACATAGTCAGGGAGACAGAGAAGAACATATTTTTTCATCCAGAAAAACATATTTAAACATATTTAAAGAATATTTTGACACCTAAGAAGAAAAATGCCCAGACGAAGTCGCTGGTAAAAATTGGTTTTTTTATGTTAAGATCGGCAGACAGGCTGACGGTCCACTTGATGGTGATGAAAAGCTGATTGATGCAAGCGCGCTGCCGACTACTGCAGGAAGGGAAAGGATATAGAGAAATGGGCTATGGGAATCGAACCCGGGAATCCTAGAACAGAGCGTTAAGGCAAGCACCCTAACCACTCCCAACGGGCTCTGTAGTTAGTGATAAGTGATAAAATATTGCATGAACTCACATGTTTCCATATCCGGCATTACATAGTATTGTCCCACTGCTTCATACAGGCCTTTCTGCTATCTTAAAGTGATGGCTACAATTCACTACTTCAGTCAAATGCGTATCCAGCAGATCTTCACAGGCCTTCGTATGTTTATAGCATAATCTGTCCTACTGGTTTCCTCACATTTTACTCTACAACATACTGGTTCTATACATGAAATCAACAAGTCTCAGAGTTACAAGCCTAACTGGGATTCGAACTTATGTCTGCAGTGGTAAGAGTCGAGCGTCCTGACCAAATTGTTTATAATTTCATAGATATTTCCGTACAAATCATGTGTAAAATTTAAATTCTTAAGACTGAATATTGATTTACTCACTATTTACTTTAATTATATTATGTTTGTTGTACGCATAGAAATAGGACTTAAGCAATGTAAATAAGCAAGAAACAAAAATTGGCTTTCTATAGTTATTCAACTTATTAATACACGTCTTTAAATTAGTTTATTATTGTATTCCCATTCCACTGGAGTCTTAAGGTGGCGCTGTACTAGCGTGGGAACTCAGTAATAAGTATTTGGGAGAATTTGTTGTCTCAACTTACTATTATGCGAATTACCTAAGACAGAATGCGACACAACACATTCGCGCCACTTATTCAACTCGCGAAAATAATAAAACATACGCCAGCAATCCAATATTTTAGAAAAATCTTTATTGACATCCCAATTTCAAATGTACATTATAGGTAGGATGTTTCCACGGAAAAACATTTTTGGATTTTAGTCAGTAATTTCAAGAATTCAACCCGCGAACATGTCACAAATTCTACACATTTTAGAAATCAATTATACTAGATATAAAATTAATTTTAGTTTTTTGTTGCGATGCAAACCTTCATATTATGTCACGTTTTTTTATATATTGCTGCGACCTATAATTACTGAGTAATCATGGAATTTCATAGTACCTATGGAATAAGTAAGCTATTCAAGTTGGAAAGTGACCTCTTAAGAAAAAACTTCAATTTAAAATTTACTTTGGTAATGCCTCAATAAAATTTCCTTTTAATTATATTCTGTGAGGAGGGTTTATTTTTTTAAGCCAAAAATAATCTTGTTCAACGCTTAGTCTCCTTTGTAGTGTATAAATATCTGGCAACTTTTGATTAATTGTGTCTGAAGTAATTTAGACGGAAACCTTTTGTTCTTCGTCTCAGTTCGTATATTTTTTCAAACCGTTCAGGGACAAGCTGAATTTTAACACCGCACTCGCAAATCGAGTTAAATTCTCCTCCGAGTTTTCACCTAACAACTTTTTGTTACTTTATTAATAAGGTGAACGAATTTTGTTTCGCTGAAGTTATTCCAACTTGCTTTTTTATGGAGTTCTTGTAATTGGTAATTTAAATTATTGTGATTTTTATTTTAAAATCATTTTATTTGTCATTTTTACTTACTTGTAACATACAACTAGAAAACGATTTATTATTTAAATAGCTTAGCATTATTAATAGTCAAAATTAATTTAAAATTTCAATTTGCTTCAGCAATCGTTTCTAATATATCAGCAATTTTAAGTAGTTACAAATATTGCGACTGATGAATGCGAAACTATGATTAATATGAATAATTTAGTTAATGGAGGTTATGGTTAAAGGTAAATTTTAGTAGTGGCAGAGCAAACTGCATTTCGGAGTCATTTGAGTAATTTGAGTCCTTTGAGTAACCATCCCCTTACAGAAGACTACCGTGAAATAACAGCGGCAATCCATTCTCACCGTGAATCGCTTCCCAATCACTTATCCTTAATTTTAATCTTACTATGGTCGGCAGCACACTTGCAGCATATGTGGCGTTGCTTGTTGTTATAGGCGACGATAGCCACCTACATAAAAAAAGTGACCTTAACATTAAAAAAAAAATAATGATCTCGCCGGTCGGTGATGTGTTACAGCAGTTCCCGTGATACGACGCGCTAGAAAGTCATTTGAGTTTTAGACGGTGAGAGTCCGGCATAACCCGTCAGAAACCCCCCACGTTGATGGATTTCCCAAAGTTAAAAAAAGTGGCTCCATGGACACAAGCTATAGCAAGATACATTACAAAAAAACGAAAATTAAAACATCTTAAATGGTATATTGTCTTTGGTAAATATAAAAAGAAAATGCCCATTTTAATGCCATTTTAGAAATTTTATCATGTTTTCATTTTTCATAAAATATTTAAAATAAAATAGAAAAAGTACTAGAACATTTTAATACACAAGTTGCGTTTTTATTACAAAAATTTTAAAAATGCAGAAGTCTTGTGATTTAAAAACGTATGCATTTACAATTTGACTGTAGACAGAGCACTGTCAATAAACATTTACAGTCTTATTACAAAAAAAATTACTAAACTATGTCTCAACACGTGTTTTGTCAAACAGCGTCTAATGACATTTGTGTACAATTTCACAGTTTAAACCCTGCCTCAAATAATGTTTAACCTTCGCTATTACAAAATAGTGTTTGTCCTTTGACTAACCAAAACATCGCTAGGCAACCTATAGGCAACCAAATGTTGCTATTTTAAAATTATAAAATAGAAAATAGTATCAATAAAATAGCAACATCACAAAACGTTCGTTCAACTTCATTTGGTTCAATCCGAAACGTTCCTTTCTATGCAAATTTGTTATGTGCTAATAGAATATCCTACGCAGAAAAATATTTTAAAATTATCTATATATAAATAAAACAGTGCCGTGTGTAATTATAAATTAATTATTGCTCTAAATACACCGCCATAAGTATGTTTTGGAACCAAAACTTACGTATATAATGAGTACATTGTACACATAGAACAGTGATCAGTTGAAAGAATGGAATGTGTTTATCAAGACTTGTCAATCGTCATTATTCATTGTCAAATGAGTATAATATAAATAAAAATTATTTCAAGTAATATGGAAAAAAATGGACATATTGCAATATTAAAATAAAAATTCGTGAACGTGAAGAAAATTGGGTTCAAGAATAAAAGGTAAAACAACCCGATATTTCATCATAATCATAACCACACCACTAATTACAACTTGCGAAAATTAGAGACAAAGCAGTTTAGACTAACTTTGAGGCTTGACATGTATTTAAATATGAAAAGTATTATTTAAACCGTGCCTAACTCTAACTGCTTAAACACGCTTTTGTAATAATTTTTTTTAGACACTTGTTCAATGTCTGTTTATCTTTTTTGTAATAACACTGTTAGTATCTACTGTCTTATATAATAAAAGACAGAAATTTTTCAGAGGATGTCTAAGATATCAGA
Source organism: Bembecia ichneumoniformis (assembly GCA_910589475.2). Lineage (NCBI taxonomy): Eukaryota > Metazoa > Arthropoda > Insecta > Lepidoptera > Sesiidae > Bembecia > Bembecia ichneumoniformis. The sequence continues at coordinate 4,760,704 of OU342520.1, forward strand.
AGCTTAGATCAATATAAATGATCCACCATCATCATCTCAGCCGTAGGACGTCTACTACTGAACCTCTCGGATCGGTCAAAAGCAATGTGAATCCAACGTCTACCCGCGGTCCTCATTAGGTCGTCAGTTCATTTTGTGGGTGGTCGTCCTACACTGCGTTTGCAGATTCGTGATCTCCACTCACAAATCTGCAAACGTTATATAATTTATAAAGTTATAATTTCTCTATTTAAAATCATATAGTACCACACGAATTGATGTGGTGTATCTACAAAAAAATGCTGTCAATTTTTCGTAGCATTCGTAGCAGCTGTATCGACTCCAGCGTAATCGACATTAGACTCGAAGGCATCAAAATATCCTTACCACATATTTATATCTTTTTTATATATTCTATATCTATATATTTTTTATATATTTGACATCGTTTTCACTAATGGAAGGTTCTATTTCTTCTTCTTTTGGTTACGGCTCCATGAGATCTTCTCCGATGATTTTGTCACCGTCAGCCGTAAAAATCTAATATATAAAATTCTCGTGTTACAGTGTTTGTAACAAAACTTCTCCGAAACGACTGGACCGATTTTTATGGATTTTTTTAATATATTTGTTAGGTATGAGAATAGGTCGTAAAGTATTTTTCACCCTCCTCTCCCAAACCCCATTTTTTAATCGAAATTTTAGTATTCTCGTATGAAGAATATTCAAATAATTCCGTCGTTGATTGGCGTGAAGGTGTCGCTTCAATTTGACGTATAGTTTGAAAATAAAATTGGACAAAATAGGTGGCGTCACAATCGGGGTAAAGAATTATTTTCATGTTCGGGCAATAAAAAAAAATATCAAAATTCAAATTAAAATCAAAAGTAGCATATAGTTAAATCAAGTGCTACAATTTTTTTCTTTAAATTTTCCAAAACTGTTCCGTCAAGTCCAAAGAAGAAAGAAAGAAAGACTTTTATTCACTGCACGAAAGACACATTATGTACAAGAACAGGGAAGAAATTAATAAAAAAAAAACGTGTGTGTGTCCTCGCCAAAGTAGTCAAGTCCTACATAATCAAGGTTCTAATGGAAGGTTTGTGTAAAAATTGCATCCGTGCGAACATACGTTTGCTTGTCCCTACTAAGAGAGTTGTTAGATAATTAAGTCTTTGCTAAACTGTGCATATTGACACAGTATATTGGTAAACAAAAGCTTTTCGCAAACACCGAACTACTGATGCCTGGGTAGTCTGGGTTACGTATATAACCGGACTACTGAAACTGAAAAGTCTCATTAGTTCGGTCAACCGAAAACCGGACTACTGATACCAGGCGATATTGAGGACCTGTTCGAGTAATGTCAACTGGTCTCTATTTTATTTTTAAATTTTACAAATAAAATTTAATGGACTCACAACATTATTCTTTTAAAGTTTTCTGTGAGTATTTTCCCTTTTATTCAGTGTGTATTATTGTTTATATACAAATGGGTGAGATGAAGTCCTTAATCCGCGCGTAAATGCGAACCGTCACCTACGTTAACAGGGTTAAGGGATCTGTGATGTCCGAAGAAGATCCCGGGTCGCATAGTAGATGATTAATGAGAATCACTGTCCAAAGGAACTTTAATACGTAACGAGGTTAGTGTGAGTAAATTCATCTTGAGTTTCCGTATATTATCTCGTAACTTACAGTTGAAAGCACATAATAATTTTGAATATTAGAGCTTGTCATTGTTTAATTTTCCGTACAATAATCTACCATACGTATCACTGTTTTTAATTCGAAAAAAAAGTCCAAGGTTTCCTAACATTCATCACTAAGAGCTAAAGGGAGTTATTCCCTTTTCCACTCTCTTTAGCAAAGAATAAATTACTTAATTAAAAAAAAATGAATAATAGTCAGAATTCTGCTTTTAAAAGAAATATATAAATATATAGCAGTCCAATTGTGAATATACACACACAAAAAAATTCATCAAAACAGTTCAGGGATTCAGTAACATACAGAATAATTCTTTCAAAAGACTGAAATTTGACAACTGTTATTTTTTTCATTGTTTCTTTTTCTGTATAAGCAAAAAAAGCAGCGTTACTATTCATCACATTTCCAAATGTAAACGAGAATATTTTAAGTTTTAATACAAAAATAAAGTGAGTTCACTTTTTCTTTTAATTTTAGAAAATTTTAAATTTTAATTTCATCATATAAAAATGCACTATCGCAAGTTATTATAAAAGTTGCGCAATTAATCAAGATTAAAAAACTGCATAGATCTCTAGTAAAAAACAACCAAGAATACTAAACAACATTATTTATTTTTATCCTTGAAAATGTTATTGTGTTACCAAAACAGGTTTTCGGTTACAGATTCAGGAAGACAAGTGTCGTCAATATTTCTTGTTTCTCAAAACATGTCTAAAATTCTGCCCAACTTTCATTTCCTTCGGATTCTCCAATATTCCCTTGTTTATTTTACTGTCAAAAGAAAATAATTAACCACTAGGCGATCACTTAATGATGTAGTTTATTTATTAAATTTGTACTTGATAACTTAGTAACTTATTAACATAATTTCTTGGCAACTTAAGGCAGCCATAATATGAATGAGGAGTGACGGGATGTGGTGCGAAATGATGATCAGATGCGTGACCCCGCCACTCTGCCAAGAGACATTCGGCCAGGAAAAAGAATCCCTCACCTTGTCGAAATCCCTCTAATTCGGACCAAGCGCTTTAAAACATCTTTTGTGATGCGCACTGCTAAGGATTGGAACTCCCTGCCGGCTGTATTTCCGGGCTCATATAACCCAAATTTTTTCAAGGTTCGAGTGAATAGGCATCTTCTGGGTGAGCTCGCTCCATCGTCGGCCTCATCCTTCCTACATGGATAGATGCTGGTCAAGAGCAAACCCATCTTTAATAAAAATAAAAAAATAAAAAATTAGAGATATTTTATTAAGTTAAATTAAGTAAAAAGTCAATATAAAAAAAACTGTATGAATATGTAATAGAAATAGATATTAGCACACCGTTTACCAGATCGCACGTTAAATGACTACCTACATTAATAAAAACAGAACAATAAAAACTTTTATTATCGCGCATTTACTTAGGATCTGTTGCAATGTTTTATTAAGATACTCGAGGTAGTCAAGTCATGTAGTTAATTAAAAGGAAAGATGAACCTTTGGTAAATGGAAAAGGATACTTTATAAGAATAACAGTACCCCTTATTTGTAAATACCTACTTGTAGCTCTATTTCTTAAAAAATCTTGAACTTTCTCGCCTTTCAGGTTACCGTTTATCTCAAAAGCATTTATGAAGAATTTATTAAAATTGTTATGTCTGAATCATATTTAGTTCATAATAGTGTTGGATCGGCAGCGCACTTGCAGCAGCTAGGCGATGCTTGTGTTATAGGCGACGGTAGTCACCTACCATCAAGTGAACCGTCAGCCTGTTTGCCCACCTCAACATTAAAAAAAAATTAGCCGTCACGGGACGCCTGGTAGATGTGAAACATCGAGTGAAATAAAATGATGACTGTTTATTTATTTATTTATTTAGCGTTTATTTTTATTGAATACAAAAATTTAAATATTTATTTCAAGTTGCAACAACCACCAACAATCACAACAACAACAACAATCACCACGGCACGAGTCGCCACACCATACACACTACTACGCATAGACTATATGTATACATACACCATCTATAGCGTGGTGACGAGTCGCCACGGGCTGCGTCGCCACGCTATCCATCAGTTTCACCCGCGCCTATAGATGTTTCACATCAAAAAAAAAATTTGATGAATTCTAACATATTCATTGATAATTATTCTCGTTTGTCGCCTCTTCCATTAAAATAGATGTTTTGGAAGACAGCGACTTTATCTATACTTACATATAATAAAATCGTAAAAGAGCCGTGTCTGTACGTTAAATATTTAAAAAAAAAACGGCTTAACTGATTTGAATGCGGTTTTCACTGATGTATTGTAGCATGCTTCCCGTAACATACAGTGTTTGTTTCATTCCAATCGGTTTACAAAGAAAAAAGTTACGCGCTATACCGAATACCACGCGTATACGAAGTTGCGAGCTCAGCTAGTTTTATAATATGTAATATGTACGTAATATAATATAGATAGATATACATACGTGTATATATAGATGGTGATGCGAAGATTTTTGGGTACAGCAGTGTCGAAGGATCGAAGCGAACAGAAGGTGTGTAGGCAGGGGAAATTTTTGTTCGAGGCAAAATAAGTTTTACTTGCTTTTTAATAGAGATTAAGTTGATTTGTAGTTACTATTTATAACTATTTCTAATTGTGAGTAGGTTTGACGTACTCTCATATTTATCTGTTCGTGCAGCGCACTAGCGTAATTAAGGGATGCACTCAGTAAACATGATTAATTTATTTGTGAAATTAACTCTTAAAAAAAAATATCAGCTCTAACATTTCTTTTAGCCTAACTCACCCAGCGTTAAATGGACTTTAGTTGTTATATACATTGCACTGTACATTTTAAGTAAACAAAAATGTAGGTGTGATTAAATTTTAATACACTCACGCGAAGCTATTGTGCTGTTTCCATCTTGCAAGCGACAAGTCTATTTTCACTCTAGGGTACAGATAAAAAAGGAAACAATGGCCTAGCTACAAATACTTTAAAATTTCATATAGGGAATTTTATAATAGAATATGCATTTCAAAAGAAACGATTTACGAGAAGAGCACATGGTTAAGGTGCTTGCATTAATTCTCTGTCACAGGTGTCCCCGATTCGAGTCCCGGCAGGGCCAACTATGGAAAAGATCTTTTAAAAGTTTGCTCTTGTCTGGGTCTGGCAAATAGTGGCAGGATATACTGAGTTTAGCAGTCATTTAAGCGGCTCGTTCGGTGAATGAAAAAGTAAATGATGACACAGTCCATTTTCTCATCCTTTCCCAATTTCTTATCCATAGTCCTACTATGGTCACAATTTTTGACCTTATGAGCTACAATATGGGCTTCTTGAAGCGTGCTGTAACCACATTCCTGCAGGGTCGGCAGCGCACCTGTGTTGCTTGTGTACTTAAGCGACGGTAACCACCTACCATCAAATGGACCGTCAGCCTGACGGTCATCTATAGTAATATTATAAAGAGGTAAAATTTGTATGTATATTTGTTTGTTTTTATGTAATCTTCGAAACTACTCATCCGATTACAAAGATTCTTTCAGCAATAATTAAATCAGAATTTTAGGATGGATCTAGGCTATATATTATCCCGTAAAATGAAAAGACTTTTTCGTGGTAATCGAATTTGCAAAAATAAATCGACGAAAAGACGGTCGAACGAAAAAGTTTCTTTCGAACGCTGCTTTAACGGCAGCATTATGTCTAACTTTTATATTTAAGCCACAAAAGCTTCTTTTTCGTATTAAAAAAATAATTAAAATCGTTAGGAGTTTATTGACCATATTATCAACAATTATGAATCGTTATCATTATCAGAAAGTTTATCGTTACAAGTAATTAATACACTAATAATAATCATTTTTGCTTTGTGCTGCACATGTTTAGGACATATGGTAAAAGAGATAATACGATATATGTATGATATATGCATGCTCTAAAGCTGCGGGGTGGGTACCCGATACCGAGAATTAAACTGAATTCCACGCGGGCGAAGCCGCGGTCACAACTAAAGGATAATAAAATAAAATAAATCTCTATTTTAACTTACCACACTATCATTATTTCGATTACTTAGAGTGAATTTTAATAGAATGGATTTTTCAAACAAAGAGTTTATCATGGCTTGGAGAGCTTTATCGCATGCAAGTGTCATTTATAGAAACTTCTTACAATTAAATTCTAGCATGAATTGACTATCTTTACTATCTCGCAACTAGGTACTAGTTGACTAGGTACGAAATTAATTTTAAATGTATGATACTGCGTCCCTAGCGAATAAACAAAGAATTAAATTTCACAGTAATTTAGCAGCTGAAGACACGCTGTCTACTTATGTAACAACTTACAATTAAAGTTTTGTCATTCAGCCAAGGTTAAGCCTCGTGTGGAACCATCAGGAAAATTCAAAGAACGTTACTCGCAACTGCTCCAGCGTGCGTAGTTTAGGCTCAGGTTAATCAGGTTTAACTCTCGGGAATGAAAGTTTTGTATTTCGTTCTTCATTGTGTATCGCTTGAGTTACTTATATACTGTCATCATATTTATTAACTTGTGTTGCAAAATTATACCACTATTTGTAAAATGTCTGTGCGTTTGTTCGTGCTAATTTCAGAAACGGCCGGTAAAGAAGAAGCCTCGGTAAGAAGGCCGGCCAGAAAGGCTTGTAGCAAGCCTCCGGTAATATGTAATGTATATTTTATTTCAATCTATTTACAAACAAAAAAGTTACACGTTATTCGGAATACCACGCGTACGAAGTCGCAGGCACAGCTATGTAAACAAAAGAACAGATAAAATATGGCAAAATTCACAAATAAAATTCACAATTAAATAGATATTTTAAAGGGAATAATAATTTATACATAATAATATAATCTGCCCACTTATAATATTAGAGAACTGAATATTTTGATTTTAGGCCGTTAGTACACCGACGCATGCGGCAACGAAACAATGAAAAAAAAAATTCGAACTTGTATGGCAGATTTTCGCTATGGAATCTGAAAATATAGAAATATACGTATTTTTGAATTCAATTAGAAGTTACCCAGAGTTTTATGTAATTTCGTCTGCGTTGAAAAATAAAAGATATAACCCCTGATATTTTACAGTTTTGCCAAGCGTTGGCTCTTTATTTTTAAATAGCTGGTGCCCTCGGCTTTACCCGCGTGGAATATTTAGCCTATGCCATTCTGAAATTTTATTCTGACTATTGGTTAAAGAATTTCATAAATCGAATGAGTAGTTCCGAAGGTTACCTCCCACATACAAACAATCATACAAACTTTACCTCTTTATAATATTAGTATAGATTGGACACGTAGATTACAAAATTATATACAAATAAGAGGTGGCATGGAGGATTCTACTCTTTCTCTTAAATACCGACGCCAGCAACAAAAATTATTCTTCTTCAGAATCTAAAAGCTATGACTGGGACGGGATGACATCCTGAAATGACGTCCACACCACAGTGCACAAAATCTACATCAACAATTACGTGTACTAACGTTGAAACTACTTCAATGTACTAAAGTTCCGCAGAAGTTTCGCAAAAGCAATGATTTCGCTGCCGCATGCAAACGTGTCGGTGTACTAACGGGGTTAATATTGTTTACATAATGAATTCCTAAGCAAATATTATAAATTACTAGCTGACCCATCAGACGTTGTCCTGCCCGAACCCGAAAATAATTCTGTAACCCGATTATGGCGCCACCTATCGGGTTCAATTTTATTTTCAAACCATATGTCAAAGTGACGTGACACTTCACGTCAGTCAACTACGGTTAAATTATTTGGATATTGTTTATACAAATTTTTTATTTTATTTTTATGTTAAGGTCTTCAGACAGGTTGACGGTCCACTTGATGGTAGGTGGCTACCATCGCCTATGAATCAAGCAACACCACAGCTGCTGCAAGTGCGCTGCCGATTGCAGTAGGATTAAGGATAAGGGATTAGGAGTGGATAGGGAAATGTGCTCTGACATCCCTTACTCACTCACCGAAACACAACAGCACCCCTTTAAGGGGGTAATTACTATGCCGCCAGATGGGCTGCCCAAATGACTGCGAAAACGCAGTGTGCCCTGCCACTACTTTCCAAATCCAGACCAGAGCCAAATTTTAAAAGTTGACTTTTCAAAATTGACCCTGCCGGGAATCGAACCCGGGAACCCTAGAACAGAGCGTTAAGGCAAGCACCCTAACCACTCATCCAACGGGCTCGTCAAAATACTAAAATTGCGATTAAAAAATGGGGGTTGGGGTTAGGAGGGTGAAAAATACTTTACGACCTATTCTCATACCTACCAAATATAAATTTTTTTTTATATAAAAATCAGTCCAGCCGTTTCGGAGGAGTTTTAATACAAACACTGTGACACGAGAATTTTATATATTAGATGTAGAGTTGAGGTTTAATTATTTTAAGTATTGTCAGGTAAGTAAAGTGTTCACCTAAAACTAAGTATCAAAACAAAGTCTTACCCTTGTCATTCGGTTACTGCGGCTTAGTTCCTAAGATTTTGATAGAATTTTCACTCTTGTTACGAGGTATCGTTATTGCGTTACCTACAATACCTATTGGAACATTACATCACCCAAATATACATAAAAAGGGCGTAAAAGAGGCTTTATTACATCAGCAAAAATAGATTTCCGATAAAATCCAATCCAAACCAATAAATTAGTTAGGTATTTATAACTTGGTAGACTGGTATGCCATTTCATGAAGAATCCCGTCTGTTGGCTTGTGGGAATTGACGATTGGAAATCTGGCTACAATATTTTGCTATTGATTCTTTCTTTGACTGATGTTTGCCGTAAGTCCGTAACTTACGCAAACAATAACAGTTGACCTTTATAAAGAAAAATGCGTAAAATGCTTGTATTGTTTTACAGTAAAGTATTGTGATTGTCCTTGACAAATGATATGTTCCCTTGGGAAGAGAACGGAGGAAAACAGATTCCTTCACAACAAAAAGTGTTTACACAATATTGTAATGTTCTTCTACATTACTCTATGGTTCTATTTCACGGTTCTGTTGTTACGAAAATTTAATATTTGCTTATGGTATTTTTAAGCATTTGTTATTTTGAAAATTTACATAGAATAATTAATTAATATTAGCTCGCCATAGAATAATTAATTGATGACTAAAATTTGATAACTTGACACATTAATTAATTGTATATTATATTAGGAAATAGTATCTTAAGCTGGTCCTTTGGGGGATTTTTGTCACGCTTAGCAGGTGGGTTGGCGAGCGCAGTTTATCGGCCTTAACTGAGTTTCCAAAGGGTGGGCTTTAAGATGAATATGGACAAGACGAAAGTTAAGTTTAATGTCCATGTTGTGCCCACCCCAATAACAGTTGGAAATTCAACTCTCGAAGTTGTTAATGAGTACATCTACTTGGACAAACAGTCCAATTAGGTTCAGCCAATTTCGAGAAGAAGGTTAATCGTCGAATCCAGTTCGGATGGGTAGCGTTCGGGAAGCTCCGAAACATCTCGTCCAAAATTCCTTAGTGTATTAAAAACAGAAGTTTTTGATCAATGTGTGTTGCCAGTGATGACATATTATGGCGCTGAAACGTGGTCTCTAACTATGGGCCTCGTAAGAAAGCTCAGCGCAGCTCAACGAGCTATGGACAGGGCTATGCTCGGGGTTACACTGCAAGATCGAATCAGAATGAGGAGATCCGTAGACGAACGAAAGTTACCGACATAACCCGGCGGATTAGTAAGTCGAAGTGATCCACCCACAAGGGCCGCGGGTCGACGGTGGATCCAGGCTGCTTCTGATCGGTCCTCTTGGAAAATTAGAGACGAGGCCTTTGTCTAACAGTGGACGTCCTACAGCTGAGATGATGATGATGATGATTAAGTGGCTTATTTTTATTTTGTTTTGAGTAAAATATAAAATACTAGCTGAGCAACACGATCATTATTTCTATTAGTGTAAACTGTAATCGACACTTAATAATAATTAATAAGCTACGGACACAGTGAAGTCTGAAATAAAGTTATTATTATTATTAATAATAATAAAATTTACTTAATGGATGGATTTTTCAAACGAAGAGATCAAAATTTAATTACAAAAAAGGGAAAAATGCAACGCATGCCACGAAATAATTGGTGACGTTTATGGACCTACAGTGTTCGGGAATTTTGATGACAAAGATGCACCTCGCTCTGGTCGCCCTATTACGGATAAAATGGACGTCATATTTGAAAAAGTGGAGCAAGATCGGCATATCAGTAGTTAAGACATAGCTGAAGAACTGGGAATTGACCACAAAACTGTTTTGACCCATTTGAAAATTTGAAAAATTGACCCACACGAGCTCACTGAAAATCCTTATGAATCGTGTACTCATTTGCAATCTTTATTGAGACGTAAAGAGACCGAACCGTTTTGGAAGAAATTGATAGCTGGTGATGAAAAGCGGATCATGTACGACAAGAACGTGTGAAAAAGGTCGAAAAAGGTATTAGGTTAGGATTCATAGACTGTGCCAAAACCCGGGTTAACTCGCAATGCTTTGTGTGTGGAGGGATTGGAAGGGCATTGTTCATTATGAGCTATTACCACCGAGCAGAACCGTCGATTCGGATCTCTACTGCTAACAATTAGGTAATGAGATTAAAGCAAGAAGTTGAGAGTAAGCGGTCGGAAAGGGTATGGTCTTTCATCAAGACAACGCTAGACTACACACATCTTTAGCCACCCAGAAAAAATTAAGAGAGTTTGGCTGGGAGGTGTTAATGCATCCGCCATATAGCCCTGACCCTGACCTGAAACTTTAAAAAAAGTCTTGAGTTTTCATGTAAAATGCGATGAAACTTTTCCCCCGACTATTATTATAAAAGCGAACTTTTGTGAGGATGGATGTTTGTTACCCTTTCACGTAAAAACTACTAAACCGATTTGGATGAAATTTGTCCAACAGATAGTTTATTACCTAGATTAAGGTATAGCATACTCCTTATTCGGTAAAAATGTTAGATTGCCGAGGGATAGATAGTCTAATAATACAAAAAATTGAGCGCCACCGTCGCTACAGTGATATAGATGTCGGGCGTTATATTACTAATATATTTTCTCAGTAATTAATATTTTTATTATAAAACCTGCTAATTAAATTTTTGCTGTAAATTATATCTTAATTATATCTACCAAACTTTTCTAGTGCACCCATTGGTCTGAGTGATGAATGTAAGCTTCATATTTCGTACATTTTCGCTAAGCCAATGCATTAGAAATAGAGGCCAGATTATCTATTGCATTTCCTGGAACAAAATTAATTCTTTTTTAAATCAGTGTTAAAGTAATAAAGCATAAATATGAAACAGGTAACATAATCTGAATTTACATTAGCCGTTTTCTTGAAATTCCTATTCTCTATTTTGCCGAAGGACACGGATAAGAATAAGTTGATTATCAGCCGGATATTATATTTGCGTTTCGTCAGATAAATGTTATTATCATACTCTTATATCCTTTGTGATTTATGACGATCGAACACAATATACATGTAATACAATTTGAGTACTTTGACACTTTTTAGGATTCTGAACATTTATATTATTTTAGTGTTATAGTTTTATATGTTTTATCATCATCATCATCAGTCTGGTCTCCCCCGTAGGATATAGGCCTCTGCCAAGGCTTGCCACCACGCAAGTTACTCTGCCCTTCGCATTCAGTCACTTCCTGCGATGCTTTTCAGATCCTCAGTCCACCTGGCCACATAGCGTCCCATGGTGCGTCTTCCAATTCGTGGCCTCCATTCGAGAACTCGTCTTTCCCATCAGTTATCCTCTCTGCGACAGATATGACCGGCCCATTGCCACTTCAGCTTGCTAATTCTCTTGGTTAAGTCGACAACTTTGGTTCTTCGCGAATTTCAGAAATTCTAATCCTATCTACGAAACAAACTCCGAGCATAGCTCGGTCCATAGCTCACCAGTCTTGTCGTGAGATACCACGTTTCGACATCTACGGTATTACTGGAAGGATGAAGTGATTATAGATCTTGGTCTTCAGACACAGCGGCGGCGGTGACGAAGACAGATGACGTAACTTTCCAAATGCAGCCCAACCCAGCTAGCTTCTTTTGTCAGACTGTTTTGTCATTAGTAAAAGGTTTCAAATTGGTAACAAATTTGTGCTAAATTAATTTCTAGATAGAGATATCTATAGATGGCGAATATTAGGGAAGACAGACAATATTGGCAAATATCAAAATGCAAGTGGTTGGTATAACCAGCTGATTTATTTTAAATTTGGAAGTTGAACACACACTATGTTCTTGTTCATAGAAAAAATTAGCTATATAATTTAGTATAATTAGCTTTATATAATATAGATTTATACAATCTGTCTGTTCGTATTATTTAGTAGTTCTAAATATTTGAGTACCTATGTTCCAGTCTTGATAACTGTTATGTGCTATTCAGATATCTTCAATTCACATAAATAAATAACTCAAATTTAAACGACACTGAAATATCTCACCAATAATTTAAAGTTCATATTTGAATGGGTATGTAGGATACTACGCGGTGGCATCCAAGCATCATGTTATGACGTCAATGCACGAGCAAGCTGCGCTCCATCTGAAAAAATGAACGCTACGTGCATTTCTTTTCTGAATCTCCAGATTTTCAAAGATAGTTTTCTTCGTTGTGATTCTTTTTATTCCGCACATACGGAAAACAGACATTCGACTAACCTATACTCTGGCAGACGTGGATAATAAAAATGCTACTAATACTATAAATGGGAAAGTTTGTTAGGATGTATGTTTGTTACTCTTTCACGCAAAAACGGCTAAACGGATTTGGATGCAATTTGGCAGACAGATAGTTTATTACCTGGATTAACGTATAGGATACTTTTTATTCTGGAAAAATGTTAGGTTCCCAAGGGATCGTCTAAAAATATAAAAAAGTTCTTTTTCAATGTGGACGAAGTAGCGGGCACCAGCTAGTCAAATATATATGGAAATGAGATTCAATAAGTTAGTTAGTTGTTTATGTAGCTATTAGAATTGCCATTAAATTAAAAATAAATTAAAATTAAGGTAACCACTAAGCTTTTAGTTATAATTTTAATATTTGTAATTGTTGATCCAGCTTCTCTGTGGTATCTTTTGAACAAAGTCAAGTATGTTCTTTTGTATTTTTGTCCGTTTATTTTCTTGTAAATTACGCGACTGTCACAAACAAAAAGTATACAATCTAATTGCTTCTGTGGCGAGCCGGACTGGGTAGCTTTCTTATCTATACATATAATAAAATCGTAAATGAGCCGTGTCTGTACATTAAATAATTTAAAAAAAAATTGTACACATTGTACTTATGTTACCGAGGTAAGAAAAATAGTTTTTAGAATTTTTGTCTGTTCGTTTGTGCACGCTAATGTCAGAAACGGCTTAACCGATTTGAATACGATTTTCACTGATGTATTGTAGCAAGCTTCTTGTAACATTTAGTGTTTGCTTCATTCTAATCGGTTTACAAACAAAAAATTAAGCGTTATACCGAATATCACGCGTACGAAATTGCGGACTCAAGACTTTTTTTTAAAGTTTATTTGCATTTAATTACAGTATGTTATAATTATGTGCCATTTTGTTCAATGACTTTTTGCTATCTTGTAGATAGTGACATCTGTAGAAATTTTGGGACTTCTGATCAAAAAAAACGCGATAAGTAGTTTTGGCGGTCCTCTTTTGGTGTTAACCTGACACTGCCTAAAGAATTCTGAAGAGACCGAAACAGGTGGAAATCTGAAGATGCAAAGTCATTGTTATATGGCGGATGCATTAACACCTTCCAGCCAAACTCTCTTAATTTTTACTGAGTGGCTAAAGATGTGTGTGGTCTAGCGCTGTTGTGATGAAAGACCACACCCTTTCTATTGATCAATTCCGGCCGCTTTCTCTCAACTTCTTTCTTTAATCTCATCAGTTGTTAGCAGTAGAGATCCGAATCGATGGTTCTGCTCGGCGGTAAAAGCTCACAATGAACAATGCCCTTCCAATCCCACTATACACACAGCTCACCTTATTGCGAGTTAACCCGTGTTTTGGCACACTCTATGAAACCTGACCGACCTTTGACTTGACCTTTTTCACACGTTCTTGTGTACGTGATCCACTTTTCATCAACAGTTAGCAATCTCTTCAAAAATGGTTCAGTTTCATTACGTCTCAATATAGAATCGCAAATGAGTCCACGATTCACAAGGTTTTTTTCAATGAGCTCGAGCTTTTTTCTGTACTCAGCTTTTTAAATGGTTTAAAACTGTCTGCGTCTCTCGGTGACAGTGGTTTCTACTGGATGAAAGGTACACACACTATGCACCTTTCTAAGATCCTTGACAACTTGTATGCGAAAATTCTTGATGATCGGTCAAGTAGATAAAGCGTGATACCACAATAGACAAACAAACTTACTTCCACATTTATAATATTCTTTATAATATAATTTATATTTAATTATCCTTTATAATATAATTCATATGATTTGATTATATTGTACGATTTTTTCTTTTCTGCTAAATAGAAATTCTACTAATTACCGAGTCTTGAGAGGATCGATTTGACTATGCTGTGATTTGACTTCAAGCAGCTCTCAATATCCACTTTCAAGAGTCCAAATTTTTTATATTGCAACATAATCTATATCCCCACTTATGCTTCTTTAATGAGGTTTTGCTGTAGTATACCAATCATCATCATCTCAGCCGTAAGACGTCCACTGCTAGACAATTGCCTCCTCCCGAATTTTCCAAAAGAACTGGTCAGAAACAGCCTGGATCCACCGTAGAGCAGTAGCTCTTATCAGGTTGTTTGTCCACCTTGTGGGTGAATATCCTACCCTGCGCTTGCCGGTCGGCTCTTCGTACTATGTGTCCTATCCACTGCCGCTTCAACTTACCAATCCGCCGGATTATGTTGGTAACTTTCGTACGTCTACAGATCTCCTCTTTCCTGATGATTCGATCTCGCAGTGTAACCCCGAGAATAGCCCGCTTCATAGCTCGATCAACGATGTTGAGCTTTCTTACGAGGCCTATAGTTAGAAACTACGTTTCAGCACCATATACAATTAAAATTAGCAGAGCAAGAAAATATAAATTCGTAAACAGAAATTTCCAAAGTCGTAACATATTCCAATTAAGTTGTCCAGATTATTGAGAGAGCTTCGAGATGTTCTGGACACAAAAAGTGGTTTCATATCGGCCCCGTCACCAACACGACTGCAGCAAAACGAACAAATTATTTGATAATATTACTGGAACGATATTCTATGGTAATTTAATATTGGACTAGCAATTTTTTTTTGAAAGATTATTTTTCTTATAAGGCCTTGTTCCGCAATACAAGCTTTTTTTATATTTAAAATTTAACAAATGTTAAAATTATATTTATATTTATTTAAATAAATAAAATTGTAAACTCACATGGGTATTTCTACTTTGTTGTCTGTTTGTCTAGCCTGAACAATGAATCCGGGTCACTTAAAAAAACCTATAAATCTTGGAAACTAAGAATGCTACCTTAATAAAATAAACGGTGTTTAATAGACAATATAATACCCCTTAAATGAAAGTAATAAAATTTATAAGTCACTACATTTTATTTATTAAAAATTACACAAAGAAAAAAAACTGCTGATCTCGCCTTAAAACAAAAATAGGAAATATGACATTTTTGCAAAACAATATGATTTTCTTGAATTTTAATACTTTGTATTGCCTCCTCGTGCTTCCATTACTGCGTTTACGCGGTTTGGCATGCTGTACACCAAGTTTCTTATACGATTTTGACAAATATTCTCCCATTCCTCTGTGAGAGCAATTTTGAGCCCACGAAGCGTGATTCGCATCTCCCTAGCTCGTCCCATGCATGCTCGATCGGGTTGATATCCGAGCTGCGTGCTGGCCACTCCATACGAGTAATGTTCATCTCTTGTAGGTAGTCATTCACAATGAAACCTGTATGAGGTCGGGCATTGTCATGCATAAAAATAGCATCCTCACCCAAATTGACCATAAATGGCCCAACGTGTTCATTTAGGATTTCTTCCACATAACTTACGCTAGGTAAATAGCCGTTTTCTATGAACACCAGTTCTGTGCGACTCTCAGATGAAATTCCGGCCCACACAAGTACAGACTCACCACTGTAGGCTACTTTTTCTTCTGTGCATGCTTGCTTGAATCTTTCCCTTGGTCTTCTATACACTCTGTGTCTTCCATCGTGCTTGTAGAGCATAAATTTTGATTCGTCGGAGAACATAACTTTCGACCAATCTTCAATAGTCCAATTTAAATGGTTCTGGGCATATCTTAGTAAATAAATATCTTAGTAATAAATACGATCATCACGCTTCAGTTTAGGGCCATTTGCAGGTCTAAGTGGTTTCAAGTTAGCTTCAGCAAGTCGTCGTCTTATTGTCCATGCGCTTGGGTTACTTCCTCCGAGGCGTCGAAACTGATTTGTAAGTTCAGTTCCTGTGAGAAAGCGATTACGAAGCATGATGTTCACCAAGTATCGATCTTCTCGTGCTGTGGTACACCTAGTTCTGCCTGTTCCTGGTCTACGTAGGTTAGAGCCAGTTTCCTCGTAACGTCGGAGAACTCTTTGTACTGTTGACAGCGACACACCGACAGTCCTGGCTGTATCGCGCTGACTCCGGCCGGTTTCCAGCATTGTGAGGATTCTGGTGCATTCTTCAGTTGTAAGCGACATGATTACAGGTTGTAAAATAAATATTGAACACTATCAATATGGTTTATATACCCACTTAAATGACAGATTGGAAACAAAAGCAAAATCAAATGCAGTAATTTCGTAGTTCAATCTTCGAAAGTCTCCCTTTTTCAAATATGATTTTTTTATGACATAACCTTGCAGTAACTAAGAAGTTTTAATACCTTAATTTAAGGAGTATTTAATTGTCTACTAAACACAATTTTTTCATTAAGCTAGCATTCTTACTTTCCGAGATTTATAGGTTTTTTTAAGTGACCCGGATTCATTGCTCTCGAGTGTAATAAGAATAGATAAAAAAGAATGCGCGAATTTAATCTTGTGTATTAAATAGATTATATGAAATAACGTACCTAATGGACAATCAAAACGAATTTCAATCGAAAAAAGGACAATTTATAAAAAAGTATTCGAACAGGACCTTAATGGCGAAACTCATTGGATTTAATTACATCACGAATGGAAAAAGAAAAACGACACACGGTCCAAAAGGTTCACGTATTTGCGGAGTGCCTCGTCACTGCGTTCGCAATAATAGAATTATTTGCGTTGTTCTACGTATATTGGAGTTTATCTTAGATGAAATTGTAAGCATTTTTTTGTTTTACACACCCTAAGATAATACCCTTACCCATTCTTTTAATAAGCAATGGCGAAGGTCATAAAATTACGCAATAATGTGGATGAATATTCACAGTACATTAAAGATAACAAAAACACACATAAAGAATTAAAAAGTTTGCAGAAGAAATGTCTAGTTTTCTTAGGCAAGTTATTGAAAAGTATAAATATGATGCAGCATAGTTTAGAGAAATAAAACGAGAGTTTGAAGAATATAGAAGACTATAAGAATAGATATATGCGGAACTAGAACGTAAAGTTGAAGAACTAAGCCCGAGGTATGCTACACAGAGGATAATGGCTCTGAGAGTTTGCTCTGAGTTTAGAACTGTGTCTATGGATCCAGCAGTATTGGTTACCCTGGTGCCAATACATTTTCTTGCTAAAGAAAGAGTAGAGACACGAGGAGTTATAAACTCCCAAATTAAGAAATCAACTCAGAGCAAAATCTATTAATAATTTGCTATTAATAATTTAATAATTTGCAGAAACAATGGAATGAATCACAAAGGGTCGTTGGACATACCGTCTCATAAATAACTTGGATGAACAGAAGTCATGACCATACAACATTGCTTAAGTGGACACGGCGTCTTTATGAAATACTTAGCCACAATTGGAATAAGGGAAAATGCGCAATGTGTGTACTGTCTGTGTTCGTATGTAAGAAATGGAGAGAGCGAGAGGAAGAAGCTCTTTCTGAAGACAGGAGTGTTAACACCAGACAACGTAATGGAAAAGAAATTAGAAAATAAGGAATACTGACAATGCGTCCAAGAGTTTCTGGATATGAAAACCAAAGGGGTAGTTGAGAAAGCTAACCTGTAAGCAAAAAAAAAAATATACCATAGTTAAGGCTAATCGGCAAGTATATGGAAGACAGGAGAGGTTTTAGCCAGTAAGAGCCCGGCACTACTTACTTGTTATGGCGCAGAACAAATAAAAGTTTAATTTTGACTATAGGGAGACCCTTTGTAGCTACTGGTAATGAAATTGTCTACTGATATTGTCTTTTGTTTAGAAATAGCAACTGGCTATGAATAATTTAAGTTTTAGCTAAACTAAACACCACCAAATTTTCTTTCGAAGTTTTTTATGGGCAAGTTATTCATGCGTTACTAAGTCAACCTTAATATATCTAATATAAAACAGAATTAGAATGTAATCGATTGTGAAGAACGTGACTTTGAAAAGTCAAGCATCGGTTACAGAATAATCTATTTTCATCTGATCGAGGACTTGCCTATTCAATCAGAAGTACGAGTACGCCTCATCGTGAACCTTTAATTATTACATTGTAATATTTTGTTTAAGTAGTGGCAGGGCACACTGCGTTTCACAGTGATTTGGGCGGCCCATCTGTTGGCAGTAAATAACAGCACTTGTGCTGTTCTGTTAAGGTGAGTGGGTAAGGGATGCCAGAGCCCATTTCCCTAACCCTTCCCACCTTATTCTTTATCCTACTGTATTCGACGGCGCACTTGCAGCAGCTTTGGCGTTGCTTGCGTTATAGGCGACGGTAGCCAACTACCATTAAGCAGAATATCTGCCGACCTTAACATAAAAAAATAATGTCTTTTATACCACTAAAAGGTTTTTGGAATAGAAATATGACCGAAAGTATCTGCTAATTTTTTTTTTATTATAGAATGTGGCAGGCAGGTGACAGTACAACTAGGATAACACCCAAATTTATTGTTTACCTTATAAATGATAAAAAAGGAAGAAGATAGGGATAGGGAGGTAACGGGTAATCATCCCTTATACTCTCTCACCAAAAGACAATATACATGAGTAGTTATTTCATGATAGTTTTCTATTAAGACTGCCCAATTTATGGCGCGGAACGCAGTGCGCCCTGCTACTACTAATAGTAGTAGTTTAATTCAAGTAAGATAAATTTATTGTTTTACTATCGAGTGGTTGTTTATTGTTTATTGAGAGCATCGGTGGTGCAATGGGAAAGACGCGACCTATCATGTCGAGAGGTCCGAGTTCGATCCCTATGTTCCAATGGGTTTTTTCTAAAAACTTAAGAGGAAAGAATAGTACGTATTCGTCCATACAAAAAGAGAAAATGTTTTTCCACTTCTAAATATTTTCCAATCTCCATGATTTTTTAATATGTTATTGACACAATGAAAGGCTAGGTTTATAGGTTTTCCTTTTTTCAAAATTTGCAATAAATTCAAACTTATAGGCACCTCAAATAACTTAATTTTTGTGATTAAAACTTTGTCGAATTAAGCCGTTTATTTTATAAAAACAGTGTATTTTTTTTAAAAAAACGAAACCTATAAACCTAGAATATATCGTGCTGAAACGATCGATATCAAAATCAAAGTGATTTGTTAAGATTTAGTCAGTGGAAACCGTTTTCTCCCGAAATGGAAATTTCATCAAAAAAAGTACCTATTATCAGTCGCGAGTTGCAACGCTCTCTATCGCACGATTGGGGGTCGGGGGGGGGAAGCAAAGCATCACGTATTATAGGGATGTCAATGGAAAAGTCGATAGTAGAGATGGGATCCCCACCCGCGTTATCGATATCTATCTGTTTCAAAAATGTTGGGAGTAAGTTCGGCGGATTGATAAGTCTGGTAAAATTAAACAAGGAGTAAAATTAACTAAATTAGTATTATTTATCTTTCAACGTATAGTCCAAGCGCCAGAGGGTTTTTTTTGAAATGTACGGGACCGGCTATTTATTTTTTTCGAATATGTTCAGGGGTGTCCCCTGATTGCAAATCCAAGTTGGCGTCATGGGGGGGGGGGGGGGGTGAGCGTCAGCCGCCATCTTGAAAAACACATTTTATTGAATATCTCACGAATCGCGCATCGTACGACAAAAATGAATAATATTTGCCATCTTTTTTTATTTAAAACTTTTTTCTATAAAATGCATAGTTTTTTATTTGTAGCGCTTCAAACTTTTTACAATATGGTTTTTGCTAAATATATAGTTAACGGTTCATGATAAATGAAAAATGGTAATAACTGAATTTGTAGAGCATAAAATTTCCTATAAATTTCATTCGAAACTTTTTCCTGTAGAATTTATAGTTTAGGAGCTAAAACGCTGTAAATGTCAAGTGAACGCAAAATATTCACGAGATTATAATACTACTAGATGAAAACCCGGCTTCGCTCGGGTGTAATGTGACTCATAATATGTACACATGTTCTCAAGGAATATTAAAGGCAAAAGCGGCAAAGATTTCGCTCAATGTTTGCGGCAAGACGTTTCGTTTTACACAGTCATATGCGTCACAGTTCTTTGTAATGGACACTTTGTTTTCAAAATGAATGGTGCGACGACGTATTGAATGGCGAGTCGTATGTGCGCTAGTATGAATGAAATGGAACGTTTATTAACCACTCAAGATGTCACAGGTGTCAGTGAGTGACGTTTCGCTAGAGTGGTCAGTATGGCGACTGCGATTTGTCTGTCAGCACCATTAGAATTTAAGAAAATACTTGACAATCCGAATTTTGCGGATATATGTTGTCGACTCGAAATCTTTATTTTTTTTATGTTTTATTATTCAGGTAAGGTTTCAATCGAGTCTACCGTACCCCTTGACGAAATTATTAATATAGATATATTCAATCATGCGCCTATGAGTTGTAGTATATATTTTGGGTCGTTCGGACTTTCCCCCCTCAACATTCCTACAATATTCAGGTATAAATCGAAGAAGACTCAGCCTTCGATTCGTCTCCTTCGGATATGGCGGAGGCAGAAGAAATAGATTCAGAAGATGTCTTCCGTCGACATCGAAAAGAATTAGACTCGCCCTGTAAAATAATACGCCACGTTTTTACATAATAACTTTTATGATGATACTGTATTAAGCAACAATAAAGATCGATAAATTATTCGTTGTTCTCCACACTATTTATAATTTTAATTCATTCGTTACACAGCTGCATTGACATTTTTTGGAACACTTTATGCCATTTTATGCGTTATGAAATGGTTTTCGTATACAAACGAGCAACATTGTCACTGATAATGTACGAGGTGCAAGTTTTACCTAGCTGCAGCTCCTAAACTATAAATGCTAAGGGGAAAAGTTTCGAATGAAATTTATAGGAAATTTCATGCTCTACAAATTCAGTTATTACAATTTTTCATTTATTATGAACCATTAACTATATATTTAGCAAAAACCATATTGTAAAAAGTTTGAAGCGCTACAAATAAAAAACTATGCATTTTACAGAAAAAATTTGAAATAAAAAAGATTGCAAATATTATTATCTACAAAAATGATCTCCACTATTTTTGTCGTACGATGCGCGGTTCGCGAGATATTCAAATGACGCTCCCCCCCCCCGATGACGCCAACTTGGATTTACAATCAGGGGACACCCCTGAATATATTCCAAAAAAAAAAAATAGCCGGTCCCGAACATTTTTTTACGAACCTACTTTTTTTGCTCCGGCGCTTGGATTAGTAGTCTCCGCGTAGCTCAATACACTTCACCCAGCGTTTTCGATTCTTTCCATAAAACACGACTTAGGCAACCCTTCAAAATAGGCATTGGTTTCGTGCATGACCTCTTCGTTGGAGCCAAATCTTTTCCCACCAAGCCATTTTATTAAATTAGGAAACAGAAAATAATCACTTTATTGGCCGATAAAACTGCTTTGGCCTTCTTCGGAGCTGGTTCGCCGGTAGCAATCCACTGTTTCGATTGTTGTTTGGTTTCTGGGGCATGGTGGTGGATCCATGTTTCGTCTACTGTTATAAAACGACGCAATTCAGTTTTATCTCGTTGAAACAATGTCAAACCCGCCTCCGAAGTGGTCACACGCATACGTTTTTGATCAACAGTCAGTAAACGCGGCACCCATCGAGCGGAGAGCTTCTTCATATCTAAATGTTAGTGCAAGATATTGCGCACACGTTCGTCTGAGACGCCTACTATCTCGATTATCTCCCTCACTTTTACTCTTTGGTCATTCAACACTATGTCGTGGATTTCAGCGATCATCTCTGGAGTAGTGACCTCAACTGGGCGTCCTGAACGCACAGCATCACTTGTGGTTGTACGATCACAGCGAAAATCAGTAAACCACTTATGAATCATTTTAATCGACAGAGCAGAATCCCCATAATATTTATCAAATTTTTTTTTGTTTCCGTAATAATTTTTTTGCGCAATAAATAATGTTTAATCAAGACACGAAATTCACTTTTCTCCATCTTTGCAAAAATTTGTTCCATTATTTTTCTTTAATGGTTGTCACAAAAAAACTGACCGGTTCGATCGTATTAGGTGAAAATTTGAAATTGAAGTCGTTGGTGTAGTATTATTCGAAATATTGTATTGTTGATCTTCACTGTCTTAGAGTATCGAATTTGTTAAAGTTTGTCTTCTCGAAGACTGATGATTTACAAACTATAAATATAAACCGTGCGTGTCGTAATGCCAAAACATAACTAGTGGGTGCCGGACTACGTTCCATGTAGGTTCCACAGTTACCCTTCCCTTAGAAACTGATCCCGGTGCACAGGGACAAGAAATAAAATAAAATATTTTCTAAAATGATTTTCTTTTTATCTAATTTCCCACACGAAAAAAATACTTACTGAAAACATTATAAATGCCGGTATTGGCGATAAGCCGGCGTATAGTAGGTGTTCTAGTATTCGCGTATTCGTCTTGTTCGTGAAAATAGCCGAATATAGACGAATAATGCACGAATAGCGATGTGGGAGCTCTAAAAAAAAAAACAGTAACGTGTGTAACGTGTCTAATTTACCTACCTACTCATTTTAACTGTCCATGAATAAGAATTGAAAAATATATATATTTAGGCTATACTCGTATAACTGTGAGTTAGATTGACTGTGAGAAGGTGTGTACAAACTACAAACCAATTCTTTGCCTTTCTGGCGAAGTGACATTTTTTTCCGGCGGACACATAAGCGTATTCGTTTCTTTTTGCCCCTTCTATAATATGCTTCCATTATCGTGTGACTATTATATCTACAGGAATTAAAAAATAATTTTATTTACATCTACCTACCAAGGTACCTAAAAATTGTTTAGTTACCTAGCTGAAACGTGGTTGAAACCTGAGCCGACCTAAAACCGACTTTTTGACTTTGATTTTGACAAAACCGAATATCTAGCATTTCACGAAAACATTATAGTTATAATTATTATAGTAGCACATGCAGCAGTTTCGTACACAATAACAAAGTCAAAAATCTTTTGTTTCGTAAATATCATATAGATACATACTTAAAATACAAAATGTCAGTCATTTAGGCAAAAAGCCGATTTATCAAAAATCAAATTAGCTTACACTCGTTTTTTTTATGTTAAGATCGGCAGACAGGCTGACGGACCACTTGATGGTAGGTGGCTACCGTCGCCTATAACACAAGCAACACCAAAGCTGCTACAAGTGCGCTGCCGACTACAGTAGGATTAAGGATAAGGGTAAGGATTAAGGATATGGTAAGGATTAGGATTAAGGATAAGGAGGGGATAGGGAAATTGGCTAATTACATAAATAAATAAATAATAAATAATAATAAATAATCGTTACTAATTACATAAATAAATAAAATACTTACTTACTTGAAATTATCACTATAATCTTCAATTTCTTTATATCGGAGTTTCGGGCACGCCACAACAAATAACTAAATAAATAAAAGAGTTCGCCTTCCGCCGTAATTGCTCGTCAACTAACAGCGTCCGTCGATGTGTGCGTGAGGCTATTTGTATGTGTTGTGCGCGATTCCCGGGGACATGAGCGCACGAGCGATAGCTTGTGTTTTCCTAAATACCTATTTCGTTAGAATCGCAAAGCTATTCTTTCCTCTTAAGCGCATTTACTGACTGCTGTCAAACGGTGAAACAAAACAGTAAGGCGCATCTGAAGTCCACCAATTTTTGTTTTTGGAATTACGTCAATTCAACTGAACAGTTTAACTTACCGTGGGCATGCTGTGGGCACTTAAATAAGTAAATTATTCAAGTTACAGATTTGAATCACCTTCCTCACTATTTTAGTTTATCCCAACACTAATAATATATGAAACCTTGACCGATCGAATCCGTGAGTCGCGTCCGAACGCCCGTGGATTGTTTCGGAGGACGGATATTTTAGAACACTTGATTCTTAATTAACTTTTCATCTGGTCAGTTTAAAGGTCATGATTAAATTTATATATGTATTGATAACAGATTCTTTTTTAATTAAATGCGTTTTTTTAAAAAATTGATATAAACTGATGATGGTCTCTTGATTGGCCGCCGTAAAATGACTCAAAAAACTGAGTAAGTATAACACTGACCCTTTTTTTTTCAGGGTCATATTGAAACGGAATGGAAACCCTTATTATTTTCAAACTTTAGCTGTTTAAAGAGTTAATTTTTATGCAACTGGACCGCGGCAGAAATAAGCAGATAAGGCAAGCGAGAGTCAGAACTCTATAGCAATCACGCGCAGTTTTGTTGTAAAAATTCTTTGATTTTTTGTTTATGTACCTACCTTATACGATATTGATAATGTCAGGGATTACATTTAATTGAATGTAGTCTCTGGGGTTCACGTGATTTTATTTCCTTTCAAAACAGATACGGCACATCGCAAAAAATCATATTTCACATGCTCCTGTGAAGCTCCAAAAATGATTTGAAGCTACAAATTTTTATGAAATTTTCGTAGTACTGTTGTTCTAAGAGAAACCATGTTACCTGCGGTCTGTCATTTAATTCAACAGAAATCTAATTAGTGTGATGTTGTGAAGTTTCATTTGTTTGGTGGATTTTTACTTGTAGTATTTTTTAGTTTCACTTAAAAACATTCCATTTTACATTTGAATATAAGTATTATATATTCTTAAT
Source organism: Bembecia ichneumoniformis (assembly GCA_910589475.2). Taxonomy (NCBI): domain Eukaryota; kingdom Metazoa; phylum Arthropoda; class Insecta; order Lepidoptera; family Sesiidae; genus Bembecia; species Bembecia ichneumoniformis. The sequence continues at coordinate 4,785,677 of OU342520.1, forward strand.
TTATTTAAAATAGTCATAATTGTATTAGGTTGGGGAAAAAGTTTCTTCGCATTTTATATTTCTTCAAGTCATTTTTTTTTTTAATTTTATTTACATTTTATTTGTGCCATTTTGTTCGATAACTTTTTGCCTTCTTGTAGGTAGCGACTTGATCCCGTTGCTGTAGAAATTTTGGGACTTCTGATCAAAAAATACGACAAGTAGTTTTGGCAGCCCTCTCGTGATGTTAATCTGACACTGTTTAAAGCATTCTGAAAACACCGAAACAGGTGAAAATCTGAAGGTGCAAGGTGGGGGGGCTATATGGCGGATGCTTTAACACCTCCCAGCCAAACTCTCTTAATTTTTGCTGAGTGGCTAAAGATGTGTGTGGTCTAAGGACGGCAGACAGGCTGACGGTCCAGATGGTAAAAGATGGTAGGTGGCTACCGTCTCCTATAACAGAAGCAACGCCATAGGTGCTGCAAGTGCACTGCCGACTACAGTATGATTAAAGATAAGGGATTGGCTCTGGCATCTCTTACTCGCTCACCGAAATACAACAACACTCGTGTTTTTACTTCACGGTGGTCTTCTGTAAGGGGGTGGTTACTGCCGCCAGACGGGCTGCCCAAATGACTGAGAAACACAGTGTGTCCTGCCACTACCTTGCAGATCCAGACCAGAGCCAACTTTGAAAGTCCAAGTTGATCCTGTCGAATCGAATCCAGGAACCATAGAACAGAGCGTTAAGCAGGTTGAGGACAGACTGCACAAAACAAATACCTGAGTCAATATAACTGTAGGGTATTCCGTTATTTGACTAGGTATATCATCTATAATTTTGCACAATATTAATGGATCTTTGGAATTAGATATAAAAGACGCCGCCGCGATAATAAGGTATATAATTTACCGCACCCAGACGATATTGTGTGGAAAATTTTGTGTGGGCATTCTATGTTAACCCAGGTGAGAAATGTTTGCCCATCAAAACTCACACATGCGCGACAAGAGTTATAATCGGAAATAAGTCGTGTTGAAGCGGATATTGAGTCGATTGCTGTCGATTCCCAGTTCGAAACACTTTTCATCGATTGACGTTTCGATTAATTAATAAATAAAAAAACTAGCGACCAGCACCCGGCTTCGTACGGATGCAATATTTTCTGAAAATGATATACACAAATCTTCCTCGTTTATCGCTTTTTCTATTAGTAAAAATCGTATCAAAATTTGTGGGATGGTTGTAGCCGTTTAGAAGAATTTAGCAAAGAAAGAGACTGCGACTTTTTTAAAATTTTATAACTAGCTTTTGCACAGGAATTGGTCCGCGCGGAATGTGGGGTACCCTATGTTCTTTTTTTGAAACCTTGATAATCAGTATGCAAAATTTCACGGTTCACAATATACATACACAGATCGACTTTTTGTATAGCTAATATGTGAAATTGTATACGGTTCCTAGGAAATGCTTACAATTGCGACCTTAATTAGGAAATGTGTAAAATAATGTGTTCAAAGAATCTGCGCACATTGCGACAGTATTTTTGCCAAAACCAATATTCCGGGTGTGCTCGTTCTGCTGGGCTCCGCTCGGATTTAATTTAATAAATATTCCAGAACCTAACCTAACATTGTTTCCAGTAAAAATATGTTTTGTAACACATTTTGTAAATGGCGATGAAAAATGGGGTAAAATTGCAAAATGGCTGAAAATTCTAATGGCGCCCCGTTTTCCCACTGTGCCACCGACACCACCAAAAAAAATATGTGTTATTATATTATAAGAAAGTTTAATTTTAAATATAAACTTGCTTTAATCACAGGCTCATCTATCTCATCTATTCTAAACGCCATGTGTAACCGCAACTACCAAGGAACATAGTGCTTTCTAAGCAAGAGGTAACCACTCTTCATTGTCTGAAGAACGTTACTCGGATATAGTTAAAATAAATAATGTTGCAGCTCCATCTAACGGGTGGTGCTGGAACTCAAACAAGTAGCAAACTGAAACATTTCAACGAAACCCAGCCTTATAGATATTTAAACATTTTTCAGATAGAGGGCGGTTTTGTTAAAAGTATTTTGAAACTACGTTAGATGTCTCCAGTTGTACGTTTTAAGTTTTCTGTAAAATATGTATTCTTATCTTCTTATATATATAAAAATGAATCTCTATTTCCCTTGGTCACGGCATCACGGGTGAACGGGTAGACCGATTTAAATTCGGTTTTAACTAATGGAAAAAGGGATAAACGGGGAAAGTTCTTATATATAAAAATTGCACCCCGGGCGAAGCCGGGGGCGGGTCGCTAGTAACTTTATAAATTCAAATAAGAAATTTCTCAGACAAGTAAATAGTAAATTGACTTGTCAAACTACTGATCAGTAGAGCTGCTACTGAATGTTTAAGTATTAAGTGATCACATATTTTGCGTTATTTGGATTTTTTGTAAATTATGAAATGAAATGAAATCTTCGTAACATTTATAATTTACTATCTTTTGCCTGCAACTTCACCCGCGCTCCTTTTTCGCGAATGTTTTAGATTGAATGAAAGTTTTAGGCGTTAAAACATTCATTCAATATTTTTTTCTCACATAACGGTGTCAGACGTTGAATTTTTTATTTTTATTTTTCGATGTTTCCTTGGGAACACTATTTTTCTGGCTGAAAAGTATCCTATATTCTGTTCTGTATTTTGAACAAAATAAAACCCGAAAAAATACCAGGCGTAGGCTTATTTGTTAATAACTTGCTTAGGTAAGTAGGACATAACGAGTATGTCGACTGAAGATAGTTTTTCAATTCTTTATGTTAATATGACGTATACTAATTACTCTCATTCATCACCGATATAAATGATAATTATCTCTCTTTCCCTCTCTACATATATACAGAGGTTTTTCATGGATCCATTAACCAAATTCATGCACCTGTGTTCAGTTGAAGTTTTGTCATAAACTCTGAAAGTTATAGACGGATAAGGTTTTATTACACCCAAAGGGCCCGAAAATACATTGAATGCTGTATTGTATAACGTTGAAACTGCCATTTTAGCCTCAATAGTCCTCGATTGAAATTCTAAGACAAGGTATTTGTCTTTTTAACGAGAAATTGCCTGTTTGTGCCCTCTCAGTTTGCTGCTTTACGACATAGATTAAATTAATAAATTAAACTTTTTTTGCGGCGGGTGAGATCGGCTGTTGGCTTGGCGTCGACGCCTTGACTTGGCCAACACTGGAGGAACTATACAACTCTTTACTAGGCTTGACGATCCCTCCTCCATAGCAATGAGCTGTGAACAATGATATTATAGCCTTTGAATTTAGCTGGAGATTTCAATGTTAATTTTGATTGTTAAATTAAATTGCACGTAATAAACCAATTTTTCACATCTCGCGACGGCTCATCTTTTTTTTCTATCACTTATTCTGTAAGTAACTCATATTTAAATCTACACACAGGTTGTAGATTTACTTTACATTCCTAGAGTTAAAATTAATAATGTAACAAGGCTTACTTGCTCTAACTAATGAGTTACACATCCATATAATTAAGTATAATTATATTAGACAAATTTTAGAAAAATAGAGACTGCAACAACAACAAAAATCGTGACATTTTTTGGAAAAATTTCAAATAAAAGTAAACTCGTTGGGTTCGACTTCCAGTAACTAAAACTAAATCATATTATTAAAAGAAAAATTTATAAAAAAAAAGTTCACTAAGGTATATGTACTATCCTGTATGTTCACTTCAATATTTTCACAATTTAGCTGACATGCAAGAATAATAATAAATAACATTTGTTTGTAAAACAATGTTTTCCTTCCAAATTCAAATTTTAAAATAAATATTGCCTAGCCAGTTTCCATTGTAGTGATTGCCGCCTTTTTTAATTAAAAAAAATATTTGAACTTATTTTTCAATCTCATTCTGTAAGAAATGTATGGAAGTAGTTTTTTGAGTTTTTTGACGTTTCTAGTACTCTAACCTCAGGTCCCAATTAATTGATTAATTAGATTAATTGACCCTATTAGGGTCAATTAATCCTAATAAGTAACAGAATCGATTGGCGCTATAAAAACAAAACGTGAAAATTGACCTTTTTCTCGCTGACTGTACTATTTTTCCAAAATCTTTGAATGCTGATGGGAATAACTATTAAAATTATGGATACTCTCCTAAGAGTGTTTTGTTCTAGCTACAATAGTTTATGTAGCTGCCCTTACTGACCCGTCTCAAATTACCATCCTGTATAGTATACTATCAAACCGAGAGAATTTTTTTGTTAACTACTTGTACTACATTTTTTTGTCTTGACACATTTTGTATTAACAGGGAACTGTGTTTCGCAGTCTTTTAAATTAGGCAGCCCGTCTGGCGGGAATAACCACTATATACATATGTATAGAAGTTCCTCATCCCTTATCTTTTATCCTACTAAGTAGTATGGCAGTATACTTACAAAAGCTATGGCTTTAATTGTGAATGAGGAAATAATAGGAAATACATATATTCAATATTGTCAAGTGGTTTAAGTTGTGTGATTCCATTTTCATTTTTTTCATAAATACCAAAGATTTTCAACTGTATAGATCGGGCAAGACGAAAGAATCCGTAGTGTGACATTTAGAACCACGTGGTACAAAATCGCTTAGTCCATCTCCAACTTTACAAGGTAATTTAGCTACGCCATGGCCATCCTGATTACGGCGATCAGGATCAATATTTTTGGAGGAAATATCCCAATGCCATCTCTAATTATATTCTAAATATTTAATCTTTTTGATAAATACCAAATAGGAGACTCAGATTGAGTGCTCGACTTATTGGCAGACAATGAGTGCTTTATCGTCATTTATTATAAAAAAGTGTCTGAACTGTCACTTACCACGTTATGTTTGAGGTTCGACAAAATGCGAACAACAATAGACACTTGGCTGGCGTCCAAACGTTAGGCGACATTGGTATCATCAAATTTTCCATTTTCTCGTCGAAAATTCTATATACGAATGGGTTTTGCACTCTAAGCGATTCTTAAAGAAAACGATCTTATCTTCTGTGCGTTTAACAGAGAGCGAAATCCATCGATACACTCACTATCTCTTGTCTACATCTTTATAAAGAGGTAATGTTTGTTTGTTTGTTTGTAGGAGGTAATCTTCGAATAGATAGAATAGAATTTCAGGAGTCTTCCGGGAGCACTTTATATTTAAAAATAAAGATAATTGGTAAAAGTATAATGTCAGGCGTTTTATCTTTTATTTTTCAACGCGGACGTTGTCGCGGGCACCAACTAGTATTTCATTTTTTATAGACCTATAAAACAGGCATTCGGAATCGCATCCTTAGCTGAATCGTATATAAACATATATTGAATATTAGCTGAGTCCGCAACTTCGTGGGAGTGGTATTCGGTATAGCGCGTAACTTTTTTGTTTGTAAACAAATCGGAATGAAACAAAAAGTAAATGTTACGGGTAGCTTGCTACAGTACACCGGTGAAAACCGCATTCAAATCGGTTAACCCGTTTTTGAGATTAGTTTGCACAAACCTACAGGCAGACAAAAAATCTAAAAACAAATTTTTTGACCTCGATAACATAAGTACAAAGTGTGCAAATTGTTTTTTGAAAAAATATTTAGTGTACAGACACGGCATTTTTTCAATTTTATTATATGTATGGATATAGATGAAATAGGATTGGTTTTGATATTATGTCAAATTCTCTTGAGACTTTGAGACTTTGAGACTTGATGATTTTTCACTAATTACGTTTCATTTGTGCATGATCTATTAAAGAGGTTACCCTACAATGTTTTGACCCAACTGTATCTTTAATATTCTTTTATTTCTTTTTGAATAAATTAAAGTTTGAATTTTTGGATAAATTTTTTGCATAATTAAAGTCATTTTGGAGAATAAGGGGGGTTTGGTCTTTATCCATTAGTGGACGTCCTATGCCTGAGATGATGATGAATTAAAATCTTCACTAAACTTCACTAAATTCACTAAAGTATTCACAATTTTATCTTAGTGTTCACTGACACAATAACACTCCCATATAATTCTCGTTTGTGAGAACGCAGCGAACGTTGGACTTATCAAACAAAGGAATGGATTTACCAATTCAGGTCACGGGATAACGATTTACTTCTTTTTGAATTGAACTGGGTCTGGATAGAATTTATACGCAAAGCTGAACGCAATTAATTTTTGTCATCGTCACACTGTTCTTATACAGCGTTCTTATTAATATTAAAGTATTTTGCAAGCAATTATGTAAGATTTAATAATAAGTACAGCGGTTTATTGATCTTACTCGTGTAGTGTCTTTCGATTTTCAAAATTGCAAATCTTTGTCCGCGTTAGAAAATGAAAAATATAACATTTTTTTTTATATTTTAGGCGATTTCTCGGGAACCGTTTTTTTTAATGTTAATATCGACAAACAGGCTTACGGTCCACTTGATGGTAGGTGGCGACCGTCCTATAACACAAGCAACGCCAAAGCTGTTGCAAGTGCGCTGCCGACTACAGTAGGATTAAGGATTGGGAGGGGATAGGGAAATGGGCTCTGGCATCCCTTACTCACTCACCGAAACACAAGAGCACACGTGCTGTTATTTCACGGTGGTCTTGTAAGGAGGTGGTTACCGCCAGACGGGCTGCCCAAATGACTGCGAAACGCAGTGTGCCACTACTTTCCAGATCCAGACCAGAGTCAAATTTGAAAAGGTTTTTTTTTTTCAAAGTTGACCCTGCCGGGAATCGAACCGGGGAACCCTAGAACAGAGCGTTAAGGCAAGCATTCTAACCACTCATCCTAACATATTTCTAGGATAAAAAGTATCCTATATATTAATCCAGGTAATAAACTATCTGTATGCCAAATTTCATCCAAATTCGATCAGCCGTTTTTGCGTGATTGAGTAACAAACATCCAAAGATAAAAAACTTTCGCACTTATAATATTATTAGGATAATTCCTGTACAATAATTAGACTAATTGTTTATCAATTAAACGTTTAAACGTATACGTTTTAACGTTGAAGTTTTAAAGGTATAAAATTAAATGTATAAAATTTTCCCCATGTCAATAGATAACTGGATACCTAATTACTTTATATTATTTAGTTACATTCTGCATACTCAGATGTCACGTGTTCCAACAAAAATTTTGTTAGTTACTTACGATATACACTTATGTCACTACGTTTTATCAGTTCAAATAGTTCGTTTTTCGAAGACAGATGTCGCCGCGCCGGCAAGTTATAACGCGCTATCGTTTCGCTCCTCAACGCGGACCACACTTTTCATACAAGATTTCGATGTTTGCTTTTATAAGCACAGAGAAACCCCGGGTGCTTACTACAATAAAATTAGGGACCGGAGTTATCAAAATAATATGTGGGAGGTATATAACCTTTTAGCCTAGTTAAGGGGCTAAAATAATCATTCGAGCCTATTTATAAGAAAAGCCACAAGAAATGATTTAATTATTTAGAAACTTCAGCTGATGTCTCTGTCAAATAAGGTCACAAAATTAACTGTGGTCTCTTTAGATTGATTATATTTAGAGACACTTCACTTTCAGCCGGGTCACGGTTCTTCGCCAAAGGCAACTCGTTAAAAAATATAGGTCATAATAACACAGATCTTGTCAATTCGCTCTCGTGCCTAGGTGTCGAAGCGGTCGATACAGCCCGTCCGGGCCGTTTCAGCTGTCTAGAATACTGTGGTATGGATAGCACTATAAAATATAGTAAGCTAGTAAATAGTGTGCTTGTTTTATATATTTTCTTTTATCTATAGAGCATTTTACTAGTACTAATACATTTATAAATATATTAAATTAGTAACTCAACGATTATAATAGCCTTCCTCGATGAATGGACTATTCAAAACAAAAAGAATTTTTCAACCTCTTGTTTTTTAATATTAGTATTTTAGTAAGTACATACATGTAGATCAGAAATAACCCAATTTCATAAACAGATTTGTTTTGTTCGTGAAGTAGGTGTCTTAAAGGAGCTGGAGAACATGAAGAATACAATTGCACAAAGTTTTATTTTCACGTTTGATAATAACAATAATTCCATAGCAAAAAGAATGACCAAATAGAGTAAGATCCCAGGCGTGCCAGACATAACTTATTTTCTAAAGGGGGGCAATTTTCAAAATGTGGGAAATCGAGTAGTGTTCCTATGTACTCTGAACGTATACGTTAAGTCGGGTAAAGGGCCAATTTAGAGCTATCAGGTGAGAAAAGGAAGTAAAAATAAGATTAACTTCACTCATTTTCTAAAGGCTAATTTTTATACATGTTTTGTAGAATATTACAAAATAATATTTAGCACTGCCAGACACTTCCCGTTGGCCATAACTTCTGCCAGACGCTTTAAATATTATTATTTTGTAATAATATTTAAATTTTTTATTCCTGAGATTAGCGCGTTCAAACAAACAAACAAACTCTTCAGCTTTATAATATTGTATAGATTTGACGAAATTTATTACACTACTGTAATGTACAAAAAAGTGCGTGCATCATCACCGACGTACGACGTCGGAAAATTTGCGAAGAAACCGAAGCGGATAGCAACCTTGGATTTCAGGAGCTACCATCAAGTGTACCGTCAGCCTGTCTGACGAACACAACATAAAAAAGCTATTTAATCGATAAATGTTAAAATTAGAATTAAAAACATCAGTGTATAGATAAGACGTTCTATACCATTCCGCGCACCGCGCCTCTTACGTAAATCTATGAATAAATTTCCGTCGTCAATTGAGACGATTCATTTCTATAATACTATTACCTGCTATTTGATATAACTCTACAGGTAAATTTTCTTTAATACTATTACAGATAAAGTCGTTGTAGAATTATATGAATGAAATCCAAATTCGTAAAACGTTCACAGTCTGTGCAGCAATTATTCAAAAATACATTTCCGTCGGGAAATAATTTATACGGGTACGGCGCACTGGCTTTTGCAGTCGTAAATTGGGCAGCCTGTCTGACGATATAACATTCCACCCTCTGAAGATCACCGTGAATTACACTATTGAGTTTTGATGCGAGAATAAGAACAGAGTCGTTTGCCTCACTCATACCTTTGCCTTTTCAACTTATCGGACTTGGCAGCGTACTTGCATCAATCTTGGTGATGCTTACCTATGGTTACCTTTTTTAAGTTACAGTAACCACTTACCGTCAGGTGGACCGTCACTTTGCCTGCCGCGTTTCTACAGACTTTTATGCATCCGATACCTTGTTGCAATATTCTTGTATAAATCATATCACGATTTCCACTATTTTATCGTAGCACAATACAAAGATATGTTTTAAGATATACCCATCTTAAAACATATCTTTGTGTTTCCAAAAGTTGTTGCTTCACAGCCGTTGAGCAAATCTTTTAATTCAAATTCAGCACTTCCGACGAGCAATTTACATAAAATGTTCAGGCGTCTCCATCGGATGATTTTGCTTTGAATGGCTGGCTTACTTATTCGTGTCGCGACGATGCAATATCCAGCATTCCTTTGGTATAAGTTATAAGATTTTAATACAAATATCCATATAAAATTTCATCAAAATTGATTTACTCAACAGACATACAAAATAGCTTTTCAGTTAATTATTACCCTTTATTATTAATTCTTTAGGCTCTATCCAGTGAAAAGCGTAAAACCAGATAACCTGGAGAAGCTGGTGGTGGTTGGAATAATTGATGGCAAGAGGACTCGTGGCCAGTTTCCTAGTCGATGAACAGAACAGATTGCTGCCCTTACAATCCTTACGTCCCCTATGAGGAAAATTTAGAACAGAAGAGGATAGAAACAGCTGGTGGCCATTGTTATAAAGACATTTCAAAGTGGGCACGACTTTCAACAATAAAGAGAACGACTTTGGGAAAATAAAGAGCTTTAGGTATCAAAAACCTAAATCAAGTTCAATTTTAGAAGAGATTTACTACAAATCGCGAGAGACGCTTTCCTTAATTTTAATTTTTAAAATTTTCTTTAACTCCATGGCTTCAACAAAAACCACGTTTGGCGTTGATTATACAAGGTATCATATTGCTTATAAATACCTAACCGGAGAACTTGTGGTTGCAATTAATTTCTAAAAATCCACCTAGATATACGAGAAAAAAACTGAAAACGAAAACAAAACATAATGATGAGCGCATTGGTCGAGTGGGTAAGGTGCTTGCCTTAGCGCTCTGTCTCAGGAATTCCGCGTTCAGTTCCCAGGGTGCCAATTTTGGAAACGAACTGTTCCAAATTGGCTATGGTCTAGATCTGACAAACCGTTGTAGAGGACAATGCGTTTCACAGTCATTTGGGCACCCGGTCTAGCGTCAGTAACCACTTGCAGCATCTGTGGCATTGCTTATAGTATAGGCGAAGGTAACCCACCATCAAGTAGACCGTCAGCCTATCTGACGATCTTCACATAAAAAATAAGATACGGAGGATTCTCTTCACTTAAGCCAAGTACCTACCGAAAAGCTGTTTTCTTTAGCGCTAAATTGAGCGGCTTTTAGTGTATCCACTTACATTATTTAGTTCTCGAAATGTTCACGAATCGTTGTGAAATTATTGTAGGTAAGTCACAATGAATATACATAGTGCAGAGAGCGAAGAATCGCCGCGCAGCCACCTACTAGAGACGGCAGGGTAATAACGCTTTCCATATAATCCAGCACGGAGGGGACGTTACCGTTTATTCAATATTAGTCGTTAGGTTTGTGTTCCAAGACAATCTCGACTTGCATGAATTTTTTTAAATCTAAAAATTGCATTTAATTATCAACTTGTGATACACCAGAATTCCCAGCACAATGAGGCAGTTCTATCGCTTTTTTGGATAATGTTTCCTCCACGACGTGCCAATAGAAACTGGCGGCCAAATGCGTCTTGAGCTGCGCTCAGCGCTGCGCGGCACGAATATTATTATTAATACCGTCCCTAGTAGAGGACGGCGCGGCGATTCTTTGCTCTGTGACATATCATTAGTGTGTACTTACAAATTTTATTAACTTTTGTCAAACAGATGAATTGTACATTTAGAAGACCTCCGAAAACAGAAAATAACAAAGACGAAGAATTATCAATTGCGTGATGATTGTGCCGCCCTTTTTCTTTATCACGTTGCGTTTGCAACCAAATGGATGCATCCAAAATAAGAACGGGACAGGAGAAAGGGCTCTGGTGAACCTTACTAACTCATCGAAACACAAAAATGAACATGCTATTTTACGATGCAAACTGTCGAAGAACGTAGTATGACTAAACTTTCCCTATCAAGAAGCTGACATCGCATTTAAATTATATAAAAATAATTATATGTTTTATAAACAATGTATTCGAGATAATAGAATAGTCAAGTGCCTGAGCTCACTCTTGACGGTTTAAGAAGAGAAAGGATAGTCACTTCGGTTCCTCCGTATTTCTGAATATCTTTATAGATAGGGTACTGTACATACATGTTCACCTTATGGCAATATAAATTTGTAATTATTTTATACCGCTTTGTTCGCTATCAACGCTATTTTTGGTTTCAATGATAAGTACAAACCGCATACAATTCCTCTCGAATTCCTACACGCTTCCTGTTTTTTTTTTAACACACCACATGTCATTAGCCGCCGCAAAGGTTCGCGCAGCAGTATCGGGTAAATACTAACACAGACGAGCTGAACCAGAAGCTCCCGAACATTCAGACATGTCGCTCATAAGATTAAAAAACTTTATGAGCGTCAATACGGAAATAATTTTCCGTACATATTGAATTGGGTTCGCTAGCCAAAACAGCAGCATCCACACCGCACACACAGCGCACACCGAAGTACTTTTGAGCATGGTTAGTTTACCGACAACTCGTGGCTCGGGCCAGAGGCACGCTCTGCCGAGCCATTGTGTGTCCGAGGCACTCTGTGGCACGTCCACACCAACCGTGCGATTAGTGTAGACGCGGCTATTGATTACTTAAAAGATTGCCTAAATAGTTTGAAAAGTTTTCTAAATTGACCAAGAATATAAAAGAACGAAATTATAACTCCAATATAAAACCCTGAGTAATATAAATGCGGCGTAACTAAGATTGATGTCGCTAAAGGCTTCCCAAGGTGAAATCTCCAAGAATATCCGAGGCAATTCCTAATAATGATAGGTCCTTCAACGCGCGCCGCGTAATAACTTTGAAAAACTGCGCGATATATTTTTCTTGAAAGCTCTCACTACTTTGTGTAGGGCTCGGGTGAATTGATGATGGACGGAGAATCTCGGATGGAGGTGAAAAACACTTCGGAATACATTTTATCTTTCATCGTTTGCGAAGGAACAATGAACATTGCTTCTAGGTTACAATGAACAATAACATCATACATTATGATTGGCGTTTTCACAGATCCAAAGACTGTTTAACTGAAAAAATACTAAATCAAAATGAACAAAAACAATCATTTATTTATTTTCAAAACTCTCTTAGATACATATATACAAGTGACCAAATCCAAATGAATCTTTTTTTTATATTAAGATCGACGGACAGGCTGACGGTCCACTTGATGGTAGGTGGCTACCGTCGCCTTAACACAAGTAACGTCGCAGCTAATGCAAGTGCGCTGCCGACTACAGTAGGATTGGATAGGAAAATGGGCTCTGGCATCACTTACTCACTCACCGAAATACAACAGCTCACGTGCTATTATTTCACGGTGATTTTCTGTAAGGGGGTGGCTACTGCCGCCAGGCGGGCTGCCCAGATGACTGCTAAACGGAGTGTGCCAACTAACCAGTTTTTATTAATTTTGTTATGGAAACTATACCTGGCTGCTTAAATAACAATTAGCTTACTTTTCTTGAAAGAAGATTGAAACTGCGAAAAAATAAATAAAAAATAAATAAAAAATAAATAAAGAGCTTCTTCGCTCTAGCTGCGGTCTATGCAAAAGTATTTTACATGTCCTCACTGGTACCTATTTTCCCTGAAGTTAAATTAAATTTGTCTTAAGTTAAACATTAACATTTACCAAAAATATTGCACCAATAAATTTAGGATCGCTTATATTAAATAAACTAGCTGAGCCCACTTTGGTATTATTATTATTATTAAAACTCTTTATTTGTACTATAAGCAAAAACAAAGAATAAAAAAAAAACAAAAAAAAAAACAACAAGTAATAGTACAAAAGGTGGCCTGGCCTTATCGCTTTATAGCGATTTCTTCCAGGCAACCTTAGGGTAAGGAAAATTAAATATGAAAAATAAAACAATGTTGGTGGTAAAAATCATAGTAAGGTCATCATAAACTTACATTCTAATAAGTAAATACTAGTACATAAATTGAATATAAACAAATATTAATAACACATATAAAAATTAAACAAATGAAGTCGTCTTCAGTTTGACAGAAAATGTGTCTTGAGTGCTTTTTTGAATATGTCCAGCTATTTAGATTGTTTAATGATCAACGGCAGTGCATTCCACAGTTTAATAGCACGTACAGTAAATGACCCGTCATAGAATTTTGTTTTGTGTAGAATACATTCCAGGCTAAGCGCACGGCAAGGTCTTATGTCCGCCTGCACACCAAAAAACTTGAACCTCTCCTTGTGATAAGATGGAGTCTTGACGTGAAACAGCACACCGCACAGAAGGGATAAAACATGCATATCCCTGCGACGGCGAATGGGAAGCCACTTGAGTTTTTGTCGAAATTCGGATACATGGTCATACTTGCGCAAGCCAAATATGAACCGAATAGCAAGGTTTTAGAGACGTTCAAGCTTGTTTAGTTGGTCCTCAGTTAGATTGAGGTAATTGTTTTGTTTGTAAACCGATTGGAATGAAACAAACACTAAATATTATGGGAAGCTTTCCACAATACATGAGTGAAAACCGCATTCAAAGTGGTTAAGCCGTTTCTGATATTAGCGTGCACGAACGTACAGACAAACAGACAAAATTTCTAAAAACTATTTTTTGACCTCGGTAGCATAAGTACATGTACAAATTGGTTTTTTTTTTAATCTTTAATGTACAGCCACGGTTCGCTTACGATTTTATTTATACATATGTATGTATAGAAGATGTATAGATTTGAAAGTGAAGTCATCCGTATTTTATATAGCAACATGCGTGAGCGTTTCTATTTTAGTTATTCAACTGAATAAACAAACATTAAATTTAGGCGAAGAATGTGAGTTATTTTAGTTTCGGTTGTTTATAGGTCACCAATGGAGCTGACGATTCAGTTGACAATAAAAAGCCGTCGCTAAAAAACACAAAAGATGCCAGGAACGATACAAGTACGATGCCAACTTGTTAGGATAAAAGATAAGGGATAAGGATACGAGTGAATTAAGTATACAATTAGAAATGTTATAAAATTTAAATTAATATAAAATTTAATTAAAATTGGAAAAAAAGTTTTTTTTTTCAGATAATACAGATTAAGTAAAGATTAATATACAATAATTACATTAACATATGAAATTTAAAACTAAAACGTTATTTTTTTTTACACAAATATTATACAGGTACAAAGTACCTATGTTGATTATGCATTCACGCTGATAATTTCATTATCATAATACGATAAACAAATACTTTTATGATAAACAAAAATAATATTTCTGCTCAAATAAAAAGTACTTATGAATAATGATCACAAACAAATATTCTTGAGAGAATATGCCATTTAGAGTAAAAGGCGTGAGTAATTGTTTGACGATACCAAAATGAATTCGTTTAGAAGGCTATGGACTAACAGAAAAAAAAAACATTTAAATTTAATTTTATTTTATTAAGAAAATACTTTTCTGTAGCCTTCAATATTAATTTCTAAATACAAATTCGATCGGCCATGACAACAAGCACGGTGCGCAGCAAAGACACAGAGCGTAGAAACTAGTATTGTAGTCATTGTATACGTCTTTTAGAAGACCTAAGAGAAAGCAGAGAATTATATTATAAATTTTATTTGTATTTTTTCACCATAGAGATTATCTTTAATAATAAAGTTAAAAGGCATGAGAAATTGATTCCAGGTGACAATATAACCTACAATCTGGATGTGAATTGCCCATCGAAATAATATCTGGAATTACCAGTTTATTGTAATAGCCAGTTTATAAATCAAGGGTTTTGCAGATATCTTTGATAAGTCCAAGCGCACAGAGATCCCACGGGTCTTACTTCTTAGAGTTAATTTATTAATTTCGCTAACTAGAGATATATTTAACACGACATATTGTAAAAGCTAATGATGATGATAAAAAGTCACATTTATTAGAAAACATAAAAAAAATGTAATTGAATAAAAAAACCTGTGAAATGTTATAAAAAAGTTTTAACAAGTCCCGCTATTTTTCATAATTCATCAGACAACTTTCTTTGACATAGTTGACGGAGACAGGGGTGATGCAAAGTTTTATAAAAGATGGCTTGAAGTGGGACACAAGACAAAGTCGTAAGTGCGCGTTGTACGGGATGCGGGGAGCGCTTTTACTCCCAAAAGGGGCACACAAAGAAACTACAGTGGAACGTTTTTTCATACCTTAAATGTATACGAATAGACAAATACACAATGGACAGAGTATGTTTGTGAAGTTGGATGTTTATGACATAATAATTTTACAGTAAGACATAATAATAATTCACGCAAATAGGCTATTAGCATAAGCATGCATCAGTGAGTAATAAAAAAAATTACTTAACAGAAATTTTAAAATTTTAAACGAACTAAATTGAATTTTTGACTTTTTTTATCAGAAATTCAAGAGTTCAAAAATAAAAATTGACGTAACACTTTGTTTTTTGAAATATTTTAAGAATAAAACTGCGTTTAATCCAAAGGTTACGAAAGCATGTTATTTTTGTAATTGTGTATAGCAACAAAAATATATTGGTAATAGGCATGATGACAGATTTTGAAATTCCTTTCCATAGTGTAGATACACGTCTACCATATTCGAAAAAAAAAAACAATATTTTAGCAAAAAAACTAAATTTCAACGCGAATTATTGAATGTTTTTTAAATCTATTTTGAATTACGCGCGAGAACGCTCTTAGGTGTCATGGTGTCGTGTCTGATGAAACGTGACGTCACCAACATCTCATCAGATTTTTTCATTCTGTCAAAGCAATGTCAAGCAACACGATGGGACTTACCTGGGCGTGACGTCATTCGCTCTGATTGGTGTTTCAGTTAACATGGCCGATTGCAGTTATTTATACTTCTATTTTATTGAAAATCTTATTAATCTCAATTTTAATACAAAAAATGAGTAATTTTTTAAACTCCTTTCAACATATATTTTTCTCCAAAACCATTTATTCTTTGATTCTTTAATACCGTCATCATGCGTATTGTATGTGTTAGGAAATTATAATATGTATCAATTAATGTAAGATAAACAGGAAAATGAGAAATAATTTTATTACTATGTAAAAAAACTCACCAACAAGAGGTCCAAAAACAACATTAACTAAACCAGTGATTAACATAAAAATCGCATAGGCCGCTGGGAAATCTTGATGGGACACATAATTGGAGATAACCAGAGGGCTGGCAACGTGAAGCCAAGCTCTCAGTACTCCCAGCACAGCAGTTACAGCTGCTACCCAGATGAATTCACGCACTTGAAGTATTACTGCAAAATGTAACAAATATTTGAGAACACATCTAACACTTTTTGAACTATGGGACAAACACTGATAATGTATGTTATGTAATGTTGGTAGTACAATACCACCCTCTCAAGAAAGGCCATTCATAGAGATTGAATGGAAGAGAAAGATTCCCCTAACCTTATCTTTTCCATTATATCCTTAATCTGTATTCTTCTTACATTTATGTCTGATGATGACGCCGCTTTGATACCCTGTTATTGCATAAATCTATAGGCGACATATCAACAAAAGGTCTCGACAACTGCTTCTTAGCCACAAATTCTAATTATTTATAAAAATTAGCTTTCTTTTAAACGCCTGACAAAAAATAAAATTTATTCATTCTTTATTGCGTTGATTTTTCATATTTTTAAATGACCCTTCGGGAACAGTACTTTTTTTCTGTTTGAAAGCTAACTGTCCTTTTCTGTAGTATCCCTGACAGGCATATTATTCCACTAATACAATATGTGAACAATACAAACAATATACAACAATCAACAAAATAATAATTACAAACAAACAAACATATAAACAAGTAACGAGAGGAAAAGGAACCCTGGCTCAGTATACAGTTGTGGTGCAGACCACAACACTGATATTGTCAAAAAATAACACAAAAATGACCAAATTATGGACAAACAGAAAACTCTTATAAACTCACAATCGTCATACACTAATATAATTGTGAAAAAATAAATACCGATTCTAACGAAGAATGTTAACAATGTTGCGACGTAGAACAACCATCTTGTGTTAACTTGTATAAAGTTACTGATGATAGCAAGTGCACAGCGACCGGCCACGTCGGCACCGGCACAAATCGAAATACACATCGCTACTTGCTCCTAAAAATAGAAATAGAAAAAAAAATAATTCAAAAAATTACATTCACAAAAAATCGCTTGCTCTGCGTGTATTCTTGAGTTTATTAGTCGTTATTTAACAAACAAAAAAATAGTGGGAAATTCAAAATACTTGAAACACAACCCAATTTGTCAAATCGAATGTGACGTCAAAGTCTATTATGACAGTGTCAACATGCGCGTATTTGTGATTTTTAACATTTGATTTTTATTGTAGACTGTGACGTCACGACAATCGCGCCAAAAGGGCGGTTGTTTAAGCTGTTAGTTAATTTTAACATTTTTTTTGTTACTAAATTATAGTTATATTTTTCTATGGTCATATAACGATATAAACTATCTTATAAAAATATTTTAAAAATATGATTTAGCTTGAAACGTGGAACTTTAAAACCAAGCTCCTGTAACATTTATTCTGGTTATTTTAATCGCTAAGTAGATTTAAGAATTTAGGATAGTCTTGTTAGAATTGTGGTATAATTTGAATAATATCGAATTCCGAGGGGTTTGTCTTCGATTGGGTATTTCATATATAATAATTACCGAATTAGGTACTTCATATATTGCAAGCAATATAAATTAATTTATACATTACTTGCAATAATGAATTGATGGTTATGTATTGAGTATATTTTTTCAATATTATATAGTATTATAGAGTAGGTAATTAACGTGTAATTAGTTCTTAACTCTTAATTAACAGTGATAAAATGTAATAGCAAATGTAAATGTGTTTGTTTATTTTTGCAATGCTGTTAGTATTTCGATTAAATGAAATAAAGTAGGTATGCATTTAATTTTTGATATATGTCGCAGAGTTATTGTAAAAGCCGTGATATTAGCCCATTTCCTTATCCACTCCTAATCCCTCATCCTTAATCCTACTCTAGTCGGCAGCGCACTTGCAGCAGCTTTGGCGTTGCTTGTGTTATAGGCGACGGTAGCCACCTATCATCAAGTGGACCGTCAGCCTGTCTGCCGATCTTAACATAAAAAAAAAAAAAAAAAAAATTACAATTTCACTACTGGTGTTAAAATTGCACGAACTTGTTGTCTATCGTCTTTATTTCTTTATTTCATACAATATCACGGGACAATCTTATTTACTTTATAATTATAACTAAAACTAAAACTTATAAAAATATTTTATAACTAAAAATATGTGCATATTCTGCATAATTTATTTCTGCGTTTGACTCACGATGAAGACTTTTAATTTTAAATTTAGAGGCACCTACATTACTTTTTGACAAAATGACCGAAATCTGTATAAATTCTGTGTTCCAGCACTCCTTCGGCCAAGGCTAATTTTTGCTCTAACCGCGAATACACGCCATTCCAGCACTCCATTCGAGCATAATTTGATCTGGACGAGATTTGATCGTACCCGTTCCGAGCGACCTGTCAAAGCTAATTATGCTCTGCCTACCGGAACGGTAAAAAAAAATTAGCCTTGGCCGAAGAAATGCTGGAATAAGACCCTTGTAAATTAAGTGTTGCTAAACTTGAGGCTTATAGGTCAATAATATGGGCTTGTTACTACCATGATAAAAGAGGTATCGGACTGGACATTCACCATGTAGTCACACAGGATTTTCTATGCGAATCAACCTAAGATTTTAAAAGTGTGTATTTGACTGTGTAGGGGTTTTTAATTAGAAATTAATCCATATGATCAATTCTTTGCTTTTTCTAACAAACCCCAATAACTCCTTTAAAATAATTACTTTTTACTTAAAGATGAATAATTACGCATTTATCATTACAAAAATTACCTCATCAAAAAGAACATAAACTCACGTTTGTAAATCCAACCTGGAACAGCAACATGGGTTGCAATATAAAGAATGTCAAATCGGAAAAATTGACAAAACTTTGGCCAACACAAATGTTACAGTATACAGGATCCTTCAGCACATTTATGTTTAATATTTCTAAAAACCTGAAAAATTAATATTAAAATCGGGAAAACAATCATTATTTTATTGTAGGTTCCAACTAATCGCTCTAAATATTACTTGTTTATATCTATTTTACGAGAGGGACGATCGGAGTCCTTCTTTGTTTGAATGTTTTCCTCCCGATTCAGCAAATCAACACTTTCATTTCCCCTCATTCCATTTTCTACGTGATCTGTAAACTTCACACCATAATCATTGTCAATAAACGTTATCACAACTAAGTAAGCAGACAAAAAAAATACTCGCTGTTCTTGTCGTCTTTGTTTTCCTTTTAATATACATGGTCATCATTCCTGGAACAGTGTGCAGTGATATTCCAAATATAATCAACAGTGTCCCTCTGAACCCGTACGATGACATTATCCACTTAAGCAATTGAGGATAGCCCATTAATATGATTCCCTGTATCGCCTTACACAAGCTCATGACTGTCGTCCTCTTTTTTACGTAGTAATAATTCAAAGTCGAATAACACACTGGCACCATCATTCCGAATCCAACACCTTGCATCACTCCAAACGTAAATGGCAATTGATTAGTATTTGATATGAATATGGTTGTCAATGAACCTAAAGAGAATAGCACGGCTCCAAATAATCCCCCGGATCGGAGAGAAAATTGTTTGAATATAATATTGATGATTATTCCTGAAACAATCATTACAGTTGGTATTGATTTAGGTTTTAATTTAGGTATGAGGTTTTTACATATAGATATGATATCTGCCTATTAGGAAATACTGCATTCTAAAGTCATAATAACTAAGTACCCCTTGCGAAGACTACTATCAAATAAGAGCACATATGGATATTGTGACTCAAAGCGTTAGTTATTCTGTAATTTATCTAGATATTTGGATGATTGACATTACGATCATCTAGGCTCTGTGTTTGTTAGTAAGAAAATACATGGAGCACAATTAAAACTCATATTAAATACTAAAAAATCATTTGTTATTGGAAATAATAATAATATATAGATTACCTCCAACAGCAAGCATTACAGCAAACATACCATGTGCTGTAGTTAAGGATTTAGCAGTTGAATGCGTATCAACAATGAAATCATTGTATATAAGGCCAAAAGAGTTCACATGACCGATACCTGCGATCTAAAAACAAATATTGTACCAGTTAATTTATAAAAATGCCTTTGTACTAGTAACAACGTAATTTAACTTTATATTATTTCGAATATTATTATATTGTTTAATGCAAATAAAGTATTTGATTTGATTTGATTTGATGGTTTTGCTCCATGTCTGCCCTAAAATTCTTTTTTTTTATTTATTGGTCAAAGAAATCGTTTGAGGAGTTCCCGAGTTTACAATCACATATAAACTTAAAAATAATACTTATTTAGTGTTTCCCCATGGGTGAAAAAATAATAATTTATATGAAACTAGCGATCCGCCCAATTGATAAAAATTGATAAAAAATTAGCCGAATTGGTGCCGTTCACGAGTTTTGCGCTTAGCATCACATTTAGGGATTCCTTTTTTTTGTTTATATAGATTAATAGTTGGCGTCCGCGACTATGTCCACAACCGTTTGTCTTAGGTGTTAAAATAAAATATTTATTCTTATCTTTAAAACATTATCTATACATATAATAAAATCGTAAACAAGCCGTATGTCTGTACATTAAATATTAAAAATAAAATAAAAAAATAAAAACAATTTGAACGCGTTTCGTTTATGTTACCGAGGTCAAAAAAATAGTTTTTAGAATTTTTGTCTGTTTGTCTGTGCTTTTGTGCACGCTAATCTCATAAACGGCATAACCGATTTGAATGCGGTTTTCAATTATGTATTTTAGCAAGCTTCCCGTAACAATTAGTGTTTGGTTATAACAATCGGTTTACAAAAAAAACAGTCACGCGCTATACCGACTACCACGCGTACGAAGTTGCGGGCTCAGCTAGTAAAATTTTAGACAAAATATGTGTCATATTTCTTTAAATTTTATGACATTTTGTTATCCGTTTCTAGGCAACGCTACATTTTATGCCATTTTGTTTATCCATTGCTCGGCAATGCTTTTTTCGTTTTATGACTGTTGGTGACGGCGGTCATAAAACTGTTGGTGTTGGTGGCGCTACATTTTTTTAATATTTCTAGATGATCCCCGGAAACAGTACCTATTTCTTTTCTGTATCCGGGGACAACATTTCATGATGATCGGTTGAGTAGTTAAAACGTGAAAGCGTAAAAAATAAACAAAGCGACCCATATTAGCATTTGTAATATTAGTTGGCATAGTTATTTATTAATATTTCCCAAAAATATTTAACTTAATGATTAAATTGTACTTAATACAATCATTTGAAGGTGCAAATAAACTATTTCCATTATCTATACTTCTATACTAATATTCTAAAGAGAAAAGATTTGTATGTATGTTTGTAATGAATAAACACAAAAACCACTGATACGCGGACTGATATTCTAAAGATACGCGGACGAAGTAGCAAGCAAAAGCTAGTATTTATATAAACATAAACACTATAGTTCACCAACGGCTATAAAGAACAAAAAAATCTGTCAAGAAACTGTTTTGTTTATGTAAAATAATTTATATTAAATTATTTTATAAAAGAACAAAAAGATTGTTTGTGTAAATGGGACGATGCAAAATGAACTTACAAAAGTTATAATAGTTCCAAAGCAAACAACGTATCCCCACTTATCCTTGTCTGCTTTGATAATAGCTCTGTTCTTCTGCTGTGGTCCTTCATTGTCCATTTCTTTCACTATTTTACACAAATCATTCGAGTTGTCCCACCAACCGTAGTTACACGACTGTGCTATAAAACAGACACGCCACACAGTGAAACGCGTTTTGCGTAATGTCTATATGTATTTGTACGCGATAACTAGATGCTTGTAGGTATTTATTTTAATCACTGTGGTGATATGCACGTTGATTGTGCTAGTCTTTTAGTGTCAGAGCGTTAGTCTTCCCTCTATTGCTTTTGTTGTCTATTCTGAATGGAAGTTTACATTTTATTGTACTCGATATTTTCATTACAGTACCAACACGTTCAATTAAATGAACCAAAACTGCGTTTTATTGTCAATTTTTGTTACAACTACGCTATAGGTATATTTTTTACTTAATACTTTTTTTAAAATTAGTAACTTTAGGATTATATTAACTCTAGTGTAAATAAATAAGTAGGAATAAACAATGCACTGCCTTCTTATTAGTACTATTTTTTTACCACGCTCATACAGAAGGTCACAAATAACAGAATGTGTGCTGTTGTATTTCAATAAGCGAAGCAGGGCCGAATTATCTATAAGGCGGTGTAGGCAACTGCCTAGTAGCGCAAGTTCAATTAAAAAAAAAAATAGAACAAACTATTGGAATGAAATTTGAAAATTTGCAGGCAACAAATAGGTGGCGCTGTACGAGCGTGGGAACTCAGTAATAGGTATTTGGGAGAATTTGTTGTCTCAACTTATTATAGTGCGAATAACCGAAGACAGAATGCGACGCAACACATTCGCGCCACTTATTCAACTCGGGAAAATAATAAAACATACGCCAGCAATTCCAATATTTTAGAAAAACCTTTATAGATGGTAGCTATTGATATCCCAATTTCAAATGTACATTATAGGTAGGATGTTTCTATCGAAGAACATTTTTCGATTTTAGTCAGTAATTACAAGAATTCAACCCGCGAAAATGTCACAAATTCTGTACATTTTAGAAATTAATTATACTAGATATAAAATTAATTTCAGTTTTTTGTTGCGATGCAAACCTTTATATTATGTCCTACAAATGTCATGTTTCTTTTATGTATTGCTACGACCTATAATTAATGAGTAATCATGGAATTACGTAGTATGGAATAAGTAAGCTGTTCGAGTTGGAAAGTGCCCTCTTAACAATATTATTGTCCTGTTTTTCTATACTACTTCTTTATAATTGAGTACATTTCGGAACGTATTTCATAAGTTATTGAAGAATAATATTAGGTATAGATATTTACCACGACGATTTTATAGAGACTAAGACCACCCCCTTACAGAAGATTGCCGTGAAATAACAGCATATCGCCTATAACACAAGCAACGTCATGCTTGTGTTATAGGCGACGGTAGCCATCTAACATCAAGTGGACCGTCAGCTTGTCTGCCGACCTTAACATATTAAAACAAAAAAAACTTCAAAACTTTTATTTTTAACAGGGTGATAGCATATGTTGGTAATGTAGTGAAAATTTTGTTTTGTTAATTGTAATAAAAATCATCGTACCCTACATGTAATGTATTGTTACGACTAACTATGGAACGTTCTAGAAAAAACGTTCGCGCTGGCCGAAGGTCTTGAACATTCCACCCTATCGATGATAGCCACGCCCCTTTCCGATTAGTGTCAAAGGAAATTGGTCCTTATGTTTACAACATAGAGTTTACATTCCAACAGAAATAGCATTCACGAACTTTCAAAGGCTTCTTTACAATCTTGTTTACATTTTCTGATGGTTTCCAAATACATTTAGGCATTTGGCGCCAAAGATAACTAAGAGTGCAGCCGGTAAAGGGAGTTAGTTGGGCGACAACAAGCGATACCAAAACGACTCTTCGGAGCTTTTGCGAAGTTATCTGCGACAGTGAACCGGCGACACATTAAGGAAATCATTGATAACTTTTGGCAAGTTTGACAGTTTCATCGGGCAAGTTTGGTGATTTTGGCAGTCATCTTGGTTTGTGAAAATAAATCGTCTCTTTCGCTCATACACGGCATTTACACTCACCCCGCACGTAACAGTATATATTTGTTTGTATAATATGCGTGCAATAAATAAATGAAATTAATTAAATAGATTTTTATCAATTTTTTTGATCATATTCCGAGTTTAAGCAGTATATTTAACAAAAGAAAAAAACTTTCACTATAAAATTTGTCGTTTTCTTTATTACGAATAAGAGAATAACCTTTCAAACCGTTTTTTTTTTCAATATTAACGCTGTAAATGGAATTTAAATTTTATTTCATAGTAGCGGATTCGGCAGACGAACCTGAAAAAAAACTGTAACCGTATTACAGCGCCACCTGTCAGGTTCAATTATGTATTTAAACCGTCACGGGCCACTCAAACGCATATAAAATTCATTTCATTAAAATCGGTCCAACTTACAGAAGAATTATGTATAAAGATTACATGTGTTTGTATATAACTAACCTATATTTGTAAGAACTAGTAAAAAATAAAATCTAACAACTTTTTAACAAGCCATATATTATATCCGTGTGACAAATGTTATCGAAATTATTATCAGTAAATATATTTACCTACACATGTTTTCGTCTGGTCATATTTCCATAATAAACTTCAATGCCTTTTTGTACTAAATAAATAAGATAAAACAACACTTTCACAATTTATCAGACAAAAGCATCTACTTACATCTATTGTTACCCGTATCTGTCTGATAAAGATATTATTATCTGAATTCTCTTTTTATAAAATATTTTATTCAAATTATTCAAATGAAAATAAGTGTTCGCAAATAATCGTTTATTTAAATAAGTAGTGTTAAAATGTGTAAAATCTTCTAACATTGATAAATAAACAATTATATGATACTAAACGATTTGATTAACATAATAAGGTATTATTATTTTTAACAATTAACTAACGAACATTAAATGATTACCTAAGTGTTCGATCTAGGTCAACAGAATGCATTGAATAAACCCATTGAAAGATCTTAAAACCACCATAATAATAATGTTACGACTAACTATGGGACGTTCTACGTGCCGAAAGTCTCGTACGTTCTATCATAGCGATGGTAGCCACGCCCATTCCCGACTAGTGTCAAAGAAAATTGGTCCTTATGTTTAGAACATAGAGTTTACCTTTCAACAGAAATAGCGTTTCCGAAATTTCAATGGCTTGTTTAAATTTTTTTGGTAAATTCGAAATACATCGAGGCGTTTGGTGCCAAGTATAAATAAGAGTACGGCCGGTCAAGCGGGGAGTTGTGCGTCAACAAACGATACGAAAGCGACCCTTCATATCTTTTGCGAAGTTACCCGCGGAAGTGAACCGGCGACACATTAAGGGAATCATTGATTACTTTTGGCAAATTTAACGGATTCATCGGACAAGTTTGGCAGTCATCTTGGTTTGTGGAAATAGATCGTTTCTTTCGTTCATACACGGCATTTGCACCTACCCCGCACGTAACAATAATCTATAATAACTGCCAGCTTTGCAATACGCTGCTGAGATGTGAACCCAGATGAAATGTCTTGTCAATAAATTACAAATCGCTCAGCAAGCGACATTTCTTCTTCAGAGCAAGAGAGGACAATTCTTGGCATTTCTCTTTAATATGAAATATGAAGATGTCTAAAAAACCCATGGTGGTCAGTTGAAGTGGGAACGGCGCAAAATATCTATAATGCAGCGGATGGGTATTAAGGTAGACCGCAGAGCAAAGAATCGCCCCGCCGCGCCGCCCCCAAAAGAGACAGCAGTAATAATAATATTCGAGCCGCGTAATTGCGCTGAGCGCAACTCAAGGTGCATGAGGCCACCAGTTTCTATTTGCACGTTGTGAACTAAACATTATCCAAAAAAGCGACAGAAATGCCCCATTGTGCCGTGAAGTACAATGGGCATAAACGTGAAACCATCATAGTAAAAACGTGAATAAGCACGTTAAAAGCAATTAAATGCAATTTTTAGCTTTTAAAAAATGGAAGTCGAGATTGTGTTGGAACACAAAATCTCAACGGTTCGGAAGCCGTGCTTGTACTGGTATTGAATAAAGGTTGGATTTGTATAGAAAGCGTAGACCATACCGTCTTCTAGTAGGGGAGGCGGCGCGGCGATTCTTTGCTATGTGATGGGTTCTCAATCCGTTTGATGACAATATTTTTGCAGCTGCCGAGCTACGAAATTACACTCACAATCAACTCATTGAACTATCGGCTGATAAAATTTTACAACTGAAATTTTTATCTGAAGATTTAGATAAATTTTGCCTTGCACGACGACGTGACTACGGAAGCCTAGTAACGGAAGCTTTGAAAACATTGATACCCTTTGCTACTTCTTACTTATCCGAAAAAGGTTTCTCGTCTAAAAACTAAATACAGAAGTCGTCTGTTATCACTCGAAAATAATTTACTTATGAGTGTTGATCCACGTATAGAAATACTTTTAAGTGAGATGCCAATGTTCATTAATAATCATTTTATTGAAATAAAGTAAGCTATAAGTTTATTTTTTCATGTTATTTATTACATATTAATATTTAGTTTTGTAACACTACACTAAAATTCATTCCTTTAATAAACAAATCTTTTGTACCTATATTTAGTTTGTATTTATTATTTTTCAACAGACTGCGACCCCCTTTAAAAACAAACTCGACCCGCCCAAGGGTCGCGACCCCCCGCTTGAGAAACGATGGTCTACACAGTAGCGTCTCATTATGAGATATAAATGGATTATCTATATATTTTAATTCAATCCGCACATGATATCTGGAAACATTCAATTAACGTTCATTCATTCATTCATTCGTGACCTCTAAGGCTATATAGAAAGCTATCTATTTCTATCATGGAAGTATTATATATTACTTCCATGATTTCTATAGCCTTAAAGTTTCGGTTTGAACCTGTAACTTTGTTTAATGTTGGTTGTTATTTACTAAACATGAATCATATCCAGTTAACAATAGAACGTTTCATTCAATAATTCTCGCTAGAATGAATGACAGTTTTATTTATTATAAATTCAAAGACAAGGAAATGTAATCACGAGTACAATTGATGAGTCAACTGCTATAGAGTATTCTTAAAAGTCAAATTTAATTAATAAATAGTTTTATTGTAAAATAAACACATACAACAAATACAATGCACTCGTTGAATTTTATATATGTTCCTAAAATTATAATTATTAGCGATTCGTATTGCTATAAAAAGTATCATTTCTAGAAATCTCATAGATTTTCAATTACAAATTTGCTATACCATCATTTTATATTAAATACGTTACTTATTATAACAGTTTTAACATAAGTAGTTTTATCTGTAAATAAATCATCATATTATAGTTACTTTTTTTAAGTCGTCAGACAGGCTGAGGGTCCACTTAATGGTAGGTAGCACAAGTCGTTTAGTGAGTGTAAGTGTAAGTGTGCTGCCGACCTTATCAGTATTATGGATAAGGATTTGGCATTCATTTATGATCTAAATTGACTAAAAATAACCCTTAAACACTTATAAGAACGTTCTTATGCTCGTATTCACACAGTTCTTATCACAAGAGGAGATCAAATGTTGAGTATATTTTTGACTACGTCACGACGCTGTGTTTCCGCCTCAGGTATAATTTGAATACCGCCTCAATGCTCCAAGGAACAACGCAACAAAGGTTGCATGCTGTCAGCATGTTAAAGGCAATACTGTAACTGCCAGTGTAGTCGCGAACAAAACCTGAAAATGTGAAAATATTTTTATTCTCTTTCGGAGGCTTTTAGATAACGTTTTGAATTATTATTGTTTAGGAATATGTTGAAACACAAATCCAAACACGCAAAATATGTCAAAATTTAAATGAAGTATCTGAAATTCTCAACACTATCTCTAAATGTAAAAATGGATCCCTATTTCCCTTGGTCACAGCATCACGCGTGAACGGGTAGACTGATTTAAATTCGGTTTTCACTAATGAAAAGAGGGAAAAACGGGGAATGTTCATATATATAAAAATTGCACCCCGGGCCATACCGGGGGCGTCCGCCTTTGGCCTTTGACCCCCTTTCTTCTAGGTGTTGGAACATTATTGTTCATTGAATAAATATTTAATCTTTTCACACATTTTTTTTGTGAGATGTTGAATTTTTTATTATTATTTTTAAAAGATCCATTGGGAACAGTACTTTTTTCTGGATGAAAGGCACTCTATATCTTTTTCTGTACCTCTTTTTGTATGTATGTCTTTTTCAACGTGTTTGTAAAAATTCATGGTAATCGATAGAGTACTTTCGGAGATTTGCGATTTTAGGCACGATCCTCACTATAAAGCCGTTCACAGTTTGTTCTCGATCCTATTTCGGTCTGGTAAAGTCGTATCATGTTCACATTATACAATCTGACTCAATTCACGATTCAGTCTTGAATTGTCAATAATCAAAGTCGGATGTATTTGGCTCGTAGATAATTAAAATTATTGTAAATGTCATTGAACTTTTCGATTGAAGAATTAGCGACTATAGCTTCGAAAGTCTTTCGAAAGTCCACATTTGTTTAGTCATTTTTATCACTCAGGATTATCTTAACTACAATATAATTCAAATACAATTAAAATTTAATTATAAGTAAAATATACTTGAAGTATTGTTGCATTTGATGTACTTATCGCTTCAGCGGGTAATAGCTGACTGATCCGAATATTCACACTATCGGTACATGTCGTGACAAGTTCGATCTCACTCAAAGAAAAATTTCTTCGAACCTGATCGTGATTGGACTGGGATTCGAGCGAAACTTGACTGTTACGGATAGTATGAAAACCGAGATTGGACCGAGAACGAACTGTGAACGGCTTTATAGTGAGGATCGTGCCTTAAACAAACGAAAACTTTTTTTATAAAAATAGATATAGAACATTTTCAACAAGTTGAAATTTTAAGTTACCTATTAAAGGTCCAACAGTCAAACTTAGGCCACCAGCCAGAAGCATATAGAGCCCGTAAGCCGGAGGATACCGTTCAATGGGAACATGCTCAGCCATCACTATTGGTTGTGCGATATGCACTAGCGATCTTAAAGCACCGAGAACTCCCGTCAGTACCAGGAGAGACATGTATGACGTGTACTGTATGAATACTGCAACAGTAGAAAAAGATTAATTTGTATGGTAAGATAAAAATACTGGCCGCGAGCCAAACTTTTCTGATAGTTTCAATAAAGCCGAAAGGCATTGAAATGTATCGACATATTTATTTAACATATTAGAGTCGATTCAGAATTTGTATAAAAACTAGTTAAAATTCTAAATAAAATTTCTCAAATAATTTGTTACAATAGCAACACTTTGGTCGAGTGGTTAAAGTGCTTGCCTTAACGCTGTGTCTCAGAGGTTCCGGGGTCGTTTCCCTGCAGGGCCAACTTTTGAAATGAACTTTTCAAAATTGGCTCCTGGAGAACCTCCTAGAGTAAACAACTTCCCTAAAGAAGAGCACTGTAAAAAATAGCATGTGTGCTGTTGTGTTTTGGTGAGTAAGTAAGGGAAACCAGAACCCATTTCCCTATCCCTCCTTGACCTCTAATCCTTAGAACTGAATTGTCTATATTATGTCTATGTGTATACCTGATCACCCTATTATTTACCCTTTAATACGGCTTTGACAAACTCGTTGGATAAGGATGCTTGCTTTAACACTCTGTTCTAAGGTTCCCGGATCTGGAAAGTTGGTAGGGCACACTGCGTTTCGCAGTCATTTGGGCAGCCCGTCTGGCGGCAGTAACCACCCACTTACAGGAGACCACCGTGAACAGCACGTGTGCTGTCGTATTTCGGTGAGTGAGTGAGGTATGCCAGAGCCCATTTCCCTATCCCATCCCAATCCCTTATGCTTAATCCTAGTCGGCAGAGCACTTGCAGTACCTTTTTTATATTGAGATCGGCAGACAGGCTGACGGTCCAGGGAGATAGGGAAATAGGCTCTCGCATCCCTTGCTCACTCACCGGAACGGCTGTTATTTCTCGGTGGTCTTCTGTACTGGGATTGCCAGATTGCCAGTACGGTGTTTACTGCCGCCAGACGGGCTGCCCAAATGACTGCGAAACGCAGTGTGCCCTGTCACTACAAACCTGTGGCGTTACTTGCGATTATAGTGAACCGTCAGCCTGTCTGCCGATCTTATCATAATTTTTTTTAAAAATATCTAAATAAAAAATTCGGGCGCATAACTCTAGAACGGCGTGAATAATTCGACTATTATTTTACAAAAAAAAAATCACATATAATATGAGGAAAATTTCAAAAATTCTCTAGATTATAATAAATAAACAATTTATAAAAATGTAATTCATGATATTTCATAATTTTAAAACTCCCCCCTAGTGACGAGCTATTCGAGTCCTCGGGGTAAACGAAACACGCTAAACAATGATTAATCAATAGTCTTTGAAGCTTTTTATAGCGAAGAAGTATTTTTAGGTAAAAAGAAATTGCTGCTTTTGATTTGTGCCCAATTGTTTAAGATTAAATTTGGTTCCGTTTCAATGTAATCAATATTAAAACGTACCTATTCTAAATAAAGCGGCCAGCAAAGCGCCAGTGAAAAACATGTAGCGACTGTTTATTCTGAAGAATTGACCGGCGACACCTAAAAGTAGCCTGGCTGACATGTCCGTAGCACCCCCTAGTGCTATTACATTTGCTATTTGGGACTGAAATAGAAAAAAAATATATTAAAAAAGTTTGTTTTAAAAGATGATATAAGTATTAAGTATCTATATATTCTGTCCACTTCTTTCTGTTTCTTTGCTGACTTCTTCTAAACCACCCAACAGATTTTGATTCGGTTTCACTTATGGAAAGAGCAACAACAAACGTTGAGGAATGTTTATGTATTATATATAATAACCGCTACGTTCTCTTCGAACCCAGCTTAGGGCGATGGCTTCGCTCCACTTTAAATATGGCGGCCCACTGGAATGCCGTAATCCGCCACGCGTCCTTATTGGGTGTGTCAGGGCGTCAGACACACCCTTTCTGACGCCCTGAGGTTGTCATGCGATGTGCGCCGCGGCATACGCCCGGGCACGTCGGCCGGCCCTTCGACGCCTGTGTGGATCAGCCTGGGGGTCTGCCTCACGGGCCCGCTCATTGGCTTCTTTTCCACTCAGGGCCGCTTCACAAAACGTCTTGACGGCATTCCAGCCGTTCAGTCATTGCCCTGACGACAGCGGGTAAGGACAAGTCCTGCCCTACGACTGCCGTCAGAGCCGCCCTCTCATTGACCCAACCTGGGCACTCCGCCAGTGTGTAGTCGGTCGTATCAATTGGCGCCCCACATTCGTGGCAGGCGGTGATTCGCTCTCTTCTAGCGATGTCGCACAGGTACTTTCCGAAGCATCCATGCCCCGTAAGCACCTGCACAAGCCGGAAGGAGAACGTGCCGGCCCGCCTGCTTACCCACACCTTCAACACCGGTGCGATCGCAGACGTGGAGCAGTGTAACGCCGAACATTATTGCAGTTATACCATTGCCAGGCGTTAGATGATGCCTCGGGAACAGTACTTTTTCTGGATGAAAGTATGTAATTTCCTGCACCCCTGACGACGTGTATGCAAAATTTCATAATGATCGGTTCAGCGGTTTAGGCGTGAAAAGTAACAGACAGACAGAGAGAGTTACTTTCACGTTTATAATATTACTAGGTGGTGCCCGCGTTGAAAAATAAAAAAAAAAACGCCTGACTAAATACATGAGCAATGTAACGCCTAAGATCTTTATTATTGCAATTATAGCTTTGCCAGACGTTAGTTAGTATGGACAGGCCTCTGTCACTCCGTGTGTGCCGTGATATAATTGCCTACCGTCGCTCACATTAAATGTGAAAGGAGTTCAACTTCTGTACGCTAGTACTATTATTTATTCTGTGGTATGAATAAGAAAAAAAAATGTATATGTGGCTTTGCTCGTGTTATAGGCGATGATAGCGACGTACCTACTATCAAGTAAACCGTAATCGTTAGACACGACCTTAATTTACATAAAAATAAAATTTATTAATTTAATTATTCTTATAACGAAAATTGAAAGAAAGGCAGCTTTTGTTTAACCTAATAATACCTAATGACCTAAAACAGCAAGTGATATATTATTGAAAAAAATTACCCTTGTCAAATATTTGTCCAGAAACAATGGCTCCAACGTGAAGAACGTCAAGTCAGCGAAAAAAGTGAGAGCCATTCCGAATATTATGTTGTCATAAACCAAATCCTTGAGCAAAGACAAATCTAGGAACTCTATAATCGTTTGCCTGCAAGTGAAAGGTTATAAGACTCAATAATTTAAAAGTATTTATGCTCAATATAAAATGGAGCATTAAGAAGTTTCAGAAAAATATCCCTTAATTAAAGGGAAATAGTTTTTAAAATAAACTAAACGTATATTAGTGTTTCGGAATGGGTCTGAACACATGAACCATTATACGTGATGACGTCACCGCTACAGTATATATAAGTGCACATTATATACTTAATAAGGTTCTACAACGTTAAAGGCGAATGTTTACCACCTTAGCCCATTGCAGATTTCGGGGTTTAAAAGCATTTTATTTTTCATTATGAATAATATAGTGGCACATTGTTGCCAAAAATAAAAAAAATGGGCAGCACATAATGCAGCTGTAACCACCTCCTTAGAAAAGATCATCTCTCTTCATTGTTATTGCTACGAGATAAAGTCTACTACTCTGGAAACCCTGACAGGATGAAGGATAACGATCCTTTAAACTGTCAGTGTTGCCAGCGCAGTTGCTTTCCCTCTGATAATGCATGTTCAATGTGATTTTAGTTGTTTTTTGTCATATATCAACATGAATACCCCTTCAAGGGAGGTGAAAGTATATTTTTTCAGGTACATTGCGAAGCCATTGCACTAAATAGAGTGCGCCG
Organism: Bembecia ichneumoniformis; assembly: GCA_910589475.2. Taxonomy (NCBI): domain Eukaryota; kingdom Metazoa; phylum Arthropoda; class Insecta; order Lepidoptera; family Sesiidae; genus Bembecia; species Bembecia ichneumoniformis. The sequence continues at coordinate 4,818,865 of OU342520.1, forward strand.
TGGCATTGCTTGCGTTACTCAGAAATTATTTTCTGAACTTAAGCTTGCTAAAGCTAAATACGTTAATTAATAAAGGTAATTTGCGTTAAATGGTAGCCACATGCCATCCTAGACCGACAGCCTGGCTGCGCTCCTTTACCATAAGAAAACACACAACTAATAGACAGTTTATAATGTATCATTACCATTTTCCTTCTTTGTTCTTGATAATGGGCATGGGTTCCGCACCTATGTTCCCGAAATTGCCTAAACTGGCAACTGAGGCAGCTTTGTATAAATTTTCAACATACACGTTGTCATTTGAATTAAATTTGCTATTTGAGTCTTCCGCGGGGATCAAAACCACGGGAATGCTTAATCTCCTATCAACCTCCATTTTCGGTACAAACAGTAGTTCGGACCCTTTTCGTAAATTTTCTCCGTGTTTAGCAGTATACAAGTTTTCCACTGATTTAGCATTATCGACTTTCATGCCGCCGCCGTTAGTTAAAAATTCAAATTTTTCCTTCACTTCTGCCGGTGTTGGAGGTATTACTGAAATTAAAATTAATTAAAGACTGTTATCATGTATAGTCAGTTATCTGCAAAGGTAATCAGCATATCAATTAATTTAAATTAAGTTCTTCCGAACTTTGCAATCAAATTGACAAATTACGCGGAAAAGATATATCCATGTAAAATTATTGAGTTTTATTTTTGCAAGAGCCTCGGGTGAAGGAGCAGATTATTAAATTTATCTAAGAGATAACTATCGCTTTAATCAAAATTTAGATATCAATGTTTTTCAACGAAAGGAAACCAAAACGGCAGGTACAGATTTGAAACCTGATCGGGTTCGCACCTCTTTTTCTAAAGTTAACGGTGAAGCTAGCATCGTGAAGATATAATATGGTAGTCTTCAAAGACGTGTAAAGTTTTGCCGCATCGCATTGAACTAGCGTAATAAACTTAAACTTAAAGGCTTTAAACTAACTAACTCACAAATAAAATAAAACTAATAAAAAAGTAATATATTGAACTGCAGTAGATTCAGATTTAGCAATATGATTTACAATTGCATACAAACCCCGTATTCTTCATAAATCGTTTTAAAGTCAATATTGATTAATTTAAATAATGACAACTTGAATATTTATCATTTTTGTATTACTCGTAGTATCAAATCAAAATGTACATAGTTTTTGTTGCCTGTAATCAAAATATACATATACATATTTTTCGTGTAACACTGATCACCGCGAAATACAGACACAACAAAATACTACACGTTCATCGACTGATCGAGCAACGATCGATGACAACATTTTATTACATACTTTATCGATCACATGCCCATTGTCAATCTCGCAACGGCAGATAGAACTCGTCGGCGCGTGTGATCAGCGCGACACGAAAGCATTTAGTGGCTGAAGGTGGAGACAAACGCTAAATACTAAAAATATCCATTGTTTAATGAAGATGTTACAACAAATAAACAAGATAATTGCTTTGAAAAAAAATATATATTATACTTAAACATGTGAAGAACGAATTGTATTAATTAGAATTTTAATTAAAGTAATAGAAACTCCACAAAAAAGTTAGAACAAAAGAAGAATTTGACTTTTATTGAAAATTCTATCGAAAACGGCTTATTGCGCGCATATGAATCCTGTACCTATTAATAAGTTAATGTCAGTTTAAAAAATTGTATTAATAAAATTTTTTTTTTGCGCATTGCTCTAATGGTAAAAACAAAGAAAAACACAATTTCTAGGCCTGTTGAATTGTCCCCGCCGCCAGCGAGTTCTATTGTAAATGTCATTTGCCTAAGCGCATTGCTCACCGGCGCCGACGCGCAACACTTGCGCGTCAAGCGTTGCGCAGCACGGACCGTCGTCAGCGTCATAAAAAAAAACGCTTCATAGTATTACGTAATACATTCATATTGACCTATCAGCGCCGACCGTCAGAGTGACTAGAAAACTAGCCTTGGATACATTGGCAATTCCGGTAGAAATAAAACTGAATTTAATCTATGGAGGATATATTGATCCGTAGGCTCCGGATTTGATATACATTTTTCTATACGGATTAAATACCAAGACTCTGATTAGAATAAAATAAATTTATATTTGATGTAACCTGAAATAACAAAAAAAGTTTCTTGGTATCAGAACTGGAACTGGAAACATATCATTATCTCCACCATCTCTATTTCATTACTTAAAAATATTTAATTGTGTATAAGCTCTAATTTTAAATTTAATTTGATGTATAAATAATTACTTACATACAATTTTTTCACAAGGCTTCCGATGTTTTATCATATACCATTCCACTGGGTGCATTACGAGGGCGCCAAATATGCTGTGACTTGATATCGCACATAAAATAGCAAGAGTTCCCCTGAACCCAAACTCCGACATAGTGAACTTAATAAACAAAGGGTACACCATCGTAATCAAGCCAATTGAAGCTTTGCACAGGCTCAGATAGAGCACTTTTTTCTTTGTGAAATAACTGTTGAAGCTGGTGTACGAAACTGGAATAAGGAGTCCCATTCCTAATCCTTGTAAGAATCCATTGGTTATAATCAATTGCATCGTTGAAACTACGAATATTGCTAGAAACGATGCTATTGTATATATAAATGCTCCTATTAGCCCCACTTGTCTTAACGATAACCTCTTCAAAGCTATATTTGCTGAGAATCCTGTAATAAACGAAAACAGAATTACAGGTTATTGTACTAAGCTCAAAAAGGAGACGGCGTTATTAATACGTTATGGCAAGCAAAAATCATCATCATCAGTCTACGAGCGTTCACTCATAGGCACTTTTAACCCAAGGGGCGTTTCAACCGTAGACTCCTCTCCAAGACAGTTCATAAACCAATATAAATGTCGGAGCGACCATGTGACGCTCCGACATTCATTACGATTAAATTAAATCGACTCGACAATTCGTAATAAGAAATCTACAAGTTTAGTGCCGTTATATATTAACGTAATGAATGACGATTTAGATTTAAGAAAATCTAAATGTTGGAATTTAGAATTTCCATTTCTTTGCTAAATTTTACGGATCTAAAGGAATACAGTCCCGAGAGAATCTGCGCAAATAGGTTTTTGATGAGGTTTCGTTATTATTAAATAAAAATACTTTTCTTGATTCGGAACTGTTCAAAGCCATGTATATCTTTTTTTCTCTCGTGATTTTACACGAATGAAATGTCCAGTTCGAGGTTTGTTTTGACATTTGATTTATTGAATATTAATTGATAAATATCTATTTATTCTATAGAATATTTTAATCATAATTTCATTAAACAATAAAATTTCCATCGTTGTCAACGAAAATAGTATCTATCGATCTCGAATTTCCTCATGATTTCAGTTTCCCAAATCTTTTTAATGTTTTATTAACACTAACTATATACGTAGTGTAGTATAACATACATAAATGTAGGTTTTTTATGTTTTCTAAAAAATTTGTGTAATGTTTTCTAAAAAAAAAAACAATATCTTAAATCTCTGCTTAACTCCATTCTACACATCTCATACACATATTTTTGTCACTGATATAAGAAAGAAAGACTTTTATTCACTTCACAAAGACACTGACATTATATAAAACAATAGGACAGAAATTAATAAAAAATGTGTGTGTGTCCTCGCGGCAGCGAATCGGATATTAGTTCAGCATTGTGCTGAGGTGCTAGACAAACACCTACAGCGCTGATTTTCAGCCAGCACCGTATGTGACTCATTGAAAACCATACAAACTTACTTTATAAATTACTTATAGACATGTAGATAGATCGAATAATTAAATACACAATGCACTGCTTCAATGAAAAAAGGAAATTCTACTTATAAGAATCAATAATAAATTTATTAATTGCAGTACATATTATGTTGGTATATTAACGAGGTGATAAATGCCTACAGTTGGATTCGGCACATAGGAGTCCAAATAAACTACTTTGGGAACCCTTCGCCTTAACAATTTACAACAATCAACAAAAAGATAAAAAAAGAGTTTACCAGAAATGGCTAGCGTGACTTGAAACACTCCATATACTACCGTAACTGCACCCGTGCCGACTCCCAATTCTTCAAGAAAATCGTTATAAATAAAACCAAAAACCGGCTGATGGGCGGTGCCAGCGATCTAAAACGTAGAAAGGGATATCATTGAGATTAGGATTTTTTTAATTCAAGCAAGGAGACTCACGGTCTAAATGATGAATTTGGCTACAGTCGCCTATAAATATAAGTAACTGGATACATCGGAATTCAAGTGAGCCATCGTTCCTAGGCACAACAAGGATTCAAGCGCTTTTAAGGATGTTATTATTGCAACCTACCATTACGAAAGAGGTAAAAAGACTGAAATAATATGTGAGTACGTTAGGAAGTCTATATTTTCAAGAAAAAACAAGATTTCCTTTACATTTTCAAACCATTTTCATGTTTTTCATTTAACAAATTAAAGCTTAATTTCCTGTTGTCAACAATAATTGTTACTGTTTAATTTTTAAACTCATTTTTGAATAAATGTTGGCACAATTATTATGAATTCATATTTTAACTTTTTGTCATTTCAGTTGCAAAAAATCTACTTTTACCACAACGAAGAGTTTAAAATTTCTGAAGTACCCATTGCAAGTAAAACAACAAATAATTTTAACGTTAAAATTTACACGCGATATAAAAGAATTCTCTCCACGCAGCAGATTAATTTATGGAACTTTTCACTTCACTTGCTTTATTTAGCACACTTAAAATAATTTCATTGGCTTTATACCAAAAGCGCTAATGCAGATTTTCTGACTTCTTTTTCTTGTGTGTTTATTTTGATTTAAGTTTAACTAAAAGGATTTCTAATCAACATTAGCCATTTATTTAACTTTTGCCATTTTGATTAGGGACCATCTGCATACTATATGACCCCCGATACTTTAAATTATATAGATATTTCTTGGTTATTTATTTATTATTAAATGGCCTCCAACGAGGCAGGCATCAGACACAAACACATAGTAAGGGACAAAGAGACACCACAAATGGCAGATGCCGTCGCAATTACAGGAGGCACAGCTTGCACCAATAAAAAGTCCAGTAAAAAATCCCAATAATAATTAAAAATTAAATCGAAATACAATGTCATCAATAAATAATTAAATGAATTGTTTGAACTACGGACAAGGATGAGTCTTTTAATTTTCGAAATCGCGTCGTTATAAAGGTCGACATGCAACGCTCATAAGACGATTCAATGGAGAAAAACAGCCCAAGTAGTTAGATTCACATCTAACTTTATTTGGAACCACTAGGCGTGGGCGAGGATTTCATCCCTTCGTGGTCCATCCTACATATCCCCATAGAAGGTATTTGCGGCTCTAAGTATTCTAAATTCCTGACATTCGTCCTACGCAAAATGAAAAAAAAAAAAACTTACAAAAATAACAGACAAGCCTATGCATACAACATATCCCCAACCACCTTCCGGCGGCAGCAAATCATACTTCGCTAATTCACTATCACACAAATCAGTTTTCTTTGCACGCATGTCTAAATGTGACACCACTTTACGGTTTAATTTACTTAGATATTGAATTTTCCTTATATATTCGCATCAGGAAGTCCTTATGTATACCAAGTATTTGGATTGGGCTTAAATCAAATCTTTATTAAGGGTGAATGTAATATAATATGTTAAACAAATAAATGGAACGGATTTCCCACCAACGGTAGTAACAAACAAGATAGTAACGAGTATTTGTTTTCCAGCGGCCCTGTTGGCACTACTGTGGAAGTTTTAAGGTTTAATCAAAATACATTTTACACCATGCAAACAGAATTGCTATTTGTTTGTTTTAATTTGTTTTTGTAAAGTAAATACAATTTAATTTTATTTAATATGGATTACTTTGCTGGCAGCGAGGTACGGAATTTTTTGTTAATTTGATCTTTAAGAAATATGCCGAAATAAAAGGTATTTTACTATTACCTGAGGCAGTATGCTCGGTTGCGCCTACTGGCAATTGGCAGATGCCAGTTCAATTTTTGTAGACACGATACTTTTAAATGTTTTAGATTTCATTAAGGTGGGGCGCTGTACGAGCGTGGGAACTCAGTAATAGGTATTTGGGAGAATTTGTTGTCTCAACTTATTATAGTGCGAATAACCGAAGACAGAATGCGACGCAACACATTCGCGCCACTTATTCAACTCTAATTTGGTAAATGAATGCTCATATGGAAATCTAGACGGAAATGGAAGAAGGAGGAATTTTGACTTCGGAACCTTGTTTGGACTAGTTAGGAGGTATACACACTAAAAGTCCTTACCCCTCCGAGGTCCGAGCGAGGGGAGGAGGGGCAAAGAAGGTCCCGTTTTTTGGTTATTTGCTTACATCTCGAAAACAGTGCGTCGTGCGAAGTTTTGTTGTACTACATAATGAAACCTGATAAAATTACCTACAACTTTGGCTTTCACACTTTTTATCTATCTCCAATATTTGCCTAGCTATGAGCTTCGAAATCTACACCCTTACGTCTTCCGTCATACATTGTTTCTTTTTTCAGCTGCGTTCGTAAATTTCAGTTTACCTCATATCTAATTATTACGTTCTTCCTGTCCATTATATATTTCTTTACATATTTACATTTCTTGTCCATTATATATTTATGTACTTATTTACATTAATTTACATCTAACAATTAATATTTAAAAGGAATTATTTAATAACTCGTCGCCTTTTTGCGTGTGACGGGCCTGATTGTGGTTCCTCAGCGTTTGCCTCTTCTTCTTTCTCCTCATCTGTCGAATAGTTATCAGTTCGATCGCAGGCTACTACATCTGCTACATCATTTTCACCGTCGTCGTCATCGTCGTTGTCTTCTAAAATCAGCATGCTATTTTTACAACTTCCGTTACAATTGTAGCAAATGGAAGAGCATAGCATGGAGGCTTTTCTACATCCACATCTAGCGCTACTACAATCAGTAGTGCACCGGCAAAATATCAGCTTCAGTATTTCTTCCGGTGCAGCGGGTTCTTTTGTTGGAACAGGAACCAAATGATTTCTTTTATTCCGTTCCCATCCCCATAGTTCAGAGGAAAGGTCGTTCCCAAGCCATGTCTGGACCTGATAGTAAGTGCGGAAGGAATGCTCCATTGCTGCTCCCACCGTTGGCGGAAGGGAGGAGATGTCTGTTTTGACATTTGATACTGACTGGAGAAAACGTTGGTACCGATAGTTATTCAGAGATTTCTCCTTCTGCTTTGCTCCATACCACCTTAAAAAGCACACCTTAGCAACACATTTTTCGAAATCCACCTTTTTTTTAGCTCATATTTAGACAACGATTCGAGATAGACTAAAAGTGTAAAAGGCAAAGTTGTAGATAATTTTATCAGGCTTCAATCTGTAGTACAACAAAAGTTCATACGACGCACCGTTTTCCAGATATAGGCAAATAACCAAAAAATGGGACCTTCTTTGCCCCCCCCTTCCTCGGTCGGACCTCGGAGGGGTAAGGACTTTTAGTGTGTATACCTCCTAACTAGTCCAAACAAGGTTCCGAAGTCAAAATTCCTGCTTCTTCCATTTCCGTCTAGAATTAGTCGTTGCCCAATCTACTCGGGAAAATAATAAAACATACGCCAGCAATTCCAATATTTTTCGATTTTAGTCAGTAATTACAAGAATTCAACCCGCGAAAATGTCACAATTTCTGTACATTTTAGAAATTAATTATACTAGATATAAAATTAATTTCAGTTTTTTGTTGCGATGCAAACCTTTATATTATGTCCTACAAATGTCATGTTTTTTTTATGTATTGCTACGACCTATAAAATTAATGAGTAATCATGAAATTACATAGTATGGAATAAGTAAGCTGTTCGAGTTGGAAAGTGCCCTCTTAATGATAGTATAATCAGAGTTGCTCTAATGGTGAAGAAAAGAAAATAATGATCAGTTCATCCAATGGTAAAAAAAACCTCATGAAGACTGTACGTTTTAGAAAATTTTTGTAATCTTCGAAGACACAATAAGACTGCAACTGTATTTTATGAGTCGATTGTCGTCCTTAAAAAATTCAACATACTTCTTCAGCAACTTCACCAAAGTAATAACATAAATAACTGTTTGCGATAGGAAGTAGTCTTCTGTTAAGGGAACAGTTAGTTTGTAGTTCGTTTAAGAGATAACCAAGTATAAGGTAAATTTGAGTATTGACATTTCTTTCCATGCTTCTAATTCAGCAGACTCCCCAATGTCAATTGACTGCAATGCCGTATACTGAATAATTCTGTATCAAAGAAATATCAAAGAAACTTGTATACGAGGGTAACAATGTTTTTAGAAACTCGAAAACTAAATAATGTATTCTTATTGTTTTTTGATTAGTCTCCATTCCTCTGTAAGCACGTCGAATGAGATGGAACCACTGACTGAAGTACGCCGTTTTCGAACGCTTTCACTTTTTTTTAGGAGGGGAAATGACGTTATTTAAAAAATAATTCTAAAATGGCATCCAAGACTGAATTAGCTTGCGTTTACTCAGCACTCATCTTAGTCGACGGTGATGTCGTCGTTACTGTGAGAAAATCTCGACAATCTTGAAGGCCACCGGTGTTGCTGTGGAGCATTATTGGCCAGGCCTCTTTGCTAAAGCCTTAGAAGGTGTAAACTTACGGGTTCTCATCACCAACATTGGATCTGGTGTGGGAGCTGAGCCAGCAGCTGGTGGAGCTCCTGCTGCAGCCACCGGAGCCGCCGCCGCTCCAGTTGAGGAAAAGAAAGAGGAAGAACTGAGGAGTCTGATGATGACATGGCTCGATCTGTTTGATTAAAAATCTTTATATTAAAGCTTTATTCCAACTACTTGTTAGGATATTATATTTTATTAAAAAAGTGAGAATTTAATAAGCTTATCTGATTTATTCGACAAAAATTTGTAATCATCATTGCAACTTATTGTAAATATTTTTAAAAATAAAAATACGTATATTTGACTTTCGTTCCAGCAACGCGACCGATATTGCACGAAAATATTGTTTATAGTATATTTTGTTTTTCTCTTAATTGATTGAAATGATCAATTGGGTTTAAATGTATCCTCATTGTTAAAATCAGTCTTAATCGAAATTCACAAGTTAATAATAACGTAAAGTTCCACGAAAATTTTAATAAATAAAATTCTTCTACTACGGCAATTGGAAATTCTAAAATAAAACAGGAATGTGTATTATTTATAGCGAGTCTAGTGAGTAAAGCAATTAGATGTCGACATGAACTAGGTAATCAAATTACGTACATCGAAACCAGCTAGGAAAGTAGCAATTTAACTAGGTGAAAGCACTAGCATGAATATAATTACGGTACAAAGTTTGTTAACCCTTTAGTATTAAAATAGAATGCATATTTCTCTTTCTAAATAGCTGAAGGTATTTTAAGTTGCAACATATAAAAATTTGTTACCTCCACCTAGTTGGGGAATCTTCTGTGGTCTGTGACCAATTTACGGTATTAAATGTCGACGTCCTTGTCTAAAAAGGACATGTGTCATTTGTCATGATAGGTGTCAGGGACCAAAGATAATTGTATTAGTGTAAGACTAATACAAAATCTTTGTCAGGGACACTCTCGAGAATCAACACGATTCATTGTGAAAGAATCGATACCTTCGATACTGCTGATCCAGGAAAAGTTTTAAATATCAAAAATTTAATGAATATAAAGTTTATTCGGGTGAGATAAGTCGAGTCATCATATAGATAAGCAACTTATACAAATATTTCCAACAACGCTGGCTGACAAGATTGAATAAATGAAATAGAAGAGGGCAGTCTGCGATAGCTACGGGGGCAATGTCCAGTCGCATTACACTGGAAACGGGACTAAACTAGGCGTCTGGCTTGTTATCAAGCGGTAGGCTTTTTTTTTCTTATTTTAATTTTATTTTTAAATTTACCAAATATTTCATTTGTAATTATTATATATGAACAGTACTTTCGTTATACAAAATGTTAACAAAAGCGTTTATTAACAAAAGCGAAAACAACAATAAATAAAAACAATAACAAAATAAAATTAATAAAATAAAATAATAAAATAAAAATTGCCTCCAAAAAAAATGCTTTGTAGTTGTTGATGTTAAGAGACAGAAAACATGTAATTATCGACATCAATAGAAGAACAAATAGCCTACAACTCTCTCGCTCACACCGCACCGGCTCCAATACTTGGAGTTCGGCCAAGTTTGGTCGGCCTTTGCTCGGTCGGTCCGGAGACGGAACGACAGGAACTATGAACCTATTTAGACAGATCGTTCGGATTGGAACGATATAGTTCTCGGAACTATTACGATCCGGAACTACACATGTCTAGTAGGCACGCGTCCATGGCGGCTCGTTCCTGTGACTAGTTTCTAGTCCCTCGCGCGAGGTCGCACCCCCAAGATGTCGATATGTGAAGCCAAGAGGCAGGGACGTAGCTACTTCGTTTTGCCTACGGATCAAATTTGGTGGGCGGTATCTTCGCCACCCCTCAGCACTTCCAGCAGGCCATGTATGTATATTTATATATAATGATCAGTATAGTATAGTATATTTATATAATGATCTAACTTAATGGTATTATGTATATCTTAGTGTACACTTGGTACAGTCAGCGCCTTCAGCGCAAGTGTATAACTATGTTTCATAATTAAAGTGTTGTGTGACAAGCAAAGTGTTATCATTTACCACCCCTTCTGACAGCTGGCGCCTTGAGATAGTTATAGTCTTGTGCAAACCGTCTGACCTAGTCGGTGGTAACTTTACGGTACCGGTTGGTTCTCCAACTTGAGTTGTTAAAAAGTGCAAATTTTAATGTGACACAGCACTCTGTGTTCTACAGAGTCCCTGGAAGCTTGCTAGATGATTGTAACTAATAGATAATACTAACATGGAATAACAGCACGTAAGAGATGACAGAATTCACTTCCTCATCATCTCATATTAGACTTAGCACTTCATTCGAAATTGTCTCTGCAATTTTTTTTTGCCCACCTACTTTATTTATATAGTATCCCTTCCCTGATCATTTCCACCTAATGAGATGTTTCCATATCCTCAAATCAAGGAAGTATCAATTTGGAAGAAAAGCGAAATTTTCGTCGCCTAATTTGACTTGTTAGAGTAAAATTAAAACTTACTATGAGATAAAAATACAGACCCTTATAGACTGTATTTAAAAAAGTCGAATCGGGCAGATTTATACAAAACAAATTACTTTCTAAAAAAATTAGTAAATTACTGCCTAAAAAAAGCTTTCGTGTCACAGAAACATTTTCAGCGACAACTACGTAATTTTTAAGTTTAGCTTGATCATTATATCGTTTTATTGCTTATTTATAAGAGCACTTTCTTAATTGTTTGGCACTAAATTAGCACTAAATTTTGAGCTAATTTTTTTTTATTTTGCCGACTTTACAAACTATTACAACTTGATCAAAAGGCAGCATTGTATCGTTTTCTTGCTTATTTATGAGAGCACTTTTTTTAATTGTTTGGCACTAAATTAGCACTCAATTAGCACTAAATTTTGAGCTATTTTTTTTTATTTTGCCGACTTTACAAACTATTCAATGCTAGCTTGATCAAAAGGTAGCATTGTATCGTTTTCTTGCTTATTTATAAGAGTACTTTTTTTAATTGTTTGGCACTAAATTAGCACTCAATTAGCACTAAATTTTGAGCTAATTTTTTTTTTATTTTGCCGACTTTACAATGCTAGCTTAACAGACGTAAAGAACACAACCTTGAGGCGACGTTAACTACCTGCCATACTTTTTTCATGTATAAACTACTAAATACAAAAGAATAACTTTCAGTTACGTGCAATAATATTTAATATTTTATTTTTATTTTATTTTATTTTATTTTATTTTATTTTATTAGGAAGCCAACGCAGTATACAATCATCCTTATACATAAACACATTTAAAAATTCATTTATAATATCGTATACTCCACTTATAGGCTAACTTGGCATGCAAGTTTTATTACTTATTTGTTCCATTTTATCTAGATACCACATAATATTTCTATTTTTGTTTACAGTTTGAATAGGTGTTCCGTAATCAGTTCATCGGTCTGTTGACAACGGAAATATACATTTGTCACATGTAGATCTTAAATTAGAACTAAGTCTAAAGGAAAAACTTATTATTGAAAGTGTAGCGTTATCCCTATGGACGCGATAATTTCCGAATACAGAACGTACTAGACCCGCAATAGTGCAATAAATCTAAGGAAACAAAAACTACTTTGGACTGGTTTGAAAATAACATTCGGTGGGTTAAGACCTTCGTGGTTACGACGTGATTAATTCCCCTACACTTGTGTAAAATAATAGATTTAAATCTAATGTTTAAGAAGCTTAAGTATCAATGTGTAACCAACCATGGTAGTTACCAATGTGTAACCAACCATGGTAGTTTTAATTATGGTGCGAACTAATTAAGATATTTTCTATTTTAATATCTTATGTAGTTGTATCTTAAAGCCAATAATAATAGTTAGAAGATAAGGGTATGTTGATTTAGAATTAGTTCAAGGCGAGAACTTAATTAATCACCGATGACAGGTCTCTCTCTTGTATCTTTCAATCAAATCTGCTGATGGAAATTAATTGGGTAAGTTTAACTTTGGCCTGGACAAAGTTACTCGTAAAATTAATCAAAGTGAAACTGTGTTTTTTGTGTATATAAAGACTACTTATTACTTGCTTAAATAGAAAATTATCAATGTATCAAGTTGTTGTAAACTCTTTACAACCTGATCGTAAACACATTAATATTAATTTTCTAAAAAATAGCCAAGGTATTAAATTACTTTTTGTTGCTATTCACTCTAGTCTACACCTACTACTATTGTGATTTCACAAATTACGTTCTTTGTCGGACTTCTAGATAAGTATATTTCTGCACTAATGTTATGAAGAGGTAATTTGTCAATTTGGATGTAGGAGGTAATCTGCGAAAATATTCATCTGATTACTTTTATTTTATACATTTAAGCTACGATAACTGTTTTTCAAAAAAATTTTAAAAAAGAAATAAGGAAAGATTAAGTGTTTAGTAATGTAATAAGGATCATTTTCAAAACAAATTATGCCATCATCAGTATTAAATGTAGATAAAATTTGCCATACACTGACAATACTTAGGTGGTGTAGTTTAAGAGTCGTCGGTATCACCACTTTGGCGATTATGTTGGTGAAATAATACTCCGTAGGTACTATGTTCAGGAAAGTCTGTAATTCTAAAATGACCCTATATACATACTTTTTATATTGGCTTTAGTCCAGGAACTTTAACATTTCACTTCGGAAAAATTCAAACCAAGCTGAAAAATTGTGTACATATACCTATTAGCTTCCTAAATAATCTCTGAAAAGTCCCACGAGTCCAGGGGTGGGCATAACTTTTGACGGCTAAAAAACGGTGAGAAAAAAGATACTTTTTCGGTTTTTTGCCAATATCATCGTTCCTGTTGATCTTACCGCTATTAGGTATGCTTATATAAAAGAAAGAATGGAAGATTCTCTACAAAAAAGGTTATATAAAGTTTATCGATAAAATCAGTCATTTCCACTGAAAAAGGTGAGAAACATTGGATTGAGTTTTGTAGTTTCACGCCATTGCGTGGTACGGTCTGTGTAACGGCGTCGAACGCTGTCGTAGTCTTTGACGGATACAACAATGCCACCAACAGCGTGAAAGCTATAGAACAGCGTCGTCGTGCAGCAAAATCTTCATTCATCTGTTGATACCAACTTCGACGAGATTATGAATGTCACAGTAAGCCAACATCAAGCTTCTCAAGCGTATTCCATCCGAAGAAATTGTTCTTTGGATAGAATACGCATCTTCCTAGCTGTCTATGGCGCTCCGGTTAACCAAAATGACTTGGATGAATATCGTTACCCTTCATGAAAGCTGTAGGCAGAAACAAGTCGGTCCATTTGAGTATGTCGATGCGACTAAAGAGCACCTATATCGTGTCTACTACCAAGTGCAGAAGTGGTTAGGAAAAGAGCTGAACCCCCAAGATTGGGGATGGGTATTGAAATATGGTTTATTGAAATATAGCCAATAAAAACTTCGCAACCTGCTGCCCCAGATTGTCTTCTGAACATGGTTTTTTGTAATTGTTCGAAAGCCTGTGGCGCTTTGTGCGGCTGTCAAAAGTTAGGACTGCAATGTTCAGCAGTTTGTGGCAACTGTCGTGGGACATCTTGTCCGAATGCTGCCGCAGTCGAGGACTATAACCTCGAAAAAACAATTGACATCGACGATCCAGAAACAACCACTATTGATAACTCTGAATCCTGGTGTTTCCCACCAGTCCAATGGTAAAATAAAAAATAAATCAACGAGGGATGAGAAGAAAATGTAAGAAAATAAGTCAAAACTTACTTATATTAACGAACCTAATTTTCGGAGTTTTATTCCTCAATATCCACGAAAAAAAAGCCTCAACATTTATATCATCTTTCTATGTATTAAAGTAAGAAAAAAGAAAATAATAAGCTATACATACATATTTATAAAATATACACCTCCTTAAATCAATGACATTACATCATTATGCGTTTAAAAGTATTATAAATTGTCAAATGTCTATGCGTCCAAAGCCGCAAGACACAGCTGGTGTTAAATAAGGAAAAAGTATTGGTAATTCGACCAAAGTTATAATTGCGATTAAACAATAATGTTTAAAATATTGTGTTTTTAAAACTAAATAAACAATTATTTATGAAAGTTAGATTCTAGAGTGACCGTGAATTATTACATAAGTTATTTTATAATGCCTTAACATACATATACCGAGTAAGTAACACTTACTCTTAGCCTTTTTTGTAGAGTACTACTTACACCAATGTTTTGTTGAGTATAAATGTTTTTCTTTGTATTTTTAATTTTGATTGATTGATTTTTCTGCAATCTGTACAAACCAAATTAGAAATGACACCACATACATCAGTGAGAAAGGGATGTGAAAGTCCACTACCCTATCCCTTCCAAATACTACTGAGGCAGGTAGCGCAAATGGAGCACCTATGGCGTTGCTTGCGTTAAATTGATTTCAGTGGCCACCTACAATCAATACGAGCCTTGTAGCCTGCGTTTACATAAATATAAATAAAAAATAATAATTCAGAGAACTCTTAACAGGCTCTCTTACTAGACATAGGCAAGCGGGATGTAATTAGTAACGCTAGTTCCGTTTTCCTTTTCGGGTCGTCGATTATCTCCGACCAAATATTGTAGGTGCTATCATAGTTATACGTAAGTATAAAACAACGGATAATTGTCGTGTTATGTTCGGAAAATGTGATACAATCGTGTAATGAAAGGCCAATAATATTTGTCTTATTTCATTTTATTTGTACTACTCGATTTATCTGACGTTTCTCCTTGTAATTTCCTCTTGTGTTTATTCTTCTTGTAGCACAGTTCTATTGACCAGAACATAATCACGACGGCTAGGAGAGAGGTTAAAATGTAGAATACTGTCGAGTAGCTGTCGGTTAGGTCTCTGATAGCACCTGAAATATTTTTTTTTTTACAATAACACTCGAAAATTAGAATATGCAATCCTCGAAGGGGATTGCATATTCTAATGACTTTGAGTATAGAGATGCAAGTTGTACTTAAGCATGGTAACATAGTATAGAGAGTTACTTGTGTTATGGGCATCGCTAGCCACCTACCACCAAGTGGACCTTCAGCCTATTTTACAACCTTTATATTTGTAAAGAAACTATGTATATTTCTTTAATTTTTAATTCTATCAGTAAACAATCTATGGAGTAAAAGTACTATAAAATTATATAATAATGGCAGCCAACGAGTTTTGTACAAGCAATTTATGTTTGAGAGTTGACAGAACTCATTGTCATAATTATTGAAATAATATTTGTTATTTAGCACAAAAGTATAGAAATTAATAAATAGTAAGATTGAATAAATAGGCTTTTAATGTCGTTTCTTTGTTTTCAGGTAAATTACTACTAATTTTGTAAATTATTATTGAATAGTAGCGCTTAAAAAATCCAGTTATATCCAGGGTATTATAATAATTATAGTAATGTGTTATAGGAGGTTCCTCACTATGTAGCCCTAACCACCGGTAGCTTGGGCCTTGCCCCGCTATCTGCGGAATCCTAGTTTTAAGTTTTTTATGATATATATTGTTGTTTTTTAATATTTATATTGTAAAAAATTTAGAATTAAGAAAAGAAATGAATAAATGTATAGTAATAAATAATATGACGTGTGTTTCGGTGTTAGAACCTGTGAGTGAGGAATGCTAGAACCCATTTCCCTATCCCTGGTATTGTAGATTAGCACACCTAATCCATCCGGCTTTACTTATAGTTATTATCGACGGTGACCACCATGTGTACTGTCAGCACCGTCAATTGGAACGTCAGCCTGCCTACCACTCTTTAACATTAAATAATATTATACAATAACTCTATTTATTTTTTCACAAAGAATTTAAAACTTGCGTTATATAATTTCATTATTCTATACAAGCTTTAGATATCTCAAGACTTTTAAGTGATGTATAAAACCTCAAAGTCTAATCTGCTAGTTATTATAAAAAAATCTGAGGATATCTATTTTTGTTTGCAACCTATATTAAATCATATTATTTAACTAAATACAAATATTAAACCAATACGTACCTATAGCTGGTCCTAGAGTCAGACCCGCGATTCCTAAAAATATCATAAATGTTCCCATAGCTATGGGGAACTTCTCTTGGCCTACTGCTTCGCAAATCACAAGAGGTGGCAGTACACTTATCACACAGCGAGCTACTCCCATAATTGTAATGAAGATTAGCATAACCGTACTATTGTCCGACCACAACATCCCTGTAAAATAAATTATATTTCACTAGCTTTTACCCATAACTTGATTTATGGCGTTGAAATTTTTATTTTTATTTTGACCCTTCGGAACAGTACTTTTTTTCTGAACTAGCTTCTAGACTTCTAGGCTTAGTAGTTTTGGCTGTGCATTAATAGTCAATCAGGACAAATGATTTTATAATTATAGACGATTATAGTGTAAAAAATACTGGCAATGTTATTCATAATATTATTATTATATTATGGTAATGGTAACAGATGCTATTATAAAGTTTTGAACCAAAACCGTCCTTAAATTAAATTACTTACCTTTGATTTTTTTAGAATAAACAAACTTACCAAGCCTGGTCACAAAAGCTATAACGATCCCTACCACATAAATTACTTGATTTTCAACTTTCTGCAACCATCTATTGAGTAGTATTAACAAGATCCTCATTACTAAATCCCCTAGAGATATTAATGTTAGTGCCCAAGCCACTCCAGTCTGTAAAAAATAGAATTATTGAATGATTGTTTTAGCATAATACTAAATGCTAAAATGAATGCGATATTTTGATTTTAAAACATTTTTTTATTAAAAAAAAAATCATCATTCTCATCTCAGCAGTAGGACGTCCACTTCAGAAAACGCCAAAATTTCTTCAATACATCCTAATAGTTCAAATAAATCTTATGAAAACTCCACCTAAAATTATTTTTGAGCATTTCCTTAAAATTATGTTAACCCAGATATATTAATACTCGAAGACAGTTCTCAGTAAATAGAATTTCCAGCGGAAATTCGATAGTCATTATCTCAGCAGTAGGATGTCCACTGCTGGACAAAGGCCTCTCTTATCTCCTAATTTTCCAAAAGGATCGACCAGAAGCAGCCTGGATCCACTGTCGACCCGCCGCCTTTATCAGGTCGTCTGTTCACCTTGCGGGGGGTCCTACTCTGGGCTTGCCGGTCTGTACTCTACAAACTTCCGGCCCCAGCGGCCGTCGACCCTCTGTACTATGTGTTATACCCACTGCCACTTCAACTTACTATTCTTTCGTTTGTCGGTTACTTTCGTTTGTCTTCCTGATTCGATCTCGCAGTGTAGTTGAGTTTTTTTTTAAGCCCCTAGTTAGAGATCACGTATCAGCGCCATATGTCATCACTGTCAACACACATTGGTCGAAAGGAATTTTTGACGAGAAGATATCTGAGAGCTTCCCGAACGCTACCCATCCGAGCTGGATTCGACGATTGACCTCCTTCTCGAAGTTGGCTCTACCTAATTTGACTGTTTGTTGGTTCTAAGTAGATGTACTCGTCAACAACGAGGTGAGTGATATACTCGCCTTTAAAATGTTGGTGCCAAGTCCCTGTCATTCCAGGAGCGACAGGGAATAATTTCGGAGAGAGTACATCTCCCTATTTCATATCTCTTTGCAATGGAATAATTAAATCGCTAATATTAATACAGATAAAATAAGCAAATTTTGTAATGAAGTCAAATTATTATAAAATAAAGCAAAATGCGAAGAAAGAGTATTATAATTCTCGGCACCTAAGTTGGCAAGAATGACGAGATGCGCAGAAGTCGTTTTTAACGCTTTTACAAAGCGACAGTGATGAAGACGCCATATGACAGTATGTTTAATAAATTATTTAATTAAATTTAATATTTAATAATAATTTAAGTATTTCATTTTATAACAAATTTCTTAATTAAGTTTAACTAATTTTTTTTATAACTCAACCTAAACATTAATTTAAAATATTATGAAAACAACAGTGACCATTTTTATTGTACGTGAGTGTAGGATGCGCAAACTTTCCCCCACTACGTTAAAATCTTGCCAAGTTACGTGCCGGTCACTATACTGAGTTTTTTTTTTTTTTATTTTACCTCATTCCAATGTGCAACGTACAGGGCTTGAGGGAGCAGCACCACAAAATTAAATTCCACAAACAGGCAGACAGTAGTCCCGAGGCAAGCACTTGATAATACAAACGATTTCATTTCAGATAAATCTATAACCTTTGACAACACTTTCCTAAAAAAAAAAAAAAATAGAGTCATTACCTATTTTTTTAAACAAAATGTAAGAACGTGAAAACGACGTTCAAGGCTTACATAATTCCTTTACGCGAATCCGACTCAGATGGCAAGTTCGTGTCAATTTGCAATATATCCTTCTCACTTTTTTCTTTCGTAGATGTCTCGCATTCTTTATCTGTTATTTTCACCGTAGGCACACCATCTTCAATATCTCCTTCATCGACCAAAAGTTTAATTTCTGAAAATCATTTTCAAAAGTTGTGATTTTTTTTGTTAATTTTTGTTTCGAAATGCGTATACTAGTCCAGCCATTTCTGTTAAGTTCTGTTACAAATGAAAATGCATTAATTTTTTTATGAAGTAAGGTAATCCTAATAAAACTTATATATACATATTTATTGAAGTCTCACCAAAAATATAAAAAATAGTTTTATTCAAAATGGCCACGTTTAGCTTTGATACAGGCCTTTAATCTGTTTGGCCACGATTCTATGTATTCACGCACTGTTTCCATGGGAAATTTAGGTCTAGTATCAGTTAGCCATTGCTTGCTCTAGAAATTTCTTAAGAGATTCAATGTCGGCGTGTCGTTTAGAGCACGCCGTGTCATCTAAAATTGATCATAATTTGTAGTCTAAGAGGTTCAGATCTGGACTAGACGAGGGCCAGTCTTCAGAGCTTATAAAGTCCGGAACGTTGGTTTCGAGCCAGGCTCGGGTAGTTCGTGCCTTGTGACCAGGTGCAGAGTACTGCTTAAAAGCCCACGGTACATTTATAAAAAGTGTATTGCTGAGAGGTTTCACAACACGATCCAAGACAGTCTCTTGTTATACTTTGTGAAGTCTTTTTTAAGCTTTTATTAACGATTGCAGTGGAAGAAGATGAGTGGTAGATTTGATATTTGCCGTGACAAATAAACACAGTACTACAAGAATAAACGTTTATAAACTGAATAGCTGTTTTATTTGTAACTAGCAAAATAAAGAAACAATCATTGATAAATATTTACAAGTGCAATCAATAGAGAAAATATTCATGTGTATTATTTTTTCTCTATGTAACAATCACGTTGCTTGGAAACCTAACATATATTAAACTTGTAATACTCAATCTTTTTTTTATGTTAAGATCGGCAGGCTGACGGTCCACTTGATGGTAGGTGGCTACCGTCGCCTATAACTCAAGCAACGCCAAAAGCTGCGCTGCCGACTACAGTAGGATTAAGGATAAGGGATTAGGAGGGGATGGGGAAATGGGCTCTGGCATCCCTTACTCACTTACCGAAACAGCACACGTGTTATTTCACGGTGGATTGAGCAAGGAGTTTATCATAGACATACAGTCTTCACAACTTTTTGACAAAAATGAAGCTTTGTGACTCCTTGATAAGACCCCCCCCCCCCCCCATAACTGCCAAATCATAACTGCCGCAGGATGATGACCATGTTGTACCTTTCCTGCCACTGGAGCACTTTCTGTTGAGCGTACACTGTCATTTTGCTTGTTGTAGTGTTCTTCAATCGTGAAAATCTTTTCATCAGTAAAGAGGATATTTCTGTGTCTTTCACCTGCGTATCGGGAGAGGATGCGTTTTGATCGATCCATTCTCTTTATCTATAGGGATTGATTTAGGACATGTCCTGTATATCGATGATAAGCACCGAGCTTCAGGTCTTGTTTTAATATACGCGACAGAGTCCTAGAGGAAATTTTTATTTCTCGCGATAATTTTTTTTTTTTTGTTCTTTATGGGGTTTCGGCGAATTCTGGCTTTAACAACGTTAACAGCTTTTCTAACAGCACGCGGCCACCCCATTCATTTATGTTCATCAACAGAGGAAGTGTTGGTATATCTGTCGATAGTACGATATACGAACATACGACTGACACCAAGTTTTGAAGTGTCTTGACTATGACAGATGGCTCCATACCCACTCTGTGTTTTATTTTTTTTTTTTATTTTTTTTTTTTATGTTATGTCGACAGACAGGCTGACGGTCCACTTGATGGTAGGTGGCTACCGTCGCCTATAACACAAGCAACGCTACAGGTGCTGCAAGTGCGCTGCCAACTACAGTAGGATTAAGGATAAGGGATTAGGAGGGGATAAGGAGATGGGCTCTGGCATCCCTTACTCACTCACCGAAACACAACAGCACGTATATGCTGTTATTTCACGGTGGTCTTCTGTAAGGGGGTGGTCACTGCCGCCAGGCGGGCTGCCCAAATGACTGCAATTCTATTTTCTTTAACACCCCATTCCACATTTGATAATAAACACGAAAAAAATATGTGAAATAGCGAGAAATAGAAGGAAGTTTTTGACATAATAAGCGTTTTCCAAATTAAAAATGAAAAAGTAAAAAAAAAAAAAAAAAAGGTTTTATATAACAGTTTTTATGGTCAGATTAGTTATAGATCTCAAATACACAGAATTGAGTAAAGACCATCAAGACTTTTAAATTTAGATTACATCCATAAACCATGAAGTTTTTGTTTGGAATAAACTATGAGTAATATGAGTAAATGTCAATTTGAGCGTTAAAGGAGAGCTGCATTGCAATGCGACCGAATCAAGAATAAATTATTATCTGAAAAACTTATGACTAAAAATGAAAATGACAACATATATCTATCCCTTTCAAACAGCGATAATTTCTCTCATTTGCGTCTTATGTGCAGTTAAGTGTGTTGCTGTTTGTACATGGATTAAAACTTTTTAAATTTGAAGTTAAAATTTAACGCATTAATTAGGTAAGTATGTCATTCAGATTTAATACTTTTAAAGAAAGTTACAATTTAAGCGGGTTTTATTTACTTCAAATTATAATCACAAAGAACTGCAATATACAGTCTTACTATATTGCCTGGAGGTTGAAAAATAATAATTTTTAGCAGTACATACCTTCAGTAATATTATTCTCGCTACTAACATCAATCTTCTTTAAATGCCATTCCGCTGGCTGCAAAAGCGCAGAAGCTATAAATGTTTGAAGACTTATTCCTGATATGAGCAACAGGGTTCCACGAAGTCCGTACTCGAATAACGACCATTTAATGAACATCGGTGCGACCATTGCTGCTGCAGCTAAAAAAAATGTATTCATTTGTGAAGGACAATTTAACTCGGAGATATCTTGAATGGTTTTGTTATTGCGAACTTGTAAAAAATTTAGACAGCCAAATTTAGACGTATGTTTATCTATTTAAAACGTTGATCTCAGTTAGAATACGCTGTCAGTAGAATCTATGTTTTAAAAAATATGACGATCAATTAGAATCAGTAAAAAGAAATTCTGTAGTAGACAGAACCTGTAGAAGAAAGTTTCTGAGAGTTATATGTGTCAATTTCCACATTCACGATTTTCATACAAAAATTTGTTAAATAAATTTAAGCTTCCATCCTTAAAATTTAGAAAGTTGCTCCTTGATCAAAAATCAAAAAATCAAATCAAATAGTCTTGTATGGTTTATGTCATGACAGATTCGATTGTATCTTCTTACGAAATCAAATCTGTTACCGAATACCTTCTGACTCTCAGTATATACGGGAGTTGTATCCTCACCGGTTATTCATGATCAAAAAGTATAAAATACAGGCTGGTGATGCGTCTAGGACAATTCATCGCCGGCCGATTCGACGCCGGCCATTTCATCGCCGTTTAGTTAAAATCAACATTAGTATCACTTAAAGAAATCAATATTACACGCGTTCCCAGTACAATAATACTTGTATCCCATTTTGCAATATTCTATTCCGAGTGTACTCGTTCCGCTCACATTTAATTTCATAAAGATTCCAGAACCTAACATGACTTTGTTTTCAGTACAAATAAGTCTTGTAACACATTTTGTAACAGACAGTATTTTGACAAAAAAAACACTGTCTATAAACAATAGACCACAACAAACGGCGATGAAATGGCCTGCGATGAATCGGCCGGCGCTGAAATGGCTTGGCGAAGAATCAGCGACGATGAATCGTCCTGCTGGTGATCGTGTACCTTTGGAACGGATTAATAATTCTTGCAAAAGTAATTTCACTAATTTTGACATTTTTAACTAATGTTGACATCTTATGCTTCATACAAGAGGCATGTCTGGGCTTCACTGTTTCATTCACGTGGATCTTGATATTGGTTTATGTTTTTGATATTGGTTAATTATTTTGTAAATTAAGTTGTTTTAATTTTTCCCTCTAAATTATAATTTGTGGCAAACAGTGCTGGTTGTAAAGTTACTACTGTTTATATTTACTTAGTTACTTGTGTTTAATGCGTGTACCTAAGATACCATTGTACAATTGTTTGTTGTCCTGAATAAAATTAAATAAATAAAAATTAAGAATTTGTTTGTTTGGTTGAACGCAATAAACCAAACAACAGACGGATTTAAAAAAAAACGCATTTGATAACCTAATTATTGAGGAAGATTATAGGTCATAGTGTGACATTTATAATCACATAACTTACAAAAATTTTGATATTATAACCTTCATATAGGATTTTAGGAATTATACTCGTAAATCATTAACTAAAAATATTCATAAAATAGTCAACGCACTACTTGTTTTGTGTATGTAAAAATTAACCCATTAAAACCCTCTCACCAACCGACTGAGTGATGAATCAAGATAAAAAAATACTAAATCTTGCTAAAATTATAAATTTTGGACTCAATTGATCTCTTAAAATAAGGGGGCGGGATTATTTAAATTTGTGTCATACCTGCAAAGAACACGGTTGTGTACCTAATTGGCACATGTGATAGAGAGCGATAGAATTAAAGGCTGACGAAGCCAGAACAGCTTAAAATCAAATTTCTGAAAAGAACAGAACAATCTACTAACTCCTCGATACCATGAGACGTTTAAACTTCTTGCAAATTTTTACCTCTCGCGGTGGAATTATGAAAGTTTCTTTTTGATAAAAACGGATAACAGCTGCTTAAATAATTTGTTCAGTATTCGACTGAATCACTAGTAATCTATCCTTTCTCCTATTAAGGTCGGCAGCGCACTCACAGCAACTATTTGCGTTGCTTTTGTTAATAGGCGACGGTATCCACCAATATCCACGTACCATCAAGTGGACCGTTGAGAAAAATACCTTGAAAGATATACCAAATGTAATTTTTCGGTAATGTGTTTTTCTTTCTTTGCAGGTATGAGACAGTTTTAAGATAAAGAAAAATATCATCGCAGGTCCTTAAATTGACGAGCACGAGCACTGGAGGCAGCAATACTTCCAACAACCTTAATGCCAAAAGCAAACGCAAGATAATAGGGTAAGATTTTTTAAATACAATAAATGTTTTAAATACAATGATCAAAATCACTTACCTGCTACGGTCTGCACTAATGTTACTGCTAGAAGTCGTTTCTCCAAGAAGTAATCGTTCAATATCGTGAATGATACATTGTATAGCATTCCGAATCCTGAATACTGAAATTAATTTTAAATATATATTACTAATGCTGTTTTTACAACTGTTAAAAACCGACTTTCTTCTTAATTTATAAAAAGTTCTTAGTGCTTTGGCAATCAATTGTTACGATAGTGGAATCTTATTAAAATTCTATATTAAAAATATCTATATTAAAAAAAAAAACATATAACTTATATCGTTTTCTTGATCTCACGCCTGAATAAGTCTTTATCAGGTTGACATGAATGTTTAGTGCGTTTAAAGCCTTATTCAAATTATTAAAAATGTAACATACAATGAAACTACCTATGCATTCGACATTAAATTAAAATGTTAACATTTAAATTGTGCAATACTTCAATTGTCTTCAATTGTCAGTTTATTGAGAATTGATTCTATATTCGAATTCAAATAAAATTACACATATAACAACCCACATGTTTTTTGTTCGATATGTAGATAAGGTAACTAGAGCCCACAATGGACCTTTAACCTGATTATAAAAAATATGATATTTCTTAACATTACTTGATTCTGAAAATAAATTAGACAAACTTTAACTTCTTTTTAATTACGTCCAAAAACTCGGATAAAAACTAGTGTTTAATAAAAGATCTATTTTGAGTTTTTGCCTAATCTAGATGACGTTACTAAGTGCAAAGTTAATAATGATATCAGAAGACTAAAAATAAAATTACAGGTAACATACCAAAACAACGCCTTGGAACAGAATGAATAGAGGTTCCGAATGAACAAATATCGTCAGGAATGTTCCAATATTAACCAAGAATGAACCTATAAGTGCAATCTGACGTGTACTTATAACCTTTAAAAGTGGTCCTACTATGAATCCTGAAATTGAAAAAATAACAATAATAAATAATTTGCCACTAAATGCTCCCTCACTGAGTGTACTCGTAGTGCCAGTAATAGAAAGAGATGGAGAAGACTCGCGCCAACTTTTCAGTTCTGGACATACAATAACAGCGACCGCTCTGTCAGGAGTGTACGACTCAAAAGAGAATAATAAATATCTTTCTTTTTTTCAGACAAGAAAAAAAAAACCAATTTGACGAGTTCGATCTCTAACCAATATAAATGCCATTTAATTTTCGAATTACTTTTCTGAATTTCAATAAACTAAATGATGTCCAATTCTTATTAAAAAAAAAAAAAGAAAAAACAGACTGTTTGTTCAAAACCAAAAGATTAATTACTTAAGATTAAGGAAATTAAAAAACAATGTAAAAATTAATCAATACTTACCCAACACCAACAGTAAGCGCTTTTACTCTGATGGTGAATAATAAATATCAATATTACCAATACGAAAGATAGGTGTGTTTCACAATTTTACAGCGATTCCAATAACATAAATGAAATTTGGTATGTTTCCAAATTTTTTCAAGTTCCCCAAGGTTTTAAAAAAATACGTATATGGTTATGAGGTCTGTTGAAGTACGTTTTACAACCAATGAAATTGTATCGATGAGGACATTTATAATTTATACTATGTGATCTAAATTATTCTCACCGCAAGCTGCCATAGAGATACCAGCAAAGCCATTCATGAGCGTAACACTCATTGTTCCCATTCCGACTTCCTTTAAAAAGTCGTTGAATAACAATCCGAAACATGGTGCGAAAGCTGTCGTGTTCACCTAGAATTTAATATTAAATTCAAATAACTTTATTTCATTAACAGCTTGTAGCGTTTATAGTATGATGGTATCGTTAAATTTATCATTTACATTTGGCCACTGTCGTTATTAGTCATTACTTCTCGTTATTTAAAAAAACCATTCTCAGTAAGCTGTGATATTTTTTCACATATTTTGTGCCTCATGTTTAACTTATATTTACAAACACACTCACTAAAATTATCATAACAGCAAAAGCAACCATATAAGCCCAGCCTCCATCGGGTGGAATCAATTTATATTTTCCACTAGTCACAATTTTATCCGTTTCTACACTCATTGCAGTATAACTGTCCCAGCTAAGTGACTCTCTGTCAATTTCATCTGAATGTTAGTTCGTTTTATTACCTGCAATAAACATCTTTAAACAGTCTTAAGTGAGATACGGTTCCGCATTCAAGAATAAAATGTACAGCTTGTTACTTTTTCTAATTCGTGTTTCTGTTTCGTTTTTGTTTTATCACAAAGACTGTAAATAATCCAAATTATAGGTTCCCTAGCTTTTCTCTCGATTTCATGCGCTAGGGACGTGAATGAATCTGAGGGTTACTACCCTATTTACTTTACAGTGTTGCAACGTGTTTGCAATATTCATGAGTTAGTGCATATTCCAACCTGTGCATATCCATTTAGTGCATATTCCAACCTGTGATTCATCTCATAACAGGGGGCCGCTACAGTTAGGATAGTAACTACGCCGACAAATGGCAGTTATTATTAAAAATTAGAATTAAAATATTAAAAATTAGAAGTTGAATTCTAATTTTTCCATTTGTCTTTATTTACAGTTTGTTTGTTGCACAACATAAATAATGAGTATATCTTCTTGTAGTGATACGGCCCCTTTCTTATTCGAAATCATTTGTAATCCAATACATTAATTCCAATTCCAATATTAATTCCAATATTTAGTATTATCAATTTTATCTCACCATTATTATTATTTGTTTGACTACATGATAATTCTTCTTCATAACGGTATAAATTATTGTACAACGAGGTCCATGTAGAATTCCTTCGAGCAATTTATAGTTCGACAAATTCGATAATCCAATACCGTCCTGTTAAAAATTAGTCAGATTGGCCTGGTTCTGCTATCATTAAATAAATCCGACAATAGGGGATCGGACAAATTTTCAGAAAGTGTTTTAAATTAATCTTCATGGATATTTATTCCCATAAAAAATACTATTTTATTTATTTATAGCCTTTTAGGTACTCAAAATCATGTTTTAATATTGTTTGTTTGAAAATGCCGCCAAAACGCCGCGATAGTTCATCTGAGAGCGCGTAACGTCTTTGTGGTCATATCATAACAAAACAGCTGCATTGGCATAAGACAATGATTGCCCACAAAAGACGTCACTCACTGTGATTGGTGTTTCAGTATATGTAGGTGTTTCAGTATAGATTAAAAATATTGTAAATAATAAAATTTTATTTCTTCATTTAAAAATATTTAAATGAATTATATTAAATTATTATTCGATAAATAATCGTAAAGAATTATATATTTTCTTTCTAAGTACATTTTAGATTTTAATCTGATTACTGTCCGATCCCCTATTAGAGCACAAATTAGTTTTCCTTGCCTCAAATCACAAAACTCTTTTTTTTTTAATTCAAATAAAAAATTAACAAAATTTTATCGATTAACATACAGCTTGATATTAAGAACGTTTATCATTTTAAAAATCCAACCCTAATATATTGATAATATACAGTGAACAGTTTATATATTACTAGCTGGCGGCCGCGGATTCGCCTGCGTTTGAAAAATAAAATAATAACGCCTGAATAATGCTTAGAATGCGCTTAGCATTAAGTCCGACTTGCAACCAGAATGTACATAAAGTTTTTAATAAATAAATAAATGCATGAGCAATGTAACGCCTAACATCTTTATTACAGTTATAGCTTTGCCAGGCGTTAGATGATCCCACGGCAACAGTACTTTTTCTGGATAAAAGGTACCCTATGTCCTTTCCTGCATCCCTGATAACGTGTATGCAAAATTTTACGATGATCGGTTCAGCGGTTTAAGCGTGAAAAGGTAACAGACAGACAGAGTTACTTTCACATTTATAATCTATACTTAATATTACAAAAGCTGAAGAGTTTGTTTGTTTGTTTAAACGCGCTAATCTCAGGAACTACTGGTTTGAATTGAATTTTTTTTTTGTTTTGAATAGTCCATTTATCGAGGAAGGCTATCGATACGATATACGATAAATATTATATGTATAAGCAGTGTCCAGTACCGCGCGCCCCATGCACACGCCGCGCCGCCGCCATTTGGGCCGCAGCGAAGCGTGGCCGAGTTCAGCTAGTTTATAATATTACTATTATAGATGTAGGTACGAATTACATTGCTAAAATGGTGAATACATGTCTATATATTTATCAGATTTTTGTCTGATGAAAACGTATCCTTAAAGGGAGACTTTTAAAAACGTTATGATCTCCCAGTATGGTAACCTCTATGTGATGCTTTCTTTTTACATTATGCCCAAGTTGTCAATTCAATAAAAATTGAATAGTTTTTATGCAATAATTGTGAGCTCCTACATCTTTATAAATATTTTATTTCACTGCGTCCTGCAATCACAAATTTGACAACATAAACACGCAATTTATATCACCTATCAACATTTAGTACTAAACCCTACCTTATCAGAAAACGAAGTGCATTTTAATCTGTCCATTTACGTGACTGCCATCATTTAAGGACACAAATCTATACTAATTTTATAAAGCTGAAGAGTTTGTTTGTTTGTTTGAACGCGCTAATCTCAGGAACTACTGGTTCGAATTGAAAAATTCTTTTTGTTTTGAATAGTCCGTTTATCGAGGAAGGCTATAGGCTATATAACATCACGCTGCGATAAATAGTTTTATATATAAGCACTGTCCAGTACCGCACGCCCCATGGGCACGCCGCTGCCGTATGGGCCGCAGCGAGGCGTGGCCGAGTTCAGCTAGTTACTAATATGACGGTAGCGCATCTGCATCCTTCCTAATATTGACGTTCTTAAGTGATTTACCATCCAAACCATCTAATATCAGGCTCAGAAAACTATAATAAAGCTGAATAACAAATACCATCTCTTTTAAAACGGAACATCCCATGAATTAAACAAATAAGCAAATTAAATGATAAGAATATGTACCCACATTAAGACGTAGGAATATTTGCATTGCTCCTCCAGTCACCTCCTAACCTCCTTACATATTTAAATTTTTATCGGTCAGGATTACGAAAGTGCATCGAGATATTTTAAAATAGTGGTGTTACACATTAATCCTATTCTTCTTAGTAGTTTTTTTTTATTTATACTCTTTTTATATGACTTTTTGTATATATTTTTAAGTACCTTTGTCAGTTAGAAAAAGAACATAATCAATCAGCATTCTTCAGCTATCGATAACAAGTGGATTCTATATGAATTTACACATATAATAAATTAAAGTCGCCTACCGATTCTGCCTGTTTCTCCACTAAATTCTTATAAACACCTAAAGGGTTTTGTAACGTATTGCAATAGAGAAAAGAGTGATAAACGAGAAAGGTTTATGTATATAATTTGGACAAAAAAAAGCTTCCGTGCGAAGCCTGGTACTACCAGGTAGCTAGTGTTTATTATATAAAAACATACTAAGAAATAGTTTCATCGGTTCAATTTGTCTGACATGATCGAGTGGTTAAGTTCTCAATGCTGTAACTCATCGGACCCTTCTACAATCCCTGTCAATTTCACCATGGAGATAAACTTTTACTTTACTTGCTTATAATCACTTTTATGATTCTTTATTGAGACATAATGAAACCGAACCGTTTTTGAAGAGATTGATAACTGGCGATGAAAAGTGGATCACGTATGACAAGAACGTGCGAAAAAGGTTGTGATCAAAGGTAGGTAAGGCTTCAGAGACTGTGCCAAAACCCGGGTTAACTTGCAATAAGGTGATGCTGTGTGTATGGTGGGATTGGAAGGGCATTATTCATTATGAACTTCTACCGCTGGGCAGATCAATCGATTCGGATCCCTTAACCTGATTAATAGAAAGGGTGTGGTCTTTCATCGTGACAACGCTTGACCACACATATTTTAGCCTCTCAGCAAAAATTTGGCTGAATCCGCCAATCCGCCAAACTATATGAATCCGCCATATAGTTTTGACCTTGCACCTTCAGATTTCCACCCGTTTCGGTCTCTTTAGAATTCTTTAGACAGTGTCAGGTTAACGTCAAGAGAGGACCGCCAACACTACTTGTCACGTTTTTTTGATCAGAAGTCCTAAAATTTCTACAGCCACGGGGAATCATGTCACTACTTACAAGATGGCAAAAAGTCATCGAACAAAATTACACTTAATGTAAATAAACTTTCAAAAAAAAAAAATGTCTTGAGTTTTCATATAAAATGCGAAGAAACTTTTCCCCCAACCTATTACCATAAAAATATATGTCTCTGAATGATTTAGAAAATTTAAACTTTAATATAATCTATGAAATAATGTTTGCATAATTCCTGTACTCCACAATAAATTGACGTGATTCTGCTCGTCAATTTATGAGCGTTCGAGCTAATGCCAAATACGGTCCCAGGAGATTACGACACGAAACCGAATTACTTACGTATGTGAAATTGATCGAAAGTACTTCTAGATATTCGTTCTAGAAAGTAACATTAAACTTTATTAAACTTTATATACTCTTTGTTGTTACCGACATACATATTAATCAGTAGGATTCTGATGATCCATTATTTCTATCCCTTCTACAGGGTTGATTCAAAAATTTCTTTCGCCCTCCTATATTACATATCTTCTAGAAGCTTATATCAAAAGTGGGGCTCGGTTTTGATTTGGTATTAAATTTTCCTGGACTATAAGGATTCCTCGTAACAAAATCTGTCTCTTTGACATGCATGGCTCTTACCAATTCAATATATCTATATTGAAACAATTGAAAACTGTTAATCAAGTTAAACAATATATTCTTTATAAACACTTTTTATAGTTGATGTGATAGCTGAAGGGCAAATGAACGTGATCTAGATTGTATTTGTGGGACATTAGTAAACATTAAAAGTAAACCAAGTAACCAGTTATCTTATAACAAAATGAATATAAATGATAAGACACAACGCAAAGTAGGTGGTAACCGCTTTACTAATAAGTACAACTAATAAATAACTTTTCGCTCAGATTGTGGCAGCTCAATTGACGAACGCTTTCGCAGTCTGATGCACCTGGAACCTGTAAATCGAAACGTTCAGTGTAATTCTCAATTAATTTAATCTAACTTCATATTATTACTTTTTATTAAGTGCTTTATAAAATAACTGGGAATTTACTCGCGATTCCACCCGCCAAATTCTGTTCAGAACTAAAATGTTTTAACATGTTGGCTAGGCTCAGCTCCTATCATGCCTATTTTCCTAATAATTTAATTTTTAGTTTTTATCTACACTACACGTTAAAATTAAAGATAAAAATAAAAATTAAATATATAGAAGAATTAAAATAGTAAGAAATAGTACACATATGTATAATAAAATAGTGTACGAGTCGTGCCTGTAAATTAAATATTTTTTTAAGATATCAATTTGTACACGTTGTAGTTATGTTACCGAGGTCAAAAACTAGTTTTTAGAATTTTTGTCTCTTTGTATGTGCCTTTGTGCACGCTAACCTCAGAAACGGTTTAACCGATTTGAATGCTGTTGCAATTGTATTGATGTAAGCATATGTTTTTATTTAAAGTTGCACGGTATATGACAGGTTTAGTATTGAATTAGAAAGAAAGAAAGAAAGAAAGAAAAATTTATTGGCATTTAAACAGAAAAACATATGAACAAAACAAAAAAAAAAACATTAAAAGTAAACACCAAAAGGACACAACTCAGCTTAGGCTGCAACATTGTTACACCGCTGAAGACCACCGTGAAATAACAGCACGTGTGCTGTTGTGTTTCGATGAGTGAATAAGGTATGCCAGAGCCCATTTCCCTATCTCCTCCTAATCCCTTATCCATAATCCTATAATGTAGTCGGCAGCGCACTTGCAGCAACTTTGACGTTGCTTGTTTTAGACGGTAACCACCTACCATCAAGTGGACCGTCAGCCTGTCTGCCGATCTTAACATAAAAAAATTCTTTCTTTATGTTGTAATGGGAAGAGTTAGTAAGAGATACCAAAAACTTAATCTTACGTATACTAAGGTTTGCAGTACGCTTGCAACCTGTGGCGTTGCATGTGTCTTAGACGACGGTTGCCACTTACCATCAATTGGATCGTTTGCCTGACGACCTTTGCCTTAAAAAAATATATTAACTTAGAATACAACTTAGTTGGCCGTGATAACCACCTACCATCAAATTACCTTCCTGCATACCCACCTTTGCTTAAAATATACATTTCCAAATATATTAGTTTCATAACATGCTTATTACGAACCAGGTCAAGTAGAATGTTCAATTTAATAAATTTTATCAACTTAGCTATTATGTACTTAGTTCTGCTTATGTAGGGAAATACGCTTTTCTGAATTCATATTTGAATATCGAATCAAACACTGACTACATCCGTTTGTATTACAAAGTTTGAATTCAAACAGAGTAGGTGAGTTGATTGCGAATGTTAGTACACATATAAATCGCTGGTGTTCGTTGAATTTCTAGATTATTAGTTAACGGTCAAAGTATATGGGTGTACCTACAATCATCAGCATCAAAATACACTGACGGATAAAATAAATCAGAGAGTTTCTGACCAAAAAGATGTAAGTACCACAAAAGCACTCACTTTTGGGTTGGGAAAAAGAGCTGAATTGAGTCATGTTTGACTAAACAAATTTACACATCCAACCTTGGACAGATTAAAAGGTTTAGCTATAAACAAACTAATAAGTTAGCTATAAACAGCTATAAAATTTAGCAAAAAAAAAAAAAAAAAAAACAAGTAACAAATTTAACAAAAAAATTAGTAATATCATTGCTGATGGTCTATTTTGGCTTCGTGTAGTAGTTTGAAATAATGAATATATTTTTTCCTTTATTTTAAATTAAATCAAGCTTAAATGATTTAATAATAAAAAAATGTTTGGGCTTTTTATTCCATTTTCCTTGTGTCTAATATCTGTATAGCAATGTGAAATAATGATTGACGTAATATGTATTAAAATGTCTTTGTTTTTGTCAAGGTTAGCATCTGTGTATTTGTAAATCGCTTCTAAACTACAGTTTGTATACTCAAAAAAAGGTACGAAAAGTTCCAAAAACTTAGCGCAGAGAACTTGCAACAATATAGGAGAGTTTGTCAATCGTTATGTGTGAAAAAAGGATGGGAACTGACATTCTCAATAGAACCGCGTCACGTGGTTTGACTATTGTCACGGTCAGCATCTATAGATCTGCAGATCGCTTCTAAACAACAGCTTGTATGTTCTGTAAAGATAGCCACTTGAAGTTCCAAAAACTTTGCGCAGAGAACTTGCAACAATATAGGAGAGTTTGTCAATCATTATGTGTGAAAAAAGGATGGGAACTGACATTCTCAATAGAACTGCGTCACATGGTTTGACTATTGTCACGGTCAGCATCTATAGATCTGCAGATCGCTTCTAAACTACAGCTTGTATGCTCTGTAAAGAAAGCCACTTGAAGTTCCAAAAACTTGCAACAATATAGCAGAATTTGTCAATCGTTATGTGTGAAAAAAAAGATGTACAGCATCTATACATCTGCAGATCTGTTCTAAACTACAGTTTGTATGCTTTATTATGAAAAAAAAAACACATAAAAGAAGTTCCGAAAACTTAACACAGAAAACTTGGAACAATATAGCAGAATTCGTCAAACCCTATTTGAAAAATGGACGGGAATTGCTATTTTCCAATGGGAATTAATATTTTCCATAGAACTGCGCCATATGATTTAACTATTATCACGGTCAGTATTTGTACATCTTGAGACCGCCTCTAACCTACAGCTTGTACGTTTTTTTACCAAAGCCAGGTGACCAGAGTAAACAGAATTATTCTAACTCTGATATCTATTGGCGATACAGGGCTACTACCATTAAAAAGCTCCCGTAATTATTTTCGTAACTGAACAGGGGGTAAACATTAAAATTATTTTATATGAGTATGTACATTTTTATAAGAACAAAGTCGTAAATTATCATTAAGTCTTGCACTTCCAGACTATGAACATAGACCTGTCCGATAAATTCTGTGCTCTAACTGAACTGGATCGGTCACATAGATATTTTTTAATATAATCTAAATTTACTACTGAAAGAGTAACAGTACCTATCTACATTAGATATGTTCCAGATACTATTAAGAACACTGTTATTAGGTACACTGTTATTTGTAATCATTAACTGAGCAACCCGTTTGACGGCAGTAACCATCCCTTTACAGAATGTCTGCTGAGTTTTTTTTAATTATTTTTTTATTAAATCAAGGTAGTTCTTGACCACTATCTCACCTGATATGAGGTGCAGATGCGGCCGAAGGTGGACCACGCTTACCCAGTGAATGCCCATTTACCCTGATTTTGAAGACCCCGAGGTTGTAGTCCTGTGGGAACACAGACGCAGGCAATGAGTTCCACTCCTTAGCAATCCGAACAAGGAAGGTAGAAAGCATCATGTGATGTCAAGTGATACAAACCTCGTATTCAGACAAAGACTAACATCAGACCGAATACAATTTTTAGCAAAATGAGCGCAACCTAATAACGTATGAATTAAGGTGCAATATTGCACAACAAATTTTTGTAGCTTCTCGGAGATAACAGATTTAAAATTGGAAGGTTTTTCCTAAATATTGTAAAATATGGATAAAGAAATTAAAGTAACCGATTAAAACTTTAGTACAGAACTTAAATGATTCAAAAAGCTTAAAATACAATGTAGTTGTCGCTGAAAATTTTATTACTGTAACGAGAAAGGTTTTTTTTTTGGGCAGTAATTTACATTTTTTTTCTCTGAAAATATAATTTTTTGTATAAATCTGCCCAATTCAAACTTTTTTAAATACAGTCTGTAATGGTCTGTATTTTTATCTAAGTTTTCATTTTACTCTAACAAGTAAAATTAGGCGACGAAAATAAGGCGAGGCGCCTTAAGTTCTCTCAACTTGCTTCATTTTATTTATTTCTAATGTGTTTTAGAAATTACAATATTTTGTAATTACAAAAGAAATTGACATTAAAATTCTCACTTCATGTGTATTATTTAATATTAAATAAGTGAATTCATTTTACGGGTATAAGTAACTCGTGTGTTATTCGATATTTAGATTACATTAATGTTATAATTTATTTCGCAAAATAGAACACATTTTTATGTTTACCTTTGAAAAATATACGAGCATATTTTTCATCTGTACCCGTAAAGTGCCGACAAATTATTATGTTTTGGTTCTAATATTTTAACAACTGCTTTTTATGGTAAATAAAAGAGGCTATCAAACCGTAAACGTTCTTACATTTTCTCATTTAGACGCCTCGCGTTTTAAAATTAGGATAAGAAATATAGCAGTAATTTATATTCTAAATTTAAATTTGCTACTTAACTTAATTCTGTTATCCCAGAAGAATTATTCAGATTATACTACATATTATTAAGTAACTATGAACATGTAATAATGAACATGTAGTAGTAAAGTAATTATGAAATGCTGGCGCCCGTGGCTTCGCCCGTGTAGAAAAATAAAAAAAAATAACGAATGACTAAATATATAAGCTATGGGACGCCTCACATCTTTATTGCAGTTATAGCTTTGACAGGCGTTAGATGGTCCCTCGGGAACAGTACTTTTTTTCTGAATGAAAGGTACAATATGTCCTTTCCTGCATCCATGACAACGTGTATGCAAAATTTCATGATGATGTTCAGCGGTTAAGGCGCGGAAAGGTAACAGACAGACAGACAGATAAAGTTACTTTCACATTTCGACACCTGAAAAGAACAACATTGTATCTCATCTTGGCTAAATTTACAGGAGAGTATTTTAAAGGTTTTTTTCTTTGAAATACGACATTCTACGACTTTTTAGTGAGTAATATTGAATAACTTTGAAGTTAAAATAAGGACATTTTCGTAGAAGTAAAGGACACCTGTTTTTGTTCAAGTTATAATATGGAAATAATGGAACATTTTAGAACAACAACATTATACATAAGTATAGCGGTAATATTATGACAATATTGGCCTATTAAAATATGTATAGGATAATGATTGTAGTGTAAAGCTGAATTGAAAAGGTATTTTTTCTTTACAATTTCATATATTGGGCATACATTTTCAAATTACTATGTTTTTAAAACTGATTTATTTATTTATTTTTCAAGTTACCATCCATGTTTTAGTCATTCAAAAGTCGATCTGAAGGTCGTAGAAATAACATGTGTCAAGACAGAAAGACAGCATTTTAAAAAATAGTACTTTAGTGGTGTATTTAAAAAAAAAACTTGTAAAATGAGATACCATCTTGTTCTTTTCAGGTGTCGATTTATAATATTAGTATGGATTATAATGACTCCTTAGAAACCAGCATTAGTTACCTCCAAAATGAATTTTATTTCAATTTTTAAGTAGTTACGAAATAGATCGATATCATTATTAATGTAAAAAATCACTTTACTTAAACTCACTTAAGGTGGCGCTGTACGAGCGTGGGAACTCAGTAATAGGTATTTGGGAGAATTTGTTGTCTCAATTTATTATGGTGCGAATAACCGAAGACAGAATGCGACGCAACACATTCGCGCCACTTATTAAACTCGGGAAAATAATAAAACATACGCCAGCAATTCCAATATTTTAGAAAAACCTTTATAGATGGTAGCTATTGATATCCCAAATTTTCATCGAAGAACATTTTTCGATTTTAGTCAGTAATTACAAGAATTCAACCCGCGAAAATGTCACAATTTCTGCACATTTAAAAAATTAATTATACTAGATACAAAATTAATTTCAGTTTTTTGTTGCGATGCAAACCTTTATATTATGTCCTACAAATGTCATGTTTTTTTATGTATTGCTACGACCTATAATTAATGAGTAATCATGGAATTACGTAGTATGGAATAAGTAAGCTGTTCGAGTTGGAAAGTGCCCTCTTAAGTTTGAATATTGGAGAATGTTTAATACTTGGCGAGTGCAATCTAAGTTATATATGCCAACAACTCCCACTAAGTAGGTAAGTCCATTCGCTTTAAGTGTTCTTCGGTATAGTGTGGAAATTTATATTTAACTTTAATTTTGTGGTTTCGGAATATATTAATGTCGGCTTGACGTTAGAGAAAACGAGCTAGTTTAAACCTAGTAGAACTAGTTTAACATTAATTGGAAAAAAGGAACAAAGCAAACATTTTTTCTTCACAGGAAGAACCACAACTTATTATAGACATTGGGCAGTGGCGCAGAATAATGAGCTCAGATTCTATAAAATAATTTCTGAAAATAGACGCTTCTATACAGAATTGATAAGTAGGAGTAAATATAGTACTACTCATTGCGTTTTGCAGCCGTAAATTGGGCAGCCCATTTCCTTCCTAATTATTTTTTTTTATATTAGTGAGGTCAGCAGCACACGTGCGGAAATTTAGCATTTCTTGTGTTAATAGACAACCATCAAATAATAAACATATAATATATCCATATAACATATAATAATCCGCGGCGGCGTACACGTTGTATGTACTTCGTTTTTTAATAATCCTACAGGAACGTAACATTTTTACAGAATAATAACTATTCTATATGTTAATCCAGGTAATAAACTTTCAGTTTTTTCGTAAATAGTAACAAAACAACAACAACAACATCAATCCACGCAAACTTTATATTTATAATATTAGTAGAATTAGGATAACATGTATTAACCATTATGAATTTATTGATTTTGCTTTGAGATTTTTTTAATTGTAAGGCTGATTTTTAATTTTTTCATACAGGCTGATGGTTCACTTGATGGCAAGTGCGTTACCAACCATAGTAATGACCATCGTAATTTGTCAAACCTAATAGGCTTTGTATTAAAAGGCTATTGTTTTATTTTAATGTATTTGTAAACTATTATAAGCTGTTAGGTTTGCTATTCAATATAT
This sequence comes from Bembecia ichneumoniformis, assembly GCA_910589475.2. Taxonomy (NCBI): domain Eukaryota; kingdom Metazoa; phylum Arthropoda; class Insecta; order Lepidoptera; family Sesiidae; genus Bembecia; species Bembecia ichneumoniformis. Next base: position 4,857,093 of record OU342520.1, read on the forward strand.
AAATTAATAAATAAATAGTAGGATTAAGGATAAGGGAGGGATAAGGCAATGGGCTCCGCCATCCCTTGCTCTTTCATCGAAATTGTTGTGTTTCTTTTATTTCACGGTGGTCTTCTGTAAGGGGGTGGTTACTTCCGCTAGACGGGCTGCACAAATGACTGCGAAACGCAGTGTGTCCTTTCACTACTTGCCAGATCCTATGAAAAGTTCATTTCCAAAGTTGGCTCTGCCGGGAATCTAACCCGGGACCCCTGAGACAAAGCGAAGCAAGCACTTTAACTACTGCACCAAGGACTTTTTATTTTTATTCATTTTATATTTTCATTATATTTTTGTTTAAAATATAAAAAGTAAAAAACTTAGTAAAGAAAATATCCATGGATTTCGCTTTGAAATTTAGATGTCAAAAATATGTTTTTTTTTACGTAAGTAAATTCTTAACATTTACATGGCATCTTTGTCTTTCTTCGGGAACTCTAACAATTTCGTGATAAAAAGAATCCCAATGAGAATCTGAGCTTCTAAAACGTTTCTTTGTAAAGCACTTATCTAGTTTATCTCTTATCGTGGAATCTATCTAGCTATATGTTAATAATTATGTCCCTCATTCTAATAGCATTATTGGTTGTGTTAATAAACTGTGACATGGCCACTTAACATCAAGTGAACCGTTAGTCTGCCTTTAAATTAAAATAACAAGTCCTTCGCTAGGAGATAATCAAGAAATTTTGATAAATCGATACAATTTCTTTGTTGGCGAAGATAAATGATTAAGTCTCTCAAGTCGAGCTGTTCTCGCTCAAACTCATAGCCGAACAGTAACTTCGTTAAACAATTAAATTTATTATTAACTTTAAATTTCACTGAAATTTCCTTTGTCACTTTATAAGAAATCCGCTTTTATTTTCTTTTATTAGAAATATATATTTCCAAGAGCTTCTATGTAATGTTAATATTACATGTACAGGTTACGACAATTTCACATACAAACTATAATGGTCCAAATCTCTCTTGGTTTTAACCACATCTATGTTTTAATCTCTATGTCTTATATGTCTTTGTCTTATCTCTTATGAAGATAATGAATACTAGACTATTTAAAGAGGAACTACATCAATGGCTGAGTAGGAAAATCTTCTATAGTTTGAATGAATTGTTTGACATTAAGTAATTGGTATGTTTTGTAATCAATGTAATATATTAATCAAATTAAGTTAGTACATAATACGAAAATTAGTAATTAATGCTTTATCTTTGTGACATACATATTTAATTGTCAATTTTTCATTTCACATTATTTTGCATAGCGACAACGGTTAAACATGTAAACTTACCATGAATTATTATATTGATATTTGATACCTGCCTGGTAATGTTTAATGCAAATAAAATATTCTTATTCTTATTCTTATTCTTATTCTTATTCTTATTCTTATTCTTATTCTTATTCTTATTCTTATTCTTATTCTTATTCTTATTCTTATTCTTATTCTTATTCTTATTCTTATTCTTATTCTTATTCTTATTCTTATTCTTATTCTTATTCTTATTCTTATTCTTATTCTTATTCTTATTCTTATTCTTATTCTTATTCTTATTCGTATTCTTATTCTTATTCTTATTCTTATTCTCTGTTTAACCACGTCAATTACAAAATCCTGCAATCCTATCGCCATACACAAGCAACGCCCCAACAGGTACTACAAGTACGTTGCCGGCCATAGTAGGATTAAGGGTAAGGAAGAAATACGGAATTGCTTTGGCATCTCTTACTTACTAACTTGAATATAACAACAAAAATGCTGTTATTTCACTGCGGTCAACTTTCGAGCTTGCCAAATCCAAAGTTGGTCCTGCCGTGAATCGATCCCAGTACCCCTGAGACAGAGCGCTAATCACTCGCATTAATCACTCACTCGACCAATGGGATCGTCAAGTTTCAATGTCAATGTATGTGGTATTCAATAATCAGTATATATATATATACCATAACTTATTTTCTAAAGGACAAAATGTGGGGCATCGAGCAGTGTACCTATGTACTTTAAACGTATGCATTTGCGTATCTCCAAAGTTGGGTAAACAGTCAATTTAGTGCTCTCAGGTGAGAAACGTAATTAGCCGGATCCACACTAGACGATCCAAAATGGATCGCATCATGTCCTGGATTGTGGTAAAACCAACGCTTTGATACTGGTGTGGGAGTCTGAGAAAAATATATACTTCCTTTAGACAGTTTAGTTAAAAGTTAGACTCAAAAATGTCTTAGTTAATGTCGATTCTAGGCAGGCCCAACTTTGGAAATAAACTTTTGAAAGTTGGTTCTGGTCTGGATTGGAAGGTTTGGATCTGGTGAAATAACAGCGTGTATGCTGTTGTGTTTTGGTGAGTAAGGTATTCCAGAGAAAATTCCTGTCACTTCCTAATCCCCTTACACATGTGTTTGTGGCATTGCTTGTGTTATAGGCGATGGTAACCACCTACATACCATGTAAGCCGTAAGCCTGTCTATCGACCTTTGCTTAAAGAAAAAGAAATTCATAATAGGAAGTTTTGAATCGACCATCGATTAACTATCGAAAAAATGCGGTTTTAGATTATCCTAATGGAATCATACTACATAATACGCTGTTTTCCAACAATTAACTCCATTACAATTGATGTTTGCATAGTTTCTTTGTTCATATGTAGACCATCCCCTTTTCTGGGGCTGAGGTGTTTGTCGTGAGGCTAGTAGGAAATTTGTTGACCACAACATGGACGTACTCGATTCTGTTCAAATGAGCCCTGTTTTTGCATTTTCTACTATTTTTATTTTTACGTCAGAATAAAAAAACGGAACCCTTATAGGATCACTCGTGTGTCCGTCTGTCCGACCATTCCCCCTCCCCTTATCTCCGAAACTACTAAACCTAAAATTTTTAAAAAAATACAGAAATTAGTTTTCTGCTTATAGATTATAGGAAAACCTTATTAGTCCATGATATTAAAATGACATGTTAAATCACTCAATATTGTGCGGATAGGTAACATCGTACGGAACCCTCTTCACGCGAGTTTAACTCGCACTTGTCCCGTTTTTTTTATATCCCTTTTTATTGTTTTTCGATTACTTATGAAGGCAAATCATAAAGGATGAGTATCGGAAGGTGTAGTACACGTTTATTAAAGATAACAATGAAAAATAGCTACAAATGGATAACATAATAGGGTTTAGATTAGTGGAAACGTCCTTGCAACGATTATTGTGTCGAATTTGCATCGGATCGATTCGATGAAACACACAGCGGCGCGGCCGGCGTCGAGGACGGGGCCGTGAGGTCGGTCATGGCCGCAACACAATAGTCAAGAAAACTGTAAAATAAAACCTTTTATTACAATTTGTAAATGCGATACCATAGGGCACTTTTTAAAAAGCTTCCGAGACAAAGCAAATAATTCTGTAATGCACAGTAAAATTTTTGTTGTCTTAGTTAATGAAATATTTAATAAGATTTTGAAATAACCTATCTCCTGTTTGCTTAAGAATATTCTTACAAAATATCCCCTTAAACTGTTTTAATATAAGATTAAAACTTTAATAAGCAAAATGCTTCATTAACATTTAGCAAAATGTTGCAAATGAATTATTATCACATGAATATTTAATTTTTAACGACTGTTAGTCCCATAGTTCGAATTTTGTTGTGTGTGTTTTATTTGCGTATGTGTGTGTCCCATTAATTGTGAATTTTAATCCTTCTTTTCTATCAATATCTTAAATGCGAAATTTAATGAGGATGGTGTGTTTGTATATTTTACCCAAAAATCACTAAATCAATTTTGAGCAAACTTTACAATAATGTATTATATACATAAAAATAACATACTGTTACGTGCGGGGTGAGTTAAAAAGCCGTGTAAGGACAAAAGTAACCATTTATTTTCACAAACCAAGATGATTGCCAAAATCACCAAACTTGTCCGATGAAACCGTTAAACTTGCCAAAAGTCGTCAATGATTTCTTTAATCTGTCGCAGATAACTTCGCAAAACTCCAAAGAATCGCTTTCGTATCGCTAGTTGTTGCACCACTCGTCATCTAGTCCGCCTGCTCTCTTATTTGTACTTGGCGCCAAACGCCTCCATGTATTTCGTATTTTCCAGAAAATCTATACAAGATCCTAAACAAGCCATTGAAATTTCGGGAATGCTATTTCTGTTGAAATGTAAACTCTATGTTGTAAACATAAGGACCAATTTCCTTTGACACTAATGGGAAAGGGGCGTGGCTATCATCGATAAAGTGGGACATTCGAGACTTTCGGCCGGCGCGAACGCTTTTTCCAGAACGTTCCATAGTTATCGTAAAAATACTATAATAGATTATGATTTTTATAGATATACGAAGTCTCGGGATAAAAGTAGTATACATTTCTCTCATAACGGGTTCTAGTTTTTATATTAATAACCTCATAGTCTACAATGAACAATGAACAAAGATGTTCCTAATGCCTTGTCCATACCGTTTTTCTTCTATGTTCAATGCCTTACCACACGAGACAGGGTGGTATCGCAGGAGTGGTAGTGGCGCCCCACCACCAAACACGGTCCGACGCGTCGTACCACTGAGCCTTTGCAGGTTCACCGATAAATTATTTGAAGTGAAAAACCTAAAAAAAAGGTATAAATATGTGTTACAAAAATAGTGGATTGCGGAACATTAAGGATATTTGTGTACGGTTTAAAATTCAAGAAATATTCTCAATTTATTTAATATACTGCTAAATAAATAAGTATTATCTGCCCTGTGTTATATATCATGCAATTCGTAAAATAACCCACGACTTCTAACATGACGTAACGGTTGGCGATAATGGTTGGTTAAACAATTGTCTCGTATAATAAAACCACAAGTTTTACCATAATTTCTTATAGTGTAGTGTGTGTAGGAAGCAGTCATAAAAATACAAAGCAGTCATAAAAATGTATTTTTAAATCAATCACGTTATTTATTTAGTCATTGCATGTTGAAAAAATAATTCAATAATTTAATCGTTTAAATATTTAAGGTGTTTATAAATATTACTAGCATCTCTCTCCCAGCTTCACGTGGATTCAATTTTTTTTTTCTGAAAATTATAAAACACAAACTTTCGTCGTTTGTGACTATTTCTATTACTAAGAACCTTAGCAAAATCCATTGGGTGGTATAGAAATTAGCAGAAAAAAAAGACGAAAACTGACAGCGACTTTATTTTATAACCTGTTTAGACATACTTATTACTGTCTTATACTTATTATACTTATACTTATATTATACTTATACTTAACAGTATATATTATTATATATACTGTTTATTTTGAAGGAATAATTAGAAGTTATTGATCTGATATTGATTTACATAATACGCGTTTCGAATAGATAAGTAATTTTTTAATGGTCAATATATATTACGATTTATACTAATTTATACGATTTATACGTAATATTATTACGATTTTATACTAAACTTTCTGAGAAAATCAGGGTTTTACCTATAAATAAATTTAAGAGTGCAGTAATTAATCAAAACCAAATTATATTTGAAAGGTTATTGTAAAGTCGCTGATTATACATGCGATTAAGAAGTCTGGATTTAGACTATCCTAAGCTCATACTATGTTCAGTATAATTGACAGTACAATGATTTGTGTATAATTAATTGTTAATTGACATTTTATTTTAAAAATTGAAAAAAAAAGATATCTTGAGTTTCTTTTGGGATTTTTTCTCAAAGTCGTCATCGTCTTGCCTATTTCTTCCGAAACCCTGTTAAAGGTAAATTGACGTGTAAAGGTTTTTCTTTTGAAACCTATTTAATGAATAAAAAACTGTTTCAGTTTTAATTTAATAGTCTACCTATTAACACAAGTTTTTTAACTTAGTTCCTCGTTTACCACTTTTACAAGTAAAGTGTCTAGTAGGCTAACCGCCAGTTAAAGTCATCTGTAACTAAACGTACGAATTTCACCATCTTCGAGTAGCCCGTAACTTACTTGCCACTCCGTCTGTCAAGTAGCGTCTTTAATTGACGATAATATATCATAAAACTCTATCGCAGTTGTCATTTGTGCTAATTCAACAAATTATTTAAGAAATTAATAAATTATTTGATTTAATTGACCATCAACTAGAAAATTCTTCGTTGCAAAGAACTCCACGATTTCATGTGTTTATATTCCGTGTTGATTAATTTACAGACCTAGATGAAACTGTTTTTTTTTTTTTAGAGATTTCGCCTATCAAAGGATGCAGTGAACGAAGTACAATAATTGTATAAAACATGAAATTATTTCTAAAACGAAAATATATGTTCTTAATATTCAAGAATAAGAACATACCTTATTAAAAAATAACATTTTGTTCAAATTATATAACCAATTACATCGTAATAAGTTGAAGTCTTTGTTTTTTCAGGGTCGACACAAGAAAAACTTGTTTATTCCAGACATTTGACGTAATATTGAATGAATAAACGTCTAATTTGTTGCGTAAGTTGTTACTCGAAGCTTTAATTTTGTTTGTGAAATTGACAAAATATAATCGAAAATTTTACTTGCCTGGTTACACTAACCAGGAAGTAACTAATCGACACTTTACTTGGAGGTGGTGAAAGAGACCCAATATGTTAGAAATAATATTAAAAAATAATATTTTATATAAACAGCAGTCATCGTAGGTATTACACGTTAAACAAAAAATATGAAATTCAATGAAGAAGAACTCATTCGTGGACAGCCGGAAAATTCGGTTGAACAACCGAAATGAATTAAGGCCGAAAGCATAACTTAACGTCTAAATACGGGTCTCATGGAGCTCTATTTTGTGTTGATTTATTACGGCCGTCTCTCCCGGGACACTACGGTAATGAAATTGTAGGGACTTCTCACCGTCAGCTTTGCGGACGACTTTCAAGGTGAAGGTGTCTTTTACGAGTAAATACTTAAAGTATTCTGCATTTTATTATTATAAAAGGCAGCTCTTCTTTGATAATATGAACTCTCTTATCTTTGGTAACAAACTAAAAGCACTAAAACTAAAGATTCTATCTTTAGTAGTATCTCTGGTTTCTAAATTTAATTCACCCTTTCTGATAAGGTAAGACATTTCTTAACGGGACTCATTCTAATAAGTGCACTAATGTCTTTTATAGATATTCCATATATAAATAGCTTGAAGTGCATTGAATCAATTTCATTCAAGTAAGCTTTTACATAGGAAAATACTATTAATTACGTCATACACTCCAATTTCAATTTAGAATTATATTATATAGCATATTGAAATATATTTTTTATTACTGATAAACTTGATAAAAAAATATTCATGCTTCATTCATTCGATACATTAACAACTAAAGTCTTGTTACAATAATACAATGACTACAATCATTGTATATATTACGAGTAGGTACTCTTCAAGGAAATTGGTTTCTGTCAATTCACAGTAAGACAATAATTGGATAGTATTTCAAGATATAATGCCCCTATTATTTGCATTCTTTGCTGTAGTTAGTAGATAACCTGTCTTGATATGGTGCACTCGGTGTTTGAACGATATGTCTATGGTAAATTTTATAAGATCACCTAGTGATAATACATGAGTACTTGCAAGAGAATATTTCAAAAGTGAATTGTATTGTGAAAGTGATTGTTTAAAAGAAAACACAATGTTCGACGAGGGTGGTGAAACACCTTTAATGACACCAGATGGATACTCTTCTATATCACAAGGTAAGTGTAGAATATAAATAATAATAAACTAATAACAGTATTATTATTATACATAGTTTATTTATTTCTCTTAGTTTTAATTTTTTTATAATATAATTCTAAAACTAAAACTACAGGTAGCGAGGCAAGGCCCAAGGGTTAGGGCTGCAGAGTGAGGAACCTCTTTACAATTTTTGCCATGTCAAGAAGTACCGCCATCTGTATCTGTCCCTTGATCCAGCTATCTAGCGAGAGCCTCTTGAGATGTTGATCGAGGCTCTTCGCTAAAAGACCGAAACGACTATCGGTACGATAATTGTCGAATCGACGTCCCACATGGCGGTTACCTCGTGAACCAAGTCAATGTACTTCGTAAGCTTTTCTTTTTCGACTTTCACGAGGTTTTCATCATGCGGGACAGCAATGCCTTCTAGTATCGTCTAGCGCTGGTGATCGGTCAATAACCAGGATGTCAGGCTTATTGGCGACAATAGTCCTGTTCGTGATTATGGAGGGATCCCAGTAGAGCGTAGCATGACCAAGTATTATTTATTGTTATTTATTATTGTAATAACATCTTTATTTAGACTTTATAAAGTGTGATGTGTAATTAAATCGCGATTTAAAACTTTAAAAGCTTTAAAAATATATAGAATTATTTTAATTCATTATCATCATCTCAGCTGTAGGATGTTCACTGCTGGATGCGGTCAGAAGCAGCCTGCATCCACCTGTGAGAGTCAACCTGGGGCCCTTTTTTATGTTAAGGTCGACAGACAGGCTGACGGTCCACTTGATGGTAGGTTGCTACCGTCGCCTATAACACAAGCAACGCCAAAGCTGCTGCAAGTGCGCTGCCGACTGCAGTAGGATTAAGGATAAGGGATTAGGAGGGGGATAGGAAAATGGGCTCTGGGGCCCTTATCAGATAGTCAGTCCACATTCTTTTAATAACAAATTATTTTATTAATTCACCTAAAATAATTTAGGGTTAAATAATATTAAACTAAAATACTCGCTATGCAATCATAATCAAAAATACTGCGATCAGATAAATGACGGTGTAGTTTTTGTAACCATCAACGACGAGCAGAACACGACATGACTAAACATTATTCACAAACACAAGGGGTGTATTGTGGCACAGGAAATTAAGTCACAAAAGTGTGTTTTAGTTCCTTTGTTGTGTAAGTTGTGATAAGAAATAGATAGATGTCGCCTTTACACTGCCCGCTAAACAGGAAACGCTATCAGCAGTAACTTATTAGCAGTTACCTAACTTAAAGCCAAGAAGTTTAAAATGAAATAAAATAAAATAAAAGCCCATTTTCACTACTTTATCCCTAATCCTACTGTTAGTCGGCAGCGCACTTGCAGCAGCTTTGGCGTTGCTTGCGTTATAGGCGACAGTTACCCACCTACCATGAAGTGTACCGTCAACCTGTCTGCCGATTTTAACATTAAAAATATATATATAAAATATATAATTATTTCCTTTCACACGTGCCGCTATTTCACGGTGGTCTTCTGTTATGGGGTGGTTACTGCCGCCTGACGGGCTGCCCAAATAACTGCAAAACGCAGTATTCCCTGGCTTACCCATTATTTCTTTTCTATCATGTAACAAAGTAAATTTTAACAAGGCACAGGTTTATTGGTGTTTTATTGGCGGTAACGCGAAAACTTACTGTAACTGAAACTGATGTTGAACGGGCGGATATTATATCGAGCAGTTCGCGACACAGTCCAATATGCAAGCGGGAGCGAGTACCTACAGAAAATAAATTATTTTAGTTATTTTATGTACGAAATCTTTTGTCTGCGACTTCGTTCGCGCCGTTTTTTCTTAAGCGTTTTACATTGTATTTTTGTCAGACGCAGATTTTTTATTTTAACGTTTAATTGATCTCTCTGGAATAACTTTTCTTTTCTGAATGAAAGGTTTTTTTTCTGGGAACGTGTATGAAAAATTTTAATGTAATCCATAAAGTACTTTCGTAGATTTGCGATTTTGAACAAAGGACTATAAAAATTTTATAGGTCAGCACGGGTAGCACAATTATAAATGGAAGCAACCTGCTATAAAGTGAACAGTCAATCTATGCCTAAGTGCCACAATTTCTTACTAAATAAATTAAATATTCTAAATATATAGAAAATATTTCTCATATAAAGTTCCGCAGTAAAATTATCCTTCGAAAATTATCAGCTCCTTACAGAATAATAGCACCTAAAATAACACTTGGATATAACAGTTACCAATCAGTATTTCTGTGCATGAGTAATAAGTGCTAGGGTCAATACTTATATCCCAACCCTGTCCCTTATCCTTTATCCTATCCTAGGTGCTTGCTTGTGATGAATCCCATTTTATAGCAAATTGTATATTATACAATATGGAACGTCCTATTTTAGGCCATTGGCAATGGTAGCCACCTACTATCAAGTGGAGAGTCAGTCAGTATATGAAAATCTCTTATAAATGAATACAAATCAGAATTTAATTTCTTATTTCAATTAGTAAATAACTTTTTAAATCTAATTCCATTGAATTCTAGAACGAACTTCCAATGAAGTTCTGAAGTAGGCACGGACCTACTCCTCTGCAGGTTTAAAAATTTCAAATACCCTTACTAGAAATCCATTGTGTCAACCTTATTTTTACAGCGTGAGTCTTTCTTCCATAAAGTCGTGATATAAAGTACTTTACGTAGTGAAACAAACAGTTTTGGAATCCATAATATATTAGAATATATCATGCAGAACAGTCTATCAGTCGTACTTTTATACAAACACATTTTCATTCTCTTTGGATCAAACGTCTACGGACTACGGCTCAAAACAAATAGAATAAATTTCACAACACAACATATTAAATTGGTGAGACGCATTAGAGATATGTTAACCAGATTTATTCAAAAAACTTCGGTATGCTCAATAAATATTAGTGACTACATTCTCTTATGATAAAGGACGGCATGCTAATGATAAATTCGCCAATAAACATTAAACACGAATTCAAAAATATTTAATTTCATCTATATGAAAATTCACAGACATTTACAGATCGCCAAAACAGGCATTTTGGATTAAGCTACGAGTACCACCCGGTGCGAAACGCTGTTTCTGTTGAAGAAAACTGTCACTCAATTGTTCTTTTCAAGACAATAATAAAACGCTACACATCTAATTTACAAAACGTTGCACAAAGTTATGGAGAAATCCATTAATTTTTCATTTAACAAGTAGTGGCAGGGCACACTGCGTTTCGCAGTCATTTGGGCAGCCTGTCTGACGGCAGTGATCACCCTCTCAAAGAAGACCATCATTAAATTACAGCATGTGCTGTTGTATTTCGGTGAGTAAGTGATGTCAGAGTATACTCGTATTTCCTTTATTCTTAATCCTACTATGATTGGCTGCGCAAGTCCTGTGGCATTGCTTGTGTTATATACGACAGTCGGAGCGTCGGCTTTTCCGATGACATTTGTATAAATAAAAAGTTACAAATTCCACCATAATATATTCCTTCAATTTAATTGATCTAAACACCAGGAGGGAAGGAGGGGATAATGAAATCTGTTAAATTCTATAATTAATTAGTCATAGGACTCAATGATTCTATAATTAAATCATAGGAACATAATTCTCACCTTAATGGAACACTATTGTTTAAGCAAAAACAAAATTGATAAGTTTGTGATCAGCAAACAAGTACAGACATTGTTCTGAAGCAAACTTAGTACAAATCTAGATAAGCATATGCTTAAACTGGATGACATTAAACAAATCATTCCAGGTACTGATTTACTTACTGGGAAGACTTGGACTTGGAAGTGAACTGCAGTTAACGACGATTAAATTTTGGTCACACTGATACCAGTGTTAGTAGACCAAGTAGACGATAAAACAAAAGGCTCTGAATTCCATTGCCCAGGCCTAAATACAAACCATCGCACGTTCTGTTACGACCGCTGCCAGGGTACGGTGTGGACTGCCATTTCTTAATTACCATTACTTGGAGTTGGAGTGGATTAATTTTGGATGCGAACTTTTTTAGGGTCACCAAAAGTTTGAACTAGCACAATTATTACTCTGGAAATATATAAAAAAAATAGAATATGAAAAAATTATATTTTACTATACTCGCATACATTTTATAAAACCTAGATCTTATGTAGTGAAGTCAGATCTGTCCACTTGGGCACGGGCGTGCTGAGCGAAGCATTACTGAACAAGACGTGAATGAGCTTTCAAAATACGACCCATTTCAAATCGATTTATTTTATAAAACTCTATCACGAATATGTTTAATGTGATACTTACGAAGTAAATAATTTAGTATCAAAAGAAACTTGAAAGATCACATAATAACTTGTGATTTTAAAATGCAAACTTTAAAGTTGTATTATAAAATAATTGTAACTCATTAACTTTAAGTTTATAAAATTGACTATAATTAAATTAAGTTTAAAAAATTTATAACTAGCAATTAAAATTAAACAGATTTAAAAAAGTAAGCTGAAACAGAAGATTCAATGTATTCTATAATCAGAAACTATGTTTTTGATACTACATACTTTAATTTGAATTTAATTTGTTTTTACATACTTTAATTGAATTTGAATTTGAAAAACACGAAAGAGGCAGTTGTTTTATTTTATGGAATAAGATAACTTATCATTTCATTAACAATTTTCATGGGATTAAATTATAAAGATATAATTACAAAGATTACTAACATTTTACACAAAAACAGACACATGCGTCAAAACGACTATAATGTGGCTTAAATAATGAATTTTGTATATTCATGACAATAAACAATGTCACGCAGTCGGGGGTTTATAAAACATGCTACATCATGATGTCTCAGTATTATCAACGGTAAAGTGTGATTGTAACGATATCATAAAATAATACACAAAACTAAGTAAACAGTACAAAAACTTTTTCTGCAAATTTTATACACAAAATCTTCCTCGTTTGTGGCTCTCTCATTAGCGAAAACCGTATTAAAATATGTTCGATGGTTAGAAGAAGTTAGCGGAGAAAAAGCCTTAGGTGGACCAACACTTTACTTTATTGTTTCTACTAACGTGGAACGTTCTTGAAAAAGCGTTCGCGCCGGCCGAAAGTCTCGATCGTCCTACCCTATCGATGGTAGCCTCGCCCTTCCCGACTAGTATCAAAGGAAATTGGTCCTTATGTTACATAGAGTTTACATTTCAACAGAAATAGCATGGCTTGTTTATGATCTTGTTTAAATTTCCTCGAAAACTCGAAATACATTGAGGCGTTTGGCGCCGAGTATAAATAAATAATAACCGGCGGGCGAGATGAGTCAGTTTGTGTGATAACAAGCGATTCGATAGCGACTCTTTGGAGCTTTTGCGAAGTTACCTACGCCAGTGAACCGGCGACACATTAGGGGAATTACAAGGGGCACACTGAAATGATCGGGAATAGAATATTTCGGATTGAGTTACAATAAAACCTTTTTTAGAATTTGAATACTGGCCTCTTAGAATCTTAATGACATTCAAACAATTTTTTTTTATTTATTAAAAACAAAAACTATGTTGGTTTAATGTTGACACATCGTTAACAGAAATGGAGCTCACGCGTGAACATTTCCGTGCCATAATTTGTCACAATTTTCGTCGCGGCTTATCTCAAGATAAATGTCTCAGCGAACTTGTTTCGATTTATGATGTTTAAGCACCGAGTCAAACGACAATATACCGCTGGTATGCCGAGTTCCGACGGGGTCGTGTGTCGCTCAGCACTGTTTCTTCTGCAGGTCGACCAAGAATAGCGGTCACGCCTGAAAACATCGCAGCTGTGCGAACTATTATATTAGATGACCGTCATGTGACATACGAGCAGATTCGGGCTGTTATCAGTATCGGAATGACTGCAATTCAGTCGATATTACATAATGAGCTATGTGTAAGAAAGCTAGTTTCCGCTGGGTTCCCCACAATTTGTCCGAAGAGCAAAAGGCGGCTCGTGTAGATTGGTGCCGGAATACTCTGCAATGCTTCAACGGAGGGAAGTCAAATGCCGTTTATAATATCGTCTCAGGTGACGAATCATGGATTTATTCATACGAACCTGAAAGAAAACATCAGTCAGCAGTTTGGGTCTTCGAAGACGAGGTCAAGCCAACGAAAGTGGTTCGCTCCCGCAGCGTGTCAAAGAAAATGGTCGCTACGTTTGTCTGGAAAAACGGGCATGTTGCTACAATTCCTTTACAGGAACGCAGAACGGTTACCGCCGAGTGGTATATCACGGTTTGTTTGCCAGAAATGATAGCCGAACTCTGAAAAAATAACCCGAAACGTCGCATCATCTTACATCACGATAATGCGAGCTCCCATACGGCTCGGAAGACAAATGATTTTTTGAAGCAGGAAAAAGTTGAGCTGATGAGCCATCCTCCATACAGTCCTGACCTGAGCCCAAACGATTTCTTTACATTCCCTAGAATGAAAGATTTATTACGCGGTCAACGGTTTGAAGACCCCGAAGCAGCTGTGGAAGCGTACAAATCAGCCATTTTGTCAACATCAACTTCAGACTGGAATTACTGTTTTAATGATTGGTTTGCACGAATGGAAAAGTGCATTAAGTTGAACGGAGAATACTTCGAAAAACAATAAAATACAATTTAGCTATACCGTACATGTGGTTTTTCTTATTCCCGATCATTTCAGTGTGCCCCTCGTATTGACGACTTTTGGCAAACCATACCTAAGTGAATCTATACCTACTTTCATAAATAAAATTGAAATGTATCAAAATAACTGCTTTTTATTATATGTGTATGTTATCCAGACCACCATAAAATGGCCATAAAATATGTGAAGTATTAATAACTTACAACTTGTAACACAAGAAAAGCTATTATCGTTACGAGAGCATAGTAAATTGCAGTTGAAAACTGTGGCCGGGCGGTTTTCGAATTGTTACAATAAAAAGTTCGCTGAAGCGGTCGCAAATTCGCAATATAACATAGCTTTCATTTCTGTTTAATTGTTGCTGTTGTTGAACTGTAAACTATATTTGCTGAAAGGGCTCGTTTACACAGTGCGAGCTGATGCCTAGCCAGTAGACAACCACTCGGCTTGTCTACTCGTACGCCAGTAGCTGGGCTCGCCTTAGCTGTATACACGACACATAATAGCCGCTGCCCAGTCTTACGAGTTGTCGTGATGTCGAGTAACATCGTGTTTCAATTTTAAAAAACGGGACAAGTGCGAGTTGAAATCGCGTGAAGAGGGTTCCGTACGATGTTACCTATCCGCACAATATTGAGTGATTTACCATGTTATTTTAATATCATGGACTTCTTATAGATTTTCCTATAATCTATAAGTAGAAAACTAATTTCTGTATTTTTTTTTCAAAATTTTAGGTACAGTAGTTTCGGAGATAGAGGGGGGGAATGGTCAATTTTCATCTATTTTCTTGAATAACTTGGAAACTATTTATTTTAAAATTACAATCTTAAAATACATTTAAGATCTTCACAACAAGACCTTCCATTTGATGTCAGACGATGCAGTTTAAAAAAAAATGTTTTTTATTTTTCCACCTTCCACCCAAAAATGACTTCCCATGATATGTGTACCAAATTTCAACTTAATCGGTCTAGTAGATTCGGAGATAATTGACTGTGACAGACGGACAGACGGACACACGAGTGATCCTATGTCTAGAGTTTGTATTTTTATCGAAACAATTCGGATTTTTAAACGCTGGTAGGCGTAGCACACAAAAAAACAGGTTCCGCTCACAACTTTCCGGCTGGCACTGGAGAGCTACTGCCAAACGTGTCCAAACGATGCGAATGATGACCGAGCTACTGCCATGTGCGAGTTGCTGCCGGGCGAGCAAGCGAGTGAAAACAAAATATTATGTTGAAGTAACTCGGATGCGAGCTACTGTCCAACTCGCACATACGAGTTAAGCTTCGTTCAGATCTACCAGCATGTAGCGTGCCCAGCACGTAACGTGGAAGACACCATACATACAAAAGTTTTCACCTCGGCGCACCCGGTATAAACAGACGCCAACAGGCAAACTAGAAGTCATGTTTCTCCACCAAGCCGTTGAATGAAAAATAACCAACGCTGTATGTCCGTGTCGGCGATCACATTCATACTAACCGCAGACACGCGCCGGCACAGACAAAACATTCTGATTGAGAATGCTGGCCGATCTGCGCAGACACGCTCCGCTCGCGTGTGCTAGATATGAATATCTTATATATAAAAATCTCGTTTAAGGATGTATGTTCGCGATAAACTCTGAAACTACTGAACCGATTTTGATTAAACTTCGTAAGTATCTGTTATTTGGTCCAACTTAAAAGATAGTTTTTATCTTAATTATTGACATCAATATTTGTTATTGCAAATTAAATGTTTATTATACAACAGTAGTGTCTATTTATAGGTTAGTTCGATGAATTATTAATGCCTGCCTCGCTACCATGGACGGCACCCGAAGTTTACCCTCTGTGTCCCACTTGCAACTTCTTACATAAGTACGATAGAGAGAGAAAACTTCGAATGAAATTCATGGTAGGCATGCCTGTGGATTAATTTATCGATACAACATTCGGATACAGTAAAATAGAAATAATTTCTTTTTTTTTTGTATAATAAGATAAGATTAACGATGTACTCATTCATATCATCATTAATTCCTGTGATTGAACGAAAACTGAACGCCCCACTATTACATTGAACATGGCAACATTATTTCACAAAGTGACATCGATTTTTTTTTGTATATTTGTTAGGTTAGGTTAGGTCTTCACTTTAACATGTGGTTTGAAAATAAAATTGGACAATCGGTTTAGTATCTTTATAAAGTGTATAAAAAATATTATTTTATCTGTCACGTCACGTGTCTGGCACGCTCAATGTCTGTAGATCTGAACGAAGCTTTACTCGTGTTACGTCCAAACAGTGCGAGTTACTGCAGTGCGAGTACTCGGCATATTGACTCGTACGCTAGCTCACATTGTGTAAACTAGCCATAAGTTTTAACTAAAGACGCTTTGTAACTCCACAACGCACGATTCGGACAATACCAATAGAACACATAATACAGACAGCGAAAGTTGTGCATCCTTTTCTACTATATCTTCAAAATGCACATTGCTATCTTGTTCTTCCTTAGACTTGGACACGTGACGTGACTTGCTAAGACAAGAGTACCAAATCATTAGTTAAATTAATTATAAGACATTTAAGTAACTAAGCAACAATTAAGTTATTTAGTGCTTTAGTTTAGTAGGCATTCAGTCTAACTTAATCCGGCAAGCGGCCTCTCACTTAAGTTTTTTATTTCTCCTACACATAATAATATGTATGTTTCATTTTGTCGCACCCATTTATCGAGTGGTTACGATGCTCGCCTTAGCGCTCTGTGTCATGGAGTTCCAGGGATGATTCAACGATTCCCAGCAGACCCAACTTTGGAAATGAACTTTTCAAAGTTCAAAGTCATTTTGGCAGCACTTCTTAACCGCCCTCTTACAGAAGACTACCGTGAAATAACAGCGTGCTGATGTGTTTCGGTGAGTGAGTATAAGGGATGCCAAAGCCTTCTTAATCCCTTATCCATAATCACACTAAGGTAGACAGCACACTTGCAGGACAAGTATTTTCAATTAACAATAACTAAAACCGTGAATATATGTGGGACAAAATGCTTTGTTCCCCCCGAGAGTATAGGAGTACCTTCACACAAGTAGCTATTAATTCTGAAGTAGACGAATCGTTATGAGAATACAACCCAAATTACATCCACGCGAAGCCCCTTTCCTGTAGATAACAACCATATTATCTTAATAGATAAGAACTATATTAGAGTGGCTATTAAAACTGTTTGGAGACATTTTGTTTGCGAAGTTTTATAATATAGTTTTATATATGTTTGCGAAGTTCTTAATTTGGTTACTTTTATTTGAATAAACCAGAGAATATATTTTTTTAATAATTATTTAGATATGCAGAGTGTTCTTCTACGATTTTGTTCGGATCCGAGACTGATTGCTAAATATTTGTGTAACGGACAGGCAGGCTGTCTAGTGATGTATTAGCCTGTGCAATTTCGGAATGAAATATGAATCGGCACAATGGGTTAGGGAGGAAATGAATTAAAACGGTAAGACAAAGGACGAGGTTTAAAAAATAGACCCAGACTCTGACTCACGCACCGAAACTCTAAACAACTCAATGCCGTTATTTCACTGTGGTCTTCTTGTAAGGGGTTATAGAAGGAACTACCCAATCTAAAATGCATATACTTATAGCATTTTTCATATAACACGGGTGCAGCGAAATTTGATTTCTAGAGGAAGAGAGGGTTTTCCGAGATGGGTACGGAGACATTGACAATACCTACATGAACGTCTTTAGTTGGTCTCTAGTAACTTCAAATACTAAACGTCATAATATATTTTAAAATATCACATAAATATAATACAGTGCAAAAATACAGCACATTATCAGTATAGTGTATACAAACGTTTGTGTTCTCCTTATATAATTCGCTATATAAGGAGAACACAAACGTTTGATAGATGTTTTCGTGGATTCACCCACGTGGAGCTATTTCTTTTTAATGGGTTTTCTCTTGGCTAGCATCTACCGTGTAGGAAAGATGAGATCGACGATAGAGCAAGCTCACCCAAAAGATGCCTATTCACTCTTGAAAAGATTTGGGTTGTATGTCCTCGGAAATACAGACGCCGGCAGGGAGTTCCAATCCTTAGCAGTGCTCATTATAAAAGATGTTTTAAAGCGCTTGGTCCGAATTAGAGGGATTTCGACAAGATGAGGATGGTAACCAGCTGTACGTCTGAATGTCCGATAGAAGAAAGGGGAAGGCGGTATGTACTCATTCAACTCCCAACCACACTCACCGAATTACACATAAACGCTAATGCGTACCCAATGAGCCTCCTAGCTCTGCGATCAATGACCCGACTGCGGCAAGTTGATATTTTGCTGAGCCATCCCAAAAGTAACAGCAATACTCCATGCAAGATCGGATTTGTGCCTTGTACAAAGAGAGGAGCTATTCAGGTGTAAAGCATCGCTTCACCCTATTTAGGAACCCAGCTTCTTTTACCGCTGTTTGGGCTTTAGACTCGATAGTAGTGCTGAAGTTGAGATTTGAGCACAATCTCATGCCAAGCAGCTCAAGATCATTGACCACAGGTACGGATGAACCTCGGAAAGTTGGAACCAAGTTTAAAGGACTCCTTTTCGCAGAGAACAAACAAAGTTTGTTCCCAGGGTTTGTGAAATTACAGGTTTGGCCAGTGTGAAAGTGTGAATTATTATTCCACGGGAAACTTATTAACAACAAACACTGGAACTGTAGCGCGAACGAAATAGGTGAAACGTGCTGTCTAGTTCAATAACTACTTAGTTCTAAATATGTTCTGCAAAGCAATGTTTCTAAATATCCTATCGTATAAAAAGTGAGGAATATTATCCATATGAGAACGCATTAACAAGATAAGAGTTATCTTATATTTTCATTCAAATCCAAATCTAAATTCAATTATTGAATTGAGGTACAAACATTCTCAAATGCATTCATGTTTTGAAGAAATAATTATAACATTATTTTAACACGTGTATATAAATGCCCTAAAATTAATACAAAATAATCATTCTTCGTTAAATTCCATTTTATAAAATCGAAAATAATAAACATTAAATGCTACCATCAGGTTACCATTCATTGCTCAGCAATAAATAAGTCGATATCTCATAAAAAATGTAACGACCCAAACTCCATTACTCAAACCTTGAAACAATATTGACACTGGCCTTGTCACATTGATTTATTGTGTCATTGAACGTAAAAGCTTTGCATTACGATGGGAAACTTTTGAGGGAGACTTCTTTTTACCACGTGGTTTGTTCGAAGGAATGGGGGACTAATGAAGAGAGTGGAAACTGGGAACAACTTTTTTCAATATTTTTTCGAAATAAATATCGACGTTCAAATGGAAATTACTTAATTTATCCTAACATTATAAATGCGACAGTGAGTTGGTCTGATCATCCTGAAATGTTGCATACACGTTACAGAAAAGTATATAGGGTACTTTTCAAGTAGAAAAAAAAAACTATTCCCGAGTGGATCAATAAGGAAATATTACTTGTTGTTATGTGAGGTCGTAAAACAGGGTGACGATTCACTTGACGGTAGATGATTTTGTCGCCTATAACACAAGCAATGCCAGATATTCTGCAAGTTACTGAATAGGATTAAGGATAAGGGATTAGGAAGAGATAGGAAAATGGCCTCTATTCCATTGATATTCCTACTATAAATTTTTATGTGGCAGCAACGCAGCGTGTACCAGCAAATATCTTAATAATTAATTAATTTAATTAAGTTGACAGCCGTTATATTCTTATATCTAAGCTACATGTTATGGTCAATGGACCATATCTTAATCTATTGTAACATTAAATCCGTTAAAAACCAAACAAATAAGAAGATAAAAATTATAAGAGCAGGAGAAAAAAATAATTTAAAATAGCTACATAATGGTAATAAAAACAATTAACTTAAATATTAAATTTATGTGAGTAAATAATGTACAATAATTAATACAATTACAATAATTAATAGAACCATAATAGAAACATCCTGATTTATTTTATTTTTATAACCTTGAGTATTATGCTCTTAAAATTTGGTAATTCACGTGTACGTTTCTTTCTAATTAAAAAAGTTCTCCTGAGAAGAGTGTTTCAATACGACTATTTTCAAAGGCACAAATATAATCAAAGTCAGTTAGCAATTGCCTGGTAAGAGACACACCTTTGCTCATTATATATCGCCAATATTTCTCCACGTTGTATACTCTATCTCGTCAGACTATTCTAGTACTAGAAGCTATGTCAGCGACTATAATGTCTTTGAATTACGTATTTCTTGCTGGGGTAATTCTCTCTCTTAGCAATGAAAATCTATTCACAACACTAATATTATAAGTATTTCTTAAATATAACCCATTCTTTTGTTTTCGCTATCGTGACAAATTTGTATAATGGTTATGACATAACAACGCAAATATATATTTGCCTGTCTAAATCTAGACCGACCCTTCGGGAGAGAATGAATCTCTCATCGTCCTTTTTAAGATACAATTTATAAAAAAAAGTTAATGAGATACGGTTTAATCAAGCGAATACCCCCTTGGGGAGTAGAAACCAAACCAAGTGAGACGCATTTAGAAGCCAGACATTGCTATGAAAAATTCATGTGATTATTATTATTCATATACATATACCTACTTGTGTAACGAATAATTTTAGAAATTCCAAATAAAATATTCTTTCGTCATATATTAATAAGAAATCACAAATAATTACATAATGAAAAGTACTTTTAATTATTAATGAAAAAGTTTATGAAATGACGAACCTTACATATGATCCCCTTATGATTTATGATCTCGAACCCGATTCAAAACCACGATGGTTGTTACCGTGGTTGTTCGTTATCAAACTTTTATATCCTCAATCCTAAAAGATACATCCTTAAGATCATTAAGATACAAAGACACTTTGACGAGCCCGTTGGATGAGTGATTAGGGTGCTTGCCTTAACGGGTCAACTTTAAAAATAAACTTTTCAAATTTGACTCTGGTCTGGATCTGGAAAGTAGTGGCAGGGCACACTTCGCACTCATTTGGGCAGCCCGTCTGACGGCAGTAACCAACCCCCCTTACAGAATACCACCATGAAATAACAGCACGTGTGCTGTTGTGTTTCGGTGAGTTTTCCCATTTTCCAATCCCTTATCCTTAATCCTACTGTAATCGGCAGCGCACTTGCAGCAGCTGTGGCGTTGTTTCTGTTATAGGCGACAGTAACCGCCTAGTATCAAGTGGAACGTTAGCCTGTCTGCCGATTTTAACATTTAAAAAAAATCCTTAAGCAAGAAATGTATCTGACATTAAACAAGAAAGAGTCAGTGATGACATCAACTTTAAGTCGCCTAGTATACAGTCAATACTTATTACTATTTACTACTATTATTACTGTTAGTCTTCACCTATTAAAAAAGCAACCCATAAGGCTCAAGTTCGCTGCTAACCTTGGTAGATCCTAGTTAAAGGATAAGGAGTAAGAAGGAATAGAAAATTAGGTCTGGCATCCCTTACTCACTCACTAAAAAACAAATGTTGATTGATATAAACGTGATATACATATGTATACATAAAACCAATTATTTAGCAGAGTATTATATCATATATTTACAAAGCACAATGAATCTTTACAAAAACAAACTTCCCTTCTTAATTACATTTTTCTAACAACATCTTGTTACTATATAGTAACTGCATTTACGTGATATGATTATCGGCCAGTACTTATTTCCGATATAAATACTATTTCCAATAAAAACAACATCAAATGAGCTGTTTTTTAACATTTTTTTTTTTGTAAAGGGATAATAAAAATACAAATGAATCGCTAAATGTATTGTTAATCGCACAACTCGAGATGGGCTGTACCATGCGAATCTGAGGGCGGTCCGTAATTTAATAAATATAAATACCTATTTACTCTTAGTTATATAGAAAATTATGTCTTAACACGTTAAAAGACTAAATTTATAGGAAATTTGCCTCATGTTTTAACCGCGATCGCGTTTATGGAGTCTATAAAAGGCTGTTCAACATGCAAAAACTAGATTATACCGTCATTAACGCTATGACCACCGGGCGCTAAGTATAATTAATGCATTTTTACCTCATTTAAAATGTTGTGCAGTGGAAGCCAAATAAAATGGCACAGCGTTATGGAAGTTGGTCTGATAAATCGATACGGTAAATAATATATCTATTGTGTAAGTGAATATTATTATTTTATATAAGAACAAGATTACTCTATTATCCTAAACAATATTTTAAATGCGTAAGTGAATTTGTTTGTTTGTATTCTACGTTTTCACGCTTTAAAAAAACAACCAATCATTATGAAATTTTAGGTACACGTTGTCAGGGATATATAAAAGCACATAGGGTACCTTTCATCCAGAAGAAAATTATGTTTTGCGAGGGATCTTTTAAAAATATAGAAAATTCAACGCCCACCAGAAATACATGAACCACTGGCTGAGCCAGCAACTTCGTACGCGTGGTATTCGGTATAGCGCGTAACTTTTTTTTTTTTAAACCCATCGGAATGAAACAAACACTAAATTGTACGGGAAGCTCGTAAAATACATCAGTGAAAACCGCATTCAAATGGGTTAAGTCTTTTCAGAGATTAGTGTGCACAAACGTACAGACAAACGGACAAAAATTCTAAAAACTATTTGTTTGACCTCGGTAACATAAGTACAACGTGTACAATTTTTTTTAAATCTTTAATGTACACACACACGGCTCGTTTGCGACTTTATTATATCTATAGATAAAGATCAAATAAATTATTGCTCATATATTTTGCCAGGCGTTGATTTTATTTTGTCAACGCTTAGAAGAAGGGGGTCGACGGACCCGTTGGATGAGTGGTTAGGGTGCTTGCGTTAACGTTCTGTGCTAGGGTTCCCGGGTTCGATTCCCGGCGGAATCGACTTTGAAAAATGAACTTTTTAAATTTGGCTCTGGCCTGAAGCTGGAAAGTAGTGGCAGGGCACACTGCGTTTTATAGTCATTTGGGCAGCCCGTCTGGCGGCAGTAACCACCCCCTTACAAAAAACCACCGTGAAATAACAGCACGTGTGCTGTTATGTTGAGCAAAAGTCAGTAATATTACACTTTCATTTTATTGCGTAACGAAAAACGTTCTGTACGTCAACACAATATAAAGATAAATTGTATAACGTACACTGTCAAATGTGTAACACTGTAGTATTATTGAAATAGAAAGCCTTGCAGGCAGCCGTGACCGTACCTTAATCAGTATTATAAATGTATACGTCAATGTCGGAGCCATACATGAACTGTGGCAAGTTCAAGTGGAAAATCGATCCAGGTGCTCGGCCGTTTCCGCCGTCTCGTTCGGAAAACTTCGCCACTGACATTGGCATTCGTCATAACAGCTGGAAAACTTTTAAACATGTTAATTATTCATAGTTTTGATGCCTCCTTTACCCCGAAGCGAAGCTACTAACACGCACCGTCATGTTAATTATTGACAATTAGGTAGGGAATATTTTTGTAGGTCAATTATTTATAGGTAATATTTTACGTTTTATAATTTTTACTAAAAACTATATCTCTGTTTAACATTACCGCATACCAGGTTTTTCTGCAAACAGTATCTGTTCTTTTTTTTAAATTAACTAATAATATTTAGTGGATTTTCAACTAAATCCATTAATAAAATAACGTATAAGTAATGACTTTTTTTACCCATATGAAATATTTTTTAATTACTTACTTATACTTATAGCCTAATTTTTTTAGATTCCAAAATTGTCTCATTTTTTAGATTAATAACAATACAAAAAATTTTACTCTCATTGAATCATATTTACATAGTTTCTAAACTGCAAATACTAAGAGTGGCAGACAGGCTGACGGTCCACTTGGTGGTAGGTGATTACCGTCGCCTAAGGATACAAGCAACAGCAGCGCTCTCAACCAATCCTGCAGGAATTTGTTTAGGGGCTTACTTGAAGAAGCGCATCGTACGAGTTCTAACCAGGTCACTAGTGCCTATATAATATAAGCACTATATATTATATAAAATAGTATATTGTTGTATATACTAAGGAGACTGGGTTGTTCACCAGTTGGGCCATCACGGGCTCTCGTGCCAACGAAGTGCAGGCCGCCTCTCCCGCCACGGGAACCTCAATGACATAATCCGCCGGGCGCTTGCCACCGTCAACGTACCAGCTGTTTTGGAACCAACTGGCATAGCCCGTGACGACGGCAAGCGTCCGGACGGCTTAACTCTAATCCCGTGGAGTCGTGGCAGGTCGCTGGTGTGGGACGTTACCTGTGTTGACACAGTGGCACCGTCCCACATCCAAACGACTTCCAATAAGGCGGGTGCGGCGGCCTCCAACGCGGAGAGCCTCAAAATGCGTAAATACTCCGGCTTAGGGGAGGGCTATATTTTCTCTCCTTTTGGGGTAGAAACCTTGGGGCCCTGGGGCCCAGAGGCGAAGCAGCTGTTTAACGAGCTGTCCTCGCGTCTCATTGAGGCCACGGGGGACAGGAGGGCTGGCGCTTACCTCGGGCAACGCCTAAGTCTGGCCATTCAAAGAGGTAATGCCGCCAGCCTCCTGGGTACCATCCCCCAAGGTACCAGACTCGAACAGATTTTTTATTTATTTTAGCATGTATTTTTATGTTTAGCTTTATATAGTGTTATTTAGTTTATAAGTTTCGTTTTAAGCTGTGTTAATATTTGTTTAAGTTTGTGTTTTAAATAAAGTTGTAATTAATATTAAAAAAAAAAAAAAATATAGTAATTATTCCGACTAAGGAGACTTAAACAAAGCTTCATAGCAATTTTATGTAGATTAAAAAGTATCTTCATATTATATGTATATTAAAACTATATCTATTTTATATACATATATACTAGCTTGAAACTGGAATCCGTATTCTATACTGCAATGTAATTGAGTTGAAATAGCATTAACATAAAATATCAGGTCGCACATGCACAAACAAAGTTTACCCACCCGGGTAACACTATCGATCAGTTGAACCAACTATCCGGATAACTTAGACCGGGGCGCAGTTAATGCTACTCGACATACATACATCCGGGTGATTGCAAACCTTTACACGATAGTAGAACGGTTTAATTCGGTCGAAGTTATGCACATTTTAATACCGATATACTCTATTTCAGCTATATTATTTTCAATGTAAAGCTTGCCAAGCAATCTGACGGTCCACATGATGATAGGTGGCTACTGCCGGTTATTAAAACAAGCAACGCCACTGGTGCTGCAAATGCCTTAGTAGGAAAAAGGTATTAATTAGGGGGGATGTGCCTTGATATCCCATACTCACTCGCCGAAATGTAGTAGCACTTATGCTGTTATTTTGATCTGATCAAAAGCATGAAGAGATAGCAACAAAAAGAGGATGTGTACATAACGAGGTTAAAAGTTTTAATTTCACTCACTCAAAATTTTCTACCAAGCGCTGATTTATAATTCTTTTATTTTATTTGCGTGCAATTTCTATACTATTTAACAGTTTATAGTTGAGATTTATTGACGCATTTCAATAAAATTGTTTAATAATATTGTTGAAACAATAAATTAATCCGTTGATTAATAAATAAATTTCCTACAATAAATTTAAGAAACTAAGAAATTATCAAACAGTTTTTCAGTAGCAATAACTCCCTTGTTACTGTGTACTGCATATGTATAAAATATGTATAACATACTAACCCACGTCCGTGTTGAAAAATTAAAAATTTAAACTATTGATGGCGCCATCTATTACATTACAATACAATTAGATGAAGCAGCGACATCTATCAGATTTAGGTAGAACTACTTGTTGATACACTTGTGTATAGTATTTTTTTTATGTTATGATCGGCAAACTGGCTGACGGTCCACTTGATTGTAGGTGGCTACCGTCGCCTATAACATAAGCAACGCCACAGCTGCTGCAAATGCGCTGCCGACTACAGTTATAGGGTTAAGGATAAAAAGGATTAGATAGGAAAATGGACTCTGGCATCCCTTACTCACTCATCGAAACGCAACAGCACATGTGCTGTTATTTCACTGTGGTCTTCTGTAAAGGGATGGTTACTGCCGCCTGACGGACTGCCCAAATGACTGCGAAACGCAGTGTGCCCTGCCACGACTACTACTACTACTACTAATCAGTATGCTCCAATTTGCAAACCCTCGAGAACCTAAAGATAAAACTTTAACGAATTATACACTTATAGATTCCTCAGGAATTACTCTGTTAATAGATGAAAATCCCATCAAAATCCGTTCAGTAGTTTTTGAAATTATCGCGAACACACACTTGTATGGTACGTCCATGACATACAAAGACATACATCTGTATGATACAGATTTATAATAATATGTGATAATTATAATCAAATTCAACTTTAAAAAAAAATATTTTAATTCCTACTCACCAAATCTACCACTAACCGTTTGTTTATAAATAAATAAAAAAAGTGTTTTTAAAATAAATATAGCTCCTTAATTACTTATCATTCCAAAACATAAGCATATAACGCCGGTTGACATTGATTTGTCTGAAAATCACATTGATAGAAGATCTATGTGTGAGATAGTGTAGTCTTAGCTACCGTAAACCGCCACGCCTTTCGTAGCCTCGCCTTCGCTGTGCCTTCGCGGGCGCGGCATTTATTATTTAATGTATTCCGAACCCACTGACGCCAACGATTGCCTCTTAGCAAGGCTGAACGTTGCACGCTATTTAATCCAATACATTATTAACTAGCCTCTTAGCAACAATTTTAAACATGACTGTTTTAAAAGATCCATAAAAGTTAAAGTGGGAGTAAATATTTAAATATATTGCTGGTTACGAACAAATTAATGTTGAAAAAAAAAACTTAGTTTTTCTGTTTTTTATGTTAAGATCTGCAGAAAGGCTGACGGTCCACTTGATGGTGGGTGGCTTCCGTCGCCTGTAACACAAATAACGCTACAGGTGCTACAAGTACGCTGCCGACTGCAGTAGGATTAAGGATAAGGGATTGGGAGGGGATAGGGATGTCTAGTTTTTCTTATTCATTCAAAATTGTGCAAGAAAGCACAATTTTGAACTCCTTTCTGGGCTGTGATACACAGACATCCGAGTGTTTTTTATTTTTATTTATAAGACTTTACGAATTTACTATAGTTTTCTAGTAAATTAGGAATCTTCCTAAGAATGGTTAGAGTAATATATTTTTATCTTTACTAAAATTGCTATTAAAAATGGGGGTGGGGGTAGGAGGGTGAAAAATACTTAATGAACTTTTCTCATACCTACCAAATATACAAAAAAAAATCATAAAAATCGGTCCTGCCGTTTCGGAGGAGTTTTGTTACAAACACTGTGACACGAGAATTTTATATATTAGATATAAACAGGTACGGACAAAATAGGTTCAGTACCTCTTTTCCATTTGTTTGTGAATTGACTTTTTTTTATTTAGTGCTATTGATGGAATAGTCAAATCAGGTATATAGTATGTAATCAACTATTTTACACCTTCAAAATGACTGAGGTTGAATTTCGACAAATTGACCAACACTAGTAGGTACTTGAATTTATGTATCTACCTATGTAGGCTGCTACAGATGAAATTAAAAATTAACACTTACAAATAAAAAAAGATAAATTTTCTCTTTTTAAATAATGAAAAAAAACGTCTTTGTAATACAATCGTTGTATTCTTACATTTTTTAGACAAGCTGAAGCTGTATTTCAGGGAAAATTAAGTGCCTACGGCAACTTAAGTAACCGTGGGTAATAAATAAAGGTATAAAACTTATGAAATAAATGCACTCCCATGGCTCTTAAACGGCTTTATTGCTTTTATGTGTATAAAACCGCGGGGCGTGACCGAGGAGATGCTTTTATGAAGGTCACAAGTAGCCACCTTTTTGAACCACCTCTACCAACTATTCTTACCACGATTTCGAATTATTTACGTCTATAACACAATCAAATATAAATAATTGTCAATAGAATCAAAATTCATATAAAAATCATATTGTTACAACTAACTTAGGAACGTTCTGGAAAAAGCGCGCGCCGGCCGAAAGTCTCGAACGTCCCACCCTATCGATGGTAGCCACGCCCATTCCCGGGTAGTGTCAAAAGAAATTGGTCCTTGTGTTTACAACATAGAGTTTACATTTCAACAGAAATAGCATTCCCGAACTTTCAATGGCTTGATTATACAATCTTGTTTCTGGAAAATAAGAAATACATCGAGGCGTTTGGCGCCAAATATAAATAAGAGAGTAGGCGGACGAGATGAGAGAGTACGACAACCAGCGATACGAAAGCGGAGCTTTTACGAAGTTATCTGCACAGTGAACCGGCGACACATTAAGGGAATCATTGACGACTTTTGACAAGTTTAACGGTTTCATCGGACAAGTTTTGGAAGTCATCTTGGTTTGTGAAAATAAATCGTTCGTTTCGCCCTTACACGATAGTTTGACTCACCCCGCACGTAACAATATAATAAAAATTAAAAAAACACAAATTATAAATAAGGTAATCGTAATTGAAATAAGTAATAAAATAAAATAAGTAATAAAAACATAAATAGGTACTTATTTTTAATTAATAGTCATAGCGATCGAGATCGTGACTCAGTATTGGATAAGGTGATAAATACGCACAATACAAGGGCCAATGTCTTTGGGAAAATTTGTAGTTCCTAGGGTTGATAATTATTATGAATACTTTCATTAATTTAATTAATGAAGTTTAGGTTTATGTTTAGGTTTTTAATTTAGGTTACATTTATTTTTCAATTCAGTTTAACACATTCAAAACATTATAACTTGATCCCATAGACAAACTGCTTTCCAGTTTTATGGGACAATGTAAATGTTAGTGTAATTAATTCATGTGTAATAAATAAATAACTGTTAGTAGCGTCGCATTAAAATTACTTTAAATTAATGATTATCTAATTTAACGTACATGTATTACCAAACGCCTGTTCAAAAGTGGAATCTATGAAAATAGAAGTGATATAAGTTTGTTGAACCACCAACTTCGTAGTAAAGGCGAGAACCCCAAAATTTAATCCAGTTAATCCACTTGCACACTACTGTTTTAGTATATGACGCGCTTGAACTTTATGACACCATTAAGTATTGTAACGAGCTCTTTTTTTATGACATATGGGTTTGTTCGTTCGTTCTGTCTTTACTATACCGTAAAAAAAATTTGTAGAATTTGTGATGCGACATCAGGGTCAGGGTCCTTGTTTTTAGACCAGATTGCAGTCTCATCGGCATAAGTAGCAATTGTAGTTCTCTGTCCTTTCTGTTATAAACTTAGTTACAATCGAAGTAGCATAAACTTAGATAGATATAATATATGTAGTAGGTACTGGCATGTTGTATACATTTAAATATAGAATTAAATGCCGATTTAAAAAATGGTTGTTTAAAATAATTATTATCTTAATGTTAAATAAATATATTTTACATTTTTTTTTATTAAATCAAGGTAGCTCTTGACCACTATCTCACCTGATGTGAGGTGCAGATGCGGCCGAAGGTAGACTACGCTTATCCAGCAAATGCCCATTTACCCTGGTTTTGAAGACCCAAATTACATACATAATTTTATTTCAAAATTTATTTTACTTTCTAATATAGGACTGTAATATTTTATAAATCAAAGAAATTCGACATGGCATTGGTTGTTTTTATGTTACTTTTATTTCATCGTCGTTGACGTTGTCTAGCCATCCCTGGATGTATACATACCTATTTACCCTGGGTACTGGATCCAACAACTGTATAAAAAAAAAATTATGTTCTTCCACTAAGACGATACAACCGATGCGTTCACACACAATCATAAAGAATCAAATGACTTCTGAGTTATCTTCGTGACTTCTCGATAAAGCTTTCTCATAGAAATAGATCGAGAGATACGATCTACTCATAAATAGATCGAGTTCATAAATAAGTCAACTTTTGGTTAAACAAGTAATGTTTTCAATAGATCAAATTAGCTCGGACAAGATTGATACGACAAACTATTGTTGTGTCAATACTCAATATGTCACTTTGCGAGTCCATGTTGGTTTTGCTGAATACAGAGACGACACTGCCTGGAAGCTATCAGGATCACTCAATAAACCGATGACGTGATCGCCCGAAGCTGTCATTTTCAATACACCCTTTACTGGCGTATAAAAATTGAGATAAAAACACGAAATAACCAATATTCGGGTACCCGAATATTCGTTTTTAATGGCTGAAAGGGATTTGATGTTATATTGCCCGATGCGATTCGGTACTAAAATATCAAAGCACTTGTCATATAAGAGATACGACCATCTTACATTGTAAACCATTGTATGAAGGTAATAATTGCAGATAAGCTTTTTCGTTTTATTTTAGGTAAATGAAGACGTCAAATTTTTACGACATATTTATTAGAATTCACAATTTCTGGAATCCTGGGTAAAATAAATTTTATTTTATCGCAATCATTTCTGATTGCCTTATCTAAGACAAAATTTTATCAACTTCAAATTGTAAACTTCCAAAAACAACACAAATAAAAATTTGTACTATATATTACATATTAAGTTATACTTTTTCACCACAATCAGTTATGAGAAATGACGAGCCCGTTGAATGAGTGGTTAAGGTGCTCCCGGGTTCGATTCCCGGCATGTTCAACTTTAGAAAATGAACTTTTCAAATTTGGCTCTAGTCTGGATGAAGTAGTGGCAGGGCAGACTGCGAATCGCAGTCATTTGGGCGGCCCGTCTGGCGGCAGTAACCATCCCCTTACAGAAGAACACCGTGAAATAACTGTACGTATGCTGTTGAGTTTCGGTGAGTGAGTGAGAGATGCTAGAGACCAGTTTCTTATCCAATCCCCTATCCTTTTAATCCTACTGTAATCGGCAGCTTGCGTTATAGGCGACGGTAGCCACCTACTATAAAGTGGACCGTCAGTCTGTCTGCCGATCTTAACATAAAAAAGTTGCCTCCAATGTTCCTCAGCAGGGCCTTCTTTGGAAATGAAGTAGACCCTGGCTCTGGTCTGAATCCAGCAAATATTAGCAGAAACACACCGTTTCGCAATCATTTGAACAGCCCGTCTGGCGGCAGTAACCACCCTCTTTACAGAAGACCACCGTGAAATAACAGCTTCTGTGCTGCTATGTTTCGATGAGTGAGTAAGGGATACCAGAGCCCATTTTCCTTATCCCTTCTCTTTCCTGTGGCGTTGCTTGTTTTATAGGAGACGGCAATCAACCATCATCAAGTGAACCGTCAACTTGTCTTACATAAAAAAGCTAAGCTGGGCGGGAAATAAGCTAATGTTAGAATTAATATAAAACCTTGTTATATTGTTCAAATTTAGGTACTTGTGTACCTAGACCTGTAAATCCACTTAATTTTCAGAGCATCCATGATCATTTGATTAATTAAATTTGTCTTGCCTATACTTCTATATCTACACTAAAAGAGAGAAGATTTGTATGTATGTGTGTATATGTATGTTTGTAATGAATAAACTCAAAAACTACTGGACCGATTTCAAAAATTCTATAGAAGGCTACGTACATGGTGAGTAGCCTATGTATGTATGTTATCAGCGAGTAACATACATAGGCTACTCACCCACCCCCTCTCTTCCCTTTAACCCCCCCCCCCCCCCCGTCTATACAATTTCACGTTTTCGACGAATAATATTTTACAAAGAGACGCAGACGAAGTCGCGTGCAACAGCTAGTCTTAAATAATTAAAAAATAATTTCTTAACCTTAACAACATACACATTTATATTTTAATTGGAAAATTTTAAGCAACCTTATTAATTTCAACCTAGATATAAACGGAAAAAATGCTTCACGGCTATCAACCGCGTTGGCACTCTGCCAAAACTCACCTGAAGAATTAACACGCCGACCGCGACGATATTATGAACAGTTCACAAACCATTGCCCGTTATCTTTTTAGTTTGGAAACAGAAATTTGGATAAACACAGCAGTGAAACACTCGTTAGTAAGAAATACCTGTATAAATGAACAAATAGACACAGCAGAGTTGTAGCTGCTCGTTGTGGGTCGTAAATTCGTAATACAGAAAGCACCTTCACCTTAATGACGGCCGAAAGCAACATCTCCACAATCGTTTCTTGTTGAAATTGAGATGTAGCTATATTAACAGTAATAGTTATAGCTCCGACAGCTAGTTCCACTATTTTCAAATGCAAAAAATAAAAGATTAAAGTAAATTTATTAGCTACTTAAACATAAATAATATTTTTACATAAAAATATAAATGTGCAGTTAAATTTGAATGTTCAAAAATTTTACTGCTAAATTCGTAGAAGCCGTTATAGGTTTAGTTTTGACATGTAGGACATTTATATTTTCTTTCGGATATAAGCGATATTCTAACTAATTCGATGTTAAATGTGATTATTCTTGGCATTAACAGCAGCATCAAAATTCAGGGAGAACATTTCGTTAGTCAAAGTAAGCCAAATATGCAGGGACTCCTCATATGCTGCAATTCAAGGGAGGTATAAACTTTATTATGGATAGATTTAGCGGTATTTAAGATAAGCTTCGAACATGATAACCTAAAAATAAATATGAGTAAATTTTATGATTTTATTTATAATTAACAAAAGAGAAATTCTAATGTTTAACACCCTAAGAAGCATTTGCTTGGATCCAAGCGGTGTAACGGGAGACACGAGTGTTGACTCCAGGGAATGTGGGGTCGCCACATCCAAGGCCCCACGAACAGATACCAACGACGTTATTGTTATGAAGTAGTGGACCACCAGTATCACCCTGGCACTGATCACGACCTCCAAAGTCAATCCAACCAGAGCACAACATATTGGCAGTAATTGTCAAGCCGCCTTGAGCGTAACGAGATGCACAAACCGCTTGACTGACGGTCCATACTTGAACATGACGAAGTTGCTCAGATGGTGGCCCGTTAAACTGTAATATAAGGAATAAAATTAACTCGTTTCATTTCGAAGGTGGAAATAAAACTGGTTCCAAAAAATTTAATGAATCAAAAGCTAGTCACTGGCCATTAAACAAAAATATTAAATTCCTTTCAGGGCCATCTGTGTTTCGCAGTAATTTAGACAGCCCGTCTGGCGGCAGTAACCACCTCCTTACAGAAGACCACCGTGAAATAACAACATATGTGCTGGTTGTATTTTGATCAGTGAGTAAGGGATGCCAGAGCCCATTTCCCTATCCCTTCCTAATCCCTTATCCTTAATCGTACTGTGGTCGGCAGCGCATTTGCAACACCTGTGGCGTTTCTTGTGTTATAGGCGACGCTAGCCATCAAATAGACCGTCAGCCTGTCTGTCGACCCTAACATAAAAAAAGAAAAGAAAATTTGTTCAAAACGAAACGAGAACAAGGTCATTGCCTATTTATAAACAAATAAATAAAGTAAATGTGACACTAAAGATTGTATTATAAAAATAAATGTTTAAAAAAAAACAAAGACAATTTTTTTCTCAATTAATTATTATTATTATTTTATGTTAAGGTCAGCAGACAGGCTGACGGTCCACTTGATGGTAGGTGCCAATCGTCGCCTATATATTGTATAACACAAGTAACGCTGCAGGTGCTGCAAGTACGCTGCTGACTACATCAGTAGAACTAAGGATAAGGTTATTAGAAAGGATTAGGGAAATGTTGTCTGGCATCCCTTACTCACTCACCGAAACACAACAGCACACATGCTGGGTGGTTACTGCCACCAGACGGGCTGCCCAAATGACTGCGAAACGCAGTGTGCCCTGCCACTACTGCCAATATGAATAACAAAAGGTTGAATTCGAACTGGATCTGATTGAGCCAATAATTTAATCTTTTTTTAAAAGGTCACTTTAGATGAGACATTACAGTTTATAGATAAATAAAAAAATTAGTAGTGGCATGAAAAATCATAAGCTGGGCAGCCCTTGCGGTAGAATTAACCACCTCCTTAGAAGAGACCATAATAAAATTCAGCACTTGTGCCATCCCCACCTAGGTCCACAGCGTACGTGCATCTAATGAATGAGTATCGCTTGTGTTAAAAAGTGACGGTAATCACTTACCAGCAAGCGGACCTTCAAACTGCTGGCCGAACAAGTGCGTAACAGTCGTGTTGAGCGTTAATTACTCCATATGTTGTGAGGAAATAGACAAACGATATTGTATAGGCGGATGAAATTGTCTATTACTGTTTCCATGTGTTTATAGAGCCATGGTCACTGTGATAAAGAACGACAAGCAGGGTGACGTATATTTGGTGAAAAATGTCCACATTCGCCAATACAGAAGCAATACATTCCAAGTACGTTTCCAACCCTTATTAATACAGTAACAAGTCAAGGATGAAGGAGTTAGTTTACTGACACACCGAAAGAAAATCTAAAGTACTATAAATTTACATAGGTCTTATGCAAGGGCGGCGTTTACTACCCACAGCGAAATGCAGAATGTCCTGTTTTCCATTATTGTTCACATTATACTTACAGCAGTAGCTCCCCATCCGATAGCCCAAACCGGTTGATTATCAGCGAGATTGTAATTAGACCCAACAATAACTCCAGGAGCTACGACTTGATTGTAGACAAATGTGTCAATAATTCGTAGAATGGAAACATCATTGTCATTCGTTTGTAT
Organism: Bembecia ichneumoniformis; assembly: GCA_910589475.2. NCBI lineage: Eukaryota > Metazoa > Arthropoda > Insecta > Lepidoptera > Sesiidae > Bembecia > Bembecia ichneumoniformis. The sequence goes on from OU342520.1 coordinate 4,892,239, forward strand.
GTTGTAATTTGGATGATTGATGATTAAGCGAACATTGTGCTGTGTACCGCCACTATTGGCATATGTAGATCCAACACGAATACGCCATTCACTCGGACTATCCCCACTGGAAATAAATTAATTCTTAATAAATAAATTACATTTTAAATTTTTTATTTAAAAATATTAAATTTATTGGAATATTTTATTTGACCAGCCCGTTTGATGAGTGGTTAGGGTGCTTGCCTTAATGCTCTATTCTAGGGTTCCCGGATTCGATTCCCGGCAGGTACAACTTTGAAAAATGAACTTTCAAATTTGGCTCTGGTCTGGATCTGGAAAGTAGTGACAGTGTACACTGCGTTTCGCAGTCATTTGGGCAGCAGTAACTACCCCCTTGCAGAAGACCACCGCGAAATAACAGCACATTTGTTGTTGTGTTTCGGTGAGTGAGTAAGGGATGCCAGAGCCTACTTCCCTATCCCCTCCTAATCCCTTATCCTTAATTCTACTGTAGTCGGCAGTGCATTTGCAGCAGCTTCGGCGTTGCTTGTGTTATAGGCTACGGTAGCCACCTATCATCAAGTGGACCGCCAGCCTGTCTGCCGACCTTAACATTAAAAAAATAATAAAAAATAAAAAATCGTAATAATAAAATAAAAAATAAGAATAAGTAATCCAGAACTATTTAAAAAATTAAAAAAATATTATTTAAACACATAAATTATATTGATAAATAGGTCTAGGTGGAAATTCCTAATTCCCTTATACTTAATCCTACTAAGTTCGGCAGCACGGTTCCAGCAACTGCCGGGTTGCTTGTGTGATATGAGCGACGGTAGCCACCTACCATTAAATGGACCATCAGACGGTCAGCCATTTTATAGAGACCCATATTTAAAATTACAAATTCACAATTTGAAATAGTAAAATACAGAATAGGTTCACATAAAAAAATCCCATCCCTTTTTAATTGTTCCTCATATTATTATGAGTAACACAGATAAATAAACTTACACAAAACAATGGGCTGCAGATAGAACAGCGTTAGTCGTGAGGATTGTACCGCCACAGTCCTGGAGGTATACGCCAGCCCACCATTTCCAGTTCAATAGGGCAGCCGCAAACGGATATTGGTTTACGGTGGTTACAATGCCTCCGACAATTCTTTGAGTCTTGTAAGGGCCATCGGCTAAAAAGATATTAATTTATTACACTCGAAAAATAATATCAGCTGATTCACAGTTTGTATTCGGTGAAATACAATATCTATGATTCATAATTTCATTGATAGATATTGTATCTTTATCAACGTACAATCGATTTTAAAACACAAATATATACCTAACACATTGTTGATTGCTTCATGTAGTATTCTTTCACTTTTATTTATATCACTTAAATACTCAAATTATTTTTATTTCACTTGATTGGCTTCATTGCTTCATTATTTAAAAAAAGAACACAAAGTCAAATAGATCCTTTTCTGTCGACATTGTGCAAGGGGACAATATAAGAAATTTCTCGAGAGTTTTAAACCGTGATTAACTAGATCAGAAGGGGCAATTTTGCTTATTAGATTTAAGAAATATTAAAAAAAAATTACACTTTCAAGTTGTTATTTAATAAAATATCGAAAAAAAAAATTCTTACACGTTTTTGCCTATTATTTCTTAGAAAGTTAGAGAAATAAACTATACAAGTCTCGTCTGAAATAACAATATCCGAATACCCTCGTTTGTTTTAAAAGGATCTCGGCTAACTCCAATGACCTTTTAAATTCACTTCTACTTCTCGGCAAACAATTCTTTTATTTCCGGTTTGGGCAAGTAATAAATATTAAATACATAGAGAGGCTTGTAAAAGACTGGCTGCATGCAAATTGGTTTTTCTCAAAAATACACTTAAATAAATTAAGAATATTTATTCGATAGGTTCCTTATTTAACTTCCATTATTTAATAACATAAACAGTAAGACACTTCTTAAATTTACATTTAAAATAACTTTGTATTTGTATAACTTGAATTTTACATTATATTGTAAAATGGTTCTTGTATGTGACTGAAACGATTATCAGAAATAAATATATACTAAAAGAAGTAAAAAGGGTAAAAAAAAATATTAAAAGTTTTTAATATTAAGATTTCAACTTTAATTTTAATTAATTAGACTTAATTTTCAAGTCACATATTTTTAAGATTTATCAGAGTCATTTCTGTTTAATGTCTAAATTAAACCTTAAATCTGTTTAAGAGTTTAAATATTAACTTAAGTCCCTTAACTCCAAAAAATTAATAAAAATAAAAGATTTGTACTTACTAGCCTTGCCAGCTACGGCTGCGATGCAAACAGCTAACAATATTATTACACCACGCATTGTATTGTACGATTATCACTTCAATAATTACTTATCAATGTTTTGCCTATATTTATAGCAGACATATATCGTCAAAGTGGTCTCTTGCGTGGTATCTATTTATATTTTTACTAATATTGTAAAACTAGCGACTCACACTCGGGTTCTTCGTTTATTACTCAATCCTGAGTAAAAACCGTATGTTGAATGGTTTAGAAGAAGTTAGCAAACAGAAATGAAGAATGCCTTTATTTTAATATATATATATATATATATATAGATCGTGATCACTATCATATACGCCAAATTCATATTTTCTAATTGTTATACTAAAACTTCGTTTTACTAAATTTTACTAAATAGCTTAATTTCTATAGTGAAGTTATTAATTTAAAACATTAAAAACACAACAAACAGATAATTTTTTCCACCTTCTTAATTGTTTTGGTCAAATTTCGACCAGTTCACGAACACTATTTAATATAACTATATAATAAAAACCAAATTCATCCACTAATTGTTTATTATAATTATTATTGTACGTACAAATGTCATTAGTCTTCTCAGATACATTTCGTATGCTTGCCGCCTCGTTTGGATGGCTTGGACGATGTCAGGCGAATATTCTGAAAATTGGCTAATAAACACCACCACAGATTCAGAACCAGTGTAAGTAGAATGTTTTTTCCACCTACATACACTTTTTTATGTTAAGGTCGGCAGACAGGCTGACGATGACGGTCCACTTGATGTTAGATGGCTACCGTCGCCTATAACACAAGCAACGCCAAAGCTGCTACAAGTGCGTTGCCGACTACAGTAGGATTAAGGTTAAAGGATTAGGAGGGGATAGGGAAATGGGCTCTGGCATCCCTTACTCACTCACCGAAACACAACAGCACACGTGCTGTTATTTCACAGTGTTATTCTATAAAGCGGTGGTAAATGCCGCCTGACGGGCTGCCCAAAATTACTGCGAAACGCAGTGTGCCCTAGCTGTCACTACTTTCCAGGTCCAGACCAGAGCCAAATTTGAAAAGTTCATTTTTCAAAGTTGACCCTGCCGGTAATCGAACCCGGGAACCGTAGAACAGAGCTGTTAAGGCAAGCACTCTAACCACTCATCCAACTGGCTTTCGTTTCGTTCGTTGTGAAAACACAAAATTATTTCCAAGTATTAAAATTGATAAAGACGATAATATTAAACATTATCAATCAAAAACATGGATTTCATATTGAACATGATATCGTGGTTTTGGTATTTCCTGGAGTGACGTTGAAACATTTTTCCTTTATGAAATAAATAACACTATTACTACAATTGAAATAAAGTCCTAAAGATGTCAAAAATATTGCTGTTGATTGTGATTTTTTTTCCTCAATTTGATTAAAAGGATTAGTTTAATTGTATTAAGGATATTGAATAAAGTTAAACAAAATTTTTACTAATATTAAACAAAAATATTTTGTGATTTATCACACCTATCTTTTACCTTTAACCCATTTTTTATGAAACGAACGTCACGCAGGCTCATGATCCGCTTCATGGTAAGTGGCTACACACAGCATCGCCACAGGTGCTGATGAGGATAAAGATAGGAAGGGACGGGGAAATAGGCTCTAGCATCCCTTACTGTCTCACCGAAACACAACAGCACATATGCTGTTATTTCACGGAGGTTTTCTGTAGGGGAGTGGTTTAGTTTTGCAGTCATAAATTGGGTCTACCCAATTTATGACTGCAAAACATAGACCCTGCCACTACTAAAACACCCAGACCGGAGCAAAATTTAAAAATTTTATTTTTCAAAATTGGCGCAACCGGGAATCGAAGCCGTGAATCGAGACAGTGTGTTAAGGCAAGCACGTTAACCACTCGAGCAATAGACTCATAATTTTAACACATTTGTTACATATCTATACATACGAGTATAATAAAATTGTAAACGAGCCGTATCTGTACATTAATTATTTTTTTCAAAAAAAAACAATTTATACACGTTGTACTTATGTGACCGAAGTCAAAAAACCGTTTTTAGAATTTTTGTCTGTTTGTCTTTGTTTCTGAGATTAATCTCAGAAACGGCTTAACCGATTTGAATGCGGTATCCCGTAATTAGTGTTTGTTTTATTGCAGGTTTACAAACAAAAAAGTTATGTAAATTTAAAGTATACGTCCAACATTTTTTCGATAAAATGCAATAAAATAACTCTTCGGTTGAATTGGCTGAAACTTTAGTTAACCATATATTATCATCTGTAAAACGATGATGATAGAAAGTTTATATAAACTTAAAAACAGGTTACGTAATTTTGAATGCCAATTTAAGTTGACCTCAGATCTATATTATCAATCATATTAAGTAGGGTTTAGCTTAGGCTGGTTCATATAATATAATAAAATCGTACTTTGCCTACTATACGTTTGTGCACGCTAATCTCAGAAACGGCTTAACCGATTTTCATGTGGTTTCCACTGATGTATGTAAACTTCCGACAATGTTATAGTGTATATTTCATTCCAACAAAAACAAAAATTTTTCTTAATTAATAATAATTAATCGTCACATTGAAACGTAAATAATAATAATTTTAAAAATAGTAATGTTAATAACAGCGATTTATTAAAAAAAAAAGTTTTAATTTTCTTAATTAAACAAGCAATACATAATTATATAGTCGTGATTTAACATTTTATGCACTGTTTGCCTGAATCCAAGCAGTATAGCGAGAAACACGTGCGTTGACGATAGGGAGATCGGAGCGGCCACAATCTGAGCCAAACGAAGTGACGCCGATGACGACGTTGTTGTGGAGCAGAGGACCGCCAGAATCGCGTGAGCATTGACCGCGACCATCAGCATCGAGCCAACCAGAACACAGCATGTTGTTTGTGATCAAGCCACTGCCATAACGGGCTGCGCATACTGCTTGATTTATTGTCCACACTTGGACATGCCGAAGCTGTTCAGATGCAACGCCAGTCTCCTGGAAATAATGTTTTAATAATTATTTTACTAGCACATTTCTTAAGTCATATACCAATGTAATATATAAAATTCTCGTGTTACAGTGTTTGTAACAAAACTCCTCCGAAACGGCTTGACCGAAACGGCTTGACAGTAGAATAAGGGACTCAATTTTATCAATTTCTTTATCAATTTTATCTTACTACCTAGACGGTTAGCCTGACTGCCGACCGCCGAAATCTTATAAAAAAAAAAAAACGGGACAAATGCGAACTCGCGTGAAGAGGGTTCCGTACGATGTTACCTATCCGCACAATATTGAGTGATTTACCATGTTATTTTAATATCATGCACTTCTTATAGGTTTTCCTATAATCTACAAGTAGAAAACTATTTTTTTTTTTTCAAAATTTTTGGTTCAGTAGTTTCGGAGATAGGGGGGAATGGTCGGACAGACGGACACACGAGTGATCCTAAGGGTTCCGTTTTTTATTCGCACGTACGGAACACTAAAAACACTAACTCTTCTAATTATAAATAAGGTATTTTAGACAAAACTCACAGTGACTCCCCATCCAATAGCCCAGACGGGTTGATTATCGGCGACGTTGTAATTAGGCCCGGCAATGCTCGCTTGTGCCACAAATTGATTGTAGGCAATCGCAGTGGTGGTTCTTGCTACACCAATATCGTTGTCAAAGAAATAAGGTACGTTATAATTTTCATGTTTGATAAGCGCGCGAACAAGGTGAACAATACCGCCACTGCTAGCGTACGACGAACCGACGCGAACTCGAAAATTATCCGGAGTGAGCCCGCTAAAAAGAAACATTTTTTTTTTTAAATAAAATAACAAGTTAAATAAAAAAATAAAAACTGAATACAAGTAAAAATGATGTAATCAGTCGTTTATAAATAAAGGTTGCCAGACGATGTATATGTAAGAGACAGCGATTCCAAAAACTAGCTCTTGCAAGCGACTTTGTCTGGGTTTCTTTATAAAATATTATTCGTTCAAAACGGCAATTTTTTATGGAGGAAGGGGGGGGGGGGGGTTAGCCTATGTTATCCGCTGATAGTGTAGTTTTCTATAGGTGAAAGAATTTTTAAAATCGGTCCAGTTGTTTTTGAGTTTATTCATTTTATTCATTACAAACATACATAAATACTTGTAAATCTTTTATCTTTATAATGTTAGTATAGATTACTAGTGTAGACTAGATGAGCCCGCAACTTCTTTGTTTGTAAACCGATTGGAATAAAAGAAACACTAAATGTTGCGGGAAGCAACACTACAATACAATAGTGAAAACCGCATTCAAATCGGTTAAGCCGTTTCTGAGATTAGTGTGCACAAACGCACAGACAAACTGATTAACAGACAAAATTAAATTCTAAAAACTGTATTAGACACGGTTCGCTTACGATTTTATTATATGTATATAGATATACAATACATTAATTAATCTATCTATAATAAAAACCCATCTATAATAAAAAATAAATAAAAAAATTGTAATTATAAATTAAATAAAAACGAGGACAACACAAAACTGGCTGTCAGCTGTCGAGATTTAAAAGCTCTTTAGCTGTAATAAAATAAACCACATATTATACTTTTAATTATATAGTTAAGCCAATAAACGTTTTAGTAAATACAATATTTACGTATGTAAAAGCTTCTTACAAATTATGTTATTACTAAATATGTCCGCGTCTTCGTACGCGTTGAAAAATGAAAATATCAGTTATATAAACGATTTTTCCACGATAAAAACTTTCCCATATGTTAATCCATTGTAATAAACTATCTGTTTGTCAAATTACATCCAAATCCGTTCAGTCGTTTTTGCATTATCGAGGGAACAAACATACAAACTTTCGCATTTATAATATTATTAGGATTAGATTTAGGACTAACCTGAATTTTATTGAATGGATATCAAAATAAAACTTACTCGAAACAATGAGCCGCAGATAGAATCGAAGTTGTGGTAAGGATTGAGCCCCCACATGTCTGCATATATGCCCCTAGCCACGATTGCCAGTTTAACATAGCAGCTGCAAACGGATATTGGTCTATTGTAGTCAAACTACCGCCATATATCCTTTGCGTTTTGGAGCTGACATCACTAGCTGAAAAAAAAATCCAATCATTACGAAAAAGGATTAATAATAAATTAATTTATTATTTACAGAGATTACCTACCATAAAAATCATGTGTAATCAAACTAAAAAGAAAACAGCAATAACCAATACAAAAGATAATATAAATGTCTTAAATACACATTTAAAATAGAAAATATCCATAATTGCAAGTCGGAATCACTTTAAACTTTAAGTATCATAAGGAAGCGTAGTTTATATTATGTGTAAAAGATATTATTATTGAAATTATAGTTGCGTAATAGCTGCATATTATTTTAAATTTAATACTAGCGTTCCGCCCCCGGCTTCGCCCGGGATGCAATTTTTATATATAAGAACATTCCCCGTTTATCCCTCTTTCCATTAGCGAAAACCGAATTAAAATCGGTCTACCCGTTCACGCGTGATGCCGTGACCAAGGGAAATGGGGATTAATTTTTATATATTAAAAGATTACATTCATACGTAAAAATTGCTTTGCATTTGACCATTCATTGGTATCACAATGTCAATAAATTCATTTAAAACTAAGCATATAAATGTAAATTTCATTTAACAGATAGAAAAATGAACAAAAAAATATCAAATAAATAAATTACCAGCCACTGCAGCAAAACACACGAACAAAAATATGCTCACGCCACGCATTTTATTACGAAACTAAATGGCTAGTACTAATTTATAAAGTATCAAACACTCGTTATATATGAAAAATTGGTATCTCACAACATTTTTTTAATATCTCTTGATAGTTATCTTGCGATATTTTTACGGGCGGACTCTATCAATTAATTTAATAAACAATATTAGTAATTAGTAATTCCTTCAGTTGCCACGCTTGGTAATTATATGTTAAACAAGACTATAGACCAGTGGTTCCCAGGTTTTTTTCTAATAGACCACTTTCAAAATTTAGCTGGTTCCGGTGGACCCCCTGCAGCTACATTTCTACCATATTCCCAAAACTCGACAAAAAATGTGAAGATTAGATCTAAACGTAGACCCCCGTCGAGTCTCCCATGGACCCCTGGACTACTTTGGGAACTAAGGTTATAGACTAAAAACTATAGTGGTTAACATAGTAATCTTCTGCCCACCATAACATGATAACAATAAAGGATGAGGAGGAACGAGGGAGTGGGCCTCGGTATTCTTACTCACCTATCGAAACACAACAGCACACGTGAGTAATCTTATGTCTTTATTTTTTTTATTTAAAGTTTCGTTGACAAACAAAGACTTAGAGATTGCAATGCGCTGCCGACCTTCATGGATAAATGATAAAATAAGAATTATTGAAAATGGCCATCCTTACTCACTCAGAGACACTCAATCGCACATGCGACCATTATTCCACGGTGTCTTCTGTAAGAGGTTGGTCACTGTCTCCAGTTCCACATTACAAACGTCTTCGAAAAATGTGCTAGTCTTCACAGATAAGCAAGTTTTTAGAACAAGTGATCATGAATTGAAATAAATGCCCAACTAGGAAACATACCATCGTCTGCCGTTTTGACAGCCAAGCATTTGTCTCCAGCTAAGCAAAAATGAAAATAAAAACAGAACATTTTTTTATTATTATTTTTCATGTATAAAAATAAGTAAGCTGCACATCTGCATGCCGTTTAAATTAACTTAAAATCAAAAAGACACTGCTTTGTCAATTCTGAAGTTAAGGTTCTGAGAAGAATTTAGCTGAATCAACTATTGGGCGAACAATAGTTAATATAAATTACTAGCTATGCTCGCGCCAACGTACGCGCTGTAGTGAGTGATTGAGTAACAAACTAGCATTTATATAAGAACTAGCTGACCCAGCAGACGCTGTCCTGCCAGAACCCGAAAATAATTCCGTAAACCGATTGTGGCGCCACCTATCGGGTCCAATTTTATTTTCAAACCATATGTTAAAGTGAAGACCTATTCTCATACCTACCAAATATACAAAAAAAAATCGTAAAAATCGATGTCACTTTGTGAAATAATGTTGCCATGTTCAATGTAATAGTGGGGCGTTCAGTTTTCGTTCAATCACAAGAATTAATGATGGTATGAATGAGTACATCGTTAATCTTATCTTATTATACAAAAAAAAAAGAAATTATTTCTATTTTACTGTATCCGAATGTTGTATCGATAAATTAATCTACAGGCATGCCTACCATGAATGTCATTCGAAGTTTTCTCTCTCTATCGTACTTATGTAAGAAGTTGCAAGTGGGACACAGAGGGTAAACTTCGGGTGCCGTTCATGGTAGCGAGGCAGGCATTAATAATTCATCGAACTAACCTATAAATAGACACTACTGTTGTATAATAAACATTTAATTTGCAATAACAAATATTGATGTCAATAATTAAGATAAAAACTGTCCTCTTTTAAGTTGGATCTAATAGCAGATACTTACGAAGTTTGATCAAAGTCGGTTCAGTAGTTTCAGAGTTTATCGCGAACATACATCCTGACACGAGATTTTTATATATATGTATATATATAAAGATAATCTCGTATTTATATGTAAAACCCATAGATATCGAAAACCAATTATTTTGGTAAAATCAATGTTAAGCAGTATCTCATTCCTACTTACATACTCTAAGCATTTCATTATGAAAGTTAAAAAATATTTTATGAGTATTAAAACTGATAATGAATGTAATTAAGATATCAAACATAATACTGATAACAAATATTTTGGTATTTCCCAAATCGACTTTGAAATCTTTTACCTATATGAAATATTATAATAGGTTATCTTGTGAATATGAGTATAATAATTATGCAATTTTGATGAATTCTGAAGTCCAAATATAAAATAAAAAAAATGCGGGAATCCCCCTTTATAACTCCTTTAAGCCATTTTATAGGATTTTTTAATTACTAATATTTCCTCAACACGGTGTTCGATGGCCTCAACTGAGATTGTCAAAGTGTGGGCCTTAAGATGAATATGGACAAGACGAAAGTTATGTCTAATGTCCCTGTTGTGCTTATCTCAGTAACAGTTGGAATAGCAACTCTCGAAGTTATTGACGAGTACTTGGGACTACTTGGGACAAACATTCCAATTAGGTAGACAACTTCAAGAAGGAGGTCAATCTTCGAATCCAGTTCGGATGGGCAGCGTTCGGGAAACTCCGAAACTTTTTCTCGTCCAAAATTCCTCAGTGTCTTAAAACAAAAGTTGTCTACCAATGTGTGTTGATATATGGCGCTGAAATGTGGTCCCATAACTATGGGCCTTGTAAGAAAACTCAACGGTTTGGAGTTTTGGAGAGGGTAAGCTCGGGGCTACACTCGGGGCTACATCGAATCAGGAATGAGGAGATCCGTAGACGATAATCCGGCGGATTAGGAAGTTGAAGTGGCTGTGGGCAGGACACATAGTACGGAGAGCTGACGGCCGCTGAGGTTGGAAGGTTCTCGAGTGGAGGCCACAGACCTGAACCTGTTGGTGAACCTGAAGTTTCTCATCTGGCGGACACCTGGACCTGGATGCATCCGTCGAGCAAGTACTGTTACTCGATCGCTCTTAATTTTGGTGCGATGCGCCAGCCAATGCACAGGAGACCCCAAACCCGCTCCCACACACGCCCCTAGGGTGGTGATTATTTACACACCGCCACACCAGTCTTTCATTAACGATGGCGTCACAAAAAAAATAGTAAACGTCTAATATCTAAAGTGAAAAAATTTGGTTCTACCAATTTCAATTACTTTTCTTCATTTATTTCATGGAAATTACTTGTCACCTCACCAAATAAACCAAGCTTATTTAGAACCATTTATTTTTAACTTTAGTTCCTTGGATTCTTTACATTTTATGTATTTTATAGTATCTTTCAGTAACTATTTTGCAATATTTTGTATTGTTAAAGGTACAGTAAATTGCCCCCAAACGAAAATACCCTCGAGTAACATGTAAAATATCCGTTTACTTCATCATGTGCGAATTCTGAAATCCTCAGGCAAAGTCGCCCAACGTTAATATTAAAAATACATTTACATTTATAATCATTTTTACATACATTAAAAACTTTTAACAAAATTGGATTATTAGGAACACTGAATTTGTATATCAGATATGTATATTTCATCTATTGTCGAACGAAATTATAAGTTCTAACATTATTCTATGCACTGTTTGCCTGAATCCAAGCAGTGTAGCGAGAAACACGTGCGTTGACACCGGGGAATATGTGGTGACCACAATCTTGGCCAAACGAGCAGACACCAATAATGACGTTGTTGTGGAGCAGAGGACCACCAGAATCTTGCGTGCACTGATCCCGACCACCAACGTCGAGCCAACCAGAACACAGCATGTTGTCAGTGATTATATTACTGCCATAACGAGCTGCGCATACTGCTTGATTAACTGTCCACACTTGAACGTGTCGAAGCTGCTCAGATGGAAATCCAGTCTCCTAAAACACAATGTTTCATTTTATTTAAACAATTTCTACTCTATGCTCGCGATCATCTAGTGAAATTTCAGATATGCCTGTATAACCGTAATAGTTTATGTATAATATATTCATATAGGATATTTTATCAACTAGTTTAAGACTAATAAAATGTTATTTTAACTTTCATAAAATCAATATCTAAGAATGATGATTTTTCTTAGTATCTATTCACCGAGCACTTAGCCCATGCCTTTTAAAGGGAAGTCTAGTGTCTATTTAATGTACGTTTTATAAATTATAAATTAGGTCGTAGATTATGTTAAATATATAGGTATTATATACTTGCTGACCCCGCAATCTCATACGCGTGATATTCGGTATAGCGCGTAACTTTTTTGTTTGTAAACTGATTGGACTGAAACAAACACTAAATGTACGGGAAGCTTGCAACAATACATTTGTGAAAACTGCATTCAAATCGGTTAAGCCGTTTCTGACATTAGCGTGCACAAACATACAGATAAACAGACAAATATTCTAAAATCTATTTTTTAACCTCGGTAACATGAGTACAACGTGAACAAATTGTTTTTTGAAAATAAAATATTTAAGGGGGAGACAAATACTAAAAATATCCATTGTTTAATGAAGATGTTACAAGAAATAGACAAGACAATTGCTTTGAAAAAAATATATATTATACTTAAACATGTGAGGAACCAATTGTATTAATTAGAATTTTCGTTAAAGTAATAGAAACTCCACAAAAAATGAAGTCCACAAAAATTCTCTCGAAAACGGCTTATTGCACACATATGAATCCTGTACCCATTAATAAGTTAATATCAGATTAAAAAAATGTATTAATATTTGTTTTTTTTTGTGTAATGTTCTAATAGTAAAAACAAAAAAACACCATTTCTAGGCCTGTTGAATTGGATCCGCCGCCAGCGAGTTCTATAGTAAATGTCATTTGCCTCAGTGTATATTATGTGTATCATATGTATAGATGTATATTTTTCATGAAAAACTTACAGTGATTCCCCATCCAATAGCCCAGACGGGTTGATTATCAGCGACGTTGTAATTAGGACCAGCAATGCTTGCTGGCGCCACAAATTGATTGTAGGCAATCGCAGTGGTGGTTCTTACTACAGCAATATCGTTGTCAAAGAAAAAGGGCATGTTAAAATGTTCATGGTTGATAATCGTACGAATGTTGTGAACTGTACCGCCACTGCTAGCGTAGGAAGAACCCACTCGGACCCTCCAGGTGTCTACTGCATTTGGGTCACTGAAAATAAAGAAGTATTTTATTATATATGTTAAACCATAGACCATTGAGCATAGGTATCTGTTATACAACCACACAAAGACCTATTACATATATTGACCTAGCGGTAGGTAGGTATTTACAATTCAATTCAAATATTACGTACAAAAAAAAAACAAAAAATGTTAAAAACCTATGTGAATCTAGGTTACTACAGTATGCAGGTGCCGCGAATAAATTTGCTACGATTCCATTCACAGTTTAATTATATTAGGTCGGGGGAAAAGTATTTTCGCATATAATATGTATAAACTTGTAATAAAATCTCTTTGGCTGTACTGTTTGTATCCGGCTGGTTTTGATGACATTAAAAAGGTTACATTTCAAAAAAAGAAACAAATTACTATAATGTTGTTTCCAGTTGCTTTTCATATTTTTTGTTTTTCTTTCTGTCAAAATGAGTGAATCTAACGAAGAAATTCGATACATTTTAAAATTTTCATACTCTTCGACGGCCTCTTCTGGTGATGAAAATAGTTTATCGCGGAACTGGTTCTAAAAAACAAAAAAGGGGAAACAAAAAAAAAACCATTAAACATACAGTCCCGAACTGTATGCAGAATGGTTCATAAGTTTTATGTTTTTCCTCTTCAAAAATTCTTTAGTCTGTCTGGCCGTGTGGAAACTGGCATTATGTGGTGCAATATGATACAGCGTTTACGGCGTTCGTCAATAACTTCCAGTAAACAAATGGTCATGTACCAACCACTATTCACGGTATGACGATTCTCCGAAGCAACAGTAGCCGTGTGTCCAGTTTTATAAAAAAGAAACAATCACTTTACACGCCCGCTACTTTCGGTCGGTTTCGGCTCATCTTGATAGACCCAATACGCTTGATTGTTGCTTTCTTTTGAGATTGTAGCAATAAGTCCATATTTCGTCATCTATTACTATGTCCCACACCAAATTTGACACCCCTTCGTTGAATTTGGTAAACATGGCGTTGCACCAAGTGACGCAACCCGTTTTTGAGCCTCAGACAAATTGTGTGGAATCCACTGAGAGTACAAATTTTTTACACCCAAATGTTTGTGACCCAAGGATTGATTGTATTTGATCTATGCCTATGCCTAAGGATGTCCGAATCTCATGGTAGGTCACGCGCCTGTTTGTTTCGATCATACGGTGCACAGCATTGATGTGTCTTACATAGTCATCTTGCATGGTGCTTCAACGCCAAAAGCAGTCGAGTGAATCTCTGCTGAGCTGTCAAATTACACTTACCTAAAATCATAGAAAATCATACTACCAAAAATTTTCACAAATTAATCCATGGTGATATAAACACGCAATTTTTAAAATGACGCCACAATTTAAACACAAGTGACAATCAGATGAAAAAAACTGTATTTTACAATCAAGCAGTTCTATTTTCAAAAGTTGTAAATACTTTTTAAATATTATTTGTTTAAGTGGACAGTTCCGGAAACATATAGTGTGCTGTATGTATCTTCTGTACTTATAAAATGGTTTTTATTAACTCAATATAAACTCACAGCCAAATCCAACTGAAATTTGGATCGCAGGTATATTTTATAACTTAAGCATCTGCTAAGAAAGGATTTTTAAAAATTTCAACTCCATGCAAAGCCGGGTGCGAGTCGCTAGTGCATCAAAAGTAGGTATGTGGGATAGGTCTCAAATTTTAAATTAAAATGTTTTCCATAGATCTCGCATATAAACTTAACGTAAAACTGACGTGACTAACTAAAAACTTACGGAAAACAATGAGCCGCAGAGAGAATAGAAGTTGTAGTAAGGATTGAGCCACCACATGTCTGCATGAATGCCCCTTGCCATGGTTGCCAGTTTAACAAAGCAGCGCCAAACGGATATTGGTCTATAGTAGTTAAAGTACCACCAACTATCCTCTGCGTTTTGGTGCTGACATCGTCAGCTGAAAAAGAAATGATTTCTTGTGAATATCTAACATTCGTATTCAGAAAGTGTGATCAATTTTAATCAATTTTACTAGTTAAAATTAAAATAACTATAGTTTACAAATTTAAGTACATTAAATTGAGTAGTTGACAAAGTTTCTTGTAAGAAATCACTTGGCTCTAACTACGGACTTGTATGTCGAACTCTGACCGATAGTGCGAAAGGTCTAATATATAATATTAATTGTAAATCAATAAAAATGAATATGCATAAGTCTGGAAACAGCTGAAACTTGTTCTTTCGCAAATATAAATAGGTTTAATAGTCATCATACACCATAAAAAGCCACTCTCTCTATGAGAAAATCTCATGGAGAAAGGGGATATATTCCTTAATATATTTTATAAATTTGTAACTTTTATAGGTAATAAGATTCATTTAATATTTATTTATTAGGGAGAAATATCAACTTCAGTATTAATAAACATTAAGCTTAAAAATTATAAACGAAAAATTTGATAACACAATCTTAACATTTCTTACTGAGAAATAAATGTTAAAAAGCTTGTGAATTAGACGAAATTAATATAATCTAATAAATATAAATAACGATTAAAATCCAATTCAACGGAAATCCAAGTCCAATCAATGCAACGACAATCCCATCTAAAAGTTCACACTTTTTATATGTAAATTTGTTTAAAAATGTCTATATAATAACCTAAAATTCTTGTTAAAGTCACTGCACAATCTATAAAAGATGAGCTCTTCGACCTGAGTCATAAAAACATGATAAAAAGAATGTAATTCGACACAGTTAGGTCTGTCAGTTCTTAGTTATACGAGTATAATCTAAAGACCATTAATCATTTAGTTCGATTAAAATAGAATAGAAATTTTAAGAATAGAAAACAAATTTTAAAAATATTACCAGCCACTGCAGCAAAAAACACAAACAAAAATGTGTAGACACAACGCATCGTGGTTAGGTACTCTAGTAAGTACTATATACTAATTAGAAGTCCAACACTGCTTATATATAAACAATTCGTATCGATATAGTTATCTTGTGATAATTTTACGGACGAGTTCTATCGCATAAAAATATGTATAAACAATTATTCAACAGTTTATGTATGTACGTACTAATGATATAAAAGTCACAGAAGTTCATATCTACTAATATTATAAATGAGAAGGTTTGTATGTTTGTTACTCAGTCACGCCAAAACGGCTGAACGGATTCGAATGAAATTTGGCACAGAGATAGCTTATTACCAGGATTAATAAATAGATACTTTTTATCCTGGAAAATATTGGGTTCCCGTGGGATCGACGCCATCGTCGTCACAGTGATAAATATGTTAGGCATTATATTACTCATATGTTTTCTCAGGTGTTATATTTTAATTGGAGAAGGGACTCGAAAATCCCTACTCACGTTTAAAATGCATTAGCATATTATGCTTATGCTGATAGGTGACTGTGGTCTTCTGTAAGGTCTTCTTTCACTACAGCCACCAGCACTGAAATCTCCATGCAAATTGCACGTAATACTATCAACTTATTTGACATTTTCTATTTCATAATAATAATGTGGCATTTTAAGAATTAAAAAGATATTGGGGTAAAAACTTGTAAAGAAACGCGGACGTAGTCGGGGGCAAAAGCTAGTATATATATAATCAATTACAACTGCTTATTCTAACATTAATCAGTTGAGGTAGTACAAAAAATATATAATTGATATTGATAACGACAATAATGATAAATCAATCAAAAAACTCGGAATTATCTAAAACGATCGAAAAATAGGAACTAAAATTATTTTAAAATCTCTTACCTGTACTAATATTAAAAAAGCGAAAGTAATGTTCTCATTTAATGTTTAAAATTTTTCATGGTGTTAGCTTGAAGCTAGACCATAAAAACATAGCCTACATTTAACTTAATAAGCGGGTGAAGCCACAGGCGAAAGCTTGTTTCAATAATTTGTCATTTTCCACGACACAATATTACTTACTTACTTTAATTATGTCATTACCAACTAACGACATTTCAGTTCATCATGAATTTTGAATCAGTTTCTTTAGGAGACTATACTAGGAGTTGCACTGAGTTTTGAGCCAGGTCTGACTAATGAAATTTTTGGTCTGCTATTCATAGTGTAGAAACATCTTTAAAAATATCCTATATTAATCCATGAGTAACATTTAACTGTGTCCCAATATTCATCCTAAACTATTCAACACACGCGTTTATACGTTACATACGGATGTATGACAATATCTATACATATAATAAAATAATATATTCTCAAAAAAAAACATTTTGTAGGTACCCGTTGTACTTATGTTACCGAGTTCAAAAAAATAGTTTTTAGAATTTCTGTCTGTTTGTCTGTGCGTTTGTGCACGCTAATCTCATTAACGTCTTAACCGATTTGAATGCGATTTTCACTTATGTATTGTAGCAAGCTTCCGTAACATTTAGTTTTTGTTTCATTCCAATCGATTCACAAACAAAAAAGTTACGTTCTATACCGAATACTACGCGTACGAAGTTGTGGGCTCAGCTAGTTTTTAAATATTTACAGCCACCGTCGTCACAGCGACAATGACTCCTATTATTTATATTTTTAGACCTCTTGACCCTAACGTGACAAAAGGTACGTTAGAAGTTTTTACGTGAAAGAATAACAAACATGCATCCATCCTCACAATTCACATTTATAATATTTTATTTTTTGACGGCCCGTTGGATGAGTGGCAAGGCTACTTGCCTAACGTCTCAGGGGCCCCGGGTTCGATTCCCGGCGGGGTCAACTTTGGAAATTTTAATGTAATTTTCAAAAAATGACTCTGGTCTGTATTTGAAAAGTAGTGGTAGGGCACACTGCGTTTCGCAGTCATTTGGGCAGCCCGCCTGGCGGCAGTGACCACCCCCTTACAGAAGACCACCGTGAAATAACAGCATATACGTGCTGTTGTGTTTCGGTGAGTGAGTAAGAGATGCCAGAACCCAATTCCTTATCCCCTCCTAATCCCTTATCCCATCATACTGTAGTCGGCAGCGCACTTGCAGCACCTGTAGCGTTGCTTGTGTTATAGGCGATGGTAGCCACCTACCATCAAGTGGACCGTCAGCCTGTCTGTCGACATAACATTAAAAAAAAAAAAAAAATTATATGCATTATAAATAAACAATATTTATAGAAAATTTCTGTGTTAATTTGTAAGCAATTATGTGACGCATTAATTAGTCGCATAATTCTGTGATAAAGTCAAGTGTAGCCGCTTAATTGTTTAATGTTATACATAATCTGGGAAATTTTATTTTGATTGTTTGTGCTATCTTTTAATCATGTATTATAAAATTTATCAAACATGTAGATTACATTAGACTACTTTAATATTTTTTTACAGAACGGAAGAGTTAAAAGCATCGTATAATTAATTTACAAATAAAAAGCACAATGATAACAAACGGTCGTTTGTTAAGGCAGTTTTTAATTTACCTATTTGTGTTACACATTTAGGAAATCATTACTAAACTAACGACTTTCCATTTTTAAAATTACCGGTTAGTAAAATTCTTAGAAACAAAAATTTGTGACAGAAATATTCTCTTATGAATTACGCATTTTAGTGAAACACTTCGTTTTTCGTGTAAAAACAGTAAAAAAAAATTCAAGATTCAAGATTTGCCTTCATATCACTATTATTAGGCAATTTTATAATTTTAATGACTGGTCTGTTTCTTGTCGTCTTAAATGATAATGTGTGAATTTAATTATAAAGAAAGTAATTGAAATAGGAATCGATAGTGTTGCCATATCGAATAAGTTTCCAGTACTTACATGAATCACTTGTCACTTATAGCGAACAATAAAATTAAACATAAATTATTTTATTATATTTTCTATATTATTTTATTTAAAAAAAATCCTAATCCCACTAATAAAAATGCTTAATTTTGTATATTTGGATGTTTGTTCCTCAGTAATGCAAAAATGGCTAAACAAATTTGGATGAAAATTGGCGCACAGATAGACTATTACCTGGATTACTACATAGGATACTTTTTATGCTGAAAAATGTTAGGTTTCTGATAAAAAATTCGGCGCCACCTTCGTTACAGCGATAGAGATGTCGGACGGTATAACTCATATGTTTTCATTTTTCAACACGTACGAAGTCGCGGGCACAACTGGTATTTAATAAAGTAGACTCGATCAAGCATTTGACTATTCATTGTTAGATTTAATAATACTTATATCACGTCGTTATAATTGACATTGACCGACCAACGTAATACAGAGAGATAGTGATTGTTGCAACAATAGTTTCAAGTTCACCTATTACTTATTTCGTAATTATCTATTTTATCTGTCAATCCAAATCGCAGTGGAACTTAGCAGAAAAGAGTTATTTTCGTCGCCTAATTTTACTTTTTACAGTAAAATTAAAATAAAATACAGAGCATAATAGACTATATTTAAAAAAGTTTGAATAGACCAGATTTATACAATTTATTTTTCTGAGAAATAAAATAGGAAATTACTGCCCAAAAAAAGCTTTCGTGTCACAGTAACAAAAATTTCAGCGACAATACATTATTTTTTAAACTAATTATGTATTTAAGTTCTGTACTAAATGTTTAATCGGTTACTTTTATTTCTTTTTCCTTATTAACACAATATTTAAGAAAAACCTTCCAATTTTAAATATGTTCGGTTAATTCCGGAAGCTACTAGTTGTAGAATATCGCACCTTAATTCGTAGGTTATTAGGTTGCGCTCATTTTGGTAAAAATTGTGTTCTCTCTGAAGTTAGTTCTTTTCTTAATTGGAATTGAATGAAACTTACGGAGGTCATTTTTTGTTTTGCTTAAAGTTTTCCTGTGGTGTAACTGTTATAATTTAATTACGATTACGATCGATCACCTATGACTAAAAAACACGACAGTACTAAACTGTTGTTTTTTAGTAGCAGAACTCACTAAGTTCCACAGTCGTAAGCTACTTAGACCGAATGTGGTAGCCCTTAAAGACCACACTGAAATAAAAACTCGTGAGATGCGTATTGGTGAGTAAGTGATGCCGATGCCCACTTCCTTATCCTTTTTTTTAATATCTCATACTTAATCCTATAGTAAGGTCGAAAGCACACTTACGGCACTTGCGTTTGCCTGTGTTAAGGCGACGCCAGCCCCTAATGATTTGTAACCGTTTTCCTTTTAAATTATCATAATAATTATAATTTAAAAATACTCAAATCATCTGCAGAATATATGAAAGGGGATCATCATAATTATTTTAATTTATTTATATATATACAAAATTAATAAGTTGCGGTCTAATATCGATGTTGTAACCGTGCGATTTGCTTAATAATCAATATTTTAAATAAGTAGCTAATTCTTAAGATAAATTTTAAGATCCACTATCTGAAGTCTCATCAAAAGAAAAATTTGAATTATACTTTATTTAATTTTTAAATAGATATTTCCGAGATTTGCAAGTACGGCGGGTAGCGACTCCCCCTCAGCAGTCCCGTCCATTCAGTGCGGGACGAGTTTTGCGGCCGGAGTCGCCTTAATAGACGACAGTAGCTACCTACCATCAAATAGATCGTCAGCCTGTGACGACCCTTAAAAAGAACAATAAATAAATTAAATGGTCATTAGTTAGTTCAACATAATTTAATTATTTAAAAGTAATTATTTAGACGTTTCAATTGATACATATCAAACCTTCATTCATATAGCAACAAACGCGGATAAATTGTTTATTTTTTTCTGTGAGGAACAAAAAATAGAGAAATGTGCCGAAGCAAGCCCCAATATAAATCAATTCGCTAGGCGTATTCATTTGTATTCTGGACGCACGACAGAGACCAATATCAGAAATTTTCTACCAACATTTACTATTGTGTAGAATTGCGAACCCTTTAATACAATTACTGGAGCAATTGATTTATTTGGGACATTTAAAGAGACTATTTCATTTAATTTACAAATTTAAATGCAAAACAAAGTAAATTATATAAGTATCCTTCAGCATGCCTGTCACCTTATATCATAAAACATATTAAAAAAAACTATATCACTGTTAGACTATAGTTTCGACGTGGTTATAGTTATAGTTTGTGTGGACACCACCGCTCACAAAATGGAATTCCGAGCGGTCCAATTGAAAAATTATAGGGAAAGCATCTGTCCTGAAATGGATGTCCTCCTACTAAAATGTTGATGAGAAAAAATATATAAATAAATATTTTTAAGCTTTTTAAGCAATAATAATATTATTGTTAAAATAAATACTCATTGAACCTATTTCCAGTCTTCAACTGTCTGTACTTCTGTACTTTTTTCCCCATTCCAATCGCTTGGTTTGCGAACAGGTCTCAACGCCGACAGGTTAAATTCTCCCAAACGACGTCGTACAGTTCTCTCCGAAATGTTGATACCTTCATCTCGAATCTGTTTCGTTAACACACGTAGAGGAATCTTACGGTTTTTCAAGACATGTCCCGTATTTGCGATTAGTTTTAGGTGTTGTTATTCTGGTGATGGACTCAAACTGATGTTAGTATCAATTTTCTAATTGTAATTAAGAATTATTCATAATTATAATATGTAAATAGATCAATATCAATAATTTGTAATTTTATAAACATTGTCTAGAAAAACGACATTCTTAATTTAATGGTCTGATATTTTGGCCAGGTATTGTAACTACTCTTACATGTAATCAATTCAATGTTCTGAATAATTAGAAAAATGTTAAAAGTAGTATATATATATTGTATTCTGTACGGGCCTATTTCCGGACACAGTTCTCTCCTCAATGTGGTAATGGATATTGGGGCATTGGGATTAGTTCATCGCTTTATCCCAATGCAAATAGTCCTTCTTGTCTTCAAAGATTACTTCTAAAACACGCAGGTTTCGCGATTTCTTCCTTGCCTTTACATATACTTTTGTTTAAAAAAAATGAGTCTAAGCAACTTGAACAAATAAATATATTATTATTATTATTAAGAGATAATCATCTATATTTTTCGTGACAAAATACCACCAAAAAAGGTCTAGAAAGCTGATTTTGGAAAAATAGATTTATTTTATAACGTACGCAACCGCTAAGAAAGGATTTTTGAAAATTTCAACTCCGTGAGAAGCTTGGGGCGTGTCGCTAGTTATTTATATTAGACAAACAGATTATATCTGAATCTCTGACACGGGATCATCTTTTTACGGTAATTGCGACCTAAAAAATGAGACATTCTTGTTTATTTCTTTTTAGTTAATTCAATAAATTTTTATCTTTGTCGATGACCTGGTTATGTTATCTGTGCATCAACAAGTGCGGACAATGACTCGCATCATGTGACTGTTCAAGGCTTATCTCGTATCAGCTCTCTATTCTGGTGATGTCATCACAAGATACTTCAATCTACAAGTCCTTTGCCACCATCGATTCTAGCGTCACTATAGTAGCAGTTTTGATATTTAATAGCCTAAAGAAAATTTAATATTAAATTTATGTAATAAGTGTGTTTTAAGTAAAGTTTGACTCTTCTACGCTATTTTTGTCTTAAATCTTAATTAGTCTTAATCTTAAGTATCTTAAATCACAGAATACAATAGTTGCTTAAATGAAAAAATCAAACTTTTTATCTCTCTCTTCATCAGTGTCATTTTTTTTATGTACCTAAAGGTCGTCAGACAAGCTGAAGGTCCACTTTATGTTAGGTTAACGTTACCTATTAAGGCAAGCAAAACTCCACAGGTACTTCAATTCCGCTGCCAAACTTAATAGGATTGAGGATACCCCTTATCCTTAAGGAAGGGAATGAGGTCTAGATCCGACTAATTACTGCAACAATATCCCTTTTCTGAACATACCGAGTTTTGCAAACAGCTTCACAATTTTAAAAGTTTTTCAGATATTTCAAAAGAATTGTCACATTATTTTCGACAATAATAATAACTGTGAGTGGTTGATTAACTTTTGTAATTTTTCCTACTTCCGCAAAAATAACTTTTCTTTTTTAGAATTAATTATTTGACGGGAAATTATGGTTTGAAATAATTTCCCGTCAAATAATTAATTCTAAAAAAGACTCCACACTTTATTTAAATTGGAAGTAATGCCATTTAAATAAATTATTAAATTAATAATAATTTAAATAAATTATTAAGGACTAGCTGAACCCGCAACTTCGTACACGTAGCGCGTAACTTTATTGTTTGTAAGTTTTTTATTGTAAAGGGATTGGAATGAAACAAACACTAAATGTTACGGAAAGCTTGTTACAATATATCAGTGAAAACCGCACTCAAATTGGTTAAGCCGTTTCTGAGATGAGCGTGTACAAATGCACATACAAACAGACAAAAATTCTAAAAACTGTTTTTTTTTACCTCGGTAACATAAGTACAACGGGTACATGTTTTTTTATTGAATGTACATTCACGGTTCCTTTACGATTTTATTAAATGTATAGATTTCTGAAAGTATTTTAGCAATGGTTAATGTTTGTAGAATATTTATTTGTTTCAGCCTTTAAAACTTGGATAGGTACCACAGTCTAACTTACGTCATACAGTCAGGCAACGAATGTATTTGCGTAAAGCAACGTTCGACGAACTCGCTTCAGTTTGCAGGCTCGAACATTAAGCGTTGCCCGACTGTATGACGTAAGTATGGTTAGACTGTGTAGGTACCTTAATAACAGAAAAAAGTACCAAAACCCAATTCTGTGAGGTCCTATTTGTCTATCCATTAGTCCTATTGATCTTTTTAACGTCTCTTGACAGATCTTTACTATAGTGATAGAAGAATCATTCGGCTCTTTTATGACAAATAAAAGTTACCATTTAAAATAAATGTCCTTTCTTTCAGGGATTTACCTCACAATTCGCTTATTTTATCTTCTAAATGTAGTTCTATAATCAGGGCGTTAGATTTTCAATTTAAAACTATATTAAAAAACTTCTTCACCTCTAGCACCAATTCTGACACCAAATCTATTATCCCTTTTGGCATGTTATTCATATTTTTATTAAAGTATAGGCACAAAATTTCCTCAACTAATAGCAAGCAACCTTACATTATTATATGGCGTTTTAAATTTGGCGGCGTTAGTTCCGATTTTCACCACTTGCCCCATTGACCAAATATACATGAGAAAGTTACCGTTGTCCGCCATTAAATTGAAATAAATAAATAATGATAATAAATAAATAAATAAAAATTTATTTGCGATGACCATGGGTTAGTTTTCTTGTTCCTTCATGACCAGCCGATAAATATTCGGTGTGCAAATCTTGACATCTTTAAACTCCAAATCTGAATTTTTGATTGATTAGTTTTCTTGCGCTGTAGTAGCATTTCATTTAAAGTGGTTTCATACAATACTAAATACAAAACACTTAACATTCCCACTCAGCACATTTCACTGTGTTTAAAGTCGCTAGTTTCACACCAAACCTCAATGTTACACAAGCGCCATTCTGGTCAATTTATAAACCACAATTTAATAGTTGAAGCTTGCCAGTTTTTCGGTTTAACGCCTATGTAAGTTGGGTCCTCCTTACCTCTATTCTCCATGCACGTGCCAAATGATGTTTGTTTAAAAACTTGCTTCCTTGTTCAACTGTCAAGATGTTGACCTATAATACTTCAGAAACGAATACAAAAAGCAGTAAGCAATAGAAATTAAAAATTACATACAGCCTAGATAAAATTAATGCAAATGAGGTAAATAAAAATTCATCCCGGACAACCCCAACGACACGTCGTATCTCAATTCGGGTCCGGCATTGTGAATCAAGGAGGTCGGCATCGGTACTAATCTCATCACGTGGCGACGCGTTCTCGATAAAATATTCCAAAAGGCACGTTCAATATATCTATGGTACCTCTTGGTGCAACAAAATGTGGAAATTTAATGTGCAGACGCAGAATATAAATCATGTATTTATTGATTAATATTAAACGCATTATACAACTGAAATGGTGTTCACTCTTCCGGTACTGCGAAGGGTGGCTACTAAGCCGGATACGTAGAGAGAACAAATATATCTATAAAGCTTACATTGAAATTTAAAGAACCCAAAGTTATATTTCTTTATTACATAAACTAATGTATTTACTTAATAATACAAAAATAATTTACTTCGTATATCAGATATGTAAGAGATTCTAATCAATACGCTATTTTTCTTGATGGATGCTATTATACCTTGATGGATCATTTTGATGAGCGTCGGTTGAGTGTACAATAAATCGTTGATACTTCCTTTGATTATGTTCTAAGTAACGAAACTAAATTTTAAAAATCATGTGTCTATGATGTAGAGAGATATTTCCATATCTTCAATTTGTACCAAAGGATCGGGACGCTTAAGTGGATCCGCGAAATTCTGGCTCCGTCTTTAATAAAAATATAAATATTTTATCAGTTTATTTAAAGCTTTACAGTTTCAAAATTGTTACAGAACACGAATACTTACCAGTATTTTGTAACATTTATTTAATTAAGAAAAAAATCCATTTTTCTCCTGATAATATTATTTGCTGGCCTATCGAATGGAAGATAACTGTGCTAACAAGGTATCGTTCTATATACCTCTGTAATACGTTAAAACCAAAAAGATTAAATATATAAAATACATAGAGAGGGCATTGGGAAAATTTTCCTACAAAAATATAGTTCCTGATCGCCGTAATCAGGATTGCCATGGCGTAGCCAAGTAGCCTTGTAAAGTTGGCGATGGACTGAGCGATTTTGTACCACGTGGTTCTAAATATCGCATTATGTATTCTTTCGTCTTGCCAGATCTATACAGTTGAAAATCTTTGGTTAAAACGATTTTTTAAGTCCAGTATTGTATTTGGAGTCAAGTGTAACTGTCAACGGTTTCCATTTAATTTTTCACACTTTATTGCACTTTATCGCGGGAACGTAAAATTTTATGACGTTGTAAAGGATAACACTTTGTCCGATGATAACTTTGTATAGAAATGGACGCAGAGAGTGAAGCATTGCAGAGCGAGGGATACGTGTTAGTTAATACTCAAGGTAAATTAAATCCGCTTACTTATTTTTATACTCTTCTGTATATAATATCCACTTCACGGTCAAGCTGTCTTTTAGCATGTCATGGCCTTACATTATTTTTTTTATGTTAAGGTCGGCACACAGGCTGACGGTCCACTTGATGGTAGGTGGCTACCGTCGGCTATAACACAAGCAACGCCAAAGCTACTGCAAGTTCGCTGCCGACTACAGTAGGATTAAGGATAAGGGATTAGGAGTGGATAGGGAAATGGGCTCTGGCATCCCTTACTAACTCACCGAAACACAACAGCACACGTGCTGTTATTTCACGGTGGTCTTCTGTAAGGGGATGGTTACTGCCGCCAGACGGGCTGCCCAAATGACTGCAAAAACGCAGTGTGCCCTGCCACTACTTTCCAAATCCAGACCAGAGCCAAATTTGAAAAGTTGATTTTTCAAAGTTGATCCAGCCAGGAATCGAACCCGGGAACCCCGTGTTCAGAGCGTTAAGGCGAGCACCCTAGCCACTCATCCCTAGTTCACTCACTCATCATGATGAACAAATGAGTACGAATTTTCAATAATAGATGGATATTAAACACAGGTAAAAAAAAGAGATGTGAGTGAACTATTTTTATATAAAAAATAATCACTCGCCATTTCTTCGCTCCGAATAAGAGTATATTAGAGGATAAGATGGTAGTTGCAGTTACCTAAGTTTCATACGCGAACGCTTCTTCGATTTCTTCTGTATTCTGAGGTTGTAACGCTTGCATCAGTATAGAAGTATGGTGAAATTCGGTTTATATTTCTTTATTCTCATTAAAGCTAATAGCTACTTACATGAGAAATTCTGATAAAAAACTTAAATAGGTAACGATACATTGAACGGAGACACAAAAAATAAATAAATGAGAATTAAATCAGATTTGATCACTGCTTTCGAAATATGACATTCAAACACTTAACATAACATGCTTCAACAGCTTGGATCTAAATTCCACGAAAGTATTCGCCTGTTTTATATCCAAGGGTAATTCATTAAAAAGTTGTGCTCCCTCAAAAGTAAGAGTGTTCTTGCCATATGTAGTTCGTACTTTTGGTAAAACCAGGCTTGCTCGTCTGGTTGTGCAGTTGAAAAAATATTTTTGTTTAAGCAAAGTAATATCGGACTTAATTGATTTATCTAGTAGTATCTTTCAAACGAGTGTACATATGTTAAATGTGTATAATTGACTTAAATTCATTAATTTTGTTTCTTTATAAATTTTGTTGGTAGGTGATAGATAGGGATAATGAAATAGAATTTTAATAATTTTGTTTTGCGTAATTTGTAATTTAGCAAGATTTGATTTTGTAGGCTTTAAGATTTAATTTGTAATTTATCAGATTTCAATCAGGTATAATAAATGTGGTTTTACCAGTGAGTTATAAATGGTTAGACGTACTTGTCGGGGAAGGGACCTTACAACCCCTTTGAGAGAACCCAGCAATCGTGTGAGCTTGCACTTAACATGTTCTATATGAGAATTCCATGTTAGAAAAGAATCTATTCTTAAGCCAAGATATTTCTCTTCTTTTCCATGTTGAATGGGAATATTGTTTAATAAAAAGGGCTTGTGGGATGGGATCTTTTTGTTTTTGGGATTAAAGACAATGTAGCAAGTCTTATCTATGTTAATCGTTAGTAAGATACACTGAAACCATGTGTGAAGTGTACTAAGGTTCTCCTGAGCCCGCGCTATGATATCGTGGATAGAGGATCCATAATAAAACAAGGATGTGTCATCTTCATACAAATTAATTTGACCATGCAACCCTATCTGATTAATATTGTTTATATATATTAATAACAGCAGCGGTCCCAAAATAGATCCCTGTGGAACTCCACAAGATATTAAATTGAAAAAAAAATTGGAAAAGTAATGTATAATTATTTTGATTATACGATTATATGAGTTATACAACATACTCGTAATGCGATGTTCTTTGCAATAACGTTTAATCAAATAAACGTACACTCTTTCGTCCAAAGTAGTTTATTTATAATGTATAACTTTAAATGCTTGTTACATGAGGTATGGAAAATTAAGAGAGCATTATTTTCACTTTTAAGACAGCAAAAGTATTTATTAACTTGTTGCCTTTTGTTTTTGAACTGAATGTTTGCAATGCTTTACTTGCAAATACGTCTTAGAGCGTGCTGAGTAGGCGAATCTTTTCCTTTCACAACCTCCATGTTAAGTAATAAAATATTTTGGACATTAAGTTGCATACTCGTATGTATTTCATGAAGTTCACTTAATGTAAAGTCAGTAAATTGTAAAATAATTTTGATGTCACTAAAACAGCAGGAATATCTGCGAACTACGAGTGTCTCGCCACTCAGACCTAATAAGAACTAAAGACAGAATTTTATGCAAAAAAATAGTAAAGCCGGTTTATAAACTTGTGTAAGTAGGCCGGCTATAACCTCAATTTTTATATATTATTTTTTGTCTGTATACACCAGTACATAAAGTATACAAAAAATGTCTCATTCAATGGATAGGAATCGAGGCTTCTCCAGTGTTAGCGAAGGTCTGTAATTCTTTAGCTAATAATTCAACATTCCATTATGAAATTTATTTTACTAAATTCTGTGTTTGATTCCTAAGTTCAACTGGATGTAGCGGCTTTGTCGCAACATCAACTGTTTTATTTTCGACAATCGACAACACTTCTCCATCAGAGCGGTTAGTAAATATTAATCTAATCAAGTCATGGCCGGCGAGCTTAAAATATTTTATGAACAAGCCGTCTGGACCCCGTGGCACATTCTAAACGCATTTTCTTCTTTTTTACGAGACTCGTTGTTTCAAAATGTTTTTTGAACTATGCGCTTCTTAACGCTAAAACAAAAAAAAAGTATTTTTCAATACTATAAAACCATTAAACAATCCCTAATTTTTATGCACTCTTATGACTGTTCCTTTATCAGTCACATGTTTGTACGATAAAGAATAACCTAGTTTTTATATGTATAAATAAGATTATTGACGGTGATGGGATCATATGTTTGTTTACTTTCGTTTTATTGTGTTGTTTATTAAGGAATTAAAGAAATCTAAGTATATTTTGGAGATGCGTTTAACATCGGGACAGGATAAAGATGGTGGAGCCGCAGAGTCAGCGCTGATAAGAGGTCAGTCTTTGCTGTCTTTTTAAACATCGCTTCCATACATACTATCCGTTTGTTAATCACGCGTGAAATGCGATTAATTAATTAATTAAATTATATCTTTTAAATTAAATTAATACCGCCCTGTTCTGGTGGTACATAGGAAACTTCCAATACTGGTAATGCTAATACTACGGTATAACATTTCAATACTTTGGTTCTAAGATTACTCTGCAGGTAGCGCTAATAATACAACGTAGATAAGCTATTATGTGAATATTACAATAGTGTGCTTGTAGTCAAGGTATTTTAACATTCTATTCTAGCTATTGGTGAAATATTTCTCCTACGAATGTATCGTAGGAGTTAAAGACGTCGATTCGCAATTTTTTTGTCACAACTTATAGAAGCAATTAGAAACGTCTTTGTGTCAATTTTAGCAAATGCAAATCCGTAGATTTTATGTTAGACTAATTTTCTTAAGAAACTTAAGATTTTTTTAACAATGAAACCTACGTTTCATCTGATGAAGCTGAATTCATTAACGAGAAGCATCAAATTCCGTTGCGTAGTTTAGGAGGAGTTAGCGGATATAGTATATCCGCTAACTCCTCGCGTTTGTCTGTCTGTATTACAGACAGCAAACGCGAGTAGCGACTTCAATTTATACTATATTATGTAATGATTACGTGAAAATTATATTAAAAACAGTCAAAGCAATAAGGCACAATTTATAATGTTTTACAAGAACACTCAACGCAGACAACTTATTCTCGTTGTACCTATTCGAAATGCGATAAACAAAGTTCGTCCGAGTTTACCGCAAGCCACTACGGCCTTTATAAATGGCTTTTCGCACACATTTGCCTATCGCTTAGAAACTGTTGTACATGCTAATACTACAATTTAATTAATTCACCCTATAACACGCTAGTGGTGCCTTTTATTTGTAAATAAACATTTGCATGACACGCTCATTTGTTTTTATTAAACTAATGTATCCTAAGTGTATTATTTGTAAATATTTAAAAGTTTTTATAAAAGTTTTTACTATAATAACAATAGGCGAAGCAGCTTTCTAAGCTCTAGCTAAACAACACATTCCAAACTTTAACATATAATATAATATAATATAATATTTGCGTATTACATATAATACGCAAATATCAATACACACTTTTTTTATTTTTCTAAACTAATTCGTACCTAAGGGCCCCATACTAGTTTATTTCCCTTAAGTATCATTTGCCACCACAAGATTGCTAGAGAAACGAGTCTTATTACTTTAATTAAAAAAAATAATCTCCCTGTCTTTTAATCCCCGACTAGTGTCAAAGGAAATTGGTTCTTATGTTTACAAGATAGAGTTTACATTTCAACAGAAATAGCATTCTCGAACTTTCTGGCTTGTTTACAATTTTGTTTACATTTTCTGGAAAATTCGAAATACATCGAGGCGTTTGGCGCTAACTATAAATAAGAGTGCGGCCGGCCGAGATGAGTAAGTTGCACGACAACAAGCGATACGAAAACGACTCTTCGGAGCTTTTGCGAAATTATCTGCGACTGTGAACCGGTGACACATTAGAGGAATCATTGACGACTTTTGGCAAGTTTGACGGGTTTCATTGGACAAGTTTGGTGATTGGTCATCTTGGTTTGTGAAAATAAATCGTTCGTTTCGCCCTTACACGGCATTTTAACTCACCCCGCACTATATTTTCATTATTACAAAAAAAGTTATGACTTTTGACTGCAGAACGTAGTGTGACTTGTTATAACCACGAGTTAAAATAATTCGTAAAGCACACACGAAGAGGCCATTGCAGAGTTAATTTAGATAAAATTTTAAACGTTCATTCCACAACATACATTATTTATTCAGTCTGGTTCTACAAGCTTAAATAAACTTCGAACCGAGAAAACTTACAAAATACGAGCGCGGTGAGACGATTGCTTAAGACAAGGGCGCATTATGCAAGCGGGACGGAATCTTAAGTAGCTCAACCGACATAATAATATTTGTTCCGACTGTAATTTTGTGAAATCAAAGACTTCGAATTGAAAGACTCGTCTCCTCTATTCTTGTTACTCTGTAATTTGCAATGTAGAATGGACAAAGTAAAACATTATTATTATAATAATGCAATTTTTTAAAAAGCGTTGCCTTTAATAGAAACTATTGTTCTAAGGTGAGACTATAATATGGGTGAAATCTGCTAGGTCTGCTAGGTACTTGATACTGAATTTCAGTAGTTAGAATAGTGGACGGATTGCTTCTGTGTAGCGTAAATAAATCAAAAATGCATCATTTGGCTGTAAAAACAGCCAAATACCTAAGTCATTCGAATAAGTCAACGACTAAAATTTTCTATTTTCCATAAAGCCTTTTTCATTGTGCTTTAAAAAGAGAAAATTTACGTCAAATTGTTTTTTATATTAGCTCAAATAAATCTCTATATTTAAATTACAGTTTATCAAAATTGTACTTGTATTTTTCAAGTGCATAACTTGCCGTGCTTTCTCTATTATGTGTAAATGGCAAAGCTGTGCTAAATAAAATAATAAGGACCAACTTCCCAGATTAATATTTAAATTTAACCCCTTCTAAAATAAATAAACAAAGCAGAGAATTAGTTTGTAATATGATAAAACAGCGCAAATTTAATTAAGAAATAAAATTACAATTTACCACCTTTGTCTTTGTATTTATTTATTTATTTATTTTCAAGGAAAACTTACAGTGACATATTTTATACAACATTTACTTAACAACTAATTTGACACATTATAATTTTAGATTGACGTACAAGCAATAGTTTTATATCTTTTAAATGACGTGCGTTTATTGGGAGCTTACTCATCCTGAAATACATCTGAAACTAAACAAGTTAAATTATTGGAGTGAAAATGAAACAAAATTGTTTTGTTGCATCTGACTGTTCTTTTGATACAGCTTCCACGCCATCTAGTACGTTGTTAATTCACGAAGTTCGCTGTATGGTTTAGTTTTGAAGGTACTTCGCATGAAACTTTTTTGTGTTAATCGCCAATAGCTTATTTAATAGTCAATAAAGTTCTTTTTTATAAATTCATTCCATTAGACGAATTCAATGATTTCAATAGAATGCAGTCGCATTTGAAGTACATTTGAAACATTTTAGGATGAAATGCTATAAACGAAATAATGGCGTAATGATGACTCTGAAACCTTTGAGATGCATTTACAGACTTTATTAACTACAAACAACAAACGAAATCTTATAATCCTGAAAGATCTCGTTAAACAATAATAAATCATAGGATTAAGCGGTCCAGCTCGGATGGGCAGCGATCGGGAAGCTCCGAAACATCTCGTCCCAGTGCCTTAAAACAAAAGTTTTCGACCAATATGTGTTACCCATGAAGACATATGATGCCAAAACATGATTTCTAACTATGGACCTCATCAGAAAGCTCAACGTAGCTTAACGAGCTATGGAGAGGAGATTCGTAGACAAACGAAAGTTATCGATATCACCCGGCTGAGCAATAAGTTGAAGTGGCAGTAAGCCAAGTCGATGGCCATTGGGGGCGAAAGGTTCTCGAGTGGAGGCCATAGACCTGCAAATGCAGCGTAGGACGTCCACCCACAAGATCTTATAAGGGCTGCAGGTTGACAGTGGATCCAAACTGTTTCTGTTCTATCCTATTCGAAAATTATGGAGGAGGCTTAAGTCTAGATGTGGATGTCCTGCGGCAGATGATGATTATGATGAACAAATCAAAACATCAGTCTCTAATAGTAGTGACAGGGCACACTACGTTACGCAATCATTCGAGCAGCCTGTCTGGTGACTAACTTCGCACTGGTGGATTTTTTTCTGAAAGTTATGTGCACAATCTTTTCTCGTTTATCGTTCTTTCCAATAGTGAAAACCGTATCAAAATCCGTTGAGTGGTTTAGAAGGAATAAGGGAAGAAACAGACAGAGGTGCACAACAACTTTATTTTATAACTAGTGACCCGCCGTCGTTTTCGCACTTATCAATTTTTTCTGCAAAATATGTAATGTATACATGTAATTATATTATTTATACATAAACCTTTCTCGATTATAACTTTTTCTATTAGTGAAAACCGTATCAAAATCCATTGGGCGGTTTAAAAAAAATACCGGAGAAACAGACATAAGCGGACTTTAATATATACACTGCGTTTCGCAGTCATTTGGGCAGCCCGCCTGGTGGCTTTTATGTATGTATATGTTTGTGTGTGTGTATAGATTTCATGTGTACTTTGTTATATTAAGGTCGACAGACAGGCTGAAGGTCCACTTGATGGTAGGTCCCTATAACACAAGCAACACCACAGCTGCTGCAAGTGCGCTGCCGACTACAGTAGGATTGGATAAGGGATTAGGAAGGGATAAGGAAATGGGCTCTGGCATCCCTTACTCACTCACCGAAACACAACAGCACACGTGCTGTTATTTCACGGTGGTATTCTGTAAGGTGGTGGTTACTGCCACCAGGCGGGCTGCCCAAATGACTGCGAAACGCAGTGTGCCCTACCACTACTTTTCAAATCCAGACCAGAGTCAATTTTGAAAATTACATTAAAATTTCCAAACTTAACCCAGCCGGGAATCGAACCCGGGGCCCCTGACACGTTAGGCAAGCACCCTTGCCACTCATCCAACGTGCCGTCGAATGGTACGTGGATATGATTAATGGTATTCCACTTTAAATGAATTACTTCATGCACACATATATCTGTGATTACTTTTTAATCAAAATAATTGATCAAAACGAACGAACGTTGGCTAATTTACGAACGTTTGTCCTCAAAAGTAATCCACGGATTACGCGCGTAGTACGAAATGGTTAAAGAGAATATTTCAGAGGGATCTGACCGGATCAAAGCTTTAACGCAAATAAACAGTGACATTCGTGATTTATGTATTGTGGTATTGATTTCATATAAGCTCGTAATTTATATAATAAGCGCTAGCTAATTTATTTTTACATACGCTAATGCGTTGCCGGCCATCGTAGGAATAAGAATACGGGAACAGGAAGAGATAGGAAAATGGGCTCTGGCATCCCTTACTCGCTCAAATTTTTATTCAATCGAGAAAAAAATACTTGTATAAAAATGTTATACTAACTTGAATTAAGTGAAATAAAAGTGATCTTCACTGTTTTATAAATACCTCGCACTTTTTAACCTATATAATATAGTTATTCATAAATTTCCACGCTATGTTCTACGAACGCGACACTTCAAATAGACTACGCTAAATGTTGAAATTTTCACGATGCGAAGAAACTGGAATATTTATGGAAATGAGTTTCATTTTGAATAGCGCAAATTACAGTGTTGTATCTAGCATGTAATATTTCAAGTAGAGTGTATTACTTGCTGTCCATAAAATTTGCAAATTATACTGAAGAAAATTACGAAGGAACATAACGTCAACGAAGTTAACTCTATTATATTTATGTTAATATATAGCACCTGTTTTTAACAGTTCTATTTAAGATGTTCTCTTTGCATTCCTGGCATTTATTTTTTAATGTTTATGTGTCACAGACGGACAGACAGTCTATTAATTGGGATGATACTTTTAGACAACCCTCTCTCTAAATTTTTTTTATGTTAAGGCCGTCGCCTATAACACAAGCAACGCCATAGGTGCCGCAAGTGCACTGCCAAATACAGTAGGATTAAGGGTATAGGACTGGGAGGGGATAGGAAAAATGGGCTCTGGCATCCCTAACTCACTCACCGAAACACAAAAACACACGTGCTGTTATTTCAAGGTGGTCACTTGTAAGGGGGTGGTTACTGCCGCCAGACGGGCTGCCCAGATGACTGCGGATAGCAGAGTGCCCTGCCACTAGTTTTCAGATTCAAACCAGAGCCAATTTTGAAAAGTTCATTTCGAAAGTTGACCCTGCCGACAATCGAACCCGGGAACCCTAGAACGGAGCGTTAAGGCAAGCACTCTAACCACTCGCCCAACGGGCTCGTCAAATATCCAACGAACTCGAATATAAGTTACTTATATCATTTTGTAGTGACTGAAAGAACTGCCTTCTGCAGTCATTAGTATGTCAGCACTGATTGTCACTTTATTACAAAAGTGCGCCGTGAAATAACAGCACAAGTGCTTTTGTGTTCCGCTGCTTAAATAATTAATGCCAGAATCCATGCTATTTTTACTTAGGCATATATTTTATCAAAGTCATATGGATCTTTTCTAATAATGTTTCGATGGCAACGATAGCCACTTATAATAAAAATATTATTTGCAAATTCAAACAGCCTATCTCCAGAATTTTAATTCCCCACTTCCTTTTAGTAGAGAGATTTCAGAGCACCAATCCTAGTTAGGCTTGATCTTAGAAATTAACTTTGTAGTGTTAGCCCTGATCTCAGTTTTACCGTCAGACCACTATGCAAAATTCATTCTACGAAAAGCTTAGAGCTTAATTTAGAACGACTTGATTTTAAAAGGTCGTAGCATAACCGCTACGTCAAATGCTACGTAATATTATGTCTGCTACGAACTTGCTACGAATAAGCTTTCTAACAATAGACTAATAATGTAATCACACTTTATCATAATAATCAGTGGAGCGAGCGCACATAGGCTATACACGCACACACAGATACTAACAGGGGGTTGCGTGGTGACGTCACGCGGGAAAGAGACAAACGATGTTATTGTGTTTGCCTCTGATAGAGACAGAATATAGGCCAAGTACCGACCTACCTCTCCCGGTTGATACAGTGGCAGGCCGAGGCACCTAAGGCTTAATAAGGTCATTCGCGAACTGTTAAAAACAAAAAATGTTGTGTAGACACTTAGTTTTTATTGATTATCCGATTATGTATGCTCAAAAGAAAAATGAAACTTATAACCACAAAAAATACTTATCTATTCTGTTTATTCCTAAATAGGATGTTTTAAATGTGTTGGATGAGTGGCAAGGATGCTTGCCTAACGTCTCAGGAGACCCGGGTTCGATTCCCGGCGGGGTCAACTTTGGAAATTTTAATGTAATTTTCAAAAAAAATGACTCTGGTCTGGATTTGAAAAGTAGTGGTAGGGCACACTGCGTTTCGCAGTCATTTGGGCAGCCCGCCTGGCGGCAGTGACCACCCCCTTACAGAAGACCACCGTGAAATAACAGCATATACGTGCTGTTGTGTTTCGGTGAGTGAGTAAGGGATGCCAGAGCCCATTTCCCCCCTCCTAATTCCTTATCCAATCCTAAGTTACATTTAGTTACCTAAATGTAGCTTACATTTAAGTTTTTAATTATGTACATGAAAATCTATACAATATAATAAAATCGTAAACGAGCCGTATCTGCACATTAAATATTTTTTTCAAAAACAATTTGTACACGTTGTACTTATGTTACCGAGATAAAAAAAAAATTTTGGTCTTTTTGTCTGTTTGTAGGTTTGTGCATACTAATCTCAGAAACGATTGGAATGCGGTTTTCACTAATCTATATATATAAAAATGAATCCCTATTTCCCTTGGTCATGGCATCACGCGTGAACAGGTTGACCGATTTTAATTCGGTTTTCGCTAATGGAAAGAGGGATAAACGGGGAATGTTAATTGCATGCCGGGCGAAGCCGGGGGCGGGTCGCTAGTGTATTATAGAAAGCTTTCAGTAATATTTAGTGTTTGTTTCATTCCAATCGGTTTACAAACAAAAAAATTACGCACTATACCGGATACCACGCGTACGTAGTTGCGGGCTCAGCTAGTGTAATAATATATTTTTAATATCCATATATGTATTCCAAACTATCTAGAGTTTATGATGTATTTTCTCTAGATGATATAAAATAATTTCGCAATTTGCCTTTGTCTGTTAGTCCTCCTGTTAGTCCTTAAATTTAGTCAACAGATTTAATAAATGCGGTTATTAACTATAGCTTAGAGTATATTTTCAAGAAAAGAGTATATTTCAAAAAATCCTTGTTTTGTAATGCAACTTTTTATGACTTCGTTTACAATAGCGATTTTATTTAGATTCTTTTTTTTTTTTTATGTTATGTCGACAGACAGGCTGACGGTCCACTTGATGGTAGGTGGCTACCATCGCCTATAACACAAGCAACGCTACAGGTGCTGCAAGTGCGCTGCCGACTACAGTATGATGGGATAAGGGATTAGGAGGGGATAAGGAATTGGGTTCTGGCATCCCTTACTCACTCACCGAAACACAACAGCACGTATATGCTGTTATTTCACGGTGGTCTTCTGTAAGGGGGTGGTCACTGCCGCCAAGCGGGCTGCCCAAATGACTGCGAAACGCAGTGTGGTTACCGTTTGTCTAAAATGATTATTGTATTTCAAACTGGGTAAAGATCCTATTTCTCCGATAAGACAAAGATCCCATAAGAGTAAAGATATAAGTAAATATAACACAATCCATTGACTTTCTCATTTGTTTGAGAACCGAATTTAATTCCTTTTTAGTAACTATTGTGGAGCTTAAGTTTTATCAATAAAAGTATTTTGGAAACAGTAATTTTCCCCATCTTAGAAATGATTACGATCGAACACTGTTTAATAATTTTACTTATTGCCTGCACGTTAACCAAAAACCTAATTATGTGGCCTTGTCTGAAAATAGGCATCTGTGATTAATGATATAAACTCATTAATCACAGATGCCTATTTTTAGGCATCTGTGTTTAGTTATTAATGATATAAACTCTGCGCAATGCCGATTTTAATGAGCATTTTAAACACGCATTTGTAGTGTGTGTGTGTGTGAGAGAGAGAGAGACAGAATGTGTGTGTTACATACGTGTGTGTTTGGATGTGTTTCAAATAACTGTAACAATCCTTTAGTGCAAAGCTGTGTGCCCTTATAAATAAAATCGAACACCAATTTCTGTAATTAATATATTCATAGCCGTAGCTATGAATATAATATATTCATAGCCGTCGTGTTCGCTCATCTAAATACAGGTCGTATTTGACATTAACATGACCTAAATTTACAACCATGAAAAATTAATGATCAATTTGAACGTCGGTTTTCTCAAAGCTGAGGGTGGTAACCACGTCGTAAGTACAGTTTCTCCTAACATATTTCTTTGTCTGGATCCGACTGTAAAGTATCGCGAACCTGATCATGGTGCTGTTAATCTAGTCAGTCCATTGTGTTCTAAATTCACCGCAGACCAAAATTGTACGAAGTCTTTTGAGATTACTGGACTTAATCTCTAACAATATAAATGTAAACATGTGAGAAATAAAAGTGTTTGAACTTAATTTTTTTTCTCTCTCATCGCACTAACAACTTTGAATAGTTTTGGATAAAACTCGGTAAATAGATAGACATGTCCCAGGTTAATAAAGAGGACACTCTCAATTCCGGTAATTCGTACTTTCGGGGCAATATAGGCACTAACTCATTAATTGAGATTTTCATCGATTCACAGAGAGACCGTAGTGGCATCAATCACGCAAAGAAAATAGAGGCTGGGTATGGGAATAGGAGCTGTGACAATATTTTAGGTACATTTTCACCAGAGATGCAGTGAACTGCGTAGCTTCTTAGCTGCGCAGTTTGTTTGCACCAATAATTTTTTTTTAAAGCTTTGTTTAACTTTGCTTTGATTTTTACATTGAGGGATACCAGCTAAGGATGGTATAAATGTGAATAGTGTAGCTGAGTAGATAAGGTAAATGACGTAGTATATGTATAGTTAGCTAGCCGGACGGGAGTCACCGAGTGTTGACATTGTTATGTGGAAGCAAAAAATTACACTACAAATTAAAGCTTAGTATGGTTAGCTCGTGTCGCACATCTTCCTTCCACAGCTGCCTTCTTAGCTTGCACATCTTTGTAGCTTATCTTTCTAGCTTTGGTCGAAATAGACTTATAGTTCAGTAACTTAGCTAACCGCTTAGCTACTTCGTACATCTCAGCTGGAAAGTTCCTTCGCACTGAAATACATAACAGTTCACTTTCTATTATTTCACGGTTAATCTAAAAGATTCAGCTTGCAATATGACTGCAATACATTCGATAATAAATGAAATATAGGACTTAGTATGTGTCAAAACAAATTAAAGAGCTCATACAAGCGGGATGAACATAAATTAAGGTGGGTTTGTTAAGCGTGCGAAAAGTCGCCCTTATTTGTAATGCAAATTATTGATGTATTTACATATACGTATTATTCAGTGACCCATTTATTTGCAGATTTGCGATGTTACGCTCAGGTTTTATATGTGATTCCGAAACGTGCGGTCGACAAATATTTTCATACACAAACGCGGCTACAAGCGGCATTCAAGTGTAAATGTCGCATTATATAAGTACATGATATATATTGTTGACCTAAAAAAGGTTTTGCTTGTGAAAATTTCGTTCTATCCAGTCACAATTTTTTGGTTACATTTTTATGGCAAATTTAAAAATATATGCACTATGTAGATATGGTTATATAATTTGAACATGGTATTATTCACATCTAAGCAATGTTTCAATGAGATGGTTATGATTTTTTTTTAATTTTTTTTAATTTTAAGATCGGCAGACAGGCTGACGATCCACTTGATGGTAGCGGTGGCTACCGTCGACTATAACACAAGCAACGCCAAAGCTGCTGCAAGTGCGCTGCCGACTACAGTAGGATTAAGGATTTAAAAGGCAGGCGAAACCACGGGCTTACATAATAATAAGCATTTAAGTGTTTAAGGATGATACTGCATCTTAACTTTATCTATAATTACATATATAGATATCTCGTGGATATCATCAGAGTCAGGGTATATAGGAAGCATGAGTTTAATTCGGTCTCTTGTGTGTCGGACAAGTAGACGAAATGTTGCTTATGCACTGTATAACAGGGGCACCTTATAGGTGCCCTCGATAATTAAAAAATAATAAATGGAGGAAATTGAATATAAAGTAATGAACTCAGACATGATAGGGAGACGGCCTCTTGTATGGTGGTCTTCTGTGACGTTTGCTACTAATGGTGAGGTCGCTTAGTCCAGTCAAACTTACCACACGTATTTTTATTCGTCATCTTACGCTTCAAATAGTATCTAATCCGACAAAATATATTATAAATGCGAAAGTGAGTGAGCAATTGAGGACAAGTATGAATGCTTGTCAGTCACTCTTTCACGTAAAAACTACTAAACGTGTTTTAAAGAAATTTTACGATAACATATGTATAATTTGTACATGCGGATATACTCGTAAGTTACAAGTTTTAAAGATACGCAGATGAAATCGCGATCTAAAGTTGATATATTATTATGAACGCGAAAATTTGTTGAGTATTAGGTGCTGTCACTCTTGCGTGATAAAAAATTCTAAACGAATTCTAATGATACTTTACAGGAGATAAAATACGCTATGCTGTAATTTAAAAAGATACGAGGACGAAATCGTAATTACAAGCTAGTATATCGGAAATGCGAAAGTTGTTGAGGATGGATGTGTGTAAATCTTTGTTTCCATTCTTCCTTCACACAAAACCGACTGAACCAATTTTGATGAAACAACAGAAAAAGAGAAGGATTATAATTTACAAAGACACGCGGACGAAATCGCAAGCAAAGGCTAGCTATTTATGAAATTAACTTTCAATTTACCACCACTTCAACAATTCTAAACATCTGGAATAATCGAGCCTTTTAGTGTATATTAAGAGTAGATGACACACACATTAGCAAATTCAAAGGCCAACTCGGCTACGAGTATGTCGGGTATGTCGATGGAACGCGGACAAAGTGGGTCCATTTATCGATGTCACTTACAACATCCCGCATGAGGCCTCATTGGGGGCTGCCGAATGGTTTAACAGGCTCGGACCGAGTGGAGCTTGTATATTCAGCCATTTTCCAACTATAAATGAAATGGTACGTCTCATAAATTTAACTTTGCCGCCGTTAATTCGAAGCTTGATTTAGTACGTGTAACGGTGCTTTACGCTTAATTGTAAATTATTGCAAACGCAATAAAAAAGGGATTAACTCGGTCGTAGGAAGTCCACTGCTGGACGTAGGTCTCCACCATAATTTTCCAATAGCTGGTCAGAAGCAGCCTAGATCCACCGTCGATCTGCGGCCGTGATCAGCTCGTGTGTCCCATCTTGTGGATGAACATCCTACGCTGCGCTTGTCGGTCCGTGGCCTCCACTCGAGAACCTTTCAGACCCGGAGCCGTCGGCTCTCTAAAAATATACAAAAAAGTTATATACAAAACATTTAAAAAAAAAAGTTGTATGATCTAAAAAAAACTACTTGCTATTTTAGAAAAAAATAAAATAAAATACCAAAATGCCATAGTAAATTATCATATAAATATTATATTATCTTCTGTGTTAAGATCGCAAGTGCGGACTTCCCCTAATACAAAGCCCTGACTCATGTAATCTACAATGTGGTATATTTTATTTTCTTTTTAAATAAATAATAAAAACTAAATATTTTAGTACTCAAAATTAGAAAATTTAATTCGCCATATCGTCAACGCACGAAAGGCTTTAAACGCTGTCAATGGAACTTAAGCTTTAAACACTGCTGGTAGCATGACATGATTTATCGAATAGTAACTAACCTCTGAGTGGTTAGCTTTCTAGCATAGATTATATTTGGTTGGTTCTACATAAGATATTAATGATGTTGTAGCAAGGATCAAAAATATACGCAAACCTTAGATACTTAAATATATATGTACATATTTAACTTTTAATTACTTACTAGGCATGCTCGCGACTTCGTCCTCGTATATTTGTAAATTATATCCTATTTTTCAAACTTGGAACCAATCATACATATTCACTAAATTTCATTAAATTTATTTGGGCGGGTTTGAAGATATATAAGCTTTAACGAACATCTGGACACGTGTTTTTTGTATATTAACATAAGGTACCTAAAAAGTTTATTTATTTTGTTTCAGGTAAAAAAAAAAAATTTACTGCATTTCGTTACACAACACAGGCAAGTATTATTGTTTTTATAATTGGATTCATACATTATAGTCAAAGCTTTTAATTTTTAAGTTTGGAACATTATCACAGACTATTTTATTATACTAGTACCTAACAGAGTTACTCACATTGTATTCATTTAAAATATGAATTCTAGCTTTTTCCAGTTCGCCAATGTGTCATTATAAATAATGTACTGTATCACAGCTTAACCATACTACGTCATACAGTCGAGCAACCCTCAATATTCGAGCCTGCAAACTGAAGCGCGTTCGGCGAACGTTGCTCTACGCAAGTACATTCGTTGTCTGACTGTATGACTGTGTATGGTTAGACTGTGACTGTATGTTATTAAACTATATTAATTTCGAAATCTGTTTAGTAGTTTTTGGGGGCAATAATTAACAAACACCCTAACAAACTAAATATTGTTTGTACATTCGTTTGCTTTATACTGTTTCAAGTCTTTTAACTACTCAACCGATCGTCATGAATTTTTATTCAGGTTGTAAAGTATACAGAAAAGGACATAGGGTACTTTTCATCCAGAAAAAAAAACTGTTCTCGAGGTATAATCTAAAAATCAATATAATAAGTAAAAATCTTTTACTTATAAAGAGCTTGTTTATAATATTAGTAGGATTTTAATTGTTATTGAAAGTAAGATAAAAGATAGATAGCACAGATAAGAATAAATTTAAAAATTTCTATTCAAATAACACTAAAATCTGCATTACATACACGAAGAAGTTTAAAATACAATTAAAAAATGTTATCAATATAAGAAGATAAACTTTTCCATGTAACCAATTAAGTTAAATTTTTCGAATTAAAACTTATAATGAGAGAGTCTTTAAAATTCAAATTTTCAAATTTACATTCAAATGAGAATTTCATATTTATAGCAATGAATAATGCAATGGATGCTACGAATAAATTATCTTACTATATCTCTGTACAATAGCCACTAAGTATTACCTATACTGATTAACATAAATTAAAATTAAATTCTGCTGAGTTCGTTGTCTCTTATTATGGTCTATAATGAATTGACCAAAAAGTCCATGCAGTTTTTGCTACTATTTTAATTTTTACGAAAAAAAAACTTTAGATAATTAGATTTTTTAACGTTAAGGTCGACAGACAGACTGACGGTACACTTGATGTTAAGTGGCTACCGTCGCCTATAACATAAGCAATGCCACAGGTGCCGAGTGTGCGCTGCTAGGGATGCTCGGTCCGATCCGATACTTATGTGGATCGATACAATGGAATACGATCCGCCCGATTTTTGTATCGATACGATAGCATCCGATCCGTTGGCGGATATTACACATGTATGGAGGATCGGATCGAAAATATCGTATGAGGTAGTTCATTTAAATATTTATAACTTTATTTCAAATACCAATATCACAACGCTAAATTACAAAGTACGGCTTTTCTCTGGCGGTAGATCATTGTTAATGTGTGATATTATATTTCAATGTACCGTCAATTTCATCATAATTATTACTTTGTTTAGTTTGAGGAGAGTGTTAGTGCATTTTGTTCGCTTAGACTACCAGTTGTTCCGTTTAACTTATAATAACAATATTCTTATTGTGTTTTCCATGGCTCCGCCAAAAAAGTCAAATATAGTGGTCATTTTTTATAAAAACGGACAGTGGAGGA
Source organism: Bembecia ichneumoniformis (assembly GCA_910589475.2). Lineage (NCBI taxonomy): Eukaryota > Metazoa > Arthropoda > Insecta > Lepidoptera > Sesiidae > Bembecia > Bembecia ichneumoniformis. The sequence goes on from OU342520.1 coordinate 4,936,205, forward strand.
AAGTGTAAATTATGTCATCTTGATGTGAAAACAAAAGGAAATACTACAAATTTATCTAAACATCTTAAAAGGCACCATAAAAACACGGAAATTGAGTCCGAAAGCCATTCTTCAGAAATCTTAAGTACCTTCTATTTATATTTAAACAATATAACAGAAGGTTTTATTTCGAAGTAATAAAACAAGTCTTTTATTTAACTTGATTCGATACTGGATCGATCCAAAACATCGTATCAAATGAAGTGGATCGATACTTGCCCAAATGATTGCGAAACATAGTATGCCCTTACAAATCCAGACCAGAAAAGAACTTTTAAAAAGTACATTTTCATAGTTGACTACGCCGGGAATCGAAGCCGGTAGCCCTGAAACAGAGCATTAAGGCAAGCACCCTAACCACTCATCCAACGGGCTCGTCAAAATGATCTTATCTGTGATCATTTTAATCATAATATTTCAGAATTTGTTTTAGAAAATTTAAGGTTATTTTTGGCTTGATATTTTAAAAAAATAAGCATTTAGAATTTTTTCTATTGTTTTTAACACAATGGGCTAATTATTCAAAAAACAGAACAATCCGAGTACATTTTCATTATTCGTCACTCCATTAGCGTTAAAAGCATTGTTCTATTTGAGATGATTGAGTTAGACAAATATTTTTCCTTGTTATGACCATGATTAAGGAAACAAAGAATTGCTTGCTGCACATTTCATCTTAACACTGTATAGACAATTTTTTTTATTGTTACAATCAGACTAATACAACATCTTTGGTTACAATATAATCATATATGAAAACAAAACAACTGACAAAGAACAATGGCGAAATTTTTGGTCAAAGAATTTTGAAGCGTCTTTGAATGTGATCAATATAAAGAGAAATAACTAAATTTTCCAAGGTTTTTCAAATTATACTAATGATCTTTCTAAGTCCGGATATAAATATCAATTTTAAAATAAACACAATTGACTATACCTACACCTACATCTCCTTGTGAAGTAGTATATAGTGTTCTGTGACATCTTCCTTTAATTGAGTAAATGACAATTTAATGTGACAAATAAAGTACAAAAACATAGAATAATAATGTTTTAATTTTTATTCTATGTACAAAAATTATAATACCACAGAACACTATATAAAGGTTCTAGTAGCAAGACGTTAACCACAATTTACCTAAAAATATTTTATTCTGAACTCAGTTTTAAATACTTACAGTTTATTTTGATCTAAAAATACTCTAAATGTATATTTTAATCCAAATAATAGGTGTTATTTTACATAACCTCAAAATATTAAAACTAAAATATCTTTAATTCCAGACTTTGCTTAGTAATAAATCTAAGACGTCCTAGTTTAGTAATAAAAAGTCTATACTTTTATATATTTTTCATTTGTAGACGCGAAAAGTTTGTTCTTTGAAAATTAGACATCAAAATTTTCCTTTTGAAAAGTATCCTTTTGGGACCAACTTTAAGTTTACCGATGATTCAACTCGTATCCGTCTGCTCTATTTGTAACTAGCTTACTCTATAGTCTAGACTATAGACTATGTCGTTAGACTATAGACTATGACAGACGTGGTTCTGTCATAAGCTTATACTCGTAGAACTGTGGCAGTTGGTGTGTAACTTAAACAAAAAATTATACAAAATGTGTTTGACTAGAGATATTGATTAAAATTTTTGAATAGTCAGTTCGGAAAAATGAGGTATTCCATTTTTCCGCAAAAATTTTCCAATTTTTTATTCCTAAGAACCTTTGAAAAATAAAAATGGTCCAGCCATCCTCGAGTTTTGTGTTTAGAAATACATTTAATGATTAGTTTTTAATAATATTCATAGATAGATAAATAGATAGAACCATACGATGATATACAGTCACCGTACGGGTAATGATTTCCGCAGATACACAAACTAGAGCAACATGCGTATACTTACTGCATACAAATAAAGCAACTTCGAAACGCTTTTAGGTATCGCAGTAACATGCGCTTACAATAAATATATGAAATATGCATATGCACTTGAAGAATATTTTTCCAAGGATTATTTTTGTAAACTTATTTTGTGTAATATTACTCATCATCTCAATTTCTCAGCCATAGACGGTTCCCCACGGGACATAAGCCTCCCTCATAACTAAACTCATCTAACAGCCAGGATCCGGCGGCCTTTATTCTATGCTTGCAGGTCCATGATCTCCACTCAATAACCTTCCGGACCCTACGGCCGTCGGCTTTCTTTCCTATGTTGCTTAAACTTACTAATCCATACTGTGTCCTGCCCATTTCCACTTCAACTTACTAATTTAGCACGGGCTATGACGGTGACTTTCGTTTGTCTACTGATCTCCATATTCCTGACTACCTGAACTCGGCCACGCTTCGCTGCGGCCCATACGGCGGTGGAGTGCGCGTGGGGCGCGCGGTACTGGACACTGCTTATATATAATACGATTGATCGTAGCGTGATGTTATATATCCTATAGCCTTCCCCGATAAATGGACTATTTTTAATTCGAACCAGTAGTTCCTGAGATTAGCGAGTTCAAACAAACAAACTCTTCAGCTTTATATATCAGTATAGATTCGATCTCGCGGAGTAATCTATATAGGCTAGAATAGCCCTCTATATACCTCACTTAGTGACGTTGAGCTTTCTTACGAGACCCTTAGTTAGAGACAATAATACTCTAATATTTGATTTTTTAAATTCGAATTCCTTTACATATACATATTTATTTCATTCCTTACATATTCAATTAAGCTTATAACAATCAGCCTCGGAGTATTACAAAGGTCAAACGTCAGAGAACAATAAGAACGCTTAAAACAGTTTGTGAATATTTCACTAAATTCATGAATTTAACGTCCCTTGCGAACTCGAGCTGACGACGTCCAATTTGTGTGTGTTTCTCTTTGACCTTTCCTACTTATAAATTGTCTTAGTTAGCATTGAAATTGTTATTTATTTATTTGTATAAGCTTTTACGAGTTTTATTAGATCGTCAAACACAATAATTGTTGGAGCTAGTCTTGTAAATTACGGATGGTTTTGTCCCGTTCATTGTTTTGACATGTCAAAACATTATCTATTTCTGGGAATTATTTTAATGTATTAAAATCGTATGTCACGACCTTCACTATAATCACCGAATCCGCTCTACCAATTTCTATGATATATTTGTATGCTTGATTCCAGTTTTAATGATAGTATTCAATTTATAACCGACCCACCTCCGGCTACGCACGGATGCAATTCATTTCTGGACATTATATACATAAACCTTCGCTCTTTCCATTAGTGAAAACCGTATCAAAATCCATTAAAATAAGTTAGCAGATAAGGATTAGACAAAGATACGCAAACGAATTTGCGAGCAAAAACTTGTAATATGTATTAAACTTAAGATATGTTAAGGGTTAGGGTGATTGCTTTAGAACTCTTGTCTAGAGTTCCCGAGTTCGATACATGGCAGGGCCAACTTTCGCAATCATTTGGACAGCTTACAGCTCCCTTACAGAAACCACCGTAAAATAACAAGCACGTGTGCTATTGTGTTTCAGTGAGTGGCATCACTTGATGCCAGAGCCTATTTCCCTAACCCTTTCCAATCCCTTATCCTTAATCCTACTGTAGTCGGCAGCGCACTTGCAGCACCTATGACGTTGTTTGTATTGTAGGCGATGGTAGCCACCTAGCATAAAGTGGACCGTCAGCCTGTCTGCAGACCTTAACATAAAAAAGCAATAAAAAAACATAATAGGGAAACAAGTTGAAATTGATTCATCTGAATTATTATCCAAATTATATCTAAACGTTCCCCATACTAACTTGAAAAATTCATTCATGCCTCGTTCATGTAGACTTTTTAATGAAATGTTATTAGATACAGACGTCGACCTGTTCCACAGCTCTACGAGAATAATTAAAACTAGAAATATTATAACCGAAAAATTCTTTCAGTGACTTTCTAAAACTATAAATTCCTTATATTGTAGTGTATCTTGCCTACCTTGAATGTTGGTTGTGATTAATCTTTGTAATATTTAATGCTATAAGTAGAAATTTTTTATTTGGTGGTGTTTTTATTTGAATTGTTTACTATGTACCTAATATTAGTGCCTGTGAATTTCCCTAAAATTAAATAAATAAATATCGAAACACAGTTACAATACAAGTAATTAAGTAAGTAATTACAATAGTCAATATTTAAACACAGATAACTTTGAAGTACGAATAAAATGAACACATTTAATAAATCCTGTTTTAATAAAAATGAGTTTAAGTGGGATATCGTACTCTCACAATTTCCCTTTATATCCGAAACCACCAACAGGCAATCTGGCGCCAATATCTCAACTCATGTGGTTTCAATTACTAAAATTGCTCGGAGTACTTGTTTCAAAAACAAGCTTTATTTTCAGTACTTATTTTTAGTAATGCATGTCTTAAGTAAAGAAAAATAGCAAACATGTTCAAAGGGCATCTTTATTTATTAATGGGTGACCCACGCTCTCAGAATTTCCCCCCGAAGTCGTGGATTTCCAAATTTTGAAATTTCTAAAAAACAGTAAAATAAGTATTGTAACAGTCAAGTACTTTTAAGCGTATAGCCATAATATTATCTAAAAATTTGTGATATTTATTCGAGTATATACTTTGAGAACAAATTTTTACTTTGCTACATTTTTTGTTTTATCCTGACGGATTGCTTGATGGTAGGTGACTGCCGTATTAATTACAATACCTACTACAATTAAAGTTATGACGTGCCGCATTCACCGTCTATCTTCAAATCTTCTTCTTCTTCTTCTTGTGATGCTTCTTCAACTAGTGAAGGTTGCGATCAGCAGTTCTCCCTGTCTTTTGTTCATCAGAACAGCTCAACTGCGTTAACTATCCCGGACTACTCTCTGGTGTTCTTCAGCCACGACTTCTTTCTTCTATCTTCTATGTGTCTTATATTATAAACTTATATTATATATACATACATATTATATATAGTCCTTCATAATGTCTATAAAGACGACGTGATACACTTACCTGCACACGAGTTCATTTAAAAAGTGAGTCCAACTTTCGCGATACTTCGAAACGGCAAAGTTTGTGTTTCAACGTAAACATATCAACACAGCCTCTGACGTGAACAAATTATTTATGTTGGAAAGTAAATTCTCGAAATCTCTGTCGAGTCCCAAGTTAAATATCTTGTTCAACAGTAAATCCCCTCTGTTAAAATATTTATAAAATGTACGGCTATAGACAACATTGCTTGTTTATTAATGCATAGACAGATATAGACATAGAAAACACACACACACATGCAATCACCCATATGTGTTTATATGTATGCATGTATGGATATGTTTATATATGTATATTGTACTTGTATATGTATATTGTTATATTATTATTTTTAATGTATTTTTAAACTATTGAATACTGATATAGGTTTAAATAAATAAATAAATGGAAGCAAAGTCGTTATCTGTATGCTACAACCGCATACATCACGATGGTATGATGCGAAAGTCACGTGCGAAGAAATTACAAATGCGTGGCTAAATTACACCTAGGAACTCGTTGCGTAGTCGCGTTTTGTTGCGAAGAGTCCATTGAAAATGGACGACGCGGTCGCTCTACATTTTATAGTAGTCAACAATTATTTGTGTACTACATTTATATATAAAAAAACGGGACAAGTGCGAGTTGAACTCGCGTGAAAAGGGTTCCGTACAATGTTACCAATCACTCAATATTGTGCGGAGCAATTGATATTATTTTAATATCATGGACTTCTTATAGGTTTTCCTATAATCTATAAGTAGAAAACTAATTTCTGTATTTTTTTCAAAATTTTAGGTTCAGTAGTTTCGGAGATAAAGGGGGGGGGGGGGGATGGTCGGACAGACGGACACACGAGTGATCCTATAATGGTTCCGTTTTTTTATTCGGACGTACGGAACCCTAAAAAAGAACTTTGGAACTTTTGGGTCAACTTTGGAAATGAACTTTTCAAATTTGGCTTTGGTCTAGATCTGGAAAGTAGTGGCAGAGCACACTGCGTTTCGCAGTCATTTGGGCAGCCCGTCTGGCGGCAGTAACCACCCCTTTACAGAAGACCACCGTGAAATAACAGCACGTGTGCTGTTGTGTTTCGGTAAGTGAGTAAGGGATGCCAGAGCCCATTTCCCTATCCCCTCCTAATCCCTTATCCTTAATCCTACTGTAGTCGGCAGCGCATTTGCAGTACCTGTGGCGTTGCTTGTGTTATAGACGACGAAACATAAAAGAAGGCAAGGACGAGGTGATGCTGGATGCTTATTATCCATATATTTATACTTTCATACATACAACTACCTACTTATACAGCAAAAACTAACTAAACTAAATTAAAATACTTAAAACAATTTAAGTGTACACTCGCAATGTGTGTAGTGGCGTTGCAACGAATTAACTGTGGGCAGTGTGGCCACGCAAGCGAAGTTCTTTGTTATAAAAGGTTTTACATACAGCAGAACGATGAGTCTTCATCTGCGTTCAATGTGACAAAATCTACGCGATAATTTGGCCACATTTATGGTGACTTATGAAGCCATAGCTTTAGTCAGCTGAGTTCTTCTGGAATCCAAATAAATTTTAATATGGCCTTCACAAACACTAAGTGAATTCTATTTGTAGATTTTATAGACAACACACATTTTAGTTAAATAAATTTTAACTTAAATCCTTCTAATTAATAGTTACCTTACTACACCAAATTAATATTCGGTTTATTATTTTTATTTTTATTTAATTTATTTAAAACATACAAGATTTTTAATATTGATATGGTCAGTATAAGATGTTGTTAGGTGAGCTAATTTCGTAATAACTCAAGACAGAAGGTTACTTAAGTAGGGACTGAATAAATTAACCGACTTGGCATAACATGCATCTCACAACTTTTGACGGTAGAAGAAGTAGAACTGAGTTGCGAGACTTGGTTTTTTTTACAAGTTATGTTTTTGATGGCATACAATTGTCTCGGTCGCATCATTAGTACCTACACGTGATGACATGTCTCACGCGCAAATCTATACTACATATAATATTACAGAGAGAGAAAAATTGTAAGTATGTAGTATGTCTCTTTGTATGTTTGTAATGAATAAAATCAAAGACTACTGGACCGATTTAAAAAATTCTTTTACCTATAGAAAGCTACATTATCAGCGAGTAACATAGGCTACTCGCCTGATGAGGCGCCATCTCCCATCTCGCCCCTCACTTCTTCCAAAATTGCCGTTTTCCACGAATAATATTTTATAAAGAAACGCGGACGAAGTCGCGTGCAACAGCTAGTGTTATATAACTTTGTTTTATAACATATTTTGTTATTTAGTCTGGACTCACCCTAACGAACGAGAGCTTGCTAATAAAATTACACAATTTATATGCAAGGAAGCTTAGCTTTTTTCTTCTGACTTCTGACTTAACGTGGACACTGCTCTGCAATTCGCTTTTTTTAATTAAATCTGAACCATGTATATTAAAATATTTAATATATAGTACAAAGTACCAGGATTACATAGTTCAAATAGGATACATAGTTAGCATCGTACTACTCAAAGTGTTGCCTTTAATTACGGATCCCTTTGGACAAAGGACGAAACTTGAGAAAGTGGATGGGTGGCAATGGGGGCGTGACTTATTTGTCTAAACGAAAGAGTCGGGCGGTGTTTGGATTTAAATAAATCGTCATTTGAAACAAGTTGATATTTACTTGGCTTTTAGCTTCTAAATTTTTATGATAAACTTTGTTGCTTTGATTTTGAATTATAATCTTATATTACAATTTACAACAACCTAGCTAATAGAACCTAATCTAAACTAAACATCGAATAGTTGAATAAGTAATGTAATAGAATATTCCAAATTAAAATGTAAGTTTTTTCGAAAACATTTTGAATCTCCAGTGATCATTTTTTAAATAGAATCGTTTTAAATAAATAAATTACTAACGACTCACCCCCAGCTTCGCATAGACGCTGTAGAACAGTGACTACTGTACGATACTTGATCAAAAGCCTATGCCTACCCCACGTTTTTACCACCGTACTTTTTCACAGATCTATAGTGTCCGGATAACCCATAACTTTATTACGTGTAAGGTATGCGCGAACGTGTAGCTGCAATATACACTTCTTCAAACGTGCTTTTAAAAAAACTGCATAATCGGCAGCTCACCTGGTTGCAGGTGAGCTGCCTTAGGTAACCACCTACCATCAAGTGAACCGTTGGTCTCTTCATGAGACCCAATATTTATTTTTATAATTGTTTTGTATTGAAGAGAAAAATTTGTCACTGAGATAATGTAACAAGATATAATTCACGTAATTTAAATTAAATTCAGCGAGATTCGCTGAGCAAAGTCAAAATTAAACCGCGTTCCTTCGAGCTTGTTGGCCTAATTTATCACAAATCTGGTAATAAACCACTTGTCATTACGAAAATAATTTTCTCGTTACTGAAAATGGTAAAAGGAATGAGGTTATTAGGACATTCATTCACGCGTAGAAAGCATAACTCCAAGTAGCTTTTACTTAAGTACATAATTATGTCTGTATACTTCATGTATTAGTGATGTAGGAGATGCTTCAATCCGCGGATATCTGAAGTACAGAAAATATTTGCCTGAATTCGTACAAGCAGGTAGCCTTTAATAGATTTTAGGTAGCATTTAGGTAGCCTTTAGGTAGCATTTAGTAGATTTTGAACTGATATTTTAAAAGTATTGATTTGTTTTAAATTTCAATTAGTTAAGTAGTGAAATATCCTGACATAGTATAAAGTCGCTGCGCGCGTCTGTCTGTCAGTCTGTATGTCTCCTAACTTCTCCTAAATCACGCTACGGATTTTGATGCGGTTTTCACTAAAGGAAAGAGCGTTAAACGTGGAAGGTCTTGCAGAAAAAAATGACAATCGTGCGAAGCCGGAAGCGGGTCGCTAGTATAATATAAGTACTTAAATTACTGGTTAAAAAATTGTAAGAATTAAAGAACTGGTATGTTTTTTCCAAGAATCGGTTATATAATCTAATGAAGTAGTGTTAGTTTAAATATTATTTATATAGAGATCGTGAGTCAAGCAGGTTCACTAGACGGTAGGTGGCTACCGTGGCCTCTACCACAACAAAGTCACAAGTGCGGCAAGTGCGCTGCCGATCATAGTAGTATTAAAAATAAGGGATTAAGGATCTATAACGGGTTGGTTGCTGCCTCCAGACGGTCTACCCAAAGACTGTGAATTGTAGGTGCCCTATAGTCTTTTATATATTAAGGTCGACAGACAGGCTGACAGTCCAGCCTTTGTCTGATTAAAGTACAACTATTTAAGAGTAAACTGCGACTAGTTACTTTTCTTATCTGTAATATTCATAAATAAATTAGTGGCAATTTTTATCGGACAATATTTAAGGGTACCTATTTTGTTAATAACTGCAATAAATTCGTCTCGCCAATACCCTGGTCTTGTATCTTACCTAGTCATTGCAACCTATTAAAATAAATAGGTTTTTCACAATTGCAAAACAACTGAATCTGATATCTGATTTACTCACACAAAACAATTGTTTAAGAAATCAATAATTCCCAGATGGCGGTTGATTCAAGCTTTCTAATGCCCATACGGACCTTTTCCAGATATCAGTTTTCGTTCTGGTACACGTTTACAAAATTATGCTAATATGTCCAGACTGTTTGCCAGACCATAGCTAATTTTAAAAAGTTCTTTTGCAAAGTTGGCTCTACCAGGAATAGAACCCGGGATCTCTGTGACAAAGCGCTAAGGCAAACACCTTAACTACTCGATTAATGGATCGACAAATTACGTTCACTTAGAACACAATAAAGACGAAAAAATACCACAAACAACTTATCTAAACAGTTTGATTTCTACGAAAAAAATCTTACTACCCATATAAGGGTTACTTTTCGAACTATAAGTAAATAAGAAAAACCTTCTAAAAGAACAACATTTAAGTTTGTAATTTATTATTTGAAATTATAATTTAACAAACATAATAGAATTCAAAAACCTTTAAAAAATATATAGCTAGGAAGACTACTGCTTGGCTTTGGTTGTGTCTAAGTAAGAGATGTCAGGCCTACTACCCTATTGCTACCTTGTTTCTTACCTTTTATTTTATCATAGACGACAGCGCTCTAGCACCCTCTTATGCTGCTTATTGTCCTTGACAAGTTCTCACCATTTAACTAAAAAAATTAAGAAACAGATATATTTATAAGTGTTATAATAAAAACTCTGCCTTACTAGTGAAACTTCGCCTAAAATGTGTCAAATCTGACTCGATATAGCATCTAATTTTTGAAACCATATTCCAAATAGGAGACGAATCACTGTACAAACATTGGCGACAACAATCTGTGCTAATGTAACCTCATACTACATTCAAAACCCGGGAGACATCAAAGAAAAATTCGCAGTAACATGAGCCGTTAAAACTCGACGCCGACGAGCCGACGGCGACACGGGAACGTTATTGTTCCCCGTATGTAGGCCACGACACGTGTGAGCCTACAAATCACAGCGATAATGTTCGCAATATTTTCACTTGATGTTCACTTCAGTAAGAAGTTTTGCTGAGATAGGATTTGAAATGTGCTCTCAGTGTATTCTCGTAAGACGTCTAGATTATGTAGGTCAAATAAATAAATAGCTCTTTATTTATTATCTCTGTCTTGTCTCGGTCTTGCTTTTAACTTATTGCTTCTCCATCTACAAAGATTGAAACTACAAATCTCAGGGATAGCACAGCTGGCAATAGGCGACATCTCATCTAATGGGTTGTCTGTCTGTTTTAAAAAGTTATTTTTCCCAGCAGGGCCATCTTTGGAAATGAACTTTTCATAATTTGCTCTGGTCTAAGTCTAGCAAGTAAAGACATCATGTTTCGTAGTGACTCAGGCAGCCCGGCAGTAATCACCCACTTATAGAGACTACTATGAAATAACAGCATTTGTGTGCTGTTGTGTTTCATTGCTAAGGCATGCTAGACCCCATTTCGCTATCACTTATCCTTAATCCAACTAAAATCGGTAGCCTACTTGCGGTACATGTAGCATACGGTAGCCATCTACCATCAAATAGACCATCAAAATAGCCATCTACCATCAAATACCATCAAAAAAAAGAAATAGTAGTGTTTTGTTCGGTATCGTTCTAACTTCCTGTTACAAAGGCAGTTGTTTTAGTGGCAGGGCACACTGCGACTACCGTGAAATAACAGCACGTGTGCTGTTGTGCTTCGGTGAGTGAAGTAAGGGATGCCAGAGCGCATTTCTCTATCCCTTCCCAATCCTTAATCCTATTGTAGTCGCACTTGCAGCAGCTTTAGCGTTGCTTGTGTTATAGTCGACGGTAGCCACCGCTACCATCATGTGGATCATCAGCCTGTCTGCCGATCTTAACATAAAAAAAGGATATTAGCAATGATGACATTAAGCAAAAGACAAAATTCTAGGTTTATTTTTGGGAACCTCTATATGTAACTCGGTACTTACTTCTTACTCTAGGCTAACTTTGCAAATTTCGCTTCAGAAATCGATCCCCTCCCTACAAATTCGAGGTATAGAATTGACTAAAAGAGCCTTAAGGTTCTCGAATGAAGGGCTGTTTTCTTATCACTTGAACACCTGTGTAAGCATTTGTGTTTTCAACCCCTTAAGCTTTAGTAGTTTATTCTGCAGTGTTAACCTGGACAGCCGACTGGCGACCTACACACATCCTTACAGAACCAGAACCATAAAAAACGGCTCTTGAATTGATGAGTGAGTTGGTGAAGAATTCTTTTATGAGGATCAGCAACGCACTTGGGCCCCTATGGCTTTGCTTGTGATATTAGGCGACAGTACCCGCTTACCTAACTATAAGTAAGCCTGCCAGGCGATTTTCCAAAAATAGTCTGTGTTCTTTCCAGATTATTAATTCATATAAAACAATTGTTACATTTCAAAATTATAACTGAACAAACTTTATAAATTAATTAGTATTAAATTTATTACTTAATTGAAATGTCAATAAAATTAAGCATTAAAGCGGTTTCCTCGAATTTGATTACGAATTTAAGCTTCGCGTTTTTAATTCTAAATCCAATTAATTTCACTCAAAACCTTCATTATTTAAGCGACTACACCTGGCAGTATCTGGCTAATTGTTTGCTTCGTTAAGTTTCATTTAAGCTTGTCTTAACAATAAAGCCTCATTTACAAAGCTCCCTGAACCAATAAGCCCAAGGTATCACTACCATTCCAACACAATGCAATGAAGCAAGCGATTCTCATTATTTTTCGGAAGTCCCTACGAATGCGTGAGGAATTTTTATTGTCTCGTGTGATGACTATTCGATTATGGACGCTCTCTTTCACAATTATTGCCTCGTTTTCAATGATTGCCCAAAGGATAGTATATAAAATCCAATTCCCCTTTCGACGCTTCTGATTTCAGTGAAGCATTTTATATTGTTATGAAGATGAAGACTTAGTTCGAAAAAGTTCTCATAAGAGAAAAGGTTATTTGATCTTTGTGATAGAAAATAGAAATCATTTACATCACATTTTACCACATCGGTGATGAAATAACAGCACCTCATTGTTCTTAGCAAAGGCATATAAAACAGGAGCGAACGTTGTATCCTTTCACAATAACTGTCACATCCCACTTAGTTCATCGCTTAATTCGAAAATGTTGTCATAAGAAAAAGGGATATTCGATACCTTTTTATGTGAGAAAATAGGAATTATATACCTACAACCGCATTTTAATGTATCAGTGATAGGATAACAAAGAGAAAACTCATTGAGAAAAGTACCAAGACGTACTTTGTATCTTTTAACAATAACTGTCACATCCCAAGGTAAATCTGAGCCAGAACGCTATATAAAAACGAACCCACCGCACACATACCCAAAAATTTTCCTTCGCCTACCTCTGTGCATTCACATAGACGTTTATGTGTGTGAGTGCGTAGTCTTGTGCTTGGTTATCTATACTAATATTATGAAGAGGTAAAGTTTGTATGTTTATTTGTTTTTTTTATATTTTTTATTAAATCAAGGTAGCCCTTGACCTCTATCTCACCTGATGTGAGGTGCAGATGCGGCCGAAGGTGGACCACGCTTACCCAGTAAATGCCCAGTTACCCTGGTTTTGAACACCCCGAGGTAGTAGTTCTGTGGGAACACAGACGCAGGCAATGAGTTCCACTCCTTAGCAGCCCGAACAAGTAAGGTGGAACTGAAACGTTTCGTGCGTGATCGAGGTACATCGACCACGAAGGGATGAAACCCCTGCCCACGCCTAGTGGTCCGCAAGTGGAATTTGTATGTAAGATGTAGATAATATTCGAAACTACTCGTTCGATTTAAAAAATTCTTTCACCAGTAGTTAGAATAGAATTTCAGGTTGGACATAGGCTAAATATTCCACGTGGGCGAAGCCGCGGGCATCAGGTGATTAGAATAATAATTTAAATTTAGAACGTACGACATAAACTGTACTGACTGATAATAGCATAACATGAGATTGACATTACATTTAATGAACGGATATTCGAGAACGTTTCGTTCAATAGTCTTAAGTCGGGCAACCAGTTAGGCGATATTATCCTCTTATTGAAGACTACCGTGAAATAAGAGCATATGTGCTGTTGCGTTTTTCCTTGTACCAAGATCGGCAGTTCTTGCCTTTATTTTCTATATCCTCTGATGTTTCTTGAGTGTCTAGGCGACGATAGCGGTAGGTAGCAGTGGATCTGCTTGCCGGAATTTCCTATAAATGACACAGCCAGCACATACAAGTGACTAAAATATATGTAGAATTAGAAAAAAATTCAACAAGCTATTTGAAATTTCTTGTAACGGATATAATATTATACTTAGGTTACTACTTATGTATTAAAACTTGGCAACACTGAGCGCTTCAGGCAGCACCTGGCATTACTATTGAAAAGTTTGACTTTTTTAACATAACCTCAATTATAACATTTATTATTTGAACCCGATTTCTCTTGTTTTCAGTAAATTAAAACTTGAAAAAAAAATCAGCAGTATGAAAAAATATACCTTTGGGGATGAAGCTCCACCCTATGCTATTGTAAAACGCGGGTACAATAAGTTTAATTGTGATCGGCGTTCCCTCCAGGATGTACCCAAAGAAGACCGTCCAAAATCAGTTGTTGTGCTGTGACATCGATGCTGTGCGTGAAGTGATAAGACCGACATGTGATATAACGCCAGATAGAGGCAACTCTAGCCATTAATATGGCTAGCATCAATAAGATATTGCATTAACATTTATCGGTAAACAATATTTGTTCTTGTTGCATTCCATAAAATTTAATGAACTTTCAAAAGTAAGCTTGCGTCGATTGGTGCAAGTAAACGTTGAAAAAATACAATCGAGGTAAAAGCAAAAGCTGTGTTACCATCAACACAGGTAACGAATCATGGATGTATGCATATGAGCCTGAAACAAAACAGCAACCGACAACCAGAGGTCTTCCAAAACGAGCAAAAATCAAAAGAGTTGTTGGCGGAAATAGCAGATCGAAACAAATGATTGACTGTTCCTTCGGAATTGCCGGTCATGTACATAGTGTGCCATTGGAGAATTTGTTACCATTGTTTACCAGAAAGAAAGAAGAGAATTTTCACGACCATTTGTTTACCAGAAGTCTTCGAAGAAATCCTAAAATTTCGAAACGGACCCGAATCATCCTTCATCATGACATTCCGAGCCCTGACACATCGGACCAAACAAACGAATTTTTATACAGCTAATATATCGAATTGATGGGTTATCCTCCGTACAGTCTTGACTTGGCACCTAATGACTTCTTATTGTTCCAAAAAATCAGGAACAAAATGCGTGGGTAACGATTTTCGTCTACAGAAGAAGCTGTTGAAACATTCAAATACCACAATCAGGTAACATAACACAATAACATTCAGGTACCTCAATGGGAATGGAAAAAGGGCTTCGAAAACTGGTTCCAAGACATGCAAAAGTGTATTTATAAATTTATGAAAAACAAAATAGTGTGTATATTTGTATATATTTTGACGAAATTTTCGTGCCTTCGAAATACTGTATTAATTTTATAATAATAATAATAATAACGTGTTTCCTACGTGAGGATAGGAATAAATTGAAGTCGCTGCACGCGTCTGTCCGTTTGTATATCCGCTAAAGCACTAAATCCTTCTAAAGCACGCAACGGATTTTGATGCGGTTTCCACTAATGGAAAGACCGTTAAACGAGGAAGGTTTTTGTATAAAATACATATTGCAAAATAAAATTGCACCCGTGCGAAGCCGGAAGCGGGTCGCTAATGATTGTAATAAATAAAACATAATGCTGCTCTCACTGGTGAAAATATTTCAAAGCATTTAAATTTTCTTTGTTGTAAATAATTATTTTTTCACAAAAATATTTAGAGATCGGTTAGGGGACATCGTTTTTAGATATTTTTTGCTGATTATGGTGTTTGTATCAAGTAAACATTCCTTCTTTCCATTACCAAAATATACTCAAGGCGCTGTCAGTATTCTCTAAGTAATTGCATACTCGTAGTTGTTAATAAACTTCGGTTAATAGGATGAAGATGAAACAGCTCTTCTGTAAGATATAAATTTAGTTCAGACAGATTCTTCACTAAGTGTCAAAGTCTTTATTTTCCCAATAAATTTCGTACTAAATACAGCTTTATTTCGCGACTCCATAAAACTCAAAGAATAGAAGACATACAATATAATAAATGCTATTTCTTTGCTTGGAACATAAACACTTTAGTTTTCTTTTAGCAATGCTCAGAGCATTAGTCTAAATTTTTTTTATGAATTTCAGATCTAAGTGTAATAAACAATTAATTACATATATTATACCATCGACATATACTATCATTTTTATGTAGAGATCGGCACGTAAGCTGATTATCCGCTTGACGGTAACTGGTTACCGTCATTTATAATTCTTATAACACAAGTAAAAATAGGGTAATATATGATATACCTAAGCCTGATATGCTATACAAGCTCTCTGTCAATATTGAATAAGGTATAAAATAAATACAAAAATAAAATATTTTTTACGATTGAGTGGCATTTACCACCAATTTTTAAATTTGGTAAGCATTTGGCTTACCAAATTATGCCAGATCCTCTTCATAGGCTATCTGTGATAACTGTGCTGTTTTCAACTTCAATTATTTGCGATACAAGTATACAATAAGCATATATTTAGCCATCAGTCAGCAAAGCAGCCATATCAGTTAAATAATCATACAAGCAAAAAACCTTTTGTACATAATGTATTTCTTAAATTTGTTTAATGGCAGGATTTGAATATGATTGGGAACCTTATTATAGACGTGTATTCATTGACATATAAAAGAGTTATTGATATTCGTAAGCTTGTACGATGTCTTTAATTATTTTAACGAGGAGGGAACAGGATAATGATTACAATGATTTTCTTACTAATGAGTAACAGACTAATTCTATAAATAAAATCCGTAAAATTCCTCTGTTCAGCCCATTTGAGACACCTGTGGCTTTGCTTGTGTTATTAGGTGAGGGTGACCACCTACAATCAAGGATACCGTCAATCTGGCTGCGTATAAATAAATGTTATTTGCAGGAATTGAAATTTGTTAATTGGCAAAGTTTACGGATGCGTGGGTTCGATTTTCATGCCAATTGTAAAGCTAATTTAAACGTATCCCAGTGGAATTGCTTGTGTTCTCCTATCTTGATACAAAGTCAGACATAACATAAGCAAACATGTAGCAATGCGACGGTTCCATTGTGTCCCGAAAGAAACCCGAAACTTCTTAACAAAGGGGTGTCTCTTATTGTCTTCCCACAAATTTCATGAAAGATGATACCCTCTTTAGAAAATGTCTCTTATTTTTTATTGTTTCGTTATTATTCATATTATTAAAAAATATGTCAATTATTTATATTTTATGGGGAAGGACGGCAAGCAGACAGCATATAGTGAAATATAATATAACTATTATATATCACTATATACTGTGACGCAGTAAAAAATATACATGGCGCGTGTGTGGTCACCCAAAAAATACTACGGAAAATATATCATAATGTACCTATATTGCTATAATTTTTTATATATTTTATAGCTATATATATATACTATATATTCATATATAACTTTTATATTATTTTATATATATTATAGCTAATTCTGTGCTGAGCTATTGTATAAGATAGCAAGAAGTTCTTACTCAAGTACTCCTCATTTTTCTTATCATTCCAAGTCAGCATGATTTTTACTTTTACCGTAACACCTACACTATACACCTATTACAATTTTTTCATTGGATTATCAAATAATGCCTCATTTTTTTTAAACAATATCTCGTGTTTTTAATAAAATTCATACAATAATACATTGTTACTCTAAACAGCTAAATAAATTCAAATCCATGTCAATCAATGTTGACTAAATTGTTGTGACAGTTCCAAAACTAGCTTGAACATTTTTTGTGTCGAAGAAGTTATAATAAGTCTCTAAGTTGTTACTTCAAAAAGCCTTTCTTTTATACGAAATACGAACTTTCCGAGGCTGTATAAAAAGAGGTTATTACGAGGTTATTATTAAATAGAGGTTGTATTGAGCCTACTAATGAAAAAACAAACATTGATAATTGAAATTGGTCTTATTGTTTTTCAAAGTACTCTCCGTGACAGATTTTGTTTGCGTTGGAACCAATTTTCGAAGCACTTTTTCCACTCCGATTGAGGTATCTATAAAACGTAGTTTTTGAACGTTTGAAACTGATGAAAATCGTTACAAAAGGGTGCCAAGTCAGGGCTGGACGGAGGTGTCCCATCAATTCGATGTTTTGGCCGTACAAAAAAGGGCTGGCATTGTCATGATGAAGAATGATTCGCCTCCGTTTCGAATTTTTCGGATTTTTCCGAAGACTTCTGCCAAACAAATGGTCGTGTAAAATTTAGAATTAACCGTCCTAAGATTCTACAATGGCATTGTCGCCACCTGACTGGTAATTCTGAAGAAACAGGCAATCATTTGCTTCGATGTGCTTTTTCCGCGAAAAAGCACATCGACATAGTTTTCACATCACACACATAGTTTTTTCCATTGCTGTTTTGTTTTAGACTCGTATACATAGATCCATGATTCGTCAACTGTGTAAATGTTACGCACAGCTTTTGATGCACCTCGATCATTTCCTTGCACCATTCAACGCAAGCTTACTTTTGACCGTTTGTCAAATTATGGTGAATCCAACAGAACAAATCTTTTTTACGGACAAATGTTAATACAATATCTTATTGATGCTTAGTCATACTAATTCCCAGAGTTGCCTCTCTCTCGTGGTATGTCACATGTAGGTTTTACGTTATCAGTTCACGCACAGCATCGATGTATTCTGGTACAACAACTTAATTTGGGGGACTTTCTTTGGGCACATCCTGGAGGGAACGCCGATCACGATAAAACTCACTATACCCGTGTTCAGTGGCTTAGGACGGAGCTTCATCGCCAAAAGTCGAAGTAACTTGATAGAAGCATTCTTGTCTTGATAATCCTCGACAAAAGTCGTAAAAAATCATCGCACGTAAATTTTCACGAGAAAATTCCATTTTCTCGCTAAGATTTCTATTTAAGACACTCGAAACAGCACTCGCATTCAAATAATAAATATTTTAATTGAGGTTATGTTAAAAAAGTCAAGCTATTCAATAGTAATGCCAGATGGCGCCTCAAGCGTTCAGTATTGCCACAGTCTAACCATCATACAGTCACAGTCATACAGTCGCGCAACGCTCAATGTTCGAGCCTGTAAACTGAAGCGAGTTCGCCGAACGTTGCTCTACGCAAGTACATTCGTTGCCTGACTGTATGATGTAAGTATGGTTAGACTGTGGTATTGCCAAGACTCACGATTTCCTATTTAAGTAGGTAATACATAAATAGGAAAATATTTATTATCGCAAAAATTCCTATTTCATAGAACAAACACTGAGAAACATTAGTGATTCAGCTTTAAACAGAAGATAAATGCAATATAGGCCTAAGTATAATTAAACCATAAGTTAGTATTTAATCAATCAAATTTGTCTTAAACATGCATTCCTATTGGATAAATTCACAATAAAACTTTTATGGGTCACAAACCAGCCCCGGCATCATTATCAACAATATCATCTCATTCGTAGATCGCCGCCCACTGTTGGAGATGAGCGTCCCCTATAATTTTCCAGTTGGGCCTGAAGCAGCCTGGATACAGCGTCGTCCCACGGCCTTTATTGGCTTGTTAACCCATATTGTGGGCGGACGTCTTACGCTACTCTTTTCGGCCCGTAGTCTCCCACTCGAGAACTTTCCGGCCCCGGCGGCCGTTTTCATATTTACGCATGTTTAAATATGTCTTCATTTATCAAAATCAATTCATGGAAGTACTACAGAACATTACAAAATTGGAAGACTGCAGAACGCAGTAAGCCCTAAAGCACTCAATTATAGTTTCAGTACCAAGACACCTGTAGTGTAACCAGAATGATTCCAGAATAAGAGGAGTAAAACAAACAAGATGTCAAACCTAAGACTTATTTGTAAGTTAATAAATAATTAAATACATTGTATAAAGTAATCATTCACACGTAGATGCACAGCACAGCTGATTAACGCTTTTCATTAACTCTGTAACATGTGTCCACAATGGACAGGCGTTGGCTTCAGCCGCTAACTACTTAAAAGTTGCCGTACACAGTATAATGAAATGAAAACAGTATTCTATCCGCAGATAGACTTTATAAAACCAATCTGTTAGGGCTCGGTTAAGCCTAGCAGTAAATATTATTTGTCTTTCGCTTCGTCTAGTGGCATATATCTATATACATACTTATTATAAAATAAAGTTGCTCTCGGCGGATGTCCATTTCTCCGTTAACTTCTAACCACCAATAAGATTTTGTTACGGTGTTCACTAACTGAAAAAGCTGCAAAGCGTGGGACGGGCCGTTTCTATCGAAAGGATCCGAACGAAGAGGAAGTCAATTTCTATCAAGCGGTTGAAATGGCAAATAAAAAAAATATTATAAATTCTAAATACCCAATTACATTTCTGATTAATTCTGATAATTGATTAATTCTGATTTCTGAGTAATTCCTAAATGGAAAGGATCCGAACGAAGAGGAAGTCAATTTCCATCAAGTAGTTAAAATTGCAAATGAAATTAGAATATTAGTCAAAAGTGTGTCTCAAATTTATAAATTCTAAATACCCAATTACATTTTGCTAATCATTGCTAATCATTCTGATTAGCAATATTATTATTGCTAATCATTCTGAACCTCTAAAATGAAATAATTTAAACAAAGAATATATTTAATTTGATATTCGCTGTACCAACCATGAAACCAAGCGATGTAAATTAAATTCAAATTACCTAGATACTTCGTGAAGGTTTCCATAAAAAAAATATCTTTGAATTCTGTATTTATTTATGCGGTGTTATGCTACTCGGAACAAATTGTATGCTCGCAGAGAATTCATTAGGCGCCGATGTCCGTCGACAGCAGTTGTTTTAAACAATTCATTTTGCACCGCTCACATTATTATTAACATACAAATTTAACTGCTGATGTAAACCCTTTCTAGCGTGAGAATATCCACGGCTATTACATGTGCACATTATTATATTTAGCGTATAACATATATATCTACTATGTTTCTAACATTATTTAGAAATTAGTTACTGGAATAAAATTTGGACCTCTCCTTTTGTTGAACAGTTACATATTTATAAGAAGTTTGTTTAAATCTAATCCCATAATAAGAAGTTTGATTGCAGATATTGATTGCAGATAAGGATATAGTATTGACAATATAATCCTTAGTTAAATGGGGATGAGTTGGGTTTATTACATAAAACGGCATTTACTTTATTCAGGTATATTCTTTACATATATATTTCATCTTTTTTGACCATTTTGAATCAAACCAATTGATGACAGGCAAATTATTTACATGGATTTGGGTTCTATGCAGCTATGATACCGTTGACTCATCCCCTGTCCAGTACTCTACCGATTGCTAGCCACCAATCTACTATATTTTAATAATTATCATTGTAATGTGTAAAGATTAATATTGAAAAAATATTTTATGAAAAAGATGGCAAGCCAGCTGAGATATATTAAATGAGTGCCTAGTAGCCTCTGTAAACAAAGCTATGATAAAATGATGCAAGTATGCTGCTAATCTATACATAATAATAAAGTCGTAAACGAGCAATGTCTGTAGATTAAATATTTTTTCAAAAAAACAATTTGTATAAATTGTACGTATGTACCGAGGTCAAAAAATTGGTTTTAGAATTTTTGTCTACTTGTTTGTATGTCTGTTTGTCTGTGCGTTTGTGAACGCTAATCTCAGAAACGGCTTAATCGATTTGAATGCGGTTTTCATTTATCTATTGTAGCAAGCTTCCCGTAACATTTAGTGTTTGATTCATTCCAAT
Organism: Bembecia ichneumoniformis; assembly: GCA_910589475.2. Lineage (NCBI taxonomy): Eukaryota > Metazoa > Arthropoda > Insecta > Lepidoptera > Sesiidae > Bembecia > Bembecia ichneumoniformis. Next base: position 4,957,790 of record OU342520.1, read on the forward strand.
CGGTTCACAAACAAAAAAGTTACGTGCTATACCGAATACCACGCGTACGAAGTTGTATACTCAGCTAGTCCTAAATATGATGCGAGATAGATACTGAAGCTTAAGAGATAAGATAGATCAACGGACTCTAGCCTTTTTTATTCACAAACAGTAATACAGTAATAAATAGTGGCAGGTCACACTGTTCGCAGTAATTTGGGCAGCCCGTCTGGCGGCAGTAACCACCCCCTTACAGAAGACCACCGTGAAATAACAGCACGTGTGCTGTTGTATTTCGGTGAGTGAGTAAGGGATGCAAGAGCCCATTTCCCTATCCCCTCCTAATCCCTTATCCTTAATCCTGCCGTAGTCGGCAGCGCACTTACAGCAGCTTTGGCGTTGTTTGTGTTATAGGCGACGGTAGCCACCTACCACCAAGTGGAGCATCAGCCTGTCTGCCGATATTAACATTAAAAAAAAGCAGCAGTATACAAGATATATCTAGGATGATTCAAAAACTAGAAAGCTTTATATTACAAGCATATTAACTCATGTTTCTTTATAAGAAACAAGGAAGCTTTTAGATAATGAGACTAATTAAACCAAATTAAAGCTGTTCTCGCAATCAGCACATTGGAAAGTCTAATGTACTTTTAAATATTATATAGTATATGTTCAAACTGGAATAAGCTTAGATAGCTAACGTGACCCTTATTCGACACGACAAGCCACCGGTCACGAGATCAGGGAGTCATCGTACCGTGAGTTGGCAGTATTCCACGATTGCGTAATCTCAATATTTGTATGTCGCCGCGCTTAGGTATATATATATGAAAATTTTGTAAGGAGGCCTATATTGCATCTATACAAACTTTTACAAGTATATTTTTTATGTTAAGGTCAACATATACGCTAACGGTCCACTTGATGGTAAGTCACTGCCGCATATAATACAAGCAACGCCACAGGTGTTACAAGTGCGCTGCCAACCATAGAAGGATTAAGGATAAGGAATAGGAAAATGGACTCTGGCATTCCTTACTCACTCAATGAAACACGACAGCACAAATGCTGTTTTTTCGCGGCGGTATTCTATAAGGGAGTGATTTCTGCCGCCAGATGGGCTGCCCAATTTTCAGAGCCAACTTTAAAAATTTCATTTCAGTAGATCGAACCCGGGACCCCTGAGACAAAGCGTTAAGACAAGCACCCTAACCACTCATCCAATGGACTCGTCAATGGTAATGTCAATAATAAATAAAGTAGACCGTTAAACACATTAATATAACATCAGTACGGAAAGCTATCTCAGGAGATATAGAAATAAAAAAAACGGGACAAGTGCGAGTTGAACTCGCGTGAAGAGGGTTCCGTACGATGTTACCTATCCGTACAATATTGAGTGATTTATCATGTTATTTTAATATCATGGACTTCTTATAGGTTTTCCTATAATCTATAAGTAGAAAACTAATTTCTGTATTTATTTTTTTAAATTTTAGGTTCAGTAGTTTCGGATATAAGGGGAGGGGGGGGGGGGGTGGTCGGAGAAACGAACACACGAATGAACCTATAAGGTTTCGGTTTTTTATTCGGACGTACGGAACCCTAAAAACTCAATATTAAGTGTCGCCGCGTCTTGTATACACGTATATAATTATATAAGAGTGTGTATTATGTGCCTTTCTGTTCGGGCGTGAAGGTACTTCAATCGGTTTTGGTGAAAAACGCCTGTGAATGCCAAAAAAAGTTTGTATCGTAAATCAGGTGGAGAAAGAGTAATCTGTAAGTCCAGCGACGTGTGTGTAGTGATGGGTCGGGCGCCCGGCAGCGGCGGCGACGCGGCGGCTTCTCGAGCTGAAACGCGCTTGCGCGTCATTCGGCAGGGAGCGGGGCGCGGCGCAGCCTCCCGGCTACTGCACTCCGCCGCCGCCCGCCGCCCGCATCGATCTCGCCCGGGCTGCAGCATCCGGCGAGCCGGCCATCAACGCGCGCTCAACGCGTCGCTACGCGTTCTCGACGCGCTCAGCACGACGCGCGTACTCCGCGTTCGCCGCGCTTACCGCATTTGCCGCGTTCTCCGCATCCATCGTCCTCCGCCCGCACGCGCCAACCCTAAGGTCCACTTACACCCTTAAACTCTCACAACAATAACACTCGATCTTTGTGCAGGTTATAACCATATCTTACGTAACCCTCAAATACTTGTCAGACTTGTGTATAGACTGATTTTTCTTTTCCGAGGGTATTCCCCGCAATCAGAGCTAATTCATTATACCATCTCATTGTGGACTGCCAGGTATTGGCACGTCTTGATTGGTAGTGTTCTTAAACTCAGGTTTTTATGTATGATTTTCTCACATTTTCGTACACAGTTAAAGCAAGTGTTTATTATTTCCTATCAACACAAAGCCGAAGACTATTAGGCCTTATCGGAATTGCAACAGCGTCTTACTCTAACAGTGTAAATTATTTATGTGTATGAATAATTAATCTTCTGCTTATCAGAGCTTTCTAGAGATATACTCGTATGTAAATATGTATTTTAGGCACCCGTTCTTATGCTTGCTTAAATATAGCTTCACAAAAAAAATGTATTAACTACTTTCGCTTCGATACAGCCGTTCTACAGAGAACGCCACGCCGCCGATATTCAAATTTAAATTTTACGCGAAAACGCTTAAAGTTCAAATTCAAATGCAGCCCTAGTTTTCACTTTGAACTCCGGTTTTAGCAACTACAATGGCAAAGTTTTTAGGTTCATTGCAGATTAACTCGATAGTGAAGGATTCGCTGAAAATATATTCATTATCACAATGATCCATTTTCTTTAAAACACATATTTTTGGGAATTCGTAAAAGATTTTTTTAATTTTTTTTCTATGCAAATGTTTATACAAAAAAAAATATGCAAATGTTTTTGTTCGTTGTATTTATAGTATTTTTCACTCTGTTAATCCTAAAATATTAATTACGTTCACTTGTATTACTTACCCACTTTTTATATAGGTATAACAAAAGAAATGCAAATAAAAAAAATTAAAAAAATTGCAAATCTGTCCCCCTAAATGTGTAATATTAATTATTAGTTACAAGAGTACCGCCCCTGGCTTCTTACGGATACAATTGTTTCTATCTACAAATTATATACACAAACCTTCCTCGTTTATCGCTCTTTCCATGCATTAGTGAAAACCTTATCAAAATTCATTGTTAAATTTAGAAGAAGTTAGCGGAGAAACAGACAGAAGTAGAGAGCGACTTTATTTTATAACTAGCTGAGTCCTCACTTCGTACGCGTGGTATAGCGCGTAACTTTTTTGTTTGTAAACTTATTGGAATAAAACAGAAAATAAGTTTTATGAAAAGCTTGCTAGAATACATGAGTGAAAACCGCATTCAAATCGGTTGAGGCGCTTCTGAGATTAGCGTGCACAAACGAACAGACAAACAGGCAAAAATTCTAAAAAACTATTATTCTGACCTCGGTAACATAAGTGCAACGTTGTTTTTTGAAAAATGAATAGATTATTTATGTATAGATATAGATATTATAACATGTTGTTGACATTAGAAGTTACAACAGTTTTGTCTGTACACTGTAATGGATCTGTATCAAAACGTATTAATTGATTGAGAAAATTGATCTTTCATAATTTATAATTGCAATTAGCGAAACGTAAATTGTATTTTCCACATAATAAAAACATTTAAAAACTTTCAAAAATCATTTCTGAGAGAAGAAAATCTGTTGCAGCTAACATTAATATTTTGTAGAAGCTATTTTATGGAAAAAGCAATAAACGAGTAAGGTTTGTGGATATAATTTTCAGAAAAAAATGCATGCGTGGGAAGCTGGGCTTAAATCGTAAACGTGTCGTGTCTGTATATCAAAGATTTTTTCAAAAAAAAAAAAAACAATTCGTACACGTTGTATTTATATTACCAAGCTCAAAAAAATCGTTTTTAGAATTTTTGTCTGTTTGTCGTTATCTTGGCGTTTATCTCTTACGTGTTTGGCGTTTATCTCTGAAACGTCTTAACCATTTGAATGCGTTTTCACTCAAGTTTCTCGTAAAATTTAGTGCTTGTTTCATTCCAATCGGTTTAGAAACAAAAAAGTTACACGCTATACTAAATACCACATGTACGAAGTTGGGCTCAACTAGTAACTAAATGTGTTTGAAAATAATGGTAATGTTACCACTTAAACCTTACCATTCACTAAATACAAGTGAATAATAAAATTAAATATTTACCTATATACACAGGTACACTAATAACGTAACAAAATTAGTTATAATTATTTATTTATCATTCATTAACTAAACGAACTAATTAGTTTTAATAACTAACGTTGGTTTGCTTAGTGCACAGTACTGAAGGACTAAGTCAAACATACACTAATTTGTTAGTCACGACAGAAATGCTTATAAAAGACAAAAATAATATACAATGGACTGTGTTAGCTTGTACACATCTTGAGAATTTAACTAGAAAAATTAAAATAAAAAAATAGACAAGCACTTATCTTGGGTTTCGAGTTTGAAATTCAATGTGGTCACATTCTAGTGGATTTATGAGTAAATGTCAATAAAGTGTTGGCTGGATATTTGCCAAGTTTTAGTCATCAATCGTCGTTCATTATCCATCAATTATGTATATTCATATTTGGACATTAGGTGCGACGCGTGCGCAGTAATAAAATATTTTATAATTTTAACCGAGCAGTGATGAGAGACGGAGTGTTAGAGTAAAAATTTTGGAACATTTCGTTGTGTGAATAAAAGAACATGGTTTCCGAGAAAGAAAAGATGGCGGCCGCCGAAGCTAAGTCTCCAAGCAACAAGAGTAACTGCACCTCTCCGGGGAAGAAAGGTAATTTAACTGGAACTGGCTATATTAAAAAAAAAACTGTTCAATTAGTTAAGTGCCGGGGCCATTGTCGTTCGTCATATTTTTCGCCGGAAATTTATCAATGAACATTTTAATTTATTAAATTATTTCAAAACTAATTAAATACTAATTTATAGTAGATATAATTTCAAGTAAAAATAATACTCATCTAAAACAAAACGCATGGCACGAACGCCATAGATACATATAATCTATGTCATATAGATATAAAATATCTTTGGCTGTACTTTTTGTGTCTGGCTGATTTTAAAAAGGTTACATTTCAAAAAAAGAAACGAATTAGTAAAATGTTGTTTCCAGCTATTTTCATTTGTTTTTCTTGCTGTCAAAATGAGTGAATCTAACGAAGAAATTCGATATATTTTAAAATTTTATTACAAAAAAGCAAAATTTCAACGCAAGCCGCGAAAAAAAATTGTGACGTTTATGGATCTAATGCAGTATCAGTAAGATTAACACAAAGTTGGTTTAAGCGTTTTCAATGCGGGAATTTTGATATCAAAGATGCACCTCGCTCTGGTCGCTCTGTTACGTATAAAATGGACGCAAGTTTTGAAAAAGTGGAGCAAGATCGCCATATCAGTAGTTACGACATAGCTGAAGAACTGGGACTGGGAATTGACCACAAAACAGTTTTGAACCATTTGAAAAAAGCTAGGTACACAAAAACGCTCGATATTTCGGTGCCACACGAGCTCACTGAAAGAAACCTTATGAATCGTTTACTCATTTGCGATTCTCTATTGAGACGTAATGAGACCGAACCGTTTTTTGAAGAGATTATAACTGGTGATGAATAGTCGATCACGTGCGACAAGAACGTGCGGAAAAGATCGTGGTCAAAGGTTTGTCAGGCTTAAAAGACTGTGCCAAAACTCGGGTAAACTCGTAATAAGGTGATGGCGTGTGTATGGTGGGATTGGGAGGGCATTGTTTATTATGAGCTTTTACCGCCGGCAGAACCATCGATTCGGATCTCTACTGTCAACATCAGATGAGTTTAAAGCAAGAAGTTGAGAGAAAGCGCCCGGAATTGATCAATAAGAAAAGGTTGTGGTCTTTTACCACGACAACACTAGACCACGCATATCTTTAGCCACTCAGCAAAAATTAAGAGAGTTTGCCTGGGAGATGTTAATGCATCCACCATATAGCCATGACTTCACCTTCCTAGCCATATGACCTATGATTTCCACCTGTTTCGGTCTCTTCAGAATTCTTTAGGCAGTGTCAGATTTAATTAAATTTTTAATTTACTTAGTTCCCATAGATGATTAGATTCCGTAAATCAATAATACCTTTCTAACCTTAACCCACTGATCATGTAAGGAAAGGATATATGAAAATAAACTAGCAACAAATCGTTTGTAAGGTTTCTTTGCATCGTCCGAGTTTGTCGAGTTTAGTTTAATGCGTAACTACTGGCGTGATTACAGTATTGTTGTGTTGCTATTTGAAATTGTGTATTTTGTGATGAAAAGTGAACAGAAAAAACACGTATACAAATTGGCCACAGCTCACACCATAATAGGTACTATTCATTTTATTTAAATACTATACAAAGGCTCTGTAAACTTGGTTCGAAGTGGTTCTATAACTTGTTTAAGTATCCTAAGCTATCTCAAGTATTATAAGCATGTAAGGGATGCCAGAGTCCCTTTCGCTATCGCCTTCTAATCTCTTATAAGTAACCCTACTAAACCTTTTATGTTGCTTGTATTAGTAGATGACGTCAAATACATACCATCAAGCGACAATTACTGTGACAATTATATGCAAAAGTGTCATCGCCTTAACATTAAATTACCAACAAATAATGCAAATTCTTCACGAAATCACAAATTTGTGACGAATGTTTAAAAAAAATCAATTCAATTCATTCAATTTTTTTTAACATTTTCAATTTATTATTATTATTACTTTATTATTCTTAAAATATATCCATTTACTGAATGTCTGTGAAATAAAACAAACATATTTTAAATAAAACGCAAGTGCTCGCGACTTCGTACGCGTGGTATATATGTCGCAGTCATCTGGTTAAATCTGCTATTTGATTGAATGACTAGCGCGTTCATTGAATGACGACATTTAATTGAATGACTAGGCCGAACTTTGATTGAACAAGCGTCACTAAACGTCCAACTAGTTAGCGGATTGTAACATAGCCCTTTGAACATAGCGGACATGAAATCAGTCAGGTAATTCAAATGTAGTTCATTTTTTTCCCACTGCGGCGCTAGTAGTCACCAAAACAAATATGGCATCAAACAGCTCGCACAGATAGCACTGTGTTGATAGCGCATATTTTAATAAATTACTTTTGAAATAATATGATAATTTTTTCTAGGTTTTTTACTTTTTTATACTAAGCAAAAATATGAGATTAAGTAAAGCTTTGGAAATCATGCTACAATCTTTTATTATTTTAAACTCAGCAGCTTATAAATCAGTAATTTTTTAATTGTCCCAAAATTCACCCTAATCAAATATTACAATTTGGTATAACGAAACATTTTATAATTCATTTATTTTTATTTAAAGTAAGGTTAGTTGCGAACTCATGGGCACCTTAACCAAACATTACAAAGTCGGCTATATCCCATTCAACGACTTCGCTAAATGACGTTCAGTCAAGACGTTAAACGTTACATTCAACGACTTGACGAGTTGTCCTTTAGTCATTCAATTAAATGTCGTCATTCAATGAACGCGCTAGTCATTCAATCAAAAAGCAGATTCAACCAGATGACTGCGACATATATACCACCGTATATATGTCGCAGTCATCCGGTTAGACGTTTAACGTCTTGACTGAACGTCATTTAGCGAAGTCGTTGAATGGGATATAGCCGACTTTGTAATGTTTGGTTAAGGTGCCCATAAGTTCGCAACTAACCTTACTTTAAATAAAAATAAATGAATTATAAAATGTTTCGTTAAACCAAATTGTAATATTTGATTAGGGTGAATTTTGGGACAATTAATAAATTACTGATTTATAAGCTGCTGAGTTTAAAATAATAAAAGATTCTAGCATGATTTCCAATGCTTTACTTAATCCCATATTTTTGCTTAGTATAAAAAAGTAAAAAACCTAGAAAAATTATCATATTATTTCAAAAGTAATTTATTAAAATATGCGCTATCAACACAGTGCTATCTGTGCGAGCTGTTTGATGCCATATTTGTTTTGGTGACTACTAGCGCCGCAGTGGGAAAAAAATGAACTACATTTGAATTACCTGACTGATTTCATGTCCGCTATGTTCAAAGGGCTATGTTACAATCCGCTAACTAGTTGGACGTTTAGTGACGCTTGTTCAATCAAAGTTCGGCCTAGTCATTCAATTAAATGTCGTCATTCAATGAACGCGCTAGTCATTCAATCAAATAGCAGATTTAACCAGATGACTGCGACATATATACAACTCCTAATATTGGCATATAACACCGACACTGTAACCTATAAGTATTTTATAATTTAATTGGACGTCAAAATAGTATTAATAAATTTAGAGAGTATGTTGGATGGCGACGTAATTTAGGTCGGATGCCCCTTTAGCTGGTTGCGGCTCACGAAACCCCTAACATTCAACTTAACTTCCTTTGTGTTCTCGCGAAGGTTTCTACGGTTCAATAGCAGTTTAGGGTAGCTATAGTTAGTACTTGACAACAGAGCCCAACGTTGCCCGACCCGTACTATGTATTTTACGAGTTAACTAACTAATAAGGATTCAAACCGCAGTTTACATTTAAACTGGAGAGAAAGTTTCTATCGTAGCAAACAAAGTGAAGACTAGACTTTTAGACTATTTAGACTTTTTTATGTAAAGGACGGCAAACAGCCGACGGTTCACTACGGTTGCCTATAAATATAGCCAACGCTATAGGTGCTACATTAGTGGGATTGAGGATAATGGATTTGGAGGGAATTGGAAAATGAGCTCTAGCATTCCTTACTGACTTTCTGAAATACAATAACAAAAATTCTGTGTTATTTCACGATAGGGCTGAGGTAATCTGTCGCTAGATGTCGTGCCTAATTTATGATTGCAAAACGCAGTGTGTTAAATCTCCTTCTACTGTTTGAAAAAATCTGAAAAATATTTTGCGGACCTCCATTCAATATAATGACATCACGAGTCATTAAAGCAGTTTCTTATATATATTTTTTTTTTTTTTTGTAAATTTCGTTACTTGCAACTTTTTCTATATTGTCGTACTATACCTATCTGTAATGACGTGTTATTTAGTAGAACGAACAATCTATCCCTAGGGCGTTAGCTCATATCTGCGGAAGAGTGTTAGTCCGACCTCGCAACTTCATCAATAGTGGATGAGGGGGACGCCAAGAGGTTTAGTCGGTAGGTCCTACCCCAATACCATCTCGGGGCAGGAGTCCGACATAACCCACCGGTCTGTCCCCAGGCCGGTGGGTATCCATGATGGATTCCTCTTGTAAAAAAAAGGCGTTAGCTCATTTAAAAATAGATAGCAAAAAGCAAAAAGACGCAGTTTAGTTTGATTTTAGCAGTTTCGTTTAAAGAAGCGAAGAAGTTTCCGGTCGGTCCACAAACTTTTTGAATTGAATTTAAATACCTTTGCCCTGCTCGAAATTTCAGGACTCTCTTATTTTCTTATTAATTATTACGTTGAACATAATGAATAAGAATTAAACCATGAAACTTTATTTAACGTCTAATTTCTATCGTGAATATCCTAACTAATAATAATACAAAGGCGAAAGTGAGGTTGTTTGTTTGTACGCTTTTACGCCTTAACTATTCAACTGATCATTGTGAAATTTTGTGAAAATTAAATGAACCTACTAATCCAGTACACAATTAACAATATCCAGATAATGCACATAGTCTTATACCACAGTAATTGCAGGTGCCGCACTAAATGCGGTTTGTGGTAAGTGGCAGACGGAGCGTAGTTTGTACGTGAACTAGCTTCCCCTATCGCTTCGTTGCTTTCAAGAATTCGCATGTTACCGCAATCATAACGGCAAACCGATGCCGATGTAGTGAGTGCACGGTCTGCTTTAAAGTCCTTTCACATAATAATATAAAGGAGTTTAAGCTAAACACATCAAAAAAGTCTTAGCAACACATACTTGATGTGATGTGTTTATTTCTTTCGTTTCTCGTTATACGTTGCTTAGACTAGTATTGAGACAGATGCTCAAATATGCTCAAATAAAAAAAAAATAACACTATTGGTTATTCTTATTTAAAAAAAATAATAATATATCAAGCTGGGAGATAGAGTTTTCTAATAGGGAGATAGAATAATAGAGTTTTCTTGTCTCATTTCTAAAATTGATTAAACTAAACATGTTTATTAGGTACGTCATATCCCTAGGAAAAATTCTTCAATTCTCTGTATTAAAAAATTAGCTTTAATTATCCCTTTCTTCCACAAAATATGCTTTGGAAAGTTCATTTCCAAAGTTGGCCAAGTCTAAACCCGGGTCCGCTAAGACAGAATGGTAAAGCAAGTAATGGACTCATCAGAAGTAAAAATGTCGATACAATATTACTCACTTCAACGCTGCGTTGAACTTCTTCCGATGTCAATGATATAGGTAATTACAGAAGGGGATAGTGGTCCGACATAAAAGTTGAGTTACTAACCAATTGTTTACATCTACTCTGTCGAAATAAATGCAAATGTCTACTATTCATAGAGCCCAAAATAAACAAACACACAACTCTGCTACCAGATTTGTTAAGCCAAATCAACGATTAAATACTAGACTTTGCTACTAAAACAAAAGATTCACCAAAATTTATTCGTGTACCGTCTTCTGCTACATTTGTAATCTTGAGGCCCCTCGTTGGTATCTAAGAGGTAGCTCCAAAAGAAGAAGTATTACATGCCAATATTCGTCCGCCTCTCAGACGATTCTAAATTTCTTTAGTGCAAATATTGTCCCAAAAGACTCGATCGGCCGTCATCGACGCTTCTACATAAATCGAAACTAACTTCCAGATATATCCGTTTTGATTTAAAGGATAAGAATTAATATCATGAAACGATGTTTTGATTCTGCCAGTGTTTTCATTGAATAATTTGAAGAAAGCCGTCATTGCGAATTCACTATAATAGTTAGACATATAGCCTACGTAACATTTTTGTGGGTAATGATGAGTTCTATAAATATCACATTATTTTATGTATCATGAAAAGTTTTTGCAGCGCATGCCACATAATGACTTTTATGGGCAAATTTTTAATACCTTGTGTTTCATTGCTGTAATTTTCTTAGGAATCTCTGTTTTTTTTTTTAAAGTAAAATACAGACTATGTTACTCGGTGACAATGTAGGTGAAAGAATTTTTAAAATCAGTTAAGTAGTTTTTGAGTCTATCTATTACAAACAAACCCACAAACATAAAAAAAATCAAATATTTCATCTTTATAATATCAGTGCAGAAGTGTAGCAGTGGAAAAATAAATTGACTATTTATAAATTATTAATTTATGGCGTTTATGGACTATAAAAAAGCCTTCGATTCGATCGAAACATGAGCAGTGCTCGAGGTTCTGCAGCGATGAAGCATTGACCTTAGTATATCGAAGTGTTGAAGTGTTTGCACAATAAAGCCATCATGTCGGTTCGAGTACAGGAGCAGAGCACACAGTCAATTCCATTGCGAAGAGGTGTGAGACAAGGAGATGTAATATCTCCGAAATTTTTCACTGCCTCTTTGGAAGATGCAATTTAAGTTCCAGGTGAGTGCACCTTCGGTTCGCCGACGATATTGTAGTACTGACAAAGTCGATAAGAGAACTCGACACGACGCTTGTTCATAAAGGGTGTTCATTAGCTTGTTCATAAGCTAGTTTCATAAAGGGTGGGACTTAAGATGAATATGAACGAGACTAAAGTTATGTCTAATATCCAAGTTGTGCCAACCCCAGTAACAGTTGGAAATTCAACTCTCGAGGTTGTTGACGAATACTTGGAACAAACGGTCCAATTAAGTAAGAGCCAACTTCGAGAAGGAGGTAAATCGTCGAATCTAGCTCGGATGGGCAGCGTTGAGGAAGCTCAGAGACATCTTCGCGTCCAAAATTCCTCAGTGTCTTAAAACAAAAATTTTCGTGTAATGTGTGTTGCCAGTGATGATTTATGCCGCTAAAACGTGGTCTCTAACTTGTAAGAGAGGTCAACGTCGCTCAACGAACTATGGAGAAGGCTCTGCTCGGGGTTAGACTGCGAGATCTAATCAGGAATGAGAACATCCGTAGACGAACGAAAGTTACCGACATAACCCGGCGGATTAGTAAGTGAAGTGGCAGTGAGGGCCGGAAGGTTCTCAAGTGGAGGCCATGGGCAGGCAAGCGCAGCGTAGGACGTCCACCCACAAGGTGGACAATGGACCTCATAAGGGCTGTGGGTCAACGCTGGATCCAGGCTGCTTCTGATCGATCCTTTTGGAAAATTAGGGGGGAAGGCCTTTGTCCAACAGCGAACATTCTGCGGTTAAGATGATGACGATGATAATGATGAAATTATTTATTAATTAATGCAATTAAAATTGGGCAAGGTACCCAAATATACTGGCTGCATTACCTCTCTTTTCTGAATTCTTATAGAGATCAGCCCTGTCATCGCCAGTTTTGTCGATTATTTATTACTTATAATTACAAAATTATACGCTATTATTAATGGCACTTATGGCAATTATTATTAATGGCAAAATTATTGAGTGTATATAGAGCTTAATTGTACTCACATTTGACGCAAATATATTTCCTTCTTTCTTACTCCTTAATCTTTCATTATTTAAGGTCTTATATATAGAAAAAATAAATTATTCATAAAAATAATAACCCTTATAACTTTAAACTTTATCAAGTGAAGTTTTTGTCAGTTCAGAGTTGAAAGACACTTGAATTTACACATAGATTTCTTGAAGCTTACTTCAACTGAATCATAATAACGCAAACTGTTTATAAATCTGTTTTATATCATCATCCGACAAAGTACGAGGGAAGCAGTAAAAATGAATTACTTGGACAGAGGGAGCGACCTGCATTTTCATTGTACTGCACAAAGACTTTATGGCTTTGCAGGGCTTAGCAACTAAACAATTATGACGGCGTGTTGCGCTCAGTGCGACACGAAATAAAACTCTTCGTTCTTCTAACAAATTTGTATTTCAGAAATATCCTCACAGCTATAAAACCTTTAAATAAAAAAATGAATCGCCAAGACTAAACATACTAATTGTTTGGCCCCAAAGTAAACACTATTAGGCTTGTGTTATGGGATAACCATTCAATGGACAGGGAGCGAAATCCTGCATACGCTAACCAAGGCCAACTTTGAAAAGTTCATTTGCATAGTTGGCCCTGCCGGAATTCCAACCTAGACTCACATCAGACCTAGCTGTGATCTAGGTCAGAGCGCTAAGGCAAGCACTCCAAAGGGCTCGCCAAATGCAATTTTTACTGCAAATTACACAAACCTTCCTCATTTATCGCTCTCTGCACTAGTGAAAATCGTGTTAAAATTCATTGGGTGGGTAGAAGTTAACGTAGAATCAGACAGAGGCTTTATTTTATATATGTACAAATATAGAAATAGAAAAGAAAAGACGAACTGGTCGATGGAGGAAGTCGTGGTTATGAAACATCCGTGAATGGACCGAAATTACTTTGGTCAAGCAACAACTGTTCCAGTTAGCTTTTGACAGATACAGGTTCAAGTAGTTGCGGTCAACCTTCAAGACTGAAGAGGCCATAGAGAAAGGTAAATAGAAGATTTTATTTCAGGATACAGGATTAGAAACTAGATGAGAAAAGTACACCGTTATCCCTTACTCACTACAGCACATGTTCTGTTACTTCAAGTTAGTCTTGTGTTATTTGAGTGTCATAATCTTCTATTTGATCTAACTGGTTATTTGATACTTAGAACTCTCCGCGTCAATCAGTAATGGCAGGCATACTGCCAAATTTTCCAATAACCACACTTACAGAAGATCACAGTGAATAAACAGCATGGGTGCTCTTGAGTTTCAGCATCACGTGATGCCAGAGCCCATTTCCCCTACTTCTACTTCCTTATGTAACAGCGCATTTCAGAACTTAAGCGTTACTTGTGTTATTAGCATGAAGTAGACTTTCAGTCTGTCGGCTGAGATTTACATTTATTGTTATTTAAATTTATATTAAGATCGCCAGACAGGCTCACGGTCTACTTGATGGTAGGTGGCCGTCGCCGTCACCTATAACACAAGCAAAGCTGTTGCTCTGCAACAGCGATGGTGCTGCAAGTGCAATGCCGACCATAATGGGATTGGGGATAAGGAATTGGGACAAAGAAATGAAAAACAACAGCAAACATACTTAGTTATTTCACGGTGTTCTTCTGTAAGAGGGTAGTTACTGTCGCCAGACGGGCTGCCAAAAACTCTGCGAAACGCTTAGTACACTGTCACTAAACCAGTTTTTAACAGTTCATTTGAAATCAAACCCTGGGTGTACTGGGACCCCTCATCCAACGGTTACAATCCGCTCGTCTTTCTTAAATATTGCAACTTAAACTTTGCGATTTATAAAATAACAAAGCAATAATGCTTCGACGCACAATGACAAAGGATTTTAGTGAATATTACTTAGGAGGCAAAGACAGCTGTAACGGAACGCAATAAGTTCACTGAACAGCCAGAGTACTGAACATTTAATTAAACATTGTTTACTTTAAAAGCAACTTTATTGCTATGCTGTTAAATGCATATTTGCTGTAAGTCTGTCTGTACTTGGCAATTTTATTACAAATTGCTAGTTTAGAAATTTTAATCTCAATTTAAATTATAAATTATAATCGTGATTTAGTCAGTGGCTCAAAAAAAAAACATAATTAGCAACTCGATTGGAAGAAATAGAATTTTCTGCTGCGTATTAATTTTATTAAAATATTTTATTTTGTATCTTTTAACTAGTTATTGCCTATCGGTCCATTTGCATCAGTTGATGGTTAGTTTTGAAGCTTGTCCATAAAAATATATTTACATGGAATAACCATTTGTATAAATGCCAGATGTAGATGGCAATTTTTTTAGGTTTTATTTTACTTAGACTTTACTATATACTATTTTAAATTCTACAACCTGTTATTAGATCACTTATGATGTCTGTCACATGATTTTTAATTATAAGAAGCAGGAAATAAAAGGTATAAGATATGTCTCCTGTATTTTAACACGCAACCACTATAATGATTTATTATAACCACAAATAAATAGTAAAGAAAGAAAGAAAGCAACTTTTATTCCTCTAATACAAACAATATTTGAACAAATAATAATTACAAACAAGAGGAAAAGGAACTCTGGCTCAGTATACAGTTGTGGTGCAGACCACAACACTGATATTCTGCCAGGGACCAGATATTCAAAGAGAAAAAAACATTTTTGCGGGACAATTCAGAACACGATTATCCAATCAATGGCTGAAATTATCGCAATGATCTTAAAAACTACTGAAGGATTTCATGCAGTTTATATCTATCAAAGTGATTCTTGAGTAAGGCATAGATGTTTTTACGTTAATGCTTTGATATACTATTAATCATTATCGAATTGAAAATTCATACTCATTGTAATAGCCTTTCACAACATACAATTTATATCTTAGGAGTTATCGTAAATTAAAAACTACATGTGACAAAATAAATTCAAGCGGTCTCGCAGCAACACGATAGTAGATACTAATGTATATTACAAATTCTGTAAATACATCTGTATATATTCACAACTAGGTCTGTGGCGAAAGTGCACTTGCCCACAGGTAAAACTTTCATCTACTATAGTTGGGGCTTGGTTTCATTATCAACTCAACAATAAATTGCAATCTTTGGAGGCCTTCGTATAAAACGAAAGCCATTATAAGAGTATAAAATTTTGTTCCGAAGTATTATGAAAAACAATTACTGATGTATGTTAATAATAATAATTTTAAAAAATTACACGCCGATTGACTGAATTAAATTTCTTTAATTTCACTGTCTGCTTCAATTTTATAAAATTTTTGCAATCCATTACTGGGTTTATCGTTTTATACTTGTTATAAGAACACAAGTTATAAATAGGTATATTTTTCCAAAATCTTGTAGTCGAATGCTATCATTCTCTTTTTATGTGGCGTATGACATACTCGTAGTTCTGAGATTATAGAATAGCATGCTTACCTTTTTTTATCTATTTCAGTTATACTTTTCAATAAACGTTCTTCATTGTTTCATTAAAAATTTTTGAAAAAACTGTCAAAAAACATCACGAATATCTTACCATATCTTGTTCCAATAAAAAAGAGCTAACAAATAAACCATAAACAAATGCAATACATCAAAATATCTCCCGACTAACTTATAAGAAACCATAATATCATTTATTGTATCGCAGCGGATTTGTGTTAATGTGATAAATGGAATCCTTGACAAACTCGAGTTTGTTTTGTTACGTTCGGCTGAAATGGGATAAAGGGGCTTTACGCCTTTTACGAATAGACAATCTGACCGCAACGATTAGTGGACCCTTTAAATTAATTCTTGCCTTAAATTATAAAAGAAAGTTTCGTCTTACATGCTAATATTTGCTTACAAAACATGTCATTAAATGTGCGGCATCATTACCGAAATTAAGTAAATCAACTATTTTCCATAAAAATTCAGTAGTTAAGGGGATTAATTGTGACTTTTATTTATTAATTTTGATTTATAAAGTTTATTAATTATGACTATCTTAAAGTTTTTCTCAGTCATACAGGGAACACTTTATAACTGATTTATTAAGGTATGTCCATAATAATGGGTGATCGCGGATAATCACAAATATAAATCGGCATCTTAAAGTAGAATCCACATTAATATAAAACTTAGAATTTATGTAATTATCGAGATTTTTTGTAGTAAATGTTTATTACAAAATTTATTATATGTTATAGAATTTATTATTTACTATTCACTATTCACACCCTCATACAGAAACATATAATAGGGTAAATTAAAATCTCAGAACATTCCCTACTCCCTTTGCACTTTGCTGAAGTCCATTTTGAATTCGATGTCAGCTGCAGTGCAAACAACTCTGTAATGAGGATCTTTGCTCGTTATAATAAGAACTCGCTTCCACGATATTCCAAGAAATATTACTTTATTAGAGAGGAGTGTAACCTCCTTTCTAAAAATAACTATCTGAATGGGTATATATTTTCTTTTAACAGCTACATTATTGATAATTTTAAACTCGTCCCAAACAAACTCTAATAACCCAAAGTATAATAATTCAATACAATATTTAATATACATATGTATATCCCGACCTGATTGTTTTACTTGGAGCATCCTTTATGTAATTATCTACTGTAATTATCCTTTGATTGCAATACAACAAATACTTCAATTAAATGACAATTTGTTTCATTATTGGTGAAGGAAATGTTATTTTCAACAGTATATAACGTCATTGGGTGTAGGTAAACGCACGTTTCGCCAAAAATCAGGAAAAAGAAAGGTGACTGACACACTATCCCGCGAGCTTTTTGACGAGTCCCTTGGTCGAGTGGTTAAGTTGCTTGCTTTAATGCTCTTTCTCGCCATTGCCAACACTTTGGCAATTAACTTTTCATAGTTGGCTATGAAGTCTGAATCTGCCAAGTAGTGGCAAATGTGTGAGTTAGTTTTATCAGATATTCAGGTTTCCTCACGATAATATCTTTCACCGTTAGAGCATCCAGAAATACTTAGTGAAACAGGCTCAACTGGTATGCGAGCCTGTATTTGCTGTGTTAACATCCAAACTTTAGTTCCATTAGACTATTAGTAATAATAAGTTTTGATATATTTTTTACATTTATGTTGCAAGAAACTTAAAATTTAGATTACAAAATAAAATATGTTAATGACAATAATAGCCATTATTTAAAATATTTCATCTTTTTTTTTTACAAGTTCTTTAATAAAATATCCCTCAATTCGACGTGCCAACTGCCTCCATGGATTTCTTTCTAATGCAAGTCTTGTCCAATATGGCCCCAAGGTTATACGAATTTCATCTTTCCATCTTCTAGTCTAATCGTTTAGACTATTACTAAACGATAAACAATTAACATTAACATTATCAATTGACAGTCGATGGCACAGTAGGAAAGACGCGGCCTATCATGTCGAGAGTCCGAGTTCGATCCCCGGTTATGCCATGAACTAATGGGTTTTTTTATGCATTTAATGACTGCTCTCAAACAGTGAAGGAAAACATCGTGAGGAGACCTGCATACGCCAAAGAAGATATTCTAAGACGCATGCGAAGTCCACCAACCCACACTGGGCCAGCGTTGTGGACCATATTATATAGCCCATACGCCCTTGTTGAGAGGGTCGAGCTGTGCCCCTGCAGTGGGGACAATAAACACAGAAATTTACTTGTACTTAAAAACTTATATCTTTCTTATTTAATTTGTTTATATTTTGTTACAGGTAAATAAAAACGTCACTTCTAAAGTTAATACGAGGACGAGAATATGGTAAGTGAACTCTCTGAGAACAAAAACAACACAAAGAAAATATGCAACATATTTTCCTTGTGTTTCACTTATCCGTAAAAGAAATAACAGAAACCCCGAGAACTCTCTTTTGTTGATCGTAAAGGACAACGAGGTATTGGCGAGGTATTAAAATGTTCCTTTGAAATAACAATAATAACTACAACAAAGAGAAGAAGCGTCGTTTGGTTACGAGATTGACATATAACCTAGCAACAATAGAAGTTTTTTAAGGTTTAATTTATTTTTTAATAAAAACGCTTTTTTATTAAAAAAAATTGTGCACACTTTTTCGCCTTCATAGAGTATAACTAACCGTAGTGACAAAATGTTTTTCAATCTGATCTAATTTTTATCATACATTATATTTTATACATCAGTGAACACCGCATCAAATCGTTTAAACCGTTTTTGAGATTAGCGTGCACAAACGCACAAATAAGCAGACAAAAATTCTAAAAACGATTTTTTTTTACTTCGGTAACATAAGTACAACGTGTATAAATTGTTTTTTTGAAGAAATATTTAATGTACAGGACACGGCTCGTTTACGATTTTATTTTATTTTATACTAGCGGCTCGCCCCCGTCTTCACCCGTGGTGCAATTTTTATATACATAAACATTCCCTGTTTATCCCTCTTTCCATTAGTCAAAACCGAATTAAAATCGGTCTACCCTTTCGAAAGTTATGGGCGTACATACATTTCGAAGATCCATTTTTATTTATATAGATGTATATCTTTATTTCAACATCTCAGCCGTAGGACATGTACTGCTGGACAAAGGCCTCCCTCTTCATTTTCCAAAAAGACCAATCAGAAGGAATCCTTATCAGGTCGTCTCTCCACCTTGTGGGTGGACGTCCTACGCTGCGCTTGCCGGTCCGTGGCCTCCATTCGAGAACCTCCCGGCCCCAGCGACCGTCGGCTCTCCGCACTATGTAATGATGTGTCCTGCCCACTGCCACTTCAACTTATCTCTATTTACTGGCCCATAATACATTTGGTTAAACTTTTATATTGTATACTGTGCATTGTGTTAGGTTTATCTGAGTCTAAAAAAAAACCTAAGAAAATACTCACGACGATGAAACAGGTGAAAACAACCAAAAAAATATACGCTTGCCTCTACTTCCCCAACAGTATCTTTACACAAATAAATACGGAAAATGAGCTCGTAATAAACGCAAACAAATTTATTAAAACAATATTTTGAAAGACCAATTACAATAGAAAAACTAATTACTCTTAAAAACCTACAAGGAATTATTGTTCGGGGAATTATTATAGATAGCTTAAGGAAAAAGAAATCCTCGTGGAAAAGAATAGAAAAGAAAGATAGAAGGATAAAGGTGGATATTTTTCATGCTGTAGGTACTAATAAATCTTTGAAAGTAAAAATTGTAAAACTCTTTTAGTTTTGCGGGCTTGTACCAATTGACGACGGTCGTTATTCTCCGTGGAAACGAACCGCGCAGACATTCCTGCTAAAAGGAAGGTCTTTTTACAAGTTCTTTTCAAAGTCCATTTGCTGACATAATAAAACCAGGGTCAATTATATTTTCTTAGATTCAAGTTTCAAATCCAAATATATTCTCATGTTCGAAAAATATTAAATATTAAAACGAATTGTAATAACACTAGTTAACACTACACACAGATAATTAACACTAGTTTATTTTTGATATTTATTCCAAATTTCCGATTTAATTATATTTCTATGTAGGATTTTTTTTTATAAAAAAAAAAAATTTGATAAATTTTTCATAATTTTTTTGATTTTTTTTTTCTAAATTTATTGCCGGGATGCTACTTTGACTTTTATTGGCGTAGGCTGTGCCTCCTTTAATGGGGTTAAAAACTGAAAGCTAATCGTAGGTGGCGCCACTGTTGAGTGATCCTAATCGCGGCCATATTGCCTTTTTGGTTCCCTGTATTTATCAGCGAATTTGCCTTTATTTCTACAAAAATGTATTCGACATAGAGTGTTAAGCAGTTAAAAGAACAGTTGAGGAAAAGAAAAGCATCTACTGCACCATAACCTTGAATATTTAGTCTGCTTCCAATTTTTTCTTCGTGAAGCTTTTATCCATTGTTTTTTTTTTTTTTTGAAATCTTTAGGGAATATATGGATTCCCGTCTTTTTGCAATCCAAAGTTGAACATAAGCGTCATGTTAATTAAATAAATTCAGTTCTTTTTATTCGTTTGCATAATTACTATGGAAAATGACAGCTACTTGTCAGATTTAGGGAACAACCGACAGTGCTGCCATCTGAAGTGAGCAAAAGTCAGTTTTTTACCCCATTGCGGCGGCATCTGCCATGTTATTTTTTCCTGTTCCTTGTTGTGTGTTTTTTTCGGTGCCTGTCTCGTTGGAGGCCATGTAATAATAAATAAATAAATTGTGAAAAAAATATTACCAAACTAGCTGAGCCCGCAACTTCGTACGCGTGATATACGATGTAAAGCGTAACTTTTTGTTTGTAAACCGATTGGAATGAAGCAAACACTAAATGTTATGGGTAGCTTGCTACAATACATCAGTGAAAACCGCATTCAAATCAGTTAGGTAAGCCGTTTCTGAGATTAGCGTGCACAAACGCACAGATAAACAGATAAAAAAAAATTCTAAAGACTATATTTTTGACGTCAGTAACATAAGTACAACGTGTTCAAATTGTTGTTTCATTAATTTTTTTATGAAAAATAAAATTAATGTACACGGCTATAATATAATTTTATTATATGTATAGATATACGAGGGCTGTTTGATAAGTCCTTTAAAAACTATTTATAAAACCTTTTTTTTCTGGTAAATGGCATTAACAATAGCAAGCACAATCTTTCAAATGAAGACTGTCAAAATATCAGCAAAAAAAAAACAAGTTTTTGTCAGTTTAACCATTGTTTAACTGTGATCACTCGTGAATTTTCAACAACTATGGAAAAATCTGAATTTCGTGCCGTTATAAAACATTTTTTTATGAAGGGTTGCAGTGCTGCCACAATAAAAACTGAACTTGATTCTGTTCATGGCACTAATGCACTAACGTTGCAGACTGTTTATAACTGGATAAATGATTTTAAACGTGGTCGGTCAAGCATATCTGATGCTCGACGCTCTGGTCGCCCAATCGAAGTCACTACTGAGGGTGTTGTTGAAGAGGTCCATAATATTGTACTCGACGACCCGATGGTCGTCGAGTACAATATTATGGTGGAAGGTGCGTGAAATAGCTGAGAACACAGGCATCTCCACTGAGCGAGTACATAAAATTCTGCATGAAGATTTGGGTATGACAAAGCTGTCTGCACGATGGGTGCCACGTTTGTTGACAATCGAACAAAGCCGCGAACAAAAGCGAATTTCAAAACTGTGTTTGGATATGATGACTGTGTTCCGCATGCTCCGTATTCTTCAGACCTTTTTTTTTTTTTTTTTTTAGTGGGAAAATCTGCGACCAGATCCCCACCGACAATGGGGATATCGGTGGGGTATGTGGGACTTCTACCCTACTAAAAACCCACGGTGTTTCCTCGCGCCGTCCATGGCGGGGGTAAGGGGATCGAAGAACCACGCGTCTGCCTTCCCCCACCAGACGAGGCCCGCACACTTGCGGGCTCCACCTCGATTAGGCGCGGAGTTTGACCTCCGCGCCGTGGAGAGACGTGCCGGAAACACACAGCACGTCTTCCCTCGTTGCCCGGTGTTGTATGGACGGCGGACGGCCCCATGTCCACCGCCTCCGAGCGGAGCGGCACAAGGCGCCCATGTTCACCTGTCGCAGCGAGCAGTCAGCGAGGGGCTTCGTCTCTGGAGCAACCCTTCACCTCTTCTCCGCGGCACAACCTACCGCGGAGTCGGAGGCCGCTTCCACCTGAAACCCTCGGATGACCCCCGCTCCTGTGGCCGCTCATCTCTACGGCATTATGGGTGGGCGGCCCTGAGGGGTGTCCCCCTGGCATTTCCCCAACAATCGCGGCAGCCCGAGAGACGGGCTCCACCTCGTGTTGTCGTCGCGGAAGAGTTACTAAGCCGGGTGGCGAGGCCGGGTGTTCACTCTTCCGGACGACTGCGGAGGGTGGTTACTAGGCCGGTGTGTCCCGACACCGGGTGTTCGCCACCCCCCACATGCCACGATTGCCCGTACTTTGCCAGTTGGTCTTTCCCTGCCGCAGAGCTCTGTCTTCGCGTACGTTGCCCGACTACCACTGAGCGACAGAGCCATCCGAGAGAATCCACTCGCTGCGACTCACCCGCCGATCCTCATCCGCAGTACCGAGTCCCATACCTCGGTCTGACGAACAAGGACCGGGGTGCCCTCTCTCTCACCGGCCACCAACCGCGCGGGCCGAGTACGGATTCTCGGCCCGCGCGAGCGATGACCGGTAAAGCTCCAACGGAAGGTTGGAGCCTCCAAATTGCAGCTCCGCCACGAGCTCCGCTGAGCGGAGCACGTTCGGAGCCCGCCTCGATGTGGGCCTTCTTAGTCCCCAAAACCAATCCGATCGGTCGAGCAAAGGCCGGTGACCCCACCGACCCCTGCAACCGCCCGGATTGCCTAGGGTAAGCCCCCCCACCACGACAAGGTCATGGCCCACCTAGGGGGGGGTATTCTTCGGACCTAGCTCCGTGCGATTATTACCTATTCCCAAATCTGAAAAAATGGCTTGGAGGGCAAAAATTTTTGACAAATGAGGACTGCATCGCAGATGTAAACGGCTATTTTGAAGACCTTGACAAAACGTATTTTTTGGAGGAGATAAAAAAATTGGAAACTCGCTGGAACAAGTGTTTGGTCCTCAAAGGAGACTATGTTGAGAAATAAATGTAAATTGTTTAAAAAATATATATATTTTTTACTTTTTAAAACGACTTATCAAAGAGCCCTCGTAGATATCGAGCGTGAAGCAATTTTTTTATGTAAATGTCATCAGACAATCTGATGGTCCACTTGAAGGTAGGTGGCTACTGTCGCCCATAACACAAGGAACGTCAAAGTTGCTGCAAGATTAGGAGAAGAGGAATAAAGAGAAAGGGAGGAAAAGGAAAAAAGAGAAGGAGAAGGAGAAGAGGGATAAAGGATTAGGAAGGAATAGGAAAATGGGCTCTGTCATCCCTTCCTCACTCACCGAAACACAACAACACACATGTTGTTATTTCACAGTAGTCTTCTTTAAGTGTATGGTTACCGCAGCCAGACGGAATGCCAATTTATTACTGGAATGGATTTATTCAAAATGGACGAAATGGATCAACAAAAGTCCGAGTTATTTTACTAGTAAAATTATAACATCGCAGCATTTACAATAACTCCGCGACATATACATCAGAATGTGTATCTATACACATTATAAAATAAAATCGCTGTCCACTTCTGTATGCTTTGCTTCTGCTTCTGTCTTCTGCTCTCTCTGGTTTTCATTAATGGAAAGAACGTTTATGTAAATAATTTGCAGAAAAAAATTGCATCCGTGCAAAGCCGAGTCACTTGGTGAACACGGACTATAAATTTATAAAGTTACGCAGTCGAACGTTAGCTCATAACGACTAAATAGCGTTTAGAAAATGTTAAATCGACGCTCACATAGACTCGTAATCATGTCACGCTTGATATAATTTTTTGCGGAGGAAATTAGAGCGACGGAAATGGTCGAATGCCATTTGGCATCGAGCCAACTGAATACTCTACGCCACCGGATTTAAGGGCGACTCGACTGGAAGACGAAATCCACCAATATAAAAATAAATTATATTGAGGCCATAATATACCATATACATGTAATAATTTTTTATATGTACTTATATTACTGCTAACTTTTGCCCGCGACTTTTTCTTGCCTCTTTTTCTTAGATGTTAAAACATTTATTCCATTTTTATTGGTCATATATTTTTCTCAGGAGTAGTATTATTTTTCTTAGATGATCCCTCGGGAACAATACTTTTTTCTGGATTAAATGTCTTTTACTCTAAGTATCCATGATACCGTGTATGCAAAGTTTCATGATGATCGGTTAAGTAGTTAAGGAGTGAAAACATCCCTGGCGCCTTTTTATCACAAAAATAACGTAATTTACCTAACTATTAAATCACTCACAGGACAATATATTTTTTATGTAACGATCGTCAGACAGTTTGACGGTCTACTTGATGGTAGTTGGTTGTGCGGTCCCCTACAACACAAGTAACCTCACAGATGCTCAATTGCGCTGCCGACCATAGTAGGACTAAAGATAAGGGATTAAGAAGAAGAATGGGCCTTGGTATCACATACTCATTGACCGAAACATCCTTTTATTTCACGATGGTCTCCTGTCAAATGATTACGAAAGTATGCCCAGCCACTACTTGCCAGATCCAAACCAGAGCCAACTTTGAAAATTTTATTTCCAAATTTAGCCCGGCCAAGATTTGGACAAGGGATCCTAAGACAAAGCGCTTAGGCAAGCACCTTAATCACTCGGCCAAGGAGCCGTAAAATTATAATTGTAACAATTGTAGTCAAGTATAACTGTTCAAGCTGTGCTCGTTAAGAAAGTTGGAACTTTGTGAATATTACTCTTCTAGTTACAAACTCCATGCTATGCCCTCGCAAGAGGCTATTATGTATTTTAAGATCTTACAGTATGCAATATAATGATCGAGTTGAATTAACCTTTGATAATAAAAATGTCAAGAGTTTTCTTGAACTTTCATTCCAAATAAAGAAGTTCTTTAATACAATCCATCAACCGTGAGACTTAACTGTGCAATTAACTGTAGGGTTATGTAAACCAAATGCGGAGGTAATTAATTTGTGAGTCAGATTAAGCTTATTCCTAAAAATAATAACGCCTTGATTATAAAACCTTAAACGTATTCACGTATGAAAGAAACTAGGAAGAAAGAATTAAAGTTTGGAATAAAAAGAAAAAACAGATAACGTTTTATACTACTTACTTATTGTTAGATAAAAAATATAGGTATATTTTTTTCTAAACTTGTCGAATATTTCCCTTAATATATTCGACTATGCACAAACAAGCAGACAAATATTCTAAAAACTATTTTTTGACCTCGGTAACATAAGTACAATGTGTACAAATTGTTTTTTTGAAAAATCTTTAATGTACAGACACGGCTCGTTTACGGTTTTATTATATGTATAGAACTATATTAACCAGTTTCTATAAACACTCCAAAGCTTTGAAAAATAATGACACGGGCCAGTATAATTCATACTAATATTATACAATTTAAATCCGTCTGTCTGTCTGTTTGTCTGTTCTTGTTGTTGGTAAATCCTCGAAAAGAAACACCCATTGTGCCGATTGCCGTTTGGTTTCGGGTTTGTAACAATATATTCAGGTTTCGACTACTGTGACGATGAGATTTGACTCAACTCCGTTAGATTTTTCAATTATTTCGCGGCACCAATCTAAGCGATGGCGTTTTTTATTTTTTATTTTTTGTCAGATTATGGGTTATCCATCTAGTGCAAAGCTTCCTCACGCATAGATGTTCGTTTAAGAGTTTATTGATCGAATCTGTTGGTATGTCACACTTTTATCAGTTTCAATCATGAGCCGCACCGCACAGCACTCAAGTTATTTTCATCAGTGAGATTGCTACGACCATGTTTAAACCAACTAAACCAGTTATAAACAGGACCACGGGATGAAGCTTTTTTTTATGTTAAGGTCGACAGACAGGCTGACGGTCCACTTGATGGTAGGTGGCTACCGTCGCCTATAACACAAGCAACGCCACAGCTGCTGCAAGTGCGCTGCCGACTACAGTAGGATTGGATAAGGGATTAGGAGGGGGATAAGGAAATGGGCTCTGGCATCCCTTACTCACTCACCGAAACACAACAGCACGTATATGCTGTTATTTCACGGCGGTATTCTGTAAGGAGGTGGTTACTGCCGCCAGGCGGGCTGCCCAAATGACTGCGAAACGCAGTGGTGCCCTACCACTCTTTTCAAATCCAGACCATAGTCAATTTTGAAAATAACATTAAAATTTCCAAAGTTGACCCCGCCGGGAATCGAACCCGGGGCCCCTGAGACGTTAGGCAAGCACTCTTGCCACTCATCCATCCGTCAGCTTCGTCATGAAATGCCAATCGAAATCTATCATAACTTTGTTGTTTTATATAGTTAGATTCATTTTTTCGCATAACACTTTTTAAATGAGCACAAATTTGTAAAAACAATTATCAACTGAATTAAATTACATCGAAAACTTCTTAAAGAGTTTTTCTTTGAAAATTAATATTTATTTTTTATTCCTGTCTTTATTTTTTGGCCAGTTCTAAAAGTTTCAATGCGGCCTATGTACATGTCAAGCGTTATATTGCTGTTATGTTTTGTCAGCATTATATATGTATTTCATTTTTCAACGCTGCCAAAGTCGCGGGCACCAGCCAGTAGTTTATAATTGTAAATTACAGGTAAATAATGTGAAGAAATTACATCAACTACGCGAGCCCCAGACCAAGCTGCGTGTATTTTAGTGGACGCCTACATAACACACAAACTGTTCGAAGCTAAAGTTGTTATTACTTGTTTTCTCGTCCCGAGGCAAAGCTCTACGAGCGTACTTATAAGTTGTTTAGTTTGCTTTTAGAGATGTACCACAAAGATAAACTAGATGGCCAGTACTGTTTACATTTGTGTAACGTAACTGCTTATTGGATAGAATGGATACTGCTGAATAAACTTTTCACTATTTTGTTGACATTTCTGAATTAATATTTTTTTATTCCAATCTGTTTTACATTGGTCTTTATTCGTAGGTGGCCATAATTCACATTTTTTTTTTTTTAATTAAAGATGGGTTTGCTCGTGACCAGCATCTATCCGTGTAGGAAAGATGAGGCCGACGATGGAGCGAGCTCACCCAGAAGATGTCTATTCACTCGAACCTTGAAATGAGCTCGATTATATAAACCCTGGCAGGGAGTTCCAATCCTTAGCAGTGCGCATTATAAAAGACGTTTTAAAGCGCTTGGTCCGAATTAGAGGGATTTCTACAAGGTGAGGATGGTACGTATGCATGTCCGATAGAAGAAAGGGGAAGGCGGCATGATCTCATGTAGCTTCCGAGCACACTCTCTGAAGTACATCTTGTAGAATACACACAGACAGGCTTTTTTGCGTCTATGTGCCAGGCTCTTCAATTTAGTTCTTATTAGTGTACCACGGCCAATGAGCATCCTACCTCTGCGATCCACCAAGTCGAGTGCGACAAGTTGGTATTTTGCTGAGCCATCCCAAAGGTGACAGCAATACTCAATGCAATATCGGACTTGTGCCTTGTACAAAGTGAGGAGCTGTCCAGTCCAGGTGTGAAGCTTCGCTTCACCCTATTCAGCATGCCCAGCTTTTTGGCCGCTGTTTGGGCTTTTGATTCGATAGAAGTGCCAAATTTGAGATTTGAGCACAACCTCATGCCAAGAAGCTCGAGATCATTGTCCACAGGTACGGATGCACCTCGGAAAGTTGAGAACCTCACCTTTCGCAGAGAACAAATACGCTTGCATTTAGGTGGCGTCAAAACTAACCAGATTCTTAAAAAATAATTAAATAAAACATTAATAATTAAGTCAATACATACATTTTTAAAGTATAGATCGTCAGACAGGCCGACGACGGCCCATTTTAAGGAGTGCTTTACCAACCATAGTAGGATTAGGTATAAGGGGATTAGGAAGGGATAGAGAAACGGGCTCTTACATCCCTTACTCACACACCAAAACGCAACCATATATATGCTGTTATTTAAGGGCGATTTTCCGTAAGGGAGTGGTCATATTAAAAAATGAACATTTTGCAAGTGATAGATACGAGTATAACAGTCTATAATCTTAGAGAGAAGATGTAAAAATAATTTGAATAGATATGGTACATAATAACAATATCTTCAAAATATCTAAATAAACGCAGAGTTTGTATGTATATTTACTGAATAAAGAATATTTTGCTCTGTGCTATAATATACCGTTTAACAGTTTTAATTGGCTACCAATATAATTTGGGTAACGATGTTTTTAATTGCCATATGTGAATGCAAGAGAGGATTTTATTACTAACCGGATGGCGTAGCTTTAATATGGCAATATTGTCCCAATTTCACCAACGTGAGCATTAATATGCCATTTCAACTTTATTTATAGGAAACAATTACGTGTGTCTGCTTTTGCTACATAATTAATATTTATTTTGATTTATACTGCTAAGTACAAAATTTGCTATTGCTATTACAATTTATGAATTTTTAATACTAATTCGTTATTCATAATTATGATTAGATGACTAAATCATTATTAATCATTTGAGAAACATTTATTATTATCATTTTAGGTTTTAGTAGATAAAAACTCACCAACTGCGTTCAAAATATATTTTTAATCATTTACCTTTTTCGAAATTGTGATAGCATAACAGCACGAGTGCTATGTAGTATTTCACAGAAGTTTATTCCCCAAGGGATTACTACTTTCAAAGGGGATGCCCTATTTATGTCTGCAGTACTTATGCGGTTCACTATTTATCAATATTTTAATTTTATATTTTTTGTTTATCAAATAATTTTACCACATACGTATATTATCTTACAACAATATACATTCTGAAATCTGAAATGTTTTAATGTACAAGCACACGATGCAAGTCATTAGTCACAATTGTTACGAGAGGCAGTTTCTAGAGGGACTCTAAGGGTTCCAAAGCGAGCGATACCAAGTTCTAGCAAACTAATTACCTTCGTTTGAAACTTCCTCCATTAAGACGGATGTTGATAACACTACTTGTAAACTAACTTATCGTTGCACATAAATACGACATCGTTAAGGCAATTCTAATTGGAATTATAAAATTCTCACTTTAAAATTCAATGAAGTTTACTTAATAATGTAAATAATTATGAGGATGTCTGTTACTCTTTCACGTTAAAACTATTACAATTTTTGTTAAAATTTTAAATATTTATATTCTAAAATTTCAACTTCACTAGACGGTTAGTCTTAAAGAGCAACAAGAGCAACAAGCTACACAGCTGTAAGACAAGACAAGATGAGAAGATCTTTACATATTCACGAATACATTATATATAATAAAAATGTCATAATAACGTAGAAACACTATAAATACAAACAATTGTATCGACAAATTGAAAAACAAAATTGTCTGTATTTTTGCGTATATTGTATTTTCATAAGGCTTTAACGGCCTTCGAAATACTTTATTAATTTTCTAATGTTAAAGCGTATTATGATAGTAATCTATACATATATGTATGTAATAAAATCGTAAACGAGCCTGTACATTAAATATTTTTTCAAAAAAAAAACCCTATTTATACACGTTGTTACGAGGTCAAAAAAAATAGTTTTTTAGAATTTTTGTCTGTTTGCATCTTTGTTTGTGCACGCTAATCTCTGAAATGGCTCAACCGATTTGAATGCGGTTTTCACTAATGTATTGTAGCAAGGTTTCCATAACATTTAGTGTTTGTTTTATTCCAATAGGTTTACAAACAAAAAGTTACTCTCACCACGCGTACGAAGTTGCGGGCTCAGCTAGACTCTAATATACGTAAAATCGTTGTTTGCCTATTATGTCTTTGTGCACGCTAATCTCAGAAACGGCTTAACCGATTTTCATGTGGTTTCCACTGATATATTGTAGCAGGCTTCCGTTAATATTTAGAGTATATTTCATTCCAATCTGTTTACAAACAAAAAAGTTACGCTTCATTCCGAATATCACGCGTACAAAATCGCGAGCACATCTAGTAAATAAATAAGAATGTAATACTACTAAAAGATTACCATAAAACACTTAAAAATGTATTTAGAACAAACAATCCCTTATCTTTATTCCTATACTATGGTCGGCAGCGCACGTGCAGCACCTATGGCGTCTCGCTTGTGTTATAGGCGACGGTAGCAACTTACCGTTTTGATTAAATGAACCATTAGCCTCTCTAACGACCTATACATAAACCATAGTTTACTGAGAAAACATATAAATTTGATTTTGTATTGCCTGTTGTGAAATAACCAATTAGAAAATATGTTACAAAATACGTAAATTAACTAGCGCTTATATTTGTAATAGTGCTTATTATAACCCCTTTCCAGAACACCGTCGTGAAAGAACAGCATGTTCTTTTTCTAGTGAGGGATGTCAGAACCCATTTCCCTGTCCCTTCCTAACCCCTTATCCATAATATTACTATGGTCGGTAGCGCCCTTGAACCACCACGGTATCCACCTACCATCAAGTGGACCGTCATCCTGTCTGACGACCTTTATTACAAATAAACACACGTTCAAAACGAAAGAGAATATGAACAAAAATATTTTCTTTACATTTGTACCACAAACAATATAATTTTAATTTATGTACTCATCCCTATTTTCATGACCTTATACAGCCATTATTCATTTGAATAATAGGTATTCGCCAATTAGCTAACTCCCCTTGTGGGTTGGAATCGGGAATCAAGCCATCCATAATAATTCTATACATTTTCGTTAACTCACTAATTTATCAGGGTCTACAATTTTGTATAACGCTTTGACATTAAACAGTTATCTTTTAGTTATCTTTTAGTGCCATCAAGTTAACACAATTAGCAAATTATTTAATCGTCGTTGATTATCTTTTCATACAATAGTCTTTGAGAAACAGTGTGCCTTTTCGGCTATATTTTTTAGTTTACATAAAAGTTTGTTTTCGAAACCATTAGACCGTATCCCTAATTAAATGTGTTTGTCAGTGGATAATATTTATAATGGATTTGTATACGTATTTATCTAGAACGTATAAAAAAGGAAATTACAGAGTTTCATTAAGCTAATTGGCTCTCGGAAACGTCTAATCAAATCCCCAAGAAAAACACCACCATTATAACCGCTAAATCTCAAATCTGCATTAAGTATTCTTAAAATAAAACCACAAACATACTTGTGCATAAATTGAAACAGATATAATACCTACATCAAATAATTTGTTGGCTACACTATAAACAGTGAAAACATAAATCAACGATGATTATTCCATTTAGCAGAACAGAAACTAATTAAACGTTTGAAACTAGGGTTACCAAATTACACTTTTGTAGCAATTGGTATTTGGTAGTGCCAGGAAAAACTGAGACGTGATAGCCCAGGTGGAGAGAAGATCACCGTGAAATAACAGCACGTGTGCTGTTCTGTTTCGGTGAGTGAGTAAGGGATGCCAGAGCCCATTTCCCTATCCACTCTTAATCCCTTATCCTTAATCCTACTGCAGTCGGCAGCGCACTTGCAGCAGTTTTGGCGTTGCTTGTGTTATAGGCAACGGTAGCCACTGCCGACCTTATCATTAAAAAAATGCTACGTAATAAATAATAATTAATTTACCAATGTAACAAAGCCGGCCTAGCCTGAACGTAGAAATGGTACACGTGCAGAAAATAAGAAACTAATACATTGAAGAAGTTGATTAGGCATATAATCTCATTACATTGAGCACCGGTTCGGGATTCTGATTCAATGAGGAAAAATACGGGAAGGAACCTCGTTGTAATTTCTTTTTTATTATCAACCTACTCTAGCACTTTACTTACCTTAGTTTAAGAGAGCTAAACTAACCATCAAATATATTCCGCGCACGAACTCCGAGATCATGCTTACCTAGAAGTTTTACGTCAATATTCTTAAATTTTTTTGACGTATGTTATATATATATTAAGTAATCACGACATTATTCTGTATATTTTTTTAATTCTTATTCATTTGCTTTCTGTATTCCCCGAATCTCCGCGATTCCTCGGAGCTGCGCATGGATTATACACAGTACAGTAGACCAAATTCGTCTTACATATTAGTAACGTTCAACCTTCAAGCAGGCCTTTTAACCATATTCATAACGAATTATTTTATTTTTTCAATGATTTTTTGCAACAATTTTTTTTCTTCTTAACTAATTAACTAACGCTTTTTTCACTTACTGTCTTTCGAGATATACTCAGATATTTCGAGAGATACTCAGAAAT
The DNA here is from genome assembly GCA_910589475.2 of Bembecia ichneumoniformis. Classification (NCBI taxonomy): domain Eukaryota; kingdom Metazoa; phylum Arthropoda; class Insecta; order Lepidoptera; family Sesiidae; genus Bembecia; species Bembecia ichneumoniformis. Next base: position 4,990,282 of record OU342520.1, read on the forward strand.
AAAATATAGAGCTGTTCTTAAAGTAAATGTGCACTTAAATGTGCACTCGGGTACTTTCGGATGCACTCGGTTTTTCCTAAAGCTTGGAATTAAACAATCATACAAGTTTGCTAAACAAATCTAAGCATAGTGACAACCCTATGCATGCATCTGTAAATTATTGTAATAAATTCCATTTCATTAATGGAACCTTATTTGATGTACTCTCAAGGAAATATTCTGTTATTCAAAATAGTCACCATAAATATGGACGCAATAACAAATGAGTTGTTTATGTTATGTTTGTTCCAATCCATAATTTTCTTCTTTAGACATTATAAATTGAAGTCGCTGCCCGCGTCTGTCTGTCTGTCTGCATATCCACTAACTCCTAAACCACGTTACAGATTTTGTTGCGGTTTTCGCCATTAGATAGATAATTTTTCACGAAAGGTTTATTATGATTAAGTTGAACACTCCTTGAATGTTTGCTCGAGCACATAATTTTAGACCGTTTTATATAAGATTTAGTAAGAGTAAATATGGTAGTAATACACCGGTTTCTTGTGCCTTGCGATCTTATAATGAAATTTTTCACAAGTGTGACATTGACATGTTTTCTTGTAAAATTGGACAATTTAAAAAGTGCATCGTAATAATTGTCATAATTTATTTGATTTTTCTTAATAATTATAATATTATTATTTTTTTGAGTCTGTGATGTTGTTGCCTATAATTTTGTTATAATAATGCTGTGCTTTCCTGTAATTTAAATTTATATTTGCAATGTTTCTTTCTGTGTGTTGTTGTATGTTATGTCTAAGTATGTATTTAGTTGGTAGGCCTTGTCAAATAAATAAATAAATAAATAAAACCTAATCCGTGCGAAGCCGTAGGCGGACTGATGGTGACCGATAAGTAAATCCTAACAAATATTATAAATGCGAAAGTGAGTTTGTTTGTTTGTCATAATGAAATTTTCCATACACGTGTTCAGTGATACAGAAAAGGACATAGGTTACCTTTCATCCAGAAAAAAGGACTTTCCCCGAGGGTACATTTTTATTTTTTGGATGATTTAGAAATAAAAAATTTAAATTCAACGTCTGACAAAAGTGTATAAGCAAAAAAGATTGAATTAATGTTGGAGCGCGGACAAAGTCGTGGGAAAAAGCTAGTAGAATATAAAATTAATATCTTTCACATTTTTGAGATTAATAATTTCTATTGAGATTATACTCGAGCAAATGCAAAGTTCGTGTTCAATTTATTAGCAAAATTCGTGCAGCAATATCGGGGCAACTTATTGAGATTATTTCCGTCTTCGAAAATCGAAATTGCCTTTGAGCGTGTAACAATCATTACGGATAAACTTCTATTGGATGATTAATATTCTGAAGGACCTTCGCTGGAAACTTGGACAGTGAATTGAAAACAAATAATCGCTAAATTAAAATGTGGAAATTTAATCAATGTCAGTCCACTGAGCAAGCAGAACTTTGCTAATGATTTTGATGTTGTTTTCACAATCATTTGAAGAATTACCCTTAATGATAGCATTCTCTCTATTATCTTTATTAATGTTATGATTTGATTTGAATGATTTTTTATACAATCACGAAAACTTAGAATGTGGAAATACTAACCAAAACTAGCACACGTTCTAGACTCCTTTTTTAAGCAAAGGTCGCTTGATGATAGGTACTATCACTGTACTATCACGTATACACTCCCTCGCAGATTGGCTACTATCACAAACGATAGCAGGCATCCGTCACTCGTTCATACCTACAGCGCGCTGCAACTTGAAGTTACAAATCAGTCGGAGTCGCCGCGGGCCTGCGAGCATATGCACGCGTAGTCAGTAAGTCGTCTCGGAGCGCGCACTTTGCCACAGACCGCTTTGAACGTTTTTATTGTCAATCAGTACATACCACTGCCCTTACTTATTCATATAATCTTTGCTATTGCTCTTAGATCAGTAGGTACAGTGCACTGCACCGTTCGAAATAATGGCGAATCGTAATAACTATTGTGTGGACGGATATCGAAATAAACAAAATAACTCGAAGTTATCTCTTTTTACGTTTACAAAAGCATAAGTGCCCCGAGTTTACTGCATATTTAAAAAATACCCCACACATAAATTATGCCAATTGCCAGTATGTTTGTCCATTTTAAAGCTTTCAATAAAAAATAAATAAAAAATCTTTCTACAGAGTCCTCAAAGTAACCCCTGAAACCTTTACAAAGTATATCAAGGGGCTGGCAGCAAAACTTTGTTTTCGCTATTCAAAAACATTCATTTTATTATACCATGTTCATGTTTTCGGGCAGTATATTTATTAAAATTATTTGTACGATTTGGAATTTTCGCAGCACTAAAATTGCATATAGGTACTTTAGATAAGGTAAACATAATATTGAAAAATGAATATTTTATCCTAAAAGGTTACTCGAAGTGTTATTTTAATTTTCTGATAGGTAATTCCACTCGAGTAGACTGTGCCGTTGTTCGAAACAATAGGCAACACAAAATAATAAATACTCTCGCGCGCGTGGCGTTAAGGTGCGATTTAGATTGAACGTGATACCTCTTTTTTTTTAAATGTTATGTCGACAGACAGGCTGACGGTCCACTTGATGGTAGGTGGCTACCGTCGCCTATAACACAAGCAACGCTACAGGTGCTGCAAGTACGCTGCCGACTACAGTATGATTGGATAAGGAATTAGGAGGGGGATAAAGGAAATGGGTTCTGGCATCCCTTCACCGAAACACAACAGCACGTATATGCTGTTATTTCACGGTGGTCTTCTGTAAGGGGGTGGTCACTGCCGCCAGGCGGGCTGCTTTTCAAATCCAGACCAGAGTCATTTTTTGAAAATTACATTAAAATTTCCAAAGTTGACCCCGCCGGAAATCGAACCCGGGGCCCCTGAGACGTTAGGCAAGCATCCTTGCCACTCATCCAACGGGCCTACTTAATTTTTTTTAGGCTATTAAAACGGCGGCTTTCTTCAAGATAAATGTAGTGCCACTTCTGTACGTTAGTAGGTACTATTATTTATTCTGTGATAATACTCGTAGCTCAGCGCACACACTGTCCTGTCGTACAAAATAGAACTGATGTATAAGCGACTAGCTGCTAGAGCAATCAAATTCCCTCACAAAATCTGTTGCTGAAGCGTGTGCAGTTGCGAAATTGTCGCAAGCAACAATATGGACCCCAAACTTAGACGAAACGCGTTGCCCGCACGATAGTAGCTAATTTGCGGCCTCAGTACAAATACGGTAAAGCAACTCAGTTGCTCGAGCCAATGTGGGGTCTCTCTTAGGGTTGCAAGGGTCCAAATTTTTTTTACTGTTAGGTTTAATATTGGTAAAAAAAATTGTCTTTGACATCTGTCAATGTCTATATAAAAATGTTAAAAGAGAAGGTTGTTATGTTATTGAAAAGTGATTGTAAATTTCTATCTTAAAAAAGTAATCAACTTATGTTGTATGTTTGCATTGTTAGAAAATCAAAAATTAAAATATAATATATAAAACACTAGTGCAACAATCAAAATTACGTTTAATTCAGTAAACACTACAACAGCTACAGACCTTGATTGGATAAAGATAACGATTCCCTACTCACTCGTCGATACAGAACGCTACTATTTCACGGTGGGTTTCTAAGGAAGTGTTTACTGCTCTCAGACGAGCTGCCCTATAAAAATATATGAGCAATATGAAGATTGAATGAATATTTCGACGCCTACGAACGCCTACGCGAACAAAAACTAATCTATACATAATGTATAATAAAATCTTAAGGGAGCCGTGTTTATACATTAAAGAATTTTCAAAAAAAAAAAAAACAATTTGTACACGTTGTACTTATGTTACCAAGGTCAAAAATTTTTAGAATTTTTGTCTGTGCGCTTGTGCACGCTAATCTCTGAAACGGCTTAACCGAACTGAATGCTGTTTTCACTAATGTATTATAGCAAGCTTCCCGTAACATTTAGTGTTTGTTTCATTCCAATCAGTTTACAAAAAACAAAAGTTACGCGCTATACCGAATACCACGCGTACGAAGGTGCAAACTCAACTAGTATTTATATGAAATACTGGCGAGATTGCCGCGCAGCTTCGCCCGCCTTGAAATATGACAGTGTAACAAACATCTCCATGAAAAAAATACATATGATACAATGAATTCACTAGGGTGAAACTATTTCTTTCCTATGTCCGCCATCTTCCCGCTACCGAGACCTGGGCGGTAGTTTTAGGAGAGATTACCGCCCATCGTGAGGTCCCCCAAGATGGCCGGCGTACCTCCACTTTCGGGTACGCCGAGGTTATGACAGGGACCGTAGCCGCGCTGAGCATCTGTGGTGGGTAGCGGACCCCCGAAACACCGCCCATCTACAACGGAGCTATAAAGTCGTTGAGTTTCAACCGGTAGGAGTCCGGCATAACCTCGCAACGTCCCCAACACTTACATTAGCGATTTCATCTATACAAACATCAATTTTTATATAAACAGATAATAAATCTTATTTAATTTTAAACCAAAACTAGTTATGTATTTAGTAATATGTTTTAATATTATAAGTTTAGCTTTTATAATCAAGCGAAACTTCGAAATAAAGTCGTACAAAAAGCTCGACAAAGCTTATCGTGATGATACGGTCACCGTGCAACATAAAGTCATCATAAATCTAAATAAAACTGTTGGGAAGCCAAACAGATTAATGTTATAAAGCTTCTCGGTTTAATTTAACTTACAAACAAAGCACAATTTAATCCGTTGTGCTAACTAACAAGGATCTCAGCAATTAAAACTTGTGTTGGGACTTTTTTGGTACGACCCTTATTTATAGCAAAGCATAGGTATATGGTCTTTAGCTTTACATGAGGTTTATAATAAGGAAGTTTTATTGCTTAACCAAAAAATATTTCAAATTTCCATTTATTTTCTACAACTTTGAGTATGAAGAGAGGCATACCCACTTGTTAGGTGTTCTTATGAAGAATTTATAACCAACTAGCGAACCGACCCGGATTCGCATGGATGTCCTATTTTTAATTTTTTAAAATGTAACAGTTATTTTTGTATTATTTATATTTTTGAAGGAACGAAACACGAGCTAAGCAAATGTGCTCCTCTGAGCGTCGCTAATTCTCTCTAGTGTAGTTTTCGGCAAAATTTTTCCTCAGAACAGCCTTCAAACGTTCACTACTAAACTTAACTAGGGACTCGCCCCTGGCTACGCACGGATGCAATTTTTTTTTTTTTTTTTCTGAAAATTATATATACAAACCTTTCACCTCTATCGCACTTTACATTAGTGAAAACCGTATTAAAATCCAGAAGTGGACCTGAACAACGACTTTATTTTACAATATGTATAGATATAGATATAAAAGTATTTCGGGTTTCAGAGATGTCTAATGGTCCGTTTATATATCTTCAGACAACGAAAATATCAGACACGTAGCGTCTGATACGAACTTAATCATATCTAGCGTAACGAGTCCGCTCAGACGCCATCAGACATGCGCCAGAATCGGAACCGTACACTTGTCTGTTTTTGTCTGACATGGCACGTTTCCGGTACGCTAGATGTAAATAAACTGTGTCTGACGGTGTCTGAGACGGTACCTGTCTGATACGTTCGTTGTCTGAATATATAAACGGACCTTTGTACATAATGAAATTAGTCACTATGCGTGACACTCCAAAATTCCAAAATATCAACAACATCCCTAAAAAGGGATGAAGACCGATATCGGCCTTTAAATGATAAAAAATAATAAATAAAGAGTAATAAGATAAAATCATTGGTATGAGTATTTCTCTTATGATCGCTTTCTATATCTATACATATAACAAAATAAATGCGCAGTTCGCTTCTATCTATTCTCCGCTAACTTCTTTTAAAGCACCCAACGGATTTTGATAAGGATTTCACTAATGTAAAGAGCGATAATCGAAGAAAGTTTACGTATGTAATTTACAGAAAAAATTGTTTCCTTGCGAAGCCAGAAGTGGGTCGTTAGTATGTCATAAAATCTTACGAATAGTTTCTTTCTTTCTTTCTTTCTTTCTTTCAATTTCCAGATTTTCAGCTTTTCCAGATTGTCGTTATTGGGAATGTCGAAGGCTTTCTATTAAGTAATAGGAAAGGAAGACCTCTTCCTTACCTTTCCTTTTGAAGAATATATCACTTGAAATTAATATAAAACCTTTTCTTCTTCTTCTTAACGTGCCGCTTCTCTACGAAGATCGGCAACCATAATGGCTATCTTCACCTTGGAAGCTGCTACACAGAAGAGGGAGCGAGTGCTCAAACAAAACCACTCTCTCAAATTCTTCAACCGATATATCTTAATCCTGGCTCTGCTACGCTTTCCTTGTATTTTCCCCTGCATCACTAGCTGAAGAATACGGTATCTTTCGCCCCTCGTCGCGTGTCCGAAATATTGCAGCTTCCTCTCCTTTATCGTTCCCAACACCTCCATTCCCTTTCTCATTCGACGCAGAACTCCAGCATTTGTTATTTTCTGCATTCATGTTATGCCAAGCATACGCCTATATATCCACATTTCGAATGCTTCCAATTTCAGGCACAATGCTGAAGTTAGCGTCCAACTCTCCACTCCGTAAAACAAAACAACGGACCAAACTCATGTGGAGTTTGAGACTGAATCGTCTGCAACACAGGATCTTTCCGATCTTCACAAAGGCACCTCCTTCCTGGTCAATCGCACCTGCTCATTTTAAATTAAACCTCTGGTAAACTGGTAAAGAAATTAAACTTAACCTTAGTTAAGTCAACCTCCTGCTCATTTTAAATTAAATAATAAAAATATCTTTATCTTTATTACTTTCACTGTAAATGGATAGTGTAAAGAGACACATTTTTCTCAAGGAATTGGGTCGACAACGTACTACTACGACGTATATTGATGACATTTCTTCCTTATACAATCAAATACAGACTATATGGCTCTTTGCCAGAAGGAACGTTTTGTTTCACTAACGATGCCATTGTCCACCTTTTCAAATTCCACAACTTCGCACCATGATAGTTCATGAGAATGACCGAGCTCCCTGGCGATAGTAACCTCCCCTACAAAAGATTACTATAAATGGGTTTTGGTTAGTGAGTAAGCGATCTTTTTCTGAGATCGGCAGCGCATTTGCAGCACCTATGTTAATAGGCGAGTAGTCACCTACCATCAACTGCGGGGATAAGAAATAATAAATAATAACGATCACACTTCCTACATACATTCCTATGATATAAATCGAATATTTTCTGTAACTGTATTTATTTATTCCTGAAAATTTGGCTACACGTAAGTTTCGAATATCTATCTAGGTCGAGATCCAATAAAGTTATTGAAATCCATTCGAAGCGCGCGTCGTATTCCAGCTTCTACAATCTTAGATAGAAAATGTAAAAGTAAGAAAAGAATACTTCGAATTCCTGTAAGAAATATTATTGAGAGCAGAAACGGGACAGTAAAATCTTAACACTTAAATCTTTTAAGTTAAGTCTAAGCCATTCCAGGGAAAGTAAGTCGCGTAGAGACAACTAAGTTAGGTAGTACACCTCTTGACCTCGCCACATTGGCGCCTCGTGGTTTACTTATTCGATTTTTAAAAAAGAAACTATATTTATATTTAGAATCACCAAAAGATTTTGTTTTCGTTAACATAACTTTGTACACAATCCATACTAATACTATAAATGTGAAAGTAACTCAGTCTGTCTGTTTGTTACCTTTTCACGCCTAAACCAACCGCTGAACCGATCATCATGAAATTTTGTTAAGGATCCTCATCCTTAACACGTTGTTAAGAATGAAAGAAAGGACATAGGGCACCTTTTATCAAGAAAAAAGTACTGTTCCCGAGGGATCATCTAACACCTAGCAAAGCTATAACTGCAATAAAGATGTTAGGCGTAGCATTGCTCATATATTTAGTCAGACGTTATTTTTTATTTTTCAACGCAGCCGCGATCTCCAACTAGGTCAACTAGTTATAAAAATCAACTTTATAAATTAAGAAAGAAAAAAAAAGAAAAGAACCACATCAACATAACTAGGCATACAAGGAAAGTAAAGACAACAAATTACACATCCATACTAATTTATAAATGTGAAAGTAACTGTCTGTCTGTTACCTTTTCACGCCTTTGCTACTCAACCGATCTTCATAAAATTTAGCACACAGATTGTCAGGAATATAGAAAAAGAGATAGGGTACCTTTCATCTAGAAAAAAAGTACTATTCATTTCATGATGAATCTTGAAAACAAAAATCCAATGCCTTGCAAAACTGTTTACAGCAATAAAGATTGAATCAATTATTTATTACGAATATATTTTGTCAGGTGTTATATTTTTTATTTTTCAACGAGGACGAAGTCACGATGTCTAGCTGCACCAACCATATAACTTCGACATCTCAATAATAAAATTATGTTAAACTAAGTTCAAGTTTTTTTTTAAGATTTATTTGTTGTGCAACGATCCGAACAAACTTCGTCACGTGGAAAAGGTCGCAATGTTCGGTTTGACCTCAGAGCTCTAAGAGTGACATATGACTTGGTTTTTGCTCTGGTGACTACACGAATACGAGTATGTCACAAGGATTGCGTGAAATCTCGCCAACCAAAATAATTGTAACTACGTGTGACACATGTGATTAGTTGAGTTTTAATGATTTAGTATTTTTTTTTATATAGAAAAGGTCGTCATACAGGCTCATGGTCCATTTGAAGCCAGATACAACTAGCTAACGTCGTGTAATACAAACAACGCCACAGTTGCTGCAAGTTAAGGTTAAGCAAGTTAAGCATAGTAGGATTAAGGAAGGGATTAAGAAGGGATAGGGACGTGGACTCTAAGGATACGGGGGAAGCGAAATGGGATTAGGAAAAGACATCTCATGCTTTCAGTAATTCTACGTAATTATGGAATCTTTATCCTGAAAAATGACTAAATTTTTTACTACAAAATACTTGTATTAAATGAGTTGTATAAGTCACAAATCGTTACTTATTTATTGTTATTATTTATTATAGCATTCTAAAGTTTCTTTGAATATTTTTCTAAAAAATATGACAATTAATTTTTATATTATACTAGCGACCCGCTCCCGGCTTCGCACTGCTACGATTTTTTATATCAGATACATGAAAACTTCTACTTTTAGTGCTCTTTCCCTTAGTGAAAACCGAATCAAAATTTAGGAGGAATTAAAGAACCTTCAGAGAGACAGACGGGGGCAGCGACTTCAATTTATATGTAAGGAATTATGTTATTTTTCATTTCAAACAAAATACAATTCAATGAATAATTCTAAAGATGTTAATATAATATTGCGCGAAACCGCAATATTATATTAACCATTAATTGCGCGTTTATTAATCAATTAATTGCGCGAAACCGAAACATTTTAAATTATTTTACGGAATGAGCCACATAACTTTTTTAAGTATAGATAAGTATAATATAACAATCTAATTTAGATACACATTTTTCCAAAAGTTAGAATCTTTACTTAAATTAGCAAATACTAAATTATAATAATAATTATAATTATGTTTCGCTTGATATAGACATATAATATTTCTTTAACAGCAATTTTATAGTATTTTCATTGTATGATGATATGCGTTGATATGCATTTAATTGATTGTTTGAAAATATCGATTCAGTTGTCAAAGCAAATGGAATCGAACTACCGATTTTAGACTTTCAGATTTAGAAATAAATTCTAGTAATTAGGAATAAAGGTTATGTTAAATAAATTATGGAATACAATGCAGTCTGTTTATTATATTAATTTATATATTCATTACTGTCAGAACTCGAAACTTGACAACTCGTATCAGACTCAGAACAAAATTTACTTTTGTTTTATTGTTATTATTAGCCAGCTTTAGTTTTATTATCAAAATACGATGTTTTTAAAAATAAATGGAATAGAAAAATATTTGTTAAATTCCCGAATATCCAATGACAAACATAGAGTACTTTCGATATATCGAATATAAGTGAATATCCCTAGTGTCAATCCCTATTGACACAAGTTCCGTTCCACGCGTTTGAAACTTTTAAAATATATGTTATTTATTACATTTACCTATTATAATAATAAATTAATAATAAAAGTGATAATTCCTTTTGTGTTTTTCGAATAGATAATTTTTTTTTCATATATGTGTTTGTTTAAGGTCAACAAGGTCTGGCGCTCCGATTGTGACCCAAGATTACCACTTTATTGTAGATATTAAAAAAAATTGAAGAAAAAATATTTGCCGTCAGTCACATAAAAGATGATATTTATGGGATGCTTTATGGTAGCAAATGAAATAGATCATTTTACACATTTATTATAGTAATCACATAGTAAAACATATACGGCTTTATCTTAATTATACATGTGATAAATGGGACTCGGGTAGATGAAAGCATATAAACTGGCAACACAGCAGCGATGACGCAAGCATGTGTCGCTCGGAGTGCCTGGCGTGGCGGCATAATATTATACCTGGCGAAATAATATTATTATACCGGCGAAATAATCTTTTTGCAATTACTTACAAAAAGTTGAACAGAACTGTTCTTGACACAAACAGATCATGGATTAAAACATAGGCTACTTTATATAGCCGTATTGCTTTCCCACGCAATAAAACTTGTATTTGAAACCAATGTTAGGTGTTTCCTTCTTTATAGATAGAACGTTCCGAGTCGTTGTAATAAATAAATATTTGATTCCAAAAATAACCACAGCATGGGTTTATGTGTGTTTGATTTGAGGTTTTATTATTACGTAACCCTTCGTTTCGTTTCCATTGATAGAACGGCTTAAATCCAAATTGAAATGACCCGAGGCGCCCGCTCGCACGGTTTTTCACCATTTTCATTCGCTTGTCTGATTCGAATGGAGATAATAATACGGTCTCCACTTATTCCGCCAAAGGCTGTGTTCTATACGGAATCCAAATATACCAGATTACGTTTTTATCCATTCACATTACCTTACACAGATTTGATATAATAAAGTTGTGGCGTTTCTTTTTTATATAAATTTAGTTTTAGCGCTCTTATGTGTGGAGAAAAACTTTATGGATTTATTTTAAGTTTAATGGCGGGTGAAACGGCAAGGTATATCCTGTATCTACTTAATATAATGTTATGTAGGCCAATATTATTATGTATTTGACTATGGCGATGATATGATGAGTTTCAGCTCTAGATTGGCCCGAAATAATATGTAACAAATACCTACTACAATAAACATGTTACTATAGTAGCTTGTTACTATGTTTGTTAGTCCTCAAAATCTCTTTCTAAAAGTATTATAAAAGCAAATTAGTATTTAAAGTATTTTTATAAATTATTATGTCTTAATATAAAAAATTCAAAACTTTGTAGGGATGTCTTGATGTATGAATGGATTTTTGTTTACTCATTCATTTAAAAGCTACTAAACAAATTTTGATAAAATTGTGCACACAGATAGTTCATTATCTGGATTAACATATTAATATAGGCCCCCGGTATGGAAATTTAATGAAGAGTAAAATTAATACAAGCGTTAACTAAAAAGCGTTACGTTATCTGTCACTTTGACATTTGTCCGACAGCTGACGCATGTATTTATGTTCCCTAATTCTATTCTCTGAGCTAGTAAAAGCAAACGTTAAAATTTGTATGAAAAGTGTAGTTGAGGAACGAAACGATAGCTCGTTATAACCTGCCGGCGCAGCGACATCTGTCGTCGAAAAAAATGAACTATTTGAACTTATGCAACATAGTCATATCTATATATACCGAACGTAATTAACATAACTTTTGTTGGAACATGTGACATCTGAGTATGCAGAATGTAACTAAATAATATAAAGTAATTAAGTATCCAGTTATCTATTGACACGAAATTTTTTAAATTTAATTTTATACGTTTAACACGTTCGCTGCGGGGTTATATTTATACTTCCTATCGTTTAGTGCTTTAGGAGGGCGATAAGCCTTAAAGGTAAGTTTTTACCAGTGCGAAGATAGGTTCATCGGCCTCCCTCGGAACTACTTATTTGAAATGCATTTTTTGCAGCGAATATTAAGAAATTACAAATGAATCTTTAGTAGTGCCATTCCTAATGATTCTTCTCGTCTTAGTTTTTATTCGCAAGTAGCTCTGACAATGGAAAGCCGCTAGAATGAGGAAACAAATTAAGAGATACATCAACCCCTCATAGCACTGAATTTTAGGTACAAGTTATGGTTGAACTAGTGATGGGCACAAGGAAATGAATCAAAATTCAAAAGAAAATTAAATAAATGTTTATTATAGTCTCCTATTCTTATTACACGTAACGATCATAAAATCATTGTAGACACATTGGTTTATTGCAATCACTACTGTAAGATTTAATTTTTCTACTCTCTCGACTGCACATCGTAACACTTCTTGCTTATTCTTATGCACGTACCTAGTTTTTCGTAGCAACCTAGTTCCAAAATTACTTTTCTGAACCATTTTAATTCCCTTTTTAAGGGTTTATAATAGGATCACATTTGATTACTATAATCGATGCCTTTTTTGTTATCATTATATCTATGCGGTTGCGTAACACTAGTTCATAGATCCATGCAATTAGATTCAATACAGTGCGGGCGGGGGCGGAGAGACCTTACACGCCATGAGTGGTGCATAGACCACTTGTTCGCACTGAACGATTTTTTTTATGTTGTAGTGCGATGAAAGGCCGATAGACCTCGCATATGTTTTTTGGTACTTTCTTGTTCTAATTAAAAACAGCTTCACAATTATTTTGTCTCTCCCGCACACCTCCTAGTTTTCAAGATACGAGCTCCGCACCAGAGTGAAATGCCTATAATTACGTCCGCACTACGCTAAAGTCTCAGTAGGAGGCCTATAGGCCTTTTATCGCAGCGAACGTGTAGGAGTCTAGTCGTGCGTCGGAGCACTTATTACACACATTTTTATCCTGTAAAAATATTAGATTCCTGAGGGATTGACCCAAAATACAAAAATGTCGCCGTGCCGTACGATGGTAGCGCCACCATCGTCACAGTGATAAAGATATCAGGCTTTATATTACTCATATATGCGTTGCTTGCATTGCTCGAATCCAATGCAGTCATCTGGGCTCCACATGAAATTAAATATAATGATATGATGGAGCGTATCCAGAATAAATTTATTAGATCTCTATATTTGAGAAGGTATGGTGTATATCCTTTTTACCCACTGATGTACCCAAAACTATTTGTACTAGGTATGGTGGGTTATAACGAGCTGCGGGTGCGCAGAGAGTTAAGTCTGGCGACATACCTATTCAAATTAATTAAGGGTAAAATATACAACAGTCGGGTGCTAAGTTGTGTAAGCCTGTGTGTCCCCGATAGGTACGTGTGGCGCCGGCGCCCGACCGCGACTGCTGGCCGTGCCTCGCGGGCGCACCAACCTGCTCGGCATGGCACCTATGACGCGCGCACTGCGTATCCTCAACCTAGTCGCGGAAAGCATTGACTTGTTTTCGTGTTCTCTGAATGACTTCACAAAGTCAGCATTGTTCATAATATGGTACAGTTGTAAGAAATAAAGTAAGTTATACTAATAGTTACACTATTGTCTTTAGGCTTAGTCCTGTAAAAATAGTTGTAAGCGTAGAAATAAATAAATAAATAAATAAATTTTCTTTTTCAACGCGGACAAAGTACCGGGAACCAGTACCAGCTAGTATTTTATATTTTCAACAAGATAAATATAACATACATATTATATCAAACTCCAGTAAGTACATAAACCGAACAGTTAGATACGTAAATGTTAGCTTAGTAAATTGGACTGGGTTTATTTTCAGTCTGATGATGAAGCTAAAAGCAAATAGCGTTCATCGTTGGCATTCGATCTCTGTTTAAAATTTCTAAATTGAAGCAACACATAATAATATTATCTTATTGTCTTAAACCTTTTTTTTTTATGTGAGTAGAATGGTACTGGAACAATACCTATCTTACGAGAAAATGACCGTAAAATATACTTGTACTAATAAGTCGTCAATTTTTCTATACTCACGAATCTTGGTAAAATTATTATTATTAGCCATATTTTTATAAACTTTTCTTTATAGGCGATTGTTTACCAACACCTTATAAAATTTCTACAATACTGTACTAAATACTGCAATTCTAAAAACAATTGTCCAGGCAGCCATTTATTTATTTAATTTTTTTACCATTTATTCATTCAAAGCCACAGTAATTATAACTATAGAGTTACCGTTTAATACTAAACTGAACTAAATGTATGACTTTTACCTCCTTTAAAAAAACCTTCGAAATATCTTTTCGCTATATAGAGCTTATACCTTTAAAATTTAACGGAAGATAGGAATTTAATAAAAGTATGTATACTTTTATTCCCAGTTCAAGCCGACGTCGCCATTTTCTTGAAAATAGGTTCAGAAATATAGTTTTTGAATATGTAATATAGTTTTTACTTATTTATGTTATATGAAAGATTCCTTAGAAGCTAAGACCAAATTGTAAAACCCACTTAATTAACCAACACATTCCAGACAAAATTAAAAAATATTACATGCAATTTATCATCACAGTGACTCTAAATATTTAACAATGATTCTATGATTGGTAAAATTGCGTTTTTTATAGATAACGCATAGAGATACTC